>OX387649.1:20133086-25865871 GCA_947568875.1 Fissipunctia ypsillon
CGGAGGATCCTCCCTTTTCTATGGAGGATGAGTGAACTTTACACCCTGTTCCTCATGCCTCTAACATATTCCTTATCTTACCTACCCTTTAGTTAAGGCGAAAGCGCCAGGTAGCCCGGGAAATAAATTTTTTTTTTCACGTTTTCTGCAATTTGCAAGTCAGTATATGTTGATCAAAATAGGATTCGCGGCCGTAAAAAATATGTATTCACAGAATTTTAGTAATTAAAGTCATCAATACACCTCTTTAAGACCAGGTAAATCTATTGAATGACTATTTCATGAAATCTTGACAATTAGGATAATACACACTTTTGGAGTTGTATTACTGATTTTGATGATTATAACTCTGTAAGTTCATATTTGTTACACTCGCGAATGATACTTTAATCAACATACAACTTAATACTGACTTGCAAATTGCAAAAAACATAAGAAAGTTTGAATTTTGCGGGCTACCTGGAGCTTTCCCCCTTAATTCTGACTAAAATATATGTGTAAAATAATCCATTATTTCTATTACAGCGCCGATGGAAGAATGGGACTACCAAAGTAAGTAGTTTTCCTGAAAATACTTTAATTACTCCATTAAATCCTGTACCTTTAGCGCCGTAGATTTTGCCGAGCAGTTTGCATAATTAGGTTAAAGTTAAGCGTTAATATGGACATCACGTTTGCGTTGTGAATTAGCATTAAAATTAGGTTAAGTTGCCCCCTCCTCGGAAATGGTCTCTGTGCCTTCAGGAAGGGTGAGGTTCGAACAGGAAATGAGGTTTCCGTTATCGCCAATGTCGCCGCTGAAGTGATTTTTATTTCTATTAATATTCTCCCTTTTACCCTTACACATAAAAACCTAATTACTTATTGTTATGTCTCTTTTTCTTTGTATAATGAATGCGAAAACGAATGCGATTCCGATACAGACAGACATCGAGGTTTGTCTGTCTCGCAATGTCCGGTATTCTCACTAAAGTATACATTGAAATAAGAAATGGTTGATAAAATATTGTTAGTATTTATTTTATTTTATAAGCTGTATCACTGTAGTAAAACGTTAGTGTTTTAATGAAAAATACAATAATTATTTCCACGAGCTGCCAAAAACCCTGCATTCATTTTTGCTTTAATCACCATAATATTTGTACCTGAACAATATGCACCCAAGATCTTGAAAAATCTTGATTTTAAAGGCCATGGAGTTTCTTGCCCGTTCTTCTCCTTAGAGATCTAAGTTTTTGGAATGGGCAGCTAGCTTCAACTTTCTGACTAACTGTAATTGAAGTAAACGCTTTGAGTTTGAGATTTTATTTATTTCTCTTAAAGTATGTGCAAGGGCCGACACGCAAGAAAACGACTACTTTTGTTCTTGAAATATCTACAGGTGCATTATTTCACCCATAGGTCAGGAACAATGGGCAAAAACGTTCCCGGAATGTGGCGCAAAGTCCCAATCTCCTGTGGATTTGCCTGTCGCTGGACTTATTAAGCCAAGAGGATCGAGGCCGCTAATGTTCCACAACCACAACGTACCAGCGAAGACAATGACCCTGATGAACGATGGAAGACAATGTTGGTTCTGCATCTATTTATCTAGTACAGTAAGAAAACACTTTAAGCTGGCCTAGCGTAGTACGGAGTTTCAGTAGAATAAGAGGCCAGCTTATACTGGTTTTGTTACCCTGGTGTGCGGCTTACCGTTCAAACAAAAAATACTCTTAGAGATAGCAATATTTATAACATTTTTTGAACGCACCCCTATTGCTAAGCCTAGATAAAAAGTATGGTTTCTCCACCCTTTCTGAGACCACGACATAAGAATAATATTGTTCAGTTATTGATTAGAAAACGTAATTGACCTGATGCAGGCTAGTCGTGGTTGCATCTAAATGTATGCAGGGTATTTAAGAAAATTATGTGTAGCCAGAAGCCCAAAAAGTCTGACAAACAGTCTTACCAAGGAGTATCGCGTTGGTAACTGGGTTGTGGAGGTCAGATAGGTAGTCGCTCCATGTAAACTATTGGTATCTAGTTGCATCCGGTTAGATTGGAATCTGACCGCAACATAGTTGGGAAAAGGCCAGGCAGAAAGGTAAAATTATATGAAATGAAATTGTTTATTCTGTAAATAGGATATCGAAATCACTTTTACACGTCATATTAAAAAAAGTTAAGCTAGATTGAGTCGACATTTCCTATCTGATTACCCCTGAGAAGAAATGGCGAAACAAACTCAGCGGTCAAAGTCTCTTTTAAAGTCTGGACATAATCTTGGTCAAATCATGTGAGGACCATGTAGATCCGTGTTTGAAATGGTCTTTTGAGGAAAGAACCACACAAATTGGAGTGGACTTGTCCAGTCAGTGCAAGCATTTGTCAGTAATCGTGTAGCTCGACTCAGGACTCAAGGAGCTCAACGACTCAACGAACAATACCAAAGAAAGGACTATAGGCCGCATTAAGTACTCAAAATGCCAGACCATCATTAAAATAATCTCAGAAAAAAGGCATGTGTCTTAATCAACATTTTAAAATTGGATAAGAGTAGGAGAATAATGACGATTCACTGCAATTCCTACCCTAAGCAGTATGAAATATAATTTAGTTTTCTAAAGTCGTTTGCAAACAAGGCCACTATGAAACGCAAAAGCTTATTTAAGAATCCCTAAACCCCTCCCTCCCTATTAGAATAAGTAAATCGGAGTGAGTGTGTCTGTGTGCGTTCGAACTATCGCTGACAATGGTAGTGTGCATGTGCGTGTACGGTGTAGCGGGAACAAATAATCTTGATCCGTTACCGCTAATATCAGCACTCCATAGTTTTACTTACTAAGTTCCGTAATGCTGGATGGATTTTATTGTGATTATGACATGTTATGTTTAGATATCCTATAAAAATACCGTTACTTACCTAGTACGGCGTTCACTGTAGTAAAAGCAAACTATGAAGTGTAGGTAAGTCTGAAACTAATTACTCGTGTTATTGTACTCCTGCATTATTTATCTACTACAGACCTCCTCGGCGTTACTTATTAGGAACGTAAACGCTGGAGAGGTCTGTAGATAATAACAGTGCGCTTCGAGGACTCTGTACTTCGCCGTTTGTAGGGTTATCCGGAGTTGAACCGGATGCACCCACATATTAAAATGTTAGTGAACACAGCCACTTGATTAACAAGATTTAAAACGTCTGGTGACTCACCTGAATTTCCGCCTTTTTACCTCAGTATCCTAAGAATTGAATTGAATAGAGCTCGAATCGCTTCGTGGTAGGCGGCGTTTACGGCTCATTGTAAACACAAAGTCGTCACCTACCTGCACTGCTTGATCCGAATCACAATTATGCACAATTGCACTATTTATTTGATTTTCACTCATATTAATAATTAAAAGTTTATATAAATAATAATTAAAAGTTAAAAGTGATATAAAATTATTTTATATCACTTTTAACTATAAAAGATTCATAATATTAAAAAGTAGCTGCAAACTCTAAATTAGATGTTAATTAGTCGGGAACAAAGAATATACTACTCTCTGGTCGGGAAATAACGCTATGAGGTAAAGGTCCGCCATTAGCGAACACACCACCTGGAACCACGTGACTACCGGAACTCGGGACTGATTGGTCGAGGATGTGACGTCACGAGAGCTGTGGTTGGCTGACAACTAACTGTGTGTCGTCACATGCTGAATAATATTAAGATTTACACAGATCGACTCCGAACTAAGCAAGAAATTAGTAAAATGGCGGGCTTATTTTAAATACATACGCGCTCAGCATAATACTACTACTGCGCATATGCAAATAACTGCCACGTCGTATCGCAAAATGGCACGAGCAAAATATACGTTCTGCCAAACATATTTAATGAATATTAAAAATTAGTCTATTGACCAAAATCTAAATCTAGAGTAATTAATAACGCGTTCAATAAAGTATTATTGTACCTTATAAATGAATGATAATCTGTACTAATTTGTTAAACTTTTATAAAATAATAAAAACTCTGCGTCGGGCTGATGACGGAGTTAAAAATTAAAAAAAAAACTGAAAAATAAAAAGCACTAGTGTGAAAAAGTGGCACTTTCCGCATGATTTGGCTGCTTGGAAAACTCTTTTCGAGCACATGCATTGTAAAGTATTTTAATATTGAAGATAGCAAATTTTACTCGAAATATTTATTTGTTTTTAGCCCACTCTTATCTAATTATTTATTATCATACAAATCTATACGAGTTGGTCAAAAAAGAACTGATAGTCAATTATTCTTCTTGCATCAATTCATATTGGTGTAGCTGGAGCAAACTGAAAAAATATTAGTTCTTTGTTATTGAATCATTAAAACGGGTGAAACATAAAGGTGTGGTCAGATATTATGAGCAGTACCCATCCATATGTACAACTTTTACTATGAGACTAACTTTAAATCGCAAAAAAATTTGCTGTTTTACACAAAATTTCAATGCCCGCTCGACTAATTTAGTCGAGCGGGCAATCGAAGAAAATAACACTTGTTCCATACATATCAAATATGTATGGAACAACTTGTGATATTTTCTTCGATTACGGAGTTGGTCCCATAGCAAAGATGTTCATATTATATCGGTACTTGATCACACCTTTCCTATATTATAGTCCAGTAGATAATAGTATGTGGACAAATAAATAAATGTTGCTAACTTTTTATTCTACTTTGTTACATATTAGTACGTACTTCAACCAACTCCACGACTAAATCTTCTAAAGAATCATCGGGAGAATCGAAGATCTTTGGGAGAAGCGCTTCTTGAATTATAATCCGCGTTCTGAATTATATTATTATCACATTAATTGGAACCACTGTACTTAAACACTCGTCGCTTTTTAAATTAGCTTTTTTGGGTAGAAAAGATCCTTTTTATTGTATTAATGAAAACCCGAAAGTGCGCAAAACCATAGGACTGAGAAAATAAATATGTAAGGCGTAGTAGAGGGACCTCCGCTCGTAGGGCTCAAGGGATTAAAAAAATAACCACGAAAGGGATGGCGGGGTTTTTGTTCGATCGCTTCGCTCGCTCACTAGACCCCGCCATCCCCTTCGAACCTAACCTGTCCGAGTCGGCGTGTCCCAAGTTCCGAGCTCGCTTCGCTCGCAGCTCTTACGTCGTAAGTGTTTCGTGTGTAGTGTACTGTGTAATAGATTAACATAAAAGAAAAACAGCTCATGAGAGTCGAACACTTGCACATTCACAACACTCGAAGCCTCGATCCGTGGTGCAGCAGCGCGCACAAGCGGATCACTAGTGCCCAACACTTGCACGACACATAACACTTCGGGATTGGGAGATGACGCAGCAGAACACGTAGACGGGGACTTCGGAGATGCCATGGTGTCAATCAACCGTAGTTGCAAACATTACGATAGATGCTCTTGACTGTGAGTACATACGATGAGTGACAACTGTCAAACGTTGGCGCCACTTACATTCAATTATGTTCCGTTACAAACAATCTAAAAGAGTACAAATTAAACTTTATTATTTAAAACTATTTTTTTTTAAATTATGCTTTATAATTGAGTTCATTATGGAAGCACTATTTAAAAATGAATTAAAGTTAAAAACTTACAATATAATAACATAACATAACATCACGCCTTGTTTTCCCCGAAGGGTTAGGCAGAGGTGTACCTATAGTACACCTACAATATTATAAACTATAACAATATTATAGTATTATATGATACTAAAAACCATTCAAATCCGCTGTCACTTTGTCTGAACGTAACACGGAACAACCTAGTGAAATAGTGTGATTCGTTTGAGGAGTGAAATTCGTTCATTATCTTTGATAAAATGTTAATTTTATTGTGTGGTTATGTTGAATTTTCTAATAATTTTGGATTTTTTTTTTCAAAATCTAGGCATTTGCGCTGTGTGAAATTTTGCGAAACTGATTTCCACGAGAACATCTACACGCTTTAAAATTGTGAAGCTTCGCACGCGTGGATGTTAAAGTACAGTGGAACCCATTAATTTTTCAACAAACCCATTTTCTTAAAATTAAACACTATTTTACTAATAGTACAATACAAAACATTCATATGTATGAATAACATTAACAAATCACAAAGTGTCACACTATGCATAAATGAAAAAATAAATATACTCAAAGTCTCAAAACTAGTTAGACCTAGCATAAAATCACGCGTAATTCGCAAATTCGCGAGTGTCACAGCGAGCGTCAGTCAGGCTGAGATATATCCGTCCTCGAAAAGCCATTGGACGGTACTAAATGACATACGTCAGCGCAACTGTTCAATTAAAAAAGTAGTGAAAAATAAAATATAAAAATTGAGTTTGGTAGATAAACAACACCTCAAATTTTAAAATATGTAACATTTATTGTTATTTTCAATAAATTCTTATGCGAAGACGACGGGTTTGCACATGATTTGTTTGGGTTTTTTCAGCGCGAATCACATTTTTTTAAAGTACTCATTCATTTAACTTTAAAAAAATAAATTGTGCACTTACAAATTTACTATATGCCCCGTGTTTAGGATTTATCTCAGATTTTTATTGGCTACCAGCACCTAAACTAAAAAAGCATTTGAAAAACCTGGGGTTAAGTGCTTATGTAAAAACGGGTGTTAGGTTTTTTTTTCGTAATTTATGTTGAGTAGTTATCAAAATTTTAATTTGAAGACTTGCTAGATAAATAGGTGATGAATAACTGTGCATTTAAAAAAAAAACAGATAGCTTAAGGTTATTTAGGAATTTACGCTGCGACATTGTTAGGGGAACTTAATGTCCGGTCCCGGTACTTGTCATAATAGTATTTCCGTACCTCTACTATGGTGTGCCTTATCCCACCTCGGGCTCCCAGCCTATTTACCATAATTATATTATGTAACTCTAAGAGTCAACATTGCAAAACTTACTGTACGCTGTTTAGTTTTAACTAACAACATGTTCTACCACATACAAACAGTTACAGTTAACCAGAATTGTGAGGCAATCATCTGTTAAATTCTCGTTCTCGTTGCTCGAAGCGCGTTTGTAACAACAACAACATAATATCAAGCCTGTGTACCCCGAAGGGTTAGGCAGAGGTTTACCTATAGTACACCCACATTTTGCCAGTTATGTTTATGTGATAGGGGGCGAGCCTGTTGCCATCAACCGGGCACAAATCCAGACTCCGGGCTGCTACTGAGCAATTCCAGGTGGAAAAACCCAATAACACTTTGCCCGACCCGGGAATCGAACCCAGGGCCTTGCTCAGCAACAGCTCTTGCGACCAACGAGGCAGTCAAAGGCGATTGTAAATACCGACAGACACATGTGTAAATTTGGAATTAGATATTTTTTAATAAATCATTCTCTGGTCCTTATGCTTTATTCGGGGTCGGCGCAACATGTCGTTTTCTTCCATACTTCTCTATTACTGCCTCGTAGGTATAGTGGTTGCAAGCGCTACTGCTGAGCATGAGGTCCTGGATTCGATTCCCAGGTCGGGCAAAGTGTTATTGGGTTTTTCTATCTGGAATTTCTCAGTAGCAGCCCGGAGTCTGGATTTGTGCCCAGCACCTTAATTGCGCAACACAGTATAATCATAATCTGAATGATTTTAAACCATATT
Organism: Fissipunctia ypsillon; assembly: GCA_947568875.1. Lineage (NCBI taxonomy): Eukaryota > Metazoa > Arthropoda > Insecta > Lepidoptera > Noctuidae > Fissipunctia > Fissipunctia ypsillon. The sequence goes on from OX387649.1 coordinate 20,140,712, forward strand.
GCTAATCAATTGCTTCATATGTTCGAATACTATGTCTGCTCAACAACGTAAATATCGCAAGGAATGTTTCTGAACAGTCAAAATGAAACCGATTCCTACTGTGTGTTACGCAATTGCCCAGTGGTTGATGGCAAAAAGCTCGCCGCCTATTATATGGGACTTAAACATAACTGGCGAAATGTGGGCGTACTATAGGTACACCTCTGCCTGACTCTTAGGGGAAACAAGGCGTTATGTTATGTTATGTTCTCTATTCCTCGTTATCACGATAGTCACTCTCTTTCTAACCATATCATCTTACACACAGTCCGTCCAACGTGTCTTTGGTCTTACCCTACGTAGTTTTTAATTTAAGTATATAGAAAAAATACGGCTTAAATAAATAAGAATATTATAACAACAATAAATCACAGTTATCACACAAAATAAATTGGAACTAACGCATTCAACAAAGCTCCGAGAAAGATTCCAGAAACTGTTTTTTTTTTCTATAACTCTTTATGTCAATCGTAACTTTTTCAAAGATAAATTAATAGCCTAACATTTTCAATCGCACGCATCGCATCGTGGCCCAACTTTGGCACCCTCTACAGATAGTGCAATTCACGAAGACGCGCCCCACCAATTTTTGGTTGAGGGGATCGCGGGGTGCGGGGAGTTTGCTCCGAGCGGCAGTCGCGAACCGTCAGCGGTTCGATGCACACGAATACTACACTCTATGCTGCGAAAATCCAGACTCGTCACGAAAGTTGCTCTACTTTATATATTTTTAAAATGTCGAAAAAATCTCAGCGTGTTGTTCTTAAAAGCCAGGTATGTAAATAAGTTTGTAGTTACTAAAATACATGAAATTAGCTAACGAAAGTAATTTAATTTTAATAAATAGCAAATTTTAGTAATAGTGGATTTCATTTCATCTTTACAAATAAGTAAAACTATGTAATGTTTTTTTTTAATTTTAGGCAAGAGAAATTATTTCTAAAGTTTACGATTTTATGAAAAAAGAAGCAAGTAAAAATTATGCAGAAAAACTCACTGATGCGCGATGGAGAACCGCACAGGCTGTTGGAGTATCTGAAAGCACAGTGACTAGAATTCTACGCGAAAGAAAGGAATATACTAATATAATGAAGCAAACTACAGTACCTGCTATGGAATCGAATATAACTATGGAGACGGATGCGATAGTTCCTATAGCCCCAAGTGCGGAGAGTACAACAGAGCCGACTACGGAAGCGGATATTGAGTCTGAAAATGAAGCGAGTACGTCGCATTCGAATTTAGTATACAGAAGTGCTTCTATTTTTACATCACCTATGAAGAAGAGAAGGGTAAGACCACGAAAAATTAATTTAGACGAATTTGATATTGGTGTAGTCCGAAGAACTATCCAAAACTATCATATAGAACATCGTCAATTTCCAACATTATCACGACTTAATATTGTTTTGAAAGACCGTATACAATTTGATGGATGTATAACAACCCTAAGAACATTGTTACCTAAACTTGGTTATAAATGGAGAAAAACTGAGAATAACAGGAAGGTGCTAACCGAAAAACATGATATTCAAATGCTAAGATTGAAATATTTAAAACAGGTAAAGTCTTTTCGCAATGCAGGTAGACCTATAGTCTACACAGATGAATCATATATTCATACCAACCACGTGCAAAAAAAGTCTTGGGCCGAAAAAAGTTGTAAAACAGCAATAAAACAAAACTTAACAAAAGGAGTGCGCATAATTATAGTACATGGCGGAAGTGCAGAGGGTTTCGTACCAAATGCGTTGTTGACATACAGAGCAGAGATCAAATCCGGAGACTACCACGATAACATGAACACAGAAAATTACTTAAAGTGGCTAAAGGAGAAACTTATACCAAATCTCCCAAATGATGCCGTGATAGTCTTGGATAATGCAGCCTATCACAATACTAGTTCGGAAATAATACCAACATCCAACTCCAACAAATTAGACATGCAGACTTGGCTGAATGCAAAAAATATCTATTTTGAACTAAGCTACAAAAAACCTGAACTTTATGACCTTATATTAAAAAACAAAGAAAACTTCCGCAAGTACAAAGTTGACGAATTATTGAAAGAACATGGATTCACAGTGCTTCGGCTGCCACCTTATCATCCAGATTTAAACCCAATCGAAAACATTTGGGGTATTGTAAAAAACGATGTTGCTAGTCGCAATATCAATCAAAATTACACTTCGATTATGCCCATTTTAAATTAAGCATTTGATCGAGTAAATAAAGATGTCTGGTTCAATACTTGTCAGCACGTGGAAAAAATAGAAGACGAATACATGAGACATTGTGATCTTGATTTTAGTTTTATTGTAAATGTCGGTGATACATCAGACTCTGAATCAGATATTTCTGAAACGAGTGATTGACGATTTTCATTTCTCAATAAAGTTCAATAAAACTATTTCCGTATTTCATTAATATCTATAATTACCTCTCATTATAAAAATAGTAATATTATCGATATTAACTAATAAACACATAAAATATCCACACCTAAAAATAAAATAAACATAACCCTTTCCTTGCGGTCGGGTAAAAAATATAAAATTGAAGTAGAGCATCTTTCACTTTGACCATGACGCTCTGTCCTGATTAGTCTATTCATTGTAGTGTGCGTGTACACTCATAGGTAATTAGTGTGTACCGACAACACTCAAACATTGACGGAAGCTTGCACACATATACTATAAACGGTTAGGAGGAATAGTGGGGCGCGTCTTCGTGAATTGCACTATCTATAAACAGCAGCAATGTGCCCCTCTAAATAAATAACCGGAAAAGCCATAAAAACTTTTTCTTTTTTCTTACCGAAATTCCGAGCAATTTAAACCTAAGGTCAATAGACAAAAGACCGTGACAAGGGATGGGGTGAAAGTTGAACGATATACCTAAATCAGGATTTTTGGGACTTCACTGCATAAGATAGACGCAAGCTTCCTTTATGAACCAACTAGCTTTTGAAAAATTGACATTAAAACGTACCTAAAGGCACATAGAAATTAATATTATTTCACCATCATTTAAATGCCAGAACAAGTCTTTTATAAATATTATAATCAGTCAGAAATAATTAATTAAATTTAATTTAATACCTACTCCAGATTTCAAGAGAGGACTAAAATTGACATTAAAACGTACCTAAAACCGTTCGTTCATTATTCGAAGTGTGCGCGTTTGTGGACACAATTCTTTCCATCTCACCGAGTTGAAAGTTATTTGCATGAACGGATTATACCTTTTATATTTCCTGTGCGCGGAAACTGGCGCCATGTCTTATTTCCGGAACGGAAACTTGAATTTTAATACTTTATTTGAGATAAATCGTTTTAAAATGTAGTGGTTTCTGGGTTTCGTCGTACACGTATTGTTTGTCTGATTGAAATGTCCTTTAACATTCAAGTATAGCAGAGAGGTCATACCGATGGCCACTTTTCCACTCTAAAAACACTTAAGGCTGAACAAGCTTCATAAGCAGGAGCCATTATCGTTATTATGTACTTTCCAGGATCTAACTTCTGTGCATAAGCTTCTCCTTGCATGCACCTGTTCCGTGGCATTCTCATCTCTAAAGTCGAATCTATCAGACTCACCATAACATGACAACTATTTTAAGATAGATTTTCCCGTTCACATGACAATCTCACAAAGGATCACATAATTGCTTTTTCCATTTCAGTGATCCTCTTCGGTGAATGGAAAAGCGAACAGCGTCCCGTAATCTACGGCGGAGCGGCGCACAGTCGCCGGTACCTGTTCCATTCCTTGGTAGTACATCTGCCCGCAGAACATACGGTGGGAACTATGTACTACCCTTTGGAAACCCAGCTCTACTACGTGTCAGCAGAGTATAAGGACATGGGCGCAGCTTTGGGGTCGTCTTCTAGTGACCGACAGGCAGTCCTGGCTGTCACGAATTTGTATAGTGTAAGTTTTTCTAATAGTCTGATTTCGCCCACAGCTGGGCATAGCCTTTCCTTTGATGGTGCCGGTCATCAGCAGTAGCTTAAGTATCGTGATGATGGTGGGATGTGGACCATGATTATCCTTCCCCAGTATTGGATTGTTTGATGGCTTGGGTAACTGACGAAAAGTGATTGCACTTTCTGCATCACCGATTGTTGATGGAATACCAAGAGACAAAATTCTTCCACTTTATCGCTACAAGTATATATATCAAAGTGTGTTTATGATATTTTTTGCAGGCTATGTTTCATCATAATTATTATACTACATCTAAGCATGTTAATATCATATACATCATAAAAATAACCACTCAAGATACACCAACATAAATCATCTAAGGTCTTATTTTAGTAAGATTCTGGATATTAAGCTTCTATTTAATCGGATAAATATTGATGGTAATAATATTGGTTGTAATATTGGTTAGTATTACTGGAATCGGTTCGCGAACGAACGGTACAGGAGACACAATAGAAGTTTTATTGGTATGACGTCAAGCGCCCGCGAAAGCGTTTTAAAATGAGAATAGTTTTTTTATTGAAGGTTGTGCCTCTTATCAAAGTATGATTTAGGCAAAACAAGCAGCGTGGATTCTAGGAAATGATTAGGATTTTTATCTAGTAGAACAATATCTCTAATATTTTTATTATACCATTAATATAAAATAGATATTGTATAACTACAAACTTATAACAAGGTTATTTAATAGTTACTAAATTGTAATAATAAATTGAAAATATTCCTGTTGAGATTTAAATGGATTTTGAAGCAATGTACTTATACTCCATTTACAATAAGATTAGAAATTTAAACAAAACTTCTTACAGTTCGTTCAAACGATTTTGACTTCTATTCAGTAGGATGGTAATAAAAGCAAAGACATGATTGTAATACCAACTGTTTACTGCAGCCGCCATTCGTCATGCCACCAACGCAATAGAAGTCAAAATCGGTTGAACGGATTGTAAAAAAGGTTTGTTTTTATGTCTATTCTTATTGTAAATGGAGTATAGTTGGCTTTTTACGCTTTCAACCAATTTTATTCCAAACGAGAAAAAACACAAAGAAAAATTCTAAAATGTGTGCGCACTTCATTGGTAGTATTCCATGTCTACTGGCTGACAATTGCGTCTCGTCCACTGTCCTTCAAGCGACGTATGAAAAGCGTCCGCATGCCGTAACTTTGTTGCAGCGACTACCAAGCCCTCCCGTTGGTAGTCTTTAAATCTGCTAGATCGATTCATTATATAAAAAAGTCCAAAGGCATTTAATAACAAACGTCTCAGAACTAAAATGTGCTTATCATAAGATTGCCGCCCGACTAATCTCTTATATCCTGTAGGTACTCTAGTCCTCTTATGTCATTTTCTGACAATTCCAATCAAATCAATCGCAGACCACTGCTGGACATAGGCCTCTCCGAGGCTGCGCCACAACACCCTGTTATCCGCCTTCAGCAGTCTGTCCCAGCCACTTTTTGAGGTCGTTGGTCCTTCTAGCTGGGAGACGACCCTCACTATAACGCTTGTCGTTACGCGATCTCCACTTCTTACACGGAGTAAAGTAATGCCAAACTATACCACGAAAAATGTAAGTTAATCTGAAGGTTATATTGGTTGTAACTTTACGCTGCGTTTATTAATAGGGTGGTAAATTGCCAGAAACTGACAAGGACTGATGAACGAGACAGGTATCATCATAATCCTCTTGCTCTTATCATTAATAAAAGTATTTTCTTTTTTTCTTATCCCAATTTATTTGGGGTCAGCGGCTCAGCATGCCTTCTTCTTTGGCCTTTCTGTCTTCTTCTTTCTTCTCAGTCTCTACTGGCCATCATCTCAGTAATAATCTACCTCCTATCTATTCCTGTCATCCTTCACATAATCCATCCATCGTTTCTTTGGTCTTCTCCTACTCAGACCATTCATATTTATACTCAAAACTTTCTTCACAAAATGTTCCTTAATGAATGGACAGGTAGTTTAGCGTATAATTAGGATGACTGGAAACTTGATTGATGATTGGCTAATTCAACAGACGATTCTTAACATCTTGTGTTCTATTTTGATCAAAACATGGCTCGATTGAAGCTGTTAACCAATCAGCACATCCGTCAGTGCATGACGTTCATATCAGCCAATCAGCGTTCATACTCATCGTCGGTGTTGGCGATTATCCTGAAATAATCCGGTCCTTTACAAAAGTCCTAGGATTTTTGTTAATGACCAGATTATTTTAAAAAACAACGAGTTTTCAAATAATCCTGCGACATATACCTACACGATAAGTTTTGTTTATAAAAACAGAAACTACACCCACGGGTACGACAAATTGTCGTTTAAAAGAAAATACCTACGTATTTTCTTTATACTGGTAAGACAATAATTATGTACATTGGTAAGGAAGCCCTTTCTCATAGAACGTGCTCAGAACCTACTTGTTGACATTGGTGAGTGCTTCTTGTAAGTTTTAATAGTCTACGTGACTGAAAATATTTTGACTTTGGGCACTGAGTTTCTGAGGAAATTCGTAGTTAATATCTGACCCGACAGACGTTACCCCGTCCTTTCAATAAATACAAAAATCCCACAGAAAAAAGAACGCTCAGTTTTTCCCAAATTTTCCATTTTTCCGGACAACTTTTCCAATTTTTATTTCCATAAAATCTAATTCAGACTATTACAAACATTTTAAAAGAAAACATAGCCAAATCGGTTCAGCCGTTCTCAAGTGAAGGACTTACCAGCAAATAGCATTTAATTTTTACGGTTTCGTAGTCAACAAGGAACCCTATAGTTTCGTCATGTCCGTCCGTCCGTCCGTCCGCAGCTTAGCTCAGAGACTCTTAGTACTAGAAAGCTGTAATTTGGCATGGATATACATATTAATCAAAGTGACGCCGACAAAGTGGTAAAATAAAACCACGAAAAAATAATTTTTAGGGTACCTCCCTGTACACGTAAAGTGGGGATGTTTTTTTTTCCTCATCTACCTCATGGTGTGGGCCGTTGTTGGAAAGGTCTTTTAAAAATATTGCGGGTTTATGAAAACAAATTTTCGTTTAAAGGATCATTTTCTGAAATATTAAGCTTTAAAGTGCTAATTTTTGTCAGAGTCAAGTCCCGCAACCCTCGCTAGCTAAAGGGCTAGTTCTGGATATGTGTAAAAATTCACGGTAGTAGTATATACAACGAAGTTAAAAGGAAAACTATCACAGATAAGTAGGCTTTACAAGTTAACGAGTAATAGACTAATTGTAATGTATTAGAGAACATGTTTTTCAACTGCAATTATTATACAAGGACAATGTTTTGGAATCTGCAGTAGGATGCCAACAAGGTGACCCTCTCGGGCCAGTTATTTTCAGCTTGGCTATTCATCCAGTTATCCAGAAACTAAATTCAAAATTTAACGTGTGGTATTTAGATGATGGAACGCTAGGAAGTGATGTAGACACCGTTTTAAAAGACCTACAGCTTCTCAAACAGCAATTTAAATCTATTGGCTTGGACCTTAACCCATCAAAGTGTGAAATTTACCTTTCTGGCATTACCGACAGACAACTGACCCTAGAAAAATTTAATGCAATAGCCCCACAAATCAAAATTTTAGAAAAAAGTTCACTGCACCTCCTAGGTTCCCCAATTTTAGAAGACAGCTTTTCTCCTTTTATCAACGAAAAAATCAAAAACGACATTTCGGACAGACTCTCCAAAATTAATTTACATTCGGCATTCACCCTGATTAGATACTGTTGTTTTGGCCCAAATTTTATATACTTTCTACGTTCGTCCCCTTTATGGAAGCAGCCAAACCTCTTGGACAAAATTGACCAAATTATTCGCAGCACACTAACATCCATTTTAAATGTGGCCCTGGACGACCGAGCGTGTCTGCAAGCCATACTACCCATCCATTTTGGTGGCCTCGGCGTCCGCAAAATTACCAGTATTAGCTTACCGGCGTTCCTGTCCTCTGTCCACAGCACGGAAAAGTTGACCGAGAAAATTTTAGCCCCCTCCTTGGTTGACTCAGAAGTGCCGTGTTTGACTGACGCAGTGAACGCCTGAAAAGTGGCTTGCCCGGATACAGATCGGCCCTTGAACCCATCTTCCCAGAGGCAGCGGGATGAACCGCTCTGCAGGTTGGTACGGAATAATCTGATTAATACGACCACCAATACTGCTGAGCGTGCCCGCCTGCTGGCTGTGGGGGAGTGGGAGTCGGGCCTCTGGCTTCAGGCGCTACCGTCTCCCAACATAGGCACTATGCTGGGTGACACCACCTTCCGGCTCGCTACTTGTCTGCGTCTGGGCGCTCCTTGCGTGGCTTCGCATCGCTGCCAATGCGGTGACGGTGTCGACTGCCTCGGACAACATGGCCTATCCTGCAGTAAGAGCGCAGGCCGGATAGCACGGCACGCCAGCATCAATGACATCATCCGTCGTGCTCTTGTCACCGCCGGGGTGCCAGCTGTTTTAGAACCCAATGGCTTAGCACGCGACGATGGTAAGAGACCAGACGGAATGACCATAATGCCTTGGAAGGTAGGTAGGCCTTTGGTGTGGGATGCAACGTGTGTCGACACCCTTGCACCATCCCATCTTCCTAGCACGGCAGGCTATGCTGGAGCGGCTGCTGCGGGTGTGGAAAACCTCAAACGGCGCAAATACTCCAATTTTATTGGGACTTATATATTCGAGCCGTTTGGGGTTGAAACACTTGGGCCATGAGGTCCGAGTGCCCACTTAGTTTTTCGAGACATCGCCAGGCGGTTGGTCGACTCCACACGTGACCAGAGGGCTGGCCTATTTTTTGGCCAAAGAAACAGCATTGCCATACAACGTGGCACTTTCCCTCTTTCTTTCTTTCTTTTTTTTTTTTTTTTTCTTTCTTTTTTTTTTCTGGGCACTTTTCCTGTTGACAGCGATGCGGATGAATTTTCTGATTATTTCCCCTCCTTTTTTATATACTTGTACATATTATTATTATTTTAAGATGGTTAGGTTTCAAATTATGTAAATACTAAAATAAATACTTACACCCACTACAATGTTAAGTTTGTTCTTGGGATAAATTCATCCCAACTACGGAACCCTTCAATGTGCGTGGTCCGACTCGCACTTGGCCGGTTTTTATTTATTAGATTAGATGGAGCACAAAATAATATATTTGTAAGTTTCTTTTGCTAACAGTTTAGAAAAGTGAATAAACAACAAATTGTTTAACGACTGCGTCAGTACTCACCGCGAGAATTCGATTCGCAAAGTTTGGCAAACATTGATTATTCAAATTTTTGCTGAAGCGAATAGTCATGGTGCGCGGTGAGTACCATCCTTTAGCCTAACTCGGCTGTTTATGAAGCATAAAGAATCACTTTACATGAGAGGTGACAATAAATTTAAATTGAAAAGCCTATTGAGACTGTGAGAAACCTTTCTTTGGAAATATTGTCTTCTTCTTGTGGAAAGTGTTGTCATTATGTTTTGGGCGTGCGTCAGCTGACAATCTTCTAAAAGCCATCGGGTTCTTAGGTATTTGAAAAAAAGTTTTTCTGAATGGACTTTCAGTAACGTTTCATTATACTTTTTAATTAAATTGACCAACCATTCTAACAATCATTGTGTATCTAAATGAAACGTCGTTTCTTCTTTCGTTTATCTGACTTGCGTAAGATTAATATTTTCTTTTTATTAAATGTCTTTTTTCGTCCTGATGCCTTGACATCTGTCCTACAAAAGTATTGGATTAAAGACTTTGAAAAGATCACGTTGTATTTTTTGGCAGTTAGTGGGTGTAAAAAAGTCAGTGTCTTTTGAAATTATTAAAATAGATAATTAGATAATAAGGGCTTTGGAGTTCTGTTAAAGATAATAATTTCCACTGACACTTGACTTAGGCACCTACTTAATTAAAAGTTGAAGAATCGTGATACCTACCTACTGAAATAATAAATTTATGTTGGTCAATATTAATTAGATAATTTTATAAAGTCGGCGGTAGCGTGCGCGGGGGCGGGGGGGGGGGGGGGACAGCGGTGCGGGGCTCGGCGCGTTCAAATGCATAGTTTTAGGAACTGTTTTGGTGTGCAGCGGCGCGGGGAGCGAGGCACGAGCGATACGCTCCAGGCGAGCAGTGCCTATGCGCATTTTGTTTTCTTGATTTTTAGTAATGATGCACATCTTCTTTTGCTCACAATAAATCTTGCATAACGAAAGCATTTACTATTTCGCTCGCGAACATATATTATAAACTCGCTTAAACAACACTACGCCCTTTGCGACGCACTGCGAATTACCCGCTGTCGTCGAGAAGGGGTCAGCGTCGCCGCTCCGCTCCGCTCCCCGCGCCGCACACTGTTGCCGAGAATACGGCCATACAGATAGAGTATAATATACAAGTTGAGAATGAGTTTTGCGATTTTTATCTGAGTGCGGTTCAAAGTGCTACTGTTTCGCTAGAACACAGAAATACATTTATTTCAGATTAGAATAGATTAATGCTTACACATACTGAAACACTTTGTGTCTTAAATAATAGTACATCAGGAAATTGAAAAAATAAATATATCCATCGCGAATTTTTCAAAAAATAATAATTTCGCTGGAACATTAGTTAGTTGCCTAGTGAAAATTTGATTAATTTGGAAAAACGAAACTACTTAGCTATTGGGTTGTCGGTCTTAAGGTCGTATGTTAATGCCTTTTCAAGCAGTTAGCTTAGCTTAAGGCACCTGTCCTACCGCCCGCGAGGAAGCGAGCAAGCAGTCAATAATTTTCTCGCTCAAGAAACGTACAAAAGATTGTAGGTCCCGCGTAAGCAAAAGAGATAAATTTATTACTTAATAGTTGATCGCTGACTGTTTACACTGCCGGCGAGTGGGTACTCGTTTGTCGCAGCGACAAGAGCTATCAAAGAGAGTATTTGCTAAGCGAGCGACGCTCGCTTGGCGGGCAGAGCACTCGCTGAGGAACTCACGCTTGGTGCATTATGAGTACCAGCGAGTAATCGCTCGTTGTCGTCGCGCACTCGCTGCTCCTTGCTCGCCAACTCGTTTTTAGTTGCTAGCTCTACTAGCTTCTCGATAATCGTCAACGTTGGGACAGATAAAATGAGGGAAAAGTAAAAAACACTTCACTTCACATCGCAACAAAACGACTCCTGTTTCTTTCAAGATTGTTCAGTGATTTATTATTTTATCTTTCTCCGTGCAGCGTCGCAAATCGAAAATCATAGTAGGTACCTAACGAAGTGAAAATATTATCCCACACATTGTCAAATAGTAGCCGCAAAAGGGCATCGACCAGACATTAACTTACACATACCACTGTCTATGGCTCTCCTATTTTCGGGATAAGCTTTGTATAAAATGGTAATTTTAGGCCAAACTAAGTGAGACGGATAGTCGAGGCACTTTCGCGGCGATCCACATAGAAGCTCTGGATTTGAATAAATTGGCAATGATTCAGATTTACAGCTCTAGACAGTTTAAAAGTCTAAATAGCAGGGCAAGTCTTCGTCCAACCTCGAGATGCATAGAAACGCAGTTTCATTGGAAATGTTTTATAATCTTGTATGATGATGTAAAACATGCTAAGTTAGTAACTACGTTTAGATATGATACGCGATGTTACTTTAATCCCTTTCCTAGTCTTGATTTTAGATTCGTGCTTGCTAAGAGCCTTACGCATAGCACGGGTCTTCTTTATCCTCAAGTCTAAGGGCTTGTACTTCTTGTTTTTGTAATGATTTCGGAGATTAACTTTCATTTTCTGATGGTACACGATGTATACTCGTGCAATTGCTTTCCTCACGTATAAGCTGATCTCTATTGTACGGAAATTCTATACAATGCGAGATCAGCTTATACTGGGAGTTTATAGCTTGATATGTAGCCGTGTGTACAATTCCGAAGGCGACTGCAGACCCCAGCGACCCCTCACGACGGGGCATGCTGTGGCCCGGGGTGGGGTCGTCTTGGCGGTGTATCAAGACATCGCCAATGCCTTCAACACCCTGCCCTGGAGTTGCATCAGGGAGGCACTCCGGTATCACCGAGTGCCGACCTACCTCTGTCGCGTGGTCGAGGCCTATCTGACGGACAGGGCCGTCATCTACCCCGGTCACCGGGGAGAGTAGAACCGGCGAGAGATGTCGTGTGGTGTCCCGCAGGGATCGGTTCTGGTACCGCATCTGTGGGACATCTGGTAGGACTGGGTGCTGCGCGCCGACCTCCCTGATGGCGTCAGCGTAGTTTGCTACGCTGACGACACGCTGGTATTGGCGCAAGGGAGGTCGCACCAGGCGGCGGCCGAATTAGCAGCACGCGGGGTTGCGACAATCGTAGAGGATCCGGCAATTGGGACTCGAGGTGGCCTTGCACAAGTCCGAGGCCATGTGTTTTCATGGTCCTCGGAACGCGCCACCATCGGGTTCCCAAATAACGGTAGGAGGGGTTCCCATCGGTGTCGAGTCGACGATGAAGTACCTGGGACTCGTCCTCGACAGCCGGTGGAATTTCGTGGAGCATTTCCGACGTTTCGCTCCCAGACAAGAGCGGGCCGGAGCTACCTTGGGGCGGCTCCTGCCTAATCTGGGGGGTCCAAACGCCTCCTGCCGGAGGCTCTACGCGGGGGTCGTGCGGTCCATGGCCCTTTACGGAGTTCCGGTGTGGGCGCGTTCCGTGAGGCGGCGACCGGTCCGTCGGTTGAACGCGTCCCAGAGGGTCATGGCCATCCGGTTAGCCCGGGGATACCGCACGGTCTCCGGGGAGGCGGCGAACCTCCTTGCCAGATTACCGCCATGGGATCTGGAGGCAAAAGTCCTCGCGCACATGTGGGAGTGGCGCGAGGAGGCAGGACGCCGGGGCGTAACTCCGTTGCCGCGAGAAATCGCGGCACGGCGGACAGAGCTCCGGCAGGATCTCATGGCGGCATGGAGAGTGCGATTGTCGCAACCCAGCGCTGGGCACGCTACAATTGCGGCGATAAGTCCCCTCTTTGAGGAGTGGTTGGATAGGCGCCACGGCGTCCTCACCTTCCGCCTGACGCAGGTCCTCACCGGACACGGGTGCTTCGGGAGGTACCTGTTCCGGATAAGGCGGGAGGAAACGCCCGGGTGTCACCACTGTGTGGATCGCCCGGAGGACACGGTAGAGCATACGGTGGAGGTCTGCCCGGCTTGGGCAGAGCACCGCCGTGTCCTCGCGGAAGCGATCGGCGGCGGCGATCTCTCGCGTCCGGCCCTGGTCCAGGCCATGGTACGGAGCGAGAGTACATGGGAAGCCATTACCTCCTCCTGCGAAGCAGTAATGCTCGTGGAGGAGGAGGCGGGACGCGTGAGGGAGAGGCAAGCTTTGCGCCCTCACGCCCCTAGTCGCCGCAGGAGACGCCCTGGGCGTCGGGAATTGGCAGCCGATTCCCGGCCACCGTAGGCGCGGGCTTGCGGACGGCGAGCAATGGGTAGCTCGCCGACCGGTAAGGACCAAGCCCTAGTCGACGGCGCGTCGTGTTCCACGCGCGCCTAAAAGAGATGTCAGCACTATTGACGGGGTCCGCTACGGCCGATGCCAGCTAGGGTTGCGGGATGTTCGAAAGAGTTACCGTGGCCCCGGCACAGGCAACAGAAGGAACACGGGTGGGTTTTAGTCAGTAAAAGTCTGACACGCCCTCCCGCTCCGCCCAGAGCGGGAGAAGTCTTCTGATGATTTCCCATCCACAAAAAAAAAAGACCCCAGCGACACTACTGGATGTAACTCAACGGCAGCGTTTGGGGTCTGCGATCGCTTTCGGAATTATACCTGTATTAAGCGCACAATTAAATAATTATACATTAACCTATGATTTAACATTAATCTCAGTTATGCAGACCAGTTAAAAATTTATAAAATAATGCCTTACATTTAGCTACTAATTATTTTTAACTTCAAAATTAATTCGAAAGTACCTAGGTATATGTATCTTGCAATTAAAAATACTACATCTTCAGCAAAACTGAAAAATGAGCTTCTTCGTAATAATCAGCTTTGATTTTCCGCGACACGTTCGTTTAATTTGATAACAGAATCTAGCTTTCGATTTCTCGAGAGTTTTTAGGAGTATGTACTTAATAGGATTCTCCAGTCCTTTAAAAAAGATATCCGATAACATACTCAAGACGCAATGAATTTTCTACCATTGAAAATTTGTAATTGGGTGCTTCTTTTAACTGGTTTGTCCCAGTATTCCAGTGTATTCCTCAATAATTTCTTACATTTCAGTCTAATGTAAGCATTTTGGTATTTTAATGCGGAGGAAATGCGGAGGATTACATACATACATAAACTCACGCCTTCTTCCCATGGGGGTAGGCAGAAACTACAGAACGCCACCTGCTACGATCCTCACATACTCCTTTTGCCTCGTTTACATTCATACATCTGGTCATACACGCACGCCGGTTGCGAGTATTACGCACCTGACCTTTCTGAAGAACATCAACAATAGATTTCATACAAAGCAATATTAATTTGCCATAAAAACTGATGAAAGCTTAGTATATCATGCAATCTCTAAGCAACGTAAGACTTCTGGGAGTCATTACTCAATACTTAATATCTTTATTGTTTTACCATAGTGTGGTGTAGGTACTGTAGTGACCAGCCACGATACACCGGCAGGTCACCACGTAGATTGTCTGTAGGGTCTCGACTTCGAGGTGTGTTGGGGGATTTATATGCAAATAGGAACACAGTAGCACTATCGATGTGATTTATTTGCTTATACGAAAAACACAATACATTATATGAACGAGGCTAGTACTTCACTCACTCGACATGAAACAATATGACTATACGTCATAATTTTTACCTATTCTAAATTCCAAATAAAACCAGTGTTTGTCTCATCAGCCAATGTCATAATCCGAAGAGGATTCATGCGGAAGGCAGGCTCAACTAAAGCCTCTACAGTACTTAGGTGGTAACTATAATATATAATTGAGATCATTATGGACCCTGTAGGGTACAGCAAAATGGTAGGAGAGAGGAAGCTCTGTTTTAGGAGATCATGAATAATAATTATTGCTATATTATTTAATTTATTACAGCATTATTACAACACACAACAACAACATACTTAACATTAACATTATTTCTAATTTTTTTTTTTGTCCCGTTACAATAGATGATTAATTTGTGCCTCATTAGTCGACGCTTGAGTTATTAAACTTATACCAATCGTGCGCTGAGTGGAAATATTAGAAGCGCATCCACTGTAAACTCGTTAAAATTTGTAGCACTTTTCTTTCTTGCAGTATGGAAATCACACGCACCAAGGCCTGATGGATATTTTTGCCGCGGCTAGTACACAGGGCTTACGGAACGGAACTCTTAAGGGGAAATGTCTCAGCTATTTTAACCCTCCGTTCAAAGAGTACGCTTGCTATCAAGGATCTATGACTACCCCGCCTTGCACCGAGTCTGTTCTATGGCTTATCAGAGGAAGGACTCTGCATATTAACAGGGTAAGATTCTGCTGGATTTTATCTATCGAACTTCTCTTGTGAGTTGCTCAAAGCTCGACCCAAAATCTTCCTGGTTTTAGGACGACCTTGGTCCGTCTTTCGGCCGGGCAGCCTGGACAGGACATGCAATAAGTAGGTACTTATATTTTCCGTCCTTCACAGGAACCTGCGGGGCAATTGCGAAACATACATAAAGTAGGAATCCGTTTCATTTTGACAATTCAACAACATTCATTGCGTTATTTACGTTGTCGAGCAGACAAGTTAGACAATGGATTAGCCATATGCTTCAAAATCATTTAGATTGTGATTGATAGTGTGTTACGCAATAAGAGTGCTGGTCCCGGAAAGTTCTGGATGAATGTGTGGATAAACCTCTAATAGAACAAGAACGCATCTTGATTAAAACCCTAACAAATTGCCAAAAGCTCATCTGAGAGGCTAAAGCATCCTTAAATAAAAAATTGATTTTATTCACTGTGAATTCAGCTTGTTCTAAATTCACTTTATCGTAATAAATTTACGGTGTACATAAATATGTAATAAAATAAAGTTGTAAAATTTAGTTTTTTCTCCGTTCTTTTCTATACAAGACGACACAGTGACTCGCACTCTCGTGTCGTAATTAAAAGATTATTCTGTTACTAAACATGTGTCGGAGCTGACTGCCCACTATATATCGTAACTCCTCAAGTCCAAAATGTTCATGAATTTAAAAATGGATTTTACCTAAAATTTTGTGTTGTTCAGTATTGCTGAGGGGCAATTCTCGTAATTTTAAGAACATTCACAGTCTGATTCCAGTCTCAATATGTCAAAAATACCTATAATTTCCCTACATTTTTGACATTCGATTGTCGCTGAGATGAGATTACGACTAAATTTTGAACGTGTTTAGTTACGGCAATTGGGCTTCTGGTATTGGATTAGCTGATTAATGTATTAATGCACGAGGTTCGTTACCGCATGACAGTGATTCGAATTTGAACACAAAATGGCTAATAATGCTACTAGCATATTAGTAGCCATTTTGTGTTCAAATTCTTCTTTGTGCATTATTCGATTTTCGGTATAATAATGAAAATAAATCATGTTTTTGTCGGTCTGACGGATAATCGATGTCTGCGAATCATCTGTTAATGAATATCCTGTTCTTGGAAATGTTGTGAATGTTGCAAATTGCGACTATCATGTTAGAAAAGCGTATTCTTTGAAGTGAAGCTCCAGCCATTCAATATCATCACTGCTGGACGCAGTGTAATTAATAGTCACCGAGTTTTTAATTGTGCTAAATAACTCTTTCCGAATAGAATGCAGTCGAAAAATAACGCCAACTCAAGGATTTTAGGAAATCCAGTTTATCTGTAGTTAGAACAAAATTAGGAACCTTGTCACGAAATTAATTAGTATCTCATTAAATGGTTAGGTACTAGACGTGACATAAAATGTAAGAGAGGCCATAACCTGACATGCGTATCAATTTTGGAACATGAACCTACTTTATGTTCCAAAATTGATACGCAGATCAAATACCTACTTAATGTTATCATATTAATGGAAAAATGATTCCCTGTTACATACAACTTTTAGTTTTGAGTTTCTTGCCCGTCCTTCTCCATAGAGATCTACGCTTTGGAATGGGCAACTAGCTTCAACTTTCTGACTAACTGACTGACTCTTTGACAATTCAAAAGTGCCTGAAATAAATGCTTCGAGTTTGAGTTTGAACTGACCGTTCACGCCTGTTATACCTACCATTTTTACAAACCATTATAACAAACAAAATTCATGAGCAAACCAGCCCATGAATTTTGTTTGTTATAAAAATATTTCGATACCTACTATTTTTATTTAACAGTTTAAAAAAAAATCCTCAACGACATTCTCCATTGTCAGACAATTCCAGTGCATCTCTGATGGGAAACGTTGTCCATTCGGCAGCCGTGTGAGAGCTTTCGGGTTACTTATAAGTACTTGTTTTACTTAATCTGTAGCTTTGGTTAGCCATCAAAGTATTCTACCAGTCTCCTCAGTTTTTCAGCTACTTGGCTAACGTAAATTCCCTTCTCTTTTTCTTGACCTTTAAAAAGGCCAATTTTATAATAACAACTTTTATCTTTATGGTTCTAATTAAACCAGTGTTCAGACTGCGGTCAAATGAAGCCACAAGATATTTCAAAACAACAACGTGAACGAACTAGGCTCGACTTTTTTAACTTTACAACAATAGTTTACTGCTGTAATGTTAAAAAGTTCATGAAACTGAGTTCATCATAAACCATGATTTATGTAATGTAGTGACTAGTGTCATGCAAATTGTGTACGAGGCTATAAAAGAGATTTATACTTTATTTGCTCGGAACGGAGTACCTTAATACTTTATAAAAAATGAGGCAGAATGTACGTCATTACTGTTGTACAAATGTGCGGGTCGAAAAAGTGTATGCAAATCCATTGTTAACGTGCTGTGCTTTTAGGGTTCCGTACCCGAAGGGTGCCAAACGGAACCCTATTACTAAGCCTCTGCTGTCCGTCCGTCCGTCTGTCTGTCAACGGGCTGTATCTTATGAACCGTAATAGGTAGACAGTTGAAATTTTCATAGATTGTCTATTTCTATTGCATCGATAACAACCAATAATAAAAATAAAATAGGTAAAAAACTAAAAGGGGTGTCCCCATACAAGAAACGTGTTTTTTTTTAATTGAGGTATTTTTTTTAAATATGTAGTGTAAGTATTGTACGATGGTACGGAACCCTTCACTTGGTCGGTTTTTGAACAATAGAACACAGTTTCCGTTCTGTTAAGAAGGTTATGACTACAAATTAGAATAAAAGTAAAATAAGTAGAAAATTAAAGGAGGTCATACAAGAAACGTGTTTTTTTTAAAACAAATGTATGTATATTTTTAAAATATGTAGTGGTTTAAATATGTTACGGTGCACGGAACCCTTCGTGTGCGAGTCCGACTCGCACTTGACCGGTTTTTTTAAATTTAGGGCAATTCAGTGGGGTTAAAAACTGAAAGCTCGTCATAGGTGGCAACACTTTTGTCCGTCTTCAAACCGCCCGTGTTGTTTATGTGTTCACTGTTGTGTCAATTACAAAATGTACGAAAACGGGACAAAAATGTCTACGAATCTGTCTTCAGCTGACGGATTGACTGGTTTAACTTTTGTAAATGAAAAAATAGAGGGTACAGCAGTCTTCCTCAACCTTTATAGATATTTTCATCACCTAGAACAGACAAAAAGGATCTATCTATGTGCGAAACATTCTAAATAACTAGAGATTCAGTGCAGGATATGTGTTAATATTAGGCAGTGGGCAGTTTGGTATGAGCATAATAAACACAATGCAACATAGCGAATGCTGCTTAGATATTTTGGTCGATTCAAATATAATCTTATCACACACACCCTTAAATAATGCATTTATACAACGTGGCGCTACAATGGTGACATTAATTTAACACACGGGTAGGGCTAGTGGCCATTAACCACATAAATTATGATAGGTTAAAATAATTGGTAATTTGGACAAAAAAAATTTTCAAACAAACTAAATAATAAAAAAGTGACTACAATTGGGATCACTCTGTGCAAAAATTCATTCATGAAATTACTTACCTAGATGCACGTTACTCGTTTACGTTTACTCAGAGCGGCAACGCGTCGCTTCGCGCGCTGGCAACCGCGCAACGCGCCTTGTACTCCTGCGATCCTTTGACGGCATTCTATCAAAGAATCCGACCGACACAAAAGTACCTACCTACCTACAGCGGAGCTGTTTAGTCAAACACTTATCATATCACGCTCTCTTATTACTATGAGTTATTACCACTATCATCACTAATCACCAGGTACTTTTATTTAATTGTCTTTATTTTAAATTTTCTTATTTTCAATGAGTCCACCTTGTTGACGAATACAAAGGGCCAAACGGCGTTTCATATTTTCCCGCACATTTGAAAATAAATTGTCACTTACAGCCATTCCTCTCAATTTCTCAAACGCATTTATTATTCGAAGACGTAGTTGTTCCACCGAGTCCACGTTCTCCGCGTACACATCGTCTTTGATGCACCCCCAGAAAAAAAAGTCTAGTGGCGTGAGGTCTGGCGATCTTGCTGGCCACCTACGAGGGCCAAATCTCCCAATCCATTGTGCTCCAAACGTGTTATTTAGCCACTGCCTGGCAGTTGATACCGAATGAGCCGGCGCGCCATCTAATTGGTACCACATGTTTTGGTATCGGTGGACGCTAAGGTTGTCTGTGTATTCTGACACCGTATCATTTAATAGGTTAACAAACCTTACTCCGGTCAACGGGCCATCAATGAATATTGGTCCGATGATGTTGTCTCCGTGAATAGCTGCCCAAACATTTACCGAAAATCGGTACTGATGGGCTGTTTCCCGCGAAACGCGCGGATTTTGGTTTTTAGGTGCCCAATGGTGCAGATTGTGCTGGTTCCACATGCCGTTTCTGGTAAACGTGCTTTCGTCAGTCCAACAAATTTGGGAAAGAAAATCACTGTCTTCTTCAATTTTACTCAGTAACCACTGACAATAATTCACTCTTATTTGTTTATCACGTGTTAACAATGTATGAACTTTTCTAAATTTGAACGGGTGCCACTTTTCGCGCTTTAGTATCCTATGGACGGTTTTGTGATGGACTCGAAAATGTCTAGCGCTCTGGCGGAGGCTAGTTTTGGGTTGATCTTCAAAGTATTGTAGCACATTTTCAGTTAACTGGATTGGGTTTTGTCGTGTAGGCGGTCGATCTAGGCGTTGAGACCTAGGATCCACTGGTCGGTTTTCACGGATACGCTGAAGAGCTCCTACAATAGTGCGAGGATTAGAAGGGCATTGCCTTGAATGACCGTATCTTTCGCGATATTTCCTTATCGCAAGGGCGGCATTTTGTTGGCATTCTCCGTAAATTAGGATCATGTCCGCATATTCAGCTGCCGTGTAATTCGGATGTGTATTTGCCATCACAAATTCACAAATAATAACGTCCTTAATCGTAAAACACGTAGGTACTATGTAGATCGGAAAACTAACGAAAACAAAGCAAAGCGTCTTTATCGCAGTACTATAATCTATTTACTATTCTAATTACACAAAACTAAATAAATAAAACAATAAGTAAGCGTCTTTTTCGCGAAACATTCACAAAACAATTGCACGACGTCATTATGCGCACGAGTGAAAAGATGTGTGTCAAGGTAACGGGTCCGGCTAGCACTAGATAAGAAAAGAGAAGGATTCGGGTGCGGCGGGGGTGGAAGGGAGAGCGCGCGCGCCGACAAAAGGATAGAAGTATTGCTTATTCGTTTTAATTTCTTTGACGCGATGTTATGATCCGTGACCCCGGCAAATGACCGCTGCACTATGATTATTTTTGTACAGGATGCTCCAAAATGCTTATTTCTATATTTTTTATTTTTTTTAATAAATCAGTAAATAATGACGTTTTATGGAAATAAAATTACTTTTTAAAACGAAACTGGGATAACGAATACGTGTGTTAAGTTAATGTCACCATTGTAGCGCCACGTTGTATAAATACCCACAAGTGCCTGTAACGAAAACACACTTAGTTCTCTATTTTATGACAAAAAGCATCAATCTGTATACGAATTTCTCTGATAAAGGTCTTCAGGCTTAAAATGGATAGCACGTATCCTCGATGTATTATTGAGATTCCAATTTTTTCTTCGGAGAGCTCTCTCTCACAGTTTTCTACTTTTAACATCTTTGGGGAATATATGGGTCCCCGGATTTTTGCAGTCAACATCCGCGCAACGGGGTATATTAATTATTTATGAGTAAAAGAAGTTGATTGTTTACAAAAAATACATGCATATTGACAGCAAGCTGTCAAATTTTAAGACAGACAATGGTGGCGACATCTGAAGTGAGCAAGTGGCAGTTTTTATCCTCATTAAATATAGTATAGATAGTGCAATCCACGAAGACGCGCCCCACTATTCCTCCTAACCGTTTATAGTATATGTGTGCAAGCTTCCATCAATGTTTGAGTGTTGTCGGTACACACTAATTACCTATGAGTGTACACGCACACTACAATGAATAGACTAATCAGGACAGAGCGTCATGGTCAAAGTGAAAGATGCTCTACTTCAATTTTATATTTTTTACCCGACCGCAAGTTAAGGGTTATGTTTATTTTATTTTTAGGTGTGGATATTTTATGTGTTTATTAGTTAATATCGATAATATTACTATTTTTATAATGAGAGGTAATTATAGATATTAATGAAATACGGAAATAGTTTTATTGAACTTTATTGAGAAATGAAAATCGTCAATCACTCGTTTCAGAAATATCTGATTCAGAGTCTGATGTATCACCGACATTTACAATAAAACTAAAATCAAGATCACAATGTCTCATGTATTCGTCTTCTATTTTTTCCACGTGCTGACAAGTATTGAACCAGACATCTTTATTTACTCGATCAAATGCTTCATTTAAAATGGGCATAATCGAAGTGTAATTTTGATTGATATTGCGACTAGCAACATCGTTTTTTACAATACCCGAAATGTTTTCGATTGGGTTTAAATCTGGATGATAAGGTGGCAGCCGAAGCACTGTGAATCCATGTTCTTTCAATAATTCGTCAACTTTGTACTTGCGGAAGTTTTCTTTGTTTTTTAATATAAGGTCATAAAGTTCAGGTTTTTTGTAGCTTGGTTAAAAATAGATATTTTTTGCATTTAGCCAAGTCTGCATGTCTAATTTGTTGGAGTTGGATGTTGGTATTATTTCCGAACTAGTATTGTGATAGGCTGCATTATCCAAGACTATTACGGCATCATTTGGGAGATTTGGTATAAGTTTCTCCTTTAGCCACTTTAAGTAATTTTCTGTGTTCATGTTATCGTGGTAGTCTCCGGATTTGATCTCTGCTCTGTATGTCAACAACGCATTTGGTACGAAACCCTCTGCACTTCTGCCATGTACTATAATTATGCGCACTCCTTTTGTTAAGTTTTGTTTTATTGCTGTTTTACAACTTTTTTCGGCCCAAGACTTTTTTTGCACGTGGTTGGTATGAATATATGATTAATCTGTGTAGACTATAGGTCTACCTGCATTGCGAAAAGACTTTACCTATTTTAAATATTTCAATCTTAGCATTTGAATATCATGTTTTTCGGTTAGCACCTTCCTGTTATTCTCAGTTTTTCTCCATTTATAACCAAGTTTAGGTAACAATGTTCTTAGGGTTGTTATACATCCATCAAATTGTATACGGTCTTTCAAAACAATATTAAGTCGTGATAATGTTGGAAATTGACGATGTTCTATATGATAGTTTTGGATAGTTCTTCGGACTACACCAATATCAAATTCGTCTAAATTAATTTTTCGTGGTCTTACCCTTCTCTTCTTCATAGGTGATGTAAAAATAGAAGCACTTCTGTATACTAAATTCGAATGCGACGTACTCGCTTCATTTTCAGACTCAATATCCGCTTCCGTAGTCGGCTCTGTTGTACTCTCCGCACTTGGGGCTATAGGAACTATCGCATCCGTCTCCATAGTTATATTCGATTCCATAGCAGGTACTGTAGTTTGCTTCATTATATTAGTATATTCCTTTCTTTCGCGTAGAATTCTAGTCACTGTGCTTTCAGATACTCCAACAGCCTGTGCGGTTCTACATCGCGCATCAGTGAGTTTTTCTGCATAATTTTTACTTGCTTCTTTTTTCATAAAATCGTAAGCTTTAGAAATAATTTCTCTTGCCTAAAATTAAAATAAAAACATTACATAGTTTTACTTATTTGTAAAGATGAAATGAAATCCACTATTACTAAAATTTGCTATTTATTAAAATTAAATTACTTTCGTTAGCTAATTTCATGTATTTTAGTAACTACAAACTTCTTTACATACCTGGCTTTTAAGAACAACACGCTGAGATTTTTTCGACATTTTAAAAATATATAAAGTAGAGCAATTACTTTCGTGACGAGTCTGGATTTTCGCAGCATAGAGTGTAGTATTCGTGTGCATCGAACCGCTGACGGTTCGCGACTGCCGCTCGGAGCAAACTCCCCGCACCCCGCGATCCCCTCAACCAAAAATTGGTGGGGCGCGTCTTCGTGAATTGCACTATCTGTACAATGCCAAAAGACAAATAAGTTTTAATCACCGTGGCAAGCGCAAGATGGTACTGGCCACATACAAAGAATGAACAAGTGAATTAAAATTAAATTATTTTTACATGCAATTTTCAATTTGTGTTCACGATCTACTCCTGACTTATATATTGTTGTACTTAGTTATCTGTGATCTACTCGGAATGCCGTCTATAAATAGTGATAGTGAAGATGTCTTTTATTTTTAAATTCAAATTGAAAATATTTTATTTCACATAAGTCTACATGGGCACTTATGAAACGTCAGAAGCTAGGTGCACGGTTCCAATTGGTCGTTTCCTATGGAGAAGAACCGGCAAGAAACTCCACGGTTACTCTTTTAAAAATAATTGGGTTTTACAATGTTTTCAAATTACACTGTTATTAAGTATGGTATGACAGTGTAGGCCTGTCAACAAGTACCAGGTACTTAACAGAAAAGAAAATGGTCTACAAATATAGTCTATTATTTAAGCCTACAACATTCTCACATTCGCTAAATATAATAGAATCTGTTTAAAAGACAAGACTATATAATGTTAAATAATGAAAAGATGATGTTATGACAGTATAAAACAAGTTATAAAAATTAAAGTAATTTAGGAGCAGTTAATAGACATTTACATAAATAGTTATGCTGTTAATAAGATTTATATTATGGAAATCGCTTCTTATTTTGTATTGTATTATAAAAGTCCTAAGTTTTTGCGAACATACAAAATACTTTCCAAGATATAAAGAGAAGGCAGAATTAGTATAGAATAGAATAGAATAGAATAGAATAGAATAGAACAGAACAGAACAGAACAGAACAGAACAGAACAGAACAGAACAGAACAGAACAGAACAGAACAGAACAGAACAGAACAGAACAGAACAGAACAGAACAGAACAGAACAGAACAGAACAGAACAGAACAGAACAGAACAGAACAGAACAGAACAGAACAGAACAGAACAGAACAGAACAGAACAGAACAGAACAGAACAGAACAGAACAGAACAGAACAGAACAGAACAGAACAGAACAGAACAGAACAGAACAGAACAGAACAGAACAGAACAGAACAGAACAGAACAGAACAGAACAGAACAGAACAGAACAGAACAGAACAGAACAGAACAGAACAGAACAGAACAGAACAGAACAGAACAGAACAGAACAGAACAGAACAGAACAGAACAGAACAGAACAGAACAGAACAGAACAGAACAGAACAGAACAGAACAGAACAGAACAGAACAGAACAGAACAGAACAGAACAGAACAGAACAGAACAGAACAGAACAGAACAGAACAGAACAGAACAGAACAGAACAGAACAGAACAGAACAGAACAGAACAGAACAGAACAGAACAGAACAGAACAGAACAGAACAGAACAGAACAGAACAGAACAGAACAGAACAGAACAGAACAGAACAGAACAGAACAGAACAGAACAGAATAGAGTAATTTATTTTAACAAATATGGGTAGATGATACATCAATAGGTGTTAGTACAGTACAAAGATCAGCCATATATCAGTATATCAATTTCTTTGAATTTGTTTCTAACGGACTCACGAGGACCCATTTTATAGATCGCGTGGATTGCCCTCTTTTGTAAAATGAAAATTGAATCTCCGTCAGCTGTCGATCCCCACAGCAGAACACCATAATTAAGACATAATACTGTGGAAATAAGCAAAGTATACTAACCTAGCTATATCAGTCAACTGCCTTATTTTTCGTCCTGCATATGCAGCTGAACTTAATCTACCTGAAATAGCTGTAATGTAGGCGCCCCATTGCAATTTAGAATCTAGAGTAAATCCCCTAAAAATACCGTTTCCGTAATAGCATCTAATTTCTTGCCATCAAGTTTTAAATTTAGGTTCACTTGGGGTACATTTGGTAATGAGAACTTAAGACATTTAGTTTTGTTCGCATTAAGTAAAAGATTCTTAGCTGCAAACCATTTCGAAAGAATAACCAGACTATTGTTGACATGTAAGACATCCGTATCTTTTCTATCTATTTTAAAAATAAGCGAAGTGTCATCGGCGAATATAGCGAATAGTGGATTTCATTTATTACGACCTTGGTTGTAGCGACCATTTACCTATAGCGACGTTAAATCTAAGTCCCTTGAATTTAAAGCATACTTTAGTACAAAATTCATGTGGCTATAGCGACTTTGGATGTAACGCCGAGTTCGGGTGTAGCGACTGTTTTTAATGAATCATTTGTAACAAATTCCTAGAAATCCCATGCAGATATTGCGACCGGAGTCGGCCGCCAAAGACACAAAGATTTTTTTCTTTCACAAACATTTCTTATCTTTTGTTTACATCCATTGCACACAGATGGTCAGCAAGTGTGGAGACCTTTACCTTTTGTTTATAGATATCAACTAAGTAGGTAGGGGAAGCGTGTACGTTTCGGAGCTTTTATGGTTCAGTTACAAAGTGATATTCTGAGTAGCAACTGGGTTTAGTAAACTTTTGAATAAGTATGGCTGCTAGACGCACATTCACTGTTAAAGAAAAGGCGGAAATCATTTCAAAATTGAAAAACGGTGAAAACAATGCTGATTTGTGCAAAGAGTACAAAGTTTCCCATTCAACAGTATCTACGATGTGGAAAAACCGTGATAAAATATTAGAATGCTTTGAATCCAAATCCTTAAAAATTAAGAAAAACCGCAAACCGACGCATCAAGATATCGAAAATGCCCTTCTAATGTGGTTCAAAGCCCAAAGAAGCCAAAACGTACCTTTGAGCGGTCGTCTGCTGCAAGAAAAGGCTAATCAATTTGGCAGACTGTTTGGAAAAATGGATTTTGAGTGTTCGGAAAGCTGGATATACCAATTTCGTCAACGACACGATATTGTAGTAGGCAAAGTTTGTGGAGAAGCCGCTAGTGTATCGCAAAGTGACTGTGACAACTGGCTAAAAACAGTTTTCCCAAAATTGACTGAAGGTTATACTGATAGCCAAATATGGAACGCTGACGAGACAGGTTTGTTTTTTAAGTTAACTCCTGACAAAACCTTGAAATTTAAAGGGGAAAAGTGCGTTGGTGGAAAATTATCAAAAGATAGAATCGCCGTGCTTGTTGCATCAAGTATGGCAGGGGAAAAAAGAAAATTATTGGTCATAGGCAAGGCAAAAAAACCCAGATGTTTCAAAAATGTTAAATCTTTGCTAGTTGATTACGAAGCAAACAAAAAGGCCTGGATGACTTCAGAGATTTTCGAAAAAGTTCTACGCAAATGGGACTCCCAGTTAAGAAATAACAAAAAGAAGATCATTTTATTTATTGACAATTGCCCAGCTCATCCTAAAATAGAGAATTTGACCAACATAAAACTGGCATTTTTACCACCAAACACTACATCAGTGATTCAACCGATTGATCAAGGGATAATTAAAACCCTCAAAAGTCATTATAGGAAGATTTTAGTACAGAAAATGATGAACGACATTGAAAACTCGGCAGGCCCGTTTTCCGTTAATATTTTAGATGCCATTGAAATGGTAACTACGGCATGGGCTCGGGTGACTCCAGATACGATCAAAAAGTGTTTTCTACACGCTGGGTTCCGTAAATCTTCGGCTATCACAACAATTGACGACGACTCCGATGATGAATTGGACATACCATTGGCACAACTGACTACAGTATCATCAAGCGGAACAAATGTTGCGGACTGGGCAACATATGTTGATATTGACAGTCAACTTATCACTACTAGCGATTTGTCCGATAGTGAAATTGTTGAAACTGTTGTTCCATCACATACGACGCAAGAGAAACAAATGAGGAGGAAGAAGAAGATTGCAAGGAAGGTGAGATTCCTACAACTAAGGATGTGTTAGGTGTTGTAACAAAGCTTAAAAGATACTGTTTATTTGGTGATGGAAAGGATATTATAGATATTGAAGAAGTAATGAAAATAGAATACACCCTACAGCGTACACTAGCACAAAAAAATAAATTGAAGCAAACTAATATTACACATTTTTTTAAATGTACCGGTGAATAACTATGTGTGCAAATATTTTCAATAATAAATGAATATAAACTACACATGTGTACGTGTCTGTATCTCTTTACCTTTGCCTGTAACGACTTCCGGATATAACGACGAAAATAGAGTGGTCCCTTCATTGTCGTTATACCCGAAATCCACTGTAGTATAAAGCAGTATGTATCTCTCGGAACTTGTGTGTATTAAGGCCCTCGGCTGATCCCCGGGCCTCAAACTAAACACCTCATTTTTAATCGGTCACTTTCTTCCCAAACGTCCTTCATCTTGATAAAAAATGATAAAAGAGTATTGATAAGATTGGATGACGAACTGTAAGGCCTTTTGTATACGGTACGGTTTGTTACGGTACGGCGTAAAAACCACGCTGTAAAAAAAACGTGTGAGCTTGTACAGTCTGCAAAAGAGCAAAGTAATAGCGCACACTACAAAACTATATTCCTACTGTACGTACAGCCACGCAAACATCGCATTCGTAGTATGAGTGCGCTAACGTCTTCTTAATGATAGTATAACATAATTTTGCATCGAAAATTAAAGCGTTCGTAGCCCAAAAAATAAGCCTTATACTTCTGAATATTGTTTGTGAGTTCGAATTTCTGAGATGGAGATTCTTTTTGCGATTAAAAATTTTAAGCAAATAGAATAATTTTTGTTTAGAAATGGTTTCATATAATTAAAATAGCTTAAATAAATAAAACCATTTTTTATAAATACCTTTATTTAAAAAATAAAAGAACTTCACAAGTTAATATGTTTTATTATATGTATATGCAACAATATATTTAGAATATACCTACCAATTATTTAATAAACAATGGACGGAGTGAATAAACATGTCACATATGTAGATAAAAAATATAATCTGATCCAGTAACAAAAACATCACTCACACTCTAGTACCGCCGACTTATTTTGTTATGGCTTATTATGCTGTGAAAAATTTGAAGATGTAATAGTGCCAGTCGCTTTACACGTGCAGCCTGTGGACCAAGTATACCCAGCGGGCATACAGCGACTTGCGCGTCCAGTACAATAACGCATTCAGGGTGCTTTTGGGGTTACCGTGGCGTTGTAGCGCGTCAGGGATGTTCGCGGAAGCGTGCGTTGACGGGTTCGCTGCGATCATGCGGAAGCGATGCGCTTCCATGATGGCGCGCTTGCGCTCCTCCTCCAATGGCATCCTGAATGTGTTTACAGACCGGTGGGACTCTCCTCTCTTACGAAGGTGGGTAAGTCTTCATACTCACTTATCCAAATAGGCGGTGTACCATTGAACGAACAGTTCATTGGTACACTACCTACTTGTTTATTATTGTAAAAATTTAATACTAACATTAGGCTAAGTTATACTAACAATATATGGAATTGTAATTCTGAAATAAAATATTTGAATTTGAATTTGAAGATGTAATAGTATTAGGTATTTCATTAATTCAGTTCCGTACAGTTTGCATAGTGACGTTGTGTGCTGCTGCTGTTATGCTGGTCTTAGCAAATGGATCTTGGGTGGCAACAATCTCACGGTGCCGAGGCGAAGCATTTGTGTAAGCTAATAGTGTCGGCCCAGGCAGACGACGGTTTATTGCGCCTGTCTCAGCGTGACGATGCACCCACAGCCGAACGGTTTTTCTCTACAAAAAAAAATGAAAATATTAGAACTAAGGTCACGGTGACATAATAAATTAATACATTATTATTGAATTTAAATATTTTAATTGATTTCTTGATTTTAAATAATATTGATGTTTTTTAACATTTTAAAGAATCTGTTTTAGATGATTGTAATTTTAATTTTATTTATGTGAGTAATGCACTGTTGTTATTTAATTTTAGTTATAATAATATGATTGAGGTGTTTATTTGAATCTTGGTTACTAACATAATTTCGTAAGTATACTAACAAACATACGGATCACTGTATCTGAAGTAAATAAAATAAATTAAATTAATAATAATTTTACTCACCGATATTATGAGGCACCTTGCGATTGCACTAACAGAAATGTTTTGCTCATGCATAACAATAATCTGAGCTTTTTGGAATATTGTTAAATTATGCATGGTCTAAGACTTACGACTCTAAGTTAATCAATTTGTCACAATCACAAACTTCGTAAAAGTGCAAAAGGGAGGAATATAGGTGTAGTTGCTAATGCAAACTGACTCATAAGTTCACAATTACTAAAGGCAGAAATATATCATATTTTTAAAGCGGGTAGTTAGCTTCTGAACTGGCAAATAATTATAAGTAGGCGAGGAATTTGTGGTAGTAGATTCTCAAATCGGTCAGAATATCGCTTTATTTAGTTAGTATAATAACTCGAAATCACAAAATCTCAAAAATAATATTTTAGTAAACACATGGCTCGAACTCATATCATTTGTCTCTGTAGGTCGAATGCTTACCTGTTGCGCCACGAGAGCAACTATCCTTTCTGGCGAAATTATGTTATACTATCATTTAGAAGACGTTAGCGCACTCACTCTACGAATGCGAAGCGTGCATGGCTGTCATTGATAGCAGTACGTACAGTAGCAATATAGTTTTGTAATGTGCGTTGGTTACTTAACTCCTTTGGCGTGTGTTCATGACACGGCAAACAACCGGACGCGACAAGGGTAGGTACGGCTCAGTTGTGTATTTTCTGTGCAAAAAAAAACATCATTGCCTAATATGTGTATAGAAAACACAAAAAGAAAAAAAAAGTAAAGGAAGCTTTTGGATAGGTAGTACATTCGATCATCTTATCAATTCTTATCCCATATTACAGGCCTTTTATGAAACAGTGTAATTAATCACTCTTGATTTATCTCCATTTTAAACATGAAAGCATCCGGTGCCATCGACAGAGTCCCCTAGACCGCCATATAACACTGATGTGAATCACGCCGTGGACAGACACGGCGCGTGCCGGGGTGCCGTCTTGTCATCAACAAGCTTCCATAATGATCCATACAACACTGACGACCGTGCCTACACACGGCGAATAAACCGTCGTTTTTCTCGCAAGAAAAACGTGTGTACAAAGGGCCTAACAGGCTGATAGTAGAAAGAGATAAGAATTATTGGAAAGGAGAAATCATTTTTAAGTTTGTATTCTACGACTGCCTCGTTGTTCTTATGGTCGCATAGCATCCAGTGCTTGGTTTCGGCCAGTAGTATAAAATGGCAACAAAATGATAAATATTTTTAGCCTGAAAATATGCTTGCTTATTTTACTCCCCTAAAATATTTTAAAATCATTTATAAAACATCCCTTATTCGTGTTTTAAATGTCATTTAAAGAAGATAAGCTGGTAACACTTTTATAATCCTATTTCATATACCTATTATCCTTTACAGGAAACCTGGGAGGCTGTCCAAAATTTATTGAACGACAATGCTGAAGGTAAACAGATAAACTTTCGCGCCACTCAACCGCTGAACGATAGGAAAGTTTATTTTTTTAAATAGGCCCGGTTTAGCCCCAGCCTATGTTCACAAATCAACACCCACCCGGCCTTCGTGGATAAGGCCAGGGATGTCGTGGGGGTTTACCTGTGATATGGAGTAATTGTGTAGATAACACACTTAACATTTGAAATGCCATTCAGTTTGACAATTTGACAATATTCATCTCGTTATTTACCTTGTCGAGTAGACAATTTTGCAAACAGATGAAGCAATGGATTAGCAATTTCCTTCAAAAACCTTTGGATTGAGATAAAAAGTGTGTCATGCAATTTGTTTAGGCCACATTCCTGAAGAGACTGTTAAGGGCTCTCCTCGGAGCAGTAATTGTTGGCAGGATCACAAATATCGAATTATTACTTATTGACTATCTGACCTCTGAGTCAGACCTAAGAATAAAAGTACTCCTATTACTTACCTGTTGTTCAGGCAATTTGTGTCTGTCTTCTGTATGAACAATGTTTTTTAACACTTCTGTAGTTCTTATTGTAGTCACTAAAATCTTGTAAAATAAAACTTGGGAATCAAAGATTTATGTTTCTTTATTTCTACAATTTTTTAAAAAGTAATGCAAAACCTCAAAATAAAAATAAAGATTTTTTTCCAGTTTTATAAACTGAGAAATTTTGTTTTTAATTCTAAATACTTCAGTATAAAAAAACAAACTTAAATGTGTCCCTAAGGGCTGAATTTTCAATCGTGAGATAGCTTTTACTTGAGGAATAAATATGGCGGTTTGACACATTTTTTATACAAAAGCTGTCAAAACTTCAAATATTTTCCCCAGATAAAAGTTATCTGACGATTGAAAAATCAGCCCTTAGTCAACTTATATTCTACTCATTCTCTTCTACAAGTCCATTTTACACACAGCCCGGCCGTATTCTTAGACTCGGCAGACAAATCAATCAGAGTGTGAGTGGGCAATATCGATTCAGTGAAACATTAATGGGAAATGCAGCTTACAGTACAGGGGGTGGACAGCGCGTACTTGAAGACTACTTTAAGGTGCGGTGCCGGTAACTGCGACTATAAAATAATTTGAAAATTTCGTGCTCACAAGCCCCCCCACATCTGCACTTTAGCTTGTGTCGCCTGTATGTTTATTTTGCCCGTGGCCAATCTAATTCAACTGCGATATCTTTTACATAGGTACCTCTCTTCTTTCCAAATCTCTTCCAAATTATCTGTTTTGTCAATGTCGTAATCGTGGGAGGCGCTCACTGAATGAAAAAATGTATTTAGGCTAGTTTGTACAGCGTGGAGTTTTAATTTGGTCATGTAATCTCATCTAAAATACAGAATCTGGAATAGGAAGTTAATAAAAGACAGGTCTAGTAAAAATATGATAATATGAAGTAAAAGTATTTATCGAATGTTAGTTTTAAGATAAGTAAGTACTACGTGTAACAATATTTTATTTTATGCTACGCTTAATGAAGCGTAGCATAAAATAAAGTTTTCCATATAAGTGAATTTGTAATTCTTTTGAATAATAAATATTTTAACCGTATGAAATAGCTTCAAGATGCCACAACAAATTGCTCAAAGAAACTAAACCTTAAGCCCTATTACACACGTGGCAGCGGAACTGAAACAATCGAAGGACCAGTTATCTTTCAGATAGTGTCGAGGTAAATCCTTCGATAACGGTGTGATAGATGATCTCGTGACGACCATGCCGATTTTATAGATCTCAGTTCACAATACTTTGTGGGAGGACGTTGACAAATATTGAAGTGAAAATGAGGAGCTCCAAGATGTCTGCGCGTGAGTATATAGATTATTTTATTTATGACTATTGTTTTGGTGTTTTTGGTGTATGTGTGGATCGCCCGGAGGACACGGTGGAGCATACGGTGGAGATCTGCCCGGCTTGGGCGGAGCACCGCCGTGTCCTCGCGGAAGCGATCGGCGGCGGCGATCTCTCGCGTCCGGCCCTGGTCCAGGCCATGGTACGGAGCGAGAGTGCATGGGAAGCCATTACCTCCTTCTGCGAAGCAGTAATGCTCGTGAGGGTGGCCCTCGGTACAGCAGGCTATGAAGTGTTGAATCGTTGTTCTGTTGCGAAAAGCGTATGGTGCTATTTGTTCTGCTTTCATCTCTCTGACTCTAAACCAATGATGTCTTTGACAGTTAACAGCACAGTAGGTCCCACGTCAGTGGTAACTCTTTGACCTTGAGCTGGCCCAACGTAGTACTGAGTTTCAATAAAATAAGAGGCCAGCTTATACTGGTTTTGTTACAAATAACGTGCGGCTTGTATGTGGTCTTCGACCTGCTTCATCATGAACAGTGGTGGCCCAGTAGTATCGGCCCAAACTTACGAGTAAAGGGCTATGGTCGTAAGCAGGCGCTTTTCTTTGTGTAAATACCTTTCGTTAGTCGCCTTCCATTCATCCTCTCAACATGACCAAACCATTTAAGTATACACTTTTCAATTTTTGTCACCACATCTTCTTTTAAACCGCACCGTTGCCCTGACACATCATTCCTCAGACTTTCGTTCATAGTCACACAACACATGTTTCGCAAGGAAGCATTTCCACAGCATTTATTCTACTCTCATGCTTCTTTTACCACACCCAACATTCACATCCATACATAAGCGTAGGCACCAGCACACCATTGTGAACAACCAGTCGAGGCTGTTTGGACCAGGGATGCAACGGATATCCGTATCCGCATCCGCAACTGTGGAGCATCCGCATACATTTTGATATCCGCAAAACATCCGCTTCCTCAACTTTTGATTTTAAAAGCTCCGCACCCTCATCCGTATCCTCATAATTTCTATGGGGATGTGACCCTACGTTGTTCACCTAAATTGTGATATTTTTAACACTCGCGCCAAGCTAAATGGCCGGGTCGGAGTGTGAGTTACGCGTTTCTGTTGGCTGAATTCGCAATGTCCCTGTCTTATGACAGACGATCGGCCACACGTGGATTACATACATGCAAATAATTATACTATATATTAAAAACAAGAGCTATTTTTAGTACGATATCCACATCCGCACCCTCATTCGCATCCTCAATAAGGAATTTTCCAACATCCAATATCCTCATCCGCATCCTCAAACCCGATTATCTCGTTATACGACGTCTGTTACAACCCTGTTTTCGACATCTACTGCTTGGTCACAATCGCCTGTATAGCACCATTCCCTTTCTTTCCCCCATTTACTCTCCTTTCCACGTCTTCATTAATCTTTCCGTGCCTTGTAAACAGACTCCCCAATTATAGCTCTCATTTAGTTACTCCACACTTTTATAATTTATTGTCACATAACGCACCGATACATCCTCTTCTCTTTCAGCAGTGGGAACATTATTATGAATGTATCTTCATCTATGTGTTGCATTATGTGAACTGTCATTAGCAGGGTAGCTACTAGTATTTGACATAATAGATTAATAACTACAACACCTAATGACATAGCGAGCGTAACTGTCTTTGTGGTGCATAATTAGAGATCTTGGGTGGTTCTAATCAAATGTATGATTAGAAGATTAGCTTTGCGTAGCACGCTTGTGTACGGGTACTACCACACAAGAATACTAAAGACAATTTTGCTTAAAGAGGGAAAATTATTAATTTGTTTAAGACAAAGCTTTGTTTGTGGAACTAGAATTGCACAACGTTCAAAATATAGTCGCAATCTCATCTCAGCGACAGTCAAATGTCAAAGACTTGTCAAAAATGTAGGGAAATTATAGGTATTTTTGACATATTGAGACTGAGATCAGCGGGGCAATTCCCGTGATTTTAAGAACGTTCACAATCTGATCTGTCTCGATTATGTCAAAAATACCTATAATTTTCCTACATTTTCGACATTTGATTGTCGCTGAGATGAGATTGTGACTAGATTTTGAACGTTTTTAATTACGGGAATTGGACGTAGTTATTGGGCTTCAGACTGTGAACGTTCTTAAAATTACGAGAATTACCCCTCTGGCCAAAGGCCTTCCTCAATATCCTACATTGACTGTTTCTAATTGTTGGGAAATCTTCGCACCCGGGCACTCTTAGCAAACAAAATAATTATAATGGTCTATCAGAGGCAACCTACCGGACTTCACCACGTTTACGGACTAGATTACGATGGAACTACTTTGTTTTTCAACTTAGCAAAGATTAGCACAATTTTTATAGTGGCTGGCTGCCTAAAGTTCGCTTAACATAATTTAATTTTAACCGGAAATCAATGGATGCAAGTGGAAGCATTTAAATCGAATCCACTTTTCACTTTTGTGTTTACTCCAACCTCGTGTGCGTCTTATATAATAACACTTATCTTTAATCTTTAGTAGCTAATCTGATAAGAAATACCAGACAGTTAGATTACCTGCCAGTGTTATTGCCAAGGTCAATAAACTGATATTGACATAAAAAAAAAAATATATATTTGGCGTATTCAATTTAAAAAACAGCCAAGTCTTGTGCGTGTCGGACTACGCACAATGAAGGGTTCCGTAGTTGGGATGAAGAAAGAAGAGAAAAAAGTGTCTCAAGAACAAACTTAACATTGTAGTTGAAAAACATGTTTATTTTATTTTATTCTATTGCGGAAACTTACAGCTAGCTTATACAGTATGCTTAAATAATATAAAATTGAAGACCATTTGCAAGTTTCCACTGATAAACACTAAAACTAAATACGAAAAAAGGTCGGTACAAAAAACCTATAAGATAAACTAGGAAATAAATTTTATAAAAACTTAACAACTTATACAAACTAAAAATTATTTAGACGCAAACAACATTACTTTTCCGTAAAGAAGCTTTTTACCAACAAATGTTTAAGCCGAGAAACTGGTATTATATATCCAAATCATGTACCCCAGGCAGTTTATTAAAACTTCTGCTCATATGGATTAAAAACGAATTCTGCCTGTACGCGGACTTGGAATGAGGGACATGTAACAAGCTAGGTTTGAAACTTCTGCTCATATGGATTAAAAATGAATTCTGCCTGTACGCGGACTTGGAACGAGGGGGATATGTAACAAGCTATATTTGCGAAACATTTTGCAGTGTCTCTTCGATCAATAATTGCACTAGATAAAAGATCAGAAACAAAAATATGAGGCTCAAGTGACCACGTTTACACACACACATTTAAAACATTTATATTTGGTACTACGGAATATAAAAGAAAGTTTAAGTTATTAAACTTTTAGTTGTTAATGTTAATTAACAACTTCAGTTTATTATAAACCTTAACACTCAAACATAAAGTTTAATCACGATTGAAAAATATTTTTGTTAGGTCCTTCTGTCATCGGAAAGCAATAAAAAATGTCACTCGAAAATCAAGTTATTTTTGTAATAAGAAAAAAATATTTATTCTAAAATGTAACTTAACATCTAAGCAATAAGGTTAAAAACATTTTGTTGACAATTTCGTGCTTACTCTATTTTGGAATTAGACGTAGTTATTATATTACATTTTCATTTCAATGGTATTACATTTCAATGTTCAGAACACAGTAAGTATTGAAAAACGTAGAGTTGTAGAATATATTTTTTTAGGTCAAGGTTTGTTTGTATGGTGGCAAATATTTTTGACCGATTTAAAAAGTAGTAAATGATGAATGATTTTATTTCTGTAAGTAGGTTTATACAAACACTTTTACACGTCAAACATTATTTTTTTTAACTAGATGAGGCCGGCGTTTCCTATCTGTCTACTCTGAGAAGAAAGGCCGAAACAAACTCAGAGGTCACAGTCTCTTTTAAAGTCCAGACATAATCTTGGTCAGATCATGTGAAGACCATGTAGGTTGGTGTCTGAAATGGTCTTTTGAGGAAAGAACCACACAGATTGAGTGGACCTGTCCAGTCAGTGTAAGCATCTGTCAGTAATCGTACAGCTCAATATAAAAGTTAAGGAGCTCAACGATTCGACGAACAATACCAAAGAAAGTACATTTGGGTAGGCCG
The DNA here is from genome assembly GCA_947568875.1 of Fissipunctia ypsillon. NCBI lineage: Eukaryota > Metazoa > Arthropoda > Insecta > Lepidoptera > Noctuidae > Fissipunctia > Fissipunctia ypsillon. Next base: position 20,177,849 of record OX387649.1, read on the forward strand.
CATAATTTACTCAAACTGGCAAACTATGATTAAAGCTGAGAAAAAAAAAAGAAAAAAACAAGGACCCACATAAATAGTCTTCACATTCACAGTAATTAAAATAATATAACATTTTACAAAGTAAATATTCTTGTCATTGTATATATAAAATTCATCAATGACAATGTGTTTATAAGAAAAAAAATTGCAAAAAGAAAAGAACAAAAAAAATCAGTATGTATATTAAAAAAAAAAAAATAATAATAATTGGAGCAGCTCAATCCCACGCCTTTTTGTCATCAATGTAATCTTTAACGGTATAAAAGGCTTTCTGGCACAACTTACGTTTAATAAATGATTTGAATTTATTAAGGCTCAGATCATGAACGGGGCTTGGAAGTTTATTATAAAAACGTATACATTGACATCTGCGGGACTCCCATTTTTACTGTAGATCCGGGAGATCTTTTCCCATTAATGTCAACGCACTGAATCCTATTACTCAAGTATGAAGTAAGAAGATCCAGAGCGGTGTTTCAGATCCCGTAGTGGCGGAGTTTCCTGATTAACGTTTCATGAAAAACGCAATCGAATGCCTTGGATAAATCACAAAAGATGCCCAAGGCATCGTTTTTATCTTCCCATGCATTATAAATATGTCCTAATAGTTCAACACCAGCATCAGTAATTGAACGACCCCTTGTAAAACCGAATTGTTTGTTATGTAATAATTTATGTTTATTAAAAAATCTTTGCAATGTACTAAAATTAATTTCTCAAAAATTTTACTAAAGGTAGATAGTACTGAAATAGGTCTATAATTTGTGGGTTCGGAGGTACTACCTGATTTAGTTTTTACCTTAGTAGGACTAAACTAGTACAATATTTAGTTATTTTATTACGACATTGCTATTAATTGTGTACGGGTCATTGTAATCAACTCGTATAAAAAATGGGTGCGTCTACTTTTGTACGCAATTTAGAAGTAATAACATTTTTTTTTATTAAATCAATTTGAATTAAATGCGAAATGGGTCGCTAGGAAATCTACAAACAAAATCATCTGCTAGCCTTTTCCCAACTATATTGGGGTTGGCTTCCAGTCAAACCGGATGCAGCTGAATACCAGTATTTTACATGGAGCGACTGCCTATCTGACCTCCACAACTCGGTAACTAGGTAATACGATACCCCTTGGTAAGACTGGTTGTCAGACTTTCGAGCTTCTGACGGCCCGTAACGGCTGTCAAAAATACACGAATCACAGCCGGGACCAACGGCTTAACGTGCTTTTCGAGGCACGGAGGGGTCTTGATATGTAAAGATGGTCCAACCAAAATCCACGGACCAACCGCGGCAAGCATAGCTTAACCTGATTGATAGACCCGTGCGGCTGTTATTTCTTAGCCACAAGTCACGAGCCGTAGAAATCTACAAACAAATATAACATATAAAATAACAATACCACTCCATGCATTCCCTTTTCCAGAACAGTCGATGCGATGTTTGTTACAATAGTTGGAGCGTTGTCGCAAACATTGGTCAACCAATCATAATACTTGCGATTTGATTTATATTTACTATTTAATTCAGTTGTTGTATTATTTAGAAAAACACTGAATAATATAAACTTACCGAAAAAAATATATTCTCCCCAAAATCTTGGTGTTACGGTGGTATTTTACACAGTTTTTCAACGCGCAATGCGGCATTTTGACGTCTTCATGTTGGCTATGATTGGACCATACTTATTTGAAATAAGACCACAAAAGTATTTGTGCTCTTATTTTTTGGGCCGTTTTTGAAGCGCTTATCGGGAATCTAGTGCTATTATTGATCGAAGGTGTAACTAATCCTAAACTGCCTAACAGCTCAGGGCAATCTATCGTACCATTTGCAATTTTAAATAAATACCTACGTCATATCTGCAATGCTTCTGCGCACATGTAGTGGTAAGATGTGAAACCTCTTACATCGCGTTATATAATTGGGAGAGTATTTCTTAGTTTTGTACTGCAAGAAAAGTAAAGTATTCTCCCATACATTCCAACTGCAAATGTAAGTTGGCGCAATATTGAGAGAATTATCATGTTATTTTAAGACCACAGTCTTTATAGGTTTTCCTGTAATCTATAAGTATAGAACTATTTTCTGTACTTTTTTCAAAATGTTTGGCTCAGTAGATTCTCGGAGATAAGGAGGGGGGTATGTTCAATTTGCTTCTATTTTTCTTAAATCACTTGAAAACAATTTATTTTTCCTCCTAAAAGTGATCCCCATATTCAAAATGTATTTATTTTCGTAACACGTCCGAGTTTGGGCCACAGAAATTCATATTATTATGTGTACCAAATTTTAACGTAATTGGTCCATTAGATTCGGAGCAAATTGGCTGTGACAGACGAACAGACAGACAGACACACGAGTGATCTATAAGAGTTAAACAAGAGAAAGGATAGTTGAACATAACGCAAACACATGAAATAAACACAATTTTTACCATTAAACACAAAAAAAAACATAACATAACATAACGCCTGTAATAATCGAAGGGTTTAGGCAGAGGTGTATCATAGTACACCCACATTTCGCCAGTTATGTCTATGTCCCATGTAATAGGGGGCGAGCCTACTGCCATTAACCGGGCACAAATCCAGACTCTGGGCTGATACTGAGAAATTCCAAATGGAAACACTCAATAAAATTTGCTCGACCTGGGAATCGAACCCAGGACCTCATGCTCAGCAGTTGCGTTTGCGACCACCAGACCCTACCTAATATTTATCAAGTCATTGTGTCTAAGCGCTAGGGCAGTTAGTATCACTTTACCTCGTAGGTACCTTTACTGAGTGACCTGACCTATACTCGATGAATCTAGGTCATAGGACAGAAAGCTGTATCTATGCACAAAAGTATTACTAATAGGTATAGTAACTTTTTATAAGTAAATAATTAATATTATATTTTGCATGTGATGTTTATTGAATGAAAGATTATCCAGCTTTAGTACACAAAAGAACATTGAATAATAATTTACTTTTTTGTCTGGGGAAAACAGGAGCGATGGTGTATTTGTATTTGTGTATGCATATTTTTTTTAAAAGGGCTTCAGAAATCTGTGGTCATGTTTAAGAGTATGGTACAGACCATCAAACTGAGCATCTTTCTCCATGGGACGAACATCGTAATCGCGTAAATCTCAGTTGTCATACAAAACTTCAACTTACTCGACACAAATGTATGGGATGGCTGAGATTGTTTTCGCGATCACGATGTTGGCCCGATATAGAAAGTTGTTTAGTTCGATGGTCTATACCACACCCGTAGATTTCTGATACTCGCTCTTATATTCACAGCCCACAAGTTCCACTAAAATTAATCTAGCGTACCCTAAGTCTAAGCCCAAAGCACCTAAATCTTGCTATGAAACTCACCCATCGTTTGCACAATTAACTAAAGCTGTATGTATGTCTTTCACAACCAAAAAAGTTTTGATTGATAGCCCCACTAGAACTTAAGTAATATAATGTATTCCCCGAAAGGTTAGGCAGAAATGTACCTATAGTACACCCACATTTGGCCAGTTATGTTTAAGTCCCATGTAATAGGGGGCGAGCCTATTGCCATCAACCGGGCACAAATCCAAGCTCCGGGCTGCTGCCCGACCCTGGAAAATGTATTTATGCTAAACTAAAGAATTTCTGAATACACACACGCACTATTCTAATCTTATCGTTTTTGTTCACATTCCGACATATCGACAGATTCCATTTTAGTAATACGAGTAGAAACTATTTAAATGAACCATTCACAATACGCATGATTTGCAACTATCAATGTGACGCGTTTTTGTAGCATGACGTTTTATGTAGTATAGTGATGAATATGTAGCGAAGTTCTACCTGGATAGGTAGAACCTCGCTACATCTTGGTCATCGTGGTGGTGCGGCCGCTCCCTCTCACAGAGAGGAAGCTTGTGTCCCAGCACTGGGAACTTTGACTAGCTTCTGCCCGCGACTTCGTTCGCATGGAAGTCGTAAGATACACAATATACTAAAATAACAGCCACATTATTATAAAACTCCCTCCCCCGACTGAGCCCTTGATTCGTTTTCGCTGAGCGTTCGTCCTGACTTTTTTTTTAGTTTTGCTCAGCTCTTAAGGCTCTTCGTAGCGTGATGTTAAATAGCTTATAACCTTCTTCAAGAATTGAACTATCAAATGCAAAAAGATTTTTTTCAAATTCGACTGGCAGCCAATGATAAGCGCGTTCAAACAAACAAATAAACTCTTCAGCTTTACTGAAGATTTTGTTTGTTTATTTGAACACGCTAATGTCTGGAACTAGCAGTCGAATTTTAGTCCAATTCTTAAGGAAAGTTATAAGCTATATATGAGCAAAAAGATAAAAGTCAGAATGAACGCTGAGCGAAAACGAAGTAATAGCGCGGAAGGGTGATGGGATGCGACGCGCTGGATCGTTGAGCCGAAATTTCACGCGGAGGAAGTCGTGGGTACAAAGAAGTTAGTACTGAATAAAAAATAAAATGACCTAATCTTAAATTCTTGGTACTCAGCCTAGAAAAAAAAAAATTGAATTTGCCTTAAGGGGGAAGCGCTAAGGTACCCCGCGAAATTCAAATTTTCTTATAATTTTCGCAATCTGCAGCTCAGTGTCTGAGTGAATGTTGATTATAGTATGATTCGCGACCGTAACAAATATGTATTTACAGAATTATAATCATTAGAAACAGTTAAACAAGTCCTTAATTAGTACATATAATCTTAATATGTCAAGATTTCATGAAATAGTCATTCAATAGAATTATTTGGTCTTAGAGAGTTGTATTGATGACTTTAATGATTATAATTCTGTAAATATATATTTGTTACGGCCGCGAATCATATTTTAATCAACATACAACTTAATACTGACCTGCAAATTGCAAAAAACGTAAGAAAATTTGAATTTCGCAGGCTACCCTGGCGCTTTCGCCATAAGTAAAATTTCGGCGTATGTACCTCCGTTATTAGATTCCAGTACATCATTAATTAATAGCTGCTAGGTGTTTGCAAGTCTTTCTCAATTGCCAATTAATCTATCTATACGTATATAATTACTTGTCCTGACTGATTCATTAACATATTACAAGTATATTACTATAATAGAAATATAGATTAAGCAGCGAGGCAAACACGACATCAACACTGGATGTGTATTAATCAGGATTAGATTGAATGGCAGCCATAGGACTGCCTATCTATCATCAGTTTTGCAATACTGGAGATAGAAAAACCTATCTATCTATGGTTTTAACGTCCCAATAATCTTTATGAGATTACGGAATCTTACCGGCCTGACATAAGGACAGGTAGAATTATACGGTCTACCATCAATAGCGATCTGTCTTTTACTGAAAATAGGTTATTGGGTTCGGCCATTAATGTGCCTGATTTCTGTTGGCAGTTTTCTTTAGCTAACCAAGGCTTATCTGAAATATATTGCTAGTCTTACATGTAAATTAAGACCAAGCAAGAGAATGATTGCTAGTCATGGTACAGTTGGTGAAGCAAAAAATCTTTTATCCATTCTGTTTTCGCCTACTCAAAAGAAAGCGTCCCATGTATCCATGGATTAATTAAAGTTTTCTTCAAAATAATAAAAAAATAATTTGTAGGAATCGTTAATCTTTACATTTACATAATAGCGTTGTCAGGCAGGCTGTCAAAAACATGATAAGGAACTATCTAATCAGCCTGGTACGATTTGAAATCAAATTGTTTTCGTTGTTCACATAATCCGGAATCAAACGTATATTGTGCACGTTTGTTTCCATGTATTAGAGTTTATAGTTCAATACGTATTTTTAAAAAAAGGATATTCTTGTAATGGAGAACAGGATAGTGAGATTCAATCCCGTGAGCGTGGTAACTGTGAAGCCTAAAGAAACTAGGACTGATGGTAATGTTAAAAGTGTTTATATATTACTAACTTTTACCCGCGGCTTTGCCCGTCAACGAGGTCGGAAATTATCCCACGGGTACTACCGGGATAAAAAGTATCTTATGTCCTAACGCAAGTCATGGTCTATTCATGTGCCCGTTCAGCGGTTAAGGCGTGAAAAGGCAAGAGACAGACAGACAGTGTTGCTTTCGCGTTTAATATACTTATTAGTATGGATGTAGCCTATGTCACTTCTTAAAATATGTATGCAAAAAATCACGTCAATCCATTGCTCCGTTGGTGCGTGAATGAAGTGCAAACAACAAAACACTTTCGCATTTGATAGGGGTTTTTCACCAACTCGACACGAGAGACTAGACACACGTGTGTCCAGTTGGTGAAACGCAAAATTAGTATCACTTATTATTTCGTCATCTGGACACGGCAAGATTTTATCGCGTGTCCATATAGTGAAACTTAAATAACTTTTATGTTTTCGCTAACTGGACACACCCAGTTTTTTTTTTTTTTTGCAAAAAAAGGGTACAGTCAGGTTAATAATCACCTTGTTCATTAAATTAATGAACGAGGCGATTTCATTAAAAAGCTGCCTCACTTTTTTGCTTGAAAAACCTTATGAGCTTCTATTTATGACAAATGAAATAAAACAAATATATAGCAATTGAATAATAATTATGTTGATTTATTAATATGAAGACAAGTATACTTAGATAATGTTATGTTTTTTTGGATTACTTGTAGGTACTTTTATTACAATATTAGCGTGAATATCTATACAAATAAATAACATTGAAGTGTCTCTTTGTAATGTCAAAATACCTTTCCTTAACTTTTCCTTTTCTTTTTCCATTAAAATGTCTTTTTACTAAATGCATAAGAAAGTTTATACGATACTTATAACAAATAAGCTATTTTTAAAATTTTTGTCTGTCTGTCTGTCGGTCTGTCTGTTTGTTCCGGCTAATCTCCGAAGCAGTAGGACCGATTTTGACGGGACTTTCACTGGCAGATAGCTGATGTTACGGGGAGTAATTTAGGCTACTTTGTTTTTAGAAAAATAATTAGGGTTCCGCGCAAAAAAATAAAGCCCATGAAATTATGAACAAAAAGTCGGATTTGAAAAATTCTTTTTTGCATTTGGTAGCCCAATTCTTGAGGAAAATTATTGGCTATTTAACATCACGCGACTACCCTTAGGAGCCGAGCAAAAAGAAAAAGTCAGAAAGAACATTTAGCGAAAACGAAGTAATAATAGCGCGGGAGAGCGGTGCAACGCGGTGAGTCGGGGGACGAGGGAGTTTTATTACAATGTAGCTGTTATTTTAGAATATTGTGTATCTTACTTACGACTTCCACGCGAATGAAGTCGCGGGGCACAGCTAGTATTCATTATAATCTAAATATAATCATCACTTCGAGTACCACTCTCTGCCTGCGTTTGTGTTTCCGAACGCATACAACCCCGATCTCTTCAAAGTGAGAGTGGGTAAGCTCGCTCCATCGTCAACTTTGTCTCTGTCATCTCTGACCTAGACTAGAGTCAAGAGCAAACCTATCTCAAATAATAAAAAATAAAAAAAACATAGAAAAATCAAATAAGTACATACCTAATTTAACTCAACAAAATATATTCAATCGGACCGCGCGTTAAAATTCTTCCATACAAACTTTGACACCCCCCAATCCTCCTTTAGTTTAGAAAACAAAAAATCACAAACTTCATAATTTACTTAGTTACGTCTTCGTGCCAAGTTTCAAGTTTATTAACTCAAGATATAAGATTTTGTATACAACCAAATTCCCCGCTTTCACCTCCTTAATGGTCGAATTTCTAAAAATCTTTCCTTAGTGGATGTTTAAAAGCCATCAACTGCCAACATTTCAAGTTTATATCTCCAGCGGTTTAGGCTATGCGTTGATGCATCAGTCAGTTTGGATAAATAATTATATAATATGTATATGATAATCAGAAGGATGTTAATGGAATGAACAGAGTTCAAAGCGTGTTAGAGTAGGTAAATGCCGCACTCAAGGAAGGTAATGGAATATTATGACTACTTAGACGGTTGCCTGATTACTTGAAGATAATATTCAGACAAAGAGGCGAGAGATGTAAAGAGGAGGTACTTTAACTTTCTTGAGTGCAGAAATGTATGTGTTTGGTATTTTTGTTCTCATGTGTGTCGTTAAACAAGACAAGGAAGTCCATTTACACCCTGACTAACCCTAAATCATCAAATGACTTCAATGAAATAAGCTAAAATTTTATGCTGATACGAGGGAAAATTATTCATTGTGATTTCAATATTAATTACAAGCTTTTGTCTATGTCGAGAACGACTAAATAAGCCTGCAGGATCAATGAATCTATTTCTGCAATCAGTATTTTATCTGCACCCCATAATATCCTTACTTATTAATGAAACGAGAAGCTATCTTTTTTTTTAGAGTATTATATCTATTTATATTTCTAATGAAGTTCCTTTCTTAAAAAAAACAAACTCTTCAGCTTTTTTATAGTACATCAAGATTATCTCAAAGTTTATCTATCTATTTTTAAATCTATACCTAAATAAGATGAACAGATCGTGGGCAGTGACGTTTTAAAAAAACCCTATCAAAATAATCTATTTGATTTAATATTTTTACACCTAAAATGACACATTATTATCTCCATTCTTGATTCATCAATAGATAGAACGTTCAATTTCGATTTACTTCATGCAGAGATTAGCTATTAGATATCGTGTTCTGTTGAAAACTGATGAACGATGAAGCAGTTTCAAGTACGTATAATCTCGAATTGAATCTCCGTCTGGGGCGGAGCCGGGAAAAGCACATTTATTGTAATAGAAAGAGCTCAAAGAACCGCATTCAAAGTGATGCTTATAAAAGCCCTTTAGATTCCCGACAGATGTGCTCTACAACATATTACCGTATTACGTGTATTTCCGGTTCTCCGAGTACGTCAGCTATACAAGTTGTAACATAAATAACGCACAACCTCTTAGGGGATCAGTGTACTCATCATTATGAACAACTTTTACTATTGGACCAAACATGAAATCGGGAAAAAAAATCAGCTGTTCCCTACATTTTGAATCAGTTGTTCCCTACAGTTATGCGAACATAAATTAATGTAGGGGGCAGCAGTTTTTTTTTTTTCGCGATTTCAGGTTTGGTCCCATAGTAAAAGCTGTTCATAATGATGAGTACAATGACCCCTTAAGAGGTTATGCGTTATTTATGTTACACCTTGTTTATGCTTAGTGCCGCACAATTTATCAAAAACAGACCTGACTATCAAAACCCGCTCTCAAAACGTATCTTACATGTGCCTCTTCCTAATGCAAAAAAACTTCTGGCCAGACGGTGCCCCTCCTACTCACACACTCATATTTACAATAAAATAAGCACGCGCTGTGATACCAAAGGTCTTAACACTATTTCGTATAAAAAATATGATAAAAAGTTTGCTTCTCTCCCTGACCAAGCAAGTCATCCACACAGTCACTCGGTTCCTTCACACAAAAACCCACACTCATACAACTCACCACCACACACACATACTCACAACTCACACTATGACATTATTTAGAATTATTTTATTTTGTTCAATTTATTATTTCCATTTATTTTTATTTTATCATGATAGTTCTCTACTCTAACCTTAATTAAATATTCTGACCATTATAGTATGTCAAACATCCTGAAATAAAATTTAAGATAAAGCAACTCAGGCCCCCAAGATACAAGCGCTGCCTAGTTTGGGGACCACTGTTCAAATAACTATGTTAAAATGTTCTAGTTCAAATTCAAATATAAAATATTTTATTTCACATAAGACTTATGGGCGCTTATGAAACTTCAGAAGCTAGGTGCACGGTTCCAATTGGTCGTTTCCTATGGAGAAGAACCGGCAAGAAACTCCACGGTTACTCTTTTAAAAATAATTGGCTTTTACAATGTTTTCAAATTACAGTGTTATTAAGTATGGGAGGACAGTGTAGGCCTGTCAACAAGTACCAGGTATTTAACAAAATAGAAAATGGTCTACAAATCTACAGTCTATAAAGCCTACAACGTTCTCACTCTTCGTTCACACTCAGTTACAGTAAGCATACATTATAATAATTTTTAACCGACTTCAAAAAAGGAGGAGGTTATCAATTCGACGGTATGTTTTTTTTTGTGTTTGTTACGCGATTACTCCGCCAATTGTGGACCGATTTTCAAAATCTTTTTTTTTGTTCGAAAGGAGATACTTCTGAAGTGGTCCCATAGTCACCAAGACAGGATCTGATGATTGGATCCTGGAGAAATCGAGGGCAACCCTCAAATTTTATGGGCCCACACATCGTTTTTCGCAAATCTTATGAAGTAATTTAAGTACTTGCGTATGGTAGTCATCATCTCATGTAGCTCAGCTGATGATGGAAGGTACAACTCCTTAACAGTAAGGAGTAGGCATCGACTGATTTAGTAAATTATTTTTTTGATGTTTGAAAGGGCGTTTGCCATTTTGGTCTCGTGATCATCAGGTCAGGAGGTGATGGACTAACCACAGACGATAGAAATCTTCAAAAAACGACAGCACATGTCTCGCGATTGCTGCGATTGTTTGTGTATGCATAGTTTACGCCATACCATAACATAACATTACGCCAGTTCGCTTTTAAGGGCGCTTTTAAATTGTAACAATAATACAGTAAAGGTGTAATTTATCATTGTTACATCTACATTTTTTTTACAGTTGTAGATGTGTTGTGTATGTATATAATTGTAATCCTTGTCCATCTACGACATTAAAAATTCAGAAAAATAAAATTAATAATAACAAAAAAGTGAAATCGACTTGGCATGGGCATTCCATATAGAACACACTAAGTCAGGATTTAACGAAATACCAACGGGATAGGAAATAACGGGAAAACGAAGTTTCCGCGGGTGACTGCGGGGCGGAAAGCTAGTCATAAAATATTCTTAAAACCAACCTAGTTGTTGGAAAGATTACGCAACCGGGCCATTTCTGTTAAAGCTCTCTCATCGTGGGGTCGATTTAAAAGCTTATTTGCGGCCTCATTCTCTGGTGTTATAACCAAAGCAGTTAATGAGTACACATTGAGAAAGATATTCTCCTGGGCCGTCACTTTAGTCGTCGGTGTAAACAAATTTCGTCGTAGTATGCCATGTAATTCATCTACATATTTTTTAAATTTAATGCAACAAGGCAGCACCACGTCTTGGAGCTTTAGCTCCCTTAGGCCCACGTGCATGTGAATCAAACAGCCAATATCTATAAGCATCCGTTTCAGCGTTATGATATACAGCCACATTCATAGAATTTGCAGTAAGCAGTCCGCAACAATTTTCTCAGAAAAACAATGTCAAAGCATTTTTTAGGTTGGGGAACCCTTCAAGACTCTGATCTGTGTCTGAATGACCATTATAATTGGTGTCAGAAACTGAGATATTAATTTTCTTTCTGTTGTATAATATTTGACGAGCAAGATCACTCGCGGCAAGATATTCAGGGTTAACTTCTCTTATTGCGGGTCCAGTCTGGAAGCAATGGACTCACGGTAGAGTTTGTCTCCGAGGATTACTATAAAATCAATGTCACTCTTTGACCATTGACTTGCCTCGTCTGTACAAAACGCTGCACATGCTACAGGTGCTACAGCAGTGCATTGTTTACCCCGAGATTGCAAATCAAATCTTAAATCGGCTTGATGAAATGTCTTCATTTATATTCACGTAGTTGTTTTGAGGAGTAGATTGTAACTCCATAGACTCACCATCACAAATTTGTACAATTTCAGATAAGTCAATAACATTCTCGAAATGGGGTCTAATATCTCTATAGAGTACATTGTGTGATATTAACCAGGTTAGAGCTTGATACAATCTGTTCATATCCACAATATACTCTTGGGAGCGTTGCAGGTTCTCGAGACTTTCCACAATCAAAACTAGTCCTATTTGGCTTGGCATAAGTGGCAGTTGTTCAGCGATTTCGACAACGTCTTTTGCAAATAAAGTAACTTGTCCCTTGCACCAATCTTGAGAGAAACGGTTTTGTAGCTTCATTATTTTAAGAATCGGCACAACACGGTATAAAAATCGTTCTTCCAATTTTATCAAATTAGCTAGCTCCTGAGGTATAGTCGCGACTGTCATTTTATTCCAGAAAGCTGCTGGTGGAGTTTTTCGTTTCCTTATATTTTGACAGCGAGAGCATGTTACGATTTTACCCAGACGCACCAATTCTTCGGGTATTAACGTACTGTACATAGCAGTACGTAAATTACAGCGTTTTGGTGGATACAAAGCTTTATAACAAATAGCACATGGCAAGTCAGCGAAAATGTTAATAGCCTGTTCAAAACCATTTACTGATGATACCTCCCTACGATTACGACTAGCTTGTCGCATAATATCTAATCGAGTCGCTCTGGATTCGGCAGATTCATTGGATAGACGCTCGTATTGCACGTGAAGACGGCGGGAACTTTGTTCCTCGGTTTCGTTTGATAAGCGCTCCTGAATCAAACCGAGACGATGAGAACGTTGCTCCTCGGTCTCGTGAGATAAGCGCTCATGAATTAAACCGAGACAATGAGCACGTTGCTCTTGAGTCTCGTTTGATAATCGTTCACGAATCAAACTTAGCCGCTGAGCATGACTTTCTGGACTTTTCTTGATAATTTCGTGTTTGCTCTCTTCTGAGAAAGTCTATACGCTCGCTGCTCATCACTCCCATTTGAAATGTTTCTAGTATTTCTTTCCCTACTTTTCTTTAAACGTTCTTCCCTTTCGTCGGTACTTTCTTCCAAACGGCGCTGTCTCATTTGAGCAGCGCGTTTAGTAGGCCTACCCATATTAAACAAAATGAATTTTCTTTCTATTAAAAATTGAAAAAGAAACTTAAAAACTATGAATTATGTATGTACAAACTTAAACTAAAAACTAGAAAATAAAATTATTTAAAAAAAAAAAAACAAAAACCGACTTCAAAAACCTAATAAAGACTAAAAACTTAAAAATAATATTAAATTGAATAACTACATATAATCAAGAATTATTAACCTAAATAACCTTACCTAACTTTAATCTACACTATATTTTACAATTTAACAGTTTTTGGAGTCGGTGCCAAGCCCGCACTCACAAAATATTAACCTAAAAAAAGGTACTATAGCAGCAAAAAAAATTAACAGACTCAACAAAACAAACTGAAAAAAAATTACAACACAAAACAGAATATCAACAGAAGAAGATGGAGTTGTTTTTGTTCGGATAGTGGCGCGCTCTTGCGGACGAAATTTGAAACTCGATAGTTGTTTTTGGGGAATGTCATCTCGCAGTTCAACCTATAGGAGGTTGTCGACTGCTGAACCGGGCTTTCCTGTGGATGCCTCAATAAATTAAGGCCTCCAGCCAGGCATAAAACTAAAAACTAAGCGACTACACGCTAAGGGCACCCCTTGTGGGGTACGGACCTCGGCTTAGGGCGTCGCTGGGAGAGGACAGCAAATGGATATGCTCGATAGTAATACAATTTGATCTTCATAGGTTTCTCGGTAACGAAACCTTATCGCGATTCAGAATACGGTACAACGCCAACTATCGAGCGCTGACTAAAACTTTTAACAGCTTTGTAAAAATATCAGTAAGTACCTAATAATATGATATTAATTTACTCTCGTAAACTATTGTAATAATAAAAATTAAGGGAAAATATTTTATGGCCCTATTGGATAGATACACTTGGCTTGGCACCGACTCCAAAAACTGTTAAATTGTAAAATATGTATCGTGTAGATTAAAGTTAGGTAAGGTTATTTAGGTTAATAATTCTTGATTATATGTAGTTATTCAATTTAATATTATTTTTTAAGTTTTTAGTGTTTATTAGGTTTTTGAAGTCGGTTTTTGTTTTTTTTTTTTTAATAATTTTTAAAATTTATTTTGTAACAATGAACCAATAAATTATTAATATTCTTAATCCATATTAATACTTACAGCATTTGTATGCGAAAGTAACTCTGTTTGTCTCTCTGTCTGTTACCTTCTCACTACTTTATCGGCAAAAAAAAAATTGGTACACTTAGACCATGACCTGCGTTTACAAAAGTATGTTACTGTCAGCAGACTATTCCATTTACACTGTGGTATCATGTCCCAACCCGCGGTTAGAGTCGTAACGGACCTTTGCCTCTGCCTCCTCAAATGCGGAACTTAAGAAATCGTACCACCGCCTCCGCAAGTTTTTAACGAAGTTGTAGTGGAGGTCTAATGTAGAAAATCAGCTCCAACTAAGCGAAGACGCATTAATTTGGTGAAGATTTAACTCAAACTTTTAAGTCTCTGCTCCCATGCCACCGCCACGCGCCACCACCAGGAAGTACCAAGTGAGCAACTGTTTAGTGGAGCCGGTTTGATTTATGAACCACTAAGAAATCGCTTAAAAAATGACAAAAGTCGCAAAATATTTTTTTGTGAAATATATTCACACACACAAAACAGAAACGTTTGGAAGGAGAAAGACCAACAAATAGTGTCATGCCCCTGATTTTTTTTCTTTGAATAATCTTTTTTCTATCTCCTCTTCCGCTAAGATGGCCTCCGTTACACCATATACGCAATGTATTTCTATTATTACTAGTCTAACATCACAACTATAGTTTCAACACCCTACAATTTCATTAACAATCCGTCACATTGTTTATCATTCTTAAGTATGATGAATGTCAAGATTAATGAATCCTATACACGGTGAGTTCACACTAAAAGTACCTAATTTATAACAATACATAGATCTAAAATTGACTTTTGACAGGGGAAAATGGAAAGAGAAAACGTGTTGCGCCGACCCCAAATAACATGGAACAAGGGCAGGAAGATGATGATATAGATCTAAAATTATATACACTCTTCTACTGTCTTAAAGTCTATCTTATGAATGACGTAGCTTGTTTGTAACTGGAAATGGCTTCTTTTTTATTTTTAACTTTCTGTCGACATTTTTAAACGTAAAAACATTAGTGAAATGGTATAAAAATACGTGTTACTTTTCTCAGTAATTTTTGTTTAAGAATGCCTAAGACTACAGGATAATAATTCTTACGTGGGTTGGGATAAGGAGGACTCAAGTACCAAAAATAATAAAACGTAGAAACATTGCCCTTTATAAGTTCATACCTTTTAAGAGTAGGTGGCATCCACAAAAAATAAAGAAAAATTGTTTTATTGCAAAAACCTTCTTCTCAGGTATGAGTCTACCTTTTTCTCTTTTTGGGTGGGAAATCATCAAATGACGTCTCCCACTCTGGGCGGAGCAGGGGCGTCAGACTTTTACTGACTAAAACCCATCCGTGTTCCTTCAGTTGCCTGTGCCGGGACCCACAGTAAGTATGAGTCTACCCTGTGGGGGGAAAGAACGAGTGGTTCAAGCTTGCTCACTGCGTATTAGTAAATTCTGTCTAAAGTCCAGATTTCCTCACTATATTTTTTTTTGCCGTAAGTGGGTAATGTCCAAGATCAAGTAGCTCCATAGAAAGAAGGTTCCTATTTTCCTATCGAATTTGTAAAATACTGATTGAAACCTCCATTGTTTGGCTTGTGTTTCTTCTCGTCTGATGGTTAGTGATGATGCGGTCCACGATTGTACCTACAAGCTTGGCTAATAGTTTCATTTGCCTATTTACTCAAGATCTGAAGACTTCGAGTGGCTTCTTTAATAAAACCGACAAGTGACAGGCGACAATCCGACAATTTTACATGTTTCTTTCATACATTTTCCGCATTAATTTTGCATTAATAAAATCAGCACCCGAGAAAATGTGACAATTTGGTAATTTTCTGTCAAATATGTCGCATTGTCAGATATATATGTGGACGTCCAAGCAAAAAGGGTCCAGTTCTTGGCATTTAGTTTCCAAGATATACATACGTAATTTTGTAAAGTTGAGTGAAAAAATGCAATTCTCGCTTTTAATTGATTATTAATTAATGCTCAATTATCTACAAGTTCATGTAGTAAATGAATTTATATGATGTTTCTAAGTACCAGAAAATGTACTAAGTACCAACAATCAAACTTTGAAAATGCTTTTTCTCAAATTAAGTTTTTTCAGACTTTTAACTTCAAATGTCGAATAAAAGAAAATGTGCCAGTTTTTGAATATTTTTTTTAATCCTTATTATCAATTGACTATTCTAGATACCGAATTTGGTCTTAACCCAATACCTAACCCACTACTGGACCCTTTCTGCTTGGACAACCACATATTATGAGGATACCGAGCGCGCAGTGGCGCCCTCATAGTTTATTTAGTTATTTCTTTTTTTAGAATGGAAATACAGAAAATAAGCATGTTACGTTGCGCCCCACAAGGCTATACGTTATTATTATTACAAACAGTAGTTTTACATTGTTAAGTTTTATTATAATCCTTATAACGGAAAATAGTGGCCACTAAGCTCCGCTTTAAGGATTATAATAAAACTTAACAATGTAAAACTACTGTTTGTAATCATAATAACGTATAATCTTGTGGAGCATAACGTAACATGCTTATTTTCTGCATTTTCATTATAAATTTTAAAAAAATAACCAAACAAATGATGAGGGCGCCACTGCGCGCTCGGTATCCTCTTAAGGCCCTGGTCGTAGCTAGGTATATTTGGATAAACACAGCCTCCGACAGGGACTTCCACTCTTACCCACTCCATCCGATTGTTAGTTTACCACTTACGATGCGAGTCCCTTAACCTTCTGGCAATCATGACAAATTATTACACGCATAAACTCACGCCGTCTTCCCATGGGGGTAGGCAGAAACTATAGAACGCCACCTGGTACGATCCTTTTGCTTCGTTAACGTTCAACATCTGGTTATACACACACACACACACCGATTGCGAGTACTACGCACCTGACAAAATATTAGTAGGTAATTTATGGGATCGTGGAGCTCTAAAGAGACCCCGAAACGATCAATTGAAATTGACAATTTTTACGCGATTGATACACATTGAAGCACAACTTGCCGCGCTTGACTCGGTGGAAAGCAGAGCTAAGAGGCTCATTGGCGACGTAAGACTGGTGGATGCCAAGCTTCACAGCTTGGCTCATCGCCGCAAGGTTGCCTGCTTGTCGGTCTTCTACAGATTGTACTTCGGTGAGTGTGCTCGAGAACTCCACGACCTCATTCCGCCTGCCCCCTTCTACCATCGGACATCTAGACGCACTGCAGGTTACCATCCCTACCTAGTTGCTATTCCACCAATTCGCAATAAGCGTTTCCAAATGTCTTTTGTGATGCGCACAGCAAAGGAGTGGAACTCTCTGCCTGCGTCCGTGTTTCCGAACGCATACAACCCCGATCTCTTCAAAGTGAGAGTGAACAGGCTTCTTCTGGGTAAGCTCGCTCCATCGTCGACTTTGTTTCTGTCATGTCATCTCTGACCTAGACTAGAGTCAAGAGTAAACCTATCTAAAATAAAAAATAAAAATTGATCGTTTACCAAATGTAATTGAAGCGATTGACAATGTTACTTCAATAGCAATTTATGACAATTGATCAATTGTGACTGATCGTTTCGGGGATCCCTAAGCTTATTCCTAATTGTTTTATTACTGTTTCCAGCCGAGCAAATATCTCGCCTCAGGGCTTCACAGTCACCCCTCGCGATATCCCTAAGTCGGTGCCCTCAATGGTCGTCACTTGATACTCTTCAGTATAAAGGATATTGGGACAACGAAGTTAATGGCATTCTCCTCAACAATGGCTCCACAGGTGAGAAAACTTTCTTAAAAATATAAATTATACAGGTGTCCGGTAATTAATGGATAAACTTGAAAAAGCATATAATAGGCCTCATGGTGTTCTAAAAAATATTCAAAAAATATACAAGGTGTAAAATAAATAACGCACAACCTCCTAAGGGGTCATTGTACTCATCATTATGAACAACTTTTACTATGGGACCAAACCTGATATTGCGAAAAAAAATCAGCGGTTCCCTACATTTATGTTCGCATAACTCGTCAAAATGTAGGGAACAGCTGATTTTTTTTGATGGAATTCATTTAGTTTTTGTGGTCGTGGTGAAGAAGAATTTAAAGAAGTTTGTATTTTTTTATAAAAAATCTGAGGTAAGTACTACTTGGGATATATATTTTTGTATTTATTTTATAATGTTTTTATAATTTCAACGTTATCCATTCTTTACCGGACACCCTGTATAACTTATCTCTGTTTGTCTGTCAGCAGGCGTTAACTTCTGAAGAAATGATCCGATTTACATGATTTCTGTTTTAAATAATTGATCATGTTCTCTGGCCAACTTTTAGAGATTACCTGTTATTTATTACGGCTACCACACAAAACTGCGATGCAATGCGAATTTGCAGTTTTGTGTGGGAGCCCCTAGTACAAACTCGCGAAGATTGATATAGGTAAAGTTCTATCTTTTTTTTTTGTGAGGGTACATTGTTCCGACAGTTGAGCAAAGGCCTCCCTTTTTACTGTGGTGTGCGGTCTCGACTTCGAGGTGTGTTGGGGGAACTTTCTCGAAGATATTTATGAATATAAAGACCGTTGCACTCAATGAACTGGTTTATTAGCTTTAGCAGCTATTATAATTATAATATTTTTAACAGGCAAAGACTGGGGCTTAAACTATATTGACTCGATACAGAACAAAATCACTATCGGTCATTTTTCACCTATTCTAAATTCCAATTCAAACCAGCGTTTGTCTAACCAGCCAATGTCATAATCCAAAGAGGATTCTTGCGGAAGGCAGGCTCAACTAAGGCCTCTACATTACCATCCAAACCTCTCATTTTCAATACTCAATATCTTTATTGCTTGTGCGATCTCTGACTTCTATTATAAAAGTTTATTGTTCTAAAGGTTCAAGGCTCCTGCAATCAGGCGCGACACGCGACTGACTGCAGGCGACACAAAGTGTAGCATCGCTCATCGCGCGACACGTGGTGCCTTTGTGTCGCGTCGCGTGTCGCGCCTTTTTGCAGGAGCCTTCACATGTCAGTTAAATCACTCGTTTTTGATATACAAATATTCTAAACTACTTACTACTTAATTAAAAAAATAGTGCCTTTTATAATTTTTGACATTTTATTCATTTTCAAAATAGTTAAAATATGTATGTGTTTATCATAGTTATCGCATTGTTTCGCATATTATGTTATCTGTTATCGGTACTGAAGTTATCCATTTTTTATCAATATTCTTAAGATTATTGTAAACTTCACAAGCAAGAGGCCACATGCCTTTTAATTTAGTACTAGCACTTCCCACGCGACTAACTGCCTTACTGCCTACCTTACTGGCATATGTCAGCGGCCCTTCACACGGTACTGTCCTGTAGGTACGATATTTTACGGTAAAAAGTTGGGATCACGCATCAACATCCCAATGTTCCTGTTAAAAAAAAATGTTGTATGAATGTGATTCTAAAATTGTACAGTAATACCACTACTGTTCATCGTCGTGTGAACGGGCCCTACCGGTCGGTCTCGGGCTCTCGGCACTAAGGGTGCATACATAAAGAAACTGAAGGAGAACTGGTTTCCGGTACAGGCGAGTCTGTGCGGGTCGGTACCGATCAGTACATTGTTAATAAGGTAGTCGGCACCGACAAGTTTAAACCTGATAAGTGAGCACATAAGATAACATGGGAATATTATACCTGCACCGATCGGTACCGACGCGCATACACCCGTCTGGACCGGAAACCTGTTTCTTTATGTAAGCACCCTAACAAAGAACCGAGTTTCAAAAACTATATGAAATAGCATCAACATCCTTCTTCCATCATCCAGCCTTTATCCCATAGATTAAATATATATATTTATTTATTTGACACTAAGGAATACACGTTACAAGCCAGTTATCATAAAATAGCACACAAATTTATTGCCACAAATCTGGTCCTAACCCTCAAACTAGGCCTTGTCCTGTATTTTGGGGGTCAGCGTTCAGCCATGGGTTCAATTTTCAATTACAGAAAAATTGCAATTAAAAACAAATACAGAAGAAGGTAACACATAAAATATGTAGCGATTAAAATTACAAAAAGAAAGTAAAAATGCAAAAAAAAATTGTGTTTTTATGTCTATGTGGGAAATTTTGAGAGTTGATGAGTGTATCTGTGTAAGTGTGCCTGCGGTGGAAGTGTGTTTAGTGTGCGCATATGAGTCAGTGAGTGTCTGGTTTGGTTCGCACCTTTGAATGTGTGTAAGGACGGGAAGAAGTATGAATTGATGACAGTACCTATGTATGGATTTTAGATCATATTGTGTTATGAATGTGAATAAACTTTCAGTCTCCTGATAGTCTATTTCTTGGAGCCAGTCTGCTACTTTCTAATGATAAGATGAATAAAGATACAGGAAACTATCCAACAACATGATGTAGGTATCGTGAATTGTTGCCAATTCGACTCAGACGACGACACCGACCGCGTAGTGGCGCCCTCATCGTTTGTTTGTTTTTTTTTTATTGTAGAATGAAAATGCAGAAAATAAGCATGTTACGTTGTGATCCATAAGACTATACGTTACTATTAATACAAGCAGTAGTTTTATTACATTGCAGTCAAATTTTATCATAATACTTAAAACGGAGCTTAGTGGTCACTATATTCCGTTTTAAGGATTAACATAACATCATAACATCACGCCTTGTTTCCCCGAAGGGTTAGGCAGAGGTGTACCTATTATGGTACACCCACATTTCGCCAGTTATGTTTAAGTCCCATGTAATAGGGGGCGAGCCTATTGCCATCTACCGGGCACAAATCCAGACTCCGGGCTGCTACTGAGAAATTCCAGATAGAAAAACCCCAATAACACTTTGCCCGACCTGGGAATCGAACCCAGGACCAGGGGTTTTTAAGGATTAATAAAACTTAATAACGTAAGGTCTTGCGGTGCACAACGTAATATGCTTTTTTACTGCATTTTCACCTTCTTACATACATACAAATAAATAAAATTGAAGTGTGTGTTTGTAATGTCAAAATAAAAGCTTTTTACTAAGTGCATATGACAGTATAAACGATACATAAAACGAAAAAACAATTTTTAAAAATGTCTGTCTGTCTATTTGTTCCGACTAATCTCCGAAACGGCTGAACTGATTTTGACGGGACTATCACTGGCAGATAGCTAATGTTATAAGATATAACTTAGAGTGTTATAACTTAGAGTACTTTTATTTAAAAACAGAATTAGGGTTCCGCGCAAAAAAATTAAAACCCATGAAATTCGAAACGACTGGTCCGATTTTGACGATACTTTCATTGGCAGATAGTTGATGTTATAAGGAGTCACATACGTGCTAAAGATATCAAGTATGCTTCAGCTAAACTAATCCCAATCATTACACATTTAATTAATTGCTGCTTGCAGACTGGTACGTATCCTACCTATACCTGTTAAAGATAGGTGTGATACGTCCAATATACAAAAAGGGCTCACGTGATGACGTCAATAATTATCGTCCTATTACTATACTGTCTTGTATAGATAAGATCTTAGAACGTTACATTGGTAATGAGATAAATAACTTCTTGCAAACACACGGAATAATCAACAGTAAACAATATGGATTTCAGAAAAATAAGAGTACGACACAATTATTACGAGAATTTACCAATGAAGTCAATAAACAGTTAAATGATAAAAAACATGTTTTGACACTTTTTATAGATTTAAGCAAAGCATTCGATATGCTCCGTTGTGATACACTTTTTGATAACCTGTCACAAAATGGAATACAAGGGCCACTATTGGAACTATTAAAAAACTATCACACAAACAGATACAACATGGTTAAAATACAAAATGAGTATAGTACCAAGCTTCCATCCACGCAAGGAACGGCCCAGGGTTCAATTATAGGTCCGACAGAATACTTACTTTATGTCAATGACATGAGTAATGCTATTGCTTCAGGTTCTGTATACCAATTCGCAGACGACACGTGTATAATGGTCGCTAGTAAAAACATCCATGAAGCTGAGGAATCCCTACAACGGAACTTCGACCAAATGTGTAAATGGGCTCATGACGTAGGATTAGTAATAAACGCAACAAAAACAAAAATAGTTCACATACATTCATCACACAATAAATGCTCCAATACTCCTACAGTTATGGCACACGAACACACTTGCCTACATAGCTCGCCAAAGACTTGCAAATGCCCATTATTAGAAGTAGTTGATAAACACATGTATATCGGTCTAATGGTTGATAACCGATTCTGTTGGGGACCGCACAAAGATTACGTATGCAACAAACTGAGATCTATTCTAGGTAAGCTTAGTATACTTAAATATAAACTGCCTTACAAAACACTTAGAATGTTATACATGGCCCTAGCAGACTCGGTTATCAACTACGGACTCAGTAGTTATGGGAGAACCTATCATACACACCTGACAGATATATATAAGTTACAACTAAGAATATTAAAAGTAATTACGCCAAAACATATAAACAAGAAATTCAAAAACAGTGACGACGACCTCTTTAAATATTGTAATGTTATGAATGTGTTCAATAAAGTTGAATTTTTTACTCTTGCGGAAGTCAATAGACCGGAGCTGCTAACCGAAAAAACAAGACCGGACTTTCTGAGAACGATACCACTTAAAAATAAATACATCGTACCAAAATTCAACAACGTGTACGGGATGAGGGTTGCAGAATATTTGGTACCTTTTTTTATTAACAAACTTCCAGAAGACTTGCAAACCTTATACAAACAGAGTTCGAAAAGTTATAAATACAAATCTAAACGTTTCCTTACTCAACATTTCTCATAATGTATACAATGTATTGTACCCTATGTTATTATCATCATTTATCATCATCATTATTATAAAATATTTTATGTATCATCAGTTCATCATAATAATATCAGTAATTATTAATATTTTTGTAAAAAATTAAGTGAACGGCTCGCCAAGACACATATAAACCCTGAGAGGTTTTCGTTGTGTGGCTAAAACCAAAATGTAAATTAAAATAAGTGTTATAGAAATAAAAAAAAATAAAAACATTGTAAACATTTTAGAAAAATAATTAGGTTTCTTGCAAAAAAATTAAAACCCATGAAATTGTAAACAAAATATGATTCAAATAGGCAAATATTGACATCTACGCGGGCGAACCCGCGGGCAACAGCTAGTTCTAAAATAAAAGAAATAACCGAAACAAACGATGAGGGCGCCACTGCGCGGTGTCGTCTTAAGATTATGTCATTGACACACAGAAATCAATAGAGCACTAAAAATAAGGAAGCCAAACGATAAAATAATCCAAATATTATATAAAATAAAAATCAGTTAACAACTGTGAATGTTACTGATTAGATAAGGCTTAGTTTCAAGTGTACAATCATATTTAATATCGGTTTATTATCAGGGGCTGGACGATATTCAAATCGGTTTCAGTTCGGTTGTGTATGATACGGAGATTAAAGGTTGTGGAAAACATTAAAATGGTGTAATTATTGAGGCAGTGTTTACATGGACTTAGGTTCAAATCAGGGCCTGTAGATTTGTTTAATTGATAATTGGAAGTTAATTGTATGTTCTTTTAAATAATTTATATGTATTATGTTAATTAGTAGCTGAACTCCAATATAGTTTAGACTAACTAAGGTCAAATTCATCTTGTGCGCTTGAAAAATTTATTTATTTGCTGTAAACAGAATACAAAAATGTGCGTGTCGGATCACGCACAATGAAGGAGAAAATTTAGAATAACGGTAAATTGAAAATTATGAAAAAGTTTTCAATCTCAAACTATTTAATTTTTTTCCTTGCGTGTTAATTTTCCCAAAACCGAATTCCACTCCGCCATTATTTTGATTGATCCAAATAAGAAAAGTAAAGAAAAATAGGTACACCTTTAGCTACGTCATTTTATCTTATAAATTAGATTTTATAAATAGAGTTAGATATTATAAATAAAAACCATCACGCCTTGTTTCCCCGAAGGGTTGGGCAGAGATGTACCCATAGTAGATACACCCACATTTCGCTAGTTATGTTTAAGTCCCATGTAATAGGGGCGAGCCTATTGCCGTCAACCGGGCATAAATCCAGATTCCGGGCTGCTACTGAGAAATTCCAGATAAAAAGACCCAATAACACTTTACCCGACCTGGGATTCGAACCCAGGACCTCATGCTCAGCAGTAGCGCTTGCGACCACACACAGTACATAAGAAGCGAGGCCTTAACGACAGGGCAATCACAACATTTTTGCAAACCTACTCTATCTTTATATTACATAACATAACATCACGCCTTGTTTCCCCGAAGGGATAGGCAGAGTTATACCTATAGTACACCCACATTTCGCCAAGTCCCATGTAATAGGGGGCGAGCCTATAGCCATCTACCGGGCTCAAATCCAGACTCCGGGCTGCTACTGAGAAATTCCAGATAGAAAAACCCAATATCACATTGCCCGACCTGGGAATCGAACCCAGGACCTCATGCTCAGCAGTAGCGCTTGCGACCACTAGACCAACGACGCAGTCCAACTCTATCTTTACTAATCTTAAATTTCTACTTTCCAGCATACTTCACATTTGAATCTGAAGTCCGGCCGATCCTCCGCGGCGGGCCTCTCATCGGCGAATACGTATTCGAACAAATGCACTTTCACTGGTCGGTCGATGACTTCTCTGGCTGCGAACACTTATTAGATGGACAGGGGTGAGTATTGAGCATTTTGTTAAAACAATGTAAAACAATTGAAAATCGCTTTCTGTAGGAGACCATGGTAGGCAGAGATGCCTACCATGGAAAAAGACGTGAGTTTGTGTGTTTGTGAAACTAAATAAACATCCAAAGGGAAGGTTCTCATCTCTCTTCAAAATGGGAGGCATTAGTAGGTACCTAATCCTTAGCAATAGATTCTAGGAGTGCACTTTTTGAAGACTATAACAATCATTAGATGACTCAATACGTAGATCCACATTTTTCACGTGCGTCATTATTGAAAGCCTTGTTTCATCCACTGCTGACTCTCACTCTTCTTTTTCCGTCATTACAAAACCTAAATGAACACTTTCTTGGAACGCGGTGTCAGTACCTAGCTAATCTAAAACTATCAAATCTTCCTTGATTTCAATGTTAATTGTTTACTTACATCGGTCTTAAGCATAATCAGCCTAGAAACCAAAATAATCTGTGAGAAGGAGTGGGCCATTATCCACTACGTGGACCCAGTGTGGGTTAGCGGAGGTCATGTCTTCGAATTTTTGGTTCTAGGTCATGCTGGTTTCCTCACGAGGTTTTCCTTCACCGTTTTGAGAGCAGTGGTGATGAAATTATTTACATAAAGTGCCTGCTTGGGTCCGAACCCACGACCGACAACTCGTATTTCGCGGCCGTTACCACTAAGCCACCACTGCTCAAGCTGTCTTCTTCAATCGGCTGTAAACATTATTTCAATTAAATAACATGCTACTTTTATTTTTTCAGATACGCAGCAGAATGCCACTTCGTGCACTACAACAGCAAATACGAATCAATGGAAGCGGCGGTCGGTCACCCTGACGGTCTGGCCGTTGTTGGGTTCCTTCTAGAAGCCGTAGATGCACCTAACCCAAGGTTTGATAGGCTCGTCGAAGGATTTGAAAGAATAAAGAAAAGTGAACACTCTGTTAGAGTTACCTCAGGTTGGTACCGACACAAAGTGCTTGGAATAATACTCTGATCATTTTAATCGACATATTTAGACGGACTAAATATTTCGTTGAAACGATATGTATATAAATAATTTGTTAAGAGCGTTCATACCGCGCGGGCTGGCAACGTCGCATCTCTAGAGGTTTTTCGTGATTATTTAATTAAATTTAACTTAAAGTACTATTTTTTTCGGCCAAGCACTAGATTGTTGTATGTTTAGCATTTTTATTCTCTAGTAAATAAAAATATTTAATCGTAATACAGGAAATAGAAGATAATTGACAATATGCCAATTTTATGAGTAAATACCAAACTGTCAAAAAATAGCATACTTATGAACTTATAAATACCAACGATGTAGTGCTTGGCCGCAAAAAACGTACTTTGATTTAAATTTATTAAAATAATCACGAAAAACCTCTATAAAAGCGACGTTGCCAGCCCGCGCTGGATGAACGCTCTTCAAACGTAATATTTTCTTTGAACTCGAAGGAAGAACGAAGTATTATATTTTATATGTACTATTGAAACCTTGTCCTGCTAGCAGTGGCAATATTGAAATTATACTTTTCCCTAAAGAAAGGAAAGCTCAAGGCACCTGTCCCACCACCCACGAGGAAGTGACTATCTGTCAACGATTTTCTCGCTCAAGAAACGTATAAAAGATTGTACTAGATCCCATGTAAGTAAAAGAGACAGGTACGTAATATTAAGAGCGTTTACAACGTACGGCATTTCATACAAACTTTCAAGTCCTTGTTTTTCAAATGAATGAACCGATTATAATAAAACTTCATACGCATAAGCAGGATACATAGGTCTAAAAAGTTAGTTCAGAACATTTTCGAAAAATAGTGTTATACAGCTAAATTCGACCGGTTTTATTAAATTTTCCATAGAAACAGAGATTTCCAATTATCTTTTTATAAATAAGACATTTCGAAAATGTTCTTAACTAACTTTTTAGACCTGTGTATTCTGCTTAAGCGTATGAAGTTTCATTAAAATCGGTTAATTCATTTCGAAAAACAAGAACTTGAAAGTTTGTATGAAAAGCCGTACGTCGTAAACGCTCTTAATAGTTGATCGCTGACTGTATACACCGCCCCGGCGAGTACGTAGCGACAAGAGCTATCAAAGAGAGTACTCGCTCGATCGCTTGGCGGAGGGATTCGCCGAGGGACTCACACGTGGTATATACTCATACCAGCGAGTGACCGCTTGTCGCCGTCGCGCACTCGCTGCTCGTTGCTCGCTAACTCGTTTTTAGTTCCTAGCTCTACTCGGTTCTCGTTAATCACCGGCGCGGCGGTGGGACAGGCGCCTTAACCGTCAAACGTCAGAAGCCGTTTGCATGTGAGCGCTGAACGGTTTTCACGATTATATTTATTGTCGTTTCGAGAGTATTTTGCTTATTTTATTTATTTCTTTTTATTTATTTATTATAGACATACATACAGCTATCAATACAGTAACCCAATGCGGGAAAAATAATAACGATAATTACAAATACATTTCAATTCAAAGATTATACAATAAATTCAAATTAATATAATGAAACAAAACAATACAATACATTTTTATACATTCAACTCATTACCATAACATATAACGTGTAAAATAACTTTTGCGAATTCGCTCAGTGAACAAGAGAGTGCGTCTATCTTATGAGCAACCAGGTTTAGTGTGCGCAATGTCCGCGAGAGCGGGGCCTTGGTCATTAGCCTGGTGCGAGCGCGCGACAGTGCGAACAAATCGGGCCGTCAACGACGCTGCACGTACCCATTGGGCACACACAAACCTATCTCCTGTAACACCCCCGGATTGTTGGCGTTACCTCGGAACACACTAAGGACATACGATGCCAACGCTAAATCCCTTCTCGTCTCCAACTTGTTGTATCCCACCATGCCTAAAACAAACTAGGTATAGGATACATCAAGGGATACAGGGGGTCTGAGGTACAGACGCCAGCAGGTCAAGCTACCCGAAACTGTCAAATTTTCCCAATCAACCTTAAACCTAATGCTTTAGCGAAAAAGTTGAAAATCTATTAAAGAAATTTGACAGATTGTAGTAGCTTGATGTGCTGCCGTCCGTACATGTAATGCGTGTATTTATTTTGTTTTTTATGTTCCCATGGGTGTTCATACGACGTTTGAGATTGAGAGGTTAAAGGTACCCGTGTGTTGTTTAAGGGCCCCTTTTGTTTAACTCATCTGAACTCATTTTGTCTTATTACAGAATCCCTATCATGGATGGACAGTGACGACCTGCACGATGGCAACTACGTCACATACAAAGGCTCTCTAACAACACCACCTTACACCGAGTGCGTCACCTGGATCATATACGAAAAACCTGTGCATATTGGCACTGAACAGGTAGATAGCATTGTATAAATCCAAATTTATTTATTTTCTTCATGATTGCATAGGCTATACACATGCTGGTTAAAAAAACCGGCCAAGTGCGTTTGATGAATTTATCCCAAGATCAAACTTAAGATTGTAGTTGAATAATATGTTCTCCTCCATACATTCCAACTGCAAATGTAAGTTGGCCGACTATTACTTGTTAACTTGTAAAGCCTACTTAGCTGTTTTAGAATTCTTTCACATATCCAAAAACAACCATTCAGCTGGCAGGGGGGACACTTGACTTTAATAAAAATTAGCACTTTAAAGCTTAATATTACGCAAATGGATCCCTGAATCGAAAATTGTTTCACAGATCTGCAATATTTTTGAAAGGCCTATCCAACGATACCCCACACCATGGGAAAGACGAGAAAAAAAATATCATCCCCACTTTACGTACAAGAAAAAAAATGTTAATGTTAATGTTACTTAATGTTAATGTTAGGGTGACTACCCTATAAATTTGTTTTTTCAAGATTTTATTTTACCACTTTGTCGGCGTGATTAATATGTGTCCCGTGCCAAATTACACCTTTTTAGTACTAAGATTCTCTGAGCTAAGCCGCGGACAGACAGCCGGACATGGTTTCCTTGTTGACTACGGAACCCTAAAAAACTACATGGCCTACATGAAAATACAGTCAGCCGTACATCAGTGGTAACAACTTGAGACTGACAGCGTCTTTAAGTCGAAGCAGTAAGAGTGATTTTTGTAGTGCAAGAGAGTTACCACTCTATAACAAAAGATGGCGTGATAGCTGACTAAACAGCAAGACTAAATACCTGAATTCTGGTGACAGGCAGTGAACTAGTAGATACACATAGAAAAATGGATGAAAATGTAGATCCTTACTACTCGTCAATAAAGCCTTACCTTGTCTTTAAAATGTGGCTGAATTTGCCCAAGCCCTGGGCTTGAGACAATCAGCTGTAGCATTGATCCGTATAGGCCGACAATTTCGTTGGTGACAGTCTCATAGTCATGATCCTAGCGGGTGAAAGGGGACGCGAGTAAAAAGAAATGACGCGCCCGACCGCACAAAAGATGTGTTTGCAGATTTCTTTATGAAATATTTCGTAATTTACTTCCGCTCAGTATTTAATTCATTAGCAATCCAAAAATGTTGCCTATGAAAAGTAATTTGTTACCAAACTCTGCCCGTGTATGAAGTATAAATATTAAATTTAAAAAAAAAAACGAAAAAATTACTCGTGAATTACGGGTTACACGTGTGCACCCACCATAATATTTCATCCCGCTTTAATTCGGCATTTTGTTTTTATTTAGTACTTCTTTCATAATGCCTGTTGGTTATTTTTGTGTTCAAGTGAGCATGGTTTTCTTTTTCCAATTTTTATATACCTACTTTTTTAAATTGTTTTGACCTCTAATATTTTTTTTTCATCATTGAATAGTAATATCATGACATTAGTTTTGAGATGCGGTGCCGTATCTGAGAGCACGGGTTGCCGCTTGCGACGACAGCGTGCGACTGACGCTTCCACCAGATGGTTACGCCGCCCGCACATTTGTAACCACCCCGCAATACGTCCTCTGTTGCTCGCGTGAATCATGGGACTGTCACCAACGAAAGAGACGGCCTATAGTTATATTTATCTGCCGGCAAGTTACTGCATGACTGTAACTTTTCCTGATTTCTGATGGTTTCCTGATTTATTAAACGCAGATCCTGCATCTGCTAAGAACCTCGTCTAGTTTTAATCACACAATCGACATGCATTTTTTTTAAA
This sequence comes from Fissipunctia ypsillon, assembly GCA_947568875.1. Lineage (NCBI taxonomy): Eukaryota > Metazoa > Arthropoda > Insecta > Lepidoptera > Noctuidae > Fissipunctia > Fissipunctia ypsillon. Next base: position 20,207,716 of record OX387649.1, read on the forward strand.
CCAATGTATGGACGCCAGCACATTAAGCTACCCGAAACTGTCAAATTTTCCCAATCAACCTTGAACCTAATGCTTTACCAATGAAGTCGAAAATCTATTAAAGAAATTTGACAGTTTGTAGTAGCTTGATGTGCTGGCGTCTGTACAAAATAAATGTCATTTTATCACTGTAAAACTGCAGACCGCATCGACAAAGCAAGTCGTGTTTGCGTCCAAATTCAAAAGTAATCCATGTAATGTTTCGCCCACAGCTTGGACTTCTGAGACAACTGGAGGGTCCCGACAGCATACCAATCGAACGCAACGTGCGGCCAACCCAGCGACACCCGCCCGGTCACTCTGTTATTTATGTAAAGCAAGTCAAGTCTAAGCTCTGAAATATGTTAATATATTGTTGTTATATGTTAGTATGCATTCGTTTTATTTCCTTAAAAATTACATCCAACATCGTCGGCCTAATTCGTTAACCTGCTAACTCCACTTTTTGGCAAAATTTACTTTTTATGCCAGTCAAAAAGTTCAGGCTATTATCTACCGTGACGTTTAAGGAATAACGGCGATATTAGCATAAAAAGGTGATAAATGCTATGACCGAAAAACTGCTTTCTGACCACCAGCCTATCTCCACAACGCAAACCTGCTACATCCTATTGGGACCTCAGTTTTGCACTGACAGCGTTCTCAAACCCACGTGCCGGTCCACCAGTCTATCTTAGATATTTTGACACTGTTTTCTATTAAAGAAGACTAATTGTTTAATTTTTAATAATAAATATTCTGATTACTGATTGAATTGGTTTCACTGCACAATTAATTAATCTATACACCATACTAAATTTTAGTCAAAAACTGCTAAGTCCTCAAGCAAATTGAAACTTCACCTCGAAACGCTGCTAAATAATTGTTTTCCTGAATTTCTAAAAAGTGTGTTAATGATAAGCTAATAATTATATTTTTAAAATATCAAGGCAAATTATAGAAACCAACGGGAATTTCAGACCTTTGATTGCTAAATGAATAAAGATATTATTCAGTTTTCTCTTCGTCCTGTAAACTATGAAAAAATGTACTTAGCAGGTTCACGAATTAGGCCGACGACATGAAAAAACCCTGTCCGATCCATAACAGTGTTCTTAAGTATCGTACTGAGAGTCTATTGTATGTAGCAATTTTCAGGAAAAAAGAAAAAAGAATAACGCTCATTTTTTTCAATGGGGAATTTTACCGGGTTACGCGGTGCGTAACCCGGTAAAACCGGTGCGCTGCGTGAGCGACGAATACGAAGCGACGCGACGGTGCGAAAGCGACGAACGCGATCAACTCAACGGCATACCCTGCTTGCGGCCTATATGACAGTCTGCGGCGAGACGCGACGTAACGCGTACAGCCCTCGCCAAACTTTGTGACCGCCTTGAATATAGTCGCGAGTCCGAACTTGCGCATGGTACAGTCGAGTGGACAATACGTAATCAACCAAACAATTTTCGTTTTCTAACATTTTTAATACTTATTTTATTATATCAATTTATTTTTATTTGGTGATTATAAAGTTCGTGTTTGTTTCATAGGTTATTTTATTTAATTTAATATATAATGTATGTGTTATTTGTAAAACATATAGGTTAGGTAATAATAGGATAAATGTAAATAAAAAACATTAATATAAATAAAAACTATATTCACAATGGGGCCACACCTTCCATAAAAACATCTCCCTTACTAGTGGATGGTTCCGCATCCGAATCACTCTCTTCACAAAAAATATCCGAAACATCTTCATCTGATTCATTATCGCTCACGTGAATTATTATTTTTTCAGTTAGGTCATAGATGACCATAGATGTCATCATAGATGATGACATCACTTTTCTTATATTCTTCTTCAATATTTATAACTTTGTCGCATAGTGCAGTCCACTCCTGTTCACCCATGCTATTTACTTTTTCTTCCACTAGTTTCATAATATTAGTTATATTATTTGTGACATTTTTTTTCGCCACGTAACCTTTTATGGATGCCCAAGCCATTTCTATGGGGTTCAAGTCGGGATGGTAAGGTGGAAGCCGTAATATTGTGTGATTGTGTTCTTCTAAAATTTTATCAATATTAAATTTTTTAAATTTTTCTTTGTGTATAGAAATTAATTTATACAGTTCTGGTTTCAGCATGTCAGAACTGCAAGGGATATTTTTTGCCGTAAGCCATGCCACCATTTCTGCCTTTTTGCTATTTGACGTCGGCGCTGCATCCTCTAATTTGTGATGATTGTGCATTATCTATCACCATAACCGATCTCGGTGGGAGATTCGGCAAAAGTTGTGTGCGTATCCATTTTTCATAATTATTATATTTATTTTATTTTTATTTTATTTATTTGGGAAAATAAACAGTTACACTTTTTTGTTATACACAAAAATTGAGTTAAAGAGTGAGTAAATGTATAACCCACGACATTTTCCACATATTATAAAAACAAATTATAAAATTAATGCGATGTGCGCTTACAATTTGATAAATGTAATAAAAGTACATGTGTTAATGATAAAATTAAAAAAGGCATGCAAAAAAAATCATAAATTAAAACAAGGAATTATACAAATACAGTCTAAGAGTTGAATATTATGGAGTAATATCCAAAACAGTTTGCCAAACAAGGCCCCTAAATTTACTGGTTGGAAAAGCGAAGATGTCAATATTATTAAAGATGTTATTATATTGACCAGTAAGGCGACGTAAGGGTGCTCGTAAGCCTGCGTTCGTACGACTAGAAGAAACGGTAAATAGAGGTCGTGCACGCACCCCACGACTTATAGTTGTTCTAGGTACTACGTAGCTAATCCTATTCGTAATATCCATACAATCACATGCGTTATTACATAAATCGAACAAAAACGTTGTCTCTAAAATAATACGTCTGGCTTTAAGATTATGTAGCTTATACCTATTCAGAAGATCACTATAAGATGCATAAGTATGAAAACAACGGAAATGCATAGCTTTCAAAAACTTGCTCTGAACTTTTTCAATCGCGTCTGAGTATTTACTATAGAAGGGATTCCATACCGCAACAGCGTACTCTAACTGGGACCTGATTAACGATTTGTAAAGATATAAATACGTATATGGGCGGACGAATTCTGTGGCTGACCTCATCACAAAACCGTACATACGGAAGGCATTATTTATAATTTTACCAATATGAACGTCAAGGTGTAGTTTATCATCCAACAGAACTCCAAGATCGCGCACTAGCGTTTCTCTAGTTAAAGTGATATTATTTAAAGAGTAAGAATGCATAATAATATTTTTGTTTTTAGTAAAACTTATACAACAACATTTAGATATGCTAAGTTGTAGTTTATTAATTGAGCAGTATGCAGATAATCTGTCCAGGTCTTCCTGTAGGAGTAGACAATCTTGCAAATTTTTAACAGGCCTAAAGATCTTGAGGTCATCTGCTTATAGCAATAATTTTGAATTTTGAAAACATGTATTGATGTCATTTATAAATATGATGAATAAAAGAGGTCCCAATATGGAGCCCTGAGGCACTCCAGAAGTAACACTCAGGGTGTTGGAAATAAAACCATTTATCACAACCCTCTGAGTCCTATTAGAAACGTATGAAGAGAACCATCTCAGAAGATCACCACGTATACCGTTGAATGCAATCTTATTCAAGAGAAGCTGATGATCAACCTTGTCAAAAGCTTTTCGGAAATCAGTGTATATAGTATCAACTTGAATACGAGAGTCCATGTTGTTGAATAAATAGTCCACAAAAGTTACCAGGTTGGTTGTAGTTGACCTTCTTTTGACGAATCCATGTTGTTGTTGAATGATAGTATTGTGTAGTACAGGGTATACTTTATCATGAACTAGTCTCTCGAAAACCTTCGACAAAGCCGACAGTATCGATATAGGACGATAATTCTCAACGTCATCTTTTGGTCCCGACTTGTAAACAGGGGTTATATTTGCAAGTTTCCATGCTTGAGGAAAGCATCCTTGAGAAATAGAGAGGTTAAATATAATATGCAGGGGTATACACAAATTAAGGGCTGTCTGTTTAATGAAAGTTACTGGTAGACCCTCCGATCCCGGCCCCTTAGAAGGATCCAATGCCTTGAGCGCACTAAGTACCTCATCAACAGTAAACTGAATGTCATTCAACAGAATGCAGCATTCAGAGCAGTCGTCATACGTGGATGGAATATTAGTAGAAGTGGATGGTTCATAAACCGAATTAAAAAAGTCAGAAAAAAGATTACAAATATTTTCTGGGTTGCTAGTTGACTGGTTACTGTAATTCATAGTAGATGGAATGCCAGCAGATTTTTTTTTTTATTAGAAATGAATGTCCAAAAATGCTTAACATTGTTCCGAATACCATCTTCAACAGAATGAATGTATTTTTTTATAACAGTTGTAGCATTCAACTTTGAATCTAGATCGGTAAATTGCAAACTGCTCGTAATCCGAAACATTGTTGTACATTTTCCATCTAACCCAGGCATTGGCCTTATTTTTATAAATGTTTATAAGAGGTTTTGAGAACCACACGGGAAACTTAGAAGATCTGCAAGTAGTCAATGGTACATGTTTCTTAATAATACCAAAAATAATATTATAGAAAGTGTCGACAGATTCGTCAACAGATTGGTAATTTAAGGCGTCTATCCAGTTAATTTCCTTTAAGTCGTCATTAATTTCGTCATAATTTGCCTTATAGTAATTATATTTTTTTATCGTCTTGCGTACCATTGCAATATGAGGCAAACGTAGCGAGACGTGTACACAGAATGGGGGATGGTGATTGTCAAGCTGTAATAAATAATCTGTGGGGATAGAAATTGTGCAATCATCATTACTTAAGACCAAGTCCAATATTCTCCCATTCGGATTTCTTATAGTATTAAATTGATAAGCATTTAGGAAGGACATACTCAAGTGACCACATGTAGGAGAATTACCTCTACAGATCTGCGCAGAAATTGAAATACTGCCTGTGCTAGCAGCCCAGTCGACGTCCGGCAAATTATAGTCCCCGAACAAATAAAATTTTTCGATGTCAGTGTCCTCAAGAAGTGTCTGCAACAAGTCAAAATATTCAACATATACACACTCAGGTGTTTTTGGTGGTATATACACCGCCGCAACTATTAGAATCCTTCCCCTGGCTGAGCTCGGCAACTGTACAAGGATCTGTTCAATGTTTGTGTGCATAGACGAACGCGGAATCATTCTAACTGAACGCAGTCCCCTCAGTATCGCCACTAGAACACCACCTCCATCTTTTTTATTAGTGGCCGTCCGATCACGGTCGCATCGATATACTTCATAACGTTCGTCAATGAACTCTCTGTTAAATATCTCCGGCGTTAACCAGGTCTCAGTCAGAATTATAATGTCATAACAATTGGCTAAGATGTTCATATAAAGAATGTGTAATTTGGTGCGGATCCCCCTGCAATTTTGGTAATATATAACTAAGTTATCAGCCATTGCAGATTAGAATTTTACAGGAAATAGTCATACAAGCATTATCCGTTATTAACGTAATCGCAACCAGCAAGCCAACAAGAGACAAAGAAGACTCGAAAAAATAAATCAAATAGGTCAACCATAACAAGCAACATATCAGCCAGTACATACAATGTTTGACTAAAATTATAAATACGCTTATTGCATTTACATTTTCGCCTAGCAAAAAAATCGTAGCAATCGTATGCACGAAATCGTTTACACACTCAATTATCACACAGGCAAAGCAGTTCAATTCTGCCATATATAGGGAATAATATCTATCTACGCATGTATAAAGGGAATTAATCGCAATGCAACATATAAATCTTAAAAGCTGTAGAGATCCAAAATCGTCAAACAAGCTACTGAACGTCGCGGGTGGCACCCTGGTTGTCAATCGGTGCAGCAAAGCCAGGCTTGATTTTAACGATGTCATGCGACGCTCGAATAGCAAAAGCCCTTGCCCCTTCCTTTTCACGAGCAAGAATGGTCCCGTGCTTAACCCAGAGGAACTTATAACTATGTTTCTTAGCGGCCTCTCGACACTCACGAAATAATTGCTTGTTCTTCAAGGTAAGGTGCTCATGCATATATATTGGCAGCGAAGTTCCTGAAATGCCAAGTTGATCAGACGCAAGTCCCTTACATAGTCGATGGGCACTAAGGACGTTGTCGCGCAATATACGTGAAGCCAATTTCACTATTATATTTTTGGGCCTGTTGCTTTGCTGGTGTGCATGTGGGACACGGTGAATAGAAATTATTTCATTTTGTGGAACATTGCATTTTATTGCGGACCCAATATTTTGCATCAAAGATAGAAGATTTTCGTTACGCCTTTCTGGGACATTGCATATCTCTATGTTACAATTCCGAGCATTCTGCTCTAGATTGTCAATCTTTGCCACAAGCTCAGCAACTACGGGCTTTAAATCAACGGCCTCTAGAATACGTTTACCCAGACCGTCGACTTTCTTGCTGAGATCAGTATGCTCATCAGTAACAAATAGGACCGAGTCCTTGAGAGAATCGATGCGTTCCGTCATATCTTCATACTTAACATTCAAATCTGTGATTCGCTGCCGGAAAAGTAATTGCTCTGATCGAAGAGAGTTAATATCGCTTTTAATATCTGACGTAACTTGAGTGAGTGAAGCAAGTTCATTCTTCATCGATACTACATTCTCTGATAAGTTGTTTATACTAGTTTCCATGTCCCGTCGCAACTCATTTAGAGTATTCTTGAACTCCGTGGATAGCTCCTTAATAACCTGCTGCGTCCAATCCGAATCCGGTTGTTTGCGCTTGCGTCCTGACGCGTTTAGTTCGCTCCCAGGCTCACCGCTCATTCCCGAACCAGATGCCAAGTCGGTTTCGGAATGGAACTTTTTCTTGTCTGGTGAGAGGAACATTTTCGGTATCGGTCAGTTAGCAATCTATGAGTTAATATTATGTTGATTAGAAAAATAGAAAAAGAATTGCGTTTTGTTAGATTCGAACCAGCGACTCTCAGAGTGGCTGCAGTAATGCAAAAAGCTCTTGCAGTTCCACTCGACCACGGTGACTTAGAACTGTGTGTCGAAGTTGCGGACCAGTATGTAAAGTTTTAGGATATCACTGATTTGCATTAAACTCGTTGCTAATGAGGTCCTTTGTTCGCACAATCACAGAGGTCACCTTGAACACTAAGAAACGTTTAAGTTTTAAACTGTTTATAGATAATAATGGTATTAAACTGCGTGTTATTGCAAATAATTGTGCAAATTAGATACACACTCGAGTCACTGTATAATATCACAACAAAAATTTGTCGAATTTTGCAGAAAATTGCCACTTAATCAATATTATTATACGGACTAACATAAACACACTGTACTCGTAGCAACGGTCGCACACGAAAAAATTCATAATATTTTCATTATTCATTATTCATAATATTTTATTTCATTAATTATAATTCATATTATCATGGTAATCTCCGGTTTTCGTACCTGCCTTAAACATTAAAAGGCCGTTGGGTACAAATCCTGATTTGGATCCAGCATGTACAATGACGACACGTTGACCTTTTGATATCTTTTTTTTTAAACTTTTAGTGCTACTATCACTCCATGCCTTCGAAGTGGTATGCGATGAATCGACATACGATTCGTCAGTGTAAACTATTGGTCTTCCTTCTGCGCGATATTTCGTTATTGCACGCAAATATTCAATTCGCTTACAGCGAATATTTGTATTTTCAATTAATAATTTGCGATTGTCTTCAGTTTTTTTCCATTTAAATCCTATTTCATTTATAATTCTCCTCAAACTCGTTGCGGATCCTTCAAAATTTATATCTTCTTTTAATTTTTTTAAAAGTTGAGCAATTGTCAGCAACTCTTTCTGTGTTACATGAAAATTGTGGATACATCTTTTGATGACACCTTGGTCAAAATTGTCGATTCCGGTTACCTTTTTTACCCCTTGCCTCTTCTTTCCGGGTGTACGAAAAACTGCTAATAAATCGGAACTTGGTTCTTTAGCAACCGATATAATACGTCGTACAGTTCTTTCTGATACTCCTGTAGCGGCTGCAGTCCGTTTATGTACTGCCTTCAAATCGTATTTAAGCCCTTCTTCAGCTTCTTTCTTCATAAATTTATAAACATCGTAGACCATTTTACGAGCCTGGTGTCGTAAAACATTACAACGTCCAGTAGGCATGTTTATAAACAAATAACAACGAGTAACAATAACAACAAGTAACAATAACTAAAAACTATAACAACAAATTAACGAAACGATCGAACGAATTCTGAACGCGACAGTACTCTCGGAGCTCAACAAGTGCGTGATTCGTGTACGGACGTAGCACTCACACTAAGGCGTGGGTGCCAGCGCGCGTCGCGGGTGAGCGGTGCGGGCGCGCGGGGTGTGGCCCTGCCCCCAAGCTCTTGTGCGTCCCGCTAATACCCTGATTTTGTGTTCTGCGCAATGCAATGAGCCTAGTTTCGGGGCGGTCACAAAGTTTGGCGCGGGCTGTACTTGTTTTGAGGGCGACCAAACGCGTCACCAAGAACTACGAAATGGTCGAGAAAAATTGTACTGTACTTCTCCATGATTCGAGAAGTAATGACCAAAATCACGTAGGACATTAGTGTCGCGTGTAGCATCGCGTCGCATTACGTCGTATCGTGTTGCGTCGCGTCGCGTCGTTTTCGTCGCTCACGCATGACACCGCGTTATTACATGGGGTGCGGGCGGCTGTCGTTTACCGGGTGTTTACAAGTCATAACTTATGACCCCCTTTGGAAAAGATGGTAATTTTTAATGGAATCGGGATAATTTTGGTACTAACAGATTTTGTATTACTGTTTAGTAATGTTATTGCAGTGCCTATGTGCCCTTTTTGGAGCGAATAGGGTTTTTGTTACACATTATATATCTATACATATTATAAACTAGCTGTGCCCCGCAACTTCGTTCACGTGGAAGTTATAAGATAGATACTAAAATAACAGCCATATTTTAATAAAACTCCCTCATCCCCCGACCCGTCGCGTTGCATTGCCCGCCTGCGCTATTACTTCGTTTTCGCTTCGAGTTCGAACTTATTTTATTTTTGCTCGGCTCCTAAGGATTGTATCGTGATGTTAAATAGCTTATAATCATCCTCGAGAATTGGGCTACCAAATGCAAAAAGAATCATCAGCTATCTGCCAGTGAAAGTCCCGTCAAAATCGGTCCAGTACTTTCGGAGATTAGCCGGAACAGACAGACAGACGAAAATAAAAATAAAAAGTTTTTCGTTATAAGTATCGTATATACCTATATTTACATAACCATTTAGTAAAAAGCTGTTATTTTGACATTACAAACAGACATACATAACTAGCGAAATGTGGGTGTACTATAGGTACACCTCTGCTTAACCAATCGGGGAATTTCAACCTGTTTAGCACAGTAACCCGATAACGCATGGGAGCAGCCACAACGATTATTTGCTTTATAAACCTTATTAGTTACGCGATCGGATTACCCGCAATGGGTACTAATAAGTGTCCTGTGTTTGATGAGGACGTCGTTACAGGGAGTAAGGACGTCTCTGAGGTGAAACGAAAGGCAATACTGCGCCTTACAAAGTTGGTAAATATTGAGCACAAAAATGCTGAAATTCCCCGCCTTGTTAAATGATAAATGATTTTTATTTCTGTAAGTAGGTTTATACAAACACTTTTACACGTCACGTCAGTTAGAGAAGCTTTTTACGCTATTACAGTTCATGAGTGGGCACAGCATTGTAAACACGTTCGCAGATTAGAAGGAGAATACTTAAAACATGATTTGTATTTAGATAAACCTTTTATTATAGAAGTGGTAAGTGACACTGAAACCGAAAGCGATAGTGATAATGATGATAGTGGTACGGAAATAAGCAGAGTATGGCCTCACAACCAGGATGAAGTTGTGTATGCAGGTTCATCTTAAGATCACAATTACTGTAAATCTGGTTTTCAATAAATCATTGTAAAGCAATTTGTTTTTTTTATTACACTACACTACCACTAGGTACCACTGCTAATCATAATTAGTCAAATCTGGTGTTAGGGGTTAGGTACGGTCATAACTAAATGCTAGACATCCAGGTCCTCTTGCAAGGTAGGTACCTACTTAACTTCGCATTAAATGAAAGTTGTATCCCCCCGTGGAACATTTTATCTGCTGAATTTCCACTTCATTGGATTACTTTTTAGATAAAGCCATTGTTTATTGCTGAGAGACTAAACTGTTAGCGTGCCTACGTAACTGTAAATTATCAAATTCTTTTTATTTATTTTATTATTTTTATATAAGTATCATTGTTTTTAATTTGTAAAAACTGTAATTCTTATTAAACGATTATGTCTAATGTGAAATTTCCTTCTTGAAAACTTACTCAATTTTGGGCACCTTATATTAATTAGCAACACTGAATCGACGGTGCCGTCCTCTTTCAGTTCACAGATAAGTTGGTAGGACTGTATTTAAATACTTACGAAAAGTTTATGGAGGATAGAAAAACGAGTGGATTCGCTTACGGAAAGAGTTTTTCTTACGTATTTTGATGAATTTTCCAAAACATATCAAAATTCAATCCTTTGGATCACATATTCAATGTTACGAACAACTTACAGACATAATGCCAATATAAAGGAATATGTAAATTTGACGGCTTTTTCAAGAAATTATCCACCGGCTACAAGGCCAAAGATTCCAAAGTTTTCACAAGGAAAGGTATGCAGAATTTCATAAATAAAGCAGCAAATGAAAAATACTTGGCAACAAAGGTTGGCAAAAAAACATACATTTGTAAACGTTTTTTTCTATTATTTTCATCAAACAAAATACCGTTTTAACACACTTATTTCTTCTTTTACAGGTTGCTTTAATTACACAGAACTAGCTAACATAACAGTGGAATATGTCGAAACTGATACCCATCTTCAAGCCATAAATCTGCCCAATACAAAGACAGATAAGGAGAGGAAACTCGTCATAAGTGAAGAATTTCTAAAAATTGTCAAAGCCTACCAAGTTTACCGTCAATTGGAGTGAGCAAGCCGAGATTTTTTCCCAACTATCAAAATGGAAAATGCACAAAACAAGTTATAGGCAAAAATAAATTTTGCGACATGCCAAAAGAGATCGCCTCCTATCTAAATTTGCCTAATCCGGGACAGTACACCGGCCATTGGTTCCGAAGAACATCCGCCACTCTCTTGGCGGATTCTGATGCAAATATAACAACGCTAAAACGCCACGGTGGATAGACACCCGATCAAGTGGCGGAAGGCTATATAGAGAACTCCATTCAAAACAGATTTGGTATCACACAGCGTATCATAGAACGCATCAATATTCTCCCAACTAGCCCACGACCATCGACATCATGATTCTCTATTCAGAACATTCGAATGAGGGGCCCTCAAACCTGAAACTACGTGTATCTCCCACGTTTACCCCATAGACAACTCAACATTCATCTTCACAGAGGACTGAAATTAAGTTGCTGGGAAAAAACATCTCGTTAAATATCCAGAATTATACAAATTGTACATAAATTTAATTTTTAATAAAATAAACTAAATATTGAATTATTTTATTTTCACGCAATCGTAGTGAAAAGTAGAGTGTAACACACGGCACTAAAAAGCCATTATAAATCGGTTTCTGCTCTGTCTCGGGAGTAAAACTACCTCGTATATATGTAATTGGTCATTTTAGCCCCTTGTATAACATCTACTATTGTTCAAAAGTCGATCATTCTCCTTTTCCTTTTCCTAATTTGTTGTTGTTTAATTATAGAATAAAATTATTACGAGTGCATACAACAATGTAATGCCTTCTACCGTGTTAATGTACTACTGGTTCAGAATTTACGCGATGCAAGACGATCATTCTCCCTTCTCATTTTCCTGCTTACTTAAAACCAACTTTTCCAATCATCATATAAAAGTTATCTGATAGCCCCTTAGACTCATTATTTGTTGTTCTTTAAAGACAACGAGTCTGAAACTTTACTTTTTTTTGCAAAATCTTGTAAACTTTATTCAGTAGTTAAGTGTAATAAACATGAACGGTTGTTTATTAAACATTATATTATTTACACGATCATGACTTTATTTAAAAAATAAACATGAATAATTTAATAATAAAACTGCATTTAAACTATTTCAATCAAATTATCACCCAGTTATAACTAATGCTGACAAAAATCAAATTCGATCCATCTACTCAGATCCAAACTGCTCAATACTCCTGCACACAGCTCAATTGTAGTCGCAAAATGGTCATAAATACGCAAATAGAAAACATTACGTATCATCTGTTCGGTAACAGGATCAATAACAACAGTTTTGCTGTTGTTAACTGGCGTCTTACTACGACGTACACCTTTAGGTTCAGGTGGAAGTGATATATCTACGAATAAATCCGTTACACGAGCAAATTCTTTATCAAAGAGATCGGCAAACTGGCCTAACAAACATTTTACCGTGCGGAGTTTTTCTTTTATAAGACCGTCACCTTCGTACCAAGGCTTTAAAAATTCTGCGTGAGATTTTCGTAACAACTCATAATATTTCATTCTGTCATCAAACTGTTTCGCCATCATCGTCTGTCTCCAAGATCTTATTGACAAATCCCAGTTCTCCCCCTTAACCATTTCTGTGTACAGCTCTTTCATTTTGTTTACCTCTGTCTGATGATAAAAGCACACTGGATTTTTCATAACAAACATTTCTGCTTCGACGAAGAATTTCTTGTATGGATAGATTTGCGGAACAACTTCGAAAACCTTTTCAATTATTTCTTTAAGAAACTCAAACGCTAAGTTATTCACCACTTTTCTCTGAATTCCTGTTTTAAGAAGTGCAACTTTCTTCATTATAACATCTGTGTCTTTAACTGAGTCAGCGTATAACTTTACAATTAGTTTTGTTGTCCTGGGTTCGAAAAACTTTATATTAGACATACTTAATTCCCAAAATTCGCTATATATACCAGGTGAATCGGCAATAAATGTGAAAAATATCTCTTTGCTTTGACCAGGCGATATTATGTCTTCATTTTTGTTGAAATAGAATACTTGTTCATATGCATCTTCGGGTATAAAATGAATGACTCGTTTTACTTTCTTCCAACAATATCTCAAAGTCACAGTTCCAAGGTTCTGGAGAAACAGTTTACACCTGCCTGCTCTTTTTTCAGGGACATTGAAGTAGTAAGTCCAAGAAGTGCAAGGTTCATTAAAATCTTCTTCTTGATTTGCGAACGATGACAAGACGTCTAGATTTTGTCCAGGTTTGCTTTTGTAAAAGACTGAGTTATTTATTTTCAAAGCATAAACATCACTTAGTGGTTTTTCAGGCAAATTCTTTGCATCTTGGATGGTAATATCTGGTAGCGGAAGCCGTTTCGGTGGTAGAGGTGGAGGATTTATGCCTCTTATTAGTAAGCCATCGATATCTGGCCTAAAACATAAATGTTGTTTTATTAGAGTGAAATACAGATCACTTTTAGCGATAAGATCGCCAATTGTGTCACCCTATATAAAATTTCCACATTTATATCTGTAATTTTTATGGTGTACATAATAAAGAGTATTATATCCCAGAAATGGAATTCGAGATCAAAAATGTAAACAAAGGTGTTGCCAAATTTAAATAATAACCTCAATTGTGCAGTTTGCCGAAAAGTACTATAACATAGTGTTAAAATTGTAGGCATATCTTAAACAGGTAAAATATAATATTGCACACAGTTTTCAACTTTAAAGTGACGTAAACTACGATCCAAGAATAAAATATAACTGTTTGAAATAAAATCGTGCAAATTATTTTTATGCTACTGGCAATAAGGCCTAGGTCTTAAACATTTGGATTTCATTTAGTGTTTTCTACTAGCGAAACGCCTCGGCTTCGCATGGGTGCTTTTTACTAATGAAATAAATGAGAATTTTCTTACACACAAACCTTGTCCTAACATTATTATGAACAGAACAAAAAAAAAGAGGTGACGCCGCAGCGGTGCAGTGTTTCCGTTAAACACGCAATAAAAGAAGAGGACAGAGTCTGTGATCTCGATCACATTATAGACAGGATGACGGATCAGTTCATAATTAGTGAAACTGATTCGGACTCTTCATCAAGCTCATCAGAGTCCGAATCACAAGGTGAATAAATAATAATATTATATAAATCCCAATTTCAAATAAACATGAGCAACTTGTTCATAAGAATATAAATCTTTTACTTTCATTTCGTTTACCTTACCTATAATATTAGGACTTACCTTAGGCTATCATATTTTTAATTTTGACACGCTGCTTTAGCGTTCTTCCAAAAACACTAAACTTAAAAATATATATAAGATGAATTACTAGGGTAATGTTGACTATCCCTGAACTGTCACTTTGACAATGACATTTCTTTGCTTACATTTTTAATCTTTCTTTTTTTAATATATCTATTTGCAGTGTGGACAAAAGTGACTGAATTAAGCAACGTCGATTGGATTCTGATAGAAGATACTACCGATTGTGATGTTTGTGCTGTGAATAATAATCTAATTTAATAAGTTTATGCTGTAGGGATGATTTAGCTAGTAACGAAAAAAAATGGCATAATTACACCTCAACACAACAAACAACCCAAATATGAGAAAAAAAACAATGCAAACTTATTTAAATAAAAAAACATTTAGGTATACCACCTGTAAGGATCAATTTTCAGTATTTTTTCGATGAGCTCGTCTTCTCGCTTTTCTCTATAAATTTTATAATCAGCATTCAATTGAGAACAAGATTGACGAAGTGGTTCACCAGACATTCCCAATTCTTTTTCTCGAACATAGACAGGAACTCCAATATGTTCCACTTTAAGTGGACGACCCTTTTCAGCTGGTGTCCTATGCAGCTCATAGACTGGTGCACAGTAGCAACGCTGTTTCAGTCTTGGTGGTCGAACCCATAAAGATCCTCTAACCCCCATTAACTTTTCTATCTGCGCATGTTCTAAGGCAACCTTTCGTTCTTTATCCTCCCGAACATTGGCTAACAGGTTCATTGCTAGATCCACAGGTGGACGTTTCAGCTTTTTTCCAAGCTCAGTAGTCTCATCTTCTCTGATTCGTATCCATTTTTCCCAAAGTAATAATTCTCGGTCTGGTGAAATAGGTCTTTTGTGGAACGGTATGTCATTATCTTTTTTCTGCATTTTTGTTGATATTTTGTAATTTTTTAAGCACTACGTGACTGACGATGAGGAGGATCGTCATGACATTAGTCTCATTTTTGTTAAGTGTCAAGTAAATAAAAGTGACTTTATTTTGACATTGCCATGGTTACGGATAATGTAACTATTTGTATTATCTATGATGTAAATATTAGTCTCATTTTGATTTTTTTATGTTTTAGTGAAAAATTCAGCAAATTAATATATACTAATGTCCTAAAATTTTGCGTAATTAATTTCAATAATATAAATTTTGTAAGTAGCTACCAAAATCATGGAACAACCAGCAGCAGCAGCAGTAGAAGGTATTTTACATTTTTTATGGTGCTTATCTATTCTACTACTGCACAACTTATTGCACTTCACCGTAAGGCCATTCTCAGACGAGGTGGCCAAAATAAAACCAGTTTTCAACGCCGACGCAACCCACATACCTCTCGTCAGAGAGTAGTATATTCTTTGCCACATACATTCCTATGGTGGCTCTCGCACGACGCAACTTGTCGAAAACTAGTTTTCAACGGCGACGCAACCAGTCATGCGCGACTGGCAGTGCAGGTCGTTCGGTTGTTGCCAACGCAATTTTTCATAAAATTGACGCGTAATTGTGTGTCATATCGTTAAAATTGATACAACTTGAGTTGCGCCATGTGAAAGTACCAGTTGCATCGCAGTAGTCAACGCCCGTTGCCAACCATTTTAGGTTGAGTTGCCATCACCCCGTGTGAGAATGGGCTTAGCCTAACAGTTTACAGCTTACAGCAGACCATGGCCTTTCCAAGTGCTAGCATTTAGCTCGATACTCGACCACTTTTCGTCATCAGTCATATCTAGCGACGCTTGTACTGCTTCTTCTTAATATTAGAATTAAATATACAAAAACGAAACGAAACAAAGTAGCAACAAAATAAATAAGTTATTAGGTGGAGACATTGATTAGCGATCAGAATTTTGTTCGAATACTCCGAGAACTTCTCCACAACCGCCATTTTCAGGTCCATCTTCTCTCGGAAAAAAATCGTTGGAGAACGCAGAAAAACGGCCTGCCTCAAGGTAGTGTCCTGGCACCGCTCCTTTTTAATATCTATACCAACGACCAACCATCCAGCCCAAACACGTCCCGCTTCCTCTATGCAGACGACCTTGCCCTCACCTCCCAAGCCACCAACTTTGAGGCGGTTGAGGTCCACTTGTAAGACGCTCTGGGTGACTTAGCCGCATATTACCTCGCTAACTAATTCAAGCCCAATCCGAGCAAAACCCTGTCTTGCATATTTCATCTCCGCAATAGAGAGGCGCGCCGCAAACTTAACATCGTTTGGGGTGGGGTGTCCATCGAATACAGCAACGCCCCTAAATATCTTGGTGTTACTCTGGACAGGTCTTTAACATTCAGCAAAAACTGCAAGAACATCAAGTAGAAGGTGCACACTCGCAACAGTCTTCTTCAGCGATTAGTCTCATCGAAGTGGGGTGCTTCGCCTGACGTTTTGCGAACTACTGGGCTTGCGCTATCATTTTCTGCGGGTAAATTCGCTGACCCCGTGTGGACTCGTTCGGCCCATGCAAAGTTATTGGATACAGCTTTGAATGAAACCTCACTGGTTGCTTCAAACCTACCCCGGTTCAAATGCTGTATCCACTAGCAGAAATAGCGCCACCAGTGGTTCGCAGAGCGGTGGCTAGCTCCAGCGAAAGAGCCAAAATGGTCTCCGACACACGATACCCTTTGCACGACAACATCCTTGTGCCACAAAGCCTGAAAAGCCGAAACAGTTTTTTAAAGTGTGTCGTTCTACTCACAGGCGAACGATCAAAAGAAAGACTGCAACTGTGGCGAGACAGTGCTTCCTTACCCAAACCATTTGTTCCACCTGCTGAAGATCTCCCGTTTGGACATGAGTTGTCATGGGTAACCTGAGTCTTAAACACAGACTCCGGACCCAGATCGGCCGAAGCAGGGAAAACCTGTTCAGGTGGAGATTCATTGACGACTCTGCCTTAGAGTGTAAATGTGGTGCTGTTCCACGAACGATGGGACACTTAATATCATGTCCTGCGTGTCCTGTCAGCTGCACGTCACAGGAACTGATGGACGCTAGTGATGGCGCCAAATTCGTAGCCGAATTCTGGGCCGAGTCTATTTAGATTGCCGTCGACACGCTAAGAAGAAGAAGAATACGTTTTTTTTCCTTTATCACTATTGACCCTTAGAAAGGGGCCTAACATAACTTTAGGGTTGATCTTGACTCCATAGTTGGATGGGCTGGAGACATTTTCATGCTTTTTTATTATTATGTAGATAAAGTTCTAGAAGAAACGCCCGTAGAAATAGTACCGACTATTGAGCCCCCGTATGGGACCAGAGAATGGATACAGTACTGGAGTGAATTTGAAGGTCATCTTCCTACACCAATAAATGTATCTATAACAGGATCCACGGTATACAAATGCCCTGACCTTAAATGGTTTAATTTTGATGTGTACCCACATAAGGTGAAGCTGACCAATACTGGATATACACGTAAGTATTTTTTTATTATCTGCATTTAGTTGGTTCTTATTAATATTAACACTAGCTTCTGCCCTTCTGTTCTTGTTTTCACATAAAATATATCCTATAGATGAGAAGAAGATATATTATGTAGCTGCGCCCCGTTACTTCGTTTTCGCTTAGCGTTCTTTCTGTTTTTTTTCCTTTTACTCGACTCCTGAGGGTCGTAGCGGTATTTTAAATAGCCTATAATCTTCCTCAAGAATCGGGCTATCAAATTCTTGAGGAAGGTTATACGTCGGATTTGAAAAGGAATTTTTCAAATCTGACTGGAAGTTCCAGAGACTAGCACGTTAAATAAACAAACTCTTCAGCCTTATTATTAGTACTCGTATAAGAGTTTGCTTGTTTATCTGTTTGCTTGTTTGAACGCGCTAATCTCTGGAACTACCAGTTGGATTTGAAAAATTAATTTTTCATTTGATAGCCCATATTATTGAGAAAGGCTATTTAGGCTATTTAACATCATGCTACGACTCTTAGGAGCCGAGCAAAATGAAAAAAAAAAGTTAGAAAGAACGCTAAGCGAAAACTAAGTAACAGCGCGGGCGGGCGATGTGATGCAATGCTGTGGGTAGGGCGCCGAAAAGCTATGTAAAATAATTATTATAGATTAAAATGCTTAAGTACAATTAATACACAGCTAACTATATACACTAAATTGTGGCTTAGTGGTATAAATACTGTTCAATCCGAATCGAAACAGTTCTACCGAAAAAAAAAAAATGATTATTGAAGAATTGTAACATAGTAAAAAGCAATATTGCATTAGCTAGGTATCTACTTATTTTTCGTGTCGATTATAAATTATAACTGAATATCACGTCTTTTTTTTTTGTTAAAAAGTTATACCTAATCGATGATGTCAAAGTTGGTCTGATGTTACAAAGGACAATGTCTGGTCTCATATTTTTCTATTATGCATGAGTAGGTACTTTTCATGTAAGTATGTAGCTTCCAAAACAACACCAAAATAGTCTACACAGAAGCTCCTAAAACTTTAATTAACAGAACAGGCATGAGTGGTTTCTGGCAAATTGAAGTGTCTGTTTTTAAAGTCAAAATAACAGCTTTTTACTTAATGCATATGAAAGTATAAGTATATGCGGTACTTATAACAAAAACAATATTTTTTAAATTTTTGTCTGTCTGTCTTTTTGTTCCGGCTAATTTCCGAAACGGCTAGACAGATTTTGACGGGACTTTCACTTTTAGCTACCTGATGTTATAAGGAGTAACTTAGGCTACTTTGATTTTAGAAACAGAATTAGGGTTCCGTGCAAAAGAAAAAGGTCAGAAAGAACACTAAGGGAAAACGAAGTAAAAGCGCGGGCGGGCGATGCAACGCGGCGGGTCGAGGGTCGAGAGAGTTTTTTTAAAATGTGCCTGTTATTTTAGTATATTGTGTATCTTACAATTTCCACGCGAACGAAGTCGCAGGGCACAGGTAGTATAATTATATAATTACTGCATAAAAAATATTGTTTAACATTTTAAAAGAGTAACTATGGAGTGTTTTGCCCTCTTCTCCCTATGCAACTACATTTTGGAAGGGGCAACTGGAATCAATTCTGTTGTCTTGTTTTTGACGGTCAAAAGTGCCTTGTAAGTGCCTAATTAAAATAAATTATATAACTTTGACTTTGAATTCATGGCACTGAAAGTGCGTTATGCGCACAGCTTATGTCACTGTCCGCCATTCAAAATCATCAGTTTCTATACGCCATAGTGTCATTGTGTGAGAAAACGGTGACTCGCTTGATTTTTATGGAAAGTACAATGCCGCCTCTACCGGAGACCAGTGAGGCGTGTGCGTGGTCTGTGCTGACATCGAATTAATTATTATGCCTAGCCGCTCTAAATAATTACTTGAGCGAAATCTTTGGTCCTTCGGAACATGGTAACTTGCTAGTTAGTATAATACTGTAATTTGTTAAGCCACTGTGTGGTAAGGATATGGATAAAGGCAGGTACTGAAAGCTAATCTTAGAATGGGATCGAGGTGAGCTTCGGATAGTGGTTGATTTATCGGTGTTATTCATATGTCTGGGAACTAGAGGTGCAGCGGTTTTTATTCTCATGTTAAATTGATAAAGATGGCCGCAAAAGACTCGCATATAACATAACATAACATAACATAACATAACATAACATAACATAACATAACATAACATAACATAACATAACATAACATAACATAACATAACATAACATAACATAACATAACATAACATAACATAACATAACATAACATAACATAACATAACATAACATAACATAACATAACATAACATAACATAACATAACATAACATAACATAACATAACATAACATAACATAACATAACATAACATAACATAACATAACATAACATAACATAACATAACATAACATAACATAACATAACATAACATAACATAACATCACGCCTGTATTCCCCGAAGGGTTAGGCAGGGTGTACCTATTATAGTACACCCACATTTCGATAGTTATGTTTAAGTCCCATGTAATAGGGGGCGAGACTCGCATATTTTGTGGTTATTTGGTGTTTCTTTTAAATTACTTCGTACACCAGCGCAGCGGGGCAATTGAGTAACATACTTATAGTAGAAATCGGTTTCATTTTGACAATTCAACACCATCCATTGCGTTTTTTTACGTAGCTGAGCAGACAACTTTTTTGAACATTATGAAGCATTATTATAGGATTAGCAATTTGCTTCAAAATTATTCAGATTGTGATTGATAGTGTGTTACGCAATAAGGGTACTGGTGTAATCAAAAAATAAAAAATTGCTGCTTCAAACATTTATGTTCGCTTATCTCTATAAAATGTAGGGATATTTATTTTTTCGCGTATTCAGGTTTGGTTCCTTAATACAAGATGTTCATAATGACAAGGTACAATGTTCCCTTAAGACGTTATATACTGTATAGTAAGACTGCCTCGTTGGTCTAGTGGTCGCAAGCGCTACTGCTGAGCATGAGGTCCTGGGTTCGATTCCCAGGTCGGGCAAAGTGTTATTGGGTTTTTCTATCTGGAATTTCTCAGTAGCAGCCCGGAGTCTGGATTTGTGCCCGGTAGATGGCAATAGGCTCGCCCCCTATTATATGGGACTTAAAAATAACTGGCGAAATGAGCGTGTTACTATAGGTACACCTTTGCCTAACCCTTCGGGGAAACAAGGCGTGATGTTATGATGTTTATGTAGTAAGTACGGATTATGCATAAGATTAAGCTCAGAGTCGATCGACACCTTGTCTTGTTATAGAGCAACGCTTATCGTGTTTATGTTCCCAACATATGATTATACGGGACTCGCGTCAGACTCCTGTCCAAACATGATGGACGTCACAATAGCATCTGAAACAGAATTCACACGTCTATAAGATCACATCATTAACATTTCAAAGGGACACTATTAATCAATTTAAATGTCTGTTTGTCGATGTCTGATCTGCATGAAAGTGCAAAGCCATTATTATATTATATATTATTACTTTACTTCAGATACAGTGATCCATATTTTTGTTAGTATACTTACGAATTATGTTAGTAACTAAGATTCAATACACACCACAATCATACTATCATAATATTATAACTAAAATTAAAAACATTGCATTGGGTACTCACATAAAGAAAATTACAATTATCTTTAAATTCATTAAAATGCTTAAAATCATCAATATTATTTAAAATCAAGAAATCAACTAAAATCTTTAAATTAATTAAAATCATATAACAACAAAACAAATACATAAATAAATAAAATCAAAATCATTTCATCAGTTGCTGTTTAAAATTACAATTATTACTATGCATTAATTAATTCTAATCTGTTCCCGTACGTATTTTGATTTGGTAACTGAAATGACATTAAAGTTTTTGGTCCTGTCATCCACTAAAGACAAAACAATAAGATAGGCACCTTTAGGCCGCCATCTACAACGCAACATGCGAACTACGCATCAAAAACCTCACGTCACACAAATCCTGCATCGCGCAAGCAGAGTTTACCGCGCGACTAGCATATATACAACATCCCGACATAAACCGTCGGGCAGTAGCCCACCAGACACAACACCCGTCTGATCGGAGGATCCTCCCTTTTCTATAACATTACACCCTATTCCACATACCTCCATGTTCAAATACTTAACGGATCATTGTCAAATAGGTACATAATATCATAAAGTATATTGTTGTGATCAGAATCTATTTCTTAAAAAATCACAATTATTTTGTCACCAGTGGTAATCTCCACAAAATGGAGGACGGAACGCCCATACTTGGAAGGAGGACCATTTTTGGAGAAACATGTGCTATCTCAAATTCATTTCCATTGGGGAGCCGATATGATGGAAGGTAGTGACCACACAGTCGACGAGAGGAGATATCCTGGTGAAATGCAGGTTAGTTAAAAGAAAATTTTGATTTTTACATACATACATAAACTCACGCCTTCTCCCCATGGGGGTAGGCAGAAACTACAGAACGCCACCTGCTACGATCCTTACATACTCCTTTTGCCTCGTTTACATTCATACATCTGGTCATACACGCACGCCGGTTGCGAGTACTGCGCACCTGACCTTTCTGAAGAACATCACCAATAAGATCACTATATGTCTTCCTAGGGCGTCCCCTCCCGGCGTTTCCACTCACATCTGCCGTGTAAATACCTTTTGTTAGTCGACTTTCATTCATCCTCTCAACAAGACCAAACCAAATTTGATTTTTTTCGTAGAATTCGAGAAAGATGAACGGTTGTAAGGTTGTAGGCCCGATTGACGTATAGCTAGTTACCACCGCTGCAATTGGACACCTGGAACTTCAAGGCAATTTAAGGGATATTATTATGAGTTGTCTAAGTACAGTAGGCCGAGCGTCAGTGGTTAGGACTTCCTTTCTTTCATACTACTACAGGTTTTGCTGAGACAGTTCTTGCTGTTTTCGTTTTTTTTTTTTTTGGTTTTGATATTATGTTTGACTAGCACTTCCCGCGCGATTTCGTTCGCGTAGATTTCGTACTAGTACCCCGTTAAGGGTCGATTTTCATAAAACCCTGATACACGCTATTCATTTTTTTCGGTCTTTAGTATAAATACCAAATTTCGAGTTAATCGGACCGTGTGTTAAAATTCTTCCATACAAACTTTGACATCCCTCAATCCCCCTTAGAAGGTAGTTTAGAAAAAAAAATGACAAACGTCATAATTTACTTAGATAAGTATTCGTGTCAAGTTTCAAGTTTATTAACTCAAGAAATAAGATTTTTCATACAAACAAAAGCCCTCCTTTTCACCCGCTTAAAAGACGAATTTCAAAAATCTTTCCTCAGTGGACGCTTGCAACACAAAAAGCATAAACTGTCAAAATTTCAGGTTTGTAGCCCCAGCGGTTTGATGAATCAGTCAGGACAAGTAATTATACAGGGTGACTGGATCTGCACCCGCCATAGCAAGCGGAGGTCTTTTACTAATTATAGAACCTTACTTTCCTCCTCCTCCTCCTTTTTTTGAAGTCGGCTTAAAAGCTGTTATTTTGACATTACAAACAGACACTTCAATTTTATTTATTTGTATAGACTAGGTGACCCGACAGATGTCCTGTCCAAACAACAATTTTATTCATACAAAACTCTCATAGAAAAAACAAAAGCTGAGTTTTTCCCGAATTCTATTTTTTTCCGGGAAACTTTTCCAATTTTTCTTTCCATAAAAACCTAATTCGGACTGTTACGAACATTCTCAAGTGATGCGCTTACCAACAAACACCATTTAATTTTTATCTGTACAAATAAATACAATTTATACATTTATGTAGATAGATTAACAACGAGCCTGCCTCGTTGGTCTAGTGGTCGCTAGCGCTACTGCTGAGCACGAGGGTTCGATTCCCAGGTCGGGCAAAGTATTATTGGGTTTTTCTATCTGGAATTTCTCAGTAGCAGCCCGGAGTCTGGATTTGTGCCCGGTAGATGGCAATAGGCTCGCCCCCTATTACATGGGACTTTATTTTATTTTATTTTCCTTTATTGGCCAACCAACAATTGTTTACACTGATAACATTTAAAGTAAGTATATAATATCCAAGGTTAGTGTAACAATTAATTACAGGTTAGCACCGCATGCCCCATAAACAAATAAGATGTGCCACAAGCACTGAACTATTATTAAACATTAATATTTGGGTACTTAACTAAAATAAAATTAATAGGTATAACAAGCATTACGTGATGAGATTTACAGTACGAAAATCAAACAGAAACACATCGAAACTGCACATAATAGCGAAATTGGCATCCGAATTAAAAATCTATTTAAAATCAAAATTACAATCAAAAATTAAAATCGAGATTAAATGTCAAATTAAAATCACAATTAATATCAAAATCAAAATTAATTAAAATCCGAATCATAAGTCGATTAAAATCACAATTAATATTAAAATCTAAATTACAATCACAAATTAAAATCTAAATGAAAAGTAAAATTAATATCACAATCAATATTAAAATCAAAATTAAAATCGAAATCAAAAGTCAAGTTAAAATCACAATTAATATTAAAATCAAAATTAATTAAAATCCGAATCAAAAGTCAAATTATAATCACAATTAATATTAAAATCAAAATTACAATCAAAATTAAAATTTAAGGACTTAAACATAACTGGCGAAATGTGGGTGTACACCCACAGGTAGGTAGGTACACCTCTGCTTAACCCTTCAGGGAAACAAGGCGTGATGTTATGTGTTTATTAACAACGAGATACATAACAATTATATTCTGCAATATTACAATAACCTGTAATGCACACTCCATAATGTCTAATAGACTGCAGCAGATATTGCCCGGAACAAGCCCGTTAATTGGTAACGTGCTTTGTATCAACAATACTGTAGGAGCAGTCATGTGTTGTCAGTTGTCACCCATATCTTGTCCCATATCCTATGCATAGAAATTTATCTAGGGATACCCATATTACTCACTCGTTCTGCAATCCTCGATAATAATTTTGATTTCCCTTGGGCTCATGAGTTTTTTTCCGGCAGTGTTTCTATGTGATGAAATATACTTTAGGGCCCGGACTCCACCAAAGCGGAGACGAGACGAGAGGAGAGGAGATGTGTTTTAAACAACCAATAGAATTTCGTTATTCACACATCTCGTCTCCACTCAGCCCAATGGATACCACTGAGCTGAGATGTATCATATCTTTGTATGGCGCGATCGAAGCGGATATGTGAGCTTGGCTTCGTCGAAATTGAGCTGGGCGGCGGTACAAAGCGGAGACGTGAGCTGTGTCTCGCAGCTGGCGACGGCGCGTGGCGGAGATGAAAAGAGATGTGAACGGCGTGCAGTGAGCAGCGCAGCTAATTCCCGCGTCACACAACCGGCCAGCCGTTCTAGCCAGCACGTATCCCCACTCTAGCTAGCACATATCCCCGCTCTAGCCAGCACATATCCCCGCTCTAGCCAGCACATATCCCCGCTCTAGCCAGCACATATCCCCGCTCTAGCCAGCACATATCCCCGCTCTAGCCAGCACATATCCCCGCTCTAGCCAGCACATATCCCCGCTCTAGCTAGCACATATCCCCGCTCTAGCCAGCACATATCCCCGCTCTAGCCAGCACATATCCTCGCTCTAGCCAGCATATATCCCCGCTCTAGCCAGCACATATCCCCGCTCTAGCCAGCACATATCCCCGCTCTAGCCAGCACATATCTCCGCGTGTGGTTCCATGCAAAGGGAATTCATCCCATCGACTGAGAGAGACTGATGTTAATTGAGATTTATAGTTTTATCTGAAACTATCTGATTGATAACTGAGTTTAAGTTGTAGTTTATGCTATGAGAGAGTGAGACCGACACAACCATATTTACTACCAAAAGTTAAGGAACTAGGTAATAGTATCAGTTGTTATAAATTCGAGTGTGTGGCTGTGTCTCAGGACACGTTGTCAATGTTATATTTATTTTATGAGCACAGCCTTAATGTGTCAGTAAAATAAAAAATTAATATTCATTTATTTCGGGTAACTAGACCCATAGAAGACAATTACAAAATATTCAGCACTAATAATACAATCGAATAAAATAATAATAATAAAATTCATAATAAATGTCAAAAATTCAAAATTAAATAAAATTAGTTAAATAGCATTAAAATGATAAAATTACGATACTTTACAACACATACAAGACACTCAAGAGTTAATAACGCCTGCAAAACGGCCTTGCCTGAACATGCCTGCTACAGCAATGCAGCATGTAGGGGCAGTCCAGTCTGTCAGCAATCATCTCCAGGACTGCGTTGAAGCTGGCCCGTACTCTGCGCACCAGAGAAATGCTCCGCCTGCGCATAGTCGCGTGAAAACAGGCGGTGCGCTCCTCCGCGAACATGCCCGAGGCGCTACAGAACCGAGGCAGCCCCACCACAATCCTAAACGCATTATTGTAGAGAACGCGGAGGTCGCTATAGCACTTCTTTGTGTAACGAGCCCACAGGCTGCAGGTGTAAAGGGATGTACAATACGCTCTAAACAGTGTGACTTTCACCTTCCGTGAACACCTAGCAAACCTGCGGACTATCATGTTGGCTCGTATTGAGAGCGACCTCCGCTCTCTCTCAATATCCTCATTATCACTTAGGTCAGGCGTAAGAATATGTCCCAAGTATTTAAATTTTTTCACCCTCTCCAGAGGTGTCCCGTTCAGTCTAACAGACGGAATATTCTGGGGACTTACTGCACCAACTCCAAAAACCATGAACTGGCTTTTTGCCACGTTATATCGCAGACCATGATCATGAGCATAGCCTTCACATACATTTAACAACGTCCTCAGACCACATACCGACGCGCTCAGCAACACCATGTCATCTGCATAACTGAGGTTATTCACAGACACTCCATCAATATGGCAGCCAACATGGCAGTTGCTGAGCGCGACGATCAGGTCATTCATGTACACGTTGAATAACGTAGGAGAGGTCAACCCGCCCTGCCTGACACCACATTCAAGGTCATATTGCTCTGACATCACCCCCTCCCATCTCACACAATTCTTTTGATGTCCATACCAGAACCGAAATAGGCTGGTAATTTCATTCGGTAAGTTAATCTGGTCTAACTTGTTCCACAGGACATCGTATTGGACTAAATCGAAAGCCTTGGAGAGGTCCAGGAAGCATGCGTATACCGGCGTGTTTCTCTTCGTATAATAGTTGACTGTGTGCTTAAGGCACAGTATCGCGCTCTCCGTTGATAGCTGCGGACGAAACCCGAACTGGTTGTCGTGGAGAGTTACGTAATTGTTCAGCTGTAAATTAAGCAGACCATCAAAAACTTTAGCTGCTGTGGTAGCGAGAGAGATAGGCCTGTAGTTATTGGTATCAGCTAAGTCACTCGTCTTATTTTTAACTACCGGCACTACCACGGTTTTCATAAAATCATCCGGCAAATAGCTGTGGCTCACACATAGGGAGTAAAACATTGCTAACACTCGCGAGATGTGAGGTCCAGCGTGCAGGAAGTGCTCAATACTGAGTCCATCGTGACCCGGAGATTTTCCTCGGGACATATGTCTTATGACATTAGCTACCCCTTTCGCACTAAATCTCGTCCCGACAACATGACCACTCCTGTCAGCATTGAGCATCTCACCGTCTAGACCACGCGGCGATTTAACAGCAAAATGCTCTTTAAAAAGATTAGCAATGCCCTTAGGATCACTCACCCCGCCGACGCTCGCAGGAAGTCCAGGTCGGACGTTGATTTTGGCTGTGCTCTGCCAGAAGCCACGGAAATCGGCTTCACGGTGTTTATCGGCGAGGGCATCCATTCTAATCTGATCTTGGTGATTTTGACACCACTTCAATCTTGATTTGAATACCCTTCTGCTATCACACATATCTTTATAGACAGAACCGGACCTAGGCCTACCGCACAAGTCCCATTCCATAAACTTAGACCTAGCGTCCCTATGAGCCCCGGCGACGTGCTTGTTCCACCCAACTACGCGTGAGCCCGCCGCACGCCTCCTGGTTCCCCTTCGGCCTTCCTCCGTTGATACTGTTGCCGCAGTGCAGAGGGCAGTGATGATGTCAGAGTACAGCCTATCCAGAATACGCCCGTGACCAGAATTATTACAATAATAATCAGCACAACAAGTAAATTCGGCTGGGAAATCGATTAGTGCTAACAATTGATTACTCTCATTCATGTATTTCGCGATCTCCTCGTCACTTCGTTGACCCCAAATCACATTTTTGTCCGATTCCATAGTTTGAGATACCTTAGGTGTCAATAAATTTAAGTTACACTCAATTATGAGCGGTAAATGATCAGAAACCATTGAATCATATTTTATTCGCACACTAGTTACACATTGCCTGGCTGCTTGCGTCACTACGCAGTGATCCAGCCAGCTACATGTACCATATACTTGACTAATGTACGAATAATTATCCGAGTCTACCCCCAGTACATCGACATCAATACATGTCAAAAACTGCTCATCGCAATAGTTTATTAATTCCTTGAAAAACAATTCACTAGGGTCCGCATTAAAATCGCCTAAGATAAAAACCGACTCAATGCCGTGAGTAAGCACTAAAGCACATAGCTCACTTAAACAGTCTTTAAATAGTTCGAGATTATCAGTAGCATTTGTCGGCATATAAATACTTATCACTAGCAATACCCGGTCACGCGTCACAATTTTGACGGCACAAATACGCGCATTATCACACGGCAACACGGATACATTCGGAAAACCACTATGCCGCCATAATATTGCCACTCCGCCGTAAGGGCGCCCGCGCAGTATGCCCGCCGACGTATTCACAGCTGACTTCCCAGTATATCCAAAACCGCTATCTATAGTGCTAATAAATGGTATGTCGTGTGGTAACAACCAGGTTTCTTGTAGGCACACAACATCGCACGTACGGCATAGACTCCTGACGTCATCGATGGAACGCTTCACGTTCTTGCAGTTGTAGGTAGCGAAGCGATACGGACAGCTATTCATTCCGTCGCTCATTTAGGCCGGTAACAGCCCGGGGACTGTTCGATCTTTTGGGTTTGTAATTAACAAAGCGTCTAAATATTATACCCGCGGGCCATAGTTGTTCATCCAGATATAACGACACTTTGCATTCAGACGTTAAAAATTTATATGCTTTGTGCTCCCTTTGCGTCTTCATGTTAATTCTTTCTAAAACAACACTTTCTTTGGTTTTATTGCGAATATAATCGATTATATCACACTCATTCGTGTCGAGATGAACGTTCGTGATAAAAATCGGGATTTTCTTCTCAGCCGCCTTAAAATTACATTCTAAGTCTCGAGCTACACCTGACTTTCCAACAAACCTATATTTGGATTGTTTCTTTCGTTGTATATACTGCCAACCCTCGTTACTACTCGTAGGAGACATTTTAGGCACCTGTCGCTGTGGTTCGCCCTCACACCGGTCCGCTGGTATGTTGCGAACCTTATCGGCGGGGCAAGGCACTCGTGTTATCGCTTGCGCTGGGCTCTGACGTGACGTCACCACGGCCGGCTCGCCGTTCGCTGTAGAACCGATTCCAACTCTCGGCCCGCAACTCGGCACAGCAGACAAGCGCTCAACTCCCACGCCGCAGCCCCCGCTAAAGCACTCGCCGGCCGCCTCGCTCGTTACCGATTGTTGGGGCAAGCTTGATTCAGGCGCCGCGGGTTCGTATGCACAGACATCTACCCTCATTTCTCCATAAGTTGGTGAGGGCGATTTGGTGTCAACCGATATATGGTTGTGTTCTGCCGTATTGAATGCTGACGTGTCACAATCACCATGCGACAGCCCCATGGGTCCACTGTCGAGCCACGCACCACGTTTTGTGTTCACTTTAAAAGCCACTCAGTACTTTTACTATTGAGCTAGAGGTTATTAAGCGTTCATCACACGAACCCTCACAAGCGACTCTGTCTTTATTGTGATTCAGTCTCATGCTGGTGTCTTTCTTAGCACACTTGTAACAGAGGCGAGTGTGATAGAAAAGATACCTAGCTATTCCAAGATTGGGAAAGTTCTATAAGTTTGGTGGCTCGCCACATTTGATATTTGTGTACGGGGATACACAAATATCAAATGTCTTAATTTCTATTACTGGGGAGTAATAGAAATTCAATAAACTTTGTAATGTATCAGTGTGTACTTGTTTAATTTGATTCTTTCCCTAACAGAATACTTGTATCACGGTAACTCCGGGTTACAATAGTTACACACACAGGTGTACCATATTATTTGGCAATAGTAGATAATTATTAAGAAGAGTGATTGGATAGGAATCGGGTTGTATGAAGGCTACGCCCCTGGTAACTAGGTATACAAGCGTGTGAGTTGAATTAAACAAATAACTTTGCTCAGAATAATAATGTGAACAATAATTACGAATATGAAATGGGAACTTCTCCCACAGATAATAGAGTGAGTTCCAACATCAGGAATGTTTTCAAATATATGAAGTTCTTAATTTAAAATTTGTTCCATCGATAGGCAGTACCTACTCGTATTTAAAGGGTCTTTCAACAAGGACGGGTCGATGTTAAAATTGAATAAAACAAGATGTGTGTGAGATATTAACGAAATTTATTTTTTATTTAAAAGGCCCATTTATGCCATTATGGATGGAATATGACATCGTTCAAATGTCCGCCGCGGCTTCGTATGGTGGCACGAATCCGAGAGGTCCAATTTTTAATGACTCTGCTGCATAGATCCGGCTGAATCCGAGCGATGGCCTGCGTTATGTTGGCTTTCAGGGCAACGGTCGAATGTGGTTTATTGGCATAGACCTGCGACTTCAGAAAACCCCACAAGAAAAAGTCTAGCGGAGTCAAATCACACGATCTTGGTGGCCAATTCACGTCACCTCTGCGAGAGATAACTCTACCCTCAAACCGTTCATGCAGAATGTCGATTGTGTCGTTGAGGTCTGCGAAAGGCCGAGTTCTTGAGCACGGCGAGAAATCGACTGCCTCGGAGTCTCCAGAACACTCTCACGTACAGCGGCGATGTTCTCGGCCAATCTGGCGTTCCTTTGACGTAAAGGTGTTGGTTGGTTGTTTACCGAACCGGTCGTCTCAAATTTAGTCACCAATCGTTGGAGAGTGGACTTTGAAGGGCCACCGCGTCTGCCGTAAAATGGGCGCAATGCGCGCAACGTTTGCACTAACGAACACTCATTTTGATAATAAAGTTTTATCATTTGCACATGCTGCTCAACCGTGTAACTTGCCATGGTGATTTGGCATCACTGACTGCATAATATACAACAGATTTTACAGATCCCACCAAAATAGTATGGCTGCCACAGACTGTCAACATCGACCCGTCCCTATTGGAAAACCCTTTATAAAGTAGCACATTATTTTCTAGGAAATTCATAATGAATGAAGCGATCCATGGTTATGGATACAAGTATCATTTACTAATTGGGCTATTATTAAAGTTTAGGACGAACGTTATCTCAATTTAGGTAAATTGTTATTAACGAAACTAAGGATTGTAGCTCGAAACTATTCCTTAATTAAAAAGCGTCCTGGCTATGTACAGCAGTTATATAAAAATATAATTATTGTAATATAATTCATTTACTAATGTGTCCCTTCACTCTGCATGGGTGTATACCTACTTACTACTACATAGGCACACTTTATCACAGACTAGCTGTTGACCTCGGCTTCGCCCGCGTGGATGTCAATACTTCCCTATTTGAATCGGGTTGTGTCCATAATTTCATGGATTTTAATTAATTTGCGCGGCACCCTAATTATTTTTCTAAAATAATAAGTTACTCCTTATAACATGAGCTATCTGCCAGTGAAAATCCTGTCAAAATCTATCCAGCTGTTTCAGAGATTAGCCGGAACACATAGAAAGAAAGAAAGAAAGATAGAAAGAAAGAAAGAAAGAAAGAAAAAACGGTTATTGGCATATGCCACAAGTGCACACAGACAGACTGACAGACCGACAGACAGTTAAAAATTCTAAAAATTGTGTTTTTCTTTTATGAACCGTATATACGAAATATGCATTTAGTAAATACCTGTTATTTAGACATTACTAACAGACACTTCAATTTGATTATTTTATTTATTTATACTATAGATGTATAGATAAAAATGTGACCATCCTTCCACGCTAAAATGAGACCCTTTTTTTATGGGAAATGATGACTTCTCCCGCTCTGGGCGGAGTAGGACGGCATGTCAAACTTTTACTGACTAAAACCCACCCGTGTTCCTTCACTTGCCTGTGCTGGGGCCACGGTAACTCTTTCGAACATCCCGCAAAAAAGACCACTTAGGCACTAGGCACCTGTCTTACCACCGACTAGGAAGCGATAAGCTATCAAAGATTTTCTCGCTCAAGAAACGTACAAAAGATTGTAGGTCCCGTGTACGTAACAGTAATTATGTTAATAGTTGATCGGCTAATAGTTCACATCACCGGCGAGTACTTGTTTGTCGCAACGACAATAGTTGATAGACTGGTAAATACGCATACCAGCGAATAATCGCTCGTCGTCGCCGCGCACTCGCTGCTCGTTGCTCGCTAACTCGTTTCTAGTTGCTAGCTCTACTCGCTTCTCATTAATCGCCGGCGGTGGGACAGGTACTTTGGTACAAATCTATTCACCTGAAGTAGGTGTAAAGGCTCAAAAGCCTTTTACGAATAATAAACGAGCGATTTTTAGTGGGGTGTTGGGTTTAAAACCGTCGTTATTCATACGCAGTGATCTGTTACGTGGTTTCATTTTCAATGGGGCCTCTTCATCACCTTAGCCAGACGATCAATAAATCGCTTTGGCAAGAACACTTGCGAATGAAAAGGTATACAAGTTTGAAATAGGTATTTTCATTTTGGCATTTTGATAATTTCACTCGTAAGGTTAAAATGAAATGAAATTGTTTATTCTATAAAAATAGGATATCGGAGTCACTTTTACAGGTCATATTAAAAAAAATAAAAGCTAAATGGAGTCGACATTTCCTATCTGACTACCCAGGGGTGTCTGACTTCTCAGGAGAAGAAATGGCGAAACAAACTCAGGGGTCAAAGTTTGGGGTGGTTGGGATCTACCTCCTAGTGGTCCACCCCGGGCAACGGCAGCACGGGCTTTCCTGTGGTACGGCTGAATGATCCCACTTAGCGGTGGTAGGCTCCGCAAGGGGCCGCCTGGCTCGCGACCACCATCCCACCGGAGTCTGGCGCCAAGCAGCTTGCTGTGTTCCGTCGGTGTGTGGGAGTGCCAGTGCCTTTGGAGGAGAAGAAGATTGTCAGTTGCACTGTTCAGAACCGGTCTTGGTCTCTGGGCATGACTAGCCGGGTAACACATTTTGGAGGGTAGCGGGATCCGAAGCACGGTTCCAGCCGTTGGCCGACCGCAGTCAGTAGGGGGCCCAAGTAGCACGCCAGCCACGTGCCAAAGGCTGCCCCGCGAACTCGTGAAAAATCCCGGTATGCTCCACCGTGCCAGCCGGCGACTGGATGGGAGGACTCGGTGGCCAAATCCGGGTAGGGGGGGGGTCGGGCATCCCCGCAGTCTCCAAATGAATTCCCCATAGGTTTGGTTAGCTCTAGTGTTCCACTTGGATTACTGAGCAGCGCCTCGACAAGTCAACTTTTTTCCCCAACAACTCTTCACAAATATGACCAAAGCAAAAAAGAAAAACGAGGTTAGACAACGGCTGCACTTCCTCCCACTAAAAGTGCACCTCACTAACATCAGGGGGTTGCACTCCAATCTCGATCCGGTCCATCACCACCTTGAGACTGAGAAGCTGCACCTGTTTTTCCTAACGGAGACGAAGATAACAAACCCGTCGGATGTGGCGTATCTCAACTACCCGGGTTACTCTCTTGAACACAAGTTGAAGAAGCAAACTGGGGTCTGTGTGTACGTCCGCGATGACATTTGCTGTCGTCGTCTCCGTTGCTATGAGAAATCGGGTTTTTCTGCCCTATGGCTACTTGTGGACACTGGCGTGGAGAAATCTCTCTACATCGGCGTCTATCGATCGCACAGCGGTGACCAGGAGACGACAGCGCTCTTTAATTTCCTCGTGGAGTCGGTACCCAACAGCGAAGCTCATCTTTCTGGGGGACTTCAAAGCCCATCATAAAGACTGGTTGTTCCCGTACCAGAAAACTGACCATGCCGGGTTAGAGGCGCGCAAGTTTGCTTTAACGCTAGATCTGACCCAGATGGTGAATGTGGTAACGCGGGTACCGGATGTTGACGGCTATACACCCAATTGCTTGGACCTTCTGCTGGCATCTGATCCGGACAGTCACTTAGTATTGGTCTGAGCCCCGCTGGGAACGTCTGATCACTGTCTGGTGAAATCCATATCGACCTGCTCTCCTCCAGATGAGACTCCTAGAGGCACGAGGCGAGTATGGCGTTAGAAGTCGGCAGACTGGGATGAGATGCGACACTTTTTTGCGTCTTATCCTTGGTGGCAAGTGGGCTTCTCCTCGCGTGACCTCTCGTGCTGTGCTGACGTGGTTGCGGACGTGATTTGGCAGGGGATGAAGTATTTTATTCATTCTCCGACATCCCGCTCGGTCACGAATCTCAGCCTTGGTATAATGCAAAATGCGCCCACGCTGAGGCCCGGAAAGAGTCTGCCTACCAAGCTTGGGTCAAGGCCCGCGACCGCAAAGTTAGAGCGCGTAGGGTTCGCGCGAGGAAGAGAGCTTTTAATTCTGCCGCCAAGTTCTGCAAGCGGGTTTTACGTGGGGCACGTTTTGACCATGTCGAACGTATTGGGGCCAAGCTGGCTTCGCACCCTCCAAGTAGTAAACAGTTCTGGTCCCTGTCTAAAGCGGCTGAAGCGAATTTCTGTCAACCCACTTTACCTCCAATGATGAAACCTAATGGGTCGCTGGCTCACTCTGCAGATGAGAAAGCAAATCTATTTGCATCTCTCTTTGCAAGCAATTTCCGTCTGGACGCTGGCTCCAAGCAACCACCTACTGTACCTCATTGTGACTCCTCGATGCTGGAGATCGCAGTTCACATTGAAGAGGTCCGAAGAGTATTGTGCAGTCTAGACGTGAACAAGGCCAGCGGGCCTGACGGCATTCCAGCGAGAGTGTTGAGGCAGTGTGCGCCTGAACTGTCTCCTGTGTTGACACATTTGTTCCGCCTCTCTCTTAAAAAAAGGACGGTACCAAAATCCTGGAAGCTTGCAAATGTGCAACCAGTGCCCAAAAAGGGCGACCGTGCAGACCCTGCCCATTACCGTCCGATCGCCATTAACTCCATTTTGTGCAAGGTTATGGAAAGGGTACTGAACAGTAAGTTGCTGACCTGCCTTGAAAACGATGATCTCCTCAATGACTGTTAATATGGCTTTCGCCGGGGACGGTCAACTGGCGATCTTCTTGTGTATGTCACGCACTGCTGGGGCGAGGCCATCGAGAAACACGGCGAAGCACTTGCAGTATCGCTTCATATCTCGAAGGCCTTTGACAGGGTCTGGCACGCTGATCTACTCAGCAAGCTTCCTGTTTATGGCATCCCAGCTGATTTTTGTAGCTGGATATCAGACTTCCTTAGTAGACGGTCGATCAGAGTAGTCGTTGACGGCTGCTCTTCCGACCTTATGGCTATTGATGCCGGAGTTCCTCAGGGGTCTGTTCTCTCTGCAACTCTTTTCCTCCTGCACATCAATGACCTACTTCAACCTGGTATTATTGGGTACGCAGATGACAGTACAGTTTCAGAGACATACTTGTCCAGCGCAAAAACCAGTGGGGCCAAAGTTTTTGGAAAAAGGGGTTTTTGGAAATTCGACCTTTAAAGGGGGTGAAAAGGGGGATTTATAATGTTTGAAAAATCTTATTTCATAATAAACTTGAAACAGCACGAATACATTCTTAAATTAATAATAAAGATTGTCATTATTTAGTTTTTCAAAACTACCCGTCAATTGGATTTTAGGGGGTGCAAAATTTTTGTATGGAAGAATTTTAACATGCTATCCGGTAACCTCGAATAACGGTACTTATGAATACTTTTGACAAATACATTAAGTTTTTGGGTTTTTCGAAAATCTACCAGCAAAAGGGGGTAATTAAGTTTTTGGGGGAGAATTTCACTGCGTGTCTGGATTAAGTCAAAAGTAATCTAAACATTAAATGACAAAACACATGATTGAAGATTTTTCATAAATCAACCTCTTTCGGGGTGAAAAGGGAGGAACAGTTTATATGAAAAATTTACTTTTCCTTCGATCAATAAATTAAATAATAAGTCTATAAATTAATCAATAAATTAGTAATAAGTAAAATGATCTTAATCATTCATTTTTCAAACCTACCGGTTAAAGGGGGTGGAGGGGGTGTTAAATTTTGTAGGAGAAAGTACGAAATACACACAGACGAAGTCGCGGGCAAAGTGCTAGTTTTGTATACAATATTCAACGATGTCAATATGTATATCAAATGGTACCTATGGAATGGAGGGTGGAATTTTTTAACCGCACCTGGAGGCAAAATACTCTAAATATTGGAGATAGCGAATTTCACTCAAAGGAAACATTCCTTTAAAAAGAAACAAATCTGCATTCAAATATTTTTGAAAATTCGCTTGCCACACTCGGGAATCAAACCGGCTAAAATCCGAAACAAAAACACTCTGTACTTTTATGGCATCAATCGATAGAGTCAATCATAAGGATCAAATCTCTCTAACAAACGTGATAAATTTAAATGAAAGAAAAACCATAAAATCTTATTTTAATTGAACGAAAAAAAAGGGTACTACTTTTTAATTACCTAGTTGCTTGAAATGAGCTCCATTTTGTTGGATCCAGTAACTTTTCATAGCGAGTTGTGATTAGTATTGAAAATCGTAGTGTGAACCTCAGTTCTTAACTTAGGATTTTTGGTAAATTTGATGTTCAACAATCCCCATAAAAAAAAACTAAAGGGTCTAGTGATCTCGCAGGCCATCTGATTGTGCCGTTTGTACCAATCCAGGTATTGAAATGGTTATTGACATAACATTAACGATTTTCCTTTCATTTAATTTATCAGGTTTGTTAAAGAGATTTGATCCTTATGATTGACTCTATCAATTGATGCCATAAAAGTACAGAGCGTCTTTTTTTCGGATTTTAGCCGGTTCGATTCCCAAGTGTGGCAAGCGAATTTTCAAAAATCTTTTATTGCAGATTTGTTTCTTTTTAAAAATAAAGGAATGTTTCCTTTGAGTAAAATTTGCTATCTCCAGTATTTAGAGTACTTTCCCTCCAGGTGCGGTTAAAAAATTCCACCCTGTTCCTGTATAATGATAATTTTGCATAATAATTAAAATGCTTAGTTTTACGGTTTTATCACAAGGTTTAGCAGAGCGAGCAGCTCAATCCCAAGCTTTTTTGGTCTTCTAAATTATCAGAAATTTTATAGTACCCTTTTTTACAAAGTTTGGTTTTAATACAGCTTTTGAATCGTTTAATGGGTAAGTTTCGAATATCATTGAGAAGTTTGTTGTAAAGACGTATACACCCATGAACGAGTTGCCTACTCTGTGGAGGCGAGTGGAATGTACAGCAATCTTGCTGTACATTCCACTCGCCTAATACACCTGTCGCACCGCCGTAATACTGTACTATGCTACCTGTCATCTGCAATTCATTATTCTGCATGAAGTTGACCGCCGTCGACTGACATCGTTTACATCGAGTGATGTTCAGTGCCGTCTTTGCCAGGACGTAAAGTCGAGCGACGTCGTTTTACTAAAATCAAATAATACTCGAAGTAATTTTGGCACGTCCCGTTTCAGGTGACCTTTTTTCGTTCGGAATACTTAACACAAGAGGAAGCTATAAAACATCCTGATGGTGTGACCATGGTTTGCTACTTGATCAAGGTTAGCAGTTCTAATATCACCCATAAAAATACATTTTAGGAGTTATTATGGGAAGATTCATGCTTCAAGCAAGTCCTATTTGAACGAATTTTAGGGTAGGACTTTACAGCCATCGATTTAAGGGGCGGGGCGGGGGGGGGGTTTCCTTTCTGACCCCGGTGTCCGAATCGGGGTGTCCCAAGTCCCAAGCTTGCTTCGCTCGCTGTTGCATCCTAAGTCCTCATTTTATATACTTACAGAATGTATAAAGTAAAACAGGGTATCAGGGTATTTATTTAAAATAAAACAAACGATGACTGACAGGACGACGATCATGTGAAGTGATAGTGACACTACAAAATGGCGTAGTTTACGTTCAGTTTCACAAACCGGCAATAGTCTGTAAATTATGATAAATGTTAATTTAATAGCACTAATTTAAATCAGCGAAATATATTAGGTTGGGGAAAAAGTCTTTTCGCATTATAGTATGTATGAACTTGTAATAAAATCTCTTTGGCTATACTATTTGTATCTGGCTGGTTTTGGTATCATTGAAAGTTTAAATTTTAAAGAACATAATTCCAAATTCAAATTAGGAAAATGTGTGATTTTCATTTGTTTTTCGTACTGTCAAGATGAGTGAATCTAATGAAGAAATTCGATACATTTTAAAATTTTACTACAAAAAAGGTAAAAATGCAACGCAAGCCGCGAAAAAAAATTGCGATGGACCTGGTGCAGTGTCTGTGAGAGTAGCACAAATTTAGTTTAAGCGTTTTCAATCCGGAAATTTTGATGTCAAAGGTGCACGTCGCTCTGATCGCCCTATTACGGATAAAATGGATGCCATTTTTGAATAAGTGGAGCAAGATCGGCATATCAGTAGTTACGATGTAACTGAAGAACTGGGAATTGACCACAAAACAGTTTCGGCTCATTTGAAAAAAACTGGGTACATAAAAAAGCTCGATATTTGGGTACTACCTCACGAGCTCACTGAAAGAAACCTAATGAACCGTGTACTCATTTGTGATTCTTTATTACGACGTAATGAAACCGAACCATTTTTAAAGAAGCTGATAACTGGTGATGAAAAGTGGATCACGTACGACAAGAACGTGCGAAAAAGGTCGTGGTCAAAGGCCGGTCAGGCTTCACAGACTGTGGCGAAACCCGGGTTAACTCGCAACAAGGTGATGCTGTCTAGTCTGTGTGGTGGGATTGGAAGGGCATTATTCATTATGAGGTGTTACCACCAGGCAAGACCATCGATTCTGAACTCTACTGCGAACAACTGATGAGATTAAAGCAGGAAGTTGAGAGAAAGCGGCCGGAATTAATCAACAGAAGGGGTGTGGTTTTTCATCATGATAACGCTAGACCTCACACATCTTTAGCCACTCAGCAAAAATTAAGAGAGTTTGGCTGGGAGGTGTTAATGCATCCGCCGTGTAGTCCTGACCTTGCATCTTCAGATTTCCACCTGTTTCGGTCTCTTCAGAATTCTTTAGGCAGTGTCAGGTTAACATCACGAGAGGACTGCCAAAACCACTTGTCGTGGTATTTTGATCAGAGGTCCCAAAATTTCTATAGCAATGGGATCATGTCCCTACCTACAAGATGGCAAAAAGTTATCGAACAAAATGGTACCTACATACTTTAGTTAAATGTGAATAAACTATATTAAAAAATGTTTTGAATTTTCTTAAAAAATGCGAAGAAACTTTTTCCCCTACCTATTATATTTTATAATGAAATATGCATAAAAAGTATCTAAATCACTAAATATACGAATTTATTTCATCATTAATAAGAAGTAAAACATTTTAGTGCGTTGACCTTACGTAAAACGAAACGTTCAATGGCGAGACAAAATGTCAAAAGTGGCAAAATATTGCTAAATTTTAATGATTTTGATTTTTTTTTTTCTCGTAAACCATTTATCTCCGCAACTTAAAACTTTATGCGGGGGGTTCTAACAATATAATCGTTCTGTAAAAAAAATATGGACTGCCACCTCGATGGATGTTAAAGTCAAAGTTAGCCAAAGGCTCAATAATAATTTGTACTACCTCTGACATTATTTCTAGTACGGCGTCAACCCAGATAGCAGGCTGTCCTGGGTCATCGAAGGCTTGCCAAGGGTCCAAGAGGCACAAAAACACACTCGGATAGGCCCGTGCCCAATGTCTCGACTCATACCTATGTTCTATGAAGACTATTTCCTTTACTGGGGCAAACTGGAAACGGTTAAAGGCAAAAAATTCGTGATCAAGTGGATGGTGCCAAGAGTCGTTCTATTTGCGTCTTTTGATCAGGTGATTGAAATAATAATTGGTATACATAGCTTTTTTTTTTTGTTATAAAATTACGTTTTCGCGAGATATTCACGTTTAAAGCTGATCACGTGACATCCATATTTTTTGCATTTGCTTACATCTTGTTGCATAGATGTTTGGAATAATCACTCTGAATCTTTTAAAGTAGGTAATCATTTTAGTAACGCGCGCTTATGAATTGAAAAGATTATAGTGTTGGTCGTTTGTAAAGTGTTGAAAACAAAATGCTATGAACTCAATAAAAATTGAAGTAAGTAGCAAGCTAAACTCAAACTCAAAGCATTTATTTCAATTAAACCAATTACAGGCACTTTTGAATTGTTAAAGAGTCATTGAAGCTAGTAGCCCATTCCAAAACGTAGATCTCTATGGAGAAGAATGGGCAAGAAACTCCATGGACACTCTTTTAAATTAAAATTATTACAAAATCCTGGGTACATTGTTCTTGTTGCTTCTATATAGAAGACACAGAAGTCACATATGTGAGAACAATGTAAAAAATAAATAATTAAAAACAATTCAAAATATAAGATTTAAAATAAGCCCTGGGAGTTAAGAGATGACCAGTCTCCACTGACGGCGCCCGTTCACGATCATGCTATTAGTAAGTAGCAAGCTATTAGTAAGTAGCAAGCTATTAGTAAGTAGCAAGCTATTAGTAAGGAGCAAGCTATTAGTAAGTAGCAAGCTGTTAGTAAGGAGCAAGCTATTAGTAAGTAGCAAGCTGTTAGTAAGGAGCAAGCTGTTAGTAAGTAGCAAGCTATTAGTAAGTAGCAAGCTATTAGTAAGTAGCAAGCTATTAGTAAGTAGCAAGCTGTTAGTAAGTAGCAAGCTGTTAGTAAGTAGCAAGCTGTTAGTAAGGAGCAAGCTATTAGTAAGTAGCAAGCTATTAGTAAGGAGCAAGCTGTTAGTAAGAAGCAAGCTGTTAGTAAGTAGCAAGCTGTTAGTAAGTAGCAAGCTATTAGTAAGTAGCAAGCTGTTAGTAAGTAGCAAGCTGTTAGTAAGTAGCAAGCTGTTAGTAAGAAGCAAGCTGTTAGTAAGTAGCAAGCTGTTAGTAAGTAGCAAGCTATTAGTAAGTAGCAAGCTGTTAGTAAGTAGCAAGCTGTTAGTAAGTAGCAAGCTGTTAGTAAGTAGCAAGCTGTTAGTAAGGAGCAAGCTATTAGTAAGTAGCAAGCTATTAGTAAGGAGCAAGCTGTTAGTAAGGAGCAAGCTGTTAGTAAGTAGCAAGCTATTAGTAAGTAGCAAGCTATTAGTAAGTAGCAAGCTATTAGTAAGTAGCAAGCTGTTAGTAAGTAGCAAGCTGTTAGTAAGTAGCAAGCTGTTAGTAAGGAGCAAGCTATTAGTAAGTAGCAAGCTGTTAGTAAGAAGCAATCTGTTAGTAAGGAGCAAGCTGTTAGTAAGTAGCAAACTATTAGTAAGTAGCAAGCTATTAGTAAGTAGCAAGCTATTAGTAAGTAGCAAGCTGTTAGTAAGTAGCAAGCTATTAGTAAGTAGCAAGCTATTAGTAAGTAGCAAGCTATTAGTAAGGAGCAAGCTATTACGTGTACGAATACTCAAAAAAGTCTACCTTCACCCTGCAATTTTGAGCTGATAACATCATCATCATCATCTGCCTAGCCTTTTCCCAACTATGTTGGGGTCGGCTTCCAGTCTAACCGGACGCAGCTGAATACCAGTATGTTATATGGAGCGACTGCCTATCTGACCTCCACAACCCAGTAACTAGGTAATACGATACCCCTTGGTAAGACTGGTTGTCAGACTTTCGGGCTTCTGACGACCCGTAACGACTGTCAAAGATCCACGAATGACAGCCGGGAGACCAACGGCTTAACGTGCTTTCCGAGGCACGGAGGAGTTTCGGTATGTAAAGATTCATATTCATATCTTTATTTGCATTCCATAATGTGCGAAGATCTTGCAAAGGGCTTAAAGCTAATGTACAATTACGGACCCTGTAGGGCACAGCAAAAAGTATGAGATTAATGTTAAAAGTTAATACTTAATCAATTAACAATTTGAAAACATGTCCTTAATATATTAATTAACTAAATTATAACATTTATTTTTATTGAGATCAGTCATAAGTTCATAACAAAATTATTATTTGATAAGATTAAATTAAAACATATTTTATAATAATAATAAAATATTTATCTATTCATGTGTGTCAATTCTACAATGTATGGTGTCTGTCAATTTTGTTTGACTTGTATGTATTCTTTTATTGTGTAGTATGCTTTTTTGATTAATAATTGTTTGAGTTTGTCCGTAACAGTGGTGACGCTGGTTTAATTTTCCATCCCCATTCACGAACCAACCCCGGCAAGCGTAGCTTAACCTGATAGATCGACCCGTGCGGCTGTTATTACTTAGCCACGAGCTACCAACATGAGCTTTGAGCTGATAACATAATGTCCAAAAATTATTTCTTATTCTTCTCGTTACAGATGAAGGAATTCCGTAAGCTATGGGACCCTTGGGACGAACCTAACTTGAGAAACTACAGACCACTTCAAGAACGCGAAGACCGACATATCTTTTACATCAATCCACATTGGAGCCAGTACAATTCATTGTTGCCTATACCAAGAATACCTGAGCCATCCATTTCTATGCTGTCCCCGGCTTATCTCAATAATCCTTGGATGCTACCACCACAAAATCGAACAGAGGAAGATACTGTCGTACAGAAAACTCAAG
This sequence comes from Fissipunctia ypsillon, assembly GCA_947568875.1. Lineage (NCBI taxonomy): Eukaryota > Metazoa > Arthropoda > Insecta > Lepidoptera > Noctuidae > Fissipunctia > Fissipunctia ypsillon. The sequence goes on from OX387649.1 coordinate 20,250,523, forward strand.
CCAAAACTGGCTCTAGCTGTGATGTTGTTTCACATAATCCTGAGGCAAGAGTTTCCGGATAAAGGGGTTTTAATGAGTTTTACCAGTCTCAAACACATTTTTTTACGGACTGTAAGTCTGTTTTGTAATAAGTAGGTACCTACCTAATTTACTTTTTTGTTCGTAAATTTTGTACTTAGTCATGTTTCTTGTATTGTAAATAAAATAAATCTTTTAACTAAATATATTTTCAACCTCAGAGCAACCATAAAAATGCTTAATACAAACCAATAGCTCATGCTCATGCCATTGTAAAAGATTAATACAGCTTGGCCAAAAATTTGTGATAATAATGGTGGCGCCACTATCGTGCCTGTTGTAACCCTAAATAGTACGACGAAAACGGTTTTGATACTTAAGACTTGTAGACTCAGACAATATTCACCATCATAAATGCCCTTAATAACTTGCGTCTTGTGTGTGTGTATTCATTAAAACCAAAACTTGCACATAACACATCGTCCCAATTTTAGTTTTCGCGTGTAACTTACCCAAAAATTTCAGGTAAAGGAACATCGAAATTGTTCAGCCATCCCTAAGATCCATAACCATAATACCCCCCCCCCCCCCCCATACCATAATATTAAGGTACCTACTCCCTTTCTTCTCCTAAAATTGTTTGTCCGAAAATCATTATCCATAACACGTTTGCTTTAAACGTCAGTAACCATAATGTTCAAAATCCCGAAATTTTGTTTAACATAATTAGCTTTAGTTCTAAAAGTATTCTGTCATAATATCGAGTACTATAATAATTGAATCCCCTAATTTTACATGACCTAAAGTCATGTGTCCTAAGTATTGTGTTAAATAATGTGTATTATTCCGAATGTTCATTAATTTATAATATTTTTTTAGTCCTAAAACATTAGCTAAAAATTAGGTTCGCAGAAACGAATCGCTGTAAATCCGACTCCACGCAGTCTTGTCTGCTCTACCCCTAGAGTGTAATTTAAAATCACGTAGGCGCGGAGGGGCGAGGCGGCCCGCGAGTTGAGGAGCAGGTGGTTGTAACACTCGCCGCCGCGGCTGAGGCTGGCCGGCGAAGCCGGCCAGCAAGCCGAAGCTGCGGTGGTGAGCGTTAAACCCATCTGCGACGATAAACTCGCGTGGGACCGCCGGAGCCCCGCAGCGCCGGAGCCGTGACAGAAACCATGCTTGCATGCTTGCTTGCATGCTGCATGTTTGCTTGCATGCTGCATGCTGCGTGCTTGCTTGCTTGCATGTTGCATGCTGCGTGCTTGCTTGCTTACACAAACCACATGTTCACAATCAACTGCTTTATTGAGTAGTCTTAATTAAAATGACTAATTTTAATTCGTAGACAGATTCTAAGCTAATTTTATATTAGCTGCGATTGCCTTCAAAAAATCACATTTGGCATATTCTGATTGTTTTTTTTTAAATGTTTTCAATTCTTGCTGTTTAGTCAGTTATTTTTCTCTTTTTATTTGGAATAGGAACGCCGTTCAAATTTTTTTCAATTTCTGTTATTGAATATTTTTCTATCTCAAAACAAGTCGGTAGAAATATTGCCCGCTCGTATCTACGTAACGCCTGAGAGAAGTTCATAGCAAAAGCTTTGTTAAACAAATTTGTTCTAAGAATATCATTATTATAAATAAACATTATGTAATTTGAATTTAGGACTTATAACTTTTATTGGAAACGATTTTATGTCTTTTGTATATTATTGATTGTAATATATATGACAAACTGATTTAGGACTATTATTATATTTAGGGATTTCAATTTTATGGCATGTGATATTATATGATATTAAGTTCGGGTAAGTTATCATTCGGACAAATGATGATTAGGACAAAAAAAGTTATGGCACTTTAAATTATGGATAAAAAAGTTAGGTGACACAATAGAGAACCTAATATTAAATACCATAATTATTATTATACTAAACTATACCATAGTTAATATTATAGATTAAAACAGACTTTATCTATACCTACTGTAGTGAAGTAAAAATGAAAAGTCATTCTTCATAATTCAATTACTTATTATGTAACTAGGTACAGACACCAGCACATCAAGCTACTACAATCTGTCAAACTTTAATGGATTTCCGACTTTATTGCAAAAGCATTAGATTCAAGGTTGATTATGAAAATTTGACAGTTTCGGGTACCTAAGAGATTAAATTTATGGATTTATTTTGAAATCTTTGTAAACTTATACAGCCTTGAAAAAGTATTTTGAACTGTCGGACGACTTGTACATATTTATAAATACACTCTATAAGTTTATCTTGGGCAAATCAAAGTAGATTACTAACATATTAGATTTAACCATGATCTGTTTGGCTGCTTGGGTAACCAATACTTATCGAGACCCTTTCGTGCCTCGGAAAGCATGATAAATATATATCTTAGTGTATAATCTATGGTTAACGCCGTTGGTCCCGGCTGTCATTCGTAAATCTTTGACAGTTATTAAGGGTAGTCAGAAGCCCAAAATTAGTATTTCTTTTTACTTCACAAGTTATTGCGTTTGCGTAAAGAACATTTTCACCTAAAGTAGTAATAACGATGGGTGATTTTGAAGGTGCACTCAGTTTGGATGGTGATCGGTTTTACGAATTTTGCCGATGCTACATCTAAGTTGTGTCGTACTGTACCTATTTTGCTGCAGATTGATTTTTGCTTTACAAAAATGTTTTCTTTGTATTTTGCTACAAAGAATAACGAATTAAAAAAAAACATTTCACTGATGATGAAAAGACTAGTTGCCAGGGTAGTAAAAATAAAAACGCCTGTTCTGTGATTCTGAACCTATCACCTATGTCACTGTCAGAGAGTCAGCTGGTGTCATTTTATTTCATACATCAACAAAAAAATAACCTACAAAATTTTGACCTCAGCCCAGTCAATAACAAAATGTTGAGGAATATTTTGCGTACCAGCCGCTGGCTGGCACGAAGGCAGATCAATAGTGTAACTCCAGTATTACTGTGCCATTGTCTGCGTGTATCGTCAAAAGTCACTAGTTTATCGTTTGACCGCCAATTTTCGTCAAACCCGACTACCCTTGAAGTTTCCGATGTGGATCAAGCAGTTTTTGAAGAAATCTGTAACGAAACTCTTGAATCTCTCTGTGATTATTTCGAAGAAATTGTGGACGCCTCTCCAAATTTAAAAGGGGCCGATGTCACGTACAGTGTAAGTATTCCTATTTCAAAACATTCCTAATTACTTACTTTCAAAAATGAAAATGAAGTTTATTCCCGCTTAGTTAGTTTATCTATGTTCAATCTTCATTATAATAGCTAGAAATCTATGTTAGACCCTGTAGAAGTTCAATTTACTGGGTTATTAAAATTTACCAAGTTATATAAGTTTTACTTGCAGAATATTTTTTATTAATACATTTTACTCATGTGTATTGATTTACAAGTACCTATTATTTTATTTCATGTTCTTATGAGCAAAAATATATTAAATGTAGAGATAAACATATCTTATTTTTGTATAGTTTTTTTAAATAACATTGTTAACAATCTCTACTAAGTATGATGTTGAATTGCGAAGGGATACTCGGCAAACAAAACCAGCTGGAATAAAAAAAAATCCAACTCATTCAACTTGCATTAACAAAGGAAAATTTAATACATATTATTCATATCAAAATATTATTTTTCTCATTTCAGGATGGAGTACTAACAGTAGTCCTCGGATCCAACTATGGAACATATGTGATAAATAGACAAACTCCCAACAAGCAAATCTGGCTCAGTTCTCCAGCCTCCGGTCCCAAACGTTATGACTTAGTTCTCCAAAACGGAGGCCATTGGGTTTACAAACATGACGGAATGAGCTTACATAAATTATTACAAGAAGAAATATCAAAAATAGTTAAAAGCAAAGTAGAATTTCATAAGTGTTCTCATAGTTTAGTTTGAAAATTGTATATTTTATTTATTTTATAGTAAATAGGTTTTATTATTTGAGTTTTGTTTTATTTTTTTATATCCAAAATGGAAGTTATTGAAGATGGGAATATTATGGACCGCATTCCTATTTTGTTGCAAAGGGATTTGGAGTATTATCAGGTACCTACATAATAAATGATAAATTCTTATCCATAATGTAAAAGTAGAGTGAGTCAGTTGTTTGTAAGCAAAATAAGTTAAATTTAGGTATTCTCTGTTTTATCTTTATCGTTCAGTTTGTACATTAGTTAACCAAGTGCTCATGGTCTCTAAGGAAATCTCGAAATGACTGGTTGACACTTCCCGTGACCCAAGAATTGGCGTTTACCTTGGCCAGAGGCTAAGCATTTCCATACAATGTTGCAATGCCACCAGTCTCTTGGGCACATTACTAGTCGACAGCGATGCGGATGAATTTTTCGACGCCATATTTTAGTTTGTGAATAGTTTTTGTTAAATTAGGATATAATTTTGTTATTTTTTTATTAATTAATTAGTTATAGCTGTTATTTACGTACATACATTGTTTATTGTTGCACATATATTGTTTTATATAATTATTAACCGTAAACATTTTTGAACCATAGCTCTAGTCTGAATAATAGTAGTTACCAGGGGTGCAGCCTTCATACAACCCAATTCCTATTGGCTTCTTTTCGGAACCACCAAACTTCTTAATGTCTACTATTGCCAAACAATATGGTACACCTATGTAACTGTGTATCACATCACATTGTATATATTTAATACCACTTTAATACAGTCATCATAAGATTGAAAACATTACAAAAATGTCTGTAATTTTTTTTTCTGAGTTTATGAGAACTGAACAATTTTTTCTTCAGCTTCCCTCTAATGATAATTGTAGCTGCGCCACTGGTAGTTACAGGTACTCGATTAACATTTAGACTATTTTTTTTTATCAAATCATTTTACAGAAAAACCAAACAGTATTATCTGAAACTATTTGCAAAGGTGTTGTGGGTGGAAGGCTAGATTTTCCCAGAAATGCTTCATTTGCTTCTGTCAAAATAGTACTTTGGCTGGAAGAAGAGTTCTCCATTGCATTCAAGTATGTATCAAAAGATGAAGAGATTATAGTCTATGACATTTCCCGGAATTAACGCACAACCTCTTAAGGGTACTCATCATTATGAACAACTTTTACTTGAGGACCAAATCTGAATTCGCGAAAAAAAAATCGGTTCGTCGGGTCGGGAACAACCTATTTTTTTTTGGCTATTTCAGGTTTGGTCCCAAGTAAAAGTTGTTCATAATGATGAGTATAATGAATGACCCCTTATGGAGTAGTGCGTTAATAAGGGACATAATGTGTATTGATTAAAAATTGTAGGTTGAACATTTAGAAATCCAAATGACCACCCTTAGGTACTTACATAGGCAAATAAGAATGTTAATTTGTGTTTCTGCTAAATGTAAACCACCTAATTAATCAATCTGTAATAATCTTAAATTCATGAATATTTTGTCTTGAAAAAAAAAAACTGCAATTCAGTTGTAGTTGAAAGTCTAACCGAATACGCATTTGCAGACAAGGATCAGGCATGTTTGTGATAACAAAAGAGGATGAAAAAGGAGATTTTGGTGTAGCCAAGACATCTGACCCCGACAAGTTTGTGCAGCTGGCTATCAAGTCTGGTGATTCTCTGTTAGGTAGGTACTGTTTAAGTATTTATTTTTGACTGAAAAGGACAAATTATTTCACCTACAACACGTTTTATGGACAAAGGACAGGGGGTCTACTCCCTAAGCACGAAGTCCGCAGTTTCAGTCAAAGTTACGGCCGTTTCCTACGAGCACGACGTATCACGAACATAAGATTAGTTCGGTTTCCGAACTAAGAATGAATGACAACACGATTTTACAGTTGTCCCTACGACCCATGTGTTTTTGCCCATCCGTAAATTTTAATTGTACACTTGTTTTGTACTTTTGACGGATTATCTACTTTCGGACGGACTTGTATCTTCTTGGACAGACTTAGGGAGTAGACCCCCTGCACCGTAATTGCGTAACACACACAGTAAGAATCGGTTTCATTTTGACAGTTCAACAACATTCATTGCGTTATTTACGTTGTTGAGCAGACACATTTTTCGAACATATGTAGCAATGTATTAGCAAAATGTTTCAAAATCATTCAGATTGTGATTGATAGTCTGTTGCGGAATTAGGGTGCACGTCTGACCTCACTCACTCCGTCCCTGGCTTAGCATGGCTTGCCATAAGATGAGCAATGGAACCCTAGCCAAATAAAATAAAGATAATTGATTTGTCATAAATAACATGCGTTTACATACAAATAATATAACATTGCCTGTAGCTGGTACAAAACTATGCAAGTAGCTGGCATGCCGTGTGCCATAATAATTTCTGATTTGTTAATGTCACAATGGCATGCCAATGCCGGCTACTTGCATAGTTTTGTACTAGCTACAGGTGCCATATTATGACGTTCTAATGCCATCATGATTCCAGTGCGCGAGAAAGACCTAGCTATAGGTACATGGCCGATTTTTTTAGGACTGGAATCATGATGGCATTAATACTTCATAATACAGCCTTGTTATGACGTTCTAATGCTAGCATGATTCCAGTGTGCGAGAGAGACCTAATTATACATGACCGATAACGCCATCCCTTTTTCGGACTGGAATCGTGATGGCATTAATACTTCATAATACGGCCCCAGGCATGTGTATTTTCGCCCTAACAGCTCAGGTCATAGTCACATCATAACTTGATTCACTCGTCACAGTGGTTGATAAAACCCTCAGAAAAGGCTAACTAAGAGGTATGATGTGTATCTTGTTACCTAGGAACTGTAGGTCGTACGTAAAAAGCAGAACTGTCTTCAGGTTTGTTGTTGATATCTACAGGGTCAAATTAAATTAGCTAGCGAAACTCCGCAGACGTGATGGGTATCGATATCTAAACATGATACTTAAAACAAAAAAGAAATGAATTTGATGGTTTTTTATTTGGGGTCATTGATTGAGGAGCTCGTGGCTAAGTAATAACAGCCGGACGGGTCGATCCATCAGGTTAAGCTACGCTTACCGGGGTTGTCCGTGGATGGGTGACCATCCTTACATACCGAGACTCCTCCGTGCCTCGGAAAGCACGTTAAGCCGTTGGTCCCGGCTGTTATTCGTAGATCTTTGACAGTCGTTATGGGTCGTCAGAAGACCGAAAGTCTGACAACCAGTCTTACCAAGGGGTATCGTATTACCCAGTTACTGGGTTGTGGAGGTCAGATAGGCAGTCGCTCCATGTAAAATACTGATATTCAGCTGCATACGGTTAGACTGGAAGCCGACCCCAACATAGTTGGGAAAAGGCCAGGCAGATTGATTGATTGCAGGTAGTGTAGACACTTGAAATATCTGTTTTTTTTTTGGTGTACAGATTTTCTCAACTTGTCCTCAAGTAACAAACCTACCAGCGGTCGTTTACACATAAAAATATATGTTATCGTGTTTAGATATCGATAGCTGTCACGTCTGTGGAGTTTCGCTAGCTAATTAAATTTGACCCTGTATAAAGTCCAGTGGTACCTACCTACAGTCCTTTCTACGATGCGATTATCTTAATAACATTCTCTATTCACGTCTTTCCAGAGCACCTCCACATGTTAGCACAAGAAGCTCTCGACCACGCTGATCTCCCGGTACTGACCGCTACGCTTGGAGCCGCGGCGTTGTTGAAGAATAGTCTGTTCTGCTATGTGCAGCATATTGAGGATAGTGGCAATCCGGAGAGGTACTCGCTACTTCAGGTACCCACTTATAAATATGACTAGCTTGTTGCCCGTGGCTTTGCCCGCGTGGATGTCATAACTATCGGATTTTCTTTACAATTTCATGGGTTTTAATTTTTTGCGCGGAACCCTAATTCTTTTTCTAAAATAAAAGTAGTCTTAGTTATTCCTTATAACATCAGATATCGGCCAGTGAAAGTCCCGTCAATATTGGTCCAGCCGTTTCTGAGATTAGCCGGAACAAACAGACAGACAGACCGACAGACACTGACTGACAAAAAAAAAACGATTTTTTGTTATAAGTACCGTTTATACTTTATACTTTGAAATGCATTTAGTAAAAATCTGTTATTTTGAAATTACAAACAGATACTTATATTTTATTTATTTATTTCAATTTTTTTTTCATTTGTTAACTGTGGTAACCTGAAATAGATTTTAGTATATATCCCGTACTAGCTTCTGCCCGCGACTTCGTTTGTATGGGAGTCGTAAGTTACACACTATACCTACCTACTAAAATAACAGCCAAATTTTGATAAATTCTTTATGACTTTTTGTCTTTTTGCTCGGCTCCTAAGGGTCGTAGCGTGATGTTGGCCTATAACCTTCCTCAAAAATTGGGCTATCAAATGAAAATTAATTTTTCAAATCTGGCTGTAGTTCCAGAAATTAGCGCGCTCAAACAGTCTTCAGTTTTAAAATATTATATTATTACATAGACACAGGATGACGACCCACTCCCTCTCGCTGTGAGGAGGCCTGTGTCCCAGCAGTGGGAACATTATAGGCTGATTATGCTTATTCTGTATAATATAGTTGTCTTCTGGAGTCTTACCAAGGGGTATCGTATTACCCAGTAACTGGGTTGTGGTGGTCAGATACGCAGTCGCTCCATGTAAAATACTGGTATTCAGCTGCATCCGGTTAGACTGGAAGCCGACCCCAATATAGTTGGGAAAAGGCTAGGCAGATGATGATGATGATAGTTGTCTTCTGGAGATCGCAGATCCACAACGAATATTGACGTTTTTATTTTGTCCTGGACTGTTTACTATAAATACAGTATATACATAAACTCACGCCGTCTTCCCATGGATGGTGGTAGGCAGAAACTACAGAAAAATAAATAAATAATAAACAAAATATTAACAAAACAGCGTTCGGATACAAATAGAAAAACAAAACACGAACGAAGCAAGCTATAAAAAAACAAAGGCGGGTTTGGGCTTTGCTGACGTCGCGTGTCGTCACGTTGATAAATATGACATCATTCGCACAGTCCTGATACAGTATGATAATTTCGATACGACATTCGCCAACGTCCATACTACGTTGAATACACCGGTTCTCGTCCGATCACCGAAGTTAAGCAACATCGGGCGCGGTCAGTACTTGGATGGGTGACCGCCTGGGAACACCGCGTGACGTTGGCCTTTTTGCTATTTTTTAAAACTTTTATTAGTTTTGTAATTTTTGTTTTAATTTTTAAAAACATTATACATATTATTTTTAGGAAGTTGCGTTTCGCGAAAGCGAGATCCATGCTGATATTATAAATGGGAAAGTAACTATTTCTGTACTTATGTCTGATAACTTCGGCTCCGGATTTAGATGTTTGGCTCTCAGATAGACCATGATCTGGGTTAGGACATGGGATACTTTATCTCGATATACGTTCCCATGGGATCATTTTTGACCTCCACGTCGCTCGTCGGCGAAGACGCGGACAAATGCTAGTAATTTTATATTGTTAATAATTAATTTTGCTACCGCCATCTACATTATTCTTAACGCCCTACATTAATTTCTAGGGTTGCTACAAACGCTACACCACAATGTCGGAAGCTGTCGGCGAAAGAGTTCTTGATCTTCACAACCGCGTGCTATCTCTGTACATTCTACAAGATTCAGGGGGGCGGCCGATAGATGGCAAGACTCGGATGGTTCACGAGACTGGCACGCCATCTGTGCAGGGATGGTGGCTTTATATGAATGGTAAAGGAAGTTATGAAACCGATTGACTACCTGGGACGCGGATGACATTAACAACGCGAATTCCGCGCACAAAAAATGCCTAATTATATTTGGGGACATTTTTGGTTTGGAATGATTTAGTTGACAAGATATTTCTTCCAGGCCATAGAGTGAAACTGAAACACAGACGATATTAGCCTTTATTTAGGAGTAAAAATAGAGATCTGAACCGTGTGAGGCACTGTAAACGATTCGGTTACAGCGGGGCTTGACGGTAGGGCGACAATGGCGGCGACCACCGTATCCGTTTCGGCTATGGTGGGGTTTTGGTTATACCAGCCGTGTGCCCGATGGGGGTTTCTCATCGGCAACTTCTTAGGAGTCTTAGGGGATGAGTTTCCATAAAACGGTGATACAACTAACTCTTATTTATGAACAGAAGTCTAAGTACCGATTTCCACGTTTCTAACTTCAAAAATTACGAATTTCGATACAAACTTTCATGCCTTATTTAACCCCTTTAGGGGATTAATTCTCTAAAGTCCTTTCTTTGCGCACTTTCGTTATACCTACAACATGTCCCGGAATTTACGCACAACCTTTTAAGGGGTCATTGTACTCATCATTATGAACAACTTTAACTAGGGGACCAATTCAGAAATCGCGAAAAAAAATCTGCTGTTCCGTACATTTATGTTCGCATAACTCGTCAAAATGTAGGGAACAGCAGATTTTTTTTGCGATTTCAGGTTTGATCTCATACTAAAAGTTGTTCATTATTATGAGTACAATGACCCCTTAAGAGGTTGTACGTTAATTCCGGGACATATTGTATAAGGAATTTTTGTGCAAACATGCTTCTCGACCCAGTCCCAAGTTAGACCCAATTTAAGATTACATTGGGCCACTGGCCTAGCGGTGTTGTTTTGAAACTTGATTTAGGTATCGACCTTCGCGAACTTCACGAGACGCGTGCTTCTGACGAGTTTGATCCTCTCGCGGATAAGTGAGAGTTTATTTAATTTAGATTTTATTTCCACACTTACAATGTTGATATTTGTTTGGCATTGAAAACAGAGCAGCTTTATTACTGCTGAAAAATGCGTGATTTGTAGCACAGTATAAAAATGACCAGTACCTCAACTTAGATAAGTCCTTTTTGTGAAATCATACGCGGGTATTATTCTGTACATAAATCTTGGCTAACATTTTGTATAGATTATACTTCACGATTATTTTTTTTCTAGTTGAAATACCGAATTTTAATACGCATAATATGTTTATTTGCTTTTCGAAAGTATCATGCTTTTGTTTTCCAGGTAGTAGACGAGACCTGTGGGACACGGTACCACCACGGATGGCGCAAAGAATATTCGCTGGAATGCTTAATGAAACACTGACCATACTAACTGTTAGATATTGTCAAGTAAGTGGACAATAATATTCTAGACAAATAGCTGACAGGTCTGTTTTACGGCTGAAACCGATAACCTATCTATCACCAGTTTTGGCATGCTGGAGATAGAAAAACCTATCTATATGAGGTTTTAACGTCCCAATAATCTATAAGAGATTATGGAATCTTACCGGCCTGACATTAGGACAGATATAATTATACTGTTTACCATACTTAGCTATCTGTCTTTTACTGAAAAACGGTTATTGGGTTCAGCCGTTGGGGAATATAAACATTAATTTAATACTCATTAATTATTGTTTAAGGCCCGCTTGCACTACAAATCAACGATAGCGTTTAGCTCTCAACATAATTATTTAAAACATTATTCTGTCTCCGTCATCTTCAAACGATTGACAGAAACAGATCGATGTTTTAAATAACGCGTTTAGTGATTTGTGGTCCAAACAGGCCTAATAGTTTCAAATTATAGCTGCCATCTATGGAATGGTGATAATAAATGATAAATGTTATTTTGTTTCTGTAAATTAGTTGTATATTTTTAAACTAGACGAGGTCAGTGTTTCCTAACCGACTACTCTGAGAAGAAACACCGAAAAAACTCAGATGGAGTGACTTCAGAACACAATAAAGAAACAACTTTAATCTATACGTCTATATAAATAAATAAAATTGAAGCGTCTGTTTGTAATGTCGAAATAACAGCTTTTTACTAAATACATATGAAAGTATATACGGTACATAAAACAAAAAAACATTTTTTTTTAATTTTTGTCTATCTGTCTGTCGGTCTGCCTATCTGTCTGTTTGTTCCGGTTAATCTCCGAAACGGCTAGACCGATTTTGACGAAACCCACTCGCTCTCACCGTGAGGAGGCCTGTGTCCCAGCAGTGGGAACATTATAGGCTGATTATGCTTTTGCTACATAATATAGTTGTCTACTATTTATTATACTACCAATATACTACTATAACTCACGCCGTTTTCCCATGGATGGTGGTAGGCAGAAACTACAGAAAAATAAATACTTAAATCATAAACAAAATATAAACAAAACAAGCGTTCAAAACAAATAGAAAAAAAAAAACATAAGAACGAAGCAAGCTAATATAAAGCTTGTAAAAAGTAAAAACAAAGGTGGGTTTGAGCTTTGTCGAGGTCGCGCGTCGTCGTGTTGATAAAATATGACGTCATACGCACAGTCCTGATACAGTATGATAATTTCGATTCAACATTCGCCAACGTCCATACTACGTTGAATACACCGGTTCTCGTCCGATCACCGAAGTTAAGCAACATCGGGCGCGGTCAGTACTTGGATGGGTGACCGCCTGGGAACACCGCGTGACGTTGGCCTTTTTGCTTTTTTTTAAAACTTTTATTAGTTTTGTAATTTTTGTTTTAATTTTTAAAAACATTATACATATTATTTTTAGGAAGTTGCGTTTCGCGAAAGCGAGATCCATACTAATATAATTGCGAAAGTAACTACGAGTACATAATTCTGTACCTATATCTGATAACTTCGGCTTCGGATTTAGATGTTTAGCTCTCAGATAGACCATGACCTGGGTTAGGACATGGGATACTTTATCTCGATATACGTTCCCATGAATCTATACATCTATAAAAATAAATAAAATTGAAGCGTCTGTCTGTAATGTCAAAATAACAGCTTTTTACTAAATGCATATGAAAGTATATACTTACGGTACATAAAACAAAAAAACAATATTTTAAATTTTTGTCTATTTGTCTGTCGGTCTGCCTATCTGTCTGTTTGTTCCGGCTAATCTCCGAAACTTTCACAGGCAGGTAGCTGATGTTATAGGGAGTAACTTAGGCTACTTTTATTTTAGAAAAATATTTAGGGTTCCGCGCAAAAAAAAAAATTAAAACCCATGAAATTGTGAACAAAAAGTCGGATTTGAAAAATTCTTTTTGCGTTTGGTAGCCCAATTCTTGAGGATAGTTTTAGGCTATTTAACATAACGCTACGACCCTTAGGAGCTGACCAAAAAGAAAAAAATCAGAAACAACGCTAAGCGAAGGCGAAGTAATATGGCGGGCGGGCGATGCCGTAGTTGGCATGGGCGTGCCCGCCAGGTCGATGTTCACCAGGTCGATGCCCGACAGGTCGGCGGACGAGGGAGTTTTATTAAAATGCGGCTGTTATTCCACGCGAACGAAGTCGCGGGGCACAGCTAGTACGTACATAATAAAGTAACTTATGTAATAGTTACAAACCGACCTTATGGCACTTAAATTAAAGTTAATAGTTTCCATCCACTTCAAACCACTTTGCCCTCATTTCAGACTAACACAACAGAAACCACGACCCGCCTTCTTCTCAACGACATACTAAACATTCTTCTCTGCGTGGCTCAGCTACTGCCGTCTATTTGCGCGAATGGGTCAGACCTAGCAGGGTTGGACGCTAAGCATCAGACTCGGGACGTCAGGGATGTGCACTCGAAGTGCAACGAGCTGTTCAAGTGCTTTGTGTATAGGGGGGCTGACTTGCATTTTATACTTCAGGTGAGTCTGGCATTCGAAACTGATCGCGATCAGGACATCTAAACGCGTTCAAGAGCTGTCAGTGTCATTATTGTTGTGGAAAATTGACACTGACAGCTCTTGAACGGGTTTAGATGTGCTGATCGCGTTCAGTTTCATTGGTGAAATTGACACTTCGGCCCACTACAGAACCTCACTCAAAACTCAAGCATTACTTAAATTCGTTTAAAGTCTTTTGATTGGTTGAAACTAGTTTTAAGTAATGTGTAGTCTTGAGTTTTTGTAATACGGGCCTTAGGGTCAGTTTCAACCAAGCGGAAAAATCCTCGCGGATGCTCGAGCACTTTTTTAATTTCACTGAATAAGTAAGTGTGTCAGTATTCACTTTAAGTAGGTATAAAGTACAAATATAAAAAAAGTATAAAATGTTTGGGTCATTGTACATATCATTATCAGTGATAGGAATAGGTAAGTAGTGCTAATTTGCCTAAACTTCGAGGAAGGAAGTAACATAGAGTGGATAATACCTCCTCTAAAATCCCGGAATAATTTTAATGTCGTTTAAATCCCGGGATTTAAAAATCACGAATTTTTTATCGGACTTTATTTGTAGTTACAAATTATTGATTTGAAAAATCATAACATTTTTTAGGGTTACACACACACACACATTTATATATGTAATTTTTATTGTGTACATAGTAAAGAGTATTCTATCTATCTATACATAAAGTCCAATAAATAATTAGTGGTTTTTAAATCCCGGGATTTAAACGTCATTAAAATTATTCCGGGATTTTAGAGGAGGTATTATCTACTCCATGTTACTTTCTTCCTCGAAGTTTAGGCAAATTAGCACTACCTATTCCTATCACTGGTCATTATGAACATCTTTTATTATGAGGCCAAAACTGAAATCCTGAGACAAAAAATCTGCTGCTCCATAACTATGTTCGCTTAAAACTCGACAAAATGTCGAGAACAGCTGACTTTTTTTCGCGATTTCAGAGTTGGTCCTTAGTCGGCGGGAGTTTAAATATAAATTCGTTGAGCACATAAAAACACACCCTGCCCATCCTTGATTTTCTTCTGGAGTTGCTTATATAGGATGACTGGTAATTAGTGGCCGATACTTAAACACATGATTTTACACATGATAACAAGCAACTTTTATTATGGCACCAATCCTGAAATCGCGAAAAAAAAATCAGCTGGTCCCTACATTTTGACGAGTTATGCGAACATAAATGTAAGGAAGAGCTGATTTTTTTTCGCGATTTCAGGATTGGTGCCATAGTAAAAGTTGCTTGTTATCATGTGTAAAATCATGTGTTTAAGTATCGGTCACTAATTACCAGTCATCCTATATGTAGATTGCTTAACAACTAACAATCGTGTTTCGCAATCAACTTTGAAGTAGATTCTCTATAAATTTTCCAGGAATTTAAAGAAAGGGATCCTCCATCGCTTCCAAGAGAATGTCCGTATCCGTGGTTTACGTTTGTCAATCCGAAACTATTCGACAAGTTGGACGACCCGTCTGTAAGGAGTACCCATGACCTGTGCAATAAAACTGCTATAGGATTGGAGCTGATTGTGCTGTTAGCACAACCGCAACCGAACTGGGCGTTGATTGTTAAGGTACAACCCAAAATAATACTTACATTTAAAGTAAAGTCAGGGAAATTAATTGTGAAGCAAATTGATGACTACCAACTTAAATGTTCCGTATATTCAAATCACAACTGTCCTTCTTTGACAGTTATATGAAATGGTGTCAATTAGCTTTGCAATTAATTTCCCTGGCTGTACAAGTGTACATAACTCTGCTACAAGACAAGTAACCACACCGATCGGATACGAAATAATTTGACATTGGTCTAAAAACGCTTATAGAATAGTTAGTATTTTTGGGCCAATGATGATGATTTTGTATTTTTTCCAAGATGTAAAATCTTGGAACATGAAATGTAACTAGAGACCAACCTCCGATATTTAGGGTCGACGCTGATCTGTCAAAGCGCAGCGCATCGCAGTTTTCATAACGAAAATCTAAATTATTCATACACTGTACGTGCCTTTGTTCGCTCTAAGATAGCCCGCGAAATTCAAATTTTCTTACGATTTTTGCAATTTTCAGCACAGTTTCTGGGTGTATGTTGATTAAAGTATGATTCGCGACTGTAACAAATATGTATTTACAGAATTATAATCATTAGAATCAGTAATACAACTTCTTAAGTTAGTATAATCCTCAAATGTCAAGATTACATGAAATAGTCATTCAATAGGTTTACTTGGTAGAGAGTTGTATTGATGAATTTGTTACGGTCGCGAATCATATTTTAATCAACATTCAACCTAATACTGACCTGCAAATTGCAAAAAGCGTGAAAAAAATTGAATTTCGCGGGCTACCCTGGCGCTTTCGCTTTAATGCTCTCGTGGCGTCAGAAAGTGTATTTATTTTCGACTTTGTTACAATACAAATAACAAAATACAAAGAAAAAAAGGTGTGCAATGCTTATACAGCTCTCTCTCATACTCCTAGCAAAAGTATAGGCTTTGGCAATACGCGGCAGTAGGTACAACACTTTGAAGCTTTGATTCTGTGGGGTCTTAGTCTGTGGCGCGACGTTCGCACTAATTCGGGAACTCAAAGATTACTGAAGCGCATGGTGGCCCAGTAGAAACGGCCGCGACTTACGAGTCTGTTGTAGGTCGTAGGTTCGAACCCAGGCAGGTACTTACTTTGTGTAAATTATTTCATCACCACTGCTCTCAAAATGGTGAAGGAAAACATCGTGAGGAAACCGGCTGGCATATCCTAGAATTAAAAAAAGTATGTGTGTGTTAGCTCCGACGCACGACTTGAGTTTACTCAGTGAAAGGTGCGCAGAAAAACATGACGCTTTTGAGTTAACGCTTGTATTAATTTCACTCCTCAGAAAATTTCCATACCGGGGACCTTATATGAAAATCGATTCCCAAGAAGTAAACTTCAAAATTCGAAGACATGTGACATCCACCGACCCGCACTGGGCCTGCGTGGTGTATTACGGCCCACGCCCACTCACAGAGAGGAGGCCCGTGTCCCAGCAGTGGGAACGTTATAGGCTGATTACGTTATGTTATGCCTTTTCTGTTTTAACATCATTTGTCGAGAAATAAAAACCGCTCTGCACTGTTTCGCCAAATGCGACTTTATGAATCACTGATATGTTTATCTCATTTTTGCTGTATATCAAACTCAAACTCAAAGCATTTATTTCAATTAAACCAATTACAGGCACTTTTGAATTGTTAAAGAGTCAGTCAGTTAGTCAGAAAATTGAAGCTAGTCGCCCATTCCAAAACGTAGATCTCTATGGAGAAGAATGGGCAAGAAACTCCATGGACACTATTTTAAATTAAAATTATTACAAAATCCTGGGTACATTGTTCTTGTTGCTTCTATATGTGAGAACAATGTAAAAAATAAATAAATTCAAAATATAAGATTAAAAATAAGCCCTGGCAGTTAAGAGATGACCAGTCTCCACTGACGGCGCCCGTTCACGAACATGACGCGTGGATCAGCATCATCTAGCTTAACCATTTTGTAGGGAACCGAACACATGTGTGTATCAACAGTTTCTTCCACGCAGGTGCTAATGATGCGCGACTGCCACCTCTCCCGGCTGCTCATCATCCGCGCCATACGTCGCATGTGCGTGGACAATCTCAAGTGGCCCGCAGACGGGCTGTGGTACAGTGTGCATGACAGGCAGAAGAAGTGCAGTGGCTTCCTATGCACCGCCGACGGGTTCTGCAGGTTTAAGGGGGATAGTAATCGTGAGTACAAGATATAATATAAATTCAAAATTTAAAAAACCCCGACACATATACAGGGTGTAAGAGATAGCCCTTCGCAAACTAACAGGGTACATTCAGCTCCTTATTTTGAATCATATTCCACCGGAAATATTCTCAGGAAAATTTTCATTTTTTTTTCTCATATTTTCAGTTACTATTCCTTTATTTCAATGTAAAATTACATTCTCTGTACGTAGCACTCCATTTATGAAAATAAATCAGCAATGGATGTTGAAATACTCGGCGGCTGAAGGCTCGTTGCGTTGCCATTCGCTACGCGCGTTTTGCCACGGTAACGATACATTGCGTGCGAGGTAATAAAACAAATCAGGTTTATTGGATTGCCATAACGTTCTTGAAATAATTTCATGTACCGGTCATCTTAGTATGATATACTGAATTCACCCCATCAGTCTGCGGAGGGCTGTCCCTTACACCCTGTATAATATACAACATGCCCCAGACTTAACGCACAACCTCTTAAGGGGTCATTGTACTCATTCTTATGAACAACTTTTACTATTGGACAAAACCTGAAATCGCGAAAAAAAGAAATCAGCTGTTCCCTACATTTATGTTCGCATAACCCGTCAAAATGACACTTGATTTTTTTTCGCGATTTCAGGTTTGTTCCTATAGTAAAAGTTGTTCATAATGATCCCTTAGGAGGTTGTGCGTTAATTCCGGGACATGTTGTATAAGTACTTTCAAGTACCTAGAGCTAATACGAAACTGTTTGTTTATATTTCAGCGGGTGAAGAGTTAGCTCGCGCGGCGGGCGCTCTGACATACATTCTGGCCACTATCGGCAGTAAAGCCGAACTCAAGTCTACGCTGTGTTACGCGCTGGAAATCGCTGGAAGAGACTGGGCAGCATGTTTGGATAAACGACAGGTAAACACCTTAAAAATATAGAAAAAAAAAAACAAAGTATGTATTTAGTATTTCAAAGTTAAATTCACCTTACACGTACTATCGATAAAACGGACGGAGTTACACCTTACAGTTGCTTCTCGTATGTGTCGTGGTCAGATCTTAGAACTGATCATTTCATGAAGTGTTCGACCATTCTATGAAATGGTTGTATTTCATGAAATAGAACATCGACCGCTGGTCACATCATGATGTGGTCTGGCCAGATCATTGAATGCTCAACGTTTGACGATATGAACAGTTAAACGCACGACTGCTACATGAGGTGGCCAAACATTAGTGATCATATCGTAAACTAGTTAGATTATCCACCGGTAGAGGTCGCTTTGTTTTTGTTGTGCATCCATTCTAACTCGAATAATTCCTAAGTAACTGCGAACAACTTGGATGTAGCGCTCGCCGGCCACAGTTTCTTTTTTTTTTTTTTTTTTGTTTCGGGGTGGAAAATCCTCATGGATGTCCTCCGCCCTGGGGCGGGCGGAGGGGTCTGTCAGACTCTTACTGACTAAAAACCACCCCGGTGTTCCATCTCACACCTACGCCGAGGGTCGCGGGAACTTACGATTCTTCCGCAACCCCCGGCTGGTGCCAGCCCGCCACGGCAGGCCTCTCCTCGTGTCGAGGGGGGGAGTGAGGTGTTTGACTCCCCCCGCGACGTCTAAGAGGGGCGCGCGTGGAACACTACGCGCCGCCACCTCGGGTTCGATGTATGGGGGGCGACGGACGTCCCCGAGTCCGTCGCCCCTGGACCCATTTAGGGGGGCTGGAAGAGGGCGTTGTCCGCCCTCCGCCGACGCCCAGTGCGCCTGCTGCGGGCTGGGTGAGAGGATGTGATCTCCCTCTCCCTTTCCGCAGCCTCCTTCTGCGAGATGACTGTCTCGAAACCACCGCGTCCCAGGACTCCTCGCTGCCGACCATCGAATTAACGACAGCCGGCAGCGACAGGTCACTGCCTACTCTAGAGATGAGGGCACGGCGCGGCTCCTCCCAAGCGGCACACTCTGCCAGCGTATGCCGCGCCGTGTCCTCCCGACAGTCGACGCAGTGGTGACACCGGGCGTCCGGCTCCCTGGTTATGCGACACAGGTACTTCCCGAAGCAACCATGCCCCGAGAGCACCTGCGTCACCCGAAACGACAAGGAGCCGTGCCTCCTCCCGAGCCAAAGGTCGAGCACCGGCCGGACCGCCTCGATGGTGCCGAGGCCGGCGGTAGGGCGTGAGAGCCTGTCCCGCCATTCCGCCACCAGGACCTCGCGAAGCAGCAACCGACGCTGCTCCATTAGTCGCTGCATCGGTCGCTCACCTCGCGCCTGCATTTCCTCGCGCCACCGATACAATGACGCGAGTAATTTCGCCTCCAGGTCCCAGGGCGGGGATCCGGCCAGTGCACAAGCCGCCTCGTAGGAGATCGTGCGATACCCCCTGATGACTCTGACGGCCATCGTTCTCTGTGGCCTCCGCAGAACAGCAATGCTACCGGCCGTCAGGTCAGCCGCCCAGATCGGGGCCCCGTACAGGGCCATCGATCGCACGATCCCCACGTAGAGTCGCCTACAGGCGGCGCTCGGGCCCCCCAGATTGGGAAGCAGCGTTGACAGCTCCCCAGCCGCGCCCATCAACTTGGGCACCAGCCGCCGGAAGTGGGGTCCGAAGTCCCACCGGCTGTCGAGCACCAATCCCAGGTACTTCATGGTAGACTCGACAGCGATCCGGACCCCCCCGACCACTATGTGTGATCCGGGCGGCGGCGCCCGCCGGGGACCATGGAACACCATGGCCTCCGACTTGTTGAGGGCCACGTCCAGGCCGAGGCGCCGTATGCGGCCTACCACCTGTGAGACCGCAGCCGTCGCAAGCAACGCTGCCTCCCTGTACGAACTCCCCCGGGCCGTGACCAGCGTGTCGTCCGCATAGCACGTCAGGTCCACGCCCGGCTGGAGTTCACCCCTCAGCACCCAGTCGTACCCGATGTTCCACAGGAGGGGGCCTACGACCGAGCCCTGTGGAACACCGCACGACATGAGGCGCTGGTTTGTGCCATCACATCCCACGTAGGTGACACACCTCTCCGACAGATAAGCCCCAACGAGGCGGCGGAGGTAGAGAGGCACCCGGTGATACCGCAGTGCCTGTCGGATACAACTCCAGGGCAGGGTGTTGAAGGCGTTGGAGATGTCCAACGACACCGCCATCATCACCCCGCCCCGGGACACCGTTTCCTCCGCCAAGACTCTCACCCGTGACACAGCGTGTATGGTGGAGCGCCCGTACCGAAACCCGAACTGACACTCGTCCAGGTCCGGCCCCTCTCCGCACAAGTGGCCGACGAGGCGGGCTGCGATAATCCGCTCAAACAGCTTACCCACCTCGTCGAGCAGCACTATGGGCCGGTACGCTGACGGCGAATCGGCAGGGCGCCCCGCCTTCCTGAGCAGGACAAGACGACCAGTTTTCCACAGAGTGGGAAACTGGCCCCGCTCAAGGCACGCTGTGTAGAGACCTCTCAGCTGGGGCTCCAGCTCTTTCAAAGCGAGGGCTAATACTTGGCCGTGAATCCCGTCGGGCCCCGGAGCCACGTTCTTGGCTCGGAGCCGCATCACGGCCGCCCTCATCTCTGCCTGTGTCACCTCTGGGACGCTGATGGCGTTCTCATCTTCAGGCTCTGCGGCTGTGGGCAAATCCATCGGCGGCGGGGTATGCTCCGCTCTAGCCGGAAAGAGGGCTACGACTACCTCCTCCAGCAGCTCAGGTTGGAGACTCTCCGTGAGTGGGGGCGCCGCGGCTCTGAGTTTCCCCCGAACCGCACGATAAGGGCGCCCCCATGGATTCCCGTCTAGAGTCTCCAACATCTCCTCCCTGGCTCGCGTCTTCGCCTCGCCGATGGCCAGCCACAGAGCCTCTTTCGCCGCGCGGTACACCTCATACAGCGCGGCTTCTTCGTCAGGGACCCGACGACGTCTCCTCCGGTATCGGGTGTACCGGCGTCTAACCGTCACGCACGCGATGCGTAGCTGCGCAATCTCGGCAGACCACCAGTACACCTGGCGCCTTCCTGTCTGTGCGTGGACGCGGGGCATCGACGCGTCGCAAATTTGCGTCATCGCCCCGCGGAACCACAGCGCCTCCTGTTCGACGTCGACGGGTCCGGTCGTAGCCGACTCCCGGATCCAGGCCTGGACAATCGCGGCCTCCTCGAGAAGCTCCCTGTCGATGTGCTTGCGCGCCCAGCGCGGGCCAGTCGCTTGCGGGGTTGGTGGACTGCGGCCGCCGGCGGTCTGGGTGGAGACGTCGAAACGGATGTATCGGTGATCCGACAACGTCTCCACCTCCGCGGCGACACGCCAGTCGTAAATACGGCTCGCGGCAGCAGGGCTAGCGAACGAGACGTCCACTATGGACCCGCCCCGCTGCCGCACGCACGTGAGTACCGAGCCCCGGTTCAGGACGACCAGGCCAGTCGTGACCGCCCACTCCTCCAGCGCCTCACCCCTAGCATCGGTCACCGAGGATCCCCACGCCGTAGACTTGGCGTTGAGATCCCCGAGCAACAGCACGGGGCGAGGGTGGAGTCGGCCTACGACGGCACCCAACTCGACAAGGAAGTTCTCGAAGTCGGCGAGACTCTTGTTGGGCGAAAAATACGCACCCATCGTGCCAACGCCGTCCGCGAGAGCGGCCACCCAGCCGTGACCTCGGGACGGGCTGACGAGAGTCCCGCCGATGATGGCCACCAAGCCGTCCAGGTCACCCACCCAGTTATTCCGGGGGGGGACAAAGTACGGCTCGGCGACCACAGCCACATGAATCGACCACTCCGCCATGCTCTGGAGCAAGAGATCCTGAGCTCTAGCAGAGTGGTTGAGATTGCCTTGGAGGAAATGGTAGAGCGCCATTATGCGCAATCCATTCCCTCCACACCATTCCTAGGCCGGGAGTCGGCCGAAGGACAGCCAGGCTGACAGGGGGGTAAAGAGCCCCCGGCAGCCTTAGCCCCCTTATTCTTCTTTGCGGCGGGGGCGCCACATGCCTTTCCGCCCGCTCTGTGCCCAGCGGGCCTCCCTGCAGCTGTACAGAGGCTACAGTTTGGCGCCGCGGAGCACTGGGCCGCCTTGTGGCCGGGCTGGCCGCAGCGATAGCATTGCTCGCTGCGGTCCGTTTCGGCGGTGCACCGTGCCCGGACATGCCCAATGTCCAGACATCGGTAGCACCGCATAGCCCTGGGCTGCAGCAGCTTGACCCTTGCCGCAGCCCACCCCACCACCAAACGCCTTCCGTCGGCGACTTTATTCGCCGCCGCCACCGGGCACCGCACCCAGATCGTGCCGAGCCCGGAAGCGTCGGTGCGAATATCACCCGTCCGCACGTCTTGGGGCGGACATCCGTCGGCTTTGGTGATGGCCGCCACGACCTCAGCCGGGGTCGTCGAGTCGTCCAGGCCATCGACGCGCAGCTCTGCAGTCTTCATCGGCCTAGACACCCGGACGTCCTCCGGGTTGAGGACCTCCCTCAACTTGGCGGCCAGGATGTCCGCCTTTTCCCCGCTGGAGGCACCCGACACCTCAAGCAGCCGCGCCCCCGTCATTGCCGGCTTCATTCTGAAGCCGGACGGTGTGCCAAGGTCGGGGAACGCGACTTTGGCTTTAGCCTCCGCCAGGACCGCCTTGTATGTAACGCCCCTTTCGACGGCTCCGGGCTGCAGTGTTATCACTACAGCCGCGGAGCGTGGGGCTCTAACCTTTGGCGGTCCCTGTGCCTTCTGGGGTGCCGGTGCTCCAGCGGGTGCTGGTACTGGCAGCGCCGTCTTTATCTTCTTGCGGCCCCTCTTGACGACCGTCGTCCAGGTATCTGTGCCAGGCCCAGGCACGGCCGCCGGAGGCACCGCTGGAGGTGCCGCTGTCCGTGAGGTGGCCATCTGGGGCGCGGATTTTTGGGCGGGATCAGCCGGCGTGGCCGCCTGGCCCCGTTTTTTGGACCCCTCTCTCCCACGACCGTCCCCAGCGAGCGGAGGGCGGACGGATTCTGCCGGGAGGAGCCTCGCCTCTATGGCCTCAAGGCGGGCACCCACCATGTCCCCGCACTGCATCATGCAGATGCGGACGATTTTTTCGACCTCCGCATCCACAAGTGCAGGCGTCGACGACGAGGCCGGCGATGGAGCCGACGACGGGGCTGCAACGGGAGAGGACTGAGCGGCCGCGGGAGCTGTCCTCTGGGCGGCAACCTGCCGCTTGAGTTCCTCTAACTCGGATCGGAGACGGCCGTTCTCCTCCCACAGCTTCGCCGTCTCCTCCGAGGTCGTACGATGAAGGAGACTCTCCACCGCCTCCCTGATCCCCTCTGCCGCCTCTTTAAGGGCGCGCGTGAAGGAGCCCTTCAGGTTGCCGGACTTGGTAGCAACCTTCAGGACAACATCCACGCCGTCCAACACCTGGCGGTTGAGAACCTCTGCCGTTAAGCTCTCCCCTGCTGCCGTCTGGGCAGACCGCCGCTCCCGGGCCCGACGGGCCATTTCGGCAACCTCGTCGGCCGCGACCGCTCTATTTTGAGCACGCTTCGCAGCGTTGGCCTCCGCCTTCGTGCCCATAAGAGAGACAGTGACCCCTCCCGGCTCTTCAGTTGAGACTCCGGATGAGACCCCGGGGTCACTCTCCCCGCCGATTCCCGGCGTATCAGGCCGCTTGAAGCGACCCCGAACGTCGCGCCCTGGCATCGGAGCGGAACCTCCGCCCACCACCGCACGACCCCGGCCTCTCCTTGCTGTCGCCACTTTAGCAGCCGGCAGGTTCTCCTCGCTTGAGGAAAGCACCATCGACCCCGCTCGGTCCAAATCTTCGCCGCGCGAACGCTTTCTCCAAAATTTGGAATTCCTACGCGAGTCCTGGTCGGACATGCTTATGTCCCCTGAGGAACGCGAGCCTCCTCGACTCTTGTTGCCATCACTGGCAAGCGGTACCTCCGCCAATAAACTTGGCACGTCACTCTCCTTTTCGCATCTTTTGGGTTTATTTGTTTCCATTTTGTTCCCACGAGTAGTGAGGAAATAAATGTCCGCCTAGGCAGAGCCTCTTGCACTAGGTAAGCCTATATACTGTAGAGTGCGGCAGGTATCTACAGGGGAAGCGCTAGCGACTGGTCCCCCACCAGCCACTCATCCTCTCGCCACGCTTCAAAGCTTAGGATTAGGTGGTTTTTTATCTTAGAGGTGTCCTTCCTCTGGGCCGGGCGGTTAAGCCAAGCCCCCGACGGCGGCATTAAGCATGCCTTCGTTCGCTGTCCGGCTAACCCGACTCAGCGAACCCGTCGAAAGTTCTCTCCTCAAGCATGCTCTTGAGGGAGAAACAATAGCCACGTTGGTGCGCCTGCACCGTGGTGGCAAGGTCACATCCAGTGTCAGTCGACGAATGTCGACTGATCAGGAGCGACCCACCTCCCTTGTTCCTCCACTGTGCCCTCTGCTAATCAGAGGGACACGTGGAAGAAAGACGTGGAGCATACTGCTCCCCCGCCCGCAGAAATTCGCCACAAACAATACTCTCTCCGAAAAACTCCTACACCTTTTTCAAAAAGAGATTATTGTTCATGCCCAGGGTGCACCGGCCCGACAACTGCTCTTCCCCTCGAATGTATCCATAAGGGACCAGCAGGTATCAGGCACACGAGGAGGTTTTCTGCACGCACCCCCGGCCACAGTTTCTAACCTAACCTAACCAGTTTGGTCGGGGTGCCATTAGCGGCGTGAAATGCAACTACTTTGCGATATGCCCAGTGGTCAGCTGGGAATGTCGATAAATAGGTTGCTTTCGTCACGATATGGCTACTTCTACAATCGAACCACGACAGATACCGTACATTAATGATATTGCCCAACGTCGATAAATAAACGTTGTCGTTTATACGATATGGTTAATTTTAGCTGGCCATTTTATGAAATGACCGAACACTTCATGAAATGATCAATTCTAAGATCTGGCCACAACATATTCTGATTCATTGAAGAAACCCCTATGGTCCTCTGTTCTCGTAAAACAATAGAAAGTCGGAATGGCACAAAACATTTGCAAGCAAAATTGTTTCATAATTGGAAAGGCCTGGCTTTTGTCGATAGTACAGTGTCACTTTAAGTTACAGTACTTTAGTCATTCTTCAGAAAACAAACTTTTTCTCAATATTAGATTTCACCAAAATCGGTATGGGTAACCATGAAAAACATACAATAGGAAACATAGCATTTTATCCAGCGCATTCTTACCGGTAAACACGTAATGCAAATGTCCTTTCTTTGATATTGTTCGTCGAGTCGTTGAGTTCCCTAAGTCCTGAGTTGAGCTACACGATTACTAACAAATGCTTGCACTGAGTGGACAGATCCACTCAAATTTGTGTGGTTCTTTCTTCAAAATACCATTTCAGACACGGATCTACATGGTTCTCACATGATTTGACCAAGATTATTATCTGGTCTTTAAAAGAGACTGAACCCTGAGTTTGTTTCGCCATTTCTTCTCAGGGGTAGTCAGATAGGAAATGTTGACTCCGTCTAGCTTATTTTTAGGGTTCCGTACCTCAAAAGTAAAAAAAACGGAACCCTTATAGGATCACGTCGTTGTCCGTCTGTCTGTCAGTCTGTCAAGACCCTTTTTCTCAGGAGCACGTGGAGGCATCAAGTTAAAATTATTATCAAGTACGTAGGTCTATGGTCCCTTGGAGCTCTAAAAAAATCAAGCTTCTAAGTCAACGCATTAAAAAATACGGCCATTCATGCGACATATTTTGATACTCGCAATAAATCAAAACCTGTAGGGTACTTCCCATTGAACTAAAATCATGCAATTTGGCAATAAGCAAGGTCTCACAGCACAAGTAAAGGAAAAAGTCCGAAAATCAATAATTTGTAGTTTTAATAATAATATATAAAATAATATTAAAAAAAAACATTTTTTTGCGATTACAAACTTACATTTGCAGTTGGAGAATTGACCGTGACGTATATCGATGTATGGGTGAACATGTTTTTCAACTACAATGTTAAGTTTGTTTTTGGGATAAATCGTTCCCAACTGCGGAACTCTTAATTGTGCGTGGTCCGACGCGCACTTGGCGGTTTTTTTTTTAAATATGACATGTAAAAGTGATTCCAACATCCTATTTACATATGTAATAAAAAAATCATTTAAGTCATTTTTTGTCGGTATGAATTTAATTAGTTTGTTTGTTTTCAGGTGTGGTGTGATAGAAGACCGCCTTGGCTGGCTGGGATACTAGCAATAGTGGGCTCTATTTTACAGTTCATACCCCCAATCTTAGTCAATGCTGTGCAGGGCGGGGCTTCAATGTATCAGGTTGATTAATATGATAGTTTTTATTTATATCTAAGAGTCAAAAGTCAAATCATTTATTTCAAATAGGCACATAAAGGGCACCTTTGAACGTCAAAATTTACAAACTTGATTCTAGTCGCCCCTTCCAAAAAGTAGTTTCGTACGGAGAAGAATGGGCAAGAAACTCAACCATTACTCTTTTAAAATGTTTTACAATATTTTCTACTCATTTTTTATATAATTAAATGTGAAAACGATGCACCTAGAATAAAATTACTATACCACAATAGATAAACACAATTAAAAATGAAGCAATGACAGATAAATTAAATATGTGTTAGATGCACGGTGCTCACATATTCACAAACATTGTCTAATAACATAACATCACGCCTGTATACAGGCGCGACACGCGACGCGACATAAAGGCACCGTATGTCGCGCAACGGATGTTGCCTTTGTGTCGCGCGTGAGTCGCGTCGCGTGTCACGCCTGTTTGAGGGAGCCTTTAGGCAGAGGTGAACCTAACATTTTGCACCTGCATAATACAACTAATATTATCAGGACTCTTAGTAAAAGAGTACATTCGGACGGCATAAATAAAATGATTGAAGCACTTTAATAGAAAAGCCTTTCGATAATATTGCAGATGATCATTAAGCTTTAATATACTTAAAATTCCGACGAATATTATTTCGAATGTAATGTAGCTCAACTCGTTTTTTAATTCCAGACAATGGCCCTCTGCCTATCCTGCATTTCAAGATCCCTAGACTGTGTTCCCCGCAGCTTCGTGAACGCATGTTCAATCATAGAGGGCACTTTGCCCTCCCATATAAACCCTGTTGGAGGTTCCGTACTACTACAAATGCTTGTAACTGTCACCTACGAAGGAATACAGAAATGGGCTGATGAAGAAGTTGAGAAGGAAAAGGAAGGTAAGCGCCATCTATTGGTATTGATGTGAGACTTCTTAGTTGGTGTGACCGCCATCTAGAGATAGATATAGGAATTAATGCGCTTCGACTGAGAGTTAATGGTATGAAAACTTTTTTGTCTGGTCGTTTCAGGCCGTCGTCGTTCCAAGCTTTTTGTATTTCATTAACAAGGAGTTGTAATTTCTTTTTTTTTTCTTATATACTGGTCTCTGCTCGCGTTATTAATTAATTAATTAATCATTTATTATACTAAAGTTTGTTTTATTTGACAGCTGCATCTGCAGCAAATGGGGAGCCACATACTATGAGCGCAAAATCTAATAGACCGAGGTCTAAACATGTCAGGATTGCTGGCCTTGGGCAGACAAGTAAGTGCTACAACATTATCCATCTATCGCTTTAAAAGGTCTATATATTCACACGCGAAATCTCCTAAGAGGTCATTGTACTGGTCTGGGTATTGTAGGGGTTATTATGAACAACTTTTACTATGGGACCAAACCTGAAATCGCGAAAAAAAATCTGCTGTTTCCTACATTTATCTTCGCATAACTCGTCAAAATGATGCAAACAGCTGATTTTTTGTCGCGATTTCAAGTTTGGTCCCATAGTAAAGGTGAACAACTTTTTAAAAAATAAATAAAATTAGTTTATTTCAAGTAACATTAGACTCATAATACAAACAGAAGCACAGACAAAAACGAACACTCACAGGCTCTCAATATGTCTGCTACAGCATTGCCGGATATAAGGGCAATCCAGTAGTATGACATCAATATTGCTGATTTACATAATAAGCTGAATGTTTTCGCTAATGTTTCAGAGAAATACGTTTATGTTAAATTTTTCATGGTTTTCCCAATGTTTGACCGATACCGCTGTATCGAGCCTTACAGATATGTGCGCGGCGAAACGGGGGGGGCAGTGCAAGCCGCTAATTCGTCAACGCTCGCTTCCCGCCGCTCATTCGACAACGCTCACGGCGTCCCGCCGCTCAGTCGTTAACGCTCATGGTGTCCCGCCGCTCGGTCATCAACGCTCACGGCGTTCCACCGCTCATTCGTCAACGCTCACGGCGTTCCGCCGCTCATTCGTCAACGCTCACGGCGTTCCGCTGCTCATTCGTCAACGCTCACGGCGTCCCGCCGCTCATTCGTCAACGCTCACGGCGTCCCGCCCCCCGCGGTAAAGCGGTATCGGTCAAAATATACCTATTTAGTTTTGAAACTTGACACTAATTTGTAACATTTGCATTGTCTTGCATGTGAATTAGAATAATTATACATCTGCTCTAGCTTGTAATTATTATAGAAAGAACTTTCTGGCTCATCAACAATATTTGTACGCCACGATTGGCAAAACATTGTAGCTACTTTTTCCCCAATACTTAATGCATATTGCTGACCACTCACGTTTTTACAAATAAATTATATTTATCTAAAAAACCATTATCCCCGCAGCCACCTCAACATCTCTAAGTTTCGACGGCAGTCACAGCAGTGCGTCATCTATAGCCCTCGCCGTCGCCGAAGCTCTGTGTTCCATAGACGAAGACGACAAACATACCAGAGACATACAACTGCTCATAGAACGAGCTAAAAGGAAAGTTGTGTTGTCTGAACAGTTCGGGCTTGAAGACTTTCCGGAATTTGCTGAGTTGTTTGAGGAGGTGGGTTTTGCTAGAATTTGGCAACTTGGTCAGCTTTTCGTCTTATTAGATACGGATGAAAGTTAGAGGTATGGAGCTAATATCATCAGCTGATTTACGCAGCTCAGTTACTTAGCAATACGGAAGGTAAACTTATGTTACACTGGTTTTCTCAAGTTATGACTCCATGTTGTTGTACCTACGAGCTTACATTAATTTATCATACAGTAGTGTGCATCTGCCTCGTTGGTCTAGTGGTCGCTAGCGCTACTGCTGAGCATGAGGTCCCGGGTTCGGCTCCTGGGTCGGGAAAAGTGTTATTGGGTTTTTCCTTCTGGAATTTCTCAGTAGCATCTCGGAATCTGGATTTGTGCCCGGTTGATAGCAATAGACTCGCCCCCTATTACATGGGACTTAAGGCGAAAGCGCCAGGGTAGCCCGCGAAATTCAATTTTTCTTACGTTTTTGCAATTTGCAGGTCAGTATTAGGTTTTATGTTGATTAAAATATGATTCGCGACCGTAACAAATATGTACTTACAGAATTATAAACATTAAAGTCATCAATATAACTCTCTAAGACCAAGTAATTCTATTGAATGACTATTTCATGAAATCTTACATTTCAGGATTATATAATACTAACTTAAAAAATTGTATCACTGATTCTAATGATTATAATTCTGTAAATACATATTTGTTACGGTCGCGAATCATACTTTAATCAACATACACCCAGACACTGAGCTGCAAATTGCAAAAATCGTAAGAAAATTTGAATTTCGCGGGCAATCTTGGCGCTTCCCCTTAAACACAACTGGCGAAATGTGGGTGTACCTACTATAAGTACACCTCTGCCTAACCCTTGGGGGATGACAGCCGTGATGTTACGTGTAGAGTGTATCTAGCGCGTAAACGAAATCTACCGACGAAACTATAACGGCCGGTACAGTTTATCATTAACGGCTAAACCCAATAACCTATCTATCACCAGTTTTGGCATACTGGAGATAGAAAAACCTACCTATCTATGGTTTTCACGTCCCAATAATTTAAAAGAGATAACGGCCTGACATGAGGACAGATAGAATTACACTGTCTACCATCAATAGCGATCTGTCTTTTACTGAAAATAGGTTATTGGGTTCGGCCGTAAAGCGATCAATATCCCCTGCCTGAAACACAGGTTTAAATTAACCTAGATCGGGCTGGTCGCTAAGTAACATTGCGATTCCGAACAACCATTACTTGCACCTTTAATAATAATATCTTAGTTTTTAGTTTATTTTAGGCACTATAAGTGTATGGATAACTTAATGCTGTTGGCTACATGTACACTTTTGTAAACATTTTATTTGAATAAATTTGAATTTGAATATTCAGTAGTGGCCCAAACAATGAACTCTTAACTAAATTGTTATGAACCTTGAAGTATAACTATGAAGTTATAAGTGATTGGACAAAATTGCAATATTGTCTGTATAGTTTTGTTGTATAATTTCATATTTCTTTATGTCTTCATTTTGCCATGACTCAATTCTAGCGCCACTAGTTTTATATTCTTATTTTTCTGTTTCACTTATGTTTGTATATGCTGGTTAACCTATTATCGGCTTCTGTGTAAGTCCAGGACTAATCATTATTGCCTATACTTGTAATTTATTGTATACAGAAGCTGTTGGTAAACCTTTATAAAAAATAAATAAACCTTGAACGTTTTAGGGTGACGTGCCAGGATCTAATGCAGAGAGAGTAAGTGATGCTGCTGCCCTAACTAGTCAAATACTAATGACATCGCCTGGAAGAGACAGCCTCCGAGTAAGTACGACAAGGCACCGTACGTATTATGTTGTGCTATGTAAAGGTACTATGCGAAAAACGAACATCTATACACCGTAAGGACTATTCCTGCTTGCAGCGCTCGGCCGCTATAGTATAGCTTGCTAACATATGTGGTCATCGTGTGCACGGGTTTTGTTTTCAAATTGGTCAGATGTAAGTTTCCTCGATAGTACGCTTGCTTCGAGATAAGTGGCTTGCACTATTTCTCGTGTCAACTTATAGGATTTTTTAACGAGAGAGGTGTGGGGTTTTTAGTTTCGGTAGGACTAATGAGGGTTTTCATGAAAATTCAACCCACCAGTTGGCGCCATTTAGGCAAGAGATCTTCCATTTCGACAATGAATATAAAATATTGAAAGCAAATTAAACAAATTTTCTTTAAAAAATAATAAAGGAGAAACCGGTTTCTGGGCCTAACCGTTACACGGATCAGATATGTACCAAAATTTTTCTCTATTTTGCTTAATTAACCCATTTAAATCTTAGCCTCAATGACAGTGGCCAAGTGTAGAAAATAATTAGATCTCTATTTTTTGTTTTAAACAACCTTTGTAAACTGTTGCAACACTTATTTCTTTAGACGTCACTAACTTCACAAACGTTAGCATTATATCAATAGAGCGTACCCTAAGAATACGATCGATTTAGTGGAAATCGATAGTTACAGATAGTTAAATAATACTCTATTGTTTTAGTATATTTGTTTTTTTTAGGTATTAGAATCAATGTAAAATAAAAATATCTGGAATCTAATTGATTTTTAACGTAAGCACCATTAAAAAATC
This sequence comes from Fissipunctia ypsillon, assembly GCA_947568875.1. Classification (NCBI taxonomy): domain Eukaryota; kingdom Metazoa; phylum Arthropoda; class Insecta; order Lepidoptera; family Noctuidae; genus Fissipunctia; species Fissipunctia ypsillon. Next base: position 20,282,517 of record OX387649.1, read on the forward strand.
GTTAAAACAAAAAAATACATAATATCGATGAAATCGATTGCACCACAGATTGCACTAGTAAACGGCAAATGTCAATGTCAACGTCTGTCAATTGTCATGGTTATAATGTCATGTCATAATGTCATTCCCTTTTCGTATTTTTGCGCAAATGAATGTTTTTCCTGTTTTTTTTTTCGTATTTCTCGGGATTTATAATTTCATAAGACCTCTGCTCGAATACTGGACTCCCGAATTGATTGCCTTCTGACTGACTCTCGCTGGAACATTGGACACCGTACCTACTCTGCCACCCCTGCTGTCCTTTGCTGGAAAACCGGATCTGTTTTGTTCTTTTGACGACTGGTTAATAACAACATTATGAGCCTGTGCATTAATTGCGGAATAGCAACAGATCGCTACAATACAATAGGAAGGCGAAGATGAAATTGAAAGATAAAATGATTCTTTCAATTGTACAGGAATAATGGGTCGCGCCGTTCCTAAATCTGAAGTCTCCCCCTAAGCGTCACCATGATAGGCTGCAGGCGCAGCAGCACAGCGCACGTGCGTTCCAGATTTACGTAGGAAACATAGCCTCAAAAATATAATTTCTTATATAAATAACTCAAATAATAAAAATAACCTAAAATGTAAACATTGTCTGATTTTACCAATTTAGCGGTTGCTGGGAGACGTGAAAATTAGGCTCGTGAGACCTTCCTAAATGTTCTAATTTATAGCCAAATTCCAGCCCTGTAACGCCAGGCCCAAGTTCCTATGCAGTTTGGTTTCTCCTTTAATGATTGAACTAAAACTACAGTACAACTGTTATTGATTTCTGGCTTAACAATAAAGTAATAAGTAATATTTATGATACGACAGTGATGCGTCCTTCCGCGAAGCTGTCTCGACAGTCTCGAGCAAAATAGATTGACGATCGTGTCGAACACTGAACGATGACCGATTGTTGGATCTGTCAGTTGATTTTGATAGTTCGACTAGCTTCACCCGGTTTAAAGATATTTATTCTCATAAAGAAACACAAATAGTTTAATTAAAATATGAGATTATAAATATTATAGATCATGCACTTATACTATTACATCATGACTCCGTGAGTCGGACGTTCATCATTCGTATAATTCATTCGTTCATAATTCAATACCGACCAAAGAAAATATAGGCGTTTTGACACTTTTGACAGGTGCCCGGACCTGACGTCTCAGTGCTGCCACCTAGTGAACGTCATTTGAGAAAACCCTCATTGTAAACTTTTTTTGGTATGGTCAACCGCATGTATGACTACCAAACAGCAGGGAATCCGATCGAAGCCGATCGAAGTCTCCTTGCTCCGAGATTACTACCTTAAATTATCTTTTTTAACCCTCGACGGAAACAGAGGGATATTATACGATTAACTTGTTTACATAACATAATATCACACTTGTTTAACCCCGAAGGTTAGGTAGAGGTGGTGGTGGCGGTTTCCGCTTTTTTAATCTGTTTAAATACATATGCTTCGCATCTTTTTTAGGTTATCTATGAACATCTCGCACTGCATTCGGAATGGATATACAAAGAGCTGGGCATTCAAGATTCCTGTGACGTCGACATACCGTTGAACAAAACCCCGCTATTGTACATCATGTTTCATATTGGGAAGCAACCTTTTGATCAGGTATTTTTTTTTCAACCAAGGTATTATTCATGAATACACTTATTCCGAAACCACATTACTGATTATGATATTAACAGCGTTTACGACGTACCTACGGCATTTCATACAAACTTTCATGTCCTTGTTTTTCGAAATGAATGAACTGATTTTAATGAAACTTCATACGCATAAGCAGGATACATAGGTCTAAAAAGTTAGTGAAGAACATTTTCGAAAAATAGTGTAACAGCTAAATTCGACCGATTTTAAAATTTCCACAGAAACAGAGATTTCCAATTATTTTTTTTTAAATAAGACATTTCGAAAATGTTCTAATCTAACTTTTTTGACCCATGTATCCTGCTTATGCGTATGAAGTTTGAAAATCGGTTCATTCATTTCAAAAAACAAGGGCTTGAAAGTTCATATGAAATGCCGTACGTTGAAAACGCTCTTAATGGTAAGTATACTGTTCTGACAATGGAACCTTATGCCTCATTGTCTATTGGTCAAGTGTTACTCGTAGTTCAATCTATTTTCATGCGTAATATATTGTAGAAGTACCTACGTAGGGCCCAGAAATGTTTATTGAGTCACTTTATTTATTTATTTAAGGGGAAAGCGCTACGGTAGCCCGCGAAATTCAAATTTTCTTGCGATTTTTGCAATTTGTAACTCAGTGTCTGGGTGCATATTGATTAGAGTATGATTCGCGACCATACCGTTAAAGTATGATTCGCGACCGTAATGTTAATTGTAAATTCATGTAATATAAATTGATTTTGCATACGATTAAAACGGTGAGACATGTAAGCACTATGCAATACTATGAACACCTGTGTAAGCATACCGTGTTTCTGGAAAATAAATAACAAATGTGTATAAATGATAGAATTAAAATCTTTAGAATCAGTAATACAACTCCTTATGTTAGTATAATCCTCAAATGTTAAGATTTATTGAAATAGTCGTTCAATAGGATTACTTGTATTGAAATTAAAGACTTTAATGATTATAATTCTGTAAATACATAATATATTATTTCTTACGGCCGTGAATATTTAACGATTTCTAGCTATGTACAAAAAAATGAAAGCGCAGTGTTATCGCGATCACCACTTGAAGTAGATGATCTATCGGTTGACCTAACCTTGGTAACATGAACAAGTGTGTTGTGCCTGCGTTTGCACACCTTGCATCCAATTGATTTACAATGATTAGCATAGTGGCCTGCGCAATTATAACATAATAATATGGAAAATTGTGGTAGTAATTCTAACCTCTATTCATTACTAAGTCCAAAAAATTGTGGACAAGTACTAAGGGGATGATCCCCTTGACAAAATTATAATAAGTTAAGTAAAATATTAACATTATTGTTTCGAATCGTCTGCTACAAACAAACTCTAAGCGCCTTCAAAACCCTTTAAATAACCTCTGACGGCTTATTCTGTTTGTATTGTCCTTAGTTCCTTCGCGGGGAATGGCCAATCCCTTGGAGCAAGTTGGTCACCGTAGCCAAAGCCTGGTCTGGTCTGGAAGGCGTCCGGGTCCACATCAACAGACGAACAGACGTCCGTAATATGAAGACCCAGGGAAAGTCCAACAAACAGTTGATGCAACTTTGTGCTATGTTCAAGTCCAATAGTGAAGGACTTTTGTAGTGTGTTCGGGTGAGCTCGGGAATGTTCGGAACTTGTCGGGTCCACATCAGAAGATGTACAGATGTACTAAACATGAAGACCCAGGGAAAGTCCAACAAACAGCTGATGCAACTTTGTGCTATGTCCAAGTCCAATTGTGAAGGACTTTCGTACTGTGTTCGGGTGAGTTTGGGAATGTTCAGGGAATGTCCGGCCCTAACGAAATTCGCAGTATGAAGAATTGAAGACATGGAAAGTCCAACAAGCAGCTGATGCAACTTTGTGCTATGTTCAAGTCCAATTGTGAAGGACTTTCGTACTGTGTTCGGGTGAGTTTGGGAATGTTCAGGGAATGTCCGGCCCTAACGAAATTCGCAGTATGAAGAATTGAAGACATGGAAAGTCCAACAAACAGCTGATGCAACTTTGTGCTATGTTCAAGTCCAATTGTGAAGGACTTTCGTACTGTGTTCGGGTGAGTTTGGGAATGTTCAGGGAATGTCCGGCCCTAACGAAATTCGCAGTATGAAGAATTGAAGACATGGAAAGTCCAACAAGCAGCTGATGCAACTTTGTGCTATATTCAAGTCCAATTGTGAAGGACTTTTATAGTGTGTTCGGGTGAGTTCGGGAATGTTCGAAGCTTATCGAATGTACTGATGTACATTTTGGCAAAACCACAACTTTAATGAAGGTAATAGGATAAGCTGTATTTTTTGTGCCTTAACGGCATTTAGACTTTTAGACATAGGGGGCCAACCACAACCTCTTAAAGCAGTATTATTTTAATGTTACTTCAGTGTGAGAAAAAGATGGAGCTATACAGAACATCTAGCTCCATCTCTTTCCCACACTGAAGTAAAATTACAATAATACTGCTTTGAGAGGTGGTGGTCTAGCTCCAGGTGTAATCATGTAGCCGTACAGATATTAACTTGTTGTTAGATACGCGATCATAATATAAATGGCATATAAATAAGCATAATTATTTACAATATAAAATGAAGTATAATGATAATATTGATGTAATATATCTATTGGTAATATTCATTTTTATTTCTGGATCCTTCAACACAATTTATAACTAGTTTGTTTTTTTTTTAAATCTAAAACAAACCACTCATTAATAGTGTTACAGAGGCTTTTTACCTTATATTAGGTACTCTATCTTTGTCTTACGATTCGATGGCAAATTTCGGAAAATAGATTGAAATTAAACTAATAAGTCGTTATTTCACCAGATTCTTCACTTAGGTATCTCAGACGCATAGTAAAAGTAATTAAGTACCTACCAATAAAATACAAAACACGAAACATGCAAGGTTAAACAATTTACCTATTTAAAAAACGATAGTAAAACTATATCAGCAGGTAAACTGAAAAAAGATAAGTTTTTATCTCTCCTCTTGCTGGATCTACATCTATCAACTACACATAATACACCAGAACCAACCATATCATAAGAATTTGAAACTATATATGCGTACGTACGCCCCTCGTGGCTGTCGGTTACCCACTGAGAAATGGGCTGCGTGCGGCCAGGCTGCCAGTAGGTAGTTAGTGCGCGTAAGTACATGGAGTGATTTATCTGGTAATCTGTGGCGACAGGTCGGGGGACGAGGGAGTTTTATTAAAATGTGGCTGTTATTTTAGTATAGTGTATCTTACGACATCCACGCGAACTAAGTCGCGGGGCACAACAATTCTATACAAATAAATAAAAATGAAGTGTTTGTTTGTAATGTCAAAATAACAACTTTTTACTAAATCCATAAGAAAGTATAAACGGCACTTTTCAACATGTTTGTCTGTCTGTCTGTCTGTTCCGGCTAATGTCCGAAACGGCTGGACCGATTTTACTGGCAGATAGCTGATATTACGGCGAGTAACTTAGGATACTTTTATTTTAGAAAAATAATTAGGGTACCGTGCAAAAAAATTGAAACCCATGAAATTATGAACAAAAAGTCAGATTTGAAAAATTCTTTTTGCATTTGGTAACCCAATTGTCGAGGATAGTTATAAGCTATTTAACATCACGCTAAGACCCTTAGGAGCCGAGCAAAAAGAAAAAGTCAGATAGAACTCTAAGCGAAAACGAAGTAATAGCGCGGGCGGGCGATTCAACGCGACGGTTGGCGACGGGTCGGGGAATGAGGGAGTTTTATTAAAATGTTGCTGTTATTTTAGAATATTGTGTATCTTACGACATCCACGCGAACGAAGTCGCGGGACGCAGCTAGTTTAATAATATAACAACACACCTGTAATCCTCGAAGAGTTAGGCAGAGGTGTAGCTTACCTCAGAAAAGGGAAAACTTAAAACACCATTTAGTACCTACTTATGTCTACTTATACAAATAAACACAATTGAAGTATCTGTTTGTAAACAGCTTTTTCCTAAATGCATATGAAAGTATATACGGTAGGTACATAGGTACAACAAAAACACAAAATTTAAAAATGTTTGTCTGTCTGTTTGTTCCGGCTAATCTCTAAGTGTTGACCCACGGTAACTCGCGGGCGCGGTGGCGGGCGCGGTCGCGAAATATCAAACACATTGCATAATATGCAAGTGTTCACACACCGCACCTGCGTTTTGTACGTGAACACTTGCATAGTATGCAATATGTTTGATATTTCGTGATCGCGCCCGCCACCGCGCCCGCGAGTTAACGTGAACAAGCACTAAAACGTCTGGACCGATTTTGACAGGACTTTCACTGGCAGATAGCTGATGTTATAAGCAGTAACTTACGCTAGGCTTAGGTTTTATTTTAGAAAAAGAATAGTGTTCCTCGCAAAAAAAAAAAAACTAAAACCCATGAAATAGTGAACAAAATCCGCTTCAAATAGGGAGGTATTGACATCCACGCGGGCTAAGCCGCGGGTAACAGCTAGTTGTTTCAATAAAATCTGCAAGAAAAACTTCCTTTACTACAATATCCAAAACCAAACGCCATAAAATCCTCACTGCTCATATCAGGCCTCTCCAATCTGCCACCAATATCTATAAAACGTGAACACTGATATACGTCCACAACTCCGTATATAATACAATATTCTTCAACAAAATATTCACAAGGACATGAATTTTGTAAAACATTTTTCCGCTCAGTTCAGGAACTGAAGTTGGTCGGGGTAACTTGACTCGAAGTCTCTGTCCTAAGTTTTATACGGCACTCCATGTAACTTCCCTTCATAGACATTGACATTTAGTAAGTTTAAACACAGTAGATTCTATTAGGAGTTGGTTGGTAATAAGTTTCCGGAGTGTCGGGAGCCTGGAGGCTAGAAGATCGTAATTTTCCTCCGATATCTGATATTTTAAACGCGCAACCGGAGTTTCTTTTTGTAAAGTTTTCACCGTGCGACGTCCGTGTTTTGTTATTGGAGATTGGAAAGTTTAAAGCTTGCTATATTTTTCCCTTAGGTCACCTTGTGGCGGCAAGGAATCGATTTAAGTGGGCAGGTAGTTTCTTCTGTGATGGTAGATATTATTTTCTAACTAAAGAAAATATCAAAAATATGTAGTAGCAAAAACTTAATTATTAGGAAAGGGGGAACACAATGTCCGAAAAAATGAGGTTGTATTAATTATTCAGCCCTGGCGCTTGACGTTTATAGACGTTATATCAATATTAATACTTGCAATAGAAGTGTTGTCTCGTTTACCGTCCGCGAACTGATTAATCTATACATCTATACAAATAAATAAAAATTTCTCCATAATCACTACTGACTATCTAATAAAAAGCAAATAATGTAGGTACTTGAATAATATTTTGCACGTAACTATCTAAGCCGTAAACATCTATCGGTAAAGTACGTGAGTCACTTGTAATGTTTCGAATAAGTATCTGTTTGTAATGTCATCTAGTATGTCATAGACAATAGTCTGTAGCATGGACAAGCGACGTTGGAGTGTCGGGTGTGGGTCGATCGTAATAGTTTTGAACTAGTATCATTACGGTTTTATATAATTTGATGATCTTTATTATATGTATTTTATTGTTTATTTTATTCATTTATTTTAATATTTTATGTCCATATGTGTGTCCGTGGCATCACAGCGGGCCCTGACAGAATATCAGCGCTGCGGTATTTGTTTTTTTGTCAAATATCGCAGAATCATGCTGAGACAGCCTTTTTGGCCTCGCACAGGTCTTCGTTGTTTTTTTTTTGTTTTGTTTTCATGATATTGTTAGTTTTAATGTTATTTTTATTGTTGTATTACCAGTGCGTGTGCCAAATAAAATATTTTCCTTTCTTTTCTTTCTTTCTTTCTTATTGCCAAATTTACAGCTTTTTACTAAAGGCATATAAAAATATATACGGTACTTATAACAAAAAAAAAAAATTTCAAAAATTTTGTCTGTCTGTCTGTTTGTTCCGGCTAATCTCTAAAACGGCTGGACCGATTTTGACGGGACTTTTAGTGGTAGATAGCTAATGTTATAAGGAGTAAGTTAGGCTACTTTTATTTTTGAAAAATAATTAGGGTTTCGCGAAAAAATAATTAAAATCCATGAAAATGTAAACAAAATCCGATTCAAATAGGGAATTTGTTTTCCGATATCCACACGAATGAAATTGCGGCTACAGCTAGTAGAGAATAATTAAACCTTTCAAATGTCGTATGAACATAAGCAAAATACTCTCGAAACGACAATAAAATATATAATCGTGTAAAACGTTGAACGCTCACATGCAAACGGCTTCTAGTAGACGAACATTTGACGGGTTAACAAAACTAGAAATCGTTAGTTTAAAGCTTAACTAATTCAGATTGCACAATTTTTCCTCCACAGTTTTACAAATCACAATCTACCGGCCTTAACTCCACCCAATACAAGAAAACATCGCCCACCTTTAAACCCGCAAAACTAATCAAAGAACACACTGAATCCCAAACGCAAATCGAAGTGCTTTATAAGCCACGAGAACGGTGTATCGGAAACCGATGCAAATAAACTTGACCTGGGGTTCGAAGCCCAAATCTTTGGCGGGCAAACACCGTTGCTGTGTTGCTACATGTTACGCTCTATGCTGTTCGACATGTTAGATGTGAATTGAGGACCAGTCAAATGATTACTAGAGGCTAGACAGTCACGTGGAATTTTAGTCATATCTTCAATTATTTTTATAAACAAGGTGGAGACGACAGTAAATTAAGCTGCTTATACAAGATGTAATATAAATAGGTAACGCACAACCTCTTAAGGGATCATTGTACTCATCATTATGAACAACTTTTACTATGGGACCAAACCTGAAGTCGCGAAAAAAAAATCTGCTGCTCCCTACATTTATCTTCGCATAACTCGTCAAAATGTAGGGAACATCTGATTTTTTTTCGTGATTTCTGGTTTGGTCCCATAGTAAAAGTTGTTCATGAGTACAATGATCCCTTACGAGGTTGTGCGTTATTTATGTTACATCTTGTACATCATATTCTGATGTAGTGGTGAGTTAAAGTTTCTCCAAGCATCGCATCGCCGAAAAAACTCTGAAAACGTCTACCTCTGCCATGTCTGTAGTTGCATCTGTTCAACTTAAATTCCAATAACATACCCAAGATACTGAATGTTTAAAATATTTGGAGTCTTCCGGCAAGACAGAATAGAAGCAATGTAGGTCCTCGTACAGGATATGTAGCCAAGTTAGGTAATATTCATTTATAATCATTTAGAAGCTACATACAATCACTTCTTTATCCAAACGCTTTTATGTTGTGTTGCTTGAATGAAGCTGTCGGAATTTTATGCGAATAGTATTTGAAAGCTCATTCAACTGAAAATAAAAATCCTACTAATAAATTATAACCGCGAAAGTTTGTGAGGATGGATGGATGAATGTTTGTTACTCTTTCACGTAAAAACTACTGAACAGATTTGGATGGAATTTCTCACACAGATAGTTTATAACCTGGATTAACACATGGGTTTTTATCCCGATATTCTCACGGAATCGAGACATGCGGGTGAAACCGCGGGGCGCGGCTAGTAAAAAATCAAGAAAACTAGCGAGTCTCGAGTGAGTTTTCAACTCAAGGTAGAGGTCGGATCACTGAAGTTGTCCCAGAATTGTTTATTCAAAGCGCGCCGCGGACGTGATGCGATTGTTACATTCCGGGACGATTCCAATCAAATTTTGATTTATTCCTTTTGTTCTCCTGGTTACACTTTCGGCCTAATGTCCGACTGATTTTGTTGGGTTTTGACGTGGGATCAAGTTCTCGAAAAGGGAATGAAATAGAAACGTGTTTAGGCATGCAAAGCCCGAGATTCCCACTGTTTGCTGTGTTATCAGAATTTTAGTCATAATTCTCATGGTTCATTTCCATTGCCATTGAATCGGACACTTTCCTTTGCATAGTTCCTAGGCATAGGAATAATGCCACGTTTACCTCATCATCATCATCTGCCTAGCCTTTTCCCAACTATGTAGGGGTCGGCTTCCAGTCTAACCGGATGCAGCTGTATACCAGTATTTTACATGGAAAGACCGCCTATCTGACCTCCACAATCCAGTTACTGGTTAATACGATACCCCTTGGTTGGCAATTTCAACTTTACCTGTCAATTGTATTTCCATGTTTAAATATTTTCCAGGTCCCTGATTTAAGCTATCATGAGTTACAAGCCTTGTCTCCTAATTACGTAGGCCACTAGTCGAACTCAAAAAAAAAAAACATCGTGAGGAAACATGAGGAACATGAGGCATGTCCTAGAACCAAAAATTCGAAGACATATTTGACATCAACCAACCCGCACTAGGCCCGCGTGGTGCATTACAGTCCACTGCCTCTCGAAGAGAGGAGGCCTGTGTCCCAGCAGTGGGAACATTATAGGCTGAATAATGTTATTTATTATGACAAAAAAATAAAACATTTTTTAGTTGGTCAAAAGGAGGGTAATGGTTTTCACGTGTGTATGTATGTGTTATGTGCTACGCCTATGACGTAAAGTCGTAAGATTTCACTAATGGTGTGTGGTGCCGCCTATGAATAATTTCTTAGAAAATGTAAGCAATTTAGTAAATGGTGAACTAGATCATCAAACGTACAGCGTTGGTTACAAACTTTTGAGCCATCATTTGTTCCAAATATTTGGTCCAACATCCGCTCTTACGCAAAACACAGACGTGTACCAACAATGGGTCCGCTTCCTTCTAGCATGTATTATTTGCGTCGATATTAATCAGAGGTAATTTATTAACCTTTGTGTTATATTCTTTTTGTAATGTCAACCGCAAGAATAACATGTTTCGTAATAAAATACTGCTGTCGTTTGACATTTGTGTAATCATAACGAACATATCTGTTGGAAGCAGATTTTTGTTGAAATATGTCCTATTATTAACCGTGATATGTTGTCTTAATTTATGGTCTACGTCAAAGAAACCATTCCAGCTCATAACTCACTTTGTTCAGCTTAATTTTGCCGATACCTACCTACAAAGTGACGCGGGGCACTGCTACAGTGAAATGCTTTTCGAACATTGCTATTTTCAAGTTCATCGCATTTTTTGCTCTGAAATATTTCACGGAATCTCTGACGATAAATTGAAAGGCATCAGTTCGGATTTTACCTTTCAATTTATTGATGCAAGTGACTCCGTTCACGATAAAATGCTTTGACCATACGAACAGCAACATTGATTTAGGTATAAGTACTGTTTAGCACATAATTCCGCGTAATCGTGGTTTAATTGCAGTCAGTGACGTAGATTATTCATGAGGTTACGACTAGGTTTATAGTATTCCACAGTAAGCATTGGTGAATATCCTACTAATATTATAAACGAGAAAGTTTGTGAGGATGGATGGGTGGATGTATGTTTGTTACTCTTTCACACAAAAACTACTAAACGGATTTGGATGAAATTTGACATAAATATAGTTTATAACCTGGATTAATACCTAGGATATTTTTATCCCGATATCCCTACGGGAGAGAGTACTAAATAAAACCATAATTCATCCCATGAAATCCTGCTAATATGAAATGGGCTCTCCCTACGTGTGTTCTCTACCTAACAACCCTTTTAACAATTTATATAAAGGATATAATTTCTAATCGCCTTGGGGGTTTCATAATGTTAATGGTTAATGGTCGTGTTACAGTAAAGTGATTTGTCTGAACTGCAATAATCGGTAAGCAATCGGGTAAAGCAAAATGAGAACCACTTAGTTATGGAGCCGTCAATCCTATGATGTTGCATGATCCTGATTATATTGTGATACTTCTAGTTAAGCCGCATTTTCACTACCTTGCTAAGCGAACATTTTGTTCAGAGCAAGTGTTTGATGTTCTGCCGGTGTTCGCTCAGAACAGAAAACACCTGTTTTCCACTATACCCTGCTGAGCGAATACTTGTTTAGAGCAAGTATTTGCTGTTCTGCCGATATTCGCTGAAAACAGAAAACATCTGTTTACACTATACCCTGCCGGGCGAATATTTGTTCAGAGCAAGTGTTTGATGTTCTGCTGATGTTCGCTCAAAACAGAAAACATCTGTTTTCACTATACCTACCCTATACCCTGCCGAGCGAATATTTGTTCAAAGCAAGTGTTTGATGTTCTGCTGATGTTCGCTCAAAACAGAAAACATCTGTTTTCACTATACCCTGCCGAGTGAATACTTGTTTAGAGCAAGTATTTGCTGTTCTGCCGATGTTCGCTGAAAACAGAAAACATCTGTTTTCACTATACCCTGTCGAGCGAATATTTGTTTAGGCCAAGTGTTTGCTGTTCTGCCGATGTTCGCTGAAAACAGAAAACATCTGTTTTCACTATACCCTGCCGAGCGAATACTTGTTTAGAGCAAGTATTTGCTGTTCTGCCGATGTTCGCTGAAAACAGAAAACATCTGTTTTCACTATACCCTGCCGAGCGAATATTTGTTTAGGCCAAGTGTTTGCTGTTCTGCCGGTGTTCGCTCAAAACAGAAAACATCTGTTTTCACTACAACGAGAAAACGAATGCTCGCTTGCCGTGGCGTCGTTTTCACTGAAAGAATGAGCGAGCGAGCATTCGTTCACCGAATCCAACCGATCATCACTGAACAAACCTGTTCGTTCGCTCGAGTGTTTTCATTTACCGCGCGAACAAACGCTTACCTACTCGCTCAGAACTGTTGAGAACGCTAAGTGAAAACGCAGCTTTAGATATCTTTGATCAACATTTATGTACGTCATCATCATCATCTTTCTTTCTACTCTTGTTTCAACATTTTATCGCGAAACAAGCTCACAAGTCACAAGTCGACGCGTATTTACGCGATTCTTTTGTTTGTTTAAGTCCTTGATTGCACAACAATCGTTTAACGATCGCATTTTATCTCACTTGATAGTTATTCCCATTCCTGCCGCCGTATCTCTACAAAACTAAAGTCCACATTTCATTACCCACTATTTCATATCTGACCACCACAGAACGTTCCCATTTTCGCTCGCAATGCAACCAGCCACTGCACCTTATTACTAATCATACTGTATCCGAAACACATAAACAATAGGTTCCAATTTCCTACACAGAGGCGACCTCGCACAGTCTTCGAGAACTATTGACGAAGTTGTAGAGTAAGCATAAATTGTGTCTCTAGCTAATAGTTTGTAAACTAAATGTCCCCTTTTGTGAGCTATCTAGCAGCTCTGGGCGCAGTTGGCTTGGTTGGTGTATGTATTTGCTAAGTAAATTGAGATCAGCTTTGGAGCTTGCTCCTTAGTTGTGAACTGTAATAAAGCAGACGTGAGAATTAATGTAGAAGGTAGGAGGGAAAACTGTTATTAGACTAAATAAATCGAGGCCTACAAAAAGACCGGCCATCAAGTGCATGTCGCACCACGCACAATGAATGGTTCCGTAGTTAGGATGAATTTATTCCAAAAACAAACTTACCTAACATTGTAGTTAAAAAACATGTTCTCCTATACATCGATATACGTCACGGTCAATTCTTTATTTATTATTTATTTATTAAAACTTTATGGACAAGTAAAAAGAATACCGTACAAAGGCGGACTTAATGCCTGAGGCATTTTCTACCAGTCAACCTTAGGGTGATGCATAGAGAAAACATGGCAGGTGCAACATAAGGGATAGATAACACGAAAATAACTATAAAATACTGGAGTAAATACATAGATATATATAGATATATAAAGGGTCTTTCAACAAGGACGGGTCGGTGTTAAAATTGAATAAAACAAGATGTGTGTGAGATATTAACGAAATTTATTTTTTATTTAAAAGGCCCATTTATGCCATTATGGATGGAATATGACATCGTTCAAATGTCCGCCGCGGCTTCGTATGATGGCACGAATCCGAGAGGTCCAATTTTTAATGACTCTGCTGCATAGATCCGGCTGAATCCGAGCGATGGCCTGCGTTATGTTGGCTTTCAGGGCAACGGTCGAATGTGGTTTATTGGCATAGACCTGCGAAAACCCCACAAGAAAAAGTCTAGCGGAGTCAAATCACACGATCTTGGTGGCCAATTCACGTCACCTCTGCGAGAGATAACTCTACCCTCAAACCGTTCATGCAGAATGTCGATTGTGTCGTTCGCTGTGTGGCAAGTAGCGCCATCTTGCTGGAACCACATGTCATTCACGTCCATATTGTTCAATTCAAGCCAAAAGAAATTGTTTATCATTGATCTGTAGCGCTCGCCGTTGACGGTGATGGCCTCGCCAACGTCGTTTTCGAAGAAGTACGGACCAATGACGCCGCCACACCAAAATCCGCACCAAACAGTAACTTTTTGTGGATGCATTGCCACCTGGTGAACCTCATGTGGGTTGTGGTCATCCCATATACGGCAATTTTGCTTATTAACAAAACCATTCATCCAAAAATGTGCCTCGTCGCTAAAGATTATTTTTCGGCCAAAATCGGGGTCCTCTTCCAAGCGTTCCGATGCCCATTCAGCGAACACACGGCGTTGTCTATGGTCATTAACTTTGAGCTCTTGGGTCAGTTGGATCTTGTACGGATGCAGACCCAAGTCCCGACGCAAAATTCTCCAAGTTGAGGTCTGCGAAAGACCGAGTTCTTGAGCACGGCGAGAAATCGACTTCCTCGGAGTCTCCTGAACACTCTCACGTACAGCGGCGATGTTCTCGGCCGATCTGGCGTTCCTTTGACGTAAAGGTGTTGGTTGGTTGTTTACCGAACCGATCGTCTCAAATTTAGTCACCAATCGTTGGAGAGTGGACTTTGAAGGGCCACCGCGTCTGCCGTAAAATGGGCGCAATGCGCGCAACGTTTGCACTAACGAACACTCATTTTGATAATAAAGTTTTATCATTTGCACATGCTGCTCAACCGTGTAACTTGCCATGGTGATTTGGCATCACTGACTGCATAATATACAACAGATTTTACAGATCCCACCAAAATATTATGGCTGCCACAGACTGTCAACATCGACCCGTCCCTATTGGAAAACCCTTTAGTTATATACATATATACATAAATACTTATAAACGGAATAAACTTCGTCAGGAGAAATAACGAACGGTAGAGGAGAAATAACGATCAAAAGAGGAGAAAACGAATCCACCAAATCAGCGCTGGGATGTTTCTGCCAACTTCTTACGTATATGCTCACGTGCCTTGACTTTAAATGACAACCGATTTCTTACCGTCCTGATGTTCAGAGGGAGCGAATTCCAAAGAAAGACTGCCTGGACAAAGAAAGAAGAGTGAATGAAACCAGAGCGGTGAGAAGGACATCGTAGAAGACGATTGTTAGTGGAGCGAAGATTTTTACTGTGGGCAGAGCATAAATACTGAATATGGGAAGTCAGGTAAGAAGGAGAAGTAGGTTTATTGAGAATAGAAAATAACATAGACAGAGCCCTCACCTCTCTGCGCTGACAAATGGGTAACCATTTTAAACGCAATCGGTGCGCAGATACATGGTCATACTTACGAAGATTGAAAACGAATCGAATGCAATTATTGAGAAGGCGGTCAAGTTTATTGAGGAGATCTGCATTCAGGTCATAGTAACACACATCACCATAGTCAATTATGGGAAAGATTAGAGACTGTACAAGCATAGCCTTTATGTGTGATGGGAGAAGATTTTTCAACCGATAGAGCGACCGCAACGTTCCGGTGACTTTTTTACTAACAGTCGTGACCTGCTTTCGCCAGTCAAGACAAGTGTCCATTCTCCAACTGTAATGAGAGCTTGTATTAGCAAAAAAAAAAAAAATTTAATAATTAAAGCTACAAATTAACAATTTTCGGACTTTTCTTTACTTGTGCTGTGAGACCTTGCTTCTTGCCAAATTTCATGATTCTAGGTCAACGTGAAGTACCCTATAGGTTTTGATTTATTTGCGAGTATCAAAATATGTCGCATAAATGGCCGTATTTTTTTTTGCGTCCTCCAAGGGACCGTAGATTTACGTATTTGTTGTTAATTTCAACTTGATACCTCCAAGCGTTCGTGAGAAAAGGGTCTTGACAGACTGACAGACAGCCAGACAGACGGACAACGAAGTGATCCTATAAGGGCTCCGGTTTTTCCTTTTGAAAAGAAAAAAAGAAAGAATAAAGAAAATACGTTTATTTGCGGTAACTATGACGCAAAAAAAAAGAACACGAACAAAAAAAATAAACGAGTACGAAACCCTAAAAACGTTGGATCCTTTCGGGTTTGTTTAAACATTAAGCTACCAACGCTTTCATTAAGCAAAAGTCCACCTGAATTTTGGCTCCGAATGCCAAGCTGCGTACCGTGACTATCATCAAGAAAACCTACTAATTAAGTAGATTTGTTATGACCTGAACTTCAAACTAATGGTAATTGTCGGTAGTAGTGTGGGAGAAGAAAAACTAATTAAGGGCTGATTTTTCAATCGTCAAATAACTTTTACCTGAGGAATAAATATGGCGGTTTGACACATTTTCTATACAAAAGCTGTCAAAACGTCAAACATATTCCCTAGATAAAAGTTATCTGACGATTGAAAAATCAGCCCTTAAACACTTAAAAATATGACGTAGGTACCTAGCTATAGCGATGTGTTTTTAATTCGAATTTATTTTAAAAGAACGTCCGGTTTGATTTTTACAATGTTAAAACGTAATTAAACATAAACGATTTGATAATAGAGAAATTAATTAAACACCTGGAGGACTAATTTGAATTTCACTTCAATTTCAGACAAATCCACACGACAATTTTTGAGTCAATAACTAATTAACTATTCACCTCATTTATGTAGATACCCAAAAACTCTATCCAATTAACAAGAAAATTATATAACTACACGAAAGAATAAAAACTCATTTCAATAAAACTTCTTTTTTCTCGTGTTCTGTTAATTAAAATACTCTCTGAGATCAAGCCGACGTAGCTTTGGCCTGAATCGATAGAAAGGAACATTGTCTTCGAAAGTCTCATTGTTTCATCTCTCAATACCTAGGGCTTCTATTTAGCTACGAGTTGATAGAATATTGTACTAATGTTTGCTGAGAGATTCGACTTTAATTTGATGGAAGCGAAATTATACATTTAAAGGGGCTTCAATTGGGAAGGAAAGTCGTCTGAAGGACGTTTGTGAGAAATTTCGCTATTTGATAATCGTGTAGGTCTGTTATAGGTCTTTATTTCAATTTCCTTAGAGTAGGTACATACATACATAAACTCACGCCTTCTTCCCTTGGGGGTAGGCAGAAACTACTGAACGCCACCTGCTATGATCCTTACATACTCCTTTTGCCTCGTTTACGATCATACGTCAGACGGGCAATTCCCGTAATTTTAAGAACGTTCATAGTCTCATCTCAGTCTCAATATGTCAAAAATACGTATGATTTCCTGAGATGATTTCCCTATATTTTTGACAAGTTTTTGACATTCGATTGTCGCTGAGATGAGATTGCGACTAGGCTTCTGGTGATACACGCACGCCGCCGGTGGCGAGCACTACGCACCTGACTTTTCTGAAGAACATCACCAATAAGGTACAATATATGTTTCCTAGGGCGTCCCCGCTCAGCGTTTCCACTCACATCTGCCGTGTAAATACCTTTGTTAGTCTCATTTCATTCTTTCTCTCATTCTTTTCCTTAGGTAGGTATTCTTAAAACAAAAGATGTCTCTGGTAAGAACCTATATCCTATATTATCTGCCTGCAAAAGCAATGGTGTAGGTGTAGGCATATGGTTAACAGCGTATGTTCGCTCAGTATATCTTATTCTTGCCATGATTGACTAAATGTGGGTGTAACTTTGCCTCTACCTATAAAGGTGTGGTGTATTATTTATGCGTGATATTTATGTTTTGATAAAGCCAAGTGATGAAGAAAGATTTTTGCGATGCGTTGCGTTGTGTCGCGGCCACCCTAATCTGCACTAGCTTTTAATATTTATTTGATTTCATAATATCCTTTTCTTTTCATCCTGACAAGTTTGGAAAGAAAGTGAGCAGTAAGTGGAGCAGTGGTGGCCCAGTGGTAACAGCCCCGACTTACAAGTAGGACGTGGGTTCGAACCCAAGCAGGCGCTTTACTTTGTGTAAATAATTCCATCACCACTGCTCTCAAAACGGTGAAGGAAAACATGCTGAGGAAACCGGCTTGTCCTAGAACCAAAATTCGAAGACCTGTGACATCTACCAACCCGCACTGGGCCCGCGTGGTGGATTACGGCCCGCTCTCTCGAAGAGAGGAGGCCCGTGTCCCAGCAGTGGGAACATTATAGACTGATTATGCTATGTTTGGGAAACAAGAAGTCTTATAATGTCCTTGCAAGGTGCCTACAAACTATAAAAGTCCCTTAACCTTTAGTAACCTAACACATGAATAGCCCAACCTATCTAAACAACACGAAACCTTTATCTAAATGTTTCACTCGTGTCCCATATTGCGTGCTACCGAACTCTGCCTGCAGCAAAGTGCCTCCTAACTACTGCCCAGACTTGTTATTAAGTGCTTTGTACTACACATAGCAGCAGCTGATTCTGTTACTAAGTACAGATTGTGTGAACTTTATGAGATAGACACGAAGGTTGTAATTACGTACAAATAATGACAGATATTTTTTTTTGCTATAAGTTTCGAGGTAGACCAAACGGATTGTATGAGCGATGAAATGGTTAGAAAAAAGGTGAATAATGAGATGGTGGCAAAAGAAGAAGACATTGCTGCCTCAACCACAAATAAATTGGTAAAAGCGACAGCAGGAATACGGTGATGACGCTGCAAAAAGTTTGAAAAAATCGTTACACGTGTGTTCTGTACTTTCTGTGGGAAAAAGGCGCGCGTCTGATATATGCTATATCATATGATGGTGTAATTGATAGGGACAATGTATATTGTTTCCTACGTCTAAGCCTAACCAGCATCCTAATTGCGTAACACACTTAGATTAGCAATCGGTTTCATTTTGACAGTTTAACAACATTCATTGCGTTATTTACTTTTTGAGCAGACAAACTTTTCGGACATGTGAAGTAATGGATTAGCAATATGCTTCAAAATCATTCAGATTGTGATTGATAGTGTGACTGTTCCTAAATCACCCTAGGCTGATAAAATTTTCGTTTTTCCTAATTATGATAATATTAGTGTTTGGGTCGGTTTCCCCTAATGGGAAAAGGCCGCACCCCGCCCCGTGCGACCCTGTAGAGCTCGTCTCCGAACTGGTCACTCTTCCACCGACTATAAGAAATGAATTCCCAGATGAAATGAAATGAAATGCCTTGTCCCATTAATAAGACAAGGAAAGGAATGATTTCATAGAAATCGTAATTGAGACTTAGGAATTCATATATATGAAAATACATTAGATGTGGTTTTAGAAATTTAATAAATAATAGAGGGATGCTAGTATATTATTATATAAATTGTGAGTAACCCTTACTTTAGCGTAACGGGTAATTGATCAGTCTTTACTCACACGATACCTCACATCTACACTCGGAGTACTCAGAGCTACACTTCCAAAAGTGACGCATGCGGCTTATCAGCGGCATTGCGTCGGCATCATGCTCTTATGGAGACATGGTCCCTAGCAGTTCTCTCGAACTGATAAACGTGACGAAGCGGCTTTCCCTGCAGCTACCGTGTGATCGTCCTTGTCTAACAACGGTGCGGCTAGTTCCAGCGGCTTAGCGTCGGCATCATGCTCCTAATGAGACATGGTCCCTATCAGTCCTTGGACTGGATATGAGATAGATGTGTTCACCCAAACCACTGGAAGCTCACCCTTTGCACAACAAGCATATCTGCAAAGACACGTGTTCATGTCAGTCTGACCGAATTATTGGTCTAAGATAAAGAATACAACATTCAAGAATTACTTGATAATAGAGTTGAGAATTGAAACTCAAGAATCATTATTTGGTATAGTTTTGGATAAACTCTCTTATAAGCCTACTAATTGGTCGGAGGCAAAGAGTATAAATAATTCCAGAATAATTAATTAATAGACTTGGAGGTTTATAGACAGCCCAAAGCGCCCACCCTTCACCACTTCCTAGTGTTTGAGCTGGTGAGAAGAAATGGTGCAACAAACTCATCAACAACACGTCTCTGTCTATTTAGTCATAAGGACTTTAATAACTTTATCAGCCCAGGATAATTATTATAATAAAAGACTCACCCAGTCGCTCCAACAGACACACACACACACACACACACTACATTAAGTACTAAATTATTCTAGTCTGGGCGTTAACCCAACTATATTTAACTTAATAACTATAGATACTCGCTGTTTGCGACAGCCCACTCGGACATGGGCTCTTGGTATTCACCAAGTATCCTAACTTAACTAGCCTAGAGACGGACGTCTATCTCCTATAGCGGTCTAAAACCAACTATCCCTTCATTTCGCATGTCCTAAAATCCCCATGCTCAGTCAGCGAGTCCCCGCAACACTTCCATAGGACAGATTTATGACCGTTTTTGTCACATCAACCCAAACAGTTTTTTAGTAATTTCTTAATAGCTTTTAAGGGTCCATTTGAATTGCCTGGACACAATTTACGGTAACCAGATGTGGCCCCAACATTGTATTTGAAATCGGATATTTTACTAATTCTTTAGAATTTGTACAAAATATCGCATCTTAAGTGACGGTCGGTCGCATTGTCCCTAGCAGACGGAATGTTTCCCATAAAATAGAGAATTTATGTGTTTGCAAGTGGGCCGTTCCCATGTGCAGTTTTTAAAATAAATATAATACTCTGTTAATAAATTGGGATAAGTGGCAGACAGTCACAATAGTGTGTTTCACAATTAAGGTGCTGACTTGTTATAAAAAGCTTTGTAGTAACACATAGCAGCTGACTCTGTTACAAAGTACAGATTGTCTGGACTTTATGAGGTAGTCATGAAGATTGTAATTATATGCGAATATGAGGGACATGTCGTGTAAAAAGTTTTGAGTATGATGGCTTAAAGAATAGAGAAATACTAAAGAAACGAAGGACGAATTTTGTGAAAGAGAAAATGGTTGGAAAAAGGGTGAATACTGAGATGGCGGCAGAAGAAGAAGACGCTACGTTGACCACAAATAAATTGAGATAAGCAAAGGCAGGAAGATAGTGATGATAATGCTGCAATGAGTACATACGTAACACGTAGTGTTCTGTAGTTCCTGATATAAGCTGTTTGATAGTATTATGATGATGTAATTGATAGGCACAATGTACCTATAATGTACAGTGTTTCTATGTAAGTCCAGACTTGTTAGAAAGTGTTTTGTACTACACATAACAGCTGACTTTTCAAGTACAGATTGTCTGGACTTTATGAGGTAGCCATGAATATTGTAATTATGTGCGAATATGACGGACATGTGAAGATAAGTTTTGTGTATAATGGCAAAAAGAATAATGGAAGACCAAAGAAATGATGGATGAATTGCATGACAGATGAAATGGCTAGAAAGAGAGTGAATGCCGAAAGAAGAAGACATGCTGTGCCGATCGCAAATAAATTGGGATGAGGGCAGGTGGATGGTGATGATACTAGGAGCATATAAGTAATCATAGTCCTCCAGACCGAATTTTTGGTCATAGCGGTCAATATCAACGGAGACTAGCCATCGGCGAAGGAGAAATTATAGTGCACAAGTGTGTGAGAAGCAATAGGTGCACTCTGTCTTTCCTCACTCTCATAGTCTGATGGGACCGCCATCCGACACGACCGGAGAGAGATCAGGCGCAGGACCAACGGCTTAACGTGCTCTCCGATGCACGGGGGTATCACACTGCCAACTTCCAAACTCCGGGCTGCTACTGAGAAATGTCTAATGGAAAAACCTAACAATACTTTGTTCGACCTGAAAATCGAATCTAGGACCCCACGCTCAGCAGTCGCACATGCTACCACAAGACCAACGGGGCAGTTGCAGGAGCTTAAAGGCACCCAATGATCGTAAAACATCCTACTTCGTACTAATATTGTAAACGCGAAAGTTTGTGAAGATGGATGGATGGATGTTTGTTACTCTTTCACGCTAAAACCACTAAACGGATTTGGATGGAATTTGGCACACAGATAGGTTATCACCTAAATTAACATATATGATACCTTTTATCCCGATATCTTTACGGAATCGAAACAAAGGGTGTTTACATAAAGAAACAGGATTCCGGTAGAGGCGAGTCTGTGCGGGTCGGTACCGATCTTGTGTGCTCACTTATAAAGAAACAGGCTTAAACTTGTCGGTGCCGACTATCTGGACCGAGCCTGCACCGATCGACAATGACTCGCACAGGCTCGCCTGTACCGGAAACCATTTTCTTTATGTAAGCACCCTATGAGGATGAAATCGCGGGGCGCTGCTAGTAGTTCTATTAATTCTTGACAACTTGTTTGTTTCTCGAATCGTGTAGTTGGATTTCGTCTCTTTGTCTCCTAAATCCTATATCCCCAATTAGTTGCGTAATTATGTAGATACTTAAAAAAACACTCCATAACACAGACTATTAACTATCATCCAGCAAATCGTAACTAAATTAAACCCTCACATATTTCACACCACTCTTAACGGTACACAATTGCAAAGCGCTATTCAAATTAAGGGCAGCTTATAGGATTATTTGCGGCCGTCTGCACCATACGTACCTAAGTGTTCGCTCATATTTGTTAGAGCATTAGCAACAAAATATTATCAGAGATATTTCGGTTCTCCTTATGTGATTATACGTAATTGGGGATGGTATCTTGCGAAGTAATAAACTTGGTAGAGATGGTAATGTTTTCAGATGGATTTGTTTGTGAAACGTGTGAAGTTTTACTTTTAGATCAGGCGGCGTACTTACCACCACCTCTTAAAGCAGTATTATTTAAATCTTACTTTAGTGTGGGAAAGTGGTGGAGTTGTACGTCTTCTAAAGTGTATAGCTCCCCCTATCGGGGTAGTAGGCCCCTTGTAGGCGGCTTTTGAGATTTAATCATCACCAAATGTCAATCTAATTTTCGCCTATATTTATTGTTGTCTCGGTGGGTACTGAAACTACTAGACCTGACTGTTGTGTCTTATTGTATTACTAGCTGTCCCCCGCGACTCTATTCGCGTGGAAATCGTAAGATACACAATATACAGCCATATTTTAATAAAACACCCTCGTCCCCCGGACCCGCATGCGCTATTACTTCCTTTTCGCTAAGCTCCTAAGGGTCGTGGCGTAATGTTAAATAGCCTATAACTATCCTCGAAAATTGGGCTATCAAATCCAAAAATAATTTTTCAAACCCGACTGGTAGCTCCAGAGTCGAAATTTTGAACAAAACTAATCAATTTTGTTAAAAATTTCATGGGTTTTATTTTTTTTGCGCGGAATCTTAATTATTTTTCTAAAATAATAATAAGTTAAGTTACTCCTTGTAATATCAGCTATCTGCCAGTGAAAGTCTCATCAAAATCGGTCCTGTCGTTTCGGAGATTAGCTGCAAAATCAGTCTTTTCGTTTCGGAGATTAGCTGGAAAAACAGACAGTAATTTTTTTTTTAAATTGTGTTTTTTTTTTGTTATAAGCACCGTATAGACTTTCATGCATTAAGCAAAAAGCTGTTATTTTGACATTACAAACAGACCCTTTTTTTTTTTGTGGGAAATAATCAAATGACTTCTCCCGCTCTGGGCGGAGCGGGAGGGCGTGTCAGACTTTTACTGACTAAAACCCACCCGTGTTCCTTCTGTTGCCTGTGCCGGGGCCACGGTAACTCTTTCGAACATCCCGCAACCCTAGCTGGCATCGGCCCTAGCGGACCCCGTCAATAGTGCTGACATCTCTTTGAGGCGCGCGTGGAACACGACGCGCCGTCGACTCGGGCCTGGTCCTTACCGGACGGCGAGCTACCCATTGCTCGCCGTCCGCAAGCCCGCGCCTACGGTGGCCGGGAATCGGCTGCCGATTCCCGACGCCCAGGGCGTCTCCTGCGGCGACTAGGGGCGTGAGGGTGCAAAGCTTGCCTCTCCCTCACGCGTCCCGCCTCCTCCTTCACGAGCATTACTGCTTCGCAGAAGGAGGTAATGGCTTCCCATGCACTCTCGCTCCGTACCATGGCCTGGACCAGGGCCGGACGCGAGAGATCGCCGCCGCCGATCGCTTCCGCGAGGACACGGCGGTGCTCCGCCCAAGCCGGGCAGACCTCCACCGTATGCTCCACCATGTCCTCCGGGCGATCCACACAGTGGTGACACCCGGGCGTTTCCTCCCGCCTTATCCGGAACAGGTACCTCCCGAAGCACCCGTGTCCGGTGAGGACCTGCGTCAGGCGGAAGGTGAGGACGCCGTGGCGCCTCTCCAGCCACTCCTCAAAGAGGGGACTTATCGCCGCAATTGTGGCGTGCGCAGCGCTGGGTTGCGACAATCGCACTCTCCATGCCGCCATGAGATCCTGCCGGAGCTCTGTCCGCCGTGCCACGATTTCTCGCGGCAACAGAGTTACGCCCCGGCGTCCTGCCTCCTCGCGCCACTCCCACATGTGCGCGAGGACTTTTGCCTCCAGATCCCATGGCAGTAATCCGGCAAGGAGGTTCGCCGCCTCCCCGGAGACCGTGCGGTATCCCCGGGCTAACCGGATGGCCATGACCCTCTGGGACGCGTTCAATCGACGACAAACAGACCCTTAAATTTTATTCATTTGTATAGTGAGGCCGGTTAAAGACTTTTTTTATGAACTCTCTTACCGAATCGATCCGGCCGAGCCTTAAACTCATCATACACCTCAATCGAATAATGTGTAAGCCTCAACGCGTTGAAGCTTAGAATAGTTAAAGCCAGACCTAAATAATGAACTCCAACAATGCCTGACCACACTTCTACAATACACGTCGTCCAGTCAAAGGGACCTCCACCAGCAAACCCCGACAATGGCGACAAAAGTTACAAAAGTCATTGCAATCTGCAAGCAGACGGTTCATATTGCACCATCCACAACAATGGTGGAGCAAGTTTCACAATTTGTGGTCGGAACGTAAGAAAATCGATGAAGAGCAACTTCCTAACTATTGGTCCGGAGCACAATTTATTGGTGAGAAGAACTTACACAATGGCTTAGTTAAAGTGTCGATCTTGATTTGAGTGTTTCAAGGATTTCTGAAGTTTTAAGCTCTTCAATTTCTTATTGGCCTCTCGATGGTATCTTTCGAAGAGTTTGTTAATGAAAAGTGAGGTTTGAAGGGGCTTCGATTTTCATTAGTCTGATTCGCTTGTAACTTGATAGTTTTGTGAAAACCTTTGTTCAGTATTGTTGAATGAGGTCTCCTTTGTAGGGTTCCGTAATCCGTACCGGAAGGGTGCCCGACGGAACCCTATTACTAAGCCTCCGATGACCGTCAGTCCGTCCATCCGTCTGACTGTCAGCAGATTGTATCTCATGAGCTGTAATAGGTAGACAGTTGAAACAAAGCTTTTGTATTTCTATTTCCGGTATAACAATAAGAGACAGGTTCCGTTCAGTAAAATAACCTTTTTTTATTATTGTAATTTCTTTTGTATCTGTGTATCCTTCCTTGAAAATCCCAAATAAATAAATAAACCGTAGTAAAAGTATCTACTACTTGTCAATATATCCAGTGGAAGCCAACACCTAAAATATTATCGTATCACGCTTGGCTGCTTTTAAAACCAATACACAACACAACGCAATCTTTTTTTTATACTCTACTGAACGTTAGTAAAATTCAGTGCAAAACTAATCTAACATGCCTATAACTTACCTATGTGTTTATGTAATGTTTGTGTAATTTTATGGCCTGTTATATTGATAACAGAACTTTTTTTAAAAAAAGGTGGGTATAAAAATAGGATAATAATGCCGCTCGTTTATCCCAAGACTGGGCCTTTTCTCAAACAGAGAAGTTTTGTGAGAGCTTTGTGTCATCTCCCCGTAATGGCGATTTCAGAAAGTGAAGAACTCTAATAGTACACTGTTAAGGAAATTGATAAAATTATTAAGCAAATTGACAACCCACGTCAATGTGTCGTGTTATAGACATTTCAAACAACTGTCAAAGAATGACAGTTGTGTTTGAATATAAGGTCTATCTATTCATACACGAAAATATCTCGTAAGGGGTCATTGTATTTGTCATTATGATCAACTTTTACTATGTGACCAAACCTGAAATCGAGCAAAAAAAATATCAGCTGTTTCCTACATTTATCTTCGCATAACTCGTCAAAATGTAGGGAACAGCTGATTTTTTTTCGCGATTTCAGGTTTAGTGCCATAGCCAAAGTTGTTCCCTTAAGAAATGTCGGGTATGAATAGATAGATCTTTTGTATGTACGGACGATTTAAGTTGGTAGTCAATTTGTTTAATATTTCATTTCACTGGCTTTAACTACATTTTATGAAGTTGTAAAAGTCACATTAGTCTTTGCCAGATTTTAAATTCGACTATTATGTATACAAAGGGATCTTTTAGGTACTGTAGCAATCTGCCAGGGATACCAGGGGGGCCAGGCAGATCACTACGCATGTCGTGATGATATTTAACTGTGGAGTGTGCTTGGTAAACGTAGCTACGATAAATCAGACACACGGGAGCACTATATTATTACTTAATAGTTTATAGAGAAACACGTTTACAAGACAAGCGCTATTTTTCCAACTGACTCTATATAAAACAATTGGCCTATCCTATCAAATTCGAATCTCTTCGACATTTGGTGTTCGAACGTGTTCATAGGCAATACTTAATGGCCTGTCACATGTCGAGCCTTTTCAGGAAAAACATCGTAAGCGCCAAAAATCACAAAACTATTTTTTCTTCGTTACCTCTTAAATAGACAGTTTTACATCTTGTCGCGCTTACTCTTAAATTTTATTTTAAATTTACATGACTTTATTGTTATAAGTAAGAAATTGTCATCGTAAATGAAAATCCTCGAATGTTCTTCCTGAAAAGGCTCGATATGAGGTTGACAACGGCATCAAACCTCTACAGTACCTACAGATCTACTTCGTGAGTAGCACATAGGTACTTAAAAACAACCTTTCCTTCCTTTCCTTCGCAAGATGCTTGCAAGAAACAATTCAGAAAACGAGCGCGAAGTTTTGATTTATGCACACATTCGGAGTAAGCGCTTAACTGACTTATGATTAACTGTAAGTATTACATACGTTGTTCTCCAGGAATTGCTCTTTAAGTAGTTATAATGATATTTAGTTTTGTATCGTGTTGTAATATAATTCAAATTCAAATCCAAAAGTTTTATTGCGGAACAAGGGATCCATATAGTGTTAGCATGAACTTAGCCTACGTTAGTAAACACAATAACTTAAAAAAAAAACAATAATTCTAACATTAATTGGCTACATGAACATGTGCACGCACATGTCTGCCAGCCCAGTTCCTGATAAATGGTCCATCAACCTTGTTCGCCAGTGTAACTAAAATACTCGTACTGTTAGGGTTACCCCTGAATCGCCGCAACATCGATGCACACCGTTTGCGCATGATGGCATGAAAATCATCTATTCGCGCCCCCGCAAACATGCCCGATGCAATGCAAAACCGAGGCAGCCCCAGCAATATCCTCAGCACATTATTATACTGCACGCGCAGAGCGTTGTAAGCCTTCTGCGTATACCTAACCCACAGGCTGCACGAGTAAAATGACTGGTATCTAGTTGGCTCTAAAGAGCGTCAGTTTTACCTCGTCAGCGTCAGTTTTACTCGTCATAATATACAGGCAGCAATATAAAGCGCTGAGGAAAAAAACTTTGATAGTGGAACATGCAATATAGTGGTATCCAGATAATCATTGCACACCTTTGCCATCGGATAGAATGGATCCATAACCTTTCTGTAAAAACATTTAGAGATTGATCCTTGCTATGAGAAGTTAGTAAAACATGGCTACCGTACTCAGAAGATGACACAAGGACCCTATTGCTAAAGCTCCGCTGTCCATCCGTCCGTCTGTCACAGGGCTGTATCTATTGAACCGTAATAGGAAGATACTTGAAATTTTCACAGAGTCCGTATCGCCGCTATAATAACAAATATTAATAAATAATTGTACGGTGGTACGGAACCCTTCGTGTGCGAGTCCGACTCGCACTTGGCCGTTTTCTTTCAATCAATCTATACGATAGCAATAAAACTACGAAAACTATTTTTTACTTAATCAATCAATCTGCCTAGCCCAACGGCCTAGCCTTTCCCAACTATGTTGAGGTCGGCTTCCAGTCTAACCGGATGCAGCTGAATGCCAGTATTTTACATGGAGCGACTGCCTATCTGACTTCCACAACCCAATAACTGGGTAATACGATACCCTTTGGTAAGACTGGTTGTCAGACTTTCAGGCTTCTGACGACCTGTAACGACTGTCAAAGATCTACGAATGACAGCCGGGACCAACGGCTTAATGTGCTTTCCGAGGCACGAAGGGGTCTTGATATGTAAAGATGGTCACCCATCCACGGACGAACCGCGGCAAGCGTAGCTTAACCTGATCGATCGACCCGTGCGGCTGTTATTTTTTAGCCACAAGCCCCTTTTTTACTAAATCATATTATAAAAATATATAGGTTCGGTACTTATACCAAAAAATATTTGTTTTAAATTATGTCCGTCTGTCTATCTGAATATCTGCCTGTTTGTTCTGGCTAATCTCCGAAACGGCTGGATCGATTTTGACGAGACTTTCACTGACAGATAGCTGATGTTATGAAGAGTAACTTAAGCTACTTTTATTATAGAAATATAATTAGGATTCCGAACAAAAAATTAAAGCCCATGGAATTGTGAACAAAAAGTCGGATTTGAAAAATTCTTTTTGGATTTGGTGGCCTAATTCTCGAGAATGGTTATAGCCTGTTTAACATCATGCTACGACCCTTTGGAGCCGAGCAAAAAGAAAAAAGTAAGTGAGAACGCTAAGCGAAAACGAAGTAATAGCGCGGACGGGATGTAATGCAGCGGGTCGGGAGACGCGGGAGTTTTATTAAAATGTGGCTGTTATTTTAGTATATTATTGTATATCTTACGACTTCCACGCGAATAAAGTCGCGGAGCACAGCTAGTGAGGAATATATTCCGAAGTTCCTGAGAATTGCCCGGAGCATTGAGGTATCTTTCTAGTAAGCACGTTTTGCGTAATGTTTATTTGTGAAACAAGCGCTAAGATTGTTAGTTACATAGAAACTTATTACTTAGGTTTTGAAACTGGAGTTTATGTTTTCTAACATAAACCTCTTCTTAATATTTTTTTTAGTTAGGTAAATAGAGCAATGGTCACATTAGTCAGCTTAAAAACGGTTTTGACTCAAGTCTGCGCATCACCAAACTGTGGATATCAAATCTGCGAAACTTGTTTATTATTCCAACAGCCTGCCGTGACTGTTTATCGTATTGGCTATTAAAGCCATAGTATGTTACCTTTATTTCATTTTTAGTACATATTACTTACATTTCTATTTATAAAAAAACATAATTAAAAAAAAAAACTTTTATTTCGACCAACAAGGATCATGCATAAAATTTAAAAAATTAAAATAAAAACACATATTATTAAAAAGACCAATATACAAATATTACATACTTCGATTGCTTAGTATGTGAACCATACAGCAATGGTTCAGGCACTGACATTCGAAACGCCTTCAGGATGCCGCTGAAGCTAGCCCGAACTCTGCGCAACAGGGATGTGCTTCGGTTTCACATAGTAGAATGGTGTAACCCGGGGTTATATAAACCGTGCTACGAGTAAATTTATTAGGTATATGCTGTCAGGCAAAGAATCAAATTAAACAAGTACACACTGATACATTACAAAGTTTATTGAATTAAACTATTACTGTGGGTACACAAACATCAAATGTGGCGAGCCACCAAACTTATAGAACTTTCCCCATCTTGCAACAGCTAGGTATCTTCCCTAACATCTCGCCTCAGTCACAAGGATACTAAGGAAGATACCGCATGAGACTCAACCACAAAAGACTCAGAGTCGCTTGTGAGGGTTCGTGTGATGAACGCTTAATAACCCCTAGCTCAATCGTAAAAGTACTGACACAATCAGGCTGTGCTCAAAAAGAATCATAACATTGACAACGTGTCCTGAGACACAGCCACACACTCGAATTTATAACAACTGGTACTATTACCTAGTTCCTTAACTTTCAGTAGAAAATATAGTTTCGGTCTCACTCTCTCATAGGTTATACTACAACTTTCAACTCAGTTATCAATCAGATGGTAATAGATAAAACTATAGATCTCAGTTGACAACAGTTAAACTCAGGATTGTCTCAGTTTGATGACTGTTAAACTTGGTAGTCTCTCAATGGATGGAATGAAGTCCCTTGGCATGGATTAACAGGATAAACCTGGGTTCCCACGAACAAACGCGACCTACGGGAAAGATCCATCCACAGACAAAATAGAATTCATGAATGCCAGTCCCTTCCGAAATGAAACTAAAATAATACATTTTAATTATTTAGGACGTTGTATAACGATATAATGTGGGATATTATATCAGCACGTTACTTAATTACGAGTTCCTAATTAACATAAAAACAATTACTTTGCCTTGTGACTCAAAAGATCTCTCCCTCTTTGCATGTAACAAAGTGGTAAAGAAAATGGCTCTTAGGTCTTTCAAACGACGAATCTGAAAGCTTTCTCATAAGATAACTCAAACTCGGACTCTCACTAACACGACATACACACTCACATACCTACATATAACACACTACACTCCACACGCACAAACATCCACGCCTTTTTAATTTTTAATTGTTTATTATTAGTATTTAGTTTAAAGACTTGATCAATACAAGTTAAGTTCCTATTTTGCTTAATATAACTTAAGTTTTGTATCTTGTTTAAACAACCTAAGTTTTATGCTTTATCTTTAATCTCATTTCAAATTTTTATTTAGACTTTTTATAATTGTTTGCAACTACTTATTCCCACATCGACACCAGATAAAAAACAGAATTATGCTATCACAACTCAGGTTCCCAAGATACATGCACTGCCTAGTTTGGGACCACCGCATATAACAAAATGAATGTCACCAACAGTTACAAACAGAATTATTATGTAAAACTAATTTTAAAGTATTAATTGTACAATGTTTAAATAAATTTATCATTATATTTTTTTCTTTATTTCATTTTCTGTACATATTATTTAAATTTTTAAATATTTTTATTTAAAAAAGCATTTAAAAATATAAAAAATAGTGGCCCATCGGCATCAGGAACAGGGTCCAAGGTGCCAGCGGTCAGGGCTCTAGAGAGAGGAACCTCCTCACTATGCGTGCCGTGTCCAGGAGTACTGCTTTCTGGATCAAGCCCTTGACCCAGCCGCGCAATGAGAGCCTCCTGAGGTGTTGGTTGAGGCTCTTCGCTATTAGGCCACTAACCGTAACGATTATCGGTACAATGAGTGCAGACTCCACGTCCCATATGTCGACAACCTCGTGTGCTAAGTCAAGGTACTTGATTTTTTTATCTTTCTCAGCTTTCACGAGATTCTCGTCATGAGGAACAGCGATATAAACAATCATTGCACGGCGCTCTCGTCGATCTATCACCACAATATCAGGCTTATTGGCTACAATTATATATTTTTTATTATTATTAATTGTCAATACCCCAATTTGAGACAGTGCCATCTCTACAATAATTGTAAAAACATTGTGTGAGTTCATGCTTCCATGGTTCCCACGGAGATGTCGCCACAAGTAACAAAATAATCAATTTTGCAACGTCACAATGGAAACAGTTTACTTGCTACTCGGCGAACATCCCTGACGCGCTGCAGATCGGGGCAGCCCCATCAGTACCCTAAATGCATTATTACATTGCACACGCAAGACGTTATAC
This sequence comes from Fissipunctia ypsillon, assembly GCA_947568875.1. Taxonomy (NCBI): domain Eukaryota; kingdom Metazoa; phylum Arthropoda; class Insecta; order Lepidoptera; family Noctuidae; genus Fissipunctia; species Fissipunctia ypsillon. Next base: position 20,314,141 of record OX387649.1, read on the forward strand.
TATCTTCGTGTGTATGAGACCCACGGGCTACTCGTGTAGAAGGATGTACAATATGGTCTGAACAATGTTATTTTCACTTCAGTAGTACGAGCAACGCTGCAGGGTATCATATTCGCCCTTATCACTCTATGTCTGCATCGTCTTTCAGATTCTAGGACATCATACATTATGTCCAAGATATTTAAAATGTTCCACCCTCTTCAGTAGTGTTCCACATAGTTTTATAGCAGCCGTTGTCGGACATTTTCCTCTAGCCTGAAAGACCATGCATTCCCTTTTTTATATAATATTAGCAATTTAGCAGACAACGCACGTTTCTAAAAACGACTAGGTACAGTCGACTACAAAGAAATGTATACTTTTGAAAGTTACAAAAAAATATATCCTTTGATGGTGTTTTCACTGTTTGTTACAAATACTTGTAGGCACGAAGTATGACAGATTTATGTTTCAATTAAATGTGCCACATCTATGTATACAGCAAGAAAGACACTGTAATGTGTACACCTACGCTTTGAAACGAATTAATGTGTTCGTCTTTGGTTACAATAATATGTACCTATACAGGTCTGACATTCTATTTTCAAATTTTAGAATAGTACGGAAATACTTGTTTTCTCCTTCATTTCGTGCATGTGTCGTGACCAGATCTTAGAATTGATAATTTCATGAACATAACATAACATCACGCCTTGTTTCCCCGAAGGGTTGGGCAGAAATGTACCTATAGTACACCCACATTTCGCCAGTTATGTTTAAGTCCCATGTAATAGGGGATGACCGAGATATCATTAAACGTTGACGTTTAAACGATATGGTCGATTTTAGCTGGACATTTCATGAAATACAATCATTTCATGAAATGGTCGAGCACTTCATGACATGATCATTTCTAAGATCTGGCCATGACACATGCATGACGTTACTGGCGTGTCGTTTATTTATTGAAATTGACTACAAATTATTTTCGCCATTATATTTCCATTCTTTTACAACCTTCTCAAGCAAGAAACTGTCGAATCATAAAACTCATTTATTTACACTTAAATTGTCATCTTGCTATTAATAACATAACTATCTATAATATTCTTTTACTTATAACAATAGTAGATCTACTTCACATTTTAGCAAAAAAATATGAAACTTGTTCAATAATATTTTGTATACTCTCCATTAGCATTGATTACGTCTTGCAAACAAGTTCGCATAGAATTTGCAGCATTCTCCCAAAAGTTCGACCCATGATAATAATCCCATGAATCGTGGACATGTTGTGTACTCGTAAAGATAATGGATATGAGGAACTATTATTTACGGGATATTTATATTTTGACATTTATAAGTGTCATCATAGAACACAAAGAAGCTAATACCTATTAAACCCTCCAGAGTTTCCATTGGTTTTGACAGATTTGGTGATTTGGTGGTGGTGATTGGTTTGATTGGTTTTGAAATTTAAAATTGGAATGTCCGCTTGTATAGATACTCGTACATATCATTGTAACCAAAGACGAACACATAAATTCGTTTCGGGACGTCCTATTACAGTGTCCATCTTGCTGAATACATAAATTTGGCGCATTGAGTGAACACATATAATTGTCATATACCATGTGTATAATTATTTGTAACGAAGTACGTACACTTCTTTCAATGGGTACATGTATTCGTAACTTAAGGGGGTATACATATCTTTGTAGTCGACTGTACCGAATGACTTAACCGACATTGCAAATGCGCAAAAAATTTCACAAAATATCAAGCAGGTTTCAGTTTTTCCCATTCTCAGTAGGTACTGTATATCGAAAATCTAAAAATAGTTAGGTTAGTGGTCAGGTACCCACCTACAAATCGACTTCGGGGATCAGTAATTCAATTTAGATACAGTCGATTACAAAGAGATGTATAAACCCTAAAGTTACAAATACATGTACCAATTGAAAGAAGTGTACATACTTCGTTACAAAATAATTATACACTTGATATATGACGATTATATGTGTTCACTCAGTGTGCCAAATTTATGTATACAGCAAGAAGGACACTGTAATGTGTACGCTCTGAAAATAATGAATGCGTCCGTCTTTGGTTACAATGATATGTATACAAGCGGAAATTCTAATTTCAAACAGACAGAGAGAACACGCAACGGAAGCTCGCAAAAGGAATAAATTTTCCCCGTTGTTGCAACATTTTTCATTGATGCTCCGCTCCTATTAGTCGTAGCGAGATGTTCTATAGCTTATAACCTTCCTCAATAAATGAGCTATCCAACCCTAAAATATTTTTTCTATTAGAACGAGCAGTTCCTGAGATTAGCGCGTTCAACCAAACAAACAAAGTCTTCAGCTTTATAATATATTAGTAATTATAGATTTACGATATCAAAATATATCGTATTGATGAGCACACCAAACACCGCATTGTCTCATTACGGGAAAGTGGCGTTTCTATTTTAGAGACAAATCTGAAGAATTAGGGATAACGGTAAGATTTTATACTTTGATAGATGTTTTTGTTTTTTCATATGCTCTATTAGGGAACTGAACAAACCGTTGGTTTAAAAAAGTAAAAGTATGCATAAATATGAAGGCCACACATATATTTTTCTTTGTTTTGCAGCGAAGAACCGTATATTTGTGGTGGAAACGTTGGTGCGATGAAGGATCATTGACGTGTCATGTATCTAACGGCCGCCATAACAAAACTACTGCAGCCAGCGACAGAATGTTAATTGATAACGTGATAGTTAATCGTTTTGTAAGTGTGCCCACATATGCAGCCGAATTGAATGTTAGTTCTAATACTATTCGAAGACGGCTACGTAGCGTGGGACTACGTCACAGGATCCTCGCCAGGAAGCTACTATTCACTGATCGGCACAAAGCTTTAAGATTGCAATTTGCCAGTAATTACTTAAATTATTATTTTAACAAAGTTATATTTGTCGATGAAAAGAAATACACGACTAATGCAGATGGACGAGTTTCCCTCTATCGAATGGATAACACTTGTTATGAGGAGAGAAATGTATTGCCTAACAGACGGAGTGGCTGATTATCTTTAGGTTTTTGGGGATGGGTCTCCGCTTCTGGCCCAAGGGAATTGGTTGAAATTTCAACTCGTTTGAATGTTCTAATCCCTACATTTAGAAACGTATTTGGAGATGAAACAATTTTTTTACTTCAAGAAAATTCTTCCATTCATAACTCTAGGTAAGTTCAAGGATGGATTAACGAACAATACAATATTGAGCTTATAAGGTTGAGTCCCAAGTCTCCTGACCTTAATATTATTGAGAATATTGATTGATAATCTAACAAAACATGTTCACGAATTGTGGGATTATTATCGTGGGTTGAACTTTTGTGAGAATGCAGCAAATTCCATGCGAACTCGTTTGCAAAACGTAATCAATGTTAATGAGGAGAGTATACAAAATATTGAACAAGTTTTATATTTTTTTGCCTAAATGTGAAGTAGATCTACTATTGATAAAATAATATTATAGATAAGTTATGTTACTAATAGCAGGATGACAATTTAAGTTTAAATAAATGGGTTTTATGATTCGATAGTTTCTTTTTACGAGTAAAAGAATGGGAATATGTGGCGAAAATAATTTGTAGTCAATTTCGATAAACAAGTGACACGTCAATAACGTCATGCATGCACAAAATGAAGGAGAAAACAAGTATTTCCGCACTATCTAAAATTTGAAAATAGAATATTGTCAGACGTGTATACCTACATATCATTGTAACCTAAGATGAACACATTAATAAGATTCAGAGTTTACACATTACAGTGTCCTTCTTGCTGTATACATACACACATCAACAGAATCTAGGGATACCTTAACCTAAATTATTTACGAATTTATAGCTTAAAATCTTTTTAGTTTCCATAAAAAGTTAATATACAGATTGAAACCTCTTTTATTCTATTTTCAAAATTTAAAAATGTAAATAAAAAAAAAACAAAAGAAAAAACTAAATACGGCGGCAAAATTATTAGTAATTCGTTACGTTAAGGAAAATTAAAATTGTTTTATTGATATTAATTACTGAAAAGGGATTAAATTGTTTTAATTTTTTAATTTAACGTGCCGTGTGAGCTTTAAGAGTCATGTCACGTCGTCATTTGAGTCGAGATGAAATGTTACCAGCCGTGGGTATGTTAGAAAATGGTGCTATTCAACGCGTCGTTGCTGAGGCCCTACACACCAGCCAAAACGCGATATCAAGGTTGTGGTCACGTTATCGCAGTACAGGAGATGTAGCTGAACGGCACACGGGTAGATATCGTGTTACTACGCAGAGATAGGATCGATTTCTCCAAATGACCGCCAGAAGACAACCCAATATCACAGCGATGCAACTAGTACAAAGACTCCAGGAGGGTCACCAACTGCTGGTAAGCGACCAAACTATGTGAAGGAGGTTGCTCGAAGACCGCTACGTGTTCCAGCATTGCGACGTGGCAATTGCGGTCGGCGGCTTTCGTGGGCTCGGGAGCATTTACCATGGAGTGACGAACAATGGTCTTTGGTGCTGTTCACCGATGTGTTCCGGTTTGGGTTTCATCCGGATTCACGAAGAACATGCTTTTGAGAACTCCAGGGAGAGTTAGCAGTCTACGGCACCCTCAGGAGGTCCACTCATGCCAAGGCGGAACAATCATGGTGTGGGCAGGAATTCGTCTTGGCGGACGTACCCAGCTCGTTTGGATCCAAGGCAGCATGACTGCACAAAAACACCACGACGAGGTAGTAGAGCCTGTTATTATCCCACACAGAATCCAAATGGTCCAGGAATTTCTACTCATGCACGATAATGCTCCTTCCCATACGGCGCGGCTGGTGTCGGCCGCTCTCCGAGACCACGATATTCAAGTTTTAGATTGGCCTGCACAGTCGCCCGACTTAAATCCTATCGAGCATGCCTGGGACATGTTATAACGAAAAGCTTTGAGAGGTTTCCCGCCAAATTTGACGACGGAACAACAACTTTGCGAACACTTGCAAAGAACGTGGGACCTCATACCGCAGCAAGACATTGACAATTTAATTTTAAGTATGAATAATCGATGTCAATGTGTAATTAATGTAAGAGGTGGCAACACTGATTATTAATCATTAGAATTTGTAAGATTTTTTCATTTTTAATTATAATTAATAGTTTTAGAAGAAGAAATGAAGTTTTTTTATCATACAAATTTTCTACGGCGATTAAAAAAATTAACATTTTTATTTACTTAAAACAAAAAAATCACGAAAAGTTTTTTATTTTTTATTAAAGACCTTAAAATAACCTATCATTCTTCCATTTACTATATCAGAAAATTCTTCATAGATTTTTAGATATTTGATGAAATATAAATATCCCTAGATTCTGTTGATGTGTGTACATTTTCGCACATGTAATTGAAACATAAATCTGTCATACATCGTGTCTACAAGTATTTTTAACAAACGATAACAACATCATCAAAGGATAGAATATTTTTGTAACTTTCAAAGGTACATCTCTTTGTAGTCGGCTGTACAACATGCCTTTTTTCCGAACGTAATTCAGTTTCGTAACATTTTTCTGCTGTCCCGTTCCAGTCGAACAGTTCGAGAAAGTAGGGTGAGCTATATTTTAATTTTTAACAACTAGAAGTGACAACCATTGTTCGAGAAACTTCCGATGCTCGCGTGTGATGCGCGTTCGAGCTTTTTTGGTCAGTTTCGCTTGTCACTTCGCGTTAGTTTAAAATTTTTGACTTTACTACTTTTTTGGTCTGTTTGTTGTACGAGTATGTGTCATAAATAGGAGTAGGGAACATGTTTTTCAGAGTTTGAGGGTAGTTTCTGACTTGTTGGTACTGGTCTTGATTTTGTTGCAGGAATTATGAGCGTAGATTTATTTAACGAGTTCAATTGATACCTTCACGATGTTTTTTCAGCAGGCATTGGTGTGATCTTACACCAAAGAAATTGCATACACTATTAACCACATTGAAAGTCGTACCATTAACATTTCACTTCATTTCGTCCAAAGCACTTACCTACTGGCCAAAAATTATGACAAAAAAAAAAACAAACAGAAATACAAAAATAGCTCGAGTACAAACAAATAACAAAGTAACCTGATATCCTTTTACCCAATTTCCATTTCGTAAAAGGTCGTATATTGCTCAACGCCAATTGGCTTATAAGGATGGACATCTACCCAGTACATCTCATATCGTTTGGCAATCGGCCCAGCTACTTCCAGACGTATATTTTATTTTCCTATCGGTACTAGAGGAATCTTGGAGTCTTTTCAGAGGTAATTACTATATGTTCATAAAATGGGAAAGGATTTCAATGGGCCTGTAAAAGTGGTTTGGAAAGTGGTAATTTTGTGGCTATATCTATATATAAAAGTGGTATTGTTGAGCTACAAGACGTTTTATATTCGTTCGGTTTGCTGTTTGTAAAGCCAATTTACAGATTAATATTAAACTTTTGTATGCCGTAATATGGGTTCGAATTTTGAACCGTATAAGGAACACAACACTGCGCGCCAAAACCAAGATCACGGACGTTAAAGAAAGCCGTTAAGCTTAAGTGGGACTGGGCCGGACATGTCTGCCGCATGTCAGATGACAAATGGGCTAAGAGAACCACTGATTGGGGCCCACTAAACGCACGACGACATCGCGGCAGGCCGAGACGAAGATGGCGGTACGAGCTCGACTCCTATCGAAAGGACTGGGCGGCACTAGCAAAAGACAGAAGTGTGTGGAAAAGGGAGAGGGAGGCCTTTGCCCTGCAGTGGGACAATTCAGGATATTTAGATTAGATAGATGCCGTAATTAGAGGAGTAATTATGAAGCGATTGTGTCTCGCGTGGATCCACGTCTTCGAAGAATTTATGAGTAAAAAAAAAGTAGACTTGACAACTAAGTACAAAGTTACCTCGATAGCGGCAGGATCTCCAATGATTATAGTGTAGTAGGTACTCCATCTCTGCGAGCGGAATCCGAATATTGGAGTCTCCGTTTTCAATCTTATTTAAGTAAACCACATAGTGGTCGGTAGTTACGTACTATCGAGGAAACTTACGACGTTTCTCCCATGGTACCCTACACTACCTTCTCAGGTTATCGAATTTCCCTCCAAGTCTTCCCCCAAGTTTCAATGCAATGGTATTTAATAACATCTGGAATATTGACTTTCGATTTCTGAACTTGGCTCACATCCAAATTGATTATGACAAGCGTCGCCTGCAAATAATAATGCATTCATTTTGAACTTCATGACGGCGGCTTAAGTTATAATTTTTCGAGTTCAGCTGCGTCAAGCAAATACGAGTCTCTTTCGAGACTATTATCCTTGGCAACATGGCAAATGGTAACGCCATCTTCATTACTTTCGGAATCTTCTCGGAGTGACTATTGAGAGAGATAGCTTCTTTTACACGTCATCACTTCGTGTCACCAGCCACTAAAATGTAGCCAGACCATATTTTAGACCATTAAGCTAACATACATAATTTTATCTGCTCGTCTGTAGTAATTTCATTCTTATACAAAATATTGTAAAATATTTTAAAAGAGTAACAGTGGAGTTTCTTGCCCATTCTTCTCCATATGAATCTACCTTTTGGAAGGGGCGACTGGAATCAATGTTGCAAATTTTGACGTTCAAAAGTGCCTTTTATGTGCCTATATGAAATAAAATATTTGACTTTGACATCTAGCACATATGTTATGCCTAGCGGTCTGGTTGGCCACCATCAAGACAGCGAACTAATCTTTGAACGCTTCCTCCACTCCACTGAGTGGAGGAAGCGTTCAAAGATTCAAGATCTCGAGGTTCACTAACCTCGAGATTTCTGTGGTTAGATTAATTTCAAAACTCTCCAGATTTTATATTTTATAAATCACAGACCGAACCTTTTCACAACTGTCTCATTAGCAGCACCTCATTCTTTTTAGTTTATTTCCTGAGATAATTAAAAAGCAAATTACTACACTTCCAAGAACTGGATTCTTTGAAAATCTCTGAAATGGAATGGCAAAAGGAAACGTACGTAGGTACGTACAGTCACCAGCATAAATATTTTACACTTACGCAAGATGCAAAAGCAATTTTCTCCTAAAGTCAATCAATCTGCCTAGCCTTTTGCCAAAAATTGTTGGGGTCGGCTTCCAGTCTAACCGGATACAGCTGAGTACCAGTATTTGATATGGAGCGACTGCGTATCTGACCATCACAACCCGGTTACTGGGTAATACGATACCCCTAGGTAAGACTGGTTGTCAGACTTTTGTGCTTCTAACTACCCGTAATGACTGTCAAAGAAAGATCTACGAACGACAGCTGGTACCAACAACTTAACGTGCTTTCCGAGGCACGGAGGGGTATAATGGATGGTCACCCATCCACGAACCGACCGTGGCAAGCGTAGCTTGACCTTCAATCGACCCGTGCGGCTGTTATTATTTAGCCACAAGCCACAAGTGTTTTGGGTAACTGTAAGGTATTTATTCTGCTGACCGTACATACATACTTTGGAGCGGTATCAATACTAATGTCTTGGTAGCTCCGGGCACGTATCAGCGCAGTACAGAATAAAACGTGACTCTTACACAAACGCCAAGAATTAATAGACTCTCGTTACAGTTCCTGAGCGAAGTGGGTATGTTGTAGTGATTTATTTTTGTCTGTGTGAAGATGATGATTATAAGAAATATTTGTTACATAATTTACGTGAACTAGTTATGCATGCAGCTTCGCCCGCGTGGATGTCGAACTTTATCTCCGGAAACGTACTACCGGGATAAAAAGTATCCTAAGTCCTTAATTTATATCCTGTATGCCAAATTTAATCGTAATTTATTCAGCCGTAAGGCATGAAAGGTAACAGACAGAGTTACTTCCGCATTTATCTCTGCATCAGCCTTTGAATTTGTAATAATAGAGGTGTACCGGCTCTTCCGAAAACCATCTTTGCCTATGGCGGTAAAATATATCTAATTTCAGTCTGTATAATATCGCTGAGTTGGGTCATGTGTTAACCACAATCATTAGGGACCTGTTCATTGTTACAGTCTTACAAAGATGAAGCTTTGTGCCTGTTGCCGTGGAAACTGTTCCAGTTGTTGTTATCTCAAAAGGTTGATGTTAAAAGTAGTAACCACTCAACTGCAAAAGCTGCTGGGAAATTGGAAGACATTCTGCACATCATGGAGGAGTGAGCCTGGAATGAAGATCTCAGAGCCAAGTTATTAATTCACCAGTGGCTCAGCTACAATTATCGTTAGAGGGAAGCCGAACAAAAAATGGTTCAGTTCTCATAAACTCTAGATAACCTCAAAAATTAAAGCCCTGATAACTCGCCGTAGTTCGGCTTCCTTAGTTACCTCCGAAGGTGCCGCGGACTGTTGCGAGGGCCGGCTTATTTTGACACTGATGTTATATCGGAATTCTTTGTTTAGACAAAAAATTGTAGGCATTTTTGTAATGTTTTTAGTCTTATGGTGTATTAAAGCTGGTATTAAATAATCTGTAATGTGATATGATACACAGTTACATATGCGGGTGTACCACATTATTTGGCAATAGTAGATACTAAGAAGAGTGGTTATTTCGAAGTGAAGTCGATACTAATCGGGTTGTATGAAAGCTGCGCCCCTGAAGCTAGACCACCACCTCTTAACGCAGTATTATTGTAATATTATTTGAGTGTGGGAAAGAGATGGAGCTAGACGTCCTGTATAGCTTCATCTCTTTCTCACACTGAAGTAACATTAAAATAATACTGCTTTAAGAGGTCGTGGTTGGCCCCTGTAATACACTTGGTTGTTGATATTAAAGAGGTGGGAAGATGCAATAATATTTTAGCATTCTCCTCGTCAGAAACAGCGAGGCTATTGTATAAACTTGTGCGGATTGGTATTTGTAGAAGTTAGTTACTCATATAGGTAAGTATATAATAGTAACGGTATCATATTTCAATTCAATAACGTTTAATTTTTAATTTTTTTTTATAAAATTTATAAAATGGTATTTATATAATATATATAATTTACATATAGGTATTATAAGAAAGCCTTACGGGGTGACTTAGTCTTGTTGACTAAGCTACCGTCCGCTTATCGGCCCATCGTGCTGCTCGACGAGGCGGGCAAGCTCTTTGAAAGAGTCATTGCAGACCGCCTTGTCGGGCGGCTGGTGAGGGTGGGGCCGGATTTGGTGGAAAGCCAGTTTGGTTTCCGCAAGGGGCGCTCTACGGTGGACGCCATCATGCGCGTACGAGCCCTCACGACGGGGGATGCTGTAGCCCGGGGTGGGGTCGTCTTGGCGGTGTCTCTAGACATCGCCAATGCCTTCAACACCCTGCCCTGGAGTTGCATCAGGGAGGCACTCCGGTATCACCGAGTGCCGACCTACCTCTGTCGCGTGGTCAAGGCCTATCTGACGGACAGGGCCGTCATCTACCCCGGTCACCGGGGAGAGTGGAACCGGCGAGAGATGTCGTGCGGTGTCCCGCAGGGATCGGTTCTGGGACCGCATCTGTGGGACATCGGGTACGACTGGGTGCTGCGCGCCGACCTCCCTGGTGGCGTCAGCGTAGTTTGCTACGCTGACGACACGCTGGTCCTGGCGCAGGGGAGGTCGCACCAGGCGGCGGCCGAATTAGCGGCACGCGGGGTTGCGACAATCGTAGAGAGGATCCGGCAATTGGGACTCGAGGTGGCCTTGCACAAGTCCGAGGCCATGTGTTTTCATGGTCCTCGGAACGCGCCACCATCGGGTTCCCAAATAACGGTAGGAGGGGTTCCCATCGGTGTCGAGTCGACGATGAAGTACCTGGGACTCGTCCTCGACAGCCGGTGGAATTTCGTGGAGCATTTCCGACGTTTGGCTCCCAGACTGGAGCGGGCCGGGGCTGCCTTGGGGCGGCTCCTGCCCGATCTGGGGGGTCCAAACGCCTCCTGCCGGAGGCTCTACGCGGGGGTCGTGCGGTCCATGGCCCTTTACGGAGCTCCGGTGTGGGCGCGTTCCGTGAGGCGGCGACCGGTCCGTCGGTTGAACGCGTCCCAGAGGGTCATGGCCATCCGGTTAGCCCGGGGATACCGCACGGTCTCCGGGGAGGCGGCGAACCTCCTTGCCGGATTACCGCCATGGGATCTGGAGGCAAAAGTCCTCGCGCACATCTGGGAGTGGCGCGAGGAGGCAGGACGCCGGGGCGTAACTCCGTTGCCGCGAGAAATCGCGGCACGGCGGACAGAGCTCCGGCAGGATCTCATGGCGGCATGGAGCACAATTGCGGCGATAAGTCCCCTCTTTGAGGAGTGGCTGGAGAGGCGCCACGGCGTCCTCACCTTCCGCCTGACGCAGGTCCTCACCGGACACGGGTGCTTCGGGAGGTACCTGTTCCGGATAAGGCGGGAGGAAACGCCCGGATGTCACCACTGTGTGGATCGCCCGGAGGACACGGTGGAGCATACGGTGGAGGTCTGCCCGGCTTGGGCGGAGCACCGCCGTGTCCTCGCGGTAGCGATCGGTGGCGGCGATCTCTCGCGTCCGGCCCTGGTCCAGGCCATGGTACGGAGCGAAAGTGCATGGGAAGCCATTACCTCCTTCTGCGAAGCAGTAATGCTCGTGAAGGAGGAGGCGGGGCGCGTGAGGGAGAGGCAAGCTTTGCACCCTCACGCCCCTAGTCGCCGCAGGAGACGCCCTGGGCGTCGGGAATTGGCAGCCGATTCCCGGCCACCGTAGGCGCGGGCTGGCGGACGGCGAGCAATGGGTAGCTCGCCGTCCGGTAAGGACCAAGCCCGAGTCGACGGCGCGTCGTGTTCCACACGCGCCTCAAAGAAATGTTAGCACTATTGACGGGGTCCGCTAGGGCCGATGCCAGCTAGGGTTGCGGGATGTTCGAAAGAGTTACCGTAGCCCTGGCACAGGCAACAGAAGGAGGTGGGTGGGTTTTAGTCAGTAAAAGTCTGACACGCTCTCCCGCTCCGCCCAGAGCGGGAGAAGTCATTTGATGATTTCCCATCTACAAAAAAAAAAAAAAAGCTAAAAAAAAGAATTAGTAACTTTGTTTTCAACAACAAGATTACTATTTCTTTTTTTTTTCTTTATAATTTAAACTCCTTGGAAAAATTGGTAGGTAATATTCCAGCCAGAACGCAAACTGGCGATTTCGAATTTTGTATTCTAACACCTTTGTAAAAAAATAAACGTCGTATTTGATTTGAAACGCAATGTCAGCCTATCGTAGAAAAAGATTTTTTATTCCAACATTTCGCTCCAGATAGGTACCCAAGGAATCTTCATAAAGTCCACGTGGACAAAATCAAGCGGAAAAGTATTCAATAAAACACGATTCACATAAAATAAGTCTTTACCCGTCTCATTTGTGCCACCCAAATTTAATATAGCAAGAAATATAGTTGCAATATGAGTCAATACATGCAATCAGTGTCTTATGTTGGAACCTTGCCAAACTAAATGGAGCGGTGTGTCTATGAAGTTAGTGAATTCATTGGCAGAGATACAAATCTCTATGCAGTCTCCTCGGAGGACGAAACGATTTTAGTGTGGAAAGAATGTAGGCTGGTGAGATCATTTTTCAAAGGATTTAATATGATGAAGATGTCTGTACTGAAGTATTTTCTAAGATCATTCTGGAATCAGTCATCTGTTGGCAATGAGTGGTTGTACGAGCCCGAGTGTCAGGCGGTACATTTGTGCCCTAGTTTTGAGTGTGAAATGAGACACAGTGTTTGTGATAATAATTTAGTCTATAAAATCGAGTAGAATCACAGGTTAAATATAATTACACGATGTATTAGTTGCCACATTAGGTACCCTATCACAGAAATACTAGAATTACTGGCTATTACAATTATTACATCACACTTTTATTACGGAGGACACATGATAGTTTATGTTATTGTACATGAGAGCGGAGAGAGGAACAAACTGGTCGTTTCTATGAGGTGCAGAACTATTTATACACTATAGCGACGTGTGAGGCGGGGGAGCGGGTGTAGGGCCCTTTCTTCGTCGCTAGACCTCTGGTCAAGAATATCGGCCAATGAGGGTGCGTAGCGCCCGCGCATTGCCAAATATGGCAGCGTTTTCGGAATTTCGCATCGAGATGTGACAACCACTCACGAGTCACCTGCGCGGACTGGACACAGCTCCAATGCTTTCTTAGAAATTCTAAGTACCTAGAACAATGGAGTCACGTTTTTGTTATGACATCCTGGTAACATGTTCTGTTTTGAACAGTGGTGATTATGCAATAATAGCCCCGTGGTATGATCATCGTGTCAAATCGAGCTTACTAAAGAATGACAAATAAACAATAGTGAATACTATGTAAATTCAGTTAATGCAACCTTTAATTAAAGCTTTAATATATGGCTGTTGTTCATCATCATTTTCAGTGAAAAAAATATTATCTAAAGTCTTAGTGCCAATATTTTAGGTTCGAACATTTTATCGAAAAAATTTGTCGATTTTCATTTTTACAGACAGTGTATTGATTTTTGAAGTGAAAACTTTAGTTGCGTTGAGCGCTTTTGGTAGGGGAAATCTTACTGTTTGGCGACATGCGACATGCTCCCACGAGTTTAACTACTTAACGATAGAGGGCGCTGTAACCAAATTACTCTATTTAGCTAATGTCTTTGAAATAGATGTCATAAATTCGCATGCTACTGTTATCTATTTTTCTACATGCTAATGACATGTTGCGCCAGAGTGGCGACGCGCAGCAGCTTGTGTACATGTTAACGTGTTAAGTTTTCACTTCTATCGGCAGTCCCATTTTTCATTTACCTTTGGTAAATGATTAAAAATAATTTCAGCATAAACAGCTCGTAGACTAGTCTACACATAATTTTGCAAATCTTGAAAGTAAATTAAAAAACATCATTTAATTTAGACAAAATACTGTCCATAATCTGTTAGTATTACATTAATTATCTTAAAACTATGTTAGAAATGACGTGATCAATTAATGCCTTCATAACGAAATATAAATAAATAACAGCAAATAAATTAAAATAAATTGAAATAAATCGGTAATTGAAAATAAATAAAAATTGAAATAAATAATTAAAAATGAATTAAAATTAAATTGAACCAAATAACTAAGAGACAATCAATCTGCCTAGCCTTTTCCCAACTATGTTGGGGTCGGCTTCCAGTCTAACCGGATGCAGCTGAATACCAGTATTTTACATGGAGCGACTGCCTATCTGACCTCCACAACCCAGTAACTGGGTAATACGATACCCCTTGGTAAGACTGGTTGTCAGACTTTCGGTCTTCTGACGACCCGTAACGACTGTCAAAGATCTACGAATGACAGCCGGGACCAACGGCTTAACGTGCTTTCCGAGGCACGGAGGAGTCTCGGTATGTAAAGATGGTCACCCATCCACGGACAACCCCGGCAAGCGTAGCTTAACCTGATGGATCGACCCGTGCGGCTGTTATTACTTAGCCACGAGCTCCTCAAATAACTAAGAGACATTGGAAATTAAATCAAAATAAATAAATAAAATTAAAATACAAACATACATCAAGCAACATGAATCCTGATGAGCCTTCCCACAGCTGCCGATACTGGTCTGTCTGCAACTCTCGTTAGAGAGTAGTATATTCTTTGGTCTGCAATCATCTTTAGGATTCCGTTGCCACTCCCTCGAAATGATGGATGTGAGCAATTCTTTTTCATGGATAAAAATATTAATAGTCCTGTTTTTATGTACCTACTACAGGAATTAATATCGTGATATTCATCGATAATCCTCGGAAATTAAATTTAAAACAAACAAACGAGAAACGAGAAAAAATCATATTTGAATAAACTTCCGCCATGTTGTACTCGTTCACATTCTGCCAAACATACAGTGATGTCATGTCCGTGAGATGGCGGGGATACCCGACGAGCTTCGACAGTTGTCGGCAGGTACATACATCATCCATTTGATTACGGGAGTAGGGGAAGTAACATACATACATATACATACCTACCTGCTATAATATGTTATACTTGCTTCCATATGAGATCATTTCGTTGATATTTTCTGTACGTACTACCACAAAAACCCACAATATATCAAGTTAAAGAATAGACTACGGCCTTTGACAAACTCATTGGTTATCGCAGGACGGGCTTATTAGCATAATGCACTCTAAATAAAATTAATTGGAAGTACTTAGACAAACCCACACACGTTTAGATTAAATTAATTCCTTTCTTTTGTGATAAGTACCTACTCACAGGCAGAGTTGAGTGAGGTAGTTACGAAACCGTAATGAAATAGAGCAGTAATATCCCTGTAGTAACAGCCGCGACTTAAGAGTTGTAGGTCGCAGGTTTGAACCCAGACAGACACTTTACTTTGAGTAAATGATGTCATCACTACTGCTCTCAAAACGGTGAAGGAAAACGACGTGAGGAAACCTGCATGTCCTAGAACCAAAAATTCGAAAACATGTGACATCTTCCAACCCGCTCTGGGCCCGCGTGGTGGATTACGGCCCACTCCCTCTCGAAGAGAGGAGGCCTGTGTCCCAGCATTGGGAACATTATAGGCTGATTATGATAAGTGTTTTAATGGAACTAGCGACCCGCCCCTGCTTCACACGGTTTTTACGACTGTTCAAAACGTCAAAAAAGTAAGTTTACATAACATAACATCACGCCTTGTTTCCCCGAAGGGATGAGCAGAGGTGTACCTATAGTACTCCCACATTGCGCCAGTTATGTTAAAGTCCCATGTAATAGGGGGCGAGCCTATTGCCATCTACCGGGCACAAACCCTGACTCCAAGAAATGTAAAATGAAATGAAATGAATGATGATGATTGTGACGTGAATGTTAGTTTAATATTAATGTTTTATCCTACAATAAACCTTCCAGAATAAATTCTCTAACTAAATGATGGTGAAAACTGAATCAAAATATGTTGTGTAGTTTACAATAACAACGCAGTAACACAGGCAGACATGAAATGTGACTTTAATCTGTAATATGTATACTCGTAAATATTGGATATCTCTCTAACTAAATGCGTCACCACTACATTCCAACAATGGTTTACAAAATTCAAACAAATACAACCCCTGAAAACTATCTGAAAAGCCAAAGGCTAGACTAATACCCAAGTATGACGGAGTACTTGGCCATCTTATTTTATATTCCGAGCTCATACGATACTCGTCCTACACATGAAACTGTGGGCCTGGCACGAACGCACGGAGTAAACGTTCCGTGAATTCTAACGGTTTTTTATTTATTTATTTGCTGTCATGCAAATTACACGTTTTACAATAAATAAAATTGAGATGTCTATTTGTAATGTCAAAATAATAACTTACTAAATGCATATGAAAGAATATACGGTACTTATAACAAAAAAGCAATTTTTAAAATTTTTGTCTGTCTGTCTGTCTGATTGTTCCTGCTAATCTCCGAAATGGCTGGACCGATTTTGACGGGACTTTCACTGGCAGATAGCTGATATTACGGTAAGTAACTGAAGCTACTTTTATTTTAGAAAAATAATTAGGGTTCCGCGCAAAAAAATTAAAACCCATGAAATTGTGTACGAAAAGTCGGATATGAAAAATTTGAATTTTTTTTTTGCCCAATTCTTGTAGATAGTTATATGCTATTTAACCTCACGCTACGATCTTTAGGGGCCGAGCAAAAAGAAAAAAGTCAGAAAGAACATTAAGCGAAAACGAGGTAATAGCGCGGGTGGGCGATGCAACGCGACGGGTCGGGGGACGAGGGAGTTTTATTAAAATGTGGCTGTTATTTTAGTATATACTGTATCTTATGACTTCCACACGAACGAAGTCGCGCGGCACAGCTAGTTAATAATAAAATAGGAGTTTACTGCTTAAGAATCGATTTTCATATTAGGTATAGAAATTGAGGAGTGAAATTAATACAAGCGTTAACTCAAAAGCGTTACGTTTTTCTGCTTAACGTAGGTTCACGGAGTAAACTCCAGTCGTGCGTCGGAGCTGACAACAACATACATTTTTTTTCTTTTTTTTATTGTGAAATATACTCGTTGCGCAGTTATATTTAGGTATTTAGTTTAATGACCTTATTCATATCTATGGGAGATACAAATTGTGCTTGCCGCATAATTTTTTATAAACCAAAATGCTGTAGGATAGCAATGATGACTGACAGAGTGGACTGTCCCTAAATAATTCACTGAAGTCAGTTACATGTATCACCGTGTAGTGTTGTTTACTAACACTTAGTTTTAAGGAACATGTTACTAACCCTATAATAATATTAGTCTTCGCTCGAAATAAAGATTTTTTTATACTGGGTCAAATTAAATTAGCTAGCGAAACTCCGCAGACGTGATGGGCATCGACATATCAAATACACGATAAAACAAAAATTAAATTAATTAGATGACTTTTGAGGAGTCATCGACTGCCTCGTTGGTCTAGTGGTCGCAAGCGCTACTGCTGAGCATGAGGTCCTGGGTTCGATTCCCAGGTCGGGCAAAGTGTTATTGGGTTTTCCTATCTGGAATTTCTCAGTAGCAGCCCGGAGTCTGGATTTGTGCCCGGTAGATGGCAATAGGCTCGCCCCCTATTACATGGGACTTAAACGTAACTGGCGAAATGTGGGTGTACTACTATAGGTACACCTCTGCCTAACCCTTCGGGGAAACAAGGCGTGAAGTTATGTTATGTTATGTCATCGACAATGTTTTAGTGTGTTTCAGTTGAAATATCAGCTTAAGAAATCATTTTTTTTATCTGTAAAATTCAGAGACGTGATGGGTTTCGACAACTAAACAGGAAAAAAACAAAAGAAAACAGTTTTTCTCAACTCATACTTCAAGTAACCAACCAGCGGTCGTTGACCCCAAAAAAAAAACATCAAATCTTTTTAATTTTAATTTTATCTTGTTTAGATATTGATTACCCATCACGTCTGCAAAGTTTTGCTAGCAAATTTAATTTGACCCAGTATAAATAAAAATCTTTATTTCGAGCGAAGACTCATATTATTAAAGGATTAGTAACATGTTCCTTAAAACTAAGTATTAGTAAACAACACTACACGGTGATACATGTAGGTAACTAAATTCAGTGAATTATTTAGGGACAGTCCACTCTGTCAAACATCATTACTATCCTAGAGCACTTCAGTGGAGACTGGTCATCTCTTAGCTGCCAGGGCTTATTTTTAATCTTATATTTTAAATTGTTTTAATTATCTATTTTTTACATTGTTCTCACATATAGAAGCAACAAGAACAATAACAATGTACCTACCCAGGATTTTGTAACAATTTTGATTTAAAAGAGTGTCCATGGAGTTTCTTGCCCATTCTTCTCCATAGAGATCTACGTTTTGGAATGGGCGACTAGCTTCAATTTTCTGACTAACTGACCGACTCTTTGACAATTCAAAAGTGCCTGTAATTGGTTTAATTGAAATAAATGCTTTGAGTTTGAGTTTGAGATTGAGAGCATTTTGGTTTATAAAAAATTATGCGGCAAGCACAATTTGTATCTAATTTAATTTGATCCTGTGTATAAAGTTGTATTTAGTATTCAAAAACCGTTCGCTTTCTCCGACCTACGTTTACATCGTGTGCCTGGTTCGACAACATTCGGACGTGCAAGGCTCACGTATGCATGTCAAAAGTTCATCCTGTGTATATCTTTGGATACTATGATGTCAATTTCGGACGTTTGGAGCGAAAATAGGGTTGCTTTCATGTTTTTATTTATTATGCAAGAGCAGGTAAGTTTGGGTGTGTTTTTTTTTTGTATGAATTTTTGGGATGTTTGGCATTGTGTTGAAAGTTGATATTGCAGATTTGTGGGAAAATATAAAAAGCTTGTGTACTTGTGGAGGAGCTCGTGGCCAAGTAATAACAGCCGCACGGGTCGATCCATCAGGTTAAGCTACGCTTGCCGGGGTTGTCCGTGGATGGGTGACCATCTTTACATACCGAGCCTCCTCCGTGCCTCGAAAAGCACGTTAAGCCGTTGGTCCCGGCTGTCATTCGTAGATCTTTAACAGTCGTTACGGGTCGTCAGAAGCCCGAAAGTCTGACAACCAGTCTTACCAAGGGGTATCGTATTACCCAGTTACTGGGTTGTGGAGGTTAGATAGGCAGTCGCTCCATGTAAAATACTGGTATTCAGCTGCATCCGGTTAGACTGGATGCTGACCCCAACATAGTTGGGAAAAGACTGGGCAGATTGATAAAAAGCTTGTGTACACTAAGAAAAAAGGCATAAAGTTTGGTACTTAGGTATTGCTCAGAAACATTGAAATAATAATGTTTTAAACTGCATCTCCTATTATTATAATACTAGCTTCTGCCCGCGACTTCGTCCACGTGAAATTTCTTGTCCCCCGACCCACCCCGTCACATCGCGTCGCCCGCCCGCGCTGTTACTTCATTTTCGCTTAGCGTTCTTTATGACTTTTTTTATTTTGCTCGTCTCCTAAGGGTCACAGTGTGATTTTAAATAAACTATAACCATTCTCAAAAATTGGGCTATCAAATGCAATTTAAATAATTTTTCAAATCCGACTGGTAGCTCCATACCCCCTACACACAAACAAATTTTGCCTCTTAATAATATTAGTACCTATACCTTCTTTTCTGGGTACTTCTTTGGCAAGTAATTCTAGGTAGGTACCTTTCTGAACTACAATTAGTTAAAGAGAAACGTGGAGTCTACTTCTTGATTTTAATTAGCTCCCCTACGACTAAGTTCATGTAGGTAGAGGATACGGTGGAGGCCTCCCCGGCTTGGGCGGGGCACCGCCGTGTCCTCGTGGAAGCGATCGGCGGCGGCGATCTCTCGCGTCCGGCTCTGGTCCAGGCCATGGTACGGAGCCAGAGTAAATGGGAAGCCATCACCTTCTGTGAGGCAGTAATGCTTGCCAAGGAGGAGGCGGAACGCGTGAGGGAGAGGCAAGCTTTGCGCCCTCACGCCCCTAGTCGCCGCAGGAGACGCCTGGGGCATCGGGAATTGGTAGCCAATTTCCGGCCACCGTACCCGTCGTGTGGACGGCGGACAATGGGTAGCTCGCCGTCCGGTAAGGACCAGGCCCGAGCCCACGGCGCGTTGTATTCCACGCGCGCCTCAAAGAGATGTCAGCACTATTGACGGGGTCCGCTAGGGCTGATGCCGGCTAGGGTTGCGGGATGTTGGAAAGAGTTACTGTGGCCCTGGCACAGGCAACTGAAGGAACACGGGTGGGTTTTAGTCAGTAAAAGTCTGACACGCCGTCCCGCTACGCCCAGAGCGGGAGAAGTCATTTGATGATTTCCCATAATAAAAAGGTATAGGTAGGTACCTACTTAAGTAATTAAACTATCCAAGATGTAAGGCCCCTAATATTCTTCTCTACGTAACAAAACCATTCTGTTTCATAATAATTATTATCAAAATAAACTCGGTATCGGAAACATCATGTCTGTTTTCCCCGAAGGGTTTTGGTAGAGGTGTTAGTAGGTACACCCACATTTCGCCAGTTATGTTAAACACTTCACGGGACATTTAACGCCCCCTGGTGTAATGACAATAAAACTTGTGTCTCGTTCAGTGTCCTTCAGCCGATTAAATCCCATGGCGAGCGTATTGCTATCAACCGGGCACAAATCTAAACGTCGAGTTGCTACTGAAAAATTCCTGATGATTTCAGTCGTGAAAATACCAATTGAATGGATATGTCAGAAAAGCGTTTGTAAAAAACATTACCCTTCTTATTTCAGGGACAGTCGGACAAAAATAATAGGTTAAATAGTGGTTTACACACATACATATACAGCGAAGTAAACTATACAGTAAGTAGGTACTAAACCAATATTATAATAAGCTGGTACTATTATTTTAAAGTGATATAATTATCACTTTAAAATAATAGTACCAGCTTATTATGACTATTTTTGGACCTTCGTTAAAAAACGACACAGCTCAAATGCAGTTTCGAGAACTTTAAACTATAATAGCGAAACGTTGCGTACCGGAGAAACAATATGCGAAGCGTTTTCTACGTACTTTCATTCCACATTTCTAGATACTAACCCTAGTTTTAGAATTTCTTTACCACCTCTATTTACTGAATCTTCCAGCCTATCTGATATACGTAGCATTGTAGTGAAAGTTGAAGAAGTTTCTAACTTGCTTCGCAGGTTAGATACTTCTAAAGTGACTGGCCCGGACAATATTTCATCCAAATTTCTTGTACGATGTTCGACTTCGCTTGCCCAACCTATCCCGATTCTCTTCAGAAAATCCTTGGATACTTGTGTTGTACCTGAACTTTGGAAATCAGCTTTCATAATGCCTATTCACAAAAAAGGAGTCAAAGAGAAATTGTGAACTACAGGCCGATATCCAAGCTCTGTATTGTAGCAAAAATCTTCGAAAGGATCATCTATAACCAGGTGTATAATGCTCTTAAAAATTCGTTTGGTTCCTTTCAACATTTCGAGTTTCGGCTTAACGTATAAGAGTATATATAATTAATTTAATATAATATACCTATAATTAATCTAATTAAGTACATAATTTAATATATATATATTATGGCAAATACTTCTAAGATTTTCTTGGTAATTACCTATTCTTATGCAATACAAAATAATTACACATAAATAATATGCTATCCCTATGTACACAAACATAATAATATATACATATGTATGTGTGTGTTATATACACAATGATACACAACTAATAATTTATATTGATTTGATTAAATTACTATTCAGCCCTCTTCCTCTCTCCTAAATTTTTGCGTGCCCGACAGGGTCCATATTGATCTGTAACTTGTTTTTTACCATCTCTGTAACATATGGAATGCAAAAAAAAAAATGAGTATTGAGAGTCTTTAAAAAATTAAACCATTCAGGGCTTTAGCTTCATGACAGCTTTAGTATGACTTGTGTCTATTATTAATGTATCTGCGTAGTTCGATGTTGATAATTGAGGCAAATTTTTGAAAGTAAGTAAGATAAACATCACGCCTTGTTTCCCCGAAGGGTTGGGCAGAGATGTACCTATGGTACACCCACCCCACACACCCAAAATCACACACACTTTTAGTACACTCTATTTATTTACTCAAAACAAGATGGAGATTAGTAATATGTTGTTTGACATAAATTACCGAATCAATTAATCCCACAAGAAAATACCATCATAATCAACCTTTACATTATTGACCGAGCAGCGGGGCAGTTGCGTACCACACTTATAGTAGGAATCGGTTTCATTTTGATAGTTCCACAAAATTCATTGCGTCATTTATGTTGTTGAGCAGACAAATTTTTCGAACATATGAAGCAATGGATTAGCAATAGTCTTCAAAATCATTCAGCTTATGATTGATCGCATGTTACCCAATAAGGGCGCAGGTTTTCGACAGCCAACTGATGAATAGGTACATAGATGAGCACCTATTCACTTTAATCCCAATTTATTCAATATATCTAACATTCGGGCAGCAAATCCAGCCATATTATTCTTTCATTCCCCACCATCAAAAACACCAACCAAAATGGAGAGAGAAAAACATTCACAGCAAACACAAAGCAAGATTAGACTGGCAATATTATACACAAATGCAATATTGGAGATAAACATTGTCCTTCGTTCTCCCAACGAAAACATTTCTTAATTAAATAAGCCCGACAGGTGGATACAGCAGCAAAATCTAATATACCAGATGGGAATTCCCTTTATTTATACTGAGTGGCCAAGGCCACGATCAAATTGTTCAGAAATCAAAGCTAAAAGACTTTTTTCCGTCCCTCGTTAATTTCCTTTAAAGTGTTTTACAATTAATTCTGTTGTGACTTTCTTTGTTGATTCTCTTGTTTGTTTACTAAGGCGTTAATAAAAGGTTTTTCGGGTAATGTTTCTTTGTCATTTAGAAGTTTGTGGCTTCGTTAACGGAATGTGTTAAAGATATAGCATTTTTTTTGGCTCTTGTTACCGTGGGACTTTCGACAATGCCTGAGGTCACTGTTAGTCAAAAGGTCAGTCCTTTTGATTAAGTAGGTAGTAGACAGAGAAAAAGATATAAATGAGAGAGAAAAAATACACGAGTACAGAAACTTTCAAGGTACTTAATACTAACTTGATAAAACATTTTCTTTAATTTTCAAATCAACACGCAGAACAAGCTCTTTATAAATTTCACAACAGCTACCAGGATCACAAAGAAACAGAGCTCCTCATTTAAGATCAATTTAATTACGCTACATACAAATTTTGAAACATATACATCTCTAGTATATTTTACACAAAGTTTCATCTGTACAATTGTAGTCCTTGCTGAATAATATATTTTTACTTTGCATCCAATTGTCGACAGGGCGGGATACTTCTAATTCACTCGCTTCGTACGAATTGAAGAAGTCACGGATTTTTTTCTTGTTATAATTTGTCTGAGTTTAAAATCGATGTTTTCTTAATTGAGTTGTCTAGAATAGAATGGCTGATAAATATGGTAGTTATATATAAAATATAGCCGAGATTGGCTAATTATTTAGCTCAGTTGTGTGTTTTTAAAGAAGTGTTAATAATTATGTCCAGGACCAGCAGTGGTGCTATAATGATGACTGAATTCGCAACTGGGGGCCAACCACCACCTCTTAAAGCAGTATTATTTTAATGTTACTTTAGTGTGAGAAAGAGATGGAGCTATACAGGATGTCTAGCTCCATCTCTTTCCCACACTGAAGTAAGGTTACAATAATACTGCTTTAAGAGGTGGTGGTCTAGCTCCTGGGCTTATAGACAACTAGCTGGTGCCCGCAACTACGTCTGCGTGCATTTTGTATTTTATAATTTTTTTTATACAAACATCCAAGATAAAAAATAGCCTATGTTCTAATCCAGGTCATGGTCTGTCCGTGTGCCAAATTTCATCCAAATCTGTTTAGCCGTTTAGGCGTAAAAGATAACAATCCTACAGACAGACAAATCGACAGACAGACTGAGATACTTTCGCATTTATAATATTTGTATGGACGTATGGATACTGTAGCATTCATTGGTTTGCACACGTTTTCTCAGTAAAAAAGTATATATATATATATATATATATATATATATATATATATATATATATATATATATATATATATATATATATATATTTAGCATTGACTAATTATTAGCTTTTATTTGATACCAATTTGTTGTAATTTATTTTTTAAAAAAAACCTTCCACTACTTTTTTTTTTTTTGATCGGAAATCATCAAATGACTTCCCCCGCTCTGGGCGTAGCGGGAGGGCGTGTCAGACTTTTACTGACTAAAATCCACCCGTGTTCCTTCAGTTGCCTGTGCCGGGCCCACGGTAACTCTATCGAACATCCCGCAAAACCTTCCACTACCTGTTACCTACATAAAATATTAAAATCCATCAAGCCGTTTAGGCTACACAGCGTGCCAAAGAAATAGACATACATTCGTACATACTCTCGAAAAACATTACCCTTCTTCTGGGGCAGTCGGGTAAAAAAACTAGTTCAAATACACACAGTCTCAAATACCATATAGAAGCTGCTTTGATAATGTGTTTTATTTACTAACGAGTCATGGTTTACACAAGAGAATTGATGTCAAAGCTTTTACTCAGCACAAAACTGTGGGTAGTAAAATACCGACCAATTGCTCGATATTGTCTCACTAGAGTAAAGACTATCATATTATAGACAAAGAACAAGTAATGATCACCACACTTGCTCACTATCTGTTGGCTTACACTTCTAAGTTAGTCTGTCGCCAACACTAATTGCGTAATCACAGTCTGAATGATTTTGAATCTCCAACAAAAGATGTAGACAATGCATGATGACACATAAATAATGGCCAACATTTGAGCGACAATTCCGTATATTGTTCCGTACGAATGTTCACATTCTAATCTCAGCCTCAATCTGCCAAAAAACCTCTAAATTACCTATATTTTGAACCAGTTTTTGACATTGATTGAAGTGCCTGAGAAATATACATTTCCAGAAGCAATCTGTTAAACAGCACCCGGGGGTTAATACGGCACAATAGTTCGGCTTTGAGGAGCGCCTTCTTTCCCTCTCGTGTGTGTGTATTATCAAACTTAATGTGCCATATTTACGATTATGATTATATTAATCGCTTTACTGTACTTTACTTTTTTATGACAGAAGCTGCAGAACACCATTATTTTACTATCATAATTTTCAATTACTGATACTCTTAGTCGAGCAACGAATATCACAAAAAAATATTTAAAAAAACTTCAAACTAAACTTACCTAGTGGCCGCATAACCTTGACGAGCGTCTGCGTCTTGATCTTCATATGTTCGAAACATTTGTCTGCTTAAAAACGCAAATAACGCAATGAATGTTGTTTAACTGTCAAAATAAAACCGACTTCAACTGTGTGTTCCGCAATTGCCCCGCACGTATCATAATCATGGTAGCCGAAAGACACCCATTGCTAGACACAGGCCTCTCCCGCCTCTGTGCTGCCCATATCCAGGTGTTTTCCTTTACTGCAAAACCACTAGTAGTGCCTTACAAAAAAGAACAAAAAATACAGTACATAGGTACATAACTGGGTTTTCATATCAGTGGGGTAATTACGTAACACACAATCCCATCAATCGGCATTGAAAAACACAGTCATTGCGTGCCGGTTATTGTAAACATTACGACAATCCGGCTGATTTATTAAGGCTTCTGCAAACATGTGCGACAAACGACGCGAATCGCGTGCGACACAAAGGTACTGCTCGTCGCGAGACACGTGATGCCTTTATGTCGCGTTGCGTGATACGCCAGTTTGCAGGAGCCTTTAGGGACTAGTTGTTGTAATTTAAGTTTCACGTATATTGATTCTATATAGTTTCAGCTATGCAGCGTGCCGTTTTAATGGTAGCATTAATTTAACACACGTGCACCCATTTATCTTAAGAACTTATGTTAGCTACCTATATTCTTGCAAATAAATTCATTCATTCATTCATTCATTCATTCATTCATGGTTTCGTTTTATGAAGATATTTTAATTTCATTAAATTTTATTATTTGTTGAATTATTTACAATTTTCTAAAATATTTAGAGGATCCTGTACCTACTTAAAGAACTGTTAAAGGTAATTTGCCGGGGTCACGGATCAATAACATCGCATCAATGAAACTGTGGTTATGAATTAGTTTTATTATTTAAAATGACGTGATAGTTATTGCGGTGCTGTGATTTTGTGATTACATATTTATTATTTTTATCTTAAAACGAATAACGTGCAAAGAGTAGCCGAATTGAAGAAAAGAGACAGCTTTATTATTTTGTTTGATTGACAATTTTAATTTTTCAGTTTAGTAGTCAGGAAGGACACGTCAACCTCATCTAGTTTTTAAAACATGATTGACGTGTAAGAGTATTTGTACAAACCTACTTACAGAAATAAACTTCTTTATCATTTATCGATTTAGCATTTATTGAATTTATAAATTGTACATACATTCAATGCGTACGCCTTACTTTAAGATCGCAATCAATCCTTGTGAATTATTGAAACACGTTCGTCTGAATACTTACACAAGTCACGTCTAGTTCTCAAACATTGAAATTCATAGCGATGCCTAACAGCCAAAAAGGGGTAAGCGACATTTTTTTGCGAAATCAACGTAAATATATCCATACGTAACAACCAAAAAGCTGCTTCTAACTATATCAAAATCAAATCAAAATAAAAAGTCATTTATTCAAACCGGCTGAGAACCAGCACTTTTCGAACGTCGAAATTTATATAAGACTGTCCCCCAAAACGCCCGCCCTTTACCACTTTCTAGTGCTTAAGCTGGGAAGAAGAAGTGACGCAACAAACTCCCCAGCAGCACAGCTGTCTGTTTAGTTAGATAAACTTGATTCTATACAATACACATAAACAAACGCCTTCTTCCCATGGGGGTAGGCAGAAACTACAGAACGCCACCTGCTACGATCCTTACATACTCCTTTTGGCTGGTTTACGTTCATACATCTGGTCATACACGCACGCCGGTTGAGAGTGACCTTTCTGAAGAACATCACCTATAAGATCACTATATGTCTGTTGTATTCTATACCATAGTATGCAAAATTATTTACATTACGCAACACAAAAACATCGGTACTATACTCATGCAGAAATAAAAATTAAAAACTAAAGACGTAAAGAACTCTATACCTAAATAAAAGCCTCCAGGCATAAAGGGCGTGCCCGCTTACACATAGCTATAAATAGTGGTAACTCGAAGTCACGAATGATATAATGTACATGTTTAGGTCGATTTAGCAAAAAATGTCCCTTATCTCTTTTTGGCTGTTAGGCATCGATAGGATTCATCATCTGACTTCTAGTTTCGTGTTCTATAACTTTGAAGGGCGGTTCAGTTGCCTGGTTTATTTGATGGATTGTAGTTATGTTTCTCGGTTTATTGTATCCATTTTAATTTTTTAACCGACTTCAAAAAAAGGAGGAGGTTCTCAATTCGTCGGAATCTTTTTTTTTTAAGTGTGTTCCCCGATTACTCGAAGACTGGACCGATTTGGAAAATTATTTTTTTGTTTGAAAGGGTATATTCACAGGGTGGTCCCTTTGTCATCAGGTCAGGATCTGATGATGGGAACCTGGAGAAATCGAGGGAACTCTTCAAGTATTATAGGCACACCTATAGCGATTTGGGTATTTTTATAGTGACTTGTGAATTTGCTCTCGAAAAACACCATTTAGTGAAGTGGAACTGATGATGAAGACCACAGATGACCACCGGAACTACTCAATAATAAGTATTTCACGGGTTGCGATTCGATTACTTTAAAATATTGCTAAGCAATATACGCTCGTCACAATGCATATGGTGCAGTGGAGCTGATGGTGAAGTACCATGAGAACTCCTCAACAGTTAACGTCCCTGCATCGGGAAAAGCAACGTTTTGTAAAAGGTGATGAGCAGTTGTCATTAGGCTATTGTAACTTAGTTAAATAGATAAATTACAAACCGACCCACTAAAAAGTGAAAAATAAAAACTTTTTTACAAAAAAAAAACAACCGAATTAAAAAAAAAACACTACAAAGTGAAAAATAACTTTAATTTCGGAAGTCGGAGGCAAAAACTAAAATACAGATCCAAAGACACCGACTTCCGAAATTAAAGTTATTTTTCACTTTATAGTGTTTTTTTAAGTCAATTTATTTTTTGCAAAAAAATTGTTGATATAATTGAAGTAAGTCTGCAATCACCAACCCGTCTTGAGCAAGCGAGGTGATCTATGCTCGTGCCTTCTCTGTATGAGAAGAGGCTTTTGCCCTACAGTGGGCAGTATTATTATTACCCCAAAGGCGTTCAAAACCTGCTTTGAAATCAATTTTAGTAGGAATAGAGTTCAATCTTCATTGGAAAATACTATCAACGTAGGTACCTATTTGTGGTAGCAAGAAATAACACTGTGTTATTCTAAGTATGGATGGTGCATTCTTCTTCTCTTTTTCTTCTTAGCTTGTCGATGGCATGAGCTGCCTTGGGTAACCTGGAAGTCTTTAAACAGACTCCGGATCGAGGTTGGCCGAGGCAGGGTAAACCTGTTCAGGTGGAGATTCGGTGACGACTCCGGCTTGGAGTGTAAATCTGGTGCTGTTCCACAAACGATGGCACACTTAATGTCATGTCCTGCGTGTCCTGTCAGCTGCACGTTACGGGAACTGATGGACGCTAGTGATGGCGACAAACTCGTATCCAAATTCTGGACCGAGTCTATTTAGATTGCCATCAACACGCTAAGAGAAGAAGATGGTACATTGGTAAAATTGCAAGCACAAAAGAGAATTTTCTGGGTTTTCTACTGAACGTTACTGACGTCATCGAAGTATTGCAATGTTAAAATGAATCGCTTCTGCCAGTTTTATCAAGTACTGTGATTGGAAAACGGATTGGTGATGCTTAGACTAAAATAACATAATATCTAAGTTGGCCGTAATGAAGACCATTTCTTAGGTAGGTACGCATTTGTCTTTTTCTGACTAAATAATATGCATTGCATGTTGAAATAAGACCTAGTTTCACCATACCCATTAGTTTGTTTAATGTTCTGTTAAAATTTTAACGGGACATTAAGAGTAGCGAGTGTTCATAATTAGGCGTTAAATTTAATTGCTGCCCTAGAGGTCCGTTAACTTGCTAACCGATATTTATTCAGTTTTCAAAATCATTGAAATGAGAAACGCGAGTCTATAATATGCGGCTAGCTAAAATTATGCAATGTCAGTGAACTCTGACATGTGACATTGCGACTTTTTATTTTGGTTGTATTGACAACTGGCCGATATCAGAGGGGCAATTTCCATGATTTTAAGAACGTTCACAGTCTGAGGGGTAATTCTCGTAATTTTAAGAACATTCACAGTCTGATCTCAGTCTCAATATGTCACCTATAATTTCCTTACATTTTTGATAAGTTTTTGACATTTGATTGTTGCTGAGATGAGATTGCGACTAGATTTTGAACGTTTTTATTTACGGGAATTGGACATGAGGTGTGAATGATAGATTCTAATTCCAGGTTTCTTAATGTGGTGCTATTTTTTTCTGGGGGAACGTAAAATAGGATTAATATCAATGTTTGTTTTAATGGCTGATTTACTAATGTCCGATTATGAACAATTTAGTGAAATTAGCTCTAAATCTATGACTTAGAAAGCGATTTAAAAAGTGCAAGATACCTGAAAACTTAAAGAGATAGGTAGCTCTAAAAACTTCCATGCCTTCCTTCCAACGAAAGATTTAGAATAAGATCTCTAGTGCACCAGTAACATAGCCAGTCTGTCTGTGAAACCGCGATGCGGAATCAAAGTTTCGCGAACTTTGAGACCTTCCAAGAATACGCGACCTATTTCATGGAGGTACCTAATAGTTTGTACATACTTAAAGCTGTTACTCATGTGTAGGATATGCCTATAGGTACGTGTATCATTTTGTATTTAGCTTGCATAGAGAATGGCAGGATAATATTTTGAGTTTAAGTGTGTACTTGGTTTGAAGAATTTGAAGTATTACAACTGGCGGAGGCTATTAAATTAATTAATTTATGTAAACATTTATGTACACACTTAAATAGAAATCTCTTCCAGCATACCTGCGATAGGAAAGTTGATAAAAATATAAACACCGTGTTTATGAGTAGAGAAAATAAAAAACATAAAATAAAAAGCAAATCACTTATTTATTCACTTACATGAGCATTCTTGATAGAAGAAATTCACGCATAGTTTAGAGATTACCAATGTCCCAAGATAGTTATACCCGCCTTGAACTTCCAACCAACGTCATAGCATCAAGCCTATATTACTCAACAATATAGGCAGAGGTGTATATCACCTATACCCATTTTGCGTCAGTTATGTTTAAATTCCATGTAGAAGAAAGCCTATCCAGACTCCGGGCAACCAGTGAAAAGTTTATGAATAAAAATTCCAGTAATACTTAGCCCAACATAGAAATCGAAATAAGGACCTCACGGCGCTTGTGACTTATGAGACCAAGGAACCGAACAACAATCGAACAGAAAGTATCAAATCAACTCAACTATCCGTGGTAAAAAGTAAATACACTGAGTGCTACCATCGAACTTTTCCCGTATAAAGTACTAGAAGAAATACAACTAAGTTTAACAACTAAGTACATACCTGGATTTAGAAGTTTTGCTTCTGTTTTCCCACCTAGATCCATTAAAGAAAAATAGGTGAGGGGCTTGTGGCTAAGTAAGAACAGCGGCACGGGTCGATCGATCAGGATAAGCTACGCTTGCCGCGGTTGGTCCATGAAGGGGTCATACCGAGTCCCCTCCGTGCCTCGGAAAGTACGATATGGCCATTGTTCTCGGCTGTCATTCGTGGAACTTTGACAGTCGTTACGGGTCGTCAGAAGCCCGAAAATCTGACAACCAGTCTTACTAAGGGGTATCGTATTACCCAGTAACTGAGTTATGGAGGTCAGATAGGCAGTCGCTCCATGTAAAATACTGGTATTCAGCTGTATCCAATTAGACTGGCAGCCGACCCCAACACAGGGAAAGGCAGGCAGATGAGAAGGGTGATGTTCATCAATCCGTGAAAGTAATAAATTAGTTGAAGGTAGGAAATGCTGCTGTTTGTATGTTTTTTACAGCATTTGTGGCCCAGCGGTAAAGACCCCAACTTTTGAGGTATTAAGCCATAGCACACATCCGGAGCAACAATACAGAGCAAAACAATTTAAAACTTACTTAAATAAGTCAGTCTTACATTTATTTGCAGTTGGGTCATTGTTGTTCCCGATGTGCAATAGGTTCAAATATTATAAGCAGGCGCGCACTTTATTTTTTGCAACTTGTTTTGTTGCCGTAAAAACAGTGAAGATAAAAAAAATTGAGACAAAACCTAAATATAGCAGACATGAAGCAACGTCCACCAACACATCTTTCTGCATGAACAGAAAAATAATTTCATTGCTAGCACTACAATAACTCCCCGACTGGCCCAACTGGCTGTTCACAATGGTGTGCTGGTGCCTACGCTTGTGTATGGAAGTGAATGTTGGGTGTGGCAAAAGAAGCATGTAAGTAGAATAAATGCTGTGGAAATGCGTTCCTTGCGAAGCATGTGTGGTGTGACTATAAATGATACGCTGAGGAATGATGTGATAAGGCAACGGTGCGGTTTAAAAGAAGATGTAGTGACAAAAACTGAAAAGAGTATGCTTAAATGGTTTGGTCATGTTGAGAGGATGAATTAAAGTCGACTAACAAAAGGTATTTACACGGCAGATGTGAGTGGAAACGCCGGGAGGGGACGCCCTAGGAAGACATATAGTGATCTTATTGGTGATGTTCTTCAGAAAGGTCAGGTGCATAGTACTCGCAACCAGCGTGCGTGTATGACCAGATGTATGAATGTAAACGAGGCAAAAGGAGTATGTAAGGATCGTAGCAGGTGGCGTTCTATAGGGTCTGCCTACTCCCGTGGGAAGAAGGCGTGAGTTTATGTATGTATGTATGCACTACAATAAAATGTTACTTTTTACATACAATGACAGCACTAAAATGGGGCAAAATTACTACGTTATCAAGATGACATAGCAATTCATGGGGTCACGAACATAAGAACATACCTACATATGTACATAATCATCACAAACATTTTCCTATTAGTTTGTCTAGCTATTATCGCAGTTTTCCTTATATTCGTAACACGAGAGCAGTCCTCAATAATTTGTCAAATGTGGTAGACGTGATCCATTACTTCTTGCTCTGATGCTGTCTCGGATTGATTTATTATGGTTGATAGCTAATAGTTTATTTATATGGAGATTATGCCTTTTGATAATAGTGGAGCTTTTTTTGGGAAACTGAATTTGTCTTCGTAAATTCAACTAGAATTGCAGGGTACTTACTAATGTAGGAAACGCAACTAGATTTTGGGAAATCAATCTGCCTAGCCTTTCCCCACATATATTGGAATCAGCTTCCAGTCTAACCGGATGCAACTGAATACCAGTATTTTGCATGAAGTGACTGCCTATCTGACCTCCATAAACCAGTTACCGGGTAACACGATACCCCTTGGTAAGACTGGTTGTCAGACTTTCGGCTTCTGACTACCCGTAACGACTGATAAAGATCCATGAATGACAGCCGGGATGGACGTCTTTGCATGCTTTTCGAGACACGGAGGGGTCTCGATATGTAATGGATGGTCACCCATCCACGAACTGACCGCGGCAAGGGTAGCTTAATCTTCGATCGACCTGTTAATATGTATTTAGCCACGAGCCCTAAGCCCTAACTAGATTTTGGTAAAGATTGTGTGTTAATTATACATAATACCTCGATCATCTAGATAAATTTAGCCAATTGTCGACCACTGCCGGAACACTTGTTCTAATGCCAAAGTTTTACCTTTCCACCAAAATAATTACTGTAGCATTTTACTAGGTAAAAAACTAGACACGTGCTAAACTATCGTTTTATTAGTCTAAACTGGAATTCGGCAAACACTCCAATTTACATAGGGCTTAATCTATACATATAATAAAACAGTAACGAAAGAAAAACTGTACATTGAGAATTTTCGAGAAAAAATAAGTGGCTTTTGTTAGAAAAACGTAACTGATGACAAAAAGTGACTTTTTAGAATTTTTGTCTGTTTGTCTGTTTGTCTGTGTGTATGGTAGGGCTTCACGCCAAAACTACTGGATAGATTGAATTGAAATTCAGCAAAAATGTTCTTTGTAAACCAAGGAAGGCTTTAGACTACATATTATCACGCCGTATGTTATGGGAGGTAAGCAATATTGATTTTAAAAGGTTTTTGTTCGTAATTGAATGCACCAAATAATTGAATGCACAAAATGACATGTTATTTAGTTAATAAAAATTTAACTCTGGGAACATAATAATCACGCTATTTTTATAAAGGAGCGGGGCAGTAATCTTATAATAAACAAAAATGCAAACAATTAATTACAGTATATTTATATACGAAGCGACGCGTTTTACTTGTAGTAGTGACCAATTGTACAAACACGGTCTGAATGTGTGCGTGAAGCATCAGCACATAACACAAATACACGTACACACCCCCATACACTTCCGACTTCGCCATTGTCTCGGACGGTACCGAGAGCTCCTGCGCTTACACACACATTCACAGCGTGTTTTTACATTTGCATACCACAAGTAAAGCGCTCGTCATTTCGTAAGATAAAAATACTATACTTAGATATTTAATTAAAATTATTTTTAGAACTTTAATTGTAACATGAGGCTACCTAAAATAGGCCTAAACTTTTAAACTAGAACATAAAACTGTAAATAGAATTGCAGGCTTTAAAGGACCTTCGAACAATTTTCTTATCTGTGTCATTACAAAGGACCTCGAGCTTTCGGAGCCTTAAAATATCTCGACGAACTTAGGACTGGCCATTCATTAGGTTAAGTGGGAATTTCTTGCCCCATTCATTGAGAAATAGTAATGCTAAGGTCTCACACAAATTAAGATAAGACACAACTTGTTAAGTTCAGATGACTTGCTGGGATTGCCTTATGACTGACACTTTCGAGTGTTCATCAAGTTGTTTCGTTTTTTTAGTAGAGAAATAACTAAAGGAAATAAATGAATGGATATAACTTGAGAAGAAGTTAGTGAAAGTGGATTGAACATCGACCGACCTGGCACTGGTGATCTTCCTAATCTAATGTTACCGGTCAACCTTTGCTACTTATTATTATTCTTGTTGGTAGCTCAAGGATGATCTTCAAGATAAACTGGTCGCAGTTTCCTCAGGTTAGATTTAACGGCACTGCTATTCCGGTAAGTGAAAAAGTCAAGAACCTAGGGGTATGGATCGACAAACATCTTTCTTGGGGTCCCCATCTGCAGGAGGTAAGTCGCAAAACGTTTGCATCTGCCAAGTCCCTGAGACGATTGCGGAACTTTCTTCCGACTGCCACTAAGACTGCGCTTGCATTTCTTTTACTTCCCATGCGCGACTACGCTGATGTCAGTTATCTTAATCTCACTGAGGCACAGTTAGATAAACTTGAGCCACTTCAAAACTTTTGGTTAAGGTTTATATTTGGCCTGCGCAAATATGATCACATTTCTGAATTTCGTACAAAGCTCAAGTGGCTTCCCATACGTCTTCGCCGGAATTCTCATATCTTACTTCAGCTGTACGGTATTCTGTTCAATCCTACAAGCCCCTCATCTTAAAGAACGTTGCAAGTTCATTCATGATACACGTAATAGATATCTGAGGTCATCGGAAAGCTTGAGACTAGAGATGCCGATGCATTCCACCAGTTTCTATGATAAATCTTTTACAGTTCAAGCAATACAGGTATGGAATGCCTTGCCCGTGTCAATAAGGCATGCCCAATCTTTGTCCACTTTTAAAATTATATTAAAAAAATACTATCTTTCTCCTTAAACATCATTTTTATGTTCTTTGCACGTGTTTTATGAGTACTGTTGTATATATATGTATATTCATATAGATAAGTAAATATTTCATGTATGTATGTACTTATTGTATATATATAAATGGTACACCACAGTCTACATACCTGCATTACTGTCTCCTTTCTCTCTTAATCCATCCAAAGGTTATCTTTAAAAGATCTCTCTTAGTGATAAGACCGCCCATAGTGCCCTTATAAAAACTCTAATTTAAAGAGTATTCTATCTATCTATTACTGAAAACTACTTGCAAATATTTACTGTCACCCAAAGACAAATAAATGCATCATTTGCATGTAGTTTCGATATTAAACAGAGCATTGGAGGCATGATTTTTTTTATAAATACGGCTCTTTCGTAAAACCTGCTTTTGGCGAGTTCAGGCTACTCTGGAAAACCAATGGCTAGATTTTGGCACGTTAAAGGATACCATGTAGAAGCCAATTTTCAGAAGTGCCTGTGATATTTGATCACTCGACTTCGCAAACGAAAGAACACACTTAGTCGCTGTATCCTTTCCATACAAAAATATTTTACGTAGGTACCTATTACAAATATTTGTGTAACAGAATTACATGTGAAAACGGCAAAAAATATTTCTGCTACATCTTAATACGAAAATAACGTATTCGATTACCCGTAAAAGCGATTAGTTTGTTTGTCTCTACTTTAAGGCAATTTATTTTCTTTTATATTTGTTTGCATCGGATTTCATTCAAGGCTAATTTCTTCGGAACGAATAATGTAAGCAGTATAAATATTCGTTGCTTTCAAAACGATGTTTATGTTTCCGTAGAAAAACAACTTGTTTTTATAGTTATCACACGGCTTAGGAGACAGATTACCTAACTAATTCTTTCGCGTGGGTCACCCGAGAACCACTTTATCAGTATGTGGAAGTAAGGCAGTCACCAAGATTACAAGCCTGTTACCAAAGCCGCAAATAGCTGTAAAATATTTCGCTGTTTTGATTAATTCATTAATACTACAATTTGAGATTATGAAATATTACTCTATAGTATAGTGCACTAAATATTTAAATTAAAGCATTTGGAAAGTTCTTAATACCTTTTTTACACCTAAAACTAAATATTTGTTGTTACTATATTAAATATGCAATTCATAATCAATATTTTATTGCAATAAAGAGAGATATTACATAATTAAATTTGGCAATGATAACTTAATTAAAATAGTGAAATCTTCGACAGCTATTTTCGACGTTGCCAACTCTTAAGAATCGGTAGGTACTTGTGGAGCCCCATTGATCTACATTTTTTTCATGTACCTACGGAAAGGCGAGCTGTGTGATCAAGTATTCCAAAAAAGCCACAAACATCTCAAGCCGTTTCCAAACGACAGAACGTCAACAAAACTTTGACGATCCCGAACTTCGACACGAAGCAAGCGAGTTCCCGAAATATTTTCGAACGAATCCTCGAGAGTTTCACAAACGGTAAACGTCGAGTAACTGGGCCGATAAATTAGGCAATTTGCGGTTGCCGTCCGGTCCGTACTGCGTGTTTCGTCCCAGTCAGTGTCCGGGGCTCGTAATTAATTATCCACATGTACGAACCGTTGCGTATTACTTAATCAACCATCAGAATGCTAACTATATGTATTGATTGGAGTCTTTTGCTTGTTCATTTCGTTGAGTGTGTGTTTATTCGCTTATGTTTGACTTGTTCGAGGTTTGCGTTGTTGTGATTGGGTTCCGGTGCGTGGCTGTGTTCGATTAGATGAGCTGTGTTGGGTAGCTATCGTTTTCGGATGACGAGTTCTGGATGAGCTGTGGTCAATGTTTGAGTTTGGTGGTCCAGCTTTATGATTACTGGGATTACTGGGGATATGATTGTCTGCAATGCTAAGCAGAAACACCAAGTTATTTTAGAGTAAGTAATAAATAAAACCCTTAGGTAAATAAGAAAACACCATTACCTTTTTTTCTGGGTCTCCCATTTTGTTAGACCTCACAATAACCGGGAGCTAGACCACCACCTCTTAACGCAATATTATTGTAATCTTACTTCAGTGTGGGAAAGAGATGGAGCTAGACGTCCTGTATAGCTCCATCTCTTTCTCACACTGAAATAACATTAAAATAATACTGCTTTAAGAGGTGGTGGTTGGCCCCCTGTCAGAGACAAAACAAGACGCAAGAAGAAGACTATTAAAAAGAAAACAGACTTCTAGATCTTAGATCAGAAAACTAATTTTATTTTTGTCCTTTTATACAAAATACCTGATTATTTCGAACCTTGAATACGGTTGACCTCCAATTCGTGTTTCCGATTTTCCATTCGAACAACTCGTCCTTAAAAGTTAGGTAACCACAGCTTTGTCGTTTCTTTGATGATTTAAACAAACTTCCATTTTGATAATAATCCAATTAGAATTGTTTTTCTACAACATTGAGACTTAGAGAAACGACTACATGGAGGTTTCTTAGCTATGATGACAGTACCTACTGACGTTAATGTATACACAGTAGGTACTGACCTACTTTATTTTCATACATGATTTATTTTTGAGAACGTATGTATTTACAGCATATTCCAAACGTGTTTTCATTTATACTCTTTGCAGACATAACACACATAACATCACGCCTTGTATCCCCGAAGGGTTGGTCAGAGAATGTACATCTCTGCTCAACCCTTCGGGGAAACACCCACCTCTAGTACACCCACATTTCGCCAGTTGTCATGTCATGTGGA
Source organism: Fissipunctia ypsillon (assembly GCA_947568875.1). Classification (NCBI taxonomy): domain Eukaryota; kingdom Metazoa; phylum Arthropoda; class Insecta; order Lepidoptera; family Noctuidae; genus Fissipunctia; species Fissipunctia ypsillon. The sequence goes on from OX387649.1 coordinate 20,351,915, forward strand.
GGCGAGCCTATTGCCATCAACCGGGCCAGACTCCAGGCTGCGGTCTGCTCTTCTAGAGTTTTGGAAAATACACTTCAACCCACATTATTATGATTTAATATCAAATTTACTCTCAAACTTTACGCATAAGTTTTTGTTCGATCGTAAGTGTAGGAATACTTAAGACATAAGATGAAGTAAGAATTCATAAAAATCGTACGAAGATGAACGCGACGTTGACGAAACAAAAGGATTTGGTATGCAAGGCATGTAGCAGGTGGCGTTTTCTAGTTTCTGCCTACCCCCATGGGGAAAAGGCGTGAGTGTATATAATGATTTGAAAGTGTTAATAATTCATAGTAGGTACTTATGCTAATATCATGTCATCAAGTTTCTGCCCGCGATTTCCATGTAAACCACGGAAGTCAACTATAAATAATACTAATAGTCCCTCCAGACCGAATTTCGCCCATGGCGATGAATCTCAGCAGAAACCAGCCTTCGGCGCGGGAGATATTATAGTGCACAAGTGTGTGCTCAGACACAGGTGCACTCTTTCTTCGCTCACTCTCATAGTCCGATAGGATGGCAATCCGACACGACCGGAAAAGAGATCAAGCACAGGACCAACGGCTTAATATGATTTTCGAGGCACGGGGATATCACACTGCCAATTCCAAACTCCGGGCTAAGAAAGTCTTAATGGAAAAACCCAATAATACTTTGCCCGACCCGGGAATCGAACCCAGGACTCCACGCTCAGCAGTCGCGCTTGCGACCATAAGGCCAACGGGACCTATAAATATCCTATTTTAAAATTCAATTTATTTCTAGAGATTACCTCTTAGAAACAAACAAATAATTTTACATCTTTATATTATGTTTTGATAAATTAATATTACCCAAAGACCTCTACATCGATCAAACCAATAACTACAACCCAAGATTTAAATACAATCCATTTCTCTCTGTCGTGAGCAGACTTAATAAGCCAGCTGTCCAGCTAATGGCCGGGAATAGGAGCCGATAAATAAGAACATTGGCGACCCCACACACGTGGTGGTCCAGTTCGACGGAAATACTATTAATTACTCTTATAAGCTGTAGGTACTATACTTGCTGTTTACTTGACCGAGTGTAAGGGAGTTTCGAGTGGAAAAGGGTTATTTTTGAATACATCATCATTTGCATAGCCTTTCCCAACTATGTTGGCGTGCCGACCCCACCGACCCGACTGGAAGCCATTCCAGTCTAACCAGATGCAGCTGAATACCAGTATTTTACATAGAGCAACTGCCTATCTGACCTCTACAACCCAATTACTAGGTAGTTACACTGATGTTAGACTTTCGGGCTTCTGATGACCCGTAACGACTGTCAAAGATCCAGGAATAACAGCTGAGACCAACGGCTTAATGTGCTTTCAGAGGCACGGAGCGGTCTCAGTATGTAAGGATGTTCACCCATCCAGAGACCGACCGTGGCAAGCGTAGCTTAACCTGATCAATCTACGCGTGCGGCTGTTATTACTTAGCCACGAGCCCCTCTTATTTCTTTTGAATACATGTTATACATTATTATACATAAAGCGTTAGGAATGATCGACAGAAAATTACTACAATTTTTTTTATCCGTTTCAAAAATAATCATATCATTGCACTTATCACACATCACACCTATATTGACTCATACAGAGGATATTTACTCGTACATAAATACACAGTCCTAAGCTGAAGTTACATTTTCGAATTAACACGTGGAAAAACATTAATGATGGATACACTTTAAACTGGTTATGCGCCAGTCATTGAGCAGTCATTGATTGCTGAACGGGTGCTGCTTGCGGTGTCTGGTCGTCTTTCGGTTTTGCTATTGTTATTAGTAATTAACTGCTTATTTATTTTACTTAGATGGTCCTAGTTTATCATTTATGACTTTTTTTAATCACTATCCAAATTTTCGCAGGGTGTTCTACCCATGAATATGAACAACTTTTACTATGGGACCAACTCTGAAATCACGAAGAAAAATCAGCTGATTCATACAAAAGTTCAATACCTACTCGATCAAAATGTATGAAACAGCTGATTTTTTTTCGTGATTTCAGAGTTGGTCCCATAGTGAAAGTTGTTCGTATTCATGGGTAGAACACCCTGCGAAAATTCGGATAGTGATTAAAAAAATGCCCTGTATGTAGGCTGAGGCTGAATTTATTTATTTAGGTATAAAGTTCCGGAAGTCTACTCCAAAGCGATAAAGCGAATTATCGGCCTAATGTTCGGATGTTTCTTAATACACTGTTTCCTATTTAGTTTGGTCTGTTCTGATCTCACCATCCTCAAAATGAAGTTCTTTCGGATCCGAGCCGACCGAACGAAATAGGAAAAAAAGTGTATTATGAAACGACCGAACATTCGGCCGATACTTCGGTTTATCGCTTCGGAGTAAACGTTTACGTTTTTATTTTTAATTTTTATTTCTGCTTGAGTATAGTTTTTGATGGTTTTTTTTTTTTGAAGGCGTGTGCTAGCTAACATATGGCAAATAATTTTATTCAATGTTTTTGTGTCGCGCAATGTTAATTATTTTGCATACTTTTGTTTAGAATCTTGTTTTTCTAACTGAACAGATAGCTGTGCTGGTAGGGACTTTGTAGCGCTACTTCTTTTACCCAGCTAAAGCACTAGGAAGTGGTGAAGAGCGGACATTTTGGGGGACTGTCATAGTGTGATTTTGACGTTCGAAAAGTGCTGATTCTCAGCCTAGTTTGAATGAATTACTTTGATTTTCATTTTGCTAAGCTCATGCTACGCACTGAGCATAATATGCTACGATCATGCTACGCACTGCGTATGTGCTACGATCATGCTACGCACTGAGCATATGTTATGATCATGCTACGTACTGCATATGTGCTACGACCATGCTACGCTGATGCTACGAGCATATCTTAGCGCAGTGAACACGCTATTAATAAATTAATAGTAAATTCTTTATTGCCATAACCAGGTTATAAAAAAAATTGAGACCCTGGCTCTAGAGCTAGGTTAGAGTATTCAGGAGCCAGTGACTACGTCCATTTGTGTTATAATTAACCATGTATAAGCAGCCAAAGGTGATAAAATTATCTTACTTAAAATTAAGTTTGATATTTAAATTAAATTTATTTTAAGCACTAGAAATAGAATAATAAAACTAAAATTAGAAAAGAATATGTGGATTAAAACAATCTATTATAGCAACTACCTACTCACTTTAGTATTTTTTACTACATAAAAATATTTTTACACACAAAATACTTGTTGGATAAAAGGCGTATGGGCTGACCCAATTATTCGCGTTACAAAGTGGCATTTAAATATTTATAAATAATGTGATGTCATTTTGAGAGTGACACTTAACACGGGTCACTTAATAGAGGGACGGAATTGAGGTAGGGAGCCTCCAAACGTGTGTGAGAGGAATCACAATGTGCTTGGTTTTTCGATAAACGTCTGGGGCTTAGGCTAAAGTAGGAAAAATAGCATTTTGGGATGATAATGTTTTTCTCTGAGACATTTCCAAATAAGTTTTAAATATTTATTTAATCAATATTAATATGAGACATTACATTTGCTGTTCAAGCTTTTAGAAATTGGGAGTCAACGTTAAATCTTCTTGCATTACAAATATTATGCTTTGGTCAGCCACGATACCTCGTAAGTAGATATATAATTACAGGTTCATGTGATTATCATTACTAAATAACAGTCTGATATTCACACAGAATATTTGTGAAGAAATACCGAAACACATATTTACAATTACCTAACTTTCATCGTTTATAGCCTAACTACCATCTACATTTTCCATAAAACCAACACCCAAGCATATAAGTAGCCAACAGAAATTCTCGACACGAAATGTCCGAATAAAATTCAAGCATAAAAATGCAACAAATAAAATGATGCCCACGAAAGTATGCGACTACGTCAAAATATTTGTAGCATAAATACTTTCGCAAGGCGTGAAACGTCCCATTTTCAACTGAATTTCGATATCAACGTGAAGTTCCGGACGTGAGGATGTATGTAGCTGGTCCATTAAAATTATTGTTGATATAAGATTGTTATTCTTTATTAAATTAACTGTTTTTAAATTATAATCTAGGATAGGTACTTAGTAATATTGCCATCAAAACCACAAACGACGGGGAGTTATTTCATTTACACCAGAAGACAAGTGTATAATCAACAATGAGGTTTTTTAGTTGGTATGATGAACGTTTTGGAAATCCTATTGTGAGGACAATTATATAGGATTTCTTTTATGCAAACATTTATTTTTAAGCTATTGTTCTCTCCTCTAAATAATTTTGTTCTATTTTCAGTTGTACCTGATTAATGTTATGATGAGGAAGCCAACCAAATTAGTTTTTAATTAAGCGTGCTTTATAGTCAAAAGATGTATAAAACAAACCAAGTTTGTCTGGGTTTGTTTGTTTGAGTGGCATAAGAAAAAAAATATTGACATTTTTCTTTGTTTCTGTCTTTTGTGCCGACCAACTAAAATGCAACTTTAGTGGAAATATTTGCAACTGTTTGTGGCTCGACCAGAAACATGTCTTAGTACTGATCCCATCACATCCCAAAAAAGAAAAGCCTCTTCAAACAAAATACAGCAGCTTTCTCGCATGCTTGGTGCCAGAATAACTGATAATAATTATTACCTATAGAAATTCTCTTTGACATACGAGGTATTTAAAAAAACTTCCTTTTGATGTTCTACTCCTATGTCCAAATTATCAAATGATTAACAAATTTAAGCTCAACTGTTTACTATACAAACAATTTTATTTTCCATAAATCTCCTCAACACCAATTTAAGCGCACAAAAACTTAAAGTAGCATCATGTTACTCTCAGCCACTCGACACCGTCATAACTGGGGCGAGAGACGATGTAAAACAAACTAGTGACTAGCTTGTTACAGCAACATAGTGTACAGCTGTAACACGTTGCTGTTACTAGGATAACTAAAGGAAAATGTAATTGGCGGACGATTTTCTGTTTTTGATATAGAGTTTTCTGGTGACCTGTTTTTTTTGCTTGTTTGGTATTTTTATTTTTATTTAATAACATTGGGAACATAAAATACTTCGTGACTACTGTATTAGAGAAAAATAAAAGTGGATCAGTGCAGTATTCCGCTGAAAACGTTCGATCGTTCTAACGTTCACCAAAACAAAATTTAAAAAGTTAATTATGACTTGCTGGAGTCTAGAGTAACCGGCCACAAGGCATTAAAGTGTTTCACAATCTCGCACAGTTTGTTTTTCATTCTATAAACAAAACGTACGCTAAGTTTATTTGTTACAGTACATCTTCAAACCACACTACAAAGCTCAAATTCCTCCACCCGCAACCAAAATCAATACGAAGCCAAGCTTTGATTAGTTGCATCAGCTCCAATACCCGATCATTATAGCAACGAGGCCGAACTCCTCGGCCAATTTCCGCCGAGACGACGCCGAAAGCCGAAAGCCGAATCAGCTACGAAGCCATTTTTGAAATGGCCACTCGATCGTCCACCTACAATGAGACAGGGGTAGTAATCGTAGAGGATTCATCTCAAGACATCTCACCCATTGAGTCAGGGAGCCATTGTGCTTTAACTGATTACAACAGGTAATAGATGTGAGAATATCACAATGGTATGTTCATTGCGCTTGAATGGGTGGGATTTAGTGGTGCGAAGGATGGTGAGCGGTTTGGGACTAACATTTGGTTTTTAAACCCAGACCAATCATGTATTACCTAATTAAAAAAAAAAATCAACATAATATATTGTTATGGTTTGCTATGGTAAAATATACACCGTGCTGGGGTTGTACTCATTTTTAAATAATTTTGTGTTTTTTAAATCAGCTGAAAAAAGTGACAAAAAAACGAAAAAAGAAAAGACATTTTATGACTTCGAAAAAAAAAAGCGAAAGTTGATTCACGACATTCACAATGACATGTGGTGGACTCAACTTGAAGTTCAGTTCACTAGAGAATACCATAATTTTGATGAAATGGAAGATAATCGCATGCCGCGTTGATAGCCTTTCCAAAACTACTATTTTCCTTACGCTATCTGAACTACCCACCCGTATATTACCACTCTCACATAGGTTCGAGTGAGAGCGATTCCTGAATATCCTTACCTCGGATTCGTGGGCACCCGTCCTTCATTCAATTTTCTCTGAGAGATGGTACATTTTCCTATACCGTCTAATCTAACCTACATTAAAACCGTGGGACGTATAAAGTGGGTTGAATCATCCGAGCCCAGTAAAGGGCTGATATGCGCAGATTCTTTGTTCCTTTGTTAAAATGTTCTATGCTACAATGTTGAAGGTATTTGGGAAACAATCGAGGTACCAGAGACGCATGACAAAACTAGGATCGTGGGTTTTTTGTGTATTTACGGATTGTTGAAGCTGTTTACAATTATTTTGTTATGTATTTAAACTTGGGAACGGTTTTTTGTTGGTTGAAATGTAATGTAATGTGTGTTATTTTACTCTAGTTAACATGAAATTATAAAAATATTTATCCGCATACGTTCAGCGTATTTATTTATTTATTTGCTCTCATGCACTTCACACATTTTACAAATATTACTGTTGGTTTTTAGGGTTCTGTAGTCAACAAGGAACCCTTATAGTTTCGCCATGTCCGTCCGTCCGCAGCTTAGCTCAGAGACTACTAGAGTACTAGAAAGCTATAATTTGACATGAATATTAATCACGCCAATAAAGTGGTAAAATGAAAACATGACAAACATTTTTTTAGGATGCCTCCTGTACACGTAAAGTGGGGATGTTTTTATTTTTTACCTCATAGTGTGGGGAGTGATGAATATAACTGTTGATAGATGGAGAGGGAGAGGAAGGCCAAAGAAAAGATGGATGGATTGTGTGAGGAATGATATGAAAAAGAAGGGAGTGAATGAGAGCGTGACTTTTGACAGGGGAAAATGGAAAGAGAAAACGTGTTGCGCCGACCCCAAGTAACATGGGACAAGGGCAGGAAGATAATGAATGTGGGGTGTTGATGGATAGGTGTTTTAAAAACATTAATAATAATTATAAAATAATTTTATTACAATAAAGACGTTTACAAAAAGTGTACATTCAGCCAACTATAGAAAATTTCCTAAAAAATAAATTATAGTGCCTAATAATAAACTAAAGCTAAAAGATTGTTATTACAGGTGACCTAGAAATAATCTATTAACAACTATGAGAAAAAGCATATTATTACATTAATACCTAAACCTAGCCTACGCGGGGGGGGGGGGGGGGGGCGCCTTGCGGTTTGTGAAAACAATTTTTCGATTAAGGGATCCGTTCCTGAAATATTAAGCTTTAAAGTACTAATTTTTGTTAGAGTCAAGTGTTCCCCCCCCCCCTGCCAGCTAAACGGTTAGTTTTTGGAAATGTGAAAAAATTCACGGTCGTAGTATATACAACGAAATTAAAAGGAAAACTATCACAACTAAGTAGACTTTACGAGTTAACGAGTAATAGTCGACCAACTTACATTTGCAGTTGGATTATATGAGAGAACATGTTTTTCAACTACAATGTTTAGTTTGTTCTTGGGATAAACTCATTTCAACTACGGAACCCTTCATTGTGCGTGGTCCGACCCGCACTTTGCCGGTTTTTTGTATTTGAACCCTGTCGGGCGCTGTGAAACACAATGTTGGTTTGCTGTTGACTTTGAGGCTAAAATAAACTTATATAGAGTCAGAAACTTATCAAATCACAATACAATATTCAGATTCATACAAATATTTTGTTGTACGTACAAAACATTTGTTCTAGAATAAACTAAAGTTTATCAATTATTGTTAGCCTTATTTTTCTATAACTGGGTGTGTATCCAACTTATTGCGTTAAATTTCTAGCTGGATAGCTGTAGCATATTGTAGATATCTTGATATATAAAACGATCGATATATGTAAAACAATTGAGGTAGCTCTTAAACAAAGAGACACCCTAAAGGTGGGCATTCACGGTCAGTCCGTTGTGCCAAATGGCGTGATGTACATCCAAAATTTGATCGTGAATGTTAAAATCCGTTGACGTGATATAAAACTCTGGATTTCCAATCGCTTCCTTTGACTTTAATCGATTGGAGCCACACCAAATGGCGCTATCGTGAATGCCCACCCTAAATTCTTTCCCATTGAAAAAAATAAAGAAAGATCACTGTCCAACCCATAGCTACCTACCAACTACACATACTACCTTTTAGCCAGACAGCACCTCACCGGCCATATTTAAGGGCGGTCCAGGTAATTGGTGCCCAATCACGGACCTCAATCACCCAAGACTTAATCATTCGACGACTCGACGACTCGACTCCATCAACCACTCGACGACTCGACTCGGTGCCATTAACTTCATACTATTACGAAGCATAAAGAGACTGATAATTTATTAGCTTTACAATCGGTATCGTTAATTCTATATACAGTACGATAAAGTAATGATTGAAGGGAGGTGTAATCTTTGAGGATATTAAGGGCAGAAAAAGGATGCTTGCAGGAATCAATCTTCAGGGATGTTTAATGTTCTATTAGACACTGACGTTAGACTGCCTGTTAGACATGCCAGCGGTTAGGACTAACCAACTCAAGTTTACCCCTATGTCACGAACCGCACGTATTATTAACAGGATATATTTGGGCAAAACCTGCCGAAATTCATTCAACTGGCACAACTAATAATTGAAAAAGGTTTGATATTATAAACGCTGCCATGTTTATAATTGTTACAGTACTGTAGTAAGAAGATATTTTTTTTTGTAATAATGCTTACAGGTAATTTTATTTTTTATGAAGTGTAAACATTGTGACTTATTATAAGTTATAACATGGCCTTGGATGATTCTGTAAAGGTGTTATAATTGTGGTTTAAATAAATAATCTCTAGCGATCGCGAGCGCAACGGCAAAGCAGATTTTCCATTACAACCTTTTCAGAAGCAGCCCGAAGTCTGGTTGTGGCTATTATATGGACTTAATAACATAACTGACGAAATATGGTTATATCATGCCTCTCTGTTCACCAATTCTGTGGATACTGGCGTGATGTTTTGTAGATTGTGGAAGAGCAACAGAAGCTAGACTTGGTCAACCTGAATGTTTCATTGTTATGAATTATGATACAGTTATAAATATTTATTGACGCAACTTTTTTCTTGTCCATACCATTTTATTCTATAACTATTTTTAAATAAATATCTAATCGAGTTTATTATTATTAGCTACACATATCTATCTATATACTTTTTATTTAAATATTCACACACACTATAAGACTGATTTACATCCCTAAGACATCCTCGTAACATAAGGTCCAGTTGAAAACCAGCGCCAGGCACTAGTCGTCTGGCATTTATGCTCAACTGGGCCTATTTGGCGCAGCCGTGGGGCACACAATACTATTTTATGTTTTTTTTTTTTCTGTTTTTGTGTGAATATTGTGTGCCATAACCTGGGTCAAATAAATTTATTTTCCTTCTTTCTTTTCTTTAGGTAAAATGCTTCGAAATGTCTTGGATAATGAGCAAAAGTTGCATAGAAAACGCTAAACTATCCAATAGTTGATTGAATTTTGTACCGTCTATTTATTTATTTACAGAGTATTTACAACTTTCTGTCCTCATTCAATTTCCGTAAAGATCTGTCAATACTCCTTCAGAATGTGTCACCATCCTGTACCAACTACCAATACATTATTATATTCTAGAAACACGTAACGCACTTCCGAAGACTGATTACGTTCGCATGTTAAACTTTGAACAGTTACGAAGATAAATGATTAAGGCTATTAGGTATTGAGAACGATGTATAGACTTGTACTTAAAGTGTTGTTGACCTCCAAACCCAAGGTATATACGTCCCATTAATTTTATAGAAGCTTATCAATCAATTACTTTGGGGCGGTTGCGTATGGGCGGAGTTTAATTGAATTTAATTTATGGGTAATGTATTGCAGATGGTACATTGGGAAAGCAATAAGTTAACAAGGTATTGAATGGTTTGGGGGAATACGAGAGAGACGTTTTAAGAGGAAGACATGAGGGTTAAAATTGCTTGAATGATGATTTGAGACGATTTTTGCTTGGCATGAAATGTTTGCTATTCAATGCAGTGACTAAGTAACTCGATTTTCGTTAATAATTTCAACACCAAACTTGTCAATACCTGATCCATTCCATAAGACAAAACAAAACACAAAACTTCACGACAACAGCTAACTGATGTCGTGTAAAGTTTTGTGTTGTTGTTGTAGTTAAACAAGAACATGGGCAACACTAGGGGCCATGATAGGAACAAACAATAAAGAAAGTGGACTCAACGGTGATTTTAAACCCGTATTTAGGGGGCCTACTCCGAAGCGTAAATCCGAAGTATCGGCCGAATATTCGGAAGTTTTCTATTACACATTATTGTATTTCGTTCGGTCGGTTCGGCTCCAACCAAACGTCAAAATGAAGTCCGTTGAACAAACGTCAAAATGAAGTTCGGTCATTTACTGTTCAGACAGTAAATGTAGTATCCTGTGGTAGTGTGTTGGATGAACAGTTGCATCCTAATGATCAAAGAATTGCAAGTAGGTAGATACTCTTGACAATTGCATACCAAATTAAACCTAATACCAAATCTACATAACAAACTTATATAACCTAAAGCAGCATACACGCTATCGATATCCGACACGCGGTCCGATACATTTCCCGCACCATTCGGCACAGTGCATACAAGCGGCGTCCCCCAGTTAAGGGGACTTTACGCATAGCTTCACAAGCCATATTCATTGGAGGTTACCGCCGGCTGTGGGTACAGACATGGGGGAATGTGGTACTCGGATGAGTTAACATACATGATGGAAAACATACATACATGGTTCGGGATTGATGTTGGCAATTGGTGGCCGTACGATGATTAATGTAGGTGTAAGTGCCATGATGGTATGGCACAGTGCTTTAATCGAACTTGATTACCGATCAACATGTGCATCTCATTGGAAGGTTTGGGCGACCGTTTGGTGTAGCTATAGTTAGTACGGATACTTCAAATTGAACGGACACATGGAAAATTCATTTTTCATCTGGTGATTTATCGTAAAAAAAGTAAGTTCAGTAAGTGAATTATGTATGCAATTCTTATGAGAAATAAAGTTGTTCTTAAACAAAAAAAAAAAAATATGCTGATGCAATTCCTGAACCAATAATGTTGGCGGTGGATCAAAACCAACGTTGGATGACAGATAGGGAGTTTATTCACTTTACTTCAAACACTTGACAGACTTAAGGAAACAAAGTTAGTGGTCCTAGGTATGGACTGCGGGGCTATCCTATCCTTTCACCTCCTAGCTAGGCTATTTCTGAGGGCGACGGGGCCTCCGCTCAGGTCAAGCTTATGACAACAGTGGTGACTGCGGAGCTATCGTCCACTGTGCCTTCCAAGTAGCGAATGCTCGTTCCTCCATGGTTTCCCGCTTGACAGATTAGTGTGTGTCTTCATCATCTCATGCTTGTATGTAGTTGTAACCTTCGTTGACGTCACGGATAGTTCACACGTCGAATGTTAGATGTCGCTGGTAGTCTGTAGGTACTGTTGCTGTTATCGTCTTATTGATGATTGATCTAGTTTATGTTGCACTCTACTCGGGTGGCGTAGTGTTGTGCACACAATCCGGTAGATGGCGTAAGGCGTCGTGTTATAAAACCTAAAATTTCAGGTTCCTATTAACACTTCCAATGGCGCTATACACTGTAGCAGTAATAGCAATAAAACTTCTATTGTGTCTTGTTTACCGCGCGTGAACCTGGAGCTAGACCACCACCTCTTAATGCAGTATTATTGTAATCTTACTTCAGTGTGGGGAAGAGATGGAGCTAGACGTCCTGTATAGCTTCATCTCTTTCTCACACTGAAGTAACATTAAAATAAAACTGCTTTAAGAAGTGGTGGTTGGCCCTATATTAATAGTAAGCGGAAAGATTTTACTGAAGGCAGTAGACAGAAGATAGGTCTTCTTGTCGCAATTATTTGGTAGTATTTAGGAAGTCTATTTTCTGCCGGGTTCCACACAGAACAATTGCGAGTCTTCAGCACTGGCGGACAAAGAGTAGGTAACGCGTACAATATTGATTCTAGACATTTTTAGGAGTATGATTAATCGAATTGTACACTGCACTTTAAGTCCATGATGTGCGCTATGCGACGCAGTTACAAGTTCTAACTAACTTATTTTCACAGACAAAACAGAAACTCAAAGCATTAATTGCAAATAAACCAACTAACACTTTTGAATTGTCAAGGGGTCGGTCAGTCAGAAAGATGAAGTTAGCTGCAAAAAAATACGCCGACTATTGTCTCGCATCTACACCGAGCTTTAACACTATCAATAAGCTCCTGATATCAACTTTGACGAAGTTACGATTGCAATACCCGCTTTGTGGCAACCTGTCCGGCACTGCATCCGAAACAAAGCCAATCCGGTTAATTGTGCCCGGACCATGCGCCATGCGTGCCTGCTCCTTTATCAGATTACCTTAGCTTAGACCATAACCGCAGAGCACTAGACTAGTAATTACAGCAATTGTGGTAAATGTCCAATCACATGCCAGATAATTATACTAGTCTTGGTGCTTAACTAATTGACTGGGCGACAAAATATTATTTAGTCATTATTGTCGATTTTAAGCAGCTTAAATTGTGAGACACACACTTTAATTGTGGGAAAACATCGTGAGGAAATCGGCGTGCCTTTTTTTTTTGGATGGGAAATCATCAAATGACTTCTCCCGCTCTGGGCGGAGCGGGAGGGCGTGTCAGACTTTTACTGACTAAAAACCACCCATGTTCCTTCTGTTGCCTGTGCCGGGGCCACGGTAACTCTTTCGAACATCCCGCAACCCCGGCTGGCATCGGTCCTAGCGGACCCCGTCAATGCTGCTGACATCTCTTTGAGGCGCGCGTGGAACACAACGCGCCATCGACTCGGGCCTGGTCCTTACTGGATGGCGAGCTACCCATTGCTCACCGTCCGCAAGCCCGCGCCTACGGTGGCCGGGAATCGGCTGCCAATTCCCGATGCCCAGGGCGTCTCCTGCGGCGACTAGGGGCGTGAGGGCGCAAAGTTTGCCTCTCCCTCACGCGTCCCGCCTCCTCCTTCGCGAGCATTACTGCTTCGCAGAAGGAGGTAATGGCTTCCCATGTACTCTCGCTCCGTACCATGGCTTGGACCGGGGCCGGACGCGAGAGATCGCCGCCGCCGATCGCTTCCGCGAGGACACGGCGGTGCTCCGCCCAAGCCGGGCAGACCTCCACCGTATGCTCCACCGTGTCCTCCGGGCGATCCACACAGTGGTGACACCCGGGCGTTTCCTCCCGCCTTATCCGAAACAGGTACCTCCCGAAGCACCCGTGTCCGGTGAGGACCTGCGTCAGGCGGAAGGTGAGGACGCCGTGGCGCCTCTCCAGCCACTCCTCAAAGAGGGGACTTATCGCCGCAATTGTGGCATGCCTTAGAGATATTTCTTAACGTGATATAAAGTCAAGTCAGAGATCCATGGCCGGCATACAAACTCTCGACACCAGATTAGTCACTAACCGTACGAAAAAGAGGATTGTGAGATTACAGATACCTTTCAATCTATTGACCGCCCCAGTCCTCCAGTCTGATTATTACGACAAATGTTTTCGTTTTCGTGCCGCCTCAGTCTTTTTAGTACGACTGAGAACCTATCTTCGGTTTTTGTTTTTATAATTATAATTGCACGACCCGATATTTATCCTAAATCGACAAATCGATGATTTGCTGATTTTTTGGCTGAGCGCTGGGGGTACAGCAACTGATATAAAACCAAGCGGTCAATAAGTTAAATAATATGACATTCACAAGAGATATGCAGGTTTTTCAGCTTTTGATTTTGATTGCTTTTGCCTTATTCGACTAAACTTAAATTAACCTGTTATCATATAGGTTTTACATTGTAAGTCGCTAAAATAAATTTTTTGCAAAAAAAAAAAACAACTGACTTCAAAAAAAAACACTACAAAGTCAAAAATAACTTTATTTTCGGAAGTCGGGTGTCTTTGAATCTTTATTTTAGGTTTTAGCCACCGACTTCCAAAATTAAAGTTATTTTTCACTTTGTAGTGTATTTTTTTTTTGGAAGTCGGTTGTTTTTTTTTTTGCAAAAAAGTTTTTTATTTTTCACTTTTTAGTGACTCTTCATCATCAGTTCCGCTTCACCAAATGGTGCTTTCCGAGAGCAAATGGACTAGTTACTATAAAAAATACCCAAATCGCTATAGGTGTGCCTGTAATAATTGAAGAGTTCCCTCGATTTAAACACAACAACACATTACAAACAACACACAACAACAACAACACATTACACACATGAGCGTGAACATTATTTTCACTTTATATTTTATTTGTATTTTGTGTTTCACGAACTGTGTCCAAATAAACATTATTCTTTTCTTTCTTTTTTCTTTCTTTATTTCTCCAGGATACCATAATCATATCCTGACCTGATGACAATGGGACCACCTGAAAAGTATACCCTATAAAACAAAAAAAGAAGTTTCCAAATCGGTGTCAGCCGTCTTCGGGGAATAATGGGAGAACAGACATAAAAAAAAAGATTCAGACGAACTGAGAACCTCCTCCTTTTTTTGAAGTCGGTTAAAATAGAAAGAAAGAATGAAAGAAAAATATTTTATTTGGGACACGCACAGAAAATATAACAGTAAAAAGAACATTAAAACTAACAATATCATGAACATTTATAACAAAAGAAAAACAATAATAATATATAAAATATGTACATCTACCACCTACCTTGCAAGAACAAGGTTGTCAATCCTAGTTTATTTACCAAATCAATATAAGAACAATTAATTGAAACTAGCTCACTTTATGCTCCCGCCCACACGACTCTGATCTTCGACACTGATAGACCGGAATGATATTATACGACACCCACGGACCACTAAAGTTGTTGAGTAAAACAAACATTTTATTAAGAACCAGCTTATTGTCTTCCAATTTTAATTTAAAGGGATTTTCGTAAAAGTCGGCTATACATTGTGTCTGAGAAAGGTGTGGCGAAAATTACGGGTGTGATCTGTAGATCATCAAACTAAACAAAGAAAGTTGTTGGGATCAACATCGTAATTGTGAAAAAAAGTGGGTGTGGAGCTTACTCCGTGAAAGGTGCGCAAGGTACGTTGTACAGAAAAACGTAACATTTTTGAGTTAACGCTTGTATTAATTTCACTTCTCATAAAATTCTTAGAATATTCTTAAAGTATTCTTTTTTTTCTTAGTCTTCGAAAATCGATTCTTAAGGAGTAAACTTCAATAATCAGTCGTCCCATACAAAACTTCAATATTCACGGAGAAAGTTGTTCAGTTTGATGGTCTCTACCACTTATTTTTGCTACACCTTTCTCAGACACATTATACCTACATATATTTATCATGTATCCATATTTACAACTAACCAGCTGATTATTGTACCACTGCCTGCAGGGTATATAACTTTTCTCATCCCTATAGAAAGGCACAAGTATTGATTGCTACGGCTAAAAACTTGTTGGCGATTTCAGTCTGATTAAAGAGTTTTTTTCACGTTTTGATTCACCTTAAGTTTTGTTCAAGAGAAACTTAGAAAGTACATTAGATTTAGATAAAATCACCTTAATACTTGTTTAGTTTCGAACCCGCATCCTCGTGCTAAGAAGTGGGACCCATTACTTCTGGTCTAACACAACATTTTATAGCGTGCTTTCTACTAAACGTATTGAACTTTAGGTATATCAAAAAACTGGCCAAGTGCGAGTCGGACTCACACACGAATGATTCCGTACCACCGTACAATATTTAACACTATGTATAAAAAAACACGTTTCTTGTATGGGGACCCCTTTAATTTTTATTATTTGTTGTTATAGAAAGGTAATAGAAATTCACAATCTGTGAAAATTTCAACTGCGTGCCTATTACGGTTCATGAGATACAGCCCGCTGACAGACAGACGGACGGACAGACGGCGGAGACTTAGTGATAGGGTTTCGTTTGGCATCCTTCGGACACATAACGTTAAAAAGCCACAGCCTAAAAAACACACCAGTCACTAACTCACAAAACCTCCAGTGTTATAAAACAATGCCTCACCAAACTTACTACATATTTCGTTGTGTTTCACATCTCCGCAAGTAATAAAGATTCTCCAATATTTCTTGTACCTAGCTTCCCAGCATAATAAATTAGCCTCTGTTGTAGCCTGTAACAGCTGATGTCTAACTTCAGGTTCCAACTACCTTCCTCCTAGATGTTTTGATGCTGAGTTAGTTAAAACAAGTTGACTATGAAGTCTTGCACCTGGTCTGTTAAAGAAAATATTGTATTATATATAGTTCGTGTTTTGTTGAATCGTTTCAGGTTGTGTCGTGTAATAATTAAATGTGACATAATTAAACGTTGGTAGGTACACCTCTCCCTAACCCTTCGGGGTACACTCGTACAGGCGTGATGTTATGTTATAATTAAACCATATTTAATTATTAAATGTGACTTGGAAATGAGGCAATCTCTAGGTGGAGTACGTTTAAGAGAAGTATCTTGCAGTAAATTATAATATTGTAGTTATTTTATGCTACAAGTGCGGAAAATAGGTGATTCCTAGCGAGTGGCATTTTTATTCACAAGTGAGTGAAGCGAGCGAGTGTATAAGTCGACACGAGTCGGAAATCATCTTACGCACGTGTATCATACAGCGTTTTACTATGCATTGTGCGAGGCAATAAAAAATATATATTGAAAATTAATTTAGTGATCAAAATCAAAATCTAAAATAATTAATGACGCGTTTAATGAAGTATTAGTTTTATTGTACCTATGTATCTTTTATATGAATCTCAAAATAAAAACTCTGCGTCAGGCTTTTTTTTTTTTTTTTGTGGATGGGAAATCATCAAATGACTTCTCCCGCTCTGGGCGGAGCGGGAGGGCGTGTCAGACTTTTACTGACTAAAACCCACCCGTGTTCCTTCTGTTGCCTGTGCCGGGGCCACGGTAACTCTTTCGAACATCCCGCAACCCTAGCTGGCATCGGCCCTAGCGGACCCCGTCAATAGTGCTGACATCTCTTTGAGGCGCGCGTGGAACACGACGCGCCGTCGACTCGGGCTTGGTCCTTACCGGACGGCGAGCTACCCATTGCTCGCCGTCCGCAAGCCCGCGCCTACGGTGGCCGGGAATCAGCTGCCAATTCCCGACGCCCAGGGCGTCTCCTGCGGCGACTAGGGGCGTGAGGGTGCAAAGCTTGCCTCTCCCTCACGCGTCCCGCCTCCTCCTTCACGAGCATTACTGCTTCGCAGAAGGAGGTAATGGCTTCCCATGCACTCTCGCTCCGTACCATGGCCTGGACCAGGGCCGGACGCGAGAGATCGCCGCCGCCGATCGCTTCCGCGAGGACACGGCGGTGCTCCGCCCAAGCCGGGCAGACCTCCACCGTATGCTCCACCGTGTTCTCCGGGCGATCCACACAGTGGTGACACCCGGGCGATTCCTCCCGCCTTATCCGGAACAGGTACCTCCCGAAGCACCCGTGTCCGGTAAGGACCTGCGTCAGGCGGAAGGTGAGGACGCCGTGGCGCCTCTCCAGCCACTCCTCAAAGAGGGGACTTATCGCCGCAATTGTGGCGTGCCCAGCGCTGGGTTGCGACAATCGCACTCTCCATGCCACCATGAGATCCTGCCGGAGCTCTGTCCGCCGTGCCGCGATTTCTCGCGGCAACGGAGTTACGCCCCGTCCTGCCTCTTCGCGCCACTCCCAGATGTGCGCGAGGACTTTTGCCTCCAGATCCCATGGCGGTAATCCGGCAAGGAGGTTCGCCGCCTCCCCGGAGACCGTGTGGTATCCCCGGGCTAACCGGATGGCCATGACCCTCTGGGACGCGTTCAACCGACGGACCGGTCGCCGCCTCACAGAACGCGCCCACACCGGAGCTCCGTAAAGGGCCATGGACCGCACGACCCCCGCGTAGAGCCTCCGGCAGGAGGCGTTTGGACCCCCCAGATTGGGCAGGAGCCGCCCCAAGGCAGCCCCGGCCCGCTCCAGTCTGGGAGCCAAACGTCGGAAATGCTCCACGAAATTCCACCGGCTGTCGAGGACGAGTCCCAGGTACTTCATCGTCGACTCGACACCGATGAGAACCCCTCCTACCGTTATTTGGGAACCCGATGGTGGCGCGTTCCGAGGACCATGAAAACACATGGCCTCGGACTTGTGCAAGGCCACCTCGAGTCCCAATTGCCGGATCCTCTCTACGATTATCGCAACCCCGCGTGCCGCTAATTCGGCCGCCGCCTGGTGCGACCTCCCCTGCGCCAGGACCAGCGTGTCGTCAGCGTAGCAAACTACGCTGACGCCACCAGGGAGGTCGGCGCGCAGCACCCAGTCGTACCCGATGTCCCACAGATGCGGTCCCAGAACCGATCCCTGCGGGACACCGCACGACATCTCTCGCCGGTTCCACTCTCCCCGGTGACCGGGGTAGATGACGGCCCTGTCCGTCAGATAGGCCTCGACCACGCGACAGAGGTAGGTCGGCACTCGGTGATACCGGAGTGCCTCCCTGATGCAACTCCAGGGCAGGGTGTTGAAGGCATTGGCGATGTCTAGAGACACCGCCAAGACGACCCCACCCCGGGCCACAGCATCCCCCGTCGTGAGGGCTCGTACGCGCATGATGGCGTCCACCGTAGAGCGCCCCTTGCGGAAACCAAACTGGCTCTCCGCCAAATCCGGCCCCACCCTCACCAGCCGCCCGACAAGGCGGTCTGCAATGACTCTTTCAAAGAGCTTGCCCACCTCGTCGAGCAGCACGATGGGCCGGTAAGCGGACGGCGAGTCCGCAGGGCGCCCCGGTTTCTTAATGAGGACCAGTTTCCCTGTCCTCCATTGAAGCGGGAACTGGCCCCTCTCCAAGCATGCGCTTAGGAGCCCCCTTAGTCGAGGCCCGAGAGCCTCCAAGGCCAGGACCCAGGCTTTTCCAGGTAAGCCGTCGGGTCCTGGGGCGGTATTCTTGGCATTCAGCCTGCGCACCGCCACTCTCAGCTCTACCTCGGTCACCTCCGGAGCATCGTCGTCATCGTCGGCTGCGTGGTCCGCATCCGACACCGCAGGAGGCGGAACCATGGGCGGGGGAGTATGTTCCCCTCGCGAAGGGAACAGAGCGCTCACCACGTCCTCCACGAGCTGGGGCCGGAGACTCTGCGTCAGCGGGAGAGCCCATGGGCGGAGCTTGTTCCGCACCATTTTATAGGGGCGTCCCCACGGGTCCCTGTTCAGAGTCTCCAGCGACTCCTCACGGGCCAGTCCCTTGGCCCGCAGGATCTCCGCTCGGAGGGCGGTCTTCGCCGCTCTGTACCCCTCGTACAGCTCCGCCTGAATGGCTTCCGTATCCGGAGGGCGGATACGGAGCCTGCGGTGCCTGGTGTACCGGCGTCGCGCAGCAACGCACGCGTCGCGCAGAGACGTTAACTCCGGCGACCACCAGCACACCTGGCGCCGGGCGCGTCCGGGCCGGACCCGGGGCATTGCCACGTCGCATACTTCGGACATGGCCTCCCGGAACCACCCCGCCTCGTCATTGATGTCAGCAGGCCTGTCCGGTGGTGACACCCAGGCCTGCACGATCGAGGCTTCCAGGAGGAGCTCCCGGTCCAGCTGCTTCAACGCCCACCGCGGACCACTCGGGGTCTGTCGGACTGGCGCGCTCGAGGTCTGGGCGGAGACGTCAAACCGGATGTACCGGTGATCGGAGTAGGTCTCCACCCCCTCCATGACGCACCAGTCGAGGACACGCGGCGACAGAGCGGGGCTGGCGAACGAAATGTCCACCACTGACTCACCCCGCATCCGCACACACGTGGGGACAGAACCCCGGTTTAGGACGACCAGGCCCGTCTCCAGAGCCCAGTCCTCCACCATCCTGCCCCGTGTGTCCGTAAGCCGGGAACCCCAAGCCACATTCTTGGCATTGAAGTCCCCAAGGACGAGCACAGGCAGGGAACGGAACCCGACGACGACGACTCTCAACTCCGCTAGGGAGTTGTGGAACTCGGCGAGAGTTCGGTTCGGGGAGAAGTATACCCCTACCACGACAATCTCCCCAAACCGTGCTGCCACGCAACCCCGTCCCCTCTTGACCGCCTCGAGGGACGGGGTACCGGCGGCGGCAGGCTGACGACGGAGTTAAAAATTAAGAAAAAAAAATTGAAAAGTAAAAAGCACTAGTGTGAAGAAGTGGCACTTTCCGCACAATCTGGCTGCTTGGAAAACGCTCTTTTCGAGCACTTGCATTGTAAAGCATTTTAGAAATTTTGGTTTTAATTAAAATAATAAAAAAAACCAACTTGTAGGTACATAAAAAGATTTATTCAGGTCATCAACGCACATCTCGCTTGCTCTTGTTGATCTTCCTTTTTATCCTCTCAGTGTACGCAGCCACTATGTTAGACAACAGTGGTAAGGCTGAAGACTTCTCGTCATCTCTCACTCCTACTTCAGTACATAGATCTGTCCTGCGAAGAGAAAAGTTGGATCGTAATGTTGCCATTTTAAATATTGTATTTATATCAACATTTAGATTTAAGTATATTTTATTACAGATATTATGCGAGTCAGAGCTAGTGCTCTGTCTCGCATAGGGTCGCAGCATTATGCTGTGTGATGGCCATTTTGCGTTGATGTGACGCATATTGTTTTTTTGCAACCTTTTTATTTTCGCAACTTGTTTCTTTTTTGTGTTTGTGTTCTTTCATTGTCTCATGTTTACCGCAAATAAACGTATTTTCTTTCTTTCAAAAGTAGCTTTGTGTTTTAGATCGTAAAAGATAAATAATGAATGTATTATTTCAGTAGATTTAACTTGTAATCATCAATGTCATTATCATCAAAACCATGATGGGGTTGTCATATCTCTGATAAAAACCCCAAAATAATATAAGAAAAAAAAAATCAAAACCATGCTTGGGAAGGTCAACTTCACATGTTTTTTTTTTTTTAATAGGTAAGTGGGTACTTTAACCTTTCGTATGCCAGAACGCAGGTCTGCGCTCCAATTTTTTGAAGCTTCATATGCCGGAACGTAGATCTGCGCGATATTAACTGTACTCAAATTTCACGCGCGCTTAAAATGACGCGGCAGATGGGACATTTTTGACGCGGCGCGGGTCCGGCATACGAAAGGACTGGTGATCTGTACTTATTAACGTCAATGTAGCTTGAATGTAATCAGCTTGTTTACGATAATGGTCTGTTAGAGCTGGTCCGATATCCTAGCCGTTTGGTTGGCATAAGACTCAGAGTACAAAACGTCTTAATAAAGAACTAGATCAAAGAGAAGTACAGATTATGTGAATGATGATATGGCTAAGAAGGACAAGAACGCCGAGATGAGGGAGAGATATTTGGAGAAAAAAGACATACTGCGCCGATTCTAAACAATAGAGTAGGAGGAGAATTAATTCAGACGCTTACCTAGTTCTCTTTTCTTTCGGCATAGCAGCTTCAGACATCATCACTGACGCGGTGTACAGGTACCCGTTCCACTCCAGGTATTCTCTCACCAGCTCA
Source organism: Fissipunctia ypsillon (assembly GCA_947568875.1). Taxonomy (NCBI): domain Eukaryota; kingdom Metazoa; phylum Arthropoda; class Insecta; order Lepidoptera; family Noctuidae; genus Fissipunctia; species Fissipunctia ypsillon. The sequence continues at coordinate 20,373,603 of OX387649.1, forward strand.
TTGACTAGAAGAACTTCATCCACTGGAGTAGGTGGTGTTGTAGCAACCCCTGTGGTTTGTCGGTCTTGGAGAAGTTCTGTCACTTTGGCTCGAACCTGTAATGGCAAAGGTGGAATGAATGAAGTTAAAATGCAAAGGAACTTTGACGTTTAAATAAGTCAGAATCTGGCAGAAAATTGTGTTATGGCTTTTGGATAAGTTTATGTAGACAGCTGAAAAGTAGTAGCCACGAAAAAAAAATTTGCTAGCTCAAAAGTTTCACCAGTCTGTGAAAAAATCGGACTGAGGATAAACCTTATAGATGATTGTTAAACAAAAATATTTTAATTTCACTAAAAACGCTATTTAATATATGCTATTTAACTAAACGATTAAATTACAAAATGCCGAGAATAGATTCCGAAAAATTCAAAAATTCCTGAAACACACGTAATGCGTTCAGTGCACAAATTAAATAAAAATGATCAGCTCTTAATTTGTATTTAAACATTGGATTTTAATTCAGCCGAGCACTTAAATGGCGCGTATTATTATGCAAACCACATTAAATAGCGACCACGATTGCAGGTAACAAATAGTTGTGCGATCGGTATACGGAGCCGAATATTTTTTTGTAATGAAATTTTTTACTTTTGTTTTATTTGTTGGTGATTCGCGGAAATGTGAAAGGTTTTATGAAGGCAATATTTTTAGTTATATTTGTACGCATTTGTAAACTATGTTTTCTTAGTCAAAGACTCTAAAGATTTAAAATTTTTGACTTAAATATTTATTAGTTAACTGCCAACAATTAACAATCTTTATTTTGCCAAAAGAATAAAAACCTTACAACAAATACACTAGTACTTTATTTTCTATGAATATAAAAGATTATATACCCAATTAGTCACTCAATGCACAATAATAAATTCAAGTCGTTACGAAACCGTATAACCCTGACTCCCGTATTAATAATAAACTGTATTATCCGACGCTCGCACAGACGTAAAAATACCGCAGCGCGATTTTATCGTGCACTGGATTTTCAACTCTCGGTGTTGCGCCGAGCATTGAGAATCCAACAGAGTGCATCCCAGCGCGTCGAAAAACACACTGTTGGATTTTCAACTCCAGTGCGCGAAAAAAATCGCCGCGATATTTTTACGTCCGCGCAAACGTCGCCTTACGGTGGGGTAGACTTCCTCGTTGTCTGTGTACAATATTATAATAAGCTAATTTGAGAGGGAATTATTAGATAATCTCACTTTTCAAATACTGCAAATCAAAACTGTGGGTAAAACGTATTACACATTCGAATTGTTGTTTACTTGATTTTTTATTTTGTACTACCTGAGGGGCTCGTGGCTAAGAAATAACAGCCGCACTTGTCGATGGATCTGGTTAAGCTACGCTCGCCGCGGTTGGTCCGTGAATGGGTGACCATCTTTACATATCAAGACCCCTCCGTGCCTCGGAAAGCACGTTAAGCCGTTGGTCCCGGCTGTCATTCGTGTATCTGTGACAGTCGTTATGGGTCGTCAGAAGCCCGAAAGTCTGACAACCAGTCTTATTATTATCATATCGTATTACCCAGTAACTGGGTTGTGGAGGTCAGATACGCAGTCGCTCCATGTAAAATACTGGTATTCAGCTGCATCCGGTATGACTGGAAGCCGACCCCAATATAGTTGGGAAAAGGCTAGGCAGATGATGAGCGTAAGTTTACATAGTATATGTAAAATGTTTAGATGTTAAGTTTGTTTAACTGGTTGGAGTGGCGAAGTTATCAAAACTGAACTGATGATGAAGCTGTGCTTTGGGCTTAACATCGAAGGCCTAGGATCGGCAATTTCGTGGATAAATAAACATATAAATACCTACCTAAATAAAAAATAAAATCATTTTATTTCGGACAGCTAAAAGATCCATTAATAATAGGCTTGCACCTAAACACTATTCTTAGTAACTTAAAGACGAAGAGAAGAGAAGGGAAGATCACCCATCATTTATACACAACGAGAAATGGAAACTTCGTATGTCTTCAGGGTCGCGGGATGTTCGAAAAAGTTAATGTGGCCCCTGACACAGGCAACTGAAGAAACACGGGTGGGTTTTAGTCAGTAAAAGTCTGACACGCCGTCTCGCTTCGCCTAGAGCGGGAGAAGTCATTTGACGATTTCTCACCTAAAAAAAAGGTACGTCTTCTCACAAAATGCTATTGCGACTACTTCTTATTCTGCTCAGGAATGAGACAGTTTTTTTGCAGATGATGGCTTGGAATCCAGCGGTATGGGTTACCGCGGACATTTCCGTGGCACTGCAATAACGAGGCAGTCGCAACAGCATACTAAAAGCATTGTTGTATTGGACGCGTAGAACATCCAGCGACCTTTTCGACTAGTTGAGCAAAAGATTCATCATCTGCCTAGCCTTTTCCCAACTATGTTGGGGTCAGCTTACTGAGCAAAAGATTACCGGCGTAAAAACTCTGCCAATAAGCTTTAAAAAGCGTTATCTAGAAACGATAGCCTGTATCCACGAGATTACCACACCGGCAGCGGTCGCCTTGACGCATCTCTGTGCTCTGTGGACACCATAGTCAACACTGGGCATTGATATCGAGTAATTACATACCTCTGCATTGATTTTGTTTAAATATCCACTTTTCTTTAGAAGGCCTTTAATTGCAGCCAATAGTTCTTTCTCCGAAATGGGTTTTTCGGTCATTTTATGAGAAATGATTACGTATCGTTTTCGAAAATTGATAAACAAAATTTTAGGTATGTCATAAATGTGACAGTAAGTTGTCCTTTACGTCTGATATTGTTTTTTATTTCTTAATACGATACCCTACCAGTAGTAAATCAGTTGCGGAGTTCCGTAACTAAATGTATGAAACTTTTTCGTTATAAACTTTTTATTAGTTCACTTTTTAGCCGCAGTTAAAGCCATCACTAATTTAATTAATGGGAAAAGCAACTGTCAAAATGATGCTGTCGCTAGTTCCCAACACAAGCTATTAATACAAGGCGTGAGATGGTTTTATTTTATTTTTGCGAAAATGACGCGTTGTAGTGTTCATAAATACTCCGAAATTGGAGTCCACCATTTCTCTAGAGACCCTAAAATTAGAAGATTGTGGCTTAAAGCTATTCGTAAAGATTTTTTTTTTTTTAAGTAAACAGAGTTCGAGGTTATGCCAGAAACATTTTGAAAAACGTGATTACGAGGAAATATTTACATTTAGTTCTGTATTTTCTATTGTTTCCTGTAATTTTTGTAATGTATACGAACGTTGGTAAGTGTAAATAAATAAATAAATCGGTTTATAAATGACAAAGTTCTAAGGAAACAAACATTAAAAAAAAAACTTAATTGAGACCCTCCTCCTTTTTTGAAGTCAGTTAAAAATTAGGTGCCGTAACCTGCCTGCACCCTTATTCCTTTTACTAACGGTATAATGTTGAGTACTGTGATATTTCGACCATTTTCGAGCACAGTGTTGAAGCGCAGTGTTGAAGTGAATCACTTTAATGATGTTTTTAAATCGCAGAACGTTTTTATGAAGTTGTAGTGAACGAGAATATGGTTGTGTCAGATATATCAGGTGCAAGAGCACCCATTCGCATACTGATGTTGACAACTTAATTTATTTATCTATGGGTTCTTAATAATACACATTGATTAAAAGGTACAATTCCTAAGGCGAATGTTGAAAATTCTGACACATTCTATGTCAAATACTTGATTTAAAATATTGAAATCACCGAAAATAAAGAGATTGTGAAATAAAACCAAACTCATGAATGAACATAAAATGAAATGAATGAACTAAATATCAAATTTATTGTAGGACGTAGTGGCCTAGCTATGATCACTCCATCTACAATTTTAGCTTTGCCCGACCTTCCCCAGTGTATACCAATTCCATGGTTGTAACTAAATAATTAGGTCTGGCATAACCTCTAAATGGTTGCATGTCCCCAAATAAATAAAGAGAAAAAAAAAACTTTGATAATGGACAATGAAGATAGCTTTTCGAAACTAATAAATGAAATAAGAAATTCCTATGTGCTAATGTAACATTTCGTCACTCTCACCTCTAGTCGAATTCCCCGACTCTAAATCCAAAAAAACCAATCCCAATTTGACGAAGAAAAATCCTTCTAAAATTAAACTTGCCTTTACAAAATTAGGTAACCTTGGTATAAAATTCAAATAAGCGAGCTCCGGGGAGGCTTTAAGTGATTCAATTCCAGTAATAGGAGGTTACTTGGTATACAGACTTATATCATCTGAGACATAGCATCGCGTATGAGACTCCGTATCAGTGACGTAACTGGCTATATTTCAAAATTGTTCTCAGAATTAAAGCTTAGAGGAAAAATGTTGATATAATTCTGAACACATTTTGTTGAGTTCAATCAGCAATTTGATGAAATAGTTTTGGAACAGAATTCCTAATAAATATAGTATTTTGAATATATTTTAGTTATTTCATTGATAAAATAACACTATAATCAGTGCCACCATGAGCACAGCTACAACAGTTTTTGTATTTCAACAAATTTGTTACCACTGGGGCTAAATGAACTCTTCTTTCCATGCAGTTTACGGCCTAAACAGAAATAATAATAATAATAACCCCATCGCCGTATCTCTACGTTGACGTCGTGGTGGGGCTTGCGCGCTTCGAACTCTAGGTCTGTGCCGGTAGAGGTTACTTTGCCGGAACAGGTCTAGGGTGAGGAGCCAGACCAAGAGAGATACAGAAACCCGCAGGGCAGCATGTGGCGAGCTGCTGGGCAGTAGCGACCCCACGTACCCTATCTCCCGGGAAAAGTCGTGTTCCTCATCTCTGGCTTGCCTTTATTGGCCGGCTGGAGTGAACACTGACGAGAACTGACCTCCCACCTCATTCTTGCCTTTATTGGCTGGCTTGAGTAGAGATTCGCAAGAGCAAACGTGCTCGGAGGAAGGAAGTAGTCCAGTAAGATGCTGGTAGGGATCTTGACCGTACTTCCGGGATTGTCCTGATAGCCGTGGAATACCTCTCCACTCCTCTTAAGCACCTCAAGAGTTGCCCCCTTGTCGCTACGACACTATGTGCTAGCTACCGTTTCCGGGGGCCCATTGTTGAGTGTGCAAGTCACCCCCTGCCATTTTATCCGTGTATTGTATTTATCAAACATTGGTCAGGCAGGGGCCATAGTCCTTCCATAGTTTTTGATAACCAGTCCACTTTAGCCATCCAAACCCATAGCCCAATATATTTTTTTGTCTCCATATCCTGCAATAGTCCTACACCAACCGGGGGTAGTCCTTGGGTGCACTTGCATAGTACGCACAGGGATAATCGTCGGTTGGTGCCTCATTTCCATTGAAAGCGTCTAACGGGCCTCTGCGAGTTGGCTTCGGCCCCTCATATGCCTTTCAAATGTCCGGGACCCTGGGGTCCCGAGAAATATAAAAATAATAATAATAATAATATTTATTGAGCAAAAAACATTTGAGTACAAAATAACTTATATACTACAGCAATACATAGAACAGAGACATAGGCACGTTAGAGTGGAGAGCAGGGCAAGACCCAGTCCCGTGCTAGGAATTAACCTGTATTACAGGAACTAGGCAATGCTCCGTCCCCTCACCAAAAACAAGCTCATATGAACCATTACAGTAGCAAAAAAGTACTTGACTCACTGAGTTCCCTAATTAGGCATGCCTGTTGATAGGGAATCAGTATTTAAATAAGTAGGTACAAATTAAAAGACTATGAAGTATGGGTGTGCCACATTTATAGTGTTGTGTTTAAAGTGTGAGTATAATATGTTGTGTGTGTGGTTGTAAGTAGTGATGTGTTTATTGTGGTTGTAAGGACGTGAGTGCTTTGTGGGAGTTTAATAAAGGTTGGTGGTAAAAAATGTCTTAGAATTGCGTAATATGTATGAACTCGCCGAACAAGCTAGTCAGCGGTCATGCTGGCCGCCTTCTGCGTCTGCCTGAATATTGCCTGGAAACACCGTACTACGAACTTTCGTTTGACATTTCTTTTCATATTAAAACTGCCAAAAAGTGAACTGGTTACTTTTACATTTTTTTTTTACGCTGCGTCAGATAAGCTTTTATTGAATCGTTTTGGGTTAATTAACAGAAAATTCTTTCTTATGTTGTGTGCTTTAAAATTTTTGAAGACGTTATTACTAGTATTGATAAAAAACTCAACTTGATACAACATAACATAAACATAACATCACGCCTTGTTTCCCCATCTCACATTTCGCCAGTTATGTTTAAGTCCCATGTAATAGGGGGCGAGCCTATTGCCATCTATAGGGCACAAATTCAGTCTCCGGGCTGCTACTGAGAAATTCCAGATAGAAAAACCCAATAACACTTTGCCCGACCTGGGAATCGAACCCAGGACCTCATGCTCAGCAGTAGCACTTGCGACCACTAGGCCAGCGAGGCAGTGCACTTGATATCTCTGACACAATCATACTCCCGTTCACTACAACCTCATAATAACGTTATGCGATTTAAAAACATCATTAAAGTGATTCACTTCAACACTGCGCTCGATAATGTTCGAAATATCACATTACTCAACATATACTGTTAGCAAAAAAAATAAGGGTGCAGGCAAGTCACGGCACCTACTTTTTAACCGACTTCAAAAAAGGAGGAGGTTCTCTATTTGGTTGTATTTTTTTAATGTTTGTCACCTCAGAACTCAGTCATTTACAAACCGATTCGATAAATTCTTTTTTTTATTTAAAAGGATATACTTCCAGATTAGTCCCATATAAATTGATGATAATTAGTTTTTGAGTTAGCTTCGATAATATGTATTTTTTCCATTACTGTATGTTGATGATATTATAATGTCTTCCTGTCACTGTTTTTTTCATTGCAAGTAGTGGTATACGACTTTGTGTGGGGTAGATACCACAACTAAAAAGGGTAAAATAAAAACTTTTTGCAAAAGAAAAAAAACAACCTACTTCCAAAAAAAAACTGCAAAATAAAACTAAAATACAAAACCAATGACACTGACTTGCGAAATTAAAGTTATTTTTCACTTTGTAGTGTTTTTTTTTTGAAGTCTGTTGTTTTTTTTTTGCAAAAAAGTTTTCTATAAACATAATAGTGCTTGTGTTGATCACCGAATAGGACCAAGTGTGTTTTCTGACATTAATTTATAATAATAATTTTCCTACGGAAAGAAAAAAGCTTGTTCTCATACAGAGAAGGAAGAAATAAACGTTATTTTCAAACTGGCTCACTCTTTGCAAATGTATTTTGATAATGAACAGTCATCCACATATTAATAATAAACTTGTTATTTTTACAAATAAATAAATGTAAACCATTCTGTGATTAATTTAAACATAATAATGTCATTACACAAACAATAATAATGACAGTAGACAGCATAGTGCATACTTACCGTGTTTATAGTTCGCCTGCACACTAAACGCTTTCACCGTCTGTACCTACACAAAAATAGCTCCACCCGTATTTTTACACAGAGAGACTTTGACGTATGGTATAACGACCTGCAGCCAACTGCAAGCGCATTCTTCCTGCAGTTGGAATATCCGTGGCCGTAAGGCACCTGTCCCACCGCTGGCGATGAAGGGACTAGCTGTCGACTACTTTCTCGCTCAAGAAACCTACAATAGATGTAGGTCCCGTGTCAGTGAAAGAAATGCATATATTAATAGTTTATCGCTGTCTGTTCACACTGCCGGCGAGAACTCTCCACTAGTTAGTCGCAGCGACAAGAACTATCACAGAAAATACTCACTCAGCGACGCTCATTTTGTGGGCAGAACACTCGATGAGAGACGCTTGCTTGGTACATACGCATAGCAGCAAGTGACCGGGCAGTACTCGTCGCACTCGCGCACTCGTTCATAGCCCAGCGACAAAGCTATCCCAACTACAAACTGGCTACTCGTTGCTCGCTAACTCGTTTCTAGTTGCTAGCTCTACTCGCTTCTCACTAATCGTCGGCGGTGGGACAGGGGCCGTAACTAATGTTAAGCGCATCAACTTGAAGTTGATTCGTTAGTACGTATCTCATGCTCAAATATAAAATATTATATACTCCATGAATAGAAAAAGTTTCTCATATACAAAAGGTCGCAAGTAACATTGTTTACCACACTGGCTCACGATGTAAATATATGTATGCTGGTGAGTTGAACAGTTAAATCCAAATCGCCTTGTGATATTTTTCCTTCATCGTTAAAGAAATAAAAGAAAACCAAACAAAAGCTGTGACATTGTCGAAGGTAAACAATCAATAAAAACGACACTACAGCCCGCATAGTGCATACCATGTTCACTGTTGCCCTACACACTACACCATTTCGCCGTGTGTACACAAAAATAGCTCTACCCGTATTTTTACACAGAGAGACTTTGACGTATGATATAACGATCTGCGGCCAACTTCAAGCGCATTCTTTTTGCAGTCGGAATAACCGTGGCCGTAAGGCGATTGTCCCACTGCCGACGAGGAAGCGATTAGCTATCGACTATTTTCTCGCTCAAGAAACCTACAATAGATGTAGGTCCCGTGTCAGCGAAAGAGATGCATACTATATTAATAGTTGATCCCTGACTGTCCACACTGCCGGTTAAAACTTTCCGTCTACTATAGGCCGACCGCATAACTGAGACGTTGCCTGAAGTAGCGGCGCGGTGAGGGAGGTGTGATAGTTGTCACAAGTTGACCAATCACTGAGCCTTCGCATCATGTCACCACACCCTTCCCTCACCGCGCTGCTACCTCAGACAACGTCTCAGTTATGCGGTCGGCCTATAGTTTACCGCAGCGACAAACGCTATCAAAGAAAATACTCGCCCAGAGAACACTCGCTGAGAGACTCTCGCTTGGTACATACGCATCCCAGCAAGTGACTGGGCAGACGTTCTACTCGCAATCGCAATCGCTCATAGCTCAGCACCAAAACTATCTGAACTACGCACTCTCTGCTCGTTTCTCGCCAACTCGCTTCTAGTTGCTAGCTCTACTCGCTTCTCGCTAATCGCCGGCGATGGGACAGGGGCCGTAACTAATGTTTAGCGCATTAACTTGAAGCTGTTTCGTTGGTATGTCGGTGGATAAATAACAGTTTGCGGACAGCCCTATATCTCATGCTGCATCGAGGGTTAGCTTATAGAATAGAGAGGTGCTATTTAGCTTGCAGCCTTATCCGTTGTTCATTCCGTTGTTTTAATTGTTAGGGTTGGGATGCATTAGTTGATTGGGAATTTAATTAATTGTTGAAATTTAGTTTTGTATCTTACAAGAACTTTTTATACGTTCTACAATAAGTAGTCGTTATACAGGTGAGAGCAGTGGTGGCCAAGTGGTAACGGCCCGACTTACGAGTTTGTTGGTCGTGGGTTCGAACCCAGGCAGGCGTTTTACTTTGTGTAAATAATTTCATCACTATTGCTCTCAAAATGATGAAGGAAAACATCGTGAAGAAACCGGCTTGTCCTAGAACCATAAATTCGAAGACATGTGACATCTACTAACCCGCACTGGGCCCGCGTGGTGGATTACAGCCCACTCCCTCTAGCAGAGAGGAGGCCTGTGTCCCAGCAGTGGGAACGTTATAGGCTGATTATGCTTATGCTATACAGGTAATTTTAGGCTTGATCACAAATCGTTTGTAAACATTAGGAGAATCGAATAAAGCTACATACAACTATCCATCAAAAGTGACAATATTAATATTGCGATTGCATGTTACTCGGGTAGTTTGTGACCAGACACTCCAGACAGGCAACTATGATAGATAATAATTACTGTCTGATTGTTATTAACCGAAAAATGAGATAATAAATTGAATCACCTGTGTTAAGATGTTTCTTGTGAGATGAGATGTTTTAGTACTCGAGCTAGACCACCACCTCTTAACGCAGTGTTATTTTAATCTTACTTCAGTGTGGGAAATAGATTGAGCTAGACGTCCTGTATAGCTCCATCTCTTTCTCACACTGAAGAAACATTAAAATAACGCTGCGTTAAGAGGTGCTGGTTGGCCCCCTGAACTAATTTTCAGTCACACTCTTTTAAAAGTATAATTTATTATTATTTTTAATAATTTTCCAAAATCAATTTAAACTAGAACGAAGTATATTCCTGTGTGTGTTAAATTAATATAACATAATATCACGCCTGTAATCCCCAAAGGGTTAGGCAGAGGTGAATCTTTAGTAGGTACACCCACATTTTGCCAGTTATGTTTAATTTCCATGTAATAGGGGCCGAGCTTATTGCCATCAACAGGGCACAAATCCAGACTTCAGACAGCTACTAAGAAATTCCACATGGAAAAACCCAATAACAATTTGATCTACCGGGGAATCGAACCCAAGAACTCATGCTCACAGTAGCGCTTGCGACCAATAGAGCAACGAGGCAGTCCCCTAAATAAATACTCTTAATTTTAAAGAGTAGGTACTGACGAGTCGTGCCATGTTTGGCGGCATAAAGTGCGGCTTACCCCCGTTAGAACCAACCCCGGTCTTCCTTACCTACTAAATATAAAAAAGTCAAAGCAAGTTAAGATAAGAAAAACTAGCTCTCTCTTACCAATTACGTAAGATATGGTAGCTAATCTCCATTACATCATAACATGTGATATCCCAGGATACCTAATTAATTGTAACCTTGTCATCGACCTTAATTAAATGTTGTGGTTTTGAGGAAGATGATTAAGGTCTGACTACCTACATCAATTACGTAATTATTTACTAACAGATTATTAACTGCCTCAAGACTGCCTTGTTGGTCTAGTGGTCGCAAGCGCTACTGCTGAGCATGAGGTCCTGGGGTCGATTCCTAGGTCAGGCAAAGTGTTATTGGGTTTTCCTATCAGTAGTAACTCGGAGTCTGGATTTGTGCTCAGTTGATGGCAATAGGCTCGCCCCCTATTACATGGGTCTCAAACATAACTGGCGTAATGTGGGTGTATATAATAGGTACACCTCTGTCCATTCCTTCGTGAAAACAAGGCGTGATATTATGTTATGTTATTAACATTAAAAAAAATCCTAACCTAACTAAAACTATTTAAAAACTAAAATATGGTGTAGGAAAATTCCTCCGCTTCGCTGTCGACTGGTAATGTACCCAAGAGACTGGCGGCATTGCCACGTTGTATGGCAATGCTTAGCCTCTGGCCAAGGTAAAAGCCATGGGTACGGGCACGCCACGGGCGGCTTGGGTAACGGGAAGTGTCAACCAGCCGTTTGAAGATTTGGTTAAACATTATTATGTAATAAGACAAAAGGGCAGATTACAGGTGAATAGTCATATAGCGTTTGCCTTACACTCTTCTGTAAAACATGTAGACTAACCTAATTGACGCTTGCTACAAAAACCACAACAAAAAGTTGCAATCAAACATCCTTCAAGTTTGGTTTTCAAGCAATGGAAACACTTTCTTCATGTATTTCAGTGTACCTACTGATTAAAAAAAAAACACTCAATTATTCTAGTAAATAGCTTACAGAAAATCATAATATTCATTCAACGATTCACATCTCGATTCCGAAACTAGCAACAAACGAAAGAACTTTAAGTAAAATCATTAGTGAAATATAGAGACAAAACGGAACGTGCAGCTTCTAGCAAAACGCGAGTACTTACACTTGGCATAAAAGCGGTAACTGAGCTCCGAAACGCGAACGCGGAGCAAAAAATTCAAAAGGACTGTCTTTTTCATAAAAGCATCATTCACCTGGGAACCTTTGATCGAACTCACTCGATTATGAAAGATTGAGCTCGGGACGTAAAATTTATCAAAAACTAGCTTTTGTCCATGACGTCGGCGACTATGCTAGGCTAACTGGGTAACTCCTTTTGTTTCTTTTACCAAACGATATGAAAAATAGCTTTGTTTTCGTGCTGAAAGTTTGTGAGAATTTTTGTATTTTGCGACCTTGAATGACCTTTGTGAGACCGCCAATTATTGAGTTCATCACTTTTGTGTGTTTGAAGAAGACTAACAGCCACCAGCCCAAAAAAAAAACCTTTGTTATGCAAAAAATACGTAGTTTAAAAAAAAACACGCTTTTATCACGCACTAAAAATTATAAAATAATTAAATTAACTTGTATTAGTTAAGATATAAGTACCTACGCAGCTTATCACTTCTTTTATACTCAATGATTAATTCAAAAAGCGTGGAGCACTTTGTTTAAATTAATTAAAAGTACACACAACTAAAAAGCGCTCCACGCTTTTGGAATTAATCATTGGATCTAAAAGAGGTGAAAAGCTGCATAAGTACTTATTTGTTAACCAATACAAGTTAATTTAATTATTTTATCATTTTCAGTGCGTGATCAAAGCGTGTTTTAAGTTTTTTTTTTTTTAACTACATATTTTTATTTTTTACTTTTTAGTCTAGTATATGCTTCATTTAGTTAATAAGTCTAAAGTCAATGAAGTTATTTATGACTTGACTGGTTTAATAGTAGCCACTAAATAGTTCCGCTACCCACCTCCTGGCTCCATTATCCAGACTCTCAACATCAAGCGCAATTTATTCTCAGTAAAACGAATCATATGGGCTCAAACTTGAGGGGTTTACTAGAAGCCATTGAAGAATTCCACTATCCACCTCCTGACTCCATCATCAGACCCTCGTACCAAGTCCAATCTTTTGGACTCGTCAAAACGAATCATATGAGACCAAACTCAATGGATTTATTAGAAACCACTGAAGAGTTCCACTATCCACCTCCTGGTTCTATCATAAGATCAGCTCCAAGACACCAAATTATAGTATTGTCATTCGAACTACATATACATACAAAAGTTCATCAAATACGAATCATATGACCCGTACCTCGAGGGATTTACTAGTAGCCACTGAAGAATTCCACCATCCACCTCCTGGCTCCGTCATCAGACCCTCGTTACCAAGCTCAATATATTGGTCTCGTCAAACCGAATCATATGAGCCCAAACTCGATGGGTTTACTAGTAGTCACTGAAGAGTTCCACTATCCACCTCCTGGCTCCATTATCAGATCAGCTCCAAGATACCAAATTATAGCATTCTCTTCCGAACTACATATATATATACACAGATTCTTTTCGATACGAGAATTACAAGGAGTTGAAATTGACTTCAATTTTTTTTTACATTGTTAGTTAGTTACAAGTAAAGCTAATAAGAGCATGTTAAAAACATCAGTCAAAAGTCAGCGTGCTTGCTTTGTACAATTTGGTACTACTAGCTTTTTTGTGGATGTTGGAAAATATCCCACGGGAACGTACTACCGAAATTAAAAGTAACCTATTTGTTCATCCACGTTATAAACTTTCTGTGTGCCAAATTTTATGCAAATCCATCCTGCCGTTTTTACGTCAACCCGGAACATATATCCAGACAAACGAATAAAATCTAAAAACTTTATTTTCGGCATCATACTTGTTCCCACAACTCGTAGCAATTACTTTTTTTTTTCAAAAATATTCAATGTACCGATATAGGATATAATGAAATAGTGACGAAGTTAAAAGACTTCGTTACTATTTTACTATATCGTCATATTTAATGTATAGATTAAAAAAAAACCGGCCAAGTGCATCTCGGACCACGCAAAATGAAGGGTTCCGTAGTTGGGATGAGTTTATCCCAAGAACAAACTTAACATTGTATTTGAAAAACATGTTCTCTAATACATTCCAACTGCAAATGTAAGCTGGTCGACTAGGACTTGTTAACTTGTAAAGCCTACTTAGCTGTGATAGTTTTCCATTTAATTTCGTTGTTTATACTACTACCGTGAATTTTTTCACATATCCTGAACTAACCGTTTAGCTGGCAGGTTTAGGGGGGGGGGGGGTTCACTTTAACAAAAATTTGCACTTTAAAGCTTAATATTTCAGAAACGGATCCTTTAATCGAAAAATCCAACAACACCCCATATCATGGGGTAGACGAGAAAATAAAAAAAATCCCCACTTTATGTGTACAGTAGGTACCCAAAATTTTTTTTTTTCGAGATTTTATTTTACCACTTTGTCGGCGTGATTAATATGTATATCCATGCCAAATTATAGCTTTCTAGTACTAAGAGTCTCTGAGCTAAGGTGGGGACGGTCGGACGGATGGACATGGCAAAACTATAAGGGTTCCTTGTTGACTACGGAACCCTAAAAAACATGACAAAACATGACGTAAATAAATTAAAGATGTGTCACATTTTCCTGAATGCGTTAATTTTTGTATCCATGTTTCCCATTTTATAATCATGAAAAACTGTAGCCATGTATAACATATTTTATGATAACTTGTCAGCATCTCGATACAAACAAGAAAATTATATTTAGAATGAGACATTGTTGTTGATCAGAAATTGTTTTGTGAATCATAAATAACATAATGACTGCTATGGCAAAAATGAATGTATTATAGTTAAAAGCATTCCTCCAGCAATTCTCTAAAATAATGTTGATGAAAACTACATCGAAATCCATGACGCAGTTTAGAACTACTAAGCTCAAAACACACAAACAAACTACTTTGTTTTACACTATTTCGAGATTAGAGAAGACGAGAAACTAGACGATACCCTACTTGGTAGTTGTTTTGGAAATAAGTTCTTAATATGCATGAATGCTCAAAGTAGTAGTAGAGCTATCTGTGAAGGAGCTCTTTCGGAGAAGTACCTACTGCTTATCATAACAGCTATAATGCTCCGACTCACACAGGCCTCCTCTCAGTGAGAGGGAGTGGGCCGTAATCCACCACGCGTGCCCAGTGCGGGTTGATAGACGTCACATGTCTTCAAATTTTTGGTTCTTGGTCATGCCGGTTTCCCCACGATGTTTTCCTTCTTCGTTTTGAGAGCAGTGGTGATGAAAAATAATTAACATGAATTAAAGCATCTGTCTGGGTTCGAACCTACGACCTACAACTCGTAAGACGCGGCCGTTGCTACCATTGCTCTACTCCTTATTTCTAGTTTCAAGTGGCGTTGCTCTGTTTCTGTTCGAAATGTGTGGTGTAATCAATCACAGTCTCTTGAGGTATTACAGGTTTGTCTAAGGCTGATGTGCATAGGATATGGTGACCACCTATCTACAGATGGGTCGTTGACTTGCTTATCATAGAACTAGCTTCTGCCCCATTCTGCCCGCTACTTCGTCCGCGTGAAATTTCGACACCCAACCCACCGCGTCGCCTCGCATCCTATCACCCGCTCGCGCTATTATTTCGTTTTCGTTTAGCGTTCTTTACGACTTTTTTTTCTTTTTGATCGGCTCGTTATGGTTGTAGCGTGATGTTAAATAGCCTAAAGCCTTCCTCGAGAATTGGGCTATGAAATGCAAAAAGAATTTTTCAAATCCGACTGGCAGTTCCAGAGGTTAGCGCGTTCAAACAAACAAAAAAAAAAACAAGCTCTAGTTTTATTATTAGTATTTTTTTATATATTTCTCGGGACCCTAGGGTCCCGGACCTTTGAAAGGCATATGAGGGGCCGAAGCCAACTCGCAGAGGCCCGTTAGACGCTTTCAATGGAAATGAGGCACCAACCGACGATTATCCTTGTGCGTACTATGCAAGTGCACCCAAGGACAACTCCCGGTTGGTGTAGGACTATTGCAGGATATGGAGAAAAAAAAATATTGGGCTATGGGTTTGGATGGCTAAAGTGGACTGGTTATCTAAAACTATGGAAGGACTATGGCCCCTGCCTGACCAATGTTTGATAAATACAATACACGGATAAATGGCAGGGGGTGATTTGCACACTCAACAATGGGCCCCCGGAAACGGTCGCTAGCACATAGTGTCGTAGCGACAAGGGGGCAACATGTCTTGAGGTGCTTAAGAGGAGTGGAGAGGTATTCCACGGCTATCAGGACAATCCCGGAAGTGCGGTCAAGATCCCTACCAGCATCTTACTGGACTACTTCCTTCCTCCGATCACGTTTGCTCTTGCGAATCTCTACTCAAGCCAGCCAATAAAGGCAAGAATGAGGTGGGAGGTCAGTTCTCGTCAGTGTTCACTCCAGCCGGCCAATAAAGGCAAGCCAGAGATGAGGAACATGACTTCTCCCGGGAGATAGGGTACGTGGGGTCGCTACTGCCCAGCAGCTCGCCACATGCTGCCCTGCGGGTTATTAGTATTATATATAACTTGGTCATTTAAAAAAATAAATCACCATAATGCCAAGCGCACGTTACAGCTACATCGAGCCGCAGACAACGCACTTTCAGACAAAAAAGTGCGGTGCGGCTCGCTTCTAGAGTGCGTTGGTTCAAATAAAATGATGAAAGTGATGAAGGAATGTTTTTGCAATTTGCTGCGTTGTGGCGCGGCCCGTCCCAATCTGTGCTCGCCTTAAATTTGTTTTAATTGGAACCTGAACCGGGAACAGTCCCAATTTCTGAACGGCTATTCAATTCGATCTATGAAATCTCTTGCGAGGTAATTTGATTTGTTGGAATTTCAGTCAATCAATCACAACACCTAACATGATATTTTACAACTTATTTACTGATCAGCGAGAGATAATATTGTTATAGTACATTAATATGTAAGTGTGCTATGTTGGTCATTAAGGCTCCTGTAAACAGGCGTTACACGCGCCGCGACACAAAGGCACCGACTGTCGCGCGACGAGCGGTGCCTTTGTGCCGCCCGCGATTCACGTCGCGTGTCGCGCCTGTTTGCAGGAGCTTTTACACTTGAGGCGCTATTATTAAGGGATAAGGGAGTCGAGTGTAATGATCAATACACACGCGTTTCTTACGACATTTTTCAACACACTTGCGAGGCAAAACTGCGGTTGGGAGGATTATGACCAGAGGTCGGAATTAGGTAGAGTTATTTATGTACTTACACTGATTTCATACAGCGAAAGGATAAAGTGGATACTTCAAATCTTAGTGGTACTTTGAATCAATCGGACAAGGAAAATGATTCTGACGGGCCATTTGAATAAGCAAACCCTCACGACTCTAGGCTAGAAGCAAAAGTATTTTCTTTTTTATAAAAAAGGCGAGGTATAAGTATGAGAATTTGCTTAAGACTATTAATAATTTGTATTGTGAATTAATGTAAATACTAATAAAAATTGTATGTTAATTATCTTTATCTTTTTATTTGTCTGTCTATCTCTGAGGTTTTTATTATTATTTATTTGTAATATTGTTGGTCACACGGGATTGTCCATTAGAAGTCCCGGGAAGATCCATATTAATATCAACATTTCGATGCAAGTACATAAATAAACTCTACCTAATTCCGACCACTGATTATGACTGACTGTCACCTTGTTAACAACAGCGCCGTATTAAATAATAATTAAAAAATGTTTCTGTACATGTTAAGTGGTCTGAACTAGTTAATTAGTGAAAGTGGACTACAAGGCTCCAACCATATCATTCATATGATCTGACCAAGATTATGTCTGGACTTTAAAAGGGACTGTGACCTCTGAGTTTGTTTCGGCCTTTCTTCTCAGAGTAGTCAGATAGGAAACGCCGGCCTCATCTAGTTTAAAAAAAAATGTTTGACATGTAAAAGTGTTTGTATAAACCTACTTACAGAAATAAAATCATTTATCATTTATCATATTGTTATCTAGTAATATTATTCACAAACAATGAAGTTATTAACGACCGAACTCCAGACGCTGTAAACTTAAAAAAATGTCATTCCAAGTGAATTATCGTTTGAAGTGATAATAATTACGCTAGTGGACATTAAAAGACTACTCAAAGTCATCTTGTATTACTAGAGTAGTAGAGTGGCTGAGTAATAACAGCCGCACGGGTCGATCGATCAGGTTAAGATAAGCTTGCCGTGGTCGGATTTGAAAAATTGCATTTGATAGCCCAATTCTTGAGGAAGGCAATAAGTAAGGTACACGCACATCCCGCGCATCGCACATCGGTCCGTGGATGGGTGACCATCTTTACATACCGAGACCCCTCCGTCCCTCCCCTCCTGTCATTCTTGGATCTTTGATAGTCGTTACGGGTCGTCAGAAGTCCGAAAGTCTGACAACCAGTCTTACCAAGGGTATCGTAAGCCAGTGACTGGGTTGTGGAGGTCACATTAGGCAGTCGCTCCAGGTAAAATACTGGTATTCAGCTGTATCCGGTTAGACTGAAAGCTGACCCCAACATAGCTGGGAATAGGCTAGGTAGATGATGATCTTGCATTACTGGGCTACACATCAGTCAGAAATCTGGGGTTCTGTGTCCTGTCTAATCTGACTATTCTACATTCTCTTATTATTACTATGTATGTTAAACAAGAAACTCCGATTTTACTTTTAACAACAGTTAGGTTACATAAAAAATTGGAATAAGGGTGGCGTAAACACAATCTCAATAACCTACAAGAAAACTTGCAGAAACACACGTTTTATGGAATTGGACTCACCCGTCTCCTGCATAATTCTAGTGCACAGATAACAAATATCCGATACTGGGAGATGCTACAGAAAATACTGAATAATCATGTTGCACCGCGAGCCGAGCTTACCCGAAGCGTTCCGAGCGGCGGTTTTCACACTTGGAATCCTAACCGAAGTAGAAGCGCAGTTTGCCGCCGACCGTTGTATTGTGCGGACGTGTTTTGTCGGCTGAACAAATATCTACGGTCGTACGTTTGGTGTAGTGGTGAGCGAGTGGTTAATGTTTTTGTGTTTGACAGTATGAGGACATAAATGGTGTTTGCTTTGGAAGATTTTAGGACGTAATAAGGTGAGAATTTTTGTTTTTATTACTTTTTTTTTAAAGTATGTTTTCGTGATTTTTATTGAAACTGTTTTATTAAAAAGAAATGTTGACATAAACCTTTATTTAATCACCATAATAACATCGTCAACGAATTCCAAATTCGAACAGATCAAAGTTTGAATTGCAAATCGGTCGCAAAATCAGAATATTCTCAACATTATTTAACCGTAACTAACACAACGTCAAAATTTCATCACACCACCGCGAGAAATCTCATACATAAATGTTAATTTTGAAATAATATCTCGAAATTCATTTCTAAAATTAAATTAAGTCCGCCGTATCCGCAAACGTAAATGTGTTTGAAGAATATCTCGTAGCGGTTCGCTACGCGGTGCTACGAGGAGCTACGCCGTCGCTACGAGTTAATAGTAGTTTAATTTTATTTTCTACGGGGAATTGAGACTCCCGGGAAGGAGTTAGTATTAAGATTTAGTTGAGATTGAACTAAAATTAATTCTGGCATTTAATTATTCATGGTATAAGTTCAGGAAATTGGTTTTGAATGAAACTATTGGTTTCTTGTAGTAGTGAATTGAAAGAAGATTTCTTGGTATCACTGCGGTGGGGTTTCAGATTGTTTTAGCAATACTAGAATAATTATTTTTTGTAGTAATTGTAAATTATCCTTGTAAAAGATTATGTTTGGAAATAATTTAATTCTGTAACTATTTACGAATGGAGAGACCCGGATATATGTAAAAACGTATTTCACAGTTTCAGCACTTTTTCTGAATCCTACTAATATTATAGATGTGAAAGTTTGTGAGGATGGATGAATGGATGGATGTTTGTTACTCTTTCACGCAAAAACTGCTGAACAAGTTTGGATGAAATTTGGCGCACAGATAGTTTATAACCTGGATTAACACATAGGATACTTTTTATCCCGATATCCCTACGGGATTGAGACTTATGCGGGTGAAACCGTGGGGCGCTGCTAGTTGTTATATTTTCCGTGAATCCCTAAGCTTGATCAATGTTTGGAAGATAAATCAAATTTTGTAAATTGATACTAGAGTGGAGCGAGTCATGTTTCTAGAATGGACTAAGATTCATGGGCTACAGTCTTCATGCGGGGAATGCCTGAGGATGGGCGGCGTCTTCTACACATGCCTAAAAAACGTAAGCATGATCGTTAAGATACCATTAGCATGAATTTGCTGAAGTAATCAAAGTATAGATGGGTGTATTTATAAACGTTGCTTAAAGTGAAGCAATGATTAGCGACATTTTTAACGTTTAAACGTCTCTTAACTTTCAGAAACGTTGGAATGGAGCTTGTGTTGTGGATAGATAATTATGAACTCGGACCAAAATTTTTTGATCGGCAGTACGTTGCACGTTGATCAAGGAAAAACAGGCTCGAGCAAGTGTTAAGCTAGGATTTTTTAAAGCTGCGGTGGCCGTCATTTAGGGTCCGCAATTTACCGTTACCGTCAGTGATGTCACTAAAACGTTATTTATGATAGAAATTTGATGCGTTAGAGAGCGTTTTTTGTCACCGTAAAGTCAAACTCTGCTGCCATCATTTTGATGACGGCCGACAGTGCGGCCGTTAATCATTGCGAAAGTCATCACACTTTGTGGATTCATAAAAAAAAAATTTATAGCAAAATGCTCATAAGCGTTTAGTCACTTTTTTTATTTTTTTTTATTTGAGATAGGTTTGCTCTTGACTCTAGTCTAGGTCAGAGATGATAGAGACAAAGTCGACGATGGAGCGAGCTTACCCAGAAGAAGCCTGTTCACTCTCACTTTGAAGAGATCGGGGTTGTATGCTGTATGGCTCAGAGGTAGCTAGTTACTTACAGTTGAGTTGTTGGAGATGAGTTGACGAAAACCACAGAGTTCACGTTAATAAAATATATTCGTAAAAGTTACACTAAGTTAAGTTAGATGCTAATCCGCGGTAATAGCGCTACGGTAGCTATTGGTCAACTAAACTTATTATAATTGCAATTATAAAAGTAAACACAACGAGTAGTGAAAAGTAGGTCGCGGAGTTAGCGATTTGCCTGTACGTGAACCGTACATGCTCCCGAGGGAAAAGTGGGATGAGCATCCATTACAAAGCAAAAAAACATCTAATATAAAAAGTTGAAAGTAAATAGTAAACAATAGTAAATGTGTATAAGTATAAAAGTAAAAGTATAGTTGTCACTCAATTCACATCGTCAAAGTGAAATGCCTTCTTCGGCTGTCTTGCTTCGCTGTAAACGGGCTCCGCTGCTGTCGAATGTATTTCATGTAGCTCGATGTCCTCTTTCAAGTTACTTCTTCCTCTAGGTGTCACTCCTGTTGTGGCGCCTCTCTTTGTTTTGCACCATCGTTTCATAATAACATAGAGGGCAAGCACAGCGATTCCTCCCAACAACAAAGAAGTAACGGAGTAGAGATAGATGTCGTGACTTGACAAGTCAGACTCAAACCCCTTTGGTAATATTTCTCTGCTTTTTTGGAATTCCAACTGCTGGTCTATTTTTCCTATTTCTGCTGCAGTTGGCGCCCTTTGTTCCGTTATGTTTAGTTTTGCATTCTTCCAGCCGAAGTCAAAGATGTGGTTTATAGTTGAATTTATCGTTGGTATTTCTATGTCGGGTTCCATTTTAAATATACTTCCCAGCTGATTCTGTGTAAATATTGTGGCGTCCTTTTTCTGTAGTATGCACTTTGATTGCAAGGTAATGACTCCAGTCCCGTCAATGACCGCTGGCGTAACTTGATCGTTACATATGACGCGCAACAGCTGTTTTCCGCATAATGTAAATAGCCACATGTTCGGTTTGTGAAGCTTTGTCCAGGTTTCCTTGCATGTTACGTCATTGAGGACGCATGATAAAGACTCTTGTTGGTTGAAGACTTGGGCCTCGCATGGAGCGTTTTGATCGTGCATGTTGTACACAGGATTACGTGAGATACAGATAAATTCGTCTTCTCCGTATGAAGTACATTGGCGCATGTCTTGCTCTTCCATTGTAATATAAGAGTTCTTTCTGAAGTTGATTGCGATGAAACTTGAGGTTGGTTGCATGAGTTTTAAATGTCCGTATCTAAGGAACGGTATCGGAATGACTCGATATATCATATAGTCTTCATCGCTTAGTAAAGGGATGTGTATTTCAAATAACATATAATTGTTTGTTATTCGAGCCTTCACATGGATGAGGTCATAGATGTTTTTCAAATCCCTTTGAATGTCCTTTACAGGTAATGACAATCCCTGTGGTAACCTTCCGGATATGATGTTTAGCTGCTCGATTAGTTGGTTGGCCGGAAATAAATGGGTATCTAAATGTCCTCTGTAAATGTTGGCGAGGGCATTTATCAACATTTCCAATATTCGATTTAAATCACTTATAATCAAAGTTGACGTCACGGCAGCGGAATTTATGTCATTCATCGTAAAAAGCATGTGCGCCTTGTTCTCTATTTTTGTGATTTCGCTGCAAGTTTCGCTCATATAGCCACTCAATGTTTTGAATTGTTTCTCCATGAAGGCGGTGTTTCTTTTTATTATATTGTTTTCAGCTTCTACAATTAATGTTTGGTTCTTCATAAGTTGTAGTAGGTAGTCATCATTTGATTGTAGATTCTGTATGTCTCTTTCGTATTTTTCAGCAAAGTCTACGTCGAGAACTCCGAAAAGAGTTCTTGCTAACTTCCCAACTCCATCAAAGTATCCTCGTTTTGGTCTTGAATGTTGAGTGAGCAGCATCGAGTTGTAGTCGACTAAGTGACTCAGTTCATGACGTAGGTGGCCGACAATTGTTTCGCAAGGCTTGTGCTCATATGATATCCTTTGGCATAGTTTATCTATTTGGTTGACATAATCATTGATCTGATCAGTTGCTTGCCAGTATGATGTTAAGTTGTAGTAAACCAATAGAGTCCATTCGTCATGTATTAATTGTATTTTTCCTGCTTCATCGAAGTAAATCGGATGATTGCTCGGTATAGCCGTAACCTTCAAGCTGTTAGTCGTTGGCGCTGACTGAGCAAATCCCGTCATTGCTAATATGGATAAAAGAACAAGTGACAGCCAATTTTTTTTGTGTTTCGTAGTCCCTCCCCGTTTTTTAGTTTCCGGAGTAGGTGTCTTTTTCTCTTCCTCTTCATTTACTTTTTGTTCTTCGAGTTTCAGCGGTAACGGTGAAAGCTTCGTTATTGGTCGTTTAAGTGACCCTTTCCTGGTTTTCAAGGTAACAACCCGTACTTGACCATCGGCACCTGGATGAAGTTCTTGGACTCTTCCTATAGCCCAACGGCCAGGAGGTAAGTGTTCATCTTTTAGTAATACTAGGCTTCCTTGTTTCAGGTTTTCTTTTGGTTGCTGCCATTTCCTACGGATTTGTAGTTGGTGTAGATATTCATTCGACCAGCGCTTCCAGATGTGCACGTTCATTTGTTCAACTAGCCTCCATCTGTTTCTTGGATCGTGCTCTGCAAAATCTTGCTCTTCTTGTGGTAGTGATAACAGAGGGCCGCCAATGAGGAAGTGACCGGGAGTTAGGTATTCTAGGTCTTCGACATCTTCTGTTAGTGGACACAGCGGACGAGAATTAAGACAGGCTTCAATTTGATTTAGTAATGTAGTGAATTGTTCGAACGTAAGCTTCTGTTCCCCCAGTACTCGATGTAGGTGATATTTCATGGCTTTGACGGCAGCCTCCCACAGGCCTCCCGCTGTTGGCCAAAGAGGGGCATTGAAATGCCACTCAATTTGTAAGTGGCTCATCTCATCGAAGAATTCGGAAGTCTTAAACGTACTGTGTTTCTCAAATTCCTGTTGTAGTAGTTTTGCTGCGCCCACAAAATTCGTTCCGTTGTCAGAGAATACGTGTCGGGGTGTACCCCTGCGGGCACACATCCTTTTGAATGCGGCAAGGAATGTTTGCGTGGTCAGGTCCGACACCAATTCCAAATGCACAGCTTTGGTCACCATGCAAATGAAAATTGCTATGTAAGCCTTGCAAGTTTTGACTCCTCTTCCTTTGTTGATTTTCACATCAACATGTCCCGTATAGTCGACGCCTGTGTTTGTGAACGGTCTTGATGGAGTTACACGCTCTTTTGGCAAGTCTGCCATCAGTTGAACGTTTCGGTTTGGTTTGAAACGATGACATCGGACGCATTGTCGAAGCTCCTTCTTGACTGTTCTGCTGCCTCCAATGACCCAAAATTTTTGACGTAACTGGGCCAAAGTGAGCCGGGCGCCTCCGTGGAGAGTGTCGCGATGTGCCTCTTGAATAATAAGCTCCGTTAGTCTTCCTGTTGCCGGAAGTATGATTGGATGTTTAGTTTCTGGAGATAAAGTTGAGTAGCCTAGTCGACCTTTCACGCGCAGCATTCCACTGTCGTCGAGAAATGGAGTTACCTTCAGCAAGCTGCTTTTTGTCGATATTGGTCGATCTTTCTTCAAACATTCAATTTCGTCGCCATAGTTTTGATTTTGGACGTTCTTGATAACCAATTCTGTTGCTCTCATAATGTCTAGTGGTGACAAACACGTAACCTCTTTTTTGTTACCGCAGTCGGCTAAGTTATTTACGGAGTTCAGTGTGCGTTTTTGCTTACGAATGCTGCTCAATCGTAGAATCCATCCAAGCACTCGTATTACACGTTTATAATTACTGTTTTTGTTCAGTAATGTATCAATTATTTTACAACTTTTGTTTGTGACTGCACAGCAGTTTTTTTCTTGCAACTCAGTGTTTGTTGTATAGGTCAGGCGATTATACTGATGGATTTCTGGCATGTTTGTTTTTAACCAATCTGGTCCATTCCACCAAAGGTTAAAATCTAAGAGTTGAGAAGGTGTGAGCCCTCGAGTTGCACAGTCAGCAGGGTTTTCTTCTGACTTCACATAGTTCCAGCAGTTTGCCGAGATAATGCTATTTATTTGTTTGACTCTGTTAGCCACATATTTCTCCCATCGGTTTATATCGCCCTGCAACCAGGCTAAAACGACTTTGGAGTCGCTCCAGCACCTTATATGTAGGTTTTTATTGCAGAGAGTGTTCTGAATCTTTTCAACCAGTTTGGCCAGTAAAAGGGCCCCGCAAAGTTCCATTCTTGGTACGGTTATCCTATTGCTAATTGGTGCAACCTTTGTTTTTGCTGTAATTAGTGTTATCTTGTATTCACCGGCTTGATTTTTCACTCGGCTATAAATCACACACGCGTAAGCCCTTTCACTTGCGTCGCAAAACCCGTGTATCTCTAGGTTGTTTTCTTGACTTTGTAACCATCGTGGTATGGAAAGCTTGTTAAGCAACTGGATATCTTTTCTGATAGTTTCCCATTCTGTAGCAAGGTCGTTGGGTAAGCGTTCATCCCAGTTGATTTTGCTGATCCAGATTTTTTGAAATAGAATTTTTGTTTTTATCGTAAGTGGCGATAGTAGTCCAAGTGGGTCGTATAGCTTGCTTATTTCGCTCAGTAGTACGCGTTTTGTCAGATTTTTCTTTATTGGTAAGTCCCATTGGTATGTGAAGCTATCGTCGTCTTGATTCCATCTCATGCCCAACATTTTTGAGTTTGTTTTCTGTTCTGGGCTAAAGTCGAATTTCGTACTGCGGCTTTTTTGGTCATCTTGCAAGTCTTCCAGGATAATTGGTTCGTTTGATTTCCACTTTCTCAAATTGAATCCTCCTTTTCTCAGCAACTCGATTAGCTGTGTGACCAGTTTTTTCGATGCGTCGATAGTGTCCTGCCCGTAAACCAAGTCATCCATGTAGAAATAGTTTTTCAGGACGTTTCCAGCTTCCGGATAGGGACCTTTTTCATCTTCTGCGAGTTTATGTAGAGTACGCATTGCTAGATAAGGTGCACTTTTCGTTCCGTAAGTTACTGTGCCCAACTGCCAATTTTGTAGAGGTTCGTTAGGAGAAGATCTCCAGATGATCGTTTGTAGATGTTGTTGATTTTCGTTCAGCCAGATAAACCGATATAGTTTCTCCACATCTGCTGTAAACACGTATCTGTACGTTCTCCAATTGATTAGTAGTGTCAGTATATCCTTTTGTAAGTTCGGTCCGCAGTACATGTGATCGTTGAGGCTGCTGTCTCCTTTTGTCTTGTACGACGCGTTGAACACTACTCTTAGTTTTGTTGTAGTGGACTCGGCTCTCAAAACGCCATGGTGAGGTAGGTAGACTTGGCCCCTACTTTCTCCTGTGACAGGTCTCATGTGTCCCATAGCGATGTATTCGTTCATAAAACGCTTGTACTCGTAACTGAGTTCTTTGTTTTTTAACATTTTCCTTTCCAGTTGGAGGAATTGTGCTAAAGCTTGTGACCTTGCATTTTTTAAGTTTGCTTCGAAGTTAGGCTTCATTGGCATTTGTACCACATATTGTCCGTTTGCCAATCTTTTGGTAGTTGCGTTGTAGTATTCCTCACAGTGTTGTTCTTCACTAGTTGATGATGAGGAGCTTTCTGGAATTTCCTCAGTCTCCCAAAATCTTGTCATGTTTTCGAAGTCGTTGAGTGTCACGAAGCAGTTTAATGTCTTTACATTCCCGCATAGAATCCAGCCTACTTTGGTTTGTTGAGCTACTGGGTATCTATTATCGCTCCTGATGACGCCGTTTAGTATAAGTTCTGAATAGATGTCCGCGCCCAAGAGCAGATCAATCGGGCCTGACAGGTTGAACTGTGGGTCTGCTAGTTTTAAGTTTTCCAGATAGTCCCAGTTGCTGATTGAAAAGGATGCGGTAGGTAAGTTGGTTATGAGTTTTTTCATAATTAGTGCTTCAAAGTTGAATTTATAGTCTGAATGTATTGACTGACATTCTAAGTTCATTGCCCCTTTGCAGTTACCGCTAAGGGTTCCTACACCCGATACAACAGCGCTCACTTTACGTCGTTGTAATCGGAGGCGCTGTGCCGCGTTTTCCGTTATCAGGCTCACTTGGGAGCCTTGATCAAGTAGACCTCTCAAGTTGATGAAGTTTCCATCAATTGTTTTGACTTTCAGAAGTACAGTTGTCAGCAACACTTCCTTTTCATCGTTCGTTACGTTGTTGACCCCATAGGAAGTCGATGACGTCGATGACGGGTTTTCCTCCCTTTTCGCTTGTTTGCTGCTAGATTGTTCAGTTTCTGCTTCATGCATAAGTGTGTGGTGTGCCTTATGACACAATTTACACGTCTTCCGTGATTTGCATTGTTTTTCTCCGTGGCTGAATAAGCAGTTTTTGCAAATATGCAGGTTGCGAATTACGTCAATACGCTTGTTTGTGTTCATAGCCAAGAATTGTTCGCAATTCATCAGAACGTGGTTAGTTTTGCATATTGGGCATGTTTTCGCTGTGGTGAAGAAGGTTTTTGGCGAGTTTTGTGACTTGTTAAAGTACGATGACCCCGGTGTTTTATTTTTGTAGTTGTTATTTCGGTTTTCCGATCCCTTATGTGTTTGCTTTTCTGATTTCCATGATTTGTTTGATGGCGTTACCTTTTGACTATTTCCCTGTATAGCTTCTAGTGACATAAATTTGGATTCTAAGAACCCGGTGAACTCTTCCAGGTCGGGAAACTCCCTTGGATGTTTGATCTCCTTTATATATTCGTTGTACGTAACACTATCTAGTTTTTGAATCAATAGGTGAACGATGATTGGGTCCCAGTTGGTGGTATCTAGTCCGATGTTTTTGAGCCCGTTCAAGCACTCCATCATGACGTCGTGAAGGGTCCGTATGTTTGCAGCGGTTGGTTGCTGGATACTAGGTTGATTCAGGAGCGTATTCATGTATGACGTGAATAACAGGCGTTTATTGTCGTAGCGGTGGGTTAGCATCTCCCAGCAAGACGCGTAGTTCTCAGCGCTGATGCCAAGATGCTGAACCAGTTTCTCCGCCTCACCCTTCAGCTTTGTTTTCAAGTGTTGCATTTTTTGTGCTTTCGAAAGTGTCGGATTGTTGTGTACGCTTTCGAGGTAGAGATCTCTAAAAGTCAACCACTGGTTATAGTTTCCATGAAAATCCGGTATTTGAATTTTTGGCGTAGATTTTTCATAATGAGCATTGTTCCAGATGTTGTGTTGTAGTTTCCTTTTCAGGTCATCATAAATGTTTTCTGCTGTATTGTATTTCTGTTGATAAACTGAGTCCTCTTCTTGTAGCACGTAGTCAAGTTCCCAATTTACCTTTTCGATTTGCTCCCATTTAGTCTTTAGGGTGCCCAAGTTGTCTTCTAATTCCCATTTTTCCATTGGTACCGCCAATGCTATGCTTATCTTCTCCACAGTGCGTTCAAACGCCCTAAAGTTGCAATATTGTTGACGCAAAAGATCTTGTTGCTTTTCCGTCGACTCGCTTGTTTCCCGAGGAGGTACGTGGAATTTGATATCGTCGAAAGTAAATTTCGATTGCTCCATACCTTGCTTAGGCGCCGCAGGTGGTTGTTCCATCTTACTAGCAGATGCAGACGGCAATTCGGCTTTACGTTTCAACATGTCTTGCAGCACATCTTCATACATCTTCTTCGTACTGTTGAAAATGTCGTCGTTGAAGTATTGAAGGTCCGTTGCTCCAGACTCTTCGAGTAGTTGATGGTTGTGAACAAACTTCTCCCAGTTGTTGTTAAGCTTAGAAAGACGCTCCTCCAGGTACGCCAAGTTCTTCCTGGTGGGACTATCCTTCTTATAGTTGGTACAAATAAGCTTCAAGTCCCTGAAGATGGTTTCTTGACGGCTTATAAGTTCTGTTACGCTCTGAACCATTGTTGTTAGTTATTGGTTTGACCGTTGGTAAAGTAGAGATGTATCACCGCAGGTACTAGTTCACCAAAGTTGCGAAGTTTCCGCAAGTTTTGGATATTGAGTGCGTCGTCACCCTACTAACGCGATCCGCTCTTCTCTGACACCAGCTAGACCGATTCGCTAATGTTAATAGAGACAATACGCACCTGTTCTTCGGCTCGAAGGACCACTTTTATGTATGGCTCAGAGGTAGCTAGTTACTTACAGTTGAGTTGTTGGAGATGAGTTGACGAAAACCACAGAGTTCACGTTAATAAAATATATTCGTAAAAGTTACACTAAGTTAAGTTAGATGCTAATCCGCGGTAATAGCGCTACGGTAGCTATTGGTCAACTAAACTTATTATAATTGCAATTATAAAAGTAAACACAACGAGTAGTGAAAAGTAGGTCGCGGAGTTAGCGATTTGCCTGTACGTGAACCGTACATATGCATTCGGAAACACAGACGCAGGCAGAGAGTTCCACTCCTTTGACGAAGTCTTTCTTTTTAGGGAACCTGCAAACTGGGAACTGCATAGTTGCTAGAGCTTTTATATGAAAGATCTTTTCTTAACCCATTCGGAAAACTGGTTTTAGGTAACCTTCATATAAATACCACAGGTGTTTCATACTTAGCTCAAAAACTAAAATGTCTGTGCACAAAAACTTACAAAATAAATCACACGACAGTATTCGTGGAGCAAAACATAACATTCTACTGAAGTATTTATAACTACACGTGTATAAGATAAGTACAATACAGGCATGCCCACTGGAATACGAAGTTAGGAACATTGAATAAAAGCAGTATTCAGAAAACATTGTAGTTTATTGTCACGATCACTATGTTCGTGAGATATTGTCATAATCACTAACATAACTTAGTGATTATGACAAGTTATGGTGCCAGCTAGTGAGGCTTACAAAAACTTCGTGAGATACTTACTTAGAACGGCTAGAGGGGCTCGTGGCTAAATAATAACAGCTGCATGGGTCGATCGAAAGTTAAGCTGCGCTTGCCGGGGTGGTTTCGTGGATGGATAACCATCCATTGCATACCGAGACTCCTCCGTGCCTCGGAAAGCTCGTAAGCCGTTGGTCCCGGCTGTCATTCATAGATCTTTGACAGTCGTTACGAGTATTCAGAAGCACAAAAGTCTGACAACCAGTCTTAACAAGGGATATTATTATCATGTTACCCAGTAACTGGGTTGTGGAGGTCAGATAGCTGCATCCGGTTAGACTGGAAGCCACCCCCAACATTATAGTTGGGAAAAGGCTAGGCAGGTTGACTTAGAACGTAAGATATTATCATGCTATACATACAAGCTTGTGAGATATTGTCATAATCACTAAGTTAAGTGTCGGAGCTGCTGAGCTTCTGAGGAAAGGATACAGTTCATAAGATAGCGTTCACAATCACAAAAGTAAAAATACGTCATAATTTATAAACTCATAATTGTATCGTAATGACTAATATTGCAAGATTTAGGTTTCATAGTACATAATATTATGTTTATAAAATTTAAGTAATTAAGAATACATCGAAGTAATGCACTATTGTCGAAGTCACCATGAAACGTTTTGTCATATTCACTAAGATATAAATAAAAATATTGTCACAATCACTAAGTTTTAATGACACATTCATTAAGTTTTGGAGATAATGACATCATCACTAGGCCCATAAGTTATTGCTAGGCGTGATCACTAGGCTCATAGCAGAAGTTGTTGCTATCATCGCTAGGTAAAATAAAAAGGTGCAATAAGAACAAGAATTTCCTTGACAGAAATACAAAGTAAAGAACAAAGGAAAAAGCGTTATTCAGAACACCCGACAATAGACGTTTATACTAACACAGAACATTCCATATCGTTTTATTGGGAGCCGGCCGTTTCGCTTTCTTCGTAGCAAAACTTTTATTTTATAAGAAATAGGATTTCAACAATTTCAGCCTTTTCTGTATCGTATAAACTGTTTTGGCTGAAGTGGTGTCAAAGTTTTTTATTTAAGTTTCGTGAAGGCTGTCTAAAGTTAGGCTATGTGTACGTCCACATTGCCGGCCTAGCGCGGTTGCGACGACGGGCGCGAAATAACAAACATATGAAACCGCTGCTTACGTCCACAGTGTAGCGACTAAGGCGGGCGCCAGCGCGACGGGCTCGCGCGAGATAGCGCGCGCAGTTTTCAAACGTCCCAATCCGCGCGTTATGGCCACACTATGGGCCTAGACCGCAAGCGACCTAACGCGCGGGTGGCGGGGGTATCAAACCAGTTCGGTCTTATCTTGTGGCGTACGCGCGTCTGATAATGTATTTTTTGTAAAATGGCGGTAAATACTAAAGTGTTTATAAGTGTGATTCAATCTAAACCAGCTATATGGCAATGTAAACATCCACACCACAGTAATCGCACAATGATAAGAAAATTATGAAGCGAAATCATATTAATTAAAAAAATCACCATTTACTTCTCTGCTTTTATTTATTTCGTGCACACCATCTCTTGTGTTCAACACCTCCCATCTAAGGATCGGACTATCTAAAAAAATACCAAATCCTCGTCCATGGTTTGCAACACCTGAAATACGCCTTAGCGCTACAACGGCTCGCACGTCACTGTGGCCACTGCACGCCTCCGCCGTCGCGCCCGCCACAGGCCCTAGTCACCGCGCGTTCAGTGTGGACGCACACTATGAGTTTAGAAGCGATGGATTTAAATTGGATTGCTTAATTTTAGTTGTTTGAAATTATTTATTGTTGATGTTTATAAGCTAGGTTGATAGGATATTTTGAAGTTTAGTTAATTATTATGTCGTTTATTTATTTTCTTTCTTATCTAATTACATTTTTAAATATTTCATTAAAAAAAATAGAGTTGCATCGGTGTCGGGAGCAGGGTCCAAGTTACCGGTGGTTTGGGGTGCAGAGACAAGAACCTCCTCACAATACGAGCCGTATCAAGAAGTAATTATTAATATTTTTTTTTTATGTCTTTGACATTTCTCGGGACCCTGGGGTCCCGGACCTTTGGAAGGCGTGCGAGGGGCCGAAGCCAACTCGCAGAGGCCCGTTAGACGCTTTTAATGAAAATGAGGCAACTACCGACGATTATCCCTGTTCGCACTATGCAAGTGCACCCAAGGACAACCTCCGGTTGGTGCAGGACTATTGCAGAATATGGAAACAAAAATAATTATTGGGCTATGGGTTTGGGTGGCTAAAGTAGACTGGTTATCTAAAACTATGGAAAGACTATGGCCCCTGCCTGACCAATGTTTTATAAATACAATACATGGATAAAATGGCAGGGGGTGACTTGCACACTCAACAATGGGCCCCCCGAAACGGTCGCTAGCACATAGTGTCGTAGCGACAAGGGGCAACATGTTCTGACGTGCTTAAGAGGAGTGGAGAGGTATTCCACGGCTATCAGGACAATCCCGGAAGTACGGTCAAGACCCCTACCAGCATCTTTTATTTTTTATTTATCATAATTATTATTATTATAAGCCTATTTTAGCCTAAAATTAGTTAATCAAAATAATAAATTGTTTATGCAGTTCTCTATAATGCGAGTTTACCAGTTGTATTATTAGATAGAAATAAATTGAAAAAACCTGTGTTTGAACACTATTTCTCCCGTTTGATTCATATGATGTGAAATGATAATGTCGTCAATTGTGCACGTTTGCCTAGACATAAACTATTGAACAGTGATTTGAAGACTTCAAGAAAAGTAAACCTCAAATCATACAAATTCTAGAAAGTACTTAATCGTCAACAAATTCTTTTATTCGTAGTCTCCTTTAATTTCAGGAGACGTTACAATTGTCTGTAAATATTAGACGGCAAATGTCAACTACTATATACAAACGTTCAGTAAATAATGAATTAGTGCTTGTCGTTATTCTTTGTAAGGAACAGACAGTTACTTTTTAATGTCATCATTATCTAGCTTATGTGATAATTTATTTATTTAATTATGTAATACTTTTTTAATACGCTTAAATGGAATTGGGCTGGACACATCTGCCGCATATTAGACGATCATTGGGCCAAATTTACGACCCAATGGGTCCCGTTTAATGGCAAACGACATCGCGGCAGGCCTAGACGGAGTTGGCGGGATGAGCTGGACTCCTTTAAGAACGATTGGTGCTTGGCAGTTCTGGACAGAGAGAAGTGGAAAGAGAGTAGGGAGGCATATGCCCAGCAGTGGGACAATAACGGCTAATTATAAAAATACTTTAAGCGCACAAATGTACACAGGTGGAATTAATGTCATAGGCATTTTGTAACAGTCAAACTTCACATATTAGTTCATTCACAAATTAGTGCCATAGCATACATGCATACTTTTAGCACCGGCAACCGGTCATTTTTGGAAGCTATGTAGATACAGTTTGACAGCGTTCAAAGGGTCCATCATTAATTTTTCGGAAAAGCCGTCCAATAAGGGAGTGACAGAATTAGTGCGCCAAAAAAGTCGTCAAAACCTGATGCAGCATTGATTCTGAAATCGCCGATGCTTTACCCCGCGTTTTATTTAAAAGCGATCGTCACGCGAATACGCGATCGTTCGAACTTTTTGTTCGGTGAACCTGAACGCGTGGCCGCGGCGGTTGCTTAAAGCGACAGTGTCAACACTTTCCAAACAAGCCAAGCGTGTCACCATTTACGCGCATTACGACACAAATGACGAATAGAAACTGACGGCTTTGAAGGTAGTCTGTGATAGGAGGAGAGCGCTCAATGCACTTTCGTTTTCACGAATTTAATCAGAACTTTCGTCTCTAGACGCTGCTGGCTCGGGAATTCCGTTCTCTGTGGCTATAGATAGATAGATTTCTCATTAATATGTACACCATAAAATTACAGATATAAATGTAGAAATTTTACATTGGGTGACACAATGGGACCTATCGCTAAAAGCGATCTTTTACACATTTTACAGACAACCTATGGATGGATTCAAAGGAGAAGGAGAGACAATACTGTGGGTAGTCAGTGGTGTACCATTTACAATAAATACATACCGATGCCTAACAGTCAAAAAGGGATAAGCGACATTTTTTGTAAAATCGACTTATACAAGATGTAACATAAATAACACACAACCTCTTAAGGGATCATTATGAACAACTTTTACTATAGGACCAAACCTGAGATCGCAAAAAAAATTGGCTGCTACCTACATTTATGTTGTTAATGTAGGGAACAGCTGATTTTTTTCGCGATTTCAGGTTTGGTCCCACAGTAAAAGTTGTTCATAATGATGAGCACAATGACCCCTTAACAGGTTGTGCGTTAATTATGTTACACCTTGTATAATTATAAAGCCTAGCTGCCAAAAAGCCGATGTCGCTTATCCCTTTTTGATCGTTAGGAATCGATACATATATATAAATATATTTATATATACATATACAATAATAAACATGAAACAAGAGCAAGGTACATGTAATGTTTATGTTTAAGGAGAGAGGAAGTGTCTTTTACCAGAATTCTAAAAATGGACAAATATTGAGCACGCCTTATCGACACAGGCAAGGCATTCCATAACCGTACAGCTTGAACTGTAAAAGACTTGTCATAAAAGCTGATGGAATGCATCGGCATCTAAAGTCTCAAGTTTTCTGATGATCTCAGATATCTGTAGTCCTCATCTCTATTACGCAACGTTCACAATGATAAATGCAAAAGCCTAATTTGACCCCAAATCAAACCCACCCAAATCCCTTGCGGCCTTTACCTGCAAAAGAATAAAGCTTTAGGGAAATGAACAAACAAAATTATCAAAAGTAACTTAGCCAACGCTTAGTATAACAATTTGGCGCCTATTATACGAAATAGTAGCTGTTTATAATTGTAAATAACAAAGAACAAGAAAGGGGAATATTTCCTCAGTCGCACGCACGAAAATATACCTATCAATTATCAAGTTGTGTCGTTGTGAAAGTTGAGGCAATTAATTCTTCTATGTATGTTTATTAGATAGCATTTCGTTGGGTATTTGATTTCCTGCTTTTAATAATTGAATGGTCTACAGGGAAAATTGTATATTAGCCTTATTATTACCTATAGTAATATTTTCATCAATTATATTACTCTGGTGCCATCCCATCTTCCTGGCTCGGGGTGCTGTGTTGGCTGGTGCGGCTGTGGAAAACCTCAAGCGGCGAACATAAATAACCTTATCGGTAATTATATTTTCGAGCCGTTTGGGGTAGAAACCCTCGGGCCATGGGGGTTCGAGTGCTCATGGTTTGTTCAACGAAATCTTCAAACGGCTGGTTGACACTTCCCGTGACACAAGGGCTGGCTTTTACCCTGGCCAGAGGCTAAGCATTGCCATACAACGTGGCAATGCCGCCAGTCCTTTGGGTAATTTACCAGTTGACAGCGATGCGGAGGAATTTTTCGATGCCATATTATAGTTTTATTTAGTTTAGGATATTATACATATTTTATGTTAATAATCTGTTAGTAAACTGCATCAATTACTGGCCCATTAATATCGACAGCTAAAGTATATTAACCGATCGCTATTATTCTGAGAAGCTAGCTCGTTTTACAAAAAGTATCTGTATCTAGGTATTGGTTTTTATGCGTTAATGACATTTATTTAGGCAATATGAATAAGTTGGTAAAGTCAATAAAACGGCGTTCAAAGACACTAACTGAATCTCAAACAGCTGCTTTAGATGACAGAAACCTTAACATTCCTTACGAAAAACCGTATGATTTTGCTAGCTACTTCCCTTAGTTCATAACAAACTTGATGTGAAGTTATCTGCCTCGTTGGTCTAGTGGTCGCAAGTGCTACTGCTGAGCATTAGGTTCTGGGTTCGATTCTCATGTCGGGAAAAGTTTTACGGGGTTTTTCTATCTGGAATTTCACAGTAGCAGCCTGGAGTCTGGATTTGTGCCCGGTTGATAGCAATAGTCTCGCTTCCTATTACATAGGACTTAAACATAACTGGCAAAATGTGGGAGTTCTATAGGTACACCTCTGCCCAACCCATCGGAGAAACACTGCGTGATGTTATGTTATGCTATCTAATCATAACATGTGTTCAATAACAATAAATCCTCATCAACAATTTCCTAACACAAAAAGATGAAACGGCATCCTTCCAATCTTCTAGAAGAATACTGCTTCAAAGACAAGTTACCTACGAGGAAACAAAAAAAACTTTTCCGGCTCATACAAAAGTAAGTATCACTTAGAACTTCAGTCATTAAGGGAAACTTAAGGCAATTATTGTTATACCGTTACTTAGTAAACAATTATTATCGATATCACTTTGTTTGATACATGCCTTTGCCTTTTTATTAAAAGGTTTTACCACTCATGACTAAATAACAATTCGGTTAAGCCACGCTTGCCACTTGGATATATGACCATCCATTACATTTATCGAGACCCGTCCTTGAATCGGAAAGCATGTTAAGCCGTTGGTCCCGGCTGTCATTCGTAGATCTTTGACAGTCGTTATGGATAGTCAAAAGCTAAGTCTGACAACCAGTCTTATCAAGGGGTATCGTGTTACCCAGTAACTGGGTTGTGGAGAGCAATACGCAGTCGCGCAAGGTAAAATACTAATTTAGCACTTCTGTTTCTATAATCGTCGTCAAACATCAATTTTAAAGCACCAATTTATCTGAATAATTGAGGGGCTTGTGGCTAAGAAATAACAGCCGCACGGGTCGATCGGTCAGGTTAAGCTACGCTTGCCGCGGTTGGTCCGTGGATGGGTGACCATCTTTACATATCAAGACCCCTTCGTGCCTCGGAAAGCACGTTAAGCCGTTGGTCCCGGCTGTCATTCGTGTATCTTTGACAGTCATTACGGGTCGTCAGAAGCCCGAAAGTCTGACAACCAGTCTTACCAAGGGGTATCGTATTACCCAGTAACTGGGTTGTGGAGGTCAGATAGGCAGTCGCTCCATGTAAAATACTGGTATTCAGCTGAATCCGGTTAGACTGGAAGCCGACCCCAACATAGTTGGGAAAAGGCTAGGCAGATGATGAATTTATCTGAATAATTATCTAATCTTTGGAAAACAAAATAAAAATATTATTAAAAGGAAAGTTGAGGATCGGAAAAACTGTGAATTAAGCGGAGAGTTTTCTCGTAAAAATAAGAAATTTTCATGTATTGCCGTGTTTTTGTGTTGTAACACTTTTCTTTGCGATGTTAACTTTGCGTCGGTACATAAATTACAATGAAATGGGGAATACTGGAGGAGTAAAGCGATGTAAGGAATGGAAGAAAGCTTTTTAATTAATGCTTTTTTGAGTGTGCTTATTTTTTTTGTAGGAGGTGAAAAATGTTATTGTGCTGGTTATTATGATAGAAAATGTTCCGTGTGAGAGAATACCCTGCGCTCCAATCTCTTGCTAAAAGGAGGAATATCGTGGAGTTTTAGCTGGTAAAAGTCAGTCATAAACTTTCATTCTCCTTAGTCACAGGTTAGCCATGAGGATATTCTCATGAGAAATAGTTCCGCGTAATTCCCATAGAGAAAGGTTTTTTTTTTCTATAATTGTCGGTGGGCGGTAGTGGTGTGCGGCCAGTGGCCGTAGTTTAAGACTGCATACCTACTTGATCGTGGAATAAGCGACAAGTGACAAGAATGGTCAATAAATCAACTCGGCCTATCGCAGTCCACTGCTGGACATAGGTCTCTCCCAGGCTGCGCCACACCACCCTGTCCTCCGCCTTCCGCATCCAGTCTGTCCCAGCCATCTTTTTAAGGTCGTCGGTCCATCTAGCTGGGGGGCGTCCCATACTACGCTTGCCAATACGCGGTCTCCAATCCAGAACTCGTCTGCTCCACCGGCCATCGGCCCTTCGACAAACATGGCCAGCCCACTGCCACTTCAGCTTGACAAGAATGATGAAGACTGGAAACACAATTATTTTATACAAATTATTATTGACTTCTGTGAGCATGAAAACTCGCACTACGCCCCTGGAGTTGTCAGACTACGGCTCAGCATTATTGCCGTCATTTCTGAAAATAACACAAAACTGCAAAAGTGTCTGCCAAGCGCTGTGATTCCGCACCAAAAGTAATTTTATCAAGCGGGCATAGCAGTGTTTTGTTTCCAGACTATTTGGCTCTTATTTAACTTTGCTGACCATTTTGAAACTTGATAGTTTTAAGCTTATGCTTGAAACTGCCCTTTTGGCATGAATACGGTGGGTTAAAAATTGATAAAGTCGCACTATAGTGTGGCAGGCTGCCAGCTAACGGCAGCTATCTTCTAGTCCAACTGTGTTGCTAGACTCACATTTTTTTACAACTACAAAATGATATGGAACGAAATTATGCTTTGTCAGTAATTTTTTTGGTATAACTATGCGTTACTAATTAATTTAAAAGTGAAAAGAAATTGAAATAGGTATGCTAAATTAAAACTGATGTTCTTTCTAGCAAACTTCTCAAACTACGTTTAGATATATATTACTTAATATTATGCTAAATGAGGGTATAATATGTGTTTCTGGATACATTTAGCAATAACATAGTGCAGTAACGTCTAAGACACAGCTCGGTTCAAGGTCAACATAAATTCCATTCCTATTCTGGAAAAGTTTCAAAACTGGACTTTAATACTACCTCGCTTTAGTCTCTTACTAGCTTTTGCTCGTGGCTTCGCCCATGTGGATGTCAGAAAATTTCCCACGGGAACGTACTCTCAAGATAATAAAATCATCATCATCATTTTCATCATCAGCTTATAGCAGTCCACTGCTGGATATAGACCTCTCCAATTGGAAAATAAAATAAAGTAAAAAAAATAAAGGTGTGGGACTCGCGTATCCATATACTTACGCCACATATAAACATTTGCCGCACCAATAGACGCCTCGGAAGCAAACACGTACTGACGAGATGCGCCAGCGCCGGCAATATTTATAGTGTGCATACAGACGGCGCTATGGGTAGGGCAAAACTTGGCTAATCCGTGATACGTAGCTATTCGGTGATAGATAATATGTGTTTTATTACCAAGTTACTACTGACTTGATAAATGTATATTTTTCCATCATTATAGTATTTGCCACATTTTTAGATTATAGTTAGCAAAGCTTCTTTTGTCTACTGTATCACAGTAAATTTAAAAAATAATCTGATCAATGAATCGAATTTTACAATTAAAAAACAAAACTATCACCGATTACCCAAGTTTTGCCCTACGTCGCGCACGCGTCAGAGCGAGATGGGTGTGCGTTCATCGTGGTTCATGGATCGCAGATTGTTTGCAGTTTAAGAAATCAGTGTTCTCCTATTGGTTAATTAAAATATTGTATGTAGGTGAGACTACCATAAATTGTATGTTATAAAATAGAATATAAGGAAGGATCTTTGGTAAAATAATTGAGCAATTATTCCCTACTACAACACGTGTTTAATTTGCCATCAACTTGATCCCAACAAAGAGGATCGCCATAGAAATCAGTGTCGTCACATGTTTTATACTAAAATATTTTTTTTAAATATGTAGTGTTAAATATTGTACGGTAGTACGGAACCCTTTATGCGAGTCCGAATCGCACTTAGCCGCTTTTTCTTATTTCGATGTTTGTATTAATTTATACTGCATTTGAAATAAGATTAGTTTAACTAAACCTTTTTACAGTCCATTCAACCGATTTTGACTTCTATTCCGAAGGCATAAGGATGGCATTAAAAGCAAAAGACTGGTTACATTACCAGCTGTTTACTGCAGCTGCCATTTGTCATGTTGCCAACGCAATAGAAGTGAAAATCGGTTGAACGGACTGTAAAAAAGGTTTAGTCAAATCTTATTTCAAATGGAGTATAGGTAATTGATGATTTCAAATTACTTCCATAACTAGCCGCGTGGAAGTATATGGCCAGCTAGTGTTTTCGTATATGGTAAACTTGTCGCCTTCGCATGGTATAATTCAATAAACTGCCACACCCGTCCATTGTCAATACACACTTCACATAGCATACAATTTTATTGTTAAAAAAATAGAATGCAAATACAGTAACCTACCCTTTACACTTTTAAAGGGCAGACCTCGTTACTCCAATGTCGCGTCAAAAATAATCCTCAATGACACGAGACAATCTATCAATGCTTATTGGAGTTTTCAGGCTTCTATCTCAAATAATGGGTAAAATATTAAGTACCTGTAAAATAGGTAAAACGGCTCTCAAAGATATCTCGATCAGATAGTTAGAAGGTGCTATAATTTTCTAGAAATATTGTTATTTTACAGACTTTTGATATTAAGGTACCTATTATCTATTTCTTGGTCTATTATATTCTTTATATTCTATTCTACAATATTTTTTCCCATTTTCGCCGACATAGTCTACGTTCAGAGTATAAAGGCTCCTACAAACATGCGCAACACGCGATGCGACACAAATGCACCGCTAATCGCGCGACACGCGGTGCATTTGTGTCGCATAGCGTGTCGTGCTTGTTTACAAGAGCCTTTATGTGTAACAATATCTCCTAGTTTACATAGGATTCCTATTGATCAACAAAAAAATGTCACAACAAAATCACAACACTTGCTTTCAGAAAGGAGAAAGCTTTTGTTCATCCTCTTGACGTAATAATATCTTTGTGGATTTTAAATACACGCGGGAGTAAGGTACTAAATTGCTTTCTGGGAATTGCATGGCATCTTGGCATTAAAAAATGTTACCACTCACCATATGAAAACATTG
This sequence comes from Fissipunctia ypsillon, assembly GCA_947568875.1. Classification (NCBI taxonomy): domain Eukaryota; kingdom Metazoa; phylum Arthropoda; class Insecta; order Lepidoptera; family Noctuidae; genus Fissipunctia; species Fissipunctia ypsillon. Next base: position 20,413,857 of record OX387649.1, read on the forward strand.
ATCATTTTATAGTACAACACACAAAAGCACAATTAAATGATTAAATGTATATTAACGAAATACTAAGTTACAAAAGAAACATATTTTAAAGACACTAAACACACAACACATAAAAAGCATCCTTTTGAATAATAATTAACAAACCAACGCGTAGAGATTCATGCATCGATAATTTATTACTTATGTAGTATCAATTATGCAAAAGGTGAAGTTCATTCATTATTCCTATCATATCCCAACACCGGTAAAACATTATCTTTTCTGTCAAACCAAGAACAAAGATTGTTCTACCCTTCTCGTATGAAATGAAAAGGGAATTCAGCTTAGAAAATACGTTAAAATTTAAAAATCTCTTATCTAAATTAACCTGGTCCGAAGTACTAGAGGAATGAAATTTTAATAAAGTTTTTGATATATTTCACGAAACTTTACAAATAAATTACAATCTTTGCTTCCCAATGAATGAAGTTAAAATACATTCCAATGTTACGCTCCCAAATGGGTCATAAAGGATTGAAAGTATGCCGGTCACAAAGGAAAAAAATAAAATACAGTTACTACAAAAAATCCAATGATGAGAACAAAAAGGCCTACAAAAAAAAAAAAAAACTCCAAACAATGTAGTAACAACTATAGGCCCATCCCGTTAATCCCGATTTTATCTTATTTTATTGAAAAAATCGAGCACTCTCAAATAATGAATTTCCTAAATAAATTAATAAGTTTCACCAAAATGGTTTTCAGAAAGAATACTCTTTATTATGTACAGTCACGAGCACTAATATGTATACACTTAGCACAATTCTCGTGGAATTACGATTGCAACTTTGAGATAAAACTTCTTTCAAAATACTATGTTCCTAACAACATAACAACATAAAATTACATACAATAAATTAGAAGAAAATTAATTTTAAAAGTTTCTGAGTGTATACATATTAATGCTCGTGACTGTACACCACAAAAATCCTAAAAAAAAAACTTTAAAATTGTTGTTTGCTCCCTTGGCAAACAATCTACAATTTAACCTTTATTTAATAAATTCGGTTTACTTACTCTACCTAGTCTGTACATATTAGAAGTAGGATTATTTGTTAAAAAGCACTCTTGAGCTATACAGGGGGCCAATCACCACCTATGAAAGCAGTATTATTTTAATGTTACTTCAGAGTGAGAAAGAGATGGAGCTATACCGGACGTCTAGCTCCATCTTTTTCCCACACTGAAATAAGATTACAATAATACTGCTTTAAGAGCTGGTGGTTTAGCTCCAGGTGGCAGGGACATCGTCGCGCAACCTGTTACCATTCAGTACATGATTCTGGACCCACTGCGTTGTAATTTTTCATTGTTTATTAAAAAAAATACTGCTCCATACATTTTGACCCTGTAGGTATTGCACTTTTGTAGGAAACAGTTGATTTAAAAAAAAATAATCAACGATTTATTACTTCAAAAATAAACCTAATATATGGCTCTATAAGTCTCTATGTGTTTGACACTCTAAGTGAATTCTTAAATTATAAGCAAAGTTCCAAATATGGTCTCAATAGTAGGTAATATAATTTATTTTTATAGTTTTATTTCAGGATTTTTTTTCGATCTCATTAGGAACAATACATTGAAGTGTTTTAGTTTAAAATTATCTTTTAAGGTATTTTTTGCATGCGGAATGAAGTAAGCAAAATATGTGAAACTATTTCTATTTAAGACCTACTATATACCATTACATATTTTATGTAAAATAAAGATAATAGATTCTAAATACAAATAGAATGCGTAGTTACGTATTGTACGCTAAACACAACATACCCAAAGTTACTCTTACCGGAGCCGACAACAACCCACATTTTGATTGATGTAAATCGATTGAAACTTTATTATTGAACCGCGTAGTACGTATAAAAACTTCGCAGAGATATACCGAGTTTTTTTTCCCTGAAAAAGTTTGAGGACGGAAATATTGGAAGTTGTAGAAATGACGGGAAGTGCCGTGACAGATGAAATTATGGAACGGTTTTAATGGATCTAAATTCGTTTCTATTAAAATGTTTTATTTTAAGAATAGCTTTTAGGGAAACGATTTTTCTGTGAGGATACTTTATTAGCTAGCTTTTGGTTTCTTTCTCTTTTTGCCTGTCGTTGTTGTTGTGGTGGGAATAAACTGGCAGAAATTATGCCGTAACGAAAAAGCGTTATGCCGTCAGTTTCAAATGTCAAAAGTTTTTGTTTTTTATTCTGTACTAGCGAAGATAAGCCACTAAGATGACTTGTGGTGGATGATTGAAATATTATCTTGAATGAATGCAAGCCTAGTTCTTTTTGTTAGGTTAGGTTAGCAAAAAAGAAAAAATCTGTTGATCCGATCTAGTGATCGGATCAACAGATTATTATTACATCTTTGTTTCAGCGAAAGGAACTTCGTTCCAACCGGGTGTCCCACGACACCTCCCAACTTTTTTTTAATTTAAAACATATGTTTAACCTACGAGTTTGTTGTCAGCTTGTTGTTAGATGAAATAATGTTATTGTTTGGTTTTCCGACATATCATTAAACGTTGACGTTTAAACGATATTGTCAATTTTAGCTGGCCATGAAACACAACCATTAATTCATGAAATTATAAATTCTATGATCTGGCCACGACACATACTTATTATGTATAAACAGATGTTGCGTATATAACCTGATGTTTATCTGAGAGCGTATACTTAGTCATCTCTTCAAATCAAAAGGGTATCCAGTAGTCACGCATAGAGTCTGACCATCAAAAGCTGTCCAAGGAAAAAGGCGGGAATTTAAAAAAATCAAGAGCTGTCATCCCTCGCTATACACTACTTAAACGGAGTTGATACTATTTATAATTCAAGACATATTATGCGATATTTAGATCAGTATTTCATATTTATATACTTAGACCATAATAACCTTATTACCCATGATATTTACTTGGAACTGTTAAACCACCATTATGTATTCGCGCAATGGTGGATAAGCAAGTTAGCGTTGCAATATTTCGCCGTGAGGATGATCATTATCAGTACCAAAGTTAAGCTCTAAACGAAACTAGCTTGGCATTTTTTAGCTTCTGCACATTGAAGTTCATAGCTCAACTTTCCTGTCACAGCCTAATACAGAAAAGGTTGAATTAAACAAAAAGTTGTTACTATACATTTATTTAATGGAATAGAGACCACTGAATGATGTGATGAGGATGACACAATAAAATCAAAACAAAACATAGGGGTTATGAGTCATAGTCAAAATCGGATTCCAAAAACTCTACACCTGATAATACTGAATCAGATTCATTGCTTTCTTCGCTGCTACTGCTACTGTCCCCAACATGTATCAAGTTCAAGTTCGTTTTCAACAATACGGTCCCTTAATTTTTACCGATGTTCAACATTTAGTACATAACCAGTGTACTTTTTCCAGTCATCAGCAGTTATGGATAGAAAACATTATTTTATTAAATTTTTCATTTCAGACCCTGGTATTCCTATATTTTTGCTTGCTACTTTTCTCTTCGCCTGACTCCATACAAGCTCAATTGCATTGAGGTCGCAATGATACGGTAGCAGCAACAAAATTTCGTGATTGTGTATGACTGTGTGTTTTAGAAGTACCTCTGCTTCGTAAACAACTGCAGGTTTATTATCTTTCACCAAACACATTAATGCAGCTTTGGTGTGATATTCTTCAAAATGAATATGATTCTCTTGAAGCCATATTCGGAGATTAGCTTTAGAATCAGACAAAGTAGGGGTTTGTTTACTTGTTTCACATGGTAACTTGCATTGTCCAACACAAATACACTAGGTTTAGTGAGATTTGGTATCAACATTTCCTCAAACCATTTCATAAAGTAGGTAGCATTCATATCATCATGGTAGACAGCTGATTTGGATTTTGTGCTGAATACCAATAATGCACCTGGCACAAACCCTTCCTCCAATCCTGCATGCACAATAATATGTCTATTTCCTGACGATATATTAGTAGTAACACCACTTGTTAAAGGTCCTTACCACGATTTTTTAACTTCATAGTTCTGACGTACATATGTCTCATCAAGGTAAACAATTTGTTTACCTTCTAGCCTCTTCTGATTTATTGTTCTCAAGAATCTGTGTCTCCATGCCGCAATATCATATTTTTCTGTAAGTAAAGCCCGTTCATTTTTATTGTTTTAAAACTTAAACCCGTTCTTGTGTAAAATTTTTCTAAGGGTTTCACGGCATCCCGTAAATTCAATTGCTTCCTTCAACTTACTGTCCAGGCTTTCTAGTGTTGGGACTTGTTTTTCACTCCATAAAATTCGTTTATTTTGTTTCTTATAGCCGAAATATCAAAATTATTTAAATTGGAAACTGACAATTTTGACAGTCCTAAAATATTGCCATACTAAAACTTTTGAAAATAATTCGTGGTCAGCTTTCATTGGCCAAACTCTAAAACTGGAATTTAGACTTGCTAGTACGATTAAATAGTTAAGTATTGAGTGAAATTTATTAAGATATGATTTTAGACAAAAACATCATCATCTGCATCTGTTTTGTCAAGTCGTAAAAACCGTTCGAGGAAGAGACGGAGAGTCGTCTATAACATCAGAAACATCTACTCATCATCATCATTTGCCTGCATTTTCCCAGCTATGTTGGGGTCGCTTGGGGGCTTTCAGTCTAACTGGACGTAGCTGAATACTTTTAATTTAAGCAAGCGACTGACTATCTGATTCCACAACCAGTTACTTCAACACTTTAACCCATTGGCAAGACCGGTTATCAGACCTTCGATAACAGAACAGAAGTCGTTTGTGAATGACAGCCGACACTAAGCTCTAGAAAAAATCCATTATAATAATAAATCCAATATTCCATTTAGCCACAAATTGTGGCTATAAATAGGGCCTTATTTTACCACATGGATCATAAATTTTGATGTGTCCGTAATGCACTCGCGTTTATCAAGGCACCACACCATCGCATTATGTAGTAGAAAGTTCTATAATGAAATTCGTCGGTTGCTTGAATTTCAATCATGAACTTTTGGTAGATTGATGTTTATGATGCATTATTTTCTATTACTTCTTGTCATAACCCTATTACGCCCTGGTACTTTAGGTGTTTACTATATTAATGCCTCTTTTTTTGGACTGTAAAAGTAAGTAAAACTAGGTTGTTATTATTCCAATGCAGGATAAATAGCCTCTTAATTATCATGCAGAATGCATGTTCAAACAGATCAGAGTTGTTAACATTTTCCTTTAAATCCATTTTTAGATAGCTGATGTTATAAGACTCCTTATACTCCTTAACTCCAACTTAGGCTTCTTTTATATCAGAAAAACAATTAGGGTTTCGCGCAAGAAATTACAACCCATGAAATTGTAAACAAAATCCGATTCAAATAGGGAAGTATTTACATCCACGCGGGCCAAGCTGCGGGCAACAGTTATATGAATAGTATATGCTGTGGATAACGGTGTGAGTTTCACATTTATATAATATCTTTGTTTATGTGAAAAAAATCTGTTGATCCGATCACTACCAAACTTCATGGGGTCACCCGCTATGTTAATTTTGCGCCTATTTGGCGCAGCCGTGGGCTGCACAATTTATACTATTTTAAGTTTATTTTTTATTTTGTTCTTTGTTTTTGTATGAATATTGTGTGCCTTAACCCTGGGTCAAATAAATTTATTTTCTTTCTTAATAAAATACCTATATTCTACCTAATCATTCTTTCTCTCTATCAGGAAGAAGATTTTATACAACAAGAGAATGCGGCATTAGAAAATAAAGAAATTCTTTATCTTAATCTAAACTAGGTATCTCTATTTATTTTGAACTCCAGACATACAAATGGATGTCTTTTAAAGCCTTTGGAACTAATTATCAGTTGGCGTGTAATCTGATCATTCCACAAGTTTCAAGATATATGGCATCGCTTTACTGGCAATCATCTAATTACGATAAAAGCTGATTACAAACCAAATTATAATTGAGTTGGACTGCCTCGTTGGTCTAGTGATCGCAAGTGCTACTGCTGAGCATGAGGTCCTGGGTTCGATTCCCGGGTCGGGCAAAGTGTTATTGGGTTTTTCTATTGGGATTTGGGTTGTTGATGGCAATAGGCTTGCCCCTTATTACATGGGACTTAAACATAACTGGCGAAATGTGGATGTACTTAAAGTACACCTCTGCCTAACCCTTCGGGGAAACAAGGCGTCATGTTATGTTATGTTATGTTATAATTGAGTTTCAAGTTTATAGTTTGAGTACCTAACGGATAGACCTTGATTGAGAGTTTTCGATTGCTCTGTTTTCCAGTGGTAACGTAGGTAGGCGCTTTACTTTGTGTAAATTATTTCATCATCACTGCTCTCAAAACGGTGAAGGAAAACATCGTGAGGAAACCGGCATGTCCTAGAACCAAAAATTCGAAGACATGTGATATCTACCAACCCGCACTGGGCGCGCGTGGTGGATTACGAAGGACTCCCTCTCAAAGAGAGGAGACCCGTATCCCAGCAATGGGAACATAACATCACGCCTTGTTTCCCCGAAGGGAGGCACATTTCGCTAGTTAAGTCCCATGTAATAAGGGGCGAGCCTATTGCTATCAACCGGGCATAGAACCAGACTCCGGGCTGCTACTGAGAAATTCCAGATAGAAAAACCCAATAACACTTTGCCCGACCCGGGAATCGAACCCAAGACCTCATGCTCCAGCAGTAGCGCTTGCGACCACTAGACCAACGAGGCAGAGGCAACGAGGCAATGGGATCATTATAGGCTAAATATGCTTATAAGTGCATATTTAGCCTATAATGATCCCATTGCCTCGTTGCCTCTGCCTCGTTGGTTCGGATACGATTCAAAATTAAGTACATATTAGAAGAAGAAAAGAAAGAAAAGACGTTTATTTGCGGTAAATATGACGCAAAGAACGAACACAAACACAAAAAAGATACAAGTTGGGGGAAAATATGCGTCACATCCACGCAAAACGGCCATCGCTCAGCATAATGATGTGACCCTATGCGAGACAGAGCCCCAGCGCGGGTTTTTAGCGACAGCCAGCGTTGACGTGATGACGTCAGCCAGTGCAGCATGTAATGAAATTTAAATAAGAAATAAAATAAATACACAATACTTTATCTAAATGTTTACGTGCGGAGAACTCTCTTCCGTTCAAACCATCTCGTTACCAACCTTCTCGACTACCCAATCTAAAGAAGAAAAAAAGGAATTTTGCAAAAAAAAAAAAATACAGGAATGTGTGCCTCACGTTTGCGCCAAATAGGTCCAGTTAAGCAAAAGTGCCAGACAACTATTGCCTGACGCTGGTTTTCACCTGGACCTAAACTTGTAAGGTGTCTGCCCACACCATGTGCTATTCTCGTTCCCTTCTCACTGACACCATTAAATGAGGTTGTATACCTGACAATTCGTCGAGATTACACTGTCGTATGTAAAACCAGTGTGTTCACGCCTCATTGGCAATGCATAATCGTCTCGACGCCTTTGCACGCATTCACGCGCGTGAGTTACATTATCAGTACAGATTAACTCTGTGATCAGTGTGTTTACTGCCTTAATTCGAACTGATGCTTATGCGTGCAGGTACTGCGTCAGGCTCGTTGCTTCTTTTAGCGATGTTGATTCATTGGGTTAATGTTACTTGAAAAGCTTCAAAGAGACAGGCTTTAAACATTACGCCTGTTTTACACGAAAGGGTAGGTTTTTCCTGTAATTATCCAGTTATGATTCCACTAGCTTTTTGCCCGCGGATTTTCCGGCGTGGAGGTCGAAAATTATCCCACGGAAATATAGATAGATAGATAGAATACTCTTTATTATTTACATCATCATCTGCCTAGCCTTTTCCCAACTATATTGGGGTCGGCTTCCAGTCAAACGGTATGCAGCTGAATATCAGTATTTTACATGGAGCGACTGCCTATCTGACCTCTACAACCCAGTTACTGGGTAATACAATACCCCTTGGTAAGACTGGTTGTCAGACTTTCGGGCTTCTGACGACCCGTAACAACTGTCAAAGATACACGAATGACAGCCGGGACCAACGGCTTAACGTGCTTCCGAGGCACAGAGTGGACTTGATATGTAAAGATGGTCACCCATCCACGGACCAACCGCGGCAAGCGTAGCTTAACCTGATCGATTGACCCATGCGGCTGTTATTTCTTAGCCACTAGCCCACAAGCCACTCTTTATTATTTACGTACTACCGTGTTAAAAAGTATTCTATGTCCTAAGAAATTCCGTCCAGCCGTTAAGGGGTGAAAAGGTAACAGACAGACAAAATTATTTTTTGCATTTGTAGTTTGGATTTAAAAGTCTTGGGCGAGCCTAAGCTGCACGTGTAATAATTCTACTTCCTCGGACAAACTTCCTTGCAAGGAGCTTTCCTACTAAATAGGTACTAAATAATCAGGGTCGGATATAATGAACTGAGGGTCAGGAGGCAACTCACATTTGTTATTTATACCTTTAAGATAGTTAAAGGGAAGATACATAATGCGGATATATTGCGAAGGGTGGAACTAGTCGTGCCAGACGGGTATGTGGGGCGTCGTCGTCAGCTGCGGTTGTTGGCGGTACCGCGCGCGAGTCAAGATAACGAGACCAGACAGTCAACAGTAGAGATAACGCCATTGTCCGATAACAACGGAATAAGCGGAATCAATTATAAATAAGCATAAAATATGAATTGTGGTGACCAACGTCCTGTCCCTACCACTGTATTAATTGATAAGACTTAGTATATAAACTAACCTAAATATAATTCGGCGCTCAATATTGTATTCATTCTATAACATACTACTGTACTACTAACACGTTTTGAGAATAAAATTATTTTTATCTCCATCACAAGTCTCGGTCTTTTAACTCGCGCGAACTAACTTGCTGCGTGAGGCACCGCTGACGAGTGCGCTCCGCACTCTCAACCTCATTGCTGATGACGTCGAAATATTCTGTTGCGCTTTGGGTGAATTTGAAAGAATAGCTACTTCTAGAATTTGTTATGGTACAAGCAGTGGAACTATTTAATTTTTTAGTGTGCTACAATATCGCATTGGGTCTAGCCTGTAAGGATATTTGCATGTTTGGAGTGAATAAATAAATAATTTGTTACAAAATTTTATAAAGAACCATGTGCATGAAAGTACTAATGCACCTAATTAAATTTAAACTCGACTGCAACAACGGGATCTCTCAGTAACGTTTCAATTAAAATTCCTTGCCAGCTTTAACACCTTCGGCGCCCTATCATTTTTGCACACACTTGTTAATATAATGTGTATCAAAAATGATACACCATGCCCATTGCGTTCAAGGCATTGTGTATCACTAATGCACACGATTTTCATACATTTCTTTAAAATATGATAAATAAAACCCCATAAATAAATAAAAAATATATAACAAAAAAAGTGTGATTCTGGATATAATGCTTGGCGCCGAAGGTGTTAAATAATTTTATATAGAGGACAAGGAGCTCTTGCTAAAACACTCTTATATTTTGTGATTTAAAAAACAACTAGCGGCGCCCCGCAGTTTCACCCTTAGAAGTCTCGATCCCGTAAGAGTATCGGGATTAAAATTATTATAAGTGTTAATCCAGGTTATATACTATCTGTGTGCCAAATTTCATCCAAATCGGCTTAGTAGTTTTTGCGTGAAAGAGTAACAAACATCCATCCATCCATCCTCACAAACTAGTGTCTATATTATTAGTAGAAAGTATATGTAGGTTTGGTACGAAGACGCTTCGAGACTGATAATTTATTTTTATACATGTTTTTATGTAGCTCATAAACGTCAGTGTGCATTATGTTTTAGCGCCATTTTTTTGGTCTGGCAAACATTGGCAGCAGCGTACCTACCATAAATATAAGGTGTATCTATTCATACACGAAATCTCTTAAGGAGGCATTGTACTCATCAATATGAGCAACTTTTACTATAGGACCAACCCTGAGATCGCGAAATAAAAATCTGCTGGTCCCTACATTTTGACGAGTTATGCGAACATAAATGTACGGAACAGATGAATTTTATTTTTTCGCGATTTCAGATTTGGTTCCATAGTAAAAGTTGTTCATATTGATGAGTACAATGACCCTTTAAGAGATTTCGTGTATGAATAGATACACCTTATATATGTCACCTTATATATATCTATGGGACCTACCAAACTATTCAGGTATTTTAATAAAACGGCGTTTCGTCCGCCAAGTGTTCTGATTATGTCAAAACTTCCATTCATTGTATGTTTATTGACGAGTTTACCTACTATTTAGGAACCGAAATGATACGCTAGTTGTGCTGAAAACTATTTCATCGTGTGAATTCGAAATTAGACGTCGTTGTAGGATGCTTTAGTCATGCTTTATTTGTTTACTAGCGATCCGCCCGTACTTCGTACGGTTTTTAACATAACATAAGGCCTATATTCCCACGGTTAGGCAGAGGTGTACTTTTAATACTGGGTGTATTTCGCCAGTTATGTTTAAGTCCCACGTAACAGAGGGCGAGCCTATTGCCATCAACCGAGTACAAATCCAGACTCTGGGCTGCTACTAGTAAATTCCAGATAGAAAAACCCAATAATACATTGCTCGACCCGGGAATTGAACCCAGGACCTCGTGCTCAGCTGTAGCGACTTGCGACCATTAGACCAACGAGGGTTTAGGACTTGACAAAACGTTGCGATTTCTGTGCTATATCTAAGTTAAATATTAATTTATTTAATATATCTCTTCCGGAATAAATGCTCTAAATGATGGTGAAAACTGCATCAAAATACATTGTGGAGTTTAGAAGATCAAAGCGGTCGCGCATAGAGCCGGGAAAAGCGGCTTTATTTTTAAAGCGACAAAAATGTAAAGATATGTACATATATATAAAGTTCCTACAACTAGTGTACACTTGTTTACCAACAGTAATCATCCTACCTCAAGCTTCACAAAGTCCCTTTGCTTCCCAAACTCTAATCTTACGTAAAACGCTCGGTCAATACATGGTTAACTCGATTTATTTTGCGTCCATTCTGGAGTTTTTCACAGGAAATTGAATTCTCCGTCGTCCGCGGTACGTTTGAGAGGAAATCTGTTTCCTTTTTTTTTCTTCTTTTTTTCTGCTTTCTTTTATGAAATGTGTTCCCAGTCTTTCTTTTACGAGGTAAAAGTGTTGAAAGTGTTGAGGTTTTTTTTTCTTTTTAGTAAAATAAGGTTAAGTAACGGATGATATGCCTGTTTTGCGGGTGCTTAGAATATTTTGGGGCTGTCATAAACTGGGCTTGGTAAAAGCGTTTGGTACTGTAAAATGTTTAAAAAGCTTATTGACAGCCTTAAGCTTTGAATAACATAATTTTCCTGAGCTTGTTGAGTAATATCTTACTCTTACTACTATTATGATAGAAACGCGAAAGTTTGTGAGGATAGATGGATGTTTGTTACTCTTTCACGCAAAAACTAATGAACGGATTTGGATGAAATTTGGCACACAGATAGTTTAAGCCTGGATACTTTTTATATCGATATCATTACGGGACTACCTTGTTGGTCTAGTAGTCGCAAGCGCTACTGCTGAGCATGAGGTCCTAGGTTCGATTCCCAGGTCAGGCAAAGTGTTATTGCCTTTTCCTATCTGGAATTTCTCAGTAGCAGCCCGGAGTCAGGATTTGTGCCCGGTAGATGGCAATAGGCTCGCCCCCTATTACATGGGACTTAAACATAACTGGCGAAATGTGGGTGTACTATCGGTACACCTCTGCGTGATGATGTTATGTATCATTACGGGATCGAGACTTATGCGGGCGAAACCGCGGGGTGCTGCTCGTTCTGAATAAAATAATCGTAGCTTTATCTAAATGCCTTAACCATAATAGTGTTTAATCATATTTAAGACTATTGAGAGCTCGGAGAAGTATATACCTAGTAAGTCTAATTAAAACAACCTCTACATGGTAGTCAGAATGTTAATACTCACACTTTTATAGACGACAATAGCTGTTGCCCGCGGCTTCGCTCGCGTAATTCACCGCCTTAGGGGTGAAATTTCCAGAAATCTATCCTTAGAGATTGCTTGCAACATAAAATGCATCAACTACCAAAATTTCAAGTTTGTAGCCCCAGTGATTTAGGCTCTGCGTTGATGAATCAGTCAGTCAGGACAAGTAATCTATTTTCTATACTAATAATAATTCTGAAGAGTTTGTTTGTTTTTTTGAACGCGCTAATCTCTGGAACTACCAGTAGGATTTGAAAAATTATTTTTGCATTTGATAGTCCAATTCTTGGGAAAGGTTATAGGGTACTAACATCACGCTATGACTCTTAGGATCCGAGCAAAAAGAAAAAAGTCAGAAAGAACGGTAAGTGAAAACGAAGAAGAATGAATGATGAGTGAATGGTGCGCGCGGGCGATGCGATGCGACGCGGTGGGTTGGGGAAACAAGAAATTTCACGTGGATGAAGTCGCAGGCAGAAGCTAGTTATTTATATACTGTAGATTAGTACTACCTACTACTGCGGTAAAGTTCATAATAATTCGTGCAACATGTTTACGAAAATTATTATATCATCTTGTTTGCCAATACAGATTCCATCAACATTATTTATTGATTAAAACTTTATGCACAAGTAGAAAATAACCGTAGAAAGGCGGACTTAATGCTTTTATTTTTAATTGCATACTGTAGTGATCTGCCACTATACTATAGGCAGATCACTACGTATATTGTGTGTTTGGTCTCGACTTAGAGGTGTGTCGGTAGATATATGAAATGAAGAACACGGAAGCACTGTTATTCCTATTTATTTGCTTATAATTATGAAAGCACATTACACTGTTAGGGGTCAAGCTAGCACTGCACTGACTCGATATAAAATCGATATAAATGACCATATGTCATAATTTAAACCTATTCGACATATGAACCAGTGTTTGTCTTATCAGCCAATGTCACAATCCGAGGAGGATTTAAGCGGAAGGCCGGCTCAACTAAAGCCTCTACACCTAAGTAAAAAAAAGAAAAAAGAATTCAGCAGATCAACATAGGAATTTTTATGTTTCAAGGAATAGATAACCATTTCTCATAGTCAAGTAAAACAGCTTTAGAATTGTGTTTCATTTCTCAATTACATCCATACTGCTTTCATCAGCCTAGCCTTTTCCCAACGATAGTCAGAGTCAGCTTCCATTCTAACCGGAGGCAGCTGAATACTAGTACTTTACATGGAGCGACTGCTTATCTGACCTCCACTACCCAGTTACTGGGTAATACGATACTCCTTGGTAAGACTGGTTGTCAGACTTTCGGGCTTCTGACGACCCGTAACGACTGTCAAAGATTCACGAATGACAGTTGCGACCAACGGCTTAACGTGCTTTCCGAGGCACGGAGGGATCTCAATATGTAAGGGTTGGTCACCCATCCACGAACCGACCGCGGTAAGTGTAGCTTAATCTTCGATCGACCGGTGCGGCTGTTATTATGTAGCCACAAGCCCTAAGCCCTAACTAGATTTTGGAAAAGATTGTGTGTTAATTATACATAATACCTCGATCATCTAGATAAATTTAGCCAATTGTCGACCACTGCCGGAACACTTGTCCTAATGCCAAAGTTTCACCTTTCCACCAAAATAATTACTGTAGCATTTTGCCACCATTCATGGACCAACCACGGCAAGTGAAGCTTAACCTGGTCGATCGACCCGTGCGGCTGTTATTACTTAGCCACAAGCCCCACATCCATACTGCTTTCATGCTTAGAAAAATGCCCATTAACACCGTATCTAAATTGTTCAGCACCGTATTAACGTTTTTCGCATTTCAAATGAGGTATGTGGCGGTTCCGAAGTGATTAAAAAACGTCCACTTATTATGAAATACGTTGTTCTCACATGCAACGCGATATTGCGTCCAATTAGAAGATTTTATAATAACACATCTAGAGCTTTAGAAATAGCGATTGCTAAGACTATGAGTGAATCTAAACAAATAATATAATGAGGTGAAATTGTTTTTCTGTAAGACGTAATCTCAGGAAGAACTGCTGATCTGATTACAAAAATTGTTTTACTGATAGAAAACTGCACTATTGCTGAGTGTGTGTGAGTTTTAATTATTCTATAAAACACCTATGAAGCTGTTTTATAGAATAATTAAAACTTCCAAGTGGACGGAAGGCGCAGGCAGAAGTTAGTCCATAGAAATATATAAAATTTAAGTGTCTCTTTGTAATGTCAAAATAGCAGCTTTTTACTAAATGCATATTATACAGTACTTACAACAAAACAGACTTTTTAAAATTTTTGTCTGTGTGTCTATCGGTTGATCTGTCTGTTTGGTTGTTCCGGCTAATCTCTGAAACGACTGGACTGATTTTGATGGGACTTTCACTGGAAGATAGCTGATGTTATAAGGAGTAACTTACGCTACTTTTATTTTCGAAAAAGTATTAGGGTTTCGCGCAAAAAATTAAAACCCATGAAATCCGATCAAATAGGGAAGTATTAAGAGCGTTGTCACATTTTGCATCTCTCTCGCTCACACAGAACCAAATTTTTAAAAATGTTAAATGAAAAAATGCTTTTTTGAAAAATGTAATCAATGGGCGGTCTACAAAACAATATTAATTTAATAGGTAGTTATCAAAAACACATTTCTATTGTGTTATCTAATAAACTTATTTAATTAAGTATTATGATCTGTTTTTGAGATGATGTAAATAAATGCCACAATAAAAATGTGTTTTTAATAATTACCTATTAAATTAATATCATTTTGTAGACGGCCCATTGAATACATTTTTCAAAAATGCATCTTTTCATTTAACGTTATTAAAAATTTGGTCCCGTGTGAGCGAGAGAGGTGCAAAATGTGACAACGCTCTTAACATCCACGCGGGCGAAGTCATGGGCAATAGCTACCTAGTATGAAATCAATAAAAAAGAAATCATGCAAGATTTTCAAATCTTTTAGCGGAAAAGATAGCACTGTAGTGTACGTAACGATTTCTGTATTTAACTCGGCTGATTTAATATTATAGTTACAAACTCGACATGCATAGTTCTTCGAACGTTGGAAATAGATTCACGCCATACCTTGCTAAGATCGTATCGAACCTCTATCAAGATCGATGTCTTGGTAAGTTATATCACGCACTGTTCAGGCCCTACAAGTAACTTTGTAAGGACTAATTTGTAAGTTTCTTATTCGAGTAGTACTGAGTATAGTAGCAAGCGCTAGTGTTGAGTATGAGGTCCTGGGTTCGATTCTCAGGTCCGGCAGTGTTATTGGATTTTTCCATCAGGAAATTCTTATTTGTGCCCGATTTATAGCAATAGGCTCGCCCCCTATAACATGGGACTTAAACATAACTGGCGAAATGTGGGTGTTACTATAGATTCACCTTTGCCTAACCGTTTTGGGAGAACAGACGTGATGTTATGTTATGTTATGTTATGTTATGTTATGTTATGTTATGTTATGTTATGTTATGTTATGTTATGTTATGTTATGTTATGTTATGTTATGTTATGTTATGTTATGTTATGTTATGTTATGTTATGTTATGTTTGGAAGCTTACTATTTTTTGATCATCATGTGATAATAACGCAGTTATTGTGTATTTTATGAATTATTCAACATATATTCACGCTGAACACTAGAGCGATGATCAGCATCGTGTTATGGACTCCCACACAAAACTGCGAACTCGCATCGTATCGCAGTTTTGTTTGGGCAACCGGAGAAAATCTACTACAAACAAAGGTCACCGTATGTGGTATTCATAATTTTATAATTAACGATCAGAAGAGTCATTGCTAATTACAAACTAGTTTCTGCCCTGACTTCATCCGTGCGAAGTTTCTTGTATTAACATAAAATATTTCCTATAATACTCGGAAGTACTGAAAGAATTTTTAGAATCGGATCACAAGTTCCGAAGATTACCCCTTACATACAAACTCACAAATAACTCTTTATAATAATTGAGTATGGAAGAAAGAAAACTATCTCTTCACTGCTATTCAGAATCCTAGATGCATTTTTTTTTATTTGAAACTCCTCTGATCTGCATATTTCTGTTGGTTTATTATAATAAATTTTACTATTCGCAACCTTTCCATTATATTTTCCATATATTAAATCAAATAAATCCGCCATCCTAGCGGCCACACACAAACGATTGTAAAATTTAAACCGGTGCATTGTACACTTATGGCGTTGAATCTGGGAAATTTAATTTACGGCAGGAAATACGTTCCACAGAGGAAGCCTTTTAATGAATAGAAATGTAATTGTGCTCTACAGTGCATGCGAGCCGAATGAGCCGATTCTTACACTTCATTACGTGAACTATTAGCTGGTAGGTGCATTTCGTACTCCATGTTACGTATTTTGCCGGTTAGTGCTGTGATATTTAATGTTTTACGAAGTTAGTTAGGTCCAGCGTCAACCAAGATTTTGGCAATTAAAAGGCCTTATCGGCGTATAGTGTGTTCACGGAAGCCTTTAGCTAAAGCTATCGTAAACAAATCTTTCGCAGATAGGACCGACTTAAGGTCTTGTGGCGAAATTTGACAAGCCTAAGGTTGTAGTCAAAGTGAATGAGATAAGCAATAATCAGCAGTCAGTAATGTTCTCACTGCTGGGACACAGGCCTCCTCTCTTCGATAGAGAGTGGGCTGTAGTCTACCACACTGGCCCAGTTGGTAGATGTCACATGTCTTTGAATTTTTGATTTTAGACCGGTTTCCTCACGATGTTTTCCTTCACCGTTATGAGAGCAGTGGTGATGAAATTATTTACACAAAGTAAAGCACCTGCCTGGCTTCAAACCCACGACCTATAACTTGTAAGACGGGGCGTTACCACTGAACCATACCTGCTCTTACTGAGCTGAACAAAGACGATGATAATTATTGTGAACGATGGAAACAGTCAATGAAGTTTAGCTGGAAATATAGACGAGCAAATATAGTATTTGATTAGAGTTCTAAACAGTCAATTTTCTGCCACCTACCATAGAACCCCGCTAACTGGGCCGGGCGTAATAGAACTCAACTAATGCAAAAACTTGTGAACAAATAGAAAATAAATAAAAGCGATCGCAAAAAGAATATGACTGCGATCAAAATCACATTACACGCATGTCACGCGGTCCCAAGACAGCACGTGTCACGTTATATAAAAATATTCCTTACCATGACATAACCCTTAAATGCTGGTGCGGTGGCAATAAAAGTATAATAACACTCGGAACATCAAGTACCTGCGAACGAGTCTCCGTGCGATAGTTAACATCTAAAAGAAGAATATTTTTGTGGAACGTTACGAAGTGGAAAGTTTTGTGTCGCTTTATGTTCTGACTTTCGTACTTTTAGTGGGTTTTGGTTGTTAATCTTCGACCAAGCCTAGCGAAGCGAACCTTAAAGTGCAAATCTACGTCCAAATGAAAAGAAAATACGAGAATTGGTCTCGTAATAATCACAGTAAAAATCACGTAGATAGATAGACAGATAGAATACTCTTTATTGTGTACACCATAAAGATTACGGATGTAAATGTAGAAAATCAAGAGGTGACACCATGGGCGGTCTAATCGCTAAGAGCGATATTTTAAAGACAACCTTTGGATGGATTAAGGGAGAAAGGAGAGACAGTACTGCAGGTAGTCTGTGGTGCACCAGTTACATATATACAATAAATACATACATACATGAAACATTTACATGTCTAAATATAAACATATTATGCAATTATAATCATAAAACACGTGCAAAGAACATCAAAACAATCTTGCTGGTCACTTAGACCAGCAAGATTGGAATGAATTAATATGTTCAAGTAGTTCTTCCTAAATATTTAATTTTTATACAATTTGCTACAATTATCCATATATAATTATCACACAACAGACTGTTTACACTAGATACTATCATACATTAAATAACTAACTATACAAATAAATACAAAAACAAAAGGACACTTAGGCGTCGAGTAGGTTGTTGGTTGAGTTGGCGAAGAACAGCGTAAAAATACACAGACAAACACAGTTCGTCATATTAAAAGTCAGATAGAAACTAAACACACATTCTTCATCGTCGGATTCAAATCCCAACACTAAAGCTTCAAGTCACGCCCGAACTCGAAAGACTCGACACAATATAATATAAAAATATTCTTCGCCACTTCGTAACCCTTAAATGCCAGCGTGAAAAGTAATAATACTCCAATAACACTAGGACCGTACGGCAAACCTGCGGCCGACTGTTATGGCGAGATTCCAACCGTAATGCAGAGATAGTTCGCAATTTTCTAGCCGCTTTAAGCGCCAACCGTTTTGGTTTGCAATGCTGTTTTTCTTTTTCACCTACGCTTTAAAATAGCCGGTGTAAAAAATATTTTTGTGGTGAACGCGCTGTTTTACAGAATGTTGTTGTAAATGTGAATTTTGACCTATTTGGAATTGTGATAATTCTCTATCTATTTAAACTTTTAATCGGGGTTGAAACGGATGTCGAGATAATCGGGTTTGAGGATGTGGATGCGGATACGGATGTTGGAAAATTCCTTATTGAAGATGCGAATGAGGGTGAGGATGCGGATGTCGTACTAGAAAATAGCCCAGTTTTTAATGTATGTATAGTATATTTGTATGAAGTTATCCGGAAAAGAACCGGAGTAACCGACATAGCCTGCAGAGTAAGCAAACTAAAGTGGCAGTGGGCTGGCCATGTTTGTCGAAGGACCGATGGCCGGTGGAGCAGACGAGTCCTGGAGTGGAGACCGCGTATCGGCAAGCGTAGTGTGGGACGCCCCTCAGCTAGATGGACCGACGACCTTAAGAAGGTGGCTGGGACAGACTGGATGCGGAAGGCAGAGGACAGGGTGTTGTGGCGCAGCCTGGGAGAGGCCTATGTCCAGCAATGGACTGCGATAGGCTAAACTGATTGATTGATATTTGTATGTAGATAATCCAGGTATGGCCGATCGTCTGTCGTAAGACAGGGACATTGCGAATTCAGCCAATAGGAACGCGGAACTCACTACGACCCGCACATTTACCTCGGCGCGAGTTTTTAAAAATTCACAATTTGGGCGAACAACGTAGGGTCATATCCACATAGAAATGATGAGGATGCGGATGAGGGTGGGGAGCTTTTAAAATCAAAAGCTTAAGCGGATGTTTTGCGGATATCAAAATTTATGCGGAGGCGGATACGGATATCCGTTACATTCCTGCTTTAAATCGCTCCTAATAACTAATACAAAGTGTATTAGAAATGCTTGGTCCTACCTACCAACGACCCAAATTTATGGGACGGCTGATTATTTTTTTACTATTACGATGTTGGTCCCATGGGGAAATTTGTTCAGTTTAATGGTGTGTACCACCTTTTTAATCATGAACACACATTTCTGATTCACGCTGTATATTGGGATGTGAAATGGTTTTATGTAGTTGGAGAAAGCCAAAACATTACAATATGAACTACAAAATCCAACTACAAATAATATCTATATCCTGAAACCAATACACACGAGGCTGTTAAAAAAAGTGCTTTTGACAAGCGGACATACGGACAAGAATTACATTGAGTTACACTGTCTCCTTTTCCCTTCTAACCAAAATTACCTTCGTAACCAAAACCCAAACACAATGAAATAAATCCAACAATTCACAATCACGGCGTACAATTTTTCACCCACACACGGTCGCCGTCAACGGTTTAACCCTACACATGTTTTTGTAGTTTTATACCAAGCCTAAACGAAATGTCGAGGTGGCAACGTCGCGGTCCGAAGTACCGTCGTACCGAGAAAGGGGCACCGTATCGCCACCGACAATTCCAACTATATTTCCCCGTTGAAATTTTGACGTAATCTCAACGGTTGCGAGCCCGTAAATTCAAGTTAAAATGCGGATTTTAAATGTTGTTGGTTTATTTTTAAGTAGAATGGCTATCTGATTGTAAATTGTTTTTATTTGAGGGTTAACATTTGAATTAAGTACGTATTATAAGAATAATCATCATCATAATTCTCCTGGGGGCCAACCACCACCTCTTAAAGCAGTATTATTTTAATGTTACTTCAGTATGAGAAAGAGATGGAGCTATACAGGACGTCTATCTCCATCTCTTTCCCACACTCAAGTCAGATTACAATAATACTGATTTAAGAGGTGTAACATGTATTTTTCTTCCACACTTCTCTATTAGTCGTCATCTCGGTAGTCACCCCCCCTTTCTAGCCATATCATCTTTCACACACTCCATCCATCGTTTCTTTGATCTTCCCCTACTCGTATAGCCATACACATACATACTCAAAACTTTCAAATAATCAAATACTAGACAATAATATATGTAGATGCGTTCAATTTTTTTTTTTTTTTTTAATTTGAGATAGGTTTGCTCTTGACTCTAGTCTAGGTCAGAGATGACAGAGACAAAGTCGACGACCAAAAATCGAAATCGAAATGAAGACCATTCTGATATCAATTTGAATTACAATCTTCCCATGGCCGCAGAAATTATTTTATTGCCGTAACAACTAAGTTACCTAACAATTAAAGTACTTAAATCATTTTACATAAAACCAGTAAGTCGTTTAATTAATGTTATAAGAAACAGACACAATAGCAGGCAAAGCCAACAAGAAGTATTGAACGCTAAATAACAAAATATTTCCATTCACACCTCTGCTATTTGACACGTTGCACGTTGTGGAAAATTCCATCAAAAGAAAAGCATTTTTCCACCCATTAAATGAAGCCTATAGTATCTTATTTAAACCACGTCATTACCATCTGCCCGGACCGAAAATTCGTTGCCATGTTTATGTCAATTCGTTGCCACGTTTCTGTCAATTCACTGCCGCGTATCTGTCATCGTTACCACCATTACCGGTTTCATTTCCCTTACGTTACGTTATTCTCTGGTTGTCGCATTATGCACCTTTATTAATAATGACGCACCGTGAAATGGAATATTTTTAGGGCACGTCATTACCATTTTGGGTTGGTAATAAGGAATAATATGCTTTCCTGTCTGTTTTGTTAAAGTTCAGGGATGATAATGTTAATTATAAATAATGATTTTATTTTGTAGTGACAGAATGTTCGTCGTTTTTCGGGTTTCATACCAAAAGGATGTCAACGGGACCCTATTACTAAGGCTCCGCTGTCCGCCCGTCCGTTCGTCTGTCTGTCACAGGGCTGTCTCTTTGAACTGTTATAGGTAGTCACTTGTTCACAGAGTGTGTACTATTAAGGCCGCTGGAACAACAAATTTAATAATAAAAAATAAAATAAAGTAAAAAATTAAAGAGCACAAATGTATTTCTTCAACACGTTTCTTGTATACAAGAAACGTGTTAAAAAACAATTTAAACTGCATTCATAGATATTTAAATAATTACATGGTTGAACCGGGAATCGAACCCGTTACATGAGAAAAATAATCTTCCTGTAGCTTGTATACAAGAAACGTGTCGTTTAAGAAATCGTTTAAGAAATATGTGGTGTTAAATATTGTAGGTAGGGTGGTACGGAACCCTACGAGTGCGTTTCTGACTAACACTTGGCGGCTTTTTATTTATTCTTTCTGTACGCAAAGTACCTAAATCAATTTAAATATTGACGTAGGAAATTAAGTTATAAGTAAAGACATTGTTGGCAAAATAGGTAAAGCATCGTCAATTAGGTAGTTATCATACTCGTACATTACCTGTTTTACCGATACTTTATAGTACAGGTGCTTACCTAATTAATTTCTTAAGAGGACTGTCGCATTTTGTCACCTCTCTCGCTCACACGGGACCAAATTTTTAAGAATGTTAAATGAAGAGATGTTTTTTGAAAAATGTAATCAATTAACATAACCATCCATATATATTCTTGAAAATTGGGTCTGTAGAGACGCCAAATTGTAATGACAAATTGAAATGGTTTAATAATCTCAATGTAATGATTTATAAGTTCTTAAGAAAATACTATATTTTAACTATAAAAAAAAAAACAAAAAAAACTATATATATATATATATATAGGGACTGGGGGGCGGGGGGCTGGTGGTGAACTAAAATATTTCTGGACTAGTTCTTTATTTTTTTTTGTCAATAAAAGAGAAAAATACTTCCAATTTTGGGGACGTTTTTGGGACATTATGAGACCAAGGGTTAAATATTATTATTCATATGTGCTTTGTGAATTTATGTAACATTAAAAAAGTGCATTTACTTACTTTACTTTCAAAATATGAGTAACTTACCTTGCTCAAAAAAGTGACGTAATTAATCGCATGGGGTCTCGGCTCAAGAGAGTAGCGACGCACCCTGTAGCTGCAGCAGCCTATTCGGTGCTGAAGTATAATCTTTGAGGTGTACTGTGAAGCTACTTGGAACGCCAGGACGTTTCAACCAATGCAAGTGCGGTGAATCCATGCGTCTAATTAAGGGTTAAACAGAAACAGTCACCATAGATGAAATTGGCATTGGAAAATAAATATACGAGTACAACGTCATCAGAAATGCTCCATCCATTATAGAGAATATTATATCATAATATTATAAGTAACGTAGATATAATACAACAATAATGAACGTAAACGAGGAACATACATTTGCTTTCAGACGAGTATCAGTTCGGTCATACACACTCGTACTACACTTGCGAACAACAAAATCGACTCAACTCCTAATAATGCATTTCGACTTACGAGTCGAAATACATGGTTAGGAGTTGAGTCGATGGTTTTCGAGTAATTGCTAAATGTAGCAATTACTCGAAAACATCTAAACAATAAGAACTTGGGTGCTATTAGATTGAGTCGATTTGGTTGAGTTTATACAGGGCGTCCCACGGATATGCCACATAGAGGGAAACTACCTTGAATATTGTAGATGGAACCTTTTACTGAAAGAAGACATTATTTGAATTTAAAAAACAATTTAAACTGCATTCATAGATATTTAAATAATTACATGGTTGAACCGGAAATCGAACCCGTTACACGAGAAAAATAATCATCCTGTAGCTTTATCATACCGATCGACAGGCTTCATCATAAGGATTATTTTTTGCTAAATAACATAGTATCAAAAATTAAAGGAAGACCATGAATTTTTTCAGAAACATCATCATCTGCCTAGCCTTTTCCCAACTATGTTGGGGCCGGCTTCCAGTCTAATCGGATGCAGCCGAATACCAGTATTTTACATAGAGCGACTGCTGATCTGACCTCCACAACCCAGTTACAGGGTAATACTCCTTGGTAAGACTGGTTGTGAGACGTTCGGGCTTCTGACGACCCGTAACGACTGTCAAAGATACACGAATGACAGCCGGGACCAACGGCTTAACGTGCTTTCCGAGGAACGGAGGAGTCTTGGTATGTAAACACGGTCATCCATCCACGAACCAACCACGGCAAGCGTAGCTTAACATGATCGATCGACCCATGCGACTTTAAGAAAATAAAGTGGCTCTTACGTTCTCAGTTATAATTTATTCTCTCAACTTATAATAGGTCTCAATTTGTCTATGTACAAAGAAAATTAATTAAGTAAGTGATCTCTCTATAGAAATTATAAAAGCAAGGTTGTCTTTTTAAAAGTTAGTTGTTAAATTCAATTATGTGACAAGAACTCACTGTACTGGCCGCCCTTTGTGATATTTTTAATTGACTAATGAGGCTTATAGTGCACAAGTTTCTAAGTAAAACGTCTAGTTAGATCAGTTAACATATGGACTGAGGTTTAAAATAAGAATTATTTCATTTTTTGAACTGGGAAGCGTGAAAATTGTAAGAGCTAATTTCACCAAACTGTTCATAATCGGACATGAGTAAATCAGCTATTAAAATAAACATCGATGTTAATGTTACCTTCCAACAAAATAAAATAACACTACATTAAGAAACCTGGGGGCCAACCACCACCTCTTAAAGCAGTAGTAGTGTGAGAAAGAGATGGAGCTATACAGGACGTCTAGCTCCATCTCTTTCCCACACTCAAGTAAGATTAAAATAATACTGCTTTAAGAGGTGGTTGTCTAGGCTCTGGCGTTAGGATGTATCATTCACTCTTATATCGGTCAGTTGTCAAAGCAACCAAAATAAAAAGTCGCAATGTCACATGTCAGTGTTCACTGACAATGCATCATTTGAGCTAGGCCGTGTACTCGCGTTTTTCATTCCGATGATTTTCACAACTGACTAAATGTTGTTGGTTAATAAATTAACGGACCTGTAGAGCAGCAATTAAAAACGCCTGATTAAGACATTTAATCATGAATTAGCGCATGGTGAAACACTCGCTACACTTAATGTCCCGTTAGCATTTTAACAGAAGATTAAACTAACTAACATGGTATGGTGAAACTAGGTTTAAGTTTGTCAGTTCCTATATATGTATCTACTAAAGGTTTTTAGCAAAGTTTTTCCTTTACTTGTCACTAAGGTAGTTTTGATCCCTTAGGGTTAAAAAGTTCTCAGTTTCGAAAAGAAACTTCCAAAGAACTATCAGATTGAATTTCCGATGACTCACCAAAGTATTCCGTACAAGATAAGGGATATTTTCCCCTAATACAGCAGTATAACAGGCCAACAAGCCAAATAAAAATCACGAATCCCATTTTGCATTCACAATTATACTAATATCCGCAAAAAAAAACATAAATTTAACCCCTTTTTCACCTTAACAAAATTCAATTTGTACAAAACGCTTTCGTCGTAATAATAATATGACATTAGTAAAAAATAAAAGTAGGGTAGGAGCGCTAATAACACGTCTATTTGGCACCGGAAAATTGCTAAATCGCTGCCGTGGCTCGCTATGACAAACAAAGGCCGTTCGATACAGAAAGGGGAAGATAAAAAGAGGTCGCGTCTGACAAAGCTTCGCTGTGGTCGCGAATGCGTGAGCAATACGTAATAACTGGTCGTTCGTACTTGTTTCTCTCTGTTTATATACGTGTTTGGCAAAGGCTTTATTTTTGTGTGTGGATTTTTGTGACGATAAAGCAAGACTGAAGTTAGAATTTTGTGGTTTATTGTGAAGAAAATGGCTTGTCAGTACATAGTGGACAATAAAATAGGGCACTCTCTTCCGTCGTAAACTACATTACGTATGCTAGTATCATATCCCCTCCGCGTTTTATCGTCATTACCCTTTTTCCAACCATACTGGGGTCAGATTCGTATACGTGAATTTTATTCTTACTCGAAGTGTCGTGTGCCTTTATTGACTAACTAGCTATGCCCCACGACTTTGGTCGCACGGATGTCGTAAGATACACAATATACTACAAAAACATAGTTACTTATAAAAAAACAACTGACTTCCAAAGAAAAAAAAACAGTATAAAGTGAAAAATAACTTTCATTTCAGAAGTCGGTGTCTTTGGTTTAGTATTTTCGTTTTTTGTCACTGACTTCCGAAATGAAAGTTATTTTTCACTTTGTAGTGTTTTTTTTGGAAGTCGGTTTTTTTTTTTTATAAATACATTTATATTTTCCACTTTTTAGTTGCGGTACCTACCTCACCCATATTCGTATACCACTACTTGCTAAGTGAAGAACAGTGACAGGAAATTATTATAATAAAATCCATCAACATACACTAAATGGAAAAAATACGTATTATTGAAGCTAACTCAAAAAACACTCATCAGAATTTGACCAAATTTATATGCGATCACAGGAGTATAGCCTTTCAAATACAAACTTTGTAAAAAGGCAAAATTATATGTCGCGCTAAGTTATGTCAGAAGTTTGGTAGGCGTAATATTATCAGGTTTGGACGCCGTCGCCAACAAATTATTAAATCAACCACACGAAGACAGATCGTTGACGAAATTTTTCTTCCGACAATCATGGCCACACATAACATACAACTCAAGAAGCGCAATTTGAAGCATATTACCATTAAAATTATTTATAGCCAGAGTGCATCTCATGACAATTTCAATAAGCCCAAACACGGCTAAGATACATTGTTGTATTACGGAGTTCCGGTGCCTACCTTTCGGCTTCATCATCAGATCAGTTCGATGGTGCCATTTTCATCAGAACTATTCATTAAAATTTGCTTTGTCATAGTCGCTTAACTATCTTAATCGAGATATCTTATCGCCACCCATGAAATACTTATCATTGAGGAGTTTCCGTGGCCATCTGTGGTCTTTTTCGTCAGTTCCACTTCACCAAATAATACTTTCTGAATGCAAATGCTTGACTTGTTAATGAAAATACCAAAATCATAATGTGTCCAAAAATATTATGCCTATAATATTTGAGGAGTACCCTCAATTCCTTATGAATCCTATCATCAGAACTAGATTTTGATAAAAATGAGACCAATCTGGAAGTACGTCCTTTCAAATTAAAAAAAAAATTTCCAAATCGGTTTACGGAGTAGTAAGGTAAAAAACATAAAAAACACAACTGAATTGATAATCTCTTCCTTTTTTTGAAATCAGTTAAAATAACAGCCACATTTTAATAAAACTCCTTCGTCCCCCAACCCGTCGCGTTGCGTCGCCTTCCCGCGCTATTACTTCGTGTTCGCTTAGTGTTCTTTCTAACTTTTTTGTTTTTGCTCGGCTTCTAAGGATCATAGCGTGATGTTAAATAGCCAATAACTATCTTCAAGAATTGGGCTACCAAATGCAAAAAGAATTTTTCAAATCAGACATTTTGTTCATAATTTCAAGGGTTTTCATTTTTTTGCGCGGAACCCTAATTATTTTTCTAAAATAAAAGTAGCCTAAGTTACCAACCGTAACATCAGCTATCTGTCCGTGAAAATCCCGTTAAAATCGGTTCAACCATTTCGGAAATTAGCCGGAACAAACAGATAGACAGACAAAATTTTTAAGTTGCTTTTTGTTATAGGTTCCGTATATACTTTCTTATGCATTTAGTAAAAATTTGTTATTTTGATATTACAAACAGACACTTCAAATAAAACTTCAAAAATAACTTAAATAAAACGCATTAAAGATGTGGAGTGGGTCACGCAAAGTCACAACTCAATATAAAATCTAGCAAGCTGTGACGTCATGCCACATTTTAACTCAATGTATGGCCGTAACCTTCTGATTACGTAAAAAAAAATACGTGTCCAATATTTTTAAATAATCTGCCTGACGGACAAAAAATTGTCATCATCCCCATTGAACTGTCAAAACAAAAATTATGCCAAAGTAGTAAGTACATAAAACTGGGACCGAAAATAATCAAAACCAAAAGTCTTTTGTCTCAAAGCAAGAATCGGAGCCACGAATACAAGGCGAATGCCGTCTGTGTGATTTAGGTCATCGTTCTGACTTATATTGACGAGATGGAATGTTGTTCTACATACTGCGGTAGGCCTTATCGAGTGAAAGTATTAAATAAATTCCGACATGAAGTGACATGGAGACACTTAATGCCTTTCAGTCTGATATCAAGTGTGTCACGTCTGGGTTGCTGTCAATAGAATTTTTCTTATTGCCGTTTTCTGTTTGAGATTTTGCTGTAATGGTTTAATGTAGTTATTTATTGCATTCTAGATAGTTTGACTAAATATAGGTACTACACACAGTATATACAGGCTGTCCAGTTTCGGACTAGCGAAAATTAAGGGTGAGGTACAGACCATCAAACTGAACAACTTTTTCCAGGGGACCAACATCGTAATCGAGAAAAAAATATCAGTCGTCTCATACATTTGGTCGAGTAGGTATTGAAGTTTTGTATAGGACGACGGATTTCTTTTCACGATTTCGATGTTGGTCCCCGGGTCAAAGTTGTTCAGATTGATGGTCTGTACCTTCCCTTTAATTTTCGCTAGTCCGAAACCGGACACCCTGTATATTGGTTTGTTTTTATGCTCGCCCCTTATGTTTAAGTCGAGCAGTCCAACTATATGGCAGAGTTGTACTTCTACCTAACCCTTCGAGGAATACAGGCGTGATGGTATACATGTATTATGTTTACAGCTACTCCTATTGTTTCAACCAGAAGTTGTTTTCGTGAAGACTTGATTGATTTTATTCGTCACTGCTCAGCCGTCGTTCTTGAAGCGTAAATCTAATTAAAAAGCTTTTTCCCGATATAATTTGAAAAGAAAGGTACCTACAGTTAAGGAAGTTAATTGTTTATCAAATTGACACATTGCGTCAATTTGCTGTGCTTTATAATTTTAACTATTTCTTACAAATGTCAAAGAATAAAAGTTGCGATTTGAATTTACGGGTAATTTTAATTGGTAGTCAATTCGATATACAATTAATTTTCCTGATTTTACAAAAAAAAAAAAAAAATGTTCCTAACATTATCTCCTATTTCTAAACTAATATTGTGTTACAAAAATAACTAATGAAACATTTTCTTCTTTCCAGATAAACATAGTGGTGTATAATGAAAATGCGAGTGACTTAAGCATAAAGTGGTCAATATGAAGACATCTAATTTAGTGTTGACGCTCATTTGTGTCATTTCCCTCACCTGCACGCACGCCAAAACAGGTGAGTTTTAGTTGTTACGTGTTATTGGGACATGTACCCTAAACATCCAAAAGTAACTTACTTATAAAACATGTCCCGTAATTAACGCACAATCTCTTAAGGGGTCATTGTACTCATCATTAAGAACAAATTTTAATATGGGACCAAATCTGAAATCACGAAAAAAAATCTGCTGTTCCCTACATTTATGTTTGCACAGCTCGTTTGGTCGCATAGTAAAAGTTGTTCATAATGATAAGTACAGTGACCCCTTAAGAGTTGTGCGTTGTATATTTTAAAATGGAGGAGTTTTATTACTATACTAGCAACCTGCCCCTGTTTCGCACGATTTTAATGAGTTGACAAAAAAATTTCTATTAAATTTTAGTTCAATATGAATGCTATATACTCATAAACCTTCCGGAGTAAATTCTCTAAATTATGGTGAAAACCGCATCAAAATCCGCTGCGCATTTAATAAGAATAACACAGTCACACAGACAGACACTAAAAGCGACTTTAATTAAATTAAAGCCGCTTTCAGTGTCTGTCCGCGGAGTGACTTTAATTAAATTAAAGTCGCTTTCAGTGTCTGTCCGCGGAGTGACTTTAATTAAATTAAAGCCGCTTTCAGTGTCTGTCCGCGGAGCGACTTTAATTAAATGTGTCGTGACGTGTCTGCTCTTATTAATCATTTCTCACATCCCCCTGTTACGTTGGATCCGCTCGTCAAATCAGCTACGTTAGATAAACTTTCCTGTTTGCCTGTGCCGCAGTGTCCTCCTTTCGAGCTAAGCCCTGTAGGTGAAAGTGAGGTCAAAAAATCTATCTGTGCTATCTCCTCCTCTGCAGTTGGTAATGACAATATTTGCTCAAGAATGATTTCTCCTATCCTTCCCGCATTACTTCCCATTTTGACCCACATTTTTAATTTTTCCTTATTCTCTTGTACTGTTCCTGAGGCCTGGAAACGAGCCCATATCATTCCCTTACCAAAAATTCCTCACCCGGTCTCACCGACCGATTTCCGACCCATTTCTATCCTTCCATATCTCTCTAAAGTTCTTGAGCACATTGTTCATCAGCAGCTTTCTTCTTTTCTATCTGTAAATAGCCTTCTCAGTCCATTTCAATCCGGTTTTCGACCTGGTCATAGCACAGTAACGGCTCTTTTGAAGATTACTGACGAAATTCGCTGGGCTATGGACCACAAATCTCTCACCTTGCTTGTACTTCTGGACTTTAGCAGTGCCTTTAACTCTGTTGATTTCGACATCCTTCTAGGGATCCTTAAAACTTTCAATTTCTCTTCTTCTACGGTTGATTGGTTCGATTCCTATCTTAATGGCCGCGTGCAGCGGGTTCGTCTCGATGAGTTTTCTTCTGACTGGTGTTCTCTTACCGCGGGTGTGCCTCAGGGTGGCGTTCTCTCTCCTCTTCTCTTTTCTATTTTCGTTAACTCTGTCACCAGAGTCATCGCTTCCCACTTCCATCTCTATGCTGACGATCTGCAGCTTTACAATCACTTCTTGAGGCAAGATGCGGCAGCCGCCGTGTCTGCCATGAACAGTGACCTGGATTTGATTGGCGAGTGGTCGCGGTCCTTTGGACTGCAAATCAACCCTAAGAAATCCCAGGCTATAATCATCGGCGGAAGGTATATGCGGAATAGGCTCGATGTCGCGTCGCTGTCTCCACTCTGTCTGAATGGAGTTCAGATAGAATACGCAAATACGGTTAAAAACCTGGGGGTGACCATGGACCCTTACCTATCGTGGACTGCCCAAGTTGCTCAAGTCAGTCGCAAAGTGCACTACACGTTCCATACGTTAAAATGCCTCCAGAGCTTCTTGCCCTTGAATACCAGAATCTCCCTTGCCCAAACTCTCATCCAGCCCATTATTGACTACGCTGATGCCTGTTACTTGGATGCCACAGAGGAGCTCTTAAATAAACTTGAGCGTTTGCAAAATATATGTATTCGTTTTATTTTTAATCTTAAAAAGTATGATCACGTTTCTAACTTTCGCAAGATACTCAAGTGGCTCCCTATTCGACTTCGCAGGAACTCTCGGATATTGTGTCTGCTATTTAACGTCCTTCACAATCCTAAAATGCCATCCTACCTGCGGGAACGCTTTTCCTACGCTCGTCCTTCTGATGCTCCTTGCAGGTCACATCTTAGAAATCTCCTTAAATCCCCTCCCCACTCAACCGACTTCTACTCCTACTCCTTCACTGTGCATGCGGTTCGGTTATGGAATTCACTTCCGCCTGATATTAGGGACTGCCAAACTGTTGCAGTGTTTAAAAGAAGAGTGAAAGAACACTATCTCTCCACTTCGTCATAGCTATTAGTATTTATTATGTTATGTTTCATTATTATCGTATATTTTTTTTTTTTTGTGATATTTATTTTGGTAGTATAATGTATGTATTTGTATGTACTCATATTTTATGTTTATATATATATTTGTTTATATTCATATTAGTGTATCGTTTGTGATTTTATGTATTTTGTTTTCTCTTTTACTCTTACACACGTTGTCTACATCTCTTTATCTACTTTCCTATCGCAGGTATGCTGGAAGAGATTTCTTTAGAAATAAGCATCACCTTTGTACGTATTTTTCTGTTCCTTTCTTCTTGTTTGTTTATATGTGTGTACATAAACTGTTAAATAAATAAATAAATAAATAAATGAAAGTCGCTTTCAGTGTCTGTCCGTGGAGCGACTTTAATTAAATTAAAGCCGCTTTCAGTGTCTGTCCGCGGAGCGACTTTAATTAAATTAAAGCCGCTTTCAGTATCTGTCCGCGGAGCGACTTTAATTAAATTAAAGCCGCTTTCAGTGTCTGTCCGCGGAGCGACTTTAATTAAATGAAAGTCGCTTTCAGTGTCTGTCCGCGGAGCGACTTTATATCCGCGGGGCGACTTTAATTAAATTAAAGTCGCTTTCAGTGTCTGTCCGCGGAGCGACTTTAATTAAATTAAAGTCGCTTTCAGTGTCTGTCCGCGGAGCGACTTTAATTAAAATATAGTCGCTTTTAGTGTCTGTCTGTGTGACCGCGTTGTTCCAATTAACTTTGCCGCATAAACATATAAGTTAAATTCTTTTCACGTACTAATAGGTACCCTTCCTACTTTTTATAACGAAAAACAGGTTGAATTACTTTTTGTAAGTTTTGGTGGACGTAATAATATGAAGCTAGCAACCACAAAGTTGAGTTGTTGCACTTGAAATAAGGCCTATTGTATTACGGGTTTTGTAGGCTTTACGTAGATTTTTATAGTTTTCAGGAATCGTATTATGTTGCATAATTAAAAATGTTCTAAAATGATTTTATATTTAAGGATAAATTATCAATTCATAGTACTTACACTTTAAACATGGTTAACCTTGTTATTGCGGTGGAATCTCTGGGAAATTTACACGCTGCTTTTTTATTGGCTCGGGAGCTGCCACGATAGTGTTGTGCTCATCATTAAGAACAACTTTTATTATGGGACCAATTCTGAAATCACGAATAAAATCAGCTGTTCCCTACATTTTGACGAGTTATGCGAATATAAACATACGGAACAGCAGATTTTTTTACACACATTTTTTTTACACAAATTTTTTTTTTAATTTTTTTTCGTGCCAGTGACACGAAGAGGAATATCTGATAATTATGATTATTTCTAGAGAAAAATATAATATAATTAAATAGAATACTCTCTATTATATACACTACTAGCTATGCTTCGCGACTTCGTTCGCATGGATGTCGAAAGATACACAATACACTAAAATAACAGCAAAAACTCCGTCGTCGTCCCGACCCGCCGTGTTGCATCGCCCGACAGCACTCAAAATCAAAACCAAAATCAATAGTCATTTATTCAAACTAGGCTGAGAATCAGCACTTTTCTAACGTCTAAAATTACATAAGACAGTCCCCCAAAACGCACGCCCTTCACCACTTCCTAGTGCGCTATTTATTCACAATTTCATTGGTTTTATTTTTTTTGCGCAGAACCCTAATTATTTTTCTAAAATAAAAGTAGCCTAAATTACTCCTTATAACATCAACTATCTGACAGTGAAAGTCCCGTCAAATAATTAAATTAATTAATTTTATTTATTTATTTACTTCAGATACAGTGATCCATGTTTTTGTTAGTATACTTACGAATTATGTTAGTAAACAAAATTCAAAAACACACCACAATCATACTAGGTATTATAACTAAAATTAAAAAAAACAAAGAACAAAACACAACACAATTGGCCCTGGCTTTTCGGAGATTAGCCGAAACAAACAGACAGACAGATAGACAAAAATTATTAGTTTTTTAAATGTACCGTATATACTTTCATATGCATTTAGTAAACAGCTATTATTTTGACTTTACAAGCAGACACTTCAATTTAACTTATTTGTACGTACAGAATATAGATAAAAATTACATATACATAAAATTAGAAATACAAGGGGTGACTCAATAGCCGGACTTATCACTAAAAGCGATCTTCTTTGTATGGATTAAGGGAGGAGATAAATGATGAAGCCCTTTTATACGTCAATAAAAGAACTATAAATAATACTGCAGGTAGCCTGTCGTGTCCAGGGTTGCGGGATGTTCGAGAGTTACCGTGGCCCCGGCACAGGCAACAGAAGGAACACGGGTGGATTTTAGTCAGTAAAAATCTGAGGACACGCCCTCCTGCTCCGCCCAGAGCGGGAGAAGTCATTTGATGATTTCCCATCCACAAAAAAAAAGCCTGTCGTGTACTGGTACCCACTTTTCTTCCAATTAATCACAACCATCTTTCCTCTACCCATCAACGTCTTCGATTGACTAGGAAAACAAAAGAACATCAATTCCAAGTGATTGATTGCTATCAGAAAGTAAGAAATCTCCCTGATTGCTAGCTGTCGAGCAATCAGTCACGATTGACTTTCATTGTGTGTATGATATGACTAGCAACTTTGATTAAGACTTCAACGTGATGGGGTATTGAAGGACCCAACTACATTATTGTGTTATGATCGAAATGGTTAAATAGTTTCTTCCACTTTTAGGCTCCTTCAAACAGGCGCGATACGCGACGCGAATCTCGCGTGACACAAAGGCCCCGCTCGTTGCGCTACACGCGGTGCCTTTGTGTCGCGTACAATTTGCGTCAAGGTTTCTCAACTGAAAGGTCTAGGCGGAGACGGCCACTGTTATTCAGCGCCGTACGTCATGTCAGTCAATTCAAAACTTTATTATCATCATTTTCCTGCCAATATCCCAATTTGTTTCTTTATAAGCCGTCATCTCAGTACTTATGATTTATAAATATATGATGAATAAATAATTTTAAGGTCGGGCAAAGTGTTATTGAGTTTTTCTATCTGGAATTTCTCAGTAGTAGCCCGGAGTCTGGATTTGTGCCCGGTAGATGGCAATGGGCTCGCCCCCGATTACATGGGACTTAAACATAACTGGCGAAATGTGGGTGTACTATAGGTACACCTCTGCCTAACCCTTCGGGGAAACAAGGCGTGATGTTTATGTTAAAAAAAAGGAAATTTAAAAATCATAATATTTTTACATCACCAAAAACGATAATGATTAATGAACTTTGTACGTATACTATTAAATCCGATGTAAAAAAGTGTGTAGATGACTATCGCCCAAGCACATTCATTTATAGCAAGGATTGTAAACCATCAAAGCAAGTGGTCAAATCTTTCTTATAGCATGATGCAGCACGAACAATTGACAATGATAACTTCGATCATTCGAACAGTCAATTTTAACCGAGACCGTTCTCGCCGGCAGTGGACTGTCAGCGATCATCATCATCATCATCCACAGCCCGTTTTCACCTACTGCTGGGCATAGGCCTCTCTTTTCATGCGCCTATCCTCACGCTCCTGTGCCAACCTCATCCAGGTTCTACCCGCGATGGTAACAATGTCGTCTGCCCATCTCGCCGCCGGACGACCGACGCTTCGTCTTCCAGTCCTTGGACGCCACTCAGTCACTGCCTTACTCCACCTGTCATCACTGCGCCTTGCCAGATGTCCTGCCCAACTCCATTTGAGTTCCATAACTCGTTTTCCGATATCGAAAACTTTCGTTCGCCTTCGGATCTCGACGTTTGGAACTCGGTCTATCAATTTTATGCCGAGCATGGTAGTCAGCGGTTAACTATTTATATATTGTCTCTTTTACTGACACGAGACCTAGCGACTAGTTAGGAACTATTTTCTCTCTCTTGAGAAACGTATAATAGAAGTAGGTCCTTGTAAAAGAGATGTATATATTAATAGTTGATCGCTGACAGTTCACACTGCCGGCGAGAATTCTCCACTAGTTTGTCGAAACGACAAGAACTATCAAAGAAAATACTCGCTCAGCGACGCTTGTTTGGCGGGCAGAACACTCGCTGAAAGATTCTCGCTTGGTATATGCGCATACCAGCTAGTAACTGGGCAGTCATTTACTTGTCGCACTCGCTCAAAGCGTAGCGACAAATTATCTGAACTCGCTGCTCCTTTTTAATGGCTATTTCTACTCGCTTCACGTTAATCGCCGGCGTGCGGCGGTGGAACAGGTACCCTTAACCCGTCAAATATTCACCTACTAGAAGCCGTTTGTGTGAGCGCTGAACAGTTTCAGGGATGTAATATCTATTGTCGTTTCGAGAGTATTTTGCTTATGGACCTATGAGGTTCATTCGACATTTGTGAGATAAAATTGTCAAATATGTTAACAATTGCTTTACAGGTTGTCACTTTAGAAGGGTTGAGAGCAGAACGGTTTGTCAATTTCCGTTCAATCTCGTATACATTAAAGTTGGTTAACAGAATTGTTACCTGATGTATGATACGTTGGATTAAATGGTTCAAAATTGAATTTGAAGCTAAAATTTTCTGAGCGTGATTCAATGTTGGAAACCAATTATAAAAGCCTTTAAAGATTGTGAATTTAATTTTCGATTTTCGTATTTTCGTATCAGTGTTTTTTTAATATTACACGCGTTTAATTGAAAACGGAGGTATTGTTCAGTACGTAGGGCAAAACTTGGGTAATCGGTGATAGTTTTGTTTTTTACTTGTAAAATTCGATTCATTGATCAGACTATTTTTTAAATTTACTGTGATATAGTGGTTTATATTGGTTTAATTATGAATCTAATATTTACATAATAAATAAGCTAACAGACTTAAAATAATAATTATAATATGTACAAATGTAAAAAAAAAAAAAAAAATATATAATCATAGGGCATCAAAAAATTCGCCCGCATCGCTGTCAACAGGAAATGTGCCCAAAAGGCTGGCAGCATTGCCACGTTGTATGGCGATGCTAATCCTTTGGCCAAAGAATAGGCCAGCCCTTTGGTCACGTGAAGAGTCGACCAACCGCTTGGCGATGTCTCGGAAAACCAAGTGGGCACTCGGACCCCATGGCCCTAGTGTTTCAACCCCAAACGGCTCGAACATATAACTCCCAAAAAGTTCGGAATATTTTCGCCGTTTGAGGTTTTCCGCACCTGCAGCAGCCGCCCCAGCACAGCCCGCTGTACTAAGAAGATGGGATGGCGCAAGGGTGTCGACACATGTTGCATCCCACACCAAAGGCCTGCCTAACTTCCAAGGCATTATGGTCATTCCGTCTGGTCTCTTGCCATCGTCGCGTGCCAAGCCGTTGGGTTCTAAAACAGCTGGCACCCCGGCGGTGACAAGAGCACGACGGATAATGTCATTAATGCTAGCGTGCCGTGCTATCCGGCCTGCGCTCTTGCTACAAGACAGGCCATGATGTCCGAGGCAGTCGACGGCTTCACCGCACTGGCAGCGGTGTGGAGCCCCACAAGGAGCGCCCAGACGCAGACAAGTAGCGAGCCGGAAGGTGGAGTCACCCAGCAAAGTGCCTATGTTGGGTGACGGTAGTGCTTGAAGCCAGAGGCCCGACTCCCATTCACCCACAGCCAGCAGGCGGGCACGCTCAGCAGTATTGGTGGACGTATTGATAAGATTATTCCGTACCAACCTGCAAAGCGGCTCATCCCACTGTCTCTGGGAAGATGGGTTCACGGGCCGATCTGTATCCGGGCAAGCCGCTATCCAGGCGTTCACCGCATCACTCAAGCACGGCACTTCAGAGTCAACCAGGGAGGGAGCTAAAATTTTCCCGGTCAACTTTTCAGTGCTGTGGACAGAGGACAGGAACGCCGGTAAGCTAATACTGGTAATTTTGCGGACGCCGAGGCCGCCAAAACGGATGGGTAGTGTGGCTTGAAGCCACGCTCGGTCGTCCAAGGCCACATTTAAAATAGATGTTACTGTGCTGCGAATAATTTGGTCAATTTTGTCCAACAGATGTGGCTGCTTCCATAAAGGGGAAGAACGTAGAAAATATATAAAATTTGGGCCAAAACAACAGTATCTAATCAGGGTGAATGCCGAATGTAAATTAATTTTGGAGAGTCTGTCCGAAATGTCGTTGAAGTTTTTGATTTTTTCGTCGATGAAAGGAGAAAAGCTGTCTTCTAAAATTGGGGAACCTAGGAGGTGCAGTGAACTTTTTTCTAAAATTTTAATTTGTGGGGCTATTGCATTAAATTTATCTAGGGTCAATTGTCTGTCAGTAATGTCAGGAAGATAGATTTCACATTTTGAGGGGTTAAGGTCCAAGCCAATAGATCTAAATTCCTGTTTGAGAAGTTGTAGGTCTTTCAAAACGGTGTCCGCATCACCTCCTAGAGTCCCATCGTCTAAATACCACACGTTAAATTTTGACTTTAGTTTCTGGATAATTGGATGAATAGCCAAGCTGAAAATGACTGGCCCGAGAGGGTCACCTTGTTGGCATCCTACTGCAGATTCCAAAACATTGTCCTTGTATAATAATTTGGAAGGGTACCTGTAACATTGCCACAAAAAACCATAAATTTCGGGTAGTTCCTTTTTGACTTCAGCCAACAAAGTGTCCCTGTTTACAGAGTTAAAGGCGTTCTTCACGTCAACCTTGAGGATGACCTCACCTTTGTTGAAGTTTAAAAAGGTGGAAAGGGCATGTACGGCAGCCTCACAGCCCCCTTTCGAGCCAAAACCAAGCTGCAGGGGCTGAAACTTAGCTGTAAGCGTTTCGCTGTAAAGCTTACAGCATATTTTGGCTGCCGTACGCCTGTAGGTGCACCCAATGGCAATGGGACGAATGCCGCCGTCCTTCTTGCGCAGGGCGCATAAGTTGGCCCCGTACAAGACATCCACGACGGCCTCGTTCACACCGCCGGTGAGCATGAGGTTAATCAGAGCCGCAAGCTCCTTCAAAAGCGACTCACCAGCTTCCCCGGCGCCTGAACTCAGTAGATCCTTTAGATGTTGTGGAGTCAGGCCGTCGAGGCCGCCGGCGGAACCACTTCGAAAGGAGCTCACGGCTGTAATCAACTGGGGGGCCGAAACGGTTAGGAAGGTTGAATTTAGGTCGGGAGAGTCCGGTGGGTCGGGAAAGGTGAGACCATCCGCAGGCGCTGGGTGTTTACTCTCTAGAGCTGTTAGCGTTTCTGGAGAGTAAGGCGCCACCACATCACTGCTGAACAATATCCTGGCCGCTCCCCTGATGTCACCTTCACTTAATTTGGATTCCACATGTGAACATAAGCCTTTTTGCGATTGATTGATAAATGCAGGTAATTTTGAATCTAAAATTAGTGTCGAATTGTTGCAGTTGTCTTTAATTTGCTTCGTTAGGGTTGTTTTAGTTGCCAAATTTTTTTGGACATGTAGAATCCTATAAGGGAAGGTGAGTAATTGCTCCCAGGCACTTTGTGAGTTCTCCTGAGTCGCAAGACGGAGACATCGCGTCAAGCTTAGCGCAACAGACCGTCTCGCGCCCCGGGGAACTCTCTTTAAAATCGGGGTAGAATTTTTTAATTTTGCTAACGTTTGCCACAAGGCTTGGTCTGGAAGTGTTGATGTTGGGGATGTGGCTGGGGGGCAGAATGGTACACTATGTGGTTTGTGGATCTTGCCATAGTGTATCCTCAGCCCCCGTTCGCCTTTAAAAAAGCGTGCCTGTGAGCAATACGGGCATCTCACCAGCTGGACATCGAGCGATGTGACAGGTTGACTGGCACTGTTTCCGGCATCGCTACTGCCGTTACTGATCATAAATAACTTATATAATATTCCACTTACCTATATAAAAATAAAATAAACTATGTAAACACGCACTAAAACTAAACACATTATTTACAAAAAATGTCACTAATGACGGAGTGTCACTGTGATATAGTAGACAAAATAAGTTTTGCTAACTTATATCTAAAAATGTGGCAAATACTATAATGATTGAAAAATGTACATTTATCAAGTCAGTAGTAACTTGGTAATAAAACACAATTATCTATCACCGAATAGCTGCATATCACGAATTAGCCAAGTTTTGCCCTATTTGTTTTTCATAAGGTGAGGTAAAGTTTCGCACAAACACAGCCAGTGAAATTCTATAGGATGTACACAGACTGCGCGGTGGTTGATCGACGACACTATGTTATATTTTGAAACATTATGAAGACACATTTTGAGACGACGGTTTACGTCGATCGATCGCCGTATAGTTGCACCCTTCCGGCCGAACCCAATAACCTATTTTCAGTAAAGTACCATTGGCTGCCGGTTATGGTGACTACAAGACAAGTGTGTATGCAAACCAAATGACCGTTAAGTTTGTAGGTACTGTATGTAGTATTTTTTTGAGATTGATATAATTCTTTAGTTCACATAACTTTACTTCTGCAAATGACTGCTTAGCCAAATAATTTAAAAAAAAGAGATTGAGTATCCTTACACGTCATTATTAAACAAGAAATAATAAGTATCTACTGCGGTATTCCTACAAGCCAACACACAGTGTAATCAGAGGTTTCTATGTAAATCAAATGCAACCAAAGAGACGCTAGTTCGTACAGGATTTGTTAACAGAATTGTTAATCCTATTCAAATATACCATTACAAATTCACTTAAAGCAGCACTAGAAGTGTTTAAATCAGTTTGATTTGTGGCTTTCGGATAGTTTTAGGTTGAAGATTTATTGGGTTTGAAAATTTATTCTATCTAAGGTAATTATGTAAAAACTGTGAAACCGAACTGGGCGGGAATAAAAAGTGACAGAGTCAAGTACATCTACATGCGAAAAAAGAGAGCGCAACAATGCGCTGTACCCAAAATAAAAAAAACGTAAGCGCCAAACCAAATAAAAATTGTTTAAAAAAATTAAGCCCTATCAAATATATTTTCAGTCGGTTTTCAATTGCCTAATACGCACATTTTGAATGCGATATTGCAATGAAGTGACTAAGGATTTAAGAATTACAGATAAAAATATAAAAAGAAGAGGTATGTAAAGAAGAGGTAAACATGCATATATATCAAAAAATGTATTCCATAAATACTGTAATAGTGAAGTAAATGGTTACGATGAAGCTCCCAATTTATTTTGGTATCGCACAAGTGACGGATATCTAAGGTTTTTAATAGGGATATTGTGATAACTAAGTCACTATTGTACCGCAGGGTAAAAACAGACATTGTTTTCAGCTTCAGCGCATTCATTTTCGGCATAGGTCATCAGAAAATCCCTTGGTTTTGAAAGTGAATATAGGCCGCGGTAGCTATTTCCAATCATGTAGATCGAATCGTCCCGATTTCTCTGCTAACCTATCACGTTGTCGTTTCTATCGATACCAATATTTGTCATAGTACTGGATATGTGGGCACTATTATCGAATAGGGGCAGCACTAGCGCCGCCATGTTGATTGGGTCTCTTATTTATAAGAGATTTTTTTTCTTATAATCATAACTATATACCTTGAAAAATTCGTGATGAGTGCTCACCATGCTGTTTTATCATAAACCAGTACATATAAAGCCACATGCGTGATCTCTAATTTGCTTTACACATCGCATGACACGCAAGGTGGGCTCTTACAGACGGCTTTGCGCTTTGAACGGACTGAGTACAAACCTTACAAGCGCTATCTAGTTTGAGTTGGATGGAAATTGTGTTACAAAACGTTTGATGTTACAATCTTCTGTTCTGTACACATTGTTGATTTTAGGCATTTCGGGTGGGAGAGAGATATCATGAAGGAGATGTTTCAAAATGGGCCCAGAATATGTACAATACCTCGAAAAATCGAGAAAAATCCGTGGAATTCGGGAAAAATACTGATAAATTGCATAAATGCATATTTCTATTGTAATAATTTGATATTTATCAATTATTTTATAGACTTTCAATATGGCGACTCGCCAATTTAGGTACTCTGTGGTTAAAAACCAATGACAGTAAACCATAGATCGACCATTGATCATAGATCGTGAACTGTCTACTGTCATTTCAGTCGCTTTCGTTGTCGATCGTGTTCTGATGTTCTGTTCTCTCGAGTTATTTTTAACAACCTGGCTTTCGTTTATCGCTACATTGTTTTTGTCTGAGTTAATATTTCGACTATTGAATGTTTGTATTTTGTACGTTTTGCTATAAGTAAAAGTCTTGGTATATTGCAGGTCAACCTATGAGGTTGTCGTCTGCTTAACTGGACTATACTTTATGTACAGACGCCAGTACATCAAGCTACTACAATCTGTCAGATTTTTTTTAATAGATTTTCGACTTTACAATTAGATCTAAAATAATATTGCAAAAGACTAAAAGTACGACTATGTTATGATTC
The DNA here is from genome assembly GCA_947568875.1 of Fissipunctia ypsillon. NCBI lineage: Eukaryota > Metazoa > Arthropoda > Insecta > Lepidoptera > Noctuidae > Fissipunctia > Fissipunctia ypsillon. Next base: position 20,455,131 of record OX387649.1, read on the forward strand.
TCTTTGACAATGTAATATGACAGAAGTAAACATGTCAAACGTCAATAATCAATCAACATGACAACTTACCGCCATGATGGGTTTTTGTTGTGTGTTGCAATTTCAATTGTACATTCTTGTACTTTACTACCAAACAAAGTCAATTCAAAGTAATTGGATGATTGGAAACTGTTTTAATTGTGTTTCCCCATTTTTTAGTAGGGTGTACCAATACCTGGCCGGGGCTCCATACATTTTGAAACATCTCCTTTGCATAGAATTTTGTGCGACGTAACGAGTTCAAGTAAATAAATCAATTCATTTATTTCAGGTAAATCACACCATTGCCAAACAATTTAGAAATCAAATAAAATAAATCAAATAAAATCAAAATAAATCGAATAAAATTAAATGAAAATAAATAAATCATCCAATAAAATGAATACCTTCTCTGCGACACTGGTCCAGCAACATGTCTGCTGGAATAATGCCGGATGAAGGGGCAGTCCAAACTAAAAAAAAAACCTAGTTTAAAAGACGTCCCTTGTACTATATTTAGCGTCATTGTGATATATTTTTTTTTGTACTGGACCATACCTGGGAACCTTTTTTTACGTAGATATTGAAGATAGTCCCAACTTTATTTCACAAAAATAAGTTTCAAATGTCATAACTTTACATACACCCACAACACCTGCAACGTTGCTTGCACTCATAAACACAACGTTTAAACACACATTGGGCGCTGCTGTAAACAGCAATTTATCTCTCCAAAAATAAATGTTTTTTCCAGCATCAATTTTTGCTCAATGTTATAATTAGTTTGGTGTACAGAATGCGCAGATAACGGCTATGTGATGAGTCTTTTTATACCCGGTAACTTCAATTGTAAAAATATGTAGTCAGCGACGTTATCGTATTTCACTATCACAATTACGATCCACAGCATCTGCCCCTTCTTCATTGTATTTGGGTCTGCCGCAACATGTGTACTTTTAAGCATTTCTATTATCCACCAACTCAGCTTTCACCGTCTTTTTATTCATACTGTCTTTCATAAAATCCCTTTATTGTTCCTTTGGTCATCCCCTACTCTTCTAGCCATCTAAATTCATAATAAAATCTTTCTTTACGATATGTCCTTCATTCGTCCGTATTTCACGCTCTTACCATGACTCCCGCTTTCCATGCTATTTCTCAGTCAACACCGCTAATTTTTATAAATTAGAAAAAAAAGTAAAAAATACGTTTATTTGCGGCAAATATGACGCAAAGAAAGCACACAAACACATAAAGAACAAGTTGGAGGAAAATATGCGTCACATCCACGCAAAACGGCCATCGCTCAGCAAAATGCTACGACCCTATGCGAGTAGAACTCTTTTATGAACATTCCGCATAAGGTACCCAATCTCATCTAATCAAATGTAACTAGCCTGGGGGCCTACTCCGAAGCGTAAATCCGAAGCATCGGCCGAATGATCGGAAGTTTTCTACTACACTTCATTCTATTTCGTTCAGTCGTTTCGGATCCGACCAAACGTCAAAATGAAGTTCATTGAACAAATGTCAAAATGAAGTTCGGTCGGATCCGAACCGACCGAACGAAATAGAATGAAGTGTAGTAGAAAACTTCCGAACATTCGGCCGATGCTTCGGATTTACCCTTCGGAGTAGGCCCCCTGTATTGTCCTACGGCAGGACAAAGGCCTCCCTCTCCATTTTCCACAGAATTCTGTATTTTGCTAGTACCGGCCAGTCCTTTCGGTAGGAGTCAAGCTCGTACCGCCATATGCACATAGCCAGCCGCGATGTCATCGTGCGTTTATTGGGACCCAATCGGTGGTTCCTTTAGCCCATTTCTCACTTGACATTCGGCAGACATGTCTGCCCCAGTCCCAGTTTGCTAAGTAAAGTAGTTACTTTTATAGCTGAAAAAGGGTAGACGGTTGGAATGAGGGTAGTTACTCTTCAAAATCATTACAGCTTTAAAGAAATTAACACTCCGAAAAAAGAACAAATTTTCAACACGCAAACTCATACACTTACAAACGAACGTAGAATAATAATATTATGTCCTATTGTATCGCTACAATCACAAAGCCGATAATTTTCAGTTTGCGTGTTGATTGGCCTACAATTAATCGGCTAGGACTGTTTATTGGATTTACTAAGTAATTACAGCCTTGTATTATTTAGTGCTAATGTTATTGCGGTCGGTGAATAGTCGATGCCACGTGTTTGCTCGTTATTGTTAAAGCTTGTTAGGTGATTAGATGTAAACAATTTTATAAGTTTTAGTTAGTGGGTATAGTCACGCGAATAAAAAAAATCAACAATTTTCTTGAAAGATAGTGAAATGAAAAACAAACATGCATGTTTTTCTTTGTATGTTACCAGGGATGCGATATTAAAAGATTCATATTATATGTAGTACTTTTTCATGTCTGAGATATTTTTTCAATTGCTGCTTTTGCAGCTATTTCAATCAATGTCTACAAATAAATAAAATTGAAGTGTATGTTTGTAATGTCAAAATAACAGCTTTTTACTAAATGCTTATGAAAATATATATGATACTTATAACGAAAAGCAATTTTTGAAATTTTTGTCTGTCTGTCTGTCTATTTATTCCGGCTAATCTCCGAAACGGCTAGACCGATTTTGACGAGACTTTCACTGGTAGATAGCCGATATTTTAAGAAGTAACTTAGACTACTTTTATTATAGAAAAATAGAGTTCCACGTAAAAAAAATAAAACCCTTGAAATTTGAAACGGCTGGACCGTTTTTACGGGTCTTTCACTGGCAGATAGCTGATGTTATAAAGAGTAACTTAAGGTACTTTTGTTTAAGAAAAACAATTAAAGTTCCGCGCAAAAAAAATAAAACCGAAAAAATCTGATTCAAATAGGGAGTATTGACATCCACGCGGCCGAAGCCGCGGGCGACAGCTAGTATATCTATAAACTGACTGTATCGCCACTGCTAGCACAGACCTTTCTAAAATTTTCCACCTTCCGTATCCAGTCTGTCTCAGCCATCTTTTTATTTCCCAGTCATCTCATTCTTTCTTGCGTCTTAAGCTACGCTTGCTGATTCGTGGTCTCCACCCAAGAACTCCTCTCCTCCAACGCCATCAGCCTTCTGACGGAGAAAAAAATAACCCTCTTTTAATAACTGTCATTTTACTATGTTGTTTCACCCCTTTTACACTGCATACCACACAATCAAACTGACCCACGGGCAACCAAATGACTTATTGATTCTGCCCTCCGAGCCAGGACTTATGCACGAAACCCTCGCATCATTTATGCATGATGCGGATATCTGCTGGCTTAGTTGTGCATATCATTTACAACTGTATATATGAATGGAAGAATTGAATTGTAAAATTTGATTATTTAATTGTATTCTTGTTAACGTATTTTCTAGATTTCTGATTTATTCATGCAGAACGACACACCTCATAGTAATTTTAGATTGAAAAACGTGTATCAGGTTCAATTTATTTATGGTTGCTATTTTCAAGTGCAATTTTATTTGCTCTGGTTGTTTTAGTTGATAAGATTTATTTTTGGAATTATCACTGTTTCGTACGATTATTATTTACTTTATTTCATTGCGATACATACATAGGTACTGTGTACATTTTTAAATATTTAGTAATCTTTGTATATCTTGAAACTATACTGTATTAAAAAAACAAAAACTTTTCACACTTGTTGAAACTGACAGCCTAACACTTTTTCGTTACGTGACAATTTCTGCCAGTTTACTCCTACCACAAGCCGAAGAGCTCGTAGCTATAACAGCCGCACAGGTCGATCCATCAGGTTAAGCTACGCTTCGGGTTGGTTCGTGGATGGGTGACCATCTATATATACCGAGACTCATCCGTGCCTCGGAAAGCACGTTAAGCCGTTGGTCCCGGCTGTCATTCGTGGATCTTTGACAGTCGTTACGGGTCGTCAGAAGCCCGAAAGTCTGACAACCAGTCTTACCAAGGGGTATCGTATTACCCAGTTACTGGGTTGTGGAGGTCAGATAGACAGTCGCTACATGTAAAATACTGGTATACAGCTGCGTCCGGTTAGACTAGAAGCCGACCACAACTATGTTGGGGTGTATGTTGATTAAAGTATGATTCGCGACCGTAACAAATATATATTTACAGAATTATAATCATTAGAATCAGTTCCATAAGTTAGTATAATCCTGAAATGTTAAGATTTCATGAAATAGTCATTTAATAGAATTACTTGGTCTTAGAGAGTTGTATTTATGACTTTAATGATTATAATTATGTAAAAACATATTTGTATTTACATTTTTTTTACTGTCGCGAATCATATTTTAATCAACATACAACTTAATAGTGACCTGCAAATTGCAAAAAACGTAAGAAAATTTGAATTTCGCGGGCCACCCTTAAAGAACTTCGTTCCAGTAAGTAGATTTCAAGCACACATTTCAAATAACATGTTCTGGTCAACAACCTCATATAATGTAATGTTGTTTTCATTGAAGATTGTTGCCCCCTTTTTCTTGTTTTTTTTTTTTTTGGATGGGAAATCATCAAATGACTTCTCCCGCTCTGGGCGGAGCGGGAGGGTGTGTCAGACTTTTACTGACTAAAACCCACCCGTGTTCCTTCTGCTGCCTGTGCCGGGGCCACGGTAACTCTTTCGAACAGTTACCGTGGCCCCGGCACAGGCAGATTGTTGCCCCTACCCACTCAATAGGTAGTCAATCCACAGAATATGTATGTAGGTCAATCCACTGACAGACGTATTTACCTTCAATTTTCCTGTTTTATTTGTATGTTTCTATAATTGGCCAATCATTCGAAAACAATTTTCTTGCGATGAAGTTTACTTTATTTAAAAAGGTCAACATTAATTGAAAAGGGTACGTAATTTCCTGTGGAATGTTAAATGGACATTATCTGCCTAGTCTTTTCCCAACTATATTGGGGTTGGCTTCCAGTCTAACCAGATGCAGCTGTATACTAGTATTTTACAAGGATCGATTGCCTATCTGACCTCCAGAACCCAGTTACCAGGTAATACGATACCCCTTGGTAAGACTGGTTGTCAGACTTTCGGGCTACTGTCGACCCGTAACAACTGTCAAAGATCCAAGAATGACAGCCGGGACCAACAGTTTAACATGCTTTCCGAGGCACGAAGGGGTCTTGGATTGTAAATATAGTCACCCATCCACGGACCAACCGCGGCAAGCCTGATCAATCGACCCGTGTAGCTGTTATTCCTTAGCCACAGGCCCCTCCAGAAGTGTTTAGCGTTAAATAAGTTCTTCATTTATTTATCTATACATACATATACATATGTATGTACCTACATATGTATAATTACTTATCCTGACTGATTTATCAACGCAGAGCCGAAACTACTGGGACTAGGAACGTAAACTTTTACACACGGGTTCCTTTTTTAACATAGTGGAGCACTAAGAAGGGGTTTTTGGAAATTCGACGTTTAAGGGGGTGGGGGCTTTTGTTTGTATGAAAAATCTTATTCCTTGAGTTTATTTATTTATTTATTAAAGAACACCAACAGCATATACATTCAACATTGTTTTATAAAAGTATTTAGGAAAGTATTACTGCTAATGTATACACAAATTATAGGTGTACATAACATTTAAAGAAAAAAGATATTGGACAGAAGCTGCTTATAAACTAAAAGTAAAATTTAAACAAAGTGATTTAACGACAATAAAATAAAACACAAGAGAATACAAATTAATGAAGGACGTGAACATAACACGTTATTCAAATACATAATTCTACTGCATAACAGAAATTATGTGACTAAATGATAATAGTTAAGTATTTTATTCTCAAGGTGTCTTCTTTTCACCCTTTTCTTTTTCCTACTAACCTCTTGTATAAACACTGTGAAGTATTAACAGTTCGCCAGTTATTCATAATGCACATCGTACTAAAGCAACACGCCGCCCTTCCCTACAGCACTGAATTAACTAACAAAAGACGAAAAGATATAGTTTGCGCTCAAAAAATAAGAACTAAGCATGCTTTTACGTCAAAATTTTACTTCTTCCTGGGTCCGCTCCTCTATAATAGACTAAATTCAATCGCAGACATCTATTCCCTAAGCTATAATAATTGTAAAAAAAAAAATTAAGACGTCGTCAACAGATGTCGTACGAAGATACAGAGAAATTGTTAGTCGTACTAAAATAAGTAGTATTAAGGTAGTTAGTATTTAGTTTATCGTAGTTTCTTTAAAAGTATTGTTTGTTATAGTGTTACCTCCTACTAGACAGTATTATTGTTTTTATGATTGATTTATTTTAAACAATGTCAGCTCTTTTCGCCTGAAACACAGGATTTCCTAGTTCAGGCACATGAAATGTAAGATGTTAATTATATAATCTGGGACTTTGTATTTATTACGTATTTTGTAAATTTTTGAATAAAATTTTTTTATTATTTTATTTTTTAAATTTTTTTTCGAATGCCAGTCAAGGAGTCATGAAATATGTCCAGGTTTGAATTAAGTTTTTGTTGAGCATGTTGTAATGGTTAATAGTGTTGAGTTAATAAACTTGAAACTTGGCACAAATACTTATCTTGGTAAATTATAAAGTTTGCCATGTTTTGTTTTTCTAAACTACCCCCTAAATGAGGATTAGGGGGGGGGGATTGGGGTCAAAGTTTGTATAGAAGAATTTTAACGCGCGGTCCGTGTAACTCGAAACTCTGTATTTATAGCTAAGATCGAAAATATAGAATAACGTATAACAGGGTTTTTTGAAAAAAAAAAAACAATATTTGTTATTTCTTTTTTTTTGGATTGGGTTAAAAAAAAATAGGGGAAAGTATGAAATCCACACGAATGAAGTTGCGCGGGCAGTGCTAGTTTATTTTATAAAGGCTTACTAACTAAATACATACACAGCATTAACCCACAATCTTTGTCACAGATCTCGCATGTATCTAAATGAAAGAGAAACACGGCACTATTAATTAGCGTACTTGTTTGCTATTTCTGTCAAAATAGGTTTTAACCCTTAACTGTAGTAGTGAAAAATAGTGACGCTTCTATAGTGGTAGGTCCGGTGGACCCACCTGTATTAAAATGATGATAAATATAAAAGAATTATATATTTTGTTTTTTTTTTACAATAAACTTTGAAATCAAACATTCATAAACCTTTTTATATGCAAAATCATCAGTAGGCACTTATATTTCTATTTCATATTTTACCTTATACAAAGCAGTAATTTTTTATGTAACTAAAAATATGGTATTGAACTAAAGTTATAAAAAAATATTAAAAAGGTACTGAAAAACATTTTTTCTTAAACATAAAGGTGTGCTTACTAAAAGCATAACACAAAGAAAATAAAAACTTCTTCTAAGAAAAAATTGTCATTGGTCAAAATGAGCTAAGTTTTATTCCATAAAAATATCCCGAAAAAGTAGTCTCTTCACTTGCTTCAACTTCAACATGATCTGGATCTTCATGACCTTGATCTTCATTGCCAGACTCACGAGTTTGAATCATGGTCACTCATTATCACAAAATCTTCGTCGTTATCCGAAAATTCATTATCTGAATGTGTGGCTGGAGGTTGCAAATTTTGGTCCTTGCCTTCATCTTCACTACTCAGTTCCGCTTTCGACCATTGCTCTAACAATTCCACTTGGTTCCTAGAACCTCGTTATGGTTATCCATGTCAAACACCTGTAATAAAACCGAAATACTAAATAAATAATAATAAAAGAAAGTAACGTATCTATAGTGGTGGGTCCATTAGACCCACACATATGATGATACTGATCTTAGGAGTAGAAAGAGAAACACATCCTTCCCAATGCGCGTGCTTCGGCTTATTGCAGGAAGGTACCAAGAAGCGGGGGTTGCTGCGGTGTCTGCGGATGTTTTTAAACACGTTCAAATAATGAACATGGGTCCAATGGACCCAGGACTACAATTAAGGGTTAAAAAAACATTTTTACACGTCAAAAAAAATTGTTTTAATATTAGACGAGGTCAGTGTTTCCTATACGACTACTCTGAGAAGAAACACCGAAATGACCCCAGAGATCACTGTCTCTGTGTCACAGTGTTTGTGACTCTGTGTCACAGTGTTTGTGACTCTGTGTCATAGTATCTGTGACTCTGTGTCACAGTGTCTGTGACTCTGTGTCACAGCGTCTGTGACTCTATGTCACAGTGTCTGTGACTCTGTGTCATATTGTTTGTGCCTCTGTGTCAGTATTGGCCAAGAATAACACTAACCCTATTACTTCCTGTGGGTGTCAGAGGCGACTCTGGTATGGGTAACAGTGTTCTCTAAAGTACTACCATTGATAGCGACAATCCGCCTGCCAAGCATAGTGTTACGAAGCCATTACCTCCTTCTGCGAAGCAGTAATGCTCGTGAAGGAGGAGGCGGGACGCGTGAGGGAGAGGCTAGCTTTGCACCCTCACGCCCCTAGTCGCCGCAGGAGATGCCCTGGGCGTCGGGAATTGGCAGCCGATTCCCGGCCACCGTAGGCGCGGGCTTGCGGACGGCGAGCAATGGGTAGCTCGCCGTCCGGTAAGGACCAAGTCCGAGTCGACGGCGCGTCGTGTTCCACGCGCGCCTCAAAGAGATGTCAGCACTATTGACGGGGTCCGCTAGGGCCGATGCCAGCTAGGGTTGCGGGATGTTCGAAAGAGTTACCGTGGCCCCGGCACAGGCAACAGAAGGAACACGGGTGGGCTTTAGTCAGTAAAAGTCTGACACGCCCTCCCGCTCCGCCCAGAGCGGGAGAAGTCATTTGATGATTTCCCATCCGAAAAAAAAAAAAGCATAGTGTTACGGCAAACTCTTTCTTGGGGTAGGCTTCGACCTAGGAATAGACGTCCATCGGCTGATAATTATGATGATCTTGATGATGTTCATAGTTCCATGAAGGTAAGTAGGTTATTTTTAAACTCGTATGTACTGTCGAAGAAACTTACATCTGACCAATTTGAAAATAAAATCCCGTGCACACGATGACCACATTTGTTAGCAAGCGTTACTAGAGCAAGCGCGAATATTCCTAATGATGTATAGATGTTCGTTTCTCCCATGGTACGTACTTTAATTGTAAACGTACCTACATAAATACCTACATAGTCACCTTTTCCATAAAGGTTGGCAATAGCTACAGAACACCACGTGCAAAGGAACTTTTACAGTACCTAATACAAGGGTAAAAATATATTGCAACTTCCAAGGCGCAGGCCACACTGTTTTCAGTGTAACGAACTAAGTTTCGTTTCGTTTTCGAAGCGAAACGAAACTTAGTTCGTTTAGCTTCGCTCATGTACCGCATCGTTTCATACTCCGGTTCACACTGCGAACTATGAACCAAAGCATAGAGGTATGAGGAACAGGGTGTAAAGTTCACTCATCCTCCATAGAAAAGGGAGGATCCTCCGACCAGACGGGTGTTGTGTCTGGTGGGCTACTGCCCCACGGTTGATGTCGGGATGTTGTATATATGCTAGTCGCGCGGTAAACTCTGATTGCGCGATGCAGGATTTTGCGTGACGTCAGTATGACGCGTTTCATTGTGGCGATGTAGATATACCACCACAAAAGTATGAAAAAACGCGGTAGCTACATGAGCGAAGCTAAACGAACTTAGCTCCGTTTCGAATCGTTCTGGCCTGCGCTTTAAAGTGTCGATGGCAAATATAATTCTCGCGCTGTGTGCCCTGTCACCTGTACACGTGAGGGCCTTATGTCTGCGTCAGCGAATGGTGTTAGCGTTACCGAGTTCTGGGCCAAACAGGTGTAACTTATATTTGCCATCGACACGCTAAGAAGATTGCAACTCATGGGTACTCTCAGCGAAATGAAAAGCTATTTCAAATATTTTACAACCCATAATCGCACTCCTCCTTATCAGCCATAAAAAAGCAGTGCAATTTCCCAGCAAAACTTTTAGGGTAAACACTAAACACCTTAATATTAACAACTCTTATCAACACACCTTTATACACACCTTAGTTTATAGTAGACTATAACAATAAGCGCTCGGCTTTTGTTTTGATCGTTTCAGCAATATTATGATAACTTCGCTCCTAAGAAAATAAACACTGGTTGGTTATTTAGTTATTTTTGTAACACCGACACGGAGTAGATAGTCGGCAGAGACCAAGCGGTAAGCTTTAAACAACAGCTATGCGATAGGTATCTAGCTAAACTATGAACTGTAGCGCTAGAAGAGCGCTAGCTATGATGTAATGTAGTGTGGGGGCGTAGAATAATTTATAGATTATAAACTTATATTGTATTTATATTATATTTATCAGTTTATCTTAGAGAAACGTGCATTCTGCTGCGCGTCTACTTTATACACTGTCGTTTTTCCAAAACAAAAACCTAATATTTTATATTTAAAATTAATTATAAGTTCGCTTGAAAGATCTAATGCAGCCATAGTTATTTTTCTATCAGCTTGTACGACATAAGGTCGCCTTTTGCATGTAGCCTTTACAGAACCTACATGATACGGTTATAACATTTTTTATTTTATTTATTTAAAATTTCGTACATAACACCCTAACAGCTATAATGCGCCAATGCCAATGCGCCAATCTTACTTATATTAACTAACAAAAATAACAATAAATTGGTCTCTAAACTTTTTCAGTGCAAATCAGTGCTTCTTCTGTGAACCTCTTGAGGCTGCACTGCAATATATCTACCTCGATAGAAACAATATTCAATAATCCAACATGTATTTATTTTACGAGAAAAGTCATAAATCATAAACCCAATCCAAACGTAATTATAACAAGTTTGCCTTTCGTCGCGTACTCTGCCTTCTAAAAAAGATTAAGAAAGCCTTTAATAAAATCACAGACAGAATTAACATGATGGTACATTTTGAACAATACTGAATACCGCGGCAAAAGTGTAGTTAGTGTGAGAACTAGAACGTTAAAGTTTACGACAAGATCAATTCTATTTTATTAAGATTGCTTAGTACATAAAAGCTTTCATATTGCTTCACACACACGTAGGACGTAGCTATTGTCACGTAGTAGTGAAATCAAAGTAAAAATCAAGTTTTTTTTTCAAATAAAGGCTGACAATCAGCACTTTTTGAACGTCAAAATTACTTAAAACAGTTCCACAAAACGCCCGCCCTTCACCACTTTTAGGACTTTATTTGGGAGCACAGCTGTCTTTTCCAATCTTTCGCATCGCGTTTGTATGAACCTTGATCTCTGTAATTCTATCTACTCTGCTGCCAATGTCTTGTAACAACAACTTGTAGTAAATTGTTTCGGAGTTATTTTTACTTGTTTTGTTTGCGATTTATGCGAATATTTTGTTACTGCTATGTGATTTCCAATAGAGGTGACCTTTTTGCTTTCCGTTGGGAATTTCCTTCCGAAATGAATTACGGGATTTTGTGATTACTTATCCTCCAACCAAGCGTGATAGTTTTAGCCATTTGTTTACTTTAGTCGGATTCTTGCTTATCTGAGAAAAGAATCTACATTCACAATGCTACTTGCTGTTTTAAGTTCGCCGCGTTTAGTGAACTGCGTTCAGTCCTCATTCATTCCTTGAACCTTTTTTAACGTAATTGCCTTTCCCTTCTCTCTTACACACGTGACTTTTGACGTGATGCTGGCACAGTGGCCACAGTGACAATACTGAAGTACCTGAGGTGTGTATACGTACACAGGGTGGATTTTTGAGATGGGACAGTATTTATTTATTTATTTATTTATTTAATACTTCATGCACAGAAAAGTACAGAGGCGGACTTAATGCCATAGGCATTTTCTACCAGTCAACCTTTGGGTGATGCAGAGACAAACAGTGGTAGGTGCAGTTATGAGAAATTGTGGAATACATATTTATTTAAATATAAAGATACACATATACCTATTACAAACTATAAATATAATAATATATACCTAATTATATATAAATAAGCGCAAATAAATATATACATAAATACACGAATATACTAAAACAAATAAGACAAACAATGGGAAAACGTTAACGTTGTGATGATACTGCCAGCTTCTTACGAATGTGCTCGCGAACTTTTATTTTAAAGGATAATCGGTTGGTTGCCATCCTGATTTCCAGGGGGAGCGCATTCCACAGAGAGATAGACTGAACGAAGAAGGAAGAGTGAATAAAGTCTGTGCGATCAGAGGGACATTGAAGAAGGCGATTATTTGATGAACGTAGATTTTTTTTGTGGTTGGCACAAATGTATTGAAAGTGGGGGGCAAGATAACTAGGGGAAGTGGGAGAGTCAAGAAATGAAAACAAGGTGGTCAGCGCCCTTTGCTCTCTGCGCTGGCGTATAGGCAACCACTTAAGAAGCGACTGATGCGCAGAGACATGATCATATTTACGCAGATTGAAAACGAATCGAATGCAGTAATGAAGTGACAGTAAGAGTAGGTATACCTTTAGCGTTGTAGCTACAAGAAAACGGTCTTAGGAGACTGTCATTAACTTATTGAGACAGATTTGGAAAAATATTATAGTCAGCAAGATAATTATAACGTGTATTCTTTCGAAATTCGAAGTGGTGGTTGTTATAAGGTTGATATTGGTTAGCACGGGATATTTTGAATTTAAAAAACGTGTGTTCCACTGTAAGTGTATTGAGCGACTAGTTTGGTTCAAATTGAAATATCGTTAGTACATGCATACCTATAGCTAAGTAAAGAGCGTAGAACGCCGCAACATACCGCCCACCAAAAGGCCTGTAGGTCTTTTAAGAAACAATGATATAAAAAATACATGAGTGTGAGACAACTAAACAACGTTACATAAATCTATAGGTGGGGCAGTGAAATTAATGTTTAACATGCATGAGACCATAATTAACAAATTAATACTGCATTTCTAAAGAGCAAATTTTAAACAGTGTAAATCAGTAAACAATTAAGTTAATTAAATTAATAAACCTTAAAAAACATTTAAATTTCATTGAGAGGCAACGGACTTCTCCTTTTCACTTGTTTATTTCTCTTTAATCTTTCTATTTCTTCCAGATATTCTTCCTTTTGAACTCTTTCTATACAAATTGTCAGTGCGTCTTCTAATTCTTGTGTCGTTATTTGTTTATTTATGTTCATTCTGACCTTGTAGTTTAAGAATATTTTGCAGTAACAAACAACTTTGAGTAATTCTGTCAAGTTGTTAAAATTCTCAAATTGTGTAGTTATAAATTTTTCCTTTTCTTCTGTACTAAGGTGAGTAATGAGTTTCTTTGTTTTCATTTCTATATCCGTTGTCATGATTTCGTGTTTACTAATCTTTATTTCCTTTTCAGATAGCCACTTTGGGCCTCTCCACCACAAGTCACATTTCTTTAGTTCGGCCAGCAACATTCCTCGAGAGGCAAGGTCTGCGGGATTCTCACTCGACTGTACATGATACCAGCGCTTATTATTTACGTTTTCTATAATTTCAACGACGCGGTTGGCAACAAACGTTTTCCATCGATTGGGATCACCACATAGCCACGCTATAACTATGGACGAATCTGTCCAAGCATACATATTTGAAGTTGGAATTTTCATTGCTAGCCCAATTTGCTTCATAAGCTTGGAAAGCAGTAACGCACCACATAGCTCTAATCTTGGTAAGGATATTGTTTTCAGGGGTGCCACTCTTGTTTTTGCAGCAATGAGTTTTACTTCAACCGTGTAATTTGTTTCAGTTCTTATGTACACTGCTGCAGCGTAAGCCTTTATTGAAGCATCGCTAAATCCATGTATTTGTATATTTGTTTTGTTTGTTTCCACAGTACCAAGCCATCTGGTCACTTGTACGTCATTCACATCAGCAAAATCTGTTCTTATTAGATTCCACTCCTCACGTAAGGCTTCACTGACATTCTGATCCCAGTTCACCTTTTCGAGCCATAACTTCTGTAACAGCATTTTTGCCATTACGGTACTGGGTGCGATCCAACCAAGCGGATCAAAAAGTCTTTGTACGTCAGACAGAATAGTTCGTTTTGTTATATGAGAACCTTCAGTTGTTGGTAAAGTTAAATTGTACTGAAATGTGTCTGCTTTCAGGTTCCACACTATACCTAATGCCTTTATTGTTCCATCTAGATTCATGTCTATATGTACGTTGTTTGACCTTTGAGCTTTGTCTATAGAATTCATAAAATTAATATCGTTTGATGACCATTTTGTAAGCTGAAATCCGCCCTTTTGTAGTATGTTTGTGACCGTTTTGGCAAGAACGATAGCAGCTTGAGTGTCATCAGCTCCATCGAGCCAGTCGTCCATATAAAAGTTCTCTTTGATGGATTGTACAGCAAGTGGTTGCTCTCTTCCTTCATCATCAGCTGTTTGATGGAGTGTTCTAACAGCTAAATACGGTGCAGATGCTGTACCGAATGTGACTCTCAGCAAACGGTATTCGTGTAAATCATCATCCTCATTTTGTCTCCAAATAACTCGCTGGAAGTCTGTGTCTTCACGCGTCACCAAGATTTGGCGATACATTTGTTTGATATCGGCCATGAAGCAGATACGCTTCATCCTCCATTTAATGAGTAGGTTTCTCAAATCATCTTGCTTTTGCGGACCTACCAATAATTCTTCATTTAGTGAAACATTTTTAGTGCCTTTACAGGAAGCGTCGAAGACAACGCGTGTTCGAGAGGTCTCCTTATCAGTGCGAACTACGGCGTGGTGAGGTAAGTAGACTGATCTTGTTTCTTTTTCTCTTTCAGGTATCTTCTCCATGTGACCTTGTTCTATGTAATCATCTATTACCTTTGTGTATTCTCTTTTCAGATCTGGTGACCTTTTAAATTTCCGCTCTAGTTGCAAGAATCTTTGTTTGGCTATCTCCTTTGTGTTTCCTTCAGGTGTTTGTAAAGTACTCGTGTTCATTTCATTTAGTTGTGGACTGTATGTTTTGAAAGGTAATTTGACAATGTATCTTCCTTCTTCATTTCTAGTTGTAGTTTTTTCGTAGATATCTTCACACATCTTATCTTCTTTTGTTAAATGTCTGTCCTTGTCAATCTCTATTTCCCAAATCGATTTCAACATTTCGTCGACGTCAACTTGATGATGCATCACAAGGTAAGTATTGTTTTGTGGTTTTTCATAGATATCTCCGAAAATAATCCAACCCAGGTTTGTTTTTTGTGCTGTTGGGGTGCCTGGTGGATCTTTTATTAAATCTGGCTGTATAATCTGTGCGTATTCTCTGACTCCTAATAGCAGATCTACAGACCCAGGTGTTAAGTAACTCTGATCAGCTAAGTTAAGCCCGTCAATGTGGGGCCATGATTGTTTTATGATTGTTTTAGTGGGTATCTTAGTGGTCAGCTGTTTCGACATCACGTAGGCTTGGATCGGTAAACTATAGTTATGGTCCCACTGTGATCTTATAGTAAGCTGTACCACGTGTTTGATTTCTGTTCTCGCAGACCCCACTCCTACAACACTTCCTTTGAATGGTTGTCGCTTCAGTTTCAATAGTTGAGTCGCTTTCTCGCTTACAAATGTAGCTTGTGAACCTTGGTCTATCAGCGCGCGTAGTGAAATGATTTGACCCTCTGTATTCATTGCTTCCACTACGGCAGTTGCTAACAGTGCTGTTCCTTGTCTAGTTGTATGATGCGACGCGATCACTGTGTTCACTTGAACTGGTTCCCTTTCTTCTACTACATGCTGTGAAGCCAACGGTTGTGAAGTGCTCGGTGTAGCCGCTGGTTCTGTGTTCTTAGTCTCATGAAGTAAAGAGTGATGACGTCGGTGACATTTCTGACAGGACACTGGTAGTCTACATCTTTTCACCGAGTGCCCAAACGCTAGACAGTTAAAGCATAACTGTTTGTTCTTGACATATTCGGTTCGCTCATCTAGTTTCATATTAATAAATTTCTTGCAGTGACACAACGTGTGGTTTTCTTTGCACATGATGCATGACTTCTCTGTGGTTGGTGTGACAACGTGATAAGAACATTCTTTAACTTGTTTTTCTCTTGAATTATTGTTAGACGCAACGCTTGTAACTAACTCCAGGGTGCGGAACTTGGACTCCATGAAGTTCTTTATTTCACTCCAAGTAGGTAATGCTTCGCTGTCTTCCTTATAGGCATACCCTTCCCAGTCTTTATGTGTCTCCGGGTCAAACTTCTGAACGAGCAGAAATATTATTACATGATCCCAAGAGGCGGTATTTATTTTTAAATTTTCCAAGTTATTTATGCATTCTGTAGTGGTATCTAACAAGCCCTTTAATTGAGAGGCTGATTGCGAAGTCATTTTTCTCTGATGAAATAATCTTTTCATAATACAATTTAATATGATACGTCTGTTACCATACCTCTTATTCAAAACATTCCATGCAGTTGCGTAGTTACTGGATGTCACTTGTATATGGGTCAATAACGCCTCAGCTTCTCCACTCACACTTGTTTTCAAATAATGTAGTCTCTGTACATCACTGAGGTTATTATTTTCGTGCACTAATGAAGTAAACAAATCTTTGAAAGTCGGCCATCCTTCATAACTTCCATTAAATTTAGGTAACTCGATTTTTGGTAAATGTACTATATGTTGCTGTGCATAGGATACGTTCATACTTGAAATTGCAGTTTTCGACTCCATAGATGACGATTCCGATAATGACGAAAGCATATCCTTTAAATCACCTTGTAGTATGTTGTATAACTCTTCATAAATAAAGAATTCTTCATTCAAAAAGTATGGCAAACTTCCCTTTTGTTCTTTTGGGGTTATCTTTACTAACGTGTCATGTGCTTTCTTGAAGGACATCCAATACTCGTCGATAATCTTCAAACGTGCTTCTATATATCCCTTTGTCAGTCTAGTTTTCGGACACTTTTTTAAGTTTGTTTGCGTTTTCCGTAGTAAATTAGCACCATCTTCTAAGGCAGAGAGATATTGTTGTTGTTCTTGCGTGGTACACATTGTTATTTCACTATATAAATGTCACTTTAAACAATTCTTCAATAATGTATCGTTCGTAAAACTTGCAATGTTCCGTAGTAGCACTAATTAGCTAACGAGTTAGTTATAAACACATTCATAACTATCCATAAAATCCGAGGTGTTTTTTCTAAGAATCCTTATCTCTGGAATGCGATTCTTTTGTTCAATCGGAGCGATGTTTACCGGTTTGCAATTTCTATGTTCGGCTCGAATACGACCATATGGTGGTTGTTATAAGGTTGATATTGGTTAGCACGGGATATTTTGAATTTAAAAAACGTGTGTTCCACTGTAAGTGTATTGAGCGACTAGTTTGGTTCAAATTGAAATATCGTTAGTACATGCATACCTATAGCTAAGTAAAGAGCGTAGAACGCCGCAACACGAAGTTTAATTTTTTTGTTTATTTTCGGCCAGTCTTTCTATCAAAAAAAAAAAATAAATTGGCATCTCATTTCCTACGATCAATCAGTCAAGCAATAATTTATTTTGTAAAATATAGGTATGGTTACGGTGTCTAAAATATGTGTACTATGCTCTGACAATATTTGGCGTACAAAATGTATGGGAAAAGTTTTTTTGTGGTTTCTGACTTTTTTAGTACTGAAACCTCAGTTTGTCCGATATAGATTTTTGATCCTTAAAAGAAGCAGGATCGCACGGTATCAAAAAATGTTTTTGAAAAATTGCCCATTTTCTTGCTGATTGTAAAAATTTTTCAAAATCTGTGAATATGCAGATCAAAATGTCTGAAAAGTTAATTAAGGACAGTATCCTAAGACCCCTTTTCAATAGCTACAACAGTTAAAGTACCTGCCCTTACAGCCCCGTCTCAAAAATCCACCCTGTCCTTGTATACCTTTTTTTTTTGTTTCGGTGTGGAAAATCCTTATAGAGGTCCTCCGCCCTGGGGCGGGCGGAGGGGTCTGTCAGACTCTTACTGACTAAAAACCACCTCGGTGTTCCATCTCACACCTACGCCAAGGGTCGCGGGAACTTACGATCCTTCCGCAACCCCCGGCTGGTGCTGGCCCGCCACGGCGGGCCTCTCCTCGTGTCGAGGAGGGGAGTGAGGTGTTTGACTCCCCCCGCGACGTCTGAGGGGCGCGCGTGGAACACTACGCGCCGCCACCTCGGGTCCGATGTATGAGGGGCGACGGACGTCCCCGAGTCCGTCGCCCCTCGACCCATTTAGGGGGCTAGAAGAGGGCGTTGTCCTTGTATACCTGGCGCAGCCTAGTGACAACCTAATCTTTTTACCAAGGCGCTACTCTTGTACAGTACGCGTCAAACTATGGCGGCTCTGAAGTGAGCTACTCACTGCGCAGTACCGCACCCCTCACCCCCGCTGACACATGAATTCGTTACTGCGCAGCGACTCGCCTCATGTTCCGAGCCGCCATAAAGTTTGCATCGTGCTGTACCTTATCGTTCATGCTGTCATAGAAAGAAAGAAGAAAGAAAGAAAAATATTTTATTTGGGACACGCACAGGTAATACAACAATAAATAGAACATTAAATCTAATAATATCGTCTGGGCGCTCCCTGCGTGGCTCCGCATCGCTGCCAATGCGGTGTCAGTGTCGACTGCCTCGGACAACATGGCCTATCCTGCAGTAAGAGCGCAGGCCGGATAGCACGGCACGCCAGCATCAATGACATCATCCGTCGTGCTCTTGTCACCGCCGGGGTGCCAGCTGTTTTAGAACCCAATGGCTTAGCACGCGACGATGGAAAGAGACCAGACGGAATGACCATAATGCCTTGGAAGGTAGGTAGGCCTTTGGTGTGGGATGCAACGTGTGTCGACACCCTTGCGCCATCCCATCTTCCTAGCACGGCAGGCTGTGCTGGAGCGGCTGCTGCGGGTGCGGAAAACCTCAAACGGCGCAAATACTCCAGTCTTATTGGGACTTATATGTTCGAGCCGTTTGGGGTTGAAACACTTGGGCCATGGGGTCCGAGTGCCCACTTAGTTTTTCGAGACATCGCCAGGCGGTTGGTCGACTCCACACGTGACCAGAGGGCTGGCCTATTTTTTGGCCAAAGAATCAGCATTGCTATACAACGTGGCAATGCTGCCAGCCTTCTGGGCACTTTTCCTGTTGACAGCGATGCGGATGAATTTTTTGATGCCCTCTGATTATTTACCCCCTCCCTTTTTTATATACTTGTACATATTATTATTATTATGTTAGTAATTGTATAGTGTATTTAAGATTTGAAAAAATAAAAGATATTACTTAAAAAAAAAAAAAAAATAAAAAAAAAAAATAATATCTTAAACACAAATAAAACAAAAGGAAAGAAAAAAAAAACAAAACAAAGAAGACCTGTGCGAGGCCAAAAAGGCTCCTATCTCAGCAAGATGCTGCGATATTTGCAAATGAAAAAACAAATACCGCAGCGCTGATACTTATTCTGACAGGGCCCACTGTGATGCCACGGACACACCTACGGACATCGACTAAATACATGTCATACAAGACAAAAAATCACTTTGACCAGAATTTATGCACTAAAGTCCTATCTCACACGGACAGCATAATAAAAGCGATAAAATGTACCTTACAAAGTACTTATCAAGGAAAAAATATAGCTTTTCAGCTGTCCCTAAAATAAAGCCTGTTTACACTAGCATTTCAGAATATATCGTACATATAAAGATTACCATTTACAAGGCGAACCTTTAACAGAAATGAACTCGTATGAGGCGATAAAATGCGAGGCCACTGAGTTATGGGGTACCTACAGACATATTCACGCAATTAGGGTTGTCACCCGAATGCGTAGTAAAATATATAAAGATAAAAGTGGTATTATTGAAAATATTTTCCGACTAATATTAGTTTAGTTTAATAAATAAGTAATAGTTGGATCGATGATTTTTTTGCCAACAACCATGTAGGAATTTTTAAAATAAGCACAAGGCACACTCATATTGCAAGAGATTTTAATTGGTAATAAGTCCCGCTAAATCCTCTAAAATATACCTACAGATTTCTTTCATAAATACATATTATAAGTATATCAGTCGATTCGAAATAGGTGGGTCCCGATTTCGAATCGACAGACATTTAAATTTAAACCAAAACATAAAAAAAAACTAAACTATTTTCAGTTCAGTTGTTACTTGTTCTAGCATTTCTTTTATTGGCCTTTAACGAAAGATTGGATAGTGATAAAAAAGGCTCCTATTCGAAAATAAAAAGCAATCTGGCAACCCTATCAAGTCTTAAGCATTATTGTCTTGAAAAACGTCTTTATTTACCCTCATAGGCTATCAGGCGGAACAGTTAGGCTAAATTAAGTTCAATCTAGAATTTGTGTCACAATAAAGGAAAAAGGAGCTCTTGGCTAAGTAATAACAGCCGCACGGGTCGGTCGAAGGTTAAGCTACGCGCGCCGGGGTCGGCCCGTGGATGGGGGACCATCCATTAAATACCGAGACTCCTAGGTGCTTCGGAAAGCTTGGTTAGCTGTTGGTCCCGGCTGTCATTCATAGATCTTATACAGTCATTACGGGTAGTCAGAAGCCCGAAGGTCTGACAACCAGTTTTACCAATGGGTATCGTGTTACCCAGTAACTGGGCCGTGAAGATCAGATAGGCAGTCGCTCCATGTAAAATACTGGTATTCAGCTGCATCCGGTTAGACTGGAAGCCAACCCCAACATAGTTGAGAAAAGGCTAGGCAGATGTTATGAGGAAAAAATTGTGTTTGCGAAGTTTATTATGTCGCCATTTTGTTAAGGGTAAGTCGTAAACGTTTGTTAAGGGTAAGCCCATATTCGTCATTTGTCGCGATACGAGATTGCTTTCGGTCTCTCTGGGAAATGCGTAACAAATATGTGTACGATGTATAACGTGGAAAATATTTTTTCACCATAATCTTTGATTAAAAATCATACGGTTTATCGATCGAGTAGCTAGCACTTCAGAAATATTTTCAAGAGATTCTTTTTGATATGTTTGATAAATTTGTGTAGCAATTTCATTTTGAAAAGTACTTGCAATTTATACTATTATTATTATACTATTATTTATTACTACCAGTGTGAATGTGTAGGAATTTTCCACATATATGTATATACCTACTTACCTACATATTTGCAACTTAGGTTTAAATATAGGACCTCCATAGTTTAGAGTAGTTTTGTCTTAGTAACCGTCATACGTCATGGCAAACTCAGGTATAAAACTTTAGAGCTGAGAGTGGCGGTGCGCAGGCTGAATGCCAGGAATACCGCCCCAGGACCCGACGGCTTACCTGGAAAAGCCTGGGTCCTGGCCTTGGAGGCTCTCGGGCCTCGACTAAGGGGGCTCCTAAGCGCATGCTTGGAGAGGGGCCGGTTCCGGCTTCAATGGAAGACAGGGAAACTGGTCGTTATTAAGAAGCCGGGGCGCCCTGCGGACTCTCCGTCCGCTTACCGGCCCATCGTGCTGCTCGACGAGGTGGGCAAGATCTTTGAAAGAGTCATTGCAGACCGCCTCGTCGGGCGGCTGGTGAGGGTGGGGCCGGATTTGGCGGACAGCCAGTTTGGTTTCCGCAAGGGGCGCTCTACGGTGGACGCCATCATGCGCGTTCGAGCCCTCACGACGGGGGATGCTGTGGCCCGGGGTGGGTTCGTCTTGGCGGTGTCTAGACATCGCCAATGCCTTCAACACCCTGCCCTGGAGTTGCATCAGGGAGGCACTCCGGTATCACCGAGTGCCGACCTACCTCTGTCGCGTGGTCGAGGCCTATCTGACGGACAGGGCCGTCATCTACCCCGGTCACCGGGGAGAGTGGAACCGGCGAGAGATGTCGTGCGGTGTCCCGCAGGGATCGGTTCTGGGACCGCATCTGTGGGACATCGGGTACGACTGGGTGCTGCGCGCTGACCTCCCTGGTGGTGTCAGCGTAGTTTGCTACGCTGACGACACGCTGGTCCTGGCGCAGGGGAGGTCACACCAGGCGGCGGCCAAATTAGCGGCACGCGGGGTTGCGACAATCGTAGAGAGGATCCGGCAATTGGGACTCGAGGTGGCCTTGCACAAGTCCGAGGCCATGTGTTTTCATGGTACTCGGAACGCGCCACCATCGGGTTCCCAAATAACGGTAGGAGGGGTTCCCATCGGTGTCGAGACGACGATGAAGTACCTGGGACTCGTCCTCGACAGCCGGTGGAATTTCGTGGAGCATTTCCGACGTTTGGCTCCCAGACTGGAGCGGGCCGGGGCTGCCTTGGGGCGGCTCCTGCCCAATATGGGGGGTCCAAACGCCTCCTGCCGGAGGCTCTACGCGGGGGTCGTGCGGTCCATGGCGCTTTACGGAGCTCCGGTGTGGGCGCGTTCCGTGAGGCGGCGACCGGTCCGTCGATTGAACGCGTCCCAGAGGGTCATGGCCATCCGGTTAGCCCGGGGATACCGCACGGTCTCCGGGGAGGCGGCGAACCTCCTTGCCGGATTACCGCCATGGGATCTGGAGGCAAAAGTCCTCGCGCACATGTGGGAGTGGCGCGAGGAGGCAGGACGCCGGGGCGTAACTCCGTTGCCGCGAGAAATCGTGGCACGGCGGACAGAGCTCCGGCAGGATCTCATGGCGGCATGGAGAGTGCGATTGTCGCAACCCAGCGCTGGGCACGCCACAATTGCGGCGATAAGTCCCCTCTTTGAGGAGTGGCTGGAGAGGCGCCACGGCGTCCTCACCTTCCGCCTGACGCAGGTCCTCGGACACGGGTGCTTCGGGAGGTACCTGTTCCGGATAAGGCGGGAGGAAACGCCCGGGTGTCACCACTGTGTGGATCGCCCGGAGGACACGGTGGAGCATACGGTGGAGGTCTGCCCGGCTTGGGCGGAGCACCGCCGTGTCCTCGCGGAAGCGATCGGCGGCGGCGATCTCTCGCGTCCGGCCCTGGTCCAGGCCATGGTACGGAGCGAGAGTGCATGGGAAGCCATTACCTCCTTCTGCGAAGCAGTAATGCTCGTGAAGGAGGAGGCGGGACGCGTGAGGGAGAGGCAAGCTTTGCACCCTCACGCCCCTAGTCGCCGCAGGAGACGCCCTGGGCGTCGGGAATCGGCAGCTGATTCCCGGCCACCGTAGGCGCGGGCTTGCGGACGGCGAGCAATGGGTAGCTCGCCGTACGGTAAGGACCAAGCCCAAGTCGACGGCGCGTCGTGTTCCACGCGCGCCTCAAAGAGATGTCAGCACTATTGACGGGGTCCGCTAGGGCCGATGCCAGCTAGGGTTGCGGGATGTTCGAAAGAGTTACCGTGGCCCCGGCACAGGCAACAGAAGGAACACGGGTGGGTTTTAGTCAGTAAAAGTCTGACACGCCCTCCCGTTCCGCCCAGAGCGGGAGAAGTCATTTGATGATTTCCCATCCACAAAAAAAAAAAAAAAAAGGTATAAAACTTTGAGCGCTATGACGCGATAGAGGCCTCGCTTACTAGTTTTTTGGATCGATGGGAAAACGCCAAACAGACGAGGTTTATACCTAGCATTAATTAATTTAACTATGCTATTGTAGAAAGGTTAGCTTCCTATTTTCACTAGCCATCTTCCGACGCAACGACGCTTGAATCAAAATAATATCTACAACTTATATTAAACTTAAAGGGCCAGTTATTAACATATTTTACTTTTTAGATGTTTTTGTTTGTGCAGTAAGATTGTTTAGCCAATTCGCTGAGTCTGTATTGATAAAATAATTAAAGTAATGATTATGTTTAAATACCTACCAAATGCGCGAAGCAACCACTCGCGAGCCTACTTCAGTTCAGTACGCGGCTCAAGCGCCGGATCATAGCGCCTAAAAACAGGACCAAACTATACCTATCAACAGCAACCAAAGGGTTTTATTCTTTGCCGGCCTTGTTGATCAAAGTTAAAGGCAAATTATTTATTTCACATAGGCACACAAAAGGCACTTTTGAACGTAAAAATTTACAAAAAATAGAATGATTCTAATCGCCCCTTTCAAAAGGTAGTTTCGTATGTAAATAGAATAATGGGCAAGAAACTCCACCGTTACTCTTTTAAAATGATTTACAATATTTTGTATACATTTATTACATAATAAAATTATATGTGAGAAGACGATGCACCCTCATTCTAACAACATTCTCTTTACCATAATCAACTTTATCCATGTACCGAGATGTATCTATGTAAGTAGATACATCCATCTCGGTACACTATATAATATATCCAATATTTAGAGGTGTTGGTGTAATTTCACGGGGCGTCGGTTAGGGAAGGCATGGGATTTTGTTCTATCCCCTTTACTCATGGCTGCGGTTTCCAACCGACCCTTAAAATGCAAAGCCATGGGTTCCGCCTCTGAATTTTTAGTAGGTATGTATGAAGCGTAGGTCACACCGCAAGCTAAGCGATTCAGCTTAACTTACGTAGCAATTAGCTATGCGGACTGTTAACTTAGTTAACCACACCTAACACACCACACACGCCTAAAAATAAGGATGATTATATCGGTAATGCGACGCGGGAAGACAGTGACTTAAAAGGACGAATTGGTTTCAGTTGACTAAACTAGAGAGTTCAGTTAGCTCTCTCGTTATTACAATATTTAGCTGATAAAAAAAAAAATAATAAAAAAAGCCGCAATACAAAATATATATATATAAAAGTAAAGTTCTTAGTATTTTTAATTGATTAATTAAGGACCCCTCGACGGATATTATAGGCCTCCTCCTCCGATGATTTCCATTTTTTTCTGTTAATCTTGGCTTTCACAAGCCATGATTTGCCAATCAGTTCTACTATCTCCTCGTACCAACGCGACGTTCCGCTGGTCTGCCTCTTCTTCGCTTTCCGAGTGGGCCTTTCCAAGCGGTTGTCCTGATGTTTCATCTGTCATCACCATCATTTGTTTTGTTTAGGTTACAGTGTGAATGAAAATATGAAAATACGTCAGCTTGCTAAGCTAAGCTAAGTTAGCTTAGCTTTGAAACATTTTGACTGACGCTCGTGTCGTACTGAAAACTTAGAGTGGCAGGTTGTTGTTTGTTGCGAATTAGACTTAACTGTTTAGAGGTTGTGGTCGTTTTAAGCTTGTAGAAATGATCTACTTTCAGTTCGGTTTCCAAGTTATTTGAACGATTCGATGTGGATATTGAATCGTTTGTCCATTTCAGTCTACCCATCACTATACATACTTCCAAAAAATACCAGCCTATTATTGTCCCAGTGTAGGGCAAAGGCCTCTTCTCATACAGACAAGGCACGAGCATTGATCACCACGCTTGCTCAAGACGGGTTGGCGATTTCAGACTTATAAATATTAACTATAAGTCCAGGTTTCCTCTCGATGTTTTTCCTTCACCCATGTCAGTAATGACTAAGATAAACTCAGAACGTATATATGAATTGAAAAAGTCACAATGGCACTTGCCCGTATTTGAACCCATAATCTCATCTCGTTAACCACTGGGCCATCACGACATAGTTCCATACTAATACTTAATATGTACTATATAGGTTATATTATAAATGCGTAAGTATCTTTGCCTATCGGTCTGTTACTTTGTCCTTTTAATAAAATTCGGCACACATCTAGACAATGACCTGGGTTTGGAAATAGTATACTTTTTATCCCGATATGTACGATCCCGTAGCATAATTTCCTGCCTCCACGTGGGCGAAGCCGCGGACAAAACCTATAATTTCAATCTAGCATTTTTCGGCCTACACTCAACTATAATCTCTTACAAACCGTTATTGATTTCACTTTCTTATCTTCGCCGATATTGAAGAGAAGTTTTGCGTACTTTTAACATAAAAGTCGCTTCCATAATATTTTAGAAACTTATTCAGAGCGAAATTCTCTACTGAAACTTTAAACGATTTCTTTTTTCTTCTTTAGACTGTGTTGCCAATTTACTTAACTGTCCAGGCATTTAGCCACGTGCAGGTTCCAGGCATTCATTTAAAAAACATTAATCTTTTATGTTAACGATGTTCCTGGCTATCACTAATAGGCTTTTAGTGTCCCGGTAATGGATCAAATGCCTTTGTTCGGCGCTGAAACACTGCGTAACATAGTTATAGGACGTACTGATATACATAGGTTGTATATTTGTGTTGCGGCAGTATATTGCCCTTTTTGCTGACCTAGTGGTTTATGACATTTGGTCGACATGTTTACTGAGACACAGTTTTTATTTGACCCAAGTTGCTGTCGTGTTTTTCATCCCATAAATACCGGTCTTCTAAGACCTCGTTTACAAGAGACGCGGGGCGTCGTGCGTCGCGTTGGGCGGCGCGGCCCACACTAAATTCAAACATATGGCGTTGTATGAGAGCGTTTACGGAGAAGAGATTTTACACGCATTTGCTGGAAATGCAAGCGGGGCCTGCGGATGGCATCGCCGCGTCGCTCGCGACGTTTATCGCGGCGCACGCAGCGTTGCGGACAGCTATTCCTGCATTTCCTCCGTTCATGGTAAAATGTAGTGGTACCCGTGGCGGGGCCCGCAGCGTCGCTCGCGTTCTTTGACATATGTTTGTGTATGCGCGTGTGATGACGCGGGTTCGCTGCACGCTCCGCTTGTCTGTAAACTGAAAAAAAGTCCGAGGCGCCGTGAGACGCCACGCCGAACGCGTTGCGCGTCGCCCCGCGTCTCCGTAGATCGTTTTAGTGTAGCTGCAACGGTTAAGGTACCTGCCCTTACTGCTTCGTATCAAAAGTCCAGCCTTTATGCCTATTTATTTAAATGTTTCCTGTACATGTCATGTGTGTGTTTGTGAGTGTGTGTAATCACGTCCTAGATGTCGGAGCTAAATCATTTGTTTCTCTTCGTTGTTTGTTATTATGTTTTCTTGTGTTGTGTTTGTGTCATGACAAAATGTACCTCGTATAGTTGAGATATACATAAAGAAAATCGTTGAAATTTGCGGAAGATTTTATATCATGATTGTTTGTCTCAACTCTAAAGATAATTCAGATGCAGAGTTATGATTTTGATCATAAAATTAGCAACAAACTCCTAAACAACTCTTAAAGTAAGCTTTGTAATTAGTTCAGATTTAAAATGAGCTTAGAATTGTTTATTAGGAAACGATTACTTTTATTCCAACCTTATCAAATCAAACTGACTGGTACAATGTACCTACTATTTCTTCCGTGTGTAAAACGTCTGCAAAGAAATGAATTTAAATACGTGATCGATGGTTTGCGTGACCAGAAAATTAGTTCGTAGTACAAAAGATTAGCTTTGCTTTGCTATTCAGCGGAAAGGTTGTTCGCTTTGCTCGCCTGATTGTTTCTGAATAAATGTTAAACTTCACGCGTCACTGGGTTTTCTGTTCAATCTGATTTGTACACGAAATCAGGTACTGTGTTCATTGGGACTTGGGAGGGTAATTTTTGACACCCTGTGCAGCCATGAGAATGTTGTGATATGATAGGAAGTCTGCTTCGGAATATAATTAAGTAGGGAATATATAAACATCACGCCTGTATTCCCCTAAAGGTTAAGCAGAGGTGTACCTATTATAGTACACCCACATTAGGTAATACTGTATGGAGCCCACATATATGCAATAGATGAAACCGTAAGTAATACTAGTCCAAAGAAGTATAGCAAAATTAAATATTAAATTAAAATCCGTAAATTAAAAAAGTTACATTTTTAAACAAAATAAATATTAAAATAAATTCAGTAAAAGTAAACACTGTTTAGACAACCGAGCTGGCCACCTGCAGTGCACCACAGCGCCCAATCCATTGTTCGCCGAACATGTTTTTTTTTGTTTGCGCACATGTCCAAAGGATTCAAGTTCATTGACTTAGTGATCTAATTCTACAGTGTTCAAATTTGCTCAAAATTAAAACTATACTTTTTGACCTAATTACTGGACCGATTTCGTAAATTTTTTGAATATCGTCAGAAAAGGCGATAACAAGTATGTATGTCCTATAATTTATTGCACGTATGTGGTCCCCATACTGTATGTGTTTCCGAAAATACACATCCAGCCATCATCATCTGCATAGCTCTTTCCCAACTATGGCAGGGTCGACAAAAAATACACATTATTTATTGTTATCTGAAATTAAAAGCTAGAGTCAGGAAGAAAAGGGATTTTTTAAGGAAAGCACTACGACTTCTCTAACCCAGAATTTAACCGAAAACGCTCCATGACACTGAACTGGAAAGTACTTACCTATACATTACCTAATGTTTTTGTAATGTAGATAATTTTGCATTCTATTGTATAGAAACCAGTTTTTCTAGTTAAACAGACAGCTCTGTGCTGCTAGGGCGTCTGTTGCACTACTTCTTCTTCCCAGCTAAAGCACTAGGAAATGGTGAAGAGCGGGCGTTTTGGGGGATTGTCTTATGTAATTTTTGACGTTCGATAAGTGCTGATTCTCAGCCTAGTTTGAATAAATGACTTTGATTTGATTTTGATTTGATACAATGGTCAGTCCAGTAGAACTCACTGGATTGATGCAAATACAGTTTAGGTAAGGCTAGATTGATGATACTTTCTGCACGTAACTGGTAGGCATTTGAGTTAGTAAATACAAATATTTGTGTAATAGAGATTGCAAATTGCAATGCCTAAGCCACCAGTTAATAACTAAGGGGCAATTCCTGTATTTTTAAGGCGAAAGCGCCAGGGTAGCTCGCGAAATTCAAGCTTTTTTACGTTTTTTGCAATTTGCAGGTCAGTATTAGGTTGTATGTTGATTAAAATATGATTCGCGACCGTAACACATATGTACTTACTGAATTATAATAATTATAGGTATCAATACGACTCTCTAAGACCAAGTAATCCTATTGAATGACTATTTCATGAAATCTTGACATATGAGGATTATACTAATTTAATTTTATACATTTATTTATTATATTTTTAAATATTAGAATATAAAAACATTTAAAAATATAAAAAAATAGTAGCCCACCGGTATCAGGAATAGGGTCCAAGCTACCGGCGGCCAGGGCTTCAGAGGGAAGAACCTCCTAACAATGCGAGCCGTGTCCAGAAGTAACGCATTCTGAATCAAGCCTTTAATCCAGCTGCGCAACGAGAGCCTCCTTAGGTGTAGGTCGAGGCTCTTGGCAATTAATTTAAGCCATTGGCTGATACGACTATCGGCACAATGATCGCTGAGTTCACATCCCACAAGTCGAGAACTTCGCGGGCCAAGTCAAGATACTTGATTTGTTTACCTCTTTCGGTTTTCACGAGGTTCCCGTCATGCGGGACCGTTATGTCAATAATTATTGCGCTCTACTCTATTCGATCCACCACCACTATATCTTACTGATTATAATTATTATAATTCTGTAAATACTATTTGTTACGGTCCTGAATTGTACTTTAAACAACTTACACCTAGACACTGAGCTGTAAATAGCAAAAATCGTAAGAAAATTTGAATTTAGCGGCTACCTTAGCGCTTGCCCCTTAAGAGCTTTCGTTCAAAGTCTAGTCCTTATCTCATCTCAGTCTGTGTAAGTCGAAAAAATTATGAGATTTTGACAGTAATTGTCACTGAGATGAGATTGTGACTACAGTCCCTTAACAGTTATTTTACCTCGCTGTTAAAATCACAGTGATCTTTATTCACCTTAAAATACGGTTGCTGTTGGGTTGCTGCTACTGACAGGTCTGTCAAAATCACAATGATCTTTATTGTGCTTAAAATAAAGTTGCTGTTGGACTGCTGCTACCGACAGGTCTATCAAAATCATAATAATCTTTATAGTCCTTAAAATAAGGTTCCTGTTGGGTTGCTGCTGTTGACAAGTCAGTCAAATTCACAATGATCTTTATTGTCCTTAAAACAAAGTTGTTGTTCAGTTGCTGCTACTGAAAATTCTGTCAAAATCAAAATGATCTTTATTTTCCTTAAAAGAAAGTTGCTGTTGGGTTGCTGCTGCTGACAAGTCAGTCAAAATTACAATGATCTTTATTCTCCTTATGATAAAGTTCCTTTTTAGTTGCTGCTATCAGAGATAAAATAATTGTAAATGGACTGTAGAATATAAACATTTTATTTGCGGAAATGACTAATGAACAAAGAGAGGAGAGGAGCTCGTGGCTAAGTAATAACAGCCGCACGGGTCGATCCATCAGGTTAAGCTACGCTTGCCGGGGTTGGTCCGTGGATGGGTGACCGTCTTTACATACCGAGACTCCTATGTGCCTCGGAAAGCACGTTAAGCCATTGGTCCCGGCTGTCATTCGTGGATCTTTGACAGTCGTTACGGGTCGTCAGCAGCCCGAAAGTCTGACAACCAGTCTTACCAAGGGGTATCGTATTACCCAGTTACTGGGTTGTGGAGGTCAGATAGGCAGTCGCTCCATGTAAAATACTGATATTCAGCTGCATCCGGTTAGATTGGAAGCCGACCCCAACATAGTTGGGAAAAGGCTAGGCAGATTGATTGACTAATGAACAAAGAGATTTATGTAGACAGGCTATAAAAAGAAATGTCATAGTAAAACTGTGATCCCATGTCTCAGTAATGCTATAAAGCATAATATATTAAAAGTACATATAATAGCCAAGTTTGACATGTTACACTTTTACCATCACAAATCTTTGAATATCAACCGTCAGATAGTTTGTCATACCTAAGATTTTTTTAAATTTATCTAAATACTCGGTAAAAAAGGTGCTGTATGATACCGCTGTGTGATCCCAACATTACACAGTAAAATATCTTAAATTTCAACGCTGTGGGAACGTCGACTGAATCAATAAAATTCTAATGGAAATAAATCTTAGTTAAGTCCTGTCATTTTATAATTTTATCACTACAAGGTTTGCAATACACAATATACAAACCGGCATATTTTCTTCGAAATTAGTAATTTGCGCACAATGCCACCTGTCATGTATGACACGATACATAGAACCAATCTGAGCGTGATGTGACTTTGATGTTATTCGCTTTGTCTCGTCTATAATAAGTATATTTAAATGTCTTTGCTTGTGAAATTATTAAATTCGTATTTCCTTTTTGAGGAAATAATGCTTATTCAATTGCGTAAGGCCCCCATTACCCCACATTCAAAAATATTTGAACAAAGAACCTACGACAAAATATCTTTTGTTAGTAATACCATTCCGTTCCGTTTTTGCATATCTCTCTCGCTCATAATTTACAACGTATTTACCAAGAGATAAGATCTATGAATGTCAGTTTAACAATGTTACAAAATATAGCCGTTGGTGGTTCAATTCTCGTAATACCACTGAGGTATTCCCCTTTTGTAAATTCATCATTACGGTAATTTAATATGCTCAGGCGGTTCGCAAAAGTAGGGCGGTACAATCGAACGCAGTGGTTGTACAGCATGTTATTGTTAAATGCTTGAATAGGAAAATGAGTGCGAAAAGATGATTTATTTTGCTGTTTTCCTTTTATTTGTTGTGAGATTTTGAATTTATTTAAACGGTTCTTCTTATGTATACTGTAAACTTACTTACATTGTATGAACTCATTGTATGAATATTAATTGAGCTAAACTATGTTGCGGCATCATCAATACCCCCTTTATATTATACAAGCCTAACACAGGCTCGTACAAAATAGGTATTAGGTTTATGTTTTAATTTGAAGCCAGTATTTTAACCATGCCACAATAATTATTTTTCTTTTCATTGTGTACCAACTTTTTCCTAAATAAAAACTCTACAATTACATCAAAACCTATCAATTTTATTGCAACACATAATTGTTGTAACACTCAATTGAATGAATTTTATTGACAAAAACAACAATTTCTTTGAACAATTAGTTTGAAAGCATTTTCTCCAGCAGTGCTCCACACATGCCGATGGTAGATAATTTAGAAGCGCTAATCACAGGCTGCCCGCTTCTCTTTGTTGAGGGTGAGGCTTGATTGATGATCCGACTTTGCCGATGTCGGGTTAATCTTCAAACAACACACTATTAGGTGTGTGTATGTGTATGTGCGAGTATAAACTCGTGAAACGAGGTGAGGATGTTTTCTGGTGAATTTTTGTAAGCTAGATGGATCGTTGTTTGTTTTTGTTGTGAGGATTGTGGATACAATGAGAACTGACAGTTGCTGAAATGTAAAATATTTGCAACGTGCCTAATGTGTTATATTTCTTTTAAATATGGTCCTACCTTTGTAAAATGATAAGAAGTGATAATAACGATGCACATCATCATCAGCCTATAATGTTCCCACTGCTGGGACACAGGCCTCCTCCCGGTGAGAAGGAGTGGGCGGTAATCTACCACGCGGGCCCAGTGCGGGTTGATAGATGTCACATGTCGTCGAATTTTTGATTCTAGGTATTCTCACGATGTTTTCCTTCACGGTTTTGAGAGCAGTGGTGATGAAATAATTTACACAAACTAAAGCGCCTGCCTGGGTTCGAACCTACGACCTACAGCTCTTAAGTCACGGCTGTTACCACTGGGCCACCACTGCTCACTATGAGCTTGCGCTTTTTCCGAATATATAGGTAAATTATGTAGGTACCTACTTAATAGAAATACTCATTCGGTGACAGCTTACCTACAAGTTGAATGCCCTAGTAAAATTATGTTTTAACCATACTAATAAAACTTAATCATGTTTCATTATTTTATAACTACCATTTAAATTATGGGTACTATGAAACTGCGTTCATAGTATATTTTACAATCCAATATAATAATAGCTTCGTTAACGATATCGTCCTCGATTGTACTTTTATATTAACGTTTTTATTTCGTGAAAAGTTAATTGCTGGTTGGTTAAACTGTAGGTCCTAATCAAATCAGAAGAGGTTGGAATCGTGACTTAAAATACCTTCACTGCGCCATTTCGAGCCTATAAAATGGTGTAGATTCAGGGAGAAATGTCGTCTTTTGAAATGAGAAGGTAACTGGAAATAAATCTATCATATGTATTATCACTTAGAATGTTTCTTGATTAATCGGTACGATTTCATACAATGTTGACGTAACCGAAGTCAAGCCAGATTTATTTAAACTTGGTTAGAGGACCTAGACAAGAATGGCAATCACTTTTAAAGCATTTCGTATTTTTACAATGACACTAGCTTTCCAATAGTATATACATTTTTAACTTTTTTATCATCGTTCTCGCTCACAGAAATTATATCACTTTCTCTAGGTTCTCACAAGCTGTCATAACTTTGGTAAAATATACGTACATCATGACATTCAATTTGTGCCGCATTGTTATTTCGTAGGACAAAAATACAAATGGAAAAATATTTTGTACCTTTTTAGGGTTGCGTTCCTCAAAAGATCACCCGTGTGTCTTCTGTCCGTTTGTCACAGCCAATTTGCTAATCCAATCGACCGGTTAAGTTGCAATTTGTTACACATATCGATTTCAGTGACCCAAACACGGACTTGTTACGTAAATAAATGAATAATGTGGCGGTCACTTTTTGGAGACAAATAAGAAAATTAATAAAAAGTTTTCCAAACCATAGCTTGTGACATATCAAAACTATGGGGGTCTCGAATAGATTTTATTATAATTTTAAAATATGTATTCTATTAAAGAATTTCTAGAGACTAAACATGATCCAGCAATAGTATAACATTATGTGAGGTAACGTATACCGACAAGTTTGCATGCTATGTATCCTTAGCAAAACATGTGAGCACTAACTTTAATGTAACACCGGTAATACCATGTTTTAATGCAAATAAAATGAATTTGAATTTGAATAAATGGTTTAAAAATTATTTAAGAAAATAGACGAAAATTTACCATTACCATACCACCCACCACACATACCATATTTACATTTTTTTTCAATTTTTTATTTTTTTTTCTCTTATCTCCGAAACTACTGAGTCTAATTTTTGAAAAAAAAAACAAAAAACAGTTCTATACTTTTAAATTACTGTAAAACCTATGAGAAGTCTAAGGTCTTAAAATAGACGCACGTAAATCGCTCAATAATTTGCGTACAAACTTACATTTGCAGTTGGAATGTATGGGATAACATGATTACAATGACTTCAATGTTAAGTTAGTTAGTGGGATAATTATGTCTCTTCTTTCTTCATAACAACTACGGATCCCTTTATTGTATATGGTCCAACACGCACTTGGCCGATTTTTTTTTGTATTAAAACGTAATGGCCGTGTGAATGGGTTTATAATATTAATGAACAAGACTCCATTCCCTCTGCCCTCAGTTTGTTCAATACCTTCATCCACCAACGATTCCTCGATAACGACCCAAAAAAAATCCAAAACAATGAAAAAATTAAGTGTCCTTACGCCTCCCAAATATTTCACATCGGAGGCCTTATCAGCTTATTACCAGACGTCGCAAAATCACGTAGACTGTGTCCCTCATAACAGTGACAGGCTGACATTGTATTAAGGAGGAAAAGTATT
Organism: Fissipunctia ypsillon; assembly: GCA_947568875.1. Classification (NCBI taxonomy): domain Eukaryota; kingdom Metazoa; phylum Arthropoda; class Insecta; order Lepidoptera; family Noctuidae; genus Fissipunctia; species Fissipunctia ypsillon. Next base: position 20,489,500 of record OX387649.1, read on the forward strand.
AGGTACTCTCCTACTTTTTATTCCAGCCGTGTGAGTGATGGGGCTGGAATACTAATCTTTGGTCTTTTGAGCCACAGTGACGAAAATGTATGGAAGAGAGGCCTCTGGTTTGAAATGTATGGGGATTTTCTTGTGTTGTGGTATATTGGCGCATGATGGCTAGACTCATTCACTACATCGATTAAATATTTCGTTGTTAGTTTGTATCTTTGGTCGGCGTTTATTCAAAACAAAAGCACCTTAGGACCTCGCCTAACTGCACATAATCTATACAAATAAATAATATTGGAGTGTCTATTTGTAATGTCAAAATAACAACTTTTTACTAAATGCTTATGAAATTACATATATACGGTACTTATAACAAAAAAGCAATTTTTAAAATTTTTGTCTGCCTGTCTGTTTGTTCTGGTTAATCTCCGAAACGGCTAGACCGATTTTGACGGAACTTTCACTGGCAGATAGCTGATGTTATGGGGAGTAATTTAGGCTATTTTCATTATAGAATAATTAGGTTCCGCGCAAAAAATAAATAAAACCCATGAATTTGTGAATAAAAAGTTGGATTTGAAAAATTATTTTTTATTTGGTAGCCGAATTCTCGAGGATAGTTATAGGCTATTTAACATCTCGCTGCGTCACTTAAAAGCTAGGCAAAAAAAAAGTCAGAAAGAACACTAAGCGAAAACGAAGTAATAGCACGGGCGGATAATGCAACGCGACGGGTCGGGAGAAGAGAGGGTATTAAAATGTGGCTGTTATTTTAGTATACTGCGTATCTTACGACTTTCACGCAAACGAAGTCGCGGGGCACAACTAGTTTCAACTGTCGACTTCTTATCTATTCATCTCGTCTACATTAAAAAAAAACACAAAACAATAAAACTGAGACATTTGCGGACATAAAATAAACTCTCGTAGAAACACTTATTGTAGAAATGTATGTACAATGTTTATTAAACATATTACTTGTACATTATACAAAATACCTAAGTACTTATACATATTATAAATATTATCTTTCATTAAACAGGCTTTACGAAAGCCTGTTCAGCTGTGTTCAATCTACGTTAGAATTAAGCATTAATTTGTAATATTTTTTGCTGACGAAATATTCAAAAGGAAATCTAAATGTATATTTAATTAGTGTCATCGACCTCTGCGCGCTGAAAAACGTGAGAGCAATTGCGCCTTTTCATCATAATTTTGAACATTTTTGTGAAGGCTAACGTAAAATCACTTAGTTCATTTTTGTATTTAATGTACTGAATATTATCGTAATAAAACATAACTTATCACAACATCACGCCTGTATTCCCCGAAGGGTTAAGCAGAGGTTAAGTTACCTATAGTACACCCACATTTTGCCAGTGATGTTTAAGTCCCATGTAATAGGGGGCGAGCCTATTGCCATCAACTGGGCACAAGTCCAGACTCAGGTCTCCGGTCGACCTGATAATAATAGGTCACCAGCGCATTTAGACATCTGACAAAATTAGGCTGACATGTCTTTTGTGCCTGTAACTATGTACACCAGCACCCCATAGCCTTCAAACACGAACTCAGAAACATTGTTTGGCGGTAGAAATATATACCAATGGAGGAGGTAGGTATTACTTCTCCGGATGATCCATTCACAAAGGTTTCTTTTTAATCGAATTCAAAAAAAGAAGGATGTTCTCAGTTCGTCGGATTCTATTTTTTTTTTTTTATGTATGTTCCCCGATTACTCGAAGATGGCTGGACATATTTGGAAAATTTATTTTGTGTTTGAAAGGGTAGACTTTCCAAGTGGTCCCACTGTCATCAAGTCAGGATCTAATGATGGGGTTCTGGTGAAATCGAGGGAACTCTTCAAAAATTATAGGCACACCTACAGCAAGTTGGGTATTTTTAAATACTACTTGTGCATTTGCTCTTGGAAAGCACCATTTGGTGAAGTGGAACTGATGATGAAGACCACAGATGGCCACCGGAACTACTCAATAATAAGTATTTCACGGGTTGCGATTCGATTACTTGAATATAGTAGCTAAGCAATTTATGCTCGTCACAATGTATAAATATGGTGAATTGGAGCTGATGGTGAAGTACCAGGAGAATTCCTCAGCAATTAACGTACCTGTATTGGAAAAAGCAATATTTTGTAAAAGGTGATAAGCAGTTGACATTAGGCTATTGTAACTTAGATCAGTTACAAACCGACCCACTAAAAAGTGCAAAATATAAACTATTTTTCAAAAAGAAAAAAAAAACAACTGACTTCCAAAACAAATACTACAAAGTGAAAAATAACTTTAATTTCCGAAGTCGGTGGCAAAAAACTAAATACAGCTCCAAAGACACCGACTTCCGAAATTAAAGTTATTTTTCAGTTTTTTTTTTTTTTGTAAAAAAAGTTTTTACATTTTGTAAAATATATTTGTGACCGTATTTAAAATGAAGACCCCTCCGTACTTTGGAAAGCACGTTAAGCCATTGGTCCCGGCTGTCATTCGTGGATCTTTAACAGTCGTTACGGGTTGTCAAAAGCCCGAAATTCTGAAAACCAGTCTTACCAAGGGGTATCGTATTATCCAGTAACTGGGTTATGGAGGTCAGATAGGCAGTCGCTCCATGTAAAATACTGGTATGTATTCAGCTGCTTCCGGTTAGAATAGTAGCCGACCTCAGCATGGTTGGGAAAAGGCAGGCAGATGATGTTGAAAACAAAAAATACATACATCTTAAGAAAATAATTGTATATAAATGGGTAACGCGAGTAGCGTTATGAACTGAGTCGTCGTGCCATAAAATGTCAGTAGCAATAAGAATGCGCAACGCTCCCTACTATTACGCACATCAATAGGGCTCTTTAGAAGCTCCATAAGTGCGAGCGAGACAGACTATGTAATAACAATGCACGTAACAGGGAAATTAGCTACCAACTAAAATTACAACTGTTATTCTTTGGCAATGGTATGACGTGGCAATATTGACGTAGTGTGTCAATTTGCTTAGCAAACCCTACCCTGACCGTACCTACCAAATTTGAGGACATTCTTCTAGTGTGAGTCTTTATAATCTGCACATATCGAAATGAGGGAATCTATGCTTAATTTTATCGACGGAAAAAATGTTAAAAAAAATCTAAATATTTATTAATATTTTTTATGGATTTTTAAAAAAAATTGTTTGCTTTTGTGACCCCAGTGTATACAAAACTGTGTAACTTTTAAACTAAACGATTTATCACGATAAAACAAACTCCATAATGTTTGGAAGTAATTAGGTGTCGTCATAAAATAAAAATTATGGAAAAAAAATAGCCATAATCAAATATAAACATTTTTTTTTGGCAAAAATCTGATTTTTTTTCATTAATTTTTACAAAAATTGTAAAATTTCTCAATAACATGCCCCCATCACCTTCTTTTTTTTATATCTTTAAGTTATTCTTCATTGTATTAGGAACCTAACGGTAAAAATTGCATGTTTTTAACTCAACCCCAACATTTTTTATCAAATGTCAAAGAAAGGCCCAACGCATAGCTACGCACATTGTTTAGCAGGTAGATAAACTTTTTTTTGTTAACTTTGTTGTGAATGCGCGCGGGTCGTTTCAAAGATGGCACTCCGAACGCGGAATCGTATTGTTCTCATAAGGGTGGTTTGTTTGGGATGATAATTAATGCAAAAGAGTTCAATTGAAACCCATTTATTATTAAATACAAAATTTAATGCATCAGGTTCTCAAAATGTCCACCTCGTTGTTGTAAACACAAAGCCGCGCGAATTAGAATTTGGTGTGTCGCTCTCCTTATCATTTCGGGATCATTGCGAATATCATTCGCACAGTTTATTATGCGGTCACGCAAATCGGCCTCACTGTTGATGGGGGTACTGTAGACGCGTTGCTTCATGGTCCCCCATAGGAAATAATCAAGGGGCGTCAAATCGGGTGAACGCGCAGGCCACCCTACAGGTCCTTGCCGGCCGATCCATTTGTCATGATCATTTTCGTTTAAAAATCTTCTTACATTTGTAGCGTAATGGCAGGACATCCGTCCATCTGAAGAAACATCCTTTGACGCACAGCCAGTGGGACATCTTCCAATAACTGAGGCATATCATCTCTCAATAGACTTAAAAATCTTTCACCAGTCAACGTTCTCGGCAATATGACTGGTCCAATCAACATGTTATCGATAAGACCAGCCCAAACATTTATCGAAAATCTTACTTGGAAAGTAGATGACCGTTTCAGTTTCGGGTTTTCACCTGCGCGGCACCATCTGTGTAAATTTCGACAGTTAGTAATACCGTCTCTAGTGAATGTCGCTTCGTCCATCCATAGTATTTTTCTTGGAAAGTTTGGGTTTGCTCTGGTTTTTCTTTGAATCCATGTGGACATCACACACCTTGGACGCCAGTCTACGTCTTCATGTAGATGTTGCACCCTTTGATAGTGATAAGGATGCAATCCTTCTTTCTTTAAAATACGCCACACTGATTTTTGGGATATTCCATGACGAAGAGCCAGTCGTCTAGTACTTATGGATGGATCAGCAAACAAATCACTTAATACTGCTTGTTCAGTAGCCGCATCAATAATTACTTGAGGTGGCTCGCGACGATCTCTACTTGATCCAAGTCCAGTGATCGACAACCTTCTGTGAACTTCCTGGAAGTTTCGGGCAGATGGCACTGGTTGCCTGTTAGGATACGCAGCTATGTAAGCCGCGCGCGCAGCTCTGGCACTTCCTTGCCCACTCCATAATAAAAATGTATGTCGGCGATGTGTGCCGGGGAAAATTCACTTAAACGCGGCATCATGTAGCAGCGAACGAAAGTTATGAAAGTCCAGCGAACGAAAGTACCGAAACACATGTAGCAGCGGCGAATAATTCGGAGCGACTGCCAGTCTGACATCTGTCATAATTCAAGTTCCTTTGGCTGGCCCTACCTCCCCGACCTGCGCACATTCAAAAGAAAGTTTATCTACCTGCTAAACAATAGCTATGCGTTGGGCCTTTCTTTGACAGTTGATAAAAAATGTTGGGGTTGAGTTAAAAACATGCAATTTTTACCGTTAGGTTCCTAATACAATGAAGAATAACTTAAAGTTATAAAAAAAGAAGGTGATGGGGCATGTTATTGAGAATTTTTACAATTTTTGTAAAAATTAATGAAAAAAAATCAGATTTTTGCCAAACAAAAATGTTTATTTTTAAATGTGGCTATTTTTTTTCCATAATTTTTATTTTATGACGACACCTAATTACTTCCAAACATTATAGAGTTTGTTTCATCGTGATAAATCGTTTAGTTTAAAAGTTACACAGTTTTGTATACACTGGAGTCACAAAAGCAAACAATTTTTTTTAAAAATCCATAAAAAATATAAATAAATATTTAGATTTTTTTTAACATTTTTTCCGTCGATAAAATTAAGCATAGATTCCCTCATTTCGATATGTGCACATTATAAAGACTCACACTGTATTGTATAAGTTCTATGAAGGTCTCCGTAATCTACCTACATTGCATGTTCGTGTTAACCACTCCTTATTAGTAGTGTACGTCAGAAAATTTCACCTATTTATTTCCGTTCCTGGTTAATTAATAACACAGGTGTTTCACACGACTGCGTTCCCAGTATTGTCTCTTAAAGTAATTTATGTATATTGACATAATCGTATGATATTTTAGTCGATTTTATCATTTAATTAGACTATGTTAAGTGTCAATTTGTCTTTTATCGTCTCCATTTATGGTTCTTACGAGTAGGTCGATTTTCGTAATGAATAAACAAAAGTAGAGGATGAATGAGAGTCGACTAACAAAAGGTATTTACACGGCAGATGTCAGTGGGAACGCCGGAAGGGGACGCCTTAGGAAGACATATAGTGATCTTATTGGTGATGTTCTTCAGTAAGGTCAGGTGCGTAGTACTCGCTACCGGCGTGCGTGTATGACCAGATTTATGAACGTAAACGAGGCAAAAAGAGTATTGAGATTGTAGCAGCTGGCGTTCTGTACTTTCTGCCTAACCCCATGGAAAGAAGGCGTGAGTTTATGTATGTATGTATGTATCTAAACAAGATTATGATTTTGTTAGATCTGAGGTTACTGATTCATTAATATCAAACCCATTAAGGTTTGATATAATATGAATGAGTAACCACAGATTTGAATCTTGATGAAAGTAGGTAATTATGAAAATTAAGATTGCCGTTTTTTTTTATTTAACCTATTGTAGCGAAAAAAATAATAAAAAGACAGAAAATTCACTTTTCAGCTACGTTACGTTTAATTTAGTTTTTAAAATAAAAATAAAAAATAACATTAAAAGGTAAAAAAAATGAATATTATTGTATAAAAAAGTTGCAGGTTGTCTTGTGTGAAAGGAATAAAATAGAGAACTTTGGTCCGATAGGTACGCGAATAACGAACGAGAAAATAAACGTACTACCTAGTCGATTGCAATCTCTAGTAAGTAACGCTACCAAAACATATCGTTATAAAAAAAATTAGAGAACCAAAGTATCTCACATTTTACAAATAAAATTAAATAGTTAATGAATTAAAAAAAATCTCGTACTATCTACACTATTAAATTTGTACGTAAAATTATCATAAAAAAAACCGTGGCATAAGTAATTGCGTCAGGCGAGGTGACGTAGACTGTAGATTGTCGCAGGTTCAGGAACTGGCGTTGTTTGTGAAACCTTCAGTGGTCTAAATGCGACCCAACTCTCGACGTTGGCCAAGGACGTCCAGCGTAATTTTAGGCCAAAACCTGGAGGCCGAAAGGCGGCCTGTTCAAAGCTGTTCAATCCTAAGACAAAATGAATTAGGGTTAGACCAGCGTGATCAGACTGAACTTCCGATTGAGGAAAACTGTTAAAAGATACGTACCAGAAAAAATAAAGATGAATGCTTAGAATAATACTTAATATACCATTCTCAATATAATTTTGCCATAAGGTATTAATAGGACGGCAGAGATAGTCTGGTTCACTTGAAAAAAACTCGTTAATTTTCCACAAACTGGGTCCGTATCAATAGATTCAACTTTTGCAACTAAGAAAAAAATGGGGACCCATCTGTCAGAAGAAAAATAATTCGAATCACGAAATAAAAAGATAAAAATCGACCAGGCTCAAATACAAACGGAAAAAAGGTTGATTATAAAGAACCAAAAAGTTTTGACATGCAGAGTTATGCTGCACTATGTTTTCCCACTCCTGGGCAAAGGTCTGCCCCATACTTTTCCAGCTTTCTTTATGTTGTGCCTTCTTCGGCCAATCGGTCAGGAACGAGTTCAACTCGTCATGCCAGCGTTTCTTAGAACTAAAACGCACAAGCGACTGGTCGTGGAAGGCCTTTTTTTTTAGTGGATGGGAAATCATCAAATGACTTCTCCCGCTCTGGGCGGAGCGGAGGGCGTGTCAGACATTAACTGACTAAAACCCACCCGTAGGCCTGCCTCGGTGACGACGCCCGGATTCAGTCACCCACTGGTTGAAGACGACTTGTATTACATTGTTTCAATAATAACCTAGCTAGATAAATGTGTTCATAAAATAAATTCATTCTCAAGTCGTTCATAGTCATTTAAAATCCATCGACTTAAAATATATTACAATACTGGCCAAAATTATTGACTCACATGATAATAACATTTTTATTTATCTAGTCCTAGTCAACACGAACTATTGAATTATGACATTCATACCTCGCCCTTACTTTAATCTAATACACCCGCTGTCAACGACTTTCCATCAGTTATCAAAACAGCCGTCTTACACAAACATTACGATACATATTCCGTACTATAAAATAATACCAATTCAAAGTCACTCGTAAAACCCACCGCACATAATTCTCACGTTCAGTACACCGAGCAACAACACTAAGCTTCGTCGTTCCTCGTAAAACTTCGTACTTACTCATATTCATCAATCAAATGGGGTTATTATATTGTAGGTTGAAGGTAAGTATACATAACCGCGCGATTACGAAACAGGGTGATCACGCAACTCACGCTCGCGGCATTGTATTAAATCTTTATTCCCAAAGACGAATGGGTTTTTCGTTAATTATTTCCTCTCCCGATACGTTTCGCACGCTTGGGGATGAAGAAATTCGTTTAGTGATGTTTTTATGATTATAATTGGAGAAACATTTGATGGGATCGGCTGTATTTTTTTGTATGAAGAATTTATTTTGATCTGATACCTATATATTATGGATTAGTATGTATCGTGAATGAATTTCAGTATTTTTGAGTAGGTTAAAACATTGAAAATTAGGTTTTTTACCGCAGCAGTTAACTTTTCTAGACGTTTTCATTACAAATTTTAAAAACACTTCTTGTTCCTTAGTATTTCAACTTTGACGTATATCGGAACCCTGGGGTTCTGGACCTTTGAAAGGCGTATAAGGGGCCGAAGCCAATTCGCAGAGGCTCCTTTGACATTTTTAAGTGTGGAGGCACCAACCGACGATTATCCCTGTTTGTTCTATGCAAGTGCACCCAAGGACAACCCCCGGTTGGTGCAGAACTATTTTTTTTATTGGAGATAGGTTTGCTCTTGACTCTAGCTAGACTCAAACGGTATTTTGCGCGAGTTTTGTTTTTGGGGAATGGCATCTCGCAGTTCAACCTATAGGAGGTTGTCGACTGCTTAACCGGGCTTGCCTGTGGATGCCTCAAAAAATTAAGGCCTCCAGCCAGGCATAAAAACTAAAACTAAGCGACTACTCGCTAAGGGCACCCCCTGTGGGGTACGGACCTCGGCTTAGGGCGTCGCTGGGAGAGGACAGCAAGGGGACATGCTGGATCGGATTAAGGTATTTTGCGCGAATGGAAATTTTTGCGTGAGACACTAACTAGCGCGAAAGACACGTGCGCGAATCCACTTGTGCGAAAGGACAGCTGCGAAAGAAAGTTGCGGTTTACCGCTTTTTCGGAGGTTGTCGACTGCTTAACCGGGCTTGCCTGTGGACGCCTCAAAAAATTAAGGCCTCCAGCCAGGCATAAAAACTAAAACTAAGCGACTACTCGCTAAGGGCACCCCCTGTGGGGTACGGACCTCGGCTTAGGGCGTCGCTCGGAGAGGACAGCAAGGGGACATGCTGGATCGGATTAAGGTATTTTGCGCGAATGGAAATTTTGGCGTGAGACACTTGCGCGAAAGACACGTGCGCGAATCCACTTGTGCGAAAGGACAGCTGCGAAAGAAAGTTGCGGTTTACCGCTTTTTCAATGAAAATAGACCCCGACAGTATAAGTACCTACATCTTACTAGGCCCATGCAATAGAAATAAAATTAAACTTATATTACTTTACGCCTTGAAAATTGTGTAGTTTATTTGATATAATTAAAGATAAATCGATATACACCACATCTTTTATTCTTTATAATGTGTGTAAAGTGATATAACTTTGATTTTATCACATAACACTAAAAAGAAACGGTACCCATGAAATCTCAATGGTTTCTAAACAAAATTAGTTCTAGTGTTTTTATTATATAAAGTTCTATTGCTATCTAAAAGATGTGTAAAAAATACTTGTAACATTCAAGACTAGTGCATTTTATAATATGTTTAATGATATAATTTAAATTATAACATTATACACCAAAGAACTTAAATGTGGCTATTGATATGTCCGGTTTTATTTAATTATCTCAGATTCTAATTATTTTTAACAGAATCGAAAGCATATCCGATATAATAGTAACGATTTCCAATTGATAAAAGTTAAAACGTCAAAAAAAATCTCAGTAATAAAAAATTTGTAGCCGCTTAAAAACTGCAAAACTTTTTATTTATGTTTCTCGAAATGAGGATTTCTGACTTTCTGACTTATACCACTTTTCATTAAAGGTACAGAATTTTCCAAAAACGCCAAAACACGTCATTCGTAATTACAAAACAAAAGGCTTAATACCATTTTTTTCCTTACAAACTTTCAATCCCATATTCTCTCTCTCCCCCCCCCCCTCCCTTAGGGGATGATTTTCCAAAAACGCTGAAACACGTGGTTTTTAATTTTTAACTAGAATGCTAATATACCAATGTTCATGGTTTAAACTTCAAAAAAGACGATTTTTATACAAACTTTCATTCCCTTTTTTACTCCCTTAGGGGTAGAATTAAAAAAATCCTTCCTTATTCCTGGTCTACATAATAAAGGAAACTTCTGTGCAAAATTTCAGCTTTATAGGTCCAATGACTTGGGCTGGGCGTCGATGAGTCAGGACTTTTCTTTTTGTTTATTATTTGTACACATACATACATAAACTCACGCCTTCTTCCCATGGGGGTAGGGGGGTTTATTTGTACACCTTCTTACTTAATAACACAAAATAAAAAGTATACATAGGTAATATCGATAACCTTTATCCAAAAACAGATAACAATAGGAACAATATCATAATCGCTATAACATTAGGGATCCCAACTCTATTCAAAGAAAATATAAAGGAAAACTTAAAAAGCACAGTTTTATTCAGAAAGGATATTCTCGTTCGTTTCTCTTGGGTTTTTGTTACGAAACGGAACAAAAAAAAAAATACTAAATTCTCCTCACGTAGGTAATGATTTGGATAGGGTTGGCAGAAATTCATGTGCTTTGAATTAAACCAATTATGTAGTATCACTTTTTTTTTGTTTTAAACGTTATGATTACGTACGTGTAAATAATTAAAGGTAGTTTTCATATAGGTAGTGTTTTAGAAAATTTCAATTATAAATAAATACCACCTTTTCATGACAGCTATTTAAGTAATTTACTATACAATAAACTGCACAACATATTAAACACATTCACTGATTGTATAAATTCCAACGCAAACAAAAAATACAAGAATTTTTAAATTCACACTGGCTCACACTGAATTATGATTCAGTGTTAGTAGAGCTGACATTCTTTTATTTTTAAATGAGAGCTGATATTATTAAAATGTATGAAGAAATACAGGACACGAAAGAATTACTCAAACCATAACTTAAACAAATCAGGTACCCACTCACAAATACACACCTACAATCCCACATACACATTTACACTCACTCCCACACACACATACACAACCACAATAATATCAACTTTTAAAAATAACTCCTGTTCCATGGATACCAGTCTTCTTATAAACATGTATGGGTAGCGATTTTTTATAATATGGAATGTATAAATACAATAGGCAGTTTATAGTAGGCATACAGCCCTGAAACATTTCCAACATGTCAACACGAAGATATGTTGGTAACGTTTAATATTCTGCTTTTCTTTGTAGATAAAATATAATTTCATACTTTTAACACAATAGATGTTCAAACTGTACATTCTAACTGTATGATTATGAACTAAGAACACTTTAATATTTTATTTATTTATTGATTTAGGATCTCCAATAATAGATGACATTAATAAAGGGCAACACCAGGTATTAAGTAGGTGGACTCCTTCACTTATAGGAAACCACAGCATGCACAATAAAGTTAACGACTAAGTTAACAACGTTAAAATATTAATAATAGCCAAAATTTGTAAAAGTTAATATATTTTTAAAGAACATAAAAAAGAAGAAAATATAATAATATATACATATATGTCGGAGCGACGGGCTCACAATCGTCATCAGAAGGGTAATTATTAATTAAATTATTCATTATGTTACTGTCCCTCTACTTCGTGGGCAAAGAAAAGCGCGAGGTAATTATAATCACTATAATCACTAGTTACTTAAACTTATTTAACAATATAGCCCACTCTAATAATCTACGTTTTGCTTAAATGATTTAGAAGGGCGCAACGAGTCCGCGGGTCGCGCTCAGTCAATCTCGGGGTCTAAATGTAACTGACTGCCTGATCCAGGCTCCTCTGATGCTAAACTCTTATCGTCTTAAAACGTTCTCACGGGAAAACTAAGCCGACCCCCGGCCACGTTCGACGCGATTATGTTCACGTCGTCGCCTCTCTTAGCGGAAACAATTATTCATTATTTACTTATTATCAATTAGCTCTGTGCGCTAACTAAGACCACCGTGAACTTGAGAGTTACACGTGGTGTGACTTGATACCATTGTCTGGCGCCGACATATATATAAATATATACTATAATATAATATAATATAATATAATATAATATAATATAATATAATATAATATAATATAATATAATATAATATAATATAATATAATATAATATAATATAATATAATATAATATAATATAATATAATATAATATATATATATATATATGTCTATAAAGACGTATTTTTTTTGTAACTGTATGAGGGGATAATCTTCGGAAGTACTGATCCGATTTCGAAAATCATTTCACTAATAGGAAGCTACATTATTGCCAATTGTCATAGGATATAATTTCACGCGGACGAAGTTGCGGGCAGAAGCTAAACTAGTTTCTTATATTTAGACAGAGACTCGCAGATGTCCAAATTCGAAGTTTTAACTAGCATGCTACATTGCCTACAAAGTCTTGGCACATCGGCGTAATGCCGAAGGTTAGTTTTGAGCCAAGGATGTGAAATAAATTGTATGAGTTATGCCTGGGGATCCGAGTCGGAATTTTAATCTCTAACGAACTCAAAAGTTCACTGCAATCAATCGTTACATTCAATATTTTGTGAGGATGATGCAGTCCAATTTCTTTCTACGACTGGTTACTGTATCCATGTGATAGTGTATCAACCTGTCAGCTACTCAGTTGTTTAACCAAGTGATCTCCGCAGCACAGATGGTAAAGGAACCGCTTTTCGACAACTCTAATCGCTTGGAGGAAACCTCGTAATGCGGATTCCATACCATGGAACTATATTCTAGGATTTGACGGACTAAAGTGTTGAAAAGCTTTATTTTTGTAGCGGGTCTCTTATATTCCTTACTACGAGTATATTGCAAAAACGGATCCAGTGACCTTGATTCTGAGCCAATATTCAGGATGTGCATATCGAACTTTAGCGCTTGATCAAGTGGAACTCCCAGATCGCGAATTTTGCGCAGTTTCTTTACTTCAGTTGAAGTAAAGAAACTGCGCAAAATTCATAGTTATGACTATGTATTACTAGCAGCGCCCCGCGGTTTCACGGAATAAAAAGTATCCTATGTGTTAATCCAGGTTATAAACTACCCGTGTGCCAAATTTCATCCAAATCCGTTTAGGAGTTTTAGCGTGAAAGAGTAACAAACATCTATCTATCCATCCATCCACTCGTCACTACATCGCATTTATAATATTAGTAGGATTGTAGGAATTAGTAGGATTTGTTCTCAAGCACTTTTTCAATACGAGTGAACTGGATATAGTGACAATTACTAATATTTAAAAGCATTTTGTTTTCTTTCCACCAGTCTACAAATCTGTTGATGTCGTCCTGAAGCATTTTGTATTTTGGAGTCTAAATTATTCTGAATAGGCTTCATTATCTTTAAATCGTCCGCAAACAAATAACAACGGGAGTGTTTGAAGCACTCGGGTACGATATAATGTCGGAGCCACTTTTTGTAGGTACCTTTCCCAGAAATATTTTTATCCAAAAGGATATCCTAGGTCCCAAGCATTAATAATGGTCGTGATTTGTTTACAGACTAAAGATATCTGTAGGCTTACCATTCCTTAAAGTATGAAGATACGATATTTCATTCGAAATTTATGATCTATTTTTATGTAACTTTAGCATCCCTAAAGTATAAATATTATTCTGTGAAATTAATCTCACTAACCACAACAATACGTCAAGAAAACGGTTTTTTAGGGACCAGTTTTTATGCTTAGATCATTGTGGCAGTAATAATAGTTCTATGGCTTAGATATGTTTTTCGACAATTTGTAATCTATGATGACAGCCGCACGGGTCGATCGATCAGATTAAGCTACGCTTGTCGCAGTTGGTCCGTGGATGGGTGACTATCTTTACATTCCAAGAAACCTCTGTGCCTCAGAAAGCACGTTGAGCCGTTGGTCCGGTTACGGGTCGTCAGAAGTCCGAAAGTCTGACAACCAGTCTTACCACGGGATATTGTGTTACCCAGTAACTGGGTTCTGGAGGTCACATAGACAGTCGCTCCATGTAAAATACTGGTATTCAGCTGCATCCGGTTAGACTGGAAGCCGAACCCAAGATAGTTGGGAAAAGGCTGGGCAGACGATGGGTATTGTCGTTTGTTATTATTATGCACACGTTAGAAAATACGGAAAGGGTGCTTCGTGTAGCCGAAAAATGTCAGTTTTAAAGGTCATAATAACGTCTTGACATGTATCATTAGTGCAATGTAAGTAATACGTTCGTGAACAAACGACAGTAAAATTACTGAAATTGGAGTTTTATTAATAATATCATACCTTTAGTAGAAGTTAAAAAAAGAAAATATTCAAATATTCACCGTTCTAATTAATTTTCATAATACCCACCAAATAAGAAAAAAAATATAACGGCAATTTAATATTCTTCATCTGAAAATACGACGATTAAAATTAATTTGTCCGGAAGTGTACGTGAATTTCTTCAGTAATTAAATTACGAAACAATAATGATGTTCCATTTATATCGCAAGCTTGGTTTACAGAATGGTTCAAATATATATATATATATCTCTTGTCTTTTTCGTCGTGTCGATGATTCCATTTATCTGTTATAATATTACGTATAATAAATTATAATGCGTCTAATTTGAGACAGCTTTCCTTGATAGGTGAGTCCTACTACTGGGTGGACGTACAAGGCGTTGCGTGAGCTCAGCACAGAACAAGGCCGTTGGCATATCTGCGTCTTAAATAAGCTATGACCAAAATTCGGCCACTTTCACAGCGATATCGTAGGCTTTACAAAGGTGCTTTTTAATGCAGGTGTTTTTGCACAGAGAGCACGACAAGAGCTGAGTCATCGTTTACAATGTGGCTCCACAGTCGCACTTTAGCTCACCGCAGTACCTCTTTTCAGTAGTTTCCGTATAAGAAATGTATCTATTGCTAGTCAGTCTCATGTCCTTCAAAATATTATTGATCCTTTTGTAATCGGCTTTGATACGAAGCATTCATTCAATCTACGTAGGATTTATTCAGGACCGTAAAGGAAACCGTGTTAAACAAAATTATGTAGAAAATAAAACTATATCTATTTTAAAGTTAGATATACAGATAGATGGATAGGATACTTGTTAATAATATTATGTACACCATAAAAATTACAGATATAAATGTAGAAATTTTTCATAGGGAGACACAATGGGCGGTCTTATCGCTGAAAGCGATCTATTGCAGGCAACATTTGAGTTCACTGTATTTATGCTCGTAAATAATACCAATGGTAAAAATGTTTGCTTATGCAAAGTTATAAAAACAATTAAGAATACAATAACTTATCATTAATTTAAAAGTACACGTTGCTCACTAACTCATTTTCACACAAAGCATCTGTTTTCACAAGCTTAAACCGATGATAAATCACCTCTGCATTTCAACATTAAAATAGAAAAGAAAACTTGAAGCAGAATACATTAAAATATAACAAATTAACGACACCCACTGCCTCTGGGGCTGCCTAATAAATGAAGACAATTTAATCCGCTAGAAATACAAATCGCTTGTCTAATTTATTTCGCGAGTTGAATTCAGCGAGATTTGCCAACTCGGCTCTCGTGGGATGGCACGTGGATGTAAAGACAAATATTGCGATCTGTGCGTGGGTTTTTTTTTTTTTTTTGTGAGAGCGTGTATGGCCTAGAGTTTTCTTTTTATTTATTATCTCCTAGCAACTGTAAGTATATTAATTTTATTAGCGGTCGAACCCAATAACCTATTGGGTGGGTCAGGGTGGCGCTACGTTATGCTCCAGTGAGTCGGATGTGGTACAGCGCCGGGTTGAGGCTGGCTACTGGTGTCAACTAGGAGAGGTTTGAAGGGCTCTGCTTGTTGACCGGCCAAGAGTGCAGTGTGCTGTGCCAAGATTGCTGATGAGGCTGAGGGTGATGACCAGGTATGCGCGGTCACTGCATGCTGGTCGTCAGGATACCCGTTGAAGCCGTGGGTGCTGACTAGCTGTGTGACTCGCCTCTCGAAAGCTTGAGAAAGAGATGATGATGACGTCACGCTGTAGTAGTTGCACGAAGGCTGCGCTGACGTTCATGTTCGGGGTCACCAGTATAGAGGCATGAGGAACAGGGTGTAAAGTTCACTCATCCTCTATGAAAAGGGAGGATCCTCCGACCAGACGAGTGTTGTGTCTGGTGAGCTACTGCCCGACGGTTGATGTCGGGATATTGTATATATGCTAGTCGCGCGGTAAACTCTGATTGCGCGATACAGGATTTTGCGTGACGTCAGTGTGATGCGTTTGCATGTGGCGATGTAGATATGCCACCACAACCTACTTTCAGTAAAGACAAATCATGTATAGATATGTTGAATTATACTGTCTAACCTCAATAGATGTTAGACAGTATAATTCTATCTGTCCTTATGTCAGTCTGGTAAGATTCCATAATCTCTTATGGTTTCACTATCTCCAGAATGCCAAAACTGGTGATAGATAGGTTATTAGGATAGGTACGGCCGAACCCAATAACCTATTTTCAGTAAAAGACAGATTGCTATTGATGGTAGACAGTATATCCTTATGTCAGGCTGGTATGATTTCATAATCTCATATAGATTATTGGGACGTTAAAACCAGAGATAGGTAGGTTTTGCTATCAAAACGCCTAGGTAGGTTAGGTATGCCAAAACTGGTGATAGATAGATTATTGGGTTCGACCGTTAGTCAAGCGATACTTCTTAAGGCACCTGTCACCCACCGTCGATGAGGAGGCGACAATCTAATCAACGATTTTCTCGCTCAAGAAACGTACCTACAAAAGATTGTAGGTCCCGTGTAAGTAAAATAGTTGATCACTGACTGTTGTTCAGACCGCAGCAGGCGAGTACTGTTTGCCTACCTGAGGCACCTTAACGCTTTCAAGGACACCAAACGAGACACAATAGAAGTTTTATTGTTGTGACTGCCATGGGCGTTTAGTGTCCTTGAAAGCGTTAACATGACTCGTATGATTATGTCGCAGTAATATGGATGTAGCCGTGATATAGTTATATCCCTAGGGATATAGTGAAGCGAGCGGTGCCGCGGCAGTGGCCGGCGAGCGCTACGTCGAAATTGGTCGCAGTAACAAAATTAGGGCACTCCGACAGTTATGAACCGCTTTCATATAACTATACTAGCACTTCCCGCGCGACTCCGTCCGCGTGCATTTCGTACTTTAGTACCCCGCTATGGATAAATTTTCAAAAAACCCTGATACAAGTTATTCTTTATTTTTGCTCTACTGAGTTTCGAGTTAATCGGACCGCGCGTTAAAATTCTTCCATACAATTTTTGAACCCTTTTAAGGCGTTGTTTAGAAAAACAAAAATAATGAAAAACTTCAAAATTTACTTAGATTAAGTATTCGTGCCAAGTTTCAAGTTTATTAACTCAAGGAATAAGATTTTTAATATAAACAAAATCCCCCCTTTTCATCCCCTTAAATGTCAAATTTTCAAAATCCTTCCTTAGGCTTGCTTACAATATAGAAGGCATCAACTGCCAAAATTTCAAGTTTGTATCCCCAGCGGTATAGGCTCTGCGTTGATGAATCAGGTGGGATAAGTAATTATATATATATATATATATATATATATTACAGTATATAGCTATATCCCTAGGGATATAACCATATCACGTCTTCAACCATCTTACTGCGATATAATTACATCCTCCACCTATCAGTCCCTATATCTACGTATACATGTCTGTCTTTAATAAATATCGTGCCTATATGTGTAACAAGTCTTATATCCGTCACTGGAAAAGCCAAAAGTTTAAATCCTATTGGCCCTACATTCAAAATAGATAAAACTCAATAAACTACACTTAATTCTTTTACCAATAAACTCCTTCACAAGAAAAAATCGTCCTGATAACCTCTCTCTAAATACCGGAGAACAAATTGTCTGTGACACAAAGTTCATGCCCACTTTGACTCAGATAAGTTTATCAAGATGCACTGAAAATGATCAAAGACGGAAACTTCTGTGAAGTTAGTAAATCGATTATTTTAATCTACCCTCTTACTTCGAACTTGTTCTTGAAAAATGTCGTTCTGTAAAATCTTGGTTCAGTCCTGGAATGTTCTTTATTAGAGCGAAAAGATTAGACTGCCTTTTTTCTTCTCGTGGGTATCTCATAGACTAGACCAGTCGCCCCATACAAAATACTGGTATTCAGCTGCATCTGGTGATACAGGAAACCGACCCCAACATAGTTGGTAAAAAGGTAGGCAGATGATGATGGGTATCTAATAGACCAGACTTGGTTTTTTAAGACATGGCTAAGCAGTTGGTCGACACCTCACGTGACTAAAAGGCTGGCCTATTTTTTGGCCAAAGAATCAGCATCGCCATACAACGTGGCAATGCTGCCAGCCTTTTGGGCACTTTTTTTCCTGTTGACAGCGATGCGGACGAATTTTTTGATGCCCTTTGATTCTTTCCCTCCTTTTTTATATAACATGTATGTAATTATTATGATTTTAAGTCTGTTAGTTTATACATATTTTATGTAAGTATTATCTTGATTGAAAGTAAAAAATGACCTTTATGTATATATATTTTAATGTTTTTTTTCTAATAACTCGGTCAATCCAGTTAGAAATCAAGTATCATGGCCAAAATTAATAAGAACCTGTGGCACTAATGTCTTTGCCAATCGTGGAAATGATGACGATTTCTTTTAAAACTGTTTCATATAGCTGTTAGCAATGACTTTAAAGTTCAAGGTAGGTATTTATGTACTTAGGTAATTTTTTCATAGCGAGGATGTGTCAATGTGCGCTCTTATAATTTCTCACGTGACGAAATTGTTGTGGACGTGCACGATAATACCGACACGGAAGAAATGATAAAAGCCCACTTTTAGTTCCATCTAGATGTCGCTAAATGTTTGTTACACTAGAACTGTCAGCTTCAATATAAATTGTATGTGTTTTTATGTTTCCTCGAAATATATATAAAATGTGACGCTGCGTACCCTTGGGGTGTAAAGAAATAGGTGTATATTTACCAAGTGATATTTTCACTAAGAATAAAGCGGGAGATAGCATTGAGGATAATGATTTTTAAAGTGATCCACTGTCAAGACAACTGGTACGGGAAAACAGGTTTTTATAATATTTAATGAAAAATCTCAAGTCTTTTGACAAGTAACAACCTTATAGCGTCCTCCGCTGAACAAGCTTTCTGTTATATATTCCCCATTATTTTTTAAAAACTAATGTAGCTGCTTTTAAACTTTGGTAGCTGACAACGAACACTTGTGTGACCCTGTTTTTTGTTCCAATAAAATACTTGAATTTGAATTGAATGTAAAGCCAATCACTCAGCCGTAGGGAAGGTACTGCTCGATTTTTGCGATCAATTTTATATCGAATAAATTTAATTTCTAGGAGTTGTATAATATTCAATAATCATGAATGTGAGAGTCAGCCGCCGCACCCAAGGGGAAATCCAAAGTTACAGCATGTCAGAGTTAAAAAAAAAACTTATAAAATAAGTAATATCATACCGGGTCAAAATCTTGCGAGACGATTCTTGGGATCATCTTCTACTCAAAAAAAAAAATGGTCAGCTGCATGGAATTGAGGGGAATAATGTCAGTCGCGTAAATGGACATAATCGTTGCAATGGCACATCAGGCTAAACTTGAAACTATGAGTACCTAATAGGGCAAAGAAGTCAAAGGAACCATGACCTCAATTTTGAGGAAAAATAAAGTAGCAATTTTTGTTTTTTGAAAAGCTGTGTCAGCCAGGAATCGAACCAGTGTTTTTTTTTTTTTAAATAGCACCCTTTTTTGCACTAACCGATAGTGTAGCTGGTATGGCTCAAATGATGTAAACAAATATAATGTGACAAATTAAAGGCAATGGCAAATTTTAAAAAAAATCGTTATTTTGAAACATATCATAAATATTACAAAAAACTGTTACTTCCTTTGATTTTATACAAAGTATTCCTGTGCAGTATTTGATCTTTGTCAACAGCACTATCGGTTACTGCAATAAAAAGGGTGCTGTTTTTGTATAAAAATGAGTTTGATTCTCGGATCAGGCAACTTTTTCAAAAAAAAAAATCAGTATTATTTTCCTTCAAAATTTAGACCATAATTGCTTTGACCGTTTGCCCTGCTACCCATTGTTTCGAATTTAACCTTGATGTGCCACCATAACAATTAAGTTTATTTACGCGAATAATATATTCCCCCCGCTTTCATGCAGCCATTTTTTTGAGTTGAAGATGATCTTAAAAACCGTCCCATAAGGTTTTGGCGCGGTATGAAATTCCTTTTTTTTTTTCATAAGTTTTTTTTACAACTTTGTCATGCTCTAACTTTGTATTCCCCCACAACTGGAGCAGCTGACGCTCAGATCTCATAAGCAAAAAGGAAAAACAATTTTTTTTCAGATCTATTCAAAAAGATCTATTTTTTTCTTCGTAAACAGGGACTAAAATAGCTCTTTAATCCCTAGGGACTAAAAGTGATTTGAATTTGGAATATGCATATTGTTAGTAAAAGTTCCAATCACTAAAGAGATCAAACACGAACATTTTATTAACAAGTAACAGGCTGTTTGATAAAGAAAGCCAAATTAAAAAAGTTTGTGAAAAAAAAAAAACGCGCGAAATGCATTCCGCCTTCATTCGTAATTGTTTACTCAAATTCGGTTTTTACCTAGTTTTATATAAAAAATATATTATTTCTATGATGTCTTGTTGTTCTTAATTGTATGTGAATAAATAAACGTACTATTCTTATATGTACATATGTTACACTTACTTATTTTCTCAAAGACGGTGATAAAAAGAAGTGTCCACCTCGGGAGCAACACTATTTTAAACTCGAGTGGCGTACTTTGAATCTCTCGCTGCGCTCAGGATTCTACTATTCCTTCGCTCCGCTCTGGATTCAAAGAAACACTCTCTACTTCCTTTAAAATAGTTGTTTGCTCCCTTGGCAAACAATCTACTATTTGGTATGATTTTCAGCCTGTATAAAATTACTTTTTTAAACTAACTACTGCTATTATTTCTCTTCCACCAAAACCCGTGTACCTGAAGCATGACTTGGACAAGCCAGAGTTTATAATGAACTTCGGAAGTGTTGGCTATTGGCCGCGATGACTGGCACTTATAACTTTGTTACCTTAGTAAGGTGTACATTTCTGAGCTGTTCGGCTGGGAAACACTTTATGGTTGCTTCGAAATAGTCTTAGGTAATCTAGCGATATGTAACAATATTGCTTTTAGTTGCAGGATAGGTACCTATGGAAATAGGGTGTGTGACAGTTATCCGTGGGTAGAATCCAATGTGAAGAATTATTTTTCTTTAAAATCGTGTATCATTTTGCTTAGCAAAGGTTCAGTTATTTTCCACAATTGCCTGGATTTGGAATAGATAAATAAACAATACAAAAACCTTACCAAAATTGTAAACGATCACGACAAGGATACACATATCCAACCAATTATATCGAATGCACAATTAGTCATCAAAGAAAATCATCACGATATTTACAGACTAACTATGCATGCTTCAAAGACATTTGTGTGATCAGGGGGTCAACCAACACCCCTCCTCCTCTCCTCCTCTTAAAGTAGTATTATTTTAATGTTACTTCAGTGTGAGAAAGAGATGAAGCTGTCCAGGACGTCTAGCTCCATCTCTTTCCCACAGTCAAGTAAGATTAAAATAATACTGCGTTAAGAGGTGGTGGTCTAGCTCCAGTACCTACCAGAGAAAGGGACCAGATACTTTGTCACCTTTTACGACACACTCAAATTTATTATAGAAAAAGCCTGTAATCGCCGAAGGGTTAGACAGATGTGTACCCGTTGTACACCTACATTTCGCCAGTTATGAAGAAGAATTATAAGGGTTGTAAAAATACAATTCACATCCAGTAACACAGTCTCCTTGCTCAATGTTTGAATACGCAACGTGTTCATCAGTTGACTCGGGGCGTCATTAATCAGATGTTTTTGCCTCGTCTAACCCGATGCGGGCCTGCAAATAAATTCCGACGAATTACTACAACATGATTTTCTTTTGGGTAATCTCCGGAGACGAGAAAAAACTTGAGTACTTTTTGTCCGGAGATATATTTTTCGATCTAATTGAAGTTACATAGCGTGTCTGATTATTTTTTAGAAAAATAGGCAATCTAGCATTACCTTACGCGAAGTAGTTGTTAACCGACTTCAAAAAAGGAGGAGGTTTTCAATGGTTTAATGTTTGATACCTTAGAACTTGGTAATTTATAAACCGATTTGATTTTTTTATTTTTTTATTGAAAGGATCTACTTTCAGATTGGTGCCGTATAAGTTTGGTCAAGTTCTGATGAGTGGTTTTTGAGTTAGGTTCAATAAGACGTATTTTTTCCACTTAGTGAATGTTGATGATGTTATAATAATTTCCTGTCACTGGTTATTTTATTGCTTGTAGTGGTATACGACTTTGTGTGGGGTAGGCTCTACAACTAAAAAAGTGAAAAATATCATAGAAACTTTTTTGCAAAAAAAAAACAACCGATTTCCAAAAAAAAAAATCTACGAAGTGAAAAATAACTTTAATTTCGGAAGTCAGTGGCAAAAATGTAATACAAAACCAAAGACACTGACTTCCGAAATTAAAGTTACTTTTATTTATTTTTCATGTTGTACCTAGTGTTTTTTTTTTTTTAAATTTGTTTTTTTTTTTTTGCAAAAAAGTTTTTTTCTTTATAAAACTGCTCACTAAATGTAGAAAAAATATGGTCTAAAAACGTATATAAGCTAAAATCGAGTAATAATAAGTCATAATTATTAGGTTCTGTTGTCGAATGAAAACGGTAAGCAATAGTATCGCGGCCTCATGTTATCTTTAAAAACTGTCATTTATATTAATTTAAAATAGTAAAAAAAAATTGTGAAGAATATACAAGATGTAACATAAATAACGCACAACCTCTTAGGGGATCATTGTACTCATCATTATGAACAACTTTTACAATGGGACCAAACCTGAAATCGCGAAAAAAAAATCAGCTGTTTCCTACATTTTGACGAGTTATGCGAACATAAATATAGGGAGCAGCTGATTTTTTGTCGCGATTTCAGATGTGGTCCCATAGTTAAAGTTGTTCATAATGATGAGTACAATGTCCCCTTAAGGGGTTGTGCGTTAATTATGTTACACCTATTATACATCATAATCAATGTTCTAAAAATTGAGATTGTCGTAAAAAAGGAAGGAGACAAAAATATCGATTATCAAAAAAACCGTAACTCCAGCACTTTTTATTATTACATATAGGATGTTTTATTTTCCTTTAAACTAGAATCCCATACTCATCATCATCATCTGCCTAGCTTTTTCCAACTATGCTTGGGTCGGCTTTCAGTCTAATCGGATGCAGCTGAATACCAGTATTTTACATGGTGCGATTGCCTATCTGATTCTACAACCCAGTTACTGGGTAACACGATATCCCTTGGTAAAATTGGTTGTCGGACTTTTGGGCTACTGGCTTTTGGACTACCCGTAGGGGTTGTCAAAGCTCTACGAATGACAGCCGGGACCAACGGGCTTTCCAAGGCACGGGCTGTGAGACTTGAGACTTGTATTGCTTCCAGTAAATATTTATGTATAAATAGTATCCCCATACTATGAACAGATAATCACTTACAGGAAGTAATACAAGTCTCCAGTGTTTTCTCAGGCCACACATTATCCTACCTCCAGATACCGTTTCTTGGAACATTAGTCAAAGATCTTGTAATCTTAGTACAAGACAAAGTGAATATATAAGTATATAGGAGGTACTCATATCGTAGGATGAACTGATGAGACGACCACTTAATGTTCTCTTGGAAACTGTTCCAATGTTTTTAGTTCAATAAGGACTGGAGTTACATGCGTAGGAGTACCTATATACATAATCTATAGGTTAGTGTGCTGAGTTGAGTGACATTAAGATTAATAAGATAACTCCTACTATAGATATTTTTTTTATATTAATTGGTATAGTATGTTAGCCTGGTTATTTTTATTTTTGGGTCTAAATTGTTTGCATAAACCCGCAGACTTAGGCTCGTTGTCCACGGTGCTACTCAAAAGTATTTAGTGTCAAACTCAAATCACCAACACACCCACTTTGTAACATGATACTTTTGAGAAGCGTCGTGAGCGACGAGTCTAAGTCTGTGGGCTTATGCAAACAATTTAGACCCAACAATTTAGAAAGTTTTTTTTTAAACATAAGTTTTTTTAGTTTATTTTGTATCTTACGACTTCCACGCGAACGAAGTTGCAGGGCACAGCTAGTCTTAAAAAATAACGATACCTGAGGTTAGACAACAGTAGTTTAACTGACTTTTACAGTAACAACGGTCTCATTGTGCCCTATATTCTTTGCAGTATTTTCCACAATGGTAATTATATCTAATAATATAATATGTTTCATTGTTCCAGGTTACTTTTGGCATATCACGGATTTCCACTATGACCCCCTCTACACATCACAGGGCGACACTAGAAGACGTAGGTATAAAATGTTAACTATTTCTAAGTTACTCAAGTTATTAACTTGTATGGAAACCACGTTAACCTCAGTTAACTTTTACTGTGTAGGAAACCGTACTAGTTTAGTTACAAGATAAACATAGTTAAGGAATTGATATACAAAAAACCCGAGATGCACAGTTTTGAACAAAAGTAACACTCAAAACTGTCACCAAATATGTCATTAAGTCATTAATTTTAAGTAGTTATAGTTATGTTATAAACATACGATTTTTTTTTGCAAATTCAACCTTACACGCATGATACCGGTCAAGCTCATTAAGAAAATGACGTAACGGCCCAAAAAGTACAGCAACAGAACACGCGCTACGTGACCTATGACCCCGCTCACAAAAAATGGTCTGCTAATGTTTTTATCAACTACACTCACTTAGCGTAAATTCTTTTGTGTTCTTGAATAAACAGACCATCCTATAAAATATATACAATACTCGTGTTACAAGAAATGTATTTATAAACAAATTATGATGACAACAGAGTATGGCCAAAAGTGTCGTTTGTTTACTTAACATTATATGCCCAAATAAAATGTATCTATTACGTTATTTCGTGCAAATATCATCTAAAACGATGTATTAACTACTTATAAATGAATATTCATCCACTTACCGTCGATTAGACACGAAAACACTTTATTTTCACTAAAATCACGCGGAGAAATCACTCGCGGCATATGTCATTGTCGAAACGTCACTTTTTACTTTATTTCTTTTTCAAGTTTTCGTACGCTTAACGCGGTTTAGAATCATTTAGTTGACGAGTGCAGGCATTTTACCTTAGAGTAAAACATTAACATACAGGATATTAGCCCTTATTCGTAATAATAATAGAGGTTAAAGCCGCGTGAATCGCGTGTAACCAATGTGTTACAGTAGTCCTTGACGTTTTTTGCCGAGTGCAACCGCGCGGTTACCGTCGCGATTGTTCGGTTTGTTTTTACAAAGCAATGTAAATTAACAGAACAAAATTCGTTGTTACCAAAGATTTGATCTCGTTCGATGAAGAGTTTAGTTATGGTACACTTTGGCAATTTTATCGTGCATGCAGTGACGCAAGCGACGTGAGCGACGCGACACTATTTGAAATGAGCGCATAATTTAAAATTGTACGTTCTTTTTGCGGACGGTTTTGAGACGCTGAGTGTGTACCTTGGGTTCTTATTATATCAACGAGGTAAGGCATAGAAATATGTAACTTACGTAATACTGTGTAACCCTCGCACACATACAGGGTGCAAGGGACAGCCCTCCGCAAACTAACAGGGTGCATTCAGCTCCTTATTTTGAATCAAATTCATATTTTGATTCATATTCCACCGGAAATATTCTCAGAAAAATTTTCATATTTTTTATAGTATTTTCAGTTACTATTCCGTTGTTTCAATGTAAAATTACATTATCTGTACGCAGCATTCCATTTATGTTAATAAGGGCTGATTTTGCAATCGTCAGATAACTTTTATCGGTGGAATATGTTTGACGTTTTGACAGCTTTTGTATAATAAATGTGTCAAACCGCCATATTTATTCGTCAGGTAAAAGTTATCTGGCGATTGAAAAATCAGCCCTAAAACAGCTAAAATCAAAAAATCCGCAATGGATGTTGCAATACTCAACGGCCGAAGGCTTGCTGCGCTGCCGTTCACTACGCGCGTTTTGCCACGGTAACGATACATTGCGAGTGAGGTAATAAAACAAATCAGGTTTATCGGATTTCCATATCGTTCCTGAAATAATTTCATGTACCGGTCATCTTAGTATGATATATTGAATTTACAACCCCATCAGTCTGCGGAGGGCTTTTTTTTTTTTTTTGTGGATGGGAATTCATCAAATGACTTCTCCCGCTCTGGGCGGAGCGGGAGGGCGTGTCAGACTTTTACTGACTAAAACCCACCCGTGTTCCTTCTGTTGCCTGTGCCGGGGCCACGGTAACTCTTTCGAACATCCCGCAACCCTAGCTGGCATCGGTCCTAGCGGACCCCGTCAATAGTGCTGACATCTCTTTGAGGCGCGCGTGGAACACGACGCGCCGTCGACTCGGACTTGGTCCTTACCGGACGGCGAGCTACCCATTGCTCGCCGTCCGCAAGCCCGCGCCTACGGTGGCCGGGAATCGGCTGCCAATTCCCGACGCCCAGGGCGTCTCCTGCGGCAACTAGGGGCGTGAGGGTGCAAAGCTTGCCTCTCCCTCACGCGTCCCGCCTCCTCCTTCACGAGCATTACTGCTTCGCAGAAGGAGGTAATGGCTTCCCATGCACTCTCGCTCCGTACCATGGCCTGGACCAGGGCCAGACGCGAGAGATCGCCGCCGCCGATCGCTTCCGCGAGGACACGGCGGTGCTCCGCCCAAGCCGGGCAGACCTCCACCGTATGCTCCACCGTGTCCTCCGGGCGATCCACACAGTGGTGACACCCGGGCGTTTCCTCCCGCCTTATCCGGAACAGGTACCTCCCGAAGCACCCGTGTCCGGTGAGGACCTGCGTCAGGCAGAAGGTGAGGACGCCGTGGCGCCTCTCCAGCCACTCCTCAAAGAGGGGACTTATCGCCGCAATTGTGGCGTGCCCAGCGCTGGGTTGCGACAATCGCACTCTCCATGCCGCCATGAGATCCTGCCGGAGCTCTGTCCGCCGTGCCGCGATTTCTCGCGGCAACGGAGTTACGCCCCGGCGTCCTGCCTCCTCGCGCCACTCCCAGATGTGTGCGAGAGTCTGCGGAGGGCTGTCCCTTACACTCTGTATAAGTCAATCAACGTTATTGCATTACTATCTTAAAATGAGTAGCAACACACATTGTAGTTATGTACAATCAACTTACGAAAACGTTGATCACTTTTGGACTCTGTTTCTCTAAACTCGGTACTTAATAATCAACTGATGAAAATTGGTAGGTACTCCTCTCGTGCGAAATTAATTGTTGGATATTATGAATAATCATTTAGGCGGTAAGTCTAGCCAAAGTGGTCCGCTAAACACTGACGCGACATATTTCATATCGTAAATATTCTCGAGGTTTTTAAGTGTGGTAAGTTTTTGGGAAAAATTATAATTATTTTCCTACTCCAAGTAAGTAAGGTTGTGACATCCAAATTGATTACTTGATAAAAGATTGGCCGAGTACATTGTCCGGGATGAGCCGATGAGCCTGACGAAGGTCACCTACTCCGGACACACAATTAACCGGATTGTATTCAATTTGGATTCCCAATTTTGGTTTGCTTGTGTCAGTATGGCAATCGTAATTTGTATGCAAAACATCAGTTTAATTAGCGCTCACTATCGCAGTACCTTTATATAGAAGAATTGTGTACGCTTTTGACTAATTGAATTTTTGTTCGACGATGAATGGATAGTGGTTTAATTGATATATCGTTCCTTTTAAAATAATGTGTACCGACTATATTGTATGTAACGTAGGAATCTACCTACTTATTAATAATACATAAATAAGAATTGTGTACGCTTTTGACTGATTGAATATTTGTTCGACGATGAATGGGTAGTGGTATGATATTGATGTATCTTTCCTTTTAAAATAATGTGTACCGACTTTATTGTAGGCGTATGTGATAGCTACTTAGTTTTATGTTACGGCGAAAGCGCCAGGTAGCCCGAGAAATTCAAATTTTCTTACGTTTTTTACAATTTGCAAGTCAGTATTAGATTTTACGAGTATTTTTTTATTTTTTTTTTATTTGAGATAGGTTTGCTCTTGACTCTAGCCTAGGTCAGAGATGACAGAGACAAAGTCGACGATGGAGCGAGCTTACCCAGAAAAGTATGTTGATTAAAATATGATTCGCGACCGTAATAAGTATGTATTTACAGAATTATAATAATTAAAGTCTTCATTACAATTCTCTAAGACCTATTGTATAACTATTTCATGAAATTTTGATATTTGAGGATTATATCAATGTCGCATGTCGCAAATGATACTTTAATCAACATACAACTTAATACTGACGTGCAAATTGCAAAAAAACATAAGAAAGTTTGAATTTCGCGGGCTACCTGGCGCTTCCCCCTTAAAGGGGAAGCGCTAAGGTTTTAGAGAGTTGTATTGATGATTTTAATGATTATAATTCTGTAAATACATATGTGTTACGGTCGCGAATCATATTTTAATCAACATACAACCTATACAATACTGACCTGCAAATTGTAAAAACACGTAAGAACATTTGAATTTCGCGGGCTACCCTGGCGCTTTCGCCTTTTTAACGACTGTTGCGCCGCGTCAGTCCAAGTTATGAGCTTGTAGGTATCGGTTGCGTTATTTCATCTACCACCCCTTCGGCTATAACTGTATAAGATGGATACCGTTAGTATTATTGTGGAACTCTGCTCATTTCATTAACTTTAACCTCGGAAAAAACTAAACCGAAATACCTATCAATCTGTTTTCTCAGAATACAAGATGATGATTGATTTCCGAAGCCTATAATGTCTGAACACGACACCTTTGGATACAAAATAATAACATGACGTAACGTAGATATGTAGGCCTTGGCACGAATGCGTGACGTAACGTAAAGATTTTTAGGTATAGCATTTTGGTTTAAATTGCGACAAGCGAAATGAGTATTTTTAGTTTTAAAATCGTTCGAAATAACGTTACGTTTACGCCACGCGTTCGTCAAGTCCTACCCACTGAAACGTCCATGCTACTACAGTAGCCTAATATTTTTCCTGTCAAACGTCCCGGCTACTACGTTGGCCTAGCCGAATTATTCCCTTTAAACCTTTTTTTTTAAGGTGGCATCTCTATTAAAGCTTCTAAAAAAATTACTAAATGATTAAGTACTAATTCCAAGCATTATGAGCATAGAGATATAGAAAAAAAAGTTAAAAGTCATCGTTCTAATCGTTCGTTGTCAGTGTAAATTTCTGTCAAGTGGTTACGTATGTCGTGCTTACAATGTAAGAACAATTTATTTAATAACACAATGTATTAGTGTAAATATATCAAAACAATTCTCAGGATTCAAGCTTTACGAATATCTACATCTTCATAGGTTCCAAGGTTGTTTTAAGCCGATAAAATCGATATGAAAAAACACGGTCATGGCGCCATATTGCGCAATATTTTCATTTTGTTTATGTGATTTTTGTAATATTCCTGTTAAATAATCTATCAAAATATTGCCCGTTATATAGAAAATAGGTCATTATTAGTATTTAAACACACTTAAAACATTAAAATACAACGAAAATAGTTAGCATCATACGTTATTAATTACGCGGAACCTGGGTAGTCTGGCAGGTTTAACGTTAATTGATAGGGTTGTTTATTTTAATTTATTGTGCTACTCAGAACATACCAAGTAAGGACATATGGGCATCAAAGAATAGCTTAGATAGTCTAGTTTAATCATAAATAGGTTTTATTGACACAAACTAGAAAATGTTTCGTAAAAACTTAGGTACAGCAAATATTTTACTCAAATTCAACCCATATTCTCATTTTAAATTTATGTTTTAAGTACTTAGGATTAGTTGCTGTAACTCACGTTTCAAATAAGGTAATTCTGTATAGTTTCAGCCATACACACGAATTTTTACTATTGTAATCTTGTTAATAATTTAATAGATAATAACATTCCAATTGGAAATGGCGCGCAAATTTTTTGCAAACTGCGTGGGCGCAGGGGGGCGGACGTTTGACAGATTTGCTTTTCGCCCGGACGCTTCAGTGGCTACAACATCAGAGCAAACGGGCTATGTGTGGTAAGCGTGGGTGGCAAACTGCCTTACTACCGACATCAAGTTGGTCGCAGTTACTTGGGTATTTAATATTTTAAGACACCAAAACGCGATTATTTGAGGCTCACAAAAAACGCATCGTTATTGCATCTTCATCAAAGACCATTAATATTTTTAGGAAATCAAATTGGGCAATATTTGGGGTTCGATTAAATACATGCCCCGATAAATCTATCACAAGGGAAAAGCTTAACCATTTTCTATCGCAGATTGTCGCCGAGCAGACGAACGAGGCAGTTCGGGCCATCACCGCGCGTTGGGCCGCTTCGGAGACTACTCGTGCGACAGCTCACTGGAGCTGATCGAGTCGGCCGCGCGGTACATGCGCACGCGGCATTCAGAAAACGTCGAGTTCGTGCTTTGGACTGGGTGAGTTTAATATTAGTTTAAAAAGAAAAGTTTCATTCGCTTATGAATCACCCTATTTTCTAGTTTAATTTTGTTTTAATACGAATGAAACACGAATAACTATACAATTGTCAATTATAATAAAGTAAAATTTACACTAGGTACTGAATTAAATAACTAACTATACATGTAAACAAATATTATAATAAAGGTATTCACTTTGGTTTGAAAGATCTATAGGCATTCAAAATTAGAAGCTTTAAAACGAATAATTTGTCTTTCGAGGCCAACGCTAACCCTGTCGAAGTAGCTGAATTCTGGTCGAAGCTTATACAATGTGGATCTGGACGTACAACATTAAATTAAAACAAGCACAGTACTAGTTCATCGAAACATTTTAAAACACGAAGATTAGTAGATAATGGAAAATTAAAAAATTGCAGTTTTCAAACAAAATAAATAACAACTCAACTGCATAAAAAGTAAACACGCTTTATCTACAAAAAGTCACTGACCAACGGTGCGGTGCGGGGTGCGGGGCGCGGCGGTGGCAATGTTTACCTATTATTACGGACTCAGATCTACATCATGTTGAAATATAAGAAAATGCAAAATAATTTCCTGTGGCTAAAGTATTCATTGGATTTGACTGATTTTTTGTATACGGGTAGAGAACATGATTCTCTTTACGTGGTTTAAAGGAATATCAATCGTCCTGTTCCACCTTGTATGAAATTAATAAAAGAGAAACATCGATACGACGAAGAAGAAGAAGACTTTACACACTATGTCTGTGTTTTAAAATGTTAAGTAATATTAGTGTGTGTTAGTGTAATTTCATTTGATGACGTCACTTAACACATTTGAATACTCCTGTAGCAATCTATGGCATCATAAAGTATCTAAGTTTGATTATATTTTTTAATTTGCTTAATGTTTTAAATCTTTAACGTTTATGGCAAAACAAGTGTAGAACATTACAGAGTGAACTCACACACACACATATTTTAGAAATAAAAGTGCTAGTTAAATATTATGACAAAACAAGCAAAAAATCTTACCTATACAGGATGAAATCGAATTTATGGGCATCTTCTTAAGGGGTCATTATACTCATCATTATGAACAACTTCTACTTGGGACGAAACCTGAAATCGCGAAAAAAAATCTGCTGTTCCCGACATTTTGACGAGTTATGCGAACATAAATGTAGGGAACGGCTGATTTTTTGTCGCGATTTCAGATGTGGTCCCATAATAAATGTTGTTCATAATGACGAGTACAATGACCCCTTAAGAGGATGCCCATAAATTTAATTTTATCCTGTATACTTGGTCTCTAACATCATAATTTCTTCTAGCGACATCATAGCAGCCCAGTACACGGGCAACGAAGATGACAAGATCCAAGCCATCAGGAACATGACAGATCTTCTGAGTAGAACGTTCAGTTCGCACTTCGTGTTCCCAGTACTGGGTCATTTGGACCCGGCGCCGTCTGAAAGCCTCACCAATTTGTGGATGCACTGGCTTCCACTGGAAGCGTTGCAGACTTTCAAATATGGTATGTAGTTTTATTTTATTACTTGCTGTGCTCCACGACTTCGTTGGCATGGAAGTCGATACACAATATACTAAAATAACAGCCACATTTTACCGACCCGCCGCGTTCCATCGCTCGCTCGCGCTATTTGGTCACAATTTCATGGGTTTTATTTTTTCTGCGCGGAACCCTAATTCTTTTTCTAAAATAAAAAGTACCTTATTATATCAGCTATCTGCCAGTGAAAGTCGCGTCAAAATTGGTCCAGTCGTTTCGGAGATTAACCGCAACAAACGAGCTGTACGTTTACGTTATTAAGTTGAGCTGTACGATTACTGACAGATGCTTGCACTGACTGGACAGGTCCACTCAATCTGTGTGGTTCTTTCCTTAAAAGACCATTTCAGACACCAACCTACATGGTCTTCACATGATCTGACCAAGATTATGTCTGGACTTTAAAAGAGACTGTGACCTCTGAGTTTGTTTCGGCCTTTCTTCTCAGAGTAGTCAGATAGGAAACGCCGGCCTCATCTAGTTTAAAAAAAAATGTTTGACGTGTAAAAGTGTTTGTATAAACCTATTTACAGAAATAAAATCATTTATCATTTAAACAGAGCCAAAAAAAATAAAAATTGTTTTGTTGTTATACGAGTAAGTACCGAAGTACCTTCATATGAATTTAGTAAAAATTTTATTTATTTGTATAGCTGTAAGATGTACTTACTACTATTTCATGAGCAAGTGGCTCATCTCTTATGCACTCCGAGCAAGTACTAATGCGACTTCCAATTCATAAGTACGTTCTAAATTTATCTTGGTTATAACTTAAATCAGTGAAGAAATACATCGTGTGGTAACCTAGACTTATAATTAATATAAGTCTGAAATCACCAATCCTCCTTCAGCAAGCGTGGTTATCAAAGCTTATGCCTTTTTTGTAAGAGAAGAGGCCTTTGCTCAGCAGTGCAACAATAATATGCTGGTATTACTATATTATCCTCTCAACTGCGTCGGCCATTTTGCTATTTCGGCGCATCTGTCGCGGACATCCGCGTGACCTCGCGTGGTATCGGCGCGTGTGATTAAAATGACGATATCTCTAAAGTCTTGTATGGGAGCTGTTAGTATATAAAACTTATCTCGTTGGAATCGTTATGAAATAAGCTAACACATTAAAAATGGACTGCAGTTTTGAATGATAACATATTTGTAAATTTTTTTTAGAATTTTTCTCAGTTTATAGTACAAAAAGTTTTTATTTCATTTACATAAAGATACACTATTTTACACTAATCAATTAAAAAAAACACACCTCCCGATACGATTTTTTCATCCCACAAGCTTTACAAAAACATACATGCGTAGGAGTATTTTGAAACTATCAAATATATCCTAACATAGAACTTGAAAACGTGATTTTTTCAAACAAACTAAAAAGCAGCGATGGCCTGGGGGCCAACCACCACCTCTTAAAGCAGTATTATTTTAACGTCACTTCAGTGTGAGAAAGAGATGGAGCTATACAGGACGTCTAGCTCCATCTCTTTCCCACACTGAAGTAAGATTACAATAATACTGCTTTAAGATGTGGTGGTCTAGCTCCTGACTATGGGTTTTGCCAAATTCTGACTAGCTATAGTGACTAAACTATTTAATGGTTTTATTTGGTTGAATTTATATATGTAGACTGGGAATGACATTAGATATACGAAGTTTAAATTGTCTCATTGTCGTCTTCACCTTGTATAATACACTGTCTAAAGTTCCTTTTCCAGTTGCACAACAATTTTCTCAGCGTTTCATAAAATCATGCATTTATATTTTCCCCGGTGGCTTGAACACCAAGGTAAATAAAATACATGTTATCGGGACTCAATTGAGAGATTTTTCCATTTTACGTCATTTCTCCCTTGGGCTTTCTGTCTCGTTAATCCACATTAATATCTCAACTATAGCTGTAGGTTAGTGTTGACATCTATGTCTTAACACCAAAATAATAGTATTACTGTATCTAAAAACTACATTATTTATAACAAAATCATACCAAGGTAAAATCCTATTAAAACCAGCGCTCCCAGGAAACTAGGTTTTAATAAAGCCCCCAAGATAGGATCTTGTTATAATCCTTCAAAATAATACGCTCTGCAATCAGCCAGGCAGCTCTGTAAGAACATCATTATGTTCTTCCGGAGAGGTTCTTATGTAGAATAAGGGATTCCTTATTCTAGATCCAACGACTTTGCAAGCACTGCTTTCAAATAAGGTGTTAAATATTTATTATTTTTTGTTGCGATTGAGATGGAATACATTGCTCGCTATTTTGCTCTGAACTAATCATCCCAGCCGATATATTCTGTACAATGCAATTATAATCATATTATACGCAATAAAAAATTAATTTAAAAATCGACTTCAAAAAGAAATTAACTCAAAATTATGAAATTAATTTCGAAAGTCGGTATCTTGGGATCTTTATTTTAGTTTTTTGCCACTGACTACCGAAATTAAAGTTATTTCATAATTTTGAATTCATTTCTTTTTTTAAGTCGATTTAATTTTTTTAAATTACTTTTTATTTTGTACATTTTAGTTTTAAGTAAAAACTGGAATATTTGTTTGTAATAAGTAGTTAATACTTTCGTTGCAAATATTGCACAAGAATTTGACCAAGGTTTTGAGATGTTTTGCCTTTTGAAACCACACACCCATAGCTCGTATCAATAAGCCACACACTTCGCCGTCGCACTTACACGTATTAGTTCAAATCTTGAAAACTACTGAACCGATTTTGATGAAACGGAAACGTGCACTGTTCCTCAGGTTAAAGTAAATGTAAGCCAATAAAAAAAATGGTCACAATTCGATCAATAGTTTCGGAGAAAAGCGTGGAAAACTATAAACACACCTTTAAAATTTTGTATATTTGATTGGAAGTCCTAATAGATTATAATCAATTATGTCGAATATATTGCAGTTCCAATAATATTACATACATACAAGTCGAATTGATGACCTCCTTCTTTTTTTTAAATCGGTTAAAAATAGATTCTGTCATTATCTAACTATGAAAACATAGATGAAGTGAGCTGACAATAGTGTCAACTTGCCTTAACAGGTGGAATTATGGCACACTTCCAGCTCACTTCACGTAAGTTTTCACCATGATTTTTTACAGAAAACATCGACTGGTCTCGTTCTTCCACTTTTTTTCACCTAAACTAATATTATATAGAGAAAAGATTATTTGTATGTTTGTTTGTAATATATAAACTCAAAAAATACTTAGTCACCCGGGGCTGTTGTAGCCAGGGGGCAAATGTAACTGATTGAGATAAATCGTTATTGTTTGTCACCCGGGGCTATGTAGCCAGGGGACAAATGTAACCTAATTGAGATAACTCGTTATTGTTTAATATGTTTCATAACGAGTTACCTCAATCAGTTACTTTGGCCCCCTGGCTACAATAGCCCCAGGTGACTTCTCTACATTATCAGCGAGTAACATGGGCTGTATTTTATCGACTTCCACGCGAACGAAGTCGCGGTCAGAAGCTAGTCTTTTATAAAAACCAAAAAAGATAATAAGTAGAAGTCCATCTAAATAATGATCTGAATTAAACAATTGTAATATCGTACTTACCCAACTGAGGTTAAATAGCGTTCTAGGTACGTACTGGAAATAGATTTAAATAAAGGCCATATAATAAACACGCATAAAACACATAACATCACGCCTGTATTCCTCGAAGGCTTAGGCAGAGGTGTACCTACCTATAGTACATCCACATTTCGCCAGAGAAGTTTAAGTTCCATGTAATAGGGGGCGAGCCTATTGCCATCAACCGTGCACAAATCCAGAC
Source organism: Fissipunctia ypsillon (assembly GCA_947568875.1). Lineage (NCBI taxonomy): Eukaryota > Metazoa > Arthropoda > Insecta > Lepidoptera > Noctuidae > Fissipunctia > Fissipunctia ypsillon. The sequence continues at coordinate 20,525,686 of OX387649.1, forward strand.
TCCGGGCTGCCAGTGAGAAATTTTAGATGGAAAAACTCAATAACACTGCCCGACCTGGGAATCGAACCCAGGACCTCATGACCTCATAAAATAATCCTTCAAAATAATACGCTCTACAATCAGCTAGGCAGCTCTATAAGAATTTAATGCCTTATTCGAGATGCAACGGCTTCCCAAGCACTGCAGGCTTTTAAATATGGTGATTGTTTTGATGTTTTAAGTCTTGAACGCCTAACTTTTCTGCCATCAGTTCTTAGTTACTGCATGAGTCCGCTTTATAAAAGTTTAAAGTTCTCAGGAGTAGACGGGAAATAAGAAACAGGAAGTTTGCTGAACGAAACTGCGTATTGGGCTTTTTGTAGTTCGCTTTTCGCATTATTCTTGTTTGATGCTTGAACTGTAGCTTGATATATATTCAATGGTGTTTGATAGGAACGTGTATGAGTTTTGGGGGTAACAAATAAGGTGGTTGATATCATTCACTGAAATAACAATTGAATATGAGGATGATACAAAAAATTGCAATTTTTTTTGTTTGTTGTTTCTTCGTAATGTTAGAGCTTTTGGTATTCCCGCAAAAAAACTTACTTTCCTAGTTGATAAACCTATTTTCTTTGATAACAATAGTGAAAATTACCTACTGCAATTTTCTTCATCTGAAAAATTAAGTTTTCTAGCATTTTCTACAGTCTATAATAATAATATTGTTAAAGAGATAAAATTTGTTTGCAAGTTTGTATGTAGGGGGTAATTTCTAGATCTATAGTCGGATTCGAAAAATTATTTTTGCATTTGATAGCATAATTCTTGAGGAAGGTTATAGGCTACTTTATATTACGCTATAAACGTTAGGAGCCGAGCAAAATGAAAAAAGTCAGAAAGAACGCTAAGCGAAAACGAAGTAATAATGCGGGCGGGCGAAGCAACGCGACGGGTCGGGGGACGAGGGAGTTTTATTAAAATGTGGCTGTTATTTTAGTACATTGTGTATCTTACGACTTCCACGCAAACAATGTCACGGGACATAGCTAGTTAATAATATAAGTCTGACGGCTGAATGACGCGGTGGGTCGGTAGAACATTTCACGCGGTCATCGTCGCAGGCAGAAGCTTGTATCTTATAACCAGCTTGGCGCCCCAACAAAACTCTCAATGATCTCATTACCATTTTACCCCACCAAATTTAATTTCTCATGACCTAACCATCTTCAAAAACAGGCGGCTACTACACCATAGAGCAGAAACAGAGCAAACTTCGGATAGTGGCGCTCAACACAAACCTGTTCAGCATCCGGGATTCGAACAGCGTGCAGGCGAAGAAGCAGTGGGACTGGCTCGATGCTGTGCTGGATAAGGCCACTACTAATAAGGAGATGGTAAGTAATTGACACACTTTCTAATGATATGCAAGATCTAGGTCTATAGCTGTATATACAACATGATCCAGAATTAACACACAGCCTATTAAAGATAAATATATTTTTATTTTTGTAAAAACATGAGTAAGTGATACATATTATTATGCATTGTGGATGGAATAAAAAATTATAAAAATGAGCTAAAGTTAAAGCGAAAAAAAATCAGGAATTATGGTAACCATACTTATGCCTAACTACATTATTAATATAACAGTTTAGAAACAGCTTAACTAACTACTATACAACAGTTTAAGAAAAGAACTTAAATAGCTAAACACAAAAAAGAGGAAAAAAATAACAATTAGTAACTAGGAGAAATGTCGCAATAATGTGCCTATATTTACTTAACCGGGTAAGCCTAATACGCGATGACGTCAACGACGCTCGAGCCCCGGGAGAATTCCGATGGCACGGTACGTTTGTGACTGCGCTCACAAAAATTGCCATACGATTATTTTTGGTTTAGAATTATTTATTTGAAGAGAATATCTTCCATACCATAGAGTAAAACTACCCACAGCCGATATAAGACTGAATTATAGTAATTTTATCCGTGCGTGAAACGCGCGAGTCACCAGTGCCGAAAAGGCGCCGGTGGGGCTTGACGGTTAGTCGACAAGCGGCGCCGAAAAGGCGCCGGTGGGGCTTTGCTTTCGCTTTTAGGAACTCGGATAAGCTGTAGTAGCATTTGGCTATAAGAATTTTTTTAAATGCAACTTAAACAACCTTGTTGTATTAAGGGGTGTGGGGTTTAAGGGGGTGTATTAAGGGGTCAACGTACTCAACATTATGAACAACTTTAATAATGGGACCAAACCTGAAATTGCGAAAAAAACTCAGCTGTTCCCTTCATTTTGACGAATTATGCGGACATAAATGTAGGAAGCAGCAGTTTTTTTTTTTGCGATTTCAGATTTGGTCCTATAGTAAAAGTTGTTCATAATGATGAGTATAATGATCTTAAGAAGTTGTGCGTTAATTCTGGAACATGTTGTATATGTGAAGCTACGATTTCCTAGAAGAGCGGTGGCCGTTATAAAAATCTGTCATTTTCACTTGTATCAAAAAATGCTCTGTATTTGGACAGCTGTTAGGCCGGCCATATGGAGTCAGAATTCCGTTTCAAAAGCAGAAAATTCATTCATAATCTACTACAACATTACTATTAGACTTTACTAGATTATGAATGGATTTGCTGCTTTCGAACGGAATTCGCACGGAATTCCGACACGGAATTCCGACTGTATGTGACTGGCCTTCCTTTGTGACCGTTTACCGCTTTCTTAACAAACCAAAGCTTTAGGGACATCGTCACGCAAACTGTAACGTAACCATGAACGTACCACCGCGTATTATTATAAAAAATTCAAGTATTTTTGACCTCAAGAAGGATTGACGGACTTGGATTGAAACGGAAAAAAAACGTGCTGACTCACCCCTCATTGATACGTTTACATAAAGGCTCTTGCAAACAGACACGACACGTGACACGAGTCGCACACACAAAGGCAACGCGTGTCACGCGACGAGCGGTGCCTTTGTGTTTGACGGAGCCTTTAGTTACAAACAAACGCTATTAATATCGCTGTTCTAAACTGTGTTTTTAATTGTAAGAAATTGAAACTTTTAACATAATCTGAATTCAGTACACATAGGTACGTGAAAATTATAATGATTTCATTATACGTACGTGCTAGCTTCGGGGGTTTCAATAGCAATTTATTTGTTCAAAAAAATGAACCGTAACAAAATAAGCTTGCGTTCAAAATTTACTACAAAGTGTGATGCTAAAGTAGGTAAAGCAGCGCAAAAAAAAATATTAACCTAAAATATTGTCCGAACAGTTCTAGTGTGGAATACAGTGCTATTGTAAAACATACCGATTTACGTCGAACAAAGAAAATATTTGCTAAACATGTAAATTTTGCAGTGGGTTTTGTTTATTCGTTGTTTTGTAAATAGCCACGATTTTATTTTTGTTTTCAGATATATCAATGGATGCTGTAAATAACATATTTATGCTTGATTCGTTTTACTTTTGTTTAGTTTAACAAGAATAGTTTGTTATTTTAATGTTTTTATTGGCTTTGTTATTATAATAAAGCATGTCTGAATCAGTGAATAACACTTTTGGTATTTGTTACCTTGAATAATATCAAGACTATGCATTAAGGCAACAAAATTGGCTCTATACATTTGTGTGTTTGAAGTATTAATAAATAATAAGACCAGGAACAGGAATTATAATTTATTATAATCGGCAAAAAAAAACCTTAAACCTTTTTTTTTGCCGATGGAACGTAATGTTGCCATTTTTAACATTGTACTTATAAAAACAAATTTAGATGTAGGTATTGTGTTTATTTTGTTTCTTTTCTATATTAAATTGCATGCTGCACCAGCTGACGTCATCACGTCAATGCCGGCTGTCGCTGAAAACCAGCGCCGGGGCTCTGTCTCGCATAGGGTTGCAGCATTATACTGAGCGATGGCCGTTTTGCGTGGATGTGACGCATATTTTCCCCCAACTTGTTTCTTTTTGTGTTTGTGTTCTTTTTTTTGCGTCATGTTTACTGCAAATAAACGTATTTTCTTTCTTTTTCTTTTCTTTAATTTAGAACTTGATCCATAATTATGATATTATTAATACACACACATAAAAGCCATGTTAGTAACAAATGTAATACAAAATTTTTAGTTTATGTATCTGTTGTACTCACCCGACGCATCGGGTACAAGTACATGTACCCAATGCGCCATAATGGCGCAACATGACTTCTCACTGAAGAACTTCAGAATGCCGTTGACGCTCTCACACAGTCTGCGCATCTTGGACGCAATCCTTTTTCGCAGGATGTTATTGAAACCATCAGTATGTGCTTCGGCAAATACACTGCAGTAACGTGGAAGCACCAACAACATTCTGAAGGCATTAAATCTCTGAGGGCGTTGTATGCCCTTTGCTTATATCGAACCCACAGAGTGCAGGTGTACAAAGGTTGGCAAGAAGCCTTAAAAAGAGTCACATTCACTTCTGGTGTACATCGTGCAAACCTGCGGGCCATTATATTGCATCGGATTACCAACGCCCTCCATTATTAATCTGTAGTTTATAATTGCGATCACACAAACCTCCTAAGCCATGGGAAGCATTTTTTTGTTCTTATTTGAAAATTCTACGATCACAAATCCGTCTTCTAAGCATTGAAACTCAAAACTAAAAGCATTCATTTCAATTAAAACATTTTAAGGCACTTTTGAATTGTCAAAGAGTCGGTCAGTTAGACAGAAAGTTGAAGCTAGTTGCCCGATCCGAAACATAGATCTCTAATAGAGAAGAACGCGCAAAAAACAATCCAAAGATACTCCTTTTTAAGGCGATGATAACCGACTTTTAATGATTTTCACGTCTAAACGAGTAGTGTTAATGATTGGACAAAATATAATTAAGTATGTTAAATAAGAGAATTTTCTTAATAACTTATTTAGTGAATATTTTAGATTATGTTTGTATTACATAGTGTAATTTATTTGTAAAGGTATTATATGTCTAACGCAGATAAAAACTGAGAATCACGCAAAAACTATCAAGCGTGTTTTTATGAAACCTTCACTGTTTTAAAAATAATTTTATTATTTATCTTTTAATATGCATGTTGTTGTTGTACATGTTTTAATATTATATAATACGTTTTGTTTTATGTGAAATAAATGCGTCTAATTTGGGACAGCGCTCCTTGATGGGCGAGTCCTATTACTGGGTGGACGTACGACGCGTTGCGTGAGCTCAGCACAGAACATGCAAGCTACGCTACTCAAGACCATTGACATATATCTGCGTCTTAAGGCGTTTTCCCGCGATCCACCACACGAGACGATTGAAGCAACACACGACGCATGACACACATTACAATATCTTGGGTACACTTAGCATGTCCATTATTGCGACTTAAACGCCATTCTTATCCAACCCTTGACATTAAAAAGTCCGATTTGACGCATACAAATTACAAACAGTACTTTGTAAACTTCTGTCATAAATATGCACACTTCACCCGGCTCCGTATCAAAACACGGTTTTAACAAGGAGTGGTGGAACTACATAGTGGTACTACGGTACCGGAACTGTAGGAAATCCGGCTCGGTCCGGTACGGCCGGCCGCCGCCGCTCCGTAATAAATTACAGATTAGAAAATCGTTAATATAATAGCTTTGCCTTAAATTGCTGTTTGGCTTTTTTAAGGATTGTTTGTTGAACCGAATTGAGGGGGATGCTTTGATTTTGTTTGTATTTTTGTTAAAGAGGCAAAAGTAGATGGTTTTTGTTTCATTCAACATAACATAACATCACGACTGTATTTCCAGAAGGGCGAGGCAGTGATAGGTGTTCTATACTAGGTACACCCACATTTAGCCACTTATGTTTAAGTGCTTGTTCACGTTAACTCGCGGGCGTGGTCACGAAATATCAAACACATTGCATACTATGCAAGTGTTCACGTACAAAACGTAGGTACGGTGGAAGTAGCGGGCAAGCTAGTGGCGGGCGCGAGCAGCGCGCTCGCGGCAATATCAAACGTGTGTTGTTGTTTGTGTGTGTTCACGTCAAATTAGCGGCGGTGCGCGCGATTCACTTGCGGCGTCAGGTAAGTTCAACCTATTTGAACTTATCGCCCCGAACGATAGCACATTTTCATCATATCGCTCGATACAAAAGAGTTTATCAGTGTTGTTCAGGCTACAACTTGAATTTGGCAAAGCAAACACCGTAATCATATGAGCAAAAACGTTCTTAATAATCTATGGAAGGAAATTTTTGTCATCTCCCACTTTAGGTAAGAATTTTCGATTAAAAATAAAAGAACTTCGTCCATGTTACAACCTCTGACATCACGTCACACTCGCGCAAACGCCTGGCGGCCAATGTGAACACGAGCTCGCCCAGATCACTGCGCCCGCCGCCCTCGCGCCCGCGTGTTCTACGTGAACAAGCACTAAGATTCAGAATCAGATTTATTTATGTGCCAACAATATAATAAGTAAATAAGTACCATGTAATAGGAGACGATTTGCCATCAACCGGGCAATAATCCAAAATTCCTAATGGAAAACCCCAATAGCACTATGCCCGACCTTGGGAATCGAACCGAGGACCTCGTGCTCAGCACTAGCTTTTGCGACCACTAGATCTAACTAACTAACAATAATAATTGACCTAACTATACATATTCAAAAACCTTTCACAATAGGTACCTCACACAATATAAATAAATAATGAAGCCTACTACAGTAGGTACATTCAAAACGACTGATATGAATTCCTCGTCCACAATCATTGTTGGCCGGTTATAATTCACAGTCGTAAACAGCGACGGTGTACCATTGTGTGGTGGGTAACAGTGAATCAACTGCGAACGTAATTTTCTGTGATTTGGTTATCGAATCATAAAGTAGGTACAATGTAGTTCATGCCGATAATGTTTTTGGTATGAGGGCTGTGTTTTCAATCAACTCAGCCTATCCCACCCACCTGTTTAGGTCGCCGGTTCATTTAGCTGGGGGACGTACCACACTACGCTTGCCGACACGCGGTCTCCACTCCAGGACTCGTCTGCTCCACCACCAGAAATCAGTCCTTCGACAAACATGGCCAGCCCACTGCTACCTTGCTTACTCTGCAAGCTATGTCGGTCTTTTTCTTTTTCGAATAGTTTCATTTCTGATTTTATTCTTTAAAAAGAAACTAGAAAAGAGCATAGCCCGCTCCATAGAACGCTGAGCGACCTTGAATTTGTGGACCAGCCCGACTGACAGTGTCTACGTTTCATAACAGGCGGACGCACTGGTTGAAGACTTTTTGTCTTCAAACATATGGTTATGCTTTAATGAGGTTTTATTTAAGTGAACTCTTTGCCTAAAAGATGGCTTTGGACTGATTATGTTGATCTTAAGATTGAACCAGGCATAGAACTGTCGAGCTTCTGATTTCTTGTTATGATAAAATTAAGTTTAACAGACCGACAGACTATACAGAACGGTACCTGCTAACCGCGAGCATTCGCTGCACATATTTGTTTTGCAAACATTCGTTGCGCGAACTTTGTATACCTACTCATATTCAAAGAGATTTAAAATACTATAGAGAAGAAATGCCATACAAGAACTGTGATCCCTTTCTAAGTCTATTCTATTCTATTTCTTCTTATGGCAAGCAAAGCCGATGTCGACCATTCTGCCAATGTCTAAAGTAAAATGGAAATCAAGTGTGCATTGTTGTAAAAAAAAAGTAATAATATTAAAAAGTCAACGACGATACAATTGAGCTTAATGTGGATCTTGTGAGGTTAGTACAAAAAGATAAAAATACATATAAAATATTATAAATTGTTAGAACACTTAATAATATACGTATACCACACCCACATAGACAGAATATTTAAGGAAACAGATCATAATTTTATATTATTGTGGCAGATGAAAATCATTAGCGCCACAAGGAGTTCTGGAGAGGAGTATGTTAAGAGGGGGACCCCATTCTAAGTCAGTGTCATACAGTGTCATAATATAGTAAACTTACTTGCCTTTGATTGCCATCCGTCAGAAGTTTGACATAACTAAGAAAACACAGATAACACAGATTCATGAAGAGCGATGAGTACGAAATACAAAAACCATAATTATTACAATTGATGTACCTGATTAGCTTCTCACTTCAAACACAAATGGTATCTAGGTTTATAAAGGCTTTCCATGTTTCATGGACGCTCTCAAACTCTATGACACCATCATTTATCTACTACCGATTACAAATCATACTGTGACGTACGAAAAACAACGTCACACAATTTGGTGAAAAAACACAATGGAAATAAAGAACCACTCTCGTATTATTTTTATTCATAAATACATTTCTGCAGCCAAAGCATCAATCTTTGTCGCGTGATTATAGTCAGTGTTCCCTTTTGTATAAATCATACAACTTCGCTAATATATTCTGACTACGAAAGGTGACGGAATAATTTTGATGGTGAGAAATGTTTGAGGTTAATCGAAAATGTGAAGTGTGATTTCGATAATAGGATGGTTGACGAATTTCTTATTTAGGAAATAATGTCGTGTCAAAAAGAATAACAGTGAAACAAATGTGTTTAAATCGATTGAGAGGCTGATTTACATTTATCCAGTAATAGCTTCTGCTCGCGACTTCGTCCGCATGTTTTAACATAAAACATATCCTATGGAACTCGGCTATAGCGTAGTTTTCGATCAGTTAAAGAATTTTCGGAATCGGATCAGTAGTTCCGAAGATTACTCCCTACAAAAAAATTGTGACTTTGTAACTCACAACTTTTACCTCTTTATAAGATTTCAATCCAGCACTGGAATACAGTGATACTGGTTCGTTATTGGATCAATGGAAACTCTTTTCAATCCAGTATATAGCACTGGATCAGAATGGAGACGCCGCTAATTTCGATATTAGTGCTGCTGGATTAAAATACTGGATCAATGTCGTTGGTGCTACAAAAGCAACCATCGATACGCGAAACACTTTCTTTTTTGCTAATAAAATCAGGCAGTAATCTACGAATGAGTATCAGCCTTAATACTCAGGTGCATCCAGTTAGACTGTAAGCCAACCCCATCATGTTTGGAAAAGGCTAGGCAGATTGATTTTGCATCAGCTTTAATACTTTTAATCACATTCTTTAATTTTATACCATATCAATCCACTGATCCTTTTCAACAAAATTATCAATAAAACGCCAACACCATTCATTAAACAGCACACACCTTATCGCCAGCCATTGTAATGACGTCATAAAAGAGGCTTTACCAAACACATTGCAGACTCAAAGATACGGGCGTTCTGACTTCTGACATATCAGAAGTCAGACCGTGTCGGAAAATTCAATTTATTCCACCCATACTGTCAATACATCCTGAGCTGGGGATTTAAAGTCAATTTTATACATAAAAATGTATAGTCCCTTTGTTCGGTATGCTTCAACACTATACCCTTTTTGGAAGAGAGCCTCCCTTGAAAGGCGTAGTCAATAGTTGGGTTTAAGGGCTGAGTAAACCGAGGCTGTAAGGCGTAGTTAAAGTTGAATAGAACGATTCTGCGATTTGAATGGATTACCATTTTGTAAGGCAAATAATGTTAAAGTCGGAGAAAGTTTTGTCACTAACTATGGTCGTGCAATGAACTATGAAAAAGGACATTTTCATTATGACAAAAAACTATGGTTTGGTGAGTAGGACAGTGTAGTCGATTCTCTTGAGCTTGACGTAATTCTTTGGCCACTTTGTATGACAATTCTTTTCTACGAGTTTTATAAACGGTAAAGTGTAGCCTGCAATGCCAGCCAGCTTTGCTGAACACAAATAACATTGAAAAGTAGAAGGAATATCAATGATAAGATAAATTATCATAACTACAGTCAAACATTAAACAAAATACCTTTTTATCAAGAGAAAGAACTTACTAAGATCTTAATGTTCTTAACAAAAAAAATACGAGACCAGTGCACTGCAAGCTGTAATTTATTTTCTTATATGAAAACATTTCGAGCTTGTCAACTTTATTCCAGTGCTTTCTTTATTGAAGTATCCCTTTTGAAACTGTGTTCTATCCAATTCGTCTTGGTCCATTTGCTCTATTGATGTATAAATATTATGTACGTGGAATTGTTTTCACAGAAAATCCTCCAATATGATAGAATACCTAGATAGCAGCTCAAGCAAATAAATAGCGAGAATTTGCGAGCTAAAACCAAATATCCCAAAACCCGTAAAATAAATGCTTTACAGCAAATTCTTTATAAAAAAGAAATAGCTGAAACGCTGTCCCGTTTATTGCGAATTAATGAAGGAAACAAAATGGAAAACATCAAACATTTAATTATAACAGCTTAGTCTTAATCGCCTGCTTTATTGCTAGTTCTAAGCGATCCTTGGACAGTTACAGGATTAATAGCTGAAGACTCACTTCAATACCAAGTGTGTTTTATATCCACTAACGTTTTAATAACCCCTTACAGTTTATCATTCATCGCCTTGTCGTCAGAAATTAAAGTCTCCAGAGCAAAATTACGATCTTAAATATATCTTATACTTTCCATTTAATCAACGGTTTTCCGACCAAATATTTTGCAACTAAAATATCCTGCAATGTACACAAAATCTTTATAAAGATTCCCCGTCCTCAGTTTTGCAATTCCGTCTCTTGGAAGGTGCACAAGATTTTCAAAGTGTCTGTAAGAGATAAAATTTTATGCTCGCATATAAATTCGGGTCTAATAGAAAAATTCACGTCACACAACTTTATGCAATCGAAGCTCCGTGCACCAGTAACACTCAATGTCTCAATAAGACTTACAAAGATGTTTCCATTTTGATTTTATGGAAATGTGTATACATTTTTGTTGCACAGGAAATCTACTTATTTGTAAAGAAGTGGAAGTAACCTTACCCAGGTTGGAAGAAGAATAGTTAAGGCCAACCGTTATTTGTGATAAGAGATTGTGAGATGTCCATCGAAAAGGACGAAGGGTAATTAGAATACACCTTTGTCAAACAGGTGATTACTACCAATGTACACCACGGAACGTACGTCACGGAAACACTAACACTTCGATGTTGTATAATATCTGAAAAAGTATAAAATGTACACAAATGGATCAGAAAATGTACGCGTGGATGCCAATTTGTAGTGCCACTTACAAGCTGCTTGCTTTGATTTCATTACTGAATAATAAAACCCTGAAATTTGTATCTTAAATCACCTTACAGAATGATGTTTTTCATATGACAATTGATGTTAATATTACAACCACAATTTTCGTCATCAATTACAATTTAATTATGTTATTAAAACAATAATTGTTGGAAAAATGGTGAGATATAAAGTTGAAACCTTCTTAATAAATACAGATTAATGTGTTACCAGTTCCCTTAAGTAAGTCATTGCGTAAGAACCTGAACAGGGTTTTTTAACACTTTTAACAGAAACTTTGAGAACAGACTGTAGGCCTCATTTGGTCTCAATAAAATCCTGCATTTTGTTTCTACGCGATATAAAATTATGAATAGCATTTTTTTAAAACCACTATTTCTATTCAACAGGTTTACATCGTAGGCCACGCGGCCCCAGGGTCGGACTCACGACATCCCTACGACATGTCTGCAGACGCCAACGCGAAGTACCTGCGCACAGTTAGACGACACGCCAAGATTATTGCTGGACAATTCTTTGGACACCTACATGCTGACACATTCCGGGTTATTTACGATAATGGTGAGTTTTAATATAAGTTCAATTTTGATTACTAGAGCAAGCGAGGTGTGCCTTTATAATTTAAAGAACTTGGTTCGATGAATTTAAGTATCTATGCCGTACAAGTACATTATGCGGCCGTTAATATAGTTTAATCTTTCTTTGTTTTTTTTTTATCTTTCTAATAGTCGGTGTGACATATTAACTTTCAAGTATTGTAATACCATCCATGAACTGCACGCGTGGTTTCAATAACTGCACTTGCCTTCGAATATCCCGCAATTAACACACAAAATTTACTATTTCCTCATGAAAATTCAAACCTAGCCTAGCCACGATGTCGAAAATGGTAGAAATATAGAGGCAAATACTACCAAGCACAAACTACTCGTATATCAGTGTATCATCAAACTGACCGTGATCAGAAGGCTGGCTCGTTCTTTGGCCAAAGAATTAGCATTGCCGTTCAATATGGCAATGCTGCCAGTCTTCTGGGCACGTTTCCGGATGACGGCGATGCGGACGAGTACTTTGACGCCTAAGTTTCCTTTTGTTTTGTATATTTATTTGTATAGTTAGTTAGTTCGTTAGTTAGTAATTGTATAGAGTAAAAGATGATCAATAAAATATATATATATATGATCCTGGTCGATTTCGGCCACAGTGACTTGGATTTGCCTATTGAGGACATCGCTGGTGTGCCCTCAGGTGACTGATATAACCAATTTTTGCCGTGAAAGTGCGTCCACATTCACGGCAAGTCAGCACCCCTCCGATGTAATTATATTGCCAAACACCTTAGTGCTCACGGTATGCCTCCACAGTGACCGGTCTGCTGCCATTACCTCCCATTGTGACGTCTCTAGATCACACCGCTTCATGTGGCGTTTAAGCACATCTTTGTACCGAAGGAGTTGGCCGCCTGGCCTCCGCTTGCCATCCCGCAGTTCTGAGTAGAAGATGCGCTTCGCCACTCTATCGTCAGACATTCGGGAGATATGGCCAGCCCACCGCAACTTCCGCCGCATTACATAAGCCTCTATTCCACCGACATTAGCTCGCCGTAGTACTTCCGTGTTACGAACACGGTCCGACCAATGGATGTTCATAATGTCTCGTAGGCATTTCAGATGGAATCTATCTAATGTGCGAACGTGCTTGCGGTATAGACACCATGTTTCGGAGGCATATAAGAGATTTGGCAGAACTATTGCCATATACACAGCTATTTTCGTACAGCGCTTTATTTCATGCGTGCGGAACATCTTGGCACGAAGTCTGCCAAAGGCCGTAGCAGCTGCTCCAATTCTGCTGTTGACTTCGTTATCAAGGAGGCACCTGGATGTTATAGTGCTGCCCAGATATTTGAATTTGCCTACCTGCTTAAGCAAGACGTCACCGAGCTTAATGTGGCTGGGCCACTGTTCAGTGTATCAAGAGCCATGACTTCGGTCTTCTTCACACTGATCTTAAGGCCAAATCTGCGACATGACTCATCAAGACTCGACATAAGTCTCTGTAAACCCTCTGGGGATTCCGCCGCAAAGCACAAGTCATCTGCATACATCATCTCAGTGATAGTCACGTGGGTCACTTTGGTGCGAGCTTTAAGTCTAGTTAAGTTGAAGACACCGCCGCCACTGACACGAAAACAGATACGAATACCCTCGGACAAAGTCTGCAAGGCATCCCGAACTACGACTGCAAAGTACAGGGTGAACAGAGTTGGAGCGAGTACGCAGCCTTGCTTCACGCCACAGCTCATAGAAAAGAACTCTGAATCTTCGCCCTGCACACTAACACAACAACGCATGTCATCATGCAGGAGTCGGATCATTCTTACAAACTTGTCCGTGCATCCAAGTTTTGTCAATACCACCCATAAGGCTTCTCGAGGCACACAGTTGAAAGCTTTTTCTAAGTCAACAAAACAAAGGTACAAAGGTTGACCCTGCTCTCGACTCTTCTCTAGGATTTGGCGGACAGAGAAGATGGCCTCGCATGTACCTCGATTCGGCCGGAAGCCAAATTGGGTTTCAGGCAGAATGTCTTCAGACAAGGGCATCAAGCGGTTAAGCAAAATTCGTGCAAAAACTTTACCTGGAGAAGTCAGGAGGGAGATTCCCCTATAAGAATTGCAATCGGATTTGTCACCTTTGTTCTTGTAAAGAGAGCAAATACGAGAGACTTGAAAGTCACCAGGTATTCGCTCCTCATCCCACATCTGAGCAAAGAGCTTCCAGACGGTTTCGTGCAATTCCAAACCCCCATACTTCAACAGTTCTCCAGGCAGATTGTCAATGCCGACCGCTTTTTTGTTCTGCTGTTGTTGAACGGCAACAACAACCTCGCGCAAAGTCAGTGGGTCGTCCAGCTTGTTGACTGTGGGAAGCGATGCCATCGAATTGATATAAGAAATATCCGCACCTCGGTCAACATTGAGCAAGCTGTTAAAATGCTCTGCCCATCTTTTGAGTACATCTCGTTTGTTGGTAAGCAATTGTGTACCATCGAGGGATCTTAGGGGCACTTTATTACGAATCGCTACACCAACAATTTTACGGACCTCATCATAAAAAGCACCCAGCTGTTGAGTGTCAGCGAGCCACTGCATGCGCTCGGCCTTATGTCGCCACCACTGGTCTTTTACTTCCCGTACATATCTCCGCAGCCTGGCACCACCTTGCTTGACTTGCTCCGCTTGGTGGTCGTCCCGATGCTGACGTAAGAGAGATCGGTGACTCCGAATAGCTTTTGACAAAATTTCATCGTTGTCATCAAACCAGTCCTCGTGTCTGCTAGGTTTTATACCCAGTGTCTGCGAGGCGGCCGCGACTAAATTGGATGAGAGCGTATGCCAATTAGCCACAGAATCACCATTCTCAATGTCTACCGTTCGAACCGCATCACTAACTGCCTGTGCATAGCTCTTACGCACCTCTAGACTTTGCAATTTTTCTATATTTAGTCGCTTAGGCTTCTCACCTTGTGATCTGCAAGGAGGATATAGTCGGAGCTTCATTTTGGAAACGACAAGACGGTGATCCGTGGAGCAGACCGCATTAGCATCACGCATAACGCGAGTGACATGCACTTGGGAAATATCTCTTTGTCGGACAATAACATAGTCAATCAGGTGCCAATGTTTCGACCTCGGATGCATCCATGTGGTCTTATATTTTGCCGGAAGTCCAAATATAGTGTTGGTGATGGTCAGCTCAAATTCTGCACAAAGGGACAGCAGGAGTTGACCGTTACTATTCATGTTGCCAACACCATGTCTTCCTAAGACCTTAGGCCAAGCTTCAAAGTCACGCCCGACTCTCGCGTTAAAGTCGCCCATCAAGACTATCTGCTCCCTGAAAGGAATTTTAGATAGGGTTCGCGTAACTTCTTCATAAAACTTGCCCTTGATGTCATCATCCTTGTCCATTGTTGGCGCATAAACACTGATGACATTAAGGTGGTTTCCATTAGCCAAGTGAAGGCGCAGGGTGGTAACGCGGTTTGAGATGTGAACAGGACACTCCTCCAGGTTACTGGCTATATCATTTCTAATCGCGAAACCAACACCGGATCTCCTAGGCTCTGAAGACGGAGTACCTTTCCAAAATAAAGTATAACCGCCCAGGCGCTCCACCCTCTCCCCCTCGTCAGCCAGGTGCGTCTCACTGAGCGCAGCAATATCCACACCATAACGTCGGAGTTCACGGGATACGAGGGCAGTTTTCCGAGGAGGACCCAAGTTACTCTCGCGATTAAGGAGGGTGCGTACATTCCACGCTGCAAATGCCATATTGTGGGGGTTAAAGATCTTGAGCTTATTAATTCTGTTGTGTATCTTTCGACCACGTGGGATTGATGCAGAGACAGCCGTGGTTACTACCTCCGAGTATGATGGGTTAAGCTTATTTAGGACACCTTTTCTAGTCCCCTCTCCGGACCGGGGGAAGCAGGGCCTGTCTAAATAGAGCTGCTTCGTCACCCAGGGAGCTGCCGAATTGCACTCTTAACCCAATGCAATGCAAAGCGACCATCTTTCCTGAGCCGCCTGCATGCAGACATCAGACAAAGCCTGGTTGGCATCACAACCAGACCTCTCTACCTCTGTCTATCGCTGCAGGACTTGCGTTCAAATCGGAGTCCATTGTCAGAACCAAGTCAATTGCGCAGGAGATATTAAAGTGCACGAGACGTAAAAACGACAGTGTGCGCGCGTACACAGGTGCACTCTTATCCCTACCTCCCTGTATCCAATGGGACGGGGGACTGCCACAATCGGCGAGAGGCAGGAACGTCCATAAGCGTCAGCGAAACCCCTGACGCAGACCGGATGGTTGTATGATGACAATTATCAACCACCCACATCTCTTATCCTCTAGTCTAGTCTAGTCTAGTCTAGTAGTAGTAGTTGTCTTATCCCTTAGTCGCCTTTTACGACACCCATTGGAAAAGATGGGGTGGTGCTATTCTTTGTGTCCGGACACCACACGGAACAATAAAATAAGAGGTTTGCGATCTCATTCTTGCTAAAATTGGAAATTAAAAGAAAACAGACTGTGTCAACGACGTATGTTCAAGGAAGTGGTTCCCATCTCTATGAGTGTCCCAGTAATCCAATTTTCTCGACTCTTACCATTTTCTTTTTAAAACGCAAGGCATTATTTTGCTTGCGTTATTTTGGTGTGTTATTACATTTTGCAAGAATGAGTTTGGCCAGCTGGCGTGTTTGACGTAACATAGCCGTGCTTTTACGCGCGTATCTACGTTTGTATCCGCATGACGCGTAAATGAAACACGTGCATAATTTGTATACTTGCGATGCGTGTAGGATTGTGAACACAAAGCATTCTTCTCCATAAAGTGTGCCTCTGCTATCCCTCTCTTTCCGAATTTATCATAGTCGTACAGTGCGTTTTCTGGACAACTTATTGCTACCAAATTCAGTTTTATCGATGGTCAGAATGATAGGTGAATAAATTCGAGGTCTCTCGCATATATTTTTCTGATAACAATACAACAAAAAGGCTTCTTCATTAATACATTATTATACTCAGCTATCTTCAAAAAACAGTCGCAAAATGTAATTATCGGATTCGAAATACAAAATAATGACTTGATAGCATTACGTATAAAGTCCGTATTTTTTTTAATATGAGAGGAGGATATTAATTTATCATTTAATTTGCCTTCAGCAACGTATCTGCAAACAAAAGGCAGCCAATAATGTCGCTGGATTTATTATTTCGTGATCAATTATTTTGTTTTTATTTACAGATTTTTTTTGACATATTTTTTCTTTATGTTTGTTGGGAGTGACTTCCAGTTTCAATATTTCAGGGTGACACATTCGTAGTCGTGACAATCTGCCTGACAAAGTTGAATTTGCAATATTTGGCATATAACTGACGTTTAGTTGTTTATATTATTTTTATACTAAATTGTGTATTTTAACTAAAGCAATTCATATACCGTTGAAATTAAATCCGGAATGAGTTCCTCCACAAACAAACCACTCCTCGAGAAGACAGAGGTCAATAAACAATAACGATGTTTTAAAAATAATGAGAGAACATGTTCGGAACACAACTTGGAACTATACAGCGTTAAATCCACCACAAACAACTCAATTCAAAGAAGAGAGCGCTCTCACTACGCAAGAGAAAATAGCAACACAAACTATATAAATGCACATCTGTAATAAAATAATGTCAGCAGTGAGCACTCAATGCGTTAAGCAAAACGTAGCCATAATGTTTTATTTGCCCGAAGCTGCCCGTCGAATAATTACTGTAAAATCGGTTTATCGGCTAGAGGACACAAAATAGATGGGTACAGAAGGTAGGCTCCATACAACGAGCGTAAACACACGCACAAACAGACAATTCACGTACAGCGTGTGCAAGCGCACTCGCGATTGGCATTTGTTTGAGATATCCGTACGTAGGCGTCTATGTGTGCGTGCACCTATTTTCGCTTGTTGTATGGAATCGACCTTCTGTATCTTGCCTTTTTATGGAGGAACCAATAAATTGTGAAATGGTGTCTGGTAGTTGTCACAAAAATTTCGCAACGAAATTAGTTGATTTAGATGTGGTGTAAAAATGTTTTATTGGTAAGCAGTATCCATTAAGACTGTTCTATTTTCTAAAATTACTGAATTGAATACGAACACCGGTACGTGAAAAGGTGTAATGGTGTTTAAAGTAGTTCTAGAATTGGTATGGTTATTCATTTTCTGCATTTTTTATGATATCTTTGACCTGCTGAAAGTAGCCTGCTGAAGAAGAAGTAGTCTGCTGAAGTAAATGAGCCTATAATGTTCCCACTGCTAAGACACAGACCTCCTCTCTGTAAGAGTGTTTTTCCTCACCTGAAAGTACATAATAATTACATTTCTGGCCAACAGCTTGAGCAGTTTTTTTTCTTCTATCAAAGTTTCGACGATAAAAGATTATCTGATTCCTGCTTAAAAATAACTACAGTACAGTTAATATAAAAGTGTTTTATCTCTTTGTTTAGATCGACCAGTATCCTGGACATTTATGGCTCCATCAGTGAGTCCTCACCGTGACCCATCGGATTCTTCCAACCCTGGTCTTAGGCTTTACAAGTTTGATACCAACACAGGGAAAGTAAGTTCCAACCTCTTTAATTCTTCATTCATTGTTTTAATCAAACCGGAAATAGGAGCAATAAGTATTACGTTCATCATTAGCCATTCAATTATCATTCATTTATTTATCTTAAGGGTTCATCTTCAAAAGTTAGTCTATGGTTTTTATTATTATCTTCCTACCAACAAAGATATTATTTAACCTTTTTTACTTCCATAAATATCGTCGTTGATACTGCAAAATTTCATAAGTCAAAAAATATTGAAATTCGGTTTTTGATGCAAAAGTATCCAAAATCGTAATTTGCGTCAAAAACCGAATTTCAATATTTTGAAATATGACATTTTGCAGTATCAACGACGACAAGCGGATTTTTTCATTAGTCCCAACTCTTACTTCACTGCTTCTAGGGTCACCATCACACCATCTGTACTAGCCATGCGTCTTACTAGTGCAATAAATCATCTCAATATAATTATGAAAAACTGCTTCGTTGGTCTAGTGGTCGCAAACGCTACTGCTAGCAGTAGCTCATGCTCAGGCATTAGGTTACCGAGTTCGATTCTCAGTTCGGGCAAAGTGATAATGGGTTTTTCCATCAGGAATTTCTCAGTATCAGCCCGGAGTCTGGATTTATGCCCGCACTGGTTGATGGCAATGCGCTCACTCCTTATAACATGGGGCTCAAACATAACTGGCGAATGTGGGTGTACTATAGGTACACCTCTGCATAACCCTTCGGAGAATACAAGCGTGATGTTATATATTTTCAACATTTCATTTATTTCACTTACCCTTTTTACCCCAAGGTGTTAGACTACACCCAGTACTTCCTCGACCTGGCGGCTGCCAACCGTAACCTGGCGGAATGGACGGCGGAGTACAACCTGACTCAGTACTACGGGCTGCATGAGGTCTCGGCCGTCTCCCTGCACAATCTGGCCGATAAGCTGCAGATAGGCACGCCCCATGAGACTAATATATTTCACAAGTAAGTGTTGGACAATACTCAGTTATTTATTCTCTTAGACTAGATTTTCTTCGCTGGAAGTACAAAGATTTTAATATCTGGGAGTTACGAATAATCTAATATAAAAACAGCAGACATGGTTGTGAGTTTTTGACAGATTTTGTATGGCAAATCTGTCAAAAACACAATGACGAGAGCATTGTAACTTTGTAAATTAGTAGCCTTGGCCCCCAGCTATGTTTTGTAATTGAAAACAACGGTTTTCAATCGCTCGCTATGTTTTCATACAAAAAAGTGTCAAAAACAATTGTGGAATGTGCTTCATCGTTGATACAAGTAACTTTATTGATGTTGAATCAAAATTGAAGCCATACCGTAGGGATTCGGCATCCGATTAATTTTCTTTCTAATATCGAAGAGTTCTTTTTTAAACATTATAATAATTAAAGTCAATGCAACTCTCTAAGACCAAGTAATTCTATTTAATGACTATTTCATGAAATCTTAACATTTCAGGATTATAATAACTTAAGGAATTGTATACTGATTCTAATGATTACAATTCTGTAAATACATATTTGTTACGGTCGCGAATCATACTTTTATCAACATACACCCAGACACTGAGCTGCAAATTGCAAAAATCGTAAGAAAATTTGAATTTTGCGGGCTACCTTAGCGCTGCCCCCTTAAGAATTTCCCGATAAACATTCGTGATTGGTGAAGCCAGTGTTTTACTAAGTGTTTTTTTTTTCTTTTTACCAGGTACTTACGCGCATACCGCGTCCGTCACGAAAGCTCAGAGTCATGTGACGGCGCGTGCGCTCACCAGCATTTCTGCGCTATCACGTGTTTAGAGCACGTCGCTTACCGTCAGTGCGTGGAAGCGGCCGCAAGTGCGCTCGCGGCGGCTGGCGATTCCGCTCCGCTTACTTTACCGCTCGTCAATACTTTGCTGATTTTAATCGCATGCGTCATGGTTATGGGGTAAATTGTATTTTTTCAATGTGTTTAAATAAACGTTTAATACGTTACTTTTAATATATAGGTAAATACTTATTTCCTCTGTTATTCATGTTATAAATATTTTTTTGTAAGAAACATGGTGTAAAACGTCGCTTACAGCTCCGTTTTTGATAATATTTTTATTCAGTAATTCAGTAATATTTTTTTTTACAAATATGTTTGTATTTGCAAATCGTTCCAATAACTGATTGAAGAAAAGTTTTGAACACGCTTTTTCCCTGTACATCATACAGATAAATCTACAAAGAGAGTTAAAATTACACGAATTTCCAATCTGACACGTGCTTAAAATACGTGACAGCGATCGCAGCGTGTTAGCCGTGAGCGCTTCCGATTCACTCAATCGCTTCTGAAGTAATAAAAATAATATCGGTTTGTTAATATTGTTGCCATGTTTGGTCTTTTTTGATAATAACATTTAATATTTCATAGAAAACTTTGTATATATTTTCGAAATTCAAAATGGTAATTTGACTCCTCTTTCAGTGGTCAAAACACATTGAAAAAATGCATTAATATTTTGATACCTTATACATTGCATTAATAATTATGTTTACATAGGGTAATCGACTCCTCCGAATAAGTTCTCTATTTATTTACTCAAATACATAATATTATAATTTTATGAAGTTTCTGAGATTGACCTTTTGACATGTAAATATTAATGTGCTTCAAAAGTATAACATAGGTAGGTAAGTAGATTTTAATGAGCAAAGTGTAATGAGGTTTAATAGCTCAGACGGCATTTGTGATAACGCTTGATGAAACGTGAAGTGCATAGGATAGTAAAAGTTTTATTCTTAATAACTATAATTGTAAAAAATAATACTTTAGACATTCTAGTCATATAGAATTATGATAAAGTAAATTGGAAAAAATATAACGATGTAAAATGTCGAGACTGTAAGATAAGATAACAATTTCATTTCTGTCAAACAAATTCATCTCTAAACTAAATGAAAAAGCGTTTACAGAATGTTTCATAATTCAGAAAAAATTACTTTTTATAAATTAAATTAGCATTTATTAAGTGACTTCTTTTGTAACAAACTATGTCATTTAAGTATATTTGCTTTGAATGTAAAATCGGTGTATTTTTACTGTAAATAAATTACGTAAGTAGAATTTTTATAAAGGTCATTAAAACTCTACAATGGGCTTATAAAAAGATATAAATTAGTAATGCGATCTTAGAAGTGTACCTATTTGAAAGTTAGTTAGTTTGAAATTTTTGACTAATTTAATTAATATTATGCCCTTGATAGTTTGTCCCTGGATAATTGAACATATCTCTGTCAAAGCAAATACAATTCCGAGTTTAATTGTTGTTTACTTATTTTAATAATATTACATTGTTTTGTTTTTCTTCAGTTGTTAATTAAACAATAGAAATATGTATGTACTTCATACGATGCTTCTGTGGAAAAAAATTGATTTTATAGCCTAAGCTTAAACTAAACCAGCGGGATAATTGCGTAACTCACTAACAATTGCAATATCTTTCATTTTGATAACTCAACAATATTCATTGCGTTATTTACGTTGTCGAGGAGACGAATTTTTCAAACTTATGAAGCAATGCATAAAGAATTTCTTTCAAATCCGTTGAGAAAGAAAATTTGTTCCGCAAATGGGGTTTTAATTTGTAACGTATTATTATGTGACACTGCGTCACTCGGTCCTTTTAAAAAATTCTTTCATAAAAAAATATTTATTTAATCTGAAGTCTGTTTAAGTGATTTCTGTTCAGTTAAATTCTCTCTGATACTCGATCAATTTATAAAAGTCAAGTAGGTAGTACTTACAAGACTTTTTAGATTTAGTTGTTTTAATTAAAAATTGTCAGAAGAGATGTAGTGAAACTCAAAACTCAAATGATTATGAAATACAACTTTTATTTATTGCATAAAATAACATCACGCATGGATTCCCCGATGCTAAGCAGAGGTGTACCTACAGTACACCCATATTTCACCAGTTTTGTTCAGTCCCGTGTAAAAGGGGGCGAGCTTTTGAACTTTTATTTATTTATAGAAAACTGAAATCGTCTTTAAAACCAAAACATTACAGTTAACATTAAATAATTTTTAAAATAATTCTAGCCGTAACTTTAACGTTAAAAGTGCTGTAAATAATTACAAGTGTAATTTAATTTTGAAATTGTAAATGAGGAACAACTAGTACTTAAGTAAATATTGAATTGCTTATTTCAATTTATTTTACTGCGGAAACCAATTTAATCGGTGTATGAGAATATAAATTATTACGTAAAAATTACAGTTGTGGGCAGAACTGTTGATCATCATATTTAAATCGAGAATTTTCCGATTTATATCACTAATAAACCTATCAGCGAATTGTTCTGGAAAACTCTAAAAATCAATAAATCTATTTAAAATTTTGCACTCAACTGTAATTTGTAGCAACATTTTCGTAGCGAAATACAAATATTTCCTTTTGAAATCGTTATAAATGTTCCCATATTTGTATTGACTGGATGTTTCAATTAATTTTTAATAAAGAATTGTAATCAACACGTTGCTTTTAATCAACTTCCTCCACTAACTATACTATCACTAACAACCCGCCCCTGCGTCGCACGGTTTTTACGACTTGAAAAATCATCAAGATTTCTTTATTATATGTAAGCTTTAAATTCATATTTGTGAAAACCGCATCAAAATCCGTTGCGAAGTTTAGAAGAACAGCACGGTCACACAGACAGACACGAAAAGCGACTCTTTAAATCCATCCAAAGGTTGTTTTTAAAAGATCGCTTTTAGCGATAAGACCACCCATTGTGTAACTCTATGGAAAATTTCTACATTAAAATAATATCTGTAATTCTTATGGTGTACTCTCGAGGGAACTTACATTTGACCAATTTGAAAACAAAATCACACATACACACACGATGACTACATCTGTTAGCAAGCGTTACTTTAGCGGCCAAGCCCTGCAAGCAAGAATAGTCTTTACGGTGTATAAATGTTCGTTTCTCCCATGGTACATAATAAAGAGTATTCTATTCTATGTTCGAAAAACTTTCCGGACAATTTCCCTTTCTTAATCGCTCAGTGAATCACGTGGATTACCTATCTTACTAGAAGAAGTACCTATCTTAATACAATCATATATTTCATAGTACTCTGTCCGGATGATCTGAAGTAGGTATGTGACGTCAGTAAATCCGGGCGGATTAACTCCATCCTTGGAATTGCGGAAACAGTATTAGTGCCATTGACGTCATCTTTTTGGATACGGTGAGGATTTAAGAGGACGATAACCGACTTTTAATGATTTTATAAAGAATATCACGTCTAAACGGGTAGTGCTAAACATTTCGAAAAAATATATGTTAAATAAGAGCATTTTGTTAATAACTTAATATGTGAATATTTTAGATTATGTTTATATTACACAGTGTAATTCATTTGTTAATTAATGTCTAACACGGATAAATAACTGAGAATCACGCAAATGAGAATCACGCAAAAACTATCAAGAGTATTTTTATGAAACCTTCTCCATTTTAAAGATAATTTAATTATTTATCTTTTAACACGACACTGGAAAAATTCCATAGAACACTCATTTGCTCATGACATTTAATCTATGCATATGTACATACAATTAAATAAAATTAAAGTTTCTGTTTTAAATGTCAAAATAACAACTTTTTTGAAATACATATGAAAGTGTGATATACGGTACTTTAACAAAAAAGCAATTTTTTAACATTTTTGTCTATAATTTCTCTCCGTCTGTCTATCTGTCTGTTTGTTCCGGCTAATCTCTGAAACGGCTGGACCGATTTTGACGAAACTTTCACTAGCAGATAGCTGATATTACAGGGAGTAATTAAGGTTACTTTTATTTTAGAAAACTAATTAGGGTTCCGCGCAAAATAAATTAAAACCCATGAAATTGTGAAAAAAAAGTCGGATTTGAAACGTTCTTTTCGCATCTGGTAACCCAATTTTCGAGGATAGTTATAGGCTATTTAATATCACGCTACGACCCTTAGGAGCAGAGCAAAAATATAAAAGTCAGAAAGAACCGGATATGTGGAAATAACACTAAGCGAAAACGAAATAATAGCGCGGGTGGGCGATGCAACGCAACAGGTCGGGGGACGAGAGAGTTTCATTAAAATGTGGGTGCTATTTTAGTATATTGTGTATTCCACGCGAACGAAGTCGCGGGGCACGGCTTGTGTATAATAAATTAATAAAGCGTCTAATTTGGGCCAGCGCTCCTTGATGGGCGAGTCCTATTACTGGGTGGACGTACAACGCGTTGCGTGAGCTCAGCACTGAACACGCAAGGTATGCACAAAGTACGCTCAAGGCCGTTGGCTTGTATCTGCGTCAGAAAGAGTATTTTCAGCAATCAATCAAATGTAGGGCTTTGATGTAAGTAAGATCAGCAATAGAACTACCTATTGATAAAGATTTCCTTACAGCAAATATGAAGGTACAAACTTTTATAACTTGAATTCGTATCATTAGGCGATCTATTCAGATATTTATCAAACTAATTACTGTATTTTTTTGATGCCCTACAGCTCAAGTTTTTGCAAGAGCCTGTTTTCTACCAACCAAAACTGATTTCTGATACACGCAATATTGTCTACTTTTGTGATAATAATTTTGAGTTGAGTGAACGCTTATCATCTAGGCTATCTATATAATAACATGAACATGGCACATTTCAGCTCTGAGAAGAAATCGCACCTGTGATACCTCTGGTACAAGCAACAAGAACAATGTACCCAGGATTTTGTAATAATTTTGACTTAAAATAGTGTCCATGGAGTTTCTTGCCCATTCTTCTCCATAGAGATCTACGTTTTGGAATGGGCGACTAGCTTCAATTTTCTGACTAACTGACTGACTCTTTAACAATTCAAAAGTGCCTGTTATTGGTTTAATTGAAATAAATGCTTCGAGTTTGAGTTTTGAGTTTGGGTAGGCTTTGCACACGTCTAAAGGCGACATGCGTAAATAATTTACCCAAAAATATAAAAATGGTAAAAAATAATAATAATGGTAGGAGTATGTTAATTAACTTAATTAACAAAAGGCGGTCCCGTTAACCCGCAATAATATAGCGTCCATATTATGCTAAAAAACCTTACAAAAATTAGCGAAAAATGAAGTCAGCTGTTCTCTACTTATGACGATTTATGCGAACATAAATTTAGGGAACAGCAGATTTTTTTTTCGCGAATTATTGTAAGGTAATATTTTTTTAGCATGTATAGGAACTGACGGCTTCTTACGATTTCCGCTGTAAATATTGAGAAAAATTTAGTCCATACGGTATGTTTTTCAGTGTCTTCATATGAGTTCTCATTCTCAAATATTAAGATCAATCTCGCAGAAAACTTGATCAAGTTAACGATATACCGCATAATATTAAAAGGGTATCACGTTTAGCATAAACAAGTGGTGAGTATGTATATCTTGACATGCAAATTTATGCTAAGTACAAAAGTCGATACGCGGTCTCTTGATAATGCGGCAACATCTTGCAACCTATGTATATTAAGTTCTGTGACAGTCGACAGATGTTTGCAGTAAAAACATTTTTTTAAGAAAAACATTTTTTTTACAAAAAAAAAGGACTTCCGAAAAAACGCTACAAAGTGAAAAATAACTTTAATTTCGGAAGTCGCTCTCTTTGGACCTGTATTTTATTTTATTTGCCACCGACTTCCGAAAATTCAAGTTATTTTTCACTGGAAGTCGGTTTTTCTTTTTGTAAAAAAGTTTTATATTTTTCACTTTACGAGTATAATGGGTCGGTTTGTAATTTATCTAAGTTACAATAGCCTAGTGTCAACTGCTCATCATCTTTGATAAAATATTGCTTTTTCTGGTGCAAGGACATTCATTATTGCGGAGTTATCCTTGTAGGTACTTCACCATTTTAGCTCCACTTCGCCAATGCATTGTGACAAGCATAAATTAACAACCATATTAAAGTAATCGAATCGCAACCCGTGAAATACGTATTCTTAAGTAGTTCACTTCCATTTCACCAAATGGTGCTTTCCAAGAGCAAATGAATGAGTTTCTATAAAAAATATCCAAATCGCTATGGGTATACCTATGTATAATATTTGAAGAGTTCCCTTGATTTTTCTGAACGAACTGAGATCCTTCTCCTTTTCTTGAAGTCGGTTAAAATAAGACGAGGTTTATGAAATGGTGATCCGGTGAGTCTCATCGTTTTCGCGTGGTGAAAACATTAGCCAGACAGCAAGGTAAGTAGCAAACCAGGCTATCCTGAGGGCCAAGAAAAGTGGCATTCTCGTTCGAAGCGTTTCATATTTTTACAGTGACTTTCAACAGGACTAAAATACCTAAGCTTTTCTGTAGCTTAAAATAATCCAAATTCAAATCCAATAATTTTATCACCACTACTCTCAATACGATGAAGAAAAATATTGTGAGGAAACCGGCATGTCCTAGAACTAAAAATTCGAAGACACGTGACATCTACCAACCCGCACTGGGCCCGCGTGGTAGATTACGGCCCACTCCCTCTCACGAGAGGAGGCCTGTGCCCAGCAGTGGGAACATTATAGGCTGATTATGTATGTGATATGTAGATATGTTAATACATTTTATAATTTTCCATCATCGTTTTCGCTGATAAAATGTCAGTGTTTCTAGGCCCTCTGGTGAGTAGATTTCATCTTCATGACTTCTACGGCCATTGTTGCCATTGTTCACGTTTTTATTATCTTTCAATAACTAAAATAAAACCTTCTTTAATACACCAACAATACAGTCAAATTCACGATAACACACTCGGACTGAATCTTTGATCAAGAATGGAAACGGTAATTTAATCGGAAGATACATATATTTCGATTTCCGCTCCCATTATCCAGAACCGCCTGTAGTAAGTTGTCTTTAGCTTTTGCTTAATCTTACATTAAAAAAAAAAAACAAAAAAAAGTATAAACCCGACTGCAATTAAAAAGTACAAAACAAGCTCACTTTTCTAGCAGTCTGAGTCTGATGCAGTTCGTGGAGTTATTTTAGTTCATGTGCGTTGTTATAATTTCTAACTTAACGATATTACTTCCCTGACATAACGATAACACAGGGAAGTAACATGTATGGAAATACTAGCTTCCGTCCGCGACTTCATCCGCGTGAAATTTTTGGTTCCCCCGACCCACCCCGTCGCATCGCATCGCCTGGCCGCGCTGTTACTTCGTTTTCGCTTAGCGCTCGTTCTTCCTTTTTTTTTTGTTTTTGCTCGGCTTCTTAGGGTCCTAGCGTAATGTTACATAACCTATAGCCTTCCTCAAGACTTGCGCTATAAAATGCAAAAATATATTTTTTTTAATCCGACTGGTAGTGATACGAGATTAGCGCGTTCAAACAGTCAATAAAAAATAAAATTTGTAGGTAACTAATAGACAAAGCGCATTTTTCTTACTTTAAGCATTTTTATACCCGTCTTAATTTCTAAACGACAGGTCCGATTCGAATAAATTAAAAAGAAATTTACATGTCCTTAATCAACCTTGATTAAGAAACTATTTATTTGGATAAGAATTAATAACATGTTTATGAAACCACCTTCGCAAATAATGCATTATTTTGTAACAAAGATAACTATTAAAAACTAACTATAACTAACTATTTATTTAATTGATTATTTTAATAGCATATGCTATCGCAGACGTTTTTTTGGAACTTTTTAAGAGGAACAATTCCGTCATACATGATTTTTACGTAACTTAAACCGTTTACGCAGCGCACGCAACGGAAGCTCTCAAAAGGAATAAATTTACCCCGTTTTTGCAACATTTTTCATTGTTGCTCCGCTCCTATTCGTTGTAGCGTGATGTTATATAACCTTCCTTAGCCTTCTTCAATAAATAAGCTATCCAATACTTAAAAAAAAAATTAAACTCGAACCAGTAGTTCCTGAGATTAGCGTGTTCAACCAACCAAACAAACAAACAAACAAATTAACTCTTCAGCTTTATAATATTAGTACAGATTATTAGTATAGTATATATTATAATATTACTCGTAGTATAGATATGAAGACGATTTTTTCCGTCCGCGATAACGTTTTAACGTGCACGTATTTATACATTCTGTGGACGTGGACGCCAAAGATAATATCATTGCCGTTATTATAAAAGTGCACATAGAGCTTGTTTTAAACTTGTTAAGTTCCAGTCAGATTTTTTTTTCAACCATTACGGTTTTATATTTTCGGAAGCGTCTCGAAACCTCTCTTTGCTGGCGCGCAGTCGGGTAATAGACATAATAGGTACCCCATGCTCACGGCCCTCCACATATTTCCAAAGACGTCCCCAACATGACTTACTGCTCGTCCCTCATCATAAAGAACATGCTACGTATAATCTGTGTTCTCAAGTTCTGTACAATGCTGTAAGCACTTTAAAGTCTACATATATTGTAGCAGCTGACGACTTATTAATGAACTGCCAGAGGTCCTTCTTGTTATTTTGGTTAGTTTTTTAATAAAGCTGTGTTTCATTTTGTAATTTATATGTGTTGTAATGGACCTTGTTTAGAACGACATGTGTGGAGACTTTTTTATTTAATTTTCGGTTTTGATAGGTTTTTTTTTAATTCATGCGATTGGAGAGGCCTATTGTAGTGGCTGATGATAATGGTAAATGTTGCATGAAATAGATATTAATAGAAGAATATTCGTATACTGGGCATCCTAAATAGGATGAAGCGATACTTTACGCCTGGACAGCTTTTAATTCTCTACAAAGCGCAAGTCCGATCCTGCATGGAGTATTGCAGCCACCTTTGGGATGGCTCGGCCAAATACCAACTTGCCGCGCTTGACTCGATGGAACGCAGAGCTAAGAGGCTCATTGGCGACGTAAGACTGGTGGATGCCAAGCTTCACAGCTTGGCTCATCGCCGCAAGGTTGCCTGCTTGTCGGTCTTCTACAGATTGTACTTCGGGGAGTGTGCTCAAAAACTCCACGACCTCATTCCGCCGGCCCCCTTCTATCAGCGGACATCTAGACGCACTGCAAGTTACCATCCTTACCTAGTTGCTATCCCACCAATTCGCACTAAGCGTTTCTAAATGTCTTTTGTGATGCGCACAGCAAAGGAGTGGAACTCTCTGCCTGCGTCTGTGTTTCCGAACGCATACAACCCCGATCTCTTCAAAATGAGAGTGAACAGGCTTCTTCTGGGTAAGGTCGCTCCATCGTCGACTTTGTCTCTGTCATCTCTGACCTAGACTAGAGTCAAGAGCAAACCTATCTCAAATAAAAAAAAAATCATTGTTGTCGAAATATTGGCTATTAATAAATTATTAAAATTCTATGTAATAAGCAAATAAATTCTTGAAATAGATAAATAAGCAAACGAGAATAAAATGAAGTGTTCATATTTAAAAGTTTCATATCAATTTTCAATCAAATAATTATTATTGAGAAAACCAATTAACAAAAAGCAGCTGCAATAATTTTCCACTGTATATAATTTTAGACCAATTTCCGGAAATTAACCCTCGCTAATTACAATATCGTGTATTAATGAACGATAGTTAGAAATAATAATTATTATAATAGCTAATTACAAATAATAATTATTTATTCGAAGCGAATTTCAATCAAAAGGAGAATGACCAAATCGCTATGGGACGTGGCATTTGATTTTATTCCGCGGCCATCGTTGAAACCTAAGTTGTTAGTATTGGAAAACCCTATCACAAAAATTAATTGATAAACGATTTTTCTATTTTGAACTTGAATTTATGTTATAAATAATGTTTTTATTTTATCATCTACATATATAACTCGGTTCAGACTGACGTTAGTAGGTTATGTTACGGCATATTAACTTTTATTCGTCATATTATTCTGCATCTTTAATAATGTTTGACTGATGGCCGCGAAAAAAATTAAAATTGCGCCATTTTTGGTCATTGGCTTTTCAAATTGTGTTGTTTTCAAAATAAACAGTTATTTTTAAGCTCACAACTTGAAATTTTGATTGATATATTCATAATTAAGCCACATATAAAATTCTACCAGCTCTTAATCAGGAGCGGGACACGATCCGTTTTCAGTAAACATAATTATTTGAATACTGTTGCAATATTTATGGAAAGGCCACTTAGAAAAATAGAATATGAATCTATTCAACTAAAATTTAAGTGTCTGTCTGTATTGTCAAAATAACATTTTTTTTAGTCAATGCATATAAAAGTATTTACGGTACTTATAACAAAAAAAAAACAATTTTTCACTTTTTAGTCTGTCTGTCTATTTGTTCCGGTTAATCTCGAAACGGCTGGGCCAATTTTGACGGGACTTTCACTGGCAGATAATTGATGTTATAAGAAGTAACTTAAGCTTATTTTATTTTAAAAAAAGAATCAGGGTTCTCGCCTGGGGTCGAGAAAGTTTTATTGAAATATAGTCGTTATTTTAAATAGTATATTGTGTCTCTTACGACTTCCGAGCGAACGAAATCGGGGGGCACAGCTAATTTGAAATTAGATAACAGAAAAATCGACTAACCCGAAACGGATCCGTCTGCTGGATTACAGCCAGCTTCCTCTCACTGAGAGGAGGCCGAAGTCTCAACAGAGTGGGAACGTTGAAGACTGATTATGTTACTTATAAACCATATCTAGATATACCTTTTTTATATAATCATAGTTTAATCCTCAAAATGCCAGGGGTCTTGAACTTTATTTGAGTTAGTGGGTTATTCTTTCTACGCTTACATTTCGGATTAAAGGTGTTCAGTGTTTTTTTAAACAAATTCAGGACGCAATCCTAAAAATTAAATCTTCAGTCTGTTAATCCTTCCTCCCAGAGAGGAAGTATTGAGAATATGTTTTATTACGGAGAATATACGTATTATCCATACTAATATTATAAATTTGAAAGTAACTGTAACATAACTGTCTGTCGTCTGTCTGTCTGTCTATCTGTATGTTACATAGGACATAGGCTACTTTTTGTTTCAAAAGTAATCCTATAGGGGGTGATATAGGGGATGAAAGTTTGTATGGAAAACCCAGCATTTCTTAAGTTAGGGATATGAAAATTCAAATTTATGCTTGTGGTAGAAAATAAAGAAATATATGGTTTAGCGTTTTTGAAAAATCATCCCCTAAGGGGGTAAAATAGGGTTTGATTTAAAATATCCCAAATAATATTAAAATTTTGTGTATCTCTTTTTAAGAGATTTAAGGGATTGGATTTTTAGTCATAGTTCGTATTTTGACTTCTTGAGGTAACATTTTAGTCTTCATTTTTAACCGACTTCAAAAAAAGGAGGAGGTTCTCAATTCGGTTATATCAGCACATCGTCATTTAAAAACCGATTTGGAAATTTATTTTTTATTTGAAAGGACAGACTTCCAGATTGGTCCCATTTTTATGAAAATCCAGTTCTGATTATAGGATCCATGAGGAATTGAGGGAACTCCTCAAATATTATAGGCAAACACAGCGATTTTCATATTTTCATGAACAAGTCAAGCATTTGCATTCAAAAGTATCATTTGGTGAAGTGAATCTGATGAAGAAGACCACAGATGGCTACGGGAACTCCTCAATGATAAGTATTTCACGGGTGGGGAAAAGATATCTCGATTAAGATAGTTAAGCGGCTATGACGAAGCAAATTTAAATAAATGGTTCTGATAAAAATGGTACCATCCAACTGATTTGATGATGAAGCCGGAAGGTGGGCACCTGAACTCCGTAATAAAACAATGTATCCTAGCCGTGTTTGGGCTTATTGGAATTTTCATGAGATGCACTCTGGCTATAAATGATTTAAATAGTAATTTTTGCTTCTAATTTCGCTACTTGAGTCATATGTGTGGTCTTGATTATCAGAAGACAAATTTAGTCAACGATCTGTCATCGTGTGATTGATTTAATAATTTGTTGGCGACAGCGAGGTGGAAACCTGATAAAACTACGCCTTCAAAACTTCTGACGTGACTTAGCGCGACATATATTTGCCATTTTGCAAAGTTTTTATTTGAAAGGATATACTTCTGAGGTGGTCGCGTATAAATTTGGTCAAATTCTGATGAATGGTTTTTGAGTTAGCTTCAATAATACGTATTTTGTTCCATTTAGTGTAAGTATGTTTATGATGTCATAATAACTTCCTGTCACTGTTATTTACTTAGCAAGTACTGGTATACGGATTTGGGTGGTGTAGGTTCCACAACTAAAAAGTGGAAAATAAAACAACAACCGAACTCGAAGAAAAACACTACAAAGTGGAAAATAACTTTAATTTCGGAAGTCGGTGGCAAAAACGAAAATGGTAAACCAAAGACACCAACTTTCGAAATTAAAGTTATTTTTCACTTTGTGGTGTTTTTTTTTTTTTGAAGTTGGTTATTTTTTTTTTTTATAAATAAGTTTTTATTAAAATCGGTCTACTCGCTCAAAAGATATTTCTGATTTCATGATTTATTATTAGCGCGTGACCGGCATAATTTTAACTAAACAAAGTCCTCCCGCCGCGTCAGTCTGTCTGAACGCGATAAACTCAAAAACTACCGAACGGATTTTCATCCGGTTTTCATCAATGAACGGAATGATTCATGAGGAAGGTTTAGGTGTATAATTCATTAGGGTTTTTTATGAATTGGCCGAAATATGATGATATGATGATTTTTGAAGATGTCGGAAAAAATCATGCCAACTGGGAATTTTCTGGCTCCCAGTAGTATCTACGTTCCCGTGGGATATATTCTGACATCCACGCGGGCGAAGCCGCGGGCAGAAGCTAGTTTTTTATATACGGGCGCCGTCAGTTGAGACTGGTCATCTCTTAAAGACAAAAGCCAGGAAGAATATCAATAGCTTCACTTTCATCATTGTTTTCAGGTTACTCCTCAGGTGTCTTTCTTAGTTACTAACTAATTCTTCTTTCAGGCTCTTACCGCCCTGTTTTCCAAAACCAACTTTATATTATAAGTACTCAAAACGATCGATCGATAAGAATAAAAGGTCAGCAACATTGTCGCGTGAACTGCTGCGTTCACGAACTCACAATTATGTTTAGTATAATGTTTATTTATGATTTTGTTATACAAATGTTGTTTAATGTCGTCGCTTGCTCCATTTGTAAATGGTTCGAGGTCGGGAGGAAAGCCTTGGGGGTTCCAATAATAAAGGCAATTTTAGCTTTTGTAAGAATGATTGTTTGTTAAGAATTAAGTTCGAAACTTCTCCTCCTGAAAACAATTGATCTTATTAACATTTTCTTCTTTTTTTGTTAGCACGTGTAAGACCGTGAATCACAAAAATTAAGGCCGGCCACAGGCAGACGGAATTTCGTTTCAAAAGCAGCAAATCCATAATCTAATAATACTACTAGACTTTACTAGATTATGAATGATTTGCTGCTTTTAAAACAGAATTCCGAATCAGAATTCTGACTGTGTGTGACCGGTCTTAAGGTGAAAGCGCCAGGGTAGCCCGCGAAATTCAAATTTTCTTACGTTCTTTTGCAATTTGCAGCTCAGTGTCTAGGTGTATGTTGATTAAAGAATTATACGCGACCGTAACAAATGTGTATTTACAGAATTATAATGTTACAATCAGTAATAAAATTCCTTAAGTTAGTATAATCCTGAAATGTCAAGATTTCACACTTGTCCCTTTTTTTTTTTTTTGTGGATGGGAAATCATCAAATGACTTCTCCCGCTCTGGGCGGAGCGGGAGGGCGTGTCAGACTTTTACTGACTAAAACCCACCCATGTTCCTTCTGTTGCCTGTACCGGGGCCACGGTAACTCTTTCGAACATCCCGCAACCCTAGCTGGCATCGGCCCTAGCGGACCCCGTCAATAGTGCTGACATCTCTTTGAGGCGCGCGTGGAACACGACGCGCCGTCGACTCGGGCTTGGTCCTTACCGGACGGCGAGCTACCCATTGCTCGCCGTCCGCAAGCCCGCGCCTACAGTGGCCGGGAATCGGCTGTCAATTCCCGACGCCCAGGGCGTCTCCTGCGGCGACTAGGGGCGTGAGGGCGCAAAGCTTGCCTCTCCCTCACGCGTCCCGCCTCCTCCTTCACGAGCATTACTGCTTCGCAGAAGGAGGTAATGGCTTCCCATGCACTCTCGCTCCGTACCATGGCCTGGACCAGGGCCGGACGCGAGAGATCGCCGCCGCCGATCGCTTCCGCGAGGACACGGCGGTGCTCCGCCCAAGCCGGGCAGACCTCCACCGTATGCTCCACCGTGTCCTCCGGGCGATCCACACAGTGGTGACACCCGGGCGTTTCCTCCCGCCTTATCCGGAACAGGTACCTCCCGAAGCACCCGTGTCCGGTGAGGACCTACGTCAGGCGGAAGGTGAGGACGCCGTGGCGCCTCTCCAGCCACTCCTCAAAGAGGGGACTTATCGCCGCAATTGTGGCGTGCCCAGCACTGGGTTGCGACAATCGCACTGTCCATGCCGCCATGAGATCCTGCCGGATAACTTGTCCCTTGCCGTCATGTTGGTATGTAACAACGCATAAAAGCAATGGTGGCAATGGTGCCAACATGACGGCAAGGGACAAGTTATAGTGAACGGCCTGTTGTGGGTAATTTTCTAATCATGGTACTATAAGTTGTATGTAATATTTTGATCCAAGCGTCTTCGCGTCGGGGGATGACTAGTGAAAATAGGCAGTTAACAGCAGCTATCCTTTCTGCAATAGCACACATTCATTATTGCTAGGTTTGAAGTTTTCAAAATGTGTGTAAGCGCAAGAGTTCCCGTTACCATCCGAGACACTGGCGAAGTCGGAAGTTAGTGTGTGTGTGCGTGTGTGCGTGTGTGTGTTATGTGCTGACGCTACTCGTCTTCACGCACACTTTCACGGCGTGTTTGCGCACTTGGTATCCACATGTAAAGTGCGTGTCGCTTCGTTAGATAAAAAGCTTTAGTTGGCTGCGACATATCCCGCGTAGGATAAACCAGTTTGGCCTAGGACAAACTGGATTGGCCTGAAATTGGGTTTGGCCGGTAACGTAGTCACCACTGCCGTATAACTACGTAAGTATCATGCAAGAAGAAACGACTAACGACAAAGTAACTAATTTCAGCCTATGAAAACGCTCCATTTTCTTTTCGTTCCACCTCGTTCCGATGCATTAATGAATCCTCTCCGCTGTCAATCGGCTTCCTTGAGGTCGGTAACTTTAGAAATTTAATTGTGTCTTAAGAGACACTGTCACGTTATGACATGACAGTTGAAAGTATAACATATCCGTTTTTGATATTTCTGGGGACCCTAGGGTCCCGGACCTTTGGAAGGCATATGAGGGGCCGAAGCCAACTCGCAGAGGCCCGTTAGACGCTTTCAATGGAAATGAGGCACCAACCGACGATTATCCCTGTACGCACTATGCAAGTGCACCCAAGAACAACCCCCGGCTGGTGCAGGACTATGACAGGAACATGTCTGTTTATTAATAAGCCTCTCATTTTTATCTGTTTATTATTATTTCTCAAACATGCTTGAAAATTCGAGCATTATTTTGACAACCTTCTTCGAGATAAATTGAAAATGCTGTACTGGTCAAATACATGCGAGCAGCGGCCGGAAATGTTAGTATGAAAATCCATTTCTGTCGAATAGCGGCCGAATAAATTACTATGAGAACTCATATCTGTCGTGAAATTTAAAAATGGAATGAACAATTTTATTTCGACACATGGCAACCAAGGAGGTAATTTTATCAAATATTTTATTTAAATCTCGAATTACAAATGAACATGTACCTACGCGTGAAAAATTATTGCTGTTCGTCATTGATTATGAAATTTATAATTAATTGTTGAATTTCCGCGCATTTTATTTTAGTATAAATATAATTTTATTAAGGAAAACAAACAATTGCGCACTATACATGGTAGACATTAGCTTACAATGTAGGTATATCATTGCGTTACTTACTGGGTTATCCACATATTGTATGGATGATGTAAAGGATGGGCGCGAGTACAATATTACTAATTAATCATTCAAAATAGTTAGTCCCACTCTTACTCATAGAATACAACAATTTTTACATTTGTGAAAATAGGTTAATCTTCTGCTTTTTCGATCATTTTAAGTAACTCAGTGCGAATTTTATTAGCTGACAAAGAAAATAAATCTAGTTCCGAGAAGAGGGTATTATATATTTTTTGCTAAACGTCGTAGAGGTGCGCGGACTCCCGCATTGGTGCGACAAGAGGACACTGCAAATAGCAGTTCTAGGTACTATATAACACAATTTGTTTGTTAACTCTGAGCAGTCATACTTGTTAAAACACAGATCATATAGAAATTTAGTTAAAAAAAATGCGTCTATTCTTTAAAGTAGTTAGTCTGTAATATTTCTGTAAATTAACGTAAGATGTTTTTTTTTCCGGAAGCAACGATAATGTGTGGCTTTAAGGAATTTATGTTGTACGATTTCAAGATTAGATAAATTTGAGAAAAGTGCTATACAAGCCTTGGCTGCAACCAGAGCCTAGACCACCACCTCTTAAATCTTAATCTTACTTGAGTGTGGGAAAGAGATGGAGCTAGACCTCCTGTATAGCCCCATCTCTTTCTCACACTGAAGTGACGTTAAAATAATACTGCTTTAAGAGGTGATGGTTGGCCCCCAGGCATTGATGGACGAACGTGAAAATGTGGACCGAGGCGAAGCCGAGACACACATTGTCACGTTCGTCCATCAATGCCTCTGTTGTCGGCCGCTGCAGTAATGGACTATTTTCTTTATATAAAATAAGAGCGCGTAGTACCTACTGGAAAATGCGTTGACACCTCCCCGGCGATCCTCCCCCGGACTTGTATTGAGTTCCCATGCTGCTTTATATTATATTATCCTCTTCAATATTCAGATAGTTAGATGAATGTACTTTTGTATAGGATACTTATGTTTTGATTAAGGTTTTTGTAAGAGTAAAAAAATATTGTGTGAATGTTATAAGCGAATGAACAGTAGTGAAATCTTATGGTATTAATGTAAGATGTTTAAAATGTTGAACAAGCTCGATCAACTGAAATTTTTTATTTCTTAGCTAGGGCAAAACTTGGCTAATTCGTGATATGCAGCTATTCGGTGATAGATAATTGTGTTTTATTACCAAGTTACTACTGACTTGATAAATGTACATTTTTCAATCATTATAGTATTTGCCACATTTTTAGATATAAGTTAGCAAAACTTATTTTGTCTACTATATCACAGTAAATTTAAAAAATAGTCTGATCAATGAATCGAATTTTACAAGTAAAAAACAAAACTATCACCGATTACCCAAGTTTTGCCCTACTCATTGTAATCAAGCAAAATCTTCAAGGGCAAAAACAAAAATGACGTAGGCACTTTTCAAATGGGTAGCTATATCCTAGTCAAATAATAAGCCAAGCAAATTGAGCACCAACTTAAGTGGTCCGTATATTCAAATCGAAATAATGTCATTCTTTGATAATTGTTTGAAATACGTTATACTTAACTACAACACGGCAAAATTGACGAAGGGTGTCACTTTGCTTAACAATTAACTTCCATGACTACATAATTCAGTAATCAAACAGGAGAATACGTGGCGAGAGATCGCACATGACAGAGCGGTTCGGAAAAAGAAAGGCAAAAAGAGAAAATAAGCAGATCTTGAACCGGCCGTGTGTATAAATAGTTTTCATTTACAAAAATCCTACATCGTAAATCTCCAACTGTAAACCTAAGAATCCAAATTTAATCCTTTCACTCCTTCTTTACTTTTAATATTCATGTATTCAGTGGGTATATACCCTTACAGGGGAATATCTCCAATACTGACCTACCTCTGGTTAGTTTGTTCGTTTTCGCTCAAATAACTCCAAAATTCTGATGCGGGTTGTCCACGAAATAAACACAAGACCCTACTTTGGAGTTGTAGACGTACAATATTTTAGAATATATTCTTGTGGTGAATATGAATAGAAAAGGTTGGTTGTAAAAGTTAAGGTTTATTTTGAATATTATAAATGCGAAAGTGAGTTAGTTTGTTTGCTACGCTTTCACGCTAAAACGGCTAAACGGATTTGGATGAAATTTGGCATATGGTTAGACCATGTCTTCGATTAATGAACATACTTTTTATCCCGCTAGTACGTTTAGTACGTTCCCGTGGAATAATTTCCGACATGCACGCAGGCGAAGGTGCCTGGCAGGAGATAGTGTGCAGGATAAAAGTAAAATACCTACTTGAAAAGTTTGCCACACGGTAATTAACCACAGCGGTAATTGCTAAACCACTAAAATTTACAATTTGTAAACGATACATTGCCACGATTTTTTTTTTTTTTTTTTTTTTGTGGATGGGAAATCATCAAATGACTTCTCCCGCTCTGGGCGGAGCGGGAGGGCGTGTCAGACTTTTACTGACTAAAACCCACCCGTGTTCCTTCTGTTGCCTGTGCCGGGGCCACGGTAACTCTTTCGAACATCCCGCAACCCTAGCTGGCATCGGCCCTAGCGGACCCCGTCAATAGTGCTGACATCTCTTTGAGGCGCGCGTGGAACACGACGCGCTGTCGACTCGGGCTTGGTCCTTACCGGACGGCGAGCTACCCATTGCTCGCCGTCCGCAAGCCCGCGCCTACGGTGGCCGGGAATCAGCTGCCAATTCCCGACGCCCAGGGCGTCTCCTGCGGCGACTAGGGGCGTGAGGGTGCAAAGCTTGCCTCTCCCTCACGCGTCCCGCCTCCTCCTTCACGAGCAATACATTGCCACGATCAGATTGATAAGCTTTGCAGAACGAACGGTAAACAATTTCATGACTGCTTTTTATAATCCCTATAATCGTAAAGGACATTGCTCTGCGCCCATACATTGTTCGCCCTGGAACCAATAGCATAGGAAAATTATGTGTTGTATTGACGATCATTAGTAAATTCTTATATGATGTTATTTTTATAGCGGACTAGCTGCAGAATAGATAATATTTCAAAAAAAAAATATCAGATTTTGAGGTTATAATCGAACCGCGAATATTATTATTTTTCGTAACTCCGTGACTTTGAGTGATTTTCAAGATACTGAAAAACAATATCCTAATGCATTCAGCTATTTTTAGTACCTATCTAGATAATTAGTTATGCAGTTTTTGTTCTAAAGCTCAGGCTTTTAGGGGTGTATGTAAGTGCAACGTACAAATGCATAGAATCTAATTAACATAATTACTAGCTTTCTTAGCATTGGTTTTGGAATTAGATAAATTTTTTTGTGTATTAATGTAAAATTAGAAAACCACTGCTTGCGAAATTATCCGTTTTAGTAAATTAATGAGCACCTTCGTTCCTGCATATACTACCTAATGTCACAACACTGATTCAAAGAGTGATCCATTATTACTATCTGTTATAGAATATTCTTGACGAACGGATATCACTAATCAGTAGATTGTTAACACACCGGGCTTCTCATTATCAGTCATCAAATTCAAATTCATTTATTCACATTTAAATAGAGTAAGTACAATCGGTGGTTTCACATGTTACATTATTTGGTCTTATATTCTATTTAACCTTACGATGGCATGTCAAGCTTTTCCAAAAATAAAAAAGGATAGGTATTTATGTAATCATGATCAATACATGTCTCTGATTTCCATAGCGCCTAATGTCAATTATATAGTACCTGGCTAAATACAGTGTCAATACAACACCAATACCAGTAGAGTCAGTAATTAATATACAATACCAGTAGAGTATGTTTGTTACGTTAAATAATGACATATTATTCCTGTAACCACTCATTTATTGAGTAAATCATTTTTTAAGCAGTAGCTCTTTAAGCTTTTTTTTTAATTTTGGCAGAGGAATATCTTGAATATCTGATTGTAACCTATTAAAAATTTTAATTCTAACCATACATATTTTTTTTATAACCATCGATGAAAAAGGAGGGCTAATTATGAAGATTTTTTTTCTGTTTACGCTATTTATTTAACTATTTATTCTTCTTATAATTATCATTACAGGTTGCATTACCTAATGCGATAGTACGGTCTCATAAAGTGAATGTATTATTAAAATTATTAGAACTTAAACCTTTTTGATAGCTAGTCTTACCACGGACGGACGCCACGTTGTTCTGTTTACCAAGCGTTGCTGGTGCGCCCTCTAGCGGGATAAATTGTCAGTAAGATTCCCTGCTGACAGAGTAAGAGACTGACAAGCAAAGATTATACTACTATCTATGCTGACAAGTAACAAGTGATCATTTAGTGACATCAAAAATAGGGGTGCCAAATACGATACGTTAAAAAACTATATTTCCTAAGATTTACTATGGCCATACAAACAGTATTACATCATGTTTTGTCATACCATAATATTAATACCACTACAAGTATGACAATATCCTACTTATGATAATACTTCTCTACTTCCTATTTACTACCTATTTAAAATAGAGTGTGGCCTCATTCATTAGGTACCTATAGTAGATTTTTTAATTATACTTTTAGTAAATAAAAATAATGGAATGGTGATTGAATGTTCAATGGTGGTGATGGATTGAATAGTGTTGTGTGTTGTTGGTGTTGTTGTGTACTATGTATTTGCTTATCCAGCGGCATTTACTGCCGGTAATCTTTGTGTTAATATGTGGATAATGCAGTGGGCTGCAATATTGTAAACGCTCGTTTGAACCGTTGCTTGTAGTAAATATGTATATTGTAGCTGATTATTATCCCATTCAATAAAAATAAATTATTTTTATTTATTGTACCTAGCTTCTAATTGCACTGTAATCGAAATAAATTCAAAATATGATTCAAATTAAAAAAATATGCAACAGTTAAAAAAAAATTCAAAACATCGAAAACGTTCGATTGGGTATCTCTAATCTTCTTCAACACGACATGACGTTTGGCGAAGATGGCGGCGATTAATGATATTAGTCGCGTAAAATATTCTTTAATGTTCATTTTGGCATGCAGCTAGTCCGTGTTATAAAAGTATTTGCAGCAAATTTAATAACATAAACAATTAATTATCGTGTAGGTATGTCCGATGCTTTTATTGCACAGGGCGATTCTTGACATTGTCCTTTAACTATTAGGTATCAAAAACGACATTACAATGTTTCTCATGCAATGTAAGTCTTAATAAAAAAGGCAGATAACTTTGTTTCTGCTTTGCACTAAGCTTATTAACATAGGAAACTAAGTGTTGCCTTTAAAGTCTATACAATCATAATTTAAAACTAGGTGTTGCCCGCGGCTTCGCCCGCGTGGACGTCAAAGCAATATTGGAATATATCGTAAATCGCATCTCTGGCAAAATCCTAGACGTGGAATTGTTAATAGATAAATATCTATCATATGGATGTCTTATGTTTTTGTGAAACCTGGTTAAGACCGAATAGGATGTTGTTTAATGTCAATATTTTTTCAGTTGCCCGTGCGTACAGCAGGTCCTCAATAATACGGGGTGGTACCTTAATATTATGTAATAGTTGATTCAGATATAACGAAAAGAAGGACATCACTGCTTGCTCTGTTGATCGCTTATGTGAGGTAGCATGTTCAGAGGTTGAGGGCTATACTTTCTTGTGTGTTAATAGACCACCAGTCTCAAACTTATCATCATTTTTAATAATTATGGAAGTAATACTAAGTAAACATTTTAAAGATAATAAATTAGTTTTTTTCTGTGGTGACCTAAATATTAATCTATTAGTTAATTTACCGGATAAATGACAATGCCAGATCCTGCCCCACCCTTACATTAATTTCCAAGAAATGTAAATTTATCAAAATTATCGCATGAAAATATGACCCTTGGTTACTTAACTATTATTCTTTTAATGTCGTGGCTAATAAGTTAATGATAAAAGGAATTTAAAAACCCGAGGTCCATTTCCTGTTTATTTCGATCGCGACTATCTGCGTTACTTAGTACGTATACACGTGGAACCAAACGAGTTATTTCATAAAAAAATAACATCTATTAATGTATTATGAATGGATTTTAATATGGATTTGGTTTAAGTACACATAGTTCATGAAAATAATGTTTTTTTTTTATAATATTATATATTATTATGAATGTATATTTTCATCATTATTTCGCATTTGAGCCCTAGTAGGTGATTAGGTGTAATGAAACGTCATTGACGAGCTAATATTAGCTATGTCAAAAAGACATTCATTGACATTCGCTCTGTTCTGTGGTGCTATTCTGGAAAGATCCCACCGTGAAAATTTAGGTGAAGTGAGCGTGATGTGAACTGTCATCCCACCTTACTCTACTAGGGATTGAGCTCACTTCAAACTCACTTCACCTAAGTGCTCACGGTGTGATGTTTACAGAATAGATCGGCTGTTTGCATTGTTGTTTGTTTTTTAAGCTTCCTAATCTCTCCGTGATCATATTACTGTTATATTTTCACGACGATTTTCGCTTTTGTACACGGACTCGCTCTCGCCTACTCGCCGACTTTGTGCTATTTACTACGGATTCTGACCATTGCTTTCGACTTGGTTAACGATGTTGAGGTGCTTAAATTGGCACTTGTGCGTCGACAGGAAGCAAAGACATGTTGTGTCTTCATTACAATCTGCACTGCAAACACTTCTCGTAAAATGGAAATCGTTGCAAAAGGTATGTAGGTACTACAATTATGTCCTAAGTCAAAACTATTACTAAGGTTGATGTCGGTGTTATGTCATTCCTTCCTTTCATAGCCAAACATCCTAGGATAGCGTTGTAACAATATACAGCACTTATTTAATTATTTCTACAATTATAACTGCAATTAACCTAAACTTA
Organism: Fissipunctia ypsillon; assembly: GCA_947568875.1. Taxonomy (NCBI): domain Eukaryota; kingdom Metazoa; phylum Arthropoda; class Insecta; order Lepidoptera; family Noctuidae; genus Fissipunctia; species Fissipunctia ypsillon. The sequence goes on from OX387649.1 coordinate 20,568,835, forward strand.
AGGTACCTAACCTAAATGTAATGATTGTTCTTAGATTTAAACAGAAACCGCAAAATCTAAAGACATTTAAACGTGTTTTAATTATCACTAATAAACCCTACGGTAGTCGCGTATCTAAAAGTGACGTGTATGGTCGCGTGGTCTACATGGGTATACCATATTTAAAATAAGAAATAGTACACAAATAAATCAAAAAGTCTGTTTATTTATTTTTAAATCTTCATTACCATATATTTTCTATATAAAGTAATCAACAAAAAATAACCATATCTTCTATGCTTAGAAAAATCAACTAAAACAAAAAATACCTCTTTTTCAGTCTTAATATCACATAGTTCACATTATATGAGATCAAAAAAAAAATATACATAAAAAAACTAGTCTAATCAGTATTTTGCAAACAAGATAAGCATACAATCTCAGAATGGTCAGGACATATAAACTTTTTGCACGTACTGCACACCTTTCGTGTGCTTCTATTACGGGCTCTACCGCAGTCATGGCACCGACCAACATAATTTCTCCGAATTGGTCCTGCTGTCGATGGCCGGCTTTCTTGGTCTGGAAGACCCAAGAAATCTTTTATTTTGAATGAAAGACTTCTTGGCAATGTCTTTTTGTCTGATCTTTGGTGAGCCAGAGGTTTCATCCAAGCCAGGGCCAAGTCTATGAGGAAATCACGACGTCGAACAAATTCAAAATTTTTATTTGCCGAATGTATGCATAGCGCGTTGAGGGCACTGAGGTTGATCAGATTATAGAACACGGTTACATGCCATCTTCTTGAATTTCTGGAGACGTCATACAGTGAACACATTTTATCAACCAGATCCACACCATTTTTAGTGCGATTATAATAAGTTATTATTTCCGGTTTCCGTTTATCTCCAGTATCGGCATCAATTACGGCGACGTTGTGCATTGTTGACATTAGTATGACTATCTTGTTAGGTTTAGCCTTGTATAACACTAATGTGCAAGGTGGGTGGAAACCAAATTTTGATGAATATAGGGAATCCCTTCTTGCCTCTCGAAATGAGAGTGGCACCTCCCTCTTGTTCTTCCGCACAGTTCCAACTGTGGCGGCATCGCCACAATGGAACGCGTCACACTGACGTCACGCAAAATCCTGCATCGCGCAAACAGAGTTTACCGCGCGACTAGCATATATACAACATCCCGACATCAACCGTCGGGCAGTAGCCCACCAGACACAACACCCGTCTGGTCGGAGGATCCTCCCTTTTCTATGGAGGATGAGTGAACTTTACACCCTGTTCCTCATGCCTCTATACAACCATGGTGGCTCAATTTTCGAACAGTTGTTTTGCAACTTGCAGAGACGAGAACCAATTGTCCATGGTTATATTGATGTTCTTTCCAAAAACTGGGCGTGCTACTCTCATTACTACCTCGCTTCGTTCATTATTCAAGCGAAATGGTCCTTCCGGTTGCTGCCCTGCATATATTTCTAAGTTGAACGTCTATGCGTAATGAACGTCCACTAGAGCAAAAATCTTAACTCCATAATTGGCCGGTTTACTTGGGATATATCAGGTTCAGGCTCACCTGGGATTTCTTGTTCTGATCCTGAGTCAGAAAGCTGCTCCTCTACGTGGTCTTCTTCACTATCTGAACTTGAATAGTCGCCACCAAAATCATTACGACTATCGTCTTTGCCCAACCAAGCCTCGATCTGTCTCTCTTGTCTGTTGTCCATAATTTTCTAAATAATATTTGCACAAAATAAAAGCAACAGTCACAACAAAAATACTTACGTAGTTGGTCGCGCGGCATACATACGTAGACCGCGAACTTTACGGAGCTCCTGTTGCACAACCAAGCGCACCCGATGCTCACGATGCACTGAGCGCATGCGGCATTTATGCAACTTAGAGTACACGAAGGATGAAATAACTGGCGCTATTAGGTTTTTAGAACTTTGCAATTTTGTATCAATGGATTACATATGTAGACCACGCGACTACCGTAGGGTAAAGCAGCAATAGAATGCTACATTTGGCATACTTGTAAACCAACATTTATTTGATGCTCTATAGAGTCTCTGGCATTGTCCTTTAAGCTTATATCATTGTTTAAATCATTCAATTTAAAATGTATATTTAATGAAGCGACTAGAATAACAGCAACCATGCATAGACAATGTATTTACTAATTGTAAAATAAAAGACTCGTGCTTAATTAGTGGCGTCAGGTCTGGCCATACTAGTCAACTTGTATCATTTGACTTACATAAAAAGTTACACTAAGATAAAACCATTGAATTGAGACCTCTCACTAAAAATAAATTGAAAGTGTTTAATAATAATGTCCTTAGCAATCTTTCAACAGATACTTTTGATTCACAAGACCCCAATATAAACTGCGGCACATTATTTTCTACAGTATGCCAATAATTCAATAAAGCGTGTTCTGTAAAAAAGTTGCTATCAATACCAAACCAAAATTTATTGAATTGGTCACTGCTGGCATTAAAAAAGCAGAGATATTTTATGTAATTTGTACCACGAGAAATGATTAACTTCTGATCAAGCCCTTCATAATTATGTCAGAAACTATTCTAAGATATTCAAAAGTGTCTGCGCTCAAGCTAAATCGAAATTAATAAGTAACAAAATCAGTATTTCTAATAAAAAAATAAAAGCGGTGTTACAGGTAATTAACAAACAAACTGGAAACACAAAACAGCGAGATCAGAAAGAAGAAGAGATTCAGATAAGTAAAAAGTTGCTGAGATACTAGAAAATTTCTTTACCAATATCCCAAATCTCCCCTCATCATCTTTAATGGCTGAATCCCATCTCAAAGAAAACTTCAGTAAGGACATTCCAAGTTTTGAATTCAAGCCCATTTCTATTGCCACAATTAAAAAAGCATTCAAAAGTCTTAACATAAAAAAAACACTGAAGCCTTATGGGGGATTTCTGTTTAGGTTATTGTAGATATCATTGACAAAATTGCCCCTGTCCTAACAGGCATATTTAATCGATGTTTAGACAGTGGTAGGTACGTTTCCTGATTTAATGAAACATAGTAAAGTCGTACCAATTTTCAAATCGTGTATTAAAAGTGATCCCTCTTACTAGAGACCTTTAACTGTGCTGCCAGCATTGAGTAAAATATATGAAAAAATCATGCTATACCAGATTTTATCACATTTTAATTCAAATGGGATTTTACATAGTCGCCAGTTTGGTTTCACGAAAAGTAGGTCGACGACTGACGCAAAACTCAGTAACACTCATCAGTCACATTTTAGAATCCTGAGGAAATCCCAGGATGCAATTGGCATTGTCTGTGACTTCTCCAAAGCGTTTTACTGCGTTGCCCACAATACACTGATCTGTAAATTACACTACTACTGAATTCGTGGACAAGCTGCTGATCTTGTTCTTTCCTATCTATCAAACAGGCAGCAGAAAGTAAACGTTAACGGGGTGACTTCCTCGGGATCTTTAGTTAAAATGGGCGTGCTTCAAGGTTCAATTCTTGGCCCTTTCCTATTTCTAGTTTATAGTAATGACCTTCCTTACATGATGGCTAACTTATCGGATATAATTCTATTCGCTGATGACACCTCGCTTATTTTTAAAATAGATAAAAAAGATACGGATGTCTTACATGTCAATGATAGTTTGGTTATTCTTTCGAAATGGTTTGCAATGGTTTGTTTGGTTTGGAATGGTTTGGTTGGTTGGTGGTTGGTTTGGTTTGCTGCTGTTTGGTTTGTATCTTTTACTTAATGCGAACAAAACTAAATGTCTTAAGTTCTCATTACCAAATGTACCCCAAGTGGAGCAGCATTGAAGGGGTCCGCTAGGACCGATGCCAGCCGGCGTTGCGGGATGTTCGAAAGAGTTACCGTGGCCCCGGCACAGGCAACAGAAGGAACACGGGTGGGTTTTAGTCAGTCTGACATGCCTTCCCGCTCCGCCCAGAGCGGGAGAAGTCATTTGATGATTCCCCATCCACAAAAAAAAAAAAAAAGTGGATCTAAATTTAAAACTTGATGGCACGAAACTAGACGCTATTACGGAAACGGTATTTCTAGGATTTACTCTAGATTCTAAATTGCAATAGGGCGCCCACATTACAGCTATTTCAGGTAGATTAAGTTCAGCTGCATACGAAAAATAAGGCAGTTGACTGATGTAGCCACAGCTAGGTTAGTATGCTTTGCTTATTTCCACATTATTATGTCTTATAGCGTTCTGCTGTGGGGATCGGCAGCTGACGTAGTTTTAATTTTCATTTTACAAAAGAGAGCAATTCACGCGATCTATAAAATGGGTCCTCGTGAGTCCCTTCGAAACAAATTCAAAGAAATTGAAATACTAACTCTGCCTTCTCTTTAGATCTTAGAAAGTATTTTGTATGTTCGGTATGTTCGCAAAAACTTAGGACTTTTCAAAATAACAAGCGATTTCCATAATATAAATACACGTAGAAAACATGTAATTGTGATACCCAAATTTAGATTAACTAAAACAAGCAAGTCATTTCTTATAAACAGTATCCGCTTTTATAACAAGTTGCCAAAGTCGGTTACAGAACTTAGCGATGGAAAGTTCAAAACCCACATCAAACGTGTCCTTTTTAAAAAAGCATATTAGGTATAAGATTAAATACTACTTTGAAGACAGGGAAGTTTGGTGCTAATTCCTTCTGCACATGTGGTTTTCCTGGTACCTCATATTAACAGTATAACTATTTATGTAATACAACCATTTCATGAAATGGTCGAACACTTCATGAAATGATCAATTCTATGATCTGGCCATGACATAAATACATCTCCTTTCCTTATTTGAAGATTCTTGTTCCTAAAGTGCCCCCACAGGTCAACTTAAACAGTACGTAACAAAAAATATAAATTCACGCCAGTCCCATTCAAGTACAATTTTCTTTGAAAGTGATGTAATTATTCTGTTTCCATATAATTTTCTTGTTCAGTATTTTTTCTGGAAAATTTTCGGCTTTACTAATGGTGGTACGGATTTGATTTAATACTGACTCTTATTAGACTGCCTTTCCACAAGAGATGTACCTACTAAGCTACGTAGCGATCGATATGTATGATATCAACCAATAGGATCGCTTGATTTCTTAGTGTGGTTTGATTTTGCTGTTTGAAAAAGGCAGGCACGGAAACCGGTATGATCAATACGGGTATTTTCGGTTACAACCTTAATTTTGTACAGGTATTTTTAAAATGTACTTTAATTCTTAAATTGATTACAACCGGTTTTAATACGGTAACCAAAATAAAAATTGCCTCTATCCTACACGTGCCCGTCGGCATTAGTCAAAGGGAGCGCAACGTTGTGTGTGTCAGAGTCGAGTCGACCCGCGCGCCAGCGAACGCCAACCAATCACGGCCCTGGCTGACTGGCGATATTCAGTTTCTTTATCGTAATCAAGGTAATTTTTAGCTAATTGATATTAAAACGGTAACCTAAATAGATGTAAGATGATTTTTCTTCTTGGTTACCTAGATAGCGGTAATCTCAGTCGCAGAGCTAACCAAAATTCTTCAATACCTGTACCGTAATTTATAAAGGTATTCGGTCCCTGGTTTTGACATACGTGCAAAGCACATCTTTATATTACACGTTACCCGCTCCGCTACATCAGGGGTCCACTTCTGTAAAATAATCAACTGGTCAATAGTGTGTGTATTCTACAAAATTTGTACAATACCAAATGTCTATGACTGTTCTATTGAGACACTACTGACACACTATCGACACACTATTGACAAGTTGATTATTTTACAGAATTGGGCCCCAGTTAGCTCCAATGGAAATAGACCAGGGGCGCAGACTTCATACAACCCGATTCCTATCGGCTTCCCTTCAGAACAACCACTCTTCTTAATGCCGACTATTGCCAAATAATACTATACTCCTGTGTATTACATCACATTACATATATTTAATACCAGTTTAATACAGTCATCATAAGATTAAAAACCTTACAAAAATGCCTACAATTTTTTGTCTGAGTTTATGAGAACTGAACAATTTTTTTTTTTTTTGAAAAGAATAAGAAAGAAAACGTTTATTTGCGGTAAACATGACGCAAAAATAAGAACACAAACACAAAAAAGAAACAAGTTGGGGAAAAATATGCGTCACATCCACACAAACTTTTCTTCTTCTTCCCTCTAATGATAGTTGTAGCTGCGCCACTGAAATAGACACATAGCTTCTTAGCTTAGCTTCACCGCTTAGCTACTTTGCACAACTCCGGTGAAAAGGCAGCCTTAAGGCTACCTTTTCTGCCCATAAGGGCAGGTATTATGATTGATAACAGCATTTGTTTACCTCGGTGATATTCATACATTATTTCCACTGAGAACTGTAGGTAGTGCTATGTAAACTTACATTTGCATTTGGAGAATTGACCGTGACGTATATCGATGTATGGGAGAACATGTTTTTCACGGAACCCTCCATTGTGCGTGGTCCAACTAGCACTTGGCCGGTTTTTTGTCGTTGTGTATTGTGTGCGTATCTAATAACTTTTCAGCTTAAGGAATAAGCTTAAAAAGTGTTGTAGTAAGGTAAAAGAATTGACTATTCAGCACATTTACAACATTGTTTAAAAGTAGATGCAAGTTAGCTGCCTGTATACCAAATAAGGAAAGAAAGAAATAAAAAGTATTTATTGAGCCTCACACAGGAAGATCACAAATAACAACAAATAATAAATAATACCTTGTTTGATTATAATACCTACAGCACAGGTACTACTTTCAGAAGCAACACTTCTAAAATTTCAGACTTCCATCTTGAATAACTTCAAAATAGCTTTTACTTCAACAGTAATCGATAAAATAATTAAACCAAAAATCAAAATTGTTTATTTGCATAAGATGTGGTGAGTACAAAATATGCTACCTACATATAACATTCAGCGCAAAGACACATTCTGTCATGCAGTGATGGCATGCCATGTTTAACTGACTACAGTTAAACAGTAACATACAATATGGATGATGCCTGGGTAATAAAAAAGAAATTATATTTAGTCCGTCAATCAAAATAAAAAAAAAATAGACACGTATTTTTTCTTTTGTCGTATTTAATACAAAAATACTTAGATAAAATGCATTAAAGTAGGAGAATGAGGTCTCGCTACGTCACAACTCAGTAGGTATAAAATGTAGCAAGGCGTAACGTCGTGCCACATTTTAACTCAATGTATCGCCGTAATCTTTTGATTACGTAAAAAAATAAAAAAATACGTGTCAAATATTTTTTCATAATCTACCTGACGTACAAATAAAAAAAAATCATCATCCCTATTATAAACAAATTATTAATAATAATTTTTAGGTATTTAATAGCAATAGGTAACGTTGGCAATAGGCTCGCCCCCTATTACATGGGACTTAAACATATATGATAAATGATTTTATTTCTGTAAGTAGGTTTATACAAACACTTTTACATGTCAAACATTTTTTTTTAAACTAGATGAGGCCGGCGTTTCCTATCTGACTACTCTGAGAAGAAAGGCCGAAACAAACAGAGGTCACAGTCTCTTTTAAAGTCCAGACATAATTTTGGACAGATCATGTGAAGACCATGTAGGTTGGTGTCTGAAATGGTCTTTTGAGGAAAGAACCACACAGATTGAGTGGACCTGTCCAGTCAGTGCAAGCATCTGTCAGTAATCGTACAGCTCAACATAAAAATTAAGGAGCTCAACGATTCGACGAACAATACCAAAGAATACCATTTGGGTAGGCTGCATAATTTACTGAAACTGGCAAACTATGATTAAAGCTGAGAAAAAAAAAAAACAAACAAGGTCTTCACATTCACAGTAATTAAAATAATATAACATTTTACAAAGTAAATATTCATGTCATTGTATATATAAAATTAATCGATGACAATGTGTATATAAGAAAAAAAAATAGCAAAAAGAAAAGAACAAAAAAAAATCAGTATGTATATAAAAAAATAAATTAATTGGAGCAGCTCAATCATACGCCTTTTTGTCATCAATGTAATCCTTAACGGTATAAAAGGCTTTCTGACACAACTTACGTTTAATAAATGATTTGAATTTATTATTTATTAAGGCTCAGATCTTGAACGGGGCTTGGAAGTTTATTTTAAAAACGTATACATTGACATCTGAACGAGCCACCTATTTTCTTGAGCCTTGTTGTAGGTACAACAAATTTGTGTTTGTTCTTAGTGTTCATATTATACATAACTGGCGAAATGTGGGTGTCACTATAGGTACACCTCTGCCTAACCATTCGGAGAAACAAGGCGTGATATTATGATGTTATGTTAGGTATTCAATTCGAGGAATTCTATGAACGAAAAGAACAATTTAATCAGGCAACCATCTTGTTAGTTTGTACAAGTGCTTACCTACTCTAAGCTAAAACTCAGCCTATTTCCTTCATTAAGTACTTATGTGTGTACTTGTGTGTACTTGTGTACACTTGTGTGAGTAAGTCTTCGCAGTTATGACTAACGAGTAGACTTTAGCATAAACTTACATCTGTGTCGAACTTTGAAAATTGTTCTAGACGATATTATTATTAATTAAGTTTACTGATATATTATTAATAGTCAAATGAAGCGTGTTTTGATACAATGTTTCTTAGAAGGAGACTTGAATATGCGTGGTTCAGGGGTTCTTTATTATTGCATCATCTTCTATCATTTGCAAGCTGTGATAGTATTTTCTTAGGTATTTCTTGGAAAAAATAGCCTGTGTGCTGTGTGTGTGATAGTTCATATGCAGTTGTACAAGAATCTTTTGTCGCGTGGTCGCAAAATTGGAACTAACGCCGCCATCTTGTTTTTACCAGACTACGGCACAGCCAAATAGGAGTGTTTAAAAAAAAATCAACCAAACCTATCAAAATGAAGGGTTTAAAAAGGTAATAACAAAAGCTAGTTTGCTTATAAATGAGGATGGTTTAGTAACCAGTGTTTTGTTTTTTTATCCCACGGGAATGTACTACTGGGTTTAAAAATACCCTATGTATCGTAATACTCTATTGGTTTGCGCGGCGCACACCAGAAAGCTCCCAGTCGGCATGATTTTTTTCCGACATCTTCAACAATCATCATATTTCGGCCAATTTATACAAAATTTTAATGACTTACACACCTAAACCGTCCTTATGAATCACTCGCTTTTGCCCGCGGTTGCGCCCGCGTGGATGTCGGAAATATCTCACGGGAACTTACTTAGAAACAAAATTTTCGCTGCCGCCATCTCAGATTTTCATTTTGACCTCACTATCGACTTTAGCACTCTCGAAAACTATGAAAACGACACCCATGACGAATAATTTGAAAATTTTCGCAGCCGCCATCTTGAATTTTCATTTTGAGCTCACTATCGACTTTTCCGCCCTTGAAAACTATGACAACGACAACCATGACGAAAGATCCTTGTAGCACTGCCTACTTTTCCAAAGTAATTAAAAGAAAGAATCAGATGATGCCATTGATTTAATAAGTAAAGATACGGCCGTCCGAACGTTTGCCTGACGCGTTCACCATACAGAAACACTAACGCCATCTATTAGAACTGCTCTTAACTACGATGTCAATCATCGTTAGCTGCTCGTGAGGTACAAAGAAATAAAAAAAGTTAGCGCACGGGATTCTTTTTCGACAGTATCGGTACGTGTTTTGCTGCGTGATTACTTTACTGTTTACAAGTTCACTTTTTGCGCGTTCAGTGTTCATGAATAATGTATTTTATTGGATAATTACGTCACAAATTAAGGTCATAGGTTTTTTACATATTTGGGACGAGAATCGAATACTGAATACCCTCCCTCAATAAATCCCTCGTTTTACCTAATATACTGTATAAGTTAATGTAGATAGTACATCTAACATCTGATTCTATCTTTTGAATATTCAACCGTGAAAATAACAAAGAATCGTTTACCAAACCAAATTAGCGAGATCTCATCGCCAATGTGCACCAACTCTTTCACTACGCGTCCAAAAAAATATAAAACTTCCATACTCACATAAACACATGCATAACCCTCCACAGGTCACGAAGTAACGAATTTTATTTAAAATTCAACACTGCGAAATACAAAATGAATGGGTGCGGACGCAATTAGCGACTGCGCAGGGTTAACGTTACGGGTTTTTTGTGATTCCACTCGTAATTCACGTTTAGCTGTATTTGATGACACGCTAAAATCACGTACTGGGTTTTTATCTGCGAGACTCTTTTTCAATTACGCAAAAGTGATTTTGAAAATGTTTTTTTTAAGTTTTTCTGTATGGTAGCACGCCCACCTAAAATGCATAATAACATCTGTGGGTTGTTTTGGACTGAAATTCTTTAGATTTCTGTTCTACTGACTGATATTTTATCTTCTAAATCATAGAAAGCTTAGCCACCCCAAGCTTACCCCATTGCAAATTATTCATCATACAATTTTGTGCTAGGAAAAGTACGATAACACCAAAATCATTAATTATCAAAACCATCTTTCAGCCAATTTTTAACCAAAAACAAATTCCGGGTGATCTTCATCGTAATATTCTTTTTGACACTAACCCTTTTCAGGGATTAAAAACAAAGATACGGCAAATCTTCCTCAGTTATAAAATCTCATTAAAAATTTTCGAAATGATAACGAAACTGAGAACGTCCCTTTCCTACTTAAAAATAGAATAAATTCACGCCTAGAGGGAAAGTGTAGCGAGCAAAGTGATCAATCTTAATTCGTTGGGACAGTCGACTCAAAAGAATACATTTTTACGTTGACTTGTAGGGACGTTTCATTATTTTCATATTCTCCCTTCGTTGTAAAAAGACCGTATTATTGTTAGGAAAATCAATTGCAAATCTGTCACGTTGAGTCTTTTGTCGTGTTTTTGGGTCCGTCATTGTTGTCAAATCTTATGAAGCTCCTGATTTGTTAGCGATTCGGAATCCAGTACAATTTCTTGACTATTGTTCTTTGTTTGTCAACAGATTCTTTTCTATATAGTCAGTCTTTTTTATGTTGTCTCCTTTATCTAGTCAAATATATTATATTATTGTTAAGACATAGACTTACATTGTTTCTGTGATTTTCAATTTCTCTAGTTTTCCTGTTTTCGCGACAGTGCGTTGCTTTTACCCAATACACGATTGATATGGTTTTTGTCTTTTATTTAGGTCCGTTTCCACCACCTAATCGTTTGAAGAAGACAGAGACAGGACGATGTTTAAAATATGTTTAACGCTAAACGCATTTAGAGATTTATGCTGCAAGCGGGCCTTAATGTTTTAGGTATATTTTCTTTTCATTTAATTTAATTTGCCTATTCTGGTAAAGATCCAATAAAGTAAATGAATTTAGTCAAACCCACAAATTAAATGAAACTTTCATGCAAATTCTAGAATTCCACTTCAATAAGATCACTACTGTAAGTTTATCCACTTAACCTTTGGCTAGCCAAAACTAATTCGAACCGTCTTTGATAAGTCAACGTCCCGTGCGCCACGCCAGCACGCTCATACCATTAAGGTGAATGCTGACGTGTTGCACCCGAATCGTTTATCTGGTTGTTGAGGGACGACTATAATCCCGCATTATGATAACCCAATTGTATCGCTGAGCTTCGCCCGTAGTCACGTTCGGAGTGCGCTTAACACCAATATTTGGCCATTAAAACAGAGCAAACAATGTTGTTCCAATGTTTCTTGTTTGAATTATCTAAAGTACTTCGCTGTCTGATAGTAGGACTTAGTGGATTAGCCGTTGATAATGCTGGCTGAGGTTGGCTTAAATGTTTCACTAAATTAATGGTAGTTGGAGAAATTACCTGTTTTTATGGTTATTATTAGTATTTCCGCGCAAGCGAATTAGGATTTTTCTATTATTTAGTCATTTATTTACCTGTGCGAGCAGCCTTATTGTTTTGATATTTCACTGGCCACTTGGGTTGGGTACTAATTCTTACAAAAGTCAATATTGTATTGGAATCTAAGTTCCGCCCGCGGTTTCGCCCGCATGGTATGTTGATAAAAAGTAGCCTATGTCCTTCACCAGAGTTCAAGGTATTCCCATGAAAAAAAAAAAATCATCAAGATCTGTTTGGCCGCTTAGCCATGAAAACGTAACACACAAACATACAAAAACTCAAATCTTTTCTCTTTATAATATTAGTTTTTTTTTTTTGTTTTGAGAAAAATACATATTTATTTATTTATACATAATTCTTAATTACAGTATACAACTAACTAATATACTAAACAACAGTTACTAATATATATATTTAAAACTAAACTAAAATAATAGCCGAATTGTTATAATTTTTTGTTGCCAAATTTTTTTGGACATGCAGAATCCTACAAGAAAAGGTGGTTCTTTATTTGGTCAAAACTTCCCTAAAGCCTTATAAAACTGTTAGCCGAACGTAGGCACGGACGTAAAAATATCGAGCACTGCTGCACTTTTTTTTTTTTTTTGTGGATGGGAAATCATCAAATGACTTCTCCCGCTCTGGGCGGAGCGGGAGGGCGTGTCAGACTTATACTGACTAAAACCCACCAGTATTCCTTCTGTTGCCTGTGCCGGGGCCACGGTGACTCTTTCGAACATCCCGCAACCCTAGCTGGCATCGGCCCTAGCGGACCCCGTCAATAGTGCTGACATCTCTTTGAGGCGCGCGTGGAACACGACGCGTTGTCGACTCGGGTTTGGTCCTTACCGGTCGGCGAGCTACCCATTGCTCGCCGTCCGCAAGCCCGCGCCTACGGTGGCCGGGAATCGGCTGCCAATTCCCGACGCCCAGGGCGTCTCCTGCGGCGACTAGGGGCGTGAGGGCGCAAAGCTTGCCTCTCCCTCACGCGTCCCGCCTCCTCCTTCACGACCATTATTGCTTCGCAGAAGGAGGTAATGGCTTCCCATGTACTCTCGCTCCGTACCATGGCCTGGACCAGGGCCGGACGCGAGAGATCGCCGCCGCCGATCGCTACCACGAGGACACGGCGGTGCTCCGCCCAAGCCGGGCAGACCTCCACCGTATGCTCCACCGTGTCCTCCGGGCGATCCACACAGTGGTGACACCCGGGCGTTTCCTCCCGCCTTATCCGGAACAGGTACCTCCCGAAGCACCCGTGTCCGGTGAGGACCTGCGTCAGGCGGAAGGTGAGGACGCCGTGGCGCCTCTCCAGCCACTCCTCAAAGAGGGGACTTATCGCCGCAATTGTGGCGTGCCCAGCGCTGGGTTGCGACAATCGCACTCTCCATGCCGCCATGAGATCCTGCCGGAGCTCTGTCCGCCGTGTCGCGATTTCTTGCGGCAACGGAGTTACGCTCCGGCGTCCTGCCTCCTCGCGCCACTCCCACATGTGCGCGAGGACTTTTGCCACCAGATCCCATGGCGGTAATCCGGCAAGGAGGTTCGCCGCCTCCCCGGAGACCGTGCGGTATCCCCGGGCTAACCGGATGAGCACTGCTGCACTGGATTTTCAACTCTCGGTGAGCATTGAGAATCCAAAAGAGTGCATTCCAGCGCGCGCGTCGAAAAGACACACTGTTGGATTTTTAACTCTCGGCGCTAAGCAGAGCGATGAAAATCTAGTGCGCGAAAAAAATCGCCGCGATATTTTTACATCCGTGCGAAGGTCAGCTTATGGTTGCAGTGCAATTGTGGATTTACAATGATTATGAAAACTTTTTTCAAAGTAGGGTAAAAGCCCTTGTCGTAAACTTCGCAAGACCACTTCAGTAGGTACTGTGACTTCCCAGGATTGTTGATGTGTGGATAAGAAAGGGTGCTTTTATTATTAAATAGACTGGTAGTTCATTATTGATGTTATTTTTACCCGACTGCCCCAGAAGGAGCGTAATGTTTTTCGAGAATAATATGTACATAAATGTCTATTTCTTTGGCACATTTCCCCCCTCCCCTCCCCCTCTCCTCCTCTCTCTTTGGCCTAAACGGCTTGATGGATTTTGACAGAAGGAGTGTCGTTCCAGATTCGTCTTAATTGTAGGAGTGATATAGGCTATATAATATTTATATATTGCATCTGCAAATACAAAAAAAAAAACTAAAAAGCTTGAAATAAAGCAAATAAAAAAATACCCGACTGCAAAAACACAACGAAAAGAGAAAAAAACAAGCATTATTATCTACTGAACTTTGTTTTTTGTATCGTATCGCAGGCCGGACAAACAAAAGTTACACCATATTTCAGGTTGGCTTGTTTGTCTCTTCTCATTTGTGTTTTTGCAGTCGGGTATATTGTTTTTTTTTTTAATAATTTGATTTTTTATGCTTCATGATTATGCTTTTTAATTTTCTAATGACCTTGTTAAGCATTCTGTACTGTCACGATAAAAAAAAACTATAATTTGTGTATTCCTTAAAAAATGTACATAAATAAATTCTCCAATATTAATATATCTAACCCTCAACTATAAAAGACAATGTGGAAAATTGGAAAATAGATTAGCATATTGCATAATATATAATAATATTATTAATAAGTAAGGGATTATTTTAATAATTGTGAATGTGAAGACTATGTGGGTCATTGTTTTTTTCTCAGTTAGTTTTTATTTATTTATTTATTTTCAAATAATCAGAAAACAGAGATCCGTAGTGTAAGTAAAGTACCTTAAGCCTAGTGTTAGTACATACATAAATTAAGATACACAATTTGGGTATGAGTTACTTTGTAAAGAAGACGAAACCAGTTTCTCAACCGGTCATCTTCTCCACAAAATGCCTCATAAAAAAATAGTTATAATCATGTTAATCATGTCATAAAGTTTTAATCATGGTCTGGCAGTATGAGAAATTTATGCGGGCTACCCAAATATCCTTTCTTTGATATCGTTCGTATAATCGCTGAGTTGAGCTGCACGATTACCGACAAATGCGTGCACTGACTTGACAAGTCCAGTCAATGTTTGTAGTTATATCCTAAAAAGACCATTTCAGACACTAATATACATAAATGGTCTTCACTGTCTGATCAATATAAAGTCTAGGTTTTAAAAGACATTGAGACCTTTGAGTTTGTTTTGGCCTTTCTTTTCAGAGTAGTCAGATAGGAAACAACGACCTCATCCAGTTTTTAAATATGATTGACATGTAAAAGTGTTTGTACAAACCTACTTACAGAAATAAAATTATTTATCATTATGAAATTGCTACTATTTGTAGCAGCTTTTACGAACTTACAATATTTAAACCTAGCAAAGCTATTAGCAGAAAAAAAATAACACAACATCACACCTGTGATCCCCGAAGGGTAAGGCAGAGGTGTACCTTTACTAAATAGCACCCACATTTCGCCGGTTATGTTTAAGTCCCATGGAATAGGGGCGAACCTATTGTCATCAACCGGGCACAAATCCAGACTCCGGGTTGCTACTGAAAAATTCCTGATAGAAAAACCCAATAACACTTTGCCCGACCTGGGAATCAGATTCAGGTCCTCATGCTCAGCAGTAGCACTTGTGACCACTAGACCAACGAGGCAGCCAAAACAAAAATACGGAATTCAAAAATGAAAACTTTAAACAAATTAATATCTTTATACAGGGATTAAAACTTTCCAAACTGTACAATCCAAGTGTGCCTAAAGGACACAGACGTCAAAGCGTGAGTCCGACTCTCTAAAGAAGTGCCTTCAGCTTACGAGTATTTAGACAAAACTTTTTGCCACTTCTGCTCGGCCTCTTTCTCCACTGTTTGTCTTTGACAAGAAGATTTATGAGATTTATTTTCATTTTTTTGTTTTACTTTCATGCTTTCTGTTTTTTTTTTTTTTTGTCAACGTTAGGCAATTTTTTTGTAAAGATTTATCAATGTTGTTTTAAGTGTGAGTTAAAAAATAAAGTAAGTAATAAAGTGTCAGGCATTTTCTTCTAGATTCGTCTGAGGAGATTTATCTATTGTAAAGTCCAGTCCGGCCCCTCATCAGCATCAGTATTTTTTTATGATATGATCTGTTCTATTCTTCTTACTTGTAGTAATAGATATAAACTGTTTTTTGTGAAAACCAGCCCATCCTGCCTACCCCTTGTTCTTAACTGGTTTTATGCAAATCACTTTAAATCATTATAATAGTTTAAACATTGATTTCATATTAATTTGTGCAACAGATCAACCAATACATCCAATTTCGAAATCTGAATAGCTGAAACTTTATCATTTTTAAATGTAGGTACAGAAACCCTTTTAAAATATTTTTTTAAAGGACATTGCTCTGCGCCCATACATTGTTCGCCCTGGAACCAAGAGCATAGCAAAATTATGTGTTGTATTGACGATCATTAGTAAATTCTTATATGATGTTATTTTTATAGCGGACTAGCTGCAGAATAGATAATATTTCAAAAAAAATTATCAGATTTTGAGGTTATAATCGAACCACGAATATTATTGTTTTTCGTAACTCCGTGACTTTGAGTGATTTTTAAGAAACTGAAAAACGATATCCTAATGCATTCAGCTATTTTTAGTACCTATCTAGATAATTAGGTATGCAGTTTTTGTTCTAAAGCCTAAGTGTATGTAAGTGCAACGTACAAATGCATAGAATCTAATTAACATACTTACTGCTTTCTTAGCATTGGTTTTGGAATTAGATAAAAGTTTTTGTGTATTAATATAAAAATAGAAAACCACTGCTTGCGTAATTATCCGTTTTTAGTGAATTAATGAACACCGCTCCTGCATATACTACCTAATGTCACAACACTGATTCACAGACTGATACATTACTAATATCTGTATACATTATTAATATCTGTTATAGAATATTCCTGACGAACGGATTTCACTATAATAATACATCAGTAGATTGTAAACACACCGGATTTCTCAATAACAGTCATCTAACATTAGATACATTTTTTTTTATAACCATCGATGAAAAAGGAGGCCTAAACACGAAGTTTGTTTTTCTGTTTACGTTATTTTTTTGATTATTTATTCCCCTTATAACTATCATTACAGGTTACTATAGTACTATAACCTTTTTGGTAGCTAGTCTTACCACAGACGGACGCCATATTGTTTTGTTTACTAAGCAGTGCTTGTGCAACCTTTAGCGGGATAAATTGTCAGTAAGGTTGCTATTGACAGAGTGAGAGACTGACAATTGACATGTGATCATTTAGTGACGTCAAAAATAGGAGTGCCAAATACGATACGTTAAAAAACGATATTTCCTAAGATTAACTATGGACATACGTTACAAACAGAATTACCTACATCAACTGTTGTCATACGATAGTATTAATACCACTACAAGTATGACAATGTCCTACTTATAATAACACCATACTTCTCTACTTCCTATTTACTACCTAATTAAAATAGAGTGTGGCCTCATTCATGAGGTATATTTAGTAGGTTTTTTAATTATACTTTTAGTGAATAAAAATAATGGAATGGTGATTGAATGTTCAATGGTGGTGATGGATTGAATGGTGTTGTGTGTTTTTGGAGTTGTTGTTTACTATGTATTTGCTTATCCAGCGGCTTTTACTGCCGGTAATCTTTCTGTTAATATCTGAATAATGTGTGCTGCAATATTGGGCAGTGCAATATTGTAAACGCTCGTTTTAACCGTTACTTGTAGTAAATATGTATATTGTAGCTGTTTATCGCTCGCTGGCTTCAAGCGTCGCATCGCTGGTTTATCAGCTGCCTTCTGATGCCAGAGATCAAAGAGTATAATAATTAAATAGCCAGAGATGATGTCAGGTAAGCCGCTGTCGTAACACGTCCACCACGAGCTGCTATTTTTCGGTACAATCCTGATGATATTGAAGCTGCTGAACAACTAATACGATGAGCACTTTTGGTAAAGGGTATCCTGCGCCGTTCTATAGAGTTATGTCAAAAATAATGTCCCCAGTACTTACGTATTCCAACGTTAAGTTCTTTTCGATTAGGAAAGTTCCTCGACTAAAGGGTGAGTTCAGTGTGCACAGAATTAGCAGAACACGGAACGAACTGTCCAAAGTTTGGTGTCGGTGTCGGTCTATCCAATTACCAACGAATCACTTTACTTATACACTGCTTGAAGTATGTTTGTCTATTTATAGTCGGCTCACGTTTGCGAATAAAGAGCCGCTGATTTGTTTGGCAAACAGGTGGGCCCTTCTGATGGTAAAATTAATATCAGATGCTTCACTTTTTGTTCATTTATGTCTTTCATTGCATTTTTCACTGGAGTGAAGCGTCTGAACACAAAACGAATCAAAAGTCAAAAATGCATTCATTAGTGAACCGATCCAACGATGTTGAATTTTGGCATTCAACATCTTTCATTCGCGCTCCGGATTATCGATTTTATTCGGAGCTAGCTGTGCCCCGCGACTTCGTTCGCGTGGAAGTCGTAAGATACACAGTATAATAAAATAACCGCCACATTTTAATTAAAACTCCCTCGTCCCCCGACCCGCCGCTTTGCACCGCCCACGTCCCCACGCACTATTACTTCGTTTTCACTTAGTGTTCTTTCTAACTTTTTTCTTTTTGCTCGGCTCCTAAGGGTCGTAGCGTGATGTTAAATAGTTTATAACTATCTCTGAGAATTGGGCTACCAAATGCAAAAGGAATTTTTCAAATCCAACTTTTTGTTCGCAATTTCATGGGTTTTAATTCTTTTGCGCGGAACCCTTATTTGTTTTCTAAAATAAAAGTAGCCTAATTTACTCCCTGTAACATCAGCTATCCGCCAGTGAAAGTACTGTAATGATCTGCCACGATACTAGGGCAGACCACTACTTGTATGTCTGTGTGATCTCTTCTAGAGGTGTGTTATTGGGTAAATGAATGAGACACACAGCAGCACTGCTATTACTATTTATTGGCTTATGGAAAAGCACATTACATTGTCAACCGTAAAGTCAGCACTCCACTGACTCAATATAAAACAATTTGACTATATGTCATAGTTTAAACCTATTCTATATTTCAATAAACCAGTGTTTGTCTTATCAGCCAATGCTACAATCCGTGGAGGATTCATGCTGAAGGCCGGCCCGATTAAAGCCTCTATAGTACCGTCAAAATTGGTCCAGCCGTTTCGGATATTAGCCGGAACCAACAGACAGATAGACAAACAGACAGACAAAAATGTTAAAAATTGCTTTTTTGTTGTAAGTACGGTATATATGACAATTTCATATGCATTTAGTAAAAAGTTGTTATTTTGACATTACAAACAGACACTTCAATTTTATTTATTTGTATAGATTAAATGACATGAGCGTGTCGTGAACGTTCTATGCAATTTTGCCGGTGTCGGGTTAATGTGGAATGAAACAAAATGAACATTCCCTCGAGTGAAGTGTTTGATATTAGCTTTGGTCACCCACGTTTGGATAAATAACCAAAAAGCTTTACACGTATAACTACCATAATAATAAAATTTCATGATGCAGTCAAATAAATCTAAAGTGCACTGAAAAATGTACGTAAATCATCATCTGCCTGCCTTTTCCCAACTATGTTGGGGTCGGCTTCCAGTCTAACCGGATGCAGCTGAATACCAGTATTTTACATGGAGCGACTGCCTATCTGACCTCCACAACCCAGTTACTGGGTATACGATACCCCTTGGTAAGATTGGTTGTCAGACTTTCGAGCTTCTGACGACCCGTAACGACTGTCAAAGATACACGAATGACAGCCGGGACCAACGGCTTAACGTGCTTTCCGAGGCACGGAGGGGTCTTGATATGTAAAGATGGTCACCCATCCACGGACCAACCGCGGCAAGCGTAGCTTAACCTGACCGATCGACCCGTGCGGCTGTTATTTCTTAGCCACAAGCCCCTCCCTTAAAAATGTACGTAAATATTAAAAAAAAAAACAACGTTGTCCTATATATTGAAGACTAAAGATTAATGTTTCGCTAATCTTTTCTTAAAATAGCAATTTAAGGTATACCACGTGTAGCAGGACGATTGACATTCCTTTAAACCACGTAAAGAGAATTATGTTCTTTACCCGTATACAAAAAATCAATCAAATCGAATGAATACTTTAGCCACAGGAAATTATTTTTCATTTTCTTATTTTTCAACATGATGTAGATCTGAGTCCGTAACAATAGGTAAACATTGCCGCCGCCGCGCCCCGCGCCCCGCACCGCACCGTTGGTCAGTGACTTTGCGTAGATAAAGCGTGTTTACTTTTTATGCAGTAGATTCTACTATCTAATTTGTTTGAAAACTGCAATTTTTTAATTTTCCATTAACTACTAATATTCGTGTTTTAAAATGTTTCAATGGATTAGTACTGTGCTCGTTTTCATTTAATGTCATACATCCAGAAACACGTTGTATAAAAGGACAATTTATTAAACTACTGCAAGTTCACAAATACTGTTGATGAAAAGTACCAGTAATAAGTACCTCTGTTTCTCAAAGTAATAAATGTTATAGAGCACTTGCCTTCTCTTCCTCGCAATTAAAACTAGGAACTGAAAGTGAAGAATAATTTCTTTACACTTTGTTCCAGTTTTGCAAATTGAAACATGAAAAACAATACCAGAGCGGCAATTCTGGTAATTTTATGAACGTTCTCATTCTAATAGAAAGAAAGAAAACAAATTTATTTGACCCAGGTTAAGGCACACAATATTCTAAAAACAGAAAATAAAAAATAAACTTAAAATAGTATAAATTGTGCGCCCCACGGCTTCTCCAAATAGGCCCAGTTCAGCATAATCTGTCTTATCTCAGTCACAATCTACCAAAATTGTTTACCAACATTTTTGATTGTCGCTGAGATGAGATTGCGACTAGATTTTGAACGTTTTTAATTACGGGAATTGGCCTTCTGTATCAAGACAATATCTGCACCTACCTACGACATGACACAACTAACAGAAATGTCCGTAGCTTTGCCCTTATTCATTCATTTTAATCTTGCGATTCGTATGTAGGTATGTATCGCTTTGGTTTCCAGCATCATTACCAAAGCCATATCTTTACCAAAACGACTGAGGTTCAAGGCGAATTTCACCAATGAAACTGAACGCGATCATCACATCTAAACCGTGTTCAAGAGCTGTCAGTGTCTAATATTGCACAACAATGATGACTCTGACATCTCTTGAATGCAGTTTAGATGTGATGATCCCGTTCAGTTTCATTGGTGAAATTTGCCCTGAAATTACATGTTTAATGATATAAACGTAGATTAATCACCTACCACAACATTTACATCCCAAATACCTATCTCACCGAATTTTAATTCCGGAATATATAATACCTTTTACAAGATAAGTAGTACCTGTCTTAAGACTCCGAGGGTCGCATTTATTCGGTAATTCACCTAGCAACTTCGTAAATGCAGGGATTAAATTGCCCGAGTCGCTTCGTAGGAAAAATGTATGAGGATCAAGAAGACAGGGGGCCATTTTAAGGGAACTGAGACCAGGGGAAGCTCAATTAGTGGCAGGAGATAATTTCCTACCTCTCGTTTACTTATTTCGTAATGGGGTGGGTGATAACGGAAGAAAAAACTTGGAATGAGGTAAATATGTTTATATGTTTTTTTAGTACCGGATGGGTAAGGTTTTGTCAAGGATTTTTAACAAATTATAGCCTGAAAATTAAGTGAAAACAGAAATGGCGCTGCTAAAACGTAGATAAGTTTTTAGTGATATCGCATAAGTGACATTACTTTTCATCGTTAAAATTAGCTCCGAATACATCGAATTAGCTGGTAAAGTTACATTCAGCTATATTATTTATCTCGCAGTAAGATGGTTTTAGCCGTGATGTAGTTATACCCCTAGGGATATAGGTAAATACCGTAATATTGTTATACGAAAGCGGTCCATAACTATCTTACTAGGAATATAACTATGATACGAGCACGATCTTGTAATATAGCTATTGGGCACTCCGACCAAATAGGTTAGGTTAGAACTGTAACCAACTACGCGCGAGCCGAGCGAGCGTAGCGAGCGATGCCGCGGCAGCGCGCTGCCGTCAGCCAGGGCCGCGGGATGTTCGAAAGAGTTACCGTGGTCCCTGGCACAGGCAACTGAAGGAACACGGGTGGGTTTTAGTCAGTAAAAGTCTGACACGCCCTCCCGCCCAGAGCGGGAGAAGTCATTTGATGATTTCCCATCCAAAAAAAAAACGTGCTGCCGTGTCATCGCTCGCAGCTCGCAGCGGCTCGCGCGTAGCGCTACGTCGAAATTTATCAAGGTAACAAAGATAAGAACCGCTTTCATATAACTATATTATATATCATAGCATATAGCTACATCCCTAGCTATATGACGGCTACAACCATCTTACTGCGACATAATTATACACACCAATCTCAGGACATACCTGTCCATGATATGAAGTTAGTAACTGGCACGGCTTAACACATACAACAAGACTTACGAATGCAAACGGTTATGGGACCCGTACTGCCAAAGCCAATCTAGGCTATCACAGCTTCGCAATCAAGGCTATGCCAAACAAAGTACTAGGAAGACATAAAACCGAGGCAGTGATTCGTAGAGGCGATCTAAGAGCTGATGTTTGGGTAACTGGCGTTCCATTGGGCACGGTGCCAGGTCGCTCGGGCTCGATGCGTCACACCGAACTTCGGTGCAGAACGTTTGTATAGTGATTAGCAAGTTTTCTGTGGATTTATAGGATTGCAGTTGGTGTGAGAATTTATTGGAACACTGAATTTGTTAGCGAGTTCTTCAATTCATTATTAAGTAAGAATTGGGAATTCACCAATGAAAAAATTAGCGGTTTGTTGCCCTTAGCCGAGAATGGGCCAATTCCCTTAAGTGTCGTAAATGGCGGCAAAGTGTTTTTGGTAATAGAAAAACAGTCGATTCCTTCTTCTGAAATCGTAATGATATTGCCCATTTATACGTAGGCAATAGATGATCCGATTTTGGTTTTCTTTTAAGTAAAATATTAACTCAGATTGCTGTAATTGTTTACTCAAAATCATAACAATTCGTAATATAGGTACCTCAAAGTTCACTCATTTTCCACTTGAAAATTCAAAACAACCGAACTTTCCAAAAACAGTACTTAAATGAATGCTTAATCCAAAAGATACATCTCATAATCACTTGAGCCCTTAATAAAACACTTAGGAAGATAACATTTAAGCAGTTACGGTGTAAAAACGGCTGATAATTTATCTTTATGAGAAACGTTGTAATTCTAAGCAAGATATGAACTGAGATTTTCCTGCGACCCCATTAAGGTACAGGTACAGGTACACGTACTTACGTAATGTTTAGTTCCTTATTTCGGTATGTATTTTGGAAGATGAAAAAGTCCGTATGATATTGACGACGAACAACTTGAGACATAGGTTTAGTGTGAAATAGGAGGAAGTAAGATTGGTATTATATAAGTATAATGCCACGGGAATTTGATAAGGAGAAATAGTGCCAGGGGAATTTGACAGGGAGAAATAGTGCCAGGGGAATTTGACAAGGAGAAATAGTGCCAGGGGAATTTGACAGGGAGAAATAGTGCCAGGGGAATTTGACAAGGAGAAATAGTGCCAGGGGAATTTGACAGGGAGAAATAGTGCCAGGGGAATTTGACAAGGAGAAATAGTGCCAGGGGAATTTGACAAGGAGAAATAGTGCCAGGGGAATTTGACAAGGAGAAATAGTGCCAAGGGAATTTGACAAGGAGAAATAGTGCCAGGGGAATTTGACAAGGAGAAATAGTGCCAGGGGAATTTGACAAGGAGAAATAGTGCCAGGGGAATTTGACAGGGAAAATTGACGTGAAAACTTTACTTACATGTACACTACTATTTACGTCTACTTTGCTGAAAACAAAAAAAGAAAATCACTAATCTGTAGGTATTTCTGCCTCGTTCAGTTAGTGTAGTTTCAGTTTATTAGTGACATTTGAATCCATTGTAATAAAATATCCATTATTTATTATTTCTTTCGTTACCTAGTGAATACCTACTTTAAGCATATTTGGCCTGCGCAAATATGATCACATTTCTGAATTTCGTACAAAGCTCAAGTGGCTTCCCATATGTCTTCGCCGGAATTCTCATATCTTATTTCAGCTCTACAGTATTCTGTTCAACCCTACAGCCCCCTTTTATCTTAAAGAACGTTCCAAGTTTATTCATGATACACGTAATAGATATCTGAGGTCATCAGAAAACTTGAGACTGGAGATGCTGATGCATTCCATCAGTTTTTATGACAAGTCTTTTACAGTTCAAGCAGTGCGGTTATGGAATGCCTTGCCCGTGTCGATAAGGCGTGCTCAATCTTTGTCCACTTTTAAAATTCTGGTAAAAAAACACTTCCCCTCTCCTTAAACCTTATCATTACATAAAGTTCCTTGCCCCTGTTTCATGTCTATTATTGTTTATATATATATATACGTATGGTATGTATGTATTTATTGTATATACAGTGTGGATCTGGCCGTACGACATTAAATTAAAACGAGCACAGTACTAGTCCATCCCTCTTTGAGGAGTGGCTGGAGAGGCGCCACGGCGTCCTCACCTTCCGCCTGACGCAGGTCCTCACCGGACACGGGTGCTTCGGGAGGTACCTGTTCCGGATAAGGCGGGAGGAAACGCCCGGGTGTCACCACTGTGTGGATCGCCCGGAGGACACGGTGGAGCATACGGTGGAGGTCTGCCCGGCTTGGGCGGAGCACCGCCGTGTCCTCGCGGAAGCGATCGGCGGCGGCGATCTCTCGCGTCCGGCCCTGGTCCAGGCCATGGTACGGAGCGAGAGTGCATGGGAAGCCATTACCTCCTTCTGCGAAGCAGTAATGCTCGTGAAGGAGGAGGCGGGACGCGTGAGGGAGAGGCAAGCTTTGCACCCTCACGCCCCTAGTCGCCGCAGGAGACGCCCTGGGCGTCGGGAATCGGCAGCCGATTCCCGGCCACCGTAGGCGCGGGCTTGCGGACGGCGAGCAATGGGTAGCTCGCCGTCCGGTAAGGACCAGGCCCGAGTCGACGGCGCGTCGTGTTCCACGCGTGCCTCAAAGAGATGTCAGCACTATTGACGGGGTCCGCTAGGGCCGATGCCAGCTAGGGTTGCGGGATGTTCGAAAGAGTTACCGTGGCCCCGGCACAGGCAACAGAAGGAACACGGGTGGGTTTTAGTCAGTAAAAGTCTGACACGCCCTCCCGCTCCGCCCAGAGCGGGAGAAGTCATTTGATGATTTCCCATCCACAAAAAAAAAAAAAAAAAAAAAGTACTAGTCCATCGAAACATTTTAAAACACCAAGATTGGAAATGGAAAATTAAAAAATTGCAGTTTTCAAACAAAATAAACAGCAGAATCAACAGCATAAAAACTAAACACGCTTTATCTACGAAAAATCACTGACCAACGGTGCGGTTCGGGGTGCGGGGCGCGGCGGCGGCAATGTTTACTATTATTACGGATTCAGATCTACATCATGTTGAAAAATAAGAAAATGAAAAATTATTTCCTGAGGCTAAAGTATTCATTGGATTTGATTGATTTTTTGTATACGGATAAAGAACATGATTCTCTTTACGTGGTTTAAGGAATGTCAATCGGCCTGTTCCACCCTGTATAACTGGTGCACCACTGACTACCTACAGTATTGTCTCTCCTTCTCCCTTTAATCCATCTAAAGGTTGTCTGTTAAAGATCGCTTTTAGCGATAAGACCGCCCATTGTGTGTGGATCGCCCGGAGGACACGGTGGAGCATACGGTGGAGGTCTGCCCGGCTTGGGCGGAGCACTGACGTGTCCTCGCGGAAGCGATCGGCGGCGGCGATCTCTCGCGTCCGGCCCTGCTCCAGGCCATGGTACGGAGCGAGAGTACATGGGAAGCCATTACCTCCTTCTGCGAAGCAGTAATGCTCGCGAAGGAGGAGGCGGGACGCGTGAGGGAGAGGCAAGCTTTGCGCCCTCACGCCCCTAGTCGCCGCAGGAGACGCCCTGGGTGTCGGGAATTGGCAGCTGATTCCCGGCCACCGTAGGCGCGGGCTTGCGGACGGCGAGCAATGGGTAGCTGGCCGTCCGGTAAGGACCAAGCCCGAGTCGACGGCGCGTTGTGTTCCACGCGCGCCTCAAAGAGATGTCAGCACTATTGACGGGGTCCGCTAGGGCCGATGCCAGCTAGGGTCGCGGGATGTTCGAAAGAGTTACCATGGCCCCGGCACAGGCAACAGAAGGAACACGGGTGGGTTTTAGTCAGTAAAAGTCTGACACGCCCTCCCGCTCGGCCCAGAGCGGGAGAAGTCATTTGATGATTTCCCATCCACAAAAAAAAAGACCGCCCATTGTGTCACTCTATGTGTAAAATTTCTACATTTATATCTGTATTTTTTATGGTGTACAATAAAGAATATTCTATTCCATTCTACATTCTATTTAAGCACAAACATGTACACATGAAGACAGAAGTGCATGGAGAGTTCCAAACCAAAATCGTTTGTACAGGGTTTCATCGCCTTAATAATATGTCTTGGATGACATAGATGGCGCTAGTATAGTAGTTGGATTGGAAAATATACAAGAACATTATCTTGTTTTTTGCTAGTTACAATATTACTCAATTTTAACACAAATTCTCCTACGACATTACAAACCTTATAAAGCAAAGCACGTAATAACTAGGATTCGAACTCGGTGGCATAAAATTTACCGATACCATTAGCCACTGGACCATTGCGTCATTACGCATTGAGTTGAAATTATCCTTCTCTTTATTATATTGAAGTTGTTAAGTGACTTTAACCCGTATCATAAATCTCAAAAGAATTGAGGGTAGTTTAATATTGACTGTGTAAAAATTAAATCTTTTTGTTCAATCATAATGTTCTTTACTATCTATGAGTGAGTTCAGTTACGATTGCGTTTACAAGTTTTTAATATTTATTTTTATCATGAGTTCGCGTTCAAATATTGATATGGCTACGAGGGCCCAAATAATAGCATTGCATAATCAAGGCTTAAATTATTCTGAAATTTCGAGAGAAACTGGCTTAAACGTAAGTAATGTTTTAAAATCACTGTTCGTTATTTATTTTATTATCCATGGTTATCGATACACGAAAATAATAAATAATATATTTCCCTTATAGGTAAAGACTGTCACTTTATGGATAAAGCGGTTTCAAGAAGAGGGTTCGTTGGAACACCGTAGTAGATCTGGCAGAAGACGCCATATTGACTCAGACCAACGTCAACTTATGGTGCAAGGTTATGAGGAAAATGGCTTTACACCAACAAGATATTACGCAGAGTTGTTTGATACATCTTTGCGGACGGTGTATCGTGCTCTTCATAGTGAAGGTCTGCATTATCGTCGACATGCTATTAAGCCATTGCTAACCGAAGCTAATAAAAGAGCACGATTGGAGTTCGCTTTGAAATACAGAAATTTTGACTGGAGCAACGGAGTCATCTTCAGTGATGAAAAGACTTTCAAGTCTAGCCAGCATGGGCGAGTTAGGTTGTGGCGTAGGAATAATACGCGTTATGATAGTGATCACGTTGTGCCTAACTCTGAATCCGGTCGTATAACAGTGAACATTTGGGGATGGATGAGTGCTGCAGGACCAGGAGAACTTACTGTAATACCCAGTCGTGCAAACAGTGTAAACTACATAGATGTGCTGAATGACGTCATGTTGCCCACCGTACGGAATGTTTTTCCTGTAGAAGACATGCCAGTGATAACGTTCGTGCAGGACAATTGTCCTATACACCGTTCCATAATTGTGCAAGAGTCGTTTAGCCAGCAATCGGATATACAGATTATTCCTTGGCCTGCGAGATCGCCAGATTTAAACCCCATTGAAAATTTATGGGGCGTTATGGTTCAAAGGTGGGACAATAGGAACGAAAGGACTAAGGAAGTACTGAGTACTCACTGCATGCAGGTATGGGATTCTATACGGGGTCTAAATTTATGTGAAAAATTAATAAACTCCATGGGTTCGCGGTTGCAAGCTGTAATCGATCAAAATGGCGGACACACGAAATATTAAAAAAATAACATAAAGTGTTGACTATTGGATTGAGTAATAACAAAGACCGGGGTAGCTATAATTTATTTGATAAATTACAGTGATCAAACTTAGTGTAAGTGGGATAAATTTATTCACTACTTTATAACAACAAAATGTTTTTACACTAATGATTTTGATTTCTTATATAATATAAGAAATTAAAATAAAAACAATATAAATATAGATTCCTTTCTAATATAATTAATTATTTATTTATTATTATAAACAAATTGGTCCCAAAATGACAGCTATAACCCGGTCTTACAATTGTTATTGATTTGAGGTTTAGCTTCAATTTCTTCCTCGTTCTGGAACGAATACTTAAGCTGTGAACCTTAGTCATAACATAATGCACAAATCAATCATTATAGTCAATACCACTAACCATAATTATGCAAAACGTAATTTTTTTATAATTTGTGAGTAGGTAAAATATTTACAGAACTAAGGTTGCATATATAGTGTAAGGTATTATAACATTATGTAAATAAAACTAAATACTATAAGAATAGCACAACACAGTTTTGATTTAGAATACTTATAACATCTATTATACAGTTTTACTTTGTTAATGTCTTCCATTTTGTAATAGAGTTATTCAGTTATAAATTTTACTTGTATTTCTCATAACAAGTGAATTAAATAATTGTCAATTGGGTGTAAAACTGTTAGGTTAGGTTATACACTGTATAAGAAAGAAAGAAATAAATTGTATTCTTCTTTGAGAATTAAATGTCTTAATGTATAATATCACTAAAATAGTTTAATTTCTTATCCTTTACGAGAACTAAACTTAGTAAATCTTAATCTGT
Organism: Fissipunctia ypsillon; assembly: GCA_947568875.1. Lineage (NCBI taxonomy): Eukaryota > Metazoa > Arthropoda > Insecta > Lepidoptera > Noctuidae > Fissipunctia > Fissipunctia ypsillon. The sequence continues at coordinate 20,597,685 of OX387649.1, forward strand.
AAGAAAAATATATCTAAATCTTCTTACATAAATGTTTCTTACTAATAATACTAATACTTACCACCAATTACGAAAGTAATTTATATATATTTATTTATACAATGTTATATATAGTAGAGTAGTATATGTATACTTGTATATTATGCCTTTATTCATTTATACATCTTATATTATTTATAACAAAAAATAAAATAAAAAACGTTTAAAAATATAAAAAATAGAATATAAATTACATTATATAATAATAAAATTTAAAAAAACCGACTGTGAACTGGGTTTCGAACCAGTGCCCTGTGAAACGAGCTTTGTTTTTCTGTCATGCTTATCCACCTGAGCTACGATCTACTTATTGTAGAATGCGAAAATGAGAGCTAGTTTGTGAATGTAGGGATTTTTATTATTTATGATCTACGCCATCTGTAGTCGAATTAACTAATATACCAATTGGTTTATTTGGTTTGGTTTAGATGGCGCTGTATTAAGTACTCGGAAATAAGAAAATAAAATAATTTATGTTTATTTGAATATAAATATATTATTATTTCTTAGTAATTATTTTAGGTATTAAAAACCTTATTATGTGCCTCTGCATAATAAGGTTTTTAAGCTTTGCGGTGTTATTTTCATGTTTGAACAGCGCCATCTAGTCGTCTCATGAAAGTCATGAAACGTAATGCAAAACCTCAGTCAAAAGTCGACCTTAGGCTCTCCATGCACTTTTGTCTTCAATAGTACAGAGGCGGGCAGCGGGCTGAATGCAATAGCGTGCTCGGTTTACCTTTTCCTTAGATACGTAATACCGAATTTCTTTTTTATGCTCAAGCAACCTGTCTTACGAACAATGTTAATAATGACAAATCGTATTTATAATTTTCTACCAAGAAATGTTTTAATTTGTAATGTTTTAAAATTGAGTATTGAGTATTAATTATTAAGACATTTCTTGGTTGAAAATCATAGATATCATTACTGAAATAATTTTATTTCGTGTCTTAGTTTATTTGTTGACGAATCCATAAATAATATGACACCAATATTTTGTTCTCTGGTATTTAAGTAAAAAATAATACGAGTAAGTATTTTTATAATTCGCCATATGTTATTTTTTATATTATTTTTGTTTTTTTTTTTATTTCGTTTTTTTTTAATCGTTCGTAATGTATAATTTTTTTGGTCATTAACATTACATAACACAAAATGTACACATTTTTGTCTCAATCTGTCTTCAAATGTAACATGTACAAAATTTATTTTTAAAGAACAAATTTTTTGAAATCCGGTAAAAACTGATAAAACAGTGGAAAACCAAAAACCCACGCCACAGTTCAGAACTTTTACTCTTGAGAATGCCACTCAGCAATTTTCTTACATACAGTAGACATGTAAATCTACTTACCTACTCCCTAATAAAAATACCTCACCATATATACTGTTCTCCACTCTACCAAACATTCGACTTCACCATACATAAGGGTCATATTTCTCAAACACATTTACTCATTCCCGTCGACAGTTGTACCGATTTGAATGGCAAGACCAACAATAGCCGTCGAGTGTATTGTCCGAACTGCTTATATACGTAATAAGTACTGTTATATCTACATATAATATGGACTGTAATAATAGACCCTACATTATATATCTGTATGACCCGGCTAGATCATTGTGTAAGCTTGACGGATAGCAGAATTAATAACGTGATATAGTTTGATTCAATTGCTTTAAGGGGGAAGCGCTAAGGTACTCCGTGGAATTCAAATTTTCTTAAGATTTCTGCAATTTGCAGCTCAGTGTGTGTGTATGTTGATTAAAGTATGATTCGCGACCGTGACAAATATGTATTTACAGGATTATAATCATTAGAATCATCAATACAACTCTCTAAGTTCATGTTGCCCTATTCAATGAATATTTCATGAAATATTCATTGAACTTAGAGAGTTGTATTGATGATTTTAATGATTATAAGTCTATAAATACATTTTTGTCACGGTCGCGAATCATATTTTAATCAATATACACACAGACACTGAGCTGCAAATTGCAGAAATCTTAAGAAAATTTGAATTCCACGGAGTACCTTAGCGCTTCCCCCTTAATAATATATATTCGTAAAACTTTTTTCAGTGTTTTTTTAGAAGTCGGTTGTTTTTTTTTGCAATTTTTTTTTTATTTTTCGCTATTTAGTAGGTCGGTTTGTAATTTATCTAAGTAACAATAGCCTAACGGCCACTGCATTAACTTTTACAAAACATTGCTTTTCGCGATGCAGGGCCGAATTGAATTGTTGAGGAGTTCTCCTGATACTTCATCATCAGCTCCACTTCACCATATACATTGCGACGAACTTATATTACTTAGCAATCATTTTAAAGTAATCGAATCGCAACCCGTGAAAAACTTATTATTGAGTTGTTCCGATGGCCATCTGTGGTCTTCATCATCAGTTCCACTTCACCAAATGGTGCTTTACAAGAGCAAATGCACAAGTTACTATAAAAAATACCCAAATCGCTAAAGGTGTACCTGTAATATTTGAAGAGTTCCCTCGATTTTCATGGGATGCCGTCATCAGATTCTAACTTGGTGACAATGATATCACTTCTAAAGTATACTCTTTCAATCAAGAAAAGAATTTTCAAAATCGGTTCACAGTTGACGGAGAAATCGGTGGACATACATAAAAAAAAACATACATACAGTCGAACATAGAACCTCCTCCTTTTTCGAAGATGGTTAAAAATGCGTTGCGCTGCGGCCCGATATGTCTGTAATGTGCGCTTGGCGTAACTCTTCATCACTCTATGATTGACTGGTGATGAAGAGTAGGCATTGCCTAAAGCTACTTGTACATAAATTTTCACTACTAGCGTGAAAGCATTCTCGATTCAGCATTTACTACGAAGAAGCATGTGTGTGAAACATTGTTAATTATAAGCATGCTGGAATTTTAGTTACTTATACAAAGTTATCATATCTTCATTTAAACTCGCATCTCTGATTAACAGTCACTGAAACAGGCTCAGTAGTTTATTTATCAAAAGTTAAACAACCTTTGCAACTTTGTCGAACATTATCATAATTTTCTTTAAAAACGAAAAGTTAACTAAGTTAATTCATTCGGTATATATCCAATTACATATACAAAAAACAAAAGAACAGAATTTAAATAAAAGCCGTTGTCCAAAGAATTCTGTAATCGAATAAACTCTGATATCAGCGATCCGTGTTTTCAAAACCTTCGGGACGGACATGGAAAAATATTCCGAAGTTCCAAAGGAAAATATGTTGCCGCGGTAGAGGAAAAACAAGTTGAGCTCAAAAGCTTTAAGCGGTAAATATTTTCTTTGGCGCAATATCCATTCGTGGAACACAGAGTGAAATGTAATGCTTAGTCAGGCTTATAACTAGATCTAATTGGCAAATACGTACAGTGTAGCTTATTTGTTTTCGTTAAGGAACTACCTAATGTTTGAAAATCAGGAAGTGTATACGTCACCGTAAGATTGTGAGACGCGTTAGTTTATAATCCATTGGTATTATTTCCGTTAGATCAGAAACTGTCGAAATTTTTTTAGGTTAGAACTGTGACAGACCGCGCGCGAGCCGAGCGAGCGGTGCCGAGGCAGTGATCTGCGAGCGCTACTTTTATGTAGCTCGCAGCTAGGCGGATATTTAGTATTAGCGCAAGGTGCGTTACGTAGCAAGAAATTGTGATACCAGTTCACAATTTATCGGTTTCCCATGGATAGATTATAAACTATCTAAAAATAATGCGTTAAATTGTAGATGGTTTATTGCAGTTCACAATTTTTCGACAGTTTTTATAATCGAATGGAAATAAAACCCATCGATTAGAAACTAACGAAGTTCATAATTATACGGTGACATATGTATGAAGAAAGAAAGAAAAGAAAGAAAAATAGGTTTATTTGTCACAGAAACACGTGCATACAAAACGATAAGAATAATTAGAAAAATAAAACAACATAGAACCACATTTTAATCACGAGCTCAAAACAGAAATAGTCGGAAGCTGCACGTCATGACTGTCACAAGAAGGCTTCCACTCAGCATGATGCTGTGCTACGAGGGACCAACAGCACAGCGCTCATTTTCAGTGGTCACCCGAAATAAGACGTACGGAAATCAAGTCAGGTTCAGTGATCAGTACATAAATAGTTACATAACAAAACAAAACAACCAGTAACTACTTAAAATATGCTGCAACTATACAACCAAATATAGGTATGAATAAATATTATGAAAGAACCAAAAACTGACTCCGTAGGCATCGCAGGTGCGTGCATAAACAATGTACCTACCTGAAACATAAATTATTGTTACAATAACAGAATGTCAAGTGTTTCATCTCGCTCCCACCCTCACCCTCGCGTCTCCCGCGCACACGCTCACACCTCACAACATTATAAATATAATAATAAAGTACACACACAGCAGCAGCACTTCCCCACCGCACCCATGAGCGTGATGACGTGTGTGGGCGCATGCGGCGCACGAGTCCTGTGAGGTCAAGTGGCGCGTCACGCGTGATTATAGGCAGTGAGTTTCACCCGCCAAACACCATAGCGACAGTGGAGAACCGGCTTGCGCTTGCATCTCAGTCGTCGCTTGATCAAATGTGAGGATGTTTGATGTAGCCAGGAGGTGGATAGTGGAACTCTTCAGTGGCTACTAGTAAACCCTTCGAGTTTGAGCTCATATGATTCGTTGTGATGAGTTCAATAGATTGAGCTTGGTAACGAGAGTCTGATGAAGGAGCCAGGTCGAACAAAGACTTTACTGGGTTCCGTACCTGTATTTATTTAAGTTATTTCGAAATTTCCACGGGATAGAGAGGATTTTTGTTTTCGCGAAAACAAAAATCCTCTCGATTTTTGTTTTCGCTTTAAAGTTGCCTTTAAATTTGGCATGCAAGTAAGTAATTTTCCCTTCCGTTATATATTCCTTTACTATTGTTAAGTTTTGGGATTTTAGGAATGAAGTTCTTTTTCGCGGCTTGCAGTAGGAGTAAACTGGCGGAAATCGTCACAAACATAAAAGCGTTTATACTTGTATACACCCGCCATGCGACATTCTTCTTTCGAATTCTTCAATCGGATCGATTTTTCGAATACTTCGATTTTTTTTGGAACTTCTGTCAAAATGAAAATCTAAGATGGCGGCTACGAATATTTAAAAATGTTTCGTCATGGGTGTCGGTATCATAGTAATCGAGGGTGCTAAAGCCGATAGTGAGGTCTAAATGAAAATCCAAGATGGCGGCTGCAAAAATTTTGAAATTTGTTGTAATGGGTGTCGTTTTCATAGTTTTCGATGGTGCTGAAGTCGGTAGTGAAGTCAAAATGTAAATCCAAGACGGTGGCAGCGAAAATTTTGTTTTTGTTTTACCTAAATCATATTATTATGTGAGAAGAAACTTCGTTCCTGACGGGGTTCCCCCGACCGCACACGTTTTTTATTCTCCAGTAATTATTATCAATCTGCGCGCTGCACTGCGGATAATAAGCAGTGCGAGAAGACATTGTTTACCTGGATTAACACACAGAGTACTTTTAATCCCGGTAATACGTTCCCGTGGGATATTGTCCGACATCCTTGTGGGCGAAGCCGCGGGCAAAAGCTGGTGATGATCATACTAGCTAGACTAAAAAGTAAAACATTAAAATATGTAGTTCAAAAAAAAAACTAAAAAAATACGCTTTTATCCTCTAAAAAATATAAATTAATTAAATTGACGAGAGTTAAGATATAAGTACTCGCTGCTGCTATGCAGCTTGTCACATCGTTTATATCCAATGATTAATTCAAAAAACGTATAGCGCTTGTTAGTTGTGCGTACTTTTAATAAATTTAAACAGTCTTATATGTCTATGTTAAGAAAGTACTGAAGCTAGGCTTTCTATTTATAATTCAACAGGGGCAAGAAAATAATATTCAAACCTTATTCCGAATTTCACCGAGAAGCTTTCAAAATGTATCCAAAAATATATATTTTTTTTTAATTTCGCGTCTTGAATATAACCATGTTCGTAATGTGATCATCTACAAATTCAATTTCAAGATTTTGATGAATATCATAAATGTAATTTTATGGAGAATGTGGTTTTTGTGACAGAACTAGATTATTCGCCAGTCACAGAATTTCCAGTTATGTCTGGTAGTTTATGGATCATTTTATTAGCCTTACCTTGTGAGAATTCAAGGTCACTTGACGAATAAAATATAGCAGATTTCGGCTAGGTGCTTACGCAACGTCAAAACGATACACGGTTCTACAAGGTAGATTTAATTTGTAGAAGATCAGTAATCAGCTGAGCCTTTAGAAAATAATAAATGAATAATAAATGATGTTCATTATTATTTCTATTAGTCTATCAGTTAAGTTTTATGTGAATGTGTGATTGCAGTTAAGTCTTAGTAACATACAATTACAAGAAGCATAATTAATCAAGACTCTTTCAATAAGGAAAACATTTCTTTTTCGCATTGCATTTCCCACTCGCACAATGCAACGCAAACAGAGCAATGTGAAATCAAAAAACCAATTTAAACGTTTGATACCTCCATAGAATCGAAGGGTTTTATTGATAAACCGTCGTCAAGGCATTATGAAAGCCAATTTATAGGGAATATTCCAGTGCAAATGGCGGGAGTTTGACACGGGTGTGACACGGGATCGCAAGTGGCAATTATAGAGGTACATCAAGAAACGCCACACCTGTAGGTATGTAAGTGTGATGTTCTGAATATAATTTGTCTGTTTATTTTTGTAGTCTTTGTCTCTTTTCAGGAAGGTCGATGACCTTTATATATGTCGCTATCCTTGATTTTATTTCGTAGTATCAGAGTGCAAACAGGCGCAACACGTGACACGAATCGCGCGCGACACAAAGGCACGTCGCGCGACATGCGGTGCCTTTGTGTCGCATCGCGTGTCGCGCCTGTTTGTAGGAGCCTTAATCATCGACGCGCAAACTGTTACTATGAATTCAGAATTCAGTACCTGATTGTAGATCCAGCAATGAAGAAATTTTTCGTCTGTTATTAAAAAAAAAAAAAAAAAACGTGTGCTGTCGGCAACGAAGTTCCTTCTCACGTATGATTAAAAAAAAACAAAATATTCGCAGACGCCATCTTGGATTTACATTTTGACCTCACTATCGACTAACTTTCGAATTCGAAAGAAGAAAGTCGCAGTGATAGGACTTACAAGTATGAACGATTTTTCGTTTGTGACAATTTCTGCCAGTTTACTCCTACCCCAAGCCGCGTTAAAGAAATTCGTTCCAAAAAATCTGCTGTTTCATACAAAAGTGCAATACTTAGGTAAACCGTCAAAATGCATGGAACAACTGATATATTTTAATGACCGGTGAAACCTGGTGAATAGTTATTGTGTAACCTGTGATAACTCATCAGTTCAACTTATACATATAGATTATACGAGTAGTGGTCAGCCTTGTGTGCGTTCGACTACCCTTGATGATTGACATAATATTAGGTCATTACATATGAAATTGCCGTTTTACATAGAAAAAATCAAAACATTTTTTTTTAAAGAAAAATATATATTTAATTAATCGAAGTATTCGCCACTATCATCGATGCACTTTTTCCAATATAAAGGAAGTTCGTTGATGCCTCTGCTATAGAAATCCTGGGGACGGGAATCGATGAACTCTTTAAAGGCATTTTTCATCGCCTCGTTGGATTGTGAATTTTTCCCATGTAAAAAGGTATCCGAATTTCGAAATAAAATGCGTGCTGTCTGTGCTGCATTGGTGCCACGATGACGAAACTCTTATTCGAAAATAGCGCGCATTTTCGATTTTCCATGGTTACAGAAACAGCGATATCAAAAAAAATCGAACGACGGAAAAACAAATGAGCAACTGATTTTGAAAAGAAAAATGCCATGCTATATCGAGCCTTTTCAGGAAGAACATCGTAAGCGACAATTTTCACTTTTTACAGGAAAGGGATTTTTCTTCCTAATTAACGATGTTTTCATTTACGATGAAAATTACTTACAACAATAAAGTCGTGTAAATTGAAAATAAAATTTAAGAGGATTACTCTTAAATTTTATTAACAAGATGTAAAGCTGTCTAATTAAGAGGTTACTAAGAAAAAAATAGTTTTGTGATTTTTGGCGCTTACGATGTTTTTTGAAAAGGCTCGATATTATAAAATTAATTATAATTTTGAATTCTAAATAGAATGAAAGATATCGATCTTCACACTAGTGAGTATCAAAAAGTGGCAATTTCATAGGTCAGGACTTAATACATGGGTATTTTTATGGCACTGCCTAGGTACATACAACTGGCAATCATCAAGGTTTCACGAGGTCTCAATATTAACAAAACATGGTCAGTCCTTCTCACGCGTCCGCCGGCTGACCACGACAGACTCCTAAGATCATTCGATTCATATTATGGTTACTTATTGTCTAACCGAGAGCCCTTCAAACTCGAACAACCTAAGATAGATACATAATATTATATTTTTAATCACACCGTCCCTTTGGTATGGCACCGGCTGTTTACCACCATATTCCTAATTCCATAAAAGAGGAACCATTAACAACTTTCAAAAAGAAACTAACTGTACTTCTATATAAATGTAACTACTTCATATCTAATTTTCTAGCTGATAAATTTTAGTTGTGTATCAATGTTTGTATGTTTGATGATGAACTGCATCAATGTTTGAATGCCAAAATGGTAGAATATACAATGATTCTTTAATAATATATTTATTATTCTAACCACCTTGTTGTAAATACTTACATTCTGAGCAAGGAAATGAATATTCTATTCTACCAGGACCTCATGCTCAGCAGTTGCGCTTGCGACCACTAGACCAACCAGGCACTCAATTCTATTCTATTCTACTCTATTCTACTCTACTCTATTCCATTATATTCCATTCTGTTCCATTCTGTTCCATTCTGTTCCATTCTGTTCCATTCTATTCCATTCTATTCTATTTATGAATAGAATAGAATGGAATACGGGATCGAATTACCTCGAACTATGGTTTGAGGTAATTCGATCGCGTATCTACCCACCCTTATCAGTCCCACCACATAATTCCGATTATTAGCAGTTCAGCATCGCTCTGGAACTTTGTACCAATGTACACGTGTAAACTTATCAGAGGGTTATCGAGAGCACATTCAGTGGCACACGTTGCACAACTATTGGTGACGTTTATGTACATGTGAATCGTATGTGTTGTCTACGATGATGGTTAAGATTTCAGGAGATTGGACACTTGAACAGATTAAGAATAAGTGTCATTTTGTACGGTTGACAAAATAATAATGTACTTATCTCGATAGTTTACCACAACTATTTTATGTGTGCTGATGGTTAATATTCTTTCAATAATGTGTGAGTTGCTGCATAATCCGCCTAAAATCTTTTAGTGCTATGATGAAGCTAGTTGCCCATTCCAAAGCGTAGTGCTTTGTAACGGGCAACTAGCTTCACCTTTCTGACTCAACGACCCCTTGACAATTCAAAAGTACCTGCATCGGTTTATCGGTTTATATATAACATTGAAGTGTCTGTTTGTAATGTCAAAATAACAACTTTTTACTAAATGCATAATGAAAGTTTATAACGCGGGCGGGCGATGCAACGCGACGGGTCGGGGGACGAGGGAGTTTTATTAAAATGTAGCTGTTATTTTAATATATTGTGTATCTTACGACTTCCACGCGAACGAAGTCGCGGGGCACAGCTAGTTAGAAATAAATGCTTCGAGTTTGATTATACAGTTTCTTTTTAGCATTCATGCACTAGCGACACGCTTCAAAATTACAGACTTTAGTTATGTAGTTAGATCTACTGCAGAACATAGACCTTCAAATGATAAAACGAAAACTTTCAGAACATGACGTCGTTGATAGCCGATTTTAATTCGGTATCGAGTGAAAAAAGTAATATAACGAAAGCTCTTGGAGCTTTTCATTATCAAGCCTTACTTCCACTCGACTTAACAGCTCTAACTTCGATATAGAAATAAAAATACGTGTCGCTGCTGAGAAGGCCTTTATTATTGTAACTGGCCAAGTGCGAGTCTTTTGGGGATCATTTTTATTATTTCTTGAGATTTTTATGGATGACGTTTTACTTATTATCTACCTAATTATAATTACTTGTACTGACTGACTGATTCATCAACGTAGAGCCTAAATACTGGGGCTACAAACTTGAAATTTTGGCAGTTGATGCCTTTTATGTTGTAAGGAAGGATTTTTGGAAAATCGACTTTTAAGGGGGCAAAAAGAGGGGATTTTGTTTGTATGAAAAATCTTATTTCTTGAGTTACTAAATTTGAAACTTGGCACGAATAATTATCTTTATAATTAACGCACAACCCATGAAGCGGTCATTGTACTCGTCATTATAAACAACTTTTACTAAGGGACCAAACCTGAAATCGCGAAAAAAAATCAGCTGTTCCCTACATTTTGACCAGTTTTGCAAACATAAATAACAGCTGATTTTATTTCGCGATTTCAGGTTTGGTCCCATAGTAAAAGTTGTTCATGATGATGAGTACAATGACCCCTTAAGAGGTTGTGCGTTAATTCCGGACATATTGTAGATTCAACAGGGATCACAAGATAGTCATGGCTGCCAAATTGGTCATTGTAACTCACTCTGTAATTATAATGGAAGTAAAAGAGCCTGAAATGGTTTTCATTTAATGAGTTGAAAGTTACGGTACCCTAAAACACAGGTCGAGGGTACGTCTTCGCTTCACAAAATTACAATTTCACACATTTCACTGACCCTGTTGATATATGAGCTGTATCATTTAAAGTATTGGGGTAGACTCCCCAGTTGTCGGCCGTCGTACTTTCTAGGTAATGAATGATAATTGGCTTTGTTGATCGGATCGGGTTTCGAGAGTAATTGGCATTTGCCTGTAATAAAAGTCACAAAAGTGTAGGTTTTCTTATATAAGAGGTATCATTAAAATAATGGTAATTCATGACCATGGAAGTCTAGTCAATGATTACAATGGACTAGTACCATAATTATTGTTATTTTTGTCTTGAACAGAATTTTGATCTTTTAAAAGACGGTACTTACATTTATAAGCTAGTAATTTCGATTCGTTTTACTCAGAATTCTTTATCAAAATATTTCAAATTAAAGCAGCTGATAATCGGTACTCTTACCCAAACTGGTATTCGCTTTACTGAGTAAGGTAGCACAAAGACGGCTGTAGACGTCACAAAATATGAGATTTTTTACAAGAAAATTTTTCTTTATCATATATTTTTGATATATTGTGGAGTTGTGTGATATACTTTCTCGACGTGCTTTTGTGATATTTCTTTTAATTTTCCATTTAATTTTTTTTTTTGTAGAATTTCTTTTCCTATTTCAATTTTGTAATAAACAAAATGAGTCCACGTATCCAGTTTCCGCAACTGACCAATCCGCAAAACTGACCAATCAGTGAAACTGGTAAATTAAAAAAACTGACGACCGAGGGGAGACTCATCAAACTCGAACAATTTATTTTAGCTCATTAATTAACTAGGTCTTGTGATCACTACCGGCCGAACCCAATAACCTATTTTCAGTAAAAGACAGATCGCTATTGATGGTAGACAGTATAATTCTATCTGTCCTTATGTCAGGCCGGTAAGATTCCATAATCTCTTATAGATTATTGGGACGGTAAAACCATAGATAGATAGGTTTTCCTATCTCCAGTATGCTAAAACTGGTGATAGATAGGTTATTGGGTTCGGCTGTTAATCTAATAAAACTTCGATAGATACCTGCCTAGGTGCCCACTTTCTCCCAACTAGTAATGCATCCAACTTTGTATAACCTTCACGACAGAAAGGTTAATTATTCAATTCCCCATGCATTAATAATACCGCGAAAGCAGTGGCGTCCTCGTTTGTTTGGTTATTTCTTTTATTTTATAAAGAAAATGCAGAAAACAAGCATGTTACTTTGTGCTCCACAAGACTATATTTAAGTTATTATGATTACAAACAGTAGTTTTACATTATTAAGTTTTATTATAATCCTTGAAACGGAGCTTAGTGGCCACTATTTTCCAATTTACGGAAAACTTTTTTATAATACATTATCATAAGCACACAAAACTGACACTTATATTAAATCAATCTCAATGATTTGTCAAGTCAGAAACACCGTACGTAGCAGCGGCGGACCACTACCTAGTTATTTTGTAATCTACTAGCTTCTGTCCGCGACTTCGTCTGCGTGGATTTTAGAACTGGGTCCAGAGATAAATGAAAAATGGTGATAGACATACAGCGTTACTACAGTTTAATAGATCGTTTTAAGAGGAATATTTTTTTTTTGAGATAGGTTTGCTCTTGACTCTAGTCTAGGTCAGAGATGACAGAGACGAATCCCGAAGAATCCCGTAATACATTGTCTTCATATAACTCTGTTGGTTTACGTACCGCACGCCAGTAAACCTCCCAGTCAGCATGATTTTTCCGACATCTACAACAATGAACATCATAATTCAGCCAATTTACACAAAACCTTAATGCATTAAACATTTGAACCTTCCCCATGAATCACTCCGTTCTTTGGTGAAAACCGTATGAAAATCCGTTCGGTAGTTTTTGAGTTTATCGCGTTCAGACAGACCGACAGACGCGGCGGGGGACCTTGTTTTATAATTATGTAGTGATAGGTGATGGAAACATGGCGCGAAGAGATAAACAGGGTACTTTTTAAACCCGGAGAACTGGAAACTTCACCTCGCCTTAGGAGCTGTGCCCTACGGCTTGCTGCGAAGTTTCACTCACAACATAATCGTTACTTAGACCCATAAGCAGAACCTTACCACAAGTAGCGACTTACCGATTCACGTGTGCTTCGAAGTTTGAAGCCGGATATTGTAGAGGAGATTGCTCAACTCTGCTTAAAAGCCAACCGGGGATTGTCTGGGATATTTTGTTATTTTAAACGCCTCTCAAATATATTGGCATTTTATAGTGGCAATATAAAGTTAGGGCTCGACTTACATACATTCGATCTCCATGAAATTGTTCAGCGAGGAATATTGGGATTTAGATGTCCATTTTATACTCGGGAGATTTTTTTTTCTCGTTTTTATTTGTGTAGTTTTTAGTATGTTGGGAGATGCGGTGTTTATGTTGTTGACGGTTTGTTTTGATGTAAAAATAGAACTTATTTTCTTAGAAATCATTTTCTATACAGCATGTGGGTGTGGTCATATTTAAGGATATGGTACAGACCATCAAGCTGAACTTTTTCCATGGGATCAACATCTTCATCGTGAAAAAATAATCAGCTTTCCCATACATTTGGATCGAGTGGGTATTGAAGCCGGATAGTTGACTATTTTTTCGTGATTACGATGTTGGTGCCATGGAGAAAGTTGTTCAGTACCACACCCTTAAATATGACTGCACATAAATGATATACGCTGTGTATAAATAGCAATCTCCAATACAAAATAAATGTTTGTTGGCTGTTGACAAGGTGATCAACATGTCTCTTTAATAGTATTTTATGAAACTGTTGCATAATGAGGGGTATTAAAACACGAGTTTTTATAAGTATCACACGAGTGTTTTAATACCTAGTTATGTGCAGTTTCATAACTATTTTATCTGCTCTCATACATTGGGATTGGATATAAATGATTTTTTGCTTTTTTTTTGCATTTGCACTGCCATAAAGTCGTGATAGCATTATGCATTACCATATTATGAGTAATTGTCTCGACTTTGCTGGTAATAGATTATGAGTCATTTCCGTCACCGCATCTAAAATATTGGGCGGAGTCAAGTTTTCTTCACATTCACTGATATCAGACATTTTTAAGCAAGAATAAAAAGATTCCCACGAAATTCAGTACGACAAAACATATGAATTGAATGGCGCTCAAAACCCAGCTCATCACCGCGCATGCGCTTAAGCGGCGCTGCGACAGACAAGTAAAAATTGGAATCAAAACTTTTTATAATGCTATAAAAATAGTGCGCCCCGCATATCTGTTCCATTAAAAAAAAAATTCAAATAAACTACTTGGTCATATTAACTTCTTGGATTTGCCAAGTTAATATCACCAAGAAGTAATTAATACCTGAATCGTAATGATAAAAAAGTTATTTTATAACATTATTTTTTAGAGAAAAAGTGTTATAATTACGTATAATTCTATTTGTAAATTTCGGTATTCTGATTATAAAGTATGTCAATATAAACTCATTTTGAAGTTTATAATTCGAATTTTACGATATGAGAGTAGATTGTTAGATATTTTAAAAAGTCTTACACCCCCAGATAATAAGTTGAGGCTGAGGAACAGTTACGCTACTGGCATAACTGTACTCTGTGTGTAAATGTACTGTGTGTGTAATTGTACTGTGTGTGTGCAACTGTGCTGTGTGTTGTATGTATATTTACACAAGATAAATGAAAATCTTTTGGGTTTTTGTAAACAATAAAAAATATTTTTTGAAAATGAAAGGATAGAAAGTGATACCAAAACACAGATTCATAATTGTCATTATTTTATTAGTAATACTTGAAAACATTAGAAATTGATTATTTGAAAATACAGAAATAATACTTTCTTTATTTCAATAGAATATTCACACAACGAAAAACTTTGTTCAGTAATATTCTTTTTCCTTCAACTTCACCTTAGTCGTACGTGTATCTCTTTCAAAGTAATCAAGAACTAAGTTATAACTGTCACTTATAAACTAAAGTTATTTTACGTACTTAGTACAAAGAAACTTTTTACTTAGAATAATTTGAAACAACCTTATGGTTAAGTTACTACATCAAAGCAGTATTTTTACAAGCTTTATATTAGCTCGCTTCGTTCGTATGTGTACTCGCATTGTCATCCAGTTTAAGAAAAAAAAGTTTTAAAATAACAATAAAAAAATTAAACAATTCGATATTTTAGAGATTTCTCACAACAGTAATTTTTAGACGGAATGAAAATTAGTAGGTATATCACAAAAATACACACCGCTTAACCTATAGAACATAACAACTTAAATCTCACTAATTATTATTATTATTATTTATTGTAATTCTATTACATCTAAATAATACAGGACGGCAATACTTAACAGCACATAACAACTCTGCAGATCGCAAAAAAATGCAACTAAAATCCATTTTCAAGAAGCTTAAATGACTAAAGATAACAGAACAGATATGCAGAATAAAATATGAGACTATTATGACAATTTGCTGCTTCACTGAGCTTCACTGATATTACGTGGCGCAACGCGGCAGCATCTAAACCTGCATCTATTATACGTATGCACCAACTACCACTGTGCACAACTGTACAATAGCCCTTACAACTGCTCTTTTGGCATCCGCATCATTGTACAGTCGCTAACTGAATCGCCGAATACATTTCCTATTTTAAGGGCAGTTACAGACCAGATGATTTAAGCTCGTTTTTGCATGCACGTTTACAATTATTGGTATGTTAGTAGCAATTTTGTTTAGAATAAAGCTTATAAGCTTATAGCGCTTATAAGCGCGTATACGATCGTACAAAAACGGGCTTTTATGCGCTGAAAAGTTCAGTGTACAACAGATTTACAGGAACTGCAGAGTTCCTTCATGAACCGTGATTTAGTCTCAAACAATTTGAGAGTCGACGCATCCTAACGCCCTTATTCTGCTGAAACCACCGTCTGGGGCCATCGTTACTCTAATGTGTGTGATGACACCCGAATCACAGTCGAACCAGTGCTCATTATGGGCTGATAGCTGTAATTGAAAATGGAAGCTTTAATAAATTGGATTTTGTAACTCAGCGGCGGTGGCGGTTCCCGTTTTATTTACCCTCGCTAATGAAGAGTAATGCTTGGAAAATGGTACCCGCGGAGATTGAAGGGTTGGAATGTAATTTAGAATTTGAAAAACAAATAGGTATATAAGAGAGAAAAAAAAAACATTCTCACTTATTTATAAACTTGTACTGGATATAATTGGAGAATTTATTTGAAAAAGGAATTTATATTAGAAGAAAAAAGCAAAATTGTACGGATAACAAAAAAAATAATAAATGTGTAAATGATAAATGATTTTATTTCTAAGTAAGTAAGTAAGTAAGTTTATACAAACACTTTTAGACGTCAAACATTTTTTTTTTAACTAGATGAGGCCGGCGTTTCCTATCTGACTACTCTGAGAAGAAAGGTCGAAACAAACTCAGAGGTCAGAGTCTCTTTTAAAGTCCAGACATAATCTTGGTCAGATCATGTGAAGACCATGTAGGTTGGTGTCTGAAATGGTCTTTTGAGGAAAGAACCACACAGATTAAGTGGACCTGTCCAGTCAGTGCAAGCATCTGTCAGTAATCGTACAGCTCAACTTAAAAGTTAAGGAGCGCAACGATTGTATGTAAACTAATGACGTTTTATAATAAGCAGGTATGATATACCTAATTATTATAAAACTCCTTCCACCCTCCTTCCTCCTCCTCCCTTCCTCTCTTGCTTCTTTTCTTCTATTATTGTAATATAAGTGATATGTAGTATAAATGATATTACCATTGGGGAAGACCAACAAATGCTAAGACTAAAAGAATCATAATCAAAAAACTTCCTTACCTTGCTAGGCTTCAGAATATTACTCCAGCTGCCGTCTGTGTCAGGGTACCAATTCTGTCCCAAGTACGCCCCCTCAATCTTGATGGAATCAGGATAATTGCCTTTAAAGTGGTTGGTGTCCACACAAATTTGCTTCATGTTCCCCGGGAAGCCCAATTTGAAGATGGCCCATTCTTGACCTTTGTGAAATAATTTTACTGTTAAATGCTACCAATGATTGTATACTGAATAATAATATGATATAAGTGCTAGAGAGTAACAAACATAACATAACATCGCGCCTGTATTCCCCGAAGGGTTAGGCAGAGGTGAACCTATAGTACACCCATATTTCGCCGGTTATGTTTAAGTCCCATGTAATAGGGGGCGAGTTTTTTGGCATTAACCAGGCACAAATCTAGACTCCAGGCTGATACTGAGAAATTCTAGATGGAAAACCCCAAAAACATTTTGCCCGACCCGGGAATCAAACCCAGGACCTCATGCTCAGCGACGACTAAACTAACAAGACAGTGATATGGAGTGACGGCAGTAAATATTGATTCCAGGAGAGTTATATCGAAAATTAACAGTTTGCATTGAACTAAATATTATACAAAAAAGTGTTTCAAATGACTATTTTCTGGAATTCAGAAATCGACACAATTAATATCGTATTTGCGAACTGTCTGACCAAATTCTGTAAACATGTTTGGACACTAAATAATAAATGAATTTCTATTTACCTGTGCCTTTCATTGTTCCATCATCGTTGGTTTCAATAACATCAGGCCTGTCTAATCTCCTGGCTGTTTCCCAACCGTCCGACATACATTTACCCTTTGAAGGCTTAATTACGTTCTTGGGGTGTCCGTAATGGGCATTTGAAAAACCTATGAACATGGATAATGTGATGGTTAAATGAGGGCACTTAAAAATTAAAATTTTAGGATACCCTACCCGAAGGGTGGCAAAAGAAACCCTGTTACTAAGCCTCCGCTGCTCGTTCGTCTCTCTGTCAAATTTCAACTATTACGATTCATGAGATACATATATCTCATGAACGGTAATAGTTAAAATTTTCACAGATTGTGTATTTTATTGCTGTTATAACAACAACAACGTTATAAATCCATAGAAGAAACGTAGAAAATTTTGTACGGTGGTACACAACCCTTCTTGTACGAGTTTGACTCACACTTGGGCAACTTTTTATTTGTTTATACGTAAGTTAGACATAGGTACTGTATCGAATTATTTGGCCATGGAAACTTTTGTTTCAACAAAATTCAACTGTTCTTCGTTCAATATAACGCCAACATAATCAAATGATTGGATATCTTTGTACTATCAAGTTTGAACGTCTCACACAAACAATCCCAATATTATTATCCTTACCTTGGCAAGCGGCACCATTCAGTAAGGACACTAGGTCTATAATTTGATTTCTCGGAGGTGGCTCTGGTCTTGCCTCGCCGAATACCCTCAGGCGAGCAATGCCCCCATCCGGGTAAATGTTCACACGAATATGAGTCCAAGCATCGTCACTCAGGACCTGAAACAATAAAATCTTGAGTGTAGTTCCATGTTTAAATTTCTATGACTTTATTCCTGGATTTTAAAATTTCACTCCAGTGTGCCGTAAATTAGAACTAGATGCGAGAATGTCGCGAATTTGTTTCAAACTTTCTATTTGAAATTATGGGGTTATTTTTGGGTTTAGGAATTTTATTTTAGTTGAGTCACACCTAGTTTTTGTAGGATATTATGATCATTAACAAAGTTCAAGGAAATTTTCATAATGATGGTAAGTATTCATAATTACGTTAAATTTTTAAAAGAGCTTATAACTTCTGCTTTAAAATAAGAGACGTTACTTGCGATTTTATATGTAATTACACACAGTACAAGTTTGATTGCCCCGAACTTGTCAATAATATATTTTATATCGTGCTCAGAACTGTAATAAGACGAGAGGCGCGCGCTTACCCACTCTTTGCTACGACCACAAGTCGTACAAATGCGGGTGAGCGGGCACCTCTCCACAGATTAGTCAAAATTTACAACCAACATTTTGTTAAGATAGACATATTTGCTCTGTCTCACAATGTGTTTAAAAAAGAACTGGTTACTGCACTCGAAGCCAATTAATAATTCTGTACGATGTTGTGATTAGCCCTACCTCTCATCCATACTGTATGTAAGTAAATACTAGTAATATGTGGAAACGTTGTTGATTGTACGTTAACCTACTTAACACATTAATCGCCAAGCAAATTTGATATATATGTTTCATTTGGGCCATTTGGTATATACATAGTATATGTTCTGGTATATATGTACACAATATTTTTTTTTAATTATATGCATATTTTGGAAATTATAAAAGATTTTTTGTTTGCGGTCACCGGTGGCCGTCGCGGCGTGCAGATTGAATTTTGCTTGCGAAAATCGGTCCATCTTGCCGGGCACCGGTGACCGTCGCGGCCCAAATGGAATAGAATAGTGCCGGTCACCGGTGACCCCCATGGCAGTTAATGTGTTAATTGTATACTTAGACGTAAGAAAAAATGTACAATTGTTTGTTTTCCCTAATATAATATAATAAAATAAAATAAAATAATTCGGATTCATTTTCTTCCTTATTTTGTATTAACACAATCTTTTCCGTTTCTTATAACTATGTGATGAGTTTTGAACGTCTAATCGGATTTATTTTAAACATTTTTCCACTACAGATACAAGTTACATCCATCTTATTTCAGAAACCCAATTTAGACGAAGTGCGATTTCTGAAAAGTTGCAATTTGAAAGCAATGCAATGTTTATTGGGGATTTATATAAATTGATATTTGGTGTAAAGAAGTCAATCATATTTGCCGTGTCATTTATGGTATCTAGATAAATCCCGCATTCAATTTATGCAGTAACAATAAGGGATTGGCTACATCTTTCTGAAGAATTAAAGGTCTTTTTCCAAAATCCAAAAACTAGCGTTAAATTGTCAGTTCATTACACCGTTTACGGTACTAGAATAAATCTTGTTAGCAATTCAGAGTAATTAGAACGAGTTAAGAGAATTATAAATTCATGATAACCACAATTTATTACACTAACCTGCACTATTATCTAATGCTACTTTTTCATTATTAACTTCAGTAGAAACATTGAATGGTGCTAAAACCAGTGTCTTAATAATACCCACACATTTACAATCACACACCTAGACTTACATACATTCATACACACAACATTCTTCATTTCCCCATTTCCATTCTTCATTTTTTGTTATGCCCATTATTTTTTTATTTTGTTAGTTAGATACCTAAGTATGTATCAAAGAATAATAATATACATAATTTGTATATTTCTTTGAACTTTATGTTGACTTGCTTTTCTTTGATTTTGTTTTTAATTATTATTTTTTGTTTACATTCTGCACTCAATTGCATTATCAGACTTTATAATACCTATTAAGTATATCTTAACTTTAACTGTTTTTTAAATTAACATGTCCTTTAAAAGAGAGCCGGGTGATCTGTAACTCAGGACCCTCCTACCTCAGACACCTTTCTCTATTTAAGATTGTGCATTTTATTAACTAGTGCCTGTAATATGATGTTGAGATAAATAAAGATTTATGATTTATGATTTATTTATTTATTTTATTTTATACATGCGATTGTGACCAACCAATTAATGACCAAAAAGGCCCGACTGGCTGTTCACAATGGTGTGCTGGTGCCTACGCTTAAGTATGGAAGTGAATGTTTGGTGTGGCAAAAGAAGCATGAAAATAGAATAAATGCTTTCCTTGCGAAGCATGTGTGGTGTGACTATGATTGATAGGCTGAGGTATTTATTTATTTAATTTTATTTTATTAATTTTAAGGAAACTTACAGCTGATACATTCGAGTAGTCAGAAGTAATATGTAGAAGAAGGCCAATTACAAGTTTCCACTTATATAAACTTATGTATAAAATTGACAAAACGGTACAAACAGCGTGAGAGTTAAACATAGAAACATGTGAATGAAAGGAATTAACAAAACTAAAATACATTAATTACACTTCAAAGAAAAAGTTACTTAATATTTTTTTAAAATTATGAATGAATGATGGCAACGGTGCGGTTTAATAGAATATGTAGTGATAAAAATTGAAAAGAGTATGCTTAGATGGTTTGGTCATGTTGAAAGATGAATGAAAGGCGACTAGCAAAAGGTATTTACATGGCAGATGTGAGTTGAAACACCGGGAGGGCACGCCCTAGGAAGACATATAGGTGACCTTATTGGTGATGTTCGTCAGAAGGCGTGAGTTTATGTATGTATGTAGAAACAGTGAATTAGATACGAAGGTGCTTTTAAATGTTTCTTCAGACTTGAGCTGCATGATAGTTTTTTTTTAAATGATGATTACGTAATTATAGTTGCTGAGGATAATTTTATAAAGGTCTTGTCTTGTTGTGACCCAATCGAAAGAATAAAGGTGGAAGTACATTATGATACCAACAACTCTTAAATATATAACAAATATCATATTTGGAGAATTACCTTCTGGAAATTGAGCCTAGTTTCCTCATAACCGGGCCGTAGGGCTGTAACGGGCACTAACTCATCCCATTTGTCAGACTTAAGTCGTTCGATATGTTTCAAGTCGAATTTGTTGCATGCCGTGCCCATTTTGGAGAGTCTTGTTGGAATCGATTCTTCTTCTGTAACAATAGAAATATTTTCTTTGTTATTACTATTATGTTTGTTCTGTATTGGGACTGACACACCTCTGCCTAACTCTTCGGGGAAACAAGGCGTGTTGTTATGTTATATTGGGACTTGTTTTCAAATTAATGTTTTCTCTAATATTTTTTTTAAGCCAGTTAATATTCTGCTAAGTTCCAGTTAACATATTACTAGATATCTTGCTGATAATTTTATACAAATTCTGGTAAATATTATGTAGTAAATAGTGCTTATACGGACACGGAAATTAGCCTTTAGCCTCTCACTCAACTAAAATAAAAAATAAAAAAATATATATTTCATAAAACAAGGTTCGCTAGGAGAATATAATATTAATGAATTGAATGAGTCTTCCCATCACAATAACCACCTTAGTAACAGGCATCCATAGTCTAATAAACGCGGCATTTTACGATATAGTCCTTGGTAAGGCTACTCATCCAGCCCCGCGGGTATCATAAGATACGCCCAAACATTATAGTAGGTACGTAAATGAGCAGTAAACTGCAAAAACTTTGTGTCTCTACGGATAGCAGAGGACACTGCGTTCTAGTAAAAGTATAAGCTACCACAGTGACGATAGAATTTCTCGCACAATTTTACCAATAAGCATACTAAAGTACTGTTTCGAGGAATCTAATAGATAGAAATAAAGAAAGAATAACATTTATTTGGCAACAGTTCATAAAACACCAAATGCGTTAAAAATAGAGTGTGGAATTATTTCTACCCGATACATTATTTGTATGAAATAATCTGTCGGTTATTTAACCGAACCGAGACAGGCCATGAATCTTGTCATTTTTGGACAAAACATACGAAAGTTGCAAATAAAAAAAAACTTTATTGATACAAAAAAAAAAAACTTTGACATTACTTAAGACACATAACTTGGTTAATTAGCGATCAAACGGATAAGGTGAACCCTGACTCTTTAACTAGGTGGTCCTAAGACTTTGAAGTCAGAAATGACTCTTGCGATTGGATTTTTGTTTTATCATGTTTAGATATCGATACCCATCACGGGATCATCGATATGCGGGTGTACTGTAGGTGCACCTCTGCCCAACCCTTCGGGGAAACAAGGCGTGATGTTATATTATATCGATACCCATCACGTCAGTGGAGGTTCGTAAGCTAATATAATTTGACCCCGCACATTTTAAAATCAGATTTTTCTTTTATTACTCATAACCATTTCACTCCCGTTGATTGCGATATCTCTTAAAAAACAACAAACTGTTGAGCTTGGTGTCTCCACGAGGTGTCAGCAGAAATCAGCAGGTTAAAGGCTCTCACACAAAACTGCAAATTCGCATTGCATCGCAGTTTTGTGTGGAAGCCCCAAGGGTTAACCCTTAGGGCTCTCACACAAAACCGCGATGCAACGCGAATTCGCAGTTTTGTGTGGGAGCCTTTGACCTGCTGATTTCGCTGATGTAAAAAGGTGTCCCGGGGTATAACGCAATAATTCACACAAACAACAACAATGCTTTGAAAACACATCATGTACTAGAAACAGTATCCCGAGTTCACTATGATTGATTAGGTCCCGGGGATAAAGAGTCTCAGTTTCCAAGACCTTTCTTTGGCAAAAATAACGCCATGTCCGGTAAATAGCATTGGCAAATTGCCAGGACACGCCTCATTGAGCTAGAACTAAGTGCTTTGCCAGTACTAGGTATGTAGGTACAGATGACAAAATGAAATGAGTATACGGGCTAACTTGTAAGTACATTCAATGCATGCTGTGTGTGTGTTAGGTAGTGAAGTCATTAACAGCACTTGTTTTGGGTATGTTTTATGTTTAAATGACAATTAAAACACTTATTACCAAGCGGAAAAAGGAAATATCGTGAAGAAAGCGGTTTGTCCTGGAAGCGGAATTACGAAGATATGTGTCATCCACCGACCCACACTGGACCCGCGTGGTGGATTACGGACCACTCTATCTCACAAAGAAAATACCTGATTTCCAGCAGTTTTAACATTAAAGGTTGATTTCTTAAGTATGTAGGCACGTATTATCAATTATTATTAGCAGCCTAGTGAAATTACAGTATTTATTTTGTGCCTTTGTATACCTACCTACCTTTTTGCTGACTGTACTTGAATGTGTACTTGTGGCCAATGAATCATGTGGAGGTTTTTTTGTAAAACGAGGATTTACGGATAGCAATCAGTTTTTGGGACGAACCTCGCAATGTTACGTTAACTATTGTCTTCAACGTAATTTAGTCGTGGGTTTTACGGACCTAGATTTGTTATTTCTAGACTATTTAAAAGGTACCCATGCTCCTTTACAATTAAAGATTATTTTTCCTTAGTCTACATAAGATTGGTCCCATTTTCCACTTTTTTATTATAACTCAATAAATTAATACAAAGAAAATCTGGGTTGTTTTATCTGAGTTTTTATTTAATATGATGTTATTTTTCCTTTGAGAATATTCGATCGTTTTTCCTTGGAGTTAAAACAATTTGTTTGTGCGCAAGTGACCCACATTTAGTAATAACTAGCTTTTGCCCGCGGCTTCGCCCGCGTGGATGTCAATACTTCTCTAGTCGAATCGGATATTGTTCACAATTTCATGGGTTTCAATTGTTTTGCGCGGAACCGTAATTCTTTTTCTAAAATAAAAGTAGCCTAGAGGCCTATTGTGATTTTTGCGTTAAATGGCCAACTTTGGCGTTCGTATTCTGAGAAACTGAAAGACTTCGACAACTTTGACTTATTGAGTGGCGGAGAATAGTTATTACGAGTAGTATAGCTTATAGCCACCTCGCTTTTCGCATTTTTTTCTTATACAGTGTGTAAGGGACAGCCCTCCACAAACTAACAGGGTGCATTCAGCTCCTTATTTTGAACCATATTCCACCGGAAAATTTCTCAGGAAAATTTTCATCGTTTTAATCGTCTTTTTTCGGTTACTATCCTTTTTTTTTCAATGTAAAATTACATTATCTGTACGGAGATCCATCAACATCATCGCATGTCCATTTATGTATAAAAAACAGCTAAAGTAAAAAAAAATCAGCAATGTATGTTGAAATACTCAGCTGCCGAAGGCTCGCTGCGCAGCCGTTCGCTACGCGCGTTTTGCTACGGTAACGATACATTGCGTGTGAGGTAATAAAATAAATCAGCTTTATTGGATTCCCATAACGTTCCTGAAATAATTTCGTGTACCGGTCATCTTAGTATGATATACTGAATGCACCCCATCAGTCTTCGAAGGGCTGTCCCTTACAAGGGTGTATATTTATATAAAGCGAAAATTCGGAAACAAGTTTTTCATAAAATGTGCGATGATATTTTTTCGAGCTCGTGCTTTGAGCTACTGTCATAAGCAAATCAAATGAAAAATATATAATAATATCTCTTAAATAGTGGTTCAGTTCATAGCAACCCCAGAATTTTGAAATAGGAATAAATTATCTATAAAAAATATCCCATTCAAAACCATAAAACTACTAAAAACACTCGGAATTAAGTGTAAAATTCTCCTTACATCAATTAACTTAGACTATTGCAGTCCACTGCTGGACATAGGCCTCTCCCAGGGTGCACCACAACACCCTGTCATCCGCCTTCCGCATCCAGTCTTTAAAATTCAAATTCAATTCCAATTTCTCCTTACTAGATTAAAGGTTGGTTTATAAGAAATTAAAATTTTATACTTTAAGAATCAAAATAAACGTAATTACAACTACCAAATCGCTACATAATGCGATGCGTTTGCGGTTAGTGTTTCAATACACCTAATCTGTCGGAACGACATTTCGTCGAGAGGTCTCGTAAGTTACTCGTTATAACATCAGCTATCTGTCCTGTCGAAATCGGTCCAGCCGTTTCGGAGATTAGCCGGAACAAACAGACAGACTAATATTTTTTAAATAGTTTTTTTGTTACAAGTACCGTATATATTTATTTTCATATGCATTTAGTAAAAAGCAGTTATTTTGAAATTGCAAACAGACACTTCAATGTTATTTATTTGCATAGATTAGCATTTATTTCAGGCTAATAATAAATTATAGCAGTACTCACTCACCTTCAGGTGTCAAGCAGGCTGCTTGTATCGAATACTTTGGTGCATAGTTTCCCGTGAAAAATGCTGTGTCAACTAACAAACCTGAAACAAAACCAATGTCAAATCATTAAGCAGCCATTTCTGTCTCTTTCATTTCCGTCATCACCTCAATCTTATCTCACTTTCTGATGTATTTGCATCCATTTGTAGGTCAGTTCTGACTCTACAAATGGATACAAATTACATTACCTAATAGCTGATAAGGTTCGATCTTTATCAATCAAATATTTTTTTCAAGGTCAGTGTTTTAATATAATAGTAATATTGTTATCTTGAAACAACAAACAATATCCAAAATTTATATGTTGATTTTAATCATAGACCTCCATTTACTCGATTTAGCAATTTTATTTACTTTAACATTTTGAACTAACCAAAAACATACCGACTTTTGCTTGCGATTTACGGATTCTTAAGTATCATGTCTTAATCAAAGACATCGTGGTCTATCTGCGTGTCAAAATTAATTCAAAGGCCTTTAGCCGTTTATGCGACTAAATTAACAAACGTCTTGCAAACTCTCATGTTTTTTTTTAATTTAAGATAGGTTTGCTCTTGACTCTAGTCTAGGTCAGAGGTGACAGAGACAAAGTCGACGATGGAGCGAGATTATCCAGAAGAAGCCTGTTCAGTCTCACTTTAAAGGGATCAGGGTTGTATGCGTTCGGAAACACAGACGCAGGTAGAGAGTTCCACTCCTTTGCTGTGCGTATCACAAAAGACATTTGGAAACGCTTAGTGCAATAGCAATTGTTTATTACATTAGTAAGAATAAAACAGTTCCGTGAATGACGGACACCCTGCTTGCCTAATCTACACAAGGCAGAAATATTAGACTTAGGACGCTCGCACCATAAATCACTAAGGTTTTCACTTCTGAGGTTTTAAACATTTCGAATGGTTTTTATCCATTCGATAGTAATTATTGGTTCGTTATCGTGTTTCTGAACACTTCGTTAAGGAAGAATTTAGCTTAAAAGTCGAGTGAATCACTATCGAGGGTTTATCCCAAGGTTTGTCGAAACAATATTCAGAGTTGATCTCAGAAATCGGGCATAAATGCGTTTAGCGCTAAACATATTGAAAACATCATTATTTATTTGGTGATTTGTGGTAATTATGGTGCAAGCAGGCCTTAGAATAACTTTCCCTAGAAGTACAGTCGAACAAAGGGTTTGGTATGCAGGCGATATTGGTTATTTATTTTTCCACTACAATGTCAATATTTTTTTGTGTGCATAATAATATTTTGGGCTAAACACACTTGTCAGCAGTGATTTAAGAGTATTTAAGAGTGAGTAGTAATTATCTCTTTATTTGACTGCACAAGGTCATTATCAAGAACTAGTTTTAGCCCGCGGCTGCGCCCACGTTAAGGTCGGGAATTACCCCACTGGAACGAGCTACTGGGGTAAAAAGTATTCTATGTGCTTACCCAGATCATAGTCTACCTGAGTGCCTACGAAAGCTGTACAGTTAATAGACAAACAGAGTTACTTTCGCTTTTATAATAATTATAAATGGATATTGCGTCGTTGGTCTAGTGGTCGCAAGAGCTACTGCTGAGTATGAGGTCCTGGATTCGACTTCCAGGTCAGGTAAAGTGTTATTGGGTTTTTCCATCTGGAATTTCTCAGTAGCAGCCTGGAGTCTGGATTTGTGCCCGGTTGATGGCAATAGGCTCGCTCCCTATTACATGGGATTTAAACATAACTGGGGAAATGTGGGTGTACTATAGGTACACATCTGCCTAACCCTTCAAGGATTACAGGTGTGATGTTATGTTATGTATAAAAATGGATACGTACCACGAACAACACACTTGGTCGCCAGTTTCAGGATACACCAGTCGTGACCCGCGATACGTTTCCTGCGGGTCTCCCAGCCGTCCATCCACTTGCCGTACTCGGTGTACTTATCCTCTACGAATATCGGCTCGGAGTCGGCTATCATGTTCTCGCATGTTGCGAAGAAGTCGTCTGTTGCAAAGACTACTTCTCCACCAGCCTGTGTGATAATACATTTTGGTTAGTGACTTTTTAGTCTAAATTAAAGTATTTTGTTTTTTTTTTGTTTTGAGTTTTATAACTTTTGTGTCACAATACTGAAAGGCCCTGGGGGCCAACCACCATCTCTTAAAGCAGTATTATTTTAATCTTACTTCAGTGTGAGAAAGAGATGAAGCTATACAGGTTGTCAAGCTCCGTCTCTCTCCCACACTCAAGTAAGATTAAAATAATACTGCTTCAAGAGGTGGTGGTCTAGCTCCTGGACGGTCATCCCCGATACTAACTTTGTTGTGTTTGAGTAATTTTTCATCATATTTGTAGTTAATTTTATATTATATTATTTTATCGATACAGAACTTTAGATATAACTAAATTAGCTTTGTTTTATAAATCTTGATGTAGAGCGAAAACGGTGAAGGAAAACATCGTGACAAAACTGGCATGTCCTAGAACCAAAAATTCGAAGACGTGTGACATCCACCAATCCGCACTAGGGCCGTATGGAGGATTATGGCCCACTCTCTCTCACAGAGAGGAGGCCTGTATCCCAGCAGTGGGAACATTATAGGCTGGTTATGTATGTTATATGTTATGTAGGATGAAGAGCGATTTCGTAAAAGTGGATTCCTGGGGCACCTTACTCCCTCATATTCGTGGGTTTCGTAACCAAGGACTTAAAGAATAAACGTCATTTTAATGTAGCCTTTGTTGTACCCTTTTACTGGAAGTTGATAAAGTTACCCGAAACAGCCACCGTGAAAACTGAAGTGAAGTGAACTCGAAGTTCTGGCCTTCCACCTGATGCCAGCGACTGACACTATTGACATCTCACTTCAAGCTCTAGCTAAGTGATAGATTCCATGGAAACTAACCAATTTATACACAGGTACATAATTACTTGTCCCGACTAATACATCAACGCAAAGCCTCTGGGGCTACAAACTTGAGATTTTGTCAGTTGACGCCTTTTATGTTGTAAACATCTACTAAGGAACGATTTTTGGAAATTCGACCTTAAAGAGGGTAAAAAGGGTTTTTTTTGTATGAAAAATATTATCTACATAAACATAAACATAACCATCACGCCTTGTTTCCCTGAAGGGTTAGGCAGAGGTATAACCTGTAGTAACACCCACATTTCGCCAGTTATGTTTAAGTCCTATGTAATTGCCATCTACCGGGCACAAATCCTGACTCCGGGCTGCTACTGAAAAATTCCATATAGAAAAACCCAATAACACTTTGCCCGACCTGGGAATCGAACCCAGGACCTCATTCTCAAGAGTACCACTTGCGACCACTAGACCGACGAGGAAGTCAAAAAATATTATCTCTTGAGTTAATAAACTTTAAACTTAGCACGAATACTTGTATTAGTAAATTATAAAGTTTGTCATTTTTTGTTTCTCTAAACTACCCCCTAAAGGGAGATTGGGGGGTGTCAAAGTTTGTATGGAATAATTTTAACATGTATTGTAGTCTGATTAACTCGAAACTCAATGTTTATACTTAAGATCGAAAATAAAGCATGGCGTGTATCAGGGTTTTTCAAAAATCTACTCCTAACGGGGTTAAAAGGGGTAGTCAGTTTTAAAATTTAAGGGAAGTACGAAATCCATGCGGACGAAATTGCGGAGGAAGTGCAAGTCAAATAATTAACATAGAAATACAGTAGAAGAAGAACTCACCCCAATACTCCCGAACTCGCTTAGCTCAGCGAACGCCGGAACGATAGCCTCAATCATCTCTGCTGTTATCACTGAAGCTAACGAGTTACTTAACTCAAACTCAAACACACACTGATAACAAACTGTCTCGAACACCGTTATATATAGTCGTAGTATATAAATAAACAGTGTCTACTTATATATATGTACTTATTTGTAAAATAACTACATTTCTATAAATTTAACTAGTTTTTTTCCGCTTCACGCAGGCTTCAATTTAGAGGACTAAAAAAGTGAATGAATTTAGATTGTGTTGATTCAAAAATAGAATTGTTCAAATAGGTTGACTAGTCATAGTGATAAAGCGATTTAAATATATGTTTTTTATTAAAATAACGAGATTAATGGCTCATTTTCATTAGTCGATAATTTTGTCGATATACAGCATGCGAAAACTCCCTGCAGGCGTATAATGACTAATGAAAGTCAGGCCAATAAAATTCATCAGCGAGTAAAAATCGTAATAAGCCTTCAAAGGAACTGCTCAACGTGCGGTGCAGGTTCTCCGTATACTACAATCGTTCCCTATCGACTAATGAAAACGGTTCCTCGAATACAGCCCCTATGGCATGCTTTACAGAAATCTCCAGAAGCCCGCATGCGAGAACTATAAGTGGTTGCCCATACGCCTGCGCAGAGAGCAAAAGGCGCTGACCACCTTGTTTTCATTTCTTGACTCTCCCACTTCCCCTAGTTATCTTGCCCCTCACTTTCAGTACATTTGTGCCAACCACAATAAAAATCTACGTTCATCAAATAATCGCCTTCTTCAATGTCGCACTCACCGCACAGACTTTTCACTCTTCCTTCTTCATTCAGTCTATCTCTCTGTGGAATGCGCTCCCCCTGGAAATCAGGATGGCAACCAACCGATTATCCTTTAAAATAAAAGTTCGCGAGCACATTCGTAAGAAGCTGGCAGTATCATCACAACGTTAACGTTTTCCCATTGTTTGTCTTATTTGTTTTAGTATATTCGTGTATATATTTATTTGCGCTTATTTATGTATATATTAGGGTATTAAGTATTAAGGTATATATTATTATATCTATAGTTTGTAATAGGTATATGTGTATCTTTATATTTAAATAAATATGTATTCCACAATTTCTCGTAATTGCACATACCACTGTTTGTCTCTGCATCACCCAAAGGTTGATTGGTAGAAAATGCCTATGGCACTAAGTCCGCCTCTGTACATTTCTGTGCATGAAGTATTAAATAAACAAATAAACTATCGACAAATGAAAATGAGCCTTTAGGATGATAGCATAACTCAGATAGAAGAACTCAGATTCAACTAATATCCACAAACCCACACTGTGGCCGCGTGGTGGGTTACGGCCAACTCTTGGAGAAGGTCTTTTTCCCAGCAGTGCAAACATAATAGGCTGATGAATTGATTGTGCTATGCAGGCAAAGAAATGGGGACTGAACAACAGCCCAGGAGTGACAAGAAAGGCTAAAAATAGCTCCCACAAGCATCCTAAGAACTTAGACCACAGTACTGCTGATAACGGTTAAAGACCGCATTATAATCGTAGGGAAATATTTCAAGATTGGTAATCTCATATTGTTTATCATCAGTGGACTCTCTGTCCATTGCTAGACTCGTGTTACTCCTAATGACACTGCGTGTATCCTCCATTTTTGCATTAGCAATCATGTGATGACTACGTTGACTGATAACCATGGACTCGGTAACCTTTTTCTAGTAATGTCACTGCTTGGTGCGAATTGAACAAATTAGATTACTACCTCGTTTTGAGTGTCGTTTGGCTATACGAGTAGGGGAAGACCAAAGAAACGATAGATAGACTGTGTGAAAGATGACATGCCATAAGGGGGGACTACCGAGATGACGACTAATAGAGAAGTTTGGAAGAAAATGACATGTTGCGCTGACCCCAAATGAATTGGAATAAGTGCAGGAGAATGATGAATGATGATGAGATGCCTACCTCGTCATCTTTTTATGACCCAAACTGTTAACAACAATATGAACATACAGTGTACTTTCCTAACAGAAGGTTACCAAAAATAGGAGTGTATAAAATAAACAATTTATAAAAAAAACTCATAGTTATGAATGAATTATCATAAATTCCATTGTGGTGCAGCACTAAACCTTGACACAAAGGTACAATAAATCATAATAAAAATAATGGATTCAGTTCATTCCAGTATTTTATTATTATACACAATTTTTACCATCAATTTGTAACTTTTATATTATCTACTAGCTTATCAAGTTCTTTCTCTGTTGTTTTTATTCGTTGTTCTTTACAGCACAACGAATAAAAACCTCACTGTTATTTTGAGTACTTTTTTGTTTCGTTTTTTTAGTTCTCGGGGACATTATTTCAAAATCACAAGAATGTAAACTTAACTTTAGGTACTGATTTCATTAGAGATATCAACTTACTGAGCTGAGTTTATACTGTGGTGGGAAAGATAAAACTTCTAGATTTTCCACTTCTTTAATTTCATGGTATTTTTAATCTGAACTAATCCTTATAGTTATATCGAGGAGATGAGCACTTTCAAAAGCTTTCCGTCTTTTCTAATGTAGATACATACTGTTCTACTGTTCCTCGTTTTTTAAATCGACCGATTAACATAATGTATTTTATAGTTAATAGTTGCATTAACATGTAATCCCACAACAGCTTCATCCAAAAAAAAAAAACCAGCTGGAAAATTACTACTTTTTTCATCCTCCAGCGAGTTTAACAAAAAAAACTTTGATTCAATAAAACCAGAAAACTGTCTTTTTTACGCAAACCGCAGCAAGGTTGACAAAAACATTACAATACTCTTTAACAAAAGATTAAACGGTGCAATTCAAACATAGCGACAAAAAAAGTAAAATGTCTGTGGAAAAGATCACAGGACAGAAATAGATACTGCCGATCTATTCTGTGGTGCTATTCTGTAAAGATCTCGGTGAAGTGAGCGTGATGTGAACTGTCATCCCACCTTACTCTACTAGGGATTGAGCTCACTTCACCTAAGTGTTCACGGCGTGATGTTTAGGTACAGAATAGATCGGCTGGTCACTTAGGTGAAGTGAGTTTGAAGTGAGCTCAATCCCTAGTAAAGTAAGGTGGAATGACAGTTCACATCACGCTCACTTCACCTAAATTTTCACGGTGGGATCTTTCCAGAATAGCACCACAGAATATATTTTCAGCACTCGATTCCGCGAAGGTATCAAGTATTTTCTATTTATATTTAAAGACTTTTGTTTTAATTAATAACAGTGTAGGTAGAATAAATACGTTAAGACTACCCGCGTCATAACGTGGGAAGTTTCCAGAAAAAAATATTTAAAAAAATGAAAAATTATTTTAGAATTATGAATTAAGGGTATAGTGTTTATGTGTTAGAAGCCCGAAGTCTGGATAATGTGTCTGGTTGACAACAATAGACTGTCCGTATTAAGTGGGACTTAGCTGGCGTAATTTGGGTGTACTATGGATATACCTCTTTGGCAAATACAGGCGTGATGGTGATGTTATATTAAGTTATTCAATAATTGGGCCCTGATTAATCATTATCATCCTTCTGTCAATTTGTCTAAATATGGAGCGGCATCGTCTCTCATATCTACACCTATTGTCCGTCAGTTCAGTGTTAAATTTCTTCCTTAGCTTAATTTTTTTTTTCAACCATCTATCCATCATTTTTTTGAGCTTGGTACATCTTATCAAAACTAAACATAATATCTCTTATTTGCAGATGAAACAAGAAAGAAATGGCAGAAAATTAGGGTTAAGTGTTTTGTTTTCTTTAGCAAGGATTGGAATATTTTATATACTAAAATATGACATAATAACAGATTAAAATCTATAGACAGCTTATACCTACTTAGATATTTGAAGCTTATTCTTAATGTCGTCTTCATTCTATTTAAATTACTTATTATATAGTACAGGTCTCATAATCTCGCCATTAAAATGTATCGTAAAACAGAGTTGATTTAGAAGCTTTGTTTCTTCGCGAGTTTTATGTTTTTAATTTAAACTTTAGCGTTTTTAGGGTTCCGTACCTCAAAAGTAAAAAAACGGAACGCTTATAGGATCACTCGTGTGTCTGTTAGTCCGTCTGTCACAACCATTTTGCTCCGAATCTAATGGACTGATTAAGTTGAAATTTGGTACACATATTAATTTCTGTGACCTAAACACGAACATGTAATATAAATAAATGAATTTTGAATATGGGGGTCACTTTTGGGAGGCAAATAATACAATTTAAAAAAAAGTTTTTCAATCTTTACCATGTGACATGTCAAATGAAAGGACTGACTGTGAGGATCTCAAATATTTTTTTTTAATAATATTAAAACAAATAGTTTTAAAGTAATTTAAGAAAATAAATGCAAGTTTACGTTTTCTTCGAAACTACTGAGTCTAAAATTTTGAAAAAAATATACAGAAAATAGTTCTATACCCATAGATTACAGGAAAACCTATAAGAAGTCTATGGTCTTAAAATAACACGGAAAAACTCTCATTATTGCGCGTACAAACTTATGTACAATTGCAGTTGGAATGTATGGGAGATCATGTTTTTCAACTACAATGTTAAGTTTGTTCTCGGGATAATTCTGTCTCTTCTTTTCATCCCAACTACGGAACCCTTCATTGTGCGTGGTCCGATACACACTTGGCCGGTTTCCTTATAATCGTCATACTGACTTTCATTATTTTCATAGCAGGTCGTTAATGTAGATATATACCTAACATGAAGACTACAAAGAATGATTTTCGAAGGATATTGCTACATTATGAAATAAAAGAAAAGAAAGGCAGTAGTCTCCCCCCCCCCCCCCCGTTAAAAGGGACTTAAAGATAACTGGCAAAATATGGGTGTAGCTCCCATGTGTACACATCTGCCTTATCTTTCGGGGAAACAACGCGTGATGTTACGTTATGTTATGTTTTGTTAGAAAAGCAAGAAAAAAAGATTTTAGGTAATCTATTAACACAACTGGGTCACATTATAGACTTATGGAACGTTTTTACACAGCGAGTAGATTTAATATACCTAGTAGGGTTATAATATACTCGTACACTGTCGGTTTTAATTTCAAAATAGATGATTATAATTTAATGAGAGCATACCTGCGTTTTTTTTTTTATTTTATTTTGGGTAAAATTTAAAAGTAGATATCATAATCGCCAGAGATGCTAGACGTAATATATATTTCGACCACCTAATTTAGACGTTAGTCAAAAAATCTACTGTTAATTGAATAGGCGATAAGCTTCAGAAAATCCTGCGTTTCAATTCTATAGATCGCACAGTCGCACAATCATGACCCTCTCAATTTATGAAAGCACTTATTTTTATCAGCACATTTTTTTAAATAATGCGTATTAAAAACGAGATAATCTTACAAGGAGGAAATTTATATTCTACTTACATTTCGTCAGAGTCACCTTACATTGATCATTAAAGTCACTTATGACTGGACTTACTATCATATTTAGGTGATAGGTCACCTATGTACTCGTACACTTGGATTGAAACCGGTTCAAGCCACGCGTGTGAAGTCACTGGGTCGCGTTTCAATGATAAGACGAGACTACGGCAAACGTGTATGCAATTATGTTTTATTTTAATGATAAAGCATTTTAATAATTGTTTATTATTATTTTGGTTTGGACACTGTTTGTTTTGGGGTTTATCTGAATTGATTGTCTATTGTTTTGTATCATTGTGTGTTGGATCATTAAGTACCCTTCAAAATGGTTGAGCTGAATGGTGCTGATCTATGCATCATGTTCGTGAACGGGCGCCGTCAGTAGGGACTGGTCATCTCTTAGCTGCCACGGCTTATTTTAATTTTAGAATCGTTTTTGACTCTTTATATTTTTGTTGCGGACGCTTTTAACGTCCACGTCTTTCTACATTGTTCTCACATACTTAATTTCAACATGAATGATACAACCAATATCTTGTAACAATATTTTGATTTAAAAGAGTGTACGTGGAGTTTCTTGCCCGTTCTTCTCCATAGAGATCTAGGCTTTGGAATGGGCAACTAGCTTCAACTTTCTGACTAACTGACCGACTCTTTGACAAGTCAAAAGTGCCTGTAATTGGTTTATTTGAAATAAATGCTGTGAGTTTGAGTTCTTTTCTTTGCATTATTGGTCTAACAACCAGAAAGAATTAATATTCGCGATTTAAGATTTGAAAAAATTACTGTTATTTTCTTCAGTCTGTGACTCAATTTTTAAATTATATATTAGTATTGGCCGAACAGTGTTGTTTTTTTGAAAGTTTTATAATTTCGTGGTCTTAAGTTTCGTGACGCAGAATATTTCGTGATCATGTTTGTATGAGAGAAGATTTTCATCAATAAACTTCATTCGGTTAACAAAGCGAAACTTATCGTTTAATAATATTAATTGCGAAAGATTTTTTGGACGATTACATATAGGTAAAGGTTTCGGAATCAACGCACAACCTCTGAAGGAATCATTATACTCATAATTATTAACAACTTTTACTATGGGACCAAACCTGAAATCGCGAAAAAAAATTTGCCGTTCCGTACATTTACGTTTACATAACTCGTCAAAACAGCAGATTTTTTCGCGATTTCAGATTTGGTCCCATAGTAAAAGTTGTTCATGAGTAAGATGACCCCAGAGGTTGTGCGTTAATTCCGGTACATGTTTTATTGTATTGATAACATGTTTTATTGTATTGTTTTATTGTATTGATTTTAGAAATAACGTGCTGAGTTGA
Source organism: Fissipunctia ypsillon (assembly GCA_947568875.1). Classification (NCBI taxonomy): domain Eukaryota; kingdom Metazoa; phylum Arthropoda; class Insecta; order Lepidoptera; family Noctuidae; genus Fissipunctia; species Fissipunctia ypsillon. The sequence goes on from OX387649.1 coordinate 20,633,669, forward strand.
AAGATCAATACAATAGATGAGGCATTGAGGCAGATAAATTGAACCGGAAAAATCGCTGTAATCAATTCATTGTGTCGAGATAGTCAATAATTTAAAGTCGGTAGAGGTGCGTAGAACTCGCTACCGGTATTCGTGTATGAACGTAAACGAGGCACAAGGAGTATGTAAGGATCGTAGCAGGTGGCGTTTTGGAGTTTCTGCCTACCCCCATGGGGAGAAGGCGTGATTTTATGAACCCATTTATATAATGTAATCTGTCGTAAATACGACACATCGATTTTTAGTAAAAGTTCGGTTTTGCAAAGAGTATATTCTGTCACATGTGTGTCCAGTCATGTCCTGTCACTAGGCAGTGACGCAGTCCCTTTCTAAAACTCACTGTGGCGAATTAATGTTCGATTACTGTACAGCATAAATATGCAGGCAGTATATATAAACTATCTTTGCATTGTATAGATTCAACCACTTAGTATTGTATAATTGCATAGCTCGTGTTTTTTTTTTTGTGGATGGGAAATCATCAAATGACTTCTCCCGCTCTGACTAAAACCCACCTGTGTTCCTTCTGTTGCCTGTGCCAGGGCCACGGTAACTCTTTCGAACATCCCGCAACCCTGGCTGATAGCTCATGTGTGAGCATGAACGTAAAAGAGGCAAAAGGAGTATGTAAGGATCGTAGCAGGTGGCTTCTGTAGTTTCTGCCTACCCCCATGGGAAGAAGGCGTGAGTTTATGTATGTATGTGTGAGCACTAAGTACCACCTACCTACTATAAAGCTACCATTTACTGGGGACGTCTTTCATTGACTTGAATGTGCTCTGGCGGCTGAGAGTATGTCATGCTCACTCAAATGTCTCGCTGGTGGTGGGGTGTGTGTTGGATCATTAAGTTCCCTTCAAAATAGTTGAGTTGAATGGTGCTGTACCATGCGTCATGTTCGTGAACGGGCGCCGTCAGTAGGGACTGGTCTTCTCTTAGCTGCCACAGCTTATTTTAATTTTATAATCGTTTTTGGTTTTTATTACGAACGCTTTTAACGTGCACGTCTTTCTACGTTGTTCTCACATACTTATTACAACATTAATGATGTAAGCAATATTTTGTAATAATATTTTGATTTAAAATAATGTCCGTGGAGTTCTTGTCCGTTCTTCTCCATAGGAACCTACTACACTTTAGAATGTGCAATTAACTTCACCTTTCTGACTCCTGCCCCCTTGACAGGTTAAAGTGCCTCTAATTGGTTTATTTGAAATAAATGCTTTGAGTGTGAGTTTGAGTGTGGCTACCTTCTACAAACCGACAGCCTAGATGTACTATGGAAAGATTACATAATATTAAAAAAATCGGGAGCTGTCATGGGACACCTGGGTGAAACGAAGTTCCTTTTGCTGTATAATATTATTGTGTTTTACAAAAAAGAGTGTGCGTGTCAGCTCCGACGCACGACTGAAGTTTACTCCGTGAAAGGTGCGCAAGGTACGTTGCGCAGAAAAATGTAAAGTTTTTGAGTTAACGCTTGTATTAATTTCTCTCCTCATAAAATTTCCATATCGGGGGCCTTATATGAAAATCGATTCTTGAGGAGTAAACTCCAATAAACTTCCAAAATCAAAAACTTTTGACACTTAAAACTGTCTTTTTCGGACATAACGCTTTTTCACACACTCACTCACACGACATCCCTTGAAAGCTCAATGTATATCCTCGAATCCAGACTTTTTTCTTTACACTAAGAAACAAACATTCGAAACAAAGTTCACTTCAATATTCAACTCAACAATAAAACAATTCCAGTGTCAATACACGTCAATGTTAGCATAAATATCAATTTCATATTGCCTAGTAACAGGAGAGAGTGTCTCGCTAATGTCCCCAGTGGTCTTCTGAAAGGTAACGTCTATGTTCCGAAGGTATTATTTATTATACCTTTGTAGAGTACGTTTTCAAAGTATTTCTCATATGTCACTCGTTGTTATTTAGCTCTAGTGTCGAAGAATGTAGATATTGGAATTGAAATTGGAAATATACTAGAATGCTGTTATTTGTGTAATTCGCTGGTAAACAATCCGATGGCCCGCCTGATGGTGAGAATGGAACAGAAATGGAGAAGAAATGGAAGAGAAGTATCCACCTCCAAATGCACTACACGACTAAACGCTGACAGACTGAACACCGACAAGACTTTACTTCGACGGGACTCTTCGCCGACAGGGCATCCTTACTTCTGATTATTTCGAACCTGACCCGAAAATCCTAACCCTAGACGGTCGACGTCAGGGGCACCTCGAGGTTCGGTTTGGTTAGGTTTTTTTTTACCCTGCAGACAGACATAGGAGCCCCGCTATGCGGGGGTCCATCGACCTGCTGTCAGTCTTTCGGCGAAGAGTCCCGACGAAACAAAGTCTTGTCGGTTTTCAGTCTGTCGGCGTAGTGTCTGTCGGTGTTTAGTCTTACACTCCTCCAAAAGACTTCGTAAAGCCACAAGAACACCTACCTCCCGGTCTGGAACTGCAGTGGCCGATTTGAAAAGCACTGAATCGATTACGTTACCAAGTAGGCCGCTGCAAACATAATTTGGCGAAATGGGGCAATAAAGGTTCATCTAACATTCAATGCGAGTGCGGTGCTCCTAAACAGACTATGCACCATCTGCTGGAGTGTCCCAAATGTCTGTTCACCTGCACCCTTGACGATCTAAACAATGCCTCTGATGCTGCAATAAATGTGGCCACCTACTGGGGCCAAACTACATAAGAAACATAGATGTACCGTCGAAACGAAAGTAAGAAGATCTGGTCAGAAGTGGTCATCTGCAATACCAAAAACATCGTAGGCTTTGTGATTCTAGAGACAAAATGCAAAGCTGAAATGTCTCATGTTTCAAATTATCCAATATAATATTGTTGAAGTTTTAAGTCCCGCTTCCAACTACTCGCAACCATAATCGATATTTCGAAAATCATTTTCCATAGTCTCTACGTGTAAAGAAAAGGCTTAGATTTTCTCAGAGCTAAAACTTTTGTTTCAAAACAAATTAATGTTTTAATCGAATTATTAATTAATTTCTATTAGTTATGCTCTCACTGAGGGATCTCCGAATGGCAGATTGTAAATTGATTTTGTGTGCTACAAAGTTTTTCGTTTGGCTGAAACTGTGTCGGTGTAATTATTGATGACAGACCTGCTTCCAATACGGCTTTGAAACTGATAAAGACAAATTGATATTGAGCAATACTTCTCGGTCTTTTCCACTGGGATCGGGAAAGAACACGCACGATACATGTTAGGAAGGTAAAAAGTAAAACGGTTTAACTAATTATATCAAAATACTGGCATGTGTCACTGGCAATGCACTTCACTCTTGACTTGCAACTTTTATCAATCATTGAAGGCTGATTTACTAAGATTCATATTCATTGCTCCTTCTGTATAGAAACCACCAATAAAACTGGTGACAAAAGCAGCAATGGTTACCATGCTTTGACGGGTCGTCGCATAGACTCTGGAACTTCATTATCTACTTTGATCTAATTAGAATGTGACCCAAACACAACATTATCACCAGTAGAAATTTGCAGTTTTATCCAGTTTCTCGAGATACGAAGGACAAAGATCAGTCTGTGCATACGACTGGTGCAGTTGGTTCTTCTGATAATTTATGACAGCCTGGTACCTCGGGTTGTGAACTCGATTGCGATTTACGATTAAGTTTAGATTATCTGTGAAATAACCTGGTTATGGGCAGACACTTTGGAACATGAGTGAACATCTGATGTCGTGTAATTTTAAAAAGAGGAATGTCAAATTTTATATTTTCACCGTCCTGTTCTCTATTTAAATTTTTAGATTCCACTGCTGAACTTATTTTGAGAAATGCCAAAAAATTCTGCTGTAAATATAAATTAGTAAGGCACTAGGCAAGCTTATCAAAAGTAAGTAATAATATCCGTAGAATTTGCTTAAGTTACCAAGCAGCTACCCTTCTGATGCCTTTTAAAGTAAACATTTACTGATGAATTGATTTGCCATAAAAACTACACAATGACGAACAATTACAATTTACGGAATTAATTCGTGTCCATAATCAATGTAATCAATCATTATTTGCATTGCTGTTTGTACATCTCACTGTTTAGTAAACCAATCTGGTTAAATATTGAAACGTTTGATTAAAAAGCTTTATTTAGATCTATATTAAAATAAAACATTAACCCTCTTATTCATAAAAGTTGACTAAAGTTAAGTAATGATTAATATCTAGTTAACCATACATTTTTTGACGTTTAAACATCTCTGAACTTTAAACAACGTTTATGAATAAGGGGGTAAATAAATAACGAAAACATCGTCAGCATTTCAGCGAGCTGGAACGTGTGGTTTTTGGGGTACATTTTACCTACTTTGTTTTTAGGGTACCGTCGTTTTGGCGACAACAGGATGGAACCCGATTATTAAGCTTCCGCCATCTGTCTGTCTGTTCGTCTATCTGTCACAGGTCTGTATCTTTAGAACACTAGAGAGCCGGGTGATCTGTAACTGAACACCTTCCTACCTCATTGATAGATAGATAGGATACTCTTTATTATTTTTATTTTATTTATTTTAGGAAAACGTACAGCCAAACAGGTACGATAAGAAATAATTTATACAAAATATGGCCAATTACAAGTTTCTACAAGTAGTACACCATAAAAACCCTCATACACCCTTTTCTATTGGAAATAGTGTATTTTTATCAACCACTGCCTAAATGTAGTGACAAATAATGATTTACGATTGATTTATTGAGAATTGAGAATAAACGGTAATCACCAGATTCAAAGCTTTGTTATACCATTTTCGGCCCACGATGTTTTCCTTCACTAAACCTCATTAAATGAATTAACAATTATTTGTCAATTCCATATTTTTTGGTACCAATATCGTTTTCGGATATAAGGTTTTATTCTTTGCCATTTCGATAAAGTTTTTCTAATCTCTTTTTATGTAACCGAATGGAAATAAACACGGAATTAAGATGATTCAGTTATTTTAATCACTCAACTTACGTAATTCTACCGAGTGACCGACTAAAATGATAATGATTAGCTGATCGCTCGTTACTACTTGTTTATTTTCCGCCAATTATATGCATTACTGTAATTGTTTACAATGATTTGGAAATAATGATAAATAACGGTCAAGGTCGAGTTTTGTTAACGTTTTAAATAAAATTTAATTGTAGTCTATATTAATAGACTTGTATAGTGGTAAATTATATATATAATTTAATTAATTTAATTTACTGTGCCTCTTCAAAGCAAAGTTAACAACCATCTAATCGTTACAAGATTCTATAGTCATTCTCCTGAAACACAACAACAAACAAGCGACGATTCTGCTAGAAACCAATAAATATGAAATTCAAATTCCTACAACTTATAGCTTACATATTTATTTTGACAAATCTTATATACAATACACAAGCTGACATTAAAATATAATACCTATCGCTGTGCGAGAGTAGAATATAATTATCTACAATACGACTTAAATCATCATCATCATCTGCCTAGCCTTTTCCCAACTATGTTGGGGTCGGCTTCCAGTCTAACCGGATGCAGCTGAATACCAGTATTTTACATGGAGCGACTATACGACTTAAATCAAACTCATTAATTATTGCGTTACAAAATTTAATACAAATATTATTTTCCTAGTGTCATACCGATTAAATAGCGTAAACATTTCCTTGATTTTTTAGTCATAAGCTAAAGCCGCACGGCTGTGACATGACCTTATGACCCGGCATGACCCCGCTCACTAAAAATCATCTACTAATGTTATTTTCAACTGCACTCACTTAACGTAAACGTAACGTATTGTTTTGCGTTCTTTAATAAAAAAAATGATGACAACAGAGTATGGCCGCAAGTTTCGTTTGTTTACGTAACATTATTTGCTCAAACAAAATGGTATATATGATGTTATTTCATGCAAATATTATCTAATACGATGTAATAACTACTTATAAATGAATATTCATCCACTACCGTCGATTAGACTCGAAAACACTTTATTTTCTATAAAAAAACATACCGAGATTATCACTCGCGTCAAATGTCATTGTCAAAACGTCATTTTTAGCTTTATTTTTTTCAAGTTTCCAAACGAAATTTTACGTTTAGAATCATTTCAATCGTTGAAATCGTTTATAATATCTACCAGACCACAGACTAAAACTGCCCGCACAGGAGCCCATAATTATAAGTAGAAATAGAGATTTAAACCGCATGGATCGGGTGGTTCACTGGTGAACCAGCGCAGCTTGAAGGTTGGCGGCGAGTGGTTCACCGGTGTACCAGCGAGCATAAATCGGGACTACTCATCACTTAAACCCGGGAAGGTTGCATGCTCATAGCACGCCACATTTTTTATATAGTACTGCTGTGGTCGGTATATGAACAAATAATAAAAATAATATAATGTTAAAAATTAAAGGGGCCATACAAGAATCGTGTTTTGTTTCGGCGTTTGTTGCTCGCTTTTTTTACTAAAGTGTTTAAAAAAATATGTAGTGTTAAATATTGTACGGTGGTACGGAACTCTTCGTGTCCGACTCGCACTTGGCCGTTTTATTTTTTTATTATTATTTGTTTATCACATTTTTATGCTGTGGCAGAACACAGAGAGACGCTTATAATTTGTAACACCCTATTATCCTGTGTACACTTTATTTGATTTGATACAAAGTATCGAAAAATATCAAAGAATAAGCAAAACCTGCATTTTTGAGCGTAAGTAAACTGTGTGCGAAGCGCAGCACACAATAGGCGACGACGGCGCGTCCCTAGTCGACGCTTGTCGAGTACACTACTTCCATTGCTCGCTAGCCGTACATTGATGTATTACACTCCGTCTTATAGCAAGTAACTGCTTCATTCACTGCAAAATTGACGGCCAGTGGAAGGAAAAAGCATGCTATAAAAATTATGGAATAGTGAAATAGCTGTTGTTCGCGACTCAAGTCTTCGTATTTTGTATGTCATCACTTTGTAATAACTATACATATCTAACACATGTAATAAAATAGTAACAAAGTCGAAACTGTGCATTGAATATTTTTGAAAAATAAATAATTGCTACGAGGTGTGGAAACGAGTCTGATGCGGAAAATATAGTTTTTTTTTTTTTAAATTATTGTCCGTTTGTCTAAGTATTTCTCTGGAGGTATGTTCCGGATTGGCGAAAAAACGGCTAAACGGATTTGGATGAAATTTGACACACAGATAGTTTGTAACCTGGATTTAACACATAGAGCACTTTTAATCCCGGTAGAATACGTTTCAGTGGGATATTTTTCGACATCCACGCGGCCAAGTCGCGGGCAAAAGCTAGTCTAGTATAAAAATAAGACTACGCCCATCTCCAAGTCCCGAGCTACCTATAACGATCAGTTCCGTGGTTAAGGCGTGCAAAGAAAGACAGAGCAAACAAACAGACAGAGCTAGTTACTTTCGCTTATAATATTAGTACGGATTCAAACTTCAAGGAGAGGCTTGTTGCTAAGTAATAACAGCTGCACGGGTCGACTCATCAGGTTAAGCTACGCTTGCCGCGGTTGGTCCGTGGATGGGTGACCATCTCTACATACCAAGATCCCTCCGTGCCTCGGAAAGCGTGTTAAGCCGTTGGTCCCGGCTGCCATTCGTTGATCTTTGACAGTCGTTACGGGTCGTCAGAAGCCCGAAAGTCTGACAACCAGTCTTACTAAGAGGTATCGTACTACCCAGTGACTGAGTTGTGGAGATCAGTAAGGCAGTCGCTCTATGTAAAATACTGGTATTAGGCTGCATTCGGTTAGACTGTAAGCCGACCCCAACATAGTTGGGAAAAGGCTAGGCAGATGATGATGATTCAAGCTTCTAATTGAAATCACCATAATAGAGTTTATACCTAGATAATCACCATATTATCATACTTAGATAATAAATTACGCACGTAAAACATGTCCCTCTTGGCAGTCGCATAATTAGAATAATTGTCTTCTCAAAAGTACAAGTAAAGTAATACATATTATGCTCTTAATTGAATCATAAACTCATTACTATAAAGGCAGCTAGAGCTTTTTCAAATTAACAAAAATGTAAAGTGAATTCAAATTACATTCAACATTAAAACACTTTTTATTCTGTACCCAAATTGACAGTTATTTTATCAAAAATCCCTAAGTGCAATATAACAAAGAGTAGGTATTTCATTCTTTCATTAATTCCTTTTGATTGTCATTTGTTATTGCTGGAACATTCTAGGAGAAGTTAATTACCAGGCACTTAATTGAATGACTTTTAAACTGAAACTCAGTTCTTTTTCGAGCATTTTAGTACTTCGGGTCGTACGTTCGAGTTATTTACTATGGCGGTGCTAATTGCTCCATTAAAAATATCTTTAGTTATACTAAGTTTGATTTAATTTAAATTGGGTTTGAAACGGGCGTGTTGGATCGTTTGATTAAATGAAATTTGTTTTAAATAGAGACGAGATTATCATAATTGTCTACCGAATGGTTTGTGGGACTCTTAAAATATATTTGAAATGATATATTTCTGTGAAATCTACTGCGACATTGTTTTCCACTGAGAAAAATTTAATGAAATATAAGACTAGATTTTGCCCGCGGCTTCACTAGCGTGTATGTCGGAAAATATCCCACGGGTACGTACTACCGGAATCAAAAGTACCCTATATGTTAATCCGGGTTATGAACTATCTGTGTAGCCAAATTTCATCCAAATCCGTCCAGCCGTATTTTATATTTTTTTATTTTATTTGAGATAGGTTTGCTTTTGACTCTAGGTCAGAGATGACAGAGACAAAGTCGACGATGGAGTGAGTTTACCCAGAAGAAGCATGTTCACTCTCACTTTGAAGAGAAAGGGTTTTATTTGAAATAAAATTATTTATAATAAATTAAAATTTTTCGTTGTTGCGCCAATTCGGAAAATATCATACATCCAGACAAACGGACAAAAGTTCTTCGTTACATTATATATAGATAAACAACCTTACAAATTCCACGAAACTGATAACCTCTTCCTTTTTTGTTTATGACTTTTTTTTTTGGATGAGAAATCATCAAATGACTTCTCCCGCTCTGGGCGGAGCGGGAGGGCGTGTTTTTTTTTTGTGTATGACCAGATGTATGAATATAAACGAAATGAGTTTCTGCTTACCCCCACGGGTAAAGGTAAGTTTAGGTATGTGTTACTGCGTAAAAAATGAACTTTAAAAAAGATGAAACACGAAGGACCAGTCGGGATTTTTTATTTTTTTTAATTTACTTTTTTATTTTATACTTTTTAGTTAGGATTATTTTTCTCTCACTGTATGTGGTAACGCTTTAGGTAAGGGTCGCTAAAAATCCTTCTTCAAAGCAGTAATAACATAATTATGTTTAATTATATTCCGATCTTTTTGGCAGTTATATGTTCGAGCCGTTTGGGGTTGAAACACTAGGGCCATGGGGTCCGAGTGCCCACTTGGTTTTCCGAGACATCGCCAAGCGGTTGGTCGACTCTTCACGTGACCAAAGGGCTGGCCTATTCTTTGGCCAAAGAATCAGCATCGCCATACAACGTGGCAATGCTGCCAGCCTTTTGGGCACTTTTCCTGTTGACAGCGATGTGGACGAATTTTTTGATGCCCTGTGATTATATATATTTTTTTTTTACATTTGTACATATTATAATTATTATTTTAAGTCTGTTAGCTTATATATTATTTAACAATAAGTAAACAAAGTCAATAAAAATTATATCAATCTCATTATATAGCATATAATTTGTATACATTTTTGTAATCACCTTTTAAAACCCTTAATTTTGAACCCGATAGGTTAAGAAGATTTTTTTTTTGAAAACATACATTATGGCACCAAAAAACATCCGCCATTTTTATATTTTATAATTTTTATATATAAAACGATACTCGTGCAATACAGACAAATCTAACGACATATCATTTAATTAAAATCGTTTCAGCCGTTTAGTAGTTACGAGGAAACATAGGGACGGACAAACATACATACAGGTCAAACACATAACTCTCTTTTTTTTGGCTTCGCAGCAGTCGGTTATAAAGAAGTTCAATAATTCTAATGAAAGCCATAAATTCAATAATCGTAATCATAAAACGCTCTACTTTAGCATCTGATACTTTACGATAAGCATTAACATGACACATAAAACGTCTGATTAAATAAATAGTCCAATTCTCAGGGCGCATCTTTCGCAAGAAGTTGATGGCTGCATTTTATTGCCGCAGAGCAGTTAAACCATTTTCACGGTTGGTCTCATCATTTCTAACAGAAACGAAATTCACCGTTTGGACTTTGAAGAGAGAGTTTACACACACTACGATAGTATCTCTGTAGGTGTATTGAGCTATAGCTACACATGGATATCATCTGTGTAGTCACCGCGTTCGCGATGACGTATCTATCAATGTGTGGGCGTATATCTATGTATGCGTGCGTGGAGGCAAGCTTCGTTACAAAGTAGACCACTACTACTAACAGTTTGTTACGGGTACTAGACACCGGACTGTCGTATGCTGTAACCAACGAGTTGTTCCCCACCACACATAGAGACATGATGTCCTAGTACATCCCTTTACGATATACTTAACGTTAACACGAATAGTTTCAGCAAGCGTATATATTATATACGCTATATAATTCGATGTTAATGTTTGGGTGTAGAATTGTTTCACGACTTCGCGTTAGATATGCCGCAATTTCGTAACTGTTGAGTCGTTGTCCTTTTCACTCGTACTGAATTTTGAGTGTTAAGGCGAGAGGGGGCATATCAAATATTATCTATGTACTTCAAACACAATTTGCAAGTTAGAGGGAAGATAAATTGCAGTAATATTGTAGTAATGTAGGCCGTACCTAAGATACGATCCGAGAGGATAAACTCAACGTGTCTAAAATTGCTTTTTGTTTAATATTTTGCGTATAATTTTATTGACGCTCATCAGGAAGTGCTGCGGCAACATCGTTTGTTTGTTAAATTAATGAAAAATTGTGAAGGGTTGAAAAATCACTTATGTATAAGAAACAAATGAATGTAATTAAATATACATAATTTATAATACAACCAAGCCTTTTGTAGCGTACCGTTGGACATTTAAATAACATTATTTAATATTATTTAAGTAAACTCTAAGAAGTAAATATTTCAGAAAAATACAATACAATAATATCATGTTTTCTAAGGGTTCCTTATTCAAACAAGCTCCACATTTTATGCCAAACTCATATACTGCGACAGTTTGAAAGCAATTACGGAACACTTAACAAAAGAGATCGTGTTGTTCGCAAGAAATATTTTGAGGAAATACAATAAAATTGTTTTATGTACCGACTTGAGTATATGCATGTACCCTAGATGAACAAGAGTAGATATGAGACAGAGACCACGCTCCATACCGACTAGTACCTATCACATACTGGGTATGCTACTAAATTCCACGGTCGGTGCACACATGCATATTGTCATCCCTTCAGTTGTCGATCAACCGCCTAACAATAGAAATTTAATTGTCTCTCTTATCATGACAGTTGAAGGTATAGTGCGTTACATTCTTGATGGCCATAGACATAAGACAGCAACATATCATCTATCGCATCGCTTGATAGAGCTTGGACTCGGTTGATTACCTACTCATGTCCCAACTGCTCAAGTTTATGAAAAAGCGGCCCCTGCTAAGCAAAAAGTTAAGGTACGCTTCAAAATTAGCAAAGATATAACGGCGCAGGATAGTCTTTATCAGAAGTGGGTATTAATGGTTCAGCAGTTTGAATATCATCAGGATTTATTTTTTCTTTAAAAAAACGTTGCCCCACACTAGGAATTTCTCCTGTGTCGTGGGTGCGTTTACAAACATAGAAACTCACAAACACAAACGTCGATTGTGCCGGAATATAGCAGTTCGTCGGCGAGGTAGTACGACAGCGGCTCCTCTGACATCATCTCTGTCAACACAAACAAAACAAACAAAACACAAAACAAAACAAAAGACAGCCACCACGCAACTATCGATGCGACGCTCTGCTAGAATCAGGGAACGAAAACCTTTATAAATTACTTTACAGATATCAAAGAATTTTGGTTACCTCTGTGACTAAGGTTACCGCTATCTGGGTAACTAAGAAGAAAAAACATGTTACCTCTATTTAGGTTACCGTTTTACCGATACCGGTTACCTAAAGTTACCTTGATTACGAGAAAGAAACGGAATATCGCCAGCCAGCCAGGGCCATGATTAGTCGGCGTTCGCCGGCGCGCGGTTCGACTCGACTCTCTGACACACACACAGCGATGCGCGCCCTTTGACTAATGCCGATGGGCACGTGTAAGATAGAGGTAATTTTTATTTCGGTATCCTTGAATTTATACAGGTTGTATTCAATTTAAAAATTAAGGTAATCTTTAAAAATACCTGTAAATAAAATCAAGGTTGTAACCGAAGAACAGAAAATACCTTTTTTATAGGAAATCATCAAATGGCTTCTCTCGCTCTGGGCGTAGCGGGAGGGCGTGTCAGACTTACTGACTAAAACCCACCCGTGTTCCTTCAGTTGCCTGTGCCGGGGCCACGGTAACTCTTTTGAACATCCCACAAAACCGAAGAAAATACCTGTATTGATCATACAGGTTTCGGGCCCTGGCTAGAGTGACAGTAATCAGCCAGTGTCACTGATATCCGACCTCTTCAGTGTTTCCAGTAACTTCGTAACAAACTAGACGGTACCACTTGCTGCGCCGTCAAATATATACGTCTTGGCCAGATCTTAGAATTAATTATTTCATGAAGTGTTCAACCATTTCATGAAATGGTTGCATTTCATGAAATAGAACATCGACCGCTGGTCATAACATGATGTGGTCTGACCAGATCATTAAATACTCGACGTTTGACGACATGAACAGTTAAACGCACGACTACTTCATGATGTGGCCAAATATTAGTGATCATATCGAAAATTAGTTAGATTATTCACCGGTAGAGGCGTTGATGTCGCTTTGCTTTTGTTGTGCATCTATTCCTACTCGAATATTTCCTAAGTAACTGCGACCAACTTTGATGTAGCACTCGCCGGACGCTGCCGCGGCACCGCTCGCTTCACTCGCTCGGCTCGCATGTGGTTGGTCACAGTTCTAACTTAACCTAACACATTTAGTCGGGGTGCCACTAGGCGTGAATTGCACCTACTTTGCGATATGCCCAGTGGTCAGCTGGGGATATTAATAAATAGGTTGCTTTCGTCACGATATGGCCATTTCTACGATCAGACCACGACAGATAGGGTATCTGTCGTGAATGTAATACCCTACATTAATGATATGGCCAAACATCGACTGACATATCATTAAACGTTAACGTTTAAACGAACACCGAACACTTTTTTTTTGTGTGGATGGGAAACCATCAAATGACTTCTCCCGCTCTGGGCGGAGCGGGAGGGCGTGTCAGACTTTTATTGACTAAAACCCACCCGTGTTCCTTCTGTCGCTTCATGAAATGATCAATTCTAAGATCGGGCCACGATTAGATAGACCAATATGATCGGCACGATGCTTAATCCGACAGACATAGCAATCGATAAAGCTCGTACCAAAAAACTGTCGTCAGTCGTCACTGATCTTTAATTTATACAGACACAAAACAGAATAATCGTCGAAGCTCGAAGTTTATAACAGTCGTTAGGGCCTCAAACGACGAAGTCGCACAATTGAATCAACTGATTTCTGAATTAAATGTACGAGTACTTGTCCTTACTAAAGGGCTTTATTTACAAATCAAATTTTTGCGAGACGAGGACGAAAACCTTTGTAACCTCGTTTGGGTCGATTTACCTAGGACATTCTTTTTTCGCGTCTATATTATAAGTGAGAGGTTTTCGGCTTTTTCCAACCGGCCTGTGAGCGGCCGAAATGCCGAAATGTCATTTGAATAAAAATGGAAGGCTTTTTCTGTTTCTGAAATGGATTTCTAGTTTCATTTCAGATTTTGAGATTGACATTTTTTTTTTACTTGTTTATCGTGTCTATGGTTGTGAATATTATTTTGATATCTATATTTCATTGCGTTGAGAATAATACTTACAAAATCAAGTCATTTAAATCTTCTGTCTATTCTAATAAAATCTGTAACTTCTATTGCTGTTATTGTTTTGTGAATTTTAATGTGACCACATGGTTTATTTTTCAATCGAGTGACATTAAAAAAAGGAAATCTACGAATAAATCCAAACTATTGTACCCAGTTGCTTTCATTTTGATATACAACCTTACCAGTAATCAAGAACTTTAACGGTCGAACTCAATAACCTATCACCAGTTTTGGCATACTGAAGATAGAAAAACCTATCAATCTATGGTTATAACGTCCCAATAATCTATAAGAGATTATGGAATCTTACCGGCATGACATAAGGACAGATAGAATTATACTGTCTAGGATCAATAGCGACCTGTCTTTTACTGAAATTAGGTTATTGGGTTCGACCGTAAATATAGTAAGAAAGAAAGAAAAATATTTTATTTGGGACACGCACAGGAAATACAACAGTAAAAATATCATTAAAACTAACAATATCATGAACACAATTATAACAAAAGAAAAAAAAACAGAGAAAACAGAGAAGACCATATTGTATAAGCTTACCTACCTACAATGTTACATGTCTCAAAGGTGCAATGTCGTACACCTAAGTTTTGCCAATAACGGTGTTACTTTGACTCGAGTCTCGACCTCTCTATTGTACACAAGTTTCATCAATATTATGTCACCCGTGTCGCATATGATGCTTATACTCGTATTTACTTAGTTTAGTTCCTTTACTTTTAGTGGGTGTGGTAAAAGGTAGCAGAAGTAGGTATTTTCTATCTTCACACATGACGCCGGACTAAGGGTTTGGTTAGGCCGGAGCGGGTGGGTTGCGGACGCGGCTCCGGACACGGACACCTCCAGACGGATACGTATGTACTTAAAATCTGACAGTGTCCGGTCTCCACGGCTCGTCCGGGATCTGCCCATGCCGGTGTCGCTGATCTTTGAGTGAAAAGAATAGTGCTATAGTGGTTACTTTTTACACTACATTATGTTTATTAACCCTTGTTAAATTGTGAAATCAAAATAATGTATGTTTAAGAATAAAAATAAAAAAATAAAACTTTTAGTCTTTTTTTACACTTTTATATTACATTTTATTTTTATTTTGCAGAATATGTATATGTTGTGTGCCCTAAAGTATGTGCTATATGAATGCATTTTCTTTCCTTATCTTTTATGGAGAGTGATTATGAAAGGGTCTGGGTAAGCTTGCTCCATCGTCGACTTTGTCTCTGTCATCTCTGACCTAGACTAGAGTCAAGAGCAAACCTATCTCAAATAAAAAAAGGGTTGAGTACCCTACGACCGGATGATTTATTATTATTAAATTATTTACCTAATATTAAAACTAAGAAAAGACATTCACCACATCTAGTATTATGCCACTTCCATTCAGAGCAATTCTTGCAATTTCTTTGGTCCATTTCATAGTCGATTTTGCTATATTGGCTTTAATATGATAAATGGAGAATCTATTAGACCCCGTAACACAGGGAATCCTAGTTTGAGGTCCAGGGAATATGTAAAAATCAAGCACCTAAGGCTCTCATGTAATCTGTTACTAGTTTTTTTTTATATTTATTGACCGTATTTTTATTCTAAACTGATTTTTATTTACAATGATGATGTGTCTTAGTCAAAGTTATCCTATCTCCATTTCATTGTCATCATAGGTAACTTGTCAATGTCCACTACTGGACATTTACATCGTACGTCTTGTTGACCGTTGCGGTAAATTCACAGAGGTTATTTTAACTTTTACTGTGGACATTTTCAGCCATTTTAATACCAAAACTGCATTTTATATTCCCGCAGTACAAACCCGAATAAAAACACCGAACAACATAATCTCGTAACGTATGCCTTAATATGTTAACAGGCCAGAAATCCTGAAAGCATTGCAAAGTCGTTTAAGGCTCCCGCAGGCATGCGCGACGCTACTCTAGTAGGACAATTTCTATGAAAATTCTGTTTGAAAATCTGTTTTACCAACTGTTTCAAACATCCCACGACCCTAGCTGGCATCGGCCCTAGCGGATGCCGTCAATTAGCGCTGACATCTCTTTGAGCCGCGCGTGGAACACAACGCGCCGTCGACCCGGGCCTGGTACTTACAGGACGGCGAGCTACCCATTGCTCGCCGTCCGTAAGCCCGCACCTATGGTGGCCGGGAATCGGCTATCTATTCCCGACGTCCAGAGCGTCTCCTGCGGCGACTAGGGGCGTAAGTGCGCAAAGATTGCCTCTCCCTCATGCGTTCCACCTCCTCCTTTGTGAGCATTACTGCTTCACAGAAGGAGGTGATAGCATCCCATGTACTCTCGCTCCGTACCATGGCCTAGACCAGGGTCGGACGCGAGGGATCGCCGCCGCCGATCGCTTCCGCGAGGACCCGGTGGTGCTCCGGCCAAGCCGGGCAGACCTCCACCGTATGCTCCACCGTATTCTCCGGGCGATCTACACAATGAACGTGTGGTATCCCCGGACTAGCCAGATGACCATGCCATGACCCTTTGGAATTCGTTCAACAAGCGGGCTGGTCGCCGCCTCAAGGAAGGCGCCCACACCGGAGCCCCGTAAAGGACCATGGACCGCATGGCCACCGCATAGAGCCTCCGGCAGGAGGTAGGAGGAGGATTGGGCAGGAGCCGCCTCAAAGTAGCCCCGGCCCTATCCAGTCTGGGAGCCAAACGTCAGAAACGTCGCGTCTGCCTGCGGGAGCCTTTATGTAGCAATATGGCCGCTCTTGATTTGTTGTGTTAACATGTATAATATTGTGGTGGGCAACATCTGGGATTTGTAAATGTGAGTATTATTTTAACCTGCTGAATCCCGGCGACACCTTTTGGCGTCAGCGGAATTCAACGGGTCAAGGGCTCCCACACAAAACTGCGAATTCGTGTTGCATCGCGGTTTTGTGTGGGAACTTTTATTAATTCTTTTAAAACCAAATTTGGTTGGGAAGAATCAAATTGTTACCTATCTTGAGATCCTGTCTGGGACAGACTGGATACAGAAGGTGAAGGATAAGGTGTTGTGGCGTAGCCAGGGAAATGCCTATGCCTAGCAGTGGACTGCGATAGGCTGAGTTAATTAATCTTATAAACTTCTGCGTAACCCTTTGGGGATTACAGGCGTGATTTTATGCAGTGTACGACTAAACGCCGACAGACACTACGCCGACAGACTGAACACCGACAAGACTTTACTTCGACGGGACTCTTCGCCGACAGGACACTTCGCCGACAAGGTATAACCAAATGAGGTTAGGCTAGAAATGTGACCAACCGCTTGCGAACCGAGCGAGCGAAGGGAGCGGTGCCGCGGCAGCGGCCAGCGAGCACTACATCAAAACAAAAAGACATCAATGCCTCTAACGACGGTACGTTATGTCCTGTCGGCGAAGAGTCCCGTAGAAGTAGTCTTGTCGGTGTTCAATCTGTCGGCGTAGTGGCTGTCGGCGTTTAGTCGTACACTCGGTTTTATGTTGTGTGTATCTAGTTATTTCAATGCAAGTGGAATGCAACAAATGATTGAGTATTTAGTATTGCAATCAAAATTTTTCCCTGACATAATGCACGAACTGTTTACCTAGAAAAACCTAAATGTAAATTGTTTGTGTTTTTCTATCTGCTTAGCTAATAAAGGGTAATGGTAGGTAATTAAAAAAAATCACATAAAAATTATTTTCCTTCCTCAGAGTTTATGATTTATCCATACTGGTCCATCTCATCCGATTACCCATTAAAGCATTTTATTAAAAGGTTGGTACATTATTCATAAATCTATATATATTATAAATAATTAAATAATTAACATATTTCCTTCGCGCTTCCCATTTATGGAAGCACACTCATCTTTTAGACAAAATGGACCAAATTATCCGGCATACATTAACTTCGATCTTAAATGTGGCCATGGATGACCGAGCCTGGGCACAAGTTACTCTTCCCATACGTATGGGAGGCCTCGGCGTCCGCAAAATTTCTAGTATCAGTTTACCGGCTTTTATATCCTCGATCCACGGCACTGAGAATTTAATCAGGAAAATCCTAGCCTCGACACTGATTAATTTTGATGTGCCGTGCTTCACCGAGGCTATGGATGCCTGGAGACTCGCTTGCCCGAATTCAGATCCACCCGACAATCCATCTTCCCAGAGACGGTGGGATGAGCCGCTTTGTAGAGTAGTACAGAAAAATTTACTTGACACGTCTGCTACTACTGCGGAGCGTGCGCGCCTGCTGGCTGTGGGTAAGTGGGAGTCGGGTCTGTGGCTTCATGCACTACCGTCGTCGAGCATAGGCACTTTGTTTGACGACACTACTTTCCGCCTCGCTGCTTCCCTGCGACTAGGAGCCCCTTGTTGCTCTCCTCATCGCTGTCACTGTGGCGAAGTTGTCAACAGCCTCGGACACCACGGCCTGTCTTGCAGGCGAAGTGCGGGTCGCATAGCGCGGCACGCGAACATTAATGACATCATCCGACGGGCTCTTGTCACCGTCGGCGTCCCAGCTGTATTAGAACCCAATGGCTTGGCACGCGACGATGGCAAGAGACCGGACGGCATGTCTTTATTTCCATGGAAGGTGGGTAGGCCTTTAGTGTGGGACGCAACTTGTGTCGACACTCTTGCGCCATCCCATCTTCCCGGCTCGGCGTGCTGTGCTGGCGCTGCTGCTGCGGCTGCGGAGAACCTCAAGCGGCGAAAGTATAATAACCTTATCGGTAATTATATTTTCGAGCCGTTTGGGGTTGAAACCCTCGGGCCGTGGGGTCCGAGCGCTCATGGTTTGTTTAACGAAATCTCCAAACGGCTAGTTGACACTTCCCGTGACCCAAGGGGGCCGGCTTTTACCTTGGCCAGAGGCTAAGCATTGCCATACAACGTGGCAATGCCGCCAGTCCCTTGGGTACATTACCAGTCGACAGCGATGCGGAGGAATTTTTCGACGCCATATTTTAGTTTGTGAATAGTTTTAGTTAAGTTAGGATATCATTTTGTTATTTTATTAATTAATTAGGTATAAGTTGTTATCTAAAATATTAATGTATTGAAAAAATAAATAAATGATTATAAATTAAATTAGCATTTCGTGTCATGTCAGTCTCTGTGTGACCGCATTGTTCTTTTAAACTACGTAGTGGATTTTGATGCAGTTTTCACCATCAATTAGAGAATTTATTTTGAAAAGTCGTACTTACGACATTCATATGCCACTTAGATATTTCATAACAAAATATTATACATTGTGTTGAAAATATTTCAATGATGACAAATAAAATGTATTTATATAATTATATTAATATTAAACTTAGATATCATTATAAAATCGCTCGATATTTTGTCAAGTCGCAAAAACCGTGCGATGCAAGGGCGGGTCGCTAGTAGATTTACATTTTTATTTATTTATTTATTTAACATAAGTATACAACATAACCGATATAATCACTTTAATGTCCGGGCGACACAGCTATCCCCCCGCAAAATGTCACCCCACACGATTGATATGTCCCGCGCGCCATTTGTGTGCCATTTCCAACTCAAAGCTTAAGACTACACCGCGCGCGCAGTGGCGCCCTCATCTTTGTTTGGTTATTCTTTTATTTTAGAAAGAAAATGCAGAAAATAAGCATGTAACGTTGTGCTCCATAAGACTATAAAACGTAAAATATTGGCCACTAAACTCCGTTGCTTTGGACTGCCTCAAGGTCTAGTTGTCGCAAGCGCTACGGTGGAGTGAGGTCCTGGGTTGGGCAATGTGTTATTGTGTTTTTCCATTAAGAATTTCTCAGTGGCAGCCCGGAGTCTGGATTTGTGCCCGGTTAATGGCAATAGACTCGCCCATTTTTACATGGGACTTAAACATAACTGGCGAAATGTGGGTGTACTATAGGTACACCTCTGCCTAACCTTTCGGGGAATACAGGCGTGATGTTATGTTACATAATAAAAAATAGAACACGAGAAATTGACAAAATGGATATAATAAGAAACAATGTTACAAAGATGACATAAGATAGCAAACCAATCAATAGAAAAGTACAACATGTTATTCATACAAAAACAATAATAATAATTTATTAACTCAGCTACACTTTCTAGAGTTTTTCCAGTAGGAACAAAAACAAGTTTCCTCATCCAATGTTCACACCTAACGGGAACTTTTAGATACATTGTATGTTTTCCTTTAATTCCGAGATCAGTCTGGAAACACCTCGCGACTTTGCACTATCTGGGTTAGCACAATTTTATCAGGAAATTACTTTTAGTTTCAATACAAACTTGTTACTTGTTCTTTA
Organism: Fissipunctia ypsillon; assembly: GCA_947568875.1. NCBI lineage: Eukaryota > Metazoa > Arthropoda > Insecta > Lepidoptera > Noctuidae > Fissipunctia > Fissipunctia ypsillon. Next base: position 20,654,135 of record OX387649.1, read on the forward strand.
AAAGGAAAATGTATGCTTTAATCCGGTTTATATTTTAAACTAGCTGTGCCCCGCAGGGGCCCGATTCCTATCGGCTTCCCTTCGGAACAACCACTTTTCTTAATGCTATTGCCAAATAATATGGTACACCTGCGTGTGTAACTGTGTATCACATCACTTTGTTTACATATCCTGACATAATATGGAACAGTTGATTTTTTTCATATTTCAGAGTTGTGTCCATAGTAAAAGATGACCACTGCCTTAAAACATGTCCCTCGTTTAACCCAAGAGACCACATGAAAATTAACTTAGTTATTCTAACTTAACTAAAACTATTCACAAACTAAAATATGGCGTCGAAAAATTCCTCCGCATCGCTGTCGACTGGTAATGTACCCAAGAGACTGGCAGCATTGCCACGTTGTGTGGCAATGCTTAGCCTCTCGCCAAGGTAAAAGCCGGCTCTTGGGTCACGGGTAGTGTCAACTAGCCGTTTGGAGATTTCGTTAAGTTAGGATATAATTTTGTTATTTTATTAATTAATTAGGTATAAGTTGTTATTTATGTACATTCTGTTAAAATTCTGAATAAAAGAACTTAGTTATTTTCGACGATTTAATACTATCAGCAGTTTAGTATTAAGGAAAGTACTTATATTTCAGTCAATGACATACCTACTCCATTTAATTTCGTGACAATTACTTTAATTTATAATTTATCAGTCAGATTACCTCAATGTCACTTTATCGAAGACGTTTCAAGGTATCAAGACTGCATTATTTACGTTGCGTCCTTGGACATGCTCTATTTTATAGTAGGTATGAGGTTTTTATGTTAATTTTATTTATGGATGTAAATATTATAGGTACACTAGCAGCGCCCCGCGGTTTCACTCGCATAAGTCTCAATTCCGTGGGGATATTGGGATAAAAAGTATCTTAAGTGTTAATTGCAGGTTATAAACATTCCATCCAAATCCGTTCAGTAGTTTTTTGCGATCATATAGAAAAAAGTGATTTTCTTAATATTTCATATCATAATTTTATTTATGTTTTCGCGACGAACAGCATATGTATTTTTTTAAATAAGCGAGCTGACATGATTGAGCGATGTTCCGGATACGTTAAAACAACAGGGGGCCAACCACCACGTCTTAAAGCAGTACTATTTTAATGTTACTTCTGTGTGAGAAAGAGATGAAGCTATACAGGACGTCTAGCTACATCTCTTTCGCACACTCAAGTAAGATTAAAATAATACTGCTTTAAGAGGTGGTGGTCTAGCTCCAGATCAGTGATTATATATGAAAAAATGAAAAAGTATTTATTCACAGAAATATTTTTATTTACAAGATATATATAATTATATTACCTCTGCCAAACTGCAAAGCAGTTTGTTGGCAGAATTACCTGCTTTTTTATCTATATATGGACCGACGTTGACCACAATAAGAATATTGTAAAATAAAAGGGCCCGAAAAATATGATACAGTATCCAATATCCGTTTAGAACTGTGATTCACTTTTTGATTTAGGTAAATGAAGGGTCACCTACTAAATACTGATATTTTGTTTTACTCGTGGGAAAATCTATCTGGGAAGAAAAAGAGTTTTGTCGGATTCGTACGAACTAACGTGATGGGTATACCTAATTTGTCCTCGGCCGAACTATGCTCGTAAGTCGTCGGCCGAACTATGCTCGTAAGTCGTCGGCCGAACTATGCTCGTAAGTCGTCAGCCGAACTATGCTCGTAAGTCGTTGACCGAACTATGCTCGTAAGTCGTCGGCCGAACTATGCTCGTAATTCGTCGGCCGAACTATGCTCGTAAGTCGTCGGCCGAACTATGCTCGTAAGTCGTCAGCCGAACTATGCTCGTAAGTCGTCAGCCGAACTATGCTCGTAAGTCGTTGACCGAACTATGCTCATAAGTCGTCGGCCGAACTATGCTCGTAAGTCGTCGGCCGAACTATGCTCGTAAGTCGTCGGCCGAACTCGTCCAATCGAACTAAGCCTAAGAATTTAAGAGAAAGTGAGTGGCGTACACCTGGTCTGTTCCAAAAGTATCTCCTGAAAATGTAAACAAATGGATCAGGAAATGTACCTGTGGACGCCAATTTGTAGTGCCACTTACAAACTAAGTGCTTTGATTTCATTATTTGAAACCTTAAACCCGAAATTCTAATTTTAAATCACCTTAAAGTGGTTTTCCATTAGGCAATAATTGAGGTTAATTTTAGAATCTCATCTTTCGTCGATGAGTTTTCAATTAAAATTTATTAATGTTATTCACACAATAATTGTTAGAAAAAGTGATGATATATACGATTGAAACATTACTAATGAATGTGTTGATCTTCCCCTATCCCTCAGTACTAGATTCATCGATATGTGTATTCTTCCCATCCTCACGTACGGTTCTCAAACATGGTCTTTGACAATTCAACAGAGGTTAACGCTCGAGGTTTGCTAAAGAGCAATACAACGGAGTATTCTAGGTATTAAACTTGTGGATCAGGTTAAGAATACCTACAACAATCCGTTCCATCACTGCAATAGCTGATGTCACTCGGAAAGCTGCCACATGTCATGCTTACATAGAATTGGGCTGGACACATCTGCCACATGTCAGACGATCAATAGGCCAAACTTACGACCCAGTGTGTCCCGCTTAATGGCAAACGACATCGCGGCAAGCCCAGACGGAGTTGGCGGGATGAGCTGGACTCCTTTAATAAAGATTGGTCCTTGGCAGCTTTGGACAGAGAGAAGTGGAAAGAAAGGGAGGTCTTTGCCCACCAGTGGGACAATAACGGCTAATAAAAAAAAATGTGTTACTAATTCCCTTTAGTGAGTGATTGCGTAGGGACTTAACCTGAACAGGATTTGTTTAGATTTTTACCAGATAATTTTGAAACAGACCATCTTATAGACGCCATCGGACGAGTTCGAGTTCGTAGTGTATGAACTCACTAGTGTTCGCTCCGCTTCCAGCCAGGAAATCCCGCAGGTGTAGCTACTACATCTATACAAATAAATAAAATTGAAGTGTCTATTTCTAATGTCAAAATAACAAGTTTTTACTATATGCATAGGAAAGTATAAACGGGTCTTATAACAAAAAAGCAATTTTTGACATTTTTGTCTGTTTGTTCCGGCTAATCTCCGAAGCGGCTGGACCGATTTTGACGGGATTTTCACTGACAGATAGCTGATGTTACGATGGGTAACTTAGGTTACATTTATTTTAGAAAAATAATTAGGGTTCCGCGCAAAAAATAAAAACCCTTGAAATTATGAACAAAAAGTCGAATTTGAAAATTTTTTTATGCATTTGTTAGCCCAATTCTCGAAGATAGTTATAGGCTATTCATCATCACGTTACAACCCTTAGAAGTCGAGCAGAAAGAAAAAAGTCAGAAAGAACACTAAGCGAAAACGAAGTAACGCGACGGCATAGATTACCAGATAAATCACTCCATACAAAATTAGTATATATTGTGTATCTTACGACATCCACGCGAACGAAGTCGAGGGGCACAGCTAGTATAAAATAATTATTTAAATCAAAGCTATTCTTATAAATAAATATTTTGTGTATACACACAAAATTAATCTGGAGTTTATAATTAAAAACGTATTATTTTGTAATATGCATCGGCCGTTAAGTTTGAATGATGAATTTTAAATGGCGTAGTTCATGATTAATCGGAAATGAATGGTTTTTAAATCAGCATTCGTTTGCATTTTTATTAATTGATTATGATTATTTATTTTTATTTTTTTTCTCTGTTGTATATTATATTGTGAGCCTTTTGGTCTGTGCTAAATAAACGTTTTTTTTTCTTTCTAATTAAATTGGAAAAATCTGAATATCACACATGGATGGTCCCATTATAGTATTAAGTATACCAGATAATGTTCTACATAGAACCTTCACTACTGCTCGTTCCATACCTACCATGATTTCTTTTAGCGTTCCTTAGTCTTTATACTTTAACTTTAAAGTTGAAGAGACAGAAAGAGAGGTAAGAGTTTAAACTCCTACCTCTTTCTATCGCTTTTCGTGTTACTCTTTTTCTCATACCTTTCTCTCGATACGAGAGGAAATTATGTGACTGTGTCATTGTTAGGTATATCTTCGTCAATTACCGTAGCTCCAATAATAAAACTTGTAGGAAAAATAGCTGTTTTAATACTCCTTCCAAATAAAATCCTCAAGAATATTAAATGCTAGTACTGCTAGATGCCATGTCTACAACAAAGAACAAGATATGTTTCATTTTCCCGAATTCTTCAGAAAATCCTTTTCATCCAGCGGTAACATAACAAAATAGGTCAAATGAATGTAGAACAGTAACTTTTAAAACAGCCCCGAGATAGCATGTACCAACTTTTATATGAATAACTTTGTTTTGTTGATGACACAAAGGATTGTCGGGCCACTGCGTCTGACAAACTAATTTACTCATTCTGTCATATGCACAGATATAATGTTGCATAGATGTGGCAGCTTATGAACATTTTTACGGATTGTCTGACTGCCTTGCTAGTCTAGTGGTCGCAAACGCTACTGCTGAGTAAGAGGTCTTGGGTTCGATTCCGAAGTCAGGCAGTTTGTATAGTTATAGCCATAAGAATCATCAAAACATCTCTCTAAGTTAGATTTGTTCTAAAATGTCATGATTTCCAAAATTATGACATTTTAGAACAAATCTAACTGAAAGAAATGTTATGATGAATCTTATGGTTGTAACTATGTAAATACATATTTGATATAGACGCGAATCATATTTTGATCAAGATACACCCAGACACTGACCTGAAAATTTGCAAACATGCAAGAAAATTTGAATTTCGCGGGCTACCTTTGCGGATTCACTTTAATGAATGACATTTATGAAAAATAAATGGGTATCAAATTGAAAAACTTTTTGTCGGTTTCAAAATTGCACCACAACAGAAAAAAATACAAAATAGAACTTTAAAAACAATTCCGATGCATCTCGCACAAATTCTTAAACAAAGTAGAATAAAGGCAGCAGAAACCAAAAATCCAGCGAACTGTAACTGTTTCTGTTTCAAAAAATAAAAAAGGCTATTATCTCAGTGAATGAAAGGGTTCTGGGGCATATCCTCTTTTGTATACTTTTTTTGTATGGGACCTGCAAATGATGGCAAAAACAAAACAACAGTTCTTCTTTTTGGAAACATTGTTACCACATCTAGGCATGGAGCGGCGATTATTTGTATTTCAATGAATAGCTACTGTTTTTGTGACATTAGGGCTTGTATGTTTTTATTGAGTCAATTCAATATTAAAATATACAGGGTTAGTTTTCAATAACCGGCCAAATTTTCACAGGGTGTTCTACCCATGAATATTAACAACTTTCACTGTGGAACCAACGCTAAAATCACGAAAAAAAACTCTGCTGTTTCATACAAAAGTTCAATACCTACTCGGCCAAAATCTATGAAACAGCTGATTTTTTTCTCGCGATTTCAGAGTTGGTCCTATAGTGTAAGTTGTTCATATTCATGGGTAGATCACCCTGTGAAAATTTGGCTAGTGATTAAAAAATTGCCCTGTATAAAGTCAAGACAGAAAAGTAGGTTCGAAGTAGACTGCAGTTTGTGGGACGTTCGGGTCCTACATTTTACTAAAAGACGGTTTTAAGCAGAATATTAATATTATTACGAAGTAAAGATACATATTATTACGCACATTATTTCTCATTGAAATCTTCGGAGCTCAACGTCAACAAAAATACAATTAATTAGCCTAATTTGTTTCGCGTTTTTGTTGGTAATTTGATTGGCATTCCTTGGCTGATCGTTTTGAAGAATAATTTAAAATAAATAAAATCGATCACCACTAAAACGATACAGACTTTCCGAGATAAGTTCTGCACACAATTCCACAATAATTACATCAACGTGGAATAATTCTGAGTTATTAATATAACAATTTAATAAGATCACTACAATAGACAGACGAAGAGCTCACACAACAACATCTCATAGATTAATATGAACGAGTGGAAAATGTTCCCAAGATTCAGACAAGAAACAATGATAAGCGACTGACCGATCAAGGGGGGTCTATTATAAACAAAGATGGCCGACTGAAGATGCAAAATACAATGGTGTCTTTGCGTCTCTAACTCCTTATCGACGCATGATTGGAGCAGCTGCTTTGAGTAGCGGCTGTGATGAAAGTTTTCCACTCGATGTGAATTTGTTAGTGTTAGCGCGTATCCAATCTATGTAGTAAAGTTTAAGGTGCTACGCACTTGTTTAGGTTTTGGCACAGCCGGGCGGCAAAATCGATTGTATTCAAGGCGCTACCCCGAGCAAAACCTTGCGACACGTAGTGCGTTATTCAGAGGCTATTAATTCATTAATTAAGAGAAATAAACTACATCTAAAGCATATTGAACGTTCTTATTCGTTTTTATCTACACTAATATTATAAAGAGGAAAAATTTGTATTTTTGTTTGTTTGTAATGGATAAACTCAAAAACTACTGGCCCGATTTTCAAAATTCTTTCACCATTAGAAAGATGCATTATCTGCAAGTAACATAGGTTATATTTTATTATAGAAAAAATAGGGGTCCGTAAGATATTTGGGTTATTCGGACCCAAGGTGTAAAAAATCATCCAAAAACGTTCCTTATTTGGCGTACGCCGCCTAAACTATAAAAGATAGAACCATAAAATGTTCTAATTAATTAAATACCTTAAAATATCTGCAAAAAAGTCCGCGACACACTATACCTATCTATTTCGAGTTAAGCACAACAACTATTTTTTTATTTAAAAATCTTGAATTTTTTTAGGACTTCATTTAAACGCATTTATTTTACACATGTCATTACTCCTTATCAAAATAAACTACTTTGTCAGAAAGTACTGTTCATGTAGATAATATTTAGTCTTTAATTCATTAAAATTGGACGATTGGTTTGAAAGTTATGGCGAAATCAATATAATACTTTCTACTTTATGTCTATGAGTAAGGTACCCGCGCGGCTCAGACGCGTGGTCGGCTCCTTACGCAGCGGTCGCGCGCGGTTTCTAATAATTTTCGTACGAAAATTTTTAGATTTCGTTGTTAAAACTAAACCTAACAAAAAGTTCTTTTCAGAGCTACATAAAAGTTTCTTTTCAAAGCTATATAAAAGTTCTTTTCAGAGGTATATAAAAGTTCTTTTCAGAGCTATATAAAAGTTCTTTTCAGAGCTATATAAAAGTTCTTTTCAGAACTAAACAAAAGTTATTTTCAGAATTAAACAAAAGTTCTTTTCAGAGCTAAACAACAGTTCTTTTCAGGGCTAAAAAACAGTTCTTTACAGGGCTAAAAGAACAGTTCTTTTTAGGGCTAAACAGTTGTTTTCTGAGCTAAAATATTACACGCCAATAACATTTGACAGGCCTGTTGGTCTAGTGGTTAGTGAACCTGACTGCAAAGCCGGAGGTCGTGGGTTCGATTCCCACCCAGGACAAACTTTGTGTGATGAGCATATTGTTTGTTCTGTGTCTGGGTGTAATTTATCTATAATATGTATGTATTTATAAATTATATAAGTATGTATATCAGTTGTCTGGTTACCATAACACAAGCTCTGCTTAACTTGGGATCAGATGGCCGTGTGTGAGTTGTCCCAAGATATTATTATTTTTTGATATTTCTCGGAACCCTAGGGTCCCGGACTTTTGGAAGGCATATGAGGGGCTGAAGCCAACTCGCAGAGGCCCGTTAGACGCTTTCAATGGAAATGAGGCACCAACCGACGATTATCCCCGTGCGTACTATGCAAGTGCACCCAAGGACAACCCCGGTTGGTGTAGGACTATTGCAGGATATGGAGACAAAAAAAAAAAAATATTGGTCTATGGGTTTGGATGGCTAAAGTGGACAGGTTATCTAATACTATGGAAGGACTATGGCCCCTGCCTGACCAATGTTTGATAAATACAATACACGGATAAAATGGCAGGGGGTGACTTGCACACTCAACAATGGGCCCCCGGAAACGGTCGCTAGCACATAGTGTCGTAGCGACAAGGGGGCAACATGTCTTGAGGTGCTTAAGAGGAGTGGAGAGGTATTCCACGGCTATCAGGACAATCCCGGAAGTACGGTCAAGATCCCTACCAGCATCTTACTGGACTACTTCCTTCCTCCGAGCACGTTTGCTCTTGCGAATCTCTACTCAAGCCAGCCAATAAAGGCAAGAATGAGGTGGGAGGGCAGTTCTTGTCAGTGGTCACTCCAGACGGCCAATAAAAGCAAGCCAGAGGTGAGGAACAAGACTTCTCCCGGGAGATAGGGTCCGTGGGGTCGCTACTGCCCAACAGCTCGCCACATGCTGCCCTGCGGGTTCATGTATCTCTCTTGGTCTGGCTCCTCACCCTAAACCTGTTCCGCCAAAGTAAACTCTACCGGCACAGACCTAGAGTTCGGAGTGCGCAAGCCCCACCACGACGTCAACGTAGAGATACGGCGGTGGGGTTATTATTATTATTCGTGTATTTATTTTCTTTCTTATCTATTTACATTTTTAAATATTTCTAATAACAATATATACAAAAAAAAAAACATTTAAAAATATAAAAAAATAGAGGTCCGCCGGTATCGGGAGCAGAGTCCAAGCTACCGGTGGTTAGGGCTGCAGAGACAGGAACCTCCTCACAATACGAGCCGTATCGAGGAGTACTGCCTTCTGGATCAGGCTCTTGATCCAACCGCCTAACGACAGCCTCGAGAGATGTTGGTCGAGGCTTTCGGCCATCAGGCCATTGGCCGTTACAACAATCGGCACAATGACAGCCGAGGTCACATTCCACATGTCAACAACCTCGTGTGCTAAGTCGAGATATTTTATTTGTTTCTCTTTCTCAGCTTTCACGAGGTTCTCGTCATGTGGAATGGTAACATCGATAATCATTGCGCGGCGCGCTAATCGATCTATCACCACTATATCAGGCTTATTGGCGACAATAGTCCTGTCAGTGATGATAGACCGATCCCAGTACAACGTGACATGGTCATTTTCAAGAACTGGGTCGGGCACATACTTGTAATACGGTACCTCAGAGTCCACAAGTTCGTATTTCAAAGCAAGTTGCTGGTGAATAATCCTGGCCACTTGGTTATGCCTGTGCAAGTACTCTCCGTTAGCCAGACGAGAACAACCAGAGATGATATGTCTGATAGACTCACCCGGACGGTGGCATGCCCGACACACGTCAACCGTCCCGTCCTTCATAATATTATATCTCCGGTAGTTATTCGTCAAAATAACTTCGTCCATAATTGCACAAACAAAACCTTCAGTTTCCCCAAAGAGGTCACCGAAACGTAGCCAGGATACGGACGCTAAGAAATCTACACCGGGTTCATGAAGAGCCCGGTAGAAGCGCCCGTGAAGCTCCTTGTTTTGCCATACCGCCTTGCGGTCATCTGTAGTAAGTACTACAGGTTTGCGCCAGTTCTCTTTAGCCATGGAGAGCGGGGTGAGCCCATTGTCCACTGCGACCACATCACGGTGCATACCCACGTCGGCTTTTAAAAAATATTCCCTGAGGCTGCACACCTCGCGGTTGTGGAGGGTCTTCGCATTTAAAAAGCCTCGACCCCCGCACTTCCGCGGGATGTACAGTCTCATCACCGATGATCGTGGGTGATGCATCCGGTTTGCGGTCAGCAATGTACGGACCCTCCTATCCAGGGCGTCTAGTTCGGTCTGAGTCCATTTGAGTATGCCGAAAGAGTACATCAAAACTGGCATGACCCAGTCGTTGAAGGCGCGCACCTTGTTTCCGCCCGAAAGAAGACTATTTAATACCTTCTTCAGGCGACCAAAGAAGCGTTCCTTCAACGATTGCTTCATGTCAGCGACATTGATGCCTAACGCTTCCGACATACCCAAATACTTATAGCTTTCGGATGAGGAGAGGGATCTGAGGTGTATGGAATCCGAAAGTTGACTTCCCTCGGATTCCATAATCTCGCCTCGCTTTACATGCATGACTGCACATTTGTCCACACCAAATTCCATCCTGATGGCATTACTGAAAGTTTCAGTTACCTTCAGTAGCTCCATCAGTCGCAATTTGTTGGGGGCAAAGAGTTTCAAGTCATCCATATAGAGGAGGTGAGATATGACCTGACCACCTCTCCTCAACCGATAGCCTAGACCTGAATCCTCCAGCAGTGTGCTTAGAGGATTCAGGGCTAAGCAGAACCAAAGTGGACTCAAACTGTCGCCCTGAAATATTCCCCGTTTAATCCATACAGGTTCATCATTCCTCTGGATCTGACCACACCCTGGATAGCGAAGGACCGTCCTCCATTGCCCCATACACGACTCAAGGAAGGTGCGTAGAGTTGCGTCAATCTTGTACAACTCAAGCACCCTCATGAGCCATGTATGTGGCACCGAGTCGTAGGCCTTCTTATAATCTATCCAGCATGTCGACATATCCTTGCGGGATCGACGAACCTGTTGGCTAATGGCCATGTCGATGAGGAGTACCTCCTTAGTACCGCGGGACCCGTTCCTGCATCCATTTTGAGAGGCAGATATAATCAAGTTACTCTCAATGTGTGTATTAATTTTCGCTCTCAAAATGGATGTAAGAAGTTTATAGACTGTCGACAAACACGTGATCGGTCTATAATTCTTGGGTTCCGCGGGACTACCTGACTTATGGAGCAGGTGGGTAACGCCTGTTGTTAGAAACTGCGGTAGCGACCCAGACTCTAAGGATGACTGGAACTGAGATGCCAGGCAAGTGTGTGAACTAGTTAGCCATTTCAGCCAAAAGTTGTGCAGTCCGTCCGGTCCTGGAGATTTCCAATTCGATAACGGACGGACTGCTCTGGCTACGTCAAATGGCGTAATTACGACCTTTTCCATTTCTGGTATTGTTTCACACACTCGCTCGACGTCCTGCATCCAGCCATCCTCAGTGTGACAGACGGGCACCGACCAGATGCTGCGCCAGAATACATTCGTAGCGGCATCATCCGGGCGGCACACGTCTGTCACATTTTGTTCAGGTCGCTCCCAAGCTCTATATACCCACCTCTCATCGTTCTGGAACATGCGATTATGCGTGTATCGATCAACCCGCCGCTTATACCGCCGAATACGACTCGCCCATGCACAAACTTTCTGCTTCAGGAAGTCGATGCGCTCTGTGACACGGGACATGTATTCTCGAGGGCTGATTCCAGTCCCCGAGAATGCCCGCCTTACAAAGCGCATCACTCGTGGTCGTGTATTGCCCTCCCTGAAGCAGTATAGTTTGCCGATGAGTACCCTGGTCCCATCGATACGACGCTCGATCCTGCACTGCCAGGCTGGTACGGCTGGTTTTGGTCGAGTAGCTCCGTCACAGTTTGGAAATTTGACGTTAGCTAAACGACATGCAGCAACAGCCGCGCAATACAGGATCGAGTGTGTATCAACAAGATCCTCGCTGCTTTCGAACACATTCTTAAGCTGCGAGTCCAAGGCACACACCAGCGCCCTATTTTTCTTGTGCATAGGTAAGCGTGGTAATCGGGGCCTAAGTTCGGTCGGAGTTGACCTATACTCACGAAACGCATCCTCCAGTGCGCTCCTCAATCGGACGTTGCACTGGCTACTTACTGTGCCAACCCTATCATATTCTTCTTCAACATGATTGAACCGCGGCGGGATTGCATCTATGGGTGACGCTTGTACCGCGGTTTGTGCCGAAGTCGAGACGATATGGTTGTCCAGTACCTCTGAGCGCAGCCTATCAAGTGCAGCATCGTCCAACCTGTGATTGCGTTGGATGACCCGCACCTGATCCGACAGTCGTTGGGCCGAAGTGTTGACGGTTGGTTCTAGTTCCTGGAAGAGAGACAGCATCCTATTGCGGTACGCAGTGAGGTTAGTTCCTCCCTCTGTAGACCCGTAATATGCGCGCATGACGTTCTCGTTCATAGACTGAGTCCATCTCATGCGCTGCACACAACCACCGGCAGCGGGGACCCGGCTCAGGGCCGGTTGGCCCCTAAGTCCCAAGCTCTTCGGTGGCCGGCCTCTCCCCTGCCGACGTACAGGTGTTGGCGACGTCGGCGGGGAAAAATATTCGTCGCTCGAGCTCGACGCAGCTGCCATGGCCGGTATCACAGCACTCTCGATGGGGCTGGGTACCGGCAGCGGCGGGGCGGAGCTGAGCGACGAGTCCGGAGGTGGTAGGCGTGCGCGGCGAGTTGCTGATCTCGTCAACATTCCGTTTTATATTTGATTTTCTTCATCATCATTCATTCATCAGGCCGAATTTGACAGCCGTCATTCTTGCTTTTTTCATACCTAATTATTTGTTTTCTCATTTTCATGTTTTTTATTGTCTCTTCAATTTATTTCTAAAGGTTTTATTGATTTTCGTGCTTTCTGATACTAAAATGTGGCTGAGGTAATAAATAAATGGAAAATATGATAAAAGAAAAATCAGACGTTTGTTGACTTGCCAGTGTTGCCATTTTTATTATTATTATTATTATTTTCTTAATTATATAGCGAGACTGGTAATTAGTGACCGATACTTAAACACACGATTGTACTCATGATAACAAACAGCTTTTACTATGGGACCAAACCTGAAATCGTGAAAAAAAAATCTGCTGCTCCATTTATGCTCGCATAATTCGTCAAAATGTAGGGACCAGCTGATTTTTTTTTTCACGATTTCAGGTTTGGTCAGACTTGGTTTGGTTTCAGACTTTATTTAATTGTAGCGACCATTATCACGGGCCCTGCTGCTGGTGAATTAGCTCACATTCCTCGGATACCGATGATCCCCACCGATTTACCAATTCCATTTAAACGACTTCAATTTCCGGTGAAAACTTCTTTTGCATTAACAATTAACAAGTCGCAGGGCCAAACTTTCAATTTAGTAGGGATTGATCTACGAAAGGAATGCTTTACCCATGGCCAACTGTACGTTGGCATATCATGAGTTGGGTCTCCCGAACATCAATACATTTTGTTGCCATAAGATAAAATTACATCAAATGCTGTATAAAGGGAAGCTCTAATTCAGTAACTTTTTTTACAAAAATTTTATCCTTTAAAACAATATTTAACACATGAAGTTATCTTATCCTGCTAATAAAATAAATGCGAAAGTCTGTTTGTTTATCTGCCTGTTTGTCGGCTAAAATGCTGAATTTACTTTTGGGTAGTTGAACACATGGGATCAAACTTAGGCTTTTTGTAGCGGTAATCGACATCCACGCAGGCGGAGCCGCGGGGGACCGCTATAGGTTATATAAATCAGAATAACACATAGGCTACTTTTTGTCGCGAAAACCGACATCCACGCGGGCGGAGCCGCGGGCGACCGCTAGTGTGTTATAATTTCATTTAAAATCTCCTTGTAAAAAAATTACTTATTATTTTATTATTATTATTATTTATTTTTATTTCTAAAACACTTATTTTAATTTACATTTTGGTTTTAGCCACACAACGAAAACCTCTCAGGGTTTATCTGTGTGTTGGCGAGCCGTTCACTTAATTTTTTACAAAAATATTAATTACTGATATTATTATGATGAACTGATGATACATAAAATATTTTATAATAATGATGATAATAATGATTCGTGATGATGATAAATGATGATAATAACATATGGTACAATACATTGTATACATTATGAGAAATGTTGAGTAAGGAAACGTTTAGATTTGTATTTATAACTTTTCGAACTCTGTTTGTATAAGGTTTGCAAGTCTTCTGGAAGTTTGTTAATAAAAAAAGGTACCAAATATTCTGCAACCCTCATCCCGTACACGTTGTTGAATTTTGGCACGATGTATTTATTTTTAAGTGGTATCGTTCTCAGAAAGTCCGGTCTTGTTTTTTCGGTTAGCAGTTCCGGTCTATTGACTTCCGCAAGAGTAAAAAATTCAACTTTATTGAACATATTCATAACATTACAATATTTAAAGAGGTCGTCGTCACTGTTTTTGAATTTCTTGTTTATATGTTTTGGCGTAATTACTTTTAATATTCTTAGTTGTAACTTATATATATCTGTCAGGTGTGTATGATAGGTTCTCCCATAACTACTGAGTCCGTAGTTGATAACCGAGTCTGCTAGGGCCATGTATAACATTCTAAGTGTTTTGTAAGGCAGTTTATATTTAAGTATACTAAGCTTACCTAGAATAGATCTCAGTTTGTTGCATACGTAATCTTTGTGCGGTCCCCAACAGAATCGGTTATCAACCATTAGACCGATATACATGTGTTTATCAACTACTTCTAATAATGGGCATTTGACTTAAATTATTGATTGCATGCATCTTTTGTTCAAGGTCGTCTATTAATTTGAGGATTACACTAATGGATAGATAATTTTAAATCTAAATAATTCACGTTTTATTTTATTTCAAAAGATGTTTTTTCTTTTTGTATTAAAATAATTAAAAAAATTTGTGTGAATTCTGTGATGAATGGGCGTTCGGAGGGAGCGGGACAGAGCGAGTCAGAGCGAGATAGAGAAGGACTGGAAGCTCAAGGTCGTTAGGTCGGGGAATCGCCTTAATATCTAGATTTATATAATGTTCGGGGAAAATCCGCTCGACTGCTCGAATTGTGCCTAGCCGACCTGAACGGGAGCACCCAAATACTCCGAAATATTTTATTCCGAATTCCGATGTTCCGATTTTTAAAAGTCCGAATTTCATAATACCTAAGAGTTATAATATCTATCATATTATTAAAAACCACGATATTTATTTTACCAAAAGTCGTAAATGCGATTTGTTTGTTTTCCGATTTTTATATGTTCGAAGAATCAAATGCTCGATGGGTTCTCGGTCCGTAAAACGACATTCCGATTTTCAATACTTCGAATAAATTGCTAAAATTAGGATTCTGCTTTTGATTCAATGAGTATAATATGGAATATTAGTAACAGAAATGAATCGTTGCAAAACCGACTCCACGTGGTCTTGTCTGCCCTACCCCCAGAGTGTAAATTAAGCCCGCGTAGGCGCGAAGGGGCAAAGCGGGCCGCGAGGAGCAGGTAGCTTTATCGCTCGCCACCGCGGCTGAGGCTGGCCGGCGAAGCTGGCCAGCAAGCCGAAGCTGCAGTGATGAGTGTTAAAACCATCTGCGACGGTAAGCTCGCGTGGGACCGCCGGAGCCCCGCAGCGCCGGCGCCATGACAAAAACCATGCCTGCTGAATGTGACATGCTCGCTTGCATGCTGCATTCTTGTTGCATGCTTGCTGCATGCTTGCTGCATGCTTGCTGCATGCATGGCTGTGCAATCAGTATTTTTGATTAGGATTGGGATTTTTTTATATAAAAAAGGAAGATTTTTTCGAAGCGCTGCCGAGCGCCAGATTACCTTTATTGTTGGTGAATCATTTTGGTTAGGTTATGTGAGAACTGTGACCAGCAAAAGAAAATATTTTTATTCATATGTCAACAATCATAGTTTTAAATGAGAACCAATACACTGCAAAAAATATACTTCATCATATAGTTTTTTATTTAAAATTATTTTATTTATCTTTTCTTCGTTCGCTTTATACTTTCTTCTAATTAATCGAATTAGTCGGTACTTTAATAGTCGGAATTCGTATTTTTAATGTTTCGAATTATAAATAAGTGGGAATTTTAGTTATTCAATCTATTGAAACTCAGTATTTTGAGAATAGTAATTATAAACGTTAGGAATATTGAAATTCCGAAATTATAAAAATAGGATGAATGATAAATCGGAGTTGTTAAATTAGGAATTTTGAACCATTCGGAATTATGAAAATCGGTATTTTTAAATTCGTGTTTGTGACTGACGGAATAAAGTTATTCGTATTTATGTAGTGTTCCCGACCCGAACATGATTCAGCTAGGGTAGATGCCAAACGGAATTTGCCAGTCGGCACGAGCCGAATGAAAGCCGAATATGTATGGCAGTTGCTTTTCAAATTCAAATAATTTAATCCGAGTAACATATACTCATAATAGGTCTAACATGAACACACACAGTCACATTAATTTAAATTATATACAACCTAAAAATAAAATTTTATTTGAATCTTTAAAATCAATATTTCTTTCTTTGATTTGTTTTGATTGCATTTCGATTTTTTATTTTGAAATTGCTTCGAGTCGCCTTTTTTGTTGAACAAATTCTACCGAATCGAGTATACCGCGGTTGATCGACGACAGTGACATTTTTTGAAACATTAATCTGATGTAAAAGGTGACACATTTTGACTCGGCGATCGACGTCGATCGACCGCTGTCTGGTCACACCTTTATGCCTGGATATTGCGCTATTGGTTCAAACTAGCATTCGTGTATGTATATCCGATATGGGAGATCCTTGGATTCTATATTTTCAAAGAAGTTTTTTTAAAGAACTAGGTCAGCTTTTAAAGTTTTTTTCCTCTGTAGCTATACGATTGATCGTTTGGCTACAAAGGAATTTTACAGTCAGTTGCCGTGCAGTTTTAGGTAGGCTACTCCCACACTTTTAAGAAAATATGAGCTGGAATTGCCAAACGTACGAGTATTTTAACCGGGTCGCGGAGGATAAATGAGACACAATAGAAGTTTTATTGTTATGACATCTATATACGTTAAGCGTCCGCGAAAGTGTTAAGGACTGACAAAAGAGTTATACCTATGTAATGGCTAGGAGTTTAATTTATACACTTGACTAAACCAAAGTAAATATTTTTTACTTGCCACCTGTAAACACTGCACAGAATCCTCACTGAAACAATCTAGAACAGACCAGTAATTCAAGACATAACTCGCACCATCTGCTCCGAGTAAACAGTCGCAGAGCAAAAGTCTTGGCAATATAATTTTACTTGAGTCACAGACTAAAAAGTGCAGTGTGGTGGCAATACGTGTTTCCTTCGCCCGTTGATTTAAAAAATTAAGTCTGCACCTTTGTCGAGCGATTTGCTGAGCTCGCTTTTGTTCGGCGCTCCATTTGTCGGGATTACGTAGGAATATTCTTTTGAATTATTCCTTTGAATTGTTTTAAATTTTGTGGTTTTGGGAATTATATGTATTGTATACTTAGGTACCTAACCTACATAATATTAATTGTATTAAAAACGTAACGACTCGCCTTACGACTAAGACACTCCAATTAAATTAATATGTTTTAAAAATGTATATAGATTTTGGTATCTGGGTCTGATTTTAGCGAAAAATATTTTGTTACGTAACACAGGTACTTTCTATGTATTATGATGAGAGTTTGTTATTGACTACGGACGAAGACACACTAGGTACATACAAATAGCATAATTGCAATGCACTGTGTATATTCGTTATTTGATTTGAAGTATTCTATGTCATAGTGTCACTTTTATTTATTTAAGTACGTTTTTCTTTTTGTATATTGGCACCTTGTTTTTATTTATATTCATGTAATTTGTTAACATTTATTTGTGCTTTTGTTTGTGTTATGTCTTTTGTGTGCACTGAATAAGTGTTTTATTTATCTACATATCTAATACTATTAGGTACAAATTTAACAATATTGCTTCATTTACTACCATTTGCTCCAAAGCAGCCATTACCTAATATAACATGTAACAGGTCGCTTTTAATTCTTGAAGGGGTCGGCGGAGGTGTACCTACTTACACTCACACATCTCCAGCTAGATCAGTAAGTTCAATGTTTTTAATTACACATAAAAATGTAAGCGAAAATTTAATTTGAAAACATAACCATAATTTTATGTATCTAAATTACAATTTCCAATATTCCTTAATCAAATGTGGGACACACAACATTCCTCATTCACAACTCGATATTGGAATATTTTGAAATTCCATTTATAATTTCTAGATAATTTGTAATTATGTTAAACATAGAATTGGATCCATACTGCACCATGGATTTTATGGATAACCGTACGATCTTTTGATCAGGCGTATGCATGAAAATTGGCTTATTAGTCTGATTAATTCAATTAGAAATCAATTAGATTATAATGCGCTTTCCAAGTATTAGTACTTGGCTTGGGTGAAATTGTTGTTAGAGAACAATGTTTATACTAATACTTGGGTTTTTCAGAAGTACATAATTATGCTGCGACTTAACTATGTTTCTGAAAAAACCCTTATCTTTATCAGGTTCAAATGTGAACTTTTCCAAAATACACACATCAAAAATGTCTAGCGATCAAGGTATTAAAAAAATATTTTATTGCCTTCTTGAAATGAAATAAAAATTTCTATTTAGATTGATTAAATGTTTTCGTATGTGTATATCGATAAAGTACTCTCTGTTTTTACATTAATAAAGACATTTCGCGCTTTTTGCTTATACTGAATTTTTCACATTAGTTAATCCTGACATTTAAATGTGACAACAAGATAAAACTAAAAGTTTTTAAAGGTTTTTATTGCGTAAAATAAACAACTAGTCGTCTGTTTTTCCGCTGTTTTAATGCGGTAACACAATCGCAGCGATTCGACATACTCAATATGAGTGCATCCAAATCACGTTGTGGAATGGCCGCCCACGTCCGTTTTAACAGGCGAAAAAGATTTTCTGGTGTGTGCATGGCATCCTTACTTGGCAGAGTTCTTCTTTGAAGCATATCCCATGCGTGCTCAATAGGATTCAAGTCTGGCGATTGAGCAGGCCATGGTAGGACGTTGATATTAGCTGCGGCAAGTGTGTTTGCAACGACTCTAGCAGTGTATGGTGCATTATCATACATAAACAGAATCGAAGCACCAAATTTTGTCCGCAAAAGAATAACAACTTCTGATACCGTTAATTAATAACCGAATTTGAATAACTGTAACCATGGTAACAGGTTGATGTCCCTGCCACCTTGTATTGTTTTTTTTTATATATATAAAATATTTAATCAAACAAATAAAACAATAAGCTTGTCATTGACAGAATTTCCCTGCTGCTGATGTTCGACTGTCTCGTTGGTCTTGACTGCCTCGTTGGTCTAGTGGTCGCAAGCGCTACTGCTGAGCATGAGATCCTGTTTTAGATTCCCAGGTCGGGCAAAGTGATATTGGGTTTTTCTATCTGGAATTTATCAGTAGCACCCCGGAGTCTGGATTTGTGCCCGGTTGATGGCACTAGGTTCGCCTCCTAATACATGGGACTTAAATATAACTGGAAAAATGTGGGTGTACTATAGGTACACCTCTGCCTAACCCTTCGAAGAAACAAGGCGTGATGTTATGTTATGTGATAGAATTTCACCTTTTAACTAAAGCTTAATTATTTTTAACTGGAAAAAGTTACTTAATTATTTTTTTCCGTGTAAATAACTATGAAATTGGTTCGGAAAAGTCCTTTATCTGGGAGAAGAACAATTGATAGTAGGTACTATCATTAGAGGAATTAAACATCATCATTTTATTTAATGCTTGCTTTTGTTTAATGCTTTTATGTGTTAATCCAGGTTATAAATTATCAGCCGGGGTTGCGGGATGTTCGAAAGAGTTACCGTGGCCCTGGCACAGGCAACAGAAGGAACACGGGTGGGTTTTAGTCAGTAAAAGTCTGACACGCCCTCCCGCTCCGCCCAGAGCGGGAGAAGTCATTTGATGATTTCCCATTCACAAAAAAAAGGTTATAAATTATCTGTGTGCCTTTCATTTAAATCCATTCAACAGTATTTGCGTGATTACTTAACAAAATATCCAAACATACAAACTTTCACATTTATAATATTATTAGAATTTTGTTTTATGAAATCAAAACACTCATTCAAAATAATTTATGTAAAATAGGAACCCACCTGTATAAGGAACAGAGTTCAAGCTGTCGCGTACGCGGCGGTCTCAGCTCCGAGAGAGGCACGTTCCGACAATACGCGCCGTGTGCTGTAGAAATTATCGCTTTCTGTATCATGACGATTATTGCTTATGCCTGAGTTTCCTCAGGCGTTAGGTGAGAATGTTGGGTATTAGACCATAAGTTATCCTAACGGTACGTACCTATATCACCCACTTTCAAAATTTTCGCGCTTGAAGACAAAAGGGATGATATTTTTAAAGTAGGTATCTAATACTTATCTTTATATAAGATCAAATTTTAGTAAGTGCAAATATTTTAAGGGGTTTATATACTCATAAAACTGAGCAACTTTTCCCAATAAACATGGGTTGTAATACGTTTTTTTTTTTTGGACTGTCCATATAAATTGTACGCTCAGCTGACTGGTTTAGTATCGGGTTAGAATTTTTTTTTTCACACTTTGACCCATGTTTATTGGGAAAAGTTGCTCAGTATTATGAGTATATAAACCCCTTAAAATATTTGCACTTACTAAAATTTGACCTTATATTTATATGTATATAATTACTTGTCCTGACTGATTCATCAAAGCAGAGCCTAAACCGCTGCGGCTACAAACTTGAAATTTTGGCAGTTGATGCCTTTTATGTTGAGAAGATCCACTGAGGAAGGATTTTTGGAAATTCGACCTTTAAGGGGGCGAAAAGAGGTATTTTGTTTGTATGAAAAATCTTATTTCTTGAGATAATAAACTTGAAACTTGTCACGAACACGTATCTAATGAAATTATGAAGTTTGTGTTTGTTGTTGATAAGACAAACTGACTGAGTTTAGATTAACTCGAAACTCAGTATTTATATTTAAGACCGAACATAAAGAATTACGTGTATCAGGGGTTTTTGAAATTCTACCCCTAACGGGGTACCAAAGCACGAAATCCACGCGGACATAGTCACGCGGGAAGTGGTAGTTATCTATGAAACACCTATGAGTACTTACTTTTCTGCAAAATTAGCGCATTTCTTAACCATCATTTCGCGGACATTAGTGTGGGCATAGTATACCTACTGTATACATAGTGTACTGTGTCGTGGGTAACACGTTAATCTAGTTTTAAATATTTTCTGTCATACTTTAATAATAATAACCGTGTAACTGTCATACGTAAAAATAAAAACGACTATCGGCACAGTGATCGTTGAGTCTACATCCCACATGACAACCACCTAGCAAGCCAAGTCAAAATACATGATTTCTTTATCTTTCTCGGCTTTCAAAAGAGTCTCGAAACATCATTTATTATTAACGTCTACGAGTGATAAGTACCCACTTACTTAGTTCGTAAATAATAAATTCAGTGGAATATTAAATTTTATGAACAGATTTATTGATAATGGTCTCTTGATAAGACTGTTTTCTTTGATTTCCTTTCAATATTAATATTTTAACAAAGGTTATTTCCAATACAAAATAATTTATTTTTGGATAATACAGGTTTTATTTTCTATAGAACGGTTTACTGTGATGGTTTGCTTTCCCTATACAGAATAAAAAACTTTCTTAATAGAATTTTTATTTAGAAACATTCTTTAGTGTTACACTACTGGCATAGAAATACAGTGTCCGTTTAAATCACTGAGCATCGGTAAGACATAGGAACCCAGCAAAAGACAATCTTCTACAAACTTCCGTAGCTCCGGACCTATAAAACTTCGTAGAAAAATATCGGTAGCGTCACGGTAAAAGTTTTTCAATACATTATGGAGACATTAAGTCATAGTCTGGAAGTGGCTATCGATTTTTCGTAAGCTACCAAGTAGGTCAGTACATACACTATACAAAATACAACGCAGCTGATATTTCACTTTCAAGGAAGTATCTCTCGCTCATTTGTTTTTAAAGTAGGTATGTATTAAGGTGAAAGCGCCAGGGTTGCCCGCGAAATTCAAATTTTCTTACGTTTTTTGCAATTTGCAGATCAGTATTAGGTTGTATGTTGATTGAAATATGATTGGCGACCGTAAAAAATATGAGTTAACAGAATTATAATCATTAAAGTCATCAATACAACTCTCTAAGACCAAGTAAGTCTATTTAATGACTTTTTTTATGAAATCTTAACATTTCAGGATTATACTAACTTAAGGAATTGTATTACTAATTCTAATATTATAATTCTATAAATACATATTTGTTACGGTCGCGTATCATACTTTGATCAACATACACCCAGACACTGAGCTGCAAATCGCAAAAATCGTAAGAAAATTTGAATTTCGCGGGCTACCTTAGCGCTTCCCCCTTAAGAGATATCTTTTAAAATTATAACTGAAATTTTATTTTGGCATAATGGACGTAGCCAAGAAGGCTAAAATGGGATTGGGCGGGTCACGTCAGAAGCATACATGATGACTACTGGGCAAAAGTCTCCACACAATGGGTACCTGAAGATAGACGGTGCCGCCGAGGCCGGCCCAGAAAGAGTTGGCAGGATGACCTGGACACGTATCGTGAGGCCTGGTTCGAGGTAGCGCGGGAAAAATGTTCCTGGAAAGAATTGGGGGAGGCCTTTGCCCAGCAGTGGGACAGTATAGGCTAATGTAATAGGCAAATATGATAATTATGGTGATTACACAGCTGTTCTATTTTCATAATTATATTGATAGAATAACGTAATTGTCATAAATTTGTAGAGATATGGAGGTCAGATGTTAGTTGTTTCATGTAAATAAAAAATATTTAGCCGTATCTGGTAAAACACAAGTGGATTCCAAATAGTTGGGAAAAGGTTAGATGACCACAACCGTTCACGTTGTAAAATGGTCGGCAAAAAGTTAACACCGCAGCCGTATTCCGCGAATAACCTAACAATTTCACAATGAAAAAACCACCCGCCCCAGGATCATCTAATGACCGTACCGCGCTTGCGACTACAAGACCAACAAGAAAGTTTTATTTACAAACAACATTTATTCTTACGGCCCCAATTGTCCTGCTATCCCTAAAGAGTCATCCTATAATAAAAACGATCTTAACAGAGGTCATGTACGCAATAAAACACGACATCTAATAACTCGCAGACCTTTTATAATACTTTTAATTGCTCCATGTAAACTTGCTCGCACTCAGTTACAGGTTCCGTACATTGCCCGTACATTGCTCCCTAGTGGACCGTAACTGAATTATAGCCCCCTTGACAACAGTTGGGATGACCGCGGCAAGACGCTCAAAGTTTGTTGAAAGATGGTATGGTTATGTAGAAATTGTTGAAGTTCGTATTGAATTTTGAAGCGGTTGGGTCAACAATTTTGGAAGTGTACTGGTATTGAAATTATAGTTGAAACGACCTTAAGAAAGTATTTTTTATTAAAACTGCTGTTATTTTGGCTGAATAATGTTATTACTAATGTTGTGATTTCTATGTTTTTTTTTTAAATGTATTATTTTAATACCGAATTTTACAATAATATCCACTGTGGCAACACTGTCGAAGTACAAATTATTAATAATGTACATACCAAACTTTTAAATGTATTTTCATTATGGCAACTAATTGTATTATTTTACTTTGGCAACACTTAGAAATTACGGTTATGATATTATCGTTATTTCTGGGTGGGTCTAGTCGTTGGTGGTATTGTGAAAGAGTACATTTGTGCGGAATAAAAGTGATAACAAGAAAAGAGAGCTTCCTTTAAACTAAGTGATTTTACAGATAGCTAGCTTTTGCCCGCGACATCGTCCGCGTGAAGTTTCTTATTTTAACATAGAATATATTCCATGATACTTGGCAGTACTGTAGCTTCCCATTAGTTAAAGAATTTTTTGGAATCGGGTTAGCTGTTCCGATAATTATCCCTAAATAAAAACACACAAATTTTACCTCTTTAAAATTTATAAGTAAAGATTTACATTGGCGATGGCGTAAAAATATTGGCTCTTATGACACAGGGAATCCTAGTACAAGCAAAGGCTACACGGGTGAATAGTGTCTTGAAATGTCATTATTAAGAGGATATCATTGCAAACAAATGTCGACATTTGTTTGGTTATTTAATTTATTTTAAAATGAAAATGCAGAAAATAAGCTCGTTACGTTGTGTTCCACAAGATTACAAACAGTAGTTTTACATTGTTAAGTTTTATTATAATTCTTAAAACGGAGCTTAGTGGCCACTATTTTCATTTTTCATTCTACAATAAAAGAAATAACAAACAAACGACGAGGGCGCCACTGCACGCACGACATCCTCTTAATAAAGTGTCAATTTATTATAATAATTTAATCATTTATTATTTTTATGTTCTATATTCTAATGTGCCTCCCCCCCTCTCCCCTATCACATGGGACTTAAACATAACTGGCAAAATGTGAATGTACTATAGGTACACCTCTGCTTAACCTGTCGGGAAATATAGGCGTGGCGTATATTCTAATGTATAGATTGGCTAACTGAAGATGTAATTTAACTGATGGTAAATTGTTGAGGTCGGTTTAAGAGACCAAACGAGTGAATGCACTTTATATCCCCACTCTACCAGATTAATTTTGTGTAAATAGGGATAGACCATTCTCCATACTAAAATCTCAAGAATATCAAGAACATAATACTTTTGCTCCTGTTCCGGTTCTGTGTTCGTTTGGTTTAAACCCGCCTTCATAGTAAATTATGAATAGATACTATTACTAACTAGATAAAAAAGGTCTTGGTAGTAAGACATACTCGTACATAGGTACTGGGTGAGGTGAGTCGTGACGTCTGTAGGCACTCAGATTAACGGGCTAACAACTGCTCTCATTTATCAGGCTTTAGACGCAGACTAGTTCAGGGTTCAGTAGAAGAAAACATTTATATAAACCTGGAAGCAAAATAATCTTAGGAGAGGAATATTATTGGTAAGTAGTAATTTGATTGAACTGTACTAAAAATAAAATAGTGCGTGTCTGTGTATCAGCTCCGACGCAAGACTGGAGTTTACTCCGTGAAAAGTGCGCAAGGTACGTTGCGCAGGAAAACGTAAGGACGTAACGCTTTTGTGTTGACGCTTGTATTAATTTCACTCCTCATAAAATTTTCATACCGGGGCCCTTATATGAAAATCAATTCTTAAGGAGTAAACTCCAAAAAACGTGTGCAGTCGGGGGACCCCCGTCAGGAACGAAGTACCTTCTCACGTATTATTTAAAACAAAAACAAAATTTTAGCTGCCGCTATCTTCGATTTACATTTTGACCATACTATCGACTTTAGCACCCTCGAAGACTATGAAAATGACACCCATGACAAAAAAGAATTGAATTTTTGCAGCCGCCATCTTGAATTTTCAATTCGACTCCACTATCGGCTTTAGCACCCTCGAAAACTATGAACTCGAAACTCATAGTGGAAAATTTTCAAAATTTTCGCAGCCGCCATCTTGGATTTTCATTTTGACCAAATTCACACTTTCTCTCTCTCTATACAGAAAAGAAGAAGAAAGTGTAAATTCGAATGAAGAAAGTCGCATGGAAGGGGGGCATACAACAATTATTATTACAACAACCATTATTTTATTATTATTATAATTTTGTTATTTCTCTGTCATCACACCAATATAATTTATTATCAATCATTGCTCTAAATGCAGCTGGGCATTAAATGTTTTTAGAGCCATTAACTCAATTTAAAATAAATGTATACGAAACCACGTACCAAACAAATTAGCGACGAACAATCAAGCCTTTCCGCCCACAATAAATTGCTGGCTGCATAGAAACACTAGATTCCGCTTAGAATAGAATCGAAACAATGAGAACCAAAGGTACAATGGAGATGCACATTTGACCAACTTTTAATATCAGCAGAGCGGAATAAAAGCGCTGAGCCACCTCCGGCGAGCTCATTTAGACAAATTATGCACGTGCATTCTGAAAAAATAAAGGTACAATCGTACCAAGTATGTACAGTTGGCAGAGATGTTCATTTTTAAAGAAGCCAATTTTATATGGAGCTGCAATTATTTTTGTGAGCTGCGAAATGGAATATTTTTGTGTGGGATACAGTCAAAAGTTGCACATCAGTGGTAACACTAGCACTACGAAAATCACTCTTACTGCTCCGATATAAAGGCGCTATCAATATAAAATTGTTACCACTGATGTGCGGTTGAGTGTGCTAGCAATTTGTTGAACGATAGTGTGAAAGATTTTGTACAAAGTCAAAATAAATAGCTACAGTTTGCTAAAAAAGTCTCCAATAAATCACTACCATACATTACTATACATAATAATAACTTTTGGCATTTAAAAATAAAACTTGCTTCGGTCTTATCACCAAAAGGACCATAATTTAAGAGCTATGGAATGTTGTACGTACAACGCATCACTATGGTTGTGGATTTATTTTAAAATTGCCAATGGCGGATAATAACATTCTGATAATGTGTACCACATTTTTGCATGGATCTGAATGTTTATAGCACTGTACTGTATTTGCTATCTCGGCAAGACGAGACTTTGCACTTCCGTCCGGCCGTACGTAAGAGCATCAAACAAAAATGTATAATGCAACACATACTCTGAGCCCTGCTAATGTATGACGTAACACAAATGTATTATGCGGCGCCAGTGTGTATCCCCCTTAAGGTCGCGTGCGTGGATTTGTTCTTGTTTGCGAATGCATTTGTTAAAGGGGAAAGGGAGGGGGGTCTAAAACAATGGCGTTGTTCTCCAAGAGAACAATAAAAGTATCATGTTCTTTGCTGAGTAAGTAAAGATTAATCTTCACCACGCTCGTGGGTAATAAGCGATGTATTCATCTCGCTTCGTGCATTTTAATGCTAAGACAATGTCTGGTTCTATTCTTATATTTTCTCATTGTGTAGTTGACTTTTTAAAAGAAATGGACGCTTGTTAGAAAGCGCATGTTCTGTTTCTTTCCCTATAATATTATTAAAGAAAAACTCCTTTTTCAAGAATAGATTTTTGAGGGATTTTTTATTCTCATTCACAAAACAAATAAAACATTTCGTCCATAGATTTCTTACAATCTAAATAAGATTACAGTAGGACACTAATATCAAACAGCTTGCAAATTTATTTTCCTTATGAAATAGCTATTTAAGAAGACACTTGGTCAGCAAATTAAACATGCTAATAAACTTATTAGAATAATCAAATACACAAATCATCAAGGAATGTTTAAAAATATTGATTTTGATGTTTACCGTACAATCTTAAAGAAATTCAAAGAGTGGTTGCACAAAAAAATCATTTTCACTCTCCCAGTCGTTAACACAAGGTGTAACAGGACGATTGACATTCCTTTAAACCACGTAAAGAGAATCATGTTCTTTACTCGTACACTCAAAATCAATCAAATCGAATGAATACTTTAGACACAGGAAATTACTTTTCATTTTCTTATTTTTCAACATGATGTAGATCTGAGTCCGTATTAATAAAAGGTAAGGTCAAGTTACAGTTGAACGGTAGTCCGCATGGTACATTAATATAATAAAACATTAATTTAAATATCTATTTACAATATATTAGGAATAAAATTAAATAAATTGAAACAATGTCACAATTAGGTCTGGACGCCAGCACATCAAGCTACCCGAAACTGTCAAATTTTCCCAATCAACCTTGAACCTAATGCTTTAGCAATAAAGTCGAAAATCTATAAAAGAAATTTGACAGATTGTAGTAGCTTGATGCGCTGGCATCAGTACATAGGTTAAAATTAAATTACATTTATGAGGGAGGTTATCTCAAGGAAACAACCTTTTCAGTAATAAAGTACATAATTATATTTGGAATGTAAAACAAAAGTTAACAATTTAACACAAATAATTTTTTTTTCTTTTGTGATGCGCACAGCAAAGGAGTGGAACTCTCTACCTGCGTCTGTGTTTCCGAACGCATACAACCCCGATCTCTTCAAAGTGAGAGTTAACAGGCTTCTTCTGGGTAAGCTCGCTCCATCGTCGACTTTGTCTCGGTCACCTCTGACCTAGACTAGAGTCAAGAGCAAACCTATCTCAAATTTAAAAAATTAAAAAAGAACATTGGTAACGAAAAACCGTAAATACTATGATACGGTGGCGGCTTGCGCGGTACTATGTATGTGAGTTGCTACAAATTAAATTAATCAGTACAGGGGGCCAACCACCACCTCTTAAAGCAGTATTATTTTAATGTTACATCAGTGTGAGAAAGAGATGAAGCTATACAGAACGTCTAGCTCCATCTCTTTCCCACACTCAAGTAAGATTACAATAATACTGCGTTAAGAGGTGGTGGTCTAGCTCCAGAAGTTAGTGTCATTTAGAAAGTCATTCACGGATTAATAGCATTTTACAATTAATTTTAATTCATTTTAACCAGAGTTTACTTTGTTGAAGGACCTATTTTTTTGGTTTAATATTATGCGCCACAATAGTAGTAGTTTTACGTATTTATGGTAACTGGCGATTGAGAACTTCCGTTTTTATGATGAACAGTATCTTTGTATTTGCTGGTGATTCCTTCAATGTAGCCCGCGAAATTCAAAATTTCTTACGTTATTTTTTTGCATATTGCAGCACTGTTTTACTTTGTACGTTGATCAAAATTAAATAAGCGGATACATGCATTAATATATCAACTCACGCTTTCTTCCCATGGGGGAAAATACAGAACGCCACCCGCTACGATCTTAATGCTTTTGCTTCGTTAACGTTCATACATCTGGTCATTACGCGGATATTATGATAAGACACTAAATTATAATATTTTAAAACACCAATATAGCACTCATCATTAACTGCTGGAAATCTTCATATTAATTTCGCGCGCTTACTTGACAGATCCCTCTAAATTGGCAATTGGTTTACCACATGTATAGTTATTTTGGCAATTTGATATTTTGCTGGTCTATAATTTATGATTCAATTATGAGGTAGGTATTGTCACAACTGGGTGTCACCACTGTGTGGATCGCCCGGAGGACACGGTGGAGCATACGGTGGAGGCCTGCTCGGCTTGGGCGGGTCACCGCCGTGTCCTCGTGGAAGCGATCAGCGGCGGCGATATCTCGCGACCGGCTCTGGTCCAGGCCATAGTACAGAGCGAGAGTAAATGGGAAGCCATCACCTCCTTCTGTGAGGCAGTAATGCTCGCGAAGGAGGAGGTGGAACGCGTGAGGGAGAGGCAAGCTTTGCGCCCTCACGCCCCTAGTCGCCGCAGGAGACGCCCTGGGCGTCGGGAATCAGCAGCCGATTCCCGGCCACCGTAGGCGCGGGCTTGCGGATGGCGAGCAATGGGTAGCTCGCCGTCCGGTAAGGACCAGGCCCGAGTCGACGGCGCGTTGTGTTCCACGCGTGCCTCAAAGTGATGTCAGCACTATTGACGGGGTCCGCTAGGGCCGATGCCAGCTAGGGTTGCGGGGTGTTCGAAAGAGTTACCGTGGTCCCGGCACAGGCAACTGAAGGTACACGGGTGGGTTTTAGTCAGTAAAAGTCTGACACGCCCTCCCGCTAAGCCCAGAGCGGGAGAAGTCATTTGATAATTTACCATCCAAAAAAAAAGGTATTTTCACAGGATTTCAAAATCAAAATCAAAAGTCATTTATTCAAACTAGGCTGAGAATCAGCACATTTTGAACGACAACATTACATAAGACAGTCCCCCAAAACGCACGCCCTTCACCACTTCCTAGAGCTTTAGCTGGGAAGAAGAAATGGCGCAAGAAACTCTTCAGCAGCGCAGCTATCTGTTTAGTTAGAAAATCTTGATTTTATATTCATTTTCTCTGAATTGTAAAAGAGCACCGTTTACATTCGGACGTGAACTTACATTCGGAAAAACAAAAGCCACACGCCATGCGATCCGTCATAATGACTACCTGTTACATGTAAGCAAGTCTTCTCTGTATCTTCATACCAATGCAGTAAGTACCCTTTCTATCCAAGATCAACCTGACAAAACTACTCGGCACATTTTCTTTGACATCATTCATCTACCAAACTTGAAGGCGTCTCGAACGAAAATGTTTGCACTTTGGCGTATTCCCATAGCTCTCTGGCCGGGAATAGACAGCCGGTTCCCTTTCATATCGTAAATTTAATTTAACACTTCGGACGGGACGCTTATGTCGTCCATTTGCTTTTGAAACTTATACTTGCAAGATGGGAGATGTGGTGTTTTCAAGGGATGGACTTCTATGGTATTTCAAAGCGAGTAACCGTATTTTATAAATGGAATACTGCATGTTTGTTGAAGCTTCTTTGACCCTGTGTGGAGGGGCAAAGGCTCAGCACACTATGAACCGGCCTTTGAGTTTCCGTTGTTTTGTGTTTTTTTTCGCATCGATTATTTGTAACCCTATGGCTACACTGTCACGATAACGCGAACTACAGTTCACGCGCTCTATCTCGCACACCGCTCGACCTCTCGCTGCACAACAGAGACCCGCGAAGTGCAGCTCGCGTTATCGCAACAGTGTGACCGTAGCATAAGAATAATTGTAGTTGTTTATCCACCCTCTTTTCATAACATCCGATCCGTTTACAGACTTTTTTACTAAAAAATCGTTGACATCCATCATAATCTTTATCCTTTTAAACTAAAGCAATACAAAAATTGCCATGATTGTTAATAATAATATCCGATCATTCTGAAATAGATAATTTATTTGATGTGCTTGTTCTGTATGTACAAGTTTTAATATTTACATAATATATAAGCTAACAGACTTAAAATAATAATTATAATATGTACAAATGTAAAAAAATATATATATTTATATAATTATAGGGCATCAAAAAATTCGTCCGCATCGCTGTCAACAGGAAAAGTGCCCAAAAGGCTGGCAGCATTGCCACGTTGTATGGCGATGCTGATTCTTTGGCCAAAGAATAGGCCAGCCCTTTGGTCACGTGAAGAGTCGACCAACCGCTTGGAGATGTCTCGGAAAACCAAGTGGGCACTCGGACCCCATGGCCCTAGTGTTTCAACCCCAAACGGCTCGAACATATAATTCCCAAAAAGATCGGAATATTTTCGCCGTTTGAGGTTTTCCGCACCTGCAGCAGCCGCCCCAGCACAGCCCGCCGTACTAGGAAGATGGGATGGCGCAAGGGTGTCGACACATGTTGCATCCCACACCAAAGGCCTGCCTAACTTCCAAGGCATTATGGTCATTCCGTCTGGTCTCTTGCCATCGTCGCGTGCCAAGCCGTTGGGTTCTAAAACAGCTGGCACCCCGGCGGTGACAAGAGCACGACGGATAATGTCATTAATGCTGGCGTGCCGTGCTATCCGGCCTGCGCTCTTACTACAAGACAGGCCATGATGTCCGAGGCAGTCAACGGCTTCACCGCACTGGCAGCGATGTGGAGCCCCGCAAGGAGCGCCCAGACGCAGACAGGTAGCGAGCCGGAAGGTGGAGTCACCCAGCAAAGTGCCTATGTTGGGTGACGGTAGTGCTTGAAGCCAGAGGCCCGACTCCCATTCACTCACAGCCAGCAGGCGGGCACGCTCAGCAGTATTGGTGGACGTATTGATAAGATTATTCCGTACCAACCTGCAGAGCGGCTCATCCCACTGTCTCTGGGAAGATGGGTTCACGGGCCGATCTGTATCCGGGCAAGTTGCTATCCAGGCGTTCACCGCATCACTCAAGCATGGCACTTCAGAGTCGACCAGGGAGGGAGCTAAAATTTTCCCCGTCAACTTTTCAGTGCTGTGGACAGAGGACAGGAACGCCGGTAAGCTAATACTGGTAATTTTGCGGACGCCGAGGCCGCCAAAACGGATGGGTAGTGTGGCTTGAAGCCACGCTCGGTCGTCCAAGGCCACATTTAAAATAGATGTTAGCGTGTTGCGAATAATTTGGTCAATTTTGTCCAACAGATGTGGCTGCTTCCATAAAGGGGAAGAACGTAGAAAATATATAAAATTTGGGCCAAAACAACAGTATCTTATCAAGGTGAATGCCGAATGTAAATTAATTTTGGAGAGTCTGTCCGAAATGTCGTTGAAGTTTTTGATTTTTTCGTCGATAAAAGGAGAAAAGCTGTCTTCTAAAATTGGGGAACCTAGGAGGTGCAGTGAACTTTTTTCTAAAATTTTTATTTGTGGGGCTATTGCATTAAATTTATCTAGGGTCAATTGTCTGTCAGTAATGTCAGGAAGATAGATTTCACATTTTGAGGGGTTAAGGTCCAAGCCAATAGATTTAAATTCCTGTTTGAGAAGTTGTAGGTCTTTCAAAACGGTGTCTGCATCACCTCCTAGAGTTCCATCGTCTAAATACCACACGTTAAATTTTGAATTTAGTTTCTGGATAATTGGATGAATAGCCAAGCTGAAAATGACTGGCCCGAGAGGGTCACCTTGTTGGCATCCTACTGCAGATTCCAAAACATTGTCCTTGTATAATAATTTGGAAGGGTACCTGTAACATTGCCACATAAAACCATAAATTTCGGGTAGTTCCTTTTTGACTTCAGCCAACAAAGTGTCCCTGTTTACAGAGTTAAAGGCGTTCTTCACGTCAACCTTGAGGATGACCTCACCTTTGTTGAAGTTTAAAAAGGTGGAAAGGGCATGTACGGCAGCCTCACAGCCCCCTTTCGAGCCAAAACCAAGCTGCAGGGGCTGAAACTTAGCTGTAAGCGTTTCGCTGTAAAGCTTACAGCATATTTTGGCTGCCGTACGCCTGTAGGTGCACCCAACGGCGATGGGACGAATGCCGCCGTCCTTCTTGCGCAGGGCGCATAAGTTGGCCCCGTACAAGACATCCACGACGGCCTCGTTCACACCGCCGGTGAGCATGAGGTTAATCAGGGCCGCAAGCTCCTTCAAAAGCGACTCACCAGCTTCCCCGGCGCCTGAACTCAGTAGATCCTTTAGATGTTGTGGAGTCAGGCCGTCGAGGCCGCCGGCGGAACCACTTCGAAAGGAGCTCACGGCTGCAATCAACTGGGGGGCCGAAACGTTTAGGATGGTTGAATTTAGGTCGGGAGAGTCAGGTGGGTCGGGAAAGGTGAGACCATCCGCAGGCGCTGGGTGTTTACTCTCTAGAGCTGTTAGCGTTTCCGAAGAGTAAGGCGCCACCACATCACTGCTGAACAATATCCTGGCCGCTCCCCTGATGTCACCTTCACTTAATTTGGATTCCACATGTGAACATAAGCCTTTTTGCGATTGATTGTTAAATGCAGGTAATTTTGAATCTAAAATTATGGTCGAATTGTTGCAGTTGTCTTTAATTTGCTTCGTTAAGGTTGTTTTAGTTGCCAAATTTTTTTGGACATGTAGAATCCTATAAGGGAAGGTGAGTAATTGCTCCCAGGCACTTTGTGAGTTCTCCTGAGTCGCAAGACGGAGACATCGCGTCAAACTTAGCGCAACAGACTGTCTCGCGCCCCGGGGAACTCTCTTTAAAACCGGGGTAGAATTTTTTAATTTTGCTAGCGTTTGCCACAAGGTTTGGTCTGGAGGTGTTGATGTTGGGGATGTGGCTGGGGGGCACAATGGTACACTATGTGGTTTGTGGATCTTGCCATAGTGTATCCTCAGCCCCCTTTCGCCTTTAAAAAAGCGTGCCTGTGAGCAATACGGGCATCTCACCAGCTGGACATCGAGCGATGTGACAGGTTGACTGGCACTATTTCCGGCATCGCTACTGCCGTTATTGATCATAAATAACTTATATAATGTTCCACTTACCTATATAAAAATAAAATAAACTATATAAACAACACGCACTAAAACTAAACACATTATTTACAAAAAATGTCACTAATGACGGAGTGTCACCGTTTGACGACTGCGGCGCAGCCGCGCTCGGGGTCTGAGGCGCCGAGCACACAGGGTGCAGCCTTCGCAGCCGTCGCCCTGATCACTGATTCTATTTTTTTTTGAAATCAATATTGATTTAAATAATGTTTAAAGTTTTTTGGGAGTGGGATGATAAATGGTGAATAATTTGACTATGACAGCGCAAAGTCAAAACCTAATCTCCTCTTCCCCCTGATCCCTTCAAAATGGTTGAGCTGAATGGTGCTGATCCATGCGTCATGTTCGTGAACGGACGCCGTCAGTAGGGGGGACTGGTCATCTCTTAGCTGCCACGGATTGTTTTAATTTTTGAATCGTTTTTAGTTTTTATCTTTTTGTTGCGGACGCTTTTAACGAGCACGTCTTTCTACAATTCTACATTGTTCCATTAATTAATTATCAAAATTAAATTGAATCGAGAATATAGCAGTTCAGGATTTTTGTTGTATTTTTACAAATCATTCTGAATGATTAATATTTATACAATTGTAAATTAACATGGCACGCCCGTGGATGTCAATCCGATGCATCGCTCCCGTATTGGAAACTGTTTAATCAATTCAATGGTGTAACCATTGGACAGCGATTACAGGACAGGCAGGCACATTGACTGGAAATTAATTAATAATAACACTGAAAAGCACAGTCTTCACTATGTGCATACCAAGTGTATCTATGTACCTATTCAAGTGCTTTTTAAGCGACTTCAATAAAAGGAGGAGGTTCTCAGTTCGTCGGTTTTTTTTTGTATCTGTGTTCCTCGATTACTCAAAGACGGCTGCACCGATTTGGAAAATTATTTTTTTGTTTTAAAGGGTATACTTTTACATTCAGAAGAATGTATTGTGCAGATTTCTTCATAAACCATTATCATACGATTATAATTTATTAAGTTACTCTCACAATCGAGTGGATAAACCAATATCACCAGGATTGAATCACAGGAGCTAGACCACCACCTCTTAAAGCAGTATTATTGTAATCTTACTTGAGTGTGGGAAAGAGATGGAGCTAGACATCCTGTATAGCTCCATCTCTTTCTCACACTGAAGTAACATTAAAATAATACTACTTTAAGAGCTGGTAGTTGGCCCCTGATCGGTAATTGCACTATGTTACAAAGACACTTCTTATATTAGGTTGCCATTAAACAACTTAAACCACTTTCAAGAGCTGCCAGTGTCATCATTGTTATGGAATATTGACACTGACAGTTCTGGAACGTGGTTTAGTTGTGCTGATCGCGTTCAGTTTCATTGGTGAAATCCGCTCTTAGTTCTTCATATCCTTTGCGTCTCTTGTACTGCCAAAAGCAACAATGAAAACAGGAATAATTATAACACACGCTCCACGGTTCCTATATCTCAGTCCTCTCGTCAGTGTTGCCACTGAAATAATTAAAAATGTACGTGTTTTAATAAAAGAATGTCGCAACAATTCTCTCGATTCCCTCGCGTATCCACTCCAATTAATATTACGTCTATATTTATTATTTTTTTGGTATTAAACTGACGGATATTTTCGAATTTTCAAGCTGATACCAATTTGATTGAAAGTCGGACTATATACGACGAGCAATAACGAATAATTGGATTACAACCCAAGTCCGCGAAAAGAATATTTTGAATCATAACAGCGCGCGATGAAAAAGACTTATGACAGCATAGATTTTTTGGAACGACGTTCTTTTACGCGGCTTGCGGTAGGATTAAAGGGGGGGCGTGCGGGGCAGAACCAACAGCCTTCTGAATACTATATTGGTACGGGTTGATTGCCCGGTTGTGAGGCACTGGAATGCCGTCCACGGATCCGGACGAGCCCTGTATGATATTAAATAGTGCAATGTTGTAAACTGATAATTTTACTAACAGGTATATGTATTTTTTATTAACAAAATATGGAATGTAGATTGTTTCTAAAATCAAATGATTAATAATAATTAAACTGGCAGAAATCGCCACGCGAAAAAGCGTTCATACTTGTATGCTTCCTCCATGCGATTTTCTTCTTTTGAATTCACACTTTGAATTTACACTAATTGTGAATTAGGTCAAAATAAAAATCCAAGATGGCGGCTGCGAAAATTTTAAATTTTTTTCGTCATGATGGTCGATTTCATGGTTTTCGAGGGCGCTAAAGCAAAATTTAAATCCAAGATGGTGGCTGCGAAAACTTTCAAATTTTTCATTATGGGTGTCGATTTCATAGTTTTCAAGGGTGCTAAAGTCGATGGTGAGGTCTAAATGTAAATCCAAGACGGCGGCTGCGAAAAATTTGTTTTGTTTTAAATCATACGTGAGAAGGAACTTCGTTCATAACGGCCCCCGACCGCACACGTTTTTTTTTTCATCTCAGTTTCTATCAAATGGTTTAAAAACTAGTAATTTAGCAGTACATACCTACTAACATTCCCAATGACACATGACATGATTCTATAGAAAAACTTTAAGCTTGTATAAGGCTTTTGAAATAACTCGACCATATTATCACAGAGCAAAAAACAATAAGAATCAACAATAAAATGACTAGCTCCTACGATTAAATAATTTCAACAAATATCATTTCGAATTTTCATATTCACTGCATTACGACATTACACTTAATATCAATCTTTCGACAAAACCTTTTACAGTCATATGACAGACCACCAAGCATGCGTGTAGCGACTTCCAAATAGGACAAATTGAAGAGCAGATTGAGCGATGGGATCGTGACAAGGGAAGTGCATTAGTCAGTGTTTGCCCTAACATAGATGAATGATCAGGTAATACAAGGACGAGAGTGCAGGTGTGGCTACGAGTACTTAGGTAGATAAGTAGCTGGCTATCTACATTGTGGAGGCGTCATTTGTTTTCTTTTTTCTATAATCAAATAAATGCTATGAAGACCATGTGTGTAAATTGTATTGAATCTTGCATTTTAATAATGTTTTTATCAAAAAAAAAAATTTTAATTTTTTTGTTTCTTGTACAATTGAAGTTAAATAAAAATGTATTTATTTATTTATTATAAAATAGCATTTTTATGTTGTTTGCATAAAATTGTTATTTGTTTTGAATGAATAATAATTATTATTGGCGCAAAATAGTAGTAGAAACTGTTGTATAATTAGGGGTATTACGGAGCCGTAGGCGAGGTTTTTAATAGTATCACACGAGTGTTTTAATTCCTAGTTATATGCAGTTTCATACACTATTTTATCTACTCTCATACATTGAGATTGAACCTTAATAAAAGATTTTTTGCATTTGTCATGCCATAAAGTCGTGATAGCATTTATCATAACATATATAATTTTCTCGACTTTGCTGATCGAGAAAAAATTTCGACTCGATTATGAGTCATTACCGTCGCCGCATATAAAATATTGGGCGGAGTAAAATTTTTTTCACATTCACTGATATCAGATATTTTTAAGCAAGAATAAAAAAATCCCACGAAATTCAGTAATACAAAACATTATATATGAATGGCGCTCAAAACCCAGCACATCACCGCGCATGCGCTAAAGCGGCGCTGCGACAAACAAGTAAAAATTGGAATCAAAATTTTTTTGAAATAGTGCGCCCCGCATATGCGTTGCATTAGAAAAAACATATTTATGGAAACTCCTTGGTGATATTAACTTCTTGGATTTGCCCTGTATCGTAATGGTAAAAAGTTATAACATTATTTTCTTTGGAAAAAATCGTTACATTAGGATTCTATTTTTAAATTTTGGTATTGTGTTTATAAATTAAACTCGATATAAACTCGTTTTGAAGTTTATAATTCGAATTTTACGATATAAGTGTAAATAAACCAAATTACGGTATGAAAGAAAAAATATAGCTTAAACATTAAAAAAAGCTTAGGATTTTCAACGTACTATATAATAGTACCATTCTATTATTGTCTTACTGCTGGACAAAAGCCTCTTCTCATATAGAGAAGGGTCGGCGTATTGGTTTATTTAATTGCATTATAATAAATGATTCTTATTGATTATGTCAATATGAATGATATGAAATTATTTGCTTAAACTTCCAAATTAATAAGGGCTAATTACATTATTGATTTACCTAGTATGCAACATTAAACATTAGTCTGTAGACAATAACAGACAATGTTGCACAAAACTAAACTGAAGTCGAATTGAATCGAGTCACTGTGTACTCGGGTTTGCTTACTTCGCAAAACCGAAATCCTTGGAAACTTGCCCACCAAACATTGTAGGCGTTAGGTCTGTTTCACATGTTGTCGTTCCTCTTCTATTATATCGGCACGAAACTAATGAGAATAGTCCATGGGATGATTAACATTTTTAACCGACTTTAAAAAGGAGGAGTTCTTTTTAATGTTTGTTACCTCAGAACTCCGTCATTTATAAAACGATTTGGAAAATTCTTTTTAGTCGTCTTCAAAAAAAGGAGGAGGTTCTCAGTTCATCAGAATCTTTTTTTACGTAGATAGGTTTCCGATTACTCGAAGACGGCTGGACAGATTTGAAAAATATTTTTTTTTTTGTTTGAAAGGGTTGGTATACTTTCTAGGTGGTCGTATATAAATTTTATTAACTTTGCTTGGGTAGTTTTTGAGTAAGCTTCAATAATATTTATTTTTAATAATATGTGTTTTTCCCAATTAGTATATGTGGATGATGTTATAATAACTTCTTGTCACTGTAATTTACATGCATAGCAGGTAGTGGTATTCGAATTTGTGTTGGGTAGGTACTACAACTAAAAAGTGTAAAATAGTAACTGTTAAAAAAAACCAAAAAAGAAACTCTACAAAGTGAAAAATAACTTTAATTTCGGAAGTCGGTGGCAAAAAACGAAAATACAAAACCAGACACCGACTTCCGAAATTAAAGTTATTTTTCACTTTATAATGTTTTTATTGGAAGTCGGTTGTTTTCTTTTTGTAAAAAGTTTTTATTTATTTGAAAGGACTTCCACATTGGTCCCATAAAAATTTGTTCAAGTTCTGACGAGTAGTTTTTGAGTTAGCTTCAATAATACGTATTTTATCCACTTAGCGTATGTTGATGATGATAAAATAACTTCCTGTCACTTGTTATTTACATTGCAAGTAGAGATACGAATACATACGAATATATGTGGCGTAGGTTCCACAACTAAAAACTGAAAAATAAAAACGTCTTTACAAAAAAAAAAAACAACTTCAAAAAACACTAGAAAGTGAAAACTAACTAATTTCGGAAGTTATTTTTCACTTTGAAGTGTTTCTTTTGGAAGTCGGTTTTTATTTGTAAAAATGTTTTTTTTAGGCAAGGTCATAGCGGGACCCAGAGTGCATCGAATGACATCTATGATAAGGCATGACATGACATGTAAGTACTCGTGAAGGCTTCTACTTACGAGTAGAATGCGTTTATTCCATATAAAAACGCACCCTTTTTTCACGGTGGTTCTCTTTTTAAGTTTGTGTTTTCTTTACAATTAGGTACCTACTTCATTTCGTTTCCTAAAATAAACTAAAATTCTAGATGTTACAATGAGCTGGAGTTTCGGTATCGCCCATTACAAACCATTTGAAATCTCACTTTTGATTAAGGTCTCGACGAAGATTCATTGTTTTAAGTTTTCACTCCTCGGTTTTGACAAAAGAGCGCGTAGAATTTGGAACTGGGCCAAGTATATGTAGATTAGACACTTTGAGTGTACAAAGTTTCGATTTGAACTCAAGGAAGGAACCAATTTTAAATCTGATTGTAAGTTTAATTTGATTGAAAGAAACAGTCTACTTATATTGTAAATGCAAAAGTAACTCTGTCTGTCTGTTACTTGTTCACAGCTGAACGGATTTCGATGAAGTTTGGTACACAGGTAGACCATGGTCTGAGTCAGGACATTGATACTTTTTATCTCGGTAGAACGTTGTTATGTGAAATAATTTCCGACCCTCACGCGGGCTAAGCCGCGGACAAAAGCTAGTGTCATATAAATACGAAAGTAAACATGGTCAGTAATAATATACACATTAAAAAAGTCTAAGAAACATGCATCATTTACTACATGTTTCATTAATTGATACTTTATTTTTTACTAAACAAAGTAGATTGGTATACAATCTTTTTGCTCTCAGAAACATATACTGGCTAATTTTAAAATAAAAATAGAAACTTTTCGACTGTGTTTTGTTTTAATTAAAAACAAAAGCTAATTATTTTTTCCCGATTTCAGGTGTTTTTGTTGCTTGATAAATTTGGTACTCACTTTCATCATTTTGTGAAATACCTACAGTTTTTGAAAAAAATGAGTGGCAAGTCATTTTTAGGGTTCCGTGGTTAACAAGGAACCCTTATAGTTACACCATGTCCGTCCCCACCTTAGCTCAGAGACTCTTAGTACTAGAAAGCTATAATTTGGCATGGATAAACATATTAATCACGCCGGTGTAAAGTGGGGATGTTTTTTTCTCTCGCGTACCCCATGGTGTGGGATGTTGTTGGAAAGGTCTTTCAAAAATATTGTGGAGTTGTGAAAACAATTTTTCAATTAAGAGATCCGTTTCTGAAGTATTAAGCTTTAAAGTGTGCTAATTTTTGTTAGTCAAATGTGTGTGTGTGTGAGTGTGTGTGTGTGTGTGCCCACCAGGTAAACGGTTAGTTTTGGATATGTGAAGAATTCACAGTAGTAGTATATACAACGAAGTTAAAAAGAAAATTATCGCAACTAAGTAGACTTTACAAGTTAACGAGTAATAGTCGACCAACTTACATTTGCAGTTGGAATGTATGAGAGAACATGTTTTTCAACTACAATGTTAAGCTTGTTCTTGGGATAAACTCATCCCAACAACGGAACCCTTCATGGTGCGTGGTCCGACATGCACTTGGCCGATTTTTTTTATTTATGTCATGGAGCGACGCCATTTGACTGCTAATGAAATGCAGAGAGCTTTAGGAATGCTACAAGCTGGAAGAAATCAGTCCCAGGTATCTCGGCATTTTGGTGTCAATAGAAGCGTGATTTGTCGTCTTTGGTAGCGTTAAGTTAATACAGGGAATCCTGCTGAGCAGCACCCGGGATGTGGAAAGAGTACAACTGCTCGACAGGACCGATACATACAACTGACTGCAAGACGTCAGCCGATGTTAACCGCCCGGGAGATAGGTTTAAAGCTACAATTCTCAAGCGGTGTTGTTGTTAGCCACCAAACCATGAGAAATAGGCTGCAAGAATACAGCTACGAGGACGACCCCCAATTAGGTGCCCACCTATACGCCATGAGAATCGCGTCCGTCGAAACGAATGGTGTAGGGAACACTTGACATGGACCCAGGAGCAATGGGGTAAAATTTTATTTTGCGATGAGTCCCGGTTTGGACGTAGGCCTGATACGAGAACGGTAAGAGTGTATCGTCGTCCCGGAATTGCTGAACGGCTGAGATACGTCCAGGAAGTGCACCCTTACAGTGGCTCTACAGTGATGGTATGGGCGGGTATTATGAAGAACAGACGAACTGTGCTCGTTCTTGCAGATGGCAAAAGAACGCTGAAAGTTACGTTGAAGATGTCCTCGGTCGTTATGTTTACCCATTTGCACAAAGTCTTGGCTCAGATTTCACGCTGATGCTTGACAATGCGCGTTCGCACACAGCTCGGAGGACCAGAGAGTACTTGGCAATGGAAAATATCCGGGTATTGCCGTGGCCTGCACAATCGTCAGACCTCAATCCCATTGAGCACACATGGTACATGCTCCAGAGACGTGTTCTAGAGAACGTGGCGGAGTGTCGACAACCCAACAACTGAAAGACTTGTTAAAATTCAATTGGGAGGGATTGCCGCAGGATCAGATAAACAATATTATAAATTCAATGAAAAATAGTTGCCGACGTTAAACAACAGAAGGGTCACACTTTGTATTGAATTACCAAATAATAATAAAAAATGTCGTTATTTAATTTCGTAAAACCTGAAAAGTTTAATTTCGTTTTTACTTTATTTTATACTATGTATGTTACGGTACACATAAAATATGGTTAATTATTATTATTGAATGTAAACGAGGCAAAAGGAGTATGTAAGGATCGTAGCAG
This sequence comes from Fissipunctia ypsillon, assembly GCA_947568875.1. Lineage (NCBI taxonomy): Eukaryota > Metazoa > Arthropoda > Insecta > Lepidoptera > Noctuidae > Fissipunctia > Fissipunctia ypsillon. The sequence goes on from OX387649.1 coordinate 20,695,788, forward strand.
GTGGCGTTCTGTAGTTTCTGTCTACCCCCATGGGAAGAAGGGATGAGTTTATGTATGTATGTATTATTATTAAATGAACAATTTAATTAAGGATTTTGTTGCTTTAGTCACTAATGCATCAAAAATGCTTAGTTATTATGTATAAAAGAAATATAAATATATTACAATAGTAAAAATCGTTAAACCGTACATGTTGCTTAGACTTTTTTGATGTGTGTATTCTGCCAATATGTCACCGAACTCCAAAAAGTGGCTAATTTACCAGACTTTGTCTATGAATAGTGTGAAAATAACTTTTCAGGAGCACTGATGCATTTATAACGACATCTCTGTCAGAGACTCAATGTTTTAATACCACGAGACTATAAAAACTTTTGACGAAAGCCATCACATCTTAGTCTTGTCTGAAAATCATCCTAAAACCGAACAAGTTTTGAGACTAACTTTGATAGAATATTCTCAGTAATGTAGAACTAGCTACAGTTTCTACTCCTTTGACTTGCAGCACCCACAATCATCCATTTACTTTATATTTGACTGAGTAAGTTTGAATATCAAGAAAGTTCTTTTTCTGTGACTAATTTTAGATCTAAGATGACTTGAATAGAGTTTTTAAGTGACAGGTACCATCTTATTATAAAGCAATAACAACTTTAGCCCGAACCAGGTTTTGTCTGCCTACGGTAAAGTTCTTAATATAAAACTGACAACTTAGTACCAGGCCAAGTTTTGTGTAAAGAACTGTATTTCGATCACGGTTAGGTTCTTATTACAAAAACTGGCTCGATGGTTCAAACCATGGTCTAGAGAAAATCCTTGTTAAGTAATAAGACCGGTAATGTTATTAACCTGTATGTTATGCTGCCTAACTGACCGTCTTGTTTGGAACTCGGATAGATTTTGTATGAAGTCGAGCAACAGGCAATCAATATTTTTAGTTTTTTACCAGAACTCACAAACTGAAGGTGCATTTACACGAAGTGACTTTCTCGTTTCGAATAGGCGATTATTGAATAGAGATGTAAAGGTGACTGCCTCGTTGGTCTAGTGGTCGCAAGCGCTACTGCTGAGTGTGAGGTCCTGGACTCGATTTCCGGGTCGGGCAGTGTTGTTGGGTTTTTCCTTCAGGATTTTTTTAGTAGCAGCCCGGTGTCAGGATTTGTGAACGGTTGATGGCAATAGGCTCGCTTCCTATTATATGGGACTTAAACATAACTGGTTAAATGTGGGTGTACTATAGGTAGATACACCTCTGCTAACCTTTCAGGGAATACAGGCGTGATGTTATGTTTGTTGTGTGTATGTTTATGTATAAAGTTGACTCGAGTAAACAGCATACAACGATACCCGTGGGTTGAAAGCCGTGAAAAGGCTGGCCTTTCTAACTGAAATGACCACACCAAAAAACTTCCCAGAAATTCACGAAGTTACATACATAAGTCATGTGGCTAAGTAAAAATCCCACATTATCTCGGTCCCGTTGAAAGTTGATTATATTATTCATATACCCACCCTCCTTTCATATAGAGTGTGTTTTTCCTTACTCTTTTTTGGTTAACAAACACGGTACAAAATATTACTAGCTTTCACATCAATGTAGCATAGATGTGAATGGAGGAATAAGAAACAAAAAGGACATAAATTGCATCATACAAAATTTGTGTCCGTATGGATTGAGGAGCCATGTCTCATGTTCAAACGCCAATATTGGTACTACCAATATTTAGTTATAAATTAACCGATTTTGTAGGCCCTGTCCTGGATTTTTTAGTAAAACTCTTAAAAGTTACAGGACGTTTAAGGCTTCTCAATTCAGACATCTGATTTGAGGAGCCACCTTGAACTTAATTAACCAATTAAACACTTTCATTTTCTCAAAATCATAATCTCGGTTCGCCATATTTGTTTACCAAATATGACAAGCAAAAAAAGATCCACTTTAGGTATTTATACCGTTTGAAGCCCAGGTGTGCCGTAAGGGAGACAACTCATAACTTACAGGGACTTACCAGGGTACCATAAAATACTTGTGTGTATTATCAGGCTTTGATTTCTGAAGAACGTTGTACTGTGGGGAGGAATATTGTGTTCGTAAGGGAACGTAATTACTTCCAGGCGAGTTTGTATTTTCGTAGAGTTAGAATATTGAGTGATGGAATCTATTGTTGACGTTGTTTAGCCCTTTTACAGCTTTGTTCATACTTCTTGATGTTTTGAGATGAGTAAGTATTGTATTTTGCCTGTGCTGCTTGTACATACATAAACTCACGCCTTCTTCCCATGGGGGTAGGTAGATACTACAGAACGCTACCTGCTACGATCCTTACATACTCCTTTTGCCTCGTTTACATTCACACATCTGGTCATACACGCACGCCGGTTGCGAGTACTACACACCTGACCTTTCTGAAGAACATCACCAATAATATCACTATATTGTCTTCCTAGGGCATCCCCTCCCGGCGTTTCCACTCACATCTGCCGTGTAAATACCTTTTGTTAGTCGACTTTGTTCCTTATAATTTCTTTTTATTTCTTTGTTTGTTGCCTTGTACACAGCTTTGAGCTCTTGTTATCCTTTTTTATCTACTTTTCCTGACAGTGACAGATTACTACTGTGTTGTCACAGGCTGTAATAGGCCATGAGTTCTTTAGCTTTGTTGGAAATAATTGATCTTTTGTGTCGTGATCCTTGATCTGGTGATTTTTTAAAACATTCTTTGTGTAATAAGATAGAACATTATCATTTCCTTGGAAGTCAAGATCGAGTAGGTGTTGCTCCAGATTCTTTAAGTATTGTCTTATGTCGTCCTCGGATTTTAGTTAATTAAGTTTCGAAGTGAAAGACTTTCTGGTTTTGTTTTCCTTGAATTAGTCTTAAGGAACCTCGCATAAGCCTATGGTCAGAAGAGAACGAGAGATTCAAAACTTCGAGGTTTGTAAATAGCTGTGCTTTGTTCGTTAGCATAAAATCGATTTCATTTTTATATTTAACATCGGTGGAAATCCAAGTCCACACCCACAAAGTTCTGCGAAGAATTACATACTACTCTCTAAGACCCCGTTAGTGCAAATACTTGAATATTACCGATCCTAACTTGAACTGTAGCTAGTACTCACCATTCAATGAAAGTAAAATTTTAAGGAAAATCGAAAAACTTTCTGATGGGGAATTTATTACCGTAATTAAAAACGTTCAAAACCTAGTCGCAATGTCACCTCAGTGACAATCAAATGTCAAAAATGTAGGTAAACGCTGACTGAGACTGAGATTAGTATGCGAACGTTCTTAAAGTTACCGGAATTGCCGCTCTGATAAAAGCTCGGGTACTGATGGCATAATATATCAAACTAGGCGATAAAAGCAGCACGAACCATATTACTTATGCCCCATCACTCACCTATTCAACATGATTCTCAAAGAGGAAGCAGTCCCAGCTGCTTAGACGGAATCAGAAATAATTCTATTTTATAAGAAAGGCGTCCCAACAGATGTCGATCACCTAATAAGCCTGTTGCCATGCCGTATGAACTCTTCGCTTCATGCCTGCTATAAAAAATAAGCGATGACATAGAAATCTAATAAAACATTCGAGCAAGCAGGATTCAGGAAATGATTTAGTACTATTGACCATATGCAAGTTCTAGAACAAATTATTCAGAAGTAGGTGGAGTTCCGCAGAACATTCTACCTAGCAATTATTGATTACAAGGCCTTCGATACAATTTCTCATAAAAGCATATGAGTAGCTTTACAAAACCAAAATATTAATGGGAAATATATAAACATATTAAAAAAAAAACGCGTATGCAAACAGTACAAGCATAATAAAACTAGAAGCTCCGGACAGAGAAACAGAATTGATAGAGGTGTCAGGCAGGGCGACTCGTTGTCCACAAAACTGTTCATAGCAGTACTGCAAAGTTTTATGAATAATCTACCATAGACTAAAAAAGGCCTGAAAATTTATGAGAAGCACCTGTCTCATCTACGGTTTGCCGATAACATAGTATTTTTTTCTGAAAATATTACAGAGCTCCAAGCAATGTTGACAGAGCTTCACGAAGCAAGTAAAAAGATTGGTTTAGAAATGAACCTCTCAAAAACAAAAATAATATCGAACTATCAAAACATACCCATATCACTCAACGACTCTCCAGTGGACTAGGTAGACGATTATATTTATCTAGGCAAACTTGTATCGTTTAACAAGAACAAAAACAATGAATAAATAGACAGGCGAATCGCGACAACATGGAAAAAATACTAGTCGTACAAAAAAATCATGAAGTCAAACATTTACGAGTATATTCAATGGAAAAGGAGAATTATGGATTCCTACCTTCTACCCTGCTTCACGTACGTGGATTTTCGACTCTGTAGCCATGAGAAAACTTACCTCTTGTCAAAGAACGCAGAGCGCTCGAAAGAAGTACCTACGCTGAAAATGAATCAGTATTTTTTTTGTTTTTCTATACTACCCCCTAAAGGGTAATGAGGGATGTCAAAGTTTGTATGGAAGACTTTTAACGCACGGTCCGATTAACTCGAAACTCGGTATTTAAACCAACTGAAAATAAAGAATAACGTGTATCAGGGTTTTTTGAACATCTACCCCTAACGGGGTACTAAAGTACGAAATACACGCGGACGAAGTCGCGCGGGTAGTGCTAGTTTTCATATCACAGAAGCCAAAAACCCGGTAGGGATTTAGGCTTCCCACAAACGGATCACTTGTGACAGTCAGTAGTGCTCAACATCGTGCTACTCTATTGTGGTGTCCTACAAAATGTCCGAAACATTTTTAAAAGTGGCTGTCACTGTCCACTTCAATAGTGGTAACCCAACCCCATGTACGACTGCCAATGTGTAAGTCGATCACTCTGATCAAACACAAATGTTTTTTTTACTTAGCTTAGTCTTAATCATCTGCCTATCCTATATTCCCAACTATGTTAGGGTCAGCTTCAAATACTGGCTGACTGGCTGGTATCAAATACTGGTGTATTTTACAAGGAGCGACTGCCTATCTGACCTCCACAACCCCGTTGCTGGGTAGTACTTACACTTTGTAAACAAGCATATTACAATTATAACAGGATTATATCCGAGATAAGAATGCCTCTTTTTTTTTGAAGTAGGTTAAAAAACAGGCCAAAATCCTTTACATTCACCGAATTCTATGTACTCAAAACCTATTTCTTGTATTGATATTGAGATAATATTCCAGGCCTCTTTTGACCAGTTACTGTAGTCCTCTTCAATCCACTCAGTGTGAACGGTCTGTGACGTGACGTCATACCTAACATAGTACTGTCAACAAAATAGGTATTCAGGCTAGAATATTTATCATTCCAGTACATTGCTAATATTCATTTTTACTGTGTGAGTTATAATTTACAAGGCTGTATAGGTTTTTCCATCCGTGAAAATTACGAACTTCTATAAAAAACTTTCATCCCCTATTTAAAGTCTATAGGGGTAGAATTTTCAAAAACCCTTCCTTCATGCTTACCTTCGTAATATAAGGAAGTCTTGTGAAAAATGCTTTTAGACACAGTGGTTTAGACTGTTTATTGTATGTCAGTGAATTTTAGATTTTTATTAAGTATAAAGATTAAACTAAGCGATTAAAAGTCAAGTTACCTATTCTACGATCACCGTCAAAGCTTCCATTGGTTATTTTTAAACACGACGAAGTTTGACCGTATATATCTGTGGCAGCCACCTAGCCTAATTAGCCGTTTAGTTAACAGCCTATTAAGGTAGTTGGGTGCGACATATCGACCAACAGAAATCGATATATATATATATTCCTACCGAAACTGAATAATCAGTTTCTTCGATAAAAATGCTTAGGCTTAAAAAAATAATAATCATAGTGTAGGTTGACTTACTATTACACCGTTATCGGATCAGTTTCACTGTAATTTTCAAACATCAGCGTTTCCGAAGATAGCCGATAGAACTTTTGGCCGTGGTCATGCAATGCCTGTAGTTAGATAGATGCAAGTTATTAGTAAGCCATATAAATTACAGATAAAAAAATACATTTAATTTCAGATATAAATGTAATGTTGTATGTGTATAAATGTAGTGTGTGTAATGTGTATGTATAAACCAATCTCTTCGTTTGACTGTACGTATGCTTGACACAAGGATTACCGCAATACAAAGTGCGATGAACTATTTTCATGTACTTCTGTGCAAAATATTTCTGAAGGTGAATGACTTAGAATTATAGTCTTTGATAGACAACAAAATAATGTGGTTAGTATTGTAGTAACATAACATAACATCACGCTTATAAATTTCAAAGGGTTAAGCAGACGGGGTTTAGTATTGTAGTGTAGTGCCGATTAATGGGTGCAGTTTATCAATGCCTTTGTCATTTAGAACAGTTGTTTTATTATAGAAATGAGAACCAAATGATTTTATTATTTATTTTTTTTCCCTCTTTAATTCTGGCACATTACCCATAATTGGTTAGTATTACTAATTAACACAAACATAAGCAAAACAGAAACAATAATAATTATTATACAACAACACAACGCAAGAACATTAAGCCGTTGGTCCCGGCTGTCATTCGTGTATCTTTGACAGTCGTTACGGGCCGTCAGAAGCCCGAAAGTCTGACAACCAGTCTTACCAAGGGGTATCGTATTACCCAGTAACTGGGTTGTGGAGGTCAGATAGGCAGTCACTCCATGTAAAATACTGGTATTCAGTTGCATCCGGTTAGACTGGAAGCCGACTTCAATATAGTTGGGAATAGGCTAGACAGATGATGATACAACACAACACAACTTAAAGAATATACCTATAATGCCATCTACTGGAGACACCTGGCAACAATACATGCACTGCGCACAGGTGCCCCATCAGGTGGCCTTCAGTTTTGCTACCATTTTAGTAGTTTACTTACAGAGCTTGAGTTACTTCGAAAATACATAATTACCTATGCTAATAACTGTTTTTTTTTCTTGTACCTAATATAAAAAAAAACAATCAAAATAACAGAGAATTATTGCAAGAAATTAATCATCATTTCTAACAAAAATCTTTAACTGAATATAACCGGCGAGACTACTGCAGTCGAAGATGAAAATTACAGTGGGTACAACAAAAACTCACAACTCGTCAACAGTACATAACATGTACGTTTGAGTACTTCTCAAGTACTAGCAATAGAAAAGATGCTTCCTGTAATAAAAACAAGTACTTACGTACGACGTTATCACCAAATTCAGCGTTGCAGTGAAAGTACTGAAGCGTGTACTGTAATAGTTAGGCTGTGTGCAGACTAAGACAAGACTGTATATTAAGGGCAGAACCCAATAATCTATCTATCACCAGTTTTGGCATACAGGGGATAAAAACCTATCTATCTATGGTTTTAACGCCCCAATGATATTATGGAATCTTACCGTCCTGACATAAGGACAGATAGAATTATACTGTCTACCATCAATAACGATCTGTCTTTTACTGAAAATAGGTTATTGGGTTCGGCCGTAAGGCTCAGATATGGACATCCCAGATCAATCTGAAACAACACATTCTCACAGTCGAAGTTGTTAAAATGTTCTGAAAAACCTTTTTGTTACAAGATTGACCTGTTTCTTATAAGATAGACAACATATTTTTTTTTTCTAGTATGCGTACTTTTTTACGGCTCTAGAATTGATTGAGTAAGTTTTTTGTGACAAACATTTTAATAAAATAAATTTTTATGCTTTGTGTTTTTGTGAAACTAAAATTTGTACATTTTGAAGGCTTTCGTAGAATCTAACAAAACCAACCTATTTAAATGCTACAGAGACAGGCCCCAACATCAATGCCCAAGGTGGTTTCCATAATAAAAGCGTCTACGTAAAACGTTATCGGCCACAGCTACAAATTCGGCGTCGTAGACATTCGTAGCGTCGTAGCATCGTAGCCTCGTGTGCTACGAGACGTGACTGGTGTACATGCGATCTTCGATGAGATCACAGTGCAGCTTTGTGACAAACGAAACTACGGATTTCAGGAAGACGACTTATTTTCGACGAGATTTTGTTCTGGAGGATAAAACTTTTCGTCTACTCGTGGTATTTGAAGGAAACATAGAATTGGCTAAATTATGACTCAATTGTTGTTTACAACAGTGCTTACATGAGTTTTACTCATACGTAACGTATTTAAGTTCTTTTGGGAAGCTAGTTTCTAGCGTAACCTGGGAGAAATGATAGTCAAATTCAGCAGTAACTTGTGATACGTAATAGTACATTGTTCACCGAGGGGAAAAAGTGACCGATTAGTAACGAGGGTGTAGTTTGATGCGCGAGGATCAGCCGAGGGCCTTAATACACACGAGCCGGGAATCGCACTTTCTGCCGAGCGATACATAGTGCTTTATACTGTAGGTACCTATGAGGAAAATAAAATTCATTTTTTTAAAGTGAAGTTTTTATTAAAATTGTTACAGTTATTAAAACTCATTGTAATACTTTTGCATTTTTCTCGTTTTTCCACTGTACAAAATTATTGAATTATTTGTTATATTTATTTCTGGATTTCTCTAGCAATAGGTTCTTAATAACGGCTTGGACAGTTTCTTTTAATTCTGGCGGCGTCATCAAATCTTCACTATCACTACTAGACGGCATTTCAAGTAGATCGTAAACACAAATTGAACATTCAGATAAATAAAACAAAAGAAAGCTATCCGCGCGCGACGTCTTTCCAATTTATACAAAGCCAAAATCCAGCCATAGAAAACTGCTCGCGTCTACATTGTAATGCTATTTTTATATCTGTGATTACAACGTATAACTACACGAATTTTGTGTACTGCACGTGTGTAGTTTGTAACGTGGACATGCGCGTTCTGGTTCCAAAGTATACCACATGACTTACCCTTGACAAGAGTTTTATAGAAATAGTTTAATAAAATCATTGATTAATATATGGAATGATATTTAAACTTTATTACCTCCTTCTGCGAAGCAGTAATGCTCGCGAAGGACGAGGCGGGACGCGTGAGGGAGAGGCAAGCTTTGCGCCCTCACGCCCCTAGTCGCCGCAGGAGACGCTCTGTGCGTCGGGAATTGGCAGCCGATTCCCGGCCACCGTAGGCGCGGGCTTGCGGACGGCGAGCAATGGGTAGCTCGCCGTCCGGTAAGGACAAGGCCCGAGTCGACGGCGCGTTGTGTTCCACGCGCGCCTCAAAGAGATGTCAGCACCATTGAAGGGGTCCGCTAGAGCCGAGGCCAGCCAGGGTTGCGGGATGTTCGAAAGAGTTACCGTGGCCCCGGCACAGGCAACGGAAGGAACACGGGTGGGTTTTAGTCAGTAAAAGTCTGACACGCCTTCCCGCTCCGCCCAGAGCGGGAGAAGTCATTTGATGATTTACCATCGACAAAAAAAAAAGATGAACGTCAACCAGCCGTAATATAAAAAGCGCCTTTATGTATTTCAGTTAAACGTTATACGCCATATTATATTATTTGGTTGCGACATATACACGATTAGTCCGTATGCGTACTGGCACTGTATATTATGGAATAAGGTAGTAAATTAGGTCACTACGAAGCATACGCGAGTATTTGCGTACTAGTCTTGTATATTTTGGAAGACCTTAGTAAAAAAGTGATTTCCAATCAATACTTATTAGTTTCACGAGTGTACGACTAAACGCCGACAGACACTACACCGACAGACTGAACACCGACAAGACTTTACTTCGACGGGACTCTTCGCCGGCAGGACACTTCGCCGACAGACTGAAAGCAGGTCGATGGAGCCCCGCTACGCGGGGCTTCTATTTCTGTCTGCAAGATTAAAACGAACCTAACCAAACCGAACCTCGAAGTGCCCCTGATAATCAGAAGTAAGGATGCCCTGTCGGCGAAGAGTCCCGTCGAAGTAAAGTCTTGTGTTCAGTCTGGCGGCGTAGTGTCTGTCGGCGTTTAGTCGTATAGTGTAGTTTCACACCCTTGCGTTCTGGGCTTGTACAGAATGGAAAGACGCTCCACGGTCGTGTGATTTTCACTTGTTCATTCTTTTTTATTTTATTTTTTTAAATTAATGTCCAGCAAAAGTATGTAGCCAGTATTATTTTGCACTTGGTGATTTAAACTATTTGTCTTTCGGCAATAAACTATATTTAATTAAGTCAGCTACTGAATTACCCTAAATTAAAAAAACAGCACGTTAACAATGGATTTCCATTTACTTTTCGACTCCCACATTTGTACAACAGTAATGACGTACATTCTGCCCCATTTTTAAAAAAGTAATAGTGTACTTTTCGAGCAGGTAGTATAAAGCTTATTATTCCATTCCGGGGTTATCTAACTTATGTAATTACAGTGACATATTAATTTTCTTTCTTGATGAGTTAAGAATATTTCTTTATAAACCAGTCGGTAAAAAAAAAGTTGTCGGTCGATGTGACAATAAGTAGATATTAATTTTGTCAAAAGCCTTAATTAGATATTTTGAAAGGTGGTAATTTATCTATACATACCTATGTATATATGCATAATACATCTATACAAATAAATAAAATTGAAGTGTCTGTTTGTAATATCAAAATAACAACTGTTTACTAAATGCATAAGAAAGTTTAGACGGTACTTATAACAAAAAAGCAATTTTTGACATTTTTGTCTGTCTGTTTGTTCGTTCCGGCTAATCTCCGAAACGTCTGGACCGATTTTGACAGGACTTTAACTGGCAGATAGCTGATATTATGGCGGGTAACTGAGGCTACTTTTATTTAAGAAAAATAATTTGGGTTCCGCACAAAAAAAATAAAACCCATGAAATTATGAACAAAAAGTCGGATTTGTAAAATTCTTTTTGTATTTGATAGCCCAATTCTCGAGGATAGATATAGGCTATTTAACATCATGCTACGACTCTTAGGAGCTGAGCAAAAAGGAAAAAGTTAGAAAGAACACTCAGCGAAAACGAAGTAATAGTGCGGGCGGGCGATTCAACGCGATGGTTGGCGACGGGTCGGGGACGAGGGGTAAAATGTGGTTGTCATTTAAGTATATTGTGTAACCAACGACACCCACGCGAACGAAGTCGCGGGGCACAGCTAGTACCTAATAAAATCGTAGCGAAGTCAAAACTACATTGAATATTAAAAAAAAAGTAAATACTACGAGGTCTGGGAACGATTCTAATGCCGAAAATATGGTTTTAGAATGTTTGTCTGTTATAATGTTCCAGCATCACGCAAATACTACCGGATAGATGTCTGTTCAAATTTTGCTGTTCAAATATTCTGTTTAAGTCTGGTCAGTCTGTAGGCTATAAATTATCACGCTATTTGCTATGATTTCGGATGAGCAATATTGCAAACAATGGGAAATTGCTATTGAAGGCTGCGAGCGTCGACCTCAGGACGAGCTGCTTCTCACACGCACTACAGGGGGCCAACCACCACCTCTTAAAGCAGTATTAATAAATATATATTCCACAATTTCTCATAATTGCACCTACCACTGTTTGTCTCTGCATCACCCAATGGTTGACTAGTAGAAAATGCCTATGGCATTAAGTCCGCCTCTGTACTTTTCTGTGCATGAAGTATTAAATAAATAAATAAATATTATTTTAATGTTACTTCAGTGTGAGAAAGAGATGGAGCTATACAGGACGTCTAGCTCCATCTCTTTCCTACACTGAAGTAACATTACAATAATACTGCTTTAAGAGGTGGTGGTCTTGATCCTGTACGTCGCTTGCTCCCGCGTCACCAGTCCTGACTCTGCATATTTTGGCTGCTGAAACCAAAACTACAAACGTCATTTATAGAGAAGTTTTATAAAAATGTGGCTGTTATTTTAGTATATTGTGGTGTCTTACGACTTCAACGCGAACAAAGTCGCGGGTAGAAACTAGTTACTAATCAGTTACGAACAAATCATGATTGTGATTTTTTTCCTAATTCCTCTCTATTGGTCTAACACTGGACAAAGGTTTTACTTTAAAACTTTAGAATAGGTACCTTTAACAATTTGTACATTCCTACGAGTGCAGATTTTCACTTTGTTTTAAAACAGACGTCGCTGCATCGGCGTCGTCTAGAAGTCTTGCGACGTGACCGGTATGCATCCGATCTTACAGCTCTTTGTGACAAACGAGACGTACGATTTATTGAGAAAGACAAATGACTTTGTTCTGAGCTGGACAATGTTATTTTGACGTAATACCCACCTGTATTCGTAGAAGAATTAGACAGAGTAGTGCGTTTAGTAAGTTGTAATTTAAACCTACATTATTTTCGTCAGTTACGTTCAAGTCTCATGTATTAGGGAATGAACCTTTTCATAATAACCTGACACAATTCCAGACTGCGAAATTTTTAATGGAACCTAATGCTACTTTGTCCGACCATGGGCTAGAACCCTGGATGTCTCGCTCAGCACTTGCACTTGCGTTTTATAGACCATCGCGGCAGTTAGTTGGTTAATGATTGCTACATGCTCGCCGTATGATTAGTTGAAAGGTTTTTTGTTAGAAATTATCAGAAAATTTGAGTTCTAGTAAAACTAGTTTCTTTAACTACATTGTTTACGGTAAGAGTCCCTTTAGTGCCACAAGCACTGGTGACAATCACGGGTTATAATAAAAATGTTGGTACTCAAAATAGTTCGTTCTCAGTCTTCAACCCCTCTTCATAGGACCAGGAAACTTGGTGACTTTGGGTCAAACGTGACCATTGATTTCGAATTGCCCCTTTGTTAGATTTCCAAGCACCGCAGTGGAAAATTTTCATTGTTTTCGAACGTGAGTTGACTATCGTTCGATAACGGGAGTGGGGATAACTTCGAAATTGTGGAATTTAATGCTGGGTTGTGGGATTTGGATTTAGTGTGGTTATTGGTTTATTAGGATTTCTTGATTTTAGGTCCAGAATTAAAACTTAAAATTTAAAAAGCCAGATGTGGCTTAGAAATGAATAGGAGAGTTGGTCTATTATTTTAAAGTAGCTTTGCTGTTTTTATTATTCCTTAGTGTAACAACATGGATAAATTGTGTGTTAAGCACACAATTTTATTTATCCAATGATAAAATAAAACCGAACACAAAATTAATGTTTGCCTTTTTACACCTGTTTTCATTTTCAAACAGAAAAATAGTAATCTCTCTTTCACGTTTTATAAATACAACTAAGTAGATCGGTACTGAGAGGCAACGCTGGTAAGAAATCTTGCCTTATTACATAAAATTATGCATTGTTTCCCCAAAGGGTTGGGCAGAGGTGTACTTATAGACAGTATATCAACATTTCGCCAGTTATGTTTAAGTCCCATGTAATAGCGGGCGAGCTTATTGCCATCAACAGGGCACAACTTCAAACTCCGAGCTGCTACTGAGAATTTCCAGATAGAAAAACCCAATAACACTTTGCCCGACCTGGGAATCGAAACCAGGACTCAGCAGTAGCGCTTGCGACCACTAGACCAACGTGCCAGTCCTCTTCTTATTTTATTAATCAATTTAAAAAAAAAATGTCATTTTACGGCACGAGTTTGGTATATGACCAAACTAAGACTAACATGAAGACAAATCTGTAAACTACTAATTTACAAAGGGACATCAACACTTCAACAGCAAGCTTCGGCACAAAATACAGAGTGCAATGGTATTCCGGTGCACTTTGTGTTGTGCTATTCAAAGTCACGCACAGTAATAACGTGTTAAGTTTAAAGATCACTGTTAGGCATAAATAAAGCTGGAATAGTGAATAATCGAAGTCAACGAATGCGCAATAGTTTGATTCAAGTTTGAGCCGCTAAAGCAATTTTCATTTTAATAGACTTACATATCAGGTTGGCACAAAAGTAATGAGACAATACAACACTCTATACATTCCCTTTTTCAAGTTGATTGTTTTGGATAATATTCTAGAATGTTGTAGAACATTCTAGGTACTTGTGATGTGGGGGTATATAAAGCCGCCCTCGCGATCGGTTTCAACACTATACTTATACGAGTACGTGTTAGGCCACAGTGCGCGGGCTGCTGCTGACAATATCAACACTGCATTGGGCGCTGGAAGTACAAGCCATGCGACGATGTCCCGATGGTTTGACCGTTTTAAATCAGGAGACAGGAGCCTTGAAAGTCTGCCACGCTCAGGACGACCACCCGCACTGAATGATAACGATTTACGCCGCGAACTGCAGTCGAATCCGGATGCTACCACTCGTGAATTAGCGGAAGCACTTAACTGCAGTCACCACGCCATGGAATACCATCTGCATGAGCTTGGGTATCGAAAACTTTTGGCTCGGTGGGTACCGCACATCCTTACAGAAGCCAGTCGTGCAGTCCGTGTCGCTATTTGTCAATCACTTTTGCTGCGACCCCAACGTAAAGAGTTTTTGTCTGATCTGGTTACTGGATATGAATCATGGATTCATTACGAGAACGATATGCTTCATGCTTTTTGGCTGTTTCGAGAAGAAACGCCACCAGGTCAATCGAAGCTGAGTCAAAAGAACCGCTTAAAAATTCTGCTTTGCTGTTTCTGGGACGCGCAAGGCATGCTGTTTTATAAACTGTTACACAATGAAACTGTAAAAGTTGACAAATATTCAACCAAGCTCACCAAACTATCTGCTGCTATCAAGAAAAAAACGACGAAGACGAGTCAATGTAGTTTTACTACACGATAATGCTCGATCTCACGTCGCATCTGCCGTTCGCCAACAGTTGGGGAACTTGGGCTGGGAGACGATACCCCACCCACCTTATTCCTCAGACCTAACCCCATCAGACTATCATTTGTTAAGAGCCCTGAAACAACATTTGCGGGGTAAACAAATTAATGATTTCTCGGATGTAGAGGCGGAGTTGAACGACTTTTTCGAGGCACAGCCATCAGAGTTCTGGGCGAAAGGCATCCAAGCTTTGCCGGATCGTTGGCAAGAAGTCTTAGATGCTAATGGTGATTACATCATTGACTAAGCTTTTTGTATTGTGATAATAATAAAAAATATAAAACGTAAACCAAGTGTCTCATTACTTTTGTGCTAACCTGATATTTTTAAATGGAATATTGTATAAAGAAAAAGTGAAGAATAGGGGTGATGCCTGGGTAAAAAAAAAGAAATTCTATTTAGTCCGTCAGTCAGATAATAAAAAAATATTAGACACGTATTTTTTTGCTTTATCATATTAATGAAAAATGACGTAAATAAAACGCATTAAAGTTGGGAAGTGGGGGCTCGCTACGTCATAACTAAGTGTAAAATCTAGCAAGGCGTGACGCCATACCACATTTTAACTCAATGTATTGCCGTTATCTTTTGAGTATGTAAAAAAAGAAAAAATACGTGTCCATTATTTTTTAATAGTCTACCTTTACGAACAAAAAATATTTAGTCATCATCCCTATTACAATAATTAGTCATTTATTTAGGCGGCAAAATAGAGGCAATGAAAAAATAAAGACGGAGAAAAAAGTAAAGTCAGGTAAATTAACTGACTGACTGTTATGTAATGACTATCAACTTTTTTTCGGTATCTTCCAATCACAGCTGTCGTTCTTTCACAGTGTTATAATGAAATGCTCATTAACACAGCAAATTGAGGCAGGGTATCAATTTGCTTAACAATTAATTTTCCTGCCTATACATAGACTCATCATCATCTGCCTAGCCTTTTCCCAACTATGTTGGGGTCGGCTTCCAGTCAAACCGGATGCAGCTGAATACCAGTATTTTACATGGAGTGACTGCCTATCTGACCTCCACAACCCAGTTACTGGGTAATACGATACCCCTTGATAAGACTGGTTTTCAGACTTTCGGGCTTTTGACAACCCGTAACGACATAGATGTTAACTGCGCTTACAGCCTCATTGGCTTCTCTCGCAAACAGAAACATTTTTTATTTGTGATAGAGGCACATGTTCATATCCGAACATACATTTGTTTTATTATGCCGGCTACATTTTAAGGTTTTTTCGTTTACTGGCAACATTATAGAGATAAAACTTTTCGTTTTACCTGGCTCCAGAGGAAAAAAATGCCGTTGACTATCAAAGGAAAAATATTGTGTACGGATTTTGTATTGCGATCATCATCGTATCTGCCTAACTTTTTCCCAACTATGTTGGGGTCGGCTTCCAGTCAAACCGGATGCAGCTGATTACCAGTATTTTACATGGAGTGACTGCCTATCTGAACTCCACAACCCAGTTACTGGGTAATACGATACCCCTTGGTAAGACTGGTTTTCAGACTTTCGGGCTTCTGACGACCCGTAACGACTGACAAAGATCCACGAATGATAGCCGGGACCAACGGCTTAACGTGCTTTCCGAGGCACGGAAGAGTCTTGATATGTTAAGGTTGTCACCCATCCACGGACCAACCACGGCAAGCGTAGCTTAACCTGATCGATCGACCCGTGCGGCTGTTATTTCTTAGCCCCTGCCTATACATAGACTAAATGAAAGAAAAGCATGGAAAGCAACCATGCCAAAAACCTTGAAGTTTCTGGGTAGGTAACAAGCAAGCGCGGTCCGCCTGACGATAAGTTGAATGCGCTGATACATATTATACTCAGGCCAACGTTAAGAGGTAAATACATAAAATTACAATTTATACAAATATCAACTTTAAACTCAAGTTGATTTTTGAATGAAAATCTATCGATAAACGTCATAAAATAATTTCAGTTGCAATGGAAACTGAACCATACGCAATTAAGTTAAGTTTTTAATCCTAAAGCATGAAATTTATATCGTCTCGTTGGCTTTAGTTTAGACTAACAGTTATGGAAATATTGTGGACGTGGACGTGTGGATTACATGGGCACCAAAAATTGTTAAATTAATGAACATAACATCAATCAATCTACAACACTAACAAAATAATATTATAATCTAAAATACCCGTTTCCCCAAGAGCCGTGTTCTGTTCGCAGTACTCTCTAATTAAAATATACCCCCAGAAAAGATGGTGATAAAACGCAAATGTTACCGCGTCATTCCTAAGGCTGATTTATGAAAGGTTTTCATTTGCACGAATGTAACAAATTAGTTTATTGCAATTTGTATTTCAGATACGGATTCGTATATTTTGTTTGGAAATGTACGGGGATTTATGTTTAGCGGGGCCGTAATTACGAGGATTTAAAGGGAAAGGTCACTTTGTTCACATTTATTTATCTCGTTTGTTGTTTTTCGATTCTTTTGAGTCATCATCCGCGGCTTTATTTCAACTATCTGCAAGACTTACGCAAACCGGGCTTAAGTCTTGCAGAACTGAGAATTTGAAGTTGAGAACTTATTAATAAAATCATTTATCAACGCTTATATTTACATATTTTTGACGACTATCCTCCTTGTTTTCCTTTTTATTACGTACGAATCTTCATCATCTTCGTTGAGCCGAAAGCTAGAGACTTGCTGGACCTAAGCTCGATTTAAATACTCCAATAAAATCATGAGAAAGTATCTTTCAAATTTTTTATTTTTCATAATAAATTTATCCTGGAAAACTAATATGTGAAAGTAAATACATATGGATTAAAAAAAAAAGTGTAAACAAATGATCTAATATTTGAGAATAATTTCTGGCGCTCCCGCATCAGCTTCAGCCCAGTATATTTCAGAAACATGGCCGATCCGTCAGCTAAACGCGCCGTTTGTATTTTTCCAAGCGGCCGTGCGTACAATTGCCTTCATTTATATATTCAACATGTTGACGTTTCCCTAAATTACTAACGACTCTTCGTTAACACACTTTATGATTTATTCAATAAAAATATTTATCTGATAAATAAATTGGACCTTTTTTCATTTGTGTTTTACGTAACTGTTGTGAAGAGACCTACGTAATGAGACAAGAGTGCTTTTAAATTGGATTTTTTCGGATGTTGGGCTTTTGTTAATAATGTGTCGTTGTTCTTTAATGTTATTGATTTATTGTGTTTTGTCATAGTAGCTGAAGTGGCAGTGGGCTGGCCATGTTTGTCAAAGGACCAGCCGGTGGAGCAGACGAGTCCTAGAGTGGAGACCGCGTATCGGCAAGCGTAGTGCGGGACGCCACCCAGCTAGATGGACCGACGACCTTAAAAATGTGGATGGGATAGACTGAAGGCAGAAAGCGGTGGACCCTTACAAACGTCACCTAAGGTCGTGGGAATGTTGAGGGTGTGACTGTACATGAAAATATATGATAACTTAAAGGACCTACTCAGACCTAACAGCCTAACAGTCCCTAAGACCCTAAGACCTACAAGCCCTACAGCCCTAACCTAACATATGCCTAGTATGTGATAAATAAATATATAGATAAGTTCAGGATGTCTGCACCATGCGACCTAAGGTTACAGACGGATCGTGAACAGGAATTCCAGGTTCGGGAACGGTACACTCACTGCCAATCCCGCAGACTCACGAGACTGATCAGAGATCGCTAAAGGTGTCTTGGCCACAGTGAGGGGTAATGAGAAAAGAATATAAAATTCTAATCTGATTTTTTAACAATATGTTACAGCATATGTATATACTATTTTGTCTATAGACACACTAATGTACAATTTTATTTGTGTCCTATGCGTGTGAGATGCAACCAAACAGTTTTTTAACTGGGCCGCGCGTCAGCCGGGCCGAATGCTGATTCAATGTCCAAAGGTAACATTGAACAGGCGGAGAACAAGGCGTTATGACGCAGCCTGGGAGAGGCCTATGTCCAGCAGTGGACTGCGATAGGCTGATTTGATCAATAGTAGCACCAGAAATAAACTTGTACATGTATAAAATCCTGCTTATAGTTCTAGTCCTTCCATACGGTTTATCATTAACGTCTTAAAGGAATGTGTTCTAGTATCATTATAATTAAAAACATTAACTTCATTTCTTGACGGTATTATAGTAACATAACTTCACGTCTTTATTTCTAAATAAATAAATGACATGGCATGGGTACATATACTCGTACATAATTATATATAGTAACTAATTGTACGCATCTTTTGTTTGTAAAATCAGTCTATAATGTTCCCACTGCTGGGATACAGGCCTCCTTTCTTCGAGAAGGAAGTGCGCTGTAATCAACCACGCGGGCCCAGAGCGGGTTGGTAGATGTTACATGTCTTCGAATTATTGGTTCTAGGACATACCGGCAGGCCTCCGTCACTCCATGTACTTGCGCGCTATAAGTGCCTACCGCCCAGCCGAGCGGTCTCGGTCCGCCGGCGGATCAAATTCAGTGCGGTTTTCGCAAGCGAAGCGCGCGCACGCCGTTCAATTTTAATAGTGCTGTTCGTTCGTACGCGTATTACGATGACGAAACAAACTTTAAAAAAGAGAACCGACTTCAAAACACTAAACCGTAAGAAATAATTTCTTCTTTGATGTCGGTGCTTTTTCGATTCGTAATTACCAGCTGTTAGCACTAACATAAAAAAAAAACAAATTATTTCTTACGGCTTAGTGCTTTATTTGAAGTCGGTTCTCTTTTTTTAAGGCTTTTTTTTTCATTTCTAGTGAACATCTCCGAAGATCATCAAACTAAGAAGTATTATACTTATTTTAAAACGTTCTCCTAAATGTAACAAATCCTTTTCTGAAAACCGCATCGATATCGGTTTAGCCAAACGCGAGATTATCGCGCACAAACATACATACCTACAAACCATACAAGTCAAACTTCTCAGTTTGGCCTGTATGTCTGATCACCTCCTTTTTTTTAAGTTGGTTAAATATTTTATAAATGATAAAATTTTTAACTGCCACATAAAAGTCAGAACATATTCACAGTTCTCAATAACATAGATAAAAAGTTATGTTAATTTAATTTTATCGAAGAGGCAGCCCTGCGATTACTGTGGAATCGCGCGGTGCGAAGCAATCACTGCTGTACGCTTGAGCATTTAGGCGCATTTTAGCATACAGTGGTTGTTGACGCGAGGGAGTAGGCAATTATCGTAATAGGTATTGGAAATTTTCTACTGAGTGAAGTATCTGTTACGTAGTAACTATTCAGTAATCTGTGATACCGGTTTCCTGACAATGTTTTTTTAATACCTAGTGTAATATTTTAAGCAAATTATTATCCTAGATCACTTTTCTCTTTCTAGGTCACCTTAGGAATACTATCAAGATGTCTTATCTGGCACATTTGATCTGCTTTTTATGCGAACCTGGCAGAAACTCCCTCAGGATATATATTGAAATATCGACGCTCTTTGTAACTCAAACGTGTCTCAAAATACTTGGCTTAAATTCTTAATCTAGTGGAAATATGCAAAGATGGTTTTTAGAACACAAACACGCCCGTATTCCCCGAAGGGTTGGGCAGAGGTGTACCAATAGTACACTGACATCTCGCCAGTTATGTTTGAGTCCCGTGTAATAGGGGGCAAGCTTATTGCCTATTGCTAAGACGGTTTTATTTTTAGTGCTAATCTCGTAGTCAACTAGGCTGTTAACTAAAAGCAACGAATTGCGATATATGGTTTGTTTTGATATTTCCTTTTTAGGCTTCCGTACTCGAAGGGTCCAAACGGAGCCCTATTGCTGTCATTCACGAGTCCGTCTGACCGTCGTCTGTCACACAGATTTTACAGCCAAACGGTTGGAGCCACAGTCTTCAAATTTTCAAAGTATAAGCATCTTGTTAATCCAAAGCTATACAAATTGTCAAAAAATATTTTTAAATGTTTTTAAGGGGGTTCCCGTACAGCTAAAGGGGGGCGTGAAAAAAAAATTGACCTACCTCATCGAGTTGAACATCTTGTTTAGAACTCGTGGAGAAGATAAATACTGTATTTGTTTTAAAAATATTGGAAAACAAAGGAATGAAAAGCCACAAATGTCAGCATTAAAAAAAAAATGTTCCGAAGAATTGTTTAACTTCCCATCGACCTATGAACTTAAAATTTGGTAATAATGTTTATTATTACGTAAATTTTACTAACAAACACCAATATATTAAGACACCAGTTTTTTTTTAAATTCCTTGGTACGGAACTCTAAATGTGCGAAGTCCGACACGCACTTGGCCAGTTTTTTAACCTTTTTTACGCTTTGTGAATCTAAATGAATTAGATCCATTAATACTAGTGGCAGTTTGTTTCGTTTTTCTCTGAATATTGTGACTTCGGGTTCAACTATCAATTGATTTAAAAGTTCCCATACCTACTGTCTCTTATTAAAGTTTGTGAAGATAACACAAACAACTATTATATGTGACAATTTCATAGCTATACACACTAAACGCATTAAGAAGTAGCAAGGACAACGGAAACTGCCACTAATTGACAGTTCTGTAACGGGAATTTGTGCCTTAAAATTCAGGAGTCAAAGATGAAAATGGTGTATCATATTTGGGTAAAAGTAAGTTTAGCCAAGTGTACAAAACATCTGCTACGCTCCTTATAAATTCCGCTTTCTGCATTGAAGTAAGACGTAGCATTAAATGCCTTGAACGGATGCTTGTACGCACAGTAAATGTTATCTTATGTATGATAATGTACCTACGTATTTGTTTTTTTATAGTGATAGTCTTGCAGATCTTATAGATGTGTTACAACACAGAGGTATCTGTCACATATGATCAAAGGAGTATTACAAACGAGGTCACGAATTCAAATAAAAATAAGAAAACAGAAGTAAGTAGATACGGGACGTATACTGCTAGTTAATTTAAAAAAATACTAATTACTATTCTAACTATGTAAGAAAAGAGCAGGAAAAGAGTAAGTTCGAAATTAAAAATAAAATATAGAGGTTTTTTTTTTGTCAAAAAAAAGGGAGTTTTAACGTTAAAATTTACCTTTCAACACTGAAAATAAGATCTTCATTTTTTTTTTAATTTATGTAACGTCTTAAAACTAACACATTTATTAATTTAGCCATTTATTATTTTACCTACTTGTATAGCACTATAAAAGTAGATAAATAGTAATAATAAAATTAATTAGTGTCAAGGACTCTATGGTCCTACTGGCCACCTTCATAAGACACCGTGTATGTACAAGCATTTTTCATACAAAGTAAACATCAAACTGATGTCATCTACCGTTATTTTTCAATGGGATGAAGTTATTTTCAATTTTTTCCCCTTTCCTGCTTCTCCAGCAGTGCGCTAATTAAATCATTCGATTATCCCTCACATAGCGCTCACGACTTCCATCCTTTCAAGCTTTTTTTTTAATATTGTTACAGGTTTTTTACTACCCACACTGTTTTTTTTAACGTACCTATATGGCATGGCCAGATCTTAAAATTGATCATTTCATAATGTGTTCGACCACTTCATGAAATGGTAGTATTTCATGAAATAGAACACCGACCGCTGGTTACATCATGATGTGGTCTGGCCAGATCATTGAATACTCGACGTTTGACGATATGAACAGTTAAACGCACGACTACTTCATGATGTGACCAAACATTAGTGATCATATCGTCAAATAGTTAGACTATCCACCGGTAGAGGCGCTGATGTCGCTTTTTTTATGGTGCATCTATTCCTACTTGAATAATTCCTATTTTTGGGTCGTACAAATACTAAATATCCAAGTAACTGGAACCAGCTTGCATGTAGTGCTTGCCGGCCGCTGCCGCGGCACCGCTCGCTTCGCTCGCTCGGCGCGCACGCGGTTTGTTACAGTACTAACCTAACCTAACCCATTTGGTCGTGGTGATACTAGCGGTGTGAAATGCAACTAATTTGCATTTCTAGGATCGGACCACGACAGATACCCGACATTAATGATATGGCCAAACGTCGACTAACATATCATTAAACGTTGACGTTTAAACGATATGGTCAATTTTAGCTAGCCATTTCATGAAACGCAACCATTTCATGAAATGATCAATTCTAAGATCTGGCCACGACATATAGACCGATTGGCACAGTATTCAGAATCGAAAATTAGGATTACTTTCGTAATTGATGTATCAGATTAGTCTGCAGAATTATTTATCTAGTTAGGTACCAAAGTTACAATAAATAATAATGAGCCAATATGGATACCAATAATGTACCATATGGATACCAATAATGTACCATATGGATATCAATAATGTACCATATGGATACCAATAATGTACCATCTGTATACCAATAATGTACCATATGGATACCAATAATGTACCATATGGATACCAATAATGTACCATCTGGATACCAAAATTTTACCATTACGGATGAAGATACTTACTAAAAATCAAACAATTTTTTTTTTTAATATAGGTTCCTCAACTCTATGATCTTTCTACTTACGATATAAGAATTATCATTCCAAACGTAAGGCGTTTAAGAACTTATCTTACTTAACATAATTATACTATAGGAGTACTCCGTACAATTCCTGGAGAATTTCCAAAAACTGCTCACGAACTTTCACCTAATTCAGTAACCCGTTTTAATATCGCGTGATAGTCCGACGTTTAATGGCTATAATAAAACAAAGTTAGTTTTAATAAAGCCTATTATTTGCGTTGAAAGCAGTAAATACGGCTAATAAAATTATGTTAATTGATTGCCAACGTATTTCTCGTTAAGGCTGGTTTTGTGACCTTTCTTGTCATATTAGGTTTTTTTTCTGATTATTTCATTTTGAGGAAGTTATAAAGCACCATTATGAATATTACAAGCCCGTTGATTTTAGAATAATGTGTCTTCTCAGTGAATCGTAAATGGGAGTCTTCCATTTCCATAAACTACGCTTGGTAGAGGATTTCATAACACGTTAGAAGACCCACGTTTCATGGAAAGGTGACTAAATTACATGTCGGGATTTAAACATAGAGTTTCGTTCAAAAAAGTTTGGAAAAATTTTCTCACCCCTTTTCGTTGGTACCCTGTTACAACTAAAAAATATTACATAAATGGCTATACTGCAACGCACATTAAAGATTTCTATATAAAAAAAATTATAATCGGTTCAGCCGTTTGGGAGTTACGATGCCACAGACGGACGTGCAGACACACACATTAAACTTATAACACCCCTCTGTTTGCGCCGGGGGTTAAAAATATTGGCAGTGTGTGGACGTGAAAAAAAGTGGAAGGTACTAGAATCCATTTAAATTGATTCTTTAGATAAAAATTCAAATTGGAATTTTCAAGGAATCGCTTGAATGACTTTTACTTCCATCTGTTCACTCAATCAATTCAGATTGATTGGAATGATTTGGATTTAAATGGAAACATTAAAATGTTCGACTTCGAAATGACGGAGAAAATGACAGTATTTTTTTAAACATATTTGAAACTAAGGCGTTCTATAGGGGCCCATGGCTAAATAATAACAGCCGCACGGGTCGAACAAAGGTTAAGCTACACTTGCTGTGGTCGAATCGTGGATGGATGACCATCCATTACATATCGAGACCCCTGTGTGCCTCGAAAAGCATGTTAAGCCGTCGGTCCCGGCTGTTGTATTCATAAATTTTTGAAACTCGTTACGGGTAGTCAGAAGCCCAAAAGTCTGACAACCAGTTTTACCAAGGGGTATCGTTTTACCCAGTAACTGTATTGTGGAGGTCAGATAGGCAAAGGAAGGCGTTTTATTTAAAGGACAAACTTGGTACTTCAAATGGGGACGTCAAAAATGTGACGCGTCAACGAACGAGACTATATAGTACATAATATGATTTGATCATCGTTTCCATAAAGTGATTGTACTAAAAATCACATCTTCGTATTAAGGCGTAGTATTCTATACAGCTTCAAAGTAATATTTTGATATAATAGATACCTGCTGTAAAAAAATATTGCTGTGTGAAAAAAAAAAGATTACCTACTCCATAGTTTTTAAAATCTACGACGTCTGTCTAGCCAACTGCACCTGAAAACCTGAAAATAATCATAAAAAAGTAGTAGGTACTGATCGACATAAAAAAAAAAACTAAATAGTCAGACTAAGTAAGGCCTGATACAGACTACTGCTTTCAAGGCTCCTGCAAACAGGCACGTCATGCGACGCGAATCGCGCCTATTTGAAGGAGCCTTTAATCAGCCGCTGATTCCTGACTAAAAACTGCCGATTTTTGTCGGTGTCCTACTTTTCATCGACTCAAGCCTCGCTTATTAGTACCAACAGGGTGGCAGGGCCATCGTCGCGTTACCTGTTACCATGGATTCAGTGCATGATTCTAGATCCCCTTGCGTTGAAATTCGTCGTTGGTTATTTAAAAAAAAATTGCTATTCCATACATTTTGAACTTTCAACACAGGGGTCCATAATTGGGCACGCCACAATTGCGGCGATAAGTCCCCTCTTTGAGGAGTGGCTGGAGAGGCGCCACGGCGTCCTCACCTTCCGCCTGACGCAGGTCCTCACCGGACACGGGTGCTTCGGGAGGTACCTGTTCCGGATAAGGCGGGAGGAATCGCCCGGGTGTCACCACTGTGTGGATCGCCCGGAGGACACGGTGGAGCATACGGTGGAGGTCTGCCCGGCTTGGGCGGAGCACCGCCGTGTCCTCGCGGAAGCGATCGGCGGCGGCGATCTCTCGCGTCCGGCCCTGGTCCAGGCCATGGTACGGAGCGAGAGTGCATGGGAAGCCATTACCTCCTTCTGCGAAGCAGTAATGCTCGTGAAGGAGGAGGCGGGACGCGTGAGGGAGAGGCAAGCTTTGCACCCTCACGCCCCTAGTCGCCGCAGGAGACGCCCTGGGCGTCGGGAATTGGCAGCCGATTCCCGGCCACCGTAGGCGCGGGCTTGCGGACGGCGAGCAATGGGTAGCTCGCCGTCCGGTAAGGACCAAGCCCGAGTCGACGGCGCGTCGTGTTCCACGCGCGCCTCAAAGAGATGTCAGCACTATTGACGGGGTCCGCTAGGGCCGATGCCAGCTAGGGTTGCGGGATGTTCGAAAGAGTTACCGTGGCCCCGGCACAGGCAACAGAAGGAACACGGGTGGGTTTTAGTCAGTAAAAGTCTGACACGCCCTCCCGCTCCGCCCAGAGCGGGAGAAGTCATTTGATGATTTCCCATCCACAAAAAAAAAAAAAAAAAGGGGTCCATAATCATGTACTGAATTCATGGTAACAGGTTTCTCGTCGATGTCCCTGGCACTTGTATAGTTATCCGACTTTGATGTTTGTTCGCTCACTCGTACAGACAATCGCACATCTGTGGCAACTTGCACTACAAAAATCGCCCTTATTTAGGTATACTTACGGCTGTAAAGGCGCAGTCAATGTCAAATTGTTGCCACTGATGAACGATCGACTGTATCTATCTTCTATTCCCTATTAGGACTGCCCATTGATAAAAGGGGAGAATAGGGATGATGCCTGGGTAAAATAAAAAGAAATTCTATTTAGTCCGCCAGTTAGATAATAAAAAAATATTAGACACGTATTTTTTGCTTTATCATATTAATAAAAAATGACAGATAAACTCATTAAAGTTGGAGAGTGGCGGCTCGCAACGTCACAACTAAGTATAAAATCTAGCAAGGCGTGACGTCATGCCACATTTTAACCCAATGTATCGCCGTAATCATTTCAACTCAACCTATCGCAGTCCACTGCTGGACATAGGCCTCTCCCAGGCCGCAGCCTCAATACTCTGTTCTCCGCCTCATACGATTACGAACAAAAAACAACGTAAAAAAAGAAAAAATACGTGTCCAATTTTTTTTTATAATCTACCTGACGGAAAAAAAAAGCATTTTTTAGTCATCATGCCTATTGTTGGTCTAGTGGTCGCAAGCGCTACTACTGAGGATGAGGTCTTGGATTCGATTCCCAGGTCAGACAGAGTTGGGTACACCACAATTGCGGCAATAAGTCCCCTCTTTGAGGAGTGGCTGGAGAGGCGCCACGGCGTCCTCACCTTCCGCCTGACACAGATCCTCACCGGATACGGGTGCTTCGGGAGGTACCTGTTCCGGATAAGGCGAGAGGAAACGCCCGGGTATCACCATTGTGTGTATCGCCCGGAGGACACAGTGGAGCATACAGAGGAGGTCTGCCCAGCTTGGGCGGAGCACCGCCATGTCCTCGTGGAAGCGATCTGCGGCGGCGATCTCTCGCGTCCGGCCCTGGTACAGGCCATGCTACGGAGCCGGTGTACATAGGATGCCATCAAGGAAGGTGGAACGCGTGAGGGAGAGGCAAGCTTTGCGCCCTCACTTCCCTAGTCGCCGCAGGTGACGCCCTGGGCGTAAGGAATTGATAACCGATTCCCGGCCGCCGTAGGCGCGGGCTTGCGTACGGCGAGCAATGGGTAGCTAAGTACCAGGCCCGGGTCGTCGGCGCGTTGTGTTCCACGCGCGCTTCAAAGAGATGTCAGCATCAATTGACGGGGTCCGCTAGGGCCGATGTCAGCTAGGGTCGCAGGCTGTTTGAAAGAGTTACCGTGGCCCCGGCACAGGTAACTAAAGGAACACGGGTGGGTTTTATCAGTAAAAGTTTGACACGCCCTCCCGCTCCGCCCAGAGCGGGAGAAGTCATTTGATGATTTCAAATTCAAAAAAAAGACTGGTGCAGCACGTCCCATTAGAATGTAGAAAACAACTTTTTTACAAAAAAGAACAACTGACTTCCAAAAAATCACTGCAAAGTGAAAAATAACTTTAATTTTGGAAGTCGGTGTCTATGAATCTGTTTCTTTTTGAAATTAAAGTTATTTTTCACTTTGTAGTGTTCTGTTTGAATGTCGGTTGTTTTTTTTTGTAAAAAAGTTTTTTTTCACTTTATAGTGGTTCGGTTTGTAATTTATCTAATTTACAATAGCCTAATGACAACTGCTCATCACCTTTTACAAAACATTGTCTTTCCCGATGCAGGGACGTAATTGTTGAGTAGTTCTCCTAGTACATCTCCATCAGCTCCACTTCATCATATGCATTGTGACGAGCTTATATTGCTTAGCAATCATTTTAAAGTAATCGAATCGCAACCCGTGAAAAACTTATTATTGAGTTGTTCCGGTGGCCATCTTACCATATTTGGTCTTTGTTATCAGTTCTACTTCACCAAATGGTACTTTCCGACAGCAAATGCACAAGTTACTATAAAAAAAATACCCAAATCGCTATAGGTGTGCCTATAATATTTGAAGAATTTCCTTGATTTCTCCAGGATTCCATCATCAGATCCTGACCTGATGACATTGGGACCACCTGGAAAGTATACGCTTTCAAACAAAAAAAATCCAAATTGGTATAGCCATCTTCGAGTAATCGGGGAACACACATAAAAAAAGATTTCTACTAACTGAAAACCTCCTCCGTTTTCGAAGTCGGTTAAATATCATTTATAGCCGGAGTGCATCTCATAACAATTCCAATAAGCCCAAACACGGCTAGGATACATTATTTGATTACGGAGTTCCGGTGCCTACCCTCCGGCTTCATCATCAGATCAGTTCAGTGATACCATTTTCATCAGAACCATTTAATTAAATTTGCTTCGTCATAGTCGCTTAACTATCTTAATCGAGATATCTTATTGCTACCCATGAAATACTTATCATTGAGGAGTTCCCGTGGCCATCTGCGGTCTTTTTCGTCAGTTCCACATCACCAATGATACTTTCTGAATGCAAATGCTTGACTTATTGTTGATGAAAACACCAAAATCGCTGTTTTTGCCTATAATATTTGAGGAATTCCCACAATTTCTAGTGGATCCTATCATCAGAACTGGGTTTTGATAAAAATGAGACCAATCTGGAAGTATGTCCTTTCAAAAAAAAAAAAAAAATCCAAATCGGTTAATAAATGACAGTGTACAGAGATAACAAACATTAAATAAAAAAGAAACACCGAATTGATAATCTACTCCTTTTTTGAAGTCGGTTCAAAAACAGATAACAGGTGCATGCAAATAAGACAATATGACATTAGCGTGCTTAATAGAGTAATTTGGTTACAGCGCCCTCTAGCGTTGAGTAGTTGAACTCGTTGAAGCGTGTTACATGTAGCAAATGTGTAAGATTTTTCCCTACCAAAAAGTGCTCAACGCGCCTAAAGAAGTTTCCACTTCAATAAAAAAAGTAGTTGCAAGTTGCAAGCCTGTGTACCAAATAGTTGGTTCGAACCAAAAAAAGTCAAACGTCGACTTTACATAACTCTCAAAAGTTGTATCGTCATTCATAATGGCGTACAATAAAGAATAGGTATTCCATTCATCTACATATCTCTTTAAGTACCCGTCGGATCCACTATTATATAGTCGGTAGTCTGTGCACCACGAAGCCTTCAGGACTGAAGTCTTAATTAATGAAGTTAGCTCAGAGAGTTATATGAGTTTGACCCATATTGTTGTTTTATTGTTTTTGTACCGACACCCCGCCTAAACTTTCCCCCGGACATCGAAGGTTTTTTACGTCATGCTCCCAAGTTTGTGGTACGGATTTAGACCGAGTTATTAATTAGTTTTGTTGTCTCTTTTTTATTAATCTGTTATATGGAATTTCGCGTTATTGTTAGTATTGGAATATGTGGGGTGTTTATTTATTAGCTAGGTAGTGCTTCACTGTAGAATTCCTTTCTTTTAGTAAGAGCAAAATACTAGCGTAATTTATTTAATGGGTTTGGTTTGATCAAGCCATAATTAAATATTTGTGATGATAAAAACGTGTGCCTCAGCCAGTACGCAAGCTGATTCAGTTGGGTAACAATAGAAAAATTGTGTCTCATAACTGGTAACTATATATCTAAGTTTTGATAATCACTTCTTTAGAAAAAAATAAGATATCGACAAGAATTCATTTGATTGTCTACAATGTGTTAACAAGGCATAATTATTAAAAATTGGGTACTTAATTATAGCTACACATCATCTGCCTAGCCTTTTCCCAACTATGTTGGGGTCGGCTTCCAGTCTAACCGGATGCAGCTGAATACCAGTATTTTACATGGAGCGACTGCCTATCTGACCTCCACAACCCAGTTACTGGGTAATACGATACCCCTTGGTGAGACTGGTTGTCAGACTTTCGGGCTTCTGACGACCCGTAACGACTGTCAAAGATACACGAATGACACAGCCGGGACCAACGGCTTAACGTGCTTTCCGAGGCACGGAGGGGTCTTGATATGTAAAGATGGTCACCCATCCACGGACCAACCGCGGCAAGCGTAGCTTAACCTGACCGATCGACCCGTGCGGCTGTTATTTCTTAGCCACAAGCCCCCCACTTAATTATAGCTACACATTGATACAATATTATGGAACACAAATTGTAGACAATCAAATAAATTATTTTGAAACTGACTGTAGGTACCGTATCTTATTTTTTTTTTTCTAAATTAGTAATTACTAGTTTTTTTAAACCGACTGTATTATCATAGGTCTGACACCTATAACAAGCCCGTCTTTCGTGTTAAGTAATTTTATTGCTTGTTCAAACACGTAAAGTAGAAATATCAAAATATATAAAATATATTATTTATAAATCACAACACTGGAGTATTGCGCCTTGAACCACAAAGTTCCACAAAATATTTTGTCAAGGAAGCCATTCTTAATCAACATGATTGATGATGTGCCGACATATTCGATAATGTACTTGTAATAATGTGTATACTACCGTGTTTATTCACCGATTGACATTTAAAGGGCGTTGAACATTGAATCAATAAGTTATATATTGAAGTTATAGGTTGAACGCTCAAACAGTTTTAACCTTTTAAATATAATATACACAAATCTTAAATACAATATACAATCTAACACTGTACAAGTAAAAGAAAAGAAAAAAGGGATAGCTCATTGGGCATAAAAAAAATCGTCTCGTTGTCAGTGGGAAATGTGCCCAAAAGGCTGGCAGCGTAGCCACGTTGGATGGCAATGCTGATTCTTTGACCTAAAAGTTGGCCAGTCCTCTGGTCACGTGGAGAGTCGGCCAACCGCTTGGCGATGTCCCGAAATACTTGATGAGCACTCCGACCCCACGGCCTTAGTGCCCTATTAACAGTTTGTTAATTGTTTAGGGTCATAATAATTTGTTTAATCAAAACAACCTGGAAAGTTGTTTTATTAAAATGAAGACCTTTAGGTATGTTAAGCCTTCCAAAAGTATTTTTGAAATAGTTTTCAGTAAGTAAGTACGTACCAGTAAGTACCAGTTTCTATTTACAAACATTAAACTGTTTTCCAAACTTCGGGGCTGAAGTGAGACGAGTATGGAATTAGACAGAAAATTGGGTATGTTAGCCTTCCAAAAGTATTGTTGAAATGGTTTTCAGTGTAAATGCCAATTTCTATTTACAAACATTAAACTGTTTTCCAAACTTCAGGACTGAAGTGAGACGAGTATGGAATTAGTTAGACAGAAAATAAATTGCATTACAGTATTTTATCTCACGAAGCGACGCGCGACGCACGCTGTGAATGTGTGTGTAAGAGCAGGAGCTCTCGGTACCGTCCGAGACAATGGCGAAGTCGGAAGTGTGTGTGCGTGTGTTTGCTATGTGCTGACGCTACTCGTCTTCACGCACATGTGTGCATGAAGACGAGTAGCATCAGCACAATGTGAATGTTCACAGCGTGTTTGTACACTTGGTTACCACAAGTAAAGCATGCATCGCTTCGTCAGAAAACATAAAAATACTGTACTTAGAAACGACAGTCGTGTATCTGCAAGATTGGCGTAACTTCGTTATTTGACAATATTGATATCTTGACCTTGTTGTTATGTCACTTAAATACAGCCTCGCAATTCTTTTCTTGGATTGATACGCACTATCTGTATGAGTATTCTAATACAGGGTAAAATTAAATTAGCTAGCAAAACTCCGTAGTATGGGTATATCAAATTTGATAAAACAAAAAATAAACTAATTTTATTAGATTTTTTCAATTCAATCGGCCGCAGTTGGTGTAGTCACTTGAAATATCAGATTATTATTATTTTTTTTGTATAAACTTCACAAACGTGATGGTTATCAATATCTAAACACGATAAAACAAAATAAATACAGATTTTATCAACTCATACTTTAAGTACCACACACACACAACCAGCACCAGCGGTCGTTGGCCCCCAAAACAAACATCAAATCTTCTATATTTCTAATTTATTGGGTTTATGGTATCAATACCCATCACGTCTGCAGAGTTTCGCTAGCTAATTTAATTTGAACCTGTATAGTACAGTAGGCCACACGTCAATGTTAATACTTTGATCTTGAGCTGGCCTAGCGTAGTACGGAAGAGGCCAGCTTATACTGGTTTTGTTACCACTGACGTGGGGCCTGCTGTAGGTATACATACATACATAAACTCATGCCTTCTTCCTATGGGGGTAAGCAGAAACTACAGAACGCCACCTGCTACAATCCTTACATACTCCTTTTGCCTCGTTTACGTTCATACATCTGGTCATACACGCACGCCGGTTGCGAGTACTACGCACCTGTCCTTTCTGAAGAACATCACCACTAAGATCACTATTATGTCTTCCTAGGGCTTCCTAGTCGTCCCTTCCGGCGTTTCCACTCACATCTGCCGTGTAAATACCTTTTGTTAGTCGACTTTCATTCATTCTCACAACATGACCAAACCATCTAAGCATACTCTTTTATGTACGTATCAATATTATTCACCACTCATAATAATTGGGATGATGACCAAAAAAGTGTTTTTTTGTCCGTCAGGTAGATGAAGTATGATCACGCTTCTAACTTTCGCAAGATACTCAAGTGGCTCCCTATTCGACTTCGCAGGAACTCTCGGATATTGTGTCTGCTATTTAACTTCTTTCACAATCCAAAAATGCATCCTACCTGTGGGAACGCTTTTCCGACGCTCGTCATTCTGATGCACCTTGCAGGTCGCATCTTAGAAATCTCCTTAAATCCTCTCCACACTCAACCGACTTCTACCCTTACTCCTTCACTGTGCATGCGGTTCGGTTATGGAACTCACTTCCACCTGACTTTAGGGACTGCCAAACTGTTGCATTGTTTAAAAGAAGAGTGAAAGAACACTCTTTCCACTTCGTCATAGCTGTTAGTATTTATTATGTTATGCTTCATTATTATCGTATATATTTTAGTGATACTTATTTTGGTAGTATACATATATGTATTTTTATGTACTCATATTTTATGTTTATATATATATTTGTATATATTCATATTAGTGTATCGTTTGTGATTTTATGTATTTTGTTTTCTCTTTTACTCTTACACACGTTGTCTACATCTCTTTATTTACTTTTCTATCGCAGGTAGGTATGCTGGAAGAGATTTCTTTAGAAATAAGCATCACCTTTGAACGTATTTTTCTGTTCCTTTCTTCTTGTCTGTTTATATGTGTGTACATAAACTGTTAAATAAATAAATAAATAAAATAATAAATACATTATTTAAAAATATGGGCCACGTATTTTTTATTTTTTTACGTAATCAAAAGATTACGGCGATATATTGAGTTAAAATGTGGCATGACGTCACGCCTTGCTAGATTTTATACTGAGTTGTGACGTAGCGAGCTCCCACTCCCTAACTTTAATGCGGTTTATCTAAGTTATTTTTTATTAATAAGTTAAAGCAAAAAATCTGTATTAATATCTTTTTATTATTTGACTAAATATTTTTTTTTTTTTTTTTACCCAGGCATCGTCCCTATTATAGAAACAATAACTAAAAAGTCATTGCGTCTTGCGTTCACGTAGATCCTACGTTCCGGGAACATACGAAGGGTTAGCGATTCAGTAAAGTTGCTGCTAACATTCAAGTCTCGTACTCTTGTCACTCATGGAAGCTTCTTTAATACCCCAAAAGAAAACATTCCTGGAAAAAATACTTAATAAGTACTCCACAAAGAAAACCTCAAAGAATATAAATACCTTAGTGAAGTTATTCGTTGTTTCTTTGTATCGAACTCGAACGAACCCAACGTAAGTAACTACCGGGTCAAGATTGGAAAGACAGGCGAAGTTAATTAAGTAGAAGTTCCCGGGTGGCAACAATAGGTCCCGCAGTTTACACTGTAAGGGGTTCACGATTGCGCTTTTATTAAAAGTTAATTGAATTGGTGCGTCGTTGTTTTCTAACAAATAAGCTATGGGTCAATGTGACTGGTTGTTTTGGTGAGCTATTTATTTTGGTAAGATTTGTATGTTTTAATATAGGCTGTTTTCTTTTACCGAGTGTGTTTTTTTCAAAGGAAGAACTAAAAACTCACATTATTTTAATTTTAACTTTAATTCCCAAAAGGTTTTTACAATAGACAGTCAAAAGGAAAACTATTGTAGTCATCATCACCGCCAGTGACTTTTATCGATAGGAAAAGGATCATAAATGATCATACGTGTATCGCTAAAAAAAAACAACGTTACTCCACGACACTAATAAAACCTATAATTGAATAACAATTCGAGGAGTAAAAAAAACTAAAGCCTCTATTACAACTGACCATTCGATTTTTCCCCAAAACTCCGTATTTGAGGTAAAAAACGGGAGGGTTCAACAAAATAGTGCGGCTCAGTGATATACCGCTGGCATTTGTAAAAAACAATAGTCGTTAACCCTTCGTCCATTCGATTTTCACATCACGTTCACACTTCACAAAGTTTAGCTTTTGCAAAATTTTCACGATTTAACGGAATCACTGGAGGGTTTACCTTGATTTATATCGATAAAATTGAAGTAAAAAGTAACGATGTTTAATAACAGTGTCGATTATTTCTCTTTAACATTTTATGAAGGCTTTGTTTCCATGACGAAAAACTTGATAACACTTATAATGATAGGTAATATACACGCAGTGACTGATCGCCGGCGACT
The DNA here is from genome assembly GCA_947568875.1 of Fissipunctia ypsillon. Taxonomy (NCBI): domain Eukaryota; kingdom Metazoa; phylum Arthropoda; class Insecta; order Lepidoptera; family Noctuidae; genus Fissipunctia; species Fissipunctia ypsillon. Next base: position 20,730,521 of record OX387649.1, read on the forward strand.
TGTAAAAATGTCACGTTGACACACAAGTTTTGACAGCCGATTTGTCGCTAGCGATGTTAAAATAAGTGTATGGACGTGTTCTAACATCGCTAGTGATTCACCGGCGATCAAAGTCACTACGAGTGCCCTATACCAGACCATGAAAGTTGTCGTACTTGCAGTAACGTATGTAACCATTTACCATTTAACATGTCATGGGTGTCAAACATATGTTATCTACCCTATTCCTTGATTCAGTTTCAAATGAATTAAAAAATCTGCGGTGTGCGTGGATAAATACAACTTTGAAGTCATGATCCTTATCGAAGTTTCATTATTTTATGTAAGTTTAATATAAAATGTATTATACACATGAACCTTCCGGAATACATTGTCTGAAAGAAGGTGAAAAGCGCATCAAAATCCGTAGCGGAGTTTAGAATAACAACGCGGTCATACAGACAGACACGAAAAGTGACTTTAATTTATAATATCTACGTATAGATAGATAGTAGATAAACAAGGTATTTTTATACATCATTACTCCAGGGTATGAATGAGACCATATGCTGAGTGGAAGCCTTCTTGTCACAGTCATGACGTGCAGCTTCCGACTATTTCTGTTTTGAGCTCGTGATTATAATGTGGTTCTATTTTGTTTTATTTTTCTGATTATTCTTATCGTTTTGTATGCACGTGTTTCTGTGATAAATAAACCTATTTTTCTTTCTTTCTTTCTTTTATATCATTGAATCAACTGGCATATGAATTATTTTTTAATTATCTTTTTTTTTTTGTTTTCATTTTTCATACAAAATAATTTGAGAAAGTCAAGATTACGTAAAATACTTACGTGAAATATAGCAACGTCGCTTTTTCTTAGATTTAATTATGAATGATTGGTACGAATGAAAATGACTCGTATTTATCAATGAATTTTAGAATGAACCTAATTTAATTATGATTGATGATATCTTCGCAACTAAGCATTTTTGGACCACTTATTCTAGGCCTTTTTTGTATTATTTTTACTTAAAGAATATAATCCTAGAGTTATGACATATAAAAAAAAACCTTGTATAAAGGAACTAAATAAGGACCTATATTATATCAACTTGCTTGCTATTTGATAAACAATATTAATTAGTATCAAACTCAAAACTCATTGAAACAACAACCGAACCACAATTTAATTGGTAACCTGTTAATTAAAGTAAACACAACACAGTTGACAACACTACTTAGATTGATCGTAGTGTTTAATCAAATCAAATAACAACACCTTGTGTACTGATGTGTCAAATTATTAATATTGTTAACAGGTATATAGGTATTGTTACATGTTTTACTATCATAGTAAGATCAATAGTTTGAGAATTGCTATATTCTACGCCATTGTTAGTTATGAGCAGCAATAGCTCGCCCCCTATTACATGGGACTTAAACATAACTGGCGAAATTTGGGTGTACTATAGGTGCCCAACCCTTCGGGGAATACAGGCGTGATGTGTTATGGTAACATTAGTTGTGAATTTGTGGTATAATAACTTTTCTTGTTATTTTGATCTCATGTAAAAGGAATCAATAAAAGCATTGATTATTATTATTATGCCATTGTTGAAGTGTGGAGAAAAGGATTTATTAATAGTAATGTAACGTCTCTTTTTGTTTCTAATTTTAACTTTAAAAGAATGCATAAGTGTAGTAATTTTTATTTTTATTTTGCGCAAGATGGAAGTATATTTAGGAGTATATTATCATTCGTGTAGCTTGTTATTTGCTACAGCATATATGAGCAATTTTTAGGGTTCAGCTGATACGAGACCGAAATATAATATTACTCTAGAACCGAACCCTACAGTGATAAGGAACAAAAAACCGGCCAAGTGCGAGTCGGACTCGCCCACGTAGGGGTGCATACCACCGTACAACATACGTTTACATATATCTACTTTTTTAACTTTAACTTTATTTTTTTGGTTCTTATAGCGGCAATAGAAATTCACAATATGTGAAAATTTCAACTGTCAACCTATTACGGTTAATGAGATACAGCCCGCTGACAGACAGACGGACGGACAGACAGTGGAGGCTTAGATATGGAGTTCCGTTTCGCACCCTTCGGGCACGAAACCCTCAGAACACATGAGTGATGCGGAATCCTATCTTTCACACAAGCCAGAGATTACACTACCACCCACAGACTTGTTAAAGCTAACGTACTCGTAGTAAATTCTTCACTAACATTATTAATAGATTTACCGCGGACAATACACGGATTAAGTTATCAAAACGTTATGTTTTCTTTGCCAATACATTTACCACCTTACTAGCCAAAGTTACGGTAGCTTTTTCAACGAATATCGGTTTAATCAAAGTAACAAGGGCGGTCAAAGTGACGCCGGTTGCTGACAAACAGCTGTGGAAGGTCCGGACAATGATGGACACCAGACATCTATCCGGTTAACGTGCCGTGAAGGGCGATCGTCCACGGCACACTTCCGGTCCGGATTCCGGTGAAGTATTTTGGTTAGTTCCAATTTATATGGGGAATAGTTTGGCTAGAGTTGGTGCTTTGAAATTTTAAGCAGAAATATTGCAGATTATAGTGGAATATGTAATCCTAACTACTACAAAAGTGCATAACCTACTCGGTCCAAATGTATGTAACAGTATTTTTTTTTAATAACCGACGAAAAATTTCAACGCAGGGGTTCATAATCATGTACTGAATCTATGATAACAGGTTGTACGTCGATGTCCGTGCCACCCTGTATAGGCAAAATTATTAATCTTTCAACTACACTGCCATTTAAATTTTGTAGTGTGCTTAATAACTTTTTAAGCTTATGACATTCTTAAAAGATAAATATAAAAGAGTTCACATCTCAGCACACTTACAACATTGTTTATAAGACATTGTATTTAAGCTGTTTTTACCTAATAGTAGCTTATTCGATCGTACAAATAGACGTCAACTTTTACACAAAGAGGTCAATCAAATGCGTTCCTTGAGAAGCATTATGGTGTAACTATTAAGATGAAGAAATATTTATTTGTTGAAACATGTGTACACATACAAGAATAAAATGCATGCAGGATAAAAACAAATCAGAAATGTTTGCCACATAGATATGTACTATGGCGTGCAAATATTATGATAAAAGATATTTTTTTATTGATTTTTCAATACATTAATATTTTGCATAACAACTTATACCTAATTAATTAATAAAATAATAATATTATGATTGGCAATAATTAAGTTCAGCACAATATCAATAATTTAACGTCAATTCAGCAAACAATAATAAATTAGGTATTAATGTCAACAGTAAAAAAATATATAAAAAAAAAAATAATAAAAGTGCATAAAAATCTATGTTAAAATAAAAGATTCTGTCAAAAATTCATTAATCGTATAGTATGCTTTGTTAGTACGAAATGACTTTAGCTGTTTTTTCAATTCTACATTACTAAGCTGCCTCCAACTTTTGGTTAACTTATTATATATAGTGGGAGCCATGCAGAAAACACTTTTGCGCATAAGTGCAGTCCTGCTCTTATGCAGACAGAGCTGACTTTGACCACGTCTGTTTCTGGGAAAGTCTAACATTCGCAAAAATAAGTTTTTAATACTTCTAACAAACATTACTGTTTCTAGAATATAAAGGGATGCCATTGTCAATATTTTATACCGTATGAAAAACGGCTTACAACTATCGATGGTTTTTAACTTAAGCATAGCTCTGAGGCATCTCTTTTGTGTTTTAAATGCGACTTCTTTATTCGTTGAGTTACTCCAAAAGATAACACCGTATCTGAGAACAGATTCAGTTAGCCCGTAGTAAGCCTTTAGTAACGCATCTGTGTTTACAGTTTCTGACAAAATGTACAAGGCATACGCGCTACTGCTTGTCCATTTAATCAGGGCCTCTATATGCACCGTCTAATTTAAATTTCGATCTATTGTAAGTCCTAGAAGGTTAGTTGTATTAATTGTGTCAACTGTAATGTCATTGCATGTTATGTCAAGATTGGAAAGAATCAATGCGCGTTGGCTAAAATGCATAATTGTAGTCTTGTTTAAATTATTGTTTAAATTGTTATTGTCTAACCATTCTATAGTTTCTTTTAATGTATTATTTATGTCCTCTTTATAAAAATCTCTTTGATAACAAGGTATCGTAAAAATACAAACAGTGTAGGTTATGATGGCATTTGTACAAAAATACTCAAAGCAGTAGCCGATAGCCTTTGTCCTTAAAATAATTGATATTTTGTGATGTGCACAGCAAAGCAGTGGAACTTTCTGCCTGTATCTGTGTTTCCGAATGCATATAACCCCGAGCTCTTCAAAATGAGTGTGAACAGGCTTCTTCTGGGTAAGCAGCTCGCTCTATCGTCGTCTTTGTCTCTATCATCTCTGACCTAGACTGGAGTCAAGAGCAAACCTATCTCAAATAAAAAAATTAAAAAAAAAACTGTCATCTGCGAATAGTGTCATAGGATATTTGATTGCTATTGGAAAGTCATTAATGTAAAGTGTAAAGAGCGGTGGTCCTAGTATACTTCCTTGTGGAACTCCGTTGTATAACGTTACGTTAATCCGATAGAGATTTCTTCTCTTTTGGTGCTTATATTGATTTTGCTTATTTCTGTTATTTGTTTTCTGTCTTGTAGGTACGACTTGAAGAGCTCAAGGACATTTCCTCTTACCTCGTAAGCATCAAGCTTTTTTAGTAAAATATTATGTTGCACATAATCAAATGCCTGGGTCGTGTCACAAAATATCGCACGCACTGGAGTGTTTTTATCCATATTTGTCATTACAGTATGAGAAAAGTCATAAATAGCCATCTTAATTGTCTTATTTTTCCTAAATCCTTTTTGTTCTTTGCAAAGAACATTATTCGCTTCTAAATTTAAATTTAGTTTTTTATAAATATACTTTTCAATAAATTATTTTTGAGAACAAATTTATTAACGAAATCGGTCTGTTGTGTTCCATTAACTCCCTATCTTGTTTTTTAAACAATGGCTTTATTACCGATTTTTTCAGGGCATCTGGAAAAAATACCTTTGTTAAACACAAATTTATAACGTAACTCAAAGGGTAACAAACTTTCTCGGCTACTGCTTTGAGTATTTTTGTACAAATTACATCATAACCTTCACTGTTTCTATTTTTAAGGGCTAGACTTATTTTTAATACGTCATTTGGCAAACTTGGAGCCATGAACATAGAATCCTTCCTATTTAAAATATGTTTTGTTACTTTATCTCCCGAATTAATAATTGGCTGGATTATATGAATAAAATAATGATTGAATACATTAGAAATACATTTTGGGTCCGAGCTAAATTTCATTTTTATTAATTCTACATTATTTAATATTATTATTTGGCATATTTAACTTTGTTTCATTTATAATTTGCCACGTCGTTTTGGATTTATTTTTGATATCTTTATTTTAGGGTTATTTTGAGTTCGCTGAGTTAAATTAATATTTTTAAATAAAACTATTTAAAAAGATTAATTGAACAAAACTGCGTAATGTTTAAATCGCGTTTTATTCTGCTTAGTAGGTTTCTGAACTGCCACAGTAATTGCCGTTTTCTCTCACTGCATTTTTTGATACCACGTGATACCCATTTTTGTTTTTATGGGCATTTACCGAAACTATAGTTTCGGGAAAGCACTGTCTGTAATTAAAAAAAACTTTTGAAAACGCGTTATATGCTACATTTGGGTCATTTGTTTCATATACTTCTGAAAACGTCAGACTCCGCAGATAGGCAGATAAATTTATTAATGTTATTATTTCCTTTATTAAACTAAATACATATAAATTATATTTTTAAATATTAGAATATAAAGATTATAAAAAAAACATTTAAAAATATAAAAAATAGTAGCCCACCGGTATCGGGAACAGGGTCCAAGCTACCGGCGGTCAGGGCTCTAGAGAGAGGAACCTCCTAACAATGCGAGCCGTGTCCAGAAGTACCGCTTTCTGAATCAAGCCCTTAATCCAGCTGCCCAACGAGAGCCTCCTTAGGTGTTGGTCGAGGCTCTTGGCAATTAAGCCATTGGCTGTAACGACTATCGGCACAATGATCGCTGAGTCCACATCCCACATGTCGACAACCTCGCGGGCCAAGTCAAGATACTTGATTTGTTTATCTTTCTCGGCTTTCACGAGGTTCCCGTCATGCGGGACAGTTACGTCAATAATCATTGCGCGCCGCTCTATTCGATCCACCACCACTATATCAGGCTTATTGGCAACAATAGTCCTGTCAGTGATGATGGATCGATCCCAGTACAATGTGATATGTCCATTTTCGAGAACTGGGTCGGGCACATACCTGTAGTACGGCACTTCCGATTCCACGAGACTGTATTTCAGAGCAAGTTGCTGATGGATAATCCTGGCTACAAGGTTGTGTCTATGCAAGTACTCTTCGTTAGCTAGACGAGAACACCCGGAGATGATGTGTCGGATTGATTCTCCCGGACGGTGGCATGCCCGACAGATGTCAACCGTGCCGTCCTTCACAATGAATCTCCGGTAATTGTTCGTCATGATAACTTCGTCCATAATTGCACAGACAAAACCTTCGGTTTCCCCAAAGAGGTCACCAAAACGCAGCCAGGCTACGGACGCTAGGAAATCTACATCGGGTTCATGTAGGGCCCGGAAAAAGCGTCCGTGAAGCTCCTTACTCTGCCATACCTCCAGGCGATCGTTAGTGTTATTAATGTTATCGTTATGATAGTCACGTCTTCTCCTACTCCACCGATTTAAAGTACATACTGTGCTAGTTGGATATTTCAGTAACTAAGCTGTGTGATCCGACAACGCTAACTCTAATACTGAAGCCTTACTGGACCTGTTAAAGTTATGCGCAAAATTGTCAATGCATGTTTTGTTTTGAAGAAGAGTCGGTTAATAAAGCGCCAGTTTGAAGTTAAAGCTTAATAGCATATTTTCGAATCCAACTGATTGATTATTTCTTTTTAGTACGTCTATATTAAAATCTTCCGCCAAAATAATATTTTTACAATCATTTTTCAATAAACTATATAATATCCGTTCTAATTTACTAATACATTCATTGAAACCATTGGCATTTGGTACTCTATTTACGTATGCAACACATACGATTTTGTGGGTAATTAGTTTAATGGCGCAACATTGAATGACACCACTTATAGATATTTTTGGACGCTTTCTTCATTGATGACTGGACCTGACTAATATGCATGGCCCTCCTCTTTTGGTTTCTTTTCGACTAATTCTGCTGGAAACTTTGTCACCGGTATGTTTAGAACGGCTAAAACAGGCCGCTTAGCAGGAATTATTTAAATTCAGGTATTTTTGATACCTTTCCATCATAAAGTGCTCCGTAATGCATAAGACATCCATACTGATGTTCTTATCAATTAATTCCTTGAAACTGACTGCCAGAGTATCACATTTAGCTAGCAGGCCTGCAATATGTTGGTGCATGATGTATAGATGAAAGAAAAAAATCGTCTTCTGTTTTATCAATGTCATTCACGTTGTGATTTATGTCAAGGTCAACGTTTTGCATAATGTCAGTAAATAAGTCCAGCAAATCCTTAAATATAGTACGTAGTCCAAGTTTATTTATTCTGCCAGAGTATTTGTCAAACATGCTGCAGTCATATTCCAGATTCATGTTACTTTCCAAAAGGAATGCGTGTCCATGCGTCAGTATATCTAAGTATAAAAGGTTATTAAATGTCTCCACCCGACTGTTTAATAAACTAGTGTCAAATGTAAACTTATAAGTTGGCATACACTTATGTTAGTGCGTTGCACTGCTTGAAGTACCTCTTGTATATGGAAAATAGTGTCATAATTGAAGACATGAGTGGATGAAGGTGATATGTAAAGTTAAAGTTAATTAATGCAAGTATTCAACAAGTCAAATATCCGACAGAATTAAAAACAGGTATAGTTAGGCCCATTCATAAAAAAGGTAAATTCAATGATACAAATTACAGACCCATAACGATATTGCCTGCCATAAATAAAATAGTAGAAAAATTTATATGCGACCAAATACACACGTTTTATCGGGACTATGACATAATTTCCAAATCACAGTATGGCTTCCAAAGTAAGAAATCTACTGTCAGCTACTTTCTAATTTTACTGATGAAGTCAACAACTACCTAGATGACAAGCAGCATGTGATACTCATATTCATTGATTTCAGCAAGGCCTTTGACACACTCGGTCACAATACACTATTAAAAACACTCGAAAACTCGGGTATAAGAGAGAAATTACTCGACTGGTGCAAAGAATACCTTAACAGCCGAAGTTATCACGTCAAAGTTGGTCCTAGCCTTAGCAGACCTGTAAACGTGACGAAAGGTACAGCCCAAGGTTCAGTGTCTGGGCCACTCCACTATCTGGCATACGTTAATGACCTAGAAAATATTATAACACACTGTTCCCTTTATCAGTACGCTGATGACACCTGTATAGTATCTGCTAACATAAACCTTGGTTTGGCCGCAGAATGTTTGCAAAAAGATTTTACTGCCATGACTAAGTGGGCCCATGATATGGGACTTGTTCTGAATCCACAAAAAACTAAAGTTATTCACGTACATTCAAGTCATATAAGTACATCCCATCCCTTTCAAATCATAGCTCATAGTCACGAATGTCTGCACAAAAACGTGCCAGACTGCCACTGCTCGCCTATAGAGCAAGTCCCATATCATACCTATTTGGGATTCATAATTGATAACCGATTCAACTGGAGTTACCAGGTGGAATCCGTTTGCGGGAGGTTACGTGCGATACTCACCAAATTTTCCATTATAAAGCGCAATATACCGTACAGAACCCTCCTTCAAATGTACACAGCTCTTGCTGAATCGATAATATCCTATGGTCTCACCAGTTGTGTACGCACATTTAAAACTTACCTAGATAAAATACATAATCTGCAAACGCGCTTGTTGAAACTTGTAGTACCAAGCTATGTAAAAAACAAATACCAAGACAATTACACAGGGTTATTTAAACACTGTGTGGTGGCATATCTACATCGCCACAATGGAACGCGTCACACTGACGTCACGCAAAATCCTGCATCGCGCAATCAGAATTTACCGCGCGACCAGCATATATACAACATCCCGACATCAACCGTCGGGCAGTAGCCCACCAGACACAACATCCGTCTGGTCGGAGGACCCTCCCTTTTCTATAGAGGATGAGTTAACTTTACACCCTGTTCCTCATGCCTCTATACTGGTGACCCCGAACATGAACGTCAGCGCAGCCTTCGTGCAACTACTACAGCGTGACGTCATCAGTATCACTTCCTCGAGCTTTCGAGCAGCGAGTCACACAGCCAGCCAGCACCCACGGCTACAACGGGTATCCTGACCACCAGCATGCAGCGACCGCGCATACCTGGTCATCACCCTTAGCCTCATCAGCCACCGTGGCACAGCACACTGCACTCTCGGCCGGTCAAACAAGCAGAGCCCTTCAAACCTCTCCTGGTCGACGCTAGCAGTCAGCCTCAACCCGGCGCTGTACCACATCCGACGCACTGGAGCATAACGCAGCGCCACCCCGACTCACTGGGGGCATCTCCGCAGACAGTTCCGACTCACCGCGAACTATGCGGCACCCGGTTCCGACTCACTGGAACCTCAACTGGCCCTGGCAAGCATCGCAAGATACACGACTCTGCCCACAATCGACCTCCGGTCTCTGGAGGGGAGTGATGTGGCGGCATATCTACATCGCCACAATGGAACGCGTCACACTGACGTCACGCAAAATCCTGCATCGCGCAAACAGAGTTTACCGCGCGACTAGCATATATACAACATCCCGACATCAACCGTCGGGCAGTAGCCCACCAGACACAACACCCGTCTGGTCGGAGGATCCTCCCTTTTCATAGAGGATGAGTGAACTTTACTCCCTGTTCCTCATGCCTCTATAACTGCAAAGTATTACCTGTTCTAGCGCGCGCTGAGTATATGTTTCTCATGGAACACTTTGATAACAGTGATATTCTAATTCCAGTTAAATATGACGTTAATACACGTCAAGCCAAATCAAAATCATTTCAAGTGCCACGCAAAAATAACTTTTATGGCAGGCGTACCGCTTCCTTCACAATACCCAATTTACTAAACCAAATACCTGTAGACATTAGAGACTCAATGAATAGTAAAAACACAAAGCGTAAGCTGAAAGAACATGACATCAACTCGATTATTACTTAATTGTTAATTAATAGCGCGTTGATCAAATCTCAGGCCATGGCATGATAAGACAGACCCCAGAGGTCTAATTGTGTGCTTTGTTTACATCTTTAAGGAACTTGTAATTTATAAAATAAAAAAAAAAAATAATAATGTCACAAAATTCTAATTTCGAGAAAATTGAGTTGAAAGTTTCGCATAAACATTTTAGGATATTTCAAAACGCCTTTAATGTATTTATCCAATAAGTGTCTGGCGGCGCCAACCGTATAGTATTTTTAAAATAGGGGAAAAATTAAAGAATAAAATGTATTTTTACTACTTTATTTTAAGAAAAACTGAACATAAGTCCTTCTTCCGCAAAGAAATATTTTAATCAATTTAAGAAAATAAAGTCTGAAGGAGACAAGTTACTTAACGAAATTAAAAAATAAACGAAAAACGATTATTCTTCTCCAAGAATGGATTGATAATAATATCGATATTCCGGTTTAATAAATTTTAGTTGGTCCTTAATATTAGCTTTTTTTTCAACTGACACAGTACCATATTTTCCGTTCACACGTGGTACCTAAAAATTTGGATTAATCTGACCCTTTTTTTTAAAATATCAACTTTTTGGAAAGGTGTTATTTCATCGTATGACTCTTTGTCTTGTATACGAACCGTATTCATCAATTCTGATCCATTTCACGCCATCCCTAAAACTAATTTTGCCATTATTAGTATTTTTTTTCCTGTTAATCAAATTTAAATTCACTTGCAAATCGTTTATTTTCCTGAAATGGTCAGTCATATCAATAACTATGTTGTTTCGTGAAGCTTTGCTTATAATGGTTCGGTATTGTTCAGGTGCATAAATTGTATCGTTTTTTCGAAGCACTTTTTCGATCCTCCCGAAATCTCGATCCGAATCCCAATAAGAATGTCCCACTTCGGGAAATGTGTGGTCTATGATTTTAAAATATCCTCTTAAGATCAAGTATTGGTAAAGACATATTAAATTGAAAATTTTGTTATCATTAGCCCTCTTGAAGTCATCTTCCCCAAGGAAAATAATGCAAAAGTCGTTCATGGTGTAATTTATTAATTTTGTCTCCAGACCGCTTAGAAGCTGTTTTGTATTTCCATGTGGTTTTAAATTATGACAGATATTGCAGGTATTTTGGCACTTGCTAATAAGCTTCCAAATTCAATTAGGACATTGTGTACGAAAATAAATTTAAAAACATTCTCCAAAAATACCTTTATTATTTAAAACCGTATAACACCATAAAGGCATTCTTTGACGATAAGTAAATCTTGACATTGAAATCATAGCTGTAAACAACACACACAACATTTGCAATTTTGACTTACTACCTACCTATGTTATGTTATTTTATGATTATTGTTGTTATCGCTATCTGTTTTAATTTAATTTTTATTATATTTTAATTTATGAGTGGAAATGATGACCTTATGACCAATAAATTCTTAACAATACTTATCATGAAGTCTTGAAATACTAACAAAATTTTATTAATTCAAAATTTATTCCTAGTTTATTTAAATACTATTTACCTTAAAGATAAAAATAACTATAGAGGCATGAGGAACATGGTGTAAAGTTCCATTGTGGCGATGTAGATATGCCACCACATCACTCCCCTCCGGAGACCGGAGGTCGATAGTGGGCAGAGTCGTGTATCTTGTGCGATGCTTGCCAGGGCCAGTTGCAGTTCCAGTGAGTCGGAACCGGGTGCCGCATAGTTCGCGGTGAGTCGGAACTGTCTGCGGAGATGCCCCCAGTGAGTCGGGGTGGCGCTGCGTTATGCTCCAGTGCGTTGGATGTGGTACAGCGCCGGGTTGAGGCTGACTGCTGGCGTCGACCAGGAGAGGTTTGAAGGCACGTCACCACGTCGGGGGTCATCACGTCGGGGTCACCAGTATAGAGGCATGAGGAACAGGGTGTAAAGTTCACTCATCCTCTATAGAAAAGGGAGGATCCTCCGACCAGACGGGCGTTGTGTCTGGTGGGCTACTGCCCGACGGTTGATGTCGGGATGTTGTATATATGCTGGTCGCGCGGTAAATTCTGATTGCGCGATGCAGGATTTTGCGTGACGTCAGTGTGACGCGTTCCATTGTGGCGATGTAGATATGCCACCACATAACAAAGTCATAAATCTTATTCAGTTTGCGAAAAATAGTCTCTTGCCCTTCTTGTGTATGACCAGACGTATGAACGTAAACGAGGCAAAAGGAGTATTTTAGGATCGTAGTTGGTGGCGTGCTGTAGTTTTTGCCTACCCCCATGGGAAGAAGGCGTGAGTTTGTATAGGTAAGTGTATGAAAGTCAATGAAACTACTTACTTTTAGAGCGATAGACATAATTCCTGGACGTTAGTCAGTCGACGTATGAGGCAAGACATGTGACATGAATTACGTGCGACGCGTGTCTGAATCGAAACATACGTTCACGTCTGTTATACTCAGTTACATTAGTCGGATAGATATAGCATGTAATTTAGTGATATTATGTACAGTCGGGGAAATTAATAAATTATCAAATTGACTACCAACTTATATTGTTCAAATCACAACTTTAATTCTTTTACAGTTGTATGAAATGGCTTGTTATTGACATCATCGGTCAGCCCGACTTTCACCATCGCCAGACACTTTAATAGGTAGTTCAGAGAAAAATAACTTTACTAAGGTTTTTTCGAAATGCCAATGGGATAAGCATTAAAGAGGATTTTTATTTTCTCTTTACAGTTGCCTTCTTTGCCATGCAAGTATGTCATTTTCCATTCCTTTGTATATTGCGTTACTATTGTTAGGTTATAGGAATTTTTGTTCGTAGCAAGCCGCGTCTTCACGCGGCTTGCGGTAGGAGTAAACTGGCAGAAATCGTCACTAACGTTCGTACTTGTATGATGATGATGGCGGCTGCGAATATTTTCAAATTTTTGTCATGGGCGTCGTTTTCATAGTTTTCGATGGTGCTAAAGCCGATAATGAAGTCAGAATGAAAATTCAAGATGGCGGCTCTGAAAATTTTCAAATTATTCCTCATGGATGTCGTTTTCATAGTTTTCGACGGCGCTAAAGCCGATAGTGAGGTCAAAATGAAAATCCAAGATGGAGGCTACAAATATTTTAAAATTTTCCATCATGGGTGTCGTTTTCATAGTTTTCCACGATGCTTAAGCCGATAGTGAGGTCAAAATGAAAATCCAAGATGGCGGCTGCGAAAATTTTCTAACTTCGTCTTGTTTGTCGTTCTCATAGTTTTCGCCGGTGCTAAAGCCGATAGTGAGGTCAAAATGAAAATCCAAGATGGCGGCTGCGAATATTTTCAATTTATTCGTCATGGGTGTCGTTTTCATAGTTTTCGACCTCCACGAAGGTGAAGCCGCGGGCATAAACTAGTATTAAATAAATTTAATTTGTTCTCAAAGTGCAACAAAAACTTAATCTATGAAGTACAATTTATTAATGTGTTTTATGATTGTACAGCAGCACATAATAGATGATCTACCAATTCCCAAACTAAGTTAAGCTTGTATTTTGGGAGTAAGTGGTTCTTATGATGTAAGACTTACATAGAGACATAACTTTGTTGCCTAGGAATTGTCTTCCAACATTTGCAGTAAACAAATAAAATTTGAATTTCGAAACATACATTGAGAAATAAATTATAGTATCTAAATTATCTAAAATTACAAATTAATTGGAACCTGCGATAATTAATGCAAATCTTATCCTGACTGCTAATGTTAAACACACTGCAACATTCTGTTTATCAAATAAACACAGCTAATACGAGGATTATGCATCCTGCATAGTTGATTCTGTAGTTAATTAGCTAAATGACAACAGGCCTACGCCCGAGATAACTAGCATATTTATATTAATACTGAGATTAATGCTAATGTGTATTTAATAATAGGTAGGGGAAAAAGTTTCTTCGCATTTTTTAAGAAAATTCAAAACATTTTTTAATATAGCTTATTCACATTTAACTAAAGTATGTAGGTACCATTTTGTTCGATAACTTTTTTCCATCTTGTAGGTAGGGACATGATCCCATTGCTATAGAAATTTTGGGACTTCTGATCAAAATACCGCGACAAGTGGTTTTGGCAGTCCTCTCGTGATGTTAACCTGACACTGCCTTAAGAATTCTGAAGAGACCGAAACAGGTGGAAATCTGAAGGTGCAAGGTCAGGACTATACGGCGGATGCATTAACACCTCCCAGCCAAACTCACTTAATTTTTGCTGAGTGGCTAAAGATGTGTGAGGTCTAGCGTTATCATGATGAAAAACCACACCCCTTCTGTTGATTAATTCCGGCCGCTTTCTCTCAACTTCTTGCTTTAATCTCATCAGTTGTTTGCAGTAGAGTTCAGAATCGATGGTCCTGCCTGGTGGTAACAGCTCATAATGAATAATGCCCTTCCAATCCCACCACACACACAGCATCACCTTGTTGCGAGTTAACCCGGGTTTCGCCACAGTCTGTGAAGCCTGACCGGCCTTTGACCACGACCTTTTTCGCACGTTCTTGTCGTACGTGATCCACTTTTCATCACCAGTTATCAGCTTCTTTAAAAATGGTTCAGTTTCATTACGTCGTAATAAGGAATCACAAATGAGTACACGGTTCATTAGGTTTCTTTCAGTGAGCTCGTGAGGTACCCAAATATCAAGCTTTTTTGTGTACCCAGTTTTTTTCAAATGCGCCAAAACTGTTTTGTGGTCAATTCTCAGTTCTTCAGCTACGTCGTAACTACTGATATGATCTTGCTCCAATTTTTCAAAAATGGCATCCATTTTATCCGTAATAGGGCGACCAGAGCGACGTGCATCTTTGACATCAAAATTTCCAGATTGAAAACGCTTAAACCAAATTTGTGCTACTCTCACAGACACTGCACCAGGTCCATAAACATCGCAATTTTTTTTCGCGGCTTGCGTTGCATTTTTGCCTTTTTTGTAGTAAAATTTTAAAATGTATCGAATTTCTTCATTAGATTCACTCATCTTGACAGTACGAGAAACAAATGAAAATCACACATTTTCCTAATTTGAATTTGGAATTATGTTCTTTAAAATTTAAACTTTCAATGATACCAAAACCAGCCAGATACAAATAGTATAGCCAAAGAGATTTTATTACAAGTTCATACATAATATAATGCGAAAAGACTTTTTCCCCAACCTAATATATTTGAATTGTTACAATGACATTTTCTAGTATTTATTTACAAGCTCATGCAGTTTTGAAAACATATTTTTCATCCGATTATTTATTTATTCGCCAACACAAACTATCATTATAGGATATCCCAAGGCGATAAGTGGTTTTAATCTAAGCACATATTGAAATTTACAAACTGGTGGTTGTCCGCGGTTTCGGCCGCGTGGATGCCTATTTGAATAGGATTTTGTTCACAATTTCATGGGTTTTATTTTTTTCGCGCGGAACCCTAATTCTTTTTCTAAAATAAAAGTATCATACGTTACTAAAATCCTAAAATTTATGATTATGATTATGATTACTCCTTATAATATCAGCTATCTGCTAGTGAAAGTACCGTCAAAATCGGTCCAGCCGTTTCGAATTTCATGGGTTTCTATTTTCTTTGCGCGGAACCCTAAATAGAAAGAAAGAAAGAAAGAAAGAAAAATATTTTATTTGGAACACGCACAGGAATACAACAATGAAAAGAAAATTAAAACTAACAATATCTTTAACACAAATAAAATAAAAGGAAAGAAAAAAAAAACAAAACAAAGAAGACCTGTGCGAGGCCAAAAAGGCTCCTATCTCAGCATGATGCTGCGATATTTGAAAATACAAAAACAAATATCACAGCGCTGATATTCTGACAGGGCTCACTGTGATGCCACGGACACACCTACGGACATAAAATAAATGAATAAAATAAGCAATGAAATATATCATATAAAACAAAATTCTATGCAAAACCGTATTTGACAATGAACTAAATAAAAAAATAAAAACTATTACGTTACGATCGACCCACACCCGACGCTTCAACGTCGCTTATCCATGTTACAGACTATTGTCTATTGTCAGTGACAAACGAAGGGACGCGAGCGCAGGCGATGCACTTGTACAATTAGCGGAGCCTCATAATGTCAAAGAAGAAAGAGAAATAATAATTAAAAAAAAACAAAGGATGTACAATGCAATAAACATCATCAGAATAATTAAGTGATACTTCAGATTCAAGTGAATTAGAAGACAAGGTGGCTCAAATATATAATAAAATGTATTGATAGTGTGTATGATTGACTGTGTGTTGTGATGCGGGTCGGAGGCAAAAGAATATAATCATCGGGCTAAACAAAGTAATAGAAGCAGATCCATGTACTACAACATAGTACTCCGCTAAGATCACCAATACTAACTGCGTGCAGTCCCAGGGTAAGTTAGTGACTGGTTTCCTTTTTTAAATGTAGCAAGTGTTGTTTAAATTTATGTCTAAAAGTACCAACTGTTTTTATAGAACGAAAAGGTGGTGGCAAGTCATTCCAGCAGCGGGAAGCAGCGAATTTGAAGCTCCCACGAAAGGCAGCAGTTCTGTGCGATGTGACTAACATGAGGTACGAGGATGCTCTAGTTTTAATCTTGTTACACTACATACATATAATATGTACATTAACATACGCCTTCACCCCATGGGGGTACGCAGAAACTACAGAACGCCACCTGCTACCATCCTTACATACTCCTTTTGCCTCGTTTACGTTCATACATCTGTTGCGCGTACTGCGCACCTGACCTTTCTGTAGAATATCACCAATAAGATCACTATATGTCTTCCTAGGGCGTCCCCTTCCGGCGTTTCCACTGATATTTGCCGTGTAAATTCCTTTTTTGTCGACTTTCATTCATCCTCTCAACATGACCAAAACGGTCTTGGCATACTCTTTTCAATTTTTGTCACTACATCTTCTTTTAAACCGCAGCGTTGCTATATCACATCATTCCTCAGTCTATCATTCATAGTTACACCACACATGCTGCGCAAGGAACGCATTTCCACAGCATTTATTCTACTTTCATGCTGATTTTGCCACACTCAACATTCAATTCCATACATAAGCGTAGGCACCAGCACACCATTGTGAACAGCCAGTCGGGCATTTTTGGACATGTTTGGTTAACTGGTTGGTCACAATCGCATGTAAGAAAATAAAGTGAATGGTGCTACATTCACTTTATTTCCCACATTTACTCTCCTTTCCACATCTTCATCAATCTTTCCATCCCTTGTAAATAGTCTCCCCAAATATAGAAACTTACTTACTTGATCCACAGTTTTATCATTTATTTTTACATCACACATCGATACGTCCTCTTCTCTTTCAAACACCATGAACTTCGTCTTATTCACATTTATATTCATCTCGTTCATCTTATATGCTTCATCCATGACAATAACCATGTCTTGCAACTGTTCTGCTGACGATGCGAGTAGAACTTGATCATCTGCGTAGAGAAGGCATTTGACAAGCAACTCATTCATCTTCAATTCACACTCACCCTCTTTCAAATTTTTCAGACAACTATCCAACCCTAGATCTACCCTTAATCTTTTTCTAAAATAAAAGTAACGGTTATTCCGCATAACATCAGCTATTTGCCAGTGAAAATCTCGTTAACATCGGTCCAGCCGTTTCGGAAATTAGTCGAAACAAACAGAGAGACAAAAAATTTAAAAATTGCTTTTTCGTTGTAAGTGTCATATATACTTTATATATTTTCTTTTTTGATTGTGTGGATTACAAGAAAAGGGCAGCTCAGTGTAGGTATACATACTATCATTATCAGTCACATAATTATGACATTAAAATTTCTCCTTTGTCTGTGGGATGGTAACAAACCTGCAATGCACAACATCATGCTGAGTGGAAGTCTTCATGTCGCAGCTACGACGCGCAGCAGCCGAGTATTTCTGTTCTATGCACGTGATTATAGATCTATTTTATCTTTGAAGTGAAAACTTCTTTACGCGCGTTGAGCGCTTTTCGTTAAGGGAAAATCTTACGGGTTCGTGACATGCGATATGCTCACGTCACCGACTGGCTTAAGTTAAGCCAAACTGGCGACATGCAGCGGCCTGTGTATATGTTAATGTTTTAAGTTTTCACTTCTGTCGGCAGTCACCTGCCAGGAGACTGCTGACAGAAGTGAAAACTTAAAAAATTAACATGTACACAGGCCGCTGCGCGTTACCAGTCTGGCACAGCACGTCACATTAGCATGTCGGTGACGCGAGGATGTCGCATGTCGCGAACCCGTAAGATTTCCCCCTTTTTTTTTTTTTTGGATGGGAAATCATCAAATGCCTTCTCCCGCTCTGGGCGGAGCGGGAGGGCGTGTCAGACTTTTACTGACTAAAACCCACATTCCTTCTGTTGCCTGTGCCGGGGCCACGGTAACTCTTTCGAACATCCCGCAACCCTAGCTGGCATCGGCCCTAGCGGACCCCGTCAATAGTGCTGACATCTCTTTGAGGCGCGCGTGGAACACGACGCGCCGTCGACTCGGGCTTGGTCCTTACCGGACGGCGAGCTACCCATTGCTCGCCGTCCGCAAGCCCGCGCCTACGGTGGCCGGGAATCGGCTGCCAATTCCCGACGCCCAGAGCGTCTCCTGCGGCGACTAGGGGCGTGAGGGTGCAAAGCTTGCCTCTCCATCACGCGTCCCGCCTCCTCCTTCACGAGCATTACTGCTTCGCAGAAGGAGGTAATGGCTTCCCATGCACTCTCGCTCCGTACCATGGCCTGGACCAGGGCCGGACGCGAGAGATCGCCGCCGCCGATCGCTTCCGCGAGGACACGGCGATGCTCCGCCCAAGCCGGGCAGACCTCCACCGTATGCTCCACCGTGTCCTCCGGGCGATCCACACAGTGGTGACACCCGGGCGTTTCCTCCCGCCTTATCCGGAACAGGTACCTCCCGAAGCACCCGTGTCCGGTGAGGACCTGTGTCAGGCGGAAGGTGAGGACGCCGTGGTGCCTCTCCAGCCACTCCTCAAAGAGGGGACTTATCGCCGCAATTGTGGCGTGCCCAGCGCTGGGTTGCGACAATCGCACTCTCCATGCCGCCATGAGATCCTGCCGGAGCTCTGTCCGCCGTGCCATGATTTCTCGCGGCAACAGAGTTACGCCCCGGCGTCCTGCCTCCTCGCGCCATTCCCACATGTGCGCGAGGACTTTTGTCTCCAGATCCCATGGCGGTAATCCGGCGAGGAGGTTCGCCGCCTCCCCGGAGACCGTGCGGTAATCGATCAACGCGCCTAAAGGAGTTTTAACTTCAAAAATATAATCATAATAATCATAAATCTTTATTTATCTCAACATCACATTACAGGCACTGGTTAATAAAACGCACTATTTTAAATAGAGAAAGGTGTCTGAGGTACGAGGATCCTGAGTTATAGATCACCCGGCTCTCTTTTAAGGCAAAAGCTCCAGGTAGCTCGGGAAACTCAAACCTTCCTACCCCCTTTGCAATTTGCAAGTCAGCATCAGGTTCCATGTTGATCAAAATATGATTGGCGACCGCAAAAAGTATGCATTTACAGAATTATAACAATTTAAGTACAACTCTATAAGACCAGGTAATTCTATTGAATGACTATTTCATGAAATCTTGATAATTAGGATTATATGCACTTATGGAGTTGCATAACTGATTTCGATGATTATAATTCTGTAAATGCGTATTTGTTACGGTCGCGAACGATACTTTAATCAACATACAACCCAACATTAACTTGCAAAAAACATAAGAAAGCCGCGCTTCGCGGGCTACCTGGCGCTTCCCCCTTAAAAGACATGCAAATTTACAAAACAGTTAAAGTTAATATATATTATGATAGATATTATGAAGTCTGAAATTGCAATTGAGTGCAGAACATAAAAAAATTACAACATAAAATTAAAAGAAATATACATATTATAATATTCATTGTCATAGGAAATAAATTACTAGTAATGAATAGGAATATCTTAAAAATTATTCAATAATTTTCTACAGACATCAGTATAAAATGTTGGGCTCTTGGCTAAGTAATAACATCCGCACGGATCGATCGAGCATATAAGCTACGCTTGCCGCGGTTGGTCCGTGGACGGGTGACTATCTTTACATACCAAGACCCCTCCGTGCCTCGGAAAGCACGTTCAGCTGTTGCTCCCGGCTGTCAATCGTGGATCTTTGACAGTCATTTCGGGTCGTCAGAAGCCCGAAAGTCTGACAGTCAGTCTTATCAAGGGGTATCGTATTAGCCAGTAACTGGGTTGTGGAGGTCAGATGGTCAGATAGGCAGTCGCTCCATGTAAAATACTGGTATTCAGCTGCATCCGGTTAGACTGAAAGCCGACCCCAACCTAATTGGGAAAAGGCTAGGCAGGTGATGATCAGTATAAAATGTCTTACCTTTTAAACAACAGTTCACTACAGGCTTAATCCTAAACTTTACCCTAAATTCAATTCCAAAACACCAAAGAATCCTCTAACGGCAGGAATCTGGACCATCCGGTGCAGGCGATCGTTCTTAACGCCACATTACACGGCCGATGTCTCGTGTCCGACATCTGTCGGACTGGATGTTGGACAATTATCTGAATTTAAATGCCTATTGTTGTTACAAGGTTACAAGTAGGTATGTATACACATATAGGTATGTGTATGGTAAGTAATCGTTTAAGAAATTCTAAAATAATATTAAAAGTAAGACCAATTACATTAATTAACATAGAGATTGAAATAGTAAACAAGAAAAAAATAATATTTCAAATACTAACTTATAATAGAGGACACCCTAGCATACTTTCTCTCATAAAACATCAGGAGCTAGACCACCACCTCTTAACGCAGTATTATTTTAATCTTACTTGAGTGTGGGAAAGAGATGGAGCTAGACGTCCTGTATACCTCCATCTCTTTCTCACACTGAAGTAACATTAAAATAATACTGCTTTAAGAGGTGGTGGTTGGCCCCCAGTCAAGTCATTAACATTAATAGTAAGTTCCCGTGCTTTGGTTGTTTGGTTGCACTGGACGGCAACTTACAAAGAAAAGTTTTAATATCCTGTTAGAAACAGCAATAAAACTCACTTTAAGGTACACAGTACACAAACACAATTAAAAATTATTCCAACAGACTTTTTTATACACATACATTCATAAACTCACGTTTTCTCCCCATGGAGGTAGGTTGAAACTGCAGACCGCCACCCGCTACGATCCTTACATACTCCTTTTGCCTCATTTACGTTCATACATCAGGTCATAAACGTACGCGCGGTTGCGAGTACTACGCACCTGACCTTTCTGAAGAACAACACCAATAAGGTCATTATAATAATAAATAAATAATAAGGAGAGAGCTGGAGTGAACACTGACGAGAACTGACCTCCCACCTCATTCTTGCCTTTATTGGCTGGCTTGAGTAGAGATTCGCAAGAGCAAACGTGCTCGGAGGAAGGAAGTAGTCCAGTAAGATGCTGGTAGGGATCTTGACCGTACTTCTGGGATTGTCCTGATAGCCGTGGAATACCTCTCCACTCCTCTTAAGCACCTCAAGACATGTTGCCCCCTTGTCGCTACGACACTATGTGCTAGCGACCGTTTCTGGGGGCCCATTGTTGAGTGTGCAAGTCACCCCCTGCCATTTTATCCGTGTATTGTATTTATCAAACATTGGTCAGGCAGGGGCCATAGTCCTTCCATAGTTTTAGATAACCAGTCCACTTTAGCCATCCAAACCCATAGCCCAATATTTTTTTTGTCTCCATATCCTGCAATAGTCCTACACCAACCGGGAGTTGTCCTTGGGTGCACTTGCATAGTACGCACAAGGATAATCGTCGGTTGGTGCCTCATTTCCATCGAAAGCGTCTAACGGGCCTCTGCGAGTTGGCTTCGGCCCCTCATATGCCTTTCAAAGGTCCGGGACCCTAGGGTCCCGAGAAATATCAAAATAAATAATAATAATAATATCGTTTATTTATAAAAATGGTGCAGATTTACAATAACATAAACTTAAAGATTATAGAGGACACAGTTGCTCATTTGCCTGAACTAGGTAGAACCTGTGTTTCAGGCTAGAACTGTGCTTAGAATTTTAAAATATAAAATTAACAACGGAGAAGACTAATTAAAAAACTAAAATTAACTTAAAGCCCACTTGTATGTTTAGTCGGGTTAAATGAATAAATGTAGAGTTTGTAAACTCGGAAATAAGTAATTAAAATTTTAACTCTTATTACGCGTTGCACCACTAAAAAGTAACACCGGGTTAGATAACCTGACAATTTTGAGTTGGGAACATTGCAGTTCAATCGACGAAACATAAAATAGGATTGCAGTGTCTATTGCCTGATATGTAATCCGACCAAAAATTAATGAATGAACAATGAACGGAAGTTGTATACCCATCTCTTTTACACTACATTACGGTACGTAATTCTTTCTTGTCTTTAAAGGAGATGGAATACGGTGGGCCCAAATGTAATAAGTTGAGATATGATTTAAAAAGTTAGTCATATTTTTTTATCTTAGAATATCAAAAATCAGCTCAATTCTCAATCTGGAAGCAGAGAATTAAGAGAAATATAGTTATAAGTAATCGATTACAAAATTACAAAAAGAAAACCTTCGCACTAGGTAATTAACTCGAGTAATTAAATGCATTAAATATACTTATATACAATAAAGTGCAATTAATTACATGCCTTAACAAATTAAATATGAATTAATTACTGAAAAACCAATATAATGTATATCGATTTCATATCGATTAAAATCAGTCTTATATTTTTAGTCTATGTCACTGGCATGACAGCTGTGGGTCAGCTCAACATTGACAGTAGACAGTTGCCGACTGCTCTTGCTTGTTCACTCGTTTCTTGTTTTCCGATGAGTTCTGAATGCTTTCTAGATTATTTAATTTTTAACGACCACTGCGTTGTTGTTTACGGATTCTGACCCTGCCTACATTGTACGACCCTTGCTTTCACACTGGACAACGAAGATCGCTCACACTTTTGTGGATGGGAAATCATCAAATGACTTCTCCCGCTCTGGGCGTAGCGGGAGGGCGTGTCAGACTTTTACTGACTTAAAACCCACCCGTGTTCCTTCTGTTGCCTGTGCCGGGGCTCACACGTTTGGAATTGTTATTTTGGATTTTACCGCCGCCTTGTGGATTGGATATTGTTGAAACTATGGATCGCTGTGTGAATTGTGGGATAGCAACTAGTCACTGCAATAGGTACACTAGGCCGACGACCCTTAGACCAAATATAATAAACATTAGTGTTTAAAGAACATCTTTTGCACTTCAGGAATCAGTTGTTAGTTAAAGATTGTGACATAACCTTACTTTTACTAAACCTCTAATAACTCGCCTCTCAGATTGTCAAAACTCACAGAATTTTCAGCGAGGGACTGATAAGTTTAAATCTATTAATTCACACCAATTTCATCTCATTACATTTAGGCCCAAGATTATATGTAATCGTTTCCGTCTCCTTTTATAACATAAAATTTAATTTTAATCGATTGTATGTGGTTTCCATGGAGACTTAGTTTATTGATTGACAAAAACATCAGATATGGAAAAATATGTTTTAAGTTTTTTATAATTTGTATTTATTTTTATATGAGTTCATGAATAAATTGACTGCTGATTTTACTTACTATAACGTCGAAGAATATAAAATAAGATAACAGCGAGACCTCATAACGTCAATTTATTTTGACATTACTTACACTAACCCAGGGTTAGTGACGTGACTCTCCCACATCGGTGGTTGTGATATTTAAAAGTTTAACTCTAGGTTTACCTCTAACTCTTGGTGGCGCAAGATAAATTATTTAAGTAAGCTGTTGTTATGGTCTGTGCCCCAGTGATTCCCTGGTACTGCTTCAATGATACTCTCTTACTCGTAAGACAATGGTTGTTTTATTTAATATAAGTTTTTTCTTGTAACGTTTTGTGTTGCGAAAATGAACTGAACGGGGGGTCCCCGGTGACGCGAAGCCCGCGACGCGAGCCGCTCCGTCGCCCGCGCACTGTGATTTGTCGTCATTGGTGATTGGTCGCTGCTGCAGTTCATTTGACGACGCGACGATCGGCCACCGCTTCCAGCCGCTAGATGGCGTTGCACGTCAAACAGCTGTTAACTCCGAGTTATATAGGTAACCCATGAACCCGCAAGTGGGCCTAAGATACTAGGTTATAAAAAATATTATAATTGTGTGTGCAGTTGTTAAAAAATAATGATAAAAGTATCATTACTTGCTCAGTTTTGCACCGGTTGGAGAAACTGATAAATTGCTGAAACAAGAAACACCGCTGTCGTGACTTGGTCTGAGTCACACACGAAACTAATATTACATAACCTAACTCAAAATTGTTATTTTTTAACTAGGAATTTGCCATTTAAATATTCTATCTCTGAACCCTACCTACAAGAAGTGCGTATAGCGTAAGACTAAGTAAAAAAGGTACAAACAAACTCAACCTAACAGAACCAAAAACCGATGGGACCGCAATGGGCAAATGTCCCTATGGGACATAATTTACGTGTAACTAAACACGGTAGGTCAATAGGGCAATACACAACAACATTATAAATTTATATAAATTTATTACTGTACACACTAACAAGCACACAGCACACACTACACGACACTTATACAGATCTCTTTTAGACAAACATAAGTAGACTGTAAGTAGCTGACATACCCACAGGCCGAATACACCACCGGTCTGTGGATATAATGTAACATATGAACTAGGGAAATAAACATCTTTCTAAACACGGTAACCCATACAAACAATGATCGCATATGACTATTATAACCGGACTTGACTATACATACTGCGTACGTCTCATGTAAAGATGTACATAATTATGTAGGCTATGTTAAAAAAAAAACGTATTATTGAAAGTAAGCAAGGTTAATAAAAATACGGGACCATTTCGCTAGCTTTTTCTACCAAATGAAAAAATAATCACGTAAATCGGTCCAGTAATTATGGTATAATCGGTGTACATATTTACATGAAAATAAAGCCAGCCCAATGCATAACTTCCTCCTTTTTTGAAGTCGGTTAAAAATACAAACATACGCAACTTAATAGAACAGTAATCCTGTAACTAAACACGGAAACCCATACAAACAATGATCGGATAACAGCGCTTGACTATAAAATAGTCCATAGTCAACTTCAAGGCGTTCGTTGTGCGCGTGCCAAACGGTTATCTGCCCTTCGTCCTGGAAGTAGACTTTTGGCCGCAGGACGTGGTGTTCCGTCGCATCCATGGACAAGTACCACAGGACAGCACAAAGTGAAGTGCTACTAACATAGTCTTAAGCCTTATTTATTAACACAAGTGTTTGATAATAAAAATATGTATGTTGAGGTATTTTTCTATGGGCCTGTGTCGCCTGAAAAAAATGGTATTATTTATTATTTATTTATTTATAGTACCTCTCATGTACAGATGTATGTATAGCTTACGGCGAGGCTATGTTTAAATAAGTACAAATAAACTCGACATAATTGGACCGAAAACCAGTGGTCCCGTGATGGGCAACAGTCCCTTTGGGCCAATTTTGTAATACTCATTCGGTAACCCATTTTTGTAAATTGCATTTTTGTTAGTTGTAAGTTGCATTTTTGTAAATACAATTTCAATGTTAGTAACACTACAAATCCATGTTTATAAACATTCGTTATCATTCACACTCGAAAATGCTAACATTGATAACACAGTTATTGTCATAATTATCATTGTATTAAGTTTATTGCACATAACTATCTACTTTATTTTGTATTCTAATTTTTTTTTTTTTTTCCTGTATTTTTATATTATGTTTTCTTATACAATTACGTCGTTGTCTTTATTGTGAATGCTGCGTATACCTGTAATAGGCATACATACCAGCACTTTTACTTTGTCTTGTTTTATTATTAATTCATTGTATGTATTGCTGTTGGTGTACCAAATAAATAAATAAAATAAATAAAAACCCATACAAACAATGATCGGATAACAGCACTTAACTACACACAATGCGAAGTACCTCTCATGTTAAGTGGGATGTTCTATTCTCCCAAACTCTTGTCAGAAAATTAAAGATTATTGATCAAGGCCGTACAAATAACCTTTATGTGCTGACGTAATCATCATTTAACCTCTGTGCAAATAACGTTTAAATGGATGCTACATCAGATTCGAGAATTAAGGGATTGTGTTAATAAGCTCTATAATTTCACGAAAGTGCTAATATTAACGTTCTTGATATAATATAAATGTATGGAAGCGTAATAGACATTAATTTTGGATGATAGAATTAGCGTGGTAGCGGTGTTGTAATAGTAAGTTTTGGGTACGGTCGTCGTTCATAGTTTTGGGGTAAAGTGTTTGAACTGTGTAGGGACGTAGAGAGTAGTTTGTAATTAAGTTACAGTAAAAATACTTGGTAGTTTGAGGTCATAATCGATGACTGAAAGAACTAAACTGATGCTGTGCTCGCTGGTGATTATTAATGCCAAACTGGGTAATTTGTAAATCAAGGGAGGATACTAACTCACTGTTCTAAAAATATATCATTGAGTCTTATAATAAAAATAAAACGTGGCTCTGATTTATTTACATGCGAATAAATCGTTTATTTATGTACCTAAGTCTGTTCTCCACCCATGTTATCAACAAAAGTACAGGCAAGTAGACACCAAGTTCTTTTACAAACATTATGCCTAACAAAATCCTTCTCAAATTATGTAATCCCTAAGATCTCTAAGAGACAGTCCGAAAATCTCAACAAAGAATAATGTATCTAGCCTTTCCCGAGCCCAAACTAAGTGTCCCATTTGCAATATTAGTGAGAGAAGTAAGAAAAACACGGGAACAAATTACGCTAACTTTTTCCCTTGAAGGACGTAATCCGCTATACAATATTCAGGGACCCTTACCCCCGGTCAACACTAACTGCTATGTATTCAGATAACATTGCCATCTTTGTCGCCACGTGATGCCGCAGAAGCCATTTTCGTGTTTCTAATTTAGCTCAGGTCACTTGTCTTTTAAGGATTGGTAGCCACTAGTGAATACATTTTTAATATTTACTTGCTTATGTAGACCAATCTTAATAATTTAATTGAACGCTCAAACCCGATTATCTACAAGTACAAAATATAATATTGCAACTAAAGTCTCAAAAAACAATTGAAAAATGAAAAAAACCCGACCAGCACTCTTCTTTAAAAATCTAAAACGGTTCGAAATTTAACTTAAATCCTGTTGAAATAAAATCCAACCCACGTTCCTGTATCGTTGTTACAAAATCAAAAATCTTAGACTAAAGAAGACGGGCTTGGCAGACTGTGAACACATCTGCCACTCACGTCCGGAGCCACACGTTGCTCCACAGATCTGAGACGGGTTCCAAATACGAAAATATATCTTACGGATATGTGCTATGCGGTGAAACCTCGAGATATTATACAGTAATAAAGAGGTTGTATCATTGTGTTTCTAATTTTGAAAATAGACTTTGTAATTTGAAACAAATGATAAACGACAAAAAGAAGTTATCTACTCGAATTTCCTGGCATCAGGACAATTTAATCGAATTAGTTTCAGGGGGCCTACTCCGAAGCGTAAATTCGAAGTATCGGCCGAATGTGCGGAAATTATCTACTACACTTTTTTTGTAATTCGTTCAGTCGGTTCGGATTCGAGCAAACGTCAAAATGAAGTTTGGTTAGGTCCGAACAAACCAAACGAAATACAAAAAAATGTAGTAGAAAACTAACACAACATCTTATGATTCTATGATCCACAATAAATTATTTGAATTTGAAACTTCCGAACATTTGGCCGACACTTCGGATTCACACTTCGGAGTAGGCCCCCAGATTATTTAGATTGTCTATTTTATAATTTAAGTAATAGAATTTATTCGATTCCATACAAAAATCTAAGATGTCGGGATTAAAGCCAACTGTTGAAATTGAGTCTTGATATATGATATGAACAAAAATAAACTGTTTCTTATCTAACTGTTATAAATACCACTATTTTAAGATATAAAGAACAGCTGTCATTACCGAAAAGAAAAATGCACGAAATTAAAACTATAAAAAAAACAGAAATAAAATAATTCTAATGATAAAAGAATCCAATTAAAAAAACTACAACTACATTACATTCACGAAAACGTCTCTTTGTTCCCTAATTCACATCACTGCAGTAATAAACCATGACACAGAGACAGTAAGCTTATCGTCGACAAAGATCGTTAGCCCACTGCTGAGGCACATTTACAGGAGAAGAATGTCTTCTCTTAACAGGCGATTCATAAGGAAATAAAAAAATATTGACTCATGTGAACGATACGGATGTTCATGGTAACAATTTGACATTAACTTGACAACGCTTTTATGTCGTAGCGTGACGAATTTTGTAAGTGTGAGTAGTATGACTACAGACGTGCAATTGCACGATAGTGCATTGCATACCAAAACGCGAATGTGACGACTCCTTTAAATCTGCAGTCCCAGTAATAAAATCGTCATGTTTCGAGTTTTGGAATCATACTGAAGAAAATCGACTGACGAGTTTCTTTTCACGCTTGAGGGTAAATAAATGAGTGCGATAATCACCTGTCAAAACTTTCCCGGACATTCTCGACTTTAAACTGGCAAGAAACACTCCTCGTGTAAATACGCCTCTATTAACCTATTTCAGTTCACCCACAGTTTTAGGAGCAAGATAACCCGATACGGATCTTTTCGAGACTTCTGCGGGGTTATAACACGGAAAATCAGTGCGGAACTTGGAGAAGCTACTGTTCCAATTTATTGCAATTGTGGAGCCAGATATAGTTGCGTTAGTTGTGATGTAATCAACCAATTATTCAATCAATAAAACAAGAATTAATCAATAAATTATTGTTTGATTTGATTTTGTCAGAAATTGAGACGATTATTACGATTTTAATTGCGTGGTGGTTGTGGATATTCTCTTACGCTTTACATTATGTAAGGACCCGATTTCGAGGAGCTCTCTTCTCGAAATCGGATCCTTAAGTGATGGTGAGGGTACGTCCAAAGCAGGGAGGTACAATCCAGTAGTTATCCATAAGCTAATAATTATAGAATGTGAAAATAGAATCAAAACTCGGCTTAGTAAATGCAGATCCAAACAATTATTATCGATGTAAAATCGTTGGCAATTCGAAGCAATTTTCGATTAAGGGTCCGTCCACGAAATCGATTGATTTTGATCTATTTTATTCATAGTTTGTGAGAAAGGGAAAAAGAATATAAACAAAATTATTTCTGATTTGAAAAATCGAGTTCTTTGTTTTGCATTTTTCAAATAAATTAAGAATTCGTGGAAAATCAGTAATATTCGCAACAAGTTTTCCGAAAACTGACGCGAGACTGATGTTTGATAATTTTTTTACATGAAACTACTTTTGATTTTGAACATTAAAAAATCATCAACACCGCTTATGGTCTTCTTGCACGTGGCTGAACCACTCTTTTCAACTTCGATACAAAATGTAGTAGAAAAATAATGTTGTTATAACCTATTTTGTTTAAAAAACCCAGTCTGTAACCTATTTTTTAACCGTAACCTATTCTTTAACAAACCGTTTCAATAAATTTTAAAATCACACATTAGTCATCAGATATCTTTGAAATAAAATTAATATTTTATTTTATGACTAGCTTTTGTCCGCGGCTTCCTCCGCGTGGATGTCGGAAAATATCCCGCGGGAACGTACTACTGAGATTAAAAGTACCCTATGTTTCGTAATACTCTATTGGTTTACGCGGCGCACGCCAGAAAGCTCCCAGTTGGCATGAATTTATTCGACATCTTCAACAATCATCATATTTCAGCCAAATTTTACAAAACCTTCCTCATGAATCATTTCGTCCATTGGTGAAAACCGGATGAAAATCCATTCGGCAGTTTTTGAGTTTATCGCGTTCAGACAGACAGACGCGGCGGGAGGACTTTGTTTAGTTAAAATTATGCCAGCACTTTAATTTCGGAAGTCGGTGGCAAATAACGAAATTACTAATCCAAAGACACCAATTTCCGAAATAAATGTAATTTTTCACTTTGTAGTGTTTTTTTTTTTTGGAAGTCGGTTGTTATTTTTTTAGGAAGTAATTTTTTATTAAAATCGGTCCACTCGGTCGAATGTTATTTCTTTTTTTGTTATTTGAGCGAGACTAGCATAATTTTAACTAAACAAAGTCCTCCCGCCACGTCTGTCTGTCTGTTCTTTTTTTTATAAATAAGTTTTTATTTTCCACTTTTTAGTTGTGGTACCTACCTCACCCGTATTAGTATACTACTACTTGCTAAGTAAATAACAGTGACAGGAAGTTATTATAACATAATCAAAATACACTAAATGGAACAAAATACGTATTATCAAAGCTAACTCAAAAACCACTCATCAAAATTTGACAAAATTTATATGCGACCAGCTCAGGAGTACCTATACCCTTTCAAATAAAAACTTTGCAAATAGGCAAATATTAATATGTCGGGCTAAGTCATGTCCGAAGTTTGGAAGGCGTAGTTTTATCAGGTTTGGACGCCGTCGCCAACAAATTATTAAATCAACAACACGACGACAGATCGTTGACGAAATCTGCCTTCTGACAATCAAAGCCACACTTAACACACGACTAAGTACGAAGCAGCGCAATTAGAAGCATATTACCATTAAAATCATTTATGGCCAGAGTGCTTCTCATGGCAATTGCAATAAGCCCAAACACGGCTAGTAGTAGCGGCGGTAGTTCCGGTGCCCACCTTCCGGCTTCATCATTTGTTTACCACAAATAAACGTATTTTCTTTCGTTCTTTCTTTCTATCATCAGATCAGTTCGATGGTACCTTTTTCATCAGAACCATTTATTTAAATTTGCTTCGTCATATTCGCTTAACTATCTTAATCAATATATCTTGTAGCCACCCGTGAAATACTTATCATTGAGGAGGAATTCATCAGTTCCACTTCACCAAATGAATGCAAATGCTTGACTTGTTGATGAAAATACCAAATCGTTTTGTGTATGCCTATAATATTTGAGGAGTTCCCTCAATTTTTAATGGATCCTATCATCAGAACTGGATTTTCATAAAAATGGGACCAATCTGGTAGTTTGTCCTTTCAAATAAAAAATAATTTTCCAAATCGGTTTTTAAATGACGTAGTACTGAGGTATCAAAACATTAAAAAAAACATACAACCGAATCGAGAACCTCTTCCTTTTTTGAAGTCGGTTAAAAATAAAGACTAAAATGTTACCTCATGAAGTACGAACTATGACTACATTTCCAATCCCTTAAATCTCATAAAAAAGGTACACAAACCTTTAACATTACTTATATTAGTGATTTTGAAAATCAACCCCTATTTTACCCTCTGAGGGGATGATTTTTCGAAAACACTGAACCATATACCGAGACTTATTAATAGTCTACCCTCAGAAATAAGCAAATGTATTACACATAAAAATATTAAATGTAAACTTAAGCAATATTACTTAAGTATTATGTAAGAATGATTGTTACTGTTTAAAGACCTAAAGATGTTAAATATTGTATCGGCAATAACGCATACATATAAAATGCTTCAAGTATAGTTTGATATTGAGATAGACTCATGATAGCACAAGTTTAAACCTTAGTGGTTTTTGGTGCTATTAAATATGTAATCCTGTGTTCTTTTGAATAAATGATAAATAAAAAAAAATAAAAAATATATAATTCTTTTCTTCATACCAAAAGCACAAATTAGAATTTTCATATCCCTAACTGAAGAACTGCTGGGTTTTCCATATAAACTTTCATCCCCTATATCACCGCCCGTACGATTATTTTTGAAACAAAAAGTAGCCTATGTCCTTCCCCAGGATGTCATCTATCTCTTAGCCAAATTTTATTGAAATCTATTTAGTGGTTTAGACGTGGAAAGGTAACATACAGACCGACAGAGATACTTTCGAATTTATAATATTAAGTACGGATAGTACAATAACTTCATTTAGTAAATCAAAGGCGAAATAAACTATATTTTCGAGAGCGTAAAAGTGGTAAAACTAGTGCTGTGACAGACACGAATGGCTTAGCGCCATGAAACCTGTACTTTTGTAATCACACAAACTTAATGTTTCAATTATTTCAAGCTTTCTTTCAATTATTACTTATGAAGTTTACAAAAGAGGGTCTGTTCATGCACAGAGCCTTAAGTACAATATAAGACCTTCTTTTCTTATTTAGATTTCTATACTGATTGATTCAGGAAACAGAAATTCAATTCCAACAATGTAAAGAAGCTGCAAGTTCAATCCAAGGAAATAAAATTTTAAATTCAATTTAGATTTACAGTCTTCCAGAAATCAAATGCAGGGTTATGCGTACACGTTCACCAAAGTTTCAGCACATAAAATGTTACAATGTAGTTGGTGGCAACCCTAAATTGTTAATAACCTTCACGTTTGGTCACAGAACTAAAATGCCTACTGATACAAAATAGCTAGGTACAGAAGGTCAGCTCAATAAAACAATCAAAACAGGCGCACGCACTTAAGAGGCGTAGAACAGAACAGATTACAATACTCTTTATTACGTATACACTATGAATTACAGATACACAAAACTTATTTCCAAAAAAGGGCCGAGTTCCGAAAAAACACTAACAAGTGGACAATAATAACTTTAATATCGGAAGTCGGTGTCTTTGGTTTTGTATTTACGTTATTTTTTTCACTTTGTAGTATTTTTTTTATAAAAAGTTTTTTTTCACTTTTTAGTTGTGGGACCAGCCCCATATAAATTCATATACCACTACCTGCTATGTAATGACAGGAAGTTATCATAACATCATTCACTTAAACTAACTGGAAATAATACGTATTATTGAAGCTAACTCAAAAACTACCCAAGCAAAGTTAATATACGCCTGGACAGCTTTTAACTCTATACAAAGCGCAAGTCCGATCCTGCATGGAGTATTGCAGCCACCTTTGGGATGTTTCAGCTAAATACCAACTTGCCGCGCTTGACTCGGTGGAACGCAGAGCTAAGAGGCTCATTGGCGACGTAAGACTGGTGGATGCCAAGCTTCACAGCTTGGCTCATCGCTGCAAGGTTGCCTACTTGTCGGTCTTGCGGTGTGCTCGAGAACTCCACGACCTCATTCCGCCTACCCCCTTCTACCATTGGACATCTAGACGCACTGCAGGTTACCATCCCTACCTAGTTGCTATTCCACCAATTCTCACTAAGCGTTTCCAAATGTATTTTGTGATGCGCACAGTAAAGGAGTGGAACTCTCTGCCTGCGTCTGTGTTTCCGAACGCATACAACCCCGATCTCTTCAAAGTGAGAGTTAACAGGCTTCTTCTGGGTAAGCTCTCTCCATCGTCGACTTTGTCTCTGTCATCTCTGACCTAGACTAGAGTCAAGAGCAAACCTATCTCAAATAAAAAAATAATATATATATATATATTTTACAAGGGACCAACTTCGAGGTATACCCTCCCGAATAAAATAAAAATAATTCAAATCGGACTCTATTGTAAAAAGTTATGCGTGAAATAATAATACATAAAAAAAATATACGCATATAATGTATTTGGCGTTGACTTGAGAACCTCCTTTTTTTCCTCGGTTAAAAAGTAGAAATTTTACATAGGGTGACATAATTGAGTGAAAAAGTGAGACTTACGTACGTACGGACATCTCAAACTGTCTCAAATAAATGAGAGTCGCGAGTGCGCTTGCACTCGCTGTACATGAAGCGTGTCTATGTGTGCGTGCATTTTCGATCGTTGTATGGAGCCCGCCTTCTGTACGTATTTGTGTTAATGTCTAAGCGCCCAAATAATACGACCAATCATTTAGAAAACGACGTCGTACGAAGTTTGTAGATCAATTTTATTACTTTCAGTGCTAACTACGGCTGTTTCACTATGTTAGTTTGAACTTATCAATTTTTGAGACCGGCTTTTATTTTCACGCGCCGTTTGTTCTTTTGAAGTGACTAGAATTTTAAGTGTTATCAAACATTTAACGAGTTTCTTTTTTGTATGTTTTGCTTAAAAATTGAAAAGTGGTGAAATTATAATTGAAATTACATCGCTTGGGTTTCCAGTCTAAACAGATGCAGACCAAATGACCAGTCTTTATAATTATGAAATGACTGCCTATCTGACCTCCATAGCCCAGTCCCTAGAACACCCCTTGGCAAGACTAATTGACAGACTTTCGGGCATCTCACTAACTGTAATGACTGTCGAATATCTAAAAATAAAAAATAAAAACTAACAAAATAAATAATAAAAACATAAATTACTTACCTATGTAATTTTGTATCAGTAGGTAATTTACATAACACGTATGTCAAGTTGTCCGTGTATTGATGCGAAAACATCGCGGCGGTCGCAAGACGTCGATTTTCCAATAGAGTGGACCTGACGTCACAAGACTTGCAAATAATCGAATTATCTCCGCCCTTGTCACTAATTGGGTTTCCATTCTCTCTTGTATAGTAATTAACTTTGTTTTGTCATTGTATTTACTGTTTTGTGTCGTGTTTTATTTTGTTTCATGAGATAAATTATTTACTATCTTTGTCTTTTCTAGAGTCGGCACGAGCTTTATACAGGATTTTTTTTTAAATTAGCTAACTAAACTTTGCAGACGCGATGGGTATCGATATCTAAACACGATAAAATAAAAAATAAAAAGATTTGATGCTTTTCTGGGAGGTCAACGACCGCTGTGAGTGTTGATTACTTTAATTTGCTCACTCTGCAGATGAGAAAGCAAATCTATTTGCATCTCTCTTTGCAAGCAATTCACGTCTGGACGCTGGCTCCAAGCAACCACCTACTGTACCTCATTGTGACTCCTCGATGCCGGAGATCGCAGTTCACATTAAAGAGGTCCGAAGAGTATTGTGCAGTCTAGACGTGAACAAGGCCAGCGGGCCTGACGGCATTCCAGCGAGTGTTGAGGCAGTGTGCGCCTGAACTGTCTCCTGTGTTGACACGTTTGTTCCGCCTCTCTCTTAAAAAAAGGACGGTACCAAGATCCTGAAAGCTTGCAAATGTGCAACCAGTGCCCAAAAAGGGAGACCGTGCAGACCCTGCCCATTACCGTCCGATCGCCATTACCTCCATTCTGTGCAAGGTTATGGAAAGGGTACTGAACAGTAAGTTGCTGACCTACCTTGAAAACAATGATCTCCTCAATGACCGTCAATATGGCTTTCGCCGGGGATGGTCAACTGGCGATCTTCTTGTGTATGTCACGCACTGCTGGGGCGAGGCCATCGAGAAACACGGCGAAGCACTTGCTGTATTGCTTGATATCTCGAAGACCTTTGACAGGGTCTGGCACGCTGGTCTACTCAGCAAGCTTCCTGCTTATAGCATCCCAGCTGATTTTTGTAGCTATATATCAGACTTCCTTAGTGGACGGTCGATCAGAGTAGTCGTTGACGGCTGCTCTTCCGACTTTATGGCTATTGATGCCGGAGTTCCTCAGGGGTCTGTTCTCTCTGCAACTCTTTTCCTGCTGCACATCAATGACCTACTTCAACCTGGTATTGTTGGGTACGCAGATGACAGTACAGTTTCAGAGAGATACTTGTCTAGTGCAAAAACCAGTGGGGCTGAAGTACGTTCCTTAAGAGAGGCCATGGTAGAGCGGACAGATTTGACCTTAAGTCTTGTCTCCCAGTGGGGTGATGATAATCTGGTCTCTTTTAACGCCACCAAAACATAGGCGTCTTTTTACCGCTCAAAGGAGTCGTTTCATCTGTTCCTGTAAGGCTCGAGCTCTTAGGCATGGAGTTGACATCATGTCTCAACTTCGGAGCCACCATCGAGTACAAAGCCCAAACTGCAGCCAAGGGACTGGGCATCCTAAATAGGGTGACGCAATACTTTACGCCTGGACAGCTTGTACCTCTCTACAAAGCGCAAATCCGATCCTGCATGGAGTATTGCAGCCACCTTTGGGATGGCTCAGCTAAATACCAACTTGCCGCGCTTGATTCGGTGGAACGCAGAGCTAAGAGGCTCATTGGCAACGTAAGACTGGTGGATGCCAAGCTTCACAGCTTGGCTCATCGCCGCAAGGTTGCCTGCTTGTCGGTCTTCTACAGATTGTACTTCGGTGAGTGTGCTCGAGAACTCCACGACCTCATTCCGTCTGCCCCCTTCTACCATCGGATATCTAGACGCACTGCAGGTTACCATCCCTACCTAGTTGCTAGTCCACCAATTCGCACTAAGCGTTTCCAAATGTCTTTTGTGATGCGCACAGCAAAGGGTGGAACTCTCTGCCTGCGTCTGTGTTTCCGAACTGTTATAGGTCTCCACCGATTTGTCTTTTTAAAAAAAAGACTTATTTACCTTTGGAAGATACGTATATTTTGGATATTACAATTTAGGATATACACGTAAATTAGGATATTATTATTTAGCATAACGCGTGAGACCTATAGGCAGAACCGTCTGTAACCGAGGTTGAGTGTCAACTGCTTAAAAAAGATGGCGTCTCCAGCCGTCAAGTAGATAATCATGGAAGCGCTGACGAGGCGCTGATCTGGCATTAACCCTTACCGATTTAGGGTATAACACCTCCCCCTTTAAGAAATAACTTCGGGGTTGCTACGAAGTTATGTAATTATTATGTATAAAATCAGACAATCAAGTATTTTAGATTCTAGTTCTAATAGCTGGAAGAGAGGTTTCCTCGATATCGGAATTACTGTTTTCTGTATTAATTTTACAAATCGATTCCGGTTTTGATGAAAAAGATACTTTAACTGATGGGGTTCTGCTGCCAGGTCGTATACATTTATAAACTTTAAAACATACATATGATATTATAAGTACAGTAATTAACATAGTGATAATAGAATAATGCATCCCATATTTTAAGATGTGTGGTTGACTGTCAAGGACGTTATCTAGATTACTTAATTGTTTTAGAAAGATATGCTTATTAAACTTCAGATCATCTAAATCAGTATTTAGTAATTTAATAGGGGACACATTATTGATTGATTGGTTTAATCTCATTACATCACAGCAAGTGTCATTCAATAAGTTAAAGTCAGGAAGGGCAATGGGTGTAGATATATTTAATGCGTTATATTTTGGGATCAAAGTAGTACCCTTACAGTAACCTATGCAGTTTTTAGGGATTGTAAGTATTCCGGTACCTAAAACATTAACTTCTAATAATTTTGAATTTCGGCATTCTATTGAAACTCTATTAGACACTGACTGTATGTAAATCCATTTATTATTTTCTATGGGTTTCCACATATCTAGATGACCATAAATAAATTTAGTTTCACAATATTTTGGAATTTCACTGATCACTTTTGACATGTATTCACTTTCACAAATAGGTCTGATGTCTGACGCATACACAGTTGTCATGTCGCACACATATTTTCCTGCGGTGACAATCTTGCAATTTTCCAAATTATTTAAAGTGCTGTACTGGGTTTTGTCTTTGGTCATTGCAAAGTATTTGGTACTGGGTAAAATTAAACTGAAGGTATTAGGCTTACTTAAATTGTGAGGAGTAGGCAGAGCAATGTTATGAAATAATACATATTCTTTGATAAATACTAAAGGTATTTGTAACACGAAAAAGATCTTATTACTAGCATAATAACTAATTACTCTAGATACATTCAAGATTAAATGAATAGAATTTAAATCTAAATTAACAGGTAGCTCCAAGTCGTTAGGTAAGTATTGGTAGTTATCGGCAAGCTCTCGGAACAATTGTTGTGACGTAATCATCGATGGGTGTAGAATATTTTGGTTACTAAACAGGACCGCATTTGTTATGTCTTCGAGTTGGAATGACATAGTTAAGATTGACACTTCTAGGTTATTAAGTATATGAACAATTTCTAGTCGTAATAATAATTCATTTGTTTTGTTAGTTACATTTATTAAGTTGATCGAGAGTTTGTCGATAGCTTCGTTTAAATTAATTTCATTAATTTTGATTTGATTAATAGAATTATTAAAAGATGAAATTGTCGATGTGGTTAATAGAATATTTTGCTTCATTAATGAAATTAATTTCTTCTCATTATTTTGTAGTACATTTATAGCGTCATCAAACCTGAGACCATCGTTTTCGTCCAGATTACCAAATATTTGTTTTATCAGAGTACCTAGTCCTCCCACCCAAGCACGTTTTGATCGTTTCTCTAACAAATGTGAAATAGATAAAAATTCTTTGTACATGTCACTGTAGCGGGCATTTAAAGGTTCTATTATGTTATTACAACTATCTTCTATCATACTAATTCTTTTACATAGCTGTTTAGTAGTGTTTAGGGCGGAGTTTATGTTTTCAATATGCGGGCCGATGTGTGAAATATCAAGGGGCATCAATACGTTCAACTGTCCACTGCTGATTTTCAGTGTGCCGAGGTAATCGAAATAGAGTCCAAGACTTGATTTAATCTGCTGGACATAGTAGTCCTGTTGGTTTCGAGCCTGACTTGGAGTTCTGCAAATTAATAGCTACATTAAATGAATATATAAGTACTTATATGGTAACTATACCTACTTTATGTATTAATACTTAAGTTTAGACCTACGAATGTTTAAGACACTACTACTACTACTAACTATGGGTTACTTCCGACATCAGCTGGTTTCACCTCATCAAAATGATGGGTGACATGACGCCGATTAATAAGCAAGGCAAGTGTATTATTACTATTAACCTTTACTATTTTATAAGGACCTTTCCAAAGAGGGGAGAGGGCCTTACGTAGTCTCAAATGATTTTTGAGATACACAAATTCACCGACTTTGTATCTAACTGAGCGAGTACGGTTATCGTAATAAGACTTTGAGGATTCTTTGGATTTCCTCATGAAGTCTAATGCTTTTTCACGTGAATACTTTAGTCGGTTCTGTAACATACGGACATACTCGGGATAAGTAGCTCCCGGGGATTCATCATAAATAGAATTAGGTATGAATGGTTTATTACCGAACATTAGTTCATAAGGTGTAAAGTGAGTCGTGGAATGAACGGCAGTATTATAAGCGAGCATGGCTGTATATACGTAACGAGGCCAATTTGTTTGTTCTTCATTAATATAAGACTTGAGGTACTCCTTAAGAATAGAATGGCTTCGTTCCAGAGCACCTTGGGTTTGTGGGTGATAGGGTGAAGCCCACAGATTTGTTATTTTAAGGAATTCACATGTTTTCTTAAAGAGATCCGACGTGAAGTTGGTACCCTGGTCGGTGAGAATCATTTTGGGGATGCCAAATATAGATATAAAGTGGAGTAGACATTCACTTGTTTCTTCTGCCGTAGTACTACGAATGGGATATGCGGAGGAGAACTTGGTAAGGTCATCTTGGATCGTTAGTATAAATTTTAATTTTGCAGGACCTGCTTCGGGGAGTGGACCTACGATGTCCAGAGCAATTCGCTGACACGGTTCAGTTGAAGTGTTGGTAATTTGCATCGGAGCGCGATTGATTTTCCTAAGTGCTTTATTTTCTTGGCACGACTTACATTGTTTTACGTATGATTCTATATCACTACGCATACCTTTCCAATAATATGTTTGTTTTATTCTATTAAACATTCGTGATGAGCCTAAGTGACCCGCTATGGGGATGTCATGGTTGTCGTGCAAGATCTTTTTAATTTCAGTTGAAACAGGATATATAATGTTGTTATGATATACATTGACCTTGATTTGCGTGTCATGGAAAAGGTAAGTAAGGATATTATAAACTTTGATGAATGAATGCTTTTCAAACGGATTTTTCAAATCGGATATGCCAATTTCATTAACATTTCCAAATATTATTAATTCATTTCTTATTCTTTTCAGGGTTTCGAAAATCTCCGGATAGGGGGCTCCGTCAAAGTGATGGACTTTGGTAAACAACAGGTAGTATATTTTATTATTAATTTCAATTTTCAAGGACGAGAAAAGCTCTTTCTCGGAATTATGTACTCTAGTGCTAATTTCGAGGTCAGTCAATATATCTTGGATATATGGATTAGATTCGTCTAGATCAATAGACGTGGGAACCAGAATTACTTTTGCAGGACATTTTAAAAGGCTTTCATTGTGTTCCACAATTTCAGTGTTAAATAATTTATCTTTATTAGCCATAGATTTGAGGAACGTGGGATAGTCATCCATAGGGGCATTTGGACTTGCACTTATGGATGGTCTAGGACTAGAACCAAGTTGGGGATCGGAAGCCATCGATTCGTCCAATACGGGATCAGGTAATGTGATTGTTTCGTTCTCAATTTCTTCTCTGAGAGTGTCTGGGATGTTAGAAGGTAAGTTTATATCAGGTAATGGCACAAGGTCTTCGTTTGGATCGAGAAGATCCGGGGAAGGTTGGATATCTGCATCAGGATTGAATGAAGGTGGGTCTACCAGTAAATCCATTAGGTCCCTATCTAACTCTTGGGTGGATTCTCTTTCACCAAGAGAGTTATAAGTTCCAGGATCTGATGGTTGAACAGGGTTTACCGGAAAACGAGATAGAGCGTCAGCGTTAGCGTTAATCTTTTCCTTTTTATATTGAATATCGTATTCAAATTCCTCTAACTTTAAACGCCAGCGGATAAGTCTTGATCCAGGGTCTTTACAGTTAAACAGCCATTGTAACGGTTTATGGTCTGTAAGAATTTTAAACCGATGTCCGTAGAGATACGGTCTAAAAGTTTTGGTGCCGAAGATAATGGCGAGGCATTCTTTTTCCGTGACGCTATAATTGCATTCTGCTTTATTAAGTGTGCGGGATGCATATGCAATAGGACGATCTTGTCCTACTGGACCCTGGGATAGGATTGCAGATATCGCATAATTTGAGGCGTCACAGGTAAGAAGGAAAGGCTGCGTGAAGTCTGGATATGCGAGGACTGGGGCGGAAACGAGTTTGGATTTTAAGGATTCAAAAGCAAGTTGTTGCTCATTCTGCCACTCGAAGGTAACGTCCTTCTTTAGCAAGGAAGTCAAAGGTTTAGCTAACTTGGCAAAGTCAGGTATAAACCTTCTATAGTATGACACTAAACCTAGGAAAGACTTTATGTCTTTTGGAGATTGAGGAACTGGATACTCTGTCACCACACGAACTTTATCGGGATTTGGTTGGACACCGTTTTCGTTAATGATGTGCCCTAAGTAAGCGACTTCTTTGCGAAGAAATTCGCATTTATCTGGTTGTAACTTTAAACTGAATTTACGGAGTCTGTTGAATACGGCCTTCAGATTATCAACATGTGAGTTTAGGTCATATGAATAGATCACGATGTCATCCAAGTAGACAAAGCATCTTGTACCTTGTAGGCCAGTAAGGCAATTATTCATTAGTCTTTGGAAGGTGGAAGGTGCATTTTTTAACCCAAACGGCATTCGTGTGAATTGGAAATGACCTTGAGGTACCGAAAATGCTGTTTTGGGTGCATCATTAGGAGAGATAAGTATTTGATGAAAGCCGGATGTAAGGTCCAAGGTCGTGAAGTATTTACTTCTTCCTAATTGATCAAGGATCTCTGATATTTTTGGTATAGGATATGTTTCACCGATAGTGACGTCGTTTAATTTCCTGTAGTCGATTACTACCCTCCATTTTCTTTGCCCTTGAGAGTCTGTCTTTTTGGGAACTATCCAAATCGGCGAGCTCCAGGGTGAGGATGATGGCTCTATAATATTTTGACTCAACATTTTACTGATTTGAGTCTCGACTTCCTTCTTATGACATTCCGGGAATCGGTACGACTTTGTATGAATAGGTATATCGCTACTAGTTTTAATTTGATGATCGAGGGCTGTAGTGTGGGTTAATTGATCATCTGGTAGATAAAAGATATCAGAATATTGGGAACAGAGTTCTGTGAGGGCTTCGGACTCTTCTTGATTTAGATGATCAGTTCGTAGTGAATTTATGACTTGTGTAGTTCGATTGGATGTTTCTTGAGTGTTAAAGCTGACCTGAAGGGCAGCATGTAAGGGCTTGATAGCGAGTTTTAATTTGGGATTAATTTTTACGAATGATAATGAGGTATTGGCTATCGTTAAGTTAACGCGATGGTTATCCTTGACCTTTACAATACAATTGGATATAAGGACACATTTTGATATGTGTTGATCTATAATGATACCTTCTGTTAGATCGGTATCTTGTACTGAACATTCAATAACAGTTTCAGTACGTGGCGGGATAATATAGAATGGATCGTTGAAGTATAGTTTAACTTCGGACTCTCCCATTTTAAGGGTATCGGTTGTGTAATCGATTTTACAGCCGAAAAAGGTTAAGAAATCGGATCCTATAATACCATCGTAGGGTAAACTTATGTCTTTAATCACATGAAAT
Source organism: Fissipunctia ypsillon (assembly GCA_947568875.1). Classification (NCBI taxonomy): domain Eukaryota; kingdom Metazoa; phylum Arthropoda; class Insecta; order Lepidoptera; family Noctuidae; genus Fissipunctia; species Fissipunctia ypsillon. The sequence continues at coordinate 20,773,292 of OX387649.1, forward strand.
TTAAATGGCCTGACCTTATTATCCTTTGATTTTAATTTTAATTGGAAATGACCTTCGGTTGGAGTCGGCTCGTCGCCGGGGTCAATGCCCTTAAGTTTGATTGATTCCTTCACCAGTTGTTGATTTTCTTTGATACTGGATAGTTTTAATAGGCTTATGACGGAGCCTGAATCGACTAATAAGGATAAAGGGATATCTGAAACTTGTGAGTTTAAAATTACATGTGGTAGAAACCTCTTGGATGTGTCTAGATTTATTTCGTAAATCTTAGTACTGGTCTCGTTGGATACTGGCGAGACTCCTGGATTTTTAGTTCCGTGACTGTCAGATAGGGGTTGGTTACCCTGTCGGTTGACCTTATGAGGATGAGGATTAGGACTGTCAGTTTGGGGCTGGTTACCCTGTTGGTTAGTCCTTGATGGATGTAAGTTTAGGTCGTCGGTTCGGGGCTGGTTACCCTGTCGGTTGACCTTATGAAGATAAGGATTAGGACTGTCAGTTTGGGGCTGGTTACCCTGTTGGTTAGTCCTTGATGAATGTAAGTTAAGGTCGTCGGTTCGGGGCTGGTTACCCTGTCGGTTGACCTTATGAGGATAAGGATTAGGACCGTCAGTTTGGGGCTGGTTACCCTGTTGGTTAGTCCTATGTATTGATTTTGATTGTTGTTGGGTACCGATAGTTATGCCTCGTCCCGTGCGGCACCCTCGCGAGACCCCATTTCGTTTAAATCGTTGGAGCCATGGACATAGGACGAAGAGAAATCATCCGTGGGTTCGTCATCGGATGTTTCGCGGATATGGCTGATTTTATTATTTCGAGCATTATTATTCGGTTTGGATTGGAACTTGTTGTTATAGAACTCGCGTTTTTTACAATCTCTTATTTCGTGACCAGCTGTTTTACAATACCGGCAAAACAATGTGTCAGTTTTATTTAGATTTGACGTAGTGGATTGTGTGTAGGAGTTTGGTTTTGAAGGCCCTGGTTTTGGTTTGTTATTATTCACGAACCTTTGTTCAACCTGTGGACGCTTATACAGGCTTTGTTGAATGCGTTCTTCCGAAATCGCTAAGTTAATAGCTTCGTTTAATGTTTTGGGCGGTCTACACCTTACAATGTTTGATATACGGGGATGTAACCCCATAACGAAATGATGGAGGGCTAAGTCCTCCATAGCTGCGGTACGACCGGGCAATTCCTTTGCCTTAGTATTAGATAAGGATATTTCAGTTAACAGTTGTGAGAGGCAGGTCTCTACGCGAAGCGAAAATTGGCTAACACTATCCTGCGGGCCTTGCTTGCTCTCCTGGAGATCGGTGAGAAGATGAGCATAATGTTTTCGCTCACTAAATTGTGCTTTTAAAAATTCCCTGAGTTGTTCCCATGACGCGAACTCTTTTATGGAACAGGCAATTTCCGCTTTTCCACCCAACTGGCTGAGAATGTATTTAAAAAGGATTGGTCTTTGTGCTTCTGATGCAAGGTCATAGGCGTTATTACAATTTATAATAAATGAGTTGACAGTTTCGCGGCTGCCGTCAAATGATTTGACGAATTTAAACAAAGTGTTTAAATCCAGTTCGGCCATTGTGCTACGTGCAGTAGCAGCCCTTGTGGCCCTGGGACTAAGAGATCTGGTAGTCGATTTTTCTGTATCACTTTGGGATTGTTCTATAGTTGGGATATTAAGTTTCGATTTACTTTCTTCTGTAGAAACTGTTGGCATAGTTATATTGGTTAACCATAAATGAAAGAAAACGGGTCACGGGTAGCACAAGGTCATAAAATGATAATTACAGTTAGTCAGTTAATAAGTTGCAAGTAACCTTGTATAAATTATTAAATAATATCTCGGCCTCGATTAGACAATGACCAAAGACTCACAGTACTAGCAGTGCGTGGGCGACGGATGTTATGGCGAACAGGAACATTCCGCTGCGATAAGCCGCGTCGCTGCGGCCGGCCGACTCCGAATCGACGGGATCTTGAGTGATTATAACTGGTCAATTATTTGGTATTGACCTCGGCTTCGGAAATTAATATGAGATTGGGATGACAGGAATAGTGGCTACGCGCCACGATGACAGGAACAGCAGCTGCGCGCCTCAATGACAGGAACAGTGGCTACGCGCCACGATGACAGGAACAGCAGCTGCGCACCTCAATGACAGGAACAGCGCTTACGCGCCGCGATGATCCGGATAGCTGACCTGACGCAGTCCACGGTCACTTCACTTGGATATTAACTGGTACACTTTCACACACTTGGATATCAACTGGTACACTGGCGAGTTTCAAGGACACTGGGGATTTTCGTATCCCACCGCTGCCACCAATTTGTTATAGGTCTCCACCGATTTGTCTTTTTAAAAAAAAGACTTATTTACCTTTGGAAGATACGTATATTTTGGATATTACAATTTAGGATATACACGTAAATTAGGATATTATTATTTAGCATAACGCGTGAGACCTATAGGCAGAACCGTCTGTAACCGAGGTTGAGTGTCAACTGCTTAAAAAAGATGGCGTCTCCAGCCGTCAAGTAGATAATCATGGAAGCGCTGACGAGGCGCTGATCTGGCATTAACCCTTACCGATTTAGGGTATAACAGAACGTATACAACCCCGATCTCTTCAAAGTGAGATTTAACAGGCTTCTTCTGGGTAAACTCGCTCCATCGTCGACTTTGTCACTGTCATCTCTGACCTAGACGAGAGTCAAGAGCAAACCTATCTCAAATAAAAAAAAATTGATGACTTTTTTGGGGGTCATCAACCACAGTTATTGTAGTCACTTGAAATATCAGTTTAAAAAATCCATTCGTTTTTAGAAGCTATCCTTTTATTACGCTTGTGGAATTACTAGATTTGCCATTTCGATTAATTTAGGATTCCGTACCTCAAAAGGAAAAAACGGAACCCTTATAGGATCACTTCGTTGTGCGTCTCTCTGTTTGTCAGTCTGTTAAGACCATTTTTCTCAGGAACGCGTGAAAGTATCGAGTTGAAATTAATAGCACATACGTAGTCCCTTCAAGCTCTAAAAAAATCAAGCTTCTAAGTTAATGCAATAAAAAAAATACGGCCATATAAGCAACATATTTTGATATTCTCAAATAAATCAAAACCTATAGGTTACTTCCCGTTAACTTGGAATCATGAAATTTGGCAAGATGCAAGGTCTCACAGCATGAATAAAGGAAACAGTCCGAAAATCGTTGATTTGTAGTTTTATCATATTTTTGGCGTATAAAAACTTACATTTTACAATTGGAGAATTGACTGTGACGTACCTAGGTACATAATATCGATGTATGGGAGAACATTTTTTTCAACTACATTGTTAAGTTTGCTTTTGGGATAAATTCATCCCAACTACGGAACCCTTCATTGTATGCGGTCCGACACGCACTTGGCCGGTTTTTTTTTGTTTATCGAATAGTTACTGGGTTGTATAGGTCAGATAGGCAATCGCTCCATGTAAAATACTGGTATTCAGCTGCATTCTAAAAGGCTAGGCAGATTGATTGATTGAATAGTAATTTCACAAAGAGTCTCACTCTGTAAGATACCTGTGAGTGAAATGATATACCTTTTCAGATTTATATTCTCACACACATACAAACTTGGTACTACTTAGTACTCAATTTAACAGAATAGACCTTAGACTTAATAAAGGCAACCTTTGGGTTCCGAGGCTCGAAGAGAACTTACTTAGCAAAACAGGCGCCACGCTCATCATGTCATTCCCCTTTCATGTGAATGGAAACATGAACCCTTTCTTTAAAAAACCAGTATATTTTTTACGGTAACTGTCAATTGAGATACTTTTAGATTTCATGAAACACTGACTGATATAAAAAAACATTTGAGGCAAATCACATACTTTCAATTTTATATTTACCCCCTTATTCATAAACGTTGATTAAAGTTAAATGATGTTTAAACGTCAAAAAATCTATGAAAAACCAGTCGCTAAACATTACTTAACTTTAATCAACGATATTGAAGAGTGTACGACTAAACGCCGACAGACTGAACACCGACAAGACTTTACTTTGACAGGACTCTTCGCCGACAGGACACTTCGCCGACAGGGCATAATATACATACATAATCTAGGTACATTAATACCTTATGCCTGATAACAGGTCGACACGGAGTCTATCGGTGTAGTGTCTGTCGGCGTTTAGTCGTACACTGTATAATTAATAAGGGGTTTTTTTTTTTTTTTTTGTGGATGGGAAATCATCAAATGACTTCTCCCGCTCTGGGCGGAGCGGGAGGGCGTGTCAGACTTTTACTGACTAAAACCCACCCGTGTTCCTTCTGTTGCCTGTGCCGGGGCCACGGTAACTCTTTCGAACATCCCGCAACCCTAGCTGGCATCGGCCCTAGCGGACCCCGTCAATAGTGCTGACATCTCTTTGAGGCGCGCGTGGAACACGACGCGCCGTCGACTCGGGCTTGGTCCTTACCGGACGGCGAGCTACCCATTGCTCGCCGTCCGCAAGCCCGCGCCTACGGTGGCCGGGAATCGGCTGCCAATTCCCGACGCCCAGGGCGTCTCCTGCGGTGACTAGGGGCGTGAGGGTGCAAAGCTTGCCTCTCCCTCACGCGTCCCGCCTCCTCCTTCACGAGCATTACTGCTTCGCAGAAGGAGGTAATGGCTTCTTAAAGGGGTTAGTGTTTAAAATCACTACAAATCATAGTAATATTTGGAAATCATGACAAAGGAAATGGCCAAAAATTGTGATCGAACCATAAATTCTTCTCTCTGTTATATCAGATTAATTAAACCCGAACTTTAAAGTTATATAAACTATAAATATAGTCAACTCATCCCACAAGCTTAATGCTTAAAGTATGTTTTAACAGTAAACTTTACCTATAGGCGTAGGCTTGGTTCTGTTCTAAAAGTTAAACAAAGTTCTGTGAACGTTTGTTTAGCGATGGGCTTATTGAATTTTGGTGACGTCACGTAGACTTACGGTGTGACGGTATTATATTGAATAAATACGTATTGGGAATGCAAATAACGTGTGTTAGAACGGTAGGTTTTGCATTGTTTTTGATATGTTTTTATATTGAGGGCTGACAAGCTTTGAAGTTTATTTACTACCAGATTCTAAACTACAAGTAACTAAAACTATTGAAAAACTAAAATATGGCGTCGAAAAATTCTCCGCATCGCTGTCAACTGGTGATGTACCCAAGAGACAGGCGGCATTGCCACATTGTATGGCAATGCTTAGTCTCTGGCTAAGGTAAAATAATAAAAAAAATAAATAAAAACCGACTTCAAAAACCTAATAAACACTAAAAACTTAAAAATAATATTAAATTGAATAACTACATATAATCAAGAATTATTAACCTAAATAACCTTACCTAACTTTAATCTGCACTATATTTTACAATTTAACAGTTTTTGGAGTCGGTGCCAAGCCCGCACTCACAAAATATTATTTTTGAAGGTTTTTGAAGTCGGTTTTTATTTTTTTTTTTAAATTATTTTATTTTCTAGTTTTTAGTTTAAGTTTGTACATACATAATTCATAGTTTTTAAGTTTCTTTTCCAATTTTTAATAGAAAGAAAATTCATTTTGTTTAATATGGGTAGGCCTACTAAACGCGCTGCTCAAATGAGACAGCGCCGTTTGGAAGAAAGTACCGACGAAAGGGAAGAACGTTTAAAGAAAAGTAGGGAAAGAAATACTAGAAACATTTCAAATGGGAGTGATGAGCAGCGAGCGTAGACTTTCTCAGAAGAGAGCAAACACGAAATTATCAAGAAAAGTCCAGAAAGTCATGCTCAGCGGCTAAGTTTGAATCGTGAACGATTATCAAACGAGACTCAAGAGCAACGTGCTCATTGTCTCGGTTTAATTCATGAACACTTGTCTCACAAGACCGAGGAGCAACGTTTTCATCGTCTCGGTTTGATTCAGGAGCGCTTATCAAACGAAACCAAGGAGCAAAGTTCCCGCCGTCTTCACGTGCAATACGAGCGTCTATCCAATGAATCTGCCGAATCCAGAGCGACTCGATTAGATATTATGCGACAAGCTAGTCGTAATCGTAGGGAGGTATCATCAGTAAATGGTTTTGAACAGGCTATTAACATGTTCGCTGACTTGCCATGTGCTATTTGTTATAAAGCTTTGTATCCACCACAACGCTGTAATTTACGTACTGCTATGTACAGTACGTTAATACCCGAAGAATTGGTGCGTCTGGGTAAAATCGTAACATGCTCTCGCTGTCAAAATATAAGGAAACGAAAAACTCCACCAGCAGCTTTCTGGAATAAAATGACAGTCGCGACTATACCTCAGGAGCTAGCTAATTTGATAAAATTGGAAGAACGATTTTTATGCCGTGTTGTGCCGTTTCTTAAAATAATGAAGCTACAAAACCGTTTCTCTCAAGATTGGTGCAAGGGACAAGTTACTTTATTTGCAAAAGACGTTGTCGAAATCGCTGAACAACTGCCACTTATGCCAAGCCAAATAGGACTAGTTTTGATTGTGGAAAGTCTCGAAAACCTGCAACGCTCCCAAGAGTATATTGTGGATATGAACAGATTGTATCAAGCTCTAACCTGGTTAATATCACACAATGTACTCTATAGAGATATTAGACCCCATTTCGAGAATGTTATTGACTTATCTGAAATTGTACAAATTTGTGATGGTGAGTCTATGGAGTTACAATCTACTCCTCAAAACAACTACGTGAATATAAATGAAGACATTTCATCAAGCCGATTTAAGATTTGATTTGCAATCTCGGGGTAAACAATGCACTGCTGTAGCACCTGTAGCATGTGCAGCGTTTTGTACAGACGAGGCAAGTCAATGGTCAAAGAGTGACATTGATTTTATAGTAATCCTCGGAGACAAACTCTACCGTGAGTCCATTGCTTCCAGACTGGACCCGCAATAAGAGAAGTTAACCCTGAATATCTTGCCGCGAGTGATCTTGCTCGTCAAATATTATACAACAGAATGAAAATTAATATCTCAGTTTCTGACACCAATTATAATGGTCATTCAGACACAGATCAGAGTCTTGAAGGGTTCCCCAACCTAAAAAATGCTTTGACATTGTTTTTCAGAGAAAATTGTTGCGGACTGCTTACTGCAAATTCTATGAATGTGGCTGTATATCATAACGCTGAAACGGATGCTTATAGATATTGGCTGTTTGATTCACATGCACGTGGGCCTAAGGGAGCTAAAGCTCCAAGAGGTGGTGCTGCCTTGTTGCATTAAATTTAAAAATGTAGATGAATTACATGGCATACTACGACGAAATTTGTTTACACCGACGACTAAAGTGACGGCCCAGGATAATATCTTTCTCAATGTGTACTCATTAACTGCTTTGGTTATAACACCAGAGAATGAGGCCGCAAATAAGCTTTTAAAGCGACCCCACGATGAGAGAGCTTTAACAGAAATGGCCCGGTTGCGTAATCTTTCCAACAACTAGGTTGGTTTTAAGAATATTTTATGACTAGCTTTCCGCCCCGCAGTCACCCGCGGAAACTTCGTTTTCCCGTTATTTCCTATCCCGTTGCTATTTCGTTAAATCCTGACTTAGTGTGTTCTATATGGAATGCCCATGCCAAGTCGATTTCACTTTTTTGTTATTATTAATTTTATTTTTCTTAATTTTTAATGTCGTAGATGGACAAGGATTACAATTATATACATACACAACACATCTACAACTGTAAAAAAATGTAGATGTAACAATGATAAATTACACCTTTACTGTATTATTGTTACAATTTAAAAGCGCCCTTAAAAGCGAACTGGCGTAATGTTATGTTATGGTATGGCGTAAACTATGCATACACAAACAATCGCAGCAATCGCGAGACATGTGCTGTCGTTTTTTGAAGATTTCTATCGTCTGTGGTTAGTCCATCACCTCCTGACCTGACGATCACGAGACCAAAATGGCAAACGCCCTTTCAAACATCAAAAAAATAATTTACTAAATCAGTCGATGCCTACTCCTTACTGTTAAGGAGTTGTACCTTCCATCATTAGCTGAGCTACATGAGATGATGATTACCATACGCAAGTACTTAAATTACTTCATAAGATTTGCGAAAAACGATGTGTGGGCCCATAAAATTTGAGGGTTGCCCTCGATTTCTCCAGGATCCAATTATCAGATCCTGTCTTGGTGACTATGGGACCACTTCAGAAGTATCTCCTTTCGAACAAAAAAAAGATTTTGAAAATCGGTCCACAATTGGCGGAGTAATCGCGTAACAAACACACAAAAAAAAAAACATACCGTCGAATTGATAACCTCCTCCTTTTTTGAAGTCGGTTAAAAAGCCAGCCCTTGGGTCACGGGAAGTGTCAACCAGCCATTTGGAGATTTCGTTGAACAAACCGTGAGCAGTCGGACCTCACGGCCCGAAGCTTTCAACCCCTAATAGCTCGAAAATATAAATACCGATAAGGTTATTATACTTTCGCCGCTTGAGGTTTTCAAATTATTACAAATTTTTATATTAAAATTGAAAAGGAGTATCGTGATAGATACCCAGTTACTGGGTTGTGTAGAATACTGTGGTGTAGGTCAGATAGGCAACCCCTCTGTGTAATGTAATGGTATTTAGCTGCATCCGGTTAGAATGTAAGCCGACCTTAACATATTTGGAAAAAGACTAGGCAGATGATGATCTTTTACAGACTACCCCAAATTACTAGGTAGGTAAGTGACCTACCTACATTTTATGACTAAATAATATCAGAACCAATAACGCTAAACTAAAATTTTAATATAATAGCCATTCAACAAAATCACATCTGAACGGATATTTGATGAATTTTCTGACCGCACGCGTTGGCTGTCATTGATCACGTTATTGTGGTTATTTTATTTACTTAACACATGGATTAACGCATAAATCGTGATTAAAAATGACATTATTTATTCTATTGTGGAAATTTAATATTTGTGTGTATTGGAAACCTCCATTTCATTCAATCAGCCCACATTTTACACCACTGCATACACTACACTGTATGCTTGAAGTAATAAATAAAAAAACGTGTGCGGTCTGGGAACCCCCGTCAGGAAAGTAGTTCCTTAAGCGATACTCGCACGCACACACACACTCCTATGTAATAGAAAGAGACAGAGACAGAGAGAAGTCGCATGGTGGTGGCATAACACTTTTTCGTTACGTGACAATTTCTGCCAGTCATGTCCTACCGCAAGCCGCGTTAAGGGACTTCGTTCTAATAAACTAAGTTACATACCTATTCGTTTATTAATTTTATAAATGTATAGTTGACGTCGTAATTTATTTACCACCGTATGGTTGACGGTATGCACATCGTAAAACATCAAAATCTATTTTTGCTTTGAGACAAACAATAACCTAACCGAGCCTTTTCCCCACTATGTAAGGGTGGGCTTCCAGTCTAATCGGAGCAGCTGGATACCAGTATTTTACATGGAGCGACTGACTATCTGACCTCCACAACTCATTTACTCGGTAATACGATACCCCTTGGTAATACTGGTTGTCAGACTTTCGGGTTTCTGACCACCCGTAACGACTGTCAAAGATCCACGAATGATAACGGGGACCAACGGCTTAACGTGCTTTCCGAGGCACGGAGAAAAAAAAAAAAGTATGTGCGTGTGTAAAAGTACGTACATAAGAGGTATGTAAAGATGATCACCCGTCCACAGACCAACCCCGGCAAGCATAGCTTAACCTGTTTGATCGACCGTGCGGCTGTTATTACTTAGCCACAAGATGTGACAGTTACATTATTTCAACTTTAGTGAAGTTTCAATTTATTGGGAGTTTTTTTTCAAAAGTGGTAACGCAATTACGAGGCTTTACATTTTGTATATCTAATATTTTTTTAAATTAAATAGTAGAGCATTGATTCCGGGTGCAGGGTCCCAGCATTAGGGTGATCAGGACTCTAGACAGTGGAACCTCCAAACATTACGAGCTGTGTCCAGGAGTGCTACTTTCTGTATCCAAGTGCCTAATGGGAACTTTCTCAGGGATTGGTCGAGGGTCTTGGCTATTAACTCATCGGGTACAATGACTATCGCCTAAATGATTGCTGAGCATAACTTTACTATTAGAAATAGTAATCCATTTATTTGTCAGAATTACGGAGTTGTTACATAGTTATAAAAGTTCGTATTATTTGGCCATTTCCGGCGTACAAATAAATTTTCAGGGTTTTAGTAAGTTTGTTAGATAAAACATTGAATTAAATAAATTAGGATAACATTTAAATTGCAAATTAGTAAAATTAAATATTAGGTATCGGAAATGTCAAAAAGATTATATTAAGGGCCGATTTTTCAATGGTCAGATAATTTTTACATGAGGAATAAATATGGCGTTTTGACATATTTTATATACAAAAGCTGTCAAAACGTCAAACATATTCCCCAGATTAAAGTTATCTGACGTTTGAAAAATCGGCCCTAAGTCAAAGAAATACTACGAAGAGAATATAATTATTTTCTAATATTAAAGTCAACTTTTCATTAGTCGAATAGTAGCATAAGACAATTGAATAATTTAAAGTTTTAAAAAAATCTGGCAGTTAAAATAAAGTTTTGTCGCCGTACAAAAAATATTATTAGAAAATAGTTTATTATTTCGTCTAGGTACACGAAGCATGTAAAGTTTGCGGCTAGGTCTGGATACAACATCATTATGTAGATCAAATCTATGCTTATTTTGATAGGTACACCACTTTCAAAGATATAGTGCTGGGAGTGGTAATATTTTAATTTTTTTCAATAATCGGTCACAGCTGTTCAGTGGGTGCGCTCCACATATAGAACGAATGCATGCATTTCTTTTGCGAGAGCAGTGCAGTGGTAGCCCAGTGGTAACAGCCCCGACTTATGAGTTGTAGGTCGTGGGTTCGAACCCAGGCAGGCGCTTTACGTTGTGTAAATAATTTCATCATCACTGCTCTCAAAACGGTGAAAGAAAACATCGTCAGAAACCCGATTCTAGAACCAAAAATTCGAAAACATATGACATCTACCAACCCGCACTTGCACCGCGTGGTGGATTACAGCCCACTCCCTCTCGAAGAGAGGAGGTCTGTATCCCAGCAGTGAGACATTATAGACTGTTTATGCATTTCTTTTGAGCTCAAAACACTATGTTAAGTTCTACAGAATTACCCCAAATTATATTGCCATAACGCAAAATTTATGACCACTGGGCAAATGTCTCCACACAATGTGTACCTGAAGATGGACGGCGCCGCCGAGGCCGGTCCAGAAAGTGGTGGCGGGATGACCTGGATGCGTACTGTGAAACCTGGTTCAGGGTTGCGCGGAAAAAGAGTTCCTGGAAGGACTTAGGGGAGGCCTTTACCCAGCAAAGTGACAGTATAAGCTAAGTAAGAAAATAAATAAACGCAACATTGATGAGACAGCCATAGCACATAGTGCTGCTGATGGACATAGTGTTGATACACTAGCCACACGTGTTAGTGTGTATAGATCGAATACGAAACTATCTACCTTTGTGTAGAGTTTTTCAGTATGTGCTTTCCAGTTAGAGTGTTTGTCTATTGTTATCCCTGGGAACTTTGTGCCCTCAACCTCTTCAGTTGTGTCATTATCATGCTGTATTTTGTCACCTTTGCCTTACAAGTCAAGTATATATACTTGTTTTATTTCTCTTTCTTGGCTTTCGCAAGGTCAGTTATTATTATTAAAGATTTTATAGGTACAGTCAGGGAAATTAATTGTTAAACAAATTGACACCCTACGTCAAATTTCCGAGTTATAGCTATTTAATACAACTGCCAAAGAATAGAAGACGGACTATAGAGGTATGAGGAACAGTGTGTAAAGTTCACTCATCCTCTGAATAGATGGGTGTTGTGTCTGGTGGGCAACTTCCCGACGATTGACGTCTGGACGTTGTAAATATGCTAGTCACGCGGTAAACTCTGCTTGCACGATGCAGGATATTGCGTGACGTCAGTGTAATGCGTAGTTCGCATGTGTCTCTGACTTTACATTCGCTTATAATCTTTACCTTCCTTATTGTCCTATTTCTACGTCATTTTTCTCTGAAATTTCTACTTCACTCAATACTGTTTAGGCACAAGTAATTTTCAAATCGTTTAAAACCTCCACTGTGGAATTAAACGAGGAGGCGTATTGTTCAATAAAATAGTGATGTAATAGGAGAGTTGTGTGTTATTGGGTTTTTCCATCAGGAATTTCTCAGTAGTAGCCCGGAGTTGATGACAATAGGCTCACCCCCTATTACATGGGACTTAAACATAAATGGCAAAATGTAGGTGTACTATTAGATACACTTCTGCCTAAATCTATACCAATAAATAAAATTGAAGTGTCTGTTTGTAATGTCAAAATAACAGCTTTTTAAATGAATGTTTATGAAATAATTTCATGTATAATGTATGTAATGTATGAAGGGGTGTATGTATGTGTAATGTATATGATATACGAAACTTCTAGCGAAAAAGCAATTTTTAAAATGTGTCTGTCTGTTTGTTCCAGCTAATCTCCAAAACGGCAAGGTCGATTTTGACGGGACTTTCATTGGCAGATAGCTGATGTTATAATAAAAAATTTAGGCTAGTTTTAATTTAGAAAAAAATAGGGTTCCGCGCAAAAAAAATAATACCTATGAAATTGTGAACAAAATCCGATTCAAATAGGAAAGTATTGACAAACACGCGGGCGAAGCCGCAGGCAACCGCTAGTAAATACATAAATAAAGGCCACTAAACCGATGTCGATTCGTTAAAACACAATATGGAAAAATGAAGATTCATCCATGTGTGATGGAGCTGTCAGTGTCAATGGAACTTACTTGTATTTCAATACACTTTCAGAATAAAAGAAAATATTGATAAGTAGATCAGTCGTGTCTATAAAATAAGGCATGAAACTAAAATCATTTCCTCTGTTTATACAACCAATATGTGCTCCGTAGTTATATTTTATTCTAGTCTTAAATGACAGCAATATAGATGGTGAAGAGATGTGTTTGGATATAATAGTGCTGGATGAGACAGTTGCGATTAAAGTTCTAACGCATCTTGATTTAGAATACTTTTTTTTTTTTTTTTGTGGATGGGAAATCATCAAATGACTTCTCCCGCTCTGGGCGGAGCGGGAGGGCGTGTCAGACTTTTACTGACTAAAACCCACCCGTGTTCCTTCTGTAGCCTGTGCCGGGGCCACGGTAACTCTTTCGAACATCCCGCAACCCTAGCTGGCATCGGCCCTAGCGGACCCCGTCAATAGTGCTGACATCTCTTTGAGGCGCGCGTGGAACACGACGCGCCGTCGACTCGGGCCTGGTCCTTACCGGACGGCGAGCTACCCATTGCTCGCCGTCCGCAAGCCCGCGTGATTTAGAATACTGCGTTTCTTATCTGATTATAAATTTAATTCAGAATGAATTATATAAAAATATGTGTTTACAATAAATGCAAAAACTAAAACTATATAAACAAATCACTAACCAAACGACCATTAACTATTATTTTGTAATTTCATCTCAGCCTATCGCAGTCCACTACTGGACATAGGCTTCTCCCAGGCTGCACCTCAACACTCTATCCTCCGCCTTCCGCATCAAATCTGCCCCAGCCACCTACTTTAGGTCGTCGATCCCATCTAGCTGGGCGGCGTCCCACGCTACGCTTGCCGATATGCGGTCTCCACTCCAGGACGCGTCTGCTCCGCCGGATTACCGCCATGGGATCTGGAGACAAAAGTCCTCGCGCACATGTGGGAGTGTCGCAAGGAGGCAAAACGCCGGGGCGTAACTCCGTTGCCGCGAGAAATCGCGGCACGACGGCCAGAGCTCCGGCGGGATCTCATGCCGGCATGGAGAGTGCGATTGTCGCAACCCAGCGCTGGGCACGCCACAATCGCGGTGATAAGTCCCCTCTTCGAGGAGTGGCTGGAGAGGCGCCACGGCGTCTTCACCTTCTGCCTGACGCTGTTCCGGATAAGGCGGGAGGAAACGCCCGGTGTCACCACAGTGTGGATCGCCTGGAGGACACGGTGGAGTATACGGTGTAGGTCTGCCCGGCTTGGGCAGACCACCGCCGTGTCCTCGCAGAAGTGATCGGCGGCGGCGATCTCTCGAGTCCAGCCCTGGTCCAAGCCATGGTACGAAGCGAGAGTACATGGGAAGCCGTCACCTCCTTCTGCGAGGCAGTAATACTCGCGAAGGAGGAGGCGGATCGTGTTAGGGAAAGGCAAGCTTTGCGCCCTCACGCCCCTAGTCGTCGCAGAAGACGCCCTGGGCGTCGGGAATTGACAGCCGATTCCCGGCGACCGTAGGCGTGGGCTTGCGGATGGCGAGCAATGGGTAGGTCGCCGTCCGGTAAGGACCAGTCCTGAGTCCACGGCGCGTTGTATTCCATGCGCACTTAAAAGAGATGTCAGCACTATTGACGAGGTCCGCTAGGGCCGATGCCAGCTAGGGTTGCGGGATGTTCGAAAGGAGGACTCGTCTGCTCCACCGACCATCGGTTCTTCGACAAGCATAGCCAGCCCACTGCCACTTTAGTTTGTTTACTCTGCAAGCTATGTCGGTAACTCCAGTTTTTGTTATTCAGTCAGCTTAAAAAGCAAAAGCCGAGATTTTAGAAAAATATTTTGTATTTTGTAGCAACGGACATCTTCTTAGAAAGATTAAACCAGAAGCGGGGTAGTACAAGTAAACAGTCGTTTTCGGCTAAACTTTCGTTAGTTGTCGAGTATCTAACCAAGTTTAAATAGCTTCCATATTAAATATTTTCAGTAGTAACTTTCATAGAGTAAAACATGCTAGTTTCTCTCATTATCGAAAAGGCTTCTCCAGAATCTTCATCCACGGCGTATAGGAATCCATAGCTGGACATAGGACTCTCCAAAATTACGCCACTGAGCTCGATCTTTTTACCCATCTGTATTGTATTGTATAACGGGCTGGTGTCCACAACTCCACATCCAAGAGCGTATTTTGCGCCATTTCTTGCCCATCTACCTACATACATTCCAATCATCATATTCATAAACACACATACAGGTCGAAAGCATCCAAGCCACTTCCAGCACATTTTACCGTTAACCGCAGTAAATCGCATCTGGCACCGGATCGATGATACTCTTATGATACATAGTTCCCTGCTCCGGCCTCTCGCGATAAAACCTTGATTTGTGATCTACTACGTACGCTCTTGTATTCATCGCTGAATGTGATGTGAACACCGCGTATTTATTGATAGCAGAGTTGCACAACATTGTTTAGCAACATGTTTTATTAGTTGTTGTTGAAGTACGTATGTCGCCAGCAACACTAGTACTTGACATAGGACTTTCAACAGTACGCCACTGAGCTAAATCTCCATACACGTTACGCAGCATATTGAAACCTGTTGCTGACAACATGGAATTGTGGAATATGTATTCCACAATTTCTCATAACTGCACCTACCACTGTTTGTCTCTGCATCACCCAAAGGTTGACTGGTAGAAAATGCCTATGGCATTAAGTCCGCCTCTGTACTTTTCTGTGCATGAAGTATTAAATAAATAAATAAATAAATAAATGTTGCAGTATGGTTGGCAATGTACCGCACCTGAAGTATTCATCTTAAACAAAAGTTGAACAACAATGTTGCGCAAGTATTTCTCAATTGTTGGTACTTTATTGGTCACGTTTACTACATAACTCTTGGCCCGTATTACAGAACCAAACTCAAGAAAGAAGAAAGAAAGAAAGAAAAAACGTTTATTGGCATATGCCACAAGAAAAACTTAAGCATTCCTTAAAGCTGGTTTCAACCTATCAAATGACTGAAAACTAGTTTCACTGCATTTCTGATTCAAATTACAATAGACTGTGTACTGTGATAAGCTTTTGAAACGATTTATTATTACCCACTCCTACTAACACCAAAAATAAATTTTCACACAAACAAGCAGGTTTGGCTCTTTAAACACAGTGAGCAAAATTCGATTTTGCTGCGAGCGTAAGACAGTAACTTTTTATTTTTTTTAAATGCCGAGAACAGTGCTGGGTCTACTCACAAAATTTGAAAGATTTGAACTTCACTTTGCTCTGTCACTTACTTCGATACGAAAAAAGCGAGAGATAGAAACAAGTCGATGCGAAGTTCGATTTTCAAATTCCGTACCTAGTATACCCAAAAAAGAAACAAACAATAAAACGTTTGGATTCACATTATAACCGTTAAATATTAAATCTTCTGTTACTGTTTTAAATGTATTTTTTTTTTCTAATTATATTTTTTAACTTTTAGTTTTTAGATATTTTTTGTATTACAAATATACATGTGGTTTGTTTTAACCATGTTGTATTTTTACCTTTACGTAATAATTATGTTCTCGCTGCTGAGGTGAAAAGTTGTATGTGTTACACGAGACCAAAGTTATTTGCATCTCGTGTTTTTGAATCCCTCGCTTGCGCTCAGGATTCTAACCTAATATCACTCGCTGCGCTCGTATTTCAATGATAGAATCGGCACTTACTCGGGATTCAAAATCAACTTTCCTCTCTTATTGCACGAATAACTATATCAGTGCCTAATACACATCAACATTTGCCTAGCCTTATCCCAACTATGTTTGGGTCAGCTTCCAGTCTAACCAAATGCAGCTGAATACCAGTATTTCACATGGAGCGACTGGCTCTTTGAACTCCACAACCCAGTAACTGGGTAACACAATACCCCTAGGTAAAAGTGGTTGTCAGACTTTTGGGCTTCTGACGCCACGAATGACAGCCAGGACCAACGGCTTAACTAAGTCTAGTGGGGGTCTTGGTATGTAAAGATGGTCAACCATACAAGGACCGACCGCGGCAAGCGTAGCTTAACCCAATCGATCGACCCGTGGAGCTGTTATTACTTAGCTACAAGCCCCTCATACAAAACGGAAATTAAAATAATTACCCTCACGAGTTCTACGGAACATTTCAAATGACAATATAATAAAGGGTCACTTTAAAATTTATGGCTACAATAATAATTTTATAAGACATGCAATACGAACTGATATTAAAAACGCCCAGGCTTGCATTTGAGACAAGCTATAAATATTGTGACACTACCCAAGACCCAAGGGAATAGTTTTATGTTCCACATTATATCATAAAGAGAGCTCTGTATACATGCATTTGTTTTCTAGGTACTGACGTTTCTGGCAGAATTTAATCGAGTTGTTTTGAAACGTGTTGTGATATTATGATTGGAACTTTCATTATACTGGAATTTTGCGTCATAATAGCAGCTTTATCAATAATTACACAACAATAAATCACAGTGTCAATCAACACTTCTCTTAGCTGTTGCTAAGAGTAGTGTTTAATTATAATCATAATCATTTATTTGCAATAAGTAAAAAGTCTTAAATTCAGTAATTAAGTTCCTAATACAGATATATGACAGATTATAAGTTATTGACAGATATATGACATGCAAAACAGTACAATGTATTTAATGCTAGTATAAAATATTACAGGTACTCTAACCTATATCGTCTAATCGTTGAGTTCCTTAACTTTTATGTTGAGCTGTACGATTACTGACAGATGCTTGCACTGACTGGACAGGTCCACTCAATCTGTGTGATTCTTTCCTCAAAAGACCATTTCAGACACTAACCTACATGGTCTTCACATGATCTGACCAAGATTATGTCTGGACTTTAAAAGAGACTGTGACCTCTGAGTTTGCTTCGGCTTTTCTTCTCAGAGTAGTCAGATAGGAAACGCCGGCCTCATCTAGTTTAAAAAAAAATTTTGACCTGTAAAAGTGTTTGTATAAACCTACTTACAGAAATAAAATCATTTATCATTTATAATATTTATTTCTAATGGCATGCTTTGCATTCAATTCGTAGCATTAGATATTTAGCCTAGTATGATTCGTTAATGGGAATACAAGATTACCGATAAATTGCATATAATAGAGCTAATGCATGCACATATATAAATTAAACTAACGACTCGCCCCTGTTTCCCAAGCTTTTTACGATTTGACAAAACTTCGAGATTTCTTCATAATAATATGTATAAATGTAAACACATACACTTTTCGGAATGAATTCTCTAAATGTAGTACCGTAGTAGGTATAATTATGTAAATGTAAATAGTGTAAATCGCATCCAAATCCATTTCGTAGGTACGTGGACACACAGACAGGCACAAAAAGCGACTTTAATTTGTAAATGATGTATAGATAATTAGACGAGTTCCTTTTAAAGTCCACGAGCAAACAAAATAACTCATTAAACAACGAAAAGAAACCGCAATAATACCACTCATTCGAATAAAACTCGGAGAAAGTAGAGATAAAATAAAAGCTATAGGATTACTTGACATCGCTCACAAAGGACCTCCAACGACCATTGTGACTTACTGAAGCATGATTTTTTTATACCATCTTTGAATATTTACTGGAGATTATGAATAACATCTCTGTGAACTGTATTCTTCGTTTTTTTAGCCATAAACGTCGCGTTTCTATTATCAATTGCTTGTTGTTTGCTATTTCGTAAATATTTTTCTTTTTTGCTCTAGAAAATGGAATGGTATTGTCTCAAATTGCTTTCGATTGAAATAGGTTAATGGATTTTGTTTTTATATTCTACATTTTGTTAATTTGTTTCTTTTTATTGAAATTGGGGGCATATTTGTTGAATACGTGACCAGCACTGCAATTGCGTAAAACACTTGCTTGCACAATGCATAGTATTTTGAAGGAATATTTGAAATATTTGTCTGCTAGACAACGTAAATAATGCAATGAATGCTGTTGAATTGCCAAAACGAAAGACATTGCAATTGTTAGTCTGTTAAGCAATTACCCGCAGAGCACACACACCTCACTTAATTCTCTTGCTACTTATTTTTCCTTCGTCTACAATACTATCATCAAAAATATCTTATTTTTCCTTCGTCTACAATACTATCATCAAAAATATCTTATTTTTCCTTCGTCTACAATACTATCATCAAAAATATCCTATAAAAATAATAACGGAATATGAAACTAGGTTTCATTACATCATAATTTGTCGACTCGCTTTTCCCATAAAAAGTTAGGTTCCTAAAGAGCGCTTATAAGAAATCCATTTGAACTTATTCCTTAAAATCCTTAGCTCCTGCGGATAGCAGACTAGCGATGCGCGATTACGAGATATTGCAACTATCGAGATAATCGCAATCGTTCAAATTTACAGTCGAGATAAACGTCATCTCGTTGATCGATTGAATGATCGAGACATGTTTCTACTGTTCCGAGATACGAGATATGCTCCTTCACCCGAGACAACGAGTTCTACAACTCGCGAGCTGAGAGCTCTCGCTCGCTCGACTCGTTCGTTCGATGGTTATCTTAGTTGGCCGGTCACTTCTCGAACCCGCGGACACGTATGCACTATAATATTATTATGTCGTTAATTATGAAGTTTAGCGTATGCACGTAAAGTAACAATATTTATGTTTTTACAAAAATCTAAATGCCTCGTTGTTTAAAAAAATCGATAGTGTGGGATTTTTTTTAATAAGAATTCACAAAATGGTAAACTGCAAGTCAGTTAAACGCAAACTACGCAACGCTAATTATTATAAATATTACGGCAATATCACAAATCTGCACGAACATTTAATTCAATTTTGGTAAAAATGTCGAATGGTAGGTTTTTATAATCATCGATTCAAATAATAAGTCACCGAGAATGATTATATTATATTATTTATGGATACCCCACAGTACATTTACAATGTGATGCGCGATGACGAGATATTTTAGTAGACTGCAAGAAAATAATCGCGATTAATCGAGACTTTTGAACAATCGAGACAAAAATATCTGGTCATCGCGCATTGTTATAGCAGACACATAAACCATAGAACAGTACAGAAAGCCAGTTCCATGCAACGAGCGAAAACGCACGCACAAATAAACATGCTTCACGTATAGCGAGTACAAACGCATTTTCGACTGGAATTCGTTTGAGATAGCTGCCAGTACAATGCGATTCTACCTCTTTTTAAAGAGTCAGAGTCAAAGTCAAAACGTTTATTGCGAACTACGTGTACGATGTTGGTGTTATGTTATCTTAGTACTTATGACTTAGCAGCCTTTTACAAGCATTGCAATTATCATTTGCCTGCCCTTAGTCCCCGAAAAGATCCATCGCAATTGTCAATTTTTACGCGATTAATACACATTGAAGCGCAAATTGATCGTCAACCAAATGTATTGACAATCTTACTACAATAGAAACTGATGGCAATTGATCAATCTCAATTGATCGTTTCAGGGACTCCTTTAAGTTGAGATAGCCGCCAGTACAAAGCAGCAAAAAAACAACCAAAAAGGGTCCCCGAAACGATACATCGCAATTGACAATTTATACTTGATTAATACACATTGATGCGCAAATTGATCGTCGACCAAATGCAATTGAAGCGATTGGCTATTGCCAAAAAAAAAATCAGCCAATCGCTATTGCGATTGGCTGATTTTTTTTCACGATTTCTCGTTTGGTCCCATACCTAGTAAAAGTTGTTCATAATGATGAGTACAATGACCCCTTAAGAGCTTGTGCGTTAGTTATGTTATACAAGGACCAAACCTGGAATCGCGAAAAAAAATTTGCTGTTCCCTACATTTTGACGAGTTATGCGGACATAAATGTAGGGAGCAGCTGATTTTTTTTCGTGATTTCAGGTTTAGTCCCATATTAAAAGTTGTTCATAATGATGAGTACAATGACCCCTTAAGAGGTTGTGCGTTATTTATGTTACATCTTGTATATGTGTATATCCAGTATGTTAGTTTAAACGAGGGACATATTCAAACCCACCATAGTTCATGCTTACATGATACTTTTAAGTTGAGCTGTACGATTACTGACAGATGCTTGCACTGACTGGACAGGTGCGGTGTGGACAGATGTGGTTCTTTCCTCAAAAGACCATTTCAGACACCAACCTACATGGTCTTCACATGATCTGACCAAAATTATGTCTGGACTTTAAAAGAGACTGTGACCTCTGAGTCAGATAGGAAACGCCGGCCTCATCTAGTTTAAAAAAAAAAATGTTTGACGTGTAAAAGTGTTTGTATAAACCTACATACAGAAATAAAATCATTTATCATTTACTAATAAAAATATCAACAGAAAAACACTGATAAATAACAGACAGACCCATACCAAAAATTTCGCAAAAAGTTTCGCAACGTGTATGCACCCTTTGCGCTAGACAAAAACTAGCAGCAAAAATTCCCGCGTGGTTCATGATCGTTGACCCCGAGTTCCTGACCGTTCAGACCCGTGTCTAAAATGGTATGGGCGCATTCCTTCTTCATGCAGCAGCTTCCACACAGTCCAATGCGATACACCGAACCGTCTTGCGGCATTTCGAGTACTCTTTTGTGTGTGATGCTCGAAGTATTCAAAAATGGCTTCATGTAGATGCACTATGTATAGCTCCCTTCCTCGTCCTTAGACATGCGTCGGTACGGTGAATTGACCGAATGTTCGCAATCGTTGGTTGACACCTAACATGATTGCACGACGGAATCTGGCTGTTGGAAACATTGAATGAAAGCAACAAACAAAATTATAGATAGTGAATTTTTATTTAAAAAAAAAATGTTTTGTTTATAAACAACGGTGTCCTGGTTGGAATGACCTACGACGCTCGCCATGACACACGTAAAATGGTCCACTTGAACACAGACCATAGTTTACTCTACAAAGTCAAGAAACAGAATAAATGAGAAAAGTCAATGAATTTTTTGACAGAGAAACGCTACCGGATTATTCTACAGTTTTGTTTCATTGACGATCGAAGGGGCTTGTAGCTAAGTAACTACAACATCTCTCGGTACAAATTAATGACTCCTCGCACACTATCAGTAAATAACGCGTAGGCATTAGAATATTGATAAGACGTATTTTTTGTTAATACAACAACACGTTTACAGGATACCTTTATCGCGAAGTAAGCGGGGTTTTTTAAGCGATACGCAGAAGCGCAATTAGACATGCGGAAATAGCAACGCAATCGCATAGACTGCGGTGCGGTCAGCACGGGAGCAGTGCATCGCAGGCAACACAAAGGGGCGGGGTTTGCGCACGGGATTCCCTTTCGGCAGTATCGGCACGTGTTTTGCCGCGTGATTACTTTACTGTTTACAATTTCACTTCTTGCGCGCTCAGTGTTCATGAATAATGTATTTTATTGGACAATTACATCAACAATTAAGGTTAAAGGTTTTTTACATATTTGGGACGAGAATAGAATCCTGAATACCTTCTCTCAATAAGTCCCTCGTTTAACCTAACATATTGTATATATTATATAGACTCGCGTTCTAAATGTGTGTGGTTTATTTTTGTGCGTAATGCGCATACGTATTGGTCTCTTGCTTGTAGTGGAGTTAAAGAGTGGGGGACAAGCGGCGACACGCGTTGTAATAGAAATCAGGAACTATTTCCTTTCTAACCTCTCTTATCTGTTCTGTAGAGCCGACCTTCTGTAGGCACTATTCTGTGCTAATACTTCGCCTGGATATAAATCTGGTTTAACTATGCGCTTTCTAAAAAACTGGAGGATTACAACTGTGGTTCGTAATACTGCTGTAACTGCGGCTATGCTTGGCTTTGATTCAGAGATTTTAGAGATTATATATAAAAAAAGGAATTATTTGTTTATAATTTTTTAACACTTCGAGGGACACTAAATGCCTATAGGCGTAATCACTATAAAACTTCTATTGTGTCTCGTTCATTGTCCTTCAACCTATTAACTGATTTACCGATTTCAAAGTGAGACTACTGTGAGATCTTTTAAACTTAAAAATGTAATTGGGATGATGCCTGGGTAAAAAAAATAGAAATTCTATTTAGTCCGCCAGTCAGATAATAAAAAAATATTGGACACGTATTTTTTGCTATAGCATATTAATAAAAAATTACTTAGATAAAACGCATTACAGTTGGGGAGTGGGGGCTCGCTACGTCACAACTTTAAGTATAAAATGCCACATTTCTCATGGTAAAAAAAGAAAAAATGTATGTTGAAGAAATTTAGTTCAATTTATGTTACTAGATGGCGCTGTTCGTTTTTCGTCACATTTTTAACTCGCGATGTTAAGAGTCTCCATCAATTAGTTGTATGTTAAATAATGAATGTTGATTTTGAGTCTGAGTATCGAGATCACGCCTAGATCTGATACGAATATACCATACTATCAAGGTATCCGGTGTTTTATTTATCCGAGTTCCGCGAAGTAAAGTTCATCATCCCTATTGCGTTTAACACTTCAATGAAAGACTAATTCGTAAACCAAAAGTTATCTAGGTAATTAAAATTGATTTCACCTAATATGTCACCAACATTATAGACTTCATAAAGTTTATAAATAACTAACCAACAATCAAATTAAGTTTGTTTTTCCATGGCAATTAAGCCGGTGTCGACTATTTTGCCAGCGTCACATCTAATTAAGTTACATCAAAGTTAAAAAGCAAACGCAACAGACTCTTTCCTTGTGTTATAGTAATAATAGCGGCAGAAGATTTAATAAAACACTTTAATAGTACAAAGGCATACGCTCACAATCAAGGCAGTCAAGCCCGTTTAGCTAAATTTAATGTAGCAACCAGGCGCCTGGAAACAATGCTAAATTAACCTTGGGTTATCAACCATTAATTCATTTGGCAGAGACCCAAAGATTTCGTTACAGTTCTGCGATTGTAGTAAGTTGTCTTAGCAATAAGTAACACGTTCTTGGCACGCTCGGGAATTAATAAAGGATATTGGACTTGTTTGATTTGCTAATGCAATTTCAGTTTGTTTGGTGAAAAGGTAGTGGTAGTTCACACTGCTTTTTACGGAACGTACAAAACAATAGCATAACACCCGCCTGTTTTGCTAGAATGGTTGGGAAGACATATGCACACTCAGATTTCGTGTACGTATTTTCACCTCAGCACCTCAAACAAGCAGGTTTTGCTATTTAAAGACAGTGAGCAAAATTCGATTTCGCTGCGAGCGTGAGACGAAGTAACTTTTTTTTTTTTTTTTTAATGCCGAGAATAGTGCTGGGTCTATTCACAAAATTCGAAAGATTTGAATTTCACTTTGCTCTGTCACTCACTTCGATACGAAAAAAGCGAGAGATAGAAACACTTGTTTCTATCTCTCGCTTTTTTCGTATCGAAGTGAAGCGATTCGAAGTTTAATTTTTAAATTCTATACCACGTGGTATAAAAAAATCTTCCGCAATCAAATCAAAAAAATCGAATCTTCAAATCTTTCGAATTTTGTGAGTAGACCCAGCACTGTTCTCACCATTAAAAAAAACGTTTTATTCTTTGTTTAAAATAAAAAATTAGAATAAAAAGTTCGGATACACGAATAACCGTAAAATTGCAAATCATCTGTTAAGGTTTTACATGTAGTTATTATATTTTTTTCTAAATAATTGAATTTCACTTTTAATTTTTTGATATTGTTTGTTTTACAAATATACATGTGGTTTAATTTTACCATGTTATATTTTTTTACCTTTAGGTATTATGTTCTCGCTGCTGTGGTGAAAAGTTGTATATTGTGTTACACGAGAGCAAAGTCATTTGCATCTCGTGTCTTTGAATCCCTCGCTACGCTCAGGATTCTAACCTAATATCACTCGCTACGCTCGTGTTTCAATGATAAAATCCTTCACTTACTCGGGATTCATAATCAATATTCGCAGCAAAATCCAACTTTCCTCTCTTGTTGCACAAATAACTATTAAGTCACATGTAAGGGATCGAGCCTATTTTACATCAACCGGGCACAAATCAGACTCCGGACTACTGAGAAATGCCTGATGGAAAAACCCAATAACACTTGGCCCGACCTGGGAAGTTCAAGCTGAGCACTACCGCTTGCGAGCACGTAAGTCAACTTTTTAGGGTTATTTACGGATTCATTTCGAGTTTGCCTTTGACTAGTTTCGTCATTGAACTGAGATGTTGCACACTTTTTATCTGCCCAGAAGCTTCATTTGGGGCACATTTATTCATGTGTACCGAACGAGGACAACATTGATTACTATCTCTGCTGATCGTAGCCAATCTTTTATAATCTTTTATTTATTTTAAATTACGTTTCCAAACACCCACACAATCATATTGATTGCTGCCAAACTTTTACTACAGTCTTTTGTTAAAATGCATACACTACCATATTTAATTTAATTTATTTTTATATTTATATACCTATGCCTATTTACACACACACACACACACACACACACACACACCCAAACATAAAAACAAAACACAAAATTTAAAAATCGAATATGGATAACTCACCAAACAGTTCATGCAAAACTATTATTCACTTTTTCATATTTGTTCTGTATCTGTTCGGCGTCCGTATGTCACCACAGGGATCCAGCAGAATACCCGGCATCAGGTATATTGCCTGGCACATGCTGAGCTGGACTCCCATAACCTGCCATAACCACTATTACTTCTTCGTGTTGTCGTTTTCTTTTTAATGTTCATATTTGCTTGTTATTATAATTTTTCTTTGTCGTGTAACTTTTATTTTGTGCTATGTCTTCTATTGTTGTTGTACTGAATAAATGTTTTATGTATCTATCTGATTAAACCAGTTTTTTAAATCATTATTTCTAATTAAACCATTCTTCATATTTTATGATGAATAAACCCATAAAATAACAGATTTTCCCTAATATTCTTTGATATATTGCTGGTCGTTATTGTAAATCAATGGATGAAACATTTGAGTCAACAAAGTGATTGTATTGCCTGCATGGAAATGGGCAGATGGAGATTTTTTTTATGATAAAATGATGTTAGTCCTTAATGTACCTCTATTATAAAATGTTTTTGCTATTTTTCTTATTATAGATAACATTGTCATAATTATTTCTATGTAAATGTTACCAACGGTATGTATAATTCAGACAATTCAGAAAACAATGTCAAATTGTAAGAACTGGCGAAACATTACAAATTAATATGGTGAGTACAGTCAAGAAATAAATAATGTTAAGCACTTTAAAATTGATAGACTGGATGCGGAAGGCGGAGGACAGGGTGTTGTGGCGCAGACTGGGAGAGGCCTATGTCCAGCAGTGGACTGTGATAGATAATATTTATTTGCTTTGCTAGGCTGAGTTGATTGACTTTAAAGTTAATTTTTACTAGCACCTTTTTATTTTTCCGACTAAGTAATTACGTCATTGCCAACATTTTAAATGAAAATGACAGTTCGAAAAGGTGACAATCGTGTGCCCGATATGTGGGAAAGGAAATTGTTTGAAAATTGCTTAATATTATAGCTCCTTGATCATACTTATCGCTATCTAATGATGACAAAACTAATAAAAAAAAAAATATCTTAAAATTACCAGTATTAAAACGACCGTTTATCACGTTATGAGTGGAAAGCAAAGCTTATAGCAATTTAAATGTTAGAAAATGTATACCATTGCTATTACCGTTGCTGAGTAAGTTCTAAACTACCCTGAATCAGCTTAAACATGTAGTTTTCTTTTTTCCATTTCATCCAAAGTTCACTTCTCACAAATCTCAACGAAAACAAATTTGCAGCAAATCCATAATATCAAAAGCAAAGGGAAACAACGCTAGACTTGGAAGGTAAAAAATCAAAAGCAAGTATTTTCAATTCCGAGACGTGCAGTAATGAAACGGTGTTCACTATTCGAACGACCTTCTTTTTTTGAATTTCTCATTCTTATTTTGTGCTGTGTCAAATGTTTTATAAGTAGAATATTGTAGCTTTTTATCGTCGTGTTTATGGAATATTTTCTTTTTTTTAAATGAAAGCTTTTTAGGTACGTTGAGCGATTTTCGGTAGGGGAAAATCTAATGAGTTCGCGTCACCAACATGCTAATATTAACAGTATATCAGCTGTAGCTATGAGCATGACGTGTTAGGTTTGGCCAGCAGTCAAAGTATAAATATTTTTTAATTAATCATTTTAATTTGAAGGAGTCTAGCTTATGATGAGGGATAAGTTGGACTCGTTCAACAAGAACTGCTCCTTAGCAGCTTTAAAGAGAGAGACGCGGAAAGAGAGTAGGGAGGCCTTTACCCTGCAGAGAGACATCACAGGCTTTTAATATACACACATGGTCGATTTTTGAGACGCGACAGAAGGGTAGGTACCTTAACCGTTGTAGTTACAGACGAAATGGTCAAAATGTAGGGAACAGCTGATTTTTTTGTCGCGATTTCAGGTTTGACCCCATAGTGAAAGTTGTTCATAATGATGAGTACAATGATCCCTTAAGAGGATGCCCAAGAATTCAATTTCATCCTGTATAATTTTATTTTACAAATTATGAAATTTTATATTTTGATACTCTGTAAGTTTTCTCTTCTATCTGCCTATGTTTTTTTCTTGAGGTTGGCCGGTAAATAAGTTTTTAAAAAGATTAATTTCTATAAGAGGTGTGTGTTCATTGATTTGTTTCAAAATAATCTTTGGATTAGCAATCTCGTTTTAAATTTTGAGAAGTCACTTACTTATGGGTTTGCGTTTATTATTAAAATTTGTTCTGCCGTTAAGGCCGCCATTTCTTTATGATGCACTGCTTATCAAACTATTCTTATTAGCGTTATAATGTAAGTAATTAACATCACACCAAATTATTTGAAATGTGGGTAGTTGTTTTTCTAAATAGAGTAAGTCTTGTTAATATAAAATAATAATACTAGATATTTAATCTAGTACTGTGGATATTAATGAAACATGGTAATAGGTTTTTAGTTCAGAAATATCAAACGAACGTTTGAACCTATTGAACCTATGAAACGTTCGTTTGATATTTTGTTCGTAAATATTTGTTATTAAAAATATAACAGAGGTTATAAGAGTGACAGAGGTATCATTCCGTCAATCAATGGATACCTTAATATTACAGT
Source organism: Fissipunctia ypsillon (assembly GCA_947568875.1). Classification (NCBI taxonomy): domain Eukaryota; kingdom Metazoa; phylum Arthropoda; class Insecta; order Lepidoptera; family Noctuidae; genus Fissipunctia; species Fissipunctia ypsillon. The sequence continues at coordinate 20,801,326 of OX387649.1, forward strand.
ACTAGCTGTGCCCCGCGGCATCGTTTGCGTGAAAATCGTAAGATACACAATATACTAAAATAACAGCCACATTTTAATAAAACTCTCTCGTCCCCCGACCCGTCGCGTTGCATCGCCCGCCCGCGTTATCACTTCGTTTTCGCTTAGCGTTGCTTCTGACATTTTCTGTTCACTCGGCTCCTAAGGGTCGTAGCGTAATGTTAAATAGCCTATAATTATCCTCGAGAATTGGGCTACCAAATGCAAAAAGAATTTTTAAATCCGATTTTTGTTCACAATTTCATGGTTTTTAATTGTTTTGCGCGGAACGCTAATTATTTTTCTAAAATAAAAGTAGCCTAAGTTACTCCCCGTAACATCAGCTATGTGCCAGTGAAAATCCCGTCAAAATCGGTCCAGCCGATCTATTCTGTAAACATCACACCGTGAACACTTAGTAAATTGCTTTTTTGTTATAAGTAGCGTTTATATTTTCTTATGCATTTAGTTCAAAGTTGTTATTTTGACATTACAAACAGACACTTCAATTTTATATATTTGTACTGTACAGATTGAGTTGAAGTACGGGGATAAATTAGGATTATTATGTTAGGTACCTACCTAACCTAATAATCGTAATTTATCCCCGGTTTAGGTTAGATATTATTGTGTACATTGTTAGGTATAGCAAATACAGAGTGACACATGAATAGACGTCCAAAAAATATATTTAAAAGCCTCCGAGGGCATCCCAAAAGTTCCTAGTTACTTATAGTTTAGGAGCTTAACATTTTTATTAAAAAAAACGGCCAAGTGCGTGTCGGAACACACACAATGAAGGGTTCCGTAGTTGGGATGATTTTATCCCAAGAACAAACTAAACATTGTAGTTGAAAAACATGTTCTCCGATAGATTCCAACTGCAAATGTAAGTTGGTCGATTATAACCTACTCTTTAACTTGTAAAGCCAACTTGGCTGTGACAGTTTTCCTTTTAACTTTGTTAAAACTACTGCCGTGACTTTTTTCACATATCCCAACAATTTCCTTGGGTTGGGGCGGGGGGGGGGGGGGGACTTTTTGCTCAACAAAAATGAGCACTTTAAAGCTTAATAAGGAAACGCAAACGGATTCCTGGATCGAAAAATGATTTTCACACACCCACAATATTTTTGCACAGCCTATCTAACGACAAAAAAAAAGAAACGGATAGACGAGACAAAAAAGTCAAGATTTTATTTTTCCACTTTGTCTGCGTCAATAATATGTATACCAATGCCAAATTACAGCTTTCTAGTACTAAGAGTTTCTGAGCTAAGCCGCAGACAAAGAGACAGACAGTCAGACGGGCGGACATGGCGAAACTATAAGGGTTCGTAGTTGACGACGGAACCATAAAAAGCTGAAATCGATCTCGAAGTGGTGACTTTTAAGGATTGGTTGCCATAGTATCAGCAACTCAGCATAGGGATATCTGTCTAACAAAATGATCTCTACCACCTTAATGTGCAGCGAGTTCCATAATTTTTTTTTTTTTTTTTTGCCAAGCAGCTTAGCTGTGATTTGATTTATAATAGCACCCTTCGTAAGATTTCACCCATTCCTTTACATCTTAATGACACTTTTGCACTGCTTAATGAATCAAAAATAAACGCCCCAACAGCTTCACAAAATATATCTCTTATGAATAATGAAAAATGTTAATGTTCTGACGTCGATGCAGTCCTAACTGCAGTAGATACTTATTCCTTTCTCATTATTCCCATTGTACCGTATCATAAGTATTTTCAAAGAAATCTCAGACTTCATTATTTTTCAAAGAAAATGTTGCGTTCGGACAATGCTGTTGGTTTTCTTTGTAATATTGTCATAATAGTCACTGAGAGTAAATTGAAATTATTTATTCCTGAAAAAATATTTGTGGATTATCCAATGATGATAGATAGTGCAATCCACGAAGACGCGCCCCACTATTCCTCCTAACCGTTTATAGTATATGTGTGCAAGCTTCCGTCAATGTTTGAGTGTTGTCGGTACACACTAATTATCTATGAGTGTACACGCACACTACAATGAATAGACTAATCAGGACAGAGCGTCATGGTCAAAGTGAAAGATGCTCTACTTCAATTTTATATTTTTTACCCGACCGCAAGGAAAGGGTTATGTTTATTTTATTTTTAGGTGTGGATATTTTATGTGTTTATTAGTTAATATCGATAATATTACTATTTTTATAATGGGAGGTAATTATAGATATTAATGAAATACGGAAATAGTTTTATTGAACTTTATTGAGAAATGAAAATCGTCAATCACTCGTTTCAGAAATATCTGATTCAGAGTCTGATGTATCACCGACATTTACAATAAAACTAAAATCAAGATCACAATGTCTCATGTATTCGTCTTCTATTTTTTCCACGTGCTGACAAGTATTGAACCAGACATCTTTATTTACTCGATCAAATGCTTCATTTAAAATGGGCATAATCGAAGTGTAATTTTGATTGATATTGCGACTAGCAACATCGTTTTTTACAATACCCCAAATGTTTTCGATTGGGTTTAAATCTGGATGATAAAGTGGCAGCCGAAGCACTGTGAATCCATGTTCTTTCAATAATTCGTCAACTTTGTACTTGCGGAAGTTTTCTTTGTTTTTTAATATAAGGTCATAAAGTTCAGGTTTTTTGTAGCTTGGTTCAAAATAGATATTTTTTGCATTCAGCCAAGTCTGTATGTCTAATTTGTTGGAGTTGGATGTTGGTATTTTTTCCGAACTAGTATTGTGATAGGCTGCATTATCCAAGACTATCACGGCATCATTTAGGAGATTTGGTATAAGTTTCTCCTTTAGCCACTTTAAGTAATTTTCTGTGTTCATGTTATCGTGGTAGTCTCCGGATTTGATCTCTGCTCTGTATGTCAACAACGCATTTGGTACGAAACCCTCTGCACTTCCGCCATGTACTATAATTATGCGCACTCCTTTTGTTAAGTTTTGTTTTATTGCTGTTTTACAACTTTTTTCGGCCCAAGACTTTTTTTGCACGTGGTTGGTATGAATATATGATTCATCTGTGTAGACTATAGGTCTACCTGCATTGCGAAAAGACTTTACCTGTTTTAAATATTTCAATCTTAGCATTTGAATATCATGTTTTTCGGTTAGCACCTTCCTGTTATTCTCAGTTTTTCTCCATTTATAACCAAGTTTAAGTAACAATGTTCTTAGGGTTGTTATACATCCATCAAATTGTATACGGTCTTTCAAAACAATATTGAGTCGTGATAATGTTGGAAATTGACCATGTTCTATATGATAGTTTTGGATAGTTCTTCGGACTACACCAATATCAAATTCGTCTAAATTAATTTTTCGTGGTCTTACCCTTCTCTTCTTCATAGGTGATGTAAAAATAGAAGCACTTCTGTATACTAAATTCGAATGCGACGTACTCGCTTCATTTTCAGACTCAATATCCGCTTCCGCAGTCGGCTCTGTTGTACTCTCCGCACTTGGGGCTATAGGAACTATCGCATCCGTCTCCATAGTTATATTCGATTCCATAGCAGGTACTGTAGTTTGCTTCATTATATTAGTATATTCCTTTCTTTCGCGTAGAATTCTAGTCACTGTGCTTTCAGATACTCCAACAGCCTGTGCGGTTCTCCATCGCGCATCAGTGAGTTTTTCTGCATAATTTTTACTTGCTTCTTTTTTCATAAAATCGTAAACTTTAGAAATAATTTCTCTTGCCTAAAATTAAAAAAAAAACATTACATAGTTTTACTTATTTGTAAAGATGAAATGAAATCCACTATTACTAAAATTTGCTATTTATTAAAATTAAATTACTTTCGTTAGCTAATTTCATGTATTTTAGTAACTACAAACTTCTTTACATACCTGGCTTTTAAGAACAACACGCTGAGATTTTTTCGACATTTTAAAAATATATAAAGTAGAGCAACTTTCGTGACGAGTCTGGATTTTCGCAGCATAGAGTGTAGTATTCATCGAACCGCTGACGGTTCGCGACTGCCGCTCGGAGCAAACTCCCCGCACCCCGCGATCCCCTCAACCAAAAATTGGTGGGGCGCGTCTTCGTGAATTGCACTATCTGTACAAGTGTGTTTTTTTTTTAGTGAATGAGAACGTTGTAGGTTTTTCTATTTTGTTAAATACCTAGTACTTGTTGACAGGCCTTCACTGTCCACCCATATCTATTAACACTATAATTTGAAAACATTGTAAAAGCCAATTATTTTTACAAGAGTAACCGGAGTTTTATGCTTGTGACCACTAGACCAACGAGGCAGTAAAAACCAAGGCAATACCTAAATATTTTAGCGCTAAACCTTTTAAATCATCGTGATATTTCTGTCGATTGATTGAAGTTGACAGAGGCAGAATTATGTTTTTTAATGTGTTTAGCGCTAAATGAATTTAGTGAAATCTGGAGCACGTTGAGCTAAGTGTTTAAAGTTGATTATTTACTGTTCCTGGTGTTTGAGAAAATTAAGCCGATGTTCGCACATATGCGAGATAACGCGGCGGGATTTTATCGCGCACTTGATTTTCAACTCTCTGCTTAGCACCGAGAGTTGAAAATCCAACAGTGTTTTTTCCATGCATTGGATTGCACTCTGTTGGATTCTCAATACTCGCCTCATCACCGAGAGTTGAAAATCCAGAGCGCGATAAAGTCCCGCCGCGTTATTTTCACGTCCGTGCAAACGTCAACTTAATATAGTGCAAATCCAGACCCTATTAAAAGTGACACAAAAGTATTTTAACGAGAATTACAAAGTATTGAAAGATTCTTAGAGAGTAAGTTTTTTTCCTCTGCTGGTCTCATAATGGTCTCTTAGTTTATGCCTGCTTTCACAGTCTACGTCTGAGCGGACAGTCCTTTTTAGTATTAAAAATAAGCATTAATATAATTCATTCTTACCCATTCATTCATTAACTAGACTACATGTCATCAGACTAATGATCTAATTTCACATTCACCAAAACTTTTCATTTTTTTTTCTTTCTCATTCAGCTGTAACTTTGTTGGGTGTTTCTCTCAATATTTTTTCTCGTTCAGATTACCACAGAAATAAAAAACCCGGAAAGCATTTAAAATAGGAACACAAGGATAAAAACGAGCTCCAACCGTCCTTATCTGGGATACTCATCATTTTGCCAGAGCTTTGAGAGCGTTAACTTAAAACCAGCTAAGCGTACGGTCACAACTTAGTGAAGAAACAAACATTTTAAAATATGTTTTATGTATATCAAAGATGGTTTTAGCTAGATGTGGCCTTTAGCTAAAGTGTGCAAATGATTTAAAACAACATACCATGAGAGACGTCTGTAATCCCCGCAGGATTAGACAGATGTGTACCTATAGTACACCCATATTTCACCAGTTATGGTTAAGTCCCATGTAATAGGGGGCGAGCCTATTGCTATCAACCGGGCACAAATCCAGACTCCAAGCTGGTATTGTACTGAAGCCATTACCTCCTTCTGCGAAGCAGTAATGCTCGTGAAGGAGGAGGCGGGACGCGTGAGGGAGAGGCAAGCTTTGCACCCTCACGCCCCTAGTCGCCGCAGGAGACGCCCTGGGCGTCGGGAATTGGCAGCCGATTCCCGGCCACCGTAGGCGCGGGCTTGCGGACGGCGAGCAATGGGTAGCTCGCCGTCCGGTAAGGACCAAGCCCGAGTCGACGGCGCGTCGTGTTCCACGCGCGCCTCAAAGAGATGTCAGCACTATTGACGGGGTCCGCTAGGGCCGATGCCAGCTAGGGTTGCGGGATGTTCGAAAGAGTCACCGTGGCCCCGGCACAGGCAACGGAAGGAGCACGGGTGGGTTTTAGTCAGTAAAAGTCTGACACGCCCTCCCGCTCCGCCCAGAGCGGGAGAAGTCATTTGATGATTTCAAATTCAAAAAAAATTAAAAAAAAATAAAGCTGGTATTGTACTTGGAAATTGGTTATGGAATAACAGTTTGCCCAACCTGGGAATCGAACCTAGGACTTCATCCTCAGCAATAACGCTTGCGATCACTAGATCAAGTTTTATTAATAACTAGCTTTTGCCCGCGGCTTCGCCCGCGTGTATGTTGGAATATATCAAATTAATACCTACCACCTACCCTACGTGTTAATCCAGGTTCTAAAACATCTGTATGCCAAATTTCCTCTAAATTCAATCAACCGTTTTTGCGCCAATCCGGAACATACATCCCGACAAACAACAAACGGACAAAAATTCTAAAAACTATAGTGTGCGCAACAGACTCGTTCAATTCGTTCTTTTTAAATATGTATATGCAATGCACAGTTCTGACTTCGTTACTATTTTTAACCGACTTCAAAAAAAAGGAGGAGGTTATCAATTCGGTTCTATGGTTTTTTTTAATGTTTGTTACCGTTACTCCGTCATTTATAAACCGATTTTAAAAAATATTTTTTATTTGAAAGGATTGGACTTCCAGATTGGTCCCATTTTTATCCAAATCCAGTTCTGATGATAGGATCCATGAGAAATTGAGGGAAATCCTCAAATATTATTGGCAAACACAGTGATTTTGGTATTTTCGTCAACAAATCAAGCATTTGCAATCAGAAAGTATGATTTGATGAAGTGGAACTGACGAAGAAGACCACAGATGGCTACAGGAACTCATCAATGATATATATTTCACGGGTGGCGGTAAGATATCTCGATTAAGATAGTTAAACGACTATGACGAAGCAAATTTAAATAAATGCTTCTGATGAAAATGGTACCATTGAACTCAGAACAGTAATAAAACAATGTATTCTAGCCGTGTTGGGGCTTATTGGAAATGTCATGAGATGCACTCTGGCTATAAATTATTTTTAACCGACTTCAAAACAGGAGGAGGTTCTCAGTTCTTCGGAATCTTTTTTTTTATGGTTCCCCGATTACTCGAAGACGGCTGGACCGATTTGGAAAATTCTTTTTTTGTTTGAAAGGGTATACTTTCCAGGTGGTCCCATTGTCATCAGGTCAGGATCTGATGATGGGATCCTAGAGAAATTGAAGGAACTCTTCAATATAGGCGCTCCTATAGCGATTTTTATATATTTTTAAAGTAAATTGTGCATTTCCTCTCGGAAAGCAACATTTGGTGAAGTGGAACTGATGACGAAGACCGCAGATGGTAAGATGGCCACTGGAACAACTCAATAATAAGTATTTCACGAGTTGCGATTCCATTACTTTAAAATTATTGCTAAGCAATAGAAGCTCGTCACAATGCATATGGTGAAGTGGAGCTGTTGGTGAAGTACCAAGAGAACTCCTCAACAATTAACGTCCCTGCTTCGGGAAAAGCAATGTTTTGTAAAAGGTGATGAGCAGTTGTCATTAGGCTATTGTAACTCAGATAAATTACAAACAGACCAACTGAAAAGTGAACAATAAAAACAACCGACCTCCAAAACAAACACTACAAAGTGAATAATAACTTTAATTTCGGATGTCAGTGGCAAAAACCTAAAATACAGATCCAAAGACACTGACTTTCGAAAAAGTATTAGTACCGCGTTTCGAGTTAATATGACAGCGCGTTAAAATTTTTCCTTACTGTTCTTACGGTCTTAGTGTTCCTTACTTCTTTTAAAAAACTAAGAGTGACAATTTATATTATTTCCTGAGGCAAATATTGCCATGTTTCAAGTGAATAAGATTTTTCATATAATCTGTATCCCCTCTTTTCACCCCCACAGGTGTGGAATTTCGAAAAATCGTTTCGGATTTTTCCATAACTGAAATCAAAGATTTCTTATACCAATTTTTGAGTTAATCAAGCCACACAGTAAAATCCTCCTCTTAAAAATCTAATTACCCCTTGTCACCCCGCCAGGGGTAGTTTTTAAAAACCAATAGTAAGAAACTTTATTGCTTATTTAGGCAAATATTCGTGCCAAGTTTCAACTTTATTAAACAAATGAATAAGATGTTTCATCTAAACTATATCCCCGGTTTTCACCCCCACAGGGGTGGAATTTAAAAAAATCGTTTACAATATTTCCAAAACTTGACTCAAAGATTATTTATATCAATTTTCGAGGTAATTATTATTATTATTATTTATTATTATCGTTTATTTCAGGTATTAACCCATAACAAAATTACTTATTAGATACCTTACAATGAATTAAATTATAATTAAAAATTAAAATTATTAACATTATCATTAAAGTTATCAAAAATTAAAATTAAATTATATTACATTATTAAAATTTAAAAATTAAATTACATTAAAATCACACATTTCATCATTTTAGCGTCTTAGCATGTACACACAGCGCAATATTACAGACACTATTTGATTAGTACATGCACATATCCGAGTCAGGAAAGATGCCTTGAGTTTCCTCAAGAGCCCGTAAAAATCAGCAACTCTGTTCTCAACGAACATGCCAGTCGCACTACACCGCCAGGGCAGCTTTAATACAGCTCTAAAAGCGTTATTATACTGTACACGAAGAGTGTTATAAGCACTCCTCGTGTACCGGTACCAGAGTTGACTGGTGTAGAACGACTGACAGTAAGCCTTGAACAGAGTTATTTTAACCTGGTTGGAGCAGTGAGCGAAACGTCTAGCCAACATGTTGCTTCGACACGCGAGACTACGCCTCTGTCGTTCCAGATCAGCATCATCTGCTAAGTCATCCTTAATGATGTGACCAAGATATTTAAACTTAGTAACAATGTTTAGGGCAGTTCCACACAGACTGATCGGTAAAACATGATCAGGACCCTTACCATATTTAAATATCGTGACCTCCGACTTCTTAACATTATAGGTGAGGTAATGTTCAGCTGCATATCTCTCACAGATCGCAACAAGTCTCCTTAAACCGTTGGCTGAGGGACTGAGCAGCACCATGTCATCCGCATAGCTAAGATTGTTCAAACCTATATCACCTATATGACAACCGGCTCGGGTACTGCTCAGTTCCTCAATCAACTCATTAGTATACATGTTAAATAAAATCGGTGAAGTGAGTCCACCCTGCCTCACGCCACACGTCAACCTATATGTTTCCGACAGGGTATTATTCCATTTCACTTGATTACATTGATTTTCATACCAGTATTCTAAAATGTCTACAATTTTAGATGGTATTTTAGAATCTCGCAACTTATTCCATAATAATTCATAATTGATACTATCAAACGCGCGGCTTAAATCAAGGAAACACGCATACACACTAGTGTTTCTTTGTACGTATTTAATAATCAAGCCACGCAGTAAAATTCTCCCCTGTAAAATTGACAACCCCTTTTCACCCCGTCCGGGGTAGATTTTCGAAAAACCTTGATACAGGTTATTCTTTATTTTTGGACTTAAGTATAAATATTGAGTTTCGACATAATCAGACTGCGTGTTAAAATTCTTCCATACATTTTTTGACACCCCCCAATCCCCCTCGTGGGGGTAGTTTAGAAAAACCAAAAATTACAAAGTACATAATTTATTAAGATAAGTATTTGGGCCAAGTTTTAAGTTTATTAACTCAAGGAATAAGGTTTTTCATACAAACGAAATACCCCATTTTTACCCCCTTACAGGTCGAATTTCCAAAAACCCCTTCTTAGTGCTCCCCTACATTATAAAAGGAAGCCGTGTGCAAAATTTCACGTTCCTAGTCCCAGTAGTTTCGGCTGTGCGTTGATATGTCAGTCAGTCAGTCAGTCAGTCAGTTTCTCCTTTTATATATATAGATTTTTGTACATTCTGAAAATAAATCGTAGAAAGCACAGAAAAATAAGGGACAAAAGTTGGTATAGTTCGTGTTTTAATTTCAGATAGTAATTTGACATGTCAATTGTTCCATGTATGATTTGTTCATTTCATATAGTTCGACATTTGCGTCTGTCAAATTACTATATGGGATCAAAAAACGAACTTTGGGTAGGGTACCTACTCTCCTTATTTCTTATTTAAAGAAAAGATTTTTATTTTTAAAGAAATTGCTTTTTCAGTAGACCAGCGGAGGGAGGTATGAACTGGTCTCTGGTCAAAATCGATCTATTTCACTGCAATCCATCTCTGAAACAAAACGTATAAATGAAACTGAGCCTCTAGGGGAGTCTGTCATGGCACCGGATGTTTTCACGTTTCGTGACGGCTTACCTACGCTGATTTTGTTTTAAAATCGAGATAAATCAAGAGTTATTAATTACATTCATGAAAGGTCTGTAATATAGGATAAGAATTGATAAAATGATCAGATGCACCTATCCAAAACGTTATTTTCCTTTTTTTTTTCTTTTTTGAGTTTTTTTATATACGCAATAAGCAATGATGATCTTTTTGCACAGAAGAAACAAAATTGAGCCGTACCTAACCGTTGTCACGTCCGGTTGTTTGCCGTGTCATGTACAAACTCACACGTTTTTTGTACGGCGCGCTTTTTACACCATACCGTAATGAAACCGTGCCGTGTACAAAGGGCCTCAAGGGATTTTGTTATCAAGTTCAAAATCACCAAGCCCAAAAAAGAAAATTAAAGAAGCACGAAAAACAATAAAATGTCCCTTACGTAAAGCGAAGCTTACTGAGTTGGCAGACGCGTTTTCTCATTAGTAACCAGATGTTTTAGATATTACTTCGGCGTCCTTATCGTAATGCTGTGCCAGGAATCATTCTTGTTATACAGTGTGTTACGGTACGGGTATTTCTTATACACCGTGGAAATATATACCAACAACGGTCCATTTATTTAATTATTAAATAAAATCTTGATTTCGTTCTCGTAACTTTAATTACAAAAGCGTTCTAATTTTATTTTGAGTCGAAGTTCTTTCCTTTTATTATTAAATTATCAATTAACCTAATCTACATACAAACTATACACATTAAATAAAAACAATAAAACAGTACAAGTATTAATTAGTATTAAACCAAAGTGCACCAAAGTGAGTAAACTTCAGGATCACACAATAATGAAACAAGGCATTGTTGCTTTGTTAAAAAATTTAAAACCCTACCATTTAAATTTTCATTCCTTCTTAGCTTAACGACCTATCTGTCGAAAATATGCTACGGAAATGTCACGTTTTTACGCAACTTTATATCAGCCTGATGTGTCGTAGTTACCTAATTAAAAAGCATTGTGGGCATAAACTTTTTAAAGTCACTTTCCATCGCGTAATTTCTGCAGACATATCTGCTGAAATTACGCGATGGAAAGTGACGGGAAAAGGCTCGACTAATCCTACAAACATGAATGACGTTGTGAAACTTTTCTTTACTTAACGCTAAAGCTACGGTTTTCTAAAAGAGCGGTAGCCATTACATAGTTACCGCAATTTACCGGCGAATGACGTCACTGTAACGCTATCTAAGAAAGTAAGTTTGTGTGTTTTCTTAGAGAGTGTTTTTAGACCACGTACAGTCAAACCCCGTGGCCATCATTTTCATGACAGCCGTCACTGCGGCCGTTGTATGGCAGCCATCACTCTTCTAGGATATCGTAGCTTAAAACAGTTTTAGTTTCAAGACATCAACCACGAGCATTTTGTTAGTAACACGTTAGTAATAGCAATTTCTTATGCAACAAAGAATCAGCAGTTTTCAACCCTCACGTTGTTGGTAACACACTGTAATAGTCGACGTAGGAACAAATAATTTAATTTCCCCTTGGGGAATAATCTAGACATGTCGACCTACGTTGCTAAGGAAAAGACGCTGCAATTGTATCAACTAGACGTTTTCCTTTATTTTGTTGTAACTTTTCTTTTGTTTGTGTTACTTTTGGCTTTGTTTGTTTAAATTTTCTTTTTCAGTTGCAACAATAGGCAGAGAAAAACTGGATTTTTAGTCAATGCTATTATAGTCTATATCTATACATCTATACAAAACAACCACCAAACACAAAATCCATACAAATCAATATCTATACAAATAAATAAAATTGAAGTGTCTGTTTGTAATGTCAAAATAACAACTTTTTAATAATTGAATAACTAAAATAAATAACTTAAGAAAGTATTTACGGTATTTAAATATAACAAAAAAGCATTTTTTCTAATTTTTGTCTGTCTGTCTGTCTGTATCGTCGTATCTGTGTCATCGTATCAGTCTGATTGCCGAATTATATGCCAAAAGACGTCCACTGATGGAAGTAGGCTTTTCTAAGCATTGCTACAACGAAAACTCTTTACTCATCTGGCAGATTTCCCCCACTTTCAACCTGATAAATCTCGTTATCTACTATTTCAGTTTAAAATTCTACATCAGCTCACAATAAAAAAAAACACCCTAAAACCGTGTAGTTCACGTAAAAATACCAATAGCAATACGAACTACAGACGCAATTCCTGATAGGATAAAAAACGTCCCCATCCAACACACGCTACTCTAATTAAATCTAGAGGGAAATCCAAAAACGTCACAAAAAATGACCTAGTTTTCACCGAAAATAACTACAAAATATTAACCGCATTTATAGAATAAATACCGGTTTCGTACCTCAAATGGAAAAAGGAACTCTAATAGGATCACTTCGTTGTCCGTCTGTCTGTCTGTCAGTCTTGTCGACACTTTTTCTCAGAAACGCAAGAGGGTATCAAGAATTAATATCAAACACGTAGGTCTACGGTCCGAGAGCTCGTGGCTAAGTAATAACAGCCGCACGGGTCGATCCATCGGGTTAAGCTACGCTTGCCGGGGTTCGTTCGTGGATGGGTTACCATTTTTACATGCCGAGACTCCTCCGTGCCTCGGAAAGCACGTTAAGCCGTTGGTCCCGGCTGTCATTCGTGGATCTTTGACAGTCGTTACGGGCCGTCAGAAGCCCGAAAGTCTGATAACCAGTCTTACCAAGGGGTATCGTATTATCCAGTTACTGGGTTGTGGAGGTCAGATAGGTAGTCGCTCCATGTAAAATACTGGTATTCAGCTGCGTCCGGTTAGACTGGAAGCCGACCCCAACATAGTTGGGAAAAGGCTAGGCAGATGATGGCGTAGGTCTACGGTCCCTTGGAGCTCTATAAAATCAAGCTTCTAAGTTAATGCAATAAATTGGCCACATAGGCGATATATTATTGTGATTACTCGTAAATAAATCAAAACATTAGGATACTTCCCGTTTACCTAGAATCATGAAATTTGGCAGGAAGCGAGGTCTCACAGCACAAGTAAAGGAAAAAGTCCGAAAATTGTTAGTTTGATCACATAAAAGCAAATGTATTTTGCGATTATACGACACATATCAATGTATGTTGTATGGAGAACATGTTTTTAACTACAAAGTTAAGTTTGATCTTGGGATAAATTCATCTCAACTACGGATCCCTTTATTGTGCGTGATCCGACACGCACTTGGCCGGTTTTTTTAAAATTATTTCTGTCGTTATCTTGTTTGGAAACCCAGTTTTAAAACGCGGCTGGTATTTTTAAATCAAGTTCCTGCAAAATATTTAAACGCGATGTTTCTAGTGAGTTAGGATTTTTTATTCCACATACGATCTAGATTCTATTAATTCCAGGATTTTTTTTTTACTTTTTAAGCATAGACTAACTGCTCCTGTTCGACCTCATTTCTTGCCGAATTCCTAGGACTTGTACCGATTAATTTTGGAACATAATTCAGATTTAGGTCTTTCTGCTTAAATGTTGAAAACGAAAAGTTTTTTTTTCTAATCATCGTCTGAAGAATAAATAAGCTCTTGATCAAAATAAACAATACTAAGTTTAACTATAGGAAAAACTGTAACTGTTTCAAAAAAATCTATTATTTATTATTCACAATCCAATTAGACCTACAACAAAATTTATTTCCTTTCAAATTAGCGATGACTTTTCAACAAGCCACTTAAACTTAGCTCCTTTTAGTATTATAAGCCCCCATCAATGAAAAGGTTTGCTAATTTCAGGGAAGCATTATATTCCATGGCAAATTACGTCACAGTCCGATAAATTCCTCTTGACATCGTAAAAGCTATAATAAAGCCAGTCCTCTCGTTTTGAAAGGCTTTCCTTTACAATAATACTCGCAGTAAGCGTCTCAAACTAGTGATGTACGTTGTTTAAATTTAATCGATACTCGAAAGTGCTTACTTGTCTTGTTGATTCAAGAATATTCTCATGTTGTGATGAAGCGTATTAGCATTTTATTTTTGTATTTTAACCGCTCAATGGTAACAAATAGCTATTATCTGCCTACGAGTATTAGGATACAAAATAATAATAAAGCTCGTTTAGGTTAATAATAAAAAATAGAACATAGAAATGTTGTTTATTTAAATAAGTAGCAGGCATTATCAATATTTTTCTATTTGCTGTCCCACCCGGTAAGGACGTCTCTTTCACATTCTACTACACTCCTAATGGCGTAATTTTCAGCTCTAGGTACCTACTAATGTATCTAAGTCTTCCTCACAAACTATATATAGGTAGAGATACGACGCATGTAATCTATTACTGTACTCTAAGCCAAAATGACGTCGCCCGGCCTCTAGGCACCAACCAACAGCACGATAACCCCAGCACATCAGTCTTGCTATACACAAAAATCTGGTGATATATTTTTGACGCGAAAAAACAGCTGGACATTTCCCTAAACAGGATGATATAAATCTACAAACAAAAATAAAATACCTACCATTTAACCATTGTCCGAATTTAAGCCGACTCGATTCGCATTGTCATCGATATGTAACACCACTATCCGCTGTTGTCAGTTAAACCCGTGACACCGCTTGGATAACCACCAAATTACGTCGAATTCTTTTGTTGTCGAATGAATAGTGTTGAGACAGCGATAGACAGTGTTATTTCCCTTTTTTGTTTGGCTCCGATCCGCTGACAAGATAAATTACTTAATGCGACGCTAACCCGAGCGCTGCAGGCATTTAACGTTTACCCCGGCCTCCGGAAGGAGTAGCGATACTCAATTGAAATAATAATTAGACCATAATTTAGACCTGTCTTTACGATTTAATTGGATGCAGTAAAGTGCAAGTCGTGTATCGCACGGCCGAAATATCTAGATCGAAGTGTGAAATATGTAATATGTTTTTTTTTTTTTCAAAATTTAAATCCGTGTTATCTACGAATAAAACACAATACAAATCGACGTTTTTTTCGGATAACCTCGCCTTAAGACTTAAAGCTACAGCTGAAAATTTTAAGGTTGTATTGTGTTGATTTTCCGGCTTTTAACTTTTGTTTGGGAAATGGATCGTTTGTGTAATTACCTTTACTTTGATTGTTTTTATCAATTTATAAGTTATAATTTCTGTTATGCATATACAAACTGCTTATTTATTGGCTTGGGAGCTGCCACGATAGTGTTGTACTCATCATTGTGAACAACTCTTACTACGGGACCAAACCTAAAATCAAAAAAAAAAACGGCTGTCCCGTACATTCATGTTCGCATAACTCGACAAAATGTAGGGAACAGCAGGTTTTTTTTCGCGATTTCAGATTTGGTCCCATAGTAAAAGTTGTTCATAATGATGAGTATAACGCTATCGTGGCAGACCCCTGGCCACTAAAAAAGCAGCGTGTTTATTTCTGTATTACAAATAAATAAACGTATTTCCTTTAATTTTTGTGTCAAAGGGGACACAAGGAAGAAATAAAAAACGTTTATTTGTCATTGACCTAAATACAAAGTAATAGAGAGAAGTATTTTTTCCTTATCAGAATAATATGATGATATTGTAATTATGGGGTTTCTTGCCCATTCTTCTCCATACGAAACTACCTTTCGGAAGGGGCAACTAGAATCATTTCTATTTTATTGTTTGGTCCTTGGTTATTCAGCATTTTTCAATGGCATAGAAAATTATTAAGATACATTTTGATTAAGTTGACTTGGTGTAGCTTGTTATTTTGTTTTAGGTCTTATAATATTAGTTGCTAGTCAGAAAAAAAATAAAATATCTATACAAATAAATAAAATTGAAGTGTCTGTTTGTAATGTCAAAATAACAGCTTTTTACTAAAAGCATATGAAAGTGTATACGGTAGTAATAACAAGAAAACAATTTTTTAAATTTTTATTTATCTGTCTGTTCCGGCTAATCTCCGAAACGGCTGGACCGATTTTGACGGCTTCACTTCAGTTCACTGACAGATATTTAAATTATAAGGAGTAACTTAGGCTACTTATATTTTAGAAAAGAATTAGGGTTCCGCGCAAAAAAAAAAATCCATGAAATTGTGAACAAAAAGTCGGATTAGAAAAATTCTTTTGCATTTGGTAGCCCAATTCTTGAGGTTGATTATAGGCCATTTAACATCACGCTACGACCCTTAGAAGCCGAGCAAAAAGAAAAAAGTCAGAAAGAACACTAAGCGATAACAAAGTAATAGCGCGGGCTGGCGATGCAACGCGACGAGTCGGGGAACGAGGGAGCTATATTAAAATGTGGCTGTTATTTTAGCATATTGTGTATCTTACGACTTCCCTGCGGACGAAGTCGCGGGGCACAGCTAGTACTGTAATATATCTGACAGGGTGTCACTTATTAATATTAAAAATACAAGTGTTATTATCTAAGAGATAAAGACATTTTGTTAATTAATATATTGCAAAGGCGTAGAAAATATTAAGACAGGTTACCTTTTGATTAAAGTTGACTTTTGGACTTAACTTGTCATTTTATTTTTGTGTTTATAATGGTTATTATGTACCTACTGTGGCGGCTAATTGGAAAACAAACCACAGAACTTACACTCGACGAATTATGGAAGGGCTGACTATAAAGCGAAAATTTAACCATTATTTAAAGATGCCTATAGATTTTGACGATTTTCGTTATTGCAGCTGGATAGGTATGCTGTGTTTTGACAATAAATAAGATCTGTCAGCTTCTTATAGATTTGCTTGCAAAAGTACGATGTCAATAGTCTTTTACTTGCGCATTCACTCGATTTTGATCGTCGTCAGAAAGCGAGGAAATCTGTAGACAACATAATTTCAAACGTAGCAAATGCAACCTTACCCGCGGATGGATAACTCAAACTCAAAGCATTTATTTCAATTAAACCAATTACAGGCAGTTTTGAACTGTTAAAGAGTCAGTCACTTAGTCAGAAAATTGAAGCTAGTCGCCCATTCCAAAACGTAGATCTCTATGGAAAAGAATGGGCAAGAAAATCCATGGACACTCTTTTAAATCAAAATTATTACAAAATCCTGGGTACATTGTCCTTGTTGCTTCTATATGTGAGAACAATATAAAAAATTAAAAACAATTCAAAATATAAGATTAAAAATAAGCCCTGGCAGTTAAGAGATGACCAGTCTCCACTGACGGCGCCCGTTCACGAACATGACGCGTGGATAGATTTACGCTGCCACCTACGCTGCTTTTATGCAGCTGTCCTTAAAGAATTTTAAAAAATATATATAATTACCATGTCGACCAGAAATCCATGGACACGTTAAACTTTATCTAAGCATCGCTGCAGTTACCTACGTACATTTCTCGTCATAATTTATTTACCTACTGTTCGAAAGTTGGAAGAACGCCAAATCTAGTAAAACGAATCCGGCATTTCAGCGACTCTCCTGCGGTTTTCAAATGAAAACGCTTGGTAAACTTGCGCAGATGAGCACTGTTATTTTGTAATGTGTTAAGCACGTACGACTTCTACATTGTAAATTCAACTTTGTAACTTTTGACACAGAGTTCGTATTACAAGGTCAAGTTTTCTGTTGCTAACCAGATGATTACATAAAAGTCCGAGTTAAACTGTGGGCTTTTAAATAATGATTAGGTACAGTTTTGGGTAGTTACGCCATATTTGTGCTTGGTTTAAGGGCTTTTATCTCGAGTACTGTAATAAACTAAGTGTGTGGTTAAGACTGTTAGCTTGATTTTATTTGTGAATGAAGTTTTCAATAATTGAAACTTAAAATAACGAAACTTTTTTTTTATTACATAACACTACAAAACTACAAATCGAGATGTTTCTGGACGCATGTGTAAATATGTATCTATCTGTCCT
The DNA here is from genome assembly GCA_947568875.1 of Fissipunctia ypsillon. Classification (NCBI taxonomy): domain Eukaryota; kingdom Metazoa; phylum Arthropoda; class Insecta; order Lepidoptera; family Noctuidae; genus Fissipunctia; species Fissipunctia ypsillon. Next base: position 20,819,313 of record OX387649.1, read on the forward strand.
TGAACGTCTGTGTGTAGCACAGTCACTAAAGCCAATAAGAGTGTTAACCTCGGAATGAAAGATAATAAACTGTAAACCAATTGCCTTGAAGTTCAAAGGTTTTTCCAAATTTATTGTTTCTAGTTAATCACTAAAAATAACAAAATTATATCCTAACTTAACTAAAACATAAAAATATAATGTCCTAAACTAACTTAAATTGTTAAAAAACTAAAATATGGCGTCGAAAAATTCCTCCGCATCGCTGTCAACTGGTAATGTACCCAAGAGACTGGCGGCATTGGCACGTTGTATGGCAATGCTTAGCTTCTGGCCAAGGTAAAAGCCGCTAGTTTTAAACTGGAAAAACATTTATTTTACAATTTTATAAGTTGTCTCAAAAGTCTCATAAGATATTGTGTCCGCGTCTATTAAAGGTAAAATGTCACTTAAATCGATTTTTGCATATATCTCGCTTCCTGTGATTTCAATGATTATGTATTATAAAAATTGTAGAGCATAAAATTCTCTACAAATTTTGTTCTGAACTCATTTTTATAAATGAGAGCCGGTAAATAATACGTCGTCTAAAGTTAATTTAATAAGATAACTGAAAAACCCATAACCCTTCAACTGACGAGCTGTCAAACATCTGAATAATTTGCGTTATTTAATCAATAGTTATATTTAGTAATAGTTATTTAATCAATAGTTATATTTAGTAATAATTATTTAATCAATAGTTATATTTAGTAATAGTTATTTAATCAATAGTTATATTTAGTAATAGTTATTTAATCAATAGTTATATTTAGTAATAGTTATTTAATCAATAGTTATATTTAGTAATATTTTTCAAAGGCCTAATATTTTTGGCAAAGGCAATGTTAAAACTCAAATGTACTCCTCCTAAAGTTTCCATAAATATCCCAGTATCAGAGTGACCTTTATTAATAATTTCGCTGTCATAAAGTTGCTGTTTGAAGATTCATTGTGAGTACAGTCAATTCACAATAATAATTGTGACAGGACTGTACTTTTAATGAATCTTCGACGTCTATTATAATTTCAAGTTTGGAATAATAATATTAGAAAATCCTTTATCACCCCCGGCTTCTGGGAGTCATTATTAATTGCCTGTCTTTTGTTTCTTTCGGCCAATCAAAGTGACGGTGAGGCCATTAAATTCGCGAAACAACACATTACGTGGGGCAAGTAGGAACGCGTAAAAGGACGTAAATTCGAATGATTTTAAAACTAAAAATACTCGTGTCGCACAAAATGTTTACTAAGTTATAAGAATTTATTCATATCTATGTGTGATACTTATCGTATTTTAACCAATTAATTTTATAGGATAGATATATTTTCGATTTTAATTTCGTTCGAATTTATTTTCCCTTAACGTCGCGCGTTCGTGCTAGGGCCTCTGATAGCTTGAACATTAATTTAGGAACGTATTTCGCCAACAATGTGCTGCTTTCAGAATGTTGATAAGTTAATTGTATTTTGTGGCTGATTTCGTGCTTTTAAGTGGCTGTTATGAAAAGGCAAGAAATTCTATCCTATATACATCCTACTCTAGTATTGGTATATTTATGTGAAAGTGTGTTGTTTGTAGATTTGGACATGTTTGTTGATTTGGCATACGGGTGGACCATGACTTGATTAGGACATAGGATAATTTTATCCTGGTAATAGTACTGATGTACAAATTTATCTGGACGGAGGTGGGTTATTGGAATAACCACCGACGGTCGACATGGGCCCACCTGAAGGACTAAGTGTGGAAACCAAACCCTCTATCATAGAACATAGAACATCCTTCTAGTAGACGTGCCCATGGGATAATTTAAACGTTTTTTTTGTCGTTTCCCGACCGCCACACGGACAAAGCAGCGGGCAAAAGCAGATATCATTATGTATGTATCGCGTGGTTTGGAGTTGTGGAGGTCAGAGGCAGTCGCTCTGTGTAAAATACTGGTATTCAGCTGCATGCCCCGGCTCAGGCAACTGGAGGAACACGAGTGGGTTTTAGTCAGTAAAAGTCTGACACGTCCTCCCGCTCCGCCCAGAGCGGGAAAAATCATTTGATAATTTCCCACCCGAAAAAAAAATCTGCATCCGGTTAGACTGGAAGCCGACCCCAATATGGTTGGGAAAAGGCTAGGCAGATTGTTGTAATACGTGGTAGATTTTAAATAATTACACCCATTTCTCGCCAGTTTTAGGGCCTTACAGAATAAGGCAATGTTTTGACTTTAATTATAGCTCCCCTAAGTTGAGAACGTTCCCAGAGTTTGTCCATTTTGAGTTTAAGCTCCAAACGACGCTGGAATACGACACTATTTGATTCCAGTCTTTTGTAGAATACTTTTAATTACTGTTTTGCTGACTCTTTCGCGACAAAGAAGTACTTACGCTTAAAAGTTTTCCAAAATTTTTCTGTGCAGTAGGTAGGTACAGTCGAACGCATGGCAGTGGTAACACTGCGACCTTGAGCTGGCTTAGCGTAGTACAGAGTTTCAAGAGAATGCGAGGCCAGCTTATACTGGTTTTGATACCACTGACTTGCGGCCTGCAATACTGTACCACCCAACTGTCTTTTTTGGGAGCTACTTCCTTAAATCTCTTAAGGCTGGCTCTTGTGTGGATCGCCCGGAGGACACGGTGGAGCATACGGTGGAGGCCTGCCCGGCTTGGGCGGGTCACCGCCGTGTCCTCGTGGAAGCGATCAGCGGCGGCGATATCTCGCGACCGGCTCTGGTCCAGGCCATAGTACAGAGCGAGAGTAAATGGGAAGCCATCACCTCCTTCTGTGAGGCAGTAATGCTCGCGAAGGAGGAGGTGGAACGCGTGAGGGAGAGGCAAGCTTTGCGCCCTCACGCCCCTAGTCGCCGCAGGAGACGCCCTGGGCGTCGGGAATCGGCAGCCGATTCCCGGCCACCGTAGGCGCGGGCTTGCGGACAGTGAGCAATGGGTAGCTCACCGTCCGGTAAGGAACAGGCCCGAGTCGATGGCGCGTTGTGTTCCACGCGCGCCTCAAAGAGATGTCAGCAGCATTGAAGGAGTCCGTAGGACCGATGCCAGCCGGGGTTGCGGGATGTTCGAAAGAGTTACCATGGCCCCGGCACAGGCAACAGAAGGAACACGGGTGGGTTTTAGTCAGTAAAAGTCTGACACGCCCTCCCGCTCAGCCCAGAGCGGGAGCAGTCATTTGATGATTTCCCATCCACAAAAAAAAAAAAAAGGCTGGCTCTTCAAAAGTTTGTGTAATCGTTAAACACTAATAATCTACATGTCGTAGTAAGATGGTTGTAGCCGTCATAAAGTTATATCCTTAGGGATATAGATATAAACCTTAATAAAGTTACCTATATGAAGGCGGTACTGTCGCAGTGCCCTTATTTTGTTACTGCGACCAATTTCGACGCAGCGCTGGCCGGCCGATGCCGCTCGGCTCGCGCGTAGTTGGTCACAGTTCTTACCTAACCCAGTGGTCTCGAACGTCATAGAGCGAGATCGGTAGAAAATCGGTATATTTGTACCCAAAATCAGTATTTGACAAAAAAATACAATATTCAATGAAATTCGTTTATTTATTGAAAACAAAAAACTTACAGACTAATTTATAACGAGAGCCCATATCGGTAGACCTACCGAAAAATCAGTAGGTTCGAGACCACTGACCTAACCTAACTTTTTTGCTCGCAGTATCCTAATACTACAGAACCAGATACTATAGGATACTGCGAGCAAAAAAGTTAGGTTAGGTCGTGTGCTTAGATCGTGTTCGTATCATAGTTATATTCCTAGTAAGATAGTTATGAACCGCTTTCACATAACTATATTACGTTATATAGCTATATCCCTAAGGATATAACTATTTGACAGCTACAACCATCTTACTGTCACATTAGGTACATACCGCTTAGATCTTCTAAACTGCATTTAAAAGGATTTTGATGCAGTTTTCACTTCACCATAATTTAGAGCACTAATTCCGGAAGGTTATACATTAATATTTAACTTACATAAAGCACAGAAGTTGCACCTGCACGAAACATGAGTGGCTCGCTCGTTAATTATACAATAACATATCTGTGATACCGTGTTGTACCGAAAGGCTAGCTAAAAAGAAAATTGTTAAAGCCTTTCTATAATGTATCTCAATCCCAACCTTGATCCGCAGTCTTTGACGACTGCTTGTGATTCGCCCTCTCAAAGACGCAGATTGACAAACTCGGCCGTTGATTGGTTACAGACAAGGATCGGGATCAAGATTGGATTTGAGATATAATTGAAAGCGGCCGTCAGACGTTATATATTTACTTATTTTTTGATTATACAATAACGCAGTTTAAATACATTTTAGGGTGCGTCAGTTTATTTAATTAACCGGAAATCAAATAATGTCTTTAATAATTCTATTGGCTATTGCAACGAAGTTCTGTAACGCGGCTTGTCGTAAGAGTAAACTGGCAGTAAATGTGATGTAACGATAAAGCGTTATGGCATCAGTTTCAAGTGTCAAAAGTTTTTTTTTGTTTTTAATACAGAGCCATCTAGTAGGTATAATTTTTAGTGGCTCTGTATTGAAAAACTCAAACCAAAATTTCTGAAACTTGACCAGACCAGATTATATTGCTCTGTATTAATAAATAATATACAGCAAAAGAAACTTTGTTTCAATCGGCACGACACTTCCCGACTTTAATATTTATTTATTTATTTTTACTTCTTACAACTGAATCATAAAACAAGAGAGGAAGGAGGGAGGGGATTATAGGGACAAATAAAACGGTATTCAGTAACCAGCAATAAAATAAAGTTTTTAAAAACTACACTAAATATGGGCTAGTTTTATTAATCTGTATCTGTTATTTGAACATTCTGTTTACATTTCATTTCATACCAGTGCGAAATTAAAAGTAGGTATACATTTTAGGAGAGCGAAAATAGTTGACGTTTTCAACAGTTTTGGAAAACGTTTCCTATAAATATCAATAGGTTTGCAAATAACAACAACACACACAACAACACACATACCCAAAAATAAAACTAAAACATAAAAAAAAAAACAAAAATTGAAAAGCTAGTAGGTACCTACCTATGCTTAGATGGTTTGGTCATATTGAGAGGATGAATGAAAGGCGACTTAAAAAAGTATTAACAAGGCTGATGCGAGTGGAAATGCTGGAAGGGGAAGACAGAAGACAGAAGACATATAGTGCGTCGTACTCGCAACCGGCGTGCATGTATGCCCAGACGTATGAACGTAAACGAGGCAAACTTCCGAGTTTATGCAAACAAATGTAGGGAACATCTGTTTGCATAAACTCGTAAGTAAATGTAGGGAACAGCTGATTTTTTTTCGCGATTTCAGGTTTAGTCCCATAGTAACCTTTGTGCAAAATTTTAGCTTTCTAGGTCTAAGAGTTTGGGCTGGGCGTTGATGAGTCAGTCAGTCAGTCAGTCTATCAATGAGTCAGTCAGGACTTTTCTTTTTATTTATATAGATAAGCAGATATAGATGTATCGTACTAATTTTTCATTATGTGGTAAAGAAAATAAACGTTTTATTTATTTTATACCTAACCAATCTTATTCTTCTTTTTCGTGTGGTTAGTGACTAACCTGGTGAAGACCTAACCAATGGGTTCTTATTTAGTATATATTTACAATACTTTTTGTCGTAGATATGTAATTGAGGTGGATAAGAGTCCTGCTTACCCTGTCGATCCCGCTACCAACATTGTTGACTTGCTAATGTACTAGCTATAATTGAAATAACTGAACGCCTCTTATGGGATCATTGCATTCATCATTGGAGGAACACTGACTTCCAAGTCACAGGTATGAACCTAGTTATGGAGCCAGGGGACCTATGTTTAAGATACTACTCCAGTATATTGTAAATTAATGTCACGTTTCTAACAACGCTGTCACTTTTATATATAAAAGTGACACTGGTGATAATAAATTAATTCTTTATTTATAAATAAAGAATTTATTTATCATCACCTACTCTAATTAAGAGCAACGTTGAAATCGCGAAAAAAAAACTGCTGCTCCACACATTTACATTCGCATCTCGACAAAAAAGATATCGGCAGTTTTTTTTACATCCACGAGCGCCTAATGTTGTCACTGTGAACATCTTTTACAACGGGACCAACACTGAAATCCCAAAATAAAACTGCCGTTCCCTTTTTGTCGAGATGCGAATGAAAATGTACGGACAACGGGTTTTCATTTATTTTAATCACACCTTGTATAAGTAACATCTTGGTGGGTAACAGCTATTTTCGTATAATTTATGCTTTCAAGAAATAATAAAAACCCATACGATATCCGGCCTTAAACAGTCGAATTACGGTATAATCGCAGTATTGCTAATGCTACTTCCAAACAAGAGGATGCTTCTGTCCATACTCTAACTAAAAATGACAGTCAACCATTTCCTTTGTACTCCATGGAGTTTATTTCCTTATCAACTCAGCCTATCGCAGTCCACTGCTGGACATAGACCTCTCCCAGGCTGCGTCACAACACCCTGTCCTCCACCTTCCGCATCCAGTCTGTCCCAGCCACCTTCTTAAGGTCGTCGATCCATCTAGCTGAGGGGCGTCCCACACTACGCTTACCGATACGTGGTCTCCACTCCAGGACTCGTCAGCTCCACCGGCCATCGGTCCCTCGACAAACATGGCCAGCCCATTGCCACTTCAGTTTGCTTACTCTGCAGGCTATGTCAGTTACTCTGGTTTTTTTCCGGATAACTTCATTCCTGATTTTATCCATCAAAGAAACTTCAAGCATAGCCCACTCCATAGCGTGCTGAGCGACCTTGAATGTCTTAACCAGCCCATGTGTTAGTATCCACGTTCCGGCACCGTATGTCATAGCGGGCAGGACGCACTGGTTGGTTACCTAAGTCAGTGTTTATTATAACCACCACAAAAGCTGCGATGGTACGTAATTTGTCGAGAATAATTCATTCCTCGATACTTCAACCTAAATTGACATTTAAAGTTACAGTCATTTTACAATTCATCAACCCAAAGTACTTTAGCAAAATTCCGTCAAATATTTAGAGGTAGGCTAACAATAATCTTCGCTAAACATGCTAATGTTATGCAAAGCGTCGTTCACACAGCTCTGTTGGGAGCGTTTAAACGTAAGGGGCCATCCATAAATTACGTTACACTAATTTCATGATTTTTGGAGCCCCCCTTTCCCCGTCCCTGTCACAGATGGTCATATTAGTGTGACCTCTGGTGTTACGTCGTAATATTGTAAAGTTTTTTGTTACAGTTGTAGTTCGTTAGAGTTTTAATACTTTAGATTTATATGTAAATGTGACGTTACGAAGCTTATGACACGTCCCTGCCTTGTCACACGATGTCACACTTTGTTAACCCCCTCCCCCTTAACAATCACTCTGCCTAATCTTTTCCCAACTAAGTTAGGGTCCGCCTCCAGTCTAACCGAATGCAGTTGATTATCAGTATATTACATGGAGCGACGGCCTATCTGACCTCTACAATTCAGTTACTGGGTAACACAATACCTCTTAGTAAGACTGATTGTCAGACTTTTGGGCTTATGGCTACCCGTAACGACTGGCAAAAATCTACGAACGACAGCAGGATTCTACGAACGACAGCTCCCTCTTAACGTGTGGTGTAATTTATGTATGGCCCCTGATGCCGTCCGTCACGGAACGCTATCCATTTGTAAAGGCAGCATCTGCTCGACTCATATCGCGCGATTGATAACTCTCACATTAATCTAAAGGGGGCGCTTTAAAACTATTTTGGGTTGCGAGAGTTGAGTTTTGAGCTACGAGTTTTATCACTACCAAGGTATTAGAAGAATATGTGACTGAATTATAATTTTAATTTAATGAAATCTGCACACTGCTCTCTATTTGAGAAAACGTTTTTTGCGTGAGTAAAAATAATCCTTCACGAATCTTTTTTCATGGAATTCTCCAGGTTCCTGAGAAGTGGCATTCATAGATAGGTAGGTATGTACCTAGATACGGTAATAATTTTGAAGTGGATTTATTTGGCCTTTCAAAGATTATGTAGGTACTATCGAGGAAACTTTCATCTGACGAATTTGAAAACAAAATCCCATGCACACGATGACCACATCTGTTAGCAAACGTTAAGTACTATAGCGGCTGAGCGCTGCAAGCAAGAATAGTCATGGTACTTACAAGAAGTAGGTCCATTATCTTTGACAGCAGTAGATACCTAATACCTATATACATACGCAAAATATTACATGCATAGCAGAAACATATGGTCCCTGTCTTTACCCTTTCTTCAAGACCATACAATTTAAATATTTATTTCACAGACTGTCTCAGCTACCGTTCTAATTGCGTCATTAAGACAACATTACGTTTATCTTACATACGTTTATTAAATATATTATGAACCCAACCGCAACCGCCGTGCGTGTATGACCAGATGTATGAATGTAAACGATGATGTATGTACGAGTATGTAAGGATCGTAGTAGGTGGCGTTCTGTAGTTTCTGCCTACCCCCATAGGAAGAAGGCGTGAGTTTATGTATGTATGTATATATTATGAACAGATTATTAACATAAAAATATATAATATTTAAAAAAAAATGACGTCGAAAAATTCCTTCGCATCGCTGTCAACTGGTAATGTACCCAAGAGACTGGCAGCATTACCGCGTTGTATGGCAATATCTATATAGGTAGATAATTACATGCAAAAAAACAAACATTATTTCTTCCTTCCCGATAACGCAACATCAATTCAAGCTCATCTCAATAGAACCATTTGAACTGAATCAATTTAAAGGCTGCTCAAGACAACGATTGGATAAATTAAAAACGCGAAGTAAATTGCTTTGTCAATCAGATGGCGCTGCGTCATTGCTATGGCAATCAATCTTCATGAGACCGCGGAGTCTTTAAGAAAAATAAATTGCTTCTTACGTCACAGTGTACGAGATAAACTCGCAATATGAGTGTAAGCTTCGTGTGAGAATGACGTGTCACGTTTGTACATAAATATTGGCATTAGGGTGACGGGCCTACGGGGGATTTACATCATCTCGAAATGGAGAATAGCCAAGGTTGCTTTGCCAATTAATTTGTAACTGCCTGTTTAAAAATATGCTTAGGTTTTTTTTTTGATTTTATAGCAGTCAGAATTTGTAACATGTTAGAAATTAAGAATACAAAATGGATGAACAATAAATGGTTTAGGAACGCCATAATTTTGCGACCTGTTCGTCAACAACTATGTACATAGGTACTATATGGTTTAGTTGGGTCTCCCACCTGCCTGCCTGTATGTCAGGTTCGTTTGGTAAATTATCACTAGCATAATCAGCCTATAATGGTCCCACTGCTGAGACACAGGCCTCCTCTATTCGTGAGGGAGTGGGGCTGTAATCAACCACGCGAGCCCAGTGCGCGTTGGTAGATGTCACATGTCTTCGAACTATACACTACCCATCATCATCTGCCTAGCCTTTTCCCAACTATGTTGGGGTCGGCTTCCAGTCTAACCGGATGCAGCTGAATACCAGTATTTTACATGGAGCGACTGCCTATCTGACCTCCACAACCCAGTAACTGGGTAATACGATACCCCTTGGTAAGACTGGTTGTCAGACTTTCAGGCTTCCGACGACCCGTAACGACTGTCAAAGATCCACGAATGACAGCCGGGACCAACGGCTTAACGTGCTTTCCGAGGCACGGAGGAAAGCACGTTATAACTATACACTACCCATTTTAATTTAAAATATCTTCTTGTCTTCTCTAAAATACAAGAATGTTGTAAACATATAATAAACTTGAAAGCCAAGCTTATGAGAATAACTGATAGTATTATTAATTATTTTGTGAAAACATTTACTGAAAACCTATGCAAGACACTGGGTGGGTTATAAAATACAGTGCTTCACACCAAGTACCTACCACGCTGCCAATACACAGAAGCGTTTCTTGCCTCACTGTCTGGTTGAACACGCAACACTTGTTCACGATTACTTTTATGCAAATGTAACTTTTTGGTAATGTAAATAAATACACTGTTGCTATGGTAATGAGAACAAAGGAAACTGAGGGCGACTGAAAATTTGTTGACTGCATTGAAGTTAGCTCCGAGTTTGTGTAAACGTATAGTCTATCCGCTCAAATAGTGGATGGCGGTACGTAGGACGACACATCAAGCTATGTATTCCAGCTTAGACTGACCTCGCATTGTAAAGGCTTTCAGAACAATGAGAGGTACACTTATGCTGGACCAAGCTTGAAAATATGAAGTTAAAAAAAAAAGATTGCTAATATTTTTTTAAGATTAATCTGACGTTGCTAACGTCATAAAATTAAACTCTATTCATCGTTTTGGACCAAAAGAAGTGTCCTCGGAATCACCACCCGTGTCATTAACGCGCCGATATAATGAAGTGACAAAACAGTTTGCTGGGGTACGTCGATGGGGATATCGTTTGTTTATGAGGCAGCTTCATTTCATACACCTGCTGTAATTTCCAAAGGACGCCTCAACTTAAGCGAATGCACTGTACAGCTCCCGCACGGAGCCAAACCCTCTTATTTAAATGAGGTTTCGTTGGCATCTTTTGGATATGGAACACTACAAAGATGTCCAGGATAATAGCGGCTCCTGGCACATCATTAGCTGTCTCAGGTGTCAATAAAATGTAATCTAATGTAGCTCCTCTCGACGTAAACATGTTTACCGGGTTCCTTTCTACTCGGGACGAGTTTTTTTAATCCATTGTTACATGGCAAAGCCTAGATATTTATAAATTGTTCCAGGTTTCTTTGAACAAACTGCAGATTAAAAAGTACCTAAGTCTTAAATTCATGAACAACAAAAAAAAATATAATTGTTCCTTAGATCCGTAACGATAGTTTCCTATGACCGCTTCCTATAATTTACGAACCGTAATTTGTTAAAATTATGACTCTTATATCTTTGCCAATAATGAAGCAAAGACCTCATAGATATGCATATATAGACAGATCCTCCCATATGGAAGTAGCTATCATAGCTAAAATTAGCTTACGAATTTATTTATATGCCCAGGAGCTAGACCACCACTTCTTAACGCAGTATTATTTTAATCTTACTTGAGTGTGGGAAAGAGATGGAGCTAGACGTCCTGTATAGCTCCATCTCTTTCTCCCAATGAAGTAACATTAAAATAATACTGCTTTAAGAGGTGGTGGTTGGCCTTCAGTTAGGCAATAAAAATGCTATCATTGATAAGCAATACGATTCGTTTTTGTTTATAGGAACCAAGCTTAGGCAGTTACCACATCTTTTACTAACAAACCAACCCTGAATTCGCGAAAATGAAACATCAGCTCCATATGTTCGTATAGCTCGAAAAAATGTTGCGCACAGCTCATTAATTTTTCGCAATTTCATAGTTTGGATTCTTAGTAAAAGTGGTTCAAAATGATGAATACAATGACCACTTTTCAGGTTTTCAGTTCTTTTATTTGCACCTTGAATATATCCACAATCCATAATCAGCCTATAATGTTCCCACTGTGTCCCAGCTTTATTGGGTTTTTATATCTAGAATTTCTCAGTAGCAGCCCGGAATCTGGATTTGCGCCCTGTTGATGGCAACAGGCTCGCCCCTTATTACATGGGACTTAAACATAACTGGCGAAATGTGGGTTTACTATGGGTGCACCTCTGTCTAACTCTACGGAGGAACAAGGCATGATGTTATGTGTTATGATCCCACTGCTGGGACACAGGCCTCCTCTCGGTGAGACGGAGTGGGCTGTTATCCACCACGCGGGCCCAGTGCGGGTTGGGTTGGGTCACGTATATAATTTTTATTTCTGGGACGTGGGCGGTCGGCTTGAATATCTATTGGTTGGCTTATCCTTCCACTGTGATAAAATAAAGTAAACTTTGCATCATTCCCGCTGCACAAGCTGATGGTTAAAAGTCGTAATGTTTAGATTACCTTTGTTGGACTTTTAGACAATTCTATTTGATTTCAACTTTTAACTACCATACGAATCATGTTTACAGGCCTTAAATTAAAATCGATACCCATTAGTTGGGCACTTTACGTGACGTGTTCACCAATTCTACATGAACTATCACGTCATCTAACGACATTGGAAAATATACTCTATCTTGGACAACGTAAGGTGTAGAGGTTTTATTTTTGTACATTATCGGCAGTTCTTGGTGGATCGGTCGATTGTCGGACGGTATTTCGTTATGCATTTCCCCAGGATAGGTAAATTGCATTGTTTAGTAGTTCAGCAACTAGTTAACATTACATTGTTGGCTTATTTAACTTATAAAGGTTTACTTAAAATTTCATTCGATGTGAGTGGCAGGGGTGCAGTTACTGTACGGGTTGGAGTTCGGATAATTGCATATGTTTAGAATTAGTTGGAGGAGCGTGTATTGGGGTCGCTTATTATACCTTTTTAAATATAGAAGACTACCGACCCGCCCCTGCCTCGCAAGAGTGGAATGTGCTGATGTGGTAACATGCAAAACATCGAGATATCTGTGCTGTTTCCAAGTTAAATATTAATGTATTAAAAATATGAACCTTCTTAAATAAATTCTTTTAATGATGGTGGAAATCGCATCATAGTCCATCGTTTAGTTAAGAAGAACTAAGCGGTCAAATAGACAGATACGTAAAACGACCTTGTTTTATATTACTTAGAGATAGGATGATAAGAAGCAATTTTAAATTGTGGTCTTAGGAATCTAGCAGTTTATGAGCGTTTTTTTCCTGGGAACAAGACTAAAGTGCGCGACTTTGGTACTGATTACTTGATACTTCTTCGATTACTAGCCAATAAGTACACTTGCGAGCAACCAAATCGACTCAACTCCTAACCATGCATTTCGACTCAAATAGCAATTACTCGAAAACAACTAAACAGATTTAAATGCTTGTAGTACCATCTTAAAGCAGACACGTCAGGTTTTAGAAAAATAGGCAGTCATTGGCACTGCCGACAGAAAAGAAAAATTAAAACACTGACACAGGCCACTGCGTGTAGCCAGTCTTTTTTTTGGGTGAGAAAGCATCTAATGACTTCTCCCGCTCTGGGCGGAGCGGGAGGGCGTGTCAGACTTTTACTGACTAAAACCCACCCGTGTTCCTTCAGTTGCCTGTTCCAGGTACCATGGTAACTCTTTCGAACATCCCGCGTACCTGGCAGGCATCGGCCCTAGCAGACCACGTCAGTTAGTGCTGACATCTCTTTGAGACGCTCGTCGAACACAAAACACAACGCGCCGTCTACTCGGGCCTGGTCCTTACCGGACGGCGAGCTACCCATTGCTCGCCGTCCGCAAGCTCGCGCCTACTGTGGCCGGCAATCGGCTCTAGATTCCCGAGAGCCCAGGGCGTCTCCTGCGGCGACTAGGGCGTGAGGGCGTAAAGATTACCTCTCCCTCACGCGTTCCGCCTACTCCTTCGCGAGCCTTCCATGCTTCGCAGAAGGAGGTGACGGCTTCCCATGCACTCTCGCTCCGTACCATGGCCTGGAGCAGGGCCGGACGCGAGAGATCGCAGCCGCCGATGGCCTCCGCAAGGACATGGCGGTGCTCCGCCCAAGCCGGGCAGACTTCCACTGTATGCTCCACCGTATTCTCCGGGCAATCCATACATCGGTAACACCCGGGCACTTCCTCCTGCCTTATCCGAAACAGGAACCTCCCGAAGCCACCGTGTCCGGTGAGGACCTGCGTAAAGCGGAAAGTGAGGACGCCGTGGCGCCTCTCCAGCCACTCCTCAAAGAACGTATCGCCGCAACTGTAGCATGCCCAGCACTGGGTTACGATATTCGCACTCTCCATGTCGCCATGAGATCCTGCCAATGTTCTGTCTGCTGTGTTGTGATTTCTCGTGGCAGCAGAGTCACGCCCCGGCGTTATGCCTCTTCGCGACACTGCCATATGTGCGCGAGGACTTTTGCCTCAAGTTCCCATGGCGGCAATCCGGCAAGGAGGCTCGCCGCCTCACCGGAGACCGTGCGGTATCCCCGGACTAGCCGGATGGCCATGACACTTTGGGAATCGTTCAACCGGCGGGCTGGTCGCTGCCTCAAGGAGCGCGCCCACACCGGAGCCCTGTAATGGGCCATTTGGCCACAGCATTTCGCATGTCGCGAATCTGTAAGATTTTCCTCTACTAAAAAGTGCTCAACGCGCCTAAAGAAGTTTTCACTTCAAAAAATTTACTTTTTCACAAATGTGGTAAGAATTTTGTGAAAAAAAAACTGCTTTGTATGCACGGGTTGTATGGGGTTGAGTCGATTTGGTTGCTCGCGATTGTAGTTCTGTAGATACTGATCAGATATAAAATAAATAAATAGATAAGCTAGATTTCACTCCTTGATTATTAATAACCAGTTCTAAATACATAAACTCATGCTTTCTTCCCATGGGGTTAGGCAGAAATTACAGAGCGCCACCTGCTACGATCCTTACATACTCCTTTTGCTTCGTTTACGTTCAAGTCACTATTTATGTCCTTCTAAGGCGTCCCCTGCCGGCATTTCCACTCACTCTGCTGCCTTTTAAATAGGTACTTTTTGTCACTTAATAATGTTAACAACCTGCTCTGTACAGAATAATTGGTGCCAGTTCTGTCCTTACAAATTATTATGATTAGCATTATCAAGCAAAACAATGTCTGTCGAATATCGGGTCTTTGACGCATGTGTACCAGATCCCTTACATTGTTTGTCCACTGCACAACGGGACGTCAACGAGAAACGAGATTTTTCGAACCAAACGTGACGTCCCGGTGGTGGTGTGCGGTGGACACGCGACCATATAAATATATGTTTCGCTACTACGGCACCATCATCTCGTTCTCGTTGACGTCCCGTTGACGTTGCGGTGGACAAACGGCTTTACGATCTTATAGAATATTTTACGGTGTCTCTGCAATGCATCTACTGCAAACAGATAGGTGACGTCACTTATCGTTGCTCTCAGAACATTACACACGCTTTCAGGAAAATAGCAGTAAACTATTAGAATTTTATAATATGCAAATGTGGGATATTCCTGGCGTAGGTCGTAATAACAGTACTAACGTTAGATTATAAGGATTATTATTGGTTATGATTAATATTTCGTTCTTTCAAAAAGTATAAATATATTTTGACCTAAAATGGCCTCTACGTTCAGAGGGACAATTTCCGTATTTTTAAGAACGTACGCACTACGCATCCTAATCTCACTCTTAATCTGTCAAAAATACCTTAAATTTCTCTATATACATTATATCATAAACATTGATTGTCGCTGAAATGACGTTTCGACTAGACTCTGAACGTTTTTAATTACGGGAATTGGCCTTCAGCTGTCGCCCTTGCGACTACAGTCATTTCACAGTTATTTTACCTCTGACTGCAGCAACCCAATAGCAATCTTATCCTTACGAGTAAAAAGATCATTGTGATTGTAACACCGATGTCAACGGCAGCAAACCAACAGCAACCTTATTGTAACGAATATAAAGATCACTGTGGTTTTGACAGTGATGCAAAATTAGAGGTGTAATTGTGAATGTGTAGACTGTACACCAACGAGACTGTTTGGTTTCGGCAACATTATGAATTAATAATAATTAAATATAATAAATAATTATTAATTAAATACCGAAGAAGGTTTAAATGTCACAAAATGAATCATTGGCTGCCTCGCACATTAAACACACTGCAACATTCTGTTTATCAAATAAACACAGTTACTACGAGGATTATGCATCCTGCATAGTTAATTCTGTAGTTAATTAGCTAATTGACTGCCTCGTTGGTTTAGTGGTCGCAAGCGCTACTGCTAAGCATGAGGTCCTGGGTTCGATTCCCAGATCAGGCAGTGTTCTTGGGGTTTTCCATTAGGAATTCTCAGTAGCAGCCCGGAGTCTGGATGTGTGCCCGGTTGATAGCAATAGGCTCGCCTCCTACTACATGGGACTTAAACATAACTGGCGAAATGAGGGTGTACTATAGGTACACCTCTGCCTAACCCTTTGGGGATTACACGTGTGATGTTATGTTATGTAAAATGAATCATGTCAGTTTTCAGACGTCAAACGTTCCAAAGCAACTAAGGCACCTGTCCGACCGCGCGCTGGCGAGGAAGTGACAAGTTATCAACGATTTTCTCGCTCAAGAAACGTAAAAAGATTGTAGGATTTCTTTTACTTCCAATAGAGATACAATTATTAATCGATGATCGCTGACTGTTCACATTAGCGGCGAGTACTCGTTTGACGCAGTGAAAAGAGCTATCAAAGAGAGTGCTCGCTCAGCGACGCTCGTTTGGCGGGCAGAACACTTGCTGAGAGACTCACACTTGATACATACGCATATTAGCGAGTAATCGCTCGTCGCCCTTGTGCACTCGCTCCTCGTTGCTCGACAACTCGATTTTAGTTGCTAGCTATAGCTTCTCGTTAATCGCCGGCAGTGGGACAGATGCCTTAAAGTAACTAAAATTTTAACTAAACCAAAGTCAGACAAAAGTGAATCGTTAATATCATACCTGAAACTTAAATTAAAAATATCAAGTTTCATACATAAACTAAACATAAACTTTCTGTCTTTAATACATATCGTAAGTAACTTTTGTAATTGTACATTTTGAGTCTCGAAATACTTTTAATAAAGTAAATGTTTAATATAAAAAGTTGCAGAGAGTTTGGCCTTAAATAAAAACGAATTGATGAGACTACAAAAATATTCTTGGCAATAGAAGCTCCATAAGTTACTTAAAAGATATACTTAAAGTCATAAATATCACAATAAAAATCGAGTAACGGTCCCATATAGGTACAATAATGTCATGGAAGAAATAGGTATCTGCTGTTATTGCTGGTTTGTTACTTTCTACACAAACATAGTCTATTTATATAAAATAAAAATATTAAAATAAGACAATAAAATAAAATCGTAGCGAAGTCAAAACTGTACATTGAATATTTTTGAAAAAAATAATATTATATGTAGTTAAAAAAAAACTAAAAAACATGCTTTTATCACACACCAAAAATTATAAAATAATTAAATTGACTTGTATTAGTTCAGATATAAGTACTTATGCAGCTTGACGCTTCTTTTATATCCAATTATTAATTCAAAAAGCGTGGAGAGCTCTGTTTAAATGAATTAAAAGTACACACAAAAGTCCAACTATCATATCTTGGGATTGGCTTCCGGTCTAATAATATTTTACATGGACCGACCGTCTATCTGACCTCCACAACCTCCTCTACACCTCCCCTATTGGGTAACACGTTTCCCCTTTGCAAGATCGCTTGTCAGACTTTTTTGGCCCTAAACCGATGAAGCAATATTAGGTACTATACAACTCGATTATGTCCCAAAATTGAGAGTTAATCGCGTGTTTGGAGACACTAAAAATACTGTTATTAAAGGCAGCACAGGTTCGTTTAAAATTGCCCGCCAAATGGGTACGAATCAACGCGTACTATGTAATTAATATCATAATTCCAGTTTTTCTTTCTTAAATCACTCTTTGAATGAGTCATTATCGGGACAAAGAATAAGTTTGGTGGGTGTTATTAGTTCTAATTTTAGAAGCAAAATAAATAATAACTGTAGTCGGTTGTTGTTGACTTATTGTAGTTACTTATATCAAATTGTAGTTTCGTCGACGAATTTTTTTGTTAGTTCGGACTGTCTGTTTCGGATGGGTCTTTGAAGTAATAAAGATATAGTTTAACATTCTGACAGACAGATGGACAGACAGACTTAATAATAGTGGCTCGTTTCCACCATTAGAGTAAGGAACCCAGTAAACTTTCTATTACTCCCTTGAACACAACTTACCCCAAAATCGAGCAAGAAGTTTGCATTGCACGTAATTACACTCCTTAGACTCGTCTTCCACTTATATCATTTTTCCTGACCCTCTGGAGGCGGCTGAAATAAAAGTATTATTATTAAAAGCGAGGCGCACATTAATTATTCGACCTCAAAGAAAATACGGAAAAACTTGGTAATGTACTGAAAAAGAAAATATACATTTTCTTAATGAATTGAAAATGGCGGGGGACTACCGGCCGTCACATTAAACTTAAGTTACTAAGCGTTTGTACTTAGTGTGTGTGAAGGAAACCTCAAAAGATATTAAGTAATTTATTTTGTTTTGTACCTATACTTTTACGGCGGAACTCAATAACCTATTTCCAGTAAAAGACAGATCGCTATTGATGGTAGACAGTATAATTCTATCTGTCCTTATGGCAGGCCGATAAGATTCCATAGTCTCTTTATTGGGTCGTTAAAACCATCGATAGATAGGTTTTCCATCTCCAGTATGCCAAAACTGGTGATAGCGGTTTATTGGGTTCGGCCGTTAGAGATGTTCAATAACTGGTTGCGTAGAAAAATAACATAACAAACTTTTATGTTTTAGTTTGGTAGAAAAA
Organism: Fissipunctia ypsillon; assembly: GCA_947568875.1. Taxonomy (NCBI): domain Eukaryota; kingdom Metazoa; phylum Arthropoda; class Insecta; order Lepidoptera; family Noctuidae; genus Fissipunctia; species Fissipunctia ypsillon. Next base: position 20,837,789 of record OX387649.1, read on the forward strand.
ACCTTTTTGCTATAAAAATATCGTAATATAAAAAGATATACCATAAACACTCAAGTCACGCTCAGGAAGTACAAATAATAATAACGTAGTTTTTTTTTTTTAATAGTCAAACTTTTTTTTTACCAGTTGGAAAGAAGCGACCTGGGCAGCTACATATTATATTGCATAAAATGTCGTTGACACTTCCCAAGACCCAAGGGCTGGCTTTTACCCTGGCCAGAGGCTAAGCATTGCCATACAACGTGGCAATGCCGCCAGACTCTTGGGTACATTACCAGTCGACAGCGAAGCGGAGGAATTTGTCAACGCCATATTTTAGTGTTTTAATAGTTTTAGTTAGGTTAGGATATTATATTTTTATGATAATAATCTGTTACGAGAATTAAATCACATGCAAAAATGTCGTTTGCCTCATTTAAATCCTGAAAGTACAGTTTCGAAGGCGGCTCATTCAATTAACTCCAACCAAAGATCTTATTTAGTTAATCACGTGTTCAATGTGATCGTGACAATGCCGTAAAAAATGGTAACTAGTAACTTATACCATATAAAGATAGCTCCATTTTGACACGAGACCATGTTTACAGTACCTACAGTACAATAATCTAAGAAAAATTGCCAATAATGGTGCGTTTAATTCAATTTATTGGAAAGTCATAAGTAAAATGTATAACAGTCATTTTTCATTTCACCCTTTACGTCACCCATGAGAGCTGCTTTAATAAAATACATTATCCTACAAAATGTCGTCCAAAAAGTATCACTGAAACGATAAAAAGTCCCATAATTGAACATCAATCTATTTCAGATCGGGCCCGCGAGATCCAAATCGAATGACGTTTGAAATCGATTCATGGCAGTATAACCAAATTATTCCAATCACGAGTACCATTCGATATGCAGCTTTGGAATAAATCTGACAGTGATTTTGCTCCGAATTATTTACAATGTTCCAATTTACCTGTCCTAGCATAATCAGCCTATAACGTTCCCACTGCTGCTACACAGGCTTCCTCTCTTCGAGAGAGAGTGGGCTGTAATCCACCACGCGGGCCCAGTACGGGTTGGTAGATATCACATGTCTTCGAATTTTTGGTTCTTGTACATGCCGGTTTCCTCACGATGTTTTCCTTCACCGTTTTGAGAGCAGTGGTGAAGAAATTTTTTCACAAAGTGAAACGCCTGTCTGTTTTTTTTTTGGGTTCGTTTCAACGACTCGACGACTCGTAAGTCGGGGCCGTTACCACTAAGCCACCACTGCTCACTGAGCCACCACCTGCCATACTTCGCTATTAAACAATGGTAAAGAAAGAAAGAAACATTGTTTATTCCAGTTTGTTATTACAAAAAAAAATCGTAGACTTACTGTGTCTTACTGTGACTCATAAAAGCATAATCAGCCTATAATGTTCTCCTTATTATCCTAATCGTCCTCTCTGTAAGAGGGAGTGGCCTATAATCCACCACACGGGCCCAGTGCGGGTTGGTGGATGTCACATGTCGTTGAATTTTCGGTTCTAGGGCATGCCAGTTTCCTCACGATGTTTTCCTTCACTGTTTTGAGAGCAGTGGGCATAAAATAGCTTACACAACGTCAAGTTATTTCCGGGTTCGAACCTAGAACCCGGGAGTCGCGGCCGTTGCTACTGGGCGACCAGTGCTCTCCTCATATAAGGACAAATTAAATTAGCTAGTGAAAATTCACAGAGGAGCGGGGGCAATTCATTATCAATATTTTAGTGCACTACAGAGCAATATGACATCGATATGTCAAATATTGTTCTGCGGTGCACTAATGCAATTATAACAGAGCGAAATTTCATAATAATTTAACAAATATTCATATTAATTTAAAAAATTTTAGCATTACGCCTGTAATCCCAGAAGGGTTAGGCAGAGGCGTGTTCATAATTTTAAAGTATTGACTAACTAATCAGAACAGCGAAATATTTACCGGCTATTTGCGATGTTACTGAGGAGCTCGTGGCTAAGTCATAACAGCCACACGGGTTGATCCATCAGATTAAGTTATGCTTGCCGGGGTTAGTCCATGGATGGGTGACCATATTTACATACCGAGACGCCTCCAAACCTCGGAAAGCACGTTAAGTCGTTAGTCCTGGCTATCATTCGAGGACCTTTGACAGCCGTTACGGGTCGTCAGAAACCCGGAAGTCTGACAACCAGTCTTACCATGGGGTATCGTATTACCCAGTAACTGGGTTGTGGAGGTCAGATAGGCAGCCGTTCCATATAGAATACTAGTATTCAGCTGCATCCGCGGTTAGACTGGAAACCGACCCCAACATTGTTGGGAAAAGGCTAGGCAGATTGATTTTACGACGTGCCAACTTTCTTATTGTGGCCTCTTAATTAATTATTTCACAACCTCTTTTAAGCAGTTGGTTAGTCGGACCTACTTCAATTACCTTCTTGGGTTTTCCTTATTCATTGCTATGTAGTTCATAGGTATGTAGTTTTGTGACTGACTTCATCATATCTTCTGCTGTGTTTAGCTATTTATCTCATATTGCAATACAATTTGGTATTCAACCTTCCACAATAAGACCAATAAAATCGCAAAATAATTCAGTAATTTAACATAAGCTTCGATCTATTTTTGAACAAGCCAACGAGAATGAAATCGGTTGACGGTCGAATCGATTCATTGAGGTGGGTGAAATGTACTGATTAAGGAAAATGAAACGATACCGACGAATCTTATTGAATTTCTATTAAACACGCCATGGAAAGACCTTGGAGCAATCACCGGAATGAATATTGTTTTTATTTGGGAATGGAAACTTTATTGTCATGATTTCCAAATATTAATAGATTATATTATATTAGATGTGTAGTGATTTTAAACACTAAATATAAAATTGAAAGTATGTGATTTGCCTCAAATGATTTTTGTATCAAGTTATTCATTAAGTTTAAATGTATCTCATTTGACAGTTACCGTAAAAGTACTAATTTCTTAAAGAAAGGAAATGGAAAAATGATGTTTGGAGCCTGGCGCTTTTACTTCAAGCCTCGGAACCTTAAGGTTATCTTTAAGAAGTCTAAAATCTATACTTTTAAATTGAGTAGTAAGTAGTACCAAGTTTGTATGAGTGTGAAAATATAAATACAGCAATGTTTGTATTGAAAAGGTGTATCCATATCGGTATAGATATATTATTTTTTGTTCTATGTTGATTTTGATAAGATTATGTATTACGAATCAATTTTACTAGACTGGAAGAGAACGGTACACCAGTACGAACGTGCGGAGTGAACGTGACGTACATTCGAACGATTTTAAAATTGAAAATACTCATTTCACACATAATATTTTATTTAATTTTAAGACTTTAATCATATCTATGGTTGGTATTAATTGTACTTGCCGCTTTTTAAACAAAAATGCTATAGAACAGTTCTATTTTCGGTTCAAAAACCGTTCGAATTTACAGTGGTTTGCCATATTGTTAAGGACTGTCACGTTTTTTTTTTATGTATACGTTACGTTTTATTCGCGCGTTTATGCTAGAGCCACAGAACAATGGTGCCTTAGTAAACCGAGTGCCGCTACACTGTCGAAAGTGCTAATCATCAACAATACAGAAGAACAATTTGAAGTTTTATTTGGATAATAATCTTCAATATGTTATAGATATAAAAATATATAATATCCTAACCTAACTAAAACTAATTAAAAAAAAACTAAAATATGGCGTCGAAAAACTCCTCCGCATTGCTGTCGACTGGTAATGTATCCAAGAGACTGGCGGTTTTGCCGCGTTGTATGGCAGTGCTTAGCCTCTGGCCAAAGTAAAAGTCAGCCCTTGGGTCACGGGAAGTGACACCGAGATTTCGTTGAACAAACCATGAGCACTCGGACCCCACGGCCCGAGGGTTCCAACCCTAATCTTCAATATTAGATAACATCTGTCTAATTTACTTATATATAGTTGCTGAGAAAGGTTTTCATGAAACAAAAAAGTTCAAAAATATTTTGTTACAATTATTAAACGTAGGACATTTTCGTAACTACTACTTAGTCATTCAACGTCAGAATTTGTAAAAACCGGCCAAGTGCGTGTCGGCCCACGCACAGTGAAGAGTTCCGTAGATGGGATGAATGCACAATATTGATTTTATCGACCACAAAAATAAGTTTGTATTTCATAGTATTTTCAAAAAACCGAAAATGTCTTATTACTCAAAAAAGATTGACTTATTTCTGACAATCGTTTTTGAAAAGTCATTTAAAAACACCATAATCCCTTAATTACGCGATCCAAAAACACCCCACACTTATTTTTTTAATTCCTCGGTTACTTGCATGGGGAGTGCTCCCCTAATATTTTTTTTCGTAATTTCACTTCACCATTGTTTAGCGATGCCCCGAATACACCTTATTTCCAGTTTTCATTAATATATTGCAAATAGTCTCCGACTGTGTGACATCTGGACGGATGGACAGACGGACAGTCGGGCAGACGGCCAAACGGACATCACAAAATTATAAGGTTTCCGTGTTTCCATTTGGCCACGGAACTCTAAAAAAGCACACGGTACCTTTTCCATTTCTAATATTTTTCGAACCTCTACCAACAAGCTAACATCCTGCCCTAATGTTGACTTAAAAGTTAAATGAAAGAAAGTTTTTTTCTACACAGTTAGCGTAGGTAGACGCACCCCGATCGACTTCGAGCCATAATAAATTTAAAGTTTTCCTGTACCGGTCAAGGGATTTTTAATAATATCCATGCTACGATGAATAAATTATTGGATATTGAATAAAATTTCCAAAGTTTGACGTGGGTGCTTCATTTGTTTGAAAGAGAAAAGTTCCAGATTATTCTGATAGGTAATAGGTAGATATTTATTGAGTTGAATAAAAATATGAAATACAAACTGATTTTTAGAGAGAAAAAAAATGGTTTTGAAGATATTTTTTGGTGAATCGCAAGAATATCAATTATTTGTGGTAAACATGGCACAGAAAACGAACAAATTGGGAGAAAATATGAATCACATCCATGCAAAACGGCCATCGGTCAGCATAATTCTGAGACACTGCCGCTGGTGCTGGTGATTTATGTATTTTTTTTTTTTTGAGATAGGATTGCTCTTGACTCTAGTCTAGGTCAGAGATGACAGAGACAAAGTCGATGATGGAGCGAGCTTACCCAGAAGAAGCCTGTTCACTCTCACTTTGAAGAGAGTATTTGAGCTAGCAAACTGATTTATCAAGAAATTATTTTTATTGACGTATTTGTTATTGTTAGGCTAAGTGCGGGGAAGATGGCCATACGGGAGGCCAATCGATAAAAATACCTATTTATTTCAGGCTTTAGCAATTTACCTTAAATAAAACGTTAATATTCATCCGAAATCCCTACAAAATATGAAAGGAATGCTTACAAAGTTATACACTTCTGGACACATCTATTGGCCCACCTTAGAGTTTAGGTTTCGATGGCCCCTACCGAAATATGATTGCTAGATTGAACAAAAACTGTTGATGCAGTTTTAAACCTGATACATTTTACCATCTTTTTCGATCGTATTGTTTTAAATTTGAATTCAGAATACCATACGACATGGAGTTACGCCTAACAAGTCGGATATGCGCCTTGTTAAAGGCAATTGATTTTTGAATAAAAAACATGTTTTATCAAATAAAGGTTTAATTTAATAACGCGTGTTGCCTCCATGGGCATCTACCACAGCTCTCATACGATTAGGCATAGAGTTTATCAACCGCTCTATGAAATTTTGAGGGATCATCTCCCATTCCTCTTCTATGGCAGTTTTCAACTCCTGCATCGTCTGGGCAACTGGCTGACGAGCCCTAACACGTCTTTTTAGCTCGTCCCACATGTGCTCAATGGGGTTCATGTCTGGGCTTCTGGCTGGCCAGTCCATAACTGTGATGTTCACATCCCGAAGATATTCCCTGACGATGCCGGCCGCATGGGCTCTTGCATTATCATGCATAAAAAGGAAATTTGGGCCCACATAGTCCGCGTATGGTATCGCGTGAGGTTCTAAGCACTCACGAATGTACCTTTCAGCATTTAATGTTGGCAGCCGTGGTCCTGTAACAACCTCAAGTTGAGTTTTGCCGCTCGCGGATATACCGCCCCAGACAGTCCATGAGCCACCGCCATAAGCAACCCTCTCTTCAAAGCAGCATTGTGCGAAACGCTCTCCCTTACGTCGGTAGACATTCTTCCTTCCATCATTGCCATGTAACACAATTTTAGACTCATCAGAAAAGAGTACACGGCTCCAATCTTGCTGTATCCAATTTAAATGACTGCGTGCGAAATGAAGGCGCGCTGTTCGGTGGGCTCGCGTTAGTTTGGGCCCATTAGCTGGCTTGTGTGGTACCATATCGCGTTCTTTTAACCTTCTCCGAACAGTTCGAGCGCTCACAGATACTCCGTGGAAGTCGCGAAGTTGGTTTTGTATCTCAATGGAGGTAAGGTGACGATTTCTCAAGCTGGTCGTCACGATGAATCGATCCTGCCTTTCAGTTGTGACCCGAGATCGTGGCCTTCCTTGGCGACGAACAAAGCCGCCAGTCTCTAGGTACCTCCGATAAACATTTCGGACCGCAGATCGACTTAAATTAAGTTGAGCACTCACGTTTCTTTGGCTGTGTCCGGCCTGAATAAGTGCCACAGCTTGGGCGGCGACTTCAGGTGAAGTATCCATAGATTATTGATAGAACCTCACCTTAATGTTAAGAATAAGTAATGTTTGTTGCAAAACCAAAGATATCAATCACTTTTTCAAGAATTAAATCCAAGTAAACCAATAAAACCAAGTTTTCTTAGTATTCGATTGTTTGATATCAACAAACAGGCTCCAAATTGTCTTTTGTTTCTTTAAATTCTGTGTTCGAAATTCAAAAAAAGACAATTGAATGAAATTGTGAATGTGCCAGGTTCAAAACTGCATAAAAACTTTTTGCTCGACCTAATATAAAATTTTAGCTAGGACCAAACGAAACTGAAAATACAAGGTGGGCCAATAGATGTGTCCAAAAGTGTAATTTAAATGCAGAAAATATCTCGCCACTAATTACCAGGCATGTTCATCATCCATTTAAATGCAGGTGCGCTAAACATTTTGTTAATAAATTACATTCTCAGTGTAAAATGTAAGTATTATAAAGCTTTACCCTTAATTGTTGGGCTTAATAACATCAAGTAATTCAACCCTTGGTATAATTACGAAAGGATAATCTCATTACGTTCGTTGGCTAAAACTTTTGTATAACTAAATAAGAGTTTACAATTACGGCAATGACATTACACATTTTGTGAGACTATTTCAGTTGAGGTTACGTTAACTAGTGTAGTAAAAAGATACGAGTGTTTAATTTCTTTACTTTTCAGGGTTCCGTGCCAGAATGATAAAAAATAGCCCTTTCGGTGCGACCTCATCTGTCTGTAGTCCTCTATCATGGACAGACAGACGAAGGGATTATCAGGAACTACTAACAATACTGACTTGAAATTTGGTATAATGGTAGGTAATAATAATTTGGGTGAACTATTTTTCGCCCTTATTACTAAGTAATAAGGCTAAAAAAAGGTTCACCACAAATATCCGCGATGGTGCATATTTGGATAAAGAATGCTTGTTTAAAAAAAATATGTTAGTTTCATTGCAACTGGAATCGAAATAGCCACCTTCAGTACGCGAGGCCGACTCGCTCTTTGCCGTTTTATTTTTCAAATCAACTCAGTAATTGCGTAACATATTTACAGTAGGAATCGGTTTCATTTTGACAGTTCAACAACATTAATTGCGCCATTTATACGTCGTTGAGCAGACAAGTTTTTAGAACATATGAAGCAATGGATTAGCAATTTGCTTCAAAATGATTCAGATTCTGATTGATAGTGTGTTACACAATTAGGGTGCCGATCTTAGAATCTGAGTCAATTAAAAAAGTAACGTGTGATAATTTAAAAAAAAAATTGGACTAAAAATATTAATTAACTCTCCATCCACTCCATTTGAGAAAACAACCAGTCTCATCAAAGCTATTTTTCATTACAAAAACAAAAAAACTTTTTGACTGAATGCAAACATATGTTGTAGTTCATAGAAATAAGTAAAGCAATAGAATATTTTCAAACAGCAGTCTTGCAGTCAGCCGCTGTCAAAAGTTAATAGAGTGAGCAGCTATTGGCGCTCGAACCTTTATTGACGTTAGCTCTACGAAGCACAGGAGAAACCAAGGATACGACAAAGTGCCAAGTAAATTAGTTTCAGCGTTGAACTCGATGTTGTTAATGAAAAGTTTGTTTGGATCGCGAACTTCCTTTATGATTGACTTTCATTTTAAAGCGTAATTTAATTTCTGTTTATTTCAGACTAGCTTTTTCCCGCAGCCCCGCCCGCGTGGATGTCGGAAATTATCCCACGGGAACGTACTACCGGGATTAAAAGTACCCTATGTTCCGTAATACTCTATTAGTTTACGCGGCGGACGCCAAATAGCTCCCAGTCGGCATGATTTTTTCCGCCATTTTCAACAATCATCATATTTCAGCCAATTTATACCAAATTTTAATGAATTATACACATAAACCTTCCTCATGAATCACTCCGTTCATTGATGAAAACTGGATGAAAATCCGTTCGGTAGCTTTTGAGTTTATCGGTTTCAGACAGACAGACGTGGCGGGACGACCTTGTTTAGTAAAATTATAGATCACGCTCTAATAACAAACAAGAAATAACTTTTGACCGCGTGGACCAATTTTAATAAAAACTTATTAAAAAAAAACAACCGATTAAAAAAAATAACTGTCATTTCGGAAGTCGGTGTCCTTGGTTTAATATTTTCGTTTTTTGCCACCGACTTCCGAAATTAAAGTTAAGTTTCACTGTGTAGTGTTTTTTTTGGAAGTCGGTTGTTTTTTTTATTTTCCACTTTTTAGTTGTGGTACCTACCTCACATAAATTCGTATACCACTACTTGCTAAGTAAATACCAGTGACAGGAAGTTATTATAACATCATCAACATACACTAAATGGAAAAAATACGTATTATTGAAGCTAACTCAAAAACCAGAATAAGAATTTGACCAAATTTATATGCAACCACGTCAGTAGTATACCCTTTCAAATAAAAACTTTGCAAAAAGGCAAATATATGTTGCGCTAAGTCATGTCAGAAGTTTGGAAGACGTAGTTTTATCAGGTTTGGATTATGTTAGTCACTGTCTTCTTAATTATAAATTAATTTATTCTTCTCCGTGGCATTTTGATGGTAATATAATAGTGTCCTGCTCTGAGGTGCAGATTTCAGAGCACGCTAAATACCTATGATTAATACTCCAGCATTTGATTCATATAAATAGATACCTTTTTTACAGAACATGTAGTTTGCTATAATGAAATTATAAGCCCGTTCAATATTTTTCTAACCCAGATTTTCATTTCGAGTTATTTTCATTTATAAGCAATGCATTTATTCTACATGCCAGTTGAATGTGAAATACACAAATCGGAGCACTGTGTGTCATCGATATTAATCAGTGATAGGAGTAGGTAGATTGAATGAGGGTCATTGATCCGAAACGTATATATTAAGAGCTTCCTCTCTCCTACCCTTTTGCTGTACCCTACAGGGTCCATAATGATCTCAATTATATATTATAGTTACCACCTAAGTACACATTATGGTAAAGCAATAAAGATATTGAGTATTGAGTATTAATATGGACATTCCTCCGGAATTTCGGAATTGGTTGTTTATTAAAAAAAACCGGAACTTAGGTAGGAATTGTATTAAAATGAGCAATATTATGTTCTTCATTTTTTTTTACGGCACACAGTCACGATTTGACACAACCCAACAACCAGTCAGAACAAAGGATCATGGGTGGTGCACAAACCGGTTATCAAAACAATGCGTACGCCCGCCGACGACATGCCAGGTAGCTCACTCGTTTGCTTCGGTTCGTAGAGTGCACTTCTTTGTTTATTACTGTGTTGTGAAAACGTTACTTGACCCTGGCTTGTGTCCATATTGACTTCTGGAATCTGCTCAAAACCACGATTTGGCTCGAATATACGGGCTTAGATTTTTCACTATTGAATTGGATCTATTCAAACCAAGCTTTAGTAAGTAATATTTTACTTATTGCAAGGAGTTTAAAGCATGTTTGGATGTACTATAAAAATATTTTTAGTATTGTGTTTGTTTGCTTAAGCTGTTGAACATACTATGAGTCGTAAGATTGCAAAATCTTTAATAAGGTATGAACCGAGCGAAAAACAAAATTTAAAAAAAGATTTAAATTACATCAAAGACAATTATTTTATAATTTCTGTAAAAGAATATCAAAAGCATAATGTATCCCTGACAGATTCACTTTTAGCATTTGACCAAGTCAGAGCTGCTATAAATGAGTGCAATTCAGAAAATATAAAAAATAAAATAGACCGTGTTATGGAACGAAACCCAGATTTAGACACACTTAGAGAATATAGTGAGGCTATTGAAAAAAATGAAGCACATAATTTAATACCTTTTTTTAAATTTGGTCCTTTGACGTCATCAGATGTAGAACGGTCTTTTTCCACCTATAAATGGACTTTAGATGTTAAAAGAAATAGGTTGAAAATAGAAAATATAGAGAAACTCATAGTTATTTATTTTAATTGTAAAGATCTAGATTACCAGGATGAATTATAATCGATGAAGATTAAAAAAACGAATTTTATTTTTTAATAAAAATTTTGATGTGAAATGTACATATTTAACAATAAACAATGTTATTTTTTTATTCTTATTGTTATTTATTCTACCCTTAATGTCAATGACCATGACCGCTATGAAAATATTGAAATTTAAGTGCAACAATTTATAAAAAGTTGTGGCCATAATTAAAGGCTAAAATTAAAATATTAAAACTGTATGTGTGCTTCGATCGGAATTCGATTGTTTTTATTATTCAACAGATAAATAACAAATTAATTTAGTTTTGATACCTTCCTTTAAATTTTGAATTGAGTAGTGATAATATCACTACCAACATTAACAATATTTAATTCGGATCCGGAAATACCGGAATTACTTTCCGGGAAATTGGCTTATCCATGTTATTCTTTCTGTGGGCATTTATGATACAAGTACCAAAAACCAATCTACCTACTCGGATCACTGATAATAATCTTTAAGACATTAATGGTAAACAAAAGATTATCAGTATTGTTGCAGCGTTGTATATTTTTGGCAGCATTTCCCACACAATTTGTAAGTGAAGCATGTTTCCAGCAACACAAAATCATGTTTCCATTTTCGGTTCCAATGCATATGTGGCTTAGGTCGAGATCTATAAGCGTTACTTAGCACTTACTTTGGCTAAGTATTATTCCTGTCTGTGTCGCACAACTGTCAAACACAAGTGCAAGATAGAGAGATGGGAACATGTCTAAGTTAAGTCACCGCACGAGCTTGGCCTCAGTCTTATCATCAGTCATGTGACTTAGGTATTCCGCTATTTAGAAGTCTTCAACGCCTCGCCATCATAAACTTTGAGCAAGCTCACGACCTTTCCAATTTACCTGCCATGCATAAAGCAAAACTTAACTCTATTTCTAATTCAGCTTGTGCCAATTTCACTTTGGCATAGCTGGTACGAAATTTAGCGAAGAATTCGAGCATTGAGCATTAAACATTTTTAAAAGCCGGTCTTAGCCGAAGTACATCGATTGCACTTCGGCTTATGTTCATTTTTATGCTCTTTAGTGTTTGACACCTTGATTTAAGCTCGAATTGGATTGATGCACTGATGCACTTTGATGCACTTTATAAAAAAAAAATTACACATTTTTAATTTTGCTTTTACAGCAAAATTATGAATGTGAAAATAATAGTTTATTTGTTGTACAAGAAAGTGCGTCTTCATGAATAATTTGAAAATCATTGGTAAGTGGCATTGCTCTGTCACCAACTGTACGGATGAAAATAATACAGTCATTAATTGTCAAGCAAATTGACACCCTACGTCAATTTACCACACTACAGCCATTTCATAAAACTGTCAAAGAAAAGTAGTTGTCAATTGAATATATGGACAATTTTTTTTTTAAAAACGTTGCCCCACACTAGGAATTTCTCCTGTGTCGTGGGTGCGTTTACAAACACAGAAACTCACAAACACAAACGCCCAAGAATTTAAGTTAACGTAGTCAATTTGCTTTGCAGTTAATATTCTTGTCGTACATTTATTAAGACTCTGACTCTTGGTGAATGCTGCTACACTGGTCGGATTTTACATACATAAACTACTAACACTAAAATATTACTATTTTTATCCTCAATTCCATTTTCACAGAGAATGGATGCTTGTATCTTGGTGGTCGACAGGATACATCGTTCACGTCGATGCGGAGTAGCCTTGTTTCGACATGGATATATTGGGAACACAGCATCCAGCTGTAAGACTGACCTGCCATCAAGTCTATGTTACCTGCCGTAATAAAGGGTATCGGGTTATATTTTGCTACAGGTATTATTTCTTTTGTTTCTGACATAGATTCGCGGGGTAATTTCCCAACACACTTACAGCAGGAATCGGTTTCATTTTGACGGTTCAACAACATTCAATGCGTTATTTACGTTGTTGAGCAGATAAATTTTTCGAACATATGACGCAATGGATTAGCAATATGCTTCAAATTGATTCAGATTCTGATTGATCATGTGTTACGCAATTAGGGTGCTGAATGGCAATTCCTGTAATAAAAAAAAAAATCGGCCAAGTACATGTCGGATCACGCAATGAAGCGGTCCAACTTTCAGGGTAATTAGTTGTGTTAGGGCAGCTGTTCGATTTATATCGCAGCGCTACTGCTGAGAATGAGGTCCTGGGTTTGATTCCCTGGTCGGGTAGTGTTATTAGGTTTTTTTTTTATCTTGGAATGGATTTATAACAATAACAACCTTAACATTGTAGTTGAAAAACATGTTCCCCCATACATTCGAACTGTAAATGTTAGTTTTTACGCACAATATTGAGTGATTTACCATGTTATTTTTAGACCATAGACTCTCTTTCTCATAGGTATTCCTGTAATCTATAAAGTATAGAACTATTCTGTTTTTTTTTTAATTTTAGGCTGAGCAGGTTCGGGGATAAGAGGGGATGGTCAATTTTTATCTCTTTTCTATAATAACTTTAAAAGTATTTGTTTGAAGAATATACTAAAACATATATTTGAAATTCTCTTCATAAGCCCTTTCATTTGATATGTCACACGGTACAGTTTGCAAAACTTTTTTTTTATTTTTAAATTTTTTCTCCAAAACTGTACCGGATATTCAAAATTCATTTACTTACGTCACACTTTCCTGTTTGGGTAACAAAAATTCATGTGTACCAAATTTCAATCTAATCCGTGTAGTAGATTCGGAGCAAATCGGCGGTGATGGACAGACAGAAATACAGACAGATACACGAGTGATCCTATAAGGATTTCGTTTTTCATTCAGATGTACGGAACCCTAAAAACGTTGAAAATCTAGTCTCAATCTCATGTAGGCAAACGTTACACAACGTTTGCCTGATCGCGACTGTCATTACGGGATTGCCCCACTGTGTTGTCGTCAATTAAACATTTTTTTAATCCTTATGTACAGTAGCGGTCAGAACTCCAACGCCACCATTAGAAAACTATTGCATCGTTACTCGTCACACTTGAGACCTTCTTCTATTTAGGCATTTCACACACATATACCCTCCCGTATAATGCACTCTTTCATCACAAACCAAACAGATAAAGCGTGGTTAATGGTCATCATCATAGGCTTATCGCGGCACGCAGTCTTTTTAACCGACTTCAAAAAAAGGAGGAGGTTATCAATTCGGTTGTATTTTTTTTAAATGTTCGTCACCTCAATACTCTGTCATTTATAAACCGATTTGGAAAATTCTTTTTTTATTGGAAAGGAGATACTTCCAGATTGGTCAAATTTTTATCAAAATCCACTTCTGATGACAGGATCCATGAGGAATTGAGGGAACTTCCCAAATATATTCTTGCTTGCAGTGCTCGGCCGCTATAGTAACGCTTGCTAACATATTTATGTAGTCATCGTGCGCACGGGATTTTGTTTTCAAATAAGTCAGGTGTAAGTTTCCTCGATAGTATCTACCTGAAGATGATTCGAATGACAAGCCAGTTACTTATTTTCATAGTATAAAAGTAGTTCTTTTTTTTTTTATTTTCAGTGCAAACCGCAGTCGGAATGTTTACTTATACAATGTGGATCTGGACGTACGACATTGAATTAAAACGAGTACAGTACTAGTCCATCGAAACATTTTAAAACACGAAGATCACTAGTTAATGGACACATAACATCACGCCTTGTTTCCCCGAAGGGTCAGGCAGAGGCGTACCTATAGTACACCCACATTTCGCCAGTTATGTTTAAAGTCACATGTAATAGGGGGCAAGCCTATTGCCATCTACTGTGCACAAAATCCAGACTCCGGGCTGCTACTGAGAAATTCCAGATAGAAAAACCCAATAACGCTTTGCCCGACCTGGGAATCGAACCTAGGACTTCATGCTCAGCAGTAGCGTTAGCGACCACTAGACCAACGAGGCGAGGCAACGAGGGAGGAAAATTAAAAAATTGCAGTTTACAAACAAAATAAATAGCAGAATCAACTGCATAAAAAGTAAACACGCTTTAACTACGAAAAGTCACTGTCACGGACGCGGCGGCGGCAATGTTTACCTATTACTACGGACTCAGATCTACATCATGTTGAAAAATAAGAAAATGAAAAATAATTTCCTGTGGCTAAAGTATTCATTGGATTTGATTGATTTTTTGTATACGGGCAAAGAACATGATTCTCTTTACGTAGTTTAAAGGAATGTCAATCCTCCTGTTCCACCTTGTATATTCACGTGCCCTACAGTGAGACCTCACAGGCTTTTAATTCATTTAAAATGGTCTAAACCCTTAGTTCCCAAAGTGGTCCAGGTGGACCCCCAGGGGTCAACGCAGCCAACGCAAATTTCCATGGTTAGATCTAATCTTCACATTTTTTGTCGAGTTTTAGGAATATGGTAGAAATTTAGCTGCAGGGCGTCAACCGAAACCAGCAAAATTTTGAAAGTGGTCCATGAGAAAAATTCTGAGAACCTCTAGTCTAAACGGCCTCTGCGAGTTAGCTTCGGCCCCTCATATCCCTTCCAAAGGCCCAGGACCCCATGGTCTTGAGTTATGTAAACACATAAAAAATTACGAGTCATAATTATAATGTCTCACAGACATCCGGTATCAGGCCATCTGAGGTCAGGCCGTGATCTATCAAGTCAGGCCCACTATAATTATTAAATTTTTTTTTTACCTAAATACCATAACTTCCAAACATTTGCGATCTGTTAGTTTAGTTTCATTGCTTCAAACTTAGCTAGATGACGGATCAGAAGGCCAATTCCCTTATTAAAAACGTTCAAAGTCGCAATCTCATCTCAGCGACAATCATTGTCAAAAACTTGACAAGAATGTAGGGAAATTAGAGATATTTTTGACATAATGAGACTGAGATCAGACTGTGAACGTTCTTAAAATTACGGGAAATGCCCCTCTGATGTTCGGTTCAGAATAGTATGGCATATCTCAAACTCCTGATACTCTAGCATTGTTGAACTAGTAAATCGGAAATATGAACCAAGTCTCATGTAGCTGTGTAACTTCAGTTGGTACAAGAAGTTTCTCCACATTAATATTCAATAGGCACTGGCGTCACAATATTGCATTTCTGCTCCCCAAGTTAATCTCAACTTTGATGACAACAAATCTACAAATCAAAAGATGGACTGAGTACCATGACAGTAATATTAATATGGTCTCATTTATGACCAGATGAATGTAGTGACAGCAGATCAGATAGTGTTGTTAATATTTTGTAGGCAGAGTCCAAGGACAAAACTCATAGCATATAATTCAAATAAACATTTATATTTACGTAGTGTTCAGGAGGTGCTGAGGAGCTCGTGGCTAAGTAATAACAGCCGCACGGATTGATCCGTCAGGTTAAGCTATGCTTGCCGGGGTTGGTCCGTGGATGGGTGACCATCTTTCCATACCGTGACTCCTCCGTGACACGGAAAGCACGTTAAGCCGTTGGTCCCGGCTGTCATTCGTGGATCTTTGACAGTCATTACGGGTCGTCAGAAGCCTGGAAGTCTGACAACCAGTCTTGCCAAGGGGTATCGTATTACCCAGTTACTGGGTTGTGGAGGGCAGATAGGCAGTCAATCCATGTAAAATACTGGTATCTAGCTGCATCTGATTATACTGGAAGCCGACCCCAACATAGGTGGGAAAAAGCTAGACAGATTGATTTATGTAGAATTTAATTGTCAAAAAGTTGGTAATTTAGAAAATGCATCCCTTCTTTTAAATAGATATTGTTAACATTAATGTGCCTTTCCTCCACAGTCAAATCGATTCCGTGTAATTAATTTCATTCAATCTTTTTTACCTTTAATTTGATAGATTGTACGTATCTGGAAAAAAGTAAAAGGATCTAACTCTCAATTAAATTATTATGATTAAATGATGATGCATGAAGGTTTTTATTTAAATAATATTACATTTACTCCTTAATTAGATTTATATTAGTAAAGTTGATATTAGTATTTACTTCCTACATACATACAGAACGCCACCTGCTACGATCCTTACATAGGTACTCCTTTTGCCTCGTTTACGTTCATACATCTGGTCATACACGCACGCCGGTTGCGAGTACTACGCACCTGTCCTTTCTGAAGAACATCACCAATAAGATCACTACATAATATATGTCGTCGAGAGAATGCGTTCTTGACACCTGTCAGTTTCATACTAACAAATATTTGTTTTGCGAATTTGATCCTTATTACAACTATATTTTGTCCAACTGACTGTGAATCACGCCTCAACGGCTGAATGGATTACGATGCG
The DNA here is from genome assembly GCA_947568875.1 of Fissipunctia ypsillon. NCBI lineage: Eukaryota > Metazoa > Arthropoda > Insecta > Lepidoptera > Noctuidae > Fissipunctia > Fissipunctia ypsillon. Next base: position 20,854,792 of record OX387649.1, read on the forward strand.
TATACCGTGACCTGAAATAGGACAGAGGATACTTTTTATCCCGGTGGTACGTTCCTGATAATTTCCGACCATTATTTAAAGCTAAAAAAATTAAGCTTCCTATTTACAGTAGGTACCTCTTCATCTTCCTTGTGCCTCCAGACATACGTATATAACCCAGATTGTCAGTAACGCCTTATCTAACTGTCTCAAAAGTCGTAATGTGAAAGAACCTATATCACTTGTGACACATTCAGGTTGCCGGCAGGATTGCACCGAAAGTTAACCGGAGTTAAGGCAAAGTTGCCTTGTGTCTCGAAAAACTTTGATATTGTGTTAGTGATAGCAACGCTTTGGAGTTTACGTGATTAATCTTATATGAGAGTTTGTGTGTGCGTGTTATTGTGGCGCAGTGACGTAATTAAGATAAGTGAAAGTTCACGAATTAAATATGTACCTAGTTAGGTGTGAGATTTTGGTAACCTAATCTATTACAAAAGAATAAGTTAAGTATCTATTATCAATTTTTGGTTTGTTTTGGTCACAAAAATAACATTAAATATTTATTTCCTATGATTTTGTTTATGCCAGCCCTTGCAGTCTGCTGGTTAAAGTCCTTCCAGGACCTCTTTTTCTGCGCCACCAGAATCAGATCTCACAGTACCTGAATAGAGTCAAGTGCACATCAGTGATCACAATTTGACATTGACAGCGCCTTTATGTCGTATTAATAAGGGCGATTTTTGTTGCCCAAGTGTCACCACTAATGTATGTAAGCTGGTATCAGCCGCATCGACCATCCTCAGATAATCATTGTGTAGAGTGTGAATTAATTAACACGTTGAAAACTAATAAAAACATAGCAGGCACTAAAGTTCAAAAGAATTCCATCTCTTTAATTAAGTTTAGAATCAAGGTGTAACCCGTCCTAACAAAAATGCTTTGTTAGAAGGCGTAACACTGAAATTAATGAAGTGTCACCCATTTCTAGAATTCTTTTCACGAAAATGTCACCTACATTTTCTATGCTAGGTTTTAAGTAATAAAAGGTAAAAACAAAATGTTTTATAGAGCTTCTCTGTATTGTTTCTTTTTAAAGAAATATATATTTCATGCTGTTCGTGGCAGTTTGTCTTTCTATTAACGGGATAGCAAAAAGTCTGAGTAGTTTTTTGTAAAAGATAGTGGTGGTGACATCAAATTTAGGGGTTCATAGAAATTATAAGCGGTTGAAGATTCTTAGACTAAGGGCTCCCACACAAAACTGCGATGCGATGCGAATTCGTAGTTGTGTGTGGGAGCTTTAAGTAGACAGTCCACTGCTACGTAGGATATGCACGGAGAGGTTCCCACGTTAGCTAAGCAGTTTATTTGCTCGCTAGTCATGCGTATTCGAGCGAAGCTTGGCCGTCGGTAGGTATACGACCTCGCCTACTTTTTAACCGAGGAAAAAATTGAGAAAGTTCTAAAGTCGACGCGTATATATCGTCATGGCGGGTTACTTTGACTCAACAGAGGTTCCCAGACTTTTTTTCTCATAGACCACTTTCTTTAGATGGTTCCGGTGGACCCCCTGCAGCTACATTTCTACCATATTCTCCAAAACTCGACAAAAAATGTGAAGACAGAACCCAACGTAGACCCCCGTCGAGTCTCCCGTGGACCCCTGGGGGTCCACCTGGACCACATTGGGAACTAAGGCTCTAGAACATAACTTTCGCACAAATTGAGACAAATGTTTAGTATCATTAAGTCCACACTACAGTTCCGCGAGTACGCATGTATATCACCATCTATTAGCTGTTATCGAAGGAATACGACGTTCGGTTGTGTGGTCGCGACACGTCGGGCAGTTCAAACATTTGTCAACTTTTTACTCATACAAAGTGACGCTTGTACACGTGTGTAGCTTAGCCGTGGGCTGCTGTGGAATAGCGCCATATTCTCGTCAACTAAATGATCCTAAACATAAAATTTCCTTTGGAAACATGAAAAAATAAAGTTAAAAATGACGTTTTGATAATGACATTTGGCGCGAGTGATATTTCTGTTTTTTTTTTTTATTGAAAATAAAGTGTTTTCGTGTCTAATCGACGGTAAGTGAATAAAATAAAATATTCATTTAAAAGTAGTTATTAAGTACATCGTTTTAGACAATATTTGCACAAAATAAAATCATAGATACCATTTTGTTTGAGCTAATAATGTTACGTAAGCAAACGACACTTTCGGCCATACTCTGTTGTCATCATATTTTGTTTCTCATCTCTCGTAATACGAGTATTGTTTAGATTTTATAGTATGATCTGTTTAATCAAGAAAACAAAACAATTTACGTTGAGTGCAGTTGATAAAAACATTAGTACCGTCATGTCACACCCGCGCGCGAAGCTGGCTGTGTCGCAAATTACCAGACAAAATTTACCCGACGTTCAATTAATCGGTTAATAAATGTTGAAGACCTTAATTGTCAGATCTGACGTTATTCAAAAGAAAAAACGAGAGTAAGATACTTTTGTCTAGTGGACGCAAGGGCAAATTGTTACAGCGAATAAGATATGACATTCTAATCTAACGCCTCAACCGATCTCTGTAACATTTGGCATGAAGGCAAACATAACCTGCACCTTAATTGCGTAACACATTATGAATTGTCTGAATGATTTTGAAGAAAATTGCTAATCCATAGCTTCAGATGTTCGAAAAATTTGTCTGCTCAACAACGTATATAACGCAATGTATGTTGTTGAACTATCAAAATGAAACCGATTCCTAATGTGTTACGCAATTGCCTCGCTGCTCTACCTTAACAATGCAATCAAAGCTGAGGTCTTGAAACAAAAAAGCTTAAACAATTCTCTAATGCATTCCTGTAATATTTTTGTTTATTAAAGAAAGATAAATATGTTTATTGCCACAATAACGCGTGCACATAAAAAATATAATTTGGCTCGAATAAATGATACTTAGTAGATACCTAAAAAATCTATAATTACAAGCACAGAACAGAAAGACCTGATAAGAGAGCGTGTTTCACGCCTCCTCGTTGGCGGAGGTGCCTAAAGCCGGTTACACTGCTCGACTGACCGTCGTCGGTGCGTACGTCGGTTCCGCTAATCATTTATATGGAAATTTATAAAACCTTACAATGCTACACTGACCGTCCGCATGGTGCTATGCACTGCGTGCGAGGAAGCAGTCGAGCGCGTCCGCATGCGTACCGTCGCGTCGGTCGACCGACGTGCTATGGAAACAAATGAACGCGTGTTCAGTACTACACCGACCGGTGGACCAACCATACGTTATTGTAGTGTAGGCATAATAAAGCACTTTCTATCCATCCATCTTTTTTTTTTGTTTTCGGGGGGAAACCTTCAAAAGGTGCCCGGACTTTGGGGAAAAGACCGGGGAGTGTGGGATTTTTACCTCACTAAAGCCACCCCGGTTACTACTATCTGCACATGGAGGGGGCTCCGTTACCTCACAAAAGACCGATCCGAAACCCCCTCTGTGCAGCGCCTGTTAGGGCACATCTCTGGGGAGACTGTAAAAGGGTCTCCCCGAAACATAACTGTGCAAATATGCAAGGCAGCACGTGGCCACTGTACGCCGTCTTCCCTGAGGTCAATTAGTGGGCGGACAGAGTTCCTACCCTGAGCGCCCGTGACCCCAAATTCTCGCCTGCCTTACAGGATGCAGGCGGGGTTTGGGCGTGTTAGTCGTCAAGGCGGTTGCCTCCCCGACGCCTTCTTCTCCGAGTGGGATCAGCCCTCTCACGATCCCGCTCAGTAACCTCCTTCTGAACCATCACGGTCTCACAGAGCCTTTTCCCTCCAGTTCTCCGACACCGCCAGCATAGACCCAACCACTGCTGGCAGAGACAAATCTCGCCCGATCCTGGCGACCAGGAGCCGTACTTCAGAAGCCCACGCAGGGCACTCCTCGAGCGTGTACTGTGCAGAATCTAAGCCACCTCTGCATTGGTGGCAATTTGCCGTGGCCTCTCGCCCAATCTTGTTTAGATACTCGCCGAAGCAACCGTGCCCGGTCAGCACCTGAGTGAGCCTATAAGAGATGCGCTCCCCTCTTTTCAGCTAGGCTTCGAAGTGCGGTAGGACGGCTTCGACAACGCGTTTACGTGAATATTGTGGATGTTGCAGCCGCTTACGCTACCACTCGAGCGCGTGTCGCCATTCCTGCTGCCTTAGTCGTACAACAGCGATTCCTAGCAGACCATTGCCACTTTGGCGGATGACAAGGATTCGGTTATAGACCCTCGCATCCATATCCGCCAAGATGTCCTACGGCGAAAAACCTGTGAGAAGAGTTGCCATCTCAAAGGATACAGTTCAGTATCCTCATGCGGTACGAATAGCCATTTTCCGCTGCAGGCTTTTGATCTCAGTCCTGCAGCTTTGGATGCCTGACAGCCTATTTGACCAAACAGATGCCCCATAAAGGACCATCGATCGAACGACAGCCGCGTAGAGGCAACAAACTTCTTCTCAAGGTCCACCGAGATTGGGCAACAGTCTGTGCAAAGTACCCACTGCCTTCCCGACGCGGGGAACCAGACACTCGAAGTGCTCTTCGAAGCCCCACCGACCGTCCAGGGTAAGGCCGAGGTACTTGATGTATTGACACACCTGGACTTGCGCATTTCCAACTCTGACCAATAAGCTGGGTGGCTCTCTGCTTCTCGGTAGTTTGTGGAACCAAAGTACCTCAGTTTTATGAGGCGCTATCTCTAAACCCAGCCCGCACACCGAAGCCACGACTTTTACCACTCCGAGCTCGGTAAACTGGATGGTCTTTTCGATGGTGTCCCGCCGGCCAACATCAGGGTGTCATCTACGTAGCAAACAACATTGACGCCAACGGGGAGGTCAACACACAGGGCCACCTCGTAAGCGAGATTCCACAAGAAAGAACCTAAAACTGACCCCTACGGAACCCCACACGTAATCTTCCTGCGATGAAAGCTACCGTCCCGATCCACATAACGAATATGCCGGTCACGAAGGTAGGCTCCGACGATGCACTGTAGGTAATGAGGCGCTCTGTGATGTACAAGAGCCGCCCTAATCGCATCCCAAGGCAGAGAGTTAAAGGCGTTGACTATATCCAAACTTACCGCCAGCACCATCCCACCCTGGGACACCACCTGTTCCTACAGCGACCGTACGCGTAGGATCGCATCCACAGTAGAACGCTGCTGCCGGAAGCCATACTGGACATCGGCAAGGTCGGGACCAACACTTGATAGATGCCTGACGAGCCTTTCAGCAACTATTCTTTCGAATAGTTTGGAAACGTCGTCGAGCAGGCAAATGGGACGGTATGCAGAAAGAGACTCTAAGTCCCGGCCTTCCTTCCTCAATAGGACCAATCCAGCCTCCTTCCAGCCAGAGGGGAACACGCCCTCACGGAGGCAGCTGGTAAACAACCGTCTTAGGCGGTCCTCCAGAGCAGACAAAGCCAGAACCCAAGCTCGACCAGGGATACCATCCAGACCTGGCACGGTGTTACGAACCCCCAAACGTCTCACGGCTCGATCTAGCTCGCTTTCAGTCACCCCTAACTCAGTCTCAGTCTAGTCTGTCCCAAACTACCGGATAGAGCGTGTTTACGACTCTCTCCAGTAGACCTGTTTCTGTGATAGGGGGGACCCATGAACGTAATTTAGCCATTACCAACTTATAAAGTCTTCCCCATGGATCCCTGTCCAGCCATCCATCCATCTTTTTACATAAATAACTGTCATTCTCATTCTTACTGTTGGACAAAATAACATGTTTCATGAACATTGAAGTGAAGATGCTTAATCTTTTCATTCTTCAACTGTACATACTAAGGTATGATACAAAGATAACTACATGTGTAATATCACTTACACAACCCTTACCGGACTTTGACGTTTAAGCAATATCCAGGCATTTGACTGACATTTTAGGCATAAATCGGCGCATAATAATATTACTGTGAATCATTATTTATAAATAATTGTTTCTCATATGATTGATTTAGGTTTGCATTATTTAAATTAGAATTAGCATACCTAGATAGACAAGTCATTAATTTACTTCACATAAAAGGAATATCACGCCTTGTTTCCCCGAAGGGTTGGGCAGAGATGTACCTATAGGACACACAAATTTTGCCAGTTATGTTTAAGTCCCATGTAATAGGGAGCGAGACTATTGCCATCGACCGGGCACAGATCCAGACTCCGGGCAGCAGCCCGGAGTCTGGTACAGGTGAGTCTGTGCGGGTTGGTACCGATCGGTGCAGGTATAATATTTCCGGTACAGGCGAGTCTGTACGGGTCAGTACCAATCGGTGCAGGTACATATAATATTCCCATGTTATCTTATGTGCTCACTTATAAAGAAACAGGTTTAAACTTGTCGGTGCCGACTACCTTCTTAACCCTGTACCGATCGGTACCGACCCGCAGGGGCTTGTCTGTACCGGAAACCTGATTCTTTATGTAAGCACCCTAAGTACCTACTAGCCACAGTAGTTTCAACCTTGCAAATCGAAGGTTCTACGAGGCTGTTATTTGAACAAGACCTCGCTCTGGCCTAGAAATAATAATAAGTTTCGGAAGTAAGTACAACATTTCTGACCGTTAACGTTTAATGTTTCATGGCAGTCTGTTTGCGTTGGCTAAAGTTCCGATGAAACAAACATAGTAACTGTTTAACTTCCAGCGATATTACCCGCAGTATCTGGTAAACAATTAATATTACGAACAAAACAAAACACTAAAACTAAGGGAGAATAAAAGTTTAACCACAGAGTACGGAGACGCCTCGGATGCCGCTGTCAGAGACGGTACTTCAAACACATTCTTATTTATACATAATATATAATTACTTGTCCTGACTAGCTGATTCATAAACGGCTGGGGCTACAAACGTGAGATTTAGGCAGTTAATGATAAATGATAAATAAATGATAAATGATTTTATTTCTGTAAGTAGGTTTATACAAACACTTTTACATGTCAAACATTTTTTTTTTAAACTAGATGAGGCCGGCGTTTCCTATCTGACTACTCTGAGAAGAAAGGCCGAAACAAACTCAGAGGTCACAGACTCTTTTAAAGTCCAGACATAATCTTGGTCAGATCATGTGAAGACCATGTAGGTTGGTGTCTGAAATGGTCTTTTGAGGAAAGAACCACACAGATTGAGTGGACCTGTCCAGTCATTGCAAGCATCTGTCAGTAATCGTACAGCTCAACATAAAAGTTAAGGAGCTCAACGATTCGACGAACAATACCAAAGAAAGGACATTTGGGTAGGCCGCATAATTTACTTTTAGATGCATTTTTGTTGTAAACTTTAATGTAAACTATTTCAAGAAATCGCATTAAGACTCTCCAGATATGTTGTTTTATGAAGATTACTGTGTTAAATTATTTCATTCGGTTATATGTCACTCAAAATAAAATTATCACATCTATAAGTATATTTTTCCTTAGAAATTACAATAAAATTACAACACTTTTTTGTTGTTAGCACCCACTAAGGGAGGATTTTTGAAAATTCGACCTTTAAGGGGGTGAAAAGGGGTATTTTATAACTTAACATCACGCCTTGCTTTGCCGAAGGGTAAGGCAGAGGTGTACTTATAGTTCACCCACATTTCGCCAGTTATGTTTAAGTTCCATGTAATAGGGGGCGAGCCTATTGCCATCTACCGGGCACAAATCCAGACTCCGGACTGCTACTGAGAAATTCAAGATAGAAAAACCCAATAAAATTTTCCCGACCTGGGAATCAAACCCAGGTCCTCATGCTCAGCAGTAGCGCTTGCAACTACCACTAGACCAACGAGGCAGTCTAATAGGAGGGTATTTTATTTGTATGAAAAATCTTATTTATTTATTAAATACTTCATGCACAGAAATGTACAGAGGCGGACTTAATGTCATAGGCATTTTCTACCAGTCAACCTTTGGGTGATGCAGAGACAAACAGTGGTAAATGCAATTATGAGAAATTGTGGAATACATATTTAATTAAATACACACATATACCTATTACAAACTATAAATATAATAATATATACGTGATTATATATAAATTAGCGCAAATAAATATATATTTCTTGAGATAATAAACTTGAAACTTGACATGAATACTTATCTAAGTAACAAATGAAGTTTGTCATTTTTGTTTTTCTAAACTACACCCTAAAGCGGGGGATTGGGGCGTGATACAGTTTTTATGTAAGAATTTTAACGCGCGGTCCGATTAACTTGAAACTCAGTACTTATACTTAAGGCAGAAAATAAAGAATAACGTGTACCCATCAGGGTTTTGAAAATCTACCCCTTTTTTTTTTTTTTTGGATGGGAAATCATCAAATGACTTCTCCCGCTCTGGGCGGAGCGGGAGGGCGTGTCAGACTTTTACTGGCTAAAACCCACCCGTGTTCCTTCTGTTGCCTGTGGACGGGGTACTAAAGTACGAAATCCACGCGGACGACGTCGAGCGCAAAGTGCTAGTGTTCCATACAAACCAAGCGTTGCCACACCAACCGCAACTGTACCAACCAACCAACCGCAACCGCAGCAACCGATTAATCGCACTACGATACAAATGACGAATAGAAACTGTCGGCTTTGTATGGCGGTCCGTGACAGTAGTTGTGCACTCAACCCACATTCGGCTGCACGAATTTCCTAAGTACCTACTGTTAGGGATGGGCGCGCTAACCGTACCGAGTAAAATTAATAAAAAATGTATTTAGTATTTAACGTGTAATTGTTTCAATCGTTCTATTTATATCCTATCTGTCCAATCAGATTCTCCCTTCTTTTTTTATCCGGCTCCCTGTCGTTTCGGGTGACGCAGCTCTCGGGGCATGGTTGCTTCGGGAAGTACCTGTGTCGCATAAACAGGGAGCCGGACGCCCGGTGTCTCCACTGCGTCGACTGTCGGGAGGACACGGCGCGGCATACGCTGGCAGAGTGTGCCGCTTGGGAGAAGCCACGCCGTGCCCTCATCTCTGGAGTAGGCGGTGACCTGTCGCTGCCGGCTGTCGTGAATTCGATGGTCGGCAGCGAGGAGTCCTAGGACGCGGTGGTTTCCTTCTGCGAGACAGTCATCTTGCAGAAGGAGACTGCGGAAATGGAGAGGGAGATCACATCCTCTCACCTGGCCCGCAGCAGGCGCACCGGGCGTCGGTGGAGGGCGGACAACGCCCTCTTGCAGCCCCCCTAAATGGGTCCAGGGGCGACAGACGTCCGTCGCCCCCCATACATCGGACCCGAGGTGGCGGCGCGTAGTGTTCCACGCGCGCCCCTCTTAGACGTCGCGGGGGGAGTCAAACACCTCACTCCCCCCCTCGACACGAGGAGGGGCCTGCCGTGGCGGGCTGGCACCAGCCGGGGGTTGCGGAAGGATCGTAAGTTCCCGCGACCCTCGGCGTAGGTGTCAGATGGAACACCGGGGTAATTTTTAGCCAGTAAGAGTCTCCGCCCGCCTCAGGGCGGAGGACATCCATGAGGATTTTCCACCCCGAAACAAAAAAAAAAAAATGGGCGCGCTAACCGTACCGAGTAAAATTAATAAAAGATGTATTTAGTATTTAACGTGTAATTGTTTCAATCGTTCTATTCATATCCTATCTGACCAATCTGATCTCCCTTCTTTTTTTATCTTCTATAATATGAAAATAGTTTGTATCTCATAATATTATGCCATCAACTTAGTAAATACTAGCTGTGCCCCGCGACTTCGTTTGCGTGGATGTCGTAAGATACACAGTATGCTAAAATAACAGCCACATTTTAATAAAACTCCCTCGTCCCCCGACCCGTCGCCAACCGTCGCGTTGAATCGCCTGCCCGCGCTATTATATTAGGTACTTCGTTTTCGCTTAGTGTTCTTTCTGACTTTTTTCTTTTTGCTCGGCTGCTAAGGGCCGTAGCGTGATGTTAAATAACCTATAACTATCCTCGAGAATTGGGCTACCAAATGCAAAAAGAATTTTTCAAATCTGACTTTTTGTTCATAATTTCATAGGTTTTCACATTTTTGCGCGGAACCCTAATTATTTTTCTAAAACAAAAGTAGCCTTAGTTACCCGCCGTAACATCAGCTATCTGCCAGTGAAAGTCCCGTCAAAATCTGTTCAGCCATTTCGAAGATTAGCCGGAACAAACAAACAGACAGACGGACAGACAGACAAAAATGTTAAAAATTGCTGTTTTGTTATAAGATCCTTTTATACTTTCCTATGCAGTAAGTAAAAAGTTGTTAGTTTGACATTACAAACAGACACTTCAATTCTATTTATTTGCATAGATTTATACTAGCGGAGGTTGCATGGAAACGCTCTTCCTAGACGCTGCCCATGCGGCGAATCCGTGCCCTGTGAGTTTAACAATAAAAAATTGCGGTAAATTTTTACTTTACAGTCAAGCTGAAAGAAAAGCCGTGTAAGATAAAATTTTAGCCTTTGGTTTTAAAATGGTTTGTAAAACCAATCATCGTTTTAGCGTGAACCAAAAACAATCTTGTGAGTGTGTTCAGTCTCTGTATTTATTGCGGTTTACAGAAATATTTAAAATATAATGGGGACGTGGGTAAATATAATAACAGCCGCACGGGTCGATCGAAGGTTAAGCTACGCTTGCCGCGGTCGGTTCGTAGATGGGTTAACCATCCATTTCACACGCGAAGAGCACATTAAACTGTTAGTCCCGGCTGTCATTCTTAGATATATTTTTGACAGTGTTTCCGGGTAGTCAGAACCCCTAAAGCCTGACAACCAGTTCTACTGGTATTCAGCTGCATTCAGTTAGACTGCAAGCTGAGCCCAGCATTGTTGTGAGAAGACTAGGCATTTAAAACATGCAAAATAATATTAATTTATTATTTTAAGGATCATCAAGATACGTTTGGCCTGATGAAATCCGTTCTTGTATTTTCTTATTGATTTACATATTTGCTATTTGTTTTCGATCTATTTATGATAAATTCACTTTTAAAATCTTTGTTAACAAATTAGCAAAATATAGACTTAAATATTTAGACTGAAATAATTAAATTGAATAGATAAGTAGCAGATAAATTTTTGTTTAAATAGTCTCACATTTAAAATTAACGGTGAATCTGATCCTTAAACAGCCCCTTAGGACCACAAAATTAATTTGCGCTCTTCATAAATTCTCAATTTAAAATCAGAATTTAATGAGCGCTTAAAATGCCACGAAAGACCGAATCAAAGGTTACGCAAACACTCCGCCTTCTAAATTCAGAAATAGCACAAGGGCTTGCAGCCCCTGAAGAACCCTTGAGCGTAGAGTTACATTATTCTGCGACAGATCTCAAATATCAATGGATCCGAGAGTTAGGAACATTAACTAGTAACAAAATCTTTTTCTTTGCGAAAGGTGATAAAGTTGTATCGTTTTTACAAGGTTGTTTGATGAATTTGGTGAAAAATATTGTTACAGATAGAAAAACAACACTAACATTGAGAGTGGGATTTAGACTGAAAGCTGATTCTCGTACTTAAAAAAACGTTCAAATTCGCAATATTATTCAGCGGCAAACAATGTCAAAAATGTTGGTAAATTAGCGGCTTTCTTGAAAGATTAAAATATAGATTAAGAATATTATAATAGTTAATTTTGTTTTTTTTTTTAATTTAATTTTGATTCAATTTTTAATGTCATTTAATTTTGATTTGATTATATATATTACGTACACATACATACATAAACTCACGCCTTCTTCCTATGGGGGTAGGCAGAAACTACAGAATGCCACCTGCTACGATCCTCACATACTGCTTTTGCCTCGTTTCTGGTCATACACGCACGCCGGTTGCGAGTACTACGCACCTCACCTTTCTGAAGAACATCACCAATAAGATCACTATATGTCTTCCTAGGGCGTATCCTGCCGGCGTTTCCACTCACATCTGTCGTGTAAATACCTTTTGTTAGTCGACTTTCATTCATCCTCTCAACATGACCAAACCGTCTAAACATACTCTTTTCAATTTTTGTCACTACATCTTCTTTACACCGCTACGTTGCCTTAACACATCGTTCCTCAGTCTATCATTCATAGTCACACCACACATGTTTTGCAAGGAACGCATTTACACAGCATTTATTTTACGCTACGCTAGTTTTTTTTTATATATTACGTGTACTAACAAAGTTTAAAATACTGTACCTGCTAACAAAATATGGCCTGTTATTGTCCGAAATAAACGTTTTGAATTGAATTGAATAAAGAATGTGAACATTCTTAAAAATACGGGAATTGCCTCTCAGCCCTCTTAAAGCAGTATTATTTTAATGTTACTTCAGTGTGAGAAAGAGATGAAGCTATACAGGACGTCTAGCTCCATCTCTTTCCCACACTCAAGTAAGATTACAATACAAGATTGTACTTAGGTGAGTGTGCTCGAGAACTCCACGACCTCATTCCGCCTGCCCCCTTCTGCCATCGGACATCTAGACGCACTACAGGACGTCTAGCTCCATCTCTTTCCCACACTCAAGTAAGATTACAATACAAGATTGTACTTAGGTGAGTGTGCTCGAGAACTCCACGACCTCATTCCGCCTGCCCCCTTCTGCCATCGGACATCTAGACACACTGCAGCTACCTAGTTGCTATTCCACCAATTCGCACTAAGCGTTTCCAAATGTCTTTTGTGGTGCGCACAGCAAAGGAGTGGAACTCTCTGCCTGCGTCTGTGTTTCCGAATGTATACAACCCCGATCTCTTCAAAGTGAGAGTTAACAAGCTTCTTCTGGGTAAGCTCGCTCCATCATCGACTTTGTCTCTGTCATCTCTGACCTAGACTAGAGTCAAGAGCAAACCTATCTTACATAAAAAAAAACTGTTTTAAGAGGTGGTGGTCTAGCTTCGAGTCTTTTACCACGAATTGTAGGTATAGATACACCATCACCAGTGCGTTCCACCGGAGCTTTCAGGTCACTTCCATGCTTCAAATGGCCGCCATGTGGTTTCATTTGACAGCGGTCTGGTAATAGACGGAGGACATCCACGAGACTTTGCAGACTAAAATATGTTCAAGAACACTTCACATGGTCAATAAATCTTGCGTGCCGTGACACTTACACAGTGCATATAAACAGGGGTTTAAACCAAAGGAACGTAGAGCCAGAGGGCCTAGTCAAAGTTACATTCATCAGCGATAACGATGATAGAAAAACGCGAAGTTGCCATTTTAAATATTTTATTTATACAAACATTTAGATTAAGTATTGTGTGTTTATTTTATTTCTTATTTATATTTCATTGCATGCTGCACCGGCCGACGTCATCAAAAAGGAGTAGAAATACGAAACGCTGTCCACTTTGTACGGAACCCATATAGGATCACTCGTGTGTCTGTCTGTCTGTCCGTCTGTCATAGCCGATTTGCTCTGAATCCACTGAACCGATTAAGCTAAAATTTGGTACACATATGAATTTCTGAGACCCAAACACGAACGTGTAACGTAAATAAATAAATTTTAAATATGGGATTCACTTTTGCGGGGAAAGTTAGAAAATAAAAAAAATATATAGTGCAAACTGTATTGTGTGACTCAACAAATGAAAGGGCCTATTGTAAGTATTGTGAAATATATTTTTTTTATAATTTAAAACAAATAGGCTTAAAGTTGTTAAAGAAAATTGATGAAAATTGACCATTATGCCCTTATCTTCAAAACTCCTAAGCCTAAAATTAAAAAAAAAAGTAAGTCACTCAATTTTGTGCATACGAACTAACATTTACAGTTAGAATTTATGGTGGGACATGTTTTTATACTACAATGTTAAGTTTTTTCTTGGGATAAATTCATCCCAACTACAGAACCCTTCATTATGCGTGGTCCGACACGCACTTAGCCAGTTTTTTCTTGATATTCTTGGCATTTTAGTATGGATAGATCAACGAATAAATGTCGCTGTTTACACAAAAATAATGTGGTAAAGTGGGGACAAAATGTACACGATTTGCTCGTTTGGTCTACACCGACTATTACAGGAAGGAATGGAAACTACTGACACTGTTAAACTCGAAATTATGGGCTGCTTGGCTAAATTGCCAAAGACATGCTAAGAAAACACCCACTACATAGACATTGTCATAGTCCATTAAAATTAATTTCTCTTTATGTTATAATTTATTCCAAAATTCGAACGTAAATCGCAAACAGAAAACGCAAGATCATTAAAACTAACGTCTCGAGAGTCATTAGATAATTTCGTCTTTAAATTATTAAGCGCAAGGGTGGAAAATAAATTCAATGAATAAAGCATAAATTGCTAGACATCCCGCTGTAGAACGATGCCCTAACTAATTATACTGAGTGGTAATTCCAGGATAAATACCTACCTACCTACGGATCTCCTGATGCTTTTACAGAATTAATTCTAAAGTGTGGTACAGACAATCATTTGATGTGTTATTGTAATTATCTGTGGATATGTTTAGGGTCACATTCACCATAATTTGTAAGTTACTAAATCCCTTTAAGCCATTTGACGACACGTAATGTCTCACTATGAAAAGCAGTCCGTCACATTTAATAACTGGGTTTGCTGAAAGTGGGCCTTAGTTGAGTCGTATTTTGGGCCAGATTAACCAACAGTTTATTCAATCACCAATTAAATCTCAGTAGGTAATATTAATAAGGGGAAGCGCTAAGGTAGCCCGCGAAATTAAAATTTTCTTACAATTTTTGCAGTTTGCAGCTCAGTGTCCGGCCGAATGTTGATTAAAGTAAGATTTGCGACCGTAACCGATATATATTTACATAATTATAATCATTAGAATCAGTAATACAACTTCTTAAGTTAGTATAATCCTCAAACGTCAAGATTTCATGAAAGAGTCGTTCAATAGGATTACTTGGTCTTAGATAGTTTTAATGGTAACTTTAATGATTATAAATCTATAGATACATATTTGTTGCAGTCGCGAATCAAATTTCAATCAACATACAACTTAATACTGACCTGCAAATTGCAAAAAACGTAAGCACATTTGAATTTCGCGGGCTACCCTGGCGCGTGCGCCTTAAGTAACTCGACTGATTTAATATTTCCGCAGGTTAAGATTTCAAAACGTTAAAGTTCGGTTAGAGATTGTTCCAAAAATAATGAAGGAAAGAATTGTAGGTCTATTCTGCAATTCACTGTCCTAGAAAGAAAGAAAGAAAGATATTTTATTTGGGACACGCACAGGAAATACAACAATAAAAAGAACATTAAAACTAACAATATCATAAACACAAATAAAACAAAAGGAAAGAAAAAAAAGACAAAGACCTGTGCGAGGCCTAAAAGGCTCCTATCTCAGCATGATGCTGCGATATTTGAAAAAACACATACCGCAGGGCTGATATTCTGACAGGGCCCACTGTGATGCCATGGACACACCTAAGGACATAAAATAAACACTAAAATATATTATAAAACACAAAATTCTATGCAAAACCGTATTTGATAATAAACTAAATAAAACATAAAAACTATTACGTTACGATCGACCCACACCCGTTTTCTATCCAAAATAATTAGGTAACGACTTGTAGGTAACTCTGGCATTGTTAATTCCGATAAAATTATCATTCTTCTTTTAAGCGTGTCGATGGCAATATAGATAAAGTGGGCCCAGAATTTGGCTGCGAGTTTGGCATCTTCAGTAGCGTCGATCAGTTCCTGTAGTACGCAAACAACAGGACATGTTGAACACGATTACCATTTTTTATATTGTTAGTTATTCCACACAAAAGTTAACTTTCTTTAAAGTCAACTTTTTGATTTCAATTTGATTATGATCAAGCAATAACCTGCTTGAATATAATCAAATACCGGACGTAACAAGAAAAGGACAAGTGCGCAAATTGCTTAATACTCCTACATACCCTCAGTGCGAAACTGCCTCGGTATCATAATTTCAAAATCGGGTTTACTCAGGTTAATAAAAAGCCTTGGGCTCAAGGAAGTACACACAAGGTCATGATAATATTATGGTAATTATGATACATATTTATCATTATCTGTATGTATGGGGGTCACACTGAAAGTTTTTAGAATAGGCCAGTAAGAAAAGCAGCCGATGAAAAATTCGTTTAAATTTGGTATAGGAACCCTTTGGGAATCTGTAGATGTGTAATGAATTCATATGTCATTTGTTTATACAAATTGGCGGCAATTTAAAAAGTGTTTGTCGTGCGTCGAAACGGCTTTGACTAGAGAATATTTTCACTCAATGATTTATTACCACTTTCGTTGCGGTCTTACTCAACCTTACGATAGACTTCGATTAGCATTTCATGACGAAGCCCCATCTCGTGCCACTTTTTAAAACTGGTTTAATGAGTTTAAACATAGTTGAAGCAAACTCACTGATGATTCGCGAGAAGGACGTCCTTCTACGGCAACCACTGAAGATAACGTGAGTGTTGTGCGGCTAATGATAGAAGCTGATAGAAGGGTGACATATCAACAGATTTGGGCAGCTTTAAGCATTTGTATAAGTCAAGTACAAAAACTCTAACATGAACATTTAGGCGTCAGAAAGCTTTGTACTAGATGAATACCTCATAATTTGACGAAAGATCAAAAACGCCGTCGTTGGGATTAGTGCCACTCAATGCTTGAAAAGCATGACGGAGTTGACTCCAATGCTGTGTATGAAATCGTCACAGGTGATGAAAGCTAGATATATTGTTACGAGCCCGAAACCAAAAGACAATCTGCGCAATGGATGTTTCTATTCGAAGATTTGCCATCAAAAGTAAAGAAGGGCAGAAGTCAAGGAAAAAAAATGATTGCCTCATTCTTTGGACGGACGGGTCATTTTGCAATTGTCCTAGAAGATAAAAGGACTATTAGTGCAGATTGTATGTCAGTCATTATTTACCAGTTGTCTTAGAAAATGTTAGACAGCAGCGCTCAAGAAGCAGGATCCTCCTCCACCACGACAACGCTCCAGCCCACTCTGCCAGACGGACTATCGAATATTTGTCTATCGAAGGTGTGGAGTTAGTGAGTCATCCTTCTTATTGTCCCGACCTGGCGCCTTGTGACTTTTATTTATTTCCAAAATTAAAAGATAAACGTCACGATGCCAATCTTCAGGGTTCATAAAACGAATTCCTCTCATCTTCCTCTCATTTACTAAACAAAGTCTTCCCGCCGTGTCTGTCTGTCCGAACGCGATAAACTCAAAAACTACCGAACGGATTTTCATCCGGTTTTCACCAATGGACGGACTGATTCATTAGGAAGATTTAAGTGTATAATTCATTAAGACTGTATAAATTGGCTGAAATATGATGATATGATTATTGTTGAGGATGTCGGAAAAAAATCATGCCGACTGGGAGCGTTCTGGCGTGCGCCGCGCAAACCAATATTAGAGTATTACGGAACATAGGGTAATTTTAATCCCAGTAGTACATTCCTGTGGGATATTTTCCATCATCCATGCAGCGAAGCCGCGGGCAAAAGCTAGTCCTTTTTAACGCTACGCGACAACAGACCTATTCATCTTTACGTGACACGTGGTTACGTGTCAGGTATACAAATACAAAACAACTACGAAGCTAAGCCTCAAATTAACATAACTGGCAACATCAATATTATAAAGCCAATACAGTAGATACAAGACAAACAAAGGTTAATCTGGGCACGTGAGAGACACGTTATGCTAACGCGTGCCGTACACATAATCCGTCATCGGCCGACCTATACTCGTAAGTCATCGGCCGTACTCGGGTGATCGAACCAAGCATAATATGTAAAAGAAGGTGAGGGCGTATACCTAGTTATTGAACGTCATCGGACGATGTCGGTTGAAGTAATGTACTCACTTACTTTCTTTTATAGTCTGTTTCAAAAGTATTTGAAGAGAATGTAAATAACTCTGTTTAGTTTAAATTCTTACGCAATCACTCAATCAAAAGTGATTAGTAACACATTCATCACTGTATTTAGAAGGTTTCAACTTCATATCTGACAAGTTTCTTCAACATTTTTTTGTTTAAAAAACATTATTAAATTGTCATAAAATTGTTAATTCAGCAAGGTTGCTCAGCGCGCTATGGAGCGGGCTATGCTTAGAGTTTCTATGATAGTTAAAATCAGGATTGAAGTTATCCGGAAAAGAACCAGAGTAACTGACATAGCCTGCAGAGTAAGCAAACTAAAGTGGCAGTGGGCTGGCCATGTTTGTGGAAGGACCGATGGCCGGTGGAGCAGACGAGTCCTGGAGTGGAGATTACGTATCGGCAAGCGTAGTGTGAGACGCCCCCCAGCTAGATGGACCGACGACCTAAAGAAGGTGGCTGGGACAGACTGGATGCGGAGGGCGGAGGACAGGGTATTGTGGCGCAGCCTGGGAGAAGCCTATGTCCAGCAGTGGACTGCGATAGGCTGAGTTGATTAAATTGAAATTGTAGTTGAAAAATCATCGATGAAAATTGAGATTATAAAACTAACATCAATCGTCAAATGAAAAATGTATATAATTAAGGTGATTTAAAATTAGAATTTTGGTTTTTATAATAATCAAATTGAGTGACTTGATTGAATTGGCAGATAAAAATCCACAAGTACGTTTTTTAATCCGTCTGATTTAATCAGATATTTTTGAAACTGACTATGCATTACATTGTTTTCGGCCGACAACGTACGAGTACAGTTCGGCCGATGACGGATTATGTGTGCGCGATAGCCTTAAGTGTAGAGTCAACAAGCGATGAAGTAATAAACTTCGTTAGTGCTGAACAATGTAGGCTGTATGGCCTGTTTATGAAGACAGGGATTCTAATTCAGATGATGGTGATATAATAAAGACCAAGAGAATCTGGATGACTGTACTATTTGCGTTTTAAATAAGCATGGCAATATAGAGGTCATTAACCTACCTGCATAATAATTGACAAAGATTGTTCTTCTTTTACGCCATCCCATCTTCCTGGCTCGGCATGCTGTACTGGCGCTGCTGCTTCGGCTGCAGAAAACCTCAAGCGGCGAAATTATAATAACCTTACCGGTAATTATATTTTCGAGCCGTTTGGGGTTGAAACCCTCGGGCCGTGGGGTCCGAGAGCTCATGGTCTCTTTAAGGAAATCTCGAAACGGCTGGTTGACACTTCCCGTGACCCAAGGGCTGGCTTTTATCTTGGCCAGAGGCTAAGCATTGCCATACAAAGTGGCAATGGTACCAGTCTTTTGGGTACATTACCAGTCGACAGCGATGCGGAGGAATTTTTCGACGCCATATTTTAGTTTGTTAATAGCTTTAGTTAGGTTAGTATATTTTTTTTTTAAATAGTTTGTTAGTTAATTTAGTGCCTGTAGAAACAATAAACTTACTAGAATCATTGTAAGTAATCTACATAAGTTATGCAAACTTCTTGTATTTCTTTACTCACTATTGTCTAAAGGACGGATTACCATAGTAACCACAGAGTCCTCTTTTATAAATATATAGGATAGTAATCTACCTGCATTTATTGAAATCATTTATTTCCAAAACGAAAATAAAGCCCTATCGTGACATTCGGCATTTTTACTAATGAAAAAACGATAATAGTTTATTGTTCGGGCTTCTACGACGATATTGGGATCGAAATGTATTGTGTTTGAAAAACGGAATCTAAACACAAAACCGCGAAATGTGAGTGTGCTATTACACGTCTGTCTAACACAGGTCCACCACTGAAAGAAGTCACCCCCTGTTTTTATTTGGGGGGGGGGGGGGGGGGGTTGAACCATCAAATGACTTCTCCCGCTCCGGGCGGAGCGGGAGGGCGTGTCAGACTTTTGCTAACTAAAACCCATCCGTGTTTCTTCAGTTGCCTGTGCCAGGGTCCACGGTAACTTTTTCGAACATCCCGCGACTCTGGTTGGCATCAAAAATCTTCATTATCATCAACCCTTGTATTTAACGACGGTTTAAAATTCGGCTTAAAAGAAGAAGGTAATCAATTCCACACGTTTGTATGTAATATTATTAGAACTGCACTAAATTGACATATTTATCTATTAGGGCTTCCAATCAATACAAGATTTTATTGTATGTTTGTATGTTTGTAAGTATATTTGCCCACGCATTTTTCCGAAACTATTAATCCGATTGTGACCATTTTTATTGGCTTACGATTACTTCAACTTAGGGTACAGTGCAAGTTTCATCAAAATCGGTTCAGGAGTTTTCAAGATATGGACTAATACGTGTAAGTGTGACGGCCTGGCTTATTGATACGAGCTACGGGTGTGGTGTTAAAGGGAAAACATCTCAAAACTTTGGTCAAATTCTAGTGCAGTATTTCGAACAAAACTGTTAACTACTTATTACAAACAAATATTCCAGTTCTTACTTAAAACTAAAAATTAAGAAATGGAAAGGTAATTTTAAAAAAATAAATCGACTTCAAAATGAAATCAACTCAAAATTGTGAAATAACTTTAATTTCGGAAATCGGTGGTAAAAACTAAAGATCCTAAGACACCGACTTTCGAAATTAAACTTATTTCATAATTTTGTGTTAATTTCTTTTTGAAGTCGATTTAATATTTACTTATGTCTTATCGAAAAATTCTGTATTCTGATATGAAAGAATATATGCCTCTAAATTTCATAGTAAATGAGACCCTAGTAAAAGTTCCCTAGCAGATCTATTAGACTAGGTAGGTACACCTATGAAATTAAATACCTTAGCGCAGATTTTACCGCGGTATAAAATACGCTTCAAGCGTTGGAAAGTTATTGAGGTTAAGTGGAAGTTCTGATGATAAGCGCTTCAAGCACGTTCTAATAATCCTCTGTACATACCATCATGCGTACCGAAAGCTAGTAGGAATGTAATTCAAAGCGTTGTTCATTTCGGAATTTCAGTTTCGTAGAACCTAATTTTTGTTTTTATTTTATACTAGCTTTTGCCCGCGGCTTCGCCCGCTGGAGGCCGGAAATTTCCATTCACCATATTTCGTGATACTTTGATTGCTTTTGATATCTTCGATAGTTCGATTTAGTGCTTCGATTACACTTTTGAAGGACATCGTACTTTCATCCCAAACCAACAGTTTACATTGCCGCAACAATCGTCCCCGCTCGCTGTTTACTAATGTTACAAATTGGCATTTCCTCATAGCTAAGTTTAATGGCTGTTCAAAAACCGAATGTGCCGTTCGGCCACCATTTAGCAACGTGACGGCTATTCCAAAGGAGGCTACTGCAACAGCAACTCCTTTATCTTTCCGGATTTGAGTTAAAAGAAAAGAGCGTTTTCTATCAATAATACTAAGCTATATATTTGGCATTGTTGTCCGATGGCTAAATCGTTATAACTTTTAAAAGGTTAAAATCTGATTTTAAAGAAATTTTATCACTACCTCCCATGGCATACAAAAAAAAAACACAATACATAAAATTTTAAAAAAGTATCAGGTTTTTATGATTCTAAATAACTTAAAATAGTCAATTCAAATAATAATATAAATTACTTTAAAATTATCAACATCAATTTGAAATACCTACTCAAGCGCCGCCTTCGACCACGCAAGTGTATGTGTACGAAGTCAGCCAAGTTATTTTGTGACTTCAAGTTGTAATTACTTTTGACCGAGTGGCCCGATTTTAATGAAACAAAAATTTAAATATTACCTCAAGATACGGACTATATTTCCAATGTCAATATTTCCAATCCTTAAATCTCAGAAAAAGAGGTAGGTACACAAAAATTTCAATATTACCTGCATGTGAATTTTAAAATCATCCCCATTTTAGCCCCCTTAAGGGGTGATGTAACTATTTTACCAAAAGCTTAAATCTGAATTTTCATCTATACTATAATCCATTTATAAAGAGGAAAAATTTGTATTTTTGTTTGTTTGTAATGGATAAACTCAAAAACTACTGGACCGATTTTAAAAATTCTTTGACCATTAGAAAGCTACATTATCTGCGAGTAACATAGGCTATATTTTATTATAGAAAAATAGGGGTCCGTATGATATTTGGGTTATTCGGGCCCAAGGTGTAAAAAATCATCCAAAAAAGTTCCTTATTTGGCGTACCCGCCTAAACTATAAAATAAAGAACGATAATATGTTCTAATTAATTAAATACCTTAAAAATATCTACAAAAAAGTCCGCGACACACTATACCTATCTATTTCGAGTTAAGCACAACAACCATTTTTTTATTTAAAAATCTTGAATTTTTTTAGGACTTCATTTAAACGCATTTATTTTACACATATCATTACTCCTTATCAAAATAAACTATTTTGTCAAAAAGAACTGTTTATGTAGATAATATTTAGTCTTTAATTCATTAAAATTGGACGTTTGGTTTGAAAGTTATGGCGAAATCAATATAATACTATTTCTACTTTCTACTGTCTATGAGTAAGGTACCCGCGCGGCTCAGACGCGTGGTCGGCTCCTTACGCAGCGGTCGCACGCGGTTTCTAATAATTTTCGTACGAAAATTTTTAGATTTCGTTGTTAAAACTAAACCTAACAAAAAGTTCTTTTCAGAGCTACATAAAAGTTTCTTTTCAAAGCTATATAAAAGTTCTTTTCAGAGCTATATAAAAGTTCTTTTCAGAGCTATATAAAAGTTCTTTTCAGAGCTATATAAAAGTTCTTTTCAGAACGAAACAAAAGTTCTTTTCAGAATTAAACAAAAGTTCTTTTCAGAGCTAAACAACAGTTCTTTACAGGGCTAAAAAACAGTTCTTTACAGGGCTAAAATAACAGTTCTTTTTAGGGCTAAACAGTTGTTTTCTGAGCTAAAATATTACACGCCATTAACATTTTCTTAATTATATATATTATTTGTTTGTTACATATCTACAGATATATCTAAAGTCTGCAAAATGCCTAAAAGAACGAGGTCTTAACTTTCTAAACACAGTTCTCAAGCAAGGGCAGCAAGAATACGTCGTATTGAAGAATCTTCACCTGAACGTTCACAACGTCTTGCCGAACAAAATCTGAGAACCTCTGAGATACGCGCGCGACAGTCGAGTGTCGAGCGTTCGCAACGACTTCATGAACAAAATGTAAGAACCTCAGAGTTACGCGCACGAGAGTCGAGTGTCGAGCGTTCGCAACGACTTCATGAACAAAATGTAAGAACCTCTGAGTTACGCGCACGAGAGTCGAGTGTCGAGCGTTCGCAACGACTTCATGAACAAAATGTAAGAACCTCTGAGTTACGCGCACGAGAGTCGAGTGTCGAGCGTTCGCAACGACTTCATGAACAAAATGTAAGAACCTCTGAGTTACGCACGCGAGAGTCGAGTGTCGAGCGTTCGCAACGACTTCATGAACAAAATGTAAGAACTTCTGAGTTACGCGCACGAGAGTCGAGTGACGAGCGTTTGCAACGACTTCATGAACAAAATGTAAGAACCTCTGAGTTACGCGCACGAGAGTCGAGTGTCGAGCGTCGATTCGAGTCGAGTCGATCGAGTCCATTCTTTAGAAAGCTTGATAGATGCAGTATACCCTGGCATAGAAAATTTACATGGAAATGACTTTCGTTGGCTGTGTTGTAGAGCAATAGTGTCACCTAGGAATGACACGGTCAATGAAATAAACAATTTAATTATGCAAAGAGTCCCGGGTCAAGTTAAGCATTATAAATCCATAGACACTGTCACTAATATCGAAGACGCAGTACATTACCCACAGGAATTTTTAAATTCTCTCTACCCCGCTGGACTGCCACCTCACCAACTGTCGTTAAAAGTCGGAACGCCAATAATGCTTCTCAGAAATTTGAGCCCTCCCAATATGTGCAATGGAACGAGGCTACTCATAAAGGAATTAAAAGACAATTTAATTGTAGCGACCATTATCACCGGCCCTGCTGCTGGTGAATTAGCTCACATTCCTCGGATACCGATGATCCCCACCGATTTACCAATTCCATTTAAACGACTTCAATTTCCGGTGAAAACTTCTTTTGCATTAACAATTAACAAGTCCCAGGGCCAAACTTTCAATTTAGTAAGGATTGATCTACGAAAGGAATGCTTTACCCATGGCCAACTGTACGTTGGCCTATCACGAGTTGGGTCTCCCGAACATCAATACATTTTGTTGCCATAAGATAAAATTACATCTAATGTTGTACATATAAAGGGAAGCTCTAATTCAGTAACTTTTTTCACAAAAATTGTATCCTTTAAAACAATATTTAACACATGAAGTTATCTTATCCTGCTAATAAACTAAATGTGAAAGTCTGTTTATCTGCCTGTTTGTCGGCTAAATTGCTGAATTTACTTTTGGGTAGTTGAACACATGGGATCAAACTTAGGCTTTTTGTAGCGGTAATCGACATCCACGCAGGCGGAGCCGCGGGGGACCGCTAGGTATAGGTTATATAAATCAGAATAACACATAGGCTACTTTTTGTCGCGAAAACCGACATCCACGCGGGCGGAGCCGCGGGCGACCGCTAGTACTCTATATTTTTGTAACTTCAGAAATCATGGGTTTCCCATGCGAACTTTCATCAAAAACTACTCAAGCAAAGTTAATAAAATTTATATGGGACCACCTATTTTATTAACTTTGCTTGGGTAGTTTTGAGTTAGCTTCAATAATACGTATTTCTCAACTTAGTGTTTGTTGATGTTGTTATAATATTTTCCTGTCACTGTTATTTCCGCACAAGTTTTCTCTACCAAATGAAAAATAATTTTCAAAACGGTCCACAATTGACGAACATATCAATGAAGACAAATAAAAATATATACAGAAAGAATAGTAAGAAAAAAAAAACTTTTATTTCCGCTAAACATGACGCAAAGAAAGAACACGAATAGAGAACCTCCTCCTTTTTCAAGAAGTCGGTTAAAAAGAGGTCTATGCCCAGCAATGGGTGAAGTCCAGCTGTGGATGATAAATCCGCGCCTTAGTCTTTAATAATATGTTTCAAGCAAGTAATAACCAGGCAAGTTTTCTTTCTTAATTAAACTCTTTTGAAACTTTAGACTGTTTTTAACCGACTTATGTCGCTGTCTGTCCAATGGTACACCTTTTGCAAACGCTCAAGTTCCTACAAAAAGTAAACAAACAAATCTCTAGCTCACACATTCAAGTCACACCCAACTGATCTTAATTGTAGAAGAACGAATAAATCAAGATTTTCTCAAACAAAACTATAATTTAAATGCATTACAAAGTCCGCGATTTGTCGTTTCCCCTTATCTCGCGTTCCGTCACCAACGAAACTTTGTGAAATAAATCTACATACTTGAGATAACGCTCGGGTTTACGTTTTGTTTTAACGTTTTAAAACACGTTTGTGGAAATCGTGGTTTTCTGGTTGGCATTTGCAAGTGAAGAAATATGCACAGTTTGAATTGTATTCGCTTCTAGGCTCAGTTAAAACCAATTCTTGGGAAATTCAAGTGTTAAAATAAAATAAGTAGGTTATTTCGGATCTTGGTCTTGATTATTTATATCAAGTATTTTTTTGCAAATTTCGGATAGAGTAGTACATCATAATACATTTCAATAATGTTGACCTATCGTAGAAAACATTCTGAAAATATCAGTGTTACCCCTTTTCCGAGTACCTACTCCTAGACTAAGATTAAGTCCGTAAAACAAAAAGATGGAAACCCGTATCCTACCTTTAGGTTACAATTTAAACAAAAAAATGAAAAAGCAGTTTCAAGTGATGGGTTTTTACCCAGGTGTCCAATCACAATATTTATGTTGGTTTCCAGCAAAATGCCCACAAAATCAATATGGAATGAAGCAAAATGACGTCATAAGCCAATAAGCCTGTTAGCATTCACTAATTACCGTGCGAGGCGACGCATGGCCAATGCTGGCGGCATCGCACAAAAAAACTAATGGCAAAAGGTGCACTCCTAAAAAAATATTATAGCCTGAAAAATTCTGAAAGTATGTTTTTATTAATATCTATAAACATTGATACGGGAAAAATACGTAATAAAAAATTAAAATAAATAAATATATGTAATGTTTGTGAGTTTTGCGAAGTGCTGCTGTTCACACACTGCATAAAAGACTGCTCAAACGAATACAAATCGAAGTCAATTGTTCTAATGATTAGGAAGTCACACGACTATTCGCGCCAGTATGAAGACCTCCATACAAGTTAGTTGACATAATCAGCGCGAGTTCCGCCCCGCGTCCCACACGTCATTCACCTCAGTTTGACCAGGGCTGATAGGCCGTCCAGAGAATGCGTTCTTGACACCTGTCAGCTTCATACTAACGAATATGTGTTTTGCGAATTTGATCCGTATTAGTTACTAGAAATTTTCCAACTAACAACTTACGAGTTGCAGGTTCGTAAGTTCGAACCCAGGCAGGCGCTATACTTTGTATATTTTATTTCATTACCACTGCTCTCAAAACGGTGAAGGAAAACATCCAAATTTGAAGACATGTGACATCTGCCGACCCGCACTTGACCCGTGTGATGGATTACAGCCCACTATCGCTCATAGAGAGGAGGCCTGTGTCCCAGCAGTGGGAGCATTGTAGGCTGATTATGTCCAACTAACAGGTTTCAGGAACGCATTCTCTCGACGGCTGGACTGTAATAGTCGTAACGGAGTTCATGCCGCAGCGCATTGCATTGCAAGACAAAAAGCCCGGTGCGGTTCATACAAAGAGTTCGAAGGTGATGTGGGAGGAAATTTTCCATGCGTTGCGTTTTAAATGTGCGTTAGCCTTCTAACTTCATCTATTTATGATACAATACAGGACGAGAGGTGCACAGCTAACGCACCGTAATTACTCTGCATATATCTTATGTATAAATAAACAACGTTAATATGCACGTTAACATTTTACGGAAAGTTATAAGAGAAAGTGTTGCGAGCTGTTTTTTATCAGTTTGTAAAGACAGTCAATAACTTCAAGTAATTAATAAATGGTATTTTAGACCGTTATTCGCATATCTACAGATGAAAAACGTATGCAAATGTTTCAAATGTGATACCTAATTATTTTGTATTCTTTGCATTTTATTATTTCGTAAGATTTATTTGGGACATAAACTGTAAATATAACGATTTAAAAAAGGAAGATAAAACTAACAAGTACATAAAAATACCTGTGCGAGGTCAAAAATACTCCTCATCTTAATCCTCTTCTTTGAAGTTGGGCTGATCCACACATTCAAGGTCGCTCAGCGCGCTATGGAGCGGGCTATGCTTGGAGTTTCTTTGATGGATAAAATCAGGAATGAAGTTATCCGGAAAAGAACCGGAGTAACCGACATAGCCTGCAGAGTAAGCAAACTGAAGTGGCAGTGGGCTAGCCATGTTTGTCGAGGGACCGATGGCCGGTGGAGCAGACGAGTCCTGGAGTGGAGACCACGTATCGGCAAGCGTAGTGTGGGACGGTCCCCAGCTATATGGACCGACGACCTTAAGAATGTGGCTGGGACAAACTGGATGCGGAAGGTGGAGGACAGGGTGTTGTGGCGCAGCCTGGGAGAGTGCAGTGGACTGCGATAGGCTGAGTTGAATCTCCCTCTCCTCATCTCAGCATCAATGCTGCGATATTTATACTGACCCCTGCGTCATGTTCGTGAGCGAATGCCGTCAGTAGAGACTGGTCATCTCTTAGCTGCCACGGTTTATTTTAATTATTTTAATTTTTGACGCTTTTAACGTCTTTCAACTTTGTACTCACGTGTATAATTTCATCATGAATAATATAATTAAACAAATTTTTAAACAATATTTTGATTTAAAAGAGTGTCCATAGAGTTTCTGGTCCTAATGAACCTACTACGCTTTGGAATGTGCAACTAAAGTAACCGTCATGAGAAGCTATAAATTTTGTAAACAAGTGTTCAGGAGTTCACAACATTTGGACCAACAAAAAAAATGAATTTGTTTGTTTGAATGAATTTGTTTGCCCTGCGACGGACGCGTTCCGGTACCAAGAAACACAAACGATAGCGCTTTGCGTCGTTAAAATATGATCCGACTAAATTAAAGAGGTTGTTACTTTCATATAACCCGTCTATATTTCATGTCGATTGAATATGGTCAATTTATTATTATCTCGCAGTATAAAATGTTTACTTAGTAAAAGATGTTTGTTTACATAATTTATAGCTTCTCGTGACGGGTACTTTAGCTTCATCTTTCTGACTGACCGACTCCATGACAGTTTAAAAGTGCCAGTGGTTTAATTGAAGTAAATGAGTTTAAGTTTAAAAAATAAATACCGCAGCGCTGATATTCTGATAGGGTCCCCTATTATGCCACTGCTATAGAACCCAAATAAAGGGAAGTAAAACAAAAAAAATATATAAATAACTATAAAATTGTAAAGTTCTTTGGATCTAAAATATCAAATTTTTTATGGAATATATGTCTTGCAAAACTTCAATAATATTTAGCTCCACCTGTGTAATAAGCCCACGTCCCAAGATGCTACCACTTACTAATGAAGAGAATGCTAATTAGTTACTCCAACTAATTTACAAATAAACGCCTTTATAACTCAGTCCTATGGAAGTTTCGTAGCAAGTTTCACAACGAAGACTTCGCAGAATAAGTTTTTCCAGAACTACATACTTTTAGTATGTAAGTAAGCATTTCAGCACATTTTAGTGAAAAGCAAAAATGTTTGCTCGAAGTCAAGAAACCCGTTTTGTAGCAACCTCTACGCCGCGTAGCAAAGTCTACGCCGCGTAGTAAAAGTCTTTGGGATAGTAGATTATTGCTACAATAGCTTCCGATTTCTACGTTCGATTTTATTCAACCGTTGTACTATCATATTTTATTTTAACATATAATATTGTTAATTTTCACGCCTTTACATTTTGTCCTTGATAGCAAAGTCTGCGACGCTGCGTAGCAGAAGTCTTCGAGATTGTAGATTATGGCTACAATAGCTTCCGATTTCTAGTTTAATTTCATTCAACCATCATAATTTATTTTATCGTTTAATGTTATGAATTTTCACGCCTTTATATTTTGCCCTTGATATTTATACCTGTTCTTCACTGCTACAATTTTGAAGCTTTTGTATTTTGTTTGAATATTTTGTGTGTACAGTTACGGGCGTTACTATGGACAGGTCGGCAATAATATCTGATTTATGATTCATCCATTAATAAATGACGGCAAAAATTTATGGTATGTGATCATTTCTGGAAGTCATATACAAGTGGCAGCACAAATATGTGACATCTAAGGAACACCAAAGCTATCTGGCGAGAAATGCTACGCCAAAATATAGATTGCTGCATCGGCTTCATAAATATGTGTGAATGCCATTTTAACGGACAAGTCTTGCGTCATAAATATCTGCCTTCTCAGTTAAATTCAGAAGAATGTGATACCTCGTTGTGATCGAAAATATCTGACATCACTTTGGCAGCATAAAAACCTGACAGAATAATGTTTCGTGTTTTCTTTTATCCCCTCAGCTTTCGATCGCCCGGCTAGTAGTCGGTATCATATAAACTTAATTGTAACTCATATCATGACTGTTAAAGGTTTATATCGCAATTAGTGCCACTCATACTGCAAAAATATGTGACACACCACTGGAAGCATAAATATCTGACAGTCATGTTTGAAAGTAGAAATGTCAATGATATAATTTTTTTTTTCTTTTTGCCACGTAAGTCGATGTCAACTATTCTGCCAGTACCAATTACCCATCTTAAAGTAGGTTTTTATGTAGTAGTTAGGTTTTATGCTTCCAAAGTGATGTCAGATATTTTCAATCACAACGAAGTATCACATTTTTCTGAATTTCGTTATTATTGCATTGACAAAATCATATTAATGAAGCCGATGCAGCATCCTACAATATTTTGGCGTCGCTCGTCTCGTCAGATAGTTTTGGTGTTCCTTAGATGTCACATATTTGTGCTGCCACTTGTCCTTTGCCTTCCACAAATTATCACACATAATTGACGTCTTAGATTAATGGATGAATCCTGCAATCAGATATTATTGCCGAGCTGTTCATAGTATATTTATGCTCGTAACGGTACCTACTCATGCTTTTGTTTTATTTCTTTGCTTTTTTCCTTATACCAATTTATTAAGGGTCAGCGCAACATGTCTTTTTTCGATACTTCTCTATTAGTGGTTCGCTCGCAATTTTATTTCCAATAGAGTAATATCACAGAATTCTTGGTATTTTTTTACAATCAATAACTACTCTATTGAATATAAAAACAAACGTCTTTTACATACCGAAAACGTAACATCTAAAATAACTTACTCATCTCTTATACACCCAATATGTCTCCAATAAAATCTAGCACAGCCTTATGTTTCAAAATAGAAATAATTTCACACAATACCGAAGCAGATTTCCTTACGAAATTAATTTTGGTAAACGGATATCTTCTTATGTATACGGTAACGCTAGCATACCGGTATACAGCAATGAATTGAAGGGATTCCTTTTGTTCTGGGTTAACCCACAAAATATTACATATATAGAGTAGATTGAGAACATTGAACGAGCGTATTGAATTGGAAAACATATTCCTGTGTACCGAGGTTGTGGAGCGGTGGCGCTGCGGCAACGGAGATAAATAAATATGTTTACAGGGAAGTAAGTATGATAACAAAGTTTTGTAATAAATGTATTTCTGACGAATAGTTTTGTTTAGCATGTTTATAATAGTGTGCCATTAAAAATGAGAAAAAAAAACATTTACACGTTGGTAAATTACATGCGTTTAAATAAAGCACCATCGTTTGTAAATTAATTTGCTGAAGTTACTTATTAATTTGCAAAAACCAGCTCTTAGTTTGCTACAATCTAACGAAAATATCTTTAAAAAAGTTCACTACAAAATAGTCTGTCTATTTATTTCTTTTTTGCCTTTTTCAGACTTATTACAAAACAATCCTTTTTTATTAAAATAAGAACGTTACTGTGATTGTTATATAGTTTTTTACAAATCAGGGGGCCAACCACCACCTCTTAAAGTAGTATTACTTCAGTGTGAGAAAGAGATGAAGCTATACAGGACGTAGCTCCATCTCTTTCCCACACTCAAGTAACATTACAATAATACTGCGTTAAGAGGTGGTGATCTAGCTCCAGTCCCGTACTAAGTTTTCAGTTTTGTATTAATAATGTAACTGTAACCCTTGTTTTGTAATAAGACGGCTTATATTTACTCACTTATGTAACTTCTTTACTATAAAATAATGTTCAAAACATATCCTATTTCTTCCATGTCACAATGCCACCCTACAACACATAAGCTAACGCAAAGCTATCGCAAGCGGCGTATTGGAAACGATATTGTTTGTTATTGCCTCAGAGACTTCCAGAATTTATCGACACAAATTGGACCTGTTTCGACCTGTTTCCTCCCGTTTCGACCTGTTTCCTCCCGTTTCGACCTGTTTCGTTTTAATACTTGACTAACTTTATTAACTTATCTTTACGTTTCTACAAAGGTACGGCGACAAATGAAAAGGAAAGGTAACCTGATGTGGCGTGAAAATTATTGATAAGAATGATAGATAGATGCTAGGTTTGTGGAGTTAGTCGTGAAATAAGTCTAGTATGAAATATCTTGACGGATTTCAGCTGGAAGTAAAGATATGTTTTTGTAGCTTATCATTTCGCTAGGATAAAAACTGATGTAAAAATGAAATAGAATACCAAAAATGTACCTTAGTAAATAAAGATAGTTCTCCGTTTTTATGAAGTATACTCATAATGTTAAGGCTAAATAAAAAGGAACTTTATCGTAATTCTGCTCAGTAATTGTAAGGTTATTGCAGGGGAAAGGACCTCTTTTCCCCTTTTCTGCTAATGTGACGAATCGTCAAACATAACATTTTGCGGGACACTAAACGCCCCCAGACGTAATATCAATAAAACGTTTAATTGTGTCTCGTTCAGGGTCCTTCGGTCAACATACCTGTCTTATTTATAACTCACACAATTTTGTCTATAAAATGTCAGTTCCAAAAAATCTTATCACCATCGCGTGTGCCCACGAATCGTTTACGTCTAACGATTTGATTAAGCGATCTAAAATTCTTCAGGCAGTATTTTTGGTTTTTATCAAAACTAGCGAAAAAGTTACATCTCATTTTGTGATTGGGATCTACAAGAGAACGGCGGACGGTCACGCGAACCTCGCACAAGTTACTTTGTACTGTTTCATTTGTTAATTTTGATGGCACATTAACTGCTAGATAAGAATTTGTTACTTTTTTCAAATCAATTAAACTCTTAGATACGTATACAATCTAATACTAAAATATACAAGATGTAACATAAATAACGCACAACCTCTTAAGGGATCATTGTACTCGTCATTATGAACAATTTTTACTATGGGACCAAACCTGAAATCGCGAAAAAAATCAGCTGTTCCCTACATTTGACGAGTTATGCGAACATAAATATAGGGAGCAGCTGATTTTTTTTTCGCGATTTCAGGTTTGGTCCCATAGTAAAAGTTGTTCATAATGATGAGTACAATGACCCCTTAAGAGGTTGTGCGTTATTTATGTTACACCTTGTATGTACAGGATGGAAAGAATCAATGGGCCCTGAAGGGTAACCACTTTAAATCCTTAAGATAGAATATTTTACTTAAAGGAAACATTCCTTTATTTTTTAAAAGAAACAAAACTGCATTCACAGATTTCTCGACAAGCTTACCTAAACCGGGAATCGAACCAGCTAAAAATTAAAAAATTAAACACTTGCTATTTTATTTCACTAGTCAATACAGTCAATGTTAAAGATAAAATTTCTCCAAGAGATATTAGGTACCTAGTACACTCACATTAAAAAATTAGACCTGACGCCTCTGGGCTATTTTTATGGGGCCATGTAAAAAAAGTTATTTACAAAAAGTCGTAGGAGACTGTAGAAGAGCTAAGGGTTGAGGTAGAAAATATTTTTAGAAGCATACACCACAACACTGCAGAAGGCTACACGAAGTGAAATTAAAAAAAAAAAGACTAAATTTTTGTATCCGTAACGAGGGGTCTCATTTCGAACAGCTTATCAGTTAAATTATCAAAGTGTAATAATTTTCTTTCATGTTTACGTGTCCCTACTTAATAGAATTGGTGATAAAATAAAATTAATGTAAGATTCTATGATATTTTTTATTTCTAAGACCAATTGTTTATTAGAGAGATTTTATCCTGAACAATAATCCTATTGATTAGTAGAATAAAATAGCGAGTGTTTATTTTTTTAATTGTAGCTGGTTAGATTCCCGGTTTAGTTTTGTTTCTTTTTAAAAATAAAGGAATGTTTCCTTTAAGTAAAATAATCTATCTTAACGATATACAGTGGTTTCCTTTCAAGGGCCATTGATTTCTTCCATCCTGTATATTATGTACATGTATATAAAGGAATAAAAATAAAGGGAAGAGCTCATTGGGCATCAACAAATTCCTTCGCACCACAGTCAGTGCGAAAAGTTGCCCAAAAAGCTGGCAGCGTTGCCACGTTGGATGGTAATTCTTTTTTTTTTTTCTTTTTGATGAGTAAAAGATGTTATTCATAAACTATGTAGATAATCTTTTCACAACTGTAATACCTACGAGTTAAGATGTAATATTTTTTTCGATACTTACATGGTAAAATTGAAAGACGGAAGGGAAACCTTTGCCCTGCAGTGTGACACAGCATGCTCATAATAATAATACATGGTTATTTTACATTTCTTGGTAACCATGGTAGTTTCAGGATCAGTGTTCAAGACAAAAACTTTAATGCAAGGTTTTCAGTTCTTAGATTTCAGATCCATGTTCTTCAAAACCACAACAGGGAATAAAGCATTTATTTCAATTAAAGCAATTACTGGTAGTTTTGAATTGTCAAAGAGTGGTCAGTTAGTCAGAAAGTTGAAACTAGTTGCCCATTCCAAAACAAAGATCTCTATGGAGAAGAACCGGCAAGAAACTCCAAGGACACTCTTTTAAATCAAGATATTACAAAATCCTGGGTACATTATTCTTGTTGCTTCTAAATGTGAGAACAATGTAAAAAAAATATTTAAAAACAATTTAAAATATAAGATTTAAAATAAGCAGTTAAGAGATGACCAGTCTCAACTAACGGCGCCCGTTCACGAACATGATGCGTGGATCAACACCAACCATCTCAACCATTTTGAAGGGAACCGAATGATCCAACAGACGCGACACCATCAGTGAGACATTTAAGTGAGGATGACATACTCTCAACTGCCATGCTGTTTAAGGTCAACATATGTACAGTAAGCGGTCATAAGTGCAGTTGCATGCTAAGGATTGTATTGCTGTGAACACGCGGTACAGGCCGTACAGTACGACACAGCTTAGATGTAGCATTGGCAAAATTCGTAAAACCAGCCACCATCTGAACTGAGTGCGCCTTTAAAATCACCAATCTTTGTGCTTTAGGCAAAAATGATCTTTACGCAAACGCAATAACTTGGAAACTCATATAACCAAATACATTCGTAAAATTGAAACGAATGAATGCAATCTTTCAAATTTATGCTACATCTTAGTTGTGTCGTACTGTACATACATCTGTGTGTTTAAGTGATGTATCAACACAGGACGCACACCTCAGAATTCACACACTGGCGGGCGTCAAACGAAACAAAAACATACCGTCGCTTTTTCTCACATGCAAAGTAATAACGTACCATGACCTCGGTCGATTCATACGATTGGTAAAATTTGCATCCTCATATTAAGTTCCGAGAGCTGGTAGCGTGCTGCATTGGATTATGAATCACATAGGTCTCGGTTCCAATCTCGAAATTGAGTCTTTTATTTTCCTTTTCAACAATAATCTTCATTTTGTTCTTTTATTATTTGATATTAGTAAACGAGAATAATAATGCAATAATTATTTTTATTATTATATTGTTATTGAAATGAAATACGGGGTTAAAAATAATGTTTAGGTGATTACAAAACTTCTAGTTAAAACATTTTATTTTCTCTTAGGAACAATTTATTAAAGTAAATTACCTACTTTACTTTAATAAATTGTTCCTAAGAGAAATAAGAATCAGTGAACTACGACAATCAGGCTTAAAGTATTGTCTTAGTAATATTGTGCTGGATGTGGGTACTCTAACAAACCACAACTAGCCAATCTACGTAATCCATCTAGCGTTATATTTGGCCGCGATGAATGAGTCGTAAGTTAACTGCACCTGTCTTTATTATTTATGTTCTTGTGGATATAATCATAAAGTTTTACGAGGTATGAGAATAAGACAAACATAACAAGGAACTATATATAGTCAATAGCGTGATTCTGATTATTCGAGTAATTATTAAAACATTAAAAACATTATATCCCGCGCGTGAGATTCGAACCCATGGCTCGCTACACATTAACGCGCCACCCAAATACAATAACCGCAAAGCTACCATGCCATATGCACTAATGGTTGAATTTATGAAATACA
Source organism: Fissipunctia ypsillon (assembly GCA_947568875.1). Lineage (NCBI taxonomy): Eukaryota > Metazoa > Arthropoda > Insecta > Lepidoptera > Noctuidae > Fissipunctia > Fissipunctia ypsillon. The sequence continues at coordinate 20,890,241 of OX387649.1, forward strand.
ATCAGTTGCAAACGAATGTGAGTGGGTGTGTATAATATAGAAATTACTTATTATAAGAAGGTTGTTAGTTAAACCGAAGCGTCAATCTATTGCTTTGTGAGATTGCTACTCCACTTAAGACCGCTACTGTACATCACCAGAACACAATAAACGGCTCCATGGTACTCATATTTACAAAATTGAAAAAAAAAATGCTTTTCAATTATACAAAACTATAGTTTGCAATGTATTTGAAAGATTAATAAAATTTTACTACCAAAAGAAAAGAAAATCATTATTACCTACTGAAACAGCAACAGCTAAAACTTTATTAAATACCAAATTATTTACAGTAAACCACTTATGGATCTTAAGCATAATATTATTTACGTCGACAAACTCCTGTGCATGTCTGTTTACTTTAAAAATCAATAATATGTCATCAGTAAATAACACCATTTGTAGTCGATTTTTCAGTAGATGGGGTAAATCTATACTAATATATAATAATATTATAAAGAGGAAAAATTTGTATTTTTGTGTGTTTGTAATGGATAAACTCAAAAACTACTGGACCGATTTTAAAAATTCTTTGACCATTAGAAAGCTACATTATCTGCGAGTAACATAGGCTATATTTTATTATAGAAAAATAGGGGTCCGTATGATATTTGGGTTATTCGGGCCCAAGGTGTAAAAAATCATCCAAAAAAGTTCCTTATTTGGCGTACGCCGCCTAAACTATAAAATATAGAACCATATTATGTTCTAATTAATTAAATACCAAATATCTACAAAAAAGTCCGCGATACACTATACCTATCTATTTCGAGTTAAGTACAACAACCATTTTTTTATTTAAAAATCTTGAATTTTTTTAGGACTTCATTTAAACGCATTTATTTTACACATGTCATTACTTCTTATCAAAATAAACTATTTTGTCACAAAGTACTGTTTATGTAGATAATATTTAGTCTTTAATTCATTAAAATTGGACGTTTGGTTTGAAAGTTATGGCGAAATCAATATAATACTATTTCTACTTTCTACTGTCTATGAGTAAGGTACCCGCGCGGCTCAGACGCGTGGTCGGCTCCTTACGCAGCGGTCGCACGCGGTTTCTAATAATTTTCGTACGAAAATTTTTAGATTTCGTTGTTAAAACTAAACCTAACAAAAAGTTCTTTTCAGAGCTACATAAAAGTTTCTTTTCAAAGCTATATAAAAGTTCTTTTCAGAGCTATATAAAAGTTCTTTTCAGAGCTATATAAAAGTTCTTTTCAGAGCTATATAAAAGTTCTTTTCAGAACGAAACAAAAGTTCTTTTCAGAATTAAACAAAAGTTCTTTTCAGAGCTAAACAACAGTTCTTTTCAGGGCTAAAAAACAGTTCTTTACAGGGCTAAAATAACAGTTCTTTTTAGGGCTAAACAGTTGTTTTCTGAGCTAAAATATTACACGCCATTAACATTTTCTTAATTATATATATTATTTGTTTGTTACATGTCTACAGATATATCTAAAGTCTGCAAAATGCTTAAAAGAACGAGGTCTCAACTTTCTAAACACAGTTCTCAAGCAAGGGCAGCAAGAATACGTCGTATTGAAGAATCTTCACCTGAACGTTCACAACGTCTTGCCGAACAAAATCTGAGAACCTCTGAGTTACGCGCGCGACAGTCGAGTGTCGAGCGTTCGCAACGACTTCATGAACAAAATGTAAGAACCTCAGAGTTACGCGCACGAGAGTCGAGTGTCGAGCGTTCGCAACGACTTCATGAACAAAATGTAAGAACCTCTGAGTTACGCGCACGAGAGTCGAGTGTCGAGCGTTCGCAACGACTTCATGAACAAAATGTAAGAGCCTCTGAGTTACGCGCACGAGAGTCGAGTGTCGAGCCTCGATTCGAGTCGAGTCGATCGAGTCAATTCTTTAGAAAGCTTGATAGATGCAGTATACCCTGGCATAGAAAATTTACATGGAAATGACTTTCGTTGGCTGTGTTGTAGAGCAATAGTGTCACCTAGGAATGACACGGTCAATGAAATAAACAATTTAATTATGCAAAGAGTCCCGGGTCAAGTTAAGCATTATAAATCCATAGACACTGTCACTAATATCGAAGACGCAGTACATTACCCACAGGAATTTTTAAATTATCTCAACCCCGCTGGGCTGCCACCTCACCAACTGTCGTTAAAAGTCGGAACGCCAATAATGCTTCTCAGAAATTTGAGCCCTCCCAATATGTGCAATGGAACGAGGCTACTCATAAAGGAATTAAAAGACAATTTAATTGTAGCGACCATTATCACCGGCCCTGCTGCTGGTGAATTAGCTCACATTCCTCGGATACCGATGATCCCCACCGATTTACCAATTCCATTTAAACGACTTTAATTTCCGGTGAAAACTTCTTTTGCATTAACAATTAACAAGTCCCAGGGCCAAACTTTCAATTTAGTAGGGATTGATCTACGAAAGGAATGCTTTACCCATGGCCAACTGTACGTTGGCCTATCACGAGTTGGGTCTCCCGAACATCAATACATTTTGTTGCCATAAGATAAAATAACATCTAATGCTGTACATATAAAGGGAAGCTCTAATTCAGTAACTTTTTTCACAAAAATTGTATCCTTTAAAACAATATTTAACACATGAAGTTATCTTATCCTGCTAATAAAATAAATGTGAAAGTCTGTTTATCTGCCTGTTTGTCGGCTAAATTGCTGAATTTACTTTTGGGTAGTTGAACACATGGGATCAAACTTAGGCTTTTTGTAGCGGTAATCGACATCCACGCAGGCGGAGCCGCGGGGGACCGCTATAGGTTATATAAATCAGAATAACACATAGGCTACTTTTTGTCGCGAAAACCGACATCCACGCGGGCGGAGCCGCGGGCGACCGCTAATACAAAATATTTCCATTGTTCATATTTAAGCCCAGAGCACTTAACTTGCTAAATAAAGTGTTATTCTTATCACCCGACGTTATTGGTCTACTTTGTATCTGCACTTTTTATAATAGTGTGTTTGACTCAAAAGTAACGGTTTGACCGCAGTGATGAGAAGGGAGATAATTTACAATGGCTTTATATAAATAGTCGCAGCAAAAAAAATCCTATCAATATATGTAGCAGAAGCCTTAGTTATTTGCGTTGGTTCCAAAAACACATTTGACAGATTGGATTATATGAAGAGGCTTATTAATTTACTGCTATTTGAACTATTTTCCAAAATATTTATATTAAAGTCACCACAAACAATTACTGATTACCAGCTGCAAGTTTTACCAAAATATCTTCCATTACTAACTCAAAAAAGTAGTTTTGATAATTTTGGGGTTTGTATGCGCACACCATAAAATGCTTATCTAGCTCAACACAGGACAATTCAATGCTATTTTCAACAGATAGTTCAGTGGAACTATCTGTGACATAGTGATGTCAATCCGAGTCTTAGATTTTATACAATTTTATATTAAGATTAGTGAACCTCCACGCAGCATGGAGTTTCGGTTAAAACAACTGCCCACACAATTGTTCTCATAATTAATTAACATTTCATAATCTTTCAAGCAGTGTTCAGTTATACAAATAATATCAAACTTTGTTTTTTCTAAAAACTCAATTTCTAATTTCTTAGAAGGAAAACCTTGAATATTTTGATGAGACAATTTCAAGAAATTCTGCTTAGCCCCTTTTTACAATTAACTAATTGAGTGCTAGAAAATACCTTGTTGATGGCAAGATTAACAACATTATTGCTGGTATCTTCTGTTGTCTTACGGCTGAACCCACCACCACTACCACCAGTCACCAGTTTTGCGATACAGGAGATAGAAAAACCTATCTATCTATGGTTTTAATGTTCCAATAATCTATAAGAGATTATAGAATATTAGCGGCCTGACATAAGGACAGATATAATTATACTGTCTACCGTCAATAGCGATCTGTCTTTTACTGAAAATAGATTATTGGATTCGGCCGTCAATGTGTATATTATGATTTTGCCTGTTTAACAAGTGCTGAAACTATGGAAAACACACAATATTATTTTCTGACACTGTCAGTTTGTAAGAGAGACTAAATTAAAAATATCGAGTTGAAAACAACCCTAATGACATTTTAATGGTTGATCTAAGGTTGATCAAAACGTGCAAGACATACCAATACTAACAAATTATTGTAACTTTACGTAATAAAGCCAAAGGTACACACACACACATATATAACGCTTTGAAGGACACTGAACGAGACACAATAGAAGTTTTAATGTTACGACTCCTATGGCCGTATAGTGTCCTTGAAAGCGTTAATTAAAAAAAAACTTGCAGAATAGTCTTTAATACCAATTTGAATTGATCGACGAATAAATATTGATTCATTGCATAACTTTTCTAAAAATAGAACGTAATAAAACGTAGTTACGTTAAATTTTTTAAAATACTTATTAAATGCTAGTTTTAAGTTCAGTTTTGTCACAGCTAATGCCAAAGTAAGATAATAATTACCTATTTAAATATGTGTACTGAACACAAGGTTAACCACACCAGGTATTTTTTGGCCAAAATACGAAATATCACTGTGCTTTTAATAAGAAAAAGATGTAGTAAAAGCTCGCATTATTTTGATTTATTTACTAAATTTTATACCTTCTCCATAAATTCAAAGGTTCACAATTAATTAAACGCAACCGTCAAGATCTTATCATATATGATCGATTGTGCGATGAAAGAAATAAACTATTATGTATGTAAAAAAAAAAGAATATTTCAAAAGGGTTTTCAACCTACGAGGAAGTAAATAAGGATGAAAATTGATTCGGGGGTGTTTGTATTTTGAAAACATTAGCATTATGAGGCTTTTTTGGGAAGATGTGAATGAATAATTTTTTTGTTGGATAGTTAAATTCAATACAATTTCTAGTTTTCCTTTTAGTTTTTCTTTTTACAGAACCGTTCGGTTCCTTACGGGATTCTCAAAACCAATGCCATGCTCGTACCAATTAGTTCTTTGGCCATCATTTATTGAGAGACGAACTCTTCATCAACTTTTTCTTTATAACTACGCTACCCTAACCGATCGGTTATTGACACATGTTTTATAAACACATAATTCCAAAATCTATATTTCTGAGCGCAATGTACAGTGGACCGCACGTCAGTTGCAACTCTTTAACCTTGAGCTGGCGTAGCGTAGTAAGAAGTAAGTTTCAATAGAATGCAAAGTCAACTGGTTACTCCTGACGTACGGCTTACTGTATCTACACCTATTTTTCTATCAGACACCAACTGGTTATAGAAAGAAAGAAAGAAAAATAGGTTTATTTTTCACAGAAACACGCGCATACAAAAATATTAGAGTAATCAGAAATACAAAATTAATTTTACAAAATTAAATCTACTTCAAAAAGAAATTAATTCACATACATAACACAACATCACGCCTTGTTTCCCCGAAGGGTTAGGCAGAGGTGTACCTATAGTTCACCCACATTAATAAAACGCACCAAAACCAAACCCAAATTAACCAAAACTCAAATAAATCCCAAACCCAAATAAAACCAATAATAACCCAAATTAATTCAAAATTATGAAATAACTTTAATATTGGAAGTCGGTGTCTTGAGTTCTGTATTCTCTGTTTTTTGCCACCGACTTCCGAAATTGCATGAGGCCCTAGGTTCGATTCCTGGGTCGGGCAATGTGTTATTGGGTTTTTCTATCTGGGATTTCTCAGTAGCAGCCTGGAGCCAAGATTTGTGCCCAATAGCAATAGGCTCACTCCCTATTACATGGGACTTAACCATAACTGGCGAAATGTGAGTGTACTATAGGTACATCTCTGCGCAACCCTTCGGGGAAACAAGGCGTGATGTTATGTTACTTCCAAAATTATAGTTATTCATAATTTTACTGAAATATTTGTTTGTAATAAGTAGTTAATAGGGCTCCACTGTACTTTAACTCCCGCGCGTCCTAAGCTTCACAATTTTATAGTGTGTAGATGTCCTCGTGTAAATCACTTAAGCAAAATTTCACATTGCACAAACGCCTAGTTTTTGAGAAAAAAAATCCTAAACTTTCATAAAAATCAACTAAATAGAATAAATGTCTTTCAATTTTATTATTTTTGTGTTCATTTTATGTTAACCTATTACACAGTACCTACACTACACAAAACACTTAGGATCCAAGAGCGAGCGAAGCGAGCTCGGGACTTGGGGCACTCCGACTTAGACAGGTTAGGTTAGAAGAGGATAGCAGAGTCTCCGAGACCCCGCCATTTCCATCGTGGTTATTTTTTTTTAAACCATTGAGCCCCGCGATGCGGGGTTCTGTCGACTATGCTTTACTCCTTTTTTTTTCTCAGCGCCTATGGTTTTGCGCACTTTGGGGTTTTCAAATATACACTAAAAAGGGTATATTGTAGCCAAACAATTGTTACTATAAAAAAGCGACGGGTATTAAAGTACAGTGGCTCCTTTAATAGTTTTGTTGTAATTATTGCACTAGAATTTTATGATATACATAGTTACTTGAGAAACAATGTAATAAAACACGGGCACTCCGTTAGATCGTATATTGCAACCTGTCGGCTGCGGCCGGCGCCGGACCTACCTACTTACACATATTTATCGATATGTGATACCTACATTACAAAGAGCAAGGTTTTGAATCGTTTTCCCTTTGACACCACACCCGTAGCTCGTATCAATAAGGCAGACCATCACACTTCACATATTAGTACAAATTATCTTGAAAGCTACTGAACTGATTTTGATGAAACTTGCACTGTTCCCTAATTTGAAGTAAATGTAAGCCAATAAAAAAAAAACAATCACAATCCGATTACATTTATCAATTTGTACATTGTGTTTCTTTGTTGTTTTTTTTTTTATTACTGTTTCGGAGAAAACAAAATAGATCTAAGTACTTAACGCCTAACGCCTTTTCGCCACTAAACTTGCTACAAGTATTAGATAAATCAGGATTAATCCAAAAGTTAATAAACAGAGAAGATTTAATAAGTCCATTAGCTATTTTTGTATCATAATTAGAGGTACCTACAAGTGAAAGACTATGTATGAAAAACAATCTCACTGTGACGCCTTTTGCTACTACTTTTTTCAGGTAACCTACTTAATCATAACTAATTTCTCCTAGCCCATGGAATAATTTAATTCATTTAAAAACTAGCAATAGAAGGACTAGTTTTAATTATTCCTTCACACGGGCTATTATTACGTCGTAAATATGTTCATAATTGCTACACTGGCGTGCCTCTAACAATGATACAGAAATAGCTAACGGGCTTATTAAAATATTCTTTGTTTATTGACTTGTGGATTTACTTCGACTTTATTATGATGTTATACTGGATGATTTTTTTTACCGTCTCGAAATTTTTACAGGGTGTTCTAATCATGAATATGAACAACTTTCACTATGGGACCAACTCTGAAATCAGGAAAAAAAAATCAGCTGTTTCATACATTTTGGTCGAGTAGGTATTGAACTTTTGTATGAATCAGCTGATTTTTTTTTCGTGTTTTCAGAGTCGGTCCCATAGTGAAAGTTGTTCATATTCATGGTTAGAACACCCTGTAAAAATTTCGAGACGGTAAAAAAAATCACTCAGTATAATACATGTGCCAATATAGCACAGTGGCAAAAAGACGGTGTACAATTTCATAACCCCATTCGTTATCCCAGCTAAATTAAAATATCGCCTGGATTTCTCACGTTCCTGCCTCATACTACATAGTACTTTTAACTTGCGAACATAAATGTAGGGAACAACAGATTTTTTTTTTTTTGTGATTTTTGGTTTGGTCCCATAGCAATAGTTGTTCATAATGATGAGTACAATACTATCATGGCAGCTCTTTGGCCAATAAAAAAACATCGTGTATAAGTTGCTAGATGTTATTCTATTTTTTACTATAGACAGCTTTACCATACGATTTAATATGGTAAGTACAAGCAACAATCTAATAAAACATGTTAACGAAATGAACTACCCAACTAGCTTGTTAAATCTCGAAAGTTTTTATCAGAAAATTACCTCCAAAATTGGGGTTTCATAAATTACCTACAGAGAAATAAGGAAACTCAATCCACACAATAAAGAGGTTTCATAATTGAAGGATAATTGAAAATCAATAGACTGTGTACTTATATGTCGCAGGAAGATGGTTATAGCCGTGATGTGGTTATATCCCTAGGGATATATTTAGCTATATACCGTAATATAGTTATATGAAAGCGGTCCCACTGATGTTCTGAATTAGACACAAAAAGGCAACGACTTTATTAATTTCCCTTTTCTGACCAATCTGTCATTTGCTTCGCAGTTATGGAACTCTTAATTTATATTCCATATTTTTTTTATTCATGTGTGTTTGATTCTTTAATATTAAGATTAGCTTACCGAGTGTTTTTATTAAATACCTAAATGGGGAAGAGTTAATATTGTAACTTATTTATCGGCAAGCCTGTAGTACGCCGCCGGTAGCTTGGACCCTGTTCGCGATACCGGTGGGCTACTATTTTTTATATTTTTAAATATTTTTATATTTTATATTCTAATATTTATAAATATAATTTATATGTGTAAAGTGAAATAAAGGAATTTGTAATAATAATTATTCTATTCTATTTTTACTATAAATTCTATTATTTCAAAATGTTGCATGCCGTAAGGTAAAATATATCTGAACTCTTAATAATAATTCAATCTTATTACATACCTACATTATAAGCAAATACATAAATGATTTCTATTTATATTTCTTGCTTAAGCCCTCTGAACCCCTGGGCCTCAACTTACCAAAACATCCGGGTTCAGAAACCTACTACAGTATTTTTTTCTTTACTTGTGGTTACCAAGTCTACAAACACCCCGTGAATAAGTGTGTAAGCGCAGGAGCTCTCGGTACCGTCCGAGACAATGGCGAAGTCGGAAGTTAGTCTATGTGTGCGAGTATGTGTGTGTCATGTGCTGACGCTACTCGTCTTCACGCACACATTCACAGCGTGTTTGTACACTTGCTTACCACAAGTAAAGCGCGCGTTTCTTCTTAAGATAAAAATACCACCACATTTACTTATCCTAATTATTGTACATAAGTATTAACGTCTTTACTCAATATACCAAACCTCTGCACGTCACTGGCACAAAGTTCTGCAAGTAACTAAGTACACCATTTTGTAGGGAAAACACAACTTACTTTGATGTTCAAGGTACTTTGAATCTTGTGTAGGTATGTTGTAGTTGAGAACAGACCTATAGAATGATTTGATTAAGAGGTTTGGAGTAGTTTATCCCATAGGGGGTTGATATGCTGTAAAACGTTTATGTAGTTGCTGTGTCGGCCGTGGCGTAGAAAAACCTACGTGTTAACAAAAAAGTATCACTTCTGAGGATAAATAATAATACACAATCAACATTATGCCAGCGTTGACTACAAAACCCGACGGCCCCCGCTGCATCATGCATCACAAAAAGAATTGCCAGTGATATAATAGTCTGTAGAAAAAATCTAAGTAAGAAAATTAGTATGGAAATTTTGTACAGACTGTCAGACTTGGCATGGCAATCAAATTGTAGTTTTAAAATTGCAGATTTCGGCTCTGTTTAATATTTCTCTTAGAATTATGAAACTTGGGCTTCGATCGTGTACCTATAAGTAAGTAACGTTTTCAGCAAAGTCCACAAATAAACACTATCAAGAACCTCAATTTCACAGTTATCTACAATATTCAGCCAAATCTTCGAGGCACATCGACGTTCTGAAGTCCATCCACATCACGCAACGATTGCGTGACGAACACAAAATTGATTTGAAATAATTACAGTGTTGGCAAGCAAACAGCACTGTACCTCACTGTACCTACGTACTGTTCAACACGAATGTTCAATTTCACTATCATTATTGTACAGTCGTAACGATTACCCTTTATGTATTTTCTTGATGACAAAGTCTTGTGAAATTGGAGTTATATTAGGTCGGGGCATAATCGGTTAGTATCGATTTTGTTAAAAGCATGTCTATTTATAAAGTCGAAAGTAAAAGATCTTTAGCGATAATAGGTAGACAAAGTAACTATGCATGTTTTAGTAAGTACACACAAAATTATTATTTTCTTCGGAAGTATTACGTATGTAGAAAAACAATCTTTAAAGTCAAAAAGGTTTCTCAGGTAGCGGTTCCAGTAGGACATTTCAAAGTCAAAGTCAGAATACAAGAAAATAAAATTGATTCTAGTTGCCCCTTCCGAAAGATAGTTTCCTATGGAGATGAATGGGCAAGAAACTCCATCATTTTAATAACATAACACTAATCAGTTGGGATACTTACTAAAAAAAAAACACTACACAATATAAAACCAGCACAATACCCGCTTAAAACTCACAAAACAAACGAAAAACGAATATTAATTCTCAAGAAATCGGACACTGAAAAACTAGATTCAGAAAATTGTGGACACACCAATTTGTTTCGGCAGTTAAACTGGTAACGGAGGATTTATGTGGAGACAACTTTAAAACAAGCTGGCTGCTTCTCCGGCTATCTCTTGTAATCTTGTAATATATTATTTACGAAGAAAAAAAAATTGCCGTCCGTCTCATTACGTCACGATGCGAATTCGCGCGTTTTTTTTTTGTCATTCTGTTAGTTGTCAGATTTATGATTAAGAACTGAACATTTTTTATTAGTTGACTTAAAAATAAAGATTGTTGTTACTTTGGCTTTGATTTCGAAGGCTGTGATTAGTAGCGGTTTTAAACATTATTTAACATTTTAAGTATTTACGAGCTCTTTTTTACCTTTTATGACGGCAGTGCCATGGAAATTTTTATTGAACCTTTACCTACCAAGTTATGGATTTATAATAATGTGTGAAAAGTATATTTTTATATTTTGCTGTACATTATTAGCTACATTATTTTAGACCGTCACACGCTCTCCCGTTCTGAAATAATTTCTACATTTTTTATTTTACAAAATATAGCAAATTTCCTGTATTCACACAGTAACATTACCACTTTTTACACGCCAACTGTGAAGTATAAAAATTAAACATTAACATACATCTGGCAACACTGCACTCTTAATTGCATTAACATTTATAATTTAATTATAATTTCAGCAGCATCAGACGCGCACAAAATACATTTTTGAAATACTTAATTGAGCTAATTTTAAATGAAAATAAAATGTGTAGCGGGGATGATATTATGTAGATTTCAATGTCATTATTTCACCACTTTTAAAATAAAGTAAAAGCATAAAGTGAAAGTATAGAATGTAGAGGGATACAGAGTTTATTTTTATTTTTCAAATTGGATTAAAAGAAGTTTTTTGTATGGAATCACAGGCGGAATACTTAGCTTAGTAGTTATTGGAAATTCAGTGTTGTGATATTAATTGCAACGTGAGTAGATTACTGTAATATTGATTATACAGTAGTCATGAACCTGTTGACACGAATGCTATATGGATATCGACTTTTAAATTATTAAGATATTTAACGGCTTATAAAAATCCAAATATCCCTGCTTTTTAGCACAGAATATTTTTTGACTGATTTTATTTTGCAGAAAATTTTGTGTGTCTTTTAGTATGCACTCAATAATAATGTATTTTCTTTCTTGCTAATCCCCACGGGCACTTATACATACATCACATTATCACAATTTAACACCATCCGATGACACATCACGCTTGTAAAAGCGTTGCAATTTATAATATACAACAAAGGAACATCGATCAGCCGTCTGACTAGCACAATATGTTGCGACTACGCCATTAGACATATGAAATATTATAGGTTCAACGCAGCGGTTGAACGTGACCTTAATTTATAAATTTCAAACACAGTTTCAAGTTATTTATTGGTTTTGTTAAAGACCAATTTCGATACGGTCAAGGGAATCCTAGATGCTAAAAGGACTTACGACGACGTCCTATGACGTCATAGGATGAAATGACATGAAATTTTTTCATAAACACATGTTTTGTACTGTGTTTTGTAAGCTATCTAACAACCAGTTTTACCAATGAGTATTGTATTACCCAGTAACTGGGTTGTGGAAGTAATATAGGCAGTCGCTCCTCGCTCTGTGTAAAATACTGGTATTCAGTTGCATCCGGTTAGACTGGAAGCCGACCCCAACATAGGTGGGAAAAGGCTAGGCAGATGACAATGATGACATTATTTGTGAGATGTGCTGGCAGTAGACTAGCTATGTAAGGCTGAGAAATGAGAGTTGTGGCGCAATTTGGTTGAGACGTTCAAGCAAGTTTGTAGTCCCGTTTATACTAAAATATTCTTGCTCGAAAAATTTAAGACGATGCTTAACTCTAAAATCGAATTCAAGGCAAGACAGGAGCGACGCGACGCCGACGGTGCGACGCGATTCTGGTAGAACAATTTCTATGAAGTTTTCACAGGAATTGTTCTACAAGAGTCACATCGTGCCTGTCTGCGGGAGCCTTTAGTCTCAGTCCCAACCTATAAGATATTATATGGTAGGAGATCTCTATATTAGGAAGATTATGTCAAATACCCTCTCCCGTGAATATTGGAGAATGTACACTCGTAAATGTTGGTAACTGTGTATAAAATCAGACAAAAATAAACTTACTGCAAACCTGAATTTTATTTTTAGAGCTACATAACTATTTCAAAATGGAGTATGTACCAACTACCTATCCAAATAATAATAATACTTTCAGTGGCACGAAACGAGCGTGTAGATACATACGAGCCGTCGAACGCTTTAGGGATGTCACAAACGATTATCACGTTGAACACAATGCGTGGCAGAGCTTATCTCATAATACCCGATGATAGAAAGGCGCCCGAGGCACCGGGGTTAATAATGTTTAGGTGAAAACCCTTATTCAGTTTGTGGGAATGAAAATATGTTTTATTATTTCTGTTAAGGATAGATTAGTGTGTGTTGCTAAGTGGGAAATCGGAATAAAACGGTAATGATTATTTTAGTTTTGTACACATTGTGTAGGTACTAAGGGCGGATTTCACCAATGAAACTAAACGCGATCAACATAATATCTAAACTGCGTTCAAGAGCTGTCAATGGCCAATATTCCAGAGCAAAGATGACACTGACAATTCTTGAACGAGGTTTAGATGTGCTGATCGCATTCAGTTTCGTTGGTGAAATTCGCACTTAGCAACAAATGTTATGACTTGATGACCTTGGCTTGAAATTTATTGGAATGCGTGACCGACGTCAGCGTAACACTATTTCAAGCCTTATATTGAGCTAGAATTCTTCCATTTTCGATGAAGAAGAGCTCGCAGTGCATGTCCAGTGATGGATCGCTGACGCACGTCTACCGTGCACGCTGTGAGCTGTTTCCTTTAATTAACTGTGCCTCGCGTGAGCACGTAACTGCAGGAACACAATAGTTATAAGAACATCACTTACTTGAGACACGCTGATTGGTGTTCTTTATAACTGACTTCAAAAAAAAGAGGAGGTTCTCAGTTCGTCTGAATTTTTTTTATGTATGTTCCCCGATTATTCGAAGATGGCTGGGCCGAATTTTCCTTTTTTGTTTGAAAGGGTAGAAATACTTCCCAGGTGGTCTCATTGTCATCAGGTCAGGATTTGATGATGGGATCCTGGAGAAATCAAGAGAAGTCTTCAAATATAATATACAGGCACACCTATAGCGATTTGGGTATTTTTTTATAGAAACTCCTGCATTTGTTCCCGAAAAGTACCATTTGGTGAAGTGGAACTAATGATGAAGACCACAGATGGCCACCGGAACTACTCAATAATAAGTAGTTATAGATGAATGAATATGTTATATATAGATGTGTGTCGGGGGCTCGATGATATAAGAATAACCTAGTAACCTTGATCTGATGCTGCAGCATTACCTGGAATTTGCAGGATACCCAACTCCCTCACCAACTTACAGTAGAGATATCGTATTTGGACTCATTGGAATGGTCTCAATTAATAAAGAATAGGTTATAGATAGATGTGTGTTGGGGCTTTTTTGCATTTTTAATTCATATCCTACTAATATTATAAACGCGAAAGTTTGTGACGATGGATGGATGAATAGATGTTTGTTACTCTTTCATGCAAAAAGTACTGAACGGATTTGGATGAAATTTGGCACACTGATAGTTTATAACCTGGATTAACCCGGCGCCAATGACGCTGGGTCATATTGACCCGAGGTGGTTTCAAACGGCCATATTTTATATTTTACGTGCTTTGTGATTTTGAACGTTCTAGTAGCTGGAGATACAATACCCCTCCACCCGCACCGCTCATGAACTCAGTGCTATGCCGCCTGCGCAGGAAGATACACTTGTGTCAAGCAAAAACGGGTAAATATGACCCAACGTCATCAATGGCGTACTGTTTTCGTGACATATTTTATTAGTATTATTTTTTGTGGGTATTGATAATTTTTCTTGTTTTATTTTAGGAATTTGGCAAATATGTCTTTCACAAACCGCTCTGAAAGAATATTGGAGATCTTAGAGGAATCGCACTCCAACATTGAAATGATTCGGACGACGAAGACGAAAATCACGTATCAGAATGCAGCCAAAGTAGCGGGTCGGCCCAATATGCAAGTAACACAAATGTACACTTAAAGTCATCAATGAGACAGATAAAAACACGTCATTTTCTGAAGAGCTTGGGACTTGAGCCTCATTCAGAACCATTTGCAGGAACGAAAAACCCGTGTGAATTGGCCTCGGCAATTGCGCAAAAGAAACGCAGATTTCAAGGGGGCACCCTCTGAAGAACCTCCCCGGAAGGTTTCTGGAGCACATAGGAGATGTCAGGTGTGTCCTTCAAGAAAGGATAAGAAAACTAGCCACACTTGCAATGCTTGCCAGATATACATATGTCCTGATCATTGCATCCCATGCTGCGAAAATTGTAGCAGTTCCATGGCTAGGTATGAGGAAGCTGTAGACTTATTATAAAGTATAATTCAAGTTCCTAAGTGCGTATAAGATCTCTGTTACTAAATAAGATTTTTGTTTTGTTATTTTAGTAAGTTTCCTTTAGGAAAATTTAAGTAATAACTCAAGTTGTGTTTCAAAGTTGATTTTGCATATGTTCTGAAAAAAGTTAATAAAAGTTGATTTTGTGAATATATTGGCATTTTTGTTATTTTACCCAGTAAATAATAACACAAACTAATACACGAATAATTAAAACAGGCTGTTATCATTATATAAAATTTTGAAGTGCTGATAAATTTCGGGTCACTATGACCCGATGTCATAGTCCGCGTAATTATTTTCACGTCATTGGCGCCGGGTTAACATATATGATAGTTTTTATCCCGATATCCCTACGGGATCGAGACTTATACGGGTGAAAGCGCGGGGCGGTGCTAGTTATGTATAAAGAATACACCCAGTTGTCTTCCTGTGTGGCGAATACTTTTTCTGAGACTTAAAAAACACATGATTATCACCACGCTTGCTCAGTATGTGTTGGGAATTTTGACTGTTTTGTCTAGAGGCTAGATAAGTGGCAATCGCTTTCAAATCGTTTTGTATTTACACAACGAATTTCAACAGAATTGACATAAACTTTTCGGTAACTTATGCCAATCCAATGGAACAACTGGATCCATGGATCCAGTTTGACCGATGACCTGGTGAAGGATGCAAGAATCCGCTGGATGCGAGAAGCACAGAACCAGTCGAAGTGACGGCGCTTGGGGGAGGCTTATGTCCAGCAGTAGACATCTTTCGGCTGAACTGATGATGATGATATCACATAACTTATCATATATCCATCCGATACATTTTTGATTTTTCCATCACCTGTATCGCTGTAGAATGTCACTTTGTCTAGGCCTCAGGTCTCATCTCCGCTTTTTTACTGTATTCAGTGATGTTCAATAAAGATAAACAGCAGGTTTATAGCATATTTATTTATTTAAGTATTTGTTAATTTTTGCATTATAGTATATGTGTAGGTATATATATTTTAGTTTAAAATGTCACTAATCATATTCTTCTCTTCTTGTTCTCACACACTATTGTCTACATTTCTTTTTTAATTTCTCCTTTCGCAGGTCTGCTGGAAGAAATTTCTTAAGAAATAAGCAGTACCTTCGTACTCAATGATCATAATGTCCTTACTGTATAATGTTTTATTGTGTGTACATAAATAGTAAAATAAATAAATAAATAAACTGAAAATATGAAATTCTCAAAAGTCATCAAATCAAATGATAGGCAAACAGGCACCATACAGGCCTCCCTCTCATAGAGAGCAGGCATGTATTCCAGCAGTGGGAACGTTACAGGCTGATTATGTGTAAACAGACCCGAAATAAAATGGCGTCAGAATCCGTATTGCAATTTAATCAATGCTCTTTGACACGTCTAAACAAAAAGATGACCCGCTGGAAATGTGCCAAACGTGTTATCAATTTCCTGGAATCTAGTGCCAATTTACTAATTGGTACCTGTTGTTACATTAGCTACTATGTATTTGTAAGTGGATTTTACCTGGAATGCTCTAATGAATTTTGTAGAAGCAACAGTCAAAACTCAACAACAAAATTCAACAGGAAAAGTTAGCGTAAGGTAGGTGACTTCTGGTGGTTGCTGAATGGTAGAGGAGGACCAAATAAACGATGGATGAATTTTATAAAAAATGAGACGTTTTGGTTAGAAAGGGGCTTAAACTGACATAGCTACTAATAGAGATGTAGGTATGGGAGAAGGAAACATGAAAAAATGCTACGTCGATCTTAAATAAATTGAAAATAGCGGCAGGGAGATATACTGGATGATTTTTTTTACCGTCCCGAAATTTTTACAGGGTGTTCTAACCATGAATATGAACAACTTTCACTATGAGACCAACTCTGAAATCACGAAAAAAAATCAGCTGTTTCATACATTTTGGTCGAGTAGGTATTGAACTTTTGTATGAATCAGCTGGTTTTTTCTTCGTGATTTCAGAGTTAGTCCCATAGTAAAAGTTGTTCATATTCATGGGTAGAACACCCTGCGAAAATTTGGATAGTGATTAAAAAAATGCCCTGTATGAGATGATTATGATGATGATACCATAAAAAGTAGGTACTTAAAGCATACTTATACTTGAGACTAGAGATGCCGATACATTCCACGTGTATTATGACAAGTCTTTTACAGTTCAAGCAGTGCGGTAATGGACTGCCTTGTCCGTGTCGATAAGGCGTACTCAATCTTTGTCCACTTTTAAAATTCTGGTAAAAAAAACACTTCCTCTTTCCTTAAACATCATCATTACATAAAGCTCCTTGCTCCTGTTTCATGTTTATTATTATATACATATATATACGTATGGTATGTATGTATTTATTGTATATGAAACTGGTACACCACCTACAGTACTGTCTTTCCTTCTCCCATTAATCCATCCAAAGGTTATCTGTAAAAGATCGCTTTTAGCGATAAGACCGCCCATTGTGTCACCCTATGTTTAAAACTTCTACATTTATATCTGTAATTTTTATGGTGTACATAATAAAGAGTATTATAATTATCTATCTATCTAACCTAGGTAATGCATGTTGAAATGAACTTATACTTAAAAGGTGGAGACGTTGTACAAGTTACTGATTTTTTTTGGAAGTGAAGTGAAAACTTCTTCAGGCGCATTGAGCGATTATTGGTAGGGGGAAATCTTATGGGCTGGCGTCATCGACATGCTAATGTTAAGAGTTTATCTATAGCTCTAAGAAGGTTCTTGTCAATGCATTCATAGTTTTATGTTTTCACTTCTGTCGGTAGTCCCCATGACTTATAACGATACCAATTTCAAAATCTAGACCTGATAATGATATTTCATTCTACTAACGCTCAAAGCTGGAACTCAATCAAGAGAGCTCCACGGGGCCAACCACCACCTCTTAAAGCAGTATTATTTTAATGTTACTTCAGTGTGAGAAAGAGATGGAGCTATACAGGACGTCTAGCTACATCTCTTTCCCACACTGAAGTAAGATTACAATAATTAAGAGGTTATGGTCTAGCTCCTGAACATTGTCAAACTACACATACATTGATTGATACACGAAGGGGCGTGACTTGCAAAATAGGAATATTTTGCGAGTCACTTGGAAACGTTCTCAAAGCCATTAACACGTCACTTAATTTTGTTTAAAGTTCATGATATTAGGCACGTTAGGTATAAAAGGTTGCGATGTCGTGACTTGGTTATAATGCACAGAGATATTGGTAGGCATCGAAGGGAATTGTGAATAAAAGGCAAGGTCAGCACGCGACTTGGGTAGTGTAGATATGGTTGGAGGAAAATTTGGGACATATTTCTTTGTGTTACAAGAAACCGAGTTTTTTTTTCTCTATTAACAATAACTGATTACAATCTAGACTAATAAGTAATTTAACTCTAACTTATTATTTCATGTGATAGATAATGTTATAACTAAGGATAGTGTCAATTTGCACTTTTGCACAATTCCGTAGCACTTTCATAGGGTCTGATAATTAATAAAAAAAGCGAGTGAAAATAGTGAATGGGCAAGAAAGTCACGGGACAAAGTATCAGGATGTTTTTTGATCAGGTGGAATTTTTTGGCATTTTTGACTGGCAAGTTGGGTTAATAACAAAAAACTATGTAATAGAAATTATACTTATTTATATTTTTCAGCATAATCAAGTAATTGGCTGACTCTTAAAACTACCATGCGGCATAAAGAAACAAAATAAACAAACACTAGCCAGCTCTATTGATCTAAGCCTACTTTTTTCACAACCGACCTACATCGTTCAAAACTTTTTCTTGCCTTTTTTCTTCAAACGCAAACACATGAAGTGGAACGTTCAGACACGCAACGATAACTAAAAGCTAGTGTACACTGTAATCACAAATCTAAGTCGTTTAGAAGTTACATGCATCGCATGACCGGGACACACAGGCACCTTGATGCAATTATGTAATTAAAACTGAGATTGTTTAAAATTATTAAAGTTTATACCAGGAGATATGGTTAGAAAAAGGGAAGGAAAGTTTATTAGAGTAATTTTGTAGTTAATGCGATATGTAAAAACTGGGAAAATTAGACTGGGTGGTAATAAGACAGTGACAGAGTCAATAACTATCCACATGCGCAAAAAAGAGAGCGCAACAATGCACTGGAATCAAAATAATAAAAACGTAAGCGCCAACTCAAATAAAAATTGTTTAAAAATAAATTAAGCTATCTGTCATAAATATTTTCAGCCAGAGTCTTCAGTTACCTAATACGCACATTTTGCAATGAAATTACTTAGGATTTTAGAAACACAGAAAAAAAAGTAGGTCTTTCCGGAATTAAATTCTATCGAGGAAATTTAACCCAATTGCGGTTTCCTTCAGTCACAGTATTAATCAAATAGTTAATAAATATATATATCCAAAAATTAAATCCAAACATGCCGTAAGAGTGAAATAAATGGATACGAAAAAGCCGCCAATTTATTTTAGTATCGCGTTAAAACTGTGAAACAATGATGTGGATCGAATAGAAAAAACTTCCAAATGAGTCTTATACCTACGCTTTACCAAATAATGAAAGCCCGAATCAAATGGGTTACAGGTGTGATTGTTTTAGTCCATGCTGTGTTTTGGAGTTAAGCAACATTATAGCAATAATTTGAAAGTTGGGGGCTGCCTTTCGGATTTTATTTTATATTTCGAATCTCATCATCATCTTCCTGCCCTTGTTATTGGGGTGGGCGAAACACGTTTTGTTCTTCCATTCTCCCCTGTCAACCGTCACGCTGTCATATCATTTCTCACACAGTTCATCCATCTTTTCTTTGGCCTTCCTCTCCCTCTCCATCTATCAACATTGATATTCATCACTCTTCAGTCACATGTGTTTCCTCCCTCACGTTAAACGATTTCCTTTTGATTTCCTTTTTACATTTCGGACCTATTTCACCATTGGACATAAAAACCAAAATAATATATATCAACTCACTTTCATTTCAAATATCAGCAGCAAAAATAAACATTACCTCCCCATATTTTGCAGGACATACGTTTTAAATTCGCGTGAACAAATCGTTAGCGGCTTGTTCCAATCATTGCTATTTGTATTCTATATCAATATCACCCATTGTTTGTACAATACACTGGATAATGGGATATGGTTTCATTATAAATTATATTACTGCGCTCTGCGATTTTACAACCACTTGTAATAATGAATTTTAGTGTGTACTTTAAATGTTTTATTCAATATTTATGAACGTTGTTTCATGTTTGTTCATTGAATAGGCCCAAAACTAAGCATTGAGTATGATTTAATCCAAAATAATCACCGCAGAAGAATTATGTATTTGCCTTAATACAACATTACTTTATTATTTTTACCCATGGTAGCCATATTTTTGCCTTTGATAACGTTAAAATAGTACAGTTTCTAAAAGACTAAAAAGAAAAAAAACAGGAAATGTCCTAAGAAACACGAATTCTTGGGCATCTCACTCTCCCCTCGCTACATAGCTTGATTGATTGAGATGATTCAGCGCAAACGAATTTCCCGAGTGAAATAACAATTATGTGCGTAGGTACTACGCATTAATAATTATGTAATCTACAATGACAACGCTACGTATTGTAAGAAGATCGTATCTTCGAGTTCCAAATTGACAGTCAAAACGTGATAGAAATGAATGGAAAATAATCTTTCAAGTCGGGAATGATTTTTCATAAATTCTTTTATTTATTTTCCTCAAATTCCTTTTTATTATACAGGACGTCCCACGGATATGCCACATGGAGGGAAAGTACCTTGAATATTGTAGATGGAACATTTTACTGAAAGAAGACATTAGGTATTTGAATTTAAAAAACAATTTAAACTGCATTCATAGATATTTAAATAATTACATGGTTGAACCGGGAATCGAACCCGTTACCCGGTTTGGTGCCAGTTTGGTGCCTGGAATCGCGAAAAAACAAATTGCTGTTTCCGGCATTTTGACAAGATATCCGAGCATAAATATAGGGCCCCAGTATCGTATTACCCAGTAACTGGGTTGTGGAGGTCAGATAGGCAGTCGCTCCATGTAAAATACTGGTATTCAGCTGCATCCGGTTAGACTGGAAGCCGACCCCAACATAGTTGGGAAAAGGCTAGGCAGATGATGAAATATAGGGCCCCATAGTAAAAGTTGTTCATAATGATGAGTAGGTACAATGGCCCCTTAAGAGGTTGTACGTTAATTCCGGGACATGTTGTATAGGATCTTACATAATAAAACAATGTTAACAGCTATTTATTATATCTTTAATTTCAAATAATAATTATAAACTAAAGGACTAAACAGTAATCAAAAGATACAACAAAGAAACACAATGTAAAGTAACTATCATCTTTTATGAAGTAGAATACTAAAATGCAACGTAGGTAACAAAAGATCTTAAAGAAACTATCAAAAATAATAAACTACAGCTATAAACAAAGTTCATTTTCTCGGTGAAAAACCTCTAAGTTTACCTATACAAATAAATGAAATTGAGGTGTCTGTTTGTAATGTTAAAATAACAGCTTTTTACTAAAAAGTATATTCGGTACTTATAAGAAAAAAACAATTTTTAATATTTTTGTCTGTCTGTGTGTCTGTCCGAAACGGCTAGACCGATATTAACAGGACTTTCACCTGCAGATAGCTGATATTATAAGGAGCTACTTATTTTAGAAATTTATTTTAGAAAAAGAATTAGGGTTTCACGCAAAAAATTAAAACCTATGAAATTGTGATCAAAATCCGGTTCAAATAGGGAAGTTGTTTTCCGAAATTCACGCGAACGAAGTCGCAGGCACAGCTAGATAAGTCATTTAATAGGAGTAGTCAACCTCGCATTTGCGTTACTACCTTAAGAGTCCATAATACCTCAGCTCAAATTCACTCTTTATCTCGCTCGCACACTACTGCTCGCGGACTGAGCACTTAAACATAACTGGTGAAATATGGGTGTATTATAGGTACACCTCTGCCTCACCTTTTGGGGAATACAGGTGTGATATTAATTATGTTGTCAAAAGTGGTAAAGCAATTACTACGAGATGGACTATACTATCGTATAGTCATTTACTTTAATCCTTTTACCGTGCAAATAACGCTCATTTATTCATTTACTTAGATGGGTTTAAAGAAGTTCGTAATTTATATTTTACTTAACTTACTTAATAATAATGAAAATTATAATTAAAATAGGTGAAGAAATATATCAAGTGTGAGCAAATCGGAATGTTCTAGAACCAAAAATTTGAAGACATCGGGGATAACGGCTCACTCCCCTCACAGATAGGAGGCCTGTGTCCCAGCAGTGGGAACGTTACAGGCTCATTATGCTTAAACTAACCAATCTGAAATGCCGAGCTACATAATAACTATGGAATCTTAGTGTCTAACTGGAACCGGTATAATGTGGTCTTTATGAATTAAAGGAGTCTATAAAAATCCCGCAGCATAACCATACAGATTCACACGGATATTATTAAGCTACATCATTTAAAATCTAAACGTTAAACATAAATTCTCTCCTATATAACCATGACATCGCAATAATTTTGGCCTCACGCAATATATTTTTCTGGCAATTATTTCTATCCGGCGTTTATAACCAGCCCTTATTTTTGTATTGTGCTTTAGTGTTTGAGCAATAAAGGCGAGAATTGATCGGCAAGCTATCAATGGGGTTTAAACGCTGTTTAATCGGTCAGTTTTCACGTAACGTTTGATAGCCGTGCGTGATATTGAATACACATTGTTGTGGGGATCGGATAGCTGGTCAGAGCTCGTGGCTTTGTAGGATTAAATTTTTACTGTGTTGATATTTTTGGTAAATATTTTATAGTATTATATGGATTTATAGGGGCTTTTGGCTAAGTAATAACAGCCGCACGGGTCGGTTGATCCGTGGATGGGTGACCATCTGTACATATCAAGACCCCTCCGTGCCTCGGAAAGCACGTTAAGCCGTTGGTCCCGGCTGTCATTCGTGGATCTATGACAGTCGTTACGGGTCGTCAGCAGCCCGAAAGTCTGACAACCAGTCTTGCCAGGGGGTATCGTGTTACCCAGTTACTGGGTTGTGAAGGTCAGATAGGCATTCGCTCCATGTAAAATACTGGTATACAGCTGCACCCGGTTAGACTGGAAACCGACCCCAATATAGTTGGGAAAAGGCTAGGCAGATGATGATGATGAAATGGATTTATAGCAAAAATCTCACTTCTCTTATGTATTCCACCTTTCATCAAAGGAAGTCTGAGTATTTAGGACTCCAATTGAGAAAACCTACAAGGTAACCATTCTTAGCATATAGAAGCCTCCAATGTATCATACCTGTGTCCTGGTCTGTTATTATTATATCTCTAGGGAAACAAAGTCGTTTCCCCCAACACACTTGCAGTGCACGATAGCAAGTGACCACTACGTGCTTCCAACCTCCCAAGGGTTTTCAATAAATAAAGTAAATTCCAAACTATGAGATTTTGCTTTATTTTTATAATACAGGGTTTTCTTTATTCGACGCAAAATCTTTGCTACTGAAGTATTAGGTTTCCTGCCGTTCTTTAAATATTACTTTCTAAAAATCTACAAACCTACGTTTTCAAAATAAAGAACATTAATGTAGTCATTAATTATACAGTGTTATTTTAAATTGGCTAGCTAAACTCCGCAGACGCGATGGGTATCGATAACTAAACACGATAAAATAAGAAATAAAAATATTAGAAGGTTTTTTTTTAGGAGAACAACGACCACTGTTATTGTTGTTACTTGAAGTACGAGGTGAGAAAAACCGTCTTCTTATATTTTATCGTATTAAGATACCGATACCCATCAGGTCTGTGAAGTCTACACAAAAAAAAAACAGATTTCTTAAACTGATATTTCAAGTGACTAAAATAACTGCGGTCGATGAACCTACAAAAAAAATCATCAAATTAATTTATTTTTTGTTTTATCGTGTTAAATATCGATACCCATCGCGTCTGAGGAATTTTACTGTTCAATTTAAAATAACCCTGTATACATATCGCTGCTTCAATTCAAAACTACCACAAATCAAAATAACACTTTTTTACAGGAGAGCTCATTTAAAAAAAAATAAACTACTTTTTGCCTAATACTTTCTTATTTCATATCAAATATATACATGTTATACTTTGTTAGAAGCGTATTTTTAAGCCGCGTCAAATGTTATAAGTAGTTTTATAATATACTTAATACTATAGAAGTTATAAGCAGATAAGTTACTTTTGAATATAAAAATATGTTTCAAATATATGAAATATGGAATAAAACAACCATAAATAAAAAAAAAATGTATTAATCGTGTTTTATCATAAAACTTTTAGGGAACATAATAATAATCGCCTTGGCAATTTAATAAAATAATTGAAATGCTATCTAAAACTTAAAACAAATCAAAGTTTTCCTCAAAATAACAAATAAAAATCTTCGAAATTGTTGGTAAAATATTCACTAATTATTTTTAAGTTCTGTTTAAACAATGAAAACAAAAAAGAATAGTAAGAAAATTGAGCAAGCTAACAAGTTTTTCAAAACTAAAAATGAAACAAATACTTTATAAACTTAAAGAAAACATTCAAAACTTTTGAAAAAACATCTATAACATTACACTCTTAGGTCGAAATCAACAATAACTTTTAAAATCTTATAACTATAACAGTATTTTAAATGCAATTAGGAAACCTTATGAGATCACAAAATCACAACCATATTTTATTAATATAAACTTTATTAAAACGTATTATATCGTAATATTGACCAAGTTATGCACTCAGTGGTCACTGCGTTTCTCTTAATCTAAATTATCAGCCTTATAAATTTGCAAAAAAAGATTCATAATATTTGGGGATAATATTTTTATGAATAAGATTAAGAATACCCTGTTTTTTTGCCTGCGTAACATTTAGTTTTTGGTTATAAAGTTTCTTTGTTGTACTAATATTTTCAGACTGATTTGTTTTCTGCTGCCTGCCCTTATTAAGTGTAGACACTGATTTAAATTCATTCTCTTGATATGAAGTCTTATATAGGAACTTGTTCTTCACGTATTTATCTATTTTTAGTACTTTTATATTAGACCATATAACCTTCTCTCTGTCTTCATTAGTAGTATAGTTACCGGAAGCTAAAGGTTTTAAATCAACAAAACTATCATGGGCAAGTTCTTTAACTACGTAAGGCAAGCCTTTCATTTTTGCAGTTTTAATTAGGGTAATATATTGATCAGGTACATAAATGGGCGACGATTTTAAAGCTCGAGTTATATTTTTTTGGATAGTAGAATGAACGGCATCGCCTTCATTTTGTGTGTGACCCTTAATTAAAAACTTATGCGTAACACTTCTTAGTTTTGGTAAGGTATTCGTGGCATATTGGTACATTGATACCATGAACTTGTTTTTCTGCTGACCACAGCAATTGTCACTATAAAATATCACATCAAATTCCTCAGTAGCTATGCTATTCAATTCTTTTAAATACATAAGTACACAAGATCCAATTTCGTTCACTCCTCGAGCCCCTTCTCCTTCGTGCCATACAAAACAAGTAGTCTTTTTAGAGCCTAGCTCAGTAATAGTAAAATTAAGCACATTTATTTTTGATACATAGTAAAAACTCGATACTTCGCCCCGTGGACAAGGCATTACCGCCTGCAAGTCATATACGGCTACTATCAGATTCTCGCTAACATTCCCTTTATCTTTTTCCTTTTCGGCTCTTGCAAGATCTTTCTCATTTAGGTGTTCTTTGTGTTTTTCTTCCAATGTGGACTTATCTTCGCAATTTTTGAAAGCGGTGCATTCTTCGCATTGGTCTTTTTTTGGCTGCCAAAAAGAGATATTGAATTCGTTCATGAAAATATTATAATATATTTGATAAGAAACGTGCTGTTTATTTTCCGACACGCACTTTTCAACATAATCACGATGTAAGGCCGCTAGTGTAAGGCCACCTTCAATGTATTCACGTTTTGATTGACTACGACAGTAGTGGCTATCAATTCGTGGGATAGAATTTATATGGGCCCTGACACTGTCTTTTAGAAATGGTTCAAGCTGATAATGATTGTTATGTTTTCCTCTTTGTTCTTTGAATTGGATAACTTTGGGGTTAGAATGGTATTTTTTAACAACAGTTCTAATGACTGTATCGGAAATTTAAAGGCTATTCATAAAGAAAACTTTACATACTCTCATACGTTTGCTGTCTAGAGGCAAGTAGTAGGCATTATTATGATTTTTGCGAGAACTGCCAACCCGAGTATATCGATATTTTGGTTCTATTTCAGTCAGGTTATTATAAATAAATTGTCTTTGTGCTTCTAGATCACCAGTATTCCAATATTCGTTAAAAATAATTAGTCTATCCTGGTAAGTAATTTTTTTAGAACACTGAAACTTGCATTTATCAGAACAAACCGACCCCAATTTTTTTTCTTTTACTTTTCTCTTCATTTTCGACATCGAGGTATATGCTTTGCCACTGTTTCTTAATAGTTTCGAAATATTTTTCTGCCATGAATTTGGATTGGCTTTTCGTTTGCGACCTCTTCTTTCAATGTTTTCTTTTTCCACGTTATAAGGAGAGGCCGTTTCAACACTTGATATACCAACGCTGGGAACCTGCATGTTGTCGTTGTCTGATTGTAAGTCACTTGGTTGAGCATCAATAGTTTTAGATTCCTGTCTCATCGGTATATCGTCCCAATAAATATCTGTTAACAGATTACTACGGCCAGATTCTTCATTCTCTTTATTTAAACCAGAGGGTCCAGGTTGAGGAGATAATTGTTGTAGTCTGCTTTTAGTTAAGAGATTCACATTTTGAACACAATCATTATCCGAATCCGAATCACTTAATGCTAAGGCCTGCCTCATTAGAAAATCTGGGTCTTTAACACTATCGTCCGAAGAGAAATCTAAACTAGAGCTTGTCGAACTCTTAGATTCTGAAGAGTCGCTATCATAATTGCTTTCTGGAATAACTACGTTTGGTCTCTTTTCTAAACATTCATCGTCAAGTAGAGACAAACTGACACTGTGCTGACTGTCAGGTATAGAATTACTATCCAAGGACTCATTCAGAGGCACATCTGGTTCTTCTATCATTGGATTGTCAGTTTGCCAATGGTTTTCACTGTCTTGAACATTTTCTCTACTGTTATCTCTCACCATGTTGAGTATTCTATGTACTCTTCTACTCATTCTGTAAAAAAAACAATTAATAATAATGTAATGGCACATATACAATACATACTTAAGTCACCTCCACCCGAGGGCCAAAGCCGTCGCCGGGCTCCTTTTGAACAATCACGCTAGCATGATGGTTATAAAGGAGCCTGACATTTTTAAAATTACTAAACTTCATAAATAGCAAAAAAGACTTGATATAAAACAAAAAAATAAATTATGCTAAAATAAAATTTATTTATTTAACGTAAAACACCTATAACTGACCAACGCCAGCCGGTCGTTCAACGTACCTACGGAATAAAACTAATTCAATACGTAAAATATACCTACAATTTTATAATTTGTTTTGACTTACGGCCAGGTTTAATACATTGTACTAAAACAACTCCGTTAAAATAAAAGCAAAAGGAGTGTATTCGTGATTAAAACCCTCTTAATATGAAATTATAATAGTATAAAGTAGTTTTTTTTATATTCAAAACAAACCATTTTTAAATACCGTACTTCATATTAAATAACTTAAATTCAAAACGAACACATTGTCTGATAAGTTTATTTTAATTAAAAAAAATAAGTTCATTTAGGTATATTTTCTATGCAAAACAACCAGTTTTGAAATATGGTTCTTTTGATTTAAAAATAATGTCGTACTTACGTTAATCCTTTATTCGAAACTGCAGTATTCCTAAATGTGGTGGTTTTCTTTATAAAATTTACGAATAACACCGATTAATTTTCGAGATGTGGCACTTTTGTACAAAAGAGACGTGCTCTCAGCTCGGTTGTCGACGCGCAACTAACAATATGGCGGTTTAGATTATATTTCGCACATTCAAAACGAAAATTCAAAAAAAACGGTTGCGTGGGTTTTGTATCTTAGAATGCAAAATCAATGGGAGTCTTTTTCAAATATGAAAATATAAAGGCTTACGATTGCATTTTTGCGATAAAAACATTTTTGTATTTTTTTTATTTGCGGTACTTTTGAATTGAAGCAGCGATATTATCATGTTAGAGATTATTGAAATAAAGGCTGTTTGGTTTTCTTTTTTTTAATTTGTGCGTCAAATTGACGGGCAGATGAACACTGCATGCTGCAAAAGATACCAGCGGAACCTTGGTATCCGCTGGCAGCTTTTAAAAACCAATAAATCACATACCTAGTTACTGACAAACTGTAACACTCCAATGAATAGGTTACATCAAGGAAAGCGTTGCATTTATCACAGTACATTCTCTTACCTTATGGTGCCATAGTGGTCAAACACGAGCCTATCACATTGCAAAAATCACATCATTTACCTAATCGTGATCGTTTTCCACTTCACCCGTGTGTCACGAGACTTATTGCAATAACCTCAGCGTAATGTGCTTTGATATTAAAGCTTTCACCGTTTTAATAGCTCTGACAGATGCTGGTTCTTTTTTGATTAAATCCTTTACTAGACACGGATGTTTTATATCACAGTTATCGTCACTGGTTTGTGAGTTTCGGTTTAATATTTGAGTGTCGGCATGAATGGTTAATGTACTGTTCTTGCTCAGTGGTGTTTGAGGGTTATTAACAGTATTTTGATGGTGCTGTACCTACATTTTGATGGAGACGAGATTTTTTTGTCTTTTGAAGAGCATACTTCTTTTTTTTCGTCGTTCACTCGTTCCCTCAATGCTGAGGATCGTGACCATATATACTACGCGTCTCCAAGCTCTGCGGTCTTCTTTAGTGTGGACCACTCGGTAAATGCAGACTTCAATTACAGCCTTCTTGATCACGTCTGACCATCTTGCCAGTGACTTGCTTTGAGCGTGTTAGAAGAGCATTAAGTTAAGAGAAGTTTAGACCGGCTCATAATAATTATGTTCCGTGTGAAATGATCAAAAGCACCAACACGCTGTCATTTCAGTAACATTCACGAATGATGATAGACATCACAAAATTAACGAATTAGGTTATTGGCTGTTAATCCTGTAATGTGCAAATTGTATTAGTGCAGTCTGAACTGAATAGACTGAACTACATAGATACACTAAATATCTATTGCGTTCAAAGTATTAACGAGAAGTTAGACTCCAACTTCTGTATAGATATGTCCATTATTGGATAATTGGCTGATTGGTCTAAATATCTCTAATTTTAACGTAGCATAATGCTTATAAAGCACAGACAACATAATAATCAGCCTATAACGTTCCCACTGCTGGGACACAGGCCTCGTCTCGTTGAGAAGAAGTAGGCTGTAATCTACCACGCGGGCTCAGTGCAGGTTGGAGGATGTCATATGTCTTCCAGGTTCAGGACATGCCGGTTCCCTCACGATGATTTCCTTGACCGTTTTGAGAGCAGTGGCGATGATCTAAATGACACAAAGTAAAGCGCCTGCTTGTGATCGAACCCACGACCTTACAATTCGTTTAGTAGTGGCCTTTACCACTGGGCGTCCACTGCTCATATTAACGTACCAAACAAAAATTTACATTATGCCAAAGGAGGTGAGCGCTGCTGAAGTTGCGCCGGACCTACGTTTTTATATGGGTGACAAGCATGGCGGCCAAAACGCAAATGATCACTGCTGTCTATTGATATCTGCAATATCAAAAGCACTGAATTTTGCGTTGTCATCTTAGGGTGCTTACATAAAGAAACAGGTTTCCGGTCCAGGTGAGTGTGTGCGAGTCGGTACCGATCGGTGCAGGTATAATATTCCCATGTTATCTTATGTGCTCACATATAAAGAAATAGGTTTAAACTTGACGGTGCCGACTACCATAATAACCCTGTACCGATCGGTACCGACCCGCACGGGTTTGTCTGTACCGGAAACCTGTTTATTTATAATAATAATATAATAATAAAAAATTAAAATCGTTTATTAACCAAATAATGTTCTTACATTTCCTTAAAACTAAAGTACAGATAAACTACACCTAAAATTATTGATACAAGGGAAATATAATTTCAATAATTTAACTTGTGGACTACACACTTGGTCGAGCCTGTCTCGTGGAGTCCTTGAGAGTTTTAAACAATTTGAAATTTCAGGGTTGATACCGTATTGTTTTATTTAATACATAATTAAAGTATTGAAAGTTTGACGTAAAACAAAATCAATATAAAAGACTAGAAAAAAATTTAAAAAATCGTAAACACATGTTTGAAATAGGGTGCGTCGTAAATGTAGATATTTATTATTTGCAATTTAGCAAGGGTGAGTCCAAGAGAACGTTAAAGTATGAATGGATGTAAGGGTTTGAGAGGCGTGTGAGAGTGAGGGTATGAATGAGGAAGAGAGTGAGGTAACAAAGTGTTTGTGATAAATAAGTTATGACATTACTCTAGCGAAGGCTTCAGTTTCTGAGTAGGATGAAGCTAACAGCCATTGTTTAATAATTTTTTTAACTTGGTTGGTCCTACAATTTTTTGTCACTGATTTAATTTGCAATTTTATTGTAATCGAAACTGTGCATACATTCTTCCATATGTTGTGCAAAAGCAGTTTTGACTACAGTAAGTGAACATTTGTAGATTCGTTGTTTAAGTAGTTGTTGATATTCTGTGGATTGGATTGTTATTTTGTGTTGTTTTAGTACTAATTTATGGATGTAAAGGGTGTCTCAGTAAGAGTGCACTTTTTAAAATTGGAATTTTTTTTTTCATGCAAGTGGCAACTCTGAAATTTGACAGCTGTCACCTCTGTTCATTCCGATTATTAAAAATGGAGCGCTTTTCGAAAGAACAACGCGTTATAATTGTGAAAACTCATTACAACGGTGAACGGCATTCGTTACAGGAATATGATAACGGACTTCTTGTGGCCTCAACTGGACGGCATCAATCTGGACAACATGTGGTTTCAGCAGGACGGCGCAACTTGCCACACCGCGCATGAAACAATCGACTTATTGCAGCAACGATTTCCAGAACACATTATCTCACGAAATTCTGATGTCAACTGGCCACCAAGATCGTGCAACTTAACGACGTACGATTGTTTTCTTTGGGGTTTTGTGAAATCTCGGGTTTATGCGAATAAACCCGAAACAATTCCTGAGCTCAATTCGGAAATCCAACGCGTCATCGGTGAGATATAGCCACATCTCTGTGCAAAAGTCATGGAAAATTTCATGAAAGAGTAATGCCCTGTCATCGGAGCCGTGGGGGTCATTTGCCGGATATTTTATTCCATACTTAATCGGAACATGTCTTCTTTACAATACAATAAAAATATCACAACTCTGTCATAAAATACTTGTTTTTATTTTAAAATGAAAAAGTGCACTCTTACTGAGAGACCCTTTATAAATGCCGGACATGAAGTACTGATGCTTCTTCATACAAGTGATCTGTGGGATAACGAAAGTGTTTTCTTTACGTAACCTTTAGCACTGATCTTTGGGCTTTTTCCAACTGTATCATTGAGGTTATGCCGACTCTACCCCATACTGTAATGCAGTAGCAGAGAATTGACTCACATAATGCCACATAAACCAGGTGTAAGATCTTTTTGTTGGCCGAGTTACGTAACAGTTTCATTACGTGAATCAGCTTTTTGATTCGCTTAGCTGCTATCGATATGGGGATGGGGTTTGAATGAAAGCCGTTGATCTAAAAGAACCCCTAAGTATTTTAGAGATTCGACCTTTTTAATTTCCTCACAGATGCAGGGGGCTGTGCTGCAAGTCGAAGGGTGGATTTTAAGCTGTAAAGGAAATCTTGGGTGCTGATGAAAGAGTTTAATGGAAACAGAAGTAGTTAATTTTTTTTTTTATATTAAGTGATAGAAGGTTAAGGTCAAGCCATTTTATGATATACAAGATTTGCTGTGAAAAATAATAGCCGTGTCATCTGCGTAGCAGATGACTTCTGCATTTTGAATAAGGGCGTGATGAATACCATTAATCATATTTAAGCACGCTTTAAGAAAAGCTGATATTTCTAAAGTGAAGTTATACACTGGTAGCCATACCCTTCAAACAGGAACGCAGAAACACTGGCTACCTAAGAATGGCAAAAACCGCTGAATTCATCACACGTCTCATATAACGCACTCCAAAATAAAATGTACAGTATCAAAACGAATATTAAGCATAGCACACATATATGTAACTCTGTATAATTAAGTGGCACAATATAGTCGTAACTCGCACACTCGTTTATCAGCGCCTCGGGGTTAACGCCGACTGACGGCGACATCTCGCACTCGACTCGCAAGCTTATATTACATACGTTTATTAACTTTTATTCAACTTTTCTGTGAGTAACGCGCTTTATTTTATAACGTGGGGTGTAACTCTCGAGAGAAAATGACTTTGATGTCTCATTTACATTAGAAAATGTCGTAGTCATAAAAATAATACTCATATTGTATGTTTTCATAATAATAAAACATGCATAACTGAGGTGGGCTATATTCCTAGGTCTTAAAAAAATAAATTTAAAAAACTATAACCAAACTACGTAAAAAAAGGGGTCTAAAAAGGACGAAACAAGAAAATAATTCAAATAGAAATCCAGAAATGTATAAGTACAATAATGGTCAAGGTACAGCCGTGGTCGCACTTACTGTATACCTACTATGATTATGTGGGTGCCAGAAACACACACGGTAATAGATAATCTCCGACTCCCACGCGGGTGAAACCGCGGGCAAAAGCTAGTATCAAATAAAGTATTGTAACAGATAAATAACATAACATTATGCCTTTATTACCTGAACGGTAAGGCGCATGTGTACTTATAGTCTGTGAAAAGTACACCAACATTTCACCAGTTATCTTCACATATCTGACTTAAAATATTGTAATTGTCATGAAATTGTTAAAGACTTTTGATGAAACAACTTCTGTAGGTCCTTGCCTAAAATTAGTCATGTATAAGTCTGTTTTATTTAGTAACTCACACACAAATACGGAGAGGAAATGATAACGCAGGCAGCGACTCAAGAATCCAAGATGGCGGACCATTAATCACGTGACCTAGTAAGGGGATGACGCGACAGTCTCGCAGATTGACAGACAAGCACTGCTGTAGTTAATTTGATGATACAATAGAGGCTTAAGCCACTTAGGCCCACTTGCACGTTTAGTCGGGTTCAATAAATAAATATAGAGTTTGTAAAATTGGAGTTAAGTAATTAAAATTTTAACTCTTATTACGCGTTGTGCCACTTAAAAGTAACACCGGGTTAGATAACGTGATATTAGTATTTTTTTGGGTTGGAAACATTGCAGTTCAATCGACGAAACATAAAATAGAATTGCAATGTCTGCCTTGATAATGTAATCTGACTAAAAATGAATGAATGAAAATTGTACACCCATCTCCTTTACATTATATTACGAAACGTAATAGTTTCTTGTCTTTGAATTTTGTAATATGACATTTCATTTTAATCGTATTGTAGGTGGTTTCCATGCAGATTTAGTTTATTGATTGATGGAAATGTCAGAAAAGGAAAATTTATAATTTGTATTTTTTTTAATATGAGTTCATGAATATATTGCTTGCTGATATAGTACCGAATTTCCACTTATTATAACGTCGAACAACATAAAATACAAAATATGTTATCAGCGGGACCTCATAACGTCAATTTATTTTGACATTAGGTACTTACACTGACTCAAAAATATGCGACTTTACTCTCCCACATCGATGGGTTAAATATTTAAAAGTTTAACTCTAGGTTTACCTCTAACTCTTGGTGGCGCAAGATTAATTATTTGATAAACCCTGAGTTAGCTGTTAACTTAGAGTTATAGAGTTATTGAGCTTAGAGTTATTGAGCTCCTTAACTTTTATGTTGAGCTGTACGATTACTGACAGATGCTTGCACTGACTGGACAGGTCCACTCAATCTGTGTGGTTCCTTCCTCAAAAGACCATTTCAGACACCAACCTACATGGTCTTCACATGATCTGACCAAGATTATGTCTGGACTTTAAAAGAGACTGTGACCTCTGAGTTTGTTTCGGCCTTTCTTCTCAGAGTAGTCAGATAGGAAACGCCGGCCTCATCTAGTTTAAAAAAAAAATGTTTGACATGTAAAAGTGTTTGTATAAACCTACTTACAGAAATAAAATCATTTATCATTTATATTGGATAACTCATGAACACGCAAGTGGGCCTTATTGTAAAAGCATGCAGCACCATGCATGCATGCTCATGCATGGGTATGCATGAGTTGCATTACGTTACATTCTAAACCAGAGAAGGGATACTATGATTACTGTAATACTCAAAGCCTTTGATGTATGTAAAAGTAACCAAATGAAAAGCCAAAGCCTTTAAAAAACCGGGCAAGTACGTGTCAGACCATGCCCAATGAAAGGTTCCGTAGTTGGGATGAATTTATCTCAAGAACAAACTTGACATTTTAGTTGAAAAATATGTTCTCTCAAACATTCCAACCGCAAATGTAAGTTTGTACGCACAATATTGGGGGGTTTACCATGTTATTTTAAAATCATAGACTATTTATAGATTGTCCTGTAATCTACAGTACTATTTTCTGTATTTTTTTCAAAATTTTAGGCTCAGGAATTTCGAAGATAAGGGGGAATGGTCAATTTTCATATATTTTCTTAAATATCTTTAAAACTTTTTATTTTAAAATTATAAAAATAACATATTTGACACCCTCATAGTAAGCCCTTTCATTTGATACACGACACATGGTACAAAGTGCAAAGCTTGTTTTTAATTTTTCTTATTTGCCCCCCAAAAGTGAGCCCCATATTAAAAATTCATTTATTCACGTTACACGTCCATGTTTGGGTCACAGAAATTCATATGTGTACCAAATTTCAACTTAAATCAGTCCATTAGATTAGGAGCCAATTGGCTGTGACACACGAGTGATCCCATAAGGCTTCTGTTTTTTTAAATCGGACGTACGGAAGCCTAAAAAAAGCGTCGCACTTATTCCTTACATATTAGTGGTTTTATGTAACAGTGATCATCAAGCTTGGTTGCTGCACGTTGACTCATATCTTGTTGTTCCGGTTTCCTTACGATTTCATCGTTTTTATTGCCGTATTTATTTTTAAGCCGTGGTAGTTTTATACGGATAGCCTGGTGTTTAAGAAGCTGGAGTAACTGGATGATCTCCTTTATTAATTTTATGTAAGTTTCGACCAGAATGCGGCTACTTCGACACCGTTAGCGTTGGCCTCGCAAAGGTCTTCCATAGTGCGGATGTTACACAGTGAGTACGACGAGGTGAGGCATCGTTTGTGATGTGGATCCACAGTCGCACTGTGGCTCACAAGAGTACCCCCACCTGACTAAGTTGTACCTGCAGCGACCCACCTGGCTTCTTAGTCGATTAAGAGATTTCCAGGTGGGACATGGTAGTTGGTGGCCCGCTGGGGGCTTTTCTGCAGGCTCAAAATAGTCAGCTGGAGGGGGATGCTTAAGCAGCCACAGTTTTAAATAAATAAAATAAATAAACATTTATTTCAGACCAGGTCCATAGGTATTTTGTTAGTAACAATGCACTTAAAAAACGAATGTTAGTATTGATAACAAAATTAAATAATCACATGAAGCCGTACCCACCTTTGCAGCATGAGGGACTCCCACCGATCAGTAAATACAGCCAGTATAGTGTTGGTATTGCCACGAACGCGAGCAAGTAGGGAGGCGCATATTTTCCTAACGATAGCGGCAAAGCCATCCACCCGCGCTTCAGAAAACATCCCCGACGCACTGCAACGCCATGGCAGCTCCAACAGTACCCTGAGTGCATTATTATATTGGACACGCAGATCGCTGTATGCCCGCTGCGAATAACCCAAGGTCCCAGGTTTACTCCCATTCCAAGGTCTAAAAGATGGACTGAGTTTCGAATATTCATATAAATAATATCAAGTCCAATTTACTATTATCAGTAGATGCCACTCGTAGAAACTATTACTGAATTAAACTAGTTCTTTCTGGAAGGTTGCATCTTTAATTAAACTTTAAGCCGACAGATCCCAAAGGAATCTATTGGAGGCGGATACTCAGAGGTCAATTATATGGATGTGGCATATCTTTATTATTTTTTTTTTATCGATTGTATTAATGCTCGTGCAGGCTGGCGCGACACGACGGCGCGACGTGACACCGGTAGAACAATTTCTATGAAAACTTCATGGAAATTGTTCTGCCGGTGTCGCATCGCGCCAGTCTGCACGAGCCTTTATGTCTCAAATTCTATCAAAAGCCATGACGGCAGAGACTGTTTGTTTGTGATTCAAGAAATAATTATGTTTTACTGCTTACTTCAAAAATGATAAAATGGTGATCTCTTCCCCACAGAGTTCTACCACGATCGTTACTTTGGACATCATTTCAGCAAAGACGTACTCAGATTTATTAATAAGTATTATTGCAACTAAATAGGTTTTCCAATCTACAATTTGCGTCTCCAGTGTGGCACCGGTCCACTCATGCCAAGCGAGGAGATACTGCTCTAAATGAGACATGTCAGATAATATCGGGCTGCTTAAAACCGACTCCACTCAATTAGCGGGAATCGCACCACCTACCTTACGAAGGGATATCGCATGCGCGCTGCAAAAAGAAGCAAGAATCCAATTTCCGATATCCTCTCTACGACTACACAACGACCACGGGTGGGCTTAAAAATCGTAAAAGCTTCTTACGCTCTACGCAGACTATCCAGGACAAACCATTAAATGAGAGAAGCATTTGTGGGAA
Source organism: Fissipunctia ypsillon (assembly GCA_947568875.1). Taxonomy (NCBI): domain Eukaryota; kingdom Metazoa; phylum Arthropoda; class Insecta; order Lepidoptera; family Noctuidae; genus Fissipunctia; species Fissipunctia ypsillon. Next base: position 20,927,221 of record OX387649.1, read on the forward strand.
GACAAGCATCCACCACCCGGTCGTGATCTGCAGTGGCCTCTATGGAAAGCTCTCAATCGATTGCGTACCTAAGTAGGCCGCTGCAAACAAAATTTGTCGATATGGGGGATTACTGCCCCACCCAACATCCACTGTGAGTGCGGTGCTTCTGATCAGACCATGTCCCACTTGCTGTAGTGTCCTAAGTGCCCGTTCACTTGCACCAAAGAAGACTAATGAACGCCACTGATGCCGCAATCAACGCGGCCACCTACTGGGCTAAAAATATAAACAAAAAGTGCCAGAGATATAAATCAAGGATTTGCCCTCACCGTACTTAAGTCGCGCGAGAAGTGTCCCTCCTAACCTGAGCGACGTCGCACACTCCGATTCAGTTGCTCATCCGTCACAGTTCGTGACATGTCGGAGTAACTTTCTTGTTATAAACACAAACAGCTATATAAAAATTCCCTCTTGTGCCTTCAGGAAATGTACCAATAATTCAAAAAAATCTAATAAAGCTAAAGGTATTATTCAAATTAATTACGATTTCGAAAACAAATATTTTAACGGATGATGCCATAACAAAATTTACGTCCCCTAAACAACGAACGATATTGTAGTGGAACACTGTCCAAAAATCAGATGTGTGTGTTGAGTGTGATACATGATCTTTTTTGAGCGCGAATAAGATGTGCTCTACAGCTTTCGATAGAAATCATTGAAAAGTGCCATCGATACGAAATAAGAAGAATCTACTCATTATCTTCATCATCATCTGCCTAGCCTTGTCCCAACTATGTTGGGGTCCGGCATTCTAATCTACTATGTTATACTAATAACAATATTTTAATTTTACTTCCTAAATCCATGTCACATCCATTCTTCCTAACTGTGCCTTCGAACAGTAGCACAGAGCTACCAGATAAAGTCAGCCTTCTAGACTCATTTAACTTGATGCAGTCGGTGGCAGCCATTCATTCCGTTTGACTTTTCATTTTTATTTCATAGACTCATCATAAGCCTAAGATTGATTGAGCATTTTTTGCCTTGTGGCAAAAATCTAAAATGCAGATCCCAAGATACCGACTTCTGTTCCGGATAAGGCGGGAGGAAACGCCCGGGTGTCACCACTGTGTGGATCGCCCGGAGGACACGGTGGAGCATACGGTGGAGGTCTGCCCGGCTTGGGCGGAGCACCGCCGTGTCCTCGCGGAAGCGATCGGCGGCGGCGATCTCTCGCGTCCGGCCCTGGTCCAGGCCATGGTACGGAGCGAGAGTGCATGGGAAGCCATTACCTCCTTCTGCGAAGCAGTAATGCTCGTGAAGGAGGAGGCGGGACGCGTGAGGGAGAGGCAAGCTTTGCACCCTCACGCCCCTAGTCGCCGCAGGAGACGCCCTGGGCGTCGGGAATTGGCAGCCGATTCCCGGCCACCGTAGGCGCGGGCTTGCGGACGGCGAGCAATGGGTAGCTCGCCGTCTGGTAAGGACCAGGCCCGAGTCGACGGCGCGTCGTGTTCCACGCGCGCCTCAAAGAGATGTCAGCACTATTGACGGGGTCCGCTAGGGCCGATGCCAGCTAGGGTTGCGGGATGTTCGAAAGAGTTACCGTGGCCCCGGCACAGGCAACAGAAGGAACACGGGTGGGTTTTAGTCAGTAAAAGTCTGACACGCCCTCCCGCTCCGCCCAGAGCGGGAGAAGTCATTTGATGATTTCTCATCCACAAAAAAAAAAAAAAAAAAAAAAAGATACCGACTTCTGAAATTAAAGTTATTTCTTAGTTTTGTGTTAACTTCTTTTTGAAGACGATGTAATTTTTTTTTTTATTACTTTTTTATTTAGTTGTAAGAAGTTCAGTCGTCATTTAATAAAGTAAATGTGAACCCAATCCACTCCACATCCCACTTCCCACTATCCCACTTCTCGGGGCTTAGCTACAGAAGTTAACAGGATTATTAGTAATGCAACACGCAACGTTGCGGTCAACCTCCCGGCAACCAAGTTTACTTATATTAATTAATGAAATATGCGTCTGTTTGTTTACGAAATGAACGAAGAGTATTTATGTGATGCTCATATGTTTGTGTAAAAGTAAACAGTGCAGCAGTATTGATTTAATACAAAGGCAAAATCCAGAAAAGTAAATAATTAATATCAACATGTAGGTACCCATCTATTTCATATTTATTAATAACGATGTTCTACTCTTTGTTTCTGTGGAGGTTAAATCAAATAACTAAAACCAACTTTATCTGCATGTCCAACAAAATATCAATCTGCCTAGCTTTTTCCCAACTATGTTGGGGTCGGCTTCCAGTCTAACCGGATGCAGCTAAATACCAGTATTTTACATGGAACGACTGCCTATCTGACCTCCACAACCCAGTAACTGGGTAATACGATACCCCTTGGTAAGACTGGTTGTCAAACTTTCGGGCTTCTGACGACCCGTAACGACTGTCAAAGATCTACGAATGACAGCCGAGACCAACGGCCTAACGTGCTTTCCGAGGCACGGATGAGTCTCAGTATGTAAAGATGGTTACCCATCCACGGACAACCCCAGCAAGCGTAGTTTAACCTGATGGATCGACCCATCAGGTTAACAACTTCCCTGTACTATGAGTCATATATGACTCACGAGAGAAGTTTTCGCCCTACGTCCATGAGTCACATATGAGTCATAAAATAACCAAAATAGGATAAATCTACATGTAATAATTTATGAAAATTATATTTTATGGTATATAAGAATGTTATATATAACTTATCAGAAGAAAAAACTGTGAAAAATGCGTTGTATGGGGACAGGGAAGTTGTTAAGTCCAACAATACTAGCTAAAAATAGTAAGCCGAACAGCGCGTCAAAAAGCCAGTTCTTATTCTACAGCATGTATCAGAAAAGTGTGGTCATATTTAAGAGTGTGGTACAGACCAGCAAACTGAGAAACTTTCTACATGGGACTAACATCATAATCGCGAAAAAATAATCAGACATCCCATACCTTTGGGTCGGGTAGGTTAAGTTTTGTATGGGACAGTTGATAATTTTTTCGCGATTACGATGTTGGTCCCACGAAGAAAGCTGTTCAGTTTGATGGTCTGACCCACACCCTTAAATATGACCACATCTTTTTGATAAATGCTGTATAACTAGCATAGTGTACCTATACTTATGCGACTCTAATAACTGTCTTAAGCTGGCTACATACAGTCGGAATTCCGAACGAACAGTATTTCTCCGTTCGGAATTTTCGAACGGAAAACTGCATATGTGTGTGATAGATCCTTGATTTTGTATGAATTTGCTGCCTTTGAAAATTCCAAATCGATATTTTGGAACGGAATTCCGGATTGTAAGTGGCCGGCCTTAGAATAATTTTGTTAATTGACATTTTGGTACTTATCTCTTCAGTTAAAATGTGAGCTAAGACGAGGAGGAGGAGGAGCTAAGGTGTGAGGATGGACTGAAAGTCATGGGGTGAACCTTTGTTAATAATTTTATTTGCATTGTGTGACTGCGTCAATGTGCCAATAAGAGAATAATAATGTGTAACTAAATTAGCTATTAATTGTTCCGGCTTCGAGCACTTTTTAAAAAAGTTACCTACGATTAAAAGGAAAAAAAACGGGAGAAATCCTTAATTTGTACTGTCAACTCTTAAAACGGTGGAAATAAATAGTATTTTGCTTATCTGCGGCTGTTGTAATTAAATAAAACAAGGTGCTGAGCGATTTATAGGCCCCTGGGGGCTTGTTGTCTGAGCCTCGACGTGCTAGGGAACCGAATACTTTACTTTTTACTCAATTATTTACACAATACTTATCTGCGTGGCTGAGTTTATATGTTGATGTCCATTTAAACAGATTTTATTAATTCAATATGTTGAAGGTTTGTATTACTAGCCATTTATGAAGATTTAGGTACCTACTTATACCTGAATCTTAATTAGTGGCTTTTAAGAAAGAGACCATAGCTTTTCCCAAGCGTTTGTTTTCATAAGTATGAGGTGATAACTAACGTAACGTAACTTATTTATTTATTTATTTGTGCACAATTTATTACCTAAAGTACTGACCTAAAGTATTGACATTACAATATAAAGGCCGCCATTAACGGTCACAATACCCCCCGTCCTGGTTCTATACAAATAAATAAAATTGAATTGTCTGTTTGTTGTGTCAAAATACCAGCTTTTTACTACACTAAATACGTATGAAAGTAAATACGGTACTTATAACAAAAAAGACATTTTCATCATAACTTGACAGAGTAGTATATACGGTACTTATAACAAAAAAACAATTTTTAAATTTTTTGTCTGTCTGTTTGTTCCGGCTAATCTCCGAAACTCCAAGACCGATTTTGACGAGACTTTCACAAGCAGATAGCTGATATTACAAGGAGTAATTTAGGCTACTTTTATTTTAGAACAATAATTAGGATGCAGCGAAATAAAAAACGCTAATCTCTGGAACTAGCAGACGGATTTGATTTTTTTTTTTTGCATTTGGTAGCCTAGTTCTCGAGAATGGAAATAGGTTATTTAACATCACGCTACGACCCTTAGGAACGGAGCAAAAATAATAAAAAGTAAAAAAAAACGAAGTAATAGCGCGGGCGGGCGATGCAACGTGGCGGGTCGGGGGACGAGGGAGTTTTATCAAAATGTGGCTGTTATCGGAAGTCCCGGGGCACCACAAATTGGTACTAAAATCTATAGTTAGTACTGTCTTTTTGACATAATTATATTGCTTTTTATTTTTATGCCTGAGCCTTGCTAACCGCTTAGAAGTACTTGGATAACTGCTCCTTTTCCGTGATGCTAAGCAGCAGGTTGCCAAGTAATAGTTGAAGAGATTAATAATAAATCAACCTCTTAACCAACTTAAGTAAGTCAGTAGTTAAGTATTAAACTTTTCAGAGTTGTTTTCAAATCTCTAACTCAATCCTTCTCATATTTTTACCTCTTTATTAAAGTCAAGATCAAATCAAAATATAAAATCTGTGGTATTCCGCTTCACAGAATCCACATTTTTTAGTATATTTATATATTTTGCAGTAAAAGGGCTGGTTGTGTTCAATAATGATTGTTACCTGTAACTATATTTTTAGATAGGAAATCACAGGACACTCATTTAACTAATACTTGTTTTACAAAACATACTTTCTAAACTGCATTTTACATTAGTAATTCTCTATTTTTGTAAAACACATAAAATATTTTTATTCATTGACATTTTCATCATAATTTGTCATCTGCCATTTTCTTTTTTAATGTTATAAAAATGTTAACACCTTCACTGTAACCGCCTTGTTGTTTCTGGCCGACTGCCCAAAAACAAGGATTTTGGTCGGGGCTGTCAGGGAGGACCATGCCTTCATGTCGACCAACAATGGCTTTAATTTGTAAACCTCAGTAATATTTAACTAAAGTGCTATTAAATCTTTCTCTAGTAGTAATGTGATACGTGTTTTAATGAAGTATTATTTTACGCGTAAAGTTATTGTGTAAACCGACAAAATGTCGACTTCGGTACGGTCGAGCTCGTTCGATGACCGGCTCTCCAATTTTAAGTGTCTCGAAGAACAGTTTGAGAACACCAAGGTGGGCGGCGGAGTGGCGCGCAGCGCCACACATGCCGAAATGCCGCACAAGGAACGAGGCACCATTGCGCAAAAAGGGATATAGCTAACGCCTATCTCGATCTTGGCGTAGGGCGTTGAAGCGCTCCTATCACCTGCCGTTTCCTGGACTTCCGGACGTCGAGCACTCATCGCTGGACCCCACTTCTGCTGATCTCTCAACCCTTTTTTATATATTTTCTTTATCTTTTGTATGTGATTTTATAATTTAGCCCTCGGGCTAAATTGTAACGTTACAAAACGTAATGACTAAATAAAGGCCAGCCAATAAATAAAAACCTCATTATGAACGCAGAATGCGGAAAAAAGAGCTGTAAAACGTTCACATTAGAAATGATTTATAAGAACGATGAAACTTAACAATGTAACCATCACTGAAAGTATTTCACTTGGTAGTTTTTATGACAGAACTTGCGTTTTTATTAGTGTTTGTGTAAACCCGATAAGCTGCGATGATAGTTACCGCGTTTTATTTTATGGTATTACTTTCTTTAATGATTTGGCGTTTGTGGAAGCAATTGGCTGAAAGTTTTTTAGGGTGAGTATTTCGTTTTGCGTTTTTTTTTTGCAAAATTAAATAGTCTTTCGCAAGCACCCTAGAAAAGAGAGTAGTGGTGACGTAAGAGACAACGCTAAGTCTGTTAAAAAATTGGGCACTTTTGTTATCAATAAAATGCCTATTATTGATCATTTGATTTATTGCATATTATTGTTTTTTTGATATTTCTCGGGACCCCAGGGTCCCGGACCTTTGAAAGGCATATGAGGGGCCGAAGCCAACTCGCAGAGGCCCGTTAGACGCTTTCAATGGAAATGAGGCACTAACTGACGATTATCCCTGTACGCACTATGCAAGTGCACCCAAGGACAACTCCTGGATGGTGTAGGACTATTGCAGGATATGGAGACAAAAAAAAATATTGGGCTATGGGTTTGGATGGCTAAAGTGGACTGGTTATCTAAAACTATGGAAGGACTATGGCCCCTGCCTGACCAATGTGTGATAAATACAATACACGGATAAAATGGCAGGGGGTGACTTGCACACTCAACAATGGGCCCCCGGAAACGGTCGCTAGCACATAGTGTCGTAACGACAAGGGGGCAACATGTCTTGAGGTGCTTAAGAGGAGTGGAGAGGTATTCCACGGCTATCAGGACAATCCCGGTAGTACGGTCAAGATCCCTACCAGCGTCTTACTGGACTACTTCCTTCCTCCGAGCACGTTTGCTCTTGCGAATCTCTACTCAAGCCAGCCAATAAAGGCAAGAATGAGGTGGGAGGTCAGTTCTCCTCAGTGTTCACTCCAGCCGGCCAATAAAGGCAAGCCAGAGATGAGGAACATGACTTCTCCCGGGAGATAGGGTACGTGGGGTCGCTACTGCCCAGCAGCTCGCCACATGCTGCCCTGCGGGTTTCTGTATCTCTCTTTGTCTGGCTCCTCACCCTAGACCTGTTCCGGCTTTACCCTCTACCGGCACAGACCTAAAGTTCGGAGCGCGCAAGCCCCACCACGACGTCAACGTAGAGATACGGCGATGGGGCATATTGCATATTATTGTTATCATTAGGGATGATGGCTATTTTTTTCCGTCAGATAGGTTATTAAAAAATATTGGACACATATTTTTTCTTTTTTTACGTAATCAAAGATTACGGCAATACATTGAGTTAATATGTGGCATGACGTCATGCCTTGCTAGATTTTATACAGAGTTGTGACGTAGCGAGCCTCCACTTCCCAAATTTAACGCGTTTTATCTAAGCCATTTTTTATTAATATTATAAAGCAAAAAATACACGTTTGTATTTTTTTTATTATCTGACTGACGGACTAATTAGATTTTTTTTTTACCCAGGCATCATCTCTATCCAGCTCAGAACACAGGTTGCTTAAAACATAACTAATGGTGACAATACATTTCTCCCTTTATTAATAAACGTTACAAATGTATAGTTAAGCTGTCTCTAATCTTTACTATAACAACGTTTATAAATAAACCCCAATGCACAATGTCTAAAACCTAGATCCATTGCGAGTCCGTTTAGGCAGTATCGACTACTTTCCACCACCTAGGCCGGGCAGGCAAAATTAGCCAAAAAACAAAAGAAGAAACTCTAAATTGTACTACAGCAAATTTTCATCCAGATCCCCGAAGAAATGCTCAACTCTTCCACTATCCAAAGTCTTCTACAATCAAAAAGAATAAGCAAAACTGTCACGAGTACAAATTTACCTTTTAAAAGTGCAAAACAAACTTCTATAATATATTTGCAACACAAAAGTTAAAAAGAAATATTTTCGTCTGACAGCAAAGAAAGTCGACTTCAACTTTGTTTTTAACAAATCGTCCTTAATATCTGTAACTACAGTGCAACCTCTGCATTTTTGCCACACCATTTTGCCTATAATTCAATCTATCTAGTAATAATGTTTGCTTGTGTTGGAGAATTATTTTAGTTTAAAATTTAAGGTAGTTTTAAATTGTCTGTAAGGAGTAAAACAATGCAATTTAGTATATTTTAAATGTAAGCAACAAATTCTGATTTATGTTTTGGTAAGATGAAAATTTTATTTATTATATTTTGTCAAATACATGAAACTATGATTGACAGCTTTGTTAGGTTAGCTTCAATCTAAGATTAATTCGGACAACCACAGTAAATTTGAACTTTAATACAGTCACACTTACCATAAATAGTTACTACTCTTTGCACTTACCCTGGACTAAAATGGAACTGCTTTGGGAAAGTCTATCAGGCAATCTACGAAACCAGCCAGTCTTTTTAAACATACTTCGAGACTTTCATAAAACACATCCACAAAGAAATACTGCACTAAGGGCTGATTTTTCCTTTTTTCATCTGTGAAACCTGAAGAATAATTTTGAATTTTTGACAGTTTTTGTACGGAAAAATTGTCAAAAATTCAAAGTTTTTCGCAAAAAAATATCAAACGTCAATTTTATTCCAGAGATAAAAGATATGGCTCATGAGAAATCAAATTCTCTCATGAACATTTATGACCAGAACTCATATCAAGACGTCGTTTAAAAAAATATCTTCACTTAGCAAGCAAAACCCTGGACCACCACTAGTATTCCCCAAGCTTCGGTGGAAGTTTCCGTCAGCAGCCAGGTGCTGTTCGCAGACGCTGGCGTTAACTTGTTACACAACTTCCACTAGAAATTGTTCCGTTTTTTTGTTTCTTTATTGTAACTTTATGCGGAAAGCAAATTTTCTGAACGGATTTTTGTAGTTTTTTTTTTTTTGTTTTTTGGCTGTGGCTAAAGAGGGTCGTGTGAAGTTTTGTGGTAAAGCTACAAGGATTTTTTGGTGTTTGAATGATGTTGACAGTGGAGCGCTGTTGATAAATATTTGTGCATTAGGGATGATGCCTAGGTAAAAACAAGGAAAGTCTACTTAGTCCGTCACTCAGTCAATAAAAAAAATATTAGACAAGTTTTTTTTTGCTTTATCGTACCTATTAATAATTTCCGATTCCAGGTCGGGCGAAGTGTTATTGGGTTTTTCTATCTGGAATTTCTCAGTAACGGCCCGGAGTCTGGATTTGTGCCCGGTAGATGGCAATAAGCTCGCCCCCTATTACATGAGACTTAAACATAACTGGCGAAATGTGGGTGTACCATTATAGGTACACCTCTGCCTAACCCTTCGGGGAAACAAGGCGTGATGTTATGTGTTATTAATAAAAAAATACTTAGATGAAAAGCATTAAAGTAGGGGAGTGGGAGCTCGCTACGTCACAACTCAGTATAAAATCTAGCAAAGCGTGAAGTCATGCCACATTTTAACTCAATGTATCGCCGTAATCTTTTGATTATATAAAAAAAGAAAAAAATACGTGTCCAGTTATATATTTTAAATAGCCTACCTAATGGACAAAAAAGAAATGTTAGTCATCATCCCTACGATTTTGTAATATGTCTGGAAAAAACAAGATGGCGGCGTTAGATCCAATTTTAGCCACGACTCCATGAGCCAAAATAACCTTGTCGCGCTGGAGTCGTCGGTGACTGTAAAATTAATAAATAGTCGGAAAAAGCGGCCAAGTGCGAGTCGAACTCGCGCGTACGTATGTAATATTATTGGAACTGCAACATATTCGACATATTTATTATGATAATCTATTAGGGCTTCCAATCCAATATACAATATTTTATAGGTGTATGTATGTTTGTCCACGCATTTCTCCAAAATTATTAATCGGATTATGATTCTTTTTTTTTTTGGCTTGCATTTATTTCAACTTTAGAAACAGTGCAAGTTTCATCAAAATCGGTTCAGAAGTTTTCAAAATATGGACTGATACGTGTAAGTGTGACGGCCTTTTTTTTTTGTGGATGGGAAATCATCAAATGCCTTCTCCCGCTCTGGGCGGAGCGGGAGGGCGTGTCAGACTTTTACTGACTAAAACCCACATTCCTTCTGTTGCCTGTGCCGGGGCCACGGTAACTCTTTCGAACATCCCGCAACCCTAGCTGGCATCGGCCCTAGCGGACCCCGTCAATAGTGCTGACTCGGGCCTGGTCCTTACCGGACGGCGAGCTACCCATTGCTCGCCGTCCGCAAGCCCGCGCCTACGGTGGCCGGGAATCGGCTGCCAATTCCCGATGCCCAGGGCGTCTCCTGCGGCGACTAGGGGCGTGAGGGCGCAAAGCTTGCCTTTCCCTCACGCGTCCCATCTCCTCCTTCGCGAACATTACTGCTTCGCAGAAGGAGGTAATGGCTTCCCATGTACTCTCGCTCCGTACCATGGCCTGGACCAGGGCCGGACGCGAGAGATCGCCGCCGCCGATCGCTTCCGCGAGGACACGGCGGTGCTCCGCCCAAGCCGGGCAGACCTCCACCGTATGCTCCACCGTGTCCTCCGGGCGATCCACACAGTGGTGACACCCGGGCGTTTCCTCCCGCCTTATCCGGAACAGGTACCTCCCGAAGCACCCGTGTCCGGTGAGGACCTGCGTCAGGCGGAAGGTGAGGACGCCGTGGCGCCTCTCCAGCCACTCCTCAAAGAGGGGACTTATCGCCGCAATTGTGGCGTGCCCAGCGCTGGGTTGCGACAATCGCACTCTCCATGCCGCCATGAGATCCTGCCGGAGTTCTGTCCGCCGTGCCACGATTTCTCGCGGCAACGGAGTTACGCCCCGGCGTCCTGCCTCCTCGCGCCACTCCCACATGTGCGCGAGGACTTTTGCCTCCAGATCCCATGGCGGTAATCCGGCAAGGAGGTTCGCCGCCTCCCCGGAGACCGTGCTGTATCCCCGGGCTAACCGGATGGCCATGACCCTCTGGGATGCGTTCAATCGACGTACCGGTCGTCGCCTCACGGAACGCGCCCACACCGGAGCTCCCCTTTTACGCCCTTAGGGGAGGATTTTTCAAAATTTTTCTGGGTTGCTACCATCGCACTCTCAATGCCGCCATGAGATCGTGCCGGAGCTCTGTCCGCCGTGCCGCGATTTCTCGCGGCAGCAAGTATGACGGCCTGGCTTATTGATACGAGCTACGGGTGTGGTGTCAAAGGGAAAACATCTCAAAACCTTGATCAAATTCTAGTGCGGTATTTATCTACAACAAAACTATTAACTACTTATTACAAACAATATTCCAGTTTTTATTTAAAACTGAAAATTACGGAATAAAAAAGTAATTAAAAAATTAAATCGACTTAAAAAAAGAAATTAACTCAAAATTATGAAATAACTTCGATTTCGGAAGTCGGTGGCAAAAAACTGAAATACCAAGACACCGAATTCCGAAATTAAATTTATTTAATAATTTTGAATTAATTTCTTTTTGAAGTCGATTTTTTTTTAATTACTTTTAAATTTTAACAATCGCAAAGAGTCTCGAAAAATACCTTAAATTAAAATCGTATTACACTCTAAAGGAATTTTTAGATGAAAGTATTCTTGACATCGTAAACATATCCTATACACACACAGGTCCTATAATTTTGACTCATTACCAACCAATGTTATCTTATTTTATGATTATTATTAGTATTGTTATCGACATTTGTTTTAATTTAATTTTATTTAATTTATAATGTGAACGGAAATGGAAAGCAATTATTTGTCCTCTACCCATCGTACGACAATTTCTTATTTATTGTACTTATAGCAAATAACGGACATGAAAATGTTTAAATTAGAATTTTTATATTTATGTAAGCAGAGAGAGATTTGTTTTATTATTTTATTGTTGTGATTTATGATAGCGCTTTAAAATACTTATATATTGTTGTGCCCTAGCCCCTGCTAACATGACCCTTCATGTATGATACCTAATATTTGTAACATCTTGTAAACTACATGAATGCAATAAATGATACTAATACTGATACAAAGATAACTTTGTAATGAGACTGTGAATTACAAAGTATTTTTTGCAGTTGCAGAAAATCGCCCATATTTAAATAAAATACCATATGAATCGGCGTTTTTAGTATTTTTGTTATTAAATATATAATATACACAAGTTTCAAATTCATAACTTGTTTAGTTGTTGCGACAGAGCTCGAATAAAAATGGTCTAAAACTGACAACTTTTGCGGCCCACTATTTCTTCATTTTTGAAGATAAAAATGTATTTGTACTCTACTCGATGACTTCTAGACAATAACGTCCTACAAGCCAGGGTAACAAAAGATATTTCAAAATAAAAAGTTTATAGTATGGTTTCATTTTTAACTTAATTTTATTTTTAATACTAGCGAGCCGCCCCGAGGAGAGAGGAGCTCGTGGCTAAGTAATAACAGCCGCACGGGTCGATCCATCAGGTTAAGCTACGCTTGCCGGGGTTGTCCGTGGATGGGTGACCATCTTTACATACCGAGACTCCTCCGTGCCTCGGAAAGCACGTTAAGCCGTTGGTCCCGGCTGTCATTCGTGTATCTTTGACAGTCGTTACGGGTCGTCAGAAGCCCGAAAGTCTGACAACATTATTACCCAGTTACTGGGTTGTGGAGGTCAGATAGGCAGTCGCTCCATGTAAAATACTGGTATTCAGCTGCATCTGGTTAGACTGGAAGCCGACCCCAACATAGTTGGGAAAAGGCTAGGCAGATTGATTGACTAGCGACCCGCCCCGGCTTTGCACGGGTGGAGTTTAAAAAAAAAAGGTGAACTTACCAATAAATACGCACTATGGTCGTATATTAAATATTTAATTTGCAATAAAAGTATTGAAGTCGAGATGAAAACTATCCCATCTTTTAAGTTGGACCAAATTACACATAGTGATCAAATTTCATCAAGATCGGTTCAGTAGTTTCGAAGTTCATTCAGGACATACATTGTGACACGAGATGTTTATGTACATAAAGATTTTTTGTTATAGCGGCAATAGAAATACACAAGATGTGAAAATTTCAACTGTCTACCTATGACGGCTCATGAGATACAGCCCGCTGATAGACAGACGGACGGACGGACAGCGGAGACTTACTAATAGGGTTCCGTTTGGCACCCTTCTGGTACGGAACCCTAAAAACTAGAATGTTAAATAAATACATAAAAATATTCGATCTCCATTGTATCTTACCGTTGTATGCTTGATTAGCAACCAGACAATGCAACACGGACGGAGTTTGTAGCAGGCAACTTTTACTAAATGTCGAACGGATTTTTAAAAGATTCTAGTAAAAATATCATTTTAGTTAGCAGACTTAGCAAGCATCATCTACTTAAAAATGTTAAAATCAGATTTTGAACAGATAATTTGCAATGACAATGATTGAATCATGATGATGAGACATGAAATCCGACTTTGTACGGTTGTTTTGACTTATGCATAAAGTTTAAATGAATAAATAATTACCCATTGGCAAATTTTGATTTTATAACAACATAACCTTCTTCATAACTTCATTATGCTCTAAGCAAGAGACGTTCACGACAATATGCAAACACTTATAAACTGCACGGATCTTGCTTACTTAATACTGTGACTGCCAAACTTGCATATGCGACGGCGAAAGTTTTAGGCGAACGAAGCTGAAACACTTGGGCATTATAGCGGAGGTAAACAGTGGGCAAACTTTAGATAAACATACAAAAGTTAAATAGAATATTGCAGTATTATGAACTAGCAGAGCTGTGCCTGTGGGTGTTTCTTATACAACTATATGACGGAGAAGGTACATCTCTCTTCTAGTTATCGTCAGCCATATTTTAACTACTGTGGGCGTGCTATGATTAGTGTTGGTTATTGCGCAATAGAAAAACCGTTTGCAGTTCAAATCAAATTATAATTTACGTTCAAATTAATCACACTGGCAATTCACATACTGTAGGCACACGACACAACTATACGGAACGCGCTACAGTTTCTTAACGTATTCACTGCTCGACAGCAACCGACAAACTCTGCTTAACTCCGGTCGACGAGTGTTATGTTGTAGACTCTGTCAAGCGCCGTTTGGTGGCGCTGGCATCCCGATTAGTCAAACGACGACTAACGTATTTCCGACATATATATACTTATATAAACTGCCGACAAACTGATGCAGTTTGGCAGATTTTATGAGTGTTATTGTTAGTACAGATTTTGAATAAATAAATAAAATAAAAAATATATAAACAGAGATGTTGATGTAATTAGAGAAACACAAAACATTTGTCACAAGATATTTGTCAAAGCACTGATAGCCGGTAGAGCAGAGTACTAGAGTGCCGCTGGCTGGGCTGGGGCAGACTGGATGCGGAAGGCGGAGGACCAGGTGTTGTGACGCAGCTTGGGAGAGACTTATATCCAGCAGGAGACTGCACTAGGTTGAGTTGATTGCAACCAACTTTGACTCTGGGGTAACGACGCGCTATGATGCGTCCGGTATTGAAGATGTCAATATGGGTGAACACTTACTATTAAATGTGCAGCCAGATTGCTAAAATGTAGGAGGTATTTTTTACTGGTATTAAAATATGGTTTTTCTTAATATTATCATCAAAATAACATAACAGTAGTTATCCTTAAAATTTTTGCTACATATCGGAGTAGTTGGAATCCAAACTATGTACAATAAATACTTTGTCTTTCATTGCAAGGTCAGATACCAAAACTTGACTACTATTTTTAAAACCATTCTGTTCTTAATAATATAATCTATAAATTGATTTAGGGACAACTCAACAAAATAAACGAGAAGATACAAAACAAACAATTAACTTTTTAAATCAAACCGCTTAACAATTCACACTTGTTAGCATTTGCCGAATTTCAAAATATTTTCAACAGCGCCCGAGGGGCCGGACTTTATCAACTTTTTTATTAAACTGTTAACAAAAACGGAACAAAATTGTTATTATATTTCACGTCAGTAAAATAAATTCAGATGGGTGTTTTTTGTTTTGACTTAAATTATCGGGTTTTATTTACAGGTAAATGACGACCAATGATTCAACCTGATAACCGATTTTTTATTGCTGATACTAATCAATACACACATAGATATTCCAGTCAATCGATAAAAAAAATTAAGCGAGTGTGCTGTACAATTTTCATGTCACACTGTACTAAATTGCAGGTGACCTTGTCCTTTGAATAATTCTGTCTCCGTAATCGCCCCCAAAAATCTTCCCCATTGCAAAAAGAAAAATGTCCAAATACAGTTTAAAAAGTCGGAGCCAAGATAACTCCAATTTGTGTTTACCTCTGGCAACCCTAAACAGTTGTACCGCTCCCGATCAGCTATCTAAATTAGTTTTTTGCAAGGAACCGTAAAACAACTCAAATACTTCTTTCACTTTATCACGACAGTGTCTTAATTAAAAAGTTAAAAGCAATCAAAACGATATTTCAAGAAGATGGGTTCAGTCCGCGTCGTCATCAAGTCGTACCGAGTTATTAAAGTCAGCCCAGAATAGGGGCACAGATAATAAAATTTCGATAAAATTTAGAGGATACTTTAGGAACGTCTGTTATGGTTTAAATCCACATTAATTTTGTTCAATCTAAGAGAGATTAGGTGGTTTATTCAGAATGAGACTTTATCCGAGATTGTGGGTCCCGGATGAGTTTGGATTAACATTGCAATTCAATGCGAAGTGTTTTCAAATTTAATTAATTTCTAGATGCTATCGTGTTTTTTCCCGGTATCTGATGGACGTCTTTAGGAATTAACTTGAGTACATGTCTTTTCCAGACTAAGTGCTGTTTGGAATTAAGTTTGTCTTTCAAGACTTTGGAGAGGGTCGCCATTTAAGTGTTTTCAGAGTTCCGTATGTCCAAATGAATAAACGGAGCCCTTATGCAGCCGTGTGTCTGTCTGTCTGTCTATCACAGCTGATTTGCTTCCAATCTAATGGACCAATTAAGTTGAAATTTGGTACACATAGGAATTTATGTGACCCAAACACGAACGTGTAACTGTGTAAATAAATGAATTCTGGATTTGGGGGTCACTTTTGGGGGAAAAATAGTTTATCGAAATGTACCGTGTGACATATAAAATGAAAGGGCTTGTTATGAGGACTTCAAGTATTTATTTTTATAATTTTTAAGTAAATATTTTTATATTTATTTAAGAAAATCGATGCAAATTGACCATTCCCCCCTTATCTCTGAAACTGCTGAGCCAAAAATTTTGAAAAAAATACCGAGAGTAAGTTCTATACATGTAGATAACAGGTAAATTTATAAGAAGTCTAAGGTCTTAAAACAACACGGTAAAGCACTCAATGTTGAGCGTACAACCTAACATTTGCAGTAGACATTAATGGGGGAACATGTTCTTCCACTAAAATGTTAAGTTTTTCTTTTGGGATAAATTCATCTCAACTATGGAACCCATTTTTATGCGCGGCCCGACACGCAATTGGCCGATTTTTAACTGAAGTGTCCTGCGACGTATATCTGGTTAGCTAGTAGTTTTACATAAGTACCTACATAATAATATAATTTTGCGCAAAAGCTTAATTTAATTAGTTATTTAATTAAATAAATTCCTTAAATGTTTGCTAAGCTACTGCATTATTTTATCCTAAACTAAAAAGTAACCCATACACATTATCTGAAAAATATTTCGTAAGGTAAGGAGTGTCAAACAGTATTTTTTACGCCGTTTGGCACAGTTACAAGGGCAGTAGTTCGAGTGCACTTACTGCAACCGTAAAGCAGGTTTTAACGTTGCAAGTTCAGCACTACGTTTCTTCAGACAGACTTATTGGAGAGTACGGGTATGGAACCGACTTTATTCGGCTCGTGGTTTACAAGCTGTTTAGTATTTTTACATACTTTTATGAAAATGTTGTGTTGGTGCTACGGCGTAGCATATGCGCCAACGACAGGTAGGGCGTAGCAAACGCGCTTACGGAAGCTACGGCGTAGCTAATGAGCCAACAGCAGAAGCTTTGGCGTAGCAAATTAAGCATTTTTAAATTATTATACTTCGTCAATTTCGTGTAGTCGATGTTTTTTTTTTTTATTTCTAAAGATAAATGATCAAGAAAGATAATATTATTTCATTCCATCGTAAATTACAATAACAGGATTATAATTAAATAAGTTTATATCCATACTATCCATACTAATATTATAAATTCGAAATTAACTCTGTCTGTCTGTCTGTCTGTATGTTACCTTTTCATGCCTAAGCCACAGAATGGATTTCGATAAAATTTGGCAAGGAGATAGATAGAATCCTGGGGAAGCACATAGGCTACTTTTTGTCTCAAATATAATCCTGCAGGGGGTGATATTGGGGATAAAAGTTTGTATGGTAAACCCTGCATTTTTAAGTTAGGGATATGAAAATTCAAATTCATACTTTTGGTAGGAAATAAAGAATTATGTGGTTCAGCGTTTTTGAAAAATCCTCCCCTAAGGGGGTAAAAGGGGAGCTCCAGTGTGGGCGCGTTCCGTGAGGCGACGACCGGTACGTCGATTGAACGCATCCCAGAGGGTCATGGCCATCCGGTTAGCCCGGGGATACAGCACGGTCTCCGGGGAGGCGGCGAACCTCCTTGCCGGATTACCACCATGGGATCTGGAGGCAAAAGTCCTCGCGCACATGTGGGAGTGGCGCGAGGAGGCAGGACGCCGGGGCGTAACTCCGTTGCCGCGAGAAATCGTGGCACGGCGGACAGAGCTCCGGCAGGATCTCATGGCGGCATGGAGAGTGCGATTGTCGCAACCCAGCGCTGGGCACGCCACAATTGCGGCGATAAGTCCCCTCTTTGAGGAGTGGCTGGAGAGGCGCCACGGCGTCCTCACCTTCCGCCTGACGCAGGTCCTCACCGGACACGGGTGCTTCGGGAGGTACCTGTTCCGGATAAGGCGGGAGGAAACGCCCGGGTGTCACCACTGTGTGGATCGCCCGGAGGACACGGTGGAGCATACGGTGGAGGTCTGCCCGGCTTGGGCGGAGCACCGCCGTGTCCTCGCGGAAGCGATCGGCGGCGGCGATCTCTCGCGTCCGGCCCTGGTCCAGGCCATGGTACGGAGCGAGAGTGCATGGGAAGCCATTACCTCCTTCTGCGAAGCAGTAATGCTCGTGAAGGAGGAGGCGGGATGCGTGAGGGAGAGGCAAGCTTTGCACCCTCACGCCCCTAGTCGCCGCAGGAGACGCCCTGGGCGTCGGGAATTGGCAGCCGATTCCCGGCCACCGTAGGCGCGGGCTTGCGGACGGCGAGCAATGGGTAGCTCGCCGTCCGGTAAGGACCAAGCCCGAGTCGACGGCGCGTCGTGTTCCACGCGCGCCTCAAAGAGATGTCAGCACTATTGACGGGGTCCGCTAGGGCCGATGCCAGCTAGGGTTGCGGGATGTTCGAAAGAGTTACCGTGGCCCCGGCACAGGCAACAGAAGGAACACGGGTGGGTTTTAGTCAGTAAAAGTCTGACACGCCCTCCCGCTCCGCCCAGAGCGGGAGAAGTCATTTGATGATTTCCCATCCACAAAAAAAAAAAAAAAAAAAAAGGGTAAAATAGGGTTTGATTTGAAAAATCACAAATAATATTAAACCTTTTGTGTAAGTACCTCTTTTTAAGAGATTTAAGGGATTGAAAATGTAGTCATAGTTCGTATCTTGACTTCTTGAGGAAACATTTTAGTCTTTATTTTTAACCGACTTCAAAAAAGGAGGAGGTTCTCAATTCGGTTGTATGTATTTTTTTAAACCGATTTGGAAAATTCTTTTTTTATATTGAAAGGACATACTTCCAGATTGGTCCCATTTTTATCAAAATCCAGTTCTGATGATAGGATCCATGAGGAATTAAGGGAACTCTTCAAATATTATAGGCATTTAATAATATTAATTACGTATTTTCATCAACAAGTCAAGCATTTGCATTCAGCAAGTATCATTTGGTGAAGTGGAACTGATGCAGAAGACCAGATATGTCCACGGGAACTCCTCAATGATAAGTATTTCACGGGTGGCGATATCTCGATTAAGATAGTTAAGCGACTATAACGAAGCCAATTTAAATAAATGGTTCTGAGAAATGGTACCACCGAACTGATCTGATGATGAAGCCGGAAGCTAGGCACCGGAACTCCGTAATAAAACAATGTATCCTAGCCGTGTTTGGGCTTATTGGAATTGCCATGAGATGCACTCTGGCTATAAATGATTTTAATGGTAATATGCTTCAAATTGCGCTACTTGAGTCCTATGTTATGTATGGCCTTGATTGTCAGAAGACAGATTTCGTCAACGATCTGTCGACGTGTGGTTGATTTAATAATTTGTTGGCGATGGCGTCCAAACCTGATAAAACTACGCCTTCCAAACTTCCGACGTGACTTAGCGCGACATATATTTGCCTTCTCGCAAAGTTTTTATTTGAAAAGGTATACTCCTGAGGGGGTTACTTATAAAATTGGTCAAATTCTGATGAATGGTTTTTGAGTTAGCTTCAATAATACGTATTTTTTTTCAATTCAGTGTAAATATGTTTATGATGTTATAATAACTTCCTGTCACTGTTATTTACTTAGCAAGTAGTGGTATACGAATTTGGGTGGGGTAGGTACCACAACTAAAAAGTGGAAAATAAAAACTTATTAAAAAAAAAATTAACCGACTTGCAAGAAAAATACTATAAAGTGAGAAATAACTTTAATTTCGGAAGTCGGTGGCAAAATACTAAACTATAAACAGCGACTTCCGAAATTAAACTTATTTTTCAGTTTGTAATTTTTTTATTCTTGGAAGTCGGTTGTTGTTTTTTTATAAATAAATTTTTATTAAAATCGATCCACTCAGTCAAAAGTTATTTCTTATTTGAGAGCGTTACCGGCATAATTTTACTAAATAAAGTCTTCTCGCCGCGTCTGTCTGTCTAAACGGGATAAACTCAGAAACTACCGAACGGATTTTCATTTGGTTTTCACCAACGGAATGATTCATGAGGAAGGTTTAGGTGTATAATTTATTAATGTTCTGTATAAATTGGCTGAAGTATGATGATTGTTGAAGTTGTCGGAAAAAATCATGGCGACTGAGAGCTTCCTGGCGTGCGCCGCGCAAGCCAATAGAGTATTATAGAACATAGGATACTTTTAATCCCGGTAGTACATTCCCGTGGGATATTTTCTGACATGCACGCGGGCGAAGCCGCGGGCAAAAGCTAGTAAATTATAATTTCAACATTTTATTTATTTAATATGAGTAGTAACTTAACTTAAATTGCTTCACAAACCTCATAGATTTGAACTTCAATAAACTCAAAAATATATTATTTAGATACCAAATCGTCGTTTCGAATCCCACGAACTCGTCTATCACTATTCCAGTGAAGTGCCGTTGACATATTTTTCTTTACACTCTGAAAAACTTTGTCTCCCCTACCATTTGAGTGAGTGATTTTTCATGTAGTCTACCGATAGCTTTGATAAGTTCACTGCCTCACGTACAACTAAGGGCTACTGCACACTTTGTTATGGTCGGCATGGTTTGGCACAGCCGGACGGCAAAAGCGAATATCTATAATGTAGATGAGAGCTGTTGTGGCTCAGTATTAACGGCCCCGACTTACGAGTTGTAGATCGTCTATTCGAACCCAGGCAGGCGCTTTACTTTGTGTTAATAATTTCATCACCACTGCTCTCAACACGGTGAAGAAAAACATCGTGAGGAAACCGGCATTTCCTGGAACCAAAAATTCGAAGACATGTGACATCTGCCAACCCGCACTGGGCCCGCGTGATGGATTACAGCCCATTTCCTCTCGAAGAGAGGAGGCCTGTGTCCCAGCAGTGGGAACATTATATGCTGATTATGCTATTTGTAGATATTACGGATGTAAAACAATGCATAACGAAGCCGAGAATTACATGAGATTCCCGTGAATGTGATTGTTTTTCTTTCGGACCAAGGAACTTGATAAAGGAGATATTGAAGGTCAATTTTCCAACGTTTGTTCCTTTTTTTTCAAGAAATCAGTTCTTAATCTTATATCTTAACTTTTAAGTTGTCATTTCACAACGATCATGTTTACTCAATGTTTCTCAGTTTGATCTACAGAATGCGTAAATCATGGGGATGTGATAGGTGTTGTATGTTCGGGAAAAAGCCGCTCGAATTGTGCTGAGCCGACCCGCGCAATGACTCAGCGAGGGCGGATGCCGAAAGGATTTTGCCGAACGGCACGAGCTGAATGGAAACCCAATATGTGTAGCATTTTTTTCGAGTCGGCTTTGTCATTCAACAAGTACTACCGAATCGAACGTGTAGCACCCCTAACTTAGGACTTATTGTTTTGTTTCTAAAACTATAATAATAATTGTTTTTGTTTAGAGTTTGGAGTTTGGAGCCCAGTGGATTTGATTGGAGACTGATATAAATATTTTTGTCTGTTTGAAGTAATTGTAGGAATATAGTTACCTATAAAGTGAATATTTATGTTTATGTCAACGTAAACTCCATATTATTGAAAAATTATGAACGTTAAGAGAGTTGAATAACTTATTAAGTCTTTTTTGCACACTGAAAGCTAAGCCATATTAATTATGTAGGTACCTACCTTAAAGTGTTTTCAAAAATATTTGAGGGATATATGGTATCATGAAATGGGGTACATAATTTAGCTTACAGCGTATTCACATAGAAATAGATTTTTTTAAATATACTGATTTATGAAGCAGGAAATTTTAAAAGACATCATTTAGGTTTAAAATTTTATTCCGGCTTTTAACAGATTATCAGTAAATAAAAATATGCCGATACTTACTTATTTATATACATAAATCACATTTAGTTAAATGTTCTCACAAAAGATGAAATTAATGTTCAAAAGAGGAATGTCTTGTTATGTACGATTCAAAACTGACAGCGCGTTGGCGCACACTGGACCGCATCGGAACGGAAGCACGCGAGTCAGACCACATTCGGCAGAACGTACAGTACATGCAAATATGAACTTTAAAAGTATTTAATAATGTACGATTGACACCTGACGTACCTAGCGCGTCAGCGTGCATTGGAACGCAATAAAACAGACTTAATGGTCGGATATTACATGCAAATATGAACTTTAAAAGTATTTAATAATGTACGATTGACACCTGACGTATCTAGCGCGTCAGCGTGCATTGGAACGCAATAAAACAGACTTAATGGTCGGATATTACATGCAAATATTAACTTTAAATATTAAATGGACAACTCAATTGAGCTCGTCAGGTCTGTATATAAATAGCTAAATTTTTTTTTTTTTTTTTGAATACGGTACACTTTTTTTCTGGCATTTGTTTTTGTGTCTTCTAATGGTTAAAAAGTCAGATGTTTAATAAATATGTTTGTTTATGAAATTAATTTACCAAAATAACTTAATTGACGTTTTTTTGGCCTGGTGGCCGTTTACCTTAAGGTGCGAACAGACAGTGTGAGGTACGCGCCGCAAATGCATTTTTTTTTATTCTTCATTAAATTTATGGACTTTTTTAATCGCATTTTCGGTTGCCTTTTCTAATCGATATTTTAATAAACTTAAAATACCTATGCATCACATGTGTGGCTTACTAGTTGAAGCGCATGCCTCGGAATGTCTGGGCGCACCTTTATATTTACAGATGAACTACTGCTCTGGTTATACAAATCTAATATAAATTATAAATTAATTATATAATTATAAATAATCATATAATTATAACGGTCCCGGTTAAACCTAAAATCAATATTATTAAGGGCGTATACTTCCTCAGATTGCTTAGCATGATCCTCCGTTAAGGCGAAAATACTGCAGCATTTATTTTGACATAAATATATGGTAAAGTTGAGGATTAATGTTAAGTGCAATGTTTGATGATAACACGATTTAATAAAATTTTCTAGATAAAAAAAAAATACAGAATTACCTTCAAACCAATAAACCACTGGTAAAAAATACTTCAAATTAGATCATGAAACTTTGCATATATATATTTTTTAAAGTACCGTTATTTTCTCCGTAAAAATAATTATTTAAACTATCGGCGTTCTCTGCCGCCCCACATCCACTTAGTCTCGGTCTCACTCAGTCCACGAGCAGTAGTGAGCGAGCGAGATAAAGAATGAATTTGAGCTGGTTATGGACTCTTAATACAAATAAATTTGTCGCATGCACGGAGTTGAATTTCCTCTACCACTAGCAATACAGTGTATTAGTTTAATAAATAGGTATAATATTTTTGATCAGATAAGTTTAACATACCTTTACTAACTTAAAATCTATTATTTTCTTGACAATACTTAGACCCGCTTGCACCATAAATCACTAAACGCGTTTAGCGCTAAACACATCCAAAACATCATTCTGTCTCTGCCATCTTCAAACGATTAACAGAAACAGAACGATGTTTTAAGCGGGCCTTAATCTGTAACACGCGTCACACAGAAAGCAGAGCAAGGATTATTTTATATCGTTTTAAAACGTCATGTTATAAAAGATTATCTCTGGAGAGCCATGAATGACGCTTTCATAAATAATATAGCCAGCGCCATTTTATTTTGATTTTGGTTCCTTTTCTAACGCCCACTTTCTGTGTGATAATGCACCAAAATATTCCTAGTCACCGCACTAAGATTCTTATTCGCACATTTATTCATTTTAAAAATAAAGATTTTAGGAAATATATTTTACAAAATCAATGTATTACTCTTAGACTTGCATCCTCATCATCTGCCTAGCCTTTTCCCAACTACATCGGGGTCAGCTTCCAGTCAAACCGGATGCAGCTGAATATCAGTATTTTACATGGAGCGACTGCCTATCTGACCTCCACAACCCAGTTACTGGGTAAGACGATATTCCCTTGGTAAAGCGGGTTGTCAGACTTTCGGGCTTCTGACAACCCGTAACGACTGTCAAAGATACAAGAATCACAGCCGAGACCAACTGCTTAACGTGCTTTCCAAGGCACGGAGGGGTCTTGATATGTAAAGATGGTCACCCATCCACGGACCAACAGCGGCAAGTGTAGCTTAACCTGATAGATCGACCCGTGCGGCTGTTATTTCTAAGCCACAAGAATTGCGTCCTAAATCACTAAATACGTTTAACACTAAACTAATTTAAAACATCGTTCCGTTTCTGTCAATTATGTGATGATGTCAGAGACAGAACGATGATTTAAATATGTTAAGCGCTAAACGCATTGAGTCGTTAACGGTGAAAGCGGGCCTAAAAATCCTTGTTTCGTTCCACCTAAAATCTAATTTTTTGTTGTCATTCATAATGTAGTGCTTAGAGAATCAATATTTATTACAAAACTTTTCATCTCCTTATTCATAAGCCCGGAGGAAAATTACCCCAAATATTAACTTCTGTTTAACCATACCTTTTTCGAGGATTCAGTAACATTACTCCGAGTTTATTAATAAGTGGGCTATTGTTCTGCGGACAATAAAGGCTAGTTTAATCACTATTTATAGCAGCATAGTCGAGTACAATACAACTATTTTGTTCTTAATACACAAAAGTGCATTTCAATATGCGTATCATGAACGATAGCTCTAGTATTATTTTTATATCAAATATTATTTTTATCTGTGACGTCACAGATAAAAATAATATTAGATGGATCTTAAAACATAACCGGCGAAATGTGGGTATACTATAGATACACCTCTGCCTAACCCTTCGGGAAATACAGGCGTGATGTTATGTACATATGTGATGTGTCTATTTTCTTCTTAGCGTGTCGATGGCAATCTAAATAAAATCGGTCCAGAATTTGGCTACGAGTTTGGCGCCGTCAGTTCCTGTGACATGTAGACAACAGGACACGCTGGACTGTCTATTTGTATATCAGTGGGTCAAACATCATCATAACATATAGTTCTTTGCTCGTGTTTCATGTTTATTATTGTATATATGGATACCTAACACGAAATGGTTGCATTTCATGAAATAGAAGATCGACCGCTGGTCACATCATGATGTGGTCTGGCCAGATCATTGAATACTCGACGTTTGACGATATGAACAGTTAAACGCACGACTACTTGATGATGTAGCCAAACATTAGTGATCATATCGTAAAATAGTTAGATTATCCACCGGTAGAGGCGTTGATGTCGCTTTGTTTTTGTTGTGCATCTATTCTTAATGGAATAATTCCTAAGTAACTGCGACCAACTTGAATGTAGCGCTCGCCGGCCGCTGCCGCGGCACCGCTCGCTTCGCTCGCTCGGCTCGCGCGCGGTTGGTTACTGTTCTAACCTAACCTAACCCATTTGGTCGGGGTGCCACTAGTGGCGTCAAATTCAACTACTTTACAATATGCCCAATTGCCCAGTGGTTAGCTGGGAATGTCGATAAATAGGTTGCTTCTGTCACAATATGGCCATTTCTACGATAGGACCACAACCATACATACAAAATCAATCTGCCTAGCCTTTTCCCAACTATGTTGGGGTCGGCTTCCAGTCTAACCGGATGCAGCTGAATACCAGTATTTTTTACCGGTCTGAATACCAGACCACAACCATACATACATTCTACATTAATTCCACATTCTTCATTATTTCTACATTAATGATATGGTCAAACGTCGTCTGACATTATCATTAAACGTTGATGTTTAAATTATATGGTCAATTTTAACTGGCCATTTCATGACGTGACCAAACACTTCACGAAATAATCAATTCTATGATCTGGCCACGACACATAATTAGGTGTCAATTTCGCAAAAATGTCGCTTATTTCTTTTTGGCTATTAGGCATCGATATATATAAACAAAGTGTAACATAATTAACGCACAACATCTTAAGGGGTCATTGTACTCATCATTATAAACAACTTTTACTATGGGACCAAACCTGAAATCGCGAAAACAAATTAGCTGCTCCCTACATTTATGTTCGCATAACTCGTCAAAATGCTGATGCGAACAGCAGATTTTTTTTCGCGATTTCAGGTTTGGTCCCACAGTAAAAGTTGTTCATAATGATGAGTACAACGATCCCTTAAGAGGTTGTGCGTTATTTATGTTACATTTTGTATGTATGTATTTATTGTATATGTAAATGGTACACCACTGACTACTTACAGGGTTGTAAAAGATCGCTTTTAGCGATAAGACCGCCCATTGTGTCACCCAATATAAAATGTCTACATTTATCTGTAATATTTATGGTGTACATAATAAAGAGTATTTTATCTAACGGACACTACATATTTTGAAAATACCAGTCCTAATTTACTAAACCAGGACCTTGCAATAACTTATATTTTCTGCGTCGCTTCTGCGGTGTGTTCCGAACCTAATGATAGCGTTTTGAGTTTGATTGCCTGCAACCAAAATCACTTGACTAGATACGTAATTGTGTTTTATTATCACGACATGATCACATTATGTAGCCCATGTTGTCATATGGTCCCTGGTGTGCTGAGTCGTCAGTGGTTACTATAGAGTTTGACCTCGGTGCTATTAAGGATCTTTTTGCTGGTTTCCAAGCTTCTGTGGGTGTGAATAGTTCTTTTCCACGCTGTGAAAGAAATATTTAAATTAATCATTTTAAATGTTAAATAGTTAATGTGATGTCTCGAAAGTTAATGTTTATTGATAAAGTACACTAAAGTTTTATTAATCACATACTCACTATAGGTATGGTGGTCTTATGTAATCCCTTAACCATACTTAGAACCTTGTCATATTATTCGAAGTAAATGCGATGCGATGTGAACTCGCAGTTTTGTGTGGGAGCCCTTGATTGTGACCATCATAAACCGATAAGGCCTATTTGCCTACTTGAGAGTTAGATAGTTTCAACCTTAGTGAAGTGTCAATTTATTGTCGTCAAAAGTGGTAAAGCAATTACGAGGTCAACTATACCAAGAAAGACTACCTAAACCTAGTCATAAAAAGTATTGACTATGGAATGAAAAATCTTGGTTAATTTTTCGTAAACACAGATCTACAACATGTTCCAGAATTAACGCACAACCTCTTAACGGGTCATTGTACTCATCATTATGAACAACTTTCAACTATGCGGCCAAACCCGAAATCGCGAAAAAAAAAACATTTTGACGAGATAAACGAACATAAATGTAGATAACAGGTATTTTTTTTCGCGATTTTAGGTTTGATCGTATAGTAAAAGTTGTTCATAATGATGAGTACAATGACCCCTTAAGAGGTTGTGCGTTGATTCCGGGCCATGTCGTATATAGATTGGATGAGACTAGTTTGATGACAATAACTAATGAACATAAAAAAACTTTATATTTACAACACATGCATTTTCATCAGAAATATTCTCAACAAAAGCGTTCACTCAAACATAACACTCACTCAATATAAACAAGTTAGTCAACGCAGTACACGGCGAGCAAGCTTGCTAGTTTTACCAAAAACAAGAACTAACTATGGCAAAAAAATGCTAACTTTTGAAGGAGCACAGCTTTATAACAAATTACCGTCCTGTATAAGAAATGTACACTCTTACAATGCATTCAAAACTCAACTTAGCCAGCACATTATTGCGGATCGATCACTTCTGGAGAAATGAATGCATTGGATGGGTAACTATTAAATTGTAATACTGATGACGAACATATTGTAATCTATATTTTTAGTATTATTCTCAAGTAAATGACTTATGTCTTTATTGGGAATAAAGTTTCTTTAAACCGAAACCGATTAAAAAAAAAAAATAACGTTAGATCATTTTCAGTTCTGAGAGAACACAGAGTGATAGGATTAACTTAATTATAGTGTTAATGGCTAATTTGCTTCACTAAATATATAATATTAAACAAATAGAAATAGGTACTTACATATCCATGATAAAATGCCCATGCTACACCCACTGGGAAGAAGACCAGTGTCGAAAAGCCTACAGCCCAGCCCATAAGGTCAGCAAATAGGGGAAATACGTAGTCCTGATAGCTCGGAGTTTCCCATCCATACAAAATGAAGATCAGTATACCCTGCACGAAAAGAGTGATTGATTATCAAGTATTGTTGAGTGTATTAGAATGTCGTATGTTTTTATGTGATCAATAACGACTGGTTGACGCCGATCGATCGATTGATTTTTGTACAATTATTTATTTACATTGAAACAACTTGGAGTCAGGTAAATTAATCGATTAGAAAATTATGATAAATGATTTTATTTCTGTAAGTAGGTTTGTACAAACACTTTTACATGTCAATCATATTTTTTTAAACTAGATGAAGCTGGGCGGCCTTTCCTTTCTGACTAGTCTAGTAGAAAGGCCGAAACAAACTCAAAGGTCAGTCTTTTTTAAAATCCAAACATAATCTTGGTCAGATCACGTGAATACCATGTAGATTGGTGTCTGAAATTGTATTTTGAGGAAAGAACCACACAGATTGAGTGGACCTGTCCAGTCAGTGCACGCATCTGTCAGTAATCGTACAGCTCAACTTAAAAGTTAAGGAGTTCAACGATGGGCACGCCACAATTGCGGCGATAAGTCCCCTCTTTGAGGAGTAGCTGGAGAGGCGCCACGGCGTCCTCACCTTCCGCCTGACGCAGGTCCTCACCGGACACGGGTGCTTCGGGAGGTACCTGTTCCGGATAAGGCGGGAGGAAACGCCCGGGTGTCACCACTGTGTGGATCGCCCGGAGGACACGGTGGAGCATACGGTGGAGGTCTGCCCGGCTTGGGCGGAGCACCGCCGTGTCCTCGCGGAAGCGATCGGCGGCGGCGATCTCTCGCGTCCGGCCCTGGTCAAGGCCATGGTACGGAGCGAGAGTACATGGGAAGCCATTACCTCCTTCTGCGAAGCAGTAATGCTCGCGAAGGAGGAGGCGGGACGCGTGAGGGAGAGGCAAGCTTTGCGCCCTCACGCCCCTAGTCGCCGCAGGAAACGCCCTGGGCGTCGGGAATTGGCAGCCGATTCCCGGCCACCGTAGGCGCGGGCTTGCGGACGGCGAGCAATGGGTAGCTCGCCGTCCGGTAAGGACCAAGCCCGAGTCGACGGCGCGTCGTGTTCCACGCGCGCCTCAAAGAGATGTCAGCACTATTGACGGGGTCCGCTAGGGCCGATGCCAGCTAGGGTTGCGGGATGTTCGAAAGAGTTACCGTGGCCCCGGCACAGGCAAGAGAAGGAACACGGGTGGGTTTTAGTCAGTAAAAGTCTGACACGCCCTCCCGCTCCGCCCAGAGCGGGAGAAGTCATTTGATGATTTCCCATCCACAAAACAAAAAAAAAAAAAAAAAAAAAGGAGCTTAACGATTCGATGAACAATACCAATGACAGGACATTTGGGTAGGCCACATAAATTATTCAAACTGCCAGATTACGATTCAAACTGAGAGAAAAAAAAAAACAAAAAAAACAACACATAGTTTTCACATTCACATTAATTAAAATAATTTAATACTTTACAAAGTAAATATTGACACCCTAAGGCAATTTTCCGTGATCTAGCCATTTCAAACAACTGTCAAAAGACGACGACAGTTGTGGTTTGAGTATACGGATTTACGGACAATTTAAAGTTGGTCGTCAATTTGTTTGACAATTAATTTCCCTGACTTTACATACGGTCTTAAGGCATTATCTATACCTAACATTTGAGTTAAAAGCAACAACATGACAATAGGGATGACGACAAATTTTATTGTCCGTCAGGTAGATTATTAAAAAATATTGGACACATATTTCTTTCTTTTCTTACATAATCAAAAGATTACGGCGATACATTGAGTGAAAATGTGGCATGACATCACACGTTGCTAGATTTTATACTGAGTTGTGACGTCGCGTAGCAAGCCCCCACTCCCCAACTTTAATGCGTTTTATCTGTCATTTTTTTATTTATTTAATACACCTAGCTTCTGACGTTTCATAAGTGCCCATGTAGGTTTATGTGAAATAAAATATTTCGATTTTGATTTTGAATATGCTAAAGCAAAAAATACGTATCTAATATTTTTAAAATAGCTTCCGCCCGCGACTTCGTCCGCGTGCGATCCACCCCGTCGCATCGCATCGCTTGCTCGCGCTGTTACTTCGTTTTCACTTAGCGCTTTCTTACTTTTTTCTTTTTGCTTGGCTTCTTAGGGCCCTAGCGTAATGTTACATACCTTATAGCCTTCCTCAAAAATTAGGCTATAAAACGCAAAAAGATTTTTTCAAATTCGACTGGTAGTGACAGAGATTAGCGCGCTCAAACAGTCAATCAAATGTAGGTAACTAATTGGCTAAGCGCATTTTTCTTACTTTAAGCATTTTAAACCCGTAGTAATTTCTAAACGAAAGGTCCCATTCGAAAAAAAAAATGAAGTGTATTTAATCAACCTTGATTATGAAACTATTTATTTGGATAAGGATTAATGCCATGCTTATGAAAACATCTTCGCAAATAATGCATTATTTTATAACAAATTTGATTACCATTATAAAAGTTATAGTGAGCCAACCTTAAAAGATAACTATATGCTATTACGGACTTTTTTTTAGAACTTTTTAAGAGGAACAATTCCGTCATACATAATTTTTATGTAACTTTAACCGTTTGAGTGGAGTTTGAGTGGTGGAGTTTGAGGGTGTTTGGTACACCTCTGCCTAACCCTTCGGGGAAACAAGGCGTGATGTTATGTTTAACCGTTTGCGCAGCGCACGCAACGCAAGCTCTCAAAAGGAATAAATTTTCCCCGTTTTTGCAACATTTTTCATTGATGCTCCGCTCCTATTGGTCGTTGCGTGATGTTATATAGCCTAGCCTTCCTCGATAAATGGGCTATCCAACGGTAAAATCTTGTTTTAATTCGAACTAGCTGTTCCTGAGATTAGCGCGTTCAAGCAAACAAACAAACAAACAAACTTCAGCTTTATAATATTAGTGTAGACTATCTGGCTGACGAACTAAATAGAATTTTTTTTTCAGGCATCATCCCCATTGATTAATTATTCGATACACAGGCAAGCACCGATATTACACAAGTTGGTTTAAGATAATTCTCACGCACGCAAGCTATTAATTAATCAATTACATCAATTAGAGATAATTGTTGCCATGATGTTATCAATCGATTAACTTGTACGAGTACGTGGCAAATGGATTTCTCATTACCGAGTTGACTTAATGACTTAGTTGAGTACTTTATGCTTAATTAGAAAATTAAATCACATCTTCCGACGCACACTGGGCCGGGGCGTGGTGGATTACGGCCCGCGGGACATAAGCCCTTTCTCACAGAGAGGAGGCTTGTGTCCTAGCAGTGGGAACATTATGAGTGTCGTCCTGTGTGACAGTCAACACCATATGCCTAGCCTTTTCCCGACTATGTTGGGGTCGGCTTCCAGTCTAACCGGATACAGCTGAATACCAGTATTTTACATGGAGCGACTGCCTGTCTGACCTCTACAACCCAGTTATTGTGTAACACGTAGTCCCCTTGGCTAGACACACACATAATGTACTTGGTAGAAACAAACGCACTATAGAGGTATGAGGAACAGGGTGTAAAGTTCACTCATCCTCCATAGATAAGGGAGGATCCTCCGACCAGACGGGTGTTGTGTCTGGTGGGCTTCTGCCCGACGGTTGATGTCGGGATGTTGTATATATGCTAGTCGCGCGGTAAACTCTGTTTGCGCGATGCAGGATTTTGCGTGACGTCAGTGTGACGCGTTCCATTGTGGCGATGCCGCCACAGCACAATAAGACTAGTAATTGGCAGTACCTAATGCACTAAATACTTACAATACTACCAATAGGCACGATGACGGTCCAAACAGACATCCAATAGAATCGCAGCACTTTGTTATGTTTCATGCCCATAGATGCGAGATCATTCATAGCACGGCCGATGCCATAACTCCAGGAAACTGCGGCACACTGGCGGGAAAAGGAATTGTTAAAAATATAATAGAAAATATTTATTTAGTAGGGTCATAACAACAGAAACAATGACAAAAGAAAGAGAAAAGAAAAGAATGAATGTATGTAGGTCCTCTTCCGAAGCCAACCGCAATCGTAAACCGCAGCGGCAGAGCCGCCAAATCGCTATGACACGACTGGTTTCTATGTAACTCTATGAAAACGCTTCCGTATATGGCGATTGCCACCTGTCAGTCGGTGCGGTTGCGGTCGCCTTCAAAAGAGCACCTTAACAAAGAAATACAGCAATCGTGATGATATGGATACTTTCCTGAAGAAAGAAAGAAATAATTTTGGTGTGGAAGAGGAAACTGAGTAACTGTTTCATGATGCCAATGTATTGTCATGCTACGGGGTAACTGTTTCAGAGTTCGGAAGAAAGTCGTACTCTATTAACAGTATTTGGAAAGGATTATATTATATTTACAAGGGAACATCATCATCTTCAGGTTAATTGAATTGTATTATTCACGTAATCATCTACAGCGATAATACGAGTAGGTAATCCAGTAATAATCGATGTAAATAACTATATTTTATCCACATTTTTTTTTATAAATATTGATACATGGCTATATTTATTTATCAATATTTTTTGGACTTTTTTCTCAAAACCATATCAAAAACAAAAATAGACTCTAATGCCATCAGATAAAGTGTAAACTTACCTCAGCCATACCAATCAGCAGAATTGCCCAAGAGGCCGTGTTCCAATCTAAAAGTTCAAACAAGTACACTCCACCGCTGAAACACATCGGAATCCCTAGAATGAAACATGTAAAACATGTGCAAGCGGTAACCTGGAACAAAAGAAACTCGATTAATATAGAGAATAGAAAGAAAATTTCTAAAGTCAAGAAAACAGGCAAGAATAATAAAAGTGGAAATGTAACGCCCTGTTTACACCACGCAAATTTCTTGCATGTGGCATGCAATTAAATTGAAGCAACAAATGACTTGCATTGTTTAAATACTGTTTAGACGGTGCAACTTCTTTTGATGCTTCAACTTATGTCACCAGCAAAAGTAATAAAAAATGCATTTCAACGGTGTCTCATGGTAAAAGAACTTCATAGACTATTTTGCTTGTTCCTATCATTAAAAGAATGCCTTAATCCATATAATATATAACACAGCAAGAAACATAATTCAGCAGAAGAAAAAATAAAATTGGTTCTCATGTAGGTTTGAAAAAAAAAGTCTTGTAGTAATGAGTTAATTGTCACTTAAAATCAAGAAAATAATTTCACTCACCTTCCAATAATTCTTTCTAAGATGTGGCCACTTATCAACAATGGCGGTATTTATGGCTTCAATACCAGCAAACTGGCTGCCCAACCCCAAGATGAAGAGCATGAAGAAGAACAGGATAGACCACAACCTCGCGACTGGCATTTGCAGTAGCGCTTCAGGGTATGCCACGAAGGCTAGACCAGGACCTGACTCTGCTACATCTGCAAATTAAATTGTTCGTGATTTTTTTTATTTTTTTATTTTAAGAGCGTTGTCACCTTTTGCATCTCTCTCGCTCACACAGGACCAAATTTTTAAGAATGTTAAATGAAAAAATGCTTTTTTGAAAAATGTAATCAATGGGCGGTCTACAAAATAATATTAATTTAATCAAAAACACATTTCTATTGTGTTATCTAATAAACTTAGGTAATTAAGTATTATGATCTGTTTTTGAGATAACGTAAATAAATGCCACATTAAAAATGTGTTTTTAATAATTACCTATTCAATTAATATTATTTTGTAGACCGCCCATTGATTACATTTTTCAAAAATGCATCTTTTCATTTAACATTATTAAAAATAATGGTCCCGTGTGAGCGAGAGAGGTGCAAAATGTGACAACCCTCTTAAGATAGGTTTGCTCTTGACTCTAGTCTAGGTCAGAGATGACAGAGACAAAGTCGAGGATGGAGCGAGCTTACCCAGAAGAAGCCTGTTAACTCTCACTTTGAAGAGATCGGGGTTGTATACGATGGCCTGGTGAAAGTTGGGAAATCTGCTGGATGCGAGAAGCACAGGAGCGGTCGATGTGGCGACGCTTGGGGAGGCCTATGTCAGCAGTGGACGTCTTTCGGCTAAAATGATGATGATGATGTGAGGCTAACTGGGATTTCACGGAAATCTTAGGACATAAAAATTTTCAAAAAAGTCACCTGACTTTTTAAGCCTGCTTATACTCGCAACCAGCGAGCAAAACGAGTATTTGTAAGACGTAGTTGCAGCAGGCGTTCTGTAGAGTTTTTTTGCCTTCTACCACGGGAAAAAGGAATTATGTATTTTTGTAAATCTTATGGATTGTAGTTTTTTTTTATCTTACGTGAGTTTATCTTCATGAAAATCTTTTGTAGATACAATAAGACGTAACTTTAACGTAAGTTGCTACGTTACTATGCGCAATTTTGTTAGGACTAAAAAAAATAGACATCGGAACCGTTTCAGAAAACAAATAGAATCTGTTTTTTTTATATTGGTACCTTTTACTACGATCAAATATTTGTCAAACTTGACATATGATAAAATTTTATTGCAAATCTGGCTAATTTCTAAAATAAGGTATTATCTGAATTCAATGCGTCATCAAGAGAAAAGTTTATTTCAGTTATCGAATGATTATTATGACTAATGTTAATAATATTTTCGGTAGATACATTGATACATACAACTTGTAATCACCAGGCCTGTTAATTGTTAAGGATAGAGTGCTTGGTATGGTGACATTTAAACCAGCAAATAATTATTCATAATCTAAAATTGATATAACTGATAAATAAAATCTAAATTCAATTATTCAAACTAGGCTGAGAATCAGCAGTTTTTGAACGTCAAAAACTGCTGATACATAAAACAGTGCCCCAAAACGCCCGCCCTTCACCACTTCCTATCACTTTAGCTGGGAAGAAGAAGTGGCGCAACAAACTCCTCAGCAGCACAGGCACTCAACAGCTGTCTGTTCATTTCATGTCTGTGAAACCCCATCCAACATTTGCGAAACACATGAAGATCCAAAATGGAATAACAAAACATGACCGCGATTATTATAACACTAAAGAGCATTTTCAATAATGTGCTATCGTTCGATAAGAACCAGGTAAATCGATGTTATGGTGTCATGCAAAGCAATATCCTTTATCGATAGACAAAAAGTAATAAAAAGATATAAAAGTGATTTGCAACAACGTTTCACGTTTGCACAAGGACGAATATGGCTATTGTTTATGGCACAAACATCGTGTGTTTTGTAATAAAATTGTCGGGTTTTCTGACTGGTCAAACAAAGGTTTTTATTGTAAATGGAATGAAGCTATAAGTTAAAATGAAAAACTGAAATAAAACTACATAGAGTCGAGAAGAATATTATTGCTAAACCATTATCAGAAGCCTAATTCCCGTCAGACTGAGATCAGGAGCTAGACCACCACCTCTTAAAGCAGTATTGTTGTAATCTTACATCAGTGTGGGAAAGACATGGAGATAGACGTCCTGTATAGCTCCATCTCTTTCTCACACTGAAGTAATATTAAACTAATACTGCTTTAAGAGGTGGTGGTTGGCCCCCAGACTGTGAACGTTCTTAAAATTACGGGAATTCCGTCAGTTCTCATGTTTGATTTTCTATCTATTGACTCGCATCTATTTTATGTAGGTAGTTATAGAAAAGCATAATAAATTATATCACAAAATCTCAAACACTATAATCATACATACATGTTTAGATTATCATACTAATTCCGACATACCTAATCAACATTTTCATTAAAAAAAATCAAAAGCGCTTATCACCATGAATATTGCTTTTAACCGGCAACCCTTATCAGTTTAGCGTCGGCCTCTTATATCCGAAGTCAGAAAGAACCCTTTGTTTCAAATTTCCAATACAAAGCATACCGTCGGAGCCGCACAAAGAACGAATACGTAGGTAACCAAAAACATTACACACACACGTCAGCACACAGTGCGGTGGGCTGAAATATTTAGAGTTTAATCAATTCATTATCTTGAAACAGAATACAAACAACGCTTGCATTCGTAACGGCGAAATCAACATGGGATCGAAGGTTCACGGCGAATTGAGAGGACTTGATACAATACACCACCGAGGTATACTGCGCTAGAGTTTGATTAAAAGATTTTTTTTTTTCGTGTTCAGATACTTTTTCTAGTTTCAATGGAAAAGCGAATGCTTTTAGTAAAATTTGAGAGTGCCTGTTGTATTATGATGTTATGGATAAAGGTACTGAATGTGTTCTAAATTCTATTAAACTCTAAATTAAAAAAAAATATCTAAATTATAAATAAAGCTCTATTAAACTAAACAGTTCTGAAACTTTCTAAGAATTGATAAAGAAAGGCAATAAATCTTAAAGATTTTTTTTAAAGAGAGAAAGTTTTTTTAAAAGAGAAAGTGTTTTTTTTTTTTATTCTAACTTATCAAAATTACAGATGTTGCCAAAAATTATCGTCAATTTCTTCCGTATCTGTCTAATCGTTTCCTGTAATTCCGGGAAATAAACTTTCTTTATGTATTTCCCTAAAACACGTACAAGAAAGTAGTCTCGGGTTTCACGGCTAACGCGGTAAATTCCCTAGACGAACACTCAGGAAATCAATTTATCAATATTACGTGTAAACCAATACGCTTCCTTAGTTATTTATGGCTACCCATATTAATATTTACAGCCATTTCATAAATAAAAAATTGTGTAGCATAATACTTTTATTTGTCATATACATATAATCTATATCTATAAATATTATAAATTTGAGTCGCATTTCGTGTCTGTCTGTGTGACCGCGTTATTCTGCTAAAATAAGCAAAGGATTTTAATGCGATTTTCACTATAAGTTAGAAAATTTATTCCGGAAGGTTTATGTGTATAATATATTAATATTAAACTTAGATATAATGAAGAAATCTCTATGTTTTTTCAAGTCGAAAAAACTGTGCCACGCAGGCGTGGGTCGCTAGTTTCCAATAAATGTATCGTAAACGCATTATTGACAATAGTTGTTGAATCATACGTTAATGCTGTAGTGTCATGTTTGTTATGAGGAAATAATTTAATATATATTTACGTTGTTTTCTTCATGTTTATTTTAGTTCTGCTGTTCTGTCATTGCTTGAACTAGACTAATTGTATGTGCAACAATAGCAGCAAGAATGGTATATTTAATTTTGTGTAACACTAGCAAATATGCGAAATTTTTATACACGGTATTTGCTGATACACAGGATTTTTTTCTTTTATTGTGAATGATTTGTCCCAACTATTAAATAAATTTAGCAAATCTTTTTTAGTGGAATCCGGTTGGCATTGGAGTTTAAATATTTATTTTCACTGAATACCAGTTAAATCTTGCTTTCCACATGAATATCCAAAACTTATTATATTTTTCAATTTCGTCTTTTCATTTAAGCCTTCTAATTTTCGTTTCTACATTACCTATTTCAATAGTGGACATACAAAACAACAATACAGTCAATCTAATAGCATTGCACAGTACAGTTGAATATTTAAGAGGGCTTTAGTATACCACGTATTGTTTGCGCTCAGCCCGTGTATGTTTGCCTCCCCGCGGCAATGCAGTGCCCGGAAATCAAGTTGAGGTAATCGCAGAGGAAATCTTTTTTTCAGTTTTTTTGACGCATGAACGTTTGTGTTTAATGGTTGATCGAACAGGGATTTGGCTTTTAGTAACATAGATACTATATTTCTGAAATGGTTAGGTTTGCTACAGCTATTTGAAATATTTATTTATTTAAACTTTTCACACTTAAAAAAGTACAAAGGCGGACTTAATGCCTGAAAAAATATAATAAAAATAAAAAATAAATATAATTGATGAAATATAATTTTCTTCAAGGAAAATGTAGTACATAAGGCCAGTGACTCGAAAGGAGAAGAAGCTAAACCTATCAACTGGAGGTTTCCTATTTATCTTCTCTTATGTCGGCATGAGCTGTACAAGTTGAGTTCCGTCATGGTTAAACGATTGTCCAGGCAGTAAGTTTGATGTAGAGCTTACTGTAGTTTGACCGATACCGCTGTACCGCGCCTTAGGTATGTGCGCGGCGAGATGGGGGGGGGGGGGCAGCGCAGGCCGCTCATTCGCCAACGCTCATGGCGTCCCGCCTCCAGCTGTCCAGCGGTATCGGTCAAACTTTACCCAAGATATGGACACAATGATACCGTCACATAGGAATGCTATGATATATCGAGCCTTTTCAGGAAGAACATCGTAAGCGACAATTTTCACTTTTTACAGGAAAGGGTTTTTCTTTCCTAATTAACGATGTTTTTCATTTACGATGATAATTTCTTACAACAATAAAGTCATGTAAATTTAAAATAAAATGTAAGAGTAATCACGACAAGATTTACAACTGAAGACGTTATGAAGAAAAAATAGTTTTGTGATTGTTTGCGCTTACGATGTTTTTTCTGAAAAGGCTCGAATATGTATCTAGAAGTGCACCCAAGCCATCTCACATCACATAAAACAGCTCGAACGACAATTTTTTTTTACGGGGAGTAAAATCAATGATATTCTAAGTAAAAGGAGGTAGATAGGCTATACGCAAGTGGTGCGTTAAAACTTGGCTAGTTAGTAAACCTGAACTCAGTATCGTACCGGTGTCAGAATACAATATCACGATAGTCATGCGTGCATTAGAGTACCGTTTTTGAAGATCGAATGTGGCTTAGGTAACCTATCTACCTCTATTAACTTTTTTTCTTCTTCTATCATTGCCAAAAATAAATAAATAAAATGAAAAGTATTTACCATCAATACCAACACCCATTTTTTGAGCCTGGAATCCCAGCACGGAGAATATGGCGAAACCAGCGTATATAGAAGTGAGGAAGTTGGTGAAACTGACGAACACAGCGTCGAAGTGACAGTTATTGGTGAACTTGTTATACGAAGCCAAGGTCACGAGCGATCCGCAGGCCACACCGAACGAGTAGAAGATCTAGTGGTAGAAACAGATGGTTTAGTGGAGTATAAAGGAGGTGATACTGCCGTGACTTACGAAGGCAAAATATTCAACGGTAATTTTAAAAGTTGAGCATTTGTATCTTCTTATTAGAGAAATCTTAGCTACATTACACACAGTACTAAACAGATAATAAGCTTATAATTATGTATAAAGCACTTCTACGTTAAACACTTTACAGGAGTGCTTTAAACATTTAAGCTTATTTTTCTAAAATTCAAAGATATGTCTCTGCGTCGCGTTTCAAGAAAACACAATTTATTACGTTGTGTTTTGAAGCAATGTTTATTGATTTTATCTCTTCCTATTTTATCGTTTTATTTATTGCACGAGAGAGGTTTCCATAATTATTTACAAAACAAACAACCAATTAAGCTAACGGCAATACAAAACAATAGCCACGATAATTATTTTCAAACAAAATATCAAAACAAACGCAGGTGATTTCTTTTTGTTTGTCAACTTTTGTTTCCCGAGAGTGCTCAATTGAATTTACGTGTTTTAATTTCAGCACTAGGGTACTGTGTCCGCTTTTATAATACTTTTTGCTTTTCCTGCAAACCCGCATTAGGTAACTACCTACTTTCCTTTGGATGAATTGTGTCGTTATAAAAATAATACGAGTTATCGTGAGTTATTTATTTATTAGAACTAGACATACTTTTATACAAGGTGTAAAACGCTTCTAAAACATATGTTAACATAATACAACATGTACACATGTCACAACCTCTTAAGTGGTCATTGTACTCATTATTATGAACAACTTTAACTATGGGACCAAACCTGAAATCCCGAAAAAAAATCAGCTGTTCCCTACATTTATGTTCGCACTAGCTGTGCCCCGTGACTTCGTTCGCGTGGATGTCGTAAGATACACAATATACTAAAATAACATCCCTCGTCCCCCGACTCGTCGCGTTGCACCACCCGCCCGCGCTATTACTTAGTTTTCGCTTAGTGTTCTTTCTGACTTTTTCTTTTTGCTTGGCTCCTAAAGGTCGTAGCGTATAAACTACCCTCGAGAATTAGGCTGCCAATAGGAAAAATAATTTTTCGAATTCGACTTTTTGTTTACAATTTCATGGGTTTTAATTTTTTTGCGCGGAACCCTAATTATTTTTCTAAAATAAAAGTAGCCTTAGTTACTCCCCGTAACATCAGGTATCTACCAAAGAAAGTCCCGTCAAAATCAGTTCAGCTGTTTCAAAGATTAGCCGGAACAAACAGACAGACAGACAAACATTAAAAAATGCTTATTTGTTATAAGTACCGTATATACTTTCTTATGCATTTATTAAAAAGTTGTTATTTTGACATTAGAAACAGATACTTCAATTTTATTTATTTGTATAGATAACACGTCAAAATGTAGGGAACAGCTATATATTATAGCATTTACCTCTCTTGACAGATGTTATGACAATTATTGAAGTTAGATTGTTTTTACACATGTCATGTTTACTGTAAGCGCTGGGCGAGCTTGCAGTACCGGAATCTATATGGGATAGGCGCTACATAAGAAAATAAGAAGCAATACTGAATTTTCGCTATTTGTTTCAAGAGGACGTGCTCACCTTTACGCGCCTACCACATAACTGTTGTTTTAAGAAAACATTCGGCGCATATTCGATTTTGAATCTGATTCTAAATTCTTAACTTACTTGAGTGATTGAATGCAAACAGAGTCATTTTTCTACCAACCTGCATGGTGTAAGGTTCAATTTGCAGACAACCCTTACAAGTACTCAGGGTTGCAGAAATTTTTATTTTTCGGGGTTCAGGCATAAAGATAATAATATTGTAACTTTTATTTATTTCAATTTTACTTTTCTTTCTTTGCCTTTTACAAGTTTACAAACTAGTTAAAATCCATAAAGCAGTACGGGATAAGAATAATTAAAAACACACCAGCAAATTTCGGGGCGGTCTAAACTTTTTAATTAAGAAATTCGAAAGTCTGTGGCCTGGAAAAAAATATAAATTGCCGTTCTCCCAACTTTTCCAGATAATTAGGCGCCGCATTTATTTATTCACGAAATAATGGTTACCATTACTGACAAAAATGTTTCCGATGAATCGATTCCTTCGATGGAGTGATGATTGTTACCGAAGTCTTAACAATTTATTAGCAGTCCAAATAGTTTTTATTTAGCAATCTCTTTGAACATAATATATTTAGTTAAAGTTGGTAAGCTTTTTAGTTAACATTTTTTCTCAAAATACTTGCGGTAAATTAATTATGTGAGGCCTTTTTAACTGACTGCCCCAAAAGGAGGGTAATGTTTTTCGACAGTATGTATGTATATATGTCTATTTCTTTGGCACGCTCTGTGGCTTATACGGCTTGATGAATGTTACATAATTATGTGAAATTAGATTCTTCTTAATTGTAGGAGTGGCGATTAGGTTATCAGATTAATTGAAACTACGTATTCAGTACATGATTCTGGATCCCCCTCTGCTTTGAAATTTTTCGTCATTTTGACAGCAGATCTTAGAATTTTTTTTTTTTTTGAACGCAGGCGTTCCCTCTGGACCCCGTGCGTTTTAAAAAAATCTGTTATGTATTGAATACGTGGTTTCAATTAATGTCATAACCTAATCTCCACTCTGTATGTTGCAACTACAAATACAAATAAATTTGATATACATTTTATGGTTTTAATTGGCTATTTTATTTTTACTTAGTACGATGCCATATCACTAGAACATTAGATGCCTAATTATAATATTAAGTGTATACAAGGTGAAATGTTAAACAGTGTTAATCACTTAAGGGGTCATTGTACTCATCATTATGAGCAACTTTTACCATAGAACCAAACCCAAAATCGCGAAAAAAAATCAGGTGTTCCCTACATTGTGACGAGTTGTGCGAACATAAATGTAGGGAAAAGCTGTTTTTTTTTTTCGCGATTCCAGGTTTGGTCCCATAGTATAAGTTGTTCATAATGATGAGTAGAATGAGCCCTTAAGAGATTAACACGGTATAAAATTACGCCTTGTATAATGAATACTTAAATTATTATATTTAAACGAAAATACAGGACCTCATAAAAATCCTATCAAATAATGTAAGCGCAAATGGCCTTAATGAAATATTAGGGGATGAAATGGCATACATTATTATAATGAAGAATATAACAGAGAATATTTTATTAATTTCTTTATTTTTATTATTTATTTGTTTATAATTTCTCTTTATTCCAGTGACCAGGACTCAACAAAACTTTTAGTAAAACTTACGACTATGTTAATAAGCACAGATATTAAACAAATAAAAAACGAGGAAAACAAAACATGAAATAATGGCCGATCACTGTTGTGACATCCCATGAGAGACGGCACAACAGCGACCCACATAAATACAGGCCAGGCGACTCGCAACCATGTCTAAGACACTATTGCAGCTGCCTTATACCCTTCGCACCAGGGAAGCGCACCTTTTACGCATCATTGTGTAAAAGCAATCCACGTGCGCATCTGCGAACATCCCCGAAGCACTACAGAATCGGGCAGCCCCACCAGCATCCTAAATGCGTTGTTACATTGGACACGGAAAGCACTGTACGATCTCTGCGTATATCTAGCCCATAGGCTGCACGTGTATAAGGCAGTACAGTAGAATCGAAAGTGCGTGATTTTAACTGGAAGTGAGTTAAAGTCCAACGTCCTTAAAAATAGTTGATACGGTATATGTAGGAAAATAAATGGAAGAGGCATCTTAGGAAGGCTTTCTGTAACTTTTCTAGCATCAGTGTTTGGTCGGTATAGGGGTGCCAAGCACAGAACTGGACTCGAGTTTGCTTCGAACCAGAGTGGTCAGAGTGGTATACAACAGCCTAAACAAATCCTATTGCGAAAATCACGAGCATTTCGCAAAACAAATCCCAAGCGCCTGAAAGATTCCTTCGCAACGGTAGAAACGTGATCTCTAAAAGTCAGACAGCAGTCGAAAGTCACTTCCAAGGCTTTTATGTTTGTTAATATTGTTTGAAAAGCCATAATTATTATAGCGATATTTTGGTTTAATCAGAATATCACTAATTGTAGGGTCTAATCGCCGTAAATGTTTTGCTTACTCTGTAACCTACTTTAGGCCAACGAAGCGCATCATAATTTAGCATAATAAAATAATATGACTTACGAATTTAAATATAGTGAACTTATAACTGTGTAGTTATCAACAACTATGAGAAATAATCGCCTTCCATTCTAGTACTCTTACTTACTCTAACTTATATAAACTTAAGGACCTATACTACCTCAAATGGCTTAGCATGATCCTCCGTTATGTCGAAAATACTGCAACTTTAATTTTGAAATAAATATATGGTAAAGTTGAGGATTAATGTGAATTACTATGTTTGCCGAAAACATGATTCCATAAAATTTTCTCGATAGAAAAAAAATCCAAAGTTACCTCCAAACCGAACAATAAACCATAAACATACTAACTGAACTAACTATAAAGCAGGTTCTATGTTTTTTTTTTATTTCTATTATTTTAACCGTAAAAAGCAATTACCTAAACTATCGACGCTCCCTGCCTCCCAGCACCGCACTCAGTCCCGCTCTCACTCAGTCTGCGACCAGTAGTGTGCGAGCGAGGTAAAGAGTGAATTTGAG
The DNA here is from genome assembly GCA_947568875.1 of Fissipunctia ypsillon. Taxonomy (NCBI): domain Eukaryota; kingdom Metazoa; phylum Arthropoda; class Insecta; order Lepidoptera; family Noctuidae; genus Fissipunctia; species Fissipunctia ypsillon. Next base: position 20,970,818 of record OX387649.1, read on the forward strand.
CTGAGGTAATATGGACACTTAAAGGCAATACGTCGTCTTTACCAGAAGAAGTCTTATTATGACTTGCGCGTGGATATGCGCGCGAGGAGATGTAAGTAAATGAAAGCCGATAATATTCTGAATAATCACAAGGCTTTGATCATATTAGGGAATGAACAATAATATAAACGACGTTCCACCTAGTAACGTGAGGCGCGAGCGCAAATCAATCAACTCACTGCACTGCAAGGGTAGTCACAATAATCATCAATATCACAATCTCAATAAATCAATGCCGGCTTTCTGATCGATCTCTATGATCTTCCTTTTTGCGGGGGGCCGCCTCTTCAGTACTTGGGGTTACGTCAAGTTGACAGCTGTCAAAATCGTTCTAAAATCGACTCTATAAGTTTGGCATCGTAAAACCTTTAGACGCGCCGTCTTATTTAAAAACGATTGGCAGAAATAGAACGTTATCTTAAATTCGTCAAGCGCTAAATACATGTAATGACTTGGGATGCAAATGGGCCTTAGTCCTAGAAAATTATCATATTTTATCAACCAAATAATACCAATAGTTACCTGAGAAGCTGCATCACCCCAAACGCTGGCTGAAGCCAAAGTTTCCCAGTCTGGTGACAAGTAGAACAAAATCCCATCAGCAGCTCCTTCTAGCGTCACTCCTCGGACGAGCAAAGCTGTCAACATGACGTAAGGGAACAAAGCCGTGAAGTAGACCACTTTGCCCGCTGATTGGACACCCTGTAAAATAAATACCTATATTTTCAGACCAATTACTATGCAGGATGTAAGGGAGACATCGACGCATGAACTGTAACCATGAATTCAGTACCTACATGATACCTACATGAACCACCCGCGTAGAAATGTTCCGTTAGTTATTATAAAAAAATCTACTGTTCCATACATTTTGTCCGTGTAGATATTGCACTTTCTATGAAAGGGCTGATTGATACTTGGGCATTTTTCCGATTGGACATTTCTATAGTTGGGCATTTTTCCGGTTGAACATTATTATAGTTGGACAATTATCAAGCTCTTGAACATTTTTCTTTTTGGACATTAGTCGTGCAAAGTGTTTAAAACAACTAACGAAAAATTTCTTAATATGGTAACAATTTGCACGTCGATATCGCTTACAACATTTAAGATCTTTCAATTGAACGGAGAGGGCAGACAATAAAGAGAATTGGAAAAGTGTGGGAGAAATCTTTGCCCAGCAGTGGAACCACATAGGTTAACATAAATAGGATATTTCAAAGATGGATTGTGTGAGGGGATGATATGAATGAAAAGAGAGTGAATGATAATGTGACAGCTACCAAGGAAGAATGGTATAGAAAAACTTTTGCACCAATCCCAAATAACGTGGGATAAAAGCAAGCAGAAAAAGAGGGTTTGGCAGAAGATTAGGGTTTTTCAATAGACCTACTGTGTTAGTGAATATTTGAAAATGGAGCTGCAGAGGAGATAAATGAAAGGCATGCAGCTGAGATGAGAATTTTAAGAGATGTATACCGATACAGAAAAAGAATAAGGTAAGGTAAATTATGTACGGACTAGAAAAGCATAGAGACGATAGTTATATTATGAGGAGTTCCAAATGAAGGCAGAAAATAATAATTATCAACAGAAGACAGGAATTGGGACACAAATACTACACATGTAGGTACTTTTGCTTACCTTGATGACACAGAAGAAGGCTATGAGCCATGCTAACGCCAAACACCCTACCAAATGCCATTGAATTTCACCCCAGTTCTCCCAAGTAGCATCACCCCTGCCCAACACACGTTCACTGAAAGAATAATAATTAGGCTAGAGAATCTCCGTTAGACAAAGAAAAAAAAATGTACGAGTTGTTCTCTCCGGTGTAAATTGGTGTTATAATATTTTTTTTTAAATGGACTTCTGTAAAATAGATTTCTGTCAGTGGGTAGGTATATATTTAAGCAGCACATACGATAATCCGATGCGATCTCAATGACGACGTGCGCCTTCGGTTCGTACAGTATCTACTCCGCATATTGCTCTACAGATTGGATCCCATGATGTGTGTAAAATATATATATATTATCGGTTTCAATTATAATTTGGTCAGTCTGGTAACATTAATTTTAACAGCACAATCTAAACGGCGTACGCAGCCTTCAGCTCTCGTATACGTGATGAAAAGATCGCAGGATTTTGCTATCGGTCGAACACGGTATTTTGGTCGCAGACTCGATAAGTAGCGACTGACAAACAGGACTTGAGTCACGTCTGATAGTTTGCTTTGTGGTTTGCTTCTAGCTCTAGTTTTATCCCTTAACCTTTCGCATGTCGTAATTACAGACACAATTAGTAAACAATAATTGCTTTTGTACCTATAGGTTTCTAACGACACGCAAAGACTTAATCACCTGTTACGACATCCAGGTGTAAGAAAATAGAAAAATAATCTAATGCTAATGATAAATATGAAACACTCACAAAAAATAAAATACCTAATACCGGACCATTGTCAGCCTTACAATCAATTTTATCTACATCACGTTCAATTAATCAAATGATATCTTATTCATAAAACTAGAACGTGGTCAAAACTTCATTAACAAAATAAACTAGCATCTGTCATTTTCCACGCCCACCCACCTACTTTTGTCATTATCGACGTCAGTTTCCAAGTCTTTATATATTGTACTTTATGGATGTTTACCTTATCGAGTAGTCGGTTTAACATAAACTGTGGTAGCGATATCGAATACATTACACTGATAAATATCTTTAGAACGTGTGTTTAAAACAGACATTTTCGATAGTATTACGAGGTATTCGTAAAGCAGAGGGTAGGCAAATGGCAATCGCTTTCAAAGCGTTTCGTATACTACAACGACTTTCAATAGGATTGACATAATAATGACAGCATTTCAGTAGCTTAATTATGTACAATCAATACATTTTTGACTTTTCTCCCTTTTCTGAATTTCACTTTGTCTTCGCCCTAGAATAATCATTACCATCGAATTGATTATGTTTAACATAATTGATACAAATACAAATTGCTTTTACAGATCCATAATCTATCTACGAGTAGCATAGCATAATCAGCCTATAATGTTTCCACTGCTGGGACACAAGCCTCCTCTCATTGAATAGGAGTGGGCTGTAATCCACCACGCGGGCCCAGTGCGGGTTGGTGGATGGCACATGTCTTCTAATTTTTGTTTCTAGGACATGCTGGTTTCCTCACGATGTTTTCCTTCACCGTTTTGAGAGCAGTGGTGATGAAATAATTAACACAAAGTAAAGTGCCTGTCTGGGTTCGAACACACGACCTGCAACTCCGTAAGTCAGGATGGATACCACAGGGCCACTACTGCTCATAATCTATATAAAGAGAGTCTTTACTCAGTTCTGCGCATAGCTTTAATCTAACCTTAAATGATCGCAGAAAACCTCTAACAAAAAAATGTTTATGCAAAACATAAAGTTGGAGCCACAAAAAATATTTGAATTTAGAAATTGCCAACTTTTTCAATGCAAACGGACATTAGACCACGCTCACATCAAACGTATAGCCGGCCGTCGACAGTGAGTGTCAAGAACAAAATGTCATCATCGTTCTCTTACCCTCGTCCAAATTTATTTGTGGTCGACGCAACATGTCTTTTTCTTCCATACTTATCTATTAGTCGGCATTAGTCACCGCTTTTTTAGCTACATCATCTTTCACACAGACCATCCATCGGTTTTTTGGTCTTCGTTTACTCTTATAGCCAACCGAATTCTTACTTTAAACTTGTGTAAACAAAATGTACCTATGAAAATACAACGTCAGCCGACTGACTGAGTCGGTAAAAAGAAAAAAAAAATGTTTATTCTAATGTAGGTTAAATATTTCATGGCTGACTATATACGTTGTTGTGAACACGGCCTTACTGATTATTGACTGTTTCGTTCATTACAGTCCAGTGGTGAAGCCTTCATACAACCCGATTCCTATCAGCTTCCCTTTGGAACCACCACTCTTCTTAGTGTCTTATATTGCAAAATAATATGGTACAACTGTGTTACATCACATTATATATATTTAATACCAGTTTAATACAGTCATCATAAGATTAAAAACATTAAAAATGCCTATAATTTTTTGTCTGAGTTTATAAGAAATTAACAATTTTTTCTTCGGCTTCTCTCTAATAATAATTGTACATGCGCCACTGTTACAGTCTTTCATCAGTCGTTTACGCAACAACTGTGTTTATCTCTGGTATTCCAATATCGGCGAATGAAAGGATTAACGTAGGTTAAGCGTAATACATGAGATAGCACTCAGAACTTACAATCTTGAAAATGCAGCGAACTTGGCCAGTTATGAAGGTAATTTCAATATATTTACTCTTCAATTTGCTGACAACTACGTTAGGTGTTTCATTCTTTAACTGTGCGAATAGGTAGGAAAGTTAGCCAAGAATCGCTAACACTGGAACGTAGCTTATTGATTAAAGATAAAACGAATTTTGATCAGACACAATAAATCTATGGGTAGTTCTTCTGAAGAACACAATAGATTTATTCCGGAAGATTTATATCTATACATACATACATTCATAAACTCACGCCTTCTTCCCATGGGGGTAGGCAGAAACTACAGAACGCCACCTGCTACAATCCTTACATACTCCTTTTGCCTCGTTTACGTTCATATATCTGGTCATACACGCACGCCGGTTGCGAGTACCACACACCTGACCTTCCTGAAGAACATCACCAATAATTTTGACGATTTGTGCGAACATAAATGAACAGCTGATTTTTTTCGCGATTTCAGGTTTTGTCCCATAGTAAAAATTGTTCATAATGATGAGTACAATGACCCCTTAAGAGGTTGTGCGTTATTTATGTTACACCTTGCATATTTGTCGGAAATACGTTAGTCGTCGCTTGACTAATCGGGACGCCAGCGCCACCAAGCGGCGCTCGACTGAGTCTACAACATAATGCTTGTCGTCTGGTCACCGGAGTTAAGCAGAGTTTATCAGTGGCTGTCGAGCAGTGAACACGTTTAGAAACTGTAGCGCGTTCCGTATAGTTGTGTCGTGTACCTGCAGTTTATGAATTGCTAGTGTGATTAATATGATTGTGAATTATAATTTGATTTGAACTGCAAACAGTTTTTCTATTGCGCAATAACCAACACTACCCATAACACGCCCACAGTAGTTAAAATATGGCTAACGATAACTAGAGAGATGTACCTTCTCCGTCATATTAATATTTAACTAAGATATAGCACATACCTATATTTCATAGGTAATATCGATTTTTTTTTTTCTTAAACAAATATTTAGAAATATTTGCATCGCTATCACAATTAATTTATTCACAGTCACTCTTAACACAGGTAAGTATAACAGAATCGTTTCGTCACATTTCCACACACATTTATCGTTTTAATCAGATAAAACATAATTATAATTATCTATAGTGAACAGTGGCTGTTGGCTGATTACAGAAAGGTCAGATACTTGAGTTAAGTTACTAATCATTGAAAGAACTCTTAAAAATCAAGTGGCGTGGATAAGTTTTTGAGTGCTGAGAATATGAGATTATCATCTTGGTAAACTCTGCAATTTACTAAGAAAAAATTGAAATGATATAGGATACTAGTCATTACATTTTATTCTATTTATGTTGAAAATTAGCTGTGCCCCGCGAATTCGTTCGCGTGGAAGTCGTAAGATACAAAATATATTAAAATAACAGCCGCATTTTAATAAAACTCCCTCGTCCCCCGACCCGCCGCGCTGCATCGCCCGCCCGCGCTATTACTTCGTTTTCGCTTGGCGGTCTTTCTGACTTTTTTCTCTTTGCTCGGTTCCTAAGGGTCGTAGCGTGATGTTAAATAGCCTGTAACCATCCTCGAGAATTGGGCTACCAAATGCGAAAGAAAGTTTTCAAATCCGACATTTTGTTCACAATTTCATGGGTTTTCATTTACTTTGCGCGGAACCATAATTATTTTTCTAAAATAAAACTAGCCTAATTACTTCTTATAATATCAGCTATCTGCCAGTGAACGATGCGTCAAAATCGGTCCAGCCGTTTCGGAGATTAGCTGGAACATATAGACAGACAGACAAAAATTTAAAAAAAATATTTTTTGTTAAAAGTTCCATATATACTTTCATATGCATTTAGTGAAAATCTGTTATTGTAACATTACAAATATACACTATAATTTTATTTATTTGCATAGAAAATGTCATTTAATTATGACAATTGTTAATATTCCTTACTAATTTTGTGATAGTGTAAATTATGTCTAAAATCAATTATAATCATTCCACACTTTTATCGAAAGTTTTAAATAGATAGTGACAAGAATTGTTAACGTAATTTCTTGTGATAACATTTAGATATAATTTCAAATCAAACTCCAAAATAAGTACACTTGCACTGTAAAGTTAATAATCTGTCAGTTTTACACTTATCTGCAAATAATGGTCCAATAAAGAAATGCATCATTCGATTGAAGTAGTACATGTTTTTTGTAGCAAAGTTAATATTATATCTGCCTTCAAAAAAAGATGTTTAAGTAAGTAAACAAAATTTATGCTTTAGAACTCAATGAAAATGATGTAAGTAATTAACAAATATACATAAACTGATACCTTATTCCCTTGGGGGTAGGCAGAAATTACAGAACGCCACCTGCTACGATTCTTACATACTCCTTTTGCTTCGTTTACGTTCATACATGGTCATACTCGTACGCCAGTTGCAAGTACTACGTATTATCGAAGAAACTTACATCTGACCGATTTGAAAACAAAATCCCGTGAACACGATGACCACATCTGTTAACAAGCGTTACTATAGCGGCCGAGCGCTGTAAGCATGAATAGTCCTTACGGCGTATAGATGTTCGTTTCTCCCATGGTACCTTACCTAACATAAGATTAACAAACGTACGATAACACCAACCAACCGAGATGTGTATAGTTTCAGTAGTGATCTAAGTCGTCTATAATAGGAGGCGACTCGATTGCCATGAACCAGGCGCAAAAGCAGACTCCAGGCTGCTACTGGGAATTTTTAATAGAAAATCGAGAAAGAATATCCAATAATTTTTCTTTCTTCCTTTCCTTCTTCTTTCTTTCCAAAGAAACAAGCGTGAACAGATATCTTATGTATACGCTCGTTCCATCATAGACCTCATCCATCGTTTTCCATCAGGCGTGATCGAGGCCAAGGGCAGGCCTATTAAACAATAAAAATATGAATAAAAATTATAATGAACCAACTCACTTGTAATATTCTTCAGCTGCTAAAACCCTTGTAACATTTCTGTACCACGGGATTTTTTCCTCTCCATCCAAGCAGTAAGATCCATCGTATGGCTGAAAGCCAACACTAGTGCAGATCTCCCCGATACTCATACATTTCCGTAGAAAGTACGTCTCATCTGTTGCTGCCCCCGTGTTGCCAAGCCTACATTCTGCGTCGTATTCTCCACTGTAACAAGCTGATAAAAAAATGTTCTTGATATCTGATTTAGGATATGCTCTTGGGTGCAGTTCCAGTCGACAGCGATGCGGAGGAATTTTTCGACGCCATATTGTTTTTTAATAGTTTTAGTTAATTAATTAAGGATATTATTTTATTTTTATGTTAATCATCTGTAAAGGTTTGAATAAAATAAATAGTCATGTTTCATTTAGGATATTGCATTATAATTTCATTTTTCTGTTATAAGTAAAAAAAAAGGATTGTAACAATACTAAATTCGCATTCCTATTATTTATTCACGATATGGCACATTAGGGAAAATTAATTGTTTATCAAATTGACAAACTACGTTAACCATGTTAAGACCTAGTTTCACCATACCATGTTAGTTAGTTTAATCTTCTGTTAAAATGTTAACGGGACATTAAGAGTAGCGAGTGTTTCATCAAGCGCTAATCTTTCTTAATCAGACGTTACATTTAATTGCTACCCTGGAGGTTCACTAACTTACTACCCGACATTTAGTCAGTTGTCAAAATAATCGAAATGAAAAACGCGAGTCTATACTATACGGCTAGCTAAAATGATGCATTGTCAGTGAACACTGACATGTGACATTACGACTTTTTATTTTAGTTGCTTTGACACCTGACCGATATAAGAGTGAATGATACATCCTAACGCCAGTTTTCTTAATGTGGTGTTATTTTTTTCTGGTAGAACGTTAATACCATTAACATCGATGTTTATTTTAATCGCTGATTTACTTATGTCTGATTATGAACAGTTTGGTGAAATTAGCTCTAAAGCTATTTCATACAGCTGTCAAAAATTACAGTTGTGATTGGAATAAAGGGACAATAAGTTGATATTCAACGTGTTAATTAATTTCTCAAAATTAAAATACATTAATATAAAATACTGTAGTATTAAGTACTTACCATCGGTATTGTAGGAATTACTGCATGATCCCCAGTCCAGATATCCGGCGATGGAGACAATGGTATAGAACAGGGTCCAAGCAACAATAATCATATAGTAAATTGATATTATTGAGATAACCATGAGGGTGCAGTACCCCAGCCCACTGAAGAAGGGAGATATTGCACTGAATGCTTGTAAGGGTCCTATGCCTGTATATTGGCCTATATAGAGCTCGAGGTAGAAGATCGGAAGTCCAATGAAGATTAACATGATGAAAAATGGTATAAGGAATGCGCCTGGAACAAAAAGGTAATAGAAGTTGTTGTGATACTGTCTATAAGGTGTAATTTAAATAGCCCGAGTATTCTCCGTATTTTTAAGAACAATCGCATTTTATTATGTCTCAGTCTGTCAAAAAAAAACAATTTTACCGATATTTTTGATAAGTTGTTAACATTGATTGTCGCCGAGATGAGATTGTGACTAGATAATGAATGTTTTTAATTACGGAAATTGGCCTTCTGAAAAGTGAAAAAGTGACATTTCACTCATTATTTTGAATAACCATTCCTATGGAACCAACACAGAGCTCCCGCAAAAAAAACTGTTTGTCAAGTTATTTACATTACTTAACAAAATAAAGGGAATAGCTGATTTTTTCTCGCGATTTAAGGGGTCACTTAGTAAAAAAATTCTAAAAATATGAGTACCCCCCTTTTTCAGTTATTTCAATTACAACTTATAAGTATATAATATTGTAAAAGATTTGAGTATGATAACTCCAGTGGTATATTTATTTTAGAAAAATGTTGGTCTATGAAATTCGAAATAGAGGTTTAACATAACATTATAAAAGTGTCGCGTGAATATTAAATAGCATCCATCAGAGCACTAATAACACTATTCTATACATATATCAGAAAGGTGCGCTCAAGTTTAAGCGTGTGGTACAGACCCTCAAACCGAACAACTTTCTCCATGGGACCAATATCGTAATCGCGTAAAGATTATAAACTTATAAACTGTCCCATACAAAACTTCAAAACTTACTCGACCCAAATATATTTATTATATGGGTGAGCTGATAATTTTTCGCGAGTCCGATGTTGGTCTCATGGAGAAAGTTGTTAAATTTGATGGTCTGTACTACATCTTTCTGATACATGCCGTATCCAGCTGCAGAATTAAAAGTTTGACCAAACTTAGGCCTATTATTGCAGGCTTCTTCTGGGTAAGCTCACTCCATCGTCGACTTTGTCTCTGTCATCTCTGACCTAGACTAGACTCAAGAACAAACCTATCTCAAAAAAAAGCTGTATAAAGCTGACACTCGACTATTTAGTTGATTTAAATTACCCAGACCCTAGTTAGAACTAAAAATATAAGTTAACATATTCCATAGGTACATAAAATATTTACTCGCTAAAAACAATATTGTCGTTCAAAATCCCGGGGCAGACTCGTTTGCCTGACGGGAGGTCCTTATTGACCGATAGGGATTCAATAAATAATTCATACTGAATCACAGCGATATGTTTTTTGTTTGGCTCTTCGCTTTTATCATTCTTTCTTCCTTCGTTGACACGATATTGTGATATAAGAATTTATTGTTTATTTATTGCTTAGTAATTTGTAACTTATCGTTAATCGCTTACATCGTAAAATTGACGTTTTGTGTCCAAAGATTTTTGTTGTATTTGGTTGTATCGCAACCCTTCTTGTAATCTTTCTCTTGACTCACTAAACAGTCAACGTCAGAGAATTTACACGTACTGCCATAAACTTAACTCACGAAAAAATTTTCACTATCGATTTAAATCTTAATTCAGATCACAGAATAATTTATATTAAATTTTTGTTGCTATAGATGATTGAAACATTGAAAATGAGTTTCCTCATAATATAGAATGTTTCAAAAGTATGTAATGAAAGTGTAAACAAACCCTGTTTAGGTTAAATTATTACGCAATCACTCGCTAAAGCTAGTCACATATTCATCTGTCACACCATTTTTTCCACAATTATTGTTTGAATAACACTATTAAATTGTAAATGAAAAATCATAGACAAAATTCTAGGTTAAAAATTAACTTCAATTGTCAAATGAGAAACATGTTTAAGGTGATCTAAAATTAGAATTTCTGGTTTAAATATTCGAACTATCAAATCAAAGCACTCAATTTGTAAGTGGCACTACGAACTGGCATCCACGTGTACGTTTTTTGATCCATTTGTTTACATTTTCATCAGATACTTTTAGAACAGACCATTATTTCGACCGTAACTTTAAACTGCAATGCATTTTTACTTACCACCGCCATTCCTATAGCAGAGATAAGGGAACCTCCAGACATTTCCCAGACCTACGGCGTATCCGAGACAGGCTAATATAAACTCTAAGGGTCGTCCCCAAGATGCTCGGTCTGGAGTATCATCATCTCCTGCTTTATTTGCTGGCGTCCCATTTGGTTCTGACTGTAACAAAATCATTCAACGTTAATTAAACTGTAAAACAATAAAAAAAAATCGAAGTACTACTTATAAACAGAAAAGTTTGGTGACTTGTATGCTATACAGGATTATTTTAAATTGGCTAGCTAAACTCCGTGGAGGCGATGGGTATCGATATCTAAGCACGATAAAATAAAAAACAAAAAGATTTGATGCTTTTTTTTGGGAGTCAACGACCGCTGTTAGGTTGTTACTTGAAGTATAGGTTGAGAAAAACTGTTTTCTTATGTTTTATCATGTTTAAATATTGATACCCCGAAAAAAAAACAGACTTTTTAAACTGATATCTCAAGTTAGTACAATAACTGCTGTCGATGACCCCACAAAGAAAGTCATCAAATTATTAATTTTTTCATTATGTTTAGATATCGATACCGCGTCTGCGGAGATTACGTAGTAATTTAAAAATAACCCTGTATAAGTAAATCCGCCAATGATCCACAAACGATGGGACACTTAATGTCGTGTCCAGCGTGTCCTGTTCTCTGCACATTACAGGAACTGATGGACTGAAGGCGCCAAACTCGTAGCCAAATTCTGAGCTGACTCAATTTAGATTTTCACCGACAGACTAAGAAGGAGAATCTGCTATTGACGGATTATGTGTAAATACATCTGTAATTACATTTCATAAAACCTATCATCAGTGTTTCTATTACTAAAATCTAAAAGCCTGCATTGGAAAGATGCTTAAAATTTACTTTTTTTGCGATCCATTTGACAAAATATTCATTATCACAATAGCTAATTCCAACCGTAACCAAAAATGAATGAACAATAAACATCTTTGTAACAAATTCGATTAAGCATCAATAGGCTCCCATTTATCCGCCGAGCAAGTTTCAACCTGTTCTATCTGTAATCCAATAATGCTTGCCGAACAGCTTTTCTTGTAAACTCCCGGTTAATGTATTCCAAAACTGGTGTCTTAGTTTTGTAATCACCAATAAAGTAATTACGCAAACTTTGTGCGGACGCGAAAATCGGGAAGTGTTCCTAAACTTAATCCCTTCAAACAAGGGAATAATCATTCTCATTAAAATGTAAATTCGTTGAATTGTGACGAGAGCTTGAATGGAGTTGCTCGAGTTTTCGTTCGATACGCTTTTCCGCTATTCAAATATTATTATGCAGGAGTTCGTATTCCGGAACTAACGGCAAACTTCTTACCCACATACTTTATGTTTATTACATGGAACAGAGAATGCTTGGAGTTGTCGCTCGTTTCTTGTTATGGTAGGATCATCATTTTGTAACGGAGACACTGAAAGGCGTATCAGATTTCTGTGATGACATCGTTTTATACGTATCCGATTTCATTGGGCATTGGGCTTATCATAAGATGGCACAGAAATCCTTTAATATACGTGTATGCCGTATTTCTATATTGTTGAACAGTAATGAATCACAATGACTGTCTTTGTAAATTAATTGTTTTGTTTTTTTTTAACACTCTCTAAAGCAAGCTTATATCTATTTGTAGATTTTATTTTAATAACTTTGCAATGTCGAAATGTTAATATTCCAGTATTTTAGTGCATTACAGTTTCAGACGCAAATAGACGACTCTACAGCAAAAACCGTTCCACAATCAACGGTCTTAAGCATTGTCATCGACCGGACAAAGTTCAGAAAACTCCACCCCTTGAACACATTAGAAACGGCTATACACCTGCCCTCATTAACATTGCTTTCCATTCTCTATAGAATCTTTACCAAATACAGGAATTGGGAAACGTGTCCAAATGGCACGAATTCGGTCAATTGTAACTTTTTGGGTAATAATAACTCTTCTGAAAAACCCCTGCCTCACACAAAAGTTTCGTATGACATCTGTGGCGCTTAGAACTTTTTTTTTAATGTTTAATATTTTTAAACGCTTACTTTCCTTTGGGATTTCTTAGGTGCGTTAAAAACAAATCTGCCACTATCAGACTGTTATATTTATTTATTATGCAAGACACACCAACGACATACATGTATCTATAAGGATAGTTATCTATAGCTAGGTTACAAAATAATATTTACCAGTGAGCCCCAAACTAGACAGTTAGTCTGTATCTTGGGGCTCGCGGTACGAATTCCAGAGTGGAGGCTAGAGAGGTGATTTCAGGTGGTGTATGGTGTGTCTGGTATATGTGTGATGTGTGTGAGTGCGTATTTGTTTCCTTTGTGCGTCGTTATTTCAGAGTTTGCAGATTTTATTGTACGTAATAATGAGAGAGTAAGCTGGGGAGCGTCTAGCTAGCAATGAGGTGTTGTCAGGTGTTGGGATTCTATAGTTTATTTTGCTTATGATTGATGTTTAGTCGGGTCTGCTTTTAATAGTTTTGTGAGTTTGGGTGCAGGCAGAAAGAATGAAAGCTGGCGGACTCTGAGAACTCTCGTTTCACGACAGAGTAAGTTTGATATATATAAATAAACAGTGTACAGTGTGCATCCTTTTATCGAAAAGCTGCATAGTGGCCTCGACTTGAGTCTATAAATTAAACAGCCATGCTAGTTTACGCCACTGTGATCATGTAGGTATCTTGAAATACAATTCAACAGCATTCATTCAACCAACATTTTCGACTGCATGTCTAGGGATGGCCATGTTAGTGAGTGCAACTAGGGAACAAATGTTGTAGTATCATTGCTTAGTTTGGGCACCAGAACTTTGGTAGTTATGAATTTGATGCCGCGTAGTTTGTACGGCCATTGTTGAAAGTGTCACGGAATGTTCAATGTGTACCTGAAGAGTCTCGAATTGAAATTGTGCTTGTTGGATTGTGGGTAGTCGTTAAAAATTGTGAAGTGCTTTGGACCGTGCGACATGTATTTAAAAATAAATAATAATACTACATCGACATCTGTCACATGTCGTATTATTAGTAGCAATGGGCAAAAACAAACACTCAGTCGATCCCCAATAGCAGGAAACGACTACGAGACAGGCCCAGAAAAAGATGGCGGATGAGCTGAACTCCCGCAATCGCAGTGGACCGGGAAAAGAGTAATGAAGGGAGGCCTTTGCCCTGCAGTGGGTCAACACAGGCGTATAATAATAATTACGATTAAAACTCACACAAAAGCTCACAGAAACCGCGGGGAATAAAAAGATTCAGGAGACGCAGTCTACATAATTATATATTGATAATTAATATAGTAATAATTTCATTGTATGATGCAATGAATATACAAACTATAATAATTACAAATCGATGTACGATTTTATCAAACTACCAACTGTTTGTTGCCACTGATACGATCACTCAATAGAATTTTAGAATAGATAAAAACAAAAATGCAGACAAAAATATTTTTGCAATCTGATTTTTGCGATATTGTAGGACACATGAGTACGTGAAGTAGATGTTACTATTGTGCTACGGCTACATTGTCGCGATAACGCGAACTAACTTCGCGCGCTCTCTCTCGCACACTGCTCGACGTTGCGCTGTGCAACAGAAAGCGCGTGAAGTGTAGTTTCATTTCATTTCATTTTATTTCATAAACAATTTTCATTGTGTTGAAATCAGAATATACATGCAATTTACATACAATTACAAAAAAAAGAAAAACAAAACCAAAAAACAGCTCTGAATTATTAGTTAGCGCTCAAAAAATGTGTCAAAATAGGTTTAGGTATAATGTCGCACAGTTTTAGCTATAATGTCAAAATATATATTAAATGTCAGCAAATTATTCTAAATTATATAATAACATAACATCACGCCTTGTTTCCCCGAAGGGTTAGGCAGAGGTGTACCTATAGTACACCCACATTTCACCAGTTATGTTTAAGTCCCATGTAATAGGGGGCGAGCCTATTGCCATCTACCGAGCACAAATCCAGAGTTCGCGTTATCGCAATAATGTAGACGTAGCATTAGCCACAACCACGATTATTACTAAAAATCCAAGTAGGTAGGCGTTTTTCTTTCCACCGCTTATAATAAGTATACCTAAGCTGGAAGGAAAATCTATTCAGCAAAAACAAGTAATCATGTAGACTCTTTTAATCACCCTCACTGGCCAATGAGAGATTTTCTTCAATTTGATTGAAGTTCTATATTTGAACTTTTATTAATATATGTACCTACCTCGCCTTTTCTCAACTAAGTTAGCGTCGGCTTCCTGTCTAACTACTTAAAATGAAGCAACTGCCTATCTGGACTTCCACAACCCGGTTATTTAGTACACGATAGTCCTTGGTCTGACCCGTAACGACTGCTAAAAATCTTCTAATTACAGTCATGACCAATGGCTATTTACATAAATAAATACCTATATATCTACGAAATAATTGTGTTATCACGAAAAATTATCTACGTTTAAATGTAAACGTGATTTTATTTGAATCCGATTATTTTTCAATCGATCATCATTATTGTGAGTTATATCGTTGTAATAAGATTAAGGGCTGATTTTTCAATCGTCAGATAACTTTTACCTGAGGAATAAATATGGCGGTTTGACACATTTTCTATACAAAAGCTGTCGAAACGTCAAACATATTCCCCAGATAAAAGTTATCTGACGATTGAAAAAACAGCCCTAAGTCTGACACACGAGTTGCGCGTCGCCATGTAACTTTTATCTTCTGTTCAACTCCGTGGGAGTAGATCGTTTGTTTTATGTTATTTTATATTTAATGTACATTATTTAATTAATAAATTAATATTTTACATAACAACTTATACCTAATTAATTAATAAAATAACAAAATGATATCCTAACTGAACTAAAACTATTCACAAATTAAAATATGGCGTCGAAAAATTCCTCCGCATCGCTGTCGACTGGTAATGTACCCCAAGAGACTGGCGGCATTGCCACGTTGTAGGGCACTGCTTAGCCTCTGGCCAAGGTAAAAGCCGGGCCTTGGGTCACGAGAAGTGTCAACTAGCCGTTTGGAGATTTCGTTAAACAAACCATGAGCGCTCGGACCCCACGGCCCGAGGGTTTCAACCCCAAACGGCTCGAAAATATAATTACCGATAAGGTTATTATACTTTTGCCGCTTGAGGTTTTCCGCAGCCGCTGCAGCAGTGCCAGCACAGCACGCCGAGCCGGGAAAATGGGATGGCGCAAGAGTGTCGACACTAGTTGCGTCCCACACTAAAGGCCTACCCACCTTCCATGGAAATAAAGACATGCCGTCCGGTCTCTTGCCATCGTCGTGTGCCAAGCCATTGGGTTCTAATACAGCTGGGACGCCGACGGTGACAAGAGCCCGTCGGATGATGTCATTAATGTTCGCGTGCCGCGCTATGCGACCCGCACTTCGGCTGCAAGACAGGCCGTGGTGTCCTAGGCTGTTGACAACTTCGCCACAGTGACAGCGATGAGGAGAACTACAAGGGGCTCCTAGTCACAGGGAAGCAGCGAGGCGGAAAGTAGTGTCGTCAAACAAAGTGTCTATGCTCGACGACGGTAGTGCATGTAGCCACAGACCCAACTCCCACTTACCTACAGCCAGCAGGCGTGCACGCTCCGCAGTAGTAGCAGACGTGTTTAGCAAATTATTCTGTACTACTCTATTACTATCTACTACTATTCTTTTTATGTTATTTATATTAGAAAATAGTAAACGGTTATTACCTACATTTAATAGCGTAGTATTAATTATTGTTTGATAAAATTAAAATATAGGATACTCGTTTGTTAAGTTGGAATAATTTGTGGATGGTTTTAAACCTGGCAAGTATCAATGTAACTTTAACAAATTACAATTGTACAAGGTGGAGTTGACAATCAGTCTGCCTAGCCTTTTCCCAACTATGTTGGGGTTGGCTTCCAGTCTAACCAGATGCACTTGAATACCAGTATTTTACATGGAGCGACTGCCTATCTAACCTCCACAACCCAGTAACTGTGTAATACGATACCCCTTGGTAAGACTGGTTGTCAGACTTTCGGGCTTCTGACGACCCGTAACGACTGTCAAAGATCTATGAATGACAGCCGGAACCAACGGCTTAACGTGCTTTCCGAGACATGGAGGAGTCTCGGCATGTAAAGATGGTCACCCATCCGTAGACCAACCCTGGCAAGCGTAGTTCAACCTGATGGATCGACCCGTGCGGCTGTTATTACTTAGCCACGAGTTCATCCATGGAGGAGATGACAATATGTCGATAAATTAAACTTCGTTTATCTAATGACGTTCCCAGTCTGCATACAAAAATCAAAAATCAAAAAAAAAAAAAACAAATAATTTTTAATTCAGGCATTGTATAAGTACATACAAATAGAAAAATTCAACCAAATACGTCCAATAGTTTAGTCAGTATAGCTAGTCGGCTGATCGCCAAAACCCGTAGTCAGCATATCACTATATTTTGTTTGAAAAAATCACGTTTTCAATTTTGATGTTAGGACTCATTTCATAGTTTCAAAATACTCCTATGTTCAAAATTAAAAATATTTAATTTCACATAAGCTTATACGGGCACTTATGAAACGTCAGAAGCTAGGTGCACTGTTCCAATTGGTCGTTAACGATTAGTATTGCCAGCGTTTTCATTTATTGTCATATTGTCGTCTCCACATTGTATAAAGTCGCAGGACGAAAATGTTGAGTAAACTTAGGCCTAATCTTGCAAGTTTTTTTATTAACTTGTTTACTTGTATTGGTTCTGTTGTTATTGTTGACAGCTGTTACGGGTCGTCAGAATCCCAAAAGTCTGACAACCAGTCACCACCAGTACCAAGGGGTATCGTATTACTCGGTTACAGGGTTCTGGAGGGCAGATCTGGTCGCTCCATGTAAAATACTGGTATTCAGTTGCATCCGGTTACACTGGAAGCTGACCCCAATACAGTTGGGAAAAAGGCTAAGCAGATTGATTTTGTTTAAGTTGTTATTTTTCCGTTAATACAGAATTTTATTACATACTGCCAAAATAATGAAAGGAAATTGCATTTTGATAAAATTAAATGTAGACAATACGTATGTGGTAAAGGAAATTGTATTAATTCAAGATTGCTTAACATATTCGTTCCGGTAGTGTACACCTGCCTTTGTGTAAACTTACGGTGGAATGCAGAAAAACAATAGATTTTATGAAATCGGAAATCGTAATCGCTTGACGTAAGTGTAGACGTCACGTCAAACATTGATTTACGTTGCTTCAAGATATAATCCTTTCACGAATTCGTGTAACAGGAAAACTGTACACAAATAACCGAAAACGTGTATTTTAAGGCGTCTCTTAAAATTTCCTACTTTATATTTTTATCGCAATGAATTCTTTTCTTGTTCGTTCATTAATATTCATATCGTTATCACGCACATTTGCAACCGAATTGCTGATAACATTCGTTAGTTTGAACTTACCTTTGTAAATCACTTTACTATGATAAATGATTAAACATCGATTATCCTATAAAGTCAATATAGGCTATCGAACGATCTTTTCAATTACACAAGTATGATTTATCTAATCTTTTATTTTGTGATAATATTCTAAATTCTTGAGGATGCCATTAGTATCACGTTTCATCATCTGCTAGCGTTTAGGTCCAGATAAAACCAGATTTATGAACGTAAACGAAGCAAAAGGAGGATGTAAGGATCGTAGCAGGTGGAGTTCTGTAGTTTCTGCCTGCCACCATGGAAAGAAGGCGTGAGTTTATGTATGTATGTATATACCGAAACAGATGTTTTTTTTTCTTATTTTTCTTTCCTGACTAATTATGTTGTAGTTGGTTATTGGTCAGAAGGGTTAACAAAATTAAAAGTGATGTGTAAACTAAATTAATTCACAATCTTTTTTTGGTAAAAATTTTATTAAAATATCAGGTGTAAAAAACACGTATAACTACTAATAAGTATTCTGTTTTTGCATTCGTGCAAATCCAGGGACAGGTCATTGATCCTTTGCCAGAATACCGCAGTGACCCATCGGTGTCAGATGGCATTTACAATTTAGCCGAAACGACGAACAGCTGATGCGTAGTATTTTGGTTAGTTGTGCTGCGTGTATTGTCGATTTGGGTATTATTAATTTTGGATGGTTAGTACGCTAAGAACTGATTTAACCAAAGTCAGAGGGGCAATTCGCGTAATTTTAAGAACGTTCACAGTCTGATCTCAGTCTCAATATACTCGTATAAAAATACCTGTAATTTCCCTACATTTTTGACAAATTTTTGACATTTGATTGTCGCTGAGATGAGAGCTTTTTTTTTTTTTTTTTTTTTTTGTGGATGGGAAATCATCAAATGACTTCTCCCGCTCTGGGCGGAGCGGGAGGGCGTGTCAGACTTTTACTGACTAAAACCCACCCGTGTTCCTTCTGTTGCCTGTGCCGGGGCCACGGTAACTCTTTCGAACATCCCGCAACCCTAGCTGGCATCGGCCCTAGCGGACCCCGTCAATAGTGCTGACATCTCTTTGAGGCGCGCGTGGAACACGACGCGCCGTCGACTCGGGCCTGGTCCTTACCGGACGGCGAGCTACCCATTGCTCGCCGTCCGCAAGCCCGCGCCTACGGTGGCCGGGAATCGGCTGCCGATTCCCGACGCCCAGGGCGTCTCCTGCGGCG
The DNA here is from genome assembly GCA_947568875.1 of Fissipunctia ypsillon. Classification (NCBI taxonomy): domain Eukaryota; kingdom Metazoa; phylum Arthropoda; class Insecta; order Lepidoptera; family Noctuidae; genus Fissipunctia; species Fissipunctia ypsillon. Next base: position 20,990,281 of record OX387649.1, read on the forward strand.
ACTAGGGGCGTGAGGGTGCAAAGCTTGCCTCTCCCTCACGCGTCCCGCCTCCTCCTTCACGAGCATTACTGCTTCGCAGAAGGAGGTAATGGCTTCCCATGCACTCTCGCTCCGTACCATGGCCTGGACCAGGGCCGGACGCGAGAGATCGCCGCCGCCGATCGCTTCCGCGAGGACACGGCGGTGCTCCGCCCAAGCCGGGCAGACTTCCACCGTATGCTCCACCGTGTCCTCCGGGCGATCCACACAGTGGTGACACCCGGGCGTTTCCTCCCGCCTTATCCGGAACTGAGATGAGAGCTTGCGCCTAGATTTTGAACGATTTTAGTTACGAGAATTGGGTTTCAGATATCTTTTATCAAAGGAACAAAATTTTCGTCTCGTCAGTTTTTGTATGGAGAATCTGCCAAAAATTAAAAAAAAAAAATTCTCTGGATTAGTCTTATAGGGTGCTTACATAAAGAAACAGGTTTCCGGTACACGGGAATCTGTGCGGGTCGATATCGATCAGTGCAGGTATAATATTCCCATGTTATCTTATGTGCTCACTTATAAAGAAACAGGTTTACACTCGTCGGTGCCGACTACCTGGACCGAGCCATACCGAATTCGCCCTAGGACCAATAATTTTAGTGATTGTGCAAAAGTTTAGGCCTGGGCTAAATAAACGTATAGCGTTTTACTAATTAATAAAAGACTAAAATGTGTTGTTACTCAAAATATTATTTTAAATTAAAACAAAGGACAGAACTGCCAAAATCTAGAAACGAAAATTAATGAAATCATAACGGTTGTCTCGATTATTTTTGTTTTTTTTTTGTTATTATTTTTTTTTATCCATTTAAAAAACGATAATATCCAAGTACACCTACGATTACACCTATTTGCTACACTACTGAAAACCTAAATAAAAAACCGAACAAATAAGTAAAAACAACACCCTCTTGTCAAACTTGCCTTATTTATAGTGTAGTCACTACCAGCCATTTTGAATTGAACACATTAATTATTTATTTTTATAAAAACCATAGACAGAGCACTCCCGTACTTCACACCACACTACGGGAGTTAATAAGCGATTATGTCGCCACGTATCACAAACACCGACTGAAATGTGTACAAAATCGTGAGTTTTATCGCAAGATTGATATCGGACTAAATGGCGATAGAGACGATAATAAAAGAATTGTGTAGAGAAATCAGTATGCCCTGATAGTGTTCGGTTATTTAATAATATTAATTGAATCTTATTGTGTGGACTCCGTTTTATGGTTGCGCGTGTAAATATGGAAACGTAAGCTGACAATCGTACGGACGTAAAAGTATCGTGGCGGGATTTTATTGCGCACTAGATTTTCTACTCTCGGTGTTGAGCCGAGCATTGAGAATCCAACAGAGTGCATCCTAGCGCGTCTAAAAACCTCACTGTTAGATTTTCAACTCTCGGCGCTAAGCAGAGCGTTGAAAATCCAGTGGGCGAAAAAAATTCCGCCACGATATTTTTATGTCCGTGCGAACGTCAGCTAAGACTTTTAATGAGACTCGAGTCTTTTATTGTAGGTATTATGAGGTGGTAATTTAATCCATAAAATAGTGAGATTAAAATCTAGGATTTGCGTTTAACGATACCTATGCACCTGTCCCACCTCACGAAGAAGCGACTAGCTGTCAACGATTTTCTCGCTCAAGAAACGTACAAAAATTTTTAATCTTGTGAAATTCCGTGAAGTAAAAGATATACATTATATTTATAGTTCATCGGCGACCGTTTTCACCGCCGGCGAGTACTCGTTTGTCGCCGCGACAAGAGCTATCATAGAGAGCACTCGCTCAGCGACGCTCGCTTGGCGGGCAGAGCACACGCTGAGAGACTCACGCTTGGTACTTTCGCATACCAGCGAGTAATCGCTCGTCGCCATCGCGTACTCGCTGCTCGCCCAGTCGTTCTTAGTTGTTAGCTACTACTCGCTTCTTTAAGGCGACGATAACTGACTTTTAATGATTTTAAACTGAAGATCACGTCTAAACGAGTAGTGTTAATACATACACACTTCTTTTATGGGGTACTGTATAAAATGTTATAATAAATTGCCTCTCGATATTCTTCAACTAAATGAGAAGCAATTTAAAACATACATTAAACGCACACTATGTAGACAAGCATATTATAGGTTGAATGATTATATCATAGATAAAAATGCTTGGCTAAATGCTGGTCCTGCTCCACAGCCACTTGGGCTTTGTTTAATTTTTTTTTTTTGTTTGGAAGAAATGCGTCCCCTTTTTTTCTGACATTATGTTATTACTATAGACTTATTGACTATATATAGACTATAGATTTAGTGTTCACTAATCTTTTTATACAATCATTGCAAACTATAGTTTTGTATAAATTAGAAGCATGTTTTCAATTTTGTAAATGTGAGTACCATGGAGCGGTTTTATGTTATGATGTAGGTATGTTGACTTGAAAGAGTATGGCAGTTGAGAGTTTGTCATGCTCACTTAAATGTCTCGCTGATGGTGGCGCGTGTGTTGGATCATTCGGTTCCCTACAAAATGGTTGAGCTGGATGGTGCTGATCCACGCGTCATGTTCGTGAACGGGCGCCGTCAGTGGAGACTGGTCATCTCTTAGCTGCCAGGGCTTATTTTTAATCTTATATTTTAAATTGTTTTAATTATCTATTTTTTACATTGTTCTCACATATAGAAGCAACAAGAACAATAACAATGTACCTACCCAGGATTTTGTAACAATTTTGATTTAAAAGAGTGTCCATGGAAGTTTCTTGCCCATTCTTCTCCATAGAGATCTACGTTTTGGAATGGGCGACTAGCTTCAATTTTCTGACTAACTGACTGACTCTTTAACAATTCAAAAGTGCCTGTAATTGGTTTAATTGAAATAAATGCTTTGAGTTTGAGTTTGAGAGTTTAATGATTAGGAAAAAATATATATTATTATGGTAAATTAGAGCATTTTCTTAACAACTTATTATGTGGATTTTTAGATTACGTTTATATTACATAGTGTTATTAATTTGTAAAGTCTAACGCGGATAAAAAACTCACACAACAATCACGCAAAAACTATCAAGCGTTTTTTTTTATGAAACCTTCACCATTGTAAAGAAAATTTAATTATTTATCTTTTAATATTGTTTTACTTGAATACCTTTTGTTTTATGTATAATACATTAATAATGCGTCTGATTTGGGACAGCGCTCCTTGACGGGCGAGTCCTAGTACTGGGTGGACGTACGACGCATTGCGTGAGCTCAGCACAGAACACGCAAGCTATGCACTCAAGGCCGTTGGCATATCTAACATGACAACATGTACCGTCATAACTCAAAAAATGGCCGAATTGAGTTAAGATTACCGACGGATCAAGTAATTTTTAATCTACATACTGACAAGACACTCATACAAAAAAGACAATTTTTGTAAGAGTTATAAACATTTACGTAACTTCAATAGTTTTGGTTCTATGATTTTTTGAACTTTCAAATCACTTTTACTCGAAATGTCTAATTTTGAGTTATGACTGTACATGTTGTCATGAGCGATATATCTGCGTCTTAATCGCTGGCGGTGGGACAGGTGCCTTAGTAAATTTTTTACAAACAAGGCTGTTGCATGCTCGTGTATTTATAATATACGTAGAAAGAGTCACGTCACATAATAGCGCCATATTTTGTAATAATATGTAATAATATGTATGGTATCATCATTTCAGCCAAAAAACGTACACTACTGGATATAGGCCTCCCCCAAGCACCGCCACCGCGATCTGTTCTGTACTTCTCACATCCAGCGGATTCCTGCGGCCTTCATCAAGTCATCGGTCGACCTTGTGGGAGGCCTTCCAACGCTACGTCTTCCAGTGCGCGGTCGCCGCTCTAGAACCTTTCGACCCCACGTTACGTAGCAGTAAATTTGGAATAATTTATTTTTTTATTAAACAATCTTGTGTAAGTGTGTACCTATACAATTTTTTCTGTAACTTTGAATTACTATTGCTATTTAGAGAGTATAAAATAAACTTGTATCTTCAATCTGTAAATAACATAATATTGATAAATAAACATAGAGAAACGAATGTAAATTACCATTCTGTACCTATATTCTTGTTAAGGGGGAAGCTCCAGGTAGCCCGCGAAATTCAAACGTTCTTATGTTTTTGCAATTTCCAAGTATTATTTTCACAGTCGCGAATCATATTTTGATCAACATATAACTTAATACTGACTTGCAAATTGCAAAAATCGTAAAAAAATTGAATTTCCCGGGCTACCTTGGCGCTTTCACCTTAACATCATTTTTTGTCCGTTATCGGATAAAAGATAATTTTTTGTTGATAAAAAATAATAATACATTCAATGAATCAATATTATAATGTTATCTTATTTATAGATGCGCAAATCCCGTGCAGATACATAGTTTACTTCTTGAGAAAACTAAAATTATGTCATTATTTAATTGCCATTCGTCGAAATCTATCGTCTTTGGTCAATCATGAAATTTATTATTATTATTCAACTGGCGACCCATCCCTGTTCTTACACGAGTGCTTTATCTGAGTTAAATATTAATAAATTATTACATATAACCCTTCTCGAACAAATTGTCTAAATTATGGTGAAAACTACATCGAAACCCTTTGTGTAGCTTAGAAGTTATTTTTCGTGTATAACGGGAAACAACTTCGTTATTATGTATGACTAGCTTTTGCCCGCGGCTTTGCCCGCGTGGATTTCGGAAAATATCCTGCGGGAACGTACTACCGGGATTAAACGTACCCTATGTGTTAATCCAGGTAAACAATGTCTTCTTGCACTGTTTATACAGGGTGTAAAGGACAGCCCTCCGCAAACTAACAGTGTGCATTCAGATTTGAATCATATTTTCTGTTTTTGTATGAATATTGTGTGCCTTAACCCGGGTCAAATAAATTTATTTTCTTTCTTTATATTCCACCGGAAATATTCTCAAGAAAATTTCCATTTTTTATCGTATATTCAGTTATTAAACCTTTATTACAATGTAAAATTACATTATCTGATCTATCATGTTACTTATATACTTAGTTTTAGAAATTCAAACACGATGTAAAAATTGTTATTGAATAAATTAATTGAATTGAATTATTCGCAGCCGCCATCATCATGATACGAGTATGAACGCTTTTTTCGTTTGTGACGATTTCTGCCAGTTTACTCCTACTGCAAGCCGCGTAAAAGAACATCGTTCCAAAAATCCTAAAACCTGACAATAGTAACGCAATATATAACGGAACGGAAAATTACCTACTTGCATGCCAAATTTGAAGGCAATTTTAAAGCGTAAATCCTCTTCAATCCCTATCCCGTGAGAATTTGGAAAAAAAGATTTACCTAAATAATTACGGGTACGGAACTTAGTAAAGTTGTTGTTCTCTGAATTACTAAAGTGTCTTTGGCGATGGCGAAAATCGGGCTGACCGATGATAAGTTATTAAGGATTTTTAGCCCCCTATGAGGATAATTGGGAACCGGACGAAGCGGCGGTGCTTAGGCTCAACCAAGCATCGCCACTTCTGGACACAGGCCTCCGCCTATCTCCAGAAATGGAGATAATGAATCAAGTTACTTCTTTCCCATAGTTAATGAAAATATTGTTTGTTAATTTTTGCTGAACAATAAACCTGTATGTACTTACCAACTACAACTTCCTTGAATTTGAAACATTTCAATTCTCGCAACCCGAAAGTGATCATGGATTATAACAAGGTAATTTCTTACCATTAATTTCGTTCTGAATATACCAACTATGGTTTCAAGTTTTCATTTATTTTTAAAGTCACAAGAATGCAAAATCACGTGAGCGACGTCACGGGCACAGCTAAGCATTAGTTGATAAAGACCCAATCTTTCATTATTTTAACGAATCCAAAGAAATAACAACACCAACACTTAAGACATCAAATCCCATTACAAAAACCTAGACCCCTAGTGGCACAACACTTAGCAGATTGCGTTCGTCTTGCTGCCCGGGAGAACTCGCAAAGTGCTTGGGAACAGCTGCTCACCTTCCCTTACAGAATTCTACATGTACAAAAGAATTTGGCAACCAAAAAAACATTAACTGCACAAATTAAAGAAAACTGTAATATTTCGGCTCATATTTTAGATTCCAAATTACAAACACAGAGTTATACCTCTTCAAGAGGTATATCCCATCTGGTAGAATCTAAGTTAGGGGAAGGTGACATTAGCGGAGCAGCCAGGATTCTTTTCAGTAGTGATGTGGTGGCACCATGTACTCCAGAAACGCTCGCAGCTCTGGAGAGCAAACACCCTGCCCCAGCGGATGGCCTTTCTTTTCCCGAACCCCCTGATCCGGCTAATCACTCCCTCACCATTACAGGTCGAGAGTTGGTCACTGCCGTTTGCTCCTTCCGGAGCGGCTCCGCTGGCGGCCTCGACGGCCTGAGTCCTCAACACCTTAAGGACCTTATCAGTCCAGGCGCCGGGGCAGCTGGTGAGTTACTCTTGAAGGAGCTTACGGCTCTGATCAACCTTATGCTCTCCGGCAAGGTGAACGAGGCCGTCATCGACGTTCTGTACGGGGCGAACCTATGCGCCCTGTGTAAGAAGGATGGCGGCATTCGTCCCATTGCCGTGGGAACTACTTACCGACGTATGGCAGCCAAGATTTGTTGTAAATTTTATGGTGAGGTGGTTTCGGAAAAATTTCAGCCCCTGCAGCTAGGTTACGGCTCCAAAGGGGGCTGTGAGGCTGCCGTGCACGCCCTGTCGACCTACCTAAATTCTGGCAAAGGAGAGGTCATCTTGAAGGTTGACATACGGAATGCCTTCAATTCTGTTAATAGGGACACCTTGCTGGCAGAAACTAAAAAAGAAATACCCCAAATTTATAGTTTCCTTTGGCAATGTTACAGGCACCCTTCAAAATTACTATATCGGGACAACCTTCTGAAATCTGCTGTTGGCTGTCAACAAGGTGATCCCCTCGGGCCAGTGATTTTTAGTTTAGCCATTCACCCAATTATTCGACAGCTAAATTCCAAATTTAACGTTTGGTATCTTGATGATGGAACCTTGGGTGGCGATGTAGAAACTGTTTTAAATGACCTTCAATTCTTAAAAAATGAATTTCATTCCATTGGCCTTGATCTCAACCTTTCGAAATGTGAACTATTCTTAGCAGACAGTACTGACAGACATTTGACACTTCCCAAATTTAACGCAATAGCCCCAGATATCAAAATTATTGATAAAAGCTCTCTCCGCCTCCTTGGTTCCCCAATCTTTGAAAATTCCTTTCCCGTTTTTATTGAGGAAAAAATACAAAATTTTAATGACGTTTCGGAAAGATTGTTCCAAATTAACATGCATTCGGCCATAACCTTAATTCGTTACTGCTGTTTCGGCCCTAAATTAACATATTTCCTTCGCGCTTCCCATTTATGGAAACACACTCATCTTTTAGACAAAATGGACCAAATTATCCGGCATACATTAACTTCGATCTTAAATGTGGCCATGGATGACCGAGCCTGGGCACAAGCTACTCTTCCCATACGTATGGGAGGCCTCGGCGTCCGCAAAATTTCTAGTATCAGTTTACCGGCTTTTATATCCTCGATCCACGGCACTGAGAATTTAATCAGGAAAATCCTAGCCTCGAAACTGATTAATTTTGATGTGCCGTGCTTCACCGAGGCTATGGATGCCTGGAGACTCGCTTGCCCGAATTCAGATCCACCCAACAATCCATCTTCCCAGAGACGGTGGGATGAGCCGCTTTGTAGAGTAGTACAGAAAAATTTACTTGACACGTCTGCTACTACTGCGGAGCGTGCGCGCCTGCTGGCTGTGGGTAAGTGGGAGTCGGGTCTGTGGCTTCATGCACTACCGTCGTCGAGCATAGGCACTTTGTTTGACGACACTACTTTCCGCCTCGCTGCTTCCCTGCGACTAGGAGCCCCTTGTTGCTCTCCTCATCGCTGTCACTGTGGCGAAGTTGTCAACAGCCTCGGACACCACGGCCTGTCTTGCAGCCGAAGTGCGGGTCGCATAGCGCGGCACGCGAACATTAATGACATCATCCGACGGGCTCTTGTCACCGTCGGCGTCCCAGCTGTATTAGAACCCAATGGCTTGGCACGCGACGATGGCAAGAGACCGGACGGCATGTCTTTATTTCCATGGAAGGTGGGTAGGCCTTTAGTGTGGGACGCAACTTGTGTCGACACTCTTGCGCCATCCCATCTTCCCGGCTCGGCGTGCTGTGCTGGCGCTGCTGCTGCGGCTGCGGAAAACCTCAAGCGGCGAAAGTATAATAACCTTATCGGTAATTATATTTTCGAGCCGTTTGGGGTTGAAACCCTCGGGCCGTGGGGTCCGAGCGCTCATGGTTTGTTTAACGAAATCTCCAAACGGCTAGTTGACACTTCCCGTGACCCAAGGGCCGGCTTTTACCTTGGCCAGAGGCTAAGCATTGCCATACAACGTGGCAATGCCGCCAGTCTCTTGGGTACATTACCAGTCGACAGCGATGCGGAGGAATTTTTCGACGCCATATTTTAGTTTGTGAATAGTTTTAGTTAAGTTAGGATATAATTTTGTTATTTTATTAATTAATTAGTTATAAGTTAAAATATTAATGTATTGAAAAAATAAATAAATTTACTTTCTCTCTGCAAAATTAGACAAAATTATTAGGGTCGTAGGCAAATTATATTGAAAAGGAAAAATTACAAAAACAAAAGCAATCGTCACGTCAATAACTGAAAATAAAATTCTACACGAGAAATATGATAGAACCCTTTTAGATAAAATTGGCAGTGGAACAATAATTGACATTGTCGTAATGTTATACTGTGGCGTGTATTTTTCTCGCACCCCATATAATATAACGGGAAGGATGACTGACATAACGTATAATATGGTGTCGTTTGCCAATATGAGTGCCACTCAAAAGCAATTTTAAAGGAGTAATTATTATGATAAGCTTTGAATGCTACATAAGTGACATATTAAACTTGTGAGTTTGATATAGACCAGAGGGCCTTGACAAGTTGCAATCAGTTTCAAAGCGTTTCATATTTCTATAAGTAAGGTGGTTTACCGAAAATGTCAGCCATGGTATGTACCTGCAACAACTTTCAACAGAAATGACATAAGCTTTTTGTTAGGTTTTGTCAATCCGATACATTTTTTACTCTTCCATTATCGTCGTCGATGATAGAATGTCACTTTGTCTAGGACCTCAGGTTAGATTTTTCTGGCAACGGTATGTTGGTGCCCGTCAGTGTCAGTAGCAGCGGTGGTCTGTATGTGACCATTCTTTGCAAGTCTAGATCTCCAGTACCTTTTGGAATTCTCTCTATGAGATGACGATGTGGAGATCTAGTAGTTCTTTTTTAATGATTTCATAAACCATCTAAAATATGGATGATGCCTGGGTAAAAAAAAGAAATTGTATTTAGTCCGTCAGTTAGATAATAAAAAAATATTAGACACGTACTTTTTGCTTTATCATATTAATAAAAAGTTACTTAGATAAAACGCATTAAAGTTGAAGAGTGCGGGCTCGCTACGTCACAACTCATTATAAAATCTAGCAAGGCATGACGTCATGCCACATTTTAACTCAGTGTATCGCAATAATCTTTTGATTAATTAAAAAGATAAAAAATACGTGTCCAATATTTTTTAATAATCTACCTGGAGGACGAAAAAAATTTTTTTGTCAACATCCGTATTTTTGTGGTCTCACTTTGAGAACGATATAGATAGATAAAACATAAAAATTTTTGCTTTATTTTAAAAATCCATACTATTATTATAAATGCGAAAGTTACCGTCTGCTACATTTTCACGCTATAACGGCTGATTGGATTTCAATGAAAGTCACACAGGTAGACCATGACCTGGGTTAGAACATAGGATGCTGATGCTCTTAATCCTGGTAATATCTACATTCGCTTGGTATAATCTCCGACCTCCACGCGGGTGAAGCCGCGGGCAAAAGCTAGTCGTTATTTCCAGACTTAATGTTAACAAAATCTTGCATAAACTTTCTATTTAATTAAGTAGGACTTCAATAATCTTTACCAATTGATTTGTTGATTCAGCACAAGTTTATTAGCAATTTCACAAGAGCTAAAATTGTTAAGATAAACCAATATTTTGTTTAAACCCAAACTTTAAACTAGACTTTAAGAAATCAAAAGCTAATCGATAAAGTAATTTTAATAATACGAACTAGGTTTTATACAAACAAACTAGTTTTATTCTTTACAGAGATGAATCCCAAAAAGTTAAAAGACTCTTGACCAAAATCTGGCTAGGTCTACAGTCAGATTGTGCTGAAGAAATAAAATAACTTTTACAGACAGTACACATAGGAGTGTAACTTATCATTACATCAGCAATTATCAACAATAAGTATATGTTAAAGAACACTTAATCATTATTAAGACACAAAACTACTAGGTGCGCTTAAAAGATTCAGTCAAACACCCACCAACGTGATTTCTAGGGTGAAATTGTGGTGTGGTTGTGATAAAATCACTTAGTGCAGTGGTGCGACCCTGATTCATACATACAACAAGATGAGCTGATTGATGATAATAAGGAAAAAGTTATTGTTACTAGTTGCATAATCGTAGATACAGAAATGAAAAAGGAGAAAAAAAATGCAATTATTCCCGATGTCCACCACTTGTTTGGCCACCACTGGGGGACAGCGAAACTACTTTTAAAATTATTCTCGTTGTCCGCCACTGGGTGGCACTTCATGGTTTTAATAGGTCGAATCTGTTCCAAAACCGAATCGGGACATCCCCGACTTCACGTAGTCTTTTAGCTACTACCCCTAGAGTGTACATAAAAACCGGAGGCGCAAAGGGACAGCAACCCCCGCCCGCTGTAACAAAGCATAGGCACCTGTGCGAGCCGTAGCAGCTGAGACTGGTCGCCAGAGGCGACCAGCAATCTGAAGCTGTAGAGCATGGGTGCCTATCTTTTGTTACGTAAGGATGAAGGGGTTGCACTTCCCGTAGCGCCGGAGACAATGCAGAAGCAACTTTTAAGTGTATTGAGGTTAGGTTATAATAATTTGTCCCCCAGTGATGGACAACGAGAATAATTTTCAAAAGTGGTTTCGCTGTCCCCCAGTGGTGGCCAAACAAGTGGCGGACATCGGAAATAATCGAAAAAATGCAATTAAAAGACTCAGGGGGCCAACCACCACCTCTTAAAGCAGTATTATTTTAATGTTACTTCAGTGTAAGAAAGAGATGAAGCTATCCATGACGTCTAGCTCCATCTCTTTCCCACACTCAAGTAAGATTACAATAATACTGCTTTAAGAGGTGGTGGTCTAGCTCCAGAAGTAAACAGTGGTAGCACCTATTACAACTGCAGTATTTCTTTTGTCACGAACTCTTAGGCGGAGTTTTATGTCACCCACTGAAAAACTTCACAAGTCTCATAGCATAAGGATAATCAGCCTATAATGTTCCCACTGCTGGGATACAGGCCTCCTCTCTGTGAGAGGGAGTGGGCCGCGGTTCACCACGCGGGCCCAGTGCGGGTTGGTGGATGTCACATGTATTCGAATTTTCGGTTCTAGGACATGCCGGTATCCTCATAATGTTTTCCTTCACCGTTTCGAGAGCAGTGGTGATGAAATAATTTACACAAAGTGCCTGCCAGGGTTCGAACTCACGGTCGTAAGTCGGGGCCGATACCACTGGGCCATCGCTATCTCTGGATATGTCTCGCGTGCCTGTAATTTCATCGTTCGTTTGCGAATGAAAAAGTCAAGACGATGAATACATAAAACCCATACCACCATCTGCGAATGGCAATAAAAGAAAATTATAAGCAGCGCTTACAAGCATTCCGCCCTATCATCCGGTCTCGCCGTTTTTGTTTTAAACTTACAAAATTGCCTGCCATTTCTCAGGCGACCTTAGAAACAACGGACGACTGTAATGCGAAGATATATCCAGCCATTAGTATGGAAAAAACAGCAGAAGTGGAGGATCTGTAGACAAATTGGAAAATATCCTGTTTGCAAATTACAAAGAATTCTTTACAAATGGACTATGGATAAAAGATGTTTTAATTTACATAACGAGGAGCACTTTTGTTTTATTCATTTTTTTCAATGACTTCTTTGCTTGAGGGTTGACGTTGTTGCCCCTCGTGCTCAGTGGGCGCCTCTTGTCTGAGATAATCGTAAGAATTGCTTGCTTCTCGCTCTCGTCTTTCATAAAATATTCTTGTTTTTATGTTTAGTTCCACAGTGATTAAGATGTTTCAATAGATTTATTTTTATCTTTAGATTTTTACTGGACACAATGTTTGATTATTTTGTTTTGTTTTGTTTTTATTAGTAGAATATTTATGAACCTACATAATACATTACGTAATAGCGGGAAACTCTTCAGTTACCACACAAAAATTGTATTGCTGTAGGGTCCGGATTAACAGGGTTAGACAAATATGACCGTGAGTCCCGCTGACAATGGATACTAGTGTTAACCGTTGACGAGGGATTAAGTTTTTAGTTATTCATACTACTTATTACGTTAATAACTGTGATACAACTCAATGAATTGGACTTTCACACACTGGATTGGACTTTGTAATTGTCTTTATGTGTATTTTACATTGCGTTGAAGGGATTTTGATGAAGTTTGACAGGTAAACCATGACCCGATGTAGGACATAAGATACTTTTCATCTCGGTGATAAAAATGTTCCTGTGGGATAATTTCCTATCACCACGTGGGTGGAACCGCGGAAAAAAGCTTTTGTTTTATAACATAAAGTAAACGAAATAAATTGTTACAAGGCTTTTAAAAATCCTAAAAAGCTGTTTAGTAATCTTCACGGTGTCACCAACTCAACGCTTCACGCACACCTGAAGCACAATTCTCGTAATTTTATGAACGTTCACAGTCTGAAGTCTAATTCTCTAATTCTCTTTTAATTCCCGTAAGTAACAAAAAACGTTCAAAGTCTAATCTCATCTCAGCGATAATCAAATGTCATAAACTTGTCAAAAATTTAGAGAAATGATAGGTATTTTTGACATTATTGAGATTGAAATCAGACTGTGAACGTTCTTATAATTACGGGAATTGTCCCTCTCATCTCAGTCTCAATATATCAAAAATACCAATAATTTTCTAACATTTTTGGCAATTTGATTGTCGCTGAGATGAGATTGCGACTAGATTTGGAACGTTTTTAGTTACGTGAATTGGGCTTCTGCCCACTGGCTTCAACCGTTGTTCTGATTGGGATTTAGTGTCACGCCCTCCAACACGTGGATTAATATTAGGCCTCACGTGGCCGCCATTCGAATCAAACAATGGACAAACGGTAATCCTCCCTAAAAATCGCGATGCTACTAGTGCCTAATTTGTGAAAGCGCTTAGTTATAAAGCTTTTTTTGTTCTTTTCGAGAGGATAATGTTATTTGCAAACTAAATAATTGTGATCTCGTCTTTAGGTAATTCGACCTTTAAAAATAGGGTGTCACAATAAGAGTGTACTTTTTAAAATTGGAATATTTTTTTTCATGCAAGTGGCAACTCTGAAATTTGACCGCTGTCATCTCTTTTTATTCCGATTATTAAAAATAGAGCGCTTTTCGAAAGAACAACGCGTTATAATTGTGAAAACTCATTACAACGGTGAATGGCATTCGTTACAGGAATATGATAAAGGACTTCTTGTGGCCTCAACTGGACGGCATGAATCTGGACAACATGTGGTTTCAGCGGGACGGCGCAACCTGCCACATCGCGCATGAAACAATCGACTTATTGCAGCAATGATTTCCAGAACACATTGTCTCACGAAATTCTGATGTCAACTGGCCACAAAGATCGTGCGATTTAACGCCGTGCGATTTTTTCCTCGCGGGTTTTGTGAAACTTCGGGTTTATGCGAATAAACCCGAAACAATTCCTGAGCTCAAATCGGAAATCCAACGCGTCATCGGTGAGATACAGCCACATCTCTGTGCAAAAGTCATGGAAAATTTCATGAAAAGAGTAATGGCTTGTCATCGGAGCCGTGGGGGTCATTTGCCGGATATTTTATTCCATACTTAATCGGAACATGTCTTCTTTACAATACAATAAAATTATCACAACTCTGTCATAAAATACTTGTTTTTATTTTAAAATGAAAAAGTGCACTCTTATTCAGACACCCTTTACTTATATATGTATGTTTATTTGCAGTAATCATGACGCAAAGAAAGAACACAAACACGAAAAGAACAAGTTCAGGAAAAATATGCGTCACATCCACGCAAAACGGCCATCGCTCAGCATAATGCTGCGACCCCATGCGAGGCAGAGCCCCAGAGCTGGTTTTCAGCGGACGCGGTTGACGTCATCACGTCAACGCCGCGGCGTTGACGTGATGACGTCAACTGGCTCAGCAAATAGCATAACCAGCCTATAATGTTCCCACTGCTGGGACACAGGCCTCCTCTCTTCGAGAGGGAGTGGGCCGTAATCCACCACGCGGGCCTAGTGCGGGTTGGTAGATGTCACATGTCTTCGAATGTTTTATTATATTTTGGACATGGCGGTTTCCTCACGATGTTTTCCTTCACCGTTTGGAAAGCAATGGTGATGAAATTATTTACACAAAGTAAAGCGCCTGTCTGGGTTCAAACCCACGAGCTGAACTCGTAAGACCACGTTACCACTAGGCCACTGGTGCTCACTGGCAGCAGGTGCAGGTGCAGCATATAATGAGATAAAAATTACAAAATAAAAAAAAATTAAATCAATATGCCTAGCGTTTACCCAACAATGTTAGGGTCAGCTTTCATTCTAACCGGATGCAGCTGACTACCAGTATTTTACGTGGAGCGACTGCCTATCTGACCTCCACAACCCAGTAACTGGATAACATGATAACCCCTTGATAAGACTGTTTGTCAGACTTTCGGGCTTCTGACGATCCATAACGACTGTCAAAGATCCAAGAATGACAGCCAGGTTAAACGGCTTAACGTGCTTTCCAAGGCACGCAGGGTTTCTCTAAAATTTGGTTTGAGGTTAGCCATTTATAATGAAAACATACATTTTGAATTATAATTAGTACATTCATGAAATAAAATTGCAATTAAAATTCACAGGTGTTATCGACTTCCGGTCCTGCATATACCAGCTCGATTTAGTAATTTAAATAATAATTTTAACGTCAATATTTTAGTATTTAGTAGGTAATTGTTATTAAATTGTTTAGTTATATGTTTGATTTATTCTTGGTGTTTAAAATAATCAAAATTGTTAATATCCATTATGGCGCCTTCAGGTTGTCAGCTTCCGGCGCGCCAAGTACTTATTAAGTTTAAATTAATGATTGCTTAAGATTATTGATTCAGATACTTTGTCATTTATTTCTTTGTTAATAATTGTTCTTTCATTTTCTTCATTATAGTTAGTAATACAGTCAAAATATTAAGTTATAGGGAAATCTATAAAAACCAATGTGATAGGCAGTTCGAAAGAGTCGTTTTGTAACCGTCACCAAGTGCAAACGCCGTAGGTAAAACCCTGTCCAATTTAAAAAGAGTAATAAACGTATTATAGTGCAAATAGATCGTTTGTTGTGACCATCCTGATTCCTGACTGTGCCCACCGTTTCACACAGGGTAATTTACATTAAACGAATTAAATTATGTCAATACGTCTAAAATAAAACATTCGTTAGGGCCGTGAAATTCAAATTTTCTTTCGTTTTTTGAAAATAGTAGTTTTGCTTTACGTTTTATGTTATTCAAAATACGAATTGCGACCGTAACGGTTAGATACTCAATAATGTATATATTCAATATCCATCAGTCATAATATACTTTGATAATTGATTATTTATAGTAAAAATAATATCATTACGGGCGCAAACTACATTTAGAACAAAATACCTAGGTAATTATGACGCAAAACAGAGGTGCAATTAACAAAAAACGAAAAAAAAAAATGTATTTAGAAAGAAAGAAAGAAAAGAAAAATATTTTATTTGGGACACGCACAGGAAATACAACAATAAAAAGAACATTAAAACTAACAATATCTTAAACACAAATAAAATAAAAGGAAAGAAAAAAAAAACAAAACAAAGAAGACCTGTGCGAGGCCAAAAAGGCTCCTATCTCAGCATGATGCTGCGATATTTGAAAATACAAAAACAAATACCGCAGCGCTGATATTCTGACAGGGCCCACTGTGATGCCACGGACACACCTACGGACATAAAATAAATGAATAAAATAAGCAATAAAATATATTCTAAAAAACTAAATTCTGTGCAAAACCGTATTTGATAATGAACTAAATAAAAAAAAATAAAAAACTATTACGTTACGATCGACCCACACCCGACGCTCCAACGTCGCTTGTCCATGTTACAGACTATTGTCTATGGTCAGTGACAAACGAAAGGACGCGAGCGCAGGCGATGCACTTGTAATGTACAATTAGCGGAGCCTCATAATGTCAAAGAGGAAAGAGAAATAATGTATTTAGAAAGTCCACACTATTCGTACCCCGTCCCGAAATTAGAGCGAAAAATTACAAAACCTGAAGTAACAAAATTACAGTAATTTTATCGATATAGATTATCGACCTTTTGGTCCCCGTAACATGTATGAGAAATAAATTGCTTTTGCGCATGTGTGAGTGTACGTCAAGCGCAGTGTTTGCGTAAGTGTGAGAACCAATAGCAAACTCGCGATCAAAGTGCGTCTGGTTTATTTGTGTGCGTAATGCGCGTACGTATCGGTCTCTTGCTTGTAGTGGAGTTAAAGGGTGGGGGACAAGCGGCGACACGCGTTCTAATACAAATCAGGAACTATTTCCTTTCTAACCTCTCTTATCGGTTGTGTGTCAAACACATACGTGTAACGTAAATAAATTTTGAATATTTTTGGGTCACTTTTTGGGGATAAACTAGAAAAAAAAAATACAAATTGTATCTACCATGTGACATTAAATGAACTGGCTTACTGTGAGGATCATAAATATATATATTTTTTAATAATTTTAAATAAATAGTTTTAAAGTTAGCTAAGAAAATTGGCCATTTCCTTCTTATCTCCAAAACTACAGTGCCTAAATTTTTGAAAAAAAAAATACATAAAATAGTTCTATATTTACAGATTACAGGAAAAATAAGAAGTCTGTGTTCTTAAAATAACATGGTAAGTCACTCAATATTGTGCGTACACACTACATATGTAGTTGGAAACTATGGAAGAACATTTTTATCAATTACAATGTTAAGTTTGTTCTTGTGATACGGAACCCTTCATTGTGCGCGGTCCGACACGCAATTGGTCACTTTTTATTACAAATCAAGTAGGTAAGTTAACCATTATAGATTCAAGTAGATTCACTCGTTTGCCTATAAGTAAGCATCGCGTTCCATGACAATAAGAACATGTCACACTAAAATAAATTAAAATCAGAGTGGATTCACATCTGTTTAAGGGGGAAGCGCTAAGGTAGCCCGCCAAATTCAAATTTTTTAACGATTTTTCCAATTTGCGAGTCAACGTCTGGCAAACAAACAAATATGTTTTTACTTAATTATAATCATTAGAATTAGGCGATTATCACACGGCACCGCGCGCCGCCGCGGAGGGCGGTGGCGGTAAAGCGGATTTCGTAGCGGTACCCCGCGCGGTAAGGCGGTTTACGCGCCTGTCCGCGCGGTTGGATTTAACGCGGATTTGACCAGTTTGATCACAGACACTGGCAAGAATGCGGCGCCCCGTGTGTGATGCACCGCCCCTCCGCGCGGCCGGCCGCGCGGAAGGGCGGTGGCGGTGAGAGCACCGCTCGAACGCGCGGTCAGGCGGTGTACGTGTGTTAGGCATCGACGGATTTAATAGAGATCAATGCGACATGAGATCCGCTTCACCGCCAACCGCGGCGGCGCGCGGTGCCGTGTGATAATCGCCTTAGTAATACAACTCTTTAAGTTAGTATAACCCTCAAATATAAAGATTTCATGAAATAGTCATTCTTAGAATTACTTGGTTGTATTGATGACTTTAATAATTATAATTCTGTAAATAGTTATTTGTTACGGTCGCGAATCATACTTTAATCAACATACACCAGACGCTGAGTTGTTAATTAACATACAACCCAATACTGACCTGCAAATTGCAAAAATCGTAAGAAAATTTGAATTTCACGGGCTACCCAGGCGCTTTCGCCTTAAATGCAAATTTTATATTTTTGTCGCACTCCGCTAGTGGACTATCAGACCACCAATATAACGAATTTAATCTTTATTAAATTCCATTTATATTTAGGCCTTTTATATTACGACAGTTATAATAAAACTGGATTATACTGGAAACTTATAAAAAGGTAAGGTGAGTTATGGATGAATAATTTCATGACACACAGGAATAATAATAAATAATAATACCAGCATATTACTGCCCACTGCAAGGCAAAGTCCTCTTCTCATACAGAGAAGGCACGAGCATTGATCACCACGTTTGCTCAAGACTTGAAAACTTCAATCCGAAAAAAAAAATAATCTCTTGAATCTTGAATCTCTTGGCTTGTTGGCTTTAATTTTAAAATTAAGGTGTCTGTACTCTCAGCCTGTTATAGTACTTTTTTAAGTATGTACCAATTGAGTACATAATGGGTACAACCGTAGTATAAACTTATAAATGGAAAAATAGGTGATGGGTTTGCTGGGGAGTATGACGTCAGTATTGTCCAAGATATACTTAGAATTTATTTATTTTGAATAGGAGTTTGCATTTTTAAAATGGTGGCTCATATCATATCCAGCTACCCAGGATACTGTTATTCTATTGAAAATTGACAGATAGATCGATAAAAATGGAAACTTCCTTATTGTTGACACTTCTGACAACAAAGAGAAGTTTCCATTCTTTTTTTATTTTATTTTTTTGAAAATCGTAGTAAGCTTACAAAATAGCCTAGAGCATTTTTATTCAATTATCTATATAAACGACGAACTTATGATACTTTTCCCGCCCGTGTCCAAATTCTTCGGCGCGTGACCGATCGACAAGCCCGTGACGTCACAAGTCTCGCTCGGCTTGGGCGCCGCGGCGTTCGTACGCCTTTCTTACTAGTGCTTAGCTCAATACCGGGCAGGTATCGTTGCGGAATCAACATGGTTCGGAAACTGTGTAAACTAATAGTAAAGTACATTACAAATACTGCATCGTACCATTTACATACATTTTTTACGGTGGCAAAGGAGAAAAAAATAAGAACTAAATTGGTACAAAATTTTGAAAAGGATAGAATCTTTATCACAAAAATCTGTACGGTATTGCCATTTGATAGAAGTACTTCTATATGTCTTCTATGTTACCAATTTTTTTTTTTAATGGAAAATCATCAAATGACTTCTCCCGCTCTGGGCAGAGCAGGAGAGCTTGTCAGACTGACTTTTACTGACTAAAACCCATCCCTGTTTCTTCAGTTGCCTGTGCCGGGGCCACGGTAACTCTTTCGAACATCCCGCAATTATGGTACCTACTTGGGACCGGATTACTTAGTAGCCTCCGTGACCTCTAATAACCCCTAAATGCATGTACTTTTGTGGGTATTTGACAAGACTAAACTTACGTAATTTTATACGTATTCTATGTCTTTTCGATATAGAATGAGAAGAAAAATACCTACCTATTGCAGCATAACTCTGCATGTCAAAACTTTTTGGTTCTTTATAATCAACCTTTTTTCCGTTTGTATTTGAGCCTGGTCGATTTTTATCTTTTTATTTCGTGATTCGAATTATTTTTCTTCTGACAGATGGGTCCCCATTTTTTTCTGAGTTGCAAAAGTTGAATCAATTGACGGACCCAGTTTGTGGAAAATTATCGAGTTTTTTTCAAGTGAACCAGACTATCTCTGCCGTCCTATTAATACCTTATGGCAAAATTATATTGAGAATGGTATATTAAGTATTATTCTAAGCATTCATCTTTATTTTTTCTGGTACGTATCTTTTAACAGTTTTCCTCAATCGGAAGTTCAGTCTGATCACGCTGGTCTAACCCTAATTCATTTTGTCTTAGGATTGAACAGCTTTGAACAGGCCGCCTTTCGGCCTCCAGGTTATGGCCTAAAATTACGCTGGACGTCCTTGGCCAACGTCGAGAGTTGGACCGCATTTAGACCACTGAAGGTTTCACAAACATCGCCAGTTCCTGAACCTGCGACAATTTACAGTCTACGTCACCTTGCCGGACGCAATTATTTATGCCACGGTTTTTTTTTTATGATAATTTTACGTACAAATTTAATAGTGTAGATAGTACGAGATTTTTTTAATTCATTAACTATTTAATTTTATTTGTAAAATGCGAGATACCTTGGTTCTCAATTTTTTTTATAACGATATGTTTTGGTAGCGTTACTAATTAGTGATTGCAATCGACTAGATAGTACGTTTATTTTCTCGTTCGTTATTCGCGTACCTATCGGACCAAAGTTCTCTATTTTATTCCCTTCACACAAGACAACCTGCAACTTTTTTATACTATAATATTCATTTTTTTACCTTTTAATGTTATTTTCTATTTTTATTTTAAAAACTAAATTAAACGTGTCGTAGCAGAAAAGTGAATTTTCCGTCTTTTTATTTTTTTTTCGCTACAAAATGGCGCCCGAACTAAAGTAAGTAATTTTGATGGTTACTTAATATATTTTTTTCTGTTATTTTGTGTGTGATGCTCTTCGAGCAAATATAATCCATATTTTTTTCCTTTTGTCCTTTTCCCAGTGTCATGGATGGAGCAGAATATGCATTACAATACAATGATACCATTGATGATCACCTTTTAATGTTGGATGTTGTGTGTGATTGTACTTTAATTCCATAATAATACTAAATTAATAACTCTTTCATTTCTTCCCAACAAATATATTTTAATCCCGAGTTTTATTTTAATGCCTGTATTTGTAGTTCCCTGTAGAGAATGCTTGGTGTGTGAATGTATAGGCGTCGTGTTTCAAAGGTAAGCTTATTTTGCGGTTGTGTGCTTGGTTTCGTTTTTTTTGGTATTCTATTAGCCCAAAGCGTCCTATTTCACGTTTTGTTTTTCTAATAGGTTCCTATCTTTCTTTGACTCCTAGCCCGACCGTTTAGCTTGCCGAATGCGTGTCTTTCTATTCATCCACCAGCCATATTACTCACTAAATAACTTTTTCCAACTACTGGTAAACATGCTCGTGGATTGTTTTATTCTGTTTTGGTTTATTTCTTGATTTAATATAGCAGATGGAGGAATTCATTGTGTGTGACACTCTGATGTGGAAGTTTTTTTATTTGCAGGCCTCTACTTATTTCATTCAGGGTTACTCCGCATTTTATTTTGTTGAATTCTTCCTTTCCAATTTGTCCTAGGAACTTTATTATGTAATACTTTCTAATTCTATGCCTTTGACATAAAAGCACAAAACATTTTTTCAACAAAAGCACAGACAACATGATCATACAGCCTAAAACATTTTTTCGCATCTATTTTCATCTGGTTTCCCTCCTATTAGTATTAAATTATCCCTTTATCTTATTAAACAATAATATTTGACATATTTTCATACATTTTGGTTTTGTTAAACATTAACTCAAAAATGTAGCTCTGACCATTTTTATTTCACTAATTCCCTTTTTGAGCTTTTATTTTTCATAGATGTTTATTCTTATATCCCTACAATTTTGATTAAACTATCCCGTTTTCATATTAAACTATTTGTCCTATATACAAACAACAACTTTCCTTCTATACATCCTGGTGTCACAAATCCTACCTTAAGATCAAGGAGATTTTTTATTGGCCAAACATGTTTCGTGATGTTTCTGAAACTTTGAGGCAATGTGAGGTTTGTAAGGCTCATAAAATTGCAAACACTCAACCACGAGGCCAAATGATTTGTCCGAAAGATGTTTCATTGCCCCTACAGGTAATTTCTATCGATGTTATTGGACCTTTGCCTGTTGCTTACTATGGTTTTAAGTATATTCTATCCATGGTAGACGTTTTTTCGAAATATGTCTGGTTATTTCCCCTTAAGAAGGTTGACGCTGGTTCTGTTATTAGAGCTCTGGAATCTGAATTATTCTTCAATTTTGGTGTACCACGTGCTATTCTCTGTGATAATGCTACTGTTTTTCGTAGTAATATATTTTTAAACTTCCTTAGTTCTTTTCACATCGATTCAGGTTTTACTCCAAATTTTCTCATGTTCGGCAGAGGTCTTTATGAATTCTTCTCGTGCGAATAGTCAGACTCGAAGCACGAATTTAGCCGAAAGTCGGGCTCAGCACGCGTCGAATCTTTCCTCTCTTGTTGAGGTTTATGCGAAAGTAGCTGATAATCTTTCTATGGCTTTCCTCCGTAATTCTCGGGCTTATAATACGAACCGCACGGCTGTTACTCTTAACGTTGGTGAAACGGTATGGAGACGTAACTTTGCTAGATCCTCTGGAGCAGATTATTTTTCGGGAAAGCTTGCTCCTCGCTTTATTAAGTGTCGTGTGACCGGAGTTATTTCTAGAACCACCTATGTCCTTCAAGATTATGATTCTGTCCATTCCGGAACATATCATATAAAAGATATCCTTAAATAATTTCTCACAACTTCAAAACGCGTTGTCCGATTTACACGAATTCAATTGGAATATTAGTTTTACATAAATTTCTATCCTTTGTAACCAAGAATTACAAAATATTTACGTAAACAAAAAACTCATTTTTAAATTTCGTAAATATTTCGACAAACTACCATTTCTAAAACCATCCACAGCGACATCTGTTGTCACAAGTGGAACTTTTTGATTACGTCTTATTTACAGCTTACTTCTTGTGTTTAGTGATGTACCATTGTCGATAATTTTTTTCGATAAAACGCAAGTGGTTTAACAGTCTCGATCATTCTGGTTTTTCAATGGAGCAATTAATCATAATATTGTTAACGTTTCTATTTGATTAATGCAGTTGGTAGCTCCAATGATTTAGCAGGGAAGTCCTTATAGATTCAACCTGTGCTTATGGTCAGACTCGAAGCATCCATTTAACTGAAAGTCGGGCTCGACAGGCATCGAATCTTTCTTCCTTTGCTGAGGTTAAGGCGGGATTGTCAGACTCAAAGCGTTAATTTAGCTGAAAGTCGGACTCAACTCGCGTCTTACCTTTCATTAATTGCTGAGTTTTTGTGTTAACATCGCTATTAATCCCTCTATTGCTTTACCCCTTATTTACCCGAGCGTATGAGCTCGCTTAATTTTTTGGTTGTGTTAAGCTAGTAATATCACTAGGACCACTTAGTCCTACGGACTTTCTTCGACTTCTGTCGACATGTTTCGACTGAAGTCTCTTTCAACAGAAGTTTGTGTTGACTGATGTCGCCTTTTTTGACTGATGTCGCCTTTTTTGACTGATGTCGCCTTTTTTGACTGATGTCGCCTTTTTTGACTGATGTCACTTTTGTTGACTGATGTCACTTTTGTTGACTGATGTCACTTTTGTTGACTAATGTCACTTTTGTTGACAGATGTCACTTTTTTTGACTGATGTCACTTTTGTTGACCTGATGTCACTTTTTTTGACTGGTGTCACTTTTGTTGACTAATGTCACCTTTTTTGACTGATGTCACTTTTGTTGACTGATGTCACTTTTGTTGACTGATGTCACTTTTGTTGACTGATGTCACTTTTGTTGACAGATGTCACTTTTTTTGACTGATGTCACTTTTGTTGACCTGATGTCACTTTTTTTGACTGGTGTCACTTTTGTTGACTGATGTCACTTTTGTCCTTTTTTTGACTGATGTTACATCATCTCTGGCTGATGTCGTATCGTCTTTGACTGATGTTGTATCGTCTTTGACTGAGCATATTTTCTTTCACCAAGGTTGTTTCATGTATATTACTCGTATTTTTTTTCAGGGTTCCTTTCATATTTAGGTTAGTTAGGTACATATAGTTTTAATTAGTCTCTAATGTTTTTAGCCTTTGTCCTTAGGATTGTTAGTTTTTAGTCTTTTGCTTTTAAGTCTCTAGGTTACTCAGATTTTGTGGACACATCTGGAGCTCGCGCTGATAACGTCTAAGTTGAAGGATCTTTCGATTTTATTCTGTATCTCCTGCACTCGAATGTCGTCTATTATATGTATTTTAAGTATCTTCTAGGTTCTAGATTGCAATAGGTAGGTTAATTAATTTTCTCGTTCAATCGTTTATTTTATAGGGTTGTCACTTTGTTTTAGGGTTGCCACATTTCTGTTGTATGTATTTTTTTCTTTTTTTTGTTGGAAAGGGGGTAATGCAGCATAACTCTGCATGTCAAAACTTTTTGGTTCTTTATAATCAACCTTTTTTCCGTTTGTATTTGAGCCTGGTCGATTTTTATCGACGAATTATTCGAATTATTCGAGTATTATTATTATTTGATTATTTGAGTCGAATTATTTTTCTTCTGACAGATGGGTCCCCATTTTTTTCTGAGTTGCAAAAGTTGAATCAATTGACGGACCCAGTTTGTGGAAAATTATCGAGTTTTTTTCAAGTGAACCAGACTATCTCTGCCGTCCTATTAATACCTTATGGCAAAATTATATTGAGAATGGTATATTAAGTATTATTCTAAGCATTCATCTTTATTTTTTCTGGTACGTATCTTTTAACAGTTTTCCTCAATCGGAAGTTCAGTCTGATCACGCTGGTCTAACCCTAATTCATTTTGTCTTAGGATTGAACAGCTTTGAACAGGCCGCCTTTCGGCCTCCAGGTTATGGCCTAAAATTACGCTGGACGTCCTTGGCCAACGTCGAGAGTTGGACCGCATTTAGACCACTGAAGGTTTCACAAACATCGCCAGTTCCTGAACCTGCGACAATCTACAGACTACGTCACCTCGCCGGACGCAATTATTTATGCCACGGTTTTTTTTTATGATAATTTTACGTACAAATTTAATAGTGTAGATAGTACGAGATTTTTTTTAATTCATTAACTAATTTTATTATAAATTTATAATTTTATAATAATTTTATTTGTAAAATGCGAGATACCTTGGTTCTCAATTTTTTTTATAACGATATGTTTTGGTAGCGTTACTAATTAGTGATTGCAATCGACTAGATAGTACGTTTATTTTCTCGTTCGTTATTCGCGTACCTATCGGACCAAAGTTCTCTATTTTATTCCCTTCACACAAGACAACCTGCAACTTTTTTATACTATAATATTCATTTTTTTACCTTTTAATGTTATTTTCTATTTTTATTTTAAAAACTAAATTAAACGTGTCGTAGCAGAAAAGTGAATTTTCCGTCTTTTTATTTTTTTTTCGCTACACTATACTTAAATCAAGTAACATTATTAAATAATACTATTGCAACTAGTGCAACTAGTGTGAATAAAGGTTCGAAAGTGTCATGTGCTTATTTAAAATAAAAATGATCCTTTTTCATTCTAAAAATTTGTGTTTAACTGCTTACAACGAATCGATACCGTTATTAAAACTAATTAGAGATGGTAAAATGTCAGAAGTGTGATATCGATATTTTTTATTTCAATGGAGGTGAACTTCTAGCGATCGGCATCGTTAGAAGTTCACCTTCATTGAAATAAAAAATATCGATATCATACTTCTGACATTTTACTGTCGATAGTTCCGATACCGATAGTTGACGACTTGCGACTATGGAGGTTCATTACTATCGAAAGTATGAAGGCTCCTGCAAACAGTCGTCGCCCGACATGCGGTGCCTATGTATCGCGTCGCGTGTCGCGCCTTTTTGCTGGAGTCTTATTACATTTGTGTATCCTTCTATAGTGGCCTATCCATTAGCCTCTATTTCTCCCTACTTCATTAGAAAGTTTAGTACCCATAAGTATAAAGTTCTGTATAATCATATGATTATATTATTAAACGACATAAAGGTATTTGTTTGATTCTAATCACAGTTTTGAAAAATAGCCTTTACGATTTCTTTTCTTTTCGATATTAGGGGTTATCGTGTGCGAATAATCAATCTAGATAGGTCTCATACATCTGTAGAAAAGCCTTTTTCACGATGAAAGCTCTGTTGCTTAGGTACTTTCTTTTTCCTTGTTATTGTAATATTATTTTAATAAATGAACAATAGCCCTATTCTTTGTTTTATTTATAACAGGAATTTGTAAGTTTAAAATTATAAATATGATGTTCAAACACACCGCATCTGAGGTACTGCGAATACGAAACACGAACATCCTGTCGGCCGTGGTCTCTCGTTTCACCTACACCGCGTACTCCGAGAATTCTGACGTCATAGCGTGATATCCCCGCGTGGATTATTTAATTTGTACGCGATACAGTAAAAATTTAATAACATCCTCTTTTTCAAGATATTGAAATAATTCTTTTACCATGATTAATATATTTTATTATCTTGAAATTTATATAAGATTCATTTGTTTTAATGTCATGGGAAACTTCTTTATTGTCTGTAAATTGAAACTTCACTACGGTTGAAACTATCTGACTGTCACATAGACAAATAGACCAATGCGTATTTTTATATTTAAATAAATATTTTTTCCCCAATTTTTCGTAATTGCACTTACCTCTGTTTTTCTCTGTATCACCCAAAAGTTCACTGGTAGTAAATACCTATGGCATTAAGTACGCCTCTATACAATCAACGGTCTTAAGTGGACCGCCACCGGAATGATCATTTTGGCCTGCACGTCAAATCTGCGCCTATGTCTGCGTGTGTGATGTTTTAATGCAGACAGTAACGCACACACAGTGTAAATACGAAAGCGCGTTATTGGTTGGTCAGATGCATGTGTGGTCAACACTAAATAAAGATACCTACAACTACCTATACTTGTTTTTTTCTTAATAAATTATCGACCACAGCGCCTATTTAAAAGCATTCCTAAAATTCGAAGTGAAAATTATAAGCAGCGATGACAGGTTCACATGAGTGGGTGGCTGTTATTGTGAGTGCGTGTAGTGAAGGTTCGAACCTCAGTGCGCACTTTCGACTCTTTTGTTTTTTCGTTTTCGTGTCAGAGTTCAATTATTTATTAAGTTTCATTAATACTATGACAATAGGGTATAGAGGGTAAAAATAAAGTATAATAGGCAATTTAATAAAAATAAAAATAAACTATTTTTCATAGGAACATTTATTGATGTTATTAACAACCTTTAAAACATGGTCGACAATACAAAAATTTGTATAATTTTGATATGCAAATTGAGTAATTTTTTTGCTGGATGTACGAAATTGCTATAACACGGAAAATTGACGCAGTGTGTTAATTTGCTTGATAATTAATTTCCCTGACTGTACTTGAAAGACCAGCTTCAACTCATCTTGGCCACCAGTTATTTTAGCTTGACATACATATCCACTAGTAGGTATTATAGTGCAACTTTAATTGTAAAATCGGAATCACTAATTAAATTGGTCATATTATTAATAATATCCGCCCAGACGGTATGTCGTCATCTTCCAAAGAAAACATGACGCAATTGTTTTTTAAATGTACGAGACTATCAGCACGTTACACTTTCAACTGTTTTAAAAAGTAATTTATTTTGAGCCTAAACAGACACCGCGAGGCATGCGTCACGGATGATTTGCCACGTATGCACGTATGCCTCAGGCTGTATGGACGGAGTGCTCATTGCAAGCGTTCGTCGATATTAATAATTTAATTGGCGATGTCGCTCATGCGTGGCAAACTACTCGCGGTGAATTCCTGCTAGTGATTACAATTAACAATTCCACGGCAAAGCTAACTAACTCAGAACTACATATAGACTTTTCAGCAGATTCCAGTTTACACTGTACGCAAACATGCAGCATGTACGCTTTTATTGATAAACTAGCTGAGCTCCGCGATTTCGTTCGCGTGGAAGTTGTAAGATACACAATATATTAAAATAACAGGCACATTTTAATAAAACTCCCTCGTCTCCCGACCCGCCGCGTTGCATCGCCCACCCGCGGTTTTACTTCGTTTTCACTTAGCGTTCTTTAATGAGAAGAAAGAAAGAAAAAAAAAATATTTGGGTTATCACAGGAAATACAAAAATAAAAAGATAATACTAATAATATCATGAAAACAATCTGAATCAATCAAAAAAAAAAAATCAATACAAATCAATCACGCATCTTCTAAAATTTATTATTATAGACCTATTGCCTCCGACTGCATAAGATTGTTTGGTGACAAAATAGGTCATCTTGTTTCCATCTTTTTTATAGTTCACTTTCACGCAGTTGGCTTTTTAATTTTTTTTTTAATTTACTTTTTTTTGTTATAAGTACCGTAGGTACATACTTTCATATGTATTTAGTAAAAAGCTAAAGCTAAAAGCTAAAGCTAAGTAATTTAGTAAAAAAAAATCAGCTGTTTCCTACATTTTGACGAGTTATGTGAACATAAATGTTGGGAGCAAATGTTTTTTTCCGCGATTTCAGGTTTGGTCCCATAGTAAAAGTTGTTCATAATGATGAGTACAATGACCCCTTAAAAGGTTGTCCATTATTTATGTTACACCTTGTATAAGCACTTACATAGTTGGTCGCAGTTACTTGACTATTTAGTATTGTAGGACACTAAAATGGGAATTATTTGACTTTCCCGAAGAGGCACATTTATTATATTAGACTGTCCATTACTATTATTAGGAAATAAAAATGGAAATTATTAGGGGTTCAATTAAATTCCTATCCTAAAAGTATATGTTTCAGTGTAATCCATAGTAGATGTTTCAGCGTAATCCGTAGTAGATGTTTCAGTGCCCCCAATAACACCTTAAGGGTACCTTCGTAAGATTCCGGGAACTCACGAAGTAATGTGTATTATTTAGCTGTGTGTCAACCTGAGACTGCAAACAGTCACCGTCAACTGTTTACTTGTGAAGGGAAGCAATGTGTGTAGCACGAAGGTATTAATTAATGAAACCAACTCTGTGTTGGCAGTGGTTCAAGTCCATAAGAGCAGGCGGAATTATAGCAAGCGCAAAACTGGGACATTCCTGACCCATCCAACATCCAATGCGCGTACGATGCTTTTGATCAGAACATGTGCTACTTGCTCGAGTGTCCTAAGTGCCCATTCATCTTTATTTATTTATTGAAATCTTCCTTCAACTATGTAACATTACAGATATGTACCAAATGCGACAGTGCGGTCATTTTACAAATCTATACTAACTTATTAACAATTTAAATATAATAAGGACTAAAACAATTATCTAAAAAGTAATAGAAACATTAGTCCGTGCAAACGTGGGCTACGTACGCATGGCCGTAAAAAAATCGCGGCGGGATTTTATCGCGCAATGTATTTTCAACTTTCGGTGTTGAGGCGAGCGTTGAGAATCCAACAGAGTGCCTTCAGCTCGTCGAAAAGACACCGTTGGATTTTCAACTCTCGGCGCTAAGCAGGGCATTGAAAATACAGTGCGTGGAAAAAAATTGCCGCGGGAAAAATAGCACGTGCGAACCTGGGCTAAAACAATACCTTATACAATACTCTATACAATGTGGATCAGAAGCTAGACCACCACCTCTTAAATCAGTATTATTGTAATCTTACTTCAGTGTGGGAAAGAGATGGAGCTAGACGTCCTGTATAGCTCCATCTCGTTCTCACACTGAAGTAAAATTAAAATAATATTGCTTTAAGAGGTGGTGGTTGGCCCCTGGACGTACGTCATTAAATTAAAATGAACACAGTACTAGTCCATCGAAACATTTTAAAACACGAAGATTAGTAGTTAATGGAAAATTAAAAAAAATGTAGTTTTCAAACAAAATAAATAGCAGAATCAACTGCATAAAAAGTTAACACGCTTTATTTATGAAAATTCACTGACCAACGGTGCGGTGCGGGGTGCGGGGCGCGGCGGTGGCAGTCATCTGCCTAGCAGTGTTTACGTATTATTACGGACTCAGATCTACATCATGTTGAAAAATAAGAAAATGAAAAATAATTTCCTGTGGCTTATGTTTACATTGGATTTGATTGATTTTTTGTATACGGGTAAAGAACATGATTCTCTTTACGTGGTTTAAAGGAATGTCAATCGTCCTGTTCCACCTTGTATATCAACACAATACCTGCAAATACCTACACAATATCTTTGAAGAAGTAAAGAATGCCACTGATGTCGCATTCAATGTGGCTACCTGCTGGGCTCAACCAATTTGTTTTTTACTTAGCCTATACTGTCCCACTGCTGGGCAAAGCAAACCAATATTAAATTAAATTAAATTAAATTAAATTAAATTAAATTAAATTAAATTAAATTAAATTAAATTAAATTAAATTAAATTAAATTAAATTAAATTAAATTAAATTAAATTAAATTAAATTAAATTAAATTAAATTAAATTAAATTAAATTAAATTAAATTAAATTAAATTACCGTCAACATGAAGAGGAGAAGAAGCGGCAATAGGATTTTCTTGTCTTTGAATGAGTATTTAATGTCTGGCAGCTGCAGTGGTACTGCAGATGAGGTAGATGACCCGACCCTACATCTAGAGTCGCTAAAGCCTAGGGATTTTAGGAAATCCAAACTAAAAGCATCGGATGGGACTAATTTATGTACTGCAGTGTTGCTCGACTAATTTGTGACTCCAATTGAAACTGTATCTCATAAATTTATCAGACTACATCTTATAGTCTACTATAAATACAGACCATAAATTTATCAGACTACATCTTATAGTAGACTATAAGATGTAGTCTTAGCATCGTTTCTTTTTTTGTTCACAACTCAACTCAAAGCATTTATTTTAATTAAACCATTTACAGGCACTTTTGTATCGTCAAGGAGTTGGTGAGTTAGTCAGTCAGTCAGTTGAATAGTTGCCCGTTCTAAAACGTAGATCTATATTAAGAAGAGCGGGTACTACATCGACACTCTTTTAAATCAAGATGTTACAAAATCCTGAATAATCCATACTGTATTTGGTTGACTTATTGACAACTAACGTCATACTTACAAAGAACGCTACAAGTTCATAACTTACCGCCACAGTCCCCCACGCTGGGAGGGAACACAACGCATAAATCTTGGCCGCAGCTCTTTCGTAGCTTCCGGCCGAGCCATATCCGCGCCCTAGCACCTCCCACGTCGGTGAAATTAACAATACTTTAACATTTAATTAAAATACTATTAACTTTATTTTATCTTTGTTTAATCAAGACAAAGAAACACGATGATATTTTACAGAATAAATCGGTTGATCTTAATTTATCAAGCGATGTCTTTACACTATGAGACTTGAGTAATTATGTCTAAACTTAACACACCCTAGACGATCTCAAGTATTTTTCAAATAATTATGTAAAGTGACCTTTTGTTTTTGTATTTATTTGTACAGTTAGTTAGTTAATCATTTAATTCAGTACTAGCATAAATAGTTAGTTGTGTTCAATACTGAAAAAGAAATTATAAGCAATTATACAATATATTATAAAGATATTTGAGAAATATTTAACTACTAATATGGAATAGGTGGAAAAAGAGTAGGGAGGCCTTTGTCCAGCAGTGGCAAAAAAATTAATAAAAGATACTACTCCAGAAATGGTCTTCTGCAATTAATGTTATGCATGAGGTTGGTAAGGTGGATACCTACTACTTCTTCCCTACTGCCCATTCTTCTATAAGGTACTGTTGGTCCAGAATTATTGTACAAAAATATTTTGCAGTCCATGTCTGTAATATTTCCATAATAGCATTAACGTTACAAAACCCAAGTGAAGGAAAAAGATGACTTATTTCTTGCCGAGAACTACGTGATCGAAGTATTTTTTATCTAGATTCTAAGTATTTTCAAACTAAAAATAACTTTCTAAATAACGCTATTTCCCCTAACGCGAGAGAAACTCGCTCGCGGGCAATTTTGTAGTTTAAACTCACTAGAAGAGGTTTTAAACTAAGTTTATCAGCAACGCGAATGTATTATATTGATTACCTAGTTACGTAACTAAGTTAAAGCCTTGGTTAGAAAATTTTAATCCTCCCTTAGTATACTAAGGGAGGATTAAAATTTTCATAATGTTTTCGCAAAGTTTGTGCTGTTAAAGTTTGGAGAGGAAACACAAAGAGACTTGGATAGAACAAAGGAGTGAAAAAATTGGGTCACGGTTAAGAATTGATATAGAGAAGCTGCATCCGATTAGACTGGAGGCCGTCCCTAACAAAGTTGGGAAGAGGCTAGGGAGATGATGATGAGGAGGAAAGAGGATAAAAAAGACATTTAATGTTAATGCAAGGCTGTACATTAAGGAACCTATAAACAAAAATTAATGGCTGTAATAACCACCGTCGGCCGCCATGGCCCACGCACAATGGTCCACCTGAAAGACTAAGTGCGGAAACCAAACCCTTCTAACAAAGAATACAGATGAATTATAGAATTAACAAAAATTTACAAGAAAAGCCAGTAGCTATCACCTTAACATCGTTGGTAAGTTAAACCTTTCAAGACCTTTGCCTGCGATGGCAAATAATTTGCTTTAGCGTGCTTTTGTATAGTCCAACAAAAAAGGAACCCGTTTCTGCATAATTTCATACAGTACATTTTAAAACGAAATCAGGAAACCACATTGACATTTCAAAACGGCAGCCATTGATTTTCTCAGTACCAGTAGGCCTAGCACGAACACCCGGAGTAAACTAACCTAAATGTATGGATGAGACCAAAAGCTCCCGCAGAAAGGCGCAACGCGACGGTGCGACACGATTCTGATAGAACATTACCATGAAGTTTTCATAGAAATTGTTCTACTAGAGTCGCATCGCGCCTCTCTGCGGGAGCTTTCATTATGCTTACCGCAAAAAAATTTACCAAAATGCTAATGTATAGTTGTATTTTCGACGATGGCCGGTAGAGCAGACGAGTCCTGGAGTTGAGACCTCGTATCGGCAAGCGTAGTATGGGACGCCCCCCAGTTAGATGGACCGACGATCTTAAGAAGGTCGCTGGGACAGACTGGATTTGGAAGGCGGAGGATAGAGTATTGTGGCGCAGCCTGGGAGGGGCCTATGTCCAGCAGTGGACTACGATAGGCCGAGTTGATTGATTGATTGAGTTGTATTTTCGATTCAAAAGTATTTCAAATTATCATTACGTTTACTTCGCGCGTTCGTGTTAAGGCCTCTGCAATTGACTTGACTTTGTAATCTCCTGCCACTCAACTTTCCAATAAAGAACCCTCAAGTTTGATTACATAATACATAATTATGTACATTTACTCAACTGATCGACTGGCTCTCTGTACTCTTGACAGTTGAATACATGTTGATAATGAGTATTGGTATGGCTAGTTATAGTCCGTGGTTTTGTTTGAGTATTGTATAGTTTTGTTATCAATCTGTCTTTAGTAAAATTTACCTCGTATTGTTGTATCACCCAAAGGTTGAATGTTCCTTGTACATAATAAAATGTCAAGGTCTATTTTGGCTTTAAGACCAATGTGAAAGTGAGATAGTTTCAACCTTAGTGGCATATTCTAGAAACAAAAATTCGAAGACATGTGACATCTACCGACCCGCACTGGGCCCGCGTGGTGGATTACAGCCCACTCCCTCTCTAAGAGAGGAGGCCTGTGTCCCAGCAGTGGGAACATTATAGACTGATTATGCATAAGGTTTTAATTTATTAGGAGTTTTTGTTATGTAAAGCGATTACTGTACAAGCAAAACCCGATCGAAAGATAAATTAATTTCTAGGCTACGGTTGACGATGATTTGTGATCCTTAAAGAATGAACTTGAATGTTTCTTCTCATCATACTGTTATTTCACTGGGGCCTCTTTGTAAGCTGGACTTGCATGGTGACAGAAAATGTTCGATTGAAGTACTTTCGCGAAAGAGTTTTTTTACAAGACCTACTATTTAATTGGGAATCAAACCAAGGATCTCGTGGTCTCATTGCCACACTTGTTACCTGCATGTTTCATAAGAAGCATAAAGACTTATTTAAAAAGGCAGAGGATGTATAAATATATCATCGAAACATTTAATATAAGCCTGTGAGGATTTCGCAAGACTGGTTAAATATAGTAAAAGTTGTTTAGTCATGTGTGTTCGGATATATAATAAAATTCCAAGTGATTTATAAACTTTAGGTCTTAGATTGTTTAAAAAAAACTACATAAATGGTTAAACACTAATATTTTTTACAACATAAAATAATTTATTGACGGGAAACATTTTGTAAAACCTATTTTATAAGCCAAATATATATAATCTGTAATATTTTTAAAACAACTTTATATACCATGTTTTATGCAAATAAATAGTATTTAGAACTACCTAATCAAATAGGCTTTTCATATCTAATCACTATAAAAGTAAAGTGAATAAATTTTCTACCAAAGTACCTACTTCAAAGTCTTCAAAACATTTGTCTCGTTCTAACGCAGTAGAACAATCATTGCTATCGCCATTATTTTCTCTTATCATTGTCTGCGAGTATCGACTGGCGAACTTCGATGGTCGGTTTCATTGTTTGTGATGTTACGCTGTCGATAATTAAATTTGTTTTTGTCGATGATACATATTTGTGTTGTTTTACATTAATAAAAATAATTTGTTACACTGGATAACTATATAGCTGTTTACTGAATACTTACTTTCATAGATATTTTATATGCAATAAAGGTATCTGCATGTTTCTGTAAAAATATTTATATTGTCTTAATTTGAAAAAGTTGTAGGTACTGTAAGATAAATATATGTGCATTTTAAGTAAAACCATTGATCATGGTATATGACATGCATAGAAACTAGCCTTACACCAGTTTCTTAAGCCAACCAAATAGAATACTTTTTTTTTTGTTTTTCATTTATGATTTTTCCGTGACATCTGTGCCGATTTACGTGATTCTTTTTCATTCTTGTTGCAGAGAAAGACCACGTGGTGCGTCCATGTAAATTTTATGTGTGCAGTATTTTATTTTTTATTCTTTTATCCGTGGTGAATTCCTCATGAATACCTTGGAAGAAAGGAGGGATTATGTCGGGCTTCTACCGACTAAAACAGCACTGTTCTTTCCAGTACCATAATATTTGTCGGGAGCCCGGGAAATACTAGTTTGTAATAGGTATATGTGTATCTTTATATTTAAATAAATATGTATTCCACAATTTCTCATAATTGCACCTACCACTGTTTGTCCCTGCATCACCCAAAGGTTGACTGGTAGAAAATGCCTATGGCATTAAGTCCGCCTCTGTACTTTTCTGTGCATGAAGTATTAAATAAATAAATAAATACTTGTACATTCGCCGCACCTCCATCACAACTAAAAAGTGAAAAATAAAAAACTTCTGAAGCTAAACATATTTGTCACTTTGTAGTGGATTTTTTATGTCGGTTTTTTTTTGCTATAAAAACTTTTTTTATCGATAACATTGGGCCCCTACACAATAGATTGGTACAGCTGAAATAATTCAAGTGCCCAACAATAGGGATCGGAACTATGTCGCATTCGAAGATAAGTACCGGAATCAGGCTTGTTATTTCCCCTGTCACTGTATTGTTCAATGCCGACTATGATCGTGGATGATAGCGGAGTTAAATTACTGTTAGTCTCGTGATTCGTTAAAGGGTAAGCGGAAGCATATTGCTGGGGATTGGCAGAAGCTTTTGAATAGGTGGGTTCAACGTTTTAGATATCTATTTTTTTATTCCTGTAAAATTTTGGATATCTTTTAATATACCATTTCGATGCCTAACAGCCAAAACGGGATAAGCGACATTTTTTTCGAAAACGACTTTTATATACAAAAAGCTGATTCTAACCATATATAAATTGTAGTAAGCGCAAATATTTTAAGGGGTTTATCTAACCATAAAACTAAACAACTTTTCCCAAAAAACATGGGTCGTAATACATTTTTGTTTTGGTCTGTCCATATAAATTGTACGCTCAGCTGACTGGTTTAGTATCGGGTTTTAGATTTTTTTCACATTTTGACCCATGTTTATTGGGAAAAGTTGTTTAGTTTTATGAGTAGAAAAACTCCTTAAAATATTTACGCTTACTAAAATTTTACCTTATACGAGGAGGGATCAAACAGTAGTGAGAATGAGATAGAATATAATGACTATTGATAACATAATAATTTATTTTTCTACATAGTCTCCGAGTCTCTGTACACACCGAGTCCAGCGCTTTTCCAAGGCTTCAATCCCTTTAAAAAAAAAGTTTTGTCTTGGTCCTGCAAAAAGCTCTCCACGGCATCCATCACCTCGTTATCGTCTTTGTACCTGTTTCCCCTTGAGTCTTCTTTTAATTTGGGGAACAGATAAAAATCGCTAGGCGCCAGATCTGGTGAATAAGGGGGGTGGTCAACCAATTCGAAGCCAGCTTGCTGAATGGCAGCCATCGCAACTGCCGACCGGTGCGCGGGTGCGTTGTCGTGATGAAACAGCACGCCCCTTCGAAGTTTCCCTCTCCTTTTCTCTTTGATGGCATTCCTCAACTTGGGAATTAAAGCTGCATAATATTGGCCTGTAATAGTGGTTCCACGCTCCAGGTAATCAATCAACAATATCCCTTCTGACTCCCAAAATATTGAGGCCATAACCTTGCCAGCCGATGCCACGCACGAAACTTCTTCGGGGTCGGTGATGATGGCCGTTTCCATTGCGAAGATTGCTGTTTTGTCTCGGGTTCAAAATGATGGACCCATATTTCGTCCATTGTTATGCAACGAGACAAAAAGTTTTCAGAATCTTCTTGAAACTTGTTCAACAATATCTTCGAAATGTCAAGTCGATTTTGTTTCTGACTGTCGGTTAACATTCTCGGCACCCATCTTGCGGAGACTTTTCTTATATTCAAAGATTGTTTCAATATGGATTGAATACTTCCATATGAAATGCCCGTTTCTTGAATTAAGTATTGGATGGTAACTCTTCGATCGCTCAATACAATTTTCTCGACTTTCGCAACATTTTCTTGGGTGACTGACGTCGATGGACGGCCGCAACGATGTTCGTCTTCCGTGCTCGTTCTCCCTACTGGAAATTGAGAAGCCCACCTTGCGACAGTGGAATACGGCGGAGCAGACTCTCCTAATGTTGCCTCCAAATCGCAATGAATCTCTTGCGTCTTTAACTTTTTTAAACAGAAGTATTTAATAACGGCTCGCACTTCGTTTTTCTCCATTTTCGAGATCACGTTCCGACACGAAGCAAACAAATGACTACATTCAGAAAAAAAACAAAAGAGAATCGAAGATTTTTTTCTTTATTAATATTACAAATATGTATCTGAGCTATGCCTGCCAGTATTTATTTTTTTTTCTTACCAAGGAGTATGTCGTTCTCACTACTTTTTGATCCCTCCTCGTATAAAGTCGATTTCGCCAAAAATTTCGCTTATCCCTTTTGGCTGTTAGGCATCGCTTTGTATTAAATGGTCAATACTCCTGTATTTGCGTCATTGTTCACGTGGATTTTTTCGGAATTATAAAACTAGTTTCGACTCCCACCGCGGACCTAGAGGTAGAACCTGAAATCAACCATCATCAGTCTTTAGGTTGTTTCGGTTATTAAACCATCGCCCTAAAAATTGAATAGTTGAGAGTACTGAATAGAGATGATAAGTGAGTAAAAAAATGTATTTAGTCTATCAGTCAGATAATAAAAAAATATTAGACACGTATTTTTTGCTATATCATATTATTAAAAAATGACTTAGATAAAACGCATTAAATTTGGGGAGTTGGGGCTCGCTACGTCACAACTAAGTATAAAATCTAGCAAGGCGTGACGTCATGCCACATTTTAACTCAATGTATCGCCGTAATCTTTTGATTACGTAAAAAAAGGAAAAATATGTGTCCAATATTTTTTAATAAACTACCTGACGGACAAAAACTTTTTTAGTCATCGTCCCTTAGGAATTTCAGTAACTGCAGTAAGGTGGATATTGTGTTTTTTTTCAGGTTATAACAAGCAAACAGACCAAAATTGACTAACATAAGCCAGGAACAACATGATACAGCCTAATCCAAACGATACCGCTACCACCACAATAACAGTATCTAGGTGCTTGTAAGCACAGCTTTATTAGAAGGACACAAACCCAATGTTTTCCTTCTAATGTTATTTTAGGCCGTGAATATATAGCCGGGATCGTCGTTTGATTTCCTCTAATTACTAGCTTTGTCCAACCACAATCCTGTACCAGGCCTCTGGTGTTCTCCCGTAATTGAGTCCTGTTTAGTTATACGTATAGACAAACCATTTTTCCTTTGTATTTTTCCTTAAGTATGGGAATAAAATATGGAATTTGCAGGCAGAATGTAGAGAGGGAATGAGCTGTATGGATCAGATCTTCTCCCTAAGGTGCATAGCCGAAAAACATCTGGCAAAGCACAATAAAGCCTACTGTGCTTTCGTTGACTTGGAGAAGGCCTATGACAGTGTGTGGAGGGAGGAACTGTGGTCGACACTGTCGGTGTACGGTGTGGACTGGCGCTTGATACGGGCACTGAAATCTTTATACAAGGACTCCAGTGCTTGTGTTAGGATAAATAGGGCATACACGGACTGGTTCTGCATCTCGAGGGGTGTTAGACAGGGTTGTGTAGCGTCACCGTGGCTGTTCACCTTGTACATGGATAAATGTTTAAAAAATTTGAAAGAGGGTGAGTGCGGATTGAGGATGATTGAGTTGCTTGTCAAATGCCTTCTCTACGCAGATGATCAAGTTCTATTTGCATCGTCAGCAGAACAGTTGCAAGACATGGTGACTGTCATGGATGAAGCATATAAGATGAAAGGGATGAATGTAAATGTGAAGAAGACGAAGGTTATGGTGTTTGAAAGAGAAGAGGTTGTATCGAAGTGTGATGTGAAAAGTAAATGATAAAAGTGTGGAGCAAGTAAGTGAGTTTGTATATTTGGGGAGTCTGTTAACAAGGGATGGAAAAATTGATGAACCAACAAAGTTAATAGTGCTTTACATGCGATTGTGACCAACCAGTTAATGTCCAAAAAGGCCCAACTGGTTGACAATGGTGTGCTGGTGCCTACGCTTAAGTATGGAAGTGAATGTTGGGTGTGGCAAAAGAAGCATGAAAGTAGAATAAATGCTGTGGAAATGCGTTCCTTGCGAAGCATGTATGGTGTGGCTATGAATGATAGGTTGAGAAATTATGTGATAAGGCCTAAGGCATAAGGATGGGGTGTGTGCGGTTTAAAAGAAGATGTAGTCACAAAAATTGAAAAGAGTATGCTTAGATGGTTTGGTCATGGTGACAGTATGAATGAGAGTCGACTAACAAAAGGTACACATGGCGCATACACGGCAGATATAAGTGGAAACGCAGGGAAGGAACGCCCTAGGAAGACGTATAGTGATCTTATTGGTGATGTTCTTCAAAAAGGTCAGGTACGTAGTACTCGCAACGGGCGTGTGTGTATGTTCAGATGTATGAACGTAAACGAGGCAAAAGGAGTATGTAAGGATCGTAGCAGGTGGCGTTCTGTAGTTTCTGCCTACCCCCATGGGAAGAAGGCGTGAATTTATTTATGTATGTTTTCCTTAAGTTTTTAATCTGAAAGTATTTTCTGTGCAGGCATTTTGATAACGTTAACTGGACAAAGGGTATTATAAGTTAGAAGCGATAGTTAGAAAATCTTGGTGGAAATATTGAGCACGTCAACAAAGTTAGAAGCGGAACTAAGGATGTCTGTCCTCTGGAGCGGAGAAGAGATAAGAGGAGCGGACCTGTGCCAATATCAACAAATAGAATCTAAACTCCGCTCCAGAGTTAAGATTCTTTTGGTTAATATTGGCCCAGCTCCGCTCCTCTCCTCTGTTACCCGCTCCAGTGTACAGGTAGCCTAACTGCCTAGGAAGTGATGAACGTATTTTTTTCACATTTGTGAACGCTTATAATTATACTTTTGACCAGATTTCGCGCAAAACAGTGGGCCTACACAAATGCGCGGAATTAACGTACCGTAAACTCGAACAATTATAAATTGGAAATACTCGTTTCGCACATAATAATTTAACTTAGGGTAGGCCTTTAGTGTGGGATGCAACCTGTGTCGACACCCTCGCGCCGTCCCGTTCCAAGCACGGCGGGTTGTGCTGGGGTGGCTGCTGCAGGAGCAGAAAACCTAAAACGGCGCAAATATTACA
This sequence comes from Fissipunctia ypsillon, assembly GCA_947568875.1. Lineage (NCBI taxonomy): Eukaryota > Metazoa > Arthropoda > Insecta > Lepidoptera > Noctuidae > Fissipunctia > Fissipunctia ypsillon. Next base: position 21,030,544 of record OX387649.1, read on the forward strand.
ACCTTATTAGGAGCTATGTTAGAGACGTTTGGGGTAGAAACACTAGAGCCTTGGGGTCCGAGTGCTCATCGAGTATTTCGGGACATCGCCAAGCAGTTGGGAGACTCTTCACGTGACCAGAGGGCTGGCCTATTTTTAGCCCAAAAAATCAGCATTGCCATCCAACGTGGCAATGATGTCCAATGAACTCTTCCCCTTTATTATTTATGGGAAAATAAAACAGTTTTTACACATTATACTTTTACACAAACATTGAGTTAAAGAGTGAACAAATGCATAACTCACGACATTTTCCACATATTATTATAAAAAACAAGTCATAAAATTAATACGATGTGCGCTTACAAATTATTTGATAAGTATCATAAAATAAAATGACATGTGTTAATGTTAAAATTAAAAAGGCATACAAATAAAACAAGAAATTATAAAAAAAAAACTGTTTAATTTCATTTCAACATTATGGACTTACAGTAAAATATTATGGAACAATATCCAAAATAGGTTCCTGAACAAGGACCCTAAAGGACATTGACCATCCATGTATGGGAGTTGGGCCAAGTGTTGCCCAGAATGAACACATAGTGCATTATGTACCTTAGGCTAACACTACTCTGTAAACGAAAGCTCATCAAAATCTATTCGAGGAGATATGAGAAAAAAATATTTTTTGTTAAGATTTTTTATTGGTGAAGAATGAAATCCAATGGTACGTACCGCAGTAATTATTTTAAACAATTACTCACTTTATTATTACAATCAAGTATTTCATGATTTCTGACATTCAGAATTGATTTACATTAATAATACTCACAGTTATCTACTTGACATTAAACAATGAATTACTAACATTGATATTATTACATTATTCGTTTACATCGTATGATCTATAATTATTCACTTAATCGTCATCATCGTCATCGATGATAATTGTATCGAGAAATAGAGCAGGACGCCTAATAACGTCTTGGTGCCTAGCCCAGCCTAAAAACCAAACTAGGCACATAATGTGGGCACAACTGCCAATTGTTCTGCGGCCTGTGAAACATGAGCAGCAATAGTTTCTTATGCACTCTATTCTAGGATTGTCCTGATGTATCAATATGTAGCAGTGGTACATTTTCGACGATACATGTCTACTCTTTATGTGTGCTCTTATGAGTTGGACATTACTGGAAGGCATAGTAAATGCTGACAGATCGTTAAGATCTCCGTTATATTGTTGGATAAGAAATGATCCACTGCTGCGTACATGTTCACTGTAGTAACTGGGTGCAAGTTTTATTTGGTAGGTGCCTACAGCGAAAAGGGTCAATTCTTCAGCGGTCAATATTGGAAATGCGGTAACATTATTCTGCTCAACAGTAATATTTTCGAAATGGGCTCTATTTCGGTTTAATCTTTTTTCGTCCACGTAATTTGCCAAGTTATTGGCAACATTCAGTCGCTCTCTAGCTATGTTTATAAAATCGCTTGCATGAGGACTGTCTATTATGTCGACGTGAAAGGCATTCGTTAAAGCCGCAGCGATTTTAAGGTCTGTGAAAAAATGGCGCATGGCTACATTACAATATTCATGACGAAAAATCTTAAAATCACGTTTCAGCCTCCTATTTACTACCTCAACAGGCCACCGGCAAATGGTGCACATTCTTGATTTATTTGCCTGGATTGTACTCAATTGAGTAGCTCTTCTTGCCTGAGATTCTGGCATTATGCCAACATATCCATGGGATTCCAACATGGGTATAGAGTCACGAAACCCTCTGTCTAAAATAAATATATCACCGAACTGTAACAGCCAATGAATAACTCTACCTGGACCATCTAAAAGATTATTTAAAATAGTAGCGTCATTTTGAGTCGCTTGATAAGGTCCAGAAATATCGATAATGTGCCCATCACATGTAACAAATAAAAATGGTTTAAGTAGGTTTCTGTACTTGTGGAGACTACGTGACTTTTTGAAATGTGAAGTTACTGCTCTTTTGGATGTACATATAAGTTCCATCGCAGATTATAATAGCTTTCTCATTATTAGCGAACAAAGCATTAGGAACCGCTAGATTTCTTTCTATTATCTGTTCTCTGGTCATGTGATCGAAACCCAAGTGGCGAGGAACAAAATCATTTTCTAGGCATTCCCTAGCTGTTTTCATCTTCCGTTCGAGAATCGTTCGCGACATGTTAAAAAACGTGGCAAGTCTTTCATTCGATTCCCCAGTTCTAAGTTTAGACAGAAGTATACCTAGTGCTGTCCGTGGACATCGGCATCTTTGTGCTAATTGTGTAGTTTCATTGAACAGCCTTTCGAATTCGTCACGAGTGCGACCAGTCCAATAAAATAATTCGGCATCATGTTGCTGATTAAGATTTTCAAAATCTATAATGTGGCTTCTGGGTAGTTTTAATAATTCCAACATTTCGAAGACTTGTTCGGGATTAAAATGGAAACAACGATTTCGTGCAGTGAAAAGATCATCCCAGGAGTTGTCTTCTAAATGTTCCTGGCACACGCGTGCATGTGCTGGAATAAAGTAATTGTGGTTTATGAGCAATTGCACTTTTAGACTTTTCGGAACTCGAAGACGAGTATTGTTTGTACAATTGTATACCATACAAGTAGTTGATGTGTTCGGGGCTCGGCAGTAATTCTCAGGAAGCCTAAACGTTACGTTTTCCACTGCCGGCGGATCTTCTAGAGCAGGCGCATCTTCCACAGCAGGTATATCTTCCACAGCAGGTATGTTCTCCACAGCAGGCACACCTTCTACAGCAGGCACATCTTCCACTGCAGGCACACCTTCCACTGCAGGGAGCGTTAGCCTTCCTCGTCGAGCTCTTGTCCAACAACCATGGCAGATATGTTCGCTGTTATCGAATGTTATCTGAAAATAAAAATAAAAACTTGAATACCGTAACAGCCAAACCAAGCCAAACCAAGGCCGTGAAAATAGTACTCAAGTTAGATATCGTGTCGTACACGTCAAAAGTGAATAATTGGGCCTACAAAAATCGCAATCAATCACTAAGTTCAATTAATCACCTATGGCAATCACCATGCGTTACGAAACGATCACGACAGTCGAAAGTCGTTTTGGTAGCCCCTAAGATCATAATAATTAACACGTGACATTTATATGAACGGTCCTGACAGTGTTCAGTGCATTCAATTTGACTACCGCTTAGTGATGTTATACTTAAAAAGTACTTACCTCATGTGGAGTTAAAGCTTGAATTATGTTTTGAACCGTATGATGATGGTTGTTCTGTAGATTACGAGTTAACGTGTGTCTTCTGGTTCTTTCCACAGAACGGTTACAAAGTAAACATACCCTGTTGTGTGGTTGATACATTGCTCAGAACACTTAGCACTTCGAAAATAAACTCAATCTAAACGCAATATGTAGCACTACGATAGTCCAAAAGAAAAGCCAGGTCAATGGGTGAAACAATACAAAAGTCCAAGTAAAGCCAAGTAATTAAAAATAATGGATGAAATAAAAATGCGCACAGTACACAACGGATCACGGGTGAAGTTAAACTGCAGTGCGAAATCAATGGCGCGCGCGCAAGCAGGTACAGACGCAGGTATATGCATGAGAGAGACAAACATATACATAATCTAAATGTGCGCATGCGAGACAGCATTTTTTTCACAACTCTGATTGTGTTGCAACTCTCAGCCGGTAAGCATTCATTAGAACTGGTTTTCGAGCCGAGCGAGATTACTTTTGATGGAATCTGATTTTCATGGAGTTACATATTATTTTTATGCGAAAACATTTTATTAAAATAATAGTTAACTAAAATCGTCCCGAAAATCTTAAAAACAAAACTAAAAAAAAACCCTGAGACCGATTTTTTTTTTTATATTTTTTTAAATTATATGTTAATGCAAGTAATCATTTGGAAGTACTCCCATGTCTGGGCAGCATATGGCCCAGAACCGGTCAATGTCCTTTATTTATTGTATCTGTACCTGTAGTGGTACCACAGTGTAGCAATAAAAAAAAATTGTATTAAGACTTTATTCATATCATTATAACTGACATGACTGACTGACTGTCATTTTACTGCCTAGTTGGTTTAGTGGTCGCAAGCGCTACTGCTGAGCATGAGGTTCTGGGTTCGATTCCCGGGTCGGGCAAAGTATTATTGGGTTTTCCTATCTTGAATTTCTCAGTAGCAGCCCTGAGCTTGGATTTGTGCCCGGTTGATGGCAATAGGCTCACCCGCACCGCACATGGGACTTAAACATGGAAAATGGAATGGTGAATGGGGAAATGTGGATGTTCATTAGGTATACCTCTGCCCAACCCTTCGGGGAAACAAGGTGTGATGTTATGTGTTATAAGGGTGATACTAATTGTGCTTATCGCAAAAATCATAATGCTATTCATTGTAAGTTCGATTCAAAAATCTTTCGCATCTACGTTCGTGCTAGGGCCTATAATCCTTTGTTTTTTGTTCCGGGGTGGAAATCCTCATGGATTTCTTCCGCCCTGGGGCGGGCGGAGGGGTCTGTCCGATTCTTACTGACCAAAACCTACCCCAGTGTTCCCTTCCCACACTTGGACCGGAGATCATGGGAATTTGTGCACCTTCCACGATCCCTGGCTGGTGCCGGCCCGGCTCTGCGGGCCAGTTCAGGCCCGCGGGGGAGTGAGGTGTAAGACTCCCCCCGCGACGTTCAATAGGGGCGCGCGTGGAACACTACGCGCCGCCGCCTCGGGTCCTGGTGCATGGGGGGCGGCGGACCCTCTAGGGGCCTATGATCCTGTAACAACACAGGTATTTGAGAAAAGACATAGAAAAGGAGGTGGCCCAGTAGAACTGTGATGGCCCAGTGGTAACGGCCGCGACTTACGAGTTGCAAGTCGTAGGTTTTGACCCTGACAGGCGCTTTACTTTTTGTAAATTATTTCATCACTACTACTCTCCAAACCGTGAAGGAAAATATCGTGAGGAAACCGGCATGTCCTCGAACCAAAAATTCCAAGACATGTGACATCTACCAACCTGCACTGGACCTGCGTGGTGGATTATGGCCCACTCTCTCTACCGAGACGACCCTGTGTCCCAGCAGTGAGAACATTACAGGTTGATTATGCATAAAGAAGGTCACGGTCTTTAAATCTGTCCACAGCTCCGCCTTGAGTGCTGTGGCTGGTCTTTATGTTTATTTTCATCTGCCTTATTGACAGTTTTCCACAAACACGTTCTTCATTTGACTGACCACTGCATAAACACTTGATCATTCCTGACCACAGTTTAATTTCATCAGCAACCAACGTGCACGATCCCTCAAGAAACGTATCAACAGAGCAAAATTATTAACAACAATAAGCCCTCGGGATTGGCACGGGTGTACATTTAAATAATTAATGTGGCAAATAGCCCGGGTCGGTAGCCGCGGTCAGCGGCTAATAGCCATTCAGAGACCAAGGACTTAGTTTATTGAGCCAATTTCAGTACATTTGTTACCGTGGCGGCTACAAATCGAGACGGCTACGCGACGCATGGTGATTTCTTCTTGTTTAGTTTGAAATACAATGTTTTATTAAAACCTTTGTGGTTCTATTAGCTTTTATTTCGGTGACTTGTGAATGGTTTTATCTTTCTGTAGGTAGAATATTTCAAATGTAACTGAAACATTCTCTTTTTGTTTTGCACTATTATTGTTTCTGCTTAGACCATGTTAATGCGTGTACGCACGAACGAACAAGAACATAATGAACACAAACATCGAATACTTTGTTCGCATGTGCGTACCACTAACGAATATCAAACACTGTGTTCGTCAAAAATGTTCGCGGCGAATCCACGGCTACTAGAGAGCGGGGCGGTTGAGCGCGAACACAAGTGTTGGCTTTGCTAATTTATGTCCACATGTACGAGCCAAATGTTCCGTGTTCTTAGTTCGCGTTCACCATGTTTTGTTCGTTCGTGCGTATACGCCTTTTTTTTTTTTTTCTTTGTGGATGGGAAATCATCAAATGACTTCTCCCGCTCTGGGCGGAGCGGGAGGGCGTGTCAGACTTTTACTGACTAAAACCCACCCGTGTTCCTTCTGTTGCCTGTGCCAGGGCCACGGTAACTCTTTCGAACATCCCGCAACCCTGGCTGGCATCGGTCCTAGCGGACTCCTTCAATGCTGCTGACATCTCTTTGAGGCGCGCGTGGAACACAACGCGCCGTCGACTCGGGCCTGGTCCTTACCGGACGGCGAGCTACCCATTGCTCGCCATCCGCAAGCCCGCGCCTACGGTGGCCGGGAATCGGCTGCCAATTCCCGACGCCCAGGGCGTCTCCTGCGGCGACTAGGGGCGTGAGGGCGCAAAGTTTGCCTCTCTCTCACGCGTCCTGCCTCCTCCTTCGCGAGCATTACTGCTTCGCAGAAGGAGGTAATGGCTTCCCATGTACTCTCGCTCCGTACCATGGCCTGGACCAGGGCCGGACGCGAGAGATCGCCGCCGCCGATCGCTTTCGCAAGGACACGGCGGTGCTCTGTCCAAGCCGGGCAGACCTCCACCGTATGCTCCACCGTGTCCTCCGGGCGATCTACACACTGGTGACACCCGGGCGTTTCCTCCCGCCTTATCCGGAACAGGTACCTCCCGAAGCACCCGTGTCCGGTGAGGACCTGCGTCAGGCGGAAGGTGAGGACGCCGTGGCGCCTCTCCAGCCACTCCTCAAAGAGGGGACTTATCGCCGCAATTGTGGCGTGCCCAGCGCTGGGTTGCGACAATCGCACTCTCCATGCCGCCATGAGATCCTGCCGGAGCTCTGTCCGCCGTGCCGCGATTTCTCGCGGCAACGGAGTTAAGCCCCGGCGTCCTGCCTCCTCACGCCACTCCCACATGTGCGCGAGGACTTTTGCCTCCAGATCCCATGGCGGTAATCCGGCAAGGAGGTTCGCCGCCTCCCCGAAGACCGTGCGGTATCCCCGGGCTAACCGGATGGCCATGACCCTCTGGGACGCATTCAACCGACGGATCGGTCGCCGCCTCACGGAACGCGCCCACACCGGAGCTCCGTAAAGGGCCATGGACCACACGACCCCCGCGTAGAGCCTCCGGCAGGAGGCGTTTGGACCCCCAGATTGGGCAGGAGCCGCCTCAAGGCAGCCCCGGCCCGCTCCAGTCTGGAAGCCAAACGTCGGAAATGCTCCACGAAATTCCACTGGCTGTCGAGGACGAGTCCCAGGTACTTCATCGTCGACTCGACACCGATGGGAACCCCTCCTACAGTTATTTGGGAACCCGATGGTGGCGCGTTCCGAGGACCATAAAAACACATGGCCTCGGACTTGTGCAAGGCCACCTCGAGTCCCAATTGCCAGATCCTCTCTACGATTGTCGCAACCCCGCGTGCCGCTAATTCGGCCGCCGCCTGGTGCGACCTCCCCTGCGCCAGGACCAGCGTGTCGTCAGCGTAGCAAACTACGCTGACGCCACCAGGGAGGTCGGCGCGCAGCACCCAGTCGTACCCGATGTCCCACAGATGCGGTCCCAGAACCGATCCCTGCGGGACACCGCACGACATCTCTCGCCGGTTCCACTCTCCCCGGTGACCGGGGTAGATGACGGCCCTGTCCATCAGATAGGCCTCGACCACGCGACAGAGGTAGGTCGGCACTCGGTGATACCGGAGTGCCTCCCTGATGCAACTCCAGGGCAGGGTGTTGAAGGCATTGGCGATGTCTAGACACACCGCCAAGACGACCCCACCCCAGGCCACAGCATCCCCCGTCGTGGTGCGTATACGCCTTAAAAGGTTTACCACCTACAGCTTCTTCATCTACTCAATGAGAGATAGAGTTGAAATTAAGAAATTATTAGAGTTATTTACGTACATCGGTGAGCTCTAATTATTAATTTTAGTTCTAGATATTGTTTCTCAGTAAGTGAATTATTTATGCAATTCTAATGAGAAATAAAGTTGTTCTTAAACCAAAAATTGGGGTACTTATTAATGAAACAATGTATAAGCTCTTGGCGTACAGATAAATAAACAGATTTTTAACACTTTTAGTTAGAATTATTTTTCTCTTAAGTTAAGTAACGCTTTAGGTAATGATCGTTAATACAACACCCGCTTATAATCGGGTGATAACGGCCTCTTACTCACTCACTCCAAAAGTTAGGGATTGTTTTTTTATCATTTTTCATTCCAAATTACATTTAAATATAATAAGTTGTGTATATTTTTGTAATCACCTTTTAAAACCATTCATTTTGATAGCCCACTCGATAGGTTTGGGAGTTTTGTTTTTAAACATACGTTTTAGCGCCCAAAGTCCGCAGTTTTCATTTTTTTATATTTTAATATTCCCATTGACACGCGCATTAAAGACAAATCTAACGACATATCACTCATCACCATCGGTTCAGTTGTTTAGTAATTACGAGGAAACATAAGGACGGACATAAATACATACATACAGGTCAAACACATAACCCTCCTTTTGTGTCTTCGCCGCAGTCGGGTAATAAAATTGAATAGTTTATTTTGTAATGTCAAAATCAGCTTTTTACTATATGCATATGAAAGTATACGAGGTGTAAAAAAATCAGCTGCTCCTTAATAATAATAATATATTAATATTATTAATAATATTCGCATAACTCGTCAAAATGTAGGAAGGGAACAGCAGATTTTTTTTCGCGATTTCTGGTTTGGTCCCATAGTAAAAGTGTTCATAATGATGTGTACAATGACCCCTTAAGAGGTTGTGCGTTATTTATGTTACATCTTGTATATAACACAAAAACAATTTTTTAAATTTTTGTCTGTCTTTCTGTCTGTCTGTTTGTTCCGGCTGATCTCCGAAACGGCTAAACCGATTTGCACGGGACTACCCTGGCAGATAGCTGATATCGCAGATGACAACATGTACCGTCATGACTCTAAAAATGGCCGAACTGAGTTAACATTACCACGGATCAAGTAATTTTTACTCTACATACTGACAAGACACTCATACAAAAAAGTCAATTTTTGTAAGAGTTATGAACATTTACGTAACTTCAATAGTTTTGGTTCTATGATTTTTTGAACTTTCAAATCACTTTTACTCGAAATGTCTAATTTTGGAGTTATGACTGTACATGTTGTCATGTGCGATATTATAATGAGTAACTTAGGCTACTTTCACTTTAAAAAAAGAATTAGGGATCCGCGCAAGAAAATTAAAACTCATGAAATTGTGAACAAAATCCGATTCAAATAAGGAAGTATTGACACGAGGGCGAAACCGCGGGCAACAGCTAGTTAATAAAGAAAAAAGAATTAAATCTAACTGTCACATTGGTCTTAAAGCAAAATCAGACCTTGAAGTTTTATGACGTTCAAGTGACATTCAACCTTAGGATGGTTATAAAATTACGAGGTCGACTATACCGTTGTGCTTACAACGCGAAATACAGCTTGTTTTGTACTATATTATATGCAGTCACTATCTTTTCTTTTTAGGGTTCCGTACCCGAAGGATGCCAAAAGGAACCCTATCACTAAGCCTCCGCTGTCCGTCCGTCCGTACGTCTGTCAGCGGGCTGTATCTCATGAACCGTACTAGGTTGACAGTTGATTTTTTTACAGATTGTGTATTTCTATTGGCACCATAACAAAAAATAATAAAAATTCAAAATAAAAAAAATATTGTATTGGGACCTACAATAAATTTTTGATTTTGAATTTTTTTTTCTTACCCTAGCATGTGGGGTGTCATTGTCTAGAAATCATCAAGTAGAGTATAAATATATTTTTTTTTTTTTATCTTCAATAATGAAGATATAGGGGGCCGCAAAAGTTGTCAGTTTTAGACCATTTTCGTACGAGCTCTAACGCTACAACTAAACAAGTTATGAATTTGAAACTTCTGTATATCATGTACTTGTACTTAATCAACAAATCCTAAAAACGTCGATTTATAATATATTTTGCTTAAATATGACCGATTTTCTGCAACTGCAAAAAATAACTTTGTAATTCACAGTATCATTATGAAACACAAAGTTATATTTGCGATTGTTAAAATTTAAGATGAATGTAGTGTTAAATATTCTACGGTGGTTCGGATCCCTTCATGAGCGAGTCCGACTCGCACTTGGCTGGTTTTTCACTCATCATTTTGTTTCATGCCAACACAATTGTAGCTTTAGGCGAATAGTAATCGAACAATGAAGTCTCATTAAAATTTCATAGAGCTGGAAAACGAAATATTATTTCGGTATCATCATGGTACCTATTTGCACTATGCCGTGGGTCATCCACTGATTGTCAATGACAATGCTATTTGATGCCATAACTACAAAGGATGAACATTACTCATTACAAACTGCCAAGCTACCTAGCTTGGCGATTGGTGGTCGCATTGCGAGTTATCAGCACACAGATGGACATAGCTATTCATTCAGTGCAGCAATTCAATATATTATAACTCTTTGATTGAACTGAACTGGTCACGACTTATTGTCATAGTATAATATAATATTATGGCAATGGTAATTAACCCATCGCACGCCAATTAGCAGACACAATTAAAAATCTATTGTTAAATGATTTTATTTCTGTAAGTAGGTACAAACACTTTTACATGTCAAACATTTTTTTTTTTAAACTAGATGAGGCCGGCGTTTCCTATCTGACTACTCTGAGAAGAAAGGCCCTAAACAAACTCAGAGGTCACAGTCTCTTTTAAAGTCCAGACATAATCTTGGTCAGATCATATCTTGGTTATCTGTACACATGGTGTGCAATCGACGTTTGAAGAGTAAATATACTACATAGCTTAAAAATCTTTTAACGTGGCTTAAAATTGTATTTAAAAAGAATAAGGTTCAAAATTGGGGTACAATTTCGTATTCTCTTATACGAAACTGTTTCAGCAAATACACTACAAAGTGAAAAATAAATTTGATTTCGGAAGTCTGTCTTTGGTTTTGTGTTTTCGTTTTTTGCCACCGACTTCCGAAATCAAGGTTATTTTTCACTTTGTAGTGTTTTTTTTTGGAAGTCGGTTTTATTTTTTGTAATTTTCTTTTAGTTGTGGTACCCACAAATTCGAATACCACTATCTGCTATGTAAATTACAGTGACAGAACATTATTAGAACATCGTCCACATACACGAAGGGGGAAAAATACGTATTATTGAAGCTAACTCGGAAACTACCCAAGCAAAGTTATTAAATTTTACATGGGACCAACTTCGAGGCATAACCCTCCCGAATAAAACAAGAATTGTTCAAATAGAACTACTCTGTAAAAACTTTGCGTGGTCATACATAAAAAATTAAAATATAGGCGTCGACTTGAGAACCTCCTCCTTTTTTTTCGTCGATTAAAAACATGATTTTGTTACATTCTTTTATTTCGGGTACAGCTAGTGAGATACAAAAACTCATTTGCTAAAAATCATTTAATACAAATTCAACCCTCATGCTCATGAAAATCAAGGAAAACGAAAGAAGATGACGATTAATAGTACCATTAATCGTAAAACAACGAATTAATTTCTTTAATAAATTAGCCCCTGTCTTGGCAACACCTGTTCTTAATAGCATTGTAAAACGGTATTATTATCTTCGAAGATTATGCCAGTGTTGTTACCGACAGATAATAAACTAGTCCGGTGATTTAATAAGGTTTTATACGGAATCAAATTGTTACACGACGAAATTATACAATATTTAAATATATAAATATATTGTTAAGCGACATTGCTCAAATAAGTCGTGAAAGTTGATTATTCTTCTAGGTTTGGGCAGCAATAACTTATTAAAGTCAACGTCTAAAATCGTGAAAGTACAGTCAGATAGACAAAACTATGTTTCATGCAGGGATGATTTTTTGCAAACATATTATCACGTCTATATTCCCCAAAAGCTCTCCAATCGCACAACATTTAACTCGATCCGCAACAATTCTTCTCCATCTGTAACCAGCCACCCTACAAAGATCACCGCTCCACTTACCCTGAAGGCGTTCTACCTGATAATTGCTGTTTCGCAGTCTCCACTCAAGAATACGTCTTGCTGATCATTGCTGGTGGCAATGTTTTGTTGTTCGCATTTTTTTATTAAAATTTATTCTCATTCTCAAAGTGCACCAAAAAATATTATTAAACAGATATTATTATTAGATAACCCAGATATTATTAAACACAAGGTTTATCTGACTGGACACTGGACATTTCATTACTGCGTGTATGAATAACTCGAGAAATACTAATCCGATTATGATACACGTGTTTTTTTAACCCATAAGTAGATAAGTTCACCTTATCAAGTTTGGTTAGTAGATTGATATGTTACGCGGATGGATAGAATAAGAAATGAGTGTATAAGAGAAAGTAGTACCGGTTACAGAAAACTTGTGTGGGAATCGGTTTTAGTGGTAGGCGGAGGAATGAGGAAAATGTCGTGAGGAAAGTTTTGAGTATGAATGTGAATGGCTATAAGAGTAGAGGAAGATCAAAGAAACGATGGATGGACTGCGTGAAAAATGATAGGGCTAGAATGGGGTGACTATTGAGATGGCGACTAATAGAGAAGTTTGGAAGAAAAAGACATGTTGCGCCGACCGCAAATAAATTGTGATAAGGGCAGGAGAATTATGATGGTTCGTACCTAGTAGAAGAGTTCTTTGTGAAGGAGCTGCTCTGAGCAAGGACTAGCACCATGAAGTTGCCGTTGCTGTGTTAAAAAAAAATTGTTTATTCTGCAGAAACAAAACGCACATGACCCAAAATACACACATACAAAGGAGCCAAAAGCCTCATAATCAAGCGATAAAAGTTTGACAATGAAGGTTTCTGAAATGACGTTCACTAGGTGGCAGCACTGAGACGTCAGGTCCGGGCACCTGTCAAAAGTGTCAAATCGCCTATATTTTTTTTTTGTCGTAACGAGTGAATGAAACGAATGATGAACGTCTTCATGTATTTTATATTTCATTGTCGAAATGGAAGACCTGTTGTCAAAGTGGGGCTAATCGATGGCGTGTATTTTCATGAAAACCCTCATTTTGTCCATTGCTTGATGTCAGGGCCGGTACCAAAGACAATTAATTACATTGCGTAATTACTCTGTGTTGCGACACTGATAAACTGGCTGTGTTCTGGTTTGAAAGGGTATGGTCAATACTATGGTCTGGTATGAGTGCCGCTGTATTACAATTACATGTAACATGACACATTCCAATTTTTTTTTTTTTTGGAACGGCAGCGCATCTACGATGTCTTTGGTATTGCAGATGTCACAATTTACCGCCAGGTGAGCCTACGGCTTTTTAAGGTTCCGTAGTCAATAAGAAGCCCTTACAGTTTTGCCATGTCCGTCCATCCGTCCCGCAGCTTAGCTCAGAGACTATTAGTACTAGAAAGCTATAATTTAGCATGGATATAAGTTCATATTAATTACGCCGATAAAGTGGTAAAATAAAATCATTGAAAAAAAATTTTACGATACCTCCTGTACACGTAAAGTGGGTATGTTTTTTTTTCTCGTGTACCCCATGGTGTGGAGTGTTGTTGGATAGGTGTTTCAAAAATATTGCGGGTTTGTGAAAACAATTTTTCGATTAAGGGATCCGTTTCTGAAATATTAAGCTTTAATGTGCTAATTTTCGTTAGAGTCAAGCCCCCCCGTCAGCTAAACGATTAGTTTTGGACGAAGTTGAAAGAAAAACTGTCACAGCTTAGCAGGCTTGGCAGGTTTTAGCAGGCTTTACAAGTTTAAGAGTAATAGTCGACCAACTTACATTTGCAGTTGGAATGTATGAGAGAACATGTTTTTCAACTATAATGTTAAGTTTGTTCTTGGGATAAATTCATCCCAACTACGGAACCCTTCATTGTGCGTGGTCCGACGTGCAATTGGCCGGTTTTTTGTATAACATAAAAAAGTTAACAAAGGGCACAACTCGTAGCTAAATAAACAAACTTACCTACCATCTCCCATTCTAAAACATCTCTAAAAACTCTCAAACCCTTTTATGAACCACTGTCCTCGTTAGAAACGACAGATACCTCCTCGTTCAGCATACATTGCACGTCTCTATTGCTTAACCATGCGAATTTATGAAACAATCCGCGTAATGTATATAAAATATTAGAGATCTCTAGCACGTGCTCACTTTATTAGGCCTATAACATACTGAGCGAGTTTTATTGTACTAACATGTAAAATAGGCCGGTAAATAGGTAATGTTTCCAATTCTTTTTCAACTGATTCTTTTCTGAGTTCAAACGGATGGAAATATTACTTAGAAGTAATATTGAGAGTTGTATTGCTAAGGGCGAATTCGATCAAACTTTCATACTTAGTATAAGTCTAATCTATCAATTTTTTTTTTGATAGAATTTCGGTACAAAAACTGTCAGACGTCAATTTTATTCCCCGGATAAAAGATATCCGAGTTTGTTTAAATCAATCCTAAGTGGGTTATGTTTTTGTGGTATAAAATTGATTATTCAAACGTGTGGCTCGTGGAAAACAGTGCAACACAGTGTTTTATTTGAAAACGTCTTGCTGCTAACATTAGACTAGATTACGTGCTTACGATTACTAACTAAGATTAGCTTTAGCTAGCTTTCAGCGATAAGACTATGTAAAATTTCTACATTTTATATCTACAATTCGCATGGTGTACATAATAAAGAGTATTCTATTCTATTCTATTCTATTAGGATAAAGACCGATTTTGTATGAATATAATTTTAGTCACTATCACCATATTAGGCAGGCAGATTGGTTATTATCCATACTTAATATTATAAATTCGAAAGTAACTCTGTCCGTCTGTCTGTCTGTATGTTACCTTTTTACACCTACACCGCTGAACGGATTTCGATAAAATTTGGCAAGGAGATAGATGGCATCCTGGGTGGACTACTTTTGGTCTCAAAAATAATCCTACAAAGGGAGATATTGGGAATGAAAGTTTTTATGGGAAACGCAGCATTTCTTAAGTTAGGGATATGAAAATTCAAATTTATGCTTTTGGTAGGAAATAAAGAATTATTATGGTTAAGCGTTTTTCAAAAATCTTCCCCTAAGGGGGTAAAATAGGGTTTGATTTTAAAAATCACAAGAAAAAAAATGTGTAAAGAGATTGATTGGGTTTGATTGTGTGTCTTTTAAGAGATTTAAGGGATTGAAAATGTGGTCATAGTTCGTATCTTGACTTCTTGAGGTAACTTTTAGTCTTTATTTTTAATCAACTTCAAAAAAAGAAGGTCGTTCTCAAGTCGTTTTTTTTTTTAAATGTTTGTTACCTCAGTTCTCCGTCGTTTATGAACCGATTTATTTTTTTATTTGAAAGGACATACTTCCAGATTGGTCTTTTTTTATCAAAATCCAGTTCTAATGGTAGGATCCATGAGGAACTGAGGGAATTCTTCAAATATTATAGGCATAGCGATTTTGGTATTTTCATCAACAAGTCAAGCATTTGCATTCTGAAAGTATCATTTGGTGAAGTCGAACTGATGAAGAAGACCACAGATGGCCACGGTAACTCCACAATGATAAGTATTTCACGGGTGGCGAAAAGATATCTCGATTAAGATAGTTAAGTGACTATGGGGAAGTAAATTTAAATAAATGCAAAACCATTTATGAAAATGGTTCCAACGAACTGATGTGATGATGAAGCCGGAAGGTAGGCGCCGGAACTCCGTAATACAACAATGTATCCTAGCCGTGTTTGGGCTTATTGGAATTGTCATGAGATCCACTCTGGATATAAGTGATTTTAATGGTAACATGCTTCAAATTGCGCTACTTAAGTCGTATGTTATGTGTGACCTTGATTGTCAGAAGACAGATTTCGTCAACGATCTGTCGACGTGTGGTTGATTCAATACTTTGTTGGCGGCAGCGTCCAAACCTGATAAAACTACGCCTTCCAAACATCTAATACTATTTAGCACGACATACATTTGACTTTTTGCAAAGTTTTTATTTGAAAGGGTATACTCCTGAGGTGGGCGCATATAAATTTGGTCAAATTCTGATGAGTGATTTTTTGAGTTAGCTTCAATAATACGTATTTTTCCATTTAGTGTATATTGATGATGTTATAATAACTTCCTATCACTGTTATTTACTTAGCAAGTAGTGGTATACGAATTTGGGTGGGGTAGGTACCACAAGTAAAAAGTGGAAAATAAAAACTTTTTTATAAAAAAAAAACAACCGACTTCAAAAGAAAAACACTTCAAAGTGAAAAATAACTTTAATTTCGGAAGTCGATGGCAAAAAAATACTAAACCAAAGACACCAACTTCCGAAATTAAAGATATTTTTCACTTTGTAGTGTTTTTTGGAAGTCAGTTGTTTTTTTATAAATAAGTTTTATTAAAATCGGTCCACACGGTGAAAACTTATTTCTTATTTGTTATTAGGCGTGACACGCATAATTTTAACTAAACATAGTCCTCCCGCCGCGTCTGTCTGACTGAACGCGATAAACTCAAAACTACCGAACGGATTATCATCCGGTTTTCACCAATGGATGGCATGATTCATGAGGAAGATTTTTTAGGTGTATAGTTCATTAAGGTTTTGTATAAATTGGCTGAAAAATGATGATATGAATGATTGAAGATGTCGGAAAAAATCATGGCCACTGGGAGCTTTCTGGCGTGCGCCGCGCAAACCAATACAGTATTACGGAACATAGGGTACTTTTAATCCCAGTAGTACGTTCCCGTGGGATATTTTCCGACTTTCAAGCGGGCGAAGCCGCGGGCAAAAGCTAGTCAGAGATAGAATACTCAAGATTATATTCGCCTGAAATTTTTAATAAATATATAATCTCTTTTATGTGCAAATGTACCTATGTATGCAAACTGTTGAAGTTGGTTTTAAGCCGTTTTAATTAAAGTAAATAAATTGCCTAAATATGTCATAAAAATCATATTTTTAGTTTTGGGCAACAATAACTCAATCTGAAACGTACATTAACAAAGCGAAAACTATGTTTTCATGCGGGATTCTTTTTTTTTCATAAACATGAATAGCTTCTTAAGATTGCTCGGTAGGTAAACAGCATTAGCTGACGACAAAAGACTAAGTCAAGCAGTGATGCATAGTCTACATAGCTAGCTAGCATCTTTAATGAGAGTCTTAATTAAGTAGAACTGTTTCTACAACTCATAATATTATATACAGAGAAACAAATAAAAAGAAGCGTGTTTCTTACCTTTAATTAAATTCAAAACGGTATTTGTATACCTGTCTCTAAACTTAGCATTAAGTACTACTTCTGTTTAGTTTGTATGTAATTATTAACAAAATACCCTAATTATTAACGTTTCAATAATATTTCATCATTTTCTTTTTTGTGAATGACATCTCGTAGGCCAACCTATGAGATTGTCGGTTGCTTAACCGGCCTATCCTGTGGACGCCTTAATAAATTAAGGCCTCCAGCCAGGAGTTAGGTACTTTTATACCTACGTCTATTTTCAAATTCTTTTCTTTATCAAGTCAGGATACTTAACACCTTTTGATGCTTCGGCACTGAGCAGTCAGCATAGGAAATTATATTTAATTTAATAATTTATTGATTAAGTATATGTTCACAGGTTATTTTTCAAACCAATGCTCGCTTTTATAATGCAACTGAAAGTCTTTCGGTTTGCGATCCCTGAACTGTTAAAATTGAAGCTCACATCCAAAATATCCTTGACACCTTAAGGGCTATTTTTGTCTGCTCATAACAGAATCTGCTTTATCGACTCAGCATTATAATATATTGCGTTGCAATGTCGTTACCGCGCAATGACATTCAGCCATCTTCATCGAATTAAAAATGTGACATTGATAGACTCTGAAAAAAAGATTCATGTTTCTTAGAAAAAGGTTTTAGGTATTAATAATAGCCGCAAGTGTCGATTCATCAGGTTAAGCTACGCTTGCTAGGGTTGGTTCGTGGATGAGTCATCATCTTTACAAACCGAGATTCCTCCGTGCCTCGGAAAGCACGTTAGTCCCGGCTGTCATTCGTGGATTTTTGACAGTCGTCAGATAGACAGTCGCTCCATGTAAAATACTGGTATTCAGCTGAATCCGGTTAGACTGGAAGCCGACCCCAGCATAGTTGGGAAAAGGTATTGTTAACTTTGTTTTAGTATATAATTTAGCTTTGATTTTACTTCTCATTAAATTTTAACAAAAATTCTGTTGAATTGTAAAAATTTCGTATTTGATATTTGTACGCCGTTAACGGCAAAACATAGATATACGAGTATGTGTACCTATTTTATTTATAACACCTATTTTTACATTTATGTTTAACAAATAAAAAACTTTGACTAGACAGATTGATTGATAACAAGTTCTAGGTAGATGTGAAGTCAACATTGGTCAAAGGGGTATCCTATTTTACGATCTTTATTACCGAGTCATTAATTTGCAATTGTATATTGTATTTAAATTACAAAAAAATTCTAATATTGTGTCATTTGACTACACTGCATAGATACCTACTTCATATGACGTAAAACATAATTATAATTTATTACCATAAATAAATCATGATGTATATCCAATTTCGCAACATGAGTTATTTATTACAGTTTCAAAGTCAAAGGTATTTTTGTTAGTGAAGACTTATTGCATCTAAGCAAAATTAAGGTGTTGTAAAACTAATTTGTGCAAATTAAAGGAGTTTCTGCACCTGGGTATAATTTAGATAATGCTATTTAATTTTAAATTCTAGTAAAATTCCTTTTTTTGTTTAAGAGGGTGCTTTGTAAAAGTTGTCAACGTTGCAAATAGCTGTCAAATATTTGGTTCTTTTTGCTAATTTGTCAATATTACTAAACTAAATTATGAAATATCGCTCTGGAGTGTACTAAAATTTTGACTATGAATTGTTGCCGTCTTTCAGAGTGCAACAACCTCCTAATGTTACTCTCGCAGAGGTTACCATTATCAAAACAATTATAGAAAATGACAAAATCTCAACAAAAAACCTTTCAATTTGTAATCATAATTTATTAAACAGACATCTGTAAACATTAACCCCTTATTCATAAACGATGATTAAAGTTAAATGATGTTTAAGCGCAAAAAATCTATGGAAAACCAGTCGCTAAACATTACTTAACTTTAGGCAACGTTTATGAATAAGTCGTAATATCACCTGTACGTTCATTAACTCAAAACTAAGTTACAATCATCAAAGGTTTTACTACAGAAAGCAGAACCCAGGAATAAAATGCTTAATCGAAGAAAAAAACATAGAAAAAATAAATAAAACATTCATAATATAGAAACAAGTTTTTATTCGCTACAAAAACAAAAACGTATTAAATAAATGCAGCCCGATTTCGGGTGCAAAACAAACGTTGTATACAATTGTCACAACGTACTCTTACGTACTAAACCAATCGTAAAATGTTTATTTCTGTCGCTTGTTAGGAGTCCCATGTGTGAGAATTTCTCACGGGTTTTCCTGTCTACATGGTAACAGGCATTTTAATACGGAATAGGGAGTCACCCTGCGCTTTGATGTTGATGTCATAAAATACGAGATACAATTCAACTTGTATCTGTGTTTGTTTTGGCGTTTCTTCTTGGAGCTTTCCAGATAGGCTACGAGAACGCCATCTAGTTTCAATGTACTGGTGATTTTTTTAAAGTAATTGTCATTAAATTAATGAGAAGGTTCAAGGATGGTATTACGAGGTGGTTATTTGCTACTGTGGGAAAAAAAAATTCTCCGGAGACGTGCCATCAGCGCGCTGGTGTATTCCACTGCGGATTGTTAAACCCCTCATCATGTGCTTTTAGGAAGACCACCGTATGATTTAAGTCAGTGGAAGTCTGCCCTTGATCTAATAATGAGAATTTTCCACACAGATAAAAAGTGGAGGGTATTTGTGACCCCTCGTGCTATACCTACGAGAAACTATTCAAGGTCACTATTTTATTTCAGTGACAGATAATTCTATGTACAGTCGTGCGCAAGATTTAAAAACGATTTTCTCCTAAAACTTTGATAGATATTTTATGTAGTTACTAACATTAAGTACATAGTATTATCGAAACCGTACTGTTATAAAATAGGTCTTTTCTCAAAGTCGCATTTTTATTTCACGAGTAGAGGTATTTATGCTCGTGACGTACAGTCAGTGAAATGAATTATTAAGCAAATTGAGGCATGACATTTGTGATTTGAATCTAAGGACGATTTAATTTGGTTACCAATCTATTTAAATATTTAGATGTTAGTTTGGTATTCTATGTCACCAGAACGACCAACCAATGATATACACCCCAGTAGCTCATTTATGACGTTGGCATAAAATAAACATTCCCAGTTATCTAGGGAGTTGAATCTCAGCGAAACAAATGACAGTGTCAACATTGCGACTCCTGTTCATTTTGTGTTGTGCACCTTTTATTTTTCATTGCAACCCGCCACCGAGCCGCGGAGGGTAGCGGGAGGCTGAGGCCACGAAAATAGAGGAAAGAAACTGACACTAAAAATAAATGACATGTCAAAAATCAACTTCGACTTCAACTCTAGATATGTTCTTTTGAATGACAAACATCATTGCGCTGTGAATAGAAACTATAACGGACCTACACAGAACAAGTCTTTATCAGTTTTTTTTCAACTACCTAGTAGGTATGGTGAAATTAAAAATGAGGAAATCAATTAAAGTAATTTTTATTTTTGCCAATAAACTAAATTAATGACCATGAAATACATTGTAGCACAAGCTTATATACGTATTATGCCTACCAGTCTAAGGTCAAATTCTAACCGGAAAAGATCGTTGCGTTCTTTTATATGAATATGACGTACTCGCGCGATCAATCCAGTAGCGTTTGCACGTCATAATTCTTACAAACGATCATGTCGATCGCGTTCTTGTGCGATGGTCGCTTTTAGCTAGGACATGGGTAAGACAAAAATAATTGTTGGAAGTTCCAAAATTAGATTTGAATGTGTGGGTAATCTTTTTGTACAAATAAAAGTTATTTAAAGATACCCGCTGTCAAGGTTGGCCTTGACCTTGAAAATTTGTTACAGCCGGATTGCGACAAATTTTCCCAAAAAACATAACTTATACATAATAAAACCTCCAAAAATATCTAAGAATAACTCAACTAGTTTATAGAACCCTATTTCATTTTATTTATATACTGGTTTGGGACTGGAAGGAACATTATTTATCTAAATATATGACAACTATTACCATATCTCACGAATATATAATAGGAAGTGATCTACTAAATAATTTAGACTAGGTACTGTTTGGTATATGCGAAATATAACGAAAAGGAATTTGGGTCTTGGCCAATAAATATTTTTATATGGTGTTCGATATGGCATATTGAATACATTTTCAGCCCAAATTCAAGCTAACAGAAAACACAGATCTCAAGTAGAAGGTGAGCACATAGTAATTTAAAAAGGACGTCTCCAAAAAATACAGGAGAACACAATTAATTTTCACTCAGACTTAGTCAAAGTCAAAGCATTTATTTCGACAACGGACTTCACACTCATAGGTAACCTTGCACTTCCTTACTTCAGTAGCAAATCAAAAACAGAGAGCCCTATAATTCTAACAATAACAAAAGCATAAATTCCGTCTCTCTTGTAGCCCCATCCAAAGAAATGGCCGTCGCGTTGACGATACTCGTTCCCGGGGCAATGATAAGCGAAATAAATGAGATATCTCCGTGCCGGGACAACGTCGATATCGGCCAGAATGAATTCCTTCTCGCGAGTAATTGTATGCCGACGTTGTATCGATACTACAGTAATTTCACTCGAGTAGAATGTCAGACTCAAAATTCAAAATGGTCGAAAATCAAGGTCACTTGAATGCGCACTTGTCTGTGGTTGTAGCAACGTGCAGTGGTTGCTGGGTGACGGTTTTTGTTTGGGCAGTCTCCCTAGACTACAGCGTCATTATTTCCAAATACGTAAACAATGTCCCCATTCACTGGAAGCAAGCAATGCTAGATTAGTCATTGCAGCGCTGCTGGGTGGAGGCTTCTCTCCAGCAGTGGATGTCTTTCGGCTTCTATGAAAACAATTATTCGCCCCTGCATCTCGTGTTATCAAGTTCAGTGAGTCGAGGAAAAGATTTTAAGCCCCATGATTACAAAGGACAGTCCTCAAATTCGTCCATCTTTAACCCTTCCCAGTTTTAAATTTCGAGAAACAAAATGGCGAATCAACTACCCAGCAACACATTTATGTCTGCCATAATATCAGATTGTGTTGTCATTCTTTATCCCAGTCTGATCAGACAGAAATTCCAAAAGACAATACTATTTACTGTTTTTAACCGACTTCAAAAACAGGAGGAGGTTCTCAGTGCGTCTGAATGTTTTTTTTTTTTATGTGTGTTCCTCGATTACTCGAAGATGGTTGGACCAATGTTTGGAAATTTCTTTTTTTTTTTGTTTGAAAGGGTAGACTTACCAAAAGGTCTCATTGTCATCAGGTCAGGATATGATGATGGGATTCTGGATGGGATTCTGGAGAAATCGAGGGAACTTTTCAAATATTATAGGCACACCTATAGTGATTTGGGTATTTTTTATAGTAACTGGTGCATTTGCTCTCGGAAAGCACCATTTGGTGAAGTGGAACTGATGATGAAAACCACAGATGGCCCCCGGAACTACTCAATAATAAGTATTTCACGGGTTGCTATTCGATTACTTTAATATGGTTGCTAAGCAATGTATGCTCGTCACAATTCATATGGTGCAGTGGAGCTGATGGTGAAGTACCAGGAGAACTCTTCAACCATTAACGTCCCTGCATCGGAAAAAGCAATATTTTGTAAATGGTGATGAGCAGTTGACATTAGGCTATTATAACTTAGATAAATTAATCACGCAATAGAATTTTACTATTACCAAGTATAATAATGATGTAACCTAGTTACTGATTTTTTGTTTAATTTCAAATGTTAAAAGATATAAATGAGCCAAATTATGACGTTCTAATGCCATCATGATTCCAGTGCGCGAGAGAGATCTAGCTATGCATGACCGATAACACCACCAAATGTTAAAAGATATACATGAGCCAAATTATGACGTTCTAATGCCATCATGATTCCAGTGCGCGAGAGAAATCTAGCTATGCATGACCGATAACACCACCAAATGTTAAAAGATATACATGAGCCAAATTATGACGTTCTAATGCCATCATGATTCCAGTGCGCGAGAGAAATCTAGCTATGCATGACCGATAACACCACCAAATGTTAAAAGATATACATGAGCCAAATTAAAAGTACATCCAAAGGTACCTAATACTCTTGAAGACCTGGAGGGGTCAAGACATTGCAGCATAACTCTGCATGTCAAAACTTTTTGGTTCTTTATAATCAACCTTTTTTGCAAAAGTTGAATCAATTGACGGACCCAGTTTGTGGAAAATTATCGAGTTTTTTTCAAGTGAACCACACTTTCTGTGCCGTCCTATTAATACCTCATGGCAAAACTATATTGAGAATGGTATATTAAGTATTATTCTAAGCATTCATCTTTATTTTTTCTGGTACGTATCTTTTAACAGTTTTCCTCAATCGGAAGTTCAGTCTGATCACGCTGGTCTAACCCTAATTCATTTTGTCTTAGGATTGAACAGCTTTGAACAGGCCGCCTTTCGGCCTCCAGGTTTTGGCCTAAAATTACGCTGGACGGCCTTGGCCAACGTCGAGAGTTGGACCGCATTTAGACCACTGAAGGTTTCACAAACAACGCCAGTTCCTGAACCTGCGACAATCTACAGTCTACGTCACCTCGCCGGACGCAATTACTTATGCCACGGTTTTTTTTATGATAATTTTACGTACAAATTTAATAGTGTAGATAGTACGAGATTTTTTTAATTCATTAACTATTTAATTTTATTTGTAAAATGCGAGATACCTTGGTTCTCAATTTTTTTTATAACGATATGTTTTGGTAGCGTTACTAATTAGTGATTGCAATCGACTAGATAGTACGTTTATTTTCTCGTTCGTTATTCGCGTACCTATCGGACCAAAGTTCTCTATTTTATTCCCTTCACACAAGACAACCTGCAACTTTTTTATACAATAATATTCATTTTTTTACCTTTTAATGTTATTTTCTATTTTTATTTTAAAAAACAAAATTAAACGTGTCGTAGCAGAAAAGTGAATCTTCCGTCTTTTTATTTATTTTTTTTCGCTACAACATGTATTAGACTATTAAGTAGCGGTCACTCCCCAGTGCGAATCGTAAGCGCAGCTTTAATCTCTAAGATCGAACCGCGTGGTTTTTATTTAAGGGGGAAGTGCTAAGGTAGCCCGCGAAATTCTTGCAATTTTATAAATTTGCAGCTCAGTGTCTGAGTGTATGTTGATTAAAGTATGATTCACGACCGTAACAAATATGTATTTACAGAATTATAATCATTAGAACCAGTAGTACAACTCCTTAAACTAGTATACAAATGTCAAGATTTCATGAAAGAGTGGTTCAATAGGATTACTTGGTCTTAGAGAGTTTGATGATTTTATTTATATAAATACATATTTGTTACGGTCGCGAATCATATTTTAATCAACATACAACCTAATACTGACCTGCAAATTGTAAAAAATTGAATTTCGCGGGCTACCCTTTTGCCATAACCACAAGTTTCTCAGAATATAAAACACATAATCTCTTAATTATTCTAGGACTTTTCCTGTTATTTCCAAGAAACGTCTTTGTAAACCATTATTTATTGTGCAAGATGGAAGTGCCAGTTTGAAAGAAAGGAAGAAAATACATTTATTTTGCCAGAAGGTTTTATTTCATGCACGTTTCACGTACACAGCCTGTGGACCATGCGTTTGCTTACCTTTTTTCCTTAATTTACTTACAGAAAAAGTATATTTTAGTTGATAGAAATACGCGATGTCAAGGCAAGATCGCTAGCACCATGTGCGTGTCTATAGACAAGTGACACGTCCGGATTTATTGACGAGTCAAGCTAACCCAGCAAAAATATTTCATGGAAAGTAGGTTGCCAAGACTACATAACGCTTTCATTGTTAAAAAGTTATCAGATCTAATGTAGAGCCAAACCCCTAACTCTACAAGGTCTAACTCTACAAACCTTACATCTTGGTCAAAATGTACGGTTGGCCGTTTCGCGGCCGGCGCACAGACATTCCTATGGGCTTATGGTAAGAAATTAAGTCACTGGTTTTTAATGTTGCGTTATGCATTATTTCAATAGAATGGCCAAGTCATGCATTTTGACCAAGATGTAAGGTTTATAGAGTTAGGCCTTGTAGAGTTACGGGCTTGGCTCTACATTAGATCTGATAACTTTTTAACAATAAAAGCGATAAGTGAGTCTTGGCAACCTACTTTACATGAAATGTTTTTGGGAGGATTTCATTTCTATTTGTGGCTACGTATTTTTCGTAATAAATACTGACTTGCTCCTCTCTTTAAGGGGTTGGAGAGTGAAAGTAACAGATTTCTTAATGTTTTTGTTGTTTGTGTGCAAATCCTAGCCTGTATACCAAATTTCAGCGTTTTAGAACTTCGGGAATTATCCTTATGGGTCTATTTTTAACCAATTTCAAAATAAGGAGGAGGTTCTCAATGCGTCTCGTATACATAATAATATATTTTTATGTTGTACACCGATTTCTCCGTTAATTGTCGACCGATTTTGAAAATTATTTTTTTGTTTGAAAGGGCTATGCTCTCGAAGTAGTCCCATTGTCACCACGTCAGAATCTGATGGAAATCGAGGGAAACCCTCAAATTTTATAGGCACACCTTTAGCGATTTGGGTATTTATTATAGTAATTCGTGCATTTGCTATCTGCAAGCACCATTTGGTGAAGTGGAACTGATGATGAAGACCAAAGATGGTAACCGAAACTAGGGCAAAACTTGGGTAATCGGTGATAGTTTTGTTTTTTACTTGTAAAATTCGATTCATTGATCAGATTATTTTTTAAATTTACTGCAATATAGTAGACAAAAGAAGCTTTGCTAACTTATATCTAAAAATGTGGCAAATACTATAATGATTGAAAAATATACATTTATCAAGTCAGTAGTAACTTGGTAATATAACACATATTATCTATCACCGAATAGCTGCATATCACCAATTAGCCAAGTTTTGCCCTACTCAATAATATTCCACGGAATGGGATTCGATTACTTTAATATGGTTGCTAAACAATTTATGCTCATCATAATGCATATGGTGAAGTGGATATGATATTGAAGTACCAGGAGAACTCCTCAAACATCGACGTCCCTGCATCGGGAAAAGCAATATTTTATAAATGGCGATGAGCAGTTGACATTAGGCTATTATAACTTAGATAAATTACAAACCGACTCACTAAAAAGTGAAAAATAAAAAACTTTTTTACAAAAAAAAACAACCGACTTCCAAAAAAACATTACAAAGTGAAAAATAACTTTAATGTCGGTAGTCGGTGTCACAAAACTAAAATACAGATCCAAAGACACCGATATGACACCGACTTTCGAAATCAAAGTTATTTTTCACTTTGTAGTGTTTTTTTTGGAAGTCGGTTGTCTTCTTTTTGTAAAAAGTTTTTATATACAGACCTGCACCCACCATTACGGGGCTTGGATAGTGAAACTTACAGACATCTTATTTCTTTTATTGTTTGTGTGCAAATCTTAGCCTGCTTACCAAATTTCAGCTTTCTAGGACTTCGGGAAGTGCCCTACAGGTTTTGAGGAGTGAGTGAACAAGTCAGTGAGTGAATCAATCATTGACGAAATCGACGTATTTTAGGTATTACTAAACTCCAATGTATAAAAGCTAGACAAATGAAACTTAGTGTGTTTTATAATTTTACTAACTTCATCTTATCCTATGAATTCGAACTCTCTAGTATTATCCAGGCTGAAGCTATGAGGGTGGGGCATGTATTTGATCATTCGGCTCCCTTCAAAATGGTTGAGCAAAATAGTGCTGATCCATGCGACATGCTCGTTAACGAGCGCCGTCAGTTGCGACCGGTTATCTCTTAGCTGCCAATATTTTAATTATTTTATTTTTGAATTGTTTTTTTTCTGTTTACTACTCTCGATGCTTTTAACATGTACGTTTTTTACATCGTTCTCACATTAATTATAAATTCAACATAATGATGTTACTAATATTTTTGTAACAATAGATTTAAAATAAATAGTATTAATAAATAGTAATAATATAATTTAGGTACCTCTAGCCAGGTGCCTGAGATGGGAGAAGAGAGAGAATCTTCATTGAAATAAACGCCTAGCTTTTCTTCGCGGAGCGACACACGGCTCTACATACTTGCATCGTATTAAGAACATGCTTCGCCCCCAATTGATAAGGATTTTTAGGGACAAACAACAGGCGAAAGACTGCTGTGGGTTTTATGAATTACTAAAGCTACATACCGACAGCAGTTTGTCAAAGTTTCAGGCTTCAACTGCCTCTAACGACTATCTGTAATAATATTCAAAGAACAAGTTGGACTGTTTTGCAGTATGGTTGGCTCTTGAAGTTTAACTGTTTGATCCCACTTGGGTTTAGCCAAAAAGAACTTCAAGATTAGCTTTAAAGCCAAGAGCGGGTTATTGCAATATTTGTAGGTATTTTTTTATAATTTAAGATAGGTTTGCTCTTGACTCTAGTCGAGGTCAGAGATGACAGAGACAAAGTCGACGATGGAGCGAGCTTACCCAGAAGAAGCCTGTTAACTCTCACTTTGAAGAGATCGGGGTTGTATACGTTCGGAAACACAGACGCAGGCAGAGAGTTCCACTCCTTTGCTGTGCGCATCACAAAAGACATTTGAAAACGCTTAGTGCGAATTGGTGGAATAGCAACTAGGTAGGGATGGTAACCTGCAGTGCGTCTAGATATCCGATGGTAGAAGGGGGCAAGAGGTCGTGGAGTTCTCGAGCACACTCACCGAAGTACAATCTGTAGAAGACCGACAAGCAGGCAACCTTGCGGCGATGAGTCAAGCTGTGAAGCTTGGCATCCACCAGTCTTACGTCGTCAATGAGCCTCTTAGCTCTGCGTTCCACCGAATCAAGCGCGGCAAGTTGGTATTTAGCTGAGCCATCCCAAAGGTGGCTGCAATACTCCATGCAGGATCGGACTTGCGCTTTGTAGAGAGTTAAAAGCTGTCCAGGTGTAAAGTATCGCTTCACCCTATTTAGAATGCCCAGTTTCTTGGCCGCAGTTTGGGATTTGTACTCGATGGTGGATCCAAAGTTGAGAAATGATGTCAACTCCATGCCTAGGAGCTCGAGCCGATCAGTTACAGGAACAGATGTACCCCGAAAAGTAGGAGTTTGATCGAAACGACTCCTTCTAGCGGTAAAAAGACACGCCTATGTTTTGGTGGCGTTAAAAGAGACCAGATTATCATCACCCCACTGGGAGATAAGACTTAAGGTCAAATCTGTCCGCTCTACCATGGCCTCTCTTAAGGAACGAACTTCGGCCCCACTGGTTTTTGCGCTGGACAAGTATCTCTCTGAAACTGTCATCTGCGTACCCAACAATACCAGGTTGAAGTAGGTCATTGATGTGCAGCAGGAAAAGAGTTGCAGAGAGAACAGACCCCTGAGGAACTCCGGCATCAATAGCCATAAAGTCGGAAGAGCAGCCGTCAACGACTACTCTGATCGACCGTCCACTAAGGAAGTCTGATATCCAGCTACAAAAATCAGCTGGGATGCCATAAGCAGGAAGCTTGCTGAGTAGACCAGCGTGCCAGACCCTGTCAAAGGCCTTCGAGATATCAAGCGATATAGCAAGTGTTTCGCCGTGTTTCTCGATGGCCTCACCCCAGCAGTGCGTGACATACACAAGAAGATCGCCAGTTGACCGTCTCCGGCGAAAGCCATACTGACGGTCACTGGGGAGATCATTGTTTTCAAGGTAGGTCAGCAACATACTGTTCAGTACCCTTTCCATAACCTTGCACAGAATGGAGGTAATGGCGATCGGACGATAATGGGCAGGGTCTGCACGGTCGCCCTTTTTGGGGCCTGGTTGCACATTTGCAAACTTCCAGGATTTTGGTACCGTCCTTTTTTTAAGAGAGAGGCGGAACAAACGTGTTAACACAGGAGACAGTTCAGGCGCACACTGCCTCAACACTCTCGCTGGAATGCCGTCAGGCCCGCTGGCCTTGTTCACGTCTAGACTGCACAATACTCTTCGGACCTCTTTAATGTGAACTGCGATCTCCGGCATCGAGGTATATGAGAAAACGAGTTTCTCGGTCCGCTATACTCGTATTTCCGGTTTTCATCAAAATCAAGTGGCTAGCTCAGTCGATTTCGGTATAGCGTGGCCTTTAGGGAATGTGGCTTGTGGGCTCGTGGCTAAATAATAACAGCCGCACGAGTCGATCGAAGGTTAAGCTATGCTTGCCGCGGTCGGTTCGTGGATGGGTGACCATCCATTACATATCGAGACTTTTCCATGTCTCGGAAAGCACGTTAAGCCTTTGGTCCCGGCTGTCATTCATAGATCTTTGACAAACCAGTCTTATCAAGGAGTATCGTGTTACCCAGTTACTGTGTTGTGGAGGTCAGA
Source organism: Fissipunctia ypsillon (assembly GCA_947568875.1). Classification (NCBI taxonomy): domain Eukaryota; kingdom Metazoa; phylum Arthropoda; class Insecta; order Lepidoptera; family Noctuidae; genus Fissipunctia; species Fissipunctia ypsillon. Next base: position 21,060,159 of record OX387649.1, read on the forward strand.
TAGGCAGTCGCTCCATGTAAAATACTGGTATTCAACTGTATCCGGTTAAACTGGAAGCTGACCCCGACAGAGCTAAGAAAAGTCTAGACAGATTGATTGTGGCATTTTCGGTTATTTACATAAAATGATTCATTCTAGAATACTAGAAACTTTAAATGCGGGACGTTATAATAATATAAGACAGAAAACTCTAAATTACGACGCTACTTTTTAGTTTTCTGAATATTTTCTGTCGTTGTACCGAGTTATGTTTAAAACACAGATTTACGACTACATTGTTTCGAAGTCTGCATTACATTACTTTATTCATGAAACTATACGAGACAAACAGATAGCTGTTTTTATTATTATTGTATGTAGAACAATGCTGGTTTTATAGCATCAATGATTTGCACGTTCAATCGGAAAACGCGGGGTGGCTGGTCATAGATGGCTGAGAATGGCCGAGGATGGGGCTCAGTGGCGTTTAATTGGAGAGAGCACCTAGTACTTCCAGCAATGGACTGTTATTGCGATTGATGATGACAATCCTGTACATCCTCGGGTCTTCAAATGTGTAGTAATTAATGTAGGAGCGTCTACGTAGTTACGTTATAGATTTATTACACACTAGCTGTCCCCCGCGACTCGTACCCGTGGAAGTCGTACGGTACACAATATACTAGAATAACAGCCACATTTTAATAAAACTACCTCGTCTACCGACTGGTCGCGTTGCATCGCCCGCCCGCGCTGTTACTTCGTTTTCGCCTAACATTCTTACTGAGTTTTTTTTCTTTTCACTCGGATTTTAAGGGTCGTAGCGTGATGTTAAACAGCCTATAACGATCCTCGAGAATTGGGCTACCAAATGCAAAAAGAATTTTTCAAATACGACTTTTTGTTCACAAACTATGGGTTTACAATTAGGTTTTTTTTTTGCGCGGCACCCTAATTATGTTTCTAAAATAAAATTAGCCTTAGTTACTTCCCGTAACATCAGATATCTTCCAATGAAAGTCCAAACAAAATCACTCAAGCCATTTCGGAGATTAGCCGGTACAAACAGACAGTGACAAATTTTTTTTAAATTATGTTTTTGTTATTATGTAAGTACCGTATACACTTTCATATGCATTTTAGTAAAAAGCTGTTATTTTGACATCAAAGTCAAGGTCAAATTATTTATTTCAAATAGGCACATAAAAGGCTTTTTTGAATGTCAAAATTGATTTTAGTCGCCCTTTCCTAAAGGTAAATTCGTATGGAGAAGAATGGGCAAGAAACTCCACCGTTACTCTTTTAAAATGTGTTGCAATATTTTGTACAAGTACATTTATAATTATATGTGAAGACGATGCACCTAGAATGAGATTAATATACCACAATAGGTAAATAATTGAAAATGAAGCAATGACAGATAAATTAAATACGTGTTAGATACACGGTGCTCACATATTCACATGCATTGGAAAAGTGTACGATTTTCCTAAAATTTTGACAAGTACTATGTCAGTGTTTGAGCCAAAGTAATCACAGAATGTAAAATCAGTGTCATAAAACATGATAAATTATACAATATAATTAGCAACCAGTTTGATTTTGTCTAGACTCTAGATTGTCCTATGGAGCACGACCAGCATGTTTGCAAGCATTCTTACCTTGGATATAATCCTCTAATTTGTAATATGCTTTTTTACAAAGTGTACTTTTAATAGTCTTAAATTTTCTTTCATTTAATTGCAATATATCACAAGGTATTTTGTTGTAACATTTAACAAAGTACCCCATAAAAGATGTATGTACTTTAGATAATCTAAAAAATGGCCGATCTATTTTATTTTTATTTCTAGTACTAAAATTATGTCTGTAATTTATTTTATTAAATAGATGTAGATTTTTTCTTACAAATAAATATGAATGGGCAAGGTACCGTCATAATATTAATCCTTTTAAATAGTTCTCTGAGAGATTCGCGGCGACGTAGATTATACATGGCTCTGATGACATTACAAACAGACACTCCAAATTTATTTATTTGTATAGATTTAAATGGTACACCTTTTCAGTACGAATATTGCTGTATTTATATTCTCACACATATATACAAACTTGGCACCACTTACTACTCAATTAAACAGTATATACTTTAGACTTCTTAAAGATAACCTTTTAGCTCCGAGGCTCGAAGAGAACTAACTTAGCAAAACAGACTTAGCAAGACAGCTACGCTCCAAACATCATATTTCCATTCCCCTTTCGTTAAAAAACCAGTACTTTTACGGTAACTGTCAAATGAGATACTTTTAAACTTCATGGCTACATTGATAAAAAAGTGATAGAGGCAAATCACATACTTTCAATTTTATATTTAGTATTTAAAATCACTACAAATCTTATTAATACTTGGAAATTATGACAAGATATATACATAAATGTTCAGTGAAATAGAGCAGTGGTAGCCCAGTGGTAACGATCCTGACTTAAGAGTTGTAGGTCGTGGGTTCGAACCCACGCAGGCTCTTTACTTTGTGTAAATCATTACCACTGCTCAGAACGAAACGAAACGGTGAAGGAAAACATCGTGAGAAAAACGGGCTGGCCTAGAACCAAAAATGCGAAGACGTGACATCTACCAACCCGCACTGAGCCCGCGTGGTGGATTATAGTCCACCACTCCCTCTCAAAGAGACGAAGCCTGTGTCTCAGCAGTGGGAAAATTATAGGCTGATTATGGATGGATTATGGGCATAAATGTTCTAAATGATGGTGAAATCGCATTGAAATACATTGTGTAGTTTAGAAGATCTAAACGGTCATTTAGATAGAGACGAAAAGCGAATTTATACGTATAGCTAAATAACTTTTCACGAACTTTTCCTTCTTAGCGAAAACTTTAAGCCGCTCGGAGTAGGTAATGTTCTGACTCTGTGTCTCTATGTAAGAATTAATCATAATAATTTATCTAATAGCTCAGGGCTACCTTCCAGCCGGAATGACCTTGTTTGCCAGACCTATAAGCATAACAACATGTGAGAGGGAAAAAAATATGTATCAGACAAAGAGATAATTTTTAACCGACTTCAAAACAAGGAGGAGGTTCTCAGTTCGTCTGAATCTTTTTTTTTTATGTGTGTTCCCCGATTACTCGAAGACGGCTGGACCGATTTGGAAAATTCTTTTTTTGTTCGATTCCCGAGCCGGGCAAAGTGTTATTGGATTTTTTCACCTGGAATTTCTCGGTAGCAGCCCGGAGCCTGGATTTGATCCCGGTTGATGGCAATAGGCTCGCCCCCTTACATGGGACTTAAACATAGCTGGCGAAATGTGGGTGTACTATAGACCAGGTACTACTAGCATCCGGGTGTGCTAACACCATTTGTGGGAGAGGTACCTAATTCAATGAATAAAAGGCTGTTTATAATATGTATATCGCGTAATCTTTATATCTTCTATCTATATAAACAGCATGTCCCGGAATTAAAGCACAACCTCTTAAGGGCTCATTGTACTCATCATTATAAACAACTTTTACTATGGGACCAAACCTGAAATCACGAAAAAAATTCAGCTGTTCCCTACATTTTGTCAAATTATGCCAACATAAACGCACGGAACAGCTGATTCCCTATGGACTCCAACACGGCTAGAAGAATTTTGATGAAATTTTCAAGAATTCTTCAAATTAGTCAAGCGGGTGATCCTGTGAAGTTTGCTAGCGATCAGACTAACCGTGCGAAGCCATGGCGGGTCGCTAGTTATTTTAAATAATCAAATCATTTCTCATCTTATATCATGGCATACACTGTCAGCTCTCTAGCTGGGCCTAATTCTTTTTCCTCTTCTTAAAAGGAATTAGAGTTTGTCTCATATTAGGATGAAAATACACATGCCTGTAGCTTGTACAAAACTATGCAAGTAGCTGGCATGCCATGGGGCATGCAAGCTACTCGCATAGTTTTCACAGCTTGCATAGCTTCTGATTGGTGAATGCCACAATTGTCATTCACCAATCAGAAGCTATGATGGTACATTGGCATACCAGCTACTTGCATTGTTTTGTACAAGCTACAGGCATGTGCATTTTCGCCCTTATGCCATCAACATATAAACTACCTATTCATAAAGGTTGCATGGTTATACAGGCGATGTTATGTTATACTAGCTTTTGCCCGCGGCTTCACCCGCGTGGATGTCGGAAAATATCCCGCGGGAACGTACTACCGGGATTAAAAGTACCGTGTTAATCCAGGCAAACAATGTCTTCTCGCACTGCTTATATAGTATCCGAGGAGCGGCGCGCGGATTGATATAGGATTGCTGGAGGATAAAAACTATGTACGGTCGGGGATCCCCGTCAGGAACGAAGTTTATGAAAGACTATGACAACGACACCCATGACGAATAATTTTAAAATATTCGCAGCCGCCATCTTGGATCTTCATTTTGACCAATTCGAAAGAAATTCGAAAAAAAAATTCGAAGAATTCGAAAAATCGATCCGATTCAAGAATTCGAAAGAAGAAATTCGCACGGAGGGGGCAAACAAGTGTGAACAATTTTTCGTTTGTGATGTTTTCTGCCAGTTTACTCCTACCGCAAGCCGCGTAAAAGAAATTCGTTCCGAAAAGCCTAAACCCTAACAATAGTAATGGAATATATAACGGAACGGAAAATTACCTACTCGCATGCCAAATTTGAAGGCAACTTTAAAGCAAAAATATAAACCCTCTTTAATCCCTATCCCGTGGGAATTTCGAAAATAATAGTAACGTAAATATGTAATTACAGGTACGGAACTTAGTAAAGTTATTGTTCTCTGAATTACTAAAGTGTCTTTGGCGATGGTGAAAGTTGGGCTAACCGATGATAAGTACCTAAGGATTTTTAACCTCACCTAACCTAACCTTAGCGATGATTTTCCAAAAACACCAAAACACGTCATTCGTAATTTCTAAACAAAAAGCTTAATTCCAATTTCATCCTTACAAACTTTCACCCCTATTTTTCCCCTTAGGGATGATTTTACAAAAATGCTGAAACATGAGGTTTTTAATTTTTAACCAGAATTACGTACCAATTTTCATGGCTTAAACCACAAAAATGACGATTTCCCATACAAACTTTCATCCCCTATTTTACTCCCTTAAACTCAAACTCAAAGCATTTATTTCAATTAAACCAATTACAGGCACTTTTGAATTGTTAAAGAGTCAGTCAGTTAGTCAGAAAATTGAAGCTAGTCGCCCATTCCAAAACGTAGATCTCTATGGAGAAGAATGGACAAGAAACTCCATGGACACTCTTTTAAATCAAAACTATTACAAAATCCTGGGTACATTGTTCTTGTTGCTTCTACAATAACAATGTAAAAAATAAATAATTAAAAACAATTCAAAATATAAGATTAAAAATAATCCCTAGCAGGGGTTAAATTTCAAAAAATACTTCCTTATTCCTTGTATACATTATAAAGGGAACCTCTGTGCAAAATTTTAGCTTTCTCGGTCCAAGGGTTGGGGTGGGCGTTGATGAGTCAGTCAGTCAGTCAGGACTTTTCTTTTTATTTATATAGATTTGCGGAATTCCGAATGTATGTGGCCGACCTTAAAAAGAATTTAGTGTTCGTATCTTAATTAATAATTTAAAATGAGTATCATTAAAAATCAATATTATTTAATTACATATTAGAAATTTTGGATAATCCAAGACAGCTGTTTATCATATGGATAAAAAGATAATAATTAAAGATTTTCTGATAATTACAGTTGACAACTAAAACGCTGATGAGTATCATGATTATTTCGAAGACGTAGGTAGATTATTAGTGTACTCACCAATTATTTATTAGTCATGTTAGTGTAAATGCGGCCAAATATGAGCATCCATAAGTGACCGTGTCAAGCTGGGAATACATGGAAATCTCGTAGAGCTTTTATTCGTTGAGCAGTCATGACCACACGGAGTGGTACCTAATAGCGTGAGAGAGTCACTGCCAATTTATCCCGCTAGATGTCACATCGTCGTTGGTGTTGTTTACCTTTCAAACACGCGATGATTAGTTAACACGTAAGAAATGTATGCATTTCTCATGTGTTAACTAATCATTTCAATCAACTCAGCCTATCGCAGTCTACTGCTGGACATATGCCTCTCCCAGGCTGCGCCACAACACCTTGTCCTCCGCCTTCCACATCCAGTCTGTCCCAGCCACCTTCCTAAGGTCGTCGGTCCATCTAGCTGGGGGCGACCCACACTACGCTTACCGATACGTGATCTGCACTCCAGGACTCGTCTGCTCCACCGGCCATCGGTCCTTCGACAAACATGGCCAGCCCACTGCCACTTCAGTTCAAATAATCATCTAATTATTCGATATCAACCATTTTCTTGCTGATAAAGAAAGAAAATTGGGGGTCAGAACCATATGCCTAAAAATCTGGATAGCATGTTTAGTGGCAAGGATTATATTTATGGAAGGGAGCTCTTATAATTTTTAGTATCCTTGATAACATTCAACAGACAGACAGCTGGTAGTTACCAGCGAGAGTGGCGTCATCTGCCATTAGCAATCGGCACCTGTCCCACCGCCAGCGAGAAAGCGACTAGCTAACAACGACTTTCTCGCTTAAGAAACTTACCAAAGATTGTAGGTCTCGTGTAAGTAAAAGAGATACTACAGTCTGTTAATTTTTGTAATTGCTGACTGTTAACACCTCCAGTGAGTACTCGTTTGCCACAGAAACAAGACATATCAAAGAGAGTACTCGTTCAGCGACGCTCGCTTGGTGGCAGAATATTTGCTGATAGACTCACGCTTGGTACATACGCAAACCAGCGAGTAACCACTCGTCGCCGTCGCGCACTCGCTGCTCGTTGCTCGCAAACTCGTTTTTAGTTGCTAGCTCTACTCGCTTCTCGTTAGACGCCGGGACAGGTGCCTTACCTGTCTCACCCCATTGACACGGTAAAATTCCATAGTGCGGTCGAGAACTTGCAAGACTCACCACACTTCTCTCGTCTGCTTGAGCAGTTGGCTATGACTTCTCCAGATTGCGATGGAGATGATTTAGTCATCTTAATGTAATGTGAACCTTTCTATCATGGTGATTTAGTTAGACTTCACCTTGCACCAGCTTTAAATACTTACATTGGTTCATTGTGGGCTAGTTCCCTTGACACAAATGAAGATCGTCTATATCGTGTTCTTCATTATAAAGGATTGTGAATAAAGACATAATAATGCCCATTTTTCACCTGACTATGTATATAAATGAAATAAATCTTAAAATTCAGCTAATTGAATTGTATATCAATTACGCTTAAACACAAAGTTAAAAGAAACGCAGGATTTTTTTTTTCTAAATATTTCTTTATTCTTATTCCACGTCAAGGGTAAACGTATTATCATGTTTTGAACGCATCTCAACTACCCTTTTTTTACGACGTTCCATTTTACACACTGCTACTTGACTTTATTCCTTAATTTTTTCCCATGTTTGAGTTTTATACATTATTTTACGTTTTATTTAATCAGTAAGCATTTCTTTATTAGTCTTTGTATAATACAGATTAATTAAAATTAATCATGCAGTATGTAATTGAGTTCGCACGACTGAAACGGATTTTTTTTTCCTTTGACCATTCTTCGTTGTTGCGTTTGCGTCTCGTTGTGTACTGTGCCATTTTCATTGTCAGATTTTTTAGACGACGTAGTTATAAGAGATTTAGATGAAAATGATGGTAATTAATAAACCATTCCACTATAACATAGTGTTTTATTTGTTTTTCCCGTTCCAGCGTTAATAATTAGTTCTAGCATATTTATTTCTTTTTTACCTATTTGGTAACGGCAAATCCTAACCTAAAAATTAACATTAATATTTTTTGGACTTCCTAGCGTTTAAATCGTAAAAATGACTACATGACATTATTTTCTAAACTTACAGGTAGTCTTTCTACTATACCTTATAACTATACATACACTTTCATCATCAGGTTTTTAAATGTATGGGAAGTGGGCATTGTTCTTTGGTCCTCAATTCTCAAAAAAAAAAAAGTTTTAAGTTTTTTTTTTGTCAATTAAAACATTTACAGGCACTTTTGAATTGTCATAAGTCAAGTAGGCAGAAATATGAAGCGAGTTGCCCATTCCAAATCGTAGTAGGTTTCTATGGAGAAGAACGGGTAATAAACTACATGGGCACTCTTTTAAATCAAAAATATTGTACCAAAATTCCTTTTTCTGAAGCTGGAATTATTAAAAGAGTTCCTTGATTAACAATTTACTGTGTGGTAGTTGTCTGTCTGCCATAAGGTTGATAATCATGTAGATAATAGTTATCTACAGTGATATGCTGACTGCGATACAAAAATCTGTCATTAATGTTTTGCAGCTGTCCGTTGTCCGGCTATATTATGATACTATATTAAAACCAAACTTTGTAAAAAAAGATGATAAAAAAATTCTTATTGTTTAAAAGACAAAAAGCTTGGGATTGAGCTTCTCGCTCTGTGAAGAGGTAAAACCATAAACTTGACATTTTAATTATTATGCAAAATCATCATTATATACCGTGTATATGTCGTGGCCAAATCTTAGAATTGATAATGTCATTAAGTGTTGGGTCGTTTCATGAAATGGTTGTATTTTATGAAATGGCCAACTAAAATTGACCATATCGTTTAAGCGTCAACGTTTAATGATATGTCAGTCGACGTTTGACCATTATCATTAATGTAGGGTATCTATCGTGGTTCGATCGTAGAAATGTCGATATGCCGTTGTACGTTTTATATTATATACAAAATGACATAAAATATTTACTTTTAAAAGTATTATATTACTTTAATTATTGTTAATGTGAGCACTATGTGGGTATTTTTTTAATTTCCTTTTTCTTTTTCAGTTAGGTTGAATGATGGTCTGGCATTTTGAGTACTTTATGCGGCCTACCAATTTGAGGAGGTCCTTTTTTAGTAGTGTTTATCGAATCGTTGAGCTCCTCAAGTCCTGAGTTGAGCTACACGATTACAGGCAAATGCTTGCACTGCCTTTACATGTCCACTTGGTTGTTCCCTCAAAAGACCATTTCAGATACGTATCTGTGATACATGGTCCTCACATGATTTGACCAAGAATAAAGAGACTTTGACTCCTGACTTTGTTTCGGCATTTCTTCTCAGGGGTAGTCAGATATGAATTATGTCGACTCCATCGAGATTATTTTTTTAATATGACGTGTAAAAGTGATTCCGATATCCTATTTGCAGAATAAACAATTTCATTTTATTTAATTTCATTTCAAAGATAAGCTTTTGTTCCATCATACTCTATTAGCCATGGTTTATATTTTCTATATCAATGTTCAGTAAAATCCAATCTATGGTGGAAACTGCTAACTACGCATCCTCTAGCTTTGCCAATTTACTTTGCCGTAGATGATCCAGAAATACATTTTATGAAAACGTTTTTGCTTTGAGTCAGGACGAACACTATGAAAAGCAACGGCCATAGATTGAAAAAAAATCTAACATCTGGTCGGGGGATCCCCGTCAGGAACGAAGTTCCACACGCACACACACACTTTGTATAAAATAAAAATAGACAGAGAAAGAGAGAAAGTCGCATAACGCTTTGTCCTTACGTGATGATTTCTGCCAGTTAACTCTTACCGCAAGCCGCGTTAAGGAACTTTGTTCCAAAAAATCTGTTTTATTTATGCCAAAATGTCCAATGCCACTTCTATTTATTCTTAAAACCACCGTAACTAACTCGACCTAACCTCTTATCAAAGTTCGAAACTATTCCTGTCTAGAACCATCACAAAAAAGGTACCAAGCTTAAACTCAAGCGATAAGGTCAGTACGTTTGTAGAACAACTTGAAAAGTTCCCGAACTTAATTTCCCTTCGGCTAACTTCGGGGAATCTCGGCTGTAAATCTCATCAATTTGTTGGGTATGACTGTCGGTCGATCGGGCCCGAAGGGAGTGTGGCCAGGCTTCGTTTATTGAATTACGTTCGAATTTGGAACCCTTCGGTTGGCGGGAGAATTTTTTGCTTGTACGTGCCCCTCCCCGATAGAGGTAAAGTATTTATGACCCCTTTATTTACGTAGCCATAGTTTTTTGATAAAGTTTCCTGTTTATTTTGGGAAATGAACCGCTTGGTACATAATTAACATTTCATTGAAAGTAAGAATGCCAAAGCAAGCCCAGATTTCACATATCGATGCTTTAGGATATGACCACTACGGTTCCTGAAAGTAAGAAGATCTGATACAAGGAGCATGCGTACGTCTTTTTCTTCAGAAGCATATTTGTAGATTAATAAAATTTTATTTTTGATTCAGTTAATTTGATGCCTAAAAAGAACTTATAATAAAACTCACCAGCGTAAAAATTCCAACAAACGTATCGATAATAATTTTAACATCCCTATAGAATGTAATAGAGAAGACCTCTAAAACAATAATCCATCTGAGTTGTTATAGACAGTCAAGCGTCTGTCCCCCAAGACCGTCCGTTCTTAACCAATTAAACGAATCTCAAGAAATATCCCTAATTCCATTGGTTCATCTGAAATTCCAATGACTATGAACTCTGAAATATTGCAAGAAATTTACCAAGTAAATATCGCTCATAATGAAAACGCCCTTTGTTTGTACAGATAATTGGCGACATGAAAAGCGAAAATTGAAATAAATTAACAAAATTCCTTCTAATATTCGAAGAGGTCTGTCATAAAGCGTTTGTATCAACTTTACATTGTGGACTCAACCTTAGGGTATTTAAATTACAAAGAAAGGGAAACTTTTGACTTTGGTACGCGAGTCTATTAAGAAACGTCAAGACGCCACATCTAACGACGTTTGCTCACGTTGTTTTTGATTAATTAACTGCCATATACGTTTGCCTCGTGAATCCGAGCAGTTAATAATGTTTTTAATTTAATGTGTTTTGTATTGTAGATACGTGGAAATTTTGTTTTGTTATAAACTGATGAATTCGTTTTACTCCTTGTGGTTTTATAGGATGTGTGTGGAATACAATAATCCAATTTTCATATTACTTATACAGACACTAAAACAATATTTATGCACTAAATTTAAATAGTTGTGGTATTCAAATGTAGGTTTATCAAGTCATAAACATTCGACTTTTTAATTTTAAGATACCACTGTATTGTGAAGGAAACGGACGTGACAACCAAACTTTTCTGCAAAAAGATTGATATTAATGAGGAAGCGCTAAGGTAGCCCGCGAAATTCAAATTTTCTTACGATGTTTGCAATTTGCAGCTCAGTGTCTGGGTGTGCGTTGATTAAAGTATGATTCACGACCGTAACAAATATGTATTTATAGAACTATAATAATTAGAATCAGTAATACAACTCTTTAAGTTAGTATAATCCTCAAATGTCAAGATTTCATGAAAAAGTCATTCAATAGGATTGGTCTTAGAGAATTGTAACTTGTTGTGTTGTGACTTAAATTATTATAATTCTGTAAATATGTATTTGTTACGGTCGCGAATCACATTTTAATCAACATACAACCGAATACTGACCTGAAAATTGCAAAAAACGTAATAAAATTTGAATTTCGCAGGATACCCTGGCGCTTTCGCCTTAAGTAAATGTTAGCAGGGTTGCGGGATGTTCGAAAGAGTTACCGTGGCCCCGGCACAGGCAACAGAAGGAACACGGGTGGGTTTTAGTCAGTAAAAGGCTGACACGCCCTCCCGCTCCGCCCAGAGCGGGAGAAGTCATTTGATGATTTCCCATCCACAAAAAAAAAAAAAGCAGGTGTTAAGACACATTATATTGCTATTGTTTGTTACTTTTTACCACTAGATTTGATAGATGACGTCCTTACTTTTCGACACATGTCTCTGGATTATCACAAACACAACACCGTACTTATTGCAGTTTAGTGATATACCACTAAAGTACATAAGCACGATATCATTAATCAATATGATTAACGATTTTTTTAGCGTCATTATAGGTGAAATTATTTTGTTTCACCCATTTCCTGATTAAACTTAAACTGTTAAAATTATTCCTATAACAGCTATTTCTTTAAAGTGCAATCCAGCATACGACAACCTTTTATCAGATAGCTCAATCAAAAATTATAATAATTTTATTATGCTGGGTGTTCAATCAATCCGCCTAGCCTTTTCCCAAATATGTTGGGGTCGGTTTCCAGTCTAACCTGAAGTGTATGTATGCTCCCTAGTAGTGCATAACTAGTAAGTACGCTCCTTTAGAATATAATATATATATATATATATATATATATATATATATATATATATATATATATATATATATGATGATAAGCTAAGTAAGCACTTCAATGCGCATTATAAAATATATTCTCTATAAGCATTGATTAAAGTACATTCAGTCGAGTTGGTTGTCTGATTTAAAAGAGCCTAGGCCCTCCAACATTTCAAACCGAACGCAGCTGAATACTAGTATTTTACACGGAGCGACTGCCTATCTGACCTCCATAACCCAGTAACTGGGTAATACGATACCCCTTGGTAAGACTTGCTGTCAGACTTTCGGACTTCTGACGACCAGTAACGACTGTCAAAGATCCACGAATGACAGCTGGGACCAACGGCTTAATGTGCTTTCCGAGGCACGGAGGCGGCTCGGTATGTAAAGATGGTCACTCATCCACGGACCAACCTCGGCAAGCATAGCTTAATCTGATGGATCGACTCGTGCGGCTGTTATTACTTAGCCACGAGCTTCTTTATTATGCTGGCCGTTAAAATAGAAAAAAGATTTGATCTTTCAGTAAAGCGCCGGCTCTGTAGCTCATAATTGTGTAACAGTCTCTGTTCAAACCTAAATGTGTCGTATTACAAACCCATATTCTAAAGTCAAGTTCAAAAACCTCCCAAACAAAAAAAAAACTACAGACAAACTTTTTTACCTTAAAAAGATACCCATCTTTGGTCGCACAAAAATCTTGACAAGCTCACGTACCTTTTTTATTTTGCGACAGCAGAAAAATGATCTGAAGGTATTGTCTCAAGTTGATAACTCAATTTGTCGTTTCTTGCTCGCGGCGGTAAACTTCGGAGGGATTTATCTTTGGTCCAAGTTTAGACTTAGACCACTAAGACAGATCCCAGGTGCAATCTCTATAACTATTGTAAGGAATAGAAATTTATAGTCGATCTTGTTACTACGGGTGCCTGTTACACCGTGATACTGTTGGAGAACATGGAGTATGAATATTTTGGATGACATGAAATATGACAGATAGAAATAGAAATACTATTTCATTTTATTTAGTTATTACAATATATTGTTATATAGGTACACTTAATTGTCCAGATAAGGCCCACTCGCATGTTTAGTCAGGTTACATGAATTAATGTAGAGCTTGTAAACTCGGAGTTAAGTAATTAACATTTTAACTGTTATTACGCGTTGCGTTGCGTTGCCACTAAAACGTAACACCGGGTTAGATAACCTGATAATAGTGAATTTTGAGTTGGGAACATTGCAGTTCAATCGACGAAACATAAAATAGGATTGCAGTCTATGGCCTGATAAATATAATCCGACCAAAAATTAATTAACGAACAATGAGCGGAAATTGTATACCCATCTCTTTTACACTACATTACGATACGTAATACTTTTTTGTCTTTAAATTTTATAACATGACAATTCATTTTAATCGATTGTTGCGGTTTTTATGGAGACTTAGTTTATTGATTGACAAAAACGTCAGATATGGAAAGTTTGTAATGAAATGTTTTAAGTTTTTTATAATTTGTATTTATTTTTATATGAGTTCATAAAAAAATTGCCTGCTGATATAGTATCAAATTTTCACTTACTATAACGTCGAACAATATAAAATACAAAATAACTTATCAGCGGGACCTCATAAAGTCAATTTATTTTGACATTACTTAAACTAACCCCGAGTTTAGCGACGTAACTCTCCCACATCGGTGGGTTAAATATTTAAAAGTTTAACTCTAGGTTTACGTCTAACTCTTGGTGGCGTAAGATGAATTATTTAATTATCCCTGAGTTAGCTGTTAACTCCAAGTTATATAGGATAACCCATGAACGCGCAAGTGAACCTAAGCAGGTTTACGAGTTAACACCAAGTTGAGACAACATGAGCAGCTTAAAATATTATCTATAGCTAGGATACACAATAATATTTACATGTGAGCCCCAGACTAGACAGTTAGTCTGTATCTTGGGGCTCGGGGTACGAATTCCAGAGTGGAGGCTAGAGAGGTGATTTCAAGTGTTGTATGGTGTGTCTGGTATGTTTGTGTATGTGTGATGTGTGTGTATGGTAAGTGGTGTGTGAGTGCGTATTTGTTTCCATTGCGCGTCGTTTGATTCATTGTCAGGTCAGGGTATTTATTTTTACATGGGAAGCCATTACCTCCTTCTACGAAGCCGTAATGCTCGCGAAGGAGGAGGCGGGACGCGTGAGGGAGAGGCAAGCTTTGTGCCCTCACGCCCCTAGTCGCCGCAGGAGACGCCCTGGGCGTCGGGAATTGGCAGCAGATTCCCGGCCACCGTAGGCGCGGGCTTGCGGACGGCGAGTAATTGGTAGCTCGCCGTCCGGTAAGGACCAGGCCCGAGTCGACGGCGCGTTGCGTTCCACGCGCGCCTCAAAGAGATGTCAGCAACATTGAAGGGGTCCGCTAGGACCGATGCCAGCCGGGATTGCGGGATGTTCGAAAGAGTTACCATGGCCCCGGCACAGGCAACGGAAGGAACACGGGTGGGTTTTAGTCAGTAAAAGTCTGACACGCCCTCCCGCTCCGCCCAGAGCGGGAGAAGTTATTTGATGATTTCCCATCCACAAAAAAATTGTTTCGAGTCATCATAACCAGAGTTTTACAACATTATCTTTATAATTTTTTTAAAACTAAATGAGCTAGTTGTTATATGTGTTATTGCTTTTAACTTAAATTTTCTTCTGTAAGCTTGTTCTAAGACCATCAGCGATTCGGTATATTAGTATGTAAGTCTGTTTCTTCGTCATTGAACTCAAAGGTCCCGGGTTCGATTCCCAGCGGGGCTAAAATTTTCTGCTCGGTTTGGTTGATGGTAGGGCTTGTTCTAAGTCTGCCTGGTTAGCTACCACCATATAACATCTAAAGGCTGAACCCAATAACCTATCTATCACCAGTTTTGGCACACTGGAGATAGAAAAACCTATCTATCTATGATTTTAACGTCCCAATAACCTTCATGAGATTATGGAATCTTACCGGCCTGACATAAGGAGAGATAGAATTAATTACTGTCTACCATCAATAGCAATCTGTCTTTTACTAAAAATAGGTTACTGGGTTCGGCCGTAAGTCTGTCGCCATAACAACACTGTTAACAGCATTTTTGTGTTTCGGCAGTTAGAGGTAATATAAGCAGTTCCTCTGTAGTTGAGGATTCCGGGTAAAGCTCGCTTCGACCTTCGGCCTGATCATCAATTACTATCAGGTGAGATACAGGCCAAGAGCTAGACCACCACACCTTAAAGCAGTATTATTTTAATGTTACATCAGTGTGGGAAAGAGTTCGAGCTAGACGTCCTGTATAGCTTCATCTCTTTCTCACACTGAAGTAACATTAAAATAATACTGCTTTAAGAGGTGGTGGTTGGCCCCCAAGAGCTTCCTTGTTGTGGTTAAAAAAAAAATACTTGCTGATAGTTACCTTATTGAGGTCAACAGTAATTTATTATGTTTGTCACGATTTACTTAAGTAAGCATCATAAGGTACAATTTAAAATTAACTTCATTCGACATTTTCTTCTACGCTTCCAAAGACAACGCACGTACGTCTGTAACGAAGCAGGAGTTTGGCCGAAGAAAATTCTTTAGTACGTTTAACACAACGGCATATTTTTGAACAGAGTCACATTCTTAGCAAAGTATTGTCCAAGACTATCTGTCAGAATTATGTTCTACCCTATTTATACTTTTACAAGTTTAGTCAAAATATAATCAAGTAATTATTGGAAGTTGTATTTAAAATTAAATTAACTATTTAAACGTAAATGTAAAATAATCGAAGCAACTAAATTACATTTCTTAAAATGAATTCTAACGTGATACTTAGCAATGATTGCACGACACGTCATATCCGGCGGATGCCTACTTGGTGTTACCAGCAGCCGTTAACAGTAAGCTCCTACAATTCCTTATAACATCGAGTCCCGATCAAACAACTGCGAACATTAATTCGATTACAGTACGGTGTGACTCGGCGGTCGTGGCGCCGTACTCAGTCAATTGGTGAATTTGGAATGCAAATTCGAGACTTGACGTCGCGTCGAGCCATTCCTTGGCTGTACGTTCAGTTCAGACTTACAGACGGACTTACGGCCGATACAGAATAGATTGCTCAATTCACTTGCTGTCCGTTGTTTACGATTGTGTAGAGCTCGAAATCACTGTTAGATGATTACGGTTCAATAGAACGTAGCTGTATTAATTCACTTATATATAATAATCAGCTTATAAGGTTCCCATTACTGGGACGCAGGCCTACTCTCTGTGAGAGGGAGTGGGCCGTAATCCACCACGCGGGCCCAGTTGGTGGACATATGATACATGTCTTCGAATTTTTGGCTCTAGGACATGCTGGTTTCTTCACGATGTTTCCTTCACCGTTTTGAGAACAGTGGTGATGAAACAATTTACACAAAGCAAAGTGCCTACCTATGGGTTCGAACCCATCGTAAGTCAGGGCCGTTACCACTGGGCCGCCACTGCTATATACCTATTTGTTTTTGTATTAATGTATGTAGTTATAACCCGATCAAAATATCTGTGCCCCTCACTGGAATGCAATACCCTCGCGCTTCTCCCTTCACCTCACCGCGTTCGCCCCGTGCTCACCATACATACCGTACTAGAGCGCCGATATGACGTCATCGACACCAGGTGCACAGATATTTTGACCGGATTTTGGTTATATAATGTTGCAGGTATATACAGGATGTCTAACTCCATCTCTTTCCCACACTGAAGTAACATTACAATAATACTGCGTTAAGAGGTGGTAGTCTAGCTCCATATGTAAATAGTGTGGCTACTTTATACTATTGTAATTGCTAAATACTCGTATTCGAAATCCTAACTAAGACTATGTATAAATGCGAAAGTAAGTGTGTTTGTTTGTTACGCATTCACGCTAAAACAGCTGAACAGTTTTTTTTTTTAATTTGGCATATGGGTACGCCATGACCTGGGTTAGGACATAGGATTCTGTTCAAGACACAACGTCGTGCACAATTTCTGAGCAGTACCCTAACAAAAAGTACTATAGTCCGTTCGCGTTAAGAAAATAGTTAGTCATCGTTGTCCTAGCCCCGCCCTCCGACCAATTAGGTCGCAACAAATTAGAAAGATCTGCCGTCAACTGGTCACTGTGAACTTAGCTTTCTAATTTTTTGCGACCTAAGTGGTCGACAATGATGACTCACTATTATCTTAACGCGAACGGACTATAGGCCTGCATGAATTCACAATAGTATTTCAATCTTTAGTATTATGCTACTAAAAGGGTTTGGATGTTTGGCACACAGATAGTTTATAACCTGGATTAACACACAGCATACTTTTTATCCTGGTAGTACGTTTCCGTGGGATAATTTCCTACCTCCACGCGGGCGAAGCCGCGGGCAAAAGCTAGTCTCATAATATTTTCAGTAAATGAGTGCATTTGACTTTTTGCGACGTATTTCAATTTATCTTTAATCAATTTCTTGATATAATAAAAATAATCGTGATGTTTTTTTTTTAAATCACTAATTATTTTTGCTCATTTCCCAAACTTAGGTGACTTCCCAATCAAAATATAAAGTAGGGTAGGTTGTAAACAAGCTACCAAATAAGCTTTCTAAAATAAAAAGTCACATCGTACAGTGGTGCACGCTAAACGCAAGCTGGTATCTGGCTTAGCAATGTTTATGCAGTTCGCCGCCGTGTATATATCTATTGCATTAGTTGAACACAAATTGAGCTGAGTACTGGTGAAGCGAGAAGTGATTACAATTTGTGGAAGAAATTAGTTGTGTAGATTGTGGTTTAACCTCATAAGTGGTTAATAGTAAACTACGGGATAAGTTGCTGTGCTGTGCATCCGTTAAATCTTTCATTACTTTCTAAGGGGAAACTTTTCTTTAGATACATAGCCTGAACTGGTTCACTCGAACTTATCTTGTTTGCTGGATTAGTGAAAAGACTTGAACTTCATCTGAGCTAAAATGCTAGATCTAGTCAGGGAAGCAAGCAAGGTAGGTAGTTGTATTTCTCGAATTATCCCTTGTACAGGAAGCTTTAGCTAAACCTGACCTATTCATCATCTGCCTAGCCTTTTCCCAACTATATTGAGGTCGGCTTCCAGTCTAACCGGATGCAGCTGAATACCAGTATTTTACATGGAGCGACTGCCTATCTGACCTCCACAACCCAGTAACTGGGTAATACGATACCCCTTGGTAAGACTGGTTGTCAGACTTTCGGGCTTCTGATGACCCGCAACGACTGTCAAAGATACAAGAATGACAGCCGGGACCAACGGCTTTCCGAGGCACGGAGTGGTCTTGATATTTAAAAATGGTCACCCATCTACGGACCAACCGCGGCAAGCGTAGCTTAACGTGATCGATCGACCCGTGCGGATGTTATTTTTTAGCCACAAGCTAAACCTGTTCTGTTCATTAGGACTTAATTATACCAACGACTTCAAACTTACAAAAAACTAGGGGCTGTTTTTTCCTAAATGTTCTAGGTAAGTTATTAATACTCGTACAATATGCGCAAGTAGGCATTTAGATGTACGTTTAAATTCTTTGATTTTAAACTATTGGTGAATATCGTTCAAACTTTTATACCTAGTTTAAATCCAGCGAATACATTTTTAACTTTTGACAGTTTTTTAATTCAAAAACTGTCAGACGTCATTTTTAATCCGCGAATAAAAGATATCTGACTTTGGTTAAATCAGCCCGACAGATATCTTTTATCCGAGGAATAAAATTGACGTTCGACAGTTTTTATTTAGGAAACTTAATCTAATTTGAAAATCTTCAAAGAAAGTTTTCAGACGATTGAAAATTCAGCCCTATAAAGTGAAATAAAATACTTAATTGAAAAGTAGCTGTGGTTCCGAATCATTCTAAGAAGCAGAATTTGTATTACAAACAAAAAAATAATGTAGTCAATTTTGCAACCGCCGCCCGCAACCGTTCGTTTTTGAAAATGACATAACATCAAGAAACTTAAGGCCTCTGCCTCGAATTTTGCGGGCAGCGGCGCGGCGGCGGCGGCGGCGCGGGAGCGGCGCGGGCAACGTAGACCCGTTCTCGAAACCAGCGGGCAGATCGCGCGGCACTATAGCGGCATAGTGTTGTGTCGTCGAGATATTTGTTTTTGTTCGCGAACGAAATGTCTGAACAACAAGAATATTTTGTAAGTAGATAATCCCATTAATTACTAGTTATTTTATTAACATAATAAAACATTTTTATATTTGCCTTCAATATTTAGTTCGTTTTTAATTTCTTCCCATAACTGATTAATTAGCCTCCTATTTTTGTGGTTCACATCTTTGCTGTTCCATATCGGTGTCCTATTAAAAATAGCTGAAATAATTTGTTCCTGCACGTCCGAGGACATTTCGATACGTCACAAAAATAAATTGCGCAGCACTATCAATGCAGACGCGCGGCGGTCACCGCTTGACTGGAGTGCACCGCTCGTCGCCCGCTCCCGCCCCGCTGCCGCGCCGCTGTTTTCGAGGTCCGGTCCATTTAATTTTACGCATAAAATCCTGCCGCTCCCGCGCCGCCGCCGCCGCTGCGCCACTGCCCGCAAAATTCGAGGCAGAGGCCTTATAGAGGCTTTATTTCTAACCTATAATGCTACGGCTGCACTGTCGCGATATCGTGAACTAGACTTCGGGCACTCTCTTTCGCACACAACTCGACGTCTTTCTGTACAACAGAGAGCGCGCGCAGTGTAGTTCGCATTATCGCGACAGTGTAGCCGTAGCATAAGGATATACAGAAGATAGCATTTACACTACTATTACTGGTTTCCTTCCACAGCACAGTAGTCTAATTATGCAGTTAATAAATAACGTGTGTTTGCGAGCGATGAAAGATTTATCTCTATGAACAACAGTTTTGTGAACGATTGTACAGTACCGCGTAGTTGTTCAGTTTAGTAGATTGGTAGCTGAGCGTTTGTTGGTTGCTATGCATCGCTCGCAAATACGCGCTATTTTGTTCACTGCATAACTACCTACTGTGGAAGGATAACCAGTAATAGTAGTGTAGTTATTATCTTCTTTACATAAATCCCTAATGCCCAGAGTACACGAGGCTAGTTAGGGTTCCGTAGTCAACAAGGAACCCTTATAATTTCGCCATGTCCGTGCATCTGTTCAACCGTCCGCAGCTTAGCTCAGACATTCTTAGTACTAGAAAGCTATAATTTGGCATGGATATACATATAAATCACGCCGACCGTGTTAAAAAAAATCATGAAAAAAAAATTTTTTAGGGTACCTCCTGCACATGTAAAGTGGGGGTGTTTTTTTTCTCGTCTACCCCATGGTGTAGGGTGTTGTTGGAAAGGTCTTTTAAAAATATTGCGGGTTTGTGAAAACAATTTTTCGATAGATACAGGCATGATGATAATGTCATGATCAAGCATTTCAGTGTTGCGATGTCTGCCTCTGTTAACCCTTTAATGACTGTACCTAAACTCACATGAAAAGGAAAACATGCCATTTTGTACTAACAATCCAAGACTGTGTAACATTTCAATACAAACATCCAGTATACAAGTATCACAAACAATATTTATTTGAAACTTGAAACTAACAGAACCAAACATGTTTCGTTCTATTAATAAGTGCTTACTTAAATGCGTTGTTTGAAACAATACAAAACTGACAAATTAAAATTGGAATTTTGCTCGCCGACAAAGCAACACATGTCATTAACTTTTTACACTCGATGACAAAATGGCCGACTCATATTCGATTTTAAAACATGTGGTTGGCTCATGGCCTGAGTTTTGACAATTAACAATTACCAATATTAATACCAAATTTTACTGTTAGAAAAATGAACAACAAAAATGAACAAAATAATGGGCATTATTTTCTACCCAAAATTTTTATATTTTAAATAATTAACATAAAACGAATTTTACCGAAACCATCATCATCTGCCTAGCCTTTTCCTAACTATGTTGGCGTCGGCTTCCAGTCTAACCGGATGCAGCTGAATACTAGTATTTGACATGGAGCCACTGCCTATCTGACCTCCACAGCCCAGTAACTGGGTAGTACGATACCCCTTGGTAAGACTGGTTGTCAGACTTTCGGGCTTCTGACGACCCGTAACGATTGTCAAAGATCCACGAATGACAGCCAGGACCAACGGCTTAACGTGCTTTCTGAGGCACGGAGGCGTCTCGGTATGTAAAGATGGTCACTCATCCACGAATCAACCCCGGCAAGCGTAACTTAACCTGATGAATCGACCCGTGCGGCTGTTATTACTTAGCCACGAGCTCCTCATTATACCGAAACCAATGGCAATTAATAACGTCTCGGGAAAAAGTTCACCAATAATTAAATACTGTAGCTAATATATTTATTCAGATGATTTTTGTAACGCACCTTGTGGAGAGGACAAATTATTTTATAAGGAGGTTATTCGAGTTGGATGAGAAAAAAAGAATATTATTATATGTTTATTATTGGCAATGAATATATAAATCTGTATAATGTAGCTTGACAATATATATCAAAGTACTAGCAAGTACTTTTTACGTAGTACAAATAAATTTATCATAAAACTAGCGGTCGCCCGCGGCTCCGCCCGCGTGGATGTCGGTTTTCGCGACAAAAAGTAGCCTATGTGTTATTCTGATTTATATAAAATTTTTGTGAAAAAAGTTACTGAATTAGAGCTTCCCTTTATATGTACAACATTAGATGTAATTTTATCTTATGGCAACAAAATGTATTGATGTTCGGGAGACCCAACTCGTGATAGGCCAACGTACAGTTGGCCATGGGTAAAGCATTCCTTTCGTAGATCAATCTCTACTAAATTGAAAGTTTGGCCCTGGGACTTGTTAATTGTTAATGCAAAAGAAGTTTTCACCGGAAATTGAAGTCGTTTAAATGGAATTAGTAAATCGGTGGGGATCATCGGTATCCGAGGAATGTGAGCTAATTCACCAGCAGCAGGGCCGGTGATAATGGTCGCTACAATTAAATTGTCTTTTAATTCCTTTATGAGTAGCCTCGTTCCATTGCACATATTGGGAGGGCTCAAATTTCTGAGAAGCATTATTGGCGTTCCGACTTTTAACGACAGTTGGTGAGGTGGCAGTCCAGCGGGGTTGAGAGAATTTAAAAATTCCTGTGGGTAATGTACTGCGTCTTCGATATTAGTGACAGTGTCTATGGATTTATAATGCTTAACTTGACCCGGGACTCTTTGCATAATTAAATTGTTTATTTCATTGACCGTGTCATTCCTAGGTGACACTATTGCTCTACAACACAGCCAACGAAGGTCATTTCCATGTAAATTTTCTATGCCAGGGTATACTGCATCTATCAAGCTTTCTAAAGAATGGACTCGATCGACTCGACTCGAATTGACGCTCGACACTCGACTCTCGTGCGCGTAACTCAGAGGTTCTTACATTTTGTTCATGAAGTCGTTGCGAACGCTCGACACTCGACTCTCGTGCGCGTAACTCAGAGGTTCTTACATTTTGTTCATGAAGTCGTTGCGAACGCTCGACACTCGACTCTCGCGTGCGTAACTCAGAGGTTCTTATATTTTGTTCATGAAGTCGTTGCGAACGCTCGACACTCGACTCTCGTGCGCGTAACTCAGAGGTTCTTACATTTTGTTCATGAAGTCGTTGCGAACGCTCGACACTCGACTCTCGCGTGCGTAACTCAGAGGTTCTTACATTTTGTTCATGAAGTCGTTGCGAACGCTCGACACTCGACTCTCGCGTGCGTAACTCACAGGTTCTTACATTTTGTTCATGAAGTCGTTGCGAACGCTCGACAATCGACTCTCGTGCGCGTAACTCAGAGGTTCTTACATTTTGTTCATGAAGTCGTTGCGAACGCTCGACACTCGACTCTCGTGCGCGTAACTCAGAGGTTCTTACATTTTGTTCATGAAGTCGTTGCGAACGCTCGACACTCGACTCTCGTGCGCGTAACTCAGAGGTTCTTACATTTTGTTCATGAAGTCGTTGCGAACGCTCGACACTCGACTCTCGTGCGCGTAACTCAGAGGTTCTTACATTTTGTTCATGAAGTCGTTGCGAACGCTCGACACTCGACTCTCGCGTGCGTAACTCAGAGGTTCTTACATTTTGTTCATGAAGTCGTTGCGAACGCTCGACACTCGACTCTCGTGGGCGTAACTCAGAGGTTCTTACATTTTGTTCATGAAGTCGTTGCGAACGCTCGACACTCGACTCTCGCGTGCGTAACTCAGAGGTTCTTACATTTTGTTCATGAAGTCGTTGCGAACGCTCGACACTCGACTCTCGTGCGCGTAACTCAGAGGTTCTTACATTTTGTTCATGAAGTCGTTGCAAACGCTCGACACTCGACTCTCGTGCGCGTAACTCAGAGGTTCTTACATTTTGTTCATGAAGTCGTTGCGAACGCTCGACACTCGACTCTCGTGCGCGTAACTCAGAGGTTCTCAGATTTTGTTCGGCAAGACGTTGTGAACGTTCAGGTGAAGATTCTTCAATACGACGTATTCTTGCTGCCCTTGCTTGAGAACTGTGTTTAGAAAGTTGAGACCTCGTTCTTTTAGGCATTTTGCAGACTTTAGATATATCTGTAGATATGTAACAAACAAATAATATATATAATTAAGAAAATGTTAATGGCGTGTAATATTTTAGCTCAGAAAACAACTGTTTAGCCCTAAAAAGAACTGTTATTTTAGCCCTGTAAAGAACTGTTTTTTAGCCCTGAAAAGAACTGTTGTTTAGCTCTGAAAAGAACTTTTGTTTAATTCTGAAAAGAACTTTTGTTTCGTTATGAAAAGAACTTTTATATAGCTCTGAAAAGAACTTTTATATAGCTCTGAAAAGAACTTTTATATAGCTCTGAAAAGTACTTTTATATAGCTTTGAAAAGAAACTTTTCTGTAGCTCTGAAAAGAACTTTTTGTTAGGTTTAGTTTTAACAACGAAATCTAAAAATTTTCGTACGAAAATTATTAGAAACCGCGTGCGACCGCTGCGTAAGGAGCCGACCACGCGTCTGAGCTGCGCGGGTACCTTACTCATAGACAGTAGAAAGTAGAAATAGTATTATATTGATTTCGCCATAACTTTCAAACCAAACGTCCAATTTTAATGAATTAAAGACTAAATATTATCTACATAAACAGTACTTTGTGACAAAATAGTTTATTTTGATAAGGAGTAATGACATGTGTAAAATAAATGCGTTTAAATGAAGTCCTAAAAAAATTCAAGATTTTTAAATAAAAAAATGGTTGTTGTACTTAACTCGAAATAGATAGGTATAGTGTGTCGCGGACTTTTTTGTAGATATTTTTGTAGACTTTTTTGTAGATATTTTTAAGGTATTTAATTAATTAGAACATATTATGGTTCTATATTTTATAGTTTAGGCGGCGTACGCCAAATAAGGAACTTTTTTGGATGATTTTTTACACCTTGGGCCCGAATAACCCAAATATCATACGGACCCCTATTTTTCTTTAATAAAATATAGCCTATGTTACTCGCAGATAATGTAGCTTTCTAATGGTCAAAGAATTTTTAAAATCGGTCCAGTAGTTTTTGAGTTTATCCATTACAAACAAACAAAAATACAAATTTTTCCTCTTTATAATATTAGTATAGATATCGCGTGTGGACAAATTTTGCTTCAAAATGTTCATTTTAAATGATTTTCACCCACATATGTATCCCGCTGCCCGTATGAATGCGATACAGCAATCACGGCTCAAAAGCGCGGAGCAAACACAACACTAACTTTACATACACAAACACTGCCGATTGGAACTTGT
Source organism: Fissipunctia ypsillon (assembly GCA_947568875.1). Lineage (NCBI taxonomy): Eukaryota > Metazoa > Arthropoda > Insecta > Lepidoptera > Noctuidae > Fissipunctia > Fissipunctia ypsillon. Next base: position 21,085,273 of record OX387649.1, read on the forward strand.
CCAAAAGTGGGCTTGTTTTTACTGTATGTCATTGTTATTAGCTGTTTTTATGGGCCTTTACCAGTAGTGGTTATCGTGTTAGTGGTTCAGTAGCTTCAATATTATCAGGATTATGCCGGAACATAGCAGTTTGCCGTGGACGTGGAACGAAAACGGCTTCCGTATCATCTTTTCTGTTCTGTCGTCCGAAGACATCCGCCACGCAATCATCGATGCGACGCCGTGCTAGAGGTCACTCTTACAGTGCGCGCAAGATACGTCTGCGCGCGGCTGAAATCAGAACTAATCGTTTGCCGCCTTCTTGTCGTTTAAGTCAGGTCAATATGGTTTAATAATTCAGGTCTTATATTTATGTGTATCTAAGACCACATTTCCACGAGCTAGAAATCTTGATAAACATCTTGTGGCGAACCAAACTATGTAATTAATTATCTATGGTTCCCACGGTTAGATATAAACTGACAACACTGGTTTGCCTAGCTTAGTCGATGGTTCATGTGAACGGAGGATTTTGAATCGGAATGTAAAAATACTCTGTGTCAAGATTATTATCCGGTGTTTGTGTAAACAGATATTTTTCCGCTGTCGCTTGTGTGCTGTGATATAAATACATATCTATTACAACTGGACAATGTTTCATTCACATGAACAGGGCGCCATAACGCGCCTAAAATCTATTGTAAGATACAGGTTACAGGCAACATTAAGCACGCCACCAGTTGCGCGCAAACCTTCTCTTGCGTGCACTTTTTCGGTGATTCCAGTAACTTCGTAACAAGCATAGGTGGCGCCTCTTGCTGTGCCGTCACATGTTTATTATGTCTATTGTGTAAGCTTGCCCATACCTAGTTAATGTCAAAAGAAAAGGAATTTTTTTTTACTCGTAGAGCTCGTCTAAGATGAAATACTCAATACTTTATTGCATCCCATAATGTGTATACTTAGATGGTAAACAATAGCTAAAGAGCAATCGTGGACCCTGTCGGGCACAGCGACAGAAATATGGTAGGGAGAGATGAGGACTTATCGTTTATCTTATAAACTATCTTATTGTAAAAACAAAAAATGTGTATTATAAATGAGTTTTAGATATTTATCATTTAAATATTCGCTTACACTGTAATAACATTTACTTATTAATAGTTTTTTTATTTTATTTGTGAATAGATGGAGTTTTTTTTTTCTTTTTTATTGATTCGGGTAACTTACTATAATTTTTTATTGACATAACCGGAGGGCCTGCTGAATGTATTTTTAAGCGGGATGTTGGTAAGTTGAGTCGTGTTTTGTATCGGAGTGTGTATCTTGTTTGTATAAAAATCTTGGTATTTATGTGCGAATTCGCATATTTTAAGTATGTTTTACAAGGTTGAGTTAAAATATTCAGGTTTATGAAATGGAGATACGGACAAATTTCTTTGGAACTGTAAACAGTTTTGGTGTATCTGTACTCTGAAATGAAGCGTCCCACTACTTAAATTAGTATACGTACGGTAAATACGACAGTGGATCGCGCCATTTCAGCTGAGACGAGCTCTACTTCTTCATCAGTTCACAGTCACCATCATAAAACAAACTTAAATCACAATGATTACACATTCAATCCGATCCAGCCTGTCAGTTGTCCTCCCCAGCGACGCCCTAAGCCGAGGTGCGTACCCCACAGGGGGTGCCCTTAGCGAGTGGTCGCTTAGTTTTTAAGTTGTATGCCCTAGCTGGAGGCCTTAATTTATTGAGGCACCCACAGGAAAGTCCGTTAATCAACCGACAACATCTTAGGTTGACCTGCGAGATGCCATTTACTAAAAACTAAACCAATGATTACAATTCTGTGACCTTTTACACGATAACAGCTATTTTTGAAATCATAGCGACGGTTAAAAGATTTATTACCTTTTAAGGGCACGCAAAATACGCGCATTGACGTGGAGTTGCGGACACCAGCCCGTGTTACCTATTACCTTTTAAGGGCATAAGCGACATTTTGGTCGAAAATGAGTTGTGAGTGCCATCCTACATAAAAATTTCCGCTTTTTAGGATGGCATTTGTAGTGTATATAGAAATACTTACACACGTCACAAGGTGCGGACTAAGTGGAGGCATTCCATGCCCAACCGCCGGCCCGCAAGCACGTGGTGGTGCGTAGGCGAGCCAAAAACCATCTTAATATTGTGTAGCTGTACTAGCTACTACAGCATTCATAACTCATTTTCGACCAAAATATCGCTTATGCTTTTACCTTTCAACCGTCGATAGGCTCTTTTTGTGGCATATGTCACGAATAAGATACCACGGTTTGTACAGCTCCTTACTTATTATAGAAAATCTCTTCCTATATTGAACTCTGCTGATCCTTCGATAGGTACAAACGTGGCTATAGTTTCATTACATTTTCATATTGGGAAGGAATTAACACCTGATATAATGAGATTCTAAAGAGCATTAATAGCAATCTCATATAGACATACTCCCTTTGACAGCGTTTACGTTTGAGTGATTCTGATGCATTATTGCACCAGCAATTGCATTGCATTGTGTACACACAAAATACTAATATATTTTGCATTAGAATCAGTAGTTTGTAGGGTTCCGTACCTTAAAAGGAAAAATAGGAACCCTACAGGATCACTCGTGTGAGCCAATTTGCTCCGAATCTATTGGACCGAGTAAGTTTAAATTTGGTACACAAATAAATTTCTGTGACTCAAACACGTACTGGTAACGCAAATAAATGTTTTTTTTTTTTAATATGGGGGTCACTTTTGGGAGGCAAAAAAGAAAATCTTAAAAAAAGTTTTGCAAACTGTACCGTGTAACATACCAAATCGACACCAGCAATTTATACTACGCTAACTCAAAAAAGCGTACTTTTTACGATTTTTTATGACATATAAAGGGTCTTTCAACAAGGACGGGTCGATGTTAAAATTGAATAAAACAAGATGTGTGTGAGATATTAACGAAATTTATTTTTTATTTAAAAGGCCCATTTATGCCATTACGGATGGAATATGACATCGTTCAAATGTCCGCCGCGGCTTCGTATGGTGGCACGAATCCGAGAGGTCCAATTTTTAATGACTCTGCTGCATAGATCCGGCTGAATCCGAGCGATGGCCTGCGTTATGTTGGCTTTCAGGGCAACGGTCGAATGTGGTTTATTGGCACAGACCTGCGACTTCAGAAAACCCCACAAGAAAAAGTCTAGCGGAGTCAAATCACACGATCTTGGTGGCCAATTCACGTCACCTCTGCGAGAGATAACTCTACCCTCAAACCGTTCATGCAGAATGTCGATTGTGTCGTTGAGGTCTGCGAAAGGCCGAGTTCTTGAGCACGGCGAGAAATCGACTGCCTCGGAGTCTCCTGAACACTCTCACGTACAGCGGCGATGTTTTCGGCCGATCTGGCGTTCCTTCGACGTAAAGGTGTTGGTTGGTTGTTTACCGAACCGGTCGTCTCAAATTTAGTCACCAATCGTTGGAGAGTGGACTTTGAAGGGCCACCGCGTCTGCCGTAAAATGGGCGCAATGCGCGCAACGTTTGCACTAACGAACACTCATTTTAATAATAAAGTTTTATCATTTGCACATGCTGCTCAACCGTGTAACTTGCCATGGTGATTTGGCATCACTGACTGCATAATATACAACAGATTTTACAGATCCCACCAAAATAGTATGGCTGCCACAGACTGTCAACATCGACCCGTCCCTATTGGAAAACCCTTTATAAAAATACATTTTAAGCAACTTGGCATAAAAAAACGTTTTTATCTAAACTTCGAGTTAGCGTAGTATAAATTGCTGGTGTCGAAATGAAAGGGCTCTGTGAAGGTTTCAAATAGTTTTTTTTTTATAATGTTAAAATAAATATTTTGAAAGTTATTTAAGAAAATAGACGAAAATTTACCACTCTCCCCTTTATCTGCGAAACTACAGAGCCTGAAATAAAATAAAAATACAGAAAATAGTTCTATACTTATAGATTACAGGAAAACCTATAAGAAGTATTATGGTCTTAAAATAACATGGTAAATTTCTCAATATTAAGCGAACAGACTTACATTAAATTTCGCAGTTGGAATGTATGGGAGAACGTTTCTCAACTGCAATGTTAAGTTTGTTCTTGAGATAATTCTTTCTCTTCTTTCTTTAACTCAACTACGAGACCCTTCATTGTGCGTGGTCCAACACGAACTTGGCCGGTTTTTATTTTATCTAGAAATTTGAAGATTTAAAGTTAGGTTAAGAAAAAAAATAAATGATTTAATTGAGAATTGACAAATGCTATTTAAAGAAAGAAAATAAGTTTAGCATAAGCATAGTGTAATCAGCCTATAATGTTCCCACTGCTGGGACACAGGCTCTATGAGGGAGAGGGGGCCGTTATCCACCACGCGGGCCCAGTGCGGGTTTCTCGAATTTTTGGTTCTAGAACATTCGGTTTCCTCGTGATATTTTCCATCCCGTTTTGAGAGCAGTGGTGATGAAATTAAATATACAAAGTATAGTGCCTGCCTGGGTTTGAACTCACGAACTCGTAAGTCGGGGCCGATACCACAGAGCCAATTTAAAAATATGTTAAGAATATATACCTAGATAGGTTGGCTAAACATTGAAAAAAAATATTCTATCAATTCTAACTTCCTTGAATTGTGATTTATTTTTGTGGCTTTGTGGTCTTTAACTTGTAGAAAAGCCTTTGCCCACCCCGAGCTTATGTGTAAGTTCTGCAATTAACTACGAGGAACTTCACTTAAAACACCGAATAATTCTAACGACTAAAGGTGTAAATATACAGCAGTATTTCAAAATTCACCTGGCAATACTACCTTAACAAAGCTTTGAAACGCGATGAGTACAATATTCACATGACAACAAAGTGAAATATAACTAAGTTGATTGGATTGTTTTAGAAGCATAGGTCAATATCAATTAATTTGTGTCGGTCCTTTTGAAGAGGACGACATGGAGCAGTGAGGCACATATATTTATAGATCATAATAATAGGGTTATTGGTTGACTCGCACTAATTTACTCGCCCGTATCGGGCGAATCTTCATTTTTAAATCATTTTTTTTTTCAGTGGCGATTCGCACGAAGGTAATTTTTTTTGGGCGAATTGACTATTCCAGAAATTCGTATACATAAAGTTAAGAAATAAATACACTAGCGATGTGAAGTGATAAGGGTAAAAAGCCAAGGTCTGTACCCCACAGAGGGTACACTTAGCTGGAGGCCACACACTTTTGCCTGACCTGGAAATCGAACCTAGGACCTCATGTTCAACAGTAGCACTTGCGACCACTAGACCAACGACGCAGAGTGAGAATGGTATAATATAAGATATTTATTGTAAAACCACCTTCTTATTTCAATGTCTGTGTACTTAGGTACTTGTTGACCTTGAACCGACCTAACGTCCTTGACCTAGCCGAGTCAAAGAACTTTCAGTCAATTTATAAGTGAAAATGTTCTCAAATATAATTAAACATTTACGATGCTTTTGTTGCTATTACGAACAAAGGCAATTTCTTAAAGATAGTGTCTAGTTGGAACAAAGCTAATGTTAGAACAGTGACACAATGTACGTGAATGTCTTTTTATTGTGACCTTTCTCTGTCTGGTGCCAAAAATGTTTTAGTGCCAAAAAGTATGTCTGAATTTTAAATAAGTGATCAACAAAGTTATTCTTTATAACTATCCTTTATTATTTTATTTTATGTTGTAAATGCTTCTATACTTGATATTTGGCTATATATTTTATCCAAAATACATAATAATGCCGTCTGTCTGTATTCCTATAGTTTTCCGAAAGGATCAAATTTTACAACATCCCTGGATAACAGAATTTATGAAAGGACTGCTCCAGAATTCCATACACTACACGTATAAAAATACACAGAAAATTTATTCGTAGAATAAACACACAGTTTATACTAAAATTATAGATGAAAACTCGTGAACTCATAGTTGAACAAATTATTTGGTAGTTTATAAAACTTTTTGCATTTGCCTGACGTTGTGAGTTCCGAACCCGAACCGAATATTTTGGATCCCGAGGGACTGCCCCTTCGAGACCAATATAATATTTGCGATAAATGTAAAAATCACGCATAATATGTCCGAGATGAAAAGGGTATTTCTAGATCCAACTTTATTTTCAGTCTACGTGTCGTATGAACCGCATAGGTTAGACACAATGGCTTTTTAATAGTTTCTGTAATTACGGCACGAGTATTTAATTATTTACCATAATTTTGTAGAATTTCCTATTGCTGCATATGCATGCACCTTGTCATTTTAGGTACTGTTCCAGCATGTTGTGATTGTGACGGAAGATATATCGGCAGTATTACCAGTATAAATATCCATCCAAGGAGATACGATTTACAAAGTAGACCTCTCATAACGTTTACATCATTGGTCTTCAATCCTTCCAAGCGTTTGCTAGATCAAATCCAAGTAGTGCAAGACGCGGGACCATGTGCACCAAAATCTCCTGACATCTAAGACTTGGCAGCTAAATCTAATCCAACGAACAATATCAACCATCTGCTCATTAAGTATGAAACCGTTCTTTATTTCTGTTTATCGCATTAAACACCACAGTTGGAATTTATCCAATTGTACACGCGATATCGTCAATATAGCACCCGAGTGCATGCGACGATTTAACATTAACATTAATAATTGTTCCGGCAGTGTTCCAAATATGACGTTACAGCTTGAGGATTCTCTTCTCTAGCAAATGGTTTTGTTCTAGGTCTTGGCTCATTTCTTATTCCCATCATATGCTGGATTACGTTACGTGTCGGTGATTTTTGGACATTTTTTTAAGTGTTGGAGATGTTCCAAGAATTGTTTGTAAGAGATTCGTAGTGTGAACTTATGTTCATGTCGCCGTCGTGCTTGTAAATTGTGGATTAGCTGGTGAGTTGGCACTTGGTCCAATGTTGTCAACTTTTAACCCGGTAGTGAGCCTATTCACAATTACGAGTAATTATGCGTGCTTCGTAATGTTCAAACAGGGAACTTTTTACTTTCTAATTGTTGATTTCCAATTCGAACACTTTTTCAACTGACTGTAACCACTTCTTCAAGAAAAAACTTGGAAAGTGACGAATATTTTGTTTTAATTTTCGCTGCTTCATGTTTTCATATACTTTTTTATACACTTTCAGTTCTAGCCCCCAAATCTTTGTTTTCTTAACCCGAATCTGTACTAAAAGGAAAATGTATGCTACTTTTGGCACGAAATTCTGCAAAACTCGTGACATTGTAAACTTTTCAACTCCAACAGCCGGAACAAAAGTACCGGTGTAAAAAAGTGCTGAAAACCCAGTACAGTGATAAACTACACGAGAGTTATAGCTGATTATGATAGTACGGAGTACCTACAGTCCTAAACTTTGTGAGCTTACAGTTGTAAAAGTACTAATAAAGGTACGGCCGTAATTGGGACTTATTTCGGTGTTTAAAGTTTTTTACACCTTTGTAATGTTGTCAAACATATTGGGTGGGTTTAGTTTAGTACCACGTTTAATAAGTTCCTGTATTATACTGGCTTTATGTTTGTTTATATGAGAGGACAGAAGTAATATTGTTTAATTGACGGAATTAAAACGGTGTGATGGATGACTGTTCTGCTGTGGAAATTCTAGAACCCTAATATCTTGCCTACAAGCGAACACTCCTAGGGATACAAACATAGAAGATTTAACGGATAAAGGACCAGTTAAACTTGATTAAAGTTACGATTGCTAAGCAATCTCATTCATTAGAATTTGGGAACCCTTTGCCTGCCGTTGCGGTCCAAGGAGCGACAGGAACCAATTGTGTCAATTATGCATAACATCAAGCATAAGCATAACATAATCAGCCTGTAATGTTTCCACTGCTGGTAGGGGGGAGGGGGGCGTAGTCCATCACGCGGGCCCTTTGCGGGTTGGTGGATGTCTCCGAATTTTTGGTTCTAGGACGTGCCGGTTTCCTCACGATGTTTTCCGTCATTGTTTTGAGAGCAGTGGTGATGGGTTGTGATGTGGTGATACTGTGGCGGCATCGCCACAATGGAACGCGTCACACTGACGTCACGCAAAATCCTGCATCGCGCAAACAGAGTTTACCGCGCGACTAGCATATATACAACATCCCGACATCAACCGTCGGGCAGTAGCCCACCAGACCCAACACCCGTCTGGTCGAAGGATCCTCCCTTTTCTATGGAGGATGAGTGAACTTTACACCCTGTTCCTCATGCCTCTATAATACCAATACCAAGTATTTATTATTTTGTTAAAACCTTTCTGGACTAACACTGAATTGCTCCCGTTTTGCCCCCTCTAAACGTTGCCATCTGTCTCGGCACAAAACGACGCTAAAGACGTACCGATTAAAGATTTTAGTGCTTAACCGTGTCGGGACACAAAACGTTCCGAATCCTGATTGAACTGTGCTGTCTCTTTTGTTTTACAGTTGTCTTTACTATGTTCCTTTTGAAATCATTCAATTTTTTCTTTGTAATATGCGTTTTGTTTTTGCAGAATTAACAGTTTTTCTTTTTTTTAATCGGAATTGAGTATTGTCGATGTTTTGGCACGCTTAGAAACAAAGTTATGTTTAATCAGCTACCTACTTAAAGTATTTTTAAAGGCACGCTCTTCAAACGTTAAGCAAGAAGCGGTCTTAATTTGCATTTCAACTCGGAGTCTGGATTTGTGCCCCGTTGATGACAATAGGTTCCTATTATAAGGAACTTAAACACAACTGGCGACACGTGAGTTTACTATTGGTGCACCTCTGCCTAACCTTTTGGGCATTACAGGCGTGATGTTATGTTAGACATTGCATGAAGCTATGTACCTACTGCTATGCACAAGTAAGCTGACTTTTTTGTCTCTCCAAATGTAACTTAATTCCAGTACAGTCACATTTTTTTGCTTCAAAAACACATTTTAAATTATGAACTCAAAAACCTTTGACGTCATGATCAATAGGAAGAAGTAGGCAAGCGAACTCTCAACTAGGACGTAAAATACAAACAAAATTAACAACTTAAATAAGTTTTCTTGAAGACAGTCTTGCTAATTGCGAACTGCATGAGGTTGTGTTAAGCAGTTCTAATTATGCATGTGTCGTACTGGAGCCGTATTGTGTCTCAGAACTTCTGAACGTAAGTGTGAGCAGATTGTGAACTTAAAACTTTTGGAGCAACTGAACTGCTTCAGGAGTACTGTGGATCAGGTGTGTTGGGTAGTACCTAATATTGTGTTAATGATAGGGATTAAGCAGTGGTGTAGATATAAGAAATAAATATGTTTATTAATCGATTTATTCATTCGAGGGAGGGACTCATGGCTCAATAATAACAGCCGCACGGGTTGATGGAATGTAAAGCTACGCTTGCCGCGGTTGGTTCGTGGATGGGTGGCCATCCATTACAAGTCGAGACCCCTCCGTGCCTCGGAAAGCGCGTTATGCCGTTGGTTCGCGGTTATTCGTACATCTATGACAGTCGTTACAGGTAGTCAGAAGCCCAAAAAGTCTGACAACCTGGAGTATTACCAGGGGTTGTCGTGTTACCCAGTTACTGGGTTAATACGATACCCCTTGGTAAGACTGGTTGTCAGACTTTCGGGCTTCTGACGACCCGTAACGACTGTCAAAGATACACGAATGACAGCCGGGACCAACGGCTTAACGTGCTTTCCGAGGCACGGAGGGGTCTTGATATGTAAAGACGGTCACCCATCCACGGACCAACCGCGGCAAGCGTAGCTTAACCTGACCGATCGACCCGTGCAGCTGTTATTTCTTAGCCACAAGTCCCTCATTAGAATCACCACAATTTTTTTTTTTTTTTTTTGTGGATTAGAATTACCACCAAAAAATGTTTTTAAAAATTCACAAAAGTAAACTTACGTCTTACTTATTAGATTTATAAGTTTTTGTATCTAAATAATGGAGATGGTTTCTGGTTCTGGTTTCCTTGCGAAGCATGTGTGATGCAACTCATTTCATCGTCATCGTTGCGGTTTCAAAGAAGATGTAGTGACAAAAATTGAAAAGAGTATGCTTAGATGGTTTGGTCATGTTGAGAGGATAAATGAAAGGTTTACACAAGACAATGGAAACGCCAGGAGGGTATGCCCTAGAAATACATATATTGATATATCCATCTATCTATACATAATATAATTACTTGTCCTGACTGACTGTTTGATTCATCAACGCAGAGCCTAAACCTCTGGAGCTACAAACTTGAAAAGTTGGCAGTTGATGCCTTTTTTGTTGAAAACATCCGCTAAGGAAGGATTTTTGGAAATTCGACCGTTAAGGGGGTGAAAACGGGGACTTTGTTTGTATGAAAAAAATTATTTCTTGAGTTCATACTTGTCACGAATACTTATCTTAGTAAGTTATAACATAACATCACGCCTTGTTTCCCCGAAGGGTTAAGCAGAGGTGAACCTATATAGTACACCCACATTTCGCCAGTTATGTTTAAGTCTCATGTAATAGGGGGCGAGCCTATTGCCATCAACCGGGCACAAATCCAGACTCCAGGCTACTACTGAGAAATTCCAGATAGAAAAACCCAGTAACACTGCCCGACCTGGGAATCGAACCCAGGACCTCATGCTCAGCAGTACCGCTTGCAACCACTAGACCAATGAGGCAGTGAGTTAGTAAGTTATACAGTTTGTAATTTTTGTAACAATATTGACTGTAACATAATATATGGCATATCAACGTCCAATTTTCTGCGGAAGGTAGGACCAATAAATTCCCAAAATGTCGGTATAATTATGAGGTTATCACTGAACACAATTTCACGTACTGATAATGAGTTTATTGCCCACTACTCCAGCCTATAGTATTGTGGCGGCAAAAACGTATTTTCATCGTGTTGACATAGTTCCAGTAAGTGGAAATTCGCTATTTATGGTGAAGAGTTCAGAAATATTTCACGTGTTAAGAAAAGTCTTAGTAATGACAATGTGTACCTATAGTACACCCATACTTCGCCAGTTATGTTTAAGTCCCATGTACTAGGGGGCGAGCAAATTGCCAACCTGCCTTACACCTTTTTTTTTTTTTTGACTCTTGACTTGACCCTTCGGGGATTACAGGCGTGATGTTATGTTATGTAGTGCCAATGTTATTTTGATTTTGTATTAATTACATCGATGCTTTACACAAGAAATTCAGGTATTTTTAAGTAGGTTTCTAAGGAACAATTTTTTAATAGGGATGACGCCTGGGTAATAAAAAAGAAATTCTATTAAAGGCTAATTTTTCAATCGTCATATAACTTTTATCTGAGGAATAAAAATGGCGGTTTGACATATTTTCTATACAAATGCTGTCAAAACGTCAAACATATTCCCCAGATAAAAGTTATCTGACGATTGAAAAATCGGCCCTTAGTCCGTCAAACAGATATGAGTTAGATAAAACGTATTCAAGTTGGGAAGTGGGCACTCGCTACGTCACAACTAAGTATAAAACCTAGCAAAGCGCCACATGCCACATTAAAATGTACGTAATCAAAATCAAAATGTTTTAAATGATTTGTTTTTTTTTTTGTTTTGTTTAAAAAATACGTGTCCTATATTTTTTAGACAATTTACCTACTAGTATCGCTCGTAGGAGACTACTGTTATGAATATGAGTTGATTATGATTGAATTTGAATTTAATTTATCTAATTTGTGCGTTGATGTTGTTTTTTATATTGTATGTATACGGTTGTAGGTATTTATGTGTGATTTTGTATTTATTATTGGACGGTTTAAGATATTTTGTAACATGGGTTATGTGGTACCTGAAATAAATGAATTTTATTTAATTTTATTTATTTATTTAATATTGTCTGCCTTGTTGGTCTAGTGGTCGCAAGCGCAACCCTGTAGTCCTGGGTTCGATTCCCAGGTCGGGCAGTGATATTGGGTTTTTTTATCTGGAATTTCTCAGTAGCAGCCCGGAGTCTGGATTTGTGCCCGGTTGATGGCAATAGGCTCGCCCCCTATTACATGGGACTTAAACATAACTGGCGAAATGTGGGTGTACTACTATAGGTACACCTCTGCCCCCTTCGGGGAAGCAAGGCGTGATGCTATGTTATGTTTATTTAATAATCTACCTTACGGTCAAAAAAAGTATTTAGTCATAATCCCTATTGTCAGATCTTAACAACATTTATCTGAACAATAAATATGACAGTTAGGCATATTTTCTATACAAAAGCAGTCAAACCGCAATATTTATTCCATACATAAAAGTTATCTGATGTTTGGAAAATCGACCCTTAACCTTGTATAGTGTGAAGTGATAGATAAATTCATTTTAGCTAAAACTTACTTAAACTGATCTTGTTGATACTGTAAAGCCACACCCACCAATCCTACAACAACATAAATAAATAAAAAGCCAAGAAAATAAGCGAATAAATCGTGTCAGAAAGAATCCCTCGGTCTCGGTACAATATAACAAAGGTGGGGCATATCCCGGTCGTTGACGTCAGTCTTCAGATATCTGATGTAGATACAGTCAACCTCATAAAGATGTATTCACGTACATAACATAACATCACTCCTGTAGGTATTCCCCGAAGGGTTAGGCAGAGGTGCACCTATAGTACACCCACATTTCGTGTAATAGAGGGTGAGCCTATCGCCATTAACCCTGCACAAATCCAGACTTCGGGCTTCTACTGACGAAAGATTTATTCATCGCGAAGAATTCATTTGATTGTCTACATGTTCTGTTTTATAATATTATATTGATGTGTAGTGTGGCGGCATATCTATATCGCCACATTGGAATGCGTCACACTGACGTCACGCAAAACCCAGCATCGCGCAATCAGAGTTTACCGCGCGACTAGCATATATACAACATCCCGACATCAACCGTCGGGCAGTAGCCCACCAGACACAACACCCGTCTGGTCGGAGGATCCTCCCTTTTCTATGGAGGATGAGTGAACTTTACACCCTGTTCCTCATGTCTCTATATGTAGTACTATTGAGTACCCAATTTAGTTTGTGGCTACACACCTATGTATTTATTATTATGGAACAAAGATTGTACACAATACTCGTAGGATGAATTATTGTCGATGTATACATGTTTTTGAGGTTGAATGTACCTAAGTCCCGCAGGTAGCACGACTCTATTCCGAGGACGATCGCTTTACTTGAAGGGATAGTTGACCTCGTAACTACTGTAGGGCTCGTCCAAGCTGTAATGTCGCGCCCCACTACCGCATTTACCGTAGTGTACCTACCTACATATACTAATTTAAGTAGTGAAGAATGAAACAAGGTTGAAACATTCTTCACTACTTAAATTAGTATATGTAGGTTTCAACCTTGGTGAAGTTTCAATTTACCGGGAGTTTTTGTCAAACGTGGTAAACTACTTACCAGGTCGACTGTACTTATCGTAGTGGAATTTTCTCAGCACTGTTTAGGTGATTCTGTAAAGAAATTGGCAGTCATGGGGGCTGCCGACAGAAGTGAAAACTTAACACATTAACATGTACACAGGTCGCTGCCCTTCGCCAGTCTGGCGCAACACGTCACATTAGCATGTCGCATTTCGCGAACCCGTAAGATTTTCCCCTACCAGAAAGCGCACAATGCTGGAAGAAGTTTTCGCTTCAAAAATAAGCAAAAAAAAATCATAATGAATTTCATATGGTAGGAACCTTGTGATTAAATTCCTATCTACTTTGAATTAATAGCAGAACATCATAAGATTACCCTGATGATTTTTCCTAATCAATGAACATGCATAGATGCACGTTCGTGATAGCAAAACTTTCAAAAAATCTTTTGATTTGAGAAATGTGTAATAACGTGAATGTCACAGTAAGATGGTTGTAGCCGTGATATAGTTATATCCCTAGGGATATAACTATATACCGTAATATAAGCGAAAGCGGTTCATAACTATCTTACTGGGAATATAACTATGATACGAGCACGACCTAGTAATATAACAATTAGGGCACTCCGACTATGTTCACTCCGTCATGCTCACTCAAATGTCTCGCTGGTGGTGGCGTGTGTGTTGGATCATTAAGTTCCCTTCAAAATGGTTGAGCTGAATAGTGCTGATCCATGCGTCATGTTTGTGAACGGGCGCCGTCAGTAGGGACTGGTCATCTCTTAGCTGCTACGGCTTATTTTAATTTTTGAATCGTTTTTGGTTTTTATATTTTTGTTGCGGACGGTCTTAACGTGCACGTCTTTCTACATTGTCCTCACATACTTAATTTCAACATGAATGATATAACCAATATTTTGTAACAATATTTTGATTTAAAAGAGTGTCCGTGGAGTTTCTTGCCCGTTCTTCTCCATAGAGATCTACGCTTTGGAATGGGCAATTAGCTTCAACTTTCTGACTAACTGACCGACGACTCTTTGACAATTCAAAAGTGCCTGTAATTGGTTTATTTGAAATATATGCTTTGCGTTTGAGTTTGACCAAATAGGTTAGGTTAGAATTGTGCAGCATTGAAGGGGTCCGCTAGGACCAATGCCAGCCGGGGTTGCGGGATGTTCGAAAGGGTTACCGTGGCCCCGGCACAGGCAACAGAAGGAACACGGGTGGGCTTTAGTCAGTAAAAGTCTGACACGCACTCCCGCTCCGCCCAAAGCGGGAGAAGTCATTTGATGATTTTCCATCCACAAAAAAAAGGTTAGAATTGTGAACAACCGCCCGCGAGCCTAGCGAGCGAAGCGAGCGGTGCCGCGGCTGTGGCCGGCGAGCGCTACGTCGAAATTGGTCGCAGTAACAAAATTAGGGCACTCCGACAGTTATGAACCGCTTTCATATAACTATGATATAACGGCTACAACCATCTTACTGCGACATGTACACTTGACTGCCAGTAGTACCATCAATATTGTGTTTATTACAGCAGCAAAACAAGACTCCTTAATGGTTATGTCGCTCGTAAAACTTAGGTCCATAGTTATAGGCTCTCTTAACCGGTGCACAGAAAAGGCGTTTTACTTCTCCGTCGCATCGATGATTCCATTTATAATATTTAAATAAGCTTCGACCAGAATTCGGCTATTTCGACAGCGTTTGCGCTGGCCTTGCAACATTCCTCCATACATGTGACATGTGTTATTGCACAGAGTGAACGACAAGAAGATTGATAAATAAGGCATGTATGATCATGGGCAAAGCAAAAGAGAATGTAAGTGTGTGATTATTAACTCTGCCTGCCATTAAGAGGGCTGTCACATTTTGTCACCTCTCTCGCTCATACAGGACTAAATTTTGAAGAATGTTAAATGAAAAAAAGCTTTTTTGAAAAATGTAATCAATGGCCAACCTTCTAAATAATATTAATTTAATAGGTAGTTATCAAAAACACATTTCTATTGTGGTATCTAATAAACTTAGGACATTAAGTATTATTATCTGTTTTTGAGATAATTTAAATAAATGCCACATTAAAAATGTGTTTTTAATAATTACCTATTAAATTAAAATTATTTGGTAGAATAGAATAGAATAGAATATTTATTTGCGTAAAACATGGTATACAAGGGTGTTAAATACAAATTGAGGCACGTCGCAGGCAGGTAGGTCGCCCATTGATTACATTCTTAACAATTTGGTCCCGTGTTAGCGAGAGAGATGCAAAATTTGACAACCCTCTTAAGAACAAAATCATTTTAACTATTATAATCCAAAATAACTACCAATCCTCGGAGGTTGGGTAGATTGGTATTAGGTACTATAACGATTCACCCGGTGTCTTGGACGAACCGTTAATTAATGGGGGATTTGTGTCTATGAAATGATACAGCGTAACACTTTTCACTCTCGTCTATTCATAAAAGAATCATATTATATAAATATTTTATACCAACACCAATCAGTCCATCTATCTTGTTTTTTCCAATTCTATTTTTAAATCAAAGCTTGTCTTCATAAACCAATAAACGTTTAAACTTGCGAAGATTGCATGCTTATGGCACGCTCAGTTAAAACCTCTACAGTATCGAACTATCACACACACAAAAACATATTTATAGTTATATCTAGTGTATTTCAACAATGTTATCGCATTCAGGACAGCTGTACACAAATAGACACAGGTAAATTGCTCCATAACAAAACTGACCAACACTATGATGGAACAGTTAGCGACTATTGTCTATCACATACGCTAAATTGAACTGTCCCGGAGGTGCGGGTTTGAGTTGATGTCGGGGAGTTAGATGCCCTAGTTTGTATGTAGACATACTAATTCCATGGATACTCTACACTGACACCCAACTGACATGGTGTTCATCAGTGCAACGATACAAGGTAAATAAATAAATTAAAATAAATAAATAAAGGTTCTTTTGGCGCGTGACCAAAATCGGAACTAATGCTGCCATCTTGTTTTCTCAATACAGTTCCACGAAACAATGTCACAAATTTTTAACCATCAACCCTGTCAATGTCATTCAGACGCCAAAAGAACCTTGTAGCACTCTACATTCTTTTACAATATTTAATATTATTTAGGGTTCCGTACCTCAAATGCAAAAAACGGAACCCTTATTCTGTCTGTCCGTCAGTCACAGCGAATTTGCTCCGAATATAATTAACTGATTAAATTGATATGTGTACCAAACACATCAATTACTGTGACCCAAACACGGAAAATAATGTTACGTAAATTAATGAATTTGAATAAGTCACTTTTGGACGAGAAATAAGAAAAAAATAGTTTTGTACACCGTGTGACATAACAAATCAAAGGGCTTACTGTTAGAGTGTTAAGTTTTTTTTTTTTATATTGAAAAAAAATAGTTTTAACGCTATATAAGAAAATAGATAAAATTTACCATACCGCCACTTATTTCCGAAACTACTGAGCCTAAAACTAAAAAAAAAAAACAGAAAATAGTTCTATACATAAAGATACAAGAAAGCCTATAAGAAGTCTATGGTCTTAAAATAACATGGTAAATCTTCCAATATACAGCGTGTAAGGACAGCTCTCCGCAAACTAAGAGGGTGCATTTAGCTCCTTATTTTGAATCGTATTCCATAGGAAATATTCTCAGGATTTTTTTAATTTTTTTAATAGTTTTTTCAGTTACTATTATTTTATTTCAATGTAAAATTACATTCCCTGTACGCCGCACTCCATTTATGTAAATAAAACGCCATTCAGCTCGATTCTCGGCAACTCTCATCCAGCAACTACCAGCCACCCTGCAAAGATCATCGCTCCCCTTAGCTTGACGACGTCCTATCTTACTTTAGCCGATTCGCGGTCTCCACTCAAGAACACGTGTACCCCAACGGTCATCAGTTCTACCGCTAATTTGGTCGGTAGTAGTTTTACATTGTTAAGTTTTATTATAATCCCTAAAACGGAGCTTAGTGGTCACTATTTTCCGTTTTAAGGATTATAACAAAACTTTACAATATAAAACGAAAGTTTATAATAATAATAATGTATAAACTTGTTGAGCACAACATACGTGCTTATTTTCATACTAAAATAAAACAAATAACCAAACAAACGATGAGGGCGCCACTGCGCGCACGATATCCTCTTAAGGGGAAGCGCTAAGGTAGCTCGCGAAATTTAAATTTTCTTACGATTTTTGCAATTTGCAACTCTGTGTCTAAGTGTATGTTGATTAAAGTATTATTCGCGACTGTAACAAATATGTATTTACAGAATTATAATCATTAGAATCAGTATACAATTCCTTAAGTTAGTATAATCCTGAAATGTTAAGATTTCATGAAATAGTCATTCAATAGAATTACTTGGTCTTAGACAGTTGTATTGATGACTTTAATTATTATAATTCCATAAATACATATTTGTCACGGTCGCGAATCATATTTTAATCAACATACAACCTAATGCTGACCTGCAAATTGCAAAAACGTAAGAAAATTTGAATTTCGCGGGCTACCCTGGCGCTTTCACCTTAACCCGAGACGCTTCCAGACTCTGATCTGCTACTGCGCATTTTCTACAGACGCTATACAATGTTTATTATTTATTTTATATCCGTAGGTGTGTCCGTGGCATCACAGTGGGCCCTGTCAGAATATCAGCGCTGCGGTATTTGTTTTTGTATTTTCAAATATAACGTATTATATCAGGTGAATAGTTGCACACCGATATCTCTCTTTCAGTCGTCAGTAATTTGAATTTCGAAAGAAGAAGACAAAGCGTTGTGTAACTATACAGACGCTATACAATTATTATTATTTATTTTATGTCTCTAGGTGTGTCCGTGGCATCACAGTGGGCCCTGTCAGAATATCAGCGCTGCGGTATTTGTTTTTGTATTTTCAAATATCGCAGCATCATGCTGAGATAGGAGCCTTTTTGGCCTCGCACAGGTCTTCTTTGTTTTGTTTTTTTTTTTTCTTTCCTTTTATTTTATTTGTGTTTATGATATTGTTAGTTTTAATGTTCTTTTTATTGTTGTATTTCCTGTGCGTGTCCCAAATAAAATATTTTTCTTTCTTTCTTTCTTTATTTCTTTCTATTAGTAAGGAGGTAAGTGTGTTCATTGATATGTGTTTATCAAAGTCGAGCACGTCCGCGACGACGACCAGTCTAAGATGGCTGCAATTTCCATGAGTTATCGGGACTTCGGGAGTGACGCCGGCCAGTTCAAAGTGATTTTTTTCAAACTCCGATAGGTTTCGCTATTCGAGTTTATATCAACATCGGTATGTCAATACTTTAACCAGATTTTTTAGCTTACTCCGTTATTTATTTTGTTATTTTTACTTCTATTCTAATAAACACGAGTGATCGTTTAATAAAAAACGTCACAACTTAATAATGTATAGCCAAAAATATATTTCCTCCATTTCCCACTTATCACTGAGAGAGGACATACCGGGTTTTGATATTTAACTACAAAGTTAATATAAGTGTGAAATCGCCAACCCATTTTGCGCAAGCGTGGTGATCAATGCTCGTGCCTTCTCTGTATGAGAAGAGGCCTTTGCCCTGCAGTGGGCAGTAATAGTCTGGTGTTCTTTTTACTTTCAGATAGGATTACAGCATTACTTTCAGGCGGCATTGTGTGATAGTTCTGACTCAGGAAAAACCTTTCAGTATGAACCACTATTATGTGGGTAACTAGCAATGTATTTTTATTTTATTTCTGAGCAATGTACGATAATGTGCCAAAAATATTTTATTTCACATAAACCTACATGGGCACTTATGAAACGTCAGAAGCTAGAATTGGTCGTTACCTATGGAGAAAAGCCGGCAAGAAACTCCACGGTTACTTTTTAAAAATAATTGGCTTTTACAATGTTTTCAAATTACAGCGTTAACAGGTATGGGAGGAGAGTGTAGGCCTGTCAACAAGTACCAGGTATAGAAAATCTAATTGAAAATCTATAGTCTATTTTTTTGTTTTTTGTGAATGGAAAATCATCAAATGACTTCTCCCGCTCTGGGCGTAGCGGGAGGGCGTGTCAGACTTTTACTGACTAAAACCCACCCGTGTTCCTTCTGTTGCCTGTGCCAGGGCAACGGTAACTCTTTCGAACATCGCGCAACCCTGGCTGGAGGAGAGTGTAGGCCTGTCAACAAGTACCAGGTATAGAAAATCTATAGTCTATTAAGCTTACAACGTTCTCACATTCACAAAATATAAAAGAATCTATTTAAAAGAGAAAGAAAATAATAAAAATAAAAACCTATTTAAACCAAATGACATGATTTCCATACATTGTATTTCTTGTATTCCATTACAGTTGTAACTGTAACAAATCTGAATTAATATCCCGTTCCTAAAAGCCACTAATAAATAGTTGAAAATAGAATTGTAGGTATATAATGTAAACTAATTAATGGATTATGTCATGGAAGTATTAAAAAACACACACAACAATAGCCAAATAACAACTAATACTTAATTAACTAACTTTACACATTAAATAAAAGCAATAAAATATCCTTACACTCAACCCAACAACAAACTATGTAAAATATTCTACTGACTAACTTATTTGTGATTTTTTCAAATAATACTTATGCGAATTCTGCACTATAGTACTGTGGCGGCATATCTACATCGCCACATGCGAACGCGTCACACTGACGCGTGACGTCACACAAAATCCTGCATCGCGCAATCAGAGTTTACCGCGCGACTATAATATACCTATACAGGGTTAGTTTTCAATAACTGGCCAAATTTTCACAGGGTGTTCTACCCATGAATATTAACAACTTTCAATGTGGGGCCAACTCTAAAATCACGAAAAAAAATCTGCTGTTTCATACAAAAGTTCAATACCTACTTGGCCAAAATGTATGAAACAGCTGATTTTTTTCTCGCGATTGCAGAGTTGGTCCTATAGTGTAAGTTGTTCATATTCATGGGTAGATCACCCTGTGAAAATTTGGCTACTGATTAAAAAATTGCCCTGTATATACAACGTCCCGACATCAACCGTTGTGCAGTTATAGCCCACCAGACACAACACCCGTCTGGTCGGAGGATCCTCTCTTTTCTATGAAGGATGAGTGAACTTTACACCCTGTTCCTCATACCTCCATAGTACCTTCCGTGTCGAGTGGCTTGTCTCCGTTGAGAATGGCCGCCATGACCGAAATTCGGTCTGTAAGACTATTATATCTATGCTCCCCGAAGACAGGGAAACCTTAATTTTTCTGAGTATAAATTCCTGACAGCAACGCGAATACCGCCAAATGGCTCCTGCGCCTCTAACGACCAATCAACGCGGCACGTGGAAGGTTACACCGATAACTAGTCGTGTCGACTACAGGGTTACCTACGATTAGTGATAACTACTCTATGTAAATGTTGGCAGACAGACAACAGATTGTCATCCTGTCAAGGTGGTTTTTATTTCATTGTTTACGATGAGAAGAATTAAATTATTACGTCGAATAGTTTCAGTGTAAATTGCATGTGACAGACGGACGCACGGTTTGCTAATTTTGACACGAAAAAAATTTCTGCCTAAGAAACATAATTTTTTATAACTATATTCTGTTATAATCAACTGCTATATTAAAATAGAATGCTACAATCGACGGGAACAAAAACGAACTAAAAACTAAAAATAACTGACGTGTAAAAGCGTTCTATAAGAGAAATTTACTGAAAGAAAGAAAAAGAAAGAAAAATAGGTTTATTTGTCACAGAAACACGTGCATACAAAACGATAAGAATAATCAGAAAAATAAAACAAAATAGAACCACATTATAATCACGAGCTCAAAACAGAAATAATCGGAAGCTGCACGTCATGACTGTGACAAGAAGGCTTCCACTCAACATGATGCTGTGCTATGAGGGACCCACAGCACAGCGCTGATTTTCAGTGGTCACCCGAAAAAGACGTACGGAAATCAAGTCAGGTTCAGTGATCAGACACATCACTTACTGAATAAACATCATTTATCATAACTGTTTCCGTAAAGTAACCATGCTTAAAACTGTTTCAGTGATCTTTGTAAAATAATTTAGGAAAAAAAATACAAATCGTATGATGAAAACACGTATGATTGAAAAATGCTGTGTCAGATAACATAATTCATACACTCATCACGAAATTAAACAGCTAATAAAGTATTCATTATTATTAGTACTTGTACCAACAGTTTGTATAATATGAACTGTAATTTATCATCAAGTGCAGCTGGTGTTGAAATTAAATACAATTATATGAATAATATGAAGAGCTGGGTTAAAACCGTTATGTAGGTCGCGAGCGCCTGTGGATATTTTAGTCGCGAATGAAGAAGAATACACGATATTATAGTCTTTGTCATCAAGCTTTTAAATTATTCAGTGATAGTAACATAACATAATATCACGTCTGTAATCTGCGAAGGGTTGGGCAGAGGCGTACCTTATAGTACACTCACATTTCGCCAGTTATGTTTAAGTCCCATGTAATAGGGGGTAAGCTTACTGCCATCAACCGGACAGTTACTGAGAAACTCCTGATGGAAAAACCCAGTAACACTTTGCCCGACCGAACCCAGGATCTCAAGCTCAACAGTAGCGCTTGTGACCACTAGACCAACGAGGCAGTCCAATCTGTGCTAGTATTTATTATAAGATATTATGCCTAACTCGTATGGGATTTTTACACACATCGAGTAAGTATACTTTAGGGAATAATGAGTACACCTAAAGATTTTGCTGAGATACCTAAATACAAAGTTTTTCATATCGAAATAATACACCTTTTTTTTTTGGGTGGGAAAACATCAAATAACTTCTCCCACTCTGGGTGGTGCGGGAGGGCGGGTCAGACTTTTACTGACTAAAACCCAACTGTGTTCCTTCAGTTGCCTGTGCCGAGGCCACGGTTACTCTTTCAAACGTACCCGCGACCCTGGAATACATAAATATTGTTAAACACGAGGTGATGATAAAGCCGAATAGTAACAACAGAATAATTTATAAGCTTTTTTTTTTTAAGATAGGTTTGCTCTTGACTCTAGTCTAGGTCAGAGATGACAGAGATAAAGTCGACGATGGAGCGAGCTTACCCAGAAGAAGCCTGTTATCTCTCACTTTGAAGAGATCGGGGTTGTATACGTTCGGAAACACAGACGCAGGCAGAGAGTTCCACTCCTTTGCTGTGCGCATCACAAAAGACATTTGGAAACGCTTAGTGCGAATTGGTGGATTAGCAACTAGGTAGGGATGGTAACCTGCAGTGCGTCTAGATGTCCGATGGTAGAAGGGGGCAGGCGGAATGAGGTCGTGGAGTTCTCGAGCACACTCACCGAAGTACAATCTGTAGAAGACCGACAAGCAGGCAACCTTGCGGCGATGAGCCAAGCTGTGAAGCTTGGCATCCACCAGTCTTACGTCGCCAATGAGCCTCTTAGCTCTGCGTTCCACCGAATCTAGCGCGGCAAGAATACATAGAATAACCAAGTCACAGCTTTTTTGACTGTACATAAAATAAAGTTGGATTACTATTACTACCTTAATGTTATTTCGAACTAAACCCATCAAAGTTATACACTTCAATACTTGTTCACCTTAATATAAGCTAATGAGTAACAATAAATAAAACATGTACCTGTAAAGAAATCCATACATTTGCTTATAAATAACAAAATTTCGAAGTACCTAGTACCGACTCGAGTACCACCTAAGTTCTTTTTGAATAGCAAATTACACATTATCTTAAATGTTCCACAGAATGGCAACACAGATTTAAAGAAAAATAACTTTTCGAACTCAACGGAATTATGTATTCAAATATGGAATTTGAAATTCATAAGAAGTCCCTATACTTTGAGAGAAACATGGTTATGTATCGAAACATCTTTCACTGGCAACGCGCTCCAGAAAAAGTATATTTTTTTTCTCTATTTTGTCATTTCCCCTTTGAATATTCACGTCCACAATCGAGTAGTTTGACGCGAATTTTAAAATGTTTAGCACTTTTTCGTGCAGTTTTTCAAGCATAATAATGTTCCTCGAGATGTAGTTACGAAGTCTGTCATTTTATTTTATTGCTGCCATATAATGTCTTTGGAGTGGTCTGGAATACGTGAGATCAATAACCTTCCTTTGAAACTTAGTGAGTAGGTAAGAAAATATCTCACAGAGCAGATGCTTCAGTCAAAAATAAGATAAGCAAAGTCGGTAATATCATTAGCTGAAATATATTGTACTGATAAACATTACTGCTAATCGCTACTGCTGAGCATGAGGTCCTGAGTTCGATTCCCAGGTCGGGCAAAGTATTATTGGGTTTTTCTATCTGGACTTAAACATAACTGGCGAAATGTGGGTGTACTATAGGTACACCTCTGCCTAACCCTTCGGGGAAACAAGGCGTGATGTTATGTTATCTTATGTGATAAACATTCTAAAAGTTCTTCTCATCAAATTTTTACTTAGTACCTTCTTCTTCAATTCGAGAATTGATGCTTACGTCAGCAACCCAACTTTTGAGCTAATAACACTTATTTTTTTTTTTTTTTTTTTTTTTTTCCTAACTATGGCATCTCGTAGTTGGCCAAGAGTGGCCGTGACTACTTAACCGGTCAATCCTGTGGCTGCCTTAAGCTAACTCAAAGCCTCCAGCCAGGGGCGTGTTACTTATAAATACTAAGTGACTGCGCGCTAAGGGCACCCCCTGTGGGGTACGAACCTCGGCTTAGGGCGTCACTGGGGGGACAGCAAGTTTGGGACAGGCTGGATCAAAATTGGATAATTATTATTAATCTGGGGAATTTAAAGCTACAGGCTCAGCTTCGGCGCGGGCTGGCGCTTCTTCGAGCAAGGGTCGGGGGGAATTATTAACTCGGGGTTTTCGCGCTGGACCTCGGCGGCGGGGTCGGAATGTCGGTCTTTTGTGTTTGTGTACTGTACTGGTAGCCCTATTGCTTTCCTGGAGGAGAGTAATAGGGTCGTCTGGGTCTAATAGTGTGTGCCTCGGACGGCGGACTTTACTAATATTGGAGGGGGTATATTTAGCGGCCGCGACAACTAGGGGGTTGCGATGTTTGGCGGCGGTATCAAAGAAACGCTTGGAGTTGCGTTTCATGAACTGGAGGATGGTGGGGATTTTGAGATCGAGATGGAGGATCTCGTTCCGGACATAAAAGGGGGATCCCGTGATCATTCGGAGGGCACGGTTCTGTAGGGTCTGCATCCTATGGATGTGGTGGGGTTTCGCGTGAGCAAAGACTGCACAGGCGTACGTCATAATAGGACGTATGCACGCCGTGTAAATGCGCAACTTGCACTTTAGTGACAACTTGCTTTTTGCATTCATTATCGAGTGGAGTCTACCGAGAGCGAAAGCGGCGCGCGAACGAACCTTCTTTATGTGCTCTGCGAAGGTGAGGTGCTCATCGAGAATCACACCTAGATATTTGGCTCGCTTCTCCCAAGGGATAGGCTTACCGAACATGGAGATTGGTCGGGGGGGGGTGGGCTTATGGCGCGGTTTTGAATAAAGAACCGCTTGACTTTTGTCGGGATTTACTTCAATTCTCCACTTCCTGAACCAGTCGCCAAGTTTGGTGACCGCTCTTTGGAGAGTGAGAGAGATCGAGGCTTGTTTGGTGCCCGAGCAGTAAATGGCCGTGTCGTCTGCGAACAGAGCCAACTGTGCCTTTTTGCTCCTGGGTATGTCGCTAGTGAACAGCGTGAAGATGAGGGGGGCAAGCACAGAGCCCTGGGGGACGCCTGCGCGGATAGGGTGGGGGGAGGATAGTGCTCTTTCGATGCGATAGCGGAAGGTGCGGTTCGACAAGAAGTCTCGTAAGATGAGTACGAGACGGTCCGGCACACCGAGTTGGTAGAGCTTATATAATAAGCCGTTGTGCCAGACTCTGTCAAACGCTTTCGCTATGTCGAAGTATATAACACCCGTCATCAAGCCACGCTGGAAGCCAGCGCTTATGTGTTCGATGATGCGGTGGGCCTGATGCACACAAGAGTGCTGGGTTCGAAAACCAAACTGTTCGTTTGGGATGAGGCCTTTTGTTTCGGCATAGTCTCTGAGACGCTTATAAATAAGTTTCTCATAGACTTTGCCGAGGACATTGAGCAGACTGATGGGGCGGTAGCTCGAGGGCTCAGATTTGGGCTTTCCAGGCTTGGGGATGCCGATGACAGTGGCCTTTTTCCATGCATCTGGGAAGATGTTATTGCTCATGGCACCATTGAAGATGGTGGTCAGTAGCATTATGAGGTGGGCAGGGAATAGTTGTATTACCCTGTTTGTGATGCCGTCTGAGCCGGGAGCTTTGCGGGGCTTTAAACCCTTGATGATATCATGCACTTCGTCGGGAGTGACGGGAGGCAGAGGATAGTCAGGGTTTTCGACGGGGGGAAGGGAGGCTCTACGTTCGACTTCAGCGTCGACTTTTGACAAGTGAGCTTGGTCTACTGGTTGAGAGCTGGGAGAGCATTGAGCCTCGAGGCTGTTGGCTAGGCATTCAGCCTTGTCAGCATCGTCGAAGGCGATGGTCTTGTCAGGGCGGAGTAGGGGGGGCATGGAGACTACTTCATTGGACTTTAGTTTCCTTTGAAGTTCCCAGAAGGCCTGATGAGTGGGCTCTAGGTCGCTTAGCATCCTGTCCCAGCCAGCGGTACGCAGCTCCGCTAGGCGTGTCTTTACAGCTCGCTGTAAATGGCGCATATGGGCTTTGTTCGCAAGGCAGGGGAAGTTGCTGTATGCACGGACAGCCGCGTTCTTCTCGCGCAACAGTTCACGCACATCGTCCGGCAATCTCCAGCGACGGTCATCGTCCGCTGGAGTTACCTTTGAACAGTCGTTCAGGACTGATTGTACGTGCTCAGTGAGCGAGTCGATCGCGGCCGTCGTGTCTGCGACAGAGTCGAACTGATCAGGGATGGAGTCCAGGTGTTGGGAAGAAGTGGATTTCAGGCTATTGCTTACTTTCCTCCAATCTGTGACTATTTTGGTGAGAGGGGGTTGAGTGGGGTCATGGAGACCGACACGGGGGGCCAGTTTCATGACCACTGGTCGGTGGTCAGAGGAGAGCTCTTGTACCGCCTCTATAGAATCCAACCGTAGGTTGATATTCTTCAGAAGCGCTATGTCGAGGACGTCGGCGGTATGGTTGGGGTCGTGGGGAAAATGGGTTGGAGTCATCGGGGCGATGACATCGAAGTTTAGTATGGGGCAGAGCCCGAACAGTTGTCTTCCTCTGGTTGAGGTGGTGTTGCTGTTCCAGGCAGGGTGTTTGGCGTTGAGGTCGCCCGCTATGATAACGGAATCACTCAGGCCGAAGAGGGCAGAGAGGTCGTCAGAAATCGACTGGGGATTTTCTGACGAGGTTTGGGGGGGAACATAGGCCGATACTAGGGTGATCGGTTGGTGGCCTGACATGCCTAGCCGGCATACAGACACTTCTAATTTGGATAGGGGGGGAGGGTCCATAGGGATGCAGTGAAGAACCTTTCTATAGTATATGAGGGTGCCACCCTTGTGACACCGAGACCTGTCGTTGCGAACTACGCAGTAGTTAGCGATTGACGGGTTACGGACGTTGGGCTTGAGGAAGGATTCCTGTATAAGGAGAATATCAATTTGATGATCACGGAGGAACTCGGCGATCTCATCGCGTTGATCGCGAATGCCATTGGCATTGAAGTAGCCTAATTTAAGGGATCGGGGCTTAGTTCTCCCTTTGGCTTCTTTATCCATAGTGGGGGTTGGGAAGGTTGGCGAAGGAGGATAGGGCTTGGGTGATTTCGGGATAAGAGTTATATATCTCCAGAATCTGGAGAAGGTTGCCGGCATTTCTGGCAGCGACTAATTCGCTTGCCATTTTCCTGGCGCGTGGGGTGAGGAAGGCCGTGAAGGTGCCCGAAATGATGTTAAAGGGGTCAAGGGGGTTAGGGCCAACCGTAGTCGGTGAGTGGGGGGGTGCAGTTCTGGCTGCAGGGGCGGTTTTGGGCGCTTGCACCGGTCTCGGGGGGAGGGCGGGGGCGGGCGCAGCGGCGCGGTTGAGGGGGTCCATCAGCGCTGGGATGGATGGAGGTGGGGGGCTGGTTTTGGCCAGGGCCGGGAAAGCCCTTTGATGGTTAAGGGCCGTCCAGGGGCTAGGCCTTTGAGGGCTTAGCCGTTCTGGCATTTGGGTCGAAGGGGCGGGGGCTTCCCTTTGCTGGCGGGCGACTGCGCGCTTGGCCAGTTTGGGGGATAATTTCGGGGCTTTAGGGCAGCCCCGGTAATTTGCCGGGTGACCTGACTCACCACAAAGCACACAGCTAGGTGGCTCGGTGCAGAGGGTACGGTCTTTAGGGCGGGGGCAGTCAGAAGTGCCGTGCTCGCCCAGGCACTTGACGCACCTGGGTTTGGCGTGGCAGTTCTTCTGCGCGTGGCCGTATAGCTGGCATCGGTGACACTGACCGATGAAGCCATATTTATTGGGCTTCTGGATCTCAAAGCCCACGAGGTGGCATATGGTTTTTACACCAAAGATCGGGTGGTGCCCTTCAGTTGGGGGACAGACAACGAGGACCATGTCGAATGCATGGCCGCCTCTGGCGCGGTGCATTCGGTGGACCTCCGAAACAGGGATATTTTGGGCCTCTAAGTCGGCCTTGATGGCGTCAGTAGGGATTTCTTTAGGAATCCTACGAATTACCACTCGGGTCTGGCGCTCCTCGGGAAGAGTGTAGGTGTGGAAGGACACACCTCTCGCCCGAAGGAGCCTGGTGAGCTCCCTATAGTCCTTGGACGTAGGGATGCTCACTTTGATACCCTGCTGGGTAGAGCGGGCGTTGGTGAAACCGATCTTTTGCTCGGTGCACCATTGGGACACATCTGTCCACTTTGCCTTGTCCTGAATGAACACAGGCGGGGGGGGTGCCAGCTTCTTGGGGGCAGAAGAAGCTGGAGTCAGGGCGGGGGGGGCATCCTGGGAGGAGGATGAGGGGGCGCTATTTGCCGCGGAGGCAGGGGTAGCAGATACAGGCTTACCGGCTTGGGACGGACTGGCTGGGATGGGTGCCGTGGGGACAGAGGCAGAGGAGGAGGTGGGGGCAGGGGCGGCGGGGATGGCTGCCGCCAGAGGCTTTTTGGCCTTACCGGCCTTTGAGGAGGCGCTCTTCTTCCTCTTCCCTCCCTTTCCGACGACTTGATAGTCGTCTGAGGAGGAGGAGGAGGAAGTGAGAGAGATGGCGTCTTCGGACTCTGAGTCCGAAGGAGGGGTGGAGGTGTCCATCACCTCGGGCTGGGGGGAGACTACGGACGGCATCGAAACCGCCGTAGGAGGGGTGCCCCTGTCTGCTACAGGGGGGGAAAGCGGGCTCTCGAGAGCCTCGCTTGGGTCGACGTGGCGACTACGCCAAGCCTTCCCGTATTTCAGCAAGAAATCGGGGTCCTTAAAAAGGACCTCTCTTGCAAAAGCTACGATGTCTGCGTCAGACATCGTAGCAAAAGGGAAAAAAGAAAATAAGACAGTAAGGGGACCTAATGATCCTACTCCTACTCCCCGGGTGGATGGGCCCGGGGATGTGTGGCCCTCCCTGTCGGGTGCAGACAGGGAGGTGTGTACCTACTGGTGAGCCCTAGAGCTGAAACCTGTCGCCAATCTTAATGTGCGACAGGGCCCTGACCAGTCTAGTGCGAAGGGTGTAGACACACCCTAAAGACACTAGGTGAGTAACTGTGGAAGGAAAACTGTCACCAGAGCCGACTAGGAGACCCCCCAAGGCCGGTTAACTCTGGGACCCGTCCAATTGACTGCTTTACCCTGAAGGGGCTCAGCGGGTGTGTTGGGTCAACACCCCCTTGACTTGGTTGTCACCGTGAGGTATCCGTCAAGGACCACGAAACTGTGGTTTTTACCCTGAGGGGGTCAAGGAGACACGCCGAACGTTTATGAGACGGACGACGTTAAAGAAACAGTCTGTCAACGATCGCCTTGAAAAAGGCAATAATTGATAACGGTGGTGCAGTCAGAGACTACGGGAGTCGGTGCGTGACGTGGCGTCACGAGCGAGCGTCGATGGCGGTGAGTCAGCGGTGAGTCAGCGGTGCAGCGAGCGAATGCGTCAGCGGCACGACCGTCCACAGCGGAGTCGAGCGAGGGAATGAATGAATGCCCTAATAACACTTATTTGGCTTATTCAGCTTTATACACAATGACGGCGCAGCAAGTGGCGCCGTGATACGATGTTACTAGAATCACCGAAGAGGTCGAATTCTTATCCGACCTCTTCGGTCACTCTTTTGACACTGGCTATTGTCACTGTAGCAGAGAGTGGCATAGATGGTAGCGTGGCGGCTGTCTTCTAATGACAGAGATGCTGTGAAGGGAGCACGGTCGTACTACGTCCACGACGAACTGCTACATTCCGAAACTATCCTCATGATATTGAAGCTGTTGAACCACTAATACGATGACAACTTCTGGTTAAGGCTATCTTGCGCCGTTATATACGTAATTAAAATCGAATAGATAAGTTATTGATTATTGCTTAACCAAGCACATATCTAAAGCAGGCTGGCCCGATCACTCGCTAAATAGAATTAGCATTAAACATAATGAAAACGTCATACAGTATTTGTCAATATGGTAATAGGAAGCTGTGATGTATGTACTGTGTTTTCACCTCAACTATTATTATTAATAATGTTTGTCGAAGGACCGATGGCTGGCGGAGCAGACGACGTATAGGCAAGCGTAGTGTGGGACGAGCCCCAGCTAGTTGGACCGACGACCTTAAGAAGGTGGCTGGGACAGACTGGATGCGGAAGGCGGAGGACAGGGTATTGTGGCGCAGCCTAGGCCTATGTCCAGCAGTGGACTGCGATAGGCTGAGTTAATATTGGTAACACTGGATCATTGTCCGGAAACTTAAATGTCTCCTGTCATCCGGGCTAGATGAGAACCCCATGTCAAATTGTCGAGTACATGCACCTTTGCACGAAGCGTGTGTTTCTTTCCCTGACCTTACAACCTGGTTCCAGATATACTTCAGTAGCCAGTCTTTTTAGCATCTATAAGCATCGCGTTTCCACTGTTGGAACACAGGCCTGCTGCGAGAGGAAGTGGGCCGTAATCCACCACGCGAGTCCAGTGTGGGTTGGTAGATGTCTTCGTATTTGTGGTTCCCTCATGATGTTTTCGTTCACGGTTTCGAGAGCCAGTGGTGATGAAATAATTTACACAAAGTAAAGCGCCTATCAGGGTTCGAATCTAGGAGCTACGACTTGTAAGTCGCAGCCGTTCCCACTGGGCCACCACTGCTCTCAGTAGCCAATCCTTTTATTCAGTCATATTTGTCCTACAGCATTTACCGTATTTAGTGAGCTGCCATGCAAGCTCAAAATACTCTACAATCAATACATATTTTCAAATTCACATCTCAACCAGTGCTGGGTACATTTGGCAGTTATCGGTATGTCGATATTAGTATCGATAAACGTCAACATGGAATGACATTGCGTTGTTTACGAGCTTATCGATAAAATCTGACGCGTTTTCCAGCTGTCCAGTATCAGTAATTTTAGAAGCTGTCTTTATTTGTTTGAATTTCAATTTCGGACGGAATTGTCGTAAAATTTTTGTAGCTATATGATTTATTTTTGGATTTTGTTGTTTTGCTTTCGCGTGTGTACCTTCACACACCAAATTGTCGCAACCAGTCTTATATTTTTTATATAGGTATATGTACACAAATAAATAAAATTGAAGTGTCTGTTGTGTGTGTGTCGTTTGTAATGTCAAAATAACTACTTTTACTAAATGCATAAGAAATTACCTATGACAAAAAAGCAATTTTATAAATGTTTGTGTCTGTTTGTTCCGGCTAATCTCCGAAAGGACTGGACCGATTTCGACGAGCTTTTCACGAGCAGATAACCGATGTTACGAGGAGTAACTTAAGTTACTTTTATTTTTTTTTAATAATTAGTTCCGCATAAAAAAATAAAACATGAAATTGCGAACAAAAAGTCGGATTTGAATAATCTCTTTACAAAAAAAAAAAACAACCGACCTCCAAAAAAACACTACAAAGTGAAAAATAACTTTAATTTCGGAAGTCGGTGTCTTTGGATCTGTATTTTAGGTTTTTGCCACCGACTTCCGAAATTAAAGTTATTTTTCACTTTGTAGTGTTTTTTTGGAGGTCGGTTTTGCTCATCACCTTTTACAAAACATTGCTTTTACCGATGCAGGGACGTTAATTGTTAAGGAGTTCTCCTGGTACTTCACCATGAGCTCCACTTCACCATATAAATTGTGACGTGCTTATATTGATTAGCAATAATTTTAAAGTAATCGAATTGCAACCCGTGAAATACTTATTATTGAGTTGTTCCGGTGGCCATCTTACCATCTGTGGTCTTCGTCATCAGTTCAACTTTACCAAATGGTGCTTTTCGAGGGCAAATGCACAAGTTACTATACAAAATTCCCTAATCGCTATAGGTTTACCTAAAATATTTGCAGAGTTCCCTCGATTTCTCCAGGATCCCATCATCAGATCCTGACCTGATGACTATGGGGCCACCTGGAAAGTATACCCTTTCAACAAAAAATAATTTTTCAAATCGGTCCAGCCGTCTTCGAGTAATCGGGGAACACACTTAAAAAAAAAGATTCCGACGAACTGAGTGAGAACCTCCTCCTTTTTTGAAGTCGGTTAAAAGTAATTTATAGCCAGATTGCATCTCATGACAATTCCAACAAGCCCAAACACGGCTAGGATACATTGTTTTATTACGGAGTTCCGGTGCCTACCTTGCGGCTTCATCATCAGATCAGTTCGATGGTACCATTTTCATCAGAAACATTTATTTAAATTGGCTTCGTCATTGTCGCTTAACTATCCAAATCGAGATATCTTATCGCCACCCGTGAAATACTTATCATTGAGGAGTTCCCGTGACCATCTATGGTCTTCTCCATCAGTTCCACTTCACCAAATGATACTTTCTGAATGCAAGTGCTTGACATGTTATTGAAAATATCAAAAATGTGTTTGCCTATAATATTTGAGTTCCCTCAATTCATGGATCCTACCATCAGAACTGAATTTTGATAAAAATGGGACCAATCTGGAAGTATGTCCTTTCAAATAAAAAAAGAATTTTCCAAATCGGTTTATGAATGACGGAGTACTGAGGTGACTAACATTAAAAAAAAACATACAACCGAAATGATAACCTCCTCCTTTTTTTGAAGTCGGTTAAAAATTCATTTTGCATTTGGTAGCCCAATTCTAGAGGATAGTTACAGGCTATTTAACATTACGCTAGGACCCTTAAGAGCCGAGCAAAAGAAAAAAGTCAGAAAGAACACTAAGCGAAAACGAAGTAATAGCGCGGGCGGGCGATGCAACGCGACGGGTCGATGGACGAGGGAGTTTTATTAAAATGTGGCTGTTATTTTAGTATATTGTGTATCTTAAGACTTTCATGCGTATGAAGTCACGGGGCACATCTAGTTAATAATATAATTGTCTATACCTACTAGGTGTCTGAAACTTTCTAACACAGCTGTGTCATTCGGACTAAAACCCCGTACAAAAATCTTTTTCATTTATTGGCCCCGGCCCATATTTGCTGACGTATCTTTGTAAATATTTGAACATAGATTTCAGTTTTAAAAAAGACACGTTTAAGCCTGATTCGTTATTCAAATAACTGTTTAATGTACCTTTCACCAAATCTCGGATGTCATCGTTTAAGTTAACACACACACATACATAAACTCAAGCGTTCTTCCCATGGGTGTAGGCATTTAACTGCTCTGAAAAGTGTGATTACAACAACTGTGTAAATGATTACAATAAACAATAGAATAGACACAACTCTCATAATCACACACAGTTTCAAACAAACATCTACCCGCAATAATTCAAAGTATCGCAGTAAAGGTCAAGGCATTAAATAACTTTTTACATACATAAAATGAACTGTCTCTGAAAGTGCCAAAAGTTGCCAGCAATATGCTGTAGCACTGCTGACTTAGCGCCGTGTCTAAATTAAAGTTGCACACAAACACACCCCACACACCCGCACAGGTTGTGTTACTTTGTTCACAGTCACACACACACTCCAGTAGGCACAAACAATTTTGTTGAAGTTAGAGCGGATTCGTGTGTGTTGTCATTATAATACGAGTATATACAATTTTGTGCCAGTCGTAATAGGTAGGTATGCCTTAACGACTTGCATTTTGTATATGATAATGATGATAATTAGAGACAATATGTATCCGTTTGAAACCTATGTGGAACATGGCTTCCAAACAATGCCAGGAGAGATGAACCAATTCGTTCCACTGAAAAAAGATAAATATTCTATATTACATACGGGAAAACACATCGTATTTTTTGTCAGCACAAAGCTTGGAGCTTTTCTGGAGGAAATTATTTGTAGAAATCCCGATGTTCAATGTGCATGAGAGCCGCATATTGTCATAAAGTTATATAGCTTGATTTTTTATTGCGGAATTACCTATCTCTTAGAATTTAGTTTTATCTACAATAACAGGTAATTTTAACATCCCACACAAACAAGCTTAGATATAGCTAAGCATTTTTGTGTAGACAAGGCAATACAGATACACCCACACAGGCGTAAAACAACAGCCTATCTACGTTAAAGTTTTGCGTGTTTGCAAACACAAATTAGGTTTTAATATTTCACGGAATTCTCTCTTAGTACAAGGCATTGTGTAGCATTCTTGTAGATGTAATTTTCGCGCCTAATAATAGAATAACAACCTGTTTCTGAGTCCTAATTTTGAAACGAAATATTTTGTTTAAGCTCTGTAATACTCGGCTAAGACTTTGCGCCTTGTTCGAGTAGGTAGCCGGCTGAAATAGGCATTTTTGTGAAATTTGAGAGAAATTGTATGTTTCGTTGCTACCAACAGAAAATTAAAAAATAAATAGATTATAACCTTATTGCGGCTTTTCCAGTCTGATTTCATTCAACTCCATACTGTTCTCTGCATAATACTCTCTCTACCGTACACAGATGGCAAAAGTTTAAAACTATTGTCGTTTGTGAGTTTGTACAAAGCAAGTATTTTAAATACCAAACTTATTTATTACCTAAAGTTATTCGAACCAAAATGGGAAATACTAAAACTCATGGCTATGAAGTTTTAAACATTTAATTGACATGTTTGTACACGAATGTTAAACTATACATAATTAAGCAAAACAGAAATGAGTTTAAACGAACGCCCAATTAAGTTAAACGTGGTTTGCGAGTATCAAGAATTAAATGTGCTGTACAAGTTTTTATATTCGAATGACGGACTTTAGTGCTGAAAAAAGTTTTTATTTTATACATTTTCGTGCAACCATGCGTTGGAGACTTGGAGTAGTCGTCAGTTGAGGGTTTAAAACCGTGCAGTGGTAGGAATGTAGTTACTTTTTCGCTGTAATTTCTCATGTTTATCTAATATGCTTCTGATTGATGGTATATCTTTTAGAAACCCACACTTTCTGATCTGAATTTTTTTACAGTGAGCAAGCGTGGTATCACAATATATGTTCCTTTTCAAATGAAGAAGACTTTGTACTATAGAGCGATTGTTAAAGATTGCTAGTATAATTTATTGTTGAGAAACACACAGTAAAAAGATATGTCAGATATACCGCAACAGTTGCTCCACAAATGTACACATTACCCCAAAAAATAACCTAACAGTTGAAATAAAAAAAGGTTACAGGTATGAGGAAATTAACAAGCAGCCGTGATTAACTCAGAGCGCTTTAAAGCGGCAGTAAGCGTTAAATTCTCGCATCAGCATCATACGGGCTTTAAAAAAATATACATATATATTATGTAGCCTACAGGCATCCGGGAACATTCCCGAGATTTACTACTATAGGCACATGTTTAAAACACGTAAACGGGAAATAAGTTCCTATATGAGGAGTGCCTTTATGAATTTTATGGTGGCGTTAATTTTATACAATGTTTTTGTTACACAAACTTTGTTACCTTTAATGCTGGTAATCTCGTTTTTATAACTTATGTAGGTGAACCCTAAAAATCCTTGAAAATTATGGAAGAGGAAATTGACAGTGCTTGTGTAAATAGTTAGGTACGTCATTATTGCGAGACAAGAATTGTAGGCAATATTTTCTTTGTGTGTGTGTGTAAGTGCTCAAAGTTTTAATTACCTCAGGATTTTTAAAGCAAATGGTTTATTCTAAATCCTTTTCCAGATTTATAATACGTATATGGGATGACGTCATTTCATAATATACAGTGTAGTACACTAACGCCTAAAATGAATTAATCTTTACAAAATTCTTGGAATCGTTAACAATATTCACCACGTAACTGAAACATTAACACGAATATAAATCAAAAGCGACCATAAAAACCGCTTTCGCTCGCTTAACTAAATAAAACCAGCATTAAATCAGCGTAACAATACCCCAACTATAATAAAGTGTGGAAAAACAAACTAGATATAATGTTCGAGCCTATCAAAACAATTTACACGAATGAATGGACCATCGTTATGAGTTACGGCTTGCCCCGACCATAACGTATTCTCCTCACAGTAGTCTAACAAAAATATGATGCCAATATCATACGTCGTGTCTTTAAGCGTATTTGTAATTTTGTATGGCACGAGACGTGGGCGACACGACTTGTCACGATATCACAATTGGTAGGTACAAAATTAGAATTGAAATTCTGTCTATTTTTCCGATAAGATGCTTATAAGTATCAGACGGTAGGTAAAAAGGTATCTACTACTACTTCGTTGGTCTAGTGGTTGAAAGCGCTGCTAATGAGCATAAGGTCCTGGGTTCGATTCCCGAGTCGAGCAAAGTGTTATTGGGTTTTTCTATCTGGAATTTCTCAGTAACAGCCCGGAGTCTGGATTTGTGCCCGATTGATGGCAATAGGCTTGCCCCCTATTACATGGGACTTAAACATAACTGGCCCAATTATTCGGGGAAACAAGGCGTGATAGGTAATTGTAGAGACTTAAGGGGGAAGCGCTAAGGTAGCCGCGAAATTCAAATTTTCTTACGATTTTTGCAATTTGCAGCTCAGTGTCTAAGTGTATGTTGATTAAAGTATGATACGCGACCGTAACAAATGTGTATTTACAGAATTATAATATTAGAATCAGTAATAAAATTCCTTAAGTTACTCGTAGTATAATCCTGAAATGTTAAGATTTCATGAAATAGTCATTCAATAGAATTACTTCGTCTTAGAGAGTTGTATTTATGACTTTAATGATTATAATTCTGTAAATACATATTTGCTATGGTCGCGAATCATATTTTAATAAATATACAACCTAATGCCGACCTGCAAATTGCAAAAAAACGTAATAAAATTTGAATTTTGCGAGCTACCCTGGCGCTTTCACCTTAACGGGAGTGAACGTTGACTGTAGAACTAAAAGTTTGTAAACAAGCAATGTTTGTGATGAAAATTATGATTTTCTGTGAATTGGTTCTAACCAACACTTTTACAGGTCAAAAAATATTTTTTTTAAATTCGATGAGTTTTGTGTTGAGAAGAAATACCGAAACAAACTCAGAGTCACTTATGGTTTACAAATATCGTGACGTGCATCATCGTATCGTATCGTGCATACAAAAGCGCTCTTTCTTAATAAATACGAGTGATATAATAAAAATCAAATAGAAAAAAGTTAAGGGGTAAGCATCCATATATCCGCCCCTGAATTATTTATCATTGTAATTTCTTCTGCGATCAGTTTTGTCGTGTTATCTTTCTTCGGTTTTATAAGGAAAATCCCTGAGGATCAGGCGTTCGTTTTTTTGGGCAAAAAACCTAGACACTGTGCCGCCTCTGTATAGAAGATTTTGTCTTAATAATGTATCATTTTTTTACCTTTATTTACGGCCGTGTTTTACATATATGTACATTCAGCGATATTTTCTAGTATTGTATGAAACTTTATTTCTTTTCCATCTAAGTTGTGAGAGGTTTACTTTTCTTTGCCAGTTCTTCAGAAATATTTAAGTGAGAAAAATGAGTAAACAGTTTGGGAAAGAAATGAAAAGTTTCACACAGATGTTATTTCTCATCTTCATTCATGGTATTTACTCAACATTGATAAATGATAATGATTTTATTTCTGTGAGTACGTTTGTACAAACACTTTAAGCAGACGTTCGCATGGACGTAAAAATATCGCAGCTATTTTTTTTTCACGCAATGGATTTTCAACTCTCTGCTTAGCGCCGAGAGTTGCAAATCCAACATTGTGATTTTTCGACGCGCTGGAATGCACTCTGATAGTTGAAAATGCAGGGCGCGATACGTTTACGTCCGTTCGAACATCGGTCAATTATATTTTAAAAACTAGATGAGGTCGGCGTTTCCTATCTGACGGAAAATAGAAAAAAAAAACTGTGGTTTCACTATTCTTTGTTGTCTTTATTTAAATATAATATATTATTAATTTATCATGTGACTTCTTATTTACGCCAAAGTAATCAAAATACGGCAATGTTTTTTGCACGTTTTTAGTGATATTCATTTTTTTTTTAATAATCATTTACAAGATTTATCCCCAATCCGATTTTTTCACTGACTGGTGAATCTCTTGAGTTAGCCAGAGGTTTTTTAAGTTTTCTATATAAACTTATCCAAAACCCATAACACGTTTTCGACCCTTAACAGCAGGAAGTCCTGCCAACGAAACCTGAACAATAAAAGCATGGAACTACCCACCGATCCCCCAAGGGTAGTTTTAACTTTAATCTATGTGGCTGACGACCCAGCTCTGGCGATTGGAAAGAAATTGCTTGAATGTGAGCCACCGACCAAAACGCCGCAGGGAATACTTTATTTAATTACCTCGTATCATGGTCCATTTTTATTTCGAAACGATTTGTGGATTGGATGGAGTTTCGTTATTCGCTTGTTTTGTTGTGGGTTCAATAACACTTGAGCTTTGATAGCGGTTTATCGGTATCGGATTTATTATTTCTCTGTATTCTGTTTGTTGCTGTATTTTTTACCACAATATCAGGAACTTTCAGCAAAATATTTGTTTTAAGGTTTGCATGGAGTAAAATCCACCCGGTTTACGAGTAAGGTTTGCTTTGTAGCTGCAGGAAAACGGTCTCAGGAGAGTATCCTTAATTTTTTAGACATTTTGATCTGTATTCACTGACTTTGAAAGTAATGTGCAGTCATCAATAAAATGGGCAATTTTCACAAAATCTTTTATTGATGCCAATCGATCCTGTTTCTTATAAATAACAAAAAACTCTTACTGACTCATCTCAAAAATCCGTGCTGTATTATAATACTCGTAGCTCTTAATTAAGTAAAGATAACTGTTCTAGTTCTAGAATTTACATACATACACAAACTCACGCCTTCTTCCCATGGGGGTAGGCAGAAACTACAGAACTGCTACGATCCTTACATACTCCTTTTGCCTCGTTTACATTCATACATCTGGTCATGCACGCACGCCGGTTGCGAGTACCTACTACGCACCTGACCTTTCTAAAGAACATCACACACAAACCAACATCATTTACTTACAATTGGGAAAACACTTTAAATTATATCATCCGAGGAGTAACAGTAAAGTAAAAATCTACTAATTTGTTTGTTTGTTTGTCTCCAAGAAGCTAGCTGCACCAATATACTAGAACTTTCCAGCGCGACTGTTGCAAACGGGCTTAACTTGAGCACAATCTACGTTGAAGTAGAAATGACGTAAGGTATTCTTATCAAGTTTTTTAATATACACGTTTTTCTGTGTCAATAAAACTTTTTTCTTTCTTTCCTTCTCAGCTGTGAAAAACAAAGGTTGCTGAAATCTTTTGACTATTATTCCTGTAGTGAGCTTGTTTCAACTAATAAATGACGATGAATATCTACTGTTGAAATGGACCAATTCTTTTTGATAACTAACATTATGGAGTCCAGGACAAGTAGGTATTCCTGTCAATCAAAATCATGGTGATTTTTTTGTAATTTGAGTGAGTTCAGAATACGGTAAACGGTTGCATACTCACAGTGCCAGTCTTACTAGCTGGTTATAGCAGATATATTCTTGAGTACCCTACTAGGCCATATGGTGGTTCACAGAAGACACCTACCAGCGGAGTTCTCAAAGAAATTTTATATAATTGTAGATTTTTCAAGGGTGTGTGACCGACAAGCAGAAAAACTTAACAATCTATTTTTGGTTCTTGGTTTAACTATAGCCCAGTCCCTAAAAAGACTGACCTGTTCTATAGATCTTCTTCTATAGAACTCTTTATTATGTACACCATAAATAATACAAATATAAAAGTAATTTGAAAATGATAAAAATTAAATTGAATTGATTTTTGATTTTTTTTTTTCTATACCTTTTCTTTATCAATAGCTTGTCTTATTCATACTTAAAGCATGCCACACTTTATGGTCTACCGACTTACATAAATACGAGGTTTAGTTCAAAGTGGACGTGTCATGATTAGTTTCTTTGTTTCGTACAATTTCTGTATTGGTCTCATGTGTCCGTTGCCTTATTGATTCTACTTTCCATTATGAAAACTGCGGTCATTGAACCTTGACTTGCTCACACGTTATAATTTTATTTAACTAAAATGGTCGTCCACCTAAAATAGTTTTTATTATTGTGTAACTTTGGAGCACTAGTTCAACGAGTGCTCCAAAATTAGAATTTTGACACAGGCATATAATTTCTATCCATCTGAATAAATTATTTTTATCATAATAATACAATAATAGTCATTGACATTTCTCGGGACCCTGGGGTCCCGGACCTTTGAAAGGCGTACGAGGGGCCGAAGCCAACTCGCAGAGGCCCGTTAGACGCTTTCATTGGAAATGAGGCACCAACCGACGATTCCCCTGTATGCACTACGCAAGTGCACCCAAGGACAACCCCCGATTGGTGTAGGACTATTGCAGGATATGAAAACAAAACATATTGGGCTATAGGTTTGGGTGGCTGTGGACTGGTTACCTAGAACTATGGAAGGACTATGGCCGATAAGTCCCCTCTTTGAGGAGTGGCTGGAGAGGCGCCACGGCGTCCTCACCTTCCGCCTGACGCAGGTCCTCACCGGACACGGGTGCTTCGGGAGGTACCTGTTCCGGATAAGGCGGGAGGAAACGCCCGGGTGTCACCACTGTGTGGATCACCCGGAGGACACGGTGGAGCATACGGTGGAGGTGTGCCCGGCTTGGGCGGAGCACCGCCGTGTCCTCGCGGAAGCGATCGGCGGCGGCGATCTCTCGCGTCCGGCCCTGGTCCAGGCCATGGTACGGAGCGAGAGTGCATGGGAAGCCATTACCTCCTTCTGCGAAGCAGTAATGCTCGTGAAGGAGGAGGCGGGACGCGTGAGGGAGAGGCAAGCTTTGCACCCTCACGCCCCTAGTCGCCGCAGGAGACGCCCTGGGCGTCGGGAATTGGCAGCCGATTCCCGGCCACCGTAGGCGCGGGCTTGCGGACGGCGAGCAATGGGTAGCTCGCCGTCCGGTAAGGACCAAGCCCGAGTCGACGGCGCGTCGTGTTCCACGCGCGCCTCAAAGAGATGTCAGCACTATTGACGGGGTCCGCTAGGGCCGATGCCAGCTAGGGTTGCGGGATGTTCGAAAGAGTTACCGTGGCCCCGGCACAGGCAACAGAAGGAACACGGGTGGGTTTTAGTCGGGTATCAAGTCTGACACGCCCTCCCGCTCCGCCCAGAGCGGGAGAAGTCATTTGATGATTTCCCATCCACAAAAAAAAAAAAAAAAAAGAGATGAGGAACATGACTTCTGCCGGGAGATAGGGTACGTGAGGTAGCTACTGCCCAATCGCTCGCCACATGCTGCCCTGCGGATTTCTGTATCTCTCTTGGTCTGGCTCCTCACCCTAGACCTGTTCCGGCGAAGTAAACTCCACCGGAACAGACCTAGAGTTCGGAGCGCGCAAGCCCAACCACGACGACAACGTAGAGATACGGCAATGGGTTAGCAATAATAGTCAGATCCGAGGGTAATATTCGATAAATTTTGTTAGTCATATGAATTAAAATTGAAACCGCTAAGCTGACAGGACTTGTGACATAATTATAATTTATATGGAACACTTACTGTCTATTACATAACAAAGGAAACCGACTGAATTCACTACCGTGCATTTAAAAACCGAGGTGATCCACCACTCATACATTTTATGAGAATATACCCACACAGGTAATTAGCTACAGCCCAGTATAATATCTCGTAAGATAATCAAAAACAAGCCATGCACAAGAACCAACGAGCCCCAAATATCCTCACTACACGAACGAAAACCCGATAACTCCCAAAAGTAATGCGGGGTTCCCGTTAACGGAATTAGCCGAGTCAGCGAACAGTCTTCATTTAAAAACTTACGGCTTATTTTCTTGCTAAATTGAAAATGTTGAAGAACTAGTTTAAAATCTTCTGGGGAATGGGTTAGTCGTGAAATGTAATTAGCGTAAGTAGTTATTGGGAAGAACTGGGGAAGAATGGTTATTCTGTTTGCTGTGATCTCTGACTTAAAGTATGGAAAGAAAGACTAAAGGAATAACGGTTATTATTTATTTAAATGTGGGGACTGCCTCATTGGTCAAATGGGGGCAAGCGCTACTGCTGAGCATAAGGCCGTGGGTACGATTCCCAGGTTGGGCAAAGTGATATCGGGTTTTTCCATCTGGAATTTCTCAGTAGCAGGCCGGAGTCTGGATTTGTGCCCGGTTGATGGCAATAGGTTCACCCCTACTACATGGGACTGAAACATAACTGGCGAAATGTGGGTGTACTGCACCTCTGCCTAACCCTTCGGAGAAACAGGACGTGATGTTATGTTATGTACTGCGTTGTTTTGGTACTGACAGCATGCCGGACGTCAGTGGCAACGAAACCAGTATAAGCTTGCCTCTTAGGGCCGGCGCCCACTGGCGGCACGGCACGGCATGGGATTTTTATGCGACGATTAGATAATATAACTTACATTTATGACAGTAAGAATTAAATTTCAATGATGATGCCGAAGAACGTCGCGGCATGCCTAAGGATACCGCGGCATCGTTGCCGTTGAAATTTCAATTTTATTGTCATACTGGTAAGTTATATTTCTATTCGTCACATAAAAATCCCTTGCCGTGCCGTGCCGCCAGTGGGCGCCGGCCCTAATTCTATTAAAACTCCGTGCTACGTTAGGAGCAGTTACCACCGACGTGCTTTCAACATCGACTGCACTTACGTGTCACAGAGCCACGATTTCAAGAACTTCTTTTGAAACATAAATAAGCGAAGAGAGAACCCCCACAGCAATACTGATGAAATGAAGTTCTAAGAAGGCGCGATTAGCTACAAGGCAATAAAATAAATTAGAATTACCATTTCAATTCGTCATACGAAGGATTAATGAATGTTATTCAAAGTTCGAAGTTTACATACGTAGGTAATGATTTCTTAGAAATCTTACATGTGTTTATGAATAAATAATAAGAAGTTTATTAGAAACAGTTCAGAATAATAATTATGAAGGAAATTTCTAGCAGAGAATTTTGTTTTATGAGGTCAGAAATAACAACTTTTGCATTTTCAATATATCGAACGTTTAGTTTCTTCATTTCTTAAGCTTAAAAAAAACGTAACAATGAAACTTCTCATTAAACGAAACACGACTTACTTACTCTTCATGATTCTATTTTACAGCAAAGCAGCTAATTAGTACCATTATTAGGTTTACCGCAATTTTAAAAAAATAACACCAATAACAAGACTTACTGATGAACAAAATTGTTGATCAGATAATAAACTTTTTTGCAAAAAAAAAACCACAAACTTCCAAAAAAAAAACTACAAAGTGAAAAATGGCTTTAATTTCGGAAGTCGGTGTCTTTAGACCTGTATTATAGTTTTTTGCCACCGACTTCAGAAATCAAAGTTATTTTTCACTTTGTAATGTTTTTTTTTTTTTGGAAGTCGGTGGTTTTTTTGCAAAAAAGTTTTTATTTTCCACTTTTTAGTGGTGATACCTACCCCACACAAAGTCGTATAACACTACTTGCAATGTAAATAACAGTGACAGGAAATTATTATAACATCATCAATGTACAATAAGTGGAAAAAATACGTAATTGAAGCTAACTCAAAAACCACTCATTAAAACTTGATCAAATTATATAGGACCAATCCGGAAGTATATCCTTTCAAATTAAAAATGAATTGTTCAAATCGGTTTATAAAGACAGAATTCTGAAGTAACAAACATTAAAATACAAATACAACTGAATTGAGAACTTCCCCATTTTTTGTAGTTGTTTAAAAAGATAGACATGTATGGACACACATTATTAATATCGAATATTGTGCACATTTTTTTCTTTTATATACTTACATAATATAATAAAAGAGAGAAAAAAATGTGCGCGCTATATTTATAAAAACAGTTTCCAGGCTTTATGATAATAATATTATGTTTATTTATCTCGTCATGCATTACGAAAAATACAAATAAAAATACAAAAATATAAATTTCAA
This sequence comes from Fissipunctia ypsillon, assembly GCA_947568875.1. Taxonomy (NCBI): domain Eukaryota; kingdom Metazoa; phylum Arthropoda; class Insecta; order Lepidoptera; family Noctuidae; genus Fissipunctia; species Fissipunctia ypsillon. The sequence continues at coordinate 21,129,312 of OX387649.1, forward strand.
CTATACATTGTGTCGTACATAAAATGCTGTCTGTCTCACTCTTAAATATGTATGTGGTAGCTTAACAATGATGAGGCTAAATGGTAAATAGAGGGTTTAAAGAAAAAATAAAATTAAGTAAATTAAAACATTAATTTTGCAGCTCTCGGTGTGTGAGGTGCACGTGTGTGCAGGGTGTGTCTGTGTGTGTGTGTGTGTGTGTGTATGCATAATCAGCTTATAATGTTCCCACTGCTGGGACACAAGCCTCCTCTCGGTGAGAGGGAGTGGGCCGTAATCCAGCACGTGAACCCAGTGCGGGTTGGTAGATGTCTTTGAATTTTTGGTTGTAGGACATGCCGGTTTCCTCACGATGTTTTTCTTCACCATTTTGAGAGTAGTGGTGATGAAATCATTAACACAAAATAAAGCGCCTGTCTGGGTTCGAACCTACGACCTACAACTCGTAAGTCATGGCTGTTGCCACTGGGCCACCACTGTTCAATCGTGTGTGGATTAGCGTGTGTAAATTCTAGATGTTCCAAAACAAAACAAAATTCCCGTTTTCACATCTACTGAAGCTCAAAGCATGTTTTTTAAGATCTTAGATCGTTTATCTAAAGCGATCACGTACAGTACGTCTGAAATACATAATGTTAGGCAGGCACTTTCTATTACAGTAAGACCCGCTTTATCACGTGAATACTAGAGCCAAAACTTGCTTACTTTTTGGGAAAGTAAGCAAGTTTTGGCAATAATATGTTAGACTAGAACTTTCCGCGCGACTTCGCCCGCGTGGATTTTGTACTTTAGTACCCCGTCAGGGTAAGATTTTCAAAAAACTCTGATGCATGTTATTCTTTATTTTTGTTCTTTAAGTAAGTAAGTGTAAATACTGAGTTTCCAGTTAAACAGACCGCGCGTTAATATTCTTTCATACAAACTTTAACACCACCCAATCCCCCTTTAGGGGGTAGATTAGAAAAATAAAATTTATTACTTCAAGAAATAAGATTTTTCATACCCCCCCCCCCCCCTTTCACCCCGTTAAAGGTTTAAAGGTCGAACTTCCAAAAGCCCCTTCTTAGTGCTCCTCTATATTATAAAAGAAAGCCGTGTGCAAAATTCCAAGTTTGTAGCCCCAGCGGTTTAGGCTCTACGTTGATGCATCAGTCAGGACAAGTAATTATATACTTATACTAGCTTTTGCCCGTGGCTTCGCCCACGTGTATGTTGGAATATATCAAATTAGTACCTATCCTACGTGTTAATCCAGGTTCTAAAACATCTGTATGCCAAATTTCCTCTAAATTCATTCATTCGTTTTTTGCGCCAATCCGGAACATATGTACATCGCGACAAACAACAAACGGACAAAAATTCTAAAAACTATAGTGTGCGCAACAGACTCGTTCAATCACTTCTTTTAAAATATATGCAATGCACAGTTCTGACTTCGTTACTATTTTTAACCGACTTCAAAAAAAGGAGGAGGTTATCAATTCGGTTGTAAGTTTTTTTAAATGTTTGTTACCGTTACTCCGTCATTTATAAACCGATTTTAAAAAATATTTTTTATTTGAAAGGATTGGACTTCCAGATTGGTCCCATTTTTATCCAAATCTAGTTCTGATGATAGAATCCATGAGGAATTGAGGGAACTCCTCAAATATTATTGGCAAACACATAGGTAGTGATTTTGGTATTTTCGTCAACAAATCAAGCATTTACATTCAGAAAGTATGATTTGGTGAAGTGGAACTGACGAAGAAGACCACAGATGGCTACAGGAACTCATCAATGATAAGTATTTCACGGGTGGCGATAAGATATCTCGATTAAGATAGTTAAACGACTATGACGAAGCAAATTTAAATAAATGCTTCTGATGAAAATGGTACCTACCATTGAACTCCGAACAGTAATAAAACAATGTATCCTAGCCGTGTTGGGGCTTATTGGAAATGTCATCAGATGCACTCTGGCTATAAATTATTTTTAACCGACTTCAAAACAGGAGGAGGTGCTCAGTTTTTCAGAATCTTTTTTTTATGGTTCCCCGATTACTCGAAGACGGCTGGATCGATTTGGAAAATTCTTTTTTTGTTTGAAAGGGTATATTTTCCAGGTGGTCCCATTGTCATCAGGTCAGGATCTGATGATGGGATCCTAGAGAAATTGAGGGAACTCTTCAATATACCTATAGCGATTTTGGTATTTTTTTATAGTAACTTGTGCATTTCCTCTCGGAAAGCAACATTTGGTGAAGTGGAACTGATGGCGAAGACCACAGATGGTAAGATGGCCACTGGAACATCTCAATAATAAGTATTTCACGGGTTGCGATTCTATTACTTTAAAATTATTGCTAATCAATAGAAGCTCGTCACAATGCATATGGTGAAGTGGAGCTGATGGTGAAGTACCAGGAGAACTCCTCAACATTTAACGTCCTTGCATCGGGAAAAGCAATGTTTTGTAAAAGGTGATGAGCAGTTGTCATCAGGCTATTGTAACTCAGATAAATTACAAACAGACCCACTAAAAAGTGAACAATAAGAACAACCGACTTCCAAAACAAACACTACAAAGTGAAAAATAACTTTAATTTCGGAAGTCAGTGGCAAAAACCTAAAATACGGATCCAAAGACACTGACTTCCGAAAAATTATTAGTACCGAGTTTCGAGTTAATATGACAGCGCGTTAAAATTTTTCCTTACTGTTCTTACTGTCCTAGTGTTCCTTACTTGTTTCAAAAACTAAGAGTGACAATTTTTATTATTTCCTGAGGCAAATATTGCCATGTTTCAAGTGTATTAACCAAAGGAATAAGATTTTTCATATAATCTGTATCCCCTCTTTTCACCCCCATAGGGGTGGAATTTTAAAAAATCGTTTAGGATATTTCCAAACCTTGAATCAAAGATTATTCATACCAATTTTCGAGTTAATCAAGCTACGCAGTAAAATTCTCCCCTGTAATATTGACAGCCCCTTTTCACCCCGTCCGGGGTATATTTTCGAAAAACCTTGATACAGTTTATTCTTTATTTTTGGACTTAAGTATAAATACTGAGTTTCGAGTTAATCGGACTGCGTGTTAAAATTCTTCCATACATTTTTTGACACCCCCCAATCCCCCTCGTGGGGGTAGTTTAGAAAAACCAAAAATTACAAAGTTCATAATTTATTAAGATAAGTATTTGGGCCAAGCTTCAAGTTTATTAACTCAAGGAATAAGGTTTTTCATACAAACGAAATACCCCCTTTTTACCCCCTTAAAGGTCGAATTTCCAAAAACCCCTTCTTAGTGCTCCCCTACATTATAAAAGGAAGCTGTGTGCAAAATTTCACGTTCCTAGTCCCAGTAGTTCGGCTGTGCGTTGATATGTCAGTCAGTCAGTCAGTCAGTCAGTCAGTCAGTCAGTCAGTCAGTCATTCAGTTTCTCCTTTTATATATATAGATAAGTATATGTATAGACAGGTAGTACAGTGTTTTGTTACACGTTTTATCTGCGACAATATATAAGGAGCTTGTGGCTAAGTAATAACAGCCACACGGGTCGGTCGGGTCGAGGTAGCTACGCTGGTCGGGGTTGGTCCGTGGATGGGTGACCATCTTTACATACCGAGACTCATACGTGCCTCGAAAAGCATCTTAAGCCGTTGGTCCCGGCTGTCATTCGTAGATCTTTGACAGTCGTTACTGATCGTCAGAAGCCCGAAAGTCTGACAGTCTTACCTAGGGTTATCGTTTAACTCAGTCACCGGATTGTGGAAGTCAGATAACAGTCACTCCATGTAAAATACTGGTATGCAGCTGCATCCGGTTAGACTAGAAGCCGACTCTAACCTTGGAAAAGGTTAGGCAGACTGATTGATCTGCAACAAAATATCGATAATTCTGATTATGAACATTTGGTATTTATACCAGTAAGTATAGGTAATACATTGTCTTCTAGAACTGGTGACCCTAGTTGCATCTGGTATCAACATTTTCAAGTCAGAATTCGAAGGGATGGTACCTACACCTACTAGTTCTCAGTAGCGTTGCCAAATATCTAGAAATACTAGTTTATTTGCGCATATACGCGCTACCTTTCTGTCTATCATCATCACCATTTCAGCTGAAAGACGTCCACGGCTGGATATAGGCTTTCCCCAAGCATCGCCACTTCGACTGGTTCTGTGCTTATCGCATCGTCCACCTTGTGGGCGGTCTTCAACGCTACGTCTTCTTGTACGCGGTGGCATCTCCAGAACCTTTCGGCCCCATCGGGCATCAGTTCTGCGAGCATCTGTCTTTCATGGCTCTAAATATCCGTATATGTCTATAGTAACCATATGGTGTTATGCTAGCAATTAGCATGACTATAGTATAAAAACACTCAAAAGTATAGTATCATTATACTCTGCTAGAACAGGAATAGAATTGTACACAAAACCCACAATTTGAATCTAATTTAAAAGTAGTTTACAAGTTGTTACCATAACCAATGCATCAAAAAGACCACGATTTCAAACCAGTAATTTACATTCTGCCCTTATATTTAATTTTAGAGCTCTCACAAAAACTATTCGGTATTGGCATCGAAAGGGTCCAAAGTTGCTAAACTATTAACTTTCGTTTAGTCCCAAACGGTAGGGAAACGCTTTATCATTTCGATGGGGCCTACAAATTCAGTTGGTCTGCAATAAATCTGCTGAGACGGGAGTCGCCAGGCTGTCGAAGTTTTTAGGATTTTACATACACGTATACGCCATGAATCAGAAAGGTGTGGTCAAATTTAAGGGTGTGGTACAGACCAAACTGAACTATTTTCTCCATGGGACTGACATCGTAATCGCGAGAAAATTATCAACTGCTCTATACAAAACTTCAATACCTGCTCGACCCAAATGTATGGGACGGCTGATTATTTTTTTCGCGATTACGATATTGGTCCCAAGGAGAAAGTTGTTCAGTTTGATGGTCTGTACCACACCTTTCTGATACATAATGTAGAATATTAAAATATAATATCTATAAAAAATCTTAATTTTTCTGGTAAACAGAGCTGACCATCTTTTTCAAGGCAATCGTAAGCTCCAAATCTTTGATTAAATCTACTAATTAATGCTTAGAAGTACCTAGATATCTCAAAAATAGTCCTTACCACTTCTATGCCTTCTTGTCACAGTGATGACGTGCAGCTGCCAACTATTTCTGTTTTGTGCTCGTGACTATAATTTAGATCTATTTTGTTTTATTTTTCTAATTACTCTTATCTTTTTGTATGCACTGACAAATTAACCTATTTTTCTTTCTTTCTATTAGTTTTAAATACGAATCCTTTACGCATTTTTTCGAGTTTCACGTTGGATTCACCAATACCTTTTACGTTTTTTAGATACCGCTAGTCAGTGCTGTCAAAATCAATTTATGTGAAAAGTTATTAACACACTTTTCCAGCGCAACAGATTGTGCTACAACAAAAAATGGGTCACCTACAAATAATCTCGGATTTTAAAATTGTAGCCACCCTAGTCGAACGGAACTCGGGATTTTTCTGCTCGACTGTGTTGAAACAGAGCGGCGAGGACGCACTTCCCTTTATCTGCTACGATTGTCCCGAGAATTTATTCTCATGGACACAACTAGAAATGAAAATAATTCATAATGTTGTTTTTACGCCTTGTGCGCGAGTCGGACGTTGCTGCGTTGGCGTTGTTTGGTCGGACGCACACACAGCGTCTTGACGCTCGGACGGCGAGATAGTCGGACGAATAAATACGTGAGGTATGTAACGTCATGTTGAATGGAATTGTGAGATTTGTTTAGAACATTTTTACGATGAAAATCTTTTCAGCGTTGCATTTGGTATTATACAAGGTGTAATTTTTATAAGTGGTAAGCTCTTAAGGGGTCGTTGTACTCATTATTATGAACAACTTTTACTATGGGAACCAAACCCGAAATCGCGAAAAAAAATCAGGTGTTCCTTACATTTTGACGACTTATGCGAACATAAATGTAGGGAAAAGCTGATTTTTTTCGCGATTTCAGGTTGGGTCCCATAGTAAAAGTTGTTGATAATAATGAGTACAATGACCCCTTAAGAGATTAACACTGATTGAAATTACACGTTGTATAGCTACCCACCCAATACGAGTCCATGTCTTACGTCACGTCAGGCGCGGCATTGGGCACCTCAACGTGCAAGGGATTGAATTTCATTATAGTTGAAATATTGTTGGAATCTTTTACGCCTTGAACTGTCATGACACTGTTTCTGGACGTCTTGGTGCGTGGACCGATAACTACGTGGACGTAAAGAAGTTTGTAATAAAATCAGGGAAATTAGTTGTTAAGCAAATTGACTGCCAACGTAAATTGTCCATAAATTCAAATCACATAAAATGATATACATTCAATTCAAAACATGTAAGAAATGCCTATAACACGGCTAATTGCCGTACATCGCTTATAAATTAATTTCCTTTAAGTGTTGGTTGACAGGAAGCATTTCAATTCATTTATTTACGCTTGTGTATGTTGCAACGTTGTACTGTAATGTTGTAATGTTTTATTTTTTCAATAACTCTACCATTGGTAACGCTGTACATGTTATTCGTAATGAGCTATGCATGTACTGCGGTTACTAATGAGTGAGTTGAACAACGCTGACACAGGGTATTTGTTGATGGATCAAGTTGCATGTTACGGTGACAAGGTTACTATCAAAAATTCAGGTGATTGTAATTTTATGTTATCACATATAATTAATATTCATATTCAGTCAGATTCATTTATTTGCGTAAAACATGTTGTGTAGATAATGTACATGGTATGATGCTTAATAAGGGTGTTTGGCTCAACATGTTTGACCATGGCTGGTGTACAAATTAAGTCGAAAGACAACAAGATTTCAAAATAAAAATAAAAAAATATAATATAAATGACTGCCTCGTTGGTCTAGTGGTCGCAAGCGCTACTGCTGAGCATGAGGTCCTGGGTTCGATTCCCAGGTTGGGCAAAGTGTTATTGGATTTTTCTATCTGGAAATTCTCAGTAGCAGCCCGGAGTCTGGATTTGTGCCCGGTAGATGGCAATAGGCTCGCCCCCTATTACATGAGACTTAAACATAACTGGCGAAATGTGGGTGTACCATAATAGGTACACTTCTGCCTAACCCTTCGGGGAAACAAGGCGTGATGTTATAAGGCGTGATGTTATGTTATAATATAAATAAATCAACAATTAACATTAATATTAATAATAAATTTAAAAAATTAGGTCATTAGTCATGCGATTCAAAATAAATAGAACAGATTCAGTCAGTAATAATGTTCTAAAACACGGTAAGATGGGGTGCAAGATACATTATATGGATATTTTGCATTATACGCAAATTAATTCGTGGCTTATCTATGTAAATTACTGCTGGAAAAGTATCTTGAAAAATTTGTTTTGCAAAAAAAAAAAACAACTGACTTCAAAAAAAAAAAACAGCAAAATGAAAAATAACTTTAGTTTCGCAAGTTAACGTATTTATTTGCGTTTTGTATTTGCGTTTTTTTTCCACCGACTTCGGAATAATTTTTCACTTTTATAACTTTGACTGGACTTCTTGTGTGTGAATCGCTGCTGGAAGATTTCCACATCGGTGTTGAGCTTGTAGCAGGGATTCTCTTAGCTATAGGCAGTGTTAGAGTAAATGTGTAGGTTAAGTTTATTAATATAGTTGTTAAGAAATATTGTTACTAACATAGTGAGTTCATTGTTACTTGTAAACTAAATATAAATAAATAAATAACAGTGACAGGAAATTATTATAACATCATCAACATACACTTAGTGGAAAAAATGCGTATTATTGAAGCTAACTCAAAAACCACTCGACAGAATTTAACCAAATTGATATGGGACTAATCTGGAAGTAAATCCTTTCAAATAAAAAATATTTTTTCAAATCGGTTTATTTAAGACGGAGTTCAGAGGTAATAAATCTTTAAAAAGTACAAGAAGCTAACTCAAAAACCACTCGTCAGAACTTAACTAAATTGACATGGGATCAATCTGGAAGTAAGTCCTTTCAAATAAAACAATATTTTTTCAAAACAAAACTCAAGTCTCAGAATAAAAGGATAACATTTTTTTTCTAGAACAAGTAGGTAAGATTTCAAACCTATTTCTTCATGTATCATTCGAATTTACCACTTCATTCAAAACAATTTTACTAAACCAAATAATTATAAACCTTATTAATTTACTTCAGAAAGTAGTGTAAAACTTTACAACTCATAAAATTCCATAAAACACAAGTCATTATAAGTAAACAGCACATGTGCAATACAATTTTAATTACAACGCAATTGTGAATTATTTATTATTAATTAAATTTAACAAGCTCTCGCGCGAGTTAAGGCTTTGTATAAAATTAAATAAATTATACTCGTTAATGTTTTAATGTTTATCAACAGAATTACCTTCGCATTTCACATTTCAGGAGCGGTTTTAAGAAAATGCAGTTGTTTTTATTTTATTGTTGGTGTTTTAACATTTTCATGCACTTGTTTACTAACTAGTGTATATTACTATATGGAGACAATAAATTTATATTGTGGCCGCTGACGTTTACGATCACGTGACTTCTCGTCACTGCAGGCATTGAAGGATTTTGAAATTAGAATTATTTGAATAGGTATTGGCCACCACTGGTAGCTGATTTATTTAATACTTTAAGCTAAGGCTTGACCGAGATCTCGGTCTCGGTCTCGGCATTCTCGGCTACAAAGCCAACTCTCGAGATTCTCGGCCATAACCGAGACTGTTGTGGACTGGTATTAAGTGTTTAATTTTGAATATTAAACCTATTACACTCTTAAATTTTATATATACTCGTAATATGCAAATTTCAATTTAATTAGCGCAGTTTAATTTTTTCACGATTTATCTTTTCTCGGTCTCGGCCGAGAACGAAAAACCTGGCTCGGTCGAACCTTACTAAACACTAAAGTACAGAAGCAGACTTAATGTCACAGACATTTTCTACTAGTTAACCTTTGGGTAATGCAGAGTCAAACAGTGGTAGGTGCGATCACGAAAAATTGAGTAATAAATATTTATTCTAATACTAGCTGTGCCCCGCAACTTCGTTCGCATGGAAGTCATAAGATTTTAATAAAACTCTCTCGTCCCCCGACCCGCGCTATTACTTCGTTTTCGCTTAGTGACTTTTTCTGACGTTTCTGAATTTTTTCTTTTTCCTCGGCTCCTAAAGGTCGTAGCGTGATGTTAAATAGCCCATAAATAAATATCCGCGAGAATTGGGTTACTAAATACAAAAAGAATTTTTCAAATCCGACTTTTTGATCACAATTTCATGGGTTTTAAATTTTTGCGCGGAACCCTATTTATCTAAAATAAAAGTAGCCTAAGTTACTCCCCGTAACATCAGCTATCAGATTAGCCGGAACAAACAGACAGATAGACAAAATTTTCAAAAATTGCTTTTTTGTTATTAGTACTTTCTTTGCACCTAGTAAAAAGTTGTTATTTTGACATTACAAACAGACACTTCAATTTTATTTATTTGTATAGATAGAAAGATACACATTTATACCTATTACAAATTATAAATATTATAATTATATATAACTAATTACATATATTTATATGTTGTCAGTTAAATTTATTTGTACATTTCACAAATATACTAAAACAAATAAGACCGGTAGCTGATTGTCGAATGGCCGATTGTAAAAGACTGGAATAATGATTGCAGTCCTTTCAGTCAGGATGGCGAAAGCTGCTGTAGTAGCCTATATATCATAAACAACGTAGGTACATATATTTCTTCTTGACTTGCGGACATTACGGGCTTTTGACTACCTATTAACATCGTAACTATAAATTGATCAGGTTTATTACGACAAAAACTTCTACAAAACGCATCCAAAAGAGCATCACTCGTCATGGCCATTGGAAGATGATAACGATGAGTATGAAGCAGCAGGAAAACATGATGAGCTTCTCTAATTATCTTCCATCCTTTTCTACAAAGTCCAATATAAACAAAGCTCCCGAGCTTAAACATCATTATGCTCGATTCAAAGCTAATCGAATGTCCGTCGTGGTGGCTATGATTGGCGTCCACTGTGTACACAAAGGATGACATGCGCCCTCATTCATTCACTCATTCATTTGGCTCGTCTTGTTAATGTGTTTCGATGCCACTGTTTTGTTATGCTTTTCTGTATAATTCATCATTTGCATAGCCATTTTCTCTCATTATGTTGGGTCCGCCTTACAGCATAACCAAAGCGTTAAATGATAAATGATTTTATTTCTGTAAGTAGGTTTATACAAACATTTTTACACGTCAAACATTTTTTTTAAACTAGATGAGGCCAGCATTTCCTGACTACTCTGAGAAGAAAGACCGAAACAAACTCAGAGGTCACAGTCTCTTTTAAAGTCCAGACATAATCTTGGTCAGATCATGTAAATTGCTGTCTGAAATAGTCTTTTGAGGAAGGAACCATACAGATTGAGTGGACCTGTCCAGTCAGTGCACGCATCTATCAGTAATCGTACAGCTCAACTTAAAACTTAAAGAGCTCAACGATTCGACGAACAATACCAAAGAAAGGACATTTGGGTAGGCCGCATAATTTACTCAAACTGCCAGACTATGATTAAAATTGAGAGAGAAACCTATCAATATTTTTCTGATATTCTGAGTTTGATTTAATGGTGAGATTAATTTATTATTAATGCATTGAGTCAGCCATATGTCTCAAAGGTATTCATAGGCTCACGTTCAGTGGGTCATGAAGTACTAAAAGCATACAATTGTTACAACCTTAGCCAGTATTTTTAACTATCTTTTCAGGATTTCTTTTTCTTCTTCTTTCTTGAGGTTAAAGCTTAGGTATAGTATGGAATAGCTCTTCCCATGCCAAAAAAAACTAAAAACTTTTTTCTATTTCGTTAAGTACGTAGCATTTGTTGACAGGCCTACACTGTCCTCCCATACCTATTAACAGTGTAATTTGAAACCATTGTAAAAGCCAATTATTTTTTTAAAGAGTAACCGTGGAGTTTCTTGCCGGCTCTTTTCCATAGGAAATGATCAATTGGAACCGTGCACCTAGCTTCTGATGTTTCATAAGTGCCCATGTATGTTTATGCAAAATTTATAAAACATATTTAGAATTTAAATTTGACTTTTCAATCAGAAAAGCAGTCAGCGGGTTCGATGTCCAAACAAACGCCCGACGCACTCAAGCTCATGAACGTTCTTTCTCATTTTCCTTTTACTGCCATCATTTTAACTAGCACAAATAAACGTTCTATTTGAAGGAAGACAATATGGCCGCCAACAATTAAAACACGTTTAAAACATGAGACGTTTAGTTTAAAACAAGTTCTTAATTACGTTTTCGCGTTTCGAGAATGTTTTCATAAACTATTTTCTGTTATTGCTTTAGTTTCATACTTATATTTTATGTACTTAAGTTTTGTTTGTATTTCTAATGTGTTTAAATGTACATAATTGCTGCTCTTATAGCTGTGTTGCTTCTTACATGGTGTTAGCCAACTCCATACATTCTGTGAGTGTCTTTTCGCAATTAAATGCTGACTGATAGCTACTGATAATGTTGTAACACGTCAAATCCCAAAAACACGCGGGTTGTTCACACATCACGCCTTGTTTCCCCAAAGGGTTGGGCAGAAGCGTATACCTACTCATATAGTACACCCACATTTCGTTATGTTTAAGTTACATGTAATAGGGGGGAGATTATTGCCATCAACCGGCCACAATTCCAGACTCCGGGCTGCTACTGAGAAATTCCTAATAGAAAAACCCAATACATTTGCCCGACCTGGGAATCGAAGTCAAAATATCATGCTCAGCAGTAGCGCTTGACCACTTACCAACGAGGTGATTGCGTTTTGTGATAATTGCTTCTTCAAATCTATCAGCTGTATACAACATGGTAAAACTGATAAAGACAATTATTAATTTTCAGATTTAAATATTTACCTATGTATGTGAACTTCCTTTTAAAAGTACTATATTTGTCAAAGAATCATTCGCCCAAAAGTAATTAGAAAAGTAAAAGTATCCTTCACACTCGTACATTGCAATTAGAATTCGTTTCATGGCTGTGAGCAATTACGTCAGAGGATTGCTCACGTATAGGATTACCACGTTACATCTAGTACGTAGGTACACTTAGTACATATTCATCAAGCATCGATCTCCAAAGGTTTAGGACCTTTGACCTATCATTTACGACTCGTTAATCTTCTTAACGTCTAATATCTTTGGTCTGGTCCATCAACTTTTAGAAATGGACGATCTTGCCACTTTTGTGCCAGCTGGATCTTTTCACAGTAGATTAAATGCGGTCAAGATGACTACTCAATTAAAGATATAGCATAGCATAATCATCAGCCCAATAAGTTCCCACTGCTGAGACACAGGCATCCTCTCTGTGAGAGGGGAGTGAGCAGTAATTCACCACGCGGGCCCAGTGCGGGTTGGTCGAATTTTTGGTTCTAGGACATGCCGGTTTCCTTTCCATGTTTTCCTTCGCAGTTTTTTGAGCAGTGATGATGAAATTATTTACACAAATTGAAGTGCCTGCCTGGGTTCGAACCCACGACCTAGAACTCGGGCGGGCACCACTGGGTCACCACTGCTTTCAATTAAAGATTTACCTGATATTAAAGCTATCAAAATTGGTGGTATCTATGATTTGCTGTTGTAAAATCTCTCTTGAATTTGCTGATAGAAGATTGAATTTTAATTGCAGCACGTTTTCGTACAGTGACTAATATGAAAATACATTATGTTTTGTATTAATATTTTATGTGTTACAGAACAATATACAAAATGTGCATTACATACATTTTGTACTAAGTAATACATTATTAATGTATATATTATGTTATGTGTACAATATTGGTTTTATTTTGATGTATTCAAAGTCTCAAATGCTTTTATTGTGCACTTGCACAAACACTACTAAATGACAATCCTAATCAATCAATCAATGTACCCAGCCTTTTCTCAACTATGTTGGGGTCGGCTTCCAATTTATCCGGATGCAGCTGAATACCAGTATTTTACATGGAGCGACTGCCTATGCGTGGTGGATTACAGCCCACTCCCTCTCACAGAGAGGAGGCCTGTGTCCCAGCAGTGGGAACATTATTGGCTGATTATGACTGCTTATCTGAACTCCACAACCCAGTTACTGGGTAACACGACGCCCCTTGGTAACTCTGGTTGTCAGACTTTCGGGCTTCTGGTGACCCGTAATGACTGTCAAAGATCCAAGAATGACAGCCGGGACCAACGGCTTAGCATGCTTTCCGAGGCACGGAGGGGTCTCGGTATGTAAAAATCGTCACCCACCCACGGGCTAACCGCGGCAAGCGTAGCTTAACCTGATTGATCGACTCGTGCGGCTATTATTACTTAGCCACGAGCCCCTCTGACAACCCTAGCCATCATCACATAATATAATCTGAAAGATGTTCCAACGCATGGAGTCCATCACGTTCAAGCATTCGAAACCAAGCTTAATATTTAGACAAGTAGATATGACTGGCAAAATTTATATATATAAATATAAATTTAAATATATATAGTATAAAACAAACTCGCTTTTTGTGTCTGTATGTGTGACCACATTATGAGGATTTATCCCAGAATATTTAAACTAAAATCTAAACTATCATATTATATTAAAGAAATCTCGATGTTTAGTCAAATCGTCAAAATCATGCAAAGCAGGGGCGGGTCGCTAGTCAAGGTTAATTTGTTCGATAAATAGCACAAACCTATAAATAGCACAAATTAAATCTCAAAGGCTCCCATCAACACTCAACAACTATCAGCTCTACTTCCAGCACTCGAAACAAAATATACGACACACTTTCGTATAAATTTAATCTCTTAAACTCACTAACTAAAGATTTAAAGAGGAATATTTTAACTCGCTTAATGTTTCTAGAGAATAAATAAATAAAGGCTTTATCGCCGACTGGAGTGGCATCGAGTACTCTTAGTTGTGCTAATAGAAGGCTAATAAATTGTTCTGGATTCTTGTCTGCAAGCCGATCTCTTTCTTGTTTACTTTGTAGTTATTTATTATGTGATAAGCGAGTGTTTTATTCAAAAGGCTGCATTTTAAAATTTTGATTTCTGTTTATAAGTACTAAAAACGATACGACTCCTTTACGTGTAACTTGATATCCCCATACCTACGTATTATCCTCCTTGCTGCTACGGAATAGTGTCAAAAATACATGCATTATTTAAAAGCCAGACGTAAAGTTCAATTTGTGCCGCTCTTATATTTGACTAAGACTGCCTAATCAATTTCCAACAGCCAATGCAATGCTGCCAATTAAACATACCTAATAACATTTCCTTCAATATTTCCAACCGAGAATCCGAACCAAAACCATTTAGCCACGCCGTAATAGGCTCAAACAGCTTAAAGGTTCTACTGACTTGAACAATTCAAACGTCTTAGTTCTCGCACAAATTGGGAAGGAAGGATGCTTGAATGATTGCAGCGGTCTAAACGTTTCAAAAGGGTCAGTATGTTGAACAAGATGTTGAGTTCCTTCAAGCACTATGTACTAGTTGGTTTCCACATTCAATTTCATTTCTAGTTTTTAAAGTCGTAGTGTGATACAGTCATTAATAGGTATTCTACAAACAGTTTACTTTTTCTTGCCACTTACTCATGATGTTTGTTTTACATTAGTTTACTTATTTACTTGTCATGGAAGTTGAAGTTGCAGTTACGATAAAACCATTAGATAAGCAGTTACTGTATGTAACACATTTCGTTTTGCAGAGCATAATATTCTTACACTCGTTTTTTTGATTGCCATACTAGCAAACTGAATAAACATTGGAATCAAGGGGCGAAAAAAATCATTTGACCCACGTTGGGCGTTAAAAATTTTAAGATCGCGACCCATGCCGAGCGCCAAAAAACATTTGGCCCACGGTGGGCGCCAAAACCGTAACAAAGTTTGATGTTAGCGTGAAAAAATTAAAGGATGACTTTTAACTTACAAGATTACTAAGTTTACAAAAGGAATCTAATAATAGGTCAGTATAATTATGACCACTGCACGTGATTCTCGTTTTCGTATTTTCCTAGTCCGCCTTTCAAACGAGCCTCAACAATCAATCTGCCTAGCCTTTTCCCCACTAGTTTGGGGTCAGCTTCTAGTCTAACCGGATGCAGCTGAATACCAGTATTTTATATGGAGCGACTACATCAAACGAGCCTCAACAATGATGACATAAATGTACAGATGAGAAATTAGCACTAAAGCTTTGTATGAAACCATCCACAAAAGCATCGAATTACCCAACTTCTAATTTATACGCCTTCATTATTACCAACAGCCCTTTGCTCAACAGAAAGGTAATAATAAGCTATTACGCGTCTCACTGTGTTGATTATCGCGGTTCATATAATTCAAACGGGCTATTAATTTGGCCTGCAGTGTATGGGCTGCGATTACGCTCGGCCTGTTCTGTATTGTGCTTGTGATGTAATGGCAATTGACTTGATTTAAGTTTGTTTTCGAATCTACTCCTGTATTATTCTAGTACATATTTAGTCTATGTATTTCTGTTCACATCATTTTGCACTGACATAAACTAATGAGCCATCCATTTTTTCTATAAAAAATAAAATTTTAAGTAGTTACAGCAAATGGTTTTTCTTACTGTTCAGAGATGCATCTGAATTTACTCAAATCTTTTATACTTATCATCGTTTTAGGACACTTTTCTAAAGTGTAGGTGAAAGATAACTGCGTTCTTCATACAGAAATGAAACTAAATTACAGACTAACTCATAAATGACTTCTAATCCGGCTTACCCCAAAAACGTATCCAGCCGAGACAATAAACAAGTGTCCCCCACTACATCGTCAACGTTAATATCTCAGTGGAGGTGACAGATGACGCCTTTATGAGCATTCCTTGGGGACAGTGGCCGACACTGATTTATAGCTTGATCACATCACAAATCTTCACGGTATATAGAGTAGGTTATGGAGGGTGGTAAAATGTAGCTTCTGTGCAGTAGAGGGGTTTGAACTGACCCCTATTTTGATCTGCCACGAGGCTTCTTAACACTCGAGTCTTTTGGATGTATGTAAACGTAAGTTTGAGATCTTGCCAAGAAAATAAAAAAATGGTTCTGTGATATAAAAAAAAAATGTTTAAATGATTTTAATTTTCCAGTATTAGGAAGTTCAGATTTTAAAACAATTTGTAATTAAAGCCAAAGTTTCACTGAAATAGATAGAATATTTATTTTTATAAACGATAAGAGTAACGCTGTTGTAAAATGTGATGACCTTGAAAGGGGTCAGTGACATTCTTTGGGGAGACCGTCTGACACAGATTTATAGTTTGATCACATCACAAATCTTCGGGGTATATGGAGTATACGTTATGGAGTGTGGTAAAATGTAGCTTCTCGGATTAAAGAATGGCGGTGCGTTGACTTGAAATTGATTTTATAGCGCAATTTCTTAAGGAAAAAGGTTTTAATGTTATTCATCGTATAAAGACAGAAAACTAAAGTCAAGTATTAACTATTTATTATAGTAAGAATTTTATATTTTTTCAGGAAACGATGACGGAAAATGTTACGGGAACGTTACTAATAATTAATTATAATAACAAAATAGCTAGCAGAAAACAAAATCTTTCAAGTATTCTCCCACAAATAAGCATACGTACTGTTTACCTTCTATCTACTTCAATATAAAAGTTTAATGAAAAAAAATAAAATAACGAATCTCATGTACGGAGAGACATAACAATGACACAAGAGAAATATCCTCTCTGTGTAATACGAAGAACAAGAAAGGAAATAATTACAGTAAGTAAGTCAACATGTACGGAACAAATATCATATCGTTCACTTCGTTTCCCTTGTTGAAATCAATTTTCCTCAAAAATGAGATGTAACAACTTTTACCTTATAGTATTTAGTTCCTTATAACAAGTGACCTTGGACAGTGAACAGTAAAGATGTCCAAGGTTATGTCGGACTTTTCCGTGTTACTACAAAACGAGTTCTAACTTTAAACTTCAAGCCAGTTATTTTATTTTGAACTGTATTTTAACTGACGTAAAGTTCTTAAGGCGAAAGCGCCAGGTGCCCCGGGAAATTCAAATTTTCTTACGTTTTTTTTTGCAATTTGCAAGTCAGTATTAGGTTGTATGTTGACCTAAATATGATTCGCGACCATAAAAAATGTATACTTACATAATTGTAATAATTAAAGTCATCAATACAACTCTTTAAGACCAGGTAATTCTATTGAATGACTATTTCATGAAATCTTGACAATTAGGTTTATACGAACTTATGGAGTAGTATTACTGATTTTGATGATTATAATTCTGTAAATTCATATTTGTTACTGTCGCGAATGATACTTTAATCAACGGAAAAGTTCACCGAGAAAATTTTAGCCCCCTCCTTGGTTGACTCAGAAGTGCCGTGTTTGACTGACGCAGTGAACGCCTGGAAAGTGGCTTGCCCGGATACAGATCGGCCCTTGAACCCATTGGTACGGAATAATCTAATTAATACGACCACCAATACTGCTGAGCGTACCCGCCTGCTGGCTGTGGGGGAGTGGGAGTCGGGCCTCTGGCTTCAGGCGCTACCGTCACCCAACATAGGCACTATGCTGGGTGACACCACCTTCCGGCTCGCTACTTGTCTGCGTCTGGGCGCTCCTTGCGTGGCTCCGCATCGCTGCCAATGCGGTGTCAGTGTCGACTGCCTCGGACAACATGGCCTATCCTGCAGTAAGAGCGCAGGCCGGATAGCACGGCACGCCAGCATCAATGACATCATCCGTCGTGCTCTTGTTACCGCCGGGGTGCCAGCTGTTTTAGAACCCAATGGCTTAGCACGCGACGATGGAAAGAGACCAGACGGAATGACCATAATGCCTTGGAAGGTAGGTAGGCCTTTGGTGTGGGATGCAACGTGTGTCGACACCCTTGCGCCATCCCATCTTCCTAGCACGGCAGGCTGTGCTGGAGCGGCTGCTGCGGGTGCGGAAAACCTCAAACGGCGCAAATACTCCAGTCTTATTGGGACTTATATGTTCGAGCCGTTTGGGGTTGAAACACTTGGGCCATGGGGTCCGAGTGCCCACTTAGTTTTTCGAGACATCGCCAGGCGGTTGGTCGACTCCACACGTGACCAGAGGGCTGGCCTATTTTTTGGCCAAAGAATCAGCATTGCTATACCACGTGGCAATGCTGCCAGCCTTCTGGGCACTTTTCCTGTTGACAGCGATGCGGATGAATTTTTTGATGCCCTCTGATTATTTACCCCCTCCCTTTTTTAAATACGTGTACATATTATTATTTTAAGATTGTTAGGTTTTAAATTATCACATATAATTTTATACTGATTTGCAAATTGCAAAAGACATAAGAAAGTTAGAATTTCACGGGCTACCTGGAGCTTCCCCTTTAATAAAGAAATATCAACTTAGACTCGGTTTTAAGTCAGTTTTTGTTTTAAAAACTGTTCCGTAATTGGAATAAAGTTCGAAATACATTAACTGGCTCAAAGATTTCGGCTGGGACTAAAGTTAAAATTTGCTTGAGCCAGTTACAGTCTGTACGCAACGGTATACGTCCTTAGCTTATCAGAAGTCTGTATAATTTGCTTGAGCCAGTTACAGTCTGTACGCAACGGTATACGTCCTTAGCTTATCAGAAGTCTGTATAATTTGCTTGAGCCAGTTACAGTCTGTACGCAACGGTATACGTCCTTAGCTTATCAGAAGTCTGTATAATTTGCTTGTGACTGTGATGAGGTTTTATTCATAACCGGCGTTGCTATAAAACCAGGTTTTCCATACCTAAGGGATCTTGCCACATTTTATGCCGCAAATATTGAACCATTCACCCCAAGAAACCATGAAATTCAATCGTGGCTTTCTACTTTTTATTAGTAAATTAAGCCTATAATTGATGCAAGTGATTAATAAGCCTAATTAGCAGCTCATTAATTTTTCTAATATTTTTATCAATAAAGGTTTACCAGCAGCTTATGTATATACACTTCTGGACACATCTATTGGCCCACCTTGTATTTTCAGTTTCGTTTGGTCCTAGCTAAAATTTTATATTAGGTCGAGCAAAAAGTTTTTATGCAGTTTTGAACCTGGCACATTCACAATTTCATTCAATTGTCTTTTTTTGAATTTCGAACACAGAATTTAAAGAAACAAAAGACAATTTGGAGCCTGTTTGTTGATATCAAACAATCGAATACTAAGAAAACTTGGTTTTATTGGTTTACTTGGATTTAATTCTTGAAAAAGTGATTGATATCTTTGGTTTTGCAACAAACATTACTTATTCTTAACATTAAGGTGAGGTTCTATCAATAATCTATGGATACTTCACCTGAAGTCGCCGCCCAAGCTGTGGCACTTATTCAGGCCGGACACAGTCAAAGAAACGTGAGTGCTCAACTTAATTTAAGTCGATCTGCGGTCCGAAATGTTTATCGGAGGTACCTAGAGACTGGCGGCTTTGTTCGTCGCCAAGGAAGGCCACGATCTCGGGTCACAACTGAAAGGCAGGATCGATTCATCGTGACGACCAGCTTGAGAAATCGTCACCTTACCTCCATTGAGATACAAAACCAACTTCGCGACTTCCACGGAGTATCTGTGAGCGCTCGAACTGTTCGGAGAAGGTTAAAAGAACGCGATATGGTACCACACAAGCCAGCTAATGGGCCCAAACTAACGCGAGCCCACCGAACAGCGCGCCTTCATTTCGCACGCAGTCATTTAAATTGGACACAGCAAGATTGGAGCCGTGTACTCTTTTCTGATGAGTCTAAAATTGTGTTATATGGCAATGATGGAAGGAAGAAGGTCTACCGACGTAAGGGAGAGCGTTTCGCACAATGCTGCTTTGAAGAGAGGGTTGCTTATGGCGGTGGTTCATGGACTGTCTGGGGCGGTATATCCGCGAGCGGCAAAACTCAACTTGAGGTTGTTACAGGACCACGGCTGCCAACATTAAATGCTGAAAGGTACATTCGTGAGTGCTTAGAACCTCACGTGATACCATACGCGGACTATGTGGGCCCAAATTTCCTTTTTATGCATGATAATGCAAGAGCCCATGCGGCCGGCATCGTCAGGGAATATTTTCGGGATGTGAACATCACAGTTATGGACTGGCCAGCCAGAAGCCCAGACATGAACCCCATTGAGCACATGTGGGACGAGCTAAAAAGACGTGTTAGGGCTCGTCAGCCTGTTGCCCAGACGATGCAGGAGTTGAAAACTGCCATAGAAGAGGAATGGGAGATGATCCCTCAAAATTTCATAGAGCGGTTGATAAACTCTATGCCTAATCGTATGAGAGCTGTGGTAGATGCCCATGGAGGCAACACGCGTTATTAAATTAAACCTTTATTTGATAAAACATGTTTTTTATTCAAAAATCAATTGCCTTTAACAAGGCGCATATCCGACTTGTTAGGCGTAGCTCCATGTCGTATGGTATTCTGAATTCAAATTTAAAACAATACGATCGAAAAAGATGGTAAAATGTATCAGGTTTAAAACTGCATCAACAGTTTTTGTTCAATCTAGCAATCATATTTCGGTAGGGGCCATCGAAACCTAAACTCTAAGGTGGGCCAATAGATGTGTCCAGAAGTGTATATAAGTTATCGAAAGTACACTTAACAATAGCCTCGGACTTACACAGTCGCCAATTACTGGTTAACCATCAGGGCGCGCCAACCACCACCTCTTAAAGCAGTATTATTTTAATGTTACTTCAGTGTGAGAAAGTGATGAAGCCATACAGGACGTCTAGCTCCATCTCTTTCCCACACTGAAGTAACATTAAAATAATACTGCTTTTAGAGGTCTAGCTCCAGTCTCAGAAATAGTTAATAACACATAAAAATTATATTGCTAGTGGTTGTAAAAAAATACTTAAAGCAAGTAGGTATTCTGCCACACAAAAAAAGGCGTGCAAATATAACAATCTCATGGCAATTCAACGAATAAGGCGGAGGTAGGATGCAGGCATTGCGACGTCGGTGGGTGACCGCCAGCCGCCGTCGATTTCCCAAAGGACTGCCATTTAATTACGTTCCCAGACGTTCAGCCCAGCTTTTGTTTTTAAAGAATCATTTAATTTTTCTTACCGGCAACACGGGAATAGTATGCAGCCATATTGTTTTGTTCTGATGGCCAATTGTTTTGACTTGATTTGAAAGAATGAATGGGAATGGTTTTGAAAGAAGTAAGTGTGCGCTTTTATCATTTCTAACGTGACGGCATTATCGTGGCCGCCCACGTCCATAAAATGCATGGAAATACATGCACGTTATTAGGTTATCGTGAACGGAAAAAAGCGCTTTCATTCATATGAACTTATATTCATTCATATAAATGAACTTAAAAAATAACTAGCTATTACTTATATAAATTATGTATACGGTTATACATGCCGCACCTTCAGAATAGTAGTGACTTAACTCAAAAATCTAAGAAATCGAGTTACGATCTTTTTTTGCTCATATGTCACAAAAGATAAACTTAACTCAATACAGAAATCAAATAATTGATAGGTTTTCATACAAAATTAATTAATTAAATCAGTTCAAAGTTCATCAGTTTGCAGTTTCAAAACTTTGTTTTCGTTTTCCCAAAAAAATGATTTTTTGAGATACGTCACTACTGTTCTGAAGGTGCGATGCATACATGTATATGTGCAACAATAATATTTTATTTCGTGTTATTTCATTATTTTGTTTACAAAAATATACAAAAATGCGCAAATAATTCGTCACGAGTGAATTTTGCAAGACTGCAGCCTTAAGAGGGCCCTTCCCGGTCCGTCTATAGTTGCGAAATTCAGTTGCCATAGCGGCCGGGAGAATCGAGCCTGGTCAAACCAAACTGGCGTCGCCGTCGGTGCATTCCATTCATTCATTCATGACAATTACTAATGAACTAGCAATATATTTCCATACATTTGACTTCCCTGTGTTATCGTGAAGCCGTGACGTAGGCGACATTTTACAATTTGAATCTCAAATCTATAAAACCTAATCTGTACATTTTCTTATTTTTTAAGTAGTATTACGATGGAAAAAAAAATTGTTTTGTTGTTTAGACTCAGATCTTTTGTGGTTATTTTAAACCAAATATGTTGTTTTTGTACGCCATTAATGGCAAAACATGCAGATCTAACCATTATTATAAGACCTTGCACGTGTTATGATGTATACTCATGTTTTACAATAAAAATATATTCTATTCTACTCTACTCTACTCTACTCTACTCTACTCTACTCTACTCTACTCTACTCTACTCTACTCTACTCTACTCTACTCTACTCTACTCTACTCTACTCTACTCTACTCTACTCTACTCTACTCTACTCTACTCTACTCTACTCTACTCTACTCTACTCTACTCTACTCTACTCTACTCTACTCTACTCTACTCTACTCTACTCTACTCTACTCTACTCTACTCTACTCTACTCTACTCTACTCTACTCTACTCTACTCTACTCTACTCTACTCTACTCTACTCTACTCTACTCTACTCTATTCTATTCTATTCTAGGCGTCCACGATAATATCGTCACGTTAAAAATTATATTAGCGCAAATTAACAACAGTTTTCATTGGGAAATTTATAGTAATGTATATAATAAATATCGCCTGGGATTTGTCTACTAATCAAAGAACTTGTTCAATCGTAACATAATTATATCTACCAACTTGATTTTTTGTTCTCTGTAATTTTGTATGTGCATCAAAGTGCAAAGGGTGTACAGAGTAAAATTTTTGTAATAGTCTAAAATTGCTAGCACAATACGAGCAAGTGTGATGAGCACAGGTCGTGCCTTCTGTACATTGGAACAATAACAGTCTAATAATATTATTAAATTAAATAACATCAATAATAACACACCAACATAAACCTTTCTATAGAATATCATCGGTTCACCACATAATAGGGGACTAATGTGAAATTGGAAGGATTACCACAATACGTGGTCGGTCAGTATGTGTACGTAAACGATCCCGTTCGTGTAATGAATTTTAATCATTGTATCAATCATTCCAAACGTTTGGTATTCCACAAATAACATGGCTGCTCTAAAATTATTGCTTTTGTGTCGAAAATGTTAAATGTTGTGATTGAAATTTAGTTGCGATTTTGCATGCTTTTAAAGAAAGCTCTCTTTCGCGCTTTTATTAAAGGCAAGAGCAAAGTAAGCCCCTGACTTCGTTTACATTACCCCAGAACTTCCGCCAAATGTACTATTTTACATGAGCCCAAAGTGTGTTATATAATTTATACATTTGTAGCACGCACCTTTTTAGTCGAATGAATTAAAGCTTGCCATTCACTGTCAGACTGACAGTGGCGGGGTGACGATGGTCGAGCTTGGAGTGTATTAAAGTTCCTTCGTTTTCGAATTAGGAATCGTGATCTGTCTGTTGAATTTGTAATTTTGTGGAAATATTATTTTAGTATGCTTCGTGTCTCGTGGTACATTTTATGACGTACGTACCGCAAGAGTTAATTCGAGGTGGCTCAGGAAAAGGATACCTGGAAGAATTTGGGGGGAGGTTTTTGCTTAGCAGAGGAACAGTGTCGGCTAACTAAAGACAAAAACATGGTGTTGTGGCTTCTAAAGCTAGAACTTGCACGACATAATGTGCAATACATATTTAATGAAGATACAAACTATAAAGGAAATCATTTTGAAGCAACCGGGATATGTTACGTAGGCCAGATATTGGCATCACGCAGTGCGGCATCTGATCAATACTCGTTCGATCTTGTGTGCCTTGCAGTGGAAAAAAATTGGTACAGACTGATAATATCATAATAGCCCTGTAATTAAGCTATTAATAAATCTACTAGTACTAGTCCCACCGCCATATCTCTACGTTGACCTCGTGGTGGGGATTGCGCGCTCCTGAACTCTAGATCTGTGCCAGTAGAGCTTACTTTGCCGAAACAGGTCTAGGGTGGAGAGCCAGGCCAAGAGAGGTACATAAACCCGCAGGGCAGAATGTGGCAAGCGGTTGGGCAGTCGCGACCCCATGGACCCTATCTCCTGGGAAAAGTCTTGTTCTTCACCTCTGGCTTCCCTTTATTGGCCGGCTGGAGTGAACACTGACGAGGAACAGAACTTCCACCTCTTTTTTGCTTTAATGGCCGGCTTGAGTGGAGATTCGCAAGAGTAAACGTGCTCGAAGGAAGGAAGTATTCCAGTAAGATGCTGGAATACTTCCTTCCTCCGAGCACGTTTGATAGCACGCTGGATAGCCGTAGATTACCTGTCCACTCCTCAAGCACCTCAGGAAGTGTTGCCTCTTTGTCACTACGTAATTATGTGCTAGCGACCGTTCTCGGGGGCCCATTATTTTTTTTTCTTTTTTATCGCCGAATGGCCTGCTCTTGACCTCGATCACGCCTGACAGAAAGCGATGGATGAAATCTATGACGCAACGAGCGTGCCCAGAAGATGCGTTCACTCTTGTTTTGAAGGCAAACGGGTTATATGTGGATGGGAACACGGACTCTGGCAGAGAGATCCACACTTCGGCTGTGTGCTTAATAAATGTGGAAGCACTTAGTACGACTGGTCGGGACATCAACCAAGTGCGGATGGTACCCTGCATTACGTCTGGTAGTCCGGTAGTAAATGGGCGATCGTGGGATCAGGTTGTGGAGCTCCTGCACACATTCTCCGAAGTACAGTCTGCAGAAGACCGACAGGCAAGCAACATTAAAGCCTAGCCAGTCTTGTCGCCGATAAGCCTTTTTGCCCTGCATTTCACTGAGTCAAGTGCAGCAAGCTGGTATTTTACTGAGCCATCCCATAAGTGGCTGCCATACTCCATACAGGAACGGACATGTGCTTTGTACAGACTTAAAAGCTGTCCAGGTGTGAAGTATTGCCTCACCTTGTTTAGGATGCCCAGCTCCTTGGCTATTAGTCTGTGCTTTTGACTTGATGGTTAAGCCGAAGTTGAGAAAATATTGAGTCTGCAAGTTACCCCCTTTTTTTTGGATGGGTAATCATCAAATGACTTCTCCCGCTCTGGGCGTAGCGGGAGGGCGTGTCAGACTTTTACTGACTAAAACCCACCCGTGTTCCTTCAGTTGCCTGTGCCGGGGCCACGGTAACTCTTTCGAACATCCCGAGACCCTAGCTGGCATCGGCCCTAGCGGACCCCGTCAATAGTACTGACATCTCTTTAAGGCGCTTTTGACTCGGGCTTGGTCCTTACCGGATGGCGAGCTATCCATTGCTCGCCGTCCGTGCCTACGGTGGCCGGGAATCGGCTACCAATTCCCGACGCCCAGGGCGTCTCCTGCAGCGACTAGGGGCGTGAGGGCGCAGTTTGCCTCTCCCTCACGCGTTCCGCCTCCTCCTTCACGAGCATTACTGCCTCACAGAAGGAGGTGATGGCGTCCCATTTACTCTCGCTCCGTACCATGGCCTGGACCAGGGCCGGACGCGAGAGATCGCTGCCGCCGATTGCTTCCACGAGGACACGGTGGTGCCCCGCCCAAGCCGGGCACGCCTCCACCGTATGCTCCACCGTGTCCTCCGGGCGATTCACACAGTGGTGACACCCGGGCGTTTCCTCCCGCCTTATCCGGAACAGGTACCTCCCAAATCACCCGTGTCCGGTGAGGACCTGCGTCAGGTGGAAGATGAGGAAGCCGTGGCGCCTCTCCAGCCACTCCTCAAAGAGGGGACTTATCGCCATAATTGTAGCGTGCCCATGCAAGTTACCCCCTGCCATTATATCTGTGTATAACATAACATTGATCAGACAGGTGACATAGTCGTTCCAAAGTTCTAGGTAACCAATCCACTATATCCTCCCAAACCCATAGCCCAATATGTTTCGTTTCCATGCTCTGCAATAGTCCTGCACTGACCGAGGGTTGTCCTTGGGTACACTTAGATAGAGCAACGGGAGATAATCACCGGTTGATCCCTGAACACTTACAATTGTCTAAGGAGCCCCTGCGAGTTGGCTTCGGCTCCTGGTACGCTTTCCAAAACTCGGGGACCCCAGGATACCGAGATATTTTATGTCAAATATTAATAGTAATTTATTTTCAAATTTCGGTACACATTACATCAATGAGGTATGGACCCCTGAACTAGGACATGGGGACTAGGGTATGAGAGGGGTCGAGATTTCTCCAGTTACATGTGTCAGCATGAGAAAGCTTAGACAATAGTTATACAATTTACCTTGATTTTTTTTACAATATTTAAAAGAATTGAAATAGTCGGAATTTTAAGTCTTACCGTCCATGCCAACAGTAGGTCCATCAAAATACTCCATTTTACTAAAATAAGGAATTCACCTCTTAGATTCACTCATTTAATGTTAATAAGCCATTTTACCTTTTTCTGTTAAAATTCCCCATCGTTTCGACCCATCTGATTGCATTAGGAAACGCCAATGTTTCTGTGTTATTGCCCCATAAGGGATGGGGTAATAATACATAAACATTGGGCTTAAGTTTTCCCCATATACCCCATAGATGATGCTGCCAATAATCTTTAAGATGTTTTAGCAATTTCTTTTACAAGACTGTTCTATTTTTGTTTTGCTTTAAAATTTTTATCTTGTTCACTTTTTCTTATAAACGTACATCCTAAAGTTCCTAAGAACTTCTTAATGGAAAATACAAAACATTTATTTGGGATAAACCAATTACAGGCACTTTTAAATTCAATTAAAGTTACATTATCAAAGTACATAATAACAAAATAAATTACGAGTACATACGAGTTTGGAGTTTATTTATTGAAGTAATTGAGATGATGATTCTTGATCTTAGCCACCACTACACTAAAGGACTTTCCCTTCTTAATGGAAAACCCCATGAACCCGCCCTGAGAATCATCCAGGACACCCATGCTCAGTAGGCGCGTTCGTGATCATTAAACCAACGAGGCAGTTTAACAAACAACTACCCTCCTTGTGGAGCAGTCGGATAAACATAACATAACCTATTAGGTACGAAAATTATTATAACATACCTTCACTTGGACACTAAATTATCATTGGCAACGAATTCTAAGCCGAGCTTAAACCCAACAATAATACTGAAAGGACTCCAATATGTTATTCAAAATGATATTTTCATTTATCCATACACATTACCATATCCTAAGAAAATATGGAGGCAATAACTTCACAGATCCGTTTCTATTCGCCACTTGGTGTATTAATAAGACAAACTATAAACCAGCCTAGTAACATAGACCCAGCAAAAAGCATTTTTAACACGCTTTTATTAGCTTTACTACTAACTAACAAACAGTGGTGCTGATTCTCTTGTTCACCGAACTAAACTATCTAAACTATCACTAAAATTCCTTACTTTTGGCTATGAGAATCTTAAAGCTATTCTGCAAAAAAAATATAACTAAAAAAATTTATTTTGACATGACTAAATCAAATTTGACAACCGCGACTCCACTTGGTAAATACTTGTTTGTCCTACCCCGTGATTTTTTTTGAGCCGGAGGCGCGCTCGACGTGTTTTATATGGAATTTTTCACTTTTTGTATGGAAAATATGAAAAATTATTAACTACATGTGTGAATTTTAGTTCATACCAACTGATTTTATTCCACATCTTTTTAATCGCGATTAAAAATAGTCAGATTTAGTTACGAAATCAAAATTTTAGGTGAAAAACGTCAAATTCAGAATAGCAAAATTACCATTTTCATTAAACTAATAACTCAGTGACATTTAAGTGCTGTCAAACTAAAATACAGTTGTGTCACTTTAGTCAATTTAGAATGGAAAATTGTCGTTTGACAGGAATAAACTAAATTTTTGAGATTTTTATTCTAGTATATACGCATTTGTGATAAGAGAATCGGCACCAATGTAAAAAAATCTTGGAAGTAAATTTTAACCTACATAAAATTGTCGTATCGGCCTTAAACTTTGTATGTATATGAAGTTCGGAAGATAATAATAAAACTTGGTACCTTGTACCCTGATGATGGAGGCAAGAGGTGGATAGTAGAACTCTTCAGCGACTATTAGTAAACCCCTCGAGTTTGGGCTCATATGATTTGGTTTGACGAGACCAATAGATTGGGCTTGGTGACGAGGGTCTGATGATGGAGCCAGGAGGTGTATAGTGGAATTATTCAGTGGCTACTAATAAACCCCACGAGTTTGAGCTCATATGATTCGTTTTGATGAAACTTTGTATATACATATATGTAGTTTAGATGACAATACTGTAATTTGGTATCTTGGAGCTGATCTGATCAGAGGTTTCTAGTAAACCCCACGAGTTTGGGCTCATATGATTCTTTTTGACAAGTCCAATAGATTGGGCTTGGTAACGAGGGTCTGATGATGGAGCCAGGAGGTGGATAGTGGAATTATTCAGTGGCTACTATTAAACCGGTCAAGTCATAACTTCGTTGATTTCATACTTATGAACTAAATGAAGAATATACTAGACTAAAAAGTAAAAATAAAATATGTAGTTTAAAAAAAACTAATAAACATGCTTATATCGCGCACTCAAAATTATAAAATAATTAAATTGACTTGTATTAGTTAAGATATAAGTACCTATGAAGCTTGTCACTTTTTTTATACAATAGTTAATTCAAAATGCGTGGAGCGCTTTTTAGTTGTGTGTACTTTTAATTAATTTAAACAAAGAGCTCCACGCTTTTATTTTTTGTAATGTTAATTGATACAGCAATCTGTATGACTACAAAGATTTAAATCGTAGATTCGCCCTACCACGTCAAAAGATGGTCGCATTTCGATTTCGTTTTGACGCGTCTGACACACACAAAGCCGCAGAGACTTGATTGTCATAGAAATGCCATTATTATTTTGTGAACTCACTCCGTCTCATCTTCATGTCACTTTATGGACACTTTCGCGCGACTTAGTACGGTGACGGCAAATCTAACAATAACGGTATGGTGGTACGGATAACGGTAGACTATATATCTATTCACCAGCAGTCTACCAAAAGTAGTGATTATCCTCGCGTTAACGAGTTGTCGACAATCAGTATCAGATAATAAAATATGGCATACTGAATCCACGCGGTATGTTATACATTCTCAGCATGTAAATGTATCCTTGAATGTCTAACAATATTTATTTTAAACTAAACACCTTTTCATCAAAAAATGTCGCAGCTCACCGCACGGCATAAGTCTCTCACAAGTTGCGTACATCCAGCGCTCTATAAACTATTTTTACTCAGTGTTTTGTTCGACCAGTGTGAAGCTTAGCAGAAAAGCAAGCAAGTCCGAACATATATTTTATTTTAGGGCCCTTTATATGGGTCTTATTCCACTGTAAGACCGGACTAAAGCAGAAATGTAAATAAGAATATGACGTATCATGTATGGATGATAGGGCGTTGGAATAACACAGAGATGCCAAGGGAGTGAGTAGAATTACTACTATGTATCACTATACCGTAGAATAGTTTTTATTGGTAGCAGGACACTTGTGCAAAAGACACTTGTGCGACAGACACTTGTGCAATAGACACTTGTGCGGTTGCTCTACCGTGTCCTCCGGGCGTTCTACACAATGGTAACACCTGGGCGTTTCCTACCGCCTGATCCGGAACAGGAACCTACCGAAGCACCCGTGTCCGGTGAGGACCTGCGTCAGACGGAAGATGAGGACGCCGTGACGCCTCTTCAGCCACTCCTAAAAAAGGGGACTTATCGCCGCAATGACGTTCTATTAATTTAAGGAAAACCTAGGCCTAGATGATGGTTCGTTAACGAGACTAGTAAATAACAGAATTCAGAAATTGCTTCATAATACATTCCACGTTTTAGAAATGAAATACCTAACACAAGTATTTTTCGTAACATCCTGTGAGAAGATTAAATTAATTACATTCATTGTTACTTGGGCGGGGAGAGTGATACATTTCATGTTTTTCTTACCCAATTGTGGAAGAAATAATGACGACACTGTTGAAGGCCACAAAATAAATAAAATACAGAAGACCCAAATACACAAATAAATGCTGATTTCGACATGACACACAATGGGACTTGTATCAGAAATGACTATCAATGTTAATAATCATTTTCTTCAATTGACAGAATCAATAATCAACTTTAGATACTTGGATTGAGGATATTTGACTCTTATGCTTACCTAATCTTTTAAATCTGAAAAGTATCTTGTGACGTTGCAAAATTGATTTATGATAGTTACTAGTGGCGACATCTCCCGTGGGAACAATGGAACACAATTAACACAATTTACTGTAGAGATGGCGCTGTTTCAATTTGGGGTATTGACAATTGTTTTTGAAATAGCGCCATCTCTACAGTAATTGTGATAACGTTGTGTTTCATGGTTCCCACGGGAGATGTCGCCACTAGTAACTAAATAATCAATTTTGCAACCTCACAATCTAATTGTAAAATGACGCATAAAATGGTACATACCTCATTTTTTTCTTTTCTTACAATCGATGAAATGATAAAATGCGAAGATTACTTTCAGAAAGTTTTGTTCCTATGCTGTCTGTGACGATTATAAGTCTAAAAACAGACTGAACCTTCTCTACTTTTCGTTTTATTCACCCAAAAAACAAGTGTGGGTTGAGAAACAATTCATTATAACACGTTTAAAATATTGCTCGAGTCTTTTATTTTTTTCTTTTATACATTATGCTAGAAGGGTCGTCATGTTTGAACAATTACTTCGAAAAAAGGAAAAGCGTAAGAAACACGGAAGTGGATGTTTGTTATTATAATATAATCTTATAAGCAACGTAGCGTAAAGGGATTGTTGAAAGTTAGTTATGAAAGGGGATTAAACACATTTGTTGGTTATGTAAGTAAGTTACCTATATGTAAGATTCATGAAAATACAAAAGCTGAATTTACATTTAATTTATCTTGTTTTTAAACGACTTTAAAAAAGGAGGAGGCTTTATAACGAAACATTTTTTTGCTAGAATATCTACCTAGGCTAAAATATAATCAGTATCCATGTGAAAGATTTTCAACATCTAATTTTAAAAGAAACCTGTTTTTTTAACTAGCGATTAACATCATCATCTGCCTAGCCTTTTCCCAACTATGTTGGGGTCGGCTTCCAGTCTAATCGGATGCAGCTGAGTACCAGTATTTTACATGGAGCGAACTAGCGATTAACATACACTTCAATTTTATTTATTAGGTAATTATTTAAAACAGATCTTAACATAAAAATATAATATCCTAAACTAACTTAAACTATTAAAAAACTAAAATATAGCGTCGAAAAATTCCTCCGCATCGCTGTCAACTGGTAATGTACCTAAAAGACTGGCGGCATTGCCACGTTGTATGGCAATGCTAATACTGTAGATAATATAATACTAACGATTCTTTTAAAAAAGCAATGTTTTAAAAAGGTTATCCAAAATACGTTTAACGATGTCCGAATAAATAGAATATTGAAAAGCGTGACTAATTTTCAAAAGCCAGTTAGTACAAATATGTTAAAGTATTTATTTACCTTTGTTTTACAAACTCATGATTAGCACATTTACAATAACTAACTCAGAACGGGGATAAAATTTCAATACATTTTCAATTTAAAGCATGACAATCCACTGCATCCTATGCTATTTCCAACCACGATAAGCTTTCGTTGCTCACGTTTATACAGAATGCATGACCATCACTTTCTCGTAATTTTATACTGTAATTTTAAAACCCACTGTAGGATAACCAAGGTCCCAGCTAGGGTCTCGGGATGTTCTAAAGAGTTACTGTGGCCCCGGCACATGCAACTGAAGGAACACGAGTGGGTTTTAGTCAGTAAAAGTCTGACACGCCCCCAAAAAAAAAGGATAACCAAGGTAAACAGATAAATGGTAACATCTTCACATACCTATAGAAGATATAGAACTTATAGAAGAGAAAGAAGCACTAACCTCACTACAATATGTTAGCGATATCAGAAAGTAAAAATTTTTTGTAACGAAAATCTCAGGATCGGTGATACAGTAAATAAAAAATTTCAAACTTTTTGTATTGAAACTTAAAATACAGGTTTGCCTAGTTTAGGCCAATGTCAGAACCTTGTAATCTTTTAGAAATAAATTATGATGACTATGAACGATGTCCAATTAGATTTAGAAGTAACAACCGAGCGACAAGGGGACGTAATTTCCCCGAAATTGTTCTCTAACGCTTTGGAGAATGTTTTTAAGCCGCTGGACTGGGAAGGACGCGGCATTAACATCAACGGCGTGTTCATCTCACACTTGAGATTTGCAGATAACATCGTCAAACTGGCTGACTCGCTGCATGACAGCAGATGCGCGACGGCCTAGTTGATTCTTCTTTACGCATTGGTCTCCGGATGAACTTGGACAAAATCCAGGTTATGTTCAACGATTACGTCACTTCGGGACCGATTGCTGTCAATGGCGGTGCCCTTGAGGTTGTTCGAGAATACGTTTACCTCGGGCAAACTCTGCAGTTTGGTAAGAACAGCTTTGAGAGAGAGGCATTCAGCTGGGCTGGGCAGCGCTTGGGAAGCTTCGTCTAGTCTTCTTCTCGCGTATTCTGCAGAGCCTAAAGACTAAAGTCTCAATCAGTGCGTCCTGCCTGTTAGAACTTACGGAGCCGAAACATGGACACTCACAGTACGGCTGGTCCATACATTCAAGGTGGCTCAGCGAGCTATGGAACGAGCTATGCTTGGAATCTCTCCGAGGGATAGAATCCGGAACGAGATGATCCGGCTGAGAACCAAAGTTGGCGACATAGCTCACAGAATAAGCAAGCTGAAGTGACAATTAGCCGGCCATATTAGCTGTAGAACCGATGACCGTTGGGCCAGACGGTTTCTTGAGTGGAGACCGCAAATCGGCAAACGTAAGGTAGGACGCCCTCAGGCTAGATGGAGCGACGATCTTTACAGGGTGGCTGATAGCAACTCGATGAGAGGTTGCCGAGAATCGAGCTGAATGGCGTGCAATTGGAAAGGCCTATGACTAGCAGTGGACTGCTATAGGCTGATGACAATGATGATAAACCGAGCGACTAAGATAAATTCAATCTCCTGTATCTCTTCACATAGCTAAGCAATCATTGGATGGACACCCTTCCGTCCCAACACTGCTTGGACAAAACAATTTATATTCTAATGAACATGTCCAAATGAATAATGCAACATGTTACAAATAAATTAATCAAACAGAAAGCGAGTACACAAACGAGCTTTTTAAATAATAAATTGATTTAGTTTAATACAATGTCTTGTTTAGAGAACGTGAGAAACGGTTATTATCCATAATATCATACTTTGTGTTGGTGATTAGGTTAAATTGAATGTGAAGGTGGGTAATAAATTATGATTGTTATGTATTTTGGAAATTTTGCAATTTGCATGTTGAAGCACCAAGTACCTTTGATGTAATCCATCTAATCTCTGCACCACCCTTGGTTGACTGGTAGAGAATTCCTAAGGCATTAAGTCCACCTTTGCAATTTTTTTATGTGTGAATAGTTTAAATAAATAAATAAATGTAACAAATTTTAAGTCCCTTAACTTTATTACACCATACGTATGGCGGTAAAAAGAGATAGATAGGAATTTATTTATTTACGGTATCAAAAGAAAGATATACCTACATAACATAACATCACGCCTTGTTTCCCCGAAGGGTTAGGCAGACGCGTACCTATAGTACACCCACATTTCGCCAGTTATGTTTAAGTCCCATGTAACAGGGGGCGAGCCTATTGCCATCTACCGGGCACAAATCCAGACTCCGGGCTGCTACTGAGAAATTCCAGATAGAGAAACCCAATAACACTTTGCCCGACCTGGGAATCGAACCCAGGACCTCATGCTCAGCAGTAGCGCTTGCGACCACTAGACCAACGAGGCAGATAAAGATATACCTTCACGCGTAAATTCTCACAATATGGTAAACAAGGTATATTTTCAGTGAGACCAAATACCTTCAATAACAGGAGACCACAGAATATCCAGAATGACAACTAAGCTTATATAATCATATTAATTATTCTTAACATGCACTACCTCGTCGACCATAGGTAACAAAATATTGTTCGACAACTCTACTGTCCGCCTCGCTGCTTCCCTGTGACTAGGAACTCCATGTTGTTCTCTTCATCGCTGTCACTGTGGCGACCACCACGGCCAATTATCTCGGACACCACGGCCTGTCTTGCAGCTGAAGTGCGGGTCGCTTAGCGCAGCACGCGAACATTAATGACATCATCCGACGAGCTTGTATGCGCTGCTGAATGGGTCACACACACCATGGTTGTTAGCTTGAATGATAAGTCACGGATAGACAAAGATGATGGTTTATTGAATATTGAAACTTGTAACCGTCGGCGTTCCAGATGTATTAGAACCCAATGGCTTGGCACGCGACGATGGCAAGAGACCGGACGGCATGTCTCTATTTCCAAGGAAAGTGGATAGGCCTTTAGTGTGGGATGCAACGTGTGTCGATACTCTTGCGTGATCCCATCTTCCTGTCTCGGCATGCTTTGCCGCTGGTGGGGCTGCGGAAAACCTCAAGTGGTATAAGTATAATAACCTTATTGGTAATTATATTTGCTCATAGTCTCTTAAGCAAATCTCACAATGGCTGGCTGACACTTCCCGTGACCCAAGGGCTGGCTTTTACCTTGGCCAGAGGCTAAGCATTGCCATACAACGTGGCAATACCGCCAGTCTCTTAGGTACATTACCAGTCGACAGCGATGCGGATGAATTTTTCGATGCCATATTTTAGTTTGTAAATAGTTTTTTTTATTTTTTTTTTATTTAAGATAGGTTTGCTCTTGACTCTAGTCTAGGTCAGAGATGACAGAGACAAAGTCGACGATGGAGCGAGCTTACCCAAAAGAAGCCTGTTAACTCTCACTTTGAAGAGATCGGGGTTGTACAGTTTTAATTAAGTTAGGATATAATTTTATTATTTTTATTAATTAATTAATTAGGTATAAGTTGTTATTTACGTACTTATTATTATAATTCTGAATAAAGTTGTTCCCCCTACTATACTTAACTAAGTACGAGTAGATAGTCTTACTCCCTATTCATTTTGTTGTGTTCTCTGCGAGTGTGCACAATATCAGGTATCTCTCTATTACTTTAGTGCAGGTACAAATAAAATCCCGAATGTAATTATAGACTTGCACTACAATGTAAATAAAGCTTTCACAAGACATTATTAAATCACGTATTGCAGAATACTCTCGCAAAAGTACTTCTTCCTTCTTGTATCCCAATTTCTCTTCTTTCACACATCTTCTCATCTGCTGTCATTTCCGTATTCATCATTTCTATCATCTCCATAATCTTGCACACAATTAAAAAAATATTTCCTTGCTTTTCATAGATACATAAAGCCACATTTGTTTTTCCTATTGTCTACTTACCATTCTCAATATCTGTTTGCACAAATCAAATCTTGTCTCATGAGACAATATTATTAATTATCTATTGTTGTGATATCCCCGAGGAGCAAAGCGCATCAATAAGTAAAATATGTAGGTTAAATCGCTGCTCCACTGACCTCATCCGAAATAGTATGCGTCATGTTAGCAAATATTATGTGGGTCACAGATGATGGACACCGGAGATTAACTAACACTTGCACTGCACTGACATCTGTCGCAGATTTACTGGTACCTACGTCTGGAACGTAGTGTTATATTATCTGTGGTCTAGGGTAATAGAATTTGTCTATTGCTTGGATGAAAAAAGTAAACGTCATAGGTACTTATTTGTAATTTTATTAAACAATATAACCAACTTCAAATATATATATATATATATATATATTTTTAGTTCGCCTGTTCGCAGAATGGTCGATTCCTACAATGGGACTTTTGAACATATAGACATTTTTGCATGTACTCCCTATAACTTCAAGTCTTATACTTAAGGAGCTTTCTTGAACACTTTTATTTTTTGTTTTGTGCCTTTTCTTAAAAATTATATAGACATACTAAACATTTTCAACACGTCAGTTATACAAAAAAAAAAAAAAAAAAAACTTTATATATTTATATTTGTAACCCTAGCGATTATTTTCACTAGTTTGTATCCCGTAGCTAATCTGTGATCAGCGTTGTGGGCTGCAATATTATCTATAATTTTTTGTATATTTATTGTTTCTATGTTTTATATTGTAGCTGTTAGTTGTTCCTTTTGAATAAAATAAAATAAAATATTATCGGTGGGGTAATAGAATGTGTCTATTGCTTAGTTGAAAGACTAAAATGCCTCTTAGGTATTTAGAACTTATGATTAAGTCATTGGTACTTATTTGTAATTTTATTCAACAATATAACCAACTTAAAATATTTATACCAAATAACAGAATCATCATACTTTCAGGAAGATATATAAAGTGTTTTTTTTTCTTGGTCTCGTACAACTTTATTACTAGTTTTTCTTAAAATAACCCACTTTATCTTTTCGGTTTTAGCGATAAGACTGCCCATGTATCACCCGATGTAAATTTTCTAAATTTTTATCTGTAATTCATATTGCGTACATAATAAAGAGTATTGTATCCATCATTAACCCTTATTCTGTAACACACAATACTAGTGCTACATTCAGTTAACAGAGAATGGAAACGAGCGACGTATAGTGATGTCACACAAAGAGCGGATATTGTTAACCCGTAACTGCATACGTCAATCTGATTGATTCACACAATAGATAAGATACTGTTTCAAGACAGCACTGCGCCTCCTTGATAAAGCAATGTCCAATTAGTAATTGTGTTAACTTATTTAAAGATTAAGCCCCAATTGTGTCAAAAGGTGCAGATATCAATCTGCGTAGCCTTTTCCCAACTAAAAATATATTGGGGTCGGCTTCCAGTCTAACCGGATGCAGCTGAATACCAATATTTTACATGGAGCGACTGCCTATCTGACCTCCACAACCCAGTAACTGGGTTATACAATACCCCTTGGTAAAACTGGTTGTCAAACTTTCGGGCTTCTGATGACCCGTAATAACTGTCAAAGATCCACGAATGACAGCCGGGACCAACGGCTTAACGTGCTTTCCGAGGCACGGAGGATTCTCGGTATGTAAAGATGGACACCCATCCACGGACCAACCCCGGCTAGGGTAGCTTAACCTAATGGATCGACCCGTGCGGCTGTTATTACTTAGCCACGAGCTCCTCAGAACCAGTGGAAAAATCTCAGTGATATTTTTCGGGAAGTTAAACATATTGAAAGAGAGGAACAAGTACTTACATAGTTATGTAGATTAACGCAAGCCAGAGGCCCAGCAAGAATACGTGACGTACCTAAACCTTGTCAAAATGTAGGGAACAGCTGATTTTTTTTCGCACTTTCTGGTTTGGTCCCATAGTAAATGTTGTTCATAATGATGAGTACAATGACCTTTTAAGAGGTTGTGCGTTATTTATGTTACATCTTGTATAAGTCGATTTCGCAAAAAATGTCGCTTATCCCTTTTTGGCTGTTAAGCATCGACATTGTATTACTTGGCCTCTGGTTTACACTGTCTTTCATAGCGCACCTTCAGAATAGTAGTGACTTAACTCAAAAATCTAAGAAATCGAGTTACGATCTTTTTTTACCCATATTTCACAAAAGATAAACTTAACTTAATACAGAAATCAAATAATTGATAGGTTTTCTTAAAAATTAATTAATTAAATCAGTTCATTTATTTTATTTTTATTTATTTAATTAAGTACTGCCACATCACATACATTTATCATACTTGGTAAATAGTTAGGAGCATTTTCTCTGATGTATATGACAATAACGGCGTACATAGCACTTGCAATTAATTGGCTACGCGATAAAAGAAAGAACAGTTAAAATGTATACATGCTCAAAATCATGACACTAGCAATTACAACATGACACAGTAGAAGACACAGAGACCAACAACAACAATATACAAGAAGCAGCGCTCAATGAAGAGCGTTTATTTTATTTTTGAATTTATGCAGTTTATCATGGAGTTCAAAGTTCAAATCATCATCAGTTTGCAGTTTCAAAACTTTGTTTTCGTTTTCCCAAAAAAAATGATTTTTTGAGATACGTCACTACTGTTCTGAAGGTGCTATAGTATAGTTATGTAATCAGTGCAACAACAATACTCGTGCCATATTCAGTTCGACGTGTAGTGACGTAACACAAAGCACGGATACAGTTAACCTGTAAACGTACTTGTCAATCATTGATTCACACAATACTAACTATCAGAGACAGGAATCTGTGTATTTCCTTGATAAGACGATGCCTTATTATTTATTGTATCTACTTGGTTAGACGAGTTTTTAAACGACAAAGAGTTTTAATTATTAATGCTGCATTTAAAATTTTGACATCTGTAATTTTATATGAATGTTTCTTTTTATTAATGAAAATGTTTCATTTTTTTATTTTTTTCTTTTAGTATACTTTCTTTGCATGCTAGAATATTTGTATGTCTTAAGACAAAACATAGCGTACTATTTTATATGTATGACCTATTGTATACCTATGTTTCACAAATAAACTTTATGATGATATGATGATGATTGGTTAATCAAGTTAGTGTCGTCATTGTCTGTGGGTGTCGAGAGTTAAAGTTACAAAACGAATCAGCAAAAAGTACTGTCACATAGATTTTTTTTTTAGATTTATTTAGATCGAGACTTAGAAAACGTTCGGCTTTGTATAGCGTCGTCTCTGTCACTCATACCTGTCATTGATACTACCCAGTTTTTCACAAGATTGTGTGGTCTAATATGAGCTCAGATTGGCAACATGAAAAAAACGTTGTTACAAAAAAAACCGGCTTCCAAAAAAACACTACAGAGTGAAAAATAACTTTAATCCGGAAGTCGTTGTCTTTGGTTTTGTTTTGTGGAGTTCTCTGCGATCCAAAAATGCCGATAAGAACCAAAGGCAAGGTCTACAAAACAGCTGTGAGGCCTGTTTTACTCGATGGTAGTGAAACGTGGGCTTCGAAGAAAATACAGGGGCAAAAACTTCATACCACTGAAATGCGCATCTTACATTGGGCGACTGGAGTCACTCTCGAAGACAAAGTGCGTAACGAACACGTAAGGGGGAGTTTCAAAGTAACGCCTATTACTGAGAAGATTGCAGAGTCCAGGCTAAGATGGTACCGACATGTTATGCGTAGACCCGATGACCATATCGTGAAAAAGTGCCTTACCATGGATACAAAAAGGAAAGGGAGAGGAAACTACCTGGAAGACAAATGTCCGGAAGAACATGCAAAAGCTTGGCCTTACAGATGACGATGCTTATCAGCGAAGTAAATGGCGCCGAAAGATTAAGAAAGGCGACCCCGCGTAACGGGAAGAGGCGAGGGCAAAGAAGACGTTGTTTTAAGTTTTGTATTTTCGTTTCTTGCCACCGACTTCCGAAATTAATTTTTCACTTTGTAGTGTTTTTTTTTTGGAAGTCGGTTATTTTTTTTTTTTTTTTGTAAAATAGTTTTTATTTTTCACTTTTTAGTTGTGGTACCCTACGCCACATAAATTTGTACCACTACTTGTAAATGACAGTGACAAGAAATTATTATGACCATCATCAACATACACTAAGTGGAAAAAATACGTACTATTGATGCTTACTCAAAAACCACTCATTAGATCCTGACCAAATTTAATTATGGGACCAATCTGGCAGTATATCCTTTTAAAAGAAAAAGAATTTCCAAATCGGTTTACAAATGACGAAGTTCTCAGGTAACAAACATTTAAAAAAATACCATCGAATTGAGAACCTCCTCCTTTTTGAAGTCGATTAAAAATAAACAAAGAAAGTCAAGAAAACAGTCAGTAAGCGCTGCTTGAGTAAATAAAAGCATTTAAAATTGACACAAGGATGGTTATACTTTTCCGTGTGCAGTAAAACAAATATTTATAAAGATCATGATTGGTATACTTAATTCGCGCCAATTTTGAAATTTGAAACCAAAAAAAAATACTGTCACAGATACCTGCTTACAAAAAATTAGCCCGAAGGGTTCCGTACAACCGTAAAATATTTAACACTACGTTTTTTACTTTAGTAAAAAAAAACTTCCAATCAATAATAACTCAGCATGATGATTTTCTGATTAATGCCTAAAATTAAAACCGGCCAAGTGCATATCGGACCACGCACAATGAAGGGTTCCGTAGTTGGGATGAATTTATCCCAAGAACAAACTTAACATTGTAGTAAAAAAAAATGTTCTCCCATACATTCCCAACTGCAAACGTAAGTTTGTACGCACAATATTGAGAGATTTACCGTGTTATTTTAAGACCATAGACTTCTTATAGGTTTTTCTATAATCTATAGGTATAGAACAATTTTCTGTATTTTTAAAAAAAAATTTGGCTCAGTAGTTTCGGAGATGGGGTAAGAGATAAGATATGGTCGTTTTTCATCTATGTTTTTAAATAACTTTAAAACTATTTAATTCAAAATTATAAAAAAAAATCTATTCGATACCTTCACAGTAAGCCCTTTCATTTGATATGTCACACGGTATATTTTGCAAAACTTTTTTTTTCTCGTTTGCTCCCCAAAAGTGACCCCCAATTGATATTCAAAATTCATTTATTTATGTATCACGTCCGTGTTTGGGTCACAGAAATTGATATGTCTACCAAATTTCAACTTTATCGGTCCTTTAGATTCGGAGTAAATTGGCTGTGACAGACGAACAGACAGACAGATCACAAACATCCACAAACCTGTTCGTAACAAGGCAGCCACTCTTTTAACACAACCAACGACCGAAAATTAATTTTAAGCCATTTCTTCGAATTCCTGATCTTTACTTTACCGACTAGCTTATCGTCGTTGTCAAACCAAAATCTGCTATGTGCACTTTATTGAGATTTCTACTTTTTGACCTTTGCGTATAGTTCACTGCCCTATCTACCGTATAAAAAACCTGCTAAGTGCATAGGAGCACTGTACGACGATCTACGACCTTTTTCATATAGTTCTTAAAACACACCTTCATATAAAATTTTACAGGAGAACTTATGTTTCAATATTTCAAAAATATAATTGTTGCACATAGCAGATTTTGGTCTAACAACAACGTTATGTACCAACATTATGTTCAATAGAACGAAGCACCAAAGCTGCTAATAATTATAATGAGATTTGTATTCATAAGCGTTTAACACAATATCAATTTGAACTGGGAATTAATACTCTAAACTCCATATTATTGGATTTAGGAATAATTTGTGTTCTAAATTAGATTCTTAGAATAAAAAGCGGTATAGCGGTAATAAATAAAAGGAAACATTTATCTGATTGAACAGAGGCCCTCGCACGAACGCGCGACGTAAGGCTGCGTTTTCACTTAGCGTTCTGAACAGGGGCCCAACCACCAACTCTTAAAGCAGTATTATTTTAATGTTACTTCAGTGTGAGAAAGAGATGGAGCTATACAGGACGTCTAGCTCCATCTCTTTCCCACACTCAAGTAAGATTAAAATAGTTGGTGGTCTAGCTCCAGTTCTGAATGAGCAAGCGTTTGTTCGCGCGGTAATAGAAAACACTTGAGCGAAATTTTTGTCAAGTGGTTCCTTGTTTAGAATGTAAATACAATGTATTTATTAACCCAATGTATTAGTGTAATAATATATCAAAAAAATCTTAACGAATATCTACATATAGCATAAGTTCCAAGGTTGTTTGGTTGTTTTAAGACGATAAAATCGACATGAAAAAATACGGCCATGGCGCCATATTGCGCAATACTTTAATTTTGTTTATTTTATTTTTCGTAATATTTTTGATAAATAATCTATTAATATATTGCTCATTATATAGAAAATAGGTCATTATCAGTATTTAAACACGGAACATTAAAATACAAGGAAAATAATTAGGACTATACGTTATTAATTACGTGCAACCTTTTTTTTTTAGGCGGGAAATCAATAAATGCCTTCTCCCGCTCTTCGCGGAGCGGGAGGGTGTGTCAGACTTTTACTGACTAAAACCCACCCGTCTTCCTTCAGTTGCCTGTGCCGGGGCCACGGTCACTTTTTCGAACATCCCGCGACCCTATCTGGCATCGGCCCTAGCGGACCCCGTCAGTTAGTGCTGACATCTCTTTGAGGCGCGCGTGGAACACAACGCGCCGTCGACCCGGGCCTGGTCCTTACCGGACGGCGAGCTGCCCATTGCTCGCCGTCCGCAAGCCCGAAATTACGAGCAACCTCAGTAGCCTGTAACGTTTAACGTAAATTGTTGGGGTAATGGGTTGTTTGTGTTCGTTTATTGTGCTACTCAAAACATACCAAGTAAGGACATATGGGCATTAAAAATAGCTTATATAGTCTAGTTTAATTATTAAATAGTTTTTATTGGCACCAACTAAAAAATGTTTCGCAAAAACTTAGGTATAGCAAATATTTTACTCAAATTCAACCCATATTCTCAAGTTTAACTTTTTTAAGTACTTAGGGTTAGTTGCTGTAATTTAGGTTTCACATAAATTGATTCTGTGTAATTTCAGCTATACACGCGTATTTTTTATTTTCGTATAGCTGCAGTAATTTATTATCTAATAAGATTCCAATTGGAAATGGCAGGGGCGCATGCGCGGAAAAACTGCGCGCGCGCAATTTGAACGTTCATCTCTACTACGGCCGCCCGTTTCGGACGTTCTAGAGGCTACCTAATTTAAAATTATAGAACCCATCCATGCTTATGGGACCCGCAAACCAACGATTACAAAAATAACGCAATAAAAACGATGCTTTAAAATATATAACCGATATTATGAGATGCACACCATTGGAAGTCAAAAAAGATGGAATCATTAACCGCTTCTTATCGGCGTGAAAGATCTAAATCTAACGAAAAGCAAATCAACGCCATGATTGTCATAATTATCTAGCGATACCGAGTGAGAATGAGGATGCAGCTGCGCCAGAGAACTGTTCAGCACGAGCTTTGGTTTAGAATTAGTGTTCGTTTTCTCATTGCATTAAAAACAGATGTCTTCTGTTTTGAGCTATTACATGGGACTTAAACATAACTGGCGAAATATGGGTGTACGAGTACTATAGATACACCTCTGCCCAACCCTTTGGGGAAACAAGGCGTGATGTTATGTGTTCTGTTGTGAGCGAAAATCAGCAAAACAGCAAACATTTCCTCAAACCAAAATGTTCGCTCAGCAGGGTAGTGACAACGCGGCTTTAACGAACGATTCGTACGATTTTTGAATTGAAAATACAACGTATTCCATAGCATTTTGGTTCAAACTTTTGCGAAAATCACAATAAGTATATACCGTGGATATATTTATTTATTTATTCATAACAATTGCTACATTGTGTCGAATATTAAAAATGATTTTGTAACTTATA
The DNA here is from genome assembly GCA_947568875.1 of Fissipunctia ypsillon. Classification (NCBI taxonomy): domain Eukaryota; kingdom Metazoa; phylum Arthropoda; class Insecta; order Lepidoptera; family Noctuidae; genus Fissipunctia; species Fissipunctia ypsillon. The sequence goes on from OX387649.1 coordinate 21,172,861, forward strand.
ATAAAAAAAAATATAAAACAACAATAAAATACATGCCACTTAATTACTATGAGGAAGAGTAATAATAATAATAAATAAATGTCATTTAAATAATTAGAATAATTAGATAATATGCTACAAATAATTAAATGTCAGATTTCCAATGTCAATTACTTACTTTTATGTCATATGAATGTAAAAGAACAATAGCAGATGTTTAGACTAAATGTACCTAACAAGAATAACAATCATAAATAGAATATTAAAGCTAAATAATTATTATGTGCGAAACAATTATTTTAAATTTTAAAATCGTTAGAATTTACGTCTCGTTTACTCCGCGCGTGCGTGCTAGGCCCACTGTTGTAAAAACATAACTAACGTCAACATTAATTAGGTCCTTACATATGAAATTAGCGTTTTGTCGTACTGACCACTTTGATCTGAAATATCTCCTCTTTGGTTAAGAATTCCAAATTCAAATTTATACATTCATTTAGCTGGTACATTTTAGTTTTGAAAACAGTCATTCATTTGTTTTTTCCTCATTATTTTTTTCTTTGGCGTCGCTTATTACCGCACAATGGAAAACATAAAATATCGGTATATTTACGAGTACGAGTTCTACCATGGCACCAGTGCTGCAGAAACAGCTCGAAGGATTAATGATGTGTACGGCGCTGGTGTCGCAAAAGAAAGCACGCTACGTTTTTGGTTTCAACGTTTTCGTTCTGGAAATTTCGACCTTCAGAACCAACCCCATGTACGGCCGGAGAACATAGTGAAAATGAAGAATTAAAGGCTATTGTGGAAGCGGATCCATCACAAAGCACTTCAGAGATAGCTGCAGGCTTCGGGGTAAGTGATAAAACTGTATTAATCCACTTGAAGCAAATCGGGAAAGTAAAAAAACTTAAACGATGGGTACCTCATGAATTGAGTGAATCGAACTTGCAAACACGCGTCGACTGCTGTGTTACTTTGCTCAACTGACACAATAATGAAGGTATTTTAAATCGAATCATTACTTGTAATTAAAAGTGGATACTGTACGATAATCGGGAGCGCTCGTCGCAATGGCTGAACCCTGGAGACCCAGTCAAATCCTGCCCTAAACGAAAATTGACTCAGAAAAAGTTACTTGTGAGTGTTTGGTTGACTAGCGCTGGTGTCGTTCACTACAGCTTTCTAAAATCTGGCCAAACGATTACGGCAGATATCTATTGTCAGCAACTGCAAACCATGAAGGAAGAACTAGCTGCTAAACAACCGAGATTGGTCAATCGCTCTAGGCCACTGCCACTTCACGACAACGCAAGACCACGCACTGCACAACAAACAACCACTAAGTTAGATGAGCTACAATTGGAATGTCTGCGGCATCCACCGTACTCCCCGGACCTTGCTCCAACAGATTACCATTTTTTCCGGAATTTGGACCACTTCTTACAAGGAAAAAAATTCTATTCCGATGCGGCAGTCCAAACCGCCTTCAAAGAGTTTATTGATTCTCGCCCCCATGGATTTTTTAGTAAAGGGATCAATGAACTACCTATGAGATGACAAAAGTGTATAGATAATAACGATGCATACTTTGATTAATTAAATATATTTTACAAAAAAAAAATTACTTTATATTCCTCCCGTACAAAACGCCAATTTCATATGTAAGGACCTAAATATTCATTTCATTCACTGCCACGTAAACTTAAACGATAAAAACTTTTTGGCAAAAAAAAAACAACCGACTTCCAAAACAAAAACATTACAAAGTGTAAAATAACTTTAATTTTGGAAGTCGGTTGTTTTTCTTGCAAAAAAGATTTTATTTTTCACTTTTTACTTGTGGTACCTACCCCACACAAAGTCGTATACAACTATTTCCAATGTAAATAACAGTGACAGGAAATTATTATAATATCTCCTAGCTAACTCAAAAACTACTCATCAGAACTTGACCGAATTTATATCCAATCTGGAATCCTTTCAAATAAAAAAAAAAATTTTTTCAAATCAGTTAACAAAAGACGGAGTTCTGAGGTAACAAACATTTAAAAAAAATACAACCGAATTGAGAACCTCCTTCTTTTTTGAAGTCGGTTAAAATATCTTTCTTTTACCCAAAACGTATCAACAAAGGATTTCATAATAATTATCATACTCACACATATTGGCTTATTTAGATAAGAGACAACGTCACACGGCGGCGAAACGAGCCAAGTTTCTCCCCCTTGGGAAACCCGCTTTATGTGTATATGAAACATTAATGATATGAAGCAAATTGACAGCTTGATACACAAGCGTGGTAGTGTTTGTAGATTATGAAGGCAATGTTTCAAGGATCGGGTGATAATGTAATACGTTCACTGGCATTTGATTGCTGATTAACTATAATCTAAAATTAATCGGTTTTATATACCTTTTGCAAACAAAGGGATAAATTATACGCTAGTTTAGCCTCATGGGGATCTGCTTTATATGTGCATCTTTATTCATATGAACTGAATTGATACCTTGATGCTTAGACTTGGTAAAGACTTTAATCTATTGAGAGTTTGGCGTTAAGGAGTTCATACCTTAATAAGTAAATTATGATTTAAGAGAGGTATATTGTTAATTGATTGCCCCTTTTAGACAGAGTTTCGCGTTTCATTTACTATTTTATTTCAAAGTATTTATTAATTTTATGTGTTTTCGTTTATTTATAGCATAATTGTTTCTCCACCTTGCACTCCGCATCTTTAGCTACAAGTCAAATGACACCCGAACCCACTAATTGCCCAAACACCCCGGCTAAACCGCAACGTGACCACCACATATAGTTATTTACCAGGCTGCCCACCGTCGCAGACAAATTACAAGCGTCGGCCAATCCATCTTTTGTCCGGCCCTAACTAATGTGCGATACGGCTGTAATTCCGGCCGGCCAATAAGCGCACTGACCGGCTACAGCCGTTACTCAGGAGTGAGGCAGTGTGTGATTTGTGATGCAGTTTCAGCGTTCGATGGTTTTTTGTTTCACTATATATTATATGTATCTGTAAAGTGTGTTTCTCTTGAAAGTATAGTTTTCTTCCTGTCAAATTTTGTGGGTGTTGTAAAAGTTGATTGGCTGAAAGGACCGGGTAACCTGCAAAATTAATCATGTTATTTAAAGTTTGTGGTCGGGGTTAAATGAGGTTTTTGAAAGGCATGAGAGTTAAACTTTTATATTTTCGCCATAACATTTTAGAAATACAACGTGCCCATGTAGGGGGCCTCTTGGCAAGCTCGTGTCATACATGATAACCTGTCGGACCTCTTGACAGACAGCCACATTAATGACAGCCCGCCACGGAGCTCTGTAAGGACGGAGGAGTTCGTATACCAATCGAATAACAATTTATTTATAACACCTATTCCCCAAACTCAAGAAGACTGAGTTAGAAGTATTTCTACTAAGCAGATACTCTTCAAATTGTTTATCTACTTAAAATATAGTCAGAACCAATCAAATATCACTCCCAAAACGAGGAAACTCCAAAAAAATGTCCCAACGACTAATTCCACTTAAAAACTCATTAAACTCGTGGACGAAAGACAAAGATATGTTATAATAAATGTATGACGCTCATGGTGCGTCAGGATGTGACGCCATAATCACTTCCACAAAATTATGGTGTCCCCGCTACTAAATTAATAACTGCGCCAAGGAATAAGGAACAGAATTAACTCTTTTGTTAACATACACGTACCACGTTAAAGGTAAGTTTAGAAGGTTCGTGAATACGGATAACACATGTGTATGCACATAATACATGATTTGGATACATTCAATATCAGAATTGTTTACGGAAACTGTTTGCCTTTGATCTATTGATGATTATTTATTATCGATTTGGATTAATTAAATTGATCTTGTGCTTTGCTTAGGATTAATCATTGCAAACTATAGTTCTGTATAAATTAGAAGGATTTTTTCAATTTTGTAAATGTGAGTACCATGGAGAGGTTTTATGTTATGATGTAGGTATGTTGACTTGAACGAGTATGGCAGTTGAGAGTATGTCATGCTCACTTAAATGTCTCGCTGATGGTGGCACGTGTTGGATCATTCGGTTCCCTACAAAATGGTTGAGCTGGATGGTGCTGATCCACGCGTCATGTTCGTGAATGGGCGCCGTCAGTGGAGACTGGTCATCTCTTAACTGCCAGGGCTTATTTTTAATCTTATATTTTTAATTATTTTTAATTATTTATTTATAACATTGTTCTCACATATAGAAGCGACAAGAACAATGTACCCAGGATTTTGTAATAATTTTGATTTAAAAGAGTATCCATGGAGTTTGTTGCCCATTCTTCTCCATAGAGATCTACGGTTGGGAATGGGCGACTAGCTTCAATTTTCTGACTAACTGACTGACTCTTTAACAATTCAAAAGTGCCTGTAATTGGTTTAATTTAAATAAATGCTTTGAGTTGAGTTTGTAACGACCTTTTTGGTTTAGTGTTTATCAGGAAAACTTGTAAAAGGCCTCCAATTTTATATTTTTGATAACCATTATAAATATGCTAGCTCCAGTTCTGGAGCCATAACGCTTGATGGCGCGCTTCGCGCACTCGGTTCACTTGTACAAAACGATGGCAACGTAGATCGGACGGTCAAGCACAGAATTAACACTGAATTGATGAAATGGCGTCAGGTCATGGGAACAATCTGCGACTCCCGCATTCCCCTTAAACTTAAGGGGGAGATATATAAAACAATGGTTAGACCTGCTGTCTTGTATGGATCAGAATGTTCGGTTCAACTGCATGCAGCTGAGATGAGAATACTAAGAGGGATGTGTGGTGTTACACAAATGGATAGAATAAGAAATGAGTATATAAGAGGAAGTCTGAAAGTGGCACCGGTGATTGAAAAGTTGTGCGGAAATCGGTTGTCATGGTGTGGGCATGTGATGCGGAGGAATGAGGAAAATGTCGTGAGAAAAGTTTTGAGTATGAATGTGGATGGCTATAAGAGTAGAGGAATACCAAAGAAACGATGGATGAGCTGTGTGAAAAATGATGGGGCTAGAAAGGGGGTGACTACCGAGATGACGACTAATAGAGAAGTATGGAAGAGGGAACATGTTACTCCGACACCAAATAATAGGAAGAAGAGCAGGAGGATGATGATATAAGTATGCTAGCTGTAAGTTTACGAAGATTCTTCTGAAGTAATGAGATAAGTTCGATATCAATCAATCAATTGCTAAACTTCGGCTTGCCGAAAGTTTGCCGCTTTGCGGTTTAATAGCTCGCACTCACTAACACAGTACTCAGTAGTCGAACCTAAAGTATTTGTAAATTCATTGAGTTGTACTGCATTTTGACCTAACAGTGGAGCATGGAAAAATAAAGTGCGGTACAGCTTTTTGAGACCTCTCCATGCCTCGGAAGGCACGTTGAGCCGTTGGTCCCCGCTGTCATTTATAGATCTTTGACAGTCGTTACGGGTCGTCAGAAGCCCAAGTCTGACAACCAGTTTTACCAAGAGGTATCGTATTACCCAGTAACCGGGTTGGTTGCTTCATGTAAAATACTGGTATTCTTCTGCTTCCACCCCAACATAGTTGGGAAAAGGCTAGGCAGATTGAAGGACAGCAACAAAAAAAGCGTTTTTTTTTTATTTAAGGTCGGAAGTCGGTGCCTTCCTGATCTGACACCGGATTCCGAAATTAAAATCATTTTTCACTTTGCAGTGTTATTTTTGGAAGTCGGTTGTCTTTTTTTGTAAAAAACGTTTTTTTTTGTTATTAAACTTCTGCCTCCCTTACCCTCGCATTCATACTAACAAAGCTTTATTTATTAAATAAACAGGCAACAGAATGAAGAGAATGTATTCTCATTATAACTTGGGGAGGAACTAATTAATTTTTTAAAGGAAATTCAGCCACGTTCATTATGATTAATTCATGGAGATACTCGGAGAAGAGAATTGCTTCTTAATCAAATAATAATTGATTAAGAGTCCTTTACCTTTTTTATAGTGGCGTCAGCGACAGAAATCTTAAAAGAAATAGGTTGGTTTGGATGGGCATGTGAGGAGCAGCGAGGAAACGCATGTGACTAATCGAGTGATGAGTATAAAATGTTGATGGATGGAGAGAAGAAGGCCAAAGAAAAGATACGTGGATTGTTTGAGGAATGATATGAAAGAGAAGGGAGTGAATTATAGCGTGAGACAAGGGAAGATAATGAGTCCTTTACCTTTTTAGGACCACGTGTAGGAATGCCCTAAATTATTTACTTAAGATAATTATCTTCCTCTTTGTTGGATAATGTTTAAGTGTTTTTGTAATAATAGCATAACAGAGTACTAAGCCTTTTTGGTGGTGACACGTGGAATTAATTATGTAGGCACAGAGAGGCAGTGAATTCGGTGTAAACTTATTGAAAAGTTTGTTAACTTTATTTTAGGTTTTGGCTTCAATAAAATATCACTAAGTTTTATCACAGCCATGTGACACACACTCCACTACACACCTGTCCAATCCATTAAGGAGAATTCATAAAATATTCAACGAACCCCATTACCGCCACTGACCAAAACTAGCGAGCGAACGGTCGAAACAATCGACCTCGCTAATCCGTCCAATCAGTTCAACAGAATCTTGTTAAATAACTTACTTAGCCCCCGAGCAGAGCCACGAGCCACGAGTCCGGGATCCGACTGGATCCGGACATGGCAATGCCATTCTAAACTTGGCTAATCCCGGCTTTGCTTCGAAGTCACCCTGTAGAACCGCTTGATATTAGCAGACAAGTACATTGTACGTTACAGCGATGTAGCGCTTTATTGTGGAAAAGAATGGTGGTATCGTTTTGGTAGAACTCGTAGATATACTAAATAAATACAGGTACTTCGATAGTGTAAGCATATGTACACTTTTGAGAATTTAATTTGCCGCCTACATTTAGTTCCACTTTAGTATTAAGAATTCCTAATTTCATCCATTTATATATAACTAGCTTCTGCCCGCGATTTCATTCGCGTAGAAGTCGTAAGACCACACAACACACCACTGAAACCTACTGAAATAATTAATAGCCACAATTTTATGAAACTTCCCCTGTGTACTACGTTTGTGGTTTTGGTATCAGCAATCAAAATATACAGAGAGTCAGGACTGGTGACGCGGGAGCATGCGACGTACAGTTCTGAGTGTGAGAAGCAGCTCATCCTGAAGTCCACATCCGCAGCCTTCATTTATATCATATTTATAATATTTTTCTTTTATTAACTTATCAAGAAAGATAAAACAAATATGCTACTTGGCCCGCGTGGATATCGGAAATTATCCCACGGAAACAAATCCCGGGTCATGGTCTATTTGTGTGCCAAATGTGAAAGGTATTATACATACTATAGTTACTTTAGACTTTATAATATAGTATGTTTGGAAGTATGGATAGATGACGTCTTCTTACAGCACAGTAAATAAACCGATGATAACAACTATGTTTAATTTTCATTTTATGTATCATCGTGTTTATCCTTACCGACCAATACTCACCTACTATTGCATCTAGGTACTTATTGTAAACAGTTACCCGAAAATAAATAGCGTAGAGTCATCTCAAAACCTCTCTATCTTGACTTCTTATAATATACAGGTATATATTATAGTAATTATGTATGTATATGTATTATAAGTTTATAAGCTATTTATGTACTTATTCTATTTGTACCTAATTCATTATTATATATTTTAATAGTTTTTTTTTTTATCATTAATTAATCATTTAGTTGTTTTTTATTGACTGCCTCGTTGGTCTAGTGGTCGCAAGCTCTACTGCTGAGCATGAGGTCCTGGGTTCGATTCCCAGGTCGGGGAAAGTGTTATTATTGGGTTTTTCTATCTGGAATTACTCAGTAGCAGCCCGGAGTCTGGATTTGTGCCCGGTTGATGGCAATAGGCTCGCCCCCTATTACATGGGACTTAAACATAACTGGCGAAATGTGGGTGTACTATATAGGTACATCTCTGCCTAACCCTTCCGGGAAACAAGGCGTGATGTTATGTTATGTTATGTTTTTTATCATTGTCCATCTCAAACAGAGCACCTGCCATCTCTTCACCACCACAGGTTGACTGGTATAGAATGCCTAAGGCATTAAGTCCGCCTTTGTACTTTTTTCAGTGTGAAAAGCTTAAATAAATAAATACACAATCAAGTGAATCTTTTTATATTAACTGTTGTTACACAAGTACTTTCTGAGTTTATCTTGGATATTACTGACATCGTTGAAGGAGAAATTTTGTGTGAAAACCTGGGCTTGTATAGTTAATATAAGTCTGAAATCGCCAACCCGTCTGCGTCTTGAGCAAGCGTATTGATCAATGCTCGTGCCTTCTCTATATGAGAAGAGGCCTTTGACCTGCAGTGGGGCAGTAATAGGCTGGTACTCCAATAGTATAGGTTATTAAGTAAAGGTAAACAAATCGCAAAAAGGGTTTTTATAGAAGACAGTTTCTTGTTTAAAAATAAGATTCTAATTAAACATGACTGGTATTATTCTATTATTATATCAAAATAAAATCTAATCCTATTTTCTTGGTATATAAAAATAAATACAAATCCATCTAATCTATTTGTATACATTCAGACAGACTCGTGCGATGTGGGTGTAAAATAATTACTTCATACGTACGTTCCAGCTTCAATCCGTGGCTAAAACCAGTACCTACCGTGGGTATTGTCACTAATAACTGTGGTTACTTTTATAAAATGTTTTATTAGTCTTATAACAAAACATCCCACCTTATTTCCCCGAAGGGTTGAGCAGAGGTGTACCTATAATTAGTACTTTGTCCCTGTATTTTGGTGTACTCTTATTTGTTTTACTTCTTCTATAACTGGTTCTATTTACTCTTATTTGGCAGTTTTTCTAAGAAATTATTACCTATAGAAAAAACTAGAAAATATTAAATCTGAGCTACACAGTTCTTGAAATTGTACCTGTTATAGACTGACGCACTCTTTACTTGTAGTTTGCAAGTGTGCACTTGCAAACAGGGACAATTTCAAGAACTGTGTAAACACACTGTGAAATGTATGTGTAAGCGCAGGGGCTCTCGGTACCGTTCGAGACAATGGCGAAGTCGGAAGTTTGTGGGGGGGGGGGGGGGGGGGTGTGTGTGTGTGTGTGTATTGTGTGCTGACGCTACTCGTCTTGACGCAACCATTTCACAGCATGTACGCTTGGTTACCACAAGTAAAACGCGTGTCGCTTCGTGACATAAAAATACTGTACCGAAGTATACAATCGTTAGATATGTTTTCCAATCAGCAACAAAAACAGAAAACACATTTCTAAAGTATGTATTGTCAAGTAAGCACAGATGAAACATCATCAAACAGCAAGCCTACTCCGAGCTGGTTTCAACAATCCAACCAACAAATAGCTTAAATACAATACGGTTAGGTATAACTAAGTTTTTTTTTTGTGTTTATTGTTTGTTTACTTGGGTCAAATTTTCTTACGTTTAAATACATACTAAAGCAACATTTCTACAGCCAGGATTCGCTACTGATTAAAAGTTACAGAGTGTAGAGATTCCTGTTTATTAGTTTGAACTAGTTTTGTGAGTACACTAGCACTAACATCACAATATTTAGCTTAATTAGGGTTAACTAGAAGAGTTCCTACATCTGCTTAGTGGTCTGTTCTAGTTTATTTCTGAAAGTCCTGTTACTAACTGACCTGAAATTCGATGTGTCTGGTTTTCCAAATGCTTTAAAATATCTTAATATACTGAGCAGGACTAGCATGAAATACATCTCACGTAATTTTTACTTCATTTAATACAGTTTAAGTGACAAACCCCTCAGCTATCGACCGGCTAGTGGTCGGTAACAATAGAAATGTAATGGTATCTCTTATACTGACAGTTCAATGTTTAAGTAACCTTCTTCTTCTTCTATAACTATGATTCTATGCCTCTAAAATAATGAATACTTTGATTGATACTTGAAAACTGTATTGACGCTCTACTAGCTGAGCACAGTTGACTGTCCACTGCTACGTAGGATCCGCATATTGTGCATTGCGCTCGGAGAGGTTTGTCGCATCGTTCATTTGTTTGCCAGCCACGCATTCGTGCATAGCGTGGGTCGCAGGTGACGAACTCGCCTACACTTTTATACGAAACCAAGCTAAGTACACGTGCGTTGCTTAGCTGCTGCTGTGGAGCGGCGCCTTGGTGTGACGCATAGTTGCAATTCACAAGCTAAATTAAAAATATTTAGTCCACATTCACATATTCCGAATCTGGATGTTTGTGCTTGTGAGACCTTTTTTTTTGGATGGGAAATTATCAAATGACTTCTCCCGCTCTGGTCGAAGTGGGAGAGCATGTCAGACTTTTAATGACTAAAACCCACCCGTATTCCTTCAGTTGCCTGTGCCAGGAGCTACGATAACTGTTTCGAACATAGTGGACCCCATCAGTTAGTGTTGAACACAACGCGCCGTCGACCCGGGGCTGGTCCTTACCAGACGGCGAGCTACCCATTGCTCACCGTTCGTAAGCCCGCGTCTACGGTGGCCGGGAATCGGCAATCAATTCTTGACGCCCAGGGCGTCTCCTGCAGCGACTAGGCGTGAGGGCGCAGAGATTGCCTCTCCCTCATGCGTTCCGCTTCCTCTTTCGCGAGCATTGCTTTCCAAGTGCTCTCGCTCCATACCATGGCCTGGACCAGGGCCGGGCGCGAGAGATCCCCGCGTGCATGTGAGACCTGCACTTTCAACCTCATTACAAGAGAATGCCGAGACAGTTTTTTTTTTGCAAATCTTCTATACTCTCTATTCTTCATATAATTCGCAGCATCATCAACCACTCACATACACAAAAAGAACTCCGTCTCTCCGTCATTGATCGCTTAAGGCCGACAATAGCGCCAGAGGTGCTAACAGCGATTTGTTAGCACACAATGAATGTGCCGAAGATAGCAAGTCAGTGCCATTAATCCTAATAACGGCCTCGCTGTGTCGAACTTTAGAAAGATAGCCTTAAAAAAAACGGCTATTAAATCGGGAGAGTGAAGATCATTAGATTTTAGAGAAAGGTTGATTCTTGTTTCGATTGAATTTTGTGCTAATTTAAAGTACAGACTTCAGTTACTTATGTAAAACGTTGAATAAGACAATTTTGCCGTCAAGACGTAACAAACAGATACGCTTCGTTCCAATTTGCAGGTTGTGGGTGTTGGTGTAATAACATGATATTTTATTTCCGTAGCAGTGGTGGAAAAGTGGTAACGACCGCGACTCACGAGTCGTGGGTTCGAACCCAGGCAGGCGCTTTACTTTGTGTAAATTATTTCATCACCACTGCTCTCAAAACGGTGAAGGAAAACATCGTGAGGAAACCGGCATGTCCTAGAACCAAAAATTCGAAGACATGTGACATCTACCGACCCGCACTGGGCCCGCGTGGTGGATTACGGCCCACTCCCTGTCACCGAGAGGAGGCCCGTGTCCCAGCAGTGGGAACATTATAGGCTGATTATGATTATGCTTATGCTTATTTCTGTAAATAGTTGGTGTAAATTGGTAAAAAAAAAACAATTTTACACCTCAAAAATAAATAACAATATTTTAAAAAGGGGTCTCACTAGATGAGGTCGGTGTTTTCTACCTGACTACTCTGAGAAGAAAAGCCAAAACAGAGTCAGAAACAGAATCAGAGGTCTCTTTTATTTTTTCTTTGTCAGTAGATAATATGAGGACCATGAAGATTAGTATCTGAAATGGTATTTTGAGGCACATTCGATATTTCAACTTTGTGTCTGGGAGAGCATCGCATCCACGATGCCTCTGATATTGCAATAACTAAAAGTCAAAGTCAAATCGTTTATTTCAAATAGGCACATAAAAGGCACTTTTGAACGTCAAGGATTAAAAAGAAATTAGAATTGGTTATATTTGCCCCTTCCAAAAGGTAGTTTCGTATGGAGAAGACAGGCATAGGTGGCGATGATCTGTTACTATCAGGCAAGCCGCCTGCTTGTTGCTCACCCAATTAAATAAAAACACAACTCCATAAGAAAAAAATATCAATAAGGTACTTTAGATTTATTTACAGCTTCACAACTTATTAGCTGAAACCCAAAACCCTTTTGACGAAGTATCTATTACAAATCCTGTTAAGGAAACAGAATTTTCACATAACATAACATAACATAACATAACATAACATAACATAACATAACATAACATAACATAACATAACATAACATAACATAACATAACATAACATAACATAACATAACATAACATAACATAACATAACATAACATAACATAACATAACATAACATAACATAACATAACATAACATAACATAACATAACATAACATAACATCACCCCTTGTTTCCCCGAAGGGTTAGGCAGAGGTGTAACTATAGTACACCCACATTTCGCCGGTTATGTTTAAGTCCCATGTAATAGGAGGCGAATTTTCATATTAGTTTTCAAGAACAAAGTGGTGACGTGCTCATTAGTAGGTAAAACCAGATTACTCGTAAAACATCCTTTTCTAATTAAAACAATGACCGTCATTATTCGAATAATTTAAGAACAGTATAGAATACATTCACGTCCGTCCCCTACACAACAAAGCGCTTTTACTACGCCGTAGCGATCGTAGCAGCGTAGCAGTAAGACCGTCCTTTCAGCTACGCCGTAGCAAAATGGAGATATATTTTTATTTCATTTATGGGATTTTATGCTTCTGGTTTTACATTTAGAGAAAGAAATTGTCATTTCAATTATACTTTAGCTAAGTTTTTGAAGTAACAGCAGATTTCCTATCTAATTGACGAAAAACTTTCTCTTAGAACGTTTATTAAAAGTATCTGTTAAAGATAAGACGATGAAGAACTAATTCATTTGACGTAAGAATCTAATTATAACTACGTTTTCTTCTATTCCTATTAGTTTAACGCCTAACAACATCACACGGTTCAGTTCTTATTAATTATTTTATTATATTTTTCTCACATTTTATCTCTATCTCAGCAGATAGTATGTGTTGACACGGTCGACGATGAAGCTCCTATACTTTTCTTCCACATAAGTGTTAGTTCTGCCTTTACTGCTTTGTAAACTTAGTTTTCAGAGTACAGATATATTGATCAGTATCTGTGGCATTACTAACTCGAGTACTATCGTGGCATCATTTGCGTTACTGCACGTTATCAACACACATAACCGCGGCATCCGCTAGTGAGAACACGACTCTATTGATAGGGCTGCTAGCAAGAAAATGGTTCTTAAAACAATATTTTTGTAATTTTTATATATAATATTTTTATTTATTGTAATGATGATCGCCTTTTGTGCTCAAAAATCTTATTTTAACCTTCTTTTTGTGTTGAGTTATTAATATAATACATCGAATTACTGTTAACGATAAATGTTACTAGTAAAAGCTTTGTTATTATCTGTGCTAAAGAACAAACATTTAACTGGATTAAACTAAGCTTTTTTTATCATAATTATCTTAAATGTCACAGCACAATAGTTTTTCTGAAATAAATTGAAAAATAAGTCTGCCAGGCTTTGCCCGCCTAAATATCTTTGAATTATTAAGGGTATTGGAACGGCTTAGTTTACAAGGGTACCTACTTCTTAGATTAAAGGACCAAATAAACATATTAATATATAAAGCTGCGTTTTCACTTAGCGTTCTGAACAGTTTTGAGCGAGCAAGCGTTTGTTTGCGCGGTAAATAAAAACACACATGGGAGCCAATAGTTTGTTCAGTGATGATTGGTTGGACTCGGCGAACGAACGCTCGCTCGCTATTTTTTCGTTGTAGTGAAGACAGATGTTTTCGCTCGAATGTTCGCTCGGCAGGGTAGCGAAAACGCAGCTTTAGCCGTAATACACGCTACATCGGTATTAAATTTCATCCAAAACATCTAAGCTTTTGTTTCAATCTTTGATGATTCATTAAATTTAAAATATTAATTACTTAACTTATTATAACATCACGCCTGTAATCCCCGACGGATTAGGCAGAGGTAAATTTATTGTACTCCTACATTTCTCCAGTTAAGTCCCATGCAATAGGGGGCGAGCCTATTGCCATCAACCGAGCACAAATCTAGACTCCGGGCTGCTACTGAGAAATTCCAGGTGGAAAACCTAAAAACACTTTGCTAGATCCGGGTATCGAACCCTGAAAGAACTTCATGCTCAGCAGTAGCGCTTGTGACCACTAGACCAACGAGGCAGTTAAAACTATTAATTAATATGAAATATTAATGTCGACAGCCCTGAGTACAGATCAAGACTTCAACCACACGACATAAGCCCGGTACACACAAGTATCATTCCGAAACTTTCCAGGCAACGGGATTTGCGAGGATTCCACATTTATCCGTTTTTCACGGTTCCCGCCTTATGTGCGATAAACTGTCGGAGGTAAGCTTTAATATTTATTGTTCTCTCTTAAAGAAAAGGTATTTCGTACTGTGATATCGTAAGCCACTTGCGTTTATATTGTGGTGGATTAATTGTGGGGGAAACAATGGAAGAATGTTTTGGAGATTCTCCATTACCATGCAGTTTTATATCCAAAACAAAAGTAAAAAAATCAAAATAAAAGTTTTATCAGTCCAAGCAAAGAAAATCAATTTTTAACATCCTGTTTTCCAAAATTCAATACGTTTTTAGGGTTCCGTACCGCAAAAGGAAAAAACGGAAACTTTATATGTTCACTTTGTTGTCCGTCCGTCTGTCTGTCAAGACCCTTTTTCTCGGGAACGCGTGGAGGTATCAAGTTTAAATTAATATCAAATACATAAGTCTACAGTCCCTTAGATAACCAAAAAATCAAGCTTCAATAAAACAAAATAAGACAAAATCAAGGAGGCAAGAAGCACAAGTAAAGGAAAAAGTCCGAAAATCGTTAATTTGTAGTTTTATCACATATACAAATATTTTTGCGATTACAAACTTACATTTGCAGTTGAAGAATTGACCGTGACGTATCAATATATCGGAGAATATTTTCTCAACTACAAAGTTAAGTTTATCCTTTAATCCAGTATTGGAAAATAGGCCGTGTTACATGAGTGAAGCCGCAGGCAACTGGGTGCAGCTTGGAGACGGAACCCTGATGGAGCGAGCCCCACTCGCACTACTCCGGTTTATGTTATAGGTTGCATTATCAAAGAAACATACATAACATCACGCCTTGTTTCCCCGAAGGGTTAGGCAAAGGTGCACCAATAATACATCAACATTTCGCCAGTTATGTTTAAGTCCCATGTAATAAGGGACGAGCCTATTGCGATCAACCGGGCACAAATCAAGACTCCGGGCTGCTACTGAGAAATTCCAGATAGAAAAACCCAATAACACTTTGCCCGACCTGGGAATCGAGTCCAGGACCTCATGCTCAGCAGTAGTGCTTGCGACCACTAGACCGACGAGGCAGTCAAATTATTAAGGCATTATCAAAAAAAGTACATGCAAAAAAATCCCGTCAAACCAATTTCAAAATAAGATGTTACTATTCTACAGTTATTCAAATAGGACAGCTACAGTCACTAATCTTAACGTTGAAGTTGCATTATTTTACTTCTTATCCAGAACACTACTACTAAACACTACTTTTAGCCGCAAATATCAGTTTTAATAAACGGAACTTTCAACTCCGTGCAGTAAACCCGAGACCAGCAAAACATTCTCCGTCACAACAACAACATACATAATTTTAATAACGTAAATGCTGGTGCACACGTCCGCCACTTGAGCGATGCGGACGTGGAGACTGGTCGGGTTGCTTCTAATTCAGTTCCTCGAGCGACTAGCGTTGAGGGCAACTGAGCCCTTAAAGAAACTAGTTGCTTAAGTGAGTACGCTTGTATGCTCCCCGCTTTCGTGCAAGCGTGCATTTATTTTGTGTTCAGGAATAATATGTTTAGATTCTTGCTGTTTATTTTTGAGGAAATATTGTTTGTTTTTTAACAAATCCACATTTTCATTCATTTCTTTTTTCATTTTCATTTTCTACCCTCTTGAGAAATTTTATTTTCCCAGATCTCAAATTCCACTAAGTTCCCTTAACTTACTCGGTAGATTGGTCCATTTTTAGGGTCCCGTACGTAGGAGTGCCAAACGGGACCCTAAAAAAATAGACAATGTAAGCGGGCTGTCTCTCATGAACCGTAATAGGTAGACAGTTGAAATTTTGACAGATTGTGTATTTCTATTGCCGCTTTATCAACAAATAATAAATAATTTATAGTAGTTTATTTCCATAAAACGGTACGGGAGTGCATATTTCGAAGACAAACATCGGGAGGCGTCGATGCGCCATCTTCGACGGAGACACCATGGCGTGTCTGCGCAAAATGGCGCAACTATGCCACTAGCAAATCTTCGTACAGCAGATATAGATCGTGATGCAAAGGCAGCAGCATCCACCGCAGTAGCCACCGCAACAACCGCAATCTCCGCACATTTTCCTATGGAAAGTAAAGAGTACTTAAAGAGTCGAAAACAGGTTGAAAGTAGACCCAAAGTTATGGATATTCACTATTTTTTAGTACATTTTTAAAAAGTAAAAGTTTTTTTGGTATTTTTTATTAATGTATGTCAATTTGATTGTATTGTACAATAATAAAATAAAGTTAAAAATTAAAGGGGGGTCCCATACAAGAATCGTGTTTTTTTTTTACAAAGTAAAAAACGTAGTGTTAAATATTGTACGGTAATACGGAAACCTTCGTGTGCGAATCCGACTCGCACTTGGCCAATTTTTAATTAGGTTGCTATTTAGACATCGTGATCCTTAGGGATTACGATAAAAAAGAAGAAAAAAAGTATCAGCTTACTTATATTTAGATATAAGTAAGTTTATACTTATTTTTACAACTTTACTAAAATCAATACGATAGTTTACTCATAACACTGGTTGCAGCCATCAAAGAGAGTTCCCATATTCAACATTAGATTTGTATCATTGTATATTTACGCGGCATTAACTGAAACAAAGAACCACAGAGGCAGATAAATAATGACATCAACATAATGGAAGGTTATTCCATTTTTAAAACGATTCTAACCCTTCCAATCGATGCTATCATACCATCGCACATAAAACCATCGATATATCATGATTCATGAAGGGTTTTTTTTTTCAATTTCCCCTTGTAAACAGACCTCCCTCCATATTAAAATAAGCCGAGCATTTCAGCAACTTTTCCTGTGTTAAGCATAACATATTGATCGTTTCGATACAACCCTTGGCTTTCAACAAATTACTCCTTAAGTGAACATGAAAGACTTATGTTTGTACAATTAAAGACGAAATTATAAAAGGTTTATTTTGAACTAACGACGCGCCCCTGCTTCGCACGGTTTTAACGACTAGCAAAAACATCGAGCGAGATTCCTTTATCATATGTACCTAATTGTAATATTGGGGCTCGTGGCTAAGTAATAACATCCGCACGGGTCTATCGATCAAGTTAAGGCCGCGGTCCATCCGTGGATGGGTGACCACCTATACATACCGAGACCCCTCTGCGCCTCGGAAAGGCACGTTAAACCAATGATCCCGGCTGTCATTCTTGATATACGGGTCGTCAATGAAGCCCGAAAGTCCAAGGAGTATCGTCCAGTAAGTGGGTTGTGAAGGTCAGATAGGCAGTCGCTCCATGTAAAATACTGGTATTCAGCTGCATCCAGTTAAACTGAAAGCCGCCCCGGTGTTCCATCTCACACCAAACTGAAAGCCGACCCCAACATAGTTGGGAAAAAGGCTAGGCAGATTGATGTAAGCTTAATATTAATGTATTATACACATAAATCTTCCGAAAAAAAAAACCTCTAAATAATGGTGAAAATCGCATCAAAATCTGTTGCGCAGTTTAGCAGAAAAACACTGGCCGCGTGTTATTGTGATTTTGACAGACAGACACGAAAAGCCACTTTGATAATACATATACAAGTACTTAATTCGTTTTTACTTGGTTTTCGGGGATCAAAGAGAGTAATGGAAACTCATTAGATTTGGAACTTATTTTCTTTGGCTTCAGTGAGTTTTTGATTTTATATCAAGTGGTGTTATTAGGTTTCGCTACTGATTTGCGTAATTGTATTTGGCTGCTTACCTACTTACCAGGTTGCTTTCTAAATAGTTTTATATAAATCAGAGGGGAGGAGGGTTTCTGAGTGATTTCACATTATTGTTAATTACATATAAAATGCCTAAGGACTTTACAAAATAAAGAATCCAGTATTGTTTATGAAACGGTTATTATTCATCGCAGAGTTGATGGTTCATTTTCTAGAAACAACGATAGTACCACATTTTTTTACTATTTGATTTATTCAGCATAAAACCAGGAATACACATCTCTATATAAAGGCATCACTATCACCGATAACATACTAGAACCATTGAAACACACGAACAAAAACAATTCAATTCCTACACACTAATAATGACATTCGAACAATACGTGTCCGAATGAAAGTCGATCGTAAGCCGGGATTCGGTATTCATGTCCTTGCTTTCTTTAAGGCTTCCTGAAAGCTGTTTTAGAATTCCATCTAGTTCTAACTGAAAGTCTAGCTGTCGCCACCGATGCATTGGTGGGAGATACGATTCGAATAGTGATTTTTAGTATCGGTGTTTGCAGGAATAGTAGTTGTGTTCTTGGTAAAGTTTGGATAGTGGATTGCTTTATGTGGTAAATAGGAAATGATATAGGTATGTATCTTCAACCCTCTCTACTCTGGTCATTTATTAACGTTTTTACCACTAATTCCGCTAAATCCGTGACGTCCAAACTATACACAAACGATAATGAACTGTAAAAAAATATAAATAAAGTTTAAATTAGTTGAGGTGTACTGGTACCACACATGGTACCTGCTGGGCTTGACGGTTTTGCTCGACTTGATTGTATTAGTGGTTTCGTACCAGTCGGAGTAGAGAGGTGTGATGCTTTGCTCATTGGCTACAACTTTTATATCTCTACGTTATTGTACTTTATCAACTTTTAATAATTAAGGTCATAAGTAAGCGCAAATATTTCATGGAGTTTAATCTACTCATAAAACTAAACAACTTTTCCCAATAAACATGGGTCAAAATGTGAAAAAAAATTCTAACCCGATACTCTAAACCAGGCAATTGAGCGTAAGGTCAGCAACAACAGTCGATTAACACTTCAGTTTTTCAGTTCAATTTATAAGGACAGTCCAAAAAAAAATCGTATCACGACCCACGTTTATTGGGGAAAGTTGTTCATTTTTATGAATAGACAAACCCCTTAAAATATTTGCGCTTACTAAAATTTGACCTTATATACGACATGTACCGGAAATAACGCGCAACCTCTTAAAAGGTAAAAAAATTTGCTGTTCCCTACAATTATGTATGTTCGCATAACTCATTAAAATGTAGGGACCAGCTGATTTGTTTTTCGCGCTTTCAGGTTTGGTCCCATAGTAGAAGTTGTTCTTAATGGAAAGTACAATGGCCTCTTAAGAGGTTGTGCGTTAATTCTGGGACATGTTGTGTATGTTTTATATAGGTAATACTTAAAACATGATCTGTTTTAGATCACTTGAAACATGTTAGTTTGAAAAAAGACAACAGTTTAAGCATTTATTTGGTAATAATTGCAGTTGCAGTGTTCAGGGGTTACTGCTTAACCTCAGGTGGGCCGTCCAATAGTAAAACCAAATATTTAAATGCACCCAACAACACAATAAAAACCAACTCGTTGTTAACACCCACGACACACCAGTTTTATATCCGACTCATACAAACGTAACCATTAGAATAAATAGTTTTTTATGACACCACCCTGCATACCAAGTTTCACCATAAAAGTGGTCCGGTGATATAACCTTGAGGAAGCCCGGCTGGTATTTGCATTATGCACAGATTCATCAGGGAAGAGTAGTCCCTTGATAAGCATGTTATGTATGAGGCATTTTGTCGGTTATTTTCTTTTATGGGGTAAAGAGAGGTATGTATATGAAAAGCCCTATGTGCTGAAGATGATAACTTCTTATGCAAGAGAAAAATATTAAGAAAGACATCTTAGTTTTACGAAGCAAATAATTATTGTTAAATACCACCCAATATGTTTGTTTCTCATTGCATTGTTTTCCAGGCATGCATAGTAGACTATTAATAGAAAACCAGCAGTGTCCAGCAGTGTTCACATTTAGGAGGTTTATAACTGTAAGTATATTTATTTTTTACTTTTGCCTCAAGGATTAAAATCTCACTTTCCTTTCTTGGTCAACTCCCAACAAAAATACAAAACACAAACAAGATGCTGATCAAGAAAAATCAACGCACAAACTCGAGACTCATGTAAAATAATATATTATTCAATATCCGCAGCTTCCATAAGTTTATGACATTCGCACATTTTACCCTTGTCATGACTACTTCTAAAATGTAGGACATGAGAATCAGCCGCCATACTTCTTTGTTTGCCCTTTTCAATATTTGATTTTATATGAATGAAGGAAAGAATTCCGCTTTGACGTGAACATGTATGGTTTTTTTAATGTAATTGGCGTCATTTATTTGGGATTCAGGAATTGTCAATTCTTATAAATATTGGTAAAGTTTGACTTTTGATATGTTTTTTGAAATTTTATCTAGTTTTTTGTGTTCAATTTCCATATCCATGTTTCCATGAATTTGAGAATATTATTCCGATCTCAATTTCAAATAATACTTAGCTACCATAAGTAATTATTGAAAACAGATTATTAACATAAAAATATAATATCCTAAACTAACTAAAACTATTAAAAAACTAAAATATAGCGTCGGGAAATTCCTCCGCATCGCTGTCGACTGGTAATGTACCCAAGAGACTGGCGGCATTGCCACGTTGTATAGCAATGCTTAGCCTCTGGCCAAGGTAAAAACCAGCCCTTGGGTCACGGGAAGTGTCAACCAGCCATTTGGAGATTTCGTTGAACAAACCTTGAGCGCTCGGACCCCACGGTCCGAGGGTTTCAACCCCAAACGGCTCGAAAATATAATTACCGATAAGGTTATTATACTTTCATTGCTTGAGGTTTTCCGCAGCCGCAGCAGCAGTGTCAGCACATCACGCCGAGCCGGGAAGATGGGATGGCGCAAGAGTATCGATACTAGTTGCGTCCCACATAAAGGCCTACCCACCTTCCATGGAAATAAAGACATGCCGTCCGGTCTCTTGTCATCGTCGTGTGCCAAGCCATTGGGTTCTAATACAACTGGAACGCCGATGGTGACAAGGGCTCGTCGGATGATGTCATTAATGTTCGCGTGCCGCGTTATGCGAAATTTCAAATAGAGTTTGCAATCTCAACTCGAAAATCACCTGTATTCCCAGTGAAAAATTCATACTAATATTATAAATGCGAAAGTAAGTCTGTCTGTCTCTGTCAAACCATGACCTGGATTAATTATTAGACCACAATTAGGACATAGGATACTTTTTATCCCGGTAGTACTTCCCCGTGGAATAATTAGGTACTTACAGACCTCTACATGGGTGAAGCCACGGGCAAAATAGAAACAAAAATATAACAAACATGCAATAACTCAAAAATCGCACGAAGAATTTCACTATAATAAACCCCTATGATACCGTCAGCCAATCAATTATAATACAGCAAACAACAGTTCCGTACGTCAAATAAGTTGCCACAAATAATTCTTACTACCCACATATGAATATAAATAAATTAATATATTGCATTAACTTCGCGTATTTCCCTCGAGGCGGAGGCGGATAGTGGTGAGAGGCGAATTTAACTTGTACAATACCTGGCCAGTTCAAACTTGTTTTAATAGAAAAAACTTTGGACAAGTGGAGCGCATAAAGTATGGTAGTTTGTAAGTCGTTAGTCGTGGGGTGAAGAGATAATGTACTTGATGGGAGCGGATGAAAGGCACAGTATGATGCCCGTAGAATTTTTTGAGCAATGGAGTATTTTTATACCATCAAACTAAATAAACATCGAAATAAAAAAATTTAAAACTCAAACTATCTAAATAGTGTATCAGGGTCGAATATTATGCCAATCAGCCGACTAACTATGACTAATTAGATATCATATATTTGATTGAAGTTATGTTTGTAGACTAGGAACGTCATTAATATAATTTACTGTTGCATTGAAGTTGTATACCATGTAGGTATGCTTGCAAGCTTGCAAGATGATAATTAAAAATATTTTAATTTTTGAGCGAATTTTTGTTTCATTTATAACCAGCTTCCGCCCCTGACTTCATCCGCGTGAAATTTCTTGTTCCCCTGACCCACCCCGTCGCATCGCATCGCCTGCCCGCGCTGTTACTTCGTTTTCGCTTAGCGCTCGTTCTTACTTTTTTCTTTTTGCTCGGCTTCTAAGGGTCCTAGCGTAATGTTACATACCTGTAGCCTTCCTCAAGAATTGGGGTATGAAATGCAAAAAGATTTTTTTAATCCGACTGGTAGTGACAGAGATTAGCGCGTTCAAACAGTCAATAAAAAATAAAACGTGTAGTTAATTAATATACTAAGCGCATTTTTCTTACTTTAAGCATTTTTATACCCGTCGTAATTTCTAAAAGAAAGGTCCGAATTGAATAATTTAAAAAGGAATTTACATGTACGTAATCAACCTTGATTATGAATCTATTTATTTGAATAAAGATGTTTATCAAAATACCTATGCAAATAATGCATTATTTTATAACAAATTTGATTACCATTAAAAAGGTTATAGTGAGCCAACCTTAAAAGATATACATGCTATCGCGGACTTTTTTTAGAATTTTTTAAGAGGAACAATTCCGCCATACAAAATTAAAGAAAAAAAAAAAAAAAAAGTATATTTAACTGTTTACGCAGCGCACGCAACGGAAGCTCTCAAGAGGAATAAATTTTCCCCGTTTTTGCAACATTTTTCATTAATGCTCCGCTCCTATTAATCGTAGCGTGATGATATAGCCTATAGCCTTCCTCGATAAATGGGCTATCCAACACTAAAAGAATTTTTCAATTCGAACCAGCAGTTCCTGAGATTAGCGCGTTCAACCAAACAAATAAACAAACTCTTCAGCTTTATAATATTAGTATAGATTTAACGAAGGCATTTGTACTTCTTCGTTATCAGAATGGTCGCACATGTTGGGTAACCGAAATAACAGTCAAAACTCTAAGTACAGTCGTCTGTTAATGCACTAAAGTTCACTGATTACAAAAATATCGCTTTGTTAGGCAGATGATTGCATCTGGGCAATGCAGAGGGGCAATTCCCGTAATTTTAAGTACGTTCACAGTCTGATCTCAGTCTCAATATGTCAAAAATACCTATAATTTCCCTACATTTTTGACAAGCTTTTGACATTTGATTGTCGCTGAGATGAGATTGCGACTAGATTTTGAACGTTTGTTATTACGGGAATTGGGCTTCAAATTACAATATATTTAGTAATGCGGTGAATTCAATTTAGGATGGTAAAATCTTTCTCTCGCAAGCGTGTCCATCAAAAATCCGTTACGTTGATTCTGTCGTCTAACCTTTACCTTCACAAACTTCAAAAATATCAAATGTCAACTGACAATTGACAGCCGTCAACCAAGTGTTGTCACTTCAACCCAGTGATGCCAGTTCCTATATTGACCTCACCCAAGTAGGTACACTACTTGACGTTTCCGGATCAGTGTTGACGCTCCGACATGTACGAGCATGTATAATAAAACTTTAGGCACAAGTAAATAGTGACATTGGTGATGTTCTTCAGAAAGGACCCGCAACCAGAGTGCGTGTATGACCAGATTTATGAACGAAGCAAAAGGAGTATGTAAAGATTGTAGCAGGTGGCGTTCTGTAGTTTCTGCCTACATATCATGCACAAGTAAAACAAATATTGTACAAAGGCGAACTTATTGTCTGAGGCATTTTCTACCAGTCAATCTTAGGGTGATGCAGAGAGAAAACATGGCAGGTGCATCATTCATTTATTTATTTATAAAACAGCTTCTGTATAATATACCTAAGTATAGGTAATAGGTCTTGGATATACACAGTCACCAAATATAGGTTCACCAGCATTTTCAAAGATAAGTGAAACACATAAAAATAAGAATATTAAACTAGTGGCGCTAGAATTAATTTATCACGTGACCAGGGGGCTGGTTCGTTCTTTGGCTAAAGAATCAGCTTTGCCATTCAACGTGGCAATGCTGCCAGTCTTCTGGGCATGTTTCCGGATGACAACGATGTAGACGAATACTTTTGTTTTTTTTTCTTTTTATAGTTAGTTAGTTAGTCATTTAATTTAATTTAGTACCTAGTGCAAACAGTAAGTTTTGAGAAATAAATTAATACACTAATAACATAAGGGCCCATTATTGAGTGTGCAAGTCACCCCCTGCCATTTTATCCGTGTATTGTATTTATAAAACATTGGTCAGGCATGGGCCATAGTCCTTCCATAGTTTTAGATAACCAGTCTACTTTAGCCACCCAAGCCCATAGCCCAATTATTATTTTTGTTTCCATATCCTGCAATAGTTCTACACCAACCGGGGGTTGTTCTTGGGTGTACATGCATAGTGCGTACAGGGATAATCGTCGGTTTGTGCCTCATTTTCATTGAAAGCGTCTAACGGGCCTCTGCGAGTTGGCTTCGGTCCCTCGTACGCCTTGCAAAGGTCCGGGACCCCAGGGTCTCAAGAAATGTCAAAGAATAATACTAATAATAATGTATAATTAAGGCATATGAGGGGCCGAAGCCAACTCGCAGAGGCCCGTTAGACGCTTTCAATGAAAATGAGGCACCAACCGACGATTATCCCTGTGCGTAATATGCAAGTGCACCCAAGGACAATCCCCGGTTGGTGTAGGACTATTGCAGGATATGGAGATAAAAATATTGGGCTATGGGTTTGGATGGCTAAAGTGAACTGGTTATCTAAAACTATGGAAGGACTATGGCCCCTGCCAAATATAATTAATCATAAGGGATAGATAAAAAGTACCTACTAATAGTAGTAATAGACATTGCTTTATAAATACCACCACTGCTTTTGCTTCTGTAAACAAAGTTACAATAGCTATTCCCACGGCGTAACATGGGAATGAGAACTCTTTATCTACAACAGATAATGCAAAGAAACTTGCATTGAAATCTAGTTGCTATCTGTGAACATATGAAAGGTGTGTTAGAGAACTTTGCTGGAGGAATAGTAATCTGCTTTTTCCTATTACAACATCAGGAGAGGCAAGTGTTATGTAAAACAGTATTTGTAAGAAGCGAATCGTATTTTACGCCATTAAAATTGTGG
Source organism: Fissipunctia ypsillon (assembly GCA_947568875.1). Lineage (NCBI taxonomy): Eukaryota > Metazoa > Arthropoda > Insecta > Lepidoptera > Noctuidae > Fissipunctia > Fissipunctia ypsillon. The sequence goes on from OX387649.1 coordinate 21,198,200, forward strand.
TCTTAAGTTAAAAATATTTACAATTTTGGAAATTGTAAATATTTTTAAGCAGAAACGATCCGGAATTTGATTCTTATAAATAATATAAATGCTGGTTAGATAGTATAGGCTTTGTTTTTTTAACCTAAAGTTTTGAATTTTGCCGGGGTCCACCTTCTCTCTTTTTCGTTTTCTTTAACATCCTTAATTAATATTCATTGGAATTAAAATTGTGTTGCATAATCAGCCTGTGATGTTCCTGTGGCCGGCATATCTAATCGCCACATGTGAACGCATCACACTGACGTCACGTAAAATCCTGCTTCGCGAAATCAGATTTAACCGCGCGACTAGCATATATGCAACATCCCGACATCAACCATCGGGCAGTAGCCTACCAGATACAACACCCGTCTGGTCGGAGGATCCTCCCTTTTCTATGGAGAATGAGTGAACTTTACTCCCTGTTCCTCATGCCTGTATATTCCCACTACTGAAGAACAAGCCTCCTCTACATTATCAACCTATCAAATGATCCCATAGGCTCCAATATCATCCTTACTTCCACACGATAACAACCTCATAACACAGAATATAAACTTACCTCCAAAACTACATTATAAACTCGTGCCCGTACATAAGACGGTCATAAACGCCGTACATATAAGAGTCCTCGACACAAGCGCGACTTTTCTCTCAACACTCATCACACGAACAAGTCGACACTTCACACCTACCTGACATCAGTGACGTCATGCTGTATTCTGTAGTTCATTAAGAAGACTTGGGCTTTAATTGTGTTGTAATTATGACTGGGTGGATTAGAAGAGGCTCGAAAGAAGAAACAGATTGTTTGATAAGTTCTTAAATGTAGAGTAGACACATTTTACGGACTTAGGAGTCGTTTTGTTTTTTTTTTTGAGCTCGTGGTGAAGTAATAGCATCCGCACGGGTCAATCAATCAGGTTAAGCTACGCTTGCCAGGGTTGGTCCGTGGATGGGTGACCATCTTTACATACCGAGCCTTCTCCGTGCCTCGGAAAGCACGTTAAGCCGTTAGTCCCGGCTGTCATTCGTGGATCTTTGACAGTCGTTACGGGTCGCAAGAAGCCCGAAAGTCTGACAACCTGTCTTACCAAGATTTATCGCATTACCAAGTTACTGTACCCCAATATAGTTGGGAAAAGGCTAGGCAGATCGGAGTCGTTTTTTTTTTTTTAAGCCAGCACCAATCTTTCTTCTCATTGACTTTAATCAAATGCATAAAAATTTGTAGACTGCACCATATCTTAAGATAAGACCACATAGCTTTACAGACACTCGAAAAACCATCCCCTTTTCACAGCCAATCATAGTAAAAGTCAAAACTTCAGATGATTATAATGTGAATGTTAGATTCCAATTCCATAAACCCTATCACCAGTACGAGCAACCAAAAGCCACGAAATCTTTTATCGTTCAACAATAACACAGTAAATACTGCGACTGTTAAGTTTTACAATCACATGGACGTACGTGAGACGTCGACGCGACGTAACGACCACGGAACGATCTGTTTACGTCCCCGTAACGTACTCTTAAAGAACACGTGTCGTGTTGGCAATCGTAAAACGTACCTGTGTAGATAGCACCGCGTTGAGGAAGTACGAATCGATTTGGTGAAGTTCATTTTCACCAAAATATTATTATTAAAGTATCGTAATTTGTCAGTGTTGTGTTCCGTGGAAGGGTTGATGAATGGTTAGATAGGTAGATTGATTTATACAAAATTACCAAGGTCAGACAAATTCAGCCAGAGAAAACGCATATGTGATAAGTAAACCTAAGAAACCTAATTAACTGTTTATTTCGGAACATAATATTTAAGCTAACAGACTTAAAATTGTAATTATAATATGTACATATGTAAAAATATATATATAATCATAGTGCATCAAAAAATTCGTCCGCATCGCTGTCAACAGGAAAAGTGCCCAAAAGGCTGGCAGCATTGCCACGTTGTATGGCGAAAGAAACCTAAGAAATAACTTTGTTTGTAACAAATATAGATTACGGGTTGCCACAGAAAAGTTCTTAATAGAAAATCCCTATATCACGTTGCTCAACTCGAGTATCAACCCGTCATTCAGAGACGCGTGTGAAGTTTACTTATAAACAGCTAAGTACAGACACTTTAATTAGTGGGATGAAAGTAAAGCTCATTTCTATTGAGTTCTAAATTAGTTACAGTATTTATAGGTTTTGCTATCAGAATTAAAGCATTAAAGCACTCAAAGACAATGCTGAGCGTAGCGACATTTAACAGTGCTTTTACGAGGGTTTTTCATAGGAACTGCAACGTCTCGGAGCTCTAAGAATTTGCAGGAATCTTTCTTTACTTTCTTGCCTTTAATGATAACTACGAGTATTTACTTAGCTCTGTGCTCTTAGTGTTCAAAAAGTTTTTAATCTAACGTAACGTAATAGATTTGATAGGGTGCATCATTAATTTTCCGCAATACGGATGATGACTAAATGTTTTTTTGTCCGTCAGGGAGATTATTAAAAATATTGGACACGTATTTTTTTCTTTTTTTACTAATCAAAAAATTACGGCGATACATTGAGTTAAAATGTGCCATGACGTCACGACTTGCTAGATTTTATACGTAGTTGTGACGTAGCGAGCCCCCACTCCCCAACTTTAATACGTGTTATCAAGTCATTTTTATTAATACGCAAAAATCGTGTCTAATATTTTTTTTATTATCTGACTGACGGACTAAACAGAATTTCTTTTTTTTTATCCAGGCATCATCCTTATTATAATTGATAGTCAGAATATCTACCACACGGAAAGCGGCTACCAAGCCGTTAAAATATTGCCTTTTTGCGCTCACGGGAAGAAAGAAATGGTCTATTAAATCGCGAACACACAGGTATAGCTGATGCAAAATTTCTCACTCCATAGAAACCATATTACCGTATCCAAACTACCTCTTGTCCTATATCTGCACACCTCGTTGTTTGGTCTCACAATCCGGCGAACAGTTTTTATGTCCCGTTTACGAGCCGATGTCTGATCATCGACTCAGCTACCTCTACACTCCATAAACGATTGTGATTACCTTTTTATTGCATTACCAAAAGAATTATAGGAGTTTTGCTTCGATGTGGAGTTTTTATGTGAGTGGATCTTTATAGTTATATGAACATTATGTCGGTTTATCAACAGCTTAGTAAGTACTTCTACTAACTTCTTTTGACTGCTAGATGTTCTGTAGAAAAACATTACCCTCATCTCGGACTGTCGGCCCGGGAAAAAAGTTGGTTACCCAAGAGTAGAAATCTACGTCACGCTTGGGCCGTCACCGGTAGCTGTGTCGTCCTGTCTGCTAATGACAACAAACTGGAAATACCCATACATTAACTAAACGTAGTTTTTACTTGACTGTGGCGGAGCCCAAAGGGAAGGGGAACGTTTTTATATAATTTTATCAGTAGAGATTTGTTCAATATGAGACGTTAAACAGTAGAAGTTGCCACCATGATTTATGATTAGCATTCCTTCTACTTCAGATGAGCTTTAGAAAGGCCTTGTCACAAACTTTTAAATAAGTTTTCCAAAATAATTTTTCTTTACGACAAAACTTCTAAGATAAATTAAGTATTTTATTAGTGTTGTTATCATCCATAGTCTGCTTCACTTACGTATATAGAGGCATGATACCCGTTGAAGCCGTTGGTGCTGGCTCCCTGTGTAATTGGCCGCTCGAAAGCTTGAGGAAGTGATGATGATGACGTCACTTCGAAGTAGGAGCACGAAGGCTGCGCTGACGTTCATGTCCCGAACATAAGTCACCAGTATAGAGGCATGAGGAACAGGGTGTAAAGTTCACTGATCCTCCATAGAAAAGGCAGGGGGGCGGGTGTTGTGTCTGGTGGGCTATTGCCCGACGGTTGATATCGGGATGTTGTATATAAGGTGTATCTATTCATACACGAAATCTCTTAAGGGGTCGTTGTACTCATCAATATGAACAACTTTTACTATGGGACCAACCCTGAAATCGCGAAATAAAAATCTGCTGGTCCCTACATTTTGACGAGTTAAGCGAACATAAATGTATGGAACAGATGATTTTTTTTCGTGATTTCAGGTTTGATCCCATAGTAAAAGTTGTTCATATTGATGAGTACAATGACCCCTTAAGAGATTTCGTGTATGAATAGATACACCTTATATAGGCCAGTAGCGCGGTAAACTCTGCTTGCGCGATGCAGGATTTGTGTGAGGTCATGTCTTTGATGCGTAATTCGCATGTGGTGTTGTAGATACACATTAAAAGTTACTCTTCTTTACAGAAAATAACTAAACCTATTAATCGAAATTCAATTTGGCAAGCGATCAAACCGCGACCACCTATTGCGGGTTGACGCGTCATGTTCTGCAATATGCAGTCGCGTGCGGTGGCGTGACGCCGCAGAAATCACTCTGCGTGCAATGTGGGTAGTCTATGATGGGTACACTGTACACGATGCATTATGACTAGGAGAATTGGTTTATGTAGTGGAATTGCTACAAGGTGAATAGTGAAAACTGTGATTTCCAGCGAATGACGTTGTATTAATTTTATTGTGTAATATGTGAGCAGTGATAGCCTAGTGGTGTGACTGTCGGACTGCTAAGTCATTAGGTCTCGAGTTCGAACCCAAGGCACGCACCTCTTTGTTTTTTTTTTTTGTGGATGGGAAATCATCAAATGACTTCTCCCGCTCTGGGCGGAGCGGGAGGGCGTGTCAGACTTTTACTGACTACAACCCACCCGTGTTCCTTCTGTTGCCTGTGCCGGGGCCACGGTAACTCTTTCGAACATCCCGCAAAAGGCACGCACCTCTGACTTTTCGGATCCATGTGCGTATTGTATAATTATCACTTGCTTACAAAAATCGGTGAAGGAAAACATCGTAATGAAACCGGCATGCCTGGGAGATATTTCTCGACGGCACGTGAAGCCAAGTCACTTTTCGAACTGGAATCATGATGGCATTAGTGCTTCATAATACGACCCCTGGTCATAGACCTTATTCAAATAAGGCGTTATTTATTACGGCGCTATTGATAAGAGGAGCTCGTGGCTAAGTAATAACAGCCGCACGGGTCGATCCATCAGGTTAAGCTACGCTTGCCGCGTTTGGTCCATGGATGGGTGACCATCTTTACATACCGAGACTCCTCCGTGCCTCGGAAAGCACTTTGACAGTCGTTACGGGTCGTCAGAAGCCCGAAATTCTGACAACCAGCCTTACCAAGGGGTATCGTATTACCCAGTTACTGGGTTGTAAAATACTGGTGTTCAGCTGCATCCGGTTAGACTGGAAGCCGACCCCAACATAGTTGAGAAAAGGCTAGGCAGATTGATTAGTTAAGATGCCAGAAACCATTAGCCATGTTCGCTTTTTGCTTATTGTGTAACTACGGGCGACTCTTTATACTCGGAGCCGGAGCGCCATGTTGTGTCCAGTCCAGCCTTTCATACTCGGAGTTGTTGTCTCCACACCTTGCACATGCACTGTCTTAGCAATGCGAGCGAGAACCCTATAATGAAGTAATATTTTGCTCCATCGGTGTAATTGCTGTATGGCGTTCCAGTGGGAGGACAAATAAATAAATATACCAATAACAATAGTTACACTGGCTATCAAGACGTTCACTGCCAAAATTGAGTCAAAATGTCCTCGTTATAGTCATCAAACCGGATTGCCGTATTCAGCACATTTGGCAGGCGGAGTGGTGATAGACAGAACGATGTTACTGGCAATCCTCTTCCTCCTAAGGCTGTGATCTTCCTACCACTGCTGACTGGCTAAAGCGAATACTAGAGAAGAATTAGATGAAGAATAAAGCCTCATTTATACGATGCAAGTAACTTTCCTGTGGCATACAATAAAATTGAATCAACAAATGACTGTCTAGACGCTGCGACTTTTATTGTTGCTTCAACTTATTGTATGCCACAAGCAATTAAATTGTACTGTGTAAGTCAAGTTTAACTCACGTCTGTATTCCCCAAAGGGTAAAGCAGAGCTGAAGTCAAAGTCAAAGTGAAAAGGCACTTAAGAACGTCAAGGATTAATAAGAAAATAGAATTGATTCTAGTTGCCCCTTCCAAAAGGTAGTTTCGTATCTGAAGATAATCTGTCTTAAATACTCTTCAACTAATTCTTATATAACCCTTTTATTTTATATTGATATAAGATTAATCGCTTTTGATTTAACACGGTGTTTAACAACTATAATATTTTACTAACTAACGATATGGAACCCCTCAGATAAGTACCACTAAAATCACGTTAACTATAGTTTAATGTTATTAAGATCCCTTTAAAATAACGATATTGTTATAGTTATTCTAAGATTGGTTATCTTAAGGAATATCTGTTCACATAGAACTGTTTAGTTTGGGTGAGGTTTGTTGTATCAATACATTCTAATCCCTTTATTGAACTGTTTAGTTTCAACAAGACATTTATATAATATACATACAGGGTTATTTGTAAAACACCAACAACCTCGCAGGAGTAGATTACTAACATCATAAACAACAACATTTGTTCTACGACTTTTCCGAAAACAGACAAAAAAAATCAACTCTCCATACATATGTATGTCCGAATAGCTGATCGAGTTTTGTATGAAAAGTCGATTTTTTTTGCCTGTTTTCGAAAAAGTCGTAGAACAAATGTTGTTATTTATAAAATAAAAAATAAATAGTGTTTTATTACAGGCGAAACAAAAACCCATATACAAAAAAAAATTGAATTATAACATGGGGTATGTAAAGGTACCGATACTCTTTAAAACAATAAGTCTATCGTCAATTTTTTTGTCGTCATTTTTTGTTCTCACTTGAAACTTGTGAACAGAAATCCAGTGTACGATGTTCGAAAGAGTTACCGTGGCCCTCGCACAGGCAACAGAAGGAACACGGGTAGGTTTTAGTCAGTAAAAGTCTGACACGCCCTCCCGCTCCGCCCAGAGCGGGAGAAGTCATTTGATGACTTCCCACCCACAAAAAAAAAAGTGCACAAATAAAGGGCTTGCTGGGTTACACGAGACAACCCTCAAAATGCTGTTACTGGAGCGTCTCAAACTCTGCCAAAAAGACGCGACCCTCGACCTCATGATGGCGTAAAAATCCGGGCTCCGGGCGCTTCAGCAAGCAGCTTTATGATGTTAGTAATCTACTCCTGAGAGGCTGTTGGTGTTTTACAAATAACCCTGTATAAGCTATCAGTCTTAAAATAATAATATTAATATGTAAATGCATATTAAAAAGAAGAGGACAGAATCATAGGGCATCAAAAAATACAACCGCATCGCTGTCTATAAGCCGTAATACGCTCGGACGCAAAAATAACGCGGCGGGATTTTATCGCGCACTGGATTTTCAACGCTCTGCTTAGCGCCGAGAGTTGAAAATCCAACAGTGTGTTTTGTCCAAGCATTGGAATGCACTCTGTTAGGTTCTGAACGCTCGGCTCAACACCGAGAGTTGAAAATACTGCCGCGTTATGTTCTCGTCCATGCGAACGTCGGCTAAGACAAGTGTCGGACAGGCAGCGTGGCCACGTTCTCAGTATTGATGAATATAGTATCTTTAAAGCACCTGCTACATGGTTGTCAACCTTGTCCCCGACAGAAGAGACCTTGGTTGGCGACCGTGTGGCAGTCGCTTGAATAATTTATTGCGCTTCCATTATGCGCAGGGTACGCGCCAGTCCAACAGCATCCTGAAAACTGTGTGCTCATAGGTGAGACAGCCCCATACTGGGATATGGGATCCACCTGTGGCGTAGGAATGAATAGTTTGTGAAGTTTTTCTGATAGATATAAGTACATACACTAGATTCTGAGTCGTGTGTATATCGCAGTAAGATGGTTATAGTTATATGAAATCAATTAATAACTGTCAGAGTGCCCTATTTTTGTTACTGCGACCAATTTCGATGTAGCGCTAGCCGGCCGCTGCCGTGGCACCGCTCGCTTAGCTCGCTCGGCTCGCGCGTAGTTGGTCACAGTTGTAACCTAACCTAACCATTTGGTTAAAGTGCCTTAATAGCTATATTACTAGATCGTAATCGTATCATAGTTATATTTCTAGTAATATAGTTATGAATCGCTTTCATTTATCCATATTACAGTATATAGTTATATCCCTAGAAATATAACTATATCACGGCATCAACCATCTTACTAACCAAATGGACTATGCCTATGAGTCCAAAATAAAAGATTTTTATTTTATTTTATAATTATCACTTTCCATCATTATCATTCACTTGCCCTAAGCCCAATTTATTTGGGGTCAGGACAGCAAGTAATTAACACTTCTCGTTTATTTAATTTATTGTTTAATCACTTAGAGATATGAACAATATTACGTCGGAGCTTTACAATAGTTAAGATCTTTACGAATAAATACTTAACAATGACTTAATGCATAGTAATCGTGTGACATTCAACTTATTTTATAAGATAACAAGCTGTGCCCCGAGACTTCGTTCGCGTGAATGTCGTAAGATACACAATATACTAAAATAACAGCCACATTTTAATAAAACTCCCTCGTCACCCGACCCGTCGCGTTGCATCGCCCGCCCGCACTATTACTTCGTTTTCGCTTAGTGTTCTTTCTGACTTTTTCTTTTTGCTCGGATCCTAAGGATCGTAGCTTGATGTTAAATAGCCTGTAACTATCCTCGAGAATTGGGCTACCAAATGCAACAAGAATTTTTCAAATCTGACTTTTTGTTCAAAATTTCATGGGTTTAATTTTTTTGCGCGGATCCCTAATTTTTTTTCTAAATTAAAAGTAGTCTAAGTTACTCGCCGTAACATCAGCTATCTGTCAGTAATAGTCTCGTCAATATCGGTCCAGCCGTTTAGGAGATTAGCCGGAACAAATAGACAGACAGACAGATATGTAGACAATTTTTTTTTAATTGCCGTTTTTTATAAGTATGTACAGTATACATATACTGTCTTACGCATTTAGTAAAAGCTGTTATTTTGACATTACAAACAGACACTTCAATTTTATTTATTTGTATAGAAGTATAGATAAATGAGATGTAGTGATGAAAATAAATAGTCTGAACTGAATGTCAACTAGAGGTTTACGGGTCGTCCGTTCAATCCCGTTCAGTGTTTCGATTAAACAATTTTGCTGGTTAAATTGATACCTATCCAGTGATAAATTCTTGGTAAAACCACTTTGTTTCAAATAAGATTCAAAAGCCGATATTTTAATAATAAATCTAATATCAAAGTCCAGTCAGCTTTGACGGAGCAAAGCAATGACACAAAGGACATGTTACTAGGTGACTTTCGAGCTATCGTTTAATGATAATAGACTAACGACAAAATTTACATGACATGGACATGGACATGGACGAAATTCAGAGTATTTGACGGGTCATTGACCTCCATAAAATAGGGTTGAGCTGCACGATGACTATTGCATGCATACCGTCTGTTGGGACAGGTCAACTCAAAAAGGGCCTTCCAGATATGGCCCTACATTGTTAGACTCACATAAAATCCTAATACTTTTAAAGAGACCATGACCTCTGAGTTTTTTTCGGCATTTCTTCTCAGGGATCAGTCAGCTAGGAAATGCCGGCACCATCTAGTTTTAAAAGAATGGAAGCATTTCATACAAAAGAAGGAACTTTTAGAAAAAGTAGACCAAATTATAAAAACACACTAACTTATATCCTCAATGTGGCCCTGGACGACCGAGCGTGGCAGCAAGCCACACTTCCCATTCGCCTGGGTGGTCTCGGCATCCGCAAAATTTCAAGTGTAAGTTTACCGGCCTTCCTCTCTTCGGTCCACGGTACCGATAAATTAACCAAGAAAATTTTATCTTCCTCACTGGTCGATTTTGAGATACCGTGTTTGACCGATGAGTTGAACGCTTGGAAAATGGCTTGTCCCAACACGGATTTGCCCGACAACCCGTCCTCCCAGAAACGGTGGGACGTGCCGCTCTGCAGTATTATACGGAATACCCTAGTAAACACATCATTTAAAACTGTTGAGCGTGCCCGTCTGCTGGATGTGGGAGAATGGGAGTCAGGCTTATGGCTTTAGGGGCTCCCGTCATCCACCATAGGCACTATGATGGATGACTTATCGTTTCTGCTCGCTACGTGTCTCCGCTTGGGCACACCTTGTGTTGTTCCGCATCGGTGTCACTGCGATGAAGCTGCAGACAGTCTCGGACACCATGGATACTACCAGGTGTCCATGGTGTTTGCCCGGATTTAAACTCCACAACCTCGTCTCTAAAGCGCCTCTACGCGGTCGCTAACCGCGTCCCAACAGAAGTGACCTTGGTAGTTTACAACCGTGTAGATGGTGGTTTATGACTACGACCAAACATTGAAACAGTGCTGCCGGTTGCCAACCAAGATCATCTCTGTCGATGGTGGTTTACGACCAAACATTGAAACAGCGCTGCCGGTCGCCAACCAAGATCATCTCTGTCGGGGACGCGGTTGGCGACCGTGTAACAGGCGCCTAACTTAATCAAAAAAAAAATATTTGAAAATTGTACAGGGTACGTATCACTAAGCAGAAGTCAAATGTCAATAACCCTTAAACCGGTCATCAAATATCATATAACTACCCTCAACTAACACAGTAAACAATTACTTTACCCTCATAAAGCCGAAAACAATACAATGTCCACAATACGAGTAAAATGTCACCCTGTGATTGGACAAGTCTCGTAAATACTTAACGACGTTGACCCGCTATAACTATGGGTTGGACAGTTATCAGGGCTTAACTGTAGTTTAACTGCCGTACAGTTAACCCTTACAGTGGCTTGATACAATGTTATCGCTATAGGATTAGATCGTGATCTCTATTGATACGAGCTACTGTATGATGGATTTTATGGGGTTAAGTTTACAAATATTGTTGGTTTATAGAGGTTAGTTGAAGGTTATATTAATAAAGTTGATAACTTCATAACTTCAACTTCAGCACGCTTAGCCATGAGAGCCAATTCCGTGGTGGCAAAATTTTCCAGATAGAAAGAGATGTAGCGAAGCTGACTTAAAATATTTGTTTGCGGTTGTGAAGGCTCTTTTAATAAGTCGTCAGATACTTATATTCAGCTGCATAAAATAACGATGATTTTGATCAAAAGGATTCCTAAATGTTATTCACACAAACAACTTCATTCAATTACAAATTCGAATTAAAATGTACAATTCAATTATTTGATTATTAAAACAAACGATCAAACTATTTAGATAATTAAATTATATTACAAATAACTACAGCCTGTGGTTTATGTGCGTTTTGAACTATTTCGTACAATCAAATAAAATAAACATTTCAACTATTTTTAATGTGTTTATTCTGATCAAAACTAAATCTCGTTTGTATTATTGTTGTTCAAGATCGCCCAAACGCCGTAAATAAAACACGCAGTAATAATTCGGAGGCAAACGGCGGTGAGGAAGTAGTCTTCTGGGGCTGAATTTTCTTTCTTGTTCGCCTTGTTGCTTTTATTGTGGTCTGGAACGGACTGTGTCTACCGGGAAACCTGCCCCTCTTTTATAGTCGCCCGTTGCAGCTGGCCAGCGAACCATTTCCTCACCCCGCATTTTTCTTTTTATTATAACTTTTATTACAGGGGCCGTGAGCTGGCGCGTCTCTAATTTTTAGAAAGCTATTACCTAATGCTAATAATTGACATATTGATCGCGCTGGAGCGCAGGATCAAGCGTGCCGAGGTATAAATATGGCCTCAACCCCCGCTTCAACAGTATAAATATGGCGGGTCCCTTCCGCACGCTTGTTCCCCCCGACCCTTGACCCCGCCCGCCCGTGCGGAGCATGTAGCTTTAAATATAGCCCCAAATAATAATATCAAACAGACACAACAAGTCCCCACTTGCTCAGTAATCAATAGCGCCCTAAGTCTAGGTTCGAGTCCCGCTAGGGGACACCCTTAGACGTGCTATTTAAAAATTTTGTTACACGGTGAGAGGCCCTTCTGGTCCCACCAAAGCCCGGTTACGCAGTAAAGGCTCCCGGAGCCAACTAGCAAAAGGTCCGAATCAAAAAAAAAAAAGAAAACCGCACGCTTGTCAGTCGATTTACGACCGTCGTAGAGGTGAGTTAATAAAAAACACAACGGTATGCTCAATTATTTGCTAAACTTAGATATCAAACATAGTTAATTATCTAAAAAACATAACTGGCGAAATGTGGGTGTATTTTAGGAACACCTCTGCCTAACCTTTCGGGGAAACAAGGCGTGATGTTATGTTATGTTTAATTATCTATACCTTAATTACGTAATTATATTTTGAAAATGACTTGTATAATTGGCATGCTATGGATGAGAAATAATGGATATTATAATGTAATATTTAAGAATTTAACACAAAAGACTCCATGGAGGAAAATACATATTTTCTATTTAATGAAAATCTTAAATTCATTCATTCTCTCTGCCTGCGACTGTGTTTCCGAACGCATACAACCCCGATCTCTTCAAAGTGAGAGTGAACAGGCTTCTTCTGGGTAAGCTCGCTCCATCGTCGACTTTGTCTCTGTCATCTCTGACCTAGACTAGTCAAGAGCAAACCTATCTCAATGAATGAATGAATGAATGAATGAATGAAATGCACCGATCCCAGCGTGGTTTAACCAGACTCGATTACTCGAATGAACCCAAAGATTCACACTAGCCCCTGTAGCTTCATGTTTCATGGGGCTACATAGGCCATTGCATATCAAGGAGAAGACCGGGGGGCGCGGTAATGGTAGGGAAGACGTGCCCTTAGGATATGGAAGGATTATTAGAGTCCACCGAGTATGCACCCTAGAGCAAACATTGGAATATTGGAGAGATGGGTAATATTTATCTATGGATGGGCATCTTTTAACGACGTCGCCGCTAAGTCGTTTCAAGTCCGGCTTCACCGGTGAGTCTTTTGGCGGAGTTACTGCTATGCTGTATTACGTGTTGCTGTTTCCAAAGTCTTCGTCTGAGGTCTCGCTGCTATCCGTTTCAGGTTTCTTGTAGATCTCGCTAGCAGCCTTCTTAATCTTGTCTCGTTCATCAGCCGTGTCCATCCAAAAATTGATGTCCTTATTGAAGTAAGTCATGTCCTGTTTTAGGTTGTCATTCCATGTGTAAATAGGTCGGCCGACTTTTTTGGATTTGGCCTTGTACTGCATTACTGTGCGGTTCGCGGCGCCTGGGAACATGTACGAGATAGCACAGCCTGTGGTTCTTGATGCTTTTAGTTACGGTTTTCCGTCGTAAGATTTCATGCATTTTCTTTTGTATTGGTTTATTTCTAGCGTCAATCAAGTCTCAATCAATAATTGGGTTAATTGGATTAATCAAGTCTCTCATGATAACTCTTCTCATATTTTCTCAGTCTTGACCGGTTAGCTTTAGTGAGTGCCGATACTTTCAAACCGTGTATCATACAAAGCACAATCACCATTCGGTACATAAGTCTGGCTAATTTCCAGTCCACCTTTGAGTTTATTATGAATAGTACTAGTGATTTTGCGTTTCTAGTGGCTTGTTGACAACGTTTTTTAATTGTGCTTTTCCTGCTTTATTATTTATTTCGTCTATTTATTTTTTATTTTTTATAAGTAAGAAGCGTAAATTCTAAATCCTGTATTGCAAATCGATATGCGGCGATAGTCGTTCGTATCTTTAGGGTTATTATTTTGGGAATTAGTACCTGCACTGTCTCTTACCATATGTCGGGTGCTTCGTTCTGTGTCCAGGCTTTGTTCATATGTTTGGTGACAGGTTCCTGTAATATTTGGGGCATCGCTTTGTAAAGCTCGATTCGCCTAGGATAACTAGCGTACATTTCCTTGGTTTTTGTCTAGTCAAGTTTAATACCCCTGTGAAAGATCTGGCTGCTTGATCGGTACAACTGTTGATGTGAGAGTTGAAACTGCATAAAAACTTTTTGCTCGACCTAATATAAAATTTTAGCTAGGACCAAACGAAACTGAAAATACAAGGTGGGCCAATAGATGTGTCCAGAAGTGTATTTGCTACACCTAAGCTTTTACAAAACATTTTGTAGTTGTCAACAATTAAATACCTACTTCATAACTAAACTAGACTATATAAGTTATTTTTGCCCATATGTCCCCACTTGGCATGTTCTGAGTAGCACAATAAACCTAAACAAACAAACCATCCCCCCCTCCACGTTTGCGCATTTTGCAAAAATTCGCATGCCATTTCCAACTGGAACGTTATTATGCAGTAAACTACTAACAAGATTTCAATAGTAAAAATACGCGTGTATAGCCGAAACTATATGTATGTACGAAAATATATGTAAGGACTTCATCATAACCCAGCTATCATAGTGCTGTCCATTGTAGAAGATGTGTATGTTGCCGGGCACCGCCTCGCTGGTAGGTGAATAATACCATTGAGTTCTCGTTTTTCATGTGAACGTTTACAAGGTAGAAATCAGACGCGGCGATTAGGATGTCTTCTCCTCCCCAGAACGTCTCGTTAAACTGCGCGGTTATATTGTTCCTAAGATAAATTGTTGTTAGGAAGAAAGTCCTGAATATTATTAAAAAGTGCTAAGTATATTCTGTCAACGTCTCTATCCATTGACACATTTGTAAGATCGCGACTCACCGATAAGTGGTCGAAGGTCAGCCCCATTAAATTATTTATTTGGTGGGTTAACGATCTAAAATAACAACTTCCGACCCTTCCCATAGGTACCAATGAAGCGATTGAAGAGGTTTGTTGATAAGATTCACAAATCGGGTTGTGAGTGGCGGCCGGCCAACATGTGCACCATTGTGCTTAAAGACAAAGGCATTGGCTTCGACGGGGGTGAGATTTATGAGCCGTTTCCGCTGCTGTCTGTAGAAATGTATCCCATTATGAAGCTTTACAATTCGGGGCAAAGTTTTTGTTGCGTCGCAAATGAAAGGAGATGTTTCAAAATGGGCCCAGAATATGTACAATACCTCGAAAAATCGAGAAAAATCCGTGAAATTCGGGAAAAATACTGATAAATTGCATAAATGCATATTTCTCTTGTAATAATTTGATATTTATCAATTATTTTATCGACTTTCAATATGGCGTCTCGCCAATTTAGGTACTATGTGGTTAAAAACCAATGACAGTAAACCATAGATCGACCATTGATCATAGATCGTGAACTGTCTACTGTCACTTCAGTTGCTTTCGTTGTCGATCGTGTTCTGATGTTCTGTTCTCTCGAGTTATTTTTAACAACCTGGCTTTCGTTTATGCTACATTGTTTTTGTCTGAGTTAATATTTCGACTATTGAATGTTTGTATTCTGTACGTTTATGCTATGAGTAAAAATCTTGGCATATCGCAGGTCAACCTATGAGGTTGTCGTCTGCTTAACTGGACTATACTTTATGTACAGACGCCAGTACATCAAGCTACTACAATCTGTCAGATTTCTTTAATAGATTTTCGACTTTACAATTAGATCTAAAATAATATTGCAAAAGACTAAAAGTACGACAATGTTATGCTTCTCTTTGACAATGTAATATGACAGAAGTAAACACGTCAAATGTCAATAATCAATCAACATGACAACTTACCGCCATGATGGGTTTTTGTTGTGTGTTGCAATTTCAATTGTACATTCTTGCACTTTACTACTAAAGAAAGCCAATTAAAAGTAATTGGATGATTGGAAACTGTTTTATTTGTGTTTCCCCATTTTTTAGTAGGGTGTACCAATACATGGCCGGGGCTCCATACATTTTGAAACATCTCCTTTAGTGGCAAACAAATTTTTTTCTTTGTTTCGGACGCCCGGCGCAATAATCTCGATTGTCCTGCATAGCCAAGCAATCAAACCAAATGTTTAAC
Source organism: Fissipunctia ypsillon (assembly GCA_947568875.1). NCBI lineage: Eukaryota > Metazoa > Arthropoda > Insecta > Lepidoptera > Noctuidae > Fissipunctia > Fissipunctia ypsillon. The sequence goes on from OX387649.1 coordinate 21,214,120, forward strand.
CTATTTCCTGGAAATTTTAGCTTAATGCTACAGTTAATGTACCTACCTACATGTAATAATAGGTTAGAAGGCTATTCAAGATAATAAGCATTCTGGAAAAAAACACTTCTGTACGAAATCTAAATCGAAAACGTTCTTTTTGTTAGAATATTCAAGAATCTTTGTTTATCCTGCCTTATTACAAGTATTTGATATAAACACACCAGCCTATAACAATAGATCAGAGTGAATGTCGAACGATCACGTGATTTGAGCTTCGAAAGTTCACCAGTCTTGGCGACCGAAGACATCTTCAACTTCTCGTTGACAACGTTGTCAACCAAGACATATCAAGGCCTAAGGATGGCCATGGTGTAATAACATTGTATAGCCTAATAGAAAAAAAGGATATCACCAGGTCAGCTTGCTCGGGGTATCAGGATCCTTTGGCAGGCTGTAGTCCCTCTTAAGGATCAGAAGCGCACGCAAGTTGGGTCTACCCCAACTTTGTAGACACTACACGTAGCACCACAGAGTTTTACTTCGCGACATAACACATCAAAGAAACACTGCAAAACGATGGCCGATGCCAAAAGCGCAATTTGTGTTGCCAAAAGTCAAACATGTGTTGTGCAACAGATGCATCCACTTATCCCGACACGACTGCTCTCTACAGCGTCCAATGAACGAATCTAGTCAAGAGCAAACCTATCTCAAATAAAAAAATTCAAAAAATTCACTGACAGACAACGCACAGCCTACACTGAGTCTAGTAGCATAAAATGTTGCACATGAGTTCCCTAAATAGTGAAAGTGAGCACAAAAGAAGGATTTTTTAAACATCAAAGTACCTTTTTTTCTTTTTTGGATGGGAAATCATCAAATGACTTCTCTCGCTCTGGGCGGAGCGGGAGGGCGTGTCAGACTTTTACTGACTAAAACCCACCCGTGTTCCTTCAGTTGTCTGTGCCAGGGGCCACGGTAACTCTTTCGAACATCCCGAGACCCTAGCTGGCATCGGCCCTAACGGACCCCGTCAATAGTGCTGACATCTCTTTGAGGCGCGCGTGGAAGACAACGCACCGTCGACCCGGGCCTGGTGCTTACCGGACGGCGAGCTACCCATTGCTCGCCGTCCCCGCAAGCCCGCGCCTACGGTGGCCGGGAATCGGCTATCAATTCCCGACGCCCAGGGCGTCTCCTGCGGCGACTAGTGGCGTGAGGGCGCAAAGCTTGCCTCTCCCTCACGCGTTCTGCCTCCTCCTTCGCGAGCAAAACATTATACCCTAAAGGTTAAATAGGGGATCGAAGTTTGTATGGTTTTGGTGGATGTTTGTCATTTTTGCCAAAGGGAAATCCCATCGGGCTTAGGCTTGTAGACAGATAAATCATTAATTTGGTGTACACAGAAGAAAGAACCAAACACATACATGCACAATTATATGATACACATTAACGGCCGAACCCAATAACCTATTTTCAGTAAAAGACAGATCGCTGTTGATAATAGACAGTATAATTCTATATGTCCTTATGTCAGGGGGCCAACCACCACCTCTTAAAGCAGTATTATTTTAATGTTACTTCAGTGTGAGAAAGAAATCAAGCTATACAGGACGTCTAGCTCCATCTCTTTCCCACACTCAAGTAAGATTACAATAATACTGCGTTAAGAGGTGGTGGTCTAGCTCCAGGCCGGTAAGATTCCATAATCTCTTATATGGCCGAACCCAATAACCTATTTTCAGTAAAAGACAGATCGCTATTGACGGAAGACAATATAATTCTATCTGTCCTTATGTCAGGCCGGAAAGATTCCATAATCTCTTATAGATTATTGGGACGTTAAAACATAGATAGATAGGTTTTTCTATCTCCAGTATGCCGAAACTGGTGATAGATAGGTTATTGGGTTCGGCTGTAAGTGGCTTGGCACACCGTTGGTATTGGATAATCAGCCTCATTATCTTGCTGACCAGCTAATCATTTGTTTTTTAGCAAGATAGCAGCGTTCTTCACAATGTGCTTACAAGAAAATACTCATAATTATCGTACGCTTGCACCGATGCCTGAGATATAGTAGCCTAGTGAATGCAACATGTAAGGCTGGTAACAGTGCTTCACCGACCGTCGCCGTCGGCCGCGTTCGTTATCTATAAGGAAACTCATTTACTGCTTACGAGGACCATCGGTCGAGCGCGTCATCATGCGTACGTCGGTCGATCGACGCGCTATGAAAATAAATAAGCGCGTTAAGTGTTGCACCAGAGCAGCGGTGGCCCAGTGCTAACGGCGCCGACTTACGAGTTGTAGTCGTGGGTTCGAACCCAGACAGGCGCTTTACTTTGTGTAAATAATTTCATCACCACTGCTCTCAAAACGGTGAAGGAAGACGTCGTGAGGAAACCGGCATGTCCTAGAGCTAAACATTCAAAGACATGTGACATCTACCAATCCGCACTGGGCCCGCGTGATGGATTATGGCCCACTCTCTCTCACTGAGAAGAGGCCTGTGTTCCAGCAGTGGGAACATTATAGGCTGATTATGTATGTATGTAATGTTGCACCGACCGGTAAACCGACTAAGCGTCCATTGTGTTAACGGCTGTACTATAGTGCGCGCGGAACTAGTTGACCGCGCTTAATGCGGCCGCCACACTATGCTCTTTGCGCTGCTCATGGCTATGCTCCTCGCGCTGCCGCGATGTTGCCCTCTCTGCCCACACACTGCTCTACTCGCGCAATTAATCGCGAGGCTCCTCACTTGTTATTTGCCTTTGTTGGACAATGGACGATGAAACTGTGGCAGCATACACGCTATGCATTTTTAGTATAGCTAATTATATCAATGTCGTAAAAAGATATATACATCGTCGTCGTCGCCCTCGCCAACGGAGATGGTGGATCACATCTATTCATCGCAATAGAGCGATGTAAGTACAAGTATACATATTATTAGCTAGTAAAGTGGCCTTAAAATCATCTGTAGCATCTCCACAATTTTCTTTTTCTTATAAACTACCTATACCTATTTAATATAAAGACATAAAATTTGTTGTAGTAAGTATAGTAAGTCACCATGGCATCAATTTGTACAGACGCCAGCACATCAAGCTACTACAATCTGTCAAATTTCTTTAATAGATTTTCAACTTTATCGCTAAAGCATAAGGTTCAAGGTTGATTGGGAAAATTTGACAGTTTCGGGTAGCTTGATGTGCTGGCGTCTGTACAAGAAAAGTTGCATTGTATTAGTTATTTTTTAATCTGAAAGCTATTTTATTTTTGTTACTAAAATCGAAAACATGGTTTCTTATAATACAAAAAAATATGTCTAGTTTCTGAGTTTTTCATATTGGCATTTTCATACGCTTGGCGACGACATGATTTTCAGATTTGTCGTAGCTGCCAAAACTGTATACGCATGCGTCTTGCGTGAGCACTCGATGCGGACTGCGACCGCGCGATTATGTGGCCAGCCACTCGCGCTCGTATTGCCGGTCCTTTGACTCGCGCGCAAAAAACCGACAAAATAGGGAGCGGTGGGCACGACGAGGAGCATGACGTGCGGCATGACGAGTGATGTTGCCACACTACGTCTCTGCCTCTTTTCCTCGCTACTTCTCATGCCACTCGTCGAGTGTGTGGCAGGCCCATTAGGTATGTGAGCGGTGGGACGGAGAGGCGGGGGCGCTTGCTGTCATTACTCAGTGCGGCGCCGTACTTCGCGACGGCAACACGCGTTGAAAGTTCCGGTTAGTTTAGACAAAACGCACATGAAATTGCAATCGCGAGATGATTCCGCCGATAAAAAGACAATCTAAGGAAATAATATTTAAAGTGCATTAGCATACGTTTTTTAAAAAACGGAAAGCCGATGTCAATAGTTTAGAATAAAAAACTGATGCGAATATACATAAATTATTAGTAGCAGAAGCAACAGGGATATCAGAACGAAGTGTAAGGAGAGTGATTGCTGAAATAATTTCATATACCTACTTAATTTGTTTTTGGTTTATTTTACTATTAATTACAATATAATTAGATAGGTACAATATAAACTTCTAAAAGTTTAATTGTTTTTTATTTATTCTTTTCAATAATTGAACAATTATTGTTCACGATATCTCGAGATTGGTCATCACTGTCTAATCTCATGTGCGTTGCGAGCAGTAGGCAACCCGCCCCCTCACCCCTGTCGCCACCTAAGGCGTGGCCAACTAGTTCCGCGCGCACTACAGTTCGCACTATTTGTCGGTCAGAAGAGCACAGAATGCTACGAACTGACGGCCGGTCAATGCGTATCGTCAGGACCAACGTTACGCACCGATGGACGGCAATAACCGGCCTTGTAAGACAATTTAATTAGGCACGAACGCTGCTGCTCACTTTTAGCTACGTATAAAACATATTGTGTAAACCTTATGTATGTGTTACGGCTAAAACCCGAAGTGCGGCTACAACTAGTTTTAGCCGGCTACAACTAGTTTTAGCCGGCTACAACTAGGTGTGGGCTGAAAGGTAGGTTAGGTTAGGTTAGTACTGTGACTATACAACACACCTAGTTGTAGCCGCACTTTGGGTTTTAGCCGTAACATATGTACTTACATACTCGCACAGACCTACAACTCGTGACAGAGAACGCCGAAGCTAAAACGTATGGCGTACTTATGCTGTAATCGAACTCCGCTTACAAACTTTGTGGTGTATAATATGTTGAACAAAGTCTGAGACATGGAAGCCATCTAAGTCTGGCACGACTTACATATTGAAACTTTGCCCATTGCCTTGTTTGTAGGTTACGAGAAAATAATATTGAACGGTAATTAATTTGCTGGTACATTGCTGAACTGGCTTGTGGCTCTTGTGATCGCGTGGGGGTTCGATACCCACGTGAGGCAAGTCTTATAGGGTTTTTCTATTAGAAATTTCTTAGTAGCAGCCAAGAGACTGGGTTAGACCCCAGTTAATGGCAATGGGCTCGTCCCTTAAGGGTCGGTACCAGGAAATCGTGTTATGGGTTTCGGATAAGTTTATACATATAGAAAACTTAAAGTAAGTAAGTCCATGTTCGCACGGACGTAAAAATATCGTGGCGGGATTTTATCGCTCACTGGATTTTCAACTATCGGTGTTGAGCCGAGCATTGAGAATCCAACAGAGTGCACCCCAGCGCGTCGAAAAAACACACTGTTGGATTTTCAACTCTCGGCGCTAAGCAGTGCGTTAAAAATCCAGTGCGCGATAAAATCCCGCCGCGATATTTTTACGTTCGTGCAAACGTCGGCTAACAGAAAACGTAGGTGGTGGAAAAAACAAGAAGTCACTTCAAAGACTTCAAATTTATACAACTGTTGTCAGTTAGTTAGTGTGTATAGTAGTCATAGTTATGTTGTTAATTATAGTTATACGGCAGTGTTTTTTGCACATTTTTTACTGCTATTCAGTATTTTTTTTAACAATCATCTAAAAGGTTTATCCTCAATCCGACTTTTTCACTGACTGGTGAAACTCTTGAGCTAGCCAGACATTTTTTTTTTGTGGCTATTATTTTAAGTTTTCATCCAAAACCCTTAAACACGATATTCAGTTATATTTTAGTACTGTATGTGTCGGTACCCTTAACAGTACTAAAATATAACTGGAAATTGGATTTTGAATTTAATATTAGGTAATTTGAAAGACAGATATTAGAGAGCACCTTTGGGAAGGTGACCTCAACATAGTTGGGAAAAGGCTAGGCAGATATTAGATAATACCTTTCAGCGCTTCTTTGAATGAGAATCTAAAGCTATTGTTGTGAACTATGTCATACAATTTCAACTAATAGCAGACCTCGGAAAGTGAAGGAAGTGCCTCCGCTCGACTCCCTTTGGCTTTGGAGGAGCTGACTATAATGCTGCTAGTCATACCACAAAACAATGGCTTTGAATACTCTGTTCTTATAAAATTGATTTGTTTGACATATAAAAACATGATTTTTATTATTTCATTGACAATCGCATTAAATCGATATTAACTTATTTTAGGATAAACTATTTTTTTTACGCTGCACTAGAGTAATTTAGGAGCATGTGGTATGGGTAATAATTTTATTACCTCTTTGGAAAAGACTCAAATCAACATTAAAAACTTATAAGTCAAACTAATACATTAGATATTCATTAATATAAATAATTTTCATAAAAATACGCTTGGAAGTACGAATTTTCAAAGGAATATCAATAATATATTTTACAATGGGTGTACTGTAGGTACACCTCTGCTTAACCCTTCGGGGAAACAAGGCGTGATGTTATGTGTTATGTTATATTTAAACAATGGTTTTCCGAGTAACAGTAACTTATTTCTTCCAAATCACGTTTGTTACAATGGAGGTTGTTGATTTCATCTGCGTGTGTTTATAAATTTTATTAAATACACGTCCTGTTGTTTTCAAGCATTTTCCAAATCCGGAACGGGGCGTATATCGCTAAATTCAATTAAGTCCCTCACTCCGGCGCAAGTCATAAGCGAACGGAGGTGAATAATGAAAGATCATCCGTTTTCCACTATGCACAGTGTGTCGACTAGAACATGCTAGCTGGACAGAAATATTTTTTGACTTATATCACTTATGATGAATGAAAATAAGCCAAAAATATTATTTTTCCTGAGTTCTGGTGTTATTGGTATGAATTAAAAAATATAAATATTATAATGACCGGTTTAATTATTTAAAATTAATGATACACACTAAATTAAAATGAATTTATGCAAAAAATAACTACAAAAACATTACAAATACAAAAACAAAACGTTACATTATGTAAAAGGCTGAAAATAACTACTTACAATCTCATTAGATACGTCAAAAAAGTCATCTAAATTGATTTTTGTAACACACCTACTTACTATAAACGTTGGTATTCACATTCAATGTATCTAACCACTAGTGCCATCTGTGTATAAAGTTGTAAACTGTCAGCAATTACGATTTCATGAGTCTCTGCCACTTAATGACCCTCGACCGAATATTGTAATTAGTTAAGCTATTCCCAACTAGCAGTAAGGTGCATCCGCGGATCCTCGTCCTACTTGGAAAGGTCACGCAGAACACCCCTGATAGTTGGTTTTTTTAGTGAGTATCCCTTAGGGAATATAAGTATTTTTGGCTTAGAGGTCTACGCCCCCTACCTTCGACCAAACGGACTTGGCTCTGCCTTCGTCCAAGTGGACTTGGTGGTGTGGGACTGCGCCTATTTTATTTGTCCTAAACTGTAACTTCGCTGCTGAAAATAAACTCCTGAAAACCATCTGCGAGTTTCCTTCGTGTGTGTGACGTCATTGGCAACACCTCCTACAATCTGGCGCCCAACGTGGGGCACGAAAACAAACCAAAATACGTCACACGTTCTGGACGAATCACAACAGCAACAACAACTAGAAGGAGGAAAGCAGAGATGTCGGTGAGCATGTCCGACGCTCAGTTCGAGGCGCTGCTGTCTAAACTTTCACCAAGAAGACACGGCTCTTTCACCTCCTGCAAAGCTGAATTCGACGGGACCAAGGACTCCGAAGTGGTGGAAGCATTTTTAGCGGCAGTAACAGTTTTTATGCAAATAGAAAATGTCAGTGATGCAGAAGCGCTCACTGGATTACCACTGCTCCTCAAGGGTGAAGCTGCAGTGTGGTGGCAGGGAGTTAAAAATCATGTCACAACATGGGCAGATTTTAAAGAGCGTTTACGTCATGCCTTTGCTCCAAAGAAACCTGCCTATGTGATATTCCAAGAAATAGTTATGGAAAAGCAAGACTTCCATACGACCACTGAAAGCTTCGTGGCACATAAGCGAATGCTGTTTTCTCAACTTCCGGAACCCGAAATACCGGAATCCCATCAACTTGACATGGTATATGGTCAGCTGAAACACCGAATACGGGACAAGATTCCACGCAACTCTATTAAAAGTTACGACGAGTTATTAGAAGCTGCTCGGGACGTCGAACAGATGTGGATTGACAGGTCGAACAACGGTGACGAACGCAAAGATACTCAGCCAAAACCGAACTCGAAAGTAAAAGTGAAGTGCGGGTTCTGTCGTTTCTCAGGCCATGCTACTGAACAGTGTAGGAAGCTGAAAAAGAAGCAGCAGGAATTAGAGGCCACTGGGTCAAATAAGGATCCTGAGGTCCAACCTAAAACTGAAGCTCCTACCAAAACGACGCAGGCTCCATCTCCGTCCGCACCCAAAGTGTCATGTTATGGCTGTGGTACACCCGGCGTAGTTCGCAGTAGCTGCCCAACATGCTGCGCAAATAAACAACGCTCACTACCATCGGCTAACTTAGCCTTTTGCCCGGTTAGTGTCCAATCGGATGTAAGAAACAGGCCTATTGTATTCATTGAGGTAGATGGCTTTAAAGGGACAGCATACATCGATACTTGTGCAAAAACCAGCATCGCATCATATCAGCTTTATAAACAGTTGATGAGCAAAGGACACAAGTTTGACGAAGAAACAGTAAGAGTCACTTTGGCAGACGGCATAGGGAAAAACCAACGGGTAGGAAAGATAACAGTTCCTGTAAAATTAGAAGACCGCACCATATTGACAAGCTTCATTGTTCTCCCTAATTCAAGGAACAATCGAACTCTATTGGGCGTCGGATTTTTGCAGGATGCAAAAATAATACTTAATCTTCCTCAATTTACTTGGAAATTCCTCGATGCCCCGCCGACCTACGAATTGTATGAAGAAGACTTCGTGACCTTCGAACATGACAGTGGCGGCTCAATCAGTTTTGGTTTAGATGCCACAGAGGAGGTGTCTTCAACAGCTACTGCAACCTCAAGTGCTGGCATTCTTCCCGAGTTACATTCAACCGCTACTGCATCCTCAAGTGCTGCCGCTCTTCCCGAGAGTGCCTCAAGCTATAAGCTGATACCCCTCGAGCTGTCACCTGCTAAGAAAGCAAAAAGAGTCTTCGATGGTTACTTACCTGCTTTCGCAGAATTTATGTTGCTGGATGCTGAAAGGAATGTAAAGGAAGCGGAGGTGTACTTATCACCGCATTCACGTCAACCCTTTCCTGATGTAAACGATTCTACGGATACGAACTCTGATGGTACTTATCATTTATGTAGTATAGATATAGATGATAGGCAAAAGGAAATTTTGTATAAAATGCTAGTAGAGTACCAAGAGGTTTTTATTGACAAGAATAGACCATCCTTGCTCGGCGAACACTGTATCATAACAAAGAACGATATTCCAATATCTGTGCCTCCCTACAGATTAGCTCCAACAAAGAAAGATATCCTTAAAGCCGAGTTACATGAAATGTTGGAGAAGGCTATTATTGAGCCCTGCTCTTCGCCCTGGGCTTCGCCAGTAGTTATGGTACCGAAACCTAATGGAAAGGTTAGAGTGTGTGTCGATTACCGACGCTTGAACTCTGTCACTGTACCCGACACTTACCCTATTCCACGAATAGATGACTTGTTGCACGCTGCGAAGCCAACGCCTTACATGACGTCACTCGACTTGAAAGCTGGTTACTGGCAGATTAGAATCAGGAAAGAGGATGAAGAGAAAACAGCCTTCATCACACCTTTTGGTCTTTACAAATTCAAGAGAATGCCATTTGGTTTGCGCAATGCACCGGCTACCTTCCAGCGACTTGTCGATAGATTCCGGGTTACCCTGGAACATGTTAACATGCTGGCCTATCTCGATGATTTGCTCATATTCTCCAGCACATTTGAAAGCCACCTCTCCGACCTGAAGGATGTACTGCAAAGAATGAGAGAATATAACATCACTGTAAACAAGGATAAATGTAGATTTTTCTGCTCATCGATAAAGTACTTAGGTCACGTCATAACGCCTGAAGGACTAAAACCAGATTCAGATAAAACAAAAGCTATCCTAGAAAGGCCAAGACCCAAGAATCTTCAACACCTAATATCTTTTCTACAAATGTGTTCTTGGTACCGCCGTTTTATTGAGAATTTCTCCGCTATAGCACAACCCCTTACAAAATTAACAAAGAAGGAAGCTCGTTGGGAATGGAATACTGAACAGGAAGACGCCTACAACACGCTTAAAACTCGGTTAACTACCGCCCCTGTGTTGCGGCAGGCAGACGAAACAAAGCCCTATATTCACAAAACCGATGCCAGTAGCTACGCGCTTGGAGCAGTTCTGGTCCAGGGGGAGAAGGAAAACGAGCATCCCGTTGAATATGCGAGTAGATTGCTCACATCAGCTGAGAGAAATTACTCCACCACGGAACGAGAAGCGTTGGCCGTAATCTGGTCATTAAATAAATTTAGAGCATATGTAGAAGGTCAGTATGTGGCTGTCGTAACTGACCACCAAGCTTTAAAATGGTTAATGAATTTAAAATCGCCAACTGGACGTTTAGCTAGATGGACCCTCACACTATTGTACCAGAGCCTATTCAACCCCTTCGCAGAAGTGGACGACAACAAGTCATCCTCAGCTACACGACGAGGACGTGGACGTCCTAGGAAACAATAACTCGTCTCAATCCAGTCCCACTCGCCGAGACGTCTTCGGGGACTGAGGGGGAGATTGTAACACACCTACTTACTATAAACGTTGGTATTCACATTCAATGTATCTAACCACTAGTGCCATCTGTGTATAAAGTTGTAAACTGTCAGCAATTACGATTTCATGAGTCTCTGCCACTTAATGACCCTCGACCGAATATTGTAATTAGTTAAGCTATTCCCAACTAGCAGTAAGGTGCATCCGCGGATCCTCGTCCTACTTGGAAAGGTCACGCAGAACACCCCTGATAGTTGGTTTTTTTAGTGAGTATCCCTTAGGGAATATAAGTATTTTTGGCTTAGAGGTCTACGCCCCCTACCTTCGACCAAACGGACTTGGCTCTGCCTTCGTCCAAGTGGACTTGGTGGTGTGGGACTGCGCCTATTTTATTTGTCCTAAACTGTAACTTCGCTGCTGAAAATAAACTCCTGAAAACCATCTGCGAGTTTCCTTCGTGTGTGTGACGTCATTGGCAACACCTCCTACATTTTTTATTTTTTTATGAAAATGCAGAAATAAATTCAAATGAAATGCAAATACCACTAAGAACTTATGTTAATATTATGTACAAGTACTAGAAATTTCTATTTACAACCTGATTATATCTAAAAAAACATATAAACCGAATAAGATTTTTGTAAGTATTATATAAATAAATATTAAATATAATTATAGTAAGTCCTAATACCAATTTATAATTAATCACTCTCACATTCAGATTCAGATGAATCAGGTATCAAATAATTTTCATCAGTATGATCAAGGTTACTTGGTACCTGTAATAGTGGCTGTGAAGGCGGGATAATCATGTCTAAAACTTCTGCCGGTAATTTATTCAACCTTTTAACAGGGACTTCTCTAAGGGAATTAATCAAAGGATCAGACGTTAATAGAAGCATATGCAACAAGTCTGTGTTCGTGGCAATACGTGACCTTTTCCTAGTGTGGTGCTCGCGGAAACGACGACAATCTTTATTGCGAGCCTCTTGCGCTTCTTCCGATAGTTGTCCTATGGGAAGAAGTGAAGATTTGACTACTTCAGTGCTATGCACAAGTATTTTGTGTAAAGTAACTGGCATGTAGTACCACGAATACAGACTTAAATAAAGCGTTTTTATATCTGAACAATATTTCGCGAGTTTATTTAAATCAATATCATAACCAGAAGACAAAGTTGTTAACAAAATACCGAGTTTTTTAATTAAATCCACGTCTAATCCCGTAATTTCAGCACTTAGAGCTGCGTTTGAAAAAAACCTACGGGCAGTGTTTCCGTCATTTGAATTCCCATATCCCAGTTTTGGCTTGTCTACAATTAAACCTAACTCTTTCTTAAACTTATCTTTAATAATTTCCGAACGTAATTTTAAATGATCCTTATCAGCTTTTGACCTTGCTTGCCATTTCTTAAAATCTAAGCGATAACTTATGTGTAAGAGACACTCAAAGGAACGGATCCATGCGTGTAGTGTAGACAAACCAAAACTTATATCTTGTTTGGCAGGAAAATCCTTGCTTTCGTCGTTCATCATTAGGGATGTGGCGCCACAGATATAACATTTTTGAGCGGATAGTGTATCCGTCAACGCGTTACAAATTTTCCCGTCCGTCATGGTTAAAAGAAACTTATGATTTACAGAAATTTGAGAACCTGCAACGTTACATAATGTTGGAAGCAGTTGAGAAACTTCATCCAAAACTTTTTGTGTTTCTGTAGTTGTAAGTTCTTTTGTTTCCTTAGCAAAAATAAACTTTATTGGTCGGCAGTAGGTGGTCGATGACGGGCGAGGATTTTGCCAAATGATGGTATCACCGTCATATAATTGTAAAGGAACAAAAGAAAAAACAAACAGAAACTCATCTGTAGCTTCCACGTTTTCAAATTTCTGTTTATAAGTACTGTGGCCAGAACTTCCATCACAACCCCATTTACTGACTAATGTGAACGACGACGATTTTGAGAGCACACTTCTAATAACTTCATTCTGAACTTTTACTAATCGATTGGTGGTTAAATCTAAAATAGCTTGAAGCCTAATGTCCGCGCGTGATTCTGTTATAGAAATGTGTTCCTGTAGTGGATAACAAGATAATTTTGACTTACATAAGCTATAATATGATGGAAACACTCGATGTCCCGCCTTCATAGACCACTTCCTTGTCTGCTTGTAAGAGTGAGTGGTGCACTTAGAGTCTATATAATACGCTAAAGCTTCATCACTACTTAATTGTCTGCCACCAACACAAGATTCCGACGTGGATTGGTTACCCTTGGCTGGGCTGTTGCTACTTCTAATAGCTTTTGCTACATTCCTGTATCCTGCCTTTCTATGAGCTATCTCAGCAGCTAACGTTAGCTCACTTGCGCTACGCTCACTAACGAGTTCTTCTACGCGGCGTTTTTTAGTTTTCTCAGAAGCATTTTCGAAATCTATTGGCGGTCTTCCAGGATGTAGCTTAAGCGGTGCCGATGTGGAAGCCTGTGGTCTGTGAAAAGCAACCTTAAACTCTAAGTCTGCACCTTCCAGCCACGTCTTATTTTTCTCCAACATCCTTTTTTTATCGAATCGACAAGAATTCCATTTTTCAGTCAATTTTGTCGAAAATCTTGATATTTGTAATTTAATTTCTTTTTCTGATGTATCTACAACATCCTCCAAGCTCCATTTCTGCTTTATATACCTTAGCATTAAATTATTTTTATCCTTTTTATCTAATTTGACCCACTCTTGAAAAAATTCCATACGAGTAAGTTTGTATGTAACTTCTGAAAAATAAAAATAAAACCATGTTGGACTGTGTTCGGGGTAAAAAAATATACATTATTTAAAAGCTTAAATATGTAGCTACCTTTAGAAAAAAAAAGTAAACTGGGGTAGACTGGGGGTTTTTAGTTACCCTCCAACAAACCTTTGAAAGTTAGAAAAATTACGCCTTGAAAGACGTATGAGGGTAGGTTTCTTTTATAAATTTACACAGTTAAAATTACTTTATCATGTATATATAATAAAAATATACATACCTTCTAGTATATAATCCATCACTAGTAAAATAGATTCAATCACAAAATTTCTTTGGAGATGTTAACCAACGTAGTGCTAAATTGCAACTGAATAAATGTGCATTTGTGATTTACACAATAAAGGGTACTTACACATTTCAAACAAAACAAATCCACAGTGTTAAACGAAAACAATTCCTAGAATTAGCGCCTCTATGGTGTTGTTTACGTTAAACGACACTTTGTTTTCGAGTGTTTGATAACGATTTCTGTCCAGCTAGCATGTTCTAGTCGACATACTGTGCTATGGTTTGGTTTATATATTATTATCAGTTTGGTTGTTAATTTATTAGTAAATGGCGGCCAATAAGGTAGTTACAAAATTAGGACCTATTTCACGACGTCGAAATTTTTTTCGTTGTCAAATTGACTACTGGAACTTAAACTATCCGTATGTTCAAATCACAACTTTCGTTCTTTGACAGTTGTAATAAATAGCTATAGCACCGCAAATCAACGAAGTGTGTCAATTTCATAAACAATTATTTTCCCTGACTGTTACCTTCCATGGATAAGTTCAAAAAGTAAAAATTTGCATGATACCGGGGACCAACATCATAATCGAGCAAATAAAAATCCGTCGTCCCATACAAAACTTCAATACTTACTTGACCAATTGTATGGGACGACTGGTAATTTTTTCGCGATTACGATATGGTTCCCCTGAAGAAAGTTGTTCAATATGATTGTCTGTACCACCCCTTTAAGTGTGTACAGTCCGAAACCGGACCTACTGTATAGATGCCCTTTTTTGATAAATAAAAAATGCATCGTAAAAAACTACAACAAACCAAACCCGACAGACATAAGACCGGCAACCTCTTTTCGCTTGTCCCCTGTACCGATCCCCTGTAGGCGCCTCTAGCGTGCCACGGACACATAAATCGAACCCCGTTAAATCAGGCCTGGCCAATTCTCACGGGGATTCTCCTCTTTAAACTTTACTTAACGAACAATAAGACGTTTTATATAATTTCAAATTAATTATACTGCGCTTCGCCCTTTGAATTTGTATTTTAAACAACTTAATGAAACTGTTTTAAGCTTTTGTCTATAGGTTTAATTAAAGTGATGAGTACCTATTTACCTAATTTTTTTAAGGGTATCCCGTGGGATATACGTAGTATAGAAAAGCATAGGAGAGGTAGATCAGGTAGGACTATTGCAGTTTAGGTACTGTATCGACAAATAGTACATAATTATACAAATATAAAGGTGACAGTCATTACAAAACAATTATTTACTGACGACGATCATCAAAGCGTTCTATAAATTTTATTTAAACCCTAATATAGATGGTGTGTGTATGTGTGTATTTTTTGGTTTTCAGAATACATTGTTAAACAATAGTGGAAAAATTTTTTGTACATCCGTTGTTATTAAAACGTGTGACTTTCGTACACTCATAAATTAATCCCTCCAAATTACAACAAAAAATTAAAACAGAATATTTCAGCCAACAAAGCTTCGTAACAGAATATAAATATAAAACAAACACCCCGGGGCTTCACTACCTAATAAATTACTTGTGCAAATAGAAAAATAAAAGTCCCGCCACACTGGATGTACAATAAACACGTAGATTGTGCACTAATACGAAATAATGTTGTTATAATAGGCATAAACAATGATTTATATGCGCTCGCCCGGGCACAGTAGACGGTGTTACAAATTACCCTTAATCGGTTTATTTACCTGTGGGGAAGTAGATTCTGTAGTGTAGATACATCTTTATTGCAGGCTTCATTGCAAGACAGTTTAAGACCATTGTCTTATGATGACTAAATTATGATGGGAAGCTGTAGAGGATGTTCTTACCATAGTAAAAAGAGAGGAAGTACGTTATCTTCATACAAACGCACCGCGCGCGGCTTGTATGTGTGCGCCAAAGTATCTATGCGTCGCCGCACGCACACTTAAACAAATCTCGGCCCGTTTCGCAGTGCGCCAGTCGGGGCTAACATCGCACGAGGTTCGCGCGTCACGGCTTTTCGGCACCGCTAAATGAATGAAAAATGTGTGATAATCGCAGGAGAACGTATCAATCTGTGTGTTTGGGTGTCTTAATAATTCATCGATTCCAGAATTGTCTCTGTTCAAATTACCTATTGAACAGGAAAGAAGTCACTTTTTCTAGCATATCATTTTTACTTAATGATGAGATACCTACTTACTTATTTTTTGTTGTATTAGTTTTCTATCAGACAGAGGAAGTAGGTAGGCCTACATTCCCACTAGAATGTACTAGGTACTTTTGATCTGTCAATTGATTTGCCGCTATTGCTTTGTTTATGTTTAGTCATGCCGATTTCTCAGTACCTATTGTAGGTATAGTAACTAAGTACCTACTTACAGTTATAAAATCGTACTTAAAAAATAAGTAATTGACTAATTGTGAATCAGATAAATAGAGCAAAGTTCGAATCACCTACCGGTTACTCGTGCTCATCACCGCCCCGCGCCGCCCGTCTGCTGGCCCGTCGCTCTTTCTTTCATCGTGAAAGGTTTCATCATCGTTTAGGTACCCAGACAATACAAGTAAAAAATACAACTTCCCGACCCTTGCCAATTTATTGGCACTGAATTAAAATTTAACTAAAAGTGACAACCCTGAGACAGTAGGCAATTATATCGCGGATTGTGCCGGAGATAACCTACTTCCTCTCTTTATACTATGTTCTTACCGTGTCTGAATGAATATAATATATCTGAAATGAATAGAGCTGTGACGTCTTCCTTCGTCTCTCATTCACCAAGCTTGCTTTTAATACAAATCTTTACAGAAAGAAAACAAAAGTGTTTTAGTGACACAGAAACACGTGTATTTAAAAAAAAAGATAAGTTATCTTGAATACCTACTTAGCAGTGGCGCAGCTACAATTATCATTAGAGGGAAGCCGAAGAAAAAATTGTTCAGTTCTCATAAACTCAGACAAAAAACTGTAGGTTTTAATCTTACGATGTATTAAACTGGTATTAAATATAATTGTGTAATGTGATGTGATACACAGTTACACACACAGGTGTACCATATTATTTGGCAATACTACGACAATACATTAAGAAAAGTGGTTGTTCCGAAGGGAAGCCGATAGGAATCGGGTTGTATGAACGCTTCGCCCCTGCTACTTAGTAAAACAAAAATATATAATTTTTTACAAACACGACAAAAAAGAATCATCACTGAAAGAGTCATCGCTGTGCTAGAGGACCCACAAGCACAGCGATGATTTTCTGTGGTCACTCAAGCACGACGTACTAAAACCAAGTACGGTATTAGGTTTAGTAGCGTATTTACTTAGTGTGCAGTCTAACCAGCAGAAATTGTGTCCTTACCAAATTGTAGACTACTACTAGAGTCGTTGAGCTCCTTAATTCCTGAGTTGAGCTACACGATTACTGACAAATGCTTGCACTGACTGGACAGGTCCACCCAAATATGTGTGGTTCTTTCCTCAAAAGACCATTTCAGACGCGGATCTACATGGTCCTCACATGATTTGACCAAGATTATGTCTGGACTTTAAAATAGACTTTGACCCCTGAGTTTGTTTCGCCATTTCTTCTCAGGGGTATTCAGATAGGAAATGTTGACTCTATCTAGCTTAATTTTTTTTTAATATGACGTGTAAAAGTGATTCCGATATTACAGAATAAACGATTTCATTTCATTTCCCAAGAAAAGCTACTCCAACTAGCGACTTCTTAAAAAAGATGAACTGAGCGCCGCCCTTCGCAGACACTATCAACTTATGAAGCAGCACATTTCCCCACAAATTCCATTTGTCGCGCTAGACTGACAGACAATTTAGCGCGCGCCCATACTCCGGCTCATTGCGTATGCGCTACATTTAAGTAGAACAGCCTTAGCTTACGTTACGGGGTCGCGGGATGTTAGGTTAAGTTAGGTTAGTGAATCTGCAACATAATATAAGGGTTACAAAAGACAGCCATCAAGTGATCAGTAGGTGCAGCGTGCACCTTAATTGCGTAACACACTATCAATCACAATTTGAATAATTTTGAAGCAAATTGCTGATCCATTGCTCGATATGTGCGCAAAATTTTTCTGCTCGACAACGTAAATAACGCAATGAGCGTTGTTGAACTGTCAAAATGAATCCGATTCCTACTGTAAGTGTGTTACGCTATTGCCTCGCAGTTCCCAACTTCGTTGGTAGACTAGATAGGCTAAAATTAAGCTAAACTAAGCTTTATTAATTTATTCCCCGTAGCCAAAAACATACTCGGGTGACACCAGACATAAAAAATCTTATCTTCAAGAACCATGGAAGAAAACTTTCGCGAAACAATTTACAGCTGCAGCGAGACGTGACACAAGCTAACCATGTTACTGCCACATTCTAAAGACATTTTCTGTCACAGCAGAGTATTCACACTGCGCGGCACGTGCCCAGTTTGCGTAGACGATGGCAGACTCTGTAATATCCGACACGTGTCTTATGACGGAATACGGACGACTTTTTATAGTTTATCGGTTTATTTTTGTGCAGACTGCATAGGTTTTTAGACAAAAACTAACATGCAAACTCGGGTCTCTTAGTTAACAATGAGTTGTTTAATGGCCGATTCCCATAATTTATGGACCGTCATTGGTTAAAATTAAGACTCTTGTATCTTTACCAATAATGAAGCGAAGACCTCATAGCTTTGCATAGGATAACTTCCCACATGGAAGTAAATATCACAGATAAAATTAGCTTACGAATCTATTTATATGCCCAGTTTGGCAATAAAAACGTTACCATTTGGTATGCAAAACGATTCGGTTTTGTTTATAGGAACCCAACATATGTAAGTCACTGTGGACCTATGTGTGTTTTGTTACCAACTAGGTAATAGATTCGTTTTACGCTTGGCCTAGATATATTTTCACCGGCTGCAGTTAGATGAATGCTAACAGAAGGCACCGTGACGTAAGCTAGACTTACTATTTTGTTTAATCATAGCTAGATATAAATTATTCTTCGAACTATGGCTTCACGACCGAAGTCTCTACTGAACAAATTTTTTCACACAAGAGGTTAAGCTAAGCATGTGTTAAAACATTGACGTGTGCAACAGAATTGGAGTAGGTAAGAACTTAAACGTACATTGATGGTACACATGGATTAAAATAACACTGTTTGGAGAAGTTTGAAACGAAAAATAAGACATCTGTACCCAACAGAGAACTGTCGGGCATAATCTAGTATACCAAAAAAAAACTTAAAGTAACACACCTACGTGTAATACATACATACATAAACTCACACCTTCTTCCCATGGGTGTAGGCAGATACTACAGAACCCCATCTGCCACAATCCTGACATACCTACTCCTTTTGCTTCGTTTAAGTTCATATACGCAAGCCGGTTGCGAGTACTACGCACCGGACCTTTCTGAAGAACATCGCCAATAAGGTTACTATACCTTCTTCTTTTTCTTCTTTCTTTCTTAGGGCGTCCCCTCCCGGCGTTTCCACTCATATTTGCCTTTTATATTTACAAGGCAGATGTAGTGACAGTGAAGGTGACTAACAAATATATTCCCTTTGTTAGTCACCTATTGCCATTCATCATTCTCTTGCCCTTATCTCAATTTATTTGGAGTCGGCGCAACATGTCTTTCTCTTCCATACTTCTCTATTACACACTCCATCCATCGTTTCTTTGGACTTCCCCTACTCGTATTCACATTCATACTCAAAACTTTCCTCACGACATTTTTCTCATTCCTGCGCATCACACGCCCATACCATGACAACCGATTTTTGCACAACTTTTCAGTCACCGGTGCCACTTTCAGACTTCCTCTTATATACTCATTTCCTTATTCTATCCATTCGCATAACACCACACATCCCCCTTAGCATTCTAATCTCAGCTGCATGCAATTGCCTTTCATTTATTCCTTTTGTGGCCCAAAATTCTGATCGATGCTAGTCACCTTACTCGTGTAATAATCCGTCTAAAAATAAAAGAATATCACATTTCTTAAATTCGATCCCCATCTCACCAAAGCTCCTGTTTCATACAAGCATTGCAATAACCGGATCTGAATCAATATGGCCATTCTCCTAGAAAGCGTTCGTTCCTCGTGTGACGTCACTACACATGTTCCGTCCGGATATTGCAGTGCTACGCTCTCAAACTTAACGCGGAGTTGAGCACTGTGACGTCAGAATATGGCTTAAGAATGAAGCGAGTTAGAATCTCTGTGTTATGTTATGTGGCTAAATGGTCGAAATTAGGATTTAAATTTGGAACTTAAGAATGGAAACTGGCATAAGTAGATGGGCAGAGCATCGTCCTGTTTGCTGATAACAATATGTTCTGTTAACCAATCAGTCTGCCAACATTGGTAATTATGTCCATATGGTTGGCCAATGATATAAGCTGAAGGCTAGACAGTCTATGCACGGCTACGGGCTGCGCTAATGATGATGAACATCCAGCTGTCTTTAACAAAAACTTCAAATCGTTAAGGCAGGTTTATACGAGCCCAGTAATGTAACAGTACAGTAAGTCAGTCCAGTGCTGACTTCGCGCCCTCAAGTCAGTCCAGTTGACTAACCTACCCGTCTATTTTCGGGCACAGTAGCTTCCCACACCTAACTTACTGCCGATCTCGTCTACATGAACCCACTGACTTGGTCTGAAATTCCGAGTCACTAGGTCCAGTCACTGATATCGTGAAAACCAGGCATTATCATAATTTAACAGCTTGCAGAAATCTACTTACAAACAGTGGACTTTAGCCTTCTTTTAGTGCTTAAACCTCTTCATAAACCTCAAAGATACTCATTTTACGCGGCCACACTCAAGTATACATGAAGAATTTTGCACCAAAAGGATCCTTTCCCTGACAAAGTCGTACCGTTGTCGCTACACATAATGTATCACATACGGTAATATAAATCGAAAAGGTAGTGAATTAGCATGGTGCCACGTTGCCCATCGTTTGCATTAAGGTCCGCTGGCGACCTTAGATTAATGGACTCGGACGCGTATGTGCAAACTATACTAAATTGTTTGTATAGTGCCTCAGATCGCATGTACTTTAGTATTTACTTATGATTATAACAGTATAAAAACACTGGCGTTAGGAAGAACAAGATAAATAATTAATAATATTGTGGACAGTTACGTACTAAATGACAAATAAGAATAGAAAATAAAAAATACCTGATAACGTTAGCTTAACATAAATAACACACACATCAGAATCTATACATTATTATTTTCTCATCAACCCATCATTTTCTAATCGCAAAATTGACCTTGGAAATTAGAATGAGAAAAAGCAATAAGGAGTTTTTAACGACATCGTTAATAATTTCTGAATAAATTATGCGACTTAATTATTATTTATTAATTGAAGAGCATTTCCAATAAAAGACCATCAATAATTTCTAAAATGACTGTTTACTTATCTTATAATTTCTGTTTTAGCCTGTCTCTATTTTACTAAATAAGTGTAAATTAAGACGAGTAACATAACATAACTTGACATTAACAAAAATACAAGTCCGGTCCCTTCTATTAGATAAAAAATATTTCTAGTCTTGGACTTGATAAATAAGTTTCATTCCAACGCAATTCCCACGCGCGCGCGCGCAATACGCGTCCCAAAAAACCGGTGAGTGTCCATTTTTCCCTTCTCCACTTCACACCCCTAGCTCGAGGGTAGAAAAATAACTCTCTCGCATAGTCGGGACAGGGTAGCGATGGACATTCATAAGATATGACTTGTATACAAATGTGTGAAAAAGGTTCTGACAAATTATGTTTATCATAAATAGCATTTTGTAGACGTCACTCTATTCACTTTCATAAGAAAAAAATATTTTCTTTTTCTTTGTTCTTTTACTAAGGCATAGTTTGTTTTATGTAACTCGCATTGTCTTCGGAAACAGTGGTACATTGGACACCGGTTGCATTCAAATGTTTGAACATCCGGCTCGAAGGACCAAATTATAATCGGTTCTAAAGGCCGATAGGAATTGACAACTGATTTTAATTGAATTTGCGGTTCTCAATCCAAAATTAATTATGTAATTATTAAAAATGACAGGATAACTTATTTTGACAACAATTACTTAATGACTAGTGCTACTAAGGCTCGACTGGCACATCCTGGACATCAGTACTACTGCCGACCTTGCTGACTTGCTAATCTTTTTACCATGGCATGAAAACTCGCGCAAAAGCCTTCTATCTTCTAAAAAAAAACTTATATCCAAAACTAAGCGCCAACTAAAAATGCTTCTTTAATTATAATTCATTACATTATACCTAAATATTAATCAATACTATAGGTACGTATAGTAAGTATAGTACACGGATATAGTATATTATTAATATATTATTACAAGGTCAATTGATTCACAATTTGCCAGCTTTAAATTCCTCAACGGTATGGTAGTCCAAATAACCCAAAATCTACATACAATTACGTAGAAACAATATCGCAAGTTTCGTGAGGAACGCGATTCTCTTTAAACCTCAAAACTGGGTGCGCTCAAATATCTAAAACTAGTTTCTGCCCGCGACTTCGTCCGCGTGAAATTTCTTGTTTTAACATTAAATATATCCTGTAACATCGCCCGCCCACGCTATTACTTCGTTTTTGCTTAGCGTTCTTTCTTACATTTTTCTCCTCGGTTTCTAAGGGTCCTAGCGTGATGTTAAATAACCTATAGCCTTCCTTAAGAATTGTGCTATTAAATGCAGAAATAATTTTTCAAATCAGACTGGTAGTTCCAAAGATTAGCACGTTCAAACAAACAAGCAAACAAAAAAAAACAAACTCTTCACCTTTATTATATTAGTATAGATATGATAATTCTGTGTTCATAGAATGTGGGGGCTAAGACGTTAGTCCATAAGGTTGCCGGCCCGAACGTTCGCTGAATATTAAATAAGGAAATAGAATGGTTAATACGAGGGTATAGGGTTGAAAGAAATACATAATATGAAAGTCAATTACGTGTAATATTTGGGGTAGGAAACTTGAAGTGAGTGGAATTTGAATCGGAGCTGGAGAAGAATAATGGAACTCATCAGACTCTGCATCTTACATGTTCATAGAGCAGGCGTAGAAAATACTAAAGAACCGCGTCAGATGTAAATTGAAGTAGGTACCCGTTGCAAGTACCTTTAATAATGAGATATGATACTAGTTGCATTTATGGTAACTACCGCTGTATATTTAATTACATAAATTAGATTTGTACTAAGATAATTAACCTATTTCTTGGACACAATATTAACATCGACGAACAAAACTAACGACCCTAAACCACAAAAGGTTTCCTTTCCTTCGAACCCAAATATTACCTTCAAAACATCCCTACGAATACCTCAGAGTGTAACAGATAACATTATCTAAGAACAGTCAAAACTGAGGCACTGGAAGGTTACGCTAAAAATGAGAACGGACATATCGCCCGGAGCCCCATTAATCCTTCGACATTCCGGGCCCCAAGGGCGAAGGGGGCCGTTAATATACTTCACATAATTAAGGGACACGATTTTTATGATCGCATTTTCTGAACAGGCACTTAACAAGGGCAATTGGTAATTGTGTTCATTCTGTTTTATTCAAGAACCTATCTTCTATGTTCGTAAGTGGCACTAGCAAGCCGATCCTGCTTCGCACAGATCTTACGACTTGACAAAATATCGAGACTTTGTTACTATTTGCAAGTTTAATATTACGGTATTACACATAAACCTTCCGGAATAAATTATCTAAGTGATGGTGAAAACCGCAATCAAAGTCACCATCATGCTGCATCGGTTGACGTCATCACGTCAACGCCGGCTGTCGCTGAAAACCAGCTTCTGGGGCTCTGTCTGGATCGCAGCATTATGCTGAGCGATGGCCGTTTTGCGTGGATGTGACGCATATTTTCCCCCAACTTGTTCTGTTCGTGCTTGTGTTCTTTGTTTGCGTCATGTTTACCGCAAATAAGTATATTTTTTTTCTTTTGTTTTTCTTTAAGTTCGTTGTGTAGTGTCGAAGAACAACGCGACTTAAATTTTAATACGTAAAGATTCCCACATTGGGTATGATGAAGGATTAGTGAGTGAGAGAGGCTCGTGAGTTCGAACAACATTCGATGCGTTATTGTTGTTAAGCCTTGTAGAGCCAGTCACTTGCTACGCCGTAGCTGACGTAGCCATGATGGCTACGTCGTAGCATATGCTCAAAAGTGGAAGAGAAGAAAATATACACAGTTTAAGTTGCACTTCATCTATATGATCGTTCTCGTAACCATTCTCCACGCCAGGCACACTCTCCTTAGATAATTGACGTACGAACTCATACGTGTGGTTGAACCCATGTTTTTTGGTTTGACTTTTGCTACGACAGTGTTGCTCGCATATCCGTGCTACGCCGTAGCAACAGAGCGATCATAAAAGTTTAAACACGTTTTAATAACATTAAAATTAAAATTAAAAATTGTACCCTATACTATACTGGTATTTCTATAACTACCCAAAATAGTGAACAAAATTCTATTTCTACTTATAAAGTGCAAGAACAAAGCGAGCGTAGTTCACATAAATTACAACAAACTTATCTTTCACATTTTTCTTCAGATATGAGAATTTAAAACCTAGTCGCTAAAATAAAGTGCTGGCTAGTCTACATTCTTTGTATCGCGCTCTATTCAATTCAGGTGAAACCGTGAAGTGTATTTCAGATTAGAATGTGCTGCAATAAAGTTGTATTTTACAGAGGAATTGATAAAATTGTTCTAGAGAATAGTGTCGAAGTTATCTTTATTCTATTGTAAAATATATTCCATATCATAGTAATAAATAATACCAGCCTATTATTGCTCCAGTGCAGGGCAAAGGCCTCTTCTCATACAGAGAAGGCACGAGCATTCATCACCACGCTTGCTCAAGACGGGTTGGCGATTTCAGACTTATATTAACTACATAATCAGCCTATAATGTTTCCACTGCTGGGACACAGGCCTCCTCTATGTGAAAGGGAGCGGGCCATATTCCACCACGCGGGCCGAGTGCGGGTTGGTAGATGTCACATGTCTTCAAATGTTTGGTTCTAGGACATGCCGGTTTCCTCACGATGTTTTCCTTCACTGTTTTGAGAGCAGTGGGGATGAAATAAACAACACAAAGTAATGTGCCTGCCTGGGTTCGAACCCACAACCTACGACACGTAAGCCAGCGCCGTTACCGCTGGACCACCACTGTTCTCATTTAAAGTAAGTCGGTTTTTTAACGATGATATCTTAGATTTACAGTTGATATCGTAGATTTAAAGTAATTTAAATCTATGTACGACATCAACTTTACGTTAAAAAACCTACTTACGTTAAATTGAAGTTGTCAGTGATGATCAATGTTCATTATTCTCAATAAGAAAAAAGGCTTTTGTCTCGCAGTCAGAACAAGAGTTCCTTGATGGGTAAGAAGTACTGAAAATAAACGTAGGTACACACTTTGTACATAACAACAAACACAATTTCACATGTAAAATAAAAAAAAATAATATGTACTTCTAAAATTACATAGTTATTTAAATTTGGAATATTATGGCTACAACCATAGCCACGTAGGAGAAGAGAGAGAGAGAGAGCACAACTTAGAACAAGAGTGAATTTGCAAGTGTGTTTCAAACATGGCTCCGGGCGTTTTGTTTAGCCAACGATCTGGTTTGAACCGGATATTACAAGTCGCTTGACGCCTTGAGGCGACTCCAATATTGTGCTGTTTTGAAGTGTTTTGTAAAGCTTTTTGAGGGCATTTTTTTACGAAAAGAAATATTAAATACAATTTGACAAAGAAATCAGTAAAATTCTTCAAAAAAACACCCTGAGATTTTTGTCGCTCAGAGGATTACGGAGCTGTCAACCAATACTGACTTGACTTTCAAGTTATTTTTGAAACCACTGAAATATTATGAAGAAAAGGAAAACCCAAACTTGGTCTTAAAAACAATGCGGAGATTTTTCTCGTATTAGACGAATATTATTATTTTTTTTATTATGCAGAAGAACAAACACTGTCCTGTTTGGTATTTATACCAACACCTTTATCTTACTTTGTATCACGTGTACCGTAATTCCATTTCTAAACCCACATAAACAACCCACATAAAATCACAAAACAAAAATAAAAATCTTATAAGTCAATAACAAAATATACGTCAACACATTAACTATACGACAACAGTAATTACATACAACACCCATCACCCACATCCAATATCTCTGCCTAGCCCCAACGGAGTATAACTCGCAGGAAAAACTTGGCCGTACATTCTCGCCATCAAAAAATGAGTGACAGACAAACAAAAACCTTTTACTGTCAGCCAATACTAATGTAGGAAACATCCCACATTTTTTTCATAAGAAATCTCAAAAGACAGTCCCTGGGAGTCGAAAAAGTGATATGGGGGCGTCCCCAAATAGTAGCCATTAATTTGAACCTTGGACACGAGTGTGAGGCGATGACAGGACATTCTGTGCCGTCTAGTTTAGTGGAGAGTTGGATTTTTGTTGGCTTTATGTGTCAAGTGTCGGATATCATTGATACGTGAGTCTTATGGATTATTAGTTGTCTATACAATTATATAAAATTGAAGTGTCTGTTTGTAATGTCAAAACAACAACTTCTTACTAAATGCATATGAAAGTATATACGGTACTTATAACAAAAAAGCAATTTTTAAAATTTTTGTCGGTCTGTCTGTCTGTCTGTTTGTTCCGGCTAATCTCCGAAACACCAAGACTGATTTTGACAGGACTTTCACTGGCAGATAGCTGATGTTACGGCGGGTAACTTAAGTTACTTTTATTTCAGAAAAATAATTAGGGTTCCGCGCAAAAAAATTAAAACCCATGAAATTATGAAAAAAAGTCGGATTTGAAAAATTATTTTTGCATTTCGTAGCCCAATTCTCGAGGATAGTTATAGGCTGTTAAACATCACGCTACGGCCCTTAGGAGACGAGCAAAAAGAAAAAAGTCAGAAAGAACACTTAACGAAAACGAAGTAATAGCGTGGGCGGGCGATGCAACGCGACGGGTCGGGGGACGAGGGAGTTTTATTAAAATGTGGCTGTTATTTTGTATATTGTGTATCTTACGATATCACGCGAACGAAGTCGCGAAGCACAGCTAGTTATTAAATAAATCCGACTCATTAGTGCTTCAGGGAAGGACTTGTTACAACTTATCAAACTACAAGTATCGAGTATTTAATTAGAAAAGCCTTCAGTTTATTCTTCGGAACCGTTAATATTACCGATGAGTTCATAATAATTAATGTCTGATGGATACTTAAAATGGTTTCAAATGAAAATAAAGACTAACAATAGCTCAATTATTTTATTCTTAGAAAACATGCTGATAATACAATTATTTAGAAATGCTATTTTTGTTTGTATTTGGTATTATTTTTTTATAATGTTTTAGAAACATCTCGACGGCGCGGCGGCGGCCCACGTAATGTGATAACTACCGCCGCCTGTGTACAGACGCCAGCATATCAAGCTACTACAATCTGTCAAATTTCTTTAATAGATTTTCGACTTTATTGCTAAATCATTAGGTTCAAGGTTGATTGGAAAATATTGACATTTTCGGGTAGCTTGATGTGCTGGCGTCCATACAACCACAACAACAATGAGTTTGTCGCTGCATTGCCAAACTAAGCAAAATTAAAAAGTCACGTATCTTTGTAAATCTATACAAATATTATAAATGCAACTCTGTCTGTATGTTACCTTTTCACACGTAAACCACTGAACCGACCGGTACGAAATTTGACAGATACGTCACCTGGAGCAGGACAAAGGCTACCTTTCATCCTGTATATTTGTATTTAAAAAATATGAAATGCAAAATTCACGTAGACGAAATAGTGGGCTACAGCTAGTAATCTATATCTTCTTCGTTTTATTCTACCCAACAATACCGACCAATTCACGACCACCAAAATCTAAATATTTGATTTCACATAAACGGCCACTTATGAAACGTCAGAAGCTAGGTGCACGGTTCCAATTGATCGTTTCCTATGGAGAAGAGCCGGAAAGAAACTCCACGGTTACTGTTTTAAAAATAATTGGCTTTTACAATGTTTTCAAATTACAGTATTAATAGGTATGGGAGGACAGTGTAGGCCTGTCAACAAGTACCAGGTACTTAACAAAATAGAAAATGGTCTACACCATTACCATTCCGATTATATTCATGCGAAAACAAAAACAAGCAGCCTTTTACTTCAAGCGGTGTGAGCGTTACCCTTTCAGAATATGCAATAGTACATAAACAGGTTGCTCTCAACTAGGAAGCCTGGGGAAACCTTTTTACTTTGTTTTTCTAACGTTCGTAGATGTTTACTCAGACGTTTTAGAGGAAAATACTGTTTACGAGATAGAGTATGTATTCGACAAGCTATATGACGCACCTAGAAAGGTATCAAGTTTAAGTGATACCATTATGAATCTAGAGTTCGTTTTTTGAAAATTATTATGATGGGTTTCACTACTGGAGGTAGACCACCACCTCTTAAAGCAATATTATTGTAATCTTACTTGAGTGTGGGAAAGAGATGGAGCTAGACGCTGAACTGCCTTCCGTTTTATTTCCAAGCAATACGGTTTTGCATATTGGTTGTCTTGTGACATAGTAGTTAGGTGTACACAAACAGACTCATATACAAAGCCAACACTGTAAGGCCATTAGTGAAGTGATATTACTACAATACAATATATTTATCATTTAGTTATAAAAATCTCGTGTCACGATGTATGTCCTGAATGAACTTCGAAACTACTGAACCGATCTTGATGAAATTTGGTCACTATGTGTAATTTGGTCCAACTTAAAAGATAGGATAGTTTTCATCTCGATTAATGACCTCAAGTAACAGTGCGGGCAGGCGATGCGATGCGACGGGATGGGTCGGGGAAACAAGAGATTTCACGCGGACGAAGTCGCGGGCGGAAGCTAGTTTTATAAATAATTATATATTTTAGCTTTATGTAATTATATGTTATTGTTTGCGTTATACGAGTAGGTATATTAAATATTTTAGTTTAAGACTTCGTGTATTCATATTCTTCTCTTCTTGTTCTCACACACTATTGCCTACATTTCTTTTTCATTTCTCCTTTCGCAGGTCTGCTGGAAGAAATTTCTTAAGAAATAAGCAGTACCTTTGTACTCAATACTTATAATGTCGTATCTGTATACTTATATTTTATTGTGTGTACATAAATAATAAAATAAATAAATAAAATACAATACGAACATAGACACCAATAAGGTAGTCGGAAAGTCGGATAAGTAGGTACTATTCTTCCGCATCTCATTGGCACTCGTCTACGACTACATTACAAGCACCTCGTTCATACTCCGACCTACCCCTTACTAATAAAGATACCGTTACACCCTATGGTTACTCCACAAAATTAAGTTGCCTTGTATTCTGCACACCCTACACCACGGGGACTCTTTATAAAGTCGTATAATAGATGTTTTAACCCAAAAGCGATAAAGAGGACTCATTTGCATACTAAGTTCGTTAACTTTAATTACTGAGTCCCACGGACATACTTATAATATCTTTGTTACGTCGACTTAGGCTAAGGGGCTCGACATAAGGCCCGTTGTACACGGCACGGTCTCTTTACGGTACGGCGGCGTCTTAACCACGCTGTAGAAAAATCGTGTGAGCTTGTATATGCACTAAGGCGGCGACACCATGCCGTAGTACCACCGTATCGGTTAACAAGCTTCCATAGTGATTCATACAACACTGATGACCGTGCCTACACACGGCGAATCAACCGGGATTTTTTACGGCAAAACCGTAGTTTTTACGGCAAGAAAAACGTGTGTGTACATAGGGCCTAAGAGTAGAGTTATAGTGTTCTATCTCTTTCTATCCTGCAATGTTGGATCGAGATGGCAATATCGAAGATATAGGCGCAGAAAATTAAATAAGCTATTATGTTGTAAGAGATAGCGATATTTTGTTTATTTTTCGCTCGTTTCGTTTATCCGATGTAGGTAGATGTTTACGCTTGTTAAATATTTGGGGATCTAACATTAGTTTGGACTTATTATTTACTTTAAAGCAGTAAATGTCACTGTTTGCTCTTAATGTTAAAAAAGAGAAAATAATATTATCAAACTGTAATGTTATGTTTGTGGGATGCATTGAACAACGTGCATAACCTGTGTGTTTGCAATTTTTGACTATTAAAAGACTAACACTTTCTCAGAAAGTGTTCCACTTCGGGCCACTACAACTTGGCACTGGAATACATGGTGTAACTCATAGGTTACACCAGTGGCGAAGCCTTCATACAACCCGATTCCTATCGGCTTCCCTTTGGAACCACCACTCTCCTTAATGTCTACTATTGCCAAATAATTACACCTGTGTGTGTAACATCACATTATAAATATTTAATACCAGTTTAATACAGTCATCATAAGATTAAAAACATTACAAAAATGCCTTAAATTTTCTTGTCTGAGTTTATGAGAAGTGAACAATTTTTTCTTCGGCTTCCCTCTAATGATTGATTGTAGCTGCACCACTGGGTTACACCACTAAATACTTTAGCTTGCATCGATCATAATCGATGCAAGCAAAATAACGTCCTGGAAAGATATACAAAGAAAGAAAAAGTATTTATTAGGACTCGCACAGAATGATCACAAACTAAACTAAACACAATCATATAAAAGAGCAGATAGAAAATCTCATATACATATAAGTTATAATCCAAACCAACTCAACCATTCCAACTTTGAACAACAACCCGTAAGTAGGTACATCGAGTTGCTATCCATTAAGGACTGCGGCTCATTACGCTGATTCGCCTCATTTGATGCTGTACTTCCTTGTAAGGTAAGATCAAGTATATTGAGTGGATGTTTTGGTAGAAACATCGAAAATCCTGACCAAAATATTGACTCAAACAACCTTGGTTTACTATTTTTGTTCTGAATAAAAGATCCAATAATATTCAGTGGCAAAGACTGAAAGCGGTTTGGGAAGTCGGAAAAATGAAGAAAAGCTTCAAAACAATAGCAAGTTATGTTCGGGATTTCAGAAGTGCTGCATCATTGATGACAAAAAATAGACATACTTTGAAACTAAATTACAGTGTTACAATACTTTAAACATCAAAATTATTACAAAACATCATAACATAACATAACGCCTGTAATCCCCGAAGGGTTAGACAGAGGTGTATATAAAGTAACACTCACATTTCACTAGTTAAGTATGTTTAAGTCCCATGTAATAGGAGGCGCGCCTATTTCCATCAACCGGGCACAGATCCAGACTCCGGGCTGCTACTAAGAAATTCCTGATGAAAAATTCAATAACACTTTGCTCGACCTGGGAATCGAAATTATTGTTTAATTATATCAATCACCGAGCACAAAAAGAATGTTAAAATCATCACTTTTATTATTGTTTTTTGTATTTTTTTTTTCATTTCGGGAAATAATCGTAAGTTCGTCCGCATCGCTGTCAACAGGAAAAGTGCCCAAAAAGCTGGCAGCATTGCCACGTTGTATACAATGCTGATTCTTTGGTCAAAAAATAGGACAGCCCTCAGTCACGTGTAGAGTCGGCCAATCGCTTGGCGATGTCTCGAAAAACTAATTACTACATAATACTACTAAAGAACTACTAGAAAAGAAAACCCAATGAGCTTTTACTGAACATTGTCTTTTCAAGCAAGATACATAAGGTATATTAACCTCTCGCAATCCTTTCTTTCCGAAATACTTAAACGAATTTAAAGCTCCAAGAATAATTACCTCTTCGCACACCGGACGAAGCTTGGCACTTGCTAAATATCTTACACTTGCGGTTTACTTAGTACGTACAATATTACAGCATTTTACATTCTGTGATTATCTCACACACTGACTTATTACTTGTTATAAAATTTTAAGGAAATCGTATAGTTTTACAATGTTTGTAAATATGTAAGCACCATGTTGGTATCTTTCACATAATTAATTTATCTGTCATTGCTTCATTAGGGTTCCGTACCCAAAGGGTGCCAAACGGAACCCTATTACGAAGCCGCCGCTGTCCGTCCGTCCGTCCGTCTGTCTGTCAGCGGGCTCATGAAACATAATAAGTATACCTACAGTTGAAATTTTCACAGATTGTGTATTTATATTGCCGCTATAACAACAAATGATAAAATAAAGTTACAATAAACTATTGATTTTGAAAAATAAATCTTAGGCCCGGAGGATGAGAGATGTGTTTTAAACAACCAATAGAATTTCTATTCTCACATCTCGTCTCCACTCAGCTTCAGTGAATACCACTGAGCAGAGATGTATCATATTTGTATGGCGGAATCGAAGTGGAATGTGAGCTGTATCTCGCCGGGGTTGAGCTGGGTGACGATGACGGTACAAAGCGGCGCCTTGCAAGCTGGTGAAGGCGCGCAGCGGAGACGAGAGATGTGAGCGGCGTGCAGTGAGCGGTGCCGCTAGTTCCCCCCGCTTCGCACAACCCGCCAGCCGCTCTAGCCAGCACACATCTCCGCTCCATTCTAGCCAGTCCCATCTTCGCACAGCTTCGGTGGATACACTCTAGCTGAAAAACATCTCTTCTAGTCTCCGCTTCGGACATCCCCGCACATCTCCGCTTTGGTGGAGTCCGTGTCATTGTCTAGAACTCATCGAGTAGAATACAATTTTTTTTTTAATCTTAAAAAATGAAGAAATAGGGGGCCGCAAAATTTGTCAGTTTTAGACCATTTTTGTACGAGCTCTATCGCAACAACTAAACAAGTTAGGAATTTGAAATTTCTGTATACCATGTACGTTACGTCATAATAAGGTTGAAAAGTGGTTCACTGCAAGTGTCCGCGATGGTACCATATACTTTATATAATCAAAAAATATTAAAAACGTCGATTCATAAGCAAATATGGCCAATTTTCTGCAACTGCAAAAATTAACTATGTAATTCACAGCATAATTATGAAATTTGCGATTCGATTTAAAGACGGTTCGGTTTCGGTTCATCAATTAAAATTTAAAACAAAATTGATTGATTGTTAAAATTTAAGATGAAAAATATTATTAATTTAGTCTTTTCATAAAAATTAAATTAAATTAAAAATAAAAGGGGGACCCCCATACAAGAAACGTGTTTTTTTTTTTAAATTGAATTATTTAAAAAAAATTATTTAAAAAAAAAATTGCGTTAAATATTATACAGTGGTAC
Organism: Fissipunctia ypsillon; assembly: GCA_947568875.1. Classification (NCBI taxonomy): domain Eukaryota; kingdom Metazoa; phylum Arthropoda; class Insecta; order Lepidoptera; family Noctuidae; genus Fissipunctia; species Fissipunctia ypsillon. Next base: position 21,246,997 of record OX387649.1, read on the forward strand.
GGAACCCTTCATGTGCGAGTCCGAGTAGCACTTGGCCGGTATTTTTAAACTATTGTGGTATAGTTATTTTATTCCAGATGCATCGTCTTCACATAATAATATAAAGATAATAATTAATGTATACAAAATATTGTAAAACAGCTTTAAAAGAGTAACGGTGGAGTTTCGTGCCCATTCTTCTCCATACGAAACTACTTTTCGGAAGGGGCGACTAGAATCAATTCTATTTTTTTGTAAATTTTGACGTTCAAGGGGCGACTAGAATCAATTCTATTTTTTTGTAAATTTTGACGTTCATAATTGCCTATTTGAAATAAATGATTTGACTTTGACAGCAAAGCGTTTTTTTTTACTTTAAATATAGTTTAAGTAGATCCGTTTACAAAAACAAATCATTACGTAAATAACCAGAATCGGGGTCATAATTCTCCTGCCCTTGTCCCAATTTATAATATTTGGGGTCGGCGCAGCATGTCCCCTTCTTCCAAACTTCTCTATTACTCGTCTCAGTAGTCACCTCCTTTCTAGCCATATCATCTTTCACTCAGTTCATACATCGTTTCTTTGGTCTTCTCTTAGTGCGGATTTCACCAATCAAACTGATCGCGATCAGCACTTCTAAACCGTGTTCAAGAGCCGTCAGTGTCAATATTCCACAACAATTTTGACACTGACAGCTCTTGAACCCGTTTTAGATGTGCTGAACGCGTTCAGTTTCATTGGTGAAATTCGACCTTACTGTTATTGCTATCCACATTCGTACTCAAAACTTTCCTCACGACATTATCTGAAGCTAGCTAGCTTATCTTATGTCACCAAATGTTACAAAAAATAGCTAGAGAAAACATAATTTCTATAATACTAAACATAATTTTAAAAATCGCATAAATCGGATTAGTGATCCTCGAGTAAACGCACGAACAGGTAAACAAGAGACGTTGTATTACATTATATTAGTGCTTGTTGCTTACATTAGGTAAGCATAACAAAACACACCTCTCACAGAATTTTCCTTCCGTAAAATCCTTACACTATCTTCCTAGTTACCATGCAAAACTATCCCCAAGAACTTTATTTCATTCGCACGAAGCGTAGCAGCAAGATTTTATTTTTCAGTGTCTGCTAAAAGGCAGTTTTCTCAACCCCCTCCATGCCGCGGGATTGTTAATATTCCGTAGTCGGACTTACACGAGCTAGCAACGTGCTTAGACTGGGAACCATTCCACTTGCCAATGCAATGTCTTTAATAGGACCCATAAATTGAATATACATTAGCATGCGAGCAACTACATGAAAATAGACTCGGTGTGTGTATCTGTAATGCGACGTTTGTATGATTGTATTGGATTTTTTTATTGGAATTGTGAGCTGGGTTTTACATGGATATGAGTTTTTATAAGTTGGCAAATAGACCAACTCAATGAAAAGTAAATACTGCCTTAGGTATAGTCGACCTGGTTTTAATAATATAATAATTACTAACTGAACAGACAGCTGTGCTGCCGGGGAGTTTGTTGCGTCACTTCTTCTTCCCAGCTAAAGCACTAGGAAGTGCTAATTTAAATTAGATAATTTCAACCTTAGTGAAGTTTCAATTTACTGGGAATAGGAATGATGCCTCGGTACAAAAAAGAAATTCTATTTAGTCCGTCAGTCAGATGATAAAAAAAAATATTAGACACGTATTTTTTGCTTTATCATATTAATAAAAAATTACTTAGTTATAACGCATTAAAGTCGGGAATTAGGGGTTCGCTACGTCACAACTGAGTATAAAATCTAGCAAGACGTGACGTCATGCCACATTTTAATAAATAAAATAAATAAAAATAAAAATCTTTTAATTCAGACAAGGTCCATTTGGTTAGTACAACACACAACTTAGAAACTAGTGTTAGTACTTACATCTACTAGAAAAAACAAAACAATTATTAATTATACGCCACAGTGGCATGTAGGCGTATCCAATGCCCCAGTATAGGACCGTCCCACCTGTCCGCTACAGTGCTCAGGATGCTGTTGGGGCTGCCGCGTACCCTGCGCATGATGGAGGCGCATCGCTTGCGCATGATGGCGTGAAAGCCATCTATGCCCGCTTCTGCGAACATGCCAGAAGCACTGCAGTAGCGCGGCAACCCCATCAACACCCTGAATGCATTGTTGTATTGAACGCGCAGAGTGCTGTATGCCCTCTGCGTGTAGTTGACCCACAGACCGCATGTATAGAACGACTGACAGTACGCTCTGAACAGTGTGGCCTTTACTTCAGTTGAACATTTCGCAAATCTGCGAGCCAACATATTGCAGCGGACAGCCAACGCTCTGCGCTCACGCTCTATGTCCAGGCTGTCTTTAAGGTCCTCGGACACCCAGTGGCCCAGATACTTGAACGATGTGACCTGGTTTAAGGGGCTTCCGCAAAGTTTCAGCAGTGGTGCAATCGGGTAGGTTTTAGTGCCTGCCTTGAATACCAGTACTTCACTTTTCTTAACATTGTATCTGAGCCCATGGGCCTCCGCGTACCCTTCACATATCATGAGCAGACTCATCATTGAGTTAATCGATGGGCTCAGCAACACCATGTCATCAGCATAACTAATATTGTTTACACATATTCCGTCTACATAACAACCTTGATAAGTGTTGCTAAGCTCAACGATCAACCGGTTAATGTACAGACTGAAGAGGCGGGGGGAGGTCAGGCCACCCTGTCTCACTCCGCACTCCAGCCTATACACATCCGATAACGAGCCTGCCCACCTCACACAATTGGTCTGGTTGTTATACCAATACCGTAGTATTGATATCACTCCCCTATCCACTGTGGTATCGTTCAGCAGTTTCTGCCACAGTAAGTCGTACGACACCAGATCGAATGCTTTGGAAAGATCCAGGAAACACGCGTTAACTGGCGTTTTCCTAGACGTATAATACTGGACAGTATGCTTGAGAGACAGTATGGCACTTTCCGTGGATAGACCAGGTCGGAACCCAAACTGCGCATCATGTAAATCGATGCGGGTCGCCATATGCCTATCAAGCAGGCTGTCCAGCACCTTAGCAATGACAGTAGCCAGCGATATGGGCCTATAGTTCGAGAGATCTGATGTGTCCCCAGTCTTATCCTTCACAATAGGCACAACCACAGTCTTCATAAGATCGCTGGGCAGATGAGCATGACTCAGGCAAAGTGAGAAGAACATCGCCAGCACCCTTGGCAGGTGAACTCCTGCATGCTGCAGGTGTTCGATGCTGAGGTAGTCATGCCCCGGAGACTTGCCCCTAACCATATTTTTAATTACATTAGCGACATCTTTCGCTGAGAACCTGACATTTAAATCCATCAGACATTCCTCAGCAGCGACCGCCTGCGATGCTGAACCAAGAGAGGATTCCACTTTAAAATGTTCCACAAACAAATTTGCTATTGTGGTTGGCTCATGTTGCCACGCCACACTCACTCACATTTTAACTCAATGTATCGCCGTTATCTTTTGATTACGTAAAAAAAGAAAAAATACGTGTCCAATATGTTTTAATAATCTGCATGACGGACAAAAAAAGTTTAGTCCACTAAACTTAAGCATCGTCTCTTGATTACAGACCATTAACCCTGCTAGTCAAGCTTTACAAGGAAGGAAAACATCGTGAGGAAATCAGAACCAATGAACCGTGTTTTCCTTCAACATAAATCCCTTGATATATGAAATACCCGTAAAATATGCAATCCCTTTGCAAGCAACAACATCTTTAACCGTACATGTCAGTCAAAACAGTGTGTTTATTATGCTACAGTATGTATATTTGTCGCGGGATCCCTCCGAAATTTCTCACCATTTTAAGGTAAATTAAGTCAGAATTGTGGGAACATTCATGTGTTAAATGCTCTGTAATACTCGTTATGAATGATCGAAAGGTGATAAAACATGTTTTATTGCATAATTGAATTCCGTTCATATAGTAATGGGGTGATATGGTGACAGCGTTAACAAATAGCTGTAAAATAAGGAGACTTTTGTGTGAGGATACCGGACTCACTAATCACTATTATAATCTGTTAATTGCCAACAGCACAGCCGACTTAGGTGAATTTCACCAATGAAGCTGAACGCGATCAGCACATATAAACAGCTTTCAAGAGCTGTCAGTGTCATCATGTTGTTGAATATTGACACAATATACAGCTCTTGAGCGCGGTTTAGATTCAAATTCAAATTCAAATGATTTATTTTGTGAACACAGGTGATAGATGTGCTGATCGTGTTTAAAGAAGGGCGAATTTCACCAATAAAACGATCATGTTCAGTTTTATTGGTGAAATTCGCCCTTGGCCTTGTTGTGATGAGTTTTGGTTTCTGTGACAGACAGCTCTATAGTTGCCAGATTTTTACATAGTTCTATAGTTCTGTAGTTCTTCAGGGAAACCTTGGGAAATCCCGGCGCTCACGTAATCGAATATCTTTTTGAGATATCTAGCTAATAGCAAACTTTTCCACAAGACCGTCAACAAAGAAACAAAATCCACGTACCCACAAAGTATGGAATATCACCGAACAGATTGCGTGCCAACAAAACATAAATATCCTCCTTAAAGTGTCCGGCAGAAGTTACAAGTGTCCGGGCACTGGCGACCGAGGGTTTATGACAGGAAGCGAGGAATCCATAGTGGAAATGTTAAAGACTAGACAGGCCCACATTGTGTTTTGATGTTTATTAGACAGGGGATTGAGACTGCATTGAGGAAATGGATTGCAATCGCGTTATAAGTAGGTCCTTTGGTACATTATGAAGAAAAGCTTTGAAAGCTGAAAGTATCGGTACCTAATGATTTTGTTGGGTTAAGACTTCAATTTTATTAACAAAAGAATACATTATTTGTCAATTTAGGGCTGATTTTTCCATCTCCAGATAACTTTAATCTGAAGAATAAAAATGGCGTATTTATTTTCATATAATGTTACGAAGAGTGTGGTCATGGTCTTTGGGGCCAGGGGTGAATACCCAGAAGCAGTACCTTCAGTTAAGCTGAACGGTATACCTCTTATGAGGGTATACCGATTAAATATCTGGGTCACTTATTGACCACTGGTCTCAAAGACGATGAGGATATTGACAGGGAGCGGAGGGCGCTGCGTGTGAGAGCTAACATGATTGCCCGCAGATTCAGGCGTGCCTCTAAAGAGGTCAAGCGCATTATATTTAGTGCTTACTGCACGTCTTTTTACACTTGCAGTTTGTGGGTTCATTATACGCAAAAATCAAACAGCGCCCTTCGCGTCCAATACAATAACGCAATCAGGGTGCTGATGGGGTTGCCCCGATACTGGCAGCGCATCAGGGATATTCGCTGAAGCTCACGTGGGCTGTTTCTACACGATGATGCGGAAGCGGTGCGCATCCTTGGTGCGTGGGGTGCGGGGTAGCGCCAACAGCATCCTGTCTATGATAGCAAGCAGGCTTGCACTGCTGCAAGATTTCGGCTGGGCCTGTCACCTTGCAGCAGAAATGTCACTATCTATTTCTGTTTTTGGTTTTTGTCTTTTTGTAAGTGTATTACTAACGTAGTTTGTAAGTATATTGTTACTAACACTAGGAGTCTTGTTGCTCGAAATAAATGATTATTATTATACAATAGCTGTCAAACTGTTATATTAACAAAAAAAATAACGCTTTGAAGAACACGCTTTGAGAGGTACGACCATAACAGTACTAACAACAAATCTTCTGTTGTGTCTCGTTTTTGCCCTTCAAAAAGTTAAACTAAACATGTAAATATCATCGTGGTTTAAATCGACAATTCACCGGTTTTGTGTATTCCTTATTTCAAACAACATTCCATCTCATTTTGCCACAAAAAAAAAATAAACGTTAATGCTAAATATACTGAACATGTAAACTTGATTCCAAAAACTCGTACCTTCAAGTACAATTCGTTATACTAAAATAGTAAAATAAAAAAATCATCATCATCTGCCTGCCTTTTCCCAACTATGTTCAGGTCGGCTTCCAGTCTAACCGGATGCAGCAGAATATTTTACAGCCCAGTACCTGGGTAATACGATACCCCTTGGTAAGACTGGCTGTCAGATTTTCGGGCTCCTGGCGACCCGTAACGACTGTCAATGATCCACGAATGACAGCCGGGACCAACGGCTTAACGTGCTTTCCGAGGCATGGAGAGGTATGTAAAGATGGTCACCCATCCACGGACCAACTGCGGCAAGCGTAACTTAACCTGATCGATCGACCCGTGCGGTTGTTATTACTTGGCCACAGTCCCAAACTAGTAAAAAAATAAAGGTTACAAAAGATAGAACTTTTATACGCCTGCCACACATAGGTATTCACTGAAGCTTCATCAAAAACTAAAAAAAAATGTTCTTCAATCAGCTTGCCAAAACCCAATTTTTATCTCTATTTCCTCCTAAAGCATTTCCACTAACATTTGTGCCAAATTCGCGTGTACAAAGCCAGCTTCAAAGAGTGGCCTTTATAAATTAATTAAGCCACGCAACTGCCCACACTATGTTTGTGCCACAAAAGAGCCGTTGAGGTAAAACAATTGGTCCATTTTGTCCCCCGCGCTGCATGAAGTATGTACAACTTTTAGTATTAGTTTCCTTTGTTCGTAAGGATGTGCAGGCTTTGAATTGAGCGCTGCTGTTGCAAATATTTTGATAGGTTAAGTGGTTAAGTAATGGATTAGTTTACAAATTTTTCAAATTGCGAACCGAAATAGATGAGATGTAGTGACATAAATTTAAAAGAGTATGCTTAGGTGGTTAGGTCATGATGAGAGTATGAATGAAATGCGACTAACAAAAAGTATTTACACGGCAGATGTGAGTGGAAACGCCGGAAAGGGACGCCCTGGAAGGACATAGGTATAGTGACTTTATTGATAATGTTCTTCAAAAAGGTCAGGTGCGTAGAACTTGTAACCAGCGGTTGTGTATGATATATGAACGTAAACGAAGCAAAAGGATTATGTAAGGATCGTAACATGTGGCGTTCTAGTTTCTGCCTACCCCCGTGGAACGAAGGCGTGAGTTTATGTATGTGTGAACCGAAATACATCCTAATCTAGTTCTGTATAATCTATTATATTGATGTCTTATTAGCTAGAACAAATACTTACGGTAAACTATGTTTCGACCTGGGATAATCTCCCACGTTTTTGACGTGCGTTCCCTTCTGAATCACCTGAGTCGAGCGACGCTGTTGGCGACACACGTCACCACGCACCCCTGAATGCGTATGTATCGGGGGTACAAACCACAAGGACCTCGATGAGAGACGGGTAGCGAAGAGGAGAAATAAGTAAATTTTCTTCTTGATTTTCACTGTAGATTTATTACTTACCACTTATCGCTAGTAAACTGCGAACTGAACTGACTTAAAGAATTCTAAACTCGTTTCTTTTATACAATTTGTAGGGTTTCTCCCCAGCGCGAACTAACATGTTGTTTATATGAAACCTGCAGCCGGGTAAAACCCTAGTGTATTTTCAACACGTGTGGATTGGCGTGTGAACTACAGCCGGGAAAAACCCTCATGCTGTTTTAATAGTAAACAAATCTGCGATTCATGTCGTCGCCAACACTATCGTCACTGAAAAATTGGCAGAGAATTCAAATTTAATTTTTATGTATACCTTGGGTGGGATATACACACCTATAAGAGACCTATGGTGCAGGTTTATTCCTAGTTCAGGTAGAATTCAATGATTACATATCTCTAGTTTAAGGCCCAAATATTGTAAATATTTATGTAAATCAATTATTTCAATAACAAATCTTGAACAATTTCAATTTCAAAATTCAGGTCAGACAAATAGTTTCGGACGCAGAAAGTCGAATAACATATTTTTTTCTAGGCCTACACTATAAAAGTTGATCTTTGGATCAGACATAACAAAGTTGCTCTTGAAATTGAAACAAACCCGATTTCAAGAGAAAACAAACACAACTTATGAGAAACATACCAATAAAAATTAGGAGCAGTGGTGGCCCAGTGGTAAGGGTACTTAAGAGTTGTAGGTCGTGGGTTCGAACTCAGGCAGGCGCTTTACTTTGTGTCATCACCACACTGCTCTCAAAACAGTGAAGGAAAACATTGTGAGGATACCGGCATGTCCTAGAACCAAAAATTCGAAGACATGTGATATCTACCACCCCGCACTGGGCCCGCGTGGTAAATTATAGCCCACTCCCTCTCGAAGAGGGGAGGTTTGTGTCCCAGCAGTGAGAAGGTTATAGGCTGATTGTGAACAGCTAATGACCTTTGGACCTTCTTTCATACAACCTTCGTAGTCACCCGAGAGAATATCAAATGAGAATAAAAATAAGAAAGATATTCTGTTAAAAAATAATGTTTTCGTGATCATTCAAGTGAAGATTTATGCTTATATTGAAAACACAATTGGAAAAATGTTTTAAATAATATTTGATTTGATTACCTACAATGAAAACTAGAGACAAAATAATGTTTTCGAATAAAGTACGTTACTTAACTACTTGCCTACTTACTGTCACCTTGCAACATCCCACCATAGATAATACACTATATAAAGAAATAATCCCACTGCTGTGGGCAAAGGCCGTGACTTCCAGCTCATTCGATCCAGGGCTAATGTGGACCACTGGTTATGCGTTATACTATTTTTTTTAAACTAGCGAAGTGCGTATCGGACCACGCACAATGTAGGGCTCCGTAGTTGGGATGAATCCTAAGAACAAACAACATTGTAGTTGAAAAACATGTTCTCTAATTCATTCCATCTGCAAATGTAAGTTGGTCGACTGTTACTCGTAACTTGTAAAGCCTACTTAGCTGTGATAGTATTCCTTGTAACTTCGTTATATATACTACTGCCGTGAATTTTTTCACATATCCAAAAACAACCATTTAGCTGGCGGGGGACACGCTTGACTCTAATAAAAATTTGCACTTTAAAGCTTACTGTTTCGCAAACGAATCCGTGATTCGAAAAATGTGTGTCACACACCCGCAAAATTTTTGAACGCCTATCCAACGACACCCCACACCGTGGGATAGACGAGAAAATAAAAGCCATCCCCACGTTATGTAGGTGTTGGGGATGCACACTAAAAACACTTTTTTTTTTTCAAGGTTTTATTTTACCACTTTGTAGGCGTGATTAATATGTATACCAGTGCTAACTAGTACCAAGTCTCTGAGCTAAGCCTCGGACAGACAAACAGACGGATATGGCGAAACTATAAGGGTTCCTTGATGACTACGGAATCCTAAAAAACAACCATTTAATTAACTGATTATGATGATTAACTTCATGCGGATACATCATAAAATTACATCTCTCTCATTTAATTTCTCTTAACATCATATAAACCCGCTATTTACCTTAAAAACACAGATGCCAAAAATGAATCACTTAACTTATTCATCCAAAAGAAAATTAAATAAAGAACATTAAAACTTTGTTTCCGACTTCCTACGTCTAAATTATAAACACAGAAACGTAAAGAAAAATGAGGGAAACCAATAAAAATGTTGCCAGGGCGAATATTACATGTAGAATTAAAGTACGGACTAATTAAAGTGGTGGGGTGGAGTGGGCAAGCCTGGCAACCGTTAAGAATTGGATTACATTAAGGATTCATAGTACGCTAGTTATAAATTGTGTACCTATTGGCATTAGCATGCTGTGTATTCAGCCTAATGAAGCTTGCGCGAATCGCAGTGTATTGTTTAGTGTGAATAAGGAATGTATTGCTGACTAGCTATTGCACGCCTTACAACGCTTCAGCGTGTGAGGGTGCTCTACTTTCGATATGTCGCCTTGTCAAAATTTTCCAACATAAAATCGTTTCTATACTCTCAATTATACATGGAATTCGTATTATCGGGGAACTTTTAAAAACTAGAGACTTCAAATTATAAGATTAATATATTTTTAGACAGACATACCTTGATATATATATTTTTTAATGTAATTAAAAAATTACGTGTAGTGCTTTCCGTTGAGATGTGTATCTGTTTATCGTCACGATTCACGTCGTCACAGACAATGGATTAATCTAAATCTTCTTCTATATAAGTTTTCATTCGTCCTTCGGATGAACCCGATTTTCGTTATCAAACTCATAAATCGTTCGATGAATCTTCTTAATTTTTTTTTTTGGAAAAATTTATTGTCAACATGTTTCTGTCTGTGAGGCGTGCACTTTTGGATTTTCCAAATTTTTTGTTTCTGCTTTATGGTTGGTAGCACGGTAGGTGGGTAGTTGGTAGGTTTTGATAGCAACGTACAAATTTACTTTTGCTAAACCTACACTGTAATCACACTTCATAATCTCTATTGGAGATTTTTCATGCCAAATAGAGGAGGCTCCTTACTAAAACAGGTGAGGTTGACCACTGAAGCCTTAATCACTCATTGTGCTGTCCACGATAAATCTATTGCTCCTAGACATAAATATGAAGTTTGCTTGTTGAATACATATATTAACAAAATGTTATTTTTCCCGATGCGTTTGAGCAAACTTTGGGCGTGAAAAACAAAATACAAAAGTTATCTAATTATTTTAATTTCTAAAACCAAAATGAGGGTGCATTTTTAATTCAAAATATATCAAAAGCTAAATCCCTCTACCATTTTGACTGACACTCAATTATCTTTTAAACCCTCGCGAGAATAGATTCAAGATATTCAGCTTAATCCCTAATGATTAATTTTCATATATTACTTCGTGAGCCCTTGTAGCGAAACCATCTAGCCTTGGGCCAGAAATACATCAATCTGTACATCTTGGGCCAACCACAGGGTCTCGGGGCAGATTAAGGCATTTCTGTCTAACATAATCTTGCGGCTTTTGAAACAATGTGACCACACCATTATACGGTGCTGGTTTATCTAAATGATCGTATATTGTTTTTGAAATGGTGTTTACTTTTGCAAATAATAATGGATTGTGTTATCTAATCTATCTTGGGAGTCTGTTTGGAATGGAATATGAATGTAAATATATGTGTTTTATTAATTTTTGACGAGCTTGAAAAACAATAGACGATAGACTTGTAGCTACCGATTTTTTTTTCTATATTATAATTTGGGACGAAATAGTATTTATGTCAAAAGTAGTAATTTAATAGTTTTTCCAAGTTTAAATATAATCATCATCCTTCTGTCCTTATCGGGAGTCAGCGCTATACCCGTCTTTTTCGTCCATAGATTTTAGCCTTCATCTTAATGTTCACTTCTGAAGACAATATTTTGGTATTTGATTATATCTGTTCCCCAACCAGAAACTCCAAAAATTTGGTTTTGAATACATGATTAACATTCAAAACTACCTCCTGTAATATTCGCAATCAATCAATCAAATCGACAACCCTACACTTGACGCCGCAGAGCCCCAACTCAAATTAATACGACACACCGCATTAAATTCCGTTCCATACCCGATACCGAACCAATATCGTACAATATCGGTACGATATTAAGAAAACAATCGCTCATTCCACACAGTAATCACGCTAGGGTTGTATTCCCAGCACGCAAGAAACAATTCTAACAGAAAATACATTTCAATTCTTTATTGAATCCTGCCTCCCTCCATAACTTAACTCTCTGGGGTTTTAGTTCGCCATCGGTTTCGTATCGAGGGTGTTGGGATACGGTGCTAGCTGGAAAGCGAGCGTGTTTCGCCGTGTCCTCGAAATTATTGAGTACGTTCGGGTTGAAGGGAAGCGTGTTAAATTAGGTGGTCTGTGGAATTTATTTGTTTTGATTGGTTTTAGGTATGGGGACTGGGGTGAGAGCTGCTGTATTGTGAACCCATCTATTATTGTGAGATACTGGATTCTTACATGTGTTTGCTTCCGGCTAGCTTATTGTGAGCCGGTCCTTTAAACTGTACCTGCATTTACGATATAAAGAATATGAATTGCTTGTCGGAAAAAAAATAACGTGTTAGTGTAGACTCCAGCTGAAAATAGCTGCAACAAAATCTTTCCCTTTATATTATTAAATAACGTAATAACCAATCACGTTACCTATAAAAATGTAGCTTCTTCTTTCCATTGGTGCACAAAAATATATCAACCTGTCTCTCTGTTTACGTTTCACAGTGTATCGTCGATCTCGGAGTGTCGAAATGCAGCCGATTGCAGCCTCCCCACTGACTTAATCCTCTTTTCACGTAAAATCGTTTCTGAACTCTAATTTTCTCTTTTTTAAAGCTAACTTGCAAAACTGCCTCTGTCATTCGATTTCGTACGTTTTGACGTTTATTTCTTAAGCGATAGCGATATTTGGTAAAGGAAAATATTGAGAATATTTTTATTTCCTTACTAGCTGTCAATACTTCCCTATTTGAATCGGATTTTGTTCACAATTTCATGGATTTTATTTTTTGCGCGGAACTCTAATTCTTTTTCTAAAATAAAAGTTGCCTAAGCTATTCCTTATAACATCAGCTATCTGCCAGGTGAAGGTTCCTTCAAAATCGGTCCAGCTGGTTCAGAGATTGGCCGGAACAAACAGACATACAGACAGACAAAAATAAAAAATAAAACGAGCGAGCCTTACAGTACTTAGTCGCATATGATGTGTAACATCTAACATTTCAACTTGGTCAACCGGCATGCGCAAGTCGTAAAAATTGGCAAGTCTGGCGTCGGTCTTGGCGAGGCCCCGCCCCCGTTCGGACTACTTGCGTTTAAACCCCGATTTCTCGCTATTTTACTGTGAAACTCATATTAAACTGTAACTGAGTCGTAATCTTTATAATATTTCTTATTCGTTGTATGACTTTCATCTAATTTCGTTCACGATAAAACTAACATGTTTCAAACTAAAATCAAGTTTTGTTATATTTACCCATTTTTTTCATCCAAGACCATCAAAATTCTGTACATTTTTACATTTTAAAGTAATTTTTCCAACGAAGTTTATTAGCCTATCAATAAGATAAGACAATAATATTTATAACTTAAAACCATTTAAAAATACGGCATATTAAATACAAAAACAATTGACGGCGACGTTTGCAAACGACCTTTTTTTTTTAAAAAAAAGTCACTTGTTCGTCATTATTTATTCATTTTAATAAAAACTACATCTGACAGTACCAACCTCTCGAAAAATGGGTTGGTACCATCTGACGGCCAACTCTACCACCGCGCGTGCTCATTGGTCAAATCAAATAGCGCGCGCTTCCCTGGCTTCCTGTTACACGCTTCCGTCCCTTTTCACGAAAACACTCCAACAAATTGCAGGAAAGCGAGAGGAAAGATGTTAAACATCAAAAAAAGAAGAGTTTATGTACCGTATATATATATATATATATTATACTTTCATATGCATTTAGTATAAAGCTGTTATGTTGACATTACAAACAGACACTTCAATTTTATTTATTTGTTTAAGGGCTGATTTTTCAATCGTCAGATAACTTTTATCTGAGGAATAAATAATATGGCGGTTTGACATATTTTCTATACAAACGCTGTCAATACATCAAACATATTCCCCAGATAAAAGTTATCTGACGATTGAAAAATCGGCCCTAAGTGTATAAATTTGTTTTATGATTTGAGGCTCGAATCATTGCCGCTTTCGTTTGAAATCGAATGTCGATTTTATTCGTCAACATTATTGCGTTAAGAAATTGAAATAACAATTCCACGTCATAAACAACGATTATCTAGTTTTTGTTTTCATAATCCATATTGAAATTGCTATACCTATTACTAAGGTCAGTAATATAAACGCACTCATTTCGGTTCAACACGAATGGTTCACAATTAACCCCATTCTCCTCCGATCGTATCCGTGAGTCAGCTTGAACCGTGCCTCCCAATTTATTCGCGGACACGGCAAACACACCAGTTTTCACTGATTGCGAATGTTTGACCACCGGTCGGTAGGGATAGCATGACAGGTCACGAAGGTGTGTTACAAGAAAAAATATTGTTCTGTTAATACTTTTGGTAAAACGCTAAGCTTGCATTCTTGCTTCTAGCCCTACCTATGATGTTAATTAATTCATATTTATTATGAAAACACGTCTATAAACCTGTAAAATGTCACCATCGTTTTATACGTGATAATAAACATTTCTCGGATTTAACCCAGTGGTTATACCAGCCGATGTATTATGTAAAAATCGCATTGTGTGAAAAGTTAGGTGAAGTGGGCTTGAAGTGAGCTGTCAATGGTGTCAATCCCTACTCATTTAAAGCTCACCTACGTTTTCACCGTGAGATTTATATGCAATAAACCGATACGTTTTCGCAGCTTTTTTACTCAATATTCTTTTTCTCCACAGTTACAATATTTTCCAAGATATTGTGGATAAACATATTATATATCGCCAAATGACACAGAAGTGGGTATTACGGTATACTACAAAGTAGACTTAAAAATGAAAATCATTTGTATATTTTTCTATCATTTACTGGCGCGAAGGGTCTGCAAAACATATGGCCACGTTACCTGACGGTGGAATATTTAAGAAAGTTACTATACAAGTTAAAGATATAGGAAACATCTCAAATATCATCAGACTTGCTAACAGTAAGCCAATTAATCAGCAACATCGAATTAAAGATACTTCCCTCTTTATAAACATCTTTTTTCCCATCCATACATACTAACGAACCGATTTCCAAACGACATATGTGAGGATTCATTAATGCACGGAAAAATGTGGAACAAGGATCGTTTGTACTTCAAACAGCGCCATTTTGTTTCAAAATCAATGGAGCACACACGCGATCGGCTATCGAATTAGCTAAAACCTTTTTTGTATGACATTTTATTTTTGCATTGTTATATGGGTGTATAACTTCTGGCTGGAAACAAAGAAAAAGAAGAAAGAAAAGAAAAAAGAAAGAAAAGAAAAAAAAAGGAAAATATGTCTATTTGCAGTTCTTTTGTTTTCTCTTTCAAAAGGGGAAAACATTTATTATTAATTTATTTTATTTAACATATAAGACTTATGTGTAAAGAGCGTGCATTTTAAAAGTTGACAATGTCTCAAATTTATGTCAAATATTTACCTGTTTTTATTATTTTTTTAATATCAATGTATGGAAATATGAAATTATTTATATTTATATAAAAGAAGATGTAGTGACAATTTAAAAGAGTATGCTTAGATGGTTTGGTCGTATTGAGAGGATGAATGAACGTATGTAAACAAGGCTAAAAGAGTATACAAGGATCGTATCAGGTGGTGTTCTGTAGTCTGCCTACCCCATGGGAAGAAGGCGTTAGTTTATATGTATGTATATTATACTAGCTTTTGCCCGCTGCTTCGCCCGCGTGTATTTCGGAATATATCAAATTAGTACCTACCCTACGTGTTAATCCAGGTTCTAAAACATCTATATGCCAAATTTCCTCTAAATTCAATCAACCGTTTTTGCGCCAATCCGGAACATACATCCCGACAAACAACAAACGGACAAAAGTTCTAAAAACTATAGTGTGCGCAACCGACTTGTTCAATCACTTCTTTTCAAATATATGCAATGTACAGTTCTGACTTCGTTACTATTTTTAACCGACTTCAAAAAAAAGGAGGAGGTTATCAATTCGGTTGTATTGTTTTTTTTTAATGTTTGTTACCGTTACTCCGTCATTTATAAACCGATTTGAAAAATTATGTTTTTATTTGAAAGGATTGGACTTCCAGATTGGTACCATTTTTATCCAAATCCAGTTCTGATGATAGGACCCATGAGGAATTGAGGGAACTCCTCAAATATTATTGGCAAACATATAGTGATTTTGGTGTTTTCGTCAACAAATCAAGCATTTGCATTCAGAAAGTATGATTTGGTGAAGTGGAACTGACGGAGAAGACCATAGATGGCTACAGGAACTCATCAATGATAAGTATTTCACGGGTGGCGATTCCATTACTTTAAAATTATTGCTAAGCAATAGAAGCTCGTTACAATGCATATGGTGAAGTGGAGCTGTTGGTGAAGTACCTAGAGAACTCCTTAACAATTAAAGTCCCTGCATCGGGAAAAACAATGTTTTGTAAAAGGTGATAAGCAGTTATCATTAGGCTATTGTAACTCAGATAAATTACAAACAGACCCACTAAAAAGTGAACAATAAAAACAACCGACTTCCAAAACAAACACTACAAAGTGAAAAATAACTTTAATTTCGGAAGTCAGTGGCAAAAACCTAAAATACAGATCTAAAGACACTGACTTCCGAAAAAGTATTGGTACCGAGTTTCGAATTAATATGACAGCGCGTTAAAATTTTTCCTTACTGTTCCTTACTGTTCTTACGGTCCTAGTGTTCCTTACTTGTTTTAAAAACCTGTGACAATTTTTATTATTTCCTGAGGCAAATATTGCCATGTTTCAAATGTATTAACCAAAGGAATAAGATTTTTCAAATAATCTGTATCCCCTCTTTTCACCCCCACAGGGGTGGAATTTCGAAAAATCGTTTCGGATTTTTTCATAACTGAAATCAAAGGTTTCTTATACCAATTTTTGAGTTAATCAAGCCACACAGTAAAATCCTCCTCTTAAAAATCTAATTACCCCTTCTCACACCGTCAGGGGTAGTTTTGAAAAACCAATAGGAAGAAACTTTATTGCTTATTTAGGCAAATATTCGTGCCAAGTTTCAAGTTTATGTTAAAAAATCTTATTCATTTGGTTACAAATGAATAAGATTTTTCATCTAAACTATATCCCCGGTTTTCACCTTCACAGGGGTGGAATTTAAAAAAATCGTTTAGGATATTTCCATAACTTGAATCAAAGATTTCTTAAACCAATTTTTGAGTTAATCAAGCCACACAGTAAAATCTTCCTCTTAAAAATCTAATTACCCCTTTTCACCCCGTCAGGGGTAGTTTTGAAAAACCAATAGTAAGAAACTTTATTGCTTATTTAGGCAAATATTCGTGCCAAGTTTCAAGTTTATGTTAATGTTTTTCATCTAAACTATATCCCCGGTTTTCACCTTCACAGGGGTGGAATTTAAAAAAATCGTTTAGGATTTTTTCATAACTGAAATCAAAGGTTTCTTATACCAATTTTTGAGTTAATCAAGCCACACAGTAAAATCCTCCTCTTAAAAATCTAATTACCCCTTCTCACACCGTCAGGGGTAGTTTTGAAAAACCAATAGTAAGAAACTTTATTGCTTATTTAGGCAAATATTCGTGCCAAGTTTCAAGTTTATGTTAAAAAATCTTATTCATTTGGTTACAAATGAATAAGATTTTTCATCTAAACTATATCCCCGGTTTTCACCTTCACAGGGGTGGAATTTAAAAAAATCGTTTAGGATATTTCCAAAACTTGACTCAAAGATTAATCATACCAACTTTCGAGTTAATCAAGCTACGCAGTAAAATTCTCCCCTGTAATATTGACAGCCCCTTTTCACCCCGTCCGGGGTAGATTTTCGAAAAACCTTGATACAGGTTATTCTTTATTTTTGGACCTAAGTATAAATACTGAGTTTCGAGTTAATCGGACTGCGTGTTAAAATTCTTCCATACAAATTTTGACACCCCCCAATCCCCCTCGTGGGGGTAGTTAAAAAAAACCAAAAATTACAAAGTTCATAATTTACTAAGATAAGTAGTTGGGCCAAGTTTCAAGTTTATTAACTCTAGGAATAAGATTTTTCAAACAAACGAAATCCCCCCTTTTCACCCTCTTAAAAATCGAATTTCCAAAAACCCCTTCTTAATGCTCACCTACATTATAAAAGAAAGCCGTGTGCAAAATTTCACGTTCCTAGTCCCAGTAGTTTCGGCTGTGCGTTGATTTGTCAGTCAGTCAGTCAGTTTCTCCTTTTATATATATAGACTAGCTTTTGCCCGCGGCTTCGCCCGCGTGTATGTCGGAATATATCAAATTAGTACCTACCCTACGTGTTAATCCAGGTTCTAAAACATCTGTATGCCAAATTTCCTCTAAATTCAATAAACCGTTTTTGCGCCAATCCGGAACATACATCCCGACAAACAACAAACTGACATAAATTCTAAAAACTATAGTGTGCGCAACAGACTCGTTCAATCACTTCTTTTTAAATATATGCAACGCAGAGTTTTGACTTCGTTACTATTTTTAACCGACTTCAAAAAAAGGGAGGAGGTTATCAATTCGGTTGTATGGTTTTTTTAATGTTTGTTACCGTTACTCCGTCATTTATAAACCGATTTTAAAAAATATTTTTATTTGAAAGGACTGGACTTCCAGATTGGTCCCATTTTTATCCAAATCCAGTTCTGATGATAGGATCCATGAGGAATTGAGGGAAATCCTCAAATTTATTGGCAAACACATAGTGATTTTGGTATTTTCGTCAACAAATCAAGCATTTGCATTCAGAAAGTATGATTTGGTGAGGTGGAGCTGACGAAGAAGACCACAGACGGCTACAAGAACTCATCAATGATAAGTATTTCACGGGTGGCGATAAGATATCTCGATTAAGATAGTTAAACGACTATGACGAAGCAAATTTAAATAAATGCTTCTGATGAAAATGGTACCTACCATTGAACTCCGAACAGTAATAAAACAATGTATCCTAGCCGTGTTGGGGCTTATTGGAAATGTCATGAGATGCACTCTGGCTATAAATTAGTTTTAACCGACTTCAAAACAGGAGGAGGTTCTCAGTTCTTCGGAATCATTTTTTTTTATGGTTCCCCGATTACTCGAAGACGGCTGGACCGATTTGGAAAATTCTTTTTTTGTTTGAAAGGGTATACTTTCCAGGTGGTCCCATTGTCATCAAGTCAGGATCTGATGATGGGATCCTAGAGAAATTAAGGGAACTCTTCAATATAGGCGCACCTATAGCGATTTTGGTATTTTTTTATAGAACTTGTGCATTTCCTCTCGGAAAGCAACATTTGGTGAAGTGGAATTGATGACGAAGACCGCAGATGGTAAAATGGCCACTGGAACAACTCAATAATAAGTATTTCACGGGTTGCGATTCCATTACTTTAAAATTATTGCTAAGCAATAGAAGCTCGTCACAATGCATATGGTGAAGTGGAGCTGTTGGTGAATTACCAAGAGAACTCCACAACAATTAACGTCCCTGCTTCGGGAAAAACAATGTTTTATAAAAGGTGATGAGCAGTTGTCATAAGGCTATTGTAACTCAGATAAATTACAAACAGACCCACTAAAAAGTGAACAATAAAAACAACCGACTTCCAAAACAAACACTACAAAGTGAAAAATAACTTTAATTTCGGAAGTAAGTGGCAAAAACCTGAAATACAGATCCAAAGACACTGACTACCGAAAAAGTATTAATACCGAGTTTCGAGTTAATATGACAGCGCGTTAAAATTTTTCCTTACTGTTCCTTACTGTTCTTACGGTCCTAGTGTTCCTTATTTGTTTTAAAAAACTAAGAGTGACAATTTATATTATTTCCTGAGGCAAATATTGCCATGTTTCAAGTGTATTAACCAAAGGAATAAGATTTTTCATATAATCTGTATCCCCTCTTTTCACCCCCACAGGGATGGAATTTCGAAAAATCGTTTCGGATTTTTCCATAACTGAAATCAAAAATTTCTTATATCAATTTTTGAGTTAATCAAGCCACACAGTAAAATCCTCCTCTTAAAAATCTATAAATCTAATTACCCTTTCTCACCCCGTCAGGGGTATTTTGAAAAACCAATAGTAAGAAACTTTATTGCTTATTTAGGCAAATATTCGTGCCAAGTTTCATGTTTATTAACCAAATGAATAAGATTTTTCATCTAAACTATATCCCCGGCTTTCCCCCCCACAGGGGTGGAATTTTAAAATATCGTTTAGGATATTTCCAAACCTAGACTCAAAGATTAATCATACCAACTTTCGAGTTAATCAAGCTACGCAGTAAAATTCTCCCCTGTAATATTGACAGCCCCTTTTCACCCCGTCCGGGGTAGATTTTCGAAAAACCTTGAAACAGGTTATTCTTTATTTTTGGACTTAAGTATAAATACTGAGTTTCGAGTTAATATGATAGCGCGTTAACATTTTTCCTTACTGTTCCTTACTGTTCTTATGGTCCTAGTGTTTCTTACTTGTTTTAAAAAACTAAAAATGACAATTTATATTATTTCCTGAGGCAATTATTGCCATGTTTCAAGTGTATTAACCAAAAGAATAAGATTTTTCATATAATCTGTATCCCCTCTTTTCACCCCCACAGGGGTGGAATTTCGAAAAATTGTTTCGGATTTTTCCACAACTGAAATCAAAGATTTCTTGTACCAATTTTTGAGTTAATCAAGCCACACAGTAAAATCCTCCTCTTAAAAATCTAATTACCCCTTCTCACCCCGTCAGGGGTAGTTTTGAAAAACCAATAGTAAGAAACTTTATTGCTTATTTAGGCAAATATTCGTGCCAAGTTTCAAGTTTATTAACCAAATGAATAAAATTTTTCATCTAAACTATATCCCCGGTTTTCACCCCCACAGGGGTGGAATTTTAAAAAATCGTTTAGGATATTTCTAAACCTTGACTCAAAGATTATTCATACCAATTTTCGAGTTAATCAAGCTACGCAGTAAAATTCTCCCCTGTAATATTGACAGCCCCTTTTCACCCCGTCCGGGGTAGATTTTCGAAAAACCTTGATACAGGTTATTCTTTATTTTTGGACTTAAGTATAAATACTGAGTTTCGAGTTAATATGACAGCGCGTTAACATTCTTCCATACATTTTTTGACACCCCCCAATCCCCCTCGTGGGGGTAGTTTAGAAAAACCAAAAATTACGAAGTTCATAATTTATTAAGATAAGTATTTGGGCCAAGTTTCAAGTTTATTAATTCAAGGAATAAGGTTTTTCATACAAACAAAATACCCCCTTTTTATCCCCTTAATGGTCGAATTTCCAAAAACCCCTTCTTAGTGCTCCCTTACATTATAAAAGGAAGCTGCGTGCAAAATTTCACGTTCCTAATCCCAGTAGTTTCGGCTGTGCGTTGATATGTCAGTCAGTCAGTCAGTCAGTCAGTCAGTCAGTCAGTCAGTTTCTCCTTTTATATATATAGATTTATATACTCTCTATTGCATAAAAATATTATTTAACAGCTGTTTGTGACGTTGCCCACTTTCTGAATGCATAGCCTTAAGTTACTTAAGCAAATTAAACCTAGGGCATGGTCTTGATTTTCTTCTGGTGTTCATTGACAAATCATTAATCTATGTAGCTCACTACACCACTAACTGTGTGACTTTTTAGTCACGACGTCTAATTTTTTTGCCAGAACTTCAGTCTGCAGTACTTAATAAAAATCAAAAGAAACAATAGGAATACCTATTGTTTCGGAAGTTAAGGTTTTCTGTTTAATAAAACAGAAAACCTTAACTTCCGAAATCCCAAAACACTCAAAAAGCCACTTTTATTCATCGAGAGCTCAATACCACGCAATATATCTGTGCTTAACGAAAGTATCGTACATATTGATAGGGCGGCCATTTTTTAAATCACCAGTGAAACACTCGCGTTACGTTCTTTCATTTGCGTAAATGACAGTTATAAAATATTCAGTGGGTGAATAAACATGCACTGTATTGGAGGATAGCCATTGTGATGAAAATAATAGTGACAAGGGCTTTTATAAAATGGAAGTATTACTTTTTGAAACTGTCGCAAAAGTTGAATGAATAGATAAAGAAGTTTGAGTAGACTAAGTACCGGTACATAAGTTTTATGAACGTCAAAGTGATTGTGATCAAGAATGAAGTTAGAATGATTGAAAAAAAATTACTTTTGGCGGAAGCCATATTTAAAACGCAGCTGAAAACAATCTAAATTAAAAAAAGATAATGTTGCTAACGACTACAGGAAAAAATGAAAAACAAATAAAAAGCTTACAAAGGCAACAATCCCTTTTGACACATCCGTAATGGAACGAAATAACAAAATCATTACTTACACGCGCTTACCTACTGAACAAAAAGAGGGAGAATTTACCGCACAAATGAAAAATTCAAAAGATCATATGGTGGAGGCACCGAGGCATTATCTAACTTCACAAACAGCCCGTACTGGCAGTTTGAAACAGATAAGGGCGATAAAAAGCCTGTCGATGATCGACATTGAGCCTCTACGATGAATGGACGAGCCACAAAGGAATATCGGAAAATTGGAATCAATTTCAAAAAGTTTTTCATCGTGATTTTGTGTGGAAGTTCTAATTGCATTTATGATATTGTGGTACTCCTTGGTGTTGTTTCCAGGCCCTTTAAAAAAAAATATTTGAAGAGGCTATGAGGACCTAAAATTCAGTTTGATTAATCTTAAGTGTTGTTTTTTTTTGTCTGATGGTTTGTTTTTTTTAATGGATAATATGCGAAATCTATTCAACGCCATCATAATGATCTATTTCAGTAGTTCATAATGATGTTCATAGTTTCAACTCGGATGAGGTGACCTATCATTAGTGTTAACCCAATGGAATGGCAGCTCGGAGAGATTTATCTTATCTTTCACGGAGAGATATAAACAGAATAAGATCGCAGGAACAATATTGAAGACACGCATTAACTTTCAATTCCTTTATGGCAAACATCCTCAAGATCAAAGCATTAAGCACAAAAAAAAATATTTTCTTTAAACATCAAGAACCACAATGCGCGACCACAACAATACGAATCAGTCCTTTCGACAACGATTCAATTAGTCGGCAATTGAGCGCTGGAGGGCTTACCAAGTCTTGAACAACGCTCAACTCACGAGCTGACAGAATAGGACGGGTAATGAAGACGGATTACTCCAGAAAAACAAGTGAAGGGGAACGAATACAAATAAAAATGGTGGCTGTGTTTGGAGAGCTTGAGGTATGGAAGTGTTTGGAAAGGAAATAGGTAATGCATTAGAATTTGTTTATTTGAGTAAGTGCGGCTTTTTTTGGGGTGGTCCTTTAAATTGCTTAGTGTTGACTCTTGATCCTGTCTTCGGGAGGTGTTGTTTTGTCTCTGCCATATAAAACATCTTTAAAATCCAAGTCGTGAGTTTAACAAAACCTAAACAACGAACCAACTGAATCAACCGACCGTTTCTTTTTACCGCACAATTCATAATGCAAACATTCCACAGAACCACCACAATCATTAACCCAGTCTTTTAAATCTAAAACAAATCAGCTCACAACAGGACATTTATAGAACTTCCTCCCAAGACCTGCCTATTAAACGCAAGGCATCCAGTAAAAAATACACGACCCACGTTATAAAACGCGGCGGCAGAATACCGTGAAATTGCCGGCGTTCCCGCGAGAGGGAGCCACCCGCGCCACGTCTTTTTCGACGCCAAGAGGTGTCCGACTAGCCTTTATTCATTTCACTTCCCCCCCTGAGAATTTGGAGTTTGTAGATGTGATTCGTTTTGTGTACGTGAGCGTTATGTTTTGTTTTTCAAGATGGTTGGTTGGTTGCATCATGTCTGGGGTATAAAAGAAAAGAGGTTATGTTTCTATGGTGCGTCGTGTCAGTTTTTTTGCTGCGCCAAGGCTTGTGATAATGGATTTTGGCGGAGCATATAGTTGGCAACTTGGTGCTTAACATGTTCATAAATAGTTTCGCTATAGAAACTGTATGTAGTTTTCTTTTCATAGCTATCATTTCAATGTTTATCGCATGAAGTTTACAGTTAGCATTCTTATGACTTGAACATGTGTAGTTTTTTAAGTAATAAAAAGATAAGCTACAATTCTTTCAGCAATTTAGCCGTGATAGCGAAGCAAACAGACAGATACAATTACTTCTCATTAATAACACTAGCATGAATTTAATGAAATCTACTTGGTGACATCACAAAGCTCGCTTCACAAAGAAGAAGCAACATAAAACACATGTATACTAACTTTTCTAACAATAAAACTCATTATGAGATAATACAATTGTTTCGAACAAAAAGAATATTCAATATGTTAAAAGCATCGTTCCCGAAAGTAGTTGCAAATTATTTACTATCATTAGTTTATTTTGTTCCATTAATTTTGCTCTACAAATAGCCAGCTTTGCGTCGGAATATTGTGATAAAATTATCTTAGAAATGGTAAGACGAGAACGTTGGAAAATAATCATTACCGTCTGTAGGTAGGAAGGTCAGGTTTCTAGTTACAAATTGGATAAGGGTGCTCAATTTGTAACTAGAGAGATGAGGATGAAAATGTGGAAAAAAATACTACGAATTCATTAAGGGGGACTCGGTCTCACTTACTTACACAAGAACAGTAGATAAATTAGGACAGTAGCTGCGTAAGAGGCTTTTGCACCAGGGACGTGGGTTCAATTTCTGCGTGTATAAAGTTTTCTTTGGCCATAGAGATATAGTAATGTTAAATTACTATAAAAACTGCTACAGACATCCAAGTGCTGGTCAAAGATTGCAGAAAGACTTATACAGAAATTTTGATCGTCCGATCCGTAAGTTAAATCTAACAGTTAACATAAATACCTTCTATAAATTGAATCCTGACCCACATTATGGCAGTACTTTTGTTCCTCATTTACAAGATAAATACATAACATTTGCTCAAACATTCCATACAACATGCGCCGAACTACAGTGACACTTAGTTCACGATAGCACTGAAATTTGAAGGCACTGCTGTTGAGGTCGTACACGGGCAACAATCGGCCAACTGAGTAGAACAACACAGGAGCAGAATTCGGTGTGGGAAAGATATGGAGCTATACGTACTGTATAGTTCCATTTCTGTCCAACACTGAAGTAAGATTTAAGTAATACTGTTTTGAAGCGGTGGTACGCTTGGTTCGCTTGGCTCTAGTGACTGTTGCTCTTTGCTACTTCGCTTTGTATTGATGTCAAAGATGCTCTGTCATTGTATACCAACTCGAGATGGATACCTTAGCTATATACTGTTATAACTACCAATTTTCTTCAATTATTGTTCGTAGCAGACCAAATACTGCTGATCTATATCTATATCTACACATAGTATAAAACAAAGTTATTTTGAGTGACCGTGTATGTCTGTGTGAGAGTGACCGCTTTGTTCTTCTAAACTGCACAATCGATTTTGATGCGGTTTCCACAGAAAATTTATTCCGGAAGTTATGTGTATGTATACATTTTATTAATATCTAATCTCGATGTTTTGACATGTCGCCACAAAAGTATATTGTACCCGTGCGAAGGAGGGATGGGTTGGTAGTTGTATTATTTAAATTCAGTAGAAATTGCTTTCTAATAGAAAAAGATGAAAGAAAGCGGTGTTCCATAATCGGTGGATCATCTTGCCACAATTTAGTTGCCCGTGTATGACCACCATAACTAAAGTACTTCGGAATTTGCTAAATATTTGCACTAGCACGAGTGCTTCTTTGAATTAGAAACTAACTGGAGTTAGCTGTGTGCTTTATTTGATACTTTAAACTGTGAACGTGAGCGCACAATAGATAGCAGTAGTTTGCTTTACTTTGCAAAGGTGTATCCGTGTGAGCGAGAATGACGACATTTCTATACAAAATGTTGCTGGTATAATAATAGTAGTTTGTGAAACTGTTGCATAATGAGGGGTATTAAAACACGAGTGTGTGTTTAAAAACCGAATCGTAGGCGAGGTTTTTAATAGTATCATACGAGTGTTTTAATACCTAGTTATGTGCAGTTTTAAACACTATTATAGGTACTCTCATAGATTGGGATTCAACCTATTAAATAAAAGATCATAGCTTTTTTTGCATTTGCCATGGCATAAAGTCGTGATAGCATTTATCATTTGTAAGTATACATAATTTTCTCGACTTTAATATAGCTGGTATATGAGTCATTTCCGTCGCCGCATCTAAAATATCGGGCGAAGTCAAATTTTCTTCACATGCACTGATATCAGACCTTTCTAAGCAAGAATAAAAAATTTCCTACGAAATTCAATACAAGAAAAAATTAATGGCGCTAAAATCCACCACATTACCGCGCACGTGCTAAAGCGGCGCTGCGACAGACAAGAGTAAAAATTGGAATCAAAACTTTTTTGTAATGCTACAAAAATGGTGCATCCCGCATATGCGTTCCATTAGAAAAAAATTATTGATGGAAACTTGGTGAAATTAACTTCTTGGATTTGGCCTGTATCGTAATTTTATTCTTATCGTTTTGTATGCACGTGTTTCTGTGACCAATAAACCTATTTTTCTTTCTTTCTTCTTTAATAGTAAAAAAAATATTTTATAACTTTATTTTGTTAGAGAAAAAGTGTTATTATAATATGATTCTGTTTTTAAATTTCGATATTGTGTTTATAAAGTATTGACATACTTTATCGACATATAAACTCGTTTTGAAGTTTATATGCATAGTAAAACGTAATACTCGTGCGTAAGATGATTTCCGACTCGTGTTGACACTCGCCGGTAATCTCCTACTTTCCGCACTTGTAGCTTAAATTACTATTATCGTAATTCGATTGTTATATTTTATTTGTTATCGTGACAGGTGATAAGGGGATTATGTCAAGAGGATTGACAACAGCATCCTCGTTATATTGCCAATATCAGCATACTACACTCTCCAGTCTGATATGTAAGAATGCTGATTACAACAATGCATAAATAACCTACTAAACCTACTGAACATTTTTTATTCTTTTTTTTTTCAAAAATAATAAAAAATATATTGCAAAAAAAATTAGTAGCGTTTCTACTCCAGTTTACTGAATTACGTAATGAATAAGTATGTTACAATTACTTTCTACTTTTCACTAAAAACAAAATATATATGTTACAAGCAAGATGCTGAAGATTTCCTGCAATTTCCGCATCTCCGCGGAAAAACTAACACCGATTTTGAACACCACGTAGTTTTATACCATTCCGATGTGGAACAGTCACGAGAACTTTCAAACTCAAGAATTCTGAAGAACCTAATTTAAAAACAAGCAACATTATTCTTGGAACTCCGAAGCTCCGAAACACCTTTATCAAGAATCACCGACGCCACCTAAATTCCAACGAGCCACTCCATCAGCGAAATTAATTTCACAAAAACAATTTAAGTGTCCGCAATAAATTATTTAGCTCCAAGCTAAGTAATAATGTAACGTGAGTCCCTCCTTTGTAAATAACCCCGCTAAGCCCAGCAGAAATGTTTATTTAGCTTCGTAAATGCATCTGCGTGGAGTAATACTTGATTATTCTAAATCCACGGGACAGGGCACCTACTCAGTATAACAGCTTCACAATAACAGCCACTGCAATGCAAATTGCTAGAATAATACTTAAATTGAAATATTTCGCGTACACACACAAATAATATTCAACTCTAACACAATGAAGTAAGGATTGTAATGAAATATGAATGTACAAATGAAAATGTTACCGTCATATTATTTGATGAGTGGGGAATGAGTGTCCTGAATAAATTTGCAAGTGGTTTACACGATATGGAAAGGTATGCTTTTAATGGCGCTTCCTTGTTTTAAATTAGCAGCTCGGACACAATCTGTAATGGAGGCTCGCTCTTTTGAGGAGGAGTTTGTGATGGATTTTTGTTTTACTTTAAGAGAGTGCTTCTTAATTTTATGCAGCACACCCTAATTCATACTTGCACAACAGAAATAATGGTCCTTTAGAGTCTCTAAAAATACAGAGGTACCGTGAAACGGTGCCGAATACTGCTGTTATTTCATAGTCTGAACCAGATATTCAATTAAAAAAAATAACACGACACAAAACTATTATTCACTGACGTTTGGTATTTTGCAGTCACAAATGAAAAGGTAGTGTAATTGTAACTTCGACTGGCACCGACTATACTGCCACACTTACTACGGTAGGTAATGATTTGCCTTCTACTTACTACGGTAGGTAATGATTTGCCTTCTACTTACTACGGTAGGTAATGATTTGCCTTCTACTTACTACGGTAGGTAATGATTTGCCTTCTACTTACTACGGTAGGTAATGATTTACCTTCTACTTACTACGGTAGGTAATGATTTGCCTTCTACTTACTACGGTAGGTAATGATTTGCCTTCTACTTACTACGGTAGGTAATGATTTGCCTTCTACTTACTACGGTAGGTAATGATTTGCCTTCTACTTACTACGGTAGGTAATGATTTACCTTCTACTTACTACGGTAGGTAATGATTTGCCTTCTACTTACTACGGTAGGTAATGATTTGCCTTCTACTTACTACGGTAGGTAATGATTTGCCTTCTACTTACTACGGTAGGTAATGATTTGCCTTCTACTTATGGCCGATCCCTATAATTTACGGACCGTTTTTGGTTAAAATTAAGACTCTTGTCTACCAATATTGAAGAAAATACCTCATAGCTTAACATAGTAGACCCTCCCATATGAAAGCAGCTATCACAGGTGAAATTAGCTTATGAATCTATTTATTTGCCCAGTTTTGCAATAAAAATGCCACCATTGGTAAGCAAAACGATTCGTTTTTGCTTATATGAAACACTAGCTTCCGCCCGCGGCTTCGCCCGCGTAGTGTGTTGATAAAAAGTAGCCTATGTCCTTCCCCAGGCTGAATCATATTCTTGGTTACCGTATCATAGAGCTTTTGATCGGTTTCCGGATTTGGTATCTCAGCACATATGACTTCGTCAATTTGGTTGGGGCGTAATTTTTCCTTCAACCACAGCAGTAAGTGCACGTGAGGCAAACCTCGTTTTTGCCACTCGATCGAGTACATGAAGCACTGCATGTCACCAAATATGTTACCTTTGTAAGTAGAGCAACCAACTTCTGTACTTTTATTTTAAATACTCTGTCTGTTAAGTCATGCCTGTCCGTTGAATTTTGACCAGGCATAAGCTCTTCGGTGATTTCTGGCCCGGCGGGGTTACATGTCATTGTAATAAATAAATCAGGCCTCCCGTAATTACGCACGTATGTCAACGCATCCTGCGTATATTCATGTAGATATCTCGGGCTATTTACAAATGATGACGGGAGAATCACCATCTGACCCAAGTTATTTGGATCCAAATCCGCATAATTTCTTATCGCGTCTTGCAAGTGAATGTAGCTTTCTGCGCGCAATTTTTTTTGATTTAAAGAAATAAACCTTAAGCGCTCACTCTCCATCTTTACACACATGTCTAACAGAAACTGATGAAGGAGGAGCCTACACCTAAGCAGTAAATTAAAATCGCCACGACGGACCATCAAGTGATAGGCATAAAAATCTTTGCAGGGCTTAGCATGGGGTGTTTGGTAACTGAATTTATCTGCAGAATGTCAATACTGTACCCCTCTTGTCCTTTCCAAAAAATAATTGAGTACTCGAGAGCGTCATAATATCTGTGTGTATCGGGAACCCTAGTGAGCATGCCATCGTGCGCCTGTACAACGATGTCCCGAGACGTAGTTTGTTCACTACTAACTATTACGGCAGCTATTTCATTTGTGGTCGGGACATTAAACCGTCTCTCATGTTGACCACGTGGTACACGGTCTGGGTGGATCACTACTTTGAAATTAGTATCATTGGTAATTCTGTCTCTAGCCGTTTTAAATTCATGCACCAAAATGTGATCGTGTAGAACTCGTTGTAATTTTTGAACTATGTTTCTTTCTACGCCCTGCACATACACAGTACGCCTATTGACTTGGGCTTCTTCATCACCCATGAAATAAACTTGTAATGATTGTGGTTCCATACTGGCCGCAGGAAGTAAAGAACCGATTCGATGGTATACTTGTCCTTGTATTGTGAAGGTCGGGCAAAATCCTGGCATTGAGACAATTTTATCTGCTCCAAAAGAAGTCATATGAAAACACGTATTGTATTTTCTTATATTTCTCAGAAAACGGCGAGACTCGTCTGTTTCATTAGAGAAAAGTTCTCTCAAAGGTTCCACTGGCTCGTCTATAGAAGGAATGGCTACTTTCCCGCCCGAACAACACATACCTGCTGTTTCTTCTTTCCATCTATATATAATCTTTGCTCATTGCTTCTATTTTTATAAGCTTGTGAGTTTCATAATCAAGAGTCTCGTCATACTCAAATGCAGCTTTACCAAAAACCCCCACGTGTTTCTTGAAAATGTTTGACGTCGCTGTGCTGCCCTATCAGCAACAGCGCGTCTGCGAGATTCAGCCGCTGCAAAGGTTTCTGTGGCTCTTTGGGACGCCATGTAAGTCGCCTGCTGCTGACGTCGAGTTTGTGACTGTTCTGGTGTCTCCGCAGCCCGTTGAGACACCAGATACTCAGCATGCTGTTGACGCCGATCTTGGGACTGTTCTGGTGTTTCTGCAGCCCGTTGAGACACCAGATACTCAGCATGCTGTTGACGCTGATCTTGGGACTGTTCCGGTGTTTCAGTAGCCCGTTGAGACACCAGATACTCGATACTCAGCATGCTGTTGACGCCGATCTTGGGACTGTTTTGGTGTTTCTGCAGCCCGTTGAGACACCAGATACTCAGCGTGTTGTTGACGCCGATCTTGGGACTGTTCTGGTGTTTCTGCAGCCCGTTGAGACACCAGATACTCAGCATGCTGTTGACGCCGATCTTGAGACTGTTTTGGTGTTTCTGCAGCCCGTTGAGACACCAGATACTCAGCGTGTTGTTGACGCCGATCTTGGGACTGTTCTGGTGTTTCTGCAGCCCGTTGAGACACCAGATACTCAGCATGCTGTTGACGCCGATCTTGGGACTGTTTTGGTGTTTCTGCAGCCCGTTGAGACACCAGATACTCAGCATGCTGTTGACGCCGATCTTGGGACTGTTTTGGTGTTTCTGCAGCCCGTTGAGACACCAGATACTCAGCATGCTGTTGACGCCGATCTTGGGACTGTTTTGGTGTTTCTGCAGCCCGTTGAGACACCAGATACTCAGCATGCTGTTGACGCTGATCTTGGGACTGTTCTATTGTCTCAGTAACTCTGTGCACCGCCTCCCGCACCGCCTGCTCAAACCTTCGCAGTTCACATTGTTGAGACGTCTCGTTAACTCGAGCTATTTTCATAGCTCGAGCTTTATTAGTGCTTTGTGAAACATTAGACTTACGCTTTCGTGGCATTATTGTCAGTACTGTATAAAAACTTAAACTAACCAAAAAAAAAAAACAATTGTAATAATCTAATGAAAACAAAAACGAATATTTATTTACATAGTACTTAAAAATACAACCTATACCTAACTAATTAAAAATACAATCCTATAATTAAATACTTAAACAAAGAAAATCGAATCTATCTTTCTACTTACAATATACTCCGTAATAAACCGCAAAATGAACACAACCGTCAACGATGTGTGCCCTCACGCGTCTGTCCGCGTTCGGGTCGCGCACTCGGAAATGGCGTGTCATAGCCTGGACCGCCCCTCCACCCCCGCTCTGCGCGCCGACGCCAGCGCCGCCGACTCATAGTAGTCATTAATGGCGCTCCACCAATTCAATCTTATCGTGATAACTTTTAAACTATTTGTCCAAATTGCTTAGTGTTAAAGACAAAGTTTATCTATATTAAACACAGAAAGTGATTAATGTATTAATTTTGATAAGAATTAACTAAGTACTCTAAAATGTGCATTGTAAAAAAAGTATCCAATTTAAATGTATTTATGGCTCACTATTTTGGATATAATGACTTCTACATAAAAGGTAGATATATGCTGTCGCGGACTTTTATTTAGAACTGTTTAAGACAAACATTCCCACGATACATTATCTTCGTGTAACTCTAACGGTTTAGGCAGCGCACGCCAAGATAGCTCTCAGAAAGCAGGAATTTTTCCGACTTAATTGATTCTTATCGTTATATTATGGCCAAATCACACAAAATCTTTATAAATTGTACCCTATGTGTTATTCTGATGTATAAGCTATATTACTATAAAGTTTCACCAAAATCCGTTCAGTAGTTTTTGCGTGAAAGAGTAACAAACATCCATCCATCCATCCTCACAAACTTTCGCGTTTATAATATTAGTAGGAGTAGGATAGAGTCATGCCGCCGCGCCGTGATTGTCTATTTGAAACCACTTATATCGCTAAGTTTCGTGTAAATCAGCGCCCGGGCAGCTAGTCATACAACGTACAGACGACAATACGACACTGGCAGTACTAATGCATAGAAGTATGTTGAAACTATGAAATAAATCCTCATCGATATTGAAAACGTGATTATTTCAAACAAAGTAAATAGAAGTGATGAGCCGACTATGGGTTTTGCCAATGACTAACTATGTATAGTGACTAAACTATTGGATATATTTGATTAAATTTTGTACGAACTCTGAGAACGTCATTAGATATACGAAGTTTAATTTGTTATCGTATTGTCGTATGCACCTTGTATTAATCAAAACTAAAGACATGCTCGTCTAGAAGTCAGTCCATTTTTCCGCCCGACCCACAAAGCGCATTACGAACAGTTAGGAGAGCGGAACAAAGCCGTCTTGTATCCAGATCGATAGTCTGTTAAGCCAATTAATGCATTACGGGTGGTACACTAACGAGCGGCTGCGGTTACAGCTAACAGGTCTGATCATTCATAAATAGGAGCTTTTGTCAACGGTTTTATTCGATTTTTGACTTGGTCATTTGTTTATGGACGTGCTTTTGCGTTATTATTAAACACATAGGTACTGTGGTTTTGAAAATGGAACTTAGTATTGGTATGTGTATTACTTTTCTCGTTTCATTATAAATAGCGCAACACAATTCTACTTAAGGGGGAAGCGCTAAGGTAGCCCGCGAAATTCAAATTTTCTTCCGATTTTTACAATTTGCAGCTCAGTGTCTGGGTGTATGTTGACTAAAGTATGATTCGCGACCGTAACAAAAATGTTTTTACATAATTATAATCATTAGTAACAGTAATACAACTCCTTATGTTAGTACAATCCTCAAATGTCAAGATTTCATTAAATGGTCATTCTGAGAATTACTTGGTCTTAAAGAGTAGTATTGATGACTTTAATGATTATAATTCTGTAAATAGATATTTGTTACGGTCGCGAATGATATTTTAATCAACATATAACCCAATACTGACCTGCAAATTGCCAAAAACGTAAGAAAACTTGAATTTCGCGGGCTAACCTGGCGCTTTCGCCTTAAAATCAAAAATTTGACTTCATTTTACCGAGATTCTTTCCAGTGTAGATGCATTGCGGTCTTCAGTACTCCAGCCGTATCATTGCACTTAATAAGAATAATTAATAGCCTATAATGTTCCCACTGCTGGGACACAGGCCTCCTCTCTGTCCGAGGGAGTGGACCGTAATCCACCACGCGGGCCCGGTGCGGGTTGGTAGATGTGTCTTGACTTCGAATTATTTGTTCTAGGACATTCTGGTTTCTTCACGATGTTTTCCTTCACTGTTTGGAGAGCAGTGGTGATGAAATTATTAACACAAAGTAAAGTGCCTGCCTGGGTTCGAACCTAAGACCTACAACTCGTAAGTCGCGGCCGTTACCACTGGGCCACCGCTGCTCTACTTAATATGAATAATAAGCCTAAAATTCAACTCTAGCAATCAAATAGATCATTTTGTGGAAGCTATTTCCAAGTTAAAATTAACATTTAACCAAAAATACGTATCCAAGCAGGATCACCAAACAATAACATCGGTCATTGTTTATCGGTCTGTCACAATGAACTCCAAACTTTACGCCTCTAAATCCATTTCGCATATAAACACGAGACCTCACAGTTGAACCGAAAAGGCTTAACGATATAAATCTTCAATGAAAGCTACAATACTGTGTTTACGTCATACCAAGCGGAAAATTTACAACGAAATGTAATTACTGTAATCTTTTCAAAAGTGGAGTTTTATACAGAACGCGTATGTTGAAATTATACTCCAAGCACGTTACTGAAAGTAATTCGTTTGCATCTTATGCGTGTAATGCACCAAATGAAAAATACTGCTATCCAACTGATGATATAAATAGGTATATTATATAACAGCTGTCTATGCAGTAAAATGTATAACTAAATATTGCGATCACCAAACCGATAGCAATTAAATATAACAATATTATTTCCCAGGCGTTAATGAAAGGATAGGTTTAGTTCAGTACTTACAGCCTGTTCAGTTGTACCCTTTTAAGAGAAAAATAGAGATAATATAGATGACGCCCGCTAAATCCTCTCACCAATCAAGAAAACGTGAGTTTTTCCACTCCATGTTTCATCCTCAGTAACCATAACTCATTTCAGCTCTATTTGTCTAAGCGGGCAGTAATAACGACATTTCCTAAATACGCGTGCCGCACCTTTTGTGCGCCAGGGTCCCGTATAAGCAAGGATTATGACGTAGGTGTCGTAATACCCAAGAGTGGCGGAGGTTTGACAAATCCTGAATTCTGTTCGCCCTTTGTACCTGTTTGTTAACGAGTTTAAATGCTAATTAAAATTATTATTATTATTTTGCTGCCTTTCAGTCACGTTCGTGGATCATGAGTCGAGTTTAATGGAGCTTGTCTCGTGTAATAGAAAAAAGATTTTTAAAAGACGGCGTCATCAGCCAATTTTTTTTTATCATCCTGTAGTTATGTCTCTCTCACTGCTGGGCAAAGATCTCCCCGATAACTTTCCACTGTTCCTTGTGTGTTGCCTTCTCCGGCCAATCTCCCGTAAACGCTTCTAAGTCATCACGCCAGGGTTTCCTTGGCCTCAACCAGGGCTGCGGGATGTTCGAAAGAGTTACCGTGGCCCCAGGCGCAGGCAACTGACACGCTCCGCCCAGAGCGGGAGAAGTCATTTAATGATTTCCCACCCAAAAAAATAAATAAAGAAAAAGAAAGAAAGAAAATACGTTTATTTGCGGTAAACATGACGCAAAAAAAGAACACAAACACAAAAAGAAACAAGTTGGGGGAAAATATGCGTCACATCCACGCAAAACAAAAAAAAACAATAAATAAATAAAAACTAAAAAAGGATTTCCTTGGCCTTTCTTGGCGATAACGCCCGTCTTCTGGCACCCACCGCGTGACGACTCTGGCCCATTTGTTTCGATTAAGCCTACAGACATGGCAGGCATCGCTGATGTGGGCAATAAGTCTGCTAGGCTGAAGAGAGCTTGGGCGGGCTATCAGCCTATTGGTGCCCAAAAATTCTGCTGCTGGGAGAGAGAATTCATTTACCTACCTACATGTTTGTTTTCCTCAGATGCGTACTGTTTCTTTATTATCTGTACAATGATGCGTCTCATACATAATGTACCACATTAAACTATTTCAAATTCCCATTTTCCTATTTTAGTCAACGACGGTTTTACGTCAATCTTTACCAGACATCAATGCTTCCATATTCAAACCAAAATTCCAGCACGATAACCTAAATCTGAGCCACACTAAATTCCACCGTATTATAAAGTCAGTAATAAAGATAATATTCGTCTGCTCCTAATGAGCAAAGAGCATGCAACGCTCGTTCAACTTCGAAGCTACGAAAGCAGATACTAAACTTTAATTGTTAGAGATTTTACTCGTTATTTGAACACAAACTGAACACTGTTTGTTCCAATTTTCAGAGTTGCAATTTCGAATTAACAAAAGATTGGCTGGTAATTGTTTATCTATAGAAACAATTACCAGCCAATCTTTTGTTACAACAAAGAAACAGGTCATCATGAAAACCTGTTTTAGCCTTCAATGCACTCCCAATACTAAAACAATAGTGCGTTTAAAATTCAGGAGGTATGTAAATATCAACACAGAAATAAACCGCCTTATAAGGCGGTTTATAAGAAGGTAAGATAGTTTCTTATAAGAAACTATCTTACTTAACTACATATGTCAAAATCTCAAATCGACGCCAAAATGAGATGAGTAAACATAAACTGCAAAATATAAGCGAACAAACTCACAGGATCCTTAGTTTTCTCTCGTTTCAAAACGAGGATGGCTCATTAGAGAAAAGATTCAGTCAGTCAGCAAGTTTCATAGCAAAAGCTCTTCTTATACACCCCCAAGTACCTACCTATACAAGGTGGAACAGGACGATTGACATTCCTTTATACCACGTAAAGAAAATCATGTTCTTTACCCGTATACAAAAAGTCAATCAAATCCAATGAATACTTGAGCCACAGGAAATTATTTTTCATTTTCTTTTTTTTCAACATGATGTAGATCCGGGTCCGTAATAATAATAGGTAAACATTGTAAAGTCAAGAACCTGTGAACCTGATATGATTATATTCTCTGCGTTTGTATTGTTCTCCGACTAAATTGCCTGCACCTACCTACCTGCACCCCGCACCGCCGCCGCCACGCCCCGAACCGCACCGTTGGTCAGTGACTTTCGTAGATAAAGCGTGTTTACTTTTATGCAGTTGATTCTGCTATTTATTTTGTTTGAAAACTGCAATTTTAAAATTTGTCATTAACTACTAATCTTCGTGTTTTAAAATGTTTCGATGGATTAGTACTGTGCTCGTTTTCATTTAATGTCGTACATCCAGATCCACGTTGTATAGTATTAAGATACAAAGACAATAAAATTAAATTTAAAAAATCGCCGAATGCATAACATCCTCCTTTTTTGAAGTCAGGCAAATGAATCGCGTAGCATCTAAAGATATCCAGAATGTCATTAAATACAGTATAATACATAAAAACAAGTCCACTCCTCGCAAAGACAAGAAGATGGTATCTCCACCCGTCAGCGTGAAAGCGTGTCAACCGTCTGGCGAGCAAAGAGTGTGTGTTGTGCTTCCAATATCCGGGTGTCACTCCAGGCTGCAACGTCGTTACACTAGGAATATGGAATAGTGGATAGTAGTTGGTGTTGCTGCGCTTAAGAATACAATATTTACAAAAAAAAAAACTTATTATTATAAGTCTTAACTATAAGTAGAATATGGTTTTCAGTCTGCCCGCTTGCATTGGATTTAAAGATTTTACCTTTAATTGCTCCATTGAGTACAAAAGCATCTTTGATGCAATAAAAGTTGATCACTAAGGTCGATTGATACGTGTTGTTAATATTCAACAAAACATTATTTTGTGACATTATTTGGGCAGATAGATCCGAACAATGTAATTATTTACGGATTAGGCAAGCTAAAAGATAGGAAGGTTACGTATCTCAGTTTCAATGAGTGTTATGTTTTCTTTATTCTCAATCCCGGAATAACAACGAAGGGAACAAACGTAACTTATTCAACAAAACTTCCTGTAATAGAGCTATTTTAAATCTGATTACCATACGTGATCTGGAACAAGAACATTCAAATAAACTTCCGGAACGCAGTGAAGTTAATTCGAATTCATTAATATTATTATTCTAGTTGGCAACCCTGTAAGATGAGCGTGTGCGGAAGAGCGTCAAACGTCGCGACCGTTCGACGTTCGACATGACTCTGTTACACGAGTTTGTTTGACAGTAGTTTCTGTAATTTGTAACCTGCAGCTCAGTGTTATATGACGTCGAATGTGCTAGTTAGCTTATTTGTGAAAGGAAGTAGAAACAGTGCTTTTTGTGGAAATATAGATCAAAGAATTCATTTATAATACTAAAAAAAAATTAACACCATGTACTGCATTTTTATACCTAAGTGCCACGAATAAATAAATTTGAATTTGAAGAAAGAATATTGAAGTTACATCTCAACTCGTATTTTTTCAGGGGCGTGATTCTAGACTATTTAAACAGAAATTCAGTTTAGGTGCGCAAAAATAAAACAATACATTCACATGCATTATGGACGTAGACTATAAAAATTGTACACATTTTATACATAACTAGGTGCATATCCACAAAATAGTTGTTTTAATTGAGTGAGATAAACATAATGTGCATTGATGGACATAAATAAACAAGAGGAACATTTTTAAATTAACTCGGAAACGTCCCAATACGAATAATGCGCAAATGTAACTCTGACATAAACGTTGTATCTACGGTACAATGCAGTTAATATTAATTGCCAGTTACCTGGCGTGCCATGGTGCCACAATGCATACATATTCGATGCCCATACATTTCCTGCGGTACGTTAGTCGGCGATATAAAATTCTGATTGGATCACAGATTTTATTACCCACAGAGTTTAAAATAACTTTATGACATGTATTTTTGGTATGTGGATGTTGCAAAATGGAGGGTTAAAAAATCGTAATTATTATTTTGGTTTGCAAATAACAGTAAAAAACATACCTAAACCTAGGATAAAAATAAACGTGAAAAATTGACAATTCAAATAAATTACATTTTGCCAAAAGTGTAAGAAACTGGAAAAGTTAGGTACCTAGTTAAATATGTACAATTAAGTAACGTATTGGTAAGCTTTAGCAAAGGACTATTTCCATCATTTCAGATCAATGCTTTCTGTACCTACTTTCAAATACTAAAGAATCCCGATTTAAAGTAAGTCTAAGCGTCCCTCGCCAAAGCCGTTATATCAAACCAAACTCCCAAGGAGAATAAACTAAAGATGCTAACCATGACCTCTCAACACTTAAGTTAACTAAACGCTCGTCTTAAAACCATTTTATTCAGCTGCAGGCATTTTCCCATCATTAACGTTTTTTATTAGAGGGGAAGTGCTAATAGCGTCAATGGTACTCGGAGTAAGTGCCGGGAAAGGGGAACCCCAAGAAAAACGGGAAGCAAAAAGTTGAGGGATTCTGAGATGGGGGAGTTATTGTAAGGGATTAAGGGGTTGGTTCTGCTAATCTGCGAATGTGGAACATACATCGTGTGAACAGACACACTTATTAGTTATTCACTTTAGGAATGAGAGACTTATTCGTAGTTTGTTATTCGAGAAGTGTCACACGCTAAACTAAACATATTATTTTAAATTAGCGACTGTGTCGCTTCCCTTACTAGTGCCCTTACTGCTACTGCGCTGTCACTGTCAAATTGTTACCATAGCACTTGTTGTACCTTTAATCTTTACTTCGACCTAATATTAACATTGACAGAACTCTATACAAAACAAATCACATTAGATTAATAATTAGGAAGTACAGTGCCTTCGGTGCTACCATCAAGTACAAAGCCCAAACTGCGGCCAAGAAACTGGGCATCCTAAATAAGGTGAAGCGATACTTTACGCCTAGACAGCGTTTACCCCTTTACAAAGCGCAAGTCCGATCTTGCATGGAGTATTGCAGCCACCTTTGGGATGGCTCAGTTAAATACCAACTTGCCGCGCTTGACTCGGTGGATCGCAGGGCTAAGAGGCTCATTGGCGACGTAAAACTGGTGGATGCCAAGCTTCACAGCTTGGCTCATCGCCGCAAGATTGCCTGCTTGTCGGTCTTCTACAGATTGTACTTCGATGAGTGTGCTCAAGAACTCCTCAACCTCATTCCATCTACTATCGGACATCTAGACGCACTGCAAGTTACCATCCCTGCCTAGATGCTATTCTACCAATTCGCACTAAGCGTTTCCAAATGTCTTTAGTGACGCGCACAGCAAAGGAGTGAAACTCTCTACTTGCGTCTGTGTTTCCGAACGCATACAGCCCTGATTTCTTCAAAATGAGAGTGAACAGGCTTCTTCTGGGTAAGCTCGCTCCATCGTCAACTTTGGCTCTGTCACCTCTGACTTAGAATAGAGTCAAGAGCAAACCCATCTCAAATAAAATAAATAAATACAGTACCTGTTAGCGAGCGAGTCGATAGTTGGTAGGTACCTACGCGTCTGTTGCAAGTATACAAGGCTAGAACGTACAGATTAGGACAGCTCACTTATAGCTTTTTAGAACGTATAAATACATGACTATTACGTACTTATCGCGTAGGTACATATATATTTCAGTAACGTAAGCTAACAGTTTTTGCGAAAAATAAACTGCACTGTAAGATTGTGAGAACCGTTAGTTTTCTATCTGTATTATTTCCGTTAGATTATATACTGTCAAAAAATTGTGAACTGGATGAAATGGGTTAGTTTAAGTTAGAACTGAAACCAACCGCGCGTGAGCGGAGCGAGTGAAGCGAACGGTGCTGCGGCAGCGGATGGCGAGCGCTGCTTCCAAGTTGCTCGCAGCTAGGCAGGACACGATTGCTATTTAGTATTAGCGCAAGGTGCGTTACGTCGTAAGCAAGTTTGATACCAGCTTAGAATTTGACGGTTTCCCATGGACAGATTATAAACTATCGAAAAAGAATGCGTTAAATTGTAAGCCGTGTTTAATTTCCCAAATAGTTCTTCTACATTAGTATTAGAAAGTATATGCGACCAGTACGCGTAAATCGTGTATAGCAGAGGTTCCTAGACTTTTTTTTCTCATAGACCACTTTCAAAATTTATATAGCATAAACATAAACAGCCTATAATGTTCCCACGGCTGGGACACAGGCCTCCTCTCAGTGAGAGGGAGTGGGCCGTAATCCACCACGCGGGCCTAGTGCGGTTTGGTAGATGTCACATGTCTTCAAATTTTTGGTTTTAGGACATGCCGCTTTCCTCACGATGTTTCCCTTCACTGTTTGGAGAGCAGTGGTGATGAAATTATTAACACAAAGTAAAACGCTTGTCTGGGTTCGAACCTAAGACCTACAACTCGTAAGTCGCGGCCGTTACCACTGGGCCACCGCTGCTCTACTTAATAAGAATAATAAGCCTAAAATTCAACTCTAGCAATCAAATAGATCATTTTGTGGAAGCTATTTTCAAGTTAAAATTAACATTCAACCAAAAATACGTAACCGAGCAGGATCACCAAACAATAACATCGGTCATTGTTTATCGGCCGGTTTCCTCGTGGCCGCGACTTACGACTTTGTAGGTCGTAGGTTCGAACCCAGACAGGCGCTTTACTTTTTGTAAATTATTTCATCACCACTGCTCTCAAAACGGTGAAGGAAATCGTGTATACTTTCAGAGAATTTATTTTGCTATTCGTTCTGAAAGCATACAGTGTAAAAACGCGGTAGGTACAGTACGCTCCCAGATTCAATAGTAAAATTCTTTTAAAAACTTCTTAAAAGTAAAAGAACAATTTGTGAAGCTATGAATAAACCAACCAATATTCTGTTACTACAGTCTCAGTTACACTTTAATAAATATGACATTACATCACGCCTGTATCTTTCGAAGTGTCAGGCAGAGGTGTCCCTATAATACACCCATATTTTGCCAGTTATGTTTTAAATCCCATGTAATAGGGGGGAGCGTATCGCCCCATTATTATTGAATACAAATAAGACCTCAGATTAACGAAAGAAACAAACATTACCACGTAACTTCACGTAATCGCATTAATAATTCGGGTCTAAAACAACAGCTTCGTAATAATAGTTTGATATTGTAACATTTCGAGCCAGTGTTGCCAACCTAAACATTGCTGCAGTACCGTTGAGATCTCAAGTCGATAAGCTGTAGCGTTAAAAGCGCAACAGCACGAACTATGGCCTTCGTGAGCAATATTAACCAGTGTTATAATTGTAGTAAGAAACGAATCGCGTTTTAAATATTTTTATTTCGTTGAAGTTTCATTTCATAGCTCGTTGCTTATCTAGGTGCTGTTTTTAATCCACATCAAAAAGGAGGTTCTTTAATTGATGTGTTGATAAATCTAACGGCGAGGATTGTCTTTACCAGAAGTGGTCATCGTATTAGTTGTTCAGTAGCTTCAATATCATCAGGATTGTGCTGGAATATAGCAGTTCGTCATGGACGCGGTACGACATCATCTCTATTATCAAACGAAAGCCGCCACGCAATCATCGATGCGACGCTGTACTAGAGTGACTGTTACCAGCCAGTGTCACTCTTATCCGACCTTTTCGGTGATTCCAGTAACTTCGTTACTAAATTGCTGCGCCGTCAAATCTTTATACAACTGTATTGTTCTATTTCGAGGTAGCAAGGTATGGCTGCAACTCTATTTATTTATTTATTTAACAGTTTATGTACACACATATAAACAAACAAGAAGAAAGGAACAGAAAAATACGTACAAAGGTGATGCTTATTTCTAAAGAAATCTCTTCCAGCATACCTGCGATAGGAAAGTAGATAAAGAGATGTAGACAACGTGTGTAAGAGTAAAAGAGAAAACAAAATACATAAAACTATGATACTACTATGAACTATGTTTTACTTGAAAGTGTAAATAAACTATATTTCGCTCTAGATGTCGGGTTCATCTCCTAAAATAAAGCAATAAGTAAGCCCTTTACATTGCGGACTACGCCGCTTATGTTTTGCTACGTCGCTACGCGGAATACCGCTACGCCAGTACGCGACGTGGAGCACCGCTACGCCACTATCTATGCTACGAGGACGCAGCGACGCTACACCGCCAGGCTTCGCTTATTCGCTACGATCATGCTTTCTTCTGAATGCTTATTAATGCACAAAAGGTTGCCTATCCTCCTAGCTATTTTAATTTATTCCAATATCTAGCTTCTACCCGCGACTTCGTCATCTCAAACATATCCATCATAAACATCAAACATATCCTACGGAACTCATCAATAGCGTAGCTTCCTATCAGTAAAAGAATTTTTGAAATCGGATGAGCAGTTTCGAGATTACCTCCTGTAAACAAACTAACAAACTTTAGCTCTTTATAATAAATTAGTATAGACTAAAACTCCCATGACTAGAGTTTTATTTAAGTTTTAAGTGTAATTATAGTGTAATAATAAATCTAAATGCATAAATACTCAAGATTATTGTTTTCCTGCAAATTTTCTACGTAAGACACAGTGTTTGGTTGCCCGCCGTTACCGGTAACCTATCAGGAACAGCTGATGTTCGACCTGCGGATTTAAACGGGGAGTATTATTGTTTATTTTTAATCTTGAGTATTTGTAGCACGCAATCGTCAATTAGAACTCTGTATCACATTCATTGAGTTTTAGATTCACTATTTTTGGTTGATCTGGCACTCTGCCCTGGCTCTAAGTCACTTTGTTTACTTAAATAACGAAACAGTATTGTGAAAATAATATCAGTAACTGAAATTACATTATTATTTTATTGTACATACCTAACAACAATAACGTTGACGATCGTTATTCTCTATTGTAATCTTTAAGCAAAACTATATATTATTATTTTTTTTGTCAAGTCTAGGCATCCTACCCACATAATCAATAGTAAAATCATAAGACAAATAGAATCAATGTAACTTTCTACTTTATCTAATCATATTAGTTCAACTGCCTACCTCATTTCTCTATAAAGCGACATTAACTTCTCCCATTTTTCCTTTCGTTCCTAGTTTATTAGTTCTCATCGTTCCTTTCATTCTCCTTTCAGTACTAATTCCTGAAACCATGCCTGTCATGACCCGTAAGGCTGCTGCTCAGGAGTTGGAACTTAAATTGAAATCAGCCCTTCAAAAACTTCAGGCCTCTGACAGTAAATGTCAACAGCTGTTACTGGAAATGGATGAAAGTGAGAAGGAAGTCGAAAAGGTCGTGTACAAAAACACAAGCTTAAAACAGGAGCTAGTAGGCTTACATCAACAATACCTGGATGTTGTCGAGGAACGGGACAAGCTGCGGGTGGTTACGGATGGTTTCAACAACTGCAGTAGCTTATATGAGGAGGCTTTGTCTAAAGTTAGGGACCTAGAAGAAGAATTAATTCATGCAAATCTACGAATTACTAAGTTACAGCAAAGAAATGAATGTACTCAAGCTAAGGAAACTAATAACCTATATAATGAATTATTTCAAACAAATTGCAACCCTCATCCCTTAATAACAATAGACCTTACTGAAGATTCAATAGTGAAACATAAAAATTGTAATTATAAAGTAAGTCAAAATAAAATTAAAAAATATGCAAAACTAAATAGAATCATTAATAGATGCAATAAATTTAGGAATCAACAAAAACACAGTTCCAATAATATTAAACTAAGGAAAGAACGTGTTTTTCTAATAAATAAATTAAAAAACTATGAGATGAAATTAGAAGACAGTAAAAACATTTATCAAATTGACACTCAACAATTAC
The DNA here is from genome assembly GCA_947568875.1 of Fissipunctia ypsillon. Classification (NCBI taxonomy): domain Eukaryota; kingdom Metazoa; phylum Arthropoda; class Insecta; order Lepidoptera; family Noctuidae; genus Fissipunctia; species Fissipunctia ypsillon. The sequence goes on from OX387649.1 coordinate 21,290,914, forward strand.
AGTCTGAAATTGATGTACTTGAAGAGTCACTACATTCACTTTATATTAAGTATGTGAGCTCTCAAAATCAAATAAAGGAACACATTCTTGCTGCAAACGAGTTAGTGGAAATGTGTAATGATGAGACGGACAGAGTTGACCCACTGTCTCTGAGCATCACTCAATGTTCATGTCAAAGGGAATCAAATCTTGGGGCTCTCCAACCTGAGGCAACGGAGGACCCGTCCCAGACTGGAAAAGCTCAGGACAGTATCCCAGATCAAGATGCACCACATGTTGCACATGGTTCATCTCAGGGAGAGACTTGTTCTCTCCCTTGTTCTAGTAAAGATTGTTATTGTTCCATTGTGTTTTCAGATAGTTTAGGGAGAGGGTTAGGTAAATTATTAAGTAACAACCTAAGTCATTCTGCTGTTAATCATTGTATGCCTGGCAAATCTTTCAAAGAGATAATGTCAACAGTAACTAGGAATGAATATGATTCGAATGCCACTATTTCTATATTTGTAGGTAATAGTACTAATGTAAAAAAGATGACATCACTGACAGTGTCGCTGAAATCTTGAAGATTAATTGTCAGAAAATAATATTGTGTGCTTTTCCTTACTTTCAGCACTTATCAAGTAGGCAAAATCATAATATACATATGCTAAATAACCATATGAATTTATTAGTGAATCACTATAGTGACAGGCTTATGTTTTTTGACATCAACACTTTTGTTGAGAAATTGGGATCGACTAGGGATACAGCGTATCTGCCTATTAGTTTTAGACGTCAAATAGCATGGCTATTAGCTTTAAATATAAACTCAGACATAAGTAGTATGTCGAAGTCTACTATATTTAGCACTACTAAAATTAGTAATGATACTAATATTTTAAACTAGGCAGTAAGACAACAGAAGGTACCGGTAACAATGTTGTTAATCTCTCCATCAACAAGGTATCGTCTAGCACTCAATTAGTTCATTGTAAAAAAGGGACTAAGCAGAATTCCTTGAAATTGTTTCATCAAAATATTCAAGGTTTTTCTTCCAAGCAATTAGAAATTGAATTGTTTTTAGAAAAAACAAAGTTTGATATTATTTGTATAACTGAACACTGGCTGAAAGATTACGAAATGTTAATAAATTATGAGAACTATAGTGTGTAGGGCAGTTGTTTTAACCGAAAATCCATGCTGCGTGGAGGTTCACTAATCTTAATTAAAAACTGTATAAAATTTAAGTCTCGTAAAGACATAGTGGAACTATCGGTTGAACATAGCATTTAATTGTCCTGTGTTGAGTTAGATAAGCATTTTATAGTGTGCGCATACAGACCCCCAAATTATCTAAACTACTCTATATTTGAGTCAGTAATGGAAGACGTTTTGGCTAAACTTGCAACTGGTAATAAATCAGTAATTATTTGTGGTGACTTTAATATTAATATTTTGGAAAATAATTCAATTAGTAGTAGATTATTAAGCCTGTTCAAATCATTTCATCTGTCAAATGTGTTTGTGGAACCAACGCGAATAACTACGGCTACTGCTACATGTATTGATAATGTTTTTGTTGCTGTGACTATTTAGATAAAGCCATTGTTAATTATCTCCCTTCTGATCACACCGGTCAAACAGTTACTTTTGAGTCCAACGCACCATTACAAAAAGTGCAGATACAAACTAGACCAATAACATCGGGTAATTTGAATAAATTTAATAGCACTTTAATTAGCAAGTTAAGTGCTCAGAGCCTAAATATGATCAATGGCAATATTTTGTATAAAGAATTATTTTCATTAGTGCAAACTGAGTTTAATAATTCATTTAAAAAGAAAACTAAAACTATTTGCCCTAAGTTTTTATTCAGTGACTGGGCAACTAAAGGCATCAGGAAAAGTAGGGAAAGATTATTTGAACTGTATGGCCTTAAGCCGTACATAAACTCGGAAACTTTTAATAAGTATGTTGCTACTTATTCTAAAACTTTTAAAAAAATTTGCAAAGCGGCTAAAGCTTCATACATTAGCACCAAGGTTAAGTCAGCTGACAATAAGATAAAGACAGTTTGGAAAATTATTAACAATGAAACGAACAGGAACAAGAGACATAATACTGATTACACACTGGAAACTTCCGGCGGTCTCATTAGCGGTAACATCGATGTTGCCCAGGAATTTGCAACTTTCTTTACAAATATTCCAATTAAAACTACAGAAACTTTAAAATCCTCGCCCTCACTTGCTATTGATTTATTAAGAGCGAATGTTTCAGCCTGCCCTGAGGAATTCAAATTTAAACATATAAACCCTGTGGTCGTTGTAAAGGCTTTTAAGCAACTTAAGATCAAAATTACCGAAGATCTGTGGGGCATGTCTACAAAAGTATGTCAATCCATTATTGAGACAATTGCACCCTATTTAGCTTTAATATTTAATTTGTGTGTTGATCAAGAGGTATTTCCAGATTTAATGAAGTACAGTAAAGTTATTCCACTTTTCAAATCCGGGGACAGCAAAGACACTAATAATTATAGACCCGTATCGGTTTTGCCGGTTTTCAGCAAGGTGTTTGAAAAAGTAATGTTAAATCAAATGCTCAATCATTTTAATCGTAATAACATCCTACACGATCAACAGTATGGTTTCACCGAAGGACGTTGTACAGCTGACGCCGGTGTCACCTTATTAAAACACATCTTTAACGCTTGGGAAGAGGCACATGATGCAATAGGCATCTTTTGCGACCTATCCAAGGCATTTGATTGCGTGAATCATGAAACACTGCTCTTGAAACTTGAGCATTACGGACTGGGTAAACTTGCACTTAGCTTAGTAAAATCATATTTGAATAATAGACTGCAGCAAGTTCAAATAAACGGTGTGAATTCATTGGGGTTAAAAAAAATGGGTGTACCGCAGGGCTCTATATTAGGTCCGTTCTTCTTTTTAGTATACATAAATGATTTACCTCATTTACTGAAAAACCGACCACAAATGGTGTTATTTGCTGATGACACATCACTAATTTTTAAAGTTAACAAACATGCACAAGAGCTCGACGACGTAAATAACGCTATGCTTAAGGTCCATAATTGGTTCACTGTAAATAATTTAGTATTAAATGAGAAGAAAACTAAATGCATAAGATTCACGTTACCAAATGTTAGAAGTAGTGAATGTCACGTAGTATTGAATAAGGAAATACTACAATTCGTCGAACAGACTGTTTTCCTGGGAATTACGCTGGACTCAAAGCTGCAGTGGAGTCCTCATTTAACATCACTAGCAGGGCGGCTAAGCTCGGCTGCTTACGCTGTTTGGAAAATCCGCCAATTAACAGACGTCGATACCGCGAGACTGGTCTATTTTAGTTACTTTCATAGCGTCATGTCTTACGGTATTTTGTTATGGGGACGGGCTGCAGATATTGATTCTATCTTTATTCTGCAAAAGAGGGCTGTCAGAGCCATCTATAACCTCCGCAGTCGCGAATCTCTAAGGGAACTGTTTAAAAAAATTAACATCATGACGGTACCTTGTCAATATATATATGAAAATATTATGTATGTTAGAAAAAATCTTCATCTTTTTAGTAAGATAAGTGATCGGCATAATTTTAACACTAGAAATAGGAACAAATTAGATCAACCACGTTTCAGATTATCTAAGGTACACACTTCTTTTATGGGGTACTGTGTAAAATGTTATAATAAATTACCTCTCGATATTCTTCAGCTAAATGACTTCTCATTTAGTTGAAGAATATCGAGAGGTAAATTGCTTCCAATTTAAAACATGCATTAAACGCACACTATGTAGACAAGCATATTATAGGTTGAATGATTATATCATAGATAAAAATGCTTGGCTAAATGCTGGTCCTGCTCCACAGCCACTTGGGCTTTGTTAAATTTTTTTTTTTTTTTTTTTGTTTGGAAGAAATGCGTCCCCTTTTTTTTCTGAAATTATGTTATTACTATAGACTTATTGACTATATATAGACTATAGATTTAGTGTTTACTAATCTTTTAATTACAATCATTGCAAACTATAGTTTTGTATAAATTAGAAGCATCTTTTCAATTTTGTAAATGTGAGTACCATGGAGCGGTTTTATGTTATGATGTAGGTATTGACTTGAAAGAGTATGGCAGTTGAGAGTATGTCATGCTCACTTAAATGTCTCGCTGATGGTGGCGCGTGTGTTGGATCATTCGGTTCCCTACAAAATGGTTGAGCTGGATGGTGCTGATCCACGCGTCATGTTCGTGAACGGGCGCCGTCAGTGGAGACTGGTCATCTCTTAGCTGCCAGGGCTTATTTTTAATCTTATATTTTAAATTGTTTTAATTATCTATTTTTACATTGTTCTCACATATAGAAGCAACAAGAACAATAACAATGTACCTACCCAGGATTTTGTAACAATTTTGATTTAAAAGAGTGTCCATGGAGTTTCTTGCCCATTCTTATCCATAGAGATCTACGTTTTGGAATGGGCGACTAGCTTCAATTTTCTGACTAACTGACCGACTCTTTGACAATTCAAAAGTGCCTGTAATTGGTTTAATTGAAATAAATGCTTTGAGTTTGAGTTTGAGTGGGGAACTGGACAATGATTTGAATACCAAGCAAAAAACTAAACAAAAAGAACCTACCATAACACTCTCGGTCCATTGAATCAAACAAAGAAATCACGCTATTGTCTGCCAAAACAGTAATACATAACAATTGAAAATCAATAATCAGTATTTCAAACAAAAGCATAACATTCATAACAAAATCTGTGACCCAACAAAAATGGGGTGTAAAGTGAAAAAGAAATACGGATATTATTTGATCGTACGATGTATCACGCGAATAGGAATGGGGGAGTGCGAAAACAAACTCACTTCCAATATCCAATGAAAAATCAATCCATCAAATCCAATAAAAAATCTAGAGCAAGTTATTATGTCGATGGTGTGGGATGATTTGTAGCCGCCTGTAGTTTTGTTGGAAATACGCATAAACTTTTATTTTATATTCTCCCATCATCGCTTTATCTGTTTTGTTTTGTTTGAATTCGGACGCAATTATTAGGTTGATAAACAAATAACATTGAAGCTTTACGACTGTGGAAATTACTTCCGTGATTACATTTTTCGATAATTTAAGGCATTTGTTGATTCTACTTCTGATTAGGTAGATGTAGGTACCTACCTACTTTTGTCTTGCAAGCATGGCTTGAAAGTTAGTAAATAATATTTGCGTTCATCATCATCAACCACTTAATATCTGCCTCGGCATTTTGTGCCAATTCTGGTTGTGTGAGTTCTACCTAAGGGTTAAACAAACTTAGGTACATACTCAAACTTCAGATAAGTGTAGATAAGTAGGTATCTAGACTTATCTGACGTTTGACCATAAATACATGAGTCGCTACATCCGAAGATATTTATCTAATTCACCAGGTAGTAGGGAAAGGCGGGCCGTAACGGGATCACGGGGCACGACGGGGCCCCCACATGCCTACAAGTTACCAGTCATGCTAACAATGTCCTGTATTTCAATGACAAAGAGCCATTTTGTATCAATCATCAGTGCGGTAGCTGGACATAAGATTGCATTCGTCCATTTTTTACAGCGTAAAAGATTTATTCAAAGTTTATAAAAATGTTAATAATGATTGAATTATTTATTCAGTTATTTGTGTAAGATTGACTCTGCTTGAAAGTTATGTTTTAAATTATTTGTTTTGTACAAAATTGTTATCTGGTGCGACGGGGATAAGGATGTGGGGCACATTCAGCTCGTCAACTCGTACATTCCTGATCAATGTGTGTAGGTATAGTATTTTTCTTAGTGAGTGCTTAAAATTGACATTTTTAACGTGAATATGTAATTATTTTACCAAAAAATTTACTAAATTGTACAGGTATTAATAAATAATAAAAGCGACACGATTAAAAATAATTATTGAAACTGCACTACATAGTTTTCCTACACTCCTGCACTTAGTATCGAAGATTTTTTAGATACGTTAAAAAAAATCCGTAGACCGGTGGTGGTGCAAACGCCGCGCCCGGTCCGTCACGCTACACGTCCTCCCAGGCACTCGCTTCTCATTAATTTTTGAGGGCTATTTAGCTAAAATAATGTTAATATCGCGATTGCTTGCAAGAGCAGGGTTGGGCGGGTTTATGGTCAATCTTCACTTATAATAAGTAGGTTTGTTTAAGCTTTAATTACACTTCGTCGCGGCATCCACGTGATTCATACAATTCACCAGGATGCACATACAAATAATATCATAAAATGATTCCTTGACTGTACATACCCCGTGCTTTTCCTATGGAAAACACGGGGTATGTACAGTCAAGGAATCATTTTGAAATTTTTTTTTTTCAAACGAATTGAACGTTGACGTAGATTCTCTGAACAATCGGCAGCCTTCAGAGAATCTGCCGCGACGAATTTTGGAACAACGAGAGTTCATATCAACAGATTTGTATTAAGTACTTACCAAATTATTGATCTTGAATTAAACACCCTCCGCTCTTCCTAGGACCCTAGGACCCCACCCAATTGCCTTTCAACACAAAAAAGTTTAGTTTTAGAACGTCCACGCGAATGTCAATGTCGAATTCGAGTTTCGACAACTCGGAATAGTCATTGTCAAAGTGACGTTTGTTTAGCTGTTTCATATTTCTACTTCAGCTGTTCAAAGCAAAATTTTACGGAAAAAAAATATACAAACGTAATTTACAATTAAAATTAATCGTGATAAAATTACGTGCACGATACAAGAACATAATTAAATCTATGAGTGTCATTTTGAGACCGGGTAAGCAGGAACACGTAATAAAAGATATGAAACAAATTGGAAAGTTCCAGTTTTTAAGTTTTTGTTCTATACTTTAAATAATGTTATGCAAAGAAGAAAACGTATGAGATAAAAAATGTTTTTAGGTGTCTTTAACATCCACAGAAGTATGGCTTCAATAGCAGGAGTGGTAGAGAGTACAATACGAAGCAAATTGCTGTCATCTTTGGGTGCTAAACATTTAGAAGTAATCAATGAATCCTACATGCATAATGTGCCGAAAGGAGCTGAGACGCACTTCAAAGTAGTGGTCGTATCTGATAAATTTGATGGATTGCCATTAATCAAGGTAAGTGGTCTATCTGTAGCTAAAGGATGGACCATTATAAAAAGAAAATTCTAAACCAAAGGCTTCAGAACCAGAGAACTATTCAGCGACAATGAAACACTGGATTTTATATTTTTTTTAATTCCAACTGTATGGCAGTGCTGTTCCCGATTCTTTAAATCCTAACTTCCATAACATAGATCAACTCAAGACACAATACAAGTGTTATTGTGTCAATGATTGTGGTGTTCAACTGTATAAAGGCTGGTCATGAAATATTAAAATCCATAGGTACTCGGTTAAATTGGAGCCAGACATTATCTTTGCATATTCTACCATGTTTGTGATTTTTATTTCAGAGGCACCGTTTAGTAAATGACATTCTAAAAGATGAACTTCAAAGTGGTGTCCATGCATTGTCCATTGTAGCTAAGTCTCCACAACAGTGGGAAACCAGTGACAAAGTTGTAGAAAGCAGCCCTTCTTGTAAAGGTGGATTTGGAAAGTAGTCATTGTTTTATATTTCTTAGTTAATTTGTTTTAATAAAATGTTATTTTAATTTTTTTTTTGTTTTTACTACTACAAAGAAACTCAAGTTCTAGGCAGAGAATCTGTATTATTACAAAACAATGTTTATCTTCAGACCCAGGTTTAACCATGGAGCAATGTTTTTAATTCTCAACTTTATTAAGACCATGGTGAAGTTCTTAATACATAACTAACAACTTGGTACCAGACTAAATTGACATTTTTATTTGGCAAATTAGAAAGAACTCTATTTCAATCACCGATACATTCTTTCAATCACATTACAAAAACTGGTTTGATGGTTTAAATGACAAAAAGGTCACACATAGTGAGTTTTCTTGCAGCGATTTACTTGCAGTTAAGGCCCTGCGCAGACGGCACACTTTTTGTGCGATCGAGTCTGCGGCGCACAAAAAGTCTGCATGGCGCGCAAAAAGTCGGTCGCGGATTTTTCACAGACTCAACGCACACGACGCACATCTTCGATCATTTTGTCGGCAGAGCTGTAGGGACGTAGACGCTATGGAAATCGTGCAGAGATCGCGAAGTATTATTTTGTACATGAAGTACAGAAAAAGAAGAAGAAATAGAGAATTTTGGGTACATCCTATACTTTCGGAAAGATTACTGAAGGGACAGTTCCATACTAAACATTCAATTCTGAAACAACATCTGGCAATTTTTTTCAAATTTTATAAAATGTCTGTTACTACATTTGATGAGTTGCTATTTATTTTGAGACCTGCTTTGACTCATTCAGAAACAACAATGAGGAGGTGCATTGGTCCAGAAGAAAGGCTGTCTGTGACACTCAGGTAAGTAAATACATTATATATATTTATATAATTATAATTATATTATTTATTATTTCTCTCAGCAACAAACTAAGTTTTTTATTATTCAAATGACAAATAGGTTTCTGAGGTACTTATTATTTAAACCAAAACATTATGAACAAAGATTTTCTTTTATTAATTAGGGAAAATAACAAAACATAAAAATTTATAAGAATTACGTGGATTTTCATGGCAGCAAATTTTTAAGTATGTTGTACTTTTAAACAATAATGTAGGTACACAATAATATCGATCTATTACAAGTGAATTGTCACTTATATTGTAAATAAAATTAGGGGCTTAACTACTAAATCACAATTATTATGGCAGATTATTATTATTAATAATACATTTTGGAAAAACAAGTGAATTGTCACTTTTAAATAAAATTTGGGGTTTAATTACTAAATCACAATTGAGAGCTTAATTACTAAATCACAATTGGGAGCTTAGTTACTAAATCACAATTAATATTGCTGATGTTATTACTATACCTTGGGAAATTAAGTCTTTTGATTGGTGGTGTATCTAGTCAAGAAAATAATTAGCTTAACAATTAGGTACTTACTAACTAATTTTCTAAAATCACAATCAGCCTTTTATTGATTTTTTTTGTTTATATTTTCATAATATACCTACTTTACACCTCGCCAACGGCGTCGTCGTCGTCGCCAAGAGAAAAAAGTGATTCATTTTCGGGAGAAATTATTGATGCGTAATCTCTATGAACGGGTGAGGGTGTATATGACGAGCCGCTTGGCCTGCTTGAGTTTTGTAAAGAGATTGGCCTGGGAACGTATTCCGAATCTTCTGCAATGTCACTGTAGTTAGGGGGCTCAGTACTCGGTCTCTCAGCAGTGTCATATTGGTTAGACATATTTGAGTTCATCGATGGATCGGTTACTCAAACTCAAAGCATTTATTTCAATTAAACCAATTACAGGCACTTTTGAATTGTCAAAGAGTCGGTCAGTTAGTCAGAAAATTGAAGCTAGTCGCCCATTCCAAAACTTAGATCTCTATGGAGAAGAATGGGCAAGAAACTCCATGGACACTCTTTTAAATCAAAATTGTTACAAAATCCTGGGTAGGTACATTGTTATTGTTCTTGTTGCTTCTATAGGTATGTGAGAACAATGTAAAAAATAGATAATTAAAACAATTTAAAATATAAGATTAAAAATAAGCCCTGACAGCTGAGAGATGACCAGTCTCCACTGACGGCGCCCGTTCACGAACATGACGCGTGGATCAGCACCATCCAGCTCAACCATTTTGTAGGGAACCTAATGATCCAACACACGCGCCACCATCAGCGAGACATTTAAGTGAGCATGACATACTCTCAACTGCCATACTCTTTCAAGTCAACATACCTACATCATAACATAAAACCGCTCCATGGTACCTACTCACATTTACAAAATTGAAAAGATGCTTCTAATTTATACAAAACTATAGTTTGCAATGATTGTATTAAAAGATTAGTAAACATTAAATCTATAGTCTATATATACAATTACTATTCGTTCATTAGGTATATCCAATACTTGCTGTGTTTGGTTGTGAATAGACGCTGAACTGCTTAAGGACTGTTTAAAATTTAAAACTGTAGTAATTGTATTCTTAATTGCAACTTTTGGTCTGATGAAAATTGTTTGACATAAGGCAGAAGCGACCGCAGAAATGATTCATCTTCATCCATATCCCCTAAGATTGTTCTGCTTTCTGAATGACGTAAGTTGTTGTTTTTCATCAGTTGATTGCCTTCTCTTAGTATTTCTAAATACTCCTCATCGTAACAATTAGTCTTGCTCTTCGGTTGCGTCTTTGGTCGTTTAGAATCAGTTGTTCCAGTATCTGAACTCTGCACTGTGACGTTTAATGTTTCGGCACTTTGTTCGATTTCGATAGAAGATTCATTATTCTCTACCACTGTAAATGGCAACAAAAATAGCAGTGAATCAAAGTAAATATATTTTCTCTTCTTTTTTCTTCCGCTTCCAGAAGGAATATTCTTTTGAGCACTGAGTTCCCTTCGGAAGCAACTTCTCAAAGAGTTCCACTTCGTCTGTATATCTTTTCCTATAAAAAAAGAAATAATTATATGTAGCTTACTAAAAGTTAGGTATTCATTATAGTTTTTGAACAATTTTTTTTTTGCAGGTATTTAGGACGAGGGTCATCGTTCGTCGCTCGAAGAAGATTATCTGATTGGCGCATCTACTATTCGTTCTATAATTAACGAAACCTGTACATCAATATGGGAACTATGTAAAAGTCAATGCTTTCCTGCTTTTACGGTGCAGAGATGGCTAGAGATTGCGAAACAATTCCACGATCGAACTCAATTTCCTGGCAGTATAGTAGTCACATGAGTAAAGAAATTAATTATTAATTATGTATCAATTAATTAATTATTTTGTTCAAAATACCAAGGTATAGGTGTTATACATAATAATCAAAGCGATTTTGATATATTGAATCTTGTTGTATCGATTCATCAATCGATAACTGTCATTCGTTCATTATCATTCAATGTCGATACCCATCCCTAATTTTTGCATAAGAAAAAATAAACAAATAACCTCTATGTTTTTCATCTAATCGTTTTTTTTATAGTTTTGCAAGTTTTATCTCCAATTACTACTAAAAAGTCTAATAAAAACTTAAACTTACCGTATTTTGTTTTTTCTTTAGACGTCATACATGTCCAAACAGGAGCGGAATAAACATTACAGCACACTTCTTCCCACATTTTTCTTTTTAAATGTCTATCATGATATTCTGCCTTAGAAGTATCATAAATTGCTGGTCTGTTTTGTATTTCTTGAATTAACATAGTTACATCGACCTCTGGCGCCATGATAATAGATCGCGTGCGTTACGTCCACCCCTAGCAAATGCAGAATTGCAGATTGCCGACTAAAGCACAGATTAAGTAGTACTGACTAAAGTGTGCGCCGTCTGCGTTAGCGCGCGTTGAAGCAAACGTTCAATTTTTTTCACACACTGTGCGGAGCGGCGCGGTGCGGTCTGCCCCGAATTACACGGATTTTTTGTGCGCCGGACTTTTTGCGCGTCGTGTGCGTTACTGCATATAATTGCATAGGTTCTATTTTCACAGACTAAAAAGTGCGTCACGGATAGTCTGTCGTCTGCGCAGGGCCTAATACACTCTCTTATTCACGAATGTTTCGCTGTCTACCTGTGTAGTGAGTACAATTCGCGTGTATCACGTAAACTTGGCTCACTCGATCCAACGAATATGCGCTCGCGGCGATCAAAGTTGAACATGCTCAATTCTATTCGCCTTGGTAAGACTGAGGCCACAGAGGCACAGAGTATATATTCACCAGAGATTTTTAAACCTGTCAGGTTTTGCAATATGCTGTATAAAAAAAACCTTCATTACAAGGGCAACAACTTGAAGGTTTATTTACAGAGTGTAAGGGACAGCCCTCCGCAGACTGATGAGGTGAATTCAGTGTATCATACTAAGATGTCCGGTACCTACATATTAATTCAGGAATGTTATGGGAATCCAATAAATCTGATTTGTTTTATTACCTCACACGCAATGCATCGCGTTACCGTGGCAAAACGCGCGTAGCGAACGGCAGCACAGCGAGCCTTCGGCCGCCGAATACAGGCACGTATCCAGACTTTTGGTTCGGGGGGGGACAAACATTGAAACAACTATGTGAATTGTGTGGAAATCGCTGTAATCACTGTAATCGCTTACATAATCAGATCAAGATCTATATTTTTATTTTACCTACTTATTGAAAGAACACGCAAGCGAATAAATAAACAGATGGCTTAAAACGTTTTTTTTTCAGTCAGATTTCGGGGGGGGGGATAAATCCCAACTATCCCCCCCTCTGTATATGTGCCTGGCCGAATATTTCTACATCCATTGCGGATATTTTGATTTAAACAGTTTTATTTACATAAATGGAGTGCTGAGTACAGATAATGTAATTTTACCTTGAAATAAAGGAAAAGTACCTAACTGAGAATACGATTAAAAAAAATGAAAATTTTCCTGAGGATATTTTCGGTGGAATATGATTCAAAATAAGCAGCTGAATGCACCCTGTTACTTTATGGAGGGCTGTCCCTTACACCGTGTATATTATACATCCGGCAAGGCATCCTACTCTTTGGAAATGCTTTGGGCACACTAGGACATTGAATCAATCAGTAACATAATAATGTAACTATACAGTATTGAGATACATAGTAAAAATTCATTTTAGATTATAAATGCTTTATTCTTACACCATCTCTTAACATTCTAATTGGACTATCACTTTCAGCAGATCAATAATACTCAATAATGTATTAAATATAATACATAGATAAACATTCAATATTCATTTAAATACTACACACAATTTCAATCAACAATAATGATATTATTTGAAAACTGTACAGCATGCACTTTCATAGATTATTATAATGAATTCGTACACGGCTTACGAGTCCTACACACAAAGAGCGGTGCGGCCGAGTGAAAGTGTCGTAATAAATGTTCCTTACCATACAATATGAAAATAGTAGTTTATGAAACTGTTGCATAATGAGGGGTATTAAAACGCGTTTGTGTGTTTTAATACCGAGCCGTATACGACATTTTTAATAGTATCACACTTCAACGAAAGCGACCTACTTACTGATCTCCAGAGATAAGTCCCCATGATACACGACTAGGCGAATAAATAATTTTGACAGGATGATAGCAGAATAGCCTACTGTGTTTACCAAGTCATTTGTTGTTGTGTTTTAATACCTAGTTATGTGCAGTTTCATACACTATTTTATCTACTCTTATACATTGGGATATAAAAGATTTTTGCCTTTTTTTGCATTTGCCATGCCAAAAAGTCGTGATAGCGTTTATCATATGTATAATTGTCTCGACTTTGATGGTAATAGATTATGAGTCATTTCCGTCGCCGCATCTAAAATATTGGGGGGAGTCAAATTTTCTTCACATTCACTGATATCAGACATTTTTAAGCAAGAATAAAAAAAAAATCCCATGAAATTCAGTACAACGAAACATGAAAGGCGCTCAAAACTACTACTAATGCGGTGCTGCGACAGACAAGTAAAAATCGGAATCAAAACTTTTTGTAATGCTATAAAAATAATTGATGGAAACTAATCCTCTGGCAAATCCAAGAAGATAATATCACCAAGGAGTAATTAATGCCTGTATCGTAATGGTAAAAAAGTTATTTTATAACATTATTTTGTTAGAGAAAAAGTGTTTTAATATTATTATATTTTTAAATTTTGGTATTGTGTTTATAAAGTATATCAATTTAAGCTCGTTGGAGTTTATAATTCAAATTTTATTATATGAGAGTAGATAAACATTTATACAGTACACATACAGGAAATCAAACAAAATAACACCGACCGCGCTTGGTGTGTGTCTCCATAGATTACTATTTTACAAATATTAGTATAATCAGATTAAATATTATATTAATATGAATTGATACATAGAAGTTATGATTGATCATCACTTTTTTCAATAATTTCGTTTCTTGATTCAATATTTTGTCTTCGAAAGAATTTACACTGGAGAAAGCTTAATTTAATATTATCAAAAAGCTGACAAGCTGTTGATCTTGGGCCTTCTTCGCATCTGGTTTAGGCGTTACTCGATCGTGTATATGACGGTGCGCTAACGCGTGTTTAGTTTCGTTACAATATTATGTTTGCGCAGCATCTACATGACTTCAATTAACGCCAAATGCGAAGGCATCATATAATATTCTGTTATTTTACTAATTGTTTTTCCTTTGATAGTTTCGCACTGTTGTACAGTGTGTTCAAATAGTTCACTTTGATCACTGCACTCGATTCATTCACTCATTTCACACCGCATAACGGTGTTAGTTGTATCAGAGGTTAAAGTTATCCAATCGTAGCTTGCCTTCGTTTTCAGTAAGATAGAGTAAATCTGCCATAGTCTGCTCACAGATTGCTTCTTCTGCTTTCTCAGACATCTGGAAAATTATAAGAAGATAATTATCAAACAACATTACAAACACCATGTCTTTACTTCCCGAAGAGGCTGAGTTGTAATGTACACCCAATATTCGCCAGTTTTGTTACAAGTCCCATGTAAATAGCGGAGCGTGCCTATTGCCATTAATCGGGCACAAATACAGACACAACACTGTCCGACGCAGGGTTCGGACACAGTGTTCCCAAACGCGACTGCGGAGCGTGTGGTTCTGTCTCCTAGGCCATTTTGCTTGAATTCGGAAGTAGATATGCTGTCTTCTCAAGAAGCAAAACAAAAGCCGAAGAACCTAGATATTTAAAGTACACTCACCGGCCTATACTTATACTCGTTAATTGACGGCGCATACTTGAAGTTAGGTCCAAAGTTCACACTGACAGTGACATTCTTATGCAGTGACACCGTAGGGTAATAGCACCCTTCGTAAATGTCAGTGAAGGCCTCGCCCTGACACTCGCCGTTCTTGAAGTAGTAAATCTTACTGCCCGGCAACTGCTTGAGATTGTTTAGAGATTCTTGTATGTTGTCCTTGTCTTCGTAGTAGAGGTGGCTCTTGAATTTTACTAGCGGCTGCAAGTAGAGAAAGATGTCATTGATATTACATAATATCAATATCTTAGTACATAGTAAGGTTTGGTGAAATTACAGTGTAGCTGATTATCTAGTCAGGCAAAATTGATTGCTCTCCATATGTCACCCAAAAGTGGGTGCGCTTTTACTGAAATAAACAAAGAAACTGCAATTTTTTATTTATTTATTTAAAAGGCACATCAACAACATAAACAGAAACAAGGCTACAGTGGACTAGGACTACGTTAATAACACACGTGCACAACATTTGCATATTACGTCACAGATTCTGATAATATTTTTTTTATAAATTATTTAAATTATGAAATGTATGCAACAAGTTTACGAGTTAAAACTTGGATTAAAATTGTAGACAAATATGAAATTAAAACTGTAAAAATAAACATGGGAAAATTATTTTCCTATGTTTATTTATCAATCGACTTATTCTTCTGTAGTTCAGTTCCACAACTAGGCCTTCAAAATTTTTGCCTCGCACATTTTTCTTGGGGGTGGGGGGGGGGGAAATCTTCGAATGACTTCTGTCCCTCTGGGCGGAGCGGGAGGGCGTGTCAGACTTTTACTGACTAAAACCCACCTCGTGTTCCTTCAGTTGCCTGTGCCAAGGGCCACGGTAACTCTTTCGAACGTCTCATAAGGTAAACTCAAACATGCAGGCACGAGCAATATTAGCAAATCCGATTTACGATATTCTTCTTCTTCTTGATTTTAGAAGTTTTTAAACTGGTTACACTCACCCTGTCTTTATAAGTAATAGGAATATGCTTGGTGGTAGCACTCTCTGGCAACACGACAAGGAATCCTAGCGTGTCGCCCTCTCCGTAACCCGTACTGTAGTGCTTGCCTTTAGACTCGTGGAACCTGTAACGTTTTGTATTTAGACTTTAGAGAGAGATGCAGTTACAGGGATATTACGTTTTTTCATAGTGGGAATGCAACAGATGAACTACTCCGAAATGTTGGAGATGGCTAGCAATTCTTCTTAAGGTGAATACACAAAGGTAGCCCGCGAGATTTGTTCTAAAATGTAATGATTTCGGAAATCATGACATTTTAGAACAAATCTAACTTATGTATAAATGATTCTTATGGCTATAATTTTGTAAATACATATTTGTTATAGTCGCGAATCATATTTTGATCAAGATACAACCTGACACTGACCTGCAAATTGCAAAAAACAAAAGAAAATTTGAATTAGAACAAGAAGTATAAAAATGTAATAATTATTAAAAGATTTTTTTATAAAAAATCGAGTAACTTTCCTGCCGCTAATCGCTTTTAAGATTTTTGTGTGTAATATTACCTATGTTTCACAAATAAATTATTCTTATTCTTTTTCGTCCATGGTTACAATTTCACTGACTGAAAGCCTTTTTTTTATTAAACTGATGGGCTGTTACTGTTCAACAACCACTATACGCAACTTGTATTATCTACTTTATAAAAATCTTAAATTTACTGACGACTCACAGCCTAAAAGCACAAGTTTTATTTTATTTTTATTCAAAAGGAACAACAAACAGCTACAATATAAAACAGAAACAAATATACAAAAATCATAAACAATATTGAAGCCCACAACGCTTTCACAGATTAGCTATGGGATACAAAACAGTATAAATAATCGCTAGTGTTACAAATATTTATACAGTTGTGACATATAATTAGGAACGACTGACTGATACCGAAGTCACTTTTCGTTAAACAAAGTGACTGGTCACGTGACTCAAGATTGTATGAAAAGTCGATTTTCAGTTTTAAGATTTCGACCTACGTTCCTTGGGGAAAGTTATCCAGTTTCATGCACCTGATTACCTCCTGAAATATCCGCACTCCTTTTAAACTTATCCTGTATATAACTGCTCTGCAGCGACCGGGCATGGAATTTATTAAATTTTTACAGGTTTCAACAGAAAATGTGCTCCAAGATTCGACAAAGGCATTCAAATTCCTTAGCAGCCACACTACACTTCTCCCCATAGATTTTCGATCCAATAAGATCTGGGCTGCCTGCAATCTAACACAGTGACTTGTTGATCACTAAGAAACTTTTTCACTGAATGAGCTTCTTTGGGGTCATTATCACGTTCAAATGTCCAAACTACAGGCAACATCTCCTCAGCATAAGGAAGCAGTCTCCTTCAATATTTGACTGTATTGAAATTGGTCCAAAATGCCTTCAATCTTTTTAATTGGCCATGCATACCATGCTACCATGGCCTTAGAAACATCCCCAAACTTTTATGTTTTTACCCCCATGCTTTACTACTGTTTTCGTGAACTTAGGATTCAATGCCTGCTTAGCCGGTCGACTCACATACTGTTTACCGTCAGAACCTAGTCTATCTTCGTTTCGTCAGAAAATAACATATTTTTCCATAGACTTGCTGGCCAGTCAACATACTTCCTAGCGAAATCTAATCTTGCTTTTCGGTGCACGTTCTTGAAAAGTGGTACGATGTTACGGCGGACGAGTGGTACGGTGGTGGCGATTCTTCCAAATAACTTTGCATCCGTTAAGGGTCTTCGTACTGTACGTGCTGATAATCCTCCATTGCCAAAAACTTCCCTTCTTATAACTTCAGAACCCTTAAATGGATCAGACTTCGCTGTACGAACAATCATAGCATCTTCACGGCGGTATCGTTTTTCTAGATTTCGGTTTTCTAAGAACATTATTGGTAGTATTGAATTTCATGACGTGATTTACGGCATTATAAACCTTAGTTTTGGAGCACTCCATATGATCAATCTTTTTATACGACCAATCACGATCATACAGTGTTAGATCATTTTCCGGTTGCAGGATCACAACTTTCCTTTTTACCCATGATTATAAAATAATTATGCACTTTTGACTGAAAAAACGTAGGAGAAAGTAACCAAAGGATAGGCGGGAAATCAAAAAAATGTGCTATTTGTTTTCGTAATTCAAAATTGACAACAATTTTTTTGCGTTCTTAATTATTTGTCTAGCGGCCATTACTTTTGAAATACAGCCAATTTACGATAAATTGATTTTTATAAGGAAGTGCAATTATTTTGATAATTGAATATGAATCAATAAAATCTACTAATAAAGTATTATTTTATGTGGTTCAAAGTTGTTATCTGTAAGTTGATTCAAAAGTAAAAGCAACTAGTTTATCCAAAAGTGACTTCGTTGTCAGTCGTTCCTAATTATATTTCCACAATTTTATACAGAGTGTAAGGGACAGCCCTCCGCAGACTGATGGGGTGAATTCAATATAATTATAATACTAAGATGACCGGTACATGAAATTTTTTCAGGAACGTTATGGAAATCCAATAAACCTGATTTGTCTTATTACCTCACACGCAATGTATCGTTATCGTGGCAAAACACGCGTAGCGAACAGCAGCGCAGCGAGCCTTCGGCCGCCGAGTATTTCAACATCCATTGCTGATTTTTTTTATTTTAGCTGTTTAATTTACATAAATAGAGTGCTGCGTACAGATAATGTAAATTTACATTGAAATAAAGGAATAGTAACTGAAAATACGATTAAAAAAATGAAAATTTTCCTGACAATATTTCCAGTGGAATATGATTAAAAATAAGGAGCTGAATGCACCCTGTTAGTTTACGGAGGGCTGTCCCTTACACTCTGTATATACAGTCTGTTAGGTTAAACGAGAGTCTTATTGAGGGAGGGTATTCAGTATTAGATTCTCGTCCTAAATATGTAAAAAACCTATAACCTTAATTTATGACGTAATTGTCCAAAAAAAAAACCCAACTCATGAACACTAAGCGCGCAAGAAGTGAACTTGTAAACAGTCAAGTAATCATGCGGCACAACACGTGCCGATCCTAGAATTCAGGGTCAACGACCACAAACCACGTGTGAATTATTGTGAAATTTTTGGCATGGTTTTGTCTGTTATTCATCAGTGTTTTTTTTTTATTGATATTTTTAGTAGTATCATGTGAGTATCATGTGAGCATGAACTATTGTGGGTTTGAATACGTCCCTCGTTTAAACTAACATACTATATAAGGTGTAAAAAATCTGCTGTTCCTTACATCTATGTTCGCATAACTCGTCAAAATGTAAGGAACAGCTGACTTTTTTCGCGATTTCAGGTTTGGTCCCATATAAAAAGTTGTTCATAATGATGAGTATAATGATCCCTTAAGAGGTGGTGCGTTATTTATGTTACGTCTTGTATATTTTTCTACTTAACTAACGTGTTTAATATGTTTAGTATGTCTATATAATTTTTAAGAAATGACACAAAAAGAAAGATGAGTTCCTTATAAAGGATGTTTATTTTAGAAGCGGAGAACTTTAAATTGAAATAAAACAGAAAAATTATTTTAATATCCATGAAATTAGCTTTATTTGACAGATAATTTTATGGAATTCCGCCTCTAAAATACACCCGATATAACGAAAGTGAAAGGAAAGACTTTTGAACATTCACGCAGCTTGTCTCCAAATATAAATGCTCGTGTGTACCGCAGCAGCCCGGCTCCACGGTGCTTCGTGGCTTGCATGCCATGCGGGGACCACGCGCATGCGGATGAGGGAAGTGTCAGAATGACGACGACGTTTGGTTTGGTGAGTAGAATGATTTTCGTGTAAAAATAAAGTGTTTGTTTTTTTATTATTCATGGTAAAATTGAAGATATCCTTTTACGTGTAGTTACCTGGTGCCCTTGCGGCTCCTCCAGCTGTAGCCGAACTTGTCGTATCCGAGCGGCGCCTGCAGGTTGGCGTAGCGCCGGCCCCAGCCCAGGCGCGCCGCCGCGCCCTCGGGCAGCTCTTCAACGCACGCCTCCCAGTACCAGCTGCCGCGGGACACGCCTAAACAAGACACGTATTTTGTTATATTCTTCAATGTGCAGCCCCGCTTTTGGAACTGAGAAATCTGCTTCAAATCGGTGACTAGATGCGAGTACAGACGAAACCAGCAGAATATTCGGAAAGCATTAGTCATGTCGTTTTTACAAGCTTTATACTAACTTTCTTCGTTCGTATGTGTTCAAAACTACAACGCCTCTTCTAGTACCTGATATAATACAGTGTGTCCCTGGATAAAGTGCACAAACGAAAATGGGTGAAACTAGACCATAATTTATCGACAGAAAAATTGGAAAAAAAATTTAAAAATATTTGTATTATTAATATTGATAGTTTAATATTTTATCACCTACGACAGACCCTTTTCTTAAATTTGTTTTTTTGTAACTCTAAGACTGTTTTTATACCGTGTTTTTTATTTGCTAAGCATCATGTGATCTTAGCCATTATCACTGTTTTTATTTCAACAATACTCGCAATGTTTCAAAAGATATATATTTTTTTTAAGAAAAAGGGTCTGTCGTATGTGATAAAAAATTAAACCATCAATATTAATAGTACAAATATTTTTTTATTTTTTTCCAATTTTTTTGTCGATAAATTATGGTCTAGTTTCACCCATTTTTGTTTGTGCACTTTATCCAGGGACACACTGTATAATAAAGCAACATCATTTTGGGGCATAAGGAGCAATATTATCCTTACCATGCGTCGCCCGCACCATGCAGTATCCCTTATCCCCGGTGACCGCAAGCCTGTCTTCAGATATCTTGAGTTGCGGCGCTCTGTCATGCAATGCTAATAACACTATACCGGGGCATAAGGACCGGTATAACCAGCCGGGAATAGGCTTGCCACTCCATTCGTTGCTTTCATCGAACTCCTAGATGAAATGTAAGATTTTATAGCAGCGGTAGAAGATAAATAGTTTAGGTTCTGCAATATAAATTGTTGTGCCAACTTTTTACAAAAAAAAAAAAAAAAAAAAAACAAGTACATTGCAAATTGTTGTGCCAACTTTTTACAAAAAAAAAAAAAAAAAAAAAACGCAAGTACTGGTATACGAATTGGTGTGGGTAGGTGTAGTTAATATTACTAAAAAGTGAAAAATAAAAAACTTTTTTTGGAAGTCGGTGTCTATGGATCTGTACATATTTTAGTTTTTTGCCACCGACTTCCGAAATTTAAAGTAATTTATTTTTCACTTTTTAGTTATGGTATCTACCTCACACCAATTCGTACGTAAACAACAGTGACAGGAAATATTATAATATCATCAAGATACACAAAGTGGATTAAATACATATTATCGAAGCTAACTCATAAACTACCCAAACAAAGTTAATAAAATTTATATAGGACCACCAAGCAAGATTCCTCTACCAAATGAAAAAAGAATTTTACGAAACAAAAATATCGATGAAAATACATTTTAAACAAAGAAGTAGGTATATAAGAACGTATAATCTCCTCCTTTTTTGAAGTCGGTTAAAAATTAATAAGTTGCACGCGTATACAGGGTGTAAGGGAGTTCTTGTAACAGTTATTGATGAATTCAGTACATGAGACCCATACGCGTTAAACTTCTTTCGCCGCGCGCCGGTCATAAACAAAATATATTAGCTGTAACATGCTGAATAGAGCAGTGTGTAGCGTTGTATTGCTTCTACAATATCAATTAGTCGAGTGAGCTAACTATTTCACTAGTTAACCGTAAAGTGTGACAACTCTAAAAGCGGGGTACAACACTAGCTGTCCTAAGGAAGACTCGTTCATTTCGATCGCTGACCGTCTTGCTGACAAGAGTAAATCCTTGAATCTTAAGATTCTTTGTGCCCCAAATCTAGGGTGAGTTCCTCATTAATTAGGATTTATAATGGACCCTATGCGCTGGATAATCTATGTTATTATCATCTCCAATGTGGCATCTGATTTTACAATGGTCCATCTCTGACCATGCGGTTGTCAATTATCCAGTGCGTAGGGGACTGAAATATGTGTGTATTGCTGTTGCATCGGGCTGTGCAAGCCCTTACTGTGTATTATAAGCGATATTGCAAGCCATCTGCTGAGATGCCTGTTGATTTACCTTGTGTTATGCTCGCGTGTCACATACTTAACCTCACATTGCATCTGTCATTGTGACACGCCATCTTTGCAAACTTTCTGCCTAACTGACTGCCTGTAAGCCGCTGCGATGTGTTAAGCTTCCTGCCTACCCTGCTTCCCATACCGTTCCTTGGTTGCTGAATGGGGAATGGAGCTGAGCACATCGCATGCGGCTAGCTGCTTACGCACCGCATCTAACATGCGCACCCTAACGCGCTTTCCTGGGTTCTACGTCCAGGCTGAGGGCCGGTCTTCTATCGCTACAAGCTACCCTAGACCAGACTGCGCGCTGCACGTGCTGACGCTGCAAGCCATCGTGCGGGACCTACAGCCCGCTAGCGAATCTGACGAGGGCCTCTAACTGAGCCTGTCTTACAGGCCCCTACACCTGCCAGCTACAGCCAAGGACGGTACCCTCTTACCTAACCTAGTGTGCGAGTGCTCAATTCAAACAGTTCAGTGACTACCTACCCACGACCTAGCCGTGTTACTCTATAGAAACAATATATGTATTAACCTACCTCCTTGTTTTCATTCTAAATATACAACCTAACGTGTTAACGGCCTCCGCAGCCTACCTGCGAAGACCTAAGCCGTCACAAGTGGTAGCCCAATGGTAACGGCTCCAACTTACGAGGTCGTGGGTTCGAACCCAGGCAGACGCTTTACTTCGTGTAAATAATTTCATCAGCATTGCTCTCAAAACGGTAAGGAAAACCTTGTGACTAAACCGGCATGTCCTAGAACCAAAAATTCGAAGACGTGTGACATCTACCAACCCGCTCTGGGCCCGTGTGGTAGGCCCACTCCCTCTCAAAGAGAGGAGGCCTTTGTCCCTGCAGTGGGAACATTATAGGCTGATTATGATGAATTTATGGTAACAGTTCTCGCGTCAGTCCCTTACACCGTGTATGTTCTGCTATGTGCTCATTATGTCTCAATCTTGCTGAGGAGTATTATTTTACATATATGTATATTTTATGTGAATTTGGTAGTAATCATGGCCCTTACGGTAGTTTATCACTTTACGGGCTTGAAACCTGTTAAAGTTAGTATTAAAAGCATGTCCTGAACCAGTTAAATGGGAATTTTGCATATTAGAAACTGGGCTTTACTATGTGTATTCTACGTTTTTTGTCCTCACCTGTCGGAAAGGTGCATGCGTATCGGGCTCGGCCAGTATATACCGGTACCCGTCCTTATTGAAGGGATGTTCCGTGGGGTATCCATGTGAGGGTAGCTTCAACGCGCCCAGGTCGGCCGTGCGGCCCTTCTTGCCGACGGGAGCCCCGGTGTCAGCGGCCCCGCCGACTGCCGGCCGCCGCTTCCCCTGTCTGCCCTTTACGTTACCCGCTAAAGGTACTGAAAGAAATAGGAGTTTGTTTTCATTGAATATTCTCTACAAAGCGCAAGTCCGATCCTGCATGGAATATTGCAGCCACCTTTGGGATGGCTCAGCCAAATACCAACTTGCCGCGCTTGACTCGGTGGAACGCAGAGCTAAGAGGCTCATTAGCGACGTAAGACTGGTGGATGGTTCATCGCCGCAAGGTTGCCTGCTTGTCGGTCTTCTACAGATTATACTTCGGGGAGTATGCTCAAGAACTCCACGACCTCATTCCGCCGGCCGCGGCCCCCTTCTATCAGCGGACATCTAGACACACTGCAGGTTACCATCCTTCCCTAGTTGCTATCCCACCAATTCGCACTAAGCGTTTCCAAATGTCTTTTGTGATGCACACAGCAAAGGAGTGGAACTCTCTGCCTGCGTCTGTGTTTCCGAAAGCATACAACCCCGATCTCTTCAAAGTGAAAGTGAACAGGCTCCTTCTGGGTAAGCTCGCTCCATCGTCGACTTTATCTCTGTCATCTCTAGACTAGAGTCAAGAGCAAACCTAACTCAAATAAAAAAAAAAGAATACTAAAAGTACAGTCTATTGAAATCCTTCTTTCCAATTGATGTTTTGTCCACGAATGTCAACCTTATGTAACTGTGCATTAAGTTGATATAAGAATGACTAGTACCTACACTATTGAAAAAGTCATATAAATGTTTGAAGTTGTAGCGCAAACTGAACTTATGTGTGGGTGTTAAAGTTTTTTCTATAAACGCATTTATTTACGTGTTTAGAAATTAAAGCGCGAATGCAGTTTGGAATAAAATCGCTCGCAAGGTTAGAAAAAATGTCTTTCAGTGCTTTTTATTTAGTGACAAAAATACTTTTGATTTATTACTATTGCTGTTTTAAATACGAGCCACTTACAGTTAATTAGAACTCAACCCGAAAATGATGACCAGAAAACAAATTTATCTCAAAGGTCTCTATACAAAAACAAAGCAGACGCTTCCTAATTCCCCAACGATATGTTAATTTGTTATATTTTTAGAATGTGCTAATCAAATACCTACGCAGTCTAATACAAAAACGACCACGCGGGACCTTATATAAACAAATAAATTTTCACCAGCGCAAATTACGTGGGCGTTGCAAGGAAATTAGCACCGCTCATAATGAGTACCGTTGCAATTAAAGTCGGCCCGTGTACCAAACCAGATTTAATGGCTTATGTATTAATATGATGATACAATTCCTCTTATTGTAGATCTGATAGATACACTACCGTCCAAAAGTTTGGAAGCAGCAAGGTAAAATCAAATAAAACAAAAAGTCATTTCAAATTCAATGTATTGATAAAAAATTAAAATAGAAACAAAAACTAATTCAATCAGAATAAAAATTTTACATACAATATAAAATTAAATTAAATTTTAGCTTCATTAAAGTGTCCTCTTTTTTCCTTTATTAGCTTCTCGCATATTCTAGGCATTCTATTATTTATTTATTAAAATAATTTTCATCTAATTTGTTCCATTCGCTCTCTAATAAAATAACTTCCACTAATGTTCCGAGCTCGTAGGAGAACGATTTTTCACCCTTCTATCGAGTTCATCCCAAACAAGCTCAATGGGAGAAAGATTAGGTGATTGAGATGGCCATTGCATGATGTTTCAGATTTTTGCACCTTTTTTCTTGTTCAAAAAGGTCTGGCACAGTTTAGAAGAATGCTTAGGATCATTATCCTGTTGGAAAATGAATCCAGGACCAATTAGATTTAGTCCACTGGGTACGGTGGAATTTTGTAGAATTTTCAAGTAACCTTCCTTGTTTAGTTTTCCGGTTATCTTTACAATATTTCCGGGTTTATTGTTGCCAAAACACCCCCAAACTATGACATTACGGGGTGCTTGGACAGGAAACCTCCCCGTGTGCCTGTGGGCTGGAATTCCCTTATGGATGCGTCCGGGGGGAAGGCCAGTCACCGGGACGGTGCACCCTGGGGTACGGGCAATGACTCCCCATTAGGTACTGTGTGCCTAAGGGGTCTTGTTGCCCGTATGCCAATATCCTGTCAGAAGTACGCTCCAACGTGTGTCTCTCTGCGCTCTAAGCAGAGACGCACAGCGGCGGAGTAAGAGCGGGCTCGGTGTGCACTAACTCTGCCGCCGGGCAGGCAGGAAGAGGCCTTCTCTTTCTGCCACCGTTATTCTCGTAGCCCCGAAGATTGTCAAGGTCATGTCTCTGACTTTTGACGGGGGTCGAGGGTTTTGGCTTAACCGCCCGGGCCGCGAGGAAGAAAGCCTCTATAAAAAATCACCCCAAACCTCCAAGCGGCGGCGCACCGTGAGGGAGGTTGATAGCTTGACTAATGGGTAGCTAAATTAGTCGCTAGTGCGAACCACTAGATTTTGAGATAATAAAAGTTTTTTACTCGTGGGAACAAAAATGGATTCTTTAACAAAAAACAAAAACCGAAGCGAAGAGGAGGGAAGCGATGCGGGGTCGGAGTCCGACGCCGTATCTGGCGTGAAGGGCTCGTATAAGAGCCAAGAGCGCGAAGTGGTTGGGGCGGCTAAGAAGAACCTAGAGTTCTTAAAGAAGCGCCCCAAACCAGGGGATGGCCAGGAGTCTTCCTCGGACGGATGGGTGAGCTCGGCCCGTAAAAAGATCAGCCGGCGGGGTGGGGCCCATGAAAGTGGTGTTGGCAGAGGGCTCACCATGAAGGAGGCCAGCAAGCCGAGCCGAGCCGGCCCGGCCGAGCCAGAGTCGCAGTTGGGGCCGGTCTCGGCCGGGTCGGAGTCGTCAGGTGGTGAGCCGGACGTCACTGGCGGCTCGAAGTCGGAGCGAACGGTCAGGTTCGCAGAGGTCGTGGCAGCCGCTATTAAAAGTGTGGCCTTGAAGAGGACTCAGTCCTCTAAAGACAAGGCCATATCCGCAGCCACGGCCTCCATTATGGCGGCAGCGGAGGCCAGTCACATCGGGCCCCCGTCGGACGCAATGTCCGAAATGCGGGCGGAGGTCGCCCGTTTGACAGCCGCCATGGAGCTTCTCCGAAAGGAGAACGCGGAGCTCCGAGCGGACCTGGCTAGGCTTCGAGAAGCCGGCCCCCGGGAGGTGCCACAGGAGGAGGCGCGGCATGGGCAGGTCAGGCCCATGCCTACTGAGGACCGGGTTCTGGCCCTGGTCCGACGGGAACTGGCTGCCTTCGGGAGCCGGTTTTCCGCCCTGGAGGCTATAGTCCTGCGGCCCCCGCTAGCGGCGAGCCAGCCGGCCTCGGGCCAGCGGAAGGCGGCATCGTATGCCGCCGCCGCGGCTGCCACGGCCAAGCCGGGGTCATCGGGGCAGGTGAAAGGCGGAGCCGTCCCAGAACCCGCGAGGGCCCCAGCCCCGGCGGCGAAACGACCGCCTCCGCCTCCTAAATCCCCTCCGGCTGACGCCGAATGGCAAGTAGCCGGGGAGAAGAGGAAGGCGGGTAAGGCAGCAAGGGCGGCCAAAAAACAGGAGAGGCGGCAGCGGCGCAAGGAGCGAAGCGTCGCGGCTAGGCTCCGTGCCCCGAAGTCCGCAGCTGTAGTGATCACACTACAGCCGGAAGCGGAAAAGAAGGGCGTGTCCTACCGCGACGTGCTTGCCAAGGCGAGGGCGGCGGTGAACCTCGACGAGCTCGGTATCGCAGATGGCGTCCGGGTAAAGGTCACTGCGACTGGGGCCCGGATGCTGGAGGTCCCCGGTGCGGCCAGCGGCCCGACCGCTGACGCTCTGGCCGAAAGGCTTAGGGCGTCCCTAAATGCGGACGAGGCCCGAGTGTCCAGACCCACCAAGCGCGCTGATATGCGCATACTGGGTTTGGACGACTCAGCGACGGAGGGAGAGGTGATGGCCGCCGTTGTTAGGACTGGAGGGTGCTCAGCCGAGCAGGTTAGGGTAGGCACCATCCGTCCTGACTTCACGGGGATGCGAACCGTTACGGTGAGCTGCTCCGTGGCGGTGGCCCGAAAAATTACCGGGGAGGGCCAAAGGCTCAAGGTGGGCTGGGTTTCCACGCAGGTGAAACTGCTGGAGCCCAGACCTCTGAGGTGCTTCCGCTGCCACGTAGGCAACCATGTGGGAGCTAAATGCACCTCGGAGGTGGATCGTAGCAGCCACTGCTTCTGCTGTGGTCAGCCCGGTCACAAGGCCGGCTCGTGCAAAGCCACGCTGCACTGCTTCGCGTGTGCGGCAGCTGGCAAGCCGGCCAATCACCGGGCTGGGAGCAAGGCTTGCACTCCACCCGCCAAACCCAGGGCCAGCAAGCCCTCCGCCACCGTCGTCACCGCCGCAGCCGCCGCCACTGCCACCGCTGCCGCCGCCGCCTCCACTGTCGCCACCGCCGCAACCACCGCGGCAGGGCCCTCACAGGGGGTTCGGGAGGGGGCTGATATGGAGTGCCAATAATGGCCCCATTACGCCTCCTCCAGGCGAACATCAACCACTGCGCCTCCGCTCAGGATCTGTTGCTCCAGAGCATGGCGCAGTGGTCGATTAACATCGCCGTGGTCGCTGAGCCGTACTTTGTCCCGCCCAGGGATGACTGGGTGGAGGACCTGAGCGGCTCAGTGACTCTAATTTCATCGGCCGCCGCCGGTACCCCGTCCCTCGAGGCGGTCAAGAGGGGACGGGGTTGCGTGGCAGCACGGTTCGGGGAGATTGTCGTGGTAGGGGTATACTTCTCCCCGAACCGAACTCTCGCCGAGTTCCACAACTCCCTTGCGGAGTTGAGAGTCGTCGTCGTCGGATTCCGTTCCCTCCCTGTACTCGTCCTCGGGGACTTCAATGCCAAGAATGTGGCTTGGGGTTCCCGGCTTACGGACACACGGGGCAGGATGGTGGAGGACTGGGCTCTGGAGACGGGCCTGGTCGTCCTAAACCGGGGTTCTGTCCCCACGTGTGTGCGGATGCGGGGTGAGTCAGTGGTGGACATTTCGTTCGCCAGCCCCGCTCTGTCGCCGCGTGTCCTCGACTGGCGCGTCATGGAGGGGGTGGAGACCTACTCCGATCACCGGTACATCCGGTTTGACGTCTCCGCCCAGACCTCGAGCGCGCCGGTCCGACAGGCCCCGAGTGGTCCGCGGTGGGCGTTGAAGCAGCTGGACCGGGAGCTCCTCCTGGAAGCCTCGATCGTGCAGGCCTGGGTGTCACCACCGGACAGGCCTGCTGACATCAATGACGAGGCGGGGTGGTTCCAGGAGGCCATGTCCGAAGTATGCGACGTGGCAATGCCCCGGGTCCGGCCCGGACGCGCCCGGCGCCAGGTGTGCTGGTGGTCGCCGGAGTTGACGTCTCTGCGCGACACGTGCGTTGCTGCGCGACGCCGGTACACCAGGCACCGCAGGCTCCGTATCCGCCCTCCGGATACGGAAGCCATTCAGGCGGAGCTGTACGAGGGGTACAGAGCGGCGAAGACCGCCCTCCGAGCGGAGATCCTGCGGGCCAAGGGACTGGCCCGTGAGGAGTCGCTGGAGACTCTGAACAGGGACCCGTGGGGACGCCCCTATAAAATGGTGCGGAACAAGCTCCGCCCATGGGCTCCCCCGCTGACGCAGAGTCTCCGGCCCCAGCTCGTGGAGGACGTGGTGAGCGCTCTGTTCCCTTCGCGAGGGGAACATACTCCCCCGCCCATGGCTCCGCCTCCTGCGGTGTCGGATGCGGACCACGCAGCCGACGATGACGACGATGCTCCGGAGGTGACCGAGGTAGAGCTGAGAGTGGCGGTGCGCAGGCTGAATGCCAAGAATACCGCCCCAGGACCCGACGGCTTACCTGGAAAAGCCTGGGTCCTGGCCTTGGAGGCTCTCGGGCCTCGACTAAGGGGGCTCCTAAGCGCATGCTTGGAGAGGGGCCAGTTCCCGCTTCAATGGAGGACAGGGAAACTGGTCCTCATTAAGAAACCGGGGCGCCCTGCGGACTCGCCGTCCGCTTACCGGCCCATCGTGCTGCTCGACGAGGTGGGCAAGCTCTTTGAAAGAGTCATTGCAGACCGCCTTGTCGGGCGGCTGGTGAGGGTGGGGCCGGATTTGGCGGAGAGCCAGTTTGGTTTCCGCAAGGGGCGCTCTACGGTGGACGCCATCATGCGCGTACGAGCCCTCACGACGGGGGATGCTGTGGCCCGGGGTGGGGTCGTCTTGGCGGTGTCTCTAGACATCGCCAATGCCTTCAACACCCTGCCCTGGAGTTGCATCAGGGAGGCACTCCGGTATCACCGAGTGCCGACCTACCTCTGTCGCGTGGTCGAGGCCTATCTGACGGACAGGGCCGTCATCTACCCCGGTCACCGGGGAGAGTGGAACCGGCGAGAGATGTCGTGCGGTGTCCCGCAGGGATCGGTTCTGGGACCGCATCTGTGGGACATCGGGTACGACTGGGTGCTGCGCGCCGACCTCCCTGGTGGCGTCAGCGTAGTTTGCTACGCTGACGACACGCTGGTTCTGGCGCAGGGGAGGTCGCACCAGGCGGCGGCCGAATTAGCGGCACGCGGGGTTGCGACAATCGTAGAGAGGATCCGGCAATTGGGACTCGAGGTGGCCTTGCACAAGTCCGAGTCCATGTGTTTTCATGGTCCTCGGAACGCGCCACCATCGGGTTCCCAAATAACGGTAGGAGGGGTTCTCATCGGTGTCGAGTCGACGATGAAGTACCTGGGACTCGTCCTCGACAGCCGGTGGAATTTCGTGGAGCATTTCCGACGTTTGGCTCCCAGACTGGAGCGGGCCGGGGCTGCCTTGGGGCGGCTCCTGCCCAATCTGGGGGGTCTAAACGCCTCCTGCCGGAGGCTCTACGCGGGGGTCGTGCGGTCCATGGCCCTTTACGGAGCTCCGGTGTGGGCGCGTTCCGTGAGGCGACGACCGGTACGTCGATTGAACGCGTCCCAGAGGGTCATGGCCATCCGGTTAGCCCGGGGATACCGCACGGTCTCCGGGGAGGCGGCGAACCTCCTTGCCGGATTACCGCCATGGGATCTGGAGGCAAAAGTCCTCGCGCACATGTGGGAGTGGCGCGAGGAGGCAGGACGCCGGGTCGTAACTCTGTTGCCGCGAGAAATCGTGGCACGGCGGACAGAGCTCCGGCAGGATCTCATGGCGGCATGGAGAGTGCGATTGTCGCAACCCAGCGCTGGGCACGCCACAATTGCGGCGATAAGTCCCCTCTTTGAGGAGTGGCTGGAGAGGCGCCACGGCGTCCTCACCTTCCGCCTGACGCAGGTCCTCACCGGACACGGGTGCTTCGGGAGGTACCTGTTCCGGATAAGGCGGGAGGAAACGCCCGGGTGTCACCACTGTGTGGATCGCCCGGAGGACACGGTGGAGCATACGGTGGAGGTCTGCCCGGCTTGGGCGGAGCACCGCCGTGTCCTCGCGGAAGCGATCGGCGGCGGCGATCTCTCGCGTCCGGCCCTGGTCCAGGCCATGGTACGGAGCGAGAGTGCATGGGAAGCCATTACCTCCTTCTGCGAAGCAGTAATGCTCGTGAAGGAGGAGGCGGGACGCGTGAGGGAGAGGCAAGCTTTGCACCCTCACGCCCCTAGTCGCCGCAGGAGACGCCCTGGGCGTCGGGAATTGGCAGCCGATTCCCGGCCACCGTAGGCGCGGGCTTGCGGACGGCGAGCAATGGGTAGCTCGCCGTCTGGTAAGGACCAGGCCCGAGTCGACGGCGCGTCGTGTTCCACGCGCGCCTCAAAGAGATGTCAGCACTATTGACGGGGTCCGCTAGGGCCGATGCCAGCTAGGGTTGCGGGATGTTCGAAAGAGTTACCGTGGCCCCGGCACAGGCAACAGAAGGAACACGGGTGGGTTTTAGTCAGTAAAAGTCTGACACGCCCTCCCGCTCCGCCCAGAGCGGGAGAAGTCATTTGATGATTTCCCATCCACAAAAAAAAAAAAAAAAAAAAAAAAAAACTATGACATTACATCCACCATGTTTGATAGTAGGCACAGTACATGCCTCTGAAGCCCTTTCTTCTTTTAACCGGCCGCGGCGTACAAACACATCTATTGGATCCGAAAATCTGAAACTTTGATTCGTAACTCCAAAGGACATTTTCACATTGCTCTATTGTCCAGTTTTGGTGCCGTTTTGCCCATTCTAGTCTATTTTTCTTATGTCGAATTGTTAGTTTTGGTTTTTTAGCTGCAACACATCCTCTTAGTCCCGCAGACAATAAATGTCTTTCAACAGTTGTTTTTGAAACGGGTGTTTCTCGCGATTCATTCAGAGCTGCGGTGATTTATAGTGCAGTTAAGCGTCGATTCCGTTTACAGAGAATCCTGATGAAGTTGTCTTCTTGCTTTGTTGTGGATTTGGGCCTACCAAATCTCTTTCTATCTTCATTTTTCCCAGTTTCTCGTTGTCTAACAAGGGTATAATAATGGACACCTTTACGAGAGATTCCGAGCCTTTCTGCGATTTGACGTTCACTGTATCCTTCCTCACGTAGAGTACAAATAGCGCGTCTCTGTTCAAGCGTTGATTTGCTTGCGTTTTGCCATTTTCAGAAGAAAAAATAAGGTAAAAGGAGTCGTCGATATCTTTCGAATACGGACAATGTTAATATCACAACTTTCACGTGCCAATGCTCCAGTTGGACTAAACAGGGTCTTAAAAAGTTAAAACCACCAAATATTATCAATAAAACCACACCATTGCAACAATAAACTACCCGATGGATTAAGTCATAAAACACGTGTGTTTCGTCAAAACTAAGGAGTTTTTACTTCATGAATGTGGAATAAAAATCCTTTTATTTTTATATAAACAATCGTAAAAGCTTGTAAAACGATAGTTTATTGCTAATTTTTGCCGCCTATAGTCGGTATTTATTTATTTTGTTTGAAGACAGGTGTGCTTCCAAACTTTTGGACGGTAGTGTAACTACTAAAAATGACAATTACTTCCATCTGGGTCAGTCTGAAAAAAAAAACGCTCTGGACGTTAATAAAACATAACTTGCTTTGGAAAGAGATGTCACACAGCCACACAGGTGACAGAGACGACGCATTACAAAGTCGAACGTCTTCTAAAAGACGATGTGCTACCGACAAGATGACTAATAGAGCAGTATGGAAGAAAAAGACATGTTGCGCCGACCCTAAAGCCGAACGTCCACCGCCCGCTAAACTAAGTTAGTTTAGTTTAGCTCGCATAGTTGAGCCAGTTTTTCATTTTAGTTAGCTTAGCTGGCATAGTTTGCGGTGGACGCACATGTATGAAAAACTGGCTCAACTATGCGAGCTAAACTAAACTAACTTAGTTTAGCTGGCGGTGGACGATGAGCTTAAATAAATTGGGATAAAGGCACGCAAGGAATTTCTCCTGTAGGTATCGTCCGTTTGGTTTCAGACAGACTCGTATGCACACACACCCAAAACTAGGTATAACTATAAAAAGTAAGTACGCTATAAAAATACTTGTTCAGTTCGAATTGACATTTAGTGCACAGCCTGCTGTCTTCTATGCATTTATGCAATTCACTAAGTCATTTCTGGTTAAACTGGAAACTACTCAAAAAGATGGCGTCATATAAAAGAGCTTATGAAGAAAAAGAAGGCGTGTGCTTATGACCACACGATAGAAGTGAAAAGTTACGACTGGAGCTGAGTATACGCGACTCAGCGCCGACTATTCGCGATTCAGCGTCACCGACCGACTGAAGCCGAGTATACCCGATTCAGCGTCAACGAACCGAGCGTGACGATTCAATTTGAAAGAGCGCAAAGTGCGTTCACTTCAACAAAAAGTTTTTAATTCTTGGCAGTGTTTCCATAGGCCAATTTATGAAGCCTTTATGATGATCCAGGCAAATTAAATTATGGTAACCTGCTAAATAAAGAGAAAATGGCAGGCTAATGTTATGGTATCGCGTAAAGGAAGTGTGCTCTGTCAAGTGTAAACTTAATATGATAAGGTTGCTAACGACGGTTTTGGAATAAAGGGGGCAACAGAAATAGCGGAAGGACTAGGTACCTACACGTATTTTACACATTTTGTGTTTTTAAGATTATTCTGTTGGTTCAGTCATTTTGTTGTTAATAATTTTCACTGGTGACTATATTTTTTCCTTCTCTTTGATATGAGTCAGACATGAGCCTTAGAGCCATCATGCAAAGTCCATTTCAAAGCGAATGTAAACTGGAGCAGAATGGCCAACGGAGAGTGACATGTGAATGTGGTGCAGTCATAAGGTAAACATCGTGACCTCATTCCTCGTCGCTGCAACATGTCTTCCAATATAGTCTTTATCCGTGTATCACGTGCCTTCAAAATGGCCACGAAATGTGGCTTTCATTTCTTCATATGCCCAAAAGTGCCCACATATGCAGTCATTTCCATTGCTCTTCATCATGTCGTAAAGTGCATTCTTCCAGTGGCCGCATGCCATAAAAATATCTTTGGAAAAGTGCTAATGTTCCCGAAATTTAGGCAATTTTTTATGTTGGTAGGTAACTCGATTACATTTATTTGATGTTCGTAGATGGCCTATATTCCTTGATAGGCTGTAGTCCTTGATGGGATCACTAGAGTTTTATTTCTAACAACTTACCTACTGCAATTGTATTTCATTGCAGTCATTTAAAACTTACGACATTATTGAATTCTAGCAATACGGTTATCTAAACTTGAAACACACCTACTACACATTACTCGTTAAATTAAGAAAATTTCGAAATACATTTTCCGCAATTAACACAACACGTTTCCAATGAACTCTAAAGATAACAGTTGTGGCTTGACCACGCTTTTAATTTCCTTATTTAACTGGGTTTGATACCAGAAAAAATCTTTATGGTCATAAACTCTTTTACAACAAACGATTATTCGATATACAACAGCTAAAACGACTGCAGTTTTATTGCAAAGATGACGAACAAACCTAATTGAATAAACGAATAAAGTGGCACCTATTATACCACGCCAGACATGCCAATCGCATAACTGCAGGAAACAATTATTCATGCAAAAGGATGTTAACACCATACCAAAGAGCCATTAAAATACATAACTAAAATCAATTGAAATCTTAACTTACTATCCATGTCGTCAGCACCGATAACTGGACTAACTGACAAATATATTTGGTGCAAGTCTTGATAAGATAAAGAACACGTATCGAGACGAACCTACGCGCGATTACATCGGGGTCTTACGTGACAAACAACATAACAATGTGGAACGCCGAACATAAACAACCCACCAACATCATACAAGGAATAAAAATAGTTTTGGCTTTATATATAAGTTACTTTAACGAGATAAAAACGCGACGTCAATACATACCTATAGTATATAAGTAAACATTTGTTCAAGGCAAATTACAATTCTGATAACAGATAGCCGTGTAAACTAATTATGTATGCACATAACATTATAAGGAGGTTTAACAGTGAATTTGAGAAGAAAGAAAAATATAATCGGACTTAACTCACCAGCCATAAAGTTCAAGGTGATATTATGAAGTGAACTATTTAAATCTAAAATCAATAGAGGAGAAATCGCGCGGCTAACGCGACGGTCCTATGTGTACTTATCGGCGAATATACGGCCACACTAACGTAGAATATAGTGTTTTAATGCGGCCGCTGTGTGCGTCGCGAAGTTCTGTTTACATACACCAATGCATAAAGAACAATGTCATTATTCAATAACATGTCTTTGTGGTTGACTCTTACTAACAACTCTACGTATGCACCGCGCGCGTTATGAATGTATGTTTTTCAGTGTTTTGGATCGTTTCCAAAGCGACATGTCAATCGGTCAATTATGGTGTTTATGCCACTCAACAATTTCCAACTTGACGTTATTTTTACCCGACTAAAGCCAAAAGGAAGGGTAATGATATTGAGGTCAGATTAGTAGGTCACGCTTGTCAATCTTCTTTCCTGCGACTGTAAATATCATGGTAGATCAATTCCTTATTGTAGTTGGTTAATTGATGATTTATTACAATAACAACCATTAATTTATTATGTCTTGAATACTTGATTGGCTAAAGAGGGTCGGGTCTTACGACAATTCTCTTTGGTGTGTGTATTGCACAGTTGAATCGCTTGTTTTCAAAACAGCACATGTCCAAAATTTTGAATATAAAAAAAGGGTAAAAATATCATTTTTTTTTTTATTATTTTATTTGCTTAATCATTAAAAATTGTTCATTTTATTTGTTCTCAATTGAAAATAATCATGGGTCATCCTGAAAAATATTTTGCTATCTTGTTTTTTGTTCCTCCTGTAAAAACACAGTTTTGGACAAGTGCTGTTTTGAAAACAAGCGATTCAGTTGTATCTTCATTCAACTGTGTCACTTTATATGAGTATGCTCTCTCTTTGAACTTATTTTAGTAATATAACCGGCCGTGACAATCGCTTTATATAATAATTATTGTGCTGCGGGTATTGTAATAAGAAGAAAAATATTTTAATTAATTCACAATAGCCTTGATATTGTTGAGTTTTGATGCCACAATGCTAATTGTTGCACCTTTTACGCGCGTTTCTATTAAATCCTTTTATTTGGCGTAAAAATGCCTTTAGCTAATGTTTTTTTTTTTTTATCTAACATTCTTTCTCCAGAGATACTTAATGCAAGATACTTTTTATTTTATGGATCGATTATCGACCGCGGGCGCGAAATCGATTAAACACAAATTCGTGCGAATCTACAAGATAATAATAGATTTGCAAGAATTTTTAAAAAATATTATTTTCAAATTAGTGTGCAGAAATAAGTACTTACTAAGTCATTGATGATAAGTAGTAAGTCGTAATATAACCTAGTACTTATTTCTGCATACTAATTCTTATAAGTGTCATATTGGCACAAACTAAATGAGAATAGCCCACATTTTGGAAAAAATATTAGCATAGATAAAACTTACTAGTAGCTATGCCCATATCAGTAACCTTGAGCTGCCCTTGCTTGATCATAGCTTCGTAGTTGGGCTTAATAGCCGTCAACTCCATGTTGTATAGCCCAAACATTGGTCCTTGATTAGCGTCTTCTTCGTAGGTGAATAGTACTTGGATGTCCTTTATGAGGGCCCGCTGCACTGTTGCGTACCAGGATTGGGTTACTCTGTAAATTTTATGTTTGTTTAGAAAAAAGATGACAGTATTTTTTGGATGTTGTGATGTGTTAGAATTTACCCAAGAATCTAGAAGGCATTGGTTCTAGGGAGAACAGAGGGGCAATTCTCGTAATTTGATGGATGTTCACAGTCTGATCTGTCTCAATATGTCAAAAATACCTATAATTTCCCTATATTTTTGACAAGTTTTTGACACATTGTTGCTGAGATGAGATTGCAACTAGATTTTTAACATTTTTAAATTACGAGAATAGGGCTTCAGATGTTAATAAAACTAACAAAGTTAAATAAAATATGCATTATAAAGAATAATAAATAAGCATATTACATACTTTCTATGTCTCAATATTTAATTATATAACATAATAAAAGCACTTTTCTTTTCCTTTTTTTGTAAATTCTTGAAATTGACAACTTCATCTATTTTGTTTCATTTTTCATCATTTGAAAAGTTGTGAGCTGCCAGTATCATTATTCATTAACTTGAGTTGGTTAAAACTTTTCCTCTTACTTTTCGAGGGCAGTTTGGCTGCCTAATCAGGTCTTATTTATGTTTAATTTAGGTCTTGTTAGGGCTACAACTAGAGAATATTAATAGAGAATTAACACATATCAAGTAGTTGTACCTGCAAGGCTAAAATCTATTTGAACATCATATGGGGTAAAAGTAGTTTCATTTGAATACCTAATGGTTGGAAACATTTATACAAACATTATAAAAAGCTCATGGCCAATTCCTATAATTTATGGACCGTTATTGGTTAAAATGTGGGTGTATACTATAGGTACACCTCTGCCTAACCATTCGCGGAAACAAGGCGTGATGTTATGTTATGTTTATTGGTTAAAATTAAGACTTGTATTTTTACCAATAATGAAGCAAATACCTCATAGCTTTGCATAGTAGACCCCCATAAGGCAGTAGCTATCACAAGTAAAATTAGCTTACAAATCTAGTATTTATAAGCCCAGTTTGGCAATAAAAAATG
Organism: Fissipunctia ypsillon; assembly: GCA_947568875.1. Taxonomy (NCBI): domain Eukaryota; kingdom Metazoa; phylum Arthropoda; class Insecta; order Lepidoptera; family Noctuidae; genus Fissipunctia; species Fissipunctia ypsillon. The sequence goes on from OX387649.1 coordinate 21,328,421, forward strand.
GTACCATTGGTAAGAAAAAGATTCGTTTTTGTTTATAGGAACCGACAATTGGTAATGCTGGCAACTGGTCCAAAATTATTCAGGACAAGATTACTACTTAGATTTTACAAACTCAATCTTGTGAATCAATCTTTTAGTCTTTTTCATCATATCAATGGCACAACAGTACATCAAAATCAATATTTTAGCAAATAAAAGGCTCAAAAACTCTTCTCAGCCTGGAATCCTGGAAGGCTATGGATCAGACGCCCAGAACTTGAGTTCATAGCACTTTAGTGGGTAGTTTTAACCAACTAGGTACCCCAGAACACTATTCAGATAAGCTCTTACCTTCTTGGCATAGTTGTCATAGCTTCCCAGTACTGGTCTATGTATGGTATGATTTCCCGGTCCTTACTGAACAGAAGTCTGTTGCTGCCTTCTTTTACAGTCTCCTGCTTTAGGTTTGCTATAGCTGTCAGACACATCTGAGGGAATGCTGTGAACAAGGTTGATACATTGGGTTAATGTTTAAGATACATTATGAAATGGGAATCAACAATAACCACCAATCTGTTTGCTATTAATATTGTGATTGTGGATTTTTTATTTTATTTTATTGGCAGATAAAAGAATAGCATTAAAAATTTGTATGTCCATACTTAATTAAACTTTTGTAACTGTTTATCATGTTCATCTTCATGAAATCAAATTAAGTTTTGCACTACATTTTATGCTTTTAAACCAACTGTTTTTATTTGTGATTTAAATAAATAAAAAAATAAACAATAATATGTTTTACATTAATTGAAGCTCCATATATAATTAACTAATGTACAGGTATTAATACAGTACTTCACTATCATAAGCAGTTCATGGTGAAGGTCAAATCAGTTTTATTGAATGACCCCTATGTGTTAGTGACTAAAGTCAGACAGAAAAAAGGATTATTTTACATATATAATTACGTCATAGTTACTTTGCCAGATACTCACGAGCCTGGTTCTTCTTGAATGTTTCAAGTCCAGTAGGAGAGCAGTTCTTGCAAATAAACAAATAGTTTGTCATGAATGGTACCAACTTTCCTAGTTGGTAACCAATGCATGATTCGTGAAACCATCGATTGCAAGAAGCACACAGCAACTCCGCAATGTTCAGGTTTCGATCTTTCCCGCTAAAAATGATAAAAAGGTTATTGATGAAACTCTTTCGGAATTTGAAAAAAAAAAGTAAGACAAGGAAGGTTTACTCACCAGTAGCAATTTCCTTGAGATTCGTTAGAGGTTTTATTCGATTTATTTCTTTCTGGATTGTCCGCCGGCTTTTGAGATTCCGATTGAATGTTGTGAGCATTGTTGGAACCAGTATCTGACTCGGAGGATTTCTTGTATGATTCCGCCGTTGCTGACGACATTTTAAATAAGTAGTAGCTTTATCGGTCGAAATTGATAAACTCACTCACATTTTATGAATTTAGTCAATATGAAAAGCATCCAAAATAAATAAAATACGAATCTACGGGAATAACAGTGAACAAGGTGAAGTGTTTCTCGTAAAATTTACCATCCGTCAGTATTATTGGTAACTCAAACTACACTATATGATGGCGCTAGTGTTGCGCACAAATACTCGTGATAGAAAGAGGCAAAGATATAATTTGATATGAAGACTATTTTATTTTGAAGAATAAAATCCGTTCAGAAATTAACTGATGTAGACTTGTAAGTAGAAAAATAGTTTTGTAAAAAAGAAGGTAATTTCTTTTTATTAAAAATGTTCCAAATCTTTACCATCAAGAAAGTTAGCATACACTCTTGTTTTAAGAAAAATTATATTAGTAAAAAAAAATTCTGTAATGAAAAAACAAAACTGAATTTTGTTTGTGCCTCCTCTCCTCTCCTCAACCTCGTCTGTCACCTGTCACCTTTCAAATTTAATCAACAACGGTTGTCGTGGTTACAGAAAGAATAGTTTGATAACTACATACTTCAAACAAAACAATTTGCTGAATCTACGTTACTAAAATATCTACAATGGATTCAATCACGAGCACGGACAACGTATGCATGGACATAAAGATGACTCAAGAGAACATGTTACTAGAGATTATCAGGGAAGTTTGTGGTGAAAATAACAAATTGTCTGATAAACTGAAGGGCAAAGTGAACAGGATTATCGCTGATTGCGACCTCTCGTATTATTCGAGTCTGCACAGACTGAGTACAGGGGACGAGAGCACTGCTACGGTCCTAGGTAAGAAACTAAGACAACACAACAATCTTTATATAGAACCAACTCATAAGAATCACAATGCTAACATTTTTTTTGTCTAGTAAGTACCACACGATGTATACATAATGTAAACCCATGATACTAGGAACCTATGAGCTATCCAAAACCCCCATTGTATGAATGAGCTGGTGGACAAGTTTGCCTTAGCAGATGACCATGAATGTAACATAACATAGAGCTATTGATTGCACTGTTTTATTTAGACCTCTTTAAATAGCTCACATGTACTTAATTAAAATATTAGTTGGCAAGAGCAAAAAACATAAAACATTTAGATTACTTGTATTCACAACACCTTACTTTATACCAGGATTCATGCACCAAACTGCAGCTGAGCTAACATTTGATGAGCAAACAGAATTTAACCAGGCAGTCCTGCAAAAAATACAAACCAAGCTGCCAGCATTTATTTCAGAGCTAGAGCACCTAAAACAATCAACCAGCATTGTGAAACCTCAAAATGATGAGAAGAAGGAACTCCAGGTTTTAAATTATCCTTTTTTTTTGTTTTTAGAGTTCCATACATCAAAAGAAAGTAACGGAACCCTTATAGGATAATTTGTGTATCTGTCTATTGTCTGTCTGTCACACCCAATTTCCTCCGAACTAATGGACCAATGAAGTTGAAATTTGGTACATATATTATATTATGAATTGTGACCCAAACATGGATGTGTAAAGTAAATAAATGAATTTTGAATATGAGGGTCACTTTTGGGAGGCAAATCTATACAAATAAATAAAATTGAAGTGTCTGTTTGTAATGTGAAAATAACAACTTTTTACTAAATGCATAAGAAAGTATATTATGGCACTTATTATTACAAAAAGCTGTTTTTAAAAATTTTGTCTGTTGCGGCTAATCTCCGAAACGGCTGGACCGATTTTGACGGGACTTTTACTAGCAGATAGCTGATGTTACGGCGGGTAACTTAGGCTACTTTTATTTTAGAAAAATAATTAGGGCTCCGTGCAAAAAAATTAAAACCCATGAAATTATGAACAGTCGGATTTGAAAAATTCTTTTTGCTTTCAGTAGCCCAATTCTCGAGGATAGTTATAGGCTATTTAACACCACGCTACGACCCTTAGTTGCTGAGCAAAACGAAAAAAGTCAGAAAGAACACTAAGCGAAAACGAAGTAATAGCGCGGGCGAGCGATGCAATGCCACGGGTTGGGGGACGAGGGAGTTTTATTAAAATGTGGCTGTTATTTTAGTATATTGTGTATCTTACGACATCCACGCGAACGAAGTCGCGGGGAACAGTTAGTAAAAAATAAAAATAAAAAGTTTTGCAAACTGTACTGTATGTCATGCATGTAAAATGAAAGGGAATACTGTGAGGATCTCAAATAGATTATTTTTATATAATTTGAAAATAAATGGTGTTTAAGTATTTAAGAAAATAGACGAAATTTGACCATCCCCCCTTAACTCCGAAACTACTGGGCCTAAAATTTTGAAAAAAAAAACAAAATAGATCTATAATTATAGATTACTGGTAGAAGCTAGGTATAAGAAGTCTATGATCTTAATGCATTCAAGGACACTGAATGAGAAACAATAGAAGTTATTTTGTTATAATGGCTATGGGCGTTTAGTGTAAATCTCTCAATGTTGTGCTTACAAACATAATTCCATATGGGAGAACTTGTTTTTCAACTACAATGTTAACTTTGTTCTTGGGATAATACGGAACCCTTCATTATGCGTGGTCCGACACGAACTTGCGGTTTTTATCCCTGGCAACAAATAAATACTTTTTCTACAATATGTCCCTGAATTAACGCACAACCTCTTAAGGGGTCATTATACTCATCATTATGAACAACTTTTACTATGGGACCAAACCTGAAATCGCGAAACAAAATCTTATAGATCACACACAGTTATCTTACAGATTTTTTCCTTTTAGCTGTTTTGTGTGCTTAGCAGATTTATTTTCGCGATTTCTGGTTTGGTTCCATAGTAAAAGTTGTTCATAATGATGAGTACAATGACTCCTAAAGAGGTTGTGCGTTAATTCCAGGACATATTGTATATTTCTTTTATTATTTCAGGCCAGTATTGATTACAAACTGACCACTCTTGAAGAGCAAGAGAGTGAGAAAGTGGAGCTGATGATGGAGTGGCTCAACCACAGGCTTCGGGATGTGACAAAGTTCAGCCATGATTCTAGTGAATTGTTGACATTGAAGACTAAGATTCTGGATTATAAATCTAAGTAAGTATGTCACTTATTTTAAAAAGGCATCTGGCCAGTTGGCCACTCTTTTTCCCATGGGTATTAAAGGTGACTATGGATTATATCATTGGTTTTGACTTATCAACAAACTGCATTGTTAAAGTTACGGCAAAGAAAATGTCAGACGCTACCGACAGCGTGCGGTGACGTCACGACGGACGACCGATACGGCGCCCGTTGCCAAAACGTTCGTTGCCGCCGTCGCACAGAACCACAGAGTACTTTTTTATATGTATATATGGAATATAAATATATCCTTAAAGTCGCAAACACAGAACGTACGGTATTGGGTCGCAACTGGCCGTTGCGGGCGGCGTGCGAGTGAGACCGCGCCCGAGTATTCACGAACATAGCATTCGGCCGTCGTCGGTGACGGACGGCTACACACGTCCTCGGTCGCGGTCACAGAGTATTTTTTATATTTAAGGAAGTCGCGGTCGTGTGGTCAGATAGACCGCAGCCTTAGGGGTTTGCCTTGTGTTCTGATCCACCAATAAAAGTCCATGTAAATCTCCAATGGAACCTTAATTTGCTCACTTTTCGTTAGAACCTTTAATTCTTCCATAATTCTATCATGTATCCAAGAATGAGATACCAATAACCAGCCTGTAGTCCTTCCTGTCATCTTTGGACAGAAAGGACTTTAAATTAACAGATTGGTTCCTCATTTCAGAAAAGGAAAAAATATAAAACCGTGTTATTTGTGAGGTAACCTTTTTGCTTGCTAGTTATATATTATATTATGTAACTAAGTAATTAAACAATTAAAATCATCAAACAATTAAATAACAATGTACCGCTATTTAGCTTCGTAAAGATCATTAACAATACTAATAACTGTGTCTTCTTAATTGCAACTCATTAAAAGATCATGGCAAAATGAATAATTATTATCTTTTGTTGATGTTGCACCATGACCTATGCTCTCAAAATAGAGTTAATAGAGTTGTTACATGATCCATAAAAAAGTAAATTAACAAAAAAAAACAAAAAAAACCTGATTGTAAAAAGTGAACTTTAAAAAAGATGGAAACGAGCTTTTATTATATCCAAACAATGTCATGCAGTCGGAGGCAATAGTTCTTTTTTGTTAAATTTAAGAAGATGCCTCCGATTGCATGAGATTGTTGTTTGGAGACAAAATCTTGTTTCCATCTTTTTGCTCACTTTTTACGCAGTCGGGTTTTTTTAATATTTTATTTTATTTTTTTATTTTACAACATTTTTTGTTGCACCACCTCGGGCGGGGGCAACGTAAGAAGCGAGCCCGGGAAGTGAGACTGAGGTATGCAAGTTGGAATGTTGGGACGATGACTGGAAGAGCCAGAGAATTATCGGACGTATTAAAAAGAAGACGAATAAATGTGGCGTGTCTGCAAGAAACAAAATGGAAAGGAACGAAAGCGAGGGAAATTGGTGAAGGATACAAGTTTTTCTACTGTGGAAGTAACGGGAAAAGAAATGGCGTGGGAATAGTATTAGATAGTAATTTGAAAGGAGGTGTGATGGAGGTAAAAAGAATTAATGATAGATTGATAGTTGTAAAAGTGATGTTAGAAAACGTAATACTAAATGTAATTAGCGTATACGCACCGCAGGTAGGATGTGATGAAAGCGTGAAAGAGAAGTTTTGGGAGGACTTTGACACAGTTTTGATGAACATCCCGGTGCATGAGGAATTGATAGTTGGAGGTGATTTTAATGGACATGTGGGAAGAATGAAAGGGGTTTATGGAAGAGTACATGGAGGGTGGGGATTTGGTAACCAAAATAATGAGGGAGAGACACTGCTGCAATCCGCTTCCGCACTTGACCTGGCAGTAGCCAACACCTGGTTTCAGAAGAACGACGGACACCTAATTACGTACAAAAGTGGCAATCACAAGACGCAAATTGATTATTTTCTAGTACGACGCAACAACTTAAAGTACATCAAAGACTGCAAAGTACTACCGGGAGAAGATTTAGTCTCACAGCATAGACTCCTAATTATGGAAATGGTCTTAAAAATAAAGCTCAATCAAAACAAAGAGCGACCTCCCCCTAAAATAAAATGGCATATGCTGGAGAAGAATGATTGTGCGAAGAAATTTAAAGAGCGAGTAGTTGATAAAATGACAGATATGGGGGACATGCATGATCGAAGTGTAAATGAATGTTGGAGTGAAATGGCGGAGTATATTAGGAGTGAAGCGAAAGATATTTTGGGAGAGACTAAAGGAAAGGGTACGATAGATAGGGATACATGGTGGTGGTCGACAGAAATACAGAAGGTGTTGCAGGATAAGAAGAGAAAGTTCAAGGAATGGCAGAGTGTTGAAGATGAGAATGTTAGTTTGAAAACAGAAAAAAAGTGTCAGTATGATGCTCTAAAGAAAAAAGCCAAAAAAGCTGTGGCGGTAGCGAGAGCAAAAGCCCAGGACAAGCTTTATGACACACTGGATAGTCCAGCAGGCCAAAAAAACTTATACCGGCTTGCTAGAGCTAGAGCGAGAAAGATGAGGGATGTTTGTCAGATAAAATGTATAAGGAATGAAATTGGAGTAGTGCTTTCGGATGATCAGAAAATTAAGGATAGGTGGAAGGGATATTTTGAAAGACTGATGAATGAGGAGAATGACTGGAGTGGTGTGCTTGAGAATAAACAAGTAAATGAGGGGTTAGTGAGAATGATTAGTATGGATGAAGTGAGAATAGCAGTAAATAAAATGAAGAATGGTAAAGCAGTAGGTCCGGACGGAATACCAGTTGAAGTATGGAAGTTATTACGGGTACATGGATGGACGTGGTTAGCTTTATTCTTCAATAAATTGTTGCTGGAAGAAGCCATACCTGACGAATGGTGTAACAGTTCACTGGTGCCCATCTTTAAAAACAAAGGTGATGTGCTGGAGTGCAACAACTATAGAGGAATAAAACTAATATCACATAGTATGAAGGTTTGGGAAAAAGTTATTGAAAGGCGACTGAGAGAAGAGAGTGAAATTTCGCAAAACCAATTCGGTTTTATGCCTGGTCGGGGAACAACAGATGCCATCTTTGCTATCCGCCAGCTGTGCGAGAAATACAGAGGTGCGCATAAAAACCTGCACATGGTATTCATTGACCTCGAAAAGGCATACGACCGAGTGCCTCGTGAAGTTCTGTGGTGGGCCCTTAAGGAGAAATGTGTGCCAGGGAAGTATGTGCAGTTGATTCGAGCGATGTACAGTCGATGCAGTACCCAAGTCCGGTCTACAGTGGGCACTACCAGCAGCTTCAATGTGGCTGTCGGCTTGCACCAAGGGTCAGCACTCAGCCCTTACCTCTTCGTGATGATAATGGACGCTCTTACGTCGGATATCCACGAAGAGGCGCCCTGGTGTATGCTGTTCGCTGATGACATTGTGCTGGTTGCTGAGAGCGGCTTAGAGATCCAGAGCAGATTGGAGGTGTGGTGGGCAAAACTGGAGACCGCTGGCCTGAGATTAAGTCGGACCAAAACAGAATATTTGTTTTGTGATTTTGGCGGTCTCTCCAGTCCTGTGCCCATATCTCTCGCCGGAACGCCCGTACCGAGCTGCTCTGACTTCCGGTACCTCGGGTCGTTTGTCCAAGGGGATGGCGAAGTAGACCGAGACGTAGCACACCGGATCAACTCAGGATGGATGAAATGGCGACAGGTCACAGGAACAACTTGCGACCCACGGATGCCCCTCAAATTAAAGGGAAAAATTTATAAGTCCGTGATAAGGCCTGTCGTACTGTATGGATCGGAATGCTGGGCCGTGAAGAAGACGGATGAAAAAAGATTGCATGCAGCGGAGATGAGAATGTTGAGATGGATGTGTGGAGTGACGAAATTGGATAAAGTAAAAAATGAGTATATAAGGGGAAGTTTGAAAGTGGCGCCAGTGACAGAAAAGTTGAAAGGAAATCGTTTGGCTTGGTATGGACATGTGAAGAGGAGGGAGGAAACGCATGTGACTAAAAGAGTGATGAATATAAATGTTGATGGATGGAGAGGGAGAGGAAGGCCAAAGAAAAGATGGATGGATTGTGTGAGGAATGATATGAAAGAGAAGGGAGTGAATGATAGCGTGACTTTTGACAGGGGAAAATGGAAAGAGAAAACGTGTTGCGCCGACCCCAAGTAACATGGGACAAGGGCAGGAAGATGATGATTTTATTTTTTTATTTTACACTTTTTAGTTAGGATTATTTTTCTCTCACTGTAACGCTAGTAACGCTTTAGGTAACGGTCGTAAATAGAATACTCACTTATAATCGGGTGATAACGGCCTCTTACTCACTCACTCCAAAAGTTCGGGATTGTTTTTTTATCATTTCTCATTCCAAATAAGGTACATTTAAACATACACCCCTTATTCATAAACGTTGCTTAAAGTTAAGTGATGTTTAAACGTCAAAAAATGTATGTATAACCAGACGTTAATCATTACTATATACAACTTTTATGATTATGGGGGTTAATTTGTATATATTTCTGTAATCTCCTTTTAAATCACTTCATTTTGATACTTGATAGGTTTGGGAGATTCGCGAAAAATTCGCTATTTAGATTTTTTTAAATTTTAATATACCTAGTGATACTCGCGCAATAAAAACGAATCTAAAGACATATTATCATTCATCAAAATCGGTTCAGAGGGAACATAGGGACGATACATACATACAGGTCAAACACATAACCCTCCTATTTTGGCTTCGCCGCAGTCGGGTAAAAAAGGTTTCATTCTTCTATTTCCTCCGTCTTTTTATAATTCGGTCGACTAGTTTCTTTTTTTTTGGGTCACTTGTTGCGCGATCCATTTCATAAGGCGCCATTCATTCATAGTTATTAATAATCTATACAAATAAATAAAAATGAAGTGTCTGTTTGTAATGTCAAAATAACAACTTTTTACTAAATGCATACGAATGTAAATACGGTACTTATAACAAAAAAGCAATTTTTTAAATTTTTGTCTGTCTGCCTGTTTGTTCCGGCTAATCTCCGAAACGGCTTGACCGATTTTGACGGGACTTTCACTGGCAAATAGCTAATGTTACGGGGAGTAACTGAGGCTTCTTGTATTTTAGAAAAATAATTAGGGTTCCGCGCAAAAAATTAAAACCCATGAAATTGTGAACAAAAAGTCGGATTTGAAAAATTATTTTTGCATTTGGTAGCCCAATTCTCGATGATAGTTATAGGCTATTTAACATCACGTTCCGACCTGCAGCCGAGCAAAAAAAAGTCAGAAAGAACACTGAGCGAAAACGAAGTAATAGCGCGGGCGGGCGATGCAACGCGACGGGCCAGAGGACGAGGCCGTTTTATTAAAATGTGGCTGTTATTTAAGTATATTATTATTGTGTATCTTACGACTTCCATGCGAATGTATTCGCGAGGCATAGCTAGTGAAAAAATAAAGTAAGTTTAGGAAAATGAAATCGACTTCAAAAAGAAATGACTTAACTCAAAATTATGAAATAACTTTAAATTCGGAAGTCGGTATCTTAGGATCTGTATTTTAGTTTCTTGCCACCGACTTCCGAAATTAACGTTATTTCATACTTTTGAGTTAATTTATTTTTGAAGTCGATTTCATTTTTTAAATTACTTTTTTGTTTCGTAACTTTGACACCACACCCGTAGCTCGTATCAATATGTCAGGCCGTCGCACTTACACGTATTAGTCCATATCTTGAAAACTACTGAACCGATTATGATGAAACCATGGGCGCCGGCAGGGGGGTGCCAGGGGGTGCACTTGCACCCCTTGGGAATCTCGGGATCAACAGGAATTATTGAAATAAAAAGCCGTCTGTTGGAAATCATTTTTTTATTCACAATAATTAGTAGGCAGTAATTACACAATTCTCATTTAAAAAGCGATTAATTTCGATCGTCGTGAACAAATAAGTGTGAGCCGTGACGACTGGGTACCTATATAATAAATTCATAATGAATAGTCAGAAATTTGTAAATGTCTCGAACATTCAGACTAAAATTTAATCTTTTTATTAACAATCAGATACGGCAAAGATTGTAAGAAAACTAAAATCTGCACCACCTGGAAATTATTTCTGCCGGCGCCCATGGATGAAACTTGCACTGTTCCCTAACGGCCAAACCCAATAACCTATCTATCACCAGTTTTGGCATACTGGAAATAGAAAAACCTATCTATCTTTGTTTTAACGTCCCAATAATCTATAGGAGAATTATACTAATTCTCCTAGAGAATGAAATAGAATCCTATAGAAAGGATAATTAAACCAAATATTTTCGTTTCAGAATTCTTCACTTACAAATCCTGCAGAACATCTTTACTGAAACGAACCAGTCTATAAAGGCATACAGCGAGATACACAAGGACATGAAAGACTCCATTAAAGAGACGGAACAGAGGATCCAACACTTTAAGAGTATTATTGATAGTGATGCATAACTTAACACACGCATCCATCACGCATCAGATTTATTGGGGTAGGTGCTAGCGAATTAAGTTTCGTGAGGATCAAAATTACTCCTACAGTTCGAGAAACGGTTAAATTAGACGGTATAAGGTATGAGAACGAGCCTAATGCTAGGCTTATATTATATATTTTGAACAGCAAAGACGTTGCAGTTTTTCTTCCTCTGAAAATATACCTTTATAAACATCTACTTGTAACAACTTTACTTATGTAGTAAATTGGTAGGTGATTCTTGTATCTACAACATGTTCCGAAATAAACGCACAACCTCTTAAGAGGTCATTGTACACATCATTATGAGCAACTTTTACTATGGAACCAAACCTGAAATCGCGAAAAAAAATTATATTTTGACGATTTATGCGAAGATAAATGTAGGGAACAGCTGATTTTTTGTATCGCGATATCAGGTTTGGTCCGTAGTAAAAGTTGTTCATAATGATGAGTGCAATGACCCCTTAAGAGATTGTGCATTCATTCCGAGACATGTTGTATAGTTCCCAGTAATCCCAGTATTGGAATTATTTTCCCAGTGACCCTGATTTCATTTGGGTTTTTGCACAATGTGTTCTTAAGAACTTATTGAATTGTGAACGTACTGTTTACTCACCTGCAAAGACAGACAGGTAAAATTATTTCGTTTTTGTTAACTATTCCTTCTATTATTATTCGTAATAAACGTTGCTTATTATTTCCCAAATGATTTTTCTGTTTTCTTGTCTTCCCTTTAGGCTTTCCTTTGTGAGCCCCTGTCATCTGTAACCAGCCACTTCGAAAATCAGTATGAAGATGCATGCCAGTGCGCACGTTATAACGATTCGACGGTTTAGGCCGATAAAAAGTTTGATAGGCTACACGATTGCCTTCAAACTAACTGTCGGCGAACTATCGGCCTACTCAACCGACACAATAAACGATAGTTTCATTTTGGTCCGAGCTTTGGCGCCGGATAGTTATGCATATTTTTCATGATGGCGCACTGTCCAATTCTACTTAATTACTGCTTGTCGAAACGTCGATCGTAAATAGAAGTTGAAAAAAGACCGGTGCTTCATAAAAAAAAAAAACTTGAAAACAGTTGAGAGGAGTCGACCGACACGGTTGTCTGTTACATACCAGACAACCGTCGGCCGACTGCTCCCATAAAATCAAATGTATTATCAAAAATAAATCGGCGCAATAAAAAACGCTTGTGGTTTTATATTGCAATTTACGGTACCTAGGTACGAATCTTCAAAGGCTAAAACGCTACACACATGGAGAGCACCAGCGCAATTTCCAAAAAAAAATCTTAGGGCAATAGCGGCCAGGTCGCTGGTCGCTGTGGCCACTGAAATCAAATTGAATTGTAGATAAACACCAAGGTCCGCGCACTAGCCACGGCGGCTGGACATGTTGTGGATAGTTCCACAGCGCGCTGTATTTGTAACTGACGATTGTAGCCGCGGTGCTTGATCGCGACCCTTGCGGCCTGGTCGTGCGTCATGGCCGCGCGGCCAGGCCGCCAGTGCGCTATTGCGCTTACAGCAATTCAAATTTGGTTATGTTTAGTAAATAAAGTTCGAAATGGCCAGAAATATAAGAACGGCAAAACATTTCTGAGAGCAATACACTCGTACTGGCAAAATGACATGACATTGTTGGGCCGGATTAAAACCCTTGGCAGGCCGGAGTTCCTGGTTGATTTATTTAATAAAACTTTATGCACAAGTAAAAAAGAACAATAAATAATAAATTTCTTGGCATCATAATGGATAATAATTTGACCTGGAGACCCCAGACAGACGAAATTTGTAAAAAAAATAATAAATTTGCGTACGTTCTTTGTGTAAGAAACACCGACAGGATCAGGACGTAGTCAAATAATGATTCAAGGATTACGTAACCGTCTTATATTTCAATTGAACTGCACATACAAAAATCAATACTTAGCACTAGGTACTTATTAACTCTAAAAAACCTATCGCGTCGAGTCCTAAAATTCAAGAGCCCCCGCAACTGGCCAAGCGTTCCCTTCACGCCTGTAACTACCCATTTTCTTTTTTAGCGGGAAGGAGCGAGTTCTCTCATTGTTTCCCGCCATTTTTCGTCAACCAATCACAGAGCGACCCCGAATATAAAAAAGGATAAAGTTGCCAGTATAAAATATTAAAATAAAAGCTCTATTGATACGAATATCGATGAAAATAATCGATTAGCAAAATCAAAATTCACAAAGCCTAACATTTGGAAACTATCTAAGACTGTCAGCCTGGAATCGGTTCTAACGGCTTATCACGGTTATGTTGCATCCACACTTAGGTACGGCATAATGTATTGGGGCAACTCAGTTGATAGAGAACTTGTATTTAGAGCTCAAAAAAGGTGTATCAGAGCCATGTGTGGAATAAATAGCACCGACAGTTGTCAACCGTTGTTTAAAAGCTTAAAAATCCTTACCCTACCGTCGTTATAGATCTATGAAACTAGTGTATTTGTAAAAACACACATTTCCCAATACAAAACAGCTTTCAAAAGTCACTATAGAAAACTGCGTGACAAAAATAAGCTAGAGCTCGAAACTTTAAATGGTAGAACAGCCTTAATGAACAAAAGTACTTTCTGTATGGCGACAAAAATATTTAACAAGCTTTTTTTTTTTTTTTTTTGGATGGGAAATCATCAAATGACTTCTCCCGCTCTGGGCGGAGCGGGAGGGCGTGTCAGACTTTTACTGACTAAAACCCACCCGTGTTCCTTCTGTTGCCTGTGCCGGGGCCACGGTAACTCTTTCGAACATCCCGCAACCCTAGCTGCATATTTAACAAGCTGCCTGACACATTAAAATTGTTAAATCTGGACAAATTCAAAAGTGTTTTAGGAAAAATTTTAATCAATAAATGTTACTGCTCGTTAAAGGACTATTTGGATGACAATTCTATAATTCCTCCTCCTAAACATTAAGTCACCTGGCCTGCTTTGACATTCTTGTACTTTTTGACATTTAACATCGGATCTATGTGCTATAATAACATTTAAATTATTGTGGACATTCTGGAAAAAATATCGATTCATTACTCTAGTTCTTTGTATAATTTATAATAATCATTTTTTTTTTTATATCTCGGGACCCTGGGGTCCCGGACTTTTGGAAGGCGTACGAGGGGCCGAAGCCAACTCGCAGAGGCCCCTTAGACAATTTTAAACGATGAGGAGGCACCAACCGACGATTATCCCTGTATGCATTATATTGTTATAGTACTTAATTAATTTGAATTTAAATAATAATTGTTAATAATATTTGTACGCCTAATGGCAAAACATAGAGACCCTATGTAATTTTTATATCATTTCACACACTGTGTAACTCTGCCTATGTTTACAAATAAAGATTCTGATTCTGATTCTGATTCTGAATACCGTACAAAGGCGGACTTAAAAAAAAATTGTTATATATTGGTTTAGTTGGCCCAGTGTGCGCGACACGAGGAGAGGCCTGCCGTGGCGGGCCGGCACCAGCCGGGGGTTGCGGAAGGATCGTAAGTTCCCGCGACCCACGGCGTAGGTGTGAGATGGAACACCGGGGTGGTTTTTAGTCAGTAAGAGTCTGACAGACCCCTCCGCCCGCCCCAGGGCGGAGGACATCCATGAGGATTTTCCACCCCGAAACAAAAAAAAAAAAAAAAGTGTGCGCGCTAGTAACCTAACCCGGCCAAACTTTCGGCCGATAGAAAGTCTGTGTACGTTTTAATAAACGCTACGAGGTTGTTTGGACGCGTGGTCAAAATCGGAACTAACGCCGCCATCTTGTCCCCGAGACGATTTATTTCTACAACCAAGTAAATTCTTACGTGATTGATACACCATGATGCGTAAATTGATCAATAATAATATTAGGTACTACAATATAAATTGATGGCAATTGATCGTTTCGGAGACTCCTTACAATTTTTGTGACAAGTCTACCAACAACGCCTCCCCCTATGATTGTCATTCAGGCGTCAAGATGCTTGTAGCACTCTTATGTAGGTAGTTAGTTGATGGCTTGTTAGAAACTGTGCCCGAGTGTTGGCTTTCGCTCTTTATATTTGCAATCAACCCAGCCGATCACAGTCCACAGCAAGTGGCTTGAGGAAAGACTGGAAAGGCTTGTATCCAACATTTTCCAAGTTGTCCAACAGGCCTTTCCAATGTTCTGCCACAAGCCACTTACATTTGTCCACCTTCTGCATCCAGTTTGCCCCGGCCATTTGTTTTGAGTACCTACCTAAGTATGTAAGTACTAAGTTTTTAAGTCAGTCGAAAACCTAATCCATAGAAATGCCACGAGAAGTCAATTTAATAAGAACAATAAAAAAAATATGTTTACATACCAAATTACCTACAAAACAAACAAGTTTCGCAAACAAATATTATTTTGAACCAAACTCGTATGATTCATAAAAAAATGGCAATGGTCAATGGCATTTTATCTCTGTACACGCCCAGTTGTAAGGAAAATACCTACTTTATTAAAAAAAAAAAACATTTTTATAAGATCACGGTTTGGGGGAAAATTAACGACGAAACTCGACTCGACGGATACTAAAACAAAGTTGTTGAACAGAAGCTGACATTGTGAATAGATTCTACTCGGCCGTTTTATAATTCAGTCATAAGTTAGACGTAGTGGGGAGCACACGTGCTAATGAGTGTATTAGTGATAACGCAAACGTAAATAAAAACACTGGAACATATTGCTTATATCATGGATATAGTGTCTAAAGTCTTCAGGTAAGCTCGTGCATTTACTTATGTTTTCTATGTTGGTTGACTATACGGTAAGTATCTACATTTTTTTTTTTACTGTGAAGGTTAAAATCTTTATGGTCATTGATAAGTATGTAAACAGCGGAAATTGGTTTGCCTCCAGTTAGCAGTTAGATAAACATGATTGTATGTATACCTATAGATAGATATTAGCTCAAGTATAGATATAACTAATCATTAACTATCATCATATCATACCAGTGGCGAAGCCTTCATACAACCCGATTCCTATCGGCTTCCCTTCGAAACCACCACTCATAATGTCTCCTATTGCCAAATAATATGGTACACCTGTGTATCACGTCACATTATATACATATATTTAATACCAGTTTAATAAAGTCATCATAAGATTAAAAACATTACAAAAATGCCCATAATGTTTTGTCTGAGTTTATGAGAAATGATCAATGTTTTCTTCAGATTCCCTCTAATGATAATTGTAGCTGCGCCACTGCATCATACATGAGATTAATATAAGCAACAATATTGCTTGTAACATTTTGAACTTGACTTCAAGTTAATCAATCAATCTTTGTTATTATACTTAATAAAAATAAAAGTCCAACAAACTAATTAAGGACGTGTATTTTAATCGCAAACCAGGGTAAAAAAACTTGTTACCCAATTCAAACCTTTAATATCCCACAGTCATATAAAATCATAAGTACCTATAACTTGAGACTCGAATGTGTAGCTACAAAGGGCCCCATACACCATAAAATTTAAAATTATGTCAAGGAAGTAAGAATTACTCTCGTTTACTATTTTCTCTAAATAATTCAATAGTGTCTTTGTAACGATTCACAACAACAGCAATATTTTAAAATTTTAGGTGGGTAGTTATAGACTGTTTTAGTTTCCTAACATCCAATAAAAGATCGGCTTGAAATGATACTGTTAGGCCTAGTGCGCACAGCCTTGCGTTTTTTTACCGCAAAATCTGTGACGTATGAAATGTCATAGAAGTGCGCGCATTGCGATGAAAAAAATGCATGTGGTTAATTCACAATGGGCCTCCTGCTGCTAATTTGCAGTAACTCCACCGTACGTAGGTATTTTGTATCGCAAAGAGATAAACCTAAGTATATTGAGTACCGCGCACTGCAGTGAAATAAACGGACCAAGCAATAGATAATATCCTTTTGTTTTTATCTTTACCTATATCTTACGAAAAAGTAGGCCTTAAGGCCGTCATGGGCTGCACTTAAAACTGTTTGGGTACGAAAAATGTGCCTTTGTCTCACTGCCAGTGCTTGGACCCGTGCCTGCGTTTGTTCTACCGCACGCACTGCATTCCACCGTACCGCAGTGAGCGCTAGGCCTTAGAAAATACTTGTGACTGCTCCCGTGTTGTGTTGTCACTTTTTACATTGGTAGGTATAGGTACCTAGGCATGCGGAGTTAATTGATTCAACTGGAATCGAAAAAGAAGCTACGGAAATCATGTATTGTATTTTTCAATGTAGGCTAGACTGGCTGAAAGATCTGAATAAAATATTATAAAGCCCGTCTACGAAGTAAGAAATAATTATTATAGGTACATAACACATTGTGAGAAGAAACTTGCCGGGCTGGTCGTCCTATTAGTTTTAATCATGCTCAATTTGTTCTCGTCTTGTTTGGACGATGGACAGTATATTGCCTAATCTTTGTACCTATGTGATTATGCGACCGTGGCTTTACTGTAGAAGTTTAGAAATGTTATTTAGGTAGGTAAGTACCTAGTTCTCTTATTTACTCAACCTATCGCTGAGTGTTGGCTATGGACCTTTGGACCTCTCCCAAAATATAAGTCAACACAAACACATTCGAGTTTATTAATTTATCAATACTTCGTTTTCCTTTAAAAAAAAAAACATTTAAACTATCTCTTATAAACCAATTGCCGCCTTTCGCAGCAAAGAATCCAAAGGAATCCCCGAAACGATCAATTTCTGTTGTAGTAATATTTTCAATCGCTTCAATCGCATTTGGTAGACGATCAATTTGCGCATCAATGTGTATCAATCACGTAAAAATTGACGATTGCAATTGATACAGATGTCTGTAAATAAGAGGATGGACCTTGTATGGACGCCAGCACATCAAGCTACCCAAAACTCAAATTTTCCCAATCAAACTTGAACCTAATGCTTTAGCAATAAAGTCGAAAATCTATTAAAGACATTTGACAGATTGCAGTAGCTTCTTGTGATGGCGTCTGTACAATAGTATGATATACCTAAGTAATCGCACTCGTTTATAAGAGAAATAAAACATTTATGAGACTAATCAGTAGACTACAATCCCTAATCGCTTAATTCCCACTGTTTTTTATTTCAAAATGGCGGATTCGATGATTGATGATGGATACATTCGATGATTGTTAGAAACTTCTTCTTCTTGTCGACGGCACGACCGATTTTTATTTAGAAGTTATGGCCTAATCCTAAAGGGTCCCCGAAACGATCAATCGCAATTGTCAATTTTTACGTAAGTAGGTACTTAATTGGTACACACTGATGCGAAAATTGGCCGTCTATCAAGTGCAATTGAAGCGATTGTCAATATTACTACAATAGAAGTTGATGGCAATTGATCGTTTTGGGGACCCCTAGCCGTTAGCCGACTTCGCACGGACGCGCGGACGTAAAAATATCGCGGTGGGATTTTATCGCGCACTGGATTTTCAACGCGTTGCATAGCGCCGAGTGCAGAAAATGCAGCTTGTGTTTATTCGCCGCGCTGGGATGCACTCTGTTGGATTCTCAATGCTCGGCTCAATACCGAGAGTTGAAAATCCAGTGCGCGATAAAATCCCGCCGCGTTATTTTACATCCGTGCATACGGGGCTTAGTTAGACACAGCAAGTTAAGCTTTACAGTCAACAATTCAATCAACTTGCGTAGGTTTAAAAACATTCTTCATAGATTATAGGCGTCCGTACCTACATTTCGTAACTTGCCCCCGATAACACACCTGATAACATATCGGACATTCTCGTACCTACCATAAGTACCTATATCATTATACCTTTGCTTAGTACAGTCTGCCTCGAAAAGATGTAAGTATATCGAGCATTTTCAGGAGGAGCATCGTGAGCGACAATTTGCACTTTTTACAGGAAAGGGTTTTTTCTTTCCTAATTAACGATGTTGTCATTTACGATGATAATATCTTACAACAATAAAGTCGCGTAAATTTAAAATAAAATTTAAGAGTAATCGCGACAAGATGTAAAACTGTCTAATGAAGAGGTTACGAAGAAAAAATAGTCTTTTGATTTTAGGCGCTTACAATGTTTTTCCTGAAAAGGCTCGAATGTTATGGACCAAGTGATTATTAAGGCTTTATAAAAAACTATGGGACCAAACCTGAAATCGCGAAAAAAATCAGGTGTTCCCTACATTTTGACGAGATAAGCGAACATAAATGTAGGGAAAAGCTGATTTTTTTTTCGCGATTTCAGGTTTGGGCCCATAGTAAAAGTTGTTCATAATGATGAGTACAATGACCCCTTTTTTTTTTTTTTTTTTTTTTTTTTTTGTGGATGGGAAATCATCAAATGACTTCTCCCTCTCTGGGCGGAGCGGGAGAAGTTATTTGATGATTTCCCATCCACAAAAAAAAAGGTATCACTAGTTTTCGACGGCGAACTGACATTTTTCGAGGATTTGAGAAATTTGATTTTGGAATATGCGAATAACGCCTTTAAATTCAAAACGATAAAAAAGTGAATTTCTCGAAAAATGTCAGTTAGAGGAGGTATTGGCAGTTCGCCGTCGTTTTGTGCCTCGTCATCGTGACACATCTGATACTTTGTCCTTTTCTAAATAGCATGATTGTTTACGACACTGCTGGGTGGATTTTCATTTTATGATTTAATATGACAATTTTTGTGTGATATTACTTTTTACTTGATTTACTAAAAAATATCAATAATATTACGATGTTATTTGAAAAACTAATGGCTTTGTATATTTTAACTATAATATAAATGCCACATTTAAAAGAAAAATCATGAAATATAAATATCGCATTGAAGTGAATGATGTTGTGTAGATATAAATGATATCGTCTGTTGAAGTCAATGATAAGGTGTAGACGCTAATGACGCAAATAAAACACTATGATTACAATCAGCTCTTTATTGAAGACAAATGAAAATAAGAGTACTAATTACTTAAGATATAAATCACAAAAATCTTTGATTTGTTTAAAAAAAAAACAACCAGCCTCTAAAAATAATCAACTGGTTTAAATCAGAAAAATCTTTAATTTGAAACAATAAACAACTAGCCTCTATTAAATAATCAGCTTCGGTCTTATTTCTCATTCCTAAACATGTACCCAAAACGGCCGATGTTTCGTAAAAAATGAATAACTTTCTTTAACATTTGCTTCTGACAGTAATTTTTTGTGTAAAACTTCCTGTGTGTCAACTTTGTGGCTGTAAGGTAGCGTTTCTGCATCTTCCTCTTATTTTTGGTAATAAATTCTTTCTTGGCAGTAGAAATAAAACTTACATCATCATTGTTGTAAAAAATTTCGATTGATTCTAGCACTTGTTGGCGAAGCAAGCGAAATTTTGGGTTCTTTCTAGACCTCAAAAGGGAAATAGCACTAAGACGATTCTTATTTTCAAACTCAAACTCAAAGCATTTATTTCAATTAAACCAATTACAGGCACTTTTGAATTGTCAAAGAGTCGGTCAGTTAGTCAGAAAATTGAAGCTAGTCGCCCATTCCAAAACGTAGATCTCTATGGAGAAGAATGGGCAAGAAACTCCATGGACACTCTTTTAAATCAAAATTGTTACAAAATCCTGGGTAGGTACATTGTTATTGTTCTTGTTGCTTCTATATGTGAGAACAATGTAAAAAATAGATAATTAAAACAATTTAAATTATAAGATTAAAAATAAGCCCTGGCAGCTAAGAGATGACCAGTCTCCACTGACGGCGCCCGTTCACGAACATGACGCGTGGATCAGCACCATCCAGCTCAACCATTTTGTAGGGAACCGAATGATCCAACACACGCGCCACCATCAGCGAGACATTTAAGTGAGCATGACATACTCTCAACTGCCATACTCTTTCAAGTCAACATACCTACATCATAACATAAAACCGCTCCATGGTACTCACATTTACAAAATTGAAAAGATGCTTCTAATTTATACAAAACTATAGTTTGCAATGATTGTAATTAAAAGATTAGTAAACACTAAATCTATAGTCTATATATAGTCAATAATTTATACACGTCTTCTGTTTAGTTATCTCTAGGTTCCTACCATCATTCTGGTTTTTTGATATGTCACTCTTGTTATTGAGAGTTGATTGTAACCCTAAAATTGTCATTCTTTGATTTTTGATAATTTTCCGCAGGTTATTTATAATGTTTATCAATTGAACTCTTTTCTTCAATTCCCGATAACGTATCTTCCTTTCTGCTTTTTGTATATCTTCTTTCGTATATAAACCGATAGGGTCTTCTGTAGTATCTGTAATTTCTTCAGTAATGTCATCAGCTTGAACATTAACAACTACATTTGGAAACTGATGAGGTCTTTTCTTTTTGACGCTGTCTATATTTCTTCGAATTTTTCTTCCACTGTTTACGCAATTTTCTTTGTTCACGTTGACTTTTTCTGCGATGGTCGTCGGTTTCTTTTCTTCTTTACGTTTTTTTTTTGTATTTGGCACGTTGTTTTTCTTTTTCTAAGGCATATAGTTCGGGGTAATTTTTTATTTCTAAATACTTGCGTCTTTTGCTGGGCTAAACGATCTGTTTTCGTTTTACCCATAGCTGTATCTGAGGAATGAAGTAGAGTAAAACAAGTTAGTATAAAGCTATAAATTCACATCTAATAACTATTCTTTTTTTAATGGTACCTTTGTAAATTATTTCTAAGAATTTTATGTAAATATAATACCAATTTTAATACTGAATATAACATTAATTATTTCTTATTATTTTATTTTTCTATTGTACAGTAGGTAATAAAATTTATAAGAACCTAATTATATTGCTCTTGCCTAAATGCCTAATTCATTGCACCTACATCGTTAACCTCTATATAGCATCATTGAACGTAACAAAAATGCCATTTTCCTCAAAATAAATCATTCATCTCATCTAGAAATACACGATGAATGATGTTACGATAAATGACGAAACAAGATGAAACGCGTTCTCCTGTCCAACCAAACGAAAACCTTCATTAAAACACTTATTCATATTTAATACAAATTCAATATTATCCATGCTCATTTATCATTAATATAAAAAATATATACTTACCAACAATATTTCCAATCGTTTAATGACGAAATTCGTTGACAAACTTAAGTCAATTCACTTCAAAACGTAATTTTACTATACATACGTGCAGACTCGTACGAAACTCAACGACCACCGAGGTGGCGTGCGGGGGAAGCTATGGCGTGCGGGGGAAGCTATGGCGTGCGGGGGAAGCTATGGCGTGCGGGGGAAGCTATGGCGTGCGGGGGAAGCTATGGCGTGCGGGGGAAGCTATGGCGTGCGGGGGAAGCTATGGCGTGCGGGGGAAGCTATGGCGTGCGGGGGAAGCTATGTTGTGCGGGGGAAGCTATGGCGTGCGGGGGAAGCTATGGCGTGCGGGGGAAGCTATGGCGTGCGGGGGAAGCTATGGCGTGCGGGGGAAGCTATGTTGTGCGGGGGAAGCTATGGCGTGCGGGGGAAGCTATGGCGTGCGGGGGAAGCTATGGCGTGCGGGGGAAGCTATGGCGTGCGGGGGAAGCTATGTTGTGCGGGGGAAGCTATGGCGTGCGGGGGAAGCTATGGCGTGCGGGGGAAGCTATGGCGTGCGGGGGAAGCTATGGCGTGCGGGGGAAGCTATGGCGTGCGGGGGAAGCTATCCGAAATGCGTATGGATACTTGTATCAAATATTTTCATTAAACCAGTTTCTTGAAACAATAATCGTGGAAATTAATGACGATATTCTTGTGACGAATTTTTAAATGGTTATATAACAATGTCAGGGGTAAATCTCGATTCAAGAAAAGTAATAAACATTCAGTTTAGACTTAAAACATTACATACGAGGTTAAATCAAATAAAATTTAGGCAAACAATATGAGATTTTGTAAAATTAATGAACATGGTAATGAAAATAACGGAGAAGTAAATGATTTCCGCAATACTATTTTTAAGTTTTTAATATTGTAGTATAATTATTTTGTTATTTTATTACCTACTAATCATAAATAAATGTATAAAGAATATTCTTAGGTATATTTTACATAGTGCGAAGTAGATTTTTTTTGTGAAAAAATAGAATCACACTAATAATATGCTATTTTGAAAATCCACCCTGCTGCACTGTATTATTCCGTTGGTCAAAAGTACAAGAACTGTTTGCTTGTTGTCTATTTATTTATTTATTTGGTTAGCCAACAATTGTTTACACAAGAGTTACACTTATTTTAATTGTTTGCCTACATTATTAAGTGTAACAATTACTTATAGGCTAACACCACGTACACAATTTTTGGTTAAGCAATAAAATAAAAAAAAAATTAGTAACATTAACTTATAAATTAATTAAAAATTATCAATTAACATTGAAATATAAATCAATTAATTACGACAATTACAAATTAATGAAATTGGTTTAACAATTAACAGAAAAAAATTTAAAAGCATTTAAATAAATTAAAATGAAAATCATTAACAAATTAAATCACATTAACACATTAAATTATCTAAAAAAATTATTAAATTAACTCATCATTAAAACATTTAAATAAATTCTGATACAATAAAATAAAATTAAAATATATTAAATTAGATTATATTATAAAATTATACATTCTTAAATCTAAAACATAAGACCAACAGACATTACTTAAAGACAAGAATAGTGCTGGACAATTACTTTGTGAAATTTGCTCAGTTTGTCGTGATGTATATCTACAAGATCACTGCAACCGTTAAGCATTCTACACAGGCGAGGAATCGGGGAGTTTGCACCCAGCACAGTTCTGCGAAGGGGTGGGTGTAGCGGAGTAATGGGGTTCCGCGGACATCGGGAAGGGGCACGAAACTTTAGGAGACTCAATATATTAGGGCCATCCACAAAAAAAAAAAAAAAAAAAAAAAAAAAAAAAAAAAAAAAAAAAAAAGTCGATTTTGTTTCTTAGGAGTTCAAAAAGAAACAAACTATCTATTATGTCTCTTCGTGTTGATAAAGAGTGCATTTTGAAGTACTTTAAACGTGTGTTGTAGGAGGGTAGCTGTTTGCTTTTCCCTTTTGAAAAAGCAAGGTGCCACAGAAACCGTTTTTGGACTCTTTCTAAGAGTAACTTATGCGTAGCGTAGTGTGGTCTCCATACAACACTGCAACACTCCAAGACGCTTCGTACAAGACTATTGTACAGCATTATTTTAGTGCCAACGAGTTTGAATCCCCTAGTATTTCTTAGTACGAAACCCAACATTTTGGAGGCTTATTTAATAATGTAAAATCTATCATTGTTATTGCATTTCATTTTATGACTAACTAGCTGTGCTCCGCGACTTCGTTCGCGTGGAAGTCGTAAGATACACAATATACTAAAATAAAAGCCACATTTTAATAAAACTCCCTCGTCCCCCGACCTGTCGGCGTCGTCGGTTGCGTCGCCCGCCCGCACTGTTACTTCGTTTTCGCTTAGTGTTCTTTCTGACTTTTTTTTTTTGCTCGGATCCTAAGGGTCGTAGCGTGATGTTAAATAGCCCCTAACTATCCTCGAGAATTGGGCTACCAAATGCAAAAAGAATTTTTCAAATCCGACTTTTTGATCACAATTTCATGGGTTTTTTTTACGCGGAACTCTAATTATTTTTTTTGAAATAAAAGAAGCCCAAGTTACTCCCCGTAACATTAGCTATCTGCCAGTGAAAGTCGCGTCAAAATCGGTCCAGCCATTTCTGAGATTAGCCGGAACAAACAGACAGACAAAAATTTTAAAAATTGCTTTTTTGTTATTAGTACCCTAACTTTCATATGGATTTAGTAAAAAGTTGTTATATTGACATTCACATTACAAACATACAATTCAATTTTATTTATTTGTGTAGACAAAGTAGAGAATCATAATAAAAATGCATGGTGGTACAGAGTTCGTTGGATTTCTTTGTAAATTAGTCAGAAATCAGAAGGTATAGGTAAAGGTAATTTGTCATATTTTCATAATAGGTTCACCTTTGCACTTTCCGTCTTGTTTGGACTCCGTCGGTCAATTAAAATAACAAGGAATTAAAATCTCATACATAATCCTCGTGTACATACCTAGCTATAAGTTGAGTCATCAATTCATTAGAAACATTCCCAATTTCGCAATTCTCTCGTCACAAATGCCTCTAAACTAGACTAAAAATCACCTAAATTTAGTGTATTCCTATCAAACGACGATTTCCCATTTTGAAATTGACTAAAGTGACACAACTATAGTTATTTTAGTTTGACAGCACTAAGATGCCGCTGAGTTATTAGTTAAGTGAAAATGGTAACTTTGCTATAATCTGAATTTGACGTTTTTCACCTAAATTTAGATTTTCTAACTAAATCTGACTATTTTTAATCGCGATTATAAAGGTGTAGGATAAAATTAGTTGGCATGAACTAAAATTCACACCAATACCTCGACTTTAGGTGCATAAACAGTACTGTAGCTTTACTATCGGAAAAGTAATGATTATTTCGACCCCCTTCATAAAAGCCATAAACCCCTAAAACTCAACATGTAGGTAATAATTTTTAATATTTTCCATACAAGAAGTGAAAAATTCCATATCATACACGTATCATATTTTCCATCTGTTCATACACGCACGCCGGTTGCGAGTACCTACTACGCACCTCCCGCTCTGGGTGGAGCGGGAGGACGTGTCAGACTTTTACTGACTAAAGTCCACCCGTGTTCCTTCAGTTGCCTGTCCCAGAGGCCACGGTAACTCTTTCGAACATCCCGCGACCCTAGCTGGAGCTGGCATCGGCTCTAGCGGACCCCGTCAATTAGAGCTGACATCTCTTTGAGGTGCGCGTGGAACACAATGCGCCGTCGACCCGGGCCTGTTCCTTACCGGACGACGAGCTGTCCATTGCTCGCCGTCCGCAAGCCCGCGCCTACGGTAGCCGGGAATCGGCTATCAATTCTCGACGACGCCCAGGGCGTCTCCTGCAGCGAATAGGGGCGTGAGGGCGCAAAGATTGCCTCTCTCTCACGGGTTTGCCTCCTCCTTCGCGAGCATTACTGCTTCGCAGAAGGAGGTGATGGCTTGCCATGTACTCTCGCTCGGTTCCATGGCCTGGACCAGGGCCGGACGCGAGAGATCGCCTCCGCGAGGATACGGCGATGCTCCGCCCAAGCCGGGCAGACCTCCACCGTATGCTCCACCGTGTTCTTCGGGCGATCCACACAATGGTAACCCCCGTTCTGACCAAGTTAGTGACGTTTGCACGGACGGAAAAATATCGCGGCGGGATTTTATCGCGTACTGGATTTTCAACTCTCGGCGCTAAGCAGAGCGTTGAAAATCCAGTGCGTGAAAAAATCGCCGCGATGTTTTTACGTCCGTATGAACGTCGGTTTACTATTTATCTTCAAATTCTGAGATATTGGAGCAGTTAATTTCCTACTGATAAAACCTGTTTAGGTACACTTACTTACCTAAGCTAAGTAGCCATTTATAAATATTGTCAGTTTGAAAACTTGCGTAGACCTTATCTTGTAGAAAACAATCACCTATTTATTGCCTTGGCTTGCATAGCAATAAGATAATAATACATCAATACATTATTCAAATCATTACTTATTTATTAGTTATAGGTAATACAAGTAAAAGCTTTATCTATCGCCTACCTTAAAACACAAGATGTAACATAAATAACGCACAACCTCTTAAGGGGCCCTTGTACTCATCATTATGAACAACTTTTACTATGGGATCAAACCTGAAATCGCGAAAAAAAAATCTGCTGTTCCCTACATTTTGACGAGATAGTAAAAGTTGTTCATAATGATGAGTACAATGGCTCCTTAAGAGGTTGTGCGTGAATTATGTTACACCTTGTATAGGTACTCAGAATTGAGTATAAACCATCTAGATTGTGTAGACATTATTTCGTTAGCAACAATGTAAAAACAGAAAATTTTCAGTAAAGAACACTGCTGTTATTTTTCATGAGAAAACTAGAGTAATAAATAGGTAGTACCTGATACCAACCACCACGGAGGAAGTGCCAACACTATGCCTACTGCGACTTTGAAACCGATGTCTGATTATTCCAGATTGCGAAATGATTGTCTAATTTCACCTGAAGTGAGGTAATCTGGCATTCTAATGGTTCGTAGGTAGTCTTAACAGTGGAAGCTTTCCCATGAAGTTATAGAAGATTCTGCTACGATAATCACACTTGGCAGATTTAACACAATGCGCAACAATACATATAACAGTCTCCATAATGTCTCACGGCACCTGTACAAAAAAGCTCATATTATAATATTGTAGGTTCTTACCTAAACTAATGCAATACCTACAAAATAGATATATTTATTCATTGTTCCAAAATACTTACAAAACACTTGCTTAATTAGAAATTTTATTTTCACCGTTTAAAGACTGAGCAAAATTAGATTTTGCTGCGAGCGTGAGACAAATTAACTTTTTAATTACTATTCAAAAATTCGGAAGATTTGAACTTCACTTTGTTCTGTCACTTTTACTTTGTTACGAAAAAGGCGAGAGATAGAAACAAGTCGATTCGAAATTCGATTTTTAAATTCCCTACTTATTAGGCTGAAAAAATAAACAAATAATAAAACATTCGGATATATCTAATATGGTTGTAATTTATCTTTTAATTTTTTGATATTGTTTGTTTTACAATTATACATATGGTTTAATTTTTATATAGTTTAAATATAGGCTATATAGTCATTGAATTTTTACCATGTTATATTTTTTTTGCCTTTAGGTAATATGTTCTCGCTGCTGAGGTGAAAGGTTGTATGTGTTACATGAGACCAAAGTTATTTGCATTTCGTGTCTTTGAA
The DNA here is from genome assembly GCA_947568875.1 of Fissipunctia ypsillon. Classification (NCBI taxonomy): domain Eukaryota; kingdom Metazoa; phylum Arthropoda; class Insecta; order Lepidoptera; family Noctuidae; genus Fissipunctia; species Fissipunctia ypsillon. Next base: position 21,356,262 of record OX387649.1, read on the forward strand.
TCCCTCGCTGCGTTTTGGTGGCCAACCACCAGTTACTTCAGTGTGAGAAAAAGATGGAGATATGCAGGACGTCTAGCTCCATCTCTTTCCACAATACATCCTTCGCTTACTCGGGATTCAAAATCAACACTCAGAGCAAAAACCAACATTGCTCTCTTGTCGTACCAATAACTATTAATCTGTAAAAAAATAAAGACCTTTTTATCAAAGTTTTTTTATTGTCTGTTCCAGCCAAACATCAGCGCTGCTGGGTATACAATGGGCTCCCATGGACATTCCCATGTCCCGTCGGCTGCAGACCCTGGCTGCTTTCGTTTGGATCAACCTCATACTCTTCGGAGAAGCTGTCTCAATATACCTGTTCATACAACTGATCTACTCCAGGTTTTGGTGGATGGGAATACTGTATGGAATCTGGTTCATAAATGATATAGAGATTTGCAACCGTGGTGGACGAGCGTAAGTATTTACGATCTCACTTATTATAATTCTTACTAATTGTTATCATCATTTGATTTTAACCAGTCGTAACAATCTTTTGGAATAACCCTCGGTATCTCCAAACAGACTGGTGATGTAGGGACCTAAACTATTACCAATTCAAAATTACGACTTCGGAATTTGTGCCATTAGCGTTTCAGCACATAAAACAGGCTCCCAGACTGAAGCGGGCCGCGGCTGCCTTGGGGCGGCTCCTGCCCAATCTGGGGGGTCCAAACGCCTCCTGCCGGAAGCTCTACGCGGGGGTCATGCGGTCCATGGCCCTTTACGGAGCTCCGGTGTGGGCGCGTTCCGTGAGGCGGCGACCGGTCCGTCGGTTGAACGCGGCCCAGAGGGTCATGGCCATCCGGTTAGCCCGGGGATACCGCACGGTCTCCGGGGAGGCGGCGAACCTCCTTGCCGGATTACCGCCATGGGATCTGGAGGCAAAAGTCCTCGCGCACATGTGGGAGTGGCGCGAGGAGGCAGGACGTAGTTACGTCCTGCCTCCTCGCGCCACTCCCACATGTCCGCCGTGCCGCGATTTCTCGCGGCAACGGAGTTCCGTTGCCGCGAGAAATCGCGGCACGGCGGACAGAGCTCCGGCAGGATCTCATGGCGGCATGGAGAGTGCGATTGTCGCAACCCAGCGCTGGGCACGCCACAATTGCGGCGATAAGTCCCCTCTTTGAGGAGTGGCTGGAGAGGCGCCACGGCGTCCTCACCTTCCGCCTGACGCAGGTCCACACCGGACACGGGTGCTTCGGGAGGTACCTGTTCCGGATAAGGTGGGAGGAAACGCCCGGGTGTTACCACTGTGTGGATCGCCCGGAGGACACGGTGGAGCATACGGTGGAGGTCTGCCCGGCTTGGGCGGAGCACCGCCATGTCCTCGCGGAAGCGATCGGCGGCGGCGATCTCTCGCGTCCGGCCCTGGTCCAGGCCATGGTACGGAGCGAGAGTACATGGGAAGCCATTACCTCCTTCTGCGAAGCAGTAATGCTCGTGAAGGAGGAGGCGGGACGCGTGAGGGAGAGGCAAGCTTTGCGCCCTCACGCCCCTAGTCGCCGCAGGAGACGCCCTGGGCGTCGGGAATTGGCAGCCGATTCCCGGCCACCGTAGGCGCGGGCTTGCGGACGGTGAGCAATGGGTAGCTCGCCGACCGGTAAGGACCAAGCCCGAGTCGACGGCGCGTCGTGTTCCACGCGCGCCTCAAAGAGATGTCAGCACTATTGACGGGGTCCGCCAGGGCCGATGCCAGCTAGGGTTGCGGGATGATCGAAAGAGTTACCGTGGCCCCGGCACAGGCAACAGAAGGAACACGGGTGGGTTTTAGTCAGTAAAAGTCTGACACGCCCTCCCGCTCCGCCCAGAGCGGGAGAAGTCATTTGATGATTTCCCATCCACAAAAAAAAAAGCACATAAAACAGTATCATAATTATGTTTCTAATATACAATGTGTCTGTACACAGTGTGACGAAAATTAAGGGTGAGGTACAGACCATCAAACTGAACAACTTTCTCCCGGGGACCAACATCGTAATCGCAAAAAAAATATCAGTCGTCTCATACATTTGTTCGAGTAGGTATTGAAGTTTTGTATGGGATGACTGATTTTTTTTTCACGATTACGATGTTAGTCCCCGGGAAAAAGTTGTTCAGTTTGATGGTCTTTACCTCCCCTTTAAGTTTTACTATTCCGAAACCAGACACCCTGTATAAAGATTTCAGCGTATACAATCCATTAACATTTTAGTCGAGTTGATTGTTTAGCCTGACTTCAAATGAGTAAAACCCGATATGTGTTTTTCACTACATATTTCCAGCAATTAAACATGGAAGTGATAAAATTGATGGCCTACTTTCAGTAATGGGAGAGGCACCAAAAGAAGAAACACAGAAGGAAACAATATCATTTGTTTCTTACACAAGTTTATATAATTCCAGGTCAGAATGGGTGCGCAACTGGACATGGTGGCATTACCTCTGCGACTACTTCCCGATAAAACTAGTGAAGACTGTCGACTTGGACCCTTCGAAGAACTACATGTTCGCGTGCTTCCCACACGGCGTCATATCTCTAGGAGCCTTTGGAAGTTTTTGCACCAATGCTACAGATTTCCACAAACTATTTCCTGGCATGACTTGCCATTTAATAAGTCTTGGAGGACATTTCTTGGTCCCATTCTTCAGAGACTTATCTTTAGCTCTCGGAATCTGTTCCTCTTCGGAGCAGAGTCTTCTACATTTGTTGGATAACAAGAAATATGAAGGAAACTGTGCGTGTATGATCATTGGAGGTGCCGCTGAAGCGCTGGATGCTCATCCGAAGGAATATAAAGTGATTCTCAGTAGGAGGAAAGGATTCATTCGCGTTGCTATGAAGTCTGGGTAAGTTTCTATAACTTTGTCTAGTTCTAGAAGCTTCCTTATTTATTATCTCAGAACTTGTGGTCTTCACGTGATGTAGCGTCCCTGTTCATTGTTTAAGAGACAAATAAGATAATTAAGAAAACGTTTGTCTGTGCTATACCATAATTCTATGTAATTAATGTTCGCTGTTAGAATCACCATGACGATAGCGACTAATATTTTATGTGTAGGTATATTCTACAACTTTTATACATAATAGCTAGGGAATAGACAGAGCTTTACTTATAGTATATACCCTTATCTCCCAACTAAGCGAAAACATGACCGGAGCGCAGTGACATTTTAGGAATATTGTACCACTGTGAATATTATATATCTAACCGATCTGAGAATCGAACCCTCCATCATAATTGCGTAACACACTTACAGTAGGAATCGGATTCATTTTGACAGTCAACAACATTCGTTGCGTTATTTACGTTGCTGAACAGACAAATTTTTCGAACATTTGAAGCAATGGATTAGCAATATGTTTCACAATTATTCAGATTGTGATAATAGTGTGTTACGCAATTAGGGTGCAGGTCAGGAATCGCGCTTTCTTCAACAAAACCAGACTACATGGTCCCTTCACGTTTATTTTACCCCTGATTTTGCATCACTATCAACATCACAGTGATCTATAACGTCGTGGCAATAAGTTTGCTATTGGTTTGCTCCAATAGGAGCAATAACCAAATCTATCAATCTATCAATTTGGCAATAGCCAAATCTGTCAAAATCACAATGGTCTTTATTTTCGTTGCAACAAGGTTGCTGCTGTCAGAAGTAAAATAAAATAATGTGAAACTTTCTTACGACTGTACAATTTTTTTTGGCAGGGCATCCTTAGTGCCAGTATTCTCATTTGGCGAGACGGACCTATTTCGTCCCCCGAACAACCCTGAGAACAGCTTGCTGCGCCGGTTTCAGGAGCAGGTGCGCAAGTACACCGGCATCTCCCCCATGTTCCCCATGGGAAGGGGGATGTTCCAGTACTCTTATGGAGTTCTGCCTATAAGAGCGCCTGTCACTGTTGTTGGTGAGTTCAGTCATTACGAAGATGATATTTTATTATAGGTACTTAACCTACTCTCGATTATGGTGATAACCTGAGGGGGCATTCCCGTATTTGTAAAAATGTTCGCTTTCTAATCTGTCAAAAATACTTTATTTACAAAATAAAAGTGAATCTACTATTTTTTGACATCAATTGTCGCTGAGGTGAGATTGCGACTACTTACATTTTGAAAGTTTTTAATTGCAGCACCCTAATTGCATAACACACTATCAATCACAAACTGAATGATTTTGAAGCATATTACTAATCCATTGCTTCATATGTTCGAAAATTTTGTCTGCTCAACAACGTAAATATCGCAATGAATGTTGTTGAACTGTCAAAATGCAAGCGATTTTTACTGTAAGTCTGCGGGTAGAAAACCAGCGACGGTCGAGCGATGCGATGGCGACTGCGGAGCGGCGCGGGGCGGGCAGTTCGGCAGCGGGGTTGGGGTGGGCACGAAACTGGCGGTCGTTCCAGTAGGAAGTAGCGGCCGTCGAGCGGCGAAATCAAACAAGTTTGTACCCGTCGCTTGCGCGTCGCCACCGCGCCGCCACCGCCCGTGCATCGCTCGATCGCCCCGCGCCGCTCTCGCCCGTTTCGTGCGCGTCTCTTCAGAATGCTTTTGATTACGCCGCTGCGCCGCGCCGCCCCGCAATCACCGTCGCTCGGCCGCCGCTAGTTTCGTGCCCGCAGACTTAGTGTTTTTCGCAATTACCCCGCGGGCTATCTGCTCTACTGAGTTTTGGATAACCAGCTAGTCAATCCTTATAGACATTTTTATTTATTATCTTCGTCAGTAGGTATTGGGAAGTAACTATGAGAGCTAATAAGCAATCCAATCATCAATTTTATTTTCTACTCTATACTTTTACGGCCGAACCCAATAACCTATCTATCACAAGTTTTGGCATACTGGAGATAGAAAAACCTCTATGGTGTCTATGGTGTTAATGTCCCAAATATCTATAAGAGATTATGGAATCTTACCGGCCTGACATAAGGACAGATAGAAATATACTGTCTACCATCAATAGCGATCTGTCATTTTAGTGAAAATAGGTTATATTGGGTTCGGCCGTTAGTTGCCTGTATGTCGCCAAAGTTTATTTAACCTTGTAAAAGTCGGGAACTTTGTTCAAAGAAACCAAGAGACATTTGATTTATTTATGATCAGATAATAAATTAATTATTTTCGTTATTTATTTACAGTTGGTGCTCCAATGGAAGTAAAAAGAAACTTGGAGCCAACGAACGATGAAATAGACGTAATCCACGCAGAGTTCACGCAGCGACTGAAGACTCTCTTCGAAACTGAGAAGGTCAAATACTTGAAGTACCACGAAGAGGCCCGGCTAGTCATCACATAGGCATAATATATTCTTTTATTTTACTGTTAGGATTCGTCTAACAGAGGCCCTAGCACGAACGCGCGACCTATTCAACATGTCCCAGAATTATATGCACAACCTCTTAAGGGGTCATTGTACCTACGCATCATTATGAACAACTTTTACTATGGGACCAAACCTGAAATTGCGAAAAAATCTGCTGTTCTCTACATTTATGTTCGCATAACTTGTCAAAATGTAGGGAACACCTGATTTTTTTCCGCGATTTCATGTTTGGTCCCATTGTAAAAGTTGTTCACAAAGATGAGTACAATGACCCCTTAAGGGGTTATGCATTTAATTCCGAAACATTATATAAACGTAACGTAAATTCGAACGATATTTGAATCGAAACTATACTCACAACTATCTTGTAGCATTTTAGTTTAAATTTCTGCGACACAATTAGTATCATCCATAGATATGAATAAAGTCTTAAAACCAAGTAAATATTATTCGCGAAACGAGTATTTTAAAATTTAAAATTGTTCTAATTTTCGTTACGTTTACTTCATACGTCCATGCCGTGTCAGAATGTCACCCGACTCTGGACCCAAAAATATTGGCTCGTATATTTTATATAAAGTCGTTTACAGACACGTTCGTAATGTGTACACGGTCCGGTCATATCCTAACACGACATGGATGAGCGACCTTTTAGATTAGTCACTGAATGCAGCATTTTCCCAGCACAGTAGTTGTGATATTCTGTAAAAATTCACCGTGAAATCTGACGTGAAGTGTGAAGTGAGCTGTCAACAGCGTCAGGTGGGATGACAGTTCATTAATTCATTTCAAAATTACTTTACCGTAAGTTTTCACGGTGATATCGAGCCTTTTCAGGAAAAACATCGTAAGCGCCAAAAATCCCAAAACTATTTTTTTCTCCTCTAACCTGTTAATTAGACAGTTTTACATCTTGTCGCGATTACTCTTAAATTTTATTTTAAATTTACACGACTTTATTGTTGTAAGAAATTATCATCGTTAATGACAACATCGTTAATTAGGAAAGAAAAAACACTTCCTGTAAAAAGTGCAAATTGTCGCTTACGATTTTCTTCCTGAAAAGGCTCGATATGTTTACAGAATAGCACTACAGGAGCTAGACCACCACCTCTTAACGCAGTATTATTGTAATCTTACTTCAGTGTGGGAAAGAGATGGAGCTAGACGTCATGTATAGCTCCATCTCTTTCTCACACTGAAGTAACATTAAAATAATACTGCTTTAAGAGGTGGTGGTTGGCCCCCAGGTATGCATCTATCACTGCGGTGATGCTCGCTACAAACGGTTTACTCGAATTTCAACCACAGCTGCAACGAACATGTTCTAAACACGTACTGCAAATGCATTTTGGTCCAGACTAGCCTTTTAACTAGATATATCAACAAACTAATCATATCAGTCGTTGACAAAGTCTTCGAGAAAGCCTGCATCTAATGAATACCTCGGATGATACCAGGCAGAACTAGAAGGAGAAAAACAATAAAATTTAATATTTCGTTTTATACGGTTTTCGGTTTTGTAAATTACTTTAAAATAAGTTTTCATTTTTCTGGTCTCCTTAATTTCTTTTTCTTTCTTGTTTTGTTTTGATTGTTCATATTTTTTTCGTAATAAAGTAACAGAGTACACATAGGCATTCCGATAGAAATTGCAGTCTTGAAATGTGAGAAAAAGTTTCGAACATTTAAAACATATCTATTGATAATGATCTTTCTCCTTTAAAAAAAAAACAAGACCTGCCAACATGAAAATATATTCTGCCCATTACAAACAACCATGTAAGTTTTTGAATTTCAAAGTGTTAATTTCAATTGTTTCCATTATGCTCACGAAGTACACATCAGTTAATTTAGTAGAAATACTAAAGCTGTTATTTAATAGACTGATTGATATTATTATCTGAATTAGTTATAAGTTTAATAAAAATAAGTGGGTAGATGAATAAAAGATTTTTATATGTTGTAAAATGGCGTTTTCCTTGTGTTGTTTAGTAGTTTGACGAATTGATGACAGTAAGTTTATCGTATCTTCCCTTATAGGTACTATTGGAACACGATTATATTCGACATAGGACGGGTTCTATGTAGAATAGAAACCTTAACCCATGTTAAATTACACATACACGGCATAGGAAATAAACAAAGGAGTTCACAAAATGAATGAATAAAAACAATATAATTTTACTATTTTTATTTATTTTATATATTTACATTTTATATACAACGTTAACATTAACGAATGCGCATGTCTTAGCGCACAACTCTTTTGAGCATATATTTTTACTAGGCTATAAACGCACAGACACGACGTGCAGCTAAAATGAAGCAATGAAGAATGCTTCCCACAGGATGTTTCAGCAATAACTTGAAAATATTACTGTACTTCGTCGATATTATTGCCCCAGACCGGTACCAATTTAGAAGCTTCATTAATTAACCTCGACTTACATACGCATACTTACTACCACACCCACTTTCTCTTTATCTCCTCGTCTTTCTCTGCTATCCTTGTCCTTGTTTATTCTTCTTTTAAGTATATCTGTTTGTCGTCACATTTGTGCGTTTATAGCCAACATGCCTCCCTTACGTTTCATGATGAAGGTATCATTATAATTATACACAATAATATACAATACGAGCGGGAATGATACAGAGTATATCGGGCATGTTACTACGTTACTTAGAAATAATACATTGATGATGATGCAGTACTTGAAAGTAAAGCTTTTGATGGAAATGCAATGGATTTGGGAGATGATGCATAGCTAGAATATGAAAAGCGGTAGTGTCTTTGATTATGAGCAATGTGTAAGAAGATAGAAGAAGAAAGAAAGAAAGGAGATAAAGCATGATCTGATAGAAAATATACATTTCCAAATCAGTGTGAAAGTTAACCACAAAATCATCAACGTTTTAATAATAATAATACAAGTACCTAACATCGATCAAACTATTTTCGCACAACAATAAAATATAAAATTCAATTATGAAAGAAATAAACGTAATGAAGTATCGTAGTACCATGCGGGCGTCAGTCCAGCTCCCGCCCATTGGACAGTCACTCGAAAAAAATGAGCTCTAAAACAAAATCACCGACAAAACAACTATAAAACTCATTGTAACATACAATTTACGAGACAGCTATTACTCGTATAAACACGCGGCAAGATTTTACTACCGGAATATTTTTAACAACGATATTAACAAGACACATGTCCCAATTTCAATGAAAGTAAAAATGATCTCTATTGATAAGTAACATTGTTCGAGAGCTCGGAAAACTCAAACACAAACTTAACAAAGGCTCAACGAAACCCAAAAGGCTATAGACATTAAGTAACAAGAAGACTTTATCGGTGAAAAATCATTGTATTGAACACGGATTGGATAATGGAAAACTCACAATATATTTCCATACTGATTTCTACCGAGAATACCTACAGTCTTAACGAAACAATTGTACTTCAAAATGCCGTTGAACAAGAAATGAAGGTCATCATCAAGCTGATCAGTTATAAAAACTCGTCTGTTTCAATCCAATGTTTTCGTCGTCCACTAAAAATCTCTATAAAAGTTTGATCCCAAGAACGTAAACGTAAAGTAGATCCTTAGTCCATGTCTGAAGAAAGTTTGCATCGGTGGATCGTCAAGGACTAAACTGATCATGTGTCAAAGTCAGGTGTAATCTGAGCCGTAAGGCCGATAAGTCACAATCTATATAAAGAAGACTAGAATCCTGCGAAGCTCACGCTTGCTTCGGATGCGGTGCGGGTGCTGGGGGGGCCGGCTTGAAGCACTGCATGAGGAACGCCGTGTACATCACGAACGCTATCGACAGAGCTATCAGCGCATACATGAAGATGTTCAGCTCTGGTTGTCGGAATCTGTTCTTTCGGAGCCACTCCAGTACTTCATCTTCGGACATGAGGTCTCCTGTAAATATTATTAAGGTGAAAAAACAGTCTATTTAAAAAAACTACCTGAAATCAATTTGAGCGATCCAAATTCATGATTATTTTCTAAAATGTATTTACCTATATATCTGTGAGAGATTCTTTGCAAAACCTGTTTCCTTTCATGTTCTTACCTCTATATATACTAGGGAATCTCTTCCTGAAGTACACAATAGCCGGTAGCTTGGTGACTCCCCACTTGCGAGCGTAACGCGGGTCTTGCATCTTCACGAACGTTATGTCCAGGTTATCAGTTTCGCTGTCAATGTTCTCCAACTTGTCTAGGACTGCCCGACTTTCCGTAGATTTTTCGTCTTGAAACACCAAAATCAGTCAATAACTTTTACAAATTAAATTAATTATTCAGTTTCTATAACTTTTATACTACTTACAAAAGTAAACAGCCAAGAATTCGTTCTCCTCCAGCAATTTGTCCAACATCTTACGGTTTACCTCCTCAATTTCGTTTTTGATTTCAAAGACGTCCTGAGATGTCAACCATTGTAAGATCCTGTCCACTTGATGGAGATCTCCATCATACAACATCGGTATTTTCTTACGGAAGTACACCAAAGAAGGTATATTCACAATGTTGTAAGTAGCAGCTGCTTCGTGGCTGGCGATCTTGACGAAATCAATACCAAATTGGTCGACTTCTCCGTCAATTTGTTCTAGAGATTCAAGGATTTCTTCACATTCTGCACAGTCTTCATCATCGTCTAAAAGGAAAATGGGTATTTAAATACCGGTTATTCGCCATCTAATAAATAACGCGGCTCCTGTATGGGACAAAAATACTTACAGAAAAAAACAACTAACAGATGTGATTCGTACAACAATCTCTCCAACATTCTGTCGTTGACAGACTCAATTTCATCAGCCAATTCTCTATTTTCATCATCAATGAGCCACTCTAGTATAGATTCTTCGTTTTGTAAATCTCCTTCGAATAGAAGAGGGTTGCCATTCCTAAAAACATTACTTTTTTAAGACTATATATTTTTTCAAACATGTGTATCTTATGCAATAAAAAAATTAGGTATTAGTTTTTATTATTCAAGTCTTTCGTTGTATATTCTTTACCTGAAATAAACCATAGCTGGGAAAGTTTTGATTGAATATCTCTTGGCGAGTTGTGGGTCTTGAATCTTTACCATGTGAATACCGTAGACGTCGCACTCATCGTCAATGCTCTCGAGCCCTTCAAGAATATGGTCGCAGATATGGCAGTTTAGTTTGTCTGAGGGAAAGAAAGGAAACGGTTACAATTTGTGCCTAATGACACCAAAAATGATAATTCAATCAAGGAGATTGCCGAATATTTTATACTTACAGAAGTAAACAGCCAAATACTGCGTTTCTTCTACCATCTTTTCCAACATCACTCTAGTAATAAGTTCGATACGATCTTCAGTTTTCTGAGTAATCAACCACTGCAATACTTCCTCTTCTTCAACCAGAGATCCCTCATACACATTCGGTACATTATTTTCAAAGTACACCATCACTGGGAAATCTGTCACTCCGTAAGATTCAGCGATTGAATAGTCTTGAGTCTTAACAAACTTGATCTCGTGTCTATCGCAGTCATCATCGATATTTTCAAGTTCTTCCAATATCCCGGCACATTGCTCGCAGTCCAGACTATCTGTAACATCCCGATCTATTGCCAATTAAAGTGTAATAACATTTTGTGAGCAAACCTCATTGGATGGACAAACTGTTCGGTCATCTGGTACTACTGTGTGCACTATGGGTAATTTAAATTGTGCTGGCTGCTACGAAAACCAAAACCAAAATATCATTCGTTATGCGTTGGTAAATCACAATTCAGATGCGAACGTGAGCGGAACACTTCACAGACTCGACACAAGTGGGTGTGGACAGGAAATATACTAACTAATCATAACCAGACCTTAAAGTACCTACTCTTAGTGCGGTCATGCTACATGCAACAAAAGTAATGGCTACACAGACAGAATTATTAGAAAAATTTGCGATTGCAAGGGAACATAATTATTTCCAATGGACACGGCTTTAAGGGGATAGGAGTACCATCTGGGTCCAGTCCCTCATCCTCCTCGTGGTCTACAACTTTCTTTTTCGTTGATCTTTTCATCAATTTCGAAGTGCACATTTCACATAACGTTTTGTTCCCTAATAAAAAGCAATAGTAATTAATACACGAATATATGTTAATGTTATGTACAATCTTCAACGTCTTCTTAAGTTTCTTCATGTTTCATTATTTCTTTTTAAATATTAAAATAAATTATTAGAGTGTAAACACTTAGCAGAGTTTAAAATTAGTTGTGTGATGTATGTGCAGTATAGAAGTGTATAATTCGCACACTAGCATGCAACTTACAGAAGTAAACAGCAAGTGATCCAGACTCTTCTATCAGGTCTAGAAGATCCTGACCTTCTAGGGCCTCTATGACGTCACCAGCGGGATTTTTCTGAGTTAACAACCAACTTAGGAGTTGTTGTTCGTCATATAAGTCTCCTGCAAAATGAACATAGTTATAGTCATCTTTGCATCCGAAAGTTATCAGGGTCAAAATCAGCAAGAGGACCAAAGTGATAATTATTGTTGCAAATAACGTAAAAATGACTGACATGGTCATAAAAAGCCACAAAACAAACTTTACCAGCATAAATAACAGGATCCTTGGAACCCATCTTGAAGAACAGTACAGCAGGCAGAGCGAAAACTCCGAATTCTTTAGCCATCTGCCTATCATCGATCTTCACGAAGTTGATACCGGAGTCATCAGCGTCGTCATCAATGTGCTCAATCTCCGCTAGCACTTTAGGACACTGTTTGCAGTCATTACTGTCTAAAACATGTGTTATGTGCAATACAATTGGATTTGTGAGTATCAGCTTTTTTATAAGAACATTTTAGACTAATATTAATCATTATCTTTAAAACTTCCTCTAAAGGAAATGTAATAAAAAACAAAACTCACAAAAGAATACCGCTACGTAATCCGAAGTCTGTCTTATCTTCTGGAACATTTTCTTATTGACTTTCTCAATATGATCGGTCAGTTCCATATTTTCAGGATTTGTCAACCAATCTAATATTTCCTCTTCATCATCAATGTCTCCATCATAGTTGATAGGTTTCGTTTTCCTAAAGTATGTGATGCCTGGTGGGTTACGGAACCCATATTTCTTTGCCATTAACCGATCATAACATTTGACTATTTTGATTCCATATTCAGCTGCTTCATCATCGATTAATTCCACATGTCGAAGTACTTTTGGACTATCTGGATCTTCTTCTTTATCTAAAATGTACAATTTGGTTTAAGTCTGTCCAGAACGTGGTAGAAAGTTAAGATAGTCAGATTTATAGTTAAGATACTTACAGAAAACTACAGCCAGAAATTCTTTACTTTCGATATATTTGAATAGTTGCTCTCTATCAATTTCCTCTATACTCTCATCTTCCTTCTGCTTGACCATCCAGTCCAACACCTCAGATTCGTCCAAAAGATCCCCTAAAATAGTTTCACATTATACTTCACGCTGAAAACCCTATGAACTAATCAAATTATTTAAAGAAACCACATCCATTTCATAATTTGGGAAACTCACCAGTAAATTCCAATAATTGGCATGCGCGGATACAACTACGGCAATACCATGCTGACATCATTCGTGTGTGAAATGAGTAATGACAGTTTTTGGTTTAATAGAAAAATGTATTTATTTAACAAAAAAGTTGTTTCAGCGCCGACTCAACAATTCAACGTAACAAATAAATAAATTAAACATTCATGCGAATTTTCGGCCAAACAATACAACTTACATATATATTTGTCACACAACGCCAGCACTGTTCGACCGGAAAGCTTTAGACGACTCTAATCACAACATTAGTCTTCAATGAAACAATAGTTAACAAACAGTCACCTAACTACCTATACAATGCAGTGATCGACTAGTGACAGACGTCGTCCAATGCGGCCCGACCCCTATCGGTTACTGAACAAATGATAAATGAGTAGATTTATTGCACTGATATCCGGCACTGCGCTTATGAAAATTAATAATCAAGTAATTCATTAGTTTAATGTTGATACAAAATATTAAGAATAGTTTTTATTTCTATAAGTAGTAAAAAGTAATATTTTATCAAATGTAGCATTACAAAATAATGAGATTCCATGAAGACTAGAAAACTATATGAACATGAAATCCTTACAACAATTATAAGTCTTTCAAGATGTCACGGCAAAATACAATGAGAAATGCCTTGCGTTGTTATTGTTATGTCTCGATTTACATTTAATTTCTAAATATTGGAATCAATTTACAATGAAAATAACGATTTGTACACCTGCTTAAAATGTCTCTAGACATCCCAATATTTAGTTCGCTCATGATCTTGAATTTACAGGATAGCACATTTGTGGATGTATCAGTGTGGGCTGTATTCGCACCGGTCGGCAATTGGCAGGATGCGTTACACGACACGACGTGCGAGTACAATCCAATGTGCAACGTGTTACAACATTCAACCCTGTTAAGTGCTTGCAGGAATCAAGGGACACGAGGTTATTGAAAAGCTAGCAATGTTAATAGCCATGACAAATAGATGCAAAGTTAGACATAGTGATCTATTAGAGCTGGGTGGAGTCAGAATCTGAGGGCCAGTAACGATAACGTTCGTGTCCAATTGATGCCTAGCGTGCACGCCGCTACTTGCACTCATATCCAAGGATATCAGAGCAAGATACTTCTAACATTAATTAAAGTTTACCACCACCAAATATTATTGTCAGACTCGATTAAACCTTTTTTCCCTTTGGAGGGTTTGTCTGGTTTGGAGAGGGCCTTGTTTTTGCCCCTGACCGGCTTCTCGGGTTTCTGTGGCGACTGCGGCTGCTTGTCGAGTTTCTTCGGCACCTTGGTCGGCGTGGCCTTCGCTACTTTTGTCGGACTCTGAACTTTAGTGGGACAGCACTGGTAGGGTTCGTAAGTCAGTTTTGGGACGGCCGGTTTCGCCCCCAATCCAATGTAGAAACAGCGATCGCCTGCAGTCAGTAAAAATCTCGTTTACAAGCCGTATATATACGGTAATAACAAGTAACGGTTAACTGCGTTAATACTGTGCATGTTTGTAAACGTTGCGCCAACAGTTAAGCGCTATTTCTAATGATAATGTTAGTAAGTATAAGAGTTGAAAACATTTATTGGTCATTAAGCGGTCGCGAATGACTGCAGGCGATAGCTAGAGAGTGGTTCCCATGCGGGCCAGTCGACACGCGACCATGCAGATGTGATGCGAGGGGTCGCGGGGCCTACGCTACTCAATTACCTGAGAACATTCGTCTTATTCTACTGAATATACTATCTTCATCGCTGTTATCATCATCATCCTCATCATTATCATTATCGTCGTCGTCGTCGTCGTCGTCATCATCGTCGTCATCAACTTGCTTGTGACGATCGACTTTACCTATTTTTGAACGAGCCCCAGATTTTTCATCTTCTTCATCATCATCGTCGTCATCATCGTCGTCATCATCATCCTCATCATCATCGTCATCGTCATCGTTGTCATCATCGTCATCGTTGTCATCATCGTCATCGTCATCAGCGTTATTGTCATCATCGTCATCGTCATCGTTGTCATCATCGTCATTGTCATCATCGTCATCAACCTCAGCCGAACGTTTGCCAGGAATACGAATTTTCAGTTTACCGACTTTTGTCCAAGTGGCGCCGCCACTTGGGTTTTTAGATTTTAGGATGCTTTTGATGGCCGCTAATTTTGCGTTGTCTTCTTCATCATCATCGTCGTCGTCGTTGTCGTCATCATCATCGTCGTCGTCGTCGTCGTCGTCGTCGTCGTCGTCGTCGTCGTCGTCGTCGTCGTCGTCGTCGTCGTCGTCGTCGTCGTCGTCGTCGTCGTCGTCGTCGTCATTGTCGTCATCATCGTCAACGTCACTGTCGTCATCATCTTCATCATCATCATTCTCCTCCTTGGAACTCACTTTGGCTCGTTGACTACTTTTCTTATCAACAATTTCTGCTTTCAGCGATCCCGTAGTTTTCCATTGCGCAGATTTCATATTTTTCGGGGCATTTCTCTTTAATGCATCAACATTATCCTTCGTGAACCCCGATGATTTTTTATCACCATCTGCATTGGCCTTCGATTTAATATTAGCTTTTTTATGTCGGTGGCTATCTTCACCTGCAGGCATTAGTAACTGTCATGCAAAATGACATAGCTCAAACATCCAGCATTTTAGGCGTAAAGTAGTAACACTTGTTTCATAGAGATATATCAAGAATGATGTCATGCATGTAATATTTTTGAACTCATAATATTTTAGACAAATTTTTTAACATTAAATAAAATCCCTCGACCTTAAACAGATATAACATTAGAAACGTTTATTATATGGATGTGGATTCTTACTTTTTTGATCTACAAGCCACTGCAGAACCTTATTTTCGTTCTTTAAATCACCTATAAACAGGATAAAAGATGTTAGATTTCATACTTTATACACATCATCATCATCATCATCATCATTATCACCACCAAAATATAGTCGCCAACGCTGATATAAAGTCACATTACGGATAATTAAGAAACATTTACTAACAAAGGGTCGTATCACTTACCATCATACATGATCGGAACACCTGTTTCGTAGTAAACCAGAGCTGGGAAGCTGAATATACCGATATCTGAGGCGAGTTTGGAATCCTTGGACTTAACGAACTGAATGCCGTGCTTGTCTGTGTCGTCATCAATTGTCTCCAGTTCTTCAAGGATATCGTCACATGTGTCACAGTCTTCGCTATCTGTTAGAGAAAGTTGAAAACCGGTAAGATTAGTAGGCAATTCAAAGATTCAATTTTTTTTTATTGTTAGCACGAATAGAAGACTTTAATATTTACTTGGGCAACTGCCAGACCACATAATATTTTACAATGATTTATTATGTTTAATATTTTAATAGTCGAATGGTTTCCCTGATATTTTTAAATAAATTAAAATTCACACTTACAGAAAAACACGGCTAGATGCTCTACATCATTGATGAGGTCTTTCAAGGTCTTCCTGTCTACATTTTCAATGACATCAGGCTGAGAGTCATGGAGTTCTAGTACCCATTTGAGGATAGCTTCTTCGTGCGTCAGATCACCTTCATAGATAGTCCTGAACTTATGTCTGTAGAAGGCCAGAGCTGGTAAGTCTGACAGGTCATATTCCTTGTCAATGCCATCGTCGGATGTCTTGACGAAATCAATGTCTTTCTCTTCACATTCATCGTCAATGTTCTCAAGCTCGCTCAGGATTTTCTGGGATTTCTTGTCGCCTTCTTTGTCTGTAACATAAGATTGACACATTTTATTGATCAATCTTTTGTGGCAATATTAGTACTGTGAATGTATATATCTGTTTTACATTCAATTAGGATTTTTTTTATCTGCCATTTTGGAAACGTTTTCTACAAGCAGGCAGATAATTTGCCTTCCTGAGGGACATCAACAAATTTTGATATCACTAACAAAAAATATTATAAATGTAACATCGTTTTGGGTGGCGATATGTCTATCTAATAATTTCATTGGTAACTCTAATAGCCTTATTAGAATTACCTATGAAATTATTATTCCACAATGTGGTATGGAGCAAAGAAATGCAAACAGGGCATCAAAATCTACAGTATCGAAAGTGTTGCTAATATCAATTAAAAATAAAATAGATCCATTTTCAATATCCATCACTCAGTCATAATTCAATACGTAAAACGGAATAAAAAAAGAATATACTTACAGAAGAACACAACAACGTGGTCGTTTTCCTCTAAGATCTTCTCCAGCATTCTAGAGTTGACCTCCTCGATCTTGCCTGGGATTTCCAGGGTGTCCTCATCAGTCAGCCAAGCTAGGACTTCATCTTCATCCTCAATGTCTCCTAAAATTGCAAACAAAAAAATGTTTTAGGGTATTTAACAAAAAATATAATACTATATAAGGAACCCATAAAACCATAAAATTCCAATGATATTGTAGATTTCAATAAAATTGATCCCGAAAATGAGAGCAGCATTGATAACGTGACTAACTACAAATCTAGACTCGTTTTTGGTTGTAGCAGAGCCTAAATTTATTCTTATTGAAAATGAGGTTTATTAATCCTAAACTAAGCCATTTAAAAATATTAATTTAAAAAAATAATGTGCTATCGATATCATCGGTACGTTTAAAAATACAACAAAAGTCTGCTAAACAGACTTCATTGCTGAATATGAACGTACCCCCTTTCCCTCAACTAGATGCACATCAATTATTTTCCTAAGAATGAAAGTACTTACGCATTCTTATGTAAAAAGCAAAGCAACTTTAACTCACCCTTATAAATAAGTGGGTCCCTGTTCCTAAAGAACACCAGCGTGGGGAAGGTCTTGATGCCGTATTTCTTGGCGAGTAAGATGTCTTCGGTAGTGACGAAGATGATGCCGGTCTCGTCGAGCTCGTCGTCAATGTTTTCGAGTTCATCCAGGATGTTGTCGCATTCCTCGCCTTCTTCGCAGTTGCCGCCTGAAAGGAGTTAATGATATTTTGTTATTGGTAGTAATAGATTCTTTATGGTGAGTTCATTTTGCCATTTTTTCGTTACAGCATAAAGGTGATCAAGAGTAGTCGTTTCGGGGACTGTTTTTTGTAGATTTTGGTGTTCGAAATGTGGTGATTCTCAGAGTTATTGTAGAAAATAATTTTTAGATTATTCGAGGTATTTTTAGAAATGAAAAATACAACTAGTTTTTGTTTCTTCTGGCTTTTCTATAAGAATTTGGGAAGCCTGTTATGAAATAAGTACTTAATTTAGAAGAATCATTAAAAAAATTGTAGCAAACGAAAATATTACCAGATCAAAATTCCATCAAATTACAAGATTTGCTTATATTTCAAACTAACAAGTGCAGTATTAATAATACTTACTGAAATACACCACTACATATTCATGCTCCTCAATAAGATCAGTCAAGATCTCATCAGTGACCTCTTCAATAGTCGCACTGTTCTTCTGCTCAATCAGCCACTCCAGTACTTCATCCTCATTCATCAGATCCCCTTCGTATATCGCCGGGATATTCTCTTCAAAGTACACGAGTGTTGGCAGATGGTCGATACCGTACTCTTTGGCTTCGTTCTCATTGTCCATTCGTACAATGACTATACCTTCCTTTTCTAGCTCGTCATCAATGTTTTCTAGTTCGTTTAAGATTCTGATGTCTTGTTTGTCTTCTTTATCATCTAGAAAATTATTGTGTGGGATTGTTAGATACCTTGTTTAGAGTTCTGAATTTTTTTTTTCTTAACGATATTAGATCTTATTTCTGATAAAACCTAATGCTTAAATTAGGAGTGATTATAGCTTATAAAGATTTTTACTTTAGATAAGTATAACAATCAATTAATGATTTTGGTTGTGTGTATTTTTTTATCGAAAACATTTGATTGTACTTTTGACTTGTAGATTCTAGGCGTACAAAACATAACATCACGGCTTGTTTCCCCGAAGGGTTAGGCAGAGGTGTACATAAAGTACACCCAAATTTCGCCAGTTATGTTTAAGTCCATGTAATACGGGGCGAGCCTATTGCCATCTACCGGGCACAAATCCAGACCGGAGTCTGGATTTGTGCCCGGTAGATGGCAATGGCTCAGTAGCAGCCCGGAGGCTGCTACTGAGAAATTCTAGATAGAAAAACCCAATAACACTGCCCGACCTAGGAATCGAACCCAGGACCTCATGCTCAGCAGTAATGCTTGCGACCACTAGACCAACGAGGCAGTCCGAGGCGTACAAAACATCAACATAAATTCATGAAATAGTTATTTTGTTTTCCAAAGTTTGTTTAAATTATCGTTAATGCACCCACTCCCGAATTGCTTTATAGATTTATGTCAGTTCTTACGTGTGCAACATACCTACATTAACATCCTAAGTAATGAATATTTCAGTCTTAAACTTAAATTCAATTCAACTATAATTTATACTTACAGAAGATTACGGCCAAGTAAGGGGTGCTAATAATAAGTTTGTCCATCATTTCGTCGGTGACTTCAGGGATCTCACTGTGACGCTTCTGGTGGAGTAACCACCCCAAGAGTTCATCTTCCTTCATCAAGTCACCTTCGTATACGTGAGGAATTCCCCTCTCGAAGAACACCATTGTAGGAATACTCTCAATGCCGTACTCTTTAGCCTCCTTATCATCATCTATCTTGACGAAAGCAATGTCGTTCTGGTCACATTCATCATCAATATTCTCCAGCTCAACCAAAATCTTCTGACTCTTCTTTTGGTCCTTGTCGTCTGTAATAAATTTGAAGAACTGTATTTCATTTATATGTCAGTTCTTGATAGTGTTTTGTACTGAATTATGAAATTCCCTATTTTTAGACGTGTGACAATTTAAAAAGCTGGCATTGTTTCAAGCGACACAGCCAATGTTAAGGTCGTACGTATAAAAGTTAAAAAAGTACTTACAGAACAGGACGGCGACGTACTGCATTTTATCGATGATTAGGTCGAGCATTTCGTCAGTGATGTCCTCGATCTCGTCGCTCTCAGCCTGATGTCTGAGCCAGTCAAGAACTTTCTCCTCTTCTTCTAAGTTGCCTTCATAGTAGGTTGGTATACCCTTCTCGAAGTAAAGCAGCGTGGGGACTTTTTCAATACCGTATTCTTGAGCCTCGTCATCGTTATCAATCTTCACAAAAGCAATACCAAGTGTGTCACACTCATCATCAATATTCTCCAGTTCGTTAAGTACTTTCTGTGATTTACGGTCGTTATTATCATCTGTAAGAGAACATTAAAACATGGCCTTCAGTAACAAATCTCAAGGGAAGTTTATGGTCGGATTATTGCCAAGAAATGTACTTACAAAATAACACAGCGACAGTCTTGCCGTCTTTGATGAGACGGTCTAGCATTTCATCGGTGACGTCTTCAATTTCGTCCTTCTCTAGTTGGTCAACTAGCCACTCTAGGATTTCTTCTTCATTTTCAAGGTCACCTAGCATGAGAAATCAAACGTCATTTTTGCCCTTAACGTATACACACGTGTACACTATACACTATAACAGTAATAACAATAACACTTATATAGTGTCTCGTTAGTGTCCCGCTGTGTTAGGAAACAAAATCTTGTAAAATTCAACACTAATCTTCAAATATTCTTACCGTCATAAACGTTAGGGATCTGTTTCTCGAAGTAGACGATGGATGGAACGTCGTCGATACCGAATTCCTTTGCGGCCTTAACGTCATCAATCTTGACGAACTGAATGCCATGGCGGTCGCAGTCATCGTCTATCTTCTCTAGCTCTGCTAAGACCGTCATTGATTCATCGTCGCCGTGGTCGTCTGGAAATGGTGGGTTAAAAAATGTTGCAGAATATTCTAAGTATCGATTTCAACGGAAGCACCCCTTAGTGAGGTTTTTTAGGGAAACTTTATACAACCCGATGCTATTTGACATCGAGTACCCAATTATTTAAAGATATAAAAATATCAACAAAAAATCTAATGGATGATCTTATTAGTGAAATCATATACTCACAGAACAGTACGACAAGGTTGTCAACATTTCCGATTAAGGTGTTCAAAGTCTTTGCTGTAACATCTTCAATGATATCCTCTTCATCACCGGTAGACTTATTAGCGATCAACCACTCCAACACATCTTCTTCCCTGCTCAGCTCACCTGAAATACACATTGAAAGATGTCTGAAGTTATATCTTAACTAATTCGGATTTGAAAATAAATAAAACTGAGAAATCACAAGTAAAAGTGTTTCCATGTATACCAAAATACTCAAGAACAGTCTTGCTAATATTGAAGTCTGGGCTATTACCTGTGATTTACTAGTACTTCTTACAGTTTACTATCTAACATTAGCCTAAATCTCAATTACAATTTTTATTGTATACAAAAGATAGTGCTGAGACTTGATGTAAACCAGTTACTATCGTCACTAACACCATCCGTTTCCTCGATGCGAGTGTCAGCAAACGTAAAATATGAGTCACAAACCTTCATAGATAATAGGTATCTGATGCCTGTAGTACACCAGTCTTGGCAAATCTCCAAGATTGTACTCCTCGGCTAGTTCCTCGTCGTGGATCTTCACGAAACCGATCCCGAGTTGGTCAGCCTCGTCGTCAATGTTCTCCAGCTCTTGCAGAGCCTTCGCACATTTTTTACATTCCGGCTTGTCTGGAACACGTTACACTCTGTTTCATTTTATGATTCGCCCAAATCTCTCTGTACCTAATTCATGCCTCGGACGTGAAGCGATGCAGTTAAGTGCCTAATTATTGCCTATGAGTTTGGCTGTGTGTTAAAATTTAGTGTGCAATTAAAGCTTGTGTCGTGCAAAAACCTATTAGGTTTATGTGTGGTGGTGGTGCCGCGTTGCCAAAAAAGTCATATATCTCTATTACTATTATTGTAAGCGGGACTATCTCGAGTGTGCGCATCTAAGGGGATTCGCAGAAATCACCGTGTACAAACATTTAAATTAAATCCATGTATCCTCAGGGTCTATACAAAAACTTGTCATTGCAGTGTTAATAATCTTATTTGTTAAGCAGCACACTTGATGATGTGAACCTTTACTTCATTTCAAACATTTATAAATAGGAAGGCATCGTAAACAACGTTATTTGACGGCCCGCCGTGGATACGGCACTTTTCATCACATATTTAGGTCAAGGTCATCTTATGATCTTGTTTTTGGATAGATTTTCCAATGTACTGCATTATAATACGGCAGTACCTATTGTTTAATAATGTACGCAGATTTGTTTTTAAAAGTTTTTACTTTCGTTAAGGGGAGGAGAATATTCGTCTGACGCTGTAGTCGTGACATGTCGGTCCGTCAATCCGAGCTTGCTGGCGAGACGCAAATAGCTCAGCCGAAATAGCTCGCCTCACGGCCCGATAATGCAAACGCGTTTTTGATTCTAGCTTTCCCTTAGACCAGATGTACGAACAACGTCAATAAAGAAACAGTAAGATTCAAAACAGGCAGTAAGTTATTGCGCAGAATTCAATAATTGAAGAGTGTAAAGTAAGCGTTTGTTTGAATGTGAGTGTATCTGTAACTATTAAAATGATGAAAGAATACTCGTTAGATTTTGACGGTAGAATATAATTTGCTACGTGAGTCACATCGTCTCAATATGTTGTATCTGAGCCAAAATTTTAATTAGCCGTATTCATCATCGATTATTGATTTACACAACGGGGCCTTTATGAACTACACCAATTAACAAATACTAAATCAATATCGTTGCCGGTTCCAATAAAAGCGAAAAGCACGTATATGACATAAAGTACACAAATACTAGTCTACTAAGCAAGAAGAGTTACTGCCAAGCTGACATTGAAGGAGGCATGCCGCCAGCTGAGAATCTTACTTACTGTTTGACGGGCCGCAACTTTTGTGATCAGGACCTACGTCAAAAACACAATCAAAACACACTGCACAATATACAGACGCATGTTCTAACCTCCACTAACAATTATGATGTACACAACTGAGAGGAAGAGTAACTACTCGACAGGGCTACGTCGAAAGAATTTATAGTACAATTTTGATTACGATGGTTAGTTGAAAAATGGCTCGAATTTACCACAATTGCTAAGATACGATACAAGAACACAGAAAGTAACACTCCAATACTTACAGAAGAGAACGGCTACATAGTCTGTGTCCTCGATGATCTTGGCTAGGATCTTTTGGTTGACTTCTTCTATCCGGTCAGGAAGGTCCATTGCTTCTAAACTCGTCAAGAAATCCAGGACGCTCTCTTCGTCCATGAGATCTCCTAGAATGATCAAGATTTGACGGTATGAATTAGTAAAATTGAATTTAATGTCTCATACAAATGTACTTTAGGTAACTTTTGTATGGAACCATGTGCTTATTCCAATTATTTCAAGCCTGTGTTGTCCCAGGACAAAAGCCTCCCTTTCTATTTTGCTACTACAATTAGCTGTTGTAAAAATAAATGAGTATAGAAACATTTGACAATTCACCATGAAGATCATTCTGAAAAGCATGGGCAGATAAGAGTGAGGACGTTGCGGACGAGGCGGTGAGGACGTTGAAGAATTCAGAGAGATTAAATCACGCCTTTTATAAATAGCCTAAATCCGGTAGAGACCAGTTATAAATTTAACAATCAAGGGAACTCGTCTTGAATCACCGTTTATAATTAGTTGTAAAATAAAACTTCAGCTAATGTTCGCAGAGAGCTTTAAGCGCTCTACTAATTTAACAATAAAATGTTTAACTCTAAATAATATGCTACGTAATTTTTTGGAAGACACTGACAAGTAGGTTGAGAATTTGGCTCAGACAGTTACACGATAATTTCCTGGGCCTGGCTATTGAATAATAAACAGTAATGATGTGCTCCCAGGACCTGATTCACAATTAATTTTAGAAGCATAATTTATGTTGAATAAAATCCGGTTTTCATTTTGGGTCAAGCAATTACAGCTGTAAAATATATTCATAAAAAAATATTTTCATTTACTATGAAAATGAATGGGTTAGGTAACTCTCTGGGTTCAATTTTTATTTTAGGATCTCGTCATTCATTTGGACCACCCAGTTAGTCCTTCAATTATCTACGAAAACCCCTAAAACACAAAAAACCGCTTCTTTCAGTGATATTCTCCAAAGCTTCCAAAGCCAGGTTGTAAGCAGGTTGTAGCTTAAGATAGATCAAAATTAAAAATGTTACTAATTTATTGACGGCCTGACCTTCGTAAATGATCGGTTCCTTCTCACGGAAGTACGTGAGGGCGGGAAATTTCGTGATGCCATGCTGCTTGGCCAGCCGCTTGTCGTTGATCTTGACGAAGTCCACTCCGAATGTGTCTGTGTCATCATCTATCTTTTCCAGTTCTTCTAGTACCTTGTCACACGTTACACAGCTTCTTGCATCTGTTTAAGACAATTTTTTATGTAGGGTAAAATATTCTCTCACGTGGGAGTTTAATCTTAGGACATAAGTGAGGAGTTGTTTCCGTTTTTTGCCACTAGTTTTAAGTCTAAGAAAAATTGATATATCTAAGTTAATACGTGGAAAGCACTAAATATTTAGTTATAATTTATATAGACAGACATATCCAACACGTTCCACCGATGCCAAGGTTTCCGTGAAATGGAAATATCTCAAGAGCATATCGAATTGACAATCGTTACATGCGACTTGTGGCAGATCCTGTTGTTTTTTTTGTAATTAGTGAGCCTAACACAGTCAACAATTTGTGTAGGTATAAGATTTAGCTCAAATTATGAAGTCGAGAGCTTTTGTTCATTCAAAAAATTCTATATCTACGTACTCAAATGGTATCGAACATGAGATCATTGTAACCACAATATATAGAGATAAAATGGACCGATTTAATCAAAAATTATCCAACCCACATTGATGTGGGTTAGATCATTTTTGTTTAAATCGGTCCAAATAATATTGGTAATCTTGGAAAGGTACCTGAAATAAACACATAAAATCACGCCTGTTTTCCTCGAAGGTCCAGACTTACTGATATTGTCCATACAGACATAAATACGAATCGCACTCAGTCTGCATCTTTGGCATGTCTTGGAGCAAAAATACAAAATCTCGTATATCTGCCATCACAAAGATTTGATATAATATAAAAATTCGTTATTACTACAAAACCTACTAATGACTATATGATATTTAATATAATTCCAGTTACCATACAGTTTTATGTTTCAATCGCGGAATCAGAATATCCCAAATACCACGTAGCAGATAAAATTTATTGCATAAGCAAAATATTTTACAAAAATAACGCGTCTTATTCTTAGACTGAGAATAATAAAGTGATGACTGATGTTACTAATCGCGTCTTGAATTTGGCTCCCGAAATCAGTTATGTCGAGCTTGGTGATCTAGTTTGTGTAGCCCATAGATGACTGACATGCCCCGAACCAGACAAATGCATAAGAAACAGCTGGTACGTATATTTATGGTTGTTCCAAAAATATCTAAAGCTTATAAGTTATACGTTATGTTCAAAACAAATTAGATATGATCTTCGATAGTTTGCAATACTACGAAGTGTTGAAATTGAATCGTTTATACTGGAGTAAAATGCAATACTTTATATCTAAGAATTCCTCCTCCTCTGCTATATTGTCTATAAAAATCCAGAATTCAGAAATGAATTCATTATTCACGTCATGATTATTCCCCAAAGTTATTGAAACCCATTTGGACTACATTCAAGTTCGACTTAAATGTTTGACAGGTATCTATTGTGTCTTTACTTTACAGCCGTCTGCGTCCGTTCTTGATTTTTGCATGTGTGACGCAATAAACATCATTAACCTTAGTACAAGAAAATAAACTCATAAATATAGCAAATGACGAAGTCGCGACAGTTCCTAGTTTATATTTATGAGGTACGCTCAAGCCCACATAACGTTCAATTCGTGGCCGATGTTGCTTTTAATTTAATAGCTTTTTGCCAGTTTTATGTTACCTCAAGAGCATGAACACGTTTTACTACAACATCATCCATATGAGCAAATTATTCATCGACTACTGTAATTATTTAACCCAACCTATGATAGTAGGAGTTTGGAGCCACATAAAGGCCTGTTTATTCTTATTTAAATACGTGGTTTATTTTTGTCTTAATAGGTGCAACTGAGCATCTGGCTAATAATATTACACTGCCAAGATTTGCTTGTCAAAAGTTAATGTTCTAAGCGGTGTGCTTTGGCTCTTCTGTCTGTTGTGGAAGCATTCAAACATTGTATATCCATTACAATTACTATACCTAACAGTTGCTTCATTATTCATATTAACCACTACCGCCTTATTCAAAAACTGTTGGGAACTCTCTGTCTTAGACACTCAGCTCGAATAATAATGCTTTACTTAAGTTGCAATCATCAAAATTATCAGTTTTATACTTATTTCACACATCCAAAATTTAAGTTTCAGCGTTCAACCGCAAAGTTAAGTAACTTTAACTTTAGCTAAAAGTTTAGCACATTCTATAAAACTCTTCAATCGCCATACATCCATCAGCTTTCAAATGAAGTGTTGCTTTCATTTGCGTTAGGTCTTGTAATTTTAAGAGCCGAGGTCATTGCCATGTATTAGGCACTGTTCCAACTTCAGACAGTAATGAGAAGTATTTTTATGCAAAATAAAAACCAACTACTAATAGCTACACAACACCTTTGCACAGCTAAGGATCCCAAAATTATAAAGTATGAGAAACATTGAAAGGCCCTACGTGTTAACCTATCCCCATTTCAAGTTCTGTCAATCTGATAATAATTATATTGAAATATGCAATGTTTCAGTAACGAACAACCTGAAAATCACCTTTTGAAAAAAAACATCAATGAGATAACAACGTATTATCGACATAGCATCGCACTGTCTGCCTACAGAAAGTGCACTAAAAACAACAAGTATGGGCGCGGAAAATTACAAGTTGATGGAACGACGCCGAGTTGTTGGCTAGGTTCTAACGTAACGTAATTATCTAATATGTTGACATGGAGACAACCGGTGAATGGACTACAGAGGAATCAAATGAGATCAGTTAACTTTAGTGTATAAGGGAAGCAGTTATCACAATGCGAAAAATATACAGTTACTGTAAAACAATTTAAAGCTTCAATTTGTAATAAACACAGCTGTTCATTCGTGACCTAACACAACATTATAAATATTAAAATATTGAGTCATTATAGATGTATGTACAATAACACTAGTGTAACTAATAATACCGCGGCCGAAGCTCTGTTGCAACGCCGCGTGAGTATGCAGGACATGAAAAACAATTACAACGCCTTCACGCGTGATGAAGAACACGGAGTATATTTAGTTGGTAATAAAATTCAGAATAAAACCATAGAAACTTGAGAATTACTCGCGATCATTTTCTAGCAGTTTCGAATAATGCACTGGGAAAATGCTCTAGCGTATCAAAAGCCTTACCGAAGTCCACGTATGTAAAATGTTTTGGAATCAGCCCAAAAGTACACAAATGTAGTCAGATACAGTCTAAGAAGGAGCTTTGCTTTGGGCGAATTTGCTTTGATTGTAGTTGCTATATGGATTTCATTCATGAATTCAAAATAAACTTCATGATCTGGTAAAAAACAAACATCTGGACCAGTAGAACTGGGACATGTGAGCGATTTTCAGGTACAAGTATGTACCTACTTATGATGATATATTTTTCTTCGTAAAGTTCACGTTGTAAGTAGTCATCATTTATTTATTTTTCTCTTACAACTATCTTAACAGATCTTTAACCTAATTCTATAGTGTGGCTACTGGCTATCAACCATTATTAATATTACATATTTCAATCACTGTCCTACCCTTATCCTAACTGGATTGAAGAATGAGAAAAACGTATTTTTCTTCCATCTGTTTTTGAATTGCTGTATGAAATATACGTATTTTTCTTCCATCTATGTTTTTCGTACCGTTAAATGATAAATGATATTATTTCTGTAAGTACGTTTATACAAACACTTTTACACCTCAAACATTTTTTTTAAACTAGATGAGGCCGGCGTTTCCTATCTGACTACTCTGAGAAGAAAGGCCGAAACAAACTCAGAGGTCAGTCTTTTTTAAAGTCCAGACATAATCTTGGTCAGATCATGTGAAGACCATGTAGGTTGGTGTCTGAAATGGTCTTTTGAGGAAAGAACCACACAGATTGAGTGGACCTGTCCAGTCAGTGCAAGCATCTGTCAGTAATCGTACAGCTCAACATAAAAGTTAAGGAGCTCAACGGTTCGACGAACAATACCAAAGAAAGGACATTTGGGTAGGCCGCATAATTTACTCAAAAAGAGTTTTATCGATTAGTCAACACTCAAATGACCGTTTCATTTTTGGTAACTTTATAAGTGCGCTTGCTAAGGTACCTACTTCAGTTTTCTTAACATCCATTATTTTACCAATACCTACAGTTTTCAAAATTGATTTAATTCGATGCCCAAGCGAATTTTAAGCCAACACTGATTTTTTTTACAAGCTTTATGTAACACATTTTTATGCTTTATAAAACGTTAAACTGTCAAGATTCCATTCCATTGCTACATGTATACGTAACACACGTCTATTTTAGGTTCTGGACTATTTAGTTTAATCTCCAGCTTTTTATTTATTTCCCCGAACGTCTTCCACTGTTTATACACAATTTGTCATTGTACGAAATATTTATTTTTAATTCGCTTCAGATGTATCCAATTGCACTACTTACTACTCGGTCTAAAGGTTTTGATGCTACTACTAACATACTAACTAACTACCCGCCTAGTTAGTGTAAAATACTCTTATAATAGATTGGTGGGGTCCCTCAGGGAAACATAGTTTCGGATTATTTTTATTTCTTAAATAAAATATTCTATTATAATTATGCATTAAGATATTCTCCGTAAAAGAAAGTATTTAAAAATGTGTTTATTAATATAACTAAAACTACATGGATCATATTTGCATTATCATAGACTGCGATTATTCAAAAAAATACCGATAGATCTAAGAAATATTTTTTTAGTATGTAAACATTATCTAGACGTAAATATACAAAATTTGTTACAATTGCAATGCATACAGTTTATTTATCTAAATTTTCAATTTCCTCAATAATTCCAGTTCCATGAAGTTAATTTCTATCATACACAATCATGTTTAATAAATTGCCAAATGTTTTAAACAAGAATACTTATTTTAGGTTAATATTAGGAAACAATAACCATTGCAGTAACCTATGGTATGTACAATAACTTAGTTTCCGCTGTATCTATCAATACCACGTGGCCTTTATACATTTATACATATTTGCAATACGAACGTTTACGTCTTTCAGTGTCATTCCTGCCTGTAGCAAAACGAGTCTAACTTAAATATAGCTTTTTATAATTTTTTATTTGTGAACATATCAGAGTGACGCGAACACCGACCCCGTTCGTATATCTTCAGTTATTTCTGTGTCCTCTGATTCATATGGTGAGGAGAAACAAATGCGTAAGAAATTCTCAATGACGTGACAACGTTAATTGGCAGTATGTCTGTTTCGTTCATGGTAAGATTTCTGTACAGAGCGTGTACGATTGCATAAGGCTACATGACCATGACAAGAATGTTGTGACTAGTGAAAGATTCTGAAAAATATTTAAAATAATCAGTAATGATCAAAGACAACAACACGAGGTATCAGAGATTTTGTGAACCAGACAACTGATGTTTTAACTTGTAAGTAGGCAAGGCAACTGACATGAAGCTTTTTAGAAATTCTTTATTTTTATCATCTTTTAATAAACATAACATAACATCACGCCTGTATTCCCCGAAAGGTTAGACAGAGGTGTACTTATAGTACACTCACATTTCGCCAGTTATGTTTCAGTCCCATGTAATAAATAGGGGGCGAGCCATCAACCGGGCACAAATCCAAACTCCGGGCTGCTACTGAGAAATTCCAGATGGAAAAACCCAATAACACTTAGCCCGGCCCTGTTAACCAAAGTTCGTTAAGCATCTTTTAACATAATTGTCATTTTTCTCAAACATTTTGATTCAATGAGCGTTTTGATTGAGCTATTGGATATTGAATGTTCCTAATACAAAAAGCAAAATTCTATTTCTTTGCCAATTTACTTCTTTATGATTTTCGCTATTATTTCACCTGTTGGCTGGAAATTTCATCTCAATTTAAGCTAGAAATTAGATTTCTACAATATATATTTTCACGTTTCTATCGACATACAGTATTGGTCGAAGAAGTATTTGAGTATTTGTCGTGCAGATGCTGTAAAAAAGACGGCGGATACTTTGAATGTTTGATCTCAAGAATATTTCCGATTTCATAAAAAAAATGGTTCCAATTTATCATCTCTACCACAGGGCGAAAGTAATTACCTAAGTGAGCGAGATAGGAGAGCGATATAGGAGAAGGATTTAATTCATCATCATTCTCTTGCCCTTATCACAATTTATTTAGGGTCGGCAACATGTGCACCTTCCATACTTCTCTATTAGTCGTCATCTCGGTAGTCGCCCGCTTTTTAGCCATATCATCTTTCACACAGTCCCTGCATCGTGTCTTACCCTTCTCCATTCATACATAATTATCCACCACCCACCACATCCATACTCAAAACAACGGTCCAAAGGTAGTCTGTAAAAGATCGCTTTTAGCGATAAGACCGGGCGGTCTTATCGCTAAAAGCGATCTTGTAGAAATGTAGAAATTTTACACACTGGGCAGTGTGTAAAATTTCTACATTTATATCTGTAATTTTTATGGTGTACATAATAAAGAGTAGGTATTCCATCTATCTTCTATCTATCTACATTTATACTCAAAATATTTCTTTTCCCACGACCTTTCCCTCATTCCTGCGCATCATGTGATTTCATATGATTAAATCCTTCTACTTCTGTGTGGAAATCGGTTAAAGACACATGTCTATAACCGGATGAAATCGGTTATAGACATGTGTCTATAATCGATTTAAGAAGGAGAAGGATTTAATCCAAATGCATATATGATTGAAGATACGTTCTGCTCGTATTTTAAGCGCAAACAAGGCCCGAAATCGCATAAAATAAAGAGGCTTAGAAAGGCGAAAGGGTTTTACCCAGCAGCGGGACATAAAAAGTAAGACGAAATATTTCTATCGTTAAAGACTTATTATTAAGCTTGACGCAACGAAAGGGATATGTATTAAAGTCGTCAAGCCGTCAGGGAAACCATACATTCTAAAAACAATGATAGCAACCCTCCAATGCCAGAATGACGTAAACATTTGAGTATTTGACATTTGGCACTAACAAGACAATATTTGATAGGTTCGGAATGTGGAATGAGGAAGTACGTCAGTGAACCAGAACGATCAACGTTACTCTCTTTAGTGGTGTAGACTGTGGGTGATGAGTAATTTTAATTAATTACAATACATAATATAGGGCGACCACCTTCATTCGGACGGAATTCCATGAATTAGGTGTCATATAGTTATATTATTTGAAATAACTCCCCGACCGAATGTTCTAGATAATTGTTAAACGCTCATATGTATAAATAGCGTATAAAGATAAAATATAATAGGTGATTGAGTGTATAAAAAGCCTTTAAAAAGTCTAAACAAGACACGTGGAGTACCCCAAGGCAATGATATTTCTGTTCAAAATAATAATGTTGCCATGTTTTTACAAATCACAGGCAATTAAATTACTTTTTTAAATTACCTAGCATGTTCAGGAAAAGACTGAAACAACGGACGCTACGTGCTGAGCTTCGAACACGAGGATTTAGAAATCAACATAGTGGTACAGATTTTTATGGAAATAATGTTTGCAGCATAACAACAGCGTTCAGACACTGTATTAATAATCTTAATACCTACATATGTGTACTACCCAAATTTTTAAACCATTAACAATATTGCATTCAACAAATCAAAACAACGCAGGAGCTTTATACTTTTAGCAAAATGGCCACCAATACATCAGCTCTCGTTAATTTGTTAAAATTAATGTATTCTTGTACACGAATTGAAGCAATTTTCATTAATCCAGGAATTAATGCTAGCTTTCTTGATTTTGGAAGTATTCCAATTGAAACAGTTGTACCAGCACATTTTCATAATTATGTCTTTTCTGTAACACTTACTAGCTGACCAGGGCCTATTTTTGTAACACAAAAACTTTTCATCATGGCTTCACACTATCAAGGGGCCGCGTGCGTCTATTTGATTTTTATCTTATGTTCAAATTATTCTGGCAATTGTTGTTTAGAACTCTTTAGCCAGAGTGTTTAGCTGTCCTATCGTGATCAATATTTGTAAATTGTTTGAAATTATTGTCTTTGTAATCAATATTGTGATCTGTTGTGATCTGTTGTTGTGATCACTTCATCATTATTTAATAATTTGCTAACACCTCGGTCAATCATGAATCATATTATTTTACTTATGTATTTACCTACTTAAATTCCTATATTTCCAAAGCCTATTAATTAAGTTTCTACATACTGGACGAGGCATGTTTTGTTTATGTTTTTGTTTGTACCTACCTAACAATATCTGCAGCATCTTTTCCAACGTGGTTACTCTAATTTTATTTAAACTTCTGACTAACAGGAGACCGTCTTAAACAAGATCCTAATAAAACCAAGAAAACGACTTTCTATGTACACCTACAGTTAGCTCGGAACAATTTAGACTCTCAGCCAAGAGACAATCTTGCAACAGTGCCGGCTTCGACAGTGATTTATGATACTTTTTGTGTCTAGACTAGCCACTGCATCCTTCGGATAAGTGAAAGATGCATTGTCGGCATGGCAACGACCACAGATATGTCAAGATAATTAATGAATATCTGACGAATTAGCTTATGGCTATATTTGCTTCCAACTCACACACTCATATGCACACACGCACAGCTTGCACTTTAACGAAATGATCATCGAGAGGAATGTGACGTAGCAACAAACAGATCACATCGACAGTTGGCGACAAAAGAAAATAGTCGGAATGCCGATACCACGTAATGGAAGTCTATTTCAGCGGCAAATGTGGCGGCACACAGTTTTAGCCGAGCTAAGAGCGTAGGCGCCTTGTGACCTTGGCGGAGCCAGCATCGGTGGAACGGTGGAAAACGAGACTCGGTACCATTTTAGGCCGCGCCGACGGCCGCAGCGGTCGGCGGCCGGGTCAAGTTTTATTGTCTCCGCGGCTCGGTTGCATAACTCGTGAATCGCTAACCGAGCCGCTCGCTTCGAAAATATCATGCGCACAGCCGAAAGCTCGTGTCCGCCGAAGCGGTCTTCCCCTCGGCCCGTCCGAAGATCATTAACTCGACGATAACCCATTTGGACGGGCGCCGTCGCAGACGTTTCGACACGGCGAGAGCCGCCCCCGCGCTGGCCGGCCGCCAGCTTTCGAAAGCTCGCAAAATTAAACGGAGACGCGCGCCGGTCGGCAGGCGGCGGGCGAGTGCCACTTACACCAGTACACCGCGACGAAATCCTTTTCTTCCAGCACTCTCTCCAACTGTTTGGCGGTGACCTCTTCGATCTGGGGCTCGACATGTTTGCTCGGGGCGGGGGATTTACGCGCGGTCGCGGCGGCGGCGAGCAGTAGCACGGCCGTCAGAGCCTTCAGCCACCGAGCCATGGCGAGGACGCGCGCGGACTGACGCCCGGCCGCCGCCCGCCCTGCGCAAGCGCCGCCCGCGCGCTCTCGACCGCGCATGCGCACGCCCGCACGACCCCGGCGCCCGCGCTGCTTCGGCTTTGTTTACATCGCGACGCAATGCCTCCGGTGTTGCGAATACCTAACCTCCAAATGCGCTTCAACGTGCAGTGCGCGTACAGACCACATAAATACTTACATTTACAAACTATCGTCACGCTCCCATCCGAGTACCTACTCTACTCTGAGTTAAGTTTAGGTAGGTTCTTACCAAAACTCATCTTTCAGTTAGCACCTGGCAGTAGCAAAGTTACAGTTTAACACTGTCGAACCAATTAGCGTTTACAGCGAGATCAATCGAAAAATATAGTAAATGAACAGTTTTTGCACGAGTTCCCACCCAGCGGGGCAATTGCGTAACACATTATCAATCGGAATCGGTTTCATTTTGACAGTCCAACAACATGCATTGCGTTATTTACGTTTGAGCAGACAAATTTTTCGAACTTACGAAGCAAATTGAAAATTTGCTTCAAAATGATTCAGATTCCGATTGATAGTGTGTTACGCAATTAGGGTGCTGGTTTCTGAAAGTCTGATTAAGTCCGTGATTAGTAAAACGACCGTCAAATCAACGAACTAAAATCAATAAGTAGACCTTAGAAACAGTGGGGTTTAAGGCCGATCCCAACATGCCTACCTAACCAATGCGAGCACAGCGCGAGTAATAATACCATTATTATGTTGGGTAATCGAGGTCAAGAGCCAGGCCCATTAATTATTGTCATTAATAAAATTAAAATAAAACTAACTTTCATCTCCCGACTTCGTGAAACCCCAGGAACATGTCGGCTGCTCCCGTTTACTTAACTCGATTTTTGTAAATTTTATAGGGGAGCGTAGGTATCATTTGGGAGGTGCATGCACTTCCTCAGCAACACTTTTCAGGATGCTTTTGTTACTTCCCATCACCCTCCTCACCAAAGACGCAGCGTCGTTCGTAAAAAAGCTGCGTCTTTGGTGAGGAGGGTGATGGGGAAGTAACAACAGCATCCTGAAAAGTGTTGCTGAGGAAGTGCATGCACCTAGTTATACGGAGGCATCTCGTGCGGGCGATGACTGAGATAGAGGATGGACACTCCGTGACTCGTGGTCGTCCTCACGGTGTGCCTCTCAGGTACCTACATGCTGTACTAGTTGTGTGTGAGTCGTGTGTTGTTTTAGGATATATGTATGTACTAATATAATTTTAAGTGTGTTTACTAACAGAGGGACTTATGCTGTCTGAAAAATAAATGATTTGATTTGATTTTTTTTTTGGCATATCCAGTTTTCTCTGAAACTATGGTAATTTTTCAAATGTAATGGTACAGTTTTGTTTGAAAATATTAATGTTTCCTCTCCCATACTTTTTTGCAGGAGACTTGAAGCGGTTTTCAATGTGAACCTAAATGTTTTCAGCTTTGTTTTTTTAAACGGAACTTCTGCTTTTCCTAAACAGAAACCAAGTAACTACAGAGTGCTTGTACAGATACTAGTTCTTCCAAATAAAAATTGTCTATTGATCACCAACGTGGTTAAAAAAGACTTAGCTGAAAACAAGCATATCACGAGTTGCATAGATAAAGAACTTTTTTGCAAAAAAAAAAACAACCGACTTCCAAAAAATACACTACAAAGTGAAAAATAACTTTAATTTCGAAAGTCGGTGTCTTTAGATCTGTATTTTAGGTTTTTGCCACCGACTTCCGAAAAGTTATTTTCATTATGTAGTTTTTTTTGGAAGTCGGTTGTTTTTTTTTTTGCAAAAGTTTTTTATTTTTATCTTTTTAGTTGGTCGGTTTGTAATTTATCTAAGTTACAATAGCCTAATAACAACTGCTCATCACCTTTTACAAAATAAGTATTGCTTTTCCCGATGCAGGGACGTTAATTGTTGAGGAGTTCTCCTGGTACTTAAACATCAGCTCCACTTTAGCATATGAATTAAAACGAGCTTATATTACTTAGCAGTCATTTTAAAGTAAGCGAATCGCAACACGTGAAATACTTAAGTTTTATTAAGCCATCTGTGGTCCTCATCATCGGTTCCACTTTACCAAATGGTGCTCTCCGAGAGCAAATGCACAAGTCACTATAAAAAATACCCATACAAATCTTTATAGGTGTGCCTATAATATTTGAAGAGTACCCTCGATTTCTCCAGGATACTATCATCAGATCCTGACCTGATGACAATGGGACCACCTGTAAAGTATACCCTGTCAAACAAAAAAAAGAATTTTCCAAATCGGTCCAGCCGTCTTCGAGTAATCAAGGAACATACATAAAAAAGATTCTGACGAACTGATAACCTCCTCCTTTTTTTGCAGTCGGTTACAAAGCATGACTCGGACTTCCTGCCAGTGGCCATTATTGATAGCGCTTTAAAGGCCTATCCGCACATCTCAGTACCGGCCGACACGTGATCAACAGTGCCGTACCAGGGGGCCCGATTCTGTAAAATAACCAACTTGTCAATAGTGTGTCGGTAGTGTGTCAGTAGTGTCTCAATAGAATAGTCATTGACATTTGGTATTGTTCAAAATTTGTACAACATACTACCAAACATACTACCGACACACTATTGACAAGTTGGTTATTTTACAGAATTGGGCCCCTGTTCAGTTCCGTGGCGTGCTATTCGTACACGTCACACAAGTAGCACAGAACTGCATTATTAATTTTCACATAAGGCCCAAAGCGTCAATCTAAGCATTTATCCTTGTCTTACCTTGTTTGGGATTTGATTAAAAAGTATAAGTACTTCTCAAGATTTGGGGGTGCCCCAGGACCGAGAGCCCGGGGCGGACCGCCCCAGCCGCAACGCCTTTAGTCCGCCAGTGCATAGCGGCGCTGACACAGTATACCTACTTAAAGGTAGTTTTTCTGTCTAAAAAGTCCTGTGCCACTTTGACAGTTGTCTCATCTAAAACACACGGTCATAAAGTTCAATGACACAAAAAGGTGAACAGTAGTGAACTCATGTCAGAGTAGGCACAGGACCTACTTAGTAAGCAATACTTTTATGCTATAGTTATTTATTTGTTACTAGCTGTGCCCCACGACTTCGTTCGCGTGGAAGTCGTAAGATACACAATATACTAAAATAACAGCCACATTTTAATAAAACTCCCTCGTCCCTCGACCGGTCGCGTTACATCGCCCGCCCGCGCCATTACTTCGTTTTGGGTGCGTCTCATATCATATAAAGTTATTTGGTATATTTTCATTTCAATAACGTTCACAAGATGTAATAAACGTGAGTTATACCAATTGTTGATATAATTTCTTTAGATATAACATTTATATACTCTAAAACTTATTTCGTATAACGTTATTGGATATAACGTTTATTTAATCGAAAATCACTAATGATTTTCCTAAGTAATAATTAATAATTTTTTACCTAAGTACCTATATCGTTTAAAATATATATTGATACCATCCTTATGGTTAACACCCTGATTCAGAGCAATCCGACTCGGATAGGTTAGTTTAGAAGGCTAAGGCGGGAGTGGAGCGGAGCCCCGTTGTTTTTTTTTTTTTTGGTGGTTTGTGGTTATTGGTTTTTTTTCGGGTTAGGTTCGGAATAAAAGGATTATTCCGAACCTGACCCGAAAATCCTAAACCTAGACGGTCGACGTCAGGGGCACCCCGAGGTTCGGTTTGGTTAGGTTCCTTTAAACCCTGCAGACAGAAATAGGAACCCCGCGCAGCGGAGTTCCGTCGACTTGCTGTCAGTTTATGCTTGCATGCTGCATGTATGGTGTATGCTTGTTTGCATGCCTGCTACATGCATGGTGTATGCTTGTTTGCATGCCTGCTACATGCATGGTGTATGCTTGTATGCATGGTGTATGCTTGTTTGCATGTTTTTTACAGGGAAATAAAAACAATGACAATAGAATAGACAATGTTATAATGTGTATATCTGAAATTTTGCTTTGTGTTTTTTACTAGGCGTTTTGTCATATTAGACTAAATTGGTTTTATGCCTTTTGAGTGGTTTAACAAACGATTTTATATTCAATGTATGTTAGGCTTACAAAAATTAGTTACTTTAAAATTATATGAATCGTTAATTATATTAACTACTCTTTATATCAAATAAAATTATAGATTCAGTTGTTATATCTTGTAAATATTAGAGATTTTGTGATTATATCATATATTACTGCGAACATAAATCAACAAAGCAAAACAACCAAAAAAAACCTTTACTAGTATCTCCCGCTAGTGGGACGACGCTGAACTAGAAACAGTTTTTATTGTCTGTGTGCCGTTTTTGAACGAACTAATGAACTCTGATTTCAAAATCGAAAATGTCAACCAATAGTTACGATAGGTTCAACCATTGATATCGATAGTAGAAAAATATTTTTCTCAGCTATGATGCTGATGTAGTTTTATTTTTGGATAAATATAATATAAGAAATAAATTATATACTATTCTAAGAAAGTTTGCTTATTCTGTGACCTATGTAGAAAACTTTGGTTCTCTGCCGGATAACCTCGTTCCGGATTCTATCCCTCAGAGAGATTTCAAGCATATTCGTTCCATAGCTCGTTGAGTGACCTTGAATTTATGGACCAGCCGTATCGTGAGTGTCCCCGTTTCGGCTCCGTAAGTCATAACAGGCAGGACGCATTGATTGAAGACTTTAGTCTTTAGGCTCTGCGAAATACGCGACGAGAACACTTGACGAAGCTTCCCAAATGCTGCCCAGCCCAGCTGAATTCTTCTGTTAGCCTCTCTCTCAAAGCTGCTATTACCAAGCTGCAGAGTTTGCGCGAGGTAAACATATTCTCGAACAACCTCGACAGCACCACCATTGACAGCAATCGATCCCGGAATGACGTGTTCGTTGAACATAACCTTGGTTTTGTCCAAGCTCATGCGGAGACCAATGCGTACAGAAGAATCAACTAGGCCATCCAGTATCTGCTGCAAATCCAGTGATACAGCCAGTATGACGATGTCATCTGCAAATCTCAAGTGTGAGATGTACTCGCCGTTGATGTTAATGCCGCGTCCAGCCAGCGATCCCAGTCCAGCGTCTTAAACATACTTATCCTTCAACGCGTTAGAGAACAATTTCGGCGAAATTATGTCCCCTTGTCTCACCCCTCGACGCAGGGGGATATGTCAAGTTCGCCAGTCCCGAGTTATAAGCGTTAATCGTTTTATATAATCCTATTTTTTACACCTCCCAATTCGCATTGTGTGTAACATTAATTATTTTAGGGACTACTAGAAAATAATTTTACTTAATATTTTAGTTTATTTCAACGAACAATAACTATCGATATTCGCTACCACTGACTCATAACCGCGAGTCACATCACTACCAAAGACGAGTCAACCAATCAGCGTTTACCGCAAACGTCATTTTGTCACGTGGAGGGGAACGCCAGAGAGCGGTTTCCGAACGGAAAACAGCAACTAACTTTTTGTTTCACAGTCTCGCGCTGTTAACAAATTCTCGTGACGCGGCCGGTTCTAATAAAATAACTTCGAAGGTTCGACTTGTGAATGTGAAGTGCCTTGTGGAATATACAATGGATATTATTTATTAATTGTCACAGTACTGTGCAGTGTTGTATTTAATTCTTCGCAAAGTTTCGGTAAGTTTAGTTTGCTTCAAAGTTTCAGTTTTTCAAACGTATGAATGTTTTACCTGGCCGATGTATTGTTTGATTCCGTCACAATCTTATCACGAATTTATAGCTCGATAGTCATTTTTGTGCTGTTTAGTCAGGAATCTTGAGAGAATCTAGTTAGAATGCAGGTGGGTGGAAAAAAATAAAGTTATGATATTTTTTTTGTTTTTAATTTTGCTTACGGCTGTCTTTGGCCAGCTCATTGATTGTTCACCTACGCGATTCGCGTCATGACCTTAGAATATTTACAGTAGATAAAAATGTTGCAGATAATGGTGGCATTATTTGCCATGAAGTTTTGTTTATGAATGGTGGTAGTAATATCCTGTGTCCCTGACACCAGAAAGCCTATATTTTAGTCGTTTATTATTTCAATATCCAGGCAAATAAAATAATAAAAAACTTATTGTTCTATTTACTTCTGAATGTCTTAAAAATGCTAACAAAGTTTTTTTTATACTTCAAAAACAGTGCTAGATGTGGATTTAATAACAAATAAAAATATTGTCACCAGCATATTTTCACTACGCATGTTATTCATGCTGAGGTCGCTAAGAGAATGTACTTTTGCTCTAAGTTTGTGTATTGTCGCAAACATATTTATTTATTTATTTATTTTAATATAGGCACACCAACAACTTATTTACAAATAAGACATGTACAGACATTTGCGATGGGATTCTGTGTAAATAAGTCACTTATAGGCATGCACATCATTCACAAAAAAAAAGGACGAATCTGAATTACAATTGAAATAATTGTCAAGAATAAAGAACTGGAAAAGTTAAATTACATTACATATAACAATACATATAAACATAACTTAATTACATTGATATTACACAATAAATTAAAATTAAATTAAGTACTAATAACTAAGAAAGAAATTACATTTAAAAAAAAAAAAAAAAACATTACCATTAAAAGTTACTCATTATAATTATGTGTAACTTTTAACATATTTATCATACCTATTATAAGTATATTATTTATGCACTGAGCAAGCATCCTTGCCTGTTCCCTCTTTCCTTTGTATGATGGGCCCCTTGCAGGGGTATATTTTATAAAACTTAAGATCTGCTCAAGTGTAAGTAAGTGCTAATTAAGTTTTACTGGCAAAAATGTACCTTTTGATACTTAATTTTGGTACTTACTGGTAATAGGTGTATATTTTCTTCAATGAAAACTGCCTGAAGGCTTGGTCTATATCCTGGATGAATAAGTATTTATCCTGGATTTGGCACGAGCCATCAGGAATATCTCAAACGTCTATATGTCTTTATTTCTAACTACTTACAATCCTCAAATAATAAATGATTTTATTTCTGTAAGTAGGTTTAAGGTTTGTACAAACACTTTTACAAGTCCAACTAGATGAGGTAGGCATTTCTTATCTGACTACTCTAGCAGAAAGGCTTTACAAACTCGAGAGGTCAGCCTCTTTATGTCTTGGTCAGATCATGTGAAGATCATGTAGGTTGGTGTCTGAAATGGTCTTTTGAGGAAAGACCCACACAGATTGAGTAGACCTGTCAAGTCAGTGCATGCATTTGTCAGAAATCATACAGCTCAACTCAGAACTTAAGGAGCTTAACGATTCGACAAACAATACCAAAGAAAGAACATTTGGGGGGGTTGCATAAAAATTACTCAAACTGCCAGACTGATTAAAACTAACTGAGAGAAAAAAAGAAAAAAACAATGACCCACATAATCCTCACATTCACAATAATAAAAATAATATATTACTTTTTTTTAGTAAATATTCATGTCATTGCATAATCCTACTAATATTACATATGTATGTGAAAGTTGTCGAGGATGGATGGATCTTTGTTACTCTTTCACGCAAAAACTAGGTCGGATTTGGACGAAATTTGGCACACATATAGTTTCTAATATGGATTAACACATAGGATACTTTTTATCCCGATATCCCTACGGGATCGAGACTTATGCGGGTGAAACCGCGGGACGCTGCTAGTATGTTATACAGGGTTACAGGGAAAGTCGTACTGAATATTAAAGGAGGTTATTATTCAGGTCATTTCTGATGATTTTGATTCTGAAATAAAATGTCCGAAACTTAACCGTTATGGAGATATTAAATTTTAAAGATTATTTTTAAAAATCTTTTATTTTTTGGCTTTTAGTCGTTTTCTTTGGGATTAGAGCTCCTAGAGTCGGTTTTTTTGATGTATCTAGTTAGAAGACATGTCCATTAATAAAAATGATCAATAGAAACTGAACCTATTACTAACAGCTTAAAAAACTGCTCGACAACGGTTAGCATTGTGAATTTTCTAATAGAGTGTTCTTAACTTTGATGGGCTTTAAAAAAAAAAAATGTATGGAACTTATTCTGCGAATAACTTTACAAAGTTCTACGTCTCTTTAGCTATTCAAAAAGGTATATCATCTACTAGGTTTGTTCATAAAATCTTAAAATAATGTTATTAGAATAGGCCCATCTGGTAGTACAACATAACAGAATTTCGATACAAAAGAATCCGGCTTACTACCTGGCACTTTTAAACAATGAAAAAAGGTTTGGGTAGACATTGTTTGTGCCCGGGAGACGTGCGGTGACAGGTATTTATGTCATT
Organism: Fissipunctia ypsillon; assembly: GCA_947568875.1. Lineage (NCBI taxonomy): Eukaryota > Metazoa > Arthropoda > Insecta > Lepidoptera > Noctuidae > Fissipunctia > Fissipunctia ypsillon. Next base: position 21,398,170 of record OX387649.1, read on the forward strand.
TTAAATGTCTGAATTGTCAAATCGTGGATCGTGGTGTTTGTTTAGTCTGCTCATGCGATTCTTCCATGGTAGATGTGTTATCCGTGCCCTCCGATTTTTTTTTGTAAAAACGCGACTTGGCTTGGATTTTTGGACTGTTTCATCTTCTAACTGTGTGACGTGGCTTGTAACTGGACTTTGATTTGTGTTGTGAACATGGCAACATTTACCAACGAGGAATATGCTGACATCCTAATGTGTTATGGATTTTGCAAAGGAGTGTCGTTGCGTGCACGCAATGAATACATGCTAAGGTATCCTACTCGCCGAGTACCTGATATTGGCGTATTTGACAGAGTTTATCGAAGACTACGAGAAACTGGTTCTGTGCTAGTACGTCGGACTGACATGGGACGACCTCGTGTTCTTGATGACGACGACGAAGATAATGAAATACGACGTCTCTTTGAAGCCGACCCAACCACGTCAACAAACGTTGTCGCTCGACGGCTTGGTATTTCCCAGTGGAAAGTCTGGTTCGTAATGCACAGTTCTGGGCAATACCCTTACCATTACACGCCAGTGCAAGTAATTGAAGAAGGGGATCCATTGAGACGACTAGACTTCTGCAGATTTATGCTCAATGCCGATAATGAAGATCCGGATTTTTTAAAGAAAATCATGTGGACAGATGAGTCGAAATTTGACAAAGACGGCATCACAAACTATCATAACACCCATTATTGGGCTCCCAAAGCGCAAGGTAACCCCAAGAAAAAAAGACCAAAAGGGTCACAAAGGAGATTCAGTCTTAATGTGTGGATGGGTATAATATCAAATAACTTGATAGGGCCATACTTCCTGCCCGATAACTTGAATGGCGAGACATATGAAAACTTTTTGAGGGAGGAGTTACCCTCTTTAATGCAAGACTTGCCTATTGCATTGAGACGAGACATGTTCTTTCAACATGATGGCTGCCCAGCGCACTACAGAAGAAGTGTTCGAGCATGGTTGGACGAGAATTACCCAAACCAATGGATTGGAAGAGGCGGACCCATAACATGGCCGGCGAGGAGCCCCGATTTAACGCCGATGGATTTTTATGTGTGGGATCATATGAAAAGCCTAGTATACGACCAAATGACACCGATCGCAAATGTCGATATTCTAAGAGAAAAAATTATTGATGCGGCTGAGGAAATGAGGCGGAACCTACGAACTTCTGTCGTGAAAAGTAATTTAAGAAAAAGAATGAGACTTTGTGTAAGAAATAGCGGCGGCCATGTAGAACATGAATTATAAAAATATTGCTAAAATTTTTGTCTTTTTTTACGTATTTTAGCTACTTTTACCTCAAACTAAAAATGTACCCTCTCCTAACTTAACTGTTATTGGGGCGATGTTTTGCCTATTTAATAGCAAGTGTTATACCTTTTTGAATAGCTAAAGAGACGTAGAACTTTATAAAATTATTTGCAGAATAAGTTCCATACAATATTTTTTATTAAAAGCCTGTTAAAGTTAAGAACACTATTAGAAAATTCATAATGCTAAACGTTGGCGAGCAGTTTTTTAAGCTGTTAGTAGTAGGTTCAGTTTCTGTTGATCATTTTTATTAATGGACATGTCTTCTAACTAGATACATAAAAAAAACCGACTCTAGGAGCTCTAATCCCAAAGAAAACGACTAAAAGCCAAAAAATAAAGGATTTTTAAAAATAATCTTTAAAATTTAATATCTCCATAACGGTTAAGTTTCGGACATTTTATTTCAGAATGAAATTCATCGGAAATGACCTGAATAATAACATCCTTTAATATTCAGTACGACTTTCCCTGTAACCCTGTATATAAAATTCATCAATGTCATGGTGGTATATAAAATCCAGAAATAATCTTGTCAGATCATTTGAGGACCGTGTAGATTGGTGTCTGAAATGGTCTTTTGAGGAAAAAACCACACAGAAATAAAATACCATAATTAAGAGGTCCTTGTGCTTCACTCAAACATAACAGAAATAATTGTCTGTCTGTAGGTAATCCAGATTATTATTATTATTGAACGATGTATTAACAAGTTTAGTTTAATTTATTTGGTAAACTATTATATTTCTTAAAAGCCTAGTTACAGATTCCGTAACTCATTATAGCTCAACTATAGCTCATTTTAAAATGACATCTAATAAAAATTATTAATAAACTTTACATAGCTGCTTGCAAGTACTACCCATAACATTAAAATAGTCATTAGTAAGTATAGCTACTACTTTCACTTGTTAAACATAAAAACTTCAATTGTAAATAATAAAGTAATATTTTCAACAACAATACCATGTCTAAGACAAATTATCCTCTAGATACTTTTGAACGTCAAAAATAATCATGATAATCATAAGTACCCAAAAAACCATATAAAAATGGTGTATTATTCAAAATTAGCTCCATTAAGTCGATAGCAAAAGGAAGCAAGCCACATCTTTATCAGTACCTACCTATTATTATATTTGTAAGATTATATCAATGATTTTATCATTTTAGAGCTGATAGCAAGTCTTTGTTCGGAACAATCAACCGCGCGGCCATTGTTTTGTAGCCGACACTAAAACACAATAAAAAAATTGGCACATCTGGGCCTCAAACAAGGCCAGTTTTGCAATTTTGTACCAAAATTGGGGAAACTGTGTTGGAGGAACTGAGAGCTCTGCTTGTATATTTATTAGGCGTCAATAGTTTATTTATTTATTTAACTGCCTTCGTTTGTTTAGCAAATGCTTTGGGTCCATTTTAGGTCTTCTACTCGGTCGATTATTGCCAGGGGCTGCATTCTGACTGAATATTTCTTAAAAAAAGGTTAAGTAACTCATGACAGAAAATAGTTATTGGAAGGAAGCAGTTTTTTCTGCATTCATTTTCACAACGCAACAAAAAAATACGAAACGTAGTTTAACCGATTCGTTGCGGCGCCCGTTTTCGAAAACTTCTAGCTGTAGCGGCGAACAAATATTTTTGATTTTCCAATTTTTTTAGAATTAAATCGAATTAGTTCGTGAGCGGTCGCGATGAGTGCTATTATTTACATATTTGTTATTTATTAGAAAGTATTTTTAAAAAATCTTCCAAAATGCAATTTGAGCGACCCGCGTGTCATACGCCATCCAGAAAAAAATCGATGGCACGCCTGGCGTGCCATCCGCAACGAATCGGTTAATGCTCTAACAAACACAAACGGCCACACAGGCCAACGCCAATTTTGATTCCCATTCCTCTGACTGAAAACGAAGTCACGAACGAGTTTGAATTACTTACTAACTTTTCTTATTAGTATACAGCGAATGCTGTCTGTACAATCTGTGTTTGTCTGTAAGCACAAGCTTATCCTCCTTTTCCGTGAATATCAGGGTCGGCGGAGCTAATTGGTAGGTCTGAATAATAATAATAATAACCATCAGCAGCAGCAGCCTTCAGCAGTCCACTGCTTGACATGGACCTCTGCAATCCTTAGACCATTCTCCAATCGCACGCCATCGCCATTCATCTCACCGATTCTGTCTCACCCACACGTTATATAATCATGCTATTGACAAATTATGATATAGGACGTGGAGCGTTATGCCCGGTCTGGGTGAATCTGACTAAATCGTCATCTAGAGTGACCCTGATCAGAATTGGACCTCGTTCGTTATGAATATTTACGCTTGGGGCCAATGTCAGCAGTAAACATAGCTGACAGGTGTTTTATAAAAATATAACATACTGATAGGACAGGACAGTCCATTTTTTCTGACTACTTTTTAAATGCCATGTCTCTATCACAATAATATCTTCTGATATCTAACTACAAACACCAACGTACGACTTATCAACAAGATAAGTATGACCAGGTAATGTTCCAGAGGCTTCCAACCAATATCGTTGATTAACAGTTATATTGGTTTTCTTCGAAATGAGTAAAAGTCACTTAATCGGTATTATTGATACCTAAGTGCTACGAAATACGGATCCATTGCAGGCGTGATCTTGATGCGTAAGAAGGTAGGGGCTTTATTCCATACTTTTCTTATCTTGGGCTACCAAAACTATTTAGGATTGTAGGAGTCTATGCGCAGAAGTCTATGCTTCTCAGCTACACAAGTCATTGATTTGAATGTCGGACTTCGCATTACAGGTTGGATTTATTTCCCAACCAATTTCAAGAGAGGAAGTCCTTATCATTATACTGCATTAAGCACCGACATTCCAAAACATACCTGCAGGTATAAAATGCCATCATATAATTATACGATAAATCATTTATGTTGCAAGATAATAGCGCCGCTGTGATAAACTCCAATACACGTTCGTAGAACAGCGATAATCGCTATCAAACGTATCGTCAACCTGATTGTAAGGACGCTTATCATAAGCAGTTTAGTGACTACGTGTCAGTACACCAGTGAACATCCAACATGGGCGACTATCGTGCGGGAAAAGCTGGCATCAACGCTGAGGCTCAGGCCAGGATCCACAGCAAATACAACGATGACATCGCTCATGAGACCCTCGAATGGATCAAGCTGCTGACTGGTGAACCAGCTAACACCGCTGGAACAGCCGCAAATTTGTACGAAGTCCTAAAAGACGGTACTCTGCTATGCAAACTCGTCAACTCTCTGCAAGAGGGCTCAGTGAAGAAGATCAATCAGTCTAGCATGGCGTTTAAGTGCATGGAAAACATCAACGCTTTCTTGGATGCCGTGAAGAAGCTAGGAGTGCCACCGCAGGAGACATTCCAGACCATTGATCTGTGGGAGAAGCAGAACCTGTACTCCGTCGTCGTGTGCCTGCAGTCTTTAGGACGTAAAGCCGGGAACTTCGGTAAGCCTTCCATTGGCCCTAAGGAGGCCGACAAGAACGTCCGTCAGTTCAGTGATGAACAGATGAAGGCCGGACAGAATGTCATCTCTCTCCAATACGGCACCAACAAGGGCCAGCAATCCGGCATCTCATTCGGTGGCAGACGCCAAATATAAATGTTTAATGTAATTAATTTTTAACAGATTAAAATGTAATAAATATTTTGTATTTTTTTAATGTTCGCCTTTCATTTGTTAAAACAAGGTGTGGTTGTTCGTCCTTAGCTAACGTAATCTCAGATTAGATAACACGAAGTATTTTGCACTACTGCAATGGTTGATTCAGTCTTAATTGTATCTTTCATCTAAAATCTTTCTTCTCCTTCAGATGTAGGTACATTCGGACAATTGCTGTGCTTATTATCATATTGTAAACGACCATACTTCTTCATGTTTGGTGTATGGTATACTGTTTTACGAGTGTTTAGTGTGGTTACTAATATGTACTACTTCCGAATTCCGACAACTTGAAATACCATTTTTATCATCTAACTGGGCGACAGTCTTAATTAATTGCAATAAGGTTTAATATCCCCTAAAGCCCAGATTATAATTTATCAGTTGTTTTATATCAGAACTTTAGAATCACCTACTTATTACATAACTTAAAAGTGTTGTTGATAATATAATGATAACACAGTAATGTCTAGTCTGAATGAAGATAAGACAATCGTAAGAAAAAATCGAAAGGTTCATCACGACAGTAATTATTTTCCCCTACAAGATTTTGTACATTGTAGGTGTACTAACTAAAATATTTGCACTCAACTCATTGCAGAAGCTACTATAGTATAGGTACCTATGCAGGGTGTAATGGACAGTCCTCCGCAAACAAGGGTGCGTTTAGCTCCTTATTTTAAATCATATTCCACCGAAAATACTCTCAGCAAAATTTTTATTTTTTTAAATCGTATTTTCAGTTACTATTCCTTTATTACAATGTAAAATTACATTGTTTGTACGCAGCACTCCATTTATGTAAACAAAACAGCTAAAATAAAAAAAAATCAGCAATGGATGGTGAAATACTCGGCGGCCGAAGGCTCGCTGCGCTGCCGTTCGCTACGCGCGTTTTGCCACGGTAACGATACATTGCGTGTGAGGTAATAAAACAAATCAGGATTATTGGATTCCCATAACGTTCCTGAAATAATTTCATGTACCGGTCATCTTAGTATGATACACTGAATTCACCCCATCAGTCTGCGGAGGGCTGTCCCTTACATCCTGTATATCAACTGAAATAAGACAGACATCAAATTAGAAATGAAGCGAACGAACTGTGACCATCATAATTATATTATTTCGAGTCAGCGGAAGCCATTCACGTTACACACAATATAAACAGAATCACCTAATTCTAATTTTAGCCTTGGTTAAGCTCAGTAATTAATTACACCTGATTAACCAGAATTTATTGACGCAGGTTATCAGTTTCATTTAGTATGAATTTTGTAGGTATTTAACACAATACAAGGAACTGGATATGATGATAAAGATAAAATAATTAATTTAATCTTCACATGACATTCACACGAATGACTAAAGTGACATAATTGTTCATATTCCCAAGGCGATTAGACAATGCAGCCAATGCTGGTGGTAATCCTTGAAAACATAATAGAGAACTGAGACAGAAACAAAGGCTAATTTTACTCGGTCATTACTTAAAATTGTTTTAATCATTCTGTTAAAAAAAACTCAACTACGACAAAAACACCAACTAAAAAGGTACATAATACTTATACTTATTTATACAGATAATAGAAACAAGACATAATAACATCGGTTTCGGTTTAAGTATAACCGGATTCCAACTAAAAATCTACTGAATTTCGGTAGTACATTTGGTAGCATATTTTTTTGCATTTTAACCCTGCTATAACGTCCTGCAAGGAATACGTTGAGTTACCAGTAACCCTGTATTTTCAGAAATTACCTACTCCTTAAGACCTTTCATTCGATACTAAACTCGGTATTTTAACCTAATTTTTTTTTTCGGTAACACTACATCCGCTGTAAGTCTGTAAGCCGCCATCTTGGATTTTAGGTGACGTCATACGTATAGTCTATAACCCGCGGGACAACATAAGGCTTACAACGATACCTCGTTTATCAATATATACGACTAGTATGTTAGGAGTTATGAGGGAACAGATGAACATAATATATCCATCATACATACCAGTGGCGCAGATACAATCATCATTAGAGGGAAGCCGAAGGAAAAATTGTTCAGTTCTCATAAACTCAGACAAAAAGCTGTAGGTTTTTAATCTTGTGATGTATTAAACTGGTATTAAATATAATTATGTAATGTGATGTGATACACAGTTACACACACAGGTGTACCATATTATTTGGCAATAGTAGACATTAAGAAGAGTGGTTGTTCCGAAGGGAAGCCGATAGGAATCCGGTTGTATGAAGGCTTCGCCCCTGATAAATACATAGTCTGTCAAAATTTTAACCCTCATTTGGCTTTGCCGTAGTCGGGTAAAAACGGGCTATTGCCTCGACCTCTAAAATGAAAGACTGATGAAACTGCACGCCGACATAATATTTACAAAGATGTAAATAGCTGTTGTTACAATGAGTAACTGATGTTTTATTTATTGCTCTGAAAACCAGCGCCGAGGATTTCGTGTCCTCATGCACGGGCCACGGCATTATGCTGAGTGTTACTCGTTTCGCGCGGTAGTGGCGCATATTTCCGTCTAAGTTTAATTTATTATTTTTAGAATTCATTAGGTTCTGATAAACAACAATTTTATATATGTGCGTCACTTTCACGGGAATAAACAGTTTTTCTTTCTTTCTGTTAGCTCTTGATAATAAGTTACTTCAAAACAATCGGTACCTATTAGCAAACCCCAGACAGTGAAAGAGATATGAAGCTTGATGAGAGGTCTTAAAATTGGTAACGAGAAGAAGAATCAATACACAAACGATGGCTGTATTGTATGATCTGGCTCCTGATATAGTTGCATGGAGGTTGGCATGCACATCATCTACCTAGCTTTTTTTCAACTATGTTGGAGTCGGCTTCCAGTCTGACCGGATGCAACTGAATACAGTATTTTACATGAAGCGACTGCCTATCTGACCTCCACAACCCAGTTACGATACGATACCCCTTGGTAAGATTTAAGACTGGCTGTCAGACTTTCGGGCTTCTGACGACCTGTAACGACTGTCAAAGATGTATACAAGAATGACAGCCGGGACCGTGCTTTCCGAGGCACGGAGGGGTTTCGATATGTAAAAATGGTCACCCATCCACGGACCGACGGCGGCAAATAAAGTGGGGAAGGGTAGGTGGACGATAAAGAAGAAAAAATATTGTATAGCTCGAATATTTAGCGTTAGTTCAACGACATGTTGAATCAGACGATTACCTTAATTAATTGGAAACGCTAATATCTACATCTACTATCGGTTTAGTAATTCCGACCTTGTTTACGCTTGTGATTCTTGCAAAATGCAGTCATCACCAAAAAAATATTATTATATCTTTAACGATATCAAAAAGTCCCATTTCTTCTACATATAAATATCTAAATTAGAAATCTAATCTGATTTCCGACTGATTCCGCAAGTTACTATAAAAATAAACCAACAAACGGATGAAAATAATATTTTGTAGGTTTATTAGCAAAGATACCGTTTCACCTTTTAGCAAAATGTCGAGGGGAAATCGCTCCCCTGTTTGTACCTTGTTATTTGATGACGTCATCTAATATTGATCTAACTTTTGCAATTACAGCCGTTGCTAAGGCTTAGCACGAGCTCCCAACACCGCCCTACAAATGATAACTATGTTTTGGAGCACCTATTGAGAATTGAGAATGGTTTATGTAATCGTGTCGTTATATCCGCCGACTGCATAAAACAATACTAATATTGCAAGTCTCAAGGAAACACAGCAATTATATGAACCAAAAACAGGCGGTAATCATTCTTATGACTACATTAACAGCTCCGAGATTGGTGTAGCAAATAAATACTAGACTCGTGCAACCGCGATCAAGGACAATCAAGCAAGTTTACCTAAATGTGGCAGTAATCGATGATTTCTAATAATAAGTTAAAGGTTATTACTGTTATTCGTTGGAAATGGAAACGTCGGATCCTTTGATACGGCGTAATGTAAACGAAGTGGTGGATAATAATAGCAGTATAAAAGTAACGATCGTTCAAAGATAGATTATCTTCGAAGGAAGATAATCTATCTTTGAACGATTGTTACTTTTTGCTAGCCTTTGCAAGACTGCATTTGTTTCCAAATCGCTCGTTTAGTCCAATCAATCTGCCTAGCCTTTTCTCAACTATGTTGGGGTCGGCTTCCAGTCTAACCGAATGCAGCTGAATACCAATATTTTACATGGAGCGACTGCCTATCTGACCTCCACAACCCAGTAACTAGGTAATACGATACCCCTTGGTAAGACTGGTTGTCAGACTTTCGGGCTTTTGGGCTTTCGGGACGACCCGTAACGACTGTCAAAGATCTAAGAATGACAGCCGGGGCCAACGGCTTAACATGCTTTCCGAGGCACGGAGAAGTCTCGGTATGTAAAGATGGTCACCCATTCACAGACAACCTCGGCAAGCGTAGCTTAACCTGATGGATTGACCCGTGCGGTTGTTATTACTTAGCCATGAGCTCCTTTAGTCCATTGCAACATTAATATGTTTGTTCGAACCTGCTGAGTAATAGTTGTCATACAATAGAGGAGAAAGCTACAATAATCAATCATGTTGTAGTAATAATGTAGTTTAGCTTTGAGTTTCTAAACTGACAATCCAAACGCGAGTGTGATTCATCAGAATTGTAACGAGATGTCTGGACCACAATAATACTTGCTGTAGATAGCCTTCAAAAAGCTTCTACAATCTCCGGTACGTCCGATGTTTAATTTACTTTTATATTCACCTGCGGATGCTCAGATCATGATGGCAAATAAGTAGAATGAAGTGGTTTTTAACCAGATGCGGTTAGGAAAGATGTCAGTCTTGTATTGAAAGACCTTGGTAGCTAAACATTAGAAAAATGATTTCCAAATGTAGCAACGATCCTAATGCATCATCATTAAAGTAATGGCGGGATTTGTGGCAATTTTTGCATGCTTACAACATTGTTAACATCGTTAATTCTATGAATGTTGACGTCACAGTCATTAGCACGGCTGCGACTGCGACTGTCCGTCACGGTCGTGTCAGCACCCCACAACGGAAGGTCTGGTCACGCGCCGATAGTAGCGGAAATACGGATATCCGAATAGGACAACGCTAACTTGTCCTCAAGAGTAACAGAGAGGGATAATCACGCACGTGGGCATTGTTTTGTACCAACAATAGCTAATAAGCATAATGTTAAAACAGGAGAAAGTTTGTTTGTCTAATGTTAAAGCCCATTTGCATCCCAAAATTCAATGTCGAGTGGTTTTGGCTTAGCCGTCGTCAATGGCCTTAAATGAGGCTAGTCACACGTATAAAGCACTCTGTACACGGCCGAAATGATAAATAAAAACAAAGAGCTTCTATAGCTTGATAAATAAATGGTATTTTCCAGCTCATTGTAGAAATATGTACAGCAATTGCAATTCCTGTTCACGTCAGCATCACAATATGCGTCGTTAATAATTCGGATGCAAAGCTGAACAATCATTCGAAAGTTAAGTTTAATAAGGAGTCTATTAAAAAACCGTTTATTCATTGCTTTCCATTTTCTACACACTGTATGAATGTAATATAACTTTATGATACTTATCAGTAGTGAAAGCCTCTGGAAACACCTCGTAAAGTTCTCAGTCGAGGCTATCGCTACTTCAGAATGATGATTTAGCAACATCAGCGTACAAATCTTCGATAGTAACGACCTTACTATTTAGAAAGTGTAATTTTTTAAGCAAAATAGCTGTGGAATTATCAGTTTTCGTATATTGTCTGGTTATTGCAACATCTCCAAACGATGCAGCATTCCCACGTTATACGATATCGATCGTTCTTGCAAGGCTTCTGTACGTTACGCTACAGCGATTCGCTTGCCTTCTTATCCGAAGGCTCTTTTACCGTTACCGTATCGGGCACCGCCCGGTCGACCAGATTATCTGGCACTAACGGGATGATATCCGTTTTACGATCGCAATGGCAACTCTGTAGCAAAGTTGCAATGCAACTAATTTGCACCCAACATTACTTTCATATCGAGGAAGCTCTTACTCTGAATACTGCATTTGCGTGCGATTGCACTAATCGTTGTCCCATCAGCAGTTTAGTAGTTTCCATTAGGAAATGGTCCATGTTTAGCGTGCAAAATTGTCCAATTTATCTCGATTGTATTTTGTTTTTGTTAAATGGTATTTCATAAATCTTAGCGGCAAAGAATTTCTTGTAGAGCAACGTTACAGTACAGTTTCCTATTTTTTAAATCACCGTAGCGTGCAGAACAGCTGAGATTTGGCGTGATTCGAGTAATTAATTTGCGTTACGTCACTAAGAATTGCAGTGTTGTACTACTTCCATTACACACGTACATACAGTTAATGTAAAGCGGATAATACGTCTTTACGTACGAGTAACCTCTACTCACCTAGTTTCCTTTGTTTTGGTTATTTATTAAATTATGTCATGTTTTGAATGTAATGTTGTTGTATCATGTTTCCGTTACATAATGTCTTCTGGTTTTTGTATCTGTTGTTCCGTTTCTGTACCGTTACTTCCTATTTTTAGTAGGTATCCATGATTACAGTAACTGTTAACTTTTTCGTTTCTTTACTTTACCGCATTTCTAAAAAGCTAATAAGGTTAACACTGCCATGAACATTAATTTGCGATTTACATTTCTTTCTCTAACGGATTTTAAGAACATTTCATTTTAATGGTTTCTTTAGCAAACCCAATAACATTCAATCTTTATCCTTTATGGTAGTCATTAAAAAACCAGGTCAGACGTGTTTCCCATTTCAGTATCATCCAGAAACTTCCCCCAGTTTATTTATATTCAACTGCGCCATTCAGTTTTCCGTCATTCAACGACGTCATTTTGCATAGCTAGGGGAGTCGGGTATCAATTGATATGGCCCTGTGCCCGCCCCAAGCTGATTTATTCGTTAACCTGCTCTGTATTGATACAGCTTGACCTCATTGGTGGTGACATTCCTAATTGGCAATTGCCTTTGATACGTTGGTTGTTAGTTTTAATAGCATGTGCTAATGGCTATGTTGATCTGTATCTTTTTTTTTTTTTTTTTTTTTGTGGATGGGAAATCATCAAATGACTTCTCCCGCTCTGGGCGGAGCGGGAGGGCGTGTCAGACTTTTACTGACTAAAACCCACCCGTGTTCCTTCTGTTGCCTGTGCCGGGGCCACGGTAACTCTTTCGAACATCCCGCAACCCTAGCTGGCATCGGCCCTAGCGGACCCCGTCAATAGTGCTGACATCTCTTTGAGGCGCGCGTGGAACACGACGCGCCGTCGACTCGGGCCTGGTCCTTACCGGACGGCGAGCTACCCATTGCTCGCCGTCCGCAAGCCCGCGCCTACGGTGGCCGGGAATCGGCTGCCAATTCCCGACGCCCAGGGCGTCTCCTGCGGCGACTAGGGGCGTGAGGGTGCAAAGCTTGCCTCTCCCTCACGCGTCCCGCCTCCTCCTTCACGAGCATTACTGCTTCGCAGAAGGAGGTAATGGCTTCCCATGCACTCTCGCTCCGTACCATGGCCTGGACCAGGGCCGGACGCGAGAGATCGCCGCCGCCGATCGCTTCCGCGAGGACACGGCGGTGCTCCGCCCAAGCCGGGCAGACCTCCACCGTATGCTCCACCGTGTCCTCCGGGCGATCCACACAGTGGTGACACCCGGGCGTTTCCTCCCGCCTTATCCGGAACAGGTACCTCCCGAAGCACCCGTGTCCGGTGAGGACCTGCGTCAGGCGGAAGGTGAGGACGCCGTGGCGCCTCTCCAGCCACTCCTCAAAGAGGGGACTTATCGCCGCAATTGTGGCGTGCCCAGGCGTGTATCTGATGTATGCATTACCAGATCATTAATATTATTGCCTGTTTAGTATTTTCTTGTATTTGTGTTCTTAACCTATTGCTTTAACAGTGCGATCTATCTTCCTCAGATCATAGTTTTTGCAGTAGAACGTGTACAAGCAATCCAGACTCCAGACATTTCCAAGTTTTTCTTTTACTCCAAGATCAACGTTAAAGTCATTATTTTCTTGCAATTTAATACTAGCCACCGCGGTTGTCTGTAACTGTTATTCTTCATGGGAATCAGTTGCGTCTTGACATTTCGATGACAAATTCATCTTTAGTCACCCTTTTTGTAACCGACTATTGATGTTTGTCTGTTTGTCATAGTTGTGTGTCACAGTCACTGCAGAAGTGTGTTTCTTTAAAAGCGTCTGTAACTTGATTAAAATTGATTAATGTCCTTAATTTACCTTCATGTCTAAGAGCATAAACATATATTTCTCGATTGTGAATCATGTTAGACGGAAAGAACATAATTTATAACAGCATATGTTATTTGTAACATAAACATTTATTTCTTCATCAGTCACCACTTCGAAACTGCGTAGAGTACTTACCGTTACCGTTGATATTATTTTAATTGGAGCAATCTGTGTCAACAGTAAAATAATTTTATATCGTTACGGGATTTCTATTATAGTCGAGAGATTGCAAGCGCTTAAACTAACACTCGGTTTAAATACTGCCCGCATCATGTATACGGCATGGCAACCCGCTGGAACTAATCATGAAGCATTGACAAATATAATAATTTGCAAATAATTAAAAACCTTGCCAAAGCTTTTGTCATTACACGGGTGTGTTTTTCTACCATATTGTTCATTAGAATTCACAATCGGTGTTGATTAACCGTAACGGTTTCAGTAGGTAATGAAAGGTAAAGCAAATTGTTATTCTGAGTAAGATGACTTTTGCGGTAGATATTGCAGGCCGAGGCCTGAGGGCATTGTTGAAATGTAAACACGAAGATCAAGAGCGGATAGTATGGCATAGTCAGGCTTGGCAACCACAGATTAATAGAGTGATAGTTATTTACGATGCCCCTATATTATCTTCACCTCTCAAGTTCACTCATCTCGCTCCTTCTAACGTTTTATGAACGTCTTCAACATCCTTAGGTAATCCTGTTTTAAATCGCACCTTAGGCTTCAGATCCATTACATAAATTACTACTTCGCAACAGGAATGATCTCGCATTAAAAATTGCAAGCGGAAATACTAAATCCGTTCCGTGCCGCCGGCAGACTGGTTTGTTTATGTATCAGTCCACGTATCTCGTTGTATCTCGTTTACATCCGCACTGTCGTAATTATGCATTTCATTTTTATTCGCAACCTGCCAAACTATTATGCACGCTACAAGCCCATTTGTTATGTCGTTCAAAACTCCCTTACCATTTAGTAATATATGACCAAGTCATTAATTCATATTTAAATTCTCATCATAACAGGATGACGTTGAAACTTTAGGGATTTCTACATAATGAGGGGAAAATTGTAGCATGTATGAATAAGATCGATCAGCTTTTACGCAGCGTAATGTGATTTATAGAACCTACTTTCCTTTATTCATCTAGGCAAATTACATTTTGCTCATGTAGTTTGACTTTCGCCGGTAGTCCGATCTGATATTCAGAATATCAGTTGTTAGTATTCTCCACACAGTTCCAGCAATTTGCATTTCAATTGATATCAGTGTCTGGGTTACAGTGGCGCGCAGCTACAATTATCATTAGAGGGAAGCCGAAGAAAAAATTGTTCAGTTCTCATAAACTCAGACAAAAAATTATAGGTTTTTAATCTTATAATGTATTAAATTGGTATTTAAATACAATTATGTAATGTGATGTGAAACACAGTTACACACACAGGTGTACCATATTATTTGACAATAGTAGACATTAGGAAGAGTGGTTGTTCCAAAAGGAAGCCGATAGGAATCGAGTTGTATGAAGGCTACGTTGTGGCTACGCCCCTGCCGGGTTACCATTTGTGTGGGCATTCGATCTGCGATCGAAGGCACCGCACAAACTGCATTTTCAATGTCCTATATTATGCTTAACCGTTTTAAGTGACTGCTCAGCGGCGATTGCAATAAATGTAAGATTCTCCGAACGTTACATTTACCGCTTGCTGTCGGTACAGTAGGTCCAACTGTGACCGACTTTGTGTAGAACCAGTTTCTTTTGGACGTTACCAAAACCGGCGGCGTTGGTCCAACCTTGGCATTGAGGGAACTCTCATGACTAATGTTTGCACGTTGCTTTTTTACCTATACGTTACGTCAAGTGCTGTTTCGAGGCTCGAGACTTGCGTGATGGAAATTAAATTTTATTTCGTAATAGTAGTTATAGCATTAGCAATAGTTTGCGTGTAAATTGCGTTTCCAAAGGTGCTTGTTTGAAACTAGTTTCATAAATCACTGTAGACTAGGTGTTAATTGTTTTAAATAACCCTTGTGTACAGTTTTAAGCTAGACACCTCTATAGCTTTGCAGGCGAAACTTAGCTTAGTGACGTGGTATTATGTCATATTTTCAAATAATGTTTTCTTATGCGTATCGTGACCAAGTTTTACCGTTTCTTTTGTATTAAATGCAAAATTAATTGCGAAGTACATTATTTCTGCTTCTTTCATGTGATCATATCTGCACTAAACATCTCGTTCTTCTGTGGGTGTTGATCACAGAACATTGGTGTTGATCGAAGTCCGGTTTGCTTGGCACATTTTAAGACAGGTGTTCAATAATGTACTGACACCTACATAATACAACTTTACGAACTATTCACTATCGGCGCGCTCATCGTTCCAAGTCCCAACCACGCGTGCCCGATTGTATCTTAGCGAACGTGATTTTCACTGTTCCACCGCATTCTCTTAAAATGTCGAAAGTTTTCTTACATTTCCTCGTACGTAATTTCATCTTGTTTATCTACACTGAGCCACAAAGAAAGCTGCGGGCCAATTGCGTAACACGCTTACAGTAGGAATCGGTTTAATTTTGACAGTTCAACATCATTCATTGCTATGGTCGAACACGTCATGAAATGATCAGTTCTAAGATCTGGCCACGACACATATACAGGCTGACTTTGAAAACATGCGACAAAATTTAAGGGGGAGTTCTACCCATCAATATGAACAACTTTTCCTATGGGACCAACTTAGAATTCGCAAAAAAAATTCGACCTTATACCAAATGGTTCAATCGGGTATGTACTTTTATACGGGGAGGTCGATTTTTTTTTGGCAGATAGTCAGCTATCTGCCAGTAAAAGTCCCGTCAAAATCGTTTGTTACGGCGGGTAACTTAGGCTACCTTTATTTTAGAAAAATAATTAGGGTTCCGCGTAAAAAAAAATAAAACCCATGAAATTATGAACAAAAAGTCGGATTTCAAAAATTCTTTTTGCATTTGGAAGCCCAATTCTCGATCAGAGTTATAGGTTATTTGACATCACGGCTTAGGAGCCGAGCAAAAAAAAAAGTCAGAAAGAACACTAAGCGAAAACGAAGTAATAGCGCGGGCGGGCGATTCACCGCGACGGGTCGGAGGACGAAGGAGTTTTTAAAATGTGGCTGTTATTTTAATATATTGCGTATCTTACGACATCCACGCGAATGAAGTCGCGGGGCACAGCTAGTATACGTATGAATAAAATGAAATGCTGTTCGTTGGTAAGCGCATCACTTGACACCGGCTGGACTGATTTGGCAATTTTTTGTTTTAAAATTTTCGTAATAGTCCGAATTAGGTTTATAAAGAAAAAAAATGAGAAAAGTTTCCCGGATTTTTTTCAAATTCGGGAAAAAGTGAACGTCCTTTTTTCTATTGGATTTTTGTATGAACTGTTGTCGACAGGGCAACGTTTGTCGGTTCTCTGCTGTTCCACTTCTGTATATAATTTGAAATATGTTGGTCTTGTGTTGGCCTAAACTGATTTATGGAAACTCATATCTCATTGTTTCTTATCCTTGGCAGCGATAAGATAAAAGACTAACTAATTGTAGTCTGGTTTGTACATTTTTCATTTGTATTGAATTTTAAAAAGACAATTTTAGGTCACTACTAGCTCTAGCCCGCGGCTTCGCCCGCGCAGATGTCGGAAAATATCTCATGGGAACGTACTACCGGAATTAAAAGTACCCTAACTAGGTTATAAACTATCTGTGTGCCAAATTTCATCCAAATCCGTTCAGCTGTTTTTGTGCCAATCCGGAACATACATCCAGCCAAACAAACGGACAAAAATTCTCAAAATGACCACAGGGTACAGGTTTGACTTCGTTACTATATCTAGTATAGAAATCAATAACATTGAAGTGTCTGTTTGTAATGTCAAAATAATTTTTTTTTACTAAATGCCTATGAAAGTATAAGTATATAAGGTACTTATAAAAAAAAACATTTTTTTAAATTTTTGTGTCGTGTTTGTCCGGCTAATCTCCGAAACGGCTGGACCAATTTTCACGGGACATTCACTGACAGATAGCTGATGTTACGGGGAATAACTTAGGCTACTTTTATTTTAGGAAAATAATTTGAGTTCCGTGCAAAAACATTAAAACCCATGAAATTATGAACAAAAGACAGATTTGAAAAATTATTTTTGCATTTGGTAGCCCAATTCTGGAGGATGGTTATAGACTATTTAACATCACGCTACGACCCTTAGGAGCCGAGCAAAATAACAAAGAAAGAACACTAAGCGAAAACGTAGTAATAGCGCGGGCGGGCGATTCAACGCGACGACAACGACGGGTCGGGGGACGAGGGAGTTTTATTAAAATGTGGCTGTTATTTTAGTATATTGTGTATCTTATGACATCCACGCGAACGAAGTCGCGGGGCTCAGCTGGTTTTATTATACACGTATAGATTTTCACGCAGAAAGAAAAGTTGGATGGACTGTGTTATAGATGAAATGGCTAGATAGGGGGTGACTACCGAGATGACGACTAATAACTAACTACTAATACTAACTGTGTATAGATGAAGTAGACATGTTCCGCCGACCACAAAGAAAATGAGTTATAGGCAGGAGAATGATGATGACAGATTGTCATGCAGTTAAATCGCCCTTTGAGTCATTCACTACTCAATAGATGACTGTCTTGACTGCATGCTGCGCTGCATGAGTCTAGCATATTGGAGTTCTAATTTCTTTTATTTAATCGTCTTCAAAAAAGGATGAGGTTATAATTATGTTCTTCTGTATGTATTTTTTTTAAGTACGTTCATCTATATTTTCGTCAATTGTGGAACAATTTTGAAAATTCTTTTTTCATTTGGTACAGGAAGCTTGCGCGATGGTTCTGTATTTTATTAACTTTGCGTGGGTAGTTTTTGAGTTAGCTTTGATAATTTACGTATTTAATCCACTTTGTGTATATTGAATGATGTTATAATACTTCCTGTCACTGATGTTTACAGAGCAAGTAGTGGTATACGAATTGGCGTGAACTGTGTGGAGTAGGTAGGCACCATAGTTAAAAAGTGAAAAAAAAACTTTTTTACAAAAACATTAAAACAACCGACTTCCAAAAAAAAAAAACTCGACAAAGTGAAACATAACTTTAATTTCGGAAGCCCAATGTCTTTAGATCTGTATTTTAGTTTTTTTTTTTTTTAATTCTCTACATCCTTAGAACTTGAATTACAAAACGAAAGCAGAAAATATGAGAAGGCTCATTTCTCATTAGATAAATCAATTTATACGCGGATACATTACCATGCGTGATCCAGATGAGACAATTTCCTGTGGTTCTAAACAATGTTGGTAAAATCAAAACAAAGACATCAATTTGCCAGAAGTAATTCAGATCAATTTTCGTCACGAGATAAGTAGCGAGCAAATCGCAACCCGACCCCGGAGGTCGGCTAATAGCAATTTAGCTCTGCACCGCTATGAGTCATGGCAGCAGCCAGTCGTGACAATTTTCACATAAATAGTATGAATTATGACGAAGCAGAAGACTCAATTCTGACAGAGCACGATAAAGAAGTATACTGTTATAAACTTATTAATGTTGCTCTTGATAAATATATATTTATACACTGCTAAATATAGTCAGTAGTGCATACATAATTATATCAGTGAATCTTATAACTGTCAACCGGCTGTGTCTCGTATTGGTGATTGCTATTAAACCATTAATAAGAAAAAAATTATGCTTCTCAAATTTACACACTTATTTAATTTAATCTATATAATTGTTATGAATCTTCATTTCTATTCTATATGCTATTAATTGAATTATTTTATTTTGTTAATTTTTATATTTGTATTTTTTTTTTTTTTTATATTTCTCGGGACCCCAGGGTCCCGGGCCTTTAGAAGGCATATGAGGGGCCGAAGCCAACTCGCAGAGGCCCGTTAGACGCTTTCAATGGAAATGAGGCACTAACCGACGATTATCCCTGTGCGTACTATGCAAGTGCACCCAAGGACAACCCCCGGATGGTGTAGGACTATTGCAGAATATGGAGACAAAAAAAAATTGGGCTATGGGTTTGGATGGCTAAAGTGGACTGGTTATCTAAAACTATGGAAGGACTATGGCCCCTGCCTGACCAATGTGTGATAAATACAATACACGGATAAAATGGCAGGGGGTGACTTGCACACTCAACAATGGGCCCACGGAAACGGTCGCTAGCACATAGTGTCGTAGCGACAAGGGGGCAACATGTCTTGAGGTGCTTAAGAGGAGTGGAGAGGTATTCCACGGCTATCAGGACAATCCCGGAAGTACGGTCAAGATCCCTACCAGCATCTTACTGGACTACTTCCTTCCTCCGAGCACGTTTGCTCTTGCGAATCTCTACTCAAGCCAGCCAATAAAGGCAAGAATGAGGTGGGAGGTCAGTTCTCGTCAGTGTTCACTCCAGCCGGCCAATAAAGGCAAGCCAGAGATGAGGAACATGACTTCTCCCGGGAGATAGGGTACGTGGGGTCGCTACTGCCCAGCAGCTCGCCACATGCTGCCCTGCGGGTTTCTGTATCTCTCTTGGTCTGGCTCCTCACCCTAGACCTGTTCCGGCAAAGTAACCTCTACCGGCACAGACCTAGAGTTCGAAGCGCGCAAGCCCCATCACGACGTCAACGTAGAGATACGGCGATGGGGGTCGTATTTTATTATTATTATGCTTTATGGACTGTATCTGAAATAAACGTTTTACATACATACATAAACTCACGTCTTCTTCCCATGGGGGTAGGCAGAAACTACAGAACGCCACCTACTACGATCCTTACATACTCCTTTTGCCTCGTTTACATTCATACATCTGGTCATACACGCACGCCGGTACTCGCAGTACTACGCACCTGACCTTTCTGAAGAACATCACCAATAAGATCACTATATGTCTTCCTAGGGCGTCCCCTTCCGGCGTTTCCACTCACATCTGCCGTGTAAATAACTTTTGTTAGTCGACTTTCATTCATCCTCTCAACATGACCAAACCGTCTAAGCATACTCTTTTCAATTTTTGTCACTACATCCTCTTTTAAACCGCACCGTTGCCTTATCACATCATTCCTCAGTCTATCATTTATAGTCACACCACACATGCTTCGCAAGGAACGCATTTCCACAGCATTTATTTTACTTTCATGCTTCTTTTGCCACACCCAACATTCATTTCCATACATAAGCGTAGGCACCAGCACACCATTGCGAACAGCCAGTCGGGCCTTTTTGGACATAAACTGGTTGTTCACAACCGCACGTATAGCACCATTCACTTTATTTCCCGCATTTGCTCTCCTTTCCACATCTTCATCTATCTTTCCATCCCTTGTAAACAGACTCCCCAAATATCACTCACTTACTTGCTCCACACTTTTATCATTCATTTTCACATCACACATCGATACGTCCTCTTCTCTTTCAAACACCATGACCTTCGTCTTATTCACATTTATATTCACCCCTTTCATTATTATTATTAAATTGATCCTATCTGGCATAAACATATCTATAAGTCCTATCATCTGAAGCAGTGTTACATTCGAGTGCGTTTCAGTACTAACATTATCAAAAGCTTTGATAGTATCATTTAATCCATGTGCTCCTTTGTTTTAGCTGTCTTCTCCTTAATTAGCTTCTTTATGTTGAACCTAATTGACTTTATTTTTATCTGTAGAGTTAGCAGCAGAATCAGTCAAAATTATTTCGAGTGTTTGGAATTTGCTTATTACTCTAAAGAATAACAATCTGTGTAACTTTTTTCCCCTTTGTATTCCTATTAAGTTTGTTAATACATATATATACAATTATACAGGTGTCCGGTAAATAATGGATAACCTTGAAATGGCATATAATAGACGTTATGGCATGGCTATTTCTTTTGGACCGGCCATAATGTCTATTATATGCTATTTCTAGGTTATCCATTCTTTACCGGACGCCCTGTATACCTATGTATGATAGTTTTTTGTTTGCTGTAGAAACATCTGTCTCTAACTCTCTATACTATTAGTCAAGGCGTTTTTTGTGTAGGTGTTGATTGTATTTGAAAACAAAGCGAATGCAATAACAGTTGTTTTGAAAATTATTACTATAGCATAAAGGCTGTGATATGTTTGCAATGCAATAAATTAAATTATTGATCAGAGAATTTATTTGCAAAAACTATGTAAGTATTTTCTAGTCATGGAAGTCGAGATCGCTTTATTTCATAAAGCGAAAATGGATTCTAAATGCCTTTTTAACGAATCTAAAATCTAAGTTATGTCCAAATCACGACGCTTTTTTGTACAATGTAATCAATTGGGGAACCATAAATAATATTAATTTAATAGATAATTATTAAAAACACATTTTTATTGTGGCATTTATTTAACTCATCTCAAATACAGATCATAATGCTTAGTAAACAGTCCGAATTGATTACAAAATTCCGCTTTTAGTACAATACGTCTGTTTGCTTATTTTTGTTTGTACACCGCATTATCAACGTGCTTTGTTTCGACCAAGATTGTAGTTACTAAACCTGGCGTGCGAAACATTCAACTGCTTTGAAAACACTTCAGTAGATATTGCATTTGCTTCGTGAACTTCATTTCACATGGAGTTCTCAAAACAGTCTTCTTCACTCGATCATGATTTGCTCATTTAGTGAGTATGTTTGCACTGTAACTTAAATTTGAACCGTTCCTAAGAAACGTTTTAGTGGGATTGCAAAGTAAAAAATTAAAAACATACGACTGATGACAGTGATGACATTAAGTATTATTTTAAACATGTGATGCGACGGATGCGACATAATTATTCAAAGTTGCACAAGCTTCACGTGCTTGGCTGTTTTCTGCGGACATTATATTTATAACTTTACAAAGAAAGACATTAAACGCACCCCACCCTTACAGTGGTTTGTCCCAGTTATATCCCAGAATAGCTGTCTGTTGGACATCATTAATAGCAGTTGACATAGGAAAGTAGGAAGGTGCGGTCTACCGGATCAATTTTCTGAAAATGGCACAGCCTGAGGTTTCGAGGTCAGTACAACCAGAAATATCACACCCATGAACTTGAAAGTTCAAGGCGTTTTGAGCTGTAACAGTACACGATAAAGTAGCGATTCAAACGGCAAGGGTTACTTGAAGATCTTCGAAGGTTGGTTTGGAGAACTATTGTAATGAAAATGGTCCAAAAATGTGAAAGGTCATTGGCATGATTGATGGTGCTATTGGTTTTAATATAACTATCGACAACACAGCTTAATAAGGTGTTTGACCCGACGATGCAGATATGGTGATGATAAGCGTTTTAGCAAATCTCGACGCTTAGATATGCTTTGTTTGTTTGTACAAGGTTTGGGCTCGCGTCTTTCTGGTTTTATGTTGAGTATGAAGAATTTTAGTGAACATATAAATGCGTTCAGGTATAAACTTATTTCAATTGGAATATTTTATAAGTAGTGCTACTGACCAAGTATTTAGAGTACTTTGGGGAGAGAAAGGGAGAGGGAGGAGTTATAATGCCAAACAAGAAGGTTTAATGGGTGAAACCTATAGGTTAGTTCTGCTGTTGTTAATCAGTTCGTTATAATTTAGATTCACGACCTTATGATCTGATTCAATCTAAATATTTTAATTTCTAAGATTTCCAACGCAAAATAACTGTGAGATAACAATTAAGACTTATTACGAGTTCACTTAGCTTCAATTATTATAGGTTTAAACTATCAAGGCTAAAGTGAGATAATTATCAGTTCACGTGAACATGCAACGCAGTCCGCAGTTGCGCTAAAGAATGCATTCGGGTCATTGTTGGGAGAACAATGTACGATTCACATCATTTTACGTCTTATACTACAGAACGACGGGAGATTTCGGACATTATTGTTTGTACAATACCCAATTGACAATGGGCTACTCAACGTGTAACTGTATTGTCGCATTGAAATGTGTGAACCTGTTGCAGGCAAAAATTTAATGGAAAAGCCATACGTGTCACCGAACCGTGATCCTCAAATGAATTCTGTATAGATGAGAATTTCTGGACAAGCTTGAAAAACTTTAATGTGTGACAAATGAGTAATGAACTATCGAAGATGTTACTGAATAAGAACCATGAAAAATTATTAATTGACTTGTGACGACGAAAATAAACAGACATCGATGAAGAAATGAAACTTATTGAACATGTTCGACCCAAACGCCTGTTCTATTGATTACAACTGTTAAAACAGATGTGTGTGTATATATCTGTGACTCACTACAGACAATATTAATAACGGAGACCTTGGACACATGCAGCCACCTTTCAAGAACGATAGAAGTACAGACAATAATAATGGAAATCTCGACTTTCTATGAAGGTCATGACGTGAACGATACAATTCTACAGTTATAACATCTTGCCGGCGATTATAAATATTATAATACAATGATGATTGAATTGATTGCAGTCGCTTATAAGTTACAACGTATCGCAGCAATAGATATTGTTCGATATCGAATCGATAAGATTAACGAAACCTTTTGCAAAGTCGAAGAAGATTTTGATTAGATGGTAGTTTTGGTTTTAAAGTGTACGCAGTTGCTGTTTTATTACAGTGTTTCCAACATTTATTGTTTTTTGTTCGTGTGGTTCAGTGAGCGTTTTCCTCGCTACAGAATTCTTCATTCATGTAAACTGAGGTTAGTAGGTTGATAAACTTTATCCTAAACAACCTTTACAATTTTCAATACGTCTTAAAGGTTTAATGCTAAGACGTTAATTAAAATAATTGTATCGGCAATGTGCGTCAATGATCAACTAGCATTGATCATTGCGTAGGTTACTTAAGTCGTTAGAGGTTCCAAAAGTTCTATGGGGCGGGGCCGTCGTCCAATTCTCTCGTACCAAACCGTGGTCGTGATTTGACCTCAATTCTTTCCCGTGACAGTCAAAATCACGCTTTCGTACGCTTTTCTTGTTCGTTTTATCTCGTTGGGCTGCATAATTTGCATCCGTTTATTTACGCTATCTCATTGTGCTTATTCATACGTTTTGCGCTTTTCTTCTAATGGTTTTGAATAATTTACTGAGCCTTAGTGGAACGGCCGCGGTGTTACGAAGGGAAATTCAATGACCAAATAAAAATTTAGTTTCACTTTTCTGTGAAGTACCTATTTTCTTGATTTTCTTGTCTTGATTTACCTACTTAGCATGTAGAGGAAATATTATTACTTGTCATAAATTTCCTCATCGGCTTATATTTTGTTTACGTAAAAAACCTTTAAGCCAACACTTTACAGACTTCCCGGTTTAAGTTACAAAATATTCTTGTTGATGCGCCACTGAAGTTCAGACTGCAGCTTCCTTCCTTAGTCGAGTTCTTATAACACCAATGTTGTTGAATTTACGTTTCTCTTATCTTGTATTTACTTGTTACTTCAAGTAAACGCCGGGTTTCTCTTCGGTCTATCGGCTGTTCCATGATACATATCTCCACCTACCTATTGTTTTTACACGGGCTGGTAGGTAATAGCTTTCTGGTTTAGGTAATTTCACTAAAAAACACTCACTCACTAAGCAAAGCACTTTTGTATTTACCTATATAGAAACGTAAACAAGAATATTTCTTATTAGATCTCCACTTTTATTTTGTCTTTTCATCATTATCTTCCTGTAGCATTCCACTAATATATGCATCTCAAATCGCATTTAACGATTTTCGGCTGCTCTTATTCAGCTGTTACCTTTGTCTCTTATTCTTCCAAAAATAAATCATATGTATGTGGGCTGATTGTGATAAATTATGTCTATCGATTACTCTCAGTGGCATGCATGACATAAAGTATGATCGTGCAGTCGTGTACAAGTTCTATGAAAAAATATGTATTATCATTCATCATCATAGCCCATTGTTTACCAGTTAAGTTCCTCAATTCTCTCTCAACTATACGACTTGCGTAAAACTGTTCGCTTAAAGAGTTGGTTGATTGGCCGCCATTTAAATCATTATATGCACTACAATTTAGAAACTATCTGCAATGAGGATTCTTTTTTCATCTTTTTCCATTTTCAAGGCTACTTCTTCTCCATCGTTGTGCCCTCACCGCTAAGGACCATAACCACATCAACGCTTTTACAAGCTAATATGCATTCTTCCGAGTATCAACTTTCATTACATCCAGAAAAAACTATCGGCTTCAAAAAGATTCAATTTGGTTCAAGTACCTACCTCTTCTCTCCGGAGATATAAATAACTTACAGCCATTAGCTCAGCAAGTCACCTTCGTCATTAAACGCAACATGCATGCGCATTTTTAAGTGCAATCTTCCGTTAAACGGCCGCATTGCAACTAAAAGCAGTTCTTATACTCTTGCAACACAAACTCTGTGATTATTCCCCTTCAGTTTTGACACAAAACGTCACGGTAAGCGACGTCATCAGACGCCACCACCAAACGTTTATCCACAGAGTACTCTTTTATATCGTTTATCTATTTCATCATTTCCGTTAAGCTGGATTAATTTTATCTGACTTTCACCGTGTATCAATTTAACTGTTACTGACCTATTAAATTCCCCCTATGTGAACCATATAAGGTTGAAAATTTGTAACTCTTCCGGAACTTAATCCAGCTTACTGTATTACTCGTTACAGCGTCACACCAATACAATTTCGTTATAAATCTGTTTGTTTCGATAAATTGTGATGAATAAAAGCATGAAATTTCAAGAATATCATTTCACAGTTCATTGCTCTACTTCTGGTATCTTTGACCGTCAAAAAGCGATCACTTTTGGTCTGGATTTGCTACCTGTGCCTTAATCTTTCACAAACATTAGTTTCATCTCAATTTTGTGGAGTTGAATGAAGTAATGGTAAGTTTTTGCAGAAATTCTCAATTCATAAGATCAGAGCACATTTTCTTAGCGATTTCCTCAATCATCATAAGAATAGCTTCAACGTGAACGTTTAACGTGAAAGTGAATGTTTACATTTCCTCAGATTTAATTGAACATTTTAAAGTAAACAAAATAATAAAAAAGTCTTGTGTAATTTGGTTCCGTTGAACTAATCTCACAAGTTACTCGACCGATTCGTATAATCCTTTCACCGCTGTAAAGCCCACTTCATGCCAGATCAGTGTCATCATAACTTCTGGGCTTTTTTCTTATCTCATAACGGTCAAATATTTCGAATCTTAAATCCCTCACGATGTTTCACTTAGGCGCTATCTCTCTTTAATACCTTTCACGTCATCTACTTTAATTAGGTACGTCCTTTTTCTGTCTTTCAATCTTACTATAATAAAATTATGAATTCTGTAATGAATCATAACTTCATCCCTTGCATAAATAACCACTTACAGCGTATCGGCACAGGGATCTCTTTTAGATCTCTCTTTTGCTGGATATTTCTAGCGTTCTTTGATTTGGAAGCACTGTACATTATAACCCACCGATTTTATATAGTAGCTATTTTTATTTTGGTAAAATATACCCTTTTTTGTGTATTTTTGACATTCCTAAAACCAGCAAATTCATAGGGGCCGAGAAAAAAAAAAAAACTTCATGTAGTGGGTCTAAGTTTGGTTTCCAAACAATAATGATGACAGATGTCTCGAAGTATGGCGTGGTCGACGGAGCCCCGCTCCGCGGGGCTCCTGTTTCTGGGTGGTTTAAAAAAAAATAACCACTAACCTTCTAACCTAACCTGTCCGTGTCGGGGTGCCCCAAGTCCCGAGCTCGCTTCGCTCGCTCTTGCATCCTAAGTTTTATTGTTGTTCATTATGTTGGTGTGGTAAAAACAATGAAAAATGAAACAATGACAGATACAATTGTCACAAAAAATATATTTTATTTCGTAAATACGTCTAAGTTTTTGAAACTTTACTATTTATTTTCTCGAAAACTATTCATTTGCTGGCCGTGTCATTTTGCAAAAGTGTTTTACATGAAGACATCTATACGCAAAAAAAGTTTAACGCTTCTCACGCTTGGGTTATAATGTACAGTGGAGCCTTTGATTTGGTTTACCTGGTTGTATGTGCTTTTACTGTCACAACACCTCCAGGTTTCTTAAAACCTCTCATATTTAAGCCAACACGTACTACCCGAGCGTGTTAGGTCATTCTCGGTCGTTTCTCTATTTAAATATTGTGGTAGATAGAACAATTTTTTGCTTCCGGGCGTCATCCACCGGAACAGCCGCGCAGCCATTGTTATTTTTTTTACTATAAACCCAATTACGTAATACTGTATATATGAAAGTGTTACAGTATATACGCGTTGCTGGTCTGAAAGTGAGTTAATGATATTCTTAGTTCACGTTATGGTTTATGTTCAAGGTATTAAAGCAATTATGATGTACAGCATCATGTTTAGTTATGTAATTAATGTTATCATGTCTGTCTAAACGCTTCCTACTGCCAGTTATAATTAGCGCGTTATGGGAGTGTGCTCGTGTTATGAATGCATAAGTTGCAGATGCTCTTTCAATCTTTATGTCTGGTTAATTAATATTTTATGAAGGTTTCTTTGTATGATATGCGGAATAAGGATCCTTGATAGACGTGTAGTCCTCATGAACTAAAAGAATGAGATAAATATTGTCTTGTGATTTGAGAATGATTCATATATACTAAACGATTAGATTATAGCACGTTATGATTTTGGTACGTTTCGGGACTTTTTTTTCACATATTCCTTAATTATTTGATTCAATACAGAAAATTTTCTTAAAGTATTGCTGTCGTAAACGTAGCTAATAAATATTTAATCCGTTGCATATTCCTAATGCCTACTGGGAAAAATAGTGACTGTATCATCACTTGCATATCGCGTGCCGCAGATAATAGCAAATTATAAATAAAAGCTTTAATAATAGGTAGGAGGAAAATGGTAAAAAGATAAACGTCCATTCCTGCCTTGTATGTGGAAAAAAGCATTAAAAACACAATATTATCCTATGTCGCAATTATGGTTACCTATATTCCTTTTGACTAATATTATGTATTAATATTTGATAATAAATAATGCACGTTATAGCCAGGTATTATAAGACAGAAATTAAAAACTATAATCTTTCGGGACTCGGTTACAGGTCGCGTCTTTCTAACCCGAATTAGACCAATACTACCAACAATGAGTAGATAATATTACCATTTCTATATAAAATTGCTGGATATTGCTCATTCTACCTCCGTAAAAAGTGTTTGCAACTCTGCAAAGTCCAAAACAGTTCAATTTATGAGGCTGCAATATTAAAAATCACAACATTAAAATTTTCCTTTCTCCTTTCCAGTAAACAATGACGATGGATAAGCAACTAGTCTGGGTGCGGGACCCCAACGAGGGGTTCATTCTGGCCCGACTACACGAGCTCATGGGGGAGGAAGCAGACGTCTTCCCTGTGGACAACAAGTACCCCAAGAGAGTCTGCAACTTCGAAGACATATTCCCCGCAGGAGATCCTGGGAAGGATGTTGATGATAACTGTGAGTATCGCTTGGTAATTTTTGGTCCTTCTGGCCACGCCTTCTTAGCAAATCAAAAGATTCTGGAAGACGTAAAAGACTACTAACGTTGTATTTGTTAAAATGGACAAAGATATGAAAGACAGTCTAGCTAATTGATTCTACACGATATCTTAAGAAAATCATAGAGTCAAGTAGAACCAAGAAGAGGTAGATAGACTAGCTGAAGGAGACAAAAGTTGAGATTTTCAGGGTATTATAGAAGGAGGATTTACTATAAATAGATGATGATTGCTACTCGCACCAGTGCACAACACCTAAATTATGTAGGTATAGACGACTAAAACCCGTAACAAAGGCTACGATGATAATGAGTTAATAACTGAATGACGTAGTAAAATCGCTGAACAATGACAAAAATTAGATGACCCATTGCGAAAGATAGCTGAAACTAAAATGCGATAACGTGTTGGATATTCTATGTGTTATTGTACTTTTAATACCCTGATTTTATTTGTCTGATAACACAAAATCAAAGCACAAAGAGCAGTATGTATAAAGAAAAGTAATATACATATATTCACTTGCATATGAAAAATAAAATGGCAACATTAGATAGGCGTCAAGTGAGGATAATGATGATCACTGCAATGACCGTTTCTTAGCCATTAAATTAATACAAACATGCTTTGTTGCTGCTTATTCACTTAAGCAGAACATGTAAATGACTATTACCCTGCATCGACTGTTAAATAAAGGTTGAAATTGAAACAATGCACAAGATTATTTCATGGAATGCATTACGTACATTATGTACATACCTGAAGTACGTTGTAAAGTCGCTAGAGCAAGATCTGAAAACATTTATTACAGTAAACAAAACAATACCTAAGACATACTGCTCTTATGGATCAAAGGGGAATGGTTAGACCTGAGTAAAACAGCTAAGGTAGATTGCTACCTCTATGGTCTAGGTCTAGGAACATTTCTGTGCATACAGTGCAATCATTGTATGCACAGAAACGGTCGTTGTAAGCAATTTTGAGAGAGGTCTGTGCCATCCAGTGGTTTCGAGGATACCCCTCATTGCATGAACTGGGGGTCTACTCCCTAAGTCCGTCAACGAAGATACGGGCCCATCCGAAATTAGTTAATCCGTCAAAACAAGTGTAAAATTAAAATTTTCGGACGGGTAGAAACACATCGGGCGTAGGGACAACTGTAAGTATAAAAAACTTTTATGCAAAAAAAAAACAAACAACTTCCAAAAAATACTACAAATTGAAAATAACTTTAATTTCGGAAGTCGGTGTCTTTGGATCTGTACTTTAGGTTTTTGCCACCGACTTCCGAAATTAAAGTTATTTTTCACTTTGTAGGGTTTTTTTGGAAGTCGATTGTTTTTTTTTTTTTTGCAATAAAGTTTTTTTTATTTTGCACTTTTTAGTGGGTCGGTTTGTAATTTATCTAAGTTACAATAGCTTAATAACAACTGCTCATCGCCTTTTACAAAATATTGCTTTTCCCGATACAGGGATGTTAATTGTTGAGGAGTTCTCCTGGTATTTCACCATCAGCTCCACTTCACCATATGCATTGTGACGAGCTTACGCTTAGCGATCGAATCGTAACTCGTGAAATAGTT
The DNA here is from genome assembly GCA_947568875.1 of Fissipunctia ypsillon. Classification (NCBI taxonomy): domain Eukaryota; kingdom Metazoa; phylum Arthropoda; class Insecta; order Lepidoptera; family Noctuidae; genus Fissipunctia; species Fissipunctia ypsillon. The sequence goes on from OX387649.1 coordinate 21,428,655, forward strand.
ATTATTGAGTTGTTCCGGTGGCCATCTGTGGTCTTCATCATCAATTCCACTTCACCAAATGGTACTCGTACTTTCCGAGAGCAAATGCACAAGTTACTATATAAAATACCCAAATCGCTATAGATGTGCCTATAATAATAGAAGAGTTCCCTCGATTTCTCCAGGATCCCATCATTAGATCCTGACCTGATGACAATGGGACCACTTGTAAAGTATAACTTTTCAAACAAAAAATGAATTTTCCAAATCGGTCTAGCCGTCTTCGAGTAATCGAGGAACACATAAAAAAAAAGATTCCGACGAACTGAGAACCTTCTTCTTTTTTCGAATTCGGTTAAAAATCGTGATGTCATTCATTCTTAGTTCGGCAACCGAACTAATCTTATGTCTGTAAGTGATACGGAGTAGGAAACGCCCGTAATTTCGGCCGAAACTACAGACTACATGCTTAGAGAGCAGACCCCTGAGCAAAATGAAATTATCTTGTAACTATATTGAATTGTCGTTCCTACGTTTCTTACCCATAGCCCATACAAAGCATGATGGATATTATATCTAAGTAATGCAACATTCGTCATCCACCGTCACATCTTACGTTTTTTACTGACAAGAATTAATTGACGTAATCATCTTACGAGTTAAAGCGATTAACTTTAATGAGGCATATAAATCGATCCCTGTAATAGCGCTCCTGGAATAGAATCGAACCTGTTTTAAACTAGTTTAGGATTTATTTTTCTCATGGTCTTATAATCTTGTTCCTTGCTTACTAATGCCAGGTATCTGAATACCTTTACGAGATTAAATCGAGAAGGTTTCAATAGATTTGCTTTTTAAAGAGCCAGAGCGAATCTGTAAATATTTGGTCCTTTTTTCCGCATTTACTGCATGACTTTTATGCAGTTTTTTGCCCGGGTGCGCCTCACTGCAATGCTGTCTTCATTTGTTGGGTTTTACGTCGTCAATGAGTAATTCATTGGCTCTTATATCATCTGTCACGATATCCAGCCATCGACTGTTCGGGTCACGAGGTCGTGGTCTATATTTAAGTAGATTAAGTACAAACAAACCTTAGCGGGGTGAAGCTCCGATGCCGAACGAAACTATCTTTGGTTCTTGATTATTTGTAGTTCATTTTTATACCAATGATATTGTTTTCTTTTGCAACGTCAAAATTACATAAGACTGCAGTTCCGCAAAACGTCTGCCCGTCACCACTTCCTATTGCTTTAGCTGGGACGATGAAGTGGCGCAAAAAAACTCTAAATTTAGTGGGAGCCTTTGCAACTCTTAAAAGTTAGACTGGGTAATCTCTACACCTTGATACCCTTCAGTTTTATTATCTAAAACCTTTGCTTAATTAAACCTATTTTTCAGGTGAGCTGATGTTTCTCAACGAATCAACACTTCTAAACAACATCCTAACACGATACAAGAAAAATAAGATTTATGTAAGTAATAACCGATCACGATAGTAACCTACGACTCATTTCAAATGCCTGAAGTTTTCACCTTGAAAATGTTTTATACGTACTTGTGTAAGTGCTTACTATGCTTGCCGTAGAAAATTATGTACGAGTATTGATTCCGTTGGTTTTCCTTGTCCAATGTCTTTTACCGAACGTATATATGACGCAGATTATTCAGTAGGTATTGCTTAGGTAGTAGGTACTGATTATTTTTTTTTATTATTTAAATGCACGATGTACTAAGTACATAGCTGGAAGACATTGGGGGAGGCATTCGCCCGGTGGGATGGAAGGACCAATAAAATGAAACGTTTCCGTCTTTGTTATTTCTTGAGGTGACGTAGATCGTAGAAAGGTTTCTAATAAGAAACGAAGGCAATGGTATTAGTTGTTATTGATTCTGTTTTATTTTAGTAAACACCTTCTGATAAATAAACCCATTGTAAACAAACGATACACACATAATTACCACAGACATCTAAACCAGTGACATCACAAAAATTACTCATCTCTCAAAAGTAAACAAACAGTACAGTAATGTGTACCTATATCTTTTACAGACGTACGTAGCAAATATCCTGTTGGCTGTAAATCCTTATGAAGACATTAAGGACATGTACTCTTCTAGCACCATCAAGAAGTACCAGGGGAAGTCCTTGGGAGAACTACCGCCTCATGTTTTTGCTATCGGTAAGAGAGTTACAGCCCGATGCAAACTTAATGGCGGCTCGGAACATGAGGCGAGTCGCTGCGCAGTAACGAATTTACGTGTCAGCGGGGGTGCCGGCTGCGGTATTGCGCAGCGAGTAGCGCACTTCACAACCGCCATAAAGTTTGATGGGTACTATACAAATCAGATAACAGTGTCGGTTTCCCCATAGTGTTAAATTAAGACCACATTGTTGTATCGGGGTGCGATGTGGCGCGCCAGATCAATACCAGTTTCATTTATCACAATCCGACAGCACGTACCTAAACATAGCATGTGAATGAAAGCTTTAGTCAGCAAATGTGCTGTTGAAACTGGCGAAATGTGGGTGTATACTATAGATACACCTTTGCCTAACCCTTCGGAGATTACAGGCGTGATGTTATGTTATGCTGTAGTAAACTAGGACTAAGCTGGACTAAGGATACCGTTTCTACGTTTGTAAATAGTCCCATTGGGAGCTGATCTCTAAAACAACGAGCGCGGTCAGGCTGACAGAAACGTTAAACTACATAGTGATTTGTGTAATAATTGTATTTCCCAATGTAATTCCATTAAATCGGCACCCTATTGGATTGCCAATTTACCATATAAATGGGAAATACCGTTCCAATCCTTAGCTGCCTTTTTGTCAGCATTCGTTTTTTGCCCAGCTTGCAAACCGAACCAAAGAGAGAGTCCACATTCTACATATATCTATGCATTTTCATCAATAAGCAGACAACTTAAAGGCTCCTGCAAACAGGCGCGACACGCGACGCGACACAAAGGCACCCGTGTCGCGCGACGAGTGGTGCCTTTGTGTCACGCGTGATTCGCGTCACGCCTATTTGCAGGAGCCTTAACAAGTAACACGTTCGAGTAACCCACAAGATTTAAAAATAGATGGTGGTCTCGAGAATTACCTACTTGTTACCATTAGACAGCTTTCGAAATTGTAATGTTTAATTTAAAGAAAGTAGTCACTAATGTATTATTCAGCCTAATTTCCTTTCGTGACGAACTTAATTCGAGGGCCATATTGCGTTTAAAGACGTCAGTAATTTGTTGTTCTCAAGCACCATTAAAGGTGAACGTCCACTGGCCGCACCGGCCGCAATGCAAGCACGGCACTCAACGGATTTAGAAATGAACCGAGCGCTCGATGCGGGCGGTACCGATAGTGGATGCAGTGCTTTATGAATTCATACAAAGCAAACCAAAATTCGGTGCGTGCCGTGCGTGCGCTGCTGCGGCCGGTGCGGACTGGTAGACCTTAAGTCAACTGTTTTCCTTCTATTAAAAGTCTAAACATAGTCGGGAAAATTATCTAACAATGGTGTAGACACCTATTTTTTATTATGGATAAACTGATTAATAACATTTCTGAATTACGTCACTGAGTAAGCGCAGCTGTTTGGGGACCTAGCCAGTAGAGAACTTCCTGCTTTACGTGCTCTACACGTGATAGTGCAAAATGCAACTGCTATTTTTGCTGCAGAATTCTCAGTAGACCAGTCAGAGAATGACTCGATATGCATAAATTCTAGATTTACTAGAATATAAGCCTTCGTTCACACGGACGTAAAAATATCGCGGCGATTTATTTTCGCGCACTGGATTTTCAACGCTCTGCTTGGAGCCGAGAGTTGAAAATCCAACAGTGTTTTTTCGTCGCGTTTGAATGCACTCTGTTGGATTCTCAATGCTTGGCTCAACACCGAGAGTTGAAAATACAGTGCACGATAAAATCGTCGTTGTGAAAAAATTGTGACATTTATTTAGATCATCTCAAAAACAGGTCATAATACTTATTGAGCTAAGTTTATTAGATGACACAATAGAAATGTGTTTTTAATAACTACGTATTAAATTAATACAGGGTGTAAGGGACAGCCCTCCGCAGACTGGATGGGGTGAAGATGACTGGTACATGAAATTATTTCAGAAACGTTATGGGAATCCAATAAACCTGATTTTTTCTGTTAACTCACACGCAATGTATCGTTACCGTGGCAAAACGCGCGTAGCGAACGGCAGCGCGGCGAGCCTTAGGCCGCCGAGTATTTCAACATCCATTGCTGATTTTTTGATTTTGGTTGTTTTATTTACATAAATGGAGTACTGCGTACGGAGAATGTAATTTTACATTGAAATAAAGGACCAATAACTGAAAATACGATAAAAAAATGAAAATTTTCCTGAGAAATTTAACCGTGGAATATGATTCAAAATAAGGAGCTGAATGCACCCTGTTAGTTTGCGGAGGGCTGTCCCTTACAACCTGTATTATTTGGTCCCGTGTGAGCGAAAGAGGTGACAAAATGAGACAGCCCTCTTCCATTAAGAGGGCTGTCACATTTTATTGGACAGGATTTTGACAAATTGAAATTCCAAAGTAACCTCTGCCTCCCACATAAATATAAAACATATTATATTACTTCACAGCCGACAAAGCCTTCCGTGACATGAAGTCCCTCAAGCAGTCGCAATCCATCATAGTATCGGGTGAATCAGGTGCCGGCAAGACTGAGTCAACGAAGTACATACTCAAGTACCTGTGTGACCTATGGGCGAAGGGCGCTGGGCCTGTTGAACAGAAGATTTTGGATGGTAAGTTTATCAGGAATATACTTATTACCCGACTACGCAGGAAGGAGGGTAATATTTTTCGAAAGTATGTATGTTTGTCTATTTCTTTGGCACGCTCTGTAACCTAAACGACTTGATGGATTTTAACATACGAGGTGTCGTTAGATTCGTCTTAATTGTGGGAGTGACATATAGGCTATATTACTATATAATATTTATATATTGCATCTGTAAATACAAATAAATTACAACAATCATCATCTGCCTAGCCTTTTCCCAACATGTTGGGGTCGGCTTCCAGTCTAACCGGATGCAGCTGAATACCAGTATTTTACATGGAGCGACTGCCTATCTGACCTCCACAACCCAGTTACTGGGTAATACGATACCCCGTGGTAAGACTGGTTGTCAGACTTTCGGGTTTCTGACGACCCGTAACGACTGTCAAAGATAAACGAATGACAGCCGGGACCAACGGCTTAACGTGCTTTCCGAGGCACGGAGGGGTCTTGATATGTAAAGATGGTCACCCATCCACGGATCAACCACGGCAAGCGTAGCTTAACCTGACCGATCGACCCGTGCGGCTGTTATTTCTTAGCCACAAGCCCCTCACTTAAATAAATTACATCAATATTGGTATCAAATAAAAACTATTAACCCTCTATCACTCATGAACTGGGATTTATTTGATTTTTGGGATTGGTGATGACAACAAAAAAATAAAATACACGTATTTTTAGTTTTTTTATTATTTCAATTATTTCCAAACAAAAATGCAAAAATAGGGAGTGTTGCCTGCAAGCAACACTGAGGTAAGTGGTAAAAATCTATACCTGCTTATAATAGTACGGCAGCATAATGACATGTTACGAAAGATGGAAGTTTCTGAAGCAATTCTTGGTTTTCGTGTAGCATAAGGCTACTCCGCATTTTTCACACATATTATGGGTAAATCCAACACACTGTGGGAACTTGCATCTCATTTTTTTATCAGACCATCGTGGCCAGTGCCCAATTTGATCTTGCCGAACTGCTTTCGGAGGCACATACTGAGCAGGACCTTTGTGCTTTTTAGCTTGAATTTCCGTCTCCAGTGACCGTCGACTAGATATACTAGGCTTCACACCCATTTTGCAAAGGGTCACAGCAACCTCCAGACGAAAATCCGCTGATGATAAGCAGCCTGAATGAATACTTTTTTCTTTATAAACCCTTTTGTAAAGTATCCATGCATTGGATATTGTGACATCCAAATAATGATAAAATAGTCGCATAGGCCATCGTTTGCTTCGCAAACGAATTTTATATATACCCATGATACTGTCAAGAAGATCAACGCCACCCATATGGCGATTATACTCTCCAACCACATAAGGTCGCTTTATGCTCACATACCTTGAGTTTTGTTTATCCCATCTTTGAACATTAGTTTCAGGTTGTTGCCCTGCATAGGTCGAAGCCAGATTGACTATCTTGTTATCCTTCCATGCGACAGTTGAAACGTCGATCCCGTTTACATCGGCTACGTATTCCTCTGAATAGCCTCTAACTTTTTTCATCATTAGCTTTTCTGATGACAGCTTACAATCAGGTATTCTATTTCTTCTAATAGTACCGACACTGAGAATGCCTTCTTTAGCCAGATATTCCATCAGACGAAGTGAAGTAAAATAATTGTCAAAATAGAGTTTGAAGGTTTGATGCCTTGGAATCATACGCGCTAACCTCACGACAACGTTAGATGAGGCTCCTAAATCTGGCTCTCCTTGTAAGACCACATTTTATTTGCCTGTTTCGATTTCTGTGTTATAGGCAAAGCCAGAAACGCCACTCAAAACAAAGACTTTATAGCCCCACTTGTGTGGTTTGTTAGGATTGTATCGCTTCAACGTATTTCGTGCTTTAGTGGAACACATTTGCTCATCCACACAAATATACTCTTCCATTGGGACTTTACTATACGCCTCATTCAAGGAGTCTACAATTGGACGTATTTTGTGTATCCGATCGTGTTCGGGATCCCTCCTAGGGAGATCTTTGCTATTGTCATTGAAATGCAAAATTTGACGCACTTTTTCAAATTTGTTCAATGTCATGGTTTCCTGTATAAGAGGTGTTCCAAGTATGGCACTCCAGTGGTTGGTAACTCTAGGTAATTGGATAAGAGACATTAGATATGTTATACCTATGAACTGCCTGACATCCTCCTCAGAAATCCGAAAAGCACTGTTAGGATCTTTCTGAACTTGATATAAATTAGTCTCTTCAGAAATTTTCTTCATCAGTTCATTTGAAAACAGGTAGAGAAAAAACTGTATGGGAGTATCTAGCTCAAGAAGATCAGGACCCAGGTTCTTGTTTCCCGTAAACATGAGCTGCTCTGCATTCAAGTCAAGATTCTTTTTTTTCCACCGTAAATTCAATTTAGCAGGCTTCGCTTTAGCAGTTGTTCTTGGATTCTTGGGTTGAGAAGGCCCAGCAGTGCTCTCGCTTGACGATGTAGTTTCCATGCCAAAGGAAAGATTTTCATCAGGAGTTTCTATTAGGGAATCCAGATCAATATCTTCTTCTAAAACCTCATTTTCAAAGGTGTCCAATTCAGGAACGAAATCAGGATCACCAAGACTGTCGTCATCAAAATCTAGATCATCTTCACTATCTGCACCATTATTTAGCGCAAAACTAATGTCTTTATCACTAAGGAGTTGCTCACGAGACATTCTGAAACATCAAAAAACAGCAATAAGTATTGACAGGTATCAAACTAAATTTTGCACTTGACGCCTAATGTAGCTTACGGGCAACAAACACAATTTGCCAAGAAAAACTAAGTAAAACATAAAAAGTATTCAAAAATAACATTACACAATAAACTGTAAACACTTACCTTTACAATTTATCAAAAACAGCAACAAAAGACAAGCAGATCTATTTTTAATCACTTTTCAAAATCTCAGTCAACCGCCACTTTTCGTAAATATCAACTCGCGAAACACTAGTCTCAAATTGAAACAAGTAACGCCATCTAGTTACAATTTTTGGTACTAGTTCCTTAGTCCGGAGTGTAGCCTACGGGTTACAATGCGTGATAACGTCAGGAAATCAGTTCTATTAAAATTTAAGGGCTTTGAACAGTATGTTGCCTACAGTCTACACTATGCTACAGAGGGTTAATGAGTCAATTCCAAATATATTATCTGGTAATTAGTGACCGATACATAAACACGTGAATGTACTCATGATAACTTTTAATAGAGGACCAAACCTGAAATCGCCAAAAAAATCTGTTGTTCCCTACATTTTGACGAGTTATGCGAACATAAATGTAGGGAACAGCTGATTTTTTTCACGCCTGCGATACCTTACAAAAACAAAGTTCAATGCTTGTTATTCTCTTTTCAGTTATGTATTTTTGCAGTCGGGACTTTTGTTTTATATGTATCTAATAACAAAATAATCAGAATGTGAGAGAACCATAAGCAGGATCTAAAAAATGCTGTTCCCATACTGAAGTGTGTTTTGTTGTAGAATCTAACTGTTTAGCTAGTACACTTGTGCTTGCCTGTCTTGTGCTATACACGGAATAGAGATAACTGTTTTTTTTATTTCACTGCTGGGTAAAGGCCTCACCTCTCTCCTTTCATACATGGTTATCCACTGAAAAAGATTCATAGTCACTCATACCTATGAGTGACTATACGTCCAAGCGCTATGTTGACTGTTAAACAAAGAAATAAGGTGCAGAAATACATTTGCGAGCAACCAAATCGACTCAACTCCTAATCATGCATTTCGACTCAAGTTGCAATAAAGCTGAAACTTCGGGCTTTAAAAATTAAGTTTTCCATAAATGGGATAAGAACTTTTTGAAAAAAGAAACTGCTTTGTAGGTTTGCATGGGTTGAATGGGGTCGAGTCGATTTGGTTGCTCGCGAGTGTAGTTGCAGTTTGTAAACTAAGCGCCTACGCTTCTCTGAATATATTATAATACTCGTTCCTAAAACCCGTCTCGACAACCAGCTGATGTGTTATAATTAATTCATTTCAAGTTTATAAATAAACATCACATTATAATATATAATGCAACAATTCTGCAATACTAATATAAATGTACTATAATACCTACCGAAACTTATATCATTGACATAAATACATAATCAATTTTGATATATCATCATCTGCCTAGCTTTTTCCCAACTATATTGGGGTCGGCTTCCAGTCTAACCGGATGCAGCTGAATACCAGTATTTTACATCGAGCGACTGCCTATCTGATCTCCACAACCCAGTTACCAGGTAATACGATACCTCTTGGTAAGACTGGTTGTCAGACAATCGCGCTTCTGACAACCCGTAAAGACTATCAAAGATCCACGAATGACAGCCGTGACCAACGGCTTAACATGATTTCCGAGGCATGGAGGGGTCTCGCTATGAAAAGATGGTCACCCATCCATGGAACAAGCGTAAGCCGGGGCGAGCGTAGCTTAACCTGATCGACCGACCCTTGTGGCTGTTATTACTTAGCCATGAGCCCTTGTAGTAATCCATTTTGCTAGATGTGTAGTTTTGAAAATGTCTACCCTGTTATTATGCTAAGCTATTATTTGATAAATACCTATATGTCTCGGGCATGATTTTTTTTCTAAACCAGTACCTTCTGTTCAAATCAGAGGGGCAATTCCCGTAATTTTAAGAACGTTCACAGTTTGATCTCAGTCTCAATAATGTCAAAAATAACTATAATTTCCCTACATTTTTGACAACTTATTGACATTTGATTGTCTCTGAGATGAGATTGCGACTAGTTTTTGAACGTTTTTAGTTACGGGAATTGGGCTTCAGGACTCTGTTTAGACAGACGTTGGCAAATAACAATTGAGAATTTATTGTAATAGACCAGTTGATCTACTTTTTTTTAGATAAAATAAATATGTGAGCGATTCCGGGGAAGGTCGTTTGTTAAACATTATGTAAATAAAATAAGATTCGGCCTTGTGTAACGGTTGCAGTGTTAATATCAGGTTTAATAATGATAGAGCACTATTCATATCATATTACTGTTTTTAACTACAGTTAATTAAACATTAATGTATGCATCAGAAATGATAACGCAATTAAATTTTAGTTTGTGACTTAATTATGTCCAGTTCTGTTAATAGTTAGTTGCTTTTTGATTAAACGAGACGTGATTAAACTATTTTTATTCAAGCGCAATTCAACTACTAAGTTAAGTTTGTTCTTAGGATAAACTCATCCCAACTACGGAACCATTCATTGTGCGTGGTCCGACACGCATTTGGCCGGTTTTTTTTCCAATCCTATTGTAATTTCAGTCAGATATAATGTCAGACTTAGAAATAAGTTTAGTCGTTGGAGCTTTTTGTTGTTTATAGACAAAGGGGCGCCGATCCTTTTCATGCCACTATCCTATACTCCTTATTTACAATTTACTAGACAGATTTTATACAAATCACTATCACGTTAAATAGATAGAATGCTGTTTATTATGTACGTTCGTGGCTAAGTAATAACAGCCGCACGGGTCGATCCATCAGGTTAAGCTACGCTTGCCGGGGTTGTTCGTGGATGGGTAACCATCTTTATATACTGAGTCTCCTCCGTGCCTCGGAAAGCACGTTAAGCCGTTGGTCCCGGCTGTCATTCGTAGATCTTTGACCGTCGTTACAGGTCGTCAGAAGCCCGAAAGTCTGACAACCAGTCTTACCAAGGGGTATCGTATTACCCAGTTACTGGGTTGTGGAGGTCAGATAGGTAGTCGCTCCATGTAAAATACTGGTATTCAGCTACATCCGGTTAGACTGGAAGCCGACCCCAACATAGTTGGGAAAAGGCTAGGCAGATTGCTCTTTATTATGTACACCATAAAATTACAGATATAAATCGAGAAATGCATAGGTACAAAAATGGTCAAGGTAGAGCCGTGGTCGCACCCACTGTATACTATACATACCATGTTTGTTTAATGGAGGTGTTCCTGGCACCCACATCATCATAGTAGGTATACAGTAAGTGCGACCACGGACCATGACCTGGGTTAGGACATAAAATACTTTTGTCCTGGTAGTACGTTCCTGTGGGCTAATTTCCGATATCCAGGCGGGTGAAGCCGCGGGCTAGTAATATTATAAATGTGAAAGCAATTCTGTCTGTCTGTTACCTTCCACGCCTAAACGACTAAACCGTGTCCGACCATTATGAAATTTGACAGAGAGGTGACCTGGGACCTGAAGAAAGACATAGGCTACTTTTCATTCCGGAGGATGTTTGTGTAAAAAAATGATGAAATACAAAATACACACAGACAAAGTCGCGGCAACAGCTAGTTTATTTATTTACTTATATATACTTTATTGTACACCAGATTATACATTACATAAAGATACATCTTAAACTACAAAATATACAATTGGCGGGCTTATCGCATACTGCAACCTTGGAATAGACAGTGATTTTCTGGACATTAAATGGGATTGTTCTTGGTGCAAATAAAAAGTATATAAGTACAATATACTATAATAGATACACAGATACATACATATGCTATATAGTAGATAAATATGCCATATAATACCACCAGTATAGAGGCATGAGGAACAGGGTGTAAAGTTCACTCATCCTCTATAGAAAAGGGAGGATCCTCCGACCAGACGGGTGTTGTGTCTGGTGGGCTACTGCCCGACGGTTGATGTCGGGATGTTGTTTAAATGCTAGTCGCGCGGTAAACTCTGATTGCGCGATGCAGGATTTTTGCGTGACGTCAGTGTGATGCATTCCATTGTGGCGATGTAGATATGCCGCCACATATACATAGATACATACATACTAAATATGTAAGCAACGAAAACAAAAGACGACTGTCGGCCAGCAACGAGAACAAAATCACAACGACAAGTAATGTTCCTTCACGAGTCGTTTAAACACAGGCAGCGAGCAACTAGTTATTGATAAACTAACTAACCTACTATTAAAACCATATTCATTATCTCTTCTCCCACAGCCAATCCAATCCTCGAAGCATTTGGTAACGCGAAAACAACGCGCAACAACAACAGTTCTCGGTTCGGCAAGTTCATGGAGGTGCACTTCAACAGCAAGTACCAAGTGGTGGGGGGTCACATCTCCCACTACCTGCTGGAGAAGTCCAGGATATGCACCCAAAGTGCGGAGGAAAGGAACTACCATGTGTTCTATCTGTTGTGCGCCGGCGCGCCTCAGGAGTTGAGGACCGCGTTGAAGATCACCAAGCCTGATGATTATTTGGTGAGTTTTTGATCATTTTGTATTGGATACATACCATAGTAGTGGAAATATACCAAGTTTTAGTGGTACAGTCAGCTGACTGAGTCAGCCTCAAAAATATGTAGGTATACATCGATAAGAATTCATTTAATTGCCTACGTGTACTTGTGTAGCCACAAAACACACATTCGGTTCCTAATTACAGCCACTCATTGATACACTGAGAGCAGTGGTGACCCAGTGGTAACGGCCCCTCGACTTACGAGTTGTAGGTCCTGGGTTCGAACCCAGGCAGCCGCTTTACTTTGTGTAATTTATTTCATCACCACTGCTCTCAAAACGGTGAAGGAAAATATCGTGAGGAAACCGGCATGTCCTAGAACCAAAAATTCGAAGACATGTGACATCTACCAACCCGCACTGGGTCCGCGTGATGGATTACGGTCCACGCGCTCTCACCGAGAGGAGGCCTGTGTCCCAGCAGTGGAAACGTTAAAGGCTGATTATGCTATTGATACAGTATTATGGTGCACAAACACTAAACAGTATTTATTAATCACGAAATAGCGTTCTATATCTACAGTTGATTATAACTGGAAAAAATATTTAAAAGAAAAGATACTTTTAACTTTAGTTTTTTCTGAATTGTTTAAGAAGTTTAGTATTTATTATGAATAACTGTCTGCTACAAGAATTAACAAATACGTAATTACTGTTTTAATTTGAATTAGTGGTGTTAATCTACTGTATCCAAAAAGCTGGTTATTGAAGTAATCATTATTTTAAGATGAGTGCACCAGACCGTATTAAAATCCTCCAAAGTCATCTTGCAGTCACCTTGTAGATTGAACATCGTAATGTTTCAATAAAAACAATTAATTGAGGTGCAACAAAACAAATCAGCAGTGGTGGCCTGGTGGCCCAGTGAGCAGTGGTAGCCCAGTGGCAACGGCGCCGACTTACGAGCTGTAGGTCGTGGGTTCAAACCCAGACAGGCGCTTTACTTTGTGTAAATAATTTCATCACCACTGCTCTCAAAACGGTGAAGGAAAACATCGTGAGGAAACCGACATGACCTAGAGCCACAAATTCCAAGACATGTGACATCTACCAACCCGCACTGGGCCCGCGAGGTAGATTACGGCCCACTCCCTCTCGAAGAGAGGAGGCCTGTGTCCCTGCAGTGGGAACATTATAGACTGATGTTATATTATGCAAAACAAATCATACAAAATACTGTGTTTCGGCTTAAAGGGCACGGGTGCCGGGGATTTAACAGGCACATGCTATGCTAGCTTTAAAACCTACCGGGGCTTGGAAACTTTTGAACTTGTCTCGGAATTCAGAAAATGTGTTGCAGATGTCTGAAGGGGTCCATGTTAGCAAACAATGACTTATTAATACTACAAAAAATACATAATCTTAAAAGTCTCGCACAACATTTGATAAACAAGATCATTGTGTCACCGACCAATACAATAATCATGTATCATCGTTGTTATCTGATTGTACATACTTATAATATGAGCAGTGTTACAATTTTGGAGTACTTACCCTCTTTTCTTTTTGGAGTATATTACTGTTAGGTTAGTCTAACGTAACAATACCTTACTACCTGATTTTATTGTTTCCTGATAACATTTATATTTTAGTATTATTAATATTATAAACTGTACATAATATTTTTCTTTAATTCATACCTATAGTTACGCGAGACTCCCAAGCAACAGAATAATAGATCATTAGCCAAGGATTGATATGTAAAGTCGTAAATAATAGTAAAAAAAGGTACAAAATCACCTAAGCAATGAAAACGTTTTTCAACAGTATCTAAAGAACGGCTGCACCCAATACTTCACGACTGCCAACTCGGAGAAGAAGATCGCTGCCAACTGTAAGAGCAAGCAGCAGCAAGCTAAAGGCGGTCTACGAGATCCTATTCTTGATGATGTGGAAGACTTTGGAAGGCTCAATCAGGTAAAGCACTTTTCATTTATAAGTTTGTATGTTTTCAATTTTTTAACGTGAAAATGTGTATTTCCAGCTTGTTTGTAGGTGCTTGATTGTTCAGGGGGCCAACCACCACCTCTTAAAGCAGTATTATTTTAATGTTACTTCAGTGTGAGAAAGAGATGAAGCTATACAGGACGTCTAGCTCCATCTCTTTCCCACACTTAAGTAAGGTTACAATAATACTGCTTTAAGAGGTGGTGGTCTAGCTCCAGATACATACACGAAATCATCTATCTATACAAATAAATAAAATTGAAGTGTCTGTTTGTAATGTCAAAATAACAGCTATTTACTAAATGCATACATATGCATACTAAGTATATACGGTACTTATAAGTACCGTATATACTTTCTTTTGTAACAATTATTTTTTAAAAATTGTTTTTTTTTTTTGTAAAAAAAATTAAATGTTCCGCCTAATCTCCGAAACGGCTGGACCTAAAATTTCGTGTTAGGACTTTCCATGCTCTTATTCTGTATGAACTATTATTTGTGTTCTCTGTCTACTGGAGTCCAGGTGGCCATAACTTTGATATGTGTAGGTAGACTATAATAAGATCCGTTGTTTTTTTTTCTATTTTTAAGGAATACATTATGAGTAGTTATCCCAATACAGTTATATAATATAACTATGTGTGAAACGTGCGAAAATTTCACAACCAATTTTTCTACTGACATTATAATCAATAAATATTATAAAAGAAAGTGTACAATGTGCGTGCCGCTAAAACTCAGAAATGAGTCCCGGTACGATCAGGGGAGTTATATGTTGCGGTAGCCCTCTATCTCTCATCCATTAAGAAGGTTCCCGTTTTTACCTGAAGGGCGTGCTTTTGATGATATAAGGGCTGGAAGTTTCGCCCTCTAGAAATTTCTAGAACATTCGAGAGCATTCCACAACATTCTGGAATGTTGTGGAATATTCTGGAACAACTCCCTGAGCGAAGCCGGGTACCCCAGCTAGTTGTGTATAAATAAAACTTCTTCCCAGGCTCTATCCCGCGTCGGGCTCACAGAAGAAGAGAAAAAAGCAGTTTACTCCGTGGTAGGTGCCGTGTTGCACCTCGGCAACGTTCAGTTTGAAGAAGACAGCGGCGCGCGGGGCGGCTGTCGCGTCACGCCGCACTCGGAGCAGGCGCTGGCTACTGCCGCCGGCTTGTTGGGCGTCGACCCTGGAGAACTCAGGATGGCGCTCGTGTCCCGGCTCATGCAGAGCTCCCGGGGAGGGATCAAGGGAACCGCTATTATGTGAGTATTTGTTATTGTGACCTGCGCATCCATCATTCAAAATTTTACCTTATTACTTACAATTACCTAGATGGACCGACGACCTTGAGAAGGTGGCTGGGACAGACTGGATGCGGAAGATGGAGGACAGCGTGTTGTGACGCAGCCTGGGAGAGGCCTATGTCCAGCAGTGGACTGCGATAGGCTGAGTTAATTGATTGATTGACTTACAAAGACACCAGAATTTATTTAATAATTTACAAAATTTGCATAAGCAGCAGTAACATACATTTGCAAATCATTAGACTCCGACCGAATTTCGTTTACGGTTTTCGGCCCAAATATCCATTTTCGGCAATTTTCTAAAAAGTTCTGTTTTCAGTCGGGATCTAAAAATCCTGTAGTAAAAACAAGTACCATCGCGGACATTTGCGGTGAACCACTTTTCAACTTTATTACCTTAGTAATAAGGTCGAAAAGTGGTCTACCGGAAATGTCCGCGATGGTACATCTTGTGATTTGTAACAACGTCATGTGAACATATTTTAAACTAAACAAGAATCCTGACAAATGTACAGAATGTCTGGTTAGCGAAAACGCGTGGTTCCAAAGTGTACGACAAAAGGAATTTGTTTTTTTTTTCACAACAACAAGTCGAAGTCCTATCTTATACGAAAAGCTTTAAAAAAAAACAGGGCAATAAAAGCGTTATATTTTCTCCTCAGGGTGCCTCTAAAGACGTACGAAGCGAACAACGCGCGCGACGCGCTCGCTAAAGCCGTGTACAGCCGCCTGTTCGACTACATCGTGCATCGCATCAACACCAGCATTCCTTTCCAAGCGTCCGCTTACTACATCGGAGTGTTAGATATCGCTGGTTTCGGTAAGTTCACTAAAGTAATCTAAAAAAAAAAACTTTGTTCAGGCTGCTTCCGAATTTTACTGCACCGTCTTTTATTGTATTGTTTAATTATCAAAGGAAATATCGCCCTTTTGACAAACAGACATTGCTGCATTCAAAATAAGACATCAGAAAAAAAACAGTGAATCTTCTGATGGTTTTAGAATTATCCGACTAGTTTCGGGCTCTGAAAGAGTATTATGCGATGTCAAAAAAATCATCATGACGCTGCAACAACAATTTCTTTTGAAAAGACAACTAGCTAAAACAATGATAAAATAAATAAGTTTTACCTTCATCCACAGAATACTTCCAAATGAATAGTTTCGAGCAGTTCTGCATCAACTACTGTAACGAGAAGTTGCAGCAGTTCTTCAACGAGCGCATCCTGAAGAACGAACAGGAGTTGTACAAGCGTGAGGGGCTCAACGTGCCCGAGATCAGATTCGTGGACAACCAGGATTGTATTGGTAAGCCATTTCGTCGCTGTCATTTCAATAAGTCGTGTGTTAAATTTTTGTTTTTAGTATTGTAAGCATGCTATGAATTTTGGTCAAAATGCGTAAGGACTTTGAAACAACCGCATTTCTTGTGAAATG
Source organism: Fissipunctia ypsillon (assembly GCA_947568875.1). Taxonomy (NCBI): domain Eukaryota; kingdom Metazoa; phylum Arthropoda; class Insecta; order Lepidoptera; family Noctuidae; genus Fissipunctia; species Fissipunctia ypsillon. The sequence continues at coordinate 21,445,409 of OX387649.1, forward strand.
AAATCGTTTATTTCCCGATTTAGTAGGTCCAACTTGGAGAGGGATGCTTTTGCCCTGGATATAAACGATTTCATTTCCATAAACCATATACCACCAAATATAATGTAAAAGTTTTATTTCTTCAGATTTAATCGAGAGCAAGAACCATGGTATCTTCCATTTGCTGGACGAAGAATCAAAGCTTCCCAAACCTGAGTTTGGTCACTTTACACATTCGGTGCACAAACAACTGGCTGTGAACAACAACAGGTATCGTAAAACGAAAGTACTAATCACCTGATATATTTAACAGTCCTCTGACGTCCGGATGTACCAACGACAAACGAGAGACCTTTCCAATTTTGAAACAATTTTGCTTGCAAGTTGCAATTTTACTTATGACAAAGTAAAAGAAAGAACCATTATAGACAGGGTTTCTTCAATAAATCAGTGTATCGAAAAGCAGCTTTAAGGTGTAAAGGCGTCCCTTTTGTTTATAGTACAGTCAAGCGCAAGTCCATGGTAACAGTTTGACTTTGACGACAGCGTATACAAGGTGTAACATAATTAACGCACAACCTCTTAAGATATTGGACTATGGGTTTGAGTGGCTAAAGTGGACTGGTTACCTAGAACTATGGAAGAACTATGGCCCCTGCCTGATCAATGTTTTATACAAGGTATAACATAAATAACGCACAACCTCTTAAGGGGTCATTGTACTCATCATTATGAACAACTTTTGCTATGGGACCAAACCTGAAATCGCAAAAAAACAGCTGCTCCCTACATTTATGTTCGCATAACTCGTCAAAATGTAGTGAACAGCAGATTCTTTTTTTCGCGATTTCAGGTTTGGTCCAATAGTAAAAGTTGTTCATAATGATGAGTGCAATAACCCCTTAAGAGGTTGTGCGTTAATTATGTTACACCTTGTATATTTCGTAGCAATCAATCAACTGATAAAATAATAGTAAAGATTTGTGCTTACTCCATAAGTTAAAACAATAATAAGTAACTACATTATAGATTACATGCTTTAGAAGTAAACCCTCGTCGGGCGATTTTTTAACGCGACGATTTATTATCGCGCACTGGATTTTCAACGCACTGCTTAGCGCCTAGAGTTGAAAATCCAACTGTGCGCGTTTTGGACGCGCTGGGATGCGCTCTGTTGGTTTGTCAATGCTCGGCTCAATACCGAGATCATTTTTGAAATATCACAAAAATGTTCTCGACACATTGACAAGAATGTATGAACTATTTCCAGATTACAAGTCCCCCGCACATCTCGTCTGAAGGCACACCGCACGCTTCGAGATGATGAAGGATTCTTATTGCGTCACTTTGCTGGAGCTGTCTGCTATAACACGGTAAATATTTTAACAATAACCTCTTGTTGATCATGTTTCCTATAATGTTTTTTGGTGATTAAGCTTCAGGAGTCAAGTTCGCAATTTTTTTTTTCTATTTATGTATTTAGGTTTGATTTTTGTATGTATGTGTTTGAACACGGCCTCTGCCATTGCAGGCAGCGGGACAATAATAGGCTGGGATTACTTAATGTATTTATCACGCTTGTGGTTAGCAAAACGGTTGCCTGTTAATAGACGAGTTCATTTTCAGGCATTATATGAATATTTAAGTATAATGTTGCAGAAAATCTGGTCTCTCGTTTGCAAATATGGAAAGGAAAAATACATAGATCGAATATATACATATACAACGGTACTTAATTTTGTTATCGCCATATTTAACCATACGGTAAGCAATAACAGAAAAATGAAGCTAAAATTTAAACAGATTGTCAACACATAGCATGGCTCCTGCGATCAAATTTTTGACAACTCAAAACTAAACCATTCCCTTTATTTTCCCAGAATCAATTCATAGAGAAGAACAACGATGCCCTCCACGCCTCCCTAGAATTCCTCGTCCAGGAATCGAACAGCAAGCTAGTGCAGCAGCTGTTCCAGAACACCGACAACAACAACGCTAAAGGGAAACTCAACTTTATCTCCGTGGGCGCCAAGTTCCAAGCGCAACTGTCGCAGCTGATGGACAAATTGAAAGAGAATGTAAGTTATAATAACATTTTTGACAGTTCTAAGATCCGTTGAGTCCTATCAGCAGGTCTTCGATTCTTCAGGATATCATGGCTCAAGTAAAAACTAATCTTACCCTAAAAATACACCAATTTCCATAGCAAAAAGTTAAGCCGATCCCACAGTACAAATTTTTGTCAGCACATCATTTAAAATTTGGTTCAGAAATGTAACAAAATATTTCAAATAAATGTCCGTATATAGTGATTTATCCTGCGATGCTGCTGTCTAACAATGCAATCCTCCAATAAAACATAGAATACGGCAATATCTGATCTCAATAACTTACTTTCCAGGGTACAAACTTCGTCCGCTGCATAAAACCAAACTCCCGCATGGTAGGTCGCGAGGTCGAAGGTTCCCTGGTACTAACACAACTGGAGTGTTCGGGAACTATCGCCGTGTTGGAGCTCATGGAGCACGGCTACCCTTCACGAGCGCCCTTCAATGATCTGCACGAGATGTACAAGAAATATCTGCCGCAGAAGCTGCAGAAACTATCCGCTAAATTGTTCTGTGAGGTAAGGATGGCCTATTTTACAATTGATTTGCAGGGAAAAATGGTTCTAATTGATACGGTAATCCGATCGTGACGAATCCCTTAGAAGACGTCGTATTTTAAGAGACACTGCTCTTGTTGATTCAAAAATCAAAATATTTTATTTCACTTAAACCTTCATGGGCACTTATAAAACGTCAGAAGCTAGGTGCACGGTTTCAATTGGTCGTTTCATATGGAGAAGAAACGGCAAGAAACTCCACGGTTACTCTTATAAAATAATTGGCTTTTACAATGTTTTCAAATTACAGTGTTAATAGGTATGGGAGGACAGTTTATAAACATGTTCTCGTTCAATTTATACTCATTATTATTGTTTTGATATTACTTTAACGATAATGTCTTGAATAAAAATCATAAAGATCTTATCAAAATATTAACAACGGTTTTTTATTTAGCTGGCCTTCTAAATCTATATTTTACTTCGCTTTAAAATTATTAACTAAAATGTCGTACTTGGCTAAAGATTTTGTGAAGCTTCGTGTTTCTGAAATACACAAAAAGTACCAGGGGCCAAATTATTAAGAATTAATGCTATAATTTTTCCAATGTCAGAGAGAGACGGAGCTATACTTGACATATAACACCATCCCTTTTTCGCAAAGGAATCATAATGGCATTAATACTTCATAATATGGACCCAGTATCAACATCATCATTCTCCTGCTCTTATTCCAATTTATCTGGTGTCGGCGCAACACGCCTTTTTCTTCCACACTTATTAGTCGTCATCTCGGTAGTCACCCCCTTTCTAGCCATATCATCCTACACACAGTCCATCCATCGTTTCTTTGATCTTCCCCTACTCATAAGGAAAAGCGTTTTATGTATGTGCCCTATTATCTTTAACAAAATAGCCGATGGATTAAAAAACGCGTCCATTCCACTGTTTAAAAAGAAACTGTCAGTCTTATTAATCGATAAATGTTATTACTCCATTTGTGAATTTCTAAATAATAAAACTTTATAGTTACCTAATTAATCCTGACATCTTAAATTCTTTATTTTATTTTATTGACCATATTGTAAGGATTTTCATATTGACAGTATTATGACTATTGACTATGAAGCACTTGTACTAAATTTTTGCCTAATTTAAGGTAGAATGTATAAGGAACTTTCATTACAATACATCAGATTTTTTTTTGTGCCTACTTTCTATGCAAATAAATAATTATTCTATTCTATTCTTATTACCAGTATTAACATTGAGCCAAAAAATATACTAACTTGATGATTATTTTTCCAGGCAATAGTCCACAGTCTCGGCCTCTCAGACAAAGACTACAAGTTCGGCGTGACGCGCGTATTCTTCCGTCCGGGCAAATACTCCGAGTTCGACACCATGATGAAGTCGGACCCGGACAACTTGAAGTCCATCGTGGACGCCGTCCTGTCCTGGCTCGTCAAGTCGCGCTGGAGGAAGTCCATCTTCGCTGTCCTGTCCATTATTAAATGTGAGTAGTTTTCTTATAATGTACTGTTAGTTCGACTACAGGGCCTTTTTAATGATTTAGCGAAACATCGCGGACGACATCATACATAGGTATCTAATATCAATAAAACCGACAAAGAAATAAGGTCTTAAACAACTGTGCATGTTATGATAATGCGTTTCACGCGCGTAGCTGAGATAACAAATTTCGTTTAAGCACTAGACGTTTTACGCACTAGTCCAGATTTTTTTGCTGCTTTGATCTTGATTGCGTTCAGTGTACGCGCGAATTATGCACGTAAAACATCTTATCTGGAGAAGCTCTATGATGAATTTTCTTTATTTCTCCCCAACTTCACACATGTCCTACTAAGCTAATCTAAACAAATTTTCTCTCAACAGTAAAGAACAAGATAGTCTACCGCCGAGAATGCCTTATCCTCTTACAAAAGACGATCCGCGGTCACCTGGTCCGTCGTAAACACCGGCCCCGGTACCAAGGCATCGCCAAGATCAACGCGTTGCAACATAACCTCAAAGATATGGAGTTTGTGACGTCACAGCTGAAAAAAGAGAAGGATAGTGCACAGAGGAATATCGAGAACTTGAGGAATTCTATTAGAAATGCTTGCGCTGCTATAAAGGTGAGAATTTTGAACTTATTCACTTATTATTATTCAGAGGTGTACCTATAGTACACCCACATTTCGCCAGTTATGTTTAAATCCCATGTAATAGGGGGCGAGCCTTATTGCCATCAACCGGACACAAATCAGCGCGTACTATTTAGCCTTATTACAAAACAAAGTTTATCTTTAGACCCAGGCTTAAACCATCGAGCTATTTTTTAATTTCGAATTGATTTTTAACCCGAGTCTAAGTTGAAACTTATGTAAGTTATTTCAGTTTCGCCACTCATCGAAGCTATTTTAAATGCACTCCAAAACTTTAGTGATTTTAATTTTGGAAATCGCATCGCATTTTAGTATTAAAAAGGGGCCCCTCCTTTCTCAAGTCGACGTGTATTTTTTTTTTTTTCAATGTAATGACCACGCATAACTTTTTACAGAGTAGTCCGATTTTGACGAATCTTATTGAAGTGAAAACTTCTTTAGACGGGTTTAGCGATTTTTGGTAGAAGAAAATCCTACGGATTCGCGACATGCGACATGCTCGCGTCACCGACATGCTAATGTGACTTGTTGCGCCAGACTAGCGACGCGCAGCGGTCTGTCTACATGTTAATGTTTTATGTTTTCACTTCTGTAGGCAGCCCCGTGACTGGCATTTTTTTTTCAATCCCTTGCTATGCAAAATATGTTTTACTAATCGAAATTATATAAACATGATCAAACGCAAACGCCTGGCACATAGAAAGCCTTGTTTATTCCAACTTAGTCCGTTTATCATTAGCAACTTCAAACAGCAATTCAAAACAGATATAAAACTCGCATAGAAATGGGCCAATCGGTAATTACGTTCCTGTATGTAAAACTGTATTGAATTTCTAACTTTTATTTCCAGTCCAATGAAAAAATTACACGCGCAGAAATCGACAAGCTATACACAATGTTGACGAAAGACGTCGAAACACAAATGTCTACACTACAAAAGCTAATGGTTGACCAAAAGAATAGGTGAGTTAATATATTTAACTTGACTGTGACGTGTCCGCGGACGAATGATGATCATGTCAGGGTGTATGGAGTTCTGTGTATTCATTTTGTCTGATTTTCTCTAACAAAATTAAATAAACTGTCACTAAGCCCTAAAATATTAAACCTGATAACGTCGAGCTTTAAAAAAATACTAATAATAATAAAAACTATTTACTAATTTATTCCGCCTTAGTTTTGCTTAGCCTTGAATCCTCTAAGCACACTGCTGCAGCGTTCAGGTCTAGGCTATCGGCTGAGGAGAGGTGGTTAAGTGATATGTCACCTCCTCCTTTACATGGATGTCTTGAAACTCTGCCATTGTGTTGATAGTCGTATCAGCCAATGGCTTAATTGCCAAGAGCCTCGACCAACACCTAAGGAGGATCTTGTTGGGCAGCTGTATTAAGGGCTTGATGCAGAATGCGGTACTTCTGGACACAGCTCGCATTGTTAGGAGGTCCCTCTCTCTGAAGCCCTGGCTGCCGGTAGCTTGGACCCTGTTCCCGATACCGGTGGGCTCCTAATTTTTATATTTTTAAATATTTTTATATTCTAATATTTAAAAATGTAACTGGGATGTGTAAAGTAAAATAAAGAAAATAAAATATAACTTATTTCATAAATGGGATAAGAACTTTTTGAAAAAAGAAATACTTTGTATGCTCGGGTTTGTATGGGGTTGAGTTGATTTAGTTGCTCGCGAGTGTAGTTCATATCCATATAAACAGTAGTAAGTGACCGGTATAAGTGATAAGTAACATGAACTCGGATCAAACATAGTATTTACTTTCAGAGATGAACAAGAAAGATTGCGGAAGATGGAAGCTGAAATGAGGGCTGCTGAAGAGGCTAAGAAACGTGAACTGGACAGGATAAAGCAAGAGGAGGAACATCGTAGACTGTGAGTACAACTCGCTTATAATGATAAACTTATAAATAGTGTTTAGGTTCCGTACGGGGATTGATGTTTTGCATCAAATGCATAACATTCATAATATTAATTCATATTGGACTTCACAAATCTCGAAATTAATTGTACTTAAGTACAGTCACGAGCACTAATATGTATACACTTAGGGAAATTCAAAAGCGATTTTCTCGTGGAATAACGATAGCAACTTAGATACCTACCTATTGCATAATTCTATGTGTTCCGTAATAATATAAAATTACAATCAATACAGTATACGAAAATCAGTTTTAAAAGTAGCTAAGTGTATACAAATTAGTGCTCGTGACTGTACCATTATGTTGTGGTAATATGTACAGAACTTAAAAAAATATATTAAAACCATTATACTATGTAAAACTACATTCATACAAATAAATACATTCTGATTCTGATAACGTCCTTATTAAAAGTAGACTAAAAATGTAAATTACGACAAACAAAGTTAGAATTTATTTGCTTCTGTCAGATTTGCTTTTTCTTTTACATGCTCGAAACTCGATGAATATTTTTGCTGAAACAATAAATGCTCTGTAAACTATTAAAATAATTAACAATAATGTTTTTAAATAATAATTCCTATAGTAAAATTTAAGAAAAAGAACAAAAATGCATTTGCGACCCTGCCAGGATTCGAACCTGGAATCTTCTGATCCGTAGTCAGACGCGTTATCCATTGCGCCACAGGGCCAGTTGGTGGTATGACGAAATAGAACATTCAATGTTGCTGACCTGTCCACTTGAACGTCCGAAACGGAAGCCGGAAGTCGCCGGGGTTTTATTTTAATAACTTAACGGTAAAAAAAATGTTTTAAATTTAAAAAAAAGTTCGGAATGTTTTTTTTTTTCCTTTTTGTTGTAATAAAATACTATTACAAATACAAATTACCATACAAAAATTGGAACATTTTGTTCATTACTTTGACGTATCCTTTGCGACTGTTGTAGCTTATGGGTTAGGCAGAGGTGTCTATCTGTTAAAAATAGGCAGAATTATTGACCTGAGGTTAATAATACTTGCAGTAAAGCAGAAATGGAGTCCCGTCGCAAAGCCGAAGAGGTAGAAAGACTGCGGTTAGAGGAACAGGATCGTATCGCCGCACTCAAGATTCAGAAACAAATGGAAGAAGCCGCTAAAGCTGACCAGGAGAACAGAGAAAGGTATTCCATTAATATACACTACATTATACTAACAAAATATGGTCAAAAATTGTCTGAAATAAACAAATTTTATTTTATTTTTTACTATGAATTGCAAAAAACGTAAGAAAATTTTAATTTCGCGGGCTACCCTGGCGCTTTCGAGGGGGAAGTACTAAGGTAGCCCGCGAAATTCAAATTTTCTAACGTTTTTGTAATTTGCAGCTCAGTGTCTGGGTGTATGTTGATTAAAGTATGATTCGCGACCGTAACAAATAGGTATTTACAGAATTATAATAATTGGAATCAGTAATACAATTTCTTAAGTTAGTATAATCCTGAAATGTTAAGATTTCATGAAATAGTCATTCAATAGAATTACTTGCTCTTAGAGAGTTGTATTGATGACTTTAATGATTATAATTATGTAAATACATATTTGTTACGGTCGCGAATCATATTTTAATAAACCTACAACCTAACACTGACCTGCAAATTGGCTAAGTCAAGTTTGTTTGTTGGCACGTCATGGCCACATTAAATATTCATTTGGAAAAAATGTCACGTGGATTTATGTATTCCTCATTCCTGGGATAGACTGACTGAACATTGATAACATTCCTGATGATGATAATTAACTAGAAAATAAACAACAACGGTATTTTCTCACTATATTAATAGGTTAGAACAAGAGCGACGAGACCATGAAATGGCAGTGCGACTAGCTAAGGAGACGAATGGACACGTAGAAGGTTCCCCGCCTCAGTTGCGCAGGTATGTCCTCGTATTTTATTATAGAATAGTTTAATCATGTTGGCCGACTGAATGTTACGGTGCTTTCACCGATGTTTTACCTCTGAGGGGCAATTCTCGTAATTTTGAGAACATTCTCAGTCTCAATTATGTCAAAAATTTCTATAATTTCCCTAAATTTTTGACATTTGATTGTCGCTGAGATGAGGTTGCGGCTAGATTTTGAATGTTTTTAGTTACGGGAATTGGGCTTCAGATTTTGCATCACTGTCTAAGTCACAATGATATTTATTCTCGTTGCAATAAGGTTGCTGTTGTCAGAGGAAAATAATTATGAAAGGACTAGTCGAAGATTGATCTTAACTCAAATCTGACAGATTTAATAATAATCTGTAATGCTGGCACTTCACTTGGCATATTGGCGCAAAATTTCGTTAACACAAAATGAACTTTTTTGCAGGGAAAACTTGTTTAGGCGCTTTGAGCGATTTTTGGTAGGGGGAAATCTTACGGGTTCGCGACATGTGACGTCACAATTCGTAATGTGACGTGCTGCACCAGACTGGCGACGCGCAGCGGCCTGTGTACATGTTAATGTTTTATGTTTTCACTTCTGTAGGCAGTCACCTGCCTGCCTATTTTTTTAAAATCACGGTAGGGTTCATAATATACTAGAGATCCGCCCCTGCTTCGCACAGTTTTCACGACCTGACAAAACATCGAGCTTTTTTATTTAAAAGTAAGCTTTAAAATTAATATATTATACCTACACATAAATTCTCAAAATGATGGTGCAAACCGCATCAAAATCCTTTGCGTAGTTTAGTAAATGCTTTGAGTTTGAGTTTAGAACAACACGGTTGCACAGACAGGCACGAAAAGCGACTTGATTTTTTATTTTTTATAGAATACCCTAGTAACGCCAATATTTTGACAAATGCTCCAAGTGATGTGCCAGCATAGGATTAGATCTATGTTATGTTTGGGTATCGTTCTGGAAAACGGTCCTTAGAATGATTTCTCGTTGGCTCATTGTAGATCAATATACTATCATTGTAATGAGCTATAATGAATCAAAGGCGTGCAACTGACCTAATATAATAAAGGTTAAAGTGTCAGAGAGTCAAGATAAATATTAAATGGACTATAAGCATGACATATTATATATTTACTTGTGTCTGATATTATTACATTTAATCTTTTGAATAGATTATGTTCCTTCAGGCAATTTCAATGTGTAATTTATAAAAATAAATGATCTAAAATAATTATAAACAGTATTCTCACTGTACAATATGACATGGAGCGCACAGGTCTGCGAAGTTTCTTCTTGTATATAGCTTTACACTACGATTTGAAACTGGTTAACATGTTTTAGTAATATTTATCAATATTTTAGGAGTTACTGTGTATTGTTCTTGTTTTAGAAGTAACACAATAATAATTATTTAAGTTGCACAGACATTTGAGACATAAAATAACTTCTAACTCATAAAACAACATCTTTTTATGAATGGCAGTATCTTTTTTATCTTTTAAATAATTCAAAATTCTTAATCATTTTTTGATTTAATAGCGCAATATTATACAATTTGACTTGAATTATAAATAAATAATACTATCGTGTTACCATTCCCGGATGTCTGACTTCAACTAGCGTATAAGTAATATTGTGATATGTTCGCACAGTTTCCCTACCATGGAGTCAATGAATGGAGAGAATAAATTGAACAGGTACTGAGTGAGACAGAACTAACGAATTTCTCTTTCGCACGCTCCGAATTTGGCCCTCTTTCAATTATTTATATTTATCTATCGAACTATAATGATCACAATCCACTGCTTTATATTCATTTCTCACTGCGCGGCTGTCGATTGCGCTGGCCACTATTTTTCTAAGCAGAACGTTACGTAACGCCTGTATTCCCATGAGGGATCGGCAGTGAATATAACAAGTACATTTCGCCAGATTACAAGGGACGAGCCTATTGCCATCAACCAGGTGCAAATCCAAACTCCGAGCTGCTTCTGAGTAATTCCTAATGGGAAAACCCAATAATAATTTGCCGGATCTGGACCATACCTCAAAACTTTACAAGTCCACAAAATTTTAGAAAAAATGGCGTAACACAGAAATGACAAAATATGTATGAGTTACAATATTGCAGACTTGTCACTGCAATTATTGACATATTTGTAAGATATTTCCGTTACAAATTGTGTGGCTTGTGAGTTTTGTGGTACACGCACTTGTATTTTACAAGTGCGTGTTGTTACTTTGTAAATTGTAATTGTAAAGTTTCGTCGTATAAGGCCCTGGGGATCAAAGTCAGGACTCCAAGCCCAGCAATCGCAGTGTAAACGACTAAACCAACGACGCAGTCATTCAATTGGAAGGAGAAAAATATTTAAAAAAATACGATCTCTAGTGGTCGCGTTAGTGTTTAGTATCCTGTTTTGAGACAGTTATAAGAAGTACGTAGGTATTCATAATGGCCAGAGCCGCAACCAAAGAAAGAACTAGTATAATAGTACTAGTATGTACTCATAACCACTTATAATTGAAAGAGGACCACTTCCACTGATAACGAACTACCTAACTACTAACATCGGCTATCTGCTTTTCTTGTACTTTCTGCACGATCTTAGTGTTGTTAACTGTATCTTAGTGATTTGTTATATTAATTCAACTACTATTTAATGTACTATTTAGTTTATAGTCATAATTGAGCTGTGTTTCATAAACTTACTAAGGTTTTTCTGTGAATCATGGGGAACAAAAATAACAAGATGAGGTTTGAAGACAACGACGATGCGCGCGTGTTGGATAATTTTTACAAAAGAATTGATAGATATATAAACGAGTCAGTATGAAAGGCTATTTTACGGTTATGGAATAAAGCTTGATTTGTAATATTATAGTGTTTTTTAACAATTTAGTGTAGACTCTTTTACAATCATACGATTAAAGTGATACATTGTGGGATTTTTTTTTAACGCTCTATCAAAATCCGGGATGATGTGCTATTTGAATTAACTAATACGACCAACCAGAACTCAGCTAGTAAGCCTAATAGCCCAAGGATTCTCTATTTCAAAAGTGTCCATATACTTACACAAAGGAATGATTATGAAAAAGTCAAAAAATTGCATGCAAAATATCAACTGTAATTTAAACACCAGTGGTTAATGTACCACTATAATAAATAACACACCGCACGTAGCATGATAAAACTAAGTCGCATGTAGTTTAACAATGTAACATGAAATCTTTTAATTTTCGACATACATTGACGTTTTGTTACGTGGACGACAGGTCTGAACGGGTAAGAATGCAGCAAGCTATGCAGGGCAAGCAAAAGTACGATCTGTCTAAATGGAAGTACTCGGAACTGCGTGATACTATCAATACTTCTTGTGATATTGAACTTTTGGAGGTAAGTGACATATACTTGTAAGTATTAGTGGTGTATTTATCTGTCCAAGTATGTCAAAAAAAAATATGAAGAAGGCAGTTTCATGTTTTTCTTTATCATTTACTGTTTTTTGGTTCGATTTATTGTAGTCGACCTCGTAATTTCTTTATCACTTTTGACAACAATTCCCAGTACGTAGAAACTGGGCTCAAGAGCTGTCATTGTAATGGAATATTGACACTGTCAGCTCTTGAACGCAGTTCAGATGTGCTAATCGCGTTCAGTTCCATTGGTGAAATTGGCACTAAGTAAATTATCCAACTGTCACATAGAAAAAGAAAGAAAATATGTTTATTTACGGTAAACGTGTCGCAAAGAAAGAAGACAAATAGACATTGTCGTTTTATGACGTGCATGCAAGTGACATACAACCTTAAGGTGGTAAAGCAATGCCGAGGTCGGTTATACTTACTGGATTTACTTAGTTAATGGATTCAGGCTGAATTCAACTCTTTCAGGCCCCACCGATCTATCAGTACAGTGATAGTCTGGTGAAAAAAAACTTTCATGGGAAACCTAGTTTTTCAACCAAAAAGAAACGAAGATAATTACTTTCACCACCGCGCACTATCCCTATCCTTATTATCTTATTAAGCATTACTAACAAACCTTGCATGCCAGGCTTGCCGCCACGAGTTCCACCGCCGCCTGAAGGTGTACCACGCGTGGAAGGCAAAGAACGCGCGCAAGACTACCATGGCCGACCAGGAGAGGGCGCCACAGTCCATCATGGATGCTGGTATGTTATATGCTTATTTTTACTTGAATGAATGTATGAAATGCACCGACCCTAGCGTGGTTTGACCTGGGAGTCTACTCCCTAAGCACGAAGTCCATGGTTTCGGCCGAAGTTACGGGCGTTTCCTACTCCGTATCACTTACGGACATAAGATTAGTTCGGTTTCCGAACTAAGTATGAATGACAACACGATTTTACAGTTGCCCCTACGCTTGATGTTTTGCCTGTCCGAAAAATTTAATTTTACACTTGTTTTGACGGATTAACTACTTTCAGTCGCGCCCGTATCTTCGTTGACGGACTTAGACTCAATTACTCGAATGAACTCGAAAGATTCACAATAGCCCCCTGTAGCCTCATGTTTCATGTTGCAACAGAGACCATTGCATATCAAGGAGTAGACCGGGGCCGGGGGCGCGATAATGGTAGGAAACACGTGCCCTTAGTATATGGAAGGATTATTAGAGCCTACCGGGTAAGCACCCTAAAATAGGCAATGGAATTGTGGAGAGACGGGTGACATATCTATGGATGGGCATCTTTTAACGACGTCGCCGCCATATTGGTTCAGGTCCAGCTTCATCGGTGAATCTTTTGGTGGGGTTAAACTGCTTTCTCGACTATAGGTGTGTTGGCCTTTTAAGGAAGTTTCATTTTTATTGCGGACCCATGTAATTACATTCCGACGGCGGCAGTCACTAGTAAGTTTTTTAATCAGTCATTTGCGAATAGAGGGCCTGTTTCAAGGTAGACCAGCGAGGCAATTGCGTAACACACTTACAGTAGGAATCGGTTTAATTTTGACAATTTAACAACATTCATTGCGTTATTTACGTTGTTGAGCAGACTAATTTTTCGAACATATGAAGCAATGGATTAGCAATTTGCTTCAAAATCATTCAGATTGTTATTGATAGTGTGTTACGCGATTAGGGTGCAGGTTGGAAATTTAATGAACTTGAAGATTTGGAAAGAGAACCGGGAGGATTTGTCCCAGCAATGGGATAAAAAGAAGCTGGCAAAAAAAAAAGGTACAGTAATTAAAAGTAAGGGTAATGGTTTTTTCGATAACAGTTTTACCTGGCGATGAATCCGAAATAGACGATGTGCTCTTGGTATTCAGTAGCGGAGACGTGTCGGAAAGTTTTCAAAAGTTTTAGACTGCTTTTATCTGAATCTTAACATTATATGTGTCCACAGAAATGTATTTTGAAAGATCCTGATGAGTGTTGTCACTAAATAAATTATTTCATATTTGTAGTATTTTTTCCCCAGCCAAGACGCCCCGCCTACCCCAGAAGGGCGACATCCTGGGCGCGCGCCACCGCTACTTCCGCATCCCCTTCGTGCGCGCCGGCGCACCGGGCGGCGAGCCCGAGCGGCGGGGCTGGTGGTACGCGCACTTCGATGGCCAATACGTCGCGCGGCAGATGGAACTGCATCCTGATAAGACGCCCGTGTTGTTGCAATCTGGTATGGAAATCAATAATCCACTGAGTCTAAACAGGAGAAAATTTCTTTAGTCTAATATACTTAGACTAAAGGCGAGACCTTTACTTGAATTCTAAGATACTCGCCGTTAGGTACTCACTGATCAGTGAGTGGTAATCGAATTCTAAAGATGACTCATTCAATATCCTTCCAATAAAATGATATTTTTTTTCTCAGGAGTGGACGATATGCAAATGTGCGAGCTAAGCCTAGAAGAGACAGGTCTCACTCGCAAGCGTGGTGCAGAGATACTGGAGCATGAGTTCGAGCGCGAGTGGGCGCGACACGGAGGACCTACGTACGTCGCGCATGACGCACGCAAGCGTTAGACATGTACGTACACTATACTCCGTTTCAAAAGTTTCTGATGACAATATAAACAAATGCATCAGAAAACGTACCTATGGATGCCAATTTGTCTTGCAACTTGCAAATTCAGTTCTTTAAATATTTAAACCTGAAATTCTAATTTCAATTTCACCTTAAAGATGTTTTTCATTTGTCAGTTGGGTTTTACTTAATTGTATAACTTAAATTTTCGTCGATGATTTTTCTATTACACTTTAACAGTGGTGCCGATTCTCTTATATCGAACTAAACTATCACTAAAATTCCTTACTTTTGGCTATGAGAATCTTAAAGCTGTTCTGCAAAAAAATATCACTAAATTTAAAAATAATTTTGACAGAACTAAAATCGAATTTGACAATCGCCCGACTCCACGTGGTACTTGTTTGCCCTACATCGTGTTTTTTTTAGAGCCGGAGGCGCGCAGGGAGGGCAGCCTCGACGTGTTTTATATGGAATTTTTCACTTTTTGTATGGAAAATATGAAAAATGATTACCTACATGTTGAGTTTTAGAGGCTTATGGGTTTTATACAGGGGTTCGAAATTTTCATTATTTTTGCGATAGAACACACCGTTTTCGAAATATAAGCAAAAGAAAAGAGAAAAAAGCAACAGTACTGTTTTTGCACCTGAAGTCGTGGTGTTGGTGTGAATTTTAGTTCATACCAACTAATTTTATTCCACACCTTTTTAATCGTCAAATTTAGTTAGAAAATCTTTTAGGTGAAAAACGTTAAACTGAGAATAGCAAAATTACCATTTTCACTAAACTAATAACTCAGTGCCATCTTAGTACTGTCAAACTAAAATATAGTTAAGTTGTGTCACTTTAGTCAATTTCAGAATGGGAAATCGTCGTTTGACAGGAATAAGCAAAATTTTGGTGATTTTTAGTCTAGGTTAGAGGCATTTGTGACAAGAGAATCGGCACCAATGTTCTTCAAACAATAATTGTTGGGAAAAGAGGTGAGATACCAAGTTGAAACCTTCCGTTAGTGAGTGATTGTGTAAGAATTTAACCTGAGCAGGGTTTATTTCCACTTTCATCAGATAATTTTGGAACATTCCATACGTTATATCGTTTGACGGTAACGACATATTATTATATATTAATGTTCAAATGTAAAATATTAATACTCATCAATGCGTTGCACCATAGCATCATTACAATAAGGAAGAATAGAGTCTGAGGACTCGGACTAAGACCATGGGTGGGACGCGTCGTACAACTCCTAACTGTTTGTTTGATGCTTTTAAGTAATTTTAAGAACATTGGCAAAATGGCAACAACTTTCCCGTATTCACCAATAAATAAATAAAATTATTACAAATTACATCATGTTGTGTTGTAATGTTCTACTGCCGGTAACGTACGCGTCAAGCTTTATGGCGGCTCTGAAGTGCGCTACTCGCTGCGCAGTACCGCACCCCTCACCCCCGCTGACACATGAATTCGTTACTGCGCAGCGACTCGCCTCATGTTCCGAGCCGCCATAAAGTTTGCATCGGACTGTACCTACTGTAGAAGGCCCACGTTATGTAATTGTACATTTTTCTTGTTTCAGATATCACATTCCAACGAGGACATAGAAAATTTAGATACATCGTCGTCGCAAAATCGCAAAGTATTCCACATACATAGGAATTTGAATTAAATAAATACACCCATAAGGTAGATTATTGGATAGAGGAATAACTTAGTGCTTTCAACGTGCCTTCACAGGTTCCTAGATGTATATTAGTGCAATATATTATTGAAGGTCACTAAGATAATATATATATGGGCAAATTGTCCATACTTTTATAGCAAAGTCACGACTTACTACCACAGGTTATACTATTTACTTACAATATTAATTAAATAAATTCAATATTTATAAATGAATAAAAATGGATTATTATGAAATTAAAAAGTGATAACTTATAACTCTGTGCCTTAAAAATATGTCTGGAAATAGGTTTATATTGCATCTGAATTTGCTTTTTCATAATCATAATCATAAGTGTAACTAGAAAATCTTGTCACTATGCAGCAATTAACATTTTTTTTAAATTAGACCTATTGATATTTATGAAAGCTATATTAAAATAAACAGTGCATAGTGTGCATCCTTTTATCGTAAAGCTGCATAGTGGTCGACGTAATGGCTATAAATTAAATAGCAATGCTGGTTAACGCCACTCTAATCATGTATTTAGTCGATTTAATCGACTTTGTAGTTGAAATTTAATTTTAGCCGATCAGTTATGACCATTCATAAAATATTATAATGTAAAACAAAACTAGGATCTATACCTACAACCGAAATAAGTGAATAAGAAAAAGTGACATAATATATTTTTGATTTAATGTAGACAAAAATAATTTCTTTAATTATTCTGTAGCATAAAATGTATTTGATAACACTAAAACTGTAATGGACTCCACATCGAAATCAGTTTATAATATATTTAAACATGAAATAATAATTTATACTTATTTTGTGAGTAAACTGTGATTCGTAATAAATTCAGTTATTAAAAATTAGATCAGTATTTGAAATGGAGAAAATATATTTATTTGAACATTCCTGTCCTAAGACTGGTGAATGGTAGCTTTTGTATTATTTGAATAGCATTATGATAATTAATTAAGTGTTTTCTGAACAGTATTTAAGCAAACATTCCTGTATTTTTTATTTTGAATGCAGACTGCAGTAAATGTTCAGGTTATTTTTATATGTACAAGTTTTTTAAAGTACAAGGTTATAAGATCGTGTAAGTGCCTTAGTGTGTTACTCTGATAATACATGACCACTCCATTATTGTATATGCTTTACCAAATAAAAACATGATGAGAGTTATTGCATGTTTTATTTATTTCTACCTCATTTATGAAACCTGTACAAAGTAATCATCGGCCTTTAGGGCAGGGTAGGTCACTCAGAAAGCACGCAGATGTCATCGAAAGGAGCGCTCGCTAACACGTCGTCGTAACGGGCTCGACTACGAAGAAAAACGGGCGTGCTGTCTAGAACCGCTTCCGATCTGCAATATTCTAAAAAGTTTTCTAAAATACGACGCAAAGCCGCGCAATCAACCCGAAAAGAGTTTAGTAGGTAACTAGCTTTTTCGCGGCTACGCCCGCGTTGTGGTCGGAAAATGACCTTATTTCCAATATCGAACTAGAACTACCAGGATAAAAGTACTTTAGGGCTTTAGGGAAATCTCCTAACCATAGACAAATCTAACTAATTAGTGATGTAAGTGTTGGTCTGTTAGTAATAGGTTAAATGCTCTAACGTTAGTACCAGTTGTAAAGCAATAGTGATGTGTTGTGTTGGTTTACTGGTACTTCAGCTTTTAATGGTATGTAATTATATTATTATTATTACACCTATGTAATTGGAGATTCTATAACCAGCATTTTTAGATTTAATTATCTGTGGATTGGCGCGCAATTCGAAATACAAATAAATTTTATTCGAAAGCCGTGTTAATTTAATTTCAAATTCAGTGATTTGTTTTTAAATAGTTTTTTGTTTTTGTGAAATTGTGGTAGTTTTTTGCGCCATGGATAAACTAAAAGTTCGTACAATTTTCGAATATGATTTCCTACGTGGAAATACCGCTGCGCAAACTATACAAAACATTAACTACGTGTACGGGCCTAACACTGCTTGCATAAACACTGTCCATTATTGGTTCAATCGTTTTAAATCTGGAAATTTTGAGTTGAAGAACGAGCCTCGCGGTCGGCCGGTAACTATTGTCGACAACGACGAATCGAAGGCGATAGTGGAAGCGGATCCAACTCAATCTACGGCTGAGCTTGCTGCGGGCCTTGGAGTTAGTGTCAAAACAACATTGAAGCACTTGCGTCAAATCGGAAAGATTAAAAAGCTAGATAAGTGGGAACCATACGAACTAAGCGACCAACAGCGAGACTTACGCGTCAAAGCATGCATAGCACTACTGAATCGGCATAGAAACGAGGGAATCCTAAATCGAATTGTTACCTGCGATGAAAAGTAGTTCCTGTACGACAACCGCGGCAGCGCGGCGTGGCGTGGCATTCGTCTCAGTGGGTGGACCCGGGTACAGCACCTAATCAGTGCGCTAAAAAAAGATTACTCATAAGAAGATGATGGTGACTGTCTGGTGGACCAGTGCCAGACTTGTACATCACAGCTTCTTACCGAATGGCACAACAGTGACGGCAGATGTCTATTGCCAAGAATTGCAAACAATGATGGAGAAGCTCGCTATTCAACAACCAATACTGGTCAATCGCTCTTCCCCATTGCTTCTCCACGACAACGCGCGAGCTCACACTTTACGACAGACCATCGCAAAGCTACAAGAGTTACAGCTGGGAGCTCTCCGTCACCCACCGTACTCATCGGACCTTTTTTTTTTTTTTTTTTTTTTTTTGTTTCGGGGTGGAAAATCCTCATGGATGTCCTCCGCCCTGGGGCGGGCGGAGGGGTCTGTCAGACTCTTACTGACTAAAAACCACCCCGGTGTTCCATCTCACACCTACGCCGAGGGTCGCGGGAACTTACGATCCTTCCGCAACCCCCGGCTGGTGCCGGCCCGCCACGGCAGGCCTCTCCTCGTGTCGAGGGGGGGAGTGAGGTGTTTGACTCCCCCCGCGACGTCTAAGAGGGGCGCGCGTGGAACACTACGCGCCGCCACCTCGGGTCCGATGTATGGGGGGGTGACGGACGTCCCCGAGTCCGTCGCCCCTGGACCCATTTAGGGGGGCTGGAAGAGGGCGTTGTCCGCCCTCCGCCGACGCCCAGTGCGCCTGCTGCGGGCTGGGTGAGAGGATGTGATCTCCCTCTCCCTTTCCGCAGCCTCCTTCTGCGAGATGACTGTCTCGCAGAAGGAAACCACCGCGTCCCAGGACTCCTCGCTGCCGACCATCGAATTAACGACAGCCGGCAGCGACAGGTCACTGCCTACTCTAGAGATGAGGGCACGGCGCGGCTCCTCCCAAGCGGCACACTCTGCCAGCGTATGCCGCGCCGTGTCCTCCCGACAGTCGACGCAGTGGTGACACCGGGCGTCTGGCTCCCTGGTTATGCGACACAGGTACTTCCCGAAGCAACCATGCCCCGAGAGCACCTGCGTCACCCGAAACGACAAGGAGCCGTGCCTCCTCCCGAGCCAAAGGTCGAGCACCGGCCGGACCGCCTCGATGGTGCCGAGGCCGGCGGTAGGGCGTGAGAGCCTGTCCCGCCATTCCGCCACCAGGACCTCGCGAAGCAGCAACCGACGCTGCTCCATTAGTCGCTGCATCGGTCGCTCACCTCGCGCCTGCATTTCCTCGCGCCACCGATACAATGACGCGAGTAATTTCGCCTCCAGGTCCCAGGGCGGGGATCCGGCCAGTGCACAAGCCGCCTCGTAGGAGATCGTGCGATACCCCCTGATGACTCTGACGGCCATCGCTCTCTGCGGCCTCCGCAGAACAGCAATGCTACCGGCCGTCAGGTCAGCCGCCCAGATCGGGGCCCCGTACAGGGCCATCGATCGCACGATCCCCACGTAGAGTCGCCTACAGGCGGCGCTCGGGCCCCCCAGATTGGGAAGCAGCGTTGACAGCGCCCCAGCCGCGCCCATCAACTTGGGCACCAGCCGCCGGAAGTGGGGTCCGAAGTCCCACCGGCTGTCGAGCACCAATCCCAGGTACTTCATGGTAGACTCGACAGCGATCCGGACCCCCCCGACCACTATGTGTGATCCGGGCGGCGGCGCCCGCCGGGGACCATGGAACACCATGGCCTCCGACTTGTTGAGGGCCACCTCTAGGCCGAGGCGCCGTATGCGGCCCACCACCTGTGAGATCGCAGCCGTCGCCAGCAACGCTGCCTCCCTGTGCGAACTCCCCCGGGCCGTGACCAGCGTGTCGTCCGCATAGCACGTCAGGTCCACGCCCGGCTGGAGTTCACCCCTCAGCACCCAGTCGTACCCGATGTTCCACAGGAGGGGGCCTACGACCGAGCCCTGTGGAACACCGCACGACATGAGGCGCTGGTTTGTGCCATCACATCCCACGTAGGTGACACACCTCTCCGACAGATAAGCCCCAATGAGGCGGCGGAGGTAGAGAGGCACCCGGTGATACCGCAGTGCCTGTCGGATACAACTCCAGGGCAGGGTGTTGAAGGCGTTGGAGATGTCCAACGACACCGCCATCATCACTCCGCCCCGGGACACCGTTTCCTCCGCCAGGACTCTCACCCGTGACACAGCGTGTATGGTGGAGCGCCCGTACCGAAACCCGAACTGACACTCGTCCAGGTCCGGCCCCTCTCCGCACAAGTGGCCGACGAGGCGGGCTGCGATAATCCGCTCAAACAGCTTACCCACCTCGTCGAGCAGCACTATGGGCCGATACGCTGACGGCGAATCGGCAGGGCGCCCCGCCTTCCTGAGCAGGACCAGACGACCAGCTTTCCACAGAGTGGGAAACTGGCCCCGCTCAAGGCACGCTGTGTAGAGACCTCTCAGCTGGGGCTCCAGCTCTTTCAGAGCGAGGGCTAATACTTGGCCGTGAATCCCGTCGGGCCCTGGAGCCACGTTCTTGGCTCGGAGCCGCATCACGGCCGCCCTCATCTCTGCCTGTGTCACCTCTGGGACGCTGATGGCGTTCTCATCTTCAGGCTCTCATCGGACCTTGCCCCAACAGATTTCTACTTTTTTCAAAATTTAGACAATTTATTAAGTGGGAAAAAATTCAACACCCGAGAGGCAGTACAAAACGCTTTCGCTGACTTCATCGCCTCCCGTCCGGCAGACTTCTACAGCAAAGGGATAAACAAACTGCCATCAAAATGGCAAAATTGTATAGATAATTTGGGCTAGTACTTTGATTAGCTGAAATAAAAAAATTAACAAAATTTTTATATTTTATAATTTTCAAACAAATCTATAACTTCATAAGTAAAGACCTAATATTTAAAAAAGTCGTATGTTTTACGTACGATTTTCGTCTTTGGATCGTACATGCAAAATAAGTCCAAAAATCATAGGAATACGACTTAAATCGTACATCTGACAACGCTGACACTATAATTAGCGGAAGGTAAATCCTTTAGAAAGCGTTCTATTATGGTGAACGTCCACTGGTCCGCACCAGCCACAAAGCACGCATGGCACGCAACGGATTTTGGTTTGTTTGTATGAAGAAATGAACCGATCGCTCGGTGCGGGCGGGTATAGTGGACGCAGTGCTATAAGAATTATACATACAAAACAAACAAAAATCCGTTGCGAACCGTGCATGCGTTGCGGTTAGTGCGGATCAGTGGACGTTCACCTTTAGTAGGTACGATGTAATCACTCGATCTGTCTGTCTGTCCGTCTGTCACAGTCAATTTGCTCCGAATCTAATTGAAGTTTGGTAAACATAACAATTTCTGTGGCCCAAACATGGACGTGCTACGTAAATAAAGAAATTTTGAATATGGGTGACACTTTAGGGAAACAAATAAGAAAATTGCGTGAGGACTTACCTATAACCGGAATAACCTTCTTTACGGTAAATATTTTCTTTATTATATTTGGTCATGTTTTTAATATTAATTTCAAAATCCTAACCTCATATACAGGCTGGTCCAAATAGTGACGTCATAAAACAAATTCCTAATGCCCAGGGGTCTTCCGAAAATATCCCATAAATGTTCCGCGATCCTCTATAGTTATTGAGCTATCAATTATTGTTTTAGTTTCTTGAAAAGTTTATGGGAACCGGATTGAAAAAAAATCTATATTTATTTATACAAGGCTTTTTTATATTTTTTTTTGCATTGATATGGAATATTCAGACAATAATCATCTTTCTATCAATTCAAGATACAAACATTTTTATCGAAAAGGAGACATTTACGTTTGAGTGATACATAGTCGATGTTAATTGTAAATATTTATTAATAAAAAAAAAATTACATTGTACCTAGTTATATTTTCTCGTATATTTATTTTCTGCTAGGTACAGACGCCAGCACATCAAGCTACTACAATCTGTCAAATTTCTTTAATAAATTTTCAACTTTAACTCCTATTTTAAATTTTTCCAATCTACCTTGTAGATTGTAAAAATTTGACAGTTTCGGGTAGCTTGATGTGCTGGCGTCTGTACATAATTAAAATCGTTTTCTTTGTAATAGGTATTAATTGTATGCCAGTCCAGGCGTGAAATGTAGATGACCCTATTATTAACACCATTATTGTCTCTTTGTACCATGTTTTCATGCAAATAAAAACATTCCATTCTAAAAAACATTGATTACATTACAAAATGAACTAAAATCGACTAAATAGTTTTAACGATACAAACAAGTGGCTGCCGCCTACCTAACTCTAAAACGTCAGTCAGGACAAAAACTTCTGTCATTCATTGTCACAGAGCATGCTATGTTCATTGTCAAATAAACGTCACTGAAACCGTTGGAAGTTGTGGGTTATAAATAGATTATCTCACCAAACTCGCAATTTTTCGTCGATAAACGCGGAATTTCTTGTACTAAAAATAAAATAATGCTTAGTTCTGGTCCAGAGACCAAGCGCTGTAATCATGAACTGATGTTGTTATGAGATTCTTATGGAAAACTGGATACAAACATGGGCGATCACGGATGTTACTTGTTGTTATTATTGTTTATTGTTGTGTTAATTACTCGTTCACAGGCATTACCGTATGATGGTAAGAAGTAACTTAATTTATGAAGTATTTAAGTCCAAAATTATATAATAATTAGCTATAAATCATCGGCCATTGTCCCACGTTGTGTAACATCAAGACATGTTTGTATATTCTGTTTATATTTTGTGTATACTATTGAATACATATGAATGAAGTCATACTAGATAAAACATCCCGTCTTTGTTAACGTATCAGTATGATTAATGCCTCAAAAAACGGACATCGCTTTTTTATTCTTCTTATCGATAGTATACACTGTTTTGAATACTAGAGTAGAACTCCCAGAAACCAATTCATCTGAGAACCAGAGCTATAATTTTTAAATATTTTATTCTGGTTATCCATAGAAATCATAAGAATTGTTTTAAGTTATTATTATGTATGCAACATTTTAATGTTTTAATTCTACTAAGCAATAAAGCCAAATAACTGCTATTTTTAGAAAAAAAATAAATACAATACAATTTCAATAATTCAACTTTATATAACCCTAACCTCAAGGTGCACTGTAAATAGACCTTTAAGAGGTTTCTAGAATTCAATTAATTAATTTGAATGTCAGTACAAACTACAATTACAATTACAAAGCCCGTGATGTGGTCAGTGGGTCCTCTTAGGAGATTTAAATTGAAAAGAAACTGACAAAAAAAAAGTTGTACATCTGCCATTTTTTTTTTAGTACACTGGCTAGGGGGCCCCACAGCAATACACAGAGATTTGCCGACCTCTACAAAAAGTACAGATATTTACTGCTATACTGGAACTTCCAAGAACTTGTTTGCTTTATGGCAAACTGTGAAAGTAAGTATTGAATTAACCTATAGGCCGCTTGATTTTACTTCAATTGCCTGCCCCCAATGCCCGGCTCATAAATCGACATTGTTGATTTATGATATTATGGGGTTGTGCAATGAAATAAAAAACAAAAATCGAACATAAGTTCCCAGTTGTATAAATACAACTGAGGCAGCACTGGCGCGAAAACATTTAATTCATTAATATTCAACATGGGGATTATGTTTCTTTAACAGAGGAACTTGTTAGTTGAACCTTAGGCTAGATTTTACTTTACCAGCCATCGAGTTGGGAGTCCATATTTTTTTTTACAGAAAGATCATATTAATAGAAGCCCCCTCGTAAAGTTTTAAGTTGCGGAGATAAATGGTTTACGAGAAAAAAATAATCAATATCGTAAAAATTTAGCAATATTTTGTCACTTTTGACATTGGTCTCGCCATTAAACGTTTCGTTTTACGTTAGGTCAACGCACTAAAATGTTTTACTTCTTATTAATGATGAAATAAACGCGCATTGTAGTGATTTAGATACATTTTACACATATTTCATTATAAAACATATATTTCGCTGATTTAAATTAGTGCTATTAAATTAACACTTATAAATAATTTACCGATTATTGCCAGTATGTGAAACCAAACGTAAAACTACGCCATTATGTGTTGTCACTGTCAAGTGTCACTTCACATGGTCTTCGTCCTGACAGTTAACGTGTGTCCCTAGGAGTTGAGTGTTTACATATAAAAATGAGAACTTAGGATGCAAGAGCGAGTTAAGCGAGTTTGGGACTTGGGGCACCCCGACTTGGACAGGTTAGGTCAGAAGGGGATGGCGGGGTCTGAAAGACCCCGCCATCTCCTTCGTGGTTATTTTTTTTTAAACCACTCGAAAGTAGGAGCCCCGTGACGTGAAGCGGGGCTCCGTCGGCCACTTCTTACTTCGAGACGCATGATATTGACCTTGATGCCTTTCACCTTAGAGCTTGTCAAAAAGTAATATTCCAAGATTTGACTATATTTTGGTTTAACTTTGACTTTTGGGGTGTTGACCTTGACCTTGAAAATGTCATTGATCCTATTATTGTTTGGAAGCGAATTTAGACCCGCTACGTGTTCTTTTTTAGTTATAGTGCAGGAAATTTGAAAGTTAGGTTAGGATATTAAAAAAATCATATCTCAAGAGGGGTGGGGGGGTCTGGCTCCGCAACTTTTCCTTCATAGAGGGGGGGGGGGTCTACACCCCTCCCCCTCCCCCACACCTTCCCATCTCTTAAATCGATGGCTGGTAAAGTCCTACCGAATCTTAATGCTACTTAGATGTATTGATTGTGAGGCTTTTTAGGGTTTCATAGCCAGATGCAAAAGCAGAACTCTTTTAGTTTTATTTGCACCTCAAAATACTTTTATGAAAAGTTGTTGCTAGCCTTTCATCTTAAATGCCTAAATGCTAGTGTTATAAGCTAGTATTTGCTTTCAATATCATATTAGTCCCCTAAGACAATACTAATTAATTAATATCTACATGCATATTTCAGTTCAATATAAAAATAAAGAATGACCAGTTCTGTCAGTACTTTGGGGACAGTCCTGATGAGGTGTACAAGGTTTACACAGAGGACAGTTATGGCTGGTCCTCTGTGGTCAATCCATTCCAGAAGAAACCACAAAAATCTGTGTCCATCAGCCTTTTCACTCCAACATGCATGGCAGTCAACACGAAAGAGAGACACACTATTGAGTTGCAGGTCCTGAGTAAGTATTTGTTTACCTAACAAATAATTCTGCCATCCTTTCTGTATTATCAATGGTGTTAGATAATTTTGTAATAATTATCTGTTCTAAAAGTATCTGATGAAATGTAAACATTGATAAGAAAAAGTACAACGCGGTCACATTAACTTGACGCTTGCCGTTGATGACGTCATTTTGGCGCTCAGGTAGGTACGGTGTGGCAAAAAAGCATCAACAATTAAACTACCGATTTGATTTTGGGGCATGGATTTTATTAGCCAATCTTGCAATACATTTAATTCTTGTTAGAGAAACTGGTCAGATATATAGTTGAAACCTTCTAAATACAGATGAATGTGTTACTAATTCCCTTAAGTGAGTGATTGCTTAGTAATTTAACCTGAACAGGGTTTGTTCACACTTAAATCAGATAATTCTAGAACAGATTAGAACAACTAACATTAGTATGCAGGTATACATTATGGTACTCAGACATGTCATTAATGTTACCACGTTGACTGTCCCATCTATTTTGGGTAATTTCGTGGTATTGACTGCAGCACATCAAGCTACTACAATCTGTCAAATTTCTTTAATAGATTTTCAACTTTATTGCTATATATATTGATTGGGAAAATTTTACAGTTTTGGGTAGCTTGACCTGCTGGCGTCTGTACATCCAATTGGTTTTTTAGAAACTGCTTTATTTCATATGTCTCTAGAAAATCCAAAGTTCTAGCTCACACGTCCAGCCCAGGAAACGCGTTTCTGTTGCCTTTGACTAATGCATTACATGTAATGCACGAGCGCCACAACCAGATCACAAAAATGCATTACCTACACATAATGTATGGGTAGTCAACGTGTTAATATGCTTGCGTGTGCCATTGCATTGGTTCATTGTAAGGGTCCATAAGTAGGCCTCTATATGTCATGTAACGATCTATTAATAACAGTTTACTTGTAATTGTGTAACTGCAGACATTCATGGCCTAATCAATATCAACAATTTTTTTTTTCATATTTTGTTAAAAAATATTGAAGTAGGTAACTACTTCTCAAAACTGGCTACACTACTACTACAGTATGGGCCTTTTTCCTATCATGCGGATTTGTGTCCGCGTGCGTCTGTCTGGCCCGTATGCGCGCCGCACGCATTCTAAGTATACCGGTTTGTACCATCGCGGACATTTGAACCTATTTTCGACCCTATCACCAAGGTAATAAGGTTAAGTGGTTCATCGCAAATGTCCGCGATGGTACATAATTTTCCTGACATGCATGCCAAACGCACGCGGGTAGTTTGTGGGTGTAACACACGCGCTAAGCTCACGCATACGGGCGGGCGTGAACCCGCGTGACAGGATAAAGGCCCTATAACCATTTCAGCGTATTACAGAACTGTCTGCCCCGTAAAACTTTCAATTTTTTTCTCCAGGGGTAGATTTATGGCGCGTCATGTTAATGTTCGCGGGCATATTCTTGATATTCTCGTCGCGTGCGCTGTGCGCCAATCCGTTGTTCTTCTACCTTTGCGG
Organism: Fissipunctia ypsillon; assembly: GCA_947568875.1. Lineage (NCBI taxonomy): Eukaryota > Metazoa > Arthropoda > Insecta > Lepidoptera > Noctuidae > Fissipunctia > Fissipunctia ypsillon. The sequence continues at coordinate 21,472,801 of OX387649.1, forward strand.
CATTTTCGTCGGCGTGTTCGCTTCCTTCATGGTTTTCGTGTATTACGTCAGTAAACTACTGCCCAGGGTGAGTAAACATGAAATATTTGTTAAAATCTATTTAAAATGAATCATTGTGGCCTGGAAAGACTTTGAGGCGGCCTTTGCTCAGAAGTGGGATAATGCAGGCTAGGAAAAAAAAAAATGTGGCCAGCTATTTAGTCCTCAACTCACAGCACATTTGTTAGGTTTACAAATCCTAGTTACAGGACTAATTATATAAAATATAGGTCGACTATTACTCGTTAACTTGTAAAGCCTACTTAGTTGTGATAGTTTCCCTTTTAACTTCGTTGTATATACTACTACCGTGAATTTTTTCACATATCCAAAACTAACCGTTTAGCTGGCGCGTGGGGGGGGGGGGGGACACTTGACTCTAACAAAAATTAGCACTTTAAAGCTTAATATTTCAGAAACGGATCGCTTAATCGAAAAATTGTTTTCACAAATCCGCAATATTTTTGAAACACCTATCCAACAACACCCCACACAATGGGGTAGATGAGAAAAAAAACATCCCCACTTTACGTGTACAGGAGGTACCCTAAAAAAATTTTTTTTACCACTGTATGTCGGCGTGATCAATATCCATGCCAAATTATAGCTTTCTAGTACTAGAGAGTCTCTGAGCTAAGCTGCAGATGGACGGACGGACATGGCAAAACTATAAGGGAAGCCTTGTTGACTACGGAACCCTAAAAAGCATGCAGGCCAAAATAATGTTTATAATGATTTAGATGTTTATACCTTGCAGACTATCAAGGTATAAACATTGTGCAGTTAATCGGGACATACAATATCTGCCTGTTGAGATGTTTACCAAAAAGATTAAAATAAAACAAATCTAGGGTAGAAATCTTTCTATCTATTTAACCCGTATTGTCCCACTGCTGGGAAAAGGCCTCCTTTTCCCACACGTACTTCTTCTGTCATTGCGGGCCAGGGTAGAAATATAATTGAAAAATTAAATTCTTTCAGAAAACTTTAACATACGGCATTTTAGTCGGCGGCTGGACAGTCGGAGTGTACCTTTTCCAACAAATATGGGAGAATATCCGTACTCTCGTGCTGACTTACCAAACATACATGTTCTGGTACACAATGATAGTCAGCTTCGCCAGTTTCGTCGTCTGCTACAGAATAGGACCGCCCAAGAATCAGAGAAGCAAGAATTTAGTCATGTGGACCTTGCAGGTGAGTTCTACAAATAAAATAAATTTTGTTGTCTTTGGTGTTCTATTTTCGGTTTTTGTCAGCGACTTCCGAAATTAAAGTAATTTTGAATTTTGTAGTGTTTTTTTTTGGAAGTCGGTTGTTTTTTGTTTGTAAAAAAGTTTTTATTTTTCACTTTTTAGTTGTGGTACCTACGACACACAAATTCGAATACCACTACCAGCTATGTAAATTACAGTGGTAGGAAGTTATTATAACATCATTCACATAGACTAAGTAGGGAAAAATACATGAAGCTAACTCAAAACCACCCAAGCAAAGTCAATCAATTTTACATGGGACTAACTTCGAGATATATCCTCCCAAAAAAAAGAATCGTTCAAATCGGACTACTCTGTAAAAAGTTATGCGTGGTCATATATAAAAATACGCAAGGTGTAACATAAATAACACACAATATCTTAAGGGGTCATTGTACTCATCATTATGAACAACTTTTACTATGGGACCAAACCTGAAATCGGGGAAATCGAAACGGGGGAGGGGGAGGGGTAGATTTCCCAAGGCGTGAAAGCCCTTTTTAATCTTAGTAACTAGCTTCCGCCCGCGACTTCGTCCGCGTAAAATTTCTTGTTCCCCTGACCCACCTCGTCGCATCGCATCGACTGCCCGTGCTGTTACTTACTTCGTTTTCGCTTAGCGCTTGTTCTTCCTTTTTTTTTGTTTTTGCTCGGCTTCTAAGGGTCCTAGCGTAATGTTACATACCCTATAGCCTTCCTCAAGAATTGGACTTTATAATGCAAAAAGAATTTTTCAAATCCGACTGGTAGTGAGTGATATTAGCGCGTTCAAACAGTCAATAAAAAATAAAATGTGTCGGTAACTAATAGACTAAGCACATTTTTATTACTTTAAGCATTTTTATACCCGTCGTAATTTCTAAACGAAAGGTCCGAATTAAATAATTTAATAAGGCATTTACAAGTACTTAATCAACCTTGATGATGATACTATTTATTTGTATAAGGATTAATACCATGTTTATGAAAACACCTTCGCAAGTAATGCATTGTTTTATAACAAATTTGATTACCATTAAAAATGTTATAGTGAGCCAACCTTAAAAGAGAGACATATGCTATCGTGGACTTTTTTGTAGAACTTTTTAAGAGGAACAATCCCGTCATACATGATTGTTGCGTATTAACCGTTTACGCAGCGCACGCAACGGAAGCTCGCAAAAGGAATAAATTTTCCCCGTTTTTGCAACATTTTTCATTGATGCTCCGCTTCTTTTGGTCTAGCGTGATGTTATATAGCCTATAGCCTTCCTCGATAAATAAGCTATCCAACACTACAAGAATTTTTCAATTCGAACCAGTATTTCCTGAGATTAGCGCGTTCAACCAAACAAACAAACAAACTCTTCAGCTTTATAATATTATTAGTATAGAATATTAGTACCTATAGATATACTGTGTACAAAATAAAAATACAGGTTATGAAACTTATGTTTATGTTTAATTTAGAGTTATGTGGTGGAGAAAATAAAGGTTGGTCGAAGCCCAGTGGGGGGCAACTGCAGCCGTTGGTCCCCCTGTATCCGCGCTTGGAAATACAAGTCAAAAAGTTTAGTCGAAATAGGCGCGAGGCGACCTTAAATATTATTATATTTTAAGTGATTCAGTACTTATGTATTTATTTCGTGTTTCCTGTTCAAGTTCTTTGGTTTGCGATGAGGTGTTAAGTAGTAGGTTGAAATTGGATGTATAAGAAAAATATATATTGTGTTATGTAATTGACACATCTTTTCAATAGGGATGCTGGATAAAGAAAAAGAAATTTTATTTAGTCCGTCAGTCAGATAAGTAATAAAAAATATTAGACACGTATTTTTTGCTTTATCATATTAAAAACATTACTTGGATATAACGCATTAAAGTTGGGACGTGGGGGCTCGCTACGTCACAACTCAGTATAAAATCTAGCAAGGCGTGACGTCATGCCACATTTTAACTCAATGTATCGTCGTAATCTGTTGATTGCGTAAAAAAAAGAAAAAAATATGTGTCCAATAGTTTTTAATAATCTACCTGACGGACAAAAAAAATGTTTAGCATCATTCCTAACGATTCTAATCAAAAATGTTATAATTTCAGATTGTAGGCGTACTAATGATATTCTTTAGCAGCGAGTATCAAGAGGCGTCAGCCGCCGTTATTGTTACGTCACTAGTCGCTAAGTATTTCCCACAGTCACTTATCAACAGGATGCGTGGATATTGGTAAGTTCATTTGTTTTAGCGCTACTGCTGAGCATATGAGGTCCTATGCAGTCCTATCCTGAGGGCAGTGTTATTGGGTTTTTCCATCTGGATTTTCTCAGTAGCAGCCCGGAGTCTGGATTTGTGCCCGGGTGATGGCAATAAGCTCGCCCCCTATTTCATGGGACTTAAACATAACTGGCGAAATGTGGGTGTACTATAGATACACCTCTGCCTAACCCTTCGGGGGATACAGGCGTGATGTTATGTTTGTAATTTGTTTTTTGTCGCCTAATTAGTAAGGCTAGTGCTCTAGTTTCCCTAATTTATACTTAACTAGCGACGCGCCCCTGCGTCGCACGGTTTTTACGACTTGATAAAACTTTCGAGATTTCTTTATTATTATGAAGTTTAATATCAGTGTATCGTAAACCTTCATAGAGGGAAAAGAGTCCCTGGAAAGACTTGGGGCAAGCCTTTGCCCAGCAGTGGGAAAGTATACTTAAAATAACCTTCATATAAACCTTCCGGAATAAATATTCTAAATTATGTAACCACATCATAATCTTTTGTGTAGTTCAGAAGAACAACGCGGTCACACACTGACGCGGAAAGCGACTTTAATTCATAATATTTAGAGATATAGATTATATCTCATACACAAAAGAATTATAATTCGATTCAATTTAAAATTTTGTTGTTTATCTATGCATTAAAGTTATTGGCAAAGCTTTGTTGAGCATTACAAATCCTTACTAATATTATAATGCGAAAGTGATTGTGTTTGTTTTTTACGCTATCACGTTAAAATGGCTGAACGGATTTGGATGAAATTTGGCAAATGCGTAGACCATGACTTGGTGCAATATTATGACGTTCTAATGCTATCATGATTCCAGTGTGCTAGAGAGTCCTAGCTATACCTACATGACCGATAACACCATCCCTTTGTCGGACTGGAATCATGATGGCATTAATACTGTATAATACTGCCCCTGAGTTAGGATATGATACTTTTTATCTGGATAGTATGTTCCCGTGGGATAATATCCGACCTCCACGCGGGCGAAGCCGTGGGCCAAAGCTAGTTATAAAATAAAAGTCTTCGATTTCGTATGCTACAAATTGTTCCTACAATAACTCTTCTTTGCACAGATGACGTTAGTTGCCTGCATCTTAAACAATTTTGCCAACTACATTATATTTTTTATTCATTGTACAGGCGTCGCAAATTCCCGCCCAAACAAAGACTACTAACCAGCGAAGAGTACTACGAGGAAGGCGCTCGGGAAACCAAGAAGTCGCTGGAAAATCTTAGAAAGTACTGCTCGAGCCCTGACTGTGCGCAGTGGAAGATAATGCTCAAGTTGAACGACTCCAAGAGGTGAGGATCTGGTTCATTTATAATCATGTCATCATCATCATCACCATTCGTCCGAAAACGATCACTTCCGGACGTAAACAACTTTCATCTCAAGTATTGCCACAACGACCGGTACTTTGCTTCCCGCATCCAGCGTGACCTCGCCTCCTCCTTTGTTATGTTATAAGTTTGTAAAACAGGCTGACGAACTATCTCATTCAATTTCTACTTTTATATCTGTAATATTTAAGGTGTACATAATGAAGAGTATTCTATCTATCTCATCACTACATATTATAAAACAAAGACCCCCCGCCGCGTCTGTCTGTCTGAACGCGATAAACTCAAAAACATCGAACGGATTTTCATACGGTTTTCACCAATGGACGGAGTGACTCATGAGGATGGTTTACTATTATTCATTAAGGTTTTGTGTAAATTGGCTGATGATTGTTGAAAATGTTGGAAATTATCATGCCGACTGGGAGCTTTACTGGCGTGCGCCGCGTAAACCAAATAGAGTTAAGTATATTATGAAAACAATGTATTACAGAATTAATACATTGTTTACCTGGATTAACACATAGGGTACTTTTAATCCCGGTAGTACGTTCCCGTGGGATCTTTTCTGACATCCACGCGGGCAAAAGCTACTAGAATGTAAAATGTTTTATCAGAAATGTCGAAATGCTGCTTAACGCCACATAATCCGGCTTTGGCTCTTGTCCGGAACTCCGCAAGAGCCCTTGATCTATACATTATAATTACTTGTCCCGACTGATTCATCAACGCAGAGCCTAAACCGCTGGGGCTACAAACTTGAGATTTTGGCAGTTGATGCCTTTTAATTTTGTCAGCATCCTCTAAGTAAGGTTTTTGGAAACTCTGCTTTTAAAGGGGAGGAAAGGAGGGATTTTGTTTGCATGAAAAATCTTATTTCTCGGGTTAAGTAATAAACTTGAAACTTGACACGAATACTTATCTAAGTAAATTATGAAGTTTGTCATTTTTTGTTTTTCTAAACTAACCCCTAAAAAGGGATTGAGGGTGTCAAAATTTGTATTGAAGAATTTTAACGTGCGGTCCGATTAACTCGAAACTCAGTATTTATAACAGGTGGCGCAAAAGTAATGTCATAATATGAATGTGCCATATTTTTTTGCAAATTGCGTCATAATGTCATTGTGATTAGATACATAATATATATGTTGTAGACAGATAGAGAATTAGTTGACAACGCAATGGAGCGATACACAAAGTCACACAGTTCAGGCAACGATGGAGGTTTTGAAACACCAACTTCCGGGCCGTGTGATCTCCCGTTATGGCGATTTGACTCCAGACTTCTTTCTTTGGAGCTTTTTGCAATCTCGCATTTACCACAACAAACCGCAAACCCTGCAAGTCTTAAAAGCCAACATTGAAGAAGAAACCAACAATTTGGAGGATGTTTTGCGAGCAACAATTCAAATTGCCGTAAAACGAGCACAAATGTGCATTCAATCTAGAGGTGGTATTTTGACCGATATAATTTTTTCCACTTGATGTCATAAATTTTACACCTTTAAATAAACTTTCCGTGAAAACAGAGCCCGATTGTTTTCGTTTGCAACCAAATGGCAGCCAATTCACATTATGACATTACTTTTGTTCCACCTTGTACTGAAGACCGAAAATAAATAATTAATCATGTGTATCAGGGTTTTTCTTGAAAATCTACACCTAACGGGGTACTAACTAAACTACGAAAGCCACGCGGACGAAGTCGCGCGGGACGTGCTAGTATAACATACTTGTGTAGTAGTAATCTGCTGATATCGGTAGGCGGAAGATCGCTAACACCAAAGTACCCCTGTTTTAACTCATTATTGGTCTGACATTCGGCAGTCCTGCGCATCCCATTATAGCTTCGCAACTTTCTGGTGGTGATATCGGCCATTTATGTATAGCCCGACCGCTGTAAGCGCGGCCTTCTCGAGAACTAACATACTTCTGCGGGACGGTCGTGCTTACAGCGGTCGGGTTACAATAGAACAAGCGTTATGTTTTCAGGTTCGCCAGTTTCGTCGAAGGCAACTCCCATTTGAGTGATGACGAGGTGTTGGATTACGAATCATACGCATTCTCACTCGAGCGGAATCGGAAACCGATGCCAATGATAAACTCTACGAGAAACATGGAGATATCTAGTGATGATGATGACGACACAGATTACGATGATGATTGAGCTCGAAATATGTGGCTGAGACTAGTCTTAATCATGTTTAATTGTGTTATAATAAGAAGAGGTAGGTGAGGATGTTTCATTTTTTATATAGGATGACTGGTAATTAGTGACCGATACTTAAACACATGATTTTACACATGATAACAAGCAACTTTTACTATGGCACCAATCCTGAAATCGCGACAAAAAAATCAGCTCTTCCTTACATTTATGTTCGCATAACTCGTCAAAATGTAGGGACCAGCTGATTTTTTTTTCGCGATTTCAGGATTGGTGCCATAGTAAAAGTTGCTTGTTATCATGTGTAAAATCATGTGTTTAAGTATCGGTCACTAATTACCAGTCATCCTATATACAAGGTGTAATTTTAATCAGTGTTAACCTGGGATCATTGTACTTATCATTATGAACAAGTTTTAATATGGGACCAAACCCGAAATCGCGAAAAAAAAATCGGGTGTTCCCTCCATTTTGACGAGTTATTCTTATGTAGGGCTGATCTTTTTCGCGATTTCAGGTTTGGTCCCATAGTAAAAGTTGTTCATAATGACGTAACAATGAATTAACACTGATTAAAATTACACCGTGTATAAGTCACTATTTCTTTAAACGAAGAAAAATTTATAATTTTGTATTCATATTTCTTTTTCGCAATTGACTGGCAGAGTGGTCGACATTTCTTGCTATTTTACTAAAATAGAATATTAACCTATGCTCAATTTTGACATTTCTATTATTGTACACATTATATTAATCTATCTACCTCTTTTTATTATAAAACATTGGACACTCCTAAACCCCTCAACGATAAGCCATTTAATTATGTCTCGATAACATGACAGTTGAAGGTTTAATCTCGATTACTTAAGTTATGTTTGACATTTTAAGTTTATTTTTAAACTCCTAAATTTTTTTCTAATATCTTTCTCAATCTATGTATAAAGGGTTTTTAATAAAGATTTAATACTTCTGCTTTTATCCTTTTTTTGCTTTTTTAATTGTATTAATATAAATAGTTTTATGTTCACTGCACACATTGTCAACATCGCGTCGTCTTAATTGAGACGCAAATTCGTTCATCATTTGACACATTCAACGTCGTCAAAGGACATTGTTAAAAATGGCCTATGAATCAACACGTATGAAACCTTTAACCTTTTACAATAATTACTAGTTTTTTTTTTTATAATTTACATTACAATTATTACAATAGAACGGACACTTCAGAATTTCGAAAACATTTTAAGGGGGAAGCGCCAAGGTAGCCCGCGAAATTCAAATTTTCTTACGATTTTTGTAATTTGGAGCTCGAGTGTCTGGGTTTATGTTGATTAAAGTATGATTCGCGACCGTAACAAATATGTATTCACAGAATTATAATCATTAGAATCAGTAATACAATTCCTTAAGTTAGTATAATCCTGAAATGTTAATATTTCATGAAATAGTCATTCAACAGAATTAGTTGGTCTTACGAGAGTTGTATCGATGACTTTAATGATAACAATTCTGTACATACATATTTGTTACGGTCGCGAATCATATTTAAATCAACATAGAACTTAATGCTGACCTGAAAATTGCAAAAAACGTAAGAAAATTTGAATTTCGCGGGCTACCCTGGCGCTTTCACCTTAAAAAGTAATTCACTTCGGTCTTATTCTTCGGCGCCATTATTGTTTATTTAAATTTGACGTTTTGAATAGGCAAAGGGCATTGTAGCTCATACAGCCAAGTCTTTGACTTGACCGACTTCTCAGTACTCTCAGCGCTGTGTGAAACGAGCAACATAGACATATCAGTGTCATCATTGACAGATGACAGTTTGACTTTTGGGTAAACAAGCGAAGTTTTATATTCGTAGTAAAATGCAATACTTACTCCTAAGTCACACAAAAACCAAATAGTCCATAGCCCTAATCTAGTCATAACTACAAATAAATTAGTAGGTATAAAGAAAGAATAGTTCTGACTACTTAATATTATGTAATGAAACGTTTAAAGATAAAATCCAATGTATTTTCACTAATAAATGCTAAGTTAGTATGTTTCTATTGGCCTAATATAACCTCAAAATCCGAAAGTGTTTTGGATTTTTTACAATGCTCAGAAGTGTCCGTGATTTTAATTTAGTTTCAATTGATTCTAAGCATTAATTAGATCACAGAAAGTAAATTCACTTCTCTGTTGCTTCTTAGGCGGACGATGTATGGACGCCGAACAATGTCTTTTGGTTGGCACAGGAACTTCTTTTTCTTTTCAGCAAAAAAAAAATAAACTACTGCGATTGATAGTCTATCATAGTATAGTCACCCTACGGTTGAATATCACTTGAACATCATAAAACGATAAGCTTTATTTGTCAATGTGACAGAATGCTCTCTATTCCATTGGTTTAGATAAATAAATAAAGGTCAACAAAAAAAACACGTGACGTGGTTAACCAAATAAACGTAATGGACAGTACTGTGACGAAGCATGATAACTGAACTGAAGTGAGTGGTATGTTTTCCTAACACATCTGACGTTGGCAGAATTGTCGACATCAGCACCATTGCCATAGAGAAAAATAGACTAGAATACGTTTAGTCGGTTAATTAACCACGTCACGTTGTTTTTTTGTTTACCTTTTTGTTTAATTACATAAACCAATGGAGTGTAGAGCAATCTTTTGTTGATATTCTTGACATTTTAGGGAGAGACCAACGAAGGAATGTTGTGTCCCTGTTTAGACAAAAAGAATTTGGTAGAGTGGGGATAGAATGTGCATTCATTCGTTTGATCCGAATCGACCTTGATAATTAGTTCATTTCGCGAATTAATTCGTTCGTTGCGTAACAAATGTTTGCAACTTTGTCGAATCAATAGCTATTGAGTTTCTTTTTGTAAATTATATTTTATAAAACTAAGTTGGAAGACCGATCACGATTACTACATTGTTTAGATTAAAACTTAGTTTTTAATATTATTTTATTATAATTATTATGTAAAACGATTTCATGTGTGTTCTATTTAATCTAGTCTGAAATAAACTATCCGAATCTTTATACAACTGAATGCGATGATATGCGCGTGATAATTTCTTTAAGCTATTGTTAAGGTCACAAAGACGTAAAGTTGTAAATTAATATTCGAATATGAAATAAAAAATACTCGTGACTGACAGGAAGTCATTGTTTTCTTTAAGTTTTATAAAAGTTAGTACTTATAAAATGAAGGAGCTCGGGACTTGGGCACCCCGACTCGATGGGTTAGGTTCGAAGGGGATGGCGGGGTCTAGTGAGCGAGCGAATAAATACTCCGCTATTCCTTTCGTGGTTACTTTTTTTGAAGCCCCGCGATGCGGGTCTCCGTCGACTATGCCTTATTATTGCTTGGAAATTTTAGACCCGCCACGTAATCTTCCACACCCTTAATACTCCCACTAGCCCACAAATCCCGAAATAAACTTTGGCGATTTTTTCTCGGTACCTACCTATGGTTTTACTAGTTTTGGGGTTTTCAAAAATACACTAAAATGGGTATATTCTACCAAAAAAATAGCTACCATAAAAATCGCCGGTCCATAAAGTACAGTGCTTCCCAATTGGTCAATTTAAGTGAACATAGGTACTTTTTTCATTGTTTCTATGTTACAAATGGTCGCGTTATTTTGCCGTGCATACTATTTACGGCAGTATAGATGCTGCAAGCTTACGACACTATAACCGATAGTGATACAATGTTGCTTGCGGCACTCTATACACTGACAAAAATAAATTGGACAATGAAATTTCTGAGAGAATTCGAAACGAAATTCGAAATTCCTTAAGATGAAGATCGTTTAATTTAAACCTGCGTGCCGACTAGGTACCTAAATATTTGTGTACAAGATGGAAGGCATGCAATAAATTTATCGATTTATACAATCATTTTATCTAGCAAAGAAAGAAAAGTTAAACGTAAACGCGTATTTTTAGTGCACACCTATATTAAAGATTTGGCTTCCGCACTTTGTCTTGCAGGTGGACCATTGTGCGTTTAAAGCACTTATAATAACGACTAGGTAAGTTGTATACAGCAGCATATCTTTCGCGATAACTAATACCACTTGTATCACCCCTGAATAAATATTTTTTGTGACATTGACGAATTAATTTGTTTTCCAATTAATGTCTACAACTAAATCGTACAAATATCTGAACATATTCTACTTATTCCATCCAATAACAGATTGATTGTGTTTACATTAAATATTACAAATAATAAACTTTTGAGAAATGTATGTCGTTTTTCATTTTGTATAGGGTTGACAATGTTGATTTTTATCAATTTGTAGCAACTTTGTAGTGTGTTGTGAGTTGTGAATATAATTTGCCACTTATAATGTTGTTAAAACATTATTCGTCTGAACTTTAGCAGTTTCGGTACCTAATGCGTTGGCGTCGTTATTGTACTTATGTTCGCTTCGGTACATCGTCATTTTTTATGAGAGTTTGGAAAGGATTTAAGCACCTGCTACACGGTTGCCAACCGCGTCCTGACAGAGGTGACCTTGGTAGCTTACAACCGTGTAGATAATGGTTTACGACCAAACATTGAAACAGCTCTGCCGGTCGCCAACCAAGGTCACCTGTCGGGGACGCGGTTGGCGACCGTGTAGCAGGCGCTTAAATGGACAGCTGTGCGGCGTCACTTTATGCTACTAGTTTTTCTCTTAGAAGTTTTGTTAATTTTTTCAATTCATATGTAAGTATGTACTTACTTTCTATGTTTATCTTGGTCATCACTGTCATCGGTGAAGGAAAACGTCATGAGGAAACGTGGACTTTATAATTAACGGGGAAGCGCTAAGGTAGCCCGCGAAATTCAAATTTTCTTACGATTTTTGCAATTTGCAGCTCAGTGTCTGGGTGTATGTTGATTAAAGTATGATACGCGACCGTAACAAATATGTATTTACAGAATTATAATATTAGAATCAGTAAGATACAATTCCTTAAGTTAGTATAATCCTGAAATGTTAAGATTTCATGAAATAGTCATTCAATAGAATTACTTGGTCTTAGAGAGTTGTACTAATGACTTTAATGATTATAATTCTGTAAATACATATTTGTTACGGTCGCAAATCATATTTTAATCAATATACAACCTAATACTGACCAGACATACAGATTCCAAAAACGTATAAAAATTTGAATTTCGCGGGCTACCCTGGCGCTTTCACCTTAATAGGTATAAAGTCTAAAATCGCCAACCCGTCTTGAGCAAGCGCACAGTGGTACCGCACTCTAAGCCGACGTTCGCACAGGCTTAAAAATATCGCGGCGCGGGATTTTATCGCACACTGGATTTTCAACTCTCGGTGTTGAGAGCATTGAGAATTCAACAGAGGGCATTCCAGCGCGTCGAAAAAACACACTGTTGGATTTTCAACTCTCGACGCTAAGCAGAGCGTTGAAAATCCATTGTGCGAAAAAAAATCGCCGCGATATTTTTACGTCCGTGCGAACATCGTCGGCTAAGAAGGGGCCCGGTCATAAGGATTTCACACCGCTAACAGATATTAAAATGCATACTAATGCGTGTACTATTTCATGATTAATCATGGTAAATGATAATAAAATAAATGTACGGTTGACATCTGTCGGGCATGCCACCGTTATGGTGGATCAATCCGACATATTGTTTCCGATTGTTCTCGTCTTACTAACGGCGAGTACTTTCACAGACACAATCTAGAGCAGCCTTTCTCAAAGTGGGCGATAACGCCCCCTTGTGGGCGCTGCAGGCCTAAAGGGGGGCAGTAAGAGACCCAGAAAAAATAGGTGCGTTGTGTAGAGGCTTAGGGGGTGATTTGTAATTTCATCTAGTTAGTGGTTTTTAAGTAGGTGAAAAAATGGGGGCGCTAAAAAATAATTTATTCTCAAAGTGGGCAGTAGACAAAATAAGTTTGGGAACCCCTGATCTAGTGGCTAGGATTATCCACCAGCAGCTTTACAACCTTGTGGAGTCCGAAGTAGTTCTCGAGAATGGTCACGTGAGTACGGTGAGGGCACATTCTTATTTGACATCGACGACAGCTGGCCACTCGTAGAAAGAAGAGCAGTTGGGTGTTGTCGTGGGCCGCAGCTGACAGCTCACGAATTTCACTTTCTAGAACAGTTAAAAGTTGTACGTAAAACAAAAATAGTCAGTGTAGTGCAAATTCAAAAATATTACCTACCTACATATTCTCATAGCAAGTGCTACGCTAAAGCACAGGCTAAAGTTACATGGTGTGTGCTACGCGGTTGGACGTACAGCGTAGACCTTCAGTATCACTTATGCTACGGCTACATTGTCGCGATAACGAAAACTACACTTCGCGCGCTCTCTCTCGCACATCGCTCGACATCTTGCTGTACAACAGAGAGCGTACGAAGTGCAGTTCGCGTCATCGCGACAATGTAGCCGAAGCATTACAGTCGCAACCAATCGCAGGCAATTTTTTATTTATTCAATTAAAAAGACATTAACTAACATTTTCGTATAAAAATCATGCGTGGAATATTACGGCAAAGTAGTTAAGTTTCAATAAAAGAAATTAAAACCAAAACAATTTAGTTTAATTGCTTTGGCGTAGCACCTTATTGGGAAAAATATACTCAATAGAAAAAAAAATAGGTACTTAGGTAGGTACATAAAATACTTGCATACATAATAAATACCTTCAACTTATATCCATTGCAAAACAACAAGTCGCAAACAATTAATTATGGAATAACACGGGTCACGTACCTATAGCACATAGGTAGTAATTTCGCTAATGATGATAACTAATCCGATGCGTTCATTTCCGATGCACAAAAATAAATGTAGCAAACAAAATATTTTTTTTTTTTTTTTTTCCTATCAATGGCATCTCGTAGTTGGCCAAGAGTGGCCGTGACTACTTAACCGGTCAATCCTGTGGCTGCCTTAAGCTAACTCAAAGCCTCCAGCCAGGGGCGTGTTGTCGCAATCCTTTTTACCTAGGCGACTGGATTTAAAAGGAAACGATAATGTTAAAATTGAAAGCAACTATATTTTAAAAGTTTATCAAAAATGCCGAACGAGAGGGTAGGAGGTAAGGCCGGTCAAAGGTCGGACCACGTAGGAGGCCGTCAATACCGCACTCTCCTGCTCGGTGCCGGTCAGTGACGTCGGTGATGGCTTCGGAGTCAGTCCAGCAGGTGGTCCAATGGTGCCAGGTGCCGGTTCAAAGGGTGCCTTCCAGTCAGCCAGCTACGCTGATCTTCAGCCGTATAGAAGTTCCCAGTACGGGAAAAACACTAGGCACTCACTAATTACTTAAATAACGAAATAAATTTATATTATGATAAAGTTACGAGGTTACCTAGTTACTAGAATAAAATTAATATGGAGTACGAGGAGCAGAGGTAGGTACTGTTCAGAAAAGTTAGTACGCGTGGTTCCTCGATAGCCGATCGACTGTCCTGGCAGCTGCCGCGGAATCAATGCGCTCGCGGTTGATGTGGTAGGTGAAAGGAAGGGATTTATGAATATATATAAAACCGCGCGTCAAAAGAAGTTGCGGTGTCCGTTTGTTCATAATTTAATATTTTTTTGCATCATAGATAATTTGTTGCATAGATTATTTAGCAGCCTTAATATTTATAAATTAAGTAGGTAAGTAAATCGTGACAGTGTTACTTACAATACTAAGTGAAAACAAAATAACTGATTGCAATTCCTTTTATACCCTCAAGTAATATGACAATAATTAAATTATATTAGGTACTTACTTATAAACCGCGCCGTAGAAAAACGTGTCTGTCAACAAGCTTCCAGAGCGCTCCATACAACACGGAACACCGTGCCTACACACGGCGAATAAATCGTAGTTTTTCACGGCAAGAGAAACGTGTGTGTACACACGGCTAAATTATCAAGCCATACATTTCCAGTTTAAGCTGATCTCGCATTTTATAGGTTTTCCATACAATGAGAGGTCAGCTTACTGGAAATATATACATAGCTTGATATGTAAAGCCGTGTGTACCTATACCAGTCGTTTTAACGATATCATAGCTTGTACCACTGATGTATTTTATTTAATACTGGCTGCGCCCCGCGACTTCGTTCGCATGGATCGTAAGTCGTAAGATACACAATATGTTAAAATAACGGTCAATTTTAATAAAATTTCCTCGTCTCCCGACCCGTCGCGTTGCATCGCTCGCTCGCGCTATCACTTCGTTTTCTTTCTGACTTTTTTCTTTTTGCTCGGCTCCTACGGGTCGTAGCGTGATGTTAAATAGCCTATAACTATCCTGGAGAATTGGGCTACCAAATGGTAAAAGAATTTTTCCAATCCGACTTTTTGTTCACAATTTCATGGGTTTTAATTTTTTTGCACGGAACCCTAATTATTTCTCTAAAATGAAAGCAGCCTAAGTTACTCCCCGTAACATCAGCTATCTGTCAGTGAAAGTCCCGTCAAAATAGGTCCAGCCGTTTCGGAGATTAGCCGGAACAAACAGACAGACAAAATGCTTTTTTGTTATAAGTACCTACCGTATATACTGTCATATGCATTTAGTAAAAAGTTATTATTTTGACATTACAAACAGACAATTCAATTTTATTTATTTGTATAGATATCAATGGCTTGTACTAATATAAGTACAATATAATAAAATTATTCTGTGACCATAGAGACTTGTCTCTTTATCTCGTAACGCCATCTATTAACTACGGTGTTCAACTTTACACTACCTTCATTTTATTTATTAAACTTAAAATTAAATTCACGCAGGGCCGTCTTTTCCATCAGCCACTCGTACGAAAGTGCCTCCTTAGTTCCTGCCAGTGCCGTAGGCAGGGGCTCTCAAAAGAAAACCTAATGCCCGTTTTCACCAACGTCCCCTAATCTACCACCTACGTATCCCTAAACTAGCCCCTAAATTAAATTTAGTTTCACCAGCATTTTTATCACCTACCTAGGGGACACAACTAATTGACGTTTTGTTTTCGATAGTAGTGACTGATTCGTCTTTGGACTTATCGATACTTTGAAACAAGATAGTTTTTTATGAAATTCTCTAAAGAAAGATACACTTACATGGATACAGTTATTAACAAATCATGTTTTTATAGTAGTAATAAACATTATTTCATTCATATTTTTAATTATTTCATGTTTATTGGCTTATTTACTTTGTGTTTATATTACGAAACCTCGCGTGTTATCTGTGGTCTTACTTGTATTTGACACTTCTTTCTTTTGTGATGTACTGACGTGAGATTTGATTTTTGTAACGGTGCATTGCGTATTATTTTACCAATTATTTCGTGATATTTTTGAACAAATAGATCTAGACCAGCCTTTCCCAAAGTTGGCGATAACGCCCCCTTGTGGGCACTGCAGGCCTAGGGGGGGGGGGGGGGCAGTAAGAGACCCAGAAAAAAATGGGGGTGTTGTGTAGAAGCTTAGGGGGTTTGTAATTTCATCTAGGTAGTGGTTTTTAACTAGGTGAAAAAACGGGGGCGTTAAATAATAATTTATTCTCAAAGTGGGCAGTAGACAAAATAAGTTTGGGAACCCCTGATCTAAACTTTAGGTAATTATTCGTTTGCTATTTATACTACCGTCACGGTGTATTATAATGGCAGAAAAGAGGAAGCGTAGCTATGCGCGTGTAGCGTAGCGTAGCATTGGATGAGAAAGACAAGCTGCTGGTGTAATTGGTTGTAGTGTGTGCACTCTTTTTATTATTCGACTGCAAGTAGCCACACTTCTCCTACCTATGTCTGCCACAGCCAACAAATGATTACCCGTAGCATAAAACCTCAATGCTATTAATAACTGATTTATTGGAGATCTAGAATTATTTTTGAAATAAAATAAAAATGCTTTACTTACATAATTATGATTATGAGAATACAACGTATCGTCACAGTATCGTCGACTAAACATAGAAAAAAAACCACGTTCATAGGTAAATTTTTTTTTTGGTATTTTTATAATGTTATTTTATGGGCTAAGTACTTAGAAAATCTTTAATATGTTAAGTACTTGCTATGATCAGGAAACTCTAAGGCGTCTTCAAACTTTTCCAATAAATACAACACTGAAGATTTACCTAACCTTATATCTCCGAAAAAAGTCAGTTTCATCAAAACTTTTGAAGTAGTTTGGTCGTGCTCGATATATTTTTTGTCTACGGCTGTTATTTACGTCGAATATAGTAGAAACAGTTTCTAAATTTTCAACAAATTCATATAAATCGCTATCCATCTTTGTTGCTTGAGATATCACTTACGTATGTGCTGGTTTATGGGCCCACATTTCGCCCACCTAAATTTAGGGGACCTTTTAACGTTTAACTGACCCTTTACTGTTGGTGAAACAGAAACCACCCTCTAACAGCCCCCTAACCGTTCTTATAGGATCCCTTAAACTTAGGGGATGTCGGTGAAAACGGGCATAAGTCTCCTACATTTAATGTTCTCTTAATTTTCTGCATAAGTGGATACAAGTAGCTCCAATTTCTGTACGAAAGAAAACGTAGGTAAGTAATTCATCAGAGGCGTGCGTGTGCTAAAATTTCCGAGCTCGCTTCGCTGGCTCTTTCGACGGTCTCCATAGGCAGGCCCCATTATCAATCCTAAATAAAGTGCCGTAGGTCCTCAGTATAAAGATGCAAGGGCACGCAACGCAAGATGGAAGTAGGTACTTTTTTATTTATTTGAGGGTTGGTTTGCTCTTGACTCTAGTCTAGGTCAGAGGTGACAGAGACAAAGTCGACGATGGAGCGAGCTTACCCAGAAGAAGCCTGTTCACTCTCACTTTGAAGAGATCGTGGTTGTATGCGTTCGGAAACACAGACGCAGGTAGAGTTCCACTCCTTTGCTGTGCGCACTATAGAGAAACGGAATAATTAGGTTGCATTCACCAGTAAATAAACAACCAGCCTAGTTAGTAAATAATTTAATACAAATAGTGTATTTCATCACTTAACATTAATACAACCACAACATCCAAGTTAATAAATTAGCACCATAATTAGTGTAGAAAAATATTATTTAAATGTATCTAAGTAAGTGCACTTATTTACTAAGTTCTGTAGTGTGAAACAGTGGCGTTGTAAAATTATTTTGATTTATTCAACTCTGTGGCAATTACAATCAACAACAACACATAATATATTATATAAAGTTTGAGATTTAATTGATCATGTTCGTCCGAAACGTTTTCATCCGTGCTAAAACGCGCGCGACAAAATGATGCTGTCGCATTACACCGCGTTGTAACGAGACAAGACTAGCTTAAACAATCACATTATCTTGTTTCGGCGCGACGTAATGCGTCGACAAGAAATTGTCGCGCTGCGATAATTATTTCGATGCCTGCAAAGCGTCGCAATTTTCTTTCAAGCATTAATAATTATTAAATCTTATTATTATTAATAATGGCACGTTAATATAATTAGTAGTGTCAAATTAGGCGGCTCTGCTGGCTTTCTTGCTTTTGTCGAGCGTCTGCGGAGGCGGCGGCGGCTTCGCTGACATGTGGCGGCTGTAGAGACTGAATGAGATAAAACATTACAAATTATTCCACTTTTTAGTTATTAGGTAGGTAGATGAATATTATTTGTTTAGATGTTTGGAAGATGGCCTCATTTTTGCGATTTGACGAGCGGAATGTCAGGTTGCCACTCGAAAAATATTCTTCTAACTTGGAGATTGTTTTGGCTTAGGTGATTGCGATCTTTATTCGTCTAACGCTAAAGATCAATTTTCTTTGCAGAAAAAAATACTTTCAAGAATTCCTAACCATGGTTTTTGGAGTTGGTATCTTAACGTGGACGTCTTGAAGCCTTGATTTTTGTAAGTACAACCCATGCTTAGATCGTGTACCATACCTGCGCGAGAGTTGCATGACTGCATAGAAAATGTAATGTGGCCTTTGTGGGACTAGGAAGCCTTTAAAAATAGGACAACGCTTTACCTAACTGCGATACCTAATAAAATTTTTCCATCCAACGCTCAGATTTTTCTGCAATCAAAAATTAAATAAAATAGACTACCTACAACTTCTCTATTTTTAGGACGAATAAATCCTATGTAATACTTACACTTTGTAAGTCTCGGAGCGCAGATAGTCCAGCACGTGCGAGGGTCCCAACTTCAGCTGGTCCTCAATGGGCGGCACCCAGAAGTTACCCTCCAGTCGCAACACTGACTTGTTGCTCGCCAGGTCCAGAGAACCTGTGGAATTAATAGATTGCATAATCAGCCTATAATGTTCCCACTGCTGGGACACAGGCCTCCCCTCTTAGAGAGGGAAAAGGGGAGGAGGGTTGTAATCCACCACGCGGCCGGGCCCAGTGCGGGTTGGTAGATGTCACAGGTCTTCGAATTTTTGGTTCTAGGACATGCCGGTTTCCTCACGATGTTTTCCTTCACCGTTTGGAAAGCAGTGGTGATGAAATTATTTACACAAAGTAAAGCGCTTGCCTGGGTTCGAACCCACGACCTACAACTCGTAAGTCGGGGCCATCACCACTGGGCCACCACTGCTCACCAAATTAATAAAAAAAAAAAAACAAAAAAAGAAAAGAAAGACAGAAAAAAATTGTAAAAAAAAAAGAAAAATAAAGAAAAGAAAAAGTAAGTAAAAATGTAGTGGTAGTTAAAGAAGAATTCAGAACTTAAATATTCTTTATGTCTAGCGAAAATGTAACAGAATAAAATTTATGAAAAAGTATTGCGTTTCGTCAGTATTCTCAAGGCGTTTCGTCAGTGCGTACTAAACGTGCATTAAAATATCTTCACCGAGTAGCGCCACTTATTGCTACTTATTCGTTGGTTCACACTTAAGACTTAGTCTTTTTGAAAATTCTTTAGGAACTATCCTATAGTCGTAACAAATTCAACATCAACGACCCTCTTCTAGGAAGCTAAACTTCTAATGATTATTATAGGTGATGTCGGCGCATCACATATGCGTGTGATTGAACGCGGAAAAGGCGCGGGGTGTCGGGGTACAGAATCCGGTACGCGACGGCCGCTGCGTACCCTGCACACCACTCAGCTCAGACGCGCTTCGCTACGGGCATTTCTTTGCACCATTTTCTGTTGTTAATTGTGGTATTGCACCTATTTTAATACAATCCACTTCTTTTATTGTAAACTCCGACTGAGCCCATCCGGGCGACAGCAATAAAACAATAAAAGCAATATACATAGGTGACAGCAGTAAAACATGCGCGCCGTTTTATTGCTGTCACCTGTCACCAATTTCTTGGAAAACAATAGAAAGAAAAGAGAGAGGATAAGAGGAGAGGAGATGGAAGGGGTACGTTTACTTACAACAATACATGAATAAGACTTATTGAAGACTAGCTGAGCCTGAGCCCGCGGCTTTGTTCGCGTGGATGTCGGAAAACAACTTGCCTACTTCACAATTACATGGGCTTTAATTATTTTTCGCCGAACCCTAATTCTTTTCTAAAATAAAAGTAGCCTAAGTTACTTCTTATAACATCAGTGAAAGTCCCGTCATAATCGGTCCAGCCGTTTCGGAAATTAGCCGGAGCAAACAGATGGACAAAATTTTTAAAAATGGTTTTCTTGTTATAAGTATCGTATATATTTTTAACAGTTCAACATCGGCACATAACAACTCAGATTCCCGGCAAAAAGAAACCAATTCATTATAAAATTGCTCACTGGGATGCGAATTAAAGTCTCCGAGTAGATAAGCAGTTTCGATATTGTTATTATTGATTATAGCACTCACCAGGCTGAGGCAGTCCGTAAAATCCGTTAAGTTCGCACTATTATCCGTCGGCATGTATATACTGAACACTAGAAATGACCTTGACTTCATGCATACATTAATGGCACACACTCGCGGGTTATCGCACTGCACTACTGAAACGTTATCAAAAACACTTTTCCGCCACAGCAGTGCCACTCCGCCATAGGGCCGTCCTCGCAGCATGCCGGCCGTGGTGTCCACCGCCGACGTCCCGGTGCACCCAAAATCAGCGTCGATTTCGCTCAGGAACGAGATATCGTGGGGCAGCAACCATGTTTCTTGCAAGGCAATTATGTCTGACATGCTACATAGTTGCCTGACACTCTCCACCATAATTATAATAGGTGACAGCAATAAAACAGGACACCAATGTTTAATTGCTGTCATCATTAGAAGTATAATTTGTTGGAAGAAATGACATCATTTGCACGATAACTATTAAGCTTTTTAGTTAATTACGGGGTTATTAGGGTTTTATTGATGTCGCAGGTGTTCTGTCCATAGTATTCGTAGAACACACATAGTTTGGTTTAAAATAAAATCATAATATTAGCAGATAACAGTCATTTTTTTATTAAAATCGTCTATACATGGTAAAATTTTAATCGTTTTAATCCTCTTAAAGGGTTACTGTACTCATCATTATGAACAACTTTTACTATGGAACCAACCTGAAATCGCGAAAAAAAATCAGCTGTTCAGTACATTTATCTACATCAAACTCATCAAAATGTAGGGAACAGCAGATTTTTTTTCGCGATTTCAGATTTGGTCCCATAGTAAAAGTTGTTCATAGTGATGAGTACAATGACTCCTTAAGAGGATTAGAACGATTAAAATATTACCCTGTACAGCCAGACCACTGCTAGGGTTTAAAAATGATCCCTGGACGAGAAATAAGCATGAATAGTGATTACCTCTGAAAAGTTTATTTTTTCGGTAATATAAGGTAAAGAAACTACATAATATCTATAAAGTCAATTTTGTTTATTTGGAAGAATTGTTTATGGTTTTTAAGGGCCTTATCACACCTCCGCTGTGAAACCATAGCAACGAAACCGCAGTAGTTCAATTTCAACTCATTCAATCACTCGTCATTCAATTTCATCACTTTCGCATGATGTTCCGGTACTCGAGTCGCGGAACATCATGCGGTTTCGCAGTGGAGGTCTGCTAAGGCCCTTAACGTTCCACATCTCCTAAACGGGGTAGTCCGGGGACATAATATTAGTACCCATGTGTTGGTCGCAGGCCTAGAAATAATACCTATTAGGTTTCAGCTCTACAGTTCTGAATGGTTTTGAGAAAAACGAGCCGAAAGGTCCGCGTCCATACATTGAAAATGTTTTTTTTTGTTCTCAGTTCCTATCGGAACCACAGAGTTGAAACTGCTATATTAATGAATATTATGGAAGGTAGAAAAATATGAAATCAACTGAGAGAGGGGATCGTGGCAAAATGATAACAGCCGCACGGGTCGATCGAAGGTTAAGCTACGCTTGCCGCGGTCGATTCGTGGATGGGTGACCATCCATTACATATCGAGACCCCTCCGTGCCTCGGAAAGCGCGATAAGCCGTTGGTCCCGGCTGTTATGCTTAGATCTTTGACAGTCGTTACGGGTAGTCAGAAGCCCAGAAGTCTGACAACCAGTCTTACCAAGAGGTATTGTGTTACCTCATAGCTGGGTTGTGGAGGTCAGATAGGCAGTCGCTCCATGTAAAATACTGGTATTCAGCTGCATCCCGGTTATACTGGAAGCCGATCCCAACACAGTTGGGAAAAGGCTAGGCAGATTGGATTTATTGAAACATGAACTCAACAGAAGTTGATTTAAGACGCGGATATATTATGCCAATAGCCTTGAGTGCAAAGCTTGCGTGTTCTGTTCTGAGCTCACGCAACGCGTCGTACGTCCACCCAGTAATAGGACTTGCCCATCAAGGAACGCTGTCTCAAATTAGACGCATTATTAATTTATATTAAAACACGTAGGTATACTAAAAGACAAATAATTAAATTATCTTTAAAATGTTGAAGGTTTCATAAAAATACGCTTGATAGTTTTTGTGTGATTCTCAGTTTTTTATCCGCGTTAGGCACAATTTTACAAATTAATTACACTATGTAATAAAAACAATCTAAAATATTCACATATTAAGTTATTAAGAAAATGCTCTAATTTAACGATTTTTGTTTCTAAATCATTAACACTATTCGTTTAGACGTGATCTTCAGTTTAAAATCATTAAAAGTCAGTAGTTGTTGCCTTAAAAAAATCAAATGTCATCTATCGAAGATTTTAGGCCCATTGTGCGTCGATAGTTCCGGTTTCGGCCCTGCACCAAACTAAAGATCCTTGTACAACTATTCGTTCCATCCATCCTATAGTAATCAAAAACATATCGTTGTAACTTACCGATCTCAGGCGGCAGTACGACGAGCCTGTTGCCTTGCAGGTGCAGTTCCCTCAGCCGAGCCAACTGACCCAGCTCACGAGGAACCTCGATCAGGTCATTCTCGCGCATCGATAGCTGGAAATAAAGATACCATAATCCATACTGTGACATAATATACAGACAGGGTGTAAGGGACAGCCCTCCGCAGACTGATGGGGTGAATTCAGTATATAAGATGACCGGTACATGAAATTATTTCAGGACCGTTATGGGGATCTAATAATCCTGATTTGTTTTATTACCTCACACGCAATGTATCGTTACCGTGGAAAAACGCGCGTAGCGAACGGCAGCGCAGCGAGCCTTCGGCCGCCGAGTATTTCAACATCTATTGCTGTTTTTTTTTATTTTAGCTGTTCTATTTACATAAATGAAGTACTGCGTTCAGAGAATGTAATTTTACGTTGAATTAAAGAAATAATAACTGAAAAAACGATAAAAAAAATGAAAATTTTCCTGAGAAATTTTCCGGTGGATTATGATTTAAAATAAGGAGCTGAATGCACCCTGTTAGTTTGCGGAGGGCTGTCCCTTAGACCCTGTATACAGATAATATCTATAATAATAAAGCTGAAGAGTTTAGTTTGTTTGTTTGAACGCGTTAATCTCTGGAACTCACAGTCGGATTTGAAAATTATTTTTGGATTTGATAGCCCAATTCTTGAGAAAGGTGCTATTTAATAACATCACGCTGCGACCCTTAAGAGCCGAGCAAAAAGAAAAAAACCGGCCAAGTGCGTGTCGGATCACACACAATGAAGGGTTCCGTAGTTGGTATGAATTTATCCCAAGAATATTGTAGTTGTAAAACATGTTCCCCCATAAATTCCAAGTAAGATTGTATGCACAATTTTGGGAGATTTACCATGTTGTTTTATGACCATAGACGCTCGGTTTTCCTATAGAATAAGATAGAACTATTTTCTGTATTTCTTCAAAATTTTAGGCTCTGTAGTTTTGGAGATAATGGGGCAGAATGGTCAATTTTCATCTATTTTCTTAAATAACTTATTTTAAAATTATAAAATAAAAATATTGGAGACCCTCACAGCCCTTTCATTTGATATGTCACATAATACAGTTTGCAAAACTTTATTTTTAATTTTCTTATTTGCCTCCCAAAAGCGACCCCCATATTCAAAATTCATTTATTTTCGATACACGTCTGTGTTTATGTCACAGAAATTTATATGTGTACCAAATTTCAACATAATCGGTCCACTAGATTCGGGGGCAAATTGGCTGTGACAGACGGACAGAGAGACAGACAGGTAGACAGTTAGACAGATTTGGATATACAGAACCCTAAAAAGTTGGTAAATGACCTTGACAAAATGCTGGTGATGATCAGTTTATTTAAACATTGAATAACTGCATACCTACATAAGAGAAATCTCTGTCTGTAGGTTTTGTAGATAACTATTTTACAACAAAACAAATTGCAGAAAATAACTTTTAATAATCAAACAAAAGTTTTATTCCATTAATATCCTCATTCCAATACATCAGGTGCTTGTGGTTATGAATAACAATCAAATGAGTACAAGGAAAAAAATTACAAAATAACAATACTTACAATTTGTAAGTTCTTCAGGTTACCAATTTCACCAGGCAGGTATTCAAAATCATTGTCGCCGAGATATAATGCACGGAGACTGTCTGAAATTGTAATTGGTTGAATCAGTAAAGTGCACCAAGTGTAACAATAAAATTTCGCTTTTATTATGTACATCTATTCAATATATGTGTAGTTATATAGAAAAATGAGTATTCTGGACCCCCTTGCATTGAAATTGTTCGTCGGTTATAAAAAAATTCTGCTGTTTCCTCAATCAACTTAGCCTATCGCAGTCCACTGCTGGACATCGGTCTCTCCTATGTTGCACCACAACACCCTGTCCTCCGCCTTCCGCGTTCAGTCTTTTTTTTTCTTAACTATGGCATCTCGTAGTTGGCCATGAGAGGCCGTGACTACTTTACCGGTCAATCGTGTGGCTGCCTTAAGCGAACTCAAAGCCTCCAGCCAGGGCCAAATTTCTTATATTTCTAAGTGACTGCGCGCTAAGGGCATCCCCTGTGGGGTACGAACCTCGACCTAGGGCGTCACTGGGGGGAGGACAGCAAGTTGGGACAGGCTGGATCAAACTTGGATAATTATTATATCTGGGGAATTTAAAGCTACATGCTCAGCTGCGGCGCGTGCTGGCACTTTATCGAGCAAGGGACGGGGACTCCGCATCCAATCTGTCCCAGCCACCTTTTTAAGGTTGTTGGTCTATCTATCTGGGGGGCGTCCCACACTACGCTTGCTGTTACCTACAAAAGTGCAATACCAACGCAGTCAAACTGCAATATTTTTTTTTAAATAACCGGCGAAAAATTTTAACACAGAGGGGTCCAGAATCATGTAGGTACTGAATCCATGGTAACAGAACAGGTTGTGTGTCGGTGTCCCCGCCACCCTGTAGAATGTAGGCATACCTAATTACACAATAAAACTTGGAGTTTACACTTATGCAGTATCTATGTGTGAAGTTGTTATCCACATAAAATTCAATAAATTATAATGAAAAATACAAACCCATAATAAAGAAATTGCCAGGCAGATTCTTCTCATTCAGATTATTATACGTCAGGTCCAAAATTTCCAATACAGGGAATGAACCAAAGCCTCTTGGCAATCCATACAGTCTATTGAGAGAGACATTGAGGATACGGAGCTTTGGCAGCGAGGATAGGCTGACGGGCAACTCTGTCACGTGGTTGTTGGCAAGATTCAGTATCTCCAAGTTAGCGAGGTTTGCGAGTGCCGCGGGAACTACTTGTAACTTGTTGTGGCTTAGAGTGAGACGGGTAATGTTGGTGAGATTGACTGAAAGAGAAAAATTTTATGATTAAAAGTGTGCTCTTTGGCAGGCTATTGATGGTACAGAGAGAAACAACCCTAGAGATATAACTGAAGAGCATAGATGTAGGGAACAATAGATACCTGATTGCAAAAGTAAGTTTTATTTTATATCTGTCACCGTAAGATTATGAACTACGTTAGTTCATAATCTATCTAGCGAATTATAAACTATCGAAAAATTGTGAAGTGCAACAACACATTTACAATTTAACGCTTTCATTTTCAATAGTTTGTAATCTATCCATGGCAAACCGACATATTGTGAACTAGTATCAAACTTGCATGCGACGAACGCACCTTGCTCTAATACTAAATAGCCAAATAACTGCGACCAACTTGGAAGAAGCGCTCGCCGGCCGCTGCCGCAGCACCGCTCGCTGCGCTCGCTCGGCTCGCGCGCGGTTGGTCACAGTTCAAAATCAAAATATTTTATTTCACATAAACCTACATGGGCACTTATGAAACGTCAGAAGCTAGGCGCACAGTTCCAATTGATCGTTTCCTATGGAGAAGAACCGGCAAGAAACTCCACGGTTACTCTTTTAAAAATAATTGGCTTTTACAATGTTTTCAAATTAGTGTTACTAGGTATGGGAGGTCAGTGTAGACCTGTCAACAAGTATCAAGTACCCAACAAAATTGAAAATGGTCTACAAATCTAGTCTATTAAGCCTACAACATTCTCACATTCACAAAATATAAAAGAATCTATTTAAAATAATAAAAAATAAAAACCTATTCAAACCAAATGACATGATTGCCAGTACAACTGTAACAAATCTGACAGCAAATTAACATCCCGTTCACAAAAGCCACTAATAAATAGTAGGAATTAGAATTGTAGGTATATAATGTAAAATAATGAAAAGATTATGTCATGGAAGTATGTAAAAAAATAAAATAAAAATAGACATTGTAATTTGGGAGCAGTTAATAGACATTTACATAGATATGCTGTTAATGAGGTGCCTGGGAAGCCACATGTGCAGAAGGAATTATCGCCAAACTTCCCTGTATTCAACGTAGTCTTTAATCTTATAATATACTTTTTTGATAAGGACGTTTGATGTGGGTTTTGAACTTTCAATTGCTAAGTTCTGTAAGTAATCGACTTTGGCAGTTCTAACCTAACCCATCTGGTTGGGATGCCCTCGCTTAGTTACTGCAACCAATTCGGCTACCACCAAGACCTACCAATCCGGGACGGTTCACAATTTTATGGGTGATAAAATTGGATAGATTGTGAACTCTGTCAGTAAGTGCAAGTTCGTTGACAATTTGACGATTTGACATGGATATAGATTATGAGCTATTGAAAATGTATACATACTTTATATATTGTAAGCAGTATGGTACAGTTCATAATTTATCAACAGTTTCGCAAGATAGATTATAAACTAACCGTGTTTATAATCATTATTGAGTAGAACTAAGAAGCATTCGTTTTTTTTGCTTTTAGAACAATAATTGGACAATTGTTTTAATTTTTGGACAATGATGCCGAAACTGTGGTGTTTTGTTTACTGATTTATATTTTGGAGTAATAAACTAGTTTAAGTTTGGAATGCCTATTTTTATTAGCCCTACCGTCCCACATAGATTCACAGATCTTGTTAACATTATGGAATGTCAATAAAGATATGAATATGGTACAACATGAGTATTTCAAAGCATTTTTCTCTAAGAGTTGTTGTAGTCACAAGGCAGTAATCATAGATTTGTTAGCATTATTGAAATAATTAAAACACTAATACAATAGTTTACTAAAGACTCCATGGGGAAGGAAACACCTTAAAATATTGTATCATATTGGATTGAATGATGTCATGGTTAAAATTAACACCAGTAACTAATCTGGGTAACCAATCCAGTAACATTGAGTGAATTACTTAAATATTAACTACTCTTAATTCGTTGCTAAAATGTTAAAGAATAAAATATTGTTCTATAATTAAAACTGTGGGCGCTCTATGTTCTTGAAACTAATAAAAACAAAACTGTACCTAATATTTCTGATAAACATGCGACCTTGATACACTTTGTGACCGAATAATTCGATTTATAGAGTGACTTAAAAACAGCAATAAGAGAAAATAAGATGTTTATCAACATACGGTGCTTAGATACTAAGTACCTACCGAGCGCAATACATCAAAACGAGTTCCCCGTAAGTAAACAGGTTACACGACGCCCTTAAAAGGGTAAACAGGTTTAAAGCAATTAACTTACACAATCCAGGTATTTCATCGAGGCTAGAGAGTCCTTTGTCCACCAAATCAATTTCAGGATTATTGTTTTCCTTCGCTTCTTCGATTACTTTTTTAGCTTTCGACATTTTGGCTGTGTTTGGAATACAGGAAACTGGAGGTTGATGACTCATAATAACAACAGCTGTTCTTTCTCGGTCTAATCGAATCGCGGCTCAGACTTAAACTTAGTTACATTTTAAGCATGCAGTAATATTTTATTTTTGTTTTTTTGTTATGTGATATCGTTATGGCGTAATATGATGGTCAAAAATATGTACAAGTAAGCATTTCAATCAATGATAATATAATGAATAAATAAATAAGCTATTTAAATATTTTTATTATTTTTCAGAATTCTAGAAGAAGGCAAATTATTAAAAAAAAGACAATACAACATAACTGGAACACAACTCTGTTGACATCTAATGTCAGTATTTATTGTTAGTAGTGAGGTAAACTACACAGTTTGAGTCAGCATATTGTCGATTGTTTTTTCAAACTATTAGTTGATTTAAGGTTTGATTAATTAATTAAATTATTGTACAGACGCCAGCAGGTCAAGCTATCCGAAACTGTCAAATTTTCCCAATCAACCTTGAACCTTGCTTTGGCGATAA
The DNA here is from genome assembly GCA_947568875.1 of Fissipunctia ypsillon. Taxonomy (NCBI): domain Eukaryota; kingdom Metazoa; phylum Arthropoda; class Insecta; order Lepidoptera; family Noctuidae; genus Fissipunctia; species Fissipunctia ypsillon. Next base: position 21,501,894 of record OX387649.1, read on the forward strand.
AGCTGAAAATCTATTAAAGAAATTTGACAGATTGTAGTAGCTTGATGTGCTGTCGTCCATACCTAATCTCAATATAATTAAATATATTACTGGTCACTGATTTCAGGGAATGGCAATTGGTTTCCTACAACATTTAATTTTTAGTTTTCAGCAACGAAAATTCTTCTATACAGCATTTGTTAGAAAGGTGTGGTCATATTAAGGGTGTGGTACGGACTATCAAACTAAACAACTTTCTCCATTGGACATCGTAATCAACTAAATAATCAGCCGTCCCATCCCACACATATGGGTGGAGCGGGTATTGAAGTTTTGTATGGGACAGTTGATAATTTTTTTTGTGATTTAGATGTTGGTCCCATGGAGAAATTTGTTCAGTTTAATGGTCTGTAGTATACACTTAAATATGACCTCAGCTTACTGACACATATACTGTTTTTTGTTCCACTGACGTGCGGTCTACTGTAAAGCCTGCACAACAAGACTTGAACTTTGCGCTTGTGTGATTGGGACGCCAAAACAAATAAAAGATCAACAGAAAAGTGGCAAGTACGCTTCAAATCGAATGCACACTCTGCACCACTCTGCAGTCACACAAATACAAAGAATTTCATAATCTTTCAGAGGTCAATTAGTAATTTAGTTGATTTCGAATTAAATTAACTACTAATCGAGCCCGATATAGTACAACACTAAAACCATTAGAGGTGCGCTGGTGCGCCGTGCGCCGTGTTCTAGTTCTAAATGTACCTATGGTTGATTTCAAAGTTCAATCTATTGAGTGTTTACCTATTTGTTTTACTGGCCCACACTGGCCTTTGTTTTAATTAGTGTCTTTGTAATTACACCTTTCTGCTGCTAAGCATCATTGTTATCTCATTCACGAAATAATCCTTGTTTGAATAATCGTTATCAGTGTGTATTAACAAGATTATGAATTGTCACAATTGATTGAGAGCGCTGTAATTTTGATAAGTTGTTAGAAAATACTGTGATAGTTTCTATCCAGCTGTCGGTAAGTAACAAAATAAAAATATAGTTAATGAAATGTACGCGCGTATTAAAACACAATTTATTACTATTTTATAAGTTAAGAGATTACCGGCGTTTGATAGCTTTTATTTGTTTGTGCAATTATTCACGCTGTAATTATAACTACTTTGTGTATCTTCATTGTTCGTGCTCAAATAACAATTAGCTCCGGCTCCATTACACAAATACAAGGTTTTTCTTACTAGTGTACTTAGGCAGTTCAACCCAAAAGTTGATCTGCACTTTGCTCTACTTACCAATTATTATCTTTATAATTAAGCTAGGTCAATGGCAATTTTATTGTAATTATTAATTCTGGCATATATTATTTAAATATAAAAATGCATTTAATAATAGAAATCAACCACTGATTGGGGTAAAATGAGTAATAGTAATGTAGATAAAATTGGTGTATGTAATCTTATTAATAAACAAACCAAATACAAACTACTTAAACTTAGCAGTTTATTCATCTTTATATTACCTATTAGTTAACCGACTAGACTGTAATTCAAATTAAGTAAGTATCACCAACTTGATACTATTAAAAAGGAAAAAAAAACAACATGAAATGGTTCTAATGACCTTAACAATTATGATTATTTTTCTTTATATCCTTAGGTGTCAATTCTAAAACATAGTATTATTTCATAATGAATATATGTGCAAAGTACAATGGTACAACCAGCAACAAAAGCTACATACATACATATTTAATTAGTTGTCCTGACTGACTGATTCATTAACACAGAGGCTAAACCACTGCAGCTACAATTTTTTGAAATTAGACCTTTAAGGGGGTGAAAAGGGGCGATTTTGTTGATATGAAAAATCTTATCTCTTGAGTTAATAAACTTGAAACGTGGCACAAATACTTATCTAACTATAAACAAAGGAGAAGAAACAAAAGAAGAGGACAAGAAAAAGAAAAACTATAAAAGAAGTATGAAGTTGAAATATTTTTTTTTTCAAAACTACCCCCGAAAGAGGATTGCACGGTCCGATTAACTTGAAATTCAGTATTTATAAGACCGAAAATAAAGAATAACATCTCTCAGGGTTTTTTGAAAATTACCACTAATGGGGTACTAAAATACGAAATTCACGCGGACGAAGTCGCGCGGGAAGCGCTAGTAATCTATATAAATAAAAATGTAATGCTTTTTGTTGGTAACCGCATCACTTGAAAACGGCTGGACCGATTTGGCTATTTATCTTTTTTTTTTATCTAAAATGTTCGTAATAGTCCGAGTTAGGTTTTTATGAAAAGAAAAATTGAAAAAATTTCAAATTCGGGAAAATCTAAATGGCCTTTTTTCTATGGTATTTTTGTATGAAGTATTGAAATTCGCACAGGACAAAGTCTGTCGGCACAGCTAGATTTAAATATAAATTAAATGCTGATTATTTAACCTGTTGACCACCTGTCATTACAGTCCTTTCATAGTTATTTTTCCTCTGATTTTGCAACACTATCAAAATTACAACCACCAACCACGATCAGCAACCTTATGGTTGCTGTTGGGTTGCTGCTGTCAGAGGTAAAATAACTATGAAAATACTGTATTCAAGGTTAATTAACCTTTTGAACGCCATTGTCACATATACGTGACAAGCAAGCGCGTGCCCTGTACGCCAACGACACAAATATGTGACAAAAAATGCGGTACATTTTATCACGAAATAAACAATTAAATCATTACTTTTGTGTGTTTTTGTTTGTATACCTTAAATAATTAAGCTCTTGTCCATATTTAATTGCTTGAAACAAATTAAATTATACCATGGATATAGAGAAATTTGATGACAAAAAAGAGAAATTAAACGTTTAAAAAGTGTGGCTTGGCGTGGAGGGCACGCGCGTGCGTTTATGCTCTGGCGTTCAAAAGGTTAATAAATTAACAGGTTAATCAAATTCAAGTCATTTATTCAAACTAGGCCAAGAATCGGCACTTTTCGACAAAATTACATAAGACAAATCCCCCAAAACACCCGCCCTTCACCACTAACTTATGCTTTAGCTGGGAAGAAGAAGTGGCGCAACAAACTCCCCAGCAGCACTGCTGTATGCAAAATAATTTACATTACGCAACACAAAACATTAAATTAAATTATTTGCCATATGTCAGCTCGCACACGCCAATATACTAAACACAACATCGAAAACTATACTCAACTAGAAATGTCATAGAAGCAGTTGTACAGTGCATAATTCTTCTAAAATTCTGTTCGTATTCTAGCCATGAGTGAGCGACCGCAGCCACTGAAGGCCATCAACAGGCTGTTTGAGGGGAAGGAGGCATGGCAGATAGTCACCATGACCGCATCATCGGTGCTCGCTATAGTGTGGGCACATAGCTTATATAATGCACAAGAGAGTAAGTGTTTTATAAAATTATCTGCAGTCGTTAAGTGTCGTTAAGAGAACCCACTGACCAAATATTCATTCTAAAATAAATGTATGGGTAAAATATTATAGGATGTTGCGTCTTTTGAGTCTGCTGACACAGTCTGGTATCGTGAGTTGAGCGGCCTATTAGTTGGCCGAATGAACTTATTTAGATGGAATAAATATTTTTTTCTTGCATATAATTCTCGACTAAAAACCGGTAAACTCCACTGTCTTATTTAGTAACATTGTGATTTAACGACAAAATTCAATAATATTTTTTGACTTTAATCAGGTTCAAGGATAATTGTAAAATCAAAAACAAATCTTTAGATACTAATTTGGTTTTTTACCTTCCCGCCAGGTGTAACAACTCGCCTGCGCAAAGAATTCTACAGATGGCTCCGTTCAGTGCCCATAGTGAGGCGTAAGATTGCAGAGAAGATGGCAGAAATCAACAGTGACTTCAGAAAGGACGTCACAAAGAGATTAGCAGGTGTCACAGTGAGGAGGGAACTGCCGGAGATAGGGCTTGACCCTGCACAAGTTATTGAAGAGGTCAGGGATCATGTGGCTTTAGGTAAGTTTTGTCTTTTTTTGGAACAAAGTTCTTTTACGCGGCTTGCGGTAGGGTAGGAGTAAACTGGTAGAAATCGTCACGAAAAAAAGCGTTCATAAAATTGCCTCCTCCATGCGACTTTCTTCTTTCGAATTTTCACTCTCTCTCTACCGAGAGAGAGAAAGTGTGAATTTGGTCGAAATGAAAATCCAAGATGGCGGCTGCGAAAATTTTTAAATTTTTCGTAACGGGTTCGTTTTCACAGTATTCGAGGGTGCTAAAGCCAATAGTGACGTCAAAATGTAAATCCAAGATGGCGGATGCGAAAATTTAGAAATGTTTCGTCAAGGGTGTCCTTTTCATAGTTTTCGAGGGTGCTAAAGCCGATAGTGAGGTCAAAATGTAAATCTAAGATGACGGCTGTGAAAATTCTCAAATTTTTCGTCGTGGGTGTCATTTTCATGGGTTTTGAGGGTGTTAAAACCGATAGTGATGTTAAAATGAAAATCCAAGATAGCGGCTGCGAAAATTTTGTTTTTGTTTTAAATCATACGTGGAAAGGAACTTCGTTCCTGACGGGGGTTCCGGGAGACCGCACACGTTTTTTTTCTTTACCAGCCCGTGCTGTGTCTTAGGCATAGGCCTCTCTCCACTCCTTTCATCTTTCGCGAGCCCGCGCGTCCTATTTCTAGTTTTGACGGCACCGATCCAGATGTTTTTTTTTTGCTAGCCACCATTGTCCCATTGCTGGGCAAAGGCATCCCTACTCTCTTTCCACCTCTCTCTGTCCAGAGCTGCCAAGGACCAATCTTTATTAAAGGAGTCCAGCTCATCCCGCCATCTCCGTCTGGGCCTGCCGCCATGTCGATTGCCATTAAGCGTGCCCCACTGGGTCGTTAGTTTGGCCCATTGACCGTGTGGCATGCGGCAGATGTGTCTAGCCCAAGTCCATATAAGCGTGGCAGCTTTCCGAGTTACGTCAGTTATTTTATGAATCCCTGAAACGATCAATCGCAATTGTCAATTTTTACGTGATTGATTCACAATATTGATGCGCAAATTGACCAGCACCCTAATTGCGTAACACACTATCAATCAGAATCTGAATCATTTTGAAGCAAATTGCTAATCCATTGCTTCTTAAGTTCGAAAAATTTGTCTGCACAACAACGTAAATAGCGCAATGAATGTTGTTGAACTGTCAAAATGAAACCGATTCCTACTGTAAGTATGTTACGCAATTACCCCGTAGATGGTCAATTTGGTAGATACCAAGTGCAAATGAAGCGATTGTCAATATTACAATAGAAATTGTTGGCAATTGGTCATTGTAAATTGCCGGATGTACTGATACATCAGATGTACTGATATATCAGATGTACTGTTGGAATATTCTGATCTAGATGTACGGTTGGAATATTGGTCCAGATGTACTGTTGGAATATTCATGCTTGAAACGTACTTGAAATTATCTCTTCTTCTTCAAAGAAGCATATTTAAAAACACATTTTTATTGTGAAATTTATTTACATCATCTCAAAAACAGATCATAACACTTAATTGGATGGTATTTAAAAGTACTTCAATTTATTCCCATTTCATTTACCTAATTTTGCCTGTGTTCCACCAAATATACTGAATGTGCACCAAAATATGTTCATTAAAATATGTCATAACGAGCATCTATTTAACAACTGTTGCAAATTTGTAAAAATAGTAATACACCTAATTTTAAAAACAAGCATTTATTTTTTTAGTTTTACTTCAGATAATGCACTGCAAAATGTATTTGAATCAAACACCAATTAATGTCCAATGTAGCTTTATTAATAAAAAATGAACACATTATAAAATGTTACTAGGATGCATACTAAATATTTTGTGTAACATTCAGGAATATTTGGTGCACGATCAGTATTTTTCGGGGAAGAATAAAATACACTTCTGGACACATCTATTGGCCCACCTTGTATTTTCAGTTTCGTTTGGTCCTAGCTAAAATTTTATATTAGGTCGAGCAAAAAGTTTTTATGCAGTTTTGAACCTGGCACATTCACAATTTCATTCAATAGTCTTTTTTTGAATTTCGAACACAGAATTTAAAGAAACAAAAGACAATTTGGAGCCTGTTTGTTGATATCAAACAATCGAATACTAAGAAAACTTGGTTTAATTGGTTTACTTGGATTTAATTCTTGAAAAAGTGATTGATATCTTTGGTTTTACAACAAACATTACTTATTCTTAACATTAAGGTGAGGTTCTATCAATAATCTATGGATACTTCACCTGAAGTCGCCGCCCAAGCTGTGGCACTTATTCAGGCCGGACACAGCCAAAGAAACGTGAGTGCTCAACTTAAGTCGATCTGCGGTCCGAAATGTTTATCGGAGGTACCTAGAGACTGGCGGCTTTGTTCGTCGCCAAGGAAGGCCACGATCTCGGGTCACAACTGAAAGGCAGGATCGATTCATCGTGACGACCAGCTTGAGAAATCGTCACCTTACCTCCATTGAGATACAAAACCAACTTCGCGACTTCCACGGAGTATCTGTGAGCGCTCGAACTGTTCGGAGAAGGTTAAAAGAACGCGATATGGTACCACAAAAGCCCAAATGGCCCAAACTAACGCGAGCCCACCGAACAGCGCGCCTTCATTTCGCACGCAGTCATTTAAATTGGACACAGCAAGATTGGAGCCGTGTACTCTTTTCTGATGAGTCTAAAATTGTGTTACATGGCAATGATGGAAGGAAGAAGGTCTACCGACGTAAGGGAGAGCGTTTCGCACAATGCTGCTTTGAAGAGAGGGTTGCTTATGGCGGTGGCTCATGGACTGTCTGGGGCGGTATATCCGCGAGCGGCAAAACTCAACTTGAGGTTGTTACAGGACCACGGCTGCCAACATTAAATGCTGAAAGGTACATTCCAATAGATGTGTCCAGAAGTGTATTTTGTTGGCCGAGTAGTTTAATTATAGTAAAACAATTAAACGAGTTTAAGATCAATATTTTAGAAATGCATACATAGATGTACCTTTAGATTTTTGGTGAACACAAAAATATTATCCCACTTAATTACCTAAGTTTATTAGACAACACAATAGAAATGTGTTTTTGATAACTACCTATTAAATTAATATTATTTTGTAGACCGCCCATTGATTACATTTTTCAAAAAAGCATTTTTTCATTTAACATTCTTAAAAATTTGGTCCCGTGTGAGCGAGAGAGGTCCAAAATGTGACAACGCTCTTAATTATGCTTATTAATTCTTGCTCTCAGAACATTTAACTTATACCCAGGTGCCTACGACTGGCAGGCAGGTGCTGTATCAGGCGCAGTGTACCACGTGAACCAGGAGATCAGCAAGGTGGCTTGTGACGCATACAGCCTCACCGCTTACACCAACCCGTTGCATGCAGATGTGTTCCCTGGTATTAATAAGATGGAGGCTGAAGTTGTGAGGATGGCTGTCAACCTGTTCCATGGAGATGAGGATTGCTGTGGGACGGTGAGTTTGAATCTTTTTTTGTGGGTTATGGGTAACTACATAACATAACATGACGCCTGTATTCCCCGAAAGGTTGAGCAGAGATGTAATGTACACTCACATTTTGCCGGTTATGTTTAAGCCCTATGTAATAGGGGGCGAGCCTATTGACACAGATCCTGACTCCGGGCTGCTACTAAGAAATTCCAGATGGAAAAACCCAATAACACTTTGCCCGACCCGGGAATAGAACCCAGGACCACTTGCTCGGCAGTTGCTACCATTAGACCAACGAGGCAGTCATATTGGTAACTTATTATAGAAAAAGATGTAATACTTCGTATAGTAAATAATCTGGTGTATCATTCGCCCCGAAGTTTAGGCCCAATTGCGCGAGTTACAATGCTTGTTTAAATGTTATAATCATAGACTCGTAATAATTTGAATTGTCGTTGTTGTCTTCCTATACAAAGTCCAACATAAAAAATATGTAAAATCAAAATATTGACTGGTATTGTTCGGAACAAAATAAATATCATTTATAATTAAGTTTGACGGTAAAACGACCTTCAGCATAAAAAGGCGACAGGTGCCTACCTAAATAAAAAATAAAAAACTTAAAAACTTTCTAATCAAAGACACCTGAATGACCTTTGAAAGGCTTAAATGAAATGAGAGTAGAAACGAGTATTATTTTTAACTTGTAAATACTTTGTATTGCTTGTAGACTTTCTAATATTCGATTTTATTTTATTGCTCGTAAACGATAGAATAGCAAGTAAATCTACACTAATATTATAAAGCTGAAGAGTTTGTTTGGTTGAACGCGCTATTCTCAGGAACCACTAGTTCGAATTAAAAAAATATTTTAGTGTTGGATAACCCATTTATCGAGGAAGGCTTTATAACATCACGCTTCGACCAATAGGAGCGGAGCATCAATGATAAATTTTGTAAAACCAAGAATTGTTCCTCTTAAAAAGTTCTAAAAAAAAGTACGCGTATCTTTTAAGGTTGGTTGGTTGGTTTTAAGGTTGGTTTTTTAATGGTAATCAAATTTGTTATAAAATAATGCATTATTTGCGAAGGTGTTTTCGTAAACATGGTACCAATCCTTATCCAAATAAATAGTTTCATAATCAAGGCTGATTAAGTACATGTAAATTTATTTTTAAATTATTCGAATCGAACCTTTCGTTTAGAAACTATGACGGGTATAAAAATGCTTAAAGTAAGAAAAATGCGCTTAGTCTATTAGTTACCTACACATTTTATTTTATACTAGCTGTGCCCTGCGACTTCATTCGCATGGAAGTCATAATATACGCAATATACTAAAATATCAACATTTTTATAAAACTCCCTCGTCCCCCGACCCGCCGCGTTGTATCGTCCACCCGCGCTATTACTACGTTTTCGGTTAACGTTCTTTCTGACTTTTTTCTTTTTGTTCAGCTCCTAAGGGTCGTAGCGTGATATTAAATAGCCTATAAGTAACCATCCTCGAGAATTGGGCTACCAAATGCAAAAAGAATTTTTCAAATCCGACTTTTTGTTCACAATTTCATGGGTTTTAATTTTTTTGCGCGGAACCCTAATTATTGTTCTGTGGCGGCATCGCCACAGTGGAACGCGTCACACTGACGTCACGCAAAATCCTGCATCGCGCAATCAAAGTTTACCGCGCGATTAGCATATATACAACATCCCGACATCAACCGTCGGGCAGTAGCCCACCCGACACAACACCCGTCTGGTCGGAGGATCCTCCCTTTTCTATGGAGGATGAGTGAACTTTACACCCTGTTCCTCATGCCTCTATACTGGTGACCCCGACGTGATCGTCAGCGCAGCCTTCGTGCAACTACTACAGCGTGACGTCATCAGCATCACTTCCTCGAGCTCTCGAGCGGCGAGTCACACAGCCAGCCAGCACCCACGGCTTCTACGGGTATCCTGACCACCAGCATGCAGCGACCGCGCATACCTGGTCATCACCCTCAGCCTCATCAGCAACCTTGGCACAGCACACTGCACTCTCGGCCGGTCAACAAGCAGAGCCCTTCAAACCTCTCCTGGTCGACGCCAGCAGTCAGCCTCAACCCGGCGCTGTACCACATCCGACGCACTGGAGCATAACGCAGCGCCACCCTGACTCACTTGGGGCATCTCCGCACACAGTTCCGACCCACCGCGAACTATGCGGCACCCGGTTCCGACTCACTGGAACCTTAACTGGCCCTGGCAAGCATCGCAAGATACATGACTCAGCCCACTATCGACCTCCGGTCTCCGGAGGGGAGTGATGTGGCGGCATCGCCACAGTGGAACGCGTCACACTGACGTCACGCAAAATCCTGCATCGCGCAATCAAAGTTTACCGCGCGACTAGCATATATACAACATCCCGACATCAACCGTCGGGCAGTAGCCCACCAGACACAACACCCGTCTGGTCGGAGGATCCTCCCTTTTCTATAGAGGATGAGTGAACTTTACAGTTCTAAAATAAAAGTAGCCTAAGTTACTCCCCATAACATCAGCTATCTGCCTGTGAAAGTCCCGTCAAAATCGGCCCAGCGGTTTTGGAGATTAGCCGGAACAAACGGACAGACAAACATTTAAAAAATTGCTTTTTTGTTCTATGTACCGTTTATACTTTCATATGCTTGTAGGAAAAAGTTGTTATTTTGACATTACAAACAGACACTTAAATTTTATTAACCGACTTAAAAAAAAAGATGAGGTTCTCAATTCGGTTGTATGTTTTTTTTTAATGTTTGTTACCTCAGTACTCCGTCATTTATAAACCGATTTGGAACATTATTTTTTTATTTGAAAGGACATACTTCCAGATTGGTCCCATTTTTATCAAAGTCCAGTTTTGATGACTGGATCCATGAGGAATTGAGGAAACTCCTCAAAAATTATAGGCAAACACATAGTGATTTTGATATTTTCAACAAGTCAGGCATTTGCATTCAGAAAGTATCATTTGGTGATGTGGAACTGATGGAGAAGACCACAGATGGCCACAGGAACTTACTAAAAAGCAGCAGATTTTTTTTTCGCGATTTCAGTTTTGGTCCCATAGTAAAAGTTGTTCATAATGATGAGTACAATGACCCCTTAAGATGTTGTGCGTTAATTATGTTACACCTTGTATATGTAAATCAGTCAAGGCGGGGAGACCGACTGTCAACCTAAATAATATTGTTTTTCTTCTCCTATTCGAACTTACAAAATCAACGTATGTCTTCTTAAATTAATCAACGTTTAAACTTGCGAAGGTTGCATGCTAATGGCACGCCCAGTTAAAACCTCTACAGTACTTAAAAGATGTACCTACGCAAATATTATTCATGACCTTGTAAACAAATTATTATTATCCGAGACGATAACAGAGATAATTGTTCTACTAAAGGCAACTAATAAATACTTGTTGACTCAAAGAATTAAAAATGTAATTATTAGTTATGACTTAATCGTTTATGAATGTAATTCTTTATCACGTTAGAATGTTCAAACTGATGAAGTGATGATTGTGATAATAATACAGGGTGTAAGGGACAGCCCTCCGCAAACTGATTGGGGTGGATTCAGTATATCATAGTAAGATGACCGGTACATGAAATTATTTCAGGAACGTTATGGGAATCCAATAAATCTGATTTGTTTTACTTACACGCAATGTATCGTTACCGTGGCAAAACGCGCGTAGCGAACGGCAGCACAGCGAGCCTTCGGCCGCCGAGTATTTCGACATCCATTGCTGATTTTTTGATTTTAGCTGTTTTATTTACATAAATAGAGTGCTGCGTACAGGGAACGTAATTTTACATTGAAATAAAGGAATGGTAACTGAATATACGATAAAAAATATTACAATTTTCCTGAGAATATTTTCGGTGGAATATGATTAAAAATAAGGAGCTGAATGCACCCATGCATGCATGCATGCTGTTAGTTTGCGGAGGGCTGTCCTTTACACCCTGTATATTTTTACCATCAACATTAAAATGCTTATATACAATAGATAAATATAACACAACTATATACTATATTTATAACTAGATACTAAATTAAATGACTAACGAACTAACGATACCAATAAATACAAACACAAAAAGACACTTAGGGTATAGTGACAGAAATTAAAAAGAGTATGCTTGATGGTTTGGTCATGTTTAGCCAAAATAGGGCTGTCAATTTTGTGGGCGAGCGCGTAAGATCCTTGCAAGCCATAATACTTTTCTGACTGTGACGTATCATAAATGCGCTAACAGCGCGATAATGAGTGTGTTTGGCGCATTTTTCTTAGGAATCAATTTTAACAGCCGCACAGGTCGATCGATCAGAATAAGCTACGCTTGCCGCGGTTGGTCTGTGGATGGGTGACCAGTCTTACCAAGAGGAGAGTGTTACCCAGTAACTGGGTTGTGGAGGTCAGATAGGCAGTCGCTCCATGTAAAATACTGGTATTCAGCTGGATCTGATTAGACTGGAAGCCGACCCCAACATATTTGGGTAAAGGCTAGGCAGATGTTGATGAGGTATTTGTTTTATTGCGAAATGTGTACTACAGGTACACCTCTGCCTATCCCTTCGGGGAAAACAGGCGTGAATGTTATGATAGGATTTATACATTTTATTGGATGTAATACAAAAAAAATCCATTTCCAGGTAACAACAGGCGGCACAGAATCAATAATAATGGCCTGCAAAGCGTTCAGAGATCTCGCCTACAGTAAGGGCATATCGAACCCTCAAATTATAGTGCCTACGACCGTCCACTCGGCGTTTGACAAGGCAGCGCAGTACCTCGGACTGTCTGTTAAGACGATACCTGTGAACAAAGATACGATGACGGTCGATGTTGAGAAGGTGCGGAAGGCGATTGGCAGGAGGACTTGTTTGGTAAGTATTTTTAATTCTAACTTTTCTAGTCTGTATTCTGTCGTATGAGTGCTTACATAAAGAAACAGGTTTTCGGTGCAGGCGAGTCAGTACGGGTCGCTACCGATCAGTGCAGGTATGATATTCCCACGTTATCTTATGCACTCCAAAGAAACAGGTTTAAAATTGTCAGTGCCGACAAGTTTAAACCGACTATTTGGACCGAGCCTGCACCGATCGGTACCGACCCGCGCAGACTCGCCTGCTCCGGAAACCTGTTTCTTTATACAGGGTTACAGGGAAAGTCGTACTGAATATTAAAGGATGTTATTATTCAGGTCATTTCCGATGAATTTCATTCTGAAATAAAATGTCCGAAACTTAACCGTTATGGAGATATTAAATTTTAAAGATTATTTTTAAAAATCCTTTATTTTTTGGCTTTTAGTCGTTTTCTTTGGGATTAGAGCTCCTAGAGTCGGTTTTTTTGATGTATCTAGTTAGAGGACATGTCCATTAATAAAAATGATCAACAGAAACTGAACCTACTACTAACAGCTTAAAAAACTGCTCGACAACGGTTAGCATTATGAATTTTCTAATAGAGTGTTCTTAACTTTAACAGGCTTTTAATAAAAAATATTGTATGGAACTTATTCTGCAAATAATTTTATAAAGTTCTACGTCTCTTTAGCTATTCAAAAAGGTATAACACTTGCTATTAAATAGGCAAAACATTGCCCAAATAACAGTTAAGTTAGGAGAGGGTACATTTTTAGTTTGAGGTAAAAGTAGCTAAAATACGTAAAAAAAAGACCAAAATTTTAGCAATATTTTTATAATTCATGTTCTACATGGCCGCCGCTATTTCTTACACAAAGTCTTATTCTTTTTCTTAAATTACTTTTCACGACAGAAGTTCGTAGGTTCCGCCTCATTTCCTCAGCCGCATCAATAATTTTTTGTCTTAGAATATCGACATTTGCGATCGGTGTCATTTGGTCGTATACTAGGCTTTTCATATGACCCCACACATACAAATCCATCGGCGTTAAATCGGGGCTCCTCGCCGGCCATGCTATGGGTCCGCCTCTTCCAATCCATTGGTTTGGGTAATTCTCGTCCAACCATGCTCGAACACTTCTTCTGTAGTGCGCTGGGCAGCCATCATGTTAAAAGAACATGTCTCGTCTCAATGCAATAGGCAAGTCTTGCATTAAAGAGGGTAACTCCTCCCTCAAAAAGTTTTCATATGTCTCGCCATTCAAGTTATCGGGCAGGAAGTATGGCACTATCAAGTTATTTGATATTATACCCATCCACACATTAAGACTGACTCTCCTTTGTGACCCTTTTGGTCTTTTTTTCTTGGGGTTACCTTGCGCTTTGGGAGCCCAATAATGGGTGTTATGATAGTTTGTGATGCCGTCTTTGTCAAATTTCGACTCATCTGTCCACATGATTTTCTTTAAAAAATCCGGATCTTCATTATCGGCATTGAGCATAAATCTGCAGAAGTCTAGTCGTCTCAATGGATCCCCTTCTTCAATTACTTGCACTGGCGTGTAATGGTAAGGGTATTGCCCAGAACTGTGCATTACGAACCAGACTTTCCACTGGGAAATACCAAGCCGTCGAGCGACAACGTTTGTTGACGTGGTTGGGTCGGCTTCAAAGAGACGTCGTATTTCATTATCTTCGTCGTCGTCATCAAGAACACGAGGTCGTCCCATGTCAGTCCGACGTACTAGCACAGAACCAGTTTCTCGTAGTCTTCGATAAACTCTGTCAAATACGCCAATATCAGGTACTCGGCGAGTAGGATACCTTAGCATGTATTCATTGCGTGCACGCAACGACACTCCTTCGCAAAATCCATAACACATTAGGATGTCAGCATATTCCTCGTTGGTAAATGTTGCCATGTTCACAACACAAATCAAAGTCCAGTTACAAGCCACGTCACACAGTTAGAAGATGAAACAGTCCAAAAATCCAAGCCAAGTCGCGATTTTACAAAAAAAAATCGGAGGGCACGGATAACACATCTACCATGGAAGAATCGCATGAGCAGACTAAACAAACACCACGATCCACGATTTGACAATTCAGACATTTAAAATGACATAAATACCTGTCACCGCACGTCTCCCGGGCACAAACAATGTCTACCCAAACCTTTTTTCATTGTTTAAAAGTGCCAGGTAGTAAGCCGGATTCTTTTGTATCGAAATTCTGTTATGTTGTACTACCAGATGGGCCTATTCTAATAACATTATTTTAAGATTTTATGAACAAACCTAGTAGATGATATACCTTTTTGAATAGCTAAAGAAACGTAGAACTTTGTAAAGTTATTCGCAGAATAAGTTCCATACATTTTTTTTTTAAAGCCCATCAAAGTTAAGAACACTCTATTAGAAAATTCATAATGCTAACCGTTGTCGAGCAGTTTTTTAAGCTGTTAGTAGTAGGTTCAGTTTCTATTGATCATTTTTATTAATGGACATGTCTTCTAACTAGATACATCAAAAAAACCGACTCTAGGAGCTCTAATCCCAAAGAAAACGACTAAAAGCCAAAAAATAAAGGATTTTTAAAAATAATCTTTAAAATTTAATATCTCCATAACGGTTAAGTTTCGGACATTTTATTTCAGAATCAAAATCATCAGAAATGACCTGAATAATAACCTCCTTTAATATTCAGTACGACTTTCCCTGTAACCCTGTATAAGCACCCCACTGTAGGGCCTGTTCTTGCCATAGATGTACTATAAATATACTAGCGTGTTATATCTATGGTTCTTACTGCCATGGCAACAGATAGTTGTCCTTCTGTTATTACGACCCAGTGATAACAGACAGAAACTACAGTTGTCCATTGATAAACAACACTGTGGGAACACGTTGTTTATGGTTCACATGTCCAGTTTCAAATTCATACTATGTACTCTTAAATGGGGATGATGCCTGGGTAAAAAAAGAAATTCTATTTAGTCCGTCAGTCAGATAATAAAAAAAATATTAGACACGTATATTTTGCCTTATCATATTAATATCAAATGACTTTGATAAAACGCATTAAAGTTGGGAAGTGGGGCTCGCTACGTCACAACTCTGTTTAAAATCTAGCAAGGCGTGACGTCATGCCACATTTTGACAATGTATCGCTGTAATCTTTTGATAACGTAAAAAAAGAAAAAAAAAATACGTATCCCAATATTTTTTAATTTTTTGTCATCAGCCCTATTGCTCCAGGAATCACAGGTAAAATTGCAACACACAAGCAATTTGTACCGCTATTTTCACGTACGGAAAGTTATAGATACTGAGATAGTTAAAGTTAGATAAAGTATATATAAATAAATAAATAAATGTAATAGATAAGTACTATAAGTAGCATAGCATAAGGACTGCCTCGTTGATCTAGTGGTAGCAAGCGCTACAGCTGCTGACCATGAGGTCCTGGGTTCGATTCCCAGGTCGGGCTAAGTGTTACTGGGTTTTTCTATCTAGAAATTCTCAGTAGCGGCCCGGAGTCAGGATTTGTGCCCGGTTGATGGCAATAGGCTCGCCCCCTATTACATGGGACTTAAACATAACTGGCGAAATGTGGGTGTATACAAAGTAAAATATAGGTAAAAAATCTTAAAAAAAAAAAACTTTTAATTAACTAAAAAGTACTAAATAAAACTTACGTAAGTCACACGACTTTATTATTTTCTTAAAGCTTGAGGCGTCAATGCCGTTCTTATACCTTACCGTTTCCGGGACATGAACGATACACAAGGGTTGGGCAGAGGTGTACCTATAGACCTCTGCCCAACCCTTCGGGGAAACAAGGCGTGAGGTTATGTTATAAGTAGCATCTTCAGTTACGTTGCGCTGTTGAGAGATGTCAATTGAACCACAAAAACAAAATATTGTCTTCGTGATTTCATGCGCGATATTTCCGAATAGTTCCAAAAAGTTTGCTTATTCACTATTACAGAAAGTGAAGATGCATGAACGCAAAGAGATGAACGGACAAGTTTTTTAGAACCAAAAATTAGTAGAAGTTAACTGCCTGCAAACATATCACTTTCTTTCTTCTACATTACTGTTGTCCTTCCTTCCTTACAGATCGTAGGCTCAGCCCCGAACTTCCCGTACGGCACAATGGACGATATAATAGCCCTCTCCGACGTGGCCGTAGAGTACGACGTGCCTCTACACGTGGACGCGTGTCTCGGAGGGTTCGTGGCAGCTTTCATGACTGACGCCGGCCATCATGTGCCCGTGTTTGACTTCCGACTGCCCGGAGTGGCTAGCATGTCTGCTGATACGCATAAAGTAAGTTGTATATATAGTCATCATAATGTCCCGTGTTTGAGGGAAACATTTTGCTGGAATCTATACTAATAATAAAGCTGAAGAGTTTGTTTGTTTGTTTGAACGCGCTTGTCTCTGGAACTACCAGTCGGATTTGAAAAATTCGTGCTCTTGACTTCTTCTGCCCTTTCAGCCCCTTGTTGCAGGGTTAAATTGGCCGTTTCGTTTCAATCAATCAATTTTTATTATTAGGTCTTTACCTATGTAATTGGAGATTCTATAACCAGCATTTTCAGATTTAATTATCTGTGGATTGGCGCGCAATTCGAAATTCAAATCAGTTTTATTCGAAAGCCGTGTTGATTTAATTTCAAATTTAGTCATATAGTTTTTTGTTTTTGTGAATTTGTGGTAGTTTTTGGCGCCATGGAGAAACTAAAAATTTATACAATTTTCGAATATGAGTTCCTACGTGGAAATACCGGTACTCAAACAACACGAAACATTAACGACGTGTACGGGCCTAACACTGCTTGCATAAACACGGTCCATTATTGGTTCAATCGTTTTAAATCTAGAAATTTTGAGTCGAAGAACGAGCCTCGCGGTCGGCCGGTAACAGACAAAGTGACATCTCGACTTAGTAAAATGCAAAAAACTTAGGATGCAAGAGCGAGCGAAGCGAGCTTAGGACTTGGGGTACCCCAACTCGGACAGGTTAGGTTAGATGGCGGGGTCTTTCAGACCCCTTCATCTCCTTCGTCAACCATCCAGACATAGAAGCCCCGCTAAGCAGGGCTCCGTCGATCACGCCTTACTTCGAGACGTGTTATTGACACTGAAAATTGACCTCAAAACTTGTCACTAGGTAATATTTTAAGATTTGAGCATATTTTGGTTTGTTGACCTTGACTTTTGGGGTGTTGACCTTGACTTTTGGGTTGTCGACCTTGACATTGGACATGTCATTAACCATATTATTGTTTGGAAACCAATTTAGACCCGCTACGTGAAACTTTTTTTTTCTCGGCTCTTATGGATTTGCTGGTTTTGGGGATTTCAAAAATACACTAAAAATGGTATATTCTACCAAAAAAAAAATTGCTACTATAAAAAATCGGTGGGTTATAAAGTAAAGTGCTTCCAATAATATTTCACACCTAATGTTTTTGATATATCATTGACATATTATGTCATTGTAACAAACAGTAACAAATGCTATTATGTCAACTTTTAAATTAAGAAATGAGTTTTTTTCATCAAAAAGTCATTAATAGGTACTCTTTTTTTAGAATACATACTTCACAACTATTAAAAAGTAATAAGTACCTAGATACAGCATTATATACTACCTACACAGTGCGACACACACAGCACACACACACAGTGAGCACAGTGTGATAATGAAATTAATTTGAATTGATAAACATTTTTACACCGCGACTGTACATTGATCGAACCTATTTGTAAAAACAAACAAATCTAAAATAGATCGTCTTTTCTAAAGTAAAATTACGCGTACTGCACGCATATAAGTACAGACGCAATACACACAAATGTGTTGTCATCATTTTGGTCTCTCAGTCACCAACTCAACTTGTATCTGGCAGTCCTGAGAACTTTAAGCCACTTTAAAATACGTACAATATTTCCTAACCTCTGTGTTTCAGTATGGTTTCGCACCAAAAGGCACCTCGGTGGTCTTGTACAGGAAGCAAGAGTACAGACATCATCAGTACACAGTCACGACAGAGTGGCCAGGCGGTGTGTACGGGTCGCCCACTGTCAATGGTATGTATTTAATAGTCGCTTATGGACCTTGCTTGATGCCGATGCTTGGGTGAGGCCTATACCCAGCAGTGTTCGCCTTTTCGCTGTGTGATGAAAGTGACGAGGGTTATAGGGTAAAGCCAGACGAGCGTAATTTTTTTAGTTGCTTTTCAACGCTTGTACTGGGTGTTTGTGTAGTGCAATGGACAGTTGTTACTTTTCTCCTCCTTAGTGAAATTGTTCCAATCTTCGAAACAATTTTCTGCAACCTCTTGCCATGCCCTCTGTTTTAAAAACTTGTCACTATACGACTTTTCTGATAAATTCCACAGACAAGGCCGTTGTTCGACTTCAATTATCAATTTTTCCGTGTCTACAAACATTGTGACAAAGAAATTAACGTATCACGCGTTGCGTGATTGACTGTCGATTCCCTCGCCCCCCTCTCGCCGCCAACTCAATTCAGCCGGGATTGTGTGCGTGAGTCGACAGACAACTCATTTTGCGTTGCCATGTGAACGAAACAGGATTTTTGTATGAAACCGAATGTAGAAGAAATTACGCGACTCACAACTCAAAAAATTACGCTCGTCTGGCTTCACCCATAAGGACCTTTAGATTCTGATTTTCAGTCAGAAATAAGTGAAGGTAACATTTGGGTACATTTACACAGGTACATCTCTGCCCAGCCCTTCGGGGAGTCAAGGCGTGATGTTATGTTATTTGGGTCTGAGAGGCAAAATAAGAAATCAACACAGTAAGGCACACTAGGCCCCAAAACTGTTGACATTTACAGCTTTCTAAAGAAAAGTATGTGTTTCGGTAATCTTCGTGTTTCCGAATAAGCACGAACATCGCGCCACAGAGTAACTACCCACAGAGACAATACTTCCTAAGTATTGTACTACCGCGCTTTGTAGCAGTGCATTGCGCGTTGTATGAAGTTTTCTCTCTATCGGGTTTACTCCGGTCTCAGATCGTCATTTGTCACTCAAAAGTTTTGAAAAGTTTTTTGGAATTGCATAGAGTTGTTAATTTATAATTCTGTAACACGGTAATACAAAATAGACAAGTACTTCCATGGTTGTAACAGCTCTTCGTATTTCCGAAGGAAGGCGATGAGTCCCGAAGCGCATACTTTTCTTTGGAAAGCTGTAAATCCTATTTCGAATTTCCTATCGGGAGTTTCGTTTTCATTCATTTTTGTTAGTGACATTTAGTTTGAGTGTAGCGTCACAGTTTCACTAGGTCAATGTCATAGTGTCACGTATCGGATGCTCTCAGTTATAAGCGTGCATTGTGTAAACTAACACTGTTGTCATTCTGTAAGAACGTGAACTACTTATTGCTGAATGAGGAAGTAAACAGATCATGAGAAGCATAATGTAAGTTAAGGTCTAGACCGGTAGAGTGACCTTTTTTACAGCTCCAGATAAGTTCCTGCTAAATTATCTGGCGAAGATTTAGTTATCCCTTTTTAAATTATCTGGTAGATAATTCCTCTCAAAACACTGAAACAGGCCCTAAATGTATAGATAATGTGCATTTTAACTGTGCATATCAAAGTGATTTAGCGCCTTAAACTCTACTCGAGCGTAAATTGCGTCACTTAAAATGCGTGAAGCCTTCTTCAAGTTTGTGGCAGTACACTTCTAATAAAGCTGTTTCCAATTGATTCGCAGGCAGCCGCGCGGGTGGTTTAATAGCGGCTTGCTGGGCGACCATGATGTTTGTCGGCAAGAAGCGATACGTGCAGATGACCGACGAAGTTATCAAGACCGCCAGATTTATTGAGAATGAGTTAGTGTCCTGCTACTATTTTAAACGCGAAATATTGTGAGGATATATATGGATGTGTGGTTACTTGTTAAGTACTCTTTCACGCAAAAACTACTGAACAGATGTAGCTAATTAGAATAACACATAGGCTTAATTTATAAAGATATTTTGTACAAAAGCTACTAATTTCTGTTTATTTTTTGGCTAGTAAAGAATACGTCACTCTTGGAATAGTAAGCACATGGTGGGTGAAGCAACAACACCCGTTCGCGTCGTGATCGCGAGGTGATTGTGAAAATTTGTCTTTGTAAACGTTGTACTTGAGCGATGGCATGATGATAATTATAAAGTGGGAAAAGCTAAGAAGACTTAGCACAAAAACGGAATCCGGAAAAGCAAAGATTACGCTTATCAGAAGAAGATGAGGAACAAAATAATATTTGTGTTCAGGGGGCCAACCACCACCTCTTAAACCAGTATTATTTAAATATTACTTCAGTGTGAGAAAGAGATGGAGCTATACTTGATGTCTATCTCCATCTCTTTCCCACACTCAAGTAAGATTAAAATAATACCGCCTTACAGTGGCGCAGCTACAATTATCATTAGAGGGTAGCCGAAGACAAAAATTGTTCAGTTCTCATAAACTCAGACAAAAAACCGTAGGTTTTTAATCTTATGATGTTTTAAACTGGTATTAAAAATAATTATGTAATATGATGTGATACACAGTTACACACACAGGTGTACCATATTATTTGGCAATAGTAGACATTAAGAAGAGTGGTTGTTCCGGAGGGAAGCCGATAGGAATCGGGTTGTATGAACGCTTCGCCCCTGCTCCTTTAAGAGGTGGTGGTCTAGCTCCTGAAGGTGTAAATATAGGCTGTGATGGGCTCAATCTAATTGCTGTTGATTTACAGAAAGTTGGATAATTATCAGAGGGTAACCTAGACCCATCCCCTGAACCATCTTTCGGGTTGTCCTATACCTTGAATAACACTGGTAGCCTTAGTAAAAACCCCTCTTTTTAAAAAATAACTGCAAATGTTACTATTAAAGAAATGTTATTGTCCAATTAATGAATATTTCGAAGACTCCCTAGACTATAACCTACTTTCTTTTTTACTATATCTATGTGTACCTATTCCTATTTTATACAACGTGCCGCCACAGTGGCGACAATAATTTAATACACGGGTAGGGCTAGTGGCCAGTAATCATAAAAAATATAATAATTCGTAAATTGAAAAATTAAAATTTTCATAATTATAAACTAAATAATAAAGCTCTCTCTTTCCTTCAATTCGCCTACTCTTTGAACGTTATTCGTTTTCATTTCATTGATGCGATGTTATGATCCGTGACCCTGGGAAATGACCTCTGCGTTACAGTTCTTAAAATACAGGTTGCTCCAAGATGTTGTTTTAGAAAATTGTAAATATATCAATAAATTATAACGTTTAATGAAATTAAAATATTTTCATGAAACGAAAACGCGAAACTGTATACGCGTGTTAAATTAATGTCGCCATTAAAGCTGCACGCTGTATTTCTATATTTCTTTGTATTACATAGAATAGTTCTTGTACGGTCAGTATTCTTCATTACCTGACCCCTTTTTACAAAGAAGAAGAATGGAAGACGGGTCAGGTTATGCAGACAACTGACTGTACATATATTAGTTTTCTGTTTATCCTATCCGTGTAAGAATATTCTTTTGATTTATTTTCATATTGTTGTACACCCTAGAAGTATGTTGTAGATACTTATACTTTTTTAATTTTTCTCAACATTATTTGTAAACTTTACACGTGCAGCAACAATGGTGGCCCAGTGGTAACGGCCCCGACTGACGAGGGTCGTGGGTCGAACCCAGACAGGCGATTTACTTTGTGTAAATAATTTCATTACCACTGCTCTCAAAACAGTGAAGGAAAACGTCGTCAGGAAACCGTCAAATGTCCTGGAACAAAAATTCGAAGACGTGTGACATCGATCAACCCGCACTGGGCCCGCGTGGTAGATTACAGCCCACTCCCTCGTGAAGTGAGGAGGCCTGTGTCCCAGCAGTGGGAACCAGTGTTGGCATTAATCAATTAATTTTTTAATCAATTAATTAATTTGATTAATTTTAATCAGATTAAATTAATCATGATTAGAATAATCATGATTAAAAAAATAATCTTAATCATGATTATTGACGTTAATCATTAATCATTAATCATTAATTGATTAACTACCTTATGACTGATTTAAAAATGTTTATACACTTCTTTTGATCAGCTGCAGTTAGACATACTAGCCACTTTTTTTTAAATCTGGGGTAACACAGAGCTGCAACGGCTGCATATTTACTAGTTTCACTCGAAAGAGTGTAAAACTTCAAATCTTTTCTCTACGCTTTGTAGATATTTTTCAGCAAGTGGTTCACAGAATTTTAGATTTGGAGTAGTCGTGATCTTCTGTAATTTTTTTTTTCGTAATTTCTTACAATTCATTCGTAGGACATAGTGTAAATAAGTCAGTATGTTTTTTTGGGTTTCGTATGTTCGAATGTATAACGGAACCCTTATTTAGGAACGAAGTTCTGTAACGCGGCTTGCGGTAGGAGTTAACTGGTAGAAATCGTCACGACTCGACTTTCAAAGTGTAAATTTGGTCAAAAAGAAAATCCAAGATGGCGGCCGTGAAAATTTCCAAATTTTCCTTCATGGGTGTCGTTTTCAAGGTTTTCGAGGGTGCTAAAACCGATAGTAGTCAAAATGAAAATCCAAGATGGCGGCCGTGAAAATTTTCAAATTTTCCTTCATAGGTGTCGTTTTCAAGGTTTTCGAGGGTGCTAAAGCCGATAGTAAAGTCAAAATGAAAATCCAAGATGGCGGCCGTGAAAATTTTCAAATTTTCCTTCATGGGTGTCGTTTTCAAGGTTTTCGAGGGTGCTGAAACCGATAGTAAAGTCAAAATGAAAATCCAAGATGGCGGCCGAGAAAATTTTCAAATTTTCCTTCATGGGTGTCGTTTTCAAGGTTTTCGAGGGTGCTAAAGCCGATAGTAAAGTCAAAATGAAAATCCAAGATGGCGGCCGTGAAAATTTTCAAATTTTCCTTCATGGGTGTCGTTTTCAAGGTTTTCGAGGGTGCTGAAACCGATAGTAAAGTCAAAATGAAAATCCAAGATGGCGGCCGAGAAAATTTTCAAATTTTCCTTCATGGGTGTCGTTTTCAAGGTTTTCGAGGGTGCTAAAGCCGATAGTAAAGTCAAAATGAAAATCCAAGATGGCGGCCGTGAAAATTTTCAAATTTTCCTTCATAGGTGTCGTTTTCAAGGTTTTCGAGGGTGCTAAAGCCGATAGTAAAGTCAAAATGAAAATCCAAGATGGCGGCCGTGAAAATTTTCAAATTTTCCTTCATGGGTGTCGTTTTCAAGGTTTTCGAGGGTGCTGAAACCGATAGAAAAGTCAAAATGAAAATCCAAGATGGCGGCTGTGAACATTTTCAAATTGTTCATCATGGGTGTCGTTTTCATGGTTTTCGCGGGTGCTGAAACCGATAGTAAAGTCAAAATGAAAATCCAAGATGGCGGCTGTGAAAATTTTCAAGTTTTTCATCATGGGTGTCGTTTTCATGGTTTTCACCGGTGCTAAAGCCGATAGTAAAGTCAAAATGAAAATCCAAGATGGCGGCCGTGAAAATTTTCAAGTTTTTCATCATGGATGTCGTTTTCATGGTTTTCGCGGGTGCTAAAGCCGATAGTATAGTCAAAATGAAAATTCAAGATGGCGGCTGTGAAAACCATGAAAACGACACCCATGATGAAAAACTTGAAAATTTTCACAGCCGCCATCTTGGATTTTCATTTTGACTTTACTATCGGTTTCAGCACCCTCGAAAACCTTGAAAACGACACCCATGAAGGAAAATTTGAAAATTTTCACGGCCGCCATCTTGAATTTTCATTTTGACTTTACTATCGGCTTTAGCACCCTCGAAAACCTTGAAAACGACACCTATGAAGGAAAATTTGAAAATTTTCACGGCCGCCATCTTGGATTTTCATTTTGACTTTACTATCGGCTTTAGCACCCTCGAAAACCTTGAAAACGACACCCATGAAGGAAAATTTGAAAATTTTCACGGCCGCCATCTTGGATTTTCATTTTGACTTTACTATCGGCTTTAGCACCCGCGAAAACCATGAAAACGACACCCATGATGAAAAACTTGCAAAATTTCAAAGCCGCCATCTTGGATTTTCATTTTGACTTTACTATCGG
Source organism: Fissipunctia ypsillon (assembly GCA_947568875.1). Classification (NCBI taxonomy): domain Eukaryota; kingdom Metazoa; phylum Arthropoda; class Insecta; order Lepidoptera; family Noctuidae; genus Fissipunctia; species Fissipunctia ypsillon. The sequence continues at coordinate 21,526,400 of OX387649.1, forward strand.
TTTCAGCACCCTCGAAAACCACGAAAACGACACCCATGATGTAAAATTTGAAAATGTTCACAGCCGCCATCTTGGATTTTCATTTTGACTTTACTATCGGTTTCAGCACCCTCGAAAACCTTGAAAAGGACACCCATGAAGTAAAGTTTGAAAATTTTCACGGCCGCCATCTTGTATTTTCATTTTGACTTTCCTATCGGCTTTAGCACCCGCGAAAACCATGAAAACGTCACCCATGATGAAAAACTTGAAAATTTTCACAGCCGCCATCTTGGATTTTCATTTTGACTTTACTCTCGGTTTCAGCACCCTCGAAAACCTTGAAAACGACACCCATGATGAAAAACTTGAAAATTTTCACAGCCGCCATCTTGAATTTTCATTTTGACTTTACTATCGGTTTTAGCACCCTCGAAAACCTTGAAAAGGACACCCATGAACGAAAATTTGAAATTTTTTACGGCCGCCATCTTGTATTTTCATTTTGACTTTCCTATCGGCTTTAGCACCCGCGAAAACCATGAAAACGACACCAATGATGAAAAACATGAAAATTTTCACAGCCGCCATCTTAGATTTTCATTTTGACTTTACTATCGGTTTCAGCACCCGCGAAAACCTTGAAAACGACACCCATGATGAAAAACTTGAAAATTTTCACAGCCGCCATCTTGAATTTTCATTTTGACTTTACTATCAGCTTTAGCACCCGTGAAAACCATGAAAACGACGCCCATGATGAAAAACTTGAAAATTTCCACGGCCGCCATCTTGGATTTTCATTTTGACTTTACTATCGGCTTTAGCACCCTCGAAAACCTTGAAAACGACACCCATGAAGGAAAATTTGAAAATTTTCACGGCCGCCATCTTGGATTTTCATTTCGACTTAACTATCGGTTTCAGCACCCTCGAAAACCTTGAAAACGACACCCATGAAAGATAATTTGAAATTTTTCTCTCTTGATAGAGAGAGAGAGAGAGAGAGAGAGAGAGAGAGAGAGTGAGTGAAAGTGTGAATTTCAAAGAAGAAAGTAGGAACGCGCATTTTCATTAGTGACGATTTCTGCCAAGCCGCGTCAAAGAACTTCGTTCCAATGAGTTGACCTACTGCCTACACGGCACGCTTACCTATACTGTGACACATTTTGGGTTCATGCAAGTTCACGCTGGCGAGGCAAGCGCACGGCTCGCTCCGTGGGTAGGTTGGTAGCGTTAAATACCTACTTCGCAGGGTCTACCTCGCCTTAAAATCGGTAGAAAAATCGGGAGAACAATTAAATAAATAAATGAGTAGTTAATAGTTAATCAAATAATCAAATTAACGATTAAAATTAATGATTAAAAATCATAATCAAAAAATTTGATTACGATTAATTAATCATAATCAAATTTTTTGATTATGATTTTTAATCATTAATTTTTAATCGTTAATCAGATTAACTTTGGGCCTACACTGGTGGGAACATTATAGGCTGATTATAGTATTGTATAGTATACGGCAACAATAAACAATATTCTATTCCTTTTTATAAAACAATGAAATGTTTTTGTTTTTCCAGGGTGCGCAAGATCCCAGGACTATTCGTATTCGGCAAGCCGGCGACGTCAGTGGTCGCGTTTGGGTCCACACACTTTGACATATTCAAGATGGCGGAGTTACTACACAAGAAGGGGTGGAGCCTAAACGCTCTGCAGTTCCCGTCAGGGTAAGTGCAAGCAATAATAGATAGATAAATAGATAAAACATTTATTCAGTGCACACAAAAGACATAGCACAACACACAAAAGCACGATTAAAAAGATGATAACAAATTACATGAATATACAACACATACAGTGTGCCAACATCCAAAAAAGAAAAACGTTAGTATTTAAAGAAATAGAGTGACACGATAACAAACTTCAAATTGAATAACGAGACAAGGTGCGGTTTGCGTCTCAAGGTAGCACCAAATGGGAGTCCAGCTCAGCATGTGTCAGGCAAATATACCTGACGCTGATATTCTGCTGAATCCCTGCAGTGACATACGGACGTCGAACAGATGAGATAAATACAATTGGAGTACATCCTTTTTAATACATCCTTTCACGGTTGTTTTATCGGTTGTTTGTCTGATATTGCATCACTGTGTTCCTTATTGTTGTTGCAATAAGGTTGCTGTTGGTTTGTTGCTATTGGAAAGTGTTAAAATCACAGTGATGACTACATAAATAACAAGTTCTGCTGTTTTAACAGGGAATTGAAATCGAATCGAAAAACACCAGCCTTTACTTTTGAATTTTTTTATGGACACTTCATTCATTTAATGAAAATCTTGTTTGATTCGTGGGTAAATATTATGACGATAAATTATTTCGATACAATCTTTAATTTCCGTCCATCCCAAGATTGTATGGCAGAGATCGTTACAAGCGATAAGACAGTCTATTGTATTGAACTTTTTAACCGACAAAAAAATGGAGGAGGTTCTCAAGTTGATACGTATCTGGACAGATGATTTATGTGTTGAATTGTTGGAAGCTTTTCCGGAAGAGTGGTGAGTCAAGCTCTGATCGGCAAATCTGCCAGCTGGTCCCGGCTGTCAGTCGTAGATCTTTGACAGTCGTTACGAGTAGTCAGAATCCCGAAAGTCTGACAACCAGTCTTATCAGACCGTCGTATCGTGTTACCCAGTAACTGGGTTTTGGAGGTCAGGTAGACAGTCACTCCATGTAAAATACTGATATTCAGCTGCATCCAGTTAGACTGGAAGCCGACCCCAGCATAGTTGGGAAAAGGCTAGGTAGATTGATTGATATTGAATATTTATTTAGGAATGTAGATAAGAGATTAACCTAAAAATATTTCATTAAATCTTTTTTTTTCAGAGTATTTCGAAGAAACTTAAATATCCCTTAAAAAATTCTAAATCAAAAACTTTAATAAAGAAAGAAAGCTTTTTTGTTACCCAAACGACTTGCGTTCAAAACGAGTTTGAAAAAAGGCTGTCTATACTCAAGCTGCGCACTCGAGGGGGTATATAATATGTAACATAACATCACGCCTTGTTTTCCCCGAAGGGTTAGGCAGAGGTGTACCTATAGTGCACCCACACGTCGTATATAATATGTATATATTTTTTATTTATATATTTTGTTATATACTCGTGCCTTCTCTGTGAAGAGACATTTGCCCTGCAGTGGGACAGGAATAGGCTGGTACACTTTGTTAATTAATTAGCTGATCATATACTGTCTTTCTTTAGAATCCACATTTGCGTGACACACGCACACACGCAGGCGGGCGTGGCCGAGCGCTTCCTGACCGACTTGCGCGACGCTGCCAAGGCTTGCTTTAAGGACTGCAATGCGCCGGTTGAGGGCAAGGTAATATTTTATCAGATAAGCAATCAACAGTTATGTAGGCAACTAAAGCGTTGCTTTTATTAGTCTATGTACAATAACCGCGCGTGAGATTCGAACCCTCTCGGCTCGCTTCGTAATACACCGACCTGGTTTGTGATTAGAGAATTTTAATTGAGAACTTGTCAAAGTCTACTTTAGCATTAATTTATAGTGATTCTAATGTAGACCCCGAATTCCAAAATTTCTTACGTTTTATGTAAAGAAATTTTGAATTTTGCGGGTGTCACCTTGGGCTTTAGTACACCTCCGACGCGAAAATAATGATGAAAATCGCTTAACAAATCTCGCTGCGAAACATTACTACATTATGACGGGTGTCACACCTCCGCCGCGAAACCGCATGATGTTCCGCTACTTTAATCGCGATTCGAACAGCGGAACATCAAGCGAGTCAGTTGAATTGAATTACTGCGGTTTCGTTGCTATGGTTTTGCGGCGGAGGTGTGACACCTGGGGTGTGTGGCCTCAGTTGCGATTCGAATAGCGGAACATCATGGGAGTTAGTTGAATTGTAGCAATCGGAACAAAATTTCGTCACTTTCGACTTAGTAAATACAGTATAGGTCTACTTCGGACCTCTTGGATTAGTTGTTCCGTAAAATCAACATCCATTTAAAAAAAAAAATTGAAGTTTCGCTTTAAAAACTTGTCGACTGCCACAAATACGTGCGAAACAAATGCGGCACCGCAACAAAATGGCCGGCTGAGCATGGACGTGTAACCGGCTTCCGAGCAGATCGGCGAAATCACGCAGGAAAGAGAGAGAATCATAATCAAATCTGTGCGTTAGAACAGGCAGTTTTTCTTTTATTTCGCTGGTCGTACAACGGACAAGTCATGGCGGAACTACTGCGGTTACGCTGCTATGGTTTCGCGGCGCAGGTTTGATACCCGCCTGAGTAATGCCAAAAAAGAGTTTGACATATTCGCAACTTCACTCAATACACAATCCGGGCGTTACAACAGATTAGCTGAGACATTATGAGGATCTGAATCCATACGAGATACGGGGAAACTATCTTAGGTAAAGAATGTGTGTATAGCAAAGAAAAAAATCTTGCCTTAGCATTATTTCTATCATTGTCGCGCAACTATCAAACTACAGGAGAAAGACAGAGACGGGAACATATCTTTAGTTAAAACACATGCTAAGTAAACTAAGCTCTGCCTATGAATGCCGAACGTTAGGATGTTTTCCTACAACACACGGTTCAAAAATGTGTCAAAATATACAAGAAATTGATATACACGCTGCTTTTTTATTGGCTAGGGAGCTGCCACGATAGTGTTGTACTCATCATTATGAACAACTTTTACTATGGGACCAAACCTGAAATCGCGGAAAAAAATCAGCTGTTCCCTACATTTTGACAAGTTATGTGAACATAAATGTATGAAACAGATGATTTTTATTTAGTAAAAGTTGTTCATAATGATGAGTACAACACTATCGTGGCAGCCGCCTAGCCAATAAAAAAGCAGCGTGTACATGTATTTAGAAAGCAGCCGAAAAACTTGTATCGTTTAGACACTTCGTTTGTATCAAACTCCTACTGGCTAAACTCAAACAACTAGTTTCAGCACTTGTAGAATGCTTTTAGCTTCCATGTGCAGTACTTTATAATTTCTACATGAATACTTTATGCACAGATGGCGATATACGGCGTAGCTCAAGAAATATCGGACAGGAGCCTAGTATCGGACATTACGAAGTACTTCATTGACTCAATGTACTACCTACCTAAGGAAGAAGATCAAACGACGCACGACAAGAGTGCAGTCGCCTAATTACATGCCACACTCACAATACAACAACATAGCCTACCAGGTTCTTTTGGCGCGCGGCAAAAACGGAATTACTGCCGCCATCTAGTTTTTGAAGTGAAAATTTCTTTAGGCATCGTTCGCACCAAACGTATTGTTCGCCGCCGACTGTGAGTATGCTCACTGTCAACCCCAGTGTGAACGTGGACTCAGTATGCAGTATGCGTTCTCACCAAGCTGACAATACGCTATAGCGTACAATGTGCTACTTGTGTGAACAAAAAAGTAGGCTTGTGTACGTTCACACTGGATGCGTACTCTGAGCGGCCGACTATTCTACACATAAATAGGATTCAGTATTTCAAGTTGCTCGTAGTATTTCACGAACGATCTCCGAGTTCGCTCGTCGTTCTCATTACATATAACTAGCGTTTTTTTTTTTTCGGTATCGAACATCGCGAGTCATACGTCTGTACTCAATGAAGTTTCTCGAGTTGTGCCCGCGGTGCGGCGGCGCTGCAATCTAATACGCTGTTACGTTCGGCACTATAGCCAATCCACGTCCGCCGTGCATAGACGCGTAGTACAATAATCAGCCACCGAAAGTCAGCGACAACGCACAACGTAATAGCGTATAGTCGGTCCGGTGTGAACGAGAAGTTAAATTTATATGGAAAAGCGATAAACTGCGTAACGCGCGCTCACATTCAGCGGCCGACAATACGTTTGGTGTGAACGATGCCTTAGGCGCGTTGAGCGCTTTTTGGTAGGAGAATGTGACTCATGGTCCAACGAGTTCAACTACTCAACGTTAGAGGGCGCTATAACCAAATTATTTAGCACGCTAATGTCTTTGAAATAGATGTTATCTATTTTTCTACATGCTAATGTGATATGCTGCGCCAGACTGACGACGCGCAGCGGCCTGTGTACATGTTAATCTTTTAAGTTTTCACTTCTGTCGGCAGTCCCCATTTTTTTCAATGCCTATTTTTTTCAACACATTTGACAAAAGAATTGCACAAATGTATACAGGGTGTACCAGAATGGTGTTTCATGTTATGAAATAACAATGGCGAAATGCTACCAAATGCTAGCTTTATTCAACATTTAATTTTCTAGTGACATTGACAACTTCAAAGCACTGAAAAGCATAACGACTCTAAACGAGTCTGTATGTGGCGACTAAGAAGTTCACCACATTCTCCCCCGCTGCATTCTAGCTTGAGGTGTCGTAATCCTGCAGGTAGGCAGGTGGTTTTCTATTGCTGATAATCTGCCGAATCGAAGGAGTATCTGGCGCAGCTCTCTCTGTAGAGACAAACGAGGAGTCGCTTTCTGTTACTACAGTTTCAATACATTCGCCTTCTTCCCCCCTCTTTGACGCTGTTGGAGCTAAATGTCTGTTAGACACGGTCGTTTCTCGGTCGTCGCCCAATCTTAAAAGAGTAGTCCGGGTTGGACTCCAACAGTTCGACTTCCTCGACTATGGGAGAGTATTTGTTGGTTCTGTTGTGCTTTTTGAGTAGGACAGGACCGGGTGTTAGAAGCCAAGTTAGTACCGAATGTCCGTTATTAGATTTTCTATTGTGTACAAACATTATTTCATGAGGAGTTTGGTTCGTTGCTGTACATAGCAGAGATCTCATTGAGTGCAGTGCTTGATTAAGAACAATTTCCCATTGCTCGATTCTTAATCCCTGTGATTTCAATGCTAATTGTATTGTCCTCCAAATTGTTACATTTGTGCGCTCTATTTGCCCATTACCCTGTGGGTTATATGCTGTCGTTCGACTTGTAGATATACCTCTACTGTGTAAGTAATCTTTTACTTCTTTTGACATAAAAGCGAAGCCATGGTCGGAATGAATATAAGCTGGCAATCCAAATATGCAGAAGAGTCGATAAATGTTTCAGTACAATCGCAGCGGAGACGTCTTGGCACGGGAATGTGAATGGAAATCGAGAATATTCGTCTACAATATCCATGAATCTTTTTATATTCTTATCATCTTCTACCCTGTCTTTTCCGCATACCGTGACGTCATCTAAATAGGCATATGTGTCTGTCAAATGTTCTTCTTTTATTAATCAGTCCATGACTTTTTGAAATCCACTGACTCCATTTGTTACGCCAAACGGGATACGACAAAATTGATACAGTTTCCCGCACGCCTCAAACGGTGTGTATTGTTTTTCTGCTTCCATTTTAGATATTTGATGGTAAGCGCTTTTTAAATCAATTTTAGAAAAGAAGTCGTATTTTGAAATGTCATTCACAATTTTTTCTATATTTGGTAAAGGGTAGGCATCCAAATCTGTATATTTGTTAATGGTCTGAGAATAGTCTATGACCAATCGTTAGCGGTGACTTTTATTTTTGGTGATTAGAACTTGCGCTCGCCAAGGTGATCTGCTCCCTTCGATAACTCCGTCTACTAAGAGCTGACTTATTTCATTTTCTATGAATTAGATCATCGTTACTGTATTTTCTAGACTTTACAGCAATTGGTCTTTTGGATTTTACAGCAGTTGGATTCGAAAATAAGGGAACTGGTGGAACACATGAAGCCAGCACACTACATATTTGTAATGGTTTTCTAGATCCACCAAAAGTAATTTCAAGTTTCGAGTTTTCTTTCAGTATATCATGTCCTATGATAACATCAGCGCAAAGATATTTAACGATAAGAAGCGAAGCTTTTTCGTAAACATTGCCATTTAGAACAATCTTTGCTTGAACCCCTTCGCAATTGGTTGTGTGAGTGGTTTGGGCCATTGTTATAGATTCAGTACATTCTGCTTTCTTAAAAGAAGAATTCGAAAAAAATCATAATTGATAAAGCTTTTAGAGCTTCCAGAGTCAATTAAGGCGTTTGCTTTTTTGCCGTCGACTTCATTAGTGACGATTGATTTCTTTAAACAGCCGTAACTTCGTTCAATATATTTTCGGGAGATCCATCAGTAGCAGTAGTAGCGTAAAGACTTGTCTTAGGGCTCCTAGAAACATTTGCAAAATGTCCTCTTTTCTGACAATTTTGACATTTGGCGTTAAAAGCTGGGCAGTTCTGACGCCAGTGAATTTTATTTCTGCAGAAAAAGCATTGGCTCAAATGGTATTCTGGTTTTAGTGGTTTCTTTTGTCTTCTGTTGCCATCTTTGGCAATGCCATGACAAGAGATTCACCAATAGTCGTATTGTTGAATGATTGCGTATTATTTTCAGCTGTTTCAATTGCTTGTGCCTGGCTAGCAGCTTCATCCAACGTCGGGTTAAAATTTTCTAGCAAGCGTTCACGAATTTTCTGTGAAATAATGCCAGAAATAAATGCGTCTATTATACAATCATTCCTTTTACTTTCTGCTTCAACATTTTTAAATTGACTGTCCTTGCTTAAAATTCTCAGTTGCTGAAGATATTGTTGAATGCTTTCATGGCTCTGCTGTTTTCTTGTGGCCAGAATATGTCTCGCAAAAATTCCGTTTTTTGGTTTAACAGTGATGTGTACTCATTATGTATTCGTAAACTTTGGGTGATACGTGATTAGTAAAAAGTTGCATTTTCATCACATCATTAATTTTCTTCTCCGTTTCATTCGCAATTAGAATTTTTTTTAAAGTATATACCCAATGGTCCATTCTTGAGCCGCAGTAGGCGATGACGGATCAAGGTCGAGATTATTTGGTCGAAGATATTTCTCCATCGTTACAGTTAATAAATGCTGAATAAATTGTTATGTAATAACAATGGCGAAATGCTACCAAATGTTGGCTTTATTCAACATTTAATTTTCTACAGACATTGACAACTTCAAAGTACTGAAAAGCATAACGACTCTCAACGATTCTGTATGTGGCGACCAAGAAGTTCACCACAGGTCAAATTGAAGGTTGTGGTATTGACCATCAAACTGAACAATTTTCTCCATGAGACCAACGTAATCGCGAAAAAATAATCAGCCGTTACATACATTTGGGTCGAGTAAGCATTATGGAGCAGTAGATAATTTTTTCGCGATTACGATGTTGGTCCCATGGCGAAAGTTGTTCAGTTTGATGGTCTGTACGACACTCTTAAAGTTTGACCACACCTTTCTGGTACACCCTGTAGAGGCATGAGGAGCAGGGGGCAAAGTTTCCATAGAAAAGGGAGGATCCGCCGACCAGACGGGTGTTGTGTCTGGTGGGCAACTGCCCGGCGGTTGATGTCGGGACGTTGTGTACAAGATGTAACATAAGCTTTGCAAGCAGCACGATTTGGATCCCTTCACAACTAGTGTGTCCTCAGCCAGGAGGTGCTTAAGCCGAAACTTTTTCCTATAAGTTGTTAAACATTGTTGATAGTTATAGTGATCGTTTTGCAGTGCGAGCAACTTTATATATAGTATTGTTATATTACTGAATAAGTTGGTGTCAATGTCCATAGAAATTACTTACTTTTTCTATTTTTTATAAGTGAAGACTTGTAATTGGCTGACAGTCTTATTTACTGAACTTGGCCTGTTTGTTTTAGCTGTAAGTCTTCCATACTGCTTAAATAAATAAATAAATAAATAAATAAATAAATAATGCACAATCTCTTAAGGGGTCATTTTACTCATAATTATGAACAACTTTTACTATTGGACCAAAGCTGAAATCGCAAAAAAAATCAGCTGTTCCCTACATTTTAACGAGTTATGAAAACATAAATGTACGGGTCAGCAGATTTTTTTTCGTGATTTCAGGTTTGGTCCCATAGTAAAAGTTGTTTATAATGATGAGTACAACGACCTCTTAAGAGGTTGTGCGTTAATTATGTTACACCTTGTATATGCCAACCGCGCGGTAAACTCTGCTTGCGCGATGCAGAATTTTGCGTGACGTCAGTGTGATGCGTAGTTCGCATGTGGTGATGTAGATGCCGCCACAAATGTTTACCAACACCGCTCCTCTGTCAACGTCATTCGAGCGCCAAAAGATCTTTGCAGCAGTGTAGTTTTTACGTTATTTACGTTCAACAACTTAAATAACGTAATAATACGAACGTATACCGCCTCATTACAAAACGAGTTCTTGAATGAGGTACCAAGTTTAAACATTCGAGCTTGTATCGTATTTTGAACCGTAATCCGACTATGGTAAAGTTATTTATACAAAGTAAATAACTCAGACCGCGTTTTTAAGTCAGTTTTTGAATTAAGAACCTCAGTCGGAATAAAGTTCGTATTTCAAAAACTGGCCCAAAGATTTAACCCTGATATAAACATAAACTTTGTTTTGTAATAAGGCCGATATGTTTAATTTTTGCAGACGAATTTTTCAAACATATGAAGCAATGGATTTTCACTCCCCTTCAAAAGAGGTTTGTGATTGTGAGTGATTTACGAAATACGGTGCAGAGTTGTATTATACGGCCATATTAAATATTGTAAGCGATACTCTCTTCACAAATGTTTTAGTGGCGTGCTGAGCGGATTGAAAGGAAAATTATTTGGTTTCTTAAGCAAACTTTTAAACACACTTTTACTAGTAAATATGTTGGATTTGTATTGAGAAATAAACCAAAATTAACAGAGGACAAGGTCTCTTTCAAATTGTCATTATGGTTCAGAATTATGTAAGTAACATTTAGGCCAAAGTTATACGCCTTTTGAGAAAAAAGTCTACAGGTGTCGTGGGACACCCGATTGGAACGAAGTTCCTTTCGCCGAATATTATGTATTAATACAGAGCCATCTAGCATGGTCTCGAGTTTCAAGTGTCAAAAGTTTTTGTTTTTTAATACAGAGCCATCAAGTATAAGTTTTTAGCTTGCTAAAAACTTATATGGTCCATTTAGTGTATCTATGGAAGTAGGGCCGTCTAGTATGGTCTCAAGTTTGATGTGTCGAAAGTTTTTTTTTTAATCCAGAGCCATCTAGTATAAGTTTTTAGCTTGCTAAAAACTTATATGGTCCATTTAGTGTATCTATGGAAGTAGGGCCGTCTAGTATGGTCTCAAGTTTGATGTGTCGAAAGTTTTTTTTTTAATCCAGAGCCATCTAGTATAAGTTTTTAGCTTGCTAAAAACTTATATGGTCCATTTAGTGTATCTATGGAAGTAGGGCCGTCTAGTATGGTCTCAAGTTTGAAGTGTCGAAAGTTTTTTTTTAATCCAGAGCCATCTAGTATAAGTTTTAGCAAGCTAAAAACTTTTACCAGGTGAGTCTGTACTAAAAAACAAAAACTTTTTGACACTTGAAACTGACTTTTTCCGGCTTACCGTTTTTCGTTACGTGACGATTTCTACCAGTTTACTCCTACCACAAGCCGGGTGAAAGAACTTCGTTCCAAAAATCCATGACAGCTCAGAGTAATTGACCCGTTTCGACAGACTCTTTAGTAATTAAATTCTTGTAAGGTGATTTCAGAGAGTCGAAACTGATGTATTTACAAGTATTTAAAATTAGGTTCGAAATATAACTTGTGATACAAAAAAAATATTTTGACAAATCTTAAACACAATGTACAATGTAACGCTAAACTATGTATTATTATGTATAAAAAAAGGAATGAGCTCTTTGGGCATCAAACTATTGGTCCGCATCGCTGTCAATGGGAAAAGTGTCCAAAAGGCTGCAGCGTTGCCACGTCTATGGCAATGCTGATTCTTTGGCCCAAAAATAGGCCCGTCCTCTGGTCACGCGGAGAGTCGACTTGTGATAATTATGTTCTGTATGTCAGCACGCCATTCACTTCAACTTTTCTCGGCATTTAATTATATCTGGTGGAAGATTGTAAAAATAAGCTATTTCTTTATTAATTAAGAATGGCACAGCTATGGTGAGAGTATTTTTTGCATTAATTTCTATCTAGTCTAAGAAAATAGTTGCCATTTTGAGAGAAAATTAAAACACTTTTATCGACGATTTCTTATATTTTTTGTACTATGATTGCGATAAATTGATTTGCAGTCGCTCTATGGAATTCATCTGCATCCAGTTAGACTGGAAGCCAACCCCAACATAGTTGGGAAAAGGTATAAATGAATTTTAGGGAACATACTTTAAACATTATAATTGTGATAATGCTTAAATAGTTAAAAACCGAGAACGTTCTTAGTTTCAAAATCTCGACAAACACTACAAAAGCTTCGAAAACGAAAAAAGAACCTTGAAAAACATTACAAAAACTTTCCAAATCTGTCACGAAATCACAAATAAGAATATCCAAAGATGAAGTAATTTAAACGAACATGTATGCCAGTGTTATAATGTATTTATGAGTAAAAATCACGTGCTTATGTAATTTTCGACTAGGATTAAGCTACGGTTTTAAGAAGAGTGGTGGCTGTCACATAGCATCTGCAATTTGCCGGTGAATAACGTCACTGAAACGTTATTTATTAAAGTCAGTTGGTGTGTTTTCCTAGAGAGCGTTTTTGACACCTTAAAGTCAAACCCCGCTGCCATCATGTTCGTGACGGCGGCCGTCACTGCGGCCGTTGTATGGCGGTAACCGCGCTTCTAGGAAACCGTAGCTTTATTAGACAACAGTCGTGTCATCACTCTTCATCTGTAAAATGTTTTTGTACAGACGGTTAACAGCCTGTAATCAGAAATAATAAAATTCATGATGTCCATAGATCATTCGATGTGTTGTGCCTACGTACGTAAACAACGAACGAAAATTGTTGTAATCACAATTAATTAGTATTTCGTAATGTAAGGTAAAATGTATATAAGTGGAGTTACGTTATATTTGTATATTACAGATCATATACCTGGATTTGTATGTTGGTTGTATATTTTGTTTTAATGTATTTTCATTAAATGCATCCCTATTAACCTTTTAACCGCCCGACTTCATATCAGTTGTCGTGCCCCCAGCGCCGGGCAACTTGAATCATTACGATATTTGGTCGTAAATATACGACCCTGGCGAAATGGACACGAAAATATTTGTCGGATTAATCCGTCGTAGGCGGTTAAAGGGTTAAAAAGTTTTTTTTTTGTGTTATCTGAGGGGTGATCCCGTAATTTTAAGAATGTTCACAGTCTGATCTCAGTCTCAATATGTTCAAAATACCTTTAATTTCCCTACATTTTTGACAAGTTTTCGACATTTGATTGTCGCTGATTGCGACTAGATTTTGAACGTTTTTAGTTACGGGAATTAGGCTTCTGTTAATGAAACCTGCAAATCCGTCATTTAAGCAACACAAATCAGCTTAGTACCAGGCTTAAAATACCGCCAGGAACGATAAAATGATTGCTTGCATTTAATATTCACAATTTAAATGAATCTGTTCAAACATGTCCGGTCCTCATTGTTTTAGGAGCATGCTCTGACGCACGAAGACAGCTGGGACGGAAATTAATCCGAAAATGCATTCAATCCCCCTGTAATATTCTCAAAGAAGAATTCATTCGACGGTACAACCTTTGTTCTACGAACTCCTTGATTCACTCTTCTATCCTCTCAGCCATAAATAACAAACTCCAATCTTTCATAACTTCAATAACTTGTCAAAATTGTACAGACGACATGCACACTATAAAATGGCCAAAATTAATTGTTTATAGTGCTAAAATGCAATGCATAACAGTCGTGTTAGCCAGTGCAATAATAGCGCTTACCGCCAGTAGCTCGGTCAACTACTGCGGTTCCAGAATGTGTGCTAATACTAATGCACATACTTTCTGCCAGTTCCCTGTGAGTATATTCTTTTAATCCTACTAATATTATATATGTGAAAGGTTGGATGTTTGGATGTTAAGATGTTTGTTACTCAATCACGCAAAAATGGTTGAACGCGTTGGATTTGAATTTCATAATAGGATAGGTAGTCGATTAAATCGACTAACTACTTACAATCGAGTAACCATGGAAGAAAAAGGACTATTTCAAGATACATGATTACAGTGGCGTTAACCAGCATTGCTATTTAATTTATAGCCATTACGTCGACCACTATGCAGCTTTACGATAAAAGGATGCACACTGTGCACTGTTTATTTTAATATAGCTATCATAGATATCAATAGGTCTAATTTAAAAGATGTTAATTGCTGCATAGTGACAAGATTGTCTAGTTACACTTATTTTTGAATTTCTGAGCAGTAACCGAACACAAGTACTAGGCTTGCCTGAACTCAAGATAGTAGGTACAAATTTCAATCATTAGTACACAATTTCTGAGAAGTAAACCTAACAAAAAGTACCTATATAGGCTTGCATGAATTCAAGATAGTAGGTACTATCGAGGAAACTTACATCATGGTTTGATTTGAAAACAAAATCCCGTGCAGACGCGATGACCACGTCTGTTAGCAAGCGTTACTTAATAGCGGCCGAGCGCTACAAGCAGGAATAGTCCTTACAGTGTATAAATGTTCGTTTCTCCCATGGTACATGTTTCAATCATTAGTATACAATTTCAGAAAAGTACTAGGCTTGCATGAATTCACGATAATGTTTCATATTATAAGCGTAGCTTAACCTGATCGATCGGCCCGTGCGGCTGTTATTGCTTAGCCACACAGATAGTTTATAGCCTGGATTAAACACTGGATACTTTTTATCCCGGTAGTACGTTTCCGTTGGTTAATTTCCGACCTCCACGCGGGTAAAGCCGCTGGCAAAAGCTAGTTATTAATATTCCGCCTGCTTGTCTCTTTAGGTAAGTAATGGCCTAATGGGAGCAGGGCATCTTATCTTCGCCAGTTCACCCTTCTATTTCTTTTCATGTCGATGGTCGTCTTCTTACTTGTTTTCATATTGTTTGAGTTTAGGTTGATTGCGTTGATTGCGGCATCAGTTGCATTCTTTCGGTCACCCGAGGAGCAAGTGAACGGGCACTTAGGACAATCCAGTAAGTGGTCTGATCAGGAGCACCGCACTCGAACTGGGTATTATGGGTGGGTGAGTAATCCCCCACTTCGACGAATTGTATTTGCAGCGGCCTATTTGCGTACGCAATCGATTGAGAGCTTTCCATATAGGCCACTGCAGATCACGCCCGGGATTGGCCTTGCTACGAGCATACAGACGTAGCGTTTCGACGATCGTCGGACGGAGCCGACTATATACCTAGGTTCCTTGCTTTCAATCTTCTTCTTACTTCTTCAAAGGTTTCGCAATAGAACTATTCTTCGGCGTTGGAACCGTTGCGGTCGACTATTCTATGGTGTCGATAGACACAAACTTTCCCATAAATAACTATCATTTTAGCTCATTTTCATTAGTCGATAACTCGGTCGATATACAGCATGCGGGGTAATGACTAATGAAAGTCATGTCGATCGCGGTCAGTGCACCGTCTACGGGGAATCCCCGTAGCAGGTGTAGCGACCAATGAAATACATCGGTCGGTAAAACGCTTGCGGAAACTAGCACCTAGTGACAATTACCAATGAAAATAAACCTTCAAAGCAACTGCCAAACGTGCGGTGCAAGTTCTCCGTATACCGCAATCGTTCCCTATCGACTAATGAAAACGGATCCTCGATTATGAGCCCTATGGCATTGATTTAAGTTTACATGCACAACATTACAAAATATAATCCCAAAGCGTTGGACAGAGCAATTATGCATGGTAAGCTTTAAATAAATCTCCAGCACCCCACATGCGGGCCCTATCGACTAATGAAAACGGTTCTTTGCATCCGGGCCCTATGGCATGCGTTACAGAAATCTCCCGCACCCCGTATGCGAGTCCTATCGACCAATGAAAATGAGCCTTTAGTTTAGATACCCCACCTGTTAACTGACGGGATCCGCTAGGGCCGATGCCAGCCAGGGTCCCGGGATGTTCGAAAGAGTTACCGTGGCCCCTGGCACAGGCAACTGAAGGCACAAGGGTGGGTTTTAGTCAGTAAAAGTCCGACACGCCTTCCTGCTCCGCCCAGAGCATTTGAAGAGGAGAAGTCATTTGATGATTTCGCACCCATAAAAAAAAAGGTACCCCACCTGTATGAGTGAAGCGAATTTTATAACTTGTAGGAGTTGTATTGTAGGTATGAATGAGTCTGTCTTTGTGGGAACGTAGATAGTTAATCATGGCACAAACTGACACATTTAAAATCGCCCTAGGAAGGACCCAGTCACCAGTGTGTGGGCTACATAAGCGCACCCCTCACTTTGGAAGAGAAGTCCCGAATAATAGCGCGACTCAATAGGCGGCGGAACGAAGCGGCTGCCGGCAAAATGAGAGGATTTCCCAGCGCTGGAGACATGCTGAAATTGGTAGGTTACTGAAACGGAATACAGCACTCAATATGACCAACCGCAGAAAACTACTGAACAGCATTTAGAAGGTGGGTAATCATTCGGTTACGACTCACTACCGAGTGTTACTTAAATGCTTGCGTGTGCAAATTGTAGGTAATTTGTGCAAGTGAATCAAGTCTTAAAGTTCCGGAAGCTGTTCGGTTTCATAAAATCCTGGTGCCTCATTAAAAACCTCCTTCTAGGGAAGGGGCATAACTAACACCTCAACAATGTCATGTGCTGTTTGGCATGTAAATGTCCTGGGGTTTCAAGATCGCCTGTTAAACGCATCTTGCCTCGCTTGCTTTGGCGCATCCCAAGATCCAATAGGTACACACAAATCCCCCATTAATTAACGGTTCGGCCAAGATACCCGGCGTCTCCACCAAATATAACGACTCGCCCGGTATCTTGGACGAACCGTTAATTAATGGGGGATTTGTGTGTATGAATGATACACCGTAACTTCTATTCATAAAAGAATCATATACATTATTATATCATCACACCCATCAGGGCCGGGAGGCCGACTGTCAACCCAACTTATTTTTTCACTATTCCATCTTTAAAATCAATGCTTGTCTTCTTATACCATTAAACGTTTAAACTTGCGAAGGTTGCATGCTAATGGCACGTCCGGTTAAAACCTCTACAGTACTAGGCCCTTCCTTCCTGTACGTGTATTCAGACATCAATAATGGGATACCTGAAGACAACTTTTCTCCGACAGCGTTGGGTTGAGGAGTTGGCTCGGGAGGCGCAGCGTTGGGCAGATCAGTGTCGTCCACCGCGCACACTTGAAGAACACGACGCCTGCCGCAATCTTTGTAAGTTGTATTTAGTTGATTAAGTATTATACTATTGCAAAAGTTTTACTGTGATAGTTATAAATGTGTATGATGTTATCGTATTAATTAGCCGACACGACAGACGTCGATTATCTTTGTTTACTGTAGCTTTATTGAAATACAAGCCTTGTGCCCGATGAGATATCCATTGGCAAAAATGACGAATTTCCATACACACTTCCCCCCATTTAGGGTTGAATTTTCAAATATCCTTCCTAAGTGCTCACCTTCTTTAAAAAAAGGATTAACTCTTATGCAAAAATGCATGCTTCTAGAACCACCTGTGCGTTGTCTGTCAGTGATTTTTATTAGTATTATAGAATTTGAATAATTGCACATCGAGGTAAAGAAAATGACTCCTACACACGTCAGAGACGACGCTATACAAAGCCTAGTCCACCTGTTTCTAAAACTTCAATGTGCCATATTAACGGCTGGGTACTGGCTTTGCTGGCTGCACCAGAAAAATAAATATGCCATTGATGTTGTGCATAGAGCTGTAACTAACGTAGAAGTACGCTAAGACGACCCACTGACTGAGGCATTCAAAGATAAACAATGCAACAATACACATCGATCGTGTCAAAACTAAATTAATGTCACTATTAGGAAAAGTTTAATATATTCCAAAAAAGTACGATTATTATACCGGATGACTTTTTCACAGTTTTGAAAAAAATGGGGCAGGAACAATAGTTGAACGGAGTAGAAGCCTATAGCATAGAATTTTTAAATTTGATCTATGATACTACGATACTACTACTACTACTACGATATTGATCTATACATGCTAGAACAATAAAAACAGGTTTTTTTTTAAATATCAAAGTTCAAATCATACGCCCTCGCATGATTTGAATTTCGATATATTTTTAAATTCCTGTTTTTTATCTCTTAGATTAAAAAGTGTTCCACAGAACGGTCCCCCGACAGCAATGACAATTTTATTTATCTGTTTAGTCTGGGAGTAAATGAGTGACCTTTCGCTTTGTTTATACAGATTAACTAATACAACTAGTTTTTTTACCTTTTAGTTCGTTTTTAGGGAGGGCAGTCGTGTTTTTGAATTTTTTTTTTACAAGGTGATGCGTTGTGGCATTTTGAGTTGCACAAAACGTCTTCTTCGTCATCTTTTACATTTACACAATTTTAAACAGCTTTCTTTATTACAGTGGCATTTTATGAAATCAAACTTAGGATGTTTTGTACTGATCTCGGTAAAGGTCTTTTATCAAGTCGCTTTAATAGGGGGGTGGGGGTGAGTGGAGGGGAAGGGGTAGAGTCAAAAATAATCTGAATGGGTCCAGTCGTTTGGGAGCTTCGATGCCACAGACAGATACACAGATACACGTACACGTTAAACTTATAACACCCCTCTGTTTCCGTCGGGGGTTAAAAATATGTATTAACAAATGAATTTATTGGACGACCGCAAATAGTTGGGCTAACATGTAATAAGTGCAGTACAAATCGACGTTTGATGAATTTGCCTTAGTCGCTTCTAGGATAGACTAGGCAAAGTCCGACACAGATTATTTTGTTTTCGACGTTTGACTAAAAAGTTAGGCGCTTCTAGGTTTGTCTAAAAATTACATCAGTCAAAGGCAGAAATTGGAATCCATTTTGGGGTTTGCCGAAAACCCAGTCATTCTGTGAAGAAGCTACTTATCGACCTTTGACTATAACATATACAAGGTGTAATTTTAATCACTGTTAATCTCTTAAGGGGTCTTTGTACTCATCATTATGAACAGCTTTTACTAGGAGACCAAACCTGAAATCGCGAAAAAAAATCTGCTTTTCCCTACATTTATGTTCACATAACTTGTCAAAATGGAGGGAACACTTGATTTTTTTTTCGCGATTTCGGGTTTGGTCCCATAGTAAAAGTTGTTCATAATGATGAGTACAAAGACCTCTTAAGAGATTAACAGTGATTAAAATTACACCTTGTATACTCCTCCACTCCTCCTCCTTGGTACTCCTCCACCAGATTCACTGTCTGTGGGCCAGTGCGTAGCCTCCGTGGTGGGAGAGGCGCCCGGTCTCCGCGTCGAGTCCATGGTCGACATCTGGTACATGCAGAGTATGTCATATAAAGGCAATATAACCTTCTATGTGCCGTGAGTATTACCTTTTACCTACATTTAAATGTAATATTTAACCAACTTCAAAAAAGGAGGAGGTTATGTGTTCGTCAGTATGTTTGTACTTTTTTTAATGGCTGTGCTTCGATATTCTCGTCAATCGTGGACCGATTTTGGAAATTCTTTTTTCATTTGGTACAGGAAGCTTGCGCGGTGGTCCCATATTAACTTTGCTTGGGTAGTTCTTGAGTAAGCTTCGATAATATTTATTTAAACCACTTTGTGTATCTTGATGATGTTATAATATTTTCTGTCAATGTTGTTTACATAGCAAGTAGTGGTATATGAATTGGTGTGGGGTAGGTGCGATAACTAAAAAAACAGATCCAAAGACACCGACTTCTGAAATTAAACTATTTTTTTTCACTTTTTAGTGTTTCTTTTGGAAATTGGTTGTTTTTTTTTGTATGCTGTAAACCTGAAAGTAGTGATAGGCGTGCTTCACATATGTTCGGGAGATTCGATTCAGCAGTATTTTTTGAACGACAAAGCGACCTGAAGCAATTTATATTCGGCTTTCATTCGGCTCGTGTCGATCGACAAACTCCGTTCGGCATCTGCCTTCGCTGAATTGGCACTAAACTGAGCGACATTTTTCCCGAACATATTTCAGCTTTTTAACCAACTTGAAAAAAGGAGGAGGTTCTCAATTCGTCATATTTTTTATGTACACCGATTTCGCCGTTAATTGTGGAACGATTTTGAAAATATTTTTTTTGTTTGAAAGGGTATACTCTCGAGGTGGTCCCATTGTCACTAAGTCAGAATCTGATGAGGGGATCCCATGGAAATCGAGGGAAACCCTCAAATTTTATAGGCACAGCTATAGGTAGTGATTTGGGTATTTTTTATCGTAATTTGTGCATTTGCTCTCTAAAGCACCATTTGGTGAAGTGGAACTGATGATGAAGACCACATATGGTCACCGAAACTACTCAATAATAAGTATTTCATGGGTTGGGATTCGATTACTTTAATATGGTTGCTAAGCAATTTATACTCTTCACAATGCTTAAGGTGAAGTGGAGCTGATGGTGAAGTACCAGGTTCTCCTGGTACTGCACCATCAGCAATCAGCAATTAACGTCCCTGCATCGGGAAAAGCAATATTTTGTAAAAGGTGATAGCAGTTGACATTAGGCTATTGTAACTTAGATAAATTAGAAACCGACCCACTAATAAGTGAAAAATAAAAAACTTTTTTACAAAAAAAAAAAAAAGAAAAAAAACCGGCTACCAAAAAAAAAAACTACAAAGTGAAAAATAACTAATTTCGGATGTCGCCGTCGCGTCGGTGGCAAAAAACTAAAATACAGATCCAAAGACGCCGACTTCCGAAATTAGTTATATCTCACTTTGTAGTTTTTTTTTGGAAGTCGGTTGTTTTTTACAATTCGATTTTATCGCCCGGCTGTGTCGATTACTGCCGACCCGAAAAAGTGAGTAAACGCGCCTTAGAAGCGCGCGGTAAAAATAGCGACATGACCTTGTCAGTTTTCATTAAGTATTTCTATTTACAGTATTCCATAATATGTACCATTTGTTGGTCAGGCTGCACCACCTCAGTTCCTTTTTTCGCAGGCCAAGTCGTAATAGCAGCTTCTATGGTGACTTCGCACAAATAATGTGGGCGCAAAGTTATATGGTTGGCTGTGGACGCAGTCGGTTCATGGTAAGTCTGTCATTTCTTTGTGTACCTACTAGTGTAAGAATGACATAGGTCAACGTTTAGCTGTCGTGCTTGAGGTAATCTTTAATTTTCATCTTCTTATTTCATGCTCCAATAGTCGCTTTTGGTAGGAACCATAACTAAACCGCGTAGGTACATAATTAGGCCCACTTTTTAAACAACTTCAAAAAAAAAAAAGCAGGAGGTTCTCAATTCAGTTGTATTTTTTTTTAGTTTTATTTCCTTTATTTCACGATACATATACATAACATTTATATTTTTAAATCTATGCAAATAAATTAGTTAAATTGAAGTGTCTGTTTGTAAAGTCAAAATAACAACTTTTAACTAAATACATAAGAGAGTATATACAGTACTTAAAACAAAAAAGCAATTTAAAACATTTTTGTCTGTTTGTCTGTCTGTTTGTTCCGGCTAATCTCCGAATCGGCTGGACCGATTTTGACGGGACTTTCACTGGCAGATAGCTGATGTTATGGCGGGTAACGTAGGCTACTTTTATTTTATAAAAATAATTAGAAATTCGCGCAAAAAAATAAAACCCATGAAATTATGAACAAAAAGTCGGATTTGAAAAATTCATTTTGCATTTGGTAGCGCCAATTCTCGAGGATAGACATAGGCTATTTAACATCACGCTAAGGGTAAGGGTAAGGGTAAGCGAAAACAAAGTAATAGCGCGGGCGGGCGAAGCAACGCGACAGATCGGGGGATGAGGGAGTTTTATTAAAATGTGGCTGTTATTTTAGTATGTTGACTATCCACGCGAATGAAGTCGCGGGGCACAGCTAGTATTAGAATATAAAAAGACTCGTGTTTGACTACTATCATAACCATCTCTTCCCAATATTTTCTACTCGGCTGCTGAATTGAACAGATAGCAGATAAACAAGTAAAACTAGAAAAACGGAACCATTGAATTTTTTTAATGGCGAGACTGTCATGGCTTGCTGGTCTATGGCATTAAGTCCGCCTTTGTACATTTGTGTGCTTAAAGTATTAAAAAAGAATAAGAAGACTGCCACCACAATTTCCTAAGCCTCCAAAAGAAGAATTCTGTACTGAAGTTAATTTACCACAATATCGTTGTCAGATACCATGGCAAGGTCGCCTCCGAAGTGTGGAGCGCCTCGTCTGCAACATAGCGCCTCTCGGGCCCCCACCGTCGCGCCCACTCTGGGCCCCCGCGGCCCCGGCTGAGTCCTGTCCATCACGCTCAAAGCAAGATAAGGTGATGCAAGCGCTTTGTGATTATCGTTAGTATCTCTTTGTGTTTATGTATAATTAGCCTTAATCCCAGTGAACAGAAGCAAAGGAAGTCCTTTAGACTCCAAACTTTGTACATCTGTGTTGACTGAATAAAAGATGGACAAGTGATAATAAAAATCTGTTACCAAGCAGTATGAAATGGAGCGTCTTTAAACCCATTTTGAGCATGCGGTTATCGAATTTGTCTAAAATTATACAGACGTCATAATTTCAGAATGGAACCCGAAAGAGATAACAGTTGCCGACTCCTCGATGACGTTAGAGGATCATCTACTATTAGATACGGTCTTAGAAATAGAAAACAATGTGACACTGAACTATTTAGGGAGTCTAGACGAGATTTACCTAACAAAGCTGACTATCGCAACGATGACGAATACTATAACAACACAAGTATATTTCAATTCTATGCAAAGAAGAGATGTAGTAGAAATTATCGAAGATATAGAGCCACAATCGAATATCAGCGCATTCAATATAACTACAGTCCTATCTGAATCGGTTACCACGCTACCGCAAGAACAAGAAACGACAACAATAAATGTTACAAAAGCACCAAAAAAGAAAGTAAGTTTGATTGGAAGACCAAGATCATACAACTTGGAAGATTTGACAAATTTAGATGAAAAGATAGAAAGTAAGTTGACTTTTACAAGAATAATAGAATACCTACTACTACAAATACTTAAATGAGATCGTATGTTTGCAGATAAGACACCTATTGAGGAAATAGCAAAGAGAGAAAAGGATTTCTACGGAGAATACGAATTCGTTGAACCGGTCGAGGATAATACTACATCGACTTCTATAGACATGACAAATACTACAGAAGTTCCAGGGATAGTCAATAGTGTGTATATATACAATTTATAAATATATGGATTTTGAAGCTAATCGTATTTTAACTGATCTTGAAACAAAACATGTTGCAGTTTTAATCAATCAAGATGTTTTAAGAGATGTTGTGACAAGACTGTATCAAAACTCAAGTATGCTGTACAGTGGACCTTTACATACCTTTATTGACAACGCTATAGCCCAGTCTGGGGTATTAAGTCTGAATGATAGTGAAGTTGCTGTTGCAACCGGTAGTACACTAGAATTTGGAAATGCATCGGTGAAGGATAATATTGATGAATATCTTTCGGATCGTAAGTTATCTTGATGGAGAATGCAGGAATAGGGGTACAGCTGAGGATTTCTTTTTAAAGTTGGAATATATTTTGACGATCATAATATACACGTACAAGTCGTGTTAAAGTTCTTTGATTCTATTAAACCTCTGAAGTACTGAGATAAATTTATGCGAATTGTTATATTGTCGATTTTTTTTTTCTAAGTATCTGAGGTTCCAGATACGGTGTGAAAATTGATATTTGCTGATAAGCTGTTGTATTGTCCACAGCCGAAACAGTTCGTGAACTACAAGAGGCCTTGGACCGTATAGAAAATGATATGGCACCAAAAGGGGGGAAGGTATGACTCTTTATTTTATAAATCTGTAGAGGTATTATCTCTTTGTATGATTACTCTTGAACACTCTCCGTCTTAGCTTTGAACTTTTAATTTCGCGCGAGTGTTAAGGGCATGTAAAGAGAATCTTGAAGTAGGTATGAGCCAGGTGTTCTTCGGCCTTTGGCTGTTATGCTGGCAAAGCACTCTCTTTCCACTTCTATCTAATTAAAGCTGCTAAGGACCAGTATTTTTCCATAATTTACAATTCTAAACCCACCTTAACTCACTCATTCATCACACTCCTACACCACACACATATACAGTAGATTATACACTTTTAAATTTAATACACCTAAGCTAATTAAATATGTTTTAGATGTTTTCTTTTTTTTTCTGATTTGAAAGAACATTCGATTATTGTCGCCTCAGAAATGTTATCGACCGGTGCTATGTATGTATCTACCCACTATGTACCTAATAATCTTATAAGAAGGAGACTAGTCTAAAGGAAGGAGGCTAGTGCTAGTTCAATTCTGTAATGCTCTCTGGAACAAGAGTTTTTTTTTTAAATTAAAATGTATTTCCATAGGTTCGAAGAGAATTAAGAGATCTCTCCGAAGATGCAGAATCAACCTCATTTGACAAGCCACTCTTCGAAGCACTCCACAACGCGGAGGTAGAGAGAAATAAAACACTGGAAAGAGGTCCAATGTACAACATGGTACTAAAATATATGCCGTATTTGAAGCAGTACGAAGGTGGAATACTCCCAAAGTCTGATGACGCTTCTAGTTCTAGTTTATCAAGAAGTGTGTCCGTCTCGTCAATTATTATTGTGTTAGTTTCTACTCTTTGTTTGTACTAATTGTTTAGGTGTATTTTAGATGTATTTATGTAACTGTTTTGATTGTCTTGTTCATAAAGTTTTTGATTTAGTGTTGGTTTGGGTTTTATTTATTGCACGCGTACATTAAACATACAAAAGTGACGTCACGTTACCCCCCGCAATTGGTTTCCTCGAATTGTGGCTGTAGTTTGACACGCTAATTGCAAACCGCGCTGACAAGTAGACTACAACTACCCCGGAGCATAATATATATATATATATATATATATATATCTAGAGACTTATTGAGAAAGTCTGGATACGGTAAAACCCTTAAACTTTAATCGAAACATAAATCTAAATATACAAATAAGGGTCAAATAATTCGAACTATACTTTGCTACTGTACTTACAGAACTGACCTACCAGTTATTGAATATTTCCAATGTTGTATCAGTTACCTATCATTGTTACTGACCAAACAACAAAACTCATAAATACATTCTTAAAATCCTTTAATGTTGTTCCAATAAGACTAGGTCACAGTAATATTCTATATCACAGCCTACATCACAACAAAGGATTCGGAGCATTAATGAAAACTTAATGGTAAATGAGGGTCGGCCTCGATCGGCGGTCATCGGCCGCAGTCGAGTCGTGGTCACCTTACGAACTGGTCGTAGTCCGTCGTAGGCGCGTAGTCGCGTAGCACGTCTACGAATTGACGTAGCGGTTTCATGTAGCTGCGTTTTTCACGCGGTGAATGTTTTTGTGGCAAATGAAAAGTATTTAGGTGTGTGTTGAATGGTTTTGTAGTCGTGTTGTAATTATAATAGTGTCCTTTTTATAGAATTACATACGCTTTTTTAACCAACAGCTGAACTATACAAAACAAAACACTATCCTAATTCTTCCACCAGCAACAAAAAATAAAAAAAAAACATTCGATTTTCGGGTCCTATCGGACCTTTACGGCCTCAAACTGTTTTTCCAAAATACAATGACGAATGACACGAAAGGTGGCTCGGAACCTCGAGAGTCTACGGCAAGAGGATCGTGGGCTCGAAGACCTGATGATGTCAAGTTTGAGTTCGGGTTTGGAGTGCCACTGGGGGCCATGTCTGCTCATCCTGCTTTCCATTCGGCTTGGGATCTTGGTTGGTAAGCAATTTTAGAAAGCTCTCAATACTCAATCATTTATTGCATTCCACAATATGTACTTCAGTGGTAACTTAAAATTCTATGAGATCATTAACTAACATAGTCAACCGGGCTTCTAAAGCCATGGGCTTTATTTTTAGGGTCACCTCAGATTTTAAGAATGTTAAAACAATGAAAATTCTCTATTGTGCGTTTGTCCGTAGCCACCTTGAATATGCTTCTCAGGTTTGGAATCTAAATTATAATGTATACATTAATCGGCTTGAAGGTATACAAAGGCGATTTTTGAGATACACTCAATATCGTTCAAATACCTATCTCCCGAACTATGAAGGTCGGTGTAAAAAATTTTATATTTTGCCTCTATACGAGCGAAGGAAAATTGCAGATCTTGCTTTCTTATTTAGTGTTGTGAACGGAATTACTGACGTCCCTGATTTGGTGGGCAGGATTGGACTTCGTGTACCAAGTGTATTTCTTCGGAGACCACGTCTTCTTCATGAGCCTCAGGGCAGAACTACCTACAGACAGAACTCGTACGTGATAAGAGCTTGTCGTACTTTCAATATGGTGTGTCGGGATGTCGAGCTAGATTTATTTACTAGTAGCATTAAGGAAGTTAAGACGGTTTGAATAATTGGTTTTTCGATGCATAACCATTTTTTTTTTTCTCTCAATTTTATTTTTTGAGCGTGGGATACTCCATTTGCGTAATTCTTACATCGCTGTTTTCGCGTATTTGTTAATATTACTCAATTTTATCATTAGTGAAAGCTTGTAATTGGCCATCTTTTACACATTGTATTTGATTTTGATATCTATTAGCTGTAAGTTTTCCTAAAAATTAATAAAATAAAATAAACATTATCAACTTCATTAACTTTTGATTTACATTATCTCACGTTTGACTTCTATCTCACGTCACCTTATTTTGATTGATAAATGTGATAACGCAGGCCACGAAGGTGCTCTCTTCCGAAGAAGGTAACCTCGATTTGGAACATTTACTCGAGAATTCAGGACTCAATAGAGTCATAGCATCAGAGACATTTCAAGGCTAAATAGGCTGTCCTTTAATTTCTCCTGTATCGTGAATGCAACGTTTGTCCATGCAGGAATCGAACCCGCAACACGTAGTGCAACAATCAATCGATCAAAGAATGCACCAACCGTGACGTCAAAATGATGACGATATCAAAAGATGGTGACGAAGTAAAAGATACCAAGCGTGGGCGTTCTATAAAATGTAATTACTTTCGAACACACACATGATATTAATGTTCATTACGTTTTATAGTATTAGTAAGTATTCAGTATGACTCACAACGCCTATAGACCTGACTAAACAAATAGTATCATGTAGATTTGTAGACCATTTTCTATTTTTTTAAGTACCTGGTACTTGTTGACAGGCCTACACTATCCTCACATACCTATTAACACTGTAATTTACAAACATTGTACAAGCCAATTATTTTTAAAAGCGTAATCGTGGAGTTTCTTGCCGGCTCTTCTCCATAGGAAATGACCAATTGGAACCGTGCACCTAGCGTCTGACGTTTCATAAGTGCCTATGTAGGTTTATGTGAAATAAAATATTTTGATTTTGATCAATTATACTACGGTATAATTTATCCACATGATGCTATAGGTAAGTATGAAAAATGGCTGGCTCTGTAGCGTGTGTGACATTGTAAACAATGGTGTATCTGTAGCTATAGTATTCTATACGGATACAACGTACGGCTAACAGGAGCGTAGTACACGCAAGCCATAATTAAAGCTTATTTTTAGCAGAGGGCCTAAAAAGTGGCAATCGTTTTGAAACCGTTTCGTATAACAACTCTTTTCAACTGGCTTGATAAAAGCTTTTCGGTAGCATAAGTCAGTTCCATATATATTTTTTTTACTTTTTCATCGTCCTTATCGGTAATATCATATCACTTTATCTAGGCCCTCTGAGGGCCTCTGTTTGGTATTGGCACATATAATATAATACTACGGTATTGGTCAGCAAAGGAGCTGGGTTATCTTATGTTAAAACTTTTTGGGTTTGTATTGAAAATGGAGAACCCAACAACGAAGGAAAGGAGGCCTATTCCAAAAGAAGTAGCATTTAGGTTCCAATACCTACAACCTATAATATTAAAAACCGGAACCTACAAAGTTAGCATCAAACACATTATTGTATACCTCCATGAATTAGCCAAACACTGCTTCATATAGCCATACGTTCTGTAAACTTGGAATACCAATGATCAATAATGCTTTATATGTATCGTCAGTTGCATTATCTTCCCACGCATCGAACAAAAGATTTAAGTACCAAGGGAGACCTTGGATATAATTGCATTATCGTCTCGTTAAAGCCGTTCAACTGAGCTTAATCGTGTGGTATGGCAGGCAAGGTAATCACAGAGTGTATTAGCACGTGTGGCTTCAATTGCATACAATGCGAGATTTCAGCGGAGATACTCCTGTTATAGTTAGCAAAGTTAGGTTAAAAATACATTAGGTAATAATGTACTCGTTAGGCTGGGTTCACACGGCAATACACCGCACGTTTTTTTTACAATATTCACAGCGTGCTGTTCACACGATACATTTTTCTCCGTGTAAAAACGAATAGCCGCAGTGATGCCACATAGTCACAGACACATACAGACCGAATACTTTAAAAGTTCATTCGGTTTGCTTGACAAGTCCGGTGGGTATTCGATTCTATATACGTTTTTTGCAGTACAAACGGTATGTGAACGGGTCTATACTCAATGTATGCGCCATTACTTATTTGGTGAAAACGTGCCGTACAATGCAGTGTGTACCTAGACTTAATGTTAACTGCTAATAATAAAACGAACGATATCACGTTTGCACTTACCTGAGGGGCAATTGCGTAACACACTTTTTTTTTTTTTTTTTTTTGTGGATGGGAAATCATCAAATGACTTCTCCCGCTCTGGGCGGAGCGGGAGGGCGTGTCAGACTTTTACTGACTAAAACCCACCCGTGTTCCTTCTGTTGCCTGTGCCGGGGCCACGGTAACTCTTTCGAACATCCCGCAACCCTAGCTGGCATCGGCCCTAGCGGACCCCGTCAATAGTGCTGACATCTCTTTGAGGCACGCGTGGAACACGACGCGCCGTCGACTCGGGCCTGGTCCTTACCGGACGGCGAGCTACCCATTGCTCGCCGTCCGCAAGCCCGCGCCTACGGTGGCCGGGAATCGGCTGCCGATTCCCGACGCCCAGGGCGTCTCCTGCGGCGACTAGGGGCGTGAGGGTGCAAAGCTTGCCTCTCCCTCACGCGTCCCGCCTCCTCCTTCACGAGCATTACTGCTTCGCAGAAGGAGGTAATGGCTTCCCATGCACTCTCGCTCCGTACCATGGCCTGGACCAGGGCCGGACGCGAGAGATCGCCGCCGCCGATCGCTTCCGCGAGGACACGGCGGTGCCCCGCCCAAGCCGGGCAGACTTCCACCGTATGCTCCACCGTGTCCTCCGGGCGATCCACACAGTGGTGACACCCGGGCGTTTCCTCCCGCCTTATCCGGAACAGGTACCTCCCGAAGCACCCGTGTCCGGTGAGGACCTGCGTCAGGCGGAAGGTGAGGACACCGTGGCGCCTCTCCAGCCACTCCTCAAAGAGGGGACTTATCGCCGCAATTGTGGCGTGCCCAGCGCTGGGTTGCGACAATCGCACTCTCCATGCCGCCATGAGATCCTGCCGGAGCTCTGTCCGCCGTGCCGCGATTTCTCGCGGCAACGGAGTTACGCCCCGGCGTCCTGCCTCCTCGCGCCACTCCCAGATGTGCGCGATGCGTAACACACTACAGTAGGAATCGGTTTCATTTTGACAGTTCAATAACATTCATTGCGTTATTTACGTTGTTGACGTGACAAATTTTTCGGATTTGTCCCTATTTTGAACCCATTCTACCAAAAGTACGTACTTGGAATAGAAAGGCGCAAGTAGCTCCGTGCTATGTGCTACAGATGTTATGGGACTAAGACTTATCTGTCCTACTCTCAACTTCTTCATAAGTACAAGCTTATCAGCTTGGAGAACCGGCGCAAATACCTGGAGGCCAACGTGCTTCATGATATTGTTCACAATCGTTTTGATGGCATTGATCTAACGAGTAAGCTGTGTTATTCTGTCCCCCGAACAGTTCATGTACGTCAGGTCGTGCACGTACTCTGTTCGCGCTAAATTCTTGTCGTACGAACTCTGGCTTACGCTGCCCTATTCATAGAATGTTGGAATTCTATAATTCAAATTTTATTGATATTGATATATTTGTATGCTCGAAAAATAAAATTTAAATCTAATATTATAAACAGTTTATTATTATTTATTTATTGCATAATTTAAGCAAATGAAATTATTTCTGATCTGTTGGTTTTGTAGCTACTGCTGGCTGTATAGTAACTTATTTATTTATTTCAAAGTAAGTATTGTTAATTTTGTTAATGCTCGTCTAGTGGCAACCACAGATCTTTAAATAATGTCTTATCTGCGGATTAATGCAGTGGACTGCAACATTACTACTTTAGTTTTGTTAATCTTATGTGTTATTTATGTTGTAGTTGTTTATTATCCCTTCATAAATAAAAGAATAATGGTGCCTCACTTCCATTGAAAGCGTCTAACGGGCCTCTACGAGTTGGCTTCGGCCCCTCATATGCCTTCCAAAGGTCCGGGACCCTAGGGTCCCGAGAAATACAAAAGAATAAAAAATATAAATCATTCAGATTGTGATTGATAGTGTGTTACGCAATTGGGGTGCTGCTGTCTTCCTGCTACTGCAATATTTTTATAGAAGAAGGATTCTACAAGCGACTGCTATATCCATTATTACTTTGTGCAAAAAGAATGACAGCCAGATGGCTGTTGCCAACACTCCTACCATCTCTCAGCAGCCATTCTTTTTGCGGGTGAGTGACATTCAGAAGATCGCGGGTAAGACCTGGGGGGTCTACTCCGAAGCGATAAATCCGAAGTATCGGTCGGATGTTCGCACTAACGGCCGCTTAATCTCAAACCCAATCTTGATCCCGATCCTTGTCTGTAACCAATCAACGGCCGAGTTTACAGTAAGTTCCATTACACAATTGACAAACTCGGCCGTTGATTGGTTACTACTACGTGCGTTAGTTGGTAGTATTGATTTTAATTTTACCTCTGATTTTGCATCATTGTCAAAATTACAATGACCTTTAGCCTTGTCACAATAAGCTTGCTGTTGGGTTGCTGCCACTGACATTTTAAGTCTGTCATATATGTTGCCATAATTATGTCCATAGTAAGGATCTCACAAAGAGACTCATGTAGAAAGCACTTTAAAGAATTTAACATTTTGACAGTGCCAAGTTTATATATATTAGTAATATTAAATCACTTTGCTAAGTATGTTCATGAGTATGAATCACAAGAGGAACGTAAGATAAGAGAGAGCACAAGAAGGAAGGTTTTTAGCACAAAATGGTACCTATTTTTAACATAGCTAACCATTGTTCCAGATACCAAACAGTGGAGTTATTTAATAGGTTACCGACTGATTTAATATTATTAATTTATAGTTCTTCTTTTAAAACTAAATTAAAAGGCTTCTTGTTGGAAACATGTTAATACTCAGTATCAGAGTTTATGGCAAATGATAAAAATAGTCACATAATATAAAAGCAGTGATCAAGCTTTAAATAGTCACATAATATAATAGCAGTGGTCAAGCTTTAAATATTTTATTTTAATTTTTTTTTTGCTGTAAGTACTTGCTCTTAATATTTTGACATTATACTTGCTATTGATTTGACTTTATATTTATTTGAAGTGTGGACATATTTTAAATTAATTGATTCTTGGATATACTTTTCACATCAATTTTAATTGGGCTTTTAAATGTATTGTTTCTGCATGTAATAATTTTATTTAATATGTAATATTCAACACAATGTTAATATTGTTAAATGAATAAATGAAATGAAATGAAAAAAAAATTATTCTTGTCTCAATAAGGTTGCTCTTGGGTTGCTGCTGTCAGAGGTAAAATAAAGGACTGTGAAAGGACTGTACGGTTCCGGTACAATAGCGCTAGGTGCTCACCAGATCCAGAATAACTTCGATTATGGTCTCTTTGTTTTAAAGTTTTTTAGCCGGTACTATTTTCAATACTGTTTAATAGCATTACTAGTTATTGTGCCACACACTCACACACACATTCAGAAATAGTTTTTTTAAGTATAATTACTGTAGTACACCCAGTGACCTCCTTTGGGTGCGGCCTGATCTTGCTCGCGATAAAGAAACCGACAATTACCTAGGGCAACATTCACAGACCGCACTTTGACTATTTACTTTGCTAAGTGAGAGTCGTATACGAATGAGAACATTATTCAAATAGCATGTTCGTTAGCAATGTTCGTGTTCGAATGAAACGCTTGCTCACATTCGCTTATACATATCATATACAAGGTGTAACATAATTAACGCACAACCTCTTAAGGGGTCATTGTGCTCATCATTATGAACAACTTTTACTATGGGACCAAACCTGAAATCGCAAAAAAAAAAAATCTGTTGCTCCCTACATTCATGTTCGCATAACTCGTCAAAAAAAAATGTATTTAACCACAACGGGGAAGTTCTTGGCCTGCATCTCACCTGATGGTAAGTGATGATCAGGTCGAAGATGGAAGCGAGCTTCATCCAGAACTCTGAACTACAGAGGAGCTGGCTTCTTACCTCTAACTGCCGAAACACGACAATGCTGTTAACATTGTTGTTATGGCGACAGACTTAGATAAGATGGTGGTAGCTAGCGAGGCGGACGTAGAACAAGTCCTACGACCAACTAAACCGAGCAGAAAATTTTGCCCCCGCTGGGAATTGAACCCGGGACCTCTCGGTCTGAGACAGATGGTCTTACCACAACACACCACCCCACCACCACAGAGCCGGTTAGGTATACGATTATGAACACTATTTTGCATAAGAATAAGGTTTTCTTATGGAACGATTACGTTACTTAGTAAAGTCATAGTGCGATCTGTGAATCTAGCCCCTACGGCCCCCTTCTTATTATTATGGTTCGTGCGAGACAGGGCTCCGAGGAAAAAATATGTAATTTGAAAAGTACCTACGAAGCGTCGACACTCTTTCGAGTTGAGTTACCCCTTTGTTTTACGATTCAGCGTAAAAAGTTAAAAACGTTGTTACCATAAAATTAGTACTGTCTTTCTGTGTGGTGTATTCCTGCAGGGCATTGAAGGGTTTGGTGTGGGTGTTAAGTAAGTAGGTACCTACCCATAGTATTTGTAAGTACTTATTGTTTGACTCTTTCCATGTGATACCTACATAATTTCAAATTTTAATGGAATTTATCACGGAAAAAACATGAAAAGAATAAATTATTAATTAAAAACGTGTGCTTGCATTAATCTTTAATAAGGATTTTGTTTTCATAAAAATTGTAACATAAATAATAGTAGAAGAAAAAAGGCATAGGTAAGGCAAAGGCACATTAACAATGAATCGTGATGACCTTTGTAATGAACACCACTCTACACTTTATGTTGAATAAAAATGTGTAAAGCACTCGACAGTCAGAAATGTCAGGTTACACAAATGGCGGTATAGTACATTATTTCCTTAAAATATGTTAAACCTAGGAAAGTCAAGTAAAGTTAATAAAGTTCAGAGGACGATCGGGCGACGTAAACGTACCGTACTCGTATAACAATTTTTGAATCGAAATCCCTATAGTATTTTGGTTACGTTTTTGATGTATTCTCGTTGTCCCCGTTAACCGTGTCCCCGTGGTATTTTTAGTCATTTCATTAAATTATTATTGAATTAATAACAAGTAAATAGGAAAAACATTATTAGTAGGCCGTGTCCCCGTTTTCCGGGGAAAGTGATAATTTGACAAAATGACTAAAAATACCGTAACGGGGACACGGTTAACGGGGACAAAGGGAATACATCAAATTTTTTGCAACAAGCATAATAAGTAGGTATCATCCATAGATATGATTATAGTCTTAAAACTAAGTTAAGGCTCCTGCAAACAGGTGTGACATGCGACACGAATCGCGCGCGGCACAAAGGAACCGGTCGTCGCGCGACACGCGGTGCCTTTGTGTTGCGTCGCGTGTCGCGCCTGTTTGTAAGAGCCTTTTAGTGCAAACTGAGTATTTTCAATTTTAACATAACATCACGCCTTGTTTCTCCGAAGGGTTGGGTAGAGGTGTACCTATAGTACACCCACATTTCACCAGTTATGTTAAGTCCCATCATGTAATAGGGAGCGAGCCTATTGCCATCAACCGGGCACAAATCCAGACCCCGGGCTGCTACTGAGAAATTCCAGATAGAAAAACCCAATAACACTTTACCCGGCCCGGAAATCGAACCCAGCACCTCATGCTCAGCAGTAGCGCTTGCGTCCACTAGACCAACGAGGCAGTCTAGTATTTTCAATTTTAAAATCGTTCGAATATAGTTTAACGTTCATAACTCCACCAGGCGCGTGTTTGGTAGGCCCGGTAAAGTTGTAGTTCTGTTCACTGTACAACAATAAAGAAATGAACATAAGATAATCTGCAGTCATTACTCATTCCGTTGCCATTATTACACAAACACTAAGAAAGTACTAACAAGTATTTCGGTCTCAAGGTGAACACGGTTTTTAGGCAGTTATTCTGTTATTAATTCACAAGAGATTGTACTCCATGATAAATGAGGGTCGAGGGTAAGGTGACGCGTGGCAAGGTTCTAAAATTAACGTGGAAGTTAGGGTGCCTGTCCAGAAAAGGATTAAACTGAAGACCGACACCGATTAAATTGGAGGTTGAAGACTAGGATGGTTAATATCCTAAACTAACTATAACTTATTTATAATTATGTCTACGTATATTTAATATTTTAGTTTAAGCCGTCACAAATCATATTCTTCTCTTCTTGTTCTCACACACTATTGTCGACATTTCTTTTTCATTTCTCCTTTCGCAGGTCTGCTGGAAGAAATTTCTTAAGAAATAAGCAGCGCCTTTGTACTCAATACCTACTTATAATGTCGTATCTGTATATATTTTATTGTGTGTACATAAATAATAAAATAAATAAATAAAACTATTAACTCTTGTAACTATGACTGCCTCGTTGGTCTAGTGGTCGCAAGCGCTACTGCTGAGCATGTGGTCCTGGGTTCGTTTCCCAGGTCGGGCAAAGTGTTATTGGGTTTTTCTATCTGGAGTTTCTCAGTAGCAGCCCGGAGTCTGGATTTGTGCCCGGTAGATGGCAATAGGCTCGCCCCCTATTACATGGGACTTAAACATAACTGGCGAAATGTGGGTGTACTATAATAGCTACACCTCTGGCTAACACTTCGGGGAAACAAGGCGTGATGTAATGTTGTTTTAAAACTATTAAAAAACTAAAATATGGCGTCGGAAAATTCCTCCGCATCGCTGTCGACTGAAATGTAACCAAGAGACTGGCGGCATTGCCACGTTGTATAGCAATGCTTAGCCTCTGGCCAAGGTAAAAGTCAGCACTTGGGTCACGGGAAGTGTCAACCAGCGGTTTGGAGACTTAGATATTCCTCTTGTATACACGTAGGTATTGTTCGTTGATATCGCTAGATCTTGAATCCTCTTAAGAATAGGGATGGTCCGGCTACGTTTACGAGCGCGACAAGCTGCATCTACATATTCTATAAGTATTATGTACCTACATTGTGAGTTTCTTCACATAAAAGAAAAATTTTAATGTTGGGTTCTGCGACCATCTGAGGTTATAGTGAAAAAGATTTGAAAGATTGCATACCTAAGGGATGGAAAAAGCAGCATCATATTGCAATCATTAATCTGTCTGCCTAGTTTGATGTTCTTAGCAATATTTTCTACTAGCAGTGCCTCGCGGCTTCACCTGCATAATTATCGGAATAAAAAATATTCTAAGTGTTACTCCAGGATATAAACTATCTGTGTGCCAAATTTCAATCAAATCGATTCAGTAGTTTTTGCGTGAAAAGGTAACAAACATCCATCCATCTATCTTCGCAAACTTTCACGTTTATAATATTAAGTAGGATTAGTAGGATGTAAACAGATTTGGCAGTCATGAAAATATCGTAGCTTTAGCCTAGGCAAGCGTCGTTTGTGGTGTACCTACACTCTTAAAGGATTGGTCAACTTGTCAAATTGCATGAATAATGTCCTAACTCCTACATAGTTACTTATGCAGACTAATGAAAGAGCTGATGTCTAGACCGATAGCTTTGCCTGTGAATAGGGAGGGTACTACCTACGTGTTAACTAATTAAATAGTCCTGTAATTGTGTGCGATCACCTGTTGTTAGTAGATAAGTGCTTTGTTTAAATAAAGAATGCTGTTGTCTTTTGTTTGTTGTATGCATTTTCTGATAGTTCTTTGTAAGTAAGCTCTGTGGTTAACTCTGCTAGTGGCAAAATACGAAATGCCTTGCTATGAATATTTTGAAAATGTTGTTAACAGCCTGGATGATAAAAACGGGAATCAGCTGTTACTAAAATAGATATTCTATCTACCGCTAAAGTGTTAGTGGTATCTTACAAAAGCTTGCATTTAAGTACCAGGAAGATAAACAAACCGTGTCTAGATAGATTTCCCAAGTTGCAAATAATTAAACAAATAAATTCGGTCAGGTGGAGCTCGTGGCTAAGTAATAACAGCCGCACGGGTCGATCCATCAGGTTAAGCTACGCTTGGCGGGGTTGGTCTGTGGATGGGTGACCATCTTTACATATTGAGACTCCTCCGTGCCTCGGAAAAGCACGTTAAGCCGTTGGTCCCGGCTGTCATTCGTGGAACTTTGACAGTCGTTACGGGTCGTCAGAAGCCCAAAAGTCTGACAACCAGTCTTACCAAGGGGTATCGTATTACCCAGTTACTGGGTTGTGGAGTAAAATACTGGTATTCAGCTACATCCGGTTAGGCCGACCCCAACATAGTTGGGAAAATGCATGGCAGATTGATTGAATTCGGTCAGGCCACAAAAAAATTATTCAGCAAAAATTATTAAGATGTTTCACAGTCTAAAAATATCCGTATTTTATGAATTAGGTACTTTTTAACACTCAACCGGGTGTCATAGCCATAACGTATCACTGAAAATTACTCGCATGTATTTTTCACACAACACCACACCTTCCAGTTCTAAAATATTTAATCAAGAGATACAAGAACACTTATGATACTAATTTCCACGCAAACTTTGTCAATGTAAACGACCATAACCTAAATTAAAACGTACTTCATTTAACATTAAAGTTTAATGTCCCGTCCA
The DNA here is from genome assembly GCA_947568875.1 of Fissipunctia ypsillon. Classification (NCBI taxonomy): domain Eukaryota; kingdom Metazoa; phylum Arthropoda; class Insecta; order Lepidoptera; family Noctuidae; genus Fissipunctia; species Fissipunctia ypsillon. Next base: position 21,563,528 of record OX387649.1, read on the forward strand.
TTCGTCATTTTGCACACTCTTCGGGAAAACCCACGCATACCTAAAGTTTACACTACAGCTCAAACTTGACCGTGCAAATATAGATTGTACTGTTAAGCTATAAAGGTCGTATTGGTGTAGCAGTGTAAGGAAGGATGTCACAACTTGTGATGCTCAGTAAACTGCTGCGTAGGCGACATTTAATGTTTAAATGATTGAGTTTATTATCCAATTGTTCTTGACACTCGTTAAGTGATACGTCTCCGTTATAATCAAATTCAGGATTTGCTTGTTTATTCATTTGAAGAATTATTTTGGTATTCAGTTACAAAGATACAAGGACTTTGAGTTGTGATGTAGAATTATATTGTAGGTAATTTCTATGTAATAGAAATTGGATTGAGACTCAAAAACGATGAGGAAAGATCTTAGACCATTTAGAATGTATAGCCAAGGTAAAGATGCTAAAAGAAATTGGGACGAATCAAATGGAGGCTGGATAATTTTGTTTAATTTCACTTCAATAATAGTTAACGGTAATAGGCTCGCCCCCATCTTACATGATAAAAACATAGCAGAATCAGAATCATCATCTGCCTAGCCATGTCCCAACTACCTTGGGGTCGGCTTCCAGTCAAACTGGATGCAGCTGAATACCAGCATTTCATACGGAGCGACTGCCGATCTGACCTCCATAACCCAGTTACTGGGTAATACGACACTCCTTGGTAAGACTGGTTGTCAGACTTTCGGGCTTCTGACGACCGGTAACGGCTGTCAAAGATCCACGAATGACAGCCGGGACCAACGGCTTAACGTGCTTTCCGAGGCACGGAGGGGTCTTGATATGTAAAGATGGTCACCCATCCACGGACCAACCGCGGCAAGCGTAGCTTAACCTGATCGATCGACTCGTGCGGCTATTATTACTTAGCCGCAAACCTCACACCGCACCGCCCCACATCGTATAGAACTTAAACATAACTGACGAAAAGTGGATGTACATTTTGACGTTCAAAAGCGCCTTTTATGTGACTTTGACTTTGATCTCTGCCTACCACTTCGAGAAAAACAGGCATGATGTTACGTTATACATATCCGATGTCCTCAATCACAAGTCCCCGATACGTCTTCACATCGATTGCATTCCTAATGACTTCGCCGGTGGTTGACCCCTCCGCTGTCTAGTCAATGAACTTTGGCACACATCTAGTACAAAGCTGTCAAGTTTGCCCCGGGGTACACAGTAAGGTCAGTGACCTTGCAACGTTGCAACATTGTAGGCATGTTGAAGGCTTTGAAGCGGCGCTCGAAATGTTGAATAGGCTTTTCGTGTGGAGTGGTGCACTAATTTTTGTTCATGACTGCTTGAATTAGGGAACTAAAGGGTTTTCCAATAGGGACGGGTCGATGTTGACAGTCTGTGGCAGCCATACTATTTTGGTGGGATCTGTAAAATCTGTTCTATATTATGCAGTCAGTGATGCCAAATCACCATGGCAAGTTACACGGTTGAGCAGCATGTGCAAATGATAAAACTTTATTATCAAAATGAGTGTTCGTTAGTGCAAACGTTGCGCGCATTGCGCCCATTTTACGGCAGACGCGGTGGCCCTTCAAAGTCCACTCTCCAACGATTGGTGACTAAATTTGAGACGACCGGTTCGGTAAACAACCAACCAACACCTTTACGTCAAAGGCCACGAACGCCAGATCGGCCGAGAACATCGCCGCTGTACGTGAGAGTGTTCAGGAGACTCCGAGGCAGTCGATTTCTCGCCGTGCTCAAGAACTCGGCCTTTCGCAGACCTCAACGACACAATCGACATTCTGCATGAACGGTTTGAGGGTAGAGTTATCTCTCGCAGAGGTGACGTGAATTGGCCACCAAGATCGTGTGATTTGACTCCGCTAGACTTTTTCTTGTGGGGTTTTCTGAAGTCGCAGGTCTATGCCAATAAACCACATTCGACCGTGCCCTGAAAGCCAACATAACGCAGGCCATCGCTCGGATTCAGCCGGATCTATGCAGCAGAGTCATTAAAAATTGGACCTCTCGGATTCGTGCCACCATACGAAGCCGCAGCGGACATTTGAACGATGTCATATTCCATCCATAATGGCATAAATGGGCCTTTTAAATAAAAAATAAATTTCGTTAATATGTCACACACATCTTGTTTTATTCAATTTTAACATCGACCCGTCCTTGTTGAAAGACCCTTTATTTATTACACTACATATTGCTAGTATTCCCGTTAACCAGTCCAACTAAGACATATTATTATTCTAATATTAGGAGTGGCTTTGCCTTGGGCACGCCACAATTGCGGCGTTAAGTCCCTCTTTGAGGAGTGGCTTGAGAGGCGCCACGGCGTCCACATCTTCCGCCTGACGCAGGTCCTTACCGGACACGGTTGCTTTGGGAGGTTCCTGTTCCGGATAAGGCGAGAGGAAACGCCCGGGTGTTACCATTGTGTGGATCGCCCGGAGGACACGGTGGAGCATACGGTGGAGGTCTGCCCGGCTTGGGCGGAGCACCGCCGCGTCCTCGCGGAGGCGATCGGCACCGGCGATCTTTCGCGTCCGGCCCTGGTTCAGGCCATGGTACGGAGCGAGAGTGCATGAGAAGCCGTCACCTCCTTCTGCGAAGCAGTAATGCTCGCGAAGGAGGAGACGGAACGCGTGAGTGAGAGACAATCTTTGCGCCCTCACGCCTCTAGTCGCCGCAGGAGACGCCCTGGGCGTCGGGAATCAAGAGCCGATTTCCGGCCACCGTAGGCGCGGGCTTGCTTGGTCCGGTAACGATCAGATGTCAGCACTAACTGATGGGGTCCGCAAGGGCCGATGCATGCCAGGGTCGCAGTTCGAAAGAGTTACCGTGGCTCCTCGCACAGGCAAGTGAAGGAACACGGGTGGATTTTAGTCAGTAAAAGTCTGATACACCCTCCCGCTCCGCCCATAGCGAGATAAGTCATTTGATGATTTCCCACAAAAAAAAGGAGTGGCTTTGCCTACGTTAATCGTGCAATAAGAACAAATCATTTCCCGGTTCTATTGTATGACTTAGAACACGGTGACTAGAGAGTTTGAACCACTGCCTGTAGGCCTTGTTATCCAAAAAATCACTCAGTCATCAGGATCTTAGCTCAACCATTACACAAATAATGAGAAAGTTTCCTAAAAGCTATCAGGAAAAGGCCATGAGTACCCTTTCTAACTTTTTCCAGGTCATGAGCAGCAAATATTTGTTTTAAAAAGCACATACTCAGCAAAACTCATGCGTGGTTGTAGACTGTGATTAATTTATGTTCAGTTGCTTTCAGCAACCCGTAGGTAGATACTCACAAAACCGTCCTTTTAATTTTTCTGGACGTTTCTAACCTTTGATTCCAATTTTTGACACATTAAGCACAGAGTTCAATATAGCCACCACGAGCCACCACCCACCACCCAATAAATGCTGGTAATTATAGTGCCTACACTTTTGTGGTCATTACTAACACAAAGATTAAACGAGGTTCACCAAAAGTAGACCAGTCAAGGACCTCAAACAAACACAAAATTGTCATTCAAAAATGTGTGTGCCTTTGAATTCTTTATATACACGACATAGGGGTCAATTTCCTTGAAACATAATTTTCGAGGGCGGCAAAGTCAAGTTTGTGTGTTGAACGCATCGAATCTTGCGGTCAACTATGGTTTCCGCAAACGGTTGGCATGGCAACAGCCCAATAACAAACCTGTCAAATAGCACACAATTTTCCTACAAGCCGGTTCAACACAAGTAATGACACACTTTTTCAATTAGTCTACCCGTGAAAATTATGTTTTCGTGACCTCAGAGTGACCTCAATGTTGCTTTGAATATTCTTACATATGTCCTTACCAAGATATGCCCTTAGGTCTTTGAAAAGAAAAATGGATTTCGGATTCGGTGACTTTTTGGTTCCAAATGTTGGGGGCCTGCGACAGTACTTTCAATCGGATCCATTTGGGTACGTAATATTGTCTTTCATTGGACATTGTTACGGTTTGTTTCGTGTTTTTAGGTTAGCTCATTTTCTAGATTGAACCATGTAGGTCGAGAACGTAGAGTTCGAAGTACGACAGCATCACTAGAATATTCTTGAAATCGTTTAAGTAGGTTTGAGAACAATCTCAAGTAATAAAGCCACACATTTACATAGTCCGATTTAATTGCCAGTGGCATGCAATAAGTTGAAGCAACAATGAAAGTTGCACCGTCTAAACAGTGTATAGACGGTGCAAGTCATTTATTGTATGCCACAGACAAGAAAGTTAATCGTGTAAGTGGGACTTAAGGTGAACGTCCAGTGCTCCGCACCAGCCGCAACGCACGCAACGGATTTTGATTTTTTTATATAAAAAAATTAACCGAGCACTCGGTGCGAGCGGTACCGATAGTGGACGCAGTGCTGTATGACTTCATACAAAGAAAACCAAAATCAGTTGCGTGCGTTGCGGCTGGTGCGGAGCAGTAGACGTTCACCTTTAGTCAAGTGTCTACAATCATGTATTGTTATACAAGTGCATACAGAGTCTTCACCTGGCACCCGAGGGTCCGTTTAAGGTGGCCAAACGAATAAGGGTGCTCTGAAGAAGCGTCCTTCTGTCAACGAAGCTCAACCCATTTTTTGCAGGGCAAATAAGAGATGCTCTCTCGCATACTTAAGGCAATAAAGCCATACGGGCTAAAATTCAAATAAAAAATTATGACAAACATTACTTGTTTACATTTAGCCATAAATATTAGTCACGTAACGTTAATTTATAAGTTACGCGATAACTATTTAACCCAAGGAACGTGCAAATAAACTATTGTAAAATTAGGTCGACTGTTTTTTTTAAGTTTATATTTGTGTTGTAATCAACAGGTTTTAACAAATACATTTTAGGGGCCATCTTTTAAGTATGGAGACATACCTGTAACAGAAGACCTCCCCTCGTCCATGTAGGTGCAGTCGCTAGCACTAATATGTATACACTTAGCACAATTCAAAAGCGATTTACTCTTGGAATTAAGATTGCAATTTTGTGATAAGACCTCTTTCATTATTAGGGTTTTTTAAATACTATGTTTGTAACAACATAAAAGTAGGAGAAAATGAGGTTTAAAAGTTGCTCAGTGTATACATATTAGTGCTCGTAACTGTACACAAACAAAGCCTGTTACGTTTTGTAAAGGCTCTGAACATTGTGTTTTAAGGCAGGGATGGCATGAAGAAACAAGTTTTTCTATATCGACATTTTCAAAGAGCAATTTATTACTGGTAAAATATACTATGAAAATAAAATACAAAATATGCCAAAATGCTTGAAATGTTACAAGTAACGAAAGTTTCTTCGTTATGCTTATCTAATGGGTGTAAGCGCACATCGCATATATTTTGGTTGGAAATCGGCTTTGATGCATCAGGTAGATTAATGTTTACAGTAATTAAACTTGGCAAGTGGTTTGGTATGCGAAGACTCAACTTTTTTGCGAAACCGCGAACATGCAGTGACCAAGCGTGGTCATTAACGATCTTTCCGCTTTTGCAGGCTATTGCACTGCAGAGGTTAATAATATAAGTGGCAAATAGATGAACGGGATAAGGATTTCTGTTCTTTTTTTTAAAGTTAAGAAGTTCTAAAAAAAACGTGTGCGGTTGGGGGACCCCCGTCAGGAACCAAGTTCCTTCAGTCTTACGTATGATTGAAAAAAAAATGATTTAAAACAAAAGTAAAATTTTCGCTGCCGCCATCTTGGATTTACATTTTGACCTCACTATCGACTCCTCGAAAACTATGAAAACGACACCTAAGACGAAAAACTGGAAAATGTTCGCAGCCGCCATCTTGGTTTTTCATTTTAATTTCACTATCAGCTTTAACACACTAGAAAATCGTAAAAACGATACCCATGGCGAAAAATTAGAAAATTTTCACAGCCGCCATCTTGGATTTTCATTTTGACCAATTTACACTTTTTCTTTCTATCGAGAGAGAGAGAAAGCGTGAAATCAAAAGAAGGAAGTCGCATGGAGGGGGCATAACGTGTATGAACGCTTTTTTGTTACGTGACGATTTCTGGCAGTCAACTCCTACCACAAGCCGCGTTAAAGAACTTAGTTCCAATAACAAGATGGCTGGAGAACAAAAAGCCGTGATATAGTTGCAAACGGCATTGCATTAACAACAGCACGCAGGTCATGTGTTGATGGCCGTAGCGTCAATTGAAGATCAGCTCAATGTCACAGTCATTGAATCAATTTCCACTGTCAGGTTTATTTTTATCTCAGAGTCGTCTTCAATAATTTTAAGGAATTGTTTCAATTCATATTGTGGTTATGTTGGAACTGGTACTATGATTCTGAAGGTCAAGCTTGAAAAGTATTGAATGTAAATGTTGGCCAAATTCCTAGTTGTTGACTGATGCTTTTCCCTAAACAATAAACTCAACTAAACTGGGAAAAAATAATCAATTTCCAAGAATCTGATGCAGTTCCTGTATCACTAAGTATAAATCTTTGATAGTTAATAGATGATTATAGAGGATTTACCATCGTCTATACATCTATTAGGCGACTATTTCTATCCAGATCCTATCCTTCCTATTTCTATCCTTTAACGGCCGAACCCAATAACCTAGCTATCACCAGTTTTGGCATACTGTAGATAGAAAAACCTATCTATCTATAGTTTTATCGTCCCAATAATCTTTGAGATTATGGAATCTTACCGGCCTGACATAAGGACAGTTAGAATTATACTGTCTACCATCAATAGCGATCTGTCTTTACTGTCTTTTACTGAAAATAGGTTATTGGGTTCGGCCGTTAGTTCATAGACCTCGATGGCGCCGCTGGCGGTGGCCAGACTCAGTTCTTTTGTAATATAAGAACGAAGTCTTTCTCTTCTTTCAGAAGCTATTAATTATATTGTTATTGAAAGCTTTCCATCACAAGTTAAGGGCCTTAGCTGATGCTATGATGGTAATGTTGAGGACCACTTAGATTTTAAAATCCTACTAACCTGGTGGCTGCCTGTTTCCTATTGCTTTTGTCCAATTTTAAAGGCTTTCATGGTCTGCAGTTGATGTAATCTGTACCTAATATATTGTATTGTAATCTGTACTATATTATTTTCTTTCGCAGTCCGTCAGCCGGCTTCCACCAAATGGCCAGGATGATGGATCGAATGATGGTCGAAAGTCTCCAACCGTTCGGGTTCGCGCGAATGTCATCAAGTAGTAGTCGGAGCGGAGGTAAAAAGGACGATACAGATCCCCCTGTACCTCGCGATGGACTAAGAACAGAGCAAAGCGAAACGAGGAGAGATCGAGTTAAGGGCCGTCCTACCAACACCCACGCCGCCATGGGGACACGGCATCCACCCACACAAAGTGAGCATTTATGTAGTTCAGAGATAGGTATGGGTTTCAGCAGAACGAGATGGATCAGAGGGGCAAGTCTGATCTGTCTCTCAATATGTCAAAACTACCTATAATTTCCCTACATTTTCACACTTGATTGTCGCTGAGATCAGATTGCGACTAGATTTTGAAAGTTTTTAGTGACGGGAATTGGGCTTCAGTTTTATATAGGAGCAGATAAAACAGCAAATCTTTGCTAATTTCTGAATGAGGGGATTAAATTATATTGTCATAATTATTATAACATAACATACATAACATCACGCCTGTATTCCCCGAAAGGTTAAGCAGAGGTATGTCTATAGTACACCCACATTTTGCCAGTTATATTTATGTCCCATGTAAGAGGGGGCGGGCACAAATCCTGACTCTGGACTGCTACTAAGAAATTCCAGATGGAAAAATCCAATAACACTTTGCCCGACCCGGGAATCGAACCCAGGACCTCATGCTCAGCAGCAGCGCTTGCGACCACTAGGCCAACGAGGCAGTTATAATGCGATGGCATAATTATTATAATTTACCAAATACTTATGTATAGTGCTTCATGCATTTCTGTCCTTACTTTCTTTGGATTCAGAAAGCCTATTCTCTATGTTAAAATCCACTAAAAAGTAACCGAAAAGCCACGAATATAACATTCGAACAGGCAATATTTTTTTGGAAAATAGAGGATCATTTTGTGCATAGAAATTAATTTACATCTACTAACAAAAGTCTTTTTTCAGTTGTCAAACCATCACAGGTAGTGAACATAACCGATAAGCCTCCCGATCAACATAAGAACCCCGACCCCACCACAGAGAAATGGGCGGGCACGCTACGGCGTCGTGAACACATATTACCAGCAATAGGCAGGAAGGCTTCACTGGGCAGTGGAAGAATGCAGGTCACCAGATCGGTCGATAGGCTCTCTAGAACGGGAAAGACTCGACCCCTTATTCCTATAAAACCAAAACTCCGACGAAAAGATGTGCCCAACGAAGGTGCTGATGTCACCATATTTGAGAAGGATGAAAAGGTGTTCGATGCGACAGGATACGAACTGCATTTGGTGGAGACTTTGGAAAGAGATATTTTGCAGAGGAACCCTGATGTTCGCTGGAAGGATGTCATAGGACTTGATGATGCGAAGTCCGTTTTGCAAGAAGCGGTGGTTCTGCCGCTGGTAATGCCTGATTACTTTAAGGTAAGAAGCATCTTATTATCATCGATCGGCGAAAACGTTTTTGTTAATTGTGGTATGAACTGTAAGTTTAATTTAATTTATTCGACTTCAGATACAGTGATCCATATTTTTGTTAGTATACTTACGAAATTATGTTAGTAACCAAGATTCAAATACACACCACAATCATACTATTATAAATAAAATTAAAATAACAATCATCCTTAAATTAATTAAAATTTTTCATTCGATTACATTTACTCAATTATAATGATAAAATAAAATAATTATCCGTGTATTGTATTTATCACACATTGGTCAGGCAGGGGCCATAGTCCTTCCATAGTTTTAGATAACCAGTCCACTTTAGCCATCCAAACCCATAGCCCAATTTTTTTTTGTCTCCATATTCTGCAATAGTCCTACACCATCCGGGGGTTGTCCTTGGGTGCACTTGCATAGTACGCACAGGGATAATCGTCGGTTAGTGCCTCATTTCCATTGAAAGCGTCTAACGGGCCTCTGCGAGTTGGCTTCGGCCCCTCATATGCCTTCTAAAGGTCCGGGACCCTGGGGTCCCGAGAAATATCAAAAAACTCAAAAAAATAAAATAATAATCAATTAATAAATGGTGACGAACTGACATGCAGGTGCATCCACCTCTCCAACAGCGCCGAGTCCCTCCGCTCGGACAATACGCTCAGGATACTGTTAGTGTGCATCGGAAGCGATTAAGTAACGAGGCACTCCGCTTCCCAATAATACTCGTAGCATAAAAGTCATCGATTTGCGCCTGCGCGAACATCGTAGAAGCGCTGCAAACCCTAAACGCATTATTGTACTGGACGTGCAAGGCACTGTATGCTCGCTGCACATAGTTGGCCCATAGGCTGCACGTATAAAAAGACTGACAATATGCTTTAAATAAGGTCACCTTTACTTGTTCAGTACAGCGTACAAACCTACGTGCCAACATGTTACAGCGAATAGACAGCGCCCTACGTTCCCGCTCGATGTCCTCATTGTCAGACAAGTTGTCTGTGACCCAGTGGTCCAGGTACTTACAATGGTTAACCCTATTCAAACTGGCACCGCAAAGAGTGATCGGAGGTATAAAAGAGAATTTGGTACCGGCTTCGAAAATCATGTACTCACTCTTCTGAGGGTTATACCTAGCCCATGAGCCACAGAATATGTCTCACATATGCGCAGGAGTTTTCGCAACCCCCAACCGACGGGCTCAGCAGCAACATATCATCCGCGTAGCTGATGTTATTAATAGGCTCTCCACCTATTGAACAACCCCGCATTAGCACTGCTGAGCTCGCCGATCAGCTGGTTCATGTACAAGTTGAACAAACGGGGCGAGGTTAACGACCCTGCCTCACACCGCAATCCATCCCGTACTCACTGGAATATACTCCCGCCCATTTCACAGTCTGCTGGTGACTGTACCAATACCTAAATATCGACACTATCTCACTCGGTACCTGTGCCATAGTAAAAAGAGAGGAAGTACGTTATCTTCATACAAACGCACCGCGCGCGGCTTGTATGTGTGCGCCAAAGTATCTATGCGTCGCCGCACGCACACTTAAACAAATCTCGGCCCGTTTCGCAGCGCGCCAGTCGGGGCTAACATCGCACGAGGTTCGCGCGTCACGGCTTTTCGGCACCGCTAAATGAATGAAAAATGTGTGATAATCGCAGGAGAACGTATCAATCTGTGTGTTTGGGTGTCTTAATAATTCATCGATTCCAGAATTGTCTCTGTTCAAATTACCTATTGAACAGGAAAGAAGTCACTTTTTCTAGCATATCATTTTTACTTGATGATGAGATACCTACTTACTTATTTTTTGTTGTATTAGTTTTCTATCAGACAGAGGAAGTAGGTAGGCCTACATTCCCACTAGAATGTACTAGGTACTTTTGATCTGTCAATTGATTTGCCGCTATTGCTTTGTTTATGTTTAGTCATGCCGATTTCTCAGTACCTATTGTAGGTATAGTAACTAAGTACCTACTTACAGTTATAAAATCGTACTTAAAAAATAAGTAATTGACGAATTGTGAATCAGATAAATAGAGCAAAGTTCGAATCACCTACCGTTTACTCGTGCTCATCACCGCCCCGCGCCGCCCGTCTGCTGGCCCGTCGCTCGTCTGCTGGCCCGTCGCTCTTTCTTTCATCGTGAAAGGTTTCATCATCGTTTAGGTACCCAGACAATACAAGTAAAAAATACAACTTCCCGACCCTTGCCAATTTATTGGCACTGAATTAAAATTTAACTAAAAGTGACAACCCTGAGACAGTAGGCAATTATATCGCGGATTGTGCCGGAGATAACCTACTTCCTCTCTTTTTAATATGCCTGTGCCTCACTGCGCAGCTTGTGCCACAGCATGTCATAATTTACCAAGTCGAACGCTTTCGAGAGGTCCAGGTAACAAGCGTACACAGGAGTATTTCTAGCCGTAAATGAAATGCTAGTTTACAAAGTAAATATTTAGCAGCGCTGTTATTGGTTATCAATTGTTCAATTAACGCTATTAGCCACGGAAAAAATAGTCTAGTACTTTTATAGGTAACACGAAAGACGTAAATCTGTAGTCCAAACTTAGCTACTAATAACAGACGAGCAATTCCCGTAATTTTAAGAACGTTTCCAGTCTGATCTCAGTCTCAGTATGTCAAATATAGCTATAATTTCCCTACATTTTTGACATTTGATTGTCCCTGAGATGAGATTGCGACTAGATTTTTTGAACGTTTTTAGTTATGGGAATTAGGCTTCTGATGTTGAACAATGAGCGTAATCAAGCAATAGTAGGTAATAATCAAATAAACGCATTTCACAGCAAGAAACGATGTTCAGTCATTGAACAGAATTAGGACATTTCAAGGACTTTTGTTACCGATGTAAATCACCTACCCAATCTCAGCGTGGCCTAGTTTAAATTGACGATTTGCGTGAGGCGGCTAACGGTCAATGCTCATTTGTGTACCCACCCGTTCTTGAAAAGAAATATGAAATGAAAAATGTTTTATTATTTTAACAAGTAAGTCTAAACAACTAGTGATTGGGGCCTCCTTTTAAGCCGATAAGCCTGTGTTGGGAGACTCCGCTCTTCCATAACTTAAGTAAATATCATTGTCTTGTTTTATGCAATGTTGGTAATAAAGGAAATCATCATCTCATCATCTGCCCTAGCCTTTTCCCAACTATATTGGGGTCGGCTTCCAGTCTAACCGGATGCAGCTGAATACCAGTATTTGACATGGAGCGACTGCCTATCTGACCTCCACAACCCAGTTACTGGGTAATACGATACCCCTTGGTAAGACTGGTTGTCAGACTTTCGGGAATCTGACGACCCGTAACGACTGTCAAAGATCCACATAAAAATAATCATACAAAAAATAAAAAAAAGAGAGAATTAAAGCTAAATATGCAGCACGCACGCAGCCATGCGTGGGTGAGAGTGAGGGTGTGTGAGTGCGAATGTGAGGGTGTGTGAATGTGAAACGAATGAATCAGAGTGTATGCGTGAGGTTGTGAATAGTGCAGGCATTAGGTGTAGGGTAATATTTTATTCTAGCAGCGCCTCCGTGTCGTCATAGGTTTATCCAATTAGTTACAATTTTTTTTACATTAATTTTGTTTCTTACTGTATACATAGATACGTAAAATTCTTTGTTAAATCTATTGTATAACTGAGCTAAGCGTTTTTAGGGTTCCGTACCGAAATGGTAAAAAGGAACCCTTATGGTGTGACTCAGTCTGTCTGTCCATCTGTCACAGTTGGATATCTCAAGAACTATCAACTTGAAATTTGGAACAGTTTTAGATGACGTTAAAGTTTGCCCAACTATATTGCAAAAAGAAAGAAATAAAAATATATGCGTAATTATATATTTTTTGCAACAGGGACTGAAAGGGGGTCTTAAAAATTCGAAGTGGGGCTACTAGGGCATGTGGGGTATCATATGAAAGAGCGCTGTTTGCATATTCTCATTTTTTTTTTCTTTTTTTAGGCCGCGTAGTTTTCGACTTTTGATGGAAAATGTAAAAAAAAAAATACCGTTCCCACCCCTAACCTCCGAAGTTTGCATAGACAAAAATCTGAAATTATTCTATGTGATAGAAGTTTAAGTAAAGATTACAGGAAAAAGATGTCTCTAAATAGCACACTTTTTCAAAAATCATAACAAACATTACATTAGTTCCACTATCGGTCAAGTGATGGCGCTGACCTAAAACTGCAATGTTCTACACCGCAGTGTTAAAATTCCTACTTTTGAAGGACTGTACGTAAAGTAACACATCCAAAATATTTATATATTACGGAACCCTCGATGCGCGAGTCCGACTCGCTCTTGACCGGTTTTTTTTTGTATTGTATATACGGGGGAACTTGGTTTGTTTTGTTCTTATAAAGTTTGTTCTATATTTTATATTTTTGTCGGGTAAGCGAATTATGGTTGGCTGTTAAATGTGAAGAGGATGTTGGAATGAACTTTTATCAGATCAGTTATTTCAGTAAATTCGTATTTATCATAACACATAACGTAACATCATGCCTGTAATCCCCGAAGGGTTAGGCAGAGGTGTACCTGTAGTACACCCACATTTCGCCAATTATGTGAGACTTACCATGTAAAAGGAGGCAAGCCTACAACAACTGGGCACAAATCCAAACTTCGGGCTGTTACAGAGAAATTCCTGATGAAAAAAACCTTCGTTTGATGGGAAATCATCAAATGACTTCTCCCGCCCTGGGCAGGCCAGGAGGGAGTGTCTGACTTTTACAGACTAAAACCCACCCGTGTTCCTTCTGTTGCCTGTGCCGGGGCCACGGTAACTCTTTGGAACATCCCGCAACCCTAGCTGGCATCGGCCCTCATCTCTTTGAGGCGCGCGTGGAACATAACGCGCCGTCGACTCGGGCCTGGTCCTTAGCGGACGGCGAGCTACCCATTGCTCGCCGTCCGCAAGCTCGCCCCTACGGTGGCCGGGAATCGGCTGCCAATTCCCGACGCCCAGGGGGTCTCCTGCGGCGACTAGGGGCGTGAGGGCACAAAGCTTGCCTCTCCCTCACGCGTTCCGCCTCCTCCTTCGCGAGCATTACTGCCTCACAGAAGGAGGTGATGGCTTCCCATTTACTCTCGCTCCGTACCATGGCCTGGACCAGAGCCGGACGCGAGAGATCGCCGTCGCCGATCGCTTCCACGAGGACACGGCGGCGGTGTTCCGCCCAAGCCGGGCAGACCTCCACAGTATGCTTCACCGTGTCCTCCGGGCGATCCACGCAGTGGTGATACCCGGGCGTTTCCTCCCGCCTTATCCGGAACACCTTCGTCCGACCTGGGAGTCGAACCCAGGACATCATACTATATCAGGATATACATACATACTTCTCATCCTAAAATTGAATTCAAAGCTTGTAATTAATACCTCCTTCTATATATTTTTTCATTTTACAGTATAGTATATATTAGGGGTTTAAAATATTAAATTGCCATTTTATCGTACTGGTTACTTAGAAAAATTAAACCTACATGGTGTGAAATTCCAGAGTGTAGCTTTATTCACACAATAATTATAACATTCTAAGTTTGAAAAATGTACAACATTCGATTGTTTGACTTTCAATTGATTTTTCATTCAGCTTTAAAAGTCAAGATGAATACATTGAAAATTAAGAGTAATTTTTGAATACGAGTTCCGACTTGGAACAATGCTGTGTTTGGAGGGGATACGGCTAATGAACGCACCGTGCATTTTTGGTTTAATCGCATTCGTTGTGGAAATTTCGACTTGAAGAATGAACCCCGAGGAAGACCAGCCACTAAGGTAATTAACGATGAAATGAAAGCGATGGTGGAAGCCAATCCGTATCAAACTACTAAGGAATTAGCAGCATGGTTTGATGTTAGCATACCCACAATATTGACCCATTTGCATCAAATCGGTAAGATAAAAAATCTTGAGAAATGGGTGCCTCGTGATTTGACCGATCTGCAGAGAGACGCGCGCGTTGATGCTTGCCTTACCTTGTTGAACCGGTACAAAAATGAAGGGATTTTGGGGCGAATTGTGACGTGTGATGAAAAGTGAATTCTTTACGATAGTTGCAAACGAACAACGCAATGACTGACTCCAGGTCAAAAGCCGCGGCCCCGGCACAGGCAATAGAAGGAACACGGGTGGGTTTTAGTCAGTAAAAGTCTGACACGCCCTCCCGCTCCGCCCAGAGCGGGAGAAGTCATTTGATGATTTCCCATCCACAAAAAAAAGGTCAAAAGCCGCAACTATGCCCTAAAGCGAAGCTTACCCATAGAAAAGTGATGGAATTTACTACAGCTTCCGGTCAAGCAATACCACCAGATGTTTACTATAGAATTTTGAACAATGATGGCGAAACTCGCAGCGAAACAACCCCGACTCGTCAACCGATCTTCACGACTATTGCTCCATGATAACGGAAGACCTCACACTGCTCGAGAAACGTCGTTTTAACACTACAGGACCTACACTTAGAAACCATCTGCCATCCTCCGTACTCGCCAAACCTGGCCCCAACCGACTACCATTTTTTCCGCAATTTGGACAATTTTTTACTTGGTAAAATATTTTCTTCTCAGAAAGCAATTCAAAATTCCTTCACACAGTTTGTTGAGTCCAGGTCTCCGAGTTCTACCGCAAAGGCATACATGACCTTCCCATGTAATGGCAGAAATGTATAGATAATGAGGGTAACTTTGATTAAATAAATATATTTTACCTTAGAAAAAAAATGAGCTCGTGGCTAAGTAATAACAGCCGCACGGGTCGATCCATCAGGTTAAGCTACGCTTGCCGGGGTTGTCCGTGGATGGGTGACTATCTTTACATACCGAGACTCCTCCGTGCCTCGGAAAGCACGTTAAGCCGTTGGTCCCGGCTGTCATTCGTAGATCTTTGACAGTCGTTACGGGTCGTCAGAAGACCGAAAGTCTGACAACCAGTCCTACCAAGGGGTATCGTATTACCCAGTTACTGGGTTGTGGAGGTCAGATGGGCAGTCGCTCCATGTAAAATACTGGTATTCAGCTGCATCCGGTTAGAGTGGAAGCCGACCCCAACATAGTTGGGAAAAGGCTAGGCAGATAGATAGACCTGAGAAAAAAAATGATTGAATTTTGCAATTCAAAATGGCAATTTAATATTTAAACCCCTAATAATAGCAGTTGGTGATTCTTTATTCACATTACAATTTAGCCTAATAGCTAATAAATAATTTAAATAAAGTTCAACTGCTAAGTAAAATCTCTACATTTTTTCGTCTGTTTTTACAAAAACAAAACCCAAGCTTTAATTGTTGCGCAATTCTTTTTAAAACACTGCGGCTCGCGACGTAGCGTAGGTTTGCGGGTTTTGCGTGACTTCGCGCGTCCAGTGTCGCGCATAATATCAATAATACAGTCTGTTTTCTACGCTGGCTCAGGCCTTGAACCAACGTGACCATCGCACGCTATGTTCAGCT
Organism: Fissipunctia ypsillon; assembly: GCA_947568875.1. NCBI lineage: Eukaryota > Metazoa > Arthropoda > Insecta > Lepidoptera > Noctuidae > Fissipunctia > Fissipunctia ypsillon. The sequence goes on from OX387649.1 coordinate 21,579,643, forward strand.
AAATATCTGGGCTAGAAATTCAGCCTGGATTTTTGAAGGTGTTTAAAATAATGTTGATTAAAGAGTTTGTTTGTTGGATTAATTAAGAAACAAGGGGAATAATTTTGTTATGATTGTGCAACACAAAAATGGCTTTAAAGTTTAATTTTTCAGTATTGTATTTTAAAATACCTTGAGTTCATGAGTATCATTTGCGCTGACTAGCAGAGTTGGACCTCACTCAGGAGTATGTCCGGAAGTTTATTCACACAATGCAATTATTAGAATGGCGTAGCTTTCACGCGTAACCCGGTATACATGAGGCACGTAGACGTAAAAGAAACATTTTCTGGCCTTTATAAAACTTTCAACTTTACAATTGACAACATTTACTATTTTTAAGATGCTTAAATTAAATTACATCCAAAAATAAGACAGCTGTATTTATTTTTTTCCCGCTTTGTTGTTTTCATTCATAAAACAACTTTGAAATAAGTTATTTTCTAAACAGACGTAAACGCCGAAATGCATGAAACCATATAAAGCCCGACGCCAAACATTTCGATGTCATAATTTATCACTATAGGGTGAAAGTCTATGTTCTATGTAAGAGCGTTTTACTGACGCCATCACAAGGTTTTCGGTTTATAGTTTTACTTAGAAACTAATCGGTAAAACAATAAAAAAAGTAGGTACCTATATATCTTCTGGTTAGCATGTCGATGGCAATCTAGATAGTCAGCCTAGAATTTGGCTACGAGTTTGTCGCCATCGCTAGCGTCCATCAGTTCCTGTAACGTGCAGAAGACAGGTCACATATGACACAAATTAAGTGTCCCATCATTTGTGGAACAGCACCACATTCACACACCTTTACTTTCAACTTAGGGAGCAGTGGTGGCCCAGTGGTAACGAACGGTCGCGACTTACCATTTGCAGGTGACAGGTTCGAATCCAGACAGACGGTTATCTTTGCGTAAATTATTTCATCACCACTACTCTCAAAACGGTGAACGAAAACATCGTGAGGAAACCGGCATGTCCTAGAACCAAAAATTCGAAGACATGTGACGTCTACCAACCCGCACTGGGCCCGCGTGGTGAATAACACCCCTCTCCCTCTCGAAGACAGGAGGCCTGTGTCCCAGAAGTGGGAACATTATAGGCTGATTATGCTTGCAACTTAAACCTCTCATCAGGGCATCCGTCGACCTTGGAAGGGCGTGCTCCTCACGGGTCCCCCAGGCACCGGCAAGACGTTGCTGGCCCGGGCCGTCGCGACCGAGTGCCGCACTACATTCTTCAACGTCTCGTCTGCTACCCTCACGTCCAAGTACAGAGGAGACTCCGAGAAACTCGTGCGACTGTTGTTCGATATGGTGAGTGACTACACAATGTTTTATTCAAATTATATTAAATAACATCACACCAGTAATCCCCGAAGGATCAAGCAGTGGTGTATCTACCTATAGTACACCCACATTTTCTTCTGTTTAAGTCCCATGCAATAGGGGGCGAGCCTATTGCCATCAATCTGGCACAAATCGAGAGAAATTTCTGATGGAGAACTCCATAATACTTTGCTCGACATGGGAATCGAACCCAGGACCTTAATCGCGGCAGTAGCATTTGCGACCACTAGACCAACGAGGTGGTCAAGTTGAATTCACTGAACAAGTTGAGATAACTGAGAAAGATGTTACCATTTCACTCACTCAATCACTTTGCCTTCGTCCTGAAGCTATGTTAAACATTAGAAGGAGTTCTTCGATTATTATGCGAGGACTTGGCATTTAGAATATCATTTATGATACATAGGCACCACACAGGGAAGAGTGGAAAGCTGTTGGGCCTAAATATTTGCCCAGCAGTGGGACAAATACACAGGTAACTAATATGAGAATATAAAAACCAGTATGATAATATGATAAGATACATGGTTACGAGAGAATGGCATTTTCTAATCTTTAGCCTCATACGAGAGAGATCCCAATGACCATCTTTTAAACTTACTCCAGGTAATTCCTTCAATGTGGACTACTTTGAGGGAATTACCTTAATGCTCTTAATTCGATTGCAGGCAGCATTCTACGCCCCGAGCACAATATTCCTAGACGAGGTGGATTCTCTGTGTGCTGTCCGAGGTGCGGATTCTGAACACGAGGCCTCCCGCAGATTCAAGGCGGAATTGCTCATACAGATGGATGGACTAGTTGCTCCTTTGTAAGTATTATTATAGATTGGAATATGCTAATGGCTTATCAGATGAAAGACCACCTTTGGATTTTTGGACTACTGTAACACCGGAATAAGATATTGTCAGCTTGAGTGGACAGCATTGCTACTAGGCGACAGAAATAGATTTTTGATGTGAAAACTTTTTTAGGCGCGTTGAGCGCTTTCTGGTACAGGAAAATCTTACGGGTTCGCGACATGCGACATATTCCAAGGAGTTCAACTACTCAACGCTAGAGGGCGCTGTAACCAAATTACTCTATTTAGCACGAGTAATTTGGTTACAGCGCCCTCTAGCGTTGAGTACTTTTATTTAGTACGCTAATGTCTTTGAAATAGATGTCATATTCACATGCAACTGTAATCTATTTTTCTACATGCTAATGTGACGTGTTGCGCCAGACAGGCGACGCGCAGTGGCCTGTGTACATGTTAATGTTTTAAGTTTTCACTTTTTTCGACAGTCCCCATGACTGCCTATTTTTTTTCTCCCGAACCAACTTTTTATAGCGAATGAACAAAGGAAAGTAAAACAAGTAAGATAAATTAGTTAATTATCTTGATAAGATTAGTCTCTTCTACAAACGCATACAAATGTTCCAATCCTGCTTCTTTATTACAAACATTATTGTACCTAGTAACTTCATCAAGTGCGTATCTTACTGCCCAACATCTATTATAGTGTGGGTTCGTTTCTTTTGGGGTGGCGAGACCGGCAATATGGGTGAATCAAATAGATTTAGATTTGCATTTGAAATACAGATATTCCAAGTTATCTCCAATATCGTCATATTTTCCATCTATCAAAGACGTTACGATGTAAATCCATGATGAGAAAATATTTTAAGTAAAATATAATTTTATATTTTCGCTGCATAAAACGTGCATAATTGTAACCTAAATGGAAGAAGTCACTGGCCCTTGAAATACACGTAGTATAGCTCTGGAGATGGGTTTCATTTTTATTCTGTAACCAGTGCAACGGCGAGGTGTAAATTTTTGTAAGAGAAAAGCCGAAGCAAAGCCGGTTTTAACTTACTGGTTTATCAATAAAGTAAAAATTAATTTATTGAAATAGATGTCATATTCACATGCAACTGTAATCTATTTTTCTTAATTATCTATTTTTCTTCATTATTATTTTCTATTTTTTTTATTTGTCTGAATTTAACACCATCTGTCGTCAAATTGCAGAACCAAAAAGCCGCTATTACTACACAAACAAAACTTTCAAATGTTTTAGAGAAATAAACTCAACTAAATTAGGTACTATCATTCTTCAGCAACCTCCGAAGGGAAGCCGTTGGAAATCGTGTTATAGGCTGCTTTCGCCACTGAACTTGTGTTTAAGCCGATAAAGAATTTATTTATTATTCTTTTGTTTCAGCCATCGAGATAAAATCATAATGGTACTAGCGGCGACGAATCACCCGTGGGACATCGACGAGGCTTTCAGAAGACGTTTCGAAAAGAGGATCTACGTCGGTCTGCCTGATGGTAATGTTATTGTAGTTTATTTGGAGGTCAATTAGTAAATCCCACACAGTGAATCCCATAGTAATGGGATTCACTGTTACATCTTGTGAACAGTACAGTCGTGGTGGCTCAGTGGTAACATAACGGCCGATTTTGATCATTATTAAGTGCCTTTTTCCTTTCATGCGGATTTGAATCAGAGTGCGTTTCTGGTCCAAATGCGTGCTGCCCCGTATCCTATCGTTTCGGAGATACGTTTCTGTCATACATGCCACCACAGAACAGATAAATGTTTTATCTGTTCTGTGCATGCCACAATCACGCGGGACGCGGTATCGTGAGCTTGTGGGTGCATCAGACGCACTAAGCTCACGCATGCGGGTGAAGTACCCACGCGGGCGCAAATCCACGTGCCAGGAAAAAGGCCCTAAGACTGTGAAATTTGGAAAATACATAAAAAAAGTATGTATATACATTCCAGACATTAAAAAACTTGTCATTTTATCGGCTAGCTTTTGCCCGTAATTTTTACAAGAAGTGCTATGGTGGTACTATCGTGAATTCATGCAAGCCTAGTACTTTTTGTTTTTTTTTTAAGTAGATAATAGTACTTTTTGTTAGGTTTATTGCTCAGAAATTGTGCACAATGTGTCGTGAACAGAATGCCGTCTTGTATGCATGCAACGTCTATTGGGATGAAAAGTATCCTACGAGTTAAATCCAGGTTATAAAATCTGTTTTTTTATTTTTTTTTATTTGAGATAGGTTTGCTCTTGACTCTAGTCTAGGTCAGAGATGACAGAGACAAAGTCGACGATGGAGCGAGCTTACCCAGAAGAAGCCTGTTCACTCTCACTTTGAATAGATTGGGGGTGTATACTTTCGGAAACACAGACGCAGGCAGAGAGTTCCACTCCTTTGCTGTGCGCATCACAAAAGACATTTGGAAACGCTTAGTGCGAATTGGTGGAATAGCAACTAGATAGGGATGGTAACCTGCAGTGCGTCTAGATGTCCGATGGTAGAAGGGGGCAGGCGGAATGAGGTCGTGGAGTTCTCGAGCACACTCCGAAGTACAATCTGTAGAAGACCGACAAGCAGGCAACCTTGCGGCGATGAGCCAAGCTGTGAAGCTTGGCATCCACCAGTCTTACGTCGCCAATGAGCCTCTTAGCTCTGCTTTCCACCGAATCAAGCGCGGCAAGTTGGTATTTAGCTGAGCCATGCCAAACGTGGCTGCAATACTCCATGCAGGATCGGACTTGCGCTTTGTAGAGAGTTAAAAGCTGTCCAGGCGTAAAGTATCGCTTCAACCTATTTAGGATGCCCAGTTACTTGGCCGCAGTTTGGGCTTTGTACTCGATGGTGGCTCCGAAGTTGAGACATGATGTCAATTCCATGGCTAGGAGCTCAAGCCGATCAGTTACAGGAATAGATGTACCCTGAAAACTAGGAGTATCTGTGTGCCAAATTTCATCCAAATCCTATTATTGGAATATTAATACTAATAATTGTAATACTATTTTGAATTCATGCAAACCTAGTATTTTTTGTCAGGTTACTACTGCTCAGAAATTGTGCACAACGTGTCGTTTTATAAATTTTGACAGCTCGGCTAATATGCATGACATATATACAATTATAGCATATATAACACTCGGGAATAATGTAGCTTTCTACCAGATAGTTTTTTTAGAATTAAATCACCTACAAAATGGTTGAGCTGGATGGTGCTGATCCACGCGTCATGTTCGTGAACGGGCACCGTCAGTGGAGACTGGTCATCTCTTAGCTGCCAGGGCTTATTTTTAATCTTATATTTTAAATTGTTTTAATTATCTATTTTTTACATTGTTCTCACATATAGAAGTAACACGAACAATAACAATGTACCTACCCAGGATTTTGTAACAATTTTGATTTAAAAGAGTGTCCATGGAGTTTCTTGCCCATTCTTCTCCATAGAGATCTACGTTTTGGAATGGGCGACTAGCTTCAATTTTCTGACTAACTGACTGACTCTTTAACAATTCAAAAGTGCCTGGAATTGGTTTAATTGAAATAAATGCTTTGAGTTTGAGTTTGAGATCATTAGTTCCGGAGATTACCCCCCTACACATAAACTTACAAACATATTTTTTTCTCTTTATAATAATGGAAGAAGATGATTTGGAGAGTCATCTTTCGATGATGATGATGATGATAATATCTGCCATAAATACATTAACTGTTAATTTCTCAGAAACAACGAGAATGAGCCTCCTCAAGCTGTGTCTGCGAGATGTGACGCTGGCTGATACCGTTCATCTTAAAGAAGTAGCCGCACAACTGTCAGGATACAGCGGCTCGGATATCAGTAACCTGTGTAGGTGAGTCATGGACACGAAATGTTTTGTCGGATACCGACAATATTAGTATTATTGTTTTGTTAAATAAGTTTATCTACTGTAGTATGGTGTTCATTTGAGTAAGATGTAAATTATTCACGTATAAATTCAAACCTAAATTTTAAATAGCTTACATGCAATTTGTATTATGGCAGAATGTGTACTGGATATGTGTAATATCCAGTGATCGGAATAGGTAGTGCTAATTTGCCTAAACTTCGAGGAAGGAAGTAACATAGAGTGGATAATACCTCCTCTAAAATCCCGGAATAATTTTAATGACGTTTAAATCCCGGGATTTAAAACCCACGAATTATTTGTTGGACTTTATTTATAGATAGATAGAATACTCTTAACTACGTACTCCATAAAAATTACAGATATAAATGTGTGTGTGTGTGTGTGTGTGTGTAACCCTGAAAAATGTTATGATTTTTCAAATCAATAATTTGTTACTACAAATAAAGTCCAATAAATAATTCATGGTTTTTAATTCCCGGGATTTAAACGTCATTAAAATTATTCCGGGATTTTAGAGGAGGTATTATCCACTCTATGTTAATTCCTTCCTCGAAATTTAGGCAAATTAGCACTACCTATTCCGATCACTGGTAATATCTCCTACATTTACCACATTTTATGCAGAGAAAGATACCTACTTACTTAATGTGGATCGGAAATCGTAAGCAATAGGTGAAAACAAAACAAGGTGCTTTAACATTATAAATCAGTGATATTATCATACTCGATCTGGAGTGTAGATCGTAAGCGCTAGATGAAAATAATAATAAGTGGAATGTAAGTAGACTAGGTGATTTAACATACAAACCACTCATAAGATGCTTTGTGTTCATATCTTTGGGAGCAGTAGGTTTCAATGATCCCTTATAATCCATGCCATTATTCACACGCTTTTCTGAAGAAAGCGTGTGAATAACCTGGCGAGTCGTGGCCAAATGGTTGATGATGGGCAATATTGATTGATTAAACTTGTGTTAATATATTCAGGGACGCAGCAATGATGACGATGCGTCGCAAAGTAGCCGGCAAAACCCCAGAAGAAATACGAATGCTGAAGCGAACCGAGTTGGAGGCACCTGTTTCGAACGAAGACTTGAACATTGCCATCGAGAAGACTAGGTAAGTACAAAACACGATGAAAGCGTACTGTTGGATTTTTAACCCTCGGCTCAGCACCAAAAGTAAAAAATCCAATGGCGCACTTTTATTTAGACATACATTTTGGGTGTCGCTTAGGGCGGATTTCACCAATGAAACTGAACGCGATCAGCACATCTAAACTACGTTCCAGAGCTGTCAGTGTCATTATGCCAACGAAAATAATGACACTGACAGCCCTACGTGGTTTGTGTACTGATCGCGATCAGTTCCATTGTTGAAATCAGCCCTTAGTGTTAGTGAAAATGGGCATAAGGCACAACATTTTGTTGATATTTAAACTGTTATATAATATTTTAACAGAATGTGAGTGGCATAGTTAAGGGCCCATCTTGTGAAGATGTTTGTGGAAGGTCTATGCGCAGCAGTGTCGCTTAGCTGGTGCAATGATGATGAATGTCTACGGCAAAATTTTTATTAATAAATTATAAGTGCAACTCTGCGAGTTTAGGAGAAGTTCGTTTACCTAAGGTTTCTTAGAGCTGGTGCCATGCGACAACATAATTAATCCTCAGATTAATCCTTTTTCATAAAGTTTGTCGTTTAAAAGGCTTATTCCGTTTGTCCACCCTAAAACAGCCACCCTACGGTGGATACTCGGAAACGCGTGTTAGTCTATCCACCCCAGACGGGGTGGATAATCGGTATTCACTTTTGATGGTTCTTCCGACTTTTTACGCGAAGTACAGTCATCATCAACAATACAACAGTAAAATATACTCATACATTTTAATTAATTTTTAATAACCACAAACTTATAAAAATCATATAACGTATTGCATTTAAATCAAATAAAACTTCCTCGTTTTAAATGATATTAAACAATTTATAAATTCTGCAATATGTCCAGGAAATGACTAACCTTAATTTCATTATTGAGTAGACGTAGTTGTGTATTGTGTATCTTGGATAAATTCGTCTCTTGCAATTCGTAAATTCTAAATTTCTTTGCTACAACAGACGTATTAGTGGAAAACGATTTCAGCTTTGACATTTCAAAGAATACGTATGTATGTATTTTTATTAGTCCGTAGGTGAACGTTCCCCCCGGTCGCCCACTTTTCGCCCTTATTCCGTTAGTAGTAAGGTTCGCGGTAGTTCCTATATGTATTTTATAGGTATCTTGGGCCAGTTTCTATCGTGTTTCTCTAAATGACTGTACACAGCCGAGGGAGAAAATCGGAAGAAAAATAATACACGATTTCCGATTATCCACCGCGTCTGGACTGGATAGATGAACAAGCGTTTCCGAGTATCCCACCCTTGATCCTTATAAGAAACAGGATGGATAAGCATCAAAAAAAGTTTTTGTGAAAATGACCCTTTTTATGCTGAAATACTAGACTGTAAATTTTAATCAAAATCTGTGAATGGGGATCAAAATTTCTCAAAAAAATAAGAACAATCTCGTTAGAAGACGACGTACGCACGGACACGAAAATAGCACGGCGGGATTTAATCGCTCACTGGATTTTCAACTCTCAGTGTTGAGCCGAGCATTGAGAATCCCACAGAGTGCATTACAACGCGTGGAAAAAACACATTATTGGATTTTCGACTCTCGGTGCTAAGCAGAGCGTTGAAAATCCAGTGCGTGATAAAATCTCGCCGCGTTATTTTCGCGTCCATGCGAACGTCGGCTAAGGCCGGTCTCCTATAGCTACAACTGTAAAGATAACCCTTACTTTCACATCTCAAAAATCCATCCTGTATATGAGTGTAAAGGCGGGGTTAGCAACAATTCAGTTTTGGTTTACAGTAAAACTTTTGAGGCTTCATCCATGACCTTTGTTTCCAGACGGACAGTATCCGACCAAGACGTGACCCGTTACAACAACTGGATGACCAAACACGGATCCTCCTAGCGCCGCGCCTGGGCTTTCCGAGCCCTGCTGCAGAAACTGCGCAACGATTAAACAAATCTACACAGTGACGTACGCTGCTTCTGTAAATCCCCATTAACACGATGAAAGTTGAAACCTGTGAATACAATAAAACTGAAGCAACTGATGACTTGCATTGTATAAACACTGTTTAGACGATGCATCTTCCATTGTTGCTTCAACTTATGATATGCCACAGGAAATTAAATCACACCGTGTAAATGAGGCTTTAGGCTGACGATTTTAAAAAGGAATCACTACCCGTTTTGATGTTTACATACTTACTTCCTTACAAATAAACATATTATATCAGGTGAATAGTTACACACCGATTTCTTTCTTTCAGTCGTCAGTAATTTGACTTTCGAAAGAAGAAGACAAAACGTTGTGTAAATATACAGACGCTACACAACATTTATTAGTAAGGAGGCTTATGTCTATCATAATATTTTAGGATTGTCTTCAAATTTAACAAGTATCGGTTTTGTTTTGCTTTACTCTGTGTAAATTATTTCATCATCACTGCTCTCAAAACGGTGAAAAAAAACATCGTGAGGAAAGCGGCATGTCCTAGAACCAAACAAATTCGAAGACATATGACATTTACCAACCCGCACTGGGCCACTCGCGTGGTAGATTACGACCCACTCCCTCTCACCGAGAGGAGGCCAGTGCCCCAGCAGTGGGCAACATTATAGGCTGATTATACTGTTTTACTGGGATTGACATTGTCAATGTTTCTGAAGGACTTTTGTTACCAATGAGATCTATAAAGCAATAGACGAATTCGTAACGAGCCTACTTCTATTTAATCCTTCAGGCACAAGACAAAAATATTTGACTATTAGTTTTTCATACACTTCGGTATTTTTAATATGAAAATATAGCAACGTGTAGTTTTTATCACTTTCACTAGAAATCTTGGTAATCCTTTAACTACGCGAAATAACCTAGTGCAAAGAGTGAGTTTACCATTAGTGCGATATATTCTTGGCCATTTATGATTCACAAAAATTGTTTTATTTATCATCATCATCAGCCCATAGCAGTCCACTGCTAGACATAACCCTCTCCAATTGCACGCCATTCAGCTCGATTCTCGGCAACTGTCACCCAGCTGCTGCCAGCCACCTTGCGAAGATCATCGCTCCACCTAGCCTGAGGACGTCCTGCCTTACGTTTGCCGATTCGCGGTCTCCACTCAAGAACACGTCTACCCCAACGGTCATCGGTTCTACTGCTAATATGGCCGGCCCATTGCCACTGCAGCTTTCTTATTCTGTGAGCTATATCGACAACTTTCTCTGCTGGATCATCTCGTTCCGGATTCGATCGCTCAGAGAGACTTCAAGCATAGCCCATTCCATAGCTCGCTGAGCGACCTTGAATTATAGACCAGCCGTACCATGAGTGTCCACGTTTCGGCACCGTAACAACAGTATACGTAGTCATAACAGGCAGGACGCACTGATTGAAGACCTTCGTCTTTAGGCTCTGTGGAATACGCGACGAGAAGACCTCCCAAATGCTGCCCTGCCCTGCTGAATTCTTCTGTTAAACTCCCTCTCAAAGTTGTTCTTACCAAACTGCAGAGTTTGCCCGAGGTAAACGTATTCTCGAATAACCTCGAGAGCACCGCGATTGACAGCAATTGGTCCCGGAGTAACGTGTTCGTTGAACATAACCTGGGTTTTATCCAAATTCATCCGGAGATCAATGCGTATAGAAGAATCAACTAGGCCGTCAAGCATCTGCTGCAAGTCGTGCAGCGATGTCACCTGTTGATGTTAATGCCACGTCCTTCCCAGTTCAGCGTCTTAAACACATCCTCCAATGCGTTAGAGAACAATTTCGGGAAAATTACGTCCCCTTACCTCACCCCTCAACACAGGGGGATATGTTCAGTTTGCTGATCCTAAGTTTGGACGGTCATTGTCGCGTTTTCGTAAAGACATTTCAGCACTCTGATGTATCGCTAGTTGACTTGGCATCGCCGCAGAGACTCCAACTCTGGTCAAAACAGACCAGAGGGCAATTCTCGTAATTTTAAGAACATTCACAGTCTGATCTCAGTTTCAATATGTCAAAAACACCTATAATTTTCCTACATTTTTGATATTTGATTGTCGCTGAGATGAGATTGCGACTAGATTTTAAACGTTTTTAGTTACGGGAATTGGGTTTCTGGTCTCGATAGAGTCACAAGCCTTCTGATAGTCCACAAACGCAAAACATAGGGACCGATTAAACTCTTCGGACTTCTGTATAATTTGTCCTCCTCGAAACCCAGCCTGTTCTGGTTGCTGAAACTCGTCGAGTCTTCGCGCTATACGATTCATAACGACTCTTGAAAATAACTTATTTATATCCGTGGATAAGGAGCAAAATGGGTCTGTAATTCTTTAAAAGGATCTTATCACCTTTTTTAAATAAAAGAACGACCACACTCCTTCGCCACGCTTACTGGAGTTCTCCCAGAGAACAGGACAGAGTTAGTTAAAACGAGATGTTTTTGAATAAATTCAGACCAATTGGGTCAGGTCCTAATGCTAGTTTTTTTTTAAATACAAACATGTTATGTTTGACGGTTCATGGTATTATTTTGGCAGATCATACATGACCTTTAATGCATTCACTTTGCCGATGTGGGTGTATATCTGCCTCAACGCTTGACCCAGACTGATATTTGCATCCTCGCTAAGTACACACCTGACCAATTCCTCCGTTACCCCATCTGACCCTATTCTTACTTTTTTTTTACGACTCTTGTTGAAGTTGAAGAGCTTCTCTCTCTCTCTGCTCTTTCAGTACAGGACTTCCTCTCGCTTTCAGGGGCCACCAAGGGCTTTTCCATTTTTAAGCTGTTTAAGAGCCGCCTCGATTTTGCCTTGGCTGACTTCTGGGCAGGTTTTTCGTGAAATGGCGGGTTAAGGTGGCTTTGGAATCCTCATTTTTGGGATTAGGTCGAGATGCGTGCGATGCGTATAATTGAAGTTTTCTATTTCCGAAAGGATCTCCGGCTTCGAAACGACGATAGCTCCACTAGATTTGGTCAACTTCGTCAAGTAGCTCCTCCAAAGTGACTGTACAAACACTTTCAACCCCCATTTTGCTCATTGGAGCTTTCTCTATAGAGCGCATATTGGAGCGTTGGAGGTCACGTCGTACCAGTGTTCTAACATTTTTGTTGAGTGCCCAAAGTTCCAACGAAGTGATAGGTAGGTTTTCACGTCGTTCAGTCACAAGCTTCAGTCTGTCTTCTGAAAGTTTGGAACCTCTTGCCCGTACGCCGCATTTTTACAAAATCACTTGCCTTGCTCCCTGAGGATTTCCGCCAGTTGATCGATGCCTGGTCAACGTTATTTATGGTTTCCACGGAAGCAAATCGGTTCTCCAGGTCTGACAGGAACACATCAGATCCTAACATAGTTTGGAGCATGTTTGGACGGAGCCTAGACTTCATCAAACGAGTTCGCTCGAGCTTGAAGTTGATATTCTGACAGCTTCGGACAAGTCTGTGATCACTGCCCGTTTTGAACCTGTTGATTACAGAAACATCCCTGAATATATGATTTTTATCCGTTATGATGAAGTCTATATTATTTTTCATCATAGGCTTCGCCACGTCCATTGGCTTTGGGGTTGTTTCTTAAAAAAGGAGTTCAAGTTCAAGAAATGCCCCTCCTTCTTCGCCCACTATGATTTCTGCTGCCAAATCCCAATTGCAACGAATCGGCAGTAGGATCCTACGATCCTGCTACCGATTCCCACTTTGGCGTTAAAATCCCCCATGAGAACGTTGTAGTGGGCCTTAGTATTTTTTTGCAAGGGCTTGGAGATATCCTCGAACATTTACTCCACTTCGTCATCCAAGTGTGCTGAGCTCGGTGCGTGAACCTGAACAACCTTGAGGCTATACCTCTTCGTTAGCTTCACTACGAGGTACGCTTCCCTGTTCGAGACATTGGAGACGTCCTCAACATTGTCACAAAGGGATTTGTTTACCAGGAACCCGACTCCGCCTAAGGATAGCTGACGCCCAATTCCCGTAACTAAAAACGTTCAAAATCTAGTCGCAATCTCATCTCAGGAACAATCAAATATCAAAAACTTGTCAAAAATGTAGGGAAATTATAGGTATTTTTGACTTATTAAGACTCAGATCAGACTGTAAACGTTCTTAAAATTACGGGAATTGCCCCTCTAGTCTATCGTTCTAAAATACATAAGGTGACCCGATTCAAGGGTTATTGTGTCCTCCCCTCTCTTCGGACTTCACTCAACCCAGAATGTGCCACCTTATTTTTTAGAGCGCATCCCCTACCTTGCCGTTGCTGTGATCGCCGCCACAATCAGGAATAGCAAGGCGGCCGGGAACTGCGGGCTGTGGTTGAATTTCGCTTGCCATTTGGAGCGTTTGCCCATAATCTCTACGCTATACATGCGGGTTGACGATCGCAGAGCGCAGCTTCTCGCACTATCGACGCTGCTGCCTTTCACTAGTATGCGCCATTTAGCTGCGAAGTTTTTATTTAGAATGGTTTTACCGCCATTTGTCAGAGCGTCGTTTGTCATTCAGCAGGGTGCACCACGAGCAGGTGAGGTTGACTTGGGACACTGATATGGTAAGTGTGTCCCCTTTCATTCCCATTATTTTATTAACCACTTTTTAACTAACACGTATTTTAGTGTAAGTTAACTACATTTTCAATAAGAGTACGATTTTTGTCTGTGTAAAGTGAAAAAGCGTCAGCCTAATTCAGATGCGTTACGTCACTTGCGTAGATATTGATACAATATTTGGACTAAATTGAGTGGACTTTAAAAATTTATAAACGTTAATTATAATATGATGTTCGAGTCGTGATTTGACTAGCATGGGACTTCAAATTTTTTGTCTGTGTAAAGTGAAAAAGCGCCAGCCCATTCAGATGCGTTACGTCACTTGCGTAGATATTGATGCAATATTTGGACTGAATTGAGTGAACTTTAAAAAATTATAAGTGTAAATTATAATAGGATGTTCGAGTCGTGATAGCATGGAACTTTAAAGATTTGTGGTTTGGATCATTGGACATTAAATAAATATTGTCTACGTTGTTTTTTAAGTAGTGTCGGGTAAAGAGGATGATGTAGAAGTTCGGAGTAAGTTACAAATGAAACTTGATGAGCTAAAACAATTGAACGCTCCATTTGTTTTCTACTCCGAATTTGATGATTTCTTTGATGAATTAATGTGGCTTCTATAAAATACAGTAACACCTCACCACTCGGTTAGAGTGAGTTATAGAATTGTGGCGGCAGGCATACACAACGTCACATGCGAATTACGCATCACACTGACGTCACGCAAAATCCTGCAACGCGGAAGCACAGTTTACCGCGATCTATGAGGTCATTGGCGTAAAAACATACGGCCATATTAATTCAACAGAGTAAATTTTACATAAATATAATTTTGTTATTTCTACATAAGATGCACCATAAACGGATAGTTTAAAAAAAATGTAAAATAATCAATAAATGATCTACACGATGTAGAAATTATGTTACCTATTGATTATAGCGAATCAAAGATTTTGTGTATTTATTATCTCGACGACTACGAAAACATAATACTCATGTGTGTAATTTTATTTTCAATATGATTTACAATAAACTATTTACTTTTTAATTTATTGGTTTAAATTGTATCTATCGTAGTAGGATATATTATCACAACATTTAATTAATTGGTCGTATTCGTTAAACGATTAGTTTATTAATTGCTAATTAGAATTTAATTTTCGTGAGATTTTTTTGTAGATTTAGATTATCTTTCAAGGCTTTTCTTTTTGCTTTTTGTTCGTGATTTTTCACAGGGCGTATTTTGTAATAAAAGAACAAGAATGGTCAAAATCTGTTTATTGAGGAATGGCGTAAAAATTGTGTAGTTTTTAAATTTGTCTGCCTGTCTGCGTAAATATTTCAGTGTTTAATGTAGCTGTACCGTGCCGTTGGTTTACGTGTAGATAAAGGATATTAATAAAGCTCTTATACGAAGTTTGATACAGTAGAGTTTGATTTCACTCATTTCTTGATATGTCTCATAACATGTTAAGGCCACAAATTGGTCCGTTAAAGTTAGTAACAAAATAATAAAAAATAACTAACAAGAAACATATTCAACTATAATAATAAGATTATTAAAATAAATATTTTGTTGTTACATTAAACAGTTTGACTTTGAATGAAAGCCAGATTGTTTAATGTTAATGATTTAAAAAATATATTCAAAATAAGATCAGATTTTAGTCTGAATCTTTAACAAAGTGACTAATTTAGAGATGTACCAACTAGCCGACTGTGTTGAAACTCGATTAAAATTAGTTGATATCGATTAATTTGATTAATCAGGCAGTTGTACTAGTTTACACATCTCCACTAAAAATTATTAAAATATCACTATCCATGCGATTGTTTTACAAAAAATTACAAAGATGGAACATTCCTTATAATATTTAAAGAGTGAATACTTAATAGTTCGCTAGTTTTGAAGGCACTATAATAATATTTACACGAGAAACGATTGCTCGACAAACATGCGATATAATTTAAAAAGAAAATGTATCTTTGGCTAAAAATAAAGATATAATTGTTGTTTACACGCGCTCGCGCCGTGCACCGCGGTCTATGTGACATCTATTTCGGACTAACGTGTTCTAACGTTCGATGCTCTTTTGCCTTGAACTACTCTTTTCTGTTCTGTAGATGTTGAACTATTTTTCGTTAATTCCCGGTGTGCGACGGATTCAGTTTATTTTTTCTTGTAACTCTATTTTTATAGTTGTAACTAGGGTAATATTCAGCTTTTTTCATTTAGATATTACAGAGGGAGTGCGTGTAAAACGGTCAAATAAATTTACTTAAAACAAACAAAATATATCATTCGCTTAATCTAAAGTTAAATATTAAAAGAACATTGTATTGTGATTCATAATTATAATGTGAATACTATCACAACTGCGGTCATGCCATACATCACATGATTCATTTATCGATGTCTTTTGTTCCGATTTTGTACTAAAAGACTCCGAAACTAAGTTATTTCGGACATGCCAGTGATTTCATTCATTTGTACAATAACACAACTGTATTTAAAGACAATATTATATCATCGATATTACTTGTCATACAGTACGACACGGATGTAGCATCAGCAAAATTCGTAAAACAGATCACCATCCGAAATTGTGCGCCTTTAAAATCACCAATCTTTATTACCGCATTAGGCGAAAATTACCTTAAGGCAAAGGCAATAACTTGTAAAGTCATTTACCAAATACGTTCGTAAAATTGAAATGAATGAATGTAAATTTTCAAATTCACGCTACATCTAAGTTGTGTCGTACTGTACCTATGTGTGGATCACCTTCATTTCGTGTTACTAAGTCACGAGGATCCCATTTCGTGTAAATAATTATAATTCTGTAATATTGTCGTCGAATACAGGGTTTTCATTACTTTCTGTCATTAATTTATAAAATTTCACCTACTCTACTTACAATTTCTGAAAAATCTAGCAACGAATTCAGAAGACTAAAACGTTCTAATCTCTAAGTAATCTAAAAATTTCGTTTGTACGTAAATGATATCCGAGAACTAATTTTAGGCTGAAAATAGATGTTGATGCCAGTCGCGTTGAAAGACACAAAACATTTAATTGAGTCGAGTAACGATCTAACATCATTTCCTTTAAATAGCCAATACGTCCATAGTTTTAAAAATATCTTCGTTTCGACTAGTTCAAAAATGGATCACTAGTGTCTGTACTAAGGCACTAATCTGACTTACATTTTGTTAAAGCCAGTATTTCTTAAAAGGAACACCAGAAAAAATCCGGCAATCTAGAAATCAGAAAGACACTTGTAACTGACTTATTATTAGCTACACAGCTTGGAACAATGATACCAACAACTTGTACAACGGTACAAAGGATTTTTTGGCGCGTGGACAAAATTAGAACTAACGCCACCATTTTGTTTTTTCAATACAATTTGTGACAATTAAAAAGTCATATAGTTGGACCGATACCACTGTACCACGGGGGGCTGGACGCCGTGAGCGTTCGACGAATGAGCGGCCTGCACTGCTCCTTGTTTCGCCGCGCACATACCTAAGGCGCGGTACAGCGGTATTGGTCAAACAACAGTGCCTCTGTCAATCTCATTCAAGCGTCTAAAGATCCTCGTAGCTTGTACTTCAACTGATTTACATTCCATTCCATTTGTCCATACAATATTTCAGAGCACACATTAAGGTCTACGCGACTGACAGTCCACCTAACTTCAGCATCACCAGCATAGCCGAACACCTTCGCAGGTGGTATGTTTGGCTACTTATCCTAATTAGTCTTGTGGTCACTCGGGCGGGCCGCCGTTGGTCTCTGCTGCTGCCTTGCGCTCATCGTCTTCGTTCTCCAGGATGTCCGTGAAGCAGAATGGGGCGAAAGCATACCCTTGACCTTCGTAGAACTTGCTCATGAATTCCACCCTGGAATGAGGAAGGAAGGATTTCATCTTGAGAGTAGAGTTTTATTGCTTTCTAGACAAGAAATCAATCTGGGAATAGATTTCTCCAACAAAAAATTATAAGCAGCAGCTCAGGCCTTGCCAAGTATTATTGTATCGAACTCTGGTTTCCTAGTCGGACAGTTACTATCCGTTTTATCAACCGCCGCATGAGATTTTTTATTTAACAAAACAAAAATTGGCAACTTTGTTCACCAAGTTGTACTCATCAGTCTCATAGAACACTGGAGTGATTTTGTCTTTTCTATTTCGCTTGATAGCTATTCATATTATTATGTAATGTAATATGTGTATGGTGTAACATGCAGATTAGATTGCAAAAAAAAGATTAACCTACCAATGCAACCGCAGCGTATGCAGGAAGGCAGACAGACCTTCCATGAGTACCAAGATGGCCAGCGTGAAGAATGCCCACACGCCGAAGATTAGGTACAGCTTGATGGAGTTCACGCCTGGTTGTCCCATGCCCATGATGAGGACGCGCTGCCAAAGTACCGCTGATAGCTCTGTCGGAGAAAAAGAACAGTGTTGTTTTGATTCTACTATTACATTTTACTTTGAGATCGGGTTTTGGTGGGCCACACACCGACGTTGTCATCCAAGGTGATGGGTATTCAGAAAATGGGCAACATATTTCTGAAACGAAATGTGGGTGTACTATAATTCAAATTTTCTTACGATTTTTGCAATTTGCAGTTCAGTGTCTGAAAGTGTTGATTAAAGTGTGATTCGCGACGGTAACACATATGTATTTACGTAATTATAATTAATCATTAGAATCAGTATCTAATACAACTCCCTCAAACGTCAAGATTCTATGAAATATTCATTCAATAGGATTACTTGGTCTTAGAGAGTTGTATTGATGACTTTAATGATTATAATTCTGTAAATACATATTTGTTACGGTCGGGAATCATATTTTAATCCACATACAACCTAAAACTGACCTGCAAATGCAAAAAACGGTAAGAAAATTTGAATTTCGCGCGCTACCCTGGCGCTTTCGCCTTAATCAAATTATTGATTTAGCAACATACCCACAAAAACGCGGGTGGATACAGATTTTAAGTCTCTCTTTCCAAAGATTAGTTTTAATTAAGGGACGATTTGTAATCATGCATTGATGGTTAAAAAAAAAACAAAGAAAAACCAACAACCAAATGAAATCAACAAATGGAATGAATAAATGGAAGAAATCAACTCGTAATCAAATCATCCACCGCAGACTATCAAAACCTATACATAAAAGAGCAGGACAAAAGATAGGTAAACTCACGCGCATGAGCGAGCGACAGCGCCCACAGTCGCAAGTACGAGGCAGTGTGCGACACCGCGCCGAGCACGTACTCGATGGTGTGGATACATTGCGTGATTAGCTCCTCGGCCATGCCGCCGTCGTGACCTTCCTTCTCTTCCACGTCTCCGCATTCGACTCCTTGTTGGTATTGCTGGAAGGGGGAAGAAAGTTTGAAGATATGTATCAGGCCATAAACACAAAATCAAATAGATTCGAAAATGATAATATTTCTTTCCAGTTTTGTGAAAACAATTCTCTAGGGTTATTTATAGAACGTTAATGTTATTTCTTAAGTGCAGAAGCATGGTTGCGGTAAAAGAAGATGGTCTGTCCAAACTTCGGGGATTTTGACTTTTAATCGATAAGCTATCTTTGGGCTAGTGCTTTTTATTAATACTCGATTGAGCGATGATGCTCAATCGAGTATTAATGAAAACGCCATGATCATCATCTGCTTTTCTATTCACTGCAGCGAACATTGCCTCCCCTTATTTTACACCATTCTACCCATGTTTGCAGCACTCATGTCCTGGTGTCAGGGCTTTCATGTTGCATGTGTAGTCAACCTAACCTAACCCAGTTTACTTGGGCAAAGATTTAAAATCTTACCTTCTGTTTCTTAGCTACCACCATCTTATACAATGGCTTCCCGAAAAGCATGATAGGTATACACAGAAAACCGAGCGCTAGGAACGTCTTCTGAACCTGATCCTGACCAGCGTACATCATTGCACGACACGGAGGTTTATCTTCAGAACCCTTCATCAGCATCATGTTGATGAAGATGATCAACACTGACGGGGCACAGGATGTGCCTAGAGCAGGATCTGAAAGAGGAACAGTAGTTAGTGTGCTTTTATAACGTTTGTTACAATAACTCTGATGCAAGAAGAAAAATACCAAAGATCAATGGGCTTTCTTTAAATTCATTATGACAGATTAAAATTACTTTTCATTAATAAGTCGTTGCAATAAATGGTTTATGATGTTTAAAACCCATCAAGTCACTAACTATGTCTCACTGTGTCAATCGTTCGGTAGATGTGATTATGTACATTATAATATGAATATATGTATATTCTTCCATTAAATTCCTTGAGAAAACTTTGGTACCCTCGAAAACTTCATTCTTCTTCTTCTTGATGGCAAATATTGTTTAAAAAGAAGTTATTTTTATTTTGTTTGGCCCAGTACTCAGCAACGCTAACACAATTGGCTGGTGCAAACATTAGGTCCTTGCGTGTACAGGTGTCACAGCAAGCTTTATTGATAGACTATTAACTAAGTAAATATACACATCATTTGTCGGAGTTTTTACCTGTCGCAATAGCCGAATACATAATCCACTTCAGAAACATCAGCAAACATAGATACCAAAACAGGAGCAACAGAAACAGAATCTGCGGTAGATACTGAAGAAATATCATCTCCCGCTTCTTGAAGAAGCTGTGGAACAAAAACAATGTTAATTATACGTCATCATTTTTAATAGGAAACGCAATAAACATTCTAGTTTCTATGAATACAGTAATTACTTGAAGTTTACCACACTCATAGTTACACCGAACGCCATATGTATCACGCCGAATATTATCGATAGTTTCATCTTGAAAGAGTTTAGGAATATTATGTTGTTTGAGGCAAACTGGAAATAAGAAAATTTATTGTTAGTTGAAATTGTGATCTCTTTTCATCAACCCATTTCTATACATCATTAAATAACTATAACTTTTTACGTGGATTTCACGGATTTTCTTACGATTATATATGCTAAAGGCTTGAATGGAGATGAAGGGATCGCAAGGCTAAAGTATATTATTTTATCGTAATGAAGAACATTAAGTTAAGGTAATATTTAAGTATATGAAATTAAGGGTCTTACCTGCCAAGCAGGGTCCAATCCAAACGGATAAGGCGTCTGTATATACGCAGTTTTTGGATCCAATTCTAACATAGTATGATTCTGTAGAACACCATCTTCATACACATTCCGCCAACTAGTTCCAAATATATTCAGAGACTTCGAAAACATATCGTTGTATATCAAACCAGTGTATATCGAAAATATTCCCATGAGGAGTATAATGTATCGTCCGCCAAAGAAAATGTTCCATATTTCGTTGTCTGTCTTAGTTTTGGCGAATTTCTTTTCATAAATGACTAGGATTGCTGCGAAGGCCGTCATGATGATTCCATGGCCGACGTCCCCGAACATCACGGCGAAGAGGAACGGGAATGTTATGATCGTGTATAATGCTGAAACGATTAAAAGATTTGTTAATTTGTGAAATAATAAAAGGTAGATATGATTTTCGGACAGTACAAGATACATAAAAAAGCCTTGCCAGCCAGGAAAAGGCAAATATATTTTTTAATACGTTGAAATATAATATCAATGGCTGACGCAGATTTGGGCGGACCATTACACATTGCAAAAATTGTCCTACATTATTTTTTGTATGAACATAAAATTAGCGCTGCAGCTGTAATGTACTTAAATATTGCTTTTGTTGCAACACAAGTTGTAAGATCAGCTTCTGAATTTTGAGCATACTATTCATGGAAGTTTGAGTTCAACAACAGTTCAAATTTGGAATATTATTGTGTCCATGATGTTTACCTGGGTTGACTTCTCTGTAGCTGGCGATTCCATAGGAATCAATGAGGTTCTGGAAACCTCTAGTAAACTTGTTGGTTTTGTTGAATGTTGGCGGGATCTCGTTTGTTGGTACGTAGTGTAAGATCGAGGGAATCGGGCTGCCACTTGCTTTCTGTAAAACGAGACAGACCATTTATATAATTTGATTGTGTCCTTAGACCATTTAACCCATGTGTCCTGTCCACTTGCTTTCTGTAAAACGAGACAGACCATTTATATAATTTGATTGTGTCCTTAGACCATTTAACTCCTGTGCCAGAACAGACTTTCTTGAAAGTTTTGTTTTTACCATGACTAGCCTTGTGACGACTAGGTTAGGATAAAAAATATCACAGTGCAGACAAGGCTGCATAATGTTGGAGTAGTATTTTACAATAATATTAGGAGGTACCTAACAGTTAGGCTGAATGGCAGACCCTAACAAAGCTGGCCTTTTTATACAAATGAGAAGAAAAATGCTGCTATGCGGACTATGTTTTTTATTTCAACTGTTGTTTTTTTTTTCTATGTTTGTGTTTTAATATTTAATCTGTGTTCTTTCCGTACGAGTCCCAATAAATACTTTTTATTTCTTTTTTCTATTCTATTCAAATAACCAGGCAAAATCATTCGAAGTTCTGTATAAGACAACAGAATAGTACACTTGTACTAGCTCCACACAAAACAAATTGAAAGAATTGAGCATCAGTTCTTACCACTCCATTTTCCAGCGCCTTTTGCACCGCAGTGAGGTCTCTCCTTGGCACCCAGCACTCTGCGATTAGGCACTTCTTGACGATGTCCATACTGAACATGTTCAGTGTGTGGTAGATGGCCTTCTCTTTGCGTACGGCCACCATCCAGGTGCTGATGTCGCGGGCTATGTTGGTGAGCACCAGGCGACGATGGTTCTCTGTCTGTTCTAATACCTGAAAGAACGAACAGATGATAAGAATTAGTGGAGTTACTTCATATCAACTGGAAAAAAGGCATTATAATAAGGCTTATAAGCAAGGTGGTTTAAACAGTCTAACGACCGTCTACCGCCCGTCTTTTTACTGACTATAATCTGGTCTGCTCATCGTATCTAATTAGGCAAGTTGGCTATTTTGCCATGTTAGTTTCGGCATAGAGTATGAGTGCTACTGTCTTGTTGCAGGATACTTCAACAAGTAGCACTCAGTAACAGAAGTGAGAGTGCTGCTCGTTAGAGGAGGATTCTGATATCAGAAAGAGACCAATGCAGAAACAGTCACGTCTATATTAGATTTCCATGAAACTGGTTATTCTAACTATGGTATTCTAGATACATATTAACAACTACTCTAACTATTGGAACTCTTCCACAGTTCTGCATAACATATACCAGCAATTGCATTACTCCCAATAACATTTTAAACCATTAAACTTCCAAAAAATACACACCATTTCCAAATCCTTGATCCTGGTCCCCACTCCAGCCAGCATGTCGAGCTGGTCCTTGTACGTCGGAGGGCATGGGTACAGCGTGGCCTTGAACCCAAAGCAGACCTTCTTCACGCGCAGCTTGATCTGCTCGCCGTGGAAGAATACCACGAACACTGTCTTCTGCAGCTCATGACCCTGGAAAGGGAGAGAAGGGTTTTATGATACAAAATACTAAAGAGAAGGAGGGAAGAGTTTTGGGAAGGAGTTTATACAAGTTTTTTTATTTTGACATATTTTCCAACTGTGACTGAATAATATCTGCTTATTTCTTACTTTCCTTCTCTTCTTCTCAAGATAAAATGATTAACTGCTTGTATATCACTCTGTAATCGCAATGAACACATTTAGAAATAAGCTATTTCAAGAATTCTTTTTCTTTCGTGACGATTATGAGATTAGCCCAATAACATTTGTTTTCAGCAACGATGGTAAGGTGGACTGCCCAGAGTGCCCAAGAGTGTGCCGGACATACTTATGTATAATTAGTCGTTCTGGAATTAAGAAAGTCGTATGTACTCTTAGCATTTGAGCCATTTTATTAACAGCAAAGCAAAAGACGGATTGGATGCAGTAATGAAGAGATTATGAAAAATATATGTGTTTTCTTTAATATTCCTGTCAGTGTAAAAACACTATTTACAATCATAGCTTCCGGTACAAGCGAATGTTTTTAAGATTATATGGTTTCTAGAAAAATGTTACAAATCTGTGAAATCGCTTTATTAGTAGCGGAAGTATTAATGGAGTAGATTTCATGTTTAAAAAAATATTTATTTTTTGAGCGTTTTAATGAGATTGGATGTTCACATATCAATCATCATTATATGTATATGTAGGTAGACGTTCACTGCTGAACGTTACCATGAAGGTCTTAGAGTGTTTTGCTATAATCATCATAGATAATTTACTTCTGACAGCAGCAATCCAATAACTATGATTTTGACAATAAAGCAAAATCAGAGGTTGTACAGGTTGATAACGTTAAAATTTTCGGTTCCATCGTTTATTTTCAGAAAAACTGAACTTTGCCGAATTAAATGTGACTGGTTCAATAAGAGAGTGACGGAATAAGGGTTTTCAAGAAAATCATGCCACCAGTTGGCGCCACTTTGACAAGAGGTCTTCCATTTCCACAATGAATATGACGGCGTCAGCGACGGCTGAGCAACAGCGCCGTCATCGTCTGGGTTCGGTGGTATTGGGTTCATTGCGTAGAATATATATTCACTGCAGTTATAATTTTACTTTATTTACCGTGATCATAAAACACAACTTTTAATGGTAAACCGACAGTTTCGTTATGGAGGAGTGTCTTGGTTGATGTCTCGAGTCAAAAGTGAGCTCGCCACAGTTCCCACTCTCCAACACGACTCTGTCCACGTGCCGCCATTACAAATGATAACTGACGTCACGGCGTTTACCACTACCTCAGTACTACAGTATTCAAATCAACGACTTATTATTTAACGATATCGTTTTCCACGACAAATATAAAACATATGATGACGTTCATCATTCGCTTCATTCATTCGTTCATCATTCAGTCACGACTAAAAAAATATAGGCGCTTTGACACTTTTGACAGGTGCCCGGACCTGACGCCGCAGTGCTGCCACCTAGTGAACGTCATTTCAGAAAACCCTCATATTTCTATTGGTCGATAGTCACATTTTATTCGCTATATTTCAGTTTTTCCGAAGATAAACGATGGAACCTTTGAACGTTGTCAAACTGTTAAATAACTGTCAAAGGACTGTAGGGTTTTGCTCGACAACTACAGTGGGTGTAATGCTGCGGCCACATTGTCGCGATAAGGCGAACTACACTTCGCGCGCTCTCTCGGACACCGCTCGACGTCTCGCTGAGAAACAGAGAGCGCGCAAAGTGTAGTTCTTTCGCTTTATCGCGAAATCATTTTATTTATACAATATAGCTGTAGCATTAGTGCTCTATTTTTCTAATTATGTAAAGCGTAACAGTATTCATGCTTGTCAGCAAACCTTTAAGTTATCATGAGCTTAAAGGTTTGCGTTGAAAAGTCTTTGTTATAACCCGTAGTTACATTATACCCGATAATACGTAGGTAAATGCCTTAAGGGCGAAGCGCTAAGGTAGCCCGCGAAATTCAAATATTCTTACGTTGTTTTTCAATTCGCAGGTCAGTGGCAGGTTATAATTATATTGATTCAAATATGATTTGCGACCGTAATTGCCCTCAAGATGTAATGATTTCATGAATCAGTCAATCAATAGGGTAACCTGGCCTTAGACGGTTGTATTGATGATTTTAATAATTATAATTCTATAAATACATATTTGTTACGGTCGAGAATCATATTTTGATCAACATACAACCTAATACTAACCTGCAAATTGCAATAAACGTAAGAAAATTTGAATTTCGAGGGCTACCCTGGTGCTTTCGCCTTAAGGCTTGGCCATTTTGTACTGACCTAAATGTCGAAATAAGGGTAAACGGAAGTCGACCTTTGTTTTACGGGGCATTTATGGGGATTATAATCGGGACAGTTATGTTATGTTGACCTTGGTATAACGTATATATACATAAACATACATACATAACCTCACGCCTTCTTCCCATGGTAGGCAGAAACTACAGAACGCCACCTGCTACGATCCTTACATACTCCTTTTGCCTCGTTTACGTTCATACATCTGATCATACACGCACGCCGGTTGCGAGTACTACGCACCTGACCTTTCTGAAGAACATCACCAATAAGGTCACTATATGTCTTCCTAGGGCATCCCCTTCCGGCGTTTCCACTCACATCTGCCGTGTAAATACCTTTTGTTAATCGACTTTCATTCATCCTCTCAACATGACCAAACCATCTAAGCATACTCTTTTCAATTTTTGACACTACATCTACACACACTACATCGTATATAATATATGTGTACCGTATATGCATGTTTTATCATGACCAAGTTAAACCGCCCTTTAGCCCTTTGAATTGCGTGAGTTTTTACTATAATGTTCACCCTTTTTAGGGATCGAACCTTTCCTAGAGCCTAGGGGCTCTCTTGGGAGTGAGCTGAGTTATTTTTTCTAGGCTTTGTTTTTTGTTGCAACAGGTTTTGTAAAATATAGCCGTTCCTTACACATTCTTATGAAAGGGCAGGCCTTTTGAAGGGGAAACATGAAAAACGTGTAAAGTAGTGTCCTGTTCAATAACAATAATCTTCTATTCTGTCAAACCAAGTCGTGTGGTACGTACAGTCCGGCCGTCGAGAGAATGCGTTCCTGATACCTGTCAATTATACCATTTATAGTTGTAATAAGGATCAATATCGCAAAACATATATTCGTTAGTAACTAACACTAATTTAAATATTAAAGCGCCGCCGTCACGGTCGGACTGACATTCGCAAGATCGATCTATCTACCAAGCTCTATACTATCCACTTCAGCGACCATTAGGGTTTTTCTATTTTTTTTTATTTGAGATAGGTTTGCTCTTGACTCTGGTCTAGGTCAGAGATGACAGAGACAAAGTCGACGATGGAACGAGCTTACCCAGAAGAAGCCTGTTCACTCTCACTTTGAAGAGATCGGGGTTGTATGCGTTCGGAAACACAGACGCAGGCAGAGAGTTCCACTCCTTTGCTGTGCGCATCACAAAAGACATTTGGAAACGCTTAGTGCGAATTGGTGGAATAGCAACTAGGTAGGGATGGTAGCCTGCAGTGGGTCTAGATGTCCGATGGTAGAAGGGGGCAGGCGGAATGAGGTCGTGGAGTTCTCGAACACACTCACCGAAGTACAATCTGTAGAAGACCGACAAGCAGGCAACCTTGCGGCGATGAGCCAAGCTGTGAAGCTTGGCATCCACCAGTCTTACGTCGCCAATGAGCCTCTTAGCTCTGCGTTCCACCGAGTCAAGCGCGGCAAGTTGGTATAGCTGAGCCATCCCAAAGGTGGCTGCAATACTCCATGTCTCCTGTCCAGGCGTAAAGTATCGCTTCACCCTATTTAGGATGCCCAGTTTCTTGGCCGCAGTTTGGGCTTTGTACTCGATGGTGGCACCGAAGTTGAGATATGATGTCAACTCCATGCCTAGGAGCTCGAGCCGATCAGTTACAGGAACAGATCTGCCCCGAAAAGTAGGAGTTTGATCGAAACGACTCCTTTTAGCGGTAAAAAGACACGCCTGTGTTTTCAAATTATTGCTAAGCAATATAAGCTCGTCACAATTTGAATGCTGAAGAGCTGATGGTGAAGTACCAGGATAATTCCTTAACAATTAACGTCCCTGCATCGGGAAAAGCAATTTTTTGTAAAAGGTGATGAACAGTTGTCATTAGGCTATTGTAACTTAGATAAATTAAAAACCGATCCACTAAAAAGTAAAAAAATAAAAAAACTTTATTACAAAGAAAAAAAAAACAACCAACCTCCAAAAAAAAAACACTACAAATTGAAAAATAATTTTAATTTCGGAAGTCGGTGGCAAAAACCTAAAATACAGATCCAAAGACACCGACTTCCGAAATTAAAGTTATTTTTCAATTTGTAGTGTTTTTTTTGGAGATCGGTTGTTTTTTTTTTGTAAAAAAGTTTTTTTAAATGGAGGCCGTTACGGTCAATTGTCTTCTAGCCTTGTATTGCTGTTTCGCTCTGACTTATGGTAGGTGCTGCAGGAATAAATAGAAAGGAAGGTGATTGATGGGAAACGTACCTACTACCACCACATTCTAATAACTAAAAAGTTGAAAAGATTAGAATTAGGTACACAGGTTTAGCATGGCGACAACAAAGGTCGACTATTTTTACGAAACTATACCTAAACATCCACAAAAGTAAACCCAAACGAAGTGATTAAAGTCAAAACAATTCCAAAGAACGTTAAATCAATCAGTTTTCCAAACTTTTCACACTAAGTCACTGCCCCATTTCGTGAATGACAGAGATTTATTCCTAACGACGTTTTGACGCGTTCCATATTCTAGTGTTTTCCCAGAACGCTTATAAAACCTTTGTAATGGGTAACAGCGTCTAGAAAAAATCAATATGAACCAGGGGTTAACGCCCGGCCACTTGTGGGTTCCCATATAAAATACTGTAGCGTTTTATTACAGCCCAGACGCGTCTAGATTTGTTGGATTAAAGCCTGGTAATTAGGCTGTTAAATTGTTATAATTAGAAGGAAAGTATTGGAATTAAAATCGCACGCGTCCATGCTTTCTGTGCAACGCGCAGTGTACTTTTGTAAATGGTAGATAACAAAAAATTTCAATATCGTAACAAAGTGCAATGCATCGTTTGCCAAGCACTGGAAATGCATTCACAATTAATGAATCAATTGATTCAGATAGCAATCCAGTGCTGGATAATTATACGCTTTTCTAAAGAGTGCCACAAGATGGGAGGCACCACAAAGGACGAACCTAGAACATAGATATTCTATTGTTATCACTCTAGTTAAGCACAGTTTATCTGTGTGCATTTTGAAGATCTACTGAACTTTCATTGCCTGTGGCTTAATCGTCTTTCTTTCAATAGGTTTGTAAATTGTAGACAACTTCAATCAGCATATCATAATTTTCAAAGTTGAATTTTCCAACACTAAAATGTAAGTAAGTGTCATTAAAAATTCACAAATGTCTTTTTAAAAACGTTGATTAAGCTTTCCCTAATGATCACTTTCCATCGCCCAAAGTATGTTATAAGTACCTACTGAAAATTATTCTTTGTAACATGTCGTTTGCGTGTTCACCTCACGTGAGGCCAGCGAACATTTTGTGAAGCCTTCATACATGTTATAAACGAATAATTTTGATTTAGATAGGTCAACGCCATTATGGCCGGAGGTTTTAGGTTTTCGTGCATGTGTGTGATAGATTTCCTTGCTCGGTCATTGATATGGGCTTTCATGTAGATTATATTTTACTAGATTTGTGTTATTTTACTGATTATTCTGCGTTAGCATAGTGTCAGAGATCTTGGCACTGTGCTAACGCAGAATAATTTAGGAAAACCCAAGTAAAGTCCTATGCGAAATGAGATTCAGGTTCTTTGGCACAATTTGGGAATGACATAGCCGAGCATAGGTTTTTTGTAGACAATCCAGACTCCGAACTGCCATTGAAAACTTGCCTAATAGAAAACCAAACAACACTGCCCAATCCGGGGATCGAACCTAGGGCTGCACGCTCATCAATTACACTAGCAACTATTTAACTAGAACAACGAGGCCGTATATGAGAATTTCACTCAAAGGAAAACCAAAGAGAGATTTGATTATCCTCATGTTACCCTTCGAAGTCACTTATTCAAGCTTCCACCAGTGTCAACTGCCAAAGATATACACTCGACAGCCCACACAACCCCACAGCAACAATGTCCATTATTTATTAGATAAATGAACACTATAACAAAAGATAAAACGCAAGATTTACTTGGCATTCGTGCCTTAATGTTTCCGAGGTATCGGAGCGAACCGTTACAGACAGAAATAGATAATTTGCTATTTTATTCCAACGATATTGGAGGGGCAGTATATTTTGTTAATGGCGTCTCTATAAATTTTGCCAATTTCGCCTTCGATTCTGTGATATTATATAGTCTATATAATATGCTATCACTTTGGTGTAATAATATAATATTAGCCCATTATTAACTTACTGCAGGGCAAAAGCCTGTTTTCATACAGAGAAGGTACGAGCATTGATCACCACGCTTGCTCAAGACGGGTTGGTGATTTCAGATTTTTATTAAATACTAGCTGTTGCCCGCGGCTTCGCTCGCGTGTGATATTGCCAAAAATACTTCCTCAGTGGATGCTAAAAACATAAAAGGCATCAACTGCCCAAATTTTAAGTTTGTAGCCGCAGCGGTTTAGGCTCTGCGTTGATGCACCAGTCAGTGAGGACAAGTAATTATATACCGGAAGAAGTTATTGAAAAAAAAAAATGTATGCCAGCTCCGTTCACGTAATAAACCTTATTTTTTTCAAGATTGTAAAAGAAGTCATCCGCTATACACATATTAATTAACTATCTGTTGCTCTCGACTTCGCCCGCGTGGATGTCATACTTCACAATTTTATGGGTTTTAATTTTTTTGCGCGGAACCCTAATCCTTTTTCTAAAATAAAAGTAGCCTAAGTTATCCCTTATAACATCAGCTATCTGCTAGTGAAAGTCCTGTCAAAATTCGGTCGAGCCTTTTCAGAGATTAGCCGGAACAAACAGATAGACAGACCGACAGACAGACAGACTGACAAAAATTTAAAAAATGTTTTTTTGTTATAAGTACAATATGTCCCGGAATTAACGCACAACCTCTTAAGGGGTCACTGTATCATTATGAACAACTTTTACTGTGGGACCAAACCTGAAATCGCGAAAGAAAAATCAGCTGTTCCGTACATTTATGTATGTTCGCATAACTCGTCAAAATGTAGGTAACACCTGATTTTTTTTTCGTGATTTCAGGTTTAGTCCCATTGTAAAAGTTGTTCATAATGATGAGTACAATGACCCCATTACAAACAGACACTTCAATTTTATTTATTTGTATAGATAAATATAAGTCCAGGTTTCCTCATGTTTTCTTTCACCGATGGCAGTGAAGTCCAAGATAAACTTGGAAAGTACATTGAAATGAAAAAGTCACATTGGTACTTGGCCAGATTTTAAAGACTCAATCTCGTGCGCGAGAGACGAGGATAGAACCACCGAGCCTTCAGGACATTCACTTTGAATTACCGGATACATGATAGTTATAAATATACTGCTAATAGAATTATCTAACAGCTGAATAAAAGTCTCCTCACGTACATATAATTAACAAGCACTGCGCATGCGCATATGAAGAATAATAGGTCCAGTTCAATTCAGTTCAGATAAAGGAGAGATAATTCTACGATATGTTTTATAGAATTGTATCATTTAAATTGATAGCAATAATGAATTTACTAACGATATTCATTATTGTGTCGTTTATTAATTTTTGTTTCTTATGTAATTACATTTTTAAATACTTCTTAAAATAAAAATATAAAAAAATAGAATCCCACCGGTGTCGGGAGCAGGGTCCAAGCTACCGGTGGTTAGGGCTGCAGAGTCAGGAATCATCATTCGATAAATATGGCACTATTTGACTTGTTAGCTAACGTCATGCCGTCTGTCGATAAAAGAAATCCAGTCTGTGCCATTTACACTGATATGACCAAGGCTTTTGACTATGTAGACCATAAGATTCTGTTGCACAAATTAAATAGTTACGGTATAAGAGGGAACATCTTAAAGTTAATAAAATCATATCTGAGTAATAGGTTTCAATGCACGGAAATTTCTAGGATATGTCCTAAAACTAAATTAGAAACCATATACGTATCAAAACCAAGACGTAAAATATGGCGTCCCACAAGGTAGTGTGTTGGGTCCGCCACTTTTCTTGATATACACTTCTGGACACATCTATTGGCCCACCTTGTATTTTCAGTTTCGTTTGGTCCTAGCTAAAATTTTATATTAGGTCGAGCAAAAAGTTTTTATGCAGTTTTGAACCTGGCACATTCACAATTTCATTCAATAGTCTTTTTTTGAATTTCGAACACAGAATTTAAAGAAACAAAAGACAATTTGGAGCCTCTTTGTTGATATCAAACAATCGAATACTAAGAAAACTTGGTTTTATTGGTTTACTTGGATTTAATTCTTGAAAAAGTGATTGATATCTTTGGTTTTGCAACAAACATTACTTATTCTTAACATTAAGGTGAGGTTCTATCAATAATCTATGGATACTTCACCTGAAGTCGCCGCCCAAGCTGTGGCACTTATTCAGGCCGGACACAGCCAAAGAAACGTGAGTGCTCAACTTAATTTAAGTCGATCTGCGGTCCGAAATGTTTATCGGAGGTACCTAGAGACTGGCGGCTTTGTTCATCGCCAAGGAAGGCCACGAACTCGGGTCACAACTGAAAGGCAGGATCGATTCATCGTGACGACCAGCTTGAGAAATCGTCACCTTTCCTCCATTGAGATACAAAACCAACTTCGCGACTTCCACGGAGTATCTGTGAGCGCTCGAACTGTTCGGAGAAGGTTAAAAGAACGCGATATGGTACCACACAAGCCAGCTAATGGGCCCAAACTAACGCGAGCCCACCGAACAGCGCGCCTTCATTTCGCACGCAGTCATTTAAATTGGACACAGCAAGATTGGAGCCGTGTACTCTTTTCTGATGAGTCTAAAATTGTGTTACATGGCAATGATGGAAGGAAGAAGGTCTACCGACGTAAGGGAGAGCGTTTCGCACAATGCTGCTTTGAAGAGAGGGTTGCTTATGGCGGTGGCTCATGGACTGTCTGTGGCGGTATATCCGCGAGCGGCAAAACTCAACTTGAGGTTGTTACAGGACCACGGCTGCCAACATTAAATGCTGAAAGGTACATTCGTGAGTGCTTAGAACCTCACGTGATACCATACGCGGACTATGTGGGCCCAAATTTCCTTTTTATGCATGATAATGCAAGAGCCCATGCGGCCGGCATCGTCGGGGAATATCTTCGGGATGTGAACATCACAGTTATGGACTGGCCAGCCAGAAGCCCAGACATGAACCCCATTGAGCACATGTGGGACGAGCTAAAAAGACGTGTTAGGGCTCGTCAGCCAGTTGCCCAGACGATGCAGGAGTTGAAAACTGCCATAGAAGAGGAATGGGAGATGATCCCTCAAAATTTCATAGAGCGGTTGATAAACTCTATGCCTAATCGTATGAGAGCTGTGGTAGATGCCCATGGAGGCAACACGCGTTATTAAATTAAACCTTTATTTGATAAAACATGTTTTTTATTCAAAAATCAATTGCCTTTAACAAGGCGCATATCCGACTTGTTAGGCGTAGCTCCATGTCGTATGGTATTCTGAATTCAAATTTAAAACAATACGATCGAAAAAGATGGTAAAATGTATCAGGTTTAAAACTGCATCAACAGTTTTTGTTCAATCTAGCAATCATATTTCGGTAGGGGCCATCGAAACCTAAACTCTAAGGTGGGCCAATAGATGTGTCCAGAAGTGTATATCAATGATCTCCCGAAAGCAACAACCAACAAAATGGTTCTTTTTGCAGATGACAGTACAGCTATAGTAAAGTATACTAATTCAAATAATTATAATAATGACATTAATACTTGCTTAAGTGACATTATACATTGGTTAGATAATAACAATTTGGTTGTAAACCTGAGCAAAACAAAAGTCATGCATTTTTATCAACGCCGTGAAAACGCGAATGTTAGCATTTCCTACGCAGGCTGTGATATTGAAGAAGCTACTGAGGCTAAGTTCTTAGGCATTATGATTGATAGCCAACTCACATGGAAACCTCATGTAGAAGTACTATGTAAGAAACTTAGCAAATCCGCATATGCTCTTTTTCAACTCTCAAAGAAAGTTAACAATCGGGCTTGTTTAACAGCATACCATGGACTGGTTGCCTCTGTTTTGCGGTATGGCATTATTTTCTGGGGGCAGTCCACTGATAGGGAGCTGGTATTTAGACTGCAGAAGCGATGCATCAGGTCAATGTGCGGTCTTAAGACAACTGATAGCTGTGTTCCCTATTTTAAATCGTTAAAAATTTTAACTTTGCCTTGTTTATATATAATAGAAACGGCTTTGTTTGTGAAATGTAACCCACATCTATTTAAAAAATTATCAGAGGTTAAGAAAAATCCAATACGGACTCAATACATCAATCAATTATGTCAAGTAAAATGTAAAACCGCACTAATGAAAAAAAGTTTTTTTGGTATTGCCCCACTGATATATAATAAAGTACCTAATATTGTAAAAAATATGACCACATTAAAATTTAAAAGGGCGCTAACTGATTTTTTAATTATGAAAACTTATTACACGATTGATGATTTTCTTAATGATGATTCACTGACTGATTGACATCCTGTTACTCTGTTTGACATAATTATTGTGATCCTCTCATTGTATTATCTTATTATTTTTATTTCTGTAATCACGCTGACATGTTTTTAGTATTTTAGTATAGTTTCCAATGAATTGACATTTATTTTTCATTTGTTATTTGTATTGTAAACCTTTGCATGCCCATGTGACGGTAAAATATGGAGAACTTATTATAAAAAACACCTATGTACTATACCCATGTTTGCAAAGAAATAAATGATTTGATTTGATTTGATTTGATCATTGTTATTATTAACCTGGATTTTCCCACTGTAGGGCAAAAGCCTCCCTAGTCTTTGTCTACTTCTCTCTACGACTGATAAAATACAAGGTGTTTTTTTATATGTAATAACTTTTCAGGAAAAACATCATAAGCGCCAAAAATCACAAAACTATTATTTGTCTTCGTAACCTCTCAATTAGACAGTTTTACAACTTGTCGCGATTACTCTTAAATTTTAATTTAAATTGACACGAATTTATTGTTGTAAGAAATTATCATCGTAAATGACAACATCGTTAATTAGAAAAGAAAAAAACCCTTTCCTGTAAAAAAATGAATGGCAAAATGTGTTGCTAAGCGCACAACTCGAGAACCGCTGGACTATAGCGGCTAATTTTGAATAATGTTCGTAATAGTTCGAATTAGGTTCTTACGGAATGAAAAATTGGAAAAGTTTCCCGGAAAATGTTCAAACTCCGGAAGAACTGAAAGTGCTTTTTTCTATGGGAACTAAAATTTGCACAGATCAACCTCTGTCAGGTCAGCTAGTTCACGATGTAGGTTAACTAAACACGATTCACTATTTACAACTACCTCAAAATACGTCATGATTATAAAGCAGCTCAACTAATAACAGCCTATTGTTTCATTTGTACCTGTAACGTCCCTGAAAGAAAAATATCGACGGTTGAAAAGTAATAGGACATAAGCGACATTTTAGTCGAAAATGAGTTATGAATGCCATCCTAAAAAGCGGAAAATTTTAAGTAGGAAGGCATTCATAACTCATTTTCGACCAAAATGTCGCTTATGCCCTATTATCTTTTAGCCGTCGAATTATGACGTAGCTACGGGACAGGCAATTACGTTACCTATCTACCTACTCGTAGGTATCATTATTATAATGGAAAGGGTTACGGATGTCATGCCGCTAAGCTAAATATACGTCTAAATCCGTGGGCTTGCCACGAAGTTCGAGGGTTTGCCGTGAACTTGATTTGAACTCCCGACCTTTTGAAAGCACGTCAAATCCGAAAAGAATCAATACAGCTATTAGTTTATCATGTTTGAAAATAATATTTGGGTGATCGAAACTTTGTGTGTAGAACTTGTAGAAGGAAATATAGAACTACAAATGATTTGAAACTGATAAATCCCAGTCGAATTAACAACAGGCCTTTAAATAACTTTGCAACAAGGGCTCGTGGCTAAAATGATGACAGCCGCATGGGGCGATCGAAGGTTAAGCTACGCTTGCCGCGGTCGGTTCGTGGATGGGTGACCATCCATTATATATCGAGACCCCTTCGTGCCTCGGAAAGCACGTTAAGCCGTTGGTCCCGGCTGTCATTCGTAGATCTTTGACTGTCGTTACGGGTAGTCAGAAGCTCGAAAGTCTGATAATCAGTCTTACCAAGGGGTAACATGTTACCCAGTAACTGTGTTGTGGAGGTCAGATAGGCAGTCGTTCCATGTAAAATACTGGTATTCAGCTGCATCCGGTTAGACTGGAAGCCGACCTCAATATGTTGGGAAAAGTTTAGGCACTCTAGGTAGTTTTTTTAAATAATTTTGCAACGTGGATCTTATACGCAAAAATCAAAGATTAGAGGATCAACTACCACACTGACAACTAGGTAGTGACAATTTAGCTTGAATGTTCAATTTAACAGTAACCCCGGAAAGTAAAATAGTCTTTAAAATAGCATCCACGAGTGTCAATAAATTATACACTCAGGGCACCCAGGGCAAGACTATAGACTATATATATATATATATATATATTCTTTTATACCTATAATTATTGTCAAGACCTTACCGTAATAGGATCCTTCAAAGGCTCATCAATCTGCGCTTGCTTAAAGAAGATGTTCCCATGCGATATTCTCCACAGCATCTTCTCGAATGCTGGTATCCTGGCTGTCGTCACCACTCCAGCGATGAACCCAAGATGTCCCAACACCGCATCATTGTTGTATATCTGTACTGACGCCGATATCTTCCGCTGTGCGCTGTGGTCTTGGAAGAAAGTCTGCATTTTCTCTATCAATGTCTTCAGCTCTATTAAGGACAGGTAGTCGCTCTTCAGGTTTCGTGCGTTGCGTGTTATCTCTTGGATTTCTCCTTCGATGAAGTCGATCCTTTCCTGGAACATACAAATTGGCTGGTAAGAATCTATTTTGCTACACATACATTTATTGTTTACCTTCCAGTCAAGGCTGAATGGTTGAAAAAAGAGTATTGGAATTATAATCCACTATTGGCAGAATAATTGGCTACTGAAATCAGCTTTTATTAGTACAGAAGGACACTACTGGAGTTTTGAATACAATGAGATTTTCATGGGGCCTGTTTTTTCCTAGCAAACCGACAAATTACGATTGCAAAGTAATATCATGAAGGCACTGGTTAATTCTATTGCCAAATTACCTACAATATCACATTCGACTCCTAAGATTTCCACAATGTAGGTACTGTTAGAATATTAATAGAAATTTGAATGTTTCCATATGCTTTCAGAATAAGTTGTAAATCAAAACGGTTCCGTGGAATATGATGCTGATAACTGTTGGCACATTTGTAGAGGCTATTAAATAGTAATGATCACACAAATGAATTTCATGGAACTCGTAACAAATAGTTAAATAGTATTAATGACCACTTTAAGTTATTGCAATGCATTGATCGATGTAGGAATTTCAGCTTGCTATTGAAGACATGGCGACTTATCTAATAGAGTTATTTATGCTGATGGAAGTGTTAAAGTGGTGACCTTTGCCTGTCATAACTGTACTATTTTGTTCATCATGTTTTAACGCAGCAATGAGAACGTAGCTTAGCTGTTAAATCCGTTTGGAACGTTTTCTAAGGAATTTTCATGTCTAAAATAAGCCACAGATTTCAGATAATTTATTTGAATAGTCAGTTATTAAAAAAATATACTATTAAGAAGTTGGATAGATGAAAATTTGCATGGTAAAATAAAAAGTAAGAAGCTTCATATTAAATTATTCTCTTCCTAACATATCTAGTTTATTAGATCAGTTTTGTGTTAGGAAATAGTGAAAATATTTACTAATAAATTAACTAAAAACATCGATCTAAAATCTACAGCACTACACTACACTACAGGAGCTAGACCACCACCTCTTAAAACAGTATTATTGTAATCTTACTTCAGTGTGGGAAAGAGATGGAGCTAGACGACCTGTATAGCTCCATTAAAATAATACTGCTTTAAGAGGTGGTGGTTGGCCCCCTGGTAACGGACAACCCATTTTAACACCTCTACTCATAGTATAAAGTCATTACCACACAGTCAGACCCTGCCATCCATTCATCCATCCATCCTTAACCGCCTATTACGACATCCTCAGACAAGTACAACATGATGTCATGGCAACTCATAAATTACAATAACTCGGTCCTGTGATCTCCGCTACAAATATATCCTGCGCCTGCGCTCGTGGAGGGATCTAATTGATGTAACCTTGCCGCTAATAGTTGTTTCACAGATGTGTGCGGATTAATAGAGTTATTTATTATACGGAGACTAAACATTCTTCGATGTCATTCTTCGATGTTTAGTAATTACGGGGTAAATATTTTAAATGGACACAAATCCAGACTCCGGGCTGCTACTGAGAAATTCCAGATAGAAAAACCCAATAACACTTTGCCCGACCTGGGAATCGAACCCAGGACCTCATGCTCAGCAGTAGCGCTTGTGACCACTAGACCAACGAGGCAGTCCCCGGTTTGTGCCCGGTTGATGGCAATAGGCTCGCCCCCTATTACATGGGACTTAAACATAACTGGCGAAATGTGGTGTGATATATAGGTACACCTCTGCCTAACCCTTCGGGGAAACGAGGCGTGATGTTATGTTATGTTATTTTAAATGAAAGTGAAAGGAAAAGTCCGGTTCTACGGGAAATGGCGAGACATAAGTGAAATAACTAACACGATTTAAAGAAAATTCTTTTACACCTGGATTTTTTTTAATTAATAAAAAAATACGCCGCAAGATTTTAAAGACACAAATTAATCTTAATGCGCTTAGGGTGAAGTTAGGGTCACGTTGAAGTTGGGGTCTTATTATTTATTTATTTAAGATAGGCTTGCTCTTGACTCTAGTAGTAACTATTCAGTAATCTGTGCTCTAGTCTAGGTCAGAGGTGACAGAGACAAAGTCGACGATGGAGCGAGCATACCCAGAAGAAGCCTGTTCACTCTCACTTTGAAGAGATCGGGGTTGTATGCGTTCGGAAACACAGACACAGGCAGAGAATTCCACTCCTTTGCTGTGCGCATCACAAAAGACATGAATTTGGAAACGCTTAGTGCGAATTGGTGGAATAGCAACTAGGTAGGGATGGTAACCTGCAGTGCGTCTAGATGTCCGATGGTAGAAGGGGGCGGGGGGGGGGGATTACATTAAGCCTAGCCAAAGCTTTATATAAAAGCTAAAAGTAGTACTCATTATGATCATTATGGGAATCGAACCCTTGACCCATAAACCACTTGCCCAACCACTGCATTGACTCCACCCACAAACCCATTAATTTCTTAGTGTTTTGTTTCACAAGACGAAAACTTTCAACATCCCACCTGTGTACTAAATTTCATGAGAATCGGTTCAGCCGTTACGGCGCTATTGAGTAACAAACATACATCTGAACATCGTATTTATAGTAGTACTATTATAGTGTCTGGTCTGGCAATAATTATTAAACAGATGCTGGTGTGCGTAGTCTGGATTAATAGTGTTGTTCTTACGTCGTACATCACTATTAATCTTACTCTTAATGACACTGGCATGTTTTTTTTCAGTAGTTATTTAGTATTCTTCTCTGAGAAGCTATCAACAATCCTTCTTCGTATCTCTGTCGTCACTTTAATTTATTAAAGGCAGATCTTATCAGTAAATAGTGACTAACTAACATTATTTAACATACGCTTATAATTTTCCCACTGCTGAGGCTAAAACCTCCTCTCTTTGAGAGGGGGCGGGTCATAATCTACCACGCGGGCAAAACGCGGGATGATAGATGTCACCATTTCTATTTCATAAATATTTATTCTCTGAAATAATATTATCCCTTATTGATTTGTGTCAGTTATTTTAAGACGACACACGTCGTTATACTGGGGAAGTCCCCAAGAAAAACAAATAGCTCTAGCATGAGTCATATCTACACTAAATCTATACTAATATTATAAAGCTGATGAGTTTGTTCGTTTGTTTGGTTGAACGCGCTAATCTCAGGAACTACTAGTTCGAATTGAAAAATTCTTTTAGTGTTGGATAGCCCATTTATCGACGAAGGCTATATAACATCACGCTCCAACCAATAGGAGCGGAGCATCAATGAAGAATGTTGTAAAAGCGAGGAAAATTTATTCCGTTGAGAGCTTCTGTTGCGTGCGTTGCGTTAACGGTCAAAGTTACGCAAAAATCATGTTTGACGGAATTGTTTCTCTTAAAATAGTTCTAAAAAAATGTCCGCGAAAGCATAATTATGTCTATCTTTTAAGGTTGGCTCATTATAACTTTTTTAATGGTTATCAAATTTGTTATAAAATAATGCATTATTTGCAAAGATATTTTCATAGACATGGTATTAATCCTTATCCAAATAAATAGTTTCATAGTCAAGGTTGACTAAGTACATGTAAATTCCTTTTTAAATTAATCGACTCGGACCTTTCGTTTAAAAATTACGACGGGTATAAAAATGCATAAAGTA
The DNA here is from genome assembly GCA_947568875.1 of Fissipunctia ypsillon. NCBI lineage: Eukaryota > Metazoa > Arthropoda > Insecta > Lepidoptera > Noctuidae > Fissipunctia > Fissipunctia ypsillon. Next base: position 21,619,696 of record OX387649.1, read on the forward strand.
AGAAAAATGCGCTTAGTCTATTAGTTACCTACACATTTTATTTTTTATTGACTGTTTGAACGCGCTAATCTCTGTTACTACCTGTCGGATTGAAAAATTCTTTTTGCAGTCCAATTCTTGAGGAAGGTTATAAGGTATGTAACATTACGCTAGGACCCAGAGAAGTTGAGCAAAAAGAAAATAAGTAAGAAAGAGCACTAAGCGAAATCGAAGTAACGAGCGCGCAGGCGATGCGATGCGACGGGGTGGGTCGGGGGAACAAGGAATTTCACGCGGACGTGGTCGCGGGCAGAAGCCTAGTATTTTATAAGGGAAATAGTAAAATACCATTACTGTCATCATTTAGTTGAGGGCCTTATATTATTATGATGCTACTTGAAACTACTTGAACATACATACATACATAAACTCACGCCTTCTTCCCATGGGGGTAGGCAGAAACCACAGAACGCCACCTGCTACGATCCTTACATACTCATTTTGCCTCGTTTACATTCATACATCTGGTCATACGCGCACGCCGGTTGCGAGTACTACGCACCTGACCTTTCAGAAGAACATCACCAATAAGATCACTATATGTCTTCCTAGGGCGTCCCCTTCCGGCGTTTCCACTGACATCTGCCGTGCTAAGAAACTAAACTACTTGAACTAAGAAATAAGTGTTTTCTTTGATGTACGGAAATTGAAATGCAGATCGTTATTCTTTTATTTTTCTTGGTGTGCTATTTATGTGCGTAAGGAATCAAGACATAGTATAACCGCAGTAAAATTTAAGTAATACATTCTGCGCGAATAAACTAGGTGTCTTAATAAACAGTTAGGTAGCAATTTTCTCGCCGTTTTTAATAACGCGACTAGTCTCGCTGGCTGGTCACCTGTGGTGCTATTCTGTAAAGATCCCACCGTGAAAATTTAGGTGAAGTGATCGTGATGTGAACTGTCATCGCACCTTACTCTACTAGGAATTGAGCTCACTTCACCTAAGTGCTCACGGTGTGATGTTTACAGAATAGATCGGCTGGTCTTTGACCTAGGATGATAAATCTGTTATTTGGCTCATTCAACAACCAATGGAAAGTGAGCTCTATAGCTTGACCTAGATAAAGTCAGGGTCCATCTCTAGGTTAATAAAATTGACACCCTACATCAATTTGCCATAATAATTATAGCCATTTTATACAACTGTCAAAAAATGACAGGTTTTAACTGAATGTGGACAATTTAAGTTAGTAGTCAATTTGCTTAACCATTGTCTGACCTTACATTGTGCATCTGGGACGGCCATAACTACTCTGTTACAAACGCTCATAGTTTCGGGTGATTTCTCATAAGGCTTCCTTTCATATAGGTAGAGGATGCCTGAGTACCATCAGTCGGAAAATCAAAGGCTGGTAATTTATCACAACATTGGAAGTTCCTATCTCTCATTTATGTTGATGGAGATCAACTGCACCGGTCTGGTTTCAGTGGGGGAGGTGGTTCAGGCAGCTCACCCGGTACTGATCGTAGTTTGCGTTCCATCTCACTCATGAATACTCATCGACACGTACCTCTAGTATGTTGATCTCTCTGGGGCTAAGACTGCACCGGTCAGGTTTCGGCGGGGGAGGTGGTTCAGGCAGCTCACCCGCTACCCATCGCAGTTTACGTTCCATTTCACTGCAGCGCCGAACCTCGCTGACGTAACGACGCTGGAAGTCATTCACGTGGGGGTTTAACTGTGGGAGAGAGAATAAGAAACTATAAATAAATAGTCCTTCAGACCGAATTTCGGCCATGGCGACCAATATCAGCGCAGACCAGCCTTCGGCGCGGAAGATATTATAGTGCACAAGTGTGTGCGCAGACAGGTGCACTATCTTCCCTCGCTCTCATAGTCCGATGGGACGGTAATCCAACACGACCGGAGAGAGACCAGGCGCAGGGCCAACGCCTGAACGTGCTTTCCGAGGCACGGGAGTACCACACCGCCGACTTTAAACACCGGGCTGTAACTAAGAAATTCCTAACCTAACCTAACCTAACACTTTTCCCTACCCGAGAATCGAACCTAGGACCCCACGCTCAGCAGTCACGCGTGCCACCACAGGCCAACGGGTATAAATAAGAGTTGTAAGGGAATAGTTTTATTCGGGAAATATTTTTATTTTTTTATTTAGGGTGGATTTTTCAATCGTCAGCTATAACTTTTATCTGGGGAATATGTTTGACGTTTTTACAGCTTTTGTATAGAAAATGTGTCAAACTGCCATATTTATTCCTCAGGTAAAAGTTATCTGACGATTGAAAAATCGGCCCTTAGACAAATTACAAACATTTTCTGACGGCGGGGGAATACAGCATATGGAAGTCAAAACATCGTCAAAACAACAAGGAAACTAGCATATCTTCAAAACAAAATTTCGAAGACATGTGAGATAACAACCCGTACTGGGATCGCGTGGTGGATTAATGCGTGGTGATTGTGACCTGACATGTATTGCTCCTTGTATGCATTGAAGACATTATAATCATGGTGATTAATTATTTTATGTGAGATAATATACTATAATCTAAAGTTAAGCCTGACTCCATGTAGCTAATGAAAAAGATACAATCACTTTTCACAACTTTAATATGCAAAAATAAACGCACAAATTAAAAACATTGCAGCCTGTCCTTTTCAAGGCTCTTTAGAATATGTAGATTTCAAGGTTTTAGTATCATTAGAAGTTATTAGTTCCCACTAATGGTAGCCATTAACGTTATGATACACTTGCTCAAGTTTAGACCTGTGCAAGTCTGCGTGACACCGAATCTCTCAGATAATTGTGCTAATTAATTGCACACAAGTTAATGTATACTTGTGCAAGTCCAATTTTGCGCAAGTATCGTAGTAACGTTTGTGGCCTGCTTAACACTGTTTGTCCACCGCACAACGCCAACGGAACGTTGACGAGAACCGAGATTATTCGGACCGGACGTGACGTCTCGGTGACGGCTTGCGGTGGACATGCGGCCATAGTAAATGTATGTATCGCTACTTCGGCGCCGTCATCTCGTTCTCGTTGACATGGCGGTTGACAAACAGCCTAAACAGCACTATTCAATTAGTTTTAACGACTATCTAGTTACATTTGATCGGTAGTTATCACGTTATTCGCGACTAGCTTCTGCCTGCGACTTCGTCCAAGTGAAATTTCATGTTTTCCATTCCATTCCTGTGTCATCCATTTTTCAAGCACTTCCTGACATCTGATTGAGCTGAAACTTGGCATACTTATATAACTGCAGTGACAATGGAAAATAATTATGATACTATGGAACTGGTCTGATGATAGAGCCGGAAGGTGGCCATGTGAACTCCTCAACTAAACTAGATAGCCCTGATGTGTTTGGGCTCGTTAATTTTTGTCTTGACAAAAACTATAGCCTTAGGTGTAGTCCAGAGTCTGATGATGGAGCTGGAATGTGGCCACAGGAACTCCTCAACTAAATTAGATAGCTCTGATGTGTTTGGTCTCGTTAATTTTTGTCTTGACAAAAACTATAGCCTTAGGTATAGTCCAGGGTTTGATTATAGAGCCGGAAGGTGGCCACAAGAACTCGTTAATATTACAAGATAGCCCTGTTGCGTTGGACTTGTTGGATTTATCTTGAAAAGTACCCTACAAGTGAAGGTGATAGAACAGATATTTAAACAAATTCTAATGCTAAAAAGTACAAAGTAAAAACATAACATAAAAAACATAACATCACGCCTGTATTCCCCGAAAGGTTAAGTAGAGGTGTACCTATAGTATACCCACATTACTACAAACAACTACTGCTACTGCTGAGCATGAGGTCCTGGGTTCGATCCCGGGTCGGGCAAAGTGTTATTGGGTTTTTCTATCTGGAATTTCTCAATAGCAGCCCGGAGTCAGGATTTGTGCCCGGGTGACGGCAATAGGCTCGCCCCCTATTACATGGGATTTAAACATAACTGGCGAAATGTGGGTTTATACAGAGTAAAATATAGGTAAAAATCTTTTTAAAAACAAACTTTTAATTAACTAAAAAGTACTAAATAAAACTTACGTAAGTGACACGTCTTTATTATTTTCTTAAAAGCTTGAGGCGTGAATGACCTTCTTACACTTTACCCTTTCCGGGACATGAACGATACACAAAACAGTTTTATCGTTATGACATCTGTGGGCGTTTAGTGTCCCGGAAAGTGTTAATGATAAGCCTCAAGCTTTTAAGTAAATATTAAAGTTCCATGTTTAACGATATACATAATTATAACGAAGGATGGACTGTGTGAAAGATGACATGACTAGAAAGGGGGTGACTACCGAGTGGACGACTAATATACTTCTCTATCTCTATGGAAGAAAGGGACATGTTGCGCCGACTCCAAATAAATTGGAATAAAGGCGGGAGAATAATAACTTTTTAGTTCATTAAAAGCTTGTTCTTAAAAAGATTTTTACCTACATTTTATAATATAATATATATAACACAGCAATACTGTAGCTTCCCATTAGTGAAAGAATTTTCGGAATCGGATCAGTAGTTCCGATGATTACCCTACATACAAACTCACAAATTTTACATCTTTATAAGTATATACAGGGTCAAATTAAATTAGCTAGCGTAACTCAGCAGACGTGATGGGTCTCAATATCTAAACACGATAAAATTAAAATTAAAAAGATTTGATGTTTTTTCTGGTACTGTTTTTACTTGAAGTATGAGTTGAGAAAATCTGTTTTCTTTTGTTTTGTCCTGTTTACATATCGATACCCATCACGTCTGTGAAGTTTACACACAAAAAAATCTTAACTGATATTTCAAGTGACTACACTATCTGCGGTCGATGACCCCACAAAAAATTCATCAAATTAATGTAATTTTTATATTATTGTTTTTATATAATATCGATGCCATCACGTCTGCGGAGTTTCACTAGCTAATTTATTTTGACCCTGTAGATGTGTCAATTTATTCGCACGGCAAAATATAACATGTTTGAAGAAGTGTCGCAACATTTTGATCATGATTTTATTTAAATTCACTGCTTTACATGGGCAAGGCCGTGGACGTTTGCAGTATGGATGATTATTGCATTTTAACCCGTCCTGTCTCACTCCTTGAAAAATGTCTTTCACAAGGCTTTCAAGCCCTCCCTCACCCTGTGTTGCCTTCAGTCAAATCATTTTGAAGACAGTGATAGACACGCATTTTCCGTTGCTGCCTCAGCGTCTCTATCTTCGAGGCCGATTGTTATCGATTTTTTTATCCAAATCATCAACGTCAATTTCACCAAAATTGACGTTGGTTTGGTTGGGTTGGGATGGTTTCGTTTGAAGAATCGAATATATTTGCTAAAGAACTTTACATTTACAGCATTACGACGACATTTCAAATTGCATTCTACATTGCTAAAGAAACCCTCCCTTATAGGTAAGGAGGGAAATTGACGATTGGGTTCAAGAGCACATGCATGGACATGGTTTGGACATAGGTGTTTCTGACCCAACCATCATTTTGCAACAGGAACTACAGCCTTTTATGACCTTTAAAGCCAAACGCAGATTGGCGGCAGCACAACGCATTTACTCACAAAAAAGTGCGGTGTAGCCCGTCTGTAGTGTACGTTGGTCCATATAAATTGTACGAAAGTAATGTAGAAGAATTTATGCAATGTTGTACGACCCGTCCAAGTCTGGGGACCACAGATGACAAGACAGCTATTTGCTTATGAGTTAACAATAACAGTCCTAACGTCAAGGTTCCCGAATATCGCAATATAACAGAATATCGGCGATCAATTACAATTTATCTGCATTTTATTGGACGCCGCACCTTGACGAAGAACGTGAACGTAAACGTTATTGCTCCTCCTGTTTTATAGCTTTCTTCTTTATATCCGTATCGTGTGCTGGTTAATATGAGCCGAAGAGGCTATAAAATAAATAGAAAAGATCTTTTAGAGTTTTACTTAGGAACTGAATCACACTGCGGTCATGCGCCGTATGAGACTGTCATTTGTCTCATCATACCAATTATATATTTGGGTCATAATACTGAACAGACTCTTCGCGTCATTTTGTCGAGACTGAATTTCATGCTATACTAGCAGCGCTCCGCAGTTTTACTCGCATAGCTCTCGATCCCGTGGAGATATCGGGATAAAATTATCATGTGTGTTAATCCAGGTTATAAACTGTCTGTGTGCCAAATTTCATCTAAATCCGTTTAGTCGTTTTTGCATGAAAGAGTAACAAACATACATCCATCCTCACAAACTCGTTTATAATATTAGTTGGATAGTATGTCTAAATAAAGTCTATTGGAGCTCTTTTTCGAGTTGGCTGTATGTAGGTAAAACTCTGCCCCTTACCCTCTCGAGTTTTAACGACCATTTTTGATAGGATAAATTAAAACTGTTTCTGCCGTGTAGTAGTACAAAAAAAAAACATAGATCTCAAACGTCGAACAGATTTTTGTCAAAAATATAGCAGAATGTACTGAAATTCTTTTCAAAAGTGATTCATCGTGTACGTTATTCTCCTGCGAAAATAATACTAAGTCCATGTTTCTTTGTTACAGAAAGCAAGTAAACTCTAGCCATGTTCTGAGTTATCCCTATTATCGTGGCATGAATACGCATTGCTGGACGAATTCATTCAGGCCTCAATGTGAACTGTCGCTATTCATCACACAATGGGCCACTTCCCATTTCACGAGATCGTTGTTGCTCGACCATTTATTGAGTACCTACCAGCACTTCCCCCCGCGACTTCGTCCACGTAAATTTCGTACTATCCCCTAAATTTTACCATTGACTACCCCTTTTAACCCCGTCAGGGGTAGATTTTCGAAATACCCTGATACACTGAGGTTCGAGTTAATCGGAACGCGCAAAAATTAAAATTCTTCCATACAAACTTTGACACCTCTCAATCCTTCTTTAGGGGTTAGTTTAGAAAAACAAAAAAAAAATACAAACTTTATAATTTACTAAGATAAGTATTCGTGCCAAGTCTCAAGTTTATTAACTCAAGGAATAAGATTTTTCATAGAAATAAAATGCCCCCTTTTCACCCCCTTAAAGGTCGAATTTCCAAAGACCCCCTTAGTAGCAGCCTCAGCGGTTTAGGCTCTGCGTTGATGAATCAGTCAGTCAGGACAAGTAATTAAATATGTATAGATTGTGCAATGCATTTTCTGGGCACTAGTTGTGCCTTTTGAATATACCTACTACATATGCACGTTAGAGTTATGTAACAATTCTAGCTCAATTGAAAAAATCTCCTCAACGAGTTACACATCACGCCTGCCTTCTCCGACGAGGTGAAGGTGTACCTACAGTACACCCACTTGCCTTCAAATATGAGTTCAAAGGTACAGACAATAATGGGAAATCCATATAAAAAGTATAATGTGTTGATTGTGATTAGTGAGTCTATCCTGTAGACATATCCTTTAATATAACAGAATCGCATAACAGCAAGAAAACGGTGACAAAAGAGTCTTCAACTTTGGAGGTAATAACTTAATTTAAACCTATTAAACTTTTAAGTATTTTAACAAGAGTAAGTTTCTTATCGATTAAAGTACGTAATTAATTATTTGTTATTAATAACAGATTGCATTTCTTCATCAAAGCCACATCCAACAAAGGTAATGTTTAAAGTTATGCCAAGTTTAATTATAACAAATGTATTGTTTCCTAAGCGGGGCACCTGTTGTCATAACAAAAGACATTATTATATTAAGCACCATTTTGTTCTTATCACGATCATTGATAATTTATATAAAGCGAACGTTGTTAAAATGTTAGTAATAAACTTTCTCCAGAGAGTAAAACTTCATAATTGATTAAAATCTCACGTTTTATATAGATTTTATGTACAAAATTGATGAATCAAGAAAGTGAAATGATGCAGTAGAATGTCTGGTAAAAAACGAAAGTACATGATGTATATCGACTAGCTTGAATTTTAACAACAAGTGGTGCTCAAAGAAGGCGGATAGCATTACAGTTCCGATAATATAATATCAGCGTGCTTACACTCGCCAGTTACCTATAAAGCAGAGCCATGGGCTATAGGGAATGGATAAAGGGATAATCAAGATACGTATGCACTGTCTGTACTAGTAAATTATCAGGATAATTATTTCCGAACCCATTGCTTGAGTACGTGCCTCGGAAAGCACGTTAAGCCGTTGGTCCCAGCTGGTATTCGTAGATCTTCGGCAGTCGTTACGGGTAGTCAGAAGTCCAAAAGTCTGACAACCAGTCTTACCAAGGGGTAACGTGTTACTCAGTAACTGGGTTGTGGAGGTCAGATAGGCAGTCGCTCCATGTAAAATACTGGTATTGAGCTGCAACCGGTTAGACTAGAAGCCGACCCCAACAGAGTTAGGAAAAGGCTAGCCAGATGTTTGTTTGCTTGAGTACGTGAGAGCACTGGAGATGATGAAGATGTGGGGAAAATAAGAATATAATATGGCCATCATGTTATAATATGGCAATCATCTTCAAGGAGGATCTACAATCTAACGTTTTTAAATAATCTTTCAAAGACACAGCTGCCAGATTTTTTGCATAAATTCTACTTACAGAGCCATGATGATGACACGATACGCACATCATATGACTTTAATATAATCAACAAGGTGTCCCTTGATAACACTTTACAATGTGCGCTGTAAAATGAAGAACTCATTGTCGTTTCAATTAAAAACAATAATTCTTTGTATAAGTGGATACAATTGGACGGGCCAGGAGTATGTGGGGTTGTGAGACTGGGGCTTAAGTGGGATTATGTATTTAAAGATAGCTTACACGTGTATAAGTTATGTCCAGGCCTTCACCAAATCAATCAATCTATCTATATATCTATACAAATAAGTAAAGTTGAAGTGTCTGCTTGTAGTGTCAAAATAACAGTTTTTTTAATAAATGCATATGAAAGTATATATGGTACTTATAACAAAAACATAATTTAAAAATTTTTGTCTGTATGTCTGTTTGTTCCAGCTAATCTCCGAAACCGTCGGATCGATGATGACGGGACTTTCACTGGCACTGGCTGGCTAGCTGATGTTATAAGGAGTAACTTAGTCTACTTTTATTTTAGGAAAATAATTAAGGTTCCGCGCAAAAAAATTTAAACCCCTGAAATTGTGAACAAAATCCGATTCAAATAGGGAAGTATATTGACATCCACGTGGACAAAGCCGCGGGCAACAGTTAGTTTCACATAAGCCTACATGGGCACTTATGAAATGTCAGAAGCTAGGTGCACGGTTCCAATTGGTCGTTTCCTATGGAGAAGAGCCGGCAAGAACCTCCACGGTCCTCACAGTCATGGTCTTTTAAAAATAATTGGTTTTTACAATGTTTGTAAAATTACAGTGTTAATAGGTATGTGAGGACAGTGTAGGCCTGTCAACAAGTACCTTGTACTTAACAAAATAGAAAATGGTCTACAAATCTACAGTTTATTAAGCCCACAAAGCTCTCACATTCACAAAATATAAATTAATCTAAACTTAATGACATGATTGCCATTACAACTGTATCAAATCTGAATTAATATCCTGTTCACAAAAGCCACTAATAAATAGTTGAAATTAGAATTGTAGGTATATATACAATGACAAGAAGAGAAGATGTTGATAAATGATAAATGATTTTATTTCTGTAAGTAGGTTTATACAAACACTTTTACGTTGAAATATACCTATTACGATTAATATGAATAACACTTTACAATGTAAATGTACGTGTATGTATGTATGTAAACAAGACGTCTCTCTATGTACCTATCTGATCAGTGCATTTATTACTCGGGAACCACATAGAACAAAGTGATTTGGTTTTTAATTTCATAGGTATATGGTAATGTTCTCTGGTTAGGTTATGTATTGTTATGTTAAGTATGGTTAGGTAACATATTGCTCAGAAGCTAGTTGTGAATAAGGGCCCTATGAAGATATATTCATACACACATACTACATAACTCCATGGGGGTAGGCAGAAACAACAGAACGAAACCTAAAACTACAGTGGCGCAGCTACAATTATCGTGAGAGGGAAGCCGAAGAAAAAATACTTCAGTTCTCATAAACTCTAGATAAGCTCAAAAATTAAAGCCCTGATAACTCACCGTAGTTCGGCTTCCTAAGTTACCTACGAAGCGGTGCTGCGGACTGCTGCGAGGGCCGGTTTATTTTGACACTGATATTATATCGGAATTCTTTGTTTAGACAAAAAATTGTAGGCATTTTTGTAATGTTTTTAGTCATAAGGTGTATTACAACTGGTATTAAATATATCTAATGTGCTGTGATACACAGTTACACACACAGGTGTACCATATTATTTGACATAGTAGACATTAGGAAGAGTGGTTATTCCGAAGGGAAGCCGATAGGAATCGGGTTGTATGAAGGCTGCGCCCCTGTAAACCTATGAAGATAATGACAAGTAGGTATTTACGTAAGTTTTATTACACAATACTAGTAATTTGTCTTATCAGCATCCACGTATTGGATATTATCACCGGTGACCCGCGTGTTATGTTTGACCCTTTGATTACGATACTACAGTTAGTCGGTAAGAAAAAAAAAAACTTAAAAGTAAATTGTTAACTCAAGTTACATTTCTCTTTTTATTTATTACAGTAGGTTACTTTTATAGATGGATTAACGAAAACTTTAGAAACGCATAATTATGCTTTTCATTTCCATGTCAATGAAGTGAGAGACCAATAGATTTGTTAGAATATATAATACTTATACATTGTAAATCTGTAGCCTTGTTTAGCTGACATTAGAATGTTCTTTTCTAATCTGTGGTCACTGTCATATAGTCAAATTTTTGTTAACGTGCTATCTCGCTCTTCCCTGTTGTACGCCCGTCACTGCAAAGTTCGCGTGTGTCATTCTTTTATTTTTACTGATACTCACAACTGTTATTTTATCTGTTATTTTAACTGCCAGGGCTTATTTCTAATCTTATATTTTGAATTGTTTTTAATTATTTATTTTTACATTGTTCTCACATATAGAAGCAACAAGAACAATGTACCCAGGATTTTGTAATAATTTTGATTTAAAAGAGTGTCCACGGAGTTTCTTGCCCATTCTTCTCCATAAAGATTTACGTTTTGGAATGGGCGACTAGCTTCAATTTTCTGACTAACTGGCTGACTCTTCAACAATTCAAAAGTGCCTGTAATTGGTTTAATTGAAATAAATGCGAATGAATGAATTGGTTTAATTTAATTTAATAAATAGTTTGAGTTATCAAAAACCTTGTTTAATTTAACAAGATTATTTCATTTCATGATCAGCCGGCTTATTTTGTAAAAATCTCAGCTTGAAAACTTATGTGAAGTGAGCTTGAAGTTAGCTGTCACTCCACCTGATGCTAGAGGTTGACACTATATTGACATCTCACTTCAAGCTCACTTAACGTATGTTTTCTCGGTGAGATTTTGACAGAATAGATCGACTGTTGAGTTTATGATTATTTGTTCGCCGCTTGTACATGCTAAGAAAATTTACTGTGTCTGCTGCAGACAGGATACACGATAAGATTGTTTTCGGGCAGTGGTGCATAGGGTAGTCTACTCTAGTCAAGTCTATTATATTTGTGAGTGAAGAATAGAATCATATTAACTACGAAGCAAACAAATATTATAATTGCATATTAGATGTATAAAAGAATGAAAAAGGAAACAAAATACAAGAGACTTTAATGGGCTTATCTAATTCTACAAGAAAAACATGAGTTTGGTGGGTTCATTACTCTTTATTACCTCACCCACCCCGCCCCTCCCTATACCGCGGCAGCACAGAGCGCGTCGTGTCTAGCACAGACAAGATTTTTTCTTGTTCAGCACCGTGGCAGTGTGAACAGTTCGTGTGTAGAATCGACACGAATTCTTGCGTAGGCCCGGTGACTTTTCTTAGCGTGTACAAGCAAAGTTGAAGTTGACACATCATAAAATATTTATTTCAGAGCTGTGAGTTATATGAATAAATCGAATGTTGAATTCGATTATTGATAAGATGCGTACCAACTTGATAAAACGTGGCTCAACCAATATCCCCTGGAATGTTTCCGCAGCCATCAATATTTTCATTATTTTTATCGATAAAGGGTGTGTTTATTTTGATACGAGAGTGCGATACAATAATGTAAGTCGGAGGTGGCTTGTAAACTGTGGGGTTTTGCCGCTGTCAATATATTGTACACTTGTACAAGGCTGTCTTCAAATATTTGTTAGTTACATGACTTTTAGCAAAGATTATCTTTAGAGTTCTGCTTGTTTTTTGGGAGTATTGTTTTAACCTTTAAGTTATTGTCACGCATTAGATATTTACATAATCTTGTTGAGCTACTTAGATGGAACAAGGTCGACTGTAAACTTTTGTCGTCAATCAGTACCTATTATTTTCTGAATAGGTTCAAATAACCCATTAGGTAAGACTAGAAGCCAACCACAAAATATTAGGAAATACGCCAGAAAAGTAGGGCTAGTGGCCAGTAACCATACAAATTATAATAAAATAAAGTAATTCGTAAATTGAAAAATTAAAACTTTCCAACAAACTAAATAATAAAGCTCTCTCTGTCCTTCAATTTGCCTACTCTTTGCACGTTATTCGTTTTAATTTCATTGATGCGATGTTATGATCCGTGACCCCGGCAAATTACCTCTGCGCTACAGTTCTTTAAATACAGGTTGCTCCAAGATGCTATTTTAGAAAATTATAAATATATCAATAAATAATAACGTTTAATGAAATTAAAATATTTTCATAAAACGAAAACGCGAAATTGTATACGTGTGTTAAGGTCGCCATTAAAACTGCACGCTGTATGGCTTACTTGAGCGTGAGTTGTTCACAGGGGCTTTTACTAAGCATCTAAAGGCCTATACAATGGCTTTTTAAGCCCTATGCCTTTCTCAGTGAGTTCAAGGACAAAACGCTCAAGAATAAAGGTAACCTAATCTAAATTAATTACTTACAAGACCTTCACCTGAGTGAAACGATCAATCGTTAATAAGCTAGCCTTCACGAAAGCCATTTATAAATCAGTAGGAATGTCTGAATTAATCACAAGCCGAGCCGGGTGCAATCGATAGTTTGTTGACGAACATAAAATAGACAGAAGTTCCATTGCAAGGAAAGGAATAGCTGTGGACGAAAAACGAAAGGGTCTCGAATCATTGCAGCAACAGACTCTGGGCTGTATGTAATTCAAATTTTCTTATGTTTTTTGCAATTTGCAGGTCAGTATTAGGTTGTCTGTTGATTGAAATAGGATTCGTGACCGTAATAAATATGTATTTACAAAATTATGATCATTTAAGTCATCAATACAACTCTCTAAGACCAAGTAATCCTATTGAATGATTATTTCATGAAATCTTGACATTTGAGGATTATAATAGACACCAAATAATAAAAATAAAATAAAATTAAAAATTAAAGGGGGGGGGGGGTCTCCTTATAAACTTTTGATTTTGAAAACTGTTTTTTCTTACCATGGCATGTGGGGTGTCATTATCTAGAACTCATCGAGAAGATTTCAAAATATTTTTATTTTTTTTATCTTCATAAATGAAGAAATAGGGGGCGGTAAAAGTTTTCAGTTATAGACCATTTTTGTACGAGCTCTATCGCAACAACTAAACAAGTTAGGAATTTGAAGTTTCTGTATAATACTGTGTTTAATCAACAAATACTATAAAATGCCGATTAATACGGTATTTTATTTTAATATGGGCGATTTTCTGCAACTGAAAAAAAATAACTTTGTAATTCACATCATTCAGCATCATTATGAAATACAAAGTTATCTTTGTGATTGTTAAAATATAAGGTGAAAAATAAATATTATTCATTTATCTGAACTAAAAAAAACTGAAGTACCCTCGGTGTCCGAGTCCTACTAGCATTTGGCCGGTTTTTTTGAGCCAATCTGTCTCAAAAGGCAGTTGAAATTTTAACATGAACTCATCAAATCATTTCAGCATATTAAACGAAACGAACTATTTAGGGCTTCTAAACAATCTGTCACACGACACAGGTCACGAAAAACACAGACACTCCCTCGATTCGTGCATAATGGTCGACTTGGCACGCGAAATCAGGGGGGTGGATATGTCGGCCCAAATATTATCCAGGTTTGAAGCGACGGAAGTATCTGCTGTCCTTCTCTATGATAGGTACATGGTGACCTAAAATAACGAATATTAATTCGTTTTCGTGACGTCTAAACCGCGAGGTGAAACGGGGAAGCGGAACGGAAAATAATTTGTGAAAGTGGCTTGAGGTGTCCCTGAATGAGTTTAGTTTTTATATGTAAATAAATAAAAGAGGCAATTTTGCCAAATTCCGTATGGCTTACAGATCGTTACTGGTTAATGGTGGGATTCTTGTATCTTTGCCAATATTAAACTTCAACGTGGTTTTGAAGAGGGATTGGTATTTTATCTAAACTCTGTGGAATCTTTTATTAAACCGAATTCCACAAAGTGTTATTGGGGTTTTCTATCTGGAATTTATCAGTAGCAGCCCGGAGTCTGGATTTGTGCCCGGTTGATGGAAATAGCATAAGCATAATCAGCCTATAACGCTCCCACTGCTGGGACACAGGCCTCCTCTCTGTGAGAGGGAGTGGGCCGTAATCCTCCACGCGGGCCCAGCGAGGGTTGGTGGATGTCACATGTCTTCGAGTTTCTGGTTTTGGGTCATGCCGGTTCCCGCACGATATTTCCTTCACTGTTTTGAGAGCAGTGGTGATGAAAATAAATTACACAAAATAAAGCGGCTTTCTGGGTTCGAGCCCACGACCTACAACTCGTAAGTCCGTTACCACTGGGTCACCACTGCTCTCAGATAGCGATAGGCTCACCCCCTATTACATGGGACTTAAACATAACTGGCGAAATGTGGCTGAGCTTTAAGTACACCTCTGCTCAATCCTTCGGGGAAACAAGGTGTGATGTTATGTTGTGTAGTCTTTTATTGTCTTTCAAAATAGGATTTAAGAATGCTGTAAAATGCATGAGGTGCCTTGCAGTAGTTTGAAAAAAGCTAAGTATGACCATATGGTCAGACAATAATGAGTAATTCTGTATCTTCCAAGTTTTTAACATTAAGTACATAGGTACAGTAGCGGTCAGAACTCCAGTGCCAGCATTACAAAACTATCGCATCGTTACTCGTCGCACTTGAGACCTTGTTCTATTTAGGCATTTCACACGCACATATACACCCGTATATTGCACTCTTTCATCACGAACCAAATAGAAAAACGCGGTTTAAGATCATCATCATAGCCTATCGCGGAATGAGAAAAAGACAACGAATATTAAAATATTCGTTGTCTTTTTCTTTTATGTGACTAGTTTAAAAACTAGTCACATAAAAGTTGAGGGTAGATTTGAAACAAAATCAATTTTCTGACTGTAGTTAGAATGGTATGACGTTGTTGGTTGGTGAAGTTTTGTAGTTATGAGCGTTTGTGTTATTGATATTAAAGGTGTTGAGTTTGAAGATTTTTATTGAAAATGCAAGCAAATATAAATATTGAAGCCAGGGCGAACATTGTAGCCTTGCATAACAATGGGTGTAATATATCTGAAATATCAGAAGAATTGGGACAAACATCTTCTAAATACTTTAACATTTCACAAGGGGAGTGAGTTCATGTCAATAGTTCATCAGTTTACAAATTTCCTTTGAAATGGCATTTCGTATTCTTACGCGCGTCTTGCATAATATATCTCCGATCATTTGTTTCTAAATATAGACCTGATATTACGTCAGAGTGAATGAGAATACATGAATGAATGACTGAAGCCAGAACTATGTTATCAGCTAATGGAGGAAGTGGCATGTGGACCTGATATGTACAATCCCTTAATCATTTACGTCAATCATAGGAAAATGTGCATTTATTCTTGTTTCGATCGATTTAGATCTTCACTATGTATAACGCAGTGTATGGTTGGAATCTCCTACATGTCTTGGAAATTGAACAGTCATGCTGGACAGGCCTGCCAGTAATGGACAGAATCACGTTGTCAGAAAGCTAGGGTACCTACTTCCTTTATTGTTGACGTCATAATACTCTTATTTTGTCCTTCAGCTATCTATGAAAGTTAAAGATGAAGGGTCTTTCCGGGTATGACAATGGATATTTTTAGCTTGGATGCCGAATTTCTGGCTGTAATTAATACAAAATATTTTTGGCTTATACCTACTTTAACATTTTTATCGTACTACCCAGTTACTGTACAGTTACGGTTGTGCAGGTCAGATAGGCAGTCGCTCCATGTAAAATACTGGTATTCAGCTGCATCCGGTTAGACTGGAAGCCGACCCCAATATAGTTGGGAAAAGTCTGGACAGGCGATGATGACTTTTCTACAATGATAGTCACGAAACTTTTTAAAAATTATCAGACATCGACCTGTAAACCGAGGTCATGATTAGAACTTTGAAAAATTTCCGTAGAAATCTCACAAAACATGATTGATTATATTATTTGTTTATTTTTTTATGTAGGACAAACTACTCAATACTTACAAGTTTCGTGTCCGGTTATCATGTTAGTAAATACAGATATTGATAATAATGGCTAATGGGCGATAAGGGCGGTTGCTCTCAAAGGGAAATTAATTATTATTATAATATGTATATTGAATGAAGATGTAAACACAGAAAGTAGGTCTAATCATACGATATAATTGCGCACGCGTACAATGCTGAATGGATCAAGTAGATAGGTAGCAATTATCTGGAGATTAGCGCGTTCAACCAAACAAACAAACTCTTCAGCTTAATATTATATAGTATCACTGACAGCTCGTGAACGCGGTTAGATGTGCTGATCACGTTCTGTTGCATTTATAAGA
Source organism: Fissipunctia ypsillon (assembly GCA_947568875.1). Lineage (NCBI taxonomy): Eukaryota > Metazoa > Arthropoda > Insecta > Lepidoptera > Noctuidae > Fissipunctia > Fissipunctia ypsillon. Next base: position 21,636,621 of record OX387649.1, read on the forward strand.
GGCATGAGGAACAGGGTGTAAAGTTCACTCATCCTCTATGAAAAGGGAGGATCCTTCGACCAGACGGGTGTTGTGTCTGGTGGGCTACTGCCCGACGGTTGATGTCGGGATGTTGTATATATGCTAGTCGCGCGGTAAACTCTGATTGCGCGATGCAGGATTTTTGCGTGACATCAGTGTGATGCGTTCCATTGTGGCGATGTAGATATGCCACCACACATTGGTGAAATTCGCACTTTATCACAACACCCACACAAAGGCTAGGGGTGGCCTATTCAGTACTCAAATCTGTGTGGTTCTTTCCTCAAAAGACCATTAATTTCAGTCACCAATCTACATGGTCCTCATAGTATGGCCTGACCAAGATTATGTCTGGACTTTAAAACAGATTTTGACCCCTGAGTTTGTTTCGCCATTTCTTCTCAGGGGTAGTCAGATAGGAAATGTCGATTCCATCTAGCGTATTTAATATTTTTGTGTAAAAGTGATTCTGATATCCTATTTACAGAATAAACCATTTCATTTCATTCGCTGGAGCTCACTCACGATGTAAACTACACGCATTAGTAGCCTTTAATAACACCTACGAGCATTAGCTTGATGACAGACTAAACTTAGGTCTTTACTGTAATAGTCCCCTTAGGGTGATACCGATCGTGTGACATTAGTGCAATGACACGTGGGTACTACGGTCTGTACAGGGTAACCGGTAAGCGTATGCATGAATTAGAAATGTCCTTGCCATCATCAAGGTTAGATAACATAAATTGTGCTGCGGAACGTGGAAGTGTTTTTGTATTCAATCAATCAATCAAAACTTCTTTATTAGGACACCAAGATCCATAATGTTACTAATACCTTATAGCTAGTGTTAGTGTTTTATTAAAATTATTATTTTTATTTAAGTTTGAAGCACTTTGCACAGAAGATGACCAAGTAAGGTACAAGTTTCTCACTTGGCCATCCTCTCCACAAAATGCCTCAAAATGGGAGAATAGAAACTCTCTGACACTGTTTCCAGAATGCTGTTGCTACTGGCCCGTGTTCTGGTTACTAATGATGTGATTTTTTTTCGAAAGACCAAAGAAGAGTATTGAGATGAAGATATACGATAAGTATTACATGGTATTGTTATATCTGAGCAACCTAGTCATACCAGCAGCCAATGATGACTGGCTATTTCTAAGCATGCAGTCTCCCAACTACAGTCCGACCGTTGAGAGAATACGTTTCTGACACCTGTTAGTTGGACAATTTCTACTTGTAATATTGTAATAAGGATCAAATTCGCAAAACACACCTTCGTTAGTATGAACGCATTCTCTCGACGGTCGGACTGTAACGTTCCAATAACAGCCGAAACTGATAACCTATTTTCAGTAAAAGACAGATCGCTATTGATGGTAGACAGTATAATTCTATCTGTCCTTATGTCAGGCCGGTAAGATTCCATAATCTCTTATAGATTATTGGGACGTTAAAACCGTAGATAGATAGGGTTTTCTATCTCAAGTATGCCAAAACTGGTGATAGGTTATTGGGTTCAGCCGTAAATGATCAGAAGGCCAATTTCCGTAATTAAAAACGTTCAAAATCTAGTTGCAATCTCATCCCAGCGACAATTAATGTCAAAAATCCCGTATAATTTTTGACAGCTTGAGAGATTCTTAAAAATACGGGAACTGTCCCCCTGATAGCATGTCGTCACTATCTGGTATGCTTGGCATATGGATGCTACTCTTCTTGACTGAAGCTGATTTACTGATAGAGGTGGCTTTTCCTAACTAAAGGTCTATGACTGCTAGTATTGATATGTTGAATTTGTGTTGATAATAATTCCCTAAAACCAAAACACACGTTCATTGTTTTCCATCTACACTCGGCAGCAGATATTATGTGCTACTGTAAACATCTTTAGATACTTTTAGATACACCAACAGTGTTTAGTTAATAGAGTGAAGGACGGGCGAGGAAGAAATAATAAAATAAACCGGCCAAGTGCGAGTTGGACTCACACACGAAAGGTTCCGTATAAAAAATATGTAGTGTTAAATATTTTACGGTGGTACTGAACCGTACAATATTTAACACTTCATATATAGATATTTTTTTAATACTTTATTAAAAATAAATACGTTTCTTTTATGGGGACCCCGTCTAATTTTTGACTTTATTTAATTTTTATTTATTTGCTGTTATAGCGGCAATAGAAATACACACTTTGTGAAAATTTCAACTGTCTACCTATTACGGTTCATAGGATACAGCCCGCTGACAGACAGACGGACGGACGGAGGCATCCTTCGGGTACGGAACCTTAAAAATGTAACGTAAATGCCGTGTAGCCTGTGGATAATCGATTCCACTTTCTACTGGGTATGAGTTTTGAAGACACATCACACATAAGATTATGTAGCGATGAGCACACAATGACAACTTTAATAAGGCTATAAACTAAGTGTTCAATTGGCAGTTTCACGGTGTTATTTTGAATGAAAAATATCAGTTTTTCACTTAAATGGACAACTCACCAATCAGTTCATAAGAGAAGATGACCACCGGGGTATTTACTTTAAAACACTAAAAAGTAATTAAAATACATCTTTACTGGGAAATCTTCACCTTTTTTAAAGTCTGATAAGAAGGAATAAAGTAGCCAAGTTTGACGGAGAAGGTACATCTCTCTAGTTAACGTCAGTCATATTTTAACTACTGTGGGCGTGCTGTGGGTAGTGTTGGTTATTGCGAAATAAATAAACCGTTTGCAGTTCAAATCAAATTATAATTAACGATCAAATTAAGCACACTAACTGTTGACACAGTGGTAGGTACACGACACAAATATACGGAACGCGGGACAGTTTCTAAACGTGTTCACTGCTCGACAGCCACCGACCAACTCTGCTTAACTCCGATCGACGAGCACATGCTGTAGACTGTCGAGCGCCGCTTGGTGGCGCTGGCATCCCGATTAGTCAAACGACGACTAACGTATGTCCGACTTTCATGTCAACAGTTAAATTGAAGATTCAACTTCATCAGACTGGCAGGTGTGAACTAGAAAAAGAAAGTTGTCAAATTGCAGCTATCAGACCTTGGAACTGTGCCAGGAAAATGTAGGCAAAGAATTATATGTATTTTATTTAAATTTAAAGCCGATTTTTCAACAAGCAATTTATGTTTAACCAATCCAGACTCAGACACTGTCTTCATAATATTAAGTGCGATTGATTTATATTTAACTACTTTTGGATGTCCAGTATCTAATTTTTTGACATTTGGATAGAATTAGTTTTCAGATACATAATAATATGGTGGAAGTACCTATACGTGTATAATATACACTTATGGGTACTTCCGGAAAACGGAACCCTTAAGGGTCACTTGTGTGTCTGTCTGTAAGTCTATCACAGACAATTTGCTCCGAATCTATTAGACCGATTAAGTTGAAATTTGGTACACATATCAATTCCTGTGACCCGAACATGGGCGTGTTACGTACATATTTTGGGAGACAAATAAGAAAAAAAAAAAGAAAAAGTTTTGCACACTGTTCCGTGTGACATAGCAAATGACAGGGCTTACTGTGAGGGCTTTAAGTATAATTTTTATAATTTTAAAATAAAGAATTTTGAAATTATTTAAGAAAATAGATGTAAATTGACCATTCCCCCCGAATTATCTCCGAAATTACTGTGCCAAAAATTAAAAAAAAAAAAACAGAAAACAGTTCTATACTTTATACTATTAGATATTAGATTACAGAAAAACCTATAGGTAAGAAGTCTATAGTTTTAAAATAATATGGTAAATCACCCAATATTACAAACTTATATTTGCAGTTGGAATGTATGGGAGAACATGTTTTTCAACTACAACTTGGGGTAAATTCATCCCAACGACCCTTGAATATGCGTGGTCTGACTCGTACTTGATCGGTTTTTTTCATGTTATACATAGCTACTACATTGAAAGAATTAAACATTTGGAAAGACACATGTGTACGTTCTCCATACAGGGAAACGCAATGCAGCTTTGCAGCAAAAATGATACTTCTGACCGTACGTCTTGTCGGTTCTACCTAATTTTCTCAGCAGGCTTTTATAAGGACCTTTGGTAATGTCGCAATAGATTGAGTCGCCAAATATTTACTCCGTGTATTGAACTCAAATTCAGTAGATAAAGGTAGCATCAATTACTCTCATGCCCTTATTAATAAACCCGGTGTAAAGTTATAAAAAATCCCACAACAAAATAACTAGGGAAATGTAGGTGTACACACATATTAAGGTACACCTCTTCCAAACCCTTCGGGGAATTACAGGCGTGATGTTATTTTATGTTAAAGTTATACCAAGCCTCGAATAATTTATGACTGAAATTAATACTGATGTACTTCGCGTTTATTAATACGCTTTCGCAAAAAGCTTACCGAATCAAGACGTACATCTCTATGTTCTATATAGCTTTGGTTTCTGCGTGGACCATTGTACGTGGGCCATGGCGGCCGTTGGTGGATATTCCAACCAGCCCAACTCCCTCCAGAAGTTGATTATGTCTCCTGGCCTTGAGAACATCTGCAAAAGATCTGGGTGATCCCAGAGTTTCTGTTCTAATCTGGGTAAAGACTGAACAGAGGACTGTCCGTTATTCCTGTTAAGTGGCAGGGTTTATTTAGCGAGCAGTGTCCCGTGATGGACTCCGCCATCAGGCGCACGCCGTTCCTGACCAGGCGTAATAAGCGCCTGATCAGCCTGCCATATAAAGATGGCATAGCTTCCCTGGACTGCCTGCAGCCTGGTGTCGAGGTCCACCAGATCTCTGTTTGTGTGTCGGTAAACTCTTGTAGTCACCTGCCTAGCTGGTTAAAGGCGATGGGCATGATATGTTCGGGTCCACAGAAGACGTGCTGGATACTCTCCTAGCTAGTTCATCAGCTGCGTCGTTACCTAGTGATCCGCTATGTCCTTTTATCCATTCCTGTGTTACACTGTTGCGGTTAGATACCGCAACACGTTCCAGTGCATTTTGACATTCTAGTGTCAGCCTCGAGGTAATATATTTTTTCCCTAAGGATTGGAGAACAGGAGCTAGACCACCACCTCTTAAAGCAGTATTATTGTAATATTACTTCAGTGTGGGAAAGAGATGGAGCTAGACGTCCTGTATAGCTCCATCTCTTTCTCACACTGAAGTAATATTAAAATAATACTGCTCTAAGAGGTGGTGGTTGGCCCTCAGTCTATTCGCGTCGAAGCGGTGCAGAACCAACGTAGGAGAACGAGCTCCTTTACGTCGACTAATGATAACCAACGCAGGAGAACGAAAAATTATCGTTGTAACGATAATTTTGCTGATATTGACATATTTGCATTGTCACTCGCACAGTTTAAAAATAGTATTTATAAAAAATCCTTTTAAATATGTAGGTGCCGCATAGTTTTAGTTGTTATAATCACACATCTAGTTTGTCACATGTCATTTCACAAGACACGATAGACAATAATTGTTTGCATAGTTTGCTTGGATCTTACTCGAACTATTTTTACAGTTGGATTAATTTGTAGATAACGATGCTGGTGACGTGATTACCAGTGATAGGAATAGGTAGTGCTAATTTGCCTAACCTTCGAGGAAGGAAGTAACATAGAGTGGATAATACCTCCTCTAAAATCCCGCAATAATTTTAATGACGTTAAAATCCCGGGATTTAAAAACCACGAATTTTTTATCGGACTTTATTTGTAGTTACAAATTATTGATTTGAAAAATCATAACATTTTTTAGGGTTACACACACACACACACACATTTATATCTGTAATTTGTATGGTGTACATGGTAAAGAGTCTATCTATCTATATATAAAGTCCAATAAATAATTCGTGGTTTTTAAATCCCGGGATTTAAACGTCATTAAAATTATTCCGGGATTTTAGAGGAGGTATTATCTACTCCATGTTACTTCCTTCCTCGAAGTTTAGGCAAATGAGCACTACCTATTCCTATCACTGATGATTACTTAAGTGCTTTATAAAATATCTGTACCTAAATATTAAGCACTATAGCGCAATTGTTTGTTATCCTGAAGAAATAAAATAAAAATAAAATAGAATGCGGCGCTGTCGGAGAGCATTACGTGTATGGGTGTCCCTCTCCTGGCTTCTATGGTGTAAGCCGCTTGTATAATACCCACACATTCTGCCCGGTAAACGGTGTTGAAGATTCCCAGCGGGCTTTATTATAATTAAGTTAAGGTCGTGAGAGAAAACTCCGAGTCTGGTTCCGGAGTCGGTCTTTGTTCCGCCGGTGTATACTCTCATCTCCTTCGGACTTACATCTCATTTTCACCTGGCATGTTGCTGATGGATGGGGATTGCGTGAGGAATGATATAAAAAAAGGGAGTGAATGGTAGGTTGACAGTTTACAGGGGAGAATGGAAGAAGAAAACGTGTTGTGTCGACCCTAAGTACCATGGGACCAGGGCAGGAAGATAATAATGATGAAGAATCAAAACTTACATCTCTAAACTGTGCTATCCCGGCCTCACCCAGCTCGTACATGGATACGTATGCTGCCTCAGGCTGCACGAACAGCTGGCACAGCACCATTTCCTCACTCCTGAACATCGACCCCATGGTGGCTGGTTATCTGCGGAAGAAGAAATAGTTGAATTGCGGAAAAATATAGAAAGGAAAATGAGTTCATTGTGGGCTTTTTTTTGCATTTTGGAATGTCTATCATAACAATTTGGTATCTTGTTTTACTCAGATAAATGTTCCTATTGTAATATTTGGTCTTTATACCACAGGAAGTTTATTGTTTTTGGTAAGTGAATTTACTTCGCAATTAACAATTACATGATGCGATTACAAATTGGTAGATACCTACCATTGGTTAGATATTATATTCATAGACTAGCTGTGCCTCGCGACTTCGTTCGCGTGGAAATCGTAAGATACACAATAAATACTAAAATACCAGCCACATTTTAATAAAACTCATTCGTCCCCCGCCCCGCCGCGCCGCGTTGCGTCACCCGCCCGCGCGCTTCTACTTCGTTAGCGTTCTTTCTGCCTTTTTTCTTTATGCTCGGCTCCAAGGGTCATAACGTGATGTCAAATGGCTTTTAACCATCCTCAAAAATTGGGCTACTAAATGCAAAAATAATTTTTAAATCCGAATTTTTGTTCACAATTTCATGGGTTTTAATTTTTTCGCGCGGAACCCTAATTCTTTTTCCAAAATAAAATAGCCTAACATGCTGCCCAAAATATGCTGACGTTATAAGGAGTACCGTATAACGAAAAGTGAAAGTCCCGTCAAAATCGGTCCAGTCATTTTGGAGATTAGGCGGAAGAAACAGACAGACGAACAGAAAAAATTTAAAACTATTTTGTTTTTATAAGTACCGTATATACTTTCATATGTATTTAGTTAAAAGCTGTTATTACATTACAGACAGTCACTTCAATTTTATTTATTTGTATAGATGAAATAAATAGGTACTGCTGAAATGATAACAGTTCTTCTGAAAAGTTAGTTATTATTTCAGCAGGACATGCTTCAACAAAAAAAAAAAAAAACTGCCGGTACCTGTTTCACCTCACAGTTACCAATCCACTAACTAATAAAAACGTGTCCAATTTGCGTAATAACAACTATTACAATGATGGCCATCAGTGCCCCTCTTGACCTAGCAACGGATCACTTCCCGCCTATTACATTGCCTCTAATCTGCCTGGCAAAAAGACCAAACTTACCTGACCTGCGTCTTCATACTACTACACTTTCACGAGGGGTCAACTTTAAATAGTCGGCTTATATGGCTAGGATCTTGATTTGACGGATGCAGGATACTGTAATCATACATTCATACATGACCTGAGTCTGTGCTGGTTTACGTCTTGATATTCAAGGAGTATTTGATTTGTTGACACCTTCTTTTTGTGTCGGCACGAACTACGAGTGCCTACGTATTTATGAAAATAGTTGCCATGGTAGAAATATTAGCAAGTCAGGAAGGTTCACTGGGCTCTGTGCCCAGGGTACGGAAAAGGTTGTTTCCCCTCATCATCATCATCATCTGCCTTGCCAACTTGCTTGCTTGTCTTGCTTGCTTTTCCCAACTATGTTGGGGTCGGCTTCCAGTCTAACCGGATGCAGCAGAATATTTTACATGGAGCGACTGCCTATCTGACCTCCACAACCCAGTTACTGGGTAACATGATAACCTATGGTTGTTGCCACTCTTGATGCCATTTTAGGGTTCCGTAGTCAACAAGGAACCCTTATAGTTTCGCCATGTCCGTCCATCCGCAGCTTAGCTCAGAGACTCTTAGTACTAGAAAGCTATAATTTGGCATGGATATAAATACATAGTTATTCGTGCCGATAAAGTCGTAAAATAAAATCATGAAAGAAAATCAATTTTTAGGGCACCTCCTGTAGGTACACGTAAAGTGGGGATGTTTTTTCCTCTTCTACCCCATGGCATGAGGTTTTGGATAGGTGTTTCAAAAATATTACGGGTTTGTGGAAACAATTTTTCTATTAAGGGATCCGTTTCTGAAATATTAAGCTTTAAAGTGTTAACTTTTTTTAGAATCAAGTGTCCCCCTCCCCCCCCCCCCCTCCTTGCTAGCAAAACGGTTAGTTTTGGATAATTATGTGAAAACATTCACGAAAGGAAATCTATCACAGCTAAGGCTTTACAAGTTTACGAGTATTAGTCGACCAACTTACAATAATGGAATCTATGAGAGAACATGTTTTTCAACTACAATGTTAAGTTTGTTCTTGGGATGAATGCATCCCAGCTACGAAACCCTTCATTGTGCGTGGTCCGACACGCTCTTGGCCGGTTTTTTTAATACACCTTTATGCCTTCTTTGTATAATATTTGTATTTCGAAGGTCAGATGGCAATCGTTCCTTTTTAAATATTGATGTTAACTGGTTGATTCGCACATAAGGGTTGGACATTTCAAGGTCAGTCAGTAAACAGAACGTTCTAAGTAAGTATATTTGTGACTCATTTATAAAATTGAAGTGACGTTTTTAACTTTCAACCCTTTTGAACCGACTCAAAAAGGAGGTTCTTAGTTCGTCGGAATCTTTTTTCAAATTCAAATTTATTTATTTGTGACACATAGGTATAATGTTGTGGTACATGATGATATAAAATAAAAGTATTGTATCACTATGCGCTGCCTTACAAGGCGTACAAATATTGTTTGCGTACACAGTAATAGTTTTACAGGTGGTACTTATAGCCTATAAAATATAAAAAAATATTGCTAAGTAACCTTCTTCTTCCCCTGGCTGCTTCTTTCAATTACCTGAGACATACCGCTATAAATGATAAATGATTTTATTTCTGTAAGTAGGTTTATACAAACACTTTTACACGTCAAACATTTTTTTTTAAACTAGAGGAGGCCGGCGTTTCCTAACTGACTACTCTGAGAAGAAAGGCCGAAACAAACTCAGAGGTCACAGTCTCTTTTAAAGTCCAGACATAATCTTGGTCAGATCATGTGAAAACCATGTAGGTTGGTGTCTGAAATGGTCTTTTGAGGAAAGAACCACACAGATTGAGTGGACCTGTCCAGTTAGTGCAAGCATCTGTCAGTAATCGTACAGCTCAACATAAAAGTTAAGGAGCTCAACGATTACGATAACGATTACGCTAATATACCTTGTCAGTTGTTCAATTGCGGGGAATTTATGACGCCGTCTCGAAACGGTAAATCTTTAGTAATAAAATAAACATAAACAAAACAATACAAATTAAGGTATATTAATAGCTAACTAAAGTAAGTAGGTAACAAATATATCTGATAATAAAGCTTAACGGTTTTTATTTTTCTTCTAAATATTCATGTATGGTGTAATATGCTTTCTGTATTAGGAACCTATGAAGCGTTTTTTTGAAAGTATTTAAGTCTTTTGAAGCTTTTATAGGTTTAGGTAATTTGTTATATATTTTTGGAGCCATTCCTAGAAAACTTATTGAGAATAGGACGGTTTGGTGGGCTTTTGAGTTAATTGCACCTTGATAGCGTTTAGTGGTTAGAGTTTAAAATTGGTTAAGGTTATTTTTGATAAACATGACAACTTCATAAATATATAGGGACGGAAGTGTTAATCATTTTAAATTAATAAAAAATGGTTTGCAGCTATCTGTGTTTTGGATCATGCATACTGCACGAAGACACTTTTTTTGGGCTTTAAAGGCCATATCGCAGTGTGGTGGAGACATATGCGTGGTATGCGGTAAGAACGGTGCTACGATTGGCGACCTAGCTTAAATTGTGTAAAGCATAGCAATATTGATTTCGTTTTTTTACTACATGATCAATGTGTGTTTTCCATGACATGTGCTGATCTAACCAAAGCCCTGGAAATTGTGTATTGTCATTTTCAGCAATTTTATTATCTTTATATTTAATATTTGTATTAATAGAGTTTGTTCGCTGGTTAAAATTCATGATAAGGGTTTTGCCTAAATCGATTTTTAAGTTGTTATCGATTAGCCATTGAATAATGAAGCCTAAATTATTATGTATTTGTGTGTTGTGTGTTGTTGTAAAACTAGAGAATACGATTAATCGGACTGACATATACATGTAGTAAAAAAGTCCAAAAAAAAAGAATAAAAAAAAAAATTACAGTCATCAGCAAATAGAGTCATGGGGTGTTCTATGGTCCTAGGAATATCATTTATATAACATAGGAATAACAACGGACCAAGTACACTTCCCTGGGGTACGCCGTAGTTTACAAATCTTTGTTTTGATAAGTAGGTTCGTTCTGTTTTAGTTCTATGATTTTTGCTATTTTAGTGATTTGTCTTCTGTTGACTAGGTAGGACTCAATTATTTCTAGGACATTGCCCCTAATTCCAAATTTCACTTAATTTTATGAGAAGAAGTCTGTGATCTACAAAATCGAACGCCTTCGTCATGTCCATGAATAATGCTGTAACTGGCATTTTTTTGTCCATATTTGAAATAATTTCATTTATTAATTCATAGATGGCCATATTAATTCATAATGTTTCCCGATTATTCGAAAATTGCTGGACCGATTTGGAAAATTCTTTTTTTATACTTTCCAGGTGGTCCCATTGTCATCAAGTCAGGATCTGATGATGTGATCCTGGAGAAATCGAGGGAACTCTTCATATATTATAGGCACACCTATAGCGATTTGGGTATTTTTTATAGTAGCTTGTGCATTTGATTTGGTGAAGTGGAACTGATGATGAAGACCATAGATGGTCATCGGAACTACTCAATAATAAGTATTTCACGGGTTACGTTTCAATTACTTTAAAATGATTGCTAAGTAATTTCACTATCAGCTCCATTTCACCATATGCATTGTGAGGAGTACCTCACAATGCATATGGTGAAATGGAGCTGATAGTGAAGTACCAGGAGAACTCCTCAACAATTAACATCCCTGCATCGGGAAAAGCAATATTTTGTAAATGGTGATGATCAGTTTTCATTAGGCTATTGTAACTTACATAAATTACAAACTGACCCACTAAAAAGTGAAAAATAAACTACTTTTTTTGCAAAGAAAAACAACCGACTTCCAAAAAAAAAAAACAGTACAAAGTGAAAAATAACTTTAATTTCGGAAGTCGGTGGCAAAACCCTAAAATACAGATCCAAAGACACCGATTTCCGGAATTAAAGTAATTTTTTTAATTTGTGGTGTTTTCTTTTTTTGGAAGTCGCTTGTTTTTTTTTTTTTTTGCAAAAAAGTTTTTATAGCATTAAGGAATTTATGGAACTTAAATAATGTAAATGTTTAATGAAAATGATAATAATTCTAATAATGGTATTAATTGCATGATGATAATGACATATGTATAAGACGTAAGTTAATAATTTGCACGCTTGCTTGCAGGCAGAATACAATGACTTTTAGGATATAAGATCTTTCCTTGAAATTTGTATGTACTTTCTTGCAAATAAATAGGTTTGATTTGATTTGATTTGATTTAATTGTTGCTGAGCGGTTGGAATCAGTGGTAGAAGACCCTCTTGAATGAGTCTGAGTTGGAATCTGTGGTAACATAATATTCGAATCCTTCAAAGAACAAAACTGTAAACTCTATACTAAACTTGGCCCTGCCAATGGTTTGCAAGAGGCTGTCGCCGGACAACACACTAGCCGATTGGTTGAGCGCACCCCGTCCGCGCCCCGCAAACCATCGGGAGAGAAAAGTTTACCGCGGTTTACCTTATAGTATGTTAGTTGATTGGAATGAATTTGTGCACGTCAGATTGTGTTTGTAAACAAACCCAGCTTAACCTAATTAAGTTAATTTAGTATGTAGGTACTTAAAGTTTATTGATGTAACATTAACTATGTGTGGGTGGACTTAATACCCTTGTAGTTCCCTGCCAGTAAGCCTTGATTAAATGGAGATAATTTACCATTCAAAGGTTTCCTTACAATAGTAGATTGTTTGCCAAGGGAGCAAATAACTATTTTAAAGGCGAGTGTGTTTCTTTGAATCCAGAGTGGAGCGAAGGATTCTAGAATAGAATCAAGAGTGTAGTGAGGGATTCTAAAGTAGAATCCTGAGCGCAGCGAGGGATTCAAAGAACGTCAATAGTGTCGCTCCCGAGGTGGACACTCTATTTTTATCACTTATGAATAAGAATAGTACCTACGTTTATTTCTTTACATACGTATTAGGAACAATAAGACAAATCATACAATTTTTTTTTTTATAAAACTGAGTAAAATCCGAATTTGAGTAAACGATTACGAATAAAGGCGGAATGCATTTCGCGTGTTTTATTTTTATTTTTTCACAAACTTTTTTTTTTAATATTGCTCGCGCGCGCTTTACTTTACCTAATAGCCTGTTACTTATTCATACTATCTTCGTGATTGATCTTTTTGGTGATTGGAACTTTTACTAACAACATCCACATTCCAAATTCAAATTTCATTAATTAATTAATCTTAAATACACTATATAATTACTAACTAACGAACTATACAAATAAATATACAAAACAAAAGGAAACTTAGCCGTTGAAGTACTCGTCCGGATCGCTATCATTCGGAAACGTGCCCAGAAGACTGGCAGCATTGTCACGTTGAATGGCAATGCTAATTCTTTGGCCAAAGAACGAGCCAGCCCTCTGGTCACGTGAAGTGTCGACCAGTCGGCGAGAAATTTCCTTAAAAAGAAGACGCGCACTCGGGTCCCATGACCCGAGCGTTCAATTCAAATCACTTTTATTCCCTAGGGATTAAAGAGATATTTTAGTCCCTGTTTACGAAGAATAAACTAGCTCTTTTTGAATAGATGTGATAAAAATAGATTTCCCTATTCTTAGATGAGGGGAAGCACTAAGGTAGTCCGCGAAATTCAAATTTTCTTACGATTTTCGTAATTTGCAGCTCAGTTTCTGGGTGTATGTTGATTAAAATATGATTCGAGACCGTAACAAATATATATCTACAGAATTATAATCATTAGAATCAGTAATCTCAATAATATAATATATATCAGTAATATTTAACAAGCTGCCTGACACATTAAAATGGTTAAATCTGGACAAATTCAAAAGTGTATTAGGAAAAATTTTAATCAATAAATGTTACTACTCGGATAAGACTATTTGGATGACAATTCTATAATTCCTCCTCCTAAACATTAAGTCACCTGGCCTGCTTTGACATTCTTGTACTTTTTGACATTTAACATCGGATCTATGTGCTTTATTAACATTTAAATTATTTTGGACATTCTGGAAAAAATACCGATTCATTACTCTAGTTCTTTGTATAATTTATAATGATCATTTATTGTTATAGTACTTAATTAATTTGAATTTAAATTATAATTGATAATAATATTTGTACGCCTAATGGCAAAACATAGAGAACCTATGTAATTGTTATAACATCTCACACGCTGTGTAACTCTACCTATGTTTACAAATAAAGATTCTGATTCTGATTCTAATATAACTCCCTAAGTTAGTACAATCCTCAAATGTCAAGACTTCTTGAAATCGTCATTCAAAGGATTACTTGGTCTTAGAGAGTTGTACTGATGACTTTATTGATTATAATTCTGTAAATACATATGTGTTACGGTCACGAATCATATTTTATTCAACATACAACCTACTGACTGATCTGCATATTGCAAAAAAAAAACAAGAACATTTGAATCTCGCGGGCTACCCTGGTACTTTCGCCATAATTACGCAAAACATACCTACATACCAACTTATTCTTGGTTTATATTTTAAATGAGTACCTAGTAACCTACCATGGATTAAAATAGGCCGCCACCTTTTCTGGGATATTAAGTCATAGAATATTCTAGACTTAGCCTGAAGTCGAGGTAAATGATACAAACGACCGTCGTTTAACTAACATTAGTCATTGAAATATAAGAGCTAAACTTACATAGAAAACGGCTACGCCATTGTTTATTGAACATAATTGAACTTGATATATTGGGTGTTATTGATAGATTTATTAAATTTTTCATCAAAAGTTGTTAATACGAGTAGGTCCGCTTCAAACATGCAGACATGAAAGAAGAAGAGCAAATGAAGCTTTGTTTGTGAAACAGATTAGGATTAATTATGCCTCAATAATCATTTTTAGTTTCATGAAAAACTGATGAAAACATGAACATGATCATCCTATAAAGTTTCCACTACGGGGACGAAGGGGCACAGGCCGCCTCTCTGGGAGAGGGAGCGGGCCGTAATCCACTACGTTACCAGCGTTGGTACGTTACTCGACAGTCATACGCTCCAAACATACTGACAAGATCTTTCATTCCTCCGCGAACATATCACAACCTTAGGGTTCAAGAGAGCGTGGATGTAACATGTCTTCAGTTTTTTGGTTCCAGGCCGCATATCTACATCGCCACATGCGAAGGCATCGCACTGACGTCACGCTAAATCCTACATCGCGTAATTAGAGTTTACCTCGCGACTAGTATACAAGATGAAACATAAATAACGCACAGCCTCTTAGGGATCATTGTACTCATCATTATGAACAATTTTTACTATGGGACCAGACCTGAAATCGCGAAAAAAAAATCTGCTGTTCCCTACATTTTGACGAGTTATGTGAACATAAATGTAGGGAGCAGCTGATGTTTTTTTTGGTTACACCTTGTATATACATTGTATGTATCGCATTAAGTCCGCCTCTGTACATTTGTGTGCTTAAATAAATAAATATACAACGTCCCGACATCAACCGTCGGGCAATAGCCCACCAGACACAAAACCCGTCTGGTTGGAGAATCCTCCCTTTACTATAGAGGATGAGTGAACTATACACTCTGTTCCTCATACCTCTATATCCTAACGACATTTTCTTTCATCATCGTTGGTATTATTATTACCTTCGCACTTATCAGGAACTTGTTCAGTTTCCATCAAAGATACATGAATCTTCATGATCATACTCGTAGATTGTAATAGCGCCTCACGTCTAAAGTTCAACCGGTGCGAACTGGTAAAAATAGTCTTGTAGATGCCGTGAAAAGAGACATAAATAAATGGATGAGAAATCTTATTTGTGAGCGAGGTGACGAGGTCTTCTGGTTGTAGTCACTTTTTTCCGGTAAGCTTTGTCTTGTTAGGTTAATATTTTTCCTAGACTACTAATTTAAATTTTGCACTTCCCGTGCATCATAATCATCTACCTAGCCTTTTCCCAACTGTGTTGGGATCGGCTTCCAGTCTAACCGGATGCAGCTGAATACCAATATTTTACATGGAGCGACTGCCTATCTGACCTCCACAACCCAGTTACTTGGTAATACGATAACTTTTGGTAAGACTGGTTGTCAGACTTTCGGGTTTCTGATGACCCGTAACGACTGTCAAAGATCCACGAATGACAGCCGGGACCAACGGCTTAACGTGCTTTCTTGGTTCCCGTGCATATGACACGTTAATTGCTATTGACATTATCATGAGAATGATAAAAGTTTTCGAACTATGTAGTTCTCATGCTCTAAAGATGATGACCATCAATGATGATGGCAAGTATGGAGACAAAGAACATGAAAATATCGTGAGAGATCCTTCTAAAATCTGTTGCAACGACACGATAGAAAAATGGGGTAAACTAAGAAGATTATTCGTGAAATCGTCAATATCGGAGTTCTATCAGGAATACACTTATTCCGATACCAGAGCGGCAATTCCGGTAACTTTAAGAACGTTCGCCTTTTAATCTCAGTCACAATCTGTCAAAAATTGTAAAGCGTTTACCTACATTTTTAACATTTGATTTTCGCTGAGGTGAGATTGCGACTAAATTTTGAACGTTTTCAATTACGGGAATTGGCCTTCAGATGACTGATTGCCTCGTTGGTCTAGTGGTCGCAAGCGCTACTGCTGAGAGCGAGGTCCTGGGTTCGATTCCCAGGTCGGGCAAAGTGTTAATGGATTTTTCCATCTGGAATTTCTCAGTAGCATTCCGGAGTCTGGATTTGTGCCCGATGGATGGCAATAGGCTCGCCCCCCATTACATGGGTCTTTAAACATAGTTGGCAAAATGTATGTGTACTATAGAGGTACACCCATAGAAATATATCTATGGGTACACCTCTGCCTTTTGTTTTTTGGATGGGAAATCATCAAATGACTTCTGCCGCTCTGGGCGGAGCGGAAGGGTGTGTCAGAGTTTTACTGACTAAAACCCACCCGTGCTCCTTCTATTGCCTGTGCCGGGGCCACGGTAACTCTTTCGAACATCCCGCAAAGCGTACACCTCTGCCTAACCCTTGGATTACAGGCGTAATGTTATGTTATGTTTATTGCGCAATTTAGAAAAAGGCTGATCGTGTTGACTGTAAAATAATAACAAAAAAAAAACGAGGTCTTCATTACAGAAGTCCTGATCTTCAATTGACTCCTATCACTTGTCGAGAATTACGTTGTTTGTTTGAATTTATTTTTTTGCGTTCCCAGACGGTCTATCAAAATAAATGGCCTTAGTCAAAGACAATTGAGGCAAACAATAATTATAACGATAGTGATACATTTCTCACATACATCTCGATTCATTAATACAGTAATTAATTGTGCACATGTACAAACCAAATAGTCCTACTGCTGAATGACACAATTCTTTAGAAATTATGCAAACCACTATTTTGATAAGTACCTAAATATTTTATGAATGTGTTGTAGGGCTGTTTAAAAATGTCTCATCGTCACTTTGGAAGTGGATTTTTAATAAAATACATCTTTGTTATCATAAGAAAACCAGATTCGCAACTCCTCGAATTTCGCCACCAGCTCACACCCACACGTCCAACGCTCATTTACAGAGAATCTAAAACTAAAACTGCGGGGATTATCAAGACTCGCGACGGATCCTTTCATGTGATTTTACATGAACATCCATTGTGGATGTCTGCGTGCACTAATCGAATCGTAAGCGCTATTGCTGAGCATGAGGTCCTGGGTTCAATTCCCAGATCAGGCAAAGAGTTATTAAGTTTTATCATCAGGAATTTCTCAATAGCATTCGGGAGTCCGGATTTGTGCCCGGTTGATGGCAAATAGGCTCACCCCCTAATACATGGCACTTAAACATAACTGGCGAAATGTGGGTGTACTATAGCTACATTTCTGCCTAACCCTTCGGGGAAGCAAGGTGTGATGTTATATTATTATCTGTGGTCTCACACGTAGGTATAGAGTTACAGCGTGCATCTAGTTGATGCTCGTTACCGACTAGACTGCGACCCACGCACTTGGATGCCGACACTCCGACATCCAGACATAATGCAGTGGTGGCCTTGCGACATCTTTATTATTATAACTCGCCGAGTCCAATGTACTTCGCTCAGAAATTTGGCTTTTTTACTTGAGATAACTCTGTTTTGTTCTATTGTTTACACAAGCAGTCTGACATCTTTCGATGCCTAACAACCAAAAAAAACATACCGTCGAATTGATAACCTCCTCCTTTTTTTGAAGTCGGTTAAAAAGGGATATAAGCGACACTTTTTGCGAAATCGACTTGTATACAAGCTGTAACATAATTAACGCACAACCTCTTAAGGGGTCATTGTACTCATCATTATGAACAACTTTTACTATGGGACCAAACCTGAAATCGCGAAAAAGAAAATCAGCTGCTCCCTATATTAATATGTTCGCATAACTCGTCAAAATGTAGGGAAAAGCTGAATTTTTTTCGCGATTTCAGGTTTGATCCCATATTAAAAGTAATAATGAGTCATAATGATGAGTATAATGCCCCCTTAAGAGGTTGTGCGTTATTTATGTTACATATTGTATATGGTTAGAATCGGCATTTTGGCTGTTAGGCATCGATATAATTATATAAGTCGATTTCGCAACAAATGTCGCTTATCCGTTTTTGGCTGTTAGGCATCGTAAGAACTTTTATCTACACAGTCTTTGGCTAAATAAGGGCTCAAAGCCTTCCACAAATGTGAGAACTTTAAATAAATTCATAATGTTCTAAATACTTTCACTGCTGATGAGTTTTAAACACACAGACAGAGTAATTATTTTGGTGCCATACCACTATGTTTGCTTGCCAGACGTATTGACGTTAGATTCAGAAGTGTCCTTACAGGTACAATTTATCTACTTTTAGAGTTAATCAAGAGGCTTAGTTTGAGGGCCAAGTTTAACTTCAGGTTTTGACGTGTTTTAGCATAATATAACATCACGCTTGTAATCTCCGCAGGGTTAGGCAGAAGTGTACTTATAGTACACCTACATTTTTCCAGTTTATTTTAATTAATTTGAATTAAAATATATTTTAATTCAAATTAATATATTTTAGTGTTATCTTGGATACAAGATAACACTAAAATATATAATATGTTATATAAACAATAAAAAAAGAGGAGCTCGTGGCTAAGTAATAACAGCCGCACGGGTCGATCCATCAGGTTAAGCTACGCTTGCCGGGGTTGGTTCGTGGATGGGTGACCATCTTTACATACTGAGATTCCTCCGTGCCTCGGAAAGCACGTTAATCCGTTGGTCCCGGCTGTCATTCGTGGATCTTTGACAGTCGTTACGGGTCGTCAGAAGCCCGAAAGTCTGACAACCAGTCTTACCAACGGGTATCGTATTACCCAGTCACTGGGTTTTGGAGGTCAGATAGGCAGTCGCTCCATGTAAAATACTGGTATTCAGCTGCATCCGGTTAGACTGGAAGCCGACCCCAACATAGTTGGGAAAAGGCTAGACAGATGATGCTGTAAACAATAAAAACAATAAAAATAAAAAAGGGGGAAGAGCTCATTGGGCATCAAAAAATTCGTCCGCATCGCTGGCAATGGGAAAAATGGCCAAAAAGCCAACGTGGAAATGCTGCCAGCAGCTTTGCCACGTTGGATGGCAATGCTGATTCTTTGGATTAAAAATAGGCCAGCCCTCTGGTCCCGTGAAGAGTCAACCAACCGCTTGGCGATGTCTCGAAATACTCGATGAGCACTCGGACCCCAAGGCACTAGTGTTTGAACCCCAAATGGCTAAAACATAGCTCCTAATGAGGTTTTTATATTTGCGCCGGTTGAGGTTTTTGCTAATGCAGCAGCCGCCCTGGCACAGCCCGCCGTGCTAGGAAGATGGGATAGCGCGAGGGTATTTAGTATTATTATTATTTATTTATTTAGTATTTCTCCAGTAATGTTTGGGTTTGATGTAATATGGGAATTCTTTTCGGAAATAAATCGTCATTTATACCTTTGTTATTGGCTCTAATCAATTCTATTCGTTGACTACACATATGCGTGCCCCAGCAAACATTAGAATGAATGCCAAAGTACCACTTGAAATCACGTTTAGTCTAAATATTCTACAACAGATTTAAAGTACTTGAATTATTTCGACTTCCATTCTAAACACTCATGGTTTCTAAATGTAGATGTTTTAATTTCAAGGCCGCATTTAATTAACATTTCAAATCAACCCTTACCTTGGTACTGAAATTATGTGGCTGTTGTAAAGAAATTCTCAACAAGTCAAGGTTGGATTTTGATTAAGGATAGATATTTATTGGAGACTGCATAGGCCTAGAATGTTATCCTGGCATTTTCAACGGGTGTTATCAGAATCATCAACTTTATATAAAGACGCATGGAACAGTGGCGTAGAGATGGCAGAATGCAAAGGAGGCGTATATCCAGTAGTGGACAATTCATTTATACGCATCTGCATGTAGCTGGCTATAACCGGCGTTGTTAATATATACCACTACAAGTGCTCATGATATTGTTGTACCCACATCATTAAAGAGGGTGCAGTTTGACAGCGTTCATTTTCGGAAGGTTCCATCGTTTATTTTCGGAAAAACCGAACTTTGCCGAATAAAATGCGACTGGTTCAATAAGGTTGACAACTGGCCTCGTTG
This sequence comes from Fissipunctia ypsillon, assembly GCA_947568875.1. Taxonomy (NCBI): domain Eukaryota; kingdom Metazoa; phylum Arthropoda; class Insecta; order Lepidoptera; family Noctuidae; genus Fissipunctia; species Fissipunctia ypsillon. The sequence continues at coordinate 21,657,059 of OX387649.1, forward strand.
GTCTAGTGGTCGCAAGCAGTACTGCTGAGCTCTCTGAGTTCTGAGCTCGGTTCCCAGGACGCGAGTGTTATTGGGTTTTCCATCAGGAATTTCTAAGTTGCAGTCCGGAGTCTGGATTAGTGCCCGGTTGCTGGCAATAGGCTCGCCCCCTATTACATGGGACTTAAACATAACTGGCGAAATGTGGGTGTACTATATGTACACCTCTGCCTAACCCTTCGGAGAATTACAGGCGTGATGTTATGTGCTTCATTGTGGGAGTGACGGAATTATTGCGTCAATCTATATTAATTTAGTTGGGAGTAGAAATCAATTTCTATTGGTCGATAGTCACATTTTATTCGCTATATTTTGGTTTTTCGGAAGGTACGCGATGGAACTTTGGAACGTAATCAAACAGAAGGTAGACCACCACCTCTTAAAGCAGTATTATTGTAATCTTAATTCAGTGTGGGAAAGAGATGGCGCTAGACGTCCTGTATAGCTCCATCTCTTTCTCACACTGAAGTAACATTAAAATAATACTGCTTTAAGAGGTGGTGGTTGGCCCCCTGTACGGGATTGAAAGGCAGATTTATTGAGGAAGTCGATACTGCTCCGATGATGTACTATTCACGGCAGCCACTGGTGTTTGACGACAGGCAGCTTTCATACATACAGCGGCGGTGGCAAGCGGGCGTAAATTAATGAAGAGAGGCTTTTCATGGCTACTCATGGAGACAACGAATGGTCCGTGTGCGGATACACTCAGGTAAAACTTCAGCGGTAACGATCAAATCAAAACAAATTTTTATTGGTACAGGAGTTTATCAAGCACCTTAGTAAATTACCGGTAACTTGTGTTTACACGTAAATACTCGTTTGAAATGTCTTCATTGTTAAAAGTGAGTGCTGTCGTTTTATCTAAATTCCAGTTGTTTTATTTCAATGTGTGCTGCTATTGAAATTGCAATTATGACTAGCTAGCTAAGAAGACTACGCTTTGGAATGGGCAATTAGCTTTATCTTTCTGACTGACTGACTGACTCCTAGACAGTATGATGCTTGGGTAAAAAAAAAAGAAATTTTATTCAGTCCGTCAGTCAGATAATAAAAAAAATATTAGACACGTATTTTTTGCTTTATCATATCAATAAAAAATGACTGATAAAACGCATTAAAGTTGGGAAGTGGGGCTCGCTACGTCACAACTCAGTATAAAATCTAGCAAGGCGTGACGTCATGCCACATTTTAACTCAATGTATCGCCGTAATATTTTGATTACGTAAAAAATAAAAAAAAACGTGTCCAATATTTTTTAATAATCTACCTGACGGACAAAAGAAATTGTGATCATCCCCATTTCAAAAGTGCCTGTAAATGGTAGAAGTGAAATAAATGTTTTGAGTTTTAGTTTGATGTTGGATCTCAGTAAATAGTAAGTATGTATTAGGTTCATTAAAAACTAGGAGACCATGTACGTTGAAGGTTTCGCTGGGAGATGGTTGGAGTGGATTAAGAAGTTTGGAAGAATATACAACATGTCCCGGAATTAACGCACAACCTCTTAAGGGGTCATTGTACTCATCATTATGAATAACCTTTACGATGAGACCAAACCTAAAATTGCGAAAAAAAATCAGCTGTTCGCTACAATTATTGTCGCATAACTCGTCAAAATGTAGGGGACAGCAGATTTTTTTTTCGCGATTTCAGGTTTGGTCCCATAATAAAAGTTGTTCATAATGATGAGTAAAATGACTCCTTAGATGTTGTGCCTTAATTCCGAGACATGTTGTATAGGAGGCTTCTCCAGTATTGGAACAATAAGGGAAATTAGAAAATAAATCTTCCCTTTTCTTTGTTTTACAGGTAAAGGATTCAACTATTCAAAGTCTAACAACTTACGACTGTTTACAGATGGCAATTACAGTACGACACAACTTAGATGTAGCATCGGCAAAATTCGTAAAACCGATCACCATTCGAACTGAGTGCGCCTTCAAAATCACCAATCTTTATTACTGCTTTAGGCAAAAATGGTCTTTATGCAAACGCTAGTAAAATTGAAATGAATGAATCAAAATGTTCAAATTCCTGCTACATCTAAGTTGTGTTGTACTGTACCAATGCATCAACGCAATCATCATGCAATCAACGGCATCATCAAATCATTTGAATCAAGAAATTAATGGTCCAGTAAAAATAACGGATCGTTACCGTGTGAACGGGCCGTATTTGTATGGAACCCACAGCACTCACGTGTGTGATTGTGGGCAAATGTTTGTACAGAAATAGTACCTACGTCTTCTACGATATGTTACGTGGTCTTACGACTGGTTACGTTCTACGTAGCGTTGAATCGGATGTAGGATTTTTTTATGACTATCGATGTGTATAATGTGTGTACGTATCCAGGTTTTGTGGTTGACTAAGAATAGATTTTACAATCTCTTCCGTTCCGTGTTTGAGATAATAATTCAATAGCAACAGACCTTCTAGTGAATAAGGTGGTTAATTTAGGTCGCAGGTGGGATAGTTATTTGGTCTACAGATTGTACTGGGTGTTTGTACGTGAGAGATTTATATCTGTAAACGCACCCACTGTTTAGAAGAAATTCTGGTGTGTAACGAAGCTTTAACAGAAAACAGGAAAAATAGGTTGTGCTAAAAGAAAGCTAGAATTAAAGAAAGGTTATCGTTTGTTTTAGTTATTCTGAGTATGAAACGTGAGCAATTAGATTTTTCATACTATTTTATTTTCTTACTTTGATTGTAGCAAGGCATTACAGAAAATGTTATGTTAATCGAGTACCGAGCTTGTGCATGCAATGGCCTGGGGCCAGGGTGATTGACATTAGTTAACAGAATAGGCGACATAACTCAATCAATGAACAAGTGAAGTGGCGAAATGTTGAAACGAAGCGAATAAAAAACGATCATTCCAAAAACTGTTGCTTGGAGAACTAAAAACTATTCCATATAACCTTTTAGGTAGGTACTTGAAGAATTTAAAACAATTGCAGAAACCATAACGTTGCCGGTTAAGTTTGATTAATTTAAAATATTTCAGAAGCAATCTTCTAAAGCATTTTATTTTGCATTTTAAATGGGGTAATGGACGATTAATATTAGGTAAGTACACGCTGGGGCAAAAGTAATGTCATAATGTGAATTGGCTGCCATTTTGTTAGAAATGAAAAAAATTGGGCTCTGTTTTCACGGAAAGTTTATGTATAGGTGTAAAATTTATGACATCAAGCCGAAAAATTTATATCGGTCAAATGACCACCTCCTGAGTGGATGCACATTTGTGCTCGTTTTACGGCATTTTGAATTGTTGCTCGCAAAACATCTCCTAAATTGGTGATTTCTTCTTCAACGTTGGCTTTCAAGACTTGTAAGGTTTGTGGTTTGTTGTGTTAGACACGAGATTACAAAAAACCTCAAAGAATAAGTCTGGCGCTGTCAGATCTGGCAACCTGGCCGGCCAGTTCAAATCGCCATAACGGGATCACACGGCCAGGAAGTTGGTATTTCAAAATCTCCATCGTTGCCTGACTTTGTGTATCGCTCCATTGCATTGTTAACTAATTCTCTATCTGTCTACAACATATACTATCAAATCACAATAACATTATGACGCGATTTGCACAAATTATGGTACATTCACATTATGACATTTCTTTTGCCCCATCGGTTACATATTGCAATTTCGCATTGTGATTCCGTTAGCATGCTACTAAATTTCTTGTTTCTTATAAGCGCTACAAAGTCAGATATACGTAGGTGAATCTATATATACACTAATACCTACCTGACATGGAATAAATATTCCAGTCAGCACGGTGGGTTGTCTATGCCCCAGGATGCGCGGAATGTACAGGGTGGAACAAATGCATAGAATAAAATAGGACTACCAAACGAAGTTGAATCATTTTGTTTACTAGTCTAACGAGGTATATGGTTGGATGGTCATGATTGATAATAAATTACAAGCAATTTGTCAAGTGTCTTTCATTAAGTATCGAAGTCCCATCATTAGCTATGTCGATGATCTCATCATCACACAGCGAGAGGCACTTTGGATCATTAGAAAATGGTCTAAAGTAGAATCAGAAAAAGTGTGTGTGTGTGTGTGTGTCAGCTCCGATGTACGACTGAAGTTTACTGCGTAAGAGGTACGCAAGGCACGTTGCGCAGAAATACGTAACGCTTTTGATTTAACTTTTGTATTAATTTCACTCCTCATAAAATTTCCATACCGGGGGCCTTATATGAAAATGGATTCTTAACTCCTTACTAATAAACGTTGCATAGCGTCTGTATAGTTACACAACGCTTTGTCTTCTTCCTTCGAAAGTCATTTTACTGACGACTGAAAGAGAGAAATCGGTGTGTGGTGTGGTGAAAGTCATAAAGAAGGAGAAGAAAAGAAGGCATAAAGTTGTACATATCATCTTGGATTGCCCATAAGGATTAATATGCCCATCGTGGATAGATTAAACTCTTCCAGTGCAATCTACAGAGAAAGAGTGATCACGTTATGAGTCAATCAGGAATAGATAAGATACTGTTAACTGCGGTATAACCATAGGATTTTGGTCTTACCTAGCAAGCAGCAAATCACAGAAGACAGATAACATTCACTCTGTGTAAAATTTTATTCCATCTGAATCCTATACCTAGACGCAGAAACGGGGAACCAATGCAAACATCTATATCTATATAGAATAGATAGTATAAAACAAAGTCGATTTTCATGTCTGTCTGTGTGTCCGCGTTGTTTTCCTAAACAACGCAAGGAATTTTGATGCGGTTTTCACCATCATTTAGAAAATTTATTCCAGAAGGTTTATGTCTAAAATATATCAATTAAAAAAAAATATATATATGTCTGAAGTGTTTTTGTATAAACTTAATTTTATTTTTAAGGTATTTTTTTGCACGCTGAACTAAGTAAGCAAAATATGTGGAACTACTTATATTTATATTAAAGACCTTTTATGTACCATATTTTATGCAAATAAAGATACTACACTACACTAGATACTATACTATACTAGCTGTACGTTTCGACTGTCCCTTTCAGAACCAGTGGGTCATGTTCTGTGTAGGTGTGGCGAGTCATGGCAAATAAATATGTAAATATGTACTAGGTTAAGGCTTCTACGGGTCTATGCCACCTGAAATAAAGTTTTATTATACTATACTATACTATACTAAACTAATAAATAATAAGGGGTTGAAACACTTGGGCCATGGGGTCCGAGTGAACACTTAGTGTTTCGAGACATCGCCAGGCAGTTGGTCGACTCTACACGTGACCAGAGGGCTGGCCTACTTTTCGGCCAAAGAATCAGCATTGCCATACAACGTGGCAATGCTGCCAGCCTTTTGGGCACTTTTCCTGTTGACAGCGATGCGGACGAATTTTTTGACGCCCTCTGATTATTTCCTCTCCTTTTTTCTACACTGGTACATATTATTATTATTGTTTTAAGACTGTTAGTTTTTAAATTATGTAAATATTATTCATAACTAAACAATCAATTTTTAAAGTATTTGACTGTCAGTTAAAAAAGAAAATAATGATAAGGAAATCTCAATGTTTTGTCAAGTCGCAAAAACTGTGCGAAGCAGGGTCGGGTTGCTAGTTATAAAAAACAAGGAAAAGGCAAGCCACATGTGTCTTTATCCGAATATTTTCTAACGATACAACAACAAATATTTTCAAAAGGCAAACACAAAATAAACAGCAAACAAAAAACACGCGCAAAAATTACAACATCAACGTAATATATTACGAAAGGCACAATCACGATTATGAATTACACGTAATCTGAAACCTGCGCGAAATGACGTCACGCATGATAAAGATAAAATGCAGTTTTTTAAATTAAGTTTTTTATTGGCCGTGTCAGTTGTATTGTGTTCGTTGTAGCTGACGGAGCATGAAACTTGTGTTTTGCTTACAATTCATGCTATTGATGTTGCAAATAACCGAAGAGATGTTACATAGCGTTTCATGTGTTGGTTTTCTCCTGCCTGTTGGCAGGACTGAATTTTATGATCAGGAGCTAGACCACCACCTCTTAAAGCAGTATTATTGTAATCTTACTTCTGTGTGGGAAAGAGATGGAGCTAGACGTCCTGTATAGCTCCATCTCTTTCTCACACTGAAGTAACATTAAAATAATATTGCTTTAAGAGGTGGTGGTAGGCCCCCAGGTTGAAATTGGTACAAAAATGTTGTGAGGAAAGTTTAGAGTATGAACGTGGATAGTTACAAATCAAAACTAAGGAGACTATTGGTGGGTTGTGCGAAAGATTCAATTTCAAATTGATTTAATAATAAACAGCACCCTCTTTTTGGATGGGAAATCATCAAAGGACTTCTCTCGCTCTGGGCGGAGCGGGAGGGCGTGTCAGACTTTTACTGAATAAAACTAACCTGTGTTCCTTCTGTTGCCTGTGCCGGGGCCACGGTAACTCTTTCAAACATCGCGCAACCCTAGCTGGCATCGGCCCTAGTGGACCCCGTCAATAGTGCTGACATCTCTTTGAGGCGCGCGTGGAACACAACGCGCCGTCGACTCGGCCTTGGTCCTTACCGGACGGCGAGCTACCCATTGCTCGCCGCCCGCAAGCCCGCGCCTACGGTGGCCGGGAATCGGCTCTCAATTCCCGACGCCCAGGGCGTCTCCTGCGGCGACTAGGGGTGTGAGGGCGCAAAGATTGCCTCTGCCTCACGCGCTTCACCTCATCCTTCGCGAGCATTACTGCTTCGCAGAAGGAGGTGATGGCTTCCCATGTACTCTTGCTCCATACAATGGCCTGGACCAGGGCCGAACGCGAGAGATTGCCACCGCCAATCGATAATCAGCACCCTTTGAATAATTTTGAAGCGTATTGCTAATGCATTGCTTCATATGTTCGAAAAATTTGTCTGCTCAACAACGTAAATAATGCAATGAATGTTGTTGAACTGTCAAAATTAAACTGATTCCTACTGTAAGTGTTTTACGCAATTGCCTCGTAGGTTATACAAGAACAGGTTGGACGGTGACCCGCAAACTAGGCATTTGCCTGTATCTTGGGGGTCGGATGACGTGGATCGTGGATATGCAGCAGTTGACTACTGAGATGACGACTAGTAGAGATATATGGAAGAAGAAGACATATTGTGCCGGCCACTAATAACTTGGGAAGAGCAGGAAGATGATATTCCTGCGATACAGCTTAATAGGGATGATGACTGAAATTGTTTTTTTTTTTCCGTCAGGTAGATTATTTTAAAATACATACATACATACATAAACTCACGCCTTCTTCCCATGAGGGTAGGCAGAAACTACAGAACGCCACCTGCTACGATCCTTACATACTCCTTTTGCCTCGTTTACATTCATACATCTGGTCATACACGCACGCCGGTTGCGAGTACTACGCACCTGACCTTTCTGAAGAACATCACCAATAAGATCACTATATGTCTTCCTAGGGCGTCCCCTTCCAGCGTTTCCACTCACATCTGCCGTGTAAATACTTTTTGTTAGTCGACTTTCATTCATCCTCTCAACATGACCAAACCATCTAAGCATACTCTTTTCAATTTTTGTCACTACATCTTCTTTTAAACCGCACCGTTGCCTTATCACATCATTCCTCATCATCATTATTTTAAAATATTGGACACGTATTTTTCTTTCTTTACGTAATCAATAAAGATTACGGCGATACACTGAGTTAAATTGAGGCATTACGTCACGCCTTGCTAGAGGTTATACTGAGTTGTAACGTAGCGAGCCCCACTCCCCAACTTGAATGCGTTTTATCTAAGTCATTCTTAGGGTTCCGTACCTCAAAAGGAAAAAAAAAAACAATACCTTATAGGATCACTTCGTTGTCCGTCTGACTGTCTGTTCGTTTGTCTGTCCATCTGCCAAGACCCTTTTTCTCAGGAACGGGTATAGAGGTATCAAGTTGAAATTAATATCAAATACGTACGTACATACATACGTCAAAAGCGTGGTTATCATTGTTATGTGGTTTTATGTGCTAAAAGAAAATAAGCATTCGATGTGAACTGCGGTGAAACAGTTATAGTATGCTATGGTTTTTGTTTGTAATGTAATCGGGTTAGTAGGCCGCACGCAAAAATTTACTCCGATTTACTTCCGAGCGGTGTTTTAGCTAGTCACTATATTTTTAATATTTTTCATAATACCTAGTGATTTTGCAACATACAAGTTCATGTCTACACGGCATATTTTTTTAGCTGGATGCAGCTGAGTACCAGTATTTTACATGGAGCGACTACCTATCTGACCTCCATAAACCAGTTACTGGGTAACACGATACCCCTTGGTAAGACTGTATAGTAACGACTGTCGAAAATCTACGAATGACAGCCGGGACCAACGGCTTAATGTACTTCCGAGGCACGGTCTCGATAATTATGTAACGGCTGGTCACCCATCCACGAACCGACCGCGGCAAGCATAGCTTAACCTTCGATGTTATGTTTATTTCGTTGTAGATCCCGGAAAAAAAGGACCATCTGTCTATTACTGATGTAAAAACTTCGGGTTGTGTCAAGAGAACAGCAGTGTCCTCCGAACTTCTTAGTCGCCAGTGTGCCTGATAAGCTTGGCGATAACAGCATAACATGCATAGCATAATCAGCTCGTATTGTTCCCACTGCCAGGACACAGGCCACCGCTCTTCGAGAGGGAATGGGCGATCTACCACGCGAGCCCAGTGCGGATTGGTAGATGTCACATTTTGAGAGCATTGATAATGAAATTATTTACACAAAGTAAAGCGCCTGTCTGGGTTCGAACTGACCTACGACCTCGTAAGTCAAGTCGAAAGTCGAAGTCGTTACCACTGGGCCACCACTGCTCGATGATAACAGCAGTTTCCCCAAATGATAACAGTCATCGTTACCAACGAGCTGACTGAGTAATATTTTTGACACGGCATCTGTCTCGCATCTGTATAACGAGAGAAGCAGTAATAGTAGTGATAAGCATGCAAGAAGATAGCATGCTAAAATAACCATGTTGGTGAAAACAGGATGCTTTTTGTCACGCTATTTACTGTATAGCATGCTAAATCGCATCGTTGTAATGGTAGGATACTAATATTGAAGTGCCACTGACATTCATTTGTTTGGTGGCAAATACTGAAAGTTCAAAGTTGATAATTGATAATAATTAATATGTTGCGTTATCAAATTTGAACATACTTTGTTTTAATTTAATCAATAGTTTGTAGTAGTAGGAGAATGATAAATTAGTCGGTCCATTGTTTCTCTGTTCAAATAAAGGCTTCCGCAGACAGGCGCGACGCGACGGTGCAACGCGATTCTGGTAGAACAATTTCCATGAAGTTTTCATAGACATCGTTCTACTGGAGTCGCGTCGCGTTGTCGCGTCTCGCCATTCTACGGGAGCCTTAACATTCCCGTCTTCCCTGTATACGTAGAAATACATAAATATTATCTATACCTAAATAAAGGAAGACTTTTCAAGTAAAAATTCATTAAGAGGTTTGTAATTAAGCAAAAATATATTAAAGAAAGAATAAAAGTAATTGAGAGCAGTGATGGCCCAGTGGTAACGGCCGCGACTTACGAGTTGTAAGTCGTAGGTTCGAACCCAAGCAGGCGCTTTACTTTTTGTACATTATTTCTCAAAACGGTGAAGGAAAACATCGTGAGGAGTCCGGCAAGTCTTAGAACCAAAATTCGAAGCTATGTGACATTCACCAACACGCACTGGGCCCGCATGGTGGATTACGGCTCACTCCCACTCACCGAGAGGAGGCCTGTGTCCCAGCGGTGGGAACATTTTAGGCTGATTATGATTTATTAAAGAAAAATAATAAAAAAGATCCTAAGAAAAAACCAACAGATTTTTGCAATAATTTTACCGGATAACTGTTATTACGTACTTATTTATTCAGAATTGAAATGACTGAAATTATAATTTAGTTTATTTTAGTACCAATAGAAGCTAGTTCAGAACACTGCTGCAGTGGTATTCTGTAAAAATCTCACCGCGAAAACTTCGGTGAAGTAAGCGTGAAGTGAGCTGTCATTCCGCCTGATGACAATATTGACAGCTCAGTTCGAGCTCACTTCACATTTGTTTTCACGGTGAGATTTTAGACAGAATAGGTCGGCTGTAATTCAGTTAAGTATAGATAGACTTCTAGTTGAGCCAGCTGTTTGCGAAAACAATCGCATGCGAACCGATGCGACTTCAAGCGTAAGTTTTAGTAGACACGTATCTTTGAGTTTGGCAGCGATCAGGCCATATATTACTGAGAATGATCTGATGCCGTGATCTTGGTCCAATCATCTCTGTAGTTGTTTGCGATATTATATAGTTTCGATATTCACTCCTGTGATTTATATGACGCCCAACCTAATGGATTTGTAACTGTCTATTCAGGGTAAAGGCATTACAAAGTAGCTTATTTCAAATATTTCAAATAAGGAATAAGGAAAACATTTTGTTCAAAATATATCTGTTTGCAATGCTGGCTGAAAACTATTGACAGGTTATTAAACTAATTAAATGAAAATATTTCGTAAATGGAATTCCAAAGGTTCCATTTGGGTTGTCTGTCATTTGTTTTTAAATGTTTTCACGTAGGTAGGTAATTTTGTCATAACCTATTGCAGTTTAAATAATCTGCAAAAGCCAGAGATCCAAACAAAACACACGACAAACCAAACAAGTGACCAACAAAACTATTTTAGCGCGTTCTAACTTCCAGTGTCATCTCATATCGTGTCAGCGCACGGCGATAGTTCACCACTCGTACAGTTGTCACGGCCGGTCGTTCCCGGATGGAAGAATTAGCTCAGGCAGTCAGGCCCAATTCCCAGGCAGACTTGCAACGAGACGTTAGGCATTGTATTTTTACATTTGGACTCCATCCAAATAGTACTCCCGAGTTATCAAAAAATCAAATTCCCATTGATACGAACTGTATGCGACCGTTAAACACTAACTAATAAGGAGGTCTTGATTTTTAGTTATTTTTGCTACCATTAATTGTATTGCTCTCTTAAATAAATCAACACTAAAGTTTCGAAAGGTCATCGTGTCTGTTTAGTGTTATTGATAAAATAACATCGTTAGTAGAAATAAAATATTTAGTTTAATAAATGCTATTTTCACGTGTAGTGATGGGACTTACCGGTGACGGTTTATCACTGAACTAGTATTTTTTTCACTTTACTTCACTTGGGGTGTTATTTTTTGTTATATTGTTGTGTGCTCGTATATAGTTCGGTACATCACGTAACTTGGCGCGTTGCCGGCCGGACGAGCGGTGGGCTCGGTCGTGTCGCGACTACTGCAGCGTTTGATTGTATACCTACCTTTGTAGGGCTGGGAAATGGAGAATTTTGTCGGATATCTATTATTTTATACACTATTTTTTTTAAATGTTTTTTGTGTTGTCATAAAACAACAAAACTTTGTGTCTTTATTACAGGAGGACACTGACTCCTGCAACAGTTTATAACTAGCGCAGGAGTCAGAGAATTCTAGAATTTGTGTACCATTTGTTTAATGCCAATTTTGTATACATTATTCTTTTTATTTTCCTATTATTGTACACCCAAGGGCTTTATTTGTAAAATACCTGCATTAACAATACATAATATTTTATTTTACTCCGTTTTGTTTGTTTTAGAATTTTAATTCTGGAATAGTAGTAGAATAGTGATACGTCAGGTTTATCTTATAAAACTAAATGCAAACAACACTCTCAGATGTGTAAAACTTAAAACGTCTCATTTCATTTGATTATCAGAGCTGCTGAACTCAGTTGAACACTTTGTTATATTTTTGTGGTGTTGTTTATATTTAGTGAAGAATGAACTGACATATGTGAAATTAATAAATCTCATTTTAATTGTAAATGCAAGTGCCACGACAAAATGCAAAAGGTAAATACTGCATAAAGTATAATAGGAAAATCATCATAATTATTATGGAATAGAATATTCTTTATTGTATTATAAATGGTTTTGCCGTACGTTGTGACAACATTGACAAACAATTGCGTCATCAGTTCATAAATCGTATATTTTTATTTTTATCCGTAATCGCAATGAGCATGTCACATCCCTACGTCCGTCAGTTCCACCGAGCAAGTGGCAACCGTGTGCCGTCAATTTATCTAATATAAAATAGGAGAATGTGCGTCCGGTGATCTCATGAAACTCATTATCATCTGTTGATGACCTATTTCGTGGTGTTACTGGCGAAACAAATGAATATAACAAAAAAAAACGTGGAGCTTTTCCCCGGAAAAGAACAGTCGTTAAATTGTAGTCTGGCTGGAAACAACGACATGAAATACGGTCAAATTCTAGAGTTTGCGCTGTTGTTAAGTACAGTCCTTTCATACCTAGTTATTTTACCTCTGACAGCAGCACCCCAACAGCAACCTTACTGCAAAAAAAATAATGATCACTGTGATTTTGACAGACTTGTCAGTAGCGGCAGCCCGATAGCAACCCTAATGTTATGACAATATCAGAGGTCAAATAACTATGAAAGGGCTTAGCTATTATCTTACTGTCTTCGACTTCAAGAGAGACGCAACAGTTTCTGTTTTGCCAGAATCGGGCGTATATGTTGCCTATACTAACTTTTTCGTGTAACAAGCTCAGCAACAGAAGTAGATTAAAAATATTACATTTCAACGGCGAACTGCCAACACCTCATAACTGACATTTTCGAGAAATTCAATTTTTTATTGTTTTGAATTTAAAAGCATTCGCATGTTTCAAAACCAAAGGACATTGCTCTGCGCCCATACATTGTTCGCCCTGGAACCAAGAGCATAGGAAAATTATGTGTTGTATTGACAATCATTAGTAAATTCCTATATGATGTTATTTTTATAGCGGACTAGCTGCAGAATAGATAATATTTCAAAAATAAAATCATATTTTGAGGTTATAATCGAACCACGAATATTATGGTTTTTCGTAACTCAGTGACTCCTAGTGATTTTTAAGAAACTGAAAAAAATATCCTAATGCATTGTTAGTACCAACCTAAATAAGCCGATAATTAGGTTTGCAGTTTTTGTTCTAAAGCCTAAGTGTATGTAAGTGCAACGTACAAATGCAAAGAATCTAATTAACATACTTACTGCTTTCTTAGCATTGGTTTTGGAATGAGATAAAGTGTTTTTGTGTATTAATGTAAAATAGAAAACCACTGCTTGCGAAAATATCCGTTTTTAGTGAATTAATGAACACCTTCGTTCCTTCATATACTACCTAATGGCACAACACTGATTCACTGACTGATGCATCATTACTATCAGCTATTATAGAATATTCCCAACGAACGGATATCACTTAAATAATATATCAGTAGTTTGTAAACACACCGGTTTTCTCATTAACAGTCAGCTAACCATAGATAATTTTCTTTTATAACCATAGATGAAAAAGGAGGCCTAAACATGAAGTTTGTTTTTCTGTTTACGTTATTTATTTAAATATTTGTTCCCCTTACAACTATCATTACAAGTTGAATTACCTAAAATCATCAAATAAATTTATTATTAAAATTATTTACAATTTGAAATTATTAAGAACTTTAACCTTTTTACTATAACCTTTTTGTTAGCGTCTTACCACAGACGGACGCCATATTGTTCTGTTTACCAAGCGTTGCTGGTGCGCCCTCTAGCGGGATAAATTGTCAGTAAGGTTCCCTATTGACAGAGTGAGAGACTGACAAGTGACAAGTGATCATTTAGTGACGTCAAAAATAGGGGTGCCAAATACGATATGTTAAAAAACGATATTTCCTAAGATTTACTACAGCCATACGTTACAAACAGTATTACATCAACTTATCAACCACCACCCCCTCCCCCCTCCACTTATCACATTATCTTCTTTTCATTTTGCGAACTATTTTAAGGAAATACGGCTCCATTCCATACGACAGAAATATCTTCTCTTCGCACCGGGAAACCTATATGTAAAACAGAGCAAACCAAAACAAGCTTCGCGAGACGGCAATTTTCCTTTCTCGCTTCGAAATTATCTAACAAACTAAATAAGTTATTATCCATTTATTCCCTAAATAATTTTGAAATAAAAAACAAAATAACGAATTACCTACTACACTTGTCTTATGATGAAACAGAAAATCTCTTTATAGTATTTCTTTTTTTAAATGTGTTTTTATCATAAATATAAGCATGTCCGTGGCATCACATTCGACCCTGTCTGAATATCAACGCTGCGGTATTTGTTTTTTCAAATATCGCAGCATCATGCTGAGATAGGAGCCTTTTTGGTCTCGCGTCTTCTTTGTTTTTTTTCTTTCCTTTTGTTTTATTTGTGTTTAAGATATTGTTACTTTTAATGTTCTTTTTATTGTAGTATTTTCTGTGCGTGTCCCAAATAAAATATTTTTCTTTCTTTTTTTCATGTACAAAGAGTTCTCTCGAATACCTCATCCCACAAACATGTTTCCACGCAGTCATACTCTCACTCACTCTATCACAACACCCACCACACACTCACACACACACACACACACACCATAGAATACTCCCACACCCACACACTCTTTTCAGTTATTCCCAACAACGTGAACCCTGTATAAAATAGTTACCTACTACTCGTCACATCTGTTCCTTGTAAATTCAGGCTGAATTTGAACTACCTAGAGGAATCACTGACTCAGAAGATACTGGCATTTCCTAGTTTCACAGCCAGTTTCAAGCACTGTATTTTGCTCTATAACTGTAAGCCCCACCTCAATGTATACCTACCAGTAATGTGACCGCCATATCCATTGTTTGTAAATTTTTGTGCTTTAAAATGTAAACTCGTTGTTATGGTGTTATAGGGTTTTTTGAAATAAATTTATTATTATTATTTTTTCGTTTATTGATTTTTTTCTTATTATTTACATTTTTAAATATTTCTTAAAATAAAAAGACATAAAAAACATTTAAAAATATAAAAAAATAGAGTTCCACCAGTATCGGGAGCAGGGTCCAAGCTACCGGTGGTTAGGGCTGCAGAGACAGGAACCTCCTCACATTACGAGCCGTGTCAAGGAGTACTGCCTTCTGAATCAGGCTCTTGATCCAACCGCCTAACGAGAACCTCGAGAGATGTTGGTCGATGTTGGTCGTATTATTTTTTATTATTATGTCATACGATAATATTAATACCATTACAAGTATGACGATATCCTACTTATAATAACACCATACTTCTCTACTTCCTATTTACTACCTATTTAAAATAGAGTGTGGCTTTTAAATTATACTGTTAGTGAATAAAAATAATGGAATGGTGATTGAATGTTTTTATTTTACCTAGCTTCTATTTGCACTATAATCGAAATAAATTCAAAATGTGATTCAGATTAAAAAAAAATCAAAACATCGATTACAACCGATTGGGCATCCCAAATCTTCTTCGACACGACTTGACGTTTGGCGAAGATGGCGGCTATTAATGATATTAGTCGCGTAAAATATTTTTTATTGTTCATTTTGGCATGCATCTACGTGTTATAAAAGTATTTGCAAATACAATTAATTATCGTGTATGTTCGATGATTTTATTGCACAGGGCGATTCTTGACATTGTTCTTTGTCAATTCCTCGAAAAATGTCAGTTAGGAGGTATTGGAAGTTCGCCGTCGATTTGTGATCTAAATAGAGCCAAAATGATTTGATACACTACTTAACAGTCTTTCATGAGTAGCTTAGAGTCTGTTTTATCTTAATTTAAAAACTGTTCTATTTTATTTTTTACTAGCGACCCGCCCCGGCTTCGCACGGGTAACCCGATCGCTACCATACTTCACAGGATCAACCGCTGGATTAATCTGAAGATTGCCTGAAAATTTCATCAAAATCGCTCCAGCCGTTTTGGAGTCCATAGGGAACATACATATACACATCGATTTTTATAAATATAGAACATTTGGAGGCGGATAGGCGAGTGCAAATGAGACGCACGACAAAGATTAAATTAAAGTATATTCCGGCAAAGATTAATACCGTTACAGCGATAGGCGGAAATTATAGGAAGAAACGAGATGACTTTAAGTAAAAGAGTATACAATAAGAAAAGAGTTAGGATTCGATAAGCAAATAGATAATTACGCGAGCTAATAAGAAATATGCGGTTGAAAGCCAAAGCAACGAGGGTTCGCGTCGAGGGCTTCTGGCTGACTGTTCGGCGGTCGCTGCCGAATGAGTCTTGAGCGGGCTGCGGAGACCGCGCGGTGCGCGGCGTCTGGGGTGAGGTAGCCGAACCGGTTTCCGCGGCAAGCAGCGCTCGCGCGGCGCGCGGCGTGCGCTCACCGTCACGCCAACAAGAAATACAAGGGTAGGCAGGCTAGTAGGTAGGCATACTGTGAACAATAATGTTATGTTAATGTGGGTCTGCTATTGACGCCACAGGACCCCCTTACGAATAAAAGGGCCGCCTTATTTATATCGTTCAGGGAACCTCACTTTGCGTCCTGAACGAGTAGTACGCATTGGTTGCGCATCTTGTGTCTCATGGCCATGTGTCACAACATCGTCTCGCCATGTGTACGCTGGTTTTAAACGGTCAATTGTCACCTTGACGGTTTTGTTATTTAGCTCAATATCGAATGTCTTTGGACCTCTTGTAACGACCTTATGTGGGCCACTGTATGGTGGTTCTAGCGAACCACGAAGCAGATCTTGGCGTAAGAACACATGCGTAGTGGTATGTAAATCCTTGTGCTCAAATACCTTGTTCTGTGAATGGTTTGATGCTGGACATGGGCGTAGGTCGGACATTCTTTGTCGTAAAGTGCTGACAAAATCTGGGTAATCTACCTTGTCATTAGTTGCGGTGAAAAACTCACCGGGGACCCGTAGCCGCTCTCCAAACACCAATTCCGCTGGTGAGCATTTCAAATCCTCTTTGCACGCTGTCCGTAATCCTAAAAGTACTATGGGAAGAGAACTAACCCAATCCTTCGTACCGTGTGACATCAAAGCTGATTTGAGCGTACGATGTAGACGCTCAATCATTCCGTTGCAGGCTGGATGATATGCTGTTGTCCTTGCCAACTTGATCCCGTACGTCCTTGCTAAATTTTGGAATAAGTGTGATTGGAATTGTCTACCTTGGTCTGTTATTACCTTCTTTGGGCAACCATACCGAGCAATCCACTCCAACACAAACGCCTTCGACACAGTCTCTGCTGTCATGTCAGGAAGTGGAATCACCTCTGGCCATCTGGTATACCTGTCAGTGATAGTAAGACAGTATTTAAAATTGGAAGATACTGGTAGTGGTCCAATTAGGTCCATATGAACCTCTGCGAAACGTACATCCGGTACGTCAAATTTTCCTATAGGAGATGTGGTATGCCTTGTTACTTTAGACCTTTGACATGGAATGCACTCTCTAACCCAAGCGCGCACATCTTTCCTAAGGGAAGGCCAAACAAAACGTTCACTGACCATTTTGATGGATGCCTTTGCACCAGGGTGGCTTAGGCTGTGCAACGTCTCGAACACCCGGCGTCTGTGGGTAGTTGTCACGAAAGGTCTGTGTTTAGCCAACGAAGTATCACAATATATATGTACGTTTGAATTTGGTACTTGCGCTAACTCCAGTGTCAACGAATGGTTATCCTTCAGTAGCTGTTGTAGCTCTGGATCCTCACGCTGCGCCAGGGCAAGCTCCATGAAGTCCACTGGCACAGTGACTGCCTCAATCCGAGACAATGCATCGGCCACCTGGTTATCCTGCCCAGAGACGTGCTGGATGTCCGTTGTGAACTGTGAAATTAAATACAGGTGATTAATTTGTCTTGGCGAACCTTGTTGGTCTTTTTTTTTAAATGCACCTATTAGCGGCTTATGATCGGTGTAAACGGTGAAATTTCGTGCTTCTACCATGTGGCGAAAATGTTTGATGGCCTCGTATATCGCAAGTAGTTCGCGATCATAGGCGCTGTATTTCTGCTGCGTGGGGCTCATCTTCTTCGAGTAGAAAGCTAAGGGCTGCCAGACATTATCCACTTTCTGCTGTAATACGGCTCCTAGGGAAACATTAGATGCATCTACTACCAGTGCCAGCTGCGCATCGGTAACTGGGTGAACCAACAGTGCCGCATTTGAAAGGCTATGCTTACAACGCTCAAAAATGTCTAATAACTGGGATGTCCACTTCACTGGTTTCGATCCTTTCATGCCTGGACCTGCCAATAAATCGTTTAGTGGTGCTTGTAACTCTGCAGCATTTTTCAAGAAACGCCTATAAAAATTAAGCATCCCTAAAAATCTTCTTAAGCATTTTATAGTCTGGGGCGGTGGGTAATTCTGAATAGCCTTCACCTTCTCCTCTAACGGGCGCACTCCTTTTGCTGAAACTGAGTAACCAAGAAAAGTCACCTGTGGCTGTCCAAAATTGCACTTGGCTACGTTGATGACCACTCCGTACTCTTCGAGGCGAGCGAACAGCTTCCGCAAGTGTTCTTCATGCTCCTGCGTACTTCTAGAAGCAATTAAAAGGTCGTCGATGTATGGAAAACAGAAGTCAAAATCACGCACCAGTCCATCTATAAAACGTTGGAACGTCTGTGCAGCGTTTCTCAAACCAAACGACATAAAAGGGAATTCAAACAACCCAAACGGTGTCGTGATGGCTGTCTTCTCAATGTCTGCTGGATTAACTGCAATCTGCTGGTAAGCTTTGACTAGATCTACGACTGAGAAAATAGTGCTTCCATGTAAATGCTGTGAAAAATCTTCGATGTGACGTACCGGGTACCTGTCCGGCACCGTCCTTGCATTCAGTGCACGGTAATCTCCACAGGGTCTCCAAGTGTCGTCGTGCTTGGGCACTAGGTGTAGTGCAGACGCCCAAGGTCCGCTGGAGCAACGAGCTGTCCCCTCCTTAACCATTGCTTGGAACTCTGACTTCGCTATCTTCAAACGATCTGGTGCTAAACGGCGTGGCCTGCAGAAAACGGGTGGTCCGGGCGTCGTATTAATAAAATGTACGGTAGAATGACGTACCTCCCGTGGTGCACCAGACGGACGTGAGATGGCCGGAAATTCACGCAACAACTCGTGGTACCGAGAAGTACCAGTTACAGCCTTGACACTGGGAATCTCCATCTTCGCCATATGTCCGCTAACAAAAAGTTTAGTTAATCCATCAATCAACCTATTGTTATGGCAATCTACTAATAGCTTATAATGGGAAAGAAAATCATACCCAATAATTGGCTTGGTCACATCTGCGACGACAAACTTCCAGCTAAACTCCCTGCGTAATCCTAAATTCAGCTGCAAATTAATATACCCGTACGTGGATATAACTGAATTATTAGCTGCGCTGAGGTCGTAATTAACACGGACCCGCTTTTCATTTAAATAACAGCGAGGGTAGACGCACAAATCGGAACCGGTATCGACAAGAAAAGGTTTTCTAGATTGAAGATCTATGATGAATAAACGGCTGGAAATACTGTAGCAGTCGCTCGCCGTCGTTAGCGACTGGCTTTGGCGTTTTCCGAAGCATAATCACACGGTTGTATACAGTGATGAGCTTTGTCTCCAAATTCATGATGGTACCAACACGTGCGACGGTTGCCCTCCATTTTGAATGGACGGCCTCTTGAGCGACTTCTCGAGCGGGAGAATCGCCGGTTACGACTCCTATCTGACCTACCGCCGGTACGAGATTGCCGATCCACTGTAGTGGATAACTCATCTAGCTTCCGCGTGAGACTGGCTATTTCAGTACGCATTACCTCAAGTAAGCTCCCTGCAGAGGACGAAGTACTCGCGACCTGGGCCACCGGGTTCACCGGTGCGATCTCTAACACCCGGTCCGCCAGCTCCGCCACTGCCTCCAAGGTCATACCAGCTTGGGACGCCACAATCGCCTGCAAGCCGGTAGGCAGACGACTGGTCCAGACGGTGCGCAGAAATTCGTCAGGTATACCTCGGCCAGCCAGGCTCTGAAGGTGGCGAAGAAATGCCGATGGCTTACGGTCTCCGAGTTCCTCATGAATAAGGAGTTGACGCACCTTCTTTTCCTGGGAAACTGACAAACGCTTAATTAGCTCGGTTTTAAGCTTCTCGTATTTATTAGCTGTGGGTGGATTTTCCACAATATCTTCTAGTTGAGCCATAATGGAAGGTTCTAGATTCCCGACCACAGTAAAATATTTTGTCGCGTCAGAAGTTATATTCGACAAAGCAAACTGGGCTTCAACTTGCGCAAACCATACCGCGGGTTTTTCTGGCCAAAAAGGAGGAACTCGTACTCTAACCTTAGCGATCTCTGCTGATCCCAACGCTGCAACTAACGCCTCCGTAAACTTTTCGTCCGCCATCTCTGCAATGATTTGCAGAAAATAAAAATTTGCTCGACGTCAACGTATTCCTCGCGAACGTTCCGGAAACTTCTCTGACGTCACGCGATCGCGTCTCGATATCTTCGCGCTGTATCCAACGATCGGGGTCACCACTTTTGGAGGCGGATAGGCGAGTGCAAATGAGACGCACGACAAAGATTAAATTAAAGTATATTCCGGCAAAGATTAATACCGTTACAGCGATAGGCGGAAATTATAGGAAGAAACGAGATGACTTTAAGTAAAAGAGTATACAATAAGAAAAGAGTTAGGATTCGATAAGCAAATAGATAATTACGCGAGCTAATAAGAAATATGCGGTTGAAAGCCAAAGCAACGAGGGTTCGCGTCGAGGGCTTCTGGCTGACTGTTCGGCGGTCGCTGCCGAATGAGTCTTGAGCGGGCTGCGGAGACCGCGCGGTGCGCGGCGTCTGGGGTGAGGTAGCCGAACCGGTTTCCGCGGCAAGCAGCGCTCGCGCGGCGCGCGGCGTGCGCTCACCGTCACGCCAACAAGAAATACAAGGGTAGGCAGGCTAGTAGGTAGGCATACTGTGAACAATAATGTTATGTTAATGTGGGTCTGCTATTGACGCCACAAACATATGGCGTAGATTTTTATATTTAGATTTTTCTCCAAAATGGTTTTATTTTTAAACTGATGTGTTAATCGACTTTTACTGCAGCTGTAATTCATCTTTTTATTAATTTTAACATGGTTCTTGTTTTGTTTTTAGGCTGAATTTTTATATATTTATATAGCTTTTTACCCTCTTATCAGTTAATTTTAGTAGAACAGTCTCGAGCCTGATAAACGAGTTGATGATCTTAAGAAAGGACTGCAGAGGACTGTAGACGAAACAATTAAACAAATATCATACTGAAATTCCTTAAACCCAGCAAGCAGAAAAATGTTGGAGGAGTACAAAAACAGTATTTTTTTTTCGAGATAATATAGACTTCAATACGGATGCTTTAATATACAACGTGTTTCTTTGGATATCCCGTAACTCTAGGGAGTCATTGTGCTCATCATTATGAACAACTTTTACTATGGGACCAAACCTGAAATCGCGAAAAAAAATCAGCTGCTCCCTACATTTATTTATTTATTTATTTATTTATTTATGCAAATCTTACCTACAGCTACCATTACAGATCAGCGATCCAATGCGATAGAGTGGCCTTAAAGCTAAATCCTTAATCTACATCCTATAATCCTCCTCCATCCTATAATTTATGTTCGCATAACTCGTCAAAATGTAGGGAGCAGCTGATATTTCTTTTTTCAGATTTCAGGTTTGGTTCCATAGTAAAAGTTGTTCATAATGATGAGTACAATGATTCTTAAAGAGGTTGTGCGTTAATTCCGGTACATCTTGTATATTATTATTTGTTCATTTGATTGATCAAGATGGTACTGCGCTGTGTGGTCTACGACGCAGGTACTATGACTTATAACAATAGATCACTTTATATGCAAATTGCAAAGGGATTGAATAGCGATAATAACAGGTGCAAACTGTACCTACTAACATCCCTAGAGCCCTAACACGACCTTGTTGAAGGTGGGGGTCCCCACTTCGAAAGGGTCCCCGGAACGATCAATTACAATTGTCAATTTTTACGTGATTGATACACATCGTTGCGCAAATTGACCGCCTACCAAGCGCAATTGAAGCGGTTGTCAATATTACTACAATATAAATTGATGGCAATTGATCAATCGCAAAGGATCGTTTCGGGGACCCCTAACCCATTGCAGTGCTGGATCATATTGAGAAAATCAAGCTTACCTACCTACTAAAGCAGGATGTTTATTTTTTGTACTGAGATTATTTAGTATGAAAAAAAAATATGTAAGGTAATACAAGTTAACAGCCTTTAGGCTTTCTGATAATTATTTTTATAGGGAACTAGCTTTTGCCCGCGGCTTCGCCCGCGTGGACGTCGGGAATAGGGATGATGCCTGGGTAAGAAAAAAGAAATTCTATTTAGTCCGTCAGTCAGATCATAAAAAAAATATTAGACACGTATTTTTTGCTTTATTTAAATCTAGCAAGGCGTAACGTTATGCCACATTTTTAACTTAATGTATCGCCGTAATCTTTTGATTACGTAAAAAAGAAAAAAGACGTATCCAATATTTTTTTAATATTCAACCTGAAGAACAAAAAAAAAATCATCAGTCCTATTATAATATTAAAGGATGATGGTTTAACTAATAATTATGCACTTCACAATCAGGTGTATGTAAAGAGAAACAAGCCTGACCAACTTCAGCAAGCGAAGCTTAACTATAAGCAGAGAAATACCTATTCACGCAGTTTTTACTAAATAAAAACGAATACAATAATTTATGGTCATGCCAGCCGCTTGCATGACCATAAATTATTATATTCGTCCAAAAAAACATAACAATATGGTTTATCGATATGCTAATGGAGCATAATCGCGAATCGCAATCTGAAAGTCAAGGTAAATGGTCGTTGAGGGCGGGGATACCCCTGAAATGACCCAATGAAAATGGTACAAGTACCAAATATATCATGGTTTTGTCTATAGCGAGGTACTAATTTATCTGCTTATCAGCACTCGTTGACAAGGGCTTTGAGAAGATAATAAATATGGTTGCGTGCTAATTGCGTGGTCCTAAATAATTATATTATGTTAAAATGTTAGGTTAGGCTTTGCGTTGTCGATCGAAAAAGATTTTAACTAATTATAGCAATGAGAATAATAAAGCAATAAGAAAAAAGTTACAAGTTATAGATGCCCTGCAACACGCTCAAGAACTGAAGTGGAGATAGGCGGGCCATCTGGCGTGATGAGAAGACGACAGATGGACTCTTAGAACAACCGCTTGGAAATGTTCAAATGGAGAGAGAAGGAGAGGCAAACCAGTAGAACGTTGGCAAGACGAGAAAGAAGAACTGGTGGCAAATCATGGCTTGAGAAAGCAAAAAATGGAAAAAGAAAAGATGAAAATTCATGGAGGAGGCCCATCCCTGTCGAGGGATCCTTAATGAATTAATGTTACTTAGTAGAGGTAAGAACTTATTTTTTTTTTTGTAATTGAGCAATAATAAAGGCTGTTTATTTATATCTATGAGAATATAGTGAATGAAAGAAAACATCGTAAGGAAACCGAGGCCTATACAATATGTTCCGGAATAAACGCATAACCTCTTAAGGAGTCATTATACTCATCATTTATGAACAACTTTTACTATGAGACCAGACCTGAACCCCGAAAAAAAAAACCAGCTGTTCCCTACATTTTGACGAGTTATGCGAACATTAATGTGGGAACAGCAGATTTTATTTGCTTGCCCAATGGCCATTTCAAATGCTAATAAAATTAGAATTCCATGTCTGAAGAAATGGCTAATTAGATACCTAGACTTTTCCCAACTATGTCGGGGTCGGCTTCCAGTCTAATCGGATGCAGCTGAATACCAGTATTTTACACGGAGCGACTGCCTATCTGACCTCCACAACCCAATTCCTGGGTAACACGGTAATTATCGTGCTACCCTCCTTGGTAGGAACTTCATTAGTCATTCTTATTTATAATTTATTTAAAGAGAGACAGTGATATATTTAGAGCAGGTAGCTGCAGTGTCTACTGGTCATCGGTCACGACCTTTTAACCCTTTGAGAGTAGTTCGCTCCACTTGATACCGGAGAATGACACCTAGTGACGTCACGGTTACATACTTTTAACTGTTTGATTTTTTACAAAATTTGGTTACTTCGAAAGGTTTGTTTAAGTATAAGGTACCCAATGGAATAGTAATTTATTCATTTATTTATTTATCTCAACCAACTTAGGATCATACAATTTAAACTACCTACATTACAAAAAATATTAATTATAAAAAAAAAAAATCTATGATCAAATTCAACAATTACATAAAAAATTTAAATGAAATTATACATTAATATTAGAATTGATAACAGCTAAATCAAATTAAATTAAAATAATATTTTAACATTAGTCCGTACGTGAACCATGCAGCAGTGGTTCACGTACTGACAGTCGAATCGTTCAGCAAAAGTAATGAAGGCTATTCAATTTGAGAGTTTAGAAAAAAGTGATATGCAGTGACGAATTCTGGGCGAATCCAATGAGTTTTCGCCTAGGCTTTATGGGGTGCTTAATTATTGCAAATGGGTCACACTACTACGTCTTGGAAGGAATACGTCAAATTACAAGTCACCCTGTATATTTTATATTATCTTCGGTGTGTGTAACGCCCTTAAGACGTCAGCATGAAGCCATTACCTCCTTCTGCGAAGCAGTAATGCTCGTGAAGAAGGAGGCGGGACGCGTGAGGGAGAGGTAAGCTTTGCGCCCTCACGCCCCTAGTCGCCGCAGGAGACGCCCTGGGCGTCGGGAATTGGCAGCCGATTCCCGGCCACCGTAGGCGCGGGCTTGCGGACGGCGAGCAATGGGTAGCTCGCCGTCCGGTAAGGACCAAGGCCGAGTCGACGGCGCGTTGTGTTCCACGCGCGCCTCAAAGAGATGTCAGCACTATTGACGGGGTCCGCTAGGGCCGATGCCAGCTAGGGTTGCGGGATGTTCGAAAGAGTTACCGTGGCCCCGGCACAGGCAACAGAAGGAACACGGGTGGGTTTTAGTCAGTAAAAGTCTGACACGCCCTCCCGCTCCGCCCAGAGCGGGAGAAGTCATTTGATGATTTCCCATCCACAAAAAAAAAAAAAAAAAAAAGATGTCAGCATGTCTTGGCCTGTTCATTTTAGATATTTTGCGGCGCGACACTATCTAAAGTTCTTTCTTTGTAAATCGAAAGTGAATACTATGAAATGGTATGAAATTATGTTGAAAATTTGCATGGAAGATCGACATTTTTGGCGATGGGAAACCTCATCGGCGAAAATGCCATCACATAGTAGTGTCTAATTTGACAAGTTACAGTAAGAATACAATTCCTTTACGACTTACTTAAAGAAAAGTGTATGCCCGATACGACTCTTGAGTAATATCTATCTTATCTAAGTCCAGCCCTAACATTTAATCACGTTCGTAGATAACAGGTGAATGGCTTGTTGCATTCGCTACTGGGTATCAATTTATTACGTTAATACGTGATATAGGTACATGCACATCTTCGAGTCAGACAACACTAGTGAAATTAGGTATCTTTATAGATAAATAAATAGAATATGCATGTTTGGGTATCGTAAAAGTTACAGTTACATAAGACTTCAATGTTGTTCCTGCCGGATCGGTGTTACGCAATAAAACGTTGAGCCTACAAAATGGCTTACAATGTCGACTGCAACTTAGCCTACGACTAGTCCTACGACGTAGCCTACGATGTGGCTACGGTGAGGCGAGGCCGATGATATGGCCTACGACGTAGCCTACGATGTGGCTACGGTGAGGCGAGGCCGATGATATGGCCTACGACGTAGCCTACGATGTGGCTACGGTGAGGCGAGGCCGATGATATGGCCTACGACGTAGCCTACGATGTGGCTACGGTGAGGCGAGGCCGATGATATGGCCTACGACGTAGCCTACGATGTGGCTACGGTGAGGCGAGGCCGATGATATGGCCTACGACGTAGCCTACGATGTGGCTACGGTGAGGCGAGGCCGATGATATGGCCTACGACGTAGCCTACGATGTGGCTACGGTGAGGCGAGGCCGATGATATGGCCAACGACGTAGCCTACGATGTGGCTACGACTAGTCTTACGACGTCGCCTATGACGTAGCCTACGATGTGGCTACGACTAGTCTTACGACGTGGCCTACGATGTGGCTACGACTAGTCTTACGACGTCGCCTATGACGTAGCCTACGATGTGGCTACGACTAGTCTTACGACGTGGCCTACGACGTAGCCTACGATGTGGCTACGACTAGTCTTACGACGTGGCCTACGATGTGGCTACGACTAGTCTTACGACGTGGCCTACGACGTAGCCTACGATGTGGCTACGACTAGTCTTACGACGTGGCCTACGACGTAGCCTACGATGTGGCTACGACTAGTCTTACGACGTGGCCTACGACGTAGCCTACGATGTGGCTACGACTAGTCTTACGACGTGGCCTACGACGTAGCCTACGATGTGGCTACGATGTATTACTAGTCAGCTTATCATCAATCCTCGAGCTATTTTCCTGAGTACTCCCTTACTCTGGTTATCAAACTCCGGTCATCAAGGTTGCCATCTGCAACCATCAGACCGTTGCATGTTGTGGCGCGTCCATTAACAATCGTACAAAAATAATTACGAAATCAAAACATGGGTCGTAGTCTGCGGTCGCGTCAGGAATAAACCAGAGTACGACAGACGTCACGCCACAAAACCAACATACCCTGACCTCTACTATTAAACTAAAGTTCTCTTTTAATACTCCCTTTTAGTTCAAGACAGGGGGACGTAGGGAAGGTCTACTTAAAGTGGTGTCGTGAACAGAATATGGGTCGGGTCAGCGATGCCAACGGCTGCTGTTTTACTTTATAATTAGTTTAACCGCCTCACTGTGACATTTTAACCGATTACAGTGAACTCGAAAGCGGATTGAATCCTTTCATATGGTAATCAGCTGTTGCATTAAGCTGGGGTTGTTCTGCTGTCATTGGTTAGCTAAAAAACAAAGTACAATAATCATCATGTATGTGTAGGACGCCCTGACTGGCCAGCGGGGCAATCGCGTACCACATTTTAGGAATCGGTTTCATTTTGACAGTTCAACGACATTCATTGCGTTATTTACGTTGTTACGCTGGCAAACTTTTCGAACATTATGAAGCAATGGATTCGCAATATGCTTCAAAATCATTCAGATAGTAGTGATAAGCTTCACAGGTAGTTGTGAAGTTAAGCGCGTCGCATTTCAATACAATAAAGCGCGGTACGCTTCTAATGTGTGATGGTTCATACAGAATGTTCGAAAGTGATGTCGGAGGATTTTTGCACTGCGATGCAGTCTGCCTAAATCTACGTCAGCCTTAGTAGTACCTAGATGATTGAGAGGAGTAAAGGATCGAGTTCACTGCCGTGCAATTGGAGAGGCATGTTCAGCTATGGGCTAGCTGTTGATTCAACACTAGGAATCACCGTCACAGTACATTCCATTCCATTCCAACAGCAGTGATAGCTTAGTGATGTGACCGTCGGACTGCCAAGTTATAGGTCTCGAGTTCGAACCCAAGGCACGCACCTCTGACTTTTCGGGTTCATGTACGTATTTATATATATTGTATAATTTATAATTTACTAGGTTTTTCCCGCGGCTTCGCCCGCGTGGATGTCAGTTCACCGGAATAAAAAATATTGTATTTGTTAATCCAGGTTATAAGCTATCTGTGTGCAAAATTTCATCCAAATCCGTTCAGTAATTTTTGCGTGATTGAGTACCAAACATCCAAACATCTTCACAAACTTTCATATTTATATTATTATACAGTGTGTCTGTATACGATATGGCGAAAATTAAAGGTGAGGTACAGACCATCAAACTGAACAACTTTCACCCGGGGAC
The DNA here is from genome assembly GCA_947568875.1 of Fissipunctia ypsillon. Lineage (NCBI taxonomy): Eukaryota > Metazoa > Arthropoda > Insecta > Lepidoptera > Noctuidae > Fissipunctia > Fissipunctia ypsillon. The sequence goes on from OX387649.1 coordinate 21,685,009, forward strand.
CAACATCGTAATCGCAAAAAAAAAATCAGTCGTCCCATACAAAACTTCAATACCTACTCCACCAAATGTATGGGCCGACTGATGATTTTTTTTTGCGATTACGATGTTGATCACCGGGAGAAAGTTGTTCAGTTTGATGGTCTGTACCTCACCCTTAATTTTCGCCACACCGTGTACAGACACATTGTATAAGTAGGATTATTACTTGCTTAAAAAACGGTGAAGGAAAACATCACAAGGAAACCGGCATGCCTAAGAGATATTACTCGACGGCATGTGAAGCCAAGTCGCCCATGGGCGGCATAAAAACTCTGACACCACGTTAGTCATTAACCACACGAAAAAGAAAGAAAGCATATACATTCCAACTGCAAATGTAAGTTTGTATACACAGTATTGAGAGATTACCATGTGTGTTTTAAGACTGAAGATTTAAGACAGTAGTGCTGGCCCCAGTGGTAACGGCCCCATCTTAGGAGTTGTTGTAGGTCAGGAGTACGAACTCATTCATTGAATTCCATCACCACTGTTCTCAAAACGGCGAAGGAAAACATCGTGAGGAAACCGGCTTAGCCTAGAAACAAAAATTCTAAGACATGTGACATCCACCAACCCGCACTGGGCCCGCGTGGTGGATTATGGCCCACTCCCTCACATACAGAGGAGGCCTGTGTCCCAGTAGTGGGAACGTTATAGGCTGATTATGCCATGCAGTCACAGTTTGACATTTGCTTTTATCTTGCATCACCCAATTTATCATTGTAGCCCTGATATCAACACTATAGGATCTCTCAATGACAACGGTGAAACCCTGGTTTCAATCAAAGTACTTTTTTTTTAAATATGCAGGTATTATTACAATCACTCTGCCTATTCTGCAATACACAGTCGCAATGGTGAACTTAAAACTGAAACAATTAGTACTGCCATCTTGTTGTAGACAATAGAACCGTTTGTGTTAAGAGTTGCAGCACACTGTAAATTGTTCTTACATTCGCCAGTAGATGTCGCTGTTTTCATTTCTTGGCTTCTTTCTTATAAACAGTGTAAACAAACTACTTTTTATCAAATTAGAGCGTTAGTAATGAAATCAGTTTTAGTTTTACCTTCATATAAAAGTTTAATAAATAACTAAGAACTCGATGCAGTTCACGAACGTCATATTCCACTCAGCTAGACTGCATTCCGGTGGTTTTAATCCCTAAAATAATAACTATCTACTCATAAATCTATCTAAAATATTTCAAACGATTTTTCCTATTTAAATTTTGACTAAGTAAATTGAATTATCAGAAATTTGCCCACAGATATTGTTCTAATGCACACAGAGTCAGTGATATAAATAGCCGAAGACTGAGCTTAGCAAATAACTTTAGAATTAGGTGCCAAAATTGTCTGTGACATGTGAAAATCAATGATTTTTGAAGGAGAGCAATTAAAACAAAAAATACCGGTCAAGTGCGTGTCGGACCACGCACAATGAAGGGTTCCGTAGTTGGGATGAATTTATCCCAAGAACAAACGTAACATTGTTGTTTAAAAACATGTTCTCCCTTATCTATAAATAATATATTAGAACTGTATAATATAAGGTGTAATTTAAATAGCTGCCAACTTCTTGAATTATGAATAATTTTTACTATGGGACCAAACCTGAAGTCGCGGAAAAAATTATCTGTTCCCTACATTCTGACGAGTTAGCGAACATAAATGTAGGGAGCAGCTGATTTTCTTTCGCGATTTCAGGTTTGGTCCCATAGTAAAAGTTGTTCATAATGATGACCCCTTAAAAGGTTGGCAGTTAATTACACCTTATAATTTAAGTGTGTAAGTTTGTATGGACTACTATTGGAAGGTTGACCATGTTATTTTTTTACCATAGACTTCTTATAGGTTTTCCTGTAATCTATAAGTTTAGAACTATTTTCCCAACTGCAGTGAAGCCATAAAAAGAGGGTTATATGTTTGACCAGTAGGTATGTATGATGTATGTCCGTCCCTAAGTTCCCTCTTAACTACTAAACGGCTGAACCAATTTTGGTGAACGATATGCCATTAGATTCGTCTTTATTGCGGGAGTGTTTCTGGGTATATTAAAATAAAAGAAAAACAAAATAGCGGATTTTTGGCGCCAAAATGTGTTTAAAAAAAGTTCTCCCAAGCCTATCGACTGGGGTATCAAAATTTAGGGTTTTACAAGGTGATTACAAAAATATATTCAAATTATATGTTTACGTGTAATTTGAAATGAGAAATGGTAAAAAAGCAATACCAAACTTATGGAGTGAGTGAGTAAGAGGCCGATAGCACCCAATTATAAGTGGGTATTGTGTGCAAGACAGTTAATGTTTGATTGTACGTGCATGTCGAAATAACAGAAAAAAAAAAATAATAGACAGAAAAATCTTCTTAACTGAAAAGTGTAAAATAAAAAAGTAGGTAAATCCATGCAGTCGGAGGTATCTCCTTAAAAACAATAATAAGACCTACATATACGACTGCATAAGATTGTTTGGAGACAAAATAGGTCATCTTGTTTCCATCTATTTTAAAATTCACTTTTTACGCAGTCAAATTTTTTGATATTTTAAATTTATGTATAACTAGCTGTGCCCCGCGACTTCGTTCGCAGGGAAGTCGTAAGATACACAATATACTAAAATAACAGCCAAATTTCAATAAAACTCCCCCTTCCCCCGACGCTCCGCGTTGCATCGCCCGCCCGCGCTATTAGGTACCTACTTCGTTTTCGCTTAGCGTTCTTTCCGACTTTTTTTTTGAAATATGAATTTCGCGGGCTTCCCTGGCGCATTCCAGTGCATTGACAATTTTTACGCGCTCTGGTTGACGAGTACTATGCGCCCACTACCGATACATGGCTGGTGGTGGCTTTCCATAATTATGTATAATAATAATACCAGCCTATTATTGTCCCAGTGCAGGGCAAAGGTCTCTTCTCATACAGAGAAGGCACGAGCATTGATCACCATGCTTGCTCAAGACGAGTTGCCGATTTCAGACTTAACGTCAAATGTAAACCGCACCCTAATTGCGTTGGGAAGCCATTAACTCCTTTTGCGAAGCACTAATGCTCGCGAAGGCGGGACGCGTGAGGGAGAGGCAAGCTTTGCGCCCTCACGCCCCTAGTCGCCGCAGGAGACGCCCTGGGTGTCGGGAATTAGAATTAGCCGCCGATTCCCGGCCACCGTAAGCGCGGGCTTGCGGACGGCGAGCTACCCATTGCTCGCCATCCGGACAAGGCCAGACGGTAAGGACAAGGCCCGAGTCGACGGCGCGTTGTGTTCCACGCGTGCCTCAAAGAGATGTTAGCACCATTGAAGAAGTCCGCTAGGGCCGATGCCAGCCAGGGTTGCGGGATGCTCGAAAGAGTTACCGTGGCCCCGGCACAGGCAACAGAAGAAACAAGGGTAGGTTTTAGTCAGTAAAAGTCTGACACGCCCTCCCGCTCCGCCCAGAGCGGGAGAAGTCATTTGTTGATTTCCGATCCACAAAAAAAGCACCCTAATTGCGTAACACACTATCTATGACAAAAAAAAAAACAACAAACACACAACAACCAGTGACAATCTGAACGATTTTGGAGCAAATTGCTAATCCACTGCATATGTTCGAAAAATTTGTGTGCTCAACAACGTAAATAACGCAATGAACGTTGTTGAACTGTCAAAGTGAAACCGATTCCTACTGTGTGTTACGCTATTGCTCCGCTGGTTTCTTCCTCATAATGTTTTTCCTTCCTCGATGTCAGTAATGTCTGAGATAAACTCATATTAATACTTGCCCGGATTTGAACCCACAACCTCGTGCATGAGAGGCGAGGCCTTAACCACTGGGCCCTTACGTATGAAAATAGTTTTTATTACGATATGTGACTTTTCTAGTAATTAGGTACTCTAACCTGAATTGGCCCAAGAATTCGTGAAATTGTATTAAATACGGCTTTTTAATAGCTTAAACTCAACGTTAGGCCAGAAATGCGTATGCAATAAAATTAGTCCATTCGTAAGCGTGATTGCGTGAGACAGAATAAGGTATTCGAATGGTTTAGGCCCTTAGGAAAGCGTACCTACCCTGAGTACCCGTCTCTCCATGGGAGTCGTTGAGAATAATTCCTTATATGTGAAAAAGGAATTATTCTCAACGACTCCCAAAAATAATTTTAGTCTTCATCCCTATTATGATGTGTGCATAACAGGGATGATGACTAATTTTTTTTTTGTCCGTCAGGTAGATTATTAAAAAATATTGGACACGTATTTTTTCTTTTTTTACGTAATCAAAAGATTACGGCGATACATTGAGTTAAAATGTGGCATGACGTCACGCCTTGCTAGATTTTATAGTAGTCTAGAAGTTTTATAGTAGTATTTCGTAGTTGTGTTGTAGCGAGCCCCCACTCCCCAACTTTAATGCGTTGTATACAATGTGTCTGTACACAGTGTGACGAAAATTAAGGGTGAGGTACAGACCATCACACTGAACAACTTTCTCCCGGGGACCAACATCGTAATCGCAAAAAAAATATCAGTCGTCTCATACATTTGTTCGAGTAGGTATTGAAGTTTTGTATGGGATGACTGATTTTTTTTTCACGATTACGATGTTGGTCCCCGGGAAAAAGTTGTTCAGTTTGATGGTCTTTACCTCCCCTTTAAGTTTTACTATTCCGAAACCAGACACCCTGTATAAGTAATTTTTTATTAATAATTATGATATTGCAAAAAATACGTGTCTAATATTTTTTTATTATCTGACTGACGGACTAAATAGCATTTCTTTTTTTTACCCAGGCATCAAATTACCCTATTCGAAAGATTTTAAAATTGAAAATACTCATTTCGCACATAATATTTACACAGTTTTAAGACTTTATTTTTCTCTATGAGCGTTACATAATATACGTTGTGCTTGTTGCAAAAATTTAAACCAAAATGAAATCATCATCGAAATATTTTATTTTTCATATAAACCTACACGGGCACTTATTAAACTTCAGAATCTAGGTGCACGGTTCCAATTGCATGTTTCCTATGGAGAAGAACCGGCAAGAGACTCCACGGTTACTCATTTAAAAATAATTGGCTTTTACAATGTTTTCAAATCACAGTATCAATGCTAAAGGAAAGTTGTATTTTAGATTAAAAAATTGTTCGAATTTACTTAACGTTTACGTCGCGCGTTCGTACTAGGGCCTCCTGTGGCGAGGCATACTTATTACTTTCGGACGGTGTAAGCCGGGTACCGGTACGTGTAAAAGCTTCCAAAATTTTCCACCAGATCCCCGGCAGCTGGAAGAAAAGGCACTTAGACTTGAAAAAGCACTTTAGCTCTTGCCGCCGTATTAATGGATGAAATACCTTAGAGGCAACCAGGGGGCCAACCACCACCTCTTAAAGCAGTATTATTTTAATGTTACTTCAGTTTGAGAAAATGATGGAGATATACAGGACGTCTAGCTCCATCTCTTTCCCACACTGAAATAAGATTACAATAATTGGTCTAGCTCCAGCACCCTAATTGCGTAACACACTGTCAGTAGGAATCGGTTTCATTTTGACAGTTCAACAACATTCATTGCGTTATTTACGTTGTTGAGCAGACAAATTTTTCGAACATATGAAGCAATGGATTAGTAATTTGCTGCAAACCATTCAGATTGTGATCGATAGTGTATTACGCAATTAAGGTGCAGGTCATGGCAACCAGAGCTGACAAACAGCAGCCTCATTATACTTTACTCGAACTTGATGTGTAAAGCCTCGTATATTGGGAAACAAGTTGCGCGTCACTGTTTCAGCAACATTCTATGTGTCGCTGCAACCCCGCGTTTACAAGTTGTGATACTTGTTTAAACATATATCATACATACATGCATTGACGTTGATTCAGAACATGTATTGTTAATTATTTGGTCCATCTTTTTGATGTATTGAAATTCATGACGTGTTTTCTACAAGTTTTAGTTTACCTACAACTAGTCTTTTCAACTTGTTTTAGGTGTAAACCATAAACGAAACTAATAAAATAAATGTCACAGTAAGATGGTTGTAGCCGTCATCTATATAGTTATATCCCTAGCCATATAACTAACTAACTGTAATGTGCCCTAATTTTGTTACTGCGAGCTATTTCGACGTAGCGCTCGCAGGCCGCTGCCGCAACACCGCTCGCTTCGCTCGCTCGGCTCGCGCGTAGTTGGTCACAGTTCTAACCCAACCTATTTGGTCGGAGTGTCCTAATAGTTATATTACTAGATCGTGCTCGTATCAAAGTTATATTCCTAGTAAAATAGTTATTAACCGCTTTCATATAACTGTATTATGGTATATAGCTATATTCCTAGTGATATAACTATTTGACGGCTACAACCATCTTACTGCGACAGATTCGACATTTAAAATACATTTTTTACCTTGTGTTTTGCAACTGCTACTCGACTTTGTTCCACAATGAATACGAGGCTTAAGATTCTAAGGACATCCTCATGAAGTTTTTATGTACTTATTTATTATTTACGCAACGTTATTTATAATAAAAAGTAGAAATTGAATTGTAAAACCACAATAAGATTGCAAAAATCAAAATGTAACATGATTTAACTAGGTAGGTACTGAAATCTTTCTATTCCTGATTCTGTTAATACTATTTTCACGTTGTATAGCCACCAGGATTCAATTATCTTATAATAATAGGTGTTAATTAATTGCACCTGTCTAACAGCCAGCGGCTGTCAGCGTCTTCACATGAACGATTACACGAACAATATACAATACGTGTACTGTGTTGATTAATGTTGTTGTTGTGTGTTGCTTAGAGAATAGAATACCTATAGGTAGTGTAGTGAAATTGCTTGTCAATGAGATGATCTGGGGAAAAATTAGGCGGCTGGCAATACTGACAGCAGGACGAGGAATACACGGAACCGAGAACATACCATCACGCCTGTTAGGCAGAGGTGTACCTATAGTAGGTGGCCAGATTTCACTAGTTATGTTTAAGTCAGTTATAATAGGGGTGAGCGTATTGATAGTAACCGGGTACCAGTGGCGATGCTTGTCATTTTTGTAGGAGGGAAGCCGAAGAAGAAATTGTTCAGTTATAAATAGTCATACAAATACGATTATCACGTTGTGGCGCCGGCTTATTTAGAACAATTTGTGTTGTTGTTGGAATATATATTATTTGATTGCTGGCCTGCATGTAACCAAGATGTGAGATCACGGAATAATGCTGCCTCTTTTCAACCTTAAGTGTAGGAGGACATTAATTCGTGCATTTTACAAAAGGAAAATAAAATAATAATTTACTTATTATGACAGTCCAACCCTACAGAAAATAACATAGTCAATTCTTGTTACGTATATTTTAAACTAGTAAACTTACCTTCCTATGCTTATTATTACTTTTTATCACTCTTTTTGGCGTTGTAAACATAAACATAACTTTGGGAATAACTACTATGCTCGTGTTTGTGTCTAATAATATCTCTTATCGTGCTCATATTTATATTTATTAAAATACCCGCACACGAAATATAGTATAATTCATATTATTTTAAAAATGTGCAAGCTAGACCGGTAGTTCGTGCGTCACAGGAGGCTGCATGCAGCGCACTGTGATTGCCTCGGACTTTATGATTTACCGGAAACTGGTTGATACCAGTATTTTTTATTTTTTTATTTTTTTATTTCTTGTATTGTAGTTGTACCGCCTGTACTGTTTACTATATTATCATAATTTTTCCGTAAGTAAAAAGAGTAGTAACAACTCTATATACTTCCAAGTCGATTAATAGCGTCCGGTCTGCACCAAGTGCAAAGGGCAACTGGCAGAAATCTGACGAAGTGACGACTGACAAAACACGAAGTTTGCCGAGAGACATTAAGAAAATAGTTGTACTGTAGGCAAATGATAATTAAAGAGATTTTCCCCGCGAAATAATAGATATCACTATTGTTTTATTAAAACGTACAACTAAAATCAACTCTATATCAACAAAATAAAGGGGTTTAGAAATCAACCCTCCAAAAAAAAAACAACACTTCATTCCAATGTAAAAGTGCCCATTGCTGCAAATCCAGACATAACTACGGCCAAAAGTGTCGAGAGTACACATAATATTATGAATTAACAAAAACCGTTTACTACAACTCCAAAGGGAACCTTAATGATCAATTCGAAAGCTCCGAATGTTAATGAGAGTCGGACTTGCGGGAAACAGCACCAATTTGTGGGAACCCAAAACTGACGGTTGATTACATTATGAGAAGGGGCACTACGTGTTGTGTGATTTTCCGGACTGTCTTGATTGTGTGTTTTTTTAAACGCCGACGAATAAGTTTAACGATTAAAAACTGGAAACATGATTGAATGCTGTTGGTAAAATATTACGGTATTCCAATTAGGGTTGGTATTTTTTTTAGCCCCCAACGGCAACAGATGGGTGTTATAAGTTTAACATATATTGTATCTGTGTATTAGTGTATCTGTCTGTGGCATCGTAGCTCCCAAACGACTAAACCGAATTAGATTTTTGTTCTTTTTTTTAAAAGATGACTTGATCGAAAGAGTTTTTGGCTATGATTTAAGAAAATCTATTCAGCTGTTTGAAGATTATCAGCTCTTTTCTCGTTGATAAATGGATGTGAGCATCTTCCACAAGTTTGCTCAAGTCGAAATTTGGTATTATGTTACTTCAATGATATGAGAATAACATAGTTCCTTGAACTGATGCTGCAGCATTACCTGGAATTTGCAGGGTACCCAACTTCACCAACTTACAGCAGAGGTATCGTGTTTGGGCTCAATGGAATGGTCTCACCAAATAGGTAATAGATAGATGTGTGTCGGGTTTTTTTTTAAATTTATAATTTATATTATACAGGGTTGAATTTGAGTTGATTTATTGAATTCTTCTTCTTCTCTAGTGTGTATAATATACTAATAGTTCATGCTGTGTAAAAATATTAGCTAGTTAGCAAAGCAGTAATGGAACTGACTTCCCTTGGTGACCCGGATTTAATTTAGTAGAGATGGAAGCTACTTTGACTTCTTTTTAAAACTAAGACTCTTTGAGTTATTAACATTACAGTGGCTTTTCTAAAGAAGTAATAAAATGCGATTCGTCACTCTTGAGATGACAAATGACAAGTAGGTAGTTGTGTCTTCAATGATTTAATGTAATTTTACTGTCATCTGCTGAACAACATAGAGTAGAATAGAATACTCTTTATTTTTTTTTGTTTTTCACTTTATCTCTTTTACAAACTGTATAGGATGATGATTTTGGATTTGGATGAGGTGACCTTGATTGCAAAGAGTAACTTATTCTCAAAAATCAGCAATAAATTCATTCAATCTTGGAGTCGAACCTTTTACCCAAAACTGGGAACCAGCACAGCACTTGACAATGATGACAAAAAACTTTTTTTTTGTCTGCCAGGTAGATTATTAAATAATATTGGATATGTATTTTTTTTACTTAATAAAAAGATTACGGCAATAAATTGAGTTAAAATGTGGCATGACGTCACGCTTTGCTATATTTTATACTTAGTTGTGACGCACAGAGCCCCCACTCCCCAACTATAATGCGTTTTGTCTAACTCATGTTTTATTAATATGATAGGTAAAGTAAAAAATACGTGACTAATATTTTTTTATTATCTGACTGACGGACTAAATAGAGTTTCTTTTTTTACCCAGTTATCATCCCAATTATAATACAAATAAGTGAAATGATCCAGTCGGAATAACAAGAAACAAAACAAATTGAACTCCAACAAAAAAATCAACACCACTCAATCCCAAATTCTACAACACAATGGTCACCCTACACATAAGGGCGAATATCTGCCCCAAGCCCCATCCCGCGAGGAGGCTGGGCGGGCCCGCAGTCTCGGTGCGACCACCGTAGCATCACCACGCGTGTGTCACTTCCTACCAGCCTTCCCGCCTTACGAAACGTCGCCATGGACGGACTGACGAGCAATTAATTCAACACAATGGAATATACGTCACCGCTAGGTAAAGAATATTTTTTTTATTAAACAATTGTTCTGTTACAAGATGGTCGTTTGATGTGTTTTGTAAACAAAATTCAGAGATGGTGAGTGTGATATTCTTTGATAAATTTAAGGGTATTGTGGCTTGATCTTGATTCGTTTAAAATTATGTGAAGAGTTGAATGTATATATATGTTTATTGCAGATTATTAAAAAAAAAATACGTGATCATTAAGACATTTTTACGTTTTTTAATCGCTTTGTTTATCATCTCCAGTATCTTGTTGTAGTTATCTTTAACGTTTTGTTTAATATCTAAGAGTATCTAAACGTTTTTCTACCTTATTAACTATGATATGATTTCCAAATATCCTGGCAGATTAAGAGCTTATTTTTAAAACTCATAATTTTCCATTCTTTTATAGATTTCTTCATCTGTTGCATGTTCATAGAGATTGTGTATTTTTGTGTACATTTCACGGTTTTAACATTGACACTGATTTATGTGGGTTTTTATTGGACAAACAGACAAAGCAATGGGAGTTTAGACATAGAAGAAAAACGCGGTAAATGAATAGACATCAAACGGTTGTATTTACTAACAATGTTTACATATCATGGTTATCTTAATATAGATTAAAGGCAATCATAGTAATAACAACAAAGAATTTATTTCAAATAAACCATTTACGAGGTTCCGAGCCTTTTTTTTCTCATAGATCACTTTCAAAATTTTGCTGGTTCCAGTGGACCCCCTGCAGCTACATTTCTACCATATTCCCAAGACTGTGGGTCCTGGGGGTCCGCGTGGACCACTTTGGGAACTAAGGATTTACAGTCACTTTTGTATTGTCATAGAATCGGTCAGTTAGTCAGAAAGTTGAAGCTAGTTGCCCATTCCAAAACGTAGATCTCCATGGAGAAGAACGCGCAAGAAACTTCAAGGACACTTTACTTACTACATACAGGGTGGCAGGGACAAAGACGCGCATCCTGGTACCATGGATTCAGTACATGATTCTAGACCCCCTTTTTTTTTTGTTTTTTGTGGATGGGAAATCCACCCGTGTTCCTTCTGTTGTCTGTGCCGGGGCCACGGTAACTCTTTCGAACATCCCGCAACCCTAGCTGGCAAAGGCCCTAGCGGACCCCGTCAATAGTGCTGACATCTCTTTGAGGCGCGCGTGGAACACAACGCGCCGTCGACTCGAGCTTGGTCCTATTCTAGACCCCCTTTTTTTTTTTTTTTTTTTTACGTCGAAATTTTTCGTCGGTTATAAAAAAAAAAATTGCTGTTTCCTACAAAAGTAGTGCACTGCCTACGACGTCAAAATGTATGGAACAGCATTTTTTTTATTTAATAACCGACGAAAAATTTCAACGCAAGTGGGTCCAGAATCATGTACTGTATCCATGGTAACAGGATGCGCGTCGATATCCCTGCCACCCTGTATAAATGTTCAAGTTTGTAAAACTGTCTGTCACTCAATCACTCAGAAACGGCTAAACCACGCAGAATGGACCATGTTCTGCATACTAGTATAGGCCGGGTACATGAAGTAGGTTTACTAGGATACGACTGAAACCGCAGGTATTAGCAAGTTCATTCTATTGCGGATTCTGACACCCTGTTAATGTCTACAGCCATCGGCCTTCTACATACCTACATTTATACGAAAATATTCCCAAGGGAAAATATATTTTATATTTTGTCCTGTATTTTAATATAACTGCTCCCTTATGCGGTTTTTGATAAAACATTCAAATGCATTATGGTCTATAAAGATCGTTTTGTCACTATATTTTTCTAGCTACATAATAATATTAAGGTACAAGGTACATGCAATTTTGTATAAGGAAAACGTAGGTACTGCTTTTGTCGAGCATTTATGCAATCATAATAACTGTTATTATACTCGGAGATACAAATACTAAATACGAGGTTTACTATAAACACTTACTCCTTTGAGGTAATACTGTTGTTAAAATATTAGAAGCAATAAAAATAAAACGTTTAGTCTGCGGTGGGAGTCTGCCGTAGTCACCTCAATTAAAATATATAATAAACTACCAGAAATAATTAAAAAACAACAAAAAATTCATTCATTTATACAAATAAATAAACATGAAGTGTCTGTTTGTAATGTCAAAATAACAGCTTTTTACTAAATGCATACGAAATTATATACGGTACTTACTACAACTCGCTTAAATTATTATTATAATTTAAGCGAGTTCATTAACGAGAAAGATTTTGTAATTTAGTATTTTTGCATGCCTACCTACATGGTAAAATATGGCTGATCTTGTAATCATTTTTGTTATCCTTTATACCCATATTTGCAAAATAAAATTATCTTATATTATCTTACAAAAAGCAATTTTTAACAATTTTGTCTGACTGTTTGTTCCGGCTAATCTCCGAAACGCCTTTTTTTTTTTTTTTTTTTTGTGGATGGGAAATCATCAAATGACTTCTCCCGCTCTGGGCGGAGCGGGAGGGCGTGTCAGGCTTTTACTGACTAAAACCCACCCGTGTTCCTTCTGTTGCCTGTGCCGGGGCCACGGTAACTCTTTCGAACATCCCGCAACCCTAGCTGGCATCGGCCCTAGCGGACCCCGTCAATAGTGCTGACATCTCTTTGAGGCGCGCGTGGAACACGACGCGCCGTCGACTCTGGCTTGGTTCTTACCGGACGGCGAGCTACCCATTGCTCGCCGTCCGCAAGCCCGCACCTACGGTGGCCGGGAATCGGCTGCCAATTCCCGACGCCCAGGGCGTCTCCTGCGGCGAGTCTCCGAAACGCCTGGACCGATTTTGACGCGACTTTCACTGGCAGATAGCTGATGTTACAAGGAGTAACTTAGGTTACTTTTATTTTGGACAAATAATTAGGATTCCGCGCAAAAAAATTAAAACCCATGCAAAAATATACTCTGGAACTACCAGTTGGATTTAAAAAAAATCTTTTTGCATTGGGTAGTTCAATTCTCGAGGATAGTTATAGGCTATTTAATATCACGCTATTACCCTTAGGAGCGTAGCAAAAAGAAAAAACGTCAGCAAGAACGCTAAACGAAAACTTAGTAACAGCGCGGGTGGGCAAAGCAACGCGGCGGCGGGTCGGGGGACGAGGGAGTTTTAATAAAATCGTGTATTTTATGAATTTCACGCGAACGAAGCGCATAAATAAACCTATACAATGTTTATTATCTAAATGCTATTATACTATCAATTAATATCTAAATTACAAATTTTAATTACCTAGATATTTTTATATAATAATTACCTAAATAATAATATAGTAAGTAATATACAAAGTAGTCAAATTAAAGCCATCTTCCTCTTTCCTACTTTGCTGTGCCTGACAGGGTCCAGAATGATCATGACTTAGTAAAGGCTCCTACACACAGGCGCGACTCACGACGCGAATCGAGCGCGACACAGAGGCTCCGCACGTCGCGTGACAGGCGGTGCCTTTGTGTCGCGTCGCGTGTCGCGCCTATTTGCAGGAGCCTTAAAAGACACATTCACAATGTGGAAGCAATAAATGTATTGAGTAACACAGGCTGTATTGATATTGATACATAAGTCCTTATAAAGCATAGTACGTCGTGCATAGTAACAACATGCATAATCAGCCTATAATGTTCCCACTGCTGGGACACAGACTTCCTCTCTATTAGAGAGAGTGGGCCGTAATCCACCACGCGGGCCCAGTGCGGGTTGGTAGACGTCACATGTCTTCGAATTTTTGGTTCTAGGACATGCCGGTTTCCTCACGATATTTTCCTTCACCGTTTTGAAAGCAGTGGTGATGAAATAATTTACACAAAGTAAAGCACCTGTCAGGGTACGAACCTTCGATCTACAACTTGTAAGTCGGGGTCGTTACCACTGCTCAAATAACAACATAAAAACTTATAATTATATTCACGGAAGTCGGTTCATATTAAAACAGTCCTGCAACATTCCATGACACGTCTCGGGTTGTTTTATTATTATCAATAAAGTTTGACAGTTAACAGTTAGGTAGCTCGCAACGCAATTTAACTTTCCACATTTATTTATTTAAATTTAGTTTGATATGAAGCAATTTTCCCACAGCTCTCGCACCTGCGTGTGTTTGTATACCACTTTGTATGATAAACAGAAGCTATGTACTTTGAAAACGTGCATGTATCAATCAATAACTACGTATTAGTTCTAAAGGACTCGTCAATTAATTGTTTAACAAACTGACTAGGTACCAAATTAAATTAATTTATTATTTATTTACAATAAATGCCTTAGGCATTCTCTACCAGTCAACCGAGGGTTAAATTGTTCGCATATTCAAATCATAACTGTCATTCTCTGACAGTTGTATGAAACGGTTATGACACGGCAAATTGACGCAGTGTGTCAATTTGATAAACAATTATTTTCCCCGACTGTATACCTGATTTAGGTATAATAAGGAAAATATATAATGGGGTTTTCTGGTGGGCAGAAAAATCTGTACTTACCCTTTTCTCTACACTTATTACTTGTTTGATAAGGGTCAGGGTTAACCCTAAACTTTTTGGGGCGAATACATTAAACTAACTTTGTTGGTTTATTATGTGTGCGATAGTCGTTCAAATAATTTTTATATAGAAGATTTTTGATACATTTTCATAGAGAAATAGACCTCTAGAGACAGAAACTCGGAGTTAAATCTAATATACTTTCATAAGATAGTATTCTGGTTAGAGTAGATATCAATTTGTTTTCATTTTTAGCCAACGCTCAAAAATGGCGCAATTTAATTTTTTTTCGCGGCTATTTATCAAACATTATTAATTAGATACAGAATAATATGATTAACAATGGTTAATATGCTGTAACATAACCTAACATTAGTTTGAACCAATAGATACATAGATAATAAAAAAAAATCCTTAAGTATTTTTTACATACATTCAAGTTCAAAATATGTATCATCTCGGACAGCATTTGTAGAAAAATCGTTTGTGAATCCATTTTTGTGATAGGTTTTCCAATATCGACTAAGTTTTCAAAGATGGCCGACCAAAAAAACCAAATGCGCCACTTTCCATCGTTATTTGGTCATTCTCCTTTAACTTATAGAGAAGTTCGACGTGAAACAAGTCTCGTCATGTACTATGAAGTTTAGTTTGATATGTCACTATAGTCTGTAGCAACATAACTTAGTCGATGTGGGGAGCCTTACAAACCAAGGGCACGTCCCTGTACAATGAGGAATTTGCAACAGCGCCTACGATAACAAAGTTTATAAGAACTGCTTAAGCCTCCATCCATCTGTCAGGAAAGTTTGACAGTTTGCGGTGAAGCTTACGTCCAAGTTTTCCCTGAGGTTATAAAATGTAACGTTTTGTTTTGTTTAGCATACGTATTGTTCTGTTTTATTATGTTTATCGTACCTACTATTGTTTTATTGACTACTAGCTTCTGCCCACGACTTCACCCGCGTTGTAATTAACTATACTATAAAACGTACTTGGCTCATGGCAAGAGCCAAAGAGAGAAATCGGATCAGTACTTCCAGAGATTACTTCCTACATCCATACGTACAAACTTTACCTCTTCATAATATTGTACAAACCAAGGGCACGTCACTGTACAATCATCAGGTATTCGCAGCAATGCCTACTATAACAAAGTTTATAGGAATTGCTTATGCCTCCACCCCCCTGTCAGGAAAGTTTGACAGTTTGCGATCAAGCTTGTTCCAAATTTTGCCTGCGGTTACAAAATGTAATGTTATGTTTTGTTTACCATACATCTTGTTCTATTTTATTATGATTATCATACTAATCGTTTTATTGACGACAACGTTTGGTGACGACGTGCTGAGCCTTACGCACCAAGGGCACGTCACTGTGCAATCAGGCATTCGCAGCAACGACTACGATAACAAAGTTTATAAGAACAGCTAAACCTCCATCCCTCTGTCAGGAATGTTTGACAGTTTGCGGTGAATATTGTTCCAAAGTTTTGCTTGCGGTTATAAAATGTAACGTTTTGTTTTGTTTAGCGTACATCTTGTTTTGTTTTATTAGGTTTATTGTACTATCGTTTTTATTGACTGGAGTTGTGCTAGTTTGCGGAATGGGTACCACGAAATGTAGCAGCTGGCGATTCTCGAGTGTATTATAAAATGTCGAGTATGGAAAGGGTTATTGCTAGTAAAGAAGGGTGATGGAATAGCCACCTGTTTGTGTAGTTATAATTTCATACGATCATTTGAACTTTTAAACTCCACAGTTTATTAATATTATAGTTTTATTACCAGTTCGTATAATTTTATTTAATTGATTAATTTAATAATAACCAACTTATATTTACAGTTTGCACCACACATACAAGTTATTAAAACCGATACACCTATTTAATACAGTCCAAGTTAAAAACGGAATCAATTATTTGGTAGGTAATATTGAAATTAATTTACTTACAACCCTTGTATTGTTTAAAAGTACATGCAAACTTTATGCATTACAATATTCAATAACAATTCAAAATTTATTCAATCCATCAATAAAATCCATTATCCGTTAAAAAACTTTAAAATATTTTATAATACCCCAATATGTCTGCCGTATTATCGGGCCATATACACTGTCACAAAAAGCGTACGTTTCAATCCAACCCTCTGTGTGCAACGGTCCTTTTTGTTACCCATAGAGATGTGCCCTTTGTTACAATCACGTTTGAGTAACAATAGGGATGGGAATGCAAGGGGGTGCACCCCTGCAAACTGTATATTAGCTTTATTCAGGGTTTATCTTATCGATGCCTAATATATGGGCAATGTTTTATCGTATCTGCTTATTACAGTTAGTAGAAAATTGCTGTGACGCACTTTGTGTTTGTTTTTTGTTTTGGGTTGGGTAGATGGTAGGTTTTAAAGCAACAAGGGATTATACCATCTTTAGACATTATGATATTTTATTTTATTTGATTTTAATCTATTCTGGAACGATAATGTGAAATGTGTGTTTCATGTAATAATGGGTTTTACCTGTTTTTTTTTTAAATGAATTTCGGTCTAAAATTGTCTGTGTGATAGGCCTCTTAAAGTAAATTAATAGCAAAAATATTATACCCCATGGGGGTTAAACAAGACCGACTGTAAACTTTCATTATCTTCCTTAGAATAAACAGCTTGAACAAAATGTATGTAATGTTTTATTGTATAATATTTATTCTGGAGACAACTCTAAGTAATCCAAGCCCATATTAAATTTCTAAGAAAGCCCAATATAAAACAAAATTTTCCATGAACACTGGCATATAAACAAGGATAAGCCTACCCATTATTTCAAAAGACCTTGCTTAAATTATCATTGATCTGTATTCATACCACTTTGGTACGCGTTCGCCTAATCCTTGGAGGATCACAAGGTCTTATTTTGTTTGTATTTCCCGAACATTTAACAAGAACAACGGAATATCGATGAAGCTCAGTATCTAAGATGAATCTCGTGTCAAGGTGAGAACATTATGATTCTATCCCATGTGTAGGTAGCATTGGGCAATTGCCTAAAAATAATAGACGAATTTTATTATTCGAACATCTTTTTATTTATTTATTTAACTATTTATGTAAACACATATACAGGGTTATTTTATATTGACTAGCTAAACTCTGCAGACGTAATGGGTATCGATATCTAAACATGATAAAATAAAAAAAAGTTTTGATTTTTTTTTGGGAGGTCAACGACCGCTATTACTGTTGTTACTTGAAGTACGAGTTGAGAAAAATTGTTTTGTTATGTTTTATCGTGTTTAGATATCGATACCCATCACAGCTGTGAAGTTTACACAAAAAAAAAACAGATTTTTAAACTGATATTTCAAGTGACTACAATAATTGCGGTTGATGACCCAACAAAAAAATCATCAAATTAATTAATTTTTTGTTTTATCATGTTAAGATATCGATACCCATCGCATCTGCGGAGTTTACCTAGCCAATTTAAAATAACCCTGTATTATCAGACAAGAAGTTTATACTCAAATTGAATTGTATTTTTCAGCATTTCATATCAATAGATCACATAAACTACACAAAACACAGAACAAAGCATTAATAATATAAATTATACATTTAAAAAACCTCCGACACCATCCGACATCTATAAGTATTTATAACCTATTTATTGAGGCCATTCCAATGAGCCCAAACACGATACCTCTGCTGTAAATTGGTGAGGGAGTTAGGTATCCCGAAAATTACAGGTAATGCTGCAGCATTAGTTCAAGGTTATTATATAAATACTACTGTGATTTTTAGTTAGTTTGTTATATTTATTTCTGAGTATATGGTACATTAAGATCTTAATATTAATAAGTAGCTTCACATAAACTACCGTTTATTATTTTAGTTTTATTTTTATTGTGAATTTTTATGTTTAGGTATATCTTATAACATACAGAGCGTAAAAATCGTCTTGGAACACTGTTAGATGTTGTACTTATTGGTGTGTGAAAAACAAAAATGTTATTCTAATATCATTGAAGCAACAGAATCAAATTTCGACTCAACAGACCTGTAGAAGATGATCACATACATTCATCCATCCATTTATCAACTAGAATAGAGCTGATGATCAAAAACGGCTGAATAGATTTTCTTGAATCATAGCTAGAACACTCTCGATCAAGTCACCATTAAACAAAATACTTAAAAAAATCAGAATTGGTTCAGTTGTTTAATAGCTACGATGCCACAGATAGATACACAAATACACACGTTAAACTTATAACACCCTTCTGTTTCCGTGGGGGTTAAATAAAAATGCCAACCAAGAGCATTCAATTATGTTATCATGTTTCCATTATTTAATCATTCATCCACCGAAATCTTGATTGAAGATGGAACAAAACGTTTGATTTAGCCCACCTCTGCCCGCGTTACCCTTGGGATCAAGAGTGAAATATTCCTCTTTGTTACATGTCTATGGATCAATAGTTCTGAATATCATTCATTCATTCATTCATTTGAATATCACGCTAGCTATATTAAAAGTTATGCCTACTCATATTATTTTCATACAATTTCTGCGAATTTGCTTCTTAGGATTGTTCCCTTCTGGAGTATACAAAGATAGTTTCTTGACGAAAAACAATTGCCTTCCGGGTTTTATAAGCCTGAGGGAAATCAGGTTTTTTCATACAATTGATGTTATTTCATTTACAAAAGAAATGTTGGTTGTTCCAGATAAATTCTCAGTGATAGGTAAGCCGCTTGGGGTTACAAAAAGGGTTGGTTATTTTTGCCATGAACCGTGTTGGTTTTTTTGAGGGTATAATCATTTTATTTACATCAATAGGTAGATAAGACCCTGATCAATGTTCCATTGTTTTCGTACATAGGTACCTCATTGTTGAGATCATAATATTTGTTTGTTATTTGTATTAACTTATGACGTAATAATACGACTGGTGTGGAGTATGTGATGTTAAAATCAGCAATAATTTAACATAGCATAACATCACGCCTTGTTTCCTCGTAGGGCTAGGCAGAGGTGTACGTACAGTACACCCACATTTCGCCATTTATGTTTAAGTCCCATGTGATAGGATGCGAGCCTATTGCCATCAACTGGGCACAAATCCAGACTCCGGGCTGCTACTGAGAATTTGCAGATGGAAAAATCCAATAAAACATTGCCCGACCCGGGAATCGAACCCAGGACCTCATGCTCAGCAGTAGCGCTTGCGACTACTAGACCAACGAGGCAGTCGAGCAATAATTTACTTTATGAGTTATTATGGATTTTAGTAATGAATGTGAGTTGCACTTCCAAATTTGGTACTATGTACTACTAAGTATTTATGTTGACTTTAATAAAATTAAAAGTAAAAAAAATTAAAGCTTATATTTAAAAAAAGTGAACTGAAAAGAAGTGGCTAAGTAATAACAGCCGCACGGGTCGATCCATCAGGTTAAGCTACGCTTGCCGGGGTTGTCCGTGGATGGATGACTATCTTTACATACCGAGACTCCTCCGTGCCTCGGAAAGCACGTTAAGCCGTAGGAGGTAGGAGGGGCTTGTGGCTAAGAAATAACAGCCGCACGGGTCGATCGATCAGGTTAAGCTACGCTGCCACCATCTTTACATATCAAGACTCCTCCGTGCCTCGGAAAGCACGTTAAGCCGTTGGTCCTGGCTGTCATTTGTAGATCTTTGTCAGTCGTTACGGGTCGTCAGAAGCCCGAAAGTCTGACAACCAGTCTTACCAAGGGATATCGTATCACCCAGTTACTGGGTTGTGGAGGTCAGATAGGCAGTCGCTCCATGTAAAATACTGGTATTCAGCTGCATTCGGTTAGACTGGAAGCTGACCCCAACATAGTTGGGAAAAGGCTAGGCAGATTGATTGAACTGAAAAGAAACAAAATAAATTTACGAGACATTTGTCATATATGTACTCATTTGTCATTTTAGGTTCAGAATATCCCCTCTGTTGGTAACACATCATCATAATTTAGGCGTACGTAGATAGGTAAAAGGGACAGTTCCCGTAATTTTAAGAACGTTCACAGTCTGATCTCAGTCTCATTAAGTCAAACATACCTATAATTTTCCTACATTTTTGACAAGTTTTTGACATTTGATTGTCACTGATATGAGATTACGACTAGATTTTGAACGTTTTTACGATCTTTTCAAAATGTAAAAATCGCCGCAAGGTTGCCTGCTTGTCGGTCTTCTACAGATTGTACTTCAGTGAGTGTGCTCGAGAACTCCACGACCTCATTCCGCCTGCCCCCTTCTACCATCGGACATCTAGACGCACTGCAGGTTACCATCCCTACCTAGTCGCTATTCCACCAATTCGCACTAAGCGTTTCCAAATGTCTTTTGTGATGCGCACAGCAAAGAAGTGGAACTCTCTACCTGCGTCTGTGTTTCCGAACGCATGCAACCCCCGATCTTTTCAGAGTGAGAGTGAACAGGCTTTTTCTGGGTAAGCTCGCTCCATCGCCGACTTTGTTTCTGTCATCTCTGACCTAGACTAGAGTCAAGAGCAAACCTATCTCAAATAAAATAAAAATGTATATATCAATTTTAAACGCTTGAGGTACTGATATTGTATAAGAGATAGCGTACATCAGTGCCTTGTTTATTAAATTAAAAAAATAAAGAAATAATTTATTGTTCTATCACAATATTTCTATGCAAGGGTTAGTACTTACCTAAAATGGAAATAAAATTCATAACATAAACGTAGCTGGCTTTTCGGACTAGCCTGTGTTTACCATAGATACCTATTTACTCAAAATTTAGTGATTTAGCAACAATACATAGGTTTATCTGGCAACAGAAACACAAAGTCTATCTGCCTAGCCTTTTCCCAGCTATGTCAGGGTCGGCTTCCAGTCTAACCCATGTTTTTTTTTTCTTTCTAACCGGATTTAGCTGATCTCCACAACCCAGTTTCTGGGTACACGATACTCCTAGGTAAGATAGACTTTTGGGCTTCTGAGAACCCGTAACGACTGTCAAAGATCTATGAATGACAGCCGGTACCATCGACACGGAGGGGTCTCGATCGATATGTAATGGATGGTCACTCAATCACAAACCGACCGCGGCAAGAGTAGCTTAACCTTCGATCGACCCATGCGGCTGTTATTACTTAGCCACGAGCCCCTCCAACAGAAACACAAGGTTAAATATTTACATATTTTCAGTTCTACTAATGCTTTTTCTCACTAAACTTTTTTTAGTACCGACAAAAGGAAGTTTCGTAGTTATGTTTAAAATAAATCAATCAATTGAATACGTTCTATTTTATTAGTCGGATGTTTGTCTTATGTTATTTGTATGTGTGTTTATAAGAAGCCAATGTAGCGAGTGAGTCATTGCCTAAGGTCAGAGCTTGATGAAATTTATGTACTAGCTATATTCGTTTATCTGGACGTATGTATAGCACTACCATTTAAATCTGGTTTTAATAATATATTCCCATTTATGTCTCACTGTGATTAGTATTACGCACCAGAATTCTAAATCGACACTTACATATCTTTGACCAGAGGGCCGGCTCGTTCTTTCATCTTCCAGCATTGCGTTCAACGTGACAATGCTGGATGGAGTACCTACTTTGATGCCAGGTGTCCCTTTTGTTTTTATATACTTGTATAACTATACAAGTAGTTAAAGTAAGTAGGTAAGTAGTGGCAATAGGCTCGCCCCCTATTACATGGGACGTAACTGGCAAAATGTGGATGTACTATAAGTACACCTCTGCTTAACCTTTCGGGGAATACAGGCGTGATGTTATGTTAGTTAAAGTAAGTTATATGATTCCGTACCTAGTGTATAAATAAATAAAATAAAATTCATTTATTTCAGATAACTTGATCCGTAGTCCGTTTTATATTAAAATAAAATGAAATTTAAATTAAATAAATTAACATTAAAAACAAAATCAAAAATAAATTACAATTAATATCAAAATTAAAATACATTCAAATTAAAATAAGATAATTTCATTGCCGCTGAAGTAGGCAGTGTCACACTCAATATGGTTGTAACGACTGCAATGAAGGTTTGGAATAAAAATAATATGTATCCCAGTAAAGAAAACCCGAAAAAAAAAAATCAAGACCCGAAACTCTCTCACATTAGTTATTTCAAAATAAAATAGGTATAGATAAGAAACTGAAATTTCAGACGTAAGTTCACATTCAAAATAACTCAAAGCCCCCACAATACCGTCATCTGTTCACTCTCAAATGTGCCAATTCATACATTTTTCATAAGTCCACTATATCGTCTAAAGGTGACTCCACAGGTTGTCTCGGATCTATCCTCGCTAGTCATTTGCGATTCAATGAGTTGTCTGGCTCTCTGTCCTCTGCCCTGGACAGTGGATCAATTGACAAGATTGCTGTTTTGCATAAGCTCGGATGTTACGTCCGGTTTTATTTAGAAAAGATGCTGAGAATTGAATTTGTCTTGTGACAAGAGTCTAACACTAATGCTGTTCTATTGGTGATGGTCTTCAAAAAGGGTTGGAGTATAGTATTCGCAAATGACACGTGTATGAACATGGACGAAGCGAAAGGAGTGTGTAAGGACCGATCGTAGCCTGTGTCGTTCTGTAGTTTCGCCTACCATATTGAATAAAGACACAAATTTACGTATGTCCAATGATCCAATAGCAGTAATTTGCATACGATTTATTCGGAGCTTACAATGATAAAAGAAAGAAAGAAAAATATTTTATTTGGGACACGTACAGGAAATACAACAATACAAAGAACATTAAAACTAACAATATTACGAAAACAATTAAAACAAAAAAAAAAAAGGCAGACCTGTGCGAGGCCAAAAAGGCTCTTGTCTCAGCATGACAGCAGTCTTATCATCACGTATTTTCTTCAGAGTACAATGGAATTGATGCCTAGAAAGGTACGTTACAATTAATTGTGGCAGAACGTACTAAAAGTAAGTTATTAGCACATAGAGTCGACATAGTCCATTTATTCGTAATAGTTTATTTATTTGTCAGAATATTTTTACAGAGTTGTTACATGGTTTACAAATACATTATCAGATTAACATTGAATTGAATTAAATAAATTAAGACAGCATTCAAATTGCAAATTAGTCAAATATTAGTCATGGAAATGTCAACAAGATTAACTTAAGTCAAAGAAATACTATGAAGAGAATAATAATTATTTCCTAATATTAATGTCAACTTTTTATTAATAAAATCATTAGTCGAGTGGTAAGTAGCATTTACTTAAGAGATTATTGACCAATTTATATTTAAATGTCCTAAAGTTGAACTGTTTTAAAACCATCTGGTAGTTCATTACAAACTCTGGTTGCCATGCAAAATACATTAATAGAAAATAGTTTATTTTTTCGTCTAAGTACACGAAGCATGTGAACTTTGCGGCTAGGTCTGGATACATAGGGCTGTTATAGGTAGCCATTCCAATATACATTATTCCCGAAACGAGTCAATAATTAATTAAATTATAAATTGATAACAGGTAACGGTATAGAATGACCGCAATAGTTCATCTACCCGACTACCCTAAAGGCGCATTACTCTAGTAATGTAGTAGTGTATAAAAATGTCATACATACAATAAATTGCCAATATTATTATTTTCCTCACTATTATGATATGGGACAAGCTTATTGCCCAGTCCTATGCCATAACTATCTGAAATTACAACAAACAGTATAGGAAAAACCGGTCATGTGCGTGTTGGATCACGCAAAATGAAGGGTTCCGTAGTTGGAATAAATTTATAGCAAGAACAAACTTAACATTGTAGGTAGTTGAAAAATATGTTCTCTCATACATTCGAACTGCAAATGTAAGTTGGCCTACCATTACTCGTTAACTTGTAAAGCCTACTTTAGCTGTGATAGAATTCATTGTAACTTCATTATATATGTATACCACTGTCGTGAATTTTTTCACATATCCAAACACCACCATTTAGCATTTAGCATTTATTTTTGGCAGGGCGCACACTTGACTCTAATAAATTTTCACTTCAAAGCTTAATATTTCACAAACGGATCCCTGAATCGAAAAATAGTTTTCATACACCCGCAATATTTTTAAACGACCTATCCAACGACATCCATGGAATAGACGAGAAAAAAAGTCATCCCCACTACGAGTAGGGGAGGCACTCTAAATTTTTTTTAAGACATTATTTTACCACTTTATCGGCGTGATTAATATGTATGTCTGTGCCAAATTACAGCTTTCTCTCTTCAGTCTCTGAGCTACGCCGCGTACATACAGACGGGCATGATGAAACTGTAAGGGTTCCTTGTTGACTACGGAACCCTAAAAAGGAGGCCATGTGTTATATTCCTAGAGAGTGTGCTAATAAAGCGTGGGCGATAAAAGCTAGATAAAATGAAATAAGTAAATGTAGGGCAGCCATAATCTGTTAGTTCTCGGTGAAGGTAAACGGGGTAAAGGCGTGCGCAGCATTGGGAAATATCATATGAATGGAATAAGAATGGTATAAAACTTTCTTTACCTGTTTTGTGCCTTTTCAGGGCCAAGATTAGCATAAAATTTAGTGTTTACAAGGCAAGGGGCAAGGGCTTGTCAGTTTCATCTAGTGTTTTGTTGTTCTTCCTCCAGTATTTTTCGTTTCTGCAAAGAATAGGCTAACGCGTATCAGAGTAATCCCTTATCCACTTTTTAAAACAATCACAGTATGCCATAACTACATCACAGTACGAGGCTTTGGTCACTCGTGTTGTTGTGCATTTTTAAATAAATACATGTCAGTTCACTGCTAGACAAAGGCCTTGTTTTTTGGGTGGGAAATCATCAAATGACTTCTCCCGCTCTGGGTGGAGCGGGAGGGCGTGTCAGACTTTTACTGACTAAGGGCCGTAAGATCAATTGAAGTTTAAACTACGGAAGAGAGTTTAATCTCTGGGCATCGATTACTTCATGTGATCTTATCGATGCCCAGAGATTAAACTCTCTTCCGTAGTTTAAACTTCAATTGATCTTACGGCCCTAAAACCCACCCGTGTTCCTTCAATTGCCTGTGCCGGGGCCACAGTGACTCTTTCGAACATCCCGCGACTAGACAAAGGCCTGGGGGCCAACCACCACTTCTCGCGACTATAACTAATATGTATTCACATAATTATAACCATAAAAATAATCAATACATCTCTCTAAGTTAGATTTGTTCCAAAATTCTATATAGATAACATAACATCACGCCTTGTTTCCCCGAAGGATTAGGCAGAGGTGTACCTATAGTACTCCCACATTTCGCCAGTTATGTTTAAGTCCTATGTAATAGGGGGCGAGCCTATTGCCGTCTACCGGGCACAAATCCAGACTCCAGGCTGCAACTGAGAAATTCCAGATAGAAAAACCCAATAACACTTTGCCTGACTTGGGAATCGAACCCAGGAACTCATGCTCAGCAGTAGCGCTTGCGACCACTAGACCAACGAGGCAGTCTAACCTTTCTGACAAACGTAGTAACTACGGCAATTTCTCATTCGACGGTTCGTTATGGCGTCCATTGTGAAGGTAATATTAGGTATGTTGAATCCATTCATTTCTTAAATGAATTTTTCTTCATTATAATTAATTTCATAATAACATTATCACAGCAGATTCTTTGTAACTACGGAGTTCGGAATGTTACGTAATTTTTAACGATAATTAATGAAGATGCGGACGGAACAACTATATTACATACATTATGAATTCTAAGTTAAATATTTATGTAAGCTTCGCACCGATCTAAACTAGTCCTAACATACAATTTATATTGTGTCACTTGAATGATCAAATACTGGACATGTTAGTACTGTTTCAATATTTTCTTTTCCCATATGTGTTATTGAGAGCTAATGTTTGAGTAGATAATTTTTGATATTGTCACATGGTTCAGTGCGATGGAATATTCTCTTTGCGATTGTTTTAACCTTGTACTATGGAGGAGTGATAAAGAGGTTACTTATATAATAATATACTCAAGAGAGCAAAGATGTAAATCGTTAGATTGGCCCTAAACGTACCTAATCGCACAAAAAGTGTCAATAATGAGAATAATAAGCTCATATACGTGCATTCAGCATTATGGTGTTTCCTTGGCAGCATGCGACATTGTGTGTCAGAGGTGTTACAACGAAACAGTAACACGACCATCTTTTGACGCGGTAGGGTGAATCTAACGATTTAAATCTATGGTTAAGAGGATCTTTATTGTATTTTTCCTATTTGATTTCCTATGTTTACCATACATGTTGATATTGGCAAGGCGCACAGCTGGCGGTCTAAAGGCACCCATAATATGCTCAAAGTTCATTTGTGTTTGATATTCCATTGGATATTTGCGTAAGTCCTTTGAGGCTTGCCATAGTTCCAGCTGTTTTTTCCTAGAAATTATGATTTCCGAGAAAGATAATTTCGTGAAATGAAAAATTCTTTTTCATTTCCACCGGGTATTAAATCAATTTGAAAGAAAAACTAATCTAAGAATTTAATTAAATAACTGTCGACGTATGTACTTGTCGTTTTTCTTAATATCCTGGCAACGGAAGTAATTCTCAGCGCGTGCCATAAAAGGGAAGAATTAATTAAAAGAAAATCTCTACTATCGATGAAAAGAAATTTCTTTCAGAAAGTAGCTCTCTAGTTTTATATGAAGTCAAGAACTTTTTTACTATTCAGTATTTTAATTAAGCTGCTTTTGGCAGGGTGTCTAAAGAACACAATATTCGAAGCTGTGGAGTAGGTACCAAGGCTAGGTAGATAAAATAAATATAAGCATAATCGAGTGGATACTGTTGGGTGTAAACAGAGGGGCAATTCTCGTAAGTTTAAGAACGTTCATAGTCTGAGCTAAATCTCAATATGTCAAAAATATCTATAATTTCCATACATTTTTGACAAGTTTTTGACATTTGACTGTCGCTGAGATGAGATTGCGACTAGAATTTGAACGTTTTAGTTACAGGAATTGGGCTTCTGATTATACTTTTGTACATTCATGACACATATTCAATTTTTGAAGTTCACTCACCACTGTTCGAGTTTCAGTTTTTTAGTCGGGCGAACTATCAATCCAATTACTTTCTTACTTAACTTCCTTTGTTTTGGAAACTGCTCAAAAATTCTCATTCCTACTAAATGAAATACCACAAACTGTTATCTTAAAACCAACCAGCGCGCGCATTCACTTGCTGTACCATCCATTTGGCCAAATAAACACACAGAGGCAAGCTTTCTAGGCCAGTCCGGTTCTTTGACACAAAACCGCGCTTTCTTCAGTAAATTCAGGCTGTATTCAAGCTCTAGATTGTACAAAGGCTTCACAGCTACATGCTCATTAAATTTTCAGAGAGGGAAGCTCGTACGTGCTTCGGGAGATTACTTGGTTCTGTGAGCAAAGGAGATAAGTAAGCGGGCCAACTTTGTATGTACATATGTATCTATGCTTTTAGCAGAGTGCGTGTGGTGAATGACTCAACCAGTGGTACTATTCTGTAAAGATCCCACCGTGAAAATTTAGGTGAAGTGAGCGTGATGTGAACTGTCATCCCACCTTACTCCACTAGGAATTGAGCTCACTTCAAACTCACTTCACCTAAGTGATCACGGTGTGATGTTTACAGAATAGATCGGCTGTTTTTCTTAAAAAAATGTTGTGAAATACGTAGAATGACCGAATGAATGATCTGTCTATACGTCTATATACAGGGTGTAAGGGACAGCCCTCCGCAAACTAACAGGGTGCATTCAGCTCCTTATTTTTTAACACATTTCACCGAAAATGTTCTCAGCAAAATTTAAATTTTTTTATCGTATTTTCAGTTACTATTTCTTTATTTCAATGTAAAATTACATTCTCTGTACACAGCACTCTATTTATGTAAATAAAACAGCTAAAATAAAAAAATTAGCAATGGATGTTGAAATACTTGGCGGCCGAAGGCTCGCTGCGCTGCCGTTCGCTATGTGCGTTTTGCCACGGTAACGATACATTGCGTGTGAGGTAATAAAACAAATCAGGTTTATTGGATTCCCGTAACGTTCCTGAAATAATTTCATGTAGCGGTCATCTTAGTATGATATACTGAATTCACCCCATCAGTCTGCGGAGGGCTGTCCTTTACACCCTGTATATTGTAAATTAAATTAGCTTTTCGTGTCTGTCTGTGTAACCGTGTTGTTCTTCTAAACTATGCTACGGATTTTGATGCGGTTTTCATCATCATTTTGAGAATTTATTTCAGATGGTTTATGTGTGTTTATGTGAAGTGTCTGTTTGTAATGTCAAGATAACAACTTTTTACTAAATGCATAAGAAAGTATATACGGTACTTATAACAAAAAAGCAATTTTTAAAATTTTTGTCTGCCTGCCTGTCTGTTTGTTCCGGCTAATCTCCTAAACGGCTGGACAGTTTTTTATGGGACTTTCACTGGCAGATAGCTGATGTTATGGGAAGTAACTTAGGCTGCTTTTATTTTTAGAAAATAATTAGGGTTCGGCGCAAAAAATTAAAACCCATGAAATTGTGAACAAAAAATTGGATTTGAATAACTCTTTTTGCATTTGGTAGCCCAATTCTCGAGAATAGTTATAGGCTATTTAACATTCCTTAGGAGACGAGCAAAAAGAGAAAAAAGTCAGAAAGAACACTAAGCGAAAACGAAGTAATAGCGCGAGCGGACGATGCAACGCGACGGGTCGGGGGATGAGGGAGTTTTATTAAAATGTGGCTGTTATTTTAGTATACTGTGTATCTTACCACTTCCACGCGAACGAAGTCGCGGGGCACAGCTACTGTTATAATAAGATTAATGTAGATTTGATCAACCAATCATAGCAGCTGGGATGACATTTAAAGGAAACCGCACCCTAATTGCGTCACACAGTATCAATCACAATCTGAATGATTTTGAAGCATATTGCTAATCCATTGCTTCATATGTGCGAAAAATTTGTCTGCTCAACAACGTAAATAACGCAATGAATGTTTTTGAACTGTCAAAATGAAACCGATTCCTACAGTAATTGCCTGGCTGATAAAATCTGATCGGAGACTTTTACTTTCGGGAATAGGGTATTCTTCAGGAAACAAGGGCTCAAAATTTCACTCATTATTTACCAGTAACAACGACACAAGAATGTAACAAGAACAATTAACACTGTTACTGTTCTCGAGGTGCGCACAATAGTGAAAAAACAATTTCCGTGCAAATGCAATGCACTGGATAGACAATGTGGTAATTTGCAAATGAAACTACAAATAATAATAAAAAAATTGGTCGTTTCATGCAAATAGTGATGTCAAATAATATGAAGACCAAGACTTATCCCGAGAGATAGGGTACTTGGGGTCACTACTGCCCAACAGCTCGCCACATGCTGCCGTGCGGGTTTCTGTATCTCTCTTGGTCTGGCTCCTCATCCTAGACCTGTTTCGGCAAAGTAAACTCTACCGACACAGACCTAGAGTACATAGGAGCGCGCGAGCTACACCAAACGTCAATTATTATCAGATCTTCGGGCTTCTGACAACCCATAACAGCTTTCAACCAGAATAATTGTCTATTTGATATGCAAAACGAGACTCAAGCAGCTTGCTATTATTATGTAAATTCTTGGTGCACCAAGAGACTGACCATCGCGAACGTATTGTTATGTGATGCAATTACACTACCATTGTATTTAACGGGTCGGGTGGCTATATTAGACTAGGTAAAGACATTCGGAAACCCCAATGCGCGCAGACGATGAGATAATCAAGTGTAATTTAACCTATGTTTATTATCTAAACATTACTTTGTTTGATGTCTAGGTGTAAATACACGGGAATAGGGATGTTGCCTAGGTAAAAAAAAAAACTATTTAGTCCGTCAGTCAGATAATAAAAAAAAATATTAGACACGTATTTTTTGCTTTATCATATTAATACAAAATGAGTTTGATATAGCGACTTAAAGTTGGGGAGTGGGGGCTCGCTACGTCACAACTCGGTATAAAATCTAGCAAGGCGTGACGTCATGCCACATTTTAATTAAATGTATCGCCGTAATCTTTTGATTACGTAAAAAAAGAGAAAATACGTGTCCGATATTTTTTCATAATCTACGTGACGGACAAAAATAATTTATTTTTCATCATCCCACTTTAATCTTGGCCTAGCCTAGCGTAGTTGCAATAGAATGCGAGGCCAGCTTGTACTAGTTTTGTTACTTCTGACGAGAGTTGCCTACTGTACTTTTCAAACAAATGAGTTCTCTTTATAAATCTGTGCGTTTACTTGAGTGACGTTTGCAGTTAATCGTACTAGAATACTAAACCTTGATGGGTACCTACCACGGATATCTATGGTACCTACATGTAACATACAACCACGCGCGCCAACGTGCAATCAGCGCTGTGCTGTCCCCAAAGCACAGCATCATGCTGAGTGGAATCCTTTTTGTTGCAATCACGGAGCGCAGCTGCCGACTATTTCTGTTTTGTACTCGTGATTATACATAAGTAGGTCTATAATGTTTTATTTTCTGACTACTCTTGTATTTTTAGGCTTCCGTACCTCAAAAGGAAAAAACGGAACCCTTATAGGAGCACTCGTGTGTCTGTCTGTCTGTCTGTCACAGCCAGTTTGCTCCAAATCTAATAGACTGATTAAGTTGAAAATCAATTTCTGTGACCCAAACACGGACGTGTTACGTAAATAAATGAATTTTGAATATGGGGATCACTTGTGGGGGCAAATAAGAAAACAAAAAAAAAAGTTTTGCAAACTATACTGTGTGACATATCAAATGAAGGGGCTTACTGTGGAGTCTTGAATAGATTTTTTTATAATTCTAAAATAAACAGTATTTAAGTTATTTAAGAAAATAGACGAAAATTGACCATTAACCCCCTTATCTCCGAAACGGCTGAGCCAAAATTTTGAAAAAAATACAGAAAATAGTTCTATGCCTATAGATTACAGGAAAACCTATAAGAATTCTATGGTCTTAAAATAACGGTGTATCTAAACGGTATATGAATTTTATATATACAGTGACATAAATATTTACTTTGTAAAATATTGTATTATTTTAATTACTGTGAATGTGAAGACTATGTGGGTCCTTGTTTTTTTTTTCTTTCAGCTTTAATCATAGTTTGCCAGTTTGAGTAAATTATGCGGCCTACCCAAATGTCCTTTCTTTGGTATTGTTCGTCGAATCGTTGAGCTCCTTAACTTTTATGTTGAGCTGTACGATTACTGACAGATGCTTGCACTGACTAGACAGGTCCACTCAATCTGTGTGGTTCTTTCCTCAAAAGACCATTTCAGACACCAACCTACATGGTCTTCACATGATCTGACCAAGATTATGTCTGGACTTTAAAAGAGACTGTGACCTCTGAGTTTGTTTCGGCCTTTCTTCTCAGAGTAGTCAGATAGGAAACGCCGGCCTCATCTAGTTTAAAAAAAAAATGTTTGACGTGTAAAAGTGTTTGTATAAACATACTTACAGAAATAAAATCATATTTCATTTGATATTTGGTATTGTAAACCTTTGCATGCCCATGTGACGATAAAAACACCTATGTACTATACCCATGTTTGCAAAGAAATAAATGATTTGATTTGATTTTATCATTTATCATTTATCTCTCAATATTGTGCGTACAAACTTACACTTGCAGTTGGAATGTATGGAACATGTTTTTCAACTAGGTACAATATTAAGTTTGTTATTGGGATAATTCTGTCTCTTCGTTCTTCATCCCAACTACGGAACCCTTCATTGTGCGTGGTCCGACATGCACTTGGCCGGTTTAGTATGCACGTGTTTCTGTGGCTAATAAACCTATTTTGCTTTCTTTCAGTAAGTTCATGTCTATAGAGTCTTGTGTATATCGTAAACAGAACAAACTGTGTGTACCGTTATACTATACAAGTATACATATACCAAGAATATTAGCTTATAGCTTTTCTTTTCCATTAGCATCAATATATCGCAATTGATGGATCACCGACAAATTGATATTATGATGGAAAATGATCGGAAAATGTGGTGTCGCCCATTATCAGTATAATTTTATCATATCAATTTCCTTTTTTATTATATTTTTAGCACGGATAGAAACTGTATATATCCGTTTGATTCCTAGGACAGGTTAGGTCAGTGTAGGATTATGTAAAGAAGATAGATAGAATCGTATTCTCGTTTGTTAATATCAACTTCAATTCACAGTCCGCTGCTGGACATAGGCCTCTCCCAGATACAAGGTTTAAGGTGAACTTCCACTGGTCCGCAACGGCCGCAACGCAAGCACGGCACGCAACGGGTTTTGGTTTGTTTGTATGAAGAAATGAACCGAGCGCTCGGCGCGAGCGGCGGTAGTGGACGCAGTGCTTTATGAACTCATACAAAGCATTTCAAAATCCGTTGCGTGCCGTGCGTGCGTTGCGGCCGGTGCGGAGTAGTGGACGTTCACCTTAAAGCTCGTAGTCACCACACTGGGCAAGCGGGTTGGTGTAATATCAACTTAAGGCGCTATGATTCGGCGCTCGGTTGTGTACTGAACTGAAGTAGGGTCGCGAGTGTTCACCTACCTCGCGCATTTGGTAAATATTTAAACATAGTAATTATTTTAATCATTTTATCACGACAAACTTAGCGAATTGTGCTAAACCATCTTACTACCTTTTCATTTATATAAAAAAAATAAGAATAAAAACGTCTGTTTTGTAGCTATGAGATTGATTAAACATTACGAAAAGGGTTTTTTTTTTCTTTTTTTTTTTGGATGGGAAATCATCAAATGACTTCTCCCGCTCTGGGTGGAGCGGGAGGGCGTGTCAGACTTTTACTGACTAAAACCCACCTGTGTTCTTTCTGTTGCCTGTGCCGGGGCCACGGTAACTCTTTCGAACATCCCGCAACCCCGGCTGGAAAAGGGGTAACTTTGGGATTTTTTCTATCCAGCAAAGTTAATCTAATCGTGTTATTAAAAGAGATTGCATGTCCGCCAGATCCTTAAATAAGATATACCTACCTTTTCCTTAGAATTTTATAACACTGTTTTTTAGGTTTCCCATGGATTAAAAAAAATACTAGCAAGCGCGGTTTCTGTAGGATAATAGCGCCTTAAGGTCATCAATTAATACGTCAAACATTATGATTTTGATAATTCTTCCTTCGGCAGGATGGATTTGGATAAGATTCGTCTGCTTTTTTTTCCTTGACCTATTGTCTTAAAACGAAATAGTCTTCACTAATAGGAATCGTGATGAAAACACTGTCTTTTGTTGACAAAAATCTAATCTTATCTTAAAGTTAAAGTACAATTTCAATATCCAATCACGTGGCCTACCAAAGATAAACATTCCTATCAAAACGACTCTTTATATATCCCGAACCCCAAAGCTATTCAACTAACTTTAATTATAACAAATATTACGTCAGTTAAAACTTGTCGAGTTAAAACTTTCAGTTAAACTTTAACCCGTTGGTTCAATCCTGGGATCTGTTAGTTTCATCACGACGGTATTAAGTTGCATCAATGCGACGCTGGTAGGGTTATCTCGGGTGTATGGTTGAAGGTAATAGCGGAAAGCGTTTTTGAAGTGGAAGATAAGGATTTCGATAAATTAGAGAGATAAACGGAGAGAGTACTTAGACCGAAGCAATCTTTTCATGTCCATAGATTTAGATGACAGTAATTATTTTTAGGAATGTGCCATAATAAAGAGTGCGATTTAGGCAAAACTTTTCATCTTGTTGTGGTTTTTAAAATGATTTCTTCTCTGGTTACTGTGATTGTTTGAAACTGTTTGTAAAGCTTTTTCACTTCAAGAAGTTTGTAACTTCATAACCTTTTATTACTTCAGATAATCTAAAAAAAAAATTAACAAATGGAATGAGCCTTCAGTACCTACTGTTTTGGTGCTACAGCTAAGATTATAGCCAAGTATTTATGGACAATGCCAGTTTAACTACCGCACCTATAGACTACACTACATTCTTTTCCAACACCCTGGTAAAATTGATTACCACTTTCTGTGTTTCATGCTTTGTTTCCATTATATAACATAACATAACGCATTGTTTCCCCAAAAGGTTAGGCAGATACCCTGTAACACCCACATTTCGCCGGTTATGTTTAAGTCCCATGTAATAGGGGCGAGCCTATTGCCATCAACGGGGCACAAATCCTGACTCCGGGCTGCTACTGAGAAATTCCTGATGGAAAAACGTTGTGTGTTAGAATTTCTTTGAACATTAAATTATTAAAAAAAGTCGCTCTTCATTTTTTTTTGCTCCACACACCAAGTTTATACTGATTACTTGTACAGATTTCAATCAGAGCCTGAACAATGTTGATTGTGTGTCGCTGGAAATGAGGGCGCCCGATTGAGCCGCTTCTTCATTTTACGACCGCATAGTGTAACTAGTATGAGTCCCCTTTTATTATCTCATTGATGTTTAAAACCTTTTTGTGGGTATGAGTTTCCGTGTGCCAGTTACTTGATATTCTTTTGTTTTTTGAAAGAACAGTCTTCTAACGGCCGAACCCAATAACCTATTTTCAGTAAAAGACAGATCGCTATTGATGGTGGACAGTATAATTCTATCTGTCCTTATGTCAGGCCGTTAAGATTTCTTATTCTCTTTACTGGGTCGTTAAAACCATAGATAGATAGGTTTTTCTATCTCCAGTATGCCAAAACTGGTGATAGATAGGTTATGGGGTTCGGCGGTTAGTTTCTCTCTGTAATGTCTATCGGTAGAGCTATCTAAATTAGTCGACATACTTATGTAGACGAACCTCGTTTGGCAATTTTCTAAAGTCTCTCTTTCCCACTATACAGTCTCAGTATGTAAACGTCGATATCAAATTTTTTTAATGTTGATAATTTGGGCGATTTTTTTTTAGAAAATGAAAAAGCTAGATATACAAGGTGTAACATAAATAACGCACAACTTCTTAAGGGGTCATTGTACTCATCACTATGAAAAACTTTTACTATGGGACCAAACGTGAAATTGTGAAAAAAAATATCAGATATTCCCTACATTTTGGCGAGTCATGCGAACGTAAATGTTGGGAACAGCTGATTTATTTCAGGTTTTGTCCCATGGTAAAAGTTGTTCATAATTATGAGTACAATGATCCCTTAAGAGGTTGTTCTTTATTTATGTTACATCTTGTATACAAATTTCACGCTGACCCAAGCTGTATCGTTCCTTTTGATTAGCTTAGAGCTTCTGATTGATACCTAATTAATTGGCGCGACGGTCTATGTGAAATTAGTATATTTCTTGGAGGAACCTAATCATCATTCTCTAACCTCATATTTATTTATTTATTTATTTATTTAATCTTTTCACACTTAAAAAAGTACAAAGGCGGACTTAATGCCTTAGGCATTCTCTACCAGTCAACCAAGGGTGGTGAAGAGATTAGATGGCAGGTGCTCTGCATATTCTCACTCACGACGTCGTATTTTCAGAAATCAGCTGAAAAATGGAGCAGTGGTGGCCCAGTGGTAACGGCTGCGACTTACGAGTTGTAGGTCGTGGGTTCTAAGCCAAGCCACTTCACTTTGTGTAAATAATTTCATCACCACTGCTCTCAAAACGGTGAAGGAAAACATCGTGAGGAAACCAAGTGTGTTTAGCAATTTCATCGCTGTTTCAATAGACAAGTTGTTGAAGAATAAAGGCTCCTACAAACGGGTGCGACACGCGACGTGATACAAAGGCACCGCGTGTCTCGCGACAAGCGGTGCCTTTTTGTAGCGCGCGATTCGCATCGCGTGTCGCACCTGTTTGCAGGAGCCTTTATACGAACCGCTTTGAAAGAGATCGCCACTTGTATAGGCCCTCTCGTGTCACCCATAATTAATTATTATACTTAAATGGTCATGTATAATTTTAATAATTATTCATTTTGAGTGAAAACCCGAAGGACCGGCTCTTGCTTGTTTAGTAACCGTTGAAATGATTTATGAAGTGTCAAAATTTAAGCGGGAAAAGAGGGGTCGGTAATCCTGATCCTGTTATTTATTCTGGCTTAAGTTGTAAATAGGAGGATTATAAAGAAATCCGTTTTCTGAACTGCTGAGATTTAAAATTATAATACACACTTGGTCAACAAAGATTATATTTAGTTGTACTTTCAACAGTAATGTGTTGTAGTGTATAACTTACTTTAAAATGTGGTTTTGTGTATGTTACTGTGTATTCGATTGTAATTATCTAGTATTTTTCGGTTTTATTTTATTTCAATATTATAATTACCTAAGTCACATCATCTGCCTAGCCTTTTCCTAACTATATTGAGGTCGGCTTTCAGTCTAACCGGATGCAGCTAAATACCAATATTTTACATGACCCGACTGCCTATCTAACCTCCACAACCCAGTTACTGGTTACTACAGTTACTGGGTAATACGATACCCCTTGGTAAGACTGGTTGTCAGACTTTTGGGCTTCCGCCAACCTGTAACGACTGTCAAAGATCCACAAACGACAGCCGGAACTAACGGCTTCAGGCTCCTGCAAACAGGCGCGACGCGTCAGTGTGTATGCGAGATTGTTGACCAACCTAAAAAATAAGGTAGCATTAAAGGCTCCTGCAAACTGGCGCGACACCTGACGCGACACAAAGGCACCGCGTGCCACTCGACGAGCGATGCCATTGTGACGCGCGCGATTCACGTTGCGTGTCGCGTCTGTTTGCATAAACCTTTAACACGCTTTCCGAGGCACGGAAGGGGTTTTGGTACGTAAAGATGGCCACCCATCCATGAACCCACCCCGACAAGCGTAGATTAACCTGTTCGATCGACCCGTGCGGCTGTTATTACTTAGCCAGAAGCCCCTCTCTTCTTTCACTAATTTAATGTGAAATAATCTATATATAGGTATTTATTTCGTTCTTTTAGTTTCTACTTAAAGAGCTCTTCATTGAAAAATCGTGTTGACTAGTCGTGCTCTATCTTAATCTACAGAAACATGGCATGTTGGCATCGCTTGCCGCTAGAGCTCTTTACAAAATGGTACTTTTTATCGACGTATTTATTTTAGTGGTAGAAGTTTCCTGTAATGTGAAAAAGAGTTTTATCTTATGCCCGGTTTTATTAACACTAGGCGACAAATATTTAAATGTATTGCCTAAATAAAAGCGGGTGGAAATGAAAATGTAATATGAACTATTGAGAGGTACGGAAAATGGGGTATCTTGCCTTTTCGCCGAAAATTGTTTGACAGATTATCACTTGCCAACCAACGTTTCGCCGATGTTTCACTTTGACAACTAACGATTAGCAAATTTTTGTATGACAACGTTTCATTTGGTAGAATTATTGTAAAGCTGATTATTATAATGACACAAAACGTTTGGGACATTTATCATTTGTCAAACGTTTCACTAGGCCACATAACTATTAGACAAATGACGTTTTGTCAGTGTAAAAAAATCCTAATCCTAGACGGTCGACGTCAAGGGCATCCCGAGGTTTGGTTTGGTTAGGTTCCTTTAAACCCTGCAGACAGAAATAGGAGCCCCACGCGGCGGGGCTCCGTCGACCTGCTGTCAGTTTATGCTTGCATGCTGCATGCTTGTTCTAAAATATTCTGCTACTTGAAAGTTGGCATTTTAAAAAATTGTCATTATGAAAAGCAGACGTAACGTACAGTTGGTAACTGTGAGGTTGGGAAATAAAACTAAATTATATGATAAGTTGACAAATGATTATTCGGCGAAATAAAATTCTGCGAAACGTTAGTTGGCAAGTGAAAATCTAGCCAACAATTTTCGGCGAAAGGCAGAGAACCAGAAAATGGGCATATGAGCAAGTAGCAAAGAGTAAAATATTTCTGAACTCAGAACGCTAATTAGAATAAGCAATATCTATAACAAAATTATTGTGGAAAATGTTTATGTTTTGTCGTTGATAGCAGTAGTTTCTTAATTCTGTTTATCCATCGTCACCGGAAGTCTACGAAAACGATATGATGGCGCCGAAGTAGCCGGACATACACCGGGACGTCACGTTTGAGTCGAATAATCTAGGCTCGTTTCTCGTTGACGTCCTGTTGACGTTGTGCGGTGGACAAACTGTGTAAATATGGCGACGTGGTTCCAGAAACGCCTTTAATAGTTTCAGATTTTGTATTTTCTGACCGACATCAATGAACCACTATGTGTACTGACTAACAAACCGTTGCCCTTTGAATACTAAATTAAGTATAGTTTAAGGACGTTGGACAAATTAAATTTATGTCATCAGCTTATAAATTAGTGTTTATAAATGTAGCCTCACCTGTTCATAGCACATTATAATGCGTTAAGGAGTGGTGCTGGTCGATAAATAGTTGAAGATCAGAAGATCCAACCATTCGTAGAGTAATTAATCATAATAATAATGTGCTTAAAACTTTTAAGGGGATGATAAACTATCATACTCGTATATTTTATCTATGATCATAGATCTATGATGAAATATCTAATAGACAAATGAATCGTCTGTGAGCTTCGGTACCTATAATATATTTTCCTTATATAATATTTCATAAAACATAATTTAGATCCTATTTATGATCTATAGAAATATGATAGTGGAATATCCCCTTTTTTTTTGGGTGACCTCAGACCTTTACTGACGAAAACCCACCCGTGTTCCTTCAGTTGTCTGTGCCGGGGCCACGGTAACTCTTTCAAACTTCCCACGACCCTGGCTGGAATGTAATATCTCTCAAAGACATCCACGAATGAAGCGGATGTAGGTAGTCCATTCTCAATCTCTTAAGAAAAGTTTCGACATACCAACTGAATCCACTTCTGAAATACAGTCTACGTATAAGGTTTTATGTGGTTCATATTTTGATAAAAATCAAATATTCTTTTTCCTTGGTTTATCGAGTGTAGGATAACAAAAAAATATAATTAAGAATGAATATACAAGGTGTAATATAATTAACGCACAACCTCTTAAGGGGTCATTGTATTCATCATTATGAACAACTTTTACTACAGGACCAAACCTGAGATCGCGAAAAAAAAATCAGCTATTCCTACATTTTGACGAGTTATGCGAACATAAATGTGAATTATTTTTTGCGATTTCAGGTTTGGTCCCGTAGTAAAAGTTGTTCATAATGATGAGTACTCGTACAATGATCTCTTAAGAGGTTGTGCGTTAATTATGTTACACCTTGTATATATAAAAATAAATATATTAATATATATGTATATTTGCAATTCGAAGGTTTTGTAATGTTTCATAACATTTTCAGAATTTACCTTCTGTAATCTTCACATCATCACTAAACAACTCATATTGCTAATATAGTATCAACAGGGTAAGAATATATGTAATCGTATTTAGGTCGTCTAAGCCTACATATGATTAAAATAATAAGATCTATGTACTTCTATCTAACCAAGTCACATAAATAACTGGATTTAAGAAAAGTTTTTCTATATACCTTCTTCAATATTCGATATTCGAATGCGCTGTGCGAGTCCACGAAAAATTTTAACTGAGCAAGTTGACTTCTGCCAACTTGTCCCATTTAAAAAGTTAATAAGGCTAGTGCGACTTTTACCAACTTCAAACTTCCTCCAGCAGTAATCTATAAAGCTTGTTAGTGAGCAAATTTAATAAATTTCTTAAGTGTTTGTGTTAAAGCGAAGTTTTTATCATTCGTGTATTCATTTATAGTGTAGTATGCTTTTTGAACTAATATTCGCTTGAGTTTATTTATAAATTTTCTATCACTGGTTTAATTTTTTATGGAATCTGGTAGATTATTAAATATTTTTATTGCCATGACATTGGGACTATTCGAATGAAGTTTCATGCGAGAAGAGGCTAACCTTATCATATTCTTAAATCTAACAGATCGGTCATTGTGATTGTCTCCGCGGGTTGTAAAAAAGGTCATGTATTTCCTAACAAACTTGCATATTTCAAGAATATATAATAGATAGAGGGTAAGGTTAACGTTATGTTTTTTTTATATTTGAGTTTACAGCTGTCCGTTTGTTCTATATTAACTATGATGCGAATTAATTTCTTCTGGAGAATGAAAAGGGTATGTGCCTCTGTGCTATTTCCCCATGTTGTAATCCCATAACTGAGCTGATAGCTCGTTTAGCTGCATTTTAAATATTTGTTCACTGACGGTGGTTTACGGCCTAGATATACAGGGTGGCACGGACATCGACGCACAAACCGTTATCATGGATTCAGTACATGATTCTAGACCCCCCTGCGTTGAAAATTTTCATCGGTTATTTAAAAAAAAATCTGCTGTTTCTGCTGCGGTCAAAATGTATGGAACAGCAAATTATTTTTTTTAATATCCAACGAAAAATTTCAACGCAGCGGGGTCTAGTATCATGTCTTACTGAATCCATGGTACCGTCAAGGTAACGTCAACGTTTCGCGTCGATGTCCCCCAGTCACCCTGATGAACTTAAGAAAACTCCTAAGGAAATCGATTGCTAATTTTAGTGTTCCGTACCTCAACAGAAAAAAATGGAACCCTTACAGGATCACTCGTGTGTCTGTCTGTCTGTCTGTCACTGCCAATTTGCTCCGAATCTAATGGACCAATTAAGTTGAAATTTGGTACACATATTAATTTTTGTGACCCAAACACGGACGTGTAACATAAATAAATGAATTTTGATTATGGAAGTCACTTTTGGGGCGCAAATAAGAAAATAAAAATAAAAACTTTCGCAAACCATACTGCCTCACTAATTAGAAACGCAGCAAGGAAGGATTTTTGGAAAACTCGAGTTACTTAGATTCGGAATTCTCGTAATGATACGAGGATTAGAAATGTAGATGAAAGTAGTTCTGTGTGATGGTCTGTACCATATCTTTTTTGACCACACCTTTCTGGTACGCCTTGTATAACAAATCACTAGTAACATATATAAGGAGTTTCGACTCGCTACAAGTACATGTTTGGTAGGCTCGTGTTTTTCCACTATCTCTCTTCATAATTAGCGATCAGGCAGTCGATGATTCAGATGGTACACGTACACCATACACTATACACCATGACATGTTATATAGTCAAACGTGCACCGTCTTGTTGTTATATTCTCCCAGATTTAACGCACAACCTCTTAAAGGGTCATTGCTCTCATCATTATGAACAACTTTTACACCGCGAAAAAAATCTGCTGTTGCCTACATTTATGTTCGCATAACTTGTCAAAATGTACGGATCAGCTGATATGTTTTTCGCGCTTTTAGGTTTGGTCCCATAGTAAAAGTTGTTCATAATGATGAGTACAATGACCCCTTAAGAGTTTGTGCGTTAATTCTGGGACATGTTGTGTATATGTAACCTATTCACTAGAGACGTGATCATTCTAAGTTTAAAGAATTCACAGATTCTCACAAGGACTTCAGATGATAAACATGAGCTGTCAATAGTTTGTCTAATTCATGCTCTCTCTATTACTACGCTATACGCTACTAACATAGTATACAACAGTATACCTGCTAGTGCCGCTGCAAATTGGTTACGATCCTCAACAATGGACAGACCTTTGTGGGCTTGGCGAGTCAATTGACAACGTGATGATAATTTCAATCTCGGAGCAGAAGACCACGTGAATGTCAAATACGTATCACTGTAGATACCAGCCATGCAGAAACTATAATTGAAAGGCAGGAAAATGCGCCTTTTTACGTCAATAACTCAGGATGTCGTTGTAAACCGGTGGACATAGATACATAAATGAATATTATGTTCACTGATCGATACTCATTCGACGGAATGTCGCTTATATTACCTTTCAACCGTCGATATGCAATTTCTTTACGATATCGTGTTTTTCACTAGAATACATTGTGTCGAACAATA
Organism: Fissipunctia ypsillon; assembly: GCA_947568875.1. Taxonomy (NCBI): domain Eukaryota; kingdom Metazoa; phylum Arthropoda; class Insecta; order Lepidoptera; family Noctuidae; genus Fissipunctia; species Fissipunctia ypsillon. The sequence goes on from OX387649.1 coordinate 21,727,452, forward strand.
TGCTAAGCATGCCACGGTGGAAGCTCGACACCATTTTCGCATCTTCAAATCAACAACTTCACTCTAAAAAGACGTTGTTTATGGCTCTCCCTAATCATCTGCCTGTTGGCCTAGGTAAACAGTTCTACACTCGGTAACAAGCAGTTTAGTTCTGAAACAAACAAACCGACATTTTGATGAGTTTGTTTTCGTCGAAATTGCTTTCAGCCGCGCTCTCCGCAAACATTCGTTGGAGTTGCGTGGAGTTGCGGCTGCTCTGTGGTTCCACATCAATGGTCCAATTTATAGTTTTGTAATTTTTTCTTCTGTTTGCACGGCATTTGATTTTATGAAATTACTGACGTAGTGGATGAGTCTCTGAATTAAAACCTTAGAGGGACAAAGATGATGATGCTAAAGGCATGAATTTCATATTAGGAATCTCACAATGTGTCACTGCATTGAAGGATCGTCCTGCCTCTGGGCTTTTTCTGTGGTCATCAATCGTGTTTTAATTATCGATTCCACAATCGCTAACGCTTTAACGATAACCTATTCGTTGACATATGACCACGTGACATTTCGATAGCTTATTTCAACCCTATACATTTTTGACTTTTGAGCGATTGATTGTAGAAATAGAATTGCTCCGAAGCGAATGCCATTTGTCTAGGCCCTCTTATTTGATATCGTAAACCGTATGAACTTTTTTTTTGTCGCATCAAATAACGAAGTCTTATTTATTACAGGTCGAGTAAACGGTGACGTTATGACCCAAGCTCATGAGCCTCTCAACATAATGGACGGCACACAAGCTGACTACTCTACCAAGACCAAGCGCGGTGTCTACCTTTCCAAATGTCTCGCTTGCGTCATTCTCGTGATCTTCGTGCTAGCCCTCGTCACAGCATCCCTCCTAGTCTACAACTACGCAGCCTGCCCAAAAATAGACCAATTAGCGAACGTCACGAAATATGAACTCTGCCACTGTGACCAATCAAAACTCCTAGTGTTACCGTTGCCGACAGAAAGCAGTAGATCAGTCATACCTTTAGAAACTACCACTCATTCTTCAGTTCCAAACGTGATGAACCTCTGGCTGCCAAGTCAAGTAAAGCCAGAGAAATACTTCCTCAATATTACACCATACATTTATGAAGGCAATTTCACTTTTGACGGAGAAGTCACTATATTTCTAGCAGTGCTTGAAGAAACGAAAGAAATTACTTTCCATGGTGTTGAACTGACGATACACGATGTTAAAATACATGAGAAAGATGATGATCATTTGATATACATTGTCAGAAGGCTGGAAGACGTGCCGAGAAATTTCCACATTATTACCTTAGGGCATACGTTATTAGTTGGAAAACAATACATTCTGTCCATCAAATACACTGGATTGTTGAACGATAATCTGCACGGTTTCTATAGAAGCTCGTATGAAGAGAAAGGTGTAAAAAAGTAAGTACTGACACGCTTGAATTGGTATTTAACCAAGATTATTCAGTTGCTAAACACAATTTTCCTTTGGGAACCTTACTAGATAATTATGAAGCAATATGAACGAGTAAGTACGTTAAAGTACACACAAACATAGATATTCAATATACATCACACATCACAGTCACACAGAAGCAGAAATATTGATATTTTTAATATGTTTTCGCTCTATTCTTTGAACCATATGGAACGAGAGAAGAATATAAATTATAATGATTTTAGAGCACAAGGTTATTGTAGGTATTTATTTGAATTGGCAAAATGCCTGGCAACGGTGATGGATATATTTTATACGTAGGTACTTGTTACCTTATATTTATGTCCCTTCCAGTTGATTGAATCATGATACGAATGTAATGTAGGCATATTATGTGTTTATGTGTGTAACGTTTTTATGGATGGTTACTCCGTGTGTGGCAATTTTTTAGAAAGCTTTCAATTCAAACGATACCTACCTCAAATTATTGCAATAAAAATCGACTCTAAAACTGTTTTAAATATTACATAATTATCATATAGTACCTGAGGATATTTGACGTAGCTAAATATCAAAAATCTTTTTCTTTTATTTCTCAAAAGCCTTTGAAGACTTCTTTACCACTTCGATTTTAGTTGTGTAGAATCGAAAAATCTATGCAGTAACAAGTAATTTTACGTTTAGTAAGTCAGTTTATTTACCTTGGTATGTATAATTTGATATGTTAATTTATTTGCATCACGGCATATGACTAGTTATTGAAGCCGTTGTAGATCCAACTATCAAGTTCAGTCCTACAATCACTTTGGAAAACAAGCTAGTTAGGATATACTCTAGTTATTGAGAGTAATGCATAGTAATTATTATAAAGACATGCACTTGCTAAGAGTGACATGCATTTTTCGTTTATCAGTAGACGGCTAGACATTAAAGAATCCTTTGATAAAAATATATAATCACTCGTACCTAATACCTCAATGATTATCGAAATTAAAGCTTGTCTTGACAACAGACAAAATATGAATGCTAAATGTCATGAATTTCTGGCAGCGTTAGGGACATTACTTACTTCTATTTTGTTCTTAATGTCGGCAATGCATAAGCAATTCCTTGGGAGTTTTTTAGGCAAAGGTAGAGTCGAGGTTATTAATTATCACAACTTCTAGCTAAGTAGATAGTTGAAGATGATGATTTCCTGTAGACTTGTCTGGCGGATAATTTCAAGAAAAATCTATTAATTTTTAGGGTTTCGAACCCGAAGCATCCAAACGGAGCCCTATTGCTGTCACTCACGTGTCCGTCTGTCTGTCGTTTGTCACATAGGTTTTACAGCCAAACGGTTAGAGCTACAGTCTTCAAAATTTTCACAGTATAAGCGTCTTGTTGACTCAAAGCCATACAAATTGTTTAACAATATTTTTGAATGGTTTTAACTAAAAGGTCATGATAAAAAAGATTACCTATCCCATCGAGTGGGGCATCGTTGTTCAGAACTCGTTGAGTAGATAAGTACTGTATTTTTTTGTTTTAAAAAATATTGGAAAATAGAGGATTGAGAAGCCACCAAAGTCAGCTTTTTTATAAAATTTTGTTCTGAAGAATTTTTTAACTTCCCATTGACACATGAACTTGAAATTTTGTGATAATGTTTAGTATTACGTATATTTTACTAATAAATACCAATATATTGATAAATCAGATTTTTTTTAAATTCCTTGGTACGGAACCCTAAATCTGCGAAATCCGACACGCACTTGGCCGTTTTTTTTTACTTTTTACCTGACTTCTCCAAAAGGAGGGTAATGTGAAACATACCTTGTAGTGTCTAGTACAAATCTTAATAGTCAATGAAATATAAATTATTACAAGAAACCTCCCACAAACTACTCTAAAAATATTCCTTCAACAAAATAATATCTTATAGTGTAAAATAGTCGTCTATTAAGCAGGAGGCACGTTCTCGGAGACATCTCGGCTCGTCACATGAATACACGCGCGGTATTGAATACGAACGATAGATTAGCAGCTATAAAAATATACTTTAATATGTTCCTCTGGTATAATGGCGATCCTAATTGCTTTCCTTGCGTATTGTTACCGAATTTTGAATGGCATGGTCGTTGGTGTTTATTACGGAATGATTAGTTTGGCATCGACTTTGGAGGGCAGTATTTTTCGTGAGTGGGTGAAAATACTCCTAATAGGGTTATTGGTAAAACTAACAACCTCTTAAGAGATCATTGTACTCATCATTATAAACAACTTTTACTACGGGACCAAAACTGAAATCGCGAAAAAAAAAATCTGCTGTTCCCTACATTTTGACGAGTTATGCGAACGTAAATGTGACAGCTGATTTTTTTTCGCGATTTAATTCTTGGTCCCATACTAAAAGTAAATACATAATGATGAGTGCAATGACTCCTTAAGAAGTTGTTAGTGTTTTACCAATAACCCTATATATTTATAATTGTATTTTCCAATGCCGATTTCGGCCATGGTAACTTTATCTGATTTTGACGGCTATGTATTACGAGTGTGTGCTGATGTGTGACTAATGTACCCTATGAATTCACACTACATAGATGCTAAAGTGCATTAACTAAGTCTATATTTCATAATCAAATCCAAAACAATCCAAAAATAAAAAAATAAAAACACGCCGCTATGCATAAATTGCATAGCAGCTTTTATGGTTAATAACTGAACAGATTTTAATTTTTGGTAGGTAACGAGATCTGTTTTTGGCATGTACCTACATGTATGCTAACTTTTCATTCCGGAAAATTAAAACGTTCCACGCTATGGAAGAGTAGTTCAGTGAATTCACAAGTACATATAGACTTAAGGAGGATATCATGTATCCTAAATATGAGATATTCCCTTCCGCCCTTGGCTGGTAATAATAGACAGCCATGAGTCAAAGTCCCAGCGGTATTCTGGATCAGTAGTTTCAAGGTGAAGAACATAGCCCCTTAATTTCGTGTGTGACAACGAATACTGTAAGTAATACTTAAGGAAATACTTATTTAAGTAAGTAATACTTTAGAGTAGCGGTGGCCATTACTAGTGGGTAATGGCCCCAACCTACGAGTTGTAGGTCGTGGGTTCGAACCCAGGCAGGCGCTTTACTTTTTGCAAATAATTTCATCACCACTGCTCTTAAAACGGTGAAGGAAAACATCGTGAGGAAACCCGGCATGTCCGAGATCCAAAAATTCGAAGGCATGTGACATTTATCAACCCGCACTGGGCCCGCGTGGTGGATTGCAGCCCACTCCCTCTCAAAGAGAGGAGGCCTGTGTCACAGCAGTGTAAATACTGATAGTCTTAAGTTGTCACTAAATGTATCCTAATCTGTATTATTTTCAAACATAGGTATAAAGTATTTACGTGTTTCAGTCTGGTAGTATTTTCAGCAACATCACTTGTGGATATACAATTTATTATGACTAGATAGTATTGGTTTGATAATCACCTATACTTTCGGCTTGTAGAACTAGTAACTTCTAGAACATTCCCAAGTGCTTTCAAATAGCCTGTATGATTAAAAACCTCTTTGATTGGTTGATCGCCAGATGGATAGCAGTCACCCAGTTCCAGGCTATGGACGCCCGCCGTGCGTTCCCCTGCTGGGATGAACCAGCCTTGAAGGCGAAGTTCACCATCAGCATCGCAAGACCAAACAACATGACGTCTCTTTCTAACATGAATATTGTTAGAAAGAGTAAGCAGTAAGTATAGATTAAAGAAGAAAAATGTGTTTTTGAAGTTTGTTGTTTTGAAATTAGAAGGTTTAATTTAAATGGTCCAAGCACTGTTCTCATTTGGTCAGGAGCATTCAATTCGAAGTTTCCCATATTATATTATTATCCAAACTTAATACCAACTTCATTGTGTCAATGTAGATAGAGATAAAATCATTACGTTGTTAAGTTTATATCAATCATTTTATTTATAGCGAATCCCTGCAAGACTACACTTGGGATCACTATGCGGAATCCCTACCGATGTCCACATATTTGGTAGCATTCACCGTAACAGACTTCAAGAACATGACGAACGACAAATTCTCGGTCTGGGCGAGGAGTGAGGCTGTCAAGTCAGCTGCATTCGCTCTAGAGATAGGTCCGAAGATACTAAAGTATTTGGAAGAGTATTACAAGATAAAGTTTCCGCTGCCGAAGATAGATATGATTGCGTTGCCAGATTTCAAAAATGGTGCCATGGAGAATTGGGGACTGCTTACTTTTAGGTAAACTTAATTTATTATAATATTTAAACGACTGATATGACTAATAAAGAGGTTCCATAACTGTGAGCTTTGATGTTACGTTAATTGGCAATTAGTAAGAAGCCTATTATAGAAGTAGCTTAGGAACTTTCTTTGGTGTTTTTCTGTTTGCCAATAATAAAATAACATTGAATTTGTTTGATGTTTCTCCGTGTGCCAATTATAGTGCAATAAAACTAGTAGATTTAACAGTAGATTTAATAACCTTATAAGACGTACGTAAAGAAAATAACAAACTGAAGTTGGGTTTAATAGATAGAGAGATATACAACACTTTATAGTACACAAAAAGTAATGTTACTGCCATAACCAAATCGATAGATCCAAAAGGCAAGCTCCCCAATAACAATAATGAAACTAAACTCAAACCGGTAAATAACATCAGCTCCGTTAAATCTGGTACAGGGGTGATCCTTTTGATGGATGAATGAATCGCAACACTTCATTATCGGCTGGGGACCGACCATCTATCATCCCTTTGATTTGGGGAGAGGGTCGCAGGGCGTTTGCGCATATTGTGTTATTTGTTGTTGACCGAAGATTTTGGTACAATACTGGTTTTGAGTGTTGGCGAATTTGTTTCCTTTTATTCTTGTATAATGAATGGACTAATTTGGGGACGGTTTTGTGGTAAAATAATGAAACATGAATATTTATTCAATTGCGTGGAAAGATTTATAAATGTTGCGCTGAAAACATACCGAGTATTTTTTATAAATAACAAATAGGGGATTATTAATAATAATAACAAGATTAGGTAGTAAATAATATAGAAGGTACAAGTTTAATCCGGCCAAAACGGCGTGTGTGTATTTTACTTACATACACTTTGTCGATCAAATAAATGGACACACAAACGCGGCTGGAAACTTCTTAACATAATTTTGAGCAGCGGTTCAATGAACAGTTGTGTATGTTGACATCATCATCGTCATCATCATCATGCACAGCCCGTTTTCACCCACTGCTGAGCATAGGACTCTCTTTTCTTGTGCCAATCCCCACGCTCCTGTGCCAACCTCATCCAGGTTCTACCCGCGAAGGTAACAATGTCGTCTGTCCATATCGCCGACATCTGATGACACTATTCATTTATCAACTATTTTTTCACATCTTAAATTAAATGTTGCAGAGAAATATCAATGCTCTACGAAGAAGGCGTATCTGCCAGTACTGACAAAGTCCACGTGGCAACTGTAGTGGCCCATGAGATAGCACACCAATGGTTCGGCAACCTTGTGACCCCTGTCTGGTGGAGGGATCTGTGGCTCAATGAAGGTTTTGCTACCTATGTGGAGTATGTTGCCGTTAACGCTGTGAGTATACTGAGTTATGATGTGTCGGATATAAGTCGCGCTTTGATAGGACGGTATCTTATGATTATTGGGCGATTCAGAGCAGCACTATCTGAATGATTTTGAAGCATATTGCTAATCTATTGCTTCATATGTTGGAAAAATTGTCTGCTCAACAACGTAAATAACGCAATGAATGTTGTTGAACTGTCATAATGAAACCGATTCCTACTGTAAGTGTGTTACGCAATTTCCCAGCTGCTTCAAGCTGGGTGACTTGCATCGATCATTAATAATTTCCTCACCAACAAGCCCGCCATATTTTATTGGTCGGCAGGGTCTCATAGAAAATATCATTGATAATTTTAATTTGTATTTAATATACACATTGTCTGGGTTGATAACGCTTTCTTCTACATGCATTGATTTGGGATTATTGATGAGCAATTTTGTGTTTTTACAATAAATAAAAATGATTTCTTTAATTCTGTTATTGCTAATAATTAATTCAAAAATATTATATACTCTAGGTGGAGAAATCTTGGAACATAACGGAGCTGTGTGTTCTGGATATAGTCCACAACGTGTTTCAGCTTGATGCCCTCAACTCCTCACATCAGCTGTCTGTTGAAGTGAGCGCCTCTGAAGAAGCTGATGCTATATTCGATAAGATCTCCTACGGAAAAGGTAAAGGAAGTTTCTCAAGTTCTGTGTGTATGTTGTTTTTAGCACAATAGATGTCGAAAAAAAAAAACATTTGTGGCAACAGGTTTACATGCTCGAATCTTTATCTAACAAAGCTAGCGGACGTGTGGTCGCTTAGAACACGAAAAGACAACGATGTTTTGATTTGGCTGTTACAAAGTGATGAGGAACATACGGGATGTCCAGTAAAGAATGGATAACCTTGAAATAGCATATAATAACCTTATGGCCGTTCTAAAAAAAATAGTTCGAAGTTGTACCTAAGATACAATTTTTTAGAAAAAAAAAGACGGTGCAATTTCTAGTCACGCTCTTTACTGCCTCTCTGTCGGCATAGTCAATGCACAATATTATAACAAATAACCGATGGAATTAATTTATTTGTGGTCGTGGTGAAGAAGAATGTAAAATAAGGTAAAAAAAGTTAATATTTTTTTTCAAAAAAATCCTACTTGGCATATATATCTATTTTATATTTTTTTTAGAATGGCCATTAGGTCTATTATATGTATGCTATTTCAAGGTTATCCATTCATTACCGGACACTCTGTATATGGCTATAACTGAGCAGAGTTTTCCGACATTACTCTAAAATATTACAATGACTGTAATTAGTTTACAGACATAACATAACTTATTAACATATTACATTTTTATTGCATACAAGTCTGTTATATGCAGCTTTATTCATTATCATTTTATATTCATTAATCACACCCTGTTACAATTATTTTACTTTGGACATAACACATAATTATCAGTGTAGTAAAAGTAGGTAAAGTGTTGTTACTTGATGTGTATGATAGGTACTTTTTGGGTTAGAAACCAATAGAAAAAGATGGGAACCTAACATTTCACACATTTTCCACCCAGGATCAGCCCTCCTCCGCATGTTGAACCATGTCCTAAAAAGCGACGTCTTCAACGACGGAGTCACGGACTATCTGAACTCCAAAATGTACGGCAATGCCGAACAAAGGGACCTATGGAGTGCCTTAACTAGTGCAGCTAGGAAGAAAGGAGACTTTGATGCTGATGTGGCAGTGGTCATGGACTCTTGGACCTTGCAGACTGGGTTCCCAGTCCTAACTATTACGAGGAATTATGAGAACGGGACGGTGTACTTTAAACAGGTTTGTTGATTTTATGCATCTCCCTTAATGTCATTCATTCATTGACAGGTCACGCACAATCTAAACCGCACAAGAGTTCCATAGACAAGGTGTAACATAATTAACGCACAGCCTCTTAAGGGGTCATTGGACTCATCATTATGAACAACTTTTACTATGGGACCAAACCTGAAATCGCGGAAAAAAATCTGCTGTAAATGTAGGGAGCAGCTGACTTTTTTTTTTCGTGATTTCAGGTTTGGTCCCATAGTCAAAGTTGTTCATAATGATGAGTACAATGACCCCTTAAGAGGTTGTGCGTTATTTATGTTACATCTTGTACAGCGAGCATACGGTGAGCACTAAGGAAAGATTTTTGAAAATACATACCCTTTTTTTTTTTTTTTTTTTTTGTGGATGGGAAATCATCAAATGACTTCTCCCGCTCTGGGCGGAGCGGGAGGGCGTGTCAGACTTTTACTGACTAAAAGCCACCCGTGTTCCTTCTGTTGCCTGTGCCGGGGCCACGGTAACTCTTTCGAACATCCCGCAACCCTAGCTGGCATCGGCCCTAGCGGACCCCGTCAATAGTGCTGACATCTCTTTGAGGCGCGCGTGGAACACGACGCGCCGTCGACTCGGGCCTGGTCCTTACTGGACGGCGAGCTACCCATTGCTCGCCGTCCGCAAGCCCGCGCCTACGGTGGCCGGGAATCGGCTGCCGATTCCCGACGCCCAGGGCGTCTCCTGCGGCGACTAGGGGCGTGAGGGTGCAAAGCTTGCCTCTCCCTCACGCGTCCCGCCTCCTCCTTCACGAGCATTACTGCTTCGCAGAAGGAGGTAATGGCTTCCCATGCACTCTCGCTCCGTACCATGGCCTGGACCAGGGCCGGACGCGAGAGATCGCCGCCGCCGATCGCTTCCGCGAGGACACGGCGGTGCTCCGCCCAAGCCGGGCAGACCTCCACCGTATGCTCCACCGTGTCCTCCGGGCGATCCACACAGTGGTGACACCCGGGCGTTTCCTCCCGCCTTATCCGGAACAGGTACCTCCCGAAGCACCCGTGTCCCGAAGCACCCCTTAAGAGGTTGTGCGTTATTTATGTTACATCTTGTACAGCGAGCATACGGTGAGCACTAAGGAAAGATTTTTGAAAATACATACCCTAAAGGGTTTTTTTTTATTGTTTATACAGGCACTAAATTAACTAACCAACTATTTAAAAAAAAATATAATAACCTAACTAAAACTATTAACAAACTAAAATATGGCGTCGAAAAATTCCTCTGCATCGCTGTCGACTGGTAATGTACCCAAGAGACTGGCGGCATTGCCACGTTGTATGGCCTTTGGCCTGCCAGCCCTATGGTCACGGGAAGTATCAACTAGCCATTTCGAGATTTCCTTAAAGAAACCATGAGCACTCGGACCCCACAGCCCGAGGGTTTCAACCCCAAACGGCTTGTAAATATAATTACCGGTAAGGTTATTATACTTTCGCCGCTTGACGTTTTCTGCAGCCGAAGCAGCAGCGCCAGCACAGCATGCCGAGCCAGGAAGATGAGATGGCGTAAGAGTATCGACACACGTTGCGTCCCACACTAAAGTCCTACCCACCTTCCATGGAAATAAGGATATGCCGTCCGGTCTCTTGCCATCTCTTGCCTAAAGGGGTTAAATAGAGGATGCAAGTTATTTTTGACACGGCTTGATAAGACTAATATTCGCCTGTGCAACATAATTTGGATACATACTGTTCGAATTTCAGCTCAGAGCTTTTAAAATTAAACATTCTAAACTACTTATTTACTTAAGCGCTTTATTTACCTAAACGTACTATAATAAAGTCTTAATTTTTAATCTATTACGGTAATAAATGCTGAATAGTGTCCGGGCTATAATGATACACCACTAACGCCATCTAGCAACGATCTAACGAACCTTAAAATATCATAACAGGCAACTATAATATCAAAACATTCGATAGATGTCGTTACTATGCACATCTATTGATTTCAGATTTTTTTACTGATATGAACGCCACGAGTTATAAACCGGTTATATTGTCCTCGTGAGTCGTCTTTAACGATAATTTTTAATAATCAATAATAATTAATGGGTTTAACGATCGCGATAGTACTAAATACTGATATTTTACAGACTAAATGATCTAATCAGAATCACCCAGGTAATCACCTACTGGTACTATCTTTTTATATGGATCATTAGGCGCTAATCTACGATTTGATTGATTAATGCCTAATAAATACTACGTAATGTACTTACTAATTTATGCTTGGCAATACATAAAAAAACTAATTGAATCTTGATGATAGATTCACGTTTTTGTACTTGAAATATTATGACTATAGCGTTTTTAAAACATTAACAGAACTTTCACGTAGGTCAAACGGTTTGCTCAAACGGTTTGCTAGAAATGTGGCTAGTAGATTGTTCACTCTCTGACAGACGAAATTGGTCTAAATTATTAATTTTATTGATAAAAGTGGCGTTTAGATCTAGCTAACACAATCTACCGCTGCACATAAGTCATTTCCCTTGTTTATAGAAACAATTTTTTTTTACACACCTTTCTCATTATATCTTCTCAATAGTTAATGGACAGTTAATAGATCGTTTAGCTTCGAACTAAACCGTAATTTGTTACACGTTTGATTATTCAAAGAAACGTCCATGAATAATATCGTTTATCTATTTATCAAGATATTTATTTAGGTCATTAATTTTATCTCTAAGGTAAATGCCTATTGATAGTCATGATTACTAATCTAAATATTATCGAATAAACCTTCGTGATAGATGTCAGGTTGACGATGACATTTTATTTACTAAGTACCTTACATAATAAAATATTCAAACGTCACACCAGTAATCCTAGATGAGGACAGCAAATGCGTAAATTAGACCTTCAAACCAGTTAGGATTGTTACTCATCAATTTGGCGAAAATAGTTTAAATATTCTTTCGTATAATCTTATCCGACCTTCATAATTTTCAAGATTTAAACTTGGAGACTTTTAAGGCTTTTGATGATAATAGTGTCTTTATATTTGGATATTTTTATATATCCCGTTTTTTATGAAATATAAAATTAATAAGGTTTTTAAAAGTCCAACAAAAACTAAGTTCAGCATTTTATACTTGCAGGAACGCTTTGTTCTAATCAACGATACGTTTGAAACTCAGAAGTCGCCTATATGGTGGATCCCGGTGTCTTATACGACGGCTTCGGAGAAGGACTTCGAGACTACCCAACCGAAGTTATGGCTTAAAGGAGAGAAGTCTTTAACTGTTAGCAATATCACCATGAAACCTGATGAGTGGTTCATTGCAAATGTGCAACAGACAGGTATGGATTTTAATATAGTTTGTAGTAGTAGAGAATATAAAGTAAAATGTTTGAAAGCTTCACCAAAAAAGAGATGAGTTCCCAAAGTTAAATGTCCTCTTAAGATTAAGCAAGAAATGGCGCAGGATCGTGGCTGGTGAAAATGATGGAGGAATGACTGACCAGCAGTGGACAATATGGGCTAGTTAAAATAATTGTAAAGTTGATGGGATGTAGGGTAGGGGTTATCGCATAGTGCGATATCCAAAACCTACCAAGAAGTCATAAAACTATAATAGATTCCCAAGTACGATAAGCATCATCAAATACTAACATTGTTACCAATATTTTTTTAGGTTTCTACCGCGTAAACTACGACTTACAAAACTGGAAACTTCTCATCAAGATCCTCAAAGACCCTTCCCGTTTCCAAGAGATCCACATCATCAACAGAGCTCAAATGGTTGATGATGCTATGAACCTGGCCCTCACTGGTCGGCTGGATTATAGAATCGCATTAGATGTTACAAGCTACCTCTCTCACGAGAGAAGCTATGTTCCTTGGAAAGCCGGGCTGTCGGCTTTAGGCTACATTGATACAATGCTGTCGAAGGGAGCGCATTATTTGGAATATGGGGTAAGTACCTTTGAACATTTAACTATGTTATACAAAGCTTCTGATATTTCAACTTTGAATGCGCCCTGAACACGGGGTTACGTACTCAAATTAATTCAAATTCTTGAAATGCAACATTGTCTTCATTATCTAACAGTGATTGTATTATAAATGAATGAATGAATATTTATTTGTAAACACAGGTACATACATTTGGTCTTCAGTAATAATTAAGTTGATTCTCTATGTTTTGCCAGCGGTGTACAAATTTTACAGTAGGTAGGTACAATAATAATAATAAATTGAAATAATAATAAATTAATATAAATTGAAAAACATTATAAATTATTAAATTAGGTAATCACAAATTCAGTCAGGTAGTTTAGATTAATTAATATTAAATTCAGTAAACAAATTACAACAAAAAACACACACATTCATTACGTCCTGGTCAATTTATATTAATATTATTGTCATTAAGAAATTCATCTACAGTGTAATAACATTTACGCATTAGAAACTGTGATAATTTCTTCTTAAAGTCGCTATAATGTCGCATATAAAATAATAGATGGCGTAATCAGTTGATAAATTTGACGAAAATTCAAAACGATCGAACGATTTTCGTTTTTGATTTTATGTATTTTGTTTTCTCTTTTACTCTCACACACGTTGTCTACATCTCTTTATCTACTTTCCTATCGCATGTATGCTGGAAGAGATTTCCTTAGAAATAAGCATCACCTTTGTACGTATTTTTCTGTTCCTTTCTCCTTGTCTGTTTATATGTGTGTACATAAACTGTTAAATAAATAAACAAATAACATAATAATTGACAGATAGCGCCAGCAATCATATGGTCTTATGGTCATAATGAATCTAAATTGACTTGTTAGTTGAACATGTAAATCCATTCGTTTTTGTTACATACTTAAATACACGTACAAGTAGTTTAATATATGTATATATAGACGATATCATTTTTCCTTCTGTAGATATTTGTCAGGATAAACTTGGTAAAGCTATTAAGAACCATCAACCAGATCGAATGCCTAATGTCAGTGTAATTTGACTGTACTTCGACTTCCATAATTATCTACTTACGTCAATGACTAAATCCCATGATACCGTTATCAAATTAGTGTTAGATTATTAATATATATCAGTTACAACAAAACTGGATAGTTATAATGTGTTCAATAAAGATTATAATAATGACATTAGGTCATATTATCAGTTATTGATAAGAGGATAACACGGTAAGAATCACAATGCTGGTGGAAGATATCCTGATAATTTTATTAGTAGGTAAATAACATGTTAATAATGATTGGGTTTTAGGTTATAATAGATAAAAAATAGACGAACAAAACTTTGTAAATATCCTTTTGCCCTCATTTGAATTTATCAAGCCAGCCATCTTTTGAGTATTCACCCCTTTTTAACCATCCATAATATCGTCTTTCATGCAATTTATCCATCTTCTCATTGCTCTTTCTCTGTTTTTAAAGATATTCAAATCATCATTTACCTAGCCTTTTTCCAACTATGTTAGGGTCGGCTTTCAGTCTAACCGGATGTAGCTGAATACCAGTATTTTACATGGAGCGACTGCCTATCTGACCTCCACAACCCAATTACTGGGTAATACGATACCCCTTGGTAAGACTGGTTGTCAGACTTTCGGGCTTCTGACGTCCCGTAACGACTGTCAAAGGTCCACGAATGACAGCCGAGACCTTTTCCGAGGCACGGAGAGGTCTTGGTATGTGAAGATGGTCACCCATCTACGAATCAACCATGGCAAGCGTAGTTTAATCTGATCGATCGACCCATGCGGCTGTTAGTACTTAGTCACAAGTGCCATTTTAAAGCCATTCAAATGAATGCTCTAAACTTTTCTCGTGACAAGTCATAACTAAACGTAACGTCCTTACTTATTAAGTTGGAAGTTGCACAGTAGACATGACCGTGGTTTCTTCTAATACACTAATATACTACATATCTAGATTCATCCTTTTTCAGTTTTGTTCTTTCATAAATCGGGTTTGTTTTTTTTTTAACTTTTATATTCAGCTTACATCTTTTAGTTCACCTTATTTTAATTGTTTACTTCAAACGTATTTATTATTTTAATATGGTAACGTCCAAGAGATGGCGCTAGTAGTATGTAATTCGAAGGTGTCATATTCATTCGTACAGTGTAAGCTATTTTATTAAAGTTTCCCTTTATTTTCAATATTCCAATTTACAGCCCTTTATAATTTGGATTCAATACTTGTAAATTATCTGAAGTAGTTTAGACTGTTCGAGGAGACAAACTAAATCACGTACATACATACTAGCCATAGAACTTCAAAACCCTTTCTCTCTACCGAAGTCGGGTAAAAGGGTATGTGACAATGTTGATGCTGTATAAGACCTGCACCCTAATTGCGTAACCCACTATCAATCAGAATCTGAATGATTTTGAAGCTTATTGCTAATCCATTGCTTCATATTATATGTCCGAAAAATTTGTCTGCCCAACAACATTAATGACGCAATAGATGTTGTTGAACTGTCAAAATGAAACCGATTCCTACTGTAGGCGTGTTACAAAATTACCCCGCTGTTGCTAGCAGATTGTGGAATTCAACACACGTGGTGGTATGAGGGTGATGAGATCTCTTGATTGAATAGAGGAACACCCTGCATGATGTAGCTACACAAAATTATTTCATACGTAATAATATCTGTTGAAAGCTCACGCATAAAATTATATCATTAAAAAAATCTAGTTCATAAAAGAATTAGGGCTAAAATAATTTTATCGGCTTGTTTATGCGTTTTTACTTGTTATCATGTTTTTATTGTTCTGTAGGTATTAGCATGCATTTGGCAAATCCCGATGGTTATCGATTCTTTATCGTAACTTTGGAAATACATGAGTTACGTAGTGCAAATAAATTAATTGATCGAAGCTCACGCTAAGTTTGCACTGATGAACACAAAATGTTTAGGTACAATAATCCCACATCAGTGGTTACACTTGCACTATGAAAATCGCCCTTATTGCTACGACGTATAGGCGCTGTCAATGTCAAATTGTTAACATTGATGTGCGATTGACTGTACCTAATAACACAAATACTAGCTACAACAGAGAGAAGGCCAGTGTCCCAGCAGTGGGAATATTAAAACTGATTATGCTTATGCTAGCTATAACATGTTGAAGAAAACATGTAGGTAGAGGATTAAATAAGTCAAGATAATATTATCGTTAGAGAACGATAAAACCATAAGGAAAATTTTGCGCAATGTACACGGAAAAATAATCGTGTAATCGTCAAGTCGTCAAATCGACTTGTTACGATATTCTGATCTGCCTCACGTTTGAGGTTTTAAAGCACGTACGAAGTAGGCATAGGCACACTTGCCAGTAACTTGCACAGGTACCTACTCTTGCGCTGTTGTGCGAGTTACATACTTTTGGGTAAAAGTTACAATACAGGCATGTGTATTAGTCGTGGCCAGATCTTAGAACTTTACTGATCATTTCATAAAGTGTTCGGTCATTTCATTAAATGGTTATATTTTATGAAATGGCCAGCTAAAATTGACCATAATTATTGTTTAAACGTCAACGATGTCAGTCAACCTTTGGCCATATCATTAATGTAGGGTATCCGTCGTGGTTCGATCGTAGAAATGGCCATATCAAATGCCAAATGGCAAAGTAGTTGCATTTCAGCCGTTAGTGGCCACCCCGATCAAATGGGTTAGGTTAGGTTAGAACTGTGTCAAACCGTGCGCAAGCCGAGCGAGAAAAGCAGACGCCGAGCGGTGCTGCGGCAGCGGCCGAAGTGCGCTACATCCAAGTTGGTCGCAGTTACTTGGCTATTTAGTATTTTTAGGACCCTGAAATAGGAATTACTCGAATAGGAATAGATCCACAAAAAAAAAGAAAGCAACATCAACGCCTCTACCGGTGGATAATCTAACTATTTTACAATATGATCACTAATGTTTGGCCACATCATGCAGTAGTCGTGCGTTTAACTGTTCATGTCGTCAAACGTTGAGTATTCAATGATCTGGCCAGACCACATCCTGATGTGACCAGCGGTCGATGTTCTATTTCATGAAATACAACCATTTCATGAAATAGTCAAACACTCATGAAATGAGCAATTCTGAGATCTGGCTACGACCTATATGCATCTGAATGATATGTATTGATAATACGCCGATCATTAACGATACAGATTTATCATCAAATCATTCAAGAAAAGTCATGGTAATGTTTAAAAAAAATATACCTACGTCTGTAAGTCTATGCCCAGAGGGTGGTAGCCGAGGTGTATGGTACCTATAGTTTACACCCACATTCCGCCAATTACGTCACTAGGCAAGCCTATTGCCACCAACCGGGCACAAATCTAGATTCTGGGCTTGATGAAAATGATCATGGTGTAGGGGTGTCATTGACAGCAAAATTTATTTTATCGGAGCGTAACGATTTGTGAATTGAATTTAAATTATTATAATGCTTAATCATTATGAAACGTACATAGTTTAGTCTGATCTTAATAATCATTAACTCTGATACACCGTCCAGGTATTTTAATTAAATAGATAACGTTTGATTAATAGATTTTTGATTGTAAAATCGTGCGCAAAGAAACACGCGTTTTTGTTCTTTCGTGTCTGTGTATAATCAAGAACATTATCTTTCATATGATATCTAAGCCTTAGAAGTCACAAGGTATTTTGATCAGTTCGAAAATATGTACCAAATTCTCCTCTCGCACCAGTCCCTTGTTTAAGGGTGTAAACGCGAGGTGCGTTTACATCCTTAAACAAGTTGTGACACTTGTTTTCAGTCTTGTAAAACACTTGTTTAAATCATATCGTGTATAAAACACGTATTGACGTTGTACCGGGAGAGCACCACCGGCGCCTCTTCGGCGCCGGTGAGTCGCGCGTTTCACGCGTGGAACAAATTACTATAATTAAGTCTTATTTAGGCTGTGGGTAGTTTTACTCTATGGTATGGAAGATATTCTCGTCAAATAAATAATTCTAAACCCAAAATAATCATATGGCAATTTTTGTGAGCGCAGTCACAAACGTACCGCACCATCGGAATTCTCCCGGGGCTCGAGCGTCGTTGACGTCATCGCGTAGTAGGCTTACCCGGTTAAGACATGTTTTGTCAACCATTTTGTTAATGTTATTTTGTTTGCTATTTTGTTCATGTTCTCTACGAGTTTTATATGCAACTACTAACTAGACATCACAACTTGTTTTGGTGGAAATAATAAATGAAAACAGTAGACACAACATGTTTTGTAGGTACCTTGGTGTAAACGCGGGGTTAAAATAGGGATGACTAAATTAATTTTTTTGTCCGTCAGGTAGTTTATTAAAAAAAATATTGGACACATATTTTTCCTTTTTTTACGTAATCAAAAAAAGATTACGGCGATACATTGAGTTAAAATGTGGCATGACGTCCCGCCTTGGAATATTTTATACTGAGTTGTTGACGTAGCGAGCCCTCACTTTAATTCGATTTATCTAAGTAATTTTTGTATAATAGATGTCGCTGGTTGTTGCGCAAATGTAAAAACTCTTCATGGATGACTAATGCGATTAATGTTATCATAAACAAGTAATACATTAATGCGAATTTGATTATAATAAAAATATAATGAGTCAGTCGAAGATTGTATTTATTTATTTATTTATTTATTAAAGAACACCAACAGCATATACATTCAACATTGTTTTGTAAGAGTATTTAGGAAAGTATTACTGCTAATGTATACACAAATTATAGGTGTACATAACATTTAAAGAAATAAGACATTGAACAGAAGCTGCTTATAAACTAAAAGTAAAATTTAAACAAAGTTATTTAACGACAATAAAATAAAATACAAGAGAATACAAATTAATGAAGGATGTGAACATAACAAGTAATTCAAATACATTATTCTACAGTATAACAGAAATTATGTGACTAAATGATAATAGTTAAGTATTTTTTTTTCGAATGCCGGTCAAGGAGTCATGAAATATGTCCAGGTTCAAAATTTAGGTTTTTGTTGAGCATGTTGTAATGGTTAGTAGTTCTTATTAGCGGACCATGGGCACCGATATTGGTACGACAGAATGGAGAACAAAATGTGTTAGTTAGGACAGTGCGGGGTCTCTTACGTGGAACTGTGATAGGAACCTCTGCAAGGAGGTGACTACAATCAACCGTACCGTTAACAATTTTGTGCAAAAATGAAATATTAAGCATTACTCGACGGTCACGGAGAGAAGTCATTTTGAAGAAAGAAAGTCGCTGGTTATATGGGCATCTATGAGAAATACCACAAGTGCTAAACGCCAAGGAGCGTGTGAACATACGTTGTATACGTTAAATGCGTTGAGAGTGAACAGCATAAGACGGGCTCCACGCTGTACATGCGTATTCTAAGTTACTTCTTACTAATGTTTTGACTAGAAGCAACTTAGTTTGGGGTCGCCTGAAACAGTTGGCGTTACGTTTAAGGAAACCAAGCATCTGAGCAGATTTTTTAACTACTGTATCAATGTGTGATCTGAATTGCAGTTTGCTGCATTGTAATCGGTCGTTCAAAGTTTTAGGTTCAATACGTAAGTTAAAGGTCACACATATGAGGGGGCCAACCACCATCTCTTAAAGCAGTATTATTGTAATCTTACTTCAGTGTGGGAAAGAGATGGAGCTAGACGCCCTGTATAGCGAAATCTCTTTCTCACACTTAAGTAACATTAAAATAATACTGCTTTAAGAGGTGGTGGTTGGCCCCCTGATATGTGTGGAGGTTAGTTAGTAAGTAAGACATCTAGGATCCGGGAATGCATCCTACCCAGTTAAAAGATTGGATTCGAAATTCAAAAGTATCACATACATATTTCCACGCCTGCATTCTCCGAGGGGTTAGGTAGAAGTATATAGTATAACCACATTTTTGTTGTGTTGTTGTCATTCCAATATTATGTTTACAGTCTCTTATGGGTTATATTGTTCGAGGTTATTGCCATCAGTCCAAACTCCGGGCTGATACTGAGAAAATTCCTTATTGAAACAAACCCAATAACAACACTGCATGACCGGGGGATCGAACCCAGAATCCCATGCTCAGCAGTCTGTCTTGCGACCGCTAGACCCTAAGCAGTCAGTCTGGGTCCTCAGATCCCCAAACTTTTAGGTACAGTGGGTGACAACAGTATATTAACATAATTTTTTTTTAATCATAATTTTTGAGCTTAGGTAATAATGAATTAAAAATAGAACAGAAGGGCAATTCCCGTAATTTAAAGTACGTTCCCATCTGATCTCAGTTTCAATATGCCAAAAATACCTATAATTTCCCTACATTTTCGACAAGTTTTTGACATTTGATTGTCGCTGAGATGAGATTGCGACTAGATTTTGAACGTTTTTAGTTACGGGAATTGGGCTTCAGAAGTCAATTTAAAAAAATACTGCTGATTTACAATGAATCGAATAATTTTATGTAAAAGTAGCAGTGTTAATCGACTTTTGTCGCTGACCGCACACAGACTCTGCCCGGAAGGCCCGACTCAGAACTATGTGGAGCTTTACGGATGTCTTCTTCTTCCAGCATTACGTCCTCCGCCTTCTAAGCGATGCCGTCAAGGAAGTCGGATGGAAGGTGTCTCAGAACGAGAGCGTCATCACTTCGCAGTACCGAGTAGACCTGCTGGCTTCAGCCTGTCATTTCGAACACCCTGACTGTCTGGAGAATGCTGTCAGGATGTATACCAACTGGATGTTGACGCCGAACCCTGACGCGAGCAATGAGTACGTATGATTTGAGGGCGTAAATAATAAGACTGTTCGAATCTCTGAGGTAGAAGATTTACAGGGTTTTTTCTAAGTTTATCTTGGACATCACGACATCGGTGAGGGAAACATCGTGAGGAAACTTGGACTTATAATTAATATAAGTCTAAAATCACCAACCCGTCTTGAGCAAGCGTGGTGATCAATGCTCATGCCTTCTCTGTATTAGAAGAGGGCTTTGCCCTGCACTGGGTAAATAATAGGCTGGTATTATTGTTATAAGATAGAAGATAGTATACATTTAGGTTACATTTGAACATGTTAAAACGGGTGTGGGTCCTTGTTGTTTTTTTTTTGTCTTTTTTCTCTCAGCTTTAATCATAGTCTGCCAGTTTGAGTAAATTATGCGGCCTACCCAAATGTCCTTTCTTTGGTATTGTTCGTCGAATCGTTGAGCTCCTTAACTTTTAAGTTGAGCTGTACGATTACTGACAGATACTTGCACTGACTGGACAGGTCCACTCAATCTGTGTGGTTCTTTCCTCAAAAGACCATTTGAGACACCAACCTACATGGTCTTCACATGATCTGATCAAGATTATGTCTGGACTTTAAAAGAGACTGTGACCTCTGAGTTTGTTTCGGCCTTTCTTCTCAGAGTGACCAGATAGGAAACGCGGGCCTCATCTAGTTTAAAAAAAATGTTTGACGTGTAAAAGTATTTGTATAAACCTACTTACAGAAATAAAATCATTTATCATTTAACGACTGTTGAAAAAAGTACTGACGCCAATCACGTCACCAGATAATTCCCTTTATAAGTCAAGTAGACCCTTACTTGACGCTTTCGAGGTGGTGGCATAGGTATTAAGCTAAAACAAATAAAATAAACAAGAGCATCTAAACACAGTCTTGAGGTATAGGCACGAGAATAATTTTTATTGTGATGTTACTAAATGGTGAGTCAGCAAAATTAATACTGAGACTGACTACCCATAACTTATCAAGGTTATTCTATTGCACAACCCCAATAATAACGCTTTCTAGCTACGTCTAAGCTTGGTTACAGACAATATACAACAGATATCAAAGCTAGTTTTACTAAGACTTCTTTAATTCCAGGATTCACGTAGACCTACGTGGTATCGTCTACTGTGTGGGAGTGCGAGCTGGCGGCGTCAGGGAATGGACCTTCGCATGGGAGAGGTTCAGAGTCGCAACAGCGCCTTCCGAACGACACCGACTGCTTTCTGTGCTCGGATGTACTAGGTCGCCTTCGTTGCTGCATAGGTAGGTCTAATACCTATCCTACACATATACGTACAGATATCCCATGAAGAATATGTGCTTCGAGAATATTCGTCTATCTTCGGAAATACGAACGCGCGATGATGAGATCTAATATAGAGCTGTTGCAACCATGGAAGAACATGTCTGTTTTACCATTATTATAAAATTCTAGATTAACCACTCAATGCAATTTCGAAAACATTCAAAACTTTTGAGTGACAGATGACGATCTGCGACCGGAGTAGGTATCCCGACAGAGAGAAAATCCATACAAACGCGCAATCATAGGTGCACCACTACAAAGCGCGGCAGTTAGTAATAATTCAAAAACACGAAGAATACCGAAGTGCATACCTTTGCTGGTTTAACTGTTCTTGTAATTTGATAAAATGACAGTCGAGAGTGAGGTTTTTGTACGAATTCTCACTTCGATCAAAAGGTTTTTCTGTCAAAAAATTTGCGGTATCCTGGAATTTGGTCCAAATTCCAGACAAGGTTTAAATTATATTAGTAGAGTGAACATTGATAGTTTGTGGCCTTCGTTCTACTTTGGCACACTACTGTCATCGGTGAAAAACGTTAAAACAATTTGAACATTGAGCAGTATCTCATGATTGATTTATATTATATCTCCAGGTACTTAGAGATGTCACTGCGCAACGACAGCGGCATCAGAAAGCAGGACATCATACGAGTGTTCTCTGCAGTCGCAGGGACAGCAATAGGACAGCCAATCGCGTTCAACTTCATTAGAGCCAATTGGCAGAGGCTTCGATCATTGTAAGTAGATTGCCACACAAATCTATTGGCGTTTGAATGACATTAACAAACAGGCTGTTGGTAAACATTTGTGCAATTGTTTTGTGAAATGTATCAAAAACAAGATGGCGGTGTTCGTTCTAATTTTGGCCGCACGCCATAAGATCTTTGCACTGTGTATTGGATTTGAACTTGGAAGGCCTACATCCTCAGCATTATTAAAACTCTTTGGTGAAGCTGTATTCAGAATTCGAATGACGTCATCAGCAGTCATTGTCACTTGCTCACCAGTAAGGACCGAACCCAATAACCTATTTTCAGTAAAAGACAGATCGCTATTGATGGTAGACAGTATAATCCTATCTGTCCTTATGTCAGGCCGGTAAGATTCCATAATCTCTTATAGATTATTGGGACGTTAAAACCATAGGTTTTACTATCTCCAGTGATAGATAGGTTACTGCGTTCGGCCGTAAGTGTGGTGATCAATGCTTGCTCCTGTAATGTAATAAAAGAAAAAAGAGGATACAGCCATAGTTTTCATTTTACTTCGAATATTAGCAAAACTAGCGTGTAGTGTGCTTAAGAACTCCACGACCTCATTCCGCCGGCCCCGTTCTACCATCGGACATCTAGTCGCACTGCAGGATACCATCCCTACCTAGTTGCTATTCCATCAATTCGCACTAAGCGTTTCCAAATGTTTTGTGTGATACGCACAGCAAAGGAGTGGAACTCTCTGCCTGCGTCTGTGTTTCCGAACGCATTAAACCCCGATCTCTTCTAAGTGAGAGTGAACAGGCTTCTTCTGGGTAAGCTCGCTCCATCGTCGACTTTGTCTCTGTCATCTCTGACCTAGACTAGAGTCAAGAGCAAACCTATCTCAAATAAAAAAAGTACTAATAATAGAAAGATTTTCGTCCCTTTGCATTATGCGTTGTCTTAACTTGTCCATTATCATTTATTGACTGCCTGAAGAAAGATGATTTCATTTCATACAGAACGTACCGCAACAACAATTATTTTTATTAAAAAAAATGGCCAATGTACCGGGTTCTCTGCTCTCCACATCTGACCTTTTTTTTTTGTTTCGGGGTGGAAAATCCTCATGGATGTCCTCCGCCCTGGGGCGGGCGGAGGGGTCTGTCAGACTCTTACTGACTAAAAACCACCCCGGTATTCCATCTTACACCTACGCCGAGGGTCGCGGGAACTTAGGATCCTTCCGCAACCCCCGGCTGGTGCCGGCCCGCCACGGCAGGCCTCTCCTCGTGTCGAAGGGGGGAGTGAGGTGTTTGACTCCCCCCGCGACGTCTAAGAGGGGCGCGCGTGGAACACTACGCGCCGCCACCCCGGGTCCGATGTATGGGGGGCGACGGACGTCCCCGAGTCCGTCGCCCCTGGACCCATTTAGGGGGGCTGGAAGAGGGTGTTGTCCGCCCTCCGCCGACGCCCAGTGCGCCTGCTGCGGGCTGGGTGAGAGGATGTGATCTCCCTCTCCCTTTCCGCAGCCTCCTTCTGCGAGATGACTGTCTCGCAGAAGGAAACCACCGCGTCCCAGGACTCCTCGCTGCCGACCATCGAATTAACGACAGCCGGCAGCGACAGGTCACTGCCTACTCTAGAGATGAGGGCACGGCGCGGCTCCTCCCAAGCGGCACACTCTGCCAGCGTATGCCGCGCCGTGTCCTCCCGACAGTCGACGCAGTGGTGACACCGGGCGTCTGGCTCCCTGGTTATGCGACACAGGTACTTCCCGAAGCAACCATGCCCCGAGAGCACCTGCGTCACCCGAAACGACAAGGAGCCGTGCCTCCTCCCGAGCCAAAGGTCGAGCACCAGCCGGACCGCCTCGATGGTGCCGAGGCCGGCGGTAGGGCGTGAGAGCCTGTCCCGCCATTCCGCCACCAGGACCTCGCGAAGCAGCAACCGACGCTGCTCCATTAGTCGCTGCATCGGTCGCTCACCTCGCGCCTGCATTTCCTCGCGCCACCGATACAATGACGCGAGTAATTTCGCCTCCAGGTCCCAGGGCGGGGATCCGGCCAGTGCACAAGCCGCCTCGTAGGAGATCGTGCGATACCCCCTGATGACTCTGACGGCCATCGCTCTCTGTGGCCTCCGCAGAACAGCAATGCTACCGGCCGTCAGGTCAGCCGCCCAGATCGGAGCCCCGTACAGGGCCATCGATCGCACGATCCCCACGTAGAGTCGCCTACAGGCGGCGCTCGGGCCCCCCAGATTGGGAAGCAGCGTTGACAGCGCCCCAGCCGCGCCCATCAACTTGGGCACCAGCCGCCGGAAGTGGGGTCCGAAGTCCCACCGGCTGTCGAGCACCAATCCCAGGTACTTCATGGTAGACTCGACAGCGATCCGGGCCCCCCCGACCACTATGTGTGATCCGGGTGGCGGCGCCCGCCGGGGACCATGGAACACCATGGCCTCCGACTTGTTGAGGGCCACGTCCAGGCCGAGGCGCCGTATGCGGCCCACCACCTGTGAGACCGCAGCCGTCGCAAGCAACGCTGCCTCCCTGTGCGAACTCCCCCGGGCCGTGACCAGCGTGTCGTCCGCATAGCACGTCAGGTTCACGCCCGGCTGGAGTTCACCCCTCAGCACCCAGTCGTACCCGATGTTCCACAGGAGGGGGCCTACGACCGAGCCCTGTGGAACACCGCACGACATGAGGCGCTGGTTTGTGCCATCACATACCACGTAGGTGACACACCTCTCCGACAGATAAGCCCCAACGAGGCGGCGGAGGTAGAGAGGCACCCGGTGATACCGCAGTGCCTGTCGGATACAACTCCAGGGCAGGGTGTTGAAGGCGTTGGAGATGTCCAACGATACCGCCATCATCACCCCGCCCCGGGACACCGTTTCCTCCGCCAGGACTCTCACCCGTGACACAGCGTGTATGGTGGAGCGCCCGTACCGAAACCCGAACTGACACTCGTCCAGGTCCGGCCCCTCTCCGCACAAGTGGCCGACGAGGCGGGCTGCGATAATCCGCTCAAACAGCTTACCCACCTCGTCGAGCAGCACTATGGGCCGGTACGCTGACGGCGAATCGGCAGGGCGCCCCGCCTTCCTGAGCAGGACAAGACGACCAGTTTTCCACAGAGTGGGAAACTGGCCCCGCTCAAGGCACGCTGTGTAGAGACCTCTCAGCTGGGGCTCCAGCTCTTTCAAAGCGAGGGCTAATACTTGGCCGTGAATCCCGTCGGGCCCCGGAGCCACGTTCTTGGCTCGGAGCCGCATCACGGCCGCCCTCATCTCTGCCTGTGTCACCTCTGTGTGTCCACATCTGACCTGACTCAGCCTTATTAAGTCGTTGGAATATTAGTTGTAATATTAAAGGCTGTATAATGTTATGTACTACATACCGATGCCTTTTTTTTGGGTGGGAAACCATCAAGTGACTTCTCCCGCTCTGGATGGAGCGGGAGGGCGGGTTAGACTTTTACTAACTAAAACCCACCCGTGTTCCTTCAGTTGCCTGTGGGCGGTAACTCTTTCAAAAATCTCGCAACCCTAGCTGGAATACATATCGATGCTTTACAACCAAAAAGGGATAAGCGACATTTGCGGCATTTTCTATATACTTATTCATGTAACAGGACACTTTTCATAATTATTCTCAAAAAGTTTTAAAAATATATTTACTTGTTGTTGAATGAGCCTGCTCATGACCTCAATCACGCCTGATGGAAAGCAATGGATGATGTCTATGATAGAATGAGCGTGCCCAGAAGCGTGCCTGTTCACTTTTGCTTTGAAGGCAGACGGGTTGGGGGGATAGATTCTGTTTTTCATCTTTGTAATTCTGTTTCAGTGTTGGGTCACTGTCTACTATCAACTTGATTGTTAAGCTCGTGACCAGACGATTGAACCAGGAGCATGAATATGAGGAGGTAAGTTATGCCAATTTCACTCTTTCTTTATTAGGTTTTGTAACTAACGACTTTCTACTTCTTCGTCGTATAGATGATTTTTTATCTCTTTCGATGCGCATCCAAAAAATGTCTTGTAAATATCTTTATTAGGGCTAAGACAGGTACTGCACCCTTAAAATTAACTATTTTTAACTACATACGTTTTCTTTTGTTATCTTACGCCATATAGATACTTAGATAATTATGATACATACCTATAATTATGTAGGTATCTAAGAAGAATCCTGGCGCCTTTATTTGTCTTTTACTCGACTTTGTTTCATTCAGAGTAATCAAAATAATAACTAAAGGTAAACTGCTGTAAGCTTGGTCCTCTCGATGGTTTGCGGGACGCGGGCGGCGGAGGTGCGCTCTATCAATCGGCTATCTCTGTCCGTCGGACCATCAGTAGCTAGACCACCACCTCTTAAAGCAGTTTTATTGTAATCTTACTTCAGTGTGGGAAAGAGATGGAGCTAGACGTCTTATATAGCTCCATCTCTTTCTCACTCTGAAGTAACATTTAAATAATACCATACTTCTGGATTTAGGCTGTATTGTCCGGATTTGGCAACCCTGTCCGAACTTTCGTCCGGATTTTTAATATTTGCTCGCACAAATCGATTATATTACAGTTACACCATTAATGTTGATTTTGAGTTTTCTAATTACTAATATCCATCTTAATTTCTCTGAGACTGGAGACTCTCTCCTCTCCTGTACACTCAACAGTCTCGACATCTACAGTAGTTTTATTTACTCGCAGTTTTCCCAATATCTACAACCGACCGACGACGCTTGAATTAAAATAGGAAAAAAAAAATATTCTGACTTCGCTGACCCGTCCAGACATCACTTTAAAATATTATGGCAAGCGTACCTATAAATGATAAGTATCAAGCCCCCAGGACCGAATTGATCATCAAGAAACAATTTCGATGAGAGTTCGTTTTATCAGAGATAACTTTCATTGTTCCGGTAACTTAATTTAGAATTATTCGTTTGTTTTATCATGGTTTGCAAATCACATCAAAAAGCTTATTTTGGATCAGTGGAATAAAGTGAATCGAATTGTGATCGATGTGTCATGCAAATCACAATAAAATGAGCAGGGTTCATTTTCATACATCCGTAATGCAAGTGTGTCATCCAATTGAGATAATGACTAATATTTAGGTGCAATATTCCGTGGCGTTGTCTCAAAGACTGCCTAGGCAACTTTTCACAACTGTAGGTCTCCCGTATCGTAAAAGGAAACTAAGGGAACATTTCAAGAATGCAGAATGATTTCGTGGTAGTAGCCATCCTTTACTAATCACAAGAAACTACAAAGTGTGATTATATGTAGTTGTTACCATATTGTTGACCATATCCACGACTAACAATTTACACACATGCTAGAAACTATTTAAATAAGTATAGGACTATATAGTGCACATGACAGATAGGTATGGCGAAGGTACATACATAGATTTCACGTATGATCAATTGATCACACATGTTTGTTGTTGTATGTGTACAGGCCGATTTAATCTACATCGGTATAATATGTCTAGATCTGCGGGTAATAACAGCCGCACGGGTCGATCAATCAGGTTAAGCTACGCTTGCCACGGTTGGTCCGTGGACGGGCGATCATACACAGACCCTCCGGACCCTCTATCTCTAAATAAAGGTGCATTAGAAAACCAGCGTCAGACAGCATCTGTCTGGCGTTGCTGAAATGATCCTTTTTGGTGCAGCCGTGAGGGACAGACTTAGCAATTATTTAGATTTTTTATTTTGTTATGTGTACTTCGTGTTTCACGAACTGTGTCCAAATAAATATTATTCTTTCTTTCTTTCTCCGTGCCTCGGAAAGCACGTTAAGCCGTTGGTCCCGGCTGTCATTCGTGGATATTTGACAGTCGTTACGGGTCGTCAGAAGCCCGAAAGTCTAACAACTATCGTATTAGGCAGTAACTGGGTTGTGGAGATCAGACAGGCAATCGATAGATAGATAGATATAAAACATTTATTCAGTGCACACAAAAGCACAATTAAATGATGATAACAAATTACATGAATATTCAATCGCTCCATATAAAATACTGGTATTCAGCTGCATCCGGTTAGACTAGAAGCTGACCTCAACATAGTTGAGAAAAGTCGAGGCTGATGATGATAATATGCCTAGGTCTGACAGAGGTACAGTAGACTGCACTTCGATGGTAACACTTTGACCTTGAGCTCCTAGCTTAGTACGGAGTTACAATACAATGCGAGGCCGGCTTATACTAGTTTTGTTACCACTAACATGAGGCCCAATGTATGTACCTGTGGCGGCATCGCCACAGTGGAACGCGTCACACTGACGTCACGCAAAATCCTGCATCGCGCAATCAGAGTTTACCGCGCGACTAGCATATATACAACATCCCGACATCAACCGTCGGGCAGTAGCCCACCAGACACAACACCCGTCTGGTCGGAGGATCCTCCCTTTTCTATGGAGGATGAGTGAACTTTACACCCTGTTCCTCATGCCTCTATATACCTATATTTAAAAAGAAAAGAAAAGCGAGAACAAGGCATCTTGTCTGTGCAGTGTCCAGATATTTTTTCATCCCATCCTCATTTGTTGACCCTACAATTAATATATAATTCTTTCTCCACAGCTGAAAAGATTCGTCACAGAATCCTGCAGTGACTTGGGCAGGCCGGTTCAACAAGTGTTGGAGACCATCTCTTCCAACGTGCAATGGAGGGATCGAAACTATCACACTATTGTCGACTGGTTGAGGGCGGCAGACGAAGCAACTAGTTAAAGTAGATTAAGAATATTGTAGATTGAAATAGTCAGTATCATGACAGCATCAACGTCCGATTCCAAATGCGCTACAGTGGCTGGTTGGGGAGTAAAACTTGCAAGCATTTTCGCCACATCAGAGTGTAGTTTCCATAGGCCAGCTATGGAAACCTTTAAGCGTTTAGGCGCACAAAATTTGTCTCCAGAATCTCTTTTAAACGTTTCGATTCTTAAGTGAAACGAATAGTTTTTAGATTTAGGAATCAGGGCATTAGAGTTTTCTACAGGAACATTACTTATCAATGGCACTAAAGTCAGAGGAAGGTCTCTTTCTAACGCATATGTAGGTAGGTACATGCCGTAGCGTGGTCTCTCTCTCTGACATCTGCAATACAGTTCTAGAGTGCCGTTTCAAAATAATTGTTCTCTACATTTTGTTAAGGATAGTCAAATCTATATACCTAAGTGTAGTATTGTGTTCAAGACAAAAGGTTTTTTTTGTTGTATAATTTTACATTTTTGTTCTAAAGAGGAAAATGGAACGGGCAAAAAACAGTATTTGCAACGGAATGCAAGTTTTGTATCTATGTACCTATATGGACACTAACCAGTAGAAATATGATCATAGACAAAACCTATGAAAAACTTATGTTTTTCAGCCGAATTCGAATAAAGTCAATATTATTATGAAATATTTATCTTTAAGTATTTATAAGAACAAGAGATGCAATAGATAAGATCTACGTTTATTTAGCTGTGAGAGACGTTCGGATATAAAATCTGTATCCGCGACATTCGATCCTACATTCGGTTCACTGTTATTTTTACCTCTGATTTTGTATCATTATCAAAATCTTTAGGGTGAAGCCAGACGAGCGTAATTTTTTGAGTTGTGAGTTGCAAAAAGTCGACAAAAATATATATATTTGAAACCTTCGTATCAAGCCCTTTCATTTCATACATCACACGGTACAGTTTGCAAAACTTATTCTTTTAGGGTGAAGCCAGATGAGCGTAATTTTTGAGTTGTGAGTCGCGTAATTACAGTCGCGTAATTTCTGCTGCACTCGGTTTCATACAAAAATCATGTTTCGTTCACACGGCGACGCAAAATGAGTTGTCTGCCGACTCACGCGCACAATCCCGGCTGAATTGAGTTCGCGGTGAGAGGGGGGCGAGTGAATCGACAGTCAATCACGGAACGCGTGGGAGTCAATACGTTAATTTCTTTGTCACAATGTTTGTAGACACGGTAAAATTGATAATTGAAGTCGAACAACGGCATTGTCTGTGGAATTTATCAGAAGTCGTATAGTGACAAGTTTTTAAAACAGAGGGCATGGCAAGAGGTTGCAGAAAATTGTTTCGAAGATTGGAACAATTTCACTAATGAGGAGAAAAGTAACAACTGTCCATTGCACTACAAAAACACCCAGTACAAGCGTTGAAAAGCAACTGAATAAATTACGCTCATCTGGCGGCGCAACAGAATTTCTGCCGAGCAGAAATTACGCGACTGAAATTACGCGACTCACAACTCAAAAAAATACGCTCGTCTGGCTTCACCCTTATTGTCGTTGCAATAAGGTTGTTGTTGGGTTGCTGCCATTGACAAGACTGTCAAAATCACAGTGATTTTTATTACAGTTACAATAAGGTTGCTATTGGGTTGCTACTGTTACAGGTATAACAACTATGAAAGAACAGTAGAATGTTTCAAAAATCGAACGCCATTGTTTGTTTGCGAGTTCCAGATCTACCAACCACGATTAAGCTATCGGAATGGTCTCTTGGATTTTCAGAAGGCGTAATTGAATTCATTATAAGATTTTGCATGGAAATGGATTTAAGTACAACATTGACATCAGCGTGCAGTGCTGACTACTAGTGGCCTATAAGCATGTTTATGAACAGTGATGTGGGAGCTGGTCGAACTCCAAATCTCAATCAAATAATTTAATGATATGAGTGGCTTAAAATATGTCTTTCTTCTTGTTGTGTTGCTTATTCATGTTTCTTTGCATGGCTCAATCTCATCAAGAGATGTAGTTGAGTCATCTAAATCAGGCTCTGTTTAGTGATTTTTATAACGTCACCTACCGACAGCTTTTAGGGTTATCTTTTACTTCACAAATGCTTTAAAAAAACT
This sequence comes from Fissipunctia ypsillon, assembly GCA_947568875.1. Taxonomy (NCBI): domain Eukaryota; kingdom Metazoa; phylum Arthropoda; class Insecta; order Lepidoptera; family Noctuidae; genus Fissipunctia; species Fissipunctia ypsillon. The sequence goes on from OX387649.1 coordinate 21,759,032, forward strand.
CTTTTTGCGAGACGTCAGACCATGCTTTACAAGCTATATAATAACTTGCTTCGTTCGTAAGTATGTGTTTTTTTAATTGAAAACTGATAATAATTTTCTGCAGTTTCATGTTTTTTGTTTTACTTTTCCTGTTATTTGATTAATTAATTTGACTTATTAAAGCTGATTGCGATCTCAAATCAGCTTAGTTCGATTTAATCTAAATGCTGCATTCATTCATTTTATCAATCGCTTTGTTTTTGTTTTTGGTAAGTACTAATAGCTCGTCTTATGTTTTTCAAGGAAAAAAAGAAACTGCATAACACTTAAACGCGTTTTCACTTATGCGCGCTGTTGGATTGTCAACTGTCAGTGCTGAGCCCAGCGTAGAAAATCCATCAGCGCGTTTTTATTTTGGGATTCATTTAGATGTCGCATACTATTTGCGGTGTAGCATAGTGCGGGTGACATCAGACGAAGCGTTACTTTTTTCATTCTTGAACGTTACCGTGATTTACAATCATGACTGAATATTTTATCTGCATCCCTAATATTCTCATAGTCGTAAAATACGGAATCAGTAATGATAAATAAATGATTTTATTCCTGTAAGTAGATTTGTACAAACACGTCAATCATATTTTTTTAAACTATATGAGGCCGGCGTTTCCTTTCTGACTACTCTGAGAAGAAAGGCCGAAACAAACTCAGAGGTCACAGTCTCTTTTAAAGTCCAGACATAATCTTGGTCAGATCATGTGAAGACCATGTAGATTGGTGTCTGAAATGGTCTTTTTAGGAAAGAGCCACACAGATTGAGTGGACCTGTAATTTTGTAGTAAATTAAAATAAATTTACCCTCGCTGTCACCCGCACCACGCAACACCGCAAATAGTATAGTGATGATGAAAAGGGATGATTAGCTCCGTTTTTTAAAATAATTATCGGCTCCCTGGCATGTTCTAACATCTATCCATACCGCCAAGTGCAGAATTTTCATAATATTTCTATTTTACCAACATATCAGAGATAAGATTTCAGGATAGATACCTATCTACTCAATATATATATATATTTAAGTATAGTTTTATCGTACCATTAATACAATACACGTGCACACAATAATATTAGAATACACTGTTTTTCTATTTTGCCATCATATAAAAAAACAATATTTACCTGATATTAGAATTCACTTAGAAACTCGTATTTAAAAACCTTCAAAATCTAATCGCAATCTCATCTCAACGTCAAAAATGTAGGGAAATTATAGGTATTTTTGGCATAATGAGACTGAGATCAGACTGTGAACGTTCTTTAAATTACGGGAATTGACTTTCAGGTCTTTTATAGTTTTACCTATTCAATTGACACATTTATCCTTGAATTCTAAGAGCAATCAAAACCAGTTAAAACAGCGGCCTTTTTTTTCTGAAATTGCAGTTTTTTTGAGGTAATTTTATGTTTATTGGCCACTAGACAGAGCACTGTCAAAAAAAACAATACGTACTTTTTTTCCAAATTTCGTTCCTCTAATTTTCGCGACAGCTTTTACAATAATTTATAATATAAATTAATATTTAAAAGAAAACTATTGTATTAACTTATCTTAGATAGTTAATTGTATGTAAATAAACTTAAACTTTGTACTATTTAGCTCTATTTCTTATAATAACTTTCGTAAATTAAACTTTATAAAAATATGTGGTTTATAAAAATTGTGTTTTATTTTTCATCGAAATGATTAAAAATCATTACATTGTGTTTTAATTCTGACATTGATATACAGCGGGTATCAGAAATATGTCTGTCGCATACAATGGGGATGATCATAGCTAGGTCCCCACGGCCTACAATAAGTTTGACATTTCGTTCAGTCATGAGTTTACTTTTATTTCGCTATTTCGTTAATTTCGGTGATTTCAATATTTTAAATCAAATAAATGATATGGAAAGTGTCATAATTTAAAACCATAAATATATCCTCCAAGTCACTTTCATCAAAATGTTTCTACTCTTTTTAATTTATAAAACATCTCTACGAATAGCTTTAATCCACCATCTTTTAATTTTAGGGTCTCTCGGGAAATGGTGAACTCCAATTTCGGAGTAATTAGTAACACAACAACGCATCATTTTCGCAAAAATAAAATGAAACCACCTCACGCCTTGTATTATTAGCTTGTGTTGGGAACTAGCTACGACAGCGCCATTTTGACAGTTGCCTTCCCCATTAGGTCGAGCAGGTATTGAAGTTTTGTACGGGACAGTTGGCAATTTTGTCGCGATTACGATTTTGGTCCCACGGAGAAAGTTGTTCATTTTGGTAATCTGTACTAGCTTACACCCTTAAATTTGACCACACATTTCTGATATACCTACGCTGTATGGGTAAACACCTATGTCTAAAATACTTCTCGCTTTCGTTTACATCATTGGGTGGCAGACCAAGAGCCCATCCATCTGAAGGCACTGCTCATCACTGCCTATTTATACACATCTGGAATACCAAAGACGCTGGTGCTTTGAGTAGAGATGAAGCTAAAATATTATGTACATTTCTAATAACACCGGCACCGACATAAAAAAGGAACACGCTTAAATCACGTCTGTAATCCCAGAAGGGTTAGGCAGTTGTGGACCTATAGTACACCCACTTTTCGCCAGTTATATTTAAGACGCCCCCTATTACGTAGGTTCGTGCATATTGCCGCATAAATCCAGACTCAGGGCTGCTCAAACCCAGGACCTCATGCTCAGCAGTAGCGCTTGCAACGACTAGACGAGAACTTTTACCAACCACAAAATATAGCAGTAAATAAATCTAAACCTATACAACATGTCCCGGAATTAACGCACAACCTCTTAAGGGGTCATTGCACTCATCATTATGAACAACTTTTACTATGGGACCAAACCAGAAATCGCAAAAAATCAGCTGTTCCCTACATTTTGATGAGTTATAATTTGAACAAAAAACATTTTTTTTTTAATTTTTGTTTGCTTGTCTGTCTGTTTGTTCCAGCTAATCTCCGAAACGGCTAAACCGATTTTGACGGGGCTTTCACTGGCAGATAGCTGATGTTACAGGATATAGGCTCCTTTTATTTTAGAAAAATAATTTAAGGCTCCGCGCTAAAAAAATAAAACCCATGCAATTGTGAACAAAAAGTCGAATTTGAAAAATTATTTTTGCATTTGGTAGCTCAATTCTCGAGGATAGTTATAGGCTATTTTACATCACGCTACGACTCTTAGGAGCCGAGCAAAAAGAAAAAAGTCGGAAAGAACACTAAGCGAAAACGAAGTAATAGCGCGGGCGGGCGATGCAATGCAACGGGTCGGGTGACGAGGTAGTTTTATAGAGGCATGAGGAACAGGGTGTAAAGTTCACTCATCCTCTATGAAAAGGGAGGATCCTCCGACGGGTGTTGTGTCTGGTGGGCTACTGCCCGACGGTTAATTTCGGGATGTTGTATATATGCTAGTCGAGCGGTAAACTCTGATTGCGCGATGCAGGATTTTGCGTGACGTCAGTGTGACGCGTTCCATTGTGGTGATGTAGATATGCCACCACATCACTCCCCTCCGGAGACCGGAGCTCGATGGTGGGCAGAGTCGTGTAGCTTGCGATGCTTGCCAGGACCAGTTGAGGTTCCAGTGAGTCGGAACCGGGTGCCGCATAGTTCACGGTGAGTCGGAACTGTCTGCGGAGATGCCCCCAGTGAGTCGGGGTGGCGCTGCGTTATGCTCCAGTACGTCAGATGTGGTACAGCGCCGGTTGAGGCTGACTGCTGGCGTCGACCAGGAGAGGTTTGAAGGGCTCTGCTTGTTTGACCGGCTGAGAGTGCAGTGTGCTATGCCAAGGTTGCTGATGAGGCTGAGGGTGATGACCAGGTATGCGCGGTCGCTGCATGCTGGTGGTCAGGATACCCGTTGAAGCCGTGGGTGCTGGCTGGCTGTGTGACTCGCCGCTCGAGGAAGTGATGCTGATGACGTCACGCTGTAGTAGTTGCACGAAGGCTGCGCTGACGTTCGTGTTCGGGGTCATCAGTATAGAGGGATGAGGAACAGGGTGTAAAGTTCACTCATCCTTCATAGAAAAGGGAGGATCCTCCGACCAGACGGGTATTGTGTCTGGTGGGCTACTGCCCAACGGTTGATGTCGGGATGTTGTATATATGCTAGTCGAGCGGTAAACTCTGATTGCGCGATGCAGGATTTTGCGTGACGTCAGTGTGACGCGTTCCATTGTGGTGATGTAGATATGCCACCACAGTTTTTTAGAAATGTTATTTTAGTATATTGTGTATCTTACGACTTCCACGTAAAAGAAGTCACGGGGCACAGCTAGTCTTTTAAATATCGGAACACAGCAACACTGATTGGCCGTAGAAATAGATATGGTGGAAGTACTTCTCCGTACCGACCGAGGAAGTCGATTAAGGATAGGTACATTTTAACAGCTAAATTGACCGACAGTCTTAAAAGGTGGCTGGGACAGATTGCATGCTTGTGGCGCAGCTTGAGAGAAGCCTTTGTCCAGCAATGGACTGCGATAGGCTGAGATGATTGATTACCACTTTAACTGGGTGGGCAGCTAGATCCTCCTGCTTCCTTCTTAAAACAACATTACATTAAAAACTCTAATCCGTTAAACTAGACAGGCACTATAAGAGTTAAAACACATTACCTTCATGTCAACTATTCGATAACAGTTTGCTTTTGAGCATTTTAAAAGATATAATAGCCAATTAAAATAATTACTTATTTAAAAGTGACGCTAAACCGATATTCAATTATCTTTAACCTCTTAATACATACCTACACTTAAAAAAAAATGAGTAAGAAAGTATTTCATGCTCATTTCGAGTTATTTTAGGTTAAAATAAAATTCAGGATTTGTTTAATTTGTTTTATTATTATTAAAAAGAAGAAAAAAATGGGTACACATGCACATCATGCATGAATGCAGTGCATGCATGCACTTCGGTGCATTTGTGATTTTTCTTTGAACCTCCTTTGCTTTAGAAACACGTTTTAGTTTTCGATGATGTCAATAGATGTCGTTATTACATGTATTTTCCCAACAAATGTGAGTGCACATATGTGTACCTGTGGTATTAAGAGGTTAAGTTCAATATCAGTGAGTAAGCATACTGTATCTGGACAGAATAATAACTAATCAGTCAAATGAAATGATAAGAGAATGTAGGCAAGGTTGCTAATTTTAATGAGTTTAGGGGATGTGTTGTAAGTAAAAAGGCGAATAACGACATGTGTCCTTTATTAAAAAGCGCTGCTTACATACAGTAAAATCGAGTGAAATCAAAATAAATGGGGTACATTAATAAACTTAAAACTAACACAATTTGATAATGTCGGACGTCGGTAGAATGTGCCGCGCTCCCTTCGATGTACAAGCGCGATGATACAGCCACATTCCACATTCCTTCCACCTTGGCTAGCTTAGTACGCGCGGATGCATAGTGGTACAGAGTACATTATAATATACCACGGTGGTGAACGGCCGTGTGCGCTCCTCTAATGTGTATCTCTATACGTAAGTATGAGCTGCTAGAACAGCACAGTCGCGGGCTTTTTTACAGAGTGCAGTTTCCTAGACGGATTATGCACAGTTTTTGAAAAGCTTATCAACACACATAACAATTAGATAACAGACTGTCTGGCAAACCCATTTCAAGTGACTATAAATATATAACATTAACAAAGATCAGTACTTGGCAGCTCTGGACAGAGAGAGGTGGAAGGAGTGTAGGGAGGCGTTTGCCTAGTAGTGGGAAAATATGAGCTTATAAAAAAAAATAACTTTAGCCAATCACAGAAGCTATATAAAATCCGTGTTCTGACACCTGATTTTGAATAACTGCTGTGGTTGTCTGGTAGATATAGCTTTAAGCAACCATTGTACCGGCCTTTGTACCCATTTACGAATTAGCAATATTTTTACCCGTTGAGTACATGAAGATGAAACACAATTGAATTTCTATTGTTACGGACCACTAGAGTGGTCCGTGGCACTCAACAGGAAGAACTGTGTTACAATTTTGTGCAATAAAGTATGTTCTATCTATCGGCTGGGTCTAAGAATCATCATCATCCTACAGCAGTCTACTGCCGGATATAGACCTCGCCAATTGCACGCCATTCAGCTGGATTCTTGGCAACTCTTATCCAGCTGCTACCAGCCACCTTGCGATGATCATTGCTCCACCTAGCCCGAGGGTGTCCTACCTTACTTTTGCCGATTCGCGGTGTCCGCTCAAGAACACGTCTACCCCAACGGTCATCGGTTCTACGGCTAATATGGCCGGCCCATTGCCACTTCAGCTTGCTTCTGTGAGCTATGTCGACAACTTTTTTCTCCTCCGAATCACCTCGTTCCGGATTCGATCCCTCAGCTCTCTGAGAGCTATGCTTGGCGTCTCTACTCCAAGCATAGCTCGTTATCGTTGCTTACTGAGCAGCCTTGAATTTATGAACTAGCCGTATTGGGATTGTTCACGTTTCGGCTCCGTAAGGTCTTAAAATACATAAATATTATTCTTCAGTGTCCGCAACTATGCAGCTGGGGATTTAACTGAATCATTCGTCTCCAGAGAATGTATATAATTCTCTGTACGTCAACTCTCACCTCGACCACGCTCAACAGCTTACATCTAGCTAGACTGTAAAATTCTTCTTTCTGGACCTGTGGGTCCAAGTACCCTCTTACCTTGATAAAGGGGTCTATCGACCCCATATTCGGAATCCCTGGTCTAATGCACGACATCTCGCTGTGAACATGATTTGAGTCACAAAGATTTCAGAATCAGATAGCCTTTCCAGATACTGTTTGATGTTTACCTTCCATTGTTGATTCACCAATCATGTCCGTGTTCTGTACTAAAACTGACTATCAGCCTTACTAGACTGATAAGTCTTCATTAGATCATAAATTCTGATAAAAAAATGGAATGTCATCATAGAGTTTTCCTGTTACCACCATTGATATCGGTAAAATAATGTGAGCAATTAGTTTTTTATTTTAATAAAAGATGGCGCTGGTAGTTGCTCGTTTGGCCGTAACGTTAATCATAAATTATTGATGACGATTTAAGAGTTACTCTTTTAAAATGTTTTACAATATTTTGTTTGTATATATTATTTAGTCGTTTATTAATTTTCATTCTTATTAATTACATTTTTAAATATTTCTTAAAATAAAAATATATAAAAAAAAATTAAAAATATAAAAATACAGTTCCACCGGTGTCCGGAGCAGGGTCCAAGCTACAGGTGGTTAGGGCTGCAGAGACAGGAACCTCCTCACAATACGAGCCGTATCAAGGAGTACTGCCTTCTGAATCAGGCTCTTGATCCAACCGCCTAACGAGAGCCTCGAGTGATGTTGGTCGAGGCTTTCGGCCATCAAGCCATTGGCCGTTACGACAATTGGCACAATGACAGCCAAGCTCACATTCCACGTGTCAACAACCTCGTGTGCTAAGTTGAGATATTTTATTTGTTTCTCTTTCTCAGCTTTCACGAGTTTCTCGTCATGTGGGATGGTAACATCGATTATCATTGCGCGGCGCGCTAATCGATTTATCACCACTATATCAGGCTTATTGGCGACAGTAGTCCTGTCAGTAATGATAGACCGATCCCAGTACAACGTGACATAGTCATTTTCGAGAACTGGGTCGGACACATACTTGTAATACGGTACCTCAGAGTCCACATGTTTGTATTTCAAAGCAAGTTGCTGGTGAATAATCCTGGGCACTTGGTTATGTCTGTGCAAGTACTCGCCGTTAGCCAGACGAGAACAACCAGAGATGATTTATGTCTGATAGACTCACCCGGACGGTGGCATACCCGACACACGTCAACCATCCCGTCCTTCATAACATGTCTCCGATAGTTATTCGTCAAGATAACTTCGTCCATAATTGCACAGACGAAACCTTTAGTTTTTTCCAAAAAGGTCACCAAAACGTAGCCAGGATATGGACGCTAAGAAATCTACACCGGGCTCATGAAGAGCCCGATAGAAGCGTCCGTGAAATTCCTTGCTTTGCCATACCGCCTTGCGGTCACCTGTAGTAAGTACTACAGGTACTTATACACAGGTTACTGGTATAGATTATTTATATCATTATAATATGTGAAAACGATGCACCTAGAATAAAATTACTATACCACAATAGGTTAAAATAATGAAAAATGAAGCAATGACAGATAATGTGATAGATACATGGTGGTTACATATTTACAAACATTGTTAACGTAGACGATTATCTTAAAAAATAGTAAGTAATAAGTTAGTGTGTGAGTTAATTCAATAGACAGAGAGAGTATGTAAGTACATAGTGACATATGTAAGGTTTATTGCATCGACAAGAGTGTTTATCTCATGAAGTGAAGTGAAGAAAACTTTTTTTTTAAAAGAAAGATATTTTTAGGTAAAAAAATTGTAAGCAAACGCATGGGCCACTTGACGGTTAGTAGTCACTGACGTCTTTGCAAATCTATATAAATAAATACAATTGAAATATCTGTCTGTAATGTCAAAATAACAGCTTTTTACTTACTAAATGCATATAGTACATACGGTACTTATGATGAGCAATTAAAAAAAAAATTGTCCGTTTGCTTTGGCGGGACTTTCACTCACTGGCAGTAAGCTGATGTTATAAGGAGGAACTTGCTTTTATTTTAGAAAAATAATTAGGGTCCACGCAAAAAAAATAAATAAAACATATGAAATTGTGAACTAATAGCTACAGAACAAATAGCATAACAAATGGCTGGCGATGCAACGCGGCGGGTCGGGGGACGAGGGAGTTTTGTTTTATTAAAATGAGGCTGTTGTTTTTGTATTACGACACTTACTTACGACTTCTATACTAAAATTATAAAAACGTGTTATTATATATGGCCACACCACACCACACATGTTGCACCTGCCATGTTTTCTCTCTGCATCACCCTAAGGTTGACTGATAGAAAATGCCTCAAGCATTAAGTCCGCCTATGTACGGTATTTTTTTTTTACTTGTGGCTATAAGTTTTAATAAATAAATATAACTACCAGAAAAAAACTATAAAAATAAACCATTTTAACCCCGGGACCGATTGTTTTGATGAGTGCCATAATATATTCATGTTCAAACAAGAAACTTCACGCGAACGAAGTCGCGGGCAGTCTGTAATATTTATAACATGAACATGGCTTAGCTTGGTGGCTGAAATAGGTCATCTGCCTAGCCCGGTCTGAGGTTATTAATATTAGTAAAAAAAAAAAAACAATAAATACAGGCGTTGTCTATGTAATGTATGATGTGTTATTAAATTAATTCACCTTTTAAATGAGATATTTTTCAATAGTCTGTTAAAATAATGACTAATTTTCATGATCATGTGCAATTGTGCATTCATACCATCACATAGCTCGTAGAAAGCACTGCCGTTAAATTTTTTCCAATAAAAGTCACTCAAACTCAAAGCATTTATTACAATGAAACTATTTACAGGCACTTTTGAATTGTCAAAGAGTCGGTCAGAAAGTTGAAGCTAGTTGCCCATTGCAAAACGTAGATCTCTATGAGGAAGAAGGGGCAAGAAACTCCAAAGCCACTCTTAAAAATCAAGATTTTACAAAATCATAATCATATCACATTATTCTTGTTGCTTCTATAAGTGAAAACAATGTAAAAAATAAATAATATAAAACATTCAAAATATAAGATTAAAAATAAGCCCTGCCAGTTAAGAGATGACCAGTCTCAACTGACGGCGTCAGTTCACGAACATGACGCGTAGATCAGTACCATCCAGCCCAACCATTTTGAAGGGAACCAATGATCCTACACTCGGGCCACCATCAGCGAAACATTTGAGTGAGCATGATGTGTCTCTCAAGTGAATTTGGGGGCACGGTAGTGTCCCTGCCAAGTCTCGAGTAAAGCAGGCACGGCTGTACCATCCTTTTCTCAAAGCCATTCGTGGGCCTTTCACCCCCGCCCCCCCCCCATATCTTCTCTGTGGACAAAGCTAGCAGTTTGAACTTTCGGTAACCAAGAGTAATCATTATAACTAGCTATATATCCAAATTACATGATATACGAGTTATCGTCGATCAAAGTTACATCATTTTGTCACTCACTGACTGACTGACTGACAGATCATCAAAAATCTAAGATACTTCTAGCAGACCTAGAACCTTGAAATTTGGCATCAAGATAGATTATTAAGTTGATATGAAGAAACAATTATAAAAACACTAATAAATAGTTAATTATAGAAAACAATTTTATATTTGCCGTTTTGCAGGAACATGGTGTATGAATTTTGACTGCATTGTTAACTTTGGTCATTGTTTACGTACAAAAACTATTAAATTGGTATAGATTATTAATAAATTGTTATTTATTAAAGTTAAAAATACATTTAATACATGCAGTTAATAATTAATTATTATAAATATTTAGTTTGTTACATATTACTGTTTGTTGGCATACATTTATAGTAGTTGATTTTATAGTTGTTTAAGCTTTATTAATATACAAGATGGAACAGGACGATTGACATTCCTTTAAACTACGTAAAGAGAATCATGTTCTTTACCCGTATACAAAAAATCAATCAATCAAATTTAGAATGAATACTTTAGCCACAGGAAATTCTTTTTCATTTTCTTACTTTTCAACATGATGTAGATCTGATGTACGTAACAATAGGTAAACATTGCACACACAAAAACGTGACAATAAACCCACAAAGACGGTTTTCATTGTATGGGATGTCATGCGGAGAAATGAGGATAATGTCGGGAGGAAAATTTTTTGTGTGAACGTGGATGGCTATAAGAGTAGGGGCAAACCAAAACAACGATGGATGGACTGTGTGAAAGATGCTATGGTTAGAAAGAGGGTGACTACCGAGATGACGACACTGAGGGGTGACCACTAATAGAGAAGTATGAAAGAGGAAAACATGCTCGCCGACTCCAAATGAATTAGGATAGGAGCAAGAGAATGAGGAGCCCCACCAGAAAAAAAAAACTTCTCCATTACATTCCGGAATCTATATGACACATGAAATTGTAGATAACATGAAATATGTACTTCAAACTTTTGTGTACTAGTTTCATTAAAATACCGGATTGACAACGGCACTAATCAGCTCACATAAAAGATTTAAGGCGATAATTGTCGAAAAAATATCTCCGTATTATGATATTGTTGATAATTCTTGATACTATATCGTTGGTGATTACGCATTGATGTGTATATTTCAATAATTTGATTACAATAATCCAGTTGCGGATTTAGTGCCCGCTTCAGTGGTCGCTAGTATCCAAGGTAAGTTAAATATTTGTGTATATTATAGCAAAGCAAAATATATTAAAATTACGTCCACAGTACTTAAATGATTGAGGAAAAGGGCTGTTTTTGCTTGCATATTTGTATTAGTTGCTATATTTAATGTCTAGAATGCAAAAAGACACGATAATGGTGAGGTCAAAGATAACACACATATATGTAGATGATAATGATTAAAGGTTCAAGCTCTAATTGATGAGCTAGATTGTGGGTTAGTGTCACAGTATAGTTTTATGCAATAACCAGTTTCAAATATTTTGAACATTAATCAAATCTTTTACTTAATTGTCACTTTTAACTGGTGTGTTTAGTGTTATGATTACGCAAAGCTATCAAAAAAAGCAAGTAGGTAGTCTGATTTATCTTTCAACTTATCGCAAGTGAAAATTTTTGTAATTTGAATTTGTGTGTGCTGGGGGCCAACCACCACCTCTTAAAGCAGTATTATTATAATGTTACTTCAGCGTGAGAAAGAGATGGAGCTATACAGGACTTCTAGCTCCATCTCTTTCCCACACTGAAGTAAGATTACAATAATACTGCTTTAAGAGGTCGTAGTCGAGGTGGTAATCCAGTCCAAAAGTACAAAGTGATCCATTATTTAAGCACTCTATGAATGAATGTAATACCAACAACTTTTCAAATTCTCCAAGAATTTGAATTGGTGACGTATCAGAAAATAATTAAGGAGAATATTTGTCAAATAGTTTATTTCAAAATGGCATGCTTACGTCACACCCAATGTATGTTGATGACGACATATTTTCACAAGATAGGGTGCCGACTGAAATTAATTTAGCAAAGAGAGTCAAAATTGATTTTAATTTACGAGTAGGTTCTTAATGGCAATTTATTCACAAAAATATGTAGGTAACCGTTTCTATATACGAGTACATGAAACTATCATAAGCACATTAATTATCTGTCTAGAACTTATCAAATTGCTATAAGGTAAACCTAAGCGTGAAATTTTACGTTCAGATAAAGATATTTCGATAACGGCGTTTTTATAATGATTAATAAACTTTATCAGTTTTTAAAAATAAGATAAGAAAGAGTAAAGGCAGATACTAATTACAGGAATCATCAAGAATGAATAAATTTTAATCGGTTGACCTTCAATATTGATGCTAATTCATGGGTAGTGTGTATTGTATACTACCTACATAAAAAAAAATAATTAAAAAAAATTAAATCGATTTCAAAAAGAAATTTACTCAAAATTATGATATAAATATGTAGGTATGTCGGTATCTTGGGATCAATTTTTTAGTTTTTTGCCACCGACTTCCGAAATTAAAGTTATTTCATAATTTTGAGTTAATTTTTTAAAATTACTTTTTTATTTCGTAATATTTAGTTTTAAGTAACAACTGGAATATTTGTCTGTAATAAGTAGTTAATAGTTTTGTTGTGTATATTAAACTAGAATTTGACCAAGGTTTTGAGATGTTTTCTCTTTGACACCACACCCGTATTAATAGTCAGGCCGTCACACTTCCACGTATTAGTCGATATCTTGAAAGCTACTGAACCGATTTTAATAAAACTTGCACTGTTCCCTAAGTTGAAGTAAATGTAAGCCAATAAAAATAAACAAAATTACAATCCGATTAATTGTTTCGGAGAAATGCGTGGACAAACATAGATACACCTCTAAAACTTTGTATATTGGATTGGAAGCCCTAATAGATTATCATAATTATGTCAATATTGCAATATTGCAGTTCCAATAATATTACACATATACGTGTCAAACTGATAACCGTCTTCTTTTTTTGAAGTCGTCTAATAACTATATAACTTGAATATCTGTCAAGCTACCAATCATCCTAATATTGTAATGGAAAAAGTTCTGTCGATATAAGTTTTTATCCCTCACACTAACCCTCAGAAATACTATTGTACTAACATTACAATTCTCTTTCAGATGGTGGCGATAAAACTTGTAGTTTTATCCTTGGCTTGCGTCTGCGCAACTGCATTATCTGATATTGCGCCAGTGCAAGTGACGAGAAATACCATCTTCAGAGACGAACGCCTCGAAGGCGAGGTGTTTGAGAATGTCGATGCCTTCGATAACATCGAGCTGAGTACCGGCTCTGCTTCACCGTACAGACTACCCGACACTACCGCTCCCTCGAACTACAGAGTACTTTGGAACATCGACCTCTCAGCACTTCGTTATTCTGGTTCAGTCAGTATAACTCTTCATGCAACACAAGATAACGTTAACGAGATCGTCATCCACTGTGACCATGTAGCAGTGACCAATGTAGTACTGACTCAGGGAGACAGAAACGTTCCTGTAACTTATTCCCTTCAGAGCGAATACCAATTCTTAAGGGTCGCGGTCACCGATGGCGTCCTGCAGTACAATGCGGCGAACCGTGTTAACTACATTTTAGCTATCGAGTTTAACGCAAATATGCGCGATGACATGTACGGTATTTACCACAGTTGGTACAGGAACCTTGGAACTGACACAGCAATAAGGTAAAAAGTTAGCTAATTACACAGTTTTAATGAAATACTTTCAAAGATCATTAAAAAGAATCTAGAATGTAATTAAACAACTGTTTGCCTCACCCAAGAACGTTGCTGAATTGGTATATCAAGATTAATGGGGGACCAGCGGGGCAATACATATAATGTTGCGAAGATGGTATAAGTTCACAAGTATTCGATTTGCAGGTGGATGGCCACTACACAGTTCCAAGCTACCGCTGCTCGCTATGCGTTCCCGTGTTATGATGAACCCAGCTTTAAGGCTACCTTCGATGTGACCATCAGACGCTCCGCAGGCTACAAGAGTTGGTTTTGCACTAGGCTTCAGAGCAGCGTAGCCTCCACAGACACAAACTTCGTGTAAGCAAACATACTAATATGCTTTTCTTTTGATTTTGAGTCTACAATTGTCAATTTTTACATACACTGACATTTTATTTGTTTTCCAGTGGTTACTATGATGACATTTACCGGACCACCCCGGTAATGTCCACCTATCTGCTCGCTTTAATCGTTGCTGATTACGACGCTGTTCAGGAGCCTACAACCGGTGATCTGATGCACGAAGTTATTGCAAGGCCTGGCGCGATCTCCACTGGTCAAGGAGCCTACGCACAGAGAGTCGGACAGGACCTTTTGGCTTGGATGAATGATCACACACAATATAATTTCTATACCCAAAACGCTAACCTTAAGATGACTCAAGCCGCTATACCCGATTTTGGAGCCGGTGCTATGGAGAACTGGGGATTGCTAACTTATAGGTGGGTTACCCTACCTACGCTTTCACGCGGCTTTAGCCGCGTGGATGTCAATACTTCCCTATTTGAACCTGATTTTGTCCGCAGTCTCATGAGTTTTAATTTTTTTGCGCGGATCACTAATCATTATTCTAAAATAAAAGTTTACTCCTTATAACATCACCTTTCTGCCAATGAAAGTCCCATCAAAATCGGTTCAACCGTTTCGAATTTCACGGGTTTTATTTTTTTGCGCGGAACCCTTATTCTTTTTTTTTAAATAAAAGTACCCTAAGTTACTCCTTAAGACATCAGCTATCTGCCAGTGAAAATCCTGTCAAAATTGGGCCAGCCGTTTCGGAAATTAGCCGGAACAAACAGACAGACAGACAGACAAAAATGTTAAAAATTGCTGTTTCGTTATAAGACTTATTGTATAAACTGTCATGTGCATTTAGTAAAAAGCTGTTATTTTAACATTACAAACAGACACTTTGTGTAGATGAAACATAAGTAACTTACGAGATTAGTTCTTGTTGACAAAATCGATTAAAAATTATAGTACCTATTCAGTAGTAATTTTTCCTTTTTTTCAGGGAAGCTTATCTGTTGTATGATGAAAATCACACCAACAGCTATTTCAAGCAGCTCATCGCTTACATCCTTTCTCACGAGATTGCACATATGTGGTTCGGTAACCTTGTCACCAATGACTGGTGGGATGTGCTCTGGCTGAACGAAGGCTTTGCTAGATACTACCAGTACTTCTTGACTGACGCGGTACGTAATGTGTTTATAAATCATCATCATCGTCATCATCATTATCCACAGCCCGTTTTCACCTACTGCTGGGTATTGGCCTCTCTTTTCATGTGCCAATCGCCACGCTCCTGTGCCAACCTTATCAAGGTTCTACCCGCGATGGTAACAATGTCGTCTGCCCATCTCACCGCCGGACGACCGACGCTTCGTTTTCCAGTCCTTGGATGCCACTTGGTCACTGCCTTACTCCACCTGTCATCACTGCGCTTTGCCAGATGCCTTGCCCAACTCCATTTGAGTTCCATAACTCGTTTTCCGATATCGAAAACTTTCTTACGTCTTCGGGTCTCAACGTTTGGAAGTCGGTCTATAAGTCTTATGCCGAGCATGGAACGCTCCTTGGCTCAAACGGCAAAATGGCGAAGGAAAACATCGTGAGGAAACCGGCATGTCCTAGAACTAAAAATTCGAAGACATGTAACATCTACCAACCCGCACTGGGCCCGCGTGGAGGATTACGGCCCACTCCCTGTCACTGAGAGGAGGCCTGTGTCCCAGCAGTGGGAACAATAAAAGATGGTTATTATTATACTATTAGGTTTTGTTAAAACACGTTACGATTTAAGACAAAATACTTCACTTCAGTTTTTTCTATTTGGTTTTTAGGGTCCCGTCCGAATGAAAAAACGGAATCCTTATAGTATCAGTCGTGTATCTGTCTGTCTGTCCATCTGTCACAGCCGATTTGCTCCGAATCTACTGTACCGATTAAGTTTAAAGTTGGTACACGTATGAATTTATGTGACCCTTTGGGGCAAAAGAAAAGACACTGAGGGAAAATTAGAAAATTAAAAAAAAGTTTTGCAAACTGTACCGTGTGATAAACCAAAGGAAAGGGTTTATTATGAGAATTTCAAATATGTTTTGTTTATTATTTTAAAATAAATAATTTTAAAGTAAAAAAAAGAGATGAAAATTTACCATAAAATTTGTAAAGTTGATGATTGATTGATGAAAATTTAGTATTTATCTCCAAAGCTGCTGAGCCTAAAATTAAAAAAAAATACAGTTCTATATTTATAGATTACAGAAAAACTTATAAGAACATGGTCTTAACATGGTAAATCACTCAATAATGTGCGTAAAAATTAAACATTAGCAGTGGGAATGTGAGGCGAAACATGTCTTCAACTGAAATATCAAGTTTGTTCTTGGGTTAAATTCATCCCAACTACGGAACCCTTCATTATGTGAGGTTCGACATGCACGTGGCCAGTTTTTTGTTAAAATAATTTGGCATATATGAGAGTTCTCAACGTTGTAGGTGTTTTTGGGTTTCAGGTTGAGATAGAAATGGGTCTTGGTACTCGTTTCATCACCGAGCAAGTGCATACATCACTGCTTAGTGACTCGTCCAACAACCCTCAGCCTCTGACTAATCCTGGTGTTGGCAGCCCTGCCTCTGTCAGCGCTATGTTCTCGACCATCACCTACAACAAGGGAGCTGCTATCATCAGAATGACTGAGCATCTTCTTGGCTCCACTGTTCATAGAGCAGGACTCAGGAATTATCTGAGAGACATGTAAGGTTTCCGTTTAATTATTTTACCTGAAATATTATAGCTAAGTTCAAGGGCTATATAAAACAGTAATATTTGCTGTGGCTATGAATAATAATTAAAACAAAAATAAGATTTAAAGCGGAAATATGACTTGGTACAAATATTTGCAGGCATTTCGGTACAGTCAAACCCATTGACCTGTTCAATGCCCTGGACCTAGCAGGTCGATCGGCCGGTTCTTTCATTGCTTATGGAGCCGACTTCAATTTTGTGGACTATTACAATAGCTGGACAGAACAGCCTGGACACCCCGTGCTTCATGTCCAAATAAACCACAGCAATGGAGAAATGACCATCTACCAGGTAAAGATTTTTCAAGAGTAGTATACATATATTATAATTTGTATAAATGAGATAACTTAGTATCCTTTCGATCGTAAATATTATCAGTACTAATCTCAATTAATTCTTGCAGCGTCGTTTTAACATCAATACCGGTTTTTCTTCCGAAAGCACGAAATACGTCATCCCCATCAGCTTTACTTCTGCTAATGACATCGATTTCACGAACACGAAGCCGTCTCATGTACTCACCAAGGCAGTGACCGTCATTGACCGCAACGCATATGGAGACTACTGGACTATCTTCAACATTCAACAAACTGGTAAGTAAGGGCCAGACTCCACCAGATGAAAAATCAAGCATGTATCAAGCGTGATGTCTGCGTCGAATTTTATACTTAAAGTCAATGTTGATACCTACAGTTACTTATTCAGTGAAATTCAAAAAGTGCTCGAGCATCCGCGAGGATTTTTCCGTCTGGTCGAGACTGACCCTTAATACTTTGTTGAATTTTTATCACGATGAAACTAATAAGATCAGAATTTTATATTATAATTTTTATAAAATGAGAGTCCAATGAAAACCTCCAAAGAATCAGATGATGGTCGAGGCTTTTTTATATATACAGTATCTTTGTAACTCATTTTGAAAATGTTACTTTCATTGGTTACAGGTTTCTACAGAGTTAACTACGATGACTACTCCTGGGACTTAATCATTAGGGCCCTAAGAGGCAATGACAGGACCAACATTCACGAATACAACCGAGCCCAGGTAAACAATTTCAAAGAAGTTTGAGGCATTTTGATAACTATTTTGCTGTTTACAAAAATTTCAGGGTATTTAAAAGTGTGTTGACAACAAGCCTCAATTGTTATTGGTTTGCCATTTGATGGTTGCTGCTGTATGATTTTGATCACAATAAAAATCCAATGCATCTCGAAACTATGATTGGAGCAATATGGGTAAATGTTCTGGTTTACATACGATATTGAACTATTTTTATTATTCCAGATTGTGAACGATGTTTTCCAATTCGCTCGCTCCGGCATCATGAGCTATGAACGAGCCATGAACATACTCTCTTTCCTTGAGTTTGAGACTGAGTACACTCCGTGGGTTGCTGCCATGACTGGTTTCAACTGGCTCAGGAACAGACTTCAAGGAACTGCTTACCTGACTCCGCTTAACGTTAGTATTTTTTAAACAAAATTAGATTGTTTTATTAACATTATTTCGTTTCACTACGAGTTTGACGATGGACTGAAATAATTTTGAAAGTTTTCGTCTCTACTTTTTTATTTTTATTGTGACTAGTTCTTAAAATCGTTTCTTCTTCAACAGAATTTAATTATTCGATGGTCGACGGTAGTCATGAACCAGCTCACTTATAATCCTCGGCCTACTGATACTTTCATGGATTCGTACTTGCGTTACCAACTAGCGCCGGTACTGTGTAACCTCGGCGTCCAAGCCTGCCTCACTTCTGCGCACACACAGTTTGATCAGCTGCGCACCAATGGAGTAGAGTGAGTATAAGCTAATCGTATTTAAAAGTTAAAGAAAAACAATCAAATGAATCCCTACATAACATATAGCAAACTTATAGAACCGGAAATATATATAAAAATTTTTTTTTTTTTGTTTTTTCTTGTTTACATAGATACAGATGACCATCGCGTCGGTGGAGTTTCATTAGCCAATATAATTTGACCTTGTATAGTATCAATTGAACATTATAATGCACATACGTCCTTATAATTGTGATGCACGCTTCATGCGTTTCTATGCTTGTCAACGTATCGTATTTATTTTCGGAAATATTTTTCTTATACCCATGGAAAATAAATAAACTTTTTAATTTTAAATGTGAAGACTCTATACGAGGTCTTTGTCCAAACATAATTCCAATTAAATAACAACATATCTACGTACTACTTACATGTACATATATTTAGTATATTTCAGAATGATTAGTGATATTGAAAAAGAAACTAAACTTGTAAGGCATTAAAGTTACTTTTACAAAATTAGATAAATCTTGTTAAACAGGGTGCCAGTTGACAGCCGCAACTGGGTATACTGCAACGCTCTACGAAGAGGAAACGCGGAAGACTTCAATTTCTTATGGAACAGGTTCCTGAATCACAACGTCTACACAGAGAAGATCCTGCTCCTCCAAACTCTTGGCTGTACCAGTGATGACGCCTCTCTTAGAACGTAAGTCCACGAATCGTCATTATTTTCTTGTCATAGTTTCCTTTAGTTTATTCATAATTAAGCTCACGAATCGTGAGAAATTATGAATACGTACAAAAAACTGGGTGTACACCTCTGCCTAACCCTTTGGAGGTTACAGGCGTGATATTATGTAATGTTTTATAATTTGAGCCAGTTTTGCTTCCGTATCCTAAACTCGGTTTTTGGTTTTCAGGTTGTTGGATGCGATTGTCTTGCCTAACAATATAATTCGTCACCAAGACTACATCACCGCCTTTAACACTGCTGTTGCAGGCAATGAGGAAAATACCCAGAAGGTTTTCGGTTACATTCAGCAGAATCTAGCTGCTGTTACCCTTGCGTAAGTACACTCAATAATTAAAAAAATAAAATTATGAAATTTTTTGATTTAAAAAAAAACATTGTGACTAGTGCCATTAAAAATATGCATTTGGGTAAAATTAATTAGTATGATTGTTACTGGCTTTTAAAATCCCAAATAACAATGTCAAACTGTAGTCTTCTGTAACCAAATTAAAATTACCACAAGAGCCGTGTATTATTGTGGCACAAAAAATATCCTTTGTCACGCGGGAATAGTGTAGATTTCTATAAGTCTGCGGGTACGAAACTAGCGGCGGCCGAACGATGGCGATTGCGGGGCGGCGCAGCGCGGTGGCGACGCGCAAGCGGCGACGGGAACAAACTTGTTTAATTTCGCCGCTCGACGGCCGCTACTTCCTACTTGATCGACCACCAGTTTCGTGCCCACCCCAAAGCCCGCTGCCGGATCGCCCCGCTCCGCAGTCGCCATCGCTCGATCGCCGTTTGTTTCGTGCCCGCAGACTAATGGCTGAACCCAATAACCTATCTATCACCAGTTTTCCGTCCCAATAATCTAGAAGAGGCTAAGGAATCTTCGGCCTGACATAAGGACAGAAAGAATTATACTGTTTACCAACAATAGCGATCTATCTTTTACTGAAAAAAGGTTATTGGGTTCGGCCGTAAGTGTAAAGTTTGGATTAGTATGTCCAGAGATTACGTCTTACAAACATACAAACAACTTTAGCTGATTATAATCTAAAGTATAGATATGGATTTATTAATGGATTATTTTTTCGTTTCTAGCTTTGGAAGCCCTGTGACACCACTATCCTACGTCTCGTCTAGGCTGAGGAGCGAAGCTGAAGTTGTTGCTGTAAGATACTTTACCAATGTTTTTAAATCAGTTGTTTTTTCGTCTGCCTCCTTGATCGGTAGTGGTGGTGGTTCCAATCAAGCACTGCTGCTGGGTTCGATTCTCAGTTCGGGCAAAGTGTTTTCGAGTTTTTTGAGAACAGGCTCGCCCCCTGCTACATGGGATTTAAACGTTACTCGAAATATGTTGGTATTCTGTACACGTTTGCTTTTTCTTTCCGAAAATACAGGCGTGATGTTATGTTATATTACGGTTGTTTTCACTCGAGCCTTGCGTTATATATGTTTATTAAATCATATTTTCTTTTTTCCCACAGTTCCAAATATGGGCAAATGAGACCCGAACTCAATTGGATACTTCCTACAACTCTGTATACCAGAATTCCGTGGTCACTCTTGAGAGCATCAGATTTGCCACCACTATCGCTGACGACTTGAACAATTACTTCGAGAACGGGAACCAGGAACTTGCCAGCCCCAGTACCGCGGCCCCCACAGAGGAACCAACAACCGTTACTGCACCAAGCTTGACCGAGCCGACTACTCCTGCACTCCCCGATTCAGCAGTCACCACTTTTGCGTCTCTCTTCATGTTAGCGCTTGCTGCTTTCGCTCACATTATTCTATAAGCACCAAGATTGGTGCTTTAGAGATCTAAATCCTGATTTAGAGGGTGTGATTTAATTGCCTGTGGCATACCATAAGTTGAAGCAACAATATAAGTTGCACCGTCTAGACAGTTTAGACGATGAAAGTCGTTTGTTGCTTCCATTTTATTGTATGCCACATGCAAGAAATTTACATCGTGTAAATGGGGCCTTTAGGGATCAAGGGATTTTTTTTGAATCCCGAACTTAGTCAATAAGTGAGTGACATTTCGTTTCACAATCGTTTGAATTTCGTTCGATAGGAAGTGCAAGAGAACTGCACATGTTTAAAGAAATGTTACAGTAAGAATGTTAAATACATAATTTTGTGATGAATTAAAATGTTTTTTTTTTGTTTTAAATATAAATATGGATTTAACATAGATAGGTAATTGTTATAGCCTTATAATTTTTCGTCTGAATTGTAAATAGGCTTTTGTAAATTATAAAATATATTTTTATAAATATTTCGTGTGTTTTATATTTAATTTGATAATTCCTGTAGCAGGAAATTGGGAAAGAAAAGATAAGAATTTTTGTATGAATTTTGGATTATAGACCACTGTTATAATGATAATATTATATTGCTGATTACTCCGCCACAGTTGTGATAAGATATTGATTTATGCTTTTAATCTGAATAAAAAAGCATGCAAGATAATCCATATCCATAAAAATAAATAAAATTGAAGTGTCTGTTTATAATGTTAAAATAACACCTTTTTACCAAATGCATACGAAAGTATATACGGTACTTACAACAAAAAAAAAAAACTATTTTAAAATTTTTGTCTGTCTGTCTGTTTGTTCCGGCTAATCTCTGAAATGGCTGGCCCGATTTTGACGGGACTTTCACTGGCAGATAGCTGATGTTATAAGGAAAAACTTAGAATACTTTTATTTAAGAAAAATAATTAGGGTACCGCGCAAAAAATTAAAACCCATGTAATTGTGAACAAAATAATAACTAGAACTACCGGCCGGATTTGAAAAATTTGTTTTTTTTTTGTATTTGGTAGACCAATTCTCGAAGATGGTAATAGGCTATTTAACATCACCCAGGTTTGGGGGATGTTCGAAAGAGTTACCGTGGCCCCGGCACTGGCAACTGAAGGAACACGGGTGGGTTTTAGTCAGTAAAAGTCTGACACGCCCTCCCGCTCCGCCCAGACCGGAGGTCATTTGATGATTTGCCATAAAAAAAGGCTATTCAACATCATGCTACGACCGTTAGGAGCTGAGCAAAAATAAAAAAATCAGAAAGAATGCTAAGCGAAAACGAAGTAATAGCGCGGACGGGCGATGCAACGCGGCGGGTCGGGGGATGAGAAACTTATTAAAATGTGGACTTTTGGATGTGGACTTATTAAAGTGTGAGCCGTATTGCTGTCACTCACGTGTCCGTCGTCTGTCACACCGGTTTTACAGCCAAACAGTTGGAGCTACAGTCTTCAACTTTTCACAGTATAAGTATCTTGTTGACACAAAACCATACAAATACCAATCTATATATATAAAAGGAGAAACTGACTGACTGACTGACTGACTGACTGACATATCAACGCACAGCCGAAACTACTGGGACTAGGAACGTGAAATTTTGCACACGGCTTCCTTTTATAATGTAGGGGAGCACTAAGAAGGGGTTTTTGGAAATTCGAACTGTAAGAGGGTAAAACTGGGGTATTTCGTTTGTATGAAAAACCTTATTCCTTGAGTTAACAAACTTGAAACTTGGCCCAAATACTTATCTTAATAAATTATGAACTTTGTAATTTTTGGGTTTTTCTAAACTACCCCCACGAGGGGGATTGGGGGGTGTCAAAAAATGTATGGAAGAATTTTAACACGCAGTCTGATTAACTCGAAACTCAGTATTTATACTTAAGTCCAAAAATAAAGAATAACCTGTATCAAGGTTTTTCGAAAATCTACCCCGGACGGGGTGAAAAGGGGCTGTCAATATTACAGGGGAGAATTTTACTGCGTAGCTTGATTAACTCGAAAATTCGTATGAATAATCTTTGAGTCAAGGTTTGGAAATATCCTAAACGATTTTTTAACATTCCACCCCTGTGGGGGTGAAAACCGGGGATATAGTTTATATGAAAAATCTTATTCATTTGGTTATTAAACTTGAAACTTGGCACGAATATTTGCCTAAATAAGCAATAAAGTTTCTTACTATTGGTTTTTCAAAACTACCCTTGACGGGGTGAGAAGGGGTAATTAGATTTTTAAGAGGAGGATTTTACTGTGTTGCTTGATTAACTCGAAAATTGGTATAAGAAATCTTTGATTTCAGTTGTGGAAAAATCCGAAACGATTTTTCGAAATTCCACCCCTGTGGGGGTTAAAAAAGGGGGGATACAGATTATATGAACAATCTTATTCCTTTGGTTAATACACTTGAAACATGGCAATATTTCCCTCAGGAAATAATATAAATTGTCACTCTTAGTTTTTTAAAACAAGTAATGAACACTAGGACCGTAAGAACAGTAAGGAACAGTAAGGAAAAATTTTAACGCGCTGTCATATTAACTCGAAACTCAGTATTTATACTTAAGTCCAAAAATAAAGAATAACCTGTATCGAGATTTTTCGAAAATCTACCCCGGACGGGGTGAAAAGGGGCTGTCAATATTACAGGGGAGAATTTTACTGCGTAGCTTGATTAACTCGAAAATTGGTATGAATAATCTTTGAGTCAAGGTTTGGAAATATCCTAAACGATTTTTTAAAATTCCACCCCTGTGGGGGTGAAAACCGGGGATATAGTTTATATGAAAAATCTTATTCATTTGGTTATTAAACTTGAAACTTGGCACGAATATTTGCCTAAATAAGCAATAAAGTTTCTTACTATTGGTTTTTCAAAACTACCCTTGACGGGGTGAGAAGGGGTAATTAGATTTTTAAGAGGAGGATTTTACTGTGTTGCTTGATTAACTCGAAAATTGGTATAAGAAATCTTTGATTTCAGTTGTGGAAAAATCCGAAACGATTTTTCGAAATTTCACCCCTGTGGGGGTTAAAAAAGGGGGGATACAGATTATATGAAAAATCTTATTCCTTTGGTTAATACACTTGAAACATGGCAATATTTCCCTCAGGAAATAATATAAATTGTCACTCTTAGTTTTTTAAAACAAGTAAGGAACACTAGGACCGTAAAAACAGTAAGGAAAAATTTTAACGCGCTGTCATACTAACGGTTGTTTTTATTGTTCACTTTTTAGTGGGTCTGTTTGTAATTTATCTGAGTTATAATAGCCTAATGACAACTGCTCATCACCTTTTACAAAACATTGCTTTTCCCGAAGCAGGGACGTTAATTGTTGAGGAGTTCTCTTGGTACTTCACCAACAGCTCCACTTCACCATATGCATTGTGACGAGCTTTTATTGCTTAGCAATAATTTTAAAGTAATAGAATCGCAACCCGTGAAATACTTATTATTGAGTTGTTCCAGTGGCCATCTTACCATCTGCGGTCTTCGTCATCAGTTCCACTTCACCAAATGTTGCTTTCCGAGAGGAAATGCACAATTTACTATAAAAAAAAATACAAAAATCGCTATAGGTGCGCCTATATTGAAGAGTTCCATCAATTTCTCTAGGATCCCATCATCAGATCCTGACCTGATGACAATGGGACCACCTGGAAAGTATACCCTTTCAAACAAGAAAATAATTTTCCAAATCGGTCCAGCCGTCTTCGAGTAATCGGGGAACCATAAAAAAAAGATTCCGAAGAACTGAGAACCTCCTCCTATTTTGAAGTCGGTTAAAAATAATTTATAGCCAGAGTGCATCTCATGACATTTCCAATAAGCCCCAACACGGCTAGGATACATTGTTTTATTACTGTTCTGAGTTCAATGGTACCATTTTCATCAGAAGCATTTATTTAAATTTGCTTCGTCATAGTCGTTTAACTATTTTAATCGAGATATCTTATCGCCACCCGTGAAATACTTATCATTGATGAGTTCCTGTAGCCATCTGTGGTCTTCTTCGTCAGTTCCACTTCACCAAATCATACTTTCTGAATGCAAATGCTTGATTTGTTGACGAAAATACCAAAATCACTATGTGTTTGCCAATAATATTTGAGGATTTCCCTCAATTCCTCATGGATCCTATCATCAGAACTGGATTTGGATGGAAATGGGACCAATCTGGAAGTCCAATCCTTTCAAATAAAAAATATTTTTTAAAATCGGTTTATAAATGACGGAGTAGCGGTAACAAACATTAAAAAAACCATACAACCGAATTGATAACCTCCTCCTTTTTTTGAAGTCGGTTAAAAATAGTAACGAAGTCAGAACTGTGCATTGCATATATTTAAAAAGAACGAATTGAACGAGTCTGTTGCGCACACTATAGTTTTTAGAATTTTTGTCCGTTTGTTGTTTGTCGGGATGTATGTTCCGGATTGGCGCAAAAACGGTTGATTGAAATTAGAGGAAATTTGGCATACAGATGTTTTAGAACCTATATTAACACGTAGGGTAGGTACTAATTTGATATATTCCATCATACACGCGGGCGAAGCCGCGGGCAAAAGCTAGTCTATATATGTAAAAGGAGAAACTGACTGACTGACTGACATATCAACGCACAGCCGAAACTACTGGAACTAGGAATGTGAAATTTTGCACACGGCTTCCTTTTATAATGTAGGGGAGCACTAAGAAGGGATTTTTGGAAATTCTACTTTTAAGGGGGTGAAAAGGGGGGATTTCCTTTGTTTGAAAAATCTTATTCCTAGAGTTAATAAACTTGAAATTTGGCTCAAATACTTATCTTAGTAAATTACTAGCTTTTGACCGCGGCTTCGCCCGCGTGTATGTCGGAATATATATCAAATTAGTACCTACCCTACGTGGTAATCCAGGTTCTAAAACATCTGTATGCCAAAGGAGATGTTTCAAAATGTATGGAGCCCCGGCCACGTATTGGTACACCCTACTAAAATATGGGGAAACACAATTAAAACAGTTTCCAATCATCCAATTACTTTTAATTGGCTTTGTTTGGTAGTAAAGTACAAGAATGTACAATTGAAATTGCAACACACAACAAAAACCCATCATGGCGGTAAGTTGTCATGTTGATTGATTATTGACGTTTGACATGTTTACTTCTGTCATATTACATTGTATGCACAGCTAGGTATTTTATATATATTTAATTTTTGTTTGTGTTAACAGTACTGCTTATTATTGGAATATGAGTTTCTTGAATACTTTGTTATAGTGTACTTAGTACTTGTAAAGTAAATTATAATGTACTAGCTTTTGCCCGCGACTTCGCCCGCGTGTATGATGGAATATACCAAATTAGTACCTACCCTACGTGTTAATATAGGTTCTAAAACATCTGTATGCCAAATTTCCTCTAAATTCAATCAACCGTTTTTGCGCCAATCCGGAACATACATCCCGACAAACAACAAACGGACAAAAATTCTAAAAACTATAGTGTGCGCAACAGACTCGTTCAATTCGTTCTTTTTATATACATATGCAATGCACAGTTCTGACTTCGTTACTATTTTTAACCGACTTCAAAAAAAGGAGGAGGTTATCAATTCGGTTTTATGGTTTTTTTAATGTTTGTTACCGCTACTCCGTCATTTATAAACCGATTTAAAAAAATATTTTTTATTTGATAGGATTGGACTTCCAGATTGGTCCCATTTTTATCCAAATCCAGTTCTGATGATAGGATCCATGAGGAATTAAGGGAAATCCTCAAATATTATTGGCAAACACATAGTGATTTTGGTATTTTCGTCAACAAATCAAGCATTTGCATTCAGAAAGTATGATTTGATGAAGAGGAACTGACGAAGAAGACCACAGATGGCTACAGGAACTCATCAATGATAAGTATTTCACGGGTGGCGATAAGATATCTCGATTAAGATAGTTAAACGACTATGACGAAGCAAATTTAAATAAATTCTTCTGATGAAAATGGTACCATTGAACTCAGAACAGTAATAAAACAATGTATTCTAGCCGTGTTGGGGCTTATTGGAAATGTCATGAGATGCACTCTGGCTATAAATTATTTTTAACCGACTTCAAAACAGGAGGAGGTTCTCAGTTCTTCGGAATCTTTTTTTTTATGGTTCTCCGAGAAAAGAGATGTCAGCAGCATTGAAGGGGTCCGCTAGGACCGATGCTAGCCGGGGTTGCGGGATGTTCGAAAGAGTTACCGTGGCCCCAGCACAAGCAACAGAAGGAACACGGGTGGATTTTAGACAGTAAAAGTCTGACACGCCCTCCCGCTCCGCCCAGAGCGGGAGAAGTCATTTGATGATTTCCCATCCACAAAAAAAAAAGCCTACTATAACTTATTTTGGAGCATTGATCTACATACGACAGGCTAACCTACATCAAAATAGAAGGAGGTTATGCATTCGAGGAGTTTTTGTGGTGTGCAGTAAAAAGTTTAAAATCTTATCTTCAACTTATAATCGAGTCTATATCTACGCGAACAATAAGATAAAATGCACGATATTATAGAATGTGTGTTTGTCCCTATTTCATTGAATGAAGTTGCTGTAGCTAATGCCAGTTTATAATCGATGGGAAAAGGAAAGGAATGACAATTCCCTATATATTTTATTGTGACGTAGAAACTTTTAGATCCAATAAAGTGTTATGACAATTCATTATCACAAGAGACCTTGTTTTTGTTTTTTGGTTTATCTTTGCTGGACTTTGCACCGGTGACTCAAAAGTTGTGAGGAAACCGGTTATCATTGCATGAGCATTTTATGAACAGGAATGAGGAAAATGACGTGAGGAAAGTTTTGAGTATGAATGTAGGCTGTATGAGTAGAGGACAAAAGAAAAGATGGATGGACTGTGTGAAAGATGATATGGCTAGAAAGGGGGCGACTACTGAGATGACGACTAATAGAGAAGTATGGAAGAAAAATACATGTTGCGCCGACCCCAAATAAATTGGGATGGGATGGCAAGGATATGATGAATGATGATCTTTGTTGGAATTTGTCATGTGCTATGAATCAGATATAAACCGAACTAATAGTTTACATGCCATGCAAATCTGCATGCGACTGCCTCGTTGGTCTAGTTGGTCGCAAGCACGACGGCTGAGCGTGAGGTCGTGAGGTCCTGGGTTCGATTCCCAGGTCGTGCAGTGTTTTATAATTAGGTATTTTTCTGTAGCAGCTGGAAGTTTGGAATTGTACCTGATAGATGACAAGACTCGGAGGAGGCCGCATACCAACCGTCGCTTAATTACTTCAAAGCTTATATTTATTTATTTATTTAAACTTTTCACACTTAAAAAAGTACAAAGGCGGACTTAATGCCTTAGGCATTCTCTACCAGTCAACCAAGGGTGGTGAAGAGATTAGATGGCAGGTGCTCTGTTAGAAATGGAACAATTTGTACATAAATAAGTCATAAACTTATAATACACATACATACATATTTACTATAATATATACCTATATTATATATATATTATATACAAATTCAAGAGAGAGAGGTTTTGAGATGACTCTACGCTATTTATTTTGAAAATAACTCCGCAATCTCCGCTTAAATGCATACCGACTGGTGGCCATCCTGATGTCAAGAGGTAGCGCATTCCAAAGAAGAATGGACTGAATATGAAAGGAAGAACGAACAAAGTCAGAAGTATGAGAGGCTAATCTTGGACAGACAGGACAGTAGGCTTATCGGACGGAGATCTTTCACGCTTTTATTTATTTATTTTATGTCCGTAGGTGTGTCCGTGGCATCACAGTGGGCCCTGTCAGAATATCAGCGCTGCGGTATTTGTTTTTGTATTTTCAAATATCGCAGCATCATGCTGAGATAGGAGCCTTTTTGGCCTCGCACAGGTCTTCTTTGTTTTGTTTTTTTTTTCTTTCCTTTTGTTTGTGTTTATGATATTGTAAGTTTTAATGTTCTTTTTATTGTTGTATTTCCTGTGCGTGTCCCAAATAAAATACCGTCACGTCGGGTTACTTTGACTCTAGGGTGTAACTTTGGCCCAAATCTAGACAAATGTTGTGTCATTAGATCCATACAACAGTTCCGCAAGTACGCGTCTATGTCGCCATCTATTAGTTACCGAAGGAATACGACGTTCAGTTTTGTGGTCGCGACATGGCGGAAATTTCAAACATCAAGGCTAGATTTGGGCCAAAGTTATACCTAGAGTCAAAGTAACCCGACGTGACGGTATTTTTTCTTTCTTTCTTTCTAACGAACTTAAAACGTTCCCACTGCTTCCACATAAGTTTACTCTCTGTGAGATGGACTGGGACATAATCCACCACGCGGGCCCAGTGCGGGTTGGTGGATGTCACATATCTCCGATATATTTTGGTTCTAGAACATGCCGGTTTCCTTACCATATGTTTTCTTTCACCGTTATGAGATCGTCGGGTTCGAAACCACGACCTACGACACATCAGTCAGGGTCGTTACCATTGGACCACCACTGCTCTCCGATCAACTACTGAAAAATACTTAACAATAATTGGAACAGTGGTCATGAAGTTTCAAGTTTCAGAAGACAACAGGGCGACAAGGAAAAGAACAGAAAATTCAGGACTTGCTCACTTTCTGAGTTTAGAGGTTCATAAAGGCTTAGTATGAGGTAATTGTTCTACTAAATATATGAGTAATACAAATAATCGAAAATGTATAATATCATTAACCGTACCTACCGATAGGATCCATAAAAACATTCGATACAATCTGAATCAGCTTTTTTAACACATATAGGTACACAATGCTCGCTATCTAAATAATTATTATCAGATGATTAAGTAAATTGTAATTTTTGGATAAGATATAGCAGTTTATATAGAGATAGATAAATAATTAGTTTAAGCGACGGTTATTCCTGTTTCGAACCAGCGCGACAATGGTATGTTTTCTATGTATTATCATATTAAAAAACCAAAAAAAAAAATGTTTAAATGTAAATTTTAATAGCGATAGTCTATAAAACTTAGGATATTAAAATTATTTATATAAGAAGTGTTGTTGTTACATTTAATTGTTACGCAATCGTTTTGATAAAAGTGTTTTCGGTTCCATTTTAGTTAAAAAGCGACCAAACTTAAAACGTTGTTTTAAAGAAAAATTGTGTTTATAGACTTCCTACTTAGTACGCTCTTCCCATTTGTGCTATTGACACACAACACACATAATATCACGCCTTGTTTCCTCGAAGGGTTAGGCAGAGGTGTACCTTTGTGTTATTGACTGAAACTTAAAATATAAAAAACCGGCCAAGAGCGAGTCGGACTCGCACACGCAGGGTTCCGTACCACCGTACAATATTTAACGCTACATACATTTTTTTTAATACCTACTTTAGTAAAAAAAACACGTTTCTTGTATGGGAACCCAGTTTAATTTTTAACTTTTTAATACTCAATCTGTGAAAATTTCAACTGTCCACCTAATACGGTTCATGAGATATAGCCCGCTGACGGACAGACGGACAGCGGAGGCTTAGTAATAGGGTAGGGAGGCTTAGTAATCTTTAAAGTTCGAAAGTGCCTTTTATGAACCTATTTGAAACAATTTATTTGACTTTGACTTTGGTTCCGTTTGGTTCTTTGACTTTGGTTCCGTTTGGCACCCTTCCGGTAGGGAACCCTAAGAACAAAGTTACCTTATGGCGCGGTTACACACATTGTGTTCTTTAGTAAGTAGGTATGGCGCTACTGCCTCTTTGAGACCATAGTGGTCGCAAGCGAGCATGAGGTCCTGGGCTCGATTCCCAGCGGGCAAACTGTTATTGGGTTTTTCCATCAGGAATTTCTCAGTAGCAGCCTGGAGTCTGGATTTGTATCCGGTTGATGGCAATAGTCTCGCCCCCAGTTCTATAGGACTTATAACTGGCGAAATGTGGGTGTAGGTACATAATTACCTCAACCAAACCCTTCAGGGATTATAGGCGGATTGTTATGTTAAGTAAAGAACTAACATATTTTAGCATAGTTTGATACCAATAGATTAGATGCCTAACAATTAAAAATGATTCTAACGTTTAAGTTCCAACACTAAGTTAGGCCTCCCACACATTCAGCGGCCAGTTTTTTTTTTACAATTATTGTCAGTGCGCAAATTATGCGGCCAGCGGCCAGAGAGAGCGGCTCATGCCTGTACAAAGAAAGAAAGAAAAAGTACGTAAGGAGTTTCGCTTCTATAAGGACACCGCCTAATGATTGGGAGACCTAACCTATCTAGTAAATAAATTGCCTTTCCATTTTTTTTCTGGTGTGAATAAATTACAATAGAGATTAAAACTACTAAGCTTAAAAAAAAACATAATTGAAATCTAAAAAGAAAACTTTTATCAGGTGTGCTATCCTAATTTATACGCGATCGTTGCGATCATTTGTTCGAAAAATTTGAACGCGCCCTTTATCGCCGCGAAGCGTATTCGACAGCACTAAATAAAAGTGCGCAAAACATATTTTTCAAAGAATATATTAAATAACAACTTACATAACATAACATAACATAACATAACATAACATAACATAACATAACATAACATAACATAACATAACATAACATAACATAACATAACATAACATAACATAACATAACATAACATAACATAACATAACATAACATAACATAACATAACATAACATAACATAACATAACATAACATAACATAACATAACATAACATAACATAACATAACATAACATAACATAACATAACATAACATAACATAACATAACATAACATAACATAACATAACATAACATAACATAACATAACATAACATAACATAACATAACATAACATAACATAACATAACATAACATAACATAACATAACATAACATAACATAACATAACATAACATAACATAACATAACATAACATAACATAACATAACATAACATAACATAACATAACATAACATAACATCACGCCTTGTTTCCCCGAAGGGCTAGGCAGAGGTGTACCTATAGTACACCCACATTTCGCCAGTTATGTTTAAGTCCCATGTAATAGGGGGCGAGCCTATTGCCATCCACCGGGCACAAATCCAGACTCCGGGCTGATACTGAGAAATTCCAGATAGAAAAACCCAATAACACTTTGCCCGACCTGGGAATCGAACCCACGACCTCGTGCTCAGCAGTAGCGCTTGCGACCACTAGACCAACGAGGCAGTTACAACAACTAACAGCAACTCACAGTTTACCTAAAGTAGAATCTTGTTAAAAAAAATCTTTTATTTTGTCTGGATTCTCGGATTTTTAAATTCGTTGCCAAGCCGCGTCCTCCTTTACAATTTTTTTCATTCTTCTAGGCGAGTCGCTGGTTAAACCTCCTTCTGGGGGTAGCCCTACTGCAGGGCGCTTTATCTTTTGGTCCCATTGACGAGACGGACGAAGAATGGATCGAATACAGGAACTTAATGAGGAATGGCGGTCACCGTTTGTCTCGTAACACACGCCCGCTCAATTACCAAGTTCACCTGACACCGTACTTGGCGAGTGGCGCCAATCAATTCACGTTTGACGGTGAGGTAACCATCACGATTGTACCACAAGTCAGCGTGAACCAAATTGAACTTCACTGCAATGATTTAACCATCAACACTGTGACCGTCGCGCTTGCCACTACACCTGCCACAAACATAGCTACCGCGGGTCAGACCTACACATGCGACGAGTACAGCACTTTCCGCATTAATACTAACCCATTATTGGTATTGAACCAACAATACATCGTCACAATTACGTTCAGAGGCAACCTGCAAACGAACATGAGAGGTTTTTACAGGAGTTGGTATTTTGACGCCGCTGGTACTAGAAGGTAAGCGGCCAGCCTTATCAGTTTTAGTTCAATTACTATTTCATGTACAGAGTCTAAAACATTGCTACTTACTATAAATGCAGGTTAAGGTGTAAAAATGTAATATAACATCAATGCAGTTGCTTCCTGCCAATATATTGTAAAATTTTCGGTAGCTGTGGGCTGATTTAAAACGCTCTCAAGAGTCAGTCATCATTCATTATTATTAATAATTATTTTTTCTTTTAATTTTCATGATTCACATCACTGTGAATCGTGAAAATGTGAATGTTGCCGTTAGTGAATCATTTTCAAAAATTGTTAAAGTTTCACTCAGTGGATCGAGTTACAATGGATAAAAATGCTTTAACCAGCTTGTCTCCAAAATATTATTTTCTCTTTTATACCGACTTCTTAGAATTAAGCGAAATTTAACATTTAAACATTTTTTTAGGTGGATGGCTACAACCCAGTTCCAGCCTGGTCATGCTCGGCAAGCCTTCCCATGCTACGATGAACCGTGGTACAAGGCCACCTTCGATATATCTATAACCAGAGACATTGAAGGTTTCAGCCCCACCATATCAAACATGCCGATCGCAAGCAGCGATAACACGTAAGAAAATACACTCAATCGTTGTCGTTATCAAAAAGAAAAAAAAAATGCCTTATTTATTTGCCTTCATGAATGAGAACGTCTCCAATTCAAAAATGAAACAATCGAACATCTTTTCAGAGTCGGAAATGGAAAAATTAGGGAGAATTTCTATAGAACACCTAGTACGTCCACGTACTTGCTGGCTTTCATCGTGTCCGGCTACGCACAAGTAGCTACAAACAACAATGACGCCAGACCTTTCCACATTTACGCTCGGGAGAACATTGGTAACACCGGGGCATACTCTTTGGCTATTGGTGTGCCTCTTCTGGATGTTATGGAGCGGTATACTGCTTTCTCTTACTACGGAATGGCTGCAAACATGAACATGAAACAAGCGGCTATCCCAGACTTCTCAGCGGGTGCTATGGAAAACTGGGGTCTTTTGACCTACAGGTAAAATTTGTCCAACTATATCATAATATTTTACCAAAGAAAACTTGATTAACTATCAGTATTTAGTTTGATTTCGCTTCACCGAATTCCTTTAGTCGCGAATCAGCTAAAGTAAGATAAGACGCCCTCAGGCTAGGTGGAGCGACGATCTTCGCAGGGTGGCTGGTAGCAGCTGGATGAGAGTTGCCGAGAATCGAGCTGAATGGCGTGCAATTGAAGAGGCCTATGTCCAGTAGTGGACTGCTGTAGGCTGATGATATGATGTGAATTCTTGTACTAACATTTCCATTTTATTATTTTCCCCAGGGAGGCTCTCATTCTCTATGATCCTGACAATACCAACAATTTCTACAAACAACGTATAGCCAATATTATTTCTCACGAAATTGCTCACATGTGGTTCGGAAACCTCGTCACTTGCGACTGGTGGGATAACCTCTGGCTAAACGAAGGATTCGCTAGATTCTACCAGTACTACTTGACTGATATAGTAAGATATTTTATTAGGGTTCCGACCATGAAAGGAAAACGGAACCTTTATTTTTATTTATTGGGAAAAAAACGTACCAAAACCCCAGAAAGATTTTTTTATTATTCATTTTATTTGTTTACGTATCTCGGGACCCTGATATCCCGAACCTTTGGAATGCGTACAAGGGGCCGAAGCCAACTCGCAGAGGCCCCTTAGACAATTTTAATTACTAATTATTATTAGCTTTTCCCACGGTAATAATTATAAAAATGATGTTGATTGCAAGGATTTCAAGTCTTGCTTCTCCTTTTTTTTTGTAAAATTGAAGCTTCACACACGTTCTATGTATTTTATTTTTTATTTTAATATCTTATAATCTTATCTTAACCAGGTTTCACCAGAGATGGGTTTCGATACTCGTTTCATCACCGAGCAGGTGCAAGTATCCTTGCTCTCGGACGCCGCAACCTCTGCTCATCCACTCACTGACCCCAGCGTGGAGGATCCACAAGGAGTCAGTGCTCACTTTTCACAAATCACCTACGGGAAAGGAGCCAGCGTCCTCAGAATGACACAGCACTTGCTGGGCAACGACACTTATGTGGACGGCCTTAGGAGATACTTGTCCACCAAGTAATAATAAACATTTACTAACATTTTTATTCTTTGATGCTGTACAACTTTTATCTTTTGCTATTGATATTTCAAACATATCCATAGGCTTTCTCATTTTAAACTTTTGCTTCAGTGGAAATTTTGCTTTAGTTACAAACGTTAATATTTTTTTTTCAGTCAATTTTCTACCGCTGAGCCTTCAGATTTGTTCCTTGCTTTGGACGCTGCTGCTACCGCCAGTGGTGCCCTGGCTGTGGCTGCTTATGGTGGTATCACCATCAGCCAGTACCTCAGTTCCTGGACCGAGAAATCTGGGCATCCTCTGTTGACTGTCAACGTAAATCACGACACTGGAGTCATGACTGTTCAACAAGTAGGTTTTACGAGACTCGCCGACTCCCAAGAGGGTCTTTAGTAATAATTTTCTTAAACTATATGCAACGAACAAATACACAGGCGGACTTAGTGCCTTACGCTTCTTTCTCTACCAGTCAACCAAGGGTGGCATATGGCAATTGAACATATCTCATTGATCAGAATTTGACAGTTTAACACCCGGATTCTAGAATTAAAATCAACGATGCGTTAAAATTAAACGCAAGTGAAGTGAATTCAGGCAACCAAGGGGGGTTTTCTGAAATGATGTTCACTAGGTGGCAGCACTGAGACGTCAGGTCCGGGCACCTGTCAAAAGTGTCAAAGCGTCTATATTTTCTTTAGTCGTGACTGAATGATGAACGAATGAATGAAACGAATGATGAACGTCATAATACATTAAATATTCTTTGTCGAAATGGAAGACCTCTTGTCAAAGTGGCGCCAACTGGTGGCATGAATTTTCATGAACACCCTCATTGACACGCGCACAAGCTACAGCAGTTGACACGCGCTTAATAATTAGTTTCCTAATTTTTTTTGTTGATTTTCGTTCCGGAAACCGAGCGTACGTGTCACTATGTATTGCGTTTCTGTATTGGTTTAATTTCTAAATTGCTTACAAAATAAATTTTACTTTTAGTCCCGTTTCTTCCGCGAAGATAATCAGCCTGCGACCACTGATTTATGGGACATTCCCATTACTTGGACTAGGCGTGAATCTCTTGACTTCGGTGATCTTAAGCCTTCTCAGATCATGAGAACTGGAGAAGTGACCATCAACAGAGGAAGCACTGGAAGGGAATGGGTTATTTTCAACAAGCAACAGTCTGGTAATTTATTTTTATAAAAGCAGTATTAATTCTCATTTTTTGAATATTCGAATAAGTTAAGAGTCTAAATAAAATTTTCTCAATGATTTAAAAGCTCTGTTTTGATACTGGTGAATATTTTTAGGTTTCTACAGGGTGAACTACGATGATATCACTTGGGCTCTTATCACTCAGGCTCTTAGGGGTAGCGACAGGGTGGCAATACACGAATACAATCGCGCGCAGGTACGTAAATTACCGTTATAAGGGCTGATTTTTCCAACGTCAAATAACTTCCGGCAAATAAAATGACATCTAACAAAACTTAAAAAAAAAATCAAATTATTCCTCGTTTAAAGATATTTGGCGTTGAATAATTCAGCCCAAAGATAGAGAATTTATCAGTAGCAGCAGCCCGGAGTGGCTATTATAATATTAAGGAAAGGATACGATATTAATCTTTAGGGGTGACCAACCGCGGTCCGGGCACGTGTAATGTTGACGACGCGACGTCGACTATAATTTCTCGTTAGGTGTTTTAAAATTGATACGAGTGTATGAATATTCTTTTGTTTTGTTTCTAGATCGTCGATGACGTATTCTTGCTTGCCAGATCTAACAAAATTACCTACAACAGAGCATTCAACATCCTCTCTTTCCTGAGATTTGAAGACCAGTACGCTCCTTGGCTTGCTGCCATAACTGGATTCAACTTCGCTCTTAGGAGATTGGCTCACGACAATTTTGCTCTAAGCAGACTGAGGGTAAACTCATTTTAATTGTGACGAAGCAAAGTACAAACTTCTAATACGATTTTAAACTGTAGTTTGTTATCATTGACATTTTACAAATTGATAAATATATAATAAAAGAATCTATTTTTAGACTGAAATCATTGACTTGAGCACGGCGGTTGTTGCCCGTCTAGGCTACAACGAGCCAGAAAATGGCGGTACTTTCATGGACGATCTCCTGCGCATGCATGTGATGACTTTCCTCTGTAACGTTGGACACCAGGGTTGCATCACTGCGGCCAGATCAAGCTTCCAGGCTTGGAGGAATGGTGGACGGTAAGCGCAACAGGTTTTTTACACAATGAAATGGAGAAATCACGAAGAAGTACCTATAGTCCCTGATAAGTCGTTTAACACTTTAGTTTTTAACATCTTAATTATTAAGCTAAATATTATTAAAATAATAATAACTTTTAGCTATTATATGGAATACTGAAATACAAAGTTTCGAAAAAAATTGTGTCCATTTAATGATGGGTAAAAGTAGCAGTGGTAATCGACTTTTGTCGCTGAACCGTATCTAAAAATAATAACATACTTGCTATGCAATATATTTTGAAACATAATATCCTCTATTTCTTTTACAATAGCATTCCACCTAACATGCGTCCTTGGGTATACTGCAATGGTCTCCGCTACGGAACTTCTCAAGATTTTGACTTCTTCTGGAACCAATACCTCGGAACAAACTTGGCTAACGAACAGGTCGTGATGATTACAGCGGCAGGCTGCACTCAAGACCAGCCCAGCTTGAACAGATTCCTCGCTAATATTGCTTCTGGATCTGATGATAACACTATTATTAGAGCTCAAGACTATAGCGCCGCTATTAGTTCAGCTGTCACTAGTAACGAATACAACACTATGAGGGTCTTCCAATGGCTGCAGGGTAATCTGCAGAGAGTCAATGCGACGTAAGTATAATGCTGTGTTACTTTTAAATAACTGGTGCTATAATTTACTTTCATCTCATCTAAAAAGTGGTTAGATTTGGAAAATTGTTTTCAGCTTTTGAGATTTTTTTCTGCCAACTGCCTCTAAAACTGCGCTGACCTTATTCCTTTTTATTCCACCATGATTATACCAATTATTATAGTATAGATAAGCTAGAACAAAAACTTTTGCATCACATTCATATAATTTTGTTTACGCAATTACTGAATTTACGTAGATATTACCAGAAGCAATAGCAACGCTTTATGTATCCTAAAATGAAGAAATATTACAATTATGCTTATTGATTGCAATTATTTTGTATTACAGAGGCATTCTCAACACCATGCTGACCTCGATCACAAGCCGTCTATTGACTGAGGCAGACATCACTGCGGTAAACTTTTTTGCTACTACATGTGGATTCTTAGATATATACCCTATTTATAATACAAATTTTCATGTTGACCTATAAATACCTCCTCAACCATTTTTAAAGACCTACGTTTCTTATAATATCTAGAAAAAAAATATTAACTCTCCTTAATTTCTAGGTGCAAAATTGGTTGGATACAAACCAGGAAACCCTCGGTCCTTCAGCCTATAGTGCCGGTACAAGTGGCACCAGGACTTCGAGCCTTAACATCGAGTTTTATAGACAAAGGGTGAGCGAATTCAATGTGTACTTCGAAACAGGATTCGTGGATGAATTAAATCCTACTACACCCGCACCTGAGACCACATCAACAGTGGCTGCTACAACCACTCCAACGACAGTGACTACAGCCCCAACAACAACTGCTTCTACGACAACAGCAGAGACCACTACTTCTACGACTGAAGCCCCTACCACTACTACAACAGTTGCTTCGACGACCACCGAGTCAACAACAACCTCTGTACCTGATTCAGCGAACATTGCTACTCTTAGCTTCGTCACCTTAATAGTGACCCTTGTCATTAATATGGCCTAATTTTATAAACTATTTTATATAATGAGTAATATAGTGTATTTTTGTAAGAATATTTGATAAAGATTTTGAGATTTTTTATATGTTATAATAAAGCTATTTATTTGATTCGATTGTTTGGTGTTCGATTATTCTATGATCTGGATTATAAATCAGAAAAAAAAATAGGAAATTTTATGTTGGCGAAACAAGCCTGAGAAACGAATCATATCGTCACGTCGAAGTCATTAAATTTTTATTTTTTTTTTACCCTTGAAATAAAGTCAAAATTTTATTTTACTAAAATACAATATCTTCAATAAGTAAATCCAAGGCGAAATGAACAATTTTTTCGAGAGCGCTAAAGTGATGAAACTATTCAGTTACTTATCTATTTCAATTAAACCAATACATAATATTTACATAATATATAAGCTAACAGACTTAAAATAATAATTATAATATGTACAAATGTAAAAAATATATATATATATAATTATAGGGCATCAAAAAATTCGTCCGCATCGCTGTCAATAGGAAAAGTGCCCAAAAGGCTGGCAGCATTGCCACGTTGTATGGCGATGCTGATTCTTTGGCCAAAGAATAGGCCAGCCCTTTGGTCACGTGAAGAGTCGACCAACCGCTTGGAGATGTCTCGGAAAACCAAGTGGGCACTCGGACCCCATGGCCCTAGTGTTTCAACCCCAAATTATTACATTGAATTGATTATAAATGAACGGAACGGGAGGATTTAAGTAGAAGTAAACCTAGTCAATGACGAAACTGAGTGCAGGGACTTTTGCGTCATTCATAATTAACCAGAGCGAATATCGCCTATTTAAATTTTTATTTTTTTTATTTTTTTTTGAGATAGGTTTGCTCTTGACTCTAGTCTAGGTCAG
The DNA here is from genome assembly GCA_947568875.1 of Fissipunctia ypsillon. Classification (NCBI taxonomy): domain Eukaryota; kingdom Metazoa; phylum Arthropoda; class Insecta; order Lepidoptera; family Noctuidae; genus Fissipunctia; species Fissipunctia ypsillon. Next base: position 21,799,134 of record OX387649.1, read on the forward strand.
AGATGACAGAGACAAAGTCGACGATGGAGCGAGCTTACCCAGAAGAAGCCTGTTCACTCTCACTTTGAAGAGATCGGGGTTGTATGCGTTCGGAAACACATACGCAGGCAGAGTTCCATTTGAATTTATTAAGCGTATCAGCATGAAGACGATTAAGATAATGTTTACTTACTTTAGGTATAGTATTAATTAGGCAATTATACCTTCATGATAATGTGCTCATAATTACAGTTGTCTAACTGGTTGTGAAATGTGGATCTTTAGCAGTTTGTACTTTTTTGTTATTATTTTTAGGTACCTACATAAGTTATTTGAGTATAAATCATCAACTAAGGGACAATTTGACCAAACTTTTGTACCTTATTTAGACAGACTTTGTCCTGTCCACATTTCAATAATTCATACAAAATTCCCATAGAAAATGCACTTTAAGTTTTCCCGAATTTTCCACGACGGCGACACTTGACTAACAAAAATTAGCACTTTAAAGCTTAATGTCTCAGAAACGGATCCCTTAATCGAAAAAATATTTTCACAAACCCGCAATGTTTTTTAAAGATTTATCCTACCTTACGTGTACCCTAAAAACATATTTTTCATGATTTTATTTACCACTTTCTCGGCGAGATTAATATGTATATCCATGTCAAATTATAGCTTTCTAGTACTAAGAGTCTCTGAGCTAAGCTGCGGATGGACGGACAGACGGATGTACTACATGGAGAAACTACATGGGTTCCTTGTTGACTGCGGAACCCTGAAAACGTGTGCGGTCGGGGGACCCCCGTCAGGAACGAAGTTCCTTCTCACCTAAGACTTAAAAACAAAATTTTTGGATTTACATTTTTTCCTCACTATCGACTTTAGCACCCTTGAAAACTATGAAAACGACACCCATGACAAAAATTTGAAAATTTTCGGAGCCGCCATCTTGGATTTTCATTGTGACTAAATTCAATTTGAAATAAGTCGCATGGAGCAGGCATACAACTATGAATACTTTTTCGTTTGTGACGATTTCTGCCAGTTTACTCCAACCGCAAGCCGCTAAAAAAAACATAATTCTAAAAATGCATGGTTAAGCAGACGTTAATTATTACCTTAACTTTAAGCAGCTTTTATAAATAAATCCATCCAAACTAATCCGAAAGTAACTCTGTCTGTCTGTCTGTCACCTTTTCATGCTATAACAGCTGTACGGATTTGGATGAAATTTGGCACACGGATAACCTTAATTCGGACAGGATACTTTTAATCCCGGTAGTACGTTTCCGTGGGATTTTTCTGACCTTCACGTAGGCGGAGCCGCAGGCAAAAGCTGGTGTTAAAAAATAATTTGCTAATACTTTGATGTTTAGAGCTTATAATTTTAGTAAAAGTGTCGGCGATCTTGCAATTTCATTAATGCTGCATCGATATCTGGCGACTTTTATGAGTCTTTTATTAGTCATATACCAACGATGCTTCGATGTTGTTTCACATTTTAGAAACTCGCTGTAATTGAGAACAATTGAGCATCGACCTATGGTCCGTAGATGGTAAGCTAAGCGACTGACATTCGAATTTGAGCGCATTGTTACTGATTGTGTCTTGAGTCACTGTATCGAGCTTTAGACAAGTTACTAAATCGCTGGTCACTGAAGGTAGTGTTTAAGGTCGCGTCCTAACACATACTCACCCAATCAATCGAGTTGCGTTTGTATGTACGTCATAGTTCATACAAACAATCGCATCGATCGCGTACTCGTGCGACGATCTCTTTTGGTTAGGACGCGAGGTATATAGCACAAAGTCACTTTGTCCAGCTATCGAAAAAAAAAAACTAAATTGCCGATACTAATGTATCCTTTCTGCTATGGCCCAAAGTCATGAATCACATGAAATATATCATTTTATACGGACTTTCATAACCAATCGGCAGTTTACCGAAAGTGTAAATTCTGTTGACATCCCATTTTTTTTTCTTTTTTTTTGAATGAATGAATGAATGAATGAATTTATTTGTAAGAATATAGGTAGCTAACATAAGTTCTTAAGATATATGGGTTTCACTATATTCGGCATTTCCGCCGTACAAATATTTAGATTTTACATCTTGGTTATACTTATAGCATGCAGTACACATTTCATAATTTAAATTTAGATTACAATGCAATTAATAAAATTAAAATTAAATACAATTCTATTCATTTAAAAGAATAATTTATATTAAAAATAGCGATCAGTAATAATGATGTCATGCCAATAAAAATAGCAATAATAATCAGAGTATTTCAATATTATTTAAGTAATGTTAATATGTAGATGCCATAATAATTATAGTAAATAAGTTTTACATTTTACACTCAAAATATTCATTGATGGAATAAAAACATCTGTCACACAACCAGTTATATAGTTTTTTATTAAATTCTAAGTCTGTAGCATTTCTAAATTCTTCGGCTAAGTGGTTATATATTTTCACAGCCATGGTATAACAATTTTTGTTGCATAATTTTAGTCTATTACGCGGAACTACTAGTGGCTTTTGTGTTATTTTCCTCTTTAACTTAGCTTTTTCATCTTTTTCAAAAAGCGAGTAATTGTTTTTTAACAGATAATAACAGTATTTATTTTACTATTGACATAATTTAAAACCTAACAATCTTAAAATAATAATAATAATATGTACAAGTATTTATATAAAAAAGGAGGGGAAATAATCAGAGGGCATCAAAAAATTCATCCGCATCGCTATCAACAGGAAAAGTGCCCAAAAGGCTGGCAGCATTGCCACGTTGTATGGCAATGCTGATTCTTTGGCCAAAAAATAGGCCAGCCCTCTGGTCATGTGTGGAGTCGACCAACCGCCTGGCGATGTCTCGATAAACTAAGTGGGCACTCGGACCCCATGGCCCAAGTGTTTCAACCCCAAACGGCTCGAATATATAAGTCCCAACAAGATTGGAGTATTTGCGCCATTTGAGGTTTTCCGCACCCGCAGCAGCCGCTCCAGCACAGCCTGCCGTGCTAGGAAGATGAGATGGCGCAAGGGTGTCGACACACATCCCATTTTGATTGGAGCAGTGAAACTAAACCGATGCGTATTAAGAGCATTTTTTGAAATTGCGCTAATGATTTTGCAATAAAAATAATACTATAGAGGCATGAGGAACAGGGTGTAAAGTTCACTCATCCTCTATGGAAAAGGGAGGATCCTCCGACCAGACGGGTGTTGTGTCTGGTGGGCTACCGACGGTTGATGTCGGGTTGTTGTATATATGCTAGTCGCGCGGTAAACTCTGATTGCGCGATGCAGGATTTTTGCGTGACGTCAGTGTGACGCGTTCCATTGTGGCGATGTAGATATGCCGCCACAATACCAAAAAGGAACTCCGGAAGCTTTTAAAATTCAAACAAATTATAATTAACTGGTGAAATGTGGGTGCACTATTGGCACACCTCTGCCCAACCCTTCGGGGAATACAGGCGTGATTTTATGATAAGTTACAAATTATAATAGTAATAAAAGCTAATATGCTTGCTCGTCTCTGACGCATCGGATCGGAAATGTGGAGATCCGGCATTGAACTAAAAGAGTCGACATAGACCACAGAATAGGGAAGTTGAAACTGAAATCGATGACCGTTGGGGTAATCGTAAAAAATAATGCCCTCAGGCTAGGTGTAGCGTTTATTTTCACAGGCTGGCTAGTAGCAGCTGCGTAAGATAGAGCAGCCGTGGAAGAAAATTGTTTAGGTAGTTTTGCAACAATTTCGTGAGCACCAAATGAATCTCTTTCTTACTCAAAATGTTGATATTCACATATGTATTAAGGCCGATTACAATTAAGCTCTCGTACCTATATTTGATAATGTGATATCAATAATGAATCCAATCAAAGCTTGTATAGATAAACACTAAACGTAATATGATAATGCATGGATGTCCTAGAACCAATTCGAAGATATGTGACATCCACCAACCCGCACTGGGCCCGCGTTGTGGATTACGGCCCACTCCCTCTTACTGAGAGGAGGCTTATGTCCCAGCAGCGGGAACATTGTAGGCTGATTATGTAAAATGATAACTTTGTATGACTTTGTACCAGGCGCAGATGAGCATGAGTATATAGCCGACAAAGTGGACCCATACTTAGTGAAGATCGTGGTGATTTCTATGGAAGGGCAAATGTTGTCTCGATGCATTATTAGACGGTCTCTGACCAACAATAGACGTCTTGTCACTGAAATGCTGATGATGACTTTGTGTGATGTGGTTTATATAGATTCTGATGATGATAATATGAAAAATGGCAATAGTGTCATTTATGAAGTTTTCTTTACGGTAAGGTAACCTAATATATTTGTTCCTGAATTCATTTAGAAAGAGTCTGCTGAATTGTTGTAGGAAGTTGCCATCATGCTTTTTCAATTATATTGAGAAAGTTTAACGGTTATTACTTTGTTTTCAGGGGTACAGGAGGATGCTGATGGTTTTTTCTCGAGACACCATAACTTGTCGCTTAAAATATGGAAATTATGTGGTTCGATTGAAAATAGGATGATAAATTTATCGTATTTAAATTATAAGCTAATAGCCAGCTTATATAGAGCAGTGCTGGCCCAGTGGTAACAGCCGTGACTTACGAGTTTAGGTGGTAGGTTCGAACTCAGAAAGACAGACGCTATACTTTATCTAAATTGTTTCATTAACCACTGTTCTCAAAATGGTGAAGGAATACATCGGGAGGATGCATGTCCTAGAACCAAAAATTCAAAGACATGTGACTTCTTCCATTCCGCGCTGGGCCCTTGTGGTGGATTACGGCCCACTCCTTCAGGATATTTTTTGTATTTTCCCTCCGGAACTTTTTAGATATTTGTGGTGCACATAATAAATAGTATTCTTCTATCTATCTATCGATCCCTCTCACCGAGAGGAGGCCTGTGTCCCAGAAGAGGGAACATTATTCTGATTATGCTAGCCAGCTTGTGCTAATAGTGGTAATAGATTGAATTAATGTGGTTCATATGGTTTTTCAAAATCACATATCTTGCTTGCGGATATACAAAAAATACGACTCAATTCCTCAAATGAGTAACCAGCAGTGAATAATTACATATCAGAGTTATACTCGAAAAACAAAAAGTATCTTATCTCTTGATTACACGATAACTTTGGATTTCAGACATGCTTTTGATCAAACTCTGTTCATCGAAAATATTAATGGTAGGTACATAAAGATAAGTAAATAATTATTGATAAATATATAATATTTTAACTATGACTCTCTAGTCGCTCGTTTGGTACCGTCCGGGACAGCTATGGGTAAGTCGTGTTTTAATACAATAATTGATAACGTAAAGTAGCACAGCCTTACTGATTAAGCGTGATACGCAAATAAATTGCGATGCATTGAGGTGATACAATTTGTTTTTTTTCTTTAAATACCCAATTTGGAATTAGGTATTTTATCGTTGAAGGATATTGATGCATTTATATTATACATCATTATGAATATAAAAACAAAAACTTCATATATTTTGTCCTTGAACTTTGAACCCATAGATTTAACACTAAAATCAACCTACATTTAAATTTTAAACTAGTATTCCAAACAAGAGCGACACTTACTATAGTCTTTCTTTTAAAATTATTTTTATCTTCACCTGATTCTCGACCAGCCATTTATATGACTTTTTTTCCGTAGGTACCAACATGTTGCTTCCGACTGTCCTCTGTATTCTCCTGGGGTCGGTCACCACCATCCCTCAGGAGGACTTCAGGTCTAACTTGGAGTTTCTTAACACCGACTCTGAGGTAGACCTAGAAAGATACCGTCTGAGTGACGTTGTGCAGCCTACTGACATTGATGTCGATCTTGACGTGAACCTTAACACGGCTCTATTCACTGGCATTGTTCAAATGAACGTTTATGTAAGTATATTTTGAATTAAATAGTGTGCTTGTACCTACTTTTGTAAGAATCTTAGGTCTCGAAACTCTTGTCCAATTTGTTTCCACTGTGAGCTATAATTCGTTTAGAGATAGGAATCAGTGGAAGTTGTTAGAGGAGGCCTTTGCCGAGAGACACACTAAATTATGAGACATTCTGTAAGTTTCTACTGAAAAAAAATAACAGAACGTGAAAAACTGATCAGAATTAAAGGTCTTATAAATATTGTTATAAGAATCGAATATATATTATAAATATTGTTATTGTTATAAGAAGAATCTTATAAATATTGTTATAAGAATCACCCAAAAAACAGTCAAGCTTAAGTGAGACTGGGCCGGACAAGGTTACCGCATGCCAAACAAAACATGGGCCAAATCTACCACCATGTGGGTCCCAAAAAACATCCGTCGACGTCGAGGCAGACCCAGGAGAAGATGGCGAGACGAGCTTGACGCCTACAGACAGGATTAGTCCACAGCAGCTCCAGACAGAGAGGAGTGGATAGGAGAAAGAGAGGCCTTTGCCCTGCAGTGAGACAACTCAGGCTAAAAATAAAAAGAATCACCCCCTTGATACCCCGCTACCCTCGCATACTTCAAATGGACTTATCATTTAGGAAATAAGAGCTAGATTTTTATTTATATGCAGTTACTATAAGCGACGCTTATAGCCAATGTCCAACAGTGGATATCTATAATGAAGATGATGTTGATGACGATGAAGAAACTATAATGAAAATAATAGTGACTGCCTTTTTATCATTTATGCACTTGCAACTTCAAGAGCTGATTCAAGACTGTGCATGGTGTTCTAGGTTAATTGTTCCCTTGTACCGAGAAACTTGTTACTTGGGTTTTTCCTTACGGGAATATTGATTAACATGCCCGAAATTTCCTTTTGTTGCGTGGATTTTTACAATAGGTGGTTTTTATATGAGAGTTATTACGTAACTGGTGAAATGTGGATATACTCGTAGGTAAAAAGGCTGAGGTATTGCAATGGTAGGCGCCCTTGTAGGGAATAAAAACATGTTTGTTACCAACATAGAAACTTTTAACTCTGTATTATGAGTGAAAAAAAAATTTAATCTTCACCAGTAGGCTACGAAGATTTAATATTTTGTGATAACTTGCGCAATGTTTTTACTCAGTGGAATGTAACTAAGATTTATGAATATTTTTAAGCGTGTTATAGTTTGTTCTACTAATAGATTATGAACAAGACAAAGTTTTACATTAAACCCCTATCAATATTATTAAAAAAAAGTCATGTTGTCATCTATCTAAAGCATTTACTGTAACTAAGTGTAATATTTCCTTATGGATCTGAATTAGTGATTTCAATATATTTTTTTATCAAATTTTTACAACGCTATGCGGATTATCGTTATCCGATGATAAAAGAGTCCCATCGTAATTATCGATTATTATCGTATATTGAAATTAAATTAAAGGCACAAATTGTTCGTGACTAAGCAATATTTTTTATAACTTATGATGGCGTTTATATCTAAATCCGTGTTGCATTAGTATTTTATAATTTAATTGATTACTTTTAACGGAATTTTGTAGGTAGGTACCTAATGTACCTAAAACTGTATTTTTTATTTGTGTATTTTTTGTTTGGTTTTGTGTGTGTTTTGGTTTGTTTTGTTTGTTTTTTGTTTTGTTGTTTATATTTAGTCCCCATTGTATTCATCGTCACATCTTCCCACGAGAAAATGATAGGTAGGTACTCGTATATAGATTAAATACATCAATAGAGTCAGAAAAACACAAACTTGGAGAAGGCTTTGCCATATCAACACACAACACAAATCCATCAATCCATAAATGCATTTATACTAAAGTCCAAGAAAGTAAACGTGTGTCAATAAATATATTTTTTTAAACATATTTTCACCCTGAACCGCAGAAAACGCAGGTCACATGCATGAAAAAAATCAGCTATTCTGTATGTTTTGTCGATTTATGTGAACACATAAGTATAGGACGGCTGATTTGGTTTCGCGATTTCAAGGTTGGTCCCTTATCTAAAGTTGATCATAATGTTCTATGGTACACAAAAACTAAGGTTATAATATACGCTCGTTCCATCTGAGACCTCATCCATTGTTTTATACCGGTCAAGGTCAAGAGCTGGTATATAACATAACATCACGTCTTGTTTCCCCGAAGGGTTAGGCAGAGGTGTACCTATAGTACACCCACATATCACCAGTTATGTTTAAGTCTCACGTAATAGGGGGCGAGCCTATTGCCATCTACCGGGCGAAAATCCAGACCCCAGGCTGCTACTGAGAAATTCCAGATAGAAAAACCCAATAACACTTTGCCCGACCTGGGAATCGAACCCGAGACCTCATGCTCAGCAGTAACGCTTGCGACCACTAGACCCACGAGGCAGTCATATAAAAAAAAAACAAGAAAATAGAAACGATTGAATTGATTAATTAATAATTAAATTTTCTCTCCAGGTACAGGAAGACAACCTCCAGCAGATTGTTTTCCATCAAAATGTGGTTTTAATCACAGGTGTAAATGTTATCAACAATACCAACAATCAGCACGTGAACCTCCAATTCCCAGATCCTTTCACCACCGACTCCTACTTAGAGCTCATACATATCAACTTCGCTGCACCCATTAATAGGGGCAACTACACAATCACCGTCCGGTACAACGGAAGGATTAACACCAATCCGCTCGACCGAGGCTTCTACAGGGGTTACTACTACCAAAACAATCAATTGAGGTGAGATTTGATATTATATTTAAAACTAGCTTCTACCCGCGACTTCATCCACGTGAAATTTCTTGACCCCCGATCCACCCCGTCGCATCGCATTGCCTGCCCGCGCCATTACTTCGCTTTCGTTTATCGTTCTTTCTGACTTTTTTATTTTTGCTCGGCTCCTAAGGGTCGTAGCGTGCGTCTAAGGTATAGCCTTCCTCAAGAATTGGGCTATCAAATGCAAAAAGAATTTTTCAATTCCGACTGGTAGGTCCAGAGATTAGTGCATAAAAAGAAACAAACAAAAAACAAATGAACTCATTTGCTTTTATATTAGTAAGTTAAGGTATAGATTTACCGAGCAAGTCATCATTCTCTTGTCTTATCCCTATTTATTTGGAGTCGGCGCAGCATGTTTTCTTCTTCCATAATACCTAGCACTTGACCTGCATTAAGTTATGCGTTAAATCAATCAATACATATAAAAATAAAAGTCCTGACACCCTCACTAAATCACTGACTGACTCAGCAACGCCGAGCCTGAACCCTTGGACCTAGAAAATTGTAATTTTGCATAGAGTTTCACGGACTCATCGAAATTCCCACGGGTTAGGAAATTCATGGACGGATGAAGTCGCTGGCAAAGTGCTAGTTGTTGGTAACGGTACAAAAAAGTCATACGAATGTCGAATTTTGAAATACAAAAGAAAAACACACACAGAAACTCACGACTTCTTTCCATGGGGGTATGGGTATGGTAGGCATTTTGAAAAAGAGTGAAAGCAGACATGAATAATACATTTACACCATATTCACTGATTGATTGACTTTACTTTTGAAATGTTTTGCAGGCTGTACGCCACGACTCAGTTCCAGCCATACCACGCCAGGAAAGCTTTCCCGTGTTTCGATGAACCACAATTCAAATCCCGCTTCACAATCTCTATTACTCGTGACCGCAGCCTCAGCCAGTCTTACTCCAACATGGACCGCAGTAGCGTCCAAGAGTAAGTGTGGTAATTCTGTACTTCGTAGTTTTTCTTTTAATTGCAAGTGACTCACTCGTGATTAACATTACAGACTCTGATTAGAGAGTCTGTAATGTTAATAAATTCAAAGTCAAATCGTTTATTTCAAATAGGCAAATGAAACACTTTGGAACGTCGAAGATTAACAAGAAATTAAATAGTAAAGGGTCTTTCAACAAGGACGGGTCGATGTTAAAATTGAATAAAACAAGATGTGTGTGAGATATTAACGAAATTTATTTTTTATTTAAAAGGCCCATTTATGCCATTATGGATGGAATATGACATCGTTCAGATATCCGCCGCGGCTTCGTATGGTGGCACGCATCCGAGAGGTCCAATTTGTAATGACTCTGCTGCATAGATCCGGCTGAATCCGAGCGATGGCCTGCGTTATGTTGGCTTTCAGGGCAACGGTCGAATGTGGTTTATTGGCATAGACCTGCGACTTCAGAAAACCCCACAAGAAAAAGTCTAGCGGAGTCAAATCACACGATCTTGGTGGCCAATTCACGTCACCTCTGCGAGAGATAACTCTACCCTCAAACCGTTCAGGCAGAATGTCGATTGTGTCGTTCGCTACCCAGACCCAAGTCCCGACGCAAAATTGTCCAAGTTGAGGTCTGCGAAAGGCTAAGTTCTTGAGCACGGCGAGAAATCGACTGCCTCGGAGTCTCCTGAACACTCTCACGTACAGCGGCGATGTTCTCGGCCGATCTGGCGTTCCTTTGACGTAAAGGTGTTGGTTGGTTGTTTACCGAACCGGTGGTCTCAAATTTAGTCACCAATCGTTGGAGAGTGGACTTTGAAGGGCCACCGCGTCTGCCGTAAAATGGGCGCAATGCGCGCAACGTTTGCACTAACGAACACTCATTTTGATAATAAAGTTTTATCATTTGCACACATGCTGCTCAACCGTGTAACTTGCCATGGTGATTTGGCATCACTGACTGCATAATATACATACAACAGATTTTACAGATCCCACCAAAATAGTATGGCTGCCACAGACTGTCAACATCGACCCGTCCCTATTGGAAAACCCTTTATAAGAAGCAATATGGATGCAATTATTTAATGAAAACTTTAATGAAAATTTTCCATTTTCCGTTTTCCATTTTAAGTTGAATAATAAAGCATTTGTAAATGTTGATATTAAAGTAATAAAAAATATATAACTTTATAGCACTCGCGTACAGGAGCGGTATAAAGATATAAATGAGGTCAAGATTACACCTTAGTCCAAAAAAATGAAAATTTTACCTTCTAATATTTTGCAGCTATCTACAAATGTAATCATGAAATGAAAAGCAGAAGTATGTTATTATTTTTATGTAAAAGTTAACAAAAAAATGTACAAAGGCTTACTTAATACCTAAGGCAGTCCTACCAGGTATATTGTGTTCTCATGAGATGAAGTAACATCACACGCAATTTCTTGTGTATTATAATTATTTTCAATAAAATTCTGGATTAAATTGTGGCATTTTTTTAATCTGATTTTATAAACTTCAACAGACTAGGCGACCGTGTTCGCGAAACTTTCTACCCTACTCCCATCATCTCTGCTTACCTGGTCGCTTTCCACGTGAGTGACTTCGTCGCTACTGAATTAACCAGCACCCCTGCCAAACCCTTCAAGATCATCTCCCGCCAAGGGGTCACCTCCCAGCACCAATACGCTGCCGAAATCGGTCTCAAGATCACCAACGAATTGGACGATTACTTAGGTATCCAGTATCACGAGATGGGACAGGGTAATTTGATGAAGAACGATCATATTGCTCTTCCTGACTTCCCCTCCGGTGCTATGGAAAACTGGGGAATGGTTAACTACAGGTATGTTTAAGACAAATTATACAAAAAGGTCATTTTAAGTTGCATGCTCACTCTATATGCAACGATATAAATGGCTACTTATCGACGGCGAAGTGCCAATGCCTCCTAACTGACATTTTTTGGAGAAATTTACTTTTTATCGTTTTGAATTAAAAGGCGTTATTCGCATGTTTTAAAATAAAATTTCTCGATTCCTCGAAAAGTGTAACTTAGGAGGCACTTCGCCGTCGTTATTTGTCTTATTTTCGCTAAAATATCATAAAATGTTTATTGTCATTTCATTTTAGGGAGGCGTACCTCTTGTATGACCCAGAAAACACCAATTTGAACAGTAAGATCTTCATTGCTACTATCATGGCCCACGAGCTTGGACACAAATGGTTCGGTAACCTGGTCACTTGCTTCTGGTGGAGTAACTTGTGGCTTAATGAGTCCTTCGCTAGCTTCTTCGAATATTTCGGTGCTCACTGGGTAAGTTTTAAAATTGTCTTGTATATTTTAATCATCCACAGATAATTCAATGTCACATCTAGCTTTCGGAAAGACAATTCTATTTAATAAAAAAAACTGTTTTTGACTTTCCAAAGCGCCTATTAATGATCTGATTGAAATTCATGATTTAGCTTTGACACACTTTATGTGATTACAGGCTGATCCCAGCTTAGAATTAGATGATCAATTCGTGGTTGACTACGTACACAGCGCGCTCAACCATGATGCTGGCGCGGGCGCTCAGCCCATGAACTGGATCGGAGTCTCCAGCAACCCCTCCATCACTGCTCACTTCAGTGTCACCAGCTATGCCAAGGGAGCTTCCGTCCTTAAAATGTTGGAGCACTTCGTCGGCCCTAGGACCTTCAGGAATGCCCTCAGATATTACTTGAGAGACAAGTAAGTTCAAGCACTTAAAACCTATGGTATTGTATACATAAAGAGGCATGCGTCAGTTTTGTCTGGCCAGTGGCGTCTACATTCTTGAATAATCTAATCAATTAAATTATGATTTATTAGTGCCACAGATTTTTAAGAGATGAAGCGATAAAATACCGTTAATGTATGTTATACACAAGATGTAACATAAATAACGCACAACCTCTTAAGGGGCCATTGTACTCATCATTATGAACAACTTTTACTATGGAACCAAACTTGAAATCGCGAAAAAAAATCAGCTGTTCCCTACATTTTGACGAGTTATGCGAACATAAATGTAGTGACCAGCTGATTTTTTTTTCGCGATTTCAGGTTTCGTCCCCTAGTAAAAGTTGTTCACAATTATGAGTACAATGACCCCTTAAGAGGTTGTGCATTAATTATGTTACATCAAAAGGTGTAACATAATTCAATATAAAGGCTATCTTTTTAGATAGCCTTTATATTGAAATACCGAAAATAACCACTTCTAATATATTTATTTATTTAATACTTTAAGCACACAAATTTTAATGTACAGAGGCGCTGCCACCACCGCTCCGCCGCCGTCCGTCCGTATTTAAATGTTAATATCCTTGTTTAACCGCGATTCTTTAATTTTTTTATTTTTCTCCAGTGCTTACGGCCTCGGTACTCCTAAAGACATGTATGAAGCTTTCAAACTGGCTGTATCTGAGGATTTCACGTACAGTCGTGATTTCCCTAATGTCGATATCGAAGCACTGTTCGACAGCTGGGTCCAGAACGCGGGCTCCCCTGTCGTGTCCGTCAGCAGAAACGCCGATACCGGTGTTATGACCGTCACTCAGGTTAGTTTCATTTATAGCTTTAAATTGTTAAGCCGTTTTAATTCATTTGAATGGTGTTATTGTATTGTGTACTTTTAGAGTTCTTATCCTAAAACTAAGACAGAATCAAAACCTAAACTAGATATATTTCAGAGACAAAATTTTGTGAAAACTTACGCTTCCATCTGACCAAAACAGTGCATTTTGGCGTGATTTTGAGTCACTGAATTTGGCCCTTCACTTAAAAGAAAACTAGGGCTCTTATTTCCATAAGAATTAATATTATAATAGGTTTTTATTATATCGTACTTTTACATTTGTTCGATCATTTATTCTATTATTCTTGTTACAGAGCCGTTATCTGCTCTCTGGTACTCCGGCCGTACAGACGTGGCAGATTCCTCTTACTTGGACCCAAGCGGGTCAGCTTGACTTCAACAGCACCAGACCTAGACATGTCCTCACTGGACAGTCTACCACCCTCACCAGCACTTCAGGAAACAACTTTGTTATTTTCAACATTGCTCAGTCTGGTATGAATAAGCCGTAATGACCTTATTAAGAGTTTCAATATATTAAAATTTGTTTCAATGTATAAAAAAAGAAATATATAAAATGAAAAAAAATAATTGGCACAGATAAAAAATGCATTTTAACAACGTAAAAAACTACTACTACTACTATTCACGATAATTATAAATAATGATACGTTTGACTCAAAAAAAAAAAAAAAAAATATGCAAACACAATGTGATAGTTTTGCTGAATGTTTATGATTTATCGCCAAGCCAGAGCGCAGCGTAGATATATTTACGATTAACATGAACATTATTTTTATTCTAGGTTTGTACCGTGTCAATTACGATATCAATAACTGGGAGCTAATTTCAACTTATCTGAAGAGTAATAGCAGGCAAAACATTCACAAGCTGAACAGGGCTCAGGTATTTATCTCAACAATATGTAAAACATTAAGCTCTTATTGTTGTAATCGGGTAAAAATAGTAACCACAGTACTTCTCAGGCAGAAATATTCATCTTTAGACTACATTGCCAATATAAATTTTTATTGTGTTCGTAAAATACCTTTTTAAACTTACGGCATACTTAGAATACTCTTTAATATGTACATCATAAATATTACAGATATAAAAGTAGAAATTTTACAAGGAGTTACACAATGGGCAGGTTTATCGCTAAGAGCGATCTTTTAAAGACAACCAGAGAGATTACTTAGAGAGTGGTGTAAAGAAATGACTACACAACATTGTTTAAAAGTAGTTGCAAGTTACCTGCCTGTAGGAGTGTAGACATACTAAATAGCTTGTTTGACTATATATAAGGTCACATGAAACAAGTTCTGTTTTACCTTGTATGATTTCTAAAACATGTTTTTCATCTGTTACTAGATCGTCAACGATGTCTTGTACTTTGTGCGTTCCAACACCCTCAACAGGACCACCGCATTTGATGTACTTGACTTCCTGAGGAGCGAGACTGACTACTACGTATGGAACGGCGCTCTTACCCAGCTCGATTGGATCATGCGCCGTCTTGAGCACATGCCTAGAGCTCACGAAGCCTTCTCTGTACGTATCACAGTATTAATATGTTTCATCTCACAAATAAGTTTTCAAATATTTTTTGGAGTACGTGTGCTGGCGTTTAGTAATGCATAATAACAATAACGTAACATTAAAACTGTTTATACCACAACTTGTGGCAATAGCTCAACAGCTATACGAACTACGCATGACATCTGACGTCACACAATTTCGGCATCTCGCAAGCAAAGTTTATGTTGTCGTAAGTATGTACGCTGATTTCGCGCGTATACAACAGTCCGTCAATAACCATCGGGCAGTAACCGACCAGACACAACACCTGTCTGGTCGGAGGATCCTCCCTTTTCAATGGAGGTTGAGGAACTTTCCATCCTGTTTTTCATGCCTCTAAAAACTAGTACCAATTGAAACGCCAAGAATAAGTAGCAAATAAAATTATTTTAAATGTTTATTTCTCGTTTCGCAGAGTTACATGCGTGGACTCCTCAATAACGTCATCAACGACCTCGGCTACAATGAACGCGCCACCGACTCCACCTCCACAATCCTCAACAGAATACAGATCATGAACGTCGCCTGCAACCTCGGCCACAGCGGCTGTGTTGACGACAGCTTGGCGAAATGGAGAGCGCACAGGCAAAATACATCTATTGTGTAAGTGATAGTGTTCCTTTGCCATTTGAAGGCGCCACTCCACAGTAGCCCACGGCTTAGCTACACACGTTTACTTAGGTTCGGTTTGTATGAAAATGTAGGTGAGATCGTCCACTGTGACCCACGACCAAGCTACGGCTTCTTCTTAGCGTGTCGATGGAAATCTAAACAGACTCGGCCCAGAATTTAGCTACGAGTTTGGCGCCATCACTAGCGTCCATCAGTTCCTGTAACGTGCAGCTGATAGGACACGCAGGACATGATATTATACATATATTTACACTTCAAGGCGGAGTTGTCAATGAATCTCCACCTGAATAGGTTTTCCCTGCTTCGGCCAACCTAGGTCTGGAGTCTGTTTAAAGACTTCCCGGTTATCCAAGGCAACTTATGTCCAGGCGGGAGATCTTCAGCAGGTGGAACAAATGGTTTGGGTAAGGAAGCACTGTCTTGCCACAGCTTCAGTCTTTCTTTTAGATCATTCGCCAGTGACTGGAACGAAACAGTTTAAAAAACTATTTCGGCTTTTCAGCCTTTGTGGCACAAGGATGTTGTCGTGCAAAGGGCTACGTACTAATAATGCGTGGCTGGCAAACAAATTTAATGAACCGCGCAGCTAACGAGGAAAACCACTCTGTGCACATGCTGAATAGCAGTGGACGGTCGACTATATGATGAATTGCATAGCACATGCAACATGGTTATTTAAGAGCTATGAGATCTTAATACATAAATAAAGATTTTTGATTATTCCCACATTTTAAATAGCTTTCCTAATATAAGCATTATGTTTCTAAGATACGACGAAAATGAACGAAACGAGTAATAACTTTATTTGATGGTATTATTTGTTTATGACTGCCTTGTTGGTGTAGTGGTCGCAAGCACTACTGCTGAGCATGAGGTCTTGGGTTCGATTCTCAGGACGGGCAAAGTGTTATTGGGTTTTTCCATCAGAAATTTCTCAGTATCCCGGAGTCTGGATTCATGCCCAGTTTATGACAATAGGCTCGCTCCCTATTACATGGGACTTAAAGATAACTGGCGAAATGTGGGAGTCTTGTAGGTACACCTCTGCCCTTTGGGTATTTCAGGCGTATGTTGTGTGTTTTATTAATAT
The DNA here is from genome assembly GCA_947568875.1 of Fissipunctia ypsillon. NCBI lineage: Eukaryota > Metazoa > Arthropoda > Insecta > Lepidoptera > Noctuidae > Fissipunctia > Fissipunctia ypsillon. The sequence continues at coordinate 21,815,735 of OX387649.1, forward strand.
TAATTGTCTAATCAAAGTATAAATAATATTTTTTTTTTTCAGGGTCCCAGTTAATCTCCGTCGCCACGTTTACTGCGTGGGACTTCGTGAGGGCGACGCCACAGACTACGAATTCTTGTTCGCGAGGTACAACGCCTCGGAGAACACCGCAGATATGGTAGTCATGCTCCGCGCTCTCGCTTGCACCAGAGATCAGGCCTCTCTTCAGCAGTAAGTTTCAAACTCAAACTCAAAGCATTTATTTCAAATAAACCAATTACAGGCACTTTTAAATTGTCAAAGAGTCGGTCAGTTAGTCAGAAAGCTGAAGCTAGTTGCCCATTCCAAAGCGTAGATCTCTATGGAGAAGAACGGACAAGAAACTCCACGGACACTCTTTTAAATCAAAATATTGTTACAAAATATTGGTTATATCATTCATGTTGAAATTAAGTATGTGAGAACAATGTAGAAAGACGTGCACGTTAACGCCGTCCGCAACAAAAAGACCAGAACGAAGAGATGACCAGTCCCTACTGACGGCGCCCGTTCACGAACATGACGCATGGATCAGCACTATTCAGCTCAACCATTTTGAAGGGAATTTAATGATCCAACACACACGCCACCACCAGCGAGACATTTGAGTGAGCATGGCATACTCTCAGTCGCCAGGGCAAATCCAAGTCACTAAAAGACGTAACCAGTTAATGGTAGCTTTATAGTAGGTCATGGGCGCCGGCAGAAATAATTTCCAGGTGGTGCAGATTTTAGTTTTCTTACAATCTTTGCCGTATATGATTGTTAATAAAAAGATGAAATTTTAGTCTGAATGTTCGAGACATTTACAAATTTCTGACTATTCATTATGAATTTATTATATAGGTACCCAGTCGTCACGGCTCACACCTATTTGTTCACGACGATCGAAATTTAAAAATTCTAAGTTGGTGGGCCAGGAGTATAAAAAAATGATTTCCAACAGACGGCTTTTTATCTCAATAATTCCTGTTGATTCCGAGATTCCCAAGGGGTGCAAGTGCACCCCCTGGCACCCCCCTGCCGGCGCCCATGTAGTAGGTATGTACATAGTGCTCACACATGTGCTATGTAATTATACAATACTAAGAGATTTAATCCATATAATGCAAAGATAGTTTTTACAATCAGCAGCTCCAACAATATTTTCGAATGCTAATCAATTAGTTTCTGCGCCCTTGTGGAGCAGCTTGTGGTTTATTGGTTCATAACTATTAGCTTATTATGATGCGACTGGATTTAAACTTCTATTCAAAAGGGAAATATTTAACTATGCGTTGAACAAATTTTTGCAACCATCTTGTATTTTCATTTCGCCCAGACTCCATCGTCAAGTCAAAATGAAATGTTTTTTTTTTTTAACAAGGAGCTCTTTGTTGATTTTTTCATGGTTAAAAATAGATTTCAAAGGTTGACATAGTTGGCCATTAGCCCATTTCATATATCCAGTGCACAAAATTATTATATGCTTTGAATCTATGTAGTAAGTATTCCATCAAATTGCAGATCGTTTTTGATTTTATAAAGGTACACCTTTCAATTAAACAGTTGATCAAAAGTAAAAGAAGAAAAAAAAAGACAAAAAAGGATAAAAAAGAAAGCAAGAAAGAAGAGAGATAGAGATGATTTTGAATTTATTCGACGTTCACAAAAAGAGGAGCAATCATGGGTAATACAATGATTGCACTCAAATGCAAAACGCAAATTGCAAAATGGGTATTATTAGAGATTCGATTAAATACATGTTTAATCAAAACCGATGATATAAAGGTGGGCTTAGACTAAACGAACAAAGAACTAGAACAAGAGCCTTCTAATGTTGATATTCTTGACATTAGACACCAACGTAGGATTGTTCCGTCCTCGTTTGGACAAAAAGAATTTGGTAGTGGAGTGGGGATAGAATGTGCATTCGCTCGTTTTGGTCTAAATCGACCTTTACATGACGAATGCGGTATCATCGATCCGAAAAGAAAATAATTTAGAATCTCAGATAATTTTTATTAATATAGCCACTTACTCACAACTTCACTACTTTAGCATTATGAGTCTAAGCTGATTTTTAGTGATCATTTGTAATAAAAAGCTCCTTAAATTTTTTTGGTTGCAATGGAATTTGAGCTTTGTGACAACTAAAGGAGATTCTAAATTCTAGTTTACGTAATACAGCTATTATTAATAATGTACATATATTCATTACAGCTACCTGCAGCAGAGCATGTACAATGACAAAATCCGTATCCACGACCGTACCAATGCATTCTCCTTTGCCCTGCAAGGCAACCCAGAGAACATACCAGTCGTCCTTAGCTTCCTCAGTACTAACTTTCAAGCGCTTATATCCACGTAAGTATTGTTTATTTTTTATCACTATTAAAAAAAGTAAGTATCCATTAACTAAATTTTGTGTTTTTTTCAGACTCGGATGCCATTACCACATAACATTCTTAAACACTATTGTTTAGGTGCGGATTTCACCAATGGAACTGAACGCGATCATCACTTCTAAACGGCGTTCAAGATCTGTCAGTGTCAATATTTCACAACAATGATGACACTGACAGCTCTTGAACGCGGCTTAGATGTGCTGAACGCGGTCAGTTTCATAGGTGAAATTCGTCCTAAAACTTTAAAAGTTTGTGTTAAATGGCATGTGTTATGAGATTTACCTACATGATTGTTTTGACAGATATGGTGGTGAAGCCCGCCTCAACCTTTGCATCAACGCCCTCGCTCCATTTTTGACTGACTTCCAGAACATCGCTACGGTAAGTGTTGTTTATTAGGGGTGGATTTCACCAATGAAACTGAACGCGATCAGCACATATAAACTACGTTCAAGAGCATTGCTGTCAGTGTCATTATTTTCTTTGGAATAATGACACTGACAGCCCATAAACGTGGTTTATGTGCTAATCGCGTTCAGTTGCATTGGTGAAATCAGCCCTATGTCTGCTTTCTTTTGTAAAGTTTCAACATTTAATACAAATACAGGAAAATATAATTTTGTTTGTATGTGTTAAGAGCGTTTATGACGTATGGCATTTCATACAAACTTTCAAATCCTTGTTTTTCGAATTGAATGAACTGATTTTAATGAAACTTCATACGCATACGTAGGATACATAGGTCTAAAAGTTAGTTAAGAACCAAAATGTCTTATTTATAAAAAGTTAATTGGAAATCTCTGTTTCTATGGAAAATTTAAAATCGGTCGAATTTAGCTGTACCACTATTTTTAGAAAATGTTCTCAATTAACTTTTTAGGCCTATGTATCCCGCTTATACGTAGGAAGTTTCATTAAAATCGGTTCATTCATTTCGAAAAATAATGACTTGAAAGTTTGTATGAAATGCCGTACGTCGTAAACGATCTTAAAAGAAAATATCGTTTCTTTAGTAGCTTCATAGTTTTTTAATTTTTTTTTAGTGCGTTTGCTATAAATTGTTTTCTATTTTCAGTTCCGGTCGTGGCTGTATGGCGCCCAAGCGCAGTTGCCAAGTTCTTCTTTCGCCGCTGGTCAAGCAGTAGTAGACTCAGCTGTGAACAACTTGAACTGGGGTAACGACGCCGCTGTTGAAATATTCAACTTCGTTGTGACTAGGGGCGCTTCCTCCACTATCATTGCTTCCTCAGTCCTCCTCATAGCAGCGATGCTTCTACAAATGTTCCGTTAATTTATTTAATTTTAATTAGAAATTCAATAATTTAACCTTATTTAAATTTAAGAAAGTTGTGTCTTGACTTACAATCTAGAAAATAATTTGCAACGATTTTTAATGTTAATGATTGTAATAAAATTACATAAATAAATAAAATATTTTTGTAAATAAATAATACTTTTATTTTTAGTGATTTATTCTATGTAGGGTCAGCAATAGAAGTAGATTAACACTGTTACTTTTACATGTGAAATCAATAGACCCTAAATTATTAGTTCACTACTTTTCAGGATTTTATGTAATAGCTAAGAGTTTTTATCCTCGGAATTTAGCAGCTGTCCATTTTTTTTTTCTTTTGAAAATAAATTGTGTTAAAAAAAGTGAAGTGTTAATCGATTTTTGTTGCTGACCATACCACCAATAAGCCGGATGGTCTGATGGCTTACAAAATAAATTAAATAATTCATCACCATACACTACACAAACTAGTATTTGTAAGAAGTGGATCACAAATTATGATAAGTATTTTGAAACATTTTGTGTTCAGGAACTATGTATGTTCTGGGATTATATCCTTTGCTAGCCAGATCACAAGGTACAAAGTGCATTAATAACAATCTTCCTATTGCATATTGTAATAGTGTTTTGGCATACCCGCTGCTTGAAGAAGCAAAATTTCTTTAAATCTAATTTGGGGGCAAAACATAACCAACAGGTACTTATTACTCGTACGTTTCAGAGCTTAGACAGACGGGTTGTTGCGGGATGTTCGAAAGAGTTACCGTGGCCCCGGCACAGGCAACAGAAGGAACACGGGTGGGTTTTAGTCAGTAAAAGTCTGACACGCCCTCCCGCTCCGCCCAGAGCGGGAGAAGTCATTTGATGATTTCCCATCCACAAAAAAAAAAAAAAAAAAAAAAAAAAAAAAAAAAAAAAAAAAAAAAAAAAAAGACGGGTTAGAATTCCGATTTGTTTGAATAAAAAAATCATTATGTAAGGCACACCCGCATCGAAGGGTTGCTTCTCGAGTTTGTGAAGGAGTATGTCTATCTAGTACAAGTCATGCAGCTCGATAGACACAACTTTGAGAAAGAAGCCGACAGAAGGATCCAGTTGGGATGGGCAGTATTTGGAAAACTTCGTCAAGTCTTCTCGTCACCTACCCCACAATATTTGAAGACTAAGGTCTTCAACCAGTGCGTCCTGCCCGTTATGACAAACAGTGCCGAAACGTGGACACTGAGAGTTAGGCTGGTCCACAAATTCAAGGTCGCTCAGTGCGCTATGAAGCGGCCTATGCTTGGAGTTTCTTTGATGGATACAATCAGGAATAAAGTAATCCAGAAAAGAACCGGAGTAACCGAAATAGCCTGCAGAGTAAGCAAACTGAAGTGGCAGTGGCCTGGCCATGTTTGTCGAAGGACCGATGTCCGGTGGAGCAGACGAGTCCTGGAGTGGAGACCACGTATCGTCCAGCGCAGTGTGGGATACCCCCCAGCTAGATGGACCGACGACCTTGAGAAGGTGGCTGAGACAGACTGGATGCGGAAGATGAAGGACAGGATTTTGTGGCGCAGCCTGGGAGAGGCCTATGTGCAGCAGTGGACTGCGATAGGTTGAGTTGATTGATGTAAGGCACAGGCACAACAGGTAAGTACATTAAATAGCTACCACAGTGGCACCACCATGTTTAGCGCACCGGAGCTCAACTTTTGCAAGTTTTCTTGCTACAGTCCACGCGTAAGTGCTACTGTCCACCCGAGGTATGTGAAAGAAAGAAAGAAAGAAAAATAGGTTTATTTGTCACAGAAACACGTGCATATAAAACGATAAGAATAATCAGAAAAATAAAACAAAATAGATCCACATTATAATCACGAGCTCAAAACAGAAATAGGTAGAAGCTGCACGTCATGACTGTGACAAGAAGGCTTTCGCTCAGCATGGTGTTGTGCTACGAGGGACCCACAGCACAGCGCGCTGATTTTCAGTGGTCGCCCGAAAAAGACATACGGAAATCAAGTCAGTGAATGACGAGACGTACGGAAATCAAGTCAGTGAATGACGAGACGTACGGAAATCAAGTTAGTGAATGACGAGACGTACGGAAATCAAGTTAGTGAATGACGAGACGTACGGAAATCAAGTCAGTGAATGACGAGACGTACGGAAATCAAGTTAGTCAATGTGAGCGGTGCGACCACACCGTCTCCCCGCACCGTAAACAATGGTCAAGCTAACTCAGTCTGCCAATCTTGTCAATAGCGCCTCCCCAGTCTCACCGCTCACATACCTCAGGTGGTGACAATATAGTGCTTGCGCGCGGACTATAATCTAAACTTCGCTTCAAATAATACGCTGGTGACGTTTCTTGGAATTTAAAAATTACAATTTCAAGGTTGATTGAAAGATGATAGATTGTTTGATCAACCGCTTTTATTTTAATTACTTTGGTGATAAAAATGCTTTGCAGGCTTGCTTCGTAGGTCGCACCGAGCCCAAATAAATTGGTATAATGGCAGGAGAATAATGATGATGAGCTGTATTCATTTACTCAAACAAAGGATTGTAGTACATGTTAATGATGGAAGTTTACAAATAAGTACTTTAGCTATAATTGTGCGGGTGAGCATATAAAAGATAAATATAATAATATCATTCATGATAGTTCATCACATCTAATAAATGACGTGACGCACATACAGGCGACTGCACCTGCAACCCGTCTACATCCTGTCGCCTCATCAGTCTGTACTAATATGTACTAGCGGACCCGACAGACGTTGTCCTGCATGAATCGATCACAGCGCCACTTAACGGGTCGAATTGGGAATATAAACCACCGAGGGACCCACATAAACACACAAAATTTTTCATCAGAAACGGTTCAGACGTTTAGGTGGAGTTCAGTGACATATTTAAGAAGAATGATTTATAGGAGTATACAGGATGAAATTTTTAAGGGTTCTTTGTACTCATCATTATGAACAACTTTTACTATGGGACCAAACCTGAAATCGCGAAAAAAAAAAGCTGTTCTCTACATTAATTATGTTCGCATAACTCGTAAATATGTAGCTGATTTTTTCAGGTTTGATCCCATAGTAAAAGTTGTTCATAAAGATGAGTACAATGAACCTTTAAGAGGTTGCTCGTGAATTCAATTTCATCCTGTATACATACATTAGGATAATAAAGCTGAAGAGTTTGTTTGTTTGAACGTGGTAATCTCTGAAACTACCACTCGGATTAGAAAAATTATTTTTGCATTTGATAGTCCTATTCTTGAGAAAGGTTTTATAGGCTATTTGACATTAAGCTACGATCCTTAAAAGCCGCGAAAAAGGAAAAAAAAGTCAGGAAGAACGCTAAGCGAAAATGAAGTAATAGCATAGGCGGGCGACGCGATGTGATGCGGTGGGTCGGGGGCCGATGAAGTTTTATAAAAATGTGGCTGTAATTTTAGTACCTATATATGAATGAATCTTACGACCTCCACGCGAATGAAGTCGCGGGCAGAAGCTAGTCTATATCTTTATATACAGGGTTACTTTAAATTGACTAGCTAAACTCCACAGACGCGATGGTTATCGATATATGTATAAACATGATAAAACGAAAAAAAATATTAATTTGATGATTTTTTTTTGTTTGGTCATCGACCGCAATTATTGTAACCACTTGAAATATCATTTTAAAATCTGTTTTATTTTGTGTAAACTTCACAGACATGATGGGTAGCGATATCTAAATATGATAAAAAATAAGAAAACAATTTTTTCAACTGATACTTCAAGGAACAACACTAAGAGCGGTCGTTGACCTCCCAAAAAACATCAAATCGTTTTATTTCTTCGTGTGTCAGCCATCGCGTCAGCGGAACCCTGTATAGTAAATTTAAATTACTTTTCGTGTCTGTCTGTGTGACCGCTTAGTTTTTCTAAACTACACATTGGTTTTGATGCAGTTAGAGAACTTGTGCCGGAAGGTTTATGTATTAATAATACTAACTAACTTTAACTAATTAATTTAACTTAGTTAAAGCAATCTCGATATTTTGGTATAGTATTGCTACATCAGTAGATTGAACCCGTGCGAAGCATGGACGGGACGCTAGATTAGGTAATAAGAAAAAATAAAAATACGATTAAGATAAACCAAGTGTTTATCAGAAAATACAACCCACCAACAAGGGTTTTGATTGTAATATCCACGTTAGCGACAAGACTTTAACAACTTTCTGTTGGAAATAAAAACGTCAAATGTATTCAAATAATTGAGATTAGGAAGAATAAATTGATTATTTCATTGCATAACCATTTACACGTTTTAATTTCAACTCGGGAAAAAATCTAAGTTTACCAAATTCCAACTAGATTATAGTTCAAACCATACATAAACACACACATACATAAACTGACGCCTCCTTCCCATGGGGGTAGGCAGAAACCACAGAATGCCACCTGCTACGATCATTATATATACTCCTTTTGCTTCGTTCATACATAGTTCCAACTAATGATATTTTTTTATATATTTGTCATATTATAAAAAAGAAACTAGCGAGATGGGGTCGACATTTTCTATCTGACTACCCCTGAGAAGAAATGGTGACACAAACTTGGCAACAGAAAGTATAGACATAAAAAGTTTAAAAGTAGTAAATTTTAAAGTGACCAAGATTGTCGGTCAGATCATGGGAGGACTGTGTAGATTAGTATCTTTTGAGGATATAACCATAAAGATTTAAGTGGACCAGTCTAGTCAGTGCAGGCATTTGTCAGTAATCGTGTAGCTCAACTCAGAACTTATGGAGCTCAACGACTCGACGAACAATACCAAAGATTGGATAGGCCGCATAAAATACTCAAACTGCCAGACCATCATTCAAACTAACAGAGAAAGAAAAAAAAGAAAAACCCACATCGTTCTCACATTTACAAATAAATAAAGTATAATTAAAGTAAAATAAAAGTAAAATACTACTAGCTATTTATCATAAATAATTTATTGTAGGGCTTAGTGATAGCCAAAATGTTTACCAACTTATCAACTTGCAATTAATGCGACATTGTACCGATATGCGGATTATATCATTATCAGTGACTGATGATATCACTAACTCTTTTTTGACTTCATCGGTTTCGGTGGACCAAACAGTTAATCACAATCGGCATTGTATAAAGGACTTTATTGATATCAGGTTAGTTTGAATATAATATATTGTTTTCATTATATTTCTTTTCTTATTCTATTGAGGAGTCATCTGCTGCTTACTGAAACAGTAGATTCATTGAATTAAGGCAAGTGATAAACATTATTACTTTCTGGATTTAGGTTTTCTTGTTTCTCTTTACAGAAATGTCCAAAATATTAGTAGCCTTGAGCCTAGCGCTTTTGGCGTTCGCTACAGGCGACCACCCTATATCCTGGTACAAGGAATTCCAAGACTTTGTCGTTGATGATGTTCCCGTGACGAGGGATGCGAATGCGGAGCGACTGTACAGATTGCCCACAAACGTGGTCCCACTGGACTACGATATTTATCTCGATCTCTACTTCGATGAGAATACTGAAAGACCGTTCAGTTATGATGGCAGGGTCAACATTATTATTCAGGTACGTGATAACTGATAAGATCTACATACGCATTAGTACAGCCAACCGCACATTAGTGTAACAATTTGATATTGACAGCGCCTTTATGTCATAGTCATAAGGGTGATTTATGTAGTGCAAGTGTTGCCACTGATGTGTGGTTGACTCTACCTACTGATTTATAGGTACCCCCATATAGTGACACCATACGTAATTATCATACAATAGCCAAATATCTATACACATAACTAAAGTGGTAGGGTCTGTTTGTAATGTCAAAATAAGAGCTATTTAATACGAGTAAATGCATGTAACAGTATACATATACGGTATTTATAACAAAACACAATTTTAAAATTTTTCTTTGTCTGTCTGTTTGTTTCGACTAATCTCCGAAATGACTGAATTGATTTTGTCGAGACTTTCACTGGCAGATATCTGATGTAATAAGGAGTAACTTAGGTTACTTTTATTGTAGAAAAATAATAAGGATTAAGCATAAAAAATTAAAACCCATGAAACTGTGAACAAAATCCGATTCAAATAGGGAAGTATTGACATCCACGCGGGCGAAGCCGCAGGCAACAAAAAATTAGTTTTGTTTTGATAAAATTATGCAGATTTCTTTGTATTTAAAAACATTCAACAAGTAATGGAATTGGAAACTCGTAAGATTTTGATTCTATTCAATCTAAATAACACAAAATCACCAAGTATGTTACTCGTTTGATTCTGATTGTTTACTTCTAGGCTACAGAAAACAACGTACAGCAAATAGTCCTCCATTCGAATGTGGATGAAATAACATCGGTTACTGTGGTAGATGGCACAGGGGCTTTGGTTTCTTTAGATAACGAGAAACCACATGAAACTGAAGATTTGTACCATTTCTTGAGAGTCAATCTTGTGGACCCATTGACAGTTAACGTTAATTATACTCTGAATATTGAATACTCGAGCACCATGAATGAAGGTCCCATGAAGAGAGGCATTTGGCGAGGATGGTACACCGATGACGATGGCAAAGATAGGTATGTGCTTGATTTTATTGAAACTGTGTAATTAGACATCTTTGAGGTTAGATTAATAATTATCGTCACTGTGAAAGGGTTGTTATGACCAACTTATTTGTCTATTTACATTTGGAAGACCAACTTCTGTTATGATAAATACGCGTTTTATAATTATAGCACACATATGTATTTTTTTTTTTTTAACTCCAATCAAGTCTCTCCCATTTTGTAAATAATCATTGTCGTAGTGCATTATTTTGATTAAGGTACTCCTTAATCGATAACACATACCTTAATCCCGCACAATAATGAGTTATGTAAAGCTTTGGTTTTTGATTCAATCTAGACACTAATGTTTTTAAATTTTTTACAGGATCTACGCCACTACCCACTTTCAGCCTTACAATGCCAGACAAGCGTTCCCCTGCTGGGACGAGCCCCTCTTCAAGGCCGTTTTCAAACTGCACATAAGCAAGCCAGCTGCGTACACTGGAACATTCTCGAACACTGTCGTTAATTTTAACGAACTGTATGTATTTTGTTGTTGACTTACTCTTTGTGAAAGAACCTCTATTGTAAGGGTCTGTTTCATCGTACCCATAAGACCCAGTTTAATTAGTTAACAGATAATTTCAAACAAGTACTGCATCATTTTTCAATTTTTTTATTCGTTATGGGCCTATTCCGAGGTGGCTTAACACTGTTTATGTTGTTCCTTTTTAACGCTCCTGCAAACAGTCGCGAGACGCGATGCGAATCGCGCGCGACACAAACGCACCGCTCGTCGCGTGACACACGGTGCCTTTGTGTCGCGTCGCGTGTCGAACCTGTTTGCCTCTAATGCAGCCTTATTTTTTAGGTTGGTCAACAATCGCATCCTCACTGACTTTGCTGCCACCCCCATAATGTCATCGTACCTCGTAACGTTCCTTGTCAGTGAGACATTCACTGTGCTTGCTCAAGACACGACCTTCAACCCTCCAATCAGGATCATCGGTAGATCCAACACGGTTGGTCTCGCCGACCACGCTTTGGAACTCGCGGTCAAGATGACAGAATTCTTTGACAATTACTTCGGAATCCCCTACGCTTCTCTGCATCCTAATTTGTTGAATGATCACATTTCGTCTCCTGACTGGGCTTCGGCTGGTACTGAGAATTGGGGTATGGTTAGCTACAGGTCAGTGAATAACCTTTATTTATCCTAATGTATTATGCAATGTAAAATAATCAAGTGATCAGGCTAAAACCAACGCATTGTAAAACACAATATGATGAAGATGAAGTTGCAACTAGCAGGTTTCTAACTTGTCATGTTTTCTAAGATCCCTATTTATTAACATAACACCCCTACCCTCACCCCCACCCCCTCACCTATTTATTTCACTTTTATAAGAAGATCATTCTGATGTAAGTGTCAGTGATGACGCTCTGCAAAGACGATTTTTTTTTTCTAAAACTGAATGTGCAATACGTGAAAGTGAAGTGTTAAATTATAAAATACTGTTTTTCTTTTCATTTTCAGGGAGCTTTACCTGATCATTAATAAAAACGAGGCAATCATGTCCATCGAGCACTATGCGGCAACCCTGGTTTCTCACGAGCTCGCTCACAAGTGGTTCGGCAACTTGATCACCTGCTACTGGTGGAGTAACACCTGGATCAATGAAGGCTATGCCAGCTACTTCGGTTATATTGCAACTAATGCGGTAAGCTATCGTTGTGTCCCTGATTAAAAACATAGATCATGTTTTAGAATCACAAACTCAATGTCATACATTATAAAGTTCAAATGCCATTGCTACCAAAATCTTTTTAGGATCTTTTTATTGCACATGGTCACACAAAAATCAACTTAGACTACATAAAGCTACAGTAAATAGTTGAGCACCTAAGTGGCAATGGAATGTAAATTGTCTAAGGTTGCGAGACCATTTCCTGTTCTCGAAAATTTATTTTGTAGAATCACGAACGAAACGATAACTTGTTTTATAAGAACTTTCTCGAAGAGTTTTACCTACCCAATCACCTTTTTTACCTCTAGATGTTCCCTGAGTACGAGTTTCCAGACCACTTCAACAGTCGCTACCTACAGACGTCCTTAGCTTTTGACTCTGGTGCCAGCACGGTTCCTATGAACCATGAGGTCAACACCCCAGCTCAAGTTACTGGCCACTTTGGAACTATCAGCTACTCTAAAGCCGCTTCATTCCTCAGAATGACTGCTAATATTATTGGATTGGACACCTTCCAAAAGTCTTGTAAATACTTCCTTATGAACAAGTGAGTATGATTTATCTTGGGTACCTTTCAATTGAGATCGTTTCATATTATTTAACTTCTGTGGGCAAACTTTAAGCACAGTGGAAGGGAGATTTATGATTTCATATTTTTATTAATTTATATATTAATGTATACAGGTTGTCGAGGACGCTGGTGGGTCTTGAATCATGTAGATACTGAACAATGGGTTACCACTGTTTGCCCGCCGATGTCCCTTACATCCTGTATAATATAAATACAAATATTAAAAAAAAAAAAAATATAAAATGTAAGATGTTAAAACTTACGAGTACTTCTTTTGCGGAAACGTCATTCTGATTTTAAATATATGAAGATTAAACTCATCACATTACATATCTAAATCATTTCTAATCTATAGATATGCTATAGTGTATATACACCTTTTTTTTGGGTGGGAAATCAAATGACTTCTCCCGCTCTGGGCGGAGCTGAGGGCGTGTCAGGCTTTTACTGACTAAAACCCACCCGTGTTCCTTCTGTTGCCTGTGCCGGGGCCACGGTAACTCTTTCGAACATCCCGCGACAGTGTATATATATATATATATACCTGCTGATTTATTCTGTAAAAATATCACCTCGAAAAGTAAGGTGCAGTGTATCAATAGTGTCAACCCCTAGCATCAGGTGAAGTGACAGCTCACTGCACATAAGTTTTCACGGTGACAATTTTTCAGAATAGACCGGCTGCAGTTTTGAGGATATAATGAAAGCTACTGATGGTGCTATTAACGTAGCTACCTACTGGGCACACTAATTAAAAAACCAGCCAAGTGCGCGTCGAACTACGCACGTTTAGGGTTCCGTACCAAATGTAGAATATAAGCCGTCCGAATCAGAGGCGTGCCGCCGCACGCATCCCTTCTGTGCTAACCATTTGACCGCAAAATCAAGTTGGTTGTAATAGAAACAAAGAAATAATCAAAGAAAAAATCTGATTTATCAATTTATTGGTATTTTTTTAGTAAAATAGCATCATCTGCCTGCCTTTTCCCAACTACCTATATTGGGGTCGGCTTCCAGTCAAACTGGATGCAGCTGAATACCAGTATTTTACATGGAGCGACTGCCTATCTGACCTCCACAACCCAGTTACTGGGTAATACGATACCCCTTGGCAAGACTGGTTGTCAGACAAAGATACACAAATGACAGCCGGGACCAGCGGCTTAACGTGCTTTCCGAGGCACGGAGGGGCCTTGATATGTAAAGTTGGTCACTCATCCACGGACCAACAGCGGCAAGCGTAGCTTAACCTGATCGATCGACCCGTGCGGCTGTTATTTCTTTTTTTAGTAAAATATACGTAATAATAAACATTATCACCAAAGGAGACTTAAACGATTATATACAATCTTGGGCCTAAATGTAACGAGTTGAAATTGGTGTGAATTAATAGATTTAAACTTATCAGACCCTCGCTGAAAATTCTCTAAGGTTTGACAATCTGAGAGCCGAGTTATTAGAGGTTTAGTAAAAGTAAGGCTATGTCACAACCTTTAACTAACAACTGATTCCTGAAGTCCAAAAGATGTTCTTTAAACACTAATGTTTATTATATTTCGCCTAGTGTATTGCAGTGACTAGTTACTATCCTTTAATTCACACAGCGATCCATAGTTTCAACAATATCCAATCCACAAGGCGGAGGTAAAATCCAAAATAAGAATTCCAAGTCAAACGTGTGAGCGATCTTCGATGTCCAGTGTGAAAGCAAGGGTCGTACAAGGTAGGCAGGGTCAGAATCCGTGAAAAACAACACCCACTGCATTGTTTTTCTTTAAAAATAAATAATCTGGAAAGCATTTAAAACGCATCGGAAAACACGAAACGAGTGAACAAGCAAGAGCAGTCGGCACTAGGAGTATTAGTGTTCTGTGAGTCGGCAACTGTCTACTGTCAATGTTGAGCTGACTCACAGCTGTCATGCCAGAGACATAGACTAAAAATATAAGACTGATTTTAATCGATATGAAATCGATATTCATTATATTGGTTTTTCAGTAATTAATTGATATTTAATTTATTAATATGGCATATAATTAAATGCACTTTATTGTTTATAAGTATATTTAGTGCATTTAATTACTCGAGTTAATTACCTAGTGCGAAGGTTTTCTTTTTGTAATTTTGTAATCGATTACTACTATTATATTTCTCTTAATTCTCCGCTTCCAGATTGAGAATTGAGCTGATTTTTGATATTCTAAGATAAAAAATATGACAATTTTTTTAGATCATATCTCAATTTATTACATTTGGGCCCACCATTTTCCATCTCCTTTCAAGTTAAAAAATTCTTCGGAACAAAATTTTGTAAAAAAAGCTGACTTTAGTGGCTTCTCATTTCTTTGTTTTCCAATACTTTTTATGACACTTATACCGTAACCGTTTGGCTGTAAATCCTGTGTGACAGACGACGGACAGACGGACACGCGAGTGACAGCAATAGGGCTTCGTTTGGACCCTTAAAGAACAGAACCCTAAAAAGTACCATTGACTCACAAAGAAGAAGACTATAGTGACAGACTATTAATGTTTTTGCAGTCTCTACGAGCCTACCGATCAATTCGACCTATTGGAAGCCATGACTAAAGCTACTGAAGAAGACGCAAGCTTGGCTGATTACCCTGATTTCAGTTTTGCGGAATACTACAGGGTTTGGGTCAATGATCCAGGATATCCTATTTTGAATGTTACAATCATTCATTCTACTGGAGAAATGACGCTTACACAGGTTTGTACTTGTCAACATTTGGCTATGACTCATTCCATTCGTTTTATTTAATAACGTGTGCTTTATGGGATTCCTACCAGTAAAAATAACTAACTCCCATGCAAACTATCATTCCCTATTTAAGGCGACGATAACCGACCTTTAATAATTGTAAACTGAAGATCACGTCTAAACGAGTAGTGAATTGATTTGGAAAAATATATATATTAAATTAGAGCATTTTCTTAATAACTTAATAAGTGAATATTTTAGATTTTATTTATATTACATAGTGTAATTAATTTGTAAAGTTATGTCTAACGCGGATAAAAACTGAGAATTGACTACGCAAAAACTAACAAGCGTATTTTTATAAAACCTTCACCATTTTAAAGAAAATGTAATTATTTATCTTTTGGTATAAGTGGTTTAATATAATACCTTTTCTTTTATGTAATGTAATCAATAATGCGTCTAATCTGGGACAGTGTTCCTTGATGGACGAGACCTGGATGGACGTACGACGCGTTGCGTAAGCTTTGCACTCAAGGCCGCTGGCATTATCTGAGCCTTAAACCATAGGAGTTTATTTTAAAATCCTTCCTTAGTGCTCACCTTCGTTCTATAAGGAACTCTGTACAAACTTCTAGTGCCAGCTATTTATACTAGGCGTTGTCTGTCAGTGAATTTAAGATTTTTATTTTAGGGTAATATTTTTCCGTTAATATTGAAACCGTCCAAAAAGAGATTTAGTAAGTACTAGCTTATGCCCGAGACTTCGTCCACGTGACTTTTTTTTTTAAATTTTATTTTACGCCAGTAACCGTCGTGCAAATTCTAGCATTAAGTTGACAAAGTTTTATCGCAATCGGATTAACGATATGGCATAGAGGACAAACATACAAACATTCATTTTTGTTTATAAAAGGAGAAGAAGATAAATTCTAGTGTTTAACGGCCGAACCCAATAACCTATTTTCAGTAAAAGATAGATCGCTATTGATGGTAGACAGTATAATTCTATCTGTCCTTATGTTAGGCCAGTAAGATTCCATAGTCTCTTATAGATTATTGGGACGTTAAACCATAGATAGATAGGTTTTCTATCTTCAGTACGCCAAAACTGGTGATAGATATGTTATTGGGTTCGGCCGTTAGATAAACAAAACTTGAGCAACAGTTGCTAAACATTGTTCCAATTGTAAAATAATGGTAACATTATCTTTCCCGACAACACTCCGTTTGTTTTACAGCTTCATAAAATTGTTGCTCCAACAATACTGCGCTGTTTTTGTTTTCCATGAATACGAGGTCTTACCTACGAGACGTGAGCCTAGCACGAACGCGCGAATTAAGAGCCCCCGCAGACGACAGACTTTCTGTTGGCCGATAGTTTGATAGGTTTTGAAATCAGTATGAAGATGTATGCAAGCGCGGACGTAACGATCGAACTTGCATACATCTTCATACTGATTAAAAACCGGCCAAACTAACGGCCGATAGAAAGTCTGTAGTTTAAAGTAACGTTAATTCAAACAACTTAATTACTTAGTTTCTGTATTCATATCTATGGCGGATACTAATTTTGTTTCTCGCAATAAACCAAAATGCTATCTATACAGATACAACATGTACCGGAATTAACGCACAATTTCTTAAGGGGTCATTGTAAAAATCAGCTCTTCCCTACATTTTAACGAGGTACGCGAACAGAATTATGTAGGGAACAGCTGTTTTTTTTTCGCGATTTCAGGTTTGGTCTCATAGTAAAAGTTGTTCATAATGATGAATACAATGACCCCTTAAGAGGCTGTGCGTTAATAAATTCCGGGACATGTTGTATAGGATAGTAAGTTTAATCGATTAAAACTCATTTGAATTTACGTTACTTTTTCGTAGCGCGTTTATGCTAGAGGCTAAGATGTATATAAGCTGTCATTTTACTGAACCTTGCCATGGTTTTCCTAATAATGTTTACCACTTTTAGGAACGTTTCTTCCTCAACCCCAACAACGACCCCGGTACAACGATATACCCCATCCCCATTACGTTCTCTACGAGGAGTAACCCTGACTTTACCAATTTGAAACCCGTTCGTATGATGACTCGGCAAACTGAGACTATCACAAAGAATTCCGGGGAAGAGTGGGTGATATTCAACAACCTACAGCAGGGTATGTGGTTTATATGTATAGCTTAGTACTTAGTTATAGTTCTACTACTACAACCATACAGGTAAACCTGAAAAAGTATTTGCTTCGGTAATTTTCATGTTTCCGAATTATACGAACGTCGCACCACAGAATAAGAAAAAAAACCTGCTGGTTCCTACAAAAGTGCAATACCTACACGGTCAAAATAATTACATGGAAGAGTATTTTTTTCTTGGAGTTTACTCCTTGAGAATAGATTTTCATATAAGGCCCCCGTTATGGAATTTTTATGAGGAGTGAAATTAATACAAGCGTTATCTCCAAAACGTTACGTTTTTCTGCGCAACGTAACTTGTGGATCTTTCACGGAGTAAACTCCAGTCGTGCGTCGGAGCTGACACGCATTATTTTCCCATAACTCATGAAAAATTTCAACGCAGGGGGTCAAGAATCATGTGCTGAATCCATGGTAAGAGGTGGTGCGTCAATGTCCCTGCCACCCTGTAGGTACAATTTTGCGCACAATTTTGTTACCGTGTGAGCACGCTACATAAATATTTTCTTTGTAGTACGTTAGGCTGAACGTCGGTGGTAACAAGACCAGTAAGAGGCCTCTTATTCTAATGAAGCTCTCTACTACGCTAGGTCAGCTCAAGGTCACAGCTTTACCACTGATGCAGCTTACTGTACTGAGATGACTGCTAATAGAGATGTATGCAAAAGAAGAAGACATGCTTCGCCGACCCCAAATAGGTTGGGATAAGGGCAGAAGGATGACGTCATGAATGATTATTAATTAATTAAAAATGTCAATTTTGTTTCAGGACACTACAGAGTAAATTACGATCCTAGGAGTTGGACTTTGATTAGTGAAGCCCTGCACAATGATCTAGAATCAATCCACCACTTAAACAGAGCACAGGTAAGTACCTACCTACTGCATATGTTGACATTCCATATTCAAATTGGAACGGTGTTTACAATTTTACTACGAAACTAAGCGGGGAAAAAAGTATATTCGAACTTAGGATCGTAAAATCTATGGTATTTTGGTCTTACTTATTAATTTTCAAATGTTGTCAAATTATTGTAGGTCGTCGACGATGTGTTTGCTCTAATGAGGTCTGATAGAATGGACTTGGTCTTCGGATTCGACATCCTGAGGTTCCTGGCCAAAGAGGACAACTTCCATGTATGGGACCCAGCTATCAGTGGCTTCACTTGGTACAGGAACAGACTAAGGCACTTGCCTGAGCACCAAGCTGAGTTTGATGTGAGTGACATTTTACAAGCACATATTTTTTGTTATTTGAGATAGGTTTGCTCTTGACTCTAGTCTAGGTCAGAGATGACAGAGACAAAGTTGACGATTGCAGCCAATTGGCTGTAACGTCAGTGAAATAATATTCAAATTGACTTCCAACTTAAACTGTCAAAACTGTCATTCTTGGATAGTTGTATGAAATGGATGTAACACTGCAAATTGACGGAGTTTGTTAATTTGATTAAAAACTAATATCCCTGACTTTACATTTGCTAATTTTCTTGCTTCTTTTCTCTGATATCGGCACAACCTATTGAAGAATAGACCATCATCTGCCTAGCCTTTTCCCAACTATGTTGGGGTCAGCTTCCAGTCTAACCGTATGCAGCAGAATACCAGTATTTTACATGGAGCGACTGTCTATCTGACCTCCACAACCCAGTTACTGGGTAATACGATACCCCTTTGGTAAAGCTGGTTGTCTGACTTTCGGGCTTCTGACGACCCTTAGGGACTGTCAAACATCCTCGAATGACAGCCGGGACCCACAGCTTAACTTGCTTTCCGAGGCACGGAGAGGTCTCGGTATCTAAAGATGGTCACCCATCTACGAACCGACCGCGGCAAGCGTAGCTTAACCTGATCGATCCGAGCTCCTCCAAGCCCCTCCTACTCAAGAATAGACCATGCCGTGGCAACGAAAATAGTCAGTCAGAAGCTCCAATAGTTCCTAATTGAAGCTAAAGCGTTTGCATTTAATTGTCACACTAGACACAGCAGCTGTACCTACTTGCTTGGGTCAAATGTTTGTGCAAACGATGCATAAGATTTGAATGCCCATCTTCAAAAGAATAATGCCAATTTTGACTGATACTAGGTGACACCTAAATGTAATGCCAAAATGCACACTGTCGGATTTTTAACTCTCGGTTTAGTGCCGAGAACTGAAAATCAAACTGTGCAATAAACTTTGCCATTAAAGAAAGAAAATACATTTATCTAGCACATACTCTAAGACACACAGTATAATGTAAGTACTTATAGCTAATAAAGAAAAAATAAAGATCAAGTAAAAAATTGTAGAGTGCGATGTAAGAAATTAGCAGGAAAGTGCGTCTCACGGCTGCGCCAAAAAGGCCCAGTTCAGCAAAAAATCCCAGACAATTTTAGTGCCTGACGCTGGTTTTCAACTGGACCTGAAGTGTGAGCTGACGGATGTAAATCAGTACACCGCAACGTGTGTCTGTGTTTGCATACTTAAATAAAATAAATTTGTGTCAGATAAAAATAATAACGAATATGACTGTACATAAATAGTTTGATTTTGAATAAAATTGCAAAACAAAACCAAAAAGACTGATATATCAATGAGATGAGCGCATGATAGATCGTTAACATGTAAATAAAGAAATCCCTTATATAAAATCATCAATAAAGAATAAATAATCTTCAGTAATAAAATCATTACATTTAAGTGTCTCCTAGTTTTAGTTAAAACGGGCATAAGTACCACGGAAGTGTTCCTACCACTGGGATTTACTTTTATCCCATACACCTGAAATCGCGAAAAAAAATCAGCTTTTCCCTACATTTATGTTCGCATAACTAGTCAAAATGTAGGGAACAGCTGATTTTTTTTCGCGATTTCAAGTTTGGTCCCATAGTAAAAGTTGTTCATAATAATGAGTACAATGACCCCTTAATAGGTTAACGGTGATTGAAATGACACCTTGTATGTAAGCCAAATAATTTTATTTTTATTAAATCCTTTATTACGTCTCCTGTTTCATTTCCAAAATCCAACTTATCAAAAAACTCTTCGATTCCAGGAAATCATCTTAGGTTTGATGGAGCACGCCATCACTACCCTAGGTTTCGAGCCTACTGCCGATGAGACTCCGACCACTAGCATGGCAAGACAGGCCATTCTACACTTCGCCTGCACTCTTGGCCATCAGAAGTGTAACCAGGATTCCTGGGACCGCTTCGTTGACTTGAGAGATAATCAAGTGCCGTGAGTGTTTTAATCAAATCATGTGCCCGGTCACCTTACGAAAATCTTGGTAACTTTCAGATTTTGTCATATATAACTGTTTTTTTTTTACATTTTCTAAGAATAGCCTGTACATGGATTCTTTGGCGCGTGGCCAAAATTGGAACTAACGGCGCCATCTTGTTTATTGGAACTAACGGCGATATCTTATTTATTCAATACATTTCACAAAAAAAAAACAAATGTTCACCATCAACGCCCCTATGTCAAAGTCATTCGAACGCCAAAAGATCGTTGTAGCATTGTAAGGTTAAGGTTTTCGTAAGTTGACCGTACGATTTATCGTAAGATTTATAATTATGATGCTTTTTAAATTATGTTTCTCATTGTCTTTAAGTATATTGATCAAATAAATATATTAATTATCAGTTATAAATTAATTATTATGTATACTCTTACTCTTTAAAAAAAATATTATTTTTTTAAAGAGTATGCTTAGATGGTTTGGTCATGTTGAGAGGATGAAAGACAGTCAACAGATGTATGAACGTAAACGAGACAAAAAGAGTATGTAAGGATCGTAGCAGGTGGTGTTCTGTAGTTTCTGCCTACCCCCATGGGAAGAAGGCGTGAGTTTATGTATGTATATATGTAAAAATAAAAAAAAATCCTGTCAGACAGCCAATCCATTTCAACCACTCTATTTGTTACAGAGTCAACGCTCGCGTGCGTCGCAACGTCTACGTAACAGCTATGAGAGAGGGTGACGTGAATGACTTCGACTATTTGCTAAACCGATTCAGGGAGTCAAACTACGCCAATGATCAACTTGAAATGTTACGAGGAATGGGAGCTACAAAAGATCCCGTATTATTGACCAGGTAAGGTGTTAACATTTGTAGACCATGTCTGTTTATCACAAACTGGATCACGGTGACAAAGGGGATCCCAAAACGAGGTATACTACACAAAAGATGGCGTAATTTACCGTTTGCTTTATTAAAAAAGAGCGGCATAAAAAGATTTACAATGGATTCCGGTAACCAACCCGGGGTAAGATTCGCTAGTTTATAAAATCTTAGGCCTCATTCATACCAAACGTGCAATCAGCCGCCGACTGTGAGCGTCAAGTTCAAAATGTATGAGTTGCTACACATACATATAAGCGGGCCATAATTGTCGGTTCGGCAGTATTTGTCGAACTACAAAGCCGACCCGAAGCAATTACTGCACTTGTTCACATCTACATAGACTGGATGATTTTTTTTACCGTCTCGAAATTTTTACAGGGTGTTCTACCCATGAATATGAACAACTTTCACTATGGGACCAACCCTGAAATCACGAAAAAAAAAATCAGCTGATTCATACATTTTGGTCGAGTAGGTATTGAACTTTTGTATGAATCAGCAGATTTTTTTTTTCGTGATTTCAGAGTTGGTCCCGTAGTGAAAGTTGGTCATATTCATGGGTAGAACACCCTGTAAAAATTTCGAGACGGTAAAAATAATCATCCAGTATATTCGATTTTACCGCCCGGCTGTGCCGATTATGGCTCGCTTATGTGTATAGCAACCCTTAGAGAAAACAACGTCAGCCACCAACTGACTGTCCTTTGTTTTACTATATTCTCACAGACGACGATTGCAGCAGATTATTGTGAACGCGGCCTTATAAATTCTAAATAGGAAAATGTTTCACTTAAGAGGGAAGCGCTAAGGTAGCCCGCGAAATTCAAATTTTCTTACGATTTTTGCATTTAGCAGGTCTGGGTGTATGTTGACTAAAGTATGATTTGCAACCGTAACAAATAATATGTATTTACAGGATTATAATTATTAGAACTTCTTAAGTTAGAATTGACCTCAAATGTCATGGTTTCATGAAATAGTCATTAAAAAGGGTAATATGAATTTAAAGGGTTCTACTGATGATTTTAATGATTATAATTATGTAAATAAAGATTTGTTATGGTCGCGAATCATATATTCAGATCAATACAACCTGATACTGACTTGCTAATTGCAAAAAACATAAAAACTACAAAGTGAAAAAATAACTTTTCTTTCAGAGGTCGGTGTCTTTAGTTTTGTTTTGTTTCTTTGAAGTCGGTTAAAAATAGTGACTGGATACTGTCAGCCTACATCGTCTCACTGCTGGACCACGGGCTCTTCCCTTGACTTCCAGCAACTTGAAAAATGGATAATAAAGATTTTTTTTTCTGCTGCTATTAAATTGCGTAATATTTTATTCCAGATACTTACAGCTGACTCTAACCAAAGAAGTGAGGTCCCACGACAAACTCAACTCTTTCAACTATGCTCTGCTTGGCAACCAAGAGAATGTTAAAACCGTCCTGGAGTTTGTGAAAACCCACATCGATGAAATCAGACAAGAGTTAGTATTCAAAGATTTACGCATTCTAAAATTATGCAGAATTACGACACTGTCATTTAAAACTATAATTGTACGGTTAGCAACAGAAGTAGATTAACACTGTTACTTTTACATGTGAAATCATACACTAAATTATTAGTACACTACTTTTCAGTATTTCATGTAATAGCTAATTAAGAGTTTTTGTCATCGGAATTTAACAATTGCCCACCTTTGTTTTATTCTTTTGAACATAAATTGTGTTAAAAAAAAAACTGAAGTGCGAATCGACTTTTGTTGCTGACCGTACAAGGATTTTAAGGCGAGTGGTCAAAATCGGAACTAACGCCACCACTTTGCTTTTTAAATACAATTTCACAAAGCACAATCACAGATGTTTACCACCAGCAATGTCAATGTCACTCAAGCGCTGAAAGATCTTTGTTGCTCTGTACGTTAGCTAAGAGCCTTCATGAAATTGCAAAACCACCGATCACCAATTCTAGAAGTAGCATGTCTGGTAAAGCCCTAAGTGGAAACATTGATTATTGCGAAAACACTATTGAAAACGGAAAGATTTGAAAAGAGAATATCAATCTTGAAACCGTATCGGTAACATTCAAATCTGAATACTAGTTGGTATTCGAAATAAGTGGTGGTTATTGGGTTTTCCATATGGAATTTTAGAGTAGTAACACACACACACCCGGTTGATGGCTATAGGCTAGCCTTCAATTATAAATAGTGACAGAAAGTGCCCATCTCTGCGCATTCGAGGATTACTGCCGCGAGCGATGTTACGTTACGTGTTAATTCCCATATCTTATTATAAACGTTATTTTTATTTTTAATTCAGGTACGTTGAAGACTCGCCTGCCCGACCAGTGCACAGCGCACTATCTAACGTAGCTTCGTATTTGGACGAGCCTGGATTGGTTGAAGTAAGTATATTATTGGTTTTATTTCTATATGTTCATCATCATCATCATTTCAGTCGTAAGACGTCCATTTGCTGGACGAAGGCCTCCCCGAAGCGGATGTCTTCTTTATGTTACTGAATGGCAGACTAGCCTACGGCCTAATGGTAAGAGGTCTGGCCGCCTATGGATACCAGAGGCATCGAAGTTGCGTTGCCAAGCTAAAATGTTTTATACAGGGTTATTTTAAATTGTATCGATATCTAATCACGATAAAAAAAAAAAAAAAAGATTCGATGTTTTTTTTTTGGGAGGTCAGCGACCGCTGCTAGTGTTATTACTTAAAGTATAAGTTGAGAAAGAGTTTTTCTATTCTATTCGTTCATTATTGGTTTATTTTTTATTTATTTTATTCATCCACTAAGGGCGGGGTTTCGATTTCTTACACACCTCCCAAGATCATTCCAAGCGTGTTCAATTGGATTCAGGTCCGGGCTTCTTGCGGGCCAGTCCATGCGATTGATGCCAACGTCCTTAAAATACTCTTTACAATGTGGCCTGCCGTTGGCATGCATGAATATTGAGTTTTCTCCCATATTATTACGAATGAGCAATGAATACAATAATACTGTATTAAACATACCTAGCTTAGATATATTAAACGACAAGCTACCGGGATTCAGATAGAAAATCACGCTATTATTGCCAAATTTTGATTTTAATTTCAATAACTTATATTTCTTAACTTTTTATTTTTGTTTGTTACCCTTCTTATTTACGTTAGTCTGTTTAGGTTTTAGTAGTTTAGTTTATTAAATTTCAAGGCAGCAAGACATTCCAATCAATGCTATGTACGCCGTAATTGTCATGTACTCGTACATTAGTTTTTTAGTTATTAAGATTATTTCTAGCAGAAATTTAATGTATGTGATGTGGCTGTGCTTTTTAAAATAAATAAATAAATAATTTAAGTATGGGCCGACAAGCTTATTAAGAAATTTTTCCACATATCTTGCACTAGTTATCGTGCCATTTTCTATCAGCACTAATTCCATGCGACTCTTCGAAGAGATTCAAGCTCAAACTATAATAAATCCACTGCGGAACGGTACTTTTTCCTCAAAACAAGCTGGAATAAAGCGTTCCCCTGGCCGTCGGTTGACTCTTCGCTGCCAATCGCCAATCATGTGCATACAGCTTAAATCTGGATTCGTCATAAAACGTAATGTTTTCTAACACTAACGTAAGAATAAATCGATCCTTTCGAGCCGTAGTAGGTACACCTCAGTCTGCCGGTTTCTAGGTGCCAACCACCACCTCTTGAAGCAGTATTATTTTAATTTTACTTCAGTATGAGAAAGAGATGGAGCTATACAGGACGTCCAGCTCCATCTCTTTCCCACACTGAAGTAAAATTACAATAATACTGCTTTAAGATGTGGTGGTCTAGCTCCTGGTCTTCTGATGTTCTGCCCAGTTTCTCGGAAACGTTGGACGACTCGCTGCACTGTAGAAAGTGACACGCCTATTGTTCTTGCTGTACTTCGCTGACTTCTGCCTTCTTCTTCTTCTGGTGTTAGCGATATGATAAAAATTCAATAATTATGGTGAATGACGACAATGACCGCCTTTTATCATTTTGATTTGACACACTGACAACAAAAGTGAGAAAACAAGCAAAAATAAAACATCCACGAATTGAATTTATTTCTAAAATAAAGGTTTTTAATTTTTTTTACTTTTTTTAATTACGTTGCTGATCATTTAAGGTTTTATTTCATACAATAATAAATGCAAAACGTATTTAATATACCCGCGGTCAAATAGACCGCGAGTGTATTAAATTATTCTTAGATTAGATTAATTATTCCTAGGTGGACAAATACTTTAGATAAGATGCTAAATAGATAAATTATGATAATCTTTTGGTATTCTATAGATTATTTTTTTATTATTCACTAAGTCCAAGAGTATAAGTCATCAATATCCTCCTGTAGTATCCTTATCTTGAAAGGCAATCAGGATATTAATGCATTATCTAACTTAGATCCGTAAGCTTATAAATGACTCAATATTATTGGTCTCCTACCATACGTATTTGTTTGAACAGATTCTTAAGACGTGGTTAAGACACAGGTAATTTCGAAACTAAAATGATGTTTTTAGGTCTTACTAGCGACGCGCCCATGCTTCGCACGGTTTCTACAGCTCGACAAAATATCAAGATTTCTTAATTTTATGTTCGATTAATATTGTATTATACTGGATGATTTTTTTTTACCGTCTCGAAATTTTTACAGGGTGTTCTACCCATGAATATGAACAACTTTCACTACGGGACCAACTCTGAAATCACGAAAAAAAAATCAGCTGATTCATACAAAGTTCAATACCTACTCTACCAAAATGTATGAATCAGCTGATTTTTTTTTCGTGATTTCAGCGTTGGTCCCATAGTGAAAGTTGTTCATATTCATGGGTAGAACACGCTGTAAAAATTTCGAGACTGTAAAAAAATCATCCAATGTACGTCATAAACTATCCGGAATAAGTTATCTAAATGATATTGAAAACTGCATCAAAATCCGTGGTGGAGTTTAGAGGAACAACGCGGTCACACAGACAGAAATGAAAAGCTAATTTAATTTTAAATGTGTGTACCAGAAAGGTGTGGTCAAATTTAAGGGTACATACCATCAAACTGTACAACTTTCTCCATGGGACCAACATCGTAATCGCGAAAAATAATTAGCCGTCACATAGAAAACTTCAAATGTATGGGACGGCTGATTATTTTTACAGCAGCTTGGAGTCTGCATTTGTGCCCGGTTGATGGCAATACCCTCGCCCGCTACTACACGGATGGAGAATGTGGGGCTCTGCCTAACCTTTCAGGGAAAACAGGCGTGATGATATGTTATGTTATTAATTGTCAAGAACTAACTGTGTATTAATTCGTGTCTTACCTTCTTGTCTTTTATTTTTTTATATTGTTTTTAATTAGTAAGTTTTCGTCATAATATTCAGTATGTGTAGTAAATCATTTTTTTTCTTGCTCTCTTTCAGTACGAGGATTGGCTTCGCACATCACAATCGGGGATACCTCAATACTCTTCTGTACTCAGCGCTATCTCCACTGCCCGAAATAACATAGCTTGGGGCACGGCGAACTCCGAACAACTCATTGTAGCAGCCAGGGGAAGCGCGACCATGGCAGTGACTTCATTTGCCATGATAGTTACTATGGCTCTCATCTTACTATTTGTTTGATTATTATAGATTAAAGCTATGTTGTTAACGTATTTATAGTAAAAATAAAAATTATACGATGTTTTTATCAGTTTTTTTTATAACACAATTTGTCCGGTTAAATTAATATTGAACATTCACCCCGTGTAGTTCAATTTTAGTTAATCATACATTCTCCTGCCTATATCCCAATTTATTCGGGGTCGGCGCAACATGTCCCTTTCTTCCATACTATTAGTCGTCATCTCGGTAGTCACCTCCTTTCTAGCCATATCATCTTTCACACAGTCCATCCATCGTTTCTTTGTTCTTCCCCTCCTACTCTTAAAGCCATCGAGCCAGTGTGAACATACTCAAAACTTTCTTAGCGACATTTTCCTCATGCCGCCCCATCACATGCCCATATAATATAAAGGGTGTCTCAGTAAGAGTGCACTTTTTCATTTTAAAATAAAAACAACTATTTTATGACAGAGTTGTGATATTTTTATTGTATTGTAAAGAAGACATGTTCCGATTAAGTATGGAATAAAATATCCGGCAAATGACCCCCACGGCTCCGATGACAGGCCATTACTCTTTTCATGAAATTTTCCATGACTTTTGCACAGAGATTTGGCTGTATCTCACCGATGACGCGTTGGATTTCCGATTTGAGCTCAGGAATTGTTTCGGGTTTATTCGCATAAACCCGAGATTTCACAAAACCCCACAGAAAAAATCGCACGGCGTTAAATCGCACGATCTTGGTGGCCAGTTGACATCAGAATTTCGTGAGATAATGTGTTCTGGAAATCGTTGCTGCAATAAGTCGATTGTTTCATGCGCGGTGTGGCAGGTTGCGCCGTCCTGCTGAAACCACATATAGTCCAGATTCATGCCGTCCAGTTGAGGCCACATGAAGTCCGTTATCATATGCCTGTAACGAATGCCGTTCACCGTTGTAATGAGTTTTCACTCTTCCTGAGACACCCTTTATATGTTAATGTATATGTTTTTATGGCGTACATAATGAAGAGTATTCTATCTTTCTACCTATGTCACCGTATGATTGTTAACACCGTTAGTTTATAATCTGTTTAAGATTGTAAGCTGGCGATAAATTTTAAGCTAAGTATACCATACTGCTAACAATATTACGTATTAATTTTTGATAGTTCATAAATAATCTATATATTTCAAAATGTGAACGAACCTGCAATTACCACACAATCACAATCTGTTCACAATCTGTCCGATTTTATCACCCGTAAAATTGTGAACTGTCCCTGGTTGGTAGATTTTAGCGGTAGCCTAATTGGTCACAGTAACTAAGTCAGGGCTCCCCGACCAACTGGGTTAGGTAAGGCTAACAGTTTTACATTGGTTTTAGTTGGTCACGGTTCTAAAACTGCGAGCCGAACGAGCGTAGCAAGTGGTGCAGCGGTAGCGGCTGGCGAGCGCTCCTTCCAAGCTGGTCGCAGTTACTTATTTTTTTAGTATTAGAGCAAGGTGCGTTCGTCGCATGAATATTTGATACCGAAACCCTAATTGCGTAACACACTATTAATCAGAATCTGAATCATTTTGAAGCAAATTGCTAATCCATTGCTTCTTAAGTTCGAAAAATTTGTCTGCTCAATAACGTAAATAGCGCAACGAATGTTGTTGAACTGTCAAAATGAAACCGATTCTTATAGTAAGTATGTTACGCAATTGCCCCGCAGTTCGTGATTTATTGGTTTGCCATGAACAGATTATTTATATTGAAACATAATGCGTGCTACAAGCAATGGTCAGAGCAGGGTGAGTGTAGGCAGGCCAAGGAAGCAGTCCCTGCAATTGATGGCCGCCTCACGAAGCGGCTTCTCCGGCTAAATAAACAGCAGCTGCGTATAGTTACAGCAGCCATAACTATCCACGGGTCATTTAATAAACACCTCTTTGTCATAGGAGTCACAGACAGTCCGCTGTGCAGGGCCTGCATGGAGGACGTCGAGACAGCAGCTCATGTGCTACTAAACTGCCCAGTGCTCGCCACATACAGGGCAAAGTACTTCAGTAACCCAGGTACCCTATATGAGATTGTCAGTAACACCAAGGCGTTGCTGGCCTTCCTTGAGGAGCTGGGGTGGATCGAATAATTGATTTTCCCACCCATCACGCAGAATACGCGCATTGTTGTGGAGTTGCGGACACCAGGCCGTATTACCTATTACCTAACATAATGCGTTAATTTCTAAATGATTTATTGCAGTTCACAATTTTTGTGGACCAATCATAGACAGAAACAAGAAAGAAGAGACCAAACCTGAAATCGCGAAAAAAAAAATCAGCTGTACATTTTGACGAGATATGCGAACATAAATGCAGGAAACAGTAGACTTTTTTGCGATTTCAGGTTTGGTTCCATAGTAAAAGTTGTTCATAATGATGAGTACAATGACCCCATAAGAGGGTAGTGCGTTATTTATGTTACATCTTGTATATTTTTCTAAAATTAATATACTTTATTAATTTAAAAAAGAAAAACATAACATATCATGAGACATGGCAGTGGTAGATAAGATCTACCACTGCCATGTCTCATGATATGTTTTGTTTAAATATTTTTTTTATGTTTAAAAAAATATTAGAAATAAAAGAAAAGAAAGAAAGAATAATAGGTTTATTTGTCACAGAAACACGTGCATACAAAACGATAAGAATAATCAGAAAAATAAAACAACATAGAACCACATTATAATCGCGAGCTCAAAACAGACTAGACTATTAGGACTAGTATCATTAACCAGGGAGGAAATAGAGGAATACGTTGGTATGGAATGAACGCCAACGAGCACGTAACCGCGTTTCCTCATAAAGAAACATTTTGCTTTCTCATTTGCACAATGCATAAGTCTAATCATGAAAACAAAACAAAATTCCCGAATTCTATGCCTTTCGTCATAAAGCCTATGAGTAACACATAGATAAGAGCATTATAAATTCATCAATTAACCTTCAAGCGGGCGCGCGGTCATTTGTAACGGCAGCGGTCGCGCGTAATCGAAAAGACCTATGGGATATATGAGAAAAATAAAGCATTAATTATCCAATAATCATTTATTTTTTGTACACAGATATATTATCATTGTATTTAAAGTGTAATTGGTAAAAAAAAGTAATTTAAATTAAGAAAAAGAAACAATTATTAAATTAAATAACATAACTCAAGTATTCTTTGGATCAAAAATGTATTGAGCACGGTCGATTCGACACCGCGCGCCCGCTTGAAGGTTAATACAGTACTAGGATCTAGAACTGTTGAAAGGTTTTCTTTCTAAATACCTGCTATAACATAACAACTTCGCACTTGGCCCCTGCCTACTTCTTGTTTTAGTCTTATTTTTTTGCTGGTCGATATTTTGTACCTTGCTGAAAGTTATTGTAAGTGACTGAAATAAACAAACAGTGAAGTAAGCCGACGATCGCACGAACGTAAAAATATCGCGGTGGGATTTTATTTCGCACTCGATTTTCAACTCTCAGTGTTAAGCCGAGCATTGAGAATCCAACAGAGTGCATCCCAGCGCATCAAAAAAACACTGTTGGATTCTCAACTCTCGGCGCTAAGACAGTGCGCGAAATAAATCGCGGCGATATTTTACGAACGTCGGCTAACTGCTTGGCTAAGTCGCAGTCCACAACATCTGACGTACATAATTTTATATCGCCAATCTTCGGCCGGATGTGTACCTTCGGTGTTGGATGTTTGTATGGAATCTGGGGGCACGGCAGTGCCCCCGCCAAGACAGGCCAAGCGAAGCGCAAGGGCACTACCTACCTTTTCTCGAAGCGCTTCGTCGTTTTTATGAACCCTCATAACTTGGATTCGGATTATACCAGATAAACAAACTTCTCGGGGTATGATGTCAATAGTAGACTTATTAAACATATAAAGTTTCGATTGCATAACTCATATACTTTAGATTTTATTGATATCTAAAAAACCCTGATTTCGTCACTGACTCACTCACTCACTCACTGATGATCATCAAAATTCTTAGCGTACTTTATGAAGTCCTAGAAAGCTGAAATTTGATATGTAAGCTAGTATTAGTACAAAAAACAACAAAAACGTTCTAAAACTTGGAGCTTTTACCACCCAACCTCATAAACTAGGGCATGGAAGTTTGTAGAGACTTCCGCAAATTTTGATGCTAGAAGTCTGAAAATTGGTATAGAGACTCCTCGTTCATCATCATCTGCCTAGCCTTTTCCCAACTATATTGGGGTCGGCTTCCAGTCTAACCGGATGCAGGTGAATACCAGTATTTTACATGGAGCGACTGCCTATCTGACCTCCACAACCCAGTTACTGGGTAATACGATACCCCTTGGTAAGACTGGTTGTCAGACTTTCGGGCTTCTGACGACCCGTAACGACTGTCAAAGATCCACGAATGACAGCCGGGACCAACGGCTTAACGTGCTTTCCGAGGCACGGAGGAGTCTCGGTATGTAAAGATGGTCACCCATCCACAGACCAACCCCGACAAGCGTAGCTTAAACTGATGGATCGACCCATGCGGCTGTTATTACTTAGCCACGAGCTCCTCGTTATAAATAATAAATAAAATTTCAGGATTTTTAGTAAATCACCCTCCACCCTCTAAATTAGGGGATAAAAGTGTATATGGGGCTTTCGTCAGGTTTCAGAATATTACTACATTATTATACTTATATTATACGAAT
Source organism: Fissipunctia ypsillon (assembly GCA_947568875.1). NCBI lineage: Eukaryota > Metazoa > Arthropoda > Insecta > Lepidoptera > Noctuidae > Fissipunctia > Fissipunctia ypsillon. The sequence goes on from OX387649.1 coordinate 21,847,712, forward strand.
AATATTACTACACACAAGTGTGTACTTCGTTAAAAATTAAAATGTGGTGACAAGTATTTACAAAAGAAAACTTCTATGGGGATAGGAAATCACAATGGTGTAGGCACAGGTTAGCACGATTTGTAAGGAGGATGGTGTGTGGTGTGGTCCTGTTTGAATTATATTATTGTAACAAACAAAAAGAAGTGAAATCCCATCAAAAACATTTTCATGTAATATGTTGCCAAGACCATATGGCTCGCACTGTCAAAAAGTTATCAGATCTCATGTAGAGCCAAGCTTCTAACTCTATACGCTGCATATATATATACTCGTACATATGTGTTGCATGAAAATGTTTTTAATGGGATTATGTCTATCGCAACGTCAACGTCACGGTCAACGTAATAACGTCATTTATTTCTTTTGATTTCTAAAGGCTTCCAAACAAATCGTGAGGGCTAAGTTTTTAGTCGTTTTGCTATAGTTTTATCGAATTATTTATCGACAGATAAAACGTTCTTGGATAATAATTGTTTATCAAGCCTTGCGACTGATATTGGTACCATAATTCTGATAAAATTTACAATAAAAATAATATATTATAACTGATTAAGGCCACCAAAAATTACCGACTTTGAATTCATTTCGCATGGTGAAACCATTGAGCAGGTACGTTTTTACGAGAATTTTATTTTGCCTATTTTTTAAGCCAAACAAAATAAAGCCATTTAAATACTAGAGATACAATGTGTTCAGAAAGGGACAAAAATATTATGTAGTACCCCAACAAATTAAAAAATTGAAGCAACTTTATAAAATTTAATTATGTGCTACGTAAGTGACGCTTAACGGAGGTGGCGACACAGGAGCTAGACCACCATCTCTTAAGGGGGAAGCGCTAAGGTAGTCCGCGAAATTCAAATTTTCTTACGTTTTTTTCAATTTGCTTGTCAGTGTTAAGTTGTACGTTGATGAAAATATGATTCGCGGTCGTAACAAATATGTATTTACAGAATTATAATCATTACAATCAGTAATAAAACTTGTTAAGTTAGTATAATCCCCAAATGTCAAGATTTCATGAAATAGTAATTCTTGGGGTTTACTTGGTCTTAGAGAGTTGTGTTGATGACTTTAATGATTATAATTCTGTAAATACATATTTGTTACGGCCGCGAATCATATTTTAATCAACCTATAACTTAATACTGACCAGCAAATTGCAAAAATCGTAAGAAAATTTAAATTTCGCGGGCTACCTTGGCGCTTCCCCCTTAAAGCAGTATTATTTTAATCTTACTTGAGTGTGGGAAAGAGATGGAGCTAGACGACCTGTATAGCTCTATCTCTTTTCACACTGAAGTAACAATAAAATAATACTGCTTTAAGAGGTGGTGGTTGGTCCCCAGTTCCACAAGTACGCGTCTATATCGCCATCTATTAGTTACCGAAGCAATACGACGTTCGGTTGTGTGGTTGCGACACGGCGGGCAATACAAACATTTGTCTCAATTTTGGCCAAAGTTATGCCCAAGAGTCAATGTAACCCGCCATGATGGTACATTATTATCACTACCAAAATAAGACTCCTCATTCATAAACATAATTCATCTCGCACTGAAGTAACATTAAAATAATACTGCTTTAAGAGGTGGTGGTTGGCCCCCTGGCCATTCATATTATTTGAATTCTTTCATCTTGTCTAGTTTTGCATAAGGCCTAATTGCATCGAGACAATAGTGTAAGTTAGATGTTATGTGTGTTAAGTCCTTTTATTTAAATCAAACAAAAAAAAAAAAAAACTTTATGCATACCTTTTTTTAGACAGCAACGTAAATTGTTTTCGTTCATTCTCATGATTAACCAACCATTAAATTTCAGCACCATGCGTTACATCAGCCTCATACTCCTGGCGATAGTAGCTGTCATTAAGGCTGACATTCCTTTACCATTGGATGTCGAAGAAGCAGAGCCCCGTAACACTGCTACATCTGATACCTCCTACCGACTCCCCGAAGACCTGGACCCCATACACTATGACGTAGAAATCACACCTTACTTCACCGCTAGTGGTAGCAATGCAGTCTTTACTTTTGATGGTATTGTCAAAATTACTGTTGAGGTAAGTGAACAGTCTTACCAGGACAATTTTATTTATACATATTAGGTATAAACTAGCTGTGTCCCACAAATTCATTCACATAGAAGTTGCAAGATACACAATATACTAAAATAACAGCCACGTTTTAACAAAACTCGTCCCCCGATCTGCCGCAATGCATCGCCCGACCGCGCTATTTGTTCAAAATTTCATGGGTTTTAATTTTTTTGCGCGGAATCCTAATTATTTTTCTAAAATAAAATTAGTCTAAGTTACTCCCTAAACGATCAGTTATGTGTCCCGTCAAAATAAGTCTAGCCGTTTCGGAGATTAGGCGGAACAAACAGACGGGCGGACAATTTTTTTTTTATGTTTTTTTTTTTAAAGTACGGGATTTACTTTATTCGGTTAGGTAGTAGTAGACGCTGTTATTTTAACATTACAAACAAACACTCCAATTTTATTTATTTGTATAAACTAAAATCGCTTCTCGTTTCTGTCTGTGTGACCGCGTTGTTGTTCTAAACGAAGCAACGGATTTTGATGCGGTTTTCACCATTATTTAGAGAATTTATTCCGAAAGGTTCAATTGTATAACACATTAATATTAAATTTACATTTAGTAGGGAAATCTAAAGTTTTTGTTCAGTCGTAAAATCCGTGCGAAGCAGGGGCGGGTCGCTAGTTAAGAACTACCACTTCTCAACGATTAAAAACTTAAGACGTACAAGGAATATTTACCTGAAGTTGTTGTAGCAATTACAAAAACTATAGTAAAACAATATATAAATCTGGCAAAAGTCAAACTTTGCGAATGAAAATAAATAAATACCAAATTGCTGTGGTCATTGGGATCAAAATTAATATTTCATATTAACAGCGCCCCGCGGTTTCGCCCGCATAAGTCTCGATCATCTAAGGATCTCGGGATAAAAAGTATCCTATATGTTAATCCAGGCTATAGACTATCTGTGTGCCAAATTTCATGCAAATCCGTTCAGTAGTTTTTGCGTGAAGAAATAGCAAACATACACACACACTCACAAACTTTCACCTTTATAATATTAGTGTGATAATTTATTTCACAGGTAAAGACAGCCGGCATGAATGCGCTCATCATTCAGGAAAACGTTAGAAGCATTGTATCGGTAACTCTAACTACCGTAGCTGGCCTACCTGTTCCACTGGATACCACAACTCCATTCGAACGCATTAGAGAGTACCACTTCTTGAAAGTCAACCTGCCTGTTGGAGAAACCTTGGTCAATGGGGCTCAGTACATATTGACTGTGAACTATGTAGGTAACATCAATGAGACGCCTCTTTCCCGAGGCGTGTTCCGAGGAAGCTATAAGGATGATAGCGGTCAACTGCGGTGAGGAAAATATATTGTTCTTGGTCTCATACATGATATTAAAAAATGGTTAATGGTTGATGGTAAATGGTGGTTGGTCTAGTGGTCGCAAGCGCTACTGCTGAGCATGAGGTCCTGGATTCGATTCCCAGGTCGGGCAAAGTGTTATTGGGTTTTTCTATCTGGAATTTCTCAGTAGCACCCCGGAGTCTGGATTTGTGCCCGGTTGATGGCAATAGGCTCGCCCCCTATTACATGGTACTTAAACTTAAGTGGCGTAATGTGGGTGTACTATAGGTACACCTCTGCCTAACCCTTCGGGGAAACAAGGCATGATGTTATGTTATGTTATTAAAAAATGGCTAGTTCCCGTTTCACTGCTACAATACCCATAGATAATGGAACTACCGAAACAAGTGTCGTTTCGTAACTCTTTTAATCTTCATTTAGGTATATTCAGTCTCATTTCGCCAACAATTTTGTTGAGTTGAGATTGAATGCATTAAATCAAAATAGTTACACTTTTCTTTAGGTATTTTGTTATAGTGGTGAATCGGGAATGTGACGAGACGGGAAGTAGCCGAAGTAGGATTAATTTGTAGATAACGATGCTGGTGACGTGATTACCAGTGATAGGAATAGGTAGTGCTAATTTGCCTAAACTTCGAGGAAGGAAGTAACATAGAGTGGATAATACCTCCTCTAAAATCCCGGAATAATTTTAATGACGATTGAAATCCCGGGATTTAAAAACCACGAACTATTTATTGGACTTTATTTGTAGTTACAAACTATTGATTTGAAAATCATAACATTTTTTAGGGTTACACACATCACACACATTTATATCTGTAATTTTTATGATGTACATAGTAAACAGTATTCTATCTATTAACAAACTTCAATAAATAATTCGTGGTTTTTAAATCCCGGGATTTAAGCGTCATGAAAATTATTCCGGGATTTTAAAGGAGGTATTATCCACTCTATGTTACTTCCTTCCTCGAAGCTTAGGCAAAGTAGCACTACCTACCTATTCCGATCACTGGTCATGAAGTTGCCAATTTGTCATCCTATTTGAGTTTTTCAAGATTACATGATTTTTAATGTTATTATTTTTCCAGACTGCCTCGTTGGTCTAGTGGTTGCAAGCGATACTGCTGAGCATGAGGTCCTGGGTTCGATTCCCAGGTTTTTCCATCTGGAATTTCTCAGTAGCAGCCTGGAGCCTAGATTTGTGCCCGGTTGATGGTAATAGACTTAAATATAACTGGCGAAATGTGGGTGTACTGTAGGAACACCTCTGCCTAACCCTTCAGGGATTACAGGCGTGATGTTATGTTATTTGTTATTTTTCCAGTTGGTACGCAGCCACTCATTTGCAGCCCACTAACTCGAGGCAGGCATTCCCCAGCTTTGATGAGCCTGGCTTCAAGTCTACCTTCAGAATCATCATCAACAGACCAGCGACCTTTACTGAAACTTACTCTAACATGCCGTTGGCTTCCAGGACTCTGTGAGTATTATTTTTACTGAAGATGCTCGTATATTCATCCGTACAATCGAAAAAATCAATCAATCTGCCTAGCCTTTTCCCAACTATTATGTTAGGGATGGCTTCCAGTGTAACTAGATGCAGCGAATACCAGTATTTTACATGGAGCGACTGCCTATCTGACCTCCACAACTTACGTCACTGGGTAACACTGTTCGGACCCCCTTGGTAAGACTGGTTGTCAGACTTTTGGCCTTCTGATTACCCGTAACGACTGTCAAATATCTACGTATGACCGCCGGGACCAACGATTTAACGTGCTTTCCGAGGTACGGAGAGGTCTCGATATGTAATGGATGGTCACCCATCCATGAACCAACAGCGGCAAGCATAGCTTAACCTTCGATCGACCCGTGCGGCTATTATTATTTAGCCACGAGCCCCTCAAATGTGAAAATAAAAATTTGTCTGTCTTTCGGTCTCGTATTTAATTCTACCACGGCTTGGCGCGCGTGGGTGTCAATAATTCCCTATTTGAATCGGATTTTGTTCACTATTTTATGGGTTTTAGTTTTTTTGCGCGGAATTCTAATTCTTTTACTAAAATAAAAGTAGCTTAAGTTACTTACTAAAAGATCAGCTATCTGCCAGCGAAAGTCCCATCAAAATCGATCCATCCGTTTCGGATATTAGCCGGAACAAACAGACAGACAGACAAAAATTTTAAAAATTATATTTTTGTTAGAAGTACCGTATATACTTATACTTTCATATATGCATTTAAAATAGTAAAAAACTGCAATTTTGACATTACAAATTTTATTTATTTGTTTATATGTATAAAGCTGAAGTTAGGCTCACATTACAACCGCACCGGGCCGAAGCGCATCGCAAAGCGCTGTGCAGCCTGTTGTGTACGATAGTCCGTATGAAATGTACGAAAGTGATATACACTAATTATACTAACGAGACGAAATTTTCATGCTTCGGGATCTTAATATTGCGTATCCAGTTTCCCTTGCAACTAAAATTATTTAATGACGTTTATCGATAATTTTTTCATTCAAAAATCAACTTAAGTTACTTGAGTTGAATGTTGATATTTGTATTTATAAGTTGCAATGTTATGTATTTATCTCGTATCGATGGCCATAGGAGAATTATTGCGATTTGGCACGGCCGCCGCCCAAATGTGCGTCCTACTAAAACAACAGACGCTTTGTTTTCCGCATCATCATATTGCCTTACCATATAAAATACCGCCACTGTTCCCAGAGTTTGTTCAAGGGTTAATAGCAACCAATAGATTAATCTCTGGGCAGGTTATACAGGGTGTAAGGGACAGCCCTCCGCATACTAACAGGGTGCATTCAGCTCCTTATTTTGAATCATATTCCATCGGAAATATTCTCAGGAAAATTTTCATTTTTTTTTAATCGTATTTTCAGTTACTATTTCTTTATTTCAATGTAAAATTACATTATCTGTACGCATCACTCGATTTATGTAAATAAAACAGCTAAAATAAAAAAAAATCAGCAATGGATGGTGAAATGCTCGGCGGCCGAAGGCTCGGTGCACTGCCTTTCGCTATGCGCGTTTTGCCACGGTAACGATACATTGCATGTGAAGTAATAAAACAAATCAGGTTTATTGGATTCACATAACGTTCCTGAAATAATTTCATGTACCGGTCATCTTAGTATGATATATTTAATTTACCCCAACAGTCTGCAGAGGGCTGTCCCTTACACCCTGTAGAACCACAGCCAGGACTTTCCGAATATCAGATAAAAACTAATATTCAAAAGATAACGAAAGTGGTAAAGAATTTTGAAGGTAATGGATATAAGAATAATTTACGGTTAAAAACGCCGACACACAGAACTTAATAATAAATCATCCGAGAAAAAAACACTGTGAACTAAACTAGAGCACTGGTGGCCTAGTGGTAACGACCACGACTAACGTGTTTGTAGGTCGTAGGTTCGAACCCAGACAGGCGCTTAACTTTGTGTAAATGGTCTCAAAACGGCATGTCCCAAGACCAAAAATTCAAAGACATGTGACATCCACCAACATGGATTACAGCCCACTCCCTCTCACGGAGAGGAGGTCTGTGTCCCAGCAGTAGGAACATTAAAGGCTGATTATGGAAAAAACTAGGTAATAATTAAATAAATACATGTACAAAAATAAAAATGACAATTTTTATTTCAGTACCGATACCGGTCGCTACAAGGAGACCTTCCAGATAACCCCGAGAATGTCAGCTTACTTGGTCACCTTCCACATTAGCGAAGGCTTTGAAGTGATTGCTGATAACAACGATGCACTAAAGCCATACAGAATTCTGGCCAGACCCAACGCACGTGGTCAAGGAGCCTATGCTTTACAAGTTGGACCTCCTCTAACAGACTGGCTTAGTGAGTACTTCGGTATCGAGTACTATGAGATGGAGGAGAATATCAAGAACGATCAGATCGCTTCACCTTACTGGGCTTCAGGAGCCACTGAGAACTGGGGATTAGTGACTTACAGGTATTTTTTATTTTAGTCTTATGTAAATAAAAAAAATAAAAAAAAAACATTTTGCAAAAAAAAAAACAACCGTCTTCCAAAAAAACACTACAAAGTGAAAAATAACTTTAATATCGGAAGTCGGTGTTTTTGGATCTGTATTTTAGGTTTTTGCCACCGACTTCCACACCCACATTTCTCCAGTTTAGTAGTACATAAAAATTTTGTTTTATTTTAGGGAGCTCCGCCTCTTGTACCAAGAGGGTGAAACCAATGCTGTGGACAAGTTAGCCATTGGTACGATAACTGCTCACGAGCTCGCTCACAAGTGGTTCGGTAACCTGATCACCTGCAGATGGTGGGACAATGTCTGGATCAACGAGGGTTTCGCGAGCTACTTCGAATATTTCGCTATGGATGGTGTAAGTATATTTTATAGTCTGTAAGGCAACCCATCGCTATGAAACTTGTACGGAAAGTATTTTGAACATAAAAGTGCATAATTTTTTTTAATAAATCACCAGTTTTTGCCCGAAATCATACCAATCATTGCCACAAATGCGAAAATCGAAACCCGTTTTTAAGGTTCCGTACCAAAATAGTAAAAAGGAACCTTTACGGTGCGACCCAGTCTGTCTGTCTGCCCGTCTGTCACAGCTGAATATCAAGAACTACTAAAGCTATCAAGTTGAAATTTGGAACAGTTTTAGATGAGGTTTGCCCAACTATTTTGCAAATAAGAAAGAAATAAAAATATATATTATTTTTTTTGCAACAGGGAGCGAAAGGGGGTCTTACAAATTCAAAGTGGAGCTACTAGGGCATGTGGGGTATCATATGAAAGAGGGCTGTTTGCACATTCTCATTGTTTTTTTCTTTTTTTAGGCCGCACAGTTTTCGACTTTTGATGAATAATGTAAAAGAAAATACCATTCCCGCCTTATCTCCGAAGTTTGCATTGAGAACAATTTGAAATTATTCTTTGTGATAGAAGTTTATGTAAATATTACAGGGGAAATAAAATGATGTCTCTAAATAGCACACTTTTTCAAAAATCAACACCAAAAATTACATTAGTTCCACTATCGGTCAAGAGATGGCGCTGACCTAAAACAGCAATGCTGTCCATGTATCCTACTTTTGAATGACTGCACGTAAAGTAACACATCCAAAATATTTATATATAATGGTACGGAACCTTCGGTGCGGGAGTCCGACTCGCTCTAAGCCAGTTTTTTTACTCTGATCTTTCGCCTTGCGTTTTTATAGGTGACAACTTCTACATTAACGATGTGAAGTTTTAAAAAAAAATGTTTTATTACTATTTTACTTGCTGATGCTAAACGTTTAATGTATTCTTCCCAGGTGTACCCAGAATTAGAGTTGGCAGACCAGTTCAATATTATGTACCTGCAAAGTGCCTTATCTACTGACTCTGGAACGAGCACCAGAGCTCTTCAGCACTCTGTCAACAGCCCCGCCGAAGTCACTGGACACTTCAGTGGCATCAGCTACTCCAAGGGAGCTTCGCTACTTCTCATGCTGAAGCATTTCCTCACTGAAAATACTTTTAAGAAGGCCTTGAACTACTTCTTGAAGGAAAAGTAATTAATTTTCTTGTGATTTTGACGAAATAATAATTTTGTTGCAACATAAACAAGGAATGTTTATTATATGTTTTAAATTAAGCAGAGTATCATCACTCATCTGAGAAACAAAAGACGAACTGTGTACTGTACACCACTCTAGTGGAAAGAAGTGGCGCTAAATAACTTAAAATTGACATGGTCATTAACTTTTCACTTTTGATATTGTTTATTTTTAGCTTTTGATATTGTGCTCTTCCCGGACAAACTGTAGCTATTAAAAATAATTACCTTTTTCAGTTCTTACCAGCATGCATTCCCAGCAGACCTCTACAGTGCCTTTGCCAAAGCAGTATCGGAAGATGGAGTCCCTTCCACCACCTTCGATATTACCAACTTCATAAAATACTGGGTAGAAGAACAAGGATACCCAGTCCTCAAAGTTACCGTCAACTCGGAAACTGGTCGCATTGACCTGGAACAGGTATTCATTTCGTTGAAGTATTCAGTCAGCAACCGATACGGCGACGTTCAGTTCAGTTTAAAAAATAATGAATGAAAAGAAAAAAAAATATTGGAACAGACGATTAACGAAAATTCTTGACATGAAAATGCTGAAAGCAGTGGAGTGGTTTCTTTAGAATAGGAAACAAATGAGCAGTTGTAAAACACAGATCCTTGAAAATTACTTACAAGTATTTATTTCATGTTTTTCTACCATCAGAACCGGTTCTTCATCAGCGCATCTGCCACACCGACCGATCAAGTTTGGCCTCTGCCCTTGACTTACACAACTCAAAGCAACCCTAACTGGCAAAACCTACTGCCATCCAAAGTGATGACCACGAAAACTGACTTCATTGATAACGCAGCAGGAGATGGATGGGTTATATTCAACGTTCAACAGAAAGGTAAGAATATACTACCGTTTTTACTTCGAGTCACAGCTATATATAGCTATGTCTAAACGGGCATGCCCTTTATGCCTGGAGCCTTTTATTTAGGTATAAACTTTTACGTCTTTAGTTTTTATTTTTTATTTCGGCTTGAGTATAGTTTCGATGTTTTTTTTTATTGGTCTATTGGCGTGTACTAGCTGACACAGAAAATAATTTGATTTAATGTTTTTGTATTGCGTATTGTAGATAATGTTGCATACTATTGTATAGAATCAAGTTTTTCTAACTAAACAGACGGCTGTGCTGCTGGGGAGTTTGTTTTTATTTATTTATTTTATTAGAAGGCTTACAGATTAACAACGCAATGACATAAAGAATATAGTATTAAACAATAGCTAATAACAAGCCTCCACATATAACTGAGGAAAAAAGTCGATAAAAAGAAAGTACATACAAGTTAATATAATTATTTTTCATCTAATTGATGAGGATTTGGATCCTCACCAATTAGATGAATAATAATAATAGGTAATTAGCTAAGAGCCTAGATAAGTTAACTATCCTTGAAAAATGACTGTGCCAAAAGCCGTCTTAAGGTCGCCACACTGGTGCAGAACAAGTCGACATTAAGGTCCCTAGGAAGCCTATTGAAACTTTGTTGCGCCACTTCTTCTTCCCAGCTAAAGCACTAGGAAGTGCTGAAGGGCGGGCGTTTTGGGGACTGTCTTATGTAATTTTTGACGTTCGAAAAGTGCTGATTCTCAGCCTAGTTTGAATTAATTACTTTTGATTTTATTGTAATAGTCAGATTGCCGTCCCATCGGACTATGTCGTGAGGGAAGAGAGTCTGCACATGTGTTTGCGCTTAAACTGCTGCACTATAATATTTCCTGTGTCGATGACTAGCCTCCGCTGAGATTGGCCGCCATGACCGGAAACGGTCAGGAGGACTATAATTATTATAACACACACATAACATCACGCCTGTACTCCAGAAGAGTTAGGCAGAGGTGTACTTACGATACACCCACATTTCGCCAGTTATGTTTAAGTCCCATGTAACAAGGCGAGCCTAGCTCGTGGCTAAGTAATAACAGCCGCACGCGTCGATCCATCAGGTTAAGCTACGCTTGCCGGGGTTGTCAGTGGATGAGTGACCATCTTTACATACCGAGACTCCTCTGTGCCTCGGAAAGCATGTTAAGCCGTTGGTCCCGGCTGTCATTCGTAGATCTTTGACAGTCGTTACGGGTCGTCAGAAGCCCGGAAGTCTGACAACCAGTCTTACCAAGGGGTATCGTAGTACCCAGTTACAGGGTTGTGGAGGTCAGATAGGCAGTCGCTCCATGTAAAATACTGGTATTCAGCTGCATCCGGCTAGACTGGAAGTCGACCCCAACATAGTTGGGAAAAGGCTAGGCAGATTGATTGAACAAGGAGCGAGCCTATTATTAAAATGGCCGGCAAACAATATGAATATGTGCGAAAATGCATGAGTGTGCTCGAGAACTCCACGACCTCATTCCGCCTGAACCCTTCTACCATCGGACATCTAGACGCACTGCAGGTTACCATCCCTACCTGGTTGCTATTCCACCAATTCACACTAAGCGTTTCCAAATGTCTTTTGTGATCCGCACAGCAAAGGAGTGGAACTGTCTTCCTGCGTCTGTGTTTCCGAACGTATACAACCCCGATCTCTTCAAAGTGAGAGTGAACAGGCTTCTTCTGGGTAAGCTCGCTCCATCGTCGACTTTGTCTCGGTCATCTCTGACCTAGACTAGAGTCAAGAGCAAACCTATCTCAAAAAAAAAAGAAAAACGAAATTACGGTGGCCTTTGAGGATCTTTAGGTGGCCTTTTAGGGCTATTGGTTTGTTCTCAGTAGCAGCCCGGAGAGTAGTGGCAATAGGGTCGCCTTGATACATGAAACTAAGAACATAACTGCAGAGGAATGTGGGTATAGTGGGTATACTCTGCCTTACCCTTCGCAAAATATTGGCGTGATTTATGGTAATATTATAGTAATATTAACTCATGTTTATTTTTGTAGGTATTTACCGTGTGAACTACGATGAGAATAACTGGCGGCTACTCGCGAATGCTCTTAGTACAGATCATACCAGCATCCATCATTTGAACAGAGCACAGGTATGTAACAACATTATTTTTTATAAATTTGCTAAAGTTGGTTACATTTGCGGGAGTCTGTGCCTAAAAATATTAATCCATACTATATAATATATTCTATACTAATAATGAAGCTGAAGATTTTTTATTTTTTGTTTGTTTGAACGCGCTAATCTAGAACAACCAAAAAATTATATGAAAAATTAGTTTTGCATATCATAGCCTAATTTTTGAGAAAGGCTATAGGCTATTTAACATCTCACTAGGACCCTTAGGAGCTGAGCGAAAAGAAAAAAAAGTCAGAAAGAACGCTAAGGGAAAACGAAGTAATAGCTCCGATAGGCAATGTGACGGGGTGGGTCGGGGGGACAAGAAATTTCACGCGGTCGAAGTCGCGGGCGGAAGCTAGTTAATAGTAAATACCTGTCTGTCTGTTACCATATCAAGCCTTAACGGCTGAACGAATTTGGATGAAACTTGACACACGGATAGACCATGATCTGGGTTAGAACATAGGATACTTTTTATTTTCTTTTGTAAATATTTTTATTTTGATAAAACCAAACAAATTATTTTTTGATTGTAGATTGTCGATGATGTGTTCGCGCTCATGCGTTCGGGGCAGCTGTCGTATGCACTCGGATTCCGTGTTCTTGAATTTTTGAAGAAGGACACAAGCTTCTACTCCTGGTACCCAGCTATAAGTGGTTTCAGCTGGCTCAGGAACAGATTCCTGCACCTTCCCGAAAGATTGGCTGCCTTTGATGTGAGTACTTAAACTATACTTAGAGTACAGAAGAAAATGTGTACGGGTTACATTAATGTCAGCGAAATTTATTGTTCAGCAAATTGACTATCATCTTAAAACTGTCCGTATATTTAAACCATACTACCATTCTTTGACAGTTGTATGAAATGGCTTTAACACGGCAAATTGATGTAGGTCAACAGTCAACGGTCAATTTATGTAATAATTAATTACTGTCCATAGTATAGTTTCAAGAAATTAATTCCCCGTTCTATTTTCATGCTGATTTGGAAACTCAGGAATATTTAGTAGGTACGTATCGACCACAATGATCTTTGAAGTTTTATCCTAATAATTTATAATTTTATCATCGCCACAACGCCACTGATTTACTTCATGAGCCATATTGATCACGCTTGGCAAACCAATTGGTGACCAAAATAAGAAGAACACATGAAATAATCTTCTTCTCGTTTTGGAAGTCACCATTTAAATCATGGTTACCAACATTTTTTCAAGATTCTGTTGTTTTAACAATTTTATTTATTTTCAAGGCAATAATCTACGAATACCTTGAGGCTGTGATTGCTGACGTTGGTTACGACGTGGTTGACAATGAGGATCTCACCAGGACCATGAACAGATTCCACCTACTCTCCTTTGCTTGCAACATCGGGCATTCAGGATGTGTGGAAAATGCCAAAGCAAAGTTCCAAGCTTTTATCACCAATAGCGCTAATACGTAAGGATTAATTTTAGGATCATTTATAAGCATAGTTTTAGACTTTATATTATTGACGGTTTTGGTGTTTTGGGTGATTGGAACAAGGTTGTCAAAATATGATGATGATGATTAGAACTCCATAAAAATATTGTTTATCCCAAAAACTTTGGGACCTCCCAAAGGTTTGAAGAAAGACTCACAAACATATAGATTATTAAAATGGATTTTATTATAACACTAGCTGTGCCCCGCGACTTCGTTTGCGTGGAAGTCGTAAGATACACAATACACGAAAATAACAGCCACATTTTAATGAAATTCCCTTGTCCCCCGACCCGTCGCGTTAAATCGCCCGCCCGCGCTATTATTTCGTTTTCGCTTAGTGTTCTTTCTGACTTTTTTCTTTTTGCTCGGCTCCTAAGAGTTGTAGCGTGATGTTAAATAGCCTATAACTATCCTCGAGAATTGGGCTACCAAATGCAAAACAAATTTATAAAATCCGTCTTTTTGTTCACAATTTCATGGGTTTTATCTTTTTCGCGCGGAACCCTAATTATTTTTCTAAAATAAAAGTAGCCTAAGTTATTTCCCGTAATATCAGCTATCCGCCAGTGAAAGTCCCGTCAAAATCGGTCCAACTGATTCGGAGACTAGCTGGAACAAACAACAGACAACAAGACAGACAGATATATACGGTACTTATAACAAAAATTGATTTTTGGTTATAAGTACCGTATATACTTTCTTATGCTTTTAGTAAAAAGTTTTTATTTTGGTATTACAAACAGACACTTTACTTTTTTTTATTTCTATAGATTCATTGTATTAAAAGCAAGGTAAGCATCAATTAAGATTTTTGCGAATGGATATCTATTAAAGAAGACGATAAAACATATAGCTATATTACCAAAGCACATACGAGCATAGATATCGCGTGACTAACGGCTATTTACAATGTGTAAATCGCTTTAATGATGAAGGTCTAATCATGTAGAGTAACGGCTTAATAAAGTCAAGAGAAAATTGGCCAGGCCCATAACGAACATCAATTTGTTGAATAAGTTTTATAAATCATGAAGTAAAACCTCACCGTGTTTTTTAAAGGGTTCATGTACGTAGGTCTGTAGTTTCAAAAGGTTTACATTTTCTTAACAATTAATATGGTTAATATCTTTATGAATAAAGCCTTTTAATTATATTTAAAAAAAAAATCTTTAAGTTTTGTTCTCAGGCAATTATTTGCCTTAGGCCCCTGGGCCAAGATTTTTGAGCTATTACTGTTTTTTCTTCTTTATAAGTGACTGCTTCGGAGTGACAATAGAATCATCAGCATAATACCGTTGTATTTCGTTACCATGTTTCTTTTTTATGTCTGTTTGTTCTTTCTTTCATAATTTTTCTATTACTTAAAGAACCTGTAGTAATAACTAGATGGGTTTCACCATTCACGTTCATGTTACCCTTTTAGCCTACTGTGTCTTTCATTTTGCAGTACAATACAACATTATCTAGTAACTTATGAGTTACGTTTTCTATCATTCACAGGATTTCAATCAATAATTATATTTTTTCAGCGTCAACCCCAACTTGAGACGTCACGTATTCTGCCAGGGTCTCCGTGCCGGTGGTCTTGCAGAATGGAACTTCCTAAACGATCGTCGTCAGAGTTCCAACAATCAGGCAGATGAGGTTGCTATGCTCAGAGCCTTAGGATGCACCACTAACGATGTCGCTAGGCAACAGTGAGTATCTTCTACATAAATTATGTGATTTTGACATTTTTGACATAAAGCGCTACAACGTTCTTTTGGTTTAAAGCTACCATCTTGTTTATTGAATACATTTCGAGTGACATTTCACAAAACAAATGCACAAATGTATCCCAAAGCGCCCTTCTGTCAACGTCTATTCATGTAGCAGTGTAAATGATGATGATGACGATCCTATTGGAATCGAAAAAGATCTTCAGATTTAAAAGGCGAACGTGCGTCTTTCCGTTCTGTACAAGGCCAGTACGCAAGGATGTGAAACTAATCGCGTATATATTGGAAATCAATTTTTTACATATGTCTTCCAATCTATACAAGATTAGTATGCAAATACTCGTGTATGCTTCGTAGTGACCTAATTAACTACCTTATTCCATAATGTACAGTGCCAGTACGCATACGGACTAATCTTGTATAATAATATGTCGCAGCCGAATTGTATGAGTGTGTGGCTTATAACGCCGTACCGAATGCAATAATTAAGGTAGAGCACTCTGAACAATTGGTTTAGGTTAGGTTAGAACTGTGACCAAGCGCGAGCCGAGCGAGCGAAGCGAGCTGTACCGCGGCAGCGGCCGGCAAGCGCGTCTTCCAAGTTGGTCGCAGTTACTTGGCTATTTAATATTTTTATGACTGACTTCCATAAAACTCTGAAAACTTTATATTAAAATTGTCCAATCACTGTTTTCACTCGATTTAGGATAATTTTCACTCATATTAATTACTCGTTTTATTTATTTTTGGTCCGGACGCCATTATTATTGTGGTTTATTTAATCCTACACTAATAAAGTTTAAATAATAATATCATTCCATATATTAATCAATGATTTTATTACACTACATCTTTAAAACTTTTGTCAGGCGTAAGTGATGTAATATAGTTTATATAGTATATAACCAGGACGCGCATGTCCTCGTTACAAACTATACACGAGCAGTACGCAAAATTTGTGCAAACATTGTAATCACCGATTTTAAAAAAGCATTACAATGTATACGCGAGCAGTGTCCTATGGCTGCGTTTTGGCCTTTTATAAATTGGAAAGACGCGGCCCAAATGCTTTAAGAAAATGAGAAGAAACCTTTGAATACATGGTGGAAGGGATATCCCTTCAGGGACCTCTAAGGCTCAGATGGGATTGTCATCTACAAACGCTTGCCCATAGTCGATGTCTTCTTGAACTGATAAGTTATACTTTACAGTATCATCTATTAATTATCTTTTATATGATATCAGGTACCTGCAGAACATCTTGAATAACGACTTCGTAAAGGCACAAGACCGAGTGAACGCTTTCACGTTCTTCTACATGGGAGACCGTTCCAACGCTAGGTTCGCTCTGCCGTTCCTCAGGGATAACATTGCCGCCATCAGAACTGCGTAAGACACTTTCATTTGTACGAGTATAATTATTAATTAGGTAACTAAACAACAACGCACTGCGCTCATAAACATAGAATACTGATGTTGTTAAAAAAAACGCAAAGCTAAAGTAGGCTGGCCACATCTTCCGTATGCCCAATGAGCTGTGGGCCAAATTAGCCACTATGTGGAGCCCTGACACAACCAGAAGGCGTCGCAGCAGACCCCTAGAAGATGGTCGGACGAGCTGGACAAAACAAATGACCAGTGGTCCACATTAGCCCTGGATTGAAAGAGCTGGGAGTCATGGAGAGAGGCCTTTGCCCAGCAGTGGGATGATGCAGGCTAACAGTAATACTAAAATATTGCTTAAGTATACCTAGGCATATGGTGATACCTATGTACTTGTTGTAATCCAATTCCATTCACAGTCTTCCAAACAATATTTAATTGTTGTCATCACGTGATAGTCTAATATTGTCTAACAGCTGAACCCAATATAAAACCTATCTATCACCAGTTTTGGCATACTGGAGATAGAAAACCTATCTATCTATGGTTTAACGTCCCAATAATCTATAAGAGATTATGGAATCTTACCGGTCTGACATAACGAAACATAGAATTATACTGTCTACCTTCAATACCGGTCTGTCTTTTACTGAAAATAGGTTATTGGGTTCGGTCGTTAGAGATAAATAAGGATTAAAAAATATATTAATGGAGTTACAGATGATAATATACTTTTAATACAAGCATCTAAATAGTATTTTTAGTTTTAAGCTTGAGCGAGTCCATATGACTTGGGTGTTTTACTATTGACTTTAAAGATTTTTTTGATGTTTGCAGTGTCGTTCTCCCAACGTGGTTCAACAGCGTTCTCTCCAACATAGCCGGTTATTTGGACGCAGATGGCCTGACGGAAGTAAGTAAACAAATATAAATTTGGAATACGAAGAAACACGAAAAAGCAAACTCTCCTCCTACGAAACGAACGTACATACGTTTGTTAATATGAGAAGATTCCGTTAAAGTCTCATGAATGCCGGTAAAATTATTGGTGAAGGAAAACATCGTGAGAAAACATGAACTTAATTATAATAAAATGTATGTCAGAATTCGCCTATCCGCCTTGAGCAAGCGTGGTGGTCAGTGCTCATGCCTTCTCTATGTGAGAAGAGGCCCTTACCTTGTAGTGGTACAGCGCGACAAATCTGCGAGAATTGGTGCCTGTTCGACTATTAAATTGCATAGCAAGCCTATTTTTATTGCAAGCTGCTTTTGCATCAATAGGGAAGGCCACTGTCAAAATGGCGCTGACGTAGCTAGTTCCCAACATAAGCTAATAACACAGGCGTGAGGTAGTTTTATTTTATTTTTGCGAAAATTACGCGTTGTTGTGTTCCTAAATACTCCAAAATTGGAGTCCACCATTTCCCGAGAGACCCTAAAATTAGAAAATGGTGGCTTAGAGCTGTAGTTCGAGGTGAAGTCAGAAAATTTTTGAAGAAAGTGATCACGAGGATATATTGAAGGTTTTAAACTCATTAATGAACACGAAATGGAATGAATGAACGAAATGTCCAATTTATTTCAGGCCGTAGGGACCTAGCTATGATCATGCCATCAACAATTAGCTTTGCCCGACCTTCCCCATAGTCAGACATTTCCTGCAGAGATTTTCTTGCATTTAGAAATGCATATGCTGAATTTGAATGCCCCACAAATCAACACTAAGATTTAAAATGATGACAATATAATTTTGTGTGTATACCTACATTTTTAATTTATTTACAAACAATATTAACAAAACATCGTCTCTATTCCTAGATGGAGTCATGGCTCAACGCTAACCAGAACTCTATTCCTGAATTCTCGGTCGGTATCAGTGCCATACAATCGTCTAGGGCTTCTATGCAGTGGGGTACCGATAATGCTGAACTGATCATAACGGCCGCTGATGATCAGGACGAAGTTACTACAGATTCTACTACAGAATCGACTTCAGAATCGACTTCAGTATCGACTTCGGAATCCACTTCAGGATCGACTACAGAAGTAACTACTACAGTAGATCCTAATTCAGCAGCAATCTACATGCCAACAACCATGCTATTGCTGTGGACAGCAATCGCTATGCTGTTGAAATAATGTGACAAGTGGATTAATAATTATGTACTGTAATAACGTGACCTGTGTAGTCGAAACAGTGCGTAATATATGGACGTCATTCTCTCAGGAGCTCGGTCATCGCTCAGCACAAACAATTTTATAGTAATATTGTGTAGAGATAAGTAAAATGATAATGAATTTTGTATATAAAAGCAAAAATTAATAAATAAAATGTCCGCTTTATTGTTATTGTTCGGTTTGGTTTTATTTATTTATTTATTTTATTGTTTTATAATCCTTTGTACGTTCTCTGTATGAAGACGCCCTGTGATGAGAAAATAATAAGTTGGTATTATTTTCATAAGCCTAGTACGAAATTATTATAGTGTCTACATTTTTGTCTGCTATGAAACGTGCACTGGCTTTATTCTTTAATTATTTAGGACCCTATAATTGCAGATATCTTCGGAATTCACTTGATTAAAAGTACTTTATGCTAGTGGCATGAAAATAATTTAAAGAATGCAAACAATCGGTTGTGTCCAATCAAATATTTCGATAAATGTAGTACAAACCTTCACCTATTTTGGATAGTTTTCAACATCTACTCTCGATAGATAGATATCCACCATTAAATAATATCAATATATTAAACGCTTTGTACAATGTTATCGCTCTAATCTCATGTCAAGATGTTTCTGTCTATTCAATCGAGAGAGATTAACAGCCCTGTTATAGTGAAAATATAGGTAATGTTTGTTCGTCATCCTATATCCTTCCTTCAACGAATATAATTTGTCCTTAAAGGAACAAAATCTAGATATTTGGGTTACGGTATTGATTCACTAGTATTCTGATGCACTGATATTCGTTATAATTTACAAAAACATGGAATAAATCCTGTAAATTTGCTACAAAAAGATAAACAGCTAGTTCGCCAGCCGAAATAACATAAAATATTAGGAGAGGAGAAATCAACATAGTTTTGCACTCGCATCTGAACGAATAACAGACTTACACTGTAGAAGGTATAGTTACCTTAAATAAGTGGAAATAGGATAGTTCATACTTCCTACTCCTCATCATCTACCTAGCCTTTTCCCAACTATATTGAGGTCGGCGGCTTCCAGTCAAACCGGATGCAGCTGAGTACCAGTATTTTACATGAAGCGACTGCCTATTTTACCTCCACAACCCAGTAACTGGGTAATACGATACCCCTTGGTAAGACTGGTTGTCAGACTTTCGGGCTTCTGACGGCCCGTAACGACTGTCAAAGATACACGAGTGACAGCCGGGACCAAAGGCTTAACGTGCTTTCCGAGGCACGGAGGGGTCTTGATATGTAAAGATGGTGGCAGCGTAGCTTAACCTGATCGATCGTCCCGTGCGGCTGTTATTTCTTAGCCACAAGCCCCTCCTACCTCCTACTCCTACTAATATTATAAATGCGAAATTTTGTGAGTATGGACGGATGGATGTTTGTTACTCTTTCACGTAAAAACTACAGAACGAATTTAAATGAAATTTGGCACATAGATAGTTTGTAATCTGGATTAACATATAGGATACTTTTGATCCCGATATCCTTACGAAGTCGATACTTATACAGGTGAAACCGCGGGACACTGCTAGTCATAAACAATAATAATACTCAGTACTCATACTACATTTTCTTAAATTATTTACACTACTTACTTGAACAGTAAAACCCATAAAACATGACTAGTACAAAAGGTGCGTGGTGCACTATCAGGAATGATAACACCACACTTAAGATGACGCTTATCAGTCACAGAGTAACAAGCCACAAATATCTGATGCTAAAGGTACATTCTACACAGTTTGCACAATAGTTGATACTAGTGAACACGGCAGGTTAGTTCATTTTATTTTATTTATATCTTTTACACATTTTAGAATTACAATTATTATAATTGTAAATACTTATTATAAGAGTGGAAAAAGGACAAAAAATGGATTGAGGGAAAGATGATATGGCCAGAAAGGAAGTGTTTACTGAGATTACGGCTGATAAAGATGTATGGAAGAGGAGAATTACACAATTAAAGTGGGTTAAAGGCAAGAGGTTGCTAAGCTTATTATAATTACACGAGCATGTATTGTTCCACAGTAAGACAAAGACTTCTTTTCATTTAGAGAAGGTTCAAGAGTGGTTCGGCACGCCTTTGCACAAGCATGTTGGAGATTTGATTACATACATACATACATAAACTCACGCCTTCTTCCCATGGGTTTAGGCAGAAACTACAGAACGCCACCTGCTACGATCCTTACATACTCCTTTTGCCTCGTTTACATTCATACATCTGGTTATACACGCACGCCGGTTGCGAGTACTCCGCGAGTGATTTAATGAATACCATTGAATACTTGTTATTCGTTTCTTGAGTCATTTTCTGTTCTTTTAAGAGTGATTGCTAATTTTATTTTAATCTTAAGCTAAGCCAAGCCAAGCAAGCCAAGCCAAGCCAAGCCAAGTATTAGTCCTCCAGACCGAATATCGGCCATGGCGACTAATCTCAGCGGAGATTAGCTCTCGGCGCGGGAGATATTATAGTGCACGAGTGTGTGCGCAGACACAGGTGCACTCTCTCTTCCCTCACTCTCATAGTCCGATGGGGACGGCAATCCGACACGACCGGAGAGAGATCAGGCGCAGGACCTACGGCTTAATGTGATTTCCGAGGCACGGGGTATCACACCGCCAACTTCCAAACTCCGGACTGTTATCAAGAAATTCCTAATGGAAAAACCCAATAACACTTTTCCCGACCCGGGAATCGAACCCAGGTCCCCACGCTCAGCAGTCGCGCTTGCGACCACGAGACCAACGGGGCAGTCAAAGGAGTACCCAAGTACTAAGTAAGTGACCGGTTTAACAGTTTACGGTAGAAGTTTAGAGTATTAATGGTCTCATTGGTAGAGTGGCCGCAAGCATGTAGAACCCTGGGGTCAATCTCCGGGTTAGAGAAACTGTCATTGGGTTTTTCATTAGTATTGAGGCTCCTGCAAACAGGCGCGAAACGCGACGCGACACAAACGCACCGCATATCGCGCGACGAGTAGTGCCTTTGTGTCGTGTCGCGCTTTTTTGCAGGAGTCTTTATAGTCTTTTTATCTCACGAAGCGACACGCGCTTTACTTGTAGTAACCAAGTGTACAAACACGCTGTGAAAGTGTATGTAAGCGCAGGAGCTCTCGGTACCGTCCGAGACAATGGCGAAGTCAGTAGTGTGTGTGGGGGTGTGCATGTGTGTGTTATGTGCTGACGCTACTCGTCCTCAAATTCACAGCGTGTTTGTACACTTGGTTAACACTAGTAAAGGTCGTCTCGCTTCGTGAGATAAAAATACCATACAATGTTACTTCATAATATATCTCGCGAAAAGTCGGTTGTACTGTAAACCTATCCTATACTACATACACAGACGTGATGTTACGTTCTTAACTCAATCTCAAAGATGAAATACTGCTGTTATTCTTGCTTTGCTGATCCTATGTCAATACTTAAACAGATCTTTTCTTTCAGACATGTTCCGAAATCTGCTATTTTTAGCAATAACATGCTTAAGTCTAGCAAACGATGCCTTCGCTACTGACACCAACTATCGACTGAACACACCAATAGTACCGTCAGAGTACCAGGTATTGATAACACCATACTTCGATACTGGTGACGCTAACCAGTTTACTTTTGATGGGACCGTCAGCATACAGTTTACAACTACAGCTAGCACCAATCAGATCAAACTTCACTCCCAAGATCTTACCTTCAGTTCTGATAATGTAGTAGTTGCAATCTTCAACACAGGAGCGACTATAGCACTCAATGCTACAAATGGTCTAGAATTTAACACAAACTATACGTTTGCTTACATCAATTTGGTAAGCAATTTGGAAACCGGCTCGGAGTATGTTCTGCAAATCAGGTACAAAGGACCGATAAGGACAGATCTAAATGGATTCTACAGGAATCACTATTTTCAAAATGGAGTCAAAAAGTAAGTGCTATTGTTACTACATTTATTTGTTTTGCGCATAAGCCTTTGAAATGATGCCAATGAGAAAAGTTTTATAGTTCAAGATAAAAATAACGGTTCTTTTGTTAGATATATCTTAGCTTAACTAGTATTTTTATATCTGCTGGTTATATAATAGGTTTTGTCAATTAACATGTCCTTTAAAAGAGCGCCGGGTGATCTGTAACTCAGGACTCTCCTACCTCAGACACCTTTGTCTATTTAAGATTGTGCATTTTATTAACCAGTGCCTGTAATATGATGTTGAGATAAATAAAGATTTATGATTATGATTATATATTTTTGCTAACGTGCTTAGAGATAAAATGTTTTTAAATAAAACGGTAGGTAAACATAGTATTCACTTACTACATTGAAAATATTTTACATTGGAAACCATTTATAATTCTTTTCGGGGAATTATAGACTTGGCGGCTATTTAGAAGTGAAGTATGTAGTAAATACTCAATAATCTTGTAATACAAAGCAAATACTAAATAATCTTATAAATCTACTCAGCAGTACCTACTTGGCACACTTGGCACGTGCAGGTAGTTTAATTGTAAAACACTTGAACATTATCATGAGGACAATAAATTAATTTGATGTTATGGAACAGTTGGATTAATATCGAATAAAATACTACGGCCTATCGTCCACGACAGTACTAAAAAGTAACGTGTTACATACTCAAATCGCCAACGAGTAGCCAGGGGGTCTACTCCGAATTTCGGACATCTCCTACTACGCTTTTTTCTATTTCGTTCGGTCGGTTAAGATCCAACCAAACGTCAAAATGAAGTTCTGTCGGATCCGAACCAACCGAACGAAATTTAATGAAGTGTAGTAGAAAATGTCCGAACATTCGGCTGACGGTTCGGATTTATCGCTTCGGAGTAGACCATCAGAATGTCTCTGCCGTAGTATTTCAACGGTGGCAGCGGCGGTCCGGGCGATGGACCTAAACGGGAAGAGGAATGAGAGTGCAGTAGTAAGAATAGTCATTAATTGAAAACGATGACTTTCATTTTATAATTTTATCTTCATTATGATTCCAGTCATAATGAATCTTACAAGCCGAAACAAAGCCTTGAGCTAAGTTGGGCTTTATAAAAAATACCACCTCTGTTCATTGTGCAATAAAAACAGAAGTAAGAAAAAATATCTCAGTACGAGAACATTACCTCATCTATGACAAAGCAAACATATTTGATAATGCTGAGATCTCTTATCAGAATAACACATCTTCTGCAAGGATAGGTAGTTTCAGTGACGATAAACATAAGCTGGTATTAAACGTCTGAAGATAAAGGTTTAAATTAAGTATATTTACTTTTGCAGAGTGTATTAGATTAGAAAGTTGTGGATTCATCATTTCAGTTTAAAAAAATTGATGAATTTACTTTCATAATACAACATGTCCCAGAATTGACGCACAACCTCATGTTCATTGCACTCATTATTATGAAAAAAATTCAAACACAACTCGTCAAAATGTTTCGTACATTTTGACGAGTTGTTCTAACATAAATGTAGGGAACTGCAGATTTTTTTTTCGCGATTTCAGGTTTGGTCCCACAGCAAAAGTTGTTCATAATGATGAGTACAATGACCCCTTAAGAGGTTGTGTGTTAATTCCGCGACATGTTGTATATGTTTCATGTTATTATGCAAAAGGTCTGGCTCATTGGTCTAGTTATTAGTTCCATACCCGATTGCATGGACCCCTGATTCGATCCCTGGAGCATGCGGTAGGAAAATCGTCTTGTTGAATCGTCTGCATTTGCATCTAAATGTTATCTATCGCCTATAACATCATCATCTGACTGCCTTTTCCAAACTATGTTGGGGTCGGCTTCCAGTCTAACCGGATGCAGCTGAATACCAGTATTTTACATAGAGCGACTGCCTATCTGACCTCCACAACCCAGTTACTGGGTAATACGATACCCCTTGGTAAGACTGGTTGTAAGACTTTCGGGCTTCTGACGACCCGTAACGACTGTCAAAGATACACGAATGACAGCCGGGACCAACGGCTTAACGTGCTTTCCGAGGCACGGAGGGGTCTTGATATGTAAAGATGGTCACCCATCCACGGACCAACCGCGGCAAGCGTAGCTTAACCTGACCGATCGACCCGTGCGGCTGTTATTTCTTAGCCACAAGCCCTATCGCCTATAACAATATTGCAAATTAAATTAAAACCCATCGATGACGTACTGGGTCTTAAAACATTATGTAGGTGTATTGTACCAATTTTTTTCGAAATCTACGGAATTCTTTTTTTTTTGTCGGTAACAAACCTCCTCATCAACTCTAAAGCTTTCTAAGGGTGCGTTTCCATAAGAGATGTGCGAGGATGCGTAGCGGCGAATGTGCGTAAAACTAACCAATAACGTCACTAGCTTAGCTCAAGCTATGAAAATGAACTGATGTTATTCTTTAGTTTCTCACACATCCTTCGCTACGCATCCTCGCTCATTTCTGGTGGCAACGGTGCCTAAGAGTGCCTAGATAAAAAAAGTTGGCAAATTGTTAAAGTAAAAGCGCCAGGATAGCCCGCGAAGTTCAAATACGTATAAGTTCGTATACAACCCCGATCTCTTCAAAGTGAGAGTGAACAGGCTTCTTCTGGGTAAGCTCGCTCCATCGTCGACTTTGTCTCTGTCACCTCTGACCTAGACTAGAGTCAAGAGCAAACCTATCTTAAATAAAAGAAATAAAAAAAATTCTTACGTTTTTTGCAATTTACAGGTTAGTATTAGGCTGTATGTTGATTAAAATATAATTCGCGACCGTAACAAATTTGACGTATTTGTCCTACTTTTTAACATAAATGCAAAATTTTGTGAGGATGGATGGATGGATGTTTGTTACTCTTTCACGCAAAAACTACTGAACGGATTTGGATCAAATTCGGCACACAGATAGTTTGTAACCTGGATTAATATATTATAGAATACTAACTTTTTATCCTGATATCCTTACGGAATCGAGACTTATGCGGGTGAAAGCACGGGGCGCTGCTAGTAGAATCATAAACATTAAAGTCATCAATACCGCTCTCTAATACCACGTAATCAAGGTAGTGTTAGTAAGTAGTAGTTGTACTGACTATTTCATGAAATCTTGACATTTGAGGATTATATCCTATAGAGTTTTATTCAGTAATAGGGAGAACTCTATAGATTGCCTACATAATCCTTTTTAATTATTATAATTGAACCCTGCTAAGCTGAATAGATCCAAACAACAATTATTATGAAATTGAGTTAAGTACTATCGAAGAAACTTACATCTGACCGATTTGAAAACCAAATCTCGTGAACACGATGGCCACATCTGTTAGCAAGCGTTACTATAGCGGCCGAGCGCTGCAAGCAAGAATATACCTTACGGTGTATACATGTTCGTTTCTTCCATGGTACATAACGAGAACCTCGAGTACATTGAGTTTTATATTTGCACAAAAGATCTTAGCGGTCTGATGACATTGCCCTCACAAAACTTTTAGAATGCCAATATATCTAGGTCTCCATTTCGGAAAATTGCAGGACCCACAGGTAGTTTTTCATGATTTACCCTTTAACCGCCTACGACGGATTAATCCGACAAATATTTTCGTGTCCATTTCGCCAGGGTCGTATATTTACGACCAAATATCGTAATGATTCAAGTTGCCCGGCGCTGGGGGCACGACAACTGATATGAAGTCGGGCGGTTAAAAGGTTAACAGAAAAACTATATACTGAAATTAGATAAACCCACGTTTAAAATGTTCAGAATTTTTTGTCATTATACTAATAAGAATAACTTTCCCTTCTTCTTTTCTTGGCCTGATATTTTTGTTTTCTCTTCTAAACTTCAAATCCCATTTACTCAAAAGTAACAAAACATTAGTTGGATCTAATCTGCTTAACAGGGTCCAATTCTGTAAATACATAATTATTACGGTCGCGAAATTTCGCAGGCTACCTAAGCGCTTCCCCTTAAAGTTTACATTGTACCAAGTCTTAATATTCCAGATGGCTGGGTGCTACTCAAATGGAACCGACTCACGCAAGAAAGGTATTCCCTTGCTTCGACGAGCCTGAACTGAAAGCGACATTCGTCATTGGAATTGATCGTCCTGCTAACTATCAGACATCGTTATCCAATACTGAAGTGGAACGGAGTCAAACTTTGTAAGTTCCTATACAAATAAATTACTTCCTTCTGTTCTTTCTTACAAAGCATTCTATTTTGCAATTTTGGTCAGTGTCGAGCAGCTGTCATTATAGTAAAAGTATTTGCTTTGGTCCGATACTTACCAAGAACTAGGGGATGTTTCCCTTTCTTATTTATTTTAAATTATTCGTGAGGCACAAAAACAGTTGGATGCAAAAGAAAATACAATAAACACTTTTTTCAAAAAAAAAAAAAAAAAACAATCGACTTCAAAAAAAAAAACTAAAAAGTGAAAAATAACTTTAATTTCTCTTTGGATCTGTATTTTAGTTTTTTGCCACCGACTTCCGAAAATAAAGTAATTGTTCAATTTGTAGGGTTTTTTCGGAAGTCGGTTGTTTTGTTACAAACAAGTGTTTATTTTTCACTTTTTAGTTGTGGTATCTACCCCACACCAAGTCGTTTACCACTACTTGCAATATACATAACAGTGACAGGAAATTATTTTAACATCATCCACATACACTTAGTGGAAAAAGTACGTATTATTAAAGCTAACTCAAAAACCACTCATCAGAACTTAACCAAATGTATACGGGACCAATCTGGAAGTATATCCTTTCAAATAAAAGAAAAAAAAATTCAAATCGGTTTATAAATGACGGAGTTCTGAGGTAGCATACAATAAAAATAAAATATTAACAACCGAATTGAAAACCTCCTCCTTTTTTAAAGTCGTTTAAAAACAGTCTATGTTTTTTAAAGTTGGAGGCAGCTTCTGAAACATTAAGAAGAAACGGTTAATCTTACAAAGGAATGATGGTATGTACTTTTAATATTTTGCTATTATTCTAGGACCAATGGCTATATCAGAGAGATCTTCTTCCCAACGCCGAGGATGGCTACCTACCTAGTTGCATTCCTGGTCTCGGAGTTTGAAGCTGCAGCCTCCAGCCAAAATGGGACCCAAGAGTTTGGTGTCTACACGCGTCCAGACGCGAAGAATCAGAGTGAATATGCCTTTGAATTTGGCAAGAACGTTGTAGATGCTTTAGGCACATACCTTGGTATCAACTACTACTCGACTAATAGCCATTTGAGGTTGGACCATGTCGCGTTGCCTGATTTTAGAGCCGGAGCTATGGAGAACTGGGGCCTTATTAAATACAGGTACGAAAAGTTTTCTAGAGCATTGCTGAGGCACATTATGAACTTAAAAGTCTTTGTCATTTCATCAAATTGTAAATACGGTGTAAGAGAAATATAACATAACATTACATAACATCACGCCTGTATTCCCCGAAGGGTTAGGCAGAGGTGTACCTATAGTATATACCCTTACATAATACAACATTTCCCGGAATTAACGCACCACCTCATAAGGGTTCATTGTAGTCGTCATTATGAACAGCTATTACGAGTACTATGGGACCAAACCTGAAATAGCGAAAAAAAATCTGCTGTTCCCTACATTTATGTTCGCATAACTCGTCAAAATGTAGAGAACTGCTCATTTTTTTTTTTTTAGTTTGGTCTCATAGTTAAAGTACAATGACCCCTTAAGAAGTTGTGCTTTAATTCCGGGACTTGTTGTATACCTAAAATCCAAGTCGGATGCAGGTCTTACAGCAATAGTTAAAGAAATTATTCTTGTGCTTAAGATGATGGGCGTAACCGATACTTCTGTCTTAGTAACCAATTAGCCAAGAATACCCTTGCTCTTCATTTTGTTTTAAGAAAATTATTCTTCATTCAACAATTTCGCAGGGAGGCTTTATTGCTGTACGTTCCCGAAGAGTCCACGCCTTACTTCAAATACAGGGTCGCACAGATTGTGGCCCATGAGACCACGCACATGTGGTTCGGAAACCTCGTGACCTGCCATTGGTGGAGCAACACCTGGTTGAATGAAGGCTTTGCTAACTACTTCCAGGATTACATCACTGCCTCTGTATGTATTAAGTTTTTTGTTTTACTTAGAGACCAATTACTTATCATTAAAATCAATGGTTATATAAATATATGGTCCTTCCGTTTCTACGTGTACATTCTTGTTTACCATTTTTGTTATCTTTAAGTGGTATGATTGGTGTCAGTTTGTCAATTAAAACAAATGTATCACATTTAGAAAATCATGACTCAAAATAATGATAAAATCGTTTTCTATACTTCGTTGACATGGAAACCAAAGTAAGAAACAAATTTATGACTTATGCATTTTTGGGCTCAAACATGTCATTAACCGCAGCAAAAACTTTCGACAGGTGGATCCAGAAGTAGGTTCAGCCAACCAGCTGGTTATTGGATCAGTATACAGTGCCTATGATGCCGACAACGCTCCGTCTTCTCCACCAATCACGAACAACAACGTCAACTCTCCCGCCGAAATCAGCGGTCATTTCGGAACCATCACCTATCAGAAAGCTGGTTCCGTGATCAGAATGATGCATCATTTGATTCAGGATGACGCGTTCAAATATGGATTGAATTTCTACTTGACAAATAAGTAAGTTGCATGTTTATTTTAAGTACGACTCATGTACCTATATAAGCTTAATAATGGTCTTTAACCACAATTAAATAAAGTCTCTCTTAGTGTGTGCCGAAACACCTTTCATTTAATAAAAGATTCTAAAAGGTCGATAAATAAAAGTATAGTATTTTCTTACTATAGCATACCATAATCAGACTATAATCTTCTCACTGCTGGGACACAAGCCTCCTCTCTATGAGAGGGAGTGGGCCCTGTAGAGGTTTTAACTAAGCGTGCCATTGCATGCAACCTTCGCAAGTTTAAACATAGATTAATTTAAGAAGACAAACATTGATTTTAACAGTTCGGTTATGAGGAAAAACAAGATATGTTGACAGTCAGCCTCCCGGCCCTGACTGATGTAGATATACATAGAAAATAGGAGTGTCTTTAATACCTGCCTTTAACGAATTTAAATAATTCAAACTCAAACTCAAACTCAAAGCATTTATTTCAATTAAACCAGTTACAGGCACTTTTGAATTGTTAAAGAGTCAGTCAGTTAGTCAGAAAATTGAAGCTAGTCGCCCATTCCAAAACGTAGATCTCTATGGAGAAGAATGGGCAAGAAACTCCATGGACACTCTTTTAAATCAAAATTGTTACAAAATCCTGGGTAGGTACATTGTTATTGTTCTTGTTGCTTCTATATGTGAGAACAATGTAAAAAATAGATAATTAAAACAATTTAAAATATAAGATTAAAAATAAGCCCTGGCAGCTAAGAGATGACCAGTCTCCACTGACGGCGCCCGTTCACGAACATGACGCGTGGATCAGCACCATCCAGCTTCAACCATTTTGTAGGGAACCGAATGATCCAACACACGCGCCACCATCAGCGAGACATTTAAGTGAGCATGACATACTCTCAACTGCCATACTCTTTCAAGTCAACATACCTACATCATAACATAAAACCGCTCCATGGTACTCACATTTACAAAATTGAAAAGATGCTTCTAATTTATACAAAACTATAGTTTGCAATGATTGTATTAAAAGATTAGTAAACAATAAATCTATAGTCTATATATAGTCAATAAGTCTATAGTAATAACATGTCAGAAAAAAAAGGACGCATTTCTTCCAAACAAAAAAAAAAAAACAAAAAAAAAATTAACAAAGCCCAAGTGGCTGTGGAGCAGGACCAGCATTTAGCCAAGCATTTTTATCTATGATATAATCATTCAACCTATAATATGCTTGTCTACATAGTGTGCGTTTAATGCATGTTTTAAATTGCTTCTCATTTAGTTGAAGAATATCGAGAGGTAATTTATTATAACATTTTACACAGTACCCCATAAAAGAAGTGTGTACCTTAGATAATCTGAAACGTGGTTGATCTAATTTGTTCCTATTTCTAGTGTTAAAATTATGCCGATCACTTATCTTACTAAAAAGATGTAGATTTTTTCTAACATACATAATATTTTCATATATATATTGACAAGGTACCGTCATGATGTTAATTTTTTTAAACAGTTCCCTTAGAGATTCGCGACTGCGGAGGTTATAGATGGCTCTGACAGCCCTCTTTTGCAGAATAAAGATAGAATCAATATCTGCAGCCCGTCCCCATAACAAAATACCGTACGTAATAATATAGTAATATACTGCTTTGATGGGTTTAATCTCCAGTAGACTTGTTATCCCCCGCACACATTACAACCGACACAACATAAAACACGTAAAAGTCTGCTCGGATCCCATAACGGCCTTGTAGATGATTACAGCTGTAAACTACCACGCGGGCCCAATGCGGGTTGGTCGACTTCTTACTATAAATGTTTGCTTTTGATAACATGTAGAAGGTTAGTAGGTAATAGGGCAGACCGGTAGGCAGGTAGTAGCCTTCTATATATTTACTGTTAAAGCGTCTGCTACACAGTCGCCAATAGTGTATAGATTGTGGTTTACGACCAAACATTGAAACAGCTCCACTGGTCGCCCACCAAGGTTACATCTGTCGGGGATGCGGTTGATGACCGTGTAGCAGCGAAAAAGCAAAAGCAAAAGAAAATATTTGGTTCGTATCCTACTTTAATAACACTGAATACACATCAATAATCACTATTTATTTCGTAATTTCTCGGATAACATTCGTTGAAGTGTTTTATTGACCGATTACTTTTAATATCTTTTACAGCTCATTCAGTTCCGGCTACCCAGAAAAGCTGTACCAAGGTCTTAACGAAGGAGTTCGCGCTTACAACTCACTCTCATCCTACCCTTCTTCTACTATCGCTGACGTCATGGGCTCGTGGATCTCCCAGGCTGGCCATCCTGTATTGACAGTGTACATTGATTATGAGACTGATGTTGTTACTTTGACACAGGTATGTACTATTCTATTCTAGTTCAATAATGTTGCCGATTCTATTGTACACCGAAATAAACTAACTAAACTATCACTAAAATTCCTTACTTTTTTGGCTGAGATTCTTAAAGCTATTCTGCAAAAAATATCTCTAAATTTAAAAATAATTTTGACAAAACTAAATCGAATTTGACAATCGCGATTCCACGTGGTAAGTACTTGTTTGCCCTACCCCATGATTTTTATTGAGCCGGAGGCGCGCAGGGGGCGGGAGCATCGACGTGTTTTATATGGAATTTTTCACTTTTTGTATGGAAATTATGAAAGATATTACCTACATGTTGAGGTTAGGAGTTTATGGGTCTTATAAAGGGGTCGAAATTTTCATTATTTTTGCGATAGGACACACCGTTTTCGAGATATAAGTAAAAGAAAAGAAAAAAAGCCACAGGAGCTAGACCACCACCTCTTAAAGCAGTATTATTGTAATCTTACTTCAGTGTGGGAAAGAGATGGAGCTAGGTGTCCTGTATAGCTCCATCTCTTTCTGACACTGAAGTAACATTAAAATAACACTGCGTTAAGAGGTGGTGGTTGGCCCCCAGTACTGTTTTTGCACCTGAAGCCGAGGTGTTGGAGTGTACCTATTTTAGTTTACGCCAACAAATTTTATTCCACACTTTTTTAATCGCGATTAAATATAGTCAGATTTAGTTAGAAAATCTAAATTTTAGGTGAAAAACGTCAAATTCAGATCACCTAGCAAAATTACCATTTTCACTAAACTGCCAGTGCCATCTTAGTGCTGTCAAACTAAAACATAGTTAAGTTGTGTAATTTTAGTCAATTTCAGAATGGGAAATCGTCGTTTGACAGGAATAAACTAAATTTTGGTGATTTTTAGTCTAGTACAAATGCGTCTAGCATTTGTGACAAGAGAATCGGCACCAATATCTATTGCGTTATTTTTGTTTAACAGCAGATTTTTTTAAATCAATGCAATATAAAGCCAATCAGTAGGAATCTAGTGTGATTCTACTTTTATTGGAGACTTCTCAGTCTCCAATAAAAGTAGAATCACACTAGATTCCTACTGAAGTCATTCAATCCTACTTCCTACTCCCACTTATATTAAAAACGCGAAAGTTTGTGAGGATGGATGGATGGATGGATATTTGTTACTCTTTCACGGAAAAACTACTGAACGGATTTGTATGAAATTTGGCACACAGATAGTTTATAACATGGACTAACATATAAAATACGTTTTATCCCAATATTCCTACGGGATCGAGACTTATGCGCCTGAAACCGCGGAGCGCTGCTAGATTTATTTATATTTGATATGAAGGCATGCGCACTATTCTTACGTAATGCGACTAAACCACACGTGAGTCTAGTGCGAAACTGCCTTAAGAAATCATTATTAAAATTTTTACATAACTCAGTTCTTCGTCTTCTCTTCAAATTTATTTATTTATTACAGACAACATTGGTTTGGATCGATACAATAAAAATTTATTAATCAAATTAAAGAATTACATTTAAATTGAAAATTATAAATTAATATTTAAATTTTAATTTAAAATAGATATACAAAATTAAAATAATATCTTAACGTCGGTACGTGAACAATGCATCAATGGTTCACGTACTGACAGTCGAATAATAACTGTGCGACCTTTTGCCGTGGTATAAATATTACCCACGTACCTAAGTCATAGCTTAATAATGTAGCTTAACGTAGAAGTCTATAAGGGTTCCGTTTTAGCCTTTTGAGGAACAGAACCCTAAAAATGAAGAAAACTGAAACTATGAGGGAGAGCTAATGCTGTGAGGTCTTCCTCATAGTTTACTGATCCCAATGGACAAAAAAAATAGACAAAAACAGTTTTTTACTTTCTTATATTTTTCAGAAACGCTACTACGTGAATGGCACTCTCTCATCAAATGAAACGTACAAGATACCGATAACGTACACCACGCAAGCCTCCCCTGACTTTGAGAACACCAAGCCAGTGTTTATCATGGATGAAAAAGTATTTCAGTTCAAAATCGCTAATATTAGTCAAGACCATAGCTGGGCCATTTTCAACGTTCAGGAAACAGGTGAGTTTCCAAAAGGGAGAATATATTTTAAGGAAAAAAATAATTAGGGTACCGTACCCAAAGGGTGCCGAACGGCACCCTATTACTAAGCGTCCGCTGTCCGTCCAGCCGTCTGTCTATCAGCGGGCTGTATCTCACGAACCGTAATAGGTAGACAGTTGAAATTTCCACAGATTGTGAATTTCTATTGCTGCTATAATAACAAATAATAAAAATACAAGAAACATGTTTTTTTACTAAAGTACAGAATAGTGTTAAATATTGTACGGTGTTACGGAACACTTCTTGTGCGAGTTCGACTCGCACTTGGCCAATTTTTTTATAAATAATATGCGATTTTTTATTTAAGTTTCTGCCTGTTTGATGTGTTCGGCTACTTTTAACCGATTTTGATAAAGGCTAAGGTGATGGAAACATAAATACTCGAGTGAAGCTAGAATATATGCTTTACATTTGCTTAGAAAATACAATATTTTATCAGCAATCTTTATTTTATTTCAGCAATCTTTTTTTTATCTTTTTTGTAATCTTTTTTTTTTCTTTATTTTTCTTTATTTTATCTTTATCTTTTTTTTTTTGACTGCCTCGTCGGTCTAGTGGTCGCAAGCGCTACTGCTGAGCATGAGGTCCTGGGTTCGATTCCCAGGTCGGGCAAAGTGTTATTGGGTCTTTCTATCTGGAATTTCTCAGTAGCAGCCCGGAGTCTGGATTTGTGCCCGGTAGATGGCAATAGGCTCGCCCCCTATTACATGGGACTTAAACATAACTGGCGAAATGTGGGTGTACTTTAGGTACACCTCTGCATAACCCTTCGGGGAAACAAGGCGTGATGTTATGTTATCTTTATTTATTACAGACATACATACAGCTATCATTACAATAACCCAATGCGATAGTGTAGGAAAAGTAATAACGATAATTACAAATACATTTCAATTCAAAGATTATACAATAAATTCAAATTAACATTAATAAAACAAAACAATACAATACATTTATCAATTTTATACATTCTGTCTTGTTTTCACCCATAACGTTAATTGTTAACAGGTTTATACAGGGTGAACTATGATGACCACTTATGGACTATGATTATATCAGCTCTGAAAGGAAATAACAGTAAAGTCATTCATCCTTTGAATCGTGCCAAGGTATTTGTATAAGTACTGTACTATTGAAAACAATCGCTGTTTACAATATACAAGGTGTAACATAATTAACGCACAACCTCTTAAGGGGTCATTGAACTCATCATTATGAACAACTTTTACTATGGGACCAAACCTGAAATCGTGAAAAAAAATCAACTGCTCCCTACATTTATCTTCGCATGACTCGTCAAAATGTAGGGAACACCTGATTTTTTTTCGCGATTTCAGGTTTGGTCCCATAGTAAAAGTTGTTCATAATGATGAGTACAATGACCCCTTAAGAGGTTGTGCGTTGATTCTGTTACATCTTGTATATGTAGGGCAAAGGCAAATTGCTTTGCGACCGTCGCATGGTGATCATAAAATCGGTGTCCTGTAATACTTACCAAACTTACAGTACGGCCGATTTATCTTGTCGAGTCCGAACTTCGCGCAGAAGGCTGCGCAGTAACATTTTTTAGGAGCCAAATGGTGACATGAGGTAAGTGTGAGTGAGAGAACATGCGCGTAAGTTCGTAGTGCCTATGTTCAGACTCGCCAAGATAAATCGGCCATACTGTACATGTACACAGACCTCGAAAAATGTAACACTGATGGTCACTTTTCTCACTTTAAATAATCTACAGTCCGGCCGTTGAGCTAATGCGTTCCTGACACTTCTCAGTTGGACAATGTCTAGTTGTAATAAGGATCAAATTCGCAATACATATAATTATTCGTTAGTATGAAACTGACAGGTGTCAAGGACAGATTCTCTCGAAGGCGATCCACCCCTGCTGTTGTTTTGAAGACTTTACAAAACATCAAGATATATTTTTATGTATGTGCCTAAGTTTAATATTAATGTATTATACACATAAACCTTACAGAAAAAAATCTATAAATGATGGTGAAAACCGCATGAAAATCCGTTACGTAGTTTAAAACAACAACGCGGTTACAGAATGCATTAAAAGCAACTTCAATTTATTTGTCTATAAGGGGTTACTAACCATAAGATCTATATGACTTAACATCCTAATATCCCTAATTGGCTCGGTCGCTAGTATTTTGCTTATTGAAAAATTAAACTTTAGCTATTTTATTTTTCTGTCAGGTCCACAGTGCATAATCAGCTCATTTAAAAACGTTAAACTACTATTTTCTTTGCTCTGTTCTATTCTGCTAAGAACGTCTACCGCCATCTAGTGACTACATTTTGCAATAAATCGACAAATCTCGCTAAAGAGCCGACCGACCGGACCGCGTCATTAACTCGTATCATCAATATTCTATACACATAAATAAATAAAATTGAAGTGTCTGTTTGTAATGTCAAAATAACAGTCTTTTACTAAATGCATAAGTAAGTATATACGGTACTTGTAACAAAAAGAAAACAATTAATAAAATTTTTGTCTGTCTGTCTATTTGTTCCGGCTAATCTCCGAAACGGCTGGACCGATTATGATAGGACTTTCACTAGCAGATTGCTGATGTTGTAAGGAGTAACTTGGGCTACTTTTATTTTAGAAAAAGAATTAGGGTTCCGCGCTAAAAAATACAACCCATGAAATTGTCAAACACAAAGTCCGATTTGAAAAATTCTTTTTGCATTTGGTAACCTTATTCTCGAGGATGGTTTTAGGCTATTTAACATCACGCTTCAACCCTTAGGAGCCGAGCAAAAAGAAAAAGTCAGAAAGAACTCTAAGCGAAAACGAGTTTTATTAAAACGTGGCTGTTAATTTAGCATATTGTGTATCTTACGACTTCCACGTGAACTAAGTCGTGGGGCACAGCTAGTCTACTATATAAATGAAAAATAATAGTTAATCTGACGGTTATACTGTTTGTAACTTCACTATTCAATAAGGGTACTAAAAAACTAATAAACTACTTTTCTTTTCAGATTATAAACGATCTCTTTGCATTCGTGTATTCGGATGAAGTACCATTCGCCACTCTCTACAGCGCTTTAGACTTCCTACACGGAGAGACTGAGTACTCCGTGTGGTTCGCAGCTTTACGGGGATTCAGTAAAATGTGGCACTTGTATCTCGGAGACACCGAAGCTTTGCCCTCCGTTGAGGTAGGTTTCTTCGATGATAAAAAGTGTGTATCCATCTGATAAGATAGTATGACTAAAAAGTTATTTTTCCTCCAATCTGTATCACATTGATGCGCGAAAGTATGTTTTAATTAGCTATAGCCAATAAAAGTACACACTTTCGCAAAAACAAAAAAATCTATTAATTTATCAATTTAATTTTTTTAAATTATATTTAATTTTTAAAATTTTTTGTTTTCAATTTATCTATAGATACATTTTAAATCTTTGAATGCAGTTTCTCGAGTTTTTTTTTTAAGTAGTATAATCGACAACATGGTTCATTATAACATCACGCCTGTCATCCCCGAAGGGTTAGGTAAAGGTGTACTCCCACATTTCGCCAATTATGATTAACACTTTCCGGAACACTGAACGATAACAATATAAGTTTTATTGTTAGGCGTAACGCCCATAGATAGGGGCGTTTAGTGTATCGCAAAGTGTTAGGCCGCTTGTACACGCTAAGAAAAGTCGACGGGCCTACACAAGAATTTGTGTCGTTTCTACACACGAACTATGCACAGCACACTGCCACGGTGCTGAACAAGAAAAAATCTTGTCTGTGCTAGACATGATGCGTTCTGTGTAGCCGCGGTATAGAGAGGGGCGGGGTGGGTGAGGTAATAAAGAGTAATGAACCCACCAAACTCATGTTTTTATTGTAGAATTGGATGAACCTAGTAAAGTCTCTTGTATTTTGTTTCCTTTTTATTCTTACCATTTTTTTTTCTGCTTCGTAGTTAACATGATTCTTTTCATCACTCACAAACAATCGAAAATTAGTAACAGACATGATTAGTGTAGCTTACCATACCCTACGCACGACTGCCTGGCAACAATCTTATCGTGAACCATTTCATATTTTTTGTCTGCAGCAGACACGACACGTTTTCGTGCCAGGTCCGACAAAATTGTTGTCGTGTACATGATGAATTTGTGTTGTCTGCAGGAGACACGGTGATTTTTTTTAGCGTATACAAGCGGCCATAAGTTCCATATAATACGACATGGTTCCTTAGAACAAATATCTCTACCTCTATAATTTCAGTTTCGTCCATATGCGGGCCATCTCAACACATCATATATTTAATAACATACCATTATTATAATTATAGGACTTCATACTTCATCACTTAGACCATGGGATTTCTAGCCTGGGTTATGAAGTACGAGCCACAGACAGTTTCGAAGATTTGAGGAACCGCATGCAGCTTTTAGAGTTTGCGTGCAAGCTGGAACACAGTGGATGCGTTGAGAAGACTGTGGCCTTATTCAAGGCTTTGAGACAGAATGGCACTGAGTGAGTAAAAATTTAAAGTAGAGATTCATGTCGTTTCATGATTATTATCAGCCGAATTTACAATATGAAACTACATAGTTGCGCAAACTAGTTATTCTTTGATAGTTTACGCCTGGTGACACTTCAGCAGAGTCTAAGTTCGAGGTTTGCCAGCGAGCCATGGAGTGCAGTATCCTTTTTTTTTTTTGGATGGGAAATCATCAAATGACTTCTCCCGCTTTGGGCGTAGCGGGAGGGCGTGTCAGACTTTTACTGACTAAAACCCACCCGTGTTCCTTCAGTTACCTGTGCCGGGGCCACGGTAACTCTTTCGAACATCCCGCAAATGGAGTGCAGTATCCTGGGGGTTCGAATTTCGGACCGTTTATGGAACACAACACTGCGCGCCAAAACCAAGATCACGGACATTACCCAGAAATCCGCTAAGCTTAAGTGGGACTGGGCCGGACATGTCTGCCGCATGTCAGACGACAAATGGGCTAAGAGAACCACCGATTGGGTCCCACTAAATGCACGACGACATCGCGGCAGGCCGAGACGAAGATGGCAGTACGAGCTCGACTCCTACCGAAAGGACTGGCCGGCACTAGCAAAATACAGAATTGTGTGGGAGAGGGAGGCTTTTGCCCAGCAGTGGGACAATACAGGCTAGTTAGATTAGATAGATTACGCAACTAGTTTTGTAATGTATAATCCGGCTTTAGTGTTTAAGTTGTATGAAACTCTGCCAGTGAGCATCACACTGTGGATCTAAATGATAGATCAGGCGGATTTGTAAAGATGCCTTTTAGGTCAGGAAAGCCATGTAATATAAGGTATCTATGGTACCGTGAGAATGAAGCCAACGTCCCATCTCCCATCCCTATGTGGTTATGGGGCAAGTAAAGCGTAATACAGAAGGCAATCGGCCAGTAGCTGTGCCAACTATGCCACCAATGGTTGGCAGTTTCCTTTAGCTGTAGGTTTCATCGCTCATAACATTATCGTGAGAGTTACATTACAATCATAATCATCAGCTCAACATCTTTATTATCTCTGATATTTCCGACCAATAACATAAAGACTTCTTTTAAAAATCATTGTCATCACCAGGGTAACACCAAGTTTGCGTCCTGTGGTATACTGCACTGGACTGCGTCATGGTAATGAGGATGACTACGACTTCTTATGGAACCGTATGCTGCAGACCAACGTGGCCAACGAAGTCTGGGTCATTGAAGATGCCTTGGGTTGCACTTCAAATGAGCAGATGCTCAAGAGGTAAATAATAGAAATTATACTTTTAATTATTCTGGTAACTTTAAAATTTAATAGGAGTGAAATTATTTAATTTTTTACAAATTAAAAAATAACCGACTTCCAAAAAAACTCTACAAAATGAAAATAACTTTAATTTCGGTAGTCGGTGTCTTTGGATCTGTATTTTAGTTTTTTGCCACTGACTTAGAAATTAAAGTTAATTTTTACTTTGTAGTGTTTTTGTAATATAAAATCATCAAGAAACAACAAAGTGGATATCGAAGCTAACTCAAAAACTACTAAAGCAAAGTTAATAAAATTTATATGGGACTACTGCGCAAGCTTGTTCTGCCAAATGAAAAAATAATTTTTTAAATCGGTCCACAATTGACGAAAATATACACAAAAACATACATACAGACGAACTTATGTAACCTCCTCCTTTTTTGAAGTCGATAAAAAGTATTTAGTCAATATTGGGACCTCAATTCAACAAAAAATGAGAGAAAAATCCCGAAGTGGTAAATATTTAAGTGCTGATTTGGAAAATATTATGCTTGAAAGCGTTTGTAATTTTGGCTTGATTGCGACTATAGTGATATATGTATTTAGTTTAGATTTATTAGCTTTCAAAGTTTTGAATAACAATCTCAAAAAGGAATAAGAAAAAACATGGCATGGCTTTAGGATAAAAAACAAATCACGTACTATGTTTCAGATATCTGGCATCAGTTGCAATGGCCGACACTCCGATCAGGACCCAGGACCAGACGGTACCTTTGACGAGTGTCCTGAGGACCTACGGCAATCTACACATCGTGATGGACGCCTTGAAATCTAATTACACACTATGGAGTACTATGTGAGTATTATTTAATAACAATACAATAATTATGGGGCGAACAAGGAATATCTTCTGTGGGGCGAATCTTGAGAGGCAAATCCAGAACAAACCGACTTAAAACATTGATTAAGAAACAATCGCTGTATAAACAAAATTATGTATATTGTTTTGGAAGAAACAATTGAATGCGATTTGCTTCAGTTTTGCAGTTTCCTAAAAGTGGCGCAATGCTTGCTATGTGCGTTGCATTTTGACAGACATCAATCAATCTAATCGATGTTCCAGTTTCGCTGTTGAAACAGTTGAAATCTTAGTTTTTTGTTATTACTATTTTGTTATGATTATACTAATTGGTAGCGCTCTTTTGCCATTCTTCTCGGTTTTCATTATAGAACTATTTTCATTTCGCAGATACCCACCAATGGACACCGTATTAAGCACTGTCGCATCAGTTCTTCACACAGAAAGTGACTTTACTGAGGTAACTACATATATTTCAACTTGATTAATGCTGTCACTATTTCTCAAAACTACGGTAGAAGTGTTCGTTTAGAGTGAGGTACTTACTCATTGCAATGGCGGCATTCAGCTCCTCAGAATACGGGTTTTCCCTTTTACCGTTAATAATACCTACAATCAAGTACCTACCTCTAACTACTTATATAAAAACTAATAGGAAATATACTTAATTACCAAAAATCATTGATATCTTTCACGATCGCACCGAATCCTTAGTACATGATGATAGCAAAGTGTAGCGCCAGAGCAACAATACCACTGGATTAAATAGCCAGGCGAATATCACTCACGTGATTATAAGAGGATTCTCAATAACTTCTTCATAGGAACTTAGACTTAGGGCTAATTTTTCAATCGTCAGATAACTTTTATCTGTGGAATAAGTTGGACGTTTTGACAGCTTTTGTGTAGAAAATATGTCAAACCGCCATATTTATTCCTCAGATAAAAGTTATCTGACGATTGAAAAATCAGCCCTTAATGTAATATTTCTAAATAATTTTGTTTTTCTATCTTACAAATTATACTGTAAATCCGATCCCCTGTAACCTGCAAAAATATTCCGCAAGCCCCTAATCGCCGAAACGCTTTGAAATGTAAACACAAGACTAACCTTTTAGTCTGTCCGTCCCTAATTGAGGCCCTGGTGACCCAAATGACTGTTTATCAAACACTACATTGGAGGGCTATACACACTCATTACCTGACGCCGCCATGTTGGCAGAGGGATGTGTCAATTTCACTCAATTGGTACTCGCTAATGATCGTTTGTTTTGACTAAATTGTCCTGAACGTTTTGGTGATTGTGTGTCGTTTCCGACTGAGAATTTGCAAACAAACTGTGGGTGTTGGATTTTTTTTTGCCAAGAGGATCAACTTGTAGGTGTCGCAACAATAAAACAAGAAGTAGCGTCTTTTTTTTC
Organism: Fissipunctia ypsillon; assembly: GCA_947568875.1. Taxonomy (NCBI): domain Eukaryota; kingdom Metazoa; phylum Arthropoda; class Insecta; order Lepidoptera; family Noctuidae; genus Fissipunctia; species Fissipunctia ypsillon. The sequence goes on from OX387649.1 coordinate 21,889,742, forward strand.
AAATGGTGACAGATCGGGACATCTTGTAGTGAGTAACATTTTGGTGACCAATCGTAACAGTCACGAGTCGGACATAGCTCCTCCGGTCTGCTACTAAAAACAAAACACGATCACCAATACCTAAAATCATGATCTTCCATTCCAAACGATTCAACAAGATTACCGTTCACTGTTCTTTTTTTTTTGGTTTCATACTTATATCTTTAGTATGCTTACCATTCCTTTTCGTGATCTTTTTTGAACGAAATCAATTTTTCACAGCACTTAATGCATTTGCATTAAGAATCTATACTAATATTATAAAGCTGAAGAGGTTTTTGTTTGTTTGGTTAAACACGCTAATCTCAGGAACTACTAGTTCGAATTGAAACATTATTTTAGTGTTGGATAGCCCATTTAAGGAGAAGGCGATAGGCTATATAACATCACGCTGCAACCAATAAGAGTGGAGCATCGATGAAAAATATTGCAAAAACGGGAATAAATTATTCCTTTTGAGAGCTTCTGTTGCGTGCGCTGCGTAAACGGTTAAAGTTACGCAAAAATAATGTAAAACGGAACTGTTCCTCTTAAAAAGTTCTAATAAAAAGTCCGCGATAGCATATGTATGTCTATCTTTTAAGGTTGGCTCCATCACGCAAAATACGCGCATTGACGTGGAGTTGCGGACACCAGCCCGTATTACCTATTACCTAAGGTTGGCTCACTATAACTTTTTTAATGGTAGTCAAATTTGTAATAAAATAATGCATTATTTGCGAAGGTGTTTTCATAAACATGGTATTAATCCTTATCCAAATAAATAGTTTCATAATCAAGGTTGATTAAGTACATGTAATTCCCTTTTCAAATTATTCGAATCGCACCTTTCGTTTAGAAATTACGGCGGGTATAAAAATGCTTAAAATAAGAAAAATGCGCTTAGTCTATCAGTAACCATTTTATTTTTTATTGACTGTTTGAATGCGCTAATCTCTGTCACTACCAGTAAAAATTAATTTTAAAGCATTTGAATTTTAAAGCCCAATTCTTGAGTAAGACTACAGGGTATGTAACATTACGCTAGGACCCTGAGTAGCCGAGCAAAAAGAAAAAAAGGAAGAACGAGCGCTAAGCGAAAACGAAGTAACAGCGCGGACAGGCGATGCGATGCGACGGGGTGGGTCGGGGGAGCCAGAAATTTCATGCGGACGACGTCGCAGGTGGAAGCTAGTTTCGTATATATCTATACAAAACGCTTCACATCCATTCCCACATTTGTATAAACGAAAGTCCGTACTTTGAATATCAGTCACAACATTCATTGTAATGGGTTTCCCATTATAAATGAATGTTTTGACCTAAATACGATATCGTTCCGATGGATGGATTGTGAGTGAAAGTCTTCATATTCATCCCATTGAGTTTGGCAGTCAGCCAAGGAGGAAACACTGAAATTCTTGTTGACGTAATATCGCGATTTTATAATTACCTGCTTTAAAAATATAAAATCAGCTGCTGCGCTGGAAATGGTTTCATGGCTTTCGCCCGCTTCTTATACAATAATAATATATTGATAGATAGATTGGTTGATGTAGATAGATAGATAGATAGGACTCTTTAATATGTACACCGTAAAAGTTACTGATATAAATTTAGAAATAGTCATAATATGTTTGTAATAGTCGTAGTCGCATGTTTTAGTCATTGATGGTATGTCTGTTATGCCAAATTATTCAAATGCAGAAAGTCAGTTTTTGGTATAAGAGATAACAGAGTTACCACTCTGCTGTATCATTTTAATGACAGATACATACAAGAGTCGTAGTTTGTATCAACTATCAGCAACAGTTGCTATATACAAGGTGTAACATAAATAACCCACAACCTCTTAAGGAGTCATTGTACTCATTACTATGAACAACTTTTACTATGGGACTAAACGTGAAATCGTGAAAAAAATATCAGATGTTCCCTACATTTTGGCGAGTCATGCGAACATAAATGTAGGAAACAGCAGATTTTTTTCTGCGATTTCAGGTTTGATCCCATAGTAAAAGTTGTTCATAACGATGAGTACAATAACCCCTTAAGAGGTTGCGTGTTATTTATGTTACATCTTGCATATAAAAATATTAACTGATGCATTATCTAATTATAATGTGGAATTAGTGTTGAAGTAAATATGACTAACAATATAAAATTTTATGACTGCAATTAGACTTCATTTCGTTGTTTTAGCACAAGATAATTGGTTCAACCTTGCTAATTGAACTGACATAACACAATGTTAGGATAAACAACACTATTATGCACCAGATAGCATGTTTTACTGTTTAATATCGTACACAATGACATCTAGACTAAGATTTGCCTTGACCCATCGACATACAGTTTTGCCTTCCGTGGCATAAAGAAAGCTTAATTTTTTGAACAATTATCTACTTTGGTTGGCTCTCATCAGTTTACATAAGTAAAGTATATTATATAGTCATGATTTACATATATATACATAACATCACGCCTGTAATCCCCGAAGGGTTAGGCAGAGGTGTACCTATAGTACACCCACATTTCGCCAGTTATGTTGAAGTCCCATGTAAGAGGGGGCGAGCCTATTACCATTAAGCGAACACAAATCCAGACTCGAATTTGCCCGACCAGGGAATCGAACCCAGGATCTATGCTCAGCAGTAGCGCTTGCGAACACTAGACCAACGAGGCAGTCATGATAGTCATGATTTGTCCGGTAAAGTCTGATATAAATGCAGTTTCTTGCTTATTTTTGACCAGAGGAGTCTTAGGCCCGTATTATAGATCCTCACTCAAGACTAAAGCATTACTTAAAACTAATTTCAACCAATGAAATTGCTTTGAACTTGTTTTAAGTAATGTCTTGAGTCTTGAGTGTAGTTCGGTAATATGGGCCTTACTGGTCCTATGATTTACCATGGGATCTTAACTTAGGTACCCACAAAATAACTCTTACTTGATTAGTCTAAAGTTTAAAATAGTATGATTCAAATTAATGCTGTATCTTTTTCTTCAGTTTGAATCGTTCCTGGCATCCTGCACCGAGTGTACCGAGGCTTCGAAGACTGCAGCCAGGAGTTCGCTGGTACAATCCAGAGCCTCCAGTTCCTGGGCTAATAGCCACAAGGCTGATATTCTCAAGTCTATCAAAACTTCAGGCTCATATTCAGATGCAACCGTACCATCTATTATTATGATTTTGCTTGGTTTTGCTGTTCTGCGTTTTACCGAGTTTTGATTACGTGGATATTTTTATTTTTAATGCGGTATTTTTTTTGTAAACGTCTGATGAGGTTAGTTAGTAATGATTATCTACTTGTTGTTTTTTAATTCCTTTATTTTCCATCTGTTTAATTTTCGAATATGAATGTGGCCGTGAAATGAGTTTAGTTTGTCTATGTACCTATCTTCTATATTATTAAAAATGAAATGCTGTTCGTTGGTAAGCACGTAACTCGAGAACGGCTGGACCGATTTGGCTATTTTTTATTTTAAAATGTTCTTGATAGTCCGAATTAGGTTATAATGGAAAAAAAATTAAGTTTCCCGGGAAAAACTTCAAATTCGGGGAAAACTGAACGTCCTTTTCTCTATGGGATTTTTGTATGAACTCAAGACCATATTGGAGTTTTGACAGCACAAGGTCTTTCGGGTCAGCTAGCTTAGAATAATAATGAATTGTTCAGTATTTTGTAAGTGTACTTAAGTACCTACTATAATTAGTTTTTAAGTTCAAAGAAGAGATTTTTCTCCACTAAAACGTACAATAAAATATGCATTAAATAAGGAAATAAGTACTTAGCTATAGGACATATAATTATGTAAATACTTTGCTAAATGACGTATAAAAAAATAATCTACTACACCTTTTATCACAGCTTTTCATTTGTTTTCGGTCAGCTTATATTTCTTCTACACTTAATGGTAAGTGGTAATAATTATATTGAATCTTTGGTAATGCACACTAATAAAATAGCACACGACGATGTCTGTCAGACAAAGATGATGTTGACGATGGCTTTTTCTCGATTCTTTTGCATATTGAACGTCTTCTAGTTTCAACCAGGTACCGAAAACCTTTATAAATTACGGTATAGGTATCAAATTTAGTTTGGTTACATCTACGACGACTAAGGTTACCGCTATCTGGGTAACCAAGAAGAAGAAACACCTCTGTTTAAGATACCGTTTTAATACCGGTTACCTAAACATTACCTTGATTACGAGAAAGAAACAGAATGTCGCCAGCCAGCCAAGGCCGTGATTGGTCGGCATTCGACTCGACTCTTTGACACACACAGCGATGCGCACCCTTTGACTAATGCCAACGGCACGTGTAAGATAATTTTTATTGCGGTTACCGTATCAATCATACCGGTTTCGGTCCCTAGTTTCAACCTTTCTGTAACTAATTTTTATCTATACCTTAATCTAATCTATAATTATATGCTAACTGTACTTGCACACTTGCCACAAAAACAAAATCATCACGATTATTTCCCGCAAACATAGGTCGTTATAATTCTCAGACTTCCAAAATCTTCTATTCCGTATTTTATGAGAGAATACACGTCAACGTGATCGTAGATGGGCCACATTAACTGCTCAATTTATTTCTTCTAACCAAAATTAGCTGGTATTTAATCCTAAATTGGTTTAGAAGTGGTCAGGGAATGTCAGGTAATAAATCGTGAGTCTTGACCTCTTTACGTAACTTAGGTACCTAAATATAGTAATAGTGATGGGCGTACGTAGCTGGGAGTATGAAATAGGATTTTTATAACAAGATCTTAAAATAATTTGTACCTACTTTATTTTTATTTTTCAAATTAATCTTTCATAACGAGCTGATTGGTGCAGCTGGTAAGCGCTAGTTTTTCACGGTTTTTAATTGGTTTTGATCAGAGTTAGAGGATCTGAGCGTTTGTTTAATGAAACATAGTTTTATATGATAAATATTACCACATAAAAGTTTGTTGTTGTTTTTGTGATTAATTATTTATCATCCTGTCCTACTTTCTACTTCCTACTAATATATTATAAATAAACGTGAAAGTCTGTGAGGATGGATGGATGGATGTTTGTTACTCTTTCACGCAAAAACTACTGAACGGATTTGAATGAAAGGAGAATGCCAGAGACTCTATAGAGCTTTGACCCATCAAATAAATGTTGGTTTACAAGTATGCCAAATGTAGCATTCTATTGCTGCTTTATTAGTGATAACTAAAACACGTTTAAATGTCTTTAGATTTTGCGGTTTCTGTTTAAATCTAAGAACAATTATTACATTTAGGTTAGGTACCTTAAGTTTAGGTTAATTGCAGTTATAATTGTAGAAATAATTAAATAAGTGCTGTATATTGTTACAACGCTATCCTAGGATGTTTGGCTATGAAAGGAAGGAATGACATAACACCGATATCAACCTTAGTAATACTTTTGACTTAGGACATAATTGTAGTACCTACATACCTGTTGCAACGATTTCCATTTTACGAGAAGTGTTTGCAGTGCAGATTGTAATGAAGACACAACATGTCTTTGCATCCTGTCGACGCACAAGTGCCAATTTAAGCACCTCAACATCGTTAACCAAGTCGAAAGCAATGGTCACAATCCGTAGTAAATAGCACAAAGTCGGCGAGTAGGCGAGAGCGAGTCCGTATACAAAAGCGAAAATCGTCGTGAAAATATAACAGTAATATGATCACAGAGAGATTAGGGAGCTTAAAAAATAAACAACAATTCAAACAGAATAGAGCGAATGTCAATGAATGACTTTTTGTCATAGCTAATATTAGCACGTCAATGACGTTTCATTACACCTAATCACCTACTAGGGCTCAAATGCGAAATAATGATGAGAATATACATTCATAATAATATATAATATTATTAAAAAAACATTATTTTCATGAACATGTGTATTTTAACCAAATCCATATTAAAATCCATTCATAATACATTAATAGATGCTATTTTTTTATGAAATAACTCGTTTGGTTCCACGTGTATACGTACTAAGTAACGCAGATAGTCGCGATCGATATAAACAGGAAATGGGTTGGGTTTTTAAATTCCTTTTATCATTAACTTTTTAGCCACAACATTAAAAGAATAATAGTTAAGTAACTAAGGGTCCTATTTTCATGCGATAATTTTGATAAATTTACATTTCTTGGAAATTAATGTAAGGGTGGGGCAGGATCTGGCATTGTCATTTGGCACAGAATTACAACCTGGATTAACACATAGAATACTTTTTCACTCTCAGACTTATACAAGTGAAACCGCGAGGCGCTGCTAGGTTGCTATAAGCTAATGACAAATAAGTAATTAAAACAATATTATGAATATTAATATCTTACATGAAAAAACTTTTTAAGTTCAGACTGCTGAAAGCACCACAATATTTTCATGGCCCAGAAGGTCAAGAATAAAATCGCCTACCAACCAAACAATAAACAAACTTGTTTTTCTAACAAACAGGGCATTAGTTGTCGTAACATATCGAAGTAACCGTGGGCTGGTAATCTGTATAGAATAGTTTCTAAGTGCACCGCCCACGTGTCGCTTCCAGTCTTCCAGATCAATTGTCTCGTGTTACCGTTAGACCATTGTTAGGTGTTGCATGCAATTGGGACGTGGGTAGTGGACATCGGGATGCGGGATTTTGATTTATTTTGTAATGTGTTGCTTGGTAAATTGGATGTTGATTTATGTGGACAATCTATCGTATTGAGATTCGTTCCGACGCGACGAATTTTTCAAACATAATTAAATGAAGCAATGGATTATGGATTTTCTTTAAAAATCCTTCGGATTGTGATTATAGGTACTGTAGAGGCTTTAATCAAGCCTGCCTTCAGCATGAAACCTTCATTGGAATCACAGCTGGCCATTAAGACACGTCATGAGATTTTATAGTAGAATAACTTTGAATTGACATAAAGTAAAATTATTTTATATCGAGTGTCTCCTAGCTTTACGTTGAACTTGTAACGAGCTTGCCATAAGCCATTAAAATAATATTATGGGACTCTGATGTGTCATTTAATAATCAAAACGTCCCCTCACACACCTCTTAACGAGTGAACATACATTATACACGTAGTGATCTGCCGTGGCATCCCAGCAGCAAAAAAACACGGAAAAAACGTGCGCACTCAGAACGAAAGAAAACGAACAAATGTCGGTGTTTTTCTGCCTGTCATATGTCAGTCGGTGACCAGTGTTGCCAAATGACGAAAAATTAAAAATTAAACGATTCGCTATGAATCGATCCCACGAAACGATTGATAAGCACTTGTCACTCGATCTTCATACATATTCTGAGATTTGACCGATTTATTCATAACGGTTTACTAAGAATTCAGCCATTTTATTAATTTAACTTATCTTTTCTCGCTTCCTAGGTAGAAACATGGTACTGTATTTTGTGATTTCCTTTAGAAAAACATAACGGTTTTTTTAATACACATTTCAACTAGTTAACTGCTGAGCCCAGGATTTCCCATCTCCTTTTATTACAGTCACACTTCCACTGTACAGTCAAAACAAACCAAAATTGATGAAGTACCTTACGCTAGACCCATAAACGTGTACAACTTTGTACGTACGTATATTTGTAAAGTGGCCACAATTTTTTCCAACAATTAGTTTAACTAATTAAATAAATAAACAATGTTTTATATATAACAATAAAAATTCAGTGTATGTATTATGATTATAACATAATCTCGATCTAGATCTCATTGTGATCTAGAGACGTCACAATGGGAGGCAATGGCAGCAGACCGGTCACTGTGGAGGCATACCGTGAGCACTAAGCTGTTTGCGTTTGAAAGGCGACGTAAAGAGGAGCTCGATGCTAAACGAGATGAGCTCAAGGCCCGACCACCCGCGGCCATCCAATATAATTACATAGGAGGGGTGCTGACTTGCCGTGAATGTGGACGCACTTTCGCGGCAAAAATTGGTTATATCAGTCACCTGAGGGCACACCAACGATGTCATCAATAGGCAGATCCAAGTCGCTGTGGCCGAAATCGGCCAGGATCATATATATATATATAACATAATATTGTAATTGGGGTGTTTGGTGGTGTGTGTCAATTCCGGGACATGTAATGTAGAATATACCTAACTATATTTCTGAACGAATTTTCTTCTCACGTATGATTTAAACAAAAACATAATTTTCGCAGCCACCATCTTGGATTAACATTTTGACCTGATTATCGACTTTAGCACCCTCGAAAACTATGAAAACGTCACCCATGCCGAAAAATTTGAAAATATTCGCAGCCGCCATTTTGGATTTTCATTTTGTCTTCACTATCGGCTTTAGCACCCTCAAAAACCATGAAAACGTCACCCATGACGAAAAATTAGAAAATTTTCGCAGCCCTCATCTTGGAGGGCTCTCCCCCCTCTATCGAGTGAGAGATAGTGTAGTTTAGAAAGAAGAAAGTTGCATGGAGGGCGCAAACGAGTATGGACGCTTTTTCACGTGACGATTTCTATCAGTTTACTCCTACCGCAAGCCGCGTAAAAGAAGTTAAGTTTTAACTATCTAGGTCAATTACATAATAAATATGTACATAATAAATATATACATATAATTTAGTGTTATCTTGTACCTTTGTAGTTGTTATGAATTATAAATAAAATTTCTATCTGAGAAATAATATTTCACAGTAAGTTGTGTTACACATTTTGCACGAATATCAATTTTGCAATGTAAACAATATTATCATACGCCAAAATTCTACTTCAAAGAAACCGTACCGAATTAACACTCGAAGGTGAGGCATTATGCACAAACAAAAATATAATGCAATCCAAAATAAGATGGTCTGTGACATTATATTAAAAGCCCCGTAAATGCCCGTCCAATACAAGAAGCTGAGGGGACGCGGAAGCTCAAGTCTTCTTGGTTTAGCAAGACTGGCGCCAAGTTTCGATCTATGGAGAGGAACAACACTACAAGCATTTACGCGCGCGTCGCGTTCAGACGTATTGGAACGCTCTCTTTGGCGGGAAATTCGAAAAACGAACGATGAAATTGTGACTAAATTAAAAATAAACACGAGATCACCAGATTACGAGATTAGGCTGAAAGTATTTGATGCCGTTGTCTAAAAAAGTAAAATGACGGGTGCAAAAATTTTTCGCGCGTTTTTCATTTTCTATTTGTTTTCCTTGACAAGAGGAAATATTGTGGTGGACGAAGAATGTTTGAATTACACAGTGTATCCAGTGCAGTACGAGCTGAATATTTATCCTTATGTACACATGGACCTTTCTTATTACGACTGTGAATTAACAATAACTGTAATAGCGAACGCGCCTAATGTAAATGTGATAAGCTTGGATGCAAAAGATTTGGAATTGGGAAGCAGTTCAATTCAAGTTTTCGATGGACCCCGGGATATTATAAACATGGCAAGGCCGTTTGAATTTAACGGTTTAACAAGTACATTAAACATTTATTTGAAGGAGCCATTGAAGATGTACAATGCGCTTAACAGACAGTTTTATTTTATCAAAATTTCGTTCAGAAGATATGTGAAAGAAAACAGTACGGGTATGTTTTTGGTGAAATATTACGATGAACAGAGTAAAAATTACAAGTAAGTAGATCTTTAATTTGTAAAATAATATTTATTTATAAATATGGCAACAAGCAAGACAGACAATGTTACAAAGTTTTCTAAACACGATATTTCATTAAATACGTTATGTGTTTTTATAATAAATACGTAAAAAGCCATTATTTCAATAGAAAATAAGGGAAAACTGCTCAGTAGTCCTACACATTTGAGTTTATTTTGATACCTATCATAGGTATTTTTATTACTATTAACCAAAACGTAAGATTCAAATACTTAACATTTGATAAGGCTCAGCCTGATTTCAATGTTTTTTCCAATTCTTTCCTTTCCATAATGATTAGCAAGATTGTAAGTTTTGTAAAAGTAGCAGTTTTTAAATTATTGGCAATATGGGTTTAAAGAGTGAATAGTTTGATGACAATACTATGACTAATGATCTTGAGGTCGTCAGTTCAACTCCTGGCTCGTTAAACTATTGCGATGAACCCACATCCAATAGTCCTAATACCAGCATCTTTATTTTTTCATAGTGGGAGGTTGGAACGTCTTTGATAATACAAACTCTTTGGACTTCGAGAGTCTGGCAATGTTGTCAAACAATTTCGTTGTATTCAGCCAGTTGTAGAATTTCCACCCAAGTTGTACCACAAAACAAAACACAATCAAATGTTTGTTACACAACATTTTGTCGTCGCATTATCTTGCGCCGAAATAAGACATAGGTATGTAAACATAGTCTTTTAAGGCAAAACGTACCTTTTTCGACCAGAAATTCCTGCAAACCACGCAAATAACTACGCAAGAAATTACTATGATCCAGATGACTGGTTTGTCCATGAAATGTCAAAAGTAAATGATGACTTTGTAAAGATTTAAAGAACATGAATGAACATTGTTTTTCATTGATAATCGTGTAAAGGTTATAAATATTAATCAGAGTTGTATCTTCATGGTCTAGTTATCCCGAATCGTAAGCAAGAATTCAGTCTAGGTAGTAGGTATGACGAGATAATAGAGGGTCTGCAATGTTTATGACCTTACATAGTATTGTGACCTTTTAAACTATTGTCTGTGGAACGGCTTGTTAGACTCGCATATCATTTAGTGATGTGCTAATACGATGATGCTAAACAAATTGTCTTATGCTACATTTTGCGCAGTTGCTATGCAAAAAAAAATGCTAATGATTTCGGTGTAGGATCTTTCTGGTAGACTGACTAAAACTACCTAGTAGTTCTGTATGCATATTTTTTGCGTTAGGATTTTTTATTTCCTTTTTTATAGTTAAAATATTAGCGTCGTAATACTTTATATTACAACACAAATTTTTCTGTTATTTTGTTTATCATAACTTCACGCCTGTAATCCCCGTAAGGTTAGGCAGAGGTGTACCTAAGTACATCCATGTAATAGGGGGCGAGATTATTGCCATTAACCGGGCACAAATCGAGACTCCAGGCTGCTACCGAGAAATTCCAGATGAAAAAACCCAATAACAATTTGCCTGACCTGGAAATCGAACCTAGGACCTCATGCTCATCAGTGGCGCTTGCGACCACTAGATCAACGAGATAGTCTGTTATTTTATTAGTCTATTATTCTGTCAAACTGGGACGTAAACTTACTTTCAAAGTCGCTCTGGGTTACTAATACTAAGTTGACATCGGTCTTCGTAAAAAGTGTACTCATTCATAAACACTTTAAATGCTTTTGCATCTGTGGTTTACATCGAAAAAGACGAAGAGTAGGTACAGTCGACTGGCAAATACCTTCGTCAGTATTCAAATTATTTCCTTTATTAAATCGAGTATACATAAAATCTTTTGAAGAAAATATATATAATACATAAAATATTTTGAAGCTACAGCACTGAACAGACTACTGCAAAGAAAACTACATTTGGTCACATGCAAACAAACAAACATACATAAAAACTAGCATAAATTTTTGACTAATGTCTAGTCTGTAATCTGTCTGTCTGTGTCTGTAGTGTGTAGTCTGTGTGTCTGTAGGTGCGTAGTACTCGCAACCGACGTGCGTGTATGACCAGGATTTATGGACGTGAACGAGGCAGAGGAGCATGTAAGGATCGTAGCAGGTGGCGTTCTGTAGTTTCTGCCTACCCCATGGGAAGAAGGCGTGAGTTTATGTATGTATGTATGTGTGTCTAGTATGTTTTGACATCAACCTCGATCTGAAACCTTTTTAATGGACTGGCCAGTATGCTGGCGTATAAACCATGGTTAAAGCATGGTTTATACGAGCCCAGTGGCTGGACTGACTTGCAAGCGCATGGTCAGCGCTGGACTGGCTTGAAACTAGTGTATTCACGAGCCCAGTTGCAAGTCAGTCCTAAACTGACTTACTGTACTGTCATTTTACTGGGGTTGTATAAACCTGCCTTTATGAAATATAAATCAAATCTGTTATTTTGTTGTCAGTGTTACATTTTTAACTATCAACTGAATGTCTTTCTTTGGCAAAGTAGTCGACATCGGCTTTGCTTGCCATTTATCAAAAATAGAATAGTAAATAGTCTTTTTATGACAATGACATTAAGACAATACTTTGTGGGTAAAGCGTTAAAACAGATCCTATCGTGCACGGAGTAAACAAAAATAGACCTTAATGTAACGAATGTATTTTTACTGTGACTGTACTTAAAACGATTTACAATAATCTTCTTGGCCTGCGGTGGCGCCGACTTTGAGAAAAACATTTTTTTCTAATGATAGTAGTCATTATTTGAAAATGGCTAAATAATTATAAACAGAGCTCTCAATATGACACATTGTTTATCAATAAATTATGGTTCATGTATGTTCTTGAAGCTTTAGGTCAGAAAAATGGCGAATGGAAATTTTGTTCTTAGTTCTTGAAATACGACTATGAGTAATTAGTGAATTAGTCACAGAATAGACTTGAATTAAACTGAACTGTTTCTTTCCAATGTTTACGTGTGTTTTGTATTTGTTTATTTCTTCTTGTTTATTTTGTATATTTATTTGTATGTTTTGTTTATGAACAAAATAAAATACTGAAAACCCATTTTTCAGAAATTTCTACATAGATTTCCACTATTTTAGCTGAAAAGGCTAGTGTTTAGTGTTGTCGCTTTTAAACTCACTTTTTGACTGTAAACGTTTTATCAATAGTACCGTGGCAAAATCATTGAGTAACTGAAATGCAGCGAGACTACTTAGGTATTAGCTAACTAGCAGCCAATGAGCAAACGTTTTCTGCATTTTATCTAGCCTATCTAGGAAAACCCGTGTCTCCACTTTTTACTGTAGGTAACCGGCAAACCGTCTTCTAAGCCGACGAAAAAGTATCGCGACGATTTTTTTTTCGCGCACTGGATTTTCAACGCTCTGCTTGGCATCGAGAGTTGAAAATTCAACAATGTGTTTTTTCGACGCGCTGGGTTGCACTCTGATAGATTCTCAATGCTCGGCTCAACACCGAGGGTTGAAAATCAAGTGCGCGATAAAATTCCGTCGCGATATTTTTGCGTTCATGCGAACGTTCGGGTAACAGCACCAGATTACGTAATACGGGTCGGTGCAGAATTCAAACAAGGAAGCTCACAGTCCTGACATGAAACATACGTAGCATCAACACATTCTTCCAAGATTATTTTTTAAATTTTCAAGAGCGCATTCTTAATGACGTAATTTCAGCCATTGCTAATTTTATTTAGCGCAACCTTGGATGCATTGAATCAGTTCGTTCAATTAAATTGAACAAAAGGTAATTATCAAATTATGTCATCGACAGAACGGTGTCGCCGGGTAATGGAGTGTTTGTTGTGTGTGGATTGTTTTCATACTTTAATTGGCTTAAATACATATAGTAAAGTAGGTAAAGATTACTATATTATTGTAGTAGTGTTTATAGTAATGTGTTTCTTGATAAAGAGGTCAAGGGTTTTTTAGTCACTAGCGAAGTTTAACTTATCAATCGCGATGAGAGGTAATTAGGTTCTTCCTCGGGACTTCGTCATCAGAATAGAATAAAAAACAGGGTCAAATTTAATGGCTAGAGAAACTCCGCACAGGTGATGGGTATCGATATCTAAACGCGACAAAATAATAATAAAAAGATTGATGATATTTTTTTTGGGGTCAACCACCTCTGGTAGTGTTGTTAATTGAAGTATGTGAAAATCTGTTTTCTTTGGTGTTATCATGTTTAGATATCGATACCCATCACGTCTGCGGAGTTTCGCTAGCTAATTTAATTTAACCCGGTTTTATTATGCATAAAATATACATAATACAGATCTTAAATATAAATGGTTCCTCTTTGCTTGCTTACTTCAGCATTCAAAAAATACATTAAAATTAAATATTTAATAGCAGTTCACATCTGAATATGTCTCTCCAATTACACGTTGTTCCTCGACAACTTTAATCCAGCAACTAGTCACGATGTAAAGATCGGCGCTCCACCTAGCCTGAGGGCGTCCTACGTTACGTTTGCCGATTCCCATGAGCCCTATATTTTATAACAAACTGTTGCCAGCGGCTTCGCCCGCGTGGATGTCAATACTTCCTTATTTGAATCGGATTTTGTTTCCAATTTCATGGTTTTTAATTTTTTGCGTAGAACCCTGATTATTTTTCTAAAATAAAAGTACCCTAAGTTACTCCTTATAACATCAGCTATCTGCCAGTGAAAGTCCCGTCAAAATCTGTCCAGCCGTTTCCGTGATTAGCCGGAACAAATAGACATACAGACATTCAAAAATTTTAAAAATTGCTTTTTCATTACAGGCACTGTAAAAAGCATTTAGTAAAAAGCTGTTATTTTGACATTACAAACTGACACTTCAAAATTTTATTTACTGAAGATTAGGAAAAATACGCCCTTTCATCTAAAATAGTCGGTTAGAGAATGTTGGGGTATATTCAGTCGATGATCTAAACAAATCATGCAAACACACGCAATTTGATAATATCCTAAACGGTGTTATTCACATGAATGCTCCATTGGGTGAAAGTGTTATTCATAAGGCATAATGCGTCATTGAGGAGAGCTGGATTGAAAAATTATCAATAATATTAATAAGGAAAAAAAGACAATGCTTTAATTTATGTGTCATGTACTTGTGTGGGTACCTATATCTTTTGTTAGAGATCATAAATAAATAAATAAGCGTTAGAACAATAAACAACTAACAACACAAAAATATAACTCCTAATTGTTTCATAAATATTATTTGCAAATAAATATAATTTATATTCTATTCTGTTCTATGATAACCAGTACCTAATCTGTCTAGATACTATACCACCTACGTGAATACTTGTCCGGTATCTATTAGCATTATTTTACTAGTTTTTATTCAAACTCAACATGGCTTTAAGGCCGAGAACCATATACGGCCGACCTTCTATCCCACGTGCAGTCTGGATCATGTATCAATGATTATGGTCAAAAACCATAAATATTAAGTGCTTTTATTCTCTGTTAGTGTAGCATTTAGTACTTTGTGTTGATAGTTTACATTTTTGAATGGAGATTCGTGCTATTGTTTGGTGAAATGAGTGTTGGTGTGGAAAAAATTGTGGTTGGAGTCATTTGAGGAGTTCTTGAAGGTTTTATGATAAAATTGTACTGTACTATCTAAGGTCCAGTTCAGATGTAACGTAACTGATCGGCTCGAGCTCCTAGGCATGGAGTTGACATCATATCTCAACGTTGGTGCCACCATCGAGTACAAAGCCCAAACTGCGGCCAAGAAACTGGGCATCCTAAATAAGGTGAAGCGATATTTTACGCCTGGACAGCTTTTAACTCTTTACAAAGTGCAAGTCCGATCCTGTATGGAGTATTGCAGCCACCTTTGGGATAGCTCAGCTAAATACCAACTTGTCGCGCTTGACTCGGTGGAACGTAGAGCTAAGAGGCTCATTGGCGACGTAAGACTGGTGGATGCCAAGCTTCACAGCTTGGCTCATCGCCGCAAGGTTCCCTGCTTGTTGGTCTTGTACAGATTATACTTCGGTGAGTGTGCTCAAGAACTCCACGACCTCATTCCGCCGACCCCTACCTTGTTGCTAATCCACCAATTCACACTAAGCGTTTCCGAGAGTGAACAGGCTTCTTCTGGGTAAGCTCGCTCCATCGTCGAGTTTGTCTCTGTCATCTCTGACCTAGAGTCAAGAGCAAACCTGATGAGCTTATCTCAAATAAAAAAAAAACGTGTGTCGACGCAATTCAAAAGCAATTTATACTAAATTTTAACGCGCGCTCATGTGATCGGTTTTATGTAAATACCGTGATGTGAACCCGCGCGATTCGAAAACGCGCGTCAAAATTTAGCCATCTGTACGTAGCCTTACTTTACTTCTCAATCAGTGGAGGATTTTATAAGACCAAAAAATGCAGCATAAATAATTAAATACAACAACACAACACAAACAACACAACAACAAACACAACACACACACACACAAAAACAGACAAACAACAACCAATAACAACAAACAACTACTTAAACAACTACACAAACAACAACAACCAACAACAACAACTTTCAACAACAACAACACAACAACAACAAACCACTTTTATTTACGAAAAAAAACCACCTATTTACTTGTGTACCTAATACCTTCTTCTACCTAGCATTTTCCCAACTAACAACTATTTTGGGGTCGGTTTCCAGTCTTACCAGATGCAGTTTTATACCAGTATTTTAGTATCAGTCCTTAACTCATACAAAATCAATGAACTAGTAGAAATAAATCAATTAACCCGTATGTTCCACTTAAAACAATAATGTAATGTAGGTATACAGTTTTATATAAATCGTCTGCCCAAACGTCTCGCTTCGTTAATCATACCAAATGGGACATACGCTGTGTTGCTGACAGTGTCGAAACATCTGACAATCGCTAAAACGTCTGCTTGAAAGCCGACGCAACGTGAATGCTCAATATTTTGACGTTAGCGTTAACGGTTGATCATTTGCGGCGTTTGATCGAGTAATTAATAGGTCGTTATTTACGGAATATTGGCATTCAAAACGTTTAAATTGTAATATATGGTAATTTTTCCTTATTGGTTTTCTGAGTAATAACAAATCTTAAAAGGGCATTTGCATGTGTTGTGCATTTTAACCAATGTGACTCACAAAAAGTTAACAACCTAGGTTGAAATATTTATAAACATCACATTCTAGATAAATTCTACAGCTTTGTTATTTTTTATTATTAAACCAGAATGTCTCTAGAAGATGTAGGCTAAAATAATTTTATAAGCCACTTCGAAAAATTGTACCTGGTTCCATGCATAATAAATACATTTTAACAAAAAACAAAATAAAACCGGCAATTAAATTATGTGTTTCAAGCGTAACTTAGCTAGGTCTTTTATTTTTTGTCGTAATTTCAACACACACTACTGCGTACCACACAGACACTTCCGGACGACACACGACCTTGGTTCATATCTTTAGCAAGTTATGTAGTTTTTTGCATGGTTTGTTTGTTAGGTATAAGTACATAAACTGTGACATAAAAGGAGACATCTTTGTAATGTGGGAAAACTACCGGGATATTGCAAATGGAGTTAGAAACACATACATACCACGTGTAACAGGAGGATTGACATTCCTTTAAACCACGTAAAGGGAATCATGTTCTTTACCCGGATACAAAAAATCAATCAAATCCAATGAATACTTTAGCCACAGGAAATTATTTTTCATTTTCTTATTTTTCAACATGATGTAGATCTGAGTCCGTAATAATAGGTAAACATTGCCGCCGCCGCGCCCCGCACCCCGCACTGCACCGTTGGTCAGTGACTTTGCGTAGATAAAGCGTGTTTACTTTTTATGCAGTTGATTCTACAATTTATTTTGTTTGAAAACTGCAATTTTTTAATTTTCCATTAACTACTAATCTTCGTGTTTTAAAATGTTTCAATGGATTAGTACTCTGCTCGTTTTCATTTAATGTCGTACATTTAGAAACACGTTGTATAAGTAATTCAGGCCCCGAAGATACAGGCGCTGCCTAGTTTGGGGACCACTGTTCAAATAACTAAGTATGTTAATTAATATACTAGATAAAGTAAGCATACATTATAAATTATTTTAAAATTTATTTTGTGACAATGGACTTATAAATTATTCTAATTGCTATCTATGGTGAAGCATGGCACTTAAAATAATTACTAGAGAAAATCCTCTTAAAAAAAAAAGATGTTATGATTTTCGTGGGCTACGTGTAAGTGTATTAGGCTGCACGTCTGTGGTGACAAAACCAGTATAAGCTGGCCTCTTATTCTATTGAAACTCCGTACTTCTCTAGTCCAGCTCAAGGTAATGTGTTAAGGCTGCGGTCTATCTGACCACACACCGACCGCAACTGACGACGTGTAGGCGTCCGTCACTGACGACGTCCGAATGATATGTTCGTAAATACTCGGGTGCGGTCGTGACGTCACCGCATGCTGTCGGTAGCGTCTGACGTTTTAGAGACCGTAGCCTTACACCGAACGTGCTCGACTTGGACGTTCGGCTTTACAAGAATGTCATTTATTTCGTGAAAGGTAAATTTAGCTATCTGTTAGGGAGGCTTTATCTCGTTGGAGGTGAGAAGAGTCCTTGTTCAGCTCACGGTAGCCTGTATGACATAACGAGGACGTATCGACTGCCCAGAGCTCCATGACTTTTTCTGCCGATTATTTGTGCCCGACAAATACATCGGACCACGGCAGAGCCGCCGGCACAATCTGTTTGCGCCACTGTCATGGTCATCCAAAACTGTAGCCAGATCCGAATCACCAGTCTCTCAAACTCTAATGATGCTAAATGCCCTTCTGATTACCAACCCTGAATGTGATGGTTTGGAGTAAAATTAGGATGATGATGATTAAATCTATTATCCTACGGCTACACTGTCGTGTTATCGCGAACTACACTTCGCGCGGTCTCTGTTGTACAGCGAGACGTCGACCAGTGTGCGAGTGAGAGCGCGCGAAGTGTAATTCGCGCTAGCGCGACAGTGTAGCCGTCGGTTTATTAGTTAAGGACCTTGCTGTTAGGATTATGCAACCAAGACTTACAAGCGGTGGTGGGAAATAGCAGCGTATTTTTTTTGTTTTTTAAACGCTTTGATAATAAAGGTTAACCATAGCGATTGTGGGTGTTGCTAACTACATATTTTCCTATGTTAATGTGTGTAAGTACGTGAGACCTCAGAACGCCACCCACTAAAGGTAATAAAGTCAATCTGTAGACCACCTATATTACATAACTTCATAACATCACGCCTGTTTTCTCCGAAGGGTTAGATAGAGGTGTATTTGTAGAACACCCACATTTCGCACATGATATTTAAGTCCCCTGTAATAAAGGGGCGAGATTATTGCCATCAATCTCAAATTCCTCATGGAAAAACCCAATGACACTTTACCCAACCAGGGAATCGACCCAGGACGTCATGCTCACCAGTAACGCTTGCAACTATTAGACCAGAGGTTCCCAGACTTTTTTTCTCATAGATTACTTTCAAAATTTAGCTGGTTTCGGTGAACCCCCTGTAGCTACATTTCTACCATATTCCCAAAACTTGACAAAAAATGTGAAGATAGACCCCAACGTAGACCCCCGTCCAGTCTCCCGTGGACCCCTGGGGGTCCACCTGGACCACTTTGGGAACAAAGGCGTTAGACCAACGAGGCAGTCTAGAACAGTGTTTTTCATACTTTTTGAATACGCGGGTCACGTATTCAAGTTCCTTTACAGTTAAAAATTCTAGCAAACCCCTAGGCACTAGGACTATAAACAAATAAAATGTTATTGATTTGAAAGACTACATTTATATTTTCTTTTTTTTTGGACCTATAGTATAGATTAAAATTAAAAATCGCTTTAAAATTGTTAGTGTTATTCGCCACTTCTTACCTATGTGAACTGACGTCCTCATCAATGGTGAAAATTTAAACTAAAAAGATAAATAGGCTACAACTAGAAAATGATTTGATTAGTAACATCTCAAAAATTGAATCACGTTTTGACAAATTTTTGAAAAATTAACAAGCCTATCCTTTTCACTGAAACTGTATTTTATTTATTGTAGTGTAGGACCTAGAAACATTTGCCTTTTTTTTTGGCGCGCGACCCCCCGAGTAAGGCTTCGCGAACCCCGTAGGGGTCAACTCACAGTTTGATCAACACTGGTCTAGAACAATAATGAGTCAAATACCTGTCAAGAATGGACTAGGGTTAAGAGGCTATGTTTAAGCGTAGGTAACAAACAAGAAGAAAATGAGTTCACCACCTAACAAGAGTGGGTCAAGGGGTTGGGTTTTTACGTAGGTAATGTAGGTACATAGGAAAATCCAATAACGTTGGATTTATCAAGGATATTGCTCATATTTTCTAGGTAAATTTTGACCTGTTTAACTTTGTGTGTGTGAGTGCGAGTGGTGACTAGGCTAAGTAGAAACTACTGTCAAGCCACTAAACAGCTCTTCTGTGATGATCTGAAGAGTAGATATAGCAATATAGCAATATGTTAAAATATAATTAGCAAGAGAGACTTTACACTTTAAGGGGGAAGCACTAAGATAGCCCGCGATATTCAAATTTTCTTACGATTTTGTTAATTTGCAGCTCTTTGTCTGG
This sequence comes from Fissipunctia ypsillon, assembly GCA_947568875.1. Lineage (NCBI taxonomy): Eukaryota > Metazoa > Arthropoda > Insecta > Lepidoptera > Noctuidae > Fissipunctia > Fissipunctia ypsillon. The sequence goes on from OX387649.1 coordinate 21,910,019, forward strand.
GTGTATGTTGATTAATGTATGATTCGCGACCATAACAAATATGTTTGTATTTACAGAATTATAATCATTATAATCAGTAATACAACTCCTTAAGTTATTACAATCCTCAAATGTTAAGATTTCATGAAATAAGCATTCAATAGGATTACTTGGTCTTAGAGAGTTGTACTGATGATTTTGCTGGTTATATTTCTGTAAATACATATTTGTTAAGGTAACATAATACTGACCTGCAAATTGCAAAGAACGTAAGAAAATTTGAATTTCGCGGTCTATCCTGGCGCTTTTGCCTGAAATTAAACAAAAGTAATGATTTTGATGTACCAGTTAACTATTTTCCAATTTTTATTCATCACAATAATCTTCATCTTCTTTCTGTTACAGCTACCTGTTCACAACGCGATTATCTCCGAACAGAGCGAAGTACTTCTTCCCGTGTTTCGACAACCCGAGGTTTGAAGCTGTATTCAAGTTTAAAGTGTACATCCTAAAGCAACAGAAAGATCGACAGTACACTAATACCAGTCTTGTCATCGCTGAAGAACAGAGGAGAGATAAGTAAGCTGTTATGACAATAGAGATTCCAGTAATATAAAAGTGTTAATTTGCCTATTACTGAAAAATACTTATTTATTTTTTATTTAACCATTTATGGACACACAAATAAACAGACAGGAAGAAAGGAACAGAAAAATACGTAGGAAAGTAATGCTTATTTCTATAGAAATCCCTTCAAGCATAGTTACCAGACCTGACAGAAGATAAAAAGAGATGTAGTCACCGTGTTTAAGAGTAGAAGAGAAAATATTTTTTAAATTCACTTATTAAATAAAACATATGTTATATACATACCTACTTCTAAAATAAATATCACTAAAATAACTAACAACTACTGCCTCGACTGCTCGACTGCTGAGCATGAGGTCCTGGGTTCGATTCCAAAGTGTTATTGGGTTTTTCTATCTGGAATTTCTCAGTAGCAGCCCGGAGTCTCGATTTGTGCCCGGTAGATGGCAATAGGCTCGCCCCCTATTACATGGGACTTAACTGGCTAAATGTGGGTGTACTATAGATACACCTCTGCCTAACCCTTCGGGGAAACAAGGCGTGATGCTATGTTATGTTGTGTTACGTAACTAACAACTATAACAAAGTAGAAAGATAGTGTGTCTTTTAAATACTGCAACAATTTGGCAGTCCCTCATGTCAGATGGTAGTGAATTCCACAACCGAAAAACCGAACAACCGAGCTTGATTTATGTGCGAACGAGGTATTGATCACATACCGAAAATCTTCTGTGAGACTGTTGGCTAGCAAAAAAAATTTTGGATACACATACGGTCAATTATTTTCTTTACATCTAAAGCACGACAAATATAATCGACAATTTGGCCACCTCATAACTTACTCGCCATAGTCATTCGTCACAATCATCTTCACAGACACTAGACTCTCCAGGATCCAGACAACTTTCTTTTAGCAGACTGTAATGGTGTCATGTGGACCAGAAAAATGTCTGTATTGCCATAAAAAATAATAACTTCCGGATTTAGGAGCGACCCTCGACCTTTAAGCCCAGATGGTGCTTCCCCGCTGCACTATTTATTAAGGTCATGACATACCTTACCTTTAATGAAGGGACAAGTTTCTATCTACCTACATACATATGTATAATGGCAACATGTGTGTGGCATCAAACATCGATGACTCCACAATATTTGTAGGTACAATGTCAATATTAGACCCTAACATGCTGGTGTCGATGTTTGGGAGTTATTAATTTATTTGGGCAAGTAGAGAAAGGTATTGTGTACTTAAAAGTAACACCGTTATTGATTAGAGGTTCATTCGGTATGATGATCGAAAGATTTTTGGAAAAAAATCTTGAAGACAAGGTGGCAGCTACGATTTTAATGATAATAAAAAAAAATTCATTCAGATAAAATGCTGTCCATAATCTGTTAGTATTACATTAATTAGGTATTTTAAAACTATGTTAGTAATGACGTAATCAAGTAACGCCTTCATAAAAAAATATAAATAAATAATTGCAAATAAATTAAAATTAAATTGAACTAAATAACTAAGAGAAATTTAAAAAAAAAAATCAAAATAAATAAATAAAATTAAAATACAAAAATTCGTCAGGCAACATGCAGGCTGATGAGCCTTGCCACAGCTGCCGATACTGGTCTATCTGCAATCATCCTTAATGCTATCATGATTCGAGTATGATAGAGAGACGGAGCTATATAGGACCGATAGCACCATCCCTTTTTCGGACAGGCACTTTTTGGGGCGAGACATTTGTCACGAAAGCTTAGGTAATTTTAAACTCCCCTGTGGCTGTCGGATTTTCTTGTTTTCCGCAATCTCTTCTCGATAAACGAAAAGAAAACACTGGGATTGCAGTTTCTAACTACATAAATATCCGTTTTTACTTGAAGAATAGTCATCGAGTTTTCCAAAAGATATCATGCTTTCTCTTCACTTCCAACTAGGGTGGTGGCTAATCGGAAATAGAAAATATTTTCAACTTTCCACGACCAGGTGATTGAGCTTTAAACCTATAAAGACAGGTCTGACTGCAAGCGTTCTTAGATTCTTATAAAACGTTCTAACTGGGCTCAAGATTTACTCAGTTATATTGGAAGAATATAATTTAATAATGGGACAAATTAGGTCTTAATTTGAAAATTCAAGATTTTTGGTCATAAAAGCTGGCTTCGGAGCCCAATCGTATATAATTATGTTTGTAGAGACTTTTAGACTCCATAGATTTTTTACTGTCATTATTCTGAAGAGTAGGCCGCCGGAAAAAATTGGATACATATTTAAACAAGTAATCTAAAATCAATATTAAAATCATAACTCGCTCACAGTGACATCGTGGGTGACGAGACGTTTTACCCTATAAGGCGACCGCTCCAACTCTAGTCACTGAGAATTGTGTCAATTATTGTGGTCGAGACGTGCGTCGTGACCGGTAACGTATGTTGCGCACGCGTTTAATTGGGAAAGTAAATTTTTAACGTACTTGTCCATGAGTACGTTCATAATATAATAGGGAATATGCACATAATTCAAAACTTATTCATTATTTAAATATTATTTTTTAATGCATGACTTATTTTATAATTAATTATTTTATGTTCCGTTTTTGTAGAACGGAATGCAAACTCAAAACGCGTTGCCTTCGCCAATGCCGGAAGTGACGTAAAAAACTATGTGATTAAAAATCTATATTTTTTAAAGTGCTTGAAATCTCACTAAGTAAGTGCGATTTCTGCGTGAATAAAGCACAAAAATAATTTAATTTGTATGATTTGGGGCTAAAAAACCTTAAAAAACAGATGTATTCAAAGCAGTAACGTGCCAAATGACGTCACATCATGGCCGCGATCGGACGTTTGGACTGTAGTGAGTTTCGTAATTTTTTTGAGCAACAAGCAGTAGTAGTCAGTAGTTGAATTTAACTTTTAATACTTTTCTTGGGTTTATATTACTGTATTTTATTGACTTAGTGAAAAAAAAAATCATGCATAGGTATTCCCTATTACCAATATACTCTTTTAGTACCTACACATTCAAAATGGAGTCGGTCTATAATGTTCTTAACTTGAAGCCTTTTTTGAACCACGTTGTTCTCATTTGTCTTCATTATGAATCGCAACTAAATAAATATTCATATATATTTTTATAGTTAGTGATGAGTAGGTCCGTCAGTTGGTGTAGCCTTTCCGTGCTTGATAAGCAATTTTGTCCGTCTAGGGTATTACAAACTGTAAGCAGAGGCTAGACCACTACCTCTTAAAGCAGTATTACTTTAATCTTACTTGAGTGTGGGAAAGAGATGAAGTTAGATGTCCTGTATACCTCCATCTCTTTCTCACATTGAAGTAACATTAAAATAATACTGCTTTAAGAAGTGGTGGTTGGCCCCCAGGTGCCGTTTGGGGACTGAAAATAATGTTAGTAATCTGTTCTACTGAACCACAGTTATCAAAATTTTGTTTCAGTGCGGTTCGGTCAAGCGTTGTTGAAATTAGTGCTCTGAGTGGATTACCTCTAAAATATCTCTACAATAATCTGAGCAAGTATTTTCCTAAGCTTTTTTTAGCTTATTGTCTGGTTAGTTAGGTTAAAAAAATATGGATGACTACCTTTTGCACGCGGCTTCACTTGCTTGTATCGGTGTCGGTCTTTGAAATGTCAAAATACTGAAGACAGGGTAGTAACACCCGCATAGATAATACCTATTTCTCTAACAAGAATACCGGACAGTGTTTAGACAATAATGGAGCAATTTATTATCCAATCGCGTATCCCACGTTAAAACTGATCACGCACGCGACGCTCCCATTGTTTCAAAAGTAATCAGTTCCTTTTTGCATGAATAAATAAATATTAAATAATTATGTTCAAGAATGAGGAGTCTTATTTTGGTAGTGGTCATAATGTACGAGGGGCTTGTGGCTAAGTAATAACAGCCGCACAGGTCGATCGATCGGGTTAAGCTACGCTTGCCGCGGTTGGTCCGTGGATGGGTTACCATCTTTACATATCAAGACCGCACCGTGCCTCGGAAAGCACGTTAAGCCGTTGGTCCCGGCTGTCATTCGTGGATCTTAGACAGTCGTTACGGGTCGTCAGAAGCCCGAAAGTCTGATAAACAGTCTTACCAAGGGGTATCGTATTACCCAGTAACTGGGTTGTGGAGGTCAAATAGGCAGTTGCTTCATGTAAAATACTGGTATTCAGCTGAATCCAGTTTGACTGGAAGCCGACCCCAGTATAGTTGGGAAAAGCCTAGGCAGATTCTGAATAATGTACCATCATGGCGGGTTACATTGACTCTAGGGCATAACTTTGGCCAAAATCGAGACAAATGTTTGTATTGCCCGCCGTGTCGCAACCACACAACCGAACGTTGTATTGCTTCGGTAACTAATAGATGGCGATATAGACGCGTACTTGTGGAACTGGGGGCCAACCACCACCTCTTAAAGCAGTATTGTTTTAATGTTACTTCAGTGTGAGAAAGAGATGGAGCTATACAGGACGTCTAGCTCCATCTCTTTCCCACACTGAAGTAAGATTACAATAATACTGTTTTAAGAGATGGTGGTCTAGCTCCTGTTGTTAATGACACTAAACATTTTTCTCGATTTGGGCCAAAATTATCGAGTCATTGTCGAGTCAAAACCCCCATAACCCCCAACCCGCCATAATGGTAACTACCTACCAAGTAGGATTAGATAAGTTTTAGTCAGAGAATATGAGACTACCTAACTTATGTCTTAGTTAAAGATACCTATTAAAGGTTCATGACTTTTTCGTTGAGGCATAGAGCTTAAAAAACATTAGTCTTGTATTCAATTCATGAATACCACGACATTTTCAAGGCTAGTTTTTGTTTATAGACTGAAGTGACAAAAAAAATCGTAGAAGTGCGAGCTGAACTCGCGTGGTGAGGGTTCCGTTCGATGAATATTTTGTCTACCATGTTTTTTATCCCAAGATAATTTATCCGAAGAACAAACTTAACATTGTAGTTGAAAAACATGTTCACCCATACTTTCCAATTGCAAATGTAAGTTTGTACGCACAATATTGAGATATTTACCATGTTATTTTAAGACCATAGACTTCTTATAGGACATAGGTTTTCTTGTAATATATTTATACATATATAAGTAAGAAATATTTTCTGTAATTTTCAATTTTTATGCTCAGTAGTTTTAAGGAGGAGTAGGAGATAAGGGGGAGGTTGGTCAATTTACGTCTATTTTGTTAAATAAATTTAAAAGTAAACATTTAAAAAGTATTTAAAAAAAATGAAGACCTTCTCAACAAGCCTTTTCCTTTGATATGTCACACGGTGCAGTTTGCAAAACTTCCGTCCGTGTTAGGGTCACAGCATTCCAGCTAGGATTGCAGGATGTTCGAAAGAGTTACCGTGGCCCCGGCACAGGCAACTAAAGAAACACGGGTGGGTTTTAGTCAGTAAAAGTCTGACACGCCCTCCCACTCCGCCCAGAGCGGGAGTAGTCATTTGATGATTTCCCATCCAAAAAAAAAGTCACCGCATTTCATATGTGTACTACATTTCAACTTGATCGGTCCAGTTGATTCGGAGAAAATTGGCTGTGACAGATGGACAGACAGATAGACACACGAGTGATCCTATAAGGGTTCCGTTTTTCATTCGTACGTACGGAACCCTTTAAAAAGTATGCATCCCAATCGTAGATTTGTATGACTGCATTGTTCGATGATGTTACTGTAGGTATATTTCTTAGTCACTGCTTACGACACCTAAGGGCGAGGATGAGGTGGCCGATTCTAGTTAGAGAATAACATAACATACCATTACATCACGCCTTGTTTTCCCGAAGGGATGGGCAGGGGTGTACCTATGGTACACCCATATTTCGCCAGTTATGTTTAAGTCCCATGTAATAGGGGGCAAGCCTATTGCCATCAACCGGACACAAATCCAGTCTCCGGGCTGCTATTGAAATTCAATATAGAAAAACCCAATAACATCTTCCCTCTATTTCCTCTATTCTTCTTCTTTCTTCATCTTGCCCGCTTCCTAAAGTTTCAAACCCCTCCCTGCCCACTCACTTTCGACCCATTTCCATTCTCCTATTCCTGTCTAAAGTGCTTGAGGCCTGCGTTCACAGACAGTTTGCGGGGTTTGTTCACCGGAACAACCTTGTTAGCTCGTTTCAGTCTGGATTCAGGCCTGGGCATAGTACAGCTTCCGCTCTCCTTAAAGTGACTGGTGACGTTAGAGAAGCGATGGAGGATACTAAGGTTACTGTTTTGGTTTTAATTGATTTCTCCAATGCCTTTAACGCTGTCAGCCACGATATTCTCCTTGCTATGCTCTCTCATCTCATGGTTTCGTCCGAGGTTCTGGAATGGTTCTCTTCTTATCTTCGGGGACGCCGGCAGTCGGTTCGCGTTGATGAGAGCTCTTCGAGTTGGCGTGACCTGGATGCTGGTGTTCCACAAGGTGGTATTCTTTCTCCATTGTTATTCTCCATCTTCATTAATTTTATAACTCACTGTCTTCGGTGTTCGTATCATCTTTATGCCGATGATCTTCAATTGTATACAGCTGCGCGGGTGGAAGTTTATTGGATGCTGTAGCAGATGTAAACCGAGACTTAGATGCAATCAAAAAGTGGTCTGATAGTTTTGGGGTATCAGTGAACCCCTCAAAGTGTCAGGCCATTGTAATTGGAAGCTCGCGCATGATGGGTAGGGTGACGCTTAGCTCTCTTCCTCCTCTCATTTTCAATGGTACCGTCATACCCATTACCCCTACTGTGAAAGATCTCGGTTTGCATCTTGACTCGACGCTTAGCTGGCAGCGCCAGGTCTCTAATGTTAGTCAAAGGGTCAACGGTACTCTACGATCTCTGTATCGTCTGAGAAACTTTTTGCCCGCTAAGACGAAAACTATGCTTGTGCAGACTTTGATTTTCCCTATCATTGACTATGGTGACGTGTGCTACTTTGACTTGAATGCGGTGTTGCTGGATAAGCTTGACAGACTGCTTAACAATTGTATCCGGTTCATATTCAACCTCAGAAAATATGACCATGTGTCGAGCTACAGGTCTGAGCTCAAATGGATGCCCATTCGCCAGAGAAGAAATTTGCGTGCTTTGACCACGCTTTTCTCCCTTCTTAACTCTCCCACTCCTCCTTCTTATCTAGTGTCTCACTTCCAATATCTATGTTCTTCACACGCTAAGAATCTTCGTTCTTCTAACAATCTTCTCCTACTCTGTCCTTCTCATACTTCTGACTTTGTTCATTCTTCCTTTCATATTCAGTCCATTCTTCTTTGGAATGCGCTACCTCTTGACATCAGGATGGCCACCAGTCGGTATGCATTTAAGCGGAGATTGCGGAGTTATTTTCAAAATAAATAGCGTAGTCATCTCAAAACCTCTCTCTTGAATTTGTATATAATATATGTATATAATATAGGTATATATTATAGTAAATATGTATGTATGTGTATTATAAGTTTATGACTTATTTATGTACAAATTGTTCCATTTCTAACAGAGCACCTGCCATCTAATCTCTTCACCACCCTTGGTTGACTGGTAGAGAATGCCTAAGGCATTAAGTCCGCCTTTGTACTTTTTAAGTGTGAAAAGTTTAAATAAATAAATAAATAAATAAACATCTTGTCCGATCTGGGAATCGAACTCAGGACCTCACGATCAGCAGTTGCGCTTGCGAATACTAGACCAACGAGGCAGAGAATATCATGTGCATAGATAAAACGCTTATACCTTTATTCTATTTAAATTACATCACCGCATTGTTCATATCTACAAAACTAAAATATCCATGTTTTCATAGCCGTTTGTTTCTTTAGACTCTTATGTAAATACCATTCAAGCATTGTATTTTGCTTGAAAAAGGCCTTAGTAGACGTATTTTGGCTGATATTACAATGCTAATTCTTGGCTAAACATCATTATGGTTCTAGGGTTTAAGCTACCGATGGTCAGTGCTCAAGAGAGACAACCCAACTAAACGCTCCACGCATTTAACAGAACTTCAATGCTAATAAGTACTAATCAGAAGAGCAGTGGTGGACCAGTGATATCGACCCGACTTACGAGTTGTAGGTCGTGAGTTCGAACCCAGGCAGGCACTTTACTTTGTGTACACAGAATCTCAACAATACTTTTCTTTTATGCCCATAATCCACAAGTGTGTTGATCAAATTAGAAATTGGCACATTCTTGGTAAAAATCTAGTACCTATGCTGTTTCGATTTAGTGAAAATTCATTCAACAGTAATTAATTGGTGGTTTTAAATATCTTGATAGCTTTGAAATCTTTTGACTGTTCAATGTTCGCGATGGTACATGCTGCACATAGTCGTACCAAACTATAATTTCATCACCACTGCTCTCAAAACGGTGAAGTAAAACATCGTGAGGAAACCGGCATGTCCTAGAACCAAAAATTCGAAGACATGTGACATCTACCAATCCGCACTATGTGGATTATTGCCCACTCTGTCTTACAGAGAGGCGGCCTGTGACCCAGCACTGGGAACATTATAGGCTATTTATGTATGTAATGTAAGTACTAATCATTAAAATTTTTTTCAGTATTCAAAGGGACTACATAATAGTAGAATACATGCCCTCACCACAGGTCGGTCTCCATCAAGTTGGGTTCCACTACTCGCGGTACGCGAGCAATCGTGCGCAAGCCCAACATACAAACGACACACTGATCCTTTGGGCACCTATCGACGAGTTACATGACTACAAATTCATTCATAAATATGGAATAACGATTATTGATTTAATACATGAATATTCAAAGGATAACCGGCCGCTAGTACAAGGGCCGATTAACTTGATAGCTGTGCCGGCCATAATCAGTGGTTATGAAATTGGAAGCTGGAATCTACTCACTAATGGGTAAGTGATTCAGAATCTTAAAGGGTGCTAATTTTGTAGACTATGTACTAATGACATTGCCTTAGTTACTGATCTTAAAGAAAAGCGAGCGTTCCGGGAAATTCTGTACCAAATGCATCTGAGTCGTGTAGAACTTTATGTTATAACATAACATAACATCACGCCTTGTTTCCCCGAAGGGTTAGACAGAGGTGTACCTACAGAACACCCACATTTCGCCAATTATGTTTAAGTCCCTTGTCATAATATATGTTATTTGTCAGAATAATGTTCATAAAATGTTTGACTCTTGAAAATTATTATGTGAAGGCTACACGCGATACGATCACAAAATTCGATATACCCACCTTAAAATATTCATTACATTAATCAGATATATCTAAAATTATTGTCAGTAAACTCCAGCATACTGACCACGAAACTATTGCAATATTTACAAAACAGACCGACGACGTTACTAGACAAGCATATCATTCGGGGAAATCGTTTGACTTCGACGTTTAAAAAAAATATCTCTCTTCCTGTACGCACGACGACATATTTAGCACAATTCCAGTATAAGCTGGACCTCTCATCGTACGAAAAGCGTATACAATGAGAGGTCAGCTTATACTGAAAATGTATACCCTGATATATCGTCGTGCGTACAGAAACATTCGCAAAACTTGACCCATATTCTAAAGTTAGAAGCTGAGTATATCCACCAAGGTCACCTTATGAATAAGAGCTCATTATATCAGCTGTTATAATAATGTACCGTCTGTTCTGTTCTTCTGTTATTGCAGCTTTAATAATTATGAAAATATTGGAATTCGCGTCATTGGTAATTTTGGATCGCTTTGTAGTTTTTTATGTGGCTATGAAGGATTTCATATTTGTATTAATTGGTTTTCGGTTGGCAAGTAATACGAAGAACAGTAGTGCGCGATATTGTATGAGAAATTATTTATTTAAATCTAGTTGCCAGTTTAAATATAGGTGAGAGTTTTTTCTGTTGTTGTGAGTCATGGTTTTCATAACATATTAAAAGACGTTGATTCAGACAAAACTAGTTGCAGCACTTTTAAACCCCATTTACATGGTACAGTAATATAGCTACACTGGCGGACAAGGTTGATGGCCCATTTATCAGGCACTGAGCTGCCAGACATGTGCGTGCACATATTCATGTAGCCAATTAATCTTATAATTATTGTTTTTTTAAGTTATTGTGTTTACTAACTTAGGCTAATTTCATACTAACACTATATGGATCCCTTGGTCTGAAATAAAATGTTTGAATTTGAATAATCGCATGCCATAAAGCACGTTCAATTAATGCCATTCAAGAATTGCATGCAAGTGTTTACGCGCGTGCGATTTGCATAAAATGGCATACAATAATTGAATGCAAGTTTTGCCATTCAATAATTGCATGCGACTTTTGTTTACAACAAGGCAATTATTGCAAAGTGATTATTGCATGCAAGTTTTGCCTTGTCTAAACACAGAGTTGCACGTCCTTGTTCAATCGATTCAAGTATTGCCCGTATATCCTCAGGTAAATATTTCATTCAATATTATTATATTACAGGCAATAAGTTAAGAAGACGTTCAATAGAACGTCTTCTTAAGATTTTTGTTTTACTTTGAATGATAGAAAGATCGATATTATTGTAGGTGCGATTTTATTGCACGTGCTGTTTATACCTCTACCAGTTCTGAACAGAAACTAACTTGTCTGTATCGTGCAACAATTGTACGTGTTGTTTAGACAGTACCAATCAATTGTTGCTTCAATTTTATGGTATGCCACAGGCAATAAACTTGCACCGTGTAAATGGTCCTTTAGCATGGTGTTTTGTTTTTGAACTATAAAAATATGATTTGCGAAAATGTTTAGAAAGAAAACATTAAAATATTCTGCGATACTCCAAATTTCCGTATCTTCATCAGCGTCGATTCTGAGTCAACAAAAGCATTAAATAACACAGACAAAGTTAAAAAAAAAAAATGTGCTCTTGTCACTTTAGTTCTGGCAATTGCACAAATACCAAATAATAATCGGTAGGTGGTATAATTTAACATGTCTAAAAATTACCATTGCCATTCCCTATTTTCAATCAATCATTCTTTAAACATTACAGAGCCTACCGACTAGTGAACATCGACCAATTCACGAGCATCAATCAATTAGAATACATGACCTTCGAATTGGCACAGCAGCTCAGCAGGATATGGCTTGGCAACCCAGGGGAGATCATGAGGACAAGATGGAAGGAGGAGTGGTTCAAGGAAGGCATGGCTACCTACTTGGCTTATTACTTCTTGACCCAGGTGAGTAATGATGACGTCAATGATTATAAATATTTCAGGCTGAATTTTCTCCTTGCTCCATGGTCCACATGATTATGGTTCATGGAGATTTTTTTAACTACTGTGTGAGCTTTGCGGACAGTTAGTATATCAGTGTATACTGAGACTTACTTGTTATTGTCTGTCTGCATCAGAGTACTGCTGGGCCAAGAACTCCCTTCATGAATCCAACTATGTATTTCAGTCCCAAGCTAATGTTGGCATTGCCCGATGGCTTTGTCCAGCTCATTCCACGATCTTCTACGTGGTCTACCACGCCGCTTTATGGCTGTATCAGGGTTCCAACCAGTGTTTATTTAGCACTCAGACTTAAAAATAAGATGAGCATTGTTGCTTTAAAATGTATGTTTCTATGAAAATATATGGCCCAGAACTCTGCCCTTGGTAAATAGTTGTAGCTCACAATAATATTATGACGTACCTTTCATGCAAATAATACGGTAATTTATCATCTATTTTCGTTACCCGATTAGCAAGCAAAATTTACAGGAAAATTTACTAGATACAGTGATCGTGAATATTTCAAAATAAGCATCAAATCGCTGCTTAATATACCATCTTCCATTTTCATCTTCGACTTCCATAATGCTATCATCTGCCATCTAGAACCAATACAAATAACAATACCAGCTGCATATTGCTATCATCTGCCATCTAGAACCAATACGAATAACAATACCAGCTGCATATTGCTGTCATCTGCCATCTAGAACCAATACGAATAACAATACCAGCTGCATATTGCTATCATCTGCCATCTAGAACCAATACGAATAACAATACCAGCTGCATATTGCTATCATCTGCCATCTAGAACCAATACGAATAACAATACCAGCTGCATATTGCTATCATCTGCCATCTAGAACCAATACGAATAACAATACCAGCTGCATATTGCTATCATCTGCCATCTAGAACCAATACGAATAACAATACCAGCTGCATATTGCTATCATCTGCCATCTAGAACCAATACGAATAACAATACCAGCTGCATATACCTAACTGCAGAGCAAAGATCTCATATAAATGAAGAATACTAGCATTGTTCACCTCGGATATTTCCAAAAGTTGAGCCTCATCCATTTTAGAAAGATCCCATAATATCTTAGTCTCTGCGAGTGGCGATACTTATGTCCGGGGAGCACGGGACAGTAAGCCCCGCTACCAATTCGATGACCGACTTACATTTTTGAACAACTAGAAAATGTTGTCTATACAAATAAATGAAATTGAAGTATTTGTTTGTAATGTCAACATAACAACTTTTTACTAAATGCAGAAGATATGCGGTACTTATAACAAAAAAGCAATTTTTAAAATGTCTGTCTGTTTGTTCCGGCTAATCTCCGAAACGGCTAGACCGATTTAAACGGAACTTTCACTGTCAGATAGCTAATATTACGGAAAGTAATTTAGGCTATTTTAATTTAAGAAAAATAATTAGGGTTCCGCGCAAAAAATTAAAACCCATGAAATTTAAGCTATTTTGCACTAATCTTTTTAACTACCAGTCGGATTTGACTAATTCTTTTTGCATTTGGTAGTCCAGTTATCAAGGATGGTTATAGGCTATTTAACATCAGGCTACGACCCTTAGGAGCCGAGCAAAAAGAAAAAAGTCAGAAAGAATGCTAAGCGAAAACGAAGTAATAGCGCGGGCGTCGATGCAACGCGACGGGTCGAGGGACGAGGGAGTTTTATTAAAACGTGGCTGTTATTTTAGTATAAATTGTGTATCTTACGACTTCCAAGCTAATGAAGTCGCGGAGGCACAGCTAGTCAATCATAAATATCATATTCCGTCGTCTGTATTTTACAGTACAATTACGAGATTCAAACACCGCACAGACGTCTTATATCCGAGTATGGTATCCGTATGAAACACAGGGCGATGGCGGTAGACTGGCATCGAAATACCCCTGCATTGGAATCCTTCAACTCTTCGTTGGCCATAGAGATACCGCCAAGGTATAAGGAACTGGTGACCATGAAGACTGGAGCAATATTGTGGATGTTGGAGAACTGGGTGGATTCTGAGAAGTTTCATCAGTCGTTGGTGCATTATATTAAGTCCAGGTGAGTTGTCTCCACTAGTGTAATGTGTTGTTCAGACAGAATTCTGAGTGAGTTCTAAATCTACACAACTAAATAAAATTGAAGTGTCTGTTTTAAATAACAGCTTTTACTATTTAGTAAAAAGCTGTACTGTATATACTTTTATATGCATTTGCATATTAAAGTGCATATATAGGATACTTATAACAAAAATACGATTTAAACTTTTATTATCTGTTTGTCTGTCTGTTTGTTCCGGCTAATCTCCGAAAGGACTAGACCAATTTTCACAGAACTTTCACTGGCAGGTAGCTGATGTTATAAAGAATAACTTAAACTACTTTTATTTTAGAAAAAGAAATAGGGTTCTGCGCAAAAAAAAACCATGAACATAAAGTCGGGATTTGGAAAATTATTTTTGCATTTGGTAGCACAATTCTCGAGGATGGTTATAGGATATTTACCATCACGCTACGACCCCTAGCAGCCGAGCAAAAAGAAAAAAGTCAGTAAGAATGTTAAGCGAAAATGAAGTAATAACGCGGGCGGGTGATGCAACGCGGCGGGTTGGGGTACGAGGGAATTGTATTAAAATGTGGCTGTTATTTTAGTATATTGTGTATCTTACGACTTCTACGCGAACGAAGTCGCGGGGCACAGCTAGTCTGTAATAAAATTGTACCATCTGAGTTAATGCCAGATAAGATTACTGTCAAACTTTCTGCCACGACCACTGCCTCTGTCTGAACAACGTAGTAACCTGCTTTGATCAGAGAGTAAGACGTCATCCTAATACAACGCAACGACGCGATCATCGCAAGTGCGCACGAATTTTGGTCGTACGAATCCGCGATCAAACAGACTGATGTCGAATAGGTGTCCTAATTAGCATTCGCGCGATGCGGTCGCGCGACTAAAATTATTGTAATCTATTCGCGAGAACTAAGTTCATATGAACGCGTTAATCGCGTCGTGTCGTCGGAGCACGGGGTTGAGGGCAGGGCAGGACTCACAGAACATATATCTGTAAACAAACTGAATGACAAGTGACGTTCAAACTCCGCGTGAGTATAGAGGACAGTTGAGCCAACTTAGCAACAAAAAGAATTTCGACAATCCCTTTAAGCGGGCTTTTTAAATGATCGATTCCCGGTACTTTCTTGACAGAATCTATTAGGACATCCAGTTTTTGTTATTGCGCTACCACGTGATGGTCGCATCGCTTACTCGCGCGATGATCGCGTAGTCGCGTTGTATTAGTAAGGCGCCTGAGGATATTAAGGACACTGCATTGTTAAACACATGCCCAAGTTAGGATAGAGAAATTCTTTTCTGTTTATTGTTACCTGTAATATTTCATTAGGTACAAAGCAAACTGCACAGTATTTTTATGTCCGCTTGCAGCTTTTCTCGATTTGGCACCACCGCCATGAAAATTACGAGCAAAAAATATATTTAGATACTAAACGCCTCTTAGAGGACCCAACCTCAGCCAATACCTTGATAGTTATAGCAAATTATTCATCCATCGTTGATTTGAAAAAAAAACAGCTCATTACACAATAAATTTCTTTTAAAATTACAGGAGAGGGAAATACATATCCCTCCAAGACTTCACGACGACACTAGATCAGGACACGATCGATTGTCTCCACCAGTACTTCAACGGTTCCACTGCATCTAGGATCCTTGGCTCCTGGTTCAAAAGGCGAGGGTATCCCGTGATCAACGTCCAGGTGTTGAGAGATCGCGTGCCTAATGCTGTTCAGTTGAAGCAGGTTCGTAAAAAAGAAGAAACATTTTTTTGAGAAACAAAAGGCAACCGGCTTTTAAAGAATCTTTTGAAATAGCCGCTATTAAACATTACAGTGAAACGTAGAAATATCTAGCTACACATAGACAATTTTTTCCTTTTTGTTTAAAACTTCTTTTTACTTGAAAAAGAATAACTCCAATAGAGTAACCCAATTCTCAGAGAGAGCTAATATTATTATAATCTGGTACGACTATGTGCAGCATGTATTATCGCGGACATTGAACAGTCAAAAGATTTAAAAGCTATCAAGATATTTAAAGCCACCAATTAATAACTGTTCAATGAAGTTTCACTAAATCGAAACAGCATAGGTACTAGATTTTTGCCAAGTATGTGCCAATTTCTAACTTGATCAACACACTGATGGTTTATGGACATAATGGACATAAAAGAAAAGTATTGTTGAAATTCTGTTGGATATTTTACTAAACAAACAACAATCCGAGGCACACACGGCCACCATGAGCTTTTAACAGAGAGGAGAGAGCAATGACAGATGACAGACAGCTGTCATAATTACATCAAACATTCACGAAGTCTGCTAACTAGGTACATTGGATTGTGTTTACAGAGAACATTATCAATTACCAACACACACTAGTATTATTTTGCATCGTTCAATTTGAGTAATAATTTAGGATTATCTACTTGCTTCATGTAAATAAAGAAAGAAAAATTGGTTTTATTGTCTCAGAAACACACGCATATAAAAAAAAACCGGCCAAGTGCGTGTCGGACCAAAACTCGTAATCTTGTAAAGCCTCGTTAGCTGTGATAGTTTTCCTTTTAATTTTTTCACATAGTGCAAAACTAACCGTTTAGCCGGTGGGGACACACACACTTGACTCTAACAAAAATTAGCACTTTAAAGCTGAATATTTCAGAAACGGATCTCTTAATCGAAAAATTGTTTTGGACACTCTTTACGTGTACAGGAGATACCTTATTTTTTTTAAATTTTTAATTTTATTTTACCATTTATCGGCGTGATTAGTATGAATATTCATGCCAAACAATAGCTTTCTAGTACTAAGAATCTCTGAGCTATACTGCAGACGGACGGACGGACGAACATGGCGAAACTCTAAGGGTTCCTTGTTGACTACGGAACCCTAAAAATATAAGTCATGTCTAACTGGGATCACCATGCATACATAATTTTTTTTTTTTCGTAAAACGTTTTTATAACATGTCACACCATTTTTTTGCTCAAAGTAAAATATATTTTCCCATTATCATTCTCTTCCAGAGGCAGTTCAGCTTCACTCGCGATAACCGCTTAGACACCGACTACCTGATCCCCATATCGTACATGGTTGAGAAGAACCAGAACTGTTACAACTGCTACCAGCCACGGTTCACCATCGGCGAACAGACATACACCTTCGGGGAGAACCTGAATGATGGCTGGATTATACTGAATAGGAAAGGTTCAGGTAAGTCGTCCTTCATGAATACAACACAGTCAAGAACTTCTTTCTCCCTGCTAGAAAGAATACAGAGGCTGAATAGTTGGTTTGCTGTAGGTAAAGATTAAAATGAGAAAAAATCTATTATGTGAGAAACAGCAACATCCTCGGTCACCACGGCCTGTTTTGCAGCCGAACATTAACGACATCATCCGACGAGCTCTTGTCACCGTCGGCGTTCCGGTTGTGTTAGTACCCAATGGCTTGGCACGCGACGATGACAAGAGACCGGACGGCATGTCTTTATTTCCATGGAAGGTAGGTAGGCCTTTAGTGTGGGACGCAACGTGTGTCGATAGTCTTGCGCCATCTCATCTTCCTGGCTCGGCGTGCTGTGCTGGCGCTGCTGCTACGGCTGCGGAAAATTTCAAGCGGCGAAAGTACAATAACCTGATCGCTAATTATATTTTCAAGCCGTTTTGGGTTGAAACCCTCGGGCCGTGGGGTCCGAGTGCTCATGAGTTGTTCAACGAAATCTCGAAACGGCTGGTTGATACATCCCGTGACCCATGGGCTGGCTTTTACCTTGGCCAGAGGCTAAGCAGTGCCATACAATGTGGCAATACCGCCAGTCTCTTGGGTACATTATCAGTCGACAGCGTTGCGGAGGAATTTTTCGACGCCATATTTTAGTTTTTTTTATAGTTTTAGTTTTGTTCGGATAGTATATATTTTTATGTTAATATTTAGATACGTGAAAAAATCAACAATGCATTATGAGAGGGAATGATTAGAAATCGTTTGAGTTGTCCTTCAATTAAGATTTCTGACGTTCCGTTCTAAGCTTGACTGATGACTGACAATATTATGATGGACCCAAAAAAAAAAACTTAAAAATCACTACTTATGTTTATGAAATAAAGAATTAGATAGATAGATATTATGACTTCGGCCAACCGCAGTCTATAAAAAGTATCATATATTAACTCTTTCAAATTTCACATGAAGTTTTTAACATAATATCACAAAATGCGAACCATTCATTGAGCCGCAGTGGCTATTACCTACTAATAATAAAGCGGCTGAACTTGACAAATCCTTGGCTTAGCAATGAATCTATTTCTGTCATACCCACGCTCGTAAAACTGTGCTGATTTATTCACGATACAATGCATTCTGTAGACGATGTAATGCATAATTTTTATGACACCGATAATTCCGGATATCTTATATAGTCTGGCGGTCGTTGAATGATTGAATATCAAAAAGACATTTTGGGTAGGTATTTTTAAGAACTCTTTAGTGGTGAAGTATCATAATGATTATTTTCTCTGGTCTACTCTTTCATATTTTCTATGTGGATAGGATGATAAAAACCAAATTATGAATAAGAATTTCGTATTGTTTCGATCCTTATTTAGAAATATTTTTCATTTACAGGGTACTATCGAGTCAACTACGATGCCGTTACTTGGAGGCTGATAGCAAAGACTTTGAAGGAAAATATGACAACAATAGATGAACTAAACAGAGCACAAGTAAGTTACAAGATGGTGCTTAAGCGTCTTACCTTTTCATTTTTAATTTAAGGTCTATCTATTCATATATGAACAACTTTTACTATGGGAACAAACTTGAAACCGCGAAAAAAATCTGCTGTTCCCTACATTTATGTTCGCATAACTTGTCAAAACGTAGGAAACAGCTGATTCTTTCACGATTTCAGGTTTGGTCCCATAGTAAAAGTGGTTCATAATGATGAGTATAATGACTCCTTAAGAGATTTAGTGTATAAAGATAGAACTTATTTAATATATACCTACATACCAACCCACTTTTATATAGAATTTGTGCAAACGCTGGTTTCCGCCGAATTCAAGGTTCATTTTTCTTAAACGACCTTGACACAATTCTAATTGTACATTTTGATAAATTCCAGATTGTGAACGATGTATTTGCTCTGTACGTGGCTCGTGACCTAGATGTTCAACTTGCTATGGAAATTCTAGATTATCTAGACAGAGAACGCAGTCCTATAGTATGGGAGTCGGCCATGTCTGGATATGAAATGCTGATCACTGAAGGAGCTAATTGTAATATGACCAAACATTTGTATTGGGAATGGGAGGTAAGAAACAATTATTCATCCATTTTTATAAATGACTAGCTTTTGCCCACGGCTTCACCCGCGCATCAGAAATTATCTTACGGAAACGTAAGACAGGGATAAAAAGTAACAGACTGACAAATTTACTTTCATAATCAATTATAATATATTAGTATGGATAACATAGTGATGTTAATTATTATGGCTAGACAAGATGAAGGCTGCTGGAGATGTAAGAAAGAAAAAAACGTACGCGCTAACCTTAAATAACCCGTCAAATGTCCGCCTATTAGAAGCCAATGAGCGCTCAACAGTTTTCATGATTATATTAACTGTCGTATCGGGAGTATTTTACTTATGGTCCTAATGGAGTTCATACGACAATTCAGAGGATAAATTGGAATCAGGGCAGAAGATAAATGAATGAAGGTGCCTGAAAGACATTTATTAGGATTAAAATACTTCTAAAATCCTAAAGTAACTTCAGTAAAATGAAATTACCTTTGGAACTGCATGTAACTACATATGTATATGTAGATAAAAATAAAAACTAACACATACATTTAGACATTACATGCTTTCATGAGGTAGGAAAATGACGATATGAAAAGACATAAAAAGATTATAAAATAAATAGGCATCATTCTCTTGCACTTGTCCCAATTTATTTTAGGGTCGGTGCAACATGAAGGGTAAGGGGGAAAAAGGATTATAGTCAATGAGCGATTGTTAGAAAATAACTTAAAAAAACTTCCTTATTTTAAAACACGTTTTTATTTGAATGAAATTTAATCACATTAGGAAGAGAAATAATAAAGTCTTACATTCTAATATAAACGCAAAGAAAGGTCACGGTTCATATACTATGATTTTATTTTAAAGAACCCAGTTTTTTTCATATCGACTTTCTGAGGACAGTATTCTTTCTTTTGTTTTCACTATATCATAGAACACCAGTCTCTCTAGATGGCGTTGTTCCTTCTAATTATGAAAGACACTAACTATGATCCTTCTTCCTCCTTATCCTTCACATCTCTTCTTCATCCATTAATTTCTCTATCAGTCGTCATCTCAGTATTTACCCTTTCTAGCCATATCATCTTTCACATAATCCATCCATCGTTTCTTTGGTTTTCCTCTACTCTTATAGTCATTCATATTCATACTCAAAATTTTCTTAACGATATTTTCCTCATTTCAAAACAAATAATGTTATTAGAATTAGAATAAAAAAAATTCTTCAACAATTCCAGAACTTCATGATCAAGAAGATATCCCCGATCTATACACAGCTGACGAAGAGTAAGGACAGTCAGTACCTCACGCGACTGTTCAGAAGTAATGTAGTACAGCTCGCGTGTGAGCTGCACTACGAGCCGGCGCAGGCGCTTGTCAAGAGGATGTATATGGAAGACAGAAGGGGCAAACATACGTGAGTTTTTATATGTTTTTTTTATTATTAATATCACTGAATGGGCCTGCTCTTGACCTCGATTATACGCCTGATGGAAAGCGATGGATGAGGTCTATGATGGAACGATCGTGCCCAGAACATGCCTGTTCACTCTTGCATTGAAGGCAGGCGGGTTATATGTGGAAGGACACAGACGCTGGCAGGAAGTTCCACACTTTGGCTATGCGCATAATAAATGTGGAGGAGAAGTGCTGAGTACGACTGGTCGGGATATCAACCAAATGCGGAAGGTACCCTGCAATACGTCTGGTAGTCCGGTATTTCGTCAAATAATACATAGTTTCTAGAAATCATCAGTGTTCACGTGTAATGGATTGGTGTGTAGTATAGTGTCTTACAAATGTACTACAACTATTGAATAGGCTAGATTTTAACTAATACATCAGCTCATGGTGAATGATAAAGCAGTGGTGGTTCAGTGGTAACGGCCGCGACTTACGAGTCGGACGGTCGTAGGTTTGAACTCAGGCAGGTGCACAAAGTAAACTTTGTGTAAATTATTTCATCAACACTGCTCTCAAAACGGTAAAGGAAAACATCGTGAGGAAACCGGCATGTCCTAGAACCAAAAATTTGAAGATATGTGACATCTACCAACTCGCACTGGGCCCGCGTGGTGGATTACGGTCCAATCCCTCTCATAGAGAGGAGGCCTATGTCCCAGCAATGAGAACATTGTAGGTCAATAATGCTTATGCTTACCTCATGGTAGCAATGCGGTTGAGTACACTCTTGCCTAGAAACGTATAACTTCACTCGAGACTTGCAGACTTCTAGCTTGGTTGTGGGGATACACAGAACGGTCTGTGCATCCCGATAACCAAGTTAGGGAGCAGTTTCTTAGATATATGATACATTCATATACCCCACGCCTCAAGTCTATATTTACCGAAAGAGTAAGCAAACCCACATTTAACCAATTATGCTGTAAATCCTATGTAATAGGGGAGTGTCTATTGCCACCAGACGGAATTAGCACCAGACTTCAGGATATACTGCTTTGTTCAAAGTTTAAAGTTTATCAAAGCTAAGCTTCATCATGCGGATGACTCATTTTATTATTTAGACCAGTAAACGCGAACAAAGCTTCTCATTTAAAACACAAAAATATATAGTAGCTCAGTTTCTGTATTAACTTTTTCTATAGCTCCTATTTTAGGTTGAATGTATAGAAACAATAACTTCTAATGGATCTCTTTTTGCTTCTACTCAAATATTATCTTGTTCGTTTCCAGCCTCTTCCCTGACTGTCGCATGTCGTACTTCTTCGTGTTGGCTAACGAGACGTCCAGCAACACGTACTCGCGCAAACTGAATCCCATCGAACAGGACGACAAGTGGATTGCTGACCAGAAAATGTAAGCCAAGTATACAGCGTGGCAAGGCATCAACGCGCAAACTTTTACCATGAATTCAGTGACATCATGATGTCACTGAATTCATGGTAACAGTTCGCAGAATTATGATTCTAGACAGACGAAAAATTTCTACGCTGGGGGATGTAGAAATATATACTGAATTCATGGTAATGGTTTGTTCATCGATGTTCCTAACATCGGGTATTAATATAAAGGGCCTATTTTACTTCCTCAAGACAAATTATATTTTAGAATTCACGTTACTTGCCTGGTTTCTGAGGACCTCAGATAAATTCTCAGTGGCAATTAATCCATTTAAGCAAAATTGGTGCTTAACTAAGTGTTCATAAACGTCAAGTGTTAAGATATTGAACAAATAGCTCTATCTATTACATAATCTCTGGTTCAGAATACCTCAGAAGAATTAAACAGTTCTCAAAGTTATCTTCGACTTGATTACGTTTTTAACTCAATTTCAATCTGGCAAAAATACTTGTTCTACATATGATCTGCAGATGGTTGTGTCGAGTTGAAAGTGTTTCAAATTATTGATTCTATAACTTTATTCTGTTGCAGACGCGCCAATAACAGATTTTTCGGCAAAATCCCATTAGGAGACCCGAGACCAATGCCTATTGTGATGCCTACTACTGAAAAGGTAAGATTAGTACTATTCATATTCTATTTTTATTATTTGTTGGATTTATGTTGGAGCTTATAAAATAATGCTGAAAGATGGAGGAGGGGTGGAAGACCAAATAAAATTTGGATGGATTGTGTGAGGGATGATGTAAGGAAAGAAAAAGGAGTGAATGATAGAGTGACGGCTGACCGAACCAGAAAAAACCAGACAAGTGCGAAAAGGACTGGCGTGGTGAAGGTTCCGTTCGATGGATATTTATTCATTTTATTTATTAAAACTTTATGCACAAGTAAAAAAGATATAATTGTTTGAATAAATGTTAGTATCGATTAAGGTAGGACAGGCACATTTATCGCATTGGGTTACCCTTTAGTGGTAAGATAATTAAATATAATTAAATAAATAAAGTAAAAGAATTATTTTTTCTATTTTTTTTTTACAGACAACTGAAGGAGTTACCGAAAAGCTACAGACGGATGGAGCGTCGTCAGTAGAATATTCAATTATGATTGTATTTATTGCAATTTTTGTCAATATTTTCACGAGGTAAATCATTAAAACCTTATTAGGAAAAAAATAATGAAAGTAAACAGTCTAGTTTTTAAGATGAGATAACATTAATTTGTGTTTAATTAAGTTTTCATTAGTTATTTATTTAATAGGCTAATTATTTAAGATTGTTAAATACTTTTTTAAATTATGTTTTCAAAGACTGGTCCCGCCTTATAATTCTGCTTTTAGATGATTTCTAAACTTTCAAACTGATTTATACAAAATAATTTTAAATTGTCGAGTGATTACTTTCTCAATGTATTAATTTGAATTTCGACAAGAATATTGTAGTAAAAACTAAATACTTAAAATCCAATGTGATGCAACTATTTTATTTGTCTTAAAAACTAAAAGATGCTTACCTAGACATACATATTTAAATAACTTTTCGTAAATAATCGTACATCTACGTAATAATCGTATTATTAAAGTTTATTTCAAGTCACATTCCTTTATTTTGTAATCTGCAATCACTTTGTACGGACAAAAACATGAAAGACGCAGAAATAATATTTTTTTTTTTTGTAAAATTAAATCAATATTGCAGCAGTTTAGTAATTTCTAGTCATAATATATTTAAAAATACCGAAAAAAAGGATTTTTAATTTCTTAATCAATTTATTTAAGCTTTTATATAATTATGCAATTTGTACATATTAATATTACCATGATGTATCAAAACTTGAAAGTGCCTAAGTCTAAAAATCCTAAATTATCTTAATAAAATAAGAATATTTATTTAACTTGATTAATGTATATTAATTATATGTTTTGTATCTAAGTTGTTTTATTTTTATTTTTTTCTACCACTAACTAAAACTTACAATGATTTTAAATCATTGAAGAATTCTAGCATAATTTTATACTATAGGAAATACGATGAAAAGAAACGAAAATAAAAACTTGAACATATTATTATTAATAAAAAAAATAATATAAGTATTACAATATTGTGTTACAGTAACGGCAGCACAACCTCCCCAGTATGATACGAATACAAAAAAACATTATCGACCTTTTTTTTTCCTTTTATTTTATCCCGCCACCATTTATAACAGAAAATACCATAATACGCAGGACTAAACTACATTTTCGGCTATCCATCTATGTACAAAGTTCTTCCAGGTCGCATCCCAGAGTAAATGCTGAGAAACTTGGTCGAGAGCTCGCTCAGCCACTATTTGAGAGTCGTCTAAATCGCTGTTCGCACTCTGTAGCCACATTGAGAAATGTGGAAAGAAATAACTAAAATATGGCGTCGAAAAATTCCTCCGCATCGCTGTCGACTAGTCATATACCCAAGAGACTGGCGGCATTGCCACGTTGTATGGCAATGCTTAGTCTCTAGCCAAGGTAAAAGCCAGCCCTTGGGTCATGGGAAGTGCCACATTTTTACCTTATTTTACTTTCTTATTCACTACGACCACAAATGAATGAATTCCATCGGTTATTTGTTGTTATAATATTGTAAAATGACTGACTATTGTGAAATGACTAAAGTGCAGACGCGATGGACGGTCCGCGTGGGGATATAATTCTGTACAAATCAAAGACGGGACGCAGACTGTCCGCGAAATAAGTTGAATAAAGTCGCGTCTTGAATTCGTTAACCAATAGTAATTTTTTTTCATTCAAACGCATTTTAGCTTAGTTGGAGGTAAACAAGATCATTAGTGCAATCCACAAGGTCTTAAAAATATACAGGGTATACGGTAAAGAATGGATGACCTTAAAATAGCATATAATATGCCTTATGGCAGTTAAAAAAAAAAAAACAAAAAATATATCCCGTCGTAGTACCTAAGATTTTTTTAGAAATAAAAACTAACTTTTTTTATTTTTGTAAATAATCAATTGATACAGTTTAATAACAGATTATTAACAAAAAAAATAAAATAATATCCTAATGTAACTAAAACTATTAAAAGACTAAAATATGGCGTCGAAAAATTCCTCCGCATCGCTGTCGACTAGTCATATACCCAAGAGACTGGCGGCATTGCCACGTTGTATGGCAATGCTTAGTCTCTAGCCAAGGTAAAAGCCAGCCCTTGGGTCATGGGAAGTGCCACATTTTTACCTTATTTTACTTTCTTATTCACTACGACCACAAATGAATGAATTCCATCGGTTATTTGTTGTTATAATATTGTAAGCTGACTATGCACCGAGGCAGTAAATAATGTGACTAGAAAATGCACAGTATTTAAAAAAAATACTGTCTTATGTATTACTGAGATATGTTTTTTGTATGTTTTTTAGAGCGGCCTTATATGAGTAACGGGTCTATTATATGCTATTTCAAGGTTATTCTTTAATTACCGGGCACCCTGCATATAAAAATAATAATAATATTAATAACCCCATCGCCGTATCTCTACGTTGACGTCGTGGTGGGGCTTGCGCGCTCCGAACTCTAGGTCTGTGCCGGTAGAGGTTACTTTGCCGGAACAGGTCTAGGGTGAGGAGCCAGACCAAGTGAGATACAGAAACCCGCAGGGCAGCATGTGGCGAGCTGCTGGGCAGTAGCGACCCCACGTACCCTATCTCCCGGGAGAAGTCATGTTCCTCATCTCTGGCTTGCCTTTATTGGCCGGCTGGAGTGAACACTGACGAGAACTGACCTCCCACCTCATTCTTGCCTTTATTGGCTGGCTTGAGTAGAGATTCGCAAGAGCAAACGTGCTCGGAGGAAGGAAGTAGTCCAGTAAGATGCTGGTAGGGATCTTGACCGTACTTCCGGGATTGTCCTGATAGCCGTGGAATACCTCTCCACTCCTCTTAAGCACCTCAAGACATGTTGCCCCCTTGTCGCTACGACACTATGTGCTAGCGACCGTTTCCGGGGGCCCATTGTTGAGTGTGCAAGTCACCCCCTGCCATTTTATCCGTGTATTGTATTTATCACACATTGGTCAGGCAGGGGCCATAGTCCTTCCATAGTTTTAGATAACCAGTCCACTTTAGCCATCCAAACCCATAGCCCAATTTTTTTTTGTCTCCATATTCTGCAATAGTCCTACACCATCCGGGGGTTGTCCTTGGGTGCACTTGCATAGTACGCACAGGGATAATCGTCGGTTAGTGCCTCATTTCCATTGAAAGCGTCTAACGGGCCTCTGCGAGTTGGCTTCGGCCCCTCATATGCCTTCTAAAGGTCCGGGACCCTGGGGTCCCGAGAAATATCAAAAAAATATATTATTAATATATAATATTTTTAAGAAATTATAATCGGATGTCAAAATTACAATGTCGATCATCAAATAAGAAAGATATCATAATAAGAGGTTTACTTTCTTTCTTTTTCTATGTCTGCTACACACTTAAAGAATATTCTATATTTCAACATCCATATCTCTATGTAATTTTAGTTTCGATACTTACTAAGTGTCTTTGGTCTTCGTCAGTCACATTATCAGCAAGAATGAAAATCACCTCTTCAAGTTTCTCAGGACCATCATCATCTGCCTAGCCTTTTCCCAACTATATTGGGGTCAGCTTCCAGTCTAACCGGATGCAGCTGAATATCAGTATTTTACATGGAGCGACTGCCTATCTGACCTCCACAACCCAGGTACTGGGTAATACGATACCCCTTGGTAAGACTGGTTGTCAGACTTTCGGGCTTCTGACGACCCGTAACGACTGTCAAAGATCCACGAATGACAGCCGGGACCAACGGCTTAACGTGCTTTCCGAGGCACGGAGGAGTCTCGGTATGTAAAGATGGTCACCCATCCACGGACCAACCCCGGCAAGCGTAGCTTAACCTGATGGATCGACCCATGCGGCTGTTATTACTTAGCCACGAGCTCCTCAAGACCACAAGTTTCTCAGGATCACCGTACCTGAAATAAAAATTCAATTTTAATATAAGGTAGCTATAATATCAGACCCTAAATTCACCTTGGGCAGAACAGCTACCGCCATGCTAACTGACTGATTCTTTTTACTTTCCTAATGTGTGGAGAGGAGAGAAGAAGACGTTTCAAAAAGTATAGTGCACTTAGCTACTGTTGTATTATGGGAACGCAATCAGCTGACTTATTATGTAGTAGGTGACTGAATCAGCTGTTGTTGTTTACTTTACTTATACTTATATACACGTACATTTTCCTGATTTATGTAGTACTCATTCTCATGTAGTTGAGCGCTAAG
Source organism: Fissipunctia ypsillon (assembly GCA_947568875.1). NCBI lineage: Eukaryota > Metazoa > Arthropoda > Insecta > Lepidoptera > Noctuidae > Fissipunctia > Fissipunctia ypsillon. The sequence continues at coordinate 21,937,429 of OX387649.1, forward strand.
TTTGCATTCGTGTAACTGCTTCCTGCCACTGCAGCGAAGATTTTCGCTCATTCCTCAACACCGTATAGGCTATTTGCTGCTATAGTTTGTGGGAGTAACCTGTAAGAAATAATAGTTCCATTTGAATATTAGCAAAACACAAAAGTTATAGTCTACCACAAAGTACGATAAGAAATACTTGAAGGTGTGTTAAATGTAGTGAAACAAACGACAAAAATAGACTTCGATTATATGATTGTGCCTAAGATGGTACCTAGCGGCACGCCAAACTCATTTTTCGATGCACCTAATGCTTTGTAGCTACTGCTTTTTTGCTAAAGATCAATAATCTACAGTGGTGGGATTAAAAAACAGTGTAAGGACTAAGAAATCCTACACAAATATACAAGTACTTACCCATTTATAAAGGCTTTGTCTTGTGAGCAAGCCAAGGACTCTAAAATTACGAGTCTCTCATAAAGGGTAGGTTCGATCTCCAGTCTTGCATCGATGTTTCTATGATTTTTTCGTCGCCTTTCCTTGCCATCGTACAGCACACAGATGGTCTGACTTCATGAGGGACGTTGGGATTACTGGAACCAACAGATACATTAATTAAAGGTTCTGAACCATTAAAAGGTAAAAATGAAAGTCCAATGGTTTTCTTGCTTGCGTTTGAATCGGTATGGCCAGCTGAGTCTAAATAAATTGTTAAGATTATCGAATCTTTTGGTTTTATGAAAAAAATGCTCTAAAATGCCTGTTAATTTTCCAGCTTTTATGAGAGAATTTATAGCTCTTTCATCTCTTCTGCACTAAGCACTGCTTTTTGAATTATGAGACTCACATTTCTTCATTGTTGTTAGGATTGTAGAACCACTTCTTAGTAGCAGCTACGCAAGGATGGAAGTTGGCTCTGCAATCATGGTCCATCTCCAAGCCTCGAGTTAACGTTTGCATCGCTGGCTCAAACGTGAACACACCAGGGTAGAATCCTATATTTTGTTCAAAAGCCCGTATTGTTTTTTGAACCATACTCTGCAACAATATGATAATTATTGTTATTTATAAATCAAATCTTAGTCATTCTAATTATATAAATAATTATTCCTTGTTGTTCTCCACATCGCTGTCACTGTGGCGAAATTGTTAACAGCCTCGGACACCACGGCCTGTTTTGCAGCCGAAATGCGAGTGACATGAAGACTTGAGATTGAGAAATGATAGAAGATTGATGGATGAAAGATGATAATTACAAACAATATTAGGTTTTTTTGCCACCGTAGCTTTAAACTTTATAAATAATCGAGAATAAAATAACGTTACTCCAATTTTTAAATAAGTCTGACATACAGACAACAGTTTTATTGCGATTCAGAATAAAATACGCGCAGTGGTATTTTTGTATGAATATTATAACTGGTTTGTCCCATTGTCTCTGGAAAAGTTCATTATTATTGTTTTTTTTTACGAAATTCTCCTTTTCTCTACTTTCTGGGAACAGTGGTGGCGCAGTGGTGGCGGCCCCGATTTACGAGTTACAGGTCGTGGGTTCGAACCCAGGCAGGCGCTTTACTTTGTGAAATTTTTAAATCGCCACTGTTCTCAAAACGGTGAAGGAAAACATCGTGAAGAACCAGAATGTTCAAGAAACTAAAATTCGAAGACATGTGACATCTACCCCACCCGCACAGCGCCCGCATGGTGGATTACCTGTGTGTGAGGAGGCCTGTGTCCCAACAGTGGGAATATTATAGGCTAATTATGTATGTCGTGCTCTACATAAACTGATTGATTAGAAGTACTTACTCGCTGTCGTTCTCCAGCAAATAATTTGACACTATATGACTATAATCCAGGTTGTTGAGCTTGAAACTCATTTACCGATGTCTCTGTAGGCTCGTCCATACAGGGGAACACGCGTCTTGCGTACGTCGGATGAAGATTCATTGCCACGTAGGTACTAAAAAAAAAATGTAATTAGGTAACGTGATTGTTAATATTTTTAACTAACTTACGAGTAAGTGGTTATTGTGGCAGATTTTACAATCGATAACTTTTGTTTGAAGTATAAATATGGCAGTTTGACATATTTTCTAAAACTGCCCAACCACAATATATTAATACGCAGATACAAACGTGTTTCATACGATTAAAAAGTCGGCCCTAAATAAGAAAATAATTTCTATTGTATCGTTTCAAGTGGAGCCCAAGTCCACCTATCGATAGTTGACCACTATACTCTATAATTACTACATATGATGAAGCCAGCAACGCTGGGGAGATTTGCAGTTTCTGACCGTCGATACCAAAGTCAGCATCAACGGCGTTTGCAGCTGAAAACACCCCTGTTTTCACTGATCTGATATCGTGACAATATTATCGTGAAAAATATATGGAAATATGTGCACGTAATAACGTTATCGTGGACGGTTATATAAAGGGTCTTTCAACAAGGACGGGTCGATGTTAAAATTGAATAAAACAAGATGTGTGTGAGATATTGACGAAATTTATTTTTTATTTAAAAGGCCCATTTATGCCATTATGGATGGAATATGACATCGTTCAAATGTCCGCCGCGGCTTCGTATGGTGGCACGAATCCGAGAGGTCCAATTTTTAATGACTCTGCTGCATAGATCCGGCTGAATCCGAGCGATGGCCTGCGTTATGTTGGCTTTCAGGGCAACGGTCGAATGTGGTTTATTGGCATAGACCTGCGACTTCAGAAAACCCCACAAGAAAAAGTCTAGGGGAGTCAAATCACACGATCTTGGTGGCCAATTCACGTCACCTCTGCGAGAGATAACTCTATCCTCAAACCGTTCATGCAGAATGTCGATTGTGTCGTTCGCTGTGTGGCAAGTAGCGCCATCTTGCTGGAACCACATGTCGTTCACGTCCATATTGTTCAATTCAAGCCAAAATAAATTGTTTATCATTGATCTGTAGCGCTCGCCGTTGACGGTGATGGCCTCGCCAACGTCGTTTTCGAAGAAGTACGGACCAATGACGCCGCCACACCAAAATCCGCACCAAACAGTAACTTTTTGTGGATGCATTGCCACCTGGTGAACCTCATGTGGGTTGTGGTCATCCCATATACGGCAATTTTGCTTATTAACAAAACCATTCATCCAAAAATGTGCCTCGTCGCTAAAGATTATTTTTCGGCCAAAATCGGGGTCCTCTTCCAAGCGTTCCGATGCCCATTCAGCGAACACACGGCGTTGTCTATGGTCATTAACTATGAGCTCTTGGGTTAGTTGGATCTTGTACGGATGCAGACCCAAGACCCGACGCAAAATTCTCCAAGTTGAGGTCTGCGAAAGGCCGAGTTCTTGAGCACGGCGAGAAATCGACTGCCTCGGAGTCTCCTGAACACTCTCACGTACAGCGGCGATGTTCTCGGCCGATCTGGCGTTCCTTTGACGTAAAGGTGTTGGTTGGTTGTTTACCGAACCGGTCGTCTCAAATTTAGTCACCAATCGTTGGAGAGTGGACTTTGAAGGGCCACCGCGTCTGCCGTAAAATGGGCGCAATGCGCGCAACGTTTGCACTAACGAACACTCATTTTGATAATAAAGTTTTATCATTTGCACATGCTGCTCAACCGTGTAACTTGCCATGGTGATTTGGCATCACTGACTGCATAATATACAACAGATTTTACAGATCCCACCAAAATAGTATGGCTGCCACAGACTATCAACATCGACCCGTCCCTATTGGAAAACCCTTTATATATTTATAGAGTATGGAGCCCACATAATATGCAATAAATGAAACCGTAAGTAATACTAGTCCACAAAAGTATAGCAAAATTAAATATTATATTAAAAACCGTAAATTAAAAAGTTACATTTTCAAACAAAATAAATATTAAAATAAATTCAGTAAAAGTAAACACTCTGGTTAGACAACCGAGCTGGCCAACTGCGGTGCACCACAGCGCCCAATCCATTGTTCGCCAAACATGTTTTTTTTTTGCTTGCGCACATGTCCAAGGATTCAAGTTCATTGAATCATTGACTTTTTTTTTTTTTTTGTGGATGGGAAATCAGCAAATGACTTCTCCCGCTCTGGGCGGAGCGGGAGGGCGTGTCAGACTTTTACTGACTAAAACCCACCCGTGTTCCTTCTGTTGCCTGTGCCGGGCCCACGGTAACTCTTTCGAACATCCCGCAATGAATCATTGACTTAGTGTTCCAATTCTACAGTGTTTAAATTTGCTCAAAATTAAAACTATACTTTAGGACCTAATTACTGGACCGATTTCGTAAATTTTTTGTGTATAGTCAGCAAAGACGATAACAAGTATTTGGGTTGATTTATTGCATAAATGTGGTTTCCATACTGTATATTATACTTCCCCGTGTTATCGTGATACCATGACGTGGCCGTCTACGATAATATCGTCATGTTAGAAATTATAAGGCACACATAATTTGTCAAAAAGCAAGTCAATATTGGACAAATTACTAACATACGTATCTTTGCGTTTTATAATAACCACGGAAAGCTGGACTTACCTAATATTCATCATGTTCGTGAACGGGCGCCGTCAGTGGAGACTGGTCATCTTTTTTTTTAATTTTATTTCAGATAGGTTTGCTCTTGACTCTAGTCTAGGTCAGAGATGACAGAGACAAAGTCGACGATGGAGCGAGCTTACCCATCTCTTAGCTGCCAGGGCTTATTTTTAATCGTATATTTTGAATTGTTTTTAATTATTTATTTTTTACATTGTTCTCACATATAGAAGCAACAAGAACAATTTTATCATTTATTTATTTATTTTATAAATTACAAGTTCTTTAAAAAAGCACACAATTAGACCTCTGGGGTCTGTCTTAGCATGCCATGGCCTGAGATTTGATCAACGCGCTATTAATTAACAATTAAGTTATAATCGAGTTGATGTAATGTTCTTTCAGCTTACGCTTTATGTTTTTACTATTCATTGAGTCTCTAATGTCTACAGGTATTTGATTTAGTAAATTGGGTATTGTGAATGAAGCGGTACGCCTGCCATAAAAAGTTATTTTTGCGTGGCACTTGAAATGATTTTGATTTGGCTTGACGTGTATTAACGTCATATTTAACTGGAATTTGAAGAAGTGTTCCATGAGAAACATATACTCAGCGCGCGCTAGAACAGGTAATACTTTGCAGTGTTTAAATAACCCTGTGTAATTGTCTTGGTATTTGTTTTTTACATAGCTTGGTACTCGTACTACAAGTTTCAACAAGCGCGTTTGCAGATTATGTATTTTATCTAGGTAAGTTTTAAATGTGCGTCCATAACTGGTGAGACCATAGGATACGAGTATTATCGTTTCAGCAAGAGCTGTGTACATTTGAAGGAGGGTTCTGTACGGTATATTGTGCTTTATAATGGAAAATTTGGTGAGTATCGTACGTAACCTCCCGCAAACGGATTCCACCTGGTAACTCCAGTTGAATCGGTTATCAATTATTAATACCAAATAGGTATGATATGGGACTTGCTCTATAGGCGAGCAGTGGCAGTCTGGCACGTTTTTGTGCAGACATTCGTGACTATGAGCTATGATTTGAAAGGGATGGGATTTACTTATATGACTTGAATGTACGTGAATAACTTTAGTTTTTTGTGGATTCAGAAAAAGTCTCATATCATGGGCCCACTTAATCATGGCAGTAAAATCTTTTTGCAAACATTCTGCGACCAAACCAAGGTTTATGTTAGCAGATACTATACAGGTGTCATCAGCGTACTGATAAAGGGAACAGTGTGTTATAATATTTTCTAGGTCATTAACGTATGCCAGATAGTGGAGTGGCCCAGACACTGAACCTTGGGCTGTACCTTTGGTCACGTTTACAGGTCTGCTGAGGCTAGGACCAGCTTTGACGTGATTACTTCGGCTGCTAAGGTATTCTTTGCACCAGTCGAGTAATTTCCCTCTTATACCCGAGTTTTCGAGTGTTTTTAATAGTGTATTGTGACCGAGTGTGTCAAAGGCCTTGCTGAAATCAATTAATATGAGTATCACATGCTGCTTGCCATCTAGGTAGTTGTTGACTTCATCAGTAAAATTAGAAAGTAGCTGAGCAGTAGGTTTCTTACTTTGGAAGCCGATTGCCGATTTTTGGAGCTGTGATTTGGAAATTATGTCATAGTCCCGATAAAAAGTGTGTATTTGGTCGCATATAAATTTTTCAACTATTTTATTTATGGCAGGCAATATCGTTATGGGTCTGTAATTTACCAGATCATTGAATTTACCTTTTTTATGAATGGGCCTAACTATACCTGTTTTTAATTCTGTCTTGTTGAATACTTGCATTAATTAACTTTACTATTGCATGCACAATTTTATCTCCTATCATTTTTATGTCCATGATTCGTATAGAGTCATATCCAGCTGATTTATTAGCGTTTAAATGTTGAATGATTTTCATAATTTTAAGAGGTGTAGCCTTTTTAAAAAATATTGATTTATCTTGAGATTTCATAAATTCGCATTCATCCAACAAGGGTCTGTCACATCTGGGCACAATATCAGACACACTGGTTTCCAATTCTACTGCAAAGTCATTAGCGATACTCAACTCATTATTTGAATCATTTAAGAAAGCGTTCGTTATCACTTCATCTACAGACTTCACTATTTTACCAATAAGTTTATTTAATATTTCCCACAGTTTTTTGGGATAATTTTTGTTTCCAGTTATTTCTTCTCTGTAATAATTATTTCTAGTGTTTAGTATTATTTCATTAACTTTGTTTCTAATTTTATTATATTCTAACTTAAGTGATTTATTATCTGGGTCATTTTTCCATTTAATAAATAGTTTGTCTCTTTTGGTACAACTTACTCTTATTTTATTGTTAACCCATTTTTCACAATTTCTTTTGCTCAAGTTATTTATCTTTTTAGTGTATTTACATTCATTGTAGCAGTTTATGAAGTTTTCTTTAATGTACTTATATATATATCATTAGCGCAGCTTATCTCATCTATAATTTCCCAGTCAGTAGAAGCTAAGAGTGTTTTTATTTTGTACCCAGGATTTTGTAATAATTTTGATTTAAAAGAGTGTCCATGGAGTTTCTTGCCCATTCTTCTCCATAGAGATCTACGTTTTGGGATGGGCGACTAGCTTCAATTTTCTGACTAACTGACTGATTCTTTAACAATTCAAAAGTTCCTGTTATTGGTTTAACTGAAATAAATGCTTTGAGTTTGAGTTTTAGAATTATTACTACTATTTAATTATCCTCGTCGAAATAATTACTGACAAATTGTATCGTAGAACACGTTAGAAATAATAAATTTCGGTCGAGCAACTTCTTAAAATACTAAAAAATAATAAAAATATATATAGATTAAATAATAAAATATAAATAATATATTTTAATAAAGAATATTCTATTTATCTATCTATTAAACAGTCGCGATTGTCTGTTTTAGTCATAATAATGGTTTTAGGAAGACGAGAAATAAACAACTGTGTCGTTCTTAACCAATTTATTTAAGCTTTTATATTATATGTTTTGCAATATGTACATATCACAAACAATGTAAGGTTTTTAAAATAAAAAGTAATGTTTATATGCCTTAAGTCTAATGCTAATAAAATTATTTAAATTATTAGTAAATAAGTTTTGTAATTTAATTTACGTTGTTTTATTTACTTATTTTGTATACCTACCTAATACTAAATTTGAGGCAAGAGGACGCGTTTGCCCCAGATTTAGATTTTTGACCTATTTACCTAAATATAATTAGAATTAACTTACAAACTAGAGGATAAAAATATGAGTGAAAATGCAGTAAAAAAATATTACAACTCTACCCTTATCAATTAAAATATTAAATACGTATCTTAATATACAGTAACCTCCTACAAAAAAAAAAAAAAAAAACTAAAATAAACTATTATTATAAAATTAGTCAAACAAGACCCAACTTAGGAAGGGAATAGGACATAGAAATAAAATAACGAGTTTGCCTCCAGCAGGGATTTAACACGGTACCTATTTATGTAATTATCATGCTTTTATGAACCAAGATGTCAAACAAAATTAGCTGAAACTCTCCTTTGAGAAATGGTTCAAACAATATTAATTATTCCTTAGCGGGCCACTTTTGTCTGACGTTAAAATATTTAGGTATGTTGTCTGATGTTAAAATAATTAGGCATATTACTATGTCATTCTGATTACAGAATTTTATGTGATTAGGTATTATAAACTCTATTCTAAGCGATTACATTTTGTTTACTTCTACTCTTAAACTAAGTCACTTTGTGCAATTCTGGTATAACTAAACTTAAATTAAATTACTAAGGGCTGATTTCACCAATAAAACTAAACGCGATCAGCACATAAACCAGGTTTATGGGCTATCAGTGTCATTGTTTATTTTATGGAATCATGACATTGACAGCTCTTGAACGTAGTTTAGATGTGCTGGTCGCGTTCAGTTTCATTTGTGAAATCAGGCCTAAGAAACTAATTCATATGATTAACATTTGTCATACATTCTTATTACAAAATATGTAGCAAGATGTGATCTTTCATTAAGGCTTTTCGAATACAAACTTAAATAATATAATAATACAATCGCATTAAATAATAATAAGATGTATTTTTTAAATCAATAAAGCTGTAAGCTATTTAGAAACTGCGAATTATATCAGTTATGATACTATTGAGTTCCTTTGTCAATCACCTTATCATTTAATTATTATAATATAATTTAATATTTTTGCAAAATATTAGTTACATTTTTGAAACTTATTTCTTACAAAATATCTTTTAACTTATATTAGCTTGTATTGTAGAGTTTTTTATTTATTTATTCTTCTAACACCTACCTATTAATCATAATTATTATCTATAATTTTAATAAATTTGATTACAATAATGTCTATAAACTACACTTAAAATTGAATAACCTTCGAATATAAATTGACGAATTAATATTAATAATAAACTATCTTTCATTATATTTTTGAAGATCAACAATCTGTTTCTGGGCTTAATTTAAAAAAACAAGTAGCATAATTATATCGCTCGGTTGCGAATCCACTCCTGCGTTTTGATAATAATAAACAAACTCAATTAAAATAATTGAGTTTGTCTATGTTTTTCTTTCTTTATCAGAATCAAAACCAGCCTTAACAAAATCAATAACAATATTTTCAAAAACAGATACTTGATCTTCAAATTCCTTTACTTTTAATGATTTAACACCGCTACCATTATGGACACACAGAATGCCATAAGTGACAGCACTAAGGTTGGTGCATGGTTCTCGTCTATCCATTCATATACATACTCCTTGTCCCTTGCATCCCAGACTAGATTCTCAATAATTTGTTGAACAGCTCGGTCAGCAGCCATTTGGGAGTCTTCTAAATTGTTGTTCTGAGCCTCTGCCCAGATTTCAAACTGTGGAAAGATATACATTTATATTTGGAAGTAGCTAAAGCTCAACAGCTAAGGCACGGGCAGTAGAAGTCCCGAATTCAATGTCCTTGCGTTGCACTATTGACGTAAAACAATTTCTACCAGACAAAAAGCCTAACAAATGATATTCAATTCAATTTCCACGAAGTAATCATTGATTGTCGAATCGGAATGTCTAAAATGCCTCAGTGAATTTATTTTAATGTTTCGCCTCTTGATATAGGCTAGTAATGGAATAGCTTATTTTGTATTATCATTAATATAGTGATTTTAATCTCAATACTCACTTGTTCACTGAGGTCTGCGTCAGCCATATTTTCAGCAAGGATGAAAAATACCTCTTCAAGTTTCTCTGGACCACCGTACCTGAAAAAATATGTTATAGTAAGTACGTATATTGGAGAAGCTAGAATACTACATATATCAATCTCTATATAAACACTGGGCAGCCGAAAGACCCTTGGAGACGAAAATACACGTACATGTTCCTGACTTCTGGAGTTCTCATTCTCAAGAAGGCGCGAGCCAAGTTTGCATTCGCGTAACTGCTTTCTGCTACTGCAGCAAAGATCTTCACTCGTTCCTCAACAAGGTAAGGGCTATCTGCTGCTATAGTTTGATCGAGTAACCTGTAAGAAATAATAGTTTCATTTAAATTATTTGTGAATTATGAAAAGAAAATGTCTATATTAAATATAGTACGGAAAGTCTTAGAGATAGTGAAATAATTAAGGGTGTTCGAGTTCAACTAGTAAATGATTGTGCCTAAGATTATTCCTAGCTGCAAGCCAAATTCATTAACTCGAAGCGCTTTATTCTATTGGTCTCTAAATATCAATAAACCACGGCGTCGGAACAATCCTACACTAACACAATATGTATAAATACTCACCCATTTATAAAAGCTTCGTCTTGTGAACAAGCTAAGGACTCTAAGATTACGAGTCTCTCGTAATAGGTCGGTTCGATCTCCAGTCTTGCATTCAATGCTTCTATGACTTCTTCGTCACCTTCCCTCACCATCGTACAGTATACCGCTGGTCTAATCTCATGAGGGATGTTGGGATTACTGGAACCAAAAGGAGTGATTTGTAGCTATCGTTTGGCTAGGTACATTATGTACCCACGCATGACTGATTGCCACCTTTATGTTTAAATTCTGAAGTTTTTTTCAGCATTATAAATTTAATTTACATAATGATCCTTAAAGGCTTGTTCATATTGTGTCTTTAAAAGCGGTTTTATAGTTTCCTTCTCCTCAAGTATTTTTTTCAATTAATCCATTTATAGGCACTTTTGAATTGTCAGGAAAAGTTGATACTTCAGGCAAAAACTAATTACAAGCAAAGCTTAATTATTTTCTAATAGTCAAGATTTTGTTTCATTTAATTTTATTAACTGTGAAACTTATAGCATAATAAAATATTTTTAACCGTCAAGCCCCACCGGCGCCTTTTCGGCCCCGGTGACTCGCGCGTTTCACGCACGGACAAAATTACTATAATTCAGTCTTATATCGGCTGTGGGTAGTTTTACTCTTTGGTATGGAAGATATTCTTGTCAAATAAATAATTCTAAACCGAAAATAATCGTATGGCAATTTTTGTCAGCGCAGTCACAAACGTACCGTGCCATCGGAATTCTCCCGGGGCTCGAGCGTCGTTGACGTCATCGCGTATTAGGCTTACCCGGTAGTACATGTATCAAACAACTGCTTCAAATACTCACACTACTTCATTGTTGTTAGGATCGTAGAACCAGTCTACGGCAGCAGCTATACAAGGCTGGTAGTTGGATCTGCAAGCGTGGTCCATCACGAGGCCTCGGGTCAACGTTTGCATCGTTGGCTCAGTCGTAGTCATATCAGGATAGAATCCTATTTGATCTTCAAAAGCATGTATTGTTCTTCGGACCATTCTCTGAAGAAGAAATATAATACTTAGGCACATCGTCCACGATGTTACTCAAATGTAACGAGTTTCAAACTCAAATAACCAATGAGTAGCCATAATGCTGTGATATTTCACAGCACTAGTATTTCAATAGTGCTCCGTAGATGCTAGTTTTGTGATTGTGATTGATTGAGTGAATTTGTAACACGTAAAAGTGGGTATTCACGGTCAGTCCATCGCGCCAAATGGCGTGATGTACACCCAACATTTGATTGTAAATGTCAAAATCCGTTGGTGTGATGTAAAACTCTGGATGTCCAATTACTTCATTTGACTTTAGTCGTTTGCAGCCACGTCAAACGGCGCTATCGTGAATGTCCACCTTTACTTTAAGAGTAGCGTTGTGGATGATGAGCCTTAGTGTGTAGGTAATTTTTTAAATGAAACCTTTTGTCGTCTCATCGACATTTAAATACCGTAAATATTTGCATATTCCGTCAAAAATTTGCCCTGCTCACTTACCAAATAAATGTCTGGGTCTAAATCTTCGTCGTCATCAACATAGGCAACCAAGCGTTTCCTCAAAAAGTCCATATTTCTTACAAAGGCTTTCCACGGCGCATATTCAGTCTCGTGTTCCATGGTTAGAACTAACCTGAATGCGAAATCGTAGTCCAATCTTCCTGCCCTAGCTAGGTTAAGAGCATCGTCTATTAACTGTAGACAAAAAGTGATATAATTAGAACAGGGGATCAATACGTTGTGTGTTTAGACAGTAGGGCTACGGGTTTTTTTCTTGACTTATGTATTGGCATCATTGAAAAGTTTTGTATTTATAAAAGAAAGCAAGAATGATTGCCTAAAATTGGCTAAAATAAAAAGAAGTGCTGTTTGGGTTAGGTATATATGTTGCAAAGATCATTGCTCCAAAGTCAGAGAAAAAGTAATGTTTTCATTACTTACAGTAGCACGATTTAGTGGATGGATTTGTTCCCTCGTCTCTGGTTCTTCAAGAGCTTCAATGATTAGGTCCCAAAGGTCAGGCTCGTAGGTCACGCGATAGTACCCTGATTACAGCAAAGAGAAACAATCATCACTACAGTACTTTAACCTTTATTACCTCTGACAGCAGCAAACCAAGAGCATCCTTATTTTAATGATAATAAAGATACATCCTTGATATAGATAGTGCAATCCACGAAGACGCGCCCCACTATTCCTCCTAACCGTTTATAGTATATGTGTGCAAGCTTCCGTCAATGTTTGAGTGGTGTCGGTACACACTAATTATCTATGAGTGTACACGCACACTACAATGAATAGACTAATCAGGACAGAGCGTCATGGTCAAAGTGAAAGATGCTCTACTTCAATTTTATATTTTTTACCCGACCGCAAGGAAAGGGTTATGTTTATTTTATTTTTAGGTGTGGATATTTTATGTGTTTATTAGTTAATATCGATAATATTACTATTTTTATAATGGGAGGTAATTATAGATATTAATGAAATACGGAAATAGTTTTATTGAACTTTATTGAGAAATGAAAATCGTCAATCACTCGTTTCAGAAATATCTGATTCAGAGTCTGATGTATCACCGACATTTACAATAAAACTAAAATCAAGATCACAATGTCTCATGTATTCGTCTTCTATTTTTTCCACGTGCTGACAAGTATTGAACCAGACATCTTTATTTACTCGATCAAATGCTTCATTTAAAATGGGCATAATCGAAGTGTAATTTTGATTGATATTGCGACTAGCAACATCGTTTTTTACAATACCCAAATGTTTTCGATTGGGTTTAAATCTGGATGATAAGGTGGCAGCCGAAGCACTGTGAATCCATGTTCTTTCAATAATTCGTCAACTTTGTACTTGCGAAAGTTTTCTTTGTTTTTTAATATAAGGTCATAAAGTTCAGGTTTTTTGTAGCTTGGTTCAAAATAGATATTTTTTGCATTCAGCCAAGTCTGCATGTCTAATTTGTTGGAGTTGGATGTTGGTATTTTTTCCGAACTAGTATTGTGATAGGCTGCATTATCCAAGACTATCACGGCATCATTTGGGAGATTTGGTATAAGTTTCTCCTTTAGCCACTTTAAGTAATTTTCTGTGTTCATGTTATCGTGGTAGTCTCCGGATTTGATCTCTGCTCTGTATGTCAACAACGCATTTGGTACGAAACCCTCTGCATTTCCGCCATGTACTATAATTATGCGCACTCCTTTTGTTAAGTTTTGTTTTATTGCTGTTTTACAACTTTTTTCGGCCCAAGACTTTTTTTGCACGTGGTTGGTATGAATATATGATTCATCTGTGTAGACTATAGGTCTACCTGCATTGCGAAAAGACTACCTGTTTTAAATATTTCAATCTTAGCATTTGAATATCATGTTTTTCGGTTAGCACCTTCCTGTTATTCTCAGTTGTTCTCCATTTATAACCAAGTTTAAGTAACAATGTTCTTAGGGTTGTTATACATCCATCAAATTGTAGACGGTCTTTCAAAACAATATTAAGTCGTGATAATGTTGGAAATTGACGATGTTCTATATGATAGTTTTGGATAGTTCTTCGGACTACACCAATATCAAATTCGTCTAAATTAATTTTTCGTGGTCTTACCCTTCTCTTCTTCATAGGTGATGTAAAAATAGAAGCACTTCTGTATACTAAATTCGAATGCGACGTACTCGCTTCATTTTCAGACTCAATATCCGCTTCCGTAGTCGGCTCTGTTGTACTCTCCGCACTTGGGGCTATAGGGACTATCGCATCCGTCTCCATAGTTATATTCGATTCCATAGCAGGTACTGTAATTTGCTTCATTATATTAGTATATTCCTTTCTTTCGCGTAGAATTCTAGTCACTGTGCTTTCAGATACTCCAACAGCCTGTGCGGTTCTCCATCGCGCATCAGTGAGTTTTTCTGCATAATTTTTACTTGCTTCTTTTTTCATAAAATCGTAAACTTTAGAAATAATTTCTCTTGCCTAAAATTAAAAAAAAACATTACATAGTTTTACTTATTTGTAAAGATGAAATGAAATCCACTATTACTAAAATTTGCTATTTATTAAAATTAAATTACTTTCGTTAGCTAATTTCATGTATTTTAGTAACTACAAACTTCTTTACATACCTGGCTTTTAAGAACAACACGCTGAGATTTTTTCGACATTTTAAAAATATATAAAGTAGAGCAACTTTCGTGACGAGTCTGGATTTTCGCAGCATAGAGTGTAGTATTCGTGTGCATCGAACCGCTGACGGTTCGCGACTGCCGCTCGGAGCAAACTCCCCGCACCCCGCGATCCCCTCAACCAAAAATTGGTGGGGCGCGTCTTCGTGAATTGCACTATCTGTAACGTTGTCTACTTCCCTTTATCTACTTTCCTATCGCAGGTATGCTGGAAGGGATTTCTTAAGAAATAAGTATCACTTTTGTACGTATTTCTGTTTCTTTCTTCTTGTCTGTTTATGTGTGGACATAAATTACTGTTACATAAATAAATAAAGAACACTGTAATTTTGGCAGCGATGCAAAATCGGAGTAAAACAACTGTGAAAGGACTGTCAATAATACAATAGAAGTTTTATTGTTATGATGGCTATAGCTGTATAGCGCTCTTAATTTGTTTTTACTTGTCATTTGATATGGTTTAAATTCTATGAATGAGATAAATATGAAATATTTCATCATAAAATTATTTTTAAAAAAACCTGGGGCCGGGACGTATTCAAAAGTGATAAAGCCAGCAGTGTTCCAGTGTGGCAGTGAGATGAAGCCAGATACGTTGAGTCATCATTACTTACTTGTATAAATAAACAAATAAAGTTCGACAAAAAGATTAGCACCGTTCCATTTTTGCAATTGAACAATAACGGTTTTAACACATAAAAATACTGCCCCAGCTATGTATATCAAATATTGAATTTTGAAGCTCACCTTGGCCCTGGATATTGAAGAGAACCCAGTCTTCATCACCGAGAGCAAAGACCAAATTTTGAGATTGGTCGAACATATCGACTGGATATATTTTTTCTATATCAAAGTTTTGTTCTATGCTGGTGGTGTAAGTGATTGGCACGCGGATCGGGACGAAGGGTTTATTGGAGAAACCAAAACGCTCCTACAAAACGTACAACAAATTATATTAAATTATTGATCAGTTTAGTCTTAATCACTGCATTATGAACTCGTAGCATGACCACTTCTGTCTATATTACGAAGGCAAATTGAAATTTCTTTCCTTAATAATTGACATTGCGCCGTAGAAATATTTATACAATCTGTATTTTGTCTTTCGTTTTTCCGTTTGTACGGTGGTCGTGCTGATTTGACTAGTCTTTGTGAGCGTGACTGCAAAATTTTGTTACCAGAGCTAATACCAATTTATTATTTACCTGAGTAAGCAACACTCCAGAGCCTCGTACACGTGTGACTCTTATCAGTGGGTATCCATTGGTTTTAATCCAGGGATCTAAATATTCGTCGAAGTCGCCAACCATATCGCTGTTGCTTGATCCAAGCCATTCGCTGTTCACAGCATCTATGAACGTTAACGAGTTCACCCATTCTAGTGGTCTGAGAAAGAAGACATGATGTATGAAATTGGCCGGGTAAAGCTCGATAAGTCATGAATCGGCAAGTGTAGAGTAAGAAGCCCGCAAGCTAGGTGGAAAGGCGGGCGTCTCAGGGTGTCTGGAGAGAGCTAGATAAGAGAAATCGTTAATCAAGATAAATAACGTGTAATTGGCGAGGCTTGTGACAAGCAGTGGACTGCTATAGGCAGATGACAATAAAACTCGACCGGGATACTGCTTTTTTCATTAGGAGTTTCTCACTAGCGGTCCGGAATTGCGTATTGAGTCCAGTTAGTCCAGGCAATAGGCTCTGTTATACAGCACAACTTCTGCCTATCCTTTAATTTATACGAAGTTATATAAAAACACAATATTTTAGTTTTCACATTTTGAACATGTTCATTTTCGATGATCGATAAGGCTATGATAATGTTATGATGAATCTGACACTCAGAATCCATTATCAGTTGATAGATGGTAAATGATATTAATATGCTTTGGAATTCGTCTTGATTTGATGTTTAATAAATATTTGTCTAGATAGAAGTAGCTTAAAAAGTAAAACTTAATATATTTTCAATGTTATATTCTTTTGTTTTTTATTATCTCTATGGAATAATGTAACTCTAGTTAAACGTTGATGTAAGTAAATACTTTATCGCTACACTTTCTTTCAATAAAACAAAGAAAATTATTTTTGACCATAAATAACTCAGCAAATTCGATCAAAAACGCCTTACGTGTGAATTAGTTAGTTATTTTAATACTTACACTCCATTCACAAGTGCGCTCGCTGCTAACTGAATGTAGTCAGTATCTGCATCCCCAAGCACAATCCTCATCATCCTCATTAAGGCTGGAGCCTTATACTTCAGAATTCCATTCACACCGATGTGGTCTCTAATTGCATCTTCCTCGAACAGATCATCATCTGGCTCTAATACTCCTGAAGTTAGGTAGGAATCGCGGAGTAAGCTCTCTTGTATCACTTCAGTCACGAATAAGGTATTGACGTCGAGCATTGTGATATCTGTTCCCATACCGTCACCTTGAAACTGTAAGAAAGGATTACAAATGATATTAAAAAATCGTGGGCGGGCGGAGGACCCCCGTCAGGAACGAAGTTCCTCCTCACGTATAAATACACAACATCACGCCTTGTTTCCCCGAAGGGTTAAGCAGAGGTGTACCTATTATAGTACACCCACACTCTCACGTATCATTTAAACAAAAACAAAATTTTCGCAGCCGCCATCTTGTATTTACATTTTGACCTCACTATCAACTTCAGCACCCTCGAAAACAATGAAAACGACACCCATGACGAAAATTTTGCAAATTTTCGTAGCCGCTATCTTGGATTTTCCTTTTGACTTTACTATAGGCTTTAACATCTTCGAAAACCATGAAAACGACACCCATGATGAGACAAAAACACCCATGATGAAAAATTTGAAAATTTTCGCAGTCGCCATCTTGAATTTTCATGTTGACTTCAGTTTCTGCTTGAGTACGCTCGAAAACCATGAAAACAATACGCATGATGAAAAATTTGAAAATTTTCATAGCCATAATCTTGGATTTACATTTTAACCTCACTATCGGCTTTAAAACCCTCGAAAACTATGAAAACGACACCCATCATGAAAAATTTGAAAATTTTCGCAGCTGCCATCTTACATTTTCATTTTGACCAAATTGACACTCTATAACGCGGCTTACGGTAGGGGTTGACTGGTAGAAATAATTGTAACGCGCGTTCATAGATTTTAGTGACTTTTAAATATGTTATTACGCCTTCAAATAATGCAAGTAAGTTATGCAAAAAATTTACGTTAAACTAGAACGCGTACACATCAATTTATTATTCTAGATGTGAATATTTAAATATTATAGTAAAATACTTTATGAAATAAATTTAGAAACCAAAAAATAAAAACGATATAACTATCAAACTGCAGATATTTTCATGTTTTTTTTTGTATCATCAGACTTTTTTATCCTAACTAATATTATAAATGCGAAAGTGAGTTTTTTGTTTGTTTGTTTTTTACGCTTTCATGCAAAAACGGCTGAAGGAATTTGGATGAAATTTGGCTTATGGGTAGACCATGACATAGATTAGAACATACAATACTTTATATCCCGATAATCCTACGGGACCGAGACTTATGTGGGTGAAACCGCGGGGCGCAGCTACATAGGTATCTATAACTAAACCGATGGTTTTTTTTTCAAATATTCATATTTTCATTACTAAAAACAAATATTCCCTATGAAGTCGAATGAAAAGCGTCCATACTTCAGCGTTATGTCGGTAACTCGAACCTTTCCTCAGTAAGTCGAACAAAGTTGCCTTATACGCGTTATTTCGAATTATACAAGGTGTAATTTTAATTACTGTTAACCTCTTAAGGGTCATTGTACTCATCATTATGAACAAATTTTACTATGGGACTAAACCAGAAATCGCGAAAAAAAATCAGGTGTTCTAGGGAACATATAATGTAGGCATTTTGACGAGTTATGCGAACATAAATATAGGTAACAGTTGATTTTTTTTTCGCGATTTCAGTTTTGGTCCCATAGTAAAAGTTGTTAATAATGATGAGTACAATGACCCCTTCAGAGATTAACACTGTTTAAAATTACAACTTGTATAGACTTTGTAACTCGAACATATCTATAACTCGAATTTCAGCAACAAGCAGACTCCGTAAGTCGAAGTTAGTATTTTTATTGTAATGATGTGCGAAAGGAACTTTATTCAAACCGGGTGTCCCACGACACTCCCGACTTCTTTTTACTATGCAATCGTTATTTGATTTAGTTTTCTTTGCACACGTATCGACACTGATTTAAAACAAAGCTTGCCGCGTTGTGAAGTCATACAGTTATCGGTGTCAACCAAAATACTACTAAACTTAGGGAGATTAATTAACCTTAGTTAATAATGTTGGCTTAGATACCGAGGGTTTACTGCAAAAACCTGCTAAAGAACATTTTTGGCGAGAAAATTCTTATATTTTTGAGCTTAACAATTTTCATAAATTTTTGCCATAAATGCTGTTTAGCAGGTTTTTGCAGTAAACCCTTGATATTTTCCCTTCTTTAATATTTCACTGGTTATTTTGTCAGTTGTGCGACAGTAACAGAAATAATGCTTAGTCCAAACACGTGCTCTGCTAAGTAAAGTTTATTAATCTAGAGATTTTCAAAACCTACCATTCTCATCATTTCCCAGCCTGCATACGACGCGAGGCCTGACACGACCCACTCGTACCGCCAGTTCTGCGGGAAGATCACGAATCCAAACCATTGCTTGGCCATTGCTTCTGCTATCTTCGGTAGCGCTATACTCCTCTGCTTCACGGAGTTGACCGTTTCCATGAACACGTAGGGCTCCCTGAGAACATTCATACTCATAAATAAGACGCGGATCAACGCTAGAATTTTCATAAAGGTACATCTAGAAGGTGCAAGGCATGAGTTTCGATTGGTAAACCACGCTTGTGCCGCTTACTTCAGTCTGAGACATATAAAAAATTAATCCGCGGCGCGTGGCTCGCACTGTCTGGATGTGCCTTTAGATTCTATGTGAATATGAAATTTTATTCCTTTTCCAGTTTAAGAGCGTTGTCACATTTTGCACCTCTCTCGCTCACACAAAACCTAATTTTTAAGAATGTTAAATGAAAAAATGCTTTTTTGAAAAATGTAATCAATGGGCGGTCTACAAAATAATATTAATTTAATAGGTAGTTATTCAAAAACACATTACTATTGTGTTATCTAATAAACTTATGTAATTAAGTGTTATGATCTGTTTTTGAGATGATGTAAATAAATGCCACAATAAAAATGTGTTTTTTATAATTACCTATTAAACTAATATTATTTTGTAGACCGCCCATTGATTACATTTTTCAAAAATGCATCTTTTCATTTAACGTTATTAAAAATTTGGTCCCGTGTGAGCGAGAGAGGTGCAAAATGTGACAACCCTCTTAATTAGTTCCATTTTCTCAAGTTTAATAATGAGGGACTATTATGCGTAATTCTACACATAAAGTTCAGGGTCACGGTCTATCACGGTCTGTAAACATCACACCGTGAGCACTTAGGTGAAGTGAGTTTGAAGTGAACTCAATCCCTAGTAGAGTAAGGTGGGATGACAGTTCACATCACGCTCACTTCACCTAAATTTTCACGGTGGGATCTTTACAGAATAGCACCACTGGTTTACAATTATATAATTTTTAACAGATGTATCCCTGCCCAATCATTAATCAAATCATCATCCAAAACAATAAAGAAATTCCCACTAAAATAAACTGAAAAGCAAGCAATGGTCACTGTAACAGTACAGCAAGGCATACATAAGAATACACTTAGCGTTGTCTATGCTTTACGGGAGTACGTATTCAGACTCTGTGTTCACGTACATCAGAGCATGCTCCGGGACACTGAGAGCCAGGACATGCGTGAACGTTTTTCCCATCCTGAACGGGACACTTTACCTGACATAATTATGGATTCACTCGCATGACAGATAAAATACTTTAAGCAGACAACATTAAGCAAATTTTAATGGCAACCATATTATTATTAGTAAGTAGCAACCCGCTCTTGCTTCGCATGGGTGCAATCTACACAGTTGTTGTAACATGTTGTCAAAACATAGACAACAAGATATCTGCCTAAATTAAATGCATATAATAAAATACATAGTAACAAAGTCGAAACTGTACATTGAATATTTTTAGAAAAAGTAATTGCTACGAGGTACGCGAACGAGTCTTATGCCGATAATATAGTTAAATACAACATGTCCCGGAATTAACGCACAACCTCTTAAGGGGTCATTGCACTCGTCACTATGATCAACTTTTACTATGGGACCAAACCTGAAATCACGAAAAAATATCAGCTGTTCCCTACATTTATGTTCGCATAGCTCGTTAAAATGTAGAGGATCGCTGATTTTTTTCCCCGATTTTAGGTTTGGTTCCGCAGTAAAAGTTGTTCATATTGAAGAGTACAGTGCCCCCTTAAGAGATTGTGCGTTAATTCCGGGACGTGTTGTATAGTTTTTAGAATTTTTGTCTGTTAGTCTCTATGTATGTTCCGGATTGGCAAAAAACGGCTGAACGGATTTGGATGAAATTTGGCACAGATACAGTTTATAACCTGGGTTATTTCCATAGGATAATTTTCATCCCGGTTCTCGTGGGATATTTTCTATAAGCTAGTCTTAGTTAAATATACTTAATATCACGCCTTGTTTCCCCGAAGGGTTAGGCAGAGGTGTACCTATTATAGTACACCCACATTTCGCGAGTCATGTTTAAGTCCCATGTAATAGGGGGCGAGCCTATTGCCATCTACCGGGCACCAATCCAGACTCCGTGCTACTACTGAGAAATTCCAGATAGAAAAACCTAATAACACTTTGCCCGACCTGGGGAACGAACCCAGGACCTCATGCTCAGCAGTAGCGCTTGCGACCACTAGACTAACGAGGTAGTCAAATTAGTTAAATATGCATGCACATAAAATTTCTGGAATAAATTCTCTGAATTACGGTGGAAACGGCATCGAAATCCATTGCGTAGTTTAGAAGAACAACGCGGTCACACAGACAGACAAGAAAAGCGACTTTAATTTATAATATAAGTATAGATATACATGTAAAACTGCAAAGACTCACCAAATTCCAATCGTAGAAAGAGAGTGCCAATCTGTTGACACGTCTGGAAGCGCTACAATATTCATTCTACCATCTTGATGCAGAACGATTTCTGTGTATAGCTTGTTAGTCCATTCATTCAAGTTTGTGTAGAAGGAGTTAATAGCTAGTGAAGCTATAGCATCCTGATTGGAGACACCTGCTCTTCCGTATAGTAAAACGTTTGTAATTGGTATGTTAATATTAACAAAGTTGTGAGCTATCATTCCCCAAAGATGTGGCGGCCCTATCAATGAACGGAATTGGTTCCTGGAATAACAAAAAAAAAAAAAAATGTTCAAATCAAATCCGTTTATTTGTGCACACTGCGGGATGTTCGAAAGAGTTACCGTGGCCCCGGCACAGGCAACAGAAGGAACACGGGTGGGTTTTCGTCAGTAAAAGTCTGACACGCCCTCCCGCTCCGCCCAGAGCGGGAGAAGTCATTTGATGATTTCCCATCCACAAAAAAAAAAAAAAAAAAGGTAAAAAGTAGGTGTTACAAAATTTTTAAAAGGGGTATCTGTGTCCTTCCACAACAAGTGACATACAAATATTATTATGAAATAAAGTAAAATAATACAAACAGCGCAAAAGAAATAAATCAAAATATTATTTAATTTCAAATTTCGAACGTCAACTCAGAAAATATATTATGAAGATACAAAAGTAATTAATATTCCACAAACAATTTGCTTATGCATGTATAATAATACCCAAAATATTACGTAAAGATATTTATACAACACTTAATTTAAAAAAAAACAAAGATTAAGTAAAACTTCAATTACTTAGGAACACGTCCTCCCAAAACAGTTAATTACGGGAAAAAAAAACATTGAATTTGAAGGTGTTAACATGTAGAATAAAATACCCACGAAAATTAAAGAAGCGAAAATTATATCTTGTTTTAAAAACCAAATTAAATCGTTTAAGATGTGTCTAAAAGAATAATAACATAAAAATACTAGCTTTGGCATGGGTTTATGCAAACAAACAAAATAAAAATTAAATATCTGTGTTAGTGCAGCCATGTATGCCACATCTAGTAACACATCTACTTTTACTTTAGATCCGTTTTTACGGGGTTGGTGATTAGTTGATTTTTTTTTTCATCACTCACTACCTTCCTATTTATTATTATAAATTTACTTTTAACGTCGTTTTTGTACGCTCATAAACCTTTTATGTAAATTTAGTTTCTCAGAAAGGAAATTACAGTAAATTCTTTATAAGGAAGAATAAAGTTCTTAAACCATAAAGTTTATAAATAAAGATAACATAAAGAAAGAATTATTTAAATTATAAAACAATACGAAACCACATAAGGAACCTTAATAACCTTAACCTTTATGGGGGCTAGCAGCAACAGTATTTTGAAGACATTAGCCGAACAACATGTTGCACTCTGTCCGGTTGCTCGTGTGGCAGGGATGAACAGAAATGTTGCCACATACCAAATTATTGTCTGTATATTTTTATTTAGTTGATCGTAGATATCGTTATCTCTAGGTAAACACATTCATGTGTTTACCTAGAGATAACGAAACTTAAAACGAAACTTAAACCTACTATTTAAAAATATCATGACATTTTTAAATAGTAGGTTTCAAATGTTACTTGTTACTTGTTTACAAAATATGCTCTTTTTTATTTCTATTTATTTTATTGATTGTAATATTATTTGTGCGTGCCGTGCCGAAACAGCGTCTTTTTGTGTCCACAGCGACCTCAGTATGGTTGTTCTGTGCCTTGGAACAATGAGTAACTGATGTTTTATTTATTGTTCTGAGACAGCGACACGCCGCTGCCGGCTTGCGCTGAAAACCAGCGCCGAGGATTTCATAACCTCATGCACGGGCCACGGCATTATGCTGAGTGTTACTCGTTTCGCGCGTTAGTGGCGCATATTTCCGTCTAAGTTTAATTTATTATTTTTAGAATATATACCCACCTGTTTTGTTTTTATTAGGCTCTGATAAACAACAATTTTATATATGTGCGTCACTTTCACGTGAATAAACGGTTTTTCTTTCTTTCTAATAATGATGATGTATAATATTAATTCATGAATACGTTAGTTGATAAGTTTTTTACTAACCAGTGGACTAATGTTGTTAAATAAAATAAATAAATATTTATTTATGAAACCTTAAACTTGTTGTGAAACCTATTGTGATGACGTAGCATGTTATAGTTTTAGAGAAGGTAAGTAGGTAGTACTTACGCGCTGTTTTCCTCTAGCTGAGAATTTGCCACTAAATGTGTGTAATCCAGGTTGTTGAAAGTGAAGCTCACTATCGACGATTCTGTCGGCTCGTCCATACAGGGGAACACACGTCTTGCGTACGTTGGATGCAGATTCATGGCCAGGTATGTGCTAAAAATAAAAAAGAGTTAAGGAGAAGTTTTTGTTGGCGATGTTTTTGTACAAAATTGTCTTGACAACCTCAACCTCGATAATTATAGACTTTTATGGCCTTATTAAAAAAACAAAATGTATTTTTCGACCCCCGGTCGAAACCATTCAAACCATTTTTGAATTTCAAACTTTGCTTCGACAATTTTAAAAATATAAATACAAAAACTGATTATAAACCCGAATCTAAGTGATCAATTTCGTATTTAGAACTTGGCTTCAGTCGGAATAAGGTTCGAAATACAAAAACTGGCTGGCTAGTTTACGCACAGACCAAAGTTAAGACTTGGTTTGTAATACGACGGTTTGGCTCTTCAATGTTCTACCGATCACGACTATGTGACAGTGATCAGTGGTTGAAACACTAAGCTTATCAAAATGCTAGGTATTAAAATTTTAGAATGCATGAAAAAATATGAGAAATGTTATAATATCGATTATAATTCGTAAACGTATATATTCTGTGGTAAAAGTCGAAATACTAAAAAGCCAAAAAGTAAATGGCTAATTAGTGAGATTCCGTTTTTTGACAATTGCAACAGCTTTAAACAATATTGAAAAGTGTAATAAAATGTTTTTTTTTAAGTAAAACTTCTTTAGGCGCTTTGAACGCTTTCTGGGACGGGAAAATCTTACGGGTTCGCGACATGCGACATACTCGCGTTACCGACATGCTAATGTGACGTGTTGAGGCAGATTGGCGATGCGCAGCGGCCTGTGTACATGCTAATGTTTTAAGTTTTTACTTTGTCGCCAGTCCCCATGACTGCCTAGTTTTTTTTCCTTTATATACTTGTACATAATATATATATATATTATTTAAGTGTTAAGTTGTATTTAAGATTTGTGTATATTATTTATATAAATGAACTAGATACTGATTGAAATTAAATGGCGCTTTTTATGTTCTCTTGGAAACGAAATGTATTGAGAAATTTTGTATGAGGGATTCAAATATTTTTATTGGAATTTCTAATTTATGTGACTTTTTGTAAGTAAGTGACGTGGTACTGGTTCCACACTTGTCTCTTATAATCCGTAAAATATAGTGTTTTGCTTTTCCTAAATTGAAAAAATAAATTTACAAGAATACGTATATAGCCGATTTTTAAATCGTCAGTCTCAGAAATATGTAAATATAACGGTTTGATAGCTCTAACGTAATAAAACATAACATTCTGCTTGTTTTCCCCGCAGGGTTAGGCCTCTAGCTAACCCTTCAAGACCCTTCTAGAGGTACACTTCTGTGTATATATAGTACAACCCATGCCTCCTTCATGCCGCCTTGGCGACGGTGGCCGCTGTTAGAGAGGGCTTCTATTCAAACCAACCGTGTTAGTGAGTGTAACCGCTTACTCATAGAAAATGACGGCCCTTGACAATTCTTACAATGCCCGTGACAGTCAATAGCGCTCAGTTGCGCCAAATTCCGACACCAAAATTATTTGTAAAGGTGTCTCTAGTCGCTGCCGGCGTAGCGATTCCATGTTCTGCTCTTTGTACATCCACATTATGTCAGTTATGTTTAATAACGAGCGAGGCGCGCCTAGTGCAATCTACCGAACACATATAATCTAGACTCCGGATGGTTACCAAGAAATTCCTGATAGGAGCAAACACATTTTACTCTTGAGATAAAAATTATCAGACGATTGATAAATCGTCCAAAAATCTAATAAATTTAATAGTATATTAATAAATTATTACTCTTGATTGTATCGTCCCAAGTGAAGCCCAAGTCCACCGATCGCTAGTTGTCCAGTATACTCTATAACGATAAAATATGATGAACCCACAGACACTGGGGAGATTTGCAGTTCCTGACCATCAATATCAAAGTCAGCATCAACGGCGTTTGCAGCTGAAAATACTCCTGCTTTCACTGATCTGATATCTAGGCCATCAATGTGTAGGACTATATCGTCATCCCTCGTTTCCGCGGTTAAGAGAACATCAAGAACAGCACGCCCATCGAATGAATCTCCATTCACTGTTATTTCCAATGCATAACTCCGTACTGATTGGCCGGGTCTAACGTTTTGTCTGAACATAAAGTCACGAGTGGCATTCACTGCCACTTCCACAAAAGTCACATTTTTGTTTTCAGCTGTTGTTTCACTATCCGTTACGGCGATGCCTTCTATAGGTTCGATCACAATGGGAGTTTCCGAATTTCTAAAACTGGTGTCTGTTTTAGTTAGAGAGTATAACTGCGTGTTTATCGGTAATGATTTTGTGAACACGTTAAAAAGAATTATCGATGAAAAGAAGATACACTTCCACTTGAACCGAGTCCGAACCATTTTTAATGGGGTTTTAATTGCCGGTCACTTCACTCCCCACACTCCCATGCGTCGTGTCGCTCTACGGTCTTGGAAGAAATGGATCGGTGAGAAAGGCACGTAAAATTTTAATCGTGAAACGTCTCTTGAGATATGAGAAGATGCCGATAATGTCTCAACTAGGTTTCAAAAGATAAAATGGAAGATGGAATTTCAGTTTTGTTGGAAATTGATATACTTATAGTTAGATATTGAGATCGTGAAAACTGCCAATGCGCAGAAAACTGATTGTGATAAATTATTATTTATTAGACTGTCATTACTACAAAAGAAAAACTATGTTAAACCGGAATTAAATTTAAGAGAATTTGTATTTAAGTAACATATTTGTGTTTTATTTATCTATCTTTCAATAACTTGGTTGTGATTCTTAAATATATAAAAAAACAGAGAAAGTATTTAATCGCCAATACTAATTTATTAAAAATACTTCAAATCATGATATAACTAACACAAATACAACGGGGTATGGACAAAATCCACGGCTGATCGATGAGGGGATTTAAATCGGCGGTCAAGATTACCGCTATATACTTGCTTCTTTCATGATATACCAGCGAACCTAACAGTTGGTTAAAGGTTTAATACTTTGAGTGGCGCGCCGTTTTTTTTAAACAAAGCTGACGAGGGGCGGGCCTGTCAGCTCACAGTGACGCGGTCTTGCGATGATACGTAAGTACATACTTAGTAGTGATATGTACCGGCGTGTCAACAAGACCGCAGTAAAGCTCGCAGGACCAGGATTGCGTCACATTTGCCCGCAGTTCACTTGTCCGAAAGACGTTTACCAGAATGATCGTTAGACCGATGTTTGATCGTAAGAAACATTGACCTAGGAACGTTTGCGTGGAAGAACGATTGCCAGATGAAGGTTTGACCGAAAAATGGGCTTGATTTACATGCGAGCTGTGAACTTCTTGGGATACAATAGTCACACCAACACTTAACCCATGTATTTGTGACGAATAAACCTATTTTTCTTTCTTTCTTTACTTACCATATTTTTGGTTGATTATTTTCTGAATTTCTATTTTTTTCTAACAACTAATTCCAGCTTTTTTTTAAGAACGTTCACGTTCTAGTCTCGGTCTCAATCTGTAAAAAGACTTTTAGTTTCCCTACATTTTTGGCAAGTTTTTGACGTTGATTGCGACTTGAATTTGAAAGTTTTAAGTAGGTTTGAGAATTGACCATCTGAACCAAGCCCATTTAGCGTAGACGATGGACTCACAAAACAGCTAGTAATGCAGCTAAGTCGTAAACTGTCACCATTTTGACATACCTAACCATAATTTTGGTAGATATACCTAACAATGTCAGATAGGCAGTCACTCCATGTAAAATACTGGTATTCAGCTGCATCCGGTTAGACTGGAAGCCGACCCCAAAATAGTTGGGAAAAGGCTAGGGAGATGATGATATCTCATAAGATGCACTTAGACCTACGAGTAAGTAGTTATGAACAGCACCAGGTATCTAGTAATGACGAAAACAATGCAGAGTAGACGAGAAGAATGACAAGAATAAGATGATGTCCCTACAAACAATGCAGTACAAACTTTACTCGTTTCGAGCTATTATGTGTTTATTTAATTTTTTATTTAAAGGAGACTGAAACGATTATATACAATCTTGGGCCTAAATGTAACGAGTTGAAATTGGTGTGAATTAATAGATTTAAACTTATCAGACCCTCGCTGAAAATTCTGTAAGGTTTGACAATCTGAGAGCCAAGTTATTAGAGGTTTAGTAAAAGTAAGGCTATGTCACAACCTTTAACTAACAACTGATTCCTGAAGTCCAAAAGATGTTCTTTAAACACTAATGTTTATTATATTTCGCCTATTGTATTGCAGTGACTAGTTACTATCCTTCAATTCACACAGCGATCCATAGTTTCAACAATATCCAATCCACAAGGCGGAGGTAAAATCCAAAATAACAATTCCAAGTCAAACGTGTGAGCGATCTTCGATGTCCAGTGTGAAAGCAAGGGTCGTACAAGGTAGGCAGGGTCAGAATCCGTGAAAAACAACGCCCACTGCATTGTTTTTCTTTAAAAATAAATAATCTGGAAAGCATTTAAAACGCATCGGAAAACACGAAACGAGTGAACAAGCAAGAGCAGTCGGCAACTGTCTACTGTCAATGTTGAGCTGACTCACAGCTGTCATGCCAGTGACATAGACTAAAAAATATAACACTGATTTTAATCGATATGAAATCGATATTCATTATATTGGTTTTTCAGTAATTAATTGATATTTAATTTATTAATATGGCATATAATTAAATGCACTTTATTGTTTATAAGTATATTTAGTGCATTTAATTACTCGAGTTAATTACCTAGTGCGAAGATTTTCTTTTTGTAATTTTGTAATCGATTACTACTATTATATTTCTCTTAATACTCCGCTTCCAGATTGAGAATTGAGCTGATTTTTGATATTCTAAGATAAAAAAATATGACAAATTTTTTAGATCATATCTCAACTTATTACATTTGGGCCCACCATTTTCCATCTCCATTACATGCTGCACCAACCGACGTCATCACGTCAACGCCAGCTGTCGCTGAAAATCACCGCTGGGGCTCTGTCTTGCATTGGGTCACAGCATAATATTCAACGATGGCCGTTTTGCGTGGATGCGACGCATATTTTCCCCCAACTTGTTCTTTTTTGTGTTTGTGTTCTTTCTTTGCGTCATGTTTACCGCAAATAAAGGTATTTCCTTTCTTTTCTTCTTTCATCTTTCTTTCTAGATATATGTAAGTCATTGCCTATTAAGATTTACTTTTAGTCAAAGTACGATGGACAGTTCTGGTCCGTGTCTTTGTAAGTCACTGCGTACTCACAAGACTCTCATCTAACATTCTATGTTGAGAACATAGCCCTACCAACAAACGAAGCATACGCGACATCATTATTGTCATTTAGCCGAAAAACGTCCACTACTGGATATAAGACTCCACCAAACATAGCCCCAACGAACGGTCCTGTACTTCCTACATCTAGCGAAAGTGACCTGGGTCCTTAATACGAAGTATTAACGCCATTATGATAGCTCCATTTCTCTCTGACACTGGAAAAATGATAGCATTTATTCTTCATAATACAGCCTCTGAGGGCCTAGACATCGCTAGTAATCGCTGTCAAAGCGTTTCGTATTTTTTGGTAATTATTTCTACGACTTTCAACAGGATTGTCATAAACTTTTCGGTAGCTTATGTCATTATGGGCAAATTTCACCAGTAAAACTGAACGCGATCAGTACGTCTAAACGTGTTCAAGAACTGTTACTGTCATTATACAAGATGTAAGAAAAATAACGCACAATCTCTTAAGGGTTCATTGTACTCATCATTATGAACAACTTTTACTACGGGGCCAAACCTGAAATCGCGAAAAAAATCAGCTGAACCCTACATTTTCACGAGTTATGCGAACATAAATGTAGGGAACAGCTGATTTTTTTTTCGCAATTTCGCGAAGGGTTAGCCCTTCGGGGAATACAGGCGTGATGTGATGTTATGTGTTACGTAAAAACCAACAAAACTCCAAAAAACATTCGACGGGAATTATTTTCAAAAATAAATACTTTATCTATACTACAAATAATTCAAATGGAAGTGTCTGTTTATCATGTCAAAATAAGAGCTTTTTACTAAATGCATATGAGAGTACTCGTCGTATATACCCCTTGTAAAATTTCTACTTTACATCTGTAATATTGATGGTATGCATAACAAAGAGTATCCTATCTATCTATATATACGATTCTTATAACAAAAAAACAATTTTTGCCTATCTGTCTGTTTGATCCGGCTAATCCTCGAAACAGCTGGACCGATTTTGACAGAACTTCCACAACCATATAGCTAATATTATAAGGAGTAATGAAAAATACTTTTATTCTAGAAAAAGAGTTAGGGTTCTGTGCAAAAAAAAAACCCATGAAATTGTGAACCAAATCCGATTCACATAGGGAAGTGTTGACATCACACCATGTGTTGGCCAATGCTAGTATAAAATAACGACCGCCTACGCCGCCTCTGTACCACTACTGCACAAGAAGTTTAAATAAAAAAATACTCACTTGTCCCCATAATGTCCTGCGTACAACCCTTTGCCAGCCACTCCCAAAGATCCCGTATACTCAATTATAAACGTGTAAGATATGGCAGGAAATCCAGGGTCTATCTCTATGGTACCATCGTCTGCATCAACATTGAAATTAGCTTCACGGAGATTGGATCCTCCAAGTATGGAGAACATCACAGAGCTTACATCCAAATCAGCCATGTAGAACATGATCGGATCTTCTCTTGTCGTGGCATCAGTTATAGACACCGAGATTGTTGCTTTTCCACTAAATGTTTCTCCATCAACATCAGCTTCTATTTCTACAGCATATGAATTAATAGACATTCCAGGACGAATTTGATTCACGAAAACTCCATCATTTCTGAATTTTTCAGTTAAATTAACCACTTTTAAATTTTCTACTACTGCCTTTTCTGTAGAAAATGCAGTGAGTTCTTCAGTTTTAACATTATTAATAACAGGCTTACTTAAAACTAACACTATTTTAATTAGAAACACGAAACTAAATAGACCCATTTTGACTACACTTTAGATGGTAATTTTTCATCGAATTTACGCAAATGCGTTTACTTCGATGACCTATAAATAACTGAACAGATTTTTCTTACACTAGAATTGTGTAAAATTGAGTCTTACGTTGTAGGGGCATTGAAAACCCGGAGATAAAATATTTACAGTTTGTTGCAAGATTAGATACCTACTTGAATATTGAGTGACTATGTTTTTTTATCAACAGAATTGTTTGCTTTCTCACTTGTCTTTGCTTTGTCAAAAATATGTATTCATCGACAAGTATTCATTTGTTTGTCTATAATTTGTGTTCTGTAATACTGCAT
The DNA here is from genome assembly GCA_947568875.1 of Fissipunctia ypsillon. Classification (NCBI taxonomy): domain Eukaryota; kingdom Metazoa; phylum Arthropoda; class Insecta; order Lepidoptera; family Noctuidae; genus Fissipunctia; species Fissipunctia ypsillon. Next base: position 21,968,796 of record OX387649.1, read on the forward strand.
CAATGTGTAGCGACAATTAAGTAGGTACCAATGTGAAATATATTTTGTGGCTACATATTGATACAGAATTGTGGAATTGAAACGAAAAGATTTTCATCATTGTTACCATAATTTGCACCTCAAGTGTACAAAACGTCGTATAATACTGGCCGTCCATTTTGGATTATCTTTCTTGAACAACGTAGCTTAAGATTTCAGAGCTCCAAGATGAGTCAGGGCTGTTTGAAGTTTTTAAGTGCTCTGATAGATTGGACTTACCTATGACGCATTATGTTTGAGAAGGGTCTCATGTATGATAATAAATAAATAAATAATAAATATCTTGGGACAACTCACACACGGCCATCTGATCCCAAGTTAAGCAGAGCTCGTGTTATGGTAACCAGACAACTGATATACATACTTATATAATTTATAAATACATACATATTATAGATAAATTACACCCAGACACAGAACAAACAATATGCTCATCACACAAAGTTTGTCCTGGGTGGGAATCGAACCCACGACCTCCGGCTTTGCAGTCAGGGTCACTAACCACTAGACCAACAGGCCTGTCAAATGATGCAAGTGTGAATGAGTAATCAATCCACTTCTTTTATTTAGAGCCGAGAGAGATTGATCCATACGAATAATAATATAATAATAATATGTAATTAAGGCCCACTTGCACGTTTAGTCGGGTTAAGTAAATAAATATAGAGTTTGTAAACTCGGAGTTAAGTAATTAACATGTTAACTTTTATTACGCGTTGCGCCATTAAAAAGTAACACCGGGTTAGATAACCTGATATTATCATAGTATTTTTGAGTTAGAAACATTGCAGTTCAATCGACGAAACATAAAACAGAATTGCAATGTCCCCTACCTGTCTGTTACCCTGATATGTAATCCCACCAAAAATGAATGAACGAACAATGACCATCTACTTTACACTACACTTCACTACGTAATACTTTCATGTCTTTGAATTTTATATCATGACATTTCAATCGTACTGTATGTGGTTTCCATGAAGATTTCGTTTATTGACTGATGAAAACGTCAGATAAGAGTGTTTTAAGTTTTTTTTTATAATTTGTATTTATGTTTAGGAGTTCGTGAATATATTGCCTGTTGATATAGCACCGAATTTTCACTTACTATAACGCCGAACAATATAAAATACAAAATATTTTATCAGCGGTACCTCATAACGTCAATTTATTTAGACTTTATTTAGACATTACTTACACTAACCCAGAGTTATGCGATCTAACTCTGCCACATCGGGTTAAATATTTAGAAGTTTTTAACTCTAGGTTTACCTCTAACTTTTGGTGGTGCAAAATGATATTTGTTTACCCCTGAGTTAGCTGTTAACTCAAGAGTTATATTGATAACCCATGAATACGCAAGTGGGCCACATAGACTTTAAAAATCGGGTAACTATGAAATTAATTGGAGTTGGATCAAAAAAACATAATTTTACGAAAATATTTTTATTGTAACAAACATTGATGTCAATGGTGTAAAAAACTAAGAAATATGTTATTATAAAAATATCTTATAGTAGAGTATACTTATATAGTTTTTATAACACTTATTTTAATAACAACCTTGGTTTCGTTCGTATAAGCTCGTCGAAATATCAATTACTTAAGTAGTCTCTAGAGTAATGGTGACGGCCCCGGCTTACGAGTTGTAGGTCGTGGGTTCGAACCCAGGCAAGCGCTTTACTTTGTGTAAATAAAACTTTTTGTACTTAAATTATAAGTTTGCATCCTCATTCAAAAATCTTTTAAAAACTGTGATTATTTTATTTATTATGTGTTCTGAAATATCGACTAGTTTGAAAAAAAATCTGCTGTTTCATACATTTTGATCGTGTAGGTATTGAACTTTTGTATGAAACAACTGGTATTTTCTTCGTGATTTCAGAGTTGGTCCCATAATGAAAGTTGTTCACATTCATGAGTAGAACATCCTGTGAGTAGTGTAAAAAAATGGCCCAGTATAGCATTAAAGCTTTGTGTTCCATCAAAAACAAAAGTTAAGTACTAACAGTTCAAGCCTAAATACTTATAATCACAAGCAGCCATTGTTACAAGACAAAAAGCAACGGCTTTATAACATAAATAAATGATGAAGCTGGTACAAAATTAGATCTAGTCAGTTTCAACAAAGAACTCTTCGAAAATAAAGAAGCTAAACAAAAATTATATGGCAAAGATAAACTTATCAATAATTGAAAATGGTGACTACAATGGAAATTAGAACAATGAGGCCAGACACTAGGGCAGGAGCACTGTTTGCTCCGTAGTTGGTTTCAAGCCAAGATTCCACAATCGCGGCGTTTTGGGTACTCCATGTAATGGAGGCTGCGATGTTCTCTCTGATGCCACTGATTGAAGCCAACTCACCAGCTGTCAATATGTTTTGGTGACGGTCAAACAATTCGTCGATCTGTGGAAAAGTAAAAGAAAAGTTTAAGTACTTGTAAAATAGATACTTGAGTGACGATGGATTACTTACATAAGATTTTACAAAAAGGAGCAATAATATCTCCCGCCCGCATTTGTAGTTATTTGGATACGAATCTGAAGAATGACTTTTTTCTTCCATCCATTTACTTCTTCTACGTCGTATTGATGATTCGTGTAGCTCTATCATCGTTATCTCAGTTTATGGTTCTCATTTTGCGGCATTCCAGGTTTTCATCATCAGATCTTCTACACAACTCGTTCATATCATTAATTCTTTACCCGATAGCTGCCACTGAAGGTTTGAGGTTTAACCTTCAATTTTTTTTACCCGGGATTGTATACGTTAACATTACAATTAAATACGGTCTTAAAACATTCATTAATAACACCATCAATCTCAACTTCTGCGTTTGTGTGGAATATCTATTCTATGTATCTACGTACCTTTTCGTAATGTGCTTGGCTTGTAAGTCTTCTGGAGAAAGCATTTAAGATGTTGGTGGTGCCGGTCAGACCTTGCACTCTGTAAAAAAGATATAAGTTTAATCTGATGATTCTGTGGTACTATTCTGTAAAGATCCCACCGTGAAAATTTAGGTGAAGTGAGCGTGATGTGAACTGTCATCTCACCTTACTCTACTAGGAATTGAGCTCACTTCAAACTCACTTCACCTAAGTGCTCACGGTGTGATGTTTACAGAATAGATTGGCTGGTGATGATCTACACTTCTTTCGAAATAATAGTTATTAAGTTTTATATCATGAGTTTCTTGAACACTGAATTGATTTGTTTTTGCTTGTGACGATACAATACATTTGAAACAATAAAGCGTGTACATAAATAGGTAAAATACTGTAAAATGCCTATTATGACACTTCCTAGAATATCTCCAACGTCTCCAGAATTATGATGCGTCTAACATCTCTATGTCTCTCTGTCTGCAATCCTAAAAGGGGTGTAGTAGAAATTCTTCTCCGAACTAATTGTTTCCCAAAGAGTTCAACTTTAGACTTTGTTACATAAACATGATTTTACCTTGGTTGGATATCAGCAAAGTGTTCAATAACGAAGTCTAGGGCTGCCTCTGTGCTGTTGGGGCCTGCGTTGGTGACTGATACCAAGATGGTATGTCTGTCCTGCTCCCTCACTGGAGATTCGTCGCTAATAACCTGGTTCATGTAGCTATTGGGCAGAAAAAATCGATTATTAGACCAATCAATAGGTTGGAAGTCGTCTATCGGACTGTGGTTTCAGAAATATGAGTACTAGCGACCCGCCCCTACTTTGCATGGTTTTTAGGACTTGGCAAAATATCGAGATTTGTTTATTATAATTAATATAAGTTTAATAGTAATCTACGTAATTATAAAGCTAAAGACTTTGTTTGTTTGAACGCACTAATCTCTAATACTACCAGTCGGATTTGAAAAATTATTTTTGCATTTGATCCTAGTCCAAGTTTTGAGGAATGCTATTTAACATCACGCTAGGACTCTTAAGTGCCGAACAAAAAAAAACCGTTGCGTAGTTTAAAAGAACAACGTGGATACATAGACAGACATGAAAAGATACTTTAATTTGTAATCCAATATGTATATGTAGATATATTTATTTAGTATCTCCAACAAAAAATATACAAATTTATCCTTTAATCCGTTGCTCATGTAAAATATTGGTATATCCGGTTAGGTGGCAGCCGAGATGATAAGGCAGATGATAAAATGAAATGTTTATTTCTGTAAGTAGATTAAGACACTTTACACATGTCAATTTTTGTTAACTGATGTTTAAACACGCCGACAGCACTTTTCATTCTTCTGAATTAAATTTAATTAAGTACACTTGTCAATAATTTCCAAACATTCGATTCTAGATTCTATTGTATCGGTTTACGAAACACTTTAATCTTAACTTAAGATTTCCTTTAAAGATAAGCTCGAGTATTGCTCAATATATGTACCTTTTTGCTACCAATGGTAAACTTTTCGATGTATCTTATGCCTTATCTAGTATTGGTTGTAATCATTTAGTATCTGTATGATAAAGTGGTAGATATCTTTTCCAGTTTTTTCTGTATAGATATATCGGCTCCTTTTGCTTTATTTCATTTCACCATTCTTTAGGTTAGGTTAGATGTAGAGTAGTTATATTGGTACATGAATAGCCCAAACGCATGTAAAATTACTTTGGTACGAAACGGATTATGGAATGAGGATCGCCGATGTCATTTATTCATATCCACAGCTTCAGACATCAAACCAACAAACCAAACCATAATTATATGTCACACTACTAAAATTAAAGCTTATGCTGGCTCTTCATTTCCAAGATGAAGGAGAGAGATGTGCCCTCGCCGTACTGAGGTCGCAAGAAAAAGTGTCCACATTGAGAAGAGTGAGTTCACTCACATAGAAAGATAGATACGATTTTCAGTATGAGAGAACGACTCAATGGGTACTATTCAAATGTCTTTGACAACGAAACAGAAACGTGACTTTTGTCGCGGTCGGACGAATCTAACGATTGAACTTTCTTTGGCGTATTTACCCAAATATTCGCGCTACTTGATCAATGCAAAATATATCTTCTGCTTATTATAATAAAGGATACTGGGCAAAATGTATGGGACTTTGTCCAAATGTTTAACACTAACGAGATCTATGTCACTATATTAAAAATTTCTTTCAGTGAAAAATTATAGCTAAATAAAATGCTTGATTGATTTTAACAATTGAGGTATAATTCGATTTGTCTTAATCCCACGACTGATACTAGCTATAAAAATGCTGAAATAATTGAATAAATAATCAATTTCATTTAGCAATAACTTTTTAAGAACGGATTTTTTTCATTGATCTCATAATAAAAATACGTCGTATTTAATGGACTATTCAGTTACAAAAGTCTCGTTAGTTTCGTGACATTTGCCCATTGTCTTTTCATTTTTTATTAATGAAATAACGCATTTGCGTAAACACGCATAGTGCAGTGCCAGCATTACAAAGTAAAACACAACTTACAAAGTACGCCTCTCTTCATTGGAAGTGCATCCAAGAGCATTCAGCAAGATGGATTGTTCACTGGAGTCTTGGCTGGTCAGGTACATGTCCCAGAGGAAGTTGAAGTTCTCCACGCTTCCTCCTCGGAGACCGGAGCAGTAGACCAGGGTTTGGATGTCAGGGTTCAGGCGCTCAGCTATGTAGGAATTTGAAGATCATTAGACTTTAGCCCGTAAAGTAACTATCATTAGAGAGAATTTTCAAAATGTCGAAAGAGACTTGTAAGTATTATAGGCACCAGCCGGGGTTGCGGGATGTTCAAAAGAGTTACCGTGGCCGCGGCACAGGCAACAGAAGAAACACGGGTGGGATTTAGTCAGAAAAAGTCTGACACGCCCTCCCGCTCCTCCCAGAGCGGGAGAAGTCATTTGATGATTTCCCATCCACAAAAAAAAAAATAAGTATTATAGGCACTTAAAAAAGGCGCTGATTTAAAGTGGCAGTTGTTTATTGCAGTTTTGGTAAATTACAAAATGCGTGCTCATTAACAAGTTCGGCGGTCAAAACTGAGTAGTAAACAAATAAAAATGAGTCGTAACTGATTTTTTTGCATCGCACTGTAAAAATATTTCTCCAATCTGTAATTTTCTATATCGTGTCTATGGTGGTCATGCTACGCGTGCAGCACCTCAAGCTCAAGTTACAATTATGTAGCACCTATTTAATAGCCTTACATTATTAAATAGGTGCTTTAGAATTTAAAAGACACTGAAAAACCAACTACTGCCAAAAATAGTCTAGGTTTCTTGTGAAAATACTTACTTGGGTTATTCCTGAAAGTTTCAAGCTTCTCCTGGGCCTTTTCGATGCAGTCAGGATTGCCGTGACGGCAGTTCAGGTCAAGAATGATGTTCCTGTGGTAAGGAGTCACGTGTTCCTCATCAGTCACTGCATCGAAGCCAAGTTCTTCGTATAGGGACGAAGACAGGTGTAGAACGTATTTCTGAGAAGAGAAAAAGGTTTTAAAATTTACCGAAATGTGTGTTCTGCAATTCTAGAACGTCACTGTAGAATTATATCTTCACACAGAAGTGATGGAAAGCCAGAGCGTTGAGCATTAGGTCAGACATTCAAGGTTCATAATATATGTTGGACAAAGTGTAATTGAGTTTTTCCAATAAGAAATTTTTAGTAATAGCTTGCAGCCAAGTTTTATTCTTATCCCCTATTACATGGGACAACATAAAAGACAAAATGGGGAGTCTACTTGATACCTCTGCCCACCGTTTTGTGAAACACAAGTGTGATTTATTGTTTGTACACATAAGATTTGTTTGTATACGCAAGATAAAATCTTGTATTATAACTGTTTATTTATTATTCTTAGCGTGTCGATGGCAATTTAAATGAACTCAGTCCAGAATTCAGCTACTGGTAGACGACAGGACACGCAGGACACAATATTAAGACGCAGATATATGCTAACGGCCTTGGATGCATAGCTTGCGTCTTCTGTGCTGAGCTCACGCCACCTCTGGGTGGACGTACCGATGTACGCCGCTCACGCATCGTACATCCACCCAGTACACTCGCCCATCAAGGAGTGCTGTCCCAAATTAGACGCATTACTAATTTATTATACACAAAATAAAATCAAAATTTCAATAAAACACGTGTACTCGAAAATAAATAATTAAATTATCTTTAAAGTGGTGAAGGTTTCATAAAAATACGCTTGATAGTTTTTGCGTTATTCTCAGTTTTTGATCCGCGTTAGACATAAATTTACAAATTAATTACACTATGGAATTTTAACATAATCTAAAATATTCACATATTAGATTATTAAAAAAATTCTCTAATTTAACATATATTTTTTAAAAATAATTAACACAACTCGTTTAGACGTGATATTCAGTTTAAAATCATTAAAAGTCGGTTATCGTCGCCTTAAGTGTCCCATCGTTTGTTTGTTCGTAGTACTTGTCCACGTTAGCAATTTACCGCCCTTACGGGTTCGGTACATCTGAATGATGTTAAAAGTAACTGCCATTTACCTGGAATAGGTTGTACACGGATGACGCGCTGAGAACGGAATCCAGGTATGTAAACGCAGGGTTGACGGCTCCCCAAGGAATGTAGTCCTTCTCCTTGTCCAGGTAACTTGACATGCGGAAGGCGTACTCGTAGTTCTGGTAATAGAAATAAAGCATTACTTATAACGTATACTTGAGTGAAATACCTGAAATACATTTTTATTCCTATACTCCATTTACAATAAGCTTAGACATAAAACAAACCTTTTTTACAATCCGTTCAACCGATTTTGACTTCTATTGCGTTGGTGGCATGACGAATGGTGGCTGCAGTAAACAGTTGGTATTATAATCATGTCTTTGCTTTTATTGCTATCCTTATACCTACGGAATAGAAGTCCAAATCGTGAATGCGCATATCGCTCATGGAAGCATCTTTTTGGAATATGCAGCGATTCCTTTGGCCCGTTAGTCGAAATTTGTATGGATATTGGATGTTTACATGCTCATCATTTACCTAGCATTATCCCAACTATGTTGTGGTTGGCTTCCAATCTTACTGGATGCAGCTGAATATCAGTATTTTACATGGAACGACTGCCTATCTGACCTCTACAATCCAGTCACTGGGTAACACGATACCCTTTGGTAAGACTGGTTGTCAGACTTTCGGGCTTCTGACGACCCGTAACGACTGTCAAAGATCTACGAATGACAGGCGGGACCAACGGCTTAAGGTGCTTTCCGAGGCACGGGGTCTCGGTATGTAATGGATGGTCATCCATCCACGGACCGACCTCAGTAAGCGTTGCTTAACTTTGAATATCGACCCGTGCGGCTGTTATTCTTTAGAATGCTGAATGAAAATTTCGGATTTTCTAAAGATTCAATTTGAAAGAAGGGGAATGTGTGTATGAATCAACTGCTCACCAATTGCGTAACACAATATCAATCACAATCTGAAGGATTTTTAAGGAAATAGCTAATCCGTTGCTTCATATGTATAAAGCATTTGTCTGCTCAACAACCCAAATAACGCAATGAATGTTGTTAAACTTTCAAAATGAATGATATTGCGACTGTAAGTGTCTCTCACGCAATTACCCCACAAGTTGTCTTTGAGAAAAATAAAAACTCAAAATACTTCAAGCGATCCATATATATGAAGGCATTAAACAAATAAAAGAAAAACTATGATAATATATTAGAAACTTGAAGATTGTTCTTAGTTTCTTACACATTATTAAAACATCACTAGGTAAGTTAAGAATATTGAAAAAACCTCTTCACCAACTTTGGGACAAGAACAAAACCCACAGCGAAGGCATAGTTTCTCATAAAAACAATATAGCACAAGTTGCAGCGGGCTGACGCAGAATCTCGTTACTATTCTGTTCAGACCAGCAGTTAATATTGCAAGCCGCAATCCTGTTTTATTCCACTCCAATTATCGCGGCGAATTGAAATACCTTTTGTGTGCACTCGGCGTAATGTTTAAAAGGAGAATGCAATATTTGAAAGAACTTTTTCGTATTTGCTGTGGTTTATTAAAATTGGGTCACAGTTTTATTCATCGGTGTACACGACTTCTATTTATTCGAAAAGTACAGATGTATTTATTAATTGCGTGTAGGTATACCTGTCATGCATGCCAAGCTAAGCTGAGCCTTAACTTAGCCGTTTGGTAATTAATAAAAGCAGTCCTATAGTATTTTTTTCTATTTACCGGGCAGTCCTACTCTTTAAAGGACCTACTTTTTGATCAGTGCAAAAAATATTACATTGTCTAAAATACTATTTCACAAAGAACGGGAGGACGTCCGTTGTCTCTTTAATAAATCTGGTCTTCTTACCAAACGTCCATTTCTGGCTAAGTTGAAGGCATCATCTAAGATTTGTGCTCGGTTCAGCACGTGGATAACCTCGTGGGTGTTGTTAAGGACATTGGCTAAGGCAGCCCAATTCTGGGTGTCGTAGTTCACTCTGTAGTAACCTGAGGAAGAAGAGATGAAATGTTTACTGTAATATTTACGACATGTATCAACGCAACTCAAGACTGTTTTATAAAGCTTTGCATTCGCATTACTGCTAGGGTATTAAAGTGATCAAAATGCAATCTTAATTTTTTGCAAAGAAAGATTGCTTCTAATTTTTTTCTGACCTTGGCAAATGCAAGCAGGGCGAATTATTCACACAGGCTAGTCTTGGCTCTAAAACTTATTTTAACTAAATGTAAGAACCAGCGTGTTGACCCAGAATATATCATAGGAAAATGACGTAATTTCCCATATTTCATTACTTCCATATTCATAATACTGGAGTCTTTTATAGATAAATTTTACTTACCGGTCTGCTGCTTATTGATGATGTACCATTCGGCGTTCGATAATCCGGGAATATCGTAAGACCTGGCTGGGAAGGTTGGAGGCACCCAATCTAGAGGGCTGGTGTCTGAGAAGTCAGGATTGGTGGACAGCACCCAGTTGATCGGGACGTGCCAACGGTCGTTGGATCGCAGGGTATTGTCGGTGAGGTAGCGGACCTGGGAACCAAAACAGTGGTTAAGGCTGGGTGAACATATACTTTTGTGTACCGTATGTGTTTCCTACATCGAGGCAAAGGCCAGACTTCAAAAAAGGAGAAGGTTCTCATTTTTCCAAATTTTACAAAAAAACTAGATAGACAAAACTGGATGGATGAATTTTGATTTATCAAAAACAAAGTGAAACATTCAACATAAACGTGTGATACAAAAAATTTCAAGGTCTGATTCTAAATGTTGCCTTCTAAACTTTTACCTGCCTTTGACCTGCTTTTGACTGCCTCGTTGGTCTAGTGGTCGCAAGCGCTACTGCTGAGCATGAGGTCATGGGTTCGATTCCCAGGTCGGACAAAGTGTTATTGAGTTTTTTTTATCTGGAATTTCTCAGTAGCAGCCCGGAGTCTGGATTTGTGTCCGGTTGATGGCAATAGGCTCGCTCCCTATTACATGGGACTTAAACATAACTGGCGAAATGTGGGTGTACTATAGGTACACCTCTGCCTAACCCTTCGGGGAAACATGGCGTGATGTTATGTTATATCTAAGCTTTTAATAATGCTAAAATGCACACTGCTTATATATGACAATATTAGATCTAATTGCCAATTAACTGGAAAAGCTATGGTTATCCCTTCTCACTTTTGATCGAAACAAACTGCCAAAAATATGAATATATCTTGGTAGCTAACCATGCAGTGACTACAATGTCTTAATAATATCACAGAGGAATTTTCAAGTTACAGTCTTCGAGTGCATAATTAAATAGTTCTAGGTCCTAAAGCTTTCATCTCACATCGTTGTGCTTTCAAACTTTAGCTGTAATATAGAATATCAGAGTAACGGTAAGGTACATCGAGCGAAATAACGTTCAAAGTGGTCTCTAGGTCTTAAATTTCTACAGGATGGAATTGAATTCATAGGCATTCTTAAGGGGTCACTGTACTCATAATTAAGAACAACTTTTACTATCGGGCCAAAACTGAAATCGCAAAAAAAAATCTGCTTTTTCTACATTTTGACGAGTTATGCAAAGATTAGATTAGATAGTCATTCAGTAGGATTACTTGGTCTTAGAGAGTTGTATTGATGACATTAATGAATAAAATTCTGTAAATACATATTTATTACAGTCGCGAAACATATTTTAATTGACATACATACAACCTACGAATTGTAAGAAAACGTAAGAAAATTTTTGAAATTCGCGGGCTACCCTGTCGAAATACAACTACAGCGACAACGGAGCTCGATGCTAAACGAGACGAGCTCAAGGCCCGACCACCCGCGGCCATCCAATATAATTACATCGGAGGGGTGCTGACTTGCCGTGAATGTGGACGCACTTTCGCGGCAAAACTCGGTTATATCAGTCACCTGAGGGCACACCAGCGGTGTCATCAATAGGCAGATCCGGGTCGCTGTGGCCGAAATCGGCCGGGATCATATATAGGTATATATATACAGCGACATGTTTGTTTATTTGACTGTTTTTACCTGTCCAAAAGTTTGACTTGAAAATAATAAATCTCAAATCTCATCTTTTATTATAATAGAAACGGCTAAGAAATTGCATTCGTTGCGGAGCGGTGCCAACAGCATTTTCATAACTTTATTGAACAAGTCTTCAAGGTGTGATTTGATAAAGTGGTGTTCCTTGTTCATAACTTATTAATACGTTTGCAACTAGTTTATATGTATTATCTTAAACTTCTATATGAGCATTACGCTAACTTAGACTACGTATTCTCCTTATCAACAGAAAATACTTCAGTTTACTGTTCAGTATTTTCTTAGTCAAAAATATATAATAATTATGATCTTTTTCCTGACTTGAATTTATCAAGCCTCCACAAATCAAATCAGGAAATAAATTACCCACACCTCCAAATAATTTAAGATTTTGATTTTGTATGGGAATTACTGAAACAGCACTTAACTCGTTATTTGTAATAAGCTCGGATAAAACAAAGCCTGCATAATCTGCTCGGCACAGATCCAGTCTCGGCTCTCCAGGGAACATTGTTACTTATGCATTATTACGAATAAGCACGAGAACTGCATACCTGGGTGTCTTTTCTAGAATTATTTATTTCTTAGCAAAAGGCTTGTCTTAAAAGAAAGTATCTAAGTCACAGGGGATTGAGTAATTGTCATAAGGAAAAAAAAATATTAAGAAAAATACTGTAACAACCGGTTTCTAAACACAAGAAACAAAGACTGTAAAACTCATGATAGTTCCTGTGTTTGGCTACGATAAGCGATTAAAACTCTTGACATGAGATTGATAGTCTGTTAGCTTTTTGAGTTTATTTGCTTTTCAGAATCCCGATTGTAAAACTCATATTAATTTGTATGATAAAATGCCGAACATTAACGTGAGTTCGCAAAGGTAGCCCGCGAAATTCTAATTTTCTTAGGTTTTTTGCAATTTGCAGGTCAGTATTAGGTTGTATGTTGATCAAAATATGATTCGCGACCATAACTATAGGTCAATAATTTGGGATATCTTGACATTTTAGAACAAATGTAACTTACACATTTGTTATAGTCGCTAATCATATTTTAATCAAGATACAACCTGACACTGACCTGCAAATTGCAAAAAAACGCAATTTCGCGGGCTATTTTGCGCAAAATATTAAGTCAATTGACCTACTACAATTGCACACCTCTGTCTACAAATTGTTCAAGACGTTAAAATTCACGACACCTCTTTTTTTGTCGCTTTACGACACCCACGTTTTGAATACCTACAACTTTAAATGCTTGGGGTACCGTGGATCGACTTTTGCACCAACATCTCTATACGCCAAGATCTCGGCATCAAAAAGCGTCTACTTATTCTGGTCTAAACACGAATCCTCATATATTTCGGACACGTCTCGAAGCATGAGGGTGACTCTATAGAGCGTCTTATCGTACAGGGTAGAATGGAGGGCACTAGACCACGCGGACGCTCACCCATGAGATGGACTGACCAAATTAAATCCGCAGTGGGCGATCCTTTGTATGAGTGCACTAAAACACGAAAAATCGGAGAAGATGGCGGAGAAATTGTGAGGCGAATCACATCAGACCCTGAACAAGAAACTGCACGATGACTACAACCGCTCTGGCAAGAGTGTTACGAAGAATAAGACTGCTTTTAATTATATTAATGTATTTTATAGCCTCATCTGACATAGGTTTAGCTAAAACTCATTCCCATACATGTGGAATTATATGATGAATGTATTATGGGAACTAAATAGATTACTCCTGAGGCACGACATATCTTGCTCTTAGAAGACAACAATAACTACATCTTTACCTGCTCAATAACAATGGACTGGGCTGCAGCGGCGCTCCTCGTAACAGTGAGGACTGGGAAACCACCCTGGTTGACCCAGCGTTGCATCACAGTGTTTAAGGTGTAGGGGATGCTGTGGTCAGATGCATCCAAAGCCTCTTGGAGGGAAGCGTACAGGTCTAGGGGAGATGCTGCGTCACGGGTGCTGGAAAAAATTGTTTTTTTTTTCCATAGTAGTTTTTTATGCGAATCAGGTTTAAGAGCGTTTACAACGTACGAAAAAAAAAGATCATTGGAAATCTCTGTTTCTATGGAAAATTTAAAATCGGTCGAATTTAGCTGCTGTAACACTATTTTTTAGACCTGCTTAAGCGTATAAAGTTTCATTAAAATCTTTTCATTCATTTCGAAAAACAAGGATTTGAAAGTTTGTATGAAATGCCGTACGTCGTAAACGCTCTTAAGGTAATAGGTATTTCCAAATTATTGTTCCATATTATTTCATTTAACTTACTTGTTTCTAATGTAGATGACCAGCCCTTGACGGAATACTTCAGGAGTGAGGAAATGTTGCATCATACGAATCACGGAACCAGCTGCAGGACAAAAGATACAAGTTATGAATTAGTGTGAAAGAGACAGCGTAATGAGTGACTTCGTATTCTAAGGTCAAATAGGTTCATTTTGTTTTATTTGGTAGTACATTTTCTTTAACAGTCATAGATCTAGATAATGCTTGTTTACGTCTCTCACGAGCCTGTTTCGGGTTTGTCCACGAGTTTTAGCAACAGTAATCAAGAGCTGACTCTACACCGTTGTCGTAAGTTGGACAAAACATCCTGAGGGTGGATGGGTTTTTTTAGAATAGATAGATAGATAAAATACTCTTTATTATATACCATGGGAGGAATGAACATCTATACACCGTAAGGACTACTCTTGCTTGCAGCGCTCGGCCGCTATAGTAATACTTGCTAACAGATGTTGTCATCGTGTGCACGGGATTTTATTTAAAATTAGTCAGATGTAAGTTTCCTCGATAGTACACCATAAAATTACAGATATGAATGTAGAAATTGGAGTGAATTTGTGTGTTGGATCTTTATTTTACATCGAATATGGTACATATAAATTATTTCACATATTAAGCTTACTGAGAGCATGCAAACAATTCATAAAAAAAAAATATTTGCCAGAATTAAAAGGTCTTAAATATACAGGGTGTAAGAGACAGCCCTCCGCAGACTGATGGGGTGAATTCAGTATATCAGACTAAGTTGACCGGTAAATGAAATTATTTCAGGAACGTTATGGGAATCCAATATACCTGATTTGTTTGATTACTACACACGCAATGTATCGTTACCGTGGCAAAACGCGCGTAGCGAACGAACGGCAGCGCAGCGAGCCTTCGGCCGCCGAATATATCAACATCCATTGCTGATTTTTTTATTTTAGCTTTTTTATTTACACAAATGGAGTGCTGCGTGCAAATAATGTAATTTTACATTGAAATAAAGGAACAGTAACTGAAAAAACGATAAAAAAATGAAACATTTCCTGAGAAATTTAACCGTGGAATATGATTCAAATAAGGAGCTGAATGCAGCCTGTTTGTTTGCGGAGGGCTGTCCCTTACAACCTGTATGAACCTGAATTCACATATCTTCCTAACATACAGCATGCAAAAAATACCTTAACGTTAAATTTATAAAAATACTCAGATACTTATTACTAGTGAGATTATTTTTCAAAAAATACCTAAAAATTAAATTACAATTATTACTACTGGCACTGTAATGTTTTTGGACACCCACCTGATAGTCACTGTCAGAACATCAACAATAAGAAAGGCACCACACAAAGCGTGGAGTCAAAGCTAAAATTTCTCAGACTTCTATTACAAAATCGACACATCCGAACACACCAAAGCTGCTTGGTGGTAGAAACGCATTAATAATATACCACAACATCACGCCTATATTCTCCGAAGGGATAGGCAGAGGTGTACCTATAGTACACCCACATTTCGCCAGTTATGTTTAAGTCCTATGTAATAGAGGGCGAGCCTATTTCCATCAGCCGGGCGCAAATTCCGACTCCGGGCAACTACTGAGAAATTTCAGATGAAAAAACCCAATAACACTTTGCCTGACCCGGGAATCGAACCTGGGACCTCATGCTCAGCAGTAGCGCTTGCGACCACTAGACCAACGAGGCAGTCGAAAAGACTATAGTGGTAGAACTTCCCCGGACGAGCTCTTATAGGGAATACTTTTATTTTATTTATTTATTTTTACTTTAGTTTTTATTTTCCATTTTGTTTCGCTTTTGTTATTATTATTTTGTAATAGTGTTCTATTATGTACAATCTGTAAGTTAATTTAATACAGTCATAGGTCATAAGTTGAGTTGTCCGATGGAGGGTACACCTGGTCATCTGTAATACAACTCTGTCTTACCTACAACAGACACAAGTCTCGATTAAGTGTTACCTTGACTTTGTACTGTGTTTGTGATAATGAGAGAACAATAAAGCTTATAGTTGGTCCTAACTTTCCTCATTCCCATCAAACAAGTAGTCTTCTCTAATATTAGGTATTTATCTATGAAATTGGAGATTTGTATGAAAATTTTAAAATATAAAAATTTTGGTATTTTTTTTATTTCAGCTAATCAAAGTACTGGCTCAAATTATCAATACAATTTTGCCATTTTGATGGCAGTTTGTTTATCACTTTACTGTAGAAGTCTATTTGACGGGAGGCGATGAAGTCGGCGAAAGCGTCTTGTACTGCCTTCCGGGTGTTGAATTTTTTCCCACTTAAAAAATTGACAAAATTTTGAAAAAAGTAGAAATCTGTTGGGGCAAGGTCCGATGAGTACGGTGGGTGACGGAGAGTTTCCAGCTGTAACTCTTGTAGCTTTGCGATGGTCTGTCGTGAAGTGTGAGCTCGCGCGTTGTCGTGAAGAAGCAATGGGGAAGAGCGATTGACCAGTATTGGTTGTTGAATTGCGAGCTTCTCCATCACTGTTTGCAATTCTTGGATAAAGATATCTGCCGTCACTGTTGTGCCATTCGGTAAGAAGCTGTTATTTACAAGTCCGGCTCTGGTCCACCAGACAGTCACCATCATCTTCCTATGAGTAATCTTTTTTTTAGCGCACTGATTAGGTGCTGTACCCGGGTCCACCCACTGAGACGAACGCTTACAATTCTATTTAGAATTCCCTCGTTTCTATGCCGATTCAGTAGTGCTATGCATACTTCGACGCGTAAGTCTCGCTGTTGGTCGCTTAGTTCGTGTGGCACCCACTTATCTAGCTTTTTAATCTTTCCGATTGGACGCAAGTGCTTCAATGTCATTTTGACACTACATAACTCCAAGCTCAGCCATAGATTGAGTTGGATCCGCTTTCGCTATCGCCTTCAATTCATCGTTGTCGACAATAGTTAACGGCCGACCGCGAGGCTCGTTCTTCAACTCAAAATTTCCAGATTTAAAACGATTGAACCAATAATGGACCGTGTTTATCCAAGCACTGTTAGGCCTGTACACGTTGTTAATGTTTCATGTTGTTTGTGCAGCGGTATTTCTACGTAAGAACTCATATTCGAAAATTGTACGAATTTTCAGTTTATCCATGGCGCCGAAAATACCACAATTTCATAATAACAAAAAACTATCTAAAAACAAATGACTGAATTTGAAATTAAATTAACACGGCTTTCGAAAAAAAATTATTTGAATTTCGAATTGCACGCCAATCCACAGATAATTTAATCTGAAAATGCTGGTTATAGAATCTCCAATTACATAGGTAAATACTTACCTATTATTATTGAGTTACCTACATTGGCATCTCATTTTGCCAACGTCCTGGCTATGTTGACATATCCAATATCAAACATGCCAACAAGATTATTTCGACGAGATGATTGCCGCAAGGTTCGCAAGGCAATAACGCTTTGCGATCCAAAATGGCGTCGCTAAATAAATATTTGCCAATAAATATTTGTGTATTCATAAACGAATTTTGAAATAAATTTTGTTGAGAGTGACCCCAAAATACCAGTTTCAGGATTGGCACTTTATCATCATCTGTCTAGCCTTTTCTCAACTATGTTGGGGTCGGCTTCCAGTCTAACCGGATGCAGCTGAATACCAGTATTTTATATGGAGCGATTGCCTATCTGACCTCCACAACCCAGTTACTGGGTAATACGATACCCCTTGGTAAGACTGGTTGTCAGACTTTCGGGCTTCTGACGACCCGTAACGACTGTCAAAGATACACGAATGACAGCCGGGACCAGCGGCTTAACGTGCTTTCCGAGGCACGGAGGGGTCTTGATATGTAAAGATGGTCACCCATCCACGGACCAACCGCGGCAAGCGTAGCTTAACCTGACCGATCGACCCGTGCGGCTGTTATTTCTTAGCCACAAGCCCCTCAGGATTGGCACTTTATACCAGATTAAAAAATTAAACTGATTTTTTATTGATCCGATAAATATTATGTTCCCCAGAACTTATCCGAAGGTGATGAAAACGGTCAATAATTATTGAAGTCACGAACAAAACAATTTCAATCATGATCCGGATAACAGTCGATCTTTAGCATTTCACGATAAGGCGTCTGAATTCATTTTTTCATAAAATTAAAATAAAGAGACCTAAAAAAAAGAAGTAGGCAGTCATAGAAACTGCTTACAGAAGTGAAAACTTAAAACATTAACCTGTACACAGGCCGCTGCGCGTTGCCAATATGGCCCAACACATCACATTAGCAAGTCGGTGACGCGAGCATGTTGCATGACGCATGTTGCGAACCCGTAAGATTTTCCTCTACCAATAAGCGCTTAATGCTTCTAAAGAAGTTTTCATTTTAAAGACTGTAATGTGCCGCGGGTATTAGGGATTAATGTCACATAAGTCGGTTACGCTGCTTATCTCCAATATCAAAGTGCTCAATCGATGGAAAAACAGGTTACTGTTACAAAGATCGTAATCTTTGATCCAATTCTTCGAACCATACCACAGTATAATAACTTACTTTGTTATACTGTGACCATTCTATTGCTTATACGATGCGTTGTTATTGTTATAGCGCTGTATCCTAAAGCCAATTATGTTGATATTTTGGTCTGGATAGACCACCAAAGACAATTTATGAGAGTCAGGTCCTACCGGAACTTTCGGGCCCAGGTAAAAGATTGATAACAAAATATTTATTAACTCCTATTATTAGTTATTAACTGCTTATTTTTGTTACTTTGATGGTCCTAGTTTATCAGTTGTGACTTCGAGTTACACCGATACATATATAGCTTTGTGTAAGCGGGCACGATCTTTGTGCCTGGAGGCTTTTATTTTGGTATAAAGTTATTTTACGTCTTTAGTTTTTAATTTTTATTTCGGATTGAGTATTCGATTATTTTTTTTATTATATTGGTAGGTATATTAGTGTGAGCTAGCTGACACATGGAAAATAATTTTATTTAATGTTTTTGTGTTTCGTAATGTAGATAATTTTGCATAATAATGTATAGAATCAAGTTTTCTAACTAAACAGAGAGCGGGGCTGCTGGGGAGTTTGTTGCGCCACTTCTTCTTCCCAGCTAAAGCATTAGGAAGTGGTGAAGGGCGGGCGTTTTGGAGGACTGTCTTATGTAGTAGTGCTGATTCTCAGCCTAGTTTGAATAAATGACTTTTGATTTTGATTTTCTTTGAACTTTTTCACAACGTGTCTAAACTCCAGACGAACATGGACAGGGTTTTCATGGATTCTGGTTGGCTAGATGAAGAATCTATCAGATTTTGTCTAAAATAGGTTTTATGACGTCACAGTCATGCGTTCTAGTTCTTTTATGACACGTTTCCTCCGAAATTCTCCTATGATAACAATATCAACGGTACTTGATACTAGATCAAATAGTATTATAACAAATAACCGGCTGTTACAAAAGTCGTTTCACATGTCAGTCGATGAGATAATAACTTGCTGATAGTGGTGATAAGAGCTGTATCAACAGTTTCTCAATTCTGATAACAAGATAACGTTTTGCGAAAATAAATCATGTTGGGGTCATGCAGTGAGCGTTCTGCGGAGTAACATTTCAGAATAACAGTAACCAAAACGCCGGAAAGCTGTGTTGTAGTTATGTAATGCCGTGTATTTCTTGTATTATTCTTAATGTAATTCTTTCTTGTTGGTAGGTATTTATTATGAATACTGAAAAAATGCTGTTCGGTACTTCATGCGGGACATTTTTAGAAAAAACCAAATGTTGATCTGACCACTACTCTAATAACAATTTTATGACATCTACCAAAAGCTGTTTTGTCATTGAATGACTTTTCAACGCTTGACAAGAGCGTGACTCGTTGTCGTGAACTCCCGTTTCGTGGCCCCAGCGATTCCAATACAAATCGAAACAAAATTCTTCGTCACTCGAGATTTGGACACATGAGTTATCTCGCACGTTGACTAAAACAGGGAAGAGAAATACTACTTTCAAGTACGCAATGAAACGAAAAATATATAACCGTTGCGGGATGCCTGGCAGATGTGAAACATCGAAACTATTTTGTATACCTATAGAATATATGCATAAAAAAGATGGTTTGTTGAAGGAAATAAATATGGCATCATAAAAAAAAATAAGACTTTATTAAAGACATTTCGTTTGAATGTTGGCTATTGGCTGTTGGCCGCGTCGCCACGCCAACAGCCAAGCCGGTCTGACCCGCCGCATTAGATGACATCAAAAGTGAAGTTTATAAGTCTGATATTAAAATAATATAGATATAACATTCCATTTAATTTAAGAATCGTGTGTGATTTGAACGCCGCCGCCCGGTCACGTTTGTGACGTCATTATAGCAAATAAAAAATAAACACAAAGTTATCTAAATGGATACTTAGTTACTTATCATTCAGACAATATAACGACAGTTACATTTACATTAGTCTGAAAGCTATTACAAAGTATTGGCCAATGTATTTTTTGCAGTTCTCATTTTTGAGAAAGATATGGTATCCAACACCTGCTTGTGGCAAAAAGTTAAGGGCTTGTTTCACAGCGTACGGACAGGGATTACTATTATATAAAAAAAGACATCGCGGTAGACCCAGACGGAGATTTTTTATTTTTTTTTGTGGATGGGAAATTATCAAATGACTTCTCCCGCTCTGGGCGGAGCGGGAGGGTGTGTCAGACTTTTACTGACTAAAACCCATCCGTGTTCCTTCTGTCGCCTGTGCCGGGGCCACGGTAACTCTTTCGAACATCCCGCAACCCTAGCTGGCATCGGCGTGATGGCGTGATCGAGATGGCGTGGCAGTTCTGGACATAGAGAGGAGGAAGAAGAGAGAGGCCTTTGCCCAGCAGTGGGACAATAACGGACTGTAAAAAACAAATGCTTTTTGTAGTTTCTGGCTACACCCATGGGAAAAAGGGGTTGGTTTATGTATGTATGCATGTAGTTGTACACTATAACGTTCCAGATAACTTTAACTTACCCGGATAGATCTCCTTATTTATTTTCTTTTGAACACAAACAGGACTCGTCATCTGTCTAGCATCTACGAAGCATCCTAACAGCTGGATGGATTTTAATACATGAGGTTATTTAAAAAATGGTGGATTTTAAACGTAACACACTTTACCTAGCCTTTTTCCTAACTATGTTGGGGTCGGCTTCCAGTCTAACCAGATGCAGCTGAATTGCAGTACATATTTTACATGGAGCAACTGCCTATCTGACCTCCACAACCCTGTAACTGAGTAATATGTTACGATACCCTTTGGTAAGTCTGGTTGTCAGACTTTCGGGCTTCCGATGACCCCTAACGACAGCCGGGAACAACGGCTTCACGTACTTTCCGAGGCACGGAGAGGTCTTGGTATGTGAAGATGATCACCCATCCAGGGACCAACCGCGGCAAGCGTAGCTTAACCTGATCGATCGACCCGTGCGGCTTTTACTACTTAGCCACAAGTCCCTCCTAACAGGACTCTGAACTAGAACACAAACAGGACTATGAAACCAATTAATAGATTAAACTTACATTTCTGATAAGCCACTGCGTTGAAAGTTCCGAGGATCTCGGAAGGTGTGTAGACCGCATAGGTCATGGCGTTCACGCTAAGGACCGCATCGGATTGGAACACGTTCTGGAGAGCCAGTACAAACTGGTCCATCATACGCCATTCTGGAAGCACCTGGAATAAAGAACAAAACGTCAGAATAAACAAACATGAGCTTTCTTATGAAAGAAAAACGAGGAGTAACCATGAGCGTGGCTGCCAGGTTGGTAACAGAACTAAGCTCCAGCTCTTGAGATGCGTCAACTGTTTCATTTGTCCAAACCCACAGGAATATTCTAGAGTTAAGATACCTTAATAACAAAATTGTTCCACAGTTTTAAATTCAGAGGAACTGTCAAGTAATTACAAAGGTTAGTACTCTGTCGCTTTAAAGTGACTGAATTTTAATAATAGGCAAAGGAGATGTCAGTTCATCGGAAAAAAAAGAAGGAAGAAATAAACAAAACGTTGGTATATAATCGATCTCCAAATAATTCCTATATTGATTTCCACTTATCGATCCTCTTTTTATACTCACTAATCGTCTTTTTGTAATGTGTCCTACCCAGCCTAGTAACTACGATACACTTTAACAGTAGGTACAGATAGTTTTTCATAAGACCAGAAAATTACAAGAAGATTATAGAGTAAAAATTGGCCAAGCAGGTGACGGACCACGCACAATGAAGGGTTCCGTAGTTGGGATGAATAAAGAAGAGACAGAATCACACCAAAAACATTAAATGTAAAAAATGCCAAGTCTCTCCATGCAATGTTTCTACCGTAA
Source organism: Fissipunctia ypsillon (assembly GCA_947568875.1). Classification (NCBI taxonomy): domain Eukaryota; kingdom Metazoa; phylum Arthropoda; class Insecta; order Lepidoptera; family Noctuidae; genus Fissipunctia; species Fissipunctia ypsillon. The sequence continues at coordinate 21,991,014 of OX387649.1, forward strand.
AAACGAAGTAAGTTTTGAGATCTCATAGAAGCCAAGTCCTATTGAATTTTTTTGTGGTTAGTTATCTATCAACATTTAGTGACTGTATCAATAGTTTTATTTATATTTTAGTGACTTGGCAATGAGCACAAATTTAAAGCTGCTTGCTGTGTGGAATTATGTGCGACTTTTATTGACGAATTGATATCTATCTGTACTATGATTAGTTTGCAAAACTTTTTTTTTAATATTTTGCCCCCAAAAGTGACCCCCATATTAAAAATTAATTTCAAACACGTCCGTGTTTGAGTCACAGAAATTGATATGTGTACCAAATTTAAACTCAATCGGTCCATTAGATTCGGAGCAAAATGGCTGTGACAGACAGACAGATAGACACATGAGTGATCCTATAAAGGTTTCGATTTTTCCTTTTGAGGTACGGAACCCTAAAATACAGTGAGATCAAAAAATTTTAATAAAATATTCCCCTAAAATGACGTTATCAAATTACCAAATCCGTAGCGAAGTTCTCAAAGAAGTTGGCGAAACCCTCGTTCAACCAGGTATAAGTCCAGGAGAGAGGTCCCACTTCGTTACCAAACCACTGGTGAACGTTTTCGTGGCAGATAATCCTGCCTACATTCTGCTTGGTTGCTGTCGTTGTTACTCCTTCTGTGACCAGAAGGGCTACTTCTCTGGAAGAAAAAAGAGAATTCATACTTATTGTGTAATTCCTGGCAAAAATATGGCGAATGGCAGTAGACCAACTACCATATCGATGCCTAACACCCAAAAAGCTGTAAGCGACATTTGTTGCGAAATCGACTTATATATTATATCGATACCTAACAACCAAAAAGGCGATTCTAACCATATTATTACACAGGATGTGGCGTAAATGGTGGTCCAACATTAAGGAGTCAATACACCATATATTCAGCTGTCACATACCACAATTTGAATCTTTTTTTCCATAAATCTCGGAATAAAATGTTATTCTATTCTTTTATGAAAAATTTACACCTTGCTTTACTAATGTGGCTGTAGTTTCTATAAATCACATTATTTTTTCTGTTTATATAACTGTGGAATACATGTGCTATCACATGTAAGTAATTGTAAATGTAATTTAAAAGGTAATAAAGAAAAATATGTTTATTTCAATATGTAACTCAAATGTCTAGAAAATTGTGTGACTTGGGGTGCGAATGGTGTAAATGAAATGTACTACACTGTCGGTGTCCATTATTTTAAAAACTTGTTCAATTAATGCAGATTCTAAAATAGTATATTAATAACTGATTCTATAATTTAAACAAAAGTTTTAGCCATTTCCATTCAAAAAGAGCTGAATTGAACAGCCCAATTAGTAAAGCAAGGTGTAAAACTTTAAAAAAAATCTGAGATCTATGGAAAAAAACGTTTCAAATTGTGGTATGTGATGGCTGAATATACGGTGTATTGACCCCTTAATGTTGCACTGTATAAGTCGATTTCGCAAAAAAACTGTCGTTTATCCCTTTTTGGCTGTTAGTCATCGATGGTTACTGGTAAGTAGGAGAAGACCAAAGAAACAAAGAAAACCCCAAATAAGTTGGGATAAGGAGAGTGATAATGATTAATATGTGCCTTGACGAGAGAATAAATGTAAATAATTTCTAAAACTTTTCATCTGCCCGTGTGTGAGTTCAAAGACGATTATGGGATGCTTAAGATTAGATATATTTTCGTTTTTATTCACGTGTGTTTTTTTTTAACTGTGTCAAAATTCTTCAGCCTATAATGTATATAGATGTCTCTCTTTCTCTTTTTAAATCCATCCAAAGATTGTCTTTAAAAGATCTATTTTATGTGTCACCTTACGTAAAGGACATTGTTAAAAATGGCCTATGAATCAACACGTATAAAACCTTTACAGTAATTACTAGTTTTTTTTATAATTTACATTACAATTATTACAATAGAACGGACACTTCAGAATTTCGAAAACATTTTAAAAAGTAATTCACTTCCGTCTTATTCCCCGGCGCCATTATTTTTTGTTTCAATTTGACGTTTTGAATAGGTACAGGGCATTGTAGCTCATGCAGCCAAGTCTTTGTACGCAGCGGTACCTATAGTGTGCACCGTAATTACAAAACTCGGCACTCTCAGCGCTGTGTCAAACGAGCAACATCAACATGTCAGTGTCATCATTGACAGATGACAGTTTGACTTTTGGGTAAACAAGCGAGATTTTATATTCGTAGTAAAATGCAATACTTACTCGTAAGTCACACAAAAACAAAACAGTCCATAGCCCTAATCTAATCATAACTACAAATAAATTAGTATAAAGAACGAATAGTTCTGACTACCTAATATTATGTAATGAAACGTTTTAAGATAAAATCCAATGTATTTTCACTAATAAAAGCTAAGTTAGTATGTTTCTATTGGCCTAATATAACCTCAAAATTCGAAAGTGTTTTGGATTTTTGTAAATGCTCAGAAGAGTCCGTGATTTTAATTTAGTTTCAATTGATTATAAGCATTATTTAGATCACAGAAAGTAAATTCACTTCTCTGTTGCTTCTTAGGCGGACGATGTATGGACGCCGAATATGTCCTTTGTACATTTATATTTGTAATTTCGCATGGTGTGTTTATAATAGACTTTATTAATAGTCTTTAATCATGTACTAAACATAACATGTAACATACATTAACATGTTAACAGGTTGTGCGTCGATGTCTCTGCCACCCTGTATGCATCATTGTTTTACACAAACATTATTTTTTATGACGCAGATATATGCCAACGGCATAGCTTGCGTTTTCTGTGCTAAGCTCATGCAACGCGTCGTACGTCAACCCAGTAATAGGACTCGCTCATCAAGGAGCGCTGTCCCAAATTAGACGCTTTATTAATTTATTATACATAAAATAAAAGGTATTATAGTAAAACATGTATACAAAAAGATAAATAACTTAAATTATCTTTAAAATCAAGGTCAAGGTTTCATAAAAATACGCTTGATAGTTTTTGTGTGATTCTCAGTTTGTTTTTCCGCGTTAGACATAAATTTACAAATTAATTACACTATGAAATACAACATAATCTAAAATATTCACGTATTAAGTTATTCAGAAAATGCTTTAATTTAACATATATTTTTTTCCAAATAATTAACACTACTCGTTTAGACGTGATATTCAGTTTAAAATAATTAAAAGTCGGTTATCGTCGCCTTAATACGAACTTCAGCGTTTTCTTGACTTATTTTTTACAAGGACTGTCATTGTACATATGTGTCCACTCTGTCTATCAAAATGTATGTATAGATTTTATTTCAACCTGATGCATAAAAGCTTTCTTGGCAACAATGCAGCGTCATAATTCAATACAATTCACATCTGCCTTGCAGATTCGTTCTATGAGCGGCTTATGAAACACTTCACTGAATCGCCACTCTGTATTTATGGAATAAGTAAGTTTATTGCCTGTTTATTACTTGTCTCGTCTCAAGTTAGCGGGTACTACAGGGGTATTAGAGTCGGTTTAAATTATTATTTTTTATTTATTTATCAGGAACAATTTATATTGTATTTGACACATAAAATTACAAATATTATTCTTAATTATATAAATTCTAAAAGTGAACATGCAGCAATAATATATGTATAAAAAAAACATGATTACTAAAAACAACAATAATAAATAGCATTTTTTCTTTTTAAATATTAAACTTGAATATTAATATTAAATTACAATAATTCGTCCAATGAGTACCTACAAGTTTTTATCTAAAAGATATGCTTTGAGCTTGGCCTTAAAAAGCTAGTGTTTAAAAAAAAAATTAAATCCGCTGGCAGTCTATTAAATATTTGTACAGCTTGGTAATGAGGGCCATGCTTGACAATGTTAAAATTAGGTACCTACAAGTTTATTTTTAAAGTCTATTTTGGCTATTCTTTCTTCCTCGGTCTCGTATTCATGGATATATTTTTTTAAATAAACTAACTACACAAGTATGTATAAGCAGGGCACTGTTAGAATATTTAAACGCTGAAAATGAGATCGACAGCTCTGTCTTTGTCGACGCTTTGATAAGAATACCGGGAAGTTGTTAAGTATAAGTTAATAATAAAAGACACGGTGTTCGGAGTTTTTTTTACCAGTTTTTTTTATTTAAACTTTTAGATGTTTTAATGCAAGATACATAACTTTCTCTACACACTTGTCTAATTTAAATAGAGATAAAATAATATACATAAAATGAACACCTTGAATTTATTTTGATTCTGATAAACGTCGTTTTTCAACTCAACGCTACTTGTAACATCAGGCACTCTCTATGACGTTTTATGACGTCTATTGACATACGACAAGGAGCCATAAATTGGAGTATTTATGGCTTATAATAAATTTTTTCTCGTCTGCTTCCTAAGTACATTAACGCTTATTTTATTAGCGTTTTTACGGAACTCTTGAATCACTCAAACGAATATAAACTGTGAAGTCTTTATGTTAAAGTTCAAAATTGGTTGTTTAGAAAATTTTATATGATTAATTTCGTATAGCGTAATGAAAATATAAGAACAATAAATAAGAAATAACAGTATTTAATATCCTGGTCCTGAGAGTTCTTCCTGAAGAAGGCCTGAAGAAGTTATTAGCAATATGTATATTAAATTGTTTTAGAGGACTTCTTTTTTTTATACTGGCACCACTACAGTTTGACAATGTTCAAAGGATCTATCGTTTATCTAAATCTAAAACCAAAATCTAGCGATTAAAATGTGACTATCGACCAATAGAAATTGATTCATATTCCCTCCCACCTAAATGATCACAAAGATTGTCGCATTAATTCCATCATTCCATAATTCGGCAATGTTCGGATTTTCCGAAAATAAACGATGGAAACTTTGAAAATTGTCAAACTGTAAGAACCTGAAATTCGGTGAAATCAAACCAATTTTATTTGTTGTACCCTTTTTAAAACTGTTTCAATTTATTCGTCTCATGAAACTCGGTACATTCTGTATTGCAAGCACGTAAATGAACATCTCAGAAACTTACCACATTGTGCAGGTGTTTGTAATAACGGTGATAACCAGCTAATATAAAAAAAGTCGACTCAATTGTCTAGTGTTCGCAAGTAGGACTGTTGAGCAGGCGTCCTAAGTTTATTCTCAGGTTGGGCCTAGTGTTATTGGGTTTTTATGTTAAGAATTGATGCGATGCGCACGGCAAAGAAGTGGAACTCTCTGCCTGCGTCTGTGTTTCCGAACGCATACAACCCCGATCTCTTCAAAGTGAGAGTGAACAGGCTTCTTCTGAGTAAGCTCGCTCCATCGTCGACTTTGTCTCTGTCATCTCTGACCTAAACTAGAGTCAAGAGCAAACCTATCTCAAATAAAAAAAATAAAAAAAAGAATTCCTTAAAAAAGGCACCCAGTGAGCTTAATGGTCACCTCTTACTACATGGAACTGAAAACATGTCAGGCGGAATGCAAGTCCCACCTCTACCTACCCCTGTTTTGTTATCTACTTAAGGAGACTACAGGACCTAAACACAAGTTTTATAATACCTAAAAGTATATGATCCACTGCAGTAAACAAAATAAGAAAAATAGATGATATTCTTCAGGATATCTGCTAGTTAGATACTGTATTAAAAACCAAATACAATTTGATACGATATAATATAATTTGATACGATAGAAAAACAATCACGAAAAAACCTCTAAAAATTTAATTTAACGATTAAAACCCATATCAATAAACATTTAATCATTCTGTTTTTTTTGGTAGCATATTCTACAAGCATCATATTAACGTAAGTGTTTTTTTTTAATCCAATCAATAAATTTTTGACGGAGATGGCAACGGAGATGGGGGGATGAGCTGGACTCCTTCAACAAGAACTGCTCCTTAGCAGCTTTAAACAGAGAGAAGTGAAAAGAGAGTAGGGAGGCCTTTGCCCTGCAGTGGGACATCACAGGCTTTTAATATAATTTAATAATATAAATATTTTTTTTGTAAATAGACAATTGTTTCATATTTTGCATTAAATTACCAGCGTTGTGTCATCGGGCTTCTCTTTCTTTTCTATGCAGTCCGACAGTAACCGCGCTTTAGGTCCTGAAGTCCGCTTAATAAAAATCTTAAATTCACTGACAGAGAATGAATGAACAGCCTTGACTGCTGGGTCTAGAAGCATGATATTTTACATAAAAGCTCCTTATATTATGAAGGTGAGCACTAAGGAAAGATTTTTGAAATTTGAGGTTAAATAGGGGATAAAAGTTTGTATACAAGTTCGTCATTTTAGCCGATGGGAAATCCCATCGGGCGCACCGCTTCAATCAATCAATCAATCAAATCATTTATTTGCTATAAATATGGTACATGAGTTGTTATAGTAACAGTTATAGACCGAGACATATTTCACCTAAGTTACAGGTATGCAAATATTAACAAATATAATTTATAAAGACACGAATTAATGAACATTGATTAAACATAATATAATTGAAGTTTACATTATTAATTATATTACAATGACAAAATAGATTAAAATTAAACATGAAATAAAATTATGCATCCTTAAAAAAATTGTAGCAACATGAACTTTTCTTCAAAAAATCTTTTACTGAATAAAAGCTTTCTTCTATCAACCAGTCCCGTAAAACACGACAGAACTTGTTATATGGTAATTCAAAAATATGTTTGGGTAGGGAGTTGTAGATAAGTGGTGCCATATACGCACAGTTACGTCTAAACCGTTCTAATTTAGGGACCGGCATTTTGAGGGGTAATCGCGTTAACAACCGCTTATTTTTATTATCATTACCTTCGAAAAGGAATGCATGGGCCTTAACAAATTTGGCGACTTCGTAGATATAAAGACTAGGTACAGTTAATAGCTTTTTTGCTTTGAAAATCGGTTTACAGGAATCAAACCATTTCATACCATAAATTGCGCGAATACATTTTTTCTGCGTTATAAAAACCCGGTTTACCTCTGAAGAGTTACCCCAGACTACAATGCCATAACGAATGAGAGAACAAACATAAGCATGATACACCATTACAGACGTTTCTCTCGTTGTTACGTCTTTAACTTTTCGAAGAGCAAAAACGAATTTATTAATTTTCTTACAAATACTGTCAATATGATCCTTCCATGTGAGATGTGCGTCTAAAGTTATACCGAGAAATTTCGTACTTTGTATTTGTTCAACTTTATTATGGTCAAGACTTATGTTAAACTGAAACTCTTTTCGGTTAGGCGTTTTGAAGAATATAAGTTTTGTCTTGTCAATATTTATTTTTAATTTATTACGTTTCAACCATTTAACAATTGCATAAAGAGTTTGATTTACTTCAGATTCATAAGAATTTAGATTTTTACATTCAATGATGACAGTCGTATCATCTGCAAATAAGACACAGTTGTGTGGTATCTCGAGGGGCAGATCATTTATGTATATAAGGAATAACAAAGGCCCCAAGATACTTCCTTGGGGCACGCCAAAATGGTTTGTACGATGCTGTGAGTCGTAGTTTTCTGTGCAATGATTCTTCTTGTTGAATTTTGTTACTCTTGTAAACTGTTTTCGATTGCTTAAATACGACTGGAACCACCGAGAAGCCAGACCTCTTATACCGTATCTGTCCAATTTTTCTAGGAGTATGGAATGATCTACAAAGTCAAATGCTTTGCTGAGGTCCAGAAAGAGGGCAGAAGTTGGGATTTTAGAATTAATACTGGAAACAATAGTCTTAATCAACATAAAGGTAGCTAATTGAGTAGATTTATTCTTTCTGAAACCGTACTGTTCCTTAGCCAGTATATCATATTTATCAAGAAAACTAAGGAGTCTTTTGTAAATTACCCTTTCAAAAACTTTGGACAAAATAGGAGTTAATGCAATATTCTTATCAGACTTTGAACCTTTTTTATGTAAAGGTTTTATTATTGACAGTTTAAGTTTATCTGGAAAGCAACCTTGTTCAAAAGATAAGTTAATTATATAAGCCAATGGTTCTGCAATATAGAGTGCAATCCTTTTCAAGAGATTTGTATTAATGTTATCATAGCCGGCAGATTTGGTGGGTTTTAACAACTGAATTATCTGAAAGATTTCATGTGGAGTTGTGGGCTGTAGAAAGATACTAGAGTCATTAGTTTTCAACTTGTTAATGTCATAATTAGTCGTATTCATTGCTGTATTATTATTAGAATTATTCTGTATTATGTCAATAAAAAAGTCATTAAATAAATTAGCTATGTCAAGTCCGGAAGAAATTGAGGTTCCTTTGTCAGCAATGTTATCAATATATTCTGTTGTCTTAGTTTTACCCATGTTACGCTTAACGATGTCCCATGTAGCTTTACCTTTGTTTTTGGATTTAGTAATATGTCCCAAATTGAGTATGGACTGAAATTTATTGACACATTTCTTTAATAAAACGGAGTATTTTTTAAATTTTATCTTGTTGCTATTAGTTTTGTCGAGATAGTATTTGTACCGTAATGAACGTTTAGTTTTACAACTAACCTTGATACCTTTTGTAACCCATGACAGGCGATTAGCTTTACAATTCGTTTTAATTCTAATAAGAGGAAAACATAGACTATAGAAAAGCGTAAGTTCATTGTGAAAGGTAGAGAAGGCAATGTTGGTATCCGCTATTTCATAGATTTCAGAGAACGTTAGTCTACCAATACAATCTACAAACTTACTTATGTTTTCTTTACTGTGGTCATTTATCATCTTAAAGTAATGGTCATTGAAGTTTAGTTTAGGTTGATACTGAAATTCCACCACCTGTGCCGTGTTATGGTCTGATAAACAAAAGTTGTACGTTTTGCTTGTAACTCCCTGAATATTGCTTATAATATTATCAATGCATTTGTTTAATCTTGTAGGTTCTTGAATATGACATTGCATACCGTAGTTAGATAGTAACTCTAAGAACTGCGTACTAATGATGTCTTTAGTCAATATATCAATATTATAGTCACCACCTATAACTATTTTACTTTTCTTGTGTTGAATCCTACTTAAAGTTTCGTTCATTTTATTAAAGAAGATGTTGATGTTAGAGTTAGGAGTTCTGTAAACACATAGTATTATAAGTTTTAATTCATGAATTTCAACACCACAAATTTCGAAGTGCTTTTCTATACTCAGCTCTTTTATGTCTTTTAATTCGATACTTTGTAAATTGTCCTTACATAATATACATGTGCCTCCTTTTCTTTGCGTTGCTCTTGAATATATAGCGTTTAGTTTGAAATTATTTAAGTTTAAGTAGTACTCTTCTCCTTCAATTATAAAATGTTCACTTAAGCACACAGCAATAATGTCTTTATTTGACTCTTGCAGCTCATTTAAGGCCAACTCTAGATCCTGCATTTTGTTAAGAACCCCAGCAATGTTTTGGTGCAGTACAGAAATACTACTATTATTAAACTGCTGAGTATCAGTGCTTACGAAAAAAATCATCGTTTTTTGAGGCTACAGGAGGGTCACTTTTATTTCTTTTGACTACTGGAAAATAATATGGAATTGTTCCTTTGACTAGTTTTGGGGTATTAGTAATAGGTACAGAGCTTGAAATTTTAGATAAGATCTGAGATTTATATTTAAATTTTTCATCACCATCTGTCTAGCCTTTTCCCAACTATGTTAGGGTCGGCTTCCAGTCTGGATGCAGCTGAATACCGGTATTTTACATGGAACGACTGCTTATCTGACCTCCACAACGCAGTTACTGTGTAATACGATACCCCTTGGTAAAACTGATTGTTATACTTTCGGGTTTCTGACAACCCGTAACGACTGTCAAAGATCCAAGAATGACAGCCGGGACCCACGGCTTAACGTGCTTTCCGAGGCACGGAGGAGTCTTGGTATGTAACGATGATCATCTATCCACGGACCAACCGCTGCAAGCGTAGCTTAACCTGATCGATCGACCCGTGCGGCTGTTACTTAGCCACAAGCCGGGCACACGGCTTATAAAGTAAAAAAAAAACACACATACCTGTAGATAACCAATCCCCAGTTCTCCATAGCACCAGCAGCGAAGTCAGGAACAGCAGCCTTATCCAACTTCGGGAACTGGTATTCAAACTCAGTGTATCTCTCCAACTCTACCATATTCTTCTGCCCAAATTCCAGGGCAAACCGTGCCGTGTTCTGGGTACCAGGTCTGGAATATACCTTGAAGGGTACGCGGTACAGGTCCTTGTAATCAGACTCCATTTGGTTGTCGATGTGTGCCAAGTTCGATACCAGGTACGCCAGAAGATACGTGGACATCACTAAGGTGTCTTGAAATTCATGTTTCGTGTAGCCGGCTACTTCTGGTCTATAAAAATAAGGAATTGTTAGAAGTCGGTCTCCTTAGTCTAGTGGCTGCAAGCGCTACTGCTGAGCACAAGGTCTTGGGTTCAATTCCCAGATCGGGAAAAGAGTTATTGGATTTTTCCATTAGAAATTCCCCAGTCGGAGTCTCGGAGTCAGGATTTGTGTCTGGTTGACTTGACGGTGATGGTGGACTTAAACATATCTGGTAAAATGTGGTTAGGTATACTTCTGCCAAACCTTTCGGCGAAACAGGCGCGATAATATGTTGTTGTTAGAGTTTTATTTTCGTTCCTACTTCTCTTATTAATTTTTTTCGGATCGTTGCAGTTTTCAATGAAAAATAAATTTTTTGTTGCAATCCTGGCTTAAGAAGTTAACTAGCTGGCTTAGTTAGTTGTTTTTTACATAGATTGGCGTGGTTATCCAATTAAATAATTGAGGCCTGAAGTAACTAACTGGAATTTTATAGAGTAACGTAACTATTTAATGTAAGTACGTTACGTGCTTCTTCACGGCGACCATTCCGCTGAAAAGGAATAGATTTCGGTAGCTCCCTCCATAGAAACTGAGCCAGACACTCGGTCGAAACGAAATGAAACTGTGGTAGATTATAAGAAGTTTTTCTGACTAAAGGTGGAGGGATGTTATGTGGGTACCTACTTATTTATATTAATACATAAGTAGGGTAGACTAGCTACTTAGTTTACGTTAATGACAGTTGCGTCAGACCAATATATATGTATATATGTGAGCCTGTAAGTATCGGTTGCGTGCGTTATTTCATCTCCACCCCCTCCCTCCCTTCGGTTGTAAAACGGTGCTTAATCGTATAAGTATACGATTTTAAATAGATAAAATTATAACTGTTAGACGTGCTACACACTTGTTCGTGTTGGCACATTCGATTCGGCTGTATTCGATTTTGCCACCCAGCTGTGCTGATCAATGACCACAGGAGCTAGACCACAAACTCTTAAAGCAGTATTATTGTAATCTTACTTCAGTGTGGGAAAGAGATGGAGCTAGACGTCCTGTATAGCTCCATCTCTTTCCCACACTGAAGTAATATTAAAATAATACTGCTTTAAGAGGTGGTGGTTGACCCCCTGAACACTAATGCGACAACAACTCGCATCCTGTAGAATAATACTGAACTCGACCACATACTGTCAATTCTTTGCCCTTGTTATAAAATCTTTCTAATAATAAGCCAACCTGTTACTGTCACACTGCAGGGCAAAGTCCTGTCCTCATATACAACATGTCCCGGAACTAAGGAACAACCACTTAAGGGGTTCTCATCATTATGAACAACTTTTACTATCTTACCAAACCTGAAATCGCAAAATAAATCTGCTAGATCCTACATTTATGTTCGCATAACTCAAATGTAGGGAACAGTTGATTTTTTTTTTCGTGATTTCAGGTTTGGTCCCTGAATAAAATTTGTTCATAATGATGATTACAATGACCCCTTAAGAGATTGTGCGTTAATTCCGGGACATGGTGTAGAGAAAGCATGAGCATTGGTCACCACGTTTGCTTTTTTCTTTGCTCAAAACAGGTTGGCGTTTTCAAACTTATATTAACCATAGAGAAAATCTTACTTACTTGAGTGAATCTGTCCTTTTAGGCATGTTACTCTCGACCACACTGTACGTTGGTGGGGAGTATATGGTGGTCCTGAAGATGGCTTTGAGAGAAGGTTCATCATAGCAGGGGAACGCGCGGCGAGCGAAGGTTGGCTGCAGTTGCGATGTTATGAGTTTGCTGCAAAATGATAGATTGGTGAGAAACTCCTAGAAATATTTTCGTTTCGTCTTTGACAGATCATAAGGGCAGATTTCACTAATGAAACTGAACACGATCAGCACATCTAAACTACGTCCCAGAGCTGTCAATGTCATTATTCTAAAGAAAATAATGACACATCGATTGAAAATGACTGAGACACGTGCTGGGATGCTAGAAAAGATTAATGGAATTGACTTATTAAACTGGTTAGGAAAAACCAGCCAAGTGCGTGTCGAACCACGCACAATGAAGGGGTAGTTGGGATGAATTTATCCCAAGAACAAACTTTGAACAAAATTTGAAAAAATGTTCTCCCAAACATCGACGTACGACATAGTTAATTTTCCAACTGCAAATTGTTTTTTATGTGATTAAACTACAAATTAACGATTTTCGGAATTTTTCCTTTACTTGTGCTGTGAGACCTTGCTTCTTGCCAAATTTCATGATTCTAAGTCAACGGGAATTACCCTTAAGGTTTTGGTTTATTTGCGACTATCAAAATATGTGGCATAAATGGCTGTATTTTTTATTGCCTTGACTTAGAAGCTTAATTTTTTAGAGTTCCAGGAAACCGTAGACCTACGTAGGTAGATATTTGATATTAATTACAACTTGACACCTCCACGCGTTACTGAGAAAAAGGGTCTTGAGAGACAGACAGACGGATGGACGGACCACGAAGTGATGCTATAAGGGTTCCGTTTTTACCTTTTGAGGGACGAAACCCTAAAATGGTCCCATGTTCATATTCAGACATTGTTGTGAACTTAATTCTAGTATGATAGAAATGTCTGCTAAGGTCAGTATTATTTGAAGAAACAGAGACTGCAGAAACGTGAATGTTGCATTACGTATGAGAGGTCGCCTGACACAAACTTATTATATTTTCCTAGCGTTGACTTCCGTTTGAGAATTCCTAAAACTTGTGCTACTGTTGGCTGGGAAAGATACATTTTGGTCAACGTTTCATGACACGAGGATTTGAATTATCCACCTATAACGTAGATAATATAATAATTATAATATTATACAGCCAAAATCTGAAAGATCAAAAAAAAATTCCTTTGTATTTCTATGTATGTGGGCAATACAAATATTTCTCCTGTGCGGTAATCTGGGCTCCTTACAATCAAATCATGATGATTTGTGTTTTCAAAATGATGTACCGTTGACATGTTAATTATAAGAAATCATATAGTGAAGATGTATCATATAATAACAAATTGGCAGACTAAATTCCCATAATATTCAGCCATATCGAGTTTAAAGTGCAATAATAATATTTTTGAATACTTACCTGGTCCAAAACGCTTCTAAGTAAGTATATCTAATTAAAAATATCCCAAATATAGCTATTATAATTAGAACATTCTTATACTGGATGTTTTTTTTTACAGTCTCGAAATGTTTACAGGGTGTTCTACCCATGAATATGAACAACTGTCTCTATGGGACCAACTCTGAAATCACGAAAAAAAAAAATCTGCTGTTTAATAGAAAAGTTTAAACAAACCTACTTGACCAAAATGTATGAAACAGCTGATTTTTTTTCGTGATCTCATAGTTGGTTCCATAGTGAAAGTTGTTCATGTTCATGGGTAGAACACCCTGTAAAAAATTCGAGACTGTAAAAAAAATCATCCAGTATATCAATCTAAATACTTTCACGTAATTAAAATAACTCCACACAAAAATACTTACTGTGCTGTCCCGTCACTCGTGTACGTTGACACGTAAATACCGAACATATTCGCAGCGTACTGCCCAACATAATGCTTAATCCTTATAGTGTGCGGCTGCAGTATGGTCATCGTTTGGGTCAAGGTAATCCTGAACAAATGAGTATCGTTAGGGGCCAATGTATGGCTTTCGTACAAATTTGCTGTCGGTAGTCTATCGCTGAAGACTTCAATGTCTTCGGCATTGATTTCCATTTCCATAGCATGGAGGACTATTTGGTTGGTAGTGACTAGGGGTATGATCCTAATGTCGACGGCTCCGGTGAAGTATTCTTCATTGTCTGGGTTGAGTGTGAGTCTGACGTCATAGAATGTTGGGATGGTATCTCTGGGGAGAACGTATGCAGCTGCCCGTTCCTGTTCAGTCAGAGCGGATAAGAGCTCGGTTGAGGGCTCAGCTATGGGTACGGCGAATGCCGCCCCGATGACTGTTAGAAGTGTTAGTAAATACATTTCTGGAAAAGAAGAAATAATTGAATTAGATAGTTATACGTTACCAGGAACAATGGAATAATAGATAAACTTTCAGCAAAGATCATTTTTCTTTCTAGATGCGCACCGGATGTGATTCAAATGCTTGGTAATAACTGTCTAGTGCCTCCTATTATTTCAAAGAAGACTTTCCTAAAGATGTACTCCACGAGCGAAAGGAATTACAAGAACAACTTAAAACAGTAAGAGAATATGGAAAAAAGGGCTATATTAAAATACGACAAATTAATTGTACTGGAAGAAAGTAAATATACACTATTACCTCTTTTGAAATAAGAAAAAAATACTAAAACTTTAATAAATTGCCAAGATAAAGACTTAACCCCTTTATTCATAAACGTTGCTTAAAAATAAGTGATGTTTAAACGTCATAAAATCTATGGATAACCAGTCGTTAATCATTACTTAACTTTAAGCAACGTTTATGAATAAGAGGGTTAGTGTTAGTTCGTTTTAATCTACAGCCCGACTTCACCCACGGCTGGAAGTAGCCCTTTCATTGCTTGTGCCAATCCCCACGCTTTAGTACCAGTGTTAGTTACTCATAAACAATTCAGTTGGCAAATCTTTAGAATCAATTCAGGTAGATACAACTATAATAATAAAACTAATTTAAGTACATAGGTATTTCAGTAGCGTTGTGTTCAAGACTACATTTTAATGATAAACAAAAACCGGTCAAATGCGATTCCGACTCGCATACGAAGGGTTCCGTGCCACCGTACAATATTTAACACTACATATTTAAAAAAAAAAACGAAACGAAGAATATTTTTCATCATAAGTTTTAACAATCGCAAAGATATCTTTGTATTTATTAATGATATTGTGAATTCAAAAGTTATTGAATGCAGTTGCAGAAAATTGCCATATTTAAGCAAAATACCTTATGAATCGGCGTTTTTAGTATTTGTTTATCTATTAAATACAGTAAATGGTACATGATATACAGAAGTTTCAAATTATATTGTATTAAATTTAACAACTAATATATATATATATATATATGCGGCAATAGAGATACAACATCTGTGAAAATTTCAACTGTCTACCTATAATGGTTCATGGGATACAGCCCACTGACAGACAGACGAACAGACGGACGGACAACGGAGACTTAGTAATGGGGTTCCGTTTGGCACCCTTCGAGTATGGAACCCTAAAAACTGTGGTAATGACATGTATTTTTAATCACTTTAAGTATTTAGGTAAGATTAGCTATCAGATAAGATCATAGCGCAATAGAAATTAGCACGCGACTAATTAGTATGCTAATAAGTACCTACTACACATAATATAACGGCATAATAGGGGGGAAGCCATCAAACGGGCACAAATCCAGACTCCAGGCTGCTACTGAGAAATTCCATATAGAAAAACCCAATATCACTTTGCCCAACCTGGGAATCGAACCCAAGACCTCATGTTCAGCAGTTGCGCTTGCGACCACTAGACCAACGAAGCAGTTCGTGTAAGAAGCAGAAAATAAAAAATAATATCTTTGAAAAGACTATTTAATTTTAGATTATTAATTATTTTGGCAACTGATTCTCTATTATCTTACCGACCATCTCAATTTCTGAAACATTGATGATTTTAATAATAATGATGTACGTACTACGTGATGTACGTGATGTACGTAGGTACTATGGAGGTTTTAACCGAGCGTGCCATTGCATGCAACCTTCGCGAGTTTAAACGTTGATTATTTTAAGAAGACAAAGATTGATTTTGAAAGTTCGAATAGGGGAAGAAAAAAGTAAGAAAAAACAATATATTTGACAGTCGGCCTCCCGGCCCTGGCTGATGTACATATACATAAAAATGGGAGTCTTGTATATGTGCTTTTAAAGAGTGAAGTCAATATAATTATAAACTGCTTTGCCGTATTTAATTTTCTTGTAATTTAGTTATCTCCCGCACACATTGCAATCGACAAAAAACACTACACAACACAAAATACTTAATAGTATGCTTGGCTTCCATATACGGCCTGGCAGATTATTATCACAGTACCTATGTCATTTTTGTAATTATGGACAACCATGTTTCCAAGTCTCTGACGATGTTGCCCCTCGAGACAGTAAAATGATGTCAAGTAAATATTAATAATGTCAGCAGGATGGGCATTAGCATCCTCTTTAAAAAGTAAGATCTCAATATCTTTTTGTTAATAGGTACTCATCTCTAGTTTCCGAGACAGACAATAAAGTTGTTTCTAAGATGTGTATTCACTTAGGAGGTACCTATTCTAAACTATTTGATGGATTTTGGTACGGTTTTTGCTATAATTTAAATATTTCTTTTGAACAGTATAAAACTAAAAAAAGTTTGATATTTATTTATTTATTGATTTAGGATCTCCAACAAAATTTATAACTAAGTAGGTGTACTCCTTCACTTATAGGGAGACCACAGCATTCACAATAAATATAACAACTAACCTAACAAAGTTAAAATAATTAATAATTGGTAAAAATTTGGAAGAAATTTAATAAATTTTTAAGGGACTAAGTAATAAAAAATATATAAATTTAAAAAATATATATTTTTTATTACCCATGTCCTTTAAAAAAATATTAAAATTATTCCAAACTTTTACCAATTATTAAAGCGAAGAAACGGCAGGTCGATAGTGCTTCATAAAACATCGAATAAAGAAGTGTCTAGAAACCACGTCTACCTAAATCAGCAACATAGGTATTATTATTTCAAAATTGTGTTTGTGAGTTGGTAACGCAGTCACGTCCCTAGGCAAGGAATGCAGCGCTCCGAATTTGCATAGATGATGCTTCCATCCTCTCCGCAAGTTGTTAGAACTCCCAGAATATAGAAGTGAATCACGTGACTTTAAGTTTGTGTAACTTTCATAGGTAATAGATATCACCAATGATGTGAAGACAGAAGGGCAAAGGAAAAGCTAGATACATCATCTATAGCTATATAAATTTATCCTATACATAAAAAAAAATATAAAAATCTCTCAATAACTCTCACGCCTGTCTCTCTCTCTCTTCAATCTCTCTCTTTCTCTCTCTCTCTATAAATATTATAAATTAAATAGGGGGCTGTAAAATATCAGCACACGGGTCGATCGAAGGTTAAGCTACGCCTGCCACGGTCTGTTCGTAGATGGGTGACGATCCATTATACATATATCATACATTATGTCTATCCAGACCCCGCCGCGCCTCAGAAAGCGCACTTTATGCCGTAGATCCAGGCTGTCACTCGTAGATCAGTCGTTACGGGTAGTCAGAAGCTCAAAAAGTCTGACAACCAGTCCTACCCAGGGGTATCATGTTACCCAGTAACTGGGTTGTGGAGGTCAGATAGATAGTCGCTCTATGTAAAATACTGGCATTCAGCTGCATCCGGTTAGACTGGAAGCTGACCCCAACATAGTTGGAAAAAGGGCGAGGCGGATTGATTGATTCACACATTTTAAATTCAATTCGCTTTTCGTGTCTGTCTGTGTGACCGCGTTGTTCTTCTAAACTGCCCGACGGATTGTGATGCAGTTTACACCATAATATAGAGAATTTATTCCGAAAGGTTTATGTGAACTAATATTAAACTTAACTTATACAAGGTGTAACATCATCATCATCATTTATGTTTGTATAACTCGTCAAAATGTTGTTTATAATGATGATTACAATGATCCCTTAAGAGGTTGTGCGATAATTATGTTACATCTTGTATACAGTGTGAGTCTTTATAATGTGCACATATCGAAATGAGGGAATCTATGCTTAATTTTATCGACGGAAAAAATGTTAAAAAAAATCTAAATATTTATTAATATTTTTTATGGATTTTTAAAAAAAATTGTTTGCTTTTGTGACCCCAGTGTATACAAAACTGTGTAACTTTTAAACTAAACGATTTATCACGATGAAACAAACTCTATAATGTTTGGAAGTAATTAGGTGTCGTCATAAAATAAAAATTATGGAAAAAAAATAGCCACATTTAAAAATAAACATTTTTGTTTGGCAAAAATCTGATTTTTTTTCATTAATTTTTACAAAAATTGTAAAATTTCTCAATAACATGCCCTCATCACCTTCTTTTTTTATAACTTTAAGTTATTCTTCATTGTATTAGGAACCTAACGGTAAAAATTGCATGTTTTTAACTCAACCCCAACATTTTTTATCAACTGTCAAAGAAAGGCCCAACGCATAGCTATTGTTTAGCAGGTAGATAAACTTTCTTTTGAATGTGCGCAGGTCGGGGAGGTAGGGCCAGCCAAAGGAACTTGAATTATGACAGATGTCAGACTGGCAGTCGCTCCGAATTATTCGCCGCTGCTACATGTGTTTCGGTACTTTCGTTCGCTGGACTTTCATAACTTTCGTTCGCTGCTACATGATGCCGCGTTTAAGTGAATTTTCCCCGGCACACATCGCCGACATACATTTTTATTATGGAGTGGGACAAGGAAGTGCCAGAGCTGCGCGCGCGGCTTACATAGCTGCGTATCCTAACAGGCAACCAGTGCCATCTGCCCGAAACTTCCAGGAAGTTCACAGAAGGTTGTCGATCACTGGACTTGGATCAAGTAGAGATCGTCGCGAGCCACCTCAAGTAATTATTGATGCGGCTACTGAACAAGCAGTATTAAGTGATTTGTTTGCTGATCCATCCATAAGTACTAGACGACTGGCTCTTCGTCACGGAATATCCCAAAAATCAGTGTGGCGTATTTTAAAGAAAGAAGGATTGCATCCTTATCACTATCAAAGGGTGCAACATCTACATGAAGACGTAGACTGGCGTCCAAGGTGTGTGATGTCCACATGGATTCAAAGAAAAACCAGAGCAAACCTAAACTTTCCAAGAAAAATACTATGGATGGACGAAGGGACATTCACTAGAGACGGTATTACTAACTGTCGAAATTTACACAGATGGTGCCGCGCAGGTGAAAACCCGAAACTGAAACGGTCATCTACTTTCCAAGTAAGATTTTCGATAAATGTTTGGGCTGGTCTTATCGATAACATGTTGATTGGACCAGTCATATTGCCGAGAACGTTGACTGGTGAAAGATTTTTAAGTCTATTGAGAGATGATATGCCTCAGTTATTGGAAGATGTCCCACTGGCTGTGCGTCAAAGGATGTTTCTTCAGATGGACGGATGTCCTGCCCATTACGCTACAAATGTAAGAAGATTTTTAAACGAAAATTATCATGACAAATGGATCGGCCGGCAAGGACCTGTAGGGTGGCCTGCGCGTTCACCCGATTTGACGCCCCTTGATTATTTCCTATGGGGGACCATGAAGCAACGCGTCTACAGTACCCCCATCAACAGTGAGGCCGATTTGCGTGACCGCATAATAAACTGTGCGAATGATATTCGCAATGATCCCGAAATGATAAGGAGAGCGACACACCAAATTCTAATTCGCGCGGCTTTGTGTTTACAACAACGAGGTGGACATTTTGAGAACCTGATGCATTAAATTTTGTATTTAATAATAAATGGGTTTCAATTGAACTCTTTTGCATTAATTATCATCCCAAACAAACCACCCTTATGAGAACAATACGATTCCGCGTTCGGAGTGCCATCTTTGAAACGACCCGCGCGCATTCACAACAAAGTTAACAAAAAAAAGTTTATCTACCTGCTAAACAATGTGCGTAGCTATGCGTTGGGCCTTTCTTTGACATTTGATAAAAAATGTTGGGGTTGAGTTAAAAACATGCAATTTTTACCGTTAGGTTCCTAATACAATGAAGAATAACTTAAAGTTATAAAAAAAGAAGGTGATGGGGGCATGTTATTGAGAAATTTTACAATTTTTGTAAAAATTAATGAAAAAAAATCAGATTTTTGCCAAAAAAAAATGTTTATATTTGATTATGGCTATTTTTTTTCCATAATTTTTATTTTATGACGACACCTAATTACTTCCAAACATTATGGAGTTTGTTTCATCGTGATAAATCGTTTAGTTTAAAAGTTACACAGTTTTGTATACACTGGGGTCACAAAAGCAAAGAATTTTTTTTAAAAATCCATAAAAAATATTAATAAATATTTAGATTTTTTTTAACATTTTTTCCGTCGATAAAATTAAGCATAGATTCCCTCATTTCGATATGTGCACATTATAAAGACTCACACTGTATAATAAAGTAATGTCGATGTTTTGTCAATTCATAATATCCATGAGTTGCAGGGGCGGTTCGTTGGTTCAGGTCTAGGTGAAAATGAAGCGACACTAATTTAATACACGGGTAGGGTTAGTGGCCAGTAATCATAAAAATTATAAGAAGATCAAATAATTCGAATTAAAAAAAAATAATTTTCGAACAAACTAAATAATAAAGCTCTCTCTTTCCTTCAATTCGCCTACTCATTGCACGTTATTCGTTTTAATTTCATTGATGCGATGTTATGATCCGTGACCGTGGCAAATGACCTCTGCGCTACAGTTCTTTAAGTACAGGTTGCTCCAAGATGCTAGTTTAGAGAAAAAAATAATAAATAATGAAATTAAAATATCTTCATAAAACAAAAACGTGTATGCGTGTGTTAAATTAATGTCGCCGTTAATAACTTTAAAAACTATTTACTTTCAAATTATATTTAAAAAAAATTAAATCCTACTATCAAGCCATTTTATATGATTTGTCACACGGCACAATTAGCAAATTTTTTTTCTCTAATTTTTCCCCCAAAAGTGTACCCCATATTCAAAAATTATTTATTTACGTTACATGTTCGTATTCGGGTCACAGAAATTCGTATGTGTACAAAATTTCAATTTAATCGGTCTAGTAGATCCGGAGCAAATTGGCTGTGACAGACGGACAGACAGACAGACACACGAGTGATCCTATAAGGGTTTCGTTTTTTCATTCGGACGTACGGAACCCTAAAAAAGGCTACACCAACAAGAACGCGGCTAATAAATTGAAGAAAAAGGCATGACACCTAGTCTTACTACTTAGTTTTGTTATTTACGTCAATTACTTGGGAGGTATTAATAGATTTTTAACTAATTCATAATAAACTAGCAGCGCTCCTCGGTTTCATCCGTACAAGTCTCGATCCAGAAATTAATCCAGTTAATCCAGAAGCCCAATTCCCGTAACTAAAAACGGTCAAAATCTAGTCGCAATCTCATCTCAGCGACAATCAAATGTCAAAAACTTGTCAAAAATGTAGGGAAAGTATAGGTATTTTTGACATATTGAGACTGAGATCAGACTGTCATCATCATCTTCCTGCCCTTGTCCCATGTTACTTGGGGTCGGCGCAACACGTTTTCTCTTTCCATTTTCCCCTGTCAAAAGTCACTCCCTTCTCTTTCATATCATTCCTCACACAATCCATCCATCTTTTCTTTGGCCTTCCTCTCCCTCTCCATCCATCAACATTTATATTCATCACTCTTTTAGTCACATGCGTTTCCTCCCTCCTCTTCACATGTCCATACCAAGCCAAACGATTTCCTTTCAACTTTTCTGTCACTGGCGCCACTTTCAAACTTCCCCTTATATACTCATTTTTTACTTTATCCAATTTCGTCACTCCACACATCCATCTCAACATTCTCATCTCCGCTGCATGCAATCTTTTTTCATCCGTCTTCTTCACGGCCCAGCATTCCGATCCATACAGTACGACAGGCCTTATCACGGACTTATAAATTTTTCCCTTTAATTTGAGGGGCATCCGTGGGTCGCAAGTTGTTCCTGTGACCTGTCGCCATTTCATCCATCCTGAGTTGATCCGGTGTGCTAGACTGAGATCAGACTGTGAACGTTCTTAAAATTACGGGAATTGCCCCTTAGGATATAAACTATCTGTGTATCAAATTTCATCCAAATCCGCTCAGTAGTTTTTGCGTGAATCAGTAACAAACATCCAACCATCCATCCTCACAAACTTTCATGTTTATACATAATATTATTATTAGTAGGATATAGTGGGATTGTCAAATATCCTGTCTGAACAAAATTTAGGTACTATCGATATGTTATCGTTTAACACTATTGGAATTAAGTTGATTGAAAGCATTAGTTTATCGTATTACAAGTACTTAATGATAAGTATTATTAATGATAATAATTCACTATTATGGGCATAATTACATATGTATATTACAGTGGTCAGTACAGTGGAAATCTTTTTACCCGACAGCCAAATGTTTTTCACGTGTACCTATGTATCTTTGTATGTATGATTACACTTTATACCCTCGAAGCATCCTAACAGCTGAATGGATTCTAATACATGAGGTTATTTAAAAAATGGCGGATTTTACACGTTATACACTTTACCTAGCCTTTTTCACAACACATTAGGGTCGGCTTCCAGTCTAACAGGATGCAGCTGAATACCAGTATTTTACACTGCCTATCTGACCTCCACATCCCAGTAACTGGGTAATACGATACCCTTTAGTAAGACTGGTTGTCAGAATTTTGGCCTTCTGACGACCCGTAATGACTGTCAAAAATCCACGAATGACAACCAGGAGCAACGGCTTAACGTGCTTTTCCAGGCACGGAGGGGTATTGATATGTAAAGATGGTCACCCATCCTCGGACCAACCGTGGCAAGTAGCTTAACTTGATCGATCGACCCGTGCGGCTGTTATTTCTTAGCCACGAGCACCTCACGCCCCTTTACATGTAACACACTAAGATGTTGAAAAAACCAGAGCGGCAATTCCGGTAATTTAAGAACGTTCGCAATTCTAATCTCATTCACAATCTGTCAAAAACTATGTAGCGTTTACGTACATTTTTGACATTCGATTGTCGCTGAAATGAGATTGCGACTAGATTTTGAACGTTTTTAATTACGGGAATTGGCTTTCTGAGTGCAACTAAAAACTTCAAAACAAGATAATGTTTTGAACGTTTTAGTTGCAGACGGTTTTTTTTGCGTTTGCTCTTAATGCATTCGCACCTTTTTCTTTTAGCTCAACACCTACAGCTGTGTGGTGCGTAAATCTCAAAACTTGACGTTTATTTATTTATTTATTTAAAATTTATTTTTGTTCCACAACTAAGATTAAAAGAAATATAAGTCCGAGTGCTGATATAATTTATTTATTGCCCAATTGCTTGGTATTCTGCCGTCAATGAAATCTAGAATCGTTTAGGTTTAGTTAAAAAAAAAATAGAGTTTGGTATGGGAAATCCATATGAAATAAAAACCCCATTCTTCATTCTTAAAACAAATATTTTCAATCGATTTTTTGTTTATCAAAACTTCAAACGTAATTTTCACAGAGATTATTGTGATACGATAGACGGTGCATACCTACATTGATATCGAATACTTATCTATAATATTGATAAGATTGTTTAACAATCCACTTGACATGGCCAAAGACGGAGTTACCCAATCGTTTGAAGAAGGAGGTGTTGGAGTTATTCTGATAGGTATTATGATATTGAGGAGTACCTACGTATGCATGGCCGTACTCATGTACGGTCGTTAGGGATTTCCTAACATGTTTCGAACTTATTTGGTGCTCCTGGACATGAGGTCAATCAACTACACCGGACACATACAACATGTATCAGACAGATATTATATTGTGTTTATGAGAACTGAACAATTTTTTCTTCGGCTTCCCTCTAATGAAAGTTGTAGCTTCGCTACTGCTTTGTTCGGATATATATTTAGTTTTAGAAATTCAAACACGATTTAAAAATTGTTATTGTATAAATGAATTGAATTGAACTACTTACTACTGAAAAATTGTTTTTGCACTTGATATCCTAATTCTTGAGGAAGAATATAAGCTAGGTTTTAACATCACGCTAGGACCCGTAAGAGCTGAGTAAAAAAAAAGTCAGAAAGAACGAAGTAATGTCGCGGGTCCGGCGGAACAAAAAATTTGACGCGGTTGAAGTCGTGGGCTGAAGCTAGTGTATGATAGGTAGGTAATGCCATCTATTGATGTTGGGGTGAACTATTGACTTCTTATGTTTCAAGCGACATATTGTTACCCCACGTTTACACCCATAAACAAAATGTGATACTTGATGTCGTGCAAAAAACATGTACTACCGTACATAATTATTATATTGTACATCAGACTTGTATTGTAAATGTTTTTTTTTTTTACTTTTTTGCCTTTTTCGATAAGTTTTCTACAAGTTTTGTATACAACTAGTATTTCCAGCTTGTTTTAGGAAAACCCTCTTTATTAGACATAAACAAATAAATAATGAAAATATTATAAAATATTTATTTTGCTTCGTGTATACATGAGATGATACGTAGAAGTATAAAAAACAAAAGAAAATGTAAAATGTTTCAAATAAAGAAGAATAAAAATAAAACTAAAAAGAGGTTTTATATCTTCTTGTTGGCTCTAATACTGTTGGTGTAATCGTGGAGACCAGTCCTTACTTTCTTAACACCTTGCGGGACACTAAACGTCCACAGACGTCAGAACAATAAAACCTCTGTTGTGTCTCGTTCAGTGTCCCGGAAAGTATTAAGTTTGTAGCTTATGTGTGTCCTGAAGGCCAATTCTCGTATTCAAAAAACGATAGAACTGAAGTCGCAATCTATCTCAGCGACATTCAATGCCAGGAAATTGACAAAAATCTAGATAAACTAGAGGATTTTTGACAGATTGAGATTTGAATGCGAACGAACTACGTACGGGGATTCCCTATTGTATCAGACCAGAATAGTGGCATTTCCGTTACAATCTATGAATATGATTTCTATGTGAGCTGTCAAGGCCACACAGATAATGAGTTTATGAATATTGTTGATAATTAAAGATTATATTGATGACAAAAAGGCGTGGGATTGAGCTGCTCCAACAATTTTTTTTTTTTTTTAAATATACATACTGATTTTTTTTTGTTCTTTTCTTTTTGCTATTTTTTTTCTTACATACACATTGCCATTGATGAATTTTATATATACAATGACATGAATATTTACTTTGTAAAATGTAATATTATTTTAATTACTGTGAATGTGAAGACTATGTGGGTCCTTGTTTTTTTTTTTTTTTTTCTGTCAGCTAGCAGCTGGCATAGTTTGCCAGTTTGAGTAAATTATGCGGCCTACCCAAATGTCCTTTCTTTGGTATTGTTCGTCGAATCGTTGAGCTCCTTAACTTTTATGTTGAGCTGTACGATTACTGACAGATGCTTGCACTGACTGGACAGGTCCACTCAATCTGTGTGGTTCTTTCCTCAAAAGACCATTTCAGACACCAACCTACATGGTCTTCACATGATCTGATCAAGATTATGTCTGGACTTTAAAAGAGACTGTGACCTCTGAGTTTGTTTCGGCCTTTCTTCTCAGAGTAGTCAGATAGGAAACGCCGGCCTCATCTTGTTTAAAAAAAAAAATGTTTGACATGTAAAAGTGTTTGTATAAACCTACTTACAGAAATAAAATCATTTATCATTTAACACTATGTACCTTTGCATTTTGCTAATAACGAATACGTGTTTATTTCTTAACACAAATCACCTTGAAAAGAAGTTAAATTTTAAGTCCATAAATAAACTAACTAAGTATAATTTTAAACTATGACTGGAATATTAAAAAAAACCTTCATAACTACGCATCGTCCAAATGTAAAACATCCTTATTAAAGTTGACGTGCATAAATTAAACTTGTAGGTATATTATCTTTATCAACATTCCGTATCCTAATTTACGATGATAAAGATTACAAAGAAGTCGTCTGATAGGAATCGATATATTTTAATTAGTGCACTGTGTATATTTATTGCGATATAGTTAGGTATATCTATTCAAAAAACGGAACTTACATCCCATTTAACCCCTCGCATGTTGAAATTACAGAAAAAATTAAAACGTCATTGTGTCTAAACCTATGGGGTTCATACGACACGCAAAGACTGGTCGCAAAAGGCGATTAACAATAAGGATAAAATTGTCAAAAGATAGCCACTATAGTATTTCTGATTGCTAGTAGGTAATAACAGACTGTGATCATCTATTCACCGGCCAAGCATGATTATGATCATTCATCATCAACATCTGTCTAGCCTACCAACTATGTTGGGGTCGGCTTCCAGTCTTTTTTACATGGAGCGACTGCCCATCTGACCTCCACATCCCATGATGATAATCATTATGATTGTTCGTTGGGATGCACATTTTCAGCTCAAGTTCACAGACTTATTTTATGATGTTATAGTTAACGATAAGGTAAACCAAAACAAGTTAAAGATTCTAATCAGTTTAAGCATCAGAAATCATTACGGCATTGGTCATCGTTCTGAGGAATGGAAGGTTGTTACAGTCCTGGCATAAAGAGTCAAATTTTACGTGAATGATAGCATAATCAGCCTATAATGTTCCCACTGCTGGGACACAGGCCTCCTCTCTTCTAGAGGGAGTGAACAGTGGCCTAATGCGGGTTGGTAGATGTCACATATCTTCGAACTTTTGGTTCTAGGACATGCTGGTTTCGTCACGATGTTTTCCTTCACCGTTTTGAAAGCAGTGGTGATGAAATAATTTGCACAAAGTAAAGCGCCTGTCTGGGTTCGAACCTACGGCCTACAACTCGTAAGTCGCAGTCATTACCATTGGGCCGCCACCGCTCTCACTGTTGTGATAAGTGATTGATACACATTGATGGGCAAATTGATCGTCTACCAAATGCAATTGAAGCGATTGACAATATTACTACAATAGAAATTGATGGCAATTGATATATTGCAATTGATCGTTTCGGGAACCCGTAAGCCCACTAATATTATTAAAAGCACATTTAGCTTGATTAGAAGATTATTAGAAGCCTCTTAGAATTAATAAACTCTCAAAAATATGTTATTTTCACACATGGGAAGCCACTCTTTAATCATAATCGTAATAACAGAGGGGCAATTACCGTAATTTCACAGTCTGATCTCGGTCTCAATATGTCAAAAATATCTATAATTCCTACATTTTTGACAAGTTTTTGACATTTGATTGTCGCTGTGATGAGATTGCGACTACATTTTGAACAATTTTAGTTGCGGGAATGGGGCTTCTGATCGATGTACATATTTCTAAGTTACTACTTAGAAAACATACCAAATAAAAAAAAACAGACTCACCTATGTATTTACCTGAACACTACTACAATGAAACTAAATAGATGACCCGCAATATCTGTGGAACGTGACACAACCATTATCACTACAGTCGATTAATAAAAATAATCTACCACGATTATAATAAGTCTTTAATTTGATACTTATTGTATGCCGTGGTTATGCTTCTATCTTTTCACAAGTACATTTTTATTTATTTATTTTATATTCATCTACACACAGTAAAATAGATACAGATACGTCATTATAAATGTAAGTATTGAGTACAAAGGTACTGCTTATTTATTAAGAAATTTCTTCCAGCAGACCTGCGAAGGAAGAAATGAAAAAGAAATATAGTAAAAAAAAATCAGCTGTTCCCTACATTTTGAAGAGTTATGCGAACATAAATGTAGGGATCAGCTGATTTTTTTTCGCGATTTCAGGTTTGGTCCTATAGTAAAAGTTGTTCATAATGATGAGTACAATGACCACTTAAGAGGTCGTGCGTTAATTATGTTACGCCTCGT
The DNA here is from genome assembly GCA_947568875.1 of Fissipunctia ypsillon. NCBI lineage: Eukaryota > Metazoa > Arthropoda > Insecta > Lepidoptera > Noctuidae > Fissipunctia > Fissipunctia ypsillon. The sequence continues at coordinate 22,019,000 of OX387649.1, forward strand.
ATATACTTAAATAAATAAATATGCTAAAATATATAAGCGTATAAACATAAATACATAAATTCTCACAGTTGAGAAAACAGGTAATGCTCTTTTACTCTAATAATAAACACTTACAAATTATTAGGTGCACAAAATAGCTGACCGGTAAGATTAGCCTTCGTAAGTAGCTATCTAGCTGACTGGCTAACGTTTTGGTGATGGTATGGGCTATTTCTATTTAAAAAAAATAAGTATCGGGTGATCAGGTGCTAGACCACCACCTCTTAAAGCAGTATTATTTTAATCTTACTTGAGTGTGGGAAAAAGATGGAGCTAGACGTCCTGTATAGCTTCATCTCTTTCTCGCACTGAAGTAACATTAAAATAATACTGCTTTAAGAGGTGGTGGTTGGCCCCCAGGGCGCTACATATTATATCAGACAATGCGATGTCAAAAAAATAAGAAATTGTTACAATTTCACTACGGATATTGTTTAATAAAGCAGAATGTATGAAGGACACTTGCGGAACGGTTGGATTGCCACTTATCACCTGTCGGGTTTATTAAACAGGACCCTGTTGCTGCAGAAACCATCTATCAAATCCAAACTCAGGAGGTTTCGTTTCTACAATAATGCCCAACTCAAAAAAATAAAGCCTCATCGGACCAAAAGACAATTCAATCTATGATTTTATTTATGTAATAAATAATCAGGATTACACCGAACTTATCTTAATAATTCTGATTATGTTATTTATTTCTTTACTATGGTGGAAAAATCGATATCAATATTGGACGAAAAAGCACACGTATTAGCTACAACGATCCATATTGTTTACGATGGTCTTGTTATGGCTAACCTGGTTGGCACAGTAAAAAATGTATCAAAGATTTGACGGTTTTTTTTTCACAATAAAAATGTTTTCTCTAGTATTTAAAGGCTCCTGCAAACGCGAAGCGACACAAAGGCACCGCGTGGCGCTCGACGAGCAGGAGCCTTTAAGAAGGTGCAATGCCTTGATTCTTGCACTTGATTACTTCTGTTTTGTGCTCATAATTATAATGTAGATCTATTTTTTTTTATTTTTTTGATTACTGTTATCTTTTTGTATGCACATGTTTCTGTTACAAATAAATCTATTATTCTTTCTTCTTTCACCCCAAATACGTGATGACTATTGGGACTAATATGTTCTATCAATAAAACAACTATTCTATATCAACTTAGCCTATCGCAGTCCACTGCTGGACATATGTCTCTCTCCCAGGCTGCGCCACAACACCCTATCCTCCGCCTTCCGCATCTAGTCTGCCCCAGCCACCTCTTGAAGGTCGTCAGTCCATCTAGCTGGGGGGCGTCCCACGCTTCGCATGCCGATACGCGGTCTCCACACACAACAACCAAAACTATTACCGGTTAAAGAAGCAGTGCATATCAAATGTAATTAATTGCCGGGATGCAAAAAGGATAACTAGCATATAATACTGGTTCATTTTTTTAAATATATTGTATAATAAATATCTCGGCTGCTTCGTTGGTCTAGAGGTCGCAGGTCGCTACTGTGGTAGGTTAGGCTGTAGGTCACTACTGCTGCGCATGAGGTCCCGTATTCGATACCCAGATCAGACAAAGTGTTATAAGGTTTTTCTATCAGGAATTTGTGATTGATTTGTGCCCGGTTGATGGTAATAGCCTGTCTCGCTTCCTGTTACATGGGACTTAAACATAATTGGCGAAATATGAGTGTACTATTATGGTATACCTCTCTTAGCCCTTCGGGGTTTACAGGCGTGATTTTATTATATGTTATAATAAATGTCGCGAATACATTTTTCATTGTCAGATTTCTTTGATCTGAGGAATACATTTTGCATTTTCTCTCTCGTAAAGTAAGCACAGCGGGTGATTGAAAACTCAGCCCTAAAAGTGGTTACCGCTTCGTCTACGTCCATAGTATTGACGGGTCTCCTTTCAGAACACACCGTTGCCTCGCTCCAGATAAATTTATATAATTCAAAGCAGTCTTACAATTTGCAGGAGAGCACTTAATTTCCTCGTCGCGCTTCACCGGGACAAGTAAACAGTACACAAACTGCACAAACAGCCTCCACGATGGATTATTTTATGTATTTTCTTCAACGAACTTGTTATTCGATTAAATTTTGTTTCTGATTGTTGAATTTATCCCTAAGTTAATAATCAGACTTAACGATTTAAATAAATTTTGGGACACTGTGAATTTCTCATTTAGCGTGGGAAAAATTAGCAACAAAAATCGTAAATAAACAAACACCCTGCAAGGAACCCACAGCAGCCAATTTCTCATCCACCCGATCAACCTTCGGGTGCAAAAGAATTTGACTGTGCACTAATGGCCGATTCCCATAATTTACGGACAGTTATTGGTTAAAATGAAGACTCTTGTATCTACCAATAATGAAGCAAAGACCTCATAGCTTTGCATAGTAGACTCTCCCATATGGAAGTAGCTACCACAGGTAAAATTTGCTTAGGAATCTATTTATATGCCCAGTTTGGCATTAAAAAATGCTAACATTGGTAAGCAAACGATTCGGTTTTGTTTATAGAAACCCAGCATTATTGTAAACTACTATCCCTAGATGGGTCGATTGTGTGAGGAATGATATGAAAGAGAATGATAGCGCGACGATTGACAGGAGAATGGAAGAAGAAAATGTGTTGCGCCAACCCCGAGTAACACAGGACACGGGCAGGAAGATGATGACTTACTGTGTCCTAGTAACTGTTTCGGAAAATATTCAGGCACTCAAAAATATTCACATCACTAAACAATAATAAAACAAAATAAAATCAGAAAGACGTTTGTTTTTACAAATAAGTACATGCAGAATAAAGGTAAAGTACCTTCGAAGTTATATTAACAAAATTGCTATCTAGTTGCACGTGTTTAAAACAATAATATAATTAATAATAAGTATGGCTGTTTACTTTTACAGCATATAAAACTGTGTAGTATTTACCATTCGGACACAACACACGCTTGTCTCCATTCTAATTTGAACCTTTTGTCTATGTTCATAAATGTCACGTTAACGTGCGCTTATGATTTGCAACAGTTATTTTGTATTCTAACTATAATCTTTAAATACTAGTTACATAGTAATGATGATGTTTGTGGTATTAACATAAAATACGGATTTCTTTGTTGCAGGAAAATGCTGTAGTTTCCCTAGTGCCTGCTCCTGATGTAATGATAATTGACGTCATACATTAAATAATTATAGAGTGACACAATAGCATATTAAATGAAAAATGCTATTGTGTAATTAAATCAATCCGATAGATGTTATTTCCAATATTGAATAACTGAGTGTAATTTATAGAAAGACCACTGAGAGTCGTAAACTGGCAAAAACCTCCAGCAAAAATGCTCAATCTTTAGAGATTGCTGATTGGGCTGGTTGAACCAAAGTCAGATAACTTTTATCCGCGGAATAAAATTGACGTCTGACAAATATTTTATGGAAAATCTGGCAAAAATTAAAAATTTATTCGCTGGATTAGACTTATACTAGATATAAAAGTTTGGTTGAATTCGCCTTAAGCCACAAGTATACAGTTATCGAACCATCCTGCATTCCTCATCGTTAACGAGCCCACTTACTGCTATCATACCGCAGTTGATATTCAAGACGCGGTCCGTCTGAAGTTATTCGTATTGCCATAGCAAGACGAGGGTCGACACCGCACCAAGATTCAGTTCAGGTGGGATAACACTTTCATGTTATTAGCTTTTACAGTTTACATAGTGGCTACACAATGGTGAGGAATGGGATAATTTGTCTTAAGTCTTTCTTTTCCTGTGGGAATGCGCATGCGCACGGTTGAGAGAAGTGGGTAAGTGTGATGATTATTCTTGTTGTTGTTATTGTTATTAGTAATTAACTGCTTATTTATTTTACTTCGATGGTCCTAGTTTATCATTTGTGACTTCGAGTTACAGCTATATATAACTACCAGCTTTCATCCGCGTGAAATTTCTGGTTTCTCTCGCGCTGTTACTTTGTTATCACTTAGCGCTCGTTCTCACTTTTTTTTTCTTTTTGCTCGGCTTCTAAGGGTCCTAGCGAAATGTTACACACCCTATAGCCTTCCTCAAGAATTGCGCTATAAAATGCAAAAATAATTTTTCAAATCCGACTGGTAGTGACATATACGAGTATTAGCCCGTTCAAACAGTCAGTAAAAAATTAAATGCGTCGGTAACTAATAGACTTAGCGCATTTTTCTTACTTTAAGCATTTTTATACCCGTCGTAATTTCTAAACGAAAGGTCCGAATCAAATAATTTAAAAAGGAATTTACATGTACTTAATCAACCTTGATTATGAATTTATTTATTTGGATACGGATTAATAGGTACCATGTTTATGAAAACACCTTCGCAAATAATGCATTATTTTGTAACAAATTTGATTACCATTAAAAAAGTTATAGTGAGCCAACCTTAAAAGATAGACATATGCTATTGCGGACTTTTTTTAAACTTTTTAAGAGAAACAATTCCGTAATACATGAATTTTGGGTATCTTTAACCGTTTACGCAGCGCACGCAACGGAAGTTCTCAAAAGGAATAAATTATCCCCGTTTTTGCAACATTTTTCATGAATGCTCCGCTTCTATTAGTCGTGGCCGTGGGTGATGTTTTTAGCCTATAGCCTTCCTCGATAAATGGGCTATCTAACACTAGAAGAATTTTTCAACTCGAACTAGTGGTTCCTGAGATTAGCGCGTTCAACCAAACAAACAAACTCTTCAGCTTTGTAATATTAGTATAGATAGTTATTAGATACAACGTGTTCCTTTTGATATCTCATAACTCCAGGGGTCATTGTAGTCATCTAATGATGTCATACTAAAAGTTGTTCATAATTGAACAACTTTTACTATGGGACCAAATCTCAAATCTCGAAAAAAAAATCCGCTGCTCACATATGATGCCACTCCGCATTAAAACAATGAAAAAGGTTTTATGCGGAGTTGGCAGCGAAAGGCTTTGGTCTGGACAAGTGCATGGCAATCGCTTTTTTAATGTTTCTACAATGACTTTCGACAGGATTGACAAATTTTTGACGTTTCCATCAGCGTTTTCGCTGATAAAATATATTTGCGTAGACACCCTCAGGACCCATGCTGCAAAGAATACAGCCAAATTAAAACAAATTACAGAACCCAAAAAAAAATACAAAAATGATTTATATTGGCATAAAACAAATTCTAGAATTATTTGACTCCAGCGCTAGTTATAAACTGTGTTCTAGGAGCCAGAAATTTTTGGCTTATCTTACTTGACTCATTCGTGACATGACGTGATGGATTTTATTGAGATAAAAATCGAATTCCTTGTCTTCAGGCAATTTGTCTTGGCAATATACGAGTTTGTATTATTTTGTTGGCCAAGTACAATATTTAAATCATTTCAAGGTTCAAATTCGAGCAAATACTGATGTGACTTTTTCAATTCATATGTTCTTTCTAAGTTTGGAGAACGGGACTTGAGGCTAAGTAATAACAGCCGCACGAGTCGATATATAAGGTTAAGCTACGCTTGCCACGGTTGAACGTGAATGGATGACCGTCTTTACATACCAAGACCCCTCCGTGCCTCGGAAAGCACGTTAAGCCGTTGGTCCCGGCTGTCATTCGTGGATCTTTGACAGTCGTTACGGGTCGTCAGAAGCACGAAAGTCTGACAACCAGCCTTACCAAAGGGTTTTCTATTACCCAGTAACTAGGTTGTGGAAGTCAGATAGGCAGTCACTTCATTTAAAATACTGGTACTCAGCTGCATCCGGTTAGACTGGAAGCCGACTCCAATATAGTTAAGAAAAGGCAGGCAGATAATGTTGATGTACTTTCTAAGTTTATCATCACTGACGTCGGTGCAGGAAAATATGGTGAGGATACCTAGACATAACATAAACTCACGTCTTCATCCCATGGGGGTAGGCAGAAAAAAAAAACACGCCTGTAATCCTCGAAGGGTTAGGCAGAGGTGCACCTATAGTACACCCACATTTCGCCAGTTATGTTTTAAGTCCCATAATGTAATAGGAGGCGAGCCTATTGCCATCAACCAGGCACAAATCCAGACTCCGGGCAGCTACTGAGACATTTTGCCCGACCCGGGAATCGAACCCAGGACCTAATGCTCAGCAGTAGCGCTTGCGACCACTAGACCAACGAGGCAGTCAAGGATATCTAGACTTTTTAAATATAAGTCTGAAATCGCCAATCCACATTGAGCAAGCGTGGTGATCAATACTCGTGCCTTCTTTATATGAGAAGAGACCTTTGCCCTGCAGTGGGACAGTAATAGTCTGGTATTATTATTTAAATCAATCGTTTCCATCCATTACCCAAATTAACTCCTTCTAAAAAATACCTTTTTTAACGTATTAATATAAAATTAGCCGGCTTCTGAAATCATAATGACACCTTAAGAATATTCCCGACCCACATAGGGTCAGAAATAATAGTGATGTTATGTGTGGCCTCTCAAAGAGAATATGCGGAGTTTTCGCCCTGATGTCAGTAAAAAAGATAAGTGTCATTATCACAGATAAATTACACTTTTTTTTTTGTTTGAGTTGTGATGTCATTGCCATACAACGTGGCAATACCGCCAGACTTTTGGGCACATGACTATTCGACAGTGATGTGGAGGAATTTTTAGTAGTTCGTCGCCATTTTTAGTTGGTTGTTAGGTTAGGTTTAGTAACGATATTTTATTGAATTTATATTTGATGTGTATTGTTAGTTCGTTTTTTTTTTTTTTTTTTTTTTTTTTTATATTTCTCGGGACCCTAGGGTCCCGGACCTTTGAAAGGCATATGAGGGGCCGAAGCCAACTCGCAGAGGCCCGTTAGACGCTTTCAATGGAAATGAGGCACCAACCGACGATTATCCTTGTGCGTACTATGCAAGTGCACCCAAGGACAACTCACGGTTGGTGTAGGACTATTGCAGGATATGGAGACAAAAAAAAATTGGGCTATGGGTTTGGATGGCTAAAGTGGACTGGTTATCTAAAACTATGGAAGGACTATGGCCCCTGCCTGACCAATGTTTGATAAATACAATACACGGATAAAATGGCAGGGGGTGACTTGCACACTCAACAATGGGCCCCCGGAAACGGTCGCTAGCACATAGTGTCGTAGCGACAAGGGGGCAACATGTCTTGAGGTGCTTAAGAGGAGTGGAGAGGTATTCCACGGCTATCAGGACAATCCCGGAAGTACGGTCAAGTTCCCTACCAGCATCTTACTGGACTACTTCCTTCCTCCGAGCACGTTTGCTCTTGCGAATCTCTACTCAAGCCAGCCAATAAAGGCAAGAATGAGGTGGGAGGTCAGTTCTCGTCAGTGTTCACTCCAGCCGGCCAATAAAGGCAAGCCAGAGATGAGGAACATGACTTCTCCCGGGAGATAGGGTACGTGGGGTCGCTACTGCCCAGCAGCTCGCCACATGCTGCCCTGCGGGTTTCTGTATCTCTCTTGGTCTGGCTCCTCATCCTAGACCTGTTCCGGCAAAGAAACCTCCACCGGCACAGACCTAGAGTTCGGAGCGCGCAAGCCCCATCACGACGTCAACGTAGAGATACGGCGATGGGGTTAGTTAGTTCGTTTATTATTAATGTAAAAGAATTCATATAAAAAAGGGGAATTTATATAAATTATTCTCTAACTGTTCGCTTAGTCATCAGACTCATTAGGCATATTGTCAACTTATTTTGGGAAAAGTTTTTCTCCACTAGCCAACTTTATTAATGAAATTAAAACTCAAACCTGCTATTATAAATAAATTATTCCAGTAAAAATAAACGTATCTAATATTTTTCCATGAACTTACAGAATGAACAAAACCAGCTGGTACTTAGATTTCTCTTTCATAGACTAAAAGTATCATAATAAACCAGTAATAATGTACTAATGTGTTTGCTTTGGGAAGTGTTATATTTTAATTATAGTGAATAAGAAGACTATGTGGGTCATTGTTTTTTTTTCTCAGTTAGTTTTCACCAAGGAGTATCGTATTACCCAGTAACTGGGTTGTGGAGGGCAGTTAGATAGTCGCTCCATGTAAAATACTGGTATTCAGCTGCATCCAGTTAGAATGGAAGCCGACCCCAACATAGTTGGGAAAAGGCTAGAATGAATATTAATTAATTATTCAAAGCAGCAAAATATTTGAATGCTATTTGTGACGTTGCCAACCTTCAGAATGCACCCTTTTAAATAGATATTTTATCTTCGTATAAATTTAATTGATTATCTACTATATGCTGCTACTGTATGCTTAAAAATGGTTTAGTCATGTTGAGAGATGAATTAAAAGCGAATAACAAGAGGTATTTACAAAGCAGATGTGAGTGGAAACGCTGGGAGGGGACGACATAAAAAGTGAGGAGGAGAGGGAGGAGGACATAAATAGTGACCTTGTTGGTGATGTTCTTCAGAAAGGTCAGGTGCGTAGTACTCGCAACCGGCGTGCGAGTATGACCAGATGTTGAACGTAAACGAGGCAAATGGAGTAAGGATCGTAGCAGGTGGCGTTCTGTAGTTTTTGACTACCCCCATGGAAAGAAGGCGTGAGTTTATGTACGTGTGTATAAAATTCTCTACTGTCAACTCAAAGACCCACTACACTGAGCCAACGAGCTGCAGTTAGTGCTTCGATGCACGGGTCTATTAAATAAAATATGAAGTTTTTAACAGGCATTTTTAGCTTCTAATGCACTAACCTTTAGAAAAAGACGAGTAGCTTCGACATAGTTTTAGAAAGTATATATGAATAAAAGCCTTTTTATTTCTAACTGTATCTATATAACATTACTCCTGTATTTCCCCAAAGGGCAGAGAAAAAGAAAAAAAGAAAGAAAATACGTTTATTTGTGGTAAAAATGACGCAAAGCAAGAACACAAACACAAAAAAGAAACAAGAGACAGGAAGAGAGAGAGAGAGAGGGGAGGAGCAACTATGGTGCACGCACATTTCACCAGTTAAGTAATTAATAGTGGAAAAGCCTATTGCCATCAACCGGGCATATAACCAGACTCTGGGCTGCTACTGGGAATTCCAACTATATTTCCTTTAATCCGAAACAGACAAGCTTGATTAAGGTACAGCTACCAAATTAATGTCTTGTCTTTCTACCAGTAAGCAAGAAAAGATGTTAACACAAGCCTTTCTTTTTAATTGAATAACCTTCTTAATCTCAACTGAAACATCCACTACACTTTCACGTTAACTTATTAAATCCATCCTTCAGACATTTGGTATTCAAGCGGACTCAGCCGTCATTCAACTTGCAGCTGGAGCACGGAGCGCTCATGGTAGTCCGGTGCTCAAATATTAAGGAGAAAGCCAACGAGCCGTGGTTAGTGCTTTGATGCACGATTCTATTATGTATAGAGGTGAACTTTTTAAGACGAACACGCTGGGGTGGCACGCGACATTCAAATTTTCTTACGTTCTTTGCAATTTGCATATGTGATGTTGATTAAAATATGATTCTTATATGTATTTACAGAATTATAATCATTAAAAACATCAATACAACTCTCTAAGTTAGAATTGACCTCTTAGGTCATGATTTTATGAAATAGTCATTCAATAGGGTGATAGCCATTGAATGACTATTTAATATGATTATTGATATAATTACAATACCTATTAATTTGAAGTTGGAGAGTGGTATTGGTGATTTTAATTATTATTACCTGACCCTGACCTGCAAATTGCAGAAAAACATTGGAATATTTTGAATTTTGCGGGTTACCATAGCGTATACCACTTAAAAGACATTTTAGCTACTGCTGCACTAATCTATAGAAATTAGACAAGTAATTTACTGTTTTAGAAACTAGTTGAAATTCTATAAAAAATGTTTTCTATTTACAACTTTTAATCGCTTTTTCATAACTCACCCTGTATGTATTCAAATAAAGAATGTCACATTTGATGGTTCACGGAGGCAATGCGTTTCAATCAATCACTTCAGCCTTTCGCAGTCCACTGCTGGACAAAGACCTCTCCCAAGCTGCGGTAAAGAAGCTATCGCACTTTTGCTTCTCAGCACACAATATGCAGCTGGAATATGCAGCTGCATCCTTTAGATCTTTGCTGTTTAGTAATTTTCATGAAAAAATTAAAGCAGATGAAACCTTTACGAAGTACCTACCCATTGTTGTCGATAGAATCAAAAATGTCCTGGAAAATGCCAGAAATTGTCCTTTTATCAGCCGGTTATTTACCCTATAAATTGTTGATCGTGATAAGACTGTTCTTTATTGAGGTACCAACGATCTACAAATTATTAGGGTACACTTAATTTACTGAACTCAGTGCGTTAGGTTAATTCTATTTTAACATATGTATATGCTGCTTTTGGAGATTTTGCAAGTAATATTGACGTGAATGTAAGTTTTAGGCGATTTTTTAGCATACACATACGGATGTTGAGTGCCACTAAACGAATTGTCTATCCTTTATTCAGTATTTTGTTCATATATTTTTTCACTTTTTTTAATATGCCTTTTACATATTCACCCAGTGCACATCCTGCAACAATAAATATTATTTATGAGTCGTATTTATAAGTGTTCATGCATCAAGAAAAACATCAAATACTAAGTGTCGATTTCAGCATCTCGTTTATCAATAGAATCGTCTATCCTCCCACTTATTTCTCGAATTGAAATGCCGATAGACGCTTAATATCAACAGATTGAAGGACACTCTGGCTTTTAGCTGGAAAATGAAATTGTAAATAAATGGTGTTCGTATTTCTTATTTTGTTAGCTTTTGTTGACTATCACTTTAATAGTAGAATTACGGAGCTACAATGAATCGTATTAATCATGAGAGGGGCTTGTGGCTAAGAAATAACAGCCGCACGGGTCGATCGATCAGGTTAAGCTACGCTTGCCGCGGTTGGTCCGAGGATGCGTGACCATCTTTACATATCAAGACGCCTCCATGCCTCGTAAAGCACGTTAAGCCGTTGGTCCCGGCTGGCATTCGTGTATCTTTGACAGTCGTTACGGGTTGTCAGAAGCCCGAAAGTCTGACAACCAGTCTTACCAAGGGGTATCGTATTACCCAGTAACTGGGTTGTGGAGGTCAGATAGGCAGTCGCTCCATGTAAAATACTGGTATTCAGCTGCATCCAGTTTGACTGGAAGCCGACCCTAATATAGTTGGGAAAAGGCTACGCAGATGATGAATGTATCATATTAATCATGCTTGGTAAATGTCATGGTAGGTACCTAAGTGAACATTAAATATTATTAACAAGTTATTAAGTTTTAATAATATCCGATATTGTACCTTAGCTTTGCTCTGTTACTTAAAATATTTTAATTTTTTGCTTAAATGGTAAGCAGCAATACCAAAGGGTTGTGGACGAGGGAGCTTAAAGGACAATTAAAGGATTTGTACGTGACAGTAATTTAACCACTTAAATATTTCTGGAGAAGCTCCTGTTGATAAAAGGCTTCCGTTACTGCAAAAAGACACGAACCTAACCGTACCTATTAATTGTAATGTACTGCGTTATTGGCGCCCTTAGCAAAAATGTTCAACCATTTCAGTATACAACGTGGAGTCGACAATACGACAATAATTAAAAATACTTGCAATAGTAATGCATAATAGTATTTTGAAACTATCAAATAAATACTAACATCGAAATAAAAACTTTTTTACAAAAAAAAAACACTACAAAGTGAAAAATAACTTTAATGATAAATGATTTTATTTCTGTAAGTAGGATTATACAAACACTTTTACACGTCAAACATTTTTTTTAACCTAGATGAGGCCGGCGTTTCCTATCTGACTACTCTGAGAAGAAAGGCCGAAACAAACTCAGAGGTCACAGTCTCTTTTAAAGTCCAGACATAATCTTGGTCAGATCATGTGAAGACCATGTAGGTTGGTGTATGAAATGGTCTTTTGAGGAAAGAACCACACAGATTGAGTGGACCTGTCCAGTCAGTGCAAGCATTTGTCAGTAATCGTACAGCTCAACATAAAAGTTAAGGAGCGCAACGATTCGACGAACAATACCAAAGAAAGGACATTTGGGTAGGCCGCATAATTTACTCAAACGGGCAAACTATGATTAAAGCTGAGAGAAAAAAAAAAAAAACAAGGACCCACAATCATGGTCTTCACATTCACAATAATTAAAATAACATAACATTTTACAAAGTAAATATTCATGTCATTGTATATATAAAATTCATCAATGACAATGTGTCTATAAGAAAAAAAAAACTAGCAAAAAGAAAAGAACAAAAAAAATCAATATGTACATTAAAAAAAAAAATATTGGAGCAGCTCAATCCCACGCCTTTTTGTCATCAATGTAATCTTTAACGGTATAAACGGCTTTCTGGCACAACTTACGTTTAATAAATAATTTGAATTTATTAAGGCTCAGATCTTGAACGGGGCTTTAATTTCGAAAGTCGGTGTCTTTGGTTTTGTATTTTAACACCAAGTTCCGAAATTAAAGTTCCTCGTCCTTTTTTTTCGTCCGTTAATAAAGTGATTTTTTCAAACAAATTAAATGTAGTGACGGACTGACTATGGGTTTTGCCAATCTTTGACGAGCTAGCTTTGACTAAACTATTGGATGTATTTCGTTGAATTTTTGATCTGCATTAAATTCTGGGAACATCATTAGATATAAGAGGTTTAATTTACAGTCGTATTTCCGTCTCCACCGTTACAAGTGAACAGTTATATTCACACTTGGCATAGGCAGTCGAATAATGTTAATATAGAATGAAAGAAAATGACACTTAATTTTGAATACTCTAATAATCTAGAAAGTTACATCATTTTTGTAGGGGTGAAACACGAAAAGCATTATCTATACAAATAAATAAAATTGAAGTGTCCGTTTGTAATTTCAAAATAACAGCTTTTCATTAAATGCATATGAAAGAATATACGGTACTTTTAATTAAAAAAAAAAAACAATTTTAAAATTTTTGTCTATCTGTCTCTTTATTCCGGCTAATCTCCGAAACGGCTAGACTGACTTTGACAGGACTTTCACTGGCAGATAGCTGATGTTATAAGGAGTAACTTAGGCAAAAAAAGTGAAACCCATGAAATTGTGAACAAAATCCGATTCAAATAGGGAAGTATTGACATCCACGCGGGCGAAGCTGCGGGCTATAGTTAGTATTTAATATAATGCTACAATATATTATAACATAGCGGTTATAATATAATTATATGAGGCCGCCTGCGGTGGTGCACACTAACCGGAAGTATTTAATTAATACTTGTGACTGAAATATTCATGCACTGCAATAATAGTTGATAAGTATCTAAATATTACGGTTATACTTCGGTCTCGGTGTTCAGGTTCAGTTTCGGGTCGGTTTCGGTCCCAGTGGCAAAGTGTTATTGGGTTTTTACAGCACACATTTTTCAATAGCAGCCCGGAGTCTGGATCTGTGCCCGGTTGATGGAAATAGGCTCGACCCTATTACACGGGACTTAAACATAACTGGCGAAATGTGGGTGTACTATAGGTACACCTCTGCATGATGTTATGTGTTGTATTTGTATTTAAACTAGCTGTTGTCCGTTAGGTCGCATCCTTAAGAAAAAAGTTTCAAGTATCGTATATAGTTTAAGTGTCGATTTCAACTAAAGTGATTCTGTATTGTTGTACCTACTCTTTGTTATACAGACATTTGTTTATAGGGAGCCAATCACAAGTTATGTAAACTGAGCACAGAAACAAATGATTTTCGATAGAATAGAAGTTTTTTAAATTATGGTTCTGTAAATGTACACAACAATACAACCACAGGTAGACAACACAACCAACTCTATAGAACTAACTATAATGTTAAACCTCGTATTATTGCAATTAAACAAAGTAATTCCCGTAATTTAGTAACAAAAAGGCAAAAATCTTCACAAACATTCAATACTATCTTGGTATACCGTACCTAGAGAATACAATCACAAGCATGTTTTTCAATCCCGGGATTACGGGACTTTTGATGCGTAATCCCGGGATCCCGGGGTTATCCCGGGATTTTACTATGTGTTTATAATTGGACTCAAAAGAAAAAAAAATCTTAAAAAATGTTTTTAATCCTGTTGCACACAACATAAATCACAATATAGTAAGAAAAGAAAAAAGACAAAACAAAAGACTTATTTACAATCAATACTATGATATTAACGGGATCTCGTTAAGGATACGACTGGATAAGACCAGCACAATATTAAATGGAGAATGAAGATCAGATACTGTAGAATGTATCAAAAATATTATAAACCTGATCTATAACTCAAGTCAGGTTTTCCATCAAGTCATTTACTTCTTTAGAACTTTTTGACCGATGATAATGATTTTGATGATTTTTGATATTCTATAAAAATAAATAAAATTGAATTGTCTATTTATAATGTCAAAATAAGTAACAGATTTTTACTAAATTCATATGAAATTATATACGGTACGTACCTATAACAAAAAAGCAATATTTTTAAGTTTTGTCTGGCTGAACTAATTTTAACGGGTCTTTCACTGACAGACAGCTGATGTTATAAGGAGTAACATAAGCTACTTTTATTTTAGAAAAAGAATTAGGGTTCCGCGCAGAAGAATTAAAGCCCATGAAATTGTGAACAAAATCCGATTCAAATAGGGAAGTATTGACATCCACGCGGGTGAAACCGCGTGCAACAACAAGTTATTTAATAAAACACACAAACATTAAAAATTATATCAAACGGCCTGCGGTCGTGTGCCCCTACCCGTAAGTATTTAATTAACACTTGTAACTGCATAAAACACTCCAATAATGCGTAGCCAATCTGTTACAAAATATAATAATATGTACATGTGTTAAACTTTTGCAAGCCTTACACATTATCTATACAAATAAATAAAATTGAAGTGTCTGTTTATAATGTCAAAATACCATTTTTTACTAAATGCATATGAAAGTATATACGGTAATTATAACAAAAAAACAATTTTTTAAATTTTTGTCTATCTGTCTGTCTGTTTGTTCCGGCTAATCTCAGAAACGGTTGAACCGATTTTGACACGACTTTCACTGGCAGATAGCTGATGTTACGGGGAGTAACTTATGTTACTTTTATTTTAGAAAAATTAAAAAATTAAAACCCATGAAATTGTGAAAAAAAGTCGGATTTGAAAAATTCTTTTTGCATTTGGTAGACCAATTCTCGAGAATAGTTATAGGCTATTTAACATCATGCTACGACCCGTAGGAGCCAAGTAAAAATAAAAAAGTCAGAAAGAACACTAAGCGAAAACGAAGTAATAGTGCGGGCGGGCGATGGAACGCAACGGGTCGGGGGACGAGGGAGCTGTTGTTTTAGTATATTGTTCATCTTACGACTTCCACGCGAATGAAGTCGTGGGGCACAGCTAGTATCTATCTATAATAAAGGGTTTTCCAATAGGGACGGGTCGATGTTGACAGTCTGTGGCAGCCATACTATTTTGGTGGGATCTGTAAAATCTGTTGTATATTATGCAGTCAGTGATGTCAAATCACCATGGCAAGTTACACGGTTGAGCAGCATGTGCAAATGATAAAACTTTATTATCAAAATGAGTGTTCGTTAGTGCAAACGTTGCGCGCATTGCGCCCATTTTACGGCAGACGCGGTGGCCCTTCAAAGTCCACTCTCCAACGATTGGTGACTAAATTTGAGACGACCGGTTCGGTAAACAACCAACCAACACCTTTACGTCAAAGGAACGCCAGATCGGCCGAGAACATCGCCGCTGTACGTGAGAGTGTTCAGGAGACTCCGAGGCAGTCGATTTCTCGCCGTGCTCGAGAACTCGGCCTTTCGCAGACCTCAACTTGGAGAATTTTGCGTCGGGACTTGGGTCTGCATCCGTACAAGATACAACTGACCCAAGAGCTCAAAGTTAATGACCATAGACAACGCCGTGTGTTCGCTGAATGGGCATCGGAACGCTTGGAAGAGGACCCCGATTTTGGCCGAAAAATAATCTTTAGCGACGAGGCACATTTTTGGATGAATGGTTTTGTTAATAAGCAAAATTGCCGTATATGGGATGACCACAACCCACATGAGGTTCACCAGGTGGCAATGCATCCACAAAAAAAAAATACTGTTTGGTGCGGATTTTGGTGTGGCGGCGTCATTGGTCCGTACTTCTTCGAAAATGACGTTGGCGAGGCCATCACCGTCAACGGCGAGCGCTACAGATCAATGATACACAATTTATTTTGGCTTGAATTGAACAATATGGACGTGAACGACATGTGGTTCCAGCAAGATGGCGCTTCTTGCCACACAGCGAACGACACAATCGACATTCTGCATGAACGGTTTGAGGGTAGAGTTATCTCTCGCAGAGGTGACGTGAATTGGCCACCAAGATCGTGTGATTTGACTCCGCTAGACTTTTTCTTGTGGGGTTTTCTGAAGTCGCAGGTCTATGCCAATAAACCACATTCGACCGTTGCCCTGAAAGCCAACATAACGCAGGCCATCGCTCGGATTCATCCGGATCTATGCCGCAGAGTCATTAAAAATTGGACCTCTCGGATTCGTGCCACCATACGAAGCCGCTGCGGACATTTGAACGATGTCATATTCCATCCATAATGACATAAATGGGCCTTTTAAATAAAAAATAAATTTCGTTAATATCTCACACACATCTTTTTTTATTCAATTTTAACATCGACCCGTCCTTGTTGAAAGACCCTTTAGTACATATTATGGAGTGTCCTAAGTGCCCGTTCACTGGCATCTCGGATGACCTAAAGAATGTCACTGATCCTGCGATCAATGTGGCCACCTACTGGACTCTATCAATATAAAAACATAGAAGAACAGTACTATCGCCAAGAACAGAAGAAAAAGTATCTATTACTGTCCCACTGCAGGGCAAAGGCCTCTTCTCATATAGAGAATAGAATAGAATAACGTTTATTGTCTCCAGTATTACAGCTAGAGTAGTATTGGTACATACACAAAACTATAATACCGGAAGCAAGGCACGACCATTGATCACCACGCTCGCTCAAGACGGGTTGAAGATTTCAGACTTTTATCTATCTATAAATACAACCACTCAACCATAACCACCACACAACAAACAACCCGCCAAGCAAATCTGACTACGAGTCTTAACAAGGGATATTGTATTACCCAGTAAATGGGTTGTGGAGGTCAGATAGGCAGTGACTCCACGTAAAATATTGGTATTCAGTTGCATCCGGTTAGACTGGAAGCCGACCCCAACATAGTTTGGAAAAGGCTAGACAGATGATGCTATAAAATAGTATAGTTTATTTATTTTCTCTCACAATTATTTTTATAGCACTTAATAGTTTTTAACTATAAAAATTCACACTGTGAGAGCTGGTGCCTTTTTTTTTTGTGGATGGGAAATCATCAAATGACTTCTCCCGCTCTGGGCGGAGCGGGAGGGCGTGTCAGACTTTTACTGACTAAAACCCACCCGTGTTTCTTCTGTTGCCTGTGCCGGGGCCAGGATAACTCTTTCGAACATCCCGCAACCCTAGCCGGCATCGGCCCTAGCGGACCCCGTCAATAGTGCTGACATCTCTTTGAGGCGCGCGTGGAACCCAACGCGCCGTCGACTCGAGCCTGGTCCGTACCGGACGGCGAGCTACCCATTGCTCGCCGTCCGCAAGCCCGCGCCTACGGTGGCCGGGAATCGGCTGTCAATTCCCGACGCCCAGGGCGTCTCCTGCGGCGACTAGGGGCGTGAGGGCGCAAAGCTTGCCTCTTCCTCACACGTTCCGCCTCCTCCTTCGCGAGCATTACTGCTTCGCAGAAGGAGGTAATGGCTTCCCATGTACTCTCGCCCCGTACCATGGCCTGGACCAGGGCCGGACGCGAGAGATCGCCGCCGCCGATCGCTACCGCGAGGACACGGCGGTGCTCCGCCCAAGCCGGGCAGACCTCCACCGTATGCTCCACCGTGTCCTCCGGGCGATCCACACAGTGGTGACACCCGGGCGTTTCCTCCCGCCTTATCCGGAACAGGTACCTCCCGAAGCACCCGTGTCCGGTGAGGACCTGCGTCAGGCGGAAGGTGAGGACGCCGTGGCGCCTCTCCAGCCACTCTTCAAAGCGGGGACTTATCGCCGCAATTGTGGCGTGCCCAGCGCTGGGTTGCGACAATCGCACTCTCCATGCCGCCATGAGATCCTGCCGGAGCTCTGTCCGCCGTGCCGCGATTTCTCGCGGCAGCGGGGTTACGCCCCGGCGTTTAGCCTCCTCGCGCCACTCCCACATGTGCGCGAGGACGAAAGCTGGTGCCTGAAGTACGTTTTAGAAAAATAACCTTCATTACCCACTTGCATGTTTAGTCGGGTTGAATGAATAAATCTAGAGTTTGTATACTCGGAGTCAAGCAATTAACTCTTATTACCCGTTGCGCCACAAAAAGTAACGCCGGGTTAGATAACCTGACAATAGTGATTTTTGATTTAGGAACATTGAAGTTCAATCGATGAAACATGAAATAGGGTTGCAATGTCTATGACCCGATATGTAATCCGACCAAAAATTAACTAACGGACAATGAACGGACATTGTTCCTCCATATCTTTTACACTACATTACGATACGTAATACTTTCTTGTCTTTAAATTTTATGACATGACATTTCATTTTATTAATCGATTGTATGTGGTTTCCATGGAGACTTAGTTTACCAATTGAAGAAAACGTCAGATAAGGATAAATATGTTTTAAGTTTTTTTTTATGATTTGTATTTATTTTTATATGAGTTCATGAATATATTGCCTGCTGATAATTTACCTAATTTTCACTTACTATAACGTCGAACAATATAAAATACAAAATAAGTTACCAACGGGACCTCATAACGTCAATTTATTTTGACATTACTTACACTTACCCAGAGTTAGCGACGTAACTCTCCCACATCGGTGGGTGTGATATTTAAAAGTTTAACTCTAGGTTTACCTATAACTCTTGGTGGCGCAAGATGAACTATTTGATTATTCCTGAGTTAGCATGAACGCATAAGGCCCATTTTAGGTTAAATAAAGTCTAAAACAAAGACGCTTCTCGTGTCCGCCTGTGTGACTGTTTAGTTCTTGTAAACTATATTTGATGTTGATGCAGTTTTCATTTACATCATCATCATCTGCCTAGCCTTTTCCCAACTATGTTGGGGTCGGCTTCCAGTCTAACCGGATGCAGCTGAATACCAGTATTTTACATGGAGCGACTGCCTATCTGACCTCCACAACCCAGTACGTGGGCAATACGATACCTCTTGATAAGACTGGTTGTCAGACTTTCGGGCTTCTGACGACCCGTAACGACTGTCAAAGATCCACGAATGACAGCCGGGACCAACGGCTTAACGTGCTTTCCGAGGCACGGAGGAGTCTCGGTATGTAAAGATGGTCACCCATCCACGAACCAACCCCGGCAAGCGTAGCTTAACCTGATAGAATGACCCGTGCGGCTGTTATTACTTAGCCACGAGCTCCTCAGTTTTCATTTACATGTAGATCATTTATTCCGGAAGTTTTATGTGTTTATAACTTTAATAATGTCTGGCATTAATTCTGAAATTAACCTTTTTGGCGCAGCCGTGAGGCACGCACTATTGTTGTTAAAACATTATTTAATTTTCTTTGCTTTTTATGTTTTATTTTTCATGAACTGTGTCCAAACAAAACGTTATTCTTTCAAACATTAATTAATAGAAAGAAAGCTTTCTATTAATTAATGTTTAGCTTAGAGATAGCAAAATTCTCGATGTTTTTATGTCACCATTACACAATGCGAAGCAGTGGAGCGTCGTTAGGTATAAATAAAGCAGAAATACAACAACAAATAACAACAACACCAATAACACAACAACAACAATTTTTTTCTTTTAAATATAGGTACTAAATCGATTTGTATGGTTCACAGTGAATTAGTAGGTAATTCATTGGTTGATTCATAAAAACTAAGCCAGACTAAATCGTACGGTAAAAGAGAATATAATTATTCACAAAACGCTCTTCCAGAAGCATTTTGACCAAGGTTTTTAACCTGCAGTATCATTAGGTTCTTTAAAAAGTTATGAAACCTAAATCTAATAACCATTACCGAAGAACTTCATCATAAGAGCGAGCGAAATTAGACCGTCGTACTTCAAAATCAGTTCATTGCTCGTAAAATTATTTTTCCTTACTTTTTTTTACAACCTGTCTTAAGAAAGCATTCAAAGTTTATATGTAGTATGGATTTACTAGCCATTTTTTTTCAATCGTAACAACGCTTGTAAAAACTTTAAACTCAATGAAAAAGCTTGTCCTTAAAATGAAAACATAAAGTAAGTGATTTGTTTTACCACTAAAATGTCGAATAGTAATGTGGCAAAAAATGTGACAAAATAGGAAAACTGTATTTTTGATAGATTAGCCTTGATACAATCTTGCCTAATACCACATAATAAATGAATAAATCATGCATTATGTATCCATAGTGTCCATTAAAATCTCGTCCGTGCCGTTTAAACGGACAATCAACGTTGCCTGTTGCGTCGTAGCGCCGTAGCACCGTAGCACCGCTACGCTTCGTAGCCAGTTATCTTGCGCGCCTCAGCCTTTCCGCTCGCGTATCGCCCCGCGTCGTTCACTCAACTAACCCACTTTCTATTCGTCAGTTTCAACAGTGAATAATTTTCAAACTTCGCATTCCATTTTCAAATGGATAGAGAGTTTTTGTTTTTCTATTCAGTGGCCAGTGTTTAATTATGAATGTTTTTGGAGTTAGTTCTTATCGGTAAGTTCGATTTTTAAATATTGCAAGTAGATTTATTTGATAGAGGTTTTGTTAAATTGAGTTCGGTTTTTAATATGGAGAGTGTTTTTGAATTATTAATATGAAAATTGAAAATACCTACCATGATATGGAAAAAAAAAACTTTATACTTATCAGTCTTTTTATAATCTAAAAAGCTTGAAAAAGTCATTAGGGATATGTAGCTAAAGTTCTTACTTGAAGTTTTACGTAGTTTTGTTCTGAAACGTTTATGAAATGGGTTTTTAGTCTCTTGGGTGTCAGTATCTGAAAGTTTCAGTGAAAACTACAGTCCTCATACCAAAGTAGATGATAATTCTAAAAATTCATAATTCTTTATTACGTAGTTTTTGTCGTCTAGAAGAATAAATACAGAATATTAACATAATTTGATATTTTATTATCTTTCTCGGTTTAACATCTTAGTTTTTCTAACAATAAAGTACTTTTATTATTTTTGGTATAAAACTAAACATTAACAGGCCAAAATCTAACACGAAATTTTAAGCATAATGTTAATTTATTTTATATGAAGAAAGCTATGAAAAGTAATAATTTACAAAAATATACCAATCTTCCGTAATTACAGTACACTTCTTAATATGTCATAAAAATCCATTTTCCCTACACGATTTCCTCATTAAATGATTATTAACCCAAATCTCATTTAATAAACTAAAATATTCTAATCACGAAAAAACAATTGAATTTCAAGCAAGTATTTTGTCAAAATTATTTATTCACGCTAAAAAAATAGTATGAATACTCTTATTCGTTAAGAGGCTGCTTCAAGTCATGCCTTTGTCCTTCTCTTGGAGCACAAATGAGTTCTTTTATTGTACATTTTAATTAATAGCGGCCTACTGCAAAGGAATCCTGTGTGGAACGAAACCAGTATTTTCAAGAACTATGGTTTTCAGAAAACAAGATTGTGAACTTGGCATTAAATCACGCTCGTATCGTCCGTAGGCGTAGGCAGAGGTGTTATAGAACAACTCAAGGGGTCAAGCCCTTGCGGGATGTTCGAAAGAGTTACCGTGGCCCCGGCACAGGCAACAGAAGGAACACGGGTGGGTTTTAGTCAGTAAAAGTCTGACACGCCCTCCCGCTCCGCCCAGAGCGGGAGAAGTCATTTGATGATTTCCCATCCACAAAAAAAAAAAAAAAAAAAAGGGGTCAAGCCCATCATGCCTCTCCATGATGAGTTTTTGACAGATTTGCTATACAAAATCTGTCAAGAACTTAAAATGGCGAGATCATTGCAACGTTTGTAAATTAGTAGACTTAGGCCCTAGGCTGTACCTACTATAACACCCCCCCGCCCTTTGTCTATCCCTTTCTGGGGTAGAGTCCCTATTTTGTTTGTTATGTTTAAATACCATGTAGTAGGGGCGAGTCCTAGAAACAAAAATTCGATGACAGTATAACATCACATATAAAATTAATGTATATAAAATATTGTAAAACATTTTAAAAGAGAAATGGTGGAGTTTCTTGTCAAAGTCAAAGTCAAAATTTTTATTTGTCCATTCTTCTCAATACGAAACTACCTTCTGGAAGGGGCGACTAGAATCAATTTTGTAAATTTTGACTTCAAAAGTGCCTTTTATGTGCCTATTTGAAATAAATGATTTGACTTTGACTTTGATTTTAACATCCACCAATTTAACCCGCACTGGGCTCGCGTGGTGGATTACGGCCCAATACCTCTCATAGAGAGGAGGCCTGTGTCCCAGCAGTGGGAACATAATAGGCTGGTTATGTATTGCCATCACCCAGACACAAGGCTCGGCAGTCACAACGAAGTAACCAAATAAATATAGGTTTTATGAATATGTCTGTAAACCCTTCTTAGAATAACATTTTGATATTCATCGCTTATCCACGCCGACTTACCGCTTGAGAATAATTTATCTCTTTAGGGTTGTATTGACACTAAACGATATTGGAATGCATACCTCTCTTCTATATCATTCCGTCAATGACCACGACTTTTGAACCCATTGGCTTTCCAATGAATAGACAATAGACTGATGATCGTATTTTATTACTAGTTATTTTCTGACAGGTGAACATTGCAAACATTTTTAACGGTATTTTTTAATCTTGTTTTGCAATGTCCACAAGGACAGAGGCCTTTTGCGATAAGAAACAGTATCTTGCTCTTATTTACGATTTTATTCATTTTATTTTAGCCCTGTCTCACTGCTGGGCAAAGGTTTCAGTCCATTCCGTCTATCGATCACGATTCGTTGCTAAGTACTTATTTCTACAGTTTCAATAACTGATTTCATTCTTAGTAACCCGAATTTAGATACAGCAGCCCGCGTAACACGACCACCATAGAAAGGAGTTTTGTCGACAGAAGAATAGACAAAATGACAGATTGTAGAATGATTTCTAACGTTAAAGCATGGCGATGTGCCATTTTGTCTAATCTTCCGTCGACAAAACCCGTTCCTATGATGGTCATGCTATACGCGTGCTGCAAAATGCTTATAAATATATACACTGAAGTAACACCTGTATAAAACTGTTCGGGACAACTAAGAACTCACTACGAAGTCACCGGCACACAATAGACTTAACACATTCACTTCAACGTCCGGATATGAGTTTGAGAACACTTGAATAGGCTTATGTTCTCAAAGAAGAGCTTTGTGTCAATATGTACGAGACAATAGGTTAGGTGCTGGGCGTTGGCGCTTGATCGAAAGGTGGATAACGCTTTGGTAAGCCCTTATGGGTTGGGTAAAGGCATCTCGAAATGATATGGCAAACCCTACCGTAACATGTGGTCTCGGGTGTTTTTTGGAGGGATCGATTTGAATATTTTAATATTATTTAGATGCAAATTTTTACTACAACAGCATAATCAGCCTATAACGGTGAGACATGGCCTCGTCTTTGTGAGAGAGAGAGTGGGCCATAATCCACCTCGTAGGCCCAGTGCAGATTGGTGGATGCTCACAGTTTTTAGAGCAGAATTTCTCTAAGCAATGTTTGAAAAATTATTTTAACCGAGTCAAAGTCATCAGGACCTAAAACAATATAGAGGACACGAAACCATTAGGGCACTTACCGAAAATAAAACCTAAGCAGGGAAATGAGGAGGTCAAACCTTCACGGTTCGACCTCCTAATTTCTTCAGTTGATCTGTAATAATATCTACTTTTTCTGTCTACACAGTATTTTTGCGTTTTTTTTTTTTGTATTTTATAGGTAAGCCTCTATTCATCCCTTTCTGAATATGGTCTCATTAAATATAATTTGTAAGCACTATATAACAACTAATCAATATATAAAGTGTGTACAATTGCTTGGCTAACATAATGCACTTGTTGACTCTTTGTATGCAAACGGTAGCAAAGCAAATATGAATAATACTGTTGATATATGTACATGGCGTCCCAGACCGAGTGGTCCAAAGGCAAATGGGGTAAAGCGGAGGTGGCCTCCTATCATTTAAACATTTTAAAGTGCGAGGTTGAAATGGGACTGGGCGGGTCATACTTATAGGATGCATCCAGACAAATGGACCAGGATCGTCACACAGTGGGTGCCTGAAGACGGGCGACGTCACCGAGGCAGGCCTAAAAAACGCTGGCGTGATGATGATGATGGACTCGTTCCTAACTGATTGGACGGAAAAGGCACAGCACAAAGAAAATTGGAAAAGTATGGGGGAGACTTTGCCCAGCAGTGGGACAACATAGGTTGAGGGAAAAAAAAAAGTTGGAAAGAAATAATGTATCCCAGCAGTTCTGGGAACTATTAACGGATCTGAATGAAATATTATGTAAATACTTTCAGATTGGTCCCATGATTATAATTCTAATGACTTCACTAAACACTTCGTTAACAAAAAATGTAAACCTTCCTTGGATAACAAAAGTTAACCTGAATGACCCGTTGAATTAATTAACGTAAGTAATTCCTACATAATTATGCGTAAGAAAGTTGCACTAGAAACGACAAAAAATATATCGTAAAAACCGTTAAGCTTACAAGGAGACGGCTTCTAGTAAACGATTGCTTGACAGGTTCTACTTCAATAATATAACATAACGCCTGCTTTTCCCCGAAAGGTTAGGCAGAGATGTGCCTACAATGCACTCACATTTTGCTAGTTATGTTTGCGTCCCACGTGGTCAAACCTAATGCTATTAACCGGGCACAAATCCAGTCTCCGGGCAGCTACTATTCCCAGGTAAACCTGGGAATTAAACTAAAACTCACATAAATAACAAAGAAAGAAAGAAAAGAAAAATGAGTTAATTTGTCACAGAAACACGTGCATACAAACAGATAATGAACTCGAGTGATACAGTTACACAAAAATAAAACAAAATAAATCTAGATTATATAATAAAGAGCACAAACAGAAATAGTCGGCAGCTGCTGGCATGCCGTAACTGTGACAAGAAGGCTTCCACTCAGCATTATGCTATGCTAGGGGGAACCTACAGCACAGCGCTGATTTTCAGTGGTTACCCGAAAAAGACGTACGGAAACCAAGTCAAGTTTAATGAACTGTACATAAATAGGTAACAAAATAGGTAAAAGACAAGAAGAAAAAAAAGAAAGAATTTTTTTTTTCCGCACAAACAAAACGCATATTACAAAAAAAAAAAATACATAAAGTATACACATATAAAGTCTCCAAAAGCCTCATAATCAATCCGAATAGAGTTTACAATTTTTTTTCTTTGTCATTCTTTTCTTTGTCCATACAACTGTTATTAGAATACAGCACTCAGGTTGGTTTAAACCAAAACCACGCGGAACAAAGTATGTCTTAACATCTACTTTTAAAAAACCTTTTATTAAAATGAAAGCTTTTAAGCTGGCTTCTTGCAAAAGTAATTTACCCGACTGTAGCTCCAGCCTAACACAGGTTGTACCTTACAAGTCCCTACGTCTCGCAGTCTGTTTGACATGGGAAAACGTCTGCATTCACATGATGAATAGCATTCGGTTCAGACAGCCTAATGGAAACGGAATATAGGTACCACTGGTTTAGTATACAGGGCGTCCCACGGATATGCCACATGGAGGGAGAGTACCTTGAATATTGTAGATGGAACATTTTACTGAAAGAAGACAAATTTGAATTTAAAAAACAATTTCAACTGCATTCATAGATATTTAAATAATTACATGGTTGAACCGGAAATCGAACCCGTTACATGATAAAAATAATCACCCTGTAGCTTTATCAGACTGATCGAAAGGCTTCATCATAAGGATTAAAAGATTTAAACAAAAGAAACATTTGATGTGAAATTTTGTTCAGAAAAATGAAAAGCTGACATTGCCGTAAGGACATACAACTGACATTATCATAAGTACCTATTACTAATAAATGTACCCACTTGAGAAGTACGCATCATTTCCCTATTATAATTTAAGTGCATGATAAAATGATAAAGAGATACGTAATACGTACGTATTATTCTAAATATCCACCACAACAAGATCAAAAAATCGACAGGGAGCGAAATAATCAAATCAGTGCGACTTTGTATTCAACAGGAAGGGACTCATTTTGAGCATTTGGTAAATTGATTAATTTTGTATTAAAAATGTTAAAATTCATGGTCTTCCTTTTATTTTTGACACTATGTTATTTAGCAAAAAATAATCCTTATGATGAAGCCTTTCGATTAGTATAATAAAGCTACAGGATGATTATTTTTCTCATGTAACGGGTTCGATTCCCGGTTCAACCATGTAATTATTTAAATATCTATGAATGCAGTTTAAATTGTTTTTTAAATTCAAATAATGTCTTCTTTCAGTAAAATGTTCCATCTACAATATTCAAAGTACTTTCTCTCCATGTGGCATATCCGTGGGACGTCCTGTATACAGTTTATTTGCGTAGTTCTCGGAAATATGTGGCTTTATAACTTAAAATTTTATTTTACATAACACATAACATCGCGCCTTGTTTCCCCGAAGGGTTGGGCAGAGATGTACCTATAGTACACCCACATTTCGCCAGTTATGTTTAAGTCCCATGTAAGAGGGGCGAGCCTATTGCCATCAACCGGGCACAGATCCAGACTCCAGGCAGATGAAAGATGGTCACCCATTTACGGGCCAACCGCGGCAAGCGTAGCTCGAACTGATCGATCCACCCGTGCGGCTGTTCTTACTTAGTCACAAGCCCCTCCATGCAGCAAATGTAAATTATACAGTTTTAATTGTACAGTATTTTGCAAGCAAGCTCACTTGCTTATGAAGAAACTATTTACTTTTTAAAGTTTCGTGCAACGTTTATACTCGGAATCTAATCGCCGTCCCCGGAGAATAAAATGATAACGGTCATTATCTTAGTGTCAGTGTTATGTCATTTTTGGGATCTATACGTACATACATCTGCTCAATTTTTTTCGTAATTTTTATACAGTTAATTACGAAGTTATAAACTATTACAATAGTATTAAAAGATTTAACACAGGTCTTAAATTACGAGAGTAAAATGCTAATATAATATTATCAAAATGTATTCCCAATTGATATTATGACAAACAGTCATAGATGAATTATGTTCTCGTGAAAATGCGTCTAGACAATGATGAATGCTGTTATTGCAATCGACGAAAACATGTTATTTTATTTTTCGTGAAAAGTTGCGTTTTTGTAATTATCATTTTATTCTTCGGGGACGGCGATTAATGTATCCGGCGCTGTCCCATTATCTATATTCTACAGATATTCTATCAGATAATTATAAATCTCCACACAATCTTCACACACACGACTCGCTACAATTAGGTGCTGTAACGATCCGCCGGGGTACCAGGGGGCCGAGCAGATCGCTACGTGTATATGTGGTGTGTAATGTAGTTATATTTCTAGTTATGTATGTGTGCGCTGGGTAGATCGAGGCTACAATGATACATGCACACCGACATAATGACCACATTATTATTTTAATACTTTGTAAGAGAACATTACATCACAAACGTAATACTAACACTGACTCAATATAAAACAATTTTCCTATCCTGTCAAATTGAAACCTATTCTATCTAAAGGAATCTATGCTTGTCTTATAATCCAATCAAATAGCTCGCGAAGGTTTCATGCTAAAGGCAGGCCCAATTAAAGCCTCTACATCAGCTACGCCCCTACTGGATAAAATGGGGCTCCCGTAATATCCAATTTTATCCACATAAGACAAACATTGATGTGGCCTACCTATCCCTAACGGTACGTTTACGTATGTATGGATTGAAATTTACAACATGGGGTCTATCCCTTACAAGAGAAAGCTAGACTCAGTAAGAACGAACCGCGAAGTTCCAGCACTCCGTCAAGTGTCAGCCAAACTAAGCCAAACTAACCCTTGATATGTGCCACAAAGCACCCACACATACTAACATTTTTATTGTCCTAGCCTCGTTAGCCAAAACCCATGCTAAAGCAGGTCTAACGCGCCCCTTAAATGCAAATAATATGATGTGACAATTCACATCGGCCCAGAGGGGGTTTAAGGAAGAAAATATAAACTTTACAACGTAATCTTTTACCACACCGGACGTTGATGAGCGTAAGGGAGGTGAAAGGTCAAGAAGTATTAGTTCATACTAAATCCTAACTCATGGCCACAATCCAGAGGAACAATCTCAAAAATATCGCGAACTCACTAAGCTCCATTGACTGTCAGATAATATTGACCAAACTGTGGGTCCATAATCGTCAGTTGGACCAGTTGTGTCAACCTGACACGCCTCGCAAGGACTATGTCCCGTCAACAAGGTTGGTTTCAACTCAGACTGCTTAGCCCCCCGTTCTAGTATAGAACCACAGTTTTAAATAACTATACCCCTCGCCTTAATAAAATCTGGAGAGTGTCCCTACTAATCTGGACCGACAAAATATTAATTATAGAAGACGTAGTTCAAACGAAGTCCAGATGAAGTTCTCCCTCAGGCTCGGAGGAGGGCTGAAATGCGTGGCACCTCACTGGCTCTCCCTGCCGCATCCGATGTGTCTCGTACAATATGAAACGACAAACAAAAACAATGTATTAGTATAAAATAACATGTTCACCAACTAAAATAATGAGCTAATATAAATGATGTTTACATCTAAGTGACATTGACATGACAATAAAAGCTAAATGACATAAAAAGAAAAAATTACATGGCATTACAAGACAATAATCGAAAAGATTAGATGATTCTCAAAAGAAAAAGTTTCCATTCATTGTTATTAATATAAGAGTCTCTAAATAATTTAAAAGGAGGCTTATTCAATTTCAAGAACCTTATAATAGAAATCTTCTTTATAAAATATTTATTGATTTTCCTAGGCCTTCATTTAAAATTATTTAGTTTAAGAAGAAAGTTTTTGATTTTGGAATATTTAACAAATAAATTCTTTTTCTTTAGTGGTATTTTTGTTAAGCCGTGCACCGCACGCTTACATCGTAAGGGTGTCCACTAAGAACAATACGGTCTTTTCGTTGGTTATGAATGCAGCCCAGGCCCGATTAAAATACTCTACAGTACTGTAACCAATACAAAGTTCCATGTGTTAATCAAACGTGCTCAGAATTTGTTTAATTATTAGGTGGTACGATTACCTTATCACACACAGCTAGTAACAACCAAGCCTAAAACGAAATAAACATGACTAAGGGAAATGCATGCACCCCAGTATTCATAGACAATGAGCCAGCAACCTGTTACGTTGGTACTCGTATATACAAATTAGTGAATGTTAACGAGAATTGGATACTCCTACATACGGTGTTTAGAATTTTGTAAATTTCAGTAGTATTTTTAGGTTCTTCAAAAGTAAGGCTATTTTATTTTAGAAGTTAATAACGAGTGTCAAAGGATGCCATTTATTTAACCAAAAAATGCACCGTGTGCAAGCTTACTTACATAAATATATTAGTCGAGGTCAGAAATTACTTCAATAACACCATTCCAGCAATTTTTGAGCTGGTAAAATATTTATCAGAATAGTTAGGTGCATTTGTCATTAAAATTTTGTCAAATTACCAAATGCACCACCAATCATGACTCCCATACATAATTAATAAAAAATTGCTTTTATTTACACAGCAACTTTGGTCACCAGTGTTACCAATACACAATTAGTACTGGCCGTAGTTTCAGCGATATTAGACGATAAATCACGTTCTCTTCGGTGTTCGATTTTTAAAACGTGACTGGGGGAGTTCGAACACTTTTTAGGGTTCCGTAGTCAACAAGAAACCCTTATAGTTTTGCCATGCCCGTCCGTCCGTCCGCAGCTAATCTCAGAGACTATTAGTACTAGAAAGATATAATTTGCATTGATACCTATACATATTAATCACGCTGACCAAGTAGTAAATTAAAATCATGAAAAAAAAATTTTTAGGGTACCTCCTGAACACGTAAAGTAGGGTTTTTTTCTCGTCAACCCCATTTTGTGGGGTGTTGTTGGATAGGTGTCTCAAAAATATTGCGGGCTTTTGAACTTATAGACTAGTGTACCAATCTCTTACAGGTAAGCACATCATGCATAACTTATTTGCCGTTTGATATAATTTTATGTAAATGTAATAATAGTATTTTAAGAAAATAGTTACCTACTTGCCAATAATAGAATTAATTATGTTATTGTTATAAATTTTTACGCGAATTATTCAGTTTTCCTGTATAATTTTATTTTAATTTTTAGTTTTCTATAATTTACACTTTTAACTGTAAGTAAAAGCTATGTTATAAACAATAATTTTGCTGTACCCTGACAGGGTCTACAACGGCTCCTAGCTCTAGGCTTTTTATTAACATCTTGTTTTACCTTGTGGAATGCAAATAAATGAATATGAATATTGGGCGCCTATTTAAAATTAGGTGATGTTCAGCGACCATACATTACTTGCGGTTAGTTTGAATATGTGAAAAAATTCACCGTAGTAGTATATACAACTGTGTGTCAAATGTGGGTGTACTATAGGTACACCTCTGCCTAACCCTTCGGGGAAACAAGGCGTGATGTTATGTTTGTTAAAAGGAAAACTATCATAGCTAAGTAGTTCTTACAAGTTTACGAGTAATAGTCTACCAACTTAAATTTGCAGTTGGAGTGTATGAGAGAACATGTTTTTCAACTACAATGTTAAGTTTGTTCTTGGGATAAATATTTATCCCAACTACGGAACCCTTCATTGTGCGTGGTCCTACACGCACTTGGCTGGTTTTTTTTAACAGTCGTTTCGAATTCACTGGCCGTTTAGAAATTAAACGCGTCGTACATAATACACTATAATTAAAATCTTACTATAATTAAAATCTTGATTGCCCCGCGAAATTGCAATTTTGGTAGAGCTTCGCATATCTGTTTTGAGGAAAAAACTAAGTGGTTTTTATCGATTTTTTCTTAAGTAACATTATAAGTGTCGATATTTATTTTGTAGAACATATTTAGTAGTGATATGGCAATACATATTTAATTTTACCAATAATTTTTATTTTATTTTATTTTATTTTATTGGGACATAAAACAGTTACACGTTACAATTTTAGTAAATAACAAACTAGTTAATAGAAGTAAACATGTAACCCACACCAATGTCCGCGGAATATTCTATTTTGGAGAAATAAAACAAAACCACAATAATGGTGCGCTTTTACCAATTTTTCAAGTCGATCCAAGTACAATTTTACCAATTTTTCTGTAGTTTGCTAAAATAAAACTAGTGCCTTTTAATTCTAAACTAAGTCGTCAAGTTTAAATGCTCTATTGTCAAAAAATTATATTTGACCATGACTGAAACTAAATTCGAGCATAGCTATTCAAACTTAATTTTTTTAATGCATTACGAGTCCTTCAGTAAATAAGAAATAGTTCTTATTTAGCAGTAAATAAGAACAATTTCATATAAAGCCTTTGAAAAAGCCAAGCTCGCCCCTCAAGCTACGTTTTAAGAGCTTAGTATAAAGGTAGTGAAGAGGTGCTGGTCTCATTACATGAAGAATGAAATTGGCTCCTTCCTTTGGAACTTTACTCGAAAACCTTTTTGAATGTGTAATAGAATTCTATTTTTTTTTTAGTCAGGATTAGTTTAAGTTCTCGCTTCTTGAGTCAAGCTAATTAGCAGATTCTTACTAGAAGAAACATAAACCTAGTTTCATCATAACATGTTAGTTATTTGAATCCTCGGTTAAAAATTTAACGGGACATTAATGTCCCGTAGATTAGCGCTTGGTGCACTAATCTGCCTTAATCAGGCGTTAAACTTAATTGCTGCCCTAGAGGTCCATTAACTTACTAATCGATATTTAATCATAATTAGTCAGTTATCTAAATCATCGAAATACAAAACGCGAGTCTATAATATAAGGCTAGCTAAAATGATGCATTGTCAGTGAACATTGACATGTGACATTGTGACTTTTTATTTTGGTTGCTTTGACAACTGACCGATATAAGAGTGAATGATACGTCCTAATGCCAGGTTTGTTATTTTTTTCTGGTGGAACATAAATGCCATTAACGTCGATGTTTATTTTAATGGCTGGTTTACTAATTTCTGATTATGAACAGTTTGGTGAAACTAAGTCTTAGTATTTTAATTAAAATCTAAGAAGAAAGTTAAGTAGAATTTTTCCGGGGTATACCTACATAGGCTACCCTCGGGGTAATTGCGTAACACATACAAATGACAATTGATCGCAATCGGTTTCATTTTTAATAGTTCACCCAAGTTCATTGCGTTACTTGCGTTGTTGAGCAAACGTATGTTTCAAACCTATAAGGCAATGGATTAGCAATATCCTTCAAAACTCTCGGATCATGATTTAAAGTATTAATTATTAAGTAATTTACTTAGATGACACCTGAAGTCTAGATCTAAAACAAGTACAAATATTTTTGTAAAACCGTACGCTTACCTCAGTGTCCAATTTATCTTCCTGTCACATCTATAATACATCGATCTACGTTGAAAATAAAGCGTGTAGTCGTGTACCCATCAGCGGAGCGCATCGTGA
This sequence comes from Fissipunctia ypsillon, assembly GCA_947568875.1. Lineage (NCBI taxonomy): Eukaryota > Metazoa > Arthropoda > Insecta > Lepidoptera > Noctuidae > Fissipunctia > Fissipunctia ypsillon. The sequence goes on from OX387649.1 coordinate 22,051,898, forward strand.
TGCAATATCCGTTTCGTTACATCGCATCAGATTGTCCCCACTCGATGACGTCACCACGTCGCTCTCATCAGATAATACCCCGTGATGTCACTCGCAGATGTGGCTGCTGGTAGTGATGTGCCATATCTGTTGTAATTGCTGTTACAAATCTGTAATGAGTCAATATTTTCAGTTAACAAATAAGACGTTAAGCGGCGACATTTTCTATTTTAAAGTATGTAGGTTAAAATATTGTAGGTTGAAACAAAAATAGATGATGTGTAAATAAAGTACAGATAGATCTACCTAAATTGATAAAACAATAATTCTCTTATGAACAAAATCAACCGATGAAAAAGCTAAATCGTAAATATTGATATGTTTGAATCTACATAACTCAATCAATTTAAGGCTTCCGAGGTGTAGGTGTATTAATTTTTTGCAAAAGTTAACCTAGTCGACATTTAAAAACATTTAAAGCTTTCAAACCTTTTCACTCAAATAAAATTAAATAAATATAGAAAATGAGGTCCTGGGTTCGATTTCCAGTTCGGGCAAAGTGTTATTGGGTTTTTTCCGTCTGGAATTTCTCAGTAGCAGACCGGAGTCTGGATTTGTGCCCAGTAGATGGCAATAGGCTTGCCACCTATTACATGGGACTTAAACATAGCTGGCAAAATGTGGGTGTACTATAGGTACACCTCTGCCTAACCCTTCGCGGAAACAAGGCGTGATGTTATGTTATGTTAAATATATAAAATCTAGCATTAATCTCATACGAAATCAAAACACCTGAAAATTTCAAACATATAATAATAATAATTATAATAACTTTATTTCAGACTATGACCGTCCGTAATTATGTTAATATGCACTTAACAACTATGTTAGTAAACTCGAACTAAAAATAAAAGTAAAAGTAATCAATTTGACACATGGAGTGCGATCCAGTGTCTATGAAAAGGACCGTCTAACCGGTCCGCTATTGCCTTCAAAATGCTGTTGGAGCTTGCTCGGATACGGTGCAATATGGAGGCCGCTCTCTTTCTCATGATGGCATGAAAGCCATCAATCTGAGCCTCCATAAACATGCCAGACGCACTACAACATCTCGGCAGCCCCAACAACATCCTAAAAGCGTTATTATATTATACACGAAGGGCACTGAGTGTCCGCCGAGTACAGCTGACCCACAGGGTGCACGAATAAAACGATTGGCAGTATGCCTTGAACATTGTGCACTTTACTTCATTCGGGCACCGTTTAAACCTGCGAGCCAGCATGTTCCCACGGACAGCCAGCGCCCTTCGCTCCCTCTCAACGTCCACGTCATGAGCGAGGTCCTCCGACCCAACAATAATAATTATTAAAATTTATATTTATCGCGCCGCTTATAAGGGATAGCTTATAAAATATTTGTGAAACTACCGTCCGATGCCCGATCGTGATATAGTACGACGTGTTCTAGATTTAGTGTGTGCTTAAAGTTGTACGCTGACCGTTATATTTCACGCTATCGGAGGCCTTTGTAACTGATTATTATCTGACCTTACATGATTGAAGAAAGGTTTTACCTTAAGGTGAAAGCGCCAGGGTAGCCCGCGAAATTCAAATAATCTTACGTTTTTTGAAATTTGCAGGCCAGTATTAGGTTATATATTGATTAAAATATGATTCGCGACCGTAACAAATATGTATTTACAGAATCATACTCATTAAAGTCATTTATACCACTCTGTAAGACCAAGTAATTCTATTGAATGACTATTTCATGAAATCTTAACATTTCAAGATTATACTAACTTAAGGAATTTTATTACTGATTCTAATATTAAAATTCTGTAAATACACATTTGTTACGGTCGCGTATTATACTTTAATCAACGTACACCCAAACACTGAGCTGCAAATTGCAAAAATCGTAAGAAAATTTGAATTTCGCGGCTACCTTAGCGCTTCCCCCTTAAGTTAATGTATTTGAGAATAGGACATAATATTAATCACAACATTAATATCACATCTACAGAATGTATCAGAAAACTGTGGTCAAAGGAGAATGGGCACAGAACTATGAGTTTATGCCCTGAAGCCATAAGATATATACCAATAGAAAGAGCTTTTCAAGGGAAACCTTTCCTACTAACATGACTCGTGCCAATTGTTAGTTAGTTCGGGGTTAATGACCTAAATAGGTGACAACTTGGGCACCGTAGTTAAGGAATTCTTGGCGCCCAATAGTCATAAGATATACACCAATGGAAAAAGCTTTACAAGAAGAACCTTTGCTTAGTAGCTTTTAAAGTTGTGTTAGTACACGACTTTTGCCAATTGTTAGTCAGTTCGGAGTTAATGACCTAAATATGTGTGACTACTTGAGCACCAAAGTTAAGGATTTTTTTTTTGGCCCAATAGCCATAAGATATACGCCAATGGAAATTCCTTTTGGAGGAGAATCTTTGCTACTAACACGACATTTGCCAAGTATTAGTCAGTTCGGAGTTAATGACCTAAATAGGTGACAACTTGGGTACCGTAGTAAAGGTTAACATTATCATCATCATGGTCACCTCCATCGTCGGTCATGCTTAGTGGACGGTGATAGGTTTAAAAGAAAAATAATGAAAGTTAGTCAATTGACGAAACCAGAATTTCAATAATATTTACTTAATTACTCACGTTTAGAGCTCTGTATCTCCTTTCGTACTAACAATCAAGAGAAATCTTCAGGATAAGAAATATTCTCCTAGATGAGATCTTTCCATTGGTTCATCTTAATGCTCTTGAGCTTTTTTATGTGGATGGGAAATCATCAAATGACTTCTCCCGCTCTGGGTGGAGCGGGACGGCGTGTCAGACTTTTATTGACTAAAACCCACCCGTGTTCCTTCTGTTGCCTGTGCCGGGGCCACGGTAACTCTTTCGAACATCCCGCAACCCTGGCTGAACGCTCTTGGGCTTCAGGGCAGAATCACTCAATCTCCTTTAAGGTTGTGGAACATAACAAACCATCACACTGAACAACAATCTCCATGGGACGAACATCGTAATTGCGAATATCTTAAGTAATCAACTGTCCCATTTTTTATATTGCTGCTTTAAATAAAAGCTGTAAAAATGTGTACTGTACTCCAGTATAGTAGAAGGAGCTCGTGGCTAAGTAATAACAGCCGCACGGGTCAATCCATTAGGTTAAGCTACACTTGCCGGGGTTCGTCCGTGGATGGGTGACCCTCTTTATATACCGAGACTCCTCCGTGTCTCAGAAAGCACGTTAAGCCGTTGGTCCCGGCTGCCATTCGTGGATCTTTGACAGTCGTTACGGGTCGTCAGAAACCTGAATGTGTGATAACCAGTCTTACACCAAGAGGTACCGTATTACTTAGTTACTGGGTTGTGGAGGTCAGATAGACAGTCGCTCCATGTAAAATACTGGTATTCAGCAGATTCCGGTGAGACTGGAAGCCGACCCCAACGTAGTTGGGAAGAAGCTAGGCAAATTGATTTGACTCCAATATAGTTCACTTTTTGTCAAATTGTATATAAATTAGAGGCGACCCTATTGCCCTTAACCGGGCACAAATCTAATAACCCAAGAACACTTTGCTAGACCTACGTCTAGAAATCTAGTCGCAAAATCAATGAGGCACACGTTATGATATCAGGGTTTAAAAATCGAAGTTTATAAATGGAACTAGGGACCGGTGGGTCGCTAGTACCATTCATAAACTTCGATTAAAAAAAAAAAAAACAAAATTTATGAATATAATTTGTCAAGTCAAGGGGTGACTTGACTTGACAAATTGTCCAGTTTTTTTTAATATACATCATGTCCTGGAATTAACGCACAACCTTTTAAGAGGTCATTGTACTCATCATTATGAATAACTTTTACTATGGGACCAAACCTGAAATCGCGAAAAAAATTCAGCTGTTCACTAAATTTATGTTCGCGTAGCTCGTCAAAATGTAGGCATCAGAGATGTAGGAACTTAAACCTTCCGGAATACATTCTCTAAATGATGGTGAAAACCTCATCAAAATCCGTTGCGTAGTTTAGGAGAAAAAAATACTGTATTGCATACAGTCATCAATAAATCTCTGAAGTGTAAAGATGTGTTTGCAGACACAAATCACACATCATGCAGATAGACCCACATTCGAACCAACTACTAGAAAAATACAGATCAAATATTTGTATCCCGTACGTCTGTATATCTTATGTACGTGTATTTACCGGGCGGGTACTTTAGTTCTTTAGCGCAGAACCCAGGTCAATCTTTATATTATTTAACTTAAACTATAACAGGTCTCTAATTGTTTCTATAATTATAAATACTGACCACTTGTATGTTTACATTATGGATTTCAATAAAGAATAATTGAATTGAAACAAAAAGAAAAGTAACCCTAACTAAAAAATGAAAAATAAAAAGTTAATAAATTTAAATTTTGTCTCCAAACAATCTCATGCAGTCGGAGGCAATAGATCTTTATTGTTAAAAAAAGAAGATGCCTCCGACTGCATGGAATTTTTTGGAGACAAGACTGGTCATCTTGTTTCCATCTTTTTTAAAGTTCACTTTTCAAACAGTCAGGTTGTGGCGGCATATCTACATCGCCACCATGGAACGCGTTACACTGACGTCACGCAAAATCCTGCATCGCGCAATCAGAGTTTACCGCGCGACTAGCATATATACAACATCCCAACATCAACCATTGGGCAGTAGCCCACCAGACACAACACCCGTCTGGTCGGAGGATCCTCCCTTTTCTATGGAGGGTGAGTGAACTTTACACCCTGTTCCTCATGCCTCTATAAGGTTTTTATATTTTTTAATTTTTTTTTTTTACTTAAGTATTAAGTTTTATCAAAATCAATCAAGATCGCAAATCTTTTCGGTGTGTCTCGCGTAGCCGGTACTTCGGTAATTATGGTATTAAAAAAAGAAATATGAAATCAATAAATGAACAATGAATATGTTAAACATATTATCATAACAACAACTGAATACGATCACCGATCCATGTACCCTGTGACAAATTTTTGTTTTTAGCTGCAGCGTTGTTGAGAAGGCCGATGTTCAGACCATGTGAGAGTGATGTGAGAGTATTGTCCTATAAACCGAAATCGGCATGATCAAACTGGTACTTTTTCGGTTACAACCTTTATTTTATTATCAGGTATTTTAAAGGTTACCTCAATCCATCCACTGTTTAAACTGAATACAACAGCTATTGATACCGGTAACCGAAATAAAAAAAAACTGTATGTCAAAAAGTCGACTCGACCCGCGCGCCGGCGAACGTGTAATTTTTAGGCGACCGGTATTAAAACGGTAACCTAATTAGAGGTAACATATTTTTTCTTCTTGGTTACCCAGATAGCGATAACCTTAGTTGTAGAGGTAACAAAATTCTTCGATACCTATACCGTAATTTATAAAGGTTTTCGGTCCCTGCTATCAACTCAGAGCACTGATATTAAAAAAAAAAACTTGTACAGCAGACTAAAATGCATTTATTCCCGTGCTTGCTCATCTAGTCAACTCTATACATAGAAGCTCTACATGCTCGACCTCAGCAGTCCTAAAATATAATTACCCCTGGCAACATATCTACCGCTACGTGCAGGTGAGGCTAACTACCAACTTATTCCATTAAATCCTGTAACTGCCTGGATACTGGCTGAAGTTGACTGTGCCAGGACCGTCGTGGGACTCTAATTAGTTATTAGCTATTGAATAGCCAATCAGGATGGCAGGTTGTTATTTATAGTAGGTTTTAATTTTAAAGTATGACTGTGGTTGTTAGAAAGTGCAGGTTTTAAATTAGTGCGCCGGACGTATACTTTCGTATATAGATTAATAAATGAGGCTGTTTAAATGCACTCAAAATACAGATTAGTGGATAAATCATAACGATCGATCTAATAAGTTTTTCAGTTCTTTAGTTCTCAGTTTTCTTTAGACATGGTTAAAACCATCGAGCCAGTTTTTGAATTAAGAACCTATTAACTGGCAAATTAGTCTGGTGCTAAGTTGTATTTTTTTTTTATTAAGATTTGGCTCAATGGTTTAAGCGTAAACTTACAATGAGAAATAAAGGTAGATTTACTTTTAGTTTAACCAGTCGATCGACCAGGTCAGTTTCAGCGGTGGGAACATTTTTGGCTAATTATTTTATGTGATGTGCTTGGTAATCGTAAAGGGGCCTGTGGCTAATTAATAACAGCCGCACAGGTTGATTGATCAGCATAAGCTACGCTAGCCGCGGTTGGTTCGTGGATGGGTGACCATCTTTATATACCAAGACCCCTCCGTGCCTCGGAAAGCACGTTACTCCGTTGGTTCCGGCTGTCATTCGTGGATCTTTGACAGTCGTTATGGATCATTAGAAGCCCGAAAGTCTGTCAACCAGTCTTTCTAATGGGTATCGTATTACATAGTTTCTGGATTGTAGAGATCAGATACGCAGTCGCTCCATGTAAAATGCTGGTATTCAGTTGCATCCGTTTGATTGGTAGTTGGGAAAAGGCTGGGCAGGTGATGATGATTTTGTCATCAGACATAAATATACTGAGGCAAATGTCTGTGTCTGACTAGTGGCAGTGACATTAAAAATACTTCAGAAGCAGATTCAAAGTGAATTCAAAAGCAAAGGATTGAAACAAAATATTTTTATAAAATTCTCGTGTAACTTACTGTAACGCAGCTCAAACGTTTTCTGAAAACTGAATTTAAAATATTTTTGAAGTCGCCTCAGTGGCTTTATATTTATATAAGCTAGTTCACCGACAGCTTAAATGCTTTTGGGCCAAGATTCACTTTTTATGCAAATAAGGTTGAACCAAATGCAAAAGTAGATAATCGTTAGTTTATTTTAGAAGAAAATAATATTATATTTGCTTTATTCTCGTTCTGCAGAAAGAGGAGAAAGGTTTTTAAGTTGTTCTTGAAAAATAAACGACAGCTTTTATTTTTGTTTTTTTGTTCAAATGGTAAATCATCTTTTAAATAAACGATCCTATTCACTGTGTTCCCCTTGAGGCATGTTTCTATGTTATGACTAAACAAAAAATCGTATATAGGTATGAGGAACAGGGTGTAAAGTTCACTCATCCTCCATAGAAAAGGGTGGATCTCCCGATCAGACGGGAGTTATGTCTGGTGGGCAACAACGGTTAATGTTGAGATGTTGTATGCAAGGTGTAACATAAATTACGCACAACCTCTTAAGGAGTCATTGTTCTCATCATTATGAACAACTTTTACTATGGGACCAAACCTGAAATCGCGAAAAAAAAATCAGCTGTTCTGTACATTTATGTTCGCTTAACTCGTCAAAATGTAGGGAATGGCTGATTTTTTTCCCGATTTCAGGTTTGGTCCCATAGTAAAAGTTGTTCTTAATGATGAGTACAATGACCCCTTAAGAGGTTGTGCATTGTTTACGTTACACCTTGTATATACTAGTCGCGCGGTAAATTATAATTGCGCGATGCAGGATTTTGTGTGACGTCAGTGTGATGCGTTCGCATGTGGCGATGTAGATATGCCGCCACAACCGTATCAAATATATCGGTTAGGTACCTACTGTTTCAGAGAGCCGTGTACAGTGTTAAGCATTTTATCATCACCTTGCAATATTTCTGAATATCATTGTCAAAATTTTGAATGAAAATGACAATCAAGTTGAACAAGGTAACATGCGCCCGCTTTATGTGGTAAAGGAATTTATTTGAATTTGATTATCGCTCCTTGGTCATACTTACTTCTATTGCAGCAGTGATCGTCCCATTGCGTCACGTCGTGGGAAAAATGTATTTACCTTAGCCTGTTAAATAATTTATTTCCCAGTTCACCCCGTCACACGTCAAAACAAGCTCCAACATAGACGAGAAACAGTGATAACTTGAAGCCAACGGCTAAGTTGCACTGCAGGCGACCGGTTCATTGACTGAAACATTATCTTGATAGATGAGACTGTTTTAACGAGACCAGGCAAGAGAGACTAAACTTCTTGAGGCTAATTCAATCTCAAAGACATCGGTTTAGATTTGTTTTGCTTTTGTTTTTTATTTGAGTTTTGTTTAGTTTATTTGTTTGTTTGTGTTTGGTGCGGAGTTCATTTTATTTACCAATCGCTGCTTTTGGTAATGAGTCATCATCATCATCGGTTTTGTTCCACCCACCGCTGAGTATATGGCCTTTTGTGTCATGCTTTCCAGGTCTGTACCAGTCTCATCCAGGTCTTTCCCGCGTTTGGTAATGAATAACTTCTTCATCTTCTTAGCTTCGCTTTTGATAGAGTGGTCGTGGTCACGATGTACTGTGTCCAATCGCAAGAGTAATCGTTGCTCGCCTCACGATCTCTTTCCATTTGGTTTTGTTAGATGACAGTCTGGCGCTTTCTTTAACAGGACCTCCGACCGCGGATTTTATTTGATAGGCCCACCTCATCGATGACCTCCCGCGTGGCATCCACTCTGCCCTGCACCAATAGACGCTCTATGAAGTCATAATGAGTAACGTACTATATTATAATAAAATATTTGGATACCAACTTTACCAGTGGATATATTATTTATAAGGGACGACGAAAACCGGTTGGTATACAACACATTTGAATGACAAGGACATCAATTCATCAGGAATTTTAATTTACTTATCAATTACAATAATCTTTATAATCTCACTATACTACAAAATCTAAACACTAGTTAATACTAGTCTTGATAAAAAAAACGATAACCTTATCAAAAATGTTTATCAAACGCTCTATCGCGCACACAAATCTATATACATAATAATTAAAGTCGCTTTTCACGCCTGTTTGTGCGACTGCATTGTTCTTCTAAACTATGCCATGGGTTTTTTTGCGGTTATCACATCATTTTAAGGATTTATTCCGGAAGTTTTATTTGCATAGTGCATAACCGTGCGAAGCAGGGGCGGGTCGCTAGTACATAACAAAATGGCAACTAAATAATTAAAACAGTTGAACTCCAATAAATATAAACAACTGACTATCGGAAATTAAGCTGCCCCCATTTATTTAGAGGCAATTCTATATTGAGTTGTCAGCGAAATCAATGATTTAGTATTTTAGTTCGAAATACGAATTAATTGGACGGTGTTGCCAAGTGTGTAAAATATGATTTTATGCTCAAATGGATATGCGACCCTAGTGATGTCATGCTGGGCTAAAAATAGACAACCCCTCCTTTTCCTGTAGATTTTGTATGTAGGGTTGTGTTGGATGGCTGAACAGCGCCAGACGAGAAGGTTTCAGTTTTTGAAGGTTTTTTGAAGGTCATGCGACAATTGGGTCGGTTTAAAACCATCGTCATTATTCTGGTTATCGTCATAGAACGTCTGGTGTACCTACGTCAATGAAGTCCCTTCACGACAATTTTAGAGATCCAGTTTGAGCATAAAAAAATATGTGCTATTAAACGCCACGGAAGAACTTTATAGCTTTTAGTGAAAGTAAATAACTTTTTTTAAACCTAATATTTTACTGAAAGCAAAAAAAAATAATATTCTGTCACTGATAACATTACCATTGAAATCTACCGCTAAGTTTATATTAACATGACCCACATGACGGGCTGCTAATTCTTTTTATTCTTTGACTGTCCTTATCTCTAATTAAATAATCTCTATGAATCGTTCTCCCGCTCCGCCCAGAGCGGGAGAAGTCATTTGATGATTTCCCATCCAAAAAAAAAGGGGTCAAAGTCTATTTTAAAGTCCAGACAGCTTGGTGGGATCATGTGAGAGACCATTTATTGTAGATTAGCATCTGAAATGGTCGTTTGAGGAAAGAACCACACAGATTTGTACGAATTTCCTGCTAATTTCTTACATCGCATTTTACATTTTTATTTTTTAATTAGCTGTATATTATATTTAGTGCCTTTTAGTCTGTGCTAAATAAATGTATTGTCTTTCTTTCTTTCTTTCTTTCTTTCTTTCTTTATTTGAGTGGACCTATTCAGTCAGTGCAAACATTTGTCAGTCTACGCTAATACCTACTTAAAACCAATACCAAAAACTCTTGTTTTCAAATCTGCGCAACAGACTGTACCCAGCCGATACAGTTTCATTACTACCCAACACCTGTCACCCACAACTTTGCGATTTACGTCCTAACATAATTGGAAATCTCTCTTGCTTACGGACCTTTGTTTTTCGATGAAACACCATCCGATTTTTATTTGGGCTGCTATAAATCGGTAATGTAACGGATTGGGTATTAACTTTTGTGGTGTTAGTAAAAGGCCGTTGTTTCGACGAATTCATCAGTCTTTATTTTAGTACCCGTAGAGATTCTTCAACTACCAGGATATTAGAGAATTGCCGTGGGAACCACTGTACTTTATGGACCTGTATTTTTTTATAGTAGCTTTTTTTTGTAGAATAACTCTTAATATTGTGCGTACAAACTTGCATTTGCTGTTGGAATATAATTACAGAATAATATGTTTTTCAACTACAGTGTTCAGTTTTTTCTTGGGATAAATTCATTCCAATTACGGAACCCTTCATTGTACGTGGTCCGACACACACTTGGACAGTTTCTTTTTCTCGAAAACTAAGCATTTGCTAGCTGTGACATTTTGCAAAAGCATTCTACATAAAGACATCTATAAACAAAAAAAAATAAAAGCTTCTCACGCGTGGTCCATAAAGTACAGAGAAGCCTTGCCGTAAAATGCAGGACATATGATTATCTCAAAATCAAATTATAGCAAAATATTGTATTTCCTGTATTTTGACCAATTCATCCTGTAACTATTTTTAATAATACTTAAATAGCACTCCGTAAATTTATAACATCATGGAAAAACTACTTACACGAAGGTTGGCAGGAAGTAAATTTGATTATACAACATGTCCCGAAATTAACGCACAACCTCTCAAGGGGTCACTGTACTCATCATTATGAACAACTTTTACACTGGGACTAAATCTGAAATCCCGAAAAAAAAATTTGCTGTTCCCTACATTTATGCTCACACAACTCCACAAAATGTAGGAAACAGCAGATTTTTTTTTCACGATTATTTTTCCCATGGGTCGTAGCGTGATTTAACAAGAAAAGGTCAGAAAGAACGCCAAGCGAAAACGAAGTAATAGTGCGGGCCAGGCGGCGATGCAACGCGACGGGTCGGGGGACGAGGGAGTATTATTAAAATGTGGCTGTTTCTTTAGTATATTGTTTATCTTACGACCTCCACGCGAACGAAGTCGCGGGGCACAGCTAGTAAGTGAGTATTTTGTTTGTCATTTATTTTCGTGCCACCTAAGTTTTTATTTTATCTGTTTCATAATACCGCATAGTAAATATGTATGAATAAACACTAACTATGACAAAGGCTGCATATTTTGCCCATGTATGCTCTCGCGCATTAATATTTAAATGGATGCAAGATCCAATGAGAATTTTTAATTTATGTATTAGACTTCATCGCTCTTGCACACAGGGACCAATTTTGGTCACAAAGCCCTTTTTCTGGTAAAAATTGCACGTAACACCGCGTAAGCTGGCATATAAAAATATTCCTCGGTAACAAACGCTTTGAATAACACTATACGGCTATAGTAGTAATAATAATAATAACAAAAAACGATTGTGTCTTGGTTGCGTCACGTAAAGTGTTAATAACACTTAACATAAGGTGTGCTAGTGATCATGTAAGCCTACCAAAAGTGAAAATATGGCCCTAAAATATTGCACTTTTCATTAGGAAATTCTGGATTTGTGCCTAGGTAATGACAAAAAGCTTGCACTCTGTCACATGCGTGTCGATATGTGGACTGAATGTACTATACCTATTACTTCAAGAAAATACAGGTGTGAATTTCTGAACGAGAACCTGATTCATTATAATCAGCCCTTAGTGTTCCCACTACTAGGACACAGACCTGCCCTCTATGAGAGGGAGTGAGTGGGCCATAATACACCACGCGGGCCACACGGGTTGGTGGATCTGGTTCATTGCTATTTTATTTAAAATACAATTACTTTCACCTCAACTCGTTAGCATAGCAGCTGAAGCTTTAAGTAAATTAAATTTTACAGCTAAGCCTTCATTATCCTTCAGTCTTTTGAACGGTGAACTGAAACAAAAGAAAGTTTTAACAATACGTAACCTTTTGGTATTCGTCACAGATTGGAAAAATCTTCTGTCAACTTTTTTCTAAGTATCCTTTTTTGGATAAGGAAACAAAAGGATTAATTTTCTTCGTTTCTTATTATTTAACAGAAGAGATTAAGTAAGAAAAATACAATTTTGATTATTTTCACAAAAACCTTTGTAATGCAAGCAGTGGGGATGAGCTATGAAAACTTAAAGAAAAATATTTAACGGCGCATAGCCTTTACCAGACGTGGTCATCTTGGTTCAGCAGCTTCAATATCATCAGGGTTGTCGCTAAACAAACACTTCCACACAATAGGCATAACGGACAGTCCTCTGTGCAGGGCATGCATGAAGGCTGAGGAAACCGTTGCGCATGTGCTCTTTGCATGCACAGCCGTCGCCCAGATCAGAACAGAAACCCTCGGGTCACCCAGATCTTTCAAAGACATAGACAGACCAGAAAATATAATGAAGTTCTGGAGGGAGGTGGGCTGGTTGGAATAACCGCCGACAGCCGCCATGGCTCACGTACAATGGTCCACATGTAGGATTAAGTGCGGAAACAAAGTCCCGTAACATAGATAGACATAGATAGATCATCAGGGTTGTGCCGGAATACAGAAGTTCATCGTGGACTTGGTACGACAGCGGCTCCCCTCACATCATCTTCTGTCATCAGAAGACAGCCGCCACGCAACAATCGATACGACGCTCTGCTAGAGTGACAGTAATCAGCCAGTGTCACTCTTATCCGACCTCTTCGGTGATTCCAGTATCTTCGTAACGAAACATAGACGGTGCCACTTGCTACGCCATCATATTTATTTGCCAGATAAATACATGCCTTCAGGCTATTTTTTTGGAATAAGGTTACATTTTCAAAATAAGCCTTTTCCCAACTATGTTGGGGTCGACTTCCAGTCTAACCGGATGCAGCTGAATACCAGTATTTTATATGGAGCGATTGCCTGTCTGACCTTAACAACCCAGTAACTGGGTAACACGATACCCGTTGGTAAGACTGGTTGTCAGACTTTCGGGCTTCTGACGACCCGTAACGACTGTCAAAGTTCCACGAAAGACAGCCGGGACTAACGGTTTAACGTGCTATTCCGAGGCACTCCTCCGTCTCGGTATGTAAAGATGGTCACTTATCCACGGACCGACGCCGGCAAGCGCAGCTTAACCTGATGGATCGACCCGTGCGGCTCTTATTACTTAGCCACGAGCTCGTCTAATTAAGATTTTAACGTCAATGTTTAACATTTCGTATCCCACCTGCTAGCAGACTTCCATAGAGTGGTTCTGATTTTAAATAAATGGAATGTAATTTTCGTGAGTGCTGTCTGCCATTTTATTAAAAGTAAAAAATCTTTAGACTTATTTCATATTTTATTTTTGCGCGAGTTTATGCTTCGCTGATTTACTTATCTTTAGTAATAAAATATACGACATGATTTGAAAATCTCCTAAGTACTAGGTAACTATTTTATTCTGCACGCCTCTTTCGTAATTATATTTTAATCGTATAAAAATATTTTTATTTAACATTTCATTTTAATTTCATCTGTATTATTTTAATGTTTCTGAAGAAACATATATACAAAAATCTCGTTTGGCTAACTTATCAGATTATCAGCTATAAACTTACATTTAAAGCGTTCATACATTATTTAATACAACACCTAAATATTTAGAATCGTACAAAAATTCGTACGTAAATTCAGTTTTCGCAGACGGCAATAAACATATTACCATTATAACAACTTAATGTTGAATTAATAAAAATCATTAGAAAGCCATAGATAATCAAAGTCAGTGACGTTATTTCATGATCATAATATTACGAGAAGGGCAGATCAAGAACAGAAGTGATAAATCATTCACGAGTACAGATACATAAAAATATTGAAAATAGACAGTATACTAGGAAGGGATATGTAAATACTCGTACATCTGGTCGTACCAAAAACAATGTGGCCCGATGTGGTTCAGAAATAGTAATATTACGCACAAGGCTTGCAAATGTATAAGTTATCCCAAACGATGCACGTTACAGGCTTTGCGGCTTATATTGCAGGGATATTCTGGGTATTAGATTTAATCTCGTGGGTTTAGGAAATGCAATTTTGAAGCAATTGATTTTTCTATTCCAGTACGCTCCGTAAGGCATACGTTGAATGTGAATTGCATATTTTGAGTGCGGTGAAATCATAATAGAAAGTGATAAGTAATAATAAGATAATAGAATTAGCAGCAGATAGAATTTCTTAAATAACAATAACAAAATAACAACAACAAATAACAATAACATTAATTTCAAATCCAAAGATTACTTTGAAGCTATTACAAACGTATTCCAAGCGGAATCGTATACGTTTCGTCGTAATAATCATATTTCTAATCCAAAAAGCAATTTTCAATAGATTCCCAAAATCATAACTTAGACAAAGACACATACAACAAAACAAATTCAATAAAAACCACAACTCTTCTAAATTCCTAAACGACACCATTAATCACTTGCAAAAATAGCCAGAGCGTAATTGGGACTTCAATATTAAATTCCTTTTCTTGGAATTCACAGCTCCAGTCTCCTCCTCTTCTATTGTCAATAATTTATCAAAGCATCCCAAAGGGATAATTATTATTTCATAATCATTGAAATATCACAGATTTTTCATTCAGGTATCAAGGAGGTTCATTAAATTTGCCCTGGGTCCTGGGTTTTTAATGATTAATTATTTGCTAACGAGGTCAGTTACTGTCAGATAGCGGTGTGAATGAAGCTATTCTTTGCTATCTTGATGACGTTGTTCGTCGGGGATAGTTGTGAATAGTTTGGTTTTCCATTGTAATGTAGAATCAGGTATTTATGTTAGCGTTTGATTTAAATTTTCTTTTCTTTCTTCCAGTACTTTGTGAGAGAATCTCCACAGAATTAACTACTTTAGTTTTTAACTCATTTAGGTTTATATTCCTTATTGTTTTCATCCTACTCTTTTCATTTTGTTTTAAAATTACACGTCAAAGGCTGGCTGTAGCTTCCATATTTTAACTTTATGACTAAACAAAGTTAAATTGCACCTGTATGATTTATTTTGAAGTTACACTTACCTCTTCCTTCTTGTGTCTTCAGGTATTTTGAGTGTTTATTATTCAGCCCCTCTTGTGCCAGTGAAAATCTAAAACGGCCTTTAGGTTTTTTATAACCAAATATTCACCGAATATTCTAGATTTCTAACAGCTACTCCGCAAAGGTCAATCACCGAAAATTATCCTCATAAAATTCATCAGCGCGCATATAATAGTAATAATGCACTACCATTGGCACTGACCTTCAAACCCCTCAACCCCTCTTATTTCGCCCTGGCTCGCTCGAGTACACTTTTTACTGCGTAGGGAACAGTGAAATATAAGGTATAACATTTTAGGTGAAAATAAAAGTGTTTAGATCAGATAAAAGAACTAAACAAAAGAAAAATATTTAACCTATTGACCGCTTGGTTTTATATCAATTGTCCCTAGCGCCCAGTTCATATATTGATAAATAAATAAGTATTTACCTGTGAGGAATGGATCGTGCAATGCAATACAAATCAATAAAACGAACATAGGTTCTCAGTTGTATAAATACGACTGAGGCAGCACGGGTACGAAAATATTTGCCGTATTAATCCGACAGGGGCGGTCAATAGGTTTAGAATCTGAGAACGTTTTGAGTCATTCTGCGTCACTAACGTAAATTGCAATTTTACTAATGAGATCACTTCTGAATATTAGACATCTAAAAGTCATATTATTAAAACTACTCAAAAATAAAACATGAAACAAGGTAGGGAGAAAAAAAATTGTTTTTCGCTTTACTTATTATTATTATTCCTGTATATAAACTTAAGTTTCACAAAGATAGTTTTTTTTTCAGCTAAGTGGTATTATAGTGACGTAAATCGATCGCCCGGAAATATAACAGCTTATACATAAATAAACAGTATAACCTAACATTCTTTGATATCGGTTCTCGCTTATATTTGTATCAGCTGCCCTTCCTTGTGTGTTAAATAGGTATCGACATGAGGTCGCTAAAGTGTCGCTATAAAGGGCTCGGTTTGATGAGCGTATAAATAATAAGGGTGTTATGTTTATGATGCTGCTTATTTGTTTCGTTTAGATGGTTTGTTTTCATAATCCAGTACCGTGTATTGTTGTCGTGTGTACTGGTGGGGTAATTCAATCAGTTCCGACTATCACCGTAAAACAACAGCAAATAATTGTTATACGAAAAATTATTGCTAACAGTCAGTGTGACTCAAAAGCATTTTAGAAATTGGTTCTTGTACAGATAGAAACAAAATAGTATCGTAATACTGACACTTGCTTGCCATCCCAGCTGTTGTAATTCACCTCAGATGACCGATATATAGATAACACTAATCGAATAACTTTCAACTAACAATTCATGCTATTATGAGTTTTTCATGATTCATTAAGTAGGTAAATTACATATTATTTCAACTACAAAATAAATAATAACTGATATAAACCCCATCCAGTATTTGACAAAAGTAGGCAGCCATTTAGCCAAATACAAAAGCTCTGACGCAAATCGTCGAAGTAAACCCATAATATCAAATACACATACCACCATCATATTATTACGTTATTTAGGTACAAACATTGGATACCCATAACGTAACCACGCAAGTGTACTACCATCGGAAGTGTACTGCACCAACCGATGTACACGACCTAAATATATTATATCTTGTAGCTGATAGTCCTTGAGATAGTCCATTTCCAGCCGAGTAGGCGAGCCAGTGAACCATTGAGTTGTCGCTACATATGTTTATGTACGCATGTATTACACTTAGGTACACTGGATACATGAGAGATAAACATTATAGAAGATCCACTTCGGTGAACGTATTTGCTGTATGGGACTTCAAGCATCAATACGCCCAAGTAACATAACTCAAAATGAGTTAAGAAAAGAAAAGAGACGTAATATAGATAATAATTTTGCATTAAATGTTGTACAGTAGTATAGAATAGAATAGAATACTCTTTATTATGTACACCATACAAACCGCATAATACGAAACGAAAAAAACGCGGAATATGAAACGAAAACGTGTAGTAATTTCTATGATTCAGTTTCAGTGGTGAAAATTCCAAAGATAGATTTTAAAAAGTGCACTTTATTCTTGATTGTCTTATTCAACAGTTTTACAAAATATTCCAGGCAACCTCTAATAAAATATACGATAAACAAACATTTTCCACTGAAAACTCACTGACCCATAAAATTCCAATAAAACGTACTGAGACCAAACAAAAATAATTCCCACCTACCTCCACGGTCCACTGATCAAACTGAAGCGTTTCCTTTACAGATGAAATAAAGCCGTGATCGCATGGACGACGCTGCCGTTCCGGGCCGTCTCGGCGGCCGGACGACACTCGTTCCCTGTTTGGCACATTCCTTATCTATAACGGTGAGATTTGAATAGCACGACAGTGAGGAAGGTACATAATAGCCATTGTATGAGACATGCATTCTATGTTGATGTTTGCATTATTTTGCGTGTCAAGGGTGTTCTAGTTATGGGTGATGCATGTATGAAATTAAAATTCTGGATGTCATAGAGGGATGAAAATGTTTCAAATGATTGTGATGATGAATATAAAATGTAGAAAGTATAAGTTAAAATTCATGAATGTAAGATGCAAAAGTTCAAAAATAGTGATGTGTGAATAAGTAAAAACATTGTAGTAAAAAAGAAATTCATATCGTATATCAAAAAAATATAATGAGTTTTTTTTTCAACTAATTTTAAACCACTCTGTGATATCACGAAAGATAAAGTAGAATTAAACCATGATCTTTGTGAAAATCTGCCAATTCCCTTCTTTAAGTTTTATATACAGTTTTGTTCCAGATGCACTGAGGTCCGATAGCGGAACCAGACCACTCAACTCAGACAATAATACCAGCCTTCAATACCAGCATGAATTCTACGGAGACCAGTCTTGACGTCAACCGGTCCACGCCGATCTATACTATCGGTACCAGCTTTATTACGCAATGGTAAGATTTTTTTTTTAATCTTATTCATTTCACGTAATAGTAGAAGTAGTTTTTTTTTCGTCCTCGTCACATGATCCTTATAAATTATTTATCTGATTAGACAAGTCTTCCCTACGAAGTCTTTTACTGGAACGAATACAGAACATGTATTACTATTTCATACTCTGTCTATATGCCAAATTTCCATCTCCACCAACCAAGAACGAGAACCAACATCCAAGCATTCGCATTTCTAATATCGCTGGAAACAATGAAGAATTCATATCAGTTGTAGTTATGTTCCTCGTTCACTAAAGCTATTGTATACCAGTTTGTACTCTTGTAATATTGTGTTCGGGATTGGACGAACTGTTCCGGAACTAGACGAAGCCTGCTCATAAAATCTTCACGCGGCTCGTCTGCACGTGAACGTCGATAGAATAGAACACAATATTGCTATAAACGATCCCTTCGTTTTTGTTTAGCGGTGGCGCCCTCAGTTTTTTTGGTTATTTCTTTTATTTTATAATGAAAACGCAGAAAATAAGCATGTTACTATATATTATGTTATTATACAAACGGTAGTTTTACATTGTTAAGTTTTATTATAATCTTTAAAACGGAAAATATTGGCCACTGATGTACGTTTTGAATGTACGAGTACATACATTTGGGGACCATTTTTTTCATTTATGACTTTTTCTAGTACTCAAACCTCAGTAGATCTAGATGAGTATTTTAATCCTTACAGGAAACTGCATCTATTGGCACTATACAAATAAAACGTAAGAATTGATCTTTTTTAGCTAACTGTACCATTTTTCCAAAATCTGTGAATGCGGTTAGCAATTACTAAAAAAGTTAAGGACAGTCTCAACGTTTTCCTGTAGCTACAACAGTTAAGGTACCTGCCCTTCAAATCGTATAATTTTTTTTCTAAAAGTATAACATAGAGATATATTTTTTCTCGAAATTGCCGGGTCAGATTTTGATGCGCTATTGCGCTAGGGTATAGATGAAGTATTCCTGCACAAATATCAAAACCGTATCGCTATTGGTCCATAGACCACTTCCCATACAAAGCCCAGTCTCCGTAATTCAACAAGGTCAACGGGAAGTACCCTATAAGTTTTGATTTATTTGCAAGTATCAAAATGTGTCGCATAAAAGTCTGTATTTGCTTATTGCATTGATTTAGAAGCTTGATTTTTTAGAGCTCTAAGGGACCGTAGACCATATTTGATATTAATTTCAACTTGATACTCCACGTGTTCCTGAGAAAAAGGATCTTGACAGACTGACAGAACAACGGACGGACAAACAACGAAGTGATCCTACAAGGGTTCAGTTATTTCCTTTTGAGGTACGGAACCCTAAAAATGTGCACAGCAATAAAGTACTAACAGTAGAAGCATTTTCATAAAATGCAAATTATACAGCGGATCGAGCAAGGATCAACGACCAGTAAACTAGACAAAAATAAAGTATCAACAAGAATAACCTACTCGTACTCATAACGTATTCATAGTTGAGAATGTGTTTAATCTAAACAGCTCGTAAAAATAAAAATATCGTACTATAATCCCTATAAAACAGGCAAACAGTCCCTCTATGTCCCATTATAGTCTCTGAATACTTGATTTTACGATCTAGTGTGGGTATGCTGCACAAAATTCAGGTGAATATGAATTATATAGTTGGGTCCTGCAAAAGAAACTGTACTTGCAAACATGAAACTATATTGTATTCATGAAGAAAGGGTCACACTGGTAAAATGTTGTTATTTAGTACACACACAGTAGTTTAGTAGTGGTGTGTTTTGCAGTATTTTTATGCGTTGGTTTCTTGACTATAATAGTTTACTTTTCGCTTTCTGAACTTTCGTCCCTTTTGACACCCAACGAAAAGTGATCCTGTAAATCTTATCTTTACATTTGAGAAAATGTTTGTTACTCCATCACGAATAAATGGTGAAATGCATTTGGAAAAAATATCGTACACAGATAGATGTTGTCAACACTTAGGATACTTTTTACCCGACTGCCTTAGACGGAAGGTAATGTTTTTGAGAGTATGTATGTGTGTACGTCCATTTCTTCGGCAGGCTCAAAGTCTAAAGGGCTTGATGGATTTTAACATAATATTATAAGGTGTCGATAGTTGCGTCTCAATTTTGGGAGCGACCAAGGCTATTTAATTTGTATTTATTGCAACTGCAAATATAAAGTAAGTGTAAAATAAGAAAACTAAATTTAAAAACCAAATAATCCGACTGCGTAAAAAGTGGTCGCTTAGTTTTTTTAGTTTTATGCCCTGGTTGAAGGCCTTAATTTATTGAGGCACCCACAGGCAAGACCGGTTGAGCAGCCGACAACCTCCTAGGTTGACCTGCAAGATGCCATTTCTAAAAAAAAACTAAGGCGTCTTCTTAAATTTAACTATAAAAACCTATTGCCTCCGACTGCATGAGATTGTTTATCGCATTAAGTTATATATCTGGTTTCCATCCTTTTTAAAGTTCACTTTTAACGCAGTCGGGTTTTTGATTTTTTTAAACTTTTTTTCATTATAAGAGCCTATTCATAAATATGTTTCCCTGGGATGCGAATGTAATCGCGAGCTACAGCTAGTTAATCATACTTTGTTTTTGTTATTACTTCACGTTGTGTGGCAACGTGTTTCGTGAAGTCACGTGCCTTCCTCGAGAGCCGAAACAGAATAGTTACCCTTCGGGCAGAAGTATTTCTTTATGAAGGTTACGGCCCGCAGCTGTTGACTCGGAAACTGAACCCAAAAATGATTTCGATTCGAATCAATAAAGAGGAAAGTCATAAGATATTTGCTGATTTTTTTTAAAAAAAAGGATGAACTAAAAGGACTTTCGACGAAAAATAAGGACGAACAAAAAGGACGGTCTTTTTCTTTTAAGCATTCTTATTTTGTTTTCCATTCTTTTCTTTTTTCTTTTACTTGGTAGAATTATTTTATTTATTTTACTATTTACATAATTTAAAAACTAACAATCTTAAAATAATAATAATAATAATATGTACAAGTATATAAAAAAAAAAATAAAAAAAAAAATGTGTTTATTATCAAAAATCTTTACAATTAAGTTGCCGGGGCTTCCCAGAAAGTAATCCTAAGATACTTGTGATGGGATAAAAAAAGGAGGGGACATAATCAGAGGGCATCATAAAATTCATCCGCATCGCTGTCAACAGGAAAAGTGCCCAGAAGGCTGGCAGCATTGCCACGTTGTATGGCAATGCTGATTCTTTGGCCAAAAAATAGGCCAGCCCTCTGGTCACGTGTGGAGTCGACCAACCGCCTGGCGATGTCTCGAAAAACTATTTTCCATTCTGATTTTTTTCTCATTCCAGAGATAAACCAAAATAAATTCATCGTTGTTTTATTTGCCATTTTGAAATCACAACATAATCTCTAAAGAGCCTTAAGCGGTTTTAGAAGATCCGCACAAAAATATGCATTTTTGCAGAAGACTTTGTGGTGAAAATGGACGGAATGTTTTCGTTGCTTCTTCAAACTAAAACGAGAGGGAAAACAAAGTATGAGAAAGCTTTTAATATTGGTTGTACCCAGTTGTATCTGAATATTCTTACAACAGTTTAATATAATGATTAAAACATTGTTGCTGTCGTATCGGCAGAAATTGTATCAAAATACATAGCTCATGTTGTGATAGAATATGAGCTAATAAAAGCCAGTAAGCAAGGTGAAAACTAACTAAACCAGAGTACACCGAACGTGCATTTAATTTAACTATCGTGTGTGGAAGCTAAAAAAAATTATCTTATTAAAAAAAAAATGACAATCATGTTCAAGATCCAGCTGCAAGCCAATAAAATAGATATCATTCTACATATTGAGTCATCATTATTTCTGAAGGACGGACTACATTTTTCTGGCCGCCGTAATCTCACACAAACGGTTTGGGGTCTAACTCAATTGTCCTGTGGGTATATTACAGTCCTTTCAGATTTATGGTCACAGAGTGTGGACCAAAACTGATGAGTCTACAATTTAATAAAGCGTAAGCGATCTACCCGAGCGCCTATATCACTCTATTCGTCGAGATTGCGTTTCCTTGATTGCAGTGCTTGATTACTTCCCATTTTTGAAGCCTTTGAAAATGTTTTCTGAAGGACTCCTAAAGGGGATATTCTTGGACCTAGGTTAACTTTCGAATGTAAGCTATTCTGAATTGACTGTAATATTTTGAAGTGTATTTAATATACATTAGACTTAGAAAAGGGTACTTAACAGGGCAATATCAAAACTTATGTTACATAACAAATTAAAGTAGGTACTGCAATATTATTCGAATAAAATAAAAACGTACTTCCTCACCATGAAAATTGATTCGTGACAACGTTCCTTACAATATTTGTCCAAAAATCCTGTTTTTGTAAAATGGTTTGCCTATATTTTATTTTCGACAAATGAATTTAGTCGTTGATTGATGTTAACTTTCAACAGTAGCGACAGAGAGAAACTTTTTAGGTTACTAATTGGGTCGAATTTCGTTTCACTTAATTTAGTTATAAAAATTGTTTTAGGGTGAAAAAGTAGGCATTGGTACATCAGGTTACAATACTTTATTTTCTATCTGCTTAGGTAAATTTCATTAAAGTTATATTTAACAATAATTTTGTTAAATGTTGTCTTCATTTTTCTAAAACGTGACTTAAATATATCATGATCTGTGCTAAAAAATTAAACCTTAAGGATAATTATGTAACCTCCGGCGTCCAATCAATCTAAATGATAACTTAGAAAATCTTTTGTTCCTCATTGTTAATCATAATTTTATGATTAACCTGACATAACAAAATCCATCTTTGTCAACAGGAAACTGCAGAAGATGAGACAGCGGACCTGTTTAACTACCGCTGGAGGTTACCAAGAGTGCCACGGCGAGTACCTCGTAGCCAACGGCACCAACTACACGGACATTTACTACTTCAACAACACCTTCGAGAATATTCTCACTGTTAACGGTGGATTGGTGAGTTCCTTCTTTTTCTATTGTTTTAATGATATCTTTAGGATGACCATTGTCTAGTGTCCTCTTAATATTGCGTGTGTCTATGAAGGCCTCTGCAAACACGCGCGACACACGACGCGCCACAAAGGTACCAGCTGTAGCGTGACAATCGGTTTGTGTCACGTGCGATTTACGTCGCGTGTCGCGCCTGTTTGCAGAGGCCTGGATAAAATATGTTTAAAAAAATAGATTTTCATCGTCGTCTAGTCTAGCATGTTGCGTTAATTTATACCAGTGTTCTGTTATCAACTCATAAATTAGATAGGTACTGCTCATTATGAAAATTAATTACTCGGCGCATTGCTTTATCATCAATCAAAAAAAATCATATCAATCCTAGATCAAATTCTGTTGTTTTACCACGCAAGTCCTAGTCAGAACATTTATATTTAATATATACTACAGTAGGTACTTTCTGCATGTGTTCAATGGCCACACTTTATTCTAAACTGTCTATTCAGTCGACCAATTTCTTTGAATCGATTATACCGACTCATTCATTAATTTCGTTATCGATTCGTATTCGATAAAAAGTCAAACAAATATTAACTGAACTTTCAATGATATTAAAGTTTAGGAGTATTTTAGCGATACAAAACTAGTGCAAGCCACTAATGACCAAAGTTCGGTAGTTATTTCGTTATCGACTTTAATATGAACTGGGTGAAAATGTTTACTGCCTCTACATTTGTGCAGACTGTGGGAATTTTTGCAACCAATTTCTTTTATGTCGTGCTAATTTCTTCTGCTAATCATTCGAATTTGAACGTTTAAAAGAATATGAATGAATAGAGAATGAGTCTAAATCGATTACTGTTCTAATGAAGTTAAACAGAGCAATAAATAAGCGCATTTAATGGAGTACACTTCAAGTGTATTAAATCGTTGTTCAATAACGATTTAATAGGTATCAATTGCTTTCACACACACTACACACGTAAAGTTCCCGCCTCTATTGTAGGCTAAATGTGGAGCCTTGGTTCTAACTCAATGCAAGCGTAATAAGTTTATACAACATACAAGGCTTATACCTAAACGAAATTTTCTGCAATACTTTAATTTCCAAAACACGATAAAACAATAGTATTATTTTGAAAATTTGCCTCTATTAACTTGAGCTATAGACTTGATAAGAAAAATTCTTATTAAATTAAATTATCAAATCTATTTCTAAATTAATTTAAACTTCCGAACTTTACTAAGTAACTGCTGCAATGAGCTTCATTCTTCTTTCATACTCTCAAGTTCGTTAGATAAAAAGGATTAGCTGTTCCCAATCTTCTTTGCCCCATTCACTAAGTTTAATTGCACTAATATCGGCCTCTTTTGATAAGAACTTGAACTGTTAATGAATAGACAGCCTTCCTTATTGTGTTTTATTGAATGGGACAAACACAATGGGTATTTGACCATGAGAAAAAACTTTCTTAATCATGATGGCGGATTTCGGATACATATTCACTTGTATAGCCTTAGATATCAATATAAATAAAAACATAATGGACAATTGGAACTTATTTTTAAAATCTAAAAAAGTCCAATCTGAACCAATGAAAACGATTTTAAGACATCAGATAATGCGTGTACCAACAATGAAAATATCTAAAGTATAAACAGTCAAAGCATTTGCCTGTGCGTGTGCTAAAACAATCCAACGGGCTTTAAAAAACCTTGAAAAAAGAGGTCTTCTATTTGTGCTTACCTCTCTTAAAATAGAAGGGGTAACAAAGGTGCGACTCAATGTTTAACGGTGCAGACAGTTAATCGATTGTACATTATCGGTATCAGTACTGTGTCACGGCCGTATGTAGGAATGTGTGAACAATGTGTGCAATAAGTGAAGTGTGTACTTTTAAGTGCCTAACGCACACTCCACTCTAAAATGTGTGTGATTGGCAGCTTTGGTGGCTGTCGCTTTTTTGGTGTTGTTTGGAAGGCGTTGAAAGGTGTTCCTTATTTTGAGTAAATTATGTTTTGATTTTCACTTTCTATAATGTAACAAATACAGAGCGGAATTGTGTCATGGTTGAAAAAGGAATGTTAGCCTTACATATTTTTCAATTTATGTGTCTTTAGTAAGTGATAAGAGTCTTGAGAAGAACAGGGAATAAATAAATTCTAATTTCTGATTATTTGGTTTAGGACTTTATATGACTCTCATAAGTATAAATTATGACTTATGAAAGAGAGTCTGTATATTTAACACTTCGTGTTGTTCTCAATAAAAGTTGTCGTAATTATTTTGTAAAGTTTCATTCATTACTTTACGAAAGTCCAATATCTAAACAGACTCTTGTTATTAAATCTAACACTTAAATACTGAAACTAATTATTCATAAAACAAACTAAGAAAGTAATAATTCGATCACTTTCTGGAGCAAAGTGATCGAATTCTTTCGTTCGTATTTCTTGGCAAAACGATAGTTTGTTTATTTGTTAAGAAGTTTACAAGATCATTACGAATAACGTTTAGAGCTTCTTTAAAGAAAATTTCTTGTTTTATATGAGTTTTTAGTTGGGATTTTTATTGACCTTTTTGTAGAATCCAGTCGCATTCACTCTAATGGCATTGTCTGTAATAGCAATATGTGAATGTGTTGCAATAGCGAAAATGTAGTAACGCTTTGGCTATTGCAATTCTGATAATTGCGGACTTAAATGTGCTGAACAATGTGAATGCTATCAATAGTACTGCGAGGACCTTTATGAATGGTGAGATTGATCGCCTTAGAAATAAAGCTAGTGTTTTTTAAAAATTCTTTGAAAAACACAAAATGACCTTATGAAAGTTCATAAATAAGTTTGATGTACTATTGAAACTACCCAACACTATGGCCTGTTTAAAAGTGTCCGGGTATAAATTATACATACAAATATAAACTCACGTCGTTTTGAAAAGCAGATAGACAGAAATTGCAGATAGCCACCTTTTACGATTTTCTATAGTGTCAGAAAAAATCGTTTATTTTTTCTATGTTAAAATGAATGTTATCTGCCAGATAAGTTTTATTAACAGACTACTACTAAAGCAAGACGTACAGCTAAAGCAGCAGACACAAATAAATCTCTTCTATACAACTAAATATGATAAAATTGAAGTGTCTGTTTGTAATGTCCAAATAAGAGCTTTTTACTAAACGCATATATAATTATACATATGTATACGGTACTTAGAACAAAAAATATTTTTTTAGAATTTTTGTCTGTTTGTCTGTCTGTTTGTTCCAACTAATCTCCAAAATAGCTGGTTCGAATTTGACGGAACTTTCTCTGGCATATAGTTGATGTTATACGGAGTAACTTAGGCTATTTTTTTTAAGAATTAAGGTTCCGCGCAAATAAAGAAACCCCATGAAATTGTGAACAAAATCCGATTCAAATATATCTATAATATGTATGTATTTAGAAATATATAAGTATGTTTATCAGTTGTCTAGTACTCATATCACAAGCTCTGCTTAGTTTGAGACTAGATGGCGTTGTGTGAAAGTTGTGGAATATTATATTATATTATATTATATTATATTATATTATATTATATTATATTATATTATATTATATTATATTATATTATATTATATTATATTATATTATATTATATTATATTATATTATATTATATTATATTATATTAATAATAATTGAATAAAACAATATTATTCTATCTTTAACCTCATCATTCTTTGTCTAGCAACCAGTCCTACCGCCGTTCCCGCTATGGCTGGCGGCAATCTTCGCCACGTGCCTCGTGCTTGTCATCCTGCTAACTGTTAGCGGCAACGTCCTTGTGCTCCTTGCCTTCCTGGTCGACAGAACTATTCGCCAGCCCAGCAACTACTTCATCGCCTCGCTGGCAGCCACTGATCTGTTGATTGGTAAGAAATATTGTTGTTTTATTTATATAACTTTTGAGGCTATCATAAATATTAAATATATTATTGACAAATGTTATTAGTAACCGATGGTTATTTTTAAACTTTTTGTTTCTTCGGCATTTTAATGTTTTTGTGAATCGACCGTTAGCTACCTATATTCGAAGGTTATTTAGAAACCTATTGTGGCGATTGGTACTAGACGACCCACTTTATAAACGTCTATGTACGTATTGTAACCTAGAAAATAATTATCATTAATATAGCTCGCTTTTCAGTAGCATCAACACTCTCTCTACAAAAGCTTTGATATTCAGCGTTCTAAAATAAAATCCCTAGCACAAAACAACTACAATAAACTGAGTCGGAATATAGAAAGTATTTTGTGCATTTATCAGGTTTCCACTGCGAGTAGCTTTTAGTTATTCAAAGCGATTAAAAACTCTAGGTTTGTTTTGAAATAAAATTGTAGTTTGAATTCTTCATTTCAACTGCAGTACTGTTTATATATATATATATTTATATATTAGGTAGTATTACTATCGTTGCCAACCACTTTTTCAGAATAAACCGAAAATAGTTACAGGTATTTTCAAGCCACAAAGAAAGTAAAGTATGTGTTAGTAGCCTAGAACAAGCATTGCCACCCAACGTGGCAACGCTGCCAGCCTTTTGGGCACTTTTCCCACTGACAGCGATGCGGACGAATTTTTTGCTGCCCAATGAGCTCTCTCTTTTATTAAATATTTATTTATCTTTTCTTTATATACTTGTACATAATATACCTATATGTATATATTTTAGTGTAGTGTTAGATTGTATATTGTATTTAACATTTGTTTATATTACAATAAAATGACAAACGATGTGTAATATAAAAAAACCGAACACTAATGAAAATCATTAGCTGGATAACATATCCAGCGAATGATTTTCATTAGTGTAATAAAAAATAATTTAAATAACAGTATTTAAATATTTCCAAAAGCAAAGTTTGAAAATATACTAAACTCTTATTGTAAGAAAAACCTGTCTTTAAACTAACTTAAGTTAACCATTTATTTGATTAATTATTTTCTGTTTATAAATACTCAGAAACTTTTAACTGGATCATTGTTATAAGCTTTTGAGAAATCAATTCTGACTAAAAGGTATTCTGAATCTGAGAAGCTTGATCCTTGACATTTCAGTGTCTGATAATTTCGAAGGTGTTTAATAGATAATTATTTTCCATTGTCCACAGGTACTTTGTCGCTTCCATTCTATACCGACTACGTTCTAAAGGGCTATTGGCATTTAGGGCCCCTCCTCTGCGACCTTTGGCTATCGGTCGACTATACAGTATGTCTTGTCTCACAATATACAGTCCTACTCATTACTGTAGATAGATTCTGCAGCGTGAAAATAGCGGCGAGGTATAGAGCCTGGCGAACGAAAAACAGAGTAATATGGATGGTATCAGTAACATGGATCATACCAGCTTTACTATTCTTTACGACAATATTCGGATGGGAACATTTTGTTGGGTACAGAGACTTACAAGAAGGCGAATGTGCTGTACAGTTTCTGAAAGACCCAATATTTAACACAGCTTTAATCATAGGCTATTATTGGACGACGCTGTTCGTTTTGATTGTACTTTATGCTGGAATTTTCAAGACGGCGTATGATATGCAAAAGAAGAGTGAAGCGAAGCAACGGAAGATGCAATCGATGGTGGCTTTAAGTGCTGGTGTTATGACAGGAATGGCTGGTCGAGCAGCTGGAATGGCAGCCTTATCAAAAGCTACTATATCCAGTGAGGACCAAATAAAAGTATCAGAAGCTATGCGTAAAGATTCGACTTCTAAGGGGTCACTCGCAGCGCCGTTGCTAAATCTAGGCGGGTCCAGTGATTCTAATTCGAGTCAAAAATCTTCGGCACATAAAAGTAGTGCTACTGCCACTGGTACTTCCACTACAGCTGAGTCTGATGGAGATAAGAAGGAAGATCAGGTAGAAGCCGAAAGGTCAAGTAGTCCTGCGTTTGATTCCGATGAAGAAAGTACTACACAGACAAATGTTAAGAAACGTCCGTCAGTTGCGAATTTAGTGATGCAAACAGGTGCTATACAACTGTTAAATAACATGCGTCTTAACGGAGGAATGATGATAAAAACTGATTTGAAACAGTCACCAGTATTGAAACATGAGTGTGAAAAGCCAAAGACGTCATTATCACAGATATCTGAAAAGAGTTTGCTTGATACTGATAACCCCGATACGTCACACAGTCAGGACAGTATTTCTGTACCAAATGTGCCACTATCTATCGCTAGTATTATGTCTCCCTTATCATCTGGTATAACAACACCGTCCGAACAAAGAGAGGTATCAACAACAATTGCTCAAAGAATTATTCCACCCCCGTCTGAATTTAGGTGTAGTCCTCCAGTTTCCGAAAGTCCGCCATCACATTCAGAATCATCACGTACTAGAACTGTAAGGCTCGTGAAAGGTGACGGTACGTCATACGACATGCTTGTAGGTATGGATGGCGCAGACTTGAGGTATATGGATGAGAGTTCCGTCAATGTGCCGTCACCTACATACGAAAGTCCACCTTCTTCCGTCACTTTCGCAACTGCGACTGAACCTTCATCTCCACCAACATTAAATTCAGGTAACGAAACCAACAAGTCTTTATTACAAGCAGCTCTAATACGAGCGACCGCCGAAGCTCAAGTCACACAACCAAAAACAAATTTCTCCCCGCCTCCCCCAATTAAAGTGAATACCGAGGTGAGTTTAACTACAGGGGAGCGCTCGAAGCCTGTTATTACTCTCGTATCGTCGTCTTCCAATAATAATGAATCCCAACCCTCCAAGTCGGCTGAGGCGAAAACGTCTCCATTGAAACTAAATCCCGCAATAAGTCCAGCAGTCGAGAATAGTGATGTATCAAGCACTGTAGTAACTGGGTCAGGCCGCGGCGACTCTAAGAAAGAGTTTGTAAAAAACATAGGAAAAAAATTAAAAGTTAAACGTTCAAAGCGGGATGGCCTGTTTCCGAGCATCGGTCGGCAGAAATCTAAATCAGAAAACAGAGCTAGGAAAGCTTTTAGAACTATATCGTTCATATTAGGTGCATTTGTTGTTTGTTGGACTCCATATCACATATTGGCTTTGGTGGAGGGATTCTGTACGGACCCGCCTTGCATTAACAAGCACTTGTACATGTTCTCGTACTTCCTGTGTTACGCGAACAGTCCTATCAACCCGTTTTGCTACGCGCTGGCCAACCAGCAGTTCAAAAAGACTTTCACGAGACTCCTCCGGGGAGACTTCCACATCACCTAGTCCATGTATGTCGGTCACCGCAATGCGTAAACAGGAGAACCCGACCGAGTGTCCCATGGCAAATGTTTTACGCACAATTTTCATTCAAAAGGACGATAAAATTAAGACAATACCAATATTAATGACTCTGTTGAATGCTTTCAATGTATAGACATGGAATCGTGTAGAATACTTGTACTAAATGTATAGCGATTTCAGCTTTATAAAAGCAAATCTTTAATACATGTAAATAGTAATAGGTACTCGTAATTTGTAATTTTTTATTTCTTTGAACGTTCAGAACTGACAATAAATTGTTAGATCGTGTATATAAAAGTTAATTAAAAGTCTCTTCATATTTCTAATTAATGTTATAGTTAATTATTATAATGTTGGATTAGAGTACTAGAAATTGCTTCAAATGGTGTCGAAGACATTGTGGTAAAATAAATGTTAGTAGATTTATATGAATAATAATTGTTTAATAATTAAATAAGTATTTAATAAAACCGCGATAGTATTGTGTGTGACAATGAGTTGGTACTTTTAGGTTAATATTAGATTTTAATGGAAATAATTTAATTAAATAAAATCAAGTAATCTTAGTTTCGATTTTAATCAATCGTACCGTAATTTGGTAAACATTCAAAAATAAATCATAGATTCAGATAAAATTATAGAGCAAGGCTAACTTACTCATGGTCACATACTAAAATGAGATTACGCTTCAAAGCTTTCAGCCATGAGCCCTGCTAAAGTTTTCTAGCGTTTGAAATAGTCAATTAAAATAATATTTGTATAGAACTAACACTAACAATGCGGGCCTAAACCGTTTTAGGTAGTAACAAACAAGTTTTTGAAGTATCCGTAATAACTGTTATAATTTTCCAATGTAAACTGGATTAATCATAGTTTATTTGTTAATTAGTTTTACGGAAATGCTTCAGATTTTGAGTATGATGATTTTTGGATACTTAAAAAAAATAACCACGAATAACTTAGTATTTCAATTATTTTGGACTGATATTTTTATAATACTCATTAGGTATGTAAATACATATCAAAAATTTTAATTAAATTACCCACCGAAACTTGAAGCATTTTGCAAGTTGCCCATGTTATTATTATAAATGTATATTCGCTTTAAATAATCTGTAATTTATAACATCGTTTGTGAGTATTTCATAAGTTATTGCAAAATAAAATGAAAGACAAAAGTGAAATAAAATTAGTTGATAATTAATAAAAAATGGAAAATAGAATTATGATAGCCAGTACAAGCAATCCGTTTTCAAATGCATTTATAGAAATAATAAAAATGTAAACGTCTAATAGCATGCCCCGATAATAATATATCATAGAAAATGTATTTTACTGTAGGAAAATCAATAATAAGTCCCTAATTTTTACTGCTCGACCCAAATGAGTTCATTTTAATCCATTTTGTCGCCCATGGTCGTAATATAATTGTAACTATTTATCTTACATTCTTAAAATAATAATTATTAAAACGATTTTAATGTAATGATTGTTATTTGAAATTATGTAGGTAATTCTTAATTATATGTTTCGTTTATTTGTACTATGAGTGGCAAAAATCATTATTGTGCTTTAATTATAGTAATTCTTGTTTGAAATACTCATTTAAAAAATAATTAACATCGTATTCTGGAGAAGACGTGTAAATAATAATATTTAAAAAGTATTAAAAATTATCATGGGCAGTATGTGTTTAGTAAAATAATATAAATCTAGTGTTCTCGCCTTAGAACAGTGTCAATAACTACTATATAAAATTGTACATACGCTTTGTATACTGTCTGTTCATTTTATGTCGGAAAATAAAAATTGTAATGAATAAAAATAGTAATTTCATGGCGTTATTTTATTTAATTAGCCTTAATAAATGATAAATTACCTACTACTAGCATGACATAAAAAAATGTTTAGTATTCGTAATTAAACTAAATTAATGTCAATAGCAAAATCGCTCATTGTGTTTGCCCCAATATTTAGGTATTCTGAATCAAACTCTCAGTCAAACTACTTATAAAACATACAAAACCGAATTAGACACATTCGAAAAATAAATCCAATTTAAAAATGTTAGATAAACTAAAAGTAAAACATGCGAATAGAATGAAACTCTATTGTCGAAAGCTCAGTCGCAAATCCCCTTTTAGCGTTTAAAACGTGTACAACGTTCTCTGGGCATCAATGTGTGATCGAAATTGCAGAGTTTTCGCAATGGGATTAGAGATTTGCCGTTTGGAAAGGCAATAAAAATTGAACGAAGGAAATTACAAGCTGTTTTGATGCCTTTTCTGAATGTGAACTAAGTTAAAAGATTACGCGTGTAACTAGTGGTCTCGAACCTACCGATTTTTCGGTATTTCTACCGATATGGGCTCTCGTTATAAATTAGTCTGTAAGTTTTTTTTTCAATAAATAAACGAATTTGATTGAATATTGTATTTTTTTGTCAAATACCGATTTTGGGTACAAATATACCTACCGATTTTCTACCGATCTCGCTCTATGGCGTTCGAGACCACTGCGTGTAACCAAGGTCCATACAAGATTAAGTTTAGGATAATATGATAAATAATTAATCTACAACATAGAAGGTGCTGTTAAAGACCGTGTGGAGAACCTTTTGGTATTTGATGAATTTCAACAGCCACAAGTAAAAGTTTTAATCACAAATTGCACAATAAGTCATAATAGCTCCTTTTTCATTCAACATTGGATGTTAAAAACAGACGCATATTAAAAATGAAATTAAAACATATGCTTAGAAAAGCGTAACTTTTTTTTAAAGATATTTTTGTAAAATCGTCAAAACCAATGTGAAAACGCCATTTCCCAGTAACGATTTCTCGATCTTAAAGGAAACGGATAATAAATTCTATCCAAAATTCCATCAAGGAAAGGAACAATGTTTTATGTTTATTTCAAATTACTGTAATCAAATGATTTTCTTATTTCCTTAAGCATTCGTAATGACGTTCAAATTCTTACGCATTTTTTACATTACGGCATGCAACTTAGGTTTCATCGTACAACTTAATTGTGTGCACAATCTTGAATCTCTGTACAGAGATCGGTGTCTATAAATCATTAAAAAGATGAATTGGTTACGATACTGAATGATGATTCACAATGTAATTGTGTATTAATAATACATGACGACCGAAATAGAAAAAGTAATGTAGAAAAATCAGAAGAAAGAAAATTAAGCTTCAAACTGAATCCAAATGAATCCAATGGTGACAAATTACGAACCTAAAAAGTCCCAAAGGAAACTCTCAAAGAAATCAAGGTTAATCGGATTATCAGTGACCCTGATCCTATTACAAAACAACCGAGCAAGTAATCAGTGGAAACTAATGAAAAAAACGTATAAAATTGGTATAATTTGTCTCGGGAGGTGACAGTGTCGTGACAAATACCATTATGCTGAAGACGAAAATAAACGAAGGCCCGTTCCTGAGGTTAGATTCATTTTGATGACAACTAGGGTGGATAAAAAGCTCATTATTAGTTAACATAGGGAGTTACGGAATTTAGTCAGAGCTTGATTGGTGGGCGTCAAATTGCATTAGCTATAGCCTTAATAGTTTCGGATTATAATGGGAATTCTAATACAGTTAATGACTTTAGGGAATGTAATGGTTGTGTGGTTGTGATAAGCGTTATATATACCAAAACAAACTAAATACCAGTTTGCTGTATGATTTTGACAAAAGTATAGATAAATTTGACATCAATAAAATAACACAGCGTGGACTAATCGAAAAACATTCTCGTGACAACTAAACTTCACACATACCAGGACAACAATAATATAAGATTGTTGTGCACTGCACATATTAACGATATTCCAAGCCTTTGAAAATCGGGTCGGATATTTCGAATAACATCCCATCTCTATAAATCATTTAGGTAAAATTTTGTTGTATTTAAAGGCTTGTGGGGAAAATGAGAACAAGCCTACATCGTTAGCGGTGGAGATCGTTTAGAACCTATTTATAACAGGCCGAGATAGTCGTCACAATGCGACGACAATTGTGTTGACGGTGACGTGTATGGTCTAAGAAAGGAACGACCAGATGTTTAATACGTTGACTATACAGGCGTCGCTTAAGACGACACCGCACGCGCAGTGGCGTCCTCATCGTTTGTTTGGTTATTTCTTTTAATTTAGAATGAAAATGCTGAAAATAAGTATATTACGTTGTGCTCCACAAGACTATACGCGAATATAAAACAGTAGTTTTACATTGTTAAGTTTTATTTTACACCTTAAAATGGAGCTTATTGGCTACTATCGAGTACAAAGCCCAAACTACGGCCAAGAAACTGGGCATCCTAAATAGGGTGAAGCGATACTTTACGCCTGGATAGCTTTTTACCCTATACAAAGCGCAAGTCCGATCCTGCATGGAGTATTGCAGCCACCTTTGGGATGGCTCAGTCAAATATCAACTTGCCACGCTTGACTCGGTGGAACGCAGAGCTAAGAGGCTCATTAGCGACGTAAGACTGGTGGATGCCAAGCTTCACAGCTTGACTCATCGCCGCAAGGTTGCCTGCTTGTCGGTCTTCTACAGATTGTACTTCGGCGAGTATGCTCAAGAACTCCACGACCTCATTCCGTCGGCCCCCTTCTACCATCAGACATCTAGACGTACTGCAGGTTACCATCCCTACCTAGTTGCTATTCCACCAATTCGCACTAAGCGTATCCAAATGTCTTTTGTGATGCGCACAGCATAGGAGTGGAACTTTCTACCTGCGTCTGTGTTTCCGAACGCATACAACCCCTATCTCTTCAAAGTGAGAGTGAACAGGCTTATTCTGGGTAAGCTCGCTCCATCGTTGACTTTGTCTCTGTCACCTCTGACCTAGACTAGAGTCAAGAGCAAACCTTTCTTAAATAAAAAAAATAAAAAAACTATTTTCAACTTAACAAAGTAAAACTACTGTTTGTAATAATAATAACGTAAGGTCTTGTGGAGCACAACGTAACATGCTTATTTTCTGCATTTTCATTTTAAAATAAAATTAATAACCAAACGAACGATGAGGGCGCCACTGCGCGCGCGGTGTGGTCTTCTCGCTTTTACCGTTACCGTCAGTACCGCCAGTACCGTTAGCTTGGATTTGGGGGTTTCGGTGGTTTTTGTTTAAAAATATTTAAACTGTTGCTTTGTATTATCCGATATCTAGTAGAAAAAATCATGTTCTTGAGTCAAAAATCTGTATTTTGAGAAAACCCATCAAAATTGATCTTCAGAACCTTCTATGCTGAATTGTATGTTATGTTGCCTCATTTCAAGAAAATTCTTTTTTAAATAACTACCAATGACTCCTTAACATCATCCGTTCGTCGCATCTATGTACGACACCGTGGGCTATCGACAACTCGTCAATTAAAGCGTTTTCATATGATTTTAAAGCTCGCTCCGTTTTCCGCCTCTAACTTGACCAGTAATAGCTGTCAACTCAAACAATACATAGATGGAGAAGGAATTATAAATGACTGGTTCGCTTCAATTTGTTCTGTGGTATTGTATAGTCAACTGCCATAACTGTTTAAGTAATTTTCTGTGTATTTAATTCAATTTAAGCACCTTACTGTTCAGTTTACATTAAACTCTTTGTCGGTATTTGACCTAATTTTGAATTTAATTTTACATTTTGTATATCTATACCTGTTATGTTTTTTTGTAAAGAACCGGAGTAACCGACATAGCGTGCAGAGTAAGCAAACTAAAGTGGCAGTGGGCTGGTCATGTTTCTCGAAGGACCGATGGCCGGTGGAGCAGACGAGTCCTGGAGTGTAGACTACGTATCGGCAAGCGTAGTGTGGGACGCCCCCAGCAAGATGGACCGACGACCTTTATAAGGTGACTGGGACAGACTGGATGCGGAAGGTGGAAGACAGGGTGTTGTGGCGCAGACTGGGAGAGGCCTGTGTCCAGCAGTGGACTGCGATAGTAGTAGTGGTAGTCGATATCTATACCTGCTTTCTTACTATAGAACGGAGTACGAGAACGGAGTTCGGGGTATCAAAGTAACAGACTTGGGGTAGGAATACGACCATCCGTTCCATCACAAAGATAACTGATGTCACTTGGACAGCTGCCACGCTAAAACGAAATTGGGCTGGACACATCTGCCGCATGACAGACGATCAATGGGCCAAACTTACGACCCAATAACCCTCTTAATGGCAAGCGATGAGCTGGACTCCTTCAACAAGAACTGCTCCTTAGCAACTTTAAACAGAGAGAAGCGGAAAGAGAGAAGGGAGGCCTTTGCCCTGCAGTGGGGTGGTGACATCACAGGCTTTTAATATACCTGTTTGGTGTGGGGTTGTCGGTAGCTTAGTCACAAATAATGTTCACTGACTTCGTTCGCGTGGAAGTCGTAAGATACACAATATACTATTACAACAGCCACATTTTAATAAAACTCCCTCGTACCCCGACCCGTCGCGTTGCATGCCCGCCCGCGCTATTTCGTCTTTTACGCTTAGTTCTTTTTGATTTTTTTCTTTTTGCTCGGCTCCTAAGGGTCGTAGCGTGATGTTAAATAGCCTATAATTATCCTCGAGAATGGGACTACCGAATGCAAAAGGAATTTTTCAAATACGACTTTGTGTTAACAATTCCATGGGTTTTAATTTTTTTGCGCGGAACCCTAATTATTTTTCTAAAATAAAAGTAACTTTAGATACCTACTCCCCGTAACATCAACTATCTGCCAATGAAATTCCCGTCAAAATCGGTCAAGCCGTTTCGGAGATTAGCCGGAACAAACAGACAGATAGACAAAAATTTAAAAATTGCTGTTTTAAGTACCGTATATTTCTTATGCATTAAGTAAAAAGTTGTTATTTTGACATTACAAACAGACACTTCAATTTTATTTATTTGTATAGATGTATAGATGAGACACTTTAAAGTTTTGAAAATGTACAGTTCCTCTTGTATAATGACTGTTTAAGTTGTGTCTTACCAGCCAGATGTAAAACATTTAAAGGCAATGCTTTTTCCCCTAAATTACTATTATTTCCGACAGATATATATCAATATAGGTAGAATTTACACTATAACTGTTTAGACAAACCATGCCATGTACCACATTTCATTTTCTCATACCTACTTAGACCTAGTACAGGTTCTAAACGGTATAACCATCAGACACACCGCTGTATGTAAGACCAGCTTAGCTGCAAGATATACGTATTCCAGAAGCTCTAGCACGAACGCGCTGTTATAAGTTGCTAATGATAGTAGAATGGCTGTACGCTTTCTAGACTTGCCTAGTCAGGGAGCCTACTCCGAAAGTAAATCAGAAGTATCGGCCGAATGTTCGGATGTTTTCTACTACACTTTTTTTTTATTTCGTTCAGTCTGTTCGGATCCGACCAAACGTCAAAATGAAGTTGAAAAACAATGAAGTGTAGTGGAAAACTTCCGAACATTCGGCCGATACTTCGAATTTACGCTTCAGAGTAGGCCCCCCGTATTTAGTAACTTAAAAGCAGCATTCATTTGATTTGCTCTCCAGTTCGGTCTAATACTCGTTACGGGTCGGAAGTCCTAAAATTATACTATTTTCATTATCTGCCAATTCCTGTTCCCAGTTATCTAATTCAAACTCTGTTTTTCAAATTAATTAATAGTTATTTTTTAAAAACAAGATTCGAAACTCTCGACATAGACGTAATGTAAAAATCAACATGCGTGGCTTGATTGTTTACGTGAAAAATCAACATGCGTGGCTTGATTGTTTACGTGAAAAATTAACATGCGTGGCCTGATTGTTTACGTGAATAATTAACATGCGTGGCTTGATTGTTTACGTGAAAAATTAACATGCGTGGCTTGATTGTTTACCTGAAAATTCAACATGCGTGGCTTGATTGTTTACGTGAAAAATCAACATGCGTGGCTTGATTGTTTACCTGAAAAATCAACACGCGTGGCTTGATTGTTTACCTGAAAAATCAACACGCGTGGCTTGATTGTTTACGTGAAAATTCAACATCCGTGGCTTGATTGTTTACGTGAAAAATCAACATGCGTGGCTTGATTGTTTACGTGAAAAATCAACATGTGTGGCTTGATTGTTTACGTGAAAATTCAACATGCGTGGCTTGATTGTTTACCTGAAAAATCAACGTGCGTGGCTTGATTGTTTACGTGAAAATTCAACATCCGTGGCTTGATTGTTTACGTGAAAATTCAACATCCGTGGCTTGATTGTTTACGTGAAAAATCAACATGCGTGGCTTGATTGTTTACCTGAAAAATCAACATGCGTGGCTTGATTGTTTACGTGAAAAATCAACATGCGTGGCTTGATTGTTTACCTGAAAAATCAACATGCGTGGCTTGATTGTTTACGTGAAAAATCAACATGCGTGGCTTGATTGTTTACGTGAAAAATCAACATGCGTGGCTTGATTGTTTACGTGAAAAATCAACATGCGTGGCTTGATTGTTTACCTGAAAAATCAACGTGCGTGGCCTGATTGTTTACCTGAAAAATCAACATGCGTGGCTTGATTGTTTACCTGAAAAATCAACGCGCGTGGCCTGATTGTTTGCCTGAAAAATCAACGTGCGTGGCTTGATTGTTTACCTGAAAAATCAACATGCGTGGCTTGATTGATCGTGGCTTGTTGTATATCATATTCAAAGAGCGCGACGATCGCTTTCGTTTAGTACGCAGCCTAAAGGTTTTTGAGTTAAAAATACAATCCTAAGTCTTTCGATCTCGAATCCATTTTGGTTAAAATATTTGCGACAAGCATAGTAAGTATCATCTATATCTATACAAATATATAAAATTGAAGTGTCTGTTTGTAATCTAAAAATAACAACTTTTTACTAAATGCATATGAACGTATATACGGTACTTATAACAAAAAACAATTTTTAAAATTTTTGTCCGTCTGTCTGTTTGTTCGGGCTAATCTCCGAAACGGCTGAACCCATTTTGACGGGACTTTCACTGGCAGATAGCTGATGTTACGAGAAGTAACTTAGGTTGCTTTTATTTTAGAAAAATAATTAGGATTCCGCGCAAAAAAATTAAAACTCATGAAATTGTGAACAAAAATTCTGATCTGAAAAATTCTTTTTGCATTTGGTAGCCCAATTCTAGAGGATGGTTATAGGCTTTGTAACACCACGCTATGACCCTTAGGAACCGAGCAAAATAAAAAAAGTCAGAAAGAACGCTAAGCGAAAACGAAGTAATAGCGCAGGCGGGCGATGCCACGCGGCGGGTTGGGGGACGAGGGAGTTTTATTACAATGTGGCTGTTATTTTAGTATATTGTGTATCTTACGAAATCCACGCAAACGAAGTTGCGGGGCACAGCTAGTATATGAACAAAGTCTTCAAACAAAGTAAATATTATGTGCGAAACGAGTATGTTCAATTTTAAAATCGTTCGAATTTGTATTGCGTTTATTCCGCGCGTTCGCGCGAGGCCCACAGTAAATTCATAATAATGTATATAATATGGTAGAGGATTGAGACTTCTTCTTCCGTTTTCATTTAAGTGCATTTTTGAAAGAATTGGTATTAAAACGGAAATTATAAATACAACGTATTGTACGCCCCGAAACTGTACTGTAAATCCGGGGGTTTTGAACGGGTTCGAAACGGGGTTTGGTTTTTTTTTTATTGGTTTGGGATCGTCACAGTTTCTTCTGGCACAAAATTGTATAAATTCTGTAGAGGTATTTATAACTTCCTTGGTTATATACGATTGAACACAAATTATCAGACGCAAAATACATCCACTTTTGTAAAAAAAAAACATAAAATGGCTCAATTCATCATCTGCCTAGCCTTTTCCCAACTATATTGGGGTCGGCTTCCAGTCAGACAGGATGCAGCTGAATTCCAGTATTTTACATGGAGTGACTGCCTATCTGACCTTCACAACCCAGTTAGTGGGACGGCTTAATGTGCTTTCTGAGGCATGGAGTGGTCTTGATATGCTGCGGTTGGTCCGTGAATGGGTGACCATCTTTACATAAAGATAGTCACCCATCCATGGACCAACCACGGCAAACGTAGCTTAACCTGATCGATCGACCCGTGCGGCTGTTATTTCTTAGCCACAAGCCCTAAAATTGCTCAATTCAATTGCTAAAATTGCGCAAATTCTTAGCTTAATCCTATATCCCCTGGTGCAGGCAGCCCCATAAGCGTCAACCCCAATGGGGCCGTCAAACTGCGCTGACCAATTTGCACGATTAAACGTGAACAATATCACTGCAGACTCCTACAAGCGCTTTGTTGGTTAACGATCCAATTTACCGTGAATAACGTTCTTAATTCACTTGCCAGTTCCCGTGCTGTATTAGTTTCATCCTTCTGTTATTAAGGGGGAAGCGCCAGGTAGCCCGCGAAATTCAAACTTTCTTATGTTTTTTTGCAATTTGCAAGTCAGTATTAAGTTGTATGTTCATTAAAGTATCATTCGCGACCGTAACAAATATGCATTTACAGAATTCTGACCCCGATAGTAAAAGGACGTATCTAATATTTTTTTTTCCAAAATTGAGTTACTTATATTGCCAGAATGAGGAAAAGAAGACGAAACGGCTGATATATTTTTTTTAATCTCATTTAGTTTCGGATTTACCACAGTGAAGAAGGGCTCATCTCCACTATCAATTATACTTTAACTAAGATGAAAGGACACATTTTGATGGAAGTTAAATGAAAAGACGTATTTGCGTAGATGAGTCTAAACTTTCTGTGAATAACTACTCTGATCGAGAAGTAAAAAGGCGCATCTATTCACTAAGTTCCGCGTGTGACAATGAAAAGACGTAACTGGCTATTGCGCCTTTCAATTCATTTGAAAATTAGGGCTAATACTTGGAGAAAAGGACCTATTTACCACTTGCGTCTTTTCAATTTTGTATACCACTCCTTTCAATAGACGTATGTGGTAGATGCGTTTTATTTTCAATTTTTAATTGCATTACATTATTAATTGAATAGCCGCAACAGCTAAGGTACTAAGGAACAAAGTCGTAAATAATAAAATGCGCCTTTTATTTTTAAACTTAATTTTATGAAAATAGCTATTGTAATCGGTGAATTGGTAGTGCTGTATTTGTGCTAAATTGAAAGGGCGCATATGGTGTTTTACGACTTTCCTACTTAGTTCTAGGTAATTT
The DNA here is from genome assembly GCA_947568875.1 of Fissipunctia ypsillon. Taxonomy (NCBI): domain Eukaryota; kingdom Metazoa; phylum Arthropoda; class Insecta; order Lepidoptera; family Noctuidae; genus Fissipunctia; species Fissipunctia ypsillon. The sequence goes on from OX387649.1 coordinate 22,093,576, forward strand.
TCCGGATTTTTTTGCTTAAACGAAACTCTTCTCGTTGAAATATATATATAATCAGTATTAAAATATTATAATACTAAATTAAGAGGAGATATGTGCCAAAAAATAGTACCTTCACAGAATTTTGATAAATGCAATAACTAAATCACAGCATGGGTTTTCCCGTTTTTCAACTTAAAATATTTTTTTTTCTCCGTATTTATTTTTTGTTAGATTCGTCTTTCTTATTATCGGGGGCAGAATTATAATCATCAAAATCAGTTATACAACTCCATAAGTTTGTATAATCCTAATTGTCAAGATTTCATGAAATAGTCATTCAATAGAATTACCTGGTCTTAAAGAGTTGTATTGATGACTTTTAATGTTCCGTTCTTTCGTAATTATAATTCTGGTAATACATACTTTTTACGGTCGCGAATCATATTTTGATCAACAAACAACTTAAACTTGCAAATTGCAAAAAAAACGTAAGAAAATTTGAATTTTCCGGGCTACCTGGCGCTTTCACCTTAAATGGTTTGCAAAACGTTAATTCCGTATTTTATAAACTTTAGTAACAAATAACTCAGTGTTTTCTAAGCCATGGGAATTGGAAAAAAATCACTATGAAACTTCCAAAGTGAGATTTTTCAATTTCTTATGTAGTTTTTCCCATCCTGTGCGGTTTGTGTGGATAAAAACCACTCATGAAAATACTGGCTCATCAAGAAGAAACAGGCATTGTTACGTCGAGCCCATTTTCCGCCAAATAAACTTCTTATTATGGAAACACCAGACATAATATATCAGCCGGGTCTAAACAGACCCTCTTTTGATGCGTACGATTGCGAGAACCATCAGGAAAGTAAAAAGAACATAATGAGGCCCTATTACGCGGCCAACTGGGCGTCGAAAAATATTATGGGAAAAAATGCCGGCCAGAAGAGCTCTACTTTATTTTACACGGCTGTGTAAATAACTGTATCTTGCTGAAAAATGTGGGCTAGTTACGAAATATATCGGTGTGTTTAATGGATATGCAAAATTTCCATTTATTAACAGTACAGGCTGCCCCTAAGATGTATGAACGTAGTGAAAAGAGGAAGTACATAATTATTTAAGGATCGTAGCAGGTGGCGTTCTGTAGTTTCTGCCTACCCCCTTGGGAAAAAGGCGTGAATTTATGTATGTATGAATGTAGGTTACCTGTGCTAGGTTAGGACCTACCTTCTTTTTGTGCTATAGTTTAACTTACATCATGAGACTTAGTGCACGAAGATGCTCTGCCATTGGACCCACGGTCTTCACCTGGCACTCTTTTTACTCGTGTTATACCTAGGAGATGAAGAGAAGAGAGAAAAAGAAGGACGCCTAATCTTTGTCGTTTAAAGAACAGCTTGTAACTTAGAATGACCTAGATTATAGACGAGCCCTAGAACTGGGCTTAACATGACATGTTCACAGTTTAGTCTATACCTACGATCAAACCAAACAGCACAATAGAACACTGACATCGCTGATGTATGTTCAAAGCATTTGTGACTATAACAAGACACCTTTGGTCTCAAACTATAGATACTATTGTGCCCGATGGGCCTAGGGTAGGGACGGTACGGTTGTAGTAAATTATACAATACGCCTTATTGTTCGCGAAATGAACATGTGGCAGGATAGGGAATGATGGAGGTGGAGGACAGAGTAGGGAAACTAACATGTGAATAATAAAACATGTACTGGCAACTTCATTAGTTGGGTACCACTACACACGAATCAAAACTCTTAGAGGTCACTATTTTTGCAAATTAGGTTCCAGTCCGTATTTTCATGAAGACAATCTGGTAGGTAAGGCTGGCTTCAATTAAATATCTACTTACGCGGCATGAAGTTTATTCTATAAACGTTTCGTTTCGTTTAATCGTTTATTTTTTTAAGACAATAGGTTCGTCCCCTATTACATGGGACTTAAACATAACTGGCGAAATGTGGGTGTACTATAGGTACACCTTTGCCTAACCCTTCGGGGAAACAAGGCCTGATGTTATATATCAACGTGCTTAGAATTCTTCGTCGTATCATCATAACATGGTATTACAGATGATAAATGATTAAATGATAAATGATTTTTATTTCTGTAAGTAGGTTTATACAAACACTTTTACATGTCAAACATTTTTTTTTTAAACTAGATGAGGCCGGCGTTTTTTATCTGACTACTCTGAGAAGAAAGGCCGAAACAAACTCAGAGGTCACAGTCTCTTTTAAAGTCCAGACATAATCTTGGTCAGATCATGTGAAGACCATGTAGGTTGGTGTCTGAAATGGTCTTTTGAGAAAGGAACCACACAGATTGAGTGGACCTGTCCAGTCAGTGCAAGCATCTGTCAGTAATCGTACAGCTCAACATAAAAGTTAAGGAGCTCAACGATTACGACGACAGAGCCAAATGATACCAGGTTTGGGCCCACGAGAGAAAGTAGATCAGACAACCCCTTTATATAATGTTTCATTTCAAAATATAATCCATAAGAAAATTATTAAACTAAAGAGTAGGTAAGTACAGTAAGGGACATTATTTCATACTGACTATCAACTTAAATTGTCTGCATATTCAATTCGCAACTATCATTATTTGACAGTTGTATGAAATGGCTATAACAAGGCAAATTAACGCAGTGTGATAAACAGTTATTTTCCCTGACCGTACATTCATTCATTCATTCAATTCGTTCACGTTATATGTCATCATCATTCTCCTGCCCTTGTCTCAATTTATTTGGGGTCGGCGCAACATGTCATTTTCTTCCATACTATACATACAATATATGTATTATAATTATGTATTGTTCTCGAAATATCCTTTCCTATGAATAACGTCTTGCTATTACTTACTATATTTAATTAACAATTACAAAAATATTCAATTACTTATACAAAGTGAATTTTCTCAGATTGTCGGAAAAAGTTAACTATGGTATGTTTTTTTTTTCTTGTGACAATTTTTTATTAATATATTAAGTAAATGTATTTACAAAAACTTACAAAATTCAAATATATTATTATCTTTTTCAACATTTTGGTTTTGTATTCAAATCACTTTTAATTTTTAGGTAAACATAAACTTAAATAAATGCACTTTAGAATAACCCTCCCAAAGTAAAATTGTAACAACCGCAACGCCTAAATAAATTGTAACCGCCATAAAAATATACTTGGCTTAAAATTATCCTTTTTCTTCAGGCGCTAGTCTGGTTTAAATATAATAAACACTTTTTTAATGAAATTACAGTTTTAAAAGTATAATAACGATTCAAACGCAGTCGCACTATATCGTATTAAAATTTGATATGTTCAGTTTAAGATCACGCCATGTGTTTTTCATTAACTGAAACCGTGGTCCCGTCATTTTGATATCAAAATAGCGGGACCACTTTCTTTGGAGAATACTACTATGTCAAGAAAGTACCGGGTATTTGTCAATTAAACACAAATTATGTATTATTCATCCAAATTTATTGTATCGCCTTCAAAGTAGGCCCCTTCCGAAATAATACACTTACGCCAATGAATAACCCAAACATCAAAACATTTTTTAACGCATTTTTTGGAATCGACTTCAGTACTCGCTGTGAATTCTCGCTTTTTCGGTTTCGGCTTAGTTGGAAGGCGCCAATCCGAAGCTTGTTGAGTGGTTTGCATGTCAAAGTCGTAAACCCATGTCTTATCAGCAGTTACAATGAGTTTTGTGATTGTGGGGTCGGAATTGACTCGTTCTATCATGTCTTCAGCGACCTTTATGCGATTGATTTTTTGCAGAAAACTCAGGTCTTTCGGCACTAGTCGACCGGCAACGCGTTTCATGCCCAAACAATCGTTTAAAATAGTACGAATTGATTTGTGAGACACAGACAGCGGTTATCTCCCTCAGGCTTAAACGGCGATTTTCAGTCACCATTTTTTTTACTTTAGGGATGTTAAGTTCAGTTTGTGGGATTCGCGTATCCACATACTTACGCCACATATAAACATTCGCTGCACCAAAAGACGACACACCGGCCTCGGAAGCAAACACGTACTGACGAGATGCGCCAGCGTCAGCAATATTTATAGTGTGCGTACAGACGACGCTATACGTCGCGCACGCGTCAGAGCAAGATGGGTGCGCGCTCATCGTGGTTCATGGATCGCAGATTGTTTGCAGTTTAAGAAATCAGTGTTCTCCTATTGGTCAATTAAAATATTGTATGTAGCTGAGCCTACCACAAATTGTATGTTATAAAATAGAATATAAGGAAGGATCTTCGGCAAAATAAATGAACGATTATTCCCTACAACAATACGTGTTTAATTTGCCATCAACTAGACCCCAACAAGTTGAAGAAGTTGATGGCCGACCAGAGGGAGGCAAATCTTTCACCACATCTCGACCGCATTTAAATGCAATGCACTCATACGCACGTATTTTTGATAAAGTTGATTCACCGTAAGCTTTATGTAACATTTTTAGCGCTTCAGCACAAGAAATTCTATTTTAAATGCAAAATTTATGACATTCTTTGATAGATTTTTTATCCATTGTAAAAATCGCGAAACACACTTGAGATGAACTGAAAAAATGGTGCACTGTAAACAACTAAATGACAAGCGACGCTTAAACTCCGCGTGAGTATAGAGGACAGTTGAGCCAACTGAGGCAAAAAGAATTTCGACAATCCCTTTAAGCGGACTTTTTAAATGATAGATTCCCGGTACTTTCTTGACAGAATGTATTTTGAAATTTTATGAGTATAGAATTTTACTACGAAAGTATGAAATAAATAGTAGAAATATTTTATGAAATCCTATTCACATGATATTAGAAAAACCTGGCGGGGTCCCATCATCTTGACGATCATAATATCAGCCATAAATCTAGTAATAAATAAAAAATGATATAAAATTTTAATTTGACATTCACTAAATGATGTCTTTTCTTGCTTGACATCTCAAATCATCCACATCGCGCTTGCGCGCCGCGGTACCAATACGTTCCAAGTTGGCTTTATTTGAATGATTTTGTATTCTCCAAGATTTAAAATAACAAACGGGAAATGAAAATACTATAAGTGTGTACTAAACCAAGCAAACTAATTAAGGCATTAAAAAAATCATAAAATAAGGTTGCTTAAAATTAAAGTATCACTAAGTATCACAATATCGTCTGCATACATTGAACCAACATAAAAGTATGTTTATTTTTGTAAACGAAAACAATGTTGAGCGCCATGAGGCTAGACTGGGATGAGATTGCGATCGGAATATGATCAAACCGAATTTTAAGGTTAGCAGAATACCATTTTTTTTTGGTTCGTTGGACGCTGTAGCAAGCGGTCGTGTCGAGATATAAGGGTGCATCTGTTGTAGCGTGCGCAACACATGTCACAAATTGCGCCTTTGGCATCGGCCATCGAAATTGTGCAGTGTTTCTTTGATGTTTTGTGTCACGAAATAAAACTCTGTGATGCAAAGTGTCTGCAAAGGTAGGGTGGACTAAACCTACGAGCGCTCCAGTTCCTTAAGAGGGACTAACAGCCTGCCAAAGGATCCTGATACCCGGAGCTAGCTAACCTGGTGATATCCTTTCATTTTATTAGACTATACATTATTATTAGACCATAGCCATCCTTAGGTCTTGTATTTAAGCACAATGGTGCACATGTATGTTTCTTATCAACAAAACTCTTCAATAGCTTCATTAGTACCTATGAAAATTGACGGAAATTGTTTATTTAGACCATAGGTCACCAAAAATTTTAGTCCAAGGGCCAGACTTATTCCTATACTAAAGCCCCCAAGGGCCAGGACCTAGCTAGCTCATCATAGCAACATAATGTAGTTTCGACTAGTCGGCGAGTAAGATATCGACGGCGCGGGCCGGACCTGGCCCGCGGGCCGTAGTTTGGAGACCCCTAATTAGATCGTTTTCATCGACCAATTCCCAAAAATAATAACCCTAAAGATACGAACGACTATCGCTGCATATCTTGCAATACAGGATATAGAATTTACGCTTCTTACTTACTAAAAAAAAAGACGAAATAATAAAACAATTAGGCAATTAGCAAGCTGCCTTTTTAAACGATCGGCCAATAGATGATCACATATTTACACTCAAAAGGGTCTTGGACGAAGAATGGCTTGCAGGTAGAAGAGTTTTGGTTCTCGCTCTTGACATGGAAAAAGCTTTTGATTATGTAGACCTCAACGCACTGCGTGATATTTTAATACAACGAAAAAACAAATAATTATCTAACAGGATAATCATGGTGTGCATGAACAAACGAACATACATCAAATGTTGTGGTCAGCAAAGCAACTGGATTATCAAAGGGTAGAGAATGAAATAAGGTTGCCTTTTATCCCCTCGTCTTTTTACACTCGTCATGGTTGATGTCCTTAGGGCTCATGAGGACGAAACGCAATTAATCAAACTAGACCAAGATCATGAAATCTCTCTTCTCCTGGTACTATCATTTGTAGACGACCTTATCTTCATTACAGATAACCTGAAAGGGCTAGAATGTATCGTCTTCCATATTAAACCCCTACTAACTAGTGTTGGCCTCCAAATAAACGAAACAAAAACAAAAATACTAATTAGGGACCCCATAGCTTCACAGAAAACGAACTACGTGACCATTAATGGAATAAATCCAGTTGAGGAAATTAAATATCTAGGCACATACGCGTTAAGCGGGAAAAACACAATTAAAAAACGTTGTCAACAAGCTACTAGAATCGCGAAGTCACTACTACCATTAATAATAAACTCAAAGATGGACTGGAAATTAGCCAGACTTATGTACCGAATGGTGATCGTACCGTATGATACACGGTTTGAAATTATCGGCACTCACTAAAGCTAATAGGTCAAGACACATAATATGAGAGATTTATCATGAGAGACTTGATTAACCACGCTAGAAATAAACCAATACGAAAAAAAATGCATGAAATCTTAGACGGAAAACCCGTAATTAAAAGCATGAAGAACCACAGGATGTGCTATCTCGCACATGTTCACAGGCGCCGCGAACCGCACCTGTTACATGCAGCAATGTAGTACAAGGCCAAATCCAAAAGAGTCAGCCTACCTATTTACACATGGAATGACAACCTAAAACAGGGCATGACTTACTTAGATAAGGACACCAATTTTTAGATGGAGACGGCTGATGAATGAGATAAGATTAAAAAGGCTGCTAGCGAGATCTACAAGAAACCTGAAACGGATAGCAGCGAGACCACAGACGAAGACTTTGGAAACAGCAACACGTAATACAGCATAGCATAAGATTCACTGGTGAAGCTGGACTTGAAACAACCTGGCGGCTACGTCGTTAAAAGATGCTCATCTATGGATAAATATTACCCGTCTCTCCAATATTCCAAGGCTTACTCTAGGGTGCATACTCGGTAGACGCTAATAATCCTTCCATATCCTAAGGGCACGTCTTCCCTACCATCACCGCGCCCCCGGTCTACTCCTTGATATGCAATGGCTTATATAGCCCCATGAAACATGAGGCTACAGGGGCTCGTGTGAATCTTTGGGTTCATTCGAGTAATCGAGTCTGGTCAAACCACGCTGGGGTCAGTGCATTTCATTCATTCATTCATTCATAGCAGAATACCATTTTTTGGTCTTTTTACAATGTCATTGCATTCCGGTCTCATGTTTTTCACTTTGCATGTTAATTAGTAGAATTGACCTTCTGGTAGAAAAAATTATATTTCAAATATATCATTGCCCTCCTATAATATTAGCAGCCGTTTTCATACAACTAATGTCGGGAGCTAGGCTGCGCCACGGTAATCGAGCCTCGTTCGATACAACTACCACTTTCTTTTAACAACCAACCACGCGACACTAGACCTTAACTTGGCTACATACAGTCCAATCTAATCGCAAAAGATCCTTCAATAACTTTGTCCGATAAAAGTCAACAAAGTTAACGATGCAGCGCCTCCACGCGATTTCAAACCTTAGTCCCACTATTCCAGATTATTTCGAAGGTGTAGTAAGTTGACGTGATATCATGTGCCGTCGTTGCAATTAGCGCATCGTCGTTCCCATTCTGTTATTGCAAGTGGACGCTTCAGCGGCATCATGCCATCCTTATAATTTATGCAAGCTGTTCGTATAGGCTTTTCATATCGATATCAATTATAATATGGGCGGTGGAAGAATGTGTGTAATTAGGAATGAATTGAGTGCATGAGCTTGTGTGCGTGTGTGAAACCTATATGGGGGTTTATGCTTTTGTGGTTCACCATGTGTGTTAAGTGTTGACATCATCTCAAAATCAAAATATTTTATTTCACATAAACCTACATACATGGGCACTTATGAAACGTCAGAAGCTAGGTGCACAGATCCAATTGGTCGTTTTCTATGGAGAAGAACCGGCAAGAAACTCCACGGTAGTAACCGTGGAGTTTGATTTGGAAAAATAATTGGCTTTTACAATGTTTTCAAATTACAGTGTTTATAGGTATGGGAAGAGAGTGTAGGCCCATCAGCAAGTACCAGGTATTTAACAAAATAGAAAATGGTTTACAAATCTACAGTCTATTAAACCCACGACGTTCTCACATTCACAAAATATAAAAGAATCTGTTTAAAAGTGAAATAAAATAATAAAAATAAAAACCTATTTACACCAAATGACATGATTGCCAAAAAAATGTTTGACGTGTAAAAGTGTTTGTCTAAACCTACTTACAGAAATAAAATCATTTATCATTTATTACAACTGTAAGAAATCTGAATTAATATCCCTTTCACAAAAGCCACTAATAAATTTTAGAAATTAGAATGGTAGGTATTAGATTATGTCATCGAAGTATGTAAAAAAATAAAATTAAAATAAACATCGTAATTTGGGAGGAGTTAATAGACATTTACATAGATATGCTGTTAATGAGGTGCCTGGGAAGCCACATGTGCAGAAGGAATTATCGCCAAACTTCCCTGTCTTCAAAGTAGTCTTCTCCTCATTAAGACTGTCTTATCATTTCTGAATGTATGTAGGTAGTCATAGACGCTCACTGTAGGGTATTATAATACTATGCAGGCCGAGTTTCTGTACCAGAGTTAAAGATAACTCTGACAGAAGACTGTTCAGCTCTAGTTATCCTGCCCATGAAAAGTAAGAACTGAGCTTATAAACGGTTTACTGTTGCTACTATGCACTCCCAAGTTGCGCCAAAAGCACAGAAATGTCAGTCTTAAACTCCGCATCTAATTATAGGACTTTTGAGCTGCTTTTGTTTTTCTTCTGCGATTCTCTCTTAAAGACTTATATGCTGCAATGGATAAATTGGTCCTTTAGCAGACCGATCCAGTCTACTGCCACTTCGACTTGCTGACTTTGCAAATATAATTAAACTACTTCAAACTGAATTTCGTCTACGAATTGAAAAATAAAATTGGATACTGATTAAGTGACATTCTCGTCCAGCTTTCCCCATTTTATTTTCTTCGCGTGATCAGATACTCCTGTTATAACCACTAGGTATATGCATATTAAATTTAACTCAAAATCACATTATAACAAATTGCTAATTCTGATTCAATTTCCCGTGTCTAGTATAATTAAATTATGCGCAGGCAAATTACTGGTATCCGCAATAATTAGATTCGGTATATGTGGTCAATTAAAATAATGTTAGTTTGAGCGAAACATCAATTTCAATCCGATCATATTAAACTGAGTTTCCCATGCGGACACCTAAACACCTTAAATGCCGCTTGTACACACGATTTTTTTGCAGAGGCGTGCTAAGGTTGATTCGCCACGTGTAGGCACGGCCGTCAGTGTTGTATGGATCTATGGAAGTTTGTTGACAGATACGGCGGCACTACGTCATGGCGCCGCCGCCGTATGCGCCGTGTCTGCCCCTCGGCACGCCACGACTGTGCACGGCGTTATTCACATCAGTGGTGTATCGCAGTCTATAGGAGTCTGTCGACAGCACCGGATGTTTTCCCAGCGGCAATTATTTTCGTGACAGCTTACGTACGCTGATTTTGTTTTAAAATGGAGACAAATCAAGAATTATTAATTACAATGTTTCATGCAAGGCCTGTAATATGCAATATAAGCAATGCTAATCTTTTTCTTTTATGGATTCATGAGAATCATGACGCACGTCTGCAGCTTGGCACAGAAAAAATACAACTGAGCCGTACCTAGCCTTTGTCTCGTCCATGGTTTGTCGTGTCATAGACAACCTCACACGATCATTCTACGGCTCGGCTAACACGCTGTACACTGATAAAAAACCGTGCCGTGAACAAGAGGCCGAAATATGGAATGTCAAAAAATCTAGTTTAAAAAGCCTTGTTAATAGTCTTACAACATAAAGCATATTTTATCAACATTGAAACGGATGAAACTTGTCCTCCTTTTGAGTAGGTTTAAAAGGGATTTTATTTGATTTCAACCTTGAGTTTTAAAGCCACTTTTTGAAAGTCAAAGTGACAAAAATGTTTGATAAATCACCATAATCTACCTAGCTTTGGGGTCGGCTTCCAGTCTAAGCGGATACAGCTAAATAGCAGTATTTTACATGTAGCAAATGATATATCTTTTGACAATAGGTAGGTATTAACTTGCTGGAAGAGATTTCTTTAGAAATAAGTATCACCTTCACATAAAGAGTACCCAAATCGCTGTAGGTGTGCCAATAATATTTGAAGAGCGATCTCCAGGATCCCATCATAAGATCCTGACATGATGACAATGGGACCACCTGGAAAGTATACCCTTTCAAACAAAAAAAAAAAAAATTCCAAATCGGTACAGCCGTCTTCGAGTAATCGGGGAAATAACATTAAAAAAAAAAGATTCCGACGAACTGAGAACCCTCTCCTTTTTTTGAAGTCAGTTAAAAAACAGACGTCTATTATTGGATACTGCTCCAATATCTATTAGAGCGGTATCCAATAATGCCCTGATATAGATATATGTATACATAAGAGCACCGATATAGATCGGTCGTAGTCTCCTGAGATTTCATAATGGTTGACGTCCGGTATAGTAATGTATCTTCTACTCCTGAGTGCTACGGAAAGGATAGCTAAAATATTACATAACATCACGCCTTATTTCCCCGAATGGTTAGGCAGAGGTGTACCTATAGTACACAAACATTTCGCCAGTTATGTTTAAGTCCCTTGTAATAGGGAGCGAGACAAGAGGATTATTATCATATTTTTTCCAAAAGACACGTTTATTATAGGCTTTCCCAAAGAATCGATATTATTGTATAGGTACTTTGCAATAAGTCTGGAATCCAAATGAATACCAAAACACGAATACAATATGGCCACTGTGTATAGTAAAAATGAAATAAAATTCACACCTTTTTCCTTAGACACAAAAAACAAAACGCTGGTGTCTTACCCACCCATACCCCTTTTGTTTCATCCACATGGTAATACATACACGGTGGTTGCTGATACTATATACGCACCCAACTTTTAACTAAAGTAAATCTAGCCACAATATCCTAATGAAAATTAATTAAAGTCACACTAATAGAACAAACCACTATCCATTAATAAATCAAATACAAAATGTAACTTAAAACCGCTAAACCACGTTCATAATCACGTGCTCGCGATAACATGTGAACGGTTTTCATAATAACCGCACGGAACGCTAAAAGCATTATTATTGATACATGCGGAACCGCTCTCGCTTGCAACCGGACATCGATTATGTTAATACGCCCATTAAATTGCAAATATCCTACGTGGCCGATTTATAACTTTGTCTCGAGCGACTGACGATAGTGATTGCAATGGCTTTGTTTGCCTTCGAGATTGGCTTTATGGAAGTTTTAAGGAGATTCAGTTTTCAGCTACTGGACAAAAATTTGCCGTTAAAAAATCTAGCATGGCGGCGGCATCTTTGTGTCTCTCTTTACTTCACTATCTACGTGCTTAACGCTCTCTTGGATGCTAATCCTGATTTTTTTTTAAATTTATTAACAGACAACTTATATTTTACAGTTGATATATCAATTACAATTACATGTTAAAAAACTTAAAATATCTTTTTCCACTAACTAACGAACTAACTAACTATACAAATAAATATACAAAACAAAAGGAAACTTACGCGTCGAAGTACTCGTCCGTATCACTGTCATCCGGAAACGTGCCCAGAAGACTGGCAGCATTGCCACGTTGAATGGCAATGCTAACTCTTTGGCCAAAGAACGAGCCAGCCCTCTGGTCACGTGAAGTGTCGACCAGTCGGCGAGAAATTTTCTTAAAAAGGAGACGCGCACTCGGGCCCCATGACCCGAGCGTTTCGACTCCAAACGGCTCAAAACTGTAGTTACCGATAAGTTTATAGGTTATAATTGTAATTGATATATCAAAATAAAATTTAAGAACTAAAAAAAAATTTACAGTTTGCAGCACACATACATGTCATATTGTGATGTGTTCGCGGACAAATGGAAGATGATCATATCAGTATATCTGGAGTTCTGTGAGATGAAGCACATGAATGATGATGATGTCCATGTGGTGTGTGATGATGTGTGTTTGTGTGTTATGCTGGAAGATATTTCTTTAGAAATAAGCATCACCTTTGTACGTATTTTTCTGTTCCTTTCTTCTTGTCTGTTTATATGTGTGTTCATAAACTGTTAAATAAATAAATAATTTTATGTTTAATTTTACCTTTAGCTAATGTAATAAATTGGCAGATTATCATTTTATCTAGATAGGTACTTAAAATGACCTTAAACTCCAAGGCAAGGTTTAGTGTGGTGAATTTATTGGACCTGCTCCATAGGATAATCTAGATTCTAGAATAAATCAAACTAGTTGCTAATTTAATTGTATACCTGAAGGCACAAGATCAAACTTATTGTAAAAATAAAATAGATTCTTTAACGGTAAGAAGATATAATTTATTTTATCTTAGTTAATTAATTAATTTTATAAGAAACTACACTTTAGCAGCTTTATATGAAAAGCGTCTTATGAGATAATTACTTCAATACCTTACAATTATGACCATGGCACCCAGTAACACCTTAGTTCAGATAAAAGAGTAACAATGTGCAGACAGGCACAGTAGCAATAATTAAATTAAATTAAATTTAAATTTAAATTAAATTAATTTATTCGATGACTTAGGACTAGATTACATTGTGGACGCGGTTACAAGGTATAACGTTTTTTTAAATCTAGTTAGTGGTTGCAGTACTGTTCCTCTAGATAGGTTACGACGTAACCTGTGTTTAGATAAAACAGTTCCGATCCCCTGTGGTGATATAGTGGTTTACTTATACCTAGCACGTGAGCAGCAGAGTGTATAAAGTTACATTAAAAAATAAGGTTATTTAGACAGGAAAAAACGAAAAACCAAAGGTCCCATTTGAATCAATAAAGATTACAGTTTTACAGAAAAATAAAAGTAAAATAAAAACAAGGTAAAAAAAAAATTAAAATTAAAAAATTAAATTTTAAAAAATTTGTTCAGTGTTATTATGTTTGGAATAATGGAATAAATAGTGTAGTATGTGTTAGGTTTTTATTATTGATATGTTGTGTGTAATGCATGAATGTGTTTAAGTCACTTCCTTAGGAATTCCTCCGTTTCATTGTAGTTTAAGTTAAGTAATAAAGTGCGAGCAGTCTTTTTACAAATAAAATATTTTAAACCAAAAATTTGGGTTCTTGCGCTAATTTTATTATAAAGTGAAGGGCCAAGATATAGAGCGATTTTTTTAATAAAAGCTGTGCGTGCCGGTGGAACTGTGCAGATAAGGTCTTTACGGCGTTTAGAAATTTGCTTAAAAGGTGTACTTTTGTGTTGTCGTAAGACTGTTTGTAGGATAAATTGTTGTCGCACATTAAGTAAATTGCAAGATCTATATAGTTCGGTAGTTGGAAAAAGAATCGGTCTGAATGTTGCCACTTTTAAAATAGCTCTGTGAGCGATCTCAAGGGGCATAAGTATGGTTTTTGCAGCCCCACCCCAGCAAGAGATACAGTAAATGAGGATTGACTGGCAGAGAGCAAAATATACCTTCCGGATAATTAAAGGATCGGCTACATGTCGCAGAGTTTTAAAAATATAAATAAGCTTACGTAAACGACCAGTAAGTGAGTTGATGTGTGATCTAAAATTAAGGTTTTTATCTAGAACTATCCCAAGATATTTAACTTGTTCCACTGAGGTTAGAGAAGGACATTGACAATTAAGTGATTGTGTGGGACAAGAATGGGCTTTGAGACAGATTGAGGTTTTTGGTTGGGAAGAGTTGGAAATTGAAAAAGTGATGAAGTTAGTTTTATTGGCATTGAGAGTGAGAGTGTGAGATGAAAGCCACTTCAAGACAGAATTAAAGCCGTCCTGTGCCGTTGCTTGGAGTTGCGACCATGAGTTTGCGGAGAAAGTGATGGCAGTATCGTCTGCAAAAGAAACTATTGTAGTATTTGGAATTCGGAGACTGCAAAGGTCGTTAATAAAGACTAGAAATAGTGTGGATCCCAAAATGCTTCCTTGAGGCACGCCATACTGAATGGGTAGCTCAACACTTTTATGATACTCTATAGCCACTAGCTGGGAGCGATTGGTAAGATAACTCTTGAATAGATCAAGAGGAGCCCCCCTCACACCTACACCTTCAAGCTTGAGTAAAAGAGTAGCGACGGGAACGGTGTCGAATGCCTTCGCAAGATCCAGAAATATAGTTAGGACTTTATCGTTGTTATTCAAATTATCCACTATATTGTTGACTAACATATGGACAGCCTCACAAGTGGATTTGTTCCTGCGAAAGCCAATCTGTTGGAGTGATAACAGCTTGAAGTGTTCGAGGTAGCGCACAAGCCGTTTGTTTATAAGGCGTTCAAGCACCTTAGACAAGGCACTAAGAACTGCTATTGGGCGATAGTTATTTGGCAAACTCCCGTCGCCACCCTTAAAGATAGGATGAAAGATTGCCTTTTTAAAAGAAGTAGGAAAGGTAGCCGATTCAAAGCAAAGGTTGAAAATGTGGCATAGTATAGGTGCAAGGGTTCGAGCATATCTTCTAAGAAAGGTTTGAGATATGCCATCCCATCCAGTGGCCACATTAACCCTCAGCTGGTTAATGGTAGCTATGACTTCATCAGGATCTGTTTGTTCTAAGACAAAAGATTTGTTGGATTTTGAACTATGAGTGAGGGGTTCGTGATTTTGAATATTTTCTGCAAGTTTTTTCCCAATGTTGACAAAGTATTCGTTTACCTTATTGCAAGACTGTTCGGGAGAGTAGGAGTGGGTTAAGAGTTGGTTGGAGGGATTCTTCGTTTTTTGAGAATTTGTGATAGCTTTTATGGTGTCCCATAGTTTTTTAGGATTTTCAGATGCCTTTTTTAGTTCTTCCGAGTCGTATTTTCTTTTTATTTTTTTCAACAGGTTTACACAAAAATTTCTGTATCGCTTATATGTAAGTAATATTGTAGGATTTTCTGGAGACAGTTTCACTTTTTTATGAAGAGAATCTCGGTGCCGGATAATAATCAAGAGTTATACAACCTGTGCACCGGGCGACGCCTGAAGTCAGAATGCCATTTTGCTGTTTTTGGGGAATGGCATCTCGCAGTTCAACCTATAGGAGGTTGTCGACTGCTTAACCGGGTTGTCCTGTGGATGCCTCAATAAATTAAGGCCTCCAGCCAGGCTTAAAACTAAGACTAAAAACTAAGCGACTACACGCTAAGGGCACCCCCTGTGGGGTACGGACCTCGGCTTAGGGCGTCGCTGGGAGAGGACAGCAATGGGACATGCTGGATCGGATTATATGCCATTTTGCCGCTGTGCGGACCGTTTTATACGCTAGTATTGGAGGTGGGGTAACGACGTAGCGCGTGGCCCGATGCACGTGCCGTTTAAAATGCAACGCCGACATACCTTATTTATTAATTTTATGACACTGATTTTACAATTTTTGAAAATACTTTAACTCATACACAGACTTATTACTTGTTAACATTTTAGGAAAATCATATACTTTTACAATGTTTCTGAATATGTGAGCATCATGTATGTAACACATATTTAATTTATTTATTTATTTAACAGTTTATGAACACACATATAAACAGACAAGAAGAAAGGAACAGAAAAATACGTACAAAGGTGATGCTTATCTGTTTGCTTTTTATCTGTTATTGCTTCATTTTTAATTGTGTTTAAGTGGTATAGTAATTTTATTCTAGGTGCATCGTCTTCACATATTTACTATATATAATAAATGTACAAAATATTGTAAAACATTTTAAAAGAGTAACGGTGGAGTTTCTTGCCCATTCTCCTCCATACGAAACTACCTGTTGTAAGGGGCGACTAGAATCCATTTTGTAAATTTTGACGTTCAAAATTGCCTTATGTGTCTTTTTGAAAGAGAAATTATTTGACTTTGACTTTTCTAATCCAAGCCGAAGTAAGAAACCCTTACCCGTTCGAAGCGGATCGATTCCAATCATCACAGTGATCTTCGAGACTGGCATGTTCACATTTAGGAGCCAACTTTTTTTTCTTTATAACCCCCAATACAAAAAAGAGGCTTTTGCCTGTGTACAAAATCGTAAAAAAAAATATGAAAGACGATTATAGCCAGTATCGGCCTCTACTCTAGTATGTTCTATTTTAATTGACCGCTACTAGGGTTCGCACTTCAACAAAGTGCTGTGTCCCGGCATCGAACTGTTGGCTCAGGCCCAATACATTAATGACGCTTGTTGCTTCCCTAGCGTAACATGAGTTGTTAGAAGAATATTCGATGTTGAGTAAAATTCCCCCCCCCCCCCCCCCCCCATTATAAACAGTTTGAAATGACAATGCTGTTATAGTTAGTACAGTCAAATAGATAACCCTTTTTGAAAGACGGGTTAGTCGCAGTTTGGTTCTGGGCAAACCATCCGCACGTCTTGTTTATGGAAACCCTTCCAGTATTCAGAACCCCAGTACTTCTGAGCAGCGGTAGGGCTTACTAGCATTAATTCACAGAAAGTTACCTTTAATTACTCCGCTATTCAGATTTGCAAATGATCTGGATTCGGGTATTGTTTCCAGTGTAGTATTCAAGACATTATAATTAAAACGCTTTCTCTACTCAGATCCCTAGAAAGCATAAAAGTACTCGTACTTAAGTGCGATCTGACACGCGGGAGAAAGAGAGAGAGAGCGATATTAAGCGCATCGTTCTGTTGTTTTTATTTCAATTAGTTCCGTTACCGATTTCTCACGAAAACAATTATTTCCTTAAAGGCGTGAGCAGAAAGGCCAAAAACCGCATCTCTGCAGGGAAATCTCCTAAAAAGATGCATTCATTATCGAAAAACATAATCAAGAATGTGCTGAACGCTCGATAATTTTGTTGCTAGTAACTTGTTGATTCGCCTAATGTTAAAAGTTGTATGCTTACATTGTCGTAAGTTTTTTTAATTACATTATCTTTACTATAAATAAATAAAATAAATAAATCATTTAATTCAGAACCAGTCCATAAGTACATTTTTAAACACAAGAATAAATTAAAATATTACAATGAAACATATTACACAACACACACATTAAACAGAAGTCAAAACATTATAGATTACAATTTTACAAACACAAACAGATTACACACACACTATCGTCATCTTAGTCTATATTTAGGTCTGGATCCGGAGTGCTTAACATGCAACCTCGTCCAGTATCGCATTATTGGGCAATCCAGATCCAGATCCATCCTCCATGCGAACAGTTGAAGGTAGCTGTTGGAACTGCCTCGTATGCGGTTCATCAGGGAGTCAACTCTTTTGCGAATAATCGCCGAAAAACCATCTATATTTGCGTTCGCAAACATCCCCGATGCGCTACAGTAGCGAGGCAGTTTCATCAGCGCCCTGAAGGCATTGTTCTAGAGAACACGCAGGGTGTCGTACGTACTATGCAATCAAAATTATTTTTATTTCCAAATAGTGTGATATTCATCCTTTCTTTAACCTTTGCTCGTTTACGTAGAAGTCATCACCGAGCGTATTCTGTTAAACCCATAAGCCAGTTTTAGTCTGAGAAGGGGCAGGAATTCGTATCCATAACGCTAGTATTGCGTTTGTAATGCCTCCCGCATTACGAAACTAAAAGCAGGGTAGCATTTAATCCATCGAACTGCGCGTCCAATCGCTTAAAGGCTCCCGTAGCTCAGAAGTACTGGGGTTCTGAATACTGGAAGGATTTCTATAAATGCCCGCACGTCAATGGTAACAAAACTATACATATGTAGCTGGCTTCCTATTATGATGAAACGACGCGGTGCGGCCTACTACTGTACCTATCCTATTTAGCGAGTGAGACAATAGGTAATAGGTAATTAATACGGGCTGGTGTCCGCAACTCCACCAATCAATTATTCGATCCACCCCAGCTCCTCAAGGAAGGCCAGCAAAGCCTTGGTGTTACTGGCAATCTCACGGAGGATATCTGGGTTTGCCGAAGTACTTTGCCCTGTAATTGGTGACCACCGGATAGTTTATGTAGAAGCACACGAGCTGCTGTCTCGTCGTCCTCTTACAGGCCCTGCACAGCGGACTGTCTGTGACTCCTACGACAAAGAGAGGTTTACTGAATGACACGTGGACAGTTATAGCTGCTGTAACTATACGCAGCTGTTGTTTAGTTAGATGGAGAACCTGTTTCGTGAGGTGGCCATCAATTTATTGTAGGAAGCACTTTCTTAACCTACCTGAAAGAAAAAAATAAAGAAAAAGAAATAAAATACGTTTATTTGCGGTAAACATGACGCAAAAAAAAAAGAAACACAATCACAAAAGCCCTTGCACAAAAAACCTGCACTCACCTTGGTCCACCCATAGTTTGTGATGTTAGTCCCTGGTGGGTTTCCTTACCGGAGTGCGTAGGTACCCGAAGGAGAGTGGTACGATGGGTTCTGGTCCCACTGGTGCCATGCTCGACCCCCTTCTCGCAAGTTCATCGTCTGCGTCGTTGCCTAGCGAACCGTTGTGTCCTTAGATCCATTGAATGGTTACGTTTTTGAGGTTATTCACCTGGTTGAGGCGCTGGTGGCACTCGTATATTAGGCCAGAATCAACTATGTAACTATTTAGATCTTGCAGGACAGTCACGCTGTCTGAGAGTATGCAGATATTTATCCTGTTCGAGTGGTCCTTAACTTCCCTGGCCATGACGGCTGAAGCGGCTACAGAAATACCCATGCATTCGGCCTGGAACACTGTAACTGTGTTATGGACCCCCAATGGTGTAGCTATGTGTATGTTGAAGTCCTCCGAAAAGAGTCCAGTACCTGGAGTGACATAAAAAATACAAATATTTTACTTATTTCCTTATCATATTTTTATTTAGAACAACGACAGCCTTAAAACAATTTAAAAGTCAATTTGTCTCTATATTGAATATCTTTTTTTCATTTTAAGTTTTGTAAAGGTAAGTTTAATCTTTAGAAGGAGGATTAAATTACAATAACACTTTATTTACATTAAATTGATTAAATAAAGAAACACGAAACAGTTAATAATGAAATAGAGAAACAAGAATAGTCAGTTTTCAATAGATTTTTATTCAGTGATGCATTTATAATATCTGAACTCGAAAATCGAAATGAAGAAAGAATAACAGATAATATCCGGTGTTTGGGTTCAGGAAATTAGTTTATTTATTTTTAAAGAGAAAACTCTTTTATCATAGACTGTACTTGCAGTAAGTATAGGAACTTGCTGTTTATTTTTAAACAACAGAAACCAAATGTTGGATATTCAAATTATTAAGAACTACTTAGTTATTGTCTATCTCACTTAAGTCCCATTTACACGGTGCAAGTTTATTGCCCGTGGCATACCATAAAATTGAAGCAGCAATTAATTGGCACCGACTAAACAACACGTACAATTGTTGCTCGATACAAGCAAGTTAGTTGCCGTTCAAAACTGGTGTAGGTGTAAACCACGTACAATAAAATCGAACGTAAAATAAAATTGCATATACAATAACCGCAAGTACAATAAAATCGCATTCAATTCTGGCATGAAAATTTTCTATCATTGAAACATGAGTGTGGCGTAACATACGAATGAAACCAGTTAAAAAAATCTTGAGAACAAGTTCAATAAAATTTAATTAAATATTATATCAATAATGTATAAGGACGTGCAACTCTGTGTTTAGACGAGGCAAAAATTGCATGCAAAAATTGCCTTGAAATTTTATTGCCTTGGCGTACGTCGCATGCAATTTTATTGAGTGGCAAAACTTACTTTCAATTATTGTATGCCATTTTATGGAAATCGCACGCGTGTATACAGTTCCATGCAATTCTTGAATGCCAATAATTGAACGTGCTTTACAAAGGTTGTTTATCTATTCATGAATATACAAGGTGTAATATAATTAACGGACAACCTCTTAAGGGGTCATTGTACTCATCATTATGAACATTTTTTACTATGGGACCAAACCTGAAATCGCGAAAAAAAAATCAACTGCTCCCTACATTTATGTTCGCATAACACGTCAAAATGTAGGGAACAGCTGATTTTTTTCGCGATTTCAGGTTTTTTTCTCATAGTGAAAGTTGTTCATAATGATTATGGCAATGACCTCTTAAGAGGTTAACAGAGATTAAAATTACACCTTGTATAGTTATCAAACAGGAAATTGTTATTACCCGACTGCCCAAGTAGGAAGGTAATGTTTTTAAATTCTGATACTTGTTTTTCTTTTGATAGATATTATGTGCAGGTAGATTTCAGAGCATTATAAATGTGAATATGGAAGTACAGTCTCCTACACAATGTTTTCGTTTCATCCAAGTGGAAAGGCAAGGATATTGAATTCGGGCAGCATAAATGTATTTGCATTTTTAAAAGGGTTAACGCTAGGGATTTTTACTGTTTTAATAATAAAGAAGAGGTTAAGCTTTCGACGAGTTTTTTTAATCAGTAAGGACACCGTTTTCTCTGTGATTACTGGACCAATTTACGTGATTCTTTTTTCATTTGGTAGAAGACGCCCGCGCGGTGGTTTCATATAATTTTTATTAATAACAAACTAAGTAGTTTTGAGTTAGCTTTTATAATAGGTTTTTAATCCAGTTCATGTGATGTTGTTATCTGTACATAGCAAGTAGTGGTACAAGAATTTGTGTGAAGGAGTACAAATTAAAAATGAAAAATAAATATGCTCATAAATCCAAAATAAACGAAATGCAAGCTCACATTGATAATACTCAGAGGACTATTCTGTAAGTAATTGGGGAAATGCTCTCGATTCGGCATTTTCAGGTCGACACGATAGATATATTGACATTGTCTGATGTTTGCCAGAACATTGCAGTACAGCCCCCGAGAGATTTACGGAGATGTGACTCGGGACTGAGGCATTGAGCATACGTCATGCATCGGTGAAGAGATACCTATAGATTCAGATAGAATCCGATGTTTTATTTGGTAAATAAATTATGTAAACAATTTTTAGTATATATTAACGAGAATAATTGACAGTGGATTATCTTCTTATCGTCACCTTCATACAGGGTTATTTTAAATTGGCTAGCTAAACTCCGCAGACGCGATAGGTATCGATATCCAAACATGATAAAACAAAAAATATAATTTCATGATTTTTTTGTGGGGTCATCGCCCGCAGTTATCATAGTAGTCACTTGAAATATCAATTTAAAAAAAAAACTGTTTTTTTTTTGTACACTTCACAGATTCATGTGATGGGTATCGATATCTAAACACGATTTAATATAAGAAAACAGTTTTTCTCAACTCATACTTCAAGTAAAAACACTAACAGCGGTCGTTGAGCTCCCAAAAAAACGCCAAATGCTTTTACTTTTTATTTTATCATGTTTAGATATCGATACCCATCGCGTCTGCTGAGTTTAGCTAGCCAATTAATAATAACCCTGTATAATTATTTACTATGACTGAAAGAAGATAGATAAAGAAGTAGATAATTTTATTATAACGTGAACTAAAGTTTCCATTAATTGATAGGTGGTTGAGACAGACTGGATGCGGAAGGTAGAGGACAAGGTGTTATGGCGCAGCCTGGGAGAGGCATATGTCCAGCAGTGGACTGCGATAGGCTGAGATGATTGAATTGATAATGGCAAAAGAATAGACGTAAGAACCACAAGAGTCACGTAAGTGAAGCTGCAGGCACAGCTAGTATGCAAATATTTGTAATGGAAAGCAAAAGACCACACAAACAACATTTTGATTTCTTTTAAGTATGCTAAGTGCATACTTAAAAGAAATCAAGATGTTGTTTCATACTAAGGAATATGTGTTTTTCGATTTTGATCCTTATTAGTTACTAGAAATTGTTAAACTGACAGGTATCAAGAACGCATTCTCTCGACGGCTGGACTGAGTGGTTACCTTTGCTTTCGGGAAACACTGGAGTGATTTTATGTCACATGTTTCTTTAAAGTACCTACATATTGTCAAGAACTTCTACAAGCCTACATATTGTAATACATACCTGAATTATTTGAAAGACCATTCCATTTTCATTTCTAGGTATACGAAGGTAAATAGCCAACGCACTATGTTTTATTAAACCACACAATTTTTCAACGAATTGGCCGCTATTAAAGTAGAAGCCAAAAAAAAGAGTTCCAAATTCGAAACCGTTTTGACATCGGCCATCCAACCACATTAATGGCTGACTTAAGAACACTGCACTTTTTTTTTTAAATATTTTGAACATCGTAGTGCCAGTTTAAAATTAATAATTGAAGCTACATTGTTAACTGGGTCTTATTAAACTTTCAGCAAATATTTCAGTGTCACAAAAATATGAGAAGCTACTCAGGAAGTACTTCGTTTAATTAAAACGCAGATGAAAAATAACTACGTAATCTAAAACAATCATGTACATTTTTCCATGTGTAAATATTCCATTTCCTGAAAGAGAACTTAATTAGATACCGTGGAACTCACAACACAACAGACTGTTTTAACTTCGTGACTGTTGTTTTAATTTTCTCAAAAAGCGTTGATTCTGTATAATAAACGAGAGAACAAACAAAATTTACCATGAGTTACGTTACAAAGAACAATATAAACAGCTGATAATTTTTCATAGATTTTTCGTAACATGAGATAACCTCAAAGTCTACTTATTGCTACTAATCCAACAGAGTACGTAACAAAACTTTCCCGTAGCAACAACTACCAAAATAATAACACCCCTTAACATTTCCAACACGTAACTCGGTTCCCCCGCGCGTGAGAAGCTTCAAAAATTTTTTGGGTATAGATGTCTGCTTTCGCAAAATTTCATACTGTGCAAACGCCGAGTTTTTGAGAAAAAAAATATATAAAGTTTCAAAAAATTCAATCTTATTTGCGTAATTAAATTGACATTTCACCACAGATAATATACGAATTTCAATCCTAGGTTGATCCATTTTACGTTCAGACAAAGTGACAGCTTTTAATTTTCTTTTTTTTTTAAGTAGCTGCTACTGCCATGAACACATTTATGAAGCAAATAATATAATTGATGAAATAAAAAATAATAAAGTTCTATTTGTACTCATAAAAGATCGTGGGTAACGAAACGTAATCTGTAAGTGACGCTAAAGTTTGACAGTTCTCAGTCATTGTATGTAAAAAAGGCAATGCTACTACTATTACTAGGCGAACTTAAGATGCAATAGCCAGCGAAGCGAGCTTGGGACTTTGGGCACCCCGAATCGCACAGGTTAGGTTCCCAACAGGATGGCAGGGTCTAGTGAGCGAGCGTAGCGAGTGAACAAAGACTCCGCTATCCCCTTCGTGGTTTTTTTTACCATTCGGAAATAAACTACGCCATTATACCTTCACATATCATGTTATGAGACTCCTATTGTTATCAACCGACTTCTAGGAGGTCGGTTGACAGCGGAGAGAATATTATTGCTTGAAAACAAGACTCACCACATGATCTTTCCCACCCGTCTCCTTTTCGTTTCGATGGTACCTCTGTACTGCTTGGGCCACATTTATTGCGGCGTCAGAGACGTTGTTCAGATCGTCAAGGGTGGAGGTGAATGGACGATTGGGACACTCTAGCAGATGGGGCATAGTCTGTTCAGGAGCCCCGCACTCGATTGGATGTTGGATGAATCGATAGTACCCCACTTCACCAGATTATGTTTGCAGCGGCCTACTTGGTTACGTAATCGATTCAGTGCTTTCCAATAGGCCACTGCAGTTCGCGACCGGAGGCAGGTGTTCTTGGGGCTTTACGAAGTCTTGAGGTGGTGGATACCTGTTGTATATTTTGTAATTTACAATGTATTTTTATGTAATGTATAATCTGGTGTACAGTAAAGTTAAATAAACACTTCTCTTCCTACAATTTACTTCCTCTTTGGGTGACCTTCTTTAATCGCCTGTGTGGGCCGTTAGAAGATCCTGCGACATTTTAGTCTACCCAGAGTAGTGATGTAGTTGTAGAGGGGATATTGGGAATCGAATTCTTGGTTCTTTTTTTCCAACGCGCATGTGACATCCGTTCGTACGGCAGGTGGTGTTATACCTGCTAACAGGTAGTGCTTACAGACTGGAGTCGGTTTCAAGCAACCCAATTTTAGCCTCATTTAGGGCAACGTCTACCTGCTTGTCTTGAGCTGATCGAAGTCATACTGGACACGCCAATGGAAAACATATAAAGACTTGCCAGTTGTACGAAAAACATCGGGTACTGCTCCCCAGTTGGTAGATATTAGGCGACGTAGCAAATTATTGCGGGCTCCGACCTTCTGCCGTGTTTTGTGATAGTGTAGATAAGATTCGAGCAGTGTTCAACCTCAGTTCCTCGGTGGAGTTCGAGCAGTGTTCGACCTCAGTTCCTCGGTGGAGTTCGAGCAGTGTTCGACCTCAGTTCCTCGGTGGAGTTCGAGCAGTGTTCGACCTCAGTTCCTCGGTGGAGTTCGAGCAGTGTTCGACCTCAGTTCCTCGGTGGAGTTCGAGCAGTGTTCGACCTCAGTTCCTCGGTGGAGTTCGAGCAGTGTTCAACCTCAGTTCCTCGGTGGAGTTCGAGCAGTGTTCGACCTCAGTTCCTCGGTGGAGTTCGAGCAGTGTTCGACCTCAGTTCCTCGGTGGAGTTCGAGCAGTGTTCGACCTCAGTTCCTCGGTGGAGTTCGAGCAGTGTTCAACCTCAGTTCCTCGGTGGAGTTCGAGCAGTGTTCGACCTCAGTTCCTCGGTGGAGTTCGAGCAGTGTTCGACCTCAGTTCCTCGGTGGAGTTCGAGCAGTGTTCGACCTCAGTTCCTCGGTGGAGTTCGAGCAGTGTTCGACCTCAGTTCCTCGGTGGAGTTCGAGCAGTGTTCAACCTCAGTTCCTCGGTGGAGTTCGAGCAGTGTTCGACCTCAGTTCCTCGGTGGAGTTCGAGCAGTGTTCGACCTCAGTTCCTCGGTAGGATTCGAGCAGTATTCGACTTTAGTTCCACGCTACGTGATATTAAGTAACCGGTTTGACTTCATGTTGCGGAGATGGAATAAGCACGACTGTGTCTTGGACAGATTCGACTGGAGAGCATTACTGTCATAATATTTTCCATTTAAGTCGAGTGCCAATGTCAATTTAAAAGTACACTAAAAAAGAGTCTAATCTACCCAAAAAAAATAGCTACTATAAAAAAGCGTTTTATATACAAAACTCAAACCACTATCTGAATCACAGCATATATATTTATACAAAACATTTCAGTCTACCTTCAAGACGTTAGATAAATATTCAGCAATTACTTAACTATGGAATAAGAATTCAATGCGAGCAGCTTCAGCAACGAGCAACTGAAGCAACGAGTACGCTGAGCAACAAGCAACAAGAGCAATAGTCGGAAACAAAGCTTGCGTTGTCGGCGTGCAATGAATTAAATCCACAACGCTGGTATGAAATGAAAAGCTCTGATAAAGTTTGGAACGGGGTATGTGGCATTGTGTTTTTGCTTGAATATTTTGGTCGATTATCAGCATGATTTTCAATAGTGGATATTCGAACGGTTTACACAGTGAATGACTTGCCGCTGAATCGCATTTTGTATTTAGGTAGTTACGATACGTACTGTGATTTATTTACAGATAATAAATTACCTACTTAGTAACTGCTGTGTAACTGTTGTTTATTGCTATTCGAAGTCGTTTTTTATGACCTATTTACTGACTATACCTCAACACTGACACTCATTTGGCCATTTTCTAAAATAATACATTTCAGTTGGTTTTCAATCCAATGAGTAGCCCTTTTGCGAATGCCACAATGCAAACATATAACGTTAACATGAGTGTATTTGGAATTTTAAATACTCGTTTCGGACATATTTATCGAAAATACTAATTTCATTTAAAATGCAATTTCGCTTAGGTGCAGCTGATTCAGTCAGTTTCAAAATTTTGTCATGACCAACATTAGGATTGCTTGTTATAATTTTGTCATAACGTCATTGTACATGCTCAGTTCTATTGCTGAACAATGAAAAGTTTCCTAGAGTAGGCCCGCCGGGACAGTCCACTAGTATTGTCGACTTTCTACGAGGAGGCTTCTTCTTGGTTAGCCATGTTTCTGTTATGTATTGCAATTTTTAATATTCTTAATGAAAACTATAGTACAAAAGCAATCTCGTCTACCATGGACGCTATTTTTCACAAGGTGCGTCAGTCGATAACTTCTAATGGGAGTAAAGTTAAGAGTTAGTTTGTTTGTATGATATAAGTTTTCAAGTCTTGAGTGATTAAGTTCTTTCTAGACAAGCGTGCATTATCGTCGACCGAATCATGGCTTACCATCATATGAGAAAGTGGTCTAAGTGCACACAAAATGTTTGATAAGATGAATGACTAAGGCAGCAATCAGCCGTTTATTATAGAAAATATGGTTGCTTGTTGACACATTTCTGATAGCATGATCCACTTTAAATTATGAGCCCGATTTTTATCCTCTCTCTTTCTATCTCTCCTTGATACCCAATAGAAAAATAACCGAAGCAAGAGCGACCCGTTTAACCGTTTCGTATTTCATTTCAGTCTTTTGTTCGTCAGGCATCATTCATCCACGGAGTCATTAGTGGAATGTTTAAACGTTTTGTTTGCACTTTCGCTTAATAATCACGATATTGTATAGCTTTTCTCATTTTTCATGCCGTTGCTTGGAAGAACTATTTCACTGTAGAAGTTTGTCGGAGAAGACGGGAAAGTAATTTTGGGATGTATTTGTTTTGCTTTTAAGGCGACGGTAATCGACTTTTAATGATTTTAAATTGAAGATCATGTCTAAACGAGCAGTGTTAATGATTTGGAAAAAATATATCTTAAATTATAGCATTTGTTATGTTTATATTACGTAGTGTAATTAATTTGTAAAGTTATGTCTAATGCGAATAAAAAACTGAGAATTACGCAAAAACTATCAAGCGTATTTTTATGAAACCTTCACCATTATAAATATAATTTAATTATTTATCTTTTAGTATACGTGTTTTAATTTATTACCTTTTCTTTTATGTATAAAATAATAATGCGTATAATTTGGGACAACGTTCCTTGATGGGCGAGTCCACTTAGTAATATGCTGGGTGGACGTACGACGCGTTGCGTGCGCTCAGCACAGAACACGTAAGCTATACACTCAAGGCCGTTGGAATATATCTGCATCTTAAAGCTTAGTGTTTCTTTTTCTCTTATAAATGACCAGCTAGAAAATAGTTACATTTAAACGTTGGTTTACAACGCACATGGTAAACCGCTGGGTCTAGAAGCTTGTAATTTTTTTTAATCGTCCCTTAAAGGGTTAAATAGGGGATGAAAGTTTGTTTGGGAGGGAGTTCGTCATTTTGCCGATGGAAAATCACGTCAGACGTTCGACACGTATACATATTAATGTTTATACCTATCCACTAGTATTCGTGAACATTCAATTAGACTGTCTAAATTAAACAAAACTGCGAATTCACATCGCGTCGCAGTTTTGTATGGTAGCCCTTGGTGGTTATCAAGGAAAATTATATATGTTGCATTGTTATAGTTAACAAAATAGATACAATATTCTAGCTATGTTTGATTTGAGACCAGGGCATGATAGAAAAGTCAAAATACCGGCCAAGTGCATGTCGGACCACGCACAATGTTCCGTAGTTGAGATGAATTTATCGCAAGAACAAAAAAAATCAACTGCTTCCTAGATTTATGTTCGCATAACTCGTCAAAATGTAGGGAACAGCAGATTTTTTTTTTCGCGATTTCAGGTTTGGTCCCATAGTAAAAGTTGTTCATAATGATGAGTACAATGACCCCTTAAGAGGTTGTGCGTTATTTATGTTACATCTTGTATATGCTAGTCGCGCGGCAAACTGATTGCGCGATGCAGGATTTTGTGTGACATCAGGTCTTTGATACGAAGTTCACATGTGGCGTTGTACATGCCGCCATAATATATTTGAAATCCTCACCTAACAAGCCCTTTCAAAGTTTGCAAGACTTTTTTTTTAATTTTTCAATATATATTTTTATTTACGTTACACGCTCGTGTTTGGGTCACAGAAATTCACATGTGTACCCAATTTCAACTTAATCGGTACAGTAGATTTGGAGCAAATCGGCTGTGACGGACGGACAGACAGACAGACACACTGACAGACAAACAGACGGATACACGAGTGATCTGTTTTTCCGAAAGGTTCCGTTTTTGTCATTCGGATATTCGGATATGCTGCCGAAAAACTAGTGTCAATCTTGTTAAAAGTCTTCGCAGAAATACAAAACGTTTTTGAAGCGAATGACACTTGTCTCGGCCCTTGTTGATCATACATCGTGAGGCGATCGAGTTAAAATCACTATGCTTGACGAATTTACGAGATTGCCTTTTCCTGAGACACATATTGGCCTAATCTAAGAAAACCACATAGCATACTGAATAGATATCTAATTTTGAATGCCCTTCCTTTTACACAACCCCACACTTGATCCGCCACACACAATGATTCAGATAATCTATTATGTTTAATAACGTATTAGAATGGTTCATTGAGTTTGATTATAATGTTTGAGTTACATCTGTTGCTAGGCTGGTGGAATAAGGGTGGTTTTACACTGATTATCAAGCATGCGAAGAAGGCGTGAGTTTATGGATTCATCAATGTCACGCTTGGCAACTAGGGTGAAAAGCGTAGTTTGTTGTTAATAGCAGATAGGGGGATTCTACTGCCGGTACCAAAAACAGTATGACGTGGACGTTATATATTTCTGTGGTAATCAGTCGGTAGCATTAATAATGTAATTGATAAAGTTTTTAACTGTTTATTACACACTGTTAACTACAAATACACAAGTAAAAAAAAGTTGGAATTTTGACCTTCAATATCTCTGTAACCAAAAGGTTCTCAGGCATGGTCCAGTGAGCACCACCGCGTCGTCGCGGAGGCGATCGGCGGCGGCGATCTCTCGCGTCCGGCCCTGGTCCAGGCCATGGTACGGAGCGAGAGTGCATGGGAAGCTGTCATCTCCTTCTGTGAAGCAGTAATGCTCGCGAAGGAGGAGGCGGAACGCGTGAAGGAGAGGCAATCTTTGCGCTCTCACGCCCCTAGTGGCCGCAGGAGACGCCCTGGGCGTCGGAAATCAAGAACCGATTCTCGGCCACCGTAGGCGTGGGCTTGCGGACGGCGAGCAATGGGTAGCTTGTCAGAGATGTCAGAGAGCTTGTAAGAGATGTCAGCACGAATTGATGGGGTCCGCTTGGGCCGATGCCTGCCAGGGTCGCGGGTATG
This sequence comes from Fissipunctia ypsillon, assembly GCA_947568875.1. Taxonomy (NCBI): domain Eukaryota; kingdom Metazoa; phylum Arthropoda; class Insecta; order Lepidoptera; family Noctuidae; genus Fissipunctia; species Fissipunctia ypsillon. The sequence continues at coordinate 22,123,397 of OX387649.1, forward strand.
TTCGAAAGAGTTACTGCGGCCCCTGGCACAGGCAACTGAAGGAACACCGGTGGATTTTAGTCAGCAAAAGTCAGACCCGCCTTTCCGTTCCACCCAGAGTGGGAGAAGTTATTTGATGATTTCCCAACCAAAAAAAAAATAATTAAAGGGTATGGTCCAGTACAAAAAAAAAAATTATAAAAATGACGCGGAGTTTTAGTGATTCTCGGCTTCGTTAACCGTCTTTTCACACCCATTATGAAAGTTATACCTATATATAACATAACATAACATCACGCCTTGTTTCCCCGACGGGGTTAGGCAGAGGTGTACCTATAGTACACCCACATTTCGCCAGTTATGTTTAAGTCCCATTTAATAGGGGGCGAGCCTATTGCCATCTACCGGGCACAAATCCAGACTCCGGGCTGCTACTGAGAAATTCCAGATAGAAAAACCCAATAGTACTTTGCCCGACCTGGGAATCGAACCCAGGACCTCATGCTCAGCAGTAGCGCTTGCGACCACTAGACCAACGAGGCAGTCATACCTATATATTTTTACCTAAAATATAAACGTGTTTGAGTCTACGTATTTTAACCACTTTCATACTCAAAGTAAAACACATCAAAGTTAACAAGACACGTTTTAATAAAGCTTACACCAATTTTCTAATTACATCATAATATAATTTCACCCAACGATCGAACAAACCCTCATAATTTTTATTACAGGTTGCCATCTGGTTATGAAAAATAATTAGTGTCTAATTTGATCATACTTGCTTTTCTTCTACAAAAATGGTTATATGACTTACGTAAAAGTCAAGGGAGAGGCTCGTGGCTAAATAATAACAGTCGCACGGGTCTATCGAAGGTTAATCTATGCTTGCCAAGGCCGGTCCGTGGATGGATGTCCATCCATTACATACCGAGACAGAAGTCTTAAAATGTAAAAGATGGTCTTGGAGAGCCGTACCTCAGAAATCACGTTAAGCTGTTGGTCCCGGCATGCCTGTCTGTCTGTCATGAACTCCAAAAGTCTGACAACCAGTTTTACCAAGGGGTATCGTATCACCCAGTAACTGGATTGTAGACGGCAGATAAGCAGTTGCTCAATCTAACATACAGCAACAATCAGTTAGACTAGAAGTTGACCTCAACATTATTGGGAAAAAGGCAGGCAGATGACGGTCACGTATAAGTCAAAACTATTGATTATGAAAGATCGCGTGCTGTTTGGGACCAATAAGCTCGCGTGTGAAACGCCGCAGGCTTATGCCTTACGTGGCGTTTGAAGCGCATTTGGAATAGTGTGCTTTGTTCACATGATAAGTAGCTGTTTATTAAATTATATAAGGAACTCGGTTAACAAGACTAATATTGATCCGTGAGGCTTTCATAATACTCTATTTTATAAACATAATACAGTTCTTATTTAAAAACAACTCTCTACACCAGAGGTTCCCAGACTTTTTTTCTCATAGACCACTTTCAAAATTTACCTGGTTCCGGTGGACCCCCTGCAGCTACGTTTCTACCATATTCCCCAAAACTCGACAAAAAATGTGAAGATAGACCCCAACGAAAACCCCCGTTGAGTCTCCCGTGAACCTCTGGGGGTCCACCTGGACCACTTTGGGAACTAAGGCTCTACATGAATACGTAAAATATAAGTAGCAGACAGATTCAGTCTTTTACTTTCGAATTTAATTTTGTTTATTTTTTTACTGATCATTCTTACGACAATTACAGATTAGGTTTCAAATAGTACGCCAGCGATATAATACATCAAACTCAAACTAAATTTCAATTAAACCAATTACAGGCACTTTTGAATTGTCAAAGAGTCGATCAGTTAGTCAGAATGTTGAAGCTAGTTGCCCATTCCAAAACCTAGATCTCTATGGAGAAAAACGGGCAAGACACTCCAAGGACACTCTTTTAAATCAAGGTCATTACAAAATCCTGGGTACATTATTCTTGTTGCTTCTTTATGTGAGAATAATGTAAAAAAAAAAACAATTCACATCATTCCACACGTAATATATGAAACAAATGAAAGCTGCGTATTACGTCTAGAGACTGCAGAATTACATTCACATTTTATCTCAATTCTGCGTAGGTGTTCGTATTTCGAAAACCACTACGTCAAATACACCACCGTCGAATACTAGCTGACACGCTTCAGAGTCTCCATGGTTAGCAATTGTTCGAAAGTGAATGAGAATTTCCAACACCGAAGCAACAATTCAGTTTCGTGTAGCCTCGTAAACAAAAGGTTTGCTGAGCGGAAGCGGCCAAGCGTTCTGTAAATGCGTCGCCCAAATTAGTTTGCTTTCAAACCACTTCGTGTGTTCGCGCCCTTATTGTTGTTGCGATAAAAACAGCTAAATACTAAGTTTTTTTTTTTAAATTAAATGGTAGTTTAATCTTGATTTAATTGGAAGTTATTGTTTGTGGAGCGTGAACACAGGTCATTCGGGCCAATGTTAAGTCGTTATATAATGAACAGCATGACGCCATAATGAGGAGTGGATGGAGGTCACGGATTGAAATGTACCTATAGAAATTCATGTCTAAGTTATCGGTGCTTGTTAAACAATATTGAGTACTGCATGTTTCGGAACGTTTGATGTTGCATGAGCCGTCTGTCAAGAATTTGTTGTCATAGTAACATGTCTGTAATGTTAAGGTGTTTCCACACATCAGTTAAAAAAATCTTAGATAACATTAACTCGAAAACTTTTTTAACATTCACTTACATGTTATCTAATACTGTTGTTTATGTTTTCAAAGCTTCCACAATGATTAAACATGTTGTAAAACAGTTGTTAACACTGTAACCACTACTTTGGATTAGTTTGGTACTATATTTTGAAAAGGCTAGTCGCTCCTGTGAAGAAAATTAAAGAAGAAAGTTACATTTGTTAGAAAACATTTAATAACAAGAAAATATTTAATTAACTCTTGTTATGTCAACTTTTATTGAATTTTATGAATTGACTTATGACATCTATTTTTATTATTTTTTTTATTTTTATTCTAATGTTAATGTATTTGAATAATTGTCATGATGTTTCTTATATACTTAGTTGCAGAAATTCAAACACGATGTAAAAATTGTTATTGAATAAATGAATTGAATTGAATAGAAAATGTTATGTTTTGCGATAAAATGTTCTTTAACAAATGTTTACTACCGTTTTGTAACTGCCCTGTGGAAGCACCTTAAGGAAAACGTCCGGCACCTAAACAGTGTTGTGCTCCTTTTAATAGTTTTAAAGTTATGCAACCCTTTGTTAAAATTAAATTAAGTTAATTTTATTACACAAAAGTCAGGTGATGCACTGTGGGCACTCAATGCATGCGTATTTCTCTTAAAAACTTGACTCAACTTGTTGTACCTATAACTCCATTTGAAATAAGAATATAAATTTGAATAAACCTTTTTTACAGTCCGTTCAACCGATTTTGACTTCTATTGCGTTGTTGGCATGACAAATAGCAGCTGCAGTAAACAGTTGGTATTGTAACCACGTTTTTGCTTTTAATGTAATCCTTATGCCTACGGAATAAATGTCAAAATCGGTAACACGGATTGTAAAAAGGGATTATTTAAATTTCTAATCTTATTTCAAATGGATTATAGTAGGTACTGCTGACAATTATTGGCATCTTCGGTACAAGAAAACAAGATACGATCAATGCAACTGGCCTGTTTATTTTCGATAAGTTAGCCCGGCCTTGACTTTTCTACGATAAAAATACCAAACCTCATTTCACACATCCAAAAATAGCCGGAAAATCACGATCGAAAATCGAATCAAGTCATATCGACATGATATTCTACAAGACGTACACGATGCAATAAAACCGCTGAATCGCTGACTACCGCTGAATCCCGCTTAACTCAATACACAGCCTATCGCCAAAAGGCAACGTCTTAAAATTGACTTTGCCACCGTAACAAGAATCGAATAAGTTTACACAAGCGCTCCGAGTAAATGAGATTCATCCGCGAACATTTAACACGATAAAGTCACGGTAAATATTTTTCCAATATTTTCCTTGATGGAAACAAAGTGAAGAGTGTAAAGAAAGTTCAGTTTGTGTGCGTTACTTTTTGAGATGTTTATTTAATGCAAATGCTTGTTCAATCAGGGTGTAAAAAAACCCATCATCCATCATCTACGCATTTTCTGTTCATCAAACTTAGTAAGTAACTTTGAGTAGAAATAATTGTTGCGAAACGACTTTTATTTTTAACCGACGAAAAAAAAGCAGGTTCTCAAGTCGACGCGTATATTTTTTTTATTTATGTCTACGCATAACTTTTTACGGAGCAGTCCGATTTGAACGATTTTTGTTTTATCCTCGAAGTTGGTCCCTTGTAAAATTTATTAACTTTCCTTATGAGGTTTGGAGTTAGCTTCAATAACGCGTATTTTTCTCACTTGGTCTATGTAGATGATGTTCTAAAAACCTCCTGTTTCTGTAATTTACATAGCAGTATTCGAATTTGTCTGGGGTAGGTACCACAACTAAAATGTCAAAATAAAAACTTTGTTACAAAAAATAAAACCGACTCTCAAAAAAAAAAAACACAACAATAGTTATTTATGCTTCAAGTGCGGAAGGTAGGTGATTTCCGGCGAGTGGCATTTTTATTCACGAGCGAGCGAAGAAAGCGAGTGTATAAGTCGACACGAGTCGGAAATCATCTTACGTACGTGTATCACACAACGTTTTACTATGCATTGTGCGAGAAAATAAAAAAAATATTAAAATTTACACAGATTGACTCCGAACTAAGCAAGAAATTATTAAAATGGCGGGCTTATTTTAAATACATGCGAGCTCAGCACATTATCTACTACTGCGCATGTGCAAATAACTGCCACGTCGTATCGCAAAAAGGCACGAGCAAAAAATACGTTCAGCCAAACATATTTAGTGAATATTAAAAATTCATTTATTGATCAAAATCTAAATCTAGAGTAATTAATAACGCGTTTAATGAAGTATTAGTTTTATTGTAACTTATAAATGAATGATAATCTGTACTTGACTTATTTTAAAAACTTTTCTCAAATAATAAAAACTCCTTGCGTCGGGCTGATGACGGAGTTAAAAATTAAAAAAAAAAGTGAAAAGTAAAAAGCACTAGTGAGAAAAAGTGGCACTTTCCCCACGATTTGGCTGCTTGGAAAACGTTTTGTTGAGCATATGCACTGTAAAGTTATTTTTCAGTTTGTAGTATTTTTTTTGGAAGTCGGTTTTATTTTTGGCGTGAAAAGTTGCTGTTTATGGTAGCACGCAATATAACGCAAATATTGCGCTCAAGGGTGCATTCAACCCATGTGAAGGTACAGGGGGCCAACCACCACCTCTATTTTAATGTTACTTCAGTGTGAGAATGAGATGGAGCTATACAGGACATCTAGCTCCATCTCTTTCCCACACTGAAGTAAGATTACAATAATACTGCGTTAAGAGGTGGTGGTCTAGCTCCAGGGGTCATGTGAGTATTCAAAGTTAGGTTATAACATTAAAAAGTTGTTTTCATAAAAAAAGTGATAAAATGTTTATATACAGAGTGTCTGAGAAAGGTGTGACCAAAGTTAAGGGTGTGGTACAGACTATCAAACTGAACAACTTTCTTCTGGGGACCAACATCATAATTGTGAAAAAAAAAACAGTCGTCTCATACAAAACTTCAATTCAAAATATTTAATTTCACATAAGCCTACATGAGCCCTTATGTTACAAAATGATTATTACAGAATCTTTTATAAACGCCATGATATGCGATAAAAAGCAAGACTTAAGCTTATTTTCCCTTTTCCCAACATCAGATATCTTTTTACAAGGAAAGTTATTTTTGACAGGACTATACAAAAACTATCACACGTCAATTTTATTCTACGGATAAAAGAATCATAATGTACATATTTAATTTTCAATATATTAATAATAGTTAATAGCCACACTATTGAATTAGATATACATATAATCTAAGTAAGAGGTAAAAATAAATAAATTAATAAATAAGAAATAATATCTGACGTAAGAAAAATCAGCCCTTAAACGACAAAACAAACTTGTACCACTCCACCAGTTTCACTACAACGGAACTCAAGCAGATTATGTGCGAGATACGCGTCTGAACTAGACGTTACTCTTATCGTCAATCGTAGTCGTCTCGTGTGAGGTGGCACTTACTATCAAGTACAGAGGTGAAGGTTGCCACAGTAATATTGTGTCGCACGTATTCGAAGCTGCTAAAATTGGCGTGATACGGTTTATAGAATGTCTGGTACGGAAATCGAAGGTGAGGTTTATGTCAAAGATATTGGAGGAAAATGTGAATTTTTCGTATATATTAAAAATTGTTTACACCACGGTATAAAATTTAAATTATACAAGTTTTGTCTACTGGTTTGTTAATCGTTTACACCAAAAACAAATTGCAAAGACTAAGTTTTATACAAAACTTGTCAAAAAGGTGAACAAAATATTTAACAATACATGTCTGAAACAACGTCAATAATGACTAAATACTCAATTCTTTATTGCATTGTATATGTATTACATACATGGTATATAAAAAGTAAAAGATCAATATGGGCCCTGTCGGGCACAGCAACATTAGGAGAGAGGAAGAGGGCTAAACAGCAATTCAAGCAATTCAATATTATTATAAATTATTAGGTTTGTGTAAAGGTATAGTTTAATAGTTATATATATAGTTAATAGTTAATTAAGATACTTGTATCATACACTAAATGTAAGGTAAAAAACAAACATGGGGTTGTATATAGTATTTAATAGCAGATGCTCCGCGGTACACTCCTGTTTTGGGTTCCGTACCTCAAAAGAAAAAAAACGGAACCCTTATAGAAGCACTCGTGTGACTATCTGCCTGTCCGTCTGTCACAGCCAATTTGCTCCGAATCTAATGGACCGATTAAGTTTAAATTTGGTACACATATGAATTTCTGTGACCCAAACATGGACGTGTAACGTAATTAGATGAATTTTGAATAAGGGGGTCACTTTTGGGGGGCAAATAAGAAATTTAAAAAAAAGTTGTGCAAACTATATCATGTGACATATCAAATAACAGGGCTTACTATGGGGGTCTCGAATATATATTTTAATAATTTTAAAATAAACATTTTTAAAGTTATTTAAGAAAATAGACGAAAATTGACCATACCCCCTTTATCTCCGAAATTACTGAGCCTAAAGCTTTGAAAAAATTTCAGAAAATAATTCTATACTTCAAACTTACATTTGCAGTTGGTATGTATGGGAGAACATGTTTTTCTACTGCAATGTTAACTTTGTTCTTGGGATAATTCTGTCTCTTCTTTCTTCATCCCAACTACGGAATCCTTCATTGTACGTGATCCGACACGCACTTGGTCGGTTTTCTTGTTACTTCTTTATGTCTAACTGCTGGGCAAAGGTCTCACCATGGACTTCCATATCTCCCTTTCGGCCTGCTCTTATAATTACTTAAATTAACAAAATTTAAAAAAAAAAACATATTTTTATGTTTCGGCGCAAACAAAAAGCAGAACGGGCAATGCTGTCTTCAATAGGTTTAAAAGCACTGTTGTTTTTTTTTTATCTTTTTTGTCGTTCTGTTGGGCAAAGGTTTCCTCCATTATTTTTCCATGTTTCTTTGTGTTTTACCTTCTCTTGCCAATCGGTCAGGAGAGAGTCCAAACAAGTCCGAATAATACATGTCGGAAATACGTTAGTCGTCGTATGACTAATCGGGACGCCAGTGCCACCAAGCGGCGCTCGACAGAGTCTACAACATAACGCTCGTCGAATGTTCACCGGGGTTAAGCACAGTTTATCAGTGGCTGTCAAGCAGTGAACACGTTTAGAAACTGTCCCGCGTTCCGTATAGTTGTGTCATGTACCTACAGTGTGTGAATAGCTAGTGTGATTAATTCGACTGTGAATTATAATTTGATTTGAACTGCAAACGGTTTTTCTATTGCGCAGTAACCAACACTACCCATAGCACGCCCACAGTAGTTAAAATATGGCTGACGATAACTAGAGAGATGCACCTTGTCCGTCATACATATCCATTTTTATTTCCCAGTACTATTTTTAGGAATCCCTACTAAAATTGAATTCGGCGGCACATTTAGGAGGAAAGGCAATGTCTGTCTATCTGTCAGTTTACGTTTAAACACGTTGGGCCCTCCTGTGAGACCAGGATATGAGAATTGTTGATTTGTAACGTCAATTTTACTAAGTTTTAAACCGCAAAGTATGTTAATAATGAGTTATAATGTATTAAAAACTAAAAAAATATAACAGTTTAGTACCTAGTAGTAGAGATCTTGAAAAGCTTGACTGGATATAAGCAATAACAGCCCATAATGTACCCACTGCTGGGACACAGGCCTCCTCTCGGTGAGAGGGAGTGGGCTGTTATCCATCACGCGGGCCCAGTGCGGGTTGGTAGATGTCACATGTTTCCGAAGTTTTGACTCTAAGATATGCCGGTTTCCCCACAATGTTTTCCTTCACCGTTTTGAGAGCAGTGGTGATGAAACAAATTACACAAAGATAGTACGTGTCTGGGTTAGAGCCCACCACCTACGACATAAAATTCGAACCCAGGCAGGAACGCTTCCAATCAATTAACTCAGCATATCGCAGTCCACTGCTGGACTTCGGCCTCTCCCAGACTGTGCCACAACACCCTGTCCTTCGCCTTCCGCATCCAATCTGTCCCAGCTACCTTCTTAAGGTCGTCGGTCCATCTAGCTGGGGAGCGACCCACACTACCTTTGCCGGTACACGGTCTCCACTTCAGGACTCGTCTGCTCCACCGGCCGTCGGTCCTTCGACAAACATGGCCAGCCAACTGATATTTCAGTTTGCTTACTCTGCAAGCTATGTCGGTAGGTACTCGATCTCGTAGTGCCACCTCGTCGCCTTCCTCGTCCACAATGCCTGTAGTTTCCAGCAGGACGAATCGATTTTGAAGTTCCAGTTGGAGGAATCTCTCTGCTCGAAAATTGATATTTAGACTGCTTCGGATAAGCCTATGACCGCTTCCGGTATTAAACCTGCTGATCACGGAGACATGTCTAAATATGTGCTTCTTATCCGTCATGATGAATTCTATCTCGTATCTTTGCTTGTCACGTTATCGGGTCTTTGCCAGGTCCACTAATTTTGGGGTTCCTTTTTGAAGAACGAAATCAGCAAGAAGAGCCTCTGTGACTCCAAAAAGTTTACCAGCATTTACCCCCTGTGATTCCTGCGCCCCAAACCGAACGGTTCGACTTTCGATTCACAGCGTTCTTGTACACACAGCGTCAGTATGTGCTAACCCCTCAAGTTTTAAAATGTTACACTGCTACAACATTGAATTCGTTACGAATAATCTAAAGAATACTTCAAAAAGAATTCAATGTTACGACTCGGATTCGAACCATCGCATTACCGAACGTCGTCATACTCATACCGGCAGTTTGACGAACTAGCCAGCGAGCCCATATCAATCGCGATGAAATTGTTATCTACTATCTTCCGAGTCACTTTATCAGTAGGTCTCTGTCTAATCGATAGATGTTATAATTTGAGGGTATCCATTAATTTTACTTACTTACGTTTTCTTTATAAAATTAATCCATACCATCGAGTAAAACTACAACGTTTGATGTATACGTTCACTTAAAACGACGAAGAGTAAACGACTACGATTTAAAATGATTTCTGATTTTATGAGAACAAAAATAGTTGTTCTGTATGAACAAAATGTGAGCATAAAAGGAATTGCGAGACAGCTTGGCATAGCAGTAAGTTAATTATAATATTATTTGTGGTCTACGATTTTGAGTTAGTTGCGGTATATTGTGAGTGGTATTTAATAACTTATTTAAAACCTTTATTTTCTATACAGAGACAAACGGTGCGCTTATGGGTGCGCAGATTCGAAGAAACCGGCGATGTTAAGACAAGGTCCATGGGTCGGAAGACTACTGGGATCTATACGGACCAATCTGAACGTCATCGGGATATTGTTAAGGTTCACACTACATCGCCGTTCACATCCACTCGTTACAGTTCGCAACGGCATGGAATATCTCTGTCCACGGTTCGAAGACATTTACATGCAGCGAACATTCACAGTTATCGACCTGCAAAGAAAATATGTCTAACTGAAGAACATCGAAGAGAACGAGTGCGATTTGCCCAGAAATACGTCAATTTTGATTGGGAAAACAATATCGTTATCTTCAGCGACGAAAAAACCTTCAGGTCAGACTGTGACGGTCGAAAAATATTGTGGAGGAAACCTAATGAACGATACCAACCTCAAAATGTTTTACCTAACAGAGCCAGTGGTAGAATAACATTGGGTAAGTTACCTTTCAATAAGTAAATTAATTGTATAATCCACCCCATTTAATTACCTAATATTGTATTCAACAAATATAACGCATCACTGCCTTTATAACTATTTATTTATTATAATTTTAATACAGTAAGTATATTAATACATTATTATAAATTATATACTTTATATAATTCAGTAGTATTATATACTTATTATTAAGTTAATATTATGATATTCTGTATTATGATATTTTATTCGATTTTGAACGTCATGACAATTGTTTGGAGACAAATGTCTAAAAACAAAATTAAACCTTTGTTGTTATTTTCAGGGTATTGGGGGTGGATGTCGTCCATGGGACCGGGAGAATTAGTAAAAGCAAGTGGGCGCACGAACGGCCAGACCTATCTGCAAATTTTGCAAGATGTTATGGTGCCAACAGTGCGAGTTGCTTACCCAGAAGGACAGATCTATTTTGTTCAAGACAACTGTTCGGTCCATCGTTCGCGTATAGTGATGGAATGGCTCACTACACAGACTGACATAACTATCATCTCCTGGCCATCGAAAAGTCCGGATTTAAATCCAATAGAAAATATGTGGGGTCAAATGGTTTTAAACTGGGATTCAAGCGAAGTGAAGTCCAAGATTAACTTGCACAATGAAGTTTTGAGGAGTTGGGAGTTGATGCGAGGTAGTAATGCAGGTTGGACGATGGTTACTCAAATGAGAAGCAGACTCCAACAAATAATAGATAGCGAATGTCATCCTCTTCGCTACTAATTATATTTTTCATAACTTCACACTTCGCAATCCCAGTTAAATATTATTATAATAGAACAGTAAAATTGTATTTGTAGTTAAAACATTTTGTTAACTAAATATAGATAGTAATCTCACAGTTTTATGTGGTTATGTTAATTAAATATGAGAAGAAAATAAACAATGCAGACATTAAACTCATTTGATCCCACTATTTTACTTGGTATAGCGAAATATTCTAAGTAGATATCATGAGTTCGTATGAGATGTTAATTGATTATCTATTGATAACATGTTTATTCACTTATTACGCTTATGATTATAATCCTGCCAAACTAGCTTCTGGGTCCTAGACATGTTGCAAACGCTTCAAAACTTGTCTCTTTCGATGTCGCTTGTCAGACTGTCAAATTTGTATGCAGAGACGACATGATAGATCACGTGATCGTTAGCTTATGTCAATCTAAAATATTTCTAGCGCTTCCTATTTTATCGTTTGCGTAAGATGTCACTTGTCTAGGGACCACTTTGTGTCAGCTGGCAAAATATAAAAAATAAATGTAAATTATCAAATCAAATTGTAAAATATAAATCTTTGTAGTAAAATAAGATCAAAGTTTTGTTAAATAATAGCAATAATAAATATTATAAACGATTATTAAAGTATTTTATTTTTCTTGACTTTTAAATTCTTTATAAATATTACAAAAACAAGATAGAAAAATACTTTATATTAAAAATAATATAATGCATTAACAAAAAGCGCGCTTCGTGCCTTGGATTTGATCCTCCGACCTCATGTGCGGCAATCCGTCTTTGTAACCTCCGGTCTATTGAGACATTGATTAACTTTTCGTAAATGTTAACGTTATTATTGCTTGTCGTTATACGCAATAATAAAAGTATTAACTTTTTATTGAAAAAAACAATATTAAAAACAGAATTTAAAAATATAAATACTAAAAAACTTATTTATTCACTAAAACAATACATTCATTATAATAAAATGTTTTTGCAATATACAAAAACCAACTTGGGCCTAACACGGATTTGAAGGCACATGTCTTTTGGTGGGGTAAGCACTTAATGGAGCTGTGTGTACTCTCACTTTGGCATTGAAGTCCCCGTAACAACGTTTTACTGGACCTTTGTCGTACTGTGATTTGCCTTGGCAATATCCTCGTACATGGCCTCGGCTTCAGAGTTCTTCGGCTTCGGAGTTTCAGTACAAGGGTGCTCTACCCGTCTCGACACACTACTGATTTTCACAAAGTTACTAGTGAGTTCCTTGTGTGTTCCTTGACTAGAAAGCCGACACCGCCTTGGGAGAGCTGATCACGTTAGCGGAAGTAAAATAGGTGGCCTGATTCCAGGGTTATAGTTTCCTCCCCTGGTTTTCGGACTTCAGATAACCCCAGTTTAAGCAAGTTAATGCCACCTAACTCTACCCCGAGTTCGACAGGCGCTTTACTTTAAAGTAATAACATAATTTATGCCGCTGCGCTACTCATGCAGCCTGGCTATGTTCTAGTTTTGACTATACAGTTGCTGGTTTAATCACAAGCACACAAAACATTCCAACGTGTGTTGCTTTCTGGTATTGCAGGTGTCCATAAACGCATATACCGTCAGAATGGACTACCGCTTGTTTGCCAGTTGAAACCCAACATGTTTTTTTTGTGGGTCTTATCATTATTATGGAAAGCCTTAAAAATAAAATACTCCAGGAATTGCTGCTCTTACAACTCCTAAAGCAGCTCGATTACTCCATAGAGATTATTTTCGATTAAATATTTTATGCCTCGTCGCAAAGCTCCTAAAAGCAAATTTTCTGGATCACTGGACAAAATAATGCTTAAAGATTGGGTCCATCGATATGACATAAAAGCGAGATTCGTTTTAGGTTAGGAGTTCGTGGCATTGAGTGTTTATTCAATGTTAAAAGCCTATATTGGTAGACTGATTGAAATCTATATCATCAGCCAAAACACAAAAACTTGTCATGGCTGCATTGAACGATCATTCAAGGGTTTTTTCCCGACTAAAAAAAAATTTTTTACTAATAAATAATTTATTTATTTACTTTTACCCGACTGCGGCGGAGCCCCAAAAGACAGTAATGTTTTAACTTAATTTCTGCAACCCAACTTGAAAATGGCCTCATGAGCTAAACTTCTCTAATATAAACTGGTCCTTTGTAGGATTAGATAGATACAAGTTGAAAGTCTTGATTATTTTGCTTCTACAGCAACTTAAATCTTTATAATTTATTTGAAACTAGCTGTTGCCCGCGGCATCACCCGTGTGGATGTCATACTTCCCTATTTTAATTGAATTTTGATCACAATTTCATAGGTTTTTTTTTTGCGCGGAATCCTAATTGTTTTTCTAAAATAAAAGCCCTAATAAAATAATAGCCTGAGTTACTCCTCCTATAACATCAGCTATTTGCCAGTGAAAGTTTCGTCAAAATCGGTCCAGCCATTTCGGAGATTAGCCGGAACAAACAGACAAACAATTTTTTTTTTTTTTGTTATAAGTGCCGTGTATACTTTCATATTTATTTATTTATTCATAATTAATTACAATGGCTTGCGCCAATGACAGTAATTAATAGGTAAAACTAAACATAAAGCTAAACATATTAAATTAACAAAAACCAATAATAATACATTGCATTGCATAACATATTATGCAATTAGGGCTTCCACACAAAGCTGCAATGCGTTGTGACGTCGCAGTTTTGTGTGACAGCCCTTAGTAAAAAGCAGTTATTTTGACATTACAAACAGACACTTCAATTTTATTTATTTGTATAGACGTAGGTACTTATAGAAGATTCAGTAGGGGTTTACCTTATAAAAAACATAAGCTTGGTAGGATTTATTTACCTCATCTAAAACTTCAAGCAAACTAACGTCTCTCTTTTGTAAACTACCGACTATTAACGGCATAACCTACAACTTTCTAAAGAATGTGAAACCTTTCTTCCCCGGTGCTATAATCTTAGTATGCTCGTTACTCGTTATCACGCCCTAAATTATTACTGTACTTAGTCTACTTTCAGAAATCTTTGAGAGGCAAGAACTAAGTCTTTCTTTTGTTGCTCGTTAATTTTATGGTTTCATGTTTACAAAGTGGTACCTCTAAACCCCCCCCCCCCCCCCCCGGTTTTTTACATTGTACTAGAGGCCCTCAGACCATGCTCATTTTTAGGGATATGATAATAGGGATATGACAATATTTTTTTTGTTCGTCAGGTAGATTATTAAAAAAAAACATTGAACACGTATTTTTTTTCTTTTTTCACGCAATCAAAAGATTACGGCGATGCATCGAGTTAAAATGTGGCATGACGTCACGTCTTGCTAGATTTTACACTGAGTTGTGATGTAGCGAGCGCCCACTCCTCAACTTTAATGCGTTTTATCCAAGTAATTTTTTATTAATATGATAAAACAAAAAATACGTGTCTAATATTTTGTTATTATCTGACGGACGGGATAAATAGAATTATTTTTTTTTTTACCCAGGCATCATCCCGTAATAGTTTTTATTTTTATTTTATTTTATTATCAAATACGGTTTTGCATATAATTTTGTGTTTTATTTTATTGTTTATTTTATTCATTTATTTTATGTCCGTAGGTGTGTCCGTGACATCACAGTGGGCCCTGTCAGAATATCAGCGCTGCGGTATTTGTTTTTTCAAATACCGCAGCATCATGCTGAGATAGGAGCCTTTTTGGCCTCGCACAGGTCTTCTTTGTTTTTTTTTTCTCTCCTTTTGTTTTATTTGTATTTAAGATATTGTTAGTTTTAATGTTCTTTTTTTGTTGTATTTCGTGTGCGTGTCCCAAATAAAATATTTTTCTTTATTTCTTTCTTTTTATCCATATTACCTAAAATATACAGGATTTATCCATTACATGTTTACATTATATCTATTTTGAAAGTGTGTGAAAACGACATAGGTTTATTATTATTTCAAGATCTAAATTTTGTTGTCGCTTAAGAAAGACCACTAGGTCTTTATTACATTTGGGGGCCTTAGAAGGTGCAAAAACAAGTGATACAACAATAATCCTAACTATAATATTTATATTTAATTTATATTTATATAATTTATATTTATATTTAAGGAAATAGTTTGGCTTGGTATGGGGATGTGAAGAGGAGGGAGGAAACGCATGTGACTAAAAGAGAGATGAATATAAATGCTGATGGATAGAGAGGGAGAGGAAGGTCAAAGAAAAGATGGATGTATTGTGTGAGGAATGATATGAAATAGAAGCTAGTGAATGATAGCGTGACTTTTGACAGGGGAAAATGGAAAGAGAAAACGTGTTGCGCCGACCCCAAGTTACATGGGACAAGGGAAGGAAGACGATGAATATTTATATTTAATTTACGCTTTCACGCTAGAACGGCTCAATAGATTTGTATTAAATTTGGCACACAGATAGTTTAAACCTGTATTAGGACATATGATACTTTTTATCCTGGTAGTAGGTAAGTTCCTGTGGGATTCCAGATAATTTCCGTCCTCCACGTGGGTGAAGCCGCAGGCAAAAGCTAGTTCATTATAAAAACATCACACAAAGCACGAATTAAATTAACCAGTACTCTCACATACATAAGTCTTAAACATAAGTAACCCTTCATTCCTTCAAAACCACATAAATCTGTCTAAGTTCTGTCGCTAGTTCATCGATTTAAAAATATCCCGTATAGGTATAATTGCCGGCACGAGTCGTGAGCACAAATTCCACCTTAACCTTTACTGCCCTCGTCAGTGTGCTCTTGTATTCTGTTTTCGATCTGTATATAAATATGCTTGATCAGATATTGATTTCATTGCTCCCACCCGTGTGCAATCTGCCATTATAGGAAAGAAGATTCTTTAGGTTTAAGAGTAGAGTTTGTGCTCACGGCTCGTGCCGCCAACTATACCCCTCGACCTAGAAATTAAATCAAGTATATCTAGCTTTACTACAAATCTGTGAGAATTCTATTTTAGTTCCATCTACGTCCGTGTCCATACAGGACGGACGGATTCGTTCGTGGGTCGTTAAAAATGAAGATCTCATGCCATATGGTGTTGCGGGATGTTCGAAAGAGTTACCGTGGCCCCGGCACAGGCAACAGAAGGAACACGGGTGGGTTTTAGTCAGTAAAAGTCTGACACGCCCTCCCGCTCCGCCCAGAGCGGGACAAGTCATTTGATGATTTCCCATCCACAAAAAAAAAAAAAAAAAAAAAATGCCATATGGTCGGAGGTTATGTACTCTGCGGTTTTTACTGGCCTAAAAAATTTTGCTAGGAAAATGTCTTGAGTAACACAGCATCTTTTGACGGACACTATGTAAGTACCTAATATTTACTTAGAAAATACTTTTTTATTTATTACATCTTGTAGAGAAGAGACGTTTTAATTAAGGAGGTAACTACCTATCACAGTTCATTAGTTTTTAGGGTTCCGAACCCGAAGGGAGCCAAACGGAACCCTAATACTAAGTGTCCGCTGTCCGTTCGTCCGTCCGTCTGTCTGTCAGCGGGCTGTATCTCATGAACCGTAACAGGTAGACCGTTGAAATTTTTACGGATTGTGTATTTCTAGCGGCAACGCCACAACAACAAATAATAAAATTAAAATAAAGTTAAAATGAAAAGGTGTCCCCACACAATAAACTTCTGATGAAAAGGTGTCCCCACACAATAAACTTCTGATGAAAAGGTGTCCCCACACAATAAACTTGTGATGAAAAGGTGTCCCCACACAATAAACTTCTGATGAAAAGGTGTCCCCACACAATAAACTTCTGATGAAAAGGTGTCCCCACACAATAAACTTCTGATGAAAAGGTGTCCCCACACAATAAACTTCTGATGAAAAGGTGTCCCCACACAATAAACTTCTGATGAAAAGGTGTCCCCACACAATAAACTTCTGATGAAAAGGTGTCCCCACACAATAAACTTCTGATTTTGATTTTTTTTTCTTTTTTGCCCTGTCATTCGTGTATCTTTGACAGTCGTTACGAGTCGTCAGAAGCCCGAAAGTCTGACAACCAGTCTTACCAAGGGGTATCGTATTACCCAGTAACTGGGTTGTGGAGATCAGATAGGCAGTCGCTCCATGTAAAATACTGGTATTCAGCTGCATCCGGTTAGACTGGAAGCCGACCCCAACATAGTTGGGAAAAGGCTAGGCAGATGATGATGTGGGGTGTCTTTGTCTAGAACTCATCGAGTAGAGTACAAACATTTTTTTTTTCTTAAATAATGAAGAAATAGAGGACCGCAAAAGTTGTCAGTTTTAGACCATTTTTTTTGTACGAGCTCTATCGCAACAACTATCTCACTTCTGCTAGAAATTATTTCTGGGAATGTAAATAATAATTATTTATAAATCCTGTGAATTATCTAAACATTCCAGTTAGGTACTGGAATGTTTATGACCGTCAGTTTAAAAAACACGAAATTTTGTTTTAACAACAAAATCAATTAAAACACACATTACAACTAATTATATTAGAATTACAAGGGCTACTTACTCGGACAAGGTCAAAGAAGGTCAAGACCCCCAACCAAACTAACATACAAAACATAACTTGCCCCAACACTTCGTACAATACTCAAAATATGCGGCATCATAACGCTCACATACCACGAGGGTTGGCAGACATCTTGAAGTTAATTCCAAACCTATCACTTATGTGGAATACGCTCAGGTAAGCAGCTTTCCCTTTGTGGCCAGGATCAAAGGATCTACCTGGGTCGGTGCGGATTAATACGACGTTTTCAGTAGTATATGCGTGGTAGATGTGGCTGGATGGGGCTTGGAAAAATGTTTGATTTTAATTTGATGAGTAAGCAGACATTGGATGGAAGTTCTAGATGTTTTTTTTTTGTGTAGCTGTGGTAAAACGGCGTATTCAATAGTATAACTGTGAGAAGTAGATGCGGCTAGATGGGGCATGGAAAATGTTTGATTATATATCTACTTGATGAGTTTGCAAAAATTGGTTAGATTCCTTGTTTATTTTTGTGTAGCTGTGGTGTGTTGTGTTTGTAAAAATACGAGATGATTGCAAAGACTAATTTTACATAAACTATTAGTTTTTTGCAACTGTGTCAATGTGTGCAACAGTTAATTTTGACGACCATGTTACTTTACAAGTCGATAAGCTTTGAACTCGTCGTACCTATGTCTATAGTTATTATCGCAGTAGCCTGATTAATAGGTTAATACTCGTAAGTAGATTGATTCTGTTTTCTATTTAAATTTTGTCTTAGTTAGTCCCGTTTTGATCACTTTAAGGGGGAAGCGCTTAGGTAGCCCGCGAAATTATTTTGTTTTTCAAT
Organism: Fissipunctia ypsillon; assembly: GCA_947568875.1. Lineage (NCBI taxonomy): Eukaryota > Metazoa > Arthropoda > Insecta > Lepidoptera > Noctuidae > Fissipunctia > Fissipunctia ypsillon. Next base: position 22,141,889 of record OX387649.1, read on the forward strand.
TTGCAGCTCAGTCACTGGGTGCATGTTCATTAAAGTATGATTCCAGACAAATATGTATTTAAAGAATTATACTCATTAAAATCAGTAATACAACTCCTTAAGTTCGTATAATCCCCAATTGTCAAGATTTCATGAAATAGTCATTCAATAGGATTACTTGGTCTTGCAGAATTGTATTGGTAACTTTAATGATTATAATTCTGTAAGTACATATTTGTTACGGTGGTCGCGAATCATATTTTAATCGATATACAACCTAATACTGCCCTGGAAATTGCAAAAAACGTAAGAAATTATGAATTTCGCGGGCTACCTTGGCGCTTTCGACATAAAGGACTAGATTATATAACAGTCTTTATCAATGTTGCTCGTATCTACTTTTCCTATTAATATTTTTTCCTGGTCGCTTCTAGGAAGGTGTACGTCTTTAATCGTATACGACCCACAATCTACAGAGATCGGATTATGACACTAAAATACGGGTCCTTTGATAACCGCAGCTGTTTCGCTATCAGGATTAATATTGGAGTATTTATGTTAGCGTGCTCTTATTTCATGTTCTTAATGAGTTTTACTTTTTTATTCTTTATTATTTCTGTGTCATTATGGGTAGTAAACTGTCTTTTCGTGATGAAATATCGAATCACGCACTCTGTTCTTCTAACTGAATAGACGACAGTTGTGCTTCTGGGGAGTTTGTTGCGCCACTTCTTCTTCCCAGCTCAAGTACTAGGAAGTGGTGAAGGGTGATCATTTTGCGGGACTGTCTCATGTAATTTTGACGTTCAAAAAGTGCCGATTCTCAGCATAGTTTCTATAAATATCTTTTGATTTTGATTCTGTCTTCGGAGGCCAGGACTCTTTTTGGAACAAACATTTTGGAGTTTAAACATATTGGAGTTAAGACCCATTACGGATGTCACCATATCAGATTTGTGCAGGCTTTAGATGCGTTATACGTATTACACGATTTATTTATTTCTCTCAACAGTTTGGCTTTACTAGCAACCTTATTTATATTATACTACCAACTGATTTCATTGAAGTGCTGTTTCATACCTTAGTACCGCTCTCAAAGCAACATCTCAGCCAATTTGCCGTGAGGCGAACTACATTTCACAAGCTCCACATTCTAAAAGCTCCATGAAATATCTAGATTTAAAACTACGTTCTTTCTGCCTTCACATTTCCTTGTAAAGCCAAGCGCACATTACAGCCAACACGGGCCACAGCACAACGCATTTTGATACAAAAAAGAGCAGCGCGATCCGCTTATAGTGTGCGTTGGTTCAAAGAAAATGTACGAAAGTAATACTGAAGGAGGATTTTTGAAATCGTTGCGTTGCGGCGCAGCCCGTCTTAGCCTTACAGCTCAATCTTAGTTCCGATATGACGTCTGACGTCAGAATGTAGGCACAGTTGTGACGTCACAATATAGTTTCAGTGGCGACCTCATTACGGATGCGTGCAAATAGGCCGCCAAACAGTCTTCGTGTGTTGTTTGTATTTCAAAATTATCTTGGAACGGTACGTATAGTGGTAGGTCTGTCTATACATAAATGTTTTAGAGGCATGTGCCATTTTATGGTTAAGATCAAGGGAATGTTTTCTAAGTTTTCTGTTTAGTAAAATTTTATAATATACCTACAATTTTCAGCAGCCCTGACGAACGCTGTATCTTCATTTTCTATCAAAAATGCGCAACTTGTAAAACTAAACTTGAAGTACGGAAATCTGCAGAAATGAGAAAATGAAAGCATTATAAACAAAAGCTTTAAAAAATTATGATAACAGATAAAAAAAATCAAAATAACTTAACTTTTTATGTAATTACTAACTGCATTCACTGATTTTGGAAAAATGGGACAGCCAGCTAGAAAAAACATCAATTCTCACGCTTTATTTTATGATGCCAAACGATATAGTTTCGTATAAAAATTAAAAGACTCTTTCGGACCAGCCTGAGTTAGAGTACCAGAAAAACCACAAGTTGCAAAAAGATTATCCCATACATGCCATAATGCCCTTACTCCCCCATCTCAAAAATCTAACCTGTATATTGTGGAAAGGTAGATGTTCAAGCACTGCCCTCCAAAATGGTATCCTAAGATCAATAGTAAATGCACCTTGGTGTGCTAGAAAGAAAGAAAGAAAGAAAAATATTTTATTTGGGACACGCACAGGAAATACAACAATAAAAAGAACATTAAAACTAACAATATCTTAAACACAAATAAAATAAAAGGAAAGAAAAAAAAAACAAAACAAAGAAGACCTGTGCGAGGCCAAAAAGGCTCCTATCTCAGCATGATGCTGCGATATTTGAAAATACAAAAACAAATACCGCAGCGCTGATATTCTCCGGGTGTCACCACTGTGTGGATCGCCCGGAGGACACGGTGGAGCATACGGTGGAGGTCTGCCCGGCTTGGGCGGAGCACCGCCGTGTCGTCGCGGAAGCGATTGGCGGCGGCGATCTCTCGCGTCCGGCCCTGGTCCAGGCCATGGTACGGAGCGAGAGTGCATGGGAAGCCATTACCTCCTTCTGCGAAGCAGTAATGCTCGTGAAGGAGGAGGCGGGACGCGTGAGGGAGAGGCAAGCTTTGCACCCTCACGCCCCTAGTCGCCGCAGGAGACGTCCTGGGCGTCGGGAATTGGCAGCCAATTCCCGGCCACCGTAGGCGCGGGCTTGCGGACGGCGAGCAATGGGTAGCTCGCCGTCCGGTAAGGACCAAGCCCGAGTCGACGGCGCGTCGTGTTCCACGCGCGCCTCAAAGAGATGTCAGCACTATTGACGGGGTCCGCTAGGGCCGATGCCAGCTAGGGTTGCGGGATGTTCGAAAGAGTTACCGTGGCCTCGGCACAGGTAACAGAAGGAAAACGGGTGGGTTTTAGTCAGTAAAAGTCTGACACGCCCTCCCGCTCCGCCCAGAGCGGGAGAAGTCATTTGATGATTTCCCATCCAAAAAAAAAAAAAAGCGCTGATATTCTGACAGGGCCTACTGTGATGCCACGGACACACCTACGGACATAAAATAAATGAATAAAATAAGCAATAAAATATATTCTAAACGACGAAATCCATGACTATCTACAAATGCCAACAGTTAACTCTGAAATCGAGCGGTACAAAAGATAACACAAGGCACGTCTAACCTTGCATCCAAACCCACTAGTTACTGAACTGTTAAACCCGACAGCGGTGGTAAAAAGGCTGAAGAGGAACCACCTTCTATAAGTGGGAGGCGCAGCACTGACTGCTCCACCATTTGACATGAAACGAATTCGTTTATGGTCTGACGACCGACTGCAAATAGAATTTAAAAAAAAAGCACTCCCCTCTAATATCTATTACCTAACCCAGCAGGATACCTAGACCTCTTCATCCCCCAGCTCAACCCACGACATATAGATGTCCCATAAATCGTCCAAGATTTCGGACAGCGAATTAATTAATTTATGTAAACTTAGTTCAGTAACTAGTTGTGAGTGAACGTTCTTGAATGTTCGGTCATTAATCCACGCCGGGTGCTGCTTCCAAGTTATTGCACCGTTTGAGATTCAAGGAGGCTGCTAATGGTTTAAGTCCTAGTCTTGTCTATGGTCTTGTCTTAATAAGGTTTTGTATTGAGCATTTAAAATTATGATGATATGGAGTGTAATACTGTCTGAAATAATGATTTTATTATTTTGCCCTAGTTTGTGGTATCCAATAGTTGATTGTTTGCCAAGGGAGCAAACAGCTATTTTACAGGCGAGAGTGTTTCTTTGAATCCAGAGTGGAGCGAAGGATTCTAGAGTAGAATCCTGAGTGCAGCGAGGGATTCCAAGTACGTTACTTGAGCTTAAAATAGTATTGCTCCCGAGGTGGACACTCTACTTTTTATCACCCTCAATGAGAAAATAAGTAAGTGGAACGTATGAATAAGAATAGTAGGTACGTTTATTTATTTACATAAAATGAGGAACAATAAGACATAAGAAATAATATTTTATTTATAAAACTAAGCAAAATCGGAATTAAACTATTACGAACGAAGGCGGAACGCATTTCGCGCGGGGTTTTTATTTTTTTACACTTTTTTTTTAATTTGACCCCCGCGTGTTTTACTTTATTAAACAGCCTGTTACTTGTTCATACAATGTTGGAATGTGATTGGAACTTTTACTAACAATATCCACATTTCAAATACAAAATCACTTTTAGTCCCTAGGGATCAAAGAGCTATTTTAGTCCCTGTTTATGAAGAATAAACTAGCTCTTTTTGAATAGACGTGATAAAAAGAGTATTTAGGTATATTCAGCCCATTTTTATGCAACGATCAACCCATTCATAGATTTGTCATAGTCTTTTCTTTTTAAGATGTTGTATCGTAGCTCTTTACTGTTTCTTTTATCCAATGATTTTTTTCCATGTATGTAGATACTACCAACCCCAGTCATACATTTTGGATGCAATGTTTACAAATTTATACATTGAACCCAATATGTGCCTAAGCCACGTTTAAATCTACATGCAAACGCTGTTGAATTAGATCAAAATGAAAAGTAGTAATACTGTAGTCCTTTGTTCATTCGGGGAGTATATACAGGGGCAAATTAAATTAGCTAGCGAAACTACGCAGACGTGATATGTATCGATATCTAAACACGATAGAACAAAAACAAAAAACAGATTTCTCGACTCGTACTCTTTATATATCATTTTATTTTCTACTTAGCAGCTTGGTGGAACTGTTGTTTTGAGTGTTGTGAGTTCTGGGTTTCAAAATTATGAATACTTTGACCGTTGCCAAAATCAAAATCAAAGATTTAAATTTAAAATCAAAAATTTTAAATCAAAATTTTAAAATCAAAATTTTAAAATCAAAAATTTTAAATCAAAAATTTTAAATCAAAAATTTTAAAATCAAAAATTTTAAATCAAAAATTTTAAATCAAAATCAAAGAATTAGGCTGAGAATCTGGACTTTTTTTGTCGTCAAAGTTACATAAGACAGTCTCCCAGAACGTCCGCCTTTCATTACTTTGTAATGCTTTAGCTGGGAAGAAGATTTTCATTAGATCAATCTCGACTTTGTAGTCAGCGACGTACTACATGACAGATTTCTAAAGACAGCCAAAAAAAGTACAATAAGCTCTATAGCTTATCTCATAATCTGCTATTGTGATATTATCAACACAACGGCAGATTCATTTCATAATACCAACGACGTAAAACTGGCTACGTGCATGTCGGACAACGCAGAGTAAAGGGTTCCGTAGCCCTTCATTCGTTATCATTCTCCTGCCCTTAACCAAATTTATTTGGTGTCGGCGCAACATGTCTTTTTCTTCCATACTTCTCTATTAGTCGTCATCTCGGTAGTCTCTCCCTTTCTAGCCATATCATCTTTCACACAGTCCATCCATCGTTTTTCACATTTATTATACATTCATACTCAGAAATTTCCTGACAACATTTTTCTCATTCTTTCGCATAGCACACCCATATACTTGACAACCGATTTCCGCACAACTTTTCAATCACCGGTGCCACTTTCAGACTTCCTCATGTACTCATTTCTTATTTTATCCATTCGCATAATACACACATCCCTCTTAGCATTCTCATCTCAGCTGCAGGCAATTACCTTTCATTCATACCTTTGTGGCCCAAAATTCTGATCCATACAAGATAGTAGGTCTAGGTTTCCCCTTAAGGGAAATGCGGGAGTTGCAGATTGTTCCCGTGACCTGCCGCCATTTCATCTATCCAGTGTTAATGCTGTGCTTAACAGTGCGATCAAGTAGATCCATCGCTTCGCACGAGTGAACCGAGATCGGAAGTTCGTCGTTGTGATGAATATTTACGCAAGTACAGTATTGATTTCATCGACCGCAAAAACGCCGAAAAAACACGTTTCTTGTATAGCAACCCCTTTATTTTGTACTTTATTTTATTTTGACGGCTAAGTGCCAATAACTCGTAACTGACATCATTCATTCATAACATCACGCCTTGTTTCCCCGAAGGGGTTAGGCAGAGGTATACCTATAGTACACCCACATTTCGCCAGTTATGTTTAAGTCCCATGTAATAGGGGGCGAGTTTATTGCCATCAACCGGGCATAAATCCAGACGGCTGCTACTGAGAAATTCCAGGTAAAAAAATCGGATAACACTGCCCGACCTGGGAATTGAACCCAGGACCTCATGCTCAGCAGTAGCGCTTGCGACCACTAGACCAACTAGGCAGTCTTTCTCTTAACTGACATTTTTCGAGAACTTCACTTTTTTATCGTTTTGAATTTAAAGGCGTTATTCGCGATTTGTATTATTTGTTGTTATAGCGAGAGAGTGTACAGTGTACCTATTACAATTCAAAGATACAGCTCTGTGACAGACGGCCGGTCCCGTTGGCACCTTTTGAGTACGGAACCCTAAAAAAGCAAGTACCAACCGCCAAAATGAAATCACTCACAAATGCAAATCACATTAGCTGACTGTACTTTTTTTCTCTGTACAGTCGCATCCGAAATAGACTTTTGTTACGATAAAGTGCTAACTGTGCTGACTGTATTCGAATGTATTTACATAATTTCATTTGGTTTTACGTATACATAGTCGGGCTTATTCGACAATTGTTGGTAAAGAACTTGTCTGTGGGTGCTTATTTATATTTTTTTTATAAGTTTTTGTGAGTCAAATATAGAAATGAAAATACATGATTTTAGCCTTCTCACTTCTGTATTCTATGGTTTTGATTTAATTATAAGTTTGGGGGTGCAAGTCAATTATATATTCCCAGAATTCAGAAGTATCATGATAAATCCTGTTTTATGGCAAAAAGCTTTCAGACACAAGTCTCATACACAATTAACCATACGTACCTAGCATACAGGAAAAGAACCATTATAAAACATTTTCAAAAATCGCCAGCAGATTTCAACTGCCAATTTGACATCGACAGCGCCTTAATGTCATTGCAGCAAGAGCTGGTTTCGTACAACAACTGACGTGCGATTCGATTGCATACCGGCAAGTTGTAACCAGAAAGGATATCCCCTAACATAGTTACCAACGCACTACCAACAAAATTTGTTTGTTTCACATTGCACGGTGAGTCCGTGCATTATTCTATTAAAGCCCGTAGCACACGGTAATGGATCTACGGAAGCGGCTAAACTATCTCGCTCATAACAAACTGTGTTTGGAGTTTGTGGGCTTTCAGGCGAACACGTGGAGGGGTAATTTTAGCTATGTTGTGGGAGAAAGGATACAAGTGCAACTCTGAGTTTAACAAGAAAATAATATTTTCATAATACGCGGGCCCAAAATCAGGGTAACTGTAATATCTCTTTATCATAACATCACGGCTGTAATTCCCGGCGGGTGGCGGCGTTAGTTAATGTATGTTTGTATGTATGTAATTCCCCGAAGGGTAAGGCAGAGGTGTAGATTAGCATGTAAACCAACATTTTTTTTTTTGAAATCGGTTAAAAATATGCTATCTGCAAAAGCTTTTCCCTGTGACATTTAACCCCATAATATTTCCGTTCTCGATAGCTACGAGCCATTTCCAAATACCCGTAAATAACCCAATAAGCCAATGTCTACTCAGATGCAATATCTAGCGAAGTAGGATCGCGGTCTTAGGCTGTTCACACACATTCGGGCTCCTGCTCAATTGAAAAACGTGACGTTGAATAATAAGCAGTATGCTCTAACGTTTATTTTGTAAACAACGTGTGATCCACTTGTTGTGTACATGACCTAATAAGGGAGATAGATAATTTACTTACCTTCTTGTTGCTTGTATTTGGAGCGTCGTGAACAAAGGAAAATTAAATAAAATCACGCTTAAATTCCCCGAAAGTTGAAATCAGCAACTCGATTCGAGCAAGCGTGGTGATCAACGCTCGTGCCTTCTCTTCTCTGTATGAGAAGAGGCCTTTACCCTGCAGTGGGATAGTAAAAGTCTAGTATTATTACTTTTATATTCCCCGAAAGGGTAGGTAGAGGTGTATTAGAGATTTTGCTAGTTACTATATTAAGTTCGTTGAGCTCCTTAACTTTTATGTTGAGCTGTACGATTACTGACAGATGCATGCACTGACTGGACAGGTCCACTCAATCTGTGTGGTTCTTTCCTCAAAAGACCATTTCATACACCAACCTACATGGTCTTCACATGATCTGACCAAAATTATGTCTGGACTTTAAAAGAGACTGTGACCTCTGAGTTTGTTTCGGCCTATCTTCTCAGAGTAGCCAGATAGGAAACGCCGGCCTCATCTAGTTTAAAAAAAAATGTTTGACGTGTAAAAGTGTTTGTATAAACCTACTAAATTTACAGAAATAAAATCATTTATCATTTAAGTCTCATTTATAATAGGAGGACGTACTTAGATAATTGCTAGACTGCTACGGAGGAAATCCTAAATGAAAGAAAAATAAACAGTGTTACTTAATCTTTGAGCCATGTTATTGTCTGCATCTGTGATTGATGGCCGACTCGTGTATCGATAATTTGACAAAAAGCTTGATGACTAATTCCATCATTGTTCATCAACATCGTTTATCGTAGTAAAACCAGCGCATACCTGTAAACCTTAATTTCAGCTCAATCGCAAAGTTGAAATCAACCTTAGTGAAAATATGTTTGAGTTAAATTGCTTATTAGTCTATTAGCTAGATTGTAATGAACTATTAACTCTTACTGCCCTCTTAATAAATAATTACCTATTAAATTAATATTATACTTATATACTTGGTAGATCGTCAATTGATTACATTTTTCAAAAAAGCATCTTTTCATTTAAAACATTCTTAAAAATTTGGTACCGTGAGAGCGAGAGAGGTGACAAAATGCGACATCCCTCTTAATACAGGAAAATAATGAACAAGAGAGTACGCAGACATAGTTAAAAAAATGATTCAGTAATACAAAATGGCGTACCATTTAGGTAACTGTATTCAAAGTCATTAATTACCAAATCATAATAAAAAAGAAATCCATATTATTTTTATTAGCACGGATACGACCTACATAAGCCTAATATATTTTATCTCGTTTCGTTCGCTGCCGCCCGAAGCAGTTAATGAAAAATCGATATTAGACTCGCGTGGAGTCGGCTACCTAATTACTGACTTAGCAGGTAAACTTGCTTAGTAATAGTATACCTTATGTTTAGTTTAACAACTGTTTCGTAGCTCTGCAAGAAACTTGCACGCATGTTTATTTTGCTTGCAAGCAAGTGATCGCAACTCCTTGCAATAGTTGGCAAGCTTCAAACAAGCCATCATCCAAAAAAATATCTCACGTGGAGTTGACTACCTAATTACTGACTTAACAGGTAGACTTACTTAGTGGAAGTGTACTGTTCTATTTGAGATACTGTCTTGCAAGTTTGCAAGAAGATTGCACGCATGTTTGTCATTCTTTGCAATAGTTGGCAAGCTTCAACCAAGACGTCAGCTTAATAATTTATCTCACGTGTAGTTGGCTATCTAATTACTGACTTAGTAGGTAGACTTACTTAATGATAGTGTACAGTTTTAGTGTAGTTACTGTTAGGTAGTTTTGCAAGCAGCTTGCACGCATGTTTGTTTTTCTTGCATTGCAAGTTATCCGAATTCTTTGCAATAGTTGGCAAGTTTTAAGCATACGTGCATGTGCAAGTATGTTAGAGAATTTAAATTTGTTATTTACAATTTGTTTCGTTATTTTTTAACAGTTACGGCCGATGCATAAACATAAATAGATTAATTATTACAATAATGGGGTCAGAGTGCGCGTCTCCTTTTTAAGGAAATTTCTCTCTGACTGGGCGACACTTCACGTGACCGCAGCATTGCCATTCAACGTGGCAATGCTGCCAGTCTTCTGGGCACGTTTCCGTATGACAGCGATGCGGACGAGTACTTTTGATTTTGTATATTTATTTGTATATTTAGTTAGTTAGTGATTGTATATTATATTTAAGATTTGAGAAAATAAATAACTAAGATTATAGTAATAGGACGTAGAGCAGTAAAAACCCATGTTTCCAAAAAGCATTAAAATGTAACGCGTCAGTGATTTACAAGAAAAAAACCTTATCCAACATTTACAACACCAATCTTATAAAAAGGTTTACAGTTTAACTTTATGATCAACCCTTTATTTACGAGCTCATAAAATCGCGATACATTTTCTTATTTCACAAAGACACATCGTTGTAACGGTTAGCCATAACGTGTGCGTAAAAACAACAATTCGAAGCACCATTCCAGCCTTCTGAAGTAAGTATTTTACTTGCTACGTGTAATGAGTTAGGCAATAATGTATAAAAAAAAATATTTCAGATAAAAAGATCCATACAAAATAACAAAATTACAAAAATGGAAATTTCAATTAAAATTGAAAGAAAATTGTATAGTCCTTTCTCAGTTATTTCACCGCTGATAGTAACCCAAGTTGCAACCCATCAGCAACCTTATTTTTTACAGTTCCGTACCCAAAGGGTGGCACCCATTGGGTACAGGACTCTATTAATAAGGTTCCGCTGTCCGTCCGTCTATCTGTCAGCGGACTGTTTCTCATGAACCTTAACAGGTAGACACATGAAACGATGGTACGGAACTCTTCGTGTGCGAGTCCGACTCGCTCTTGGCAGGTGTTTTTTTTACTGTATTTGGAGAAAAGGCTTAATTGCGTAACGATTATGATTATTTGTATTATCTGATAGCTGTCAGGTGTTTTTATTAATTGCACGTGCCACGTATATTCAATTATCATGATATGGGACACAATTAAATTTCTATTGTTATCGACCATTAGCCGGTCGATTGACAGCTAAGGGGATTAAAATTTTACTGATAAATGCATCCAAAATCAATCCGTATTATTCAAATCACTACTGACATTTTTTACCAGTTGCATGAAACGTCTTTGACGCTGACAACAGCTAAAGCGCGCTCACTGTCGGACTGCATAGGAAAGAAAGAGAAGCGCGATGACACAACGCTGGTAATTTATTGCAAAATATAAATTAATTGAAGTATTTATCTATTTACAAAAATCTATTGATTCAAACTCAAACTCAAAGCATTTATTTCAATTAAACCAATTACAGGCACTTTTGAATTGTAAAATAGTTAGTCAGAAAATTGAAGCTAGTCGCCCATTCCAAAACGTAGATCTCTATGGAGAAGAATTGGCAAGAAACTCCATGGACACTCTTTTAAATCAAAATTGTTACAAAATCCTGGGTACATTGTTCTTGTTGCTTCTATATGTGAGAACAATGTTAAAAACAAATAATTAAAAACAACCCAAAACATAAGATCAAAAATAAGCCCTGGCAGTTAAGAGATGACCAGTCTCCACTGACGGCGCCCGTTCATGAACATGACGCGTGGATTAGCACCATCTAGCTCAACCATTTTGTAGGGAACCGAATGATCCAACACACGCGCCACCATCAGCGAGACATTTAAGTGAGCATGACATACTCTTTCAAGTCAACATACCTACATCATAACATAAAACCGCTCCATGGTACTCACATTTACAAAATTTAAAAAATGCTTCTAATTTATACAAAACTATAGTTTGCAATGATTGTATTTAAAACATAAGTAAACAATAAGGTCATAATGTCAGAAAAAAATCTTGGACTAAATAATCAAAACACTATTACTGTAATATGTTGCTTGTAGAATAATCTGACAAAAGTCAGAATGATCGCATGTACGTACATTAGTATGGTCTTTAATCGCCAAAATAATTTTTTAGAGGTATATTTTATTATGTTTTCAACACACTATCTAACTAGCATAATTATATCCTGGAGAATACCATTATATTGTTCTGATTTTGTTTACTGCAGTGGATCATATACTTTTACGCATTATAAATCTTGAGTTTAGCTCCTGTAGACCCCTCAACACAGCAAATTGACGTAGTACTCGTATATCAACTTGATAAATTAATATAATCTCCTGGACTGTGTAAAAATAAAACTCAAAGTAACGATGCTACTAAAGTTTCTGAAGTGAACAATGAGTAAGCGTCTTGTATCTTGCGATACCCAAGTTGAGCTGTTACCAACTAAAACTTTCAGATCGGGAAGATAAATAAGGTGGCTGCAATTTTAAACTGGGCTCCTCAACAGCACTTGTGCAAGTAAGTAGTAACTTGCAGACTTGCAGGGTTTTGTTGCTCAATAGTTTTCTAGGTGTCAGTTGAAACATTTGTTAGTTAATGTTTCTGTTTTGTGCGTGGGCAATTTTTTAATGAAACTATTGTCATTAAAAAACGGGCAACAGCTGGCTTCAACTTTCTAACTGACCGACTAATTGACAAATTAAAAAAGTCTGTAAATGGTTAAATTGAAATAAATGCTTTGAGTTTGAGTTTAAAATATTTTAGTGGTATATGCTAATAACATAACATCACGCCTTGTTTCCCCGAAGGGTTAGGCAGAGGTGTCCCTATAGTACACCCACATTTCGCCAGTTATGTTTAAGTCTCATGTAATAGGGGCGAGCCTATTGTCATCTACAGGGCACAAATCCAGACTCCGGGCTGCTACTAAGAAAATTCAAATATAAAAACCCAATAACACTTTGCCCGACCTGGGAATCGAACCCAGGACCTCATGCTCAGCAGTAGCGCTTGCGACCACTAGATCAACGAGGCAGGCAAAGCTATAAGTAGGTCAGGTAAATGCTAATGGCACCTATTTTTAAAATTATAAGTATCTCATACTCCAGCCGATCTATTCTGTAAACATCACACCGTGAGCACTTAGGTGAAGTGAGTTTGAAGTGAGCTCAATTCCTAGTAAAGTAAGGTGGGATGACAGTTCACATCACGCTCACTTCACCTAAATTTTCACGGTGGGATCTTTACAGAATAGCACCACAGTATGTGTTACCAAAACATGATCAATAATGAAAAAGTCATAAAGTGAAAAGTAATAGAAATATATTTTTATTATTTTAATGTCCTATCCTATTTTTACATAATTCGAAACTAAACCAAAACACTGAATAAAGGCTCCTGCAAACAGGCGCGACATGCCACGCATTGCGTGTCGCGCCTGTTTGCATGAGCCTTAATGTACTGTTATTGGATACGTATAGGTATCTCATCAAAAAAGTATGATCTCAAACTTTCCACTTCATTATTATTTTATAACATTTTTCAACCTTAATTTATGTAAAAAAATTATAACCCGAGACACGGTATTTTGTCCTTGTTAGCCTGATTTCTTTTGCAAACAGAAGATTATAATCATGAAAGCTCGAATTACGGCATAGAATGCAAAGTCACGGAGCTCGCTTGCGTTTCTTGAATATCATTTGAGAAAGTTAAGGAAAAAAACTTTTGAAGCAGGACCTAAATAAAAATCCGTGATGTTGAAACAAAAGAGTTTCAAAAGTTAATTCCAAGTGAAGTGTATGCATTTCTGTAATTGCAGGCGAGATAATGTGACTTTGACGTAGTTTTTTCTGAAACTTTCTGAGTGTAGTTTCTTTGTGCAGACGATTTTAAATTAAGTAACTATTTAATGTAACTTAATAACCTTGCCTGAACTTTCGCAATAAATCTCCTAAAGAGTCTATATTTTGCGTAGGTACGAGTACCTAAAAAATGCGGTTGCAACTTAATTTTGTCAGGTTGTAAACAAAAAATGTTTAAAAAATATTTAACCACACGTGGCGTCTAAGTTTTTCATTTTAAACAAAATTTACACCCTGTATGCAGTTTTTTTATAACTTTTAAATCGTCAAAAACTTTTTTTTTACTTTTCATATTTTTCTTTATTATCGGTGTATTTTTTTTTTATTTTTGACTCAAAATTATAACGTATGTTAAAGTTGTAAAATTACCTTTCCTTTTTCATTTCGCTACACTTATTAAAAGACATAATTATGACATGCTTACATTCATTTTGCACTTTGAAGAAATATAAAGCGTGTTTTATTGACATAAAGCCAACAATAATAACGTGCTTACCATGTAAACTAAGCCTAAAGGAGTCTACCCACTACACCGTACCATACCATGACCGTGCTATGAACGTATCAGGCACAGAAAGAAACATGACACGAACTACTATGCGCACTAGAACGTATCAACAGTGCATTATGGTTTTAGTGACCGTAACATCCGCGTACATGCGCGTGTCACATCCGTACGGTCTTGTTCTCATAGTTGTTATATTATGTAGTTGACCTGTGTTGAAGAGCGAGTGAAAGGTTTTGTTGAAAAAATTATTTCCTATACGATGGCTTATAAAAAAATTGACCGTTTATAACCCGTTTACAATCGGTTATAAAAGATAACGGTTATTATACGCGATTATAACGCGTGTGTTCATCTTTTCGCCGTCTACGCGCACTGGTTTGGCAACGTCGCGTGCCATGCCCGGACCGTATCAGCACCGGAAAAATGTTTTCGTCGACAATTTGTTGACGCTCCGTGCATGGCACGCATCGGTGTCGAGCGGTGACGGAACGGTCTAGTGGGCCTATGCCCACTCAATCTTTTCAATACAAAGAATATTATGTAATGTGTAATCTGGTGTACAATAAAGTATATATAAATAAATAAATATTTTTTTGACATGCCACCTGAGCTAGCACGGTCATGGTATGATACGTTGTAGTGGGCAGAGTCCTTTATCCGCACGAAATACCTATATGTAAACATTACACACAGCAGGAGCCTAAACCACAGATTATGTATACATCAGTATTATATGTACATGAGATCCCTGACTGTAAAATTTTATAAGGTGTGTCTACAAAAGAGCTTTAATAAAATCGTATGGGCTATAAATGAAAATATTCACGTCCCATCCTTATTGGTACTTGTGAAGACTTAGCCTATAAATACTTGCAAACTGCTAGTACATAGGTACATAATATACCATAAAGCTAGAAATATCCTTCTATGTAAACTCCCGTATTATGCTGATTTGATTGTGACGGAATAGTTTATACTGTACTAGCTTTTGCCCGCGGCTTCACCCGCGTGTATGTTGGAAAATATCCCACGAGTACGTGCTGCCGGGATATCTTGTGACTTAATCCAGATCATGGTCTATCCGTACGCCTTACATCCAAAACCTTTCAGCTGTTAAAGCATCAAAAGGTATAACAAACAGAGCTACTTTTGCAGAGAGAGTTACGTTTACACGTGGAAGTATGGGTTTTATGGATAGTATGGAAGTAAGTAAATTCGTGTCGTAACCTTAAGGAGCCAAACGTATTGAAATATAAATGTTTTGTAAACAACATTTTTGATTTTGCCATCTTTTGCTAGAACAGTTTAGTGGGCTATATAATAACATTTTGCACATGTATGACGTATAGTATGTATATCATTATTTGCATAAAATATGGTACATAAAAGGTCTTAAATATAAATATAAGTAGTTCCACATATTTTGCTTACTTAGTTCAGCGAGCAAAAAAATACCTTAAAAATAAAATCAAGTTTATACAAAAACACTTTTGACATCACGTGGTAAAAATTAAAAAATATATTTTTTTTTAATTATATAATAATATTACTAGTGAGATCTTATTATTATTTGTAACTTTGAACAATAAGTGATTAGAGAGTCATAACTTTTCTTTTTAAAGTAATTTAATGGCAGCTCGCTGATCTGTTTGGGTATTTGGTTAATGATTTTGACAGACATATTATAACAATTGTTCTGGAATAGTGTGCTTCTACATCTTGTGACAGCCAGTCGGGTTGGATCTCTTGAAAGATTTTTTTTTTAATTTCCATGGCTTTAGCATATAGCTCAGAGTGCTTTTTTACAAATAATCCTACGTCTAAGTATGTAAAGACAATCTCCTGCGGAAAACAAGAACAACAACGCTGCGGGCAGAAAATCGCGTCAATTCTCTTTCTCGTCTTTACGCATGTTTTGCCTGCAATCAACATTTTTGCAAAATAATGTTACCTACCCTTTTGACTCGCCACCCAAAAAATGGAAAAAGCATCAAAACTGTAAAATATACCAAACTTTTCTCGAAAAACTGTTGTCACTTTTGTAACGACAGACGACTTTAGATAGATATATAGATAAAACTTGTATTCAGTACAACAATAGAAGACACAACACAAAAGCATAATTACATAAATTATAAGAAGAAAAAAAAATAACAAGTAAACTGCAACATTATAAGAACATTAGGTACATTAAAAAGAAAACGACAACACAAAGAAGAAAATTTGTTTGTGGAAGTCCTCGGTCGGAATGCTAAACTACCTACGTCCTTAAAATATATATATAACTTTCGTAATATTTTTCAGAGCTTGCAAAGTTGACTCTATCACAATTCTATTCTACTTCATAAACGTCTTACCGCAAGAATTCTTACAAAGCGAGAAAGTTGAAAAAAGTTGTTCAGAAAATCTGGTAGCTTTTCTTGCCTTCGAATATTCAGTAAAACACAGTTTCTAGTTTGATACCGTTGTACTAAATCTTCTGTCCTAGTTTCTTTCATTTATTCAACAGTACATCTGTACCGATTTTTTTTTTTTTTTTTTTGAACGCGTTAATCTCTTCAATTGCCAGTTGGATTTGAAAAATTTTTTTTTGAATTTGATAGCCCAATTCTTGAGGAAGGCTATTTAACATCACGCTATGACCCTCAGGAGTCGAGCAAAAATAAAGAACGCCGAGTGAAAACGAAATAATAGCGCGAGCAGGCAATGCGATGCGACGCGTTGGGCCGAGGGCCGAAATTTCACGCGAACGTAGTCGCGAGCAGAAGCTAGTGTACTAAGATATTTCTTTAAACGTTTTCTAAATAGTAATATGTCGGAAATAGGCTAGTCGTCGCTTGACACAACTTTGTCTACAACATAACGCTCGTCGACTGGTCACCGGGATCAAGCAGAGTTTGTCGGTGGCTGTCGAGCAGTGAACACGTTTAGAAACTGACCCGCGTTCCGAACAGTTGTGTCTTGTACCTACAGTGTGTGAATAGCTAATGTGATTAATTTGATCGTGAATTATAATTTGATTTGAACTGCTAACGGTTTTTCTATTGCGCAGTAACCAACACTACCCACAGCACGCCCACAGTAGTTAAAATATAGCTGACGATAACTAGAAAGATGTATCTTCTCCGTCAAATGAAATAATAATACGATTGTCTATGTCATTTCCATGTGGAAAAAGCATACCTGCCTACCAGTGACACCTTTTGACGTCAGCAGAATTCAGCAGGTCAAGGGCTCCCACACAAAACTGCGAATTCGCACCGCATCGCAGCTTTGTGCGGGAGCCCCAAGGGTTAAAAATACATTATAATATTAATTGAATAATTATTATAAATAGCAAGAATAACTATGCAACGGCCACGATTCTTAGTAATTTTTGTCGCAGTCAGTAAAAAATGGCTTAATGTGAATAATAATAAAATTATATTATGTCAAGCTAATATACTTAATTAAATCATTAAAAAAAATTGAAAGACATACAAATTAACATCAACTGACATGCAAACATTCGATTTGGAAATGACCTTTTAACGAACATTATAAAAATGAGCATGTCACCACATTATTTTATTTGAATGCAAGTAAAAATTTAAGAAAAGTCAAAGCAATTTTAATGATTTGTGTCTCACTGTCGGCACGAACTGTTTTGAAACGTGAAAATAAACATGAGTAATTCATGGAGTTTGTATTTAAATTACGACGTAACGTTCCCACGATTTGCAAACAACAATGCTTTACCTTACAACTGTGCTAAAACAAAACCAACCATAACTTATTTCCAGCAGAGTCTACTTTCACCTAAATTGCAGCGCTTTGTTGTGCCCGTATCACGAGTGTACAATACACACTTTGTCCACAATTTTGCGGCGTGCGGCGAGCCTTATGTCTCCAAATTTATTTAAGTAAAATGTACAAAAACGCTTGTTTGTGGAACCGTGTGTCTGTGTTTTACTGAGCTTTATTTTGTCAAAGAATTGCTGCGTGGTACCTACTTACAACTCAGCTTACCAAACATTGTTAGGAATGGCTGACAAAGTGCACAAAAATACTTGTTGAACTTTTGAGTGGCTTCGGGACAAATTGCAGGCTCATAAGATATTTTAACTTTGCCAACATTGGCAAAGTATCTACAAATTCTTGGCAAACCTGTGCCTAAAGCAAGTGATTACTGCCACCTGTCGGTCTCACTTTCTTACCAACTTAAATAATAAAACGGAAACGTACATATTAAACTACCTGAGCCCGGGGTTTTGGGTTTGATCCCCAGGTTGGGCAAAGTGTCAATGTAATTCAGAGACCGGCCAGAGTCTGGATTTGTGCCCGGGTTGATGGCAAAATGATGGCCCCCTGTTACATTCACTGGAGTCCCACAAAACTGATGAAATGTGCATAATATACTGAACACCTTTGCCCAACCCTTTTGGGATTATAGGCGTGATCTATCGATCTTCTATATCTACACAAATAAATAAAATTGAAGTCTGTTTGTAATGTCTGTGTTACTTTGTGTCTGTGTGTTGTGTTACTAAAATCATACGAAAGCATTTACGGTAATTATAACAAGAAAAACCTAATAATAAAATTTTTGTCTATCTGATGATTTCGACGAGACTTTCACTGGCAGATAGCTGATGTTACGAGGCGTAACTTAGGCTACTTTTATTTTAGAATAATTAGAGTTCAGCGCAAAAAAATTAAAACCCATGAAATTGTGAACAAAAAGTCGTATTTAAAAATTATTTTTGCATTTGGTAGCCCAATTCTTGAGGATAGTTATAGGCTATTTAACATCACGCTACGACTCTTGGGAGCCAAGAAAAAAGTCAGAAAAAAAACGAAGTATTAGCGCGGGTGGGCGATGCAACGCGACGGGTCGGGGGACGAGGGAGTTAAGTTAAAATGTGGCTATTATTTTAGTACTTTGTGTATCTTACGACTTACACGCGAACGAAGTAGCGGGGCACAGCTAGTTTTATAAATAAAAATGAAATGCTTTTCGTTTTTTACCATCGCCATTTTTTGTTTTAAAATGCTCGTTAAAGTCCGGATTATTATTTTATGGAAAGAAAAATTGGAAAATTTTCCCGCAAAATTCGAGTGAAACAGAACGTCCTTTTTCTATAGGATTTTTGTATGAACTATTAAAATTGGGACAGGATAACGTCTGTCGGTCAGCTAGTTATGTAATAAAAACCTTGGCCCAATAACAAACAAGTCTCAAACTATTAAAGTCCAAAGTTCAAGAAGGGACCGTTATGCTCGCAGAAACCACGGTACACAAACAAGGATGAGATGGATTAGAACCAAAACTTAGTTTACGTCAACAAGTGGAACCACAAAACAAATTTAATAATACGGTTCTAATGTAGTTGATTGTTTGTTAATGTAATCTTGTGTAAGTAGGGGTTAATTATATAAGTTGGTAATAAGTGTGATAACATACATGCAGTCCATACTTAATATTATAAATGCGAATTTATTTGTGTGCCCACTTGTTACCAGCCTCCTTTTAAAAGGTCTCACAAGGCACTTTAATAAAAAAATTATGATTAATGTGGATACCAACTTGCCGCATCTGATTACAATCTGACGTAATAAGTGTATTCAGTAACAAGTGGGTAAAAGTATTAAATAAATAAGCAACAGGCTTGCCCCATAGTACATGGGACTTAAACATAACTGGCGAATTGTGGGTGTACTATAGGTACACCTCTGCCTCACCCTTCGGGGGAAAAGGGCGTGATGTTATGGTATGTTGTAAAGAAATAAATAATATTATAAATGCGAATGTAACTTTGTTAGTCTGTTACATTTTCATGCCTTAACGGCTGCATGGATTTCGATGAAAATTGGTGTACAGGTAGACCGTGACCTTGGGTAGGATAAATGAATTGACTTTTTACCCCGGTAGTACGTTCCCGTGGGATAATTTCCGACCTCCACGCGGGGAGTTAGAAATAAGGTAAAGTTGTAATATTTATCCTATTACACATCTACTCCTCGCTTCTGGCGTGTCATGCATATAGCGAGGCTAAGGCTAATAAAGACCATTCTTGTGCTGTGCTAGTCATGTCCAGCTATACCGTCATGCTGCTGGACGTCCGTTACTTCTACCTCGGACATTTCTTCTATTTTGCCTTGGCCACAGTTCAGACAAGATTTTGTCCCATTCTTCATAATTTCTTGTCTCCTGTCCACTTCCAGTTGAAGATAGTCACTTGTTTTATGACGTCATGGACTTTATTCTGTCGTCGCTATTTCGCTGTTACTATGGGGCAACCACGAACGAGCGGAGTAGGTTATTTGAACATTTAAAATACTCGTTTCGCACATAATTTTTACTAAGTTTTAAGACTTTATTTCTTTTTTTATCTATGGATGAACTTCAACTGTCATGATACTGAGACACAATTAAATTTATATTGTTACCGACCACTAGCCGGTCGATCGACAGCTGAGGGGTTGTGTTTGTCACACTTTAAACCAAAATGCTTTAAGATACTTGTATTTTCAATTTTAAAAAATTGTTCCAATTTACGTAACGTGTACGTCACGCGGTCATGCTCAGGGCCTCAGATCCTATCCAAACCTGAGATCACACATGTCAGGCAAAGTTGAACTCTATGTTGTAGTAGAATTGCCAACTTTCAGCTTGGCTTGGCTATCCTATTTTATGCTCCGTTACATTATTCAATAAGCTTGTTATATTACTCTGCTTGGATGGTGTTGTAAATGATTTGGCAAATTCGGCATGTGATTTACCTCGAGGGTTTTATTGTAAATTCTTCAATGTGAACGTGAGCTCATTACAGAAATAAAGAAAAGATTTTCAGAAACCAATTTATTATTGTTACTTTTTATATATGTCTTATACAAGGTGTAACAGGACGATTGACATTCCCTTAAACCACGTAAAGAGAATCATGTTCTTTACCCGTATACAAAAAAACAATCAAATCCAATGAATAGTTTAGCCATAGGAAATTATTTTTCATTTTCTTAATTTTCAACATGATGTAGATCTGAGTCCGTAATAATAGGGAAACATTGCCGCCGCCGCGCCCCGCACGTGTTTACTTTTTATGCAGTTAATTCTGCTATTTATTTTGTTTGAAAACTGCAATTTTAAAATTTTCCATTATCTACTAATCTTCGTGTTTTAAAATGTTTCGATGGACTAGTACTGTGCTCGTTTTCATTTAATGTCGTACGTCCAGATACACGTTGTATATACCTAACTGTTATACTTTAACTAACTACAATTATTGTTTTAAACCTTAAGAGCCCCTGCAGGCTTTAGTTTCGGCCGATGGTTTGGTCTGTGGTGCAATTGCGTAACACACATAAAGTAGGAATCGGTTTCATTTTAACAGTTCAACAACATTCATTGCGTTATTTACGTTGTTGTGCAGACAAATTTTTCGATAGTATGAAGCAATGGATTAACAATGATAGTGTGTTACGCAATTAAGGTGCGGGTTAGGCTACTAGCGCACACATTGGGCCAACTAAACGGTCAGGGTGGTGGTGAATATGCATACCAGACAACAGTCGGCCGACTGCTCTAGCATGTTGTAAGTTGTTTTTGTAAAGCGCAGGTCTTCTTTCAACTTCTATCAAATTTACGGTCGACGTTTCCAGCAGCGATGAAGTAGAACTGGACAGCGCAATCATGAAAATACGCATGACCATCCAGCGCTTAAGCTCTGATTAAACTGAACTATCGCGTGAAAGAGCATCATACTGATTTAGCAGTCGGCTGATAGTTCGCCGACACTTCAGTTTGAAGGCAATCGTGAAGCCTATCAAACTTTTTTATCGGCCGAAACCAAGTCGTTACAATGTACGCACTGGCATACAATTAAAAAACCGACCAAACTATCGGCCGATAAAAAGTCTGTAGTCTGCGGGGGCTCTTACGGAACGCTATAAACTTTGAGTGACCGATGAGCTATTAGCATACATGAATATTTTATAGTTTTATTGTCAGGAAAAAGAAGGTTCATCATCATCAGCCTATAGCGGTCCACTGCTGGATATAGGCCTCTCCAGTTGCACGCCATTCAGCTCGATTCTCAGCAACTCTCATCCAGCTGCTACCAGCCACCCTGCGAAGATCGTCGCTCCACCTATCCTGAGGGCGTCCTACATTACGTTTGCTGATTCGCAGTCTCCACTCAAGAACACGTCTACCCCCACGATCATCGGTACTACGGCTAATATGGCCGGCTAATTGCCACTTCAGCTTGCTTATTCTGTGAGCTATGTCGACAACTTTGTTTCACTGCCGGATCACCTCGTTCCGGATCCTATCCCTCAGAGACCAAGCATAGCTCGTTCCATAACTCGCTGAGCCACCTTGAATGTATGAACCAGCCGTACCGTGAGTGTCCACGTTTCGGTTCCGTAAGTCATAACAGGCAGGACGCACTGATTGAAGATTTTAGTCTTTAAGCTCTGCGGAATACGCGATGAGAAGACTCGACGAAGCTTCAAAAACGCTGCCCGGCTGAATTCTTCTGTTAGCCTCACTCTCAAAGCTGTTCTTACCAAACTGCAGAGTTGGCCAGAGATAAACGTAACAGATGATTGACTGGTAGAAAAAGCCTATAGCATTACGTTAAGTAAATAAATAAATAAACACTAGAATATTGTAATAAAAGCTTCATAAAAACTCCTTTCTTTTATCCTAACTTTATAAAATAAAGGGGGAATTAAAAACAATTTATCTCGTATAGAAAATCTTTTACCCTTTTGATCCTCGGTAGGTGTTGTAAAGTCGATGTTATCCTTAACGTGAATAATCCTTTTTTTACACCGAACCATTTAACCGGGATTAGGCGAAACCTAAACTTACGGACGGTTTTTTCAAGAGGTGTATTCGGTGGTATTTAACGCTAAAAATGTGTTTCAGATTGCGTTGAAAATAAAGCTAACAGAAAAAAGAAAATGTTTTATACGATATGTTTGTATTTTGTGGTTTTAACATATTTTTCATGTTACCTTATTTACTTAGAAACTACATAGCGGCCACACAAAGACTAACATTTAGAACGTAACAGTCTGACGAAATCTAAAAAACGTGACATCAACTCACTTTAATACAAAATTTAGGAAATACCAATATATTTGTAATATTTTTGAAGTGAAAACTTCATTAGGCGCGTTGAGCACTTTTTAATAGGGAAAATCTTACGGGTTCGCGTCACCGACACCATGCGACATGCTCGCGTCACTGACATGCTAATGTGACGTGTTGCACCAGACTAGCGACGCGCAGCGGCCTGTGTACATGTTAATGTTTTAAGTTTTCACTTCTGTCGACAGTCCCCATGACCGCCTATTTTTATTTTATTAAAAACTAGTGGTACCCCACGAATTTGTTCGCGGGGATGTCGTAAGATACACAATATACTAAAATAACAGCCACGTTTTAATAAAACTCCCTCGTCCCCCGACCCTTCGCAAACCGTCGCGTTGAATCGCCTGCCCGCGCTATTACTTCGCTTTCGCTTAGTGTTCTTTCTGACTTTTTTCTTTTTGCTCGGCGCCTAAGGGTTGTAGCGTGATGTTAAATAGTCTAAAACTATCCTCAAAAATTAGGCTACTAAATGCAAAAAGAAATTTTCAAATCGGACTTTTTGTTCATAATTTCATGGGTTTTTTTTGTGTAGAAAAATAATAAGGGTTTTCCTTATTATTTTTACTAACTTTTGCCCGCGCTGCGCCCGCGTGGATGTCGGAAATATTTCACGGGAACTCACTACCGGGATTAAAAGTACCCTATGTGTAAATCCAGGTAAACAATGTCTTCTCGAACTGCTTAAATAGTATCCGGAGAACGGCGCGCGGATTGATATATGATTGCTGGACGATTAAAAATGTGTGCGGTCGGGGGACGTCAGGAACGAAGTTTCTTCTCACATATGATTTAAAACAAAAACAAAATTTTCGCTGCCGCCATCTGGATTTTCATTTTGACCTCACTATCGGCTTTAGCACCATCGAAAACTATGAACACGACACCCATGACGGAAAATTTGAAAATATTGGCAGCCGCCATCTTGGATTTTCATTTTGAACTCACTATCGGCTTAAGCACCCTCAAAAACTATGAAAACGACACCCATGATGAAAAATTTGAAAATATTCGCAGCCGCCATCATCATCATACAAGTATGAACCCTTTTTCGTTTGTGACGATTTCTGCCAGTTTACTCCTACCGTACGCCGCGTAAAAGAACTTCATCCAAAAAATCCTAAAACCTAGCAATATAGCAACGCAATGTATAACGGAACGGAAAATTACCTAATTGCATGCCAAATTTGAAGTGAAAATATAAATTCTCTTTAATCCGATAGAATTTCGAAAAAAAAAGTTACCTGAATAATTACAGGTAAAGTTATTGTTCTCTGAATTACCTACTAAAGTGTCTTTGGTGATGGCAAAAGTCGGGCTGACTGATGATGAGATAGTAAGGATTTTTAACCCCCTAGGAGATGATTTTCCAAAAATGCCAAAACACGTCATTCGTAATTTCTAAACAAAAAGCTTAATACCAATTTCTTCTTTACAAACTTTCATCCCCTATTTTCTCCCCTTAGGGGATGACTTTCCAAAATCCTGAAACACGTTTTCATTTTTAACCAGAATGCTTAGTACCAATTTTCATGGTTTAAACTACAAAAATGAAGATTCTCCATACAAACTTTCCCAAACTCAAACTCAAACAACCTTTCAAACAAACCTGTCAAACTTTTTTTTTATTTTACTCCCTTAGGGGTTGAATTTTAGAAAATCTTTCGTTATTCCTTGGTTATTCCTTGTCTAAATTATAAAGGGAACCTCCGTGCAAAATTTCAGCTTTCTGGGCTGGACGTTGATGAGTCAGTCAGTCAGTCAGGACTTTTCTTCTTATTTATATAGATTTATATTGATCAAAGTAAAAATTAAATTTTCATATCCCTTTTCACCCCGAAAGAGGTTGATTTAAAAAAAACATCTTCAATTATGTTTTTCGTCATTTAATGTTTAGATTATTTTTGACTTAATCCAGATACGCAATGAAATCCTCCTCAAAAAATAAATTACCCCCTTTTGCTGATCGATTTTCGAAATACCCAAAAACTATATCTATGTTTTCTGTCAAAAATATTAATACCGTTATTCATGGTAACCGGACAGCGTGTTAAAATTCTTCCATACAAACTTTAGCACCCTAAAATCCCTTTGACGGGTAGTTTTGAAATATTAAATTATGACAAATTTTATTATTTATTTAAGAATGTATTCGTGCTAAGTTTCAAGTTTGATAAGATTTTTCATACAATAGAACGCCCCCTTTTTCACCCCCTTTAAAGGTCAATTTCCAAAAACCCTTTCATAGAGCTCGCCTACATTATAAAAGTAACCCTTGTGCAAAATATCTGATATGTCAGTCATTCAGCACTTCGCCTGTTATTTCATTCACGTGATTTTCTTACTTTCCCCTACACATTTCACAACCTCCTCCACCCGCTTTAAATGATTGTATTATACATATATTAAGAATCTTTATTATTTATTTATACATAACATTTAATACGTATATAAGTAGAAATGTTGCGCCGACCCCAAATAAATTGGGATTAGGGTAGGAGAATGGTGATGAAGTATCCGGGAAGTTAAAAGATCAACGAAATGATTTTTTTATACCCCCATTTTCCATTATTTGACTTCATCATCATCATCATCTTCCTGCCCTTATCCCGTATTATTTGGGGTCGGCGCAACACGTTTTTTCCTTCCATTCTGTCCTGTCACTCGTAAAACTATCACTGACTCCCTTTTCTTTCATATCACTTCTCACACAATCCATCCATCTTTTCTTTGGCCTCCCTCTCCCTCTCCATCCATCCACATGTAAACTCATAACTCTTTTAGCAACATGCGTTTCATCCCTCCTCTTCACATGACCATACCAAGACAAACGATTCCCTTTCAATTTTTCAGTCACTGGCGCCACTTTCAAACTTCCCCTAATATATTCATTTCTCACTTTATCCATTCTCGTCACACCACACATCCATCTTAACATTCTCATCTCCGCTACGTGCAATATTTTTTCATCCGTCTTTTTCACAGCCCAACATTCTGATCCATACAGTATGACAGGCCTTATCACGGACTTGTAGATTTTACCCTTCAACTTGAGAGGCATCCGTGGGTCACAAGTTGTTCCCGTGACCTGTCGCCATTTCATCCATCCTGCGTTGATCCGATGCGTTACATCCCGGTCCACCTCACCATCCCCTTGAACATCATCTCTCCTTGATCTATTATTTGACTTATAGGTTATTTATAACAATTTTCGAGTTAATCAAGCTACGAAGTAAAATCCTCCCCTGTAAATTTGACTACCCCTTTTCATCCCGTTAGGGTAGATTTTTGAAAAACCCTGATACATGTTATTTTATATTTATGGTTTTAAGTATAAATACTGAGTTTCGAGTTACTCAGACGGCGCGTTAAAATTCTTCCATACAACCTTTAACACCTTTAAGCTCACTATTGAGGGATAGTTTTAAAAAAAACTAATAGTACTTAGGCAAATATTCCTGCCAAGTTTCAAGTTAATTAACAAAACGAATAAGATTTTTCATATAAACTGTATCCCTGTTTTTCACCCCCACAGGGGTGGAATTTCAAAAAATTTTTAGGATACTTCCAAAACTTGACTCAAAGACTATTTATACCAATTTTCGACTTAATCAAGCCACGCAGTAAAATCCTCCCCTGTAAAATTGACTACTCCTTTTTACCCCATCAAGGGTACATTTCGAAAAACCCTGATACAGGTTATTCTTAAGTTTTAATCTTAAGTATAAATACCGAGTTTCGAATTAATCGGACTGCGCGTTAAAATTCTTCCATACAAACTTTGACATCCCCCAACCCCCCCTGTTGGGGGTAGTTTAGAAAACAAAAAATTAGGAAGTTCGTAATTTACTTTGATAAGTATTCGTGCCAAGTTTCAAGTTTATTAACTCAAGGAATAAGATTTTTCATACAAACGAAATCCCCCATTTTCACCCCCTTAAAAGTCGAATTTCCAAAAACCCCTTCTCAGTGCTCCCCTACATTATAAAAGGAAGCCGTGTGCAAAATTTCACGTTCGTAGTCCCAGTAGTTTCGGGTGTGCGTTGATATGTCAGTCAGTCAGTCAGTCAGTTTCTCCTTTTATATATATATAGATAAAATAAAAGTAGCGTAAGTTACCCGCCGTAACATCAGCTATCTGCCAGTGAAAGTCCCGACAAAAACGGTTCATCCGTTTCGGGGATTAGCCGGAACAAACAGACAGACAGGCAAAAATGTTAAAAATTGCTTCTTTGTTATAAGTACAGTTTATACTTTGTTATGCATTTAGTAAAAAGTTGTTATTTTGACATTACAAACAGACACATAAAATTTTTTTTTTGTCTAAATATAGAATAAATACTACATTACCCACTCTATTTCTATTTTTTCCACATTCGTATTTCCTCTCCACTTAAAGAACTCGTTATATTTACTACTTGGCATCCAACAGCCATTCTCTTAAAAAAATAGCTTCTACCAATATAGTGTAGCAGTATCTAATTCTTGTTCCATTAAGGAATCTCATGCTAAAGTAGCTATTACGGGTAACGAGTGCAGGTACAATAACACTAATATGATTGCGCAGCACTATGCGTCTGAGAAGCGAGGCTTGATCGCTCTCTAATACACTTTGTAACTTGTATTGTACGTTATTTATAAATACCTGCTTGTTATTGTCGTGTAAAATTTTTCGTGTAAAGTTTTTTTGCTGGAAAATCGGTGAAATCGACAAAGTATGGAAGTATGGATGGGTGGTTGTGAGTTTGGATTTTTGTTGACCAATTACACCGTGATGTATTTGGATGAAATTTGCCACACGGGTAGACCATGACCTTTAGGACATGGGATCATGGATTTTCATCTCGGTAATAAGTTACTGTGGAATGAGTTTTAAATTTCCGACTTCCACGCGAATGAAGTCGCGTAAGCTAGTCTGTACAAACCTATACAAATAAATAAAATTGAAATATATATTTGTAATGTCGATATAACAGCTTTTTACTGAATGTATATGAAAGTATATACGGCACTTATGACAAAAACACAATTTTAAAAATGTTTGTCTGTCTGTTCCGGCTAATCTCCGAAACGATTTTGAAAGGCCTATCACTGGCAGATAGCTGATATTTTAAGGAGTAACTTAGGCTACTTTTATTTTAGAAAAGAATTAGGGTTTCGCGCAAAAAAATTAAAACTTAAAATTGTGAACGAATAGTCTCGGGCGGGCGATGCAACACAGCGGGTCGAGGGAAGAGAGAGTTTAATTAATATGTGACTGCCATTTTAGTATAATATGTTGAATCTTATAAACATTTCCACGCGAACGAAGTCGCGGGGCATAGCTAGTTAGTAATAAACTAGAAGGCCAAGACAAAGAGACATTCTTTCGGCGAAAACAATGATGGAAAAGTCAAAATTGTATTGAATTAACAAGCTACCGAAAAGCTTATGTCAGTCCTTTTGAAAGTCGTTGTAGGAATACGAAACGCTTTGTAACCGATTGCCACTTGTCTAGGCCCTCTTTACGCTTATTGCGATTTTCATAACTTACACAAGCCTAGTTCATTGACCTCTCAAAAAACATGAGCGGCACCAGCGACACCACGAGGCGACTTGCGCACAGAGTAGCGGGGTGAATCCCGGTAAATACTGTTACCTGCGAGTGCGCCATGATTCTAACACGACTTTTTTTTAACGTGACAGATTTAGTTAAATCTTCGGTATTTTTACAGAAAAATGTAACTTTTTCAATTGGCCCTATCTCTGCTCTCCGGCGACTTTGGTACTTGTTGCCGAAGTATGAAACAGAGTACTATTTATTATTATTATTATTTTTGTTTGAAATAGATTTGCTCTTGACTATATTCTAGGTCAGAGGTGACAGAGACAAAATCGACGAAAGAGCGAGCTTACCCAGAAGAAGCCTGTTCACTCTCACTTTGAAGAGATCGAGGTTTTATGCGTTCGGAAACACAGACGGCCGGTAGAGAGTTCCACTAATAAGCTATAATTTAAGATATATTTCAATTCTGTTATACTTACAATCCATTTTGACCACCATCCTTACCGTAGTAGCTTATCCTCATTCATCAATAACTACCTACTGATCATTTTAATACCTACAAAACAATTGCAAAGCGTTCATTAAAATGCATTTGCTACTGGCAGTAGTGAAATAAAGCTTCCATCAAAGGAAATTCTTTGTGCCTTGAGTCGCAGCTCGTGAAGACTTTATTGTGCGCGACTATTAGACGCACACAGGTGGCTTTATAAAGTTACATAATAGAGCCTTGACTGCAGTTCTATTCATGCATTTTTATTCTACTAAAGCTTTTTCATCCTTAAAAAATTTAATGGATCTATGCTTGTGGTAAGGCTGGAGATCCAGTTCACTATAAGTATTAACATAAAAACAGCATTTTTTGACCTACGTGAAGTAGTCTTTTTTGACCTACGTGAAGTAGTCTTTTTTGACCTACGTGAAGTAGTCTTTTTTGTCCTACGTGAAGTAGTCTTTTTTGACCTACGTGAAGTAGTCTTTTTTGACCTACGTGAAGTAGTCTTTTCCCAACTATATTGGGGTCGGCTTCCAGTCTAACCGGATGCAGGTTAATACCAGTATTTTACATGGACCGACTGCCCATCCGACCTCCACAACCCAGTTACTGGGTAATACGATACCTCTTGGTAAAACTGGTTGTCAGACTTTCGGGCTTCTGACTAGGTATCCGTAAAATTTGTTGGAAGATTTAAAAAGTTAATTGTTCCTTTTTCCTACGCTTCGTGCGCCACGGTCTTTCCTTCTCTCACAATTTCGCGTTCACACTTTGGCCATATATCTCCGCCGGTATATCTCTCAATAATTTATCCATGCTATTATTTCTACAAAATTTCCAAAAGTGCAAATGATTACAATAATTCTAATAATATAATAATTCATAATCTAATTTGAAACGTCGTTTGAAATAGTGGAAAATCAATAACCTTGCAAAAATAGGGATGAAACTTAGGAGATACCGTTCGCGTTCCCCAGTCAGTACCTTAACGAAAGGGCTATAGCCATATATAACAGAAGAATGAACCGTAAAATATTTTAAGAAGTCTTCTAAAAACTAATAAAACACAAAGATTCTAGGAAAAAACTTTAACTTTGGCACATCAAAGCCTGCTTTCAATTTGATAACAAATCATCCAAGTTTCTTGTAACAAACTTGGTTCGAATACTTAAAACTTACGAATACTTACACTTTTATAAGTTTCACAAGTTTTTAGTAGAAAATCTTCGAAATTAGTTTCTGTAGTAGCTTTAAAAGGGTTTTATGTATAAAACATTTAAAGGTTAAATTCAACTTCTATCTAAAGGTAGGTAAACATTTTAGTTTATTACCTATCAAGTCGTGTTCTCGACGGGATTTCCTGTCGCCAAAAATTACGAACTTCCATACAAACTTTGATCCCAAAAAACCCTTTAGGGGATGATTTTCTAAAATCCTTCTGTCCATATAAGGAAATCTTATGCAAAATTCATGCTTCTAGACTCAGCCGTCTGTGCGTTGTTTGTCAGTGAATTTAAAACAAAAATTTTGCATTTTATAGCCCAATTCTTGAAGAAGGCTATTATGTAACATTACGTTAGGACCCTTAGAAGCGGAGCAAAAAGAAAAAAAAGTAAGAAAGAGCGCTAAGCGAAAACGAAGTAACAGCGCGTGCAGGCGATACGATGCGACGGGGTGTGTCGGGGAAACAAGAAATTTCAGGCGGACGAAGTCGCGGGTGGAAGCTAGCTTAAAATAAAACGATACTAATGTGGTGTGCTTCGTGGATATTTGACAGTCGTTACGGGTCGTCAGAAGCCCGAATGTCTGACAACCAGTCTTATCAAAGGGTATCGTTTTACCCAGTTACTGGGTTGTGGAGGTCAGATAGGTAGTCGTTCTATGTAAAATACTGGTATTCAATTGCATCTGGTTAGACTGGGAGCCGACCCCAACATAGTTGGGAAAAGGCAAGGCAGATTGATTGAAGATATTAATGAACAGACATATTTTTATGTCTATTTTACTGATCTAGCTTAAACTGCCTAGCCAAATAATATAGACAGCTTTCTTATATTGAACGCAGCTATACGTTCTAAGCCAAAAAAGCTTGTACGCAAAACTTTAATCTGCAGTCCGGCCGCTGAGAGAATGCGTTTTTGACGCTTGTTAGTTTCATAACATCGAATATGTGTTTTGCGAATTTGATCCTTATTACAACTAGAAATTGTCCAATTGACAGGTGTCAGGAACGCATTCTCTTGACGGCCGGACTGTAGGTATGCCTTAACCATGGCTTATTAAGAGGTAAAATTGTTTGTTTTTTTGTAAGAGTTTATAGTACGCGTCAAACTTTATGGCGGTTGTGAAGTGCGCAACTCGCTGCGCAGTACCGCACCCCGCACCCCCGCTGACACGTAAATTCGTTACTGCGCAGCGACTCGCCCCATGTTCTGAGCTGCCATAAAGTTTGGATCGAGCTGTAATTAATCTCTGGAAGTTCTGATCCTATTACAAAAAATATTTCACTATTGCCGTGTGCGTGGAGTATTTATGGTAAAGCTGACTTCCACGCGGACTAAGTAATTAACAAAAGTCCACAGAAATATGTTTTCATTGGCTGAACCAGCCCGAGGTATCTCAAAGAGAACCAGTCACGAAATGGTAAACTTTACCGATTAATACAAATGATACTCCATTGAGTACTCTCAATATTGAAAGCAATCAAAGTTTCACGAAAGTATTTCGAGTGATACACCTTAATTTGACGACGGTTTACGTTTCAACAATTTTATTTCAGTTAATATTTGTGTTGGTTCATTCGCGTTTAATATTTTATTTAAATATGGAGTGCAGTCGTGGTGTAAACCCCCGTTTTTTAAGCAACAAGTTCTGGATTTTAAGCATGAGCTCCCAATATTTGAGATTTCTTACAAGCAACGTGAAGAAACTTGGACTTAATGGTTTGAAAGGACTAACAACTAGAGACCTAACTATAGGTGTTGTAATGTGTTTTATTAAATTGAGTGAATGATTCTTCCGATAATTCTCTAATCATCATCTACGTAGCCTTTTCGCAACTTTGCTGGAATCGGCTTCCAGTCTAAACGGATCCAACTGAATACCATATTTCACATGGAGCCTATCCGATGATAGCCGATAATCCTCTAATCATCTGCCTAGCCTTTTCCCAGCTACGTTGGGGTTGGCTTCCAGTCTAACCAAATGCAGCTGAATACCAGTATTTTACTTAAAGCGACTGCCTCTCTGACCTCCACAACCCAGTTACTTGATAATACGATACCCCTTGGTAAGACTGGTTGTCAGACTTTCCGGCTTCCGACGACCCGTAACGAATGTTCACGAATGACAGCCGGGACCAACGGCTTAACGTGCTACCCTAGGCACGGAGAGGTCTTGGTATGTAAAGATGGTCACCCATCACGGACCAACCGCGGCAAGCGTAGCTTAATCTGTTATTGACCCGTGCGGCTGTTATTACTTAGCCACAAATCCCTTAAAAAAAATTACTTTTACTAAGCCAACCAGTGCAAAATTATCAATAACTAAATTCTCAAGTTTCTAATCATAATAAACAAACTTAAACACCAATTCTATGACACTTACCTCCAATGAGACCGTACCTATTAATTATTATGGTCGTTTAATCTAAAGGGATACGCAAGTTGGACTAATGAAGCTAATGCTGTGTTAATATTATTACTGTGGGTTATTAGATTTGATCATAATAATTTAGGAAGCTGCACTATGGTATTATTACTGTACTTGGCGTAGCTGCCATGGTTGAGATTTTCGGCTGTCAAATCGTTGAGCTCTTGAATTCTGAGTTGAGCTGCACGATTACTGATAAATGCGTGCACTGACTAGACACTGGCAGGTCCATTCAATCTGTGTGCTTCTTTCCTTAAAAGACCATTTCAGACACCAGTCTAAGTGGTCTTCACATGATCTGACCAAGATTATATCTGGAATTTAAAAGAGACTGTGACCTCTGTTATAGTTTTTAAAAGTATGATTGAAAAGTGTTTTTACAAACCTATTTAGTTTGCAGAAATAAAATAATTTATCATTAAAGTTCGAAGTGGTTATTTTTTCGATATTAGAGATGTGGCACTGGATACTTGGGCCTACAAGTCAAATATCTTCTATACAAATAAATAAAATTGAAGTGTCTGTTTGTAATGTCACAATAACAGCTTTTTACTAAATGCATATGTATACGATACGTATAACGAAAAAGTAATTTTTAACATTTTTGTCAGTCTGTCTGGTTGTTCCGGCTGAACCGATTTTGATGGGACTTACTCTGACCGATATCTAATGTTATAAGGAGTAACTCAGGCTACTTTTATTTTAGAAAAATAATTAGGGCTCCGCGCAAAAAAAAAAAAATCCTTGAAATTCGTAACAGCTGGACCGATTTTGACAAAACTTTCACTGGTAGATAGCTGATGTTATAAGGAGTAACTTTAGGAACTTTTATTTTAGAAAAGTAATTAGGGTTCCGCGCAAAATAATTAAAACCCATGACATTGTGAACAAATTCCGATTCAAATAGGGAAGTATATTATTAAAATCCACGCGGGCGAAGTCGCGGGCAAAAGCTAGTCTGTAATATAAATAAAACTAGGCTAACGATTGCGGTATCTATCTAGAACTATAAATAGTGTAAAACAAAGTCAATTTTCTTGTCTGTCTGTGTGACCAGTTGCTCTTTTAAACCTCACAACGGATTTTGATGCAGTTTTCAGCATCATTTAGAGAATTCATTCCAAAAAGTTTATATGTATAATAAATACATTGATATTAAACTTACATAAAATATAGAAACGTCAATGTTTTGTCAATTCGTAAAACTCTTGCGAAGCATGATTGAGTCTATGGTTAGATATAAGTCAAGAACCCAGCTGTGCCTACATTTGTACAGGCACTAGCAAATACGGATCGTGTGTTTTAAATGGACGTCAGCCAATTCTTCAAAATACGCTAGAAAATGAAGAAAACAAATGCAAAATGTAACAGGTCGCTGAAGCATTGCTTGCAGATAGTACACTCGTAATTCTCGACCACACTTGACATTAATCACGACGGCACAAAATGGTGAACTTTACATAAATGTACGATGTTCGATGAGTTCTGTAGCAATACATAATTATTATTTCAACCTGGAATCACCTACTGCTAGCTGTAGGCTTCCATTCCTTACTGCCATATTTCCCGGTGCCGTGATTCACTCATCCAACAGACTGTAGGAAAAGAAAGATTAGAAGAGAACCTCCTCCTGTCTTTGAAGTCGGTTAAAAATAGAATGCTTCGACCCCCAACCTGTGGAACTCCATTAATTAATCAATTTGAGACATGAAATAGAAATAACTGCGTAATTCAACACTCATACATGCATAAGCTCACGCCTTTTTCCCATGGGGGTAGGCAGACACTACAGACCGCCACCTTTTTTTTTTTTTGTGGATGGGAAATCATCAAATGACTTCTCCCGCTCTGGGCGGAGCGGGAGGGCGTGTCAGACTTTTACTGACTAAAACCCACCCGTGTTCCTTCTGTTGCCTGTGCCGGGGCCACGGTAACTCTTTCGAACATCCCGCAACCCTAGCTGGCATCGGCCCTAGCGGACCCCGTCAATAGTGCTGACATCTCTTTGAGGCGCGCGTGGAACACGACGCGCCGTCGACTCGGGCTTGGTCCTTACCGGACGGCGAGCTACCCATTGCTCGCCGCCCGCAAGCCCGCGCCTACGGTGGCCGGGAATCGGCTGCCAATTCCCGACGCCCAGGGCCTCTCCTGCGGCGACTAGGGGCGTGAGGGCGCAAAGCTTGCCTCTCCCTCACGCGTCCCGCCTCCTCCTTCACGAGCATTACTGCTTCGCAGAAGGAGGTAATGGCTTCCCATGCACTCTCGCTCCGTACCATGGCCTGGACCAGGGCCGGACGCGAGAGATCGCCGCCGCCGATCGCTTCCGCGAGGACACGGCGGTACTCCGCCCAAGCTGGGCAGACCTCCACCGTATGCTCCACCGTGTCCTCCGGGCGATCCACACAGTGGTGACACCCGGGCGTTTCCTCCCGCCTTATCCGGAACAGGTACCTCCCGAAGCACCCGTGTCCGGTGAGGACCTGCGTCAGGCGGAAAGTGAGGACGCCGTGGCGCCTCTCCAGCCACTCCTCAAAGAGGGGACTTATCGCCGCAATTGTGGCGTGCCCAGCGCTGGGTTGCGACAATCGCACTCTCCATGCCGCCATGAGATCCTGCCGGAGCTCTGTACGCCGTGCCGCGATTTCTCGCGGCAACGGAGTTACGCCCCGGCGTCCTGCCTCCTCGCGCCACTCCCACATGTGCGCGAGGACTTTTGCCTCCAGATCCCATGGCGGTAATCCGGCAAGGAGGTTCGCCGCCTCCCCGGAGACCGTGCGGTATCCCCGGGCTAACCGGATGGCCATGACCCTCTGGGACACGTTCAACCGACGGACCGGTCGCCGCCTCACGGAACGCGCCCACACCGGAGCTCCGTAAAGGGCCATGGACCGCACGACCCCCGCGTAGAGCCTCCGGCAGGAGGCGTTTGGACCCCCCAGATTGGGCAGGAGCCGCCCCAAGAAATGCTCCACGAAATTCCACCGGCTGTCGAGGACGAGTCCCAGGTACTTCATCGTCGACTCGACACCGATGGGAACCCCTCCTACCGTTATCTGGGAACCCGATGGTGGCGCGTTTCGAGGACCATGAAAACACATGGCTTCGGACTTGTGCAAGGCCACCTTGAGTCCCAATTGCCGGATCCTCTCTACGATTGTCGCAACCCCGCGTGCCGCTAATTCGGCCGCCGCCTGGTGCGACCTCCCCTGCGCCAGGACCAGCGTGTCGTCAGCGTAGCAAACTACGCTGACACCACCAGGGAGGTCAGCGCGCAGCACCCAGTCGTACCCGATGTCCCACAGATGCGGTCCCAGAACCGATCCCTGCGGGACACCGCACGACATCTCTCGCCGGTTCCACTCTCCCCGGTGACCGGGGTAGATGACGGCCCTGTCCGTCAGATAGGCCTCGACCACGCGACAGAGGTAGGTCGGCACTCGGTGATACCGGAGTGCCTCCCTGATGCAACTCCAGGGCAGGGTGTTGAAGGCATTGGCGATGTCTAGAGACACCGCCAAGACGACCCCACCCCGGGCCACAGCATCCCCCGTCGTGAGGGCTCGTAGAGCGCCCCTTGCGGAAACCAAACTGGCTCTCCGCCAAATCCGGCCCCACCCTCACCAGCCGCCCGACGAGGCGGTCTGCAATGACTCTTTCAAAGATCTTGCCCACCTCGTCGAGCAGCACGATGGGCCGGTAAGGGGACGGAGAGTCCGCAGGGCGCCCCGGCTTCTTAATGAGGACCAGTTTCCCCGTCTTCCATTGAAGCGGGAACCGGCCCCTCTCCAAGCAAGCGCTTAAGAGCCCCCTTAGTCGAGGCCCGAGAGCCTCCAAGGCCAGGACCCAGGCTTTTCCAGGTAAGCCGTCGGGTCCTGGGGCGGTATTCCTGGCATTCAGCCTGCGCACCGCCACTCTCAGCTCTACCTCGGTCACCTCCGGAGCATCGTCGTCATCGTCGGCTGTTTGGTCCGCATCGGACACCGCAGGAGACGGAGCCATGGGCGGGGGATTATGTTGCCCTCGCGAAGGGAACAGAGCGCTCACCACGTCCTCCACGAGCTGGGGCCGGAGACTCTGCGTCAGCGGGGGAGCCCATGGGCGGAGTTTGTTCCGCACCATTTTATACGGGCGTCCCCACGGGTCCCTGTTCAGAGCCTCCAGCGACTCCTCGCGGGCCAGTCCCTTGGCCCGCAGGATCTCCGCTCGGTGGGCGGTCTTCGCCGCTCTGTACCCCTCGTACAGCTCCGCCTGAATGGCTTCCGTATTCGGAGGGCGGATACGGAGCCTGCGGTGCCTGGTGTACCGGCGTCGCGCAGCAACGCACGCGTCGCGCAGAGACGTCA
Organism: Fissipunctia ypsillon; assembly: GCA_947568875.1. Classification (NCBI taxonomy): domain Eukaryota; kingdom Metazoa; phylum Arthropoda; class Insecta; order Lepidoptera; family Noctuidae; genus Fissipunctia; species Fissipunctia ypsillon. The sequence goes on from OX387649.1 coordinate 22,179,064, forward strand.
ACTCCGGCGACCACCAGCACACCTGGCGCCGGGCGCGTCCGTGCCGGACCCGGGGAATTGCCACGTCGCATACTTCGGACATGGCCTCCCGGAACCACCCCGCCTCGTCATTGATATCAGCAGGCCTGTCCGGTGGTGACACCCAGGCCTGCACGATCGAGGCTTCCAGGAAGAGCTCCCGGTCCAGCTGCTTCAACGCCCACCGCGGACCACTCGGGGCCTGTCGGACCAGCGCGCTCGAGGTCTGAGCAGAGACGTCAAACCGGATATACCGGTGATCGGAGTAGGTCTCCACCCCCTCCATGACGCGCCAGTCGACGACACGCGGCGACAGAGCGGGGCTGGAACGAAATGTCCACCACTAACTCACCCCGCATCCGCACACACGTGGGGACAGAACCCCGGTTTAGGACGACCAGGCCCGTCTCCAGAGCCCAGTCCTCCACCATCCTGCCCCGTGTGTCCGTATGCCGGGAACCCCAAGCCACATTCTGGGCATTGAAGTCCCCAAGGACGAGCACAGGGAGGGAACGGAACCCGACGACGACGACTCTCAACTCCGCAAGGGAGTTGTGGAACTCGGCGAGAGTTCGGTTCGGGGAGAAGTATACCCCTACCACGACAATCTCCCTGAACCGTGCTGCCACGCAACCCCGTCCCCTCTTGACCACCTCGAGGGACGGGGTACCGGTGGCGGCCGATGAAATTAGAGTCACTGAGCCGCTCAGGTCCTCCACCCAGTCATCGCTGGGCGGGACAAAGTACGGCTCAGCGACCACGGCGATGTTAATCGACCACTGCGCCATGCTCTGGAGCAACAGATCCTGAGCGGAGGCGCAGTGGTTGATGTTCGCCTAGAGGGGGCGTAATGGGGCCATTATTGGCACTCCATATCAGCCCCCTCCCGAACCCTCTGTGAGGGCCCTGCCGCGGTGGTTGCGGCGGCGGCGACAGTGGAGGCGGCGGCGGCAGTGGCGGCACAGACCGCCACCTGCTACGATTTTTACTTACTCCTTTTGCTTCGTTTACGTTCAAACTTTTGGTTATAAAGGTCATACTGGCAGGCCGTTAAACGACACTCATATATTCACTAACTTGGGTGTCAGTATCAGTAGTAAAATTATATATATAAAAAAAGTACATATTTTTTATTTATTATATTGTTATACAAGGTGAAATTTTAATCAGTGTTTATCTCTCAAGGGGTCATTTGACTCATCATTATGAACAACTTTTACTATGGGACCAAAACCGCAATCGTGAAAAAAAAATCAGGTGCATTTTCATGAGTTATGCGAACATAAATGTAGGGAAACGCTGATTCTTTTCGCGATTTCAGGTTGGCTCCCATGGTAAAAGTTGTTCATAACGATGAGTACAATGACCCCTTAAGAGATAAACACTAATTAAAATTTCACCTTGTATTTATACTTTTATTGATTAAAGCAATGACTGTCACTAGTCTGCGATAGTTAATTGCTACTTGACTCGAATTTTTTTTTTCCGTGAAATAAATATAAGCTAACTCAAGATTCAATTAAACTGTGAAACCTTGAGCTTTTATAAAGCATTCAAAAGTTTCAATACAAAATAATATAACTATCATATTCTAAAAGATTATGAGTAGTTCCACAAAGAATAGGCTAAGCTTGACAATGTACATAGCATACACAGTACAAATATCGTTGCCATTTGCTTTTATGAAACAAATTCAATATCTAGAGTTACGTAAACACTTTTATTCGAAGCACCCTCTGTGCGAGACATAATGCTTACGTACCTTCCTTACTGACTTGATAATTTAAACATTAAACTTATAATGATAATATTTTCGTAGTATACTCATAAAATGAAACTACTATTTTTCACACTAATAACTACTTTAATTACGAAGACTGTCATACTGAACTTAAGCTCAAAATACCGATGTACTGTATTCATACCTCCTTACTAATAAACGTATTACATCAGGTGAATAGTTCCACACCGATTTCTCTCTTTCAGTCGTCAGTAATTTGACTTTCGAAAGAAGAAGACAAAGCGTTGTTTAACTATACAGATGCTATACAACGTTTATTAATAAGCAGGATATAATTATGTAGTTTAAAAGTACGATTTACGTGAGTTAGAAGGTACGCTAAGACGACTTATTTAATTGAGAATGTCCATAATTGTATGGAACTTCGAAAGCTTGCTATGACGTAATATCGCCACAAGAAGTACATTGCGGTTTCTGACTCGCCGAAGAACTGGCCTTCCCTGCCATCGCAAATGGCCCGACATAACCTCCATGGCAAGTCATGGAGGGGATGTCCCCTTCTAACTCAACATAGAACCGTTTCACATCTGTTAAAATTTAAACTCAAACCAGCTACTGAATTAGAATAATTATAATAACACTAAGAATTCACAACGAATTTACTACTGTAATTTACAATGAATCACGATAGTTACTACTGTAATTTACAACGAATCACGACACTTACTACTGTAATTTACAACGAATCACGACACTTACTACTGTAATTTACAACGAATCACGACACTTACTACTGTAATTTACAACGAATCACGACACTTACTACTGTAATTTACAACGAATCACGACACTTACTACTGTAATTTATGACACTAGGGGCTGATTTAGAGTTGATTTAAACAAAGTCAGATATCTTTTATACGCGGAATAAAATTGACGTCTGACAGTTTTTGTATGGAAAATCTGACAATTTTTTTTTTAAATATTCGCTGGATTAGACTTATTCTAGGTATAAAAGTTTGGCCGAATTCACCCTAGCTCAAATAGGCTTAGTATAAAAACCTGGTGTTGAGCTGCATTTAGATATACCAGCATGCTCGAATACACAATACACTTCAGGACTCTTAAATCGAGCCACCGTGCATTTCCATCTAACGTATCAAGGCTTTAAACATCAAAATAAGGACGAGTCAATTTTGAAGCAGATATACTGGCGAATATTTTGGTGTCATCATTGTTTCGAATTCACGAGCATTTAAAAAATCATAGACCCCAAAAAATGCAAAATGATGGCTCGATCGAGGAGTTTGGGAGTGTATTTAATTTGAGTAGAGGTTACTGAATAGGAGCAAGTAATTGAGTAAGTTACTCATAAAGAGAATTCGAGACGATTTCTAAAATTAGATAACGAACTCAAACTCAAAGCATTTATTTCAGTCAAACCATTTACAGATACTTTAGAATTGTCAAAGGAGTCGGTCATTAAGAAAGAAGAAACAAGTTGCCCATGCCAAAGCGTAGTAGATTCCTATGAAGAAGAACGGGGAAGAAACTCTATGAACACTCCATGGACACTCATGAATGCTTTTGGTCCTTGGGTAAAGTTTTACTAACCCGTTGTTTCTTATGAAAGTAAACTGTAAATATACAAACACTTGGAACAGACTATAAAAAGTGTATTCGGTTTAAAATCCACCATCAACTGTACGCAATACATAACTCGCTTTGTTCAACAAATGAAACAAAACCGCCTGATATTGCATAACATGTACGCGAACATCGCAACACTATCGCTCCTATTAGGGCCACGTTTCAATTTACCTGCCTAATTGAGATTGCTTCCCGCATATCAATTTGATTTGGAGCCTATCTACTTGCCTTTGCATCTGACATTGGGTTCTGGCCAAACCGGTTTTGTGTTCTATCTTTATGGAAGGAAACTGCCGGGATCAGGAAACTTGATGTTGCTTCTAAATATCGTTTTATGGTAGTAGAGGCAATAAATTTTAGCGTACTGGATATTGGAATTTTGGTTCTCGTCGCAAGAGGTTTATTGACCTGCATCATAAGCACCAGCGGAAAGGTTTATGTGTAGAAGATAAAAAAATGGGACATTTCAATAATATTATGTGTTTTCAAGACTAAAGGCAACGCTCGTCGCGCGACACGCGGTGCACCGCGTCGCGTTTCGCGCCTATTTGCAGGAGCCTTTATATCTCACTTTACTAAAGAAATTTTGGCTTTATTTTTTAGCTCATACTGACCCACTGCTAGGCAAATTCCACCCTGAAACTCTTCCAAGTAGGTATTCTTTTACAGCGCCTTCTCGATCGAGACATTGCGTTTTTTTTATACCAGTCTTTTAAGTGACATAAAATTGCCAACATGCAAAAGCGGATACTTCTTTAATCTCGTTTTTCATTATCATAAGAAGAAAACTTTACCTGGCACAGGTTTGTGATATTAGAAGAAGAGAGTAGGTTATTTTCGCTAGTATTAAATACATCTATAAATCTATACAAATAAATAAAATTGAAGTGTGCGTTTGTAAAGTCAAAATAACAGCTTTTTACTAAATGCGTATACGGTACTTATAACAAAAAACAATATTTAAAATTTTTGTCTGTCTGCCTGTCTGTTTGTTCCGGCTAATCTCCGAAACGGCTCGATTGATTTTGACGGGACTTTCACTGGCAGATAGCTGATGTTATAAGGAATAACTTAGGGTACTTTTATTTTAGGAAAAGTTGTAGGATTCCGCACAAACAAAAACCCCATGAAATTGTGAATAGAGCGGGCGAGCGATGCAACGCGGCGGATCGGGAAACGAGGGAGTTTTATTAAAATGCGGCTGTGATTTTAGTATATTGTGTATCTTATGACTTCCATGCGAACGAAGTCGCGGGACAAAGCTAGTACAAAATAAAGCACAAATCTATTTCTGTATGGATTTGCTACACGTGATCATGGATTTCTTAGGGCCCGTGACATTTCGCAAAGGTTACGTGCTGTCGGCCTGGCGGCCTTGATATTGTCATTATTACTGTATCAATCAATATCGAGGATAGGGCTGAAACGTCCGTGTTAACTAAAAAGCTGACATGGCGGTGACATATTTAACTTTGAGTATGATATTTATTTATTTCTACTTCAATACACACGTTACACGTGTATAAAACATTAGCTTCTGCCCGCGACTTTGTCCGCGCGATGGTAATCTTCGGAACTACTAATCCAATTCGGAAAATTCTTTCATTAATGAGAAACTACAGTATTTTCGAGTGTCATAGAGTACCTATATTTTATGTTAAAACAAGAAATTTCACGCGGTCGAAGTCACGGGCGGATGATAGAAAGAAAAGAAAGAAAATATATTTATTTAGCACACAATTATTATTATTTATTTATTACTATAAGTTCACAACAAGCTAATTAAAAACTAAGCCCCACTAAACCGCGCGATAGCGATTTGGCTGTGGGGTCTGGCGAGTCTTTACACAATTCATAAAACTTTAAAACACTTAAGACTTAGGTTAGCACTTTAACAAATTTCAAAATAATATCTTTTTATTTTATTTTTAAATCCAACATATAGTTTTATATAGCTTCCTATAATCTGCTTTACAACTGTTTTTAGTTTTTTGAGTAACAAGTAGTTTTAAGAATCGAATTTGAAGAGCTTAATTTATTCAAGTTAGTTTTAAATGCTAATCCATAACTGTCAAAAGCATAATTCATAATTGACTTCTTTCTTCATAATTGATTCCTCCAATGACGTAAGTATATATATCTTAATATACTAGTAGTAACTTTAAAGCTTCATTTTACTTAATAATATTCTCAATACTATATTGTTTCTTTTTCTTAATAAAGGGTGTCTCAGTAAGAGTGCACTTTTTAAAATTGGAATATTTTTTTTTTTCATGCAAGTGGCAACTCTGAAATTTGACAGCTGTCACCTCTGTTTATTCCGATTATTAAAAATGGAGCGCTTTTCGAAAGAACAACGCATTATAATTGTGAAAACTCATTACAACGGTGAACGGCATTCGTTACAGGAATATGATAACGGACTTCTTGTGGCCTCAACTGGACGGCATGAATCTGGACAACATGTGGTTTCAGCAGGACGGCGCAACCTGCCACACCGCGCATGAAATAATCGACTTATTGCAGCAACGATTTCCAGAACACATTATCTCACGAAATTCTGATGTCAACTGGCCACCAAGATCGTGCGATTTAACGCCGTGCGATTTTTTTTTCTTTGGGGTTTTGTGAAATCTCGGGTTTATGCGAATAAACCCGAAACAATTCCTGAGCTCAAATCGGAAATCCAACGCGTCATCGGTGAGATACAGCCACATCTCTGTGCAAAAGTCATGGAAAATTTCATGAAAAGAGTAATGGCCTGTCATCGGAGTCGTGGGGGTCATTTTCCGGATATTTTATTCCATACTTAATCGGAACATGTCTTCTTTACAATACAATAAAAATATCACAACTTTGTCATAAAATACTTGTTTTTATTTTAAAATGAAAAAGTGCACTCTTACTGAGACACCCTTTATACAGCAGATAAATAAAAGAATGAAGATGAAGAAGATGCTAGTTACACATACTTTAACTTTCAAGTAGCGCAGTCGATGTTCAAAAAACTTGTTAAAGTTATTGACTTACAAGTATTCAAAGAACAAAGTGCAAACTTGCACAAGATAGTGAAATTCAATTTTCCCTGCGACTAGCACTACGTGGGTGCATCTTTATGTTCTCGATGTCCAAATATCGACATCGAGATCACATCGAGACATCGAGATCGACTATTAGCAATGCTTTGAACATAACTTAGGTACGTTATTTTCAAAGCATTGCTAATCAAATAAGGGATAGATAGATAGCTAGAATACTCTTTATTATGTACACCATAAATATTACAGATTTAAAGTAAAAATTTTACAAGGGGTGACACAATGGGTGGTCTTAGCGCCAAGAGCGATCTTTTAAAGATAACCTTTGGATGGATTAAGAGAAAAAGGAGAAACAGTACTGCAGGTAACCTGTGGTGTACCGTTTACATATATACAATAAATACTTACATACATGAATGAATACCATTCATTATTAAACGTTATAAAGTGAGCTGTTTATTTTTTATTTTATTTCTTCTTCTACACACGGTGTCTACATCTCTTTTTAACCGACTTGAAAAAAGGAGGAGGTTCTATGTTCGACTGTGTGTTTTTTTCCTTTCGCAAGTATGCTGGAAGAGATTTCGCTAGAGATAAACATCATCGTTATCGTCGTCATCGTCGTTTTTGATTTCTGTTCCCTTTCTTCTGTCTGTTTATATTATGTGTACGGTTAAAATACTAAATAATTCAACTTTAGTGCCGACGGGGGTAGATTAGCGGAGTGGTCAGCTTCGTGCTGAGTAAAAGCCTTCTTATCATAGGCTCCTCAAAACCGTCTCACACGAAAGTCGATGCTTAAGGATAAAAATAATAAATTAATGTAGTCTAATAAATAGCTTTCTTTATCGCTATTTTATAACAAAAGCTAACTCATATTCAATAACGTAATTTTAATGGAATATGTTCAACGCCATATTGCTCGAAAGTTTTTGTTATAAGTATTATACATTTTTGGAATGTTTATAATCCCCTCTAATCGTTTTGTAATTAATATTATATATATATATATTGGTTTAATAAAATAAAATTAACCAACATAATATTTATGTAGTTTAAGATAGTATGTTTTTAGAGACATTTTTTTTAACAAGAGTTTTACCCATTGCCGCTGCTTGCCGATGTCGAGCTATTTGTTGTATTAAGATATAAGGAGAAAAAAAAATGCGCATACTTGCGTCTTTTCTGACACGATACCAAAATATATCGCGAGATAATAATTACATTTTTTTTTCAATTTCTTTTTACTTCTCATAAAATCATTGATAATACATTTTATATAATTTATTTAACTTTTATATTTAACATTTTATATTTAACTTTATACATCCAATGATACGTGTGCAATATTACAGCTCATTTAGTTTTGAAACAACTGAGATACGTAGTTTTGAGACGAAACATACTTGATTTTCCCACAGTGCGCCACCAACACGCCGCGCCGCCCGCGCGGCGTGTTGGTCTTCCCTTGTGACGTCACCGCACGCTGTCGGCAGCATCTGACGTTTTAAAGAGACCGCAGCCTTAAGCATCATAATTCGAGTTAACTTATATTTTTATATGTACGTGACATTAAAACATTTTTTCTTTCTATCTTAATTTTTAGTTCCCTTTTGTGCTACGAACCGCAGGATCGATTTACGCACGAGTCAAGCGTTTGTATGGCCCACAGATAGATGTCCTTAATCTGGATTTAAAAAAGTAAGTATTGTATCTTTAAATGCGCCCACACGGTACAGGATAATAACAGTATAGGTAGAGCCTCGTGTTTGTAAGGTTCCGTATCCGAAGGGTACCAACGGGACCTTATTTCTATGGCAGTACTGGCCGCTGTCTGTGACATGGCTATATCTTTTGAACGGTATCCTGCCTTTTCGCCGAAAATTGTTTGGCAGATTATCACTTGCCAACCAACGTTTCGCAGATGTTTCACTTTGACAACTAACGATTAGCAAATTTTTGTATGACAACTTTTCATTTGGTAGAATTATTGTTAAGCTGATTATTATAATGACACAAAACGTTTGGGATATTTATCATTTGTCTAACATTTCACTAGGCCACACAACTATTAGACGAATGACGTTTTGTCAGTGTAAAAAAATCCTAATCCTAGACGGTCGACATCAGGGGCACCCAGCAGCAGCAGGCAGGGGTTCCTTTAAACCCTGGAGACAGAAATAGGAGCCCCGCGCAGCGGGCTCCGTCGACCTGCTGTCAATTTATGCTTGCATGCTGCATGCTTGTTCTAAAACCTTAAACCTTAAGCCTTGCCTCCCAGTGGGGTGATGATAATCTGGTCTCTTTTATTGCCACCAAAACACAGGCGTGTCTTTTTACCGCTAAAAGGAGTCGTTTCGATCAAACTCCTACTTTTCGGGGTACATCTGTTCCTGTAACTGATCGGCTTGAGCTCCTAGACATGGAGTTGACATCATGTCTCAACTTCGGTGCCACCATCGAGTACAAAGCCCAAACTGCGGCCAAGAAACTGGGCATCCTAAATAGGGTGAAGCGATACTTTACGCCTGGACAGCTTTTAATTCTCTACAAAGCGCCAGTCCGATCCTGTATGGAGTATTGCAGCCACCTTTGGGATGGCTCGGCCAAATACCAACTTGCCGCACTGGACTCGGTGGAACGCAGAGCTTTGAGGCTCATTAGCGACGTAAGATTGGTGGATGCCAAGCTTCACAGCTTGGCTCATCGCCGCAAGGTTGCTTGCTTGACGGTCTTCTACAGATTATACTGCGGGGAGTGTGCTCAAGAACTCCACGACCTCATTCCGCCGGCCCCCTTCTATCAGCGGACATCCAGACGCACTGCAGGTTACCATCCTTACCTAGTTGCTATCCCACCAATTCACACTAAGCGTTTCCAAATGTCTTTCCAAACGTCTTCACAGCAAAGGAGTGGAACTCTCTGCCTGCGTCTGTGTTTCCGAACGCATACAACCCTAATCTCTTCAAAGTGAGAGTAAACAGGCTTCTTCTGGGTAAGCTCGCTCCATCGTCGACTTTGTCTCTGTCATCTCTGACCTAGACTAGAGTCAAGACCAAACCTATCTCAAATAAAAAAAAAAATAAAAAAAAACATTCTGCTACTTGAAAGTTGGCATTTAAAAAGTTAATTTAATTTATTTTTTTTTTTTTTTTTTTAGTTAGTTAATTTTTAAAAAGTGCCATTATGAAAAGCAGACCAAACGTACAGTTGGTAACTGTGAGGTTGGGAAATAAAACTAAATTATATGATAAGTTGGCAAATGATTATTCGGCGAAATAAAATTCTGCGAAACGTTAGCTGGCAAGTGAAAATCTGGCAAACAATTTTCGGCGAAAAGGCAGAGAACCCTTTTGAACAGTAATAGTTAAACACTTGAAATTTTCACAGGGTGTGTACTACTATGCCCGCTAAGTATAACAAAAAATATAATAGGTAAGTAGTTAAAAATTAAAGGGGGTAAAAATATAAGAAAAGAAAATATAGGTTGTGTTAAAATATAACATATTGCACGGCGGTAGTACGGAACTCTTTGGGTGCGACTCCGACTCGCACTTGGCCGCTTTATTGTTTCGAAATAGGGTGCTACTGCGTTCCATTTTTGACCCAATTCCTCTTGACACCCACGGAAAGTACCCCTATCATTATCGTCATACAACCGCGGTTAACGTTCTAATCACCTTTTAACCCTTTAATGATCGCAGGTATATTGTACCGGGCTTTATTTTCGTGTGTCGCACCTTTTAAGGGCGTTTTGACAAAGGGTGTTTTGTGTCGGTTTTCAACTCGGTGCACATTGGTTAATGATACAAATAGTAGCGGTGAAGGAGACTTATTCAAATGTTGGGACGTATTGAAGTGACGACGGGGTTAAAATAATAGAAAACTGAAAACTCAAAGCATTTATTTCAATTAAGCCTTTTACATTTGAATTGTCAAAGAGTTGGTCTAGTCAGTCGGTCATAAGTATGATATGAAGATAGTTGCCCAATCCAAACCGTAGTAGGTACCTAGGATGGAGAAGAACGGGCATAAAACTCCATGGATACTTTTAAGTTATATTGTTACAATATATCGAGCCTTTTCAGAAAGAACATCGTAAGCGACAATTTGCACTTTTTACAGGAAAGGGTTTTTTCTTTACTAATTAACGATGTTTTTTTATTTACGATCATAATTTCTTACACCAATCAAGTGGAGAATTTGAATTGACAATTGACGAACTACATAGTTCGATTTAATTCTAAAAAAAATTGAAAATCAAAAATATTTATTCGCCGCCACAGCTAGAAGTTTTCGAAAACGGGAGCCGCAACGAATCGGTTAAAGGGAAGGAAATAAAAATTTAAACATTGTTAACAGTTATTCTGTGGAACTTGCCAAATGAGTCAGAGTGCACATCAACAAGATCGCTGTAACTGTTTAACGGTTTAAAGAGCCAAAGAGACGACAGAACTCGCGCCGAGTACTGTTCTACGGAGTGGTGGATGTAAAAGGAGTAATAGGACCATGAGGGAGCCTAGCAGGAGCCCTAAATTGGAACTTGCTTAGTAACTGGGGACAATCAATTTTGCATCGGAGTATTTTGTATAAAAAAATAGAATCAGTGATCAGGGCGACGGCTGCGAAGGCTGCACCCTGTGTGCTCGGCGCCTCAGACCCCGAGCGCGGCTGCGCCGCAGTCGTCAAACGGTGACACTCCGTCATTAGTGACATTTTTTGTAAATAATGTGTTTAGTTTTAGTGCGTGTTGTTTATATAGTTTATTTTATTTTTATATAGGTAAGTGGAACATTATATAAGTTATTTATGATCAATAACGGCAGTAGCGACGCCGGAAATAGTGCCAGTCAACCTGTCACATCGCTCGATGTCCAGCTGGTGAGATGCCCGTATTGCTCACAGGCACGCTTTTTTAAAGGCGAAAGGGGGCTGAGGATACACTATGGCAAGATCCACAAACCACATAGTGTACCATTGTGCCCCCCAGCCACATCCCCAACATCAACACCTCCAGACCAAACCTTGTGGCAAACGCTAGCAAAATTAAAAAATTCTACCCCGGTTTTAAAGAGAGTTCCCCGGGGCGCGAGACAGTCTGTTGCGCTAAGTTTGACGCGATGTCTCCGTCTTGCGACTCAGGAGAACTCACAAAGTGCCTGGGAGCAATTACTCACCTTCCCTTATAGGATTCTACATGTCCAAAAAAATTTGGCAACTAAAACAACCTTAACGAAGCAAATTAAAGACAACTGCAACAATTCGACCATAATTTTAGATTCAAAATTACCTGCATTTAACAATCAATCGCAAAAAGGCTTATGTTCACATGTGGAATCCAAATTAAGTGAAGGTGACATCAGGGGAGCGGCCAGGATATTGTTCAGCAGTGATGTGGTGGCGCCTTACTCTTCAGAAACGCTAACAGCTCTAGAGAGTAAACACCCAGCGCCTGCGGATGGTCTCACCTTTCCCGACCCACCTGACTCTCCCGACCTAAATTCAACCTTCCTAAACGTTTCGGCCCCCCAGTTGATTGCAGCCGTGAGCTCCTTTCGAAGTGGTTCCGCCGGCGGCCTCGATGGCCTGACTCCACAACATCTAAAGGATCTACTGAGTTCAGGCGCCGGGGAAGCTGGTGAGTCGCTTTTGAAGGAGCTTGCGGCCCTGATTAACCTCATGCTCACCGGCGGTGTGAACGAGGCCGTCGTGGATGTCTCGTACGGGGCCAACTTATGCGCCCTGCGCAAGAAGGACGGCGGCATTCGTCCCATCGCCATTGGGTGCACCTACAGGCGTACGGCAGCCAAAATATGCTGTAAGCTTTACAGCGAAACGCTTACAGCTAAGTTTCAGCCCCTGCAGCTTGGTTTTGGCTCGAAAGGGGGCTGTGAGGCTGCCGTACATGCCCTTTCCACCTTTTTAAACTTCAACAAAGGTGAGGTCATCCTCAAGGTTGACGTGAAGAACGCATTTAACTCTGTAAACAGGGACACTTTGTTGGCTGAAGTCAAAAAGGAACTACCCGAAATTTATGGTTTTATGTGGCAATGTTACAGGTACCCTTCCAAATTATTATACAAGGACAATGTTTTGGAATCTGCAGTAGGATGCCAACAAGGTGACCCTCTCGGGCCAGTCATTTTCAGCTTGGCTATTCATCCAATTATCCAGAAACTAAATTCAAAATTTAACGTGTGGTATTTAGACGATGGAACTCTAGGAGGTGATGCAGACATCGTTTTGAAAGACCTACAACTTCTCAAACAGGAATTTAAATCTATTGGCTTGGACCTTAACCCCTCAAAATGTGAAATCTATCTTCCTGACATTACTGACAGACAATTTACCCTAGATAAATTTAATGCAATAGCCCCACAAATAAAAATTTTAGAAAAAAGTTCACTGCACCTCCTAGGTTCCCCAATTCTAGAAGACAGCTTTTCTCCTTTTATCGACGAAAAAATCAAAAACTTCAACGACATTTCGGACAGACTCTCCAAAATTAATTTACATTCGGCATTCACCTTGATAAGATACTGTTGTTTTGGCCCAAATTTTATATATTTTCTACGTTCTTCCCCTTTATGGAAGCAGCCACATCTGTTGGACAAAATTGACCAAATTATTCGCAACACGCTAACATATATTTTAAATGTGGCCTTGGACGACCGAGCGTGGCTTCAAGCCACACTACCCATCCGTTTTGGCGGCCTCGGCGTCCGCAAAATTACCAGTATTAGCTTACCGGCGTTCCTGTCCTCTGTCCACAGCACTGAAAAGTTGACGGGGAAAATTTTAGCTCCCTCCCTGGTCGACTCTGAAGTGCCATGCTTGAGTGATGCGGTGAACGCCTGGATAGCAACTTGCCCGGATACAGATCGGCCCGTGAACCCATCTTCCCAGAGACAGTGGGATGAGCCGCTCTGCAGGTTGGTACGGAATAATCTTATCAATACGTCCACCAATACTGCTGAGCGTGCCCGCCTGCTGGCTGTGGGTGAATGGGAGTCGGGCCTCTGGTTTCAAGCACTACCGTCACCCAACATAGGCACTTTGCTGGGTGACTCCACCTTCCGGCTCGCTACCTGTCTGCGTCTGGGCGCTCCTTGCGGGGCTCCACATCGCTGCCAGTGCGGTGAAGCCGTTGACTGCCTCGGACATCATGGCCTGTCTTGTAGTAAGAGCGCAGGCCGGATAGCACGGCACGCCAGCATTAATGACATTATCCGTCGTGCTCTTGTCACCGCCGGGGTGCCAGCTGTTTTAGAACCCAACGGCTTGGCACGCGACGATGGCAAGAGACCAGACGGAATGACCATAATGCCTTGGAAGTTAGGCAGGCCTTTGGTGTGGGATGCAACATGTGTCGACACCCTTGCGCCATCCCATCTTCCTAGTACGGCGGGCTGTGCTGGGGCGGCTGCTGCAGGTGCGGAAAACCTCAAACGGCGAAAATATTCCGATCTTTTTGGGAGTTATATGTTCGAGCCGTTTGGGGTTGAAACACTAGGGCCATGGGGTCCGAGTGCCCACTTGGTTTTCCGAGACATCTCCAAGCGGTTGGTCGACTCTTCACGTGACCAAAGGGCTGGCCTATTCTTTGGCCAAAGAATCAGCATCGCCATGTATGGCGCATTGCCACGTTGTAACGTGGCAATGCTGCCAGCCTTTTGGGCACTTTTCCTGTTGACAGCGATGCGGACGAATTTTTTGATGCCCTATAATTATATATATATATATATTTTTTACATTTGTACATATTATAATTATTATTTTAAGTCTGTTAGCTTATATATTATGTAAATATTAAAAAAAATAAACATATTTTATTTACCGAAAAAAAAAAAAAAATCAAGTGGTGTAAATTTAAAATAAAATTTAAGAGTAATCGCGACAAGATGTAAAACTGTCTAATTAAGAGGTTACGAAGAAAAAATAGTTTTGTGATTTTTGGCGCTTGCGATGTTTTTCCTGAAAAGACTCGATATGTATTAGATACATCATTAATGACAAAGTTGTCATTTTGCACGGTATATACCAACTGAAAATTTTTAAAGAATTACAAGCGTATAGGTAATTTCAGATAAAACTGTGCTTTATGATGTATCCTATTACGAGTAGATTTCTTTGAAGAGATAGCAAAAAAAGAAAATTCATAGGTTAATTTAAAAATACATAATTAACAACCCTGTTTATTTATTTTTTGTCAGAGAAGAACAAACAAGCACCCCGATTGCATACACGCTTAAGTAAATAGATTAAATAAATTAAAAAATTCCTTCGCTTAAATTCGCTTGAATTCCTGATCCATTGCTTAATGCATTTGAAAAATTTGTCTGCTTAACAGCGTAAATAACGCAATGAATGTTGTCGAACTGTCAAAATGAAAGGCATTGCAATTGTTAGTGTTGCAATTGCCTCGCTGCTTAACTTTGGTGGTTATTTTATTGTTTCAACCTCTCTGGATACAAGTAAGGATTCGTGTAAATCCAAACGGAGCTCAACCTTAGCTTAAATGTTGAACCCACTTTCACCTACTTTAGAGAACTGACCGTGACCTCGAGTAAAAGACACAAACTTTCAAAGCTTCCTAAAGCCACAATTATTCTTCGTACTTGCAGCCTTATAGAAATGCAGCAGGATTATTTGTGACAGTTTATCGAATTAGCCATTTTGAAAAAGACTCAGTTACCATTTTGAGAGTTAATCATTTTGTGCCTAAATCTTTTTTGGATAGTTATTACATAACATTACAACAAGCCTGAATTCCCAAAAGGGTTAGGCAGAATGCACCCATAATACACGCACATTTCGCTAATTATCTTTAAGTCCCACGTAACAGGGGGCGAGCTTACTGCCATCAACCGGAGACAAACCCAGACTCCAGGCTGCTACTGAGAAATTCGAGATAGATAAAATCCAATAAAAATTTTCCCGACCTAGTAGCGCTTGCGACCACTAGTCCAACGAGGTAGTCTTTCTATAGAGGATAGTTATTAATGGTATATTAATAAGTGTTGCTGTTCAGCGCAACAAAAAGTTGGTAGGTTCTTTTATTTTACATAAAATAAATGTAGTTTTGAATTTGAACATGCTCGATGGTTAATGAGGACGTAGTGGTTGGTTGATAGTTGGTTGGGCAAGCTAAACAAACGGTTTTTGTAGAGAAAAAACCTACATTAAACAAATTGTTTACTTTCTAAGCAGAGCAATACCAGTTAAACAAATAATAGAGTTTCGAAATTAGTTTTGTTCTCAACACTGAACGATTTTACTATTTTCATATAACACAATTTCCAATACACGCAGTAGAGGATGTAAACAAATTTGTTCGGGTCGAACTGGGCGGTCTAAAAATCACCCGCCGGCAAACACCGATAGTATTTGCGTAATATATGGGAGGGCAAACCAATTTAGTTTTAGGTGATACCTATTGAATATGTAATTTAATTTAGGAACTTTGTGAAGAGATAGTAAGGAGTGGTTTCATTGGATTGGACCCATGGTTTTTTGGAGCAGACGTGTCCTTATATAGGAAGGATGTGACAAGGCAACATTGCGGTTTAAAAAAAACTTGTGGAGACAAAAAATTAAAAGAGTATGCTTAGATGGTTTGGTCTTGTTGGGAGGATGAATGAAAGGTGACTAACAAAAGGTTAGTTATAAGGAAGATGTGAGTGGAAACGCCGTGAAGGATACGTAGTGACCTTGTTGGTGATGTTCTTCAGAAAGGCCAGATTCGAAATACTGGCAACCGGTGTGCAGTATGCGGGTATGACCAGATTTATGAACGTAAACGAAGCAAAATTCCATTTTTGATGTTTATATAAAAAAATGGAAATGGTTCAAAAAAAATATTTACGTGCCATGCACTACAGATGCACTAAGTCTAAATTACCATACACTCAATTATTAATTCGTTATAAACTTCAAAGCTTGGAGTCAAGACGCAGCCTATTGATGGTCATGATGCTTCATGGTCTGTGTAATAACAGGTTCGATGGTCCAGATATTACCTTTCTAAAACTTCTCTTTTCGTCTCTGCTCCGGACATCTCCGCACATATCCACTTTGGTGGAGTCCGGGCCTGAGTCACAGGACGAGTCTCGAATTGTAATTTCTAGCTTGTTAGTTGCAATAGGGCTATTGAAGCCTGTTGTCTACTCCGTACAGTATTTTATGAATAGATCGGTACGCATAGCATAGGGCTACCGTAGGAACGAATATCTATACAAATATATAAAATTGAAGTGTCTGTTTTTAATGTCGAAATAAAAACTATTTACTAAATGCATATGAAAATATATACGGTACTTATAACAAAACAGCAATTTTTAAAATGTTTGTCTGTCTGTTTTTTTCCGGCTAAACTCCGAAACGGCTGAACTGATTTTGACGGGACTTTCTCTGGCCGATAGCTGATGTTACGGGAAATAACTAAGGCTACTTTTATTTTCGAAAAATAATTAGAATTCCGCGCAAAAAATTAAAACTCGTGAAATTGTGAACAAAAAGTCGGATTTGAAAAATTCTTTTTGCCCAATTTTCGAGGATAGTTATAGGCTATTTAACATCACGCTACGACCCGTAGGAGCCGAACAAAAAGAAAAAAGTCAGAAAGAACACTAAGCGAAAACGAAGTATTAGCGCAGGCGGGCGATGCAACGCGACGGGTCGGGGGACGAGGGAGTTTTATTAAAATGTGGTTGCTATTTTAGTATATTGTGTATCTTACGACTTTCACGCGAACGAAGTCACGGGGCAAGCTAGTAATAAATAAGTTAAGTCATGCTTCACGTGCAGCAATAATAACATTTGCATTCAGAGTTGCATGAATGACATTGTCAGCCGTATGAATCTTCTATGATATTTCGTAGTCAGCTAACCACGAAATCCCACAAACACTAACTGTAGCTAAACTCAGTAGAATCTGTATCACAAGCCTCTGGACCACAAACCTACGTTCAATCAAAACTAATCCGTATAGGTGTGTACCTATACGGATTAGTTACACAGTAACCGTACAGTAACAGTTGGTTACACAGTAACCACAACGCGGCAACTTTACCGCCGTTCAAACCCAAGTTTAGACCTAATAGTCCCCTGTACACTCGATTAACCACTAGAGTACGTAGAACTTAGGTAATGCTGTTTCTACAGATAAAAGGCATAATATACGTACTTGTGAATATATTTTAAATAAGTAATAAAAATAAATTGAACCAAAATATGACTCTGAATAATACAAAAAGTCTTTTACGTGAACAATGTGAACATGACTCCATCGTCCAGCGTAGCAAAGTTTGGGCTACGCCGTAGCAAAGTGCGTGCTACGCCGTAGCTCGGCGCTAAGCGTAGCGTAGCGAGACTTTTTTTTACGTTTTTTGTGAACACATTTTTTTTTAATAACAAACATTTTTATTAATTTCAACATCAAAACTACTACTGAAAAATTTATCATATCATACCATTACAATTTTCCAAAAGTCTTTAAATTTTAATTTAAAAAAAAATTGAATTTAGTTCCCTATTCCGCCGCCTGTGTTGTGCCATAAATGAGTTTTGGACGTTTATTATCAGAAAACACTGAACCGTTTTTGATGGAACGTATGATGTATTATCACGTATCATTGATTTGAGGTTGCGTGTGAGGGTAAAGGGATAGATTGAGTGAAAAATGTCGTGTAACAAGACAAAATAAATTAAAATGTGACAACGATATAGGTCCTTTGTACAAGTGACCCGTTAAAATATCCAAAGGTCTATCAATATTTAAAACAGATAACAACTGTGTAAAATGTAAAGTAATACCACAGTATTACAGACTATTTAAAATAGTTCAACAAAGTCTCCAAAAATATCCTCGGCCTATTCAATTCAAACCCGAAACCAAATCAATATAACTAACCCCATTCCATGAATATTTGTACACTGGATAATAAAATTACTGTTGCCGAAAATGAACCTTTGCTATAGCACGATACAAGCTAAAGCTTACATCGGTGTACAGTCACGAACACAAATACCTTACTTACACTTACGCAAGATATAAAAGCTTATTTAATATCTCTTAACCTTTCGCATGTCGTTATTACAGACACAATTAGTAAACAATTGACTTTGTACCTATGGGGTTCAACCGACATGCAAAGACTTAAAATATCAATAGATATTTTTTGACTATACGTCATCATTATCATCTGCCTAGCCTTTTCTCTACTATGTTGGGGTCGGCTTCACGTCTAACCGGGCGCACCTGAATACCAGTATTTTACATGGAGCGACTGCCTATCTGACCTCCACAACCCAGTTACTGGATAATACGATACCCCTTGGTAAGACTGGTTGTCAGACTTTCGGGCTTCTAACGACCCGTAACGACTGTCAATTTGTCAAAGATCCAAGAATGACAGTCGGGACTAACGGCTTAACGTGCATGCCGAGGCACGGGGGTCTCGGTACGTAAAAATGGTCACCCATCCACGGACCGACCGCGGTAAACGTAGCTTAACCTGATCGATTGAACCGTGTGGCTGTTATTACTTAGCCACGAGCCCCTTTAGATATATATTTATTTTTATTTCTTGTATTTTTTGCTTGCTCTCATCCTTAAACTTTATTATTCTTTTCTTTTTTGTTCATTTAAGAGTAAATCTAAAAAGTATTTTTTGACATAACAACTTAGTGTAATGAAAATGAGAGAAGGCGCTGACTCCTGACATACAGGTTTTTACCAAGTTTGGGTTTCAGAGGCTTCATTTGATTCTATAACCTCATATTATGTCAATAAAGATTATTCTTATTCTTATTCCCTCAGTAATTTCAAAAACATACTATAATGAAAAAAATGGTCTTTTCTCAAAGCTGCAATATTGTTATATCACTAGAAAAACAAACGCCTTGATATGCTCGTGACTGTAATGAATGACAACGAATGGCCAAAGCCAGTATTTGCCATCGCTTATTATCGTTCCACTCACGAGTAATAAACGTGTTTGACTATGTCAATGTCTGCCTGAGTTCGTTTTACACTGTTTACAATGTTTGTCCACCGCACACCGTGAACTGGACGTCAACGAGTCCCGATAACAGATGTGCGGTGGACATGCGGCCATACTAAATGTATGTATTGCTACTTCGGCGCCGTCATCTCCTTCTCGTAAAGCGCCTGCTACATGGTCGCCAATCACGTCTCGACAGAGGTGACCTTGGTGGCTTACAACCGTGTAGATGTTGGTTTACGACCAAACTTTGAAACAGCTCTGCCGGTCGCCAACCAAGGTCACTTCTGTCGGGGACGCGGTTGGCGACCGTGTAGCAAGTGCTTTAGAAAATGCCTGCACAATTTTGCACGTACAATCAAAAGATGTCCATGCAAACATGAGTGGGCATGGGACATATTTGTACAGTTTTCCTAAACTATGAAACTCGGTGATGGATGATTGTGTTTGTTTGCAGAAGCTTTAACTCTCATGCTGAATCTAGTGTTAAACTCACGTCACACTAGATCGGAAATGATCGAATTTGAAGAATTTTGCCGATGTTACATCTAAGTTGTATCGTGCTATACCCGATATTGTGTGTATTTCGGTGTGCCCATAAAAGTCTTTACTTTACGAGTCATTCAATAAGACGGTGTCAACACTACGTATTTGTTCAGGCTACCAATAAACTGCGTGTGTTGGGTGGTACTTTTAGTGGCGTGGGACTGGAGTTAATCAGGGTATGTTGATTTGTATTAGTTTGAACATGACTTAATAATATACGGGCTGACTTTGAAAACATGCGACCAAATTTAAGGGGGTGTTCTACCTATCGGTATGAACAACTTTTACTATAGGACCAACTTAGAATACGCAAAAAAAAATTGACCTTCCCGTATAAAGTCGTACATACCCGGTTAGACCATTTTGTATAGGTAAGAAGGTCGAATTTTTTTTGCGAATTCTCCAGTCAGTAAAAGCTGGTCCCATAGTAAAAGTTGTTCATATTGGTGGGTAGAACACCCCCTTAAATTTTCTCGCATGTTTTCAAAGTCAGCCTGTATGTAACGACAGAAAATTTTAAAAAAAAATAACACTGACATAATAAAACAGAAGTTCGTTAATAGTTAAGTACCTTGAGAAAAAGCGGAATAAAGAAAAAATCATTATACTATTTTAACAAAGTAAATCTTCCCGATTTACTTGGTTAAAAATAAAATGTAATTAGTTTCAACCATTCTCATAAATTACTGAACTGGAACTTAACTCTTAAATCCAGTAAAACATTGTTACCTTCCGACCCTGCAGACTTAATGCAGATTTAATCTCTTCTACATAGTTTGTTACTAAGTTTCAATTCTATCAGTAGACTTACAAAGTAAGTAACTCTTTAACTACTGAACATCATTTTTCTTTATTTGAGATAGGTTTGCTCTTGACTCTAGTCTAGGTCAGAGGTGACAGAGACAAAGTTGACGATGGAGCGAGCTTACCCAGAAGAAGCCTGTTCACTCTCACCTTGAAGAGATCGGGGTTGTATGCGTTCGGAAACACAGACGCAGACAGTGAGTTCGACTCCTTTGCTGTGCGCATCACAAAAGACATTTGGAAATGATTAGTGCGAATTGGTGGAATAGCAACTAGGCAGGGATGGTAACCTGCAGTGCGTCTAGATGTCCGATGGTAGAAGGGGGCAGGCGGAATGAGGTCGTGGAGTTTTTGAGCACACTCGGAGTTCTCATCTCCATCGACAAAAGTTTACATGAATAAGATATTAATTATTATTATACGATGATAAATGCATATTCAAAGAAGCCAGATACGTATTCATGTCTAGAATCATAACAGCACCATAACCTTTACAAAACCCAACTTCTACTCCTATGATTGCACATTCACACGGAACGCTATACAAACGTTACACGTACGGAAAGCTTCGCTTATCTTCCCCACAAGTCATAAAATGTACTGAGGGAGTTCACAACAACGTACAAACGACTATCGTGACATAATACATATGACAGATACTTGGATGGAATGACGTTAAGAGGACGTATTTTGTTGCTTATATGATGAAAATTTGGCACATCTATACAAATAAATTAAATTAAAGTGTATGTTTGTAATGTCAAAATAACAACATTTTTCAAAATGCATAAGAAAGTATATACGGTACTTATAAGTTTATAACACAAAAGCAATTTTTAAAATTGTTGTCTATCTGTCTATCTGTTTGTTCCGGCTAATCTCCGAACTGACTGGACCGATTTTGACGGAACTTTCACCGGCAGATAGTTAGAAAAAATAAAATTGTGAAGAAAAAATCGGATTTCAAAAATTCTTTTTGCATTTTGTAGCCAAATTCTCAAGGATAGTTATAGGCTCCTTAACATCACGCTACGACCCTTAGGAGCCGAGCAACAAGAAAAAAGTCAGAAAGAACACTAAGCGAAAACGAAGTAATAGCGCGGGCTGGCGATGCAGCGCGACGGGTTGGAGGACGAGGGAGTTTTATTAATTAAAATGTGGCTGTTATTTTAGTTTAGTCTGTATCTTACGACTTCCACGCAAACGAAGTCACGGGGCACAACTTTTTCATAATATGTTAGCGGAGTATGATCGTGTGAAGAGGATAAGCCTGTAATAACATAACATCACGCTTGTATCCCCCGAAAGCTTGAGCAGAGGTGCAACTACAATAACTTAACACCCACATTTCGCCAGTTATATTTAAGTCCCATGTAATAGGGGGCGAGCATGTAATAATTCCGTCAATTATCATATTTTAGGGCAAATGCTTCTCCTGCTAAAGAGAAGAAAACTATTTGAACAAAACCAGGGGCCGTATTATGAAGCATTAAAGCCATCATGATTCCAGTGCGAAAAAGGGATGATGTTATCGGTCATGTATAGCTAGATCTCTCTCGCGCACTGGAATCTTGTTGGCATTAAAACGTCATAATATGGCACCTGGATGCTCCATATTGACATTGACAGAATATTTCAAAGACATTAAACCAGAGAAAGCAATATACTCTCATCGTCCTTGGATTCTAAACCTCTCTGTTGGACTAAAACTACCCCAACAGAACGAAAACTCAGTGGCGCAGCTACAATTATCATTAGATGTAAGCCGAAGGAAAAATTGTGCAGTTCTCATAAACTCAGACCAAAATCTATTGGTTTTTAAATCGATGTATTAAGGAGGTGTACCATATAATTTGGCAATAGTAGATATTAAGAAGAGTAGTTGTTTCGTAGGGAAGCCGATAGGAATCGGGTTGAATGCCTCTGAAAACTATGAATGTTTACAAGAGACCAAAATTAACACTTACCAATGAATATGCCTATCGCCTTAAAATCATGTATACAGGGTTACAGGGAAAGTCGTACTGAATATTAAAGGATGTTATTATTCAGGTAATTTCCGATGAATTTCATTCTGAAATAAAATGTCCGAAACTTAACCGTTATGGAGATATTAAATTTTAAAGATTATTTTTAAAAATCCTTTATTTTTTGGCTTTTAGTCGTTTTCTTTGGGATTAGAGCTCCTAGAGTCGGTTTTTTTTATGTATCTAGTTAAAAGACATGTTCATTAATAAAAATGATCAACAGAAACTGAACCTACTACTAACAGCTTAAAAAACTGCTCGACAACGGTTTGCATTATGAATTTTCTAATAGAGTGTTCTTAACTTTAACAGGCTTTTAATAAAAAATATTGTATGGAACTTATTCTGCAAATAATTTTATAAAGTTCTACGTCTCTTTAGCTATTCAAAAAGGTATAACACTTGCTATTAAATAGGCAAAACATTGCCCAAATAACAGTTAAGTTAGGAGAGGGTACATTTTTAGTTTGAGGTAAAAGTAGCTAAAATACGTAAAAAAAAAGACAAAAATTTTAGCAATATTTTTATAATTCATGTTCTACATGGCCGCCGCTATTTCTTACACAAAGTCTCATTCTTTTTCTTAAATTACTTTTCACGACAGAAGTTCGTAGGTTCCGCCTCATTTCCTCAGCCGCATCAATAATTTTTTGTCTTAGAATATCGACATTTGCGATCGGTGTCATTTGGTCGTATACTAGGCTTTTCATATGACCCTACACATAAAAATCCATCGGCGTTAAATCGGGGCTCCTCGCCGGCCATGCTATGGGTCCGCCTCTTCCAATCCATTGGTTTGGGTAATTCTCGTCCAACCATGCTCGAACACTTCTTCTGTAGTGCGCTGGGCAGCCATCATGTTGAAAGAACATGTCTCGTCTCAATGCAATAGGCAAGTCTTGCATTAAAGAGGGTAACTCCTCCCTCAAAAAGTTTTCATATGTCTCGCCATTCAAGTTATCGGGCAGGAAGTATGGCCCTATCAAGTTATTTGATATTATACCCATCCACACATTAAGACTGAATCTCCTTTGTGACCCTTTTGGTCTTTTTTTCTTGGGGTTACCTTGCGCTTTGAGAGCCCAATAATGGGTGTTATGATAGTTTGTGATGCCGTCTTTGTCAAATTTCGACTCATCTGTCCACATGATTTTCTTTAAAAAATCCGGATCTTCATTATCGGCATTGAGCATAAATCTGCAGAAGTCTAGTCGTCTCAATGGATCCCCTTCTTCAATTACTTGCACTGGTGTGTAATGGTAAGGGTATTGCCCAGAACTGTGCATTACGAACCAGACTTTCCACTGGGAAATACCAAGCCGTCGAGCGACAACGTTTGTTGACGTGGTTGGGTCGGCTTCAAAGAGACGTCGTATTTCATTATCTTCGTCGTCGTCATCAAGAACACGAGGTCGTCCCATGTCAGTCCGACGTACTAGCACAGAACCAGTTTCTCGTAGTCTTCGATAAACTCTGTCAAATACGCCAATATCAGGTACTCGGCGAGTAGGATACCTTAGCATGTATTAATTGCGTGCACGCAACGACACTCCTTCGCAAAATCCATAACACATTAGGATGTCAGCATATTCCTCGTTGGTAAATGTTGCCATGTTCACAACACAAATCAAAGTCCAGTTACAAGCCACGTCACACAGTTAGAAGATGAAACAGTCCAAAAATCCAAGCCAAGTCGCGTTTTTACAAAAAAAAATCGGAGGGCACGGATAACACATCTACCATGGAAGAATCGCATGAGCAGACTAAACAAACACCACGATCCACGATTTGACAATTCAGACATTTAAAATGACATAAATACCTGTCACCGCACGTCTCCCGGGCACAAGCAATGTCTACCCAAAACTTTTTTCATTGTTTAAAAGTGCCAGGTAGTAAGCCGGATTCTTTTGTATCGAAATTCTGTTATGTTGTACTACCAGATGGGCCTATTCTAATAACATTATTTTAAGATTTTATGAACAAACCTAGTAGATGATATACCTTTTTGAATAGCTAAAGAGACGTAGAACTTTGTAAAGTTATTCGCAGAATAAGTTCCATACATTTTTTTTTTTAAAGCCCATCAAAGTTAAGAACACTCTATTAGAAAATTCATAATGCTAACCGTTGTCGAGCAGTTTTTTAAGCTGTTAGTAGTAGGTTCAGTTTCTGTTGATCATTTTTATTAATGGACATGTCTTCTAACTAGATACATCAAAAAAACTGACTCTAGGAGCTCTAATCCCAAAGAAAACGACTAAAAGCCAAAAAATAAAGGATTTTTAAAAATAATCTTTAAAATTTAATATCTCCATAACGGTTAAGTTTCGGACATTTTATTTCAGAATCAAAATCATCAGAAATGACCTGAATAATAACCTCCTTTAATATTCAGTACGACTTTCCCTGTAACCCTGTATATCAAAATACCATTCGTTACATAGACTTATGTAAACATGCAAATGACATTATAATAGCTAAAACAATTCTACAAACTTTTCCTAACTTGAAAATACTTTGAAACACGGATGATAAAACTTTTCTCGGAACATTTTAATACGTTAACTTACCAAGTTAGCAGACAGGAATCGACTAAATTAAGTAGAAATTTAAACTCGTCATATCAGCCTTAGTAACCAAAACTTCAGCCACTTTATTTTAAGTTTAATATCTTTATTTTTAAGAGGGGCTTGTGGCTAATTAATAACAGCCACACGGGTCGATCGACTAGGTTAAGCTACGCTTGCCGTGGTTGGTCCGTGGATGGGTGACCATCTTTATTCAAATTCAATTTCAAAATATTTTATTTCACATAAGCCTACATGGGCACTTATGAAACGTCAGAAGCTACGTGCACGGCTCCAATATTATTGGTCGTTTCCTATGGAGAAGCACTGGACAGAAACTCCACGGTTACTCCATGCCTCGGAAAGCAAGTTAAGCGGTTGGTCCCGGTTGTCATTAGTAAATATTTGACAGTCGTTACGGGCTGTCAGAAGCCCGAAAGTCTTGCAAAGGTGTAGTATTATCCAGTAACTGGGTTGTGGAAGTCAGATATGCAGTCGCTTCATGTAAAATACTGGTATTCAGCTGCATCCAGTTTGACTGGAAGCTGACCCCAAGATAGTTGTGAAAAGGCTAGGCAGATGATGATGACCTTTCTTTTTAATTTAATTATTCCATAATGTAAGTTTTCTTTTATGTCCTCTAAATTAACATTTTCCAGATTTTACCAAAATTCTTTCAATTTCTCTTTAAACTATTATTAATGTTTTAACTTTGTTAGCTTAGTTGTTAACTTTATTGTGCTTGCTGTGGTCCTATAAGACCTCGTTCAAGGAGACGCGGGGCGTCAGGCGTCGCGGTGCGCGGGGCGGGCTGCCGGAAACACAAACATACGGCGATGTATAGAGTGTTCAAGGAGAAGCGTTTTTGCACGCGTTTGTTTGAATTGTAGCGTCGCATGTGGCGGATGAAGCGACGGGTGACGCCGCGTAGGACGCGGCGGGTGACGCGGCGGGTTTCGCGGCGGTCGAAGCGGCAGCCAACGCGGTGGGAGATGCAGCAGCCATCTCCGCGTGCCCTTCAAGGGAGGGAGAGGTGCGGTGAAGGGTAGCCGCTGGCGTGTCAGCTGACGACGCCGTGTGCGCTGCTACGGACGACGCGGCAAGCACAGCGCCGGATACCGCTATTCCGCATGCCCCGCTCCTTCATAAACTAAACCACTAGTTACCATATGTTTGTCTTTGCGCGTGAAATGACGCGAGCCGCAGCCCGCGCCGCCTGTCTGTGAACTGAAGAAACGTCCGACGCGCCACAAGCCGCCACACCGCACGCGACGCGCGACGCCCCCGTCTCCGTAAACAAGGCCTAAGTGTCGGAGTACACGTATCTAATTCTTGATGTTGCTCTTTATTTAGGATGTGTCATGTTTGTGCACTTATATCTTTTGATGGAGATCCTAGGTCAGTGGTTCCCAAAGTTGACTTGGCCGCGACCCACCTAACAAAATTTTCCAAATTCTGGACTCACCTCTTAGCTGTCATGGAGAATAAAAGGGGCATATGAATAAAGGACTGTTCAATTAAGAAAAAAAACATACACTTACAATCTAAAATGGTTGGGTTTTCTATCTGGAATTTCTCAGTAGCAGCCCGGAGTCTGGATTTGTGCCCGGTAGATGGCAATAGGCTCGCCCCCTATTACATGGGACTTGCGAAATGTGGGTGTACTATAGGTACACCTCTGCCTAACGCTTCGGGGAAACAAGGCGTGATGTTATGTAAAATGTTAATAGTTAATTAAATACAAGGAGTGCTACTTTAATGAGAAGGATGTAAGTATTTGTTTCCTATTTTTCGTCATTGTAGCTTTAGCATCAACTTATTATCGTCAATTACTTACTTTTAATATCAATAAGTATGATGCGTACAATTTATTTCGGTATTTAGTTTATTTCATTAATATTTTTTTCAAGGCCCACCTAATATTCGCTCGCGACCCATAGTTTGGGAAATGCTGTCCTAGTTATGTGTATACTTAAATATACTTCACTGCTTACAAATAAATGTAGACATGATATAAGAACATAGTGCTACTATTAGAAGTGCTATTTCACTATTTTACCTTGTTGTACCACATTATATTCTGGAAAATCCCATCACAAAATTTTAACTTACTTTTCAAGTAAACGGGTAAAACCTCTAGGTGTACACAAACTAGTGCACAACAATTGTCACAAAGTTCCGTAATCATGCGTGAAGTTAACACGACAGACGACGTGCACTCGCTCACTTATGTACAGTCTGCAATAGAGTTAAGTAACCAACGCACACCTACAAAACATATTCCTACTGTACGTACCGCTACCAATGACAGTCACGCACACATCGCATTCGTAAAGTGAGTGGCTAACGTCTTCTAAATGATAGCCCTTGGGGCTCCCACACAAAGCTGCGATGCGGTGCGAATTCGCAGTTTTGTGTGGGAGCCCTTGACCTGCTGAATTCTCCTGACGCCAAAAAGTGTCACTGGGTTCAACAGGGAATCTGGTTTGGTTGACAGGAGTATTGAAGTTTAAATAGCGATGACTATTCGTTTGACAACTGAGGTGATCATGGCTGCAGTCCTTCCATAGTTTTTTTATCTCTGATTTTTGTATCGCAGTGAGCATTATTCTCGTTTCTATAAGATTGAAGGAAAGGATTATGGGTCGGTTTCAAAATTATCTGATGAACGTGTAAACAAACCTTGTTAAATTCTTACAATCACTTAAAAACTAGTAACATCTGCATTAAGGAGGTTTCATCTTTATATCTCAACAGTTTTTCCAACAATTATTGTTTGAATAATGTTATTAGATTGTAATTGAAAAATCATCGATGAAAATTGAGGTCATACTGTTAACCTCGATTGTCAAATGAAAAACACCTTCATGGGGATTTAAAATTAGAATTTCGGGTTCAAGTTTTCAAAAAATCAAATTAAAGCATTCAATTTGTAAGTGGCATTACAAATTAGAAAACAGGTACGTTTTCTGATCCATCTGCTTACATTTATTTATATCAAATTCTTTTGGAATAAACCACAGCTGTTTTTCTCATCATTAACTGTCATTGAGAGGTAAATGTAAAAATGATGATTACTAAGTTCAGAGAACAGTACAATTATGACTTCTGGTTATTTCTATTTTGCTAATTCTTTCTCTTGAAATTCTTAATAGCATTTTCTTCATTATAAGTTTATGCAATTGATTCACTAGCGTTGAATATTGTTATTTCGTAGAAATATTCAATGTGTCTATCGTTTTCTTTAGAAACACTCCACGGTTTTCAAGAACTCAACAGTCATAAAGGCCGATGTAAACGGAAGGCATACAATTTGCTATGCTGATGAGTATTCATTTCCTCTATCAAGTATTAAGTATTTGTTAGTAATGAGAACCAGTAAAAAGCATTAACTGTGTTCTGCACGTGAGTGGCCAAGCTCTGGTTAACAGAAGCACTACATTTTTCAAGTTATCTATACAAATGAATAAAATTGAAGTGTCTGTTTGTAATGTCAAAATAACAACTTTTTACTAAATGCATAAGAAAGTATATAGGTACTTATAACATAAAAGCAATTTTTAAAATGTTTGTCTGTCTGTCTGTTTGTTCCGGCTAATCTCCGAAACAGTTAGACCGATTTTGACGGAACTTTCACTGGCAGATAGTTGATGTTACGGGGAGTAAGTTAGGCTACTTTTGTTTTAGAATTATAATTAGGGTTCCGCGCAAAAAATAAAACCCATGAAATTGTGAACAAAAAGTCGGATTTGAAAAATTCTTTTTGCATTTGGTAGCCCAATTCTCGAGGATAGTTATAGGCTATTTAACATTACGCTACGACCCTTAGGAGCCGAGCAAAAAGAAAAAAGTCAGAAAGGACACTAAGCGAAAACGAAGTAATAGCACGGGCGGGCGATGCAACGCGACGGAGGACGAGGGAGTTTTATTAAAATGTGGCTGTTATTTTAGTATATTGAGTATCTTATGACTTCCACCCGAACGAAGTCGTGGGGCACAGCAAGTCTTTAATAAGAGTTTTAGTTTAATTTTAAAGTATTTTTACATGCTGGCGGAAGTCATCATCTGCCTAGCCTTTTTTCCCAACTACCTGCAGCTGAATACCAGTAATTTACATGAAGCGACTGCCTATCTGACCTCCACAACCCAGTTACTGGGTTGGTATGGTAACCATGTTACTAGGTTAGCATTGATAAGACTGCTTGTCAGACTTTCGGACTTCAGGCATGCATGATTAATATATGATCATGCTGACGGAAGTAAGCAAAATAATTTAAGTAGAGCCATTTATATTTAAGACTAATATGTAGGTACCGTATTTTATGCAAAATAATCTAATAGTCTACTCGTAAACGCCACTGCTGAGCATGAGTTCCTGGGTTCCATTCCCAGGTCGGGCAGTGTTATTGGGTTTTTCCATTAGGAATTTCTCAGTAGCAGCCCGGAGTCGCAATTTGTGCCCGGTAGATGGCAATAGGCTCGCTCTCTATAACATGGGACTTAAAAAAAACATAACTGGAGAATTGTTGGTATTACTACAGTTACAACCCCGCCTAACCCTTCGGGATTACAGGCGTGATGTTCATATTCATACATTCGCCCATAGTTACGTTTAGATAGTTTATTTATAAGAGAGTAGATATTTTTTCTTATTTCTGGCCCCCGTAGACGTCTACAAAACGTGAATTTTAAACCGACTACTATAAAAAAGCAAAAATATTGTGTTAATTATTTTACCAAACCAGAATTCGAATAGCGTCCTTTCACATTCTGAAATCCTTTTTAGGAGGCTTGGCTTTCATTTCACTTTCCTTTCATGTTTACCCTAAATAAATTGTCTAGCTTGATTATAAAAAATATGTCAGGCGTATTAGTTTAAATACAAGAACGCGTACCAAAAGACCACTAAAATTTATACTGGCAATGTGTGGAATAAAATGCTTTGGTATAAATTTATAGCAGTAAAGCGTAAGTAATGTTTATTTATTTATTTAGGGACAACAAACAGCAGTGTAGTAATAAGTAAACATAGCTTAGAACTTAATAATACAGGTAACAAATACACGACTCACAACGTTATCCACATATTACTGAACAGATCTACTAGTTGTTAGAAAGAACGATATAAAACTCCTCGTGTACACTCCTTAACATTCATTAAACGAATAATTAGCAACGCATAGATAATAAAAAAAAATATTAAAAAAAATTGTTTATTGGGTCTCAGACAGTTACATTTGCAGATGTGATAGAGACAGCCCCAGTAAGTAATTAATAATACTTGTGTTGGGGTTATCTCGCTCTTTCCCTTAATTGATAGCTTATACACTATTGAGACTCTGTAACAATTAAAATTAATCTAATAAAACTAATTCAACTAATTTAGAACCAAAGAGAAAACAATGACAAAAGGTAATTAGCAGCTCTGTGTATTGTGCAATTGTGAGTATGTGTTAGTGTGACTGTAGTAGTGTGTGATCGTGGGTTTGTCCGTGTGTGTGTGTGTGTGTTTTGTGTGTGTGTGTTTTATGCTTGTGTGTTTTAGTGTGTGTTTGTGTATGAGTTTACGTGTTAGCTGATAGTGCCATTATAAATCGAAGATAAAGATACAATTAGGTGATCACAATGTATAACATTATGATAAAGAAGAGAAGGGTTCATGTTAGTCTGACTAGAATATGCTCTGTTGTATAATGCATGTAATTTTGTTTAAAGTTCTTGTCACTCATTGTCTTTTTTTTTTCTGTTGCAAATTTTATGTAAGGTATTTAAATAGTAAATCCGTAATTGGCTGTAAGAATAGTTATAAGTACTTATGTAAACAAATGTTTTAAGAGCTGTGGATTTTGTAATAAATAAAAAAATAAACATAATAAAAGTAAACATTACTTAATTATTAAGGTTCTGATCACTGAAAATAGTAACAATTTTTTTTTTAAATAAAGTCCTGCTGAGAGACAAAAAACTTTTGTTCATATGTGTAAAACAGGGATGATGCCTGGGTAAAAAAAAAGAAATTCTATTTAGTCCGTCAGTCAGATAATAAAAAAATATTAGACATGTATTTTTTTGCTTTATCATATTAATAAAAAAATGGCTTAGATAAAACGTATTAGGTACAGTTGGGAGTGGGACCTTTCTATGTCGCAACAAGTATAAAATCTAGCAAGGCGTGACGTCATGCCACATTTTAACTCAATGTATCGCTGTTAACTTATGATTACGTAAAAAAAGAAAAAATAGGTACGTGTCCAATATTTTTTAATATTCTACCTGACGGACGAGAAAAAAATTAGTTATCATCCGTATTTAATAAAGGTATATTAAATTTTACACAAAAGCCAGAGACGTAGACGATTCTAGTAGTAAATGTTACCAGTATATAAAAAATATTAATTTTATTTCTAGGAAAGAAGTAAACTGGTGTTAACTTTTCTTTTAATTTTTATTTCTTTTCTTAACACTTTCATGGACACTAAACGGCCAATAGCCATCATAACAATTAAACTTCTGGTGTGTCAAGTTCAGTGTCCTTGAAAGCGTTAATTTGGGCTGGCCAGGCATCTGCAACATCGATTATTATCGATGCACCTTTGACCAAATGTCGAGTTGTCAATCAACCTCAAGCCTTTTAATGGCCTGTTCATTTATGAAATACCTATGAAAGTGTTACATTTTTAATTCGGTCTGACAAGTAAAGAAGTTGGCTGAATGTCATTCTGCGGTATTGACATTACGATGCAATATACAGGGTTATTTTAAATTGACTAGTAAACTCTGCAGACGCGATGGGTATCGATATCTAAACATGATAAAACAAAAACAAACTAATTTGATGATTTTTTGTGGGTCATCGACCGCAGTTATTGTAGTCACATGAAATATCAGTATCAAATTATCGATACCCATCGCGTCTGCAGAGTTAAGATAAATAACCCTGTATATAGCTGAATCGGTAAAGCAGATTGTATCCTGCAATGAGCAGACAAAAATAGCCCTTTAAATGACGGACATATTTTGCATGTGACTGTAATTATATACAAACAAAACAGGTGTAGTTTTTGCCCAAATATCTTCCAAAAACTTTTGATATATGTAGTTTTTTAATAAACATTGCAAAGACAATCACATAAACCCATCTTTTAACACAATAAACTTCTAATACAACGCCAATTTGCAAGATTAAAGTACGTTGACTTCAATTGACTAAGTGGTCTTCGCAACAATGATCTCATTACTTAGCCTTGACTGGTCTGTTCTAAGAGAGTTCCTAAGTAAAATTAGTTCATCTTGGACTAGATGCTAACATTACCCAAACATACCCCTATATTACACAAAGACTCCGTACACTCTCATTCATGAGCTGCAGAAATTACAGCGAGGTAAGTTAACTATAGAGTTGGTTGTGCCACAGAGTACCCACTGCTTCCAGTACGTCATTGCCCGAACATTTTGTTAAGACTTGCAGTGAGTGAATGAATTGCAGCAAAATGATACAAATCACGGTTTAATTAAATCTCGATTTTGCCATAAACTCGACTTAAATCTTATTACGCATGTCTTGCACTGTCACATTTCACATTCGATTTAACTAAACTGAGATTAGTCAATAATTCTTTCGCCGTTCATTCTTTGCGTTCCGTTTTCAAATAAAAAGTGATGGCAACTCAGTTTTGTGTACAGAGAAAAAAGAATTTGATTTGTCAATTGTGTCAATGTCAAATTGTCAATGTAATAATGTCAGAGTTGTTTGTATTGTAGTTGTGTTCTCGTGTTATTTTCTAGTTTTCTTTAGCATCAGTCATAATAAACCTATATAACATAAATTACAATGAAGAGATCTAGGGCACCTAATTTTACCACGGTAGGAATAATGCAGTATTACGTCTTCCAAATGTCAAAATGTCTCTAAAATCGAAATTTAACAACTCTAAACCGACCTAGATTCTGGTTTAACTTTGACGTTTATTTAAATCGGGTTTTATGCTAATTCATAACATGACATGCAAGCCGATAAATTAAGTTAAAGCCTACGTTGAGTTTAAATCTAAAATTAAGTAAAAGCTGCAAGTCACCCTTAAAAAAATTATGAATAGATCAAAGTTCTAAAGAGTTTCTGGCATTGTCGTTACATAGATGACTTTTTTCACAAAATTCCAAATAAAAATTAGATCTCAAACTATAATAATATGACAGTTGGGGGATGCGCTTAGCTAGCCCGCGAAATTCATGTTGTCATGTGTCATGTCGTATGTTCGGTCGCAAATCATATTTTGATCATACAACATACAATTCATAGAGTTGTATTGATAATTTTAATGATTTATAATTACGTAAATACATGTTCGTTATGATTGTGAATCATATTTTGATCATCGTACAACCTGATACTGACATGCAAATTGTAAAAAAAACCTAAGAAATTTTGAATTTCGCGGGCCACCTTGGCGCTTTCGCCTTATGGGACACAACTTTCGCCCTCTTCCCTACGCCGTATATCAATGCAAGTTTGTTCTGCGAACATGTTCGCATTGACATACTGTCAGCTGTTATTCTAGGTAGACTGTGCCTACTATTGTATCAAATAGTAGCGAGTGTTTTGTTTAGCATGTCGGCGGAATGAGATAACAAGTGGTAGGCTTCAAACTGCTGGGTGCTGTTTGCGTCTGGAATCATCTATACATACAGCATAATTAATAATTATTATATACAAATTTTTGCGACTTACGAGTTGTAGGCCTTAGGTTCGAACCCAGACAGGCGCTTTACTTTGTGTAAATAATTTCATCACCACTGCTCTCAAAATGGTAAAGGAAAACATCGTGAGGAAACCGGCATGTCCTAGAACCAAAAATTTGAAGACATGTGACATCTACCAACACGCACTGGGCCCGCGTGTTGGATTACGGCCCACTCCCTGTCACAGAGAGGAGGCCTGTGTCCCAGCAGTGGGAACATTTTAGGCTGATTATCAAGTCTAGATAAAAACCAGCGTCAGGCACTAGCTGTCTGGCATTTTTGTTGAACTGGGCCTTTTTGGCGCAGCCGTGAGGCGCACTTTCATTGCTAATTTCTTACATCAAACTACATTTTTTATTTGAATTTGATTTTTTTTATCTGCTTTATATTGAATTGTATGCCTTTTAGTCTGTGCTAAATAATTGTATTTTCTTTCTTCTTATTACGTATATAATAACCCGTTTATTTATAAACGCTGCTTAAAGTTAAGAGACATATCAAAAAGGTATGGTAAAAGCAGACACTAATTATTACTTAACTTTAAGCAACGTTTATAAATAAGAAGGAAAATGAGGATGGCAATAACAGCAGACATTTGCTACCATTTTGAAGTGAAGTTTCTGCCTAATGCTTATTTTTTAACAACAACTCAAAAAGTCAGTAATTTGGTGGAATAGGAAACGTCAATAAGCCAAGTCAATGATGCTTATAGAACATTTACACGAGGCCAGTTGACGAGCCACTCCACTACGCCAAACCATTATTGGCGTTGTGTAAATAGAGGTAAATAGAGACATTTCATTACACTAGAGTGATTTCTAATTTTTCGGTATGGCTTGGCCTAGTTTAGTGGAATGGCTCGTCAATTGGCCTCGTGCAAATAGACCATAAGAAAGGAAATATGTAAGTACGCCTTTGCAAGTTTTTGTTTTTATGCGTGAGTACTGGTACCCTTCTAACTACAATCAGCCTAAGATAATGTTCCCACTGCTGGGTCACAGGCCTCCTCTCTTCGAGAGGGAGTGGGCTGTAATCCACCACGCGGGCCCAGTGCGGGTTGGTGGATGTCACATGTCTTCGAATTTTTGGTTCTAGGACATGCCGGTTTCCTCACGATGTTTTCCTTCATCGTTTTGAGAGCAGTGGTGATGAAATAACTTATACAAAGTACCTGCTTGGGTTTCAACCCTCTCATAAGTCGCGGCCGTTACCACCGGGCCACCACTACTCTTCCTTCTAACTAAGGCTTGACTTAATAGCAAGAGACAAATCTAGAATGGCTATTTACTCCACGGCGTTAGAAGGTACTTCTTCTACCAAGATGACATGTACTTAATCTTGACATTGATTTTAAAGTAACGAATACCTAATATTATTATTTTTTCTAGCCTATTCTGTGTCCCACTGCTGGGCAAAGGCCTCCCCTTTCTCCTCCCAAACCTTTCTGTCTTGTGCGATCTCTGGCCATGTTGGCCCTCCAAACATGATCAGATCGTCACCTTCGCGGCGGTTTACCTCGACGGCGATGTCCTCCCTCAGGCGTCCAGTGGGTGACGATCTTTGCCCATCTCTCCGGGTGCATTCGTGCGACGTGGCCAGCCCACTTCCACTTCAGCCTGGCTGCTTTTTCTCCAACATCCGCTACTTAAATTATAGAGCGCAGGGTGGTGTTATCTAATTAAATTTTTTAATTCATATTGGACATATTGTAAACCACAAATCTTAAAATTGATATTGTACTTAGAAAGAATGACATTTGAATATCTATACTCTTATTTTGTGGTAAAATGTATAGGTAGAACTTAAAAAAATATTAACACCATATACTATGTAAAACTACATCATTACAAATAAATACGTTCTGTTTCTAGTTAGGTACGGATACACTTGACTAGTCCCGTATTACAGAATTTCACTGAAAGCTCAAGCATTTAAGCAAGAGAAATTGGTTTTAAGTAATGCTGGAGTGAGTGAGGTTCTATAATACCTAAGACTGCAGAAACTATCCTAATTTGTCCTGGTTAAGCTGCATAATAATAATCATTTTATTTCAGAGAATAAACATCCATAATTTGTTAGTAAACATTAACCTTAATGACTGTCAGTAAACATGCAGATTGGACAAAAAATGGACGAGTGAAATCAAATTTCCCCGCAATGACATTCAGGAGACTGTTCAAACTGCCCCAGACCCTCTGCAGCAGTGACACGGCACGCTTACGTCTGAACGTCGCATAATAGCCAGATCACTTAAAAAATATCACGAATTAGTCGCAGCAACAAAATCGTAAAAATGTCAAACCCCCGATCATTATCATAACAACATCCATTTCGTCAACCATGAGAGCGAGGCACCGATGACATTGTCGACGAAACTTATCGTGTTTCTCGTTAAATGGTAATCGATACAATATCGAGTAAACTTGAGTATCGCATGTCGAGGAAGCGACGCAAGGTCAGAGGTAGGAAGGTTACCGAGAGGGTGCAGTGTCTATGGATTTACTTGATTTTTAAAAGTATCTACCTACATAGCTTGTTTTAATTTAGCAAGGACGTGGAATGTACCATCGCGGATATTTGCGATGAACCACAGAAATGAATAAAAATAAAAATAGTCAATAAATCATTCAATCAATTCAAATGTCTGCGGTTGTACCTAACCCTGAGCTTGCTACTGTCAGTTGATGGATAGGTGATCATTATTTATACTACCTACACAAGTGACCAGCCACAGTTTGCATGGTTTTTACGACACGATAAAACATCTAGATTTTTATACGTAGTTTAATGTATTATGCACATAAACCATCCGGAATGAATTCTCTGAATGATACTGAAAACCCATTAAAATCTGTTACGGAGTTTAGTAGAACAATGCGGTCACACAGACACGAAAAGTGACTGCATAAAGAAAGCCGTATTTTAGCGACGAGAGACGAGTATATTCGTTTCCCTACAAATAATAAAAATAAAATGAAAAATATATTTTGTGTCTGTCTAAAAATTTGTATCTTGTATTACACAAGACAAGACAAAATGGTAAAATAATATAGTATAGTGCAGTTTTTAAGGACTTTTATTTTATTTATTCTGAAGAACTTACAATTACGCATTATACAAGATGAAAGAAAAAAAATCAGCTGTTCCCTACATTTTGACGAGTTATGCGAACACAAATGTAGGTCTAGACTGCCTCGTTGGTCTAGTGGTTGCAAATGCTACTGCTGTGCATGAGGTCCTGGGTTCGATTCCCAGGTCGGGCAAAGTGTTATTGGGTTTTTCTATCTGGAATTTTTCATGGGACTTAACTGGCGAAATGTGGGTGTACCTACTATAGGTACACCTCTGCCCCTTCGGGGAAACAAGGCGTGATGTTATGTGTTAAATGTAGGTAGCTGATTTTTTTTCACGATTTCAGGTTTGGTTCCATAGTAAAAGTTGTTCATACTGATGAGTACAATGACCCCTTAAGAGGTTGTGCGTTATTTATGTTACACCTTGTATATTTCAAATAAATAAAACATAATGGGTTATACGAATGTGCAACCAACATCGTTCTCCACAGATACACAAAAACATAACATAACGACTGTGTTCCCCGAAGGGTTAGGCAGAGGTGTACTTACCTATAGTACAACTACATTTCGCCATGTAACGGGGGCGAGCCTTTGCCATCAACCGTGCACAAATCCAAACTCGGGGCAGCTGCTCAGCGGCGATAAGTCCCATCTTTGAGGAGTGGCTGGAGAGGCGCCACGGCATCCTCACCTTCCGCCTGACCTAGGTCCTCACTGGACACTGGTGCTTCGGGAGGTACCTGTTCTGGATAAGGCGGGAGGAAACGCCCGGGTGTCACCATTGTGTGGATCGCCCGGAGGACACGGTGAAGCATACGGTGGAGGTCTGCCCGGCTTGGGCGGAGCACCGCCATGTTCTCGCTGAAGCGATCAGGAGAGTACATGGGAAGCCATCACCTCCTTCTGCGAAGCAATAGTGCTCGCGAAGGAGGAGGCGGAACGCGTGAGGGAAAGGCAAGTTTTTTATTTTGGTCGCCGCAGGAGATGCCCTCCGTCGGGAATTGACAGCCGATTCCCGGCCACGGTAGGCGCGGGCTTGTGGACGGCGAGCAATGGGTAGCTCGCCGTCCTTTAAGGACCAGGCCCGGGTCGACGGCGCGTTGTCAGCGCTAACTGACGGGGTCCGCTAGGGCCGATGCCAGCTAGGGTCGCAGGATGTTCGAAAGAGTTACCGTGGCCCCTGGCACAGGCAACTGAAGGAAGACGGGTGGGTTTAAGTCAGTAAAAGTCTGACACGCCCTCCCGCTCCATCCAGAGCGGGAGGACATTTGATGAAAAAAGGGCGGCTGCTCAAAAATTCCAGATTAAAAAAAACCCAATACACTTTATCCGACCCGGGAATAGAACCCAGGACCTCATGCAGGTAATAAAGGATCTTTCTATCAATACTTGGCATGTCTACATCTTTCATCATATCTACAGGTTAGATGAGCACCGCATCTGACCTCTAACCATAAAGAGAGGGTAATTTAATGTTTTGGATGCTCTAACTGGGATTATTAAAATTGGCTTAGCAAATTAGGTACTAAAATATTTATAAGGAACAGATGTTTTTTAGGCCTTAGACCGTAGTACCGTGTAATGATTTTTATATTAGGAGGTATCCTAATGATCAACACAGCCTGCTGTGCCTACCCTCATACCTACATTTGTGGTTACAATATCTCCTTTAATTTAATTTAATTCAAATCGTAATACTAATTAAGGAATGGTACTTACAGCAACCCGTCAGTTTATGCGCAAATAATCTTAAAGCTGATGTAACACATGTTTCTATAATTTGAAGGTAGACATAAAGCGCTTTATTGCTTAAAGTTTATTGTCTGACGACTTGTATTTGAGGTTTTAGTATGTTTGGTTTAGAACAAGAGTTTGGAGTCATGACTACCTTTGTCGTCTTGACTTCTTGGGTTCAATACCCGGGTCAGGCAAAGTGTTATTTGGTAGGAAGAACCTCTTTGAAACTCTCAGTAGCAGCTCCGAATCATGATTTCGTCCAGTTAATGGCAAGTTCGTCTCCTGGTAGGTTCGAGTACCTGACGACTTGGCTTGTCACTGGCAAAATGTGTACTAATACTTGGCCAGAGGCTAAGCATTGCCATTTGGTTACTTTCGACGACATATTTTAGTTTTTTAATACATAGTTTTAGTTAGCTTAGGATATTATATGTTTATGTTAACAATCGTTTAGTAAACTATATCAATTATTTATTTACATAAATAAAAATATTTCAATTCAGACTATTTAAATATCAATATTTTGTGTGTACAACATTATCTTAAAACTATGTTAGGAATGAGGTAAATCACAAAACTTACCAAATTGTTCAAACACGTACATTCAATGCTTTTTCATTACCAGCTATTAATCAATTAAAGCTATTATACCGAATACTGCTCGACATTATTATAATATCGAAGTAACAACCACTATTATTGGTATCGAGTTCCCTAGATTTTGCTTATTAATAGTCAGATTACCTCTATTGTAACGAAGGGTTCAATTAATAAGATGAATGGAAAGCAATCTTTCACAATAAATAACTAAAGGAAATTGCCCTTTGAAGGAAATCATTAGTAACGAAATATTAGGGTTCGGAAAGACTATGTAGCTGGGTAGGTAGATAGCGTAGATAAGTTTGGCACCAGGCACGAAGAATATTCCCTATCTCTTTGGTAATATTTTTGGTAGGTAATCTGATTTTATAATCTTAAAAAAAAAACTATAAAAGTGTCCATAGATTTTGTTTAAAAGGTCATTTTTATTGTCATTTCAAAGTAAAACTGGTGTCTATTACAAACAAAAACATTATCCTGTAATCAGAAAACAAAAGAGTCCTTGACTTCATAGCATAGCAAATACCTACAGACACAAAACTAACCTGCCTTAACAACAATATTTTTAAGAATAGAACAATAATCAAGAAGGTCAATATTATAATACAAGGTGTAACAGGACGATTGACATTCCTTTAAACCACGTAAAGAGAGTTATGTTCTTTACCCGTATACAAAAAATCAATCAAATCCAATGAATACTTTAGCCACAGGAAATTATTTTTCATTTTCTTATTTTTCAACATGATATAGATCTGAGTCCGTAATCATAGGTAAACATTGCCGCCGACGCGCCCCGCACCCCACATCGTACCGTTGGTCAGTGACTTTTCGTGGATAAAGCGTGTTTACTTTTTATGCAGTTGATTCTGCTATTTATTTTATTTGAATACTGCAATTTTTTAATTTTCCTTTATCTAATAATCTTCGTGTTTTAAAATGTTTCCGTGGACTAGTACTGTGCTCGTTTTCATTTAATGTCGTACGTCCAGATACACGTTGTATACTCTGGGCGAGCTTAGAGAAGAATTGGCATACTTAGTCTTTTCACTAGTCACAAGTTACAACACTCATTTCAGTTACGCTTGCCTGGTGCCTCCTTCCAATACTATTCAAACTTTTCATTGTTTCCTTCTTCAATAAGTATAATTAAGTTACTTAAAGGTGAGTATACACTAGAGCATTTTCTCGAACATTTCCATTAATGTAACGTAACGTTCTTACGAATTTTTTATTTATTATTTATTTATTGTATTTTATTGTGAAACGTTGGAATGCGCTCGTGCCATTTCTTGATGCAATGTTCCACAAATTCGCTCCTTTGCAAAATTAAGTTGTAAAAACGCGACGGTCGTCGTGCTCGTTGTTCAGTTCGTGACACATAGCGGCTCGATGTTTTTGTACAAGTAAATTCTCTAGTCTGTACTCACCTTAAGTTGAAAACATATTAAATACTTCTAAGTACCATACTATATCCATAACTTTAAGTTTAAAGTTGAATATTGAAGTAGCTGCTAAGTTTAAGAACAAAGTGCCTGATATAACTGAGCGAGTGAGTTTGCAGACAAGCATTCATCTCGGCATCTTAACTTTTAAAACATAGTTGTATGTTTAGACTATGTTTGGGTTTTATAAGCTTTTATTTTAAAGAAACTTAAGGCGATAAGAGAAAAGATTTGGAAAGAATAGGTTTAGTTTCTTGCTGAACAGATTGCCAAAACACGGCGAGTGAGAGCTGAGAAAGATGCGTAAAGTTATACTTAAATTCAGATGTGTATATGTCGCAGACTTTAGAAGTAGCGCGGCACCGCTCGCTTTGCTCGCTCGGCTCGCGCGCGGTTGATCACAGTTCTAACCTAACCTAACCCATTTGGTTGGGATGCCCTGACTTAGTTTCTGCGACCAATTCGACTCGCGCGCGGTTGGTCACAGTTCCAACCTAACTTATAACTGAATATCATTCAGGCCGCTAGTTGAACGGCGCCGTTTAGTTAAAAGGCTAAGCTGTTAACTGAAAGTCTAATTACGCTAGTTGGCTTGGACATATACATAGATCATGTCAAAATTGATTAAAATAAGTTATCAATAACACCAATCCAATATTATTATGATGAGAATTTTATTGCTTTCACTGACTTTAAGATAATATTGCTTCCTGCTTTTAAATTTATCTTGCTGTTCGAACATTAAATACATAATTAAACCAAGGATTTACTTGTGCTTTATGCATAGGCTACTGTATTTTATTATTTACTTATATACTGAATATAAGGTTAAAGATAATATCTCTGTTTAAAAGACTTCTGTCTGCTTAGTGTGAGTTTTTTTAACTTCACCATCGCGTTATTCTCAGATTTGTACAGCTCTGAGTTAGCGCCACCTAGTGCCATACGCGAGAACTTAAAATTGTGAGTGTAAGTTTTTTATTTTACTTTGTAGATGGTGACGATCGATTCCCACTCGAAAGTGAGCTCGTAAATTAGCGTGGCCCTGTGATATCGCGAGTGCGAGTTACAATTTTGACAGCTCGTATAGGAAACTTGTTCACTTTCGCTTAAGTAAAATGTTCACTGAAGGATTTGTAGTGAGAGCCTTGTAAGTGTGGTGAATTTTCAAAGTTGTTTTATTTTAATTCATTGTGTGGATTAAAGATAACAATGGCATCACGTTTATATTTTGCTTGGAAGATGTTTGAGACTCACTAGGGCACCAGATGAGCGTAATTACATATCCAGTGTTCGTGCAAAAGCCCGTGCTTCTGGCAATCCTCTAATAGATCTTCCGGAGGCCGAATTTAAGAGAAGATATCGGATCCGAAGAATTCGATCATTTGTCAGTAGTTTTAGTATCACCATTACCTATTAAGTAACAGAGTTAATTATTTCCAATTCTTCATGCGTGACATCCTGCCTCTAGCATTTGTTGCAGGCTTGGTGAGGTATCCATGCCTAGAAAACCAAACAAACTTAGTTATTTCTGCGAAGTTTACACATCATAAGTTCGCTAAACACCAAATAGTTTAAATTCCACTTGCTGCTCCATAAATGTCACCATCGTAACAAATTGGGACGAACTTGTCTTCATTTTTAATTAAATAAATAAATAAATGTTTATTTGTACACTTAGAAGAAAAAAAAACATGCATAAGTACACAAGGATTCAAATTGTGTACAACAGAGTCACGAATTAATAGTATATCAGAATCCAGTATGTATTAATCCAAATGACAATCTTCAAACACGAAATATTATAAACAAAGTCGTTATAACCAACACAATGTTGATAGATAGCCGCTTTCATTAGGAACATTGAATATAAATGTAATTCTATGTGTTCAGTTAATCGGACGACACGTACGTGACACCAACATGAGAAAAATAATGAACGCAATTCACGGTGACCAAACGGGTTTTGGATGGTTAACTTTAATGGTAACTCACACTCGCTTGCATACGGTTGTCTATGCGTTTGATGTTAACTCTATTTACTCGATGGTAAAGTCATTCGAACAATGTTCTCAAACTTACACTAAGCACACTGTTCTGATAGAGAACGCAAAAAAAATGCGCCACAATTAACAACAGAACAGCTTCATTCCAACAAAACGTACATAATTATAATTTTATTCAAAGCACTTTATTATTCGGGAAAGAAGTCGGTACAATGAATCTCTGGGACATTACTCCGACTGGCTTCGAAGTTTCAAAGGACGCGGAAGTGAAACGGGTTGA
The DNA here is from genome assembly GCA_947568875.1 of Fissipunctia ypsillon. Taxonomy (NCBI): domain Eukaryota; kingdom Metazoa; phylum Arthropoda; class Insecta; order Lepidoptera; family Noctuidae; genus Fissipunctia; species Fissipunctia ypsillon. The sequence goes on from OX387649.1 coordinate 22,222,346, forward strand.
CTGTAATACAATATTTTCTTTACTAAAATTAAATGAGCGTAGAAAAATTGTGTTGGATTTTTTTGTGGGGCTGAATTGTAAAGACTGGATAGTCAGCATTGGTCGTTTTTGAACTGACTAAGGCTGCATTCCGAATTACCATAATAACCATAATCGCTCACAGCGCTCACATCAATAATTTGCGTTCCGATATAGATATCACGACTATGACAGCTGAGAGCTGTCAGCAATTCGGAACGCTTGTGAACGCGTTCACAGTGCACTTGAATTCTCACGGTTAGATTTCAGTATTTCTTTGTGTATCACCACAAACTTCTTCTTCTTTGGTTAGGTGGCGGCTGTAGCCAGAAGCACAATTTCGAAAATGCCACGTTAGTTTAAAAATATGTTGCAACTTAAAATAAAACAGCATAACTGTCATTTTTGACAGCGCTCACGGTGGTAACAATTTTGGGCATGGTCAGCATTATCGCAAGATGGCGCGTGTCATGACGTCATCTATGACGATTCACGGGACATCGTTATCGCGCTCACGCTACTCCGGAACGGCTGTAAGCACGCTCAAATTGATTACATCGCAATTCGGAACGTACCCTAAGGTGAGCCAGAAGTACTTCGTTTTGATCAATTGAAGAAGGTTCTCAAGCCATTTGTGTTTGGCTTTTATTCACGTATTTATTTTGCAGACTGCCTCGTTGGTCTAGTGGCCGCAAGCACTACTGCTGAGCATGAGGTCCTGGGTTCGATTCCCAGGTCGGGCAAAGTGTTATTGGGTTTTTCTATCTGGAATTTTTCAGTAGCAGCCCGAAGTCTAGATTTGTGCTCGGTTGATGGCAATAGGCTCGCCCCCTATTACATAGGACTTAAACATAACTGGCGAAATGTGGGTGTACTATATAGGTTCACCTCTGCCTAACCCTTCGGGGAAACAAAGCGTGATGTTATGTTATGTTATTTTGCAGTAGCGACCGTGCGCTTCGCACGGTTTTCCCGGCTTGACCACACATCGTTTCTATAATATAAGTTAGTTTGATAAGTTTATTCAACACATATTAACCTATTGACCGTTCTAGTCGGATTAATACGAGAAATGTTTTCGTGCTCGTGCCGGTTATAAAACGAACGTAGGTTCTTAATTTTATTAATACGACTGAGAACCTATGTATATGTATTTTTTTCATTGTACGACCCTATTTGTCATAGATATTTCTTTGTCGATTTATGAGCTGGGCACAGCAAGTCCATCTAAAATCTAGGTAAGAATCTAGTCATAATTGTTCAGCCATCTTATTAAAGTTAAGAAACTTCTTTACTAAATTAAGGACGTTCCGTACTGTCCTAGCAGTCGAACGATACAGACAAAATTATAACTAATTATTAATAAGGATTTTTCATTTAATATACCGGCTTAACAGTAATAGTTTGTATCCGTCATATTCGGATGAAAACGTCCAGCTTTTGCGTCGTTGTTTAAACCAATGGAAAAGAATTGTCGGAAGTTTGGCAACATGTGGTCTGCACAAAAACTTGGCGCGAAATTGACGAGTGTGTTGTGTGGACGGACGCTGGCGTTTGTTTTGTATTTTTCTTTTTTGTTTGAATTTAGAACGCTTATAAAGTGGACAGTTTCAAGATCCGTCAAAAAATTAAAACCTCATTTAGACAATGGTGCCTAATAGTGCTAGGTAGGTACTAACAGCCAACGTTCCGCATACTCATCTTGAAGGCGATAAACGCATAGCAGGGGTCACTCAATAGGATGCACGTTTGTTTTTGATTTGATTTTTTGCTAATATGTTTTGTTAGTTTTTGTTACATAACCTGTACTCACATAAATGCATATTGTCTCTAATTGGGTGAAACCAGGAAGGGGTGTGTGTGGTCTGTCACTAGCTGCGCTTCTGCAGAAATATTTTCTAAACTGAACATGCTAAAGTTTTGCCGATAGTACACACGCAGTGACTCGCTAGTGATTTCAAAATCTCACGTCAACACACATATTCTGACATCCCTAGCGACAAATAGGTTGCCAAAGTCAGTGTATGGAGGTGATATTTTGAAATCGCTAGCGAGTGGGCCAGCATTCCAAAAAGCATAGTGTAGACATCAAAAACACATCGTCTAAATGAGGCTTTAGGATCTGATAAAGCGTTGTTATCACAAGAAAGCATTATTACATGGAAAGAAAGATGAGAAAGAAAGATTTGAGAGTAATGTTTTCTGATCAACAATCAGGACATAAATGTCAAAAAAAGAGCATAATGCGAATGACCTTCATCATATTACGCTGAAAAATTGATTCGGTAGATATTAATAAATCATTTGTTAAATGATTGATGTTTGTTTAAAAAAAATCATAGAATAAAAACCGTGCACGCACCTACCGACCATCGTTACTATCTCAACAAAAGAACTTTTTGTAGTTCCATCAATCAGTCACAAATGTTCCCACAACACTAACTTAGTCATACATTCAAAGCTACCATATTTGATGAAAAAAACTAACATAAAAGAGACTTTGTACAAAAGAACGTTGTCAAAGTTGGCCAGACACAACTGTCAAGACTTTTAATAACATTGATTGATTGCTTTCTAATGAAATGGATGACAAATAAACGATTACAGGGGTTTTAACGATAACGCTATGCGTAATGGACCCCGTTTATGTTTAAAGATAAACATAAATACGTCACGTTCTTTTGTACTTAGAGTATTTCATACTTTCAGACAAATTATAAAAGGCTATACATAATTAAAGGTCATCAAGCAAAATATGATGTTGAAGTTAAACTTTTTATTTTTAAACAAAACATAACATCACGCCTTGTTTCCCCGAAGGGTTAGGCAGAGGTGTACCTATAGTACACCCACATTTCGCCAGTTATGTTTAAGTCCCATGTAATATGGGGTGAGCCTATTGCCATCTACCGAGCACAAATCCAGACTTCGGGCTGCTACTGAGAAATTCCAGATAGAAAAACCCAATATCATTTTGCCTGACCTGGGAATTGAACCCAGGACCTCATGCTCAGCAGTAGCGCTTGCGACCACTAGACCAACGAGGCAGTCAAACACCAGTTAAACACCTCAGTGTAATATTTATTATTCGTATAACTAACGTGTTTATAAAGAAAAGAAACATTTTAATAATTATGCCGTGCTTACTGTTCAGTTACCAGTGTCTCCTCCCTGCTATTTCGCTCGTAGCCCGTAGCGCTGTGTGCTACGGCGTAGCACAGGACGCTACACCGTAGTTTCTCCGTGATTCCAAAAACAGCAAACGTTTTAGTTACCAAAATCGTTTTAATTTCAAAAGGCCAATTAATGATAAAGGATTTTATTTCTGTAAGTAGGTTTGTACAAACACCGTTACACGTCAATCACATTTTTTTAAACTAGATGAGGTCGCGTTTCCTATCTGACTCTGAGACGAACGGCCGAAACAAACTCAGAGGTCACTGTGTCTTTTAAAGTCCAGACATAATCTTGGTCAGATCATGTGAAGACCATGTAGGTTGGTTGGTTGGTTCTTTTTATTTCCACCAAAAACAACCTCATTTTATGTCCAGAAAACACCATCCATTCCAAGGTTGCCTGGAAGAGATCGCAGTATAAGGCCGCCAATTGTATGTTTTGTAGTTTATAATTTAAATAAAGGACAATGCCAGAGACTCTATAGAACTTTGACCCATCAAATAAATGTTGGTTTACAAGTATGCCAAGTGTAGCATTCTATTGCTGCTTTATTAGTGATAACTAAAACACGTTTAAATGTCTTTAGATTTTGCGGTTCCTGTTTAAATCTAAGAACAATTATTACATTTAGGTTAGGTACCTTAAGTTTAGGTTAATTGCAGTTATAATTGTAGAAATAATTAAATAAGTGCTGTATATTGTTACAACGCTATCCTAGGATGTTTGGCTATGAAAGGAAGGAATGATATAACACCGACATCAACCTTAGTAATACTTTTGACTTAGGACATAATTGTAGTACCTACATACCTGTTGCAACGATTTCCATTTTACGAGAAGTGTTTGCAGTGCAGATTGTAATGAAGACACAACATGTCTTTGCATCCTGTCGACGCACAAGTGCCAATTTAAGCACCTCAACATCGTTAACCAAGTCGAAAGTAATGGTCAGAATCCGTAGCGAATAGCACAAAGTCGGCGAGTAGGCGAGAGCGAGTCCGTATACAAAAGCGAAAATCGTCGTGAAAATATAACAGTAATATGATCACAAAAAACAAACAACAATGCAAAATGTCAATGAATGACTTTTTGACATAGCTAATATTAGCACGTCAATGACGTTTCATTACACCTAATCACCTACTAGGGCTCAAATGCGAAATAATGATGAGAATATACATTCATAATAATATATACCTAATATTATTAAAAAAAAACATTATTTTCATGAACATGTATATTTCCAAATCCATATTAAAATCCATTCATAATACATTAATAGATGTTATTTTTTTATGAAATAATTCGTTTGGTTCCACGTGTATACGTACTAAGTAACGCAGATAGTCGCGATCGATATAAACAGGAAATGGGTTGGGTTTTTAAATTCCTTTTATCATTAACTTTTTAGCCGCATCATTAAAAGAATAATTGTTAAGTAACCAAGGGTCATATTTTCATGCGATAGTTTTGATAAATTTACATTTCTTGGAGATTAATGTAAGGGTGGGGCAGGATCTGGCATTGTCATTTACATTACTTATAGATATAAGTAATGTTTAATCTGGTGTACAATAAAGTATATAAATAATGAATAAATTCGTGTCTTAAAAAACAAACTTGAAACCTCCTTTGTTAACACCACAATAAAATTAAAAAGTTTTTATCCACTTAGTGACCCAAACGCAAAAAGATTTTCACTCCGTATGATACGTTAGATAAGATTGATGAAACCTCTTTGAAACTCGTGTGAGGACTTCAGAAGCTACACAAAGAGTTACTAAGATATTCGCATCGTGTATCCGAAATTTTGAATTATATTTTGTACACAATTTTATCAAAAAAGTCGGGCTTCGTAAGTTTTGGAAGGTTAGCAAAATCTTTTTGCGAAAAGTTTTATCTGAAGTGTGAATTTGGCGATTAGGTTTCAGGGGTCGCGTCACTATGTGTGAGTGAAGAGTAGTATGTTTTAGAGCTTTGCAATAAGGATGATGCGTATGTAGAAAAAAATGTATTCAGTCCGTCAGTCAGATAATAAAAAAAATATTAAACACGTATTTTTTGCTTTATCATATTAATAAAAAATGACTTAAATAAAACGCATTAAAGTTGGGAAGTGGGGCTCGCTACGTCACAACTAAGTATAAAATCTAGCAAGGCGTGACGTCATGCCATATTTTAACTCAATTTATCGCCATAATCTTTTGGTAACGTAAAAAAAGAAAAAGTGCGTGTCCAATATTTTTTAATGATCTGCCTGACGGACGAAAAAAATGTTTACTCATCATACCTCTTGCATACTTACAGTAACATCATTAAGATTAAATTTCACCTGTATTCAACGAAGAGATTGGCAAGATGTTAAGTATACCCACATTTGACAGTTATGTTAAGAGGGGTGAGCCTGCTGCCATATTACCACACACATATGAATTTGTAGAACACAAACGCTAGTCTCTTAGCATATGAGTTACTAGCTGACCGACACCTTAACAATCCTAATAAACCCTGCAAATGGTCATATATAAAGTAATACCTTATTTCACCGAACTAATTTGTATTTGTTTGATCCTGGGTTCGATTCCCAGGTCGAATCATTGCAAACTATAGTTTTGTATAAATTAGAAGCATTTTTTCAATTTTGTAAATGTGAGTACCATGGAGCGGTTTTATGTTATGATGTAGGTATGTTGACTTGAAAGAGTATGGCAGTCAGTGGCGTGCACTCCATACATGCAAATAAGCTCTGCATACCCTGTAGTCCTACACATACATGCCCCTCTAAATGATAAATAACTATAATTCAAAAAAATCATGGTAATTTAGCTTACGCGCCATCTATTACTTTTTTTGGAACTAACTCGTTGGAGCGGCGAACATCCACCGCCGCGCGCACCGCGCAGTCAGCGCTCCCGTGGGCAAAAGCATTACTACGCCTTGCTTATTCTTCATACAACGCATCTCGTGTAGTACACAGCAAAAGTGTGACTGTGTGCGTGAAAATGTGTGCGTGGGTTGGAGTTTTAGAAGCATAGCTTACATTGCAACCCGTCCAAATTGAGAAGCCGTAAAAGCACCGCTTAATTGTTCATTGCAGAGGGTCGACTTTTTTTAGTCGGATTGACCAAATGTTCGACTATTCTACCAACTAATTCAATCTTTCGTATTAGTTCGTAATGTAATAAATTACAAAGTTTTTTCGCCATATTGTTTTTTTTTGGCGCAACTGTCGAGTAATTATTTAACAAGTTTATTGTAAAATATGGAAAATTATACATGTGAGACCTGTGCTGGCGAAGTGTGTTTAAATAAATTAAAATCCACAGCGTTTTCGTCGTTATCTTTTGATTCTTTTGAAAAACATCTAGAATCCTGCTTAAAGTTCCAAACTTTTAGTAAAGGAAGAATAGAGACTAGTTTGAATAGCCAGTTAAAGTTAGATATTGAAAGGCACAACGCGAAAGTTGAAAGAAATAGAAACATTTTCAAACGGTTGATTGACGTAGTTTGTTTTCTAGGTAAACAAGAATTAGCATTCAGTGTTCATGATGAATCCAGCTTGTCGTTTAATAAAGGCAATTTTCTGGAACTTGTAGATTTCTTGGCTAAATAAATATGATGGGAATTTGGGAACCCACTTAAGGTAGGTACAACAAGCTGAAACTGGTAAGTTTTTTTTTTCTTGTGCATACCCTGTCTGAAATCTCTGTGCACGCCACTGATGGCAGTTGAGAGTATGTCATGCTCACTTAAATGTCTCGCTGATGGTGGCGCGTGTGTTGGATCATTCGGTTCCCTACAAAATGGATGGTGCTGATCCACGCGTCATGTTCGTGAACGGGCGCCGTCAGTGGAGACTGGTCATCTCTTAGCTGCCAGGGCTTATTTTTAATCTTATATTTTGAATTGTTTTTAATTATCTATTTTTTACATTGTTCTCACATATATAAGCAACAAGAACAATGTACCCAGGATTTTGTAACAATTTTGATTTAAAAGAGTGTCCATGGAGTTTCTTGCCCATTCTTCTCCATAGAGATCTACGTTTTGGAATGGGCGACTAGCTTTAATTTTCTGACTAACTGACTAACTCTTTAACAATTCAAAAGTGCCTGTAATTAGTTTAATTGAAATAAATGCTTTGAGTTTGAGTTTGAACAAAGTGTTCTTGAGTTTTTCCATCTGGAATTTCTCAGTAGCAGCCCGGAGTCTGGATTTGTGTCCGGTTGATGGCAATAGGATCACCCCCTTTACATAGGACTGAAACATAACTGGCGAAATGTGGGTGTACTGTTGATACACCTCTGCCCAACCCTTCGGGTAAAACAGGCGTGATATTATGTAATGTTAATTTATTTAAAAAAAAACCCTTAACAATACACTAGTGCAAAAAAAGACTCGTCAACGACACTCCAGCATGACGCCTTAATAAAAAACCATCTAAAAATCTACATACATACCCATAAGTTAGACAAGATACGTTTATATAAATACATATATGTTATGTATTTTTATATCCCTGTCTTAGGTACGTAAATACTCCAGACATAGACTACAGTACCGAACCGTCTCTGTACAGTCAACCACTCGTCAGTGGTAACAATTTGGCGTTAGCAGCGTCTTTATTTCATAGCAGTAAGGGTGATTTTCGTAGTGCCAGTGACTGATGTGTGGTTGACTGTACGTCGCCATCGTAAAACACATCCTTTGTACACGTACGGAGAGACAAACTTTTTTTCATAATCACGAACATGAAATGCTTCCCGAGGCGCCGTTTGTGAGGTTTATACGCTTTCTGTAAATATGGTGGGCGGTGCTTAAACCTGTGTTTATAGACGGATATGTTAACGGACATTTTATACTTGGTCAAATTAAATTAGCTAGCGAAACTTCGCATACGTGATAGGTATCAATATCTAAACATGATAAAGCAAAAAGTTAATTAATTTAATGATATTTTTTGGGGTCGTCAACGGCAGTGTAATTGAAATATCAGTTTAAAAAATCATTTTTTGTGTAAACTTCACAGACGTGATAGGTATTGATGTCTAAATACGTTAAAACAAAAAACAAAACAGATTTCTCAACTCATACTTCAAGTAACAATACTACCAGCGGTCGTTGACCCGAAAAAAATTATCAAATCTTTTTTGTTTTTATTTTATTGTGTTTAGATTTCGATACCCATCAAGTCTTCGGTAATCAGGTGAGTTGGAAGTTCTATGTACTACATGGAATTGTTATCCGAACTAAATTTGTGGGGAATAAAAATCTAAATCGGTTAACGGGAAGTTGAAAGTGAAGTGAAAACCTAATTAAAAGGGGTATTTAGATTTCGTATCAAGCCGTGTGCTTCTTAAGAGCGATTTTAATTAAAATTCTTATGCATAATCAGGATACATAGGTCTAAAAAGTTAATTGAGAACAGTTTCGAAAAATAGTGTTACAGCTAAATTCGACCGATTTTAAATTTTCCATAGAAACAGAGATTAGCAATTATCATTTTTTTTAAATAAGACATTCCGAAAATGCTCTTAAATAACTTTTTAGACCTATGTATCCTGCTTATGCTTATGAAGTTTCATTAAAATCGGTTCATTCATTTAGAAAAACAGGGACTTGAAAGTTTGTATGAAATGGCGTACGTCGTAAACGCTCTTAACTTATTATTCCTAGTCTCCCGACAAGCACACCATTATGTACCTACAAGACATCATAGATAATGACATTTCGCACTTACCCAGACATATAAATAATCGCATACAAAAAAAGTAGGGAGGAGTCGTGGGACATGTTGCTTTCACTGTATATTTTGTACTGGCTGTTGCGCGCGGCTTCACCCGCGTGGATCTCAATATTTGCCTATTTGAATCGGATGTTGTTCACAATTTCATGGGTTTTAATTTTTTTTTTTTGCGCTGAACCCAAATTCTGTTACATAATAAAAGCCTTAGTTACTCCATATAACAGCTATCTGCCAGTGAAAGTTCCGTCAAAATCGGTCCAGCCGTTTCGGAGATTAGCCGGAAGAAACAGACAGGCCGACAAAAATTTAAAAAAACTGTTTTTTTGTTATATATTTATATAACACCGTATATAATTTAAAATAAATTTAGTAAAAAGCTGTTATTTTGACATTACCAACAGACACTTCAATTTAATTTATTTGTAGTTATATATTAATACGGAGCCATCTAGTTTGGTCTCAAGTTTCAAATGACAAAAGTTTTTCTTTCTTACTACAGATGGCTCTGTATTAAAAACAAAAGCCAAAACTGACATCATTTAGCTTTTTGTTACGTCACAATTTCTGTCAGTTAACTCCTACCACAAGCCGCGTTAAATAACAACGTTCCAAAAAAGTAATTAAACCATGAAAGAAAACCAGTCACCACCTTATTACTTACTGCCATGAACGAAGCCCTTTCATAATAAAATCTAAGAGAGCTCACGTTCACGCTCACTAATCCCCGGGGACAAGCAGTAAGATAGGTTGAACTAATATGGAGTGAATGGAGTGGCAGGCGGCTAATCAGTAAATTGACAGGCGATTATATACGAACACGTATTAGTTATCGATTTAATTGAATTCTCGGATGGATTGTTTGTTTGGCGGTGATGTGGTGGTGACTCGATGAATATACAAGATGTAACATAAATAACACACAACCTTTTAAGGGGTCATTGTACTCATCATTATGAACAATTTTTGCTGTGGGACCAAACCTGAAATCGCGAAAAAAAACAGCTGTTCCCTACATTTTGACGAGTTATGCGAACATAAATGTAAGGAGCAGCTGATTTTTTTTTCGCGATTTCAGATTTGGTCCCATAGTAAAATTGTTCATAATGATGAGTACAATGACCCTTTAAGAGGTTGTGCGTTATTTATGTTACATCTTGTATTTTAACATTGTTTGTCAACTTGGCAGCTTGTAGCGATAAGATAACTCATTGTGACACACTATACCTACAACGTGCCACAACAATGGCGACATTAATTTAACACACGGGTGAGGCTAGTGGCCAGTAATCCCAAAATATAATAATAAGATAAAATAATTAGTAAATTGAAAAATTAAAATTTTCAAACAAACTAAATAATAAAGCTCTCTGTTTCCTTCAATTCTTCCACTCTTGGCACATTTTTAGTTTTAATTTCATTGATGCGATGTTATGATCCGTGACCCCGACAAATGACCTCTATGCTGTACAGGTTGCTCCAAGATCCTAGTTTAGAAAATTATAAATAAATCAATAAATAACAATGTATAATGCAATCAAAATATTTTCATAAAACGAAAACGCGAAACTGTACACATGTGTTAAATTAATGTCGCCATTGAAACGGCACGCTGTTCGTACAACTGTAAAAAAATTGTTTTGTTTTTATTATCCACAGTGAAATATAGGTATATAATATACATTGTAATTATAAAGTTTACATAACATAACTTCACGCCTGTATTCCCGAAGGGTTAGGCAGAGGTGTACCTATAGTACACCCACATTTTGCCAGCTATGTTTCAGTCCCATGTAGTAGCGGGCGAGCCTTTTGTCATCAGTCGGGCACAAATCCAGACTCCCTGTTGCTGCTGAGCAATTCCAGATGGAAAAACCCAATAACACTTTGCCCGACCCGGGAATCGAACCCAGGACCTCATGCTCAGCTGTAGCGATTGCGACCACTAGACCAACGAGGCAGTCGATAAAGTTTAATACAAGTTTAAACTCTAAATAAAAGAAAATGTCAATTATAATGGTCTACATAATTAAATGTATACTTAAAGAGTCGTATCTATCTTTGTAACTGCTATCCGTTATTGCCACAGTAACTTTTACATAAAATATATTTCAAATTATATCAATACAAGCATTAATATTGTGGTTTTTATGTTACCGTGAAAGATGTCCTAACAAAATGTCGGTAAAAAGAAAATGAGAATGCCGCATGTACTTTTATGCGAAATTTTATGGCAGCCTTAAAAATAAAAGCCGTGACACCACCGTCTTAGTTTAATATTTAATGTAAAAATTCTACACCTAATTCCTTCTTAATCCCTTCATCACTTTTAAATAATATAAGAAAAGCTTGTGGACTTTGGTTCGAAACAAGAATCTACTATTTACCAAACAGGCTGTCTTAAAACCTGAAATCATAATCTAAAACCGCTAACAAGCGTGGTCTATGCAAGCTTTACCTCTTATCATCTTCCTGCCCTAGTCCCATGTTACGTGGGGTCAGCGCAACATGTTTACTTCTTCCATTCTCCTGTCAACCGTCACGCTATCATTCACTCGCTTTTCTTTCATATTATAGAGGCATGAGGACTGTTCCTCATGCCTCTATGGAGGATCTTCCGACCAGACGGGTGTTGTGTCTGATGGGCTACTGCCCGACGGTTGATGTCGGGATGTTGTATATATGCTAGTCGCGCGGTAAACTCTGATTGCGCGATGCAGGATTTTGCGTGACGTCAGTGTGACGCCTTCCATTGTGGCGATGTAGATATGCCGCCACATCACTCCCCTCCGGAGACCGGAGGTCGATAGTGGGCAGAGTCGTGTATCTTGCGATGCTTGCCAGGGCCAATTGAGGTTCCAGTGAGTCGGAACCAGGTGCCGCATAGTTCACGGTGAGTCGGAACTGTCTGCGGAGATGCCCCCAGTAAGTCGGGGTAGCGCTGCGTTATGCTCCAGTGCGTCAGATGTGGTACAGCGCCGGGTTGAGGCTGACTGCCGGCGTCGACTAGGAGAGGTTTGAAGGGCTCTGCTTGTTTGACCGGCCGAGAGTGCAGCGTGTTGTGCCAAGGTTGCTGATGAGGCTGAGGGTGATGACCAGGTATGCGCGGTCGCTGCATGCTGGTGGTCAGGATACCCGTTGAAGCCGTGGGTGCTGGCTGGTTGTGTGACTTGCCGCTCGAGAGCTCAAGGAAGTGATGATGATGACGTCACGCTGTAGTAGTTGCACGAAGGCTGCGCTGACGTTCATGTTTGGGGTCACCAGTATAGAGGTATGAGGAACAGGATGTAAAGTTATTTCATCCTCCATAGAAAAGGGAGGATCCTCCGACCAGACGGGTGTTGTGTCTGGTGGGCTACTGCCCGACGGTTGATGTCGGGATGTTGTATATATGCTAGTCGCGCGGTAAACTCTGATTGCGCGATGCAGGATTTTGCGTGACGTCAGTGTGACGCGTTCCATTGTGGCGATGTAGATATGCTGCCACAATATCATTCATCATACCATCCACCCATATTTTCTTTGTCCTTTCTCTCCCTCTCAATCCATCACCATTTATATTCGTCAGCCTTTTAGTTACATGTGTTTCATCTCTCCTCATTATATGCCCATACCAAGCCAAAAGATTACCATTAAATTTTTTGTCACTCCACGCTTTATCTCTGTAAGAGATAAAGGTTTTGCCCTGCATCAAGAAATTTACAAGCAGCTATTAAAATTTGTTATTGCAAACTTATAATCTGTTTCAAACTTCACGTTTTCCTCCACCGTTTGAGTTGACGACAAGGAAAATTATAATCGCTTTCATAAGCCTAATAAATCTTGATAAAAATATGCATTGGAAACTGGTAAGTAAACATTTATTCATGGTTGTTTAACTTTTTCTGTTGTTTGCTGGGGATCCGTTTACGAAGGCAGCATCAATCTTTGTCAGACTTGAGGAGTTTGCATGAAATGTATAGAATTATGTTTACAGCGATCGGTTTGAGATCGATTGTGTTGTGTTTAGGTTAAATTATAGGATAGGTTAACTGTTACTAATCGGATTATGTTAGCGCTAAGTGGTATTTGTAATAGAATTAGTTAGATACGCATGACCTACTTATACTTTGTATATAGCTTAATATAGCTTATTAAGTAGTGATTTTAGGGCTGTTCTGTAAGCGAACGCTAGACCACCAACAGCTACAATTAATCATGCCATCAATGATGTTCTGACATGTCCACTTTGTGCTCGGAGTTTCCCGGTCAAAGTTGGGTATGCTAGTCACATGAGAGCACATGGCACAGCAGCACATCCAAGCTCTCAACCACCCTGAGAAGTCATTGAATGCAGTCGCTGTGGCCAAAATTAGCTAGATGGCATCATCACCACCATCATAACAATTAAATTCAATATGCTTAAGATTGGTGGCACATGGAATTAGTCAAGACTTGCCTTCCTTAGTATTATTTCTGCGGCATAACCAACCTTTTAGAGATAAGTTGAATTTTAGTTTGACTTGCGACATACAGACCCGTAAATGGGTTAGAAAATTCTGTCTTCACTAAGCTATCGCCCCGGAACCATTCCACAACGGGGCTTTGCAGGAAGCAAAGTGATGGGATGGTGGCTTGCTTTAGATTCTTAAAAATTGTCATACATTTCATAACATCGTGAAGCTGGAGAAAGAGTATAATACTTAAAAACCGCCCTGTTCGCATAAACGTAAAAATATCGCAGTGGGATTTTATCACGCACAGGATTTTGAACTCTTCGGGTTAAGCCGAGCGTTGAAAATCCAACAGTATGCATCCCAGCGCGTCGAAAAAATACACTGTTGGATTTTAAACTCTTGGCGCTAAACAGAGCGTTGAAAATCCAGTGCGCGAAAAAAAATTGCCCGAGGGTACCCGAGTTAAGGAACCACGAGGCATATTATGGTACAGTTATTAAGTCGATATGTGCTAGATTTTTTTGTGCAGTTATAACTTCGTAAATTAAGTCTAGATCTCTTACTTGGCCTTCCTTAACCTTTTTGTTTAAAGGTTTAGGCACATTAAAAAGTCGTAAAAGAAAATCTCACTAAACGAGGTGTTAACATCATTCGTCATTTGGCAATGACTCAGCATAGAATACGATGGGTTATGTTAAAATCTAAGCAAGCATGGTAAAGCAATATATCTGAAAATATACTAAAGCTAAAGTGACAATTCGACCCTCAATAACATCCAATTTGCATGCATATTTCCCTCTGTAGCGCAATTTTCTACAACACAGCAACCCACAAAATGAAAGTATCTACATCACAAAAATCCTAAAACATTTACATAAAATTGTCATAACGCTTTAAATCAAATTCAACCATAACGTTCCATTCAACTTCCTACTTTGGATCAACTTTCGTAGGGTTGGAAGTCAATTGTCAAATATTTACCAGGAACACAGGGCAATTATCTGGCGCTTCTCATATCTTTTCGGATGAACGGTTGTCATTAAGTGTACCCTTTTTAATATATTCTGTTTAGGACTCCCTTAAATCGTACGTTTGTTCGTAAAAGATAAAATTAAAGCTATTTAACTCATTTGAATAGCTAATATAATTTAGATAAAGTTAATTTGTGGCTACATTTACCTTTTGCTCATTTATTTCCTTCTGTTTACGTAGAAAAGGCCACAAAAATAATGTAGGTATCTCAAATCAGGGAAACCATTAATCATCTAACTTCTAAATTGACACACCCAATGTTCACACAATTTGAGTTACCACGGAATCGGAAAAGAATTGTGTTGCTTCCATACTTTCTATCAAATAGCATGTATCCAATATTGTTAAAAAGAGGCATACTTTTTGAAACACCATATTCTGCTTTATACTCGGTACGGTAGTGCTGAGGATCGTGACTCTTCTTGTTAATATATTGTCCTGGCTTGGCGCCAATTATATCAGTCCTGGACAATTCTTGAAGCTTCCCGAAAAGTTGGCGCCAAAGATTGGAGGATCGGTTCGGTCCACCATTTTTGTCGTCGACCCCCTGGTTCCCCTGGTCTCTTTCCATAATTATAACGAACGAACGACCATATAATGCGACATAATATTGTTAGTTGGAGACAAAGCACGCGTGAAATGACACAGATTCGCTAGGACTAAGTGCGGAAACCAAACCCCTAACATAGAACATAGATGACACAGATTCCAATTATAATAACAATCTTGATTAAGTCGCAGTTCAGTTGAATAATTGATAATTTATAGTAGTATATTAATGTAAATAGCATTTCTAACGCTTAGGCTTTTCTGAAAAAAAACGAGGAAATTGTTATCACACCTAAATCTATTAAGAAAACATCTTCATAATTATCTGAAAATTAGATGACTTGTAAAACAACGATTCAAATATTTTCGCATCCAAAACCATGTAGGTTTCGCTGTCAACAGGGAAAGCGCCCAAAAGGCTGGCAGTATTGCCATACTGTATAGCAATGCTGATTCTTTGACCAAAAAATAGGCAATAGAGAGTCAACCAACCGCTTGGCGATGTCTCGAAAAACTAAGTGGGTACTCAGACCCCATAGCCCCAAACGGCTCGAACATTTAAGTCCCAATAAGATTGGAGTATTTGCGCCGTTTGAGGTTTTCCGCACCTGCAGCAGTCACCCCAGCACAGCCCGCCGTGCGAGGAAGATGGGATGGCGCAAGGGTGTCGAGACACGTTGCATCCCACACCAAAGGCCTACATACTTTCCAAGGCTACATGGTCATTCCGTCTGGTTTCTTCCCATCGTCACGTCCGATCTAAAACAGCGGGTACCCGGATTACAAGAGCACGACGGATGAAGTCATTAAAGCTGGCGTGCCGTGCTATCCTGCTTTTACTGCAGTATAGATCATGGTATCCGAGGCATGGAGTCGACAACTTCACCGCACTGGCAGCGATGCGGAACCACGCAAGGAGTGCTCAGACGCAGACAAGTTGCGAGCCGGAAGGTGGTGTCACCCAGCAAAGTGCCTATGTTGGGTGACCGTAGCGCCTGAAGCCAGAGGTCTGACTCTCATTGACCCACAGCCAGCAGGCAGGCACGCTTATCAGTATCGGTAGACGTATTAATAAGATTATTGTAGGCAATATCAACCTACAATAATCACATTTCGTACTTGCCTGTTTATATGACGTCAAGAGACCTCAATCTTCATCTTGTATATCTATGAAAATCGATGTGTGTATGTATCTATGTTCCCTGTGGACTCCAAAACGGCTGGAGCGATTTTGATGTTTTCAAGCAATCTTCAAACTCCCAGTGGGCAATGCTTTGAAGTGTAGTAGCAATCGGATCAACAGAATTTTTTTTTTGGGTTTTGGTAAATTGTGTCGTGTTTTTTCCTGAACGTATTTTCATTACTTACTGCATAACATCACGCCTTGTTTCCCCGAAGTGTTAGGCAGAGGTGTACCCATAGTACACCCACATTCATTACTTACTGTTATTATTATAAGTATTTCTTTTTTTACATATTTACATAATATGATATATAGCCTATGTACATCTGGAATACCTTATGTACCTTTTAAATGGTGAAAGGATTATTCAAATAGGAGCTATGGTTCCGGAGAATACCCTCCACATAATTATACACAAACTTACAAAATTCGCTCTCTCTCATTATAATATATTAGTATAGATACATGTAGTGCTAAACTATGCCGCTAACACAATATGTCAAGCCGTTGCGCTGAACCGGATTAATTCCCGGATGCAACATAATATAAATGAAACAGTTAATGATGATTAAACCGTTAGATAAATGAGTCACTCTATTGTTAATAGTGTTGTCTGTTCCATAAACCTTCTATATCTAACCGCAGCAGGTATAAACAAATTATATTAATTATAATTATATAATTATGTATATTCTGCCCATCCTAACCTATGGTGCTCAGACCTGGTCGCTCACCGAGTCGCAAAAGTTCCGCCTGGAGTCTGCCAAAGAGCGATGGAACGGAGCATCCTAGGCGTAAAACGACAGGACAGAATTCGGAACACCACGCTGCGTTCCAAAACGGGGATAATGGACGTAGGCAAGGAGGCTGCCAGGCTAAAATGGGATTGGGCACAGGGTGCGGGAGGTGCGGGGGTGCGGGTTTGGGTGCGGGTCATGTCAGCCGCATGCACGATGACCGCTGGGCAAAAGTCTCCACATAATGGGTGCCTGAAGATGGACGGCGCCGCCGTGGCCGGCACAGAAAGAGGTGGCCGGCACAGAAAGAGGTGGCGGGATGACCTGGACGCGTACCGTGAGGCTTGGTTCGAGGTGGCGCGGGAAAAGAGATACTGGAAGGACTTGTAGGAGGCCTTTGCCCAGCAGTGGGACAGTATAGGCTAGGTAAAAAAAAATATATAAGCTGCTATTTTTAGCTAGGGGCTAAAAAACCACTGATTCCCAAGCAGAATTTGACTCTTCCTGAATGGACTGGCCTGCAATAGCCGCGGACAGACGTTTGTGGAAAACGAAGAGCAAGGAGTTTGCCCTACTGGAACATTACGGGCTAGATAGATTAGATTAGAGTAAATTATTTTCCAAACAAAATGGTCGCTCTACAAAACTTGCATCAACATTACCTATAACAATTGGTATTTAGCCTACAATGTCCCATTGCTGGGCACAGACTTTCCTTTTGCAATCCTATGGTAAAGAGTGTCCAGCGGAAATTTTTCGATTTAGAAATTAAATAAAAATCAAACGAATAATTATAGAACATTTATTATAGTTTTGAAATGTAACAAGGGTCTGCGGATTTTATTTCTTAAAAATAATATCATTCGAATGGAGTCCATTTCTCGAAATACACTCTTGTAAGCGAACTCTCATATTGACAATTATACGCGAACAAAGCGCTGGGGGATGGCAGCGATTTCATGTCGGATATTTTCTTGTAGGGCAAATATGGTGCGGGAATTATTACAGTACATTTTTGATTTAAGGTGGGTTACCTTAAATCAAAAGTGTACTCACAAGAAAAAACCACAAGGCGTCAAATCCGACGA
Organism: Fissipunctia ypsillon; assembly: GCA_947568875.1. Lineage (NCBI taxonomy): Eukaryota > Metazoa > Arthropoda > Insecta > Lepidoptera > Noctuidae > Fissipunctia > Fissipunctia ypsillon. Next base: position 22,240,309 of record OX387649.1, read on the forward strand.
TCGTGGTGACGGCTGTCTCCGTAATTGCATATTTATTTTCCAGAGAAAATTTCCCGTAATTTAGACATGGAGACTCTGGCAGTGTGTGGAGTTGCCCCATCTTGCTGAAAATGAGTCCTATTGATGCGACCGTAAAACACTTGCAATTGCGGTAAGTACCAAAATCTCATCAATCATTCGGCAGTATACCGAGGAAGTGACAGCTTCACTCTGATTGAAAAATATGGGCTGATTATTCCATTAGCTGAAATCCCGCACCATACCGTCGTTTTAGGGCAGTGTAAACTCTTCTGATGCCATTCCCTTCGATTAGTGGGGTTTCAGTAACGCATATTTTATTTATTTACGTAGTCTCCGATGTGGAAATGAGCTTCATCACTAAACAATATGTTTTAAAGCATTCTGTGGGTCTGAAAACGTTCCAACATCGTTCTGCGTACATTTCTATTAAAACATAATGGCTGTCATTAAGTTTTTGGATGATTTGCATTTTAAAAGGATGAAGTTTTAGATGTTTTTTGAAAATCACATGCACAGTTGACTTTTTTGTGCTGTGGGGGCGGCAATCTTTCTCACAGATTCCCTTGGATTTCTAATGATTAGGTACTTGTCGCATCTCTGCCACACGTTCTGGCGTTGCTGCTAACGTGGACGAACCTGGAGGTGGCCTATTAACCATTGTTCCGTCTTTTCGAAGATTTGTACCCACGAGTAGATAAGCTGCATGCTCGCACAATCGTTTAATTGCGGAATATCAAAGTGGAAGCAGAAAGCACGAGGCGCTCGAATCAACGATTCACCACACTACAAATATTGTTCCACCGCAAACGCGCGGTGCGCTCCCGACCAATGACTCATGGTTACTAACAAATCCACAAAGATCACGGAACAAACGCTACCTCTCCCGAGCGGGTGCGTCTTATATCATAGTATAAAGTTATTTGGTATATTTTCACAAGATATAATAAACGTGAGTTATACCAACTGTTGATATAATTTCTTTAGATTGAACATTTATACAGGGTGTGGCGTAAATAATGGATAATCCTGTATCTGGGAATGGAGGACCCCAAGCCCTATAATATAAAAAATTCTCAAACCCGAGAGTAATTTATTTTTCATTGCCACCTTTAGTCACTTCCTCGGCCACCGTATTCACAAATGAAGGAATTTTCACTATCTGATTTCTGCAAATAAATTACTCTCGGGTTTGAGAATTTTTTATATTATAGGGCTTGGGGTCCTCCATTCCCAGATACAGGATTATCCATTATTTACGCCACACCCTGTATACTCTAAAACTTATTTCGTATAACGTTAATGGATATAACGTTTATTTAATCGAAAATCATTAGATATATCGTTTAAGATATAATATTGATACCATCATTACGGTTAACACCCCGATTCAGAGCAATCCGATTCGGATAGGGTTAGTTTAGAAGGCTAAGGCTGGAGCGGAGCGGAGCCCCGTTGTTTTTTTTTTATAGTTTGTGGTTATTTGGTTTTTTTCGAAGATCCTAACCCTAGACGGTCGACGTCAGGGGCACCCCGAGGTTCGGTTTGGTTAGGTTCCTTTGAATCCTGCAGACAGAAATAGCAGATCCGCGCAGCGGGGCTCCGTCGACCTGCTGTCAGTTTATGCTTGCATGCTTATAATTAGACAATGTTATAATGTGTATATGTGAAATTTTGCTTTGTGTTTTTTACTAGGCGTTTCATCATATTAGACTAAATAGGTTATATGTCTTTTGAGTGGTATAAGAAACGATTTTATATTCAATGTATGTTATGCTTAAAAAAATTAGTTACTTTATATCAATCGCTTATTATATTAGCTGATCATTATGTAAAATAAAATTATAGAGTCAGTTGTTATATCTTGTCAATATTAGGGATTTTGTAATTATATCATATATTACTTACCCCTCCCGAGCCCCTAGCCGCGCCAACAAACGAGTAACGATAATTAAAACTTGAAAAATTCCCGCTGGACACTCTTTACTACGCAATATGGAGAGAAAATTCAAGAAATTAGCGCTGAAGAAGTTAGTAGTCAAGCGTTATGAGCATAAAAAATACAGTCAGCGACAAAAACTTTTTAGCTTAATCGGAACAGAAGTAAAATTAAAAGATAATTAACTCTTAACTATTTACGAAATGCTGAAATACAATGTATCGAATAATTTTTGTGTCAATTTAGATAATATGTATAAGTAGCAGTGTTAGCCCAGGTCGACGGGTGATTTTTAATCGTACACTGGATTTTCAACTCTCAATATTGAGCCGAACATTGAGAATCCAACAGATCGCATCCCAGCACGTCAAAAAATACACTATTGCATTTTTAACTCTCGGCGCTAAGCAGAGGGTTGAAAATCCAATGCGCGAACTTGGGCTTATTCGAGTTTTTTCGCTAAAATATGCTAAAAGCCTAATGAGCAAGATTGTTTTGAACCGCAAAATGATTGGGTATCGGGGATGTCAGTCAGATAATCAAAATCTTTTTTTCAACATCCCAAAATTACATTATATTGACATCGCATTATTCATGAAATGACAGCAATACGTTAAAGTAATCCGTTCCATTTACAATCAGCCATTGATATCATGAAAACAAAGGGTATAGTTAAATTATATGTCGTATGAAACACGCAATCACTGTGTATTTTATGACAAAGAACGACTGACCTTTGGTAGTAAGAAAATCTAACATTGTGTCCTATTTGTGTGTTAAACTTAACTTTACATGTCAATGGCTCGATAAATGACCATTCGCTTTATCAGTGTCCGTCGACGTTTCTACTGCGAGGTGAAGAACAAGAACCATCATACTATCGGTGTTTAGAAACCAAGGTTTTAAAACAACTTTTAAAATACTTTGTATCAAGGATTCATTCACTATAAATGAGGCGGTTCCGTTCAGAGTCAAGCAATTATGTACAATCATGATTTTGAATACTTAGTGCGAATTTCACCAATGAAACTGAACGAGATCAGCACATCTAAACCGCGTTCAAGAGCTGTCAGTGTCAATATTCCATAGAAAAAAATGACACTGACAACCCTTATTATTATTATCATTTATTTATTCAGACTACAGAAGGTCCATTGTGTTAGTAACAAACTTAACCTATGTTAGTACTTAATAACTAGCACAGATTTAGTGCGCTCGGCTAACGCCCACACAAGCGGGCTATCTGCCCGGGCGGCTATCGAGTGCAGAATGCTGTTGTGACTGTCACGCAACCTGCGAAGTAACGAGGCCGATTTCTTGCGCCATACTGCGTCAAAGCTGTCAGTGCGTGCGTCGGTAAACATTGCCGACGCACTGCAGAAGCGTGGCAGTCCCAGCAGCACCCTGAACGCATTGTTATATTGGATACGCAGAGCCTTAAACTTCGTTTACTTATGTGCTGATCGTGTTCAGTTTCATCGGTGAAATTGGCCCTTACTCTGCTTAGTATTAAAAAAAAACATGGGTGGGAAGGTAGATCTGAAATCCAATTCTCGTAACTAAAAACGTTCAAAATCTAGTCGCAATCTCATCTCAGCGACAAACAAATGACAAAAATGTAGGGAAATTATAGGTATTTTTGACATATTGAGACTGAGATCAGACTGTGAACGTTCTTAAAATTACGGGAATGGCCCCTCAGATAACTTTTTGACAATGTAAGCCCTATGTAAGTCTGGGCAACATATACTGTACATTAAATGTTTTTGGTGGGTATTTACTTAATTCAATCAAGTCAGCGTCTTTTGAATACTCTTTCATAGCTGCACTTATCCAAGTATCCTTTGTAAACTCTAGCAAATCAGTTGATTTAACTCAACAAAGTATTACAATGTTCGTACAAAAACCGCAAAAAGAACATGAGCCGGTTTCGCAGCGCATAGATGTGAGTCCACGCCCAAAACGCTGCAAATATTTGCCAACAGTCATCCCCCTTTTAATTGGCAAATACGCCCGCATTCTATTTTATTGAGTTAAATATTGGGATATAAAAATATCATAGTCCATACTCGGTTTCGAGTGTTGATTTAATTTGCATACAAACTCGTTTGGTTATAAAACTACTCGTGAACCAATTTTAAAAAGTAATCGATAGATTTTTTTATTTAAAACAACAACAATTGTGGATTTAGTTTTACGGCTAGCACTATTTCTACCAGCACTAGCGTATGAGGGTTTACACAGACTAATTTAGGTACGAGTTAATATTCACTCATTTTTAATATAATGCTGCATTTATAAACGTGGCAGTGCAAGAAGCAAAGCTAAAGGCCCCTTCAAACAGGCGCGATACGCGACGCGAATCGCACGCGACACAAAGGCACCACGAGTCGCGCGACGAGCAGTGCCTTTGTTTCGCGTCGCATGTTGCGCCTGTTTGCAGTAGCCTTAAGACTTAAGCTTATGTAAAAGCAAAGTCAGATAAGCTGGTATGAGTTCATTCAAAATACATAATAATTTAAAAGCTTCGTGAAAGCTTCCCAATATTTTCCACTTGCCTGTTGCAAAAAGAAAGAATACAAAGGCTTTAAAATTAAAACGTTACTTAATAACTTAAAATCTCACTTGAATAAATACTCGACCAAAATCATTTGATATCGTGTTAAGTATCAGTTGACCGCAAATGATCGAATTCACTGTCGTTTACTGGACACCACTGGTTGAAAACAGCAAATCGTATTATGTACAACCAGACCGCGGAGTATTTTAGACTCTATTTTGCATGCCTTATGGTGGGAAACAGGTTGTGCTAGTTGATCAAAGTTTGTGGGAGACTGCCGGTAATCAGGTTACTAACAATATTCAATTAGGGCGCAACAGTTTGGCGAAAATGCTGTAGGTGTTAAATGAAGGGGTAAACAAATTGTTAAGAAATATATTTTGCATATCCAATTATAAAACCTTTATTTTATAATAAAAAAGCTGGTCCAGCCAATTCAGAAATAATAATTATTATAAATATACCGTCCAAAAGTTTCTGGCTCTCATGTTTGCCTATCGCCACCATCCTTCAAGCGGCGGCGCTGGCACTCAAGTGTGCACAGACTATGTGCCACCCGTTCCCGCGCTTTTTAAATCTCCATTTTTAATTATAATTCAAGGCTAATATCCTGTGCAGGCAATTTTAGTCTGTGGTCTGGATTCACGTCAACTAAAGTCTGTTTTTTAATCTCGTAGACTAAACTGACATTACGAGTGTTGTCAGTTTATTGCAATTCTTAAATAGTGATGTGGCACACACAACCGAAACTTAGCGTTAATAAAATCGAGTATCGTTTTTTTTATATTAAGTTATCTTGAAATAATGTGTAGGTAATTATTTAAAACGTAATAATACTAAATTAATAATGTAAATGCTTTTTTTTAAATGCTTCCAAACATCATTTGGTTTGGAAACTTGAAAAAAAAAGTTAAAAGTGACGTTTTGACAATGACATTTGGCGCGACTGATATCTCCGTGTGTTTTTTTATTGAAAATAAAGTGTTTTCGTGTCTAATCGACGGTAAGTGGATAAATATTCATTTATAAGTTGTTATTACATCGTTTTAGATAATATTTGCACGAAATAACATCATAGATACCATTTTGTTTGAGCAAATAATGTTACGTAAACAAACAACACTTTTGGCCATACTCTGTTGTAATCATATTTGGTTTATAATTACATCTCTCGTAATACGAGTATAGTTTAGAATTTATAGTATGGTATGTTTATTCAAGAACCCAAAACAGTTTACAATAAGTGCCAAGAGCCAATTGAAACATCAGTGGACCATTTTTTGTGAGCAAAGTCATAAAGCAGCCATAATGGACATTTATGATACAACACATAACACAACATCACGCCTTGTTTCCCCGAAGGGTGCAGAGGTATACGTATGGTACACCCACATTTCACCAGTTATGTTTAAGTCCCATGTAATAGGGGGCGAGATTTATGATACAAATTCGTCAAAAATGCAAAAAAGAGCGTGAAAGGATGTGAAGCTCTTTACTTTATTTAAAAACTGTACTCAAAAGGGGGTACAATATACGAGCACTACTACGTCATTTTTAATCAACATGCAACTCTTTTCAACTTACTCTAAGTATTTATCAGTCCGAAACTCTAAAACAACCACACATCTGTGCGCAGGTACATGCTACATGATACAAAACGCCTTATTCTTGAAACAAAATAATATGAATTCCCTTTTCACAGCAAGAAAAAAATCAATCAATCTACCTAGCCTTTTACCAACTATGTTGGGGTCGGCTTCCAGTCTAACCGGATGCAGTTGAATACAATTTTACATGGATCGACCTGCCTATCTGACCTCCACAACCCAGTTACTTGGGTAACACGATGCGCCTTGGCAAGACTTGTCGTAAGACTTTCGGGCTTCTGTCTACCAGTAACGACTGTCAAAGATGAATGACAGCCGGGACCAACGGCTTACAGCGCGGTGTTTTCCGAGGCACGGAAGGGTCTAGATATGTAGGTAATGAATGGTCATCCATCCACTAATCGACTGCAGCAAGCGTAGCTTAACCTTGGATCGACCCAGTCTTTTCATAGCAACAATACAGCAAAAAGTTATTTCGTAACACTTTCCCAATTTCACACGAAGCAATATTTAGTAGGTACAACGTACGGCTCCAAAAGTTTCTGCGGCATTAAAATGTCGTTAACGACGCAAAATCGTACGTACACATGTCATATATCATATTTATTAGCGCTGTGAAACCGCATGAATTTATATTTCGGTGGCTAGATATCGCTCGTATTTTGTTTTGGTGGATGTTTTTTTTGAAGTTAGCTGTTGCATTGACTGAATAAAATACAAGGTAAGGCCCTTTGTATATGGCACGGTTTCATTACGGTACGGCGTAAAACCGCACCGTAGATAAAACGTCCGATTCTTTATCGTGTCATGTACAAGCTCACACAGCTTGTACATGACACGGTAAACAATCGGACGTGACAACAGTTAGGTACGGCTCAGTTGTGTTTTTCTGTCTTGCCAAGTTGCAGACGTGCGTCATGAATCCATTTAAGAAAATTATTATCATTGCTGATTGAAAACTGAAAAAAGAAAAATAAAGGAAAAGAAGGTTTTGGATACACCCGATCATCTAAATCCCATATAATAATTATAGACTAACTAGCTTTTGCCCGCGGCTTCGCCCGCGTGTATGTTGGAATATATCAAATTAGTACCTACCCTACGTGTTAATCCAGGTTCTAAAACATCTGTATGCCAAATTTCCTCTAAATTCAATCAACCGTTTTTTGCGCCAATCCGGAACATATGTACATCCCGACAAACAACAAACGGACAAAAATTCTAAAAACTATAGTGTGCGTAACAGACTCGTTCAATCACTTCTTTTTAAATATATGCAATGCACAGTTCTGACTTCGTTTCTATTTTTAACCGACTTCAAAAAAAGGAGGAGTTTATCAATTCGGTTGTATGTTTTTTTTTAAATGTTTGTTACCGTTACTCCGTCATTTATAAACCGATTTTAAAAAAATGTTTTTATTTGAAAGGATTGGACTTCCAGATTGGTCCCATTTTTATCCAAATCCAGTTCTGATGATAGAATCCATGAGGAATTGAGGGAAATCCTCAAATATTATTGGCAAACACATAGTGATTTTGGTATTTTCGTCAACAAATCAAGCATTTGCATTCAGAAAGTATGATTTGGTGAAGTGGAACTGATGAAGAAGACCACAGATGGCTACAGGAACTCATCAATGATAAGTATTTCACGGGTGGCGATAAGATATCTCGATTAAGATAGTTAAACGACTATGACGAAGCAAATTTAAATAAATGCTTCTGATGAAAATGGTACCATTGAACTCAGGACAGTAATAAAACAATGTATCCTAGCCGTGTTGGAGCTTATTGGAAATGTCATCAGATGCACTCTGGCTATAAATTATTTTTAACCGACTTCAAAACAGGAGGAGGTTCTCAGTTCTTCAGAATCTTTTTTTTTATGGTTCCCCGATTACTCGAAGACGGCTGGACCGATTTGGAAAATTCTTTTTTTGTTTGAAAGGGTATACTTTCCAGGTGGTTCCATTGTCATCAGGTCAGGATCTGATGATGGGATCCTAGAGAAATTGAGGGAACTCTTCAATATAGGCGCACCTATAGCGATTTTGGTATTTTTTTATAGTAACTTGTGCATTTCCTCTCGGAAAGCAACATTTGTTGAAGTGGAACTGATGGCGAAGACCACAGATGGTAAGATGGCCACTGGAACAACTCAATAATAAGTATTTCACGGGTTGCGATTCCATTACTTTAAAATATTGCTAAGCAATGGAAGCTCGTCACAATGCATATGGTGAAGTGGAGCTGTTGGTGAAGTACCAAGAGAACTCCTCAAAAATTAACGTCCCTGCTTCGGGAAAAGCAATGTTTTGTAAAACGTGATGAGCAGTTGTTATCAGGCTATTGTAACTCAGATAAATTACAAACCGACCCACTAAAAAGTGAACAATAAAAACAACCGACTTCCAAAACAAACACTACAAAGTGAAAAATAACTTTAATTTCGGATGTCAGTGGCAAAAACCTAAAATACAGATCCAAAGACACTGACTTCCGAAAAAGTATTAGTACCGAGTTTCGAGTTAATATGACAGCGCGTTAAAATTTTTCCTTACTGTTCTTACGGTCCTTACGTGTTTTAAAAAACTAAGAGTGACAATTTATATTATTTCCTGAGGCAAATATTGCCATGTTTCAAGTGTATTAACCAAAGGAATAAGATTTTTCATATAATCTGTATCCCCTCTTTTCACCCCCACAGGGGTGGAATTTCGAAAAATCGTTTCGGATTTTTCCACAACTGAAATCAAAGATTTCTTATACCAATTTTTGAGTTAATCAAGCCACACAGTAAAATCCTCCTCTTAAAAATCTAATTACCCCTTCTCACCCCGTCAGGGGTAGTTTGGAAAAACCAATAGTAAGAAACTTTATTGCTTATTTAGGCAAATATTCGTGCCAAGTTTCAAGTTTATTAACCAAATGAATAAGATTTTTCATCTAAACTAAATCCCCGGTTTTCACCCCCACAGGGGTGGAATTTTAAAAAATCGTTTAGGATATTTCCAAACATTGACTCAAACATTATTCATACCAATTTTCGAGTTAATCTAGCTACGCAGTAAAATTCTCCCCTGTAATATTTACAGCCCCGTTTCACCCCGTCCGGGGTATATTTTCAAAAAACCCTGATACACGTTATTCTTTATTTTTGGACTTAAGTATAAATACTGAGTTTCGAGTTAATCGGACTGCGTGTTAAAATTCTTCCATACATTTTTTGACACCCCCCAATCCCCCTCGTGGGGGTAGTTTAGAAAAACCAAAAATTACAAAGTTCATAATTTATTAAGATAAGTATTTGGGCCAAGTTTTAAGTTTATTAACTCAAGGAATAAGGTTTTTCATACAAACGAAATACCCCCTTTTTACCCCCTTAAAGGTCGAATTTCCAAAAACCCCTTCTTAGTGCTCCCCTACATTATAAAAGGAAGCCATGTGCAAAATTTCACGTTCCTAGTTCCAGTAGTTTCGGCTGTGCGTTGATATGTCAGTCAGTCAGTCAGTCAGTCAGTTTCTTCTTTTATATATATAGATTAATAATGATTGATTTATATCCATTTTAGAACAAAATTAGCGTAGTAAGCCGTCACGAAACGTGAAAACATCCGGTGCCGGCGACAAACTCCCCTAGACTGCCATACTGACGTGAATCACGCCGTGGACAGACAACACGGCGCATACCGGCGACGGTGCCGTGTCGTAGTGCCGCCGTGTCGTCAACAAGCTTCCATACTGATCCATACAACACTGACGTCCATGCTACACACGGCGAATAAACCGTGGTTTTTCACGGCAAGAAAAACGTGTGTCTACAAAGGGCCTAACGCTTTTAGTGCCAGCGCAAACTGTACGTCTTGTCTCTCGTCGTTTCTCTGCGTCTCATCGCTGCAACAAGACGCAGAGTTGTCGTTTGCATCTATGTCTGGTCGCTGCAACTAGACGCAGAGCTATCGTTTGCGTCCGCGACTAGTCGTTACGACAGACGTCATGCAGGAAGCGATCATCTTCGATGTCTGATATGAAACCATCGACATCGAACGTACCCATGTTGAGATTCGCAATACAAACACACGTACACCTTCCTCAGCGCTCACAGCAAGACTGACGCTGATCTGTCGCATGCGACTGTCATCGGGCGTGTACGTGCACTGTGCATCTAATCGCTGCGACAATTAGCGAGAGCGTGCGACTCCCCTAGCGTGTCGTTGCGACTCTGGAACTCTACGCCAAGTGTGCGGAGCTTTGAACAATGTCGGCCAGAGCATGTCGTTGCGTCTAGTCGCCGAGCTGTCGCAGTCGCATGTCGCATAGAGTGCGCCGTGTCTAAGGGACAAGACCAGTGAGAAAGTTAGTGGGAATTATGGTCAGGATGGTACTCCTACAAATGAGTAGAAGATGTTCTAGTAAAAGATTTTGTCTTAGGGCGTATCATAATTACCTTCGTACCTACTTTTGAAACAGTAATATTTTGATAATCTCCTGTGTACTTATTGCATAGTGTTAAAAACTATTATGGATGTTGACCCATCATTATGTCACTGGTTAAGTGAGGTATTAAAACCAAAATATTCAAATGATAGCATTTCTTAATATTCTAAAAACGGTTCTACTTCACGGCTTCTAACATTAATTATCAATCTTCACCTCATCTCATTAATGGACCTCCAAAAAAATAATGAAATCCATTAAGTCTCATAATCTCAAGATGACCTACTGGATTACTTAAACTAAGTATATACTTGGGATGCGCACAAAGAAAATCTTACCTACTACCGGTCGAATAAAGTTTTGATTCCTTTATCAGGGGCAAATTAAAAGTTGTCGGCGTTGGGTATGGCATGTCCAGTTTTTGTAGATCCCTCAGTGTGCTCACACAAACAGGTGCACAAATATACAGGGTGTAAAAAGACACATCTCATACCCGTTAACTACGCATACTGCCCATCAAACTAAGTAACATAGGGCAAAAATTATTGCTGGGAAACGACTTTCTTTTTGGTGTGAAAAATGACTTTTTTTTACACGCAATGTAACACGCACAAAACGTAGTGCTTACTGTTGCATACAACAGTATAGGGGTCGTGATGGTATTTAAGGTACAGTTATATCATTTAAAACAGCTTTCATAAAAAAAACGTAAGTAAAAAAGTTGGAACTTAGACCTTCTTTAATATTTCCGTAACCAGAAGGTTCCCAGGTATTGGCCAGAACAAAACAAAATCGCAATGATGGGAAGAACATGTCACTTTCGGCTTCGTTAAGTGTCTTTTTACGCCCAATATAATACAGGGTATATATAATAATAGGTGTTTATGTATTAGTAGTTGTAGAGCACTTTGTGAAGGAGCTTGTAGTGGAAAATATGCGTGGACTGTATTCGCTGGTTAAAAATACCAAGTCGCTGACACAATTATTTGTCAAAAAAGTGAAAAAAAAACGTTATCCTTATAAAAAACCGGCTAAGTGCATATTGCACCACGCACAATGATGGGGTCCGTGGTTCAGATGAGTTTATCCCAAAACAAGCTTATCATTGTAGTTGAACAACATGTTCTCCTATACGAATTTAGGTTTGTAATCGCAAATTTTTTTTAAACTACAAATCAACGATTTTCGGATTTTTTTCCTTTACTTGTGCTGTGATACCTTGCTTCTTGCCAAATTTCATGATTCTAGTCAACGGGAAGTACCCTATAGGTTTTGATTTATTTGTATCAAAATAATGATGTCGCATAAATGGACTCATTTTCTTATTGCTTCTACTTAGAAGCTTGATTTTTTTTAGAGCACCATAGACCTACGTATTTGATATTAATTTCAACTTGACACCTCCATGCGTTCCTGACATACAGACCGACAGACAGGCAGACAGACAGACGAACAACGAAGTGATCGTATAAGGGTTCCGTTTTTTCCTTTTGAGCATCAAAACCCGTTGCGTAGTTTAGAAGAACAACGCGGTCACCCAGATAGACACGATAGCAAATTTAATTTATAATATGTTTAGTTATAAAACGGCGCCGCCGACGCCGGCCCAGAAAGAGGTGGCGGGTTGACCTGGATGCGTATCGTGAGGCCTGGCTCGAACCAGCTCTCACGATGTGACGCAAGAAAAAATTTACTGGAATGACTTTGGGGAGGCCTTTGCCCAGCAGTGGGACAGTATAGGCTAAGTTAAATTGATACAAAAGTATAAATCCTATAAAAAAGTTAAGAGAAAGCTTTTCCAGGGAACTACTACCGTCGTATAGGTACCTATTTCTGGCGCCAAGCAGCGTTGCCGTTTTCTGAATGCCGATATAGCAGCCACGTGATACAATGGAGTTTACGCTTCCTCTGATTTGGTAGAGCACCTGTGATGCCTATAGCATTGAACCCTTGCCGTACCATCTCTGGTAGGCTGCTGCTATACAGTGGAGGTCTGCCCGGCTTGGGCGGAGCACCGCCGTGACCTCGCGAAAGCGATCGGCGGCGGCGATCTCTCGCGTCCGGCCCTGGTCCAGGCCATGGTATGGAGCGAGAGTACATGGGATGCCATCACCTCCTTCTGCGAAGCAGTAATGCTCGCGAAAGAGGAGGCGGGACGCGTGAGGGAGAGGCAAGCTTTGCGCCCTCACGCTCCTAGTCACCGCAGGAGACGCCTTGGGCGTCGGGAATTGGCAGCCGATTCCCGGCCACCGTAGGCGCGGGCTTGTCCGGTAAGGACCACGCCCGAGTCGACAGCGCGTTGTGTTCCACGCGCGCCTCAAAAAGTCCCATGCAGTAAGGGGCGTGCCTATTGCCATCAACGGGACTCAAATTCAGACTCCGGGCTGCTACTGAGAAACTGCAGATTGAAAAACTCAACAACACTTTACTCGACTTGGGAATTGAACCCAGGACCTCATGCTCAGCAATAGCGCTTGCGCCTACTAGACCAACGAGGCAGTTAGACGTCTAAGCCTCGCCCCCTACTCATTGGACGTAAACATAATTATTATTGACGAAATACGGGTGCCATAGACAAGACACCCTTCGGGAAATGCAGTCATGTTATGGAAATAAAAAACAGACTAAGTGAGTGTCGGACCACGCACAATGAAGGGTTCCGTAGTTGGGATGAATTTATCCCAAGAACAATCTTAACAGTGTAGTTGAAAAACATGTTCTCTCATACATTCCAACTGCAAATGTAAGTTGGCCGACTATTACTCTTTAACTTGTAAAGCCTATATACTACTGCCGTGAATTTTTTCACATAGTATCCAAAAACAACTTGTAAGCAGGCAGGGGCCTGGGACACTTAACTCTAACAAAAATTAGCACTCTCTAGCTTAATATTTCGCAAACGGATCCCTGAATCGAAAAATGTTTATGAGACACCCGCAATATTTTTGAAGCGCCTATCAAACGGCACCCCGCACCATGGGATAGACGAGAAAAAAAATTCATCCCCACTTTACGTGTAGGGAAAAAAATTCCCACCAACCACTTTGTCGGCGTGATTAATACCCGTGTATACCCGTGCCAAACTACAGCTTACTAGTACTAAGAGTCTCTGAGCTAAGCCGCGGACAAACAGACGGACATGGCGAAATTATAAGGGTTACTTGTTGACTACGGAACCCTAAACATGTCTAGTAGCTCTGCGGAGGTGTGACGGTCAACTTACACTGGTGGTTATTCTTCTTCGACGCGTTACAATAGTCAGACGCAGACGGATCTGACAAAACAGGCAGCATTTCGCCGTTTAGACGTCAGCAGACGTCAGACCCTTTGTTGACGTTCGTGTAATTTGGTTAATTTAATATATCTCGTTTCGCGGTTTTGTTGTTTTGTTAACAGAGGTATAATTGCCGGCACGAGTCGTGAGCACAAATTCCATCATAACTTTAACTGCCCTCATCAGCGTGCTCTTGTATTCTGTTTTCTATATGTATATAAATATGCTTGATCATATATTGATTACATTGCTCCCACGCGTGTGCTACCTGCCGTGATTGGAAATAAGATTTTTCAGGTTTAAGACTGAAGTTTGTGCTCACGACTCGTGCCGGCAACTATATCAATTTCGAGTATTCTGGTTTGTAAATATGAGTCTTTGATAACATTTTAATGACCATTCGCATGCAGCTATGTTGTTGTGTATGTTGTTCTTTCACACAAAGCAGTGATTCTTTGCATAATTTGAAACATGAGCAGTCAGTATGAGTTAAATTATCAGTTTTTTTTAAGTGAAAACTTAATTAGGCGCGTTGAGCGCTTTTTGGTAGGGGAAAATCTTACGGGTTCGCGACATGCGACATGCTCGCGTTACCGACATGCTAATGTGATGTGTTGCGCTAGATTGGCGACGCGCAGCGGCCTGTGCACAGGTTACTGATTTAAGTTGTCACTTCTGTCGGTAGTCCCCATGACTATTTTTGTTTTATCGTGTTTAAATATTGATACCCATAACGTAAGGATACACATTTTTTTACTGATATTTCAAGTAACAATATCAGTGGTCGTTGACCGCTAAAAAAGTCATCAAATCTTTTTTGGTTTTGTTTTATCGTAGGTATATCGATACCCATCACGTCTGCGGAGTTTTGCTAGCCAATTTAATTTGACCCTGTATTTCTACTGTTCTAACCAGTCTCTGAAAATGTTAACAAGTCGTTAAGCTTTTCCTATATTTGAATAGCTGACCATGTTGATATACTCGTATAAGGACCATCAAAACGTACCTATTTTATATTTTTTAGAGAACTTCAATAAAAATTGCAAAATCAAACAGACCTAAGTGTTCTATCAAACGGCAAACCCTTACCCACAACCTCTTCAAACCCAACTTATCCCAAGTCGTAAACCCTTCAGTATAGTTTTATGACTTGCTCAAGAATCTGTCGTACCCTGTCCCTGACAGATGTCACTCTGTCCGTTCCAGACAGGGTAAATATACGTCTCATAGATTATGTTCTGATTTCTTTTAGTAAAAATGTTATTTTTCTATTGTGTCTTGTTGCAGACTATGCGTAGGGCTTTAAAACAACTAATGAAAATTTTGAACGACACTTAAAGCATCCTGTGGCTGTAGATAATGTATACGCCTCGCCTTCCGACGCTACGGAAAATGCGAAGAGGGATTCTTCACAAATAAAAATATACCTAAACAGATTGCATGATCAACAGCACCCTAATTGGGTAACAAACTACCAATCACAATCTGAATCATTTTGAAAAAAATTTCTAAACCATTGCTTCATAAGTTCGAAAAATTTATGCGAACATACATGTAGGGAACCGCTGATTTTTTTTCGCGATTTCAGGTTTGTTCCCATAGTAAAAGTTGTTCATAATGATGAGTACAATGACCCCTTAAGAGGTTGTGCGTTATTTATGTTAAACCTTGTATAAACTTTTGCCCAAGAATTTCTACAAAATAACGTTATCACTTTAAAATAGGTTCCATAATCGAGTGAAGACACAATCTTAATAACTCTGAAGTACTGGCGACGATTTCATGGCTGGTTGAAAGCCTTTCCGTTACATTAATCCCGCCAACGACTGAAATTTGGATAAAGCGTACCGCTGAAAACCAGTTTTCAGAGTACGGATGAATATTGCAGTCATTTTCGACTTGTCCAGTAATTTAATTTGTAGTTTTCGTTTTAAAATTGTCGCTTTGCATGTTTAAAGTCTTTTGGTTAATAATGTTGGGAGTTTTTACAGTTATTTGGATAGAATTGAAGTTTTCTTTACGGAATACGGAATTAGCAGACACAAGTTTGTTGTTTCGTTTTGTCATTAATACTAACTCAGCTGATTCGTTGTTTTTAGTTGCGATTTATTACACGTAATAATTCTGAGACATAGGTCCTTGATAAATAACATTTTTCTAAGTTGGTAGGCCTGGCCTATTTTTAGTCCAAAGAATCAGCATTGCCATCTAACGTGGCAATGCTGCCAGCCTTTTGGGCACTTTTCCCATTGACTGCAATGCGGATGATTTTTTTGATGCCCAATGAGCTCTTTCCCCTTTTTTATTTTTTATTGTACATTTGTACATAATATACATATATATTTTAGTGTTATCTTGTACCTATATTGTAATTAAGATTTATAATTATAAGTCTGAGACATTTTCTAACAGAGTTATCTTTTATACCGTGTTTTGGTGGTTGCAACATATGCAAAGGTTCACGAAAATAAAAAGTTAGTTAATCTTTTATTTGTTTTTCTCTATAAAACCGATGTTCTACGAAAATCGAATATTATCATCGTTGGTAACTTTGTTCCACCCACTATAACTGAGTACGGGTTTTGGTGTGGGAGTGACCTTTTGTCACAGCGGCCATAGCAGATTATCAGCGCTGCGGTATTTGTTTTTTTTTTTCAAATATCGCAGCATCGTTCTGAGATAGAAGTCTTTTTGGCCTCGCACAGGTCTTCTTTGTTTTTATTTTGTTTTAATTATTTTCATGATATTGTTAGTTTAATGTTCTTATTATTGTTGTATGTCCTGTGTGTGTCCCAAATAAAATTTATTTCTTTCTTTCTTTCCTTCTTTGTGCCATGCTTCCCTGGTCCGTGCGAGCCTCATCCAGGTCTTGTCCACAATCTTTTGTAGGTCGCTCACCTCTCCATTGGACTGTAAAACAAAGAAACAATCATAACATAACATCACGCCTTGTTTCCCCGAAGGGCTAGGCATTGGGTGTAGGTACTACTAAAGAAATAATCGTTATTAATAATAGTAACAAATTCCATAGTCAGAAAATGTCCCAGTATACGTTTGTCAGCGTGTTCAATATTCGCCATATTTGCAGTTTGCAAGGCATTCGTTTGATACAGAACTGTGCTGGAGCCTCCTACCTATTGGGTATAATATTGCTTGGGGTTCAACTTTGACGGATGTGGTTCAAATCAAAAGATTCAGCGTGAATCAAAAAGTTCAATTACAAGTAGAAACAAGAACCGGCCAAGTGCGTGTCGGACCATGCACAATGAAGAGTTCCGTAGTAGCGATGAAGAAAGATAAGACAGAATTATCCCAAGAACAAAGTTAACATTGTAGTCGAAAAAGATATTCTCCCGTACACACCAACTGTAAATGTAGGATGTACATACGTACGCACAATATTGAGAGAATTACCATGTTATTTTAAGACCATAGGACTTCTTACAGGTTTTCCTGTAATTAATAACTATAGAACTATTTTTGTATTTTTTTTTTTCAAAATGTTATATCATGTGTATGTGAATGTATGTGTTTTCTTCTATTTTCTCAAACAACTTTAAAGTGATTTATTTTAAAATTATTTAAAAGAAAACTATTTGAGACCCTCACAGAAAGCCCTTTCATTTGATATATCACACGGTACAGTTTGCAAAACTTTTTTTTTTAATTTTCTTATTTGCCTCCCAAAAGTGACCCACATATTTTAAATTCATTTATTTACGTTACACGTTTTTCTTTGGGTCACAGAAATTTATATGTGTACCAAATTACAACTTAATCGGTCTATTAGATTCGGAGCAAATTGGCTGTGACCGACGGACAGACAGACATACAGGCAGACACACGAGTAATCCTATAAGGATTCCGTTTTTTCCTTTAGAGATACGGCACCCTAAAAATAGTTTTATAGTAGAAAGATATTTAATTTTTAAAGTCGCTTCTGTCTTACAGGTCTAAGGCGCGGACTCCACCAAAGCGGAGACGAGATGAGAGGAGAGGAGATGTGTTTTAAACATATTAACAATAGAATTTCGTTGTTCACACATCTCGTCTCCACTCAATTTGAGTGGATACCACTGAGTGGAGATGTTATCATGTATATATTTTTTTTTTATTTGAGATAGGTTTGCTCTTGACTCTAGTCTAGGTCAGAGGTGACAGAGACAAAGTCGACGATAGAGCGAGCTTACCCAGAAGAAGCCTGTTCACTCTCACTTTGAAGAGATCGGGGTTGTATGCGTTCGGAAACACAGACGCAGGCAGAGAGTTCCACTCCTTTGCTGTGTGTGTATGATGCGATCGAAGTGGTGATGTGAGCTGTACCTCACCAAGATTGACCTGGGTGGCAGTACAAAGCGGAGATGTGAGCTGTGCTTTTAGCCAGCACACATCTCCGCTCTAGCCAGCACACTTCTCCGCTCCAGTCTAGCCAGTACGCATGTCCGCACAGCTTTGGTGGATACACCCTAGCTGAAAAACATCTCTTCTCGTCTCCACTTTGGACATCTCCTCACTTCTCCGCTTAAAATGAACCAATTAAAAACTAGGAAATAAGGCGTTAGTAAGTCGCGCCGTGTACGGATCACCATTAAATAAGGGTTTTCGTGAAAATTCACACCACCAGTTGGCGACTTTGACAAGGGTTCTTCCATTTCGACGATGAATATAAAATATATGATGACGTTTATCATTCGTTCCATTCATTCGTTCATCACTCAGTCACGACTAAAGAAAATATAGGCGCTTTGACCCTTTTGACAGGTGCCCGGACCTGACGTCTCAGTGCTGCCACCTAGTGAACGTCATTTCAGAAAACCCTTATTCTATTGCTGTATCATTGTGGCTACTCATTGGTGATTTGAGTTTGCCACGCGCTACTTTTTGTTAGCGTTGTTGACGGAGTGTCTAAATCTAAAAGATTACTCTTACGTTTTGTTTGTAAAAGATAGCGACAGGTACTCTTATGTTTAATCCGCGCAAGTCAGGACAGTCTTTTTCCCGCGGAGAAATCACATTGGATACTTTTACCAACTATAATCTCTACAGTGGCCGCCGCGTCCTCAGCAGCAGTCCAATATCTTTCAACTTACACCACCAGTCATAATACTATTGTGGTACACACGGCGGCGGCTACAGCATTTGAAGTTGAGCTGCAAATATTTTCATCCACTCTTTTGTTGTTTGGGTTTCAGAAGTGGGAACGGCAGCAGGCTGTTGATGTGGAGCTGTGTCGTAAACTATGCTCCATCTACCTCCTATCCTGTCCTTTGTGTCCCAAAGTGAGCAGCCAAAGTGACCTCTGCGCTATTACCATCGATATCGTGGAAGTGGCGAAGTTTTGGGCTAAAAAAATTTAATAAACTGTTGTACCATCGATATGACGAAGAAGAATTGAACGTTATCAACTCCCTAAAGTATTTGATTTTTGGTGACAAAACTTCAAATTTTATCCTATAACAATGCAAAACCTACCCAATCAAAATGTATTAAACAAATGCTATTTTTATTATAAAGAGTTAGTTCCATAACAAAGGTGCTTTATATTCATGAGTACTGTCACACTTTTTGCTATCATTGTTTGGCGAGATATGTATCGGTACCTAATATCAATGAAATAAAAATGATTCAAACGCGATGTGAAAGAGTTGACCTTGTCATCCATCTTACTAACATTATAATCTTAAAATATTGTATGTTTGGATGTTTCTTACTCAATCCCGCAAAAACAGCTGAACGGATTTGGATGGAATCTGGCACAAAGGTGGACCATCACCTAAATTAGGATAATTTTTGACATCCACACGGACGAAGGCGCGGCTAAAGGTAGTTATTTAAAAAAAAAACTTGTTACTTTTGATTTTTCGATACAGTTCTGTCTGTGAAATTTCGCCAATTAGTTCAAAAATACCCTGTACAACTATAAGTATCTTTTGGTAATATAGTGCAGTTAGTAACATAATGCAGGCCATGCACGATCAAGTTTGCAGCGGACTTGTAGCGGCGTCCAGTAAACTTGATGGTCTATGGCTATCAGTATGCATGACAAGTCTACTTGAAGCAAAAATCTTGATCAAGCTTATAGCGTCATATAAACTTGATCGTGTGCGCGAGCGGTCAAGTATGCATGACGTTAGAGCGAGCAATAAGCCTAGGATGGCTAACACGTCGTCGTCCAACGCTGGTGACGCCATGGCTGCAACTGGTGCGGCATCATGCAAACTAGACGGTATGATCGTGTGTGGTCTATATGGATGCACTACAAACTGGACGCCGGTTCAAGTCCGCTGCAAACTTGATCGTGAGTGGTCTATATGGATGCACTACAAACTAGACGCCGGTTCAAGTCTGCTGCAAACTTGATCGTGAGTGGTCTATAAGGATGCACTACAAACTAGACGCCGGTTCAAGTCCGCTGCAGACTTGATCGTGTATGTTCTATATGGATGCACTACAAACTAGACGCCGGTTCAAGTCCGCTGCAAACTTGATCGTGAGTGGTCTATATGGATGCACTACAAACTAGACGCTGGTTCAAGTCTGCTGCAAACTTGATCGTAAGTGGTCTATATGGATGCACTACAAACTAGACGCCGGTTCAAGTCCGCTGCAAACTTGATCGTGAGTGGTCTATATGGATGCACTACAAACTGGACGCCGGTTCAAGTCCGCTGCAAACTTGATCGTGAGTGGTCTATATGGATGCACTACAAACTGGACGCCGGTTCAAGTCCGCTGCAAACTTGATCGTGAGTGGTCTATATGGATGCACTACAAACTAGACGCCGGTTCAAGTCCGCTGCAAACTTGATCGTGAGTGGTCTATATGGATGCACTACAAACTAGACGCCGGTTCAAGTCCGCTGCAAACTTGATCGTGAGTGGTCTATATGGATGCACTACAAACTAGACGCCGGTTCAAGTCCGCTGCAAACTTGATCGTGAGTGGTCTATATGGATGCACTACAAACTGGACGCCGGTTCAAGTCCGCTGCAAACTTGATCGTGAGTGGTCTATATGGATGCACTACAAACTAGACGCCGGTTCAAGTCTGCTGCAAACTTGATCGTGAGTGGTCTATATGGATGCACTACAAACTAGACGCCGGTTCAAGTCCGCTGCAAACTTGATCGTGTATGTTCTATATGGATGCACTACAAACTAGACGCCGGTTCAAGTCCGCTGCAAACTTGATCGTGAGTGGTCTATATGGATGCACTACAAACTAGACGCCGGTTCAAGTCTGCTGCAAACTTGATCGTGAGTGGTGTATATGGATGCACTACAAACTAGACGCCGGTTCAAGTCCGCTGCAAACTTGATCGTGAGTGGTCTATATGGATGCACTACAAACTGGACGCCGGTTCAAGTCCGCTGCAAACTTGATCGTGAGTGGTCTATATGGATGCACTACAAACTGGACGCCGGTTCAAGTCCGCTGCAAACTTGATCGTGAGTGGTCTATATGGATGCACTACAAACTGGACGCCGGTTCAAGTCCGCTGCAGACTTGATCGTGTATGTTCTATATGGATGCACTACAAACTGGACGCCGGTTCAAGTCCGCTGCAAACTTGATCGTGAGTGGTCTATATGGATGCACTACAAACTAGACGCCGGTTCAAGTCCGCTGCAAACTTGATCGTGAGTGGTCTATATGGATGCACTACAAACTAGACGCCGGTTCAAGTCCGCTGCAGACTTGATCGTGTATGTTCTATATGGATGCACTACAAACTAGACGCCGGTTCAAGTCCGCTGCAAACTTGATCGTGAGTGGTCTATATGGATGCACTACAAACTGGACGCCGGTTCAAGTCCGCTGCAAACTTGATCGTGAGTGGTCTATATGGATGCACTACAAACTAGACGCCGGTTCAAGTCTGCTGCAGACTTGATCGTGTATGTTCTATATGGATGCACTACAAACTAGACGCCGGTTCAAGTCCGCTGCAAACTTGATCGTGAGTGGTCTATATGGATGCACTACAAACTGGACGCCGGTTCAAGTCCGCTGCAAACTTGATCGTGAGTGGTCTATATGGATGCACTACAAACTAGACGCCGGTTCAAGTCCGCTGCAAACTTGATCGTGAGTGGTCTATATGGATGCACTACAAACTGGACGCCGGTTCAAGTCCGCTGCAAACTTGATCGTGAGTGGTCTATATGGATGCACTACAAACTGGACGCCGGTTCAAGTCCGCTGCAGACTTGATCGTGTATGTTCTATATGGATGCACTACAAACTGGACGCCGGTTCAAGTCCGCTGCAAACTTGATCGTGAGTGGTCTATATGGATGCACTACAAACTAGACGCCGGTTCAAGTCCGCTGCAAACTTGATCGTGAGTGGTCTATATGGATGCACTACAAACTAGACGCCGGTTCAAGTCCGCTGCAAACTTGATCGTGAGTGGTCTATATGGATGCACTACAAACTAGACGCCGGTTCAAGTCCGCTGCAAACTTGATCGTGTATGTTCTATATGGATGCACTACAAACTAGACGCCGGTTCAAGTCCGCTGCAAACTTGATCGTGAGTGGTCTATATGGATGCACTACAAACTAGACGCCGGTTCAAGTCCGCTGCAGACTTGATCGTGTATGTTCTATATGGATGCACTACAAACTAGACGCCGGTTCAAGTCCGCTGCAAACTTGATCGTGAGTGGTCTATATGGATGCACTACAAACTAGACGCCGGTTCAAGTCCGCTGCAAACTTGATCGTGTATGGCCTGCATAAGGAAATCTATAAACAAACTTGTTTAACATGATATATTGACCTATATTCTTCATTGCTCTCCCAACTTTATCAATATTGATATTAATCGTTCCTCTTTGAAACAAATAGGAAGTTACTAACGAAGTCAATAATAATTTCGTTTCAATATTGTACGGTGGATATTGTACACTAAAGTTCAGGATATTCAAACCTTAGGAAAATATTGATAAGTGTAACAAGAGTGTAGGCAAACTGGATTCATAATAGGATCTTATAATACCTCATCATCATCAACTCGCTCGTGCATGCTTAATAATACATATATAAAGTGTTTAGCTACAGCTTCAAATAAGTATTTTTAGCATGTAAAGTGCTATGATAATTATTTTTATCATAAAATATACCTAGACTTGGAACTGAGAGAATTTACAAAAATCCATAGGTATGTACTTAGGTACTTTTTAATGATCTTCAATCTTTCTTTTTCTCCCATACGTATAGAACGCTGATGCCGTGGTTAAGTAATAACAGCTGCATGGGTCCGTTCGGGTGCAAGAAAGATTGAAAATCATTAAAAAGTACCTAGGTTGGTATACCTATAGATTTTTGTAAATTCTCTCAGTTCCAAGTCTAGGTATATTTTATGATAAAAATAATTATCATAGCACTTTACATCCTAAAAATACTTATTTGAAGCTTCGATTGTCGATTATCTTCAGGAACCATTTTTTACTAAAAGCATTACAGAGGCCCTCTCCTGATTAGTCGGTGAAACAGCAGTGCAGTATTACGCTCTGTGTACTGAAATGATACCGAACTGCTTTCATTAACGGACCTGGCGTTATGTTTTGGGCATAATTTGTGCAGTATCTCATCTCTTAAATCCTCGCGAGGAAATGTCGTCTTCGAGTGACGAAGATGTTGTGGCGTGTTATATTTATCTCTGTTTGCGAAATAAAAAACGATAGCGCAATAAATTGATGACACCTGTACAGTCACGAGCACTATGTATACACTTAGGGAAATTCAAAAGTGATTTTCTCGTGGAATAACGATAGCAACTTAGAGATGCCTACCTATTTCATAATTCTGAGTGTTCCAAAACACTATGTTCGTAACAACATAAAATTACAATCAACACAGTAGAAGAAAGTCAGTTTTAAAAGTAGCTAAGTGTATACAAGTTAGTGCTCGTGACTGTACATTGAAAAAAATATTAATTGTCGACTATTTGTTACAGAGAGAACTTTCACAGGATGATAATAATATTGTTTATGGTACAGGATGTCAAAGTAAACATATGAAGAGCTCTTAAATCTTGTTGGTCCAGCAATAACAATTTTCAATATAAACGCCTGACGTGGCTCTCTGTAAACACCGGGCGGGCACTGAATGAGAATGTTTCTACCGAGACGCGGTAAACCGAAATAATCCCACCCCAAGCCAATTAAGAAACGCTCATTGAAATATTGGCGCTCGGTGAGCTTTCGGTACCGGGTGTACCGAGCATGCTGATCCCGCACCGTGGACCCACCGACAAACCAGAATAGGGCCTTAAATGTTCATGGCCAAATAAACAGAGTGTTCACTCATCGGGACATGTCTCTATATTTTTGTTCAATTTCTCATCTAACGTTGCAAGGGGCATGTCAAAAGTTTTCATTAAATCTGAATAGCTCCTGAAGAGCCGAAAGACTTTCAAAACAAAATATTTTATTTCACATAATCCGACATGGACACTTATGAAACGTCAAAGCTTATTGGATTAGGTAATAAAGGTAAACAAATAGTAAAAAGCGTTTTTATAGATGACACTTTCTTGTTCAAAAATACATTACATAAAAGCAAATTAAATTTATAACGATTTTTACGAGTTACCTCTTTTATTGATGTATATTAAACTTTATCATTTATTCTTAAACTATACTCTACGTAGATGTAACTACTTGAACACAATTTTTTAGTTAGATTTATAATAATATAATATTTTTAATACACTTCTGGACACATCTATTGGCCCACCTTAGAGTTTAGGTTTCGATGGCCCCTACCGAAATATGATTGCTAGATTGAACAAAAACTGTTGATGCAGTTTTAAACCTGATACATTATACCATCTTTTTCGATCGTATTGTTTTAAATTTGAATTCAGAATACCATACGACATGGAGCTACGCCTAACAAGTCGGATATGCGCCTTGTTAAAGGCAATTGATTTTTGAATAAAAAACATGTTTTATCAAATAAAGG
Organism: Fissipunctia ypsillon; assembly: GCA_947568875.1. Taxonomy (NCBI): domain Eukaryota; kingdom Metazoa; phylum Arthropoda; class Insecta; order Lepidoptera; family Noctuidae; genus Fissipunctia; species Fissipunctia ypsillon. The sequence goes on from OX387649.1 coordinate 22,265,120, forward strand.
TTTAATTTAATAACGCGTGTTGCCTCCATGGGCATCTACCACAGCTCTCATACGATTAGGCATAGAGTTTATCAACCGCTCTATGAAATTTTGAGGGATCATCTCCCATTCCTCTTCTATGGCAGTTTTCAACTCCTGCATCGTCTGGGCAACTGGCTGACGAGCCCTAACACGTCTTTTTAGCTCGTCCCACATGTGCTCAATGGGGTTCATTCTGGGCTTCTGGCTGGCCAGTCCATAACTGTGATGTTCACATCCCGAAGATATTCCCTGACGATGCCGGCCGCATGGGCTCTTGCATTATCATGCATAAAAAGGAAATTTGGGCCCACATAGTCCGCGTATGGTATCACGTGAGGTTCTAAGCACTCACGAATGTACCTTTCAGCATTTAATGTTGGCAGCCGTGGTCCTGTAACAACCTCAAGTTGAGTTTTGCCGCTCGCGGATATACCGCCCCAGACAGTCCATGAGCCACCGCCATAAGCAACCCTCTCTTCAAAGCAGCATTGTGCGAAACGCTCTCCCTTACGTCGGTAGACCTTCTTCCTTCCATCATTGCCATGTAACACAATTTTAGACTCATCAGAAAAGAGTACACGGCTCCAATCTTGCTGTGTCCAATTTAAATGACTGCGTGCGAAATGAAGGCGCACTGTTCGGTGGGCTCGCGTTAGTTTGGGCCCATTAGCTGGCTTGTGTGGTACCATATCGCGTTCTTTTAACCTTCTCCGAACAGTTCGAGCGCTCACAGATACTCCGTGGAAGTCGCGAAGTTGGTTTTGTATCTCAATGGAGGTAAGGTGACGATTTCTCAAGCTGGTCGTCACGATGAATCGATCCTGCCTTTCAGTTGTGACCCGAGATCGTGGCCTTCCTTGGCGACGAACAAAGCCGCCAGTCTCTAGGTACCTCCGATAAACATTTCGGACCGCAGATCGACTTAAATTAAGTTGAGCACTCACGTTTCTTTGGCTGTGTCCGGCCTGAATAAGTGCCACAGCTTGGGCGGCGACTTCAGGTGTAGTATCCATAGATTATTGATAGAACCTCACCTTAATGTTAAGAATAAGTAATGTTTGTTGCAAAACCAAAGATATCAATCACTTTTTCAAGAATTAAATCCAAGTAAACCAATAAAACCAAGTTTTCTTAGTATTCGATTGTTTGATATCAACAAACAGGCTCCAAATTGTCTTTTGTTTCTTTAAATTCTGTGTTCGAAATTCAAAAAAAGACTATTGAATGAAATTGTGAATGTGCCAGGTTCAAAACTGCATAAAAACTTTTTGCTCGACCTAATATAAAATTTTAGCTAGGACCAAACGAAACTGAAAATACAAGGTGGGCCAATAGACGTGTCCAGAAGTGTATAATTATTATATCTCTCTATATTGTAAAGAGCCCAAAAAATAAGTACAACGAACTATAACATTGCTAAATTAACGAGTACAATTGTGACGTAGCTTAACAACTGACTGAAGTGACGGGTATTACATTTAGTCGGTTGACCTCACGCCTTGTCTCCCAGTGGGGTGATGATAATCTGGTCTCTTTTAACGCCACCAAAACACAGGCGTGTCTTTTTACCGCTAAAAGGAGTCGTTTCGATCAAACTCCTACTTTTCGGGGTACATTTGTTCCTGTAACTGATCGGCTCGAGCTCCTAGGCATGGAGTTGACATCATGTCTCAACTTTGGAGCCACCATCGAGTACAAAGCCCAAACTGCGGCCAAGAAACTGGGCATCCTAAATAGGGTGAAGCGATACTTTACGCCTGGACAGCTTTTAACTCTCTACAAAGCGCAAGTCCGATCCTGCATGGAGTTTTGCAGCCACCTTTGGGATGGCTCAGCTAAAAACCAACTTTTCGCGCTTGACTTGGTGGAACGCAGAGCTAAGAGGCTCATTGGGGACGTAAGACTGGTGGATACCAAGCTTCACAGCTTGGCTCATCGCCGCAAGGTTGCCTGCTTGTCGGTCTTCTACAGATTGTACTTCGGTGAGTGTGCTCGAGAACTCCACGACCTCATTCCGCCTGCCCCCTTCTACCATCGGACATCAAGACGCACTGCAGGTTACCGTCCCTACTTAGTTGCTATTCCACCAATTCGCACTAAGCGTTTCAAAATGTCTTTTGTGATGCGCACAGCAAAGGAGTGGAACTCTCTGCCTGCGTCTGTGTTTCCGAACGCATACAACCCCGATCTCTTCAAAGTGAGAGTGAACAGGCTTCTTTTGGGTAAGCTCGCTCCATCGTCGACTTTGTCTCTGTCACCTCTGACCTAGACTAGAGTCAAGAGCAAACCTATCTCAAATAAAAAAAAACCAGACACGTGGTTTTTTTTGTTTACTTTTAGTTAACTACGTAAACCTACGGAGTATAGGTTAACTTGAACTTTCCAATTGGTCGATTCCTAAAGAGAAAAGCCGGTGAAAACTCCAAAGTTATTTTTTTTAATAATTGGCTTTTACAATGTTTTCAAATTACAGCGTTAACAGGTATGGGAGGAGAGTGTAGGCCTGTCAACAAGTACCAGGTATAGAAAATCTAATTGAAAATCTATAGTCTATTTTTTTGTTTTTTGTGAATGGAAAATCATCAAATGACTTCTCCCGCTCTGGGCGTAGCGGGAGGGCGTGTCAGACTTTTACTGACTAAAACCCACCCGTGTTCCTTCTGTTGCCTGTGCCAGGGCAACGGTAACTCTTTCGAACATCGCGCAACCCTGGCTGGAGGACAGTGTAGGCCTGTCAACAAGTACTAGGTACTTAACAAAATAGAAAATGGTCAACAAATTGAAACATTTAAGGGAGACGACAAGACAAACAAGCCTCTCATATCTATGTCATGTTACACCACAGAAATCAAACAAACGCCAGCTCACAACAAGAAATCTATACAAATAAATAAAATTGAAGTGTCTGTTTGTGATGTCAAAATAAAAACTTTTTCCTAAATGCTGAAGAAAGTATATACGGTACTTATAAAAAAAAAAAAAAAAATATAATTTTTGTCTGTCCGTCTGTCTGCATGTTCCGGCTAATGTCCGAAACGGCTAGACCGATTTTGACGGGACTTTCACTGGCAGATGTTACGGGGAGTAACTAAGGCTTTTTTATTTTAGAAAAATAATTAGGGTTCCGCGCAAGAAAATGAAAACCCATGAAATTGTGAACAAAAAGTCGGATTTTAAAAATTATTTTTGCATATGGTAGCCCAATTCTCGAGGATAGTTATAAGTTATTTAACATCACGCTACGACCCTTAGGAGCCGAGCAAAAAGAAAAGAGTCACAAAAAACACGAAGCGAAAACGAAGTAATAGCGCGGGCGGGCGATGCAACGTAACGAGCCCACGAGGGAGTTTTATTAAAATGTGGCTGTTATTTTAGTATAATTATTGTGTTTCTTATGACTTCCACGCGAACGAAGTCGCGGATTACAGCTAGTAAAAAAACATCCATAATGTCACAAAAATGTTAAATAACCTTGAACTCATACTCCTGGCAACATTTCAACAAGTAAAGTATTACAGTCCTAATATTTGGTAGGTACTTACCTTTGAAGGGTTCCGTACCCGAAGGGTGCCAAACGAAACCCACTCAAATGTATTACTAAGCCTCCGCTGTCCATCCGTCCGTCCGCTTGTCTGTTAGTGGGCTGTATCTCATGAACCATAAAAGGTATGAGATACAGCCCGCTGACAGTTAAAATTTTCACAGATTGTGTATTTTGATTGCTGATATAATAAAAAATAATAAAAATTAAATAAAGTTAATAATTACAAGAAACGTATTTTTGTCGTCGTTTTTAATACGGTACGGAACCCTTCGTGTGCGAGTCCGACTCGCACTTGACTGGTTTTATATTCCGCTAACGCCATACGATTTGTGGTTACAATTCGAGACTTTGATTTTGATGTGGCTAGGGTTGTCAAGCGTGAAATTTTGTTGTGAGAACAGTTTAATGATTGAAATATTTTAGTAAACAATCAGTTTGATGATATTTACATGAAATTGATAGAACTAGTTTTGATTGGAACTACTTTCAAATTAGTATTTCTATTTGACTAATTATTTTCCAGGCGACTAACAACTTAAAGGGCGACTAACTATTTGCTTCTATAGAAATAACTTGGCAAAGATTAAATATTTTAACAATAATTAGGTATATTAGATGAGTTTCAAAATTTCAAGGAATTAAGGTAGCGAACATATTAAACAGGGCCAACATATTAAAATCATAAGTGAGGTACTATAAATAATGGCATGGCGACTAATATTAATATAAAATCATCACTTTTAGCCTGTTTTGCTAAATTAAGCTTCGACTTAGTAAAAAGGCAATGAGAACATTGGATGCAAGAGCGAGCGAAACGAGCTCGGGACTTGGAGCACCACGGCTCGGACAGGTTAGGTTAGAAGGGGATGGCGGGGTCGAGAGAGCGAGCGATGCGAACGAACAGACTCCGCCATCCCATTCGTGGTTATTTTTTTAAAAACCATTCAGAAGTAGGAGCCTCGCGAAGCGGGGTTCCGTCGACTGGAGCTCCGCCGACCACGACCACGTTGAGAGTGACCAAGTCGAATACCAAACCAAAAACTCGATGCCTGTTTAAATTAAAACAAAGCTAACAACTGACTTTCTACTTAAAATTATCCTTCGCTGTAGTTGCTAACCTACCATTTTGCTACCGGCTTTAATTATTTTTTTAACACCAAATTCAGATTAAATTGTCGCCGCATTAAATACATGCCTTTCTATTTTATGCCATATGGCGAAATAGGTTCTAAATAAGATATTTTGACACATTTTGGCTGCACGCAAAATCAATTTTAGTCCTCAAAATCTACTGCCTTATTTTTTTTCATGATTATTAAAATTGATGATTTTTTTTAGTAAATTATGAGGACCAAAACACGATTTACAATTTGGCTCGATACAAAAAAGGGCGGTTTCCTCAAAATGAGCATTTTTTTAATTCCATACAATGCTTCCGATTGATCCCGTTACGACACCATTTCGCCTTAACATTTTGTTTGGTAATTGTTTATCTTTCTGACTTTCTTTTTGTTAAACAGATGTTGTCTTAAGGTGGTGAAGTAAACTGCCTTTATCATTCATCTTTACTTATCTCTCATCTTAAAAAAAATCACACTATCTATTATAACTAACCAAGGTCTTTTTTGCAACAACAAAGTAACAATTTAAAATTGCTTCTCTTATATCTTAATCATGAATTTAATAATTAATTTATCTACTATTTTACTATTTAATTTTATGTCATAAATTCAATCCTATGTATATTGCATAAAAAACCACTGATTGGGAGAATACACTAGCTCCTGTAACACGGTTGTTTTTACCTAGCGCAGGAGTCAGGGCTTCCCTTTTTTATACACATTTTATGCCAATAAAGATGTGTTTTTTTTATAACTCAAAAGAAAATCATAAACTGTCTGCACACAGCCATCGATTCTTGCTACCACATTATCTTCCACAACATGATCCTTCGACTTTTTTCATTTACCTGTCGTGACGACCCTACTGTCATGAGGCGTGTCAGCCCTGACCTTGAGCTGTCAACACGCGACGTAACCTGGGCTGTCTCCAAACAAAGTCGCTATATTTATTCCCCGCTACAATGTTGTGGCAGGCGGTTGTACTCGTATTTACAATTAGCAGTAAAGTAAGCTCTTAAATTTTGTGGGCCTCGAAGTTTTTAGTATGATTTTAGTGTAGTTACTGAAATATGGAGAACTTTTTTTTGTGAGCACAACCGATCTGGGTGATATTTTTTTCTAAAAGTTCAAAGTTATTTGGTCTTTGATAAAAATATTATATATTGATATGTTATAATTGTTAAGAAAACGTTTGTTATTGAAATAAAAATTATCACTTTCAACTTCCAAAATTTGAGTCATGAGCAATCTTCAATATTAGCAGACGATTTTCCATGTGGAGGCTAGTTATGTAGAAACATACCGTGCCTGAAACTGTTAAAATAATAATCAGAAAAAATACTTGTCTCAAACTGAAAAACAATGAAAACTAACTCTCAGCTCATTTACGCATCGTAATATTTTTAATATACAGGGTGGCGATTAGGTTATCATATTAATTGAAACCACGCATTCAGTACATGATTCTGGACCCCACTGCGTTGAAATTTTTCGTCGGTTATTAAAAAAAAAAATTGCTGCTCCATACATTTTGACCTCGTAGGTAGGCAAAAATGTATGGAGCAGCAAATTTTGTTTTTTAATAACAGACGAAAAAATTTTACGTAGCGGAGTTCAGAATCATGTACTGAATACGTGGTTTCAATTAATATGATAACCTAATCGCCACCCTGTATGTATATGGTTATCAATTTACCAAATTGAGAAAACCACAATAGACAGCAAATCCACTAATCAATACTAGTCTACACGTTCCAAAATTCAAAATATTCATCACTTCATCGGACAAAACTTGTAAATTCCAGAGCTGCTCCCTAATGAGCTTAACCCTAAAACCACTGACCCTCCGCCGCATCACAAGTAAACAACTAGTAACAACTAATAACCGGCTAATATCCCCAGGTGTTTGCCAGTTGCCGACAAGCAATGTCCTTATTGAGTCGGAAGCCGTCACGACCTTCAATCAACCTGTTGATTGGCCCTTAAGTGGCAGCCGCTCTATCTACTGAGTAGCACCAAAGATTAAGAAAATCGTATCAAAGTGAAACTCACGTGTATTTTACCATTTTCTATTCACCTTCCCACCACCAACCCTCGCTCGCCCAAGCCAAAACAGCAGCGTAAGGCCAGGTACACATGTGTTAGTTTTTAACGTACTTGATTTTCAACTCTCGGTGTTGAGCCGAAGGCTGATATCCAATAGTATGCATCCCAGTGCGTCAAAAAACACACTGTTGGATTTTCAACTCTCAGCGCTTAGCAGTGCGCTGAAAATCAGTGCGTGATAAAAATCACCGCGCTAAAAAATCGCTCGTGGGCTTTCATTTTGACAATTCAATAATATATTTATATTACACAGCGCCGCCATTTTGTTTTTTCAATGCATTTTACAAAATAATGGGGTTAAGCTCGTCATAGGTGGCAGCACTGTTCACCGTCTACGAGCCGCCATTGTTTTGTTTACGTTTACTTTTGTGACGATCACAAATCAAACGAAAACTAGATAAACATGTGTGCGACTTGGAGTCTAGCACTATTAAAAGACGAGCTAAGGAAGCGTCTACCACTGGTAAAAAAGCAGCTGTGTGGAAAAGTAAATATATTATGAACATTTTATAATTTTTAATTTATTTTATGTCTCTTTACTTTTAGTTCTTATTTTGTAAAAGTTTTGGTTATTGTTGTAAACGAATACAAAAACTTTTGACACTTGAAACTTAAGACCATGCTAGATGGGCTCTGTATTAAACAAAATATACAGCGAAATGTACTTCGTTCCAACCGGGTGTCCCACGACGCCTCCCGACTTTTTTAAATTTATTCATTCTTTTATGTTTTGTTTTTTGGTGGAACACAAACTCGAAACGGGTCGTTTTCGACAATGCTGAGAGTGACGTAAAAAGCTATGTGAATAAACTACAAAAAATGATTTCATGAATATCACTCGAGTCTAAAAACAGATGTAAACAAAGCAAAATATAACCGCGACGGTAAAGGACGTATAAACTGTAGTAGAAAATGGTTGGAGTTTAATCATTTTTGGAGCAGTAAGCAGTAGTTGAATTTGACTTTTAATACTTTTTCTTGGGTTCATATTACTGTATTTTAATGATTAAGTGTAATGAAAATAATTACATGCTTATTCCCTAATAAGTTGCAGGGTTGTCAATATTACCGCCATCGAGTTTGACTTGAACGTTCCAGCCCCGGAACAGTACATATTTGAATGTGGACAGATCAAGGCTCCCGCAGACAGGCGCGATGCGACGGCGCGACGTGAGTGTAGTAGAACAATTTCTAGGAAAACTTTATGGAAATTGTTCTACTAGAGTCACGTCGCACCTGTCTGCGGGAGCCTTCAGGAGTGTCTTTTCTACACATTCTCACTCTATGGTAGAACTATTGCTAGTTAATTAGTAGGCTTTAGATGTGTGGCTCGACTTGTAGGTTGGATTGAGTGTTCTAGCCATTTTCTTACTGTGATTACGCGTTTTTGACTACCTATACTTGTGTCGGTAAACATTAAAATTGGTTATATCCCGTCTATTGTTTTGTTCAGAAACCGCATTTTTTGTAAAAGATTAGTCGCAGTTGACCTATATTGTAAATGGATCAAATCTATGTTTCAGGCAGTTAATAAAAGCGTCTTGTATAATTTAATTTAATAGTCGAGACATAGTAACAATGAAAAATGTAATTTAAATTTGGATTTTACCAAGTTGGATATATCGATGTGGATTTAACTAGTTTTGAAACAACTATTTTATTTATTTATTTCATTAACAATTTTTACATTGTATCGAAACCATTATATACTGTGAGGCATGGACTGTCCGCTGCTAAGGTCAACGGAGGAAAGATAGCACCCGAACCAAGAGAAATATCCCGAGGTACAAAAACCGAATACAAACCAAAATGGCAAAGACGACTAGAAAGAAAAGTAAACGATTACGTTCAAAAATAGGTAGAATGACACAATTTATTAACGGCAGTAGTAGCAGAAAATTAAGGAAACGTAAACAAAATCATAAAAATATATAGAATGCATACAAATAAACAAAAGCTCTCAGTTACAACCGGCTGACTCGATAGATATAAGGCATGCACTTTAAGAAAACAACGAAATATCCAATTCAACCAAAACGAAAAACTTTTTATCGCAAAATCAGGCAGGCAACAACAAATGTTCAGAATAACAACCCAAATGAGGATGAGCTTAACAGCTTATTTAAAAACTAAAACTACAAAAAGATATATAACTTTTAAAAAAATATTATGGATACCTACTTGAGTGACAGGTTTCAAAATTGCAAATCCACTGACAAACAAACCATGTCATTTCATCACAAATAGAATTCAAAGGTTACGTTAACACTGATACAAATCTCAAAAAAAGAAAAAAGATATACATATCATGTCATTTAATTTGGGTAGGCATTAACACCGATATAAATGTCAAGAAAATAAAAATTAAACATTTAAAAATACATAATACTGGATGATTTTTTTTACCGTCTCGAAATTTTTACAGGGTGTTCTACCCATGAACATGAACAACTTTCACTATGGGACCAACTATGAGATCACGAAAAAAAATCAGCTGGTTCATACATTTTGGTCAAGAAGGTTAAAACTTTTCTATTAAAAGGCAGTGTACAGTGCAAGCACGTACAATTTTGACCTCATTGTGTCAGCACTTTACTTACTTCGCGTGGTCGATACAGTAGTACACCAATATCATTCAAACCGCGTGCACTCATTATCATTCAATAAACTTTATTAGAACGTATTATTGCGTATCACTCAAACTATCATCATTAAAAGGTGTAAAGATCCTACATCTTTATGGTCCTTCGAGCCTCCGTATAAGCGGGACTATTTCGCGTTCTTGGCAGTGTAATTAAGATTAAACTGTCGGGACGAAAGTATAGCTCCTGCCGCTACGACCTGTGGACAGAGTGACATCCGTCTGCTGGAACTCAACGACACGAACTGCTGACAGCGGTAAACCAACAACAATCAAGAGCGCCAACATGGAAGACATTTTGGCCAATCAAGATCAGATCATTCAAGCCATGGAGCAGCAACTGCGGAATTTCAAGAAGGATTCTGCGGATCGCAAAACTCCGGCCAACATCAAGAAACGTTTGCAAACCCTGGATACATACTGGCGGGAGTTTCAAGAGAATCATGTTAGATTATGTGAGTTTGAAGATCGTGGTTATACCTACTTTTCGGAAAACGTCTACAATAGGACAATGATCTTCTACAATGAAGCTCGGGACATCATTCAACAGTACAAACCGTCAACTAACTTGGAGAAGGGGAATAAGTCGCCTAGCGCTTCATCAAATCGTATATCAGACACTCGCAGTCAAGAAGCTGTGGATGAGCGACAGCAAACGGACACATTGTCGGTTGATCCAGGTCAACCAAACATCAAACCAAGTGGGAGCCAATCCACATCATTGTTCAAGAAGATTGTCTCTCGGGAGAATGCCAGTAAGTTAGAAGAAATGCTGCGCAAGCAGAAGAGTAACTTCAAGGCTTTATCACGGGCAATCATAAGCGTGGACATAGAGAACCTCTCCGAAAAATGGGAATTCGAAGATGTGCTCAGAACCATTCAAGCAAAATGGTCAACCATCGATTCCCTGCACTGGGAAATTGATAGTGAGATGTACTCGGAAGATGAGGAGTATGAACAGGAATACAGCAAGTACGAACAACGGTACGTTGACATCAAAAGGTTGGTCAATAGCAAGATGTATTCCGTTTCATATCGGGAAAGTTTTACACCGAAAATTGATATCCCTACCTTCTCGGGGAACTATCACAAATGGATATCATTCAAGGACTTATTCCAAGAAGCAATCCACAATAACAAATCCATTCCAAGTGCCCAGAAGATGCAGTTATTAAAAAGTAAACTGAAAGGCGAAGCAGAAAGGATCATTCAACACCTCAATATCAGTTCTGAAAATTACCAAATCTGCTGGGACATCTTGAACCATAGGTATAACAACGACAGGCTCATTTTCACCTCTCACATGAACATACTGCTGTCAATACCTACCATGCAAAATCAAGTCGACACACAGATCAAGAACATGTTCGACACCATCAATGAATGCATGAACGCTTTGAAGAATCTCGGTATAGACGTAACCGCCATGGGTCCAACGGTTGTGCATTTACTTACACTGAAGCTGGATACTCAGACACTCAGTGAATACACTCAATCTTTAAAAAATCCTAGAGCCTTGCCTGTTCTAGCAGATTTTCTTAGATTTTTAGAGAACAAGTATACTGCTCTCGAATCAACACGGCGCAAGCACCATACATCTAAATCATCATCGTCGTCATCTCCGAGTAGTAACAAAGACTCTGAACATCAATTCAAGAAAAATAATCAGTCAAAATCAAGTCATTTCAACAATAAAAACGATTCTCATAAACCGTTTTTACGCAGCTCCGCTGCAAAAAGTTGTGCAACGAAGACACAATTTTGCCCCATATGCAAAGACGATAGCCATGGATTATTTTACTGCAAATCATTTTTGGAATCTGGGTCAGAAGAAAAAAGAAACACAGTTCAAAAGTTAAACTTGTGTAAAAATTGCCTGGTTGATCACAAAAATAAACCATGCCGTTCTGAATCAAGGTGTAGGGTGTGTCAAGGAACTCATAACACCGTGCTACATGATGCCCTACAGACAAACGCGGTGTCCAGTAACATGAATACGTCACCGTCTACGTCACGTGAAGACAAAACCAAAAGTAATGTGACACACATTTCAAAGGAAACTATTGTTGAAATTCTGCTTACAACAGCACTTGTCCGTATACAAGGGGCTAATGGGGAATATCACACAATGAGGGCTCTCATAGATCAAGGCTCTCAAGCCTCCCTTATCACTGAGAACGCAGCTCAAATCTTGAAACTCCCCCGCCGAGCATGCAAAGGCGTCATAGTTGGAGTCAGTGCCAATCAAACCAATTGTAAGGGAGTTCTCAGTCTGGTGGCATCCTCAGTACACTCCAATTACACATTCCAAGTAGAAGCTGTTGTTATGAAGAAACTAATTAACAACTTGCCAAATCATAGTTTCTCAAAACCATCGTGGGAATATCTTAAAAACATCCCGCTAGCAGATCCAGACTTCAACGTTTGTCGAACAATCGACTTATTGCTGGGGGCGGAAGTTTACTCAGAAATCATCATGGCAGGCATAATCAAGGAAAATTCATCTCTACCAATAGCACAACAGACTCAACTTGGCTGGATTTTAAGCGGCAATGTCAAGTTCTATCAATGCAACGTTATTATGAACAATATAGAGGACATACAAAGGTTTTGGAGCATTGAAGATGTCACCGATCCCGACACTAACATGTCTTCTGAAGACTATCAGTGTATTCAACAATATAATTCGGAAACAGTACGTCGAGATGATGGAAGATACGTGGTTAGAATGCCACTAAAGCCAGATATCAAGGAGAAATTGGGAGAATCGAAACAAAGAGCCGTAGCCCAATTTTATCAACTAGAAAGAAAATTTTCAAGAAACAAAAATATTTCCGACGATTACAAATCATTCATTATCGAGTACATCAAACTGGGTCACATGCGCAAGTGCACACGGAAGAATTTGCCGGATTGCATTTTACCTCACCATTGCGTTTTACGCCCGGACTCGGCAACAACAGCGTTGCGGGTCGTTTTTAACGCATCAGCAAAAACATCGACAGGCTACAGTCTAAACGATTTAATGTTTAGCGGTCCGAATCTACAACAGGATTTATTCACACTAATTCTGGGATGGAGGCAGTATGAATATGCAGTCACAGCCGACATTGAGAAGATGTTCCGACAGATCATCTGTAATGAACAGGACCAACGGTATCAGAAAATAGTCTGGCGTGACGCACCTAGCCAACAGATAAGAGAGTACGAGCTGACAACAGTCACCTATGGCACCAAAGCAGCTCCATTCCTCGCCATGATGACGTTAAAACGTCTAGCAGAAGACGAACGTTCAAGGTATCCAACAGCATCCGCTGTACTTGAACAGTGTTTCTACATGGATGACCTTTTGGCTGGACATCACAGTCTACACGAAGCCAAACAACTCAAGGCTGACCTAATTAATTTGCTGAAATCTGGTGGCTTCAATTTGCGAAAATGGACATCAAATAAAATCGACATAAAAGATGACGCAACCTCAGACAAGGAACAAACATTCGAATTCAGGCATCAAGAATCAACCAAAACTTTGGGTCTGCGTTGGCACCCCCAGGACGATCATTTCAAGTTCCAGTTGAAGATAGACACATCATCATTGATACCATCCACAAAAAGATCACTATTATCTGACATTTCAAAGATATTCGACCCACTTGGCTGGCTGTCTCCAGTATCCACCAAACTAAAACTTTTGTTTCAAAAGGTTTGGTCGTTAAATCTTCAATGGGATGACGCAGTACCTACAAACATCAATGAAGAATGGCTCAAAATAAAGAAGGAGTTACCAGCAATCGAACATATGAACGTCCCAAGGTGGCTTCAAACGACAAAAAATGCAAACATAGAGTTGCATGGGTTCTGTGACTCGTCAGTAAAGGCCTACGCATGCGTAATTTACGGCAGGATTATCAATCAAGAAAAGGCGGAGTGTCAATCCCCTGTGATCATAGTAGCAGGAAAATCAAAGCTCGTGCCTGTCAACAAATCAATATCTTTGCCTAGATTGGAACTTTGCGCTGCACACTTGTTATCAAAACTGATGAAAGTTGTCCAGAACTGTTTATCAAACAATAACATCCGAGTATACGGCTGGTCTGATTCGACTGCAGTACTAGGTTGGCTCCAAGGTGAACCGAATCGCTGGAAACCATTCGTGGCAAACAGAGTAGCACAAATAACGGAGATAATACCAACAAATAGCTGGCGCTACGTGAAATCGACTGAAAATCCAGCTGACTGCGCAAGCCGAGGTTTATCAGCGGACCAACTGCAGCATCATCCGCTTTGGTGGCATGGACCAACTTGGCTATCAACGTTCAAAGAAAATAACAACCAAGATGTACCAACTTACGTCACGTATGAAGAAATCAGAAAATCAGTAAAAAGCAATGTAATTCAACAAAATGAGGACATTGTTTTAAAATTATTGAACAAACACAGCAACTTCGATAAAGCAGCGCGCGTACTTGCTTGGACTTTGCGCGCCATATCTCGCAATCGACACAAAACAAAGTATTTGACTGTCAGCGAAATAAAAATCGCTAAACATCATTTAATCAAACAAGTGCAGTTGTCGGTATATAAGGAAGAGATGACCAGTCTCCGAGATCAGAAACAAATAGACGCGAAGAGTAGATTGCTAAAGCTGAATCCGTTCATAGATCAAGAAGGCCTTCTGAGAGTCGGTGGCAGACTGAACAACGCGAAGATGAGCCAGAACATGAAGCATCCACTCGTCATTCCCAACAACACCCATCTCAGTGACTTATTGATCGACCAAGGTCATCATATGACACTCCATGGGGGGGCGAGAATTACTCAAGCCTGGCTACGTCAGCAATATTGGATACTGGGAGGAAACCGAGCCGTCAAGAAGCGTCTTAGAAACTGCGTCAAATGCCGAAGACACGATCCAATCACACATGAACAACTGATGGGCGACCTTCCTTCCGCACGCAGTAATCCGACACGACCATTTTACCACACAGGGGTTGATTTTACCGGGTTTATCGACGTAAAAGCAACCAAGGGCCGAGGTATCAAGACCACGAAAGGTTACATTGCTGTGTTCGTTTGTATGTCAACCAAGGCGGTACACATCGAGCTAGTCTCTGACCTGACCTCATCATCGTTTCTAGCGGCTTTGCGGAGAATGGCAGCTCGAAGAGGCACCCCCGGCCATGTCTACAGTGATAATGGCACGAATTTTGTTGGAGCGAGCAGAATTCTCAACGCAGAATTCATAAACATTCAAGACACTTTGGACGACAAATTCTTCGAAGCTGTTACCAGTATGGAGATTACATGGCATTTCAATGCCCCTTCCTGGCCCAGTGCCGGAGGCCTCTGGGAAGCTGCCGTCAAGAGTTTGAAGTATCATCTCAAACGAGTAATAGGAGATCAGAAATTGACGTTTGAAGAATATTCGACTGTGCTCACTCAGATAGAAGCATGTTTGAATAGCCGTCCATTATGCGCACTCAGCGAAGATCCTGAAGATTTAGACTGTCTCACACCATCTCACTTTTTGGCAAGCGGTCCGACGTTAACCATCAGCGAGACAGAGAGAGATCTACGGACAAGATGGCAGCTCACACAAAAAATATTTGATGATCTGTGGAAGAGATGGCGAGCTGAGTATCTGTGCCAACTATCAGCTCGCAGTAAGTGGTGCAACCCTCATCAGAATCTGAAGGTCAATGACATCGTCATCATTCACGACATTAATCTGCCCCCGGGAAAATGGCCCATGGGCAGAGTTATTGAACTTCATCCAGGGAAAGACGGATACGTCAGAGTAGTGACCCTACGGACGAAAAATGGGACACTTAAGAGACCAATTACGAAATTGTCCGTTTTGCCGATCAATGACAACAATCAAAGCCACGACACAGAAAAGAAAAACCAAGAAGGTCAAAAAACAACCGGTAAACATTCCAAGCCAGCTTCATCAAAATTATGCAACTTCATAATCACAACACTCGTACTTCTGACGGTTATTTGCTCAGGAACATGCGAGCACAAAATTTCCAAAGTTGCAGAAAATAAAAACATATTTTTCGATAAACTGGCAAACATGAGATTGGAACGTGAAGAATGGAAACTCATCGTTTATTGCGATATGGCTCCGTATTGGCAAGGAATGAACCTACTGGGCAAGTTTGTCACTCGTCTAGACAACATATGTTCAAAGGATCACATATCACAATGCGACGTAGTCCGATTACAACTGCGTCACGGGTACAACGAACTTGAACACTACAACAACGTTTTACTTGGTCAGCAAGGTCAAGTTCGCTTACGTCGCGGGCTTATCAACGGCATTGGCTACGTCGCACATAGTTTGTTCGGAGTTTTGGACGAAACTTTCGCCGAGCAATATCAGAAGGATATTGCCTTAATCAGACAAAATCAAATACATCTTAGCAAGCTGTGGAGAAACCAGACGTCAGTTGTGGAGGCTGAGTTAAATGTCATCAAAAGAATTGAAGATACCCTGGACAAGCAGCACAAAATAATCAACCAATATATTAACAAATGCAACGCGGGCATGGGTAAACTGAAAGAGGAAATCCAACACACCGACAACAAAGCAGAATTTACATTATCAACAATCATAGCCAATAACATCATGACAAATCTTAAAGAAATCCAGGAGACGCTGGTTGATACAGTGGCCAACATTTTCTATGAGAAGTTCAATTTCCACTTGTTGACACCAGCACAGTTGAAAAACGAACTAAATATTATTACCGGACAGATCTCAAAGGACTTAGCCTTACCGATTAATAATATTCAGACTGACTTGGCGAAGATATATCACCTATTGAAAGTGAAAGCGAGAGCTACCAGAGAATACCTGATTTTTGAAGTTAGAATTCCTCTTGTGAGCCGGGAAAACTATGAGATTTACAACCTCATACCGATTCCACAACAAGCCAACGAAAGCATGGTCAACATAGTGCCTGTAGCAAACTACCTGGCGATCAACATACACAAAGACGCTTACATTCCGGTGTCTCTAAACGATTTACAAAAATGCATCCCTTACGACACCGACGAGTACATTTGCCCACTGAAAAGGCCCGTCTATCAGATGACATCAGACACCAACTTATGTCTGAAACATCAAGCCTCTAATCAATGTCAGACTGAAACAAAAGAATGTAGAGATTACTGGACTGAATTGAATTTATTTAATTCCTACCTATACTTTTGTTGTGGACAATGCAGTGTGCGAGTCATATGCGATGACGATATTACGATCGAACAACTCAGCAAAACAGGTGTTATTACACTGGGAGACAGTTGCGTCATTAAAGACAGAATGTTTACGATTTACGCACACAAATCTTTATCAAACTCAATCAAAACGAAGATCGATGTAATGAACATAGAGATTCCACCAATAAATCACATCATTAATCTGTCTATTCCTCTCATCACTCCACTGAATGAGACAGATGATATCACCGAGCAACGGGACGACATAAAGGCGATTGACAAAGCACTCAAAGAAATGAAATCCAATCAGGAACTGGCGGACCAAGTATCATTCCATGACATTCACCATTATGTCGCAATCTACGCCGTGACTGGGGTCATCGTGGTCTGCGCTATCTTGTACGCATGGCGACGCGTGCGAGCGCGTCAGCAGCGTCCAGCGCCCGCACCTCCTACAACAGAACAAGCAGAGGCTAGCGTGAGCTATGTAGCTCCCGCCGCCACCGCTGCGGGTCGCTCCACCATCGCCACCACCAACAGAGGATCTTCGCCGTCCATTCGAACTCAATTCAATGAAATACCTTAAGCATAGTTTATCTAAGTTTGTAAGCACAATATTGTTAGTTATCATCTTGTATATCATTATCCTTCATCTCATACACATCTTATCGGGCCCCGGAGCATGTACAGTGCAAGCACGTACAATTTTGACCTCATTGTGTCAGCACTTTACTTACTTCGCGTGGTCGATACAGTAGTACACCAATATCATTCAAACCGCGTGCACTCATTATCATTCAATAAACTTTATTAGAACGTATTATTGCGTATCACTCAAACTATCATCATTAAAAGGTGTAAAGATCCTACAGGCAGATTTTTTTTTTTCGTGATTTCATAGTTAGTCCCATAGTGAAAGTTGTTTATGTTCATGGGTAGAACACCCTGTAAAAATTTCGAGACGGTAAAAAAAAATCATCCAGTATAATGTCAATAGAAAAAAGGTTAACAATCATAATAGTCCCTGATCACTGAGAAACTCATCAAGTGGATAATAGCACTTTTCCATCAGAAATTACTTTAGCTGGTTCTTAAACTGATTTATATTACTCATGCCTGAATGTATCCGATCTTGATCTAACTTGTGATTGCATGTCAATGCTAGGGTTGTCACATTATTCAAACAAAGTAAAACCCACGTGGTGAGATTAGTAAAAATGTAATAATGAATCTTCCAAGTAGCAAACTAACGGCCATATTGAAAAAATGCTCAGTCGTGATTGGATGAAGTGGATTTTGCCAACTTTGAAAATATGCTTAGGATTATCATATGGATGTTACCGAGTTTGTTATAACGTCGAACTTTAAACACGAATTGCTGTTATAAAATGGTTCAAAAATGAGTTCCCGTAGAATTCCAGTGAAACGGCTGAAAGGTTTTTATTTAAAACTAAACTAACTAAAACCACTAATAAAAACTTACTTTTAGATTCATAAAAGATTCTAATTTTCTCAAGAATTAATCTTTCTAAAAATAAAATTCCACTCCAGATTACTATTTTAAAAATATTATTCTATACTTACCTACATTCAAGGTACATGTTTATGTACCTTTTTTTTTTTTTGTGGATGGGAAATCATCAAATGACTTCTCCCGCTCTGGGCGGAGCGGGAGGGCGTGTCAGACTTTTACTGACTAAAACCCACCCGTGTTCCTTCTGTTGCCTGTGCCGGGGCCACGGTAACTCTTTCGAACATCCCGCAACCCTAGCTGGCATCGGCCCTAGCGGACCCCGTCAATAGTGCTGACATCTCTTTGAGGCGCGCGTGGAACACGACGCGCCGTCGACTCGGGCTTGGTCCTTACCGGACGGCGAGCTACCCATTGCTCGCCGTCCACAAGCCCGCGCCTACGGTGGCCGGGAATCGGCTGCCAATTCCCGACGCCCAGGGCCTCTCCTGCGGCGACTAGGGGCGTGAGGGCGCAAAGCTTGCCTCTCCCTCACGCGTCCCGCCTCCTCCTTCACGAGCATTACTGCTTCGCAGAAGGAGGTAATGGCTTCCCATGCACTCTCGCTCCGTACCATGGCCTGGACCAGGGCCGGACGCGAGAGATCGCCGTCGCCGATCGCTTCCGCGAGGACACGGCGGTGCTCCGCCCAAGCCGGGCAGACCTCCACCGTATGCTCCACCGTGTCCTCCGGGCGATCCACACAGTGGTGACACCCGGGCGTTTCCTCCCGCCTTATCCGGAATAGGTACCTCCCGAAGCACACGTGTCCGGTGAGGACCTGCGTCAGGCGGAAGGTGAGGACGCCGTGGCGCCTCTCCAGCCACTCCTCAAAGAGGGGACTTATCGCCGCAATTGTGGCGTGCCCAGCGCTGGGTTGCGACAATCGCACTCTCCATGCCGCCATGAGATCCTGCCGAAGCTCTGTACGCCGTGCCGCGATTTCTCGCGGCAACGGAGTTACGCCCCGGCGTCCTGCCTCCTCGCGCCACTCCCACATGTGCGCGAGGACTTTTGCCTCCAGATTCCATGGCGGTAATCCGGCAAGGAGGTTCGCCGCCTCCCCGGAGACCGTGCGGTATCCCCGGGCTAACCGGATGGCCATGACTCTCTGGGACGCGTTCAACCGACGGACCGGTCGCCGCCTCACGGAACGCGCCCACACCGGAGCTCCGTAAAGGGCCATGGACCGCACGACCCCCGCGTAGAGCCTCCGGCAGGAGGCGTTTGGACCCCCCAGATTGGGCAGGAGCCGCCCCAAGAAATGCTCCACGAAATTCCACCGGCTGTCGAGGACGAGTCCCAGGTACTTCATCGTCGACTCGACACCGATGGGAACCCCTCCTACCGTTATTTGGGAACCCGATGGTGGCGCATTTCGAGGACCATGAAAACACATGGCCTCGGACTTGTGCAAGGCCACCTCGAGTCCCAATTGCCGGATCCTCTCTACGATTGTCGCAACCCCGCGTGCCGCTAATTCGGCCGCCGCCTGGTGCGACCTCCCCTGCTTCAGGACCAGCGTGTCGTCAGCGTAGCAAACTACGCTGACACCACCAGGGAGGTCAGCGCGCAGCACCCAGTCGTACCCGATGTCCCACAGATGCGGTCCCAGAACCGATCCCTGCGGGACACCGCACGACATCTCTCGCCGGTTCCACTCTCCCCGGTGACCGGGGTAGATGACGGCCCTGTCCGTCAGATAGGCCTCGACCACGCGACAGAGGTAGGTCGGCACTCGGTGATACCGGAGTGCCTCCCTGATGCAACTCCAGGGCAGGGTGTTGAAGGCATTGGCGATGTCTAGAGACACCGCCAAGACGACCCCACCCCGGGCCACAGCATCCCCCGTCGTGAGGGCTCGAACGCGCATGATGTCATCCACCGTAGAGCGCCCCTTGCGGAAACCAAACTGGCTGTCCGCCAAATCCGGCCCCACCCTCACCAGCCGCCCGACGAGGCGGTCTGCAATGAGTCTTTCAAAGATCTTGCCCACCTCGTCGAGCAGCACGATGGGCCGGTAAGCGGACGGAGAGTCCGCAGGGCGCCCCGGCTTCTTAATGAGGACCAGTTTCCCCGTCTTCCATTGAAGTGGAAACCGGCCCCTCTCCATGCATGCGCTTAGGAGCCCCCTTAGTCGAGGCCCGAGAGCCTCCAAGGCCAGGACCCAGGCTTTTCCAGGTAAGCCGTCGGGTCCTGGGGCGGTATTCCTGGCATTCAGCCTGCGCACCGCCACTCTCAGCTCTACCTCGGTCACCTCAGGAGTATCGTCGTCATCGTCGGCTGTGTGGTCCGCATCGGACTCCGCAGGAGACGGAGCCATGGGCGGGGGAGTATGTTCCCCTCGCAAAGGGAACAGAGCGCTCACCACGTCCTCCACGAGCTGGGGCCGGAGACTCTGCGTCAGCGGGGGAGCCCATGGGCGGAGTTTGTTCCGCACCGTTTTATACGGGCGTCCCCACGGGTCCCTGTTCAGAGCCTCCAGCGACTCCTCGCGGGCCAGTCTCTTGGCTCGCAGGATCTCCGCTCGGAGGGCGGTCTTCGCCGCTCTGTACCCCTCGTACAGCTCCGCCTGAATAGCTTCCGTATCCGAAGGGCGGATACGGAGCCTGCGGTGCCTGGTGTACCGGCGTCGCGCAGCAACGCACGCGTCGCGCAGAGACGTCAACTCCGGCGACCACCAGCACACCTGGCGCCGGGCGCGTCCGTGCCGGACCCGGGGCATTGCCACGTCGCATACTTCGGACATGGCCTCCCGGAACCACCCCGCCTCGTCATTAATGTCAGCAGGCCTGTCCGGTGGTGACACATAGGCCTGCACGATCGAGGCTTCCAGGAGGAGCTCCCGGTCCAGCTGCTTCAACGCCCACCGCGGACCACTCGGGGCCTGTCGGACCAGCGCGCTCGAGGTCTGGGCGGAGACGTCAAACCGGATATACCGGTGATCGGAGTAGGTCTCCACCCCCTCCATGACGCGCCAGTCGACGACACGCGGCGACAGAGCGGGGCTGGCGAACGAAATGTCCACCACTGACTCACCCCGCATCCGCACACACGTGGGGACAGAACCCCGGTTTAGGACGACCAGGCCCGTCTCCAGAGCCCAGTCCTCCACCATCCTGCCCCGTGTGTCCGTATGCCGGGAACCCCAAGCCATATTCTTGGCATTGAAGTCCCCAAGGACGAGCACAGGGAGGGAACGGAACCCGACGACGACGACTCTCAACTCCGTAAGGGAGTTGTGGAACTCAGCGAGAGTTCGGTTCGGGGAGAAGTATACCCCTACCACGACAATCTCCCCGAACCATGCTGCCACGCAACCCCGTCCCCTCTTGACCGCCTCGAGGGACGGGGTATGTTTATGTACCTGTGTGCTAATTTAAAAAAAAGTATTATAAAAGTAAGTTTTTCAATCATATCTTGGTGCTTTAAACTTATAT
Organism: Fissipunctia ypsillon; assembly: GCA_947568875.1. NCBI lineage: Eukaryota > Metazoa > Arthropoda > Insecta > Lepidoptera > Noctuidae > Fissipunctia > Fissipunctia ypsillon. The sequence continues at coordinate 22,286,727 of OX387649.1, forward strand.
TGTGCTTACTATGTCTGTAAACTTGTTTTTAATAAATTCTTTAATTCTTCTTTAATTCTATTCCTTTTTCCAAGCCAAGAAATATTAGTAGACCGAGTATAAATCGTCAAAAAGTAGTGCCAAGTGGAAAATAAAGATGAACTGCAGGGTACCATCCGCACTTGGTCGATGCACCGACTAGTCGTACTCAGCGTTTCTTCTCCACATTTATCATGCGCACGGCCAAACTCTTTGCCAGCATCTGTGTCCCGTTCCACGTATAACCCGTCGGCCTTCATAACAAGCGTAAACAGGCATCTTCTGGGCACGCTCATTCCATCGTAGACTTCATCCATCACTTTCCACCAGGTGAGATCGAGATCAGGAGCAGGTTCATTTCGAAATAAAATAAAATTGTATAGAGAAATTTATAAATGACCTCAAGTACGTTAAGTAAGAAATCGGAGCTGAATGAAATAAATTAGTTTATGTATGTGTGAAATGAAATACAATTCCAAACGAAATATATACCTACATCACATAATACAAATAAATACAATTGAAGTGTCTGTTTGTAATGTCAAAATAACAGCTTTTTACTAAATGCATATTAAAATATATACGGTACTTACTTCAAAAAAACAATTGTTAAATTTCTGTCTGTTTGTTCCGGCTAATCTCCGAAACGGCTGGAGTGATTTTGACGGGACTTTCACTGGCAGACAGCTAATATTATAAGGAGTAACGTAGGCTACTTTTATTTTTTTAAAGAATTAGGGTTTAGCGCAAAAAAATTAAAACCCATAAAATTGTGAACAAACATAATAAAGCTGAAGAGAACAACCAAACGGATTTGAAAAAATCTTTTTGCATTTGGTAACCCGATTCTCGAGGCCCGATTCTATTTAACATCACGCTACGACCCTTAGGAGCCGAGCAAAAAGAAGAAAGTCAAAAAGAAAACTAAGCGAAAATGAAGTAATAGCGCGGGCGGGCGATGCAACGCGGCGTGTCGGGAGTTTTATTAAAATGTTGCTGTTATTTTAGTATATTGTGTGTCTTACAACTTACACGGGAACGAAGTGACGAAGTCATGGGACACAGCTAGTAATAAATAAGGCAGAAACAAGGAAAAAAACTGGTATGAGAAAATCTCGTCGACAAACTACTTAACTTGAAGAGCTTTTTGTTTATTAAATAAGACAATATGACCGGATTTTTATGTGTAAACTTAATACAGTAATAAAGCTCTTGTTTACCCATCTTTTTCTTTACATGTCGATGGTAAATACATGTAGGTATGTATTTTATGAACACGTTGAGCGTCACGTGTATCCTTTTGGAAATACAAATTTTCAGTTTGTGAGGCCACGCGTTTATTTTTGGATAACAAGTCAGTTATTTAGTTCCAGCCCAGTGTATTCGCCAAGAAACACGTTTTAATACATGAATCTGACCTCCACGGGGAAGTCCAAAAAATGAAAAAAACACGGTTTTTGGGCTTGATGGTAAACGTCTTAAATGAGTTAGGTCCAGTAGGTGTGTTATAGGTACTCAGGTGTGTGGACACTTTGGACAGTCCAACATATGCTGCATGGTTTGGTCAGGAGCACCGCATTCGCGTTGAGTATCGGGTTACCCATGACTTCAGGCTTTACATTAGGTAGATTGTAATTTTTGAAATCATGCCGACAGAAAAAGGGGTTTATTTCAAATCTCATTCACACACACAATTCGAAATCAAGGTCATTTGTATTCAAAGTGCTAATTATTCATTGTTTAGATAGGAACAATATTTACATAATTTAAAACCTAAAAGTCTTAAAATAATAATATGGCGGTTAGTCGACTCTACACGTGACCAGAGGGACTGGCCTATTTTTTGGCCAAAGAATCAGCATTGCCATACAACATGGCAATACCGGCAGCCTTTTGGGCACTTCTCCTATTGACAGCGATGCGTATGAATTTTTTGATGCCCTCTGATTATTTCTTCTCCTTTTTTATATACTTGTACATAGTATTCAAAGTGATTTATTATTAAAAAAAAAAACAATGAGATCGCTGATTGAACCGTTTCGAATTATAATCGCGGATTCACACCTCGAAATGTTGTTTAAATAAAATTTCGTTTAGACCAAACCGCAGTGTTTATTCACGCAATCGCTTCTTTATCAAATAAATCACTGCAATTAATAAAATAAAGCGACTGTAAGCTGTAAACAAAGCTTAAAGTAAATAAGTATGCAATTCTGCGGAGTTAACTATATATTTGTAACAAACCAATGCATGCAGAGTGCGACGCATCTCGCAGTCAATGCGCGCTTGCCCGTACTTATCCGGGCACAGACCTTGTAAATATGGATAAGAATTTTAATTATAATCTTGTTTTGTATTTTCATGATCACCCACAATACAAACGGCATTTCGATTCTTTCATATTTTGTCCTGAAACACTCTCTTTTGTCGAAAGCCCATTGCAACTTTATTCTTATTGATTTTTTTGTCAAACTGACAGATCTTTAAGAAATTCTAATATCGCCGAGAAACTTTCAACAAGCACAATTTGTGAATTTGTTCAGAATTTCTGCTAGCAGCACACGTAACGATTTACTTGCGCGAATTTAGGCTTGTGCAACTTAATCGCTATGTGTGTGGCTAGCATTAGACTAGTGATTAAAATTACATAAAATGTATGTTGCCATGAGCCAAATCTCATATCTCGGAAAAAAATATTCTTTCGCTAACAAAATCACATAAACATCGACCCAACATATTTAACTACACACATCAGAAGTGTCTAAGGATCAAGGTATTTAAAAAAATATGTTTTATTGGCCTATTGAAAATAAATACAAATGTCTATTTAAAATCATTTGCGCTTGTCAATCGGAGACTAATCTCCGAGATTAAAAAACAGACCATAGATTGATGTGTAAATCGACGAAGTTAGTACCCTCTGCTTTTGCATTAATAAAGACTTTTCGCAACTTTTACTTATGCTGGATTTTTCACCTTAGTTAATCCTGACATTAAAATGTGATAAAAATATAAAAATAAAAATTTCTAAAGGGTTTTATTGCGTAACACAAAAAATACACACAATACACAAAAAACACACCACACATAATAAAGAGTATTCTATCTATCTAAAATAAACAAATAGTAGTCTTTATTTCCGCCGTTAACGCGTATAACACAAACGGCATACTCAATATGAGTTCATCCCAAATCAGGTTGCGGAACGGCCGCCCACGTCTGTTGTAACAGGCGAAAAAGATTTTCTGGTGTGTGTGCTGTACACACACCAGAAAATCTTTTCATCCATATTTCGCAGAGCTCTTCTTTGAAGCATATCCCATGCGTGCTCAATAGGATTCAAGTCTGGCGATTGAGCAGGCCACGGTAGGACGTTGATATTAGCTACGGCAAGTGTGTTTGCAACGACTCTGGCTGTGTGTGGACTTGCATTATCATGTATAAGCAGAAATGAAGCACCATAGGTCCGCAAAGGAATGACAACATCTGATACAATCGTTTCAGCGTGAATCTGTGCATTGAGATTGCCTCTGATCCAAATCATTTCGGTTCTTCCGCTGATCCAAATACCCGCCTATATCATGATTGTTCTACCACTGCATACATGGACTTCTTGGCATGATTTTAAACGTTCTTGGCGTCCAGGGGTCCTCCAATACCGTGTAAGTCTAGTATCTTTCCTCATACCAAAGCGAGATTCGTCAGAAAAATATACAAAACGCCACTCTTCTTCTGCCCAATTTCTGTGTTCACGAGCCCATTGTAAACGGGCTTTTCGATTGCATAGATAGTAAAAGTAGCGGCCTTCGGGAACGGAGATTACTTAACTTCATGCAAGCGATTTCTTATGGTTTGATCGCTTATTAACATCACTGAACAGTTATGTATGCGAGTTCGTCCTCCATGTCTCTCTGCCACACTGTCACTATAACACTCTGAGTATTGCCCAGAGCGATTGCCACAGCACGTTGCCGAGAATCAGCTTCCAACATTCCCACGGCTCTGATCATTTCTTCTCGGCTCAAATGAAGTCTTCTCTCCATGATAACGTTCTTTTATATTTATTCCACTTAGAAGTATGGCCGAAATTTTACTGATTTGGCCTCAAACCCGTTACACTTGACAGAAGATCTTCTCTTCTTCTTCTTGTTCTTCTCCACCTTGAAGATCTTTTGACCAAAATTCAAAAACTGTTCCCTTTTTAAATGACGAAATTTACTAAAATACCTACCTACCTACTGTATCCACAGGATTTACAAAAAATATAATTAAAAATCAGATTTTAGTAATTAGCAAAAACGTGCTTGATCCCTAGACAGTTTCGATGTGTATATTATCACACCATGTCCTATCCTCGTCTACATATTCCAAGATATAAGCGAATCGCTTCTGAGTAGACCTTGTATGCACGCAGCGAATATTGAGTGGATTCCCATGTTCCCTATATCGGTGTATAATATTTAAAAAGGCTTTTTTTATTTTTATATCAGTAAGTAGGGTCTTGTAAAGAGTGAAAGGAAATCGGTAAATGTATGAGAAACTAGTTGAATGGATACTGAAAGTACTCTCTATGAGTAACGATACTTGAATTTATACGGGGTGTAACATAATTAACGCACAATCTCTTAAGGGGTCATTGTACTCATCATTATGAACAACTTTTTCTATGGGACCAAACCTGAAATCGCGAAAAAAAATCAGCTGCTCCCTACATTTATGTTCGCATTACTCGTCAAAATGTAGGGAACAGCTGATTTTTTTTTTCGCGATTTCACATTTGGTACAGTGACCCCATAAGAGGTTGTGCGTTATTTATGTTACACCTTGTATACCCGGTGCACCCTAGGCAGTCAGACCAGTTACCACCTTGCTGTCTAATATTTAACCATAGCGAATAAACTATAGTTTATGCGCTTTCCGAAGTACTGAGGGGTCTCGATATACAAAAACACAAATAAAAAAATATTTATTGGCATAGGATTATATACGTATATCGCAAATGGATTATAGAATCCGCTGTTTTACCAAATCACTAGTCGTTTTACATAACAGCGCCGTTATTTAAAACAGATTTTCATTGTCAGAACGGATTGTCATTGTGCTACACTGCTGCATACGTTTAGACGTATTGCAGAATGGCTTATCTGCAATCACATTTGGCGTTTGGTGTGGCTTCCAATGCCGAATCGGTCGCAACAACTAAAGCTAGAGCACCCTGACCAATTGATTTAGGTTAGGTTAGAATTGTGACCAACCACGGGCGAGCTGAGCGAGCGCTACTTCCAAGTTGGTCACAGTTACTTGGCTATTTAGTATTTTTAGGACTGACTGTCATACAACTCTGAAAACTTTATTAAAATTGTCTAATTTAATATAAAGCCGTTGTGCTGAAACGTTGACAGCTGGCTCAAGCACCTGGATAAGAAGTTCAGTAATTATGTAAAACCGCTAAACGTCGTTCAGTTATTTTACATAACGGAGCTGTTTTGTAAAACAACTAGCGGTTTTGTAAAACAGCGAAATCTACAATTAATCTGCGACAAATACATATCGAGACACCTCCGTGCCTCAGAAAGCACGAAAAGCCGTTGATCCAGACTGCCATTCGTGGATATATGACTGTCACGGGTCGAAAGAAGCCCGAAAGTCTGACTTCCAGTCTTACCAAAGGGTATCGTGGTACCTTGCTGCTGAGTACGACAGTATTAGTGGCAGTTTAGCTAAACAGTCTGCTTAGCCAAAAATACGCCAATGCAAAATCTGACGATGTAGGAGTAGCCATAGAAATAGCATACAACTTTAAATATCTAGGTCACATTGTTACCGATGACTTAATTAAGTGATAATCTGGATCTTGAAAGGCAAATCTTAAATTTCAAAGGCGAAGCATTGCTTGTAAAAGTAATATGCTCGCCAGACGATTTGCATATTGTTCAGGACAGGCTAAAGTGACCCTGTTTAAGGCATACTGCCAGTCGTTCCACACCGGCCAACTCGGGTATAAGTACACGAAGAGTCTACAATACTCTCCGTGTACAATACAACAACGCGTTCCGGGCCATGCTTAATCTGCCCTGGCGGTGTAGCGCGTCTGGTATGTTTGCCGAAAGCAGGGTCGACGGTTTTTGTGCTGTATCACGTAGGCTTAAAGCATCATTTCACCTGAGACTGATTAAGTGTAAAAACAGTATTGTGACTACTGTATTTCGCACCATTTACATGACCACTAAGTATTTCATTTTAGTATGGCCGTTTTAACTTAAACCTAAATTAAACCTACCTGACATTTCTAAGAAAACTATAATTTATCTGAATGTATAATAATAATAATAATTTGGCTTGGCTTAATTGCCAAGAGCCTCGACCAACACCTAAGGAAGCTCTCGTTGGGCAGCTGGATTAAGGGCTTGATTCAGAAAGCGGGACTTCTGGATACGGCTCGTATTGTTAGGAGGTTCTTCTCTCTGGAGCCCTAACCGCCGGTAGCTTGGACCCTGTTCCCAATACCGGTGGGCTACTATTTTTTATATTTTTTAATGTTTTTATAATTCTTATATTCTAATATTTAAAAATATAATTTATATGTAAATATTTAATGTAATAAAGGAAATAATAATTTAGCTTAATATCAATTTTATATTTAATTTATTTTTCTAATACTATGGGTGTATGTGTAAAAACTTGCCTGAAATAAATTAATTTTATTTTATTTATTTATTTTTAAATATTTATTGTGTTAAAAATAGTGTAGGTAGTAGTTACTACAAACGAATACAGGATGAATAACAAAAAGTGACATTCATAAACAAAAACATTTTTGTGCATGAAAACAAACATTTTCCAAAAACGAACCCGCGCCAAAATAGCCCAGCTCAATGTTGTAGTGTCCATTTGATAACCTAAAAAACCTTTACTCACAACATACATTTTAAAATCTCAAACGAAACCAAACTAAATGTCACTCCACCAAGCCAAACTTAACCTTATTCTGTAGGTAGTAAGAGTGATGCAAAGTATATATTTTTTATCTTTGAGGCGGCGGCGGGAGAGATTGCATTTTGTTCATACGGCGTTCATCTAGGGGTCGACGGAGCAGAGCTAAGAGTGGTAGGACGCAAGCCACGGGCGGATATCGGCTATTTCCTTTTAAAGCGCAAAAGCTATGTCGTGATAAACTATGTGTGAATAGGTCTTTGTGTGCTTAAGCAATTTTCTTATAGATTTACTTACGAAATATTCTTTACCGCAATGAGCGAGAGATCAATAATTGACGGCAGAACGTTGAATGAATATGATGATTGATTCGGGGATTTTAATTTTTTGTTATCAATAATGATGAATATTATATACATACATAAACTCACAATTTTTCCCACGGGGGTAGGCAGAAACCACAGAACGCCACCTGCTACGATTCTTACATACTCCCTTTGCCTCGTTTACATTCAATCTGATCACACACGCACGCCGGTTGCGAGTACTACGCACATGGAGCTAGACCACCACCTCGTAACGCATTTTTTAAATCTTACTTGAGTGTGAGAAAGAGATGAAGCTAAATGTCCCGTAAAGCTCCATCTCTTTCTCACACTGAAATAACGTAAAAATAATACTGCTTTAAGAGGTGGTGGTTGGCCCCCTGACCTTTCTAAAGAACATCACCAATAAGGTCACTATATGTCTTCCTAGGGCGTCCCCTCCCAGCGTAATAATGTACCCGGTGTATAATGAATACTGTATTACTAAATACCTTTCAGTAGCATAAAATAAACTGAAGTAGCATTCATGAAATGCCAAAAAAGATAACGCGTTCTAGACAGTGGCAATCGCTTTCAAAGCCTTTCATATTTCTACTAGGATTTTCAACAGGATTGAAACAAGCTTTCCATTCCCATATATTTTTGACTTTGCCACACTTTGTCTAGGCCCTTAGGTAAAAATCCATTACAGAGAAAGAATAGATAATGATATAAATTAAAAATTTAAAAAAAATCCGACACTCATCTATCTATATCCTATTAACATTGAAACTGTTCCAATGAGCCCAAACACGATACCTCTGCTGTAAGTTGGTGAGGGAGTTGAGTATCCTGTTAATTCCAGGTAATGCATAAAGTAACTTTGAAGTGATGCTGCACATCAGTTCAAAGTTACTTTATGTTATTCTAATATCATTGAAGTAATAGAATACCTCGACTCGATCAGGAGCTAGACCACCACCTCTTAAAGCAGTATTATTGTAATCTTACTTCAGTGTGGGAAAGAGATGGAGCCAGACGTCCTGTATAGCTTCATTTCTTTCTCACACTGAAGTAACATTAAAATAATACTGCTTTAAGAGGTGTTGGTTGCCCCCCAGAGCTGTGGAAGATGCTCACATTCATTCATCAACTAGAAAAGAGCTGATAATCTTCAAGCAGCTGAATAGATTTTTACCGATTTCAAAAAAGGAGGAGGTTCTCAATTCGGTTGTGTATTTTTAATGTTTGTTACCTCAGAACTCCGTCATTTATAAACATTTAAAAAAAAATATTTGAAAGCATCTACTTCCAGATTAGTCACATATAAATTTGGTCAAGTTCTAATGAGTGGTTTTTGAGTTAGCGTCAATAATACGTACTTTTTAACCAACTTCAAAAAGGAGGAGGTTATCAATTCGGTTGTATGTTTTTTTTTAATGTTTGTTACCGCAGTACTCCGTCATTTATTAACCGATTTGGAAAATTCTTTTTTTATTTGAAAGGACATGCTTCCAGATTGGTCCCATTTTCATCAAAGTCCAGTTCTGAGTAATTGAGGGAAATCCTCAAATATTATAGGCAAACACATAGTGATTTTGATATTTTCAACAACAAATCAAGCATTTGCATTCCTAAAGTATCATTTGGTGATACGATAAGTATGATATTCCACGGGTGGCGTTAAGATATCTAGATTAAAATAGTTAAGCGACAATGACGAAGCCAATTAAAAAAAAAATAGTGTTGATGAAAATGGTACCATCGAACTGATCTGATGATGAAGCCGGAAGGTAGGCACCGGAACTCCGTAATAAAACAATGTATACTAGCCGTGTTTGGGCTTATTGGAATTGTCATGAGATGCACTCTGGCTATAAATTATTTTTAGCTAACTTTGAAAAAGGAGGAGGTTTTCACTCAGTTCGTCGGAATCTTTTTTTTGTTAAGTGTGTGCCCGATTTCTCGAAGACGGCTTGACCGATTTGAAAAACTATTTTTTATTGAAAGGGTATACTCTCCAGGTGGCCCCATAGTCATCAGGTCAGGATCTGATGATGGGATCCTGGAGAAATCGAGGGAACTCTGCAAATATTGTAGGCACACCTATAGCGATTTGGGTATTTTTTATGGTAACTTGTGCATTTGCCCTCGGAAAGCACCATTTGGTGAAGTGGAACTGATGACGAAGACCGCAGATGGTAAGATGGCCACCGGAACAACTCAATAATAAGTATTTCACGGGTTGCGATTAGATTACTTTAAAATTATTGCTAAGCAATATAAGCTTGTCATAATTAATATGGTGAAGTGGAGCTGATGGTGAAGTACTAGGAGAACTCCTTAACAGTTAACGTCCCTGCATCGAGAAAAGCAATGTTTTGTAAAAGGTGATGAGCAGTTGTCATTACGCTATTGTAACTTAGATAAATTAAAAACCGACCCACTAAAAAGTGAAAAATAAAAAAACTTTTTTGCAAAAAAAAAAAAACAACCGACCTCCAAAAAAACACTACAACGTGAAAAATAACTTTAATTTCAGAATTCGGTGGCAAAAACCCAAAATACAGATCCAAAGACCGACTTCCGAAATTAAAGTTATTTTTCACTTAGTAGTGTTTTTTTTAAGTTTTTTTCCACTTATTGTATGTTGATAATGTTATAATAATTTCTTGTCACTGGTTATTTACATTGCAACTATTGGTATACGACTTTGTGTGGGGTAGGCGCCACAATTAAAAAGTGAAAAATAAAAACTTTTTTTGCAAAAAAAAAGAACAACTGACTTCCAACAAAAATCACTACAAAGTAAAAAATAAGTTCGGAAGTCGGTGGCTAAAACTAAAATACACATCCAAAGACACCGACTTCCGAAATTAAAGTTATTTTTCACTTTGTAGTGTTTTTTTTTTCGAAGTCGGTTGCTTTTTTGCAAAAAAGTATTTCTTGGATCATAGTCATCAAGTCACCTTTTAAACAAAACTACGATGCCACAGACAGATACACAGATACCGATACCGATCTGTATATTCCCCTCTGTTTCCATGGAGGGTTAAAAAAGAAAGGAAAATACATCCATTACTAACAGAAAATTTCAAAATTACGTTTTCTAATCAAATCATCCTTAATACCAATGTTCTAAGACACATCTTTATCTTGCCTTTATTGATTCTCGCTGCAAGTCTCTACCTTCAAACCTCCAACCCCTTCCTCACTCCGCCGGAGCACGTTGGATCATATGAATACGAAAAGAGGCCCTTCATTCAGCCGCCAAGAAGAGCCTCGTTACGCATCTCCGGCTCAAATGGAAACTATTATCGTGCTACTTCGCGCTAGATCCCGCAGGAGGTTTCAAAAGGACTGGTATTATGAGAGCTGCAGTTCTCATTGGAGACTAATTATAATTAGAAAGTGTACTAATGAGAAGGCTTATTATCAGTTGTAGGGATTGATCAAGAGATGTTGAGCTGCACTTGCCAAGATTTGAAAGACTGTTTTGTGTCTATCGAGGTTGTTACGTGAATTGATGAGCAACTTAAACCGTCTGTTCATGCAACAAAACTGTCTGTCAAGACAACAATTCAGTCAAAAATATGAAAGTGAAATAATAAGTCTGACCCAGGACGTCAGTAGTTGATCACAACCCCAGGCAGATAATGCACTGCACAAATGAATGAAAGAAGAAAACGCAGATGTGCCAAAAAAGTACTAATTTCTACATTGTCTTTTCTAGGAATATAAATCCACTGTTTACATATTTTTTGAAGAATGTAGCTTTCATGGCAACATTTTCTTTACGAAACTGTTGGCTTTAATTGAAAAACACAACAAAGAAAGTTCACTCAAAGCTAAAGTTCCATTTACACTTAAACCGAACTACTCAGTTGGAATGCAAGAGGTATTCCAAAAGGTGAATACAAACGAAAATGTAACACATTCACATATTTGCCTCAATGCACACGTAAATATGGCGGTGAATATTTTTAACAAACGAGGATTGAAATGTACAGGAATATGAATTCATATCGCGCTCAAACGCAATACAAATGGGTTACATTTTTGCATATTCAAAAACTAGTAACGGTAAATAAAATGAAATCGCTAAAAAAATTATAGCTGACCAACATCGGTTCAGCTCTGTAAATTATTATAAGTGGCTGACACTAAGTTACACTATTGAAATTTGAAAAAAAACTATCGGGTAATAATCATTTCTAATTTAAATATTAGAATTTTAGAATTAGAATTAGAATTTTTATTTATACATCTTAGATACAGTACACCAGTAGTAAACAATAAAAAGTAGTTACAACTAAAGTACTTACATAGTTTCTAAGTTTATAGTATACACTAAGTTTATAAGGAGTACACTTGAAGAAATACACAGTAAGATCAAAACTTAGATAATAATTTTAAGTATCACAAAATGCCATCGCAACTATGTAAAAAAACCAGCTTATTAATAACACAAACGAATGATAAATGTCCATTGACGGTATACATAAATAAAGTTCTTTACCTTCCGTGCTAGTCAAAACTGTGTTACGGCAAGGTAAGATTCTCGTTCGATGGTGAATTGCCAATCGTATCGTAATGAACATAAAACATCATTTCGCTAATAGTTTTTTCTTACAATGAGGAATAGACGTCGATGACGAATTACAAGTTTAACGTAAACAAGTAGTATATGCAAAATAACTAGACAAGCATGATGCGCGATAAAATAAATACGATATTAAATTTAAAAGTAGATACTAGAATAAATAGTTTAATAATGAACGTACGACATTTTGTGTATGTATGTAATGCTTGTAATACTTACTTTTTTATTTTATTTTATTTTTTTCATACATACGTATATACTTATGTAAACACTTAAGAAACGATTAAATATCTTTCACTAGTGTAAATAGATATATCAATATGTGTTTTGTCATGCATTATTTGGATACTTAAATAATGTTTACCTGTACTTATATTTGTATAATTATGTGTTCTATACATATTAATACAATTCATTAAAACGTGAAAGTAATTAAAATGATAAATTTACCATATTTTAACATATAGGAGTATAAAATAAATAACATAGCATATATCTTATATACATATTTTTATGAATTTTTCAGTCCGTTCATAATCCAATTTACCCAGAAACTCATCCAGCGCCTTTCTACAAACATAACTAGTCATATCTTTTAGGGGTTTTATTTTACTAACACGATTGTACAATAACGGAGCCAGGAAAAAAGAGAAACTTTGTGCAAATGTTGTTTTACATGCTGGGACAAAGTACACCTCATGTGATCTTCTGGTAGATTTATTAGTTGGTCTTTCACGGATATGTTGTTTTAGAACTATATTATGTATAAAGAGTTGACGAACGTTTAGGACTTCGAATTCTTTGTATAGTGCAGTCGTCGGATACCTAAATCCCTTAAAATTAATAACTTTTAGAATACATCGGTGGGCATAAACGAGTTGATAGCGAAAAATCTGTCAATCAAATAATTAAAACAAGTTACTACAAATTTTACCTGTATTAAAGCACCACAAAGGACAACAAAAGGTAAGATACTTCAAAAGCTTAGACCCTCAATATTTCACAAAGTATTTAGGTCAAAGGTTATTGGGCAACTTAGTATGGAAACCATACCCATGGCGGACACAAACGAAATATAGCAGAGTGTATTGATATATGGGTCTGATTTATTATGGCATTAGTCATATTAATGTGAGCCACAGGAATCTCGAAAAATTCAAGTGTTATAAACTAATATAGGGAAGATGAATAAAATGCTAATTCATTAAAATATTTTATATTCAATTCGATCCAAATCAAGCATATATCACTTAAAAAGGCAGCGAGTGCGTCTGTTGCTTTCTGATGTCTGGCCCAAGATAGATAACAAACTATGCTAGCGTTATGGGTGCACTCCTGACAGTGCGGCGGCCATGTATACATGAGCAGTAGTACTCTCTATATTTTATCTTACGTGTTGTGTTGGGTTTAACAAAATATATGCATAGTACTATTTCATTCGGATATGACAATATCTTATTGCATGACACACGACTGTTTTGTCTTTCCATATCAATGAAAATCCAATCCAAAAGCAAATAACCAGAGTCCATGAAACACACTAGTTTAGTTGATAAAGCAATAGATAAAATAAACTAGGTAAACGTACAGAGATCACAATGATAGCTAACGAAGGACTGCGCGGAGGGCGGTGAGTCAGTGCGCGAGCGCAACGAAACTTGTTCTATCTGTCTAATGTGTGAAAGAGACAGCGTATACATGCCTCTGAACATCGGCTCATCCGTGCACCATGCTGTATGGTATCGAAATTCTTTTTATGCCTTTATAAAATGAAACAAAATCCTCTGAATCCGTTTGTTTTCATTTTCTTTAAACGATCCTGTACATTTTTCTCCATCGATTTTTAATTAAATAATTACATGTAATGAAAGGTAATATTATTCCCCTTAATTTTAAAACTATTTTGGTTAATGTCTGCCACTCTTCGCAAAGCGGGTCAGATATGCCCAATGACCTTTAATATTTAAAATACGATCAAACGAAACAGGGAAAGTTCACCTTTTCCGTACTCACTATTCTCTTCAATAAAACGTTTAAAAATGGGAATAACAAACACATTGCCAATAATCCCAACTTGGCCTGTAATGGGATTCCAGTTGGTATTCAAGCTCCATTAGGTGCTTTAATTGACTCTCATGATAATGGTGGCTTGCACCTGCCCGCAATTTAATACTGCCTGAGGAAAAAGTAACGAAATTTTTACATTCACCATAAAAAATTACGGATTGTACTGCGTACCTAATGAAGTTTTTTGTTCACTTTAAGCGGTTTTGGGAAAGTTGGAATCTTATTTTAAGGAGTTAGTTTAATGTCTTTTGCCTCTTGTGGCTTAAAATGGTCTACTTGGAGGTCTCTAGCTTCAAGTTCGAATATTTATGTGGGAATAGGAGTAAACTAGTATACAACTTATCATACCATCATTGGTAAAAATACAATCTTTACGTCTTTCAATTCGTTGATCAAAAGCCACTGTCATTCAAACTGTATAAATATCTTTCACGCCATCCTAATCATACGTCTTTGGCACACGTCATCTGTCTCCCTTACACCTTAGCATTCAGCTCTTTCATTCATCAACGGTCCATTCCTACATCTATATCTAGAAGCATATATTTTTTGTCTAGTTATTATTGGGTTATCTACATACTTTTACCACGCCAGCTCGAAATAATTCATCAAAGTGGTCCAGAAATAAGTAATTTCCTTCCCGAGCGATCTTCTGAAGATCGCCTAACACACAGTAATTTGAGGATTTCCTCTCATTATTTTCCTCTTTGGTTGGCGAAAACGCGTAATTGACCATCGTGACGTTCAATTATTTTGGACAATAGATTGTCACTTATTCCTGAACTAGCTGTTGCCCGCGGCTTCACCCGCGTGGATGTTAATACTTCCATTATCTACCTATTTGAATCGGATTTTGGTCACCATTTCATGGGATTTTTTTTTCGCAAAACCCTAATTCTTTTTCTTAAATAAAACTAGTCGAAGTTACTCCTTATATGTAACATCAGCTATTTGCCAGTGAAAGTCCCGTCAAAATCAGTCCAGCCGTTTCGGAGATTAGCCAGAACTAACAGACAGACAGACAAAAATTTTAAAAATTGTTTATTTTTTATTAAAACCGTAGAAAATTTCATAGACATTTAGTAAAAAGCTGTTTTTTTGACATTACAAACAGACGCTTCAATTTTATTTATTTATGTATAGATGAAAGTTTAACCGAGTGTCAAGGGAAATTTCGTAAAGGAGACGGAAAACGGTGGGCCCAAATGTAATAAGTTGAGATATGATCTTAAAAATTAGTCATATTTTTTTATCTTAGAATATCAAAAATCAGCTCAATTCTCAATCTGGAAGCGGAGAATTAAGAGAAATATAGTTCTATGTAATCGATTACAAAATTACAAAAAGAAAACCTTCGCACTAGGTAATTAACTCCAGTAATTAAATGCACTAAATATACTTATATACAATATAGTGCATTTACTTACGTGCCATATTAATAAATTAAATAACAATTAATTACTGAAAAACCAATATAATGAATATCGATTTCATATCGATTAAAATCAGTTTTATATTTTTAGTCTATGTTTCTGGCATGACAGCTGTGAGTCAGCTCAACATTGACAGTAGACAGTTGCCGACTGCTCTTGCTTGTTCACTCGTTTCGTGTTTTCCGATGCGTTTTGATTGCTTTTCAGACTATTTCAGTTTTTCATGGATTCTGACCCTGCCTACCTTGTACGACCCTTGCTTTCACACTGTACACCGAAGATCGCTCACACGTCTGACTTGGAATTGTTATTTTGGATTTTACCGCCGCCTTGTGGATTGGATATTGTTGAAACTATGGATCGCTCTGTGAATTGAGGGATAGTAACTAGTCACTGCAATACACTAGGCCGACGACCCTTACATGAAATATAATAAACATTAGTGTTTAAAGAACATCTTTTGCACTTCAGGAATAAGTTTTTAGTTAAAGATTGTGACATAGCCTTACTTTTACTAAACCTCTAATAACTCGGCTCTCAGATTGTCAAAACTAACAGAATTTTCAGCAAGGGACTGATAAGTTTAAATCTATTAATTCACATCAATTTCATCTCGTTACGTTCAGGCCCAAGATTGTACGTAATCGTTTCAGTCTCCTTTCTCATGGGTAACAAAAATTGTACATTCGAATGATTACATGCACAATGGATAAATATTTTTATGAAGAAAACCTGCCATTTTGCTTATTTTAAACGATAATAGTATATATCTATATTATAATTTAAAACTTTATTTCAAGACTACTGACATTGTGATGACATCTTCAAGTTGTTTTTTACATGTTGACAACACATTTATAAACGAGACATCATTATTCAAAACTGAAATATGAGTGTAATGAGACAGCAGTGCCTAATACTTTAAGGGGGAAGCGCTAAGGTAGCCGCGAAATTCACATTTTCTTACGATTTTTGCAATTTGCAGCTCAGTGTCTGGGTGTATGTTGATTAAAGTATGATACGCGACCGTAACAAACGTGTATTTACAGAATTATAATATTAGAACCAGTAATAAAATTCCTTAAGTTAGTATAATCCTGCAATGTTAAGATTTCATGAAATAGTCATTCAATAGAATTACTTGGTCTTAGAGAGTTGTATGATTGTATGACTTTAATGATTATAATTCTGTAAGTACATATTTGTTACGGTCGCGAATCATATTTTAATCAATATACAACCTAATACTGACCTGCAAATTGCAAAAAACGTAAGAAAATTTGAATTTCGTGAGCTACCCTTTTTTTTTGTGGATGGGAATCATCAAATGACTTCTCCCGCTCTGGGCGCAGCGGGAGGGCGTGTCAGACTTTTACTGACTAAAACCCACCCGTGTTCCTTCTGTTGCCTGTGCCGGGGCCACGGTAACTCTTTCGAACATCCCGCTCGCGAGCTAACCTGGCGCTTTCACCTTAATACCTAATAATATAATGCCTATACTCTGTTGCGACTTACCCTAAAGTACAGCCATTTGTTTCAGAGTTGTGTGAAAATAATTACACCATTATCTTCATATTTCGTGTGAAAATGTAACTTTTTAATGGGCCGGAATTTGTTAAATGGCTTTGCAAATGATTCGGTTTCGGGTTCGGTTTTTATTTTGTTCTTTAAATACGTTGCAGTCCTTTAAAAAGACTTCGATACTGATAAAGTGTAAGATGACTAAAGACTTCTATACATAGAATAATAGAATAAAAACATAGTGAAGTTAAAACTATACATTGATTTTTTTAAATAATTGCTACGCCCAAGGCCTGGGAACCATTCTAATGCCGAAAATATAGTTTTTTAGAATTTTTGTCTAAATGTATGTCCATTACGCAAATACTACCAGATAGATTTTATTCAAATTTTGCATAGATATTTCCTCCAAGTCTAACCAGACTTTACAATAATAATTATAGTAATAACGTTAAAATAATTTATAGCCTACAGATAAACAACAACAATTTGTAATTTTTGACGTTCGAAAAGTGCTGATTTTCAGCCTAGTTTAAATAAATGACTTTTGTTTTTTTATTTTAATTTCTTGGAAATTAATTCTAAACTTAAATAATAACAGTAAGATAGGCATTACTCAGATAAATCAATACCAGACAAGAAACCGAACGCATTTTATCTGTTTACTCAACTCATAAACTTGTTTTATATCTAAGCTGTAAACGATATCCCGATTGAAGAGAAATGTCAGATCAATTTCTTAGACTTGTGTTAACTTTGTACTTTATAGTGATTGCTTTAGATGCTACCACGATGAGATGTTTTATTGCTGTGGAATAGTTTTACAAATCTCCTTTTAGTTTTAAATTTACTTTATATTTTCTGTGGTTTCGATCTAAATAGGCCGCTCCTTTTCTAGTTGTGGTTATTGTAAGATGTGACTATGGGACAATTAAATTTCTATTGGTACCGAACTAAATTATTTATTTATTTATTAAAACTTTATGCACAAGGAAAAAGAATAGCGTACAAAGGCGGACTTAATGCCTGAGGTATTTTCTACCAGTCAACCTTAGGGTGATGCAGAAGGGGTCCAAACGCCTCCTGCCGGAAGCTCTACGCGGGGGTCGTGCGGTCCATGGCCCTTTACGGGGCTCCGGTGTGGGCGCATTCCGTGAGGCGGCGACCGGTCCGTCGGTTGAACGCGTCCCAGAGGGTCATGGCCATCCGACTATTCCGGGGATACCGCACGGTCTCCGGTGAGGCGGCGAACCTCCTTGCCGGATTACCGCCATGGGATCTGGAGGCAAAAGTCCTCGCGCACATGTGGGAGTGGCGCGAAGAGGCAAAACGCCGGGGCGTAACTCCGCTGCCGCGAGAAATCGCGGTACGGCGGACAGAGCTTCGGCAGGATCTCATGGCGGCATGGAGAGTGCGATTGCCATAACCCAGCACTGGGCACGCCACAATTGCGGCGATAAGTCCCCTCTTTGAGGAGTGACTGGAGAGGCGCCACGGCGTCCTTACCTTCCGCCTGACGCAGGTCCTCACCGGACTCGGGTGCTTCGGGAGGTACCTATTCCGGATAAAGCGGGAGGAAACGCCCGGGTGTCACCACTGTGTGGATCGCCCGGAGGACACGGTGGAGCATACGGTGGAGGTCTGCCCGGCTTGGGCGGATCACCGCCGTGTCCTCGCGGAAGCGATAGGCGGCGGCGATCTCTCGCGTCCGGCCCTGGTCCAGGCCATGGTACGGAGCGAGAGTACATGGGAAGCCATTACCTCCTTCTGCGAAGCAGTAATGCTCGTGAAGGAGGAGGCGGGACGCGTGAGGGAGAGGCAAGCTTTGCGCCCTCACGCCCCCAGGAGACGCCCTGGGCGTCGGGAATTGGCAGCCGTTTCCCGGCCACCGTAGGCGCGGGTTTGCGGACGGCGAGCAATGGGTAGCTCACCGTCCGGTAAGGACCAGGCTCGAGTCGACAGCGCGTTGTGTTCCACGCGCGCTTCAAAGAGATGTCAGCACTACTGACGGGGTCCGCTAGGGCTGATGCCAGCTAGGGTTGTGGGATGTTCGAAAGAGTTACCGTGGCCCCGGCACAGGCAACAGAAGGAACACGGGTGGGTTTTAGTCAGTAAAAGTCTGACACGCCCTCCCGCTCCGCCCAGAGCGGGAGAAGTCATTTGATGATTTCCCATCCACAAAAAAAAAGGGGGATGCAGAGAGAAAACATGGCAGGTGTAACATAAGGGAAAGATAACACGAAAATAACTATAGAATACTAGAATAAATACATAGATATATACATACATACTTATAAACGGAATAAACTTCGTCAGGAGAAATAACGATCAAAAGAGGAGAAAACGAATCCACCAAATCAGCGCTGGGATGTTTCTGCCAACTTCTTACGTATATGCTCACGTGCCTTGACTTTAAATGACAACCGATTTGTTACCGTCCTGATGTTCAGAGAGAGCGAATTCCAAAGAAAGACTGCCTGGACAAAGAAAGAAGAGTGAATGAAACCAGAGCGGCGAGAAGGACATCGTAGAAGACGATTGTTAGTGGAACGAAGATTTTTACCGTGGGCAGAGCATAAATACTGAATATGGGAAGTCAGGTAAGAAGGAGAAATGGGTTTGTCGAGAATAGAAAATAACATAGACAGAGCCCTCACCTCTCTGCGCTGACGAATGGGTGACCATATCACTACATCAGTTGCGTAATGGTTGAGGGGTTAAGTCTGCAATAGTAACATTTTCATTATCTTCCTCCCGGCCTTGTCCCGCGCTAAGTGCGGTCGGCGCGACACGTTTTCTTCTTCCATTCTCCTCGTCAACCGTCACTCCGTCATTCACTACCTTAGACTCTTTCATGTCATTCCTCACACAATCCATCCATCAAAATATATTTACTACTAACTGTGTCCCGAGACTTCGTTCACGTGGATGTCGTAAGATACGCAATATACTAATATAACAGCCACATTTTAATAAAACTCTCTCGTTCCCCGACCCGTCGCCAACCGTCGCGTTGAATCGCCCGCCCGCGCTATTATTTCGTTTTCGCTTAGTGTTCTTTCTGATTTTTTCTTTTTGTTCGGCTCCTGAGGGTCGTAGAGTGAGTTAAATAGCCTATAACTATCCTCGAGAATTGGGCTACCAAATGCAAAAAGAATTTTGCAAATCCAACGTTTGGTTTATAATGTCATGGGATTTATTTTTATTTTGCGCGGAACTCTAATTATTTTTCTAAAATAAAAGTAGCCTAAGTTAACTACCGTAACATCAGCTATCTGGTAGTGAAAGTCACGTCAAAATCGGCCCAGCCGTTTTGGTGATTACTCGGAACAAACAGACAGATAGATAGACAAAAATGTTAAAAATTGCTTTTTTTAAAAGTACTGCTTATACTTTCTTATGCATTTAGTAAAAGTTGTTATTTTGACATTACAAACAGACACTTCAAATTTATTTATTTGTATGTATGTATAGAAGCTCGTGGCTTAGTTATAACAGCCACACAGGTCGATCTATCAGGTTAAGCTACGCTTGACGAGGTTGGTCCGTGGATGGGTGACCATCTTTACATACCGAGACTCCTCCGTGCCTCGGAAAGCACGTTAAGCCGTTGGTCCCGGCTGTCATTCGTGGAACTTTGACAGTCGTTACGGGTCGTCAGAAGCCCGAAAGTCTGACAACCAGTCTTACCAAGGGGTATCGTATTACCCAGTTACTGGGTTGTGGAGGTCAGATGGGTAGTTGCTCCATGTAAAATACTGGTATTCAGCTGCATCCTGTTAGATTGGAAGCCGACCCCAACATAGTTGGGAAAAGGCGAGGCAGATTGATTGTATGTATAGAAGCGTAATACTGCGTAATGCTCTATAATAGTAATTGTAAATAGTTTATTCTAAAACAGTATTTAGGCTTGGGTTACCGGTGATCAGAAGTGCTTATCCATTTTCTACCTAATAATGTTAATTCAAATCATTTCATTTCAATAACATAGACTCACAATAGGACTATGAGGAACACACACAGTCATATTAATTAAAATTACATACAATAATAAATTTAAAATTAAATTAGAATAAATTGTGCATCATAAATTAAAATTACATTTATCATGATGGAACAATCAAGCATTTCCGCGAGCGTGGCCGGCATGCTTTTGCAGCTGTTGGCGCTTCCCCGCACTCGCCGCACCATCGAAGTGCATTCCGCATTGTTGCGTAGAAATAATCCACGCAAGCTCTGCAAACATTGTCGATATGCTGTAATAGCGGGGAGCCCTAACATCATCCTGAACGAATATAATTAATGATTTAATTTTGGCATATGATGAACGTTACATACAACTTAGTTTCAGTACTTAGGTAAGGTACCTATAGACCGGTCTCGCGAGATACTTAGGTATTACATCAAAGAGATTAAAGTACATTGTGAGCTTACTAAACAACGTCAATGCAAATTCTTAACTTAATACACAAAGCAGCTAATCCGCTGAAGCGGCGGTTAACCTAATATGTTAAATGAACTGACTCTCCGTTTTGAAAGCGCTTCGTACAATCGCTGTAAGCGCTGTAAAGGTTACACACGAGCAAATGAGTTGTGAAACCTTTTTTCCTTTGAACCTGTTTTTTTTATTGTTATAAGATGTTAATGTCGTTGAGAATGTTGGAATTGTGATGAAAAATGTTTTCCTTGTTACACAGGAAAATGACTGATGTTTTTGTTGCCTCGGCCTCGACGGACAATAGTTGGATAATTAAGGGACGTTCTTTAATTACGTGAGGTGTAAACAGGGTGGAATCCGGGGGAGGGGGTAAAAAAAAACTCGCTATTAATCACGATTATAATGTGACAGTCACATGTATTTTTTCATGTGACGAAAAAATTTAATTTAATGTGTGACGTGTAAAATATTTCTAGCACTATTGAATGAACCTAAAAACCTTCTATATCATAATGCTTACAGCTTCAAGTGCAGTATTAATTTTATTCATATTTATGGTTTTTCAGAATCTAATTTAATGATTTTTTTTTTTTGTATTAAAACAGATTCTAAAAATATCTGATATGTTCAATAATGAAAAATATACTAAAACCCCACGACGTATCACCAAGGGCGTGGGGGGGTATAAAATTGGTCACAAAAACCTTACCAATAATAGAAGAAAGAAAGAAAATACGTTACATTATACGTTTATATGTAGTTATTATTATTTGACTATATCCTAGTAATGAAAAAATTAGAGCCACAAAAACTGAGATTTGTCATATATTTAGCAATAGAATCAGGTTCGATTGTAAACAGTAGTATTCCACACTTACAAATACAACAAATAACATCAACTACAATTATTACTACGGCTTGTAGCTACGAATTTCGTAGCCGAATCAACGTGCTACGAAAACGTTACGAAACCGCTACGAAAACCACATATCTGTAGCGGTAGCCCCACAACTAAATAGATTACCCTCATTCGCCTTAATTAAGTTTCCTTAACTGCCAATTTAACTTTTAAACTCCACGTTGTATAACTTCAAGCTCAGTGTATCACTCATAAGTAATTAACATTGGTGGAACGTGGCCCATTTGACAGGGGCTAAGAACGGCTATTTGTCATCAAACGCTGTGTGCTTAGAATATTAAATGCTGTTAATTATTTTACTTTAATACTCAATTATGAATTGTTTTATGGAGGTAAAAAGAGTGAAGCCGTTTTATATATTTTAAGGGATTATTCATAATTAGCGGATTTATAAAAGTTTTCATAAGGACCATTCTACTGAAAATGTAATACACAGGTGCATTTGTCACTCATTAAATATACCACAATATGGTATATAATATTCACCTACCACAATCAACATACCATATCAATATAATACCTTATCATTATTTAATTGAAATTAATGACCCGAGGGGCAATTCCCTTTATTTTAAGAACGTTCCCAGTCAGAGGGGCAATTGTCGTAATTTTAAGAATATTCACAGTCTGATCCCAGCCTCAATGACTGCCTCGTTGGTCTAATGGTCGCAAGCACTACTGCTGAGCATGAGGTCTTGGGTTCGATTCCCAGGTCGGGCAAAGTGTTATTGGGTTTTTCTATCTGGAATTTCTCAATAGCAGCCCGGAGTCTGGATTTGTGCCCGGTAGATGGCAATAGGCTCGCCCCCTATTACATGGGACTTAAACATAACTGGCGAAATGTGGGTGTACTACTATAGGTACACCTCTGCCTAACCCTTCGGGGAAACAAGGCGTGATGTTATGTTTATGTTATGATCCCAGTCTCAATATGTCAAAAATACCTATAATTTCCCTACAGTTTAGACAAGTTTTTGACATTTGATTGTCGCTGAGATGAGATTGCGACTAGATTTTGAACGCTTTTAGTTACAGGAATTGGGCTTAAAGTTCATTTTAAGCTAGTGCAATTAAGCTAAAGCTGATGTATAAGTATGTTTTCATACAATAAACATGTATTGTATGACATGAAACGCAAAACACAACTTTGATACCGCTACGAAGATTGAGTCAAAGATTTGATTTTTTGGCATATTGCTCAGAGCTATATTCCAAGAATATTGTAACGCCAGCACACATATTTGCACTACTGTGCCAAATACAAATCATAAATCCCAAAGCCTTTCAGCCTGTCAATAAGAACCCTGTTTCATTTGTTTTTACTAGCTCGTTCATTTTATTTTTAGCAGTTTTTGTTTACAAGAAATCTGTATTGCGTACTAGCACTTCCCCCGCGACTTTATCCGCGTGGTTTTCGTACTTTAGTACCCCGTCAGGGGTAGATTTTCAAAAACCCTGATATACGTTATTCTTTATTTTCGGTCTTAAGTATAAATATTGAGTTTCGAGTTCATCGGACCGCGCGTTAAAATTATTCAATACAAACTTTGACACCCCATAATCCCCCTTTAGTTTACTTGGATAAGAATTCGTGCCAAATTTCAAGTTTATTAACTCAAGAAATAAGATTTTTTCGTACAAACAAAATTCCCCCTTTTCACCCCTTTAAAGGTCTAATCTCCAAAAATCCTTCCTTAATGGATGTTTACAATATAAAAGGCATCAACTGCCAAAATTTCAAGTTTGTAGCCCAGCAGTTAAGGCTCTGCGTTGATGAATCAGTCAGTCAGGACAAGTAATTATTTATTTATTCATAATATGTGTATAGATATAAATAAATAATGGCCTGTTAAACCACCTCAGAATAAGTTCAGGTTAACTTTCTGCCCAGTAAAATGTAATACATTCCCTGTCCTATTTGTTCAATTTATCTGCCTTTACCCAACTGTCGGGGTCGGCTTCCAGTCTTACCGGAGGCAGCTGAATACCAGTATTTTACATGGAGCGACTGCCTATCTGACCTCCACAACCTAGTTACTGCATAAGAAGATACCATACCTATACCATACCTTTTTTTTTTTTGTGGATGGTAAATCATCAAATGACTTCTCCCGCTCTGGGCGGAGCGGGAGGGCGTGTCAGACTTTTACTGACTAAAACCCACCCGTGTTCCTTCTGTTGTCTGTGCCGGGGCCACGGTAACTCTTTCGAACATCCCGCAAACCTATACCATACCTACTCTGGAATTAAATCAGGCCCTAAGCACAGGTTGACACGGGCGATTTTTTCCCGTGGTGATTTCTTTTCGCGCTCTGGATTCGCAACGCACTGCTTTAGCACCGAGAGTTAAAAATCCAACAGTGTATTTTTTTGACGCGCTTGGAATTAC
The DNA here is from genome assembly GCA_947568875.1 of Fissipunctia ypsillon. NCBI lineage: Eukaryota > Metazoa > Arthropoda > Insecta > Lepidoptera > Noctuidae > Fissipunctia > Fissipunctia ypsillon. Next base: position 22,311,353 of record OX387649.1, read on the forward strand.
TCTGTGGGATTTTCAACGCTCGGCTCAACACCAAGAGTTGCAAATCCAGTGCGTGATAAAATCCCAGCGCGATATTGTTACGGCCGAGCGAACGTGACCTTAATTTCAACAAATTTAGCGATAAACACTAAAATCTCCCCATACAAACTGGTCAAGAATCCGAAACATAGTTACTGATACCTACGGGCTAGTCATCCACCTGTCTATCCCGAAATACTCGCTGTACAGTGAAGTTAGATTGAAAGGCTCGAGTGGTTAATAGCCTGTGCCAATCCAGAACAGTATTGTTACATCGGTTAAACGTTAGAGTATGAAAACTGTAGAGCGCACGGCTACAAGGTACTTAAAATAATGTCCAACCTCCACATATTTGATTTGAATCAGTGCTATAATTGTCACTACAAATACATTTACGTCTGGAACTAATATTTGTTAAAAGATTCGAAAATGGAACATCACTGAGATCACATGCCAGTCATATATTTGTATTCAAATAGAGAAACGTAAATGTGGAAATAATGTAAGAAGAGAGTGATAGAAGAGTCAATGATTGTCTTCGTTATTGAAACACTGCCTAATATTATCTGTTGCTTTACCGGTAAGGGTTGCTACACACATAAGCAGGCAGTCGGTTCGGCAGTATTTGTCAAACAACAAAGCCGACCCGAAGCAATTACTGCACTTGTTCACATCTACATATATTCGATTTTACCGCCCGGCTGTGCCGATTAATGCCAGCTCGCTTATGTACATCGCAACCCTTAGCCAACATCTCTTACAAGAGTGTCAAATATTTTGTGCATCTCCCCATACTGCCAATTGATTTTACAGGGCGCTCTATGTCTCATTAGTTCTCTAGAATACCTACCTATGTACATACTTGCCTACTATATACAGGGTGCAACGTATTGTGTGGCTACAGGCGGAGAGGCTATTGTTAGGCTATAAGATAGGTGATTTCAAGTGGAATCAATAATCAGATGTTACACTATATTGAACTGAGCTAGGAGAATGCCAAAGATTGTATTATGAAAGTAATTATTTATATATTAAATGCAGATTTGTACTTCAATCGATAGAATGAAAAAGACCTATCATAATGAGACTAAGTTTAATAGTTCCTTGATAAAGTATGAAATAAAATTATTATTTGTTAATGACTGGTTTTGTGATTTGGTAACAAATTAAGAGGGTTGTCTCATTTTGTCACCTCTCTCACTCACACGGAACCAAATTTTTAAGAATGTTAAATGAAAAGATGCTTTTTTTGAAAAATGTAATCAATGGGCGACCTACTAAATAATATTAATTTAATAGGTAGCTATTAAAAACACATTTCTATTGTGTTATCTAACAAACTTAGCTCAATAAGTATGTATTATGATCTGTTTTTGAGATAATTTAAATAAATGCCACAATAAAAATGTGTTTTAATAATTACGTATTAAATTAATATTATTGTTAGTTAGTAGGTCGCCCATTGATTGTATTTTTCAAAAAAAATTCTTTTCATTTAACATTCTTAATAATTTGGTCCCGTGTGAGCGAGAGAGGTGACAAAATGTGACAACCCTCTTAATCATTATTACATCACGAGAACCTACGCTAAAGCTATAGTAATTAGATCAGGTAAAAACCTCCTTCCATGCCCAAAAAAAAAACAACTGCCACGCACACCAAAATATCTTTAAAAAAAATATCGCAAAAACAAAAAATATAAAAATCGAGTACACACGTTTAAAAAGCGAACAAAATGTCACTGACCAGCGGGAAAAGGCTCAACTCTAGTGGCGGTTTTGTACGTCACGTCATTTCGTCACCGCGATTCGTTACGTCAGGCTATGCAGCCGATTGGCCGTCAGGACCGCCAGTTGAGCCCTTTGTCATGCAAATGTGCGTCAATCGGCCGCTCACTCCTTCACGGCAAATTGGCCGTGTCGGGAAACCGCCCGTCAGTAATTGTTTGTCAATGGAATGATGCTGATTAGGTGGACGAGAATGTTAGCCGCTTAGACATAGGCCGCTGTAGTGTTGGTAATTGATTTGGGGTAGTTAACAACTAAGGGGAAGTCTTATATGATATGTTTACGTTTAGGTAAAGTTTAAATTTATTTTGAAGTTCATTTAGACTCAATTGCACCACAAATAAAAAGAAAGAAAATAAAAAACAAGTAGGGGGAAAGTATGCGTCACATCCACGCAAAACGGCCATCGCTTAGCATAATGCTGCGACCCTATGCGAGACAGAGCCCCAGCGCTAGGTTTCAGCGACAGCCAGCACTGAAGTGATGTCGTCAACCGGTGCAGCATATAATGAGATAAAAATAAAATAAACACAATACTTAGTTCTACATGTTCTAAAATACGTTTAGCACTAAACATATTTAGAAAATCATTTTGTATCAATCATCATCAAACAATTGACAAAAACAGAAGAATATTTTTAATGAATAAATGTATTAGTTATTTGTGATGCAAGCGGGCCTTAGATTAATTATTTAGAGTAACACCAGATAAGAAATCTTGTTAAATAAAATCCCTTGAAAAGACTGATGGCAAAATAGCTATGAAGACTTGACAATGGTAAAGTCACGAAAGAGCTTATGGACTTTTAACCATCACAATTAGTAAGACAAAATTAACAAATTATGATTCACAAAGTCAATTAACTACTTACATAGCATAACATAACGTCACGCCTGTGTTCCCCGAAAGGTTAGGCAGAGGTGTACCTATAGTACACCCACATTTCACCAGTTATGTTTAAGTCCCATGTAATAGAGGGCGAGCCTATTGCCATCAACCGGACACAAATCCAGTCTCCGCGCTGCTACTTAGAAATTCCAGATGGAAAAACCCACTAACACTTTGCCCTACCTGGGAATCGAACAGAGGACCCCATGCTCAGCAGTATCGCTTGCGACTACTAGACTAACGGGGCAGTTCTACCTACTTAGAGTAGAGTAAGTTAGGATTACCTACTGGTTATACTTTTGCTTTAATTATATCATTTTCAACAGGGCTGTGTAATTTGCTCCTAATTTAGAGCGCAATTTAGACGTTGATTTATATGAGATGCAAATTAAAAGAGCTTTACTACCGCGGGTATATTTTATACTCTGTGGACTCCACAAATTATGTGGACATAACGATTAATTAATCGGCGTTTTGGGAGACTGTCTTATGTAATTACCAGAAAGTGCTGATTCTCAGCTTAATTTTTGAATAAATGACTTTCGATTTTGATAATCTTTTATATTGGTACTAAAATATTCTTATGGCTCTATGAAAAAATGCAGGAACAAAAAAAGGTGGATGGTTTGTATGAAAAATGATATAGCAAAGAAGAAAGTGAACACGATGGAGAATATAGACCCTAAATCAATTAAGATAAAGACGAAGGAATGATGAGGAATTCAAAAATTAGGCACGATGAAATCGTGTCTGATAATCAGCAGTGTATATTTTACAAATGAATGTGTTTTTTTACTGTATCTGACAACGTGTAGACACTCGACTACTGTTTACAACGAGACTATGGCACGATTGTTACTCGAACAGAGAGAAGTGACAACTGCACCATTGTGTCGACGCGTCAGTCTAGACTATCGCTTAATAACACAGACCTCTTTCTAGGTATATACAACGTGTAACAGGACAATTGACATTCCTTTAAACCACGTAAAGATAATCACGTTCTTTACCCGTATACAAAAAATCAATCAAATCCAATGAATACTTTAGTCACAGGAAATTATTTTTCATTTTCTTATTTTTCAACATGATGTAGATCTGAGTCCGTAATAATAGGTAAATATTGCCGCCGCCGCGCCCCGCATCCCGCACTGCACCGTTGGTCAGTGACTTTTCGTAGATAAAGCGTGTTTAGTTTTTATGCAGTTGATTCTGCTATTTATTTTGTTTGAAAACTGCAATTTTTTAATTTTCCATTATCTACTAATCTTCGTGTTTTAAAATGTTTCGATTGACTAGTACTGTGCTTTTTTTCATTTAATGTCGTACGTCCAGATACACGTTGCATAATTATAAAGGGTGTCTCAATAAGAACTTGAATTTTAAAAACATAATATTATATTTATTAAATGTTTTCTTACTAAGTACAGAGGTAGTAATGACATTTATATATGAAACAAAATATAGGTTAAATGCCCACCGTTGCTTTTTTGGCAGCAATACACTCTTTTGACAAAATTTTGCAGTAAGGGCTGCTGGATTTCACGAATTTGGTGTGCAATTTCTTCTTTGACTTACAAACTTTTTTGGCAAGAATTGGATGGAATGGACTTAAATGAGTTGTGGTTTCAACATGATGGCGCCACCTGTCACACTGCATGCAAAACAATGACGTTGTTGCAAACCAAGTTTCCAGGTCGTGTCATCACTCATTTTGGAGACCAAAACTATCCGCCAAGAAGTTGCGATTTAACTTCAATGGACACGTATTTTTTTTACGTAATTAAAAGATTACGGCGATACCTACATCGAGTTAAAACGTGGCATGACGACACGCCTTGATAGATTTGGTACTTTAATGCGTTTTAAGGCTCCTAAAAACAGGCGCGACACGAAACGCAACACAAAGGTAAAGCGTGTCGCACGACGAGCGGTGCCTTTATGTTGCGTGCGATTCGCGTGGCGTGCCGCGTCTGTTTGCAAGAGCCTTTATCTAGGTAATTTTTTATTAATATGATCTGACAGGCGGACTTTTTTAATCCGGGTATCATCCCTATACACCTCTGCCTATCGGGGTGATGTTATGTACTACCTTATGTCTACATTTGACTAAAGTCAATCAGCCTATAATTTCGAAATAAATATTAAAAGTAAAGTTATTATAAAAGTCCAAAACAAACACTTTATTAAACATTTTAAACACCTTATTATAAGTTTCATTAAAAGCAATTAGGTACACTCATTTGGTTTGGGTAACAAAATCAACAACTCCGTTTAATCTATGCGAGACTAAATGAAATTTTCATTCTGGAAATTATTAGCTTGTTAAAACGGGGAAGATTCATTAGGGTGTGTCAGACGAATCGTGACGAAATCGCTGAGCTCGGTACACTTCCCAATGGTAATGATGCCTTGAAAACAATGAGGAGTCAGCAGATTACAAAGTCTTACAACTTATTATGTGCATATAGCAACATCCTATTGAAAAGGTAATCCTACTTTAGATACTGTGAAGGGAAAGGTTTAATTATATTCTTGATTGTTTATTAGGCAAGACGGAAATAATCGTATCATTTCAGTATTAGCTAATGTAACGATGAGCATCCATCTTATGCTGATTTTCGCTACGTGTATAAACTTGAACCAGAATGGATTATCTTTGTATCCATCCAACATATTTACCACCGCGTACATTTGCGGTGAACCACTTTTCAACCTTATCACCTTAGTAATAAGGTTGAAAAGTGTCCGCGATGCTATTTCACACTCTTCAGAATCCTAGCTCTTGGAATTCGACAAAGGTACATGCAACTACATCGTAAAAATATAAATAAAATGCTGCGTGATGGAATATACTAAAACCAATAAGGCCACCCATTGATAAGAGCGCCCATTGTGTCACTCTATGTGTAAAATTTCTACATTTTTATCTCTAATTTTTATGGTGTACAATAAAGAATATTCAAACTATCTATAGTAGTGAAATCTTAATGGAGAAGACAATCAGTCGAATCCGAGACACAATGAAGAAGTAAGTATCCGGAATTTTAACAATGTTTTCAAAGGTGCCCACTTACTCGTAGTTTTCCGAGACATCGCCAGGCGGTTGGTCGACTCCACACGTGACCAGAAGGTTGGCCTATTTTTTGGCCAAAGAATCAGCATTGCCATACAACGTGGCAATGCTGCCAGCCTTTTGGGCACTTTTCCTGTTGACAGCGATGCGGATGAATTTTTTGACGCCATCTGATTATTTCCCCTCATTTTTTATATACTTGTACATATTATTATTATTATTTTAAGATTATTAGTTTTTAAATTATGTAAATAGTAAAACAAATGATTAATTTAAGTAATAAACAATGAAGAAAGAACATACTTTTCCTTTTGTTAAAAACCATTGCAGTACACTTAAAACTAATACCTAGGCAAAGGCCTAGGTCCTTCAATTATGCGGCACTTGATACAAATTACGTGGTGTTTACCACGTCCCAACCTCATTTACATAACGATTGCGAACAAAGCAGGGCTCGCTACCGGTACTGAAAACGCCTGATTTATGACGGTAAATACCGGTTTTTCTTAAGTTGGTAAATGAATACCGGGCACTTTACCGATACAGATTGTTTTAAAGTACTGAGATTGTTATAGAATCCCGATCACATGATACAGGTATTTGATTGTATATTTCCGGTATTATACCGGTACTCATGTAAAAGTAGGCGCATAAAATTAAAACCGTTTCTCTAAAAATCAGACTTGGAGGTAATCCGGTAAGTAGGGTCATCAAATTCAAGTACCTGGGCACTGGGTCACTGAGGACCTCTCCGATGATTTGGACATTGAGAGGAAACGTAGGGCATTGGCAGTGAGATGCAATATGCTAACGCGCAGGTTTGCAAGGTGCACAAGAAGTGTTAAAATCACTCTGTTTAAGGCGTACTGCCAGACATTGTACACCTGCAGCCTGTGGGTCCGCTATACGCAGAAGGCTTTCAATGCCCTACGGATCCTCTACAATAATGGGTTTAGGATGTTGTTGGAGTTGCCGCGATCGTGCATCGGGGATGTTTGCGGAGGCCAACACCGACTGCTTTAGAGCAATAGTGCGCAAGAGAGTGGCCTCTTTGATGCGTCGTGTGCGGGGCAGCTCCAATGACCTTTTAAACACCATAACTGAAAAGGTTGAGTGTCCTATTGTGGGACACTGGAATAAGGTACACAGTTCTGGTGGTGTCCTTTTTAATGTAAAGTAATTGAATTAAGTAGGTATAAGTTAATAACATAGTTTTAAGCTTTACTAACTTCTGTTATGGAATTATGTTTTCTGAAATAAAATTATAAAATAAAAATGCCGGTTTTCCAATCCCCGCCACAACGTCAAATAATTTGACCTCTAACAACACGATTAAAAACGGGGTACGATAATCATATTATTGTGTGCTTAAATTTACCCCTTATGTTACCCAAAGCCAAGGTCACACGAACATAATGTTGCTGGACTAAACAAAACTAAGAGTAATTAAGGTGGTTTGGGGATTATTTAAAACAGATTAGGTTATAATTGGGTAGTTAATACAAAATATAAGGTTTTATCATCTTAGCGTGTTTGTTTTAACGATAAACGTAGATATTAAAATGGTTAAATATAATAAACGTACTTGAGTATTTCTTTTGTTAATTAATATTTGTATTTTTATTTTCAACTTGATCGAACTATGTACATGCTTACATCATGGAAAGTTGTTCTGCCAGGCCTTAGAAGTAAAGTTGTAATATCTTAAGGCCTGTCATTCCGCCGGCGCCGGTTCCCTCAATGAGGGTTTTCTGAAATGACGTTCACTAGATGGCAGCACTCAGACGTTAGGTCCGGGCACCTGTCAAAAGTGTCAAAGTGCCTATATTTTATTTAGTCGTGACTGAACGATGAACAAATGAATAAAACGAATGATGAATGTCATCATATATTTTATATTCATTGTCGAAATGGATGACCTCTTGTCAAAGTGGCGCCATCTTGTGGCGTGGCACTTCATGAAAACCCTCTTTGTAATAACGTAGCAACACTTAAATGGACATTTTTCATTTGTTCTCGCACAAACCCCAAGTTAACCAATAAACGAAAATAATAATCTTTTTGGCAGGTAACCGGGAGCGTAAAACATGTCATGGTGTTATATTAATAGTGGTTATGGTAACGTGTTTATACAGGGTGTCCGGTAAAGAATGGATAACCTTGAAATCGCATATAACAGACCTTGTTTTTTTTTTTTTTTTTTTTTTTTTTTTTTTTTTTTTTTTTTTTGTGGATGGGAAATCATCAAATGACTTCTCCCGCTCTGGGCGGAGCGGGAGGGCGTGTCAGACTTTTACTGACTAAAACCCACCCGTGTTCCTTCTGTTGCCTGTGCCGGGGCCACGGTAACTCTTTCGAACATCCCGCAACCCTAGCTGGCATCGGCCCTAGCGGACCCCGTCAATGGTGCTGACATCTCTTTGAGGCGCGCGTGGAACACGACGCGCCGTCGACTCGGGCTTGGTCCTTACCGGACGGCGAGCTACCCATTGCTCGCCATCCGCAAGCCCGCGCCTACGGTGGCCGGGAATCGGCTGCCAATTCCCGACGCCCAGGGCGTCTCCTGCGGCGACTAGGGGCGTGAGGGCGCAAAGCTTGCCTCTCCCTCACGCGTCCCGCCTCCTCCTTCACGAGCATTACTGCTTCGCAGAAGGAGGTATATAACAGACCTTATGGCTGTTCTAAAAAAAATACAAAAAAAATATATCCCAAGTAATAACTAAGAATTTTTTGAAAAAGAATACTAACTTTTTTTACATTTTTCATCACCACAACCATAAATGAATGAATTCCATCGGTTATCTGTTGTTATAATATTGTACGTTGACTATGCCGCCGACAGAGAGGCAATAAATAATGTGACTAGAAATTACACAGAATTTTTTTCTAAAAAAATTATATCTTAGGTACTTACATACTTGGGATATACATTTTTTTTGTATTTTTTTTAGAACGGCCATAGGGTCTATTATATGCTATCGCAAGGTTATCCATTAATTACCGGACACCCTGTATACAGCTTACACAAGTTCATCACCTGTGTTTATGTAACATCATATACCAATTAGTAGGGAATCTAATCAGGGTAAAGGATTAACACCCAAATAAAACAGATTTTCAAGTTACTATAATACATGCGGTCGTTGACCTCTAAAAAAAACATCAAATCTTTTTATTTATTTTTTTATTTTATCATGTTTAGATATCGATACCCATTGCGTCTGCGGAGTTTAGCTAGCCAATTTAAAATATCCCTGTATTAAATAGATCATAAATGCGCATTTTATTTATTTTTTACACACACACACACACAATAACATAACATCACGCCTTGTTAAACCACAAATTTAAACCAATGTGTTTGATTTATAGTGATCTGTTAATTAATTTTAAGTTCGTGTTTGGTTTGCTGCAATTAATCTAGCTATAGTTGTCGCGTTTTAGCATGGCAATAGCAGTCATTGATCCACATTTTAGCATGGCAATAGGAGTTATTGACCCACATTTTAGCATGGCAATTGCAGTCATTGACCCACATTTATGCATGGCAATAGCAGTCATTGACCTACATTTTAGCATGGCAATAGCAGTCGTTGATCGACATTTTAGCATGGCAATAGCAGTTATTGACCCACGTTTTAGCATGGCAATAGCAGTCATTGTCCCACATTTATGCATGGCAATAGCAGTCATTGACCCACATTTTAGCATGGTAATTGCAGTCATTGACCCACATTTTAGCATGGCAATTGCAGTCTTTGACCCACATTTTAGCATGGCAATTGCAGTCTTTGACCCACATTTTAGCATTGCAATAGCAGTCGTTGATCCACATTATAGCATGGCAATAGCAGTCATTGACCCACATATTAGCATGGCAATAGCAGACGTTGATCCACATTATAGCATGGCAATAGCAGTCATTGACCCACATTTATGCATGGCAATAGCAGTCATTGACCCACATTTTGTCATGACAATAGCAGTCATTGACCCACATTTTAGCATGGCAATAGCAGTCATTGACCCACATTTTCTAGATTTTTTTAAAACGAAGTTCTTTATCGCGGCTTGCGGTAGGAGTTGACAGGTAGAAATCGTCACCATGAGACTCTCTCTGCAAGGGTGAATTTTGTATTTTTATGAGAGCTTCTAAAGACATGACAAGATATTAGATGCAGGCTCTATATTAAAAACGCGTCGGTGGGTGGATAAAACAGTTTATGTGAGCTAAAAGGAACTTTGAAGAAAATAGTTCAGTTTCAAGATCTCAAGTGTCAAGTGTCAAAATGTTTAAAATCAAACGTGAGAAGGAACTTCGTTCCTGACGGGGTTATCCCGACCGTACACATTTTTTTTATATCTCAAAGACAGAAATAAAGTCCGTCAACAACCTGAAACAATATCAACATGTTCCAATAACCAAAAACCATACATAGTTAATTGTTTGGGTTCCTACGGAGAGATATTAAGGAAAGAGCAGTGACCGCATTGCCTTGGTAAAACGGAAGAACCATAACACCTAACACACCTACTCTTATTCTTTCCTACAAATATCAATACCCGTACACAGACAAAACAACAAGAACATTTCATCTCCTATAGAATTTCATACCACCCATGTCCTCTATCCAACTCGTCGACACATTCCCGTGACAAATGTTCTTAAACGCGAATACTAATGAAAACGGAACAGATTAATTTAATCCTAATCATGTAAGCTGAAACGAGCTATTGTCATTAGTTTTTTAATAAGGACTTTAATTTCTAAGTACGCATACGATTATCTGAACTGTAAAGTTTTTATGTATTATGGTTATATTATAATCATGTCGTTGTTAAAATGATCGGTGGTTGGGTATAAAATGGAGGAGGAGGAGCTCGTGGCTAAGTAATAACAGCCGCACGGGTCGATCCATCAGGTTAAGCTAGGCTTGCCGGGGTTGTCCGTGGATGGGTGACCATCTTTACATACCGAGACTCCTCCGTGCCTCGGAAAGCACGTTAAGCCGTTGGTCCCGGCTGTCATTCGTAGATCTTTGACAGTCGTTACGGGTCGTCAGAAGCCCGAAAGTCTGACAACCAGTCTTACCAAGGGGTATCGTATTACCCAGTTACTGGGTTGTGGAGGTCAGATAGGCAGTCGCTCCATGTAAAATACTGGTATTCAGCTGCATCCGGTTAGACTGGAAGCCAACCCCAACATAGTTGGGAAAAGGCTAGGCAGATTGATATTGATGTAAGCTGAAACGATATGCGATTCTGTTCGTGTATTAAATTCGAATATTGAACCATCAGTTCGGTGGTTTTTTTTTTATGTAGCCATTATGAAATGCTCTTGTTTGGGAATAATTATGAACTGAATTAACAAGCTTTTCATTGATTTAAAAGGAAATTAACTCGTCTACAATCTGCAGTACTTAATACGGAGTAATTACTAGTAATCGAATTTTAACAAAGTTAATAATGTCACCGAATTTAAACGATTATCTTAATGATGCTACAAACTGCAGTGGATTGTGAGCTTTAATTTATTACATGTAAACTCATCAGCAGCCATCCATTCATACGATTGATGGTCAATTTGTCATTTAAAATAGGGACACATACTTTATTAATCCGCTGGCAATCGTGGTTGCAACAGCCAGAACACAGGGTCAAATTAAATTAGCTAGCAAAACTCCGCAGACGAGATGGGTACCGATATCTAAACATGATAAAATAAGCACCAAATGATTTGATGTTTTTTTTTGGGTCAATGACCGCATGTATTGTAGTAACTTGAAGTTGGTTTGAGTTTAGAAAATCAGTTTTTTTTTTGTAAACTTAACATGCGTTATGGATACCAATACAAAAACAAGATAAACAAAAAAAAAACTGATTTTCTGATCTCATACTTCAAGTAACCACCATAAATGTGATCGTAGAGGCAAAAACCAATCATCAAATTTTTTTTTTTGTTATATCATTTTCAGATATCGATTCAAATCACGACCGCGGAGTTTCGCTACTTAATTTGACCCTCTATTGTACCACTATTCGGAGAGCCTACCAAAAGTAAACTTAAGGCACGATATCCATTTGTAGGCTAGCCACACACAGTCGGAATTCCGTTTCGGAAGCACCAAATTCATTCATAATCTAATAAAGTCTACTACTAAAAGTCAAGTCAAGGTCAGTCTAAGTCTATTACTTATGAATGGATTTGCTGCTTTCGAAACGGAATTCCGAATCGAAATTCCGATTGTGTGTGGCCGGCCTTATTCTACAAGATGGTCATGGCTGCTTCTTATCGTCAGTTTGGTAAAGCAAGCCGCATCGTAAATACCTAATTTACTTAGCACACGTCCGGACAAGGTGATTAACGTGCGTGATACGACCTAATATATTGGGTAGTATTTTAGATAAGCGCATGTCTGTACCTGCGCATCCGCATGTAAAGCCCCTTATCTGTCCAAGGTTTTACGGTAGCAAATGTCAACTTGTGCAATAGCACATGCTAGTGGAATATCTCTCATTCGGTAAGCAGATTGCAATTTCTCTTTGCATTAGTTTGCCTTACGAACAACCACAGTAGTGAGCAGTGCTGGCCTAGTGGTAAGTAATGGCCGCGACTTACGAGTTGCAGGTCGTGGGTTCGAACCCAAGGAGGCACTTTACTTTGTGTAAATTATTTCATCACCACTGCTCTCAAAACGGTGAAGGAAAACATCGAGAGGAAACCGGCATATCCTAGAACCAAAAATACCGAAGACATGTGGCATCCACCAACCCGCACTGGGCCCGCGTGGTAGATTACGGCCCACTCCTTCCCGAAGAGAGGAGGCCTGTGTCCCAGCAGTGGGAACATTATAGGCTGATTATGCTTACAGTAAGAATCGGTTTCATTTTGACAATTTAACAACATTAATTGCGTTATTTAGGTTGTTGAGCAGACAAATCTTTCGAACATTGATATATTGTGATGATATTGTGTTTCTGCCTACCCCATTGATAGTGTGTTACGCAATTAGGGTGCTGATAAACAAAAACTGGACAATTGCGAGCCGGACTCACGCAGTAAGGGTATTGTAAAGGGTGTCTCAGTAAGAGTGCACTTTTTCATTTTAAAATAAAAACAAGTATTTTATGACAGAGTTGTGATATTTTTATTGTATTGTAAAGAAGACATGTTCCAATTAAGTATGGAATAAAATATCCGGCAAATGACCCCCACGGCTCCGATGACAGGCCATTACTCTTTTCATGAAATTTTCCATGACTTTTGCACAGAGATGAGGCTGTATCTCACCGATGACGCGTTGGATTTCCGATTTGAGCTCAGGAATTGTTTCGGGTTTATTCGCATAAACCCGAGATTTCACAAAACCCCAAAGAAGAAAAAAATCGCACGGCGTTAAATCGCACGATCTTGGTGGCCAGTTGACATCAGAATTTCGTGAGATAATGTGTTCTGGAAATCGTTGCTGCAATAAGTCGATTATTTCATGCGCGGTGTGGCAGGTTGCGCCGTCCTGCTGAAACCACATGTTGTCCAGATTCATGCCGTCCAGTTGAGGCCACAAGAAGTCCGTTATCATATTCCTGTAACGAATGCCGTTCACCATTGTAATGAGTTTTCACAATTATAACGCGTTCTTCTTTCGAAAAGCGCTCCATTTTTAATAATCGGAATAAACAGAGGTGACAGCTGTCAAATTTCAGAGTTGCCAATTGCATGAAAAAAAAATATTCCAATTTTAAAAAGTGCACTCTTACTGAGACACCCTTTATGTATACATGCGTATGTGTACATATGATTTTTTTAGGTTTCTTGTATGAGGGATAATTATGGTTTATACTTTTATTTTTATCAGTGTTTGCTTTTGAGTATGAATTTGGATAACTATAAGAGTAGGAGTAGACCAAAGAAACGATGAATGGACTGTGTGAGGCCCTATGAACACGATGCGTTGCGGCGCCGTAACGTTGTAACGCCGCAGCGGCGCCGCACCGCAAAGATTTGTTTTCCTTTCTTCTGCCGCACAAACAACTGAGCGGTGCTGCTCCAGCGTCGAAACGCGTACACCCGTCCCCGCCTCGTCTCGCGAGTTGCAGGCCCGATGTACATGCGGTGCGACACCGGAACGCACCGTGGATATTTGTATGTAGAATGCCGCAGCGACACTGTTCTGGCACCGCGCCGCCACCGCAACGCATCGTGTGCATAGGCTCTGAAAGTTGATATGGCTAGAAAAAGGGTGACTACCGAGATGATTACTAACAGAGACGTATGAAATAAAAATACATGCTGTGCCGACCACAAATGAATTGGGATCAGGGCAAGAGGATGATGGTAGTGTATGCCACGATAGCGGCTATATTCACACGTATTCTGTTAAATTCAAACTCAAACTCAAAGCATTTATTTCAATTAAACCAATTACAGGCACTTTTGAATTGTTAAAGAGTCAGTCAGTTAGTCAGAAAATTGAAGCTAGTCACCCATTCCAAAACGTAGATCTCTATGGAGAAGAATGGGCAAGAAACTCCATGGACACTCTTTTAAATCAAAATTGTTACAAAATCCTGGGTACATTGTTCTTGTTGCTTCTATATGTGAGAATAGTGTAAAAAATAGATAATTAAAAACAATTCAAAATATAAGATTAAAAATAAGCCCTGGCAGCTAAGAGATGACCAGTCTCCACTGACGGCGCCCATTCACGAACATGACGCGTGGATCAGCACCATCCACCTCAACCATTTTGTAGGGAACCGAATGATACAACACACGCTATTTATCTGGCTACCTAAGACAGTCCTAAATATAGATCGCCCGTGTGTGACAAATAGATTGCGTACGCCATGTATCCTAATGGGGTCCTGTATGAATTACCATTTGGGCAACATATATGTACACAGGTACTTAAACCCACGCTTTTTTCCCATGGGGGTAGGCAGAAACTACAGAACGCCACCTGCTACGATCCTTACGTGATCCTTTTGCCTCGTTGACGTACATACATCTGTCATACATGAACTTACACATATCTTTGTCCACTTTTAAAATTCTGGTAAAAAAACACATCCTCTCTCCTTAGAACTCATCTATACATCTATACAAATAAATAAAATTGAAGTGTATGTTTGTAATGTTAAAATAAGAAATGTTCACTAAATGCAAATGGAAGTATATACGGTACACACAGCGTCAGTATGTGCTAACCCCTCAAGTTTTAAAATGTTACACTGCTACAACATTGAATTCGTTACGAATAATCTAAAGAATACTTCAAAAAGAATTCAATGTTACGACTCGGATCCGAACCATCGCATTACCGAACGTCGTCATACTCATACCGGCAGTTTGACCAACTAGCCAGCGAGCCCACATCAATCGCGATGAAATTGTTATCTACTATCTTCCGAGTCACTTTATCAGTAGGTCTCTGTCTAATCGATAGATGTTATAATTTGAGGGTATCCATTAATTTTACTTACTTACGTTTTCTTTATAAAATTAATCCATATCCTCGAGTAAAACTACAACGTTTGATCTATACGTTCACTTAAAACGACGAAGAGTAAACGACTACGATTTAAAATGATTTCTGATTTTATGAGAACAAAAATAGTTGTTCTGTATGAACAAAATGTGAGCATAACAGGAATTGCGAGACAGCTTGGCATAGCAGTAAGTTAATTATAATATTATTTGTGGTCTCCGATTTTGAGTTAGTTGCGGTATATTGTGAGTGGTATTTAATAACTTATTTAAAACCTTTATTTTCTATACAGAGACAAATGGTGCGCTTATGGGTGCGCAGATTCGAAGAAACCGGCGATGTTAAGACAAGGTCCATGGGTCGGAAGACTACTGGGATCTATACGCACCAATCTGAACGTCATCGGGATATTGTTAAGGTTCACACTACATCGCCGTTCACATCCACTCGTTACAGTTCGCAACGGCATGGAATATCTCTGTCCACGGTTCGAAGACATTTACATGCAGCGAACATTCACAGTTATCGACCTGCAAAGAAAATATGTCTAACTGAAGAACATCGTAGAGAACGAGTGCGATTTGCCCAGAAATACGTCAATTTTGATAGGGAAAACAATATCGTTATCTTCAGCGACGAAAAAACCTTCAGGTCAGACTGTGACGGTCGAAAAATATTGTGGAGGAAACCTAATGAACGATACCAACCTCAAAATGTTTTACCTAACAGAGCCAGTGGTAGAATAACATTGGGTAAGTTACCTTTCAATAAGTAAATTAATTGTATAATCCACCCCGTTTAATTACCTAATATTGTATTCAACAAATATAACGCATCACTGCCTTTATAACTATTTATTTATTATAATTTTAATACAGTAAGTATATTAATACATTATTATAAATTATATACTTTATATAATTCAGTAGTATTAAATACTTATTGTTAAGTTATTATTATGATATTCTGTTATTCTGTTATTTTGATATTCTGTATTATGATATTTTATTCGATTTTGAACGTCATGACAATTGTTTGGAGACAAATGTCTAAAAACAAAAAAAAACCTTTGTTGTTATTTTCAGGGTATTGGGGGTGGATGTCGTCCATGGGACCGGGAGAATTAGTAAAAGCAAGTGGGCGCATGAACGGCCAGACCTATCTGCAAATTTTGCAAGATGTTATGGTGCCAACAGTGCGAGTTGCTTACCCAGAAGGACAGATCTATTTTGTTCAAGACAACTGTTCGATCCATCGTTCGCGTATAGTGATGGAATGGCTCACTACACAGACTCCTGGCCATCGAAAAGTCCGGATTTAAATCCAATAGAAAATATGTGGGGTCAAATGGTTTTAAACTGGGATTCAAGCGAAGTGAAGTCCAAGATTAACTTGCACAATGAAGTTTTGAGGAGTTGGGAGTTGATGCGAGGTAGTAATGCAGGTTGGACGATGGTTACTCAAATGAGAAGCAGACTCCAACAAATAATAGATAGCGAAGGTCATCCTCTTCGCTACTAATTATATTTTTCATAACTTCACACTTCGCAATCAATATTATTATAATAGAACAGTAAAATTGTATTTGTAGTTAAAACATTTTGTTAACTAAATATAGATAGTAATCTCACAGTTTTATGTGGTTATGTTAATTAAGTATGAGAAGAAAATAAACAATGCAGACATTAAAACTCATTTGATCCCACTATTTTACTTGGTATAGCGAAATATTCTAAGTAGATATCATGAGTTCGTATGAGATGTTAATTGATTATCTATTGATAACATGTTTATTCACTTATTACGCTCATGATTATAATCCTGCCAAACTAGCTTCTGGGTCCTAGACAAGTTGCAAACGCTTCAAAACTTGTCTCTTTCGATGTCGCTTGTCAGACTGTCAAATTTGTATGCAGAGACGACATGATAGATCACGTGATCGTTAGCTTATGTCAATCTAAAATATTTCTAGCGCTTCCTATTTCATCGTTTGCGTAAGATGTCACTTGTCTAGGGACCACTTTGTGTCAGCTGGCAAAATATAAAAAATAAATGTAAATTATCAAATCAAATTGTAAAATATAAATATTTGTAGTAAAATAAGATCAAAGTTTTGTTAAATAATAGCAATAATAAATATTATAAACGATTATTAAAGTATTTTATTTTTCTTGACTTAAATTCTTTATAAATATTACAAAAACAAGATAAAAAAATACTTTATATAAAAAACTAGCAAACCCGGCGAACTCCGTTTCGCCACCAGATGGCTTCGTTTTATGTAACATTTCGTTTGGTGATTAAAAGAAGAAGAATTTTTTTTTTTTTGTTTTATATTTGAAAAGGAAAAATTTTATTTCATTTCACAACAGTAATGAATTCATTTCGATTACAAAAATGAAGTGTTATTTAGTTGAACTTCTCTAAGTAAATAAATAAATGAAAGTGAATCCAAAGTAAATACTGAATCGAAGCGTTATAACTGCCCATGTGAAAAACAATGATTTTCTAAATTTATCCCGCAAACACTAAGCGATTGGCCTTGCGACTTGTTAATTGTCATTGCGAACGCAAGGCGAACTGGAAATTGCAATCGTTTGAAGTCAAACGGAAGATCAGTCGGAATCATTGGTATTCGAGGAATACATACATTTTCACCTGCGTACTTTCCGTTAATAATGGTTGCCTCAATCAAATTCGGCATAAGTCTTTTTACCGAAAGTCGAGTACCGTTGCAAAGTCGCGGTGGATTCAAATTACGCAATATCATAATAACTGTACCAACTTTGAGTTGCAAGTTATGTGGTGGAAATCCTGGTAACTCCAGAGAGTTCAAAAACTCCGTTGGATAATTTACTACATCATCGGGATTTGTTATGGAATCAACGGATTTGTATGTCACCAAATCGCCAGCAATTTTTGATTGAATGGTGAAATTCAGTGCGTGTACATCATTATTCTTTGCGGCAAGAATTGCTCGTTGACTTAATCAAGCATAATTCTGATAATTCTCACTAATGTTTGGGAAAACATTTTCAATAAGAGCTAACTGAGAGTCTACAAATCGGCAAAAGTCGTTGGTAAGAGTAATTAATCCAGATGTCGCATCAACTGGGACTTTTCCATTTCCAACAGCTAACAATTGTTTGGAAAATTGTGCATCATTTTGAAGTTGAACTCTCATATTAGTGGTTAGCGATAATGTTTTTACGTTATTCCATAAAGGTGATGCCTTCAGGCAAGCATTCAATTACTGGCAACGTCTGCCTGAAATCTCCTGCCAACAATATCATCAAGCCGCTAAAGATGTTGTTATTTCGTCGAAGATCCTTCAGTGTGAAGTTAAGTGCTTCAAGTGATTTCTTATGTGCCATTGTGCACTCGTCCCAAACAATGAGCTTGCATTGCATCAACAATTTTCCCATTGCACTGGATCGGGAAATATTGCATGTTGGAGTATCAATTGTGTTTAAATTGAGTGGCAACTTAAGCGCAGAATGTGCAGTACGACCGCCATTTAGAAGAGTCGCCGCAATTCCAGATGATGCTAACGCCAAAGCTATGTCACATCTTGATCGAATAGTGGCCAAAATCAATGAAATGACAAATGTTTTCCCTGTTCCTCCAGGTGCGTCCAGAAAGAATAGACCACCAGTATTATTGTCCACCGCTTGCATTAATGTTTCGTATACTTGTTTTTGCTGTTCATTCAGCAACGGCACATTATTTCGAACGAATTCCTGCAATGTATCAACATTGTATTGCAGCTCTCGATTTAATTCTTGGTTGAATGCATCGTGCATCGATCGATTTGGCGCAATCATTCCTACATCAATCAGTAGCTTGTTTGCAATAGTCAAGCATTGATCCTCAATCAGAATCAATCCTTCATAGTAGATTTCATCGGTTATTTGGATGTCAGGATTATTCGTTTGAATGCGCAAGCGATGCAAGATATCTTCACATATGTCGTCTTTGTATTTGTTCCATAACTGAATTGGTTGTGAAGGAAAACATGTGGTGATGATAATTGCGAACAGCGTTCGTATTTGGTACGCATTTGATGAAACAACTGAATCCGCAAGTGTTAAATCCCAATGAGAATCGTTCTCCAGCAAACCCAATAGTTGACATGCTTCTCGATATGTTTGGCATTGGTGGCCATTCACAGTTTTCAAATGCGCAAATGATTTTGGTCCACGTACATTTACCAACAGCAGTCGCAAATAAAAACATTCATCATTTCTAGGATGAACAGTATACATGCGACCTAGTGCATCAGTGGAAAACACCTGTGGCCAATCTGGAACTGGGGTTCCTTGTTTGCGACGTTGGAATTTCTTTGTTGATTGATTCCAAGTGTAATACTTGGGCATTTCAACGTACATCAGCGTCGCTGCGAAAGGATCTGCTTCACACATTGCAAAGAAGCTAGTCAATGTTGTCGATGGTGGTCTCTCAACTCGTTGTGCCGCATTAGCCTCAGTGAAGTAAACTCTTTGGCCATTTTCCAAATGCACTGCTAAATGTACAACTGTGGGATATCTTTCATGAATTTGAAATGAGAATAATCGCCACAGTGCCAGTTCAACTTACCACCTTAAAGACGAATGCCTGCTGTTGAAATTCAATAAAAATTTGCACAATACACGTGATTGATTTGATGGTTTCCAATTGAAATGTTAGGAAACGAATAACTTATTTTTTTTACTTTTTTTCACAATTTCACAGTGAACACAATACATGTTTGTCACATGACGGTTTGTCACATGAAATTAACTGAGCAGAGAACAATGAGTAGCTGTCAAACAATGTATCACGCAATGGCGCTATCGTCTTAAAATATTGGTTTGTAGTACATGCTATGTATTCAGAGATGGCGCTGTATGTGAAAAAGATTTTCCCGCTTTTCTGTTGAAATTTTTCCTGAATTTTCTTTGCTATAAACCTCACGGAGCCCGAGACCTTTCCAACGAATGCAAAACCGTGGAAATCGGTTCGTGCGTTCTGGAGTTATAGCGTCAGGAAGGAAAACCCGACTTATTTTTATATAGTAGATAATATTATAATGCATTAACAAAAAGCACGCTTCGTGCCTTGGATTTGATCTTCCGACCTCATGCGCGGCAATCGGTCTTTGTAACCTCCGGTCTATTGAGACATTGATTAACTTTTCGAAAATGTTAACGTTATTATTGCTTGTCGTTATACGCAATAATAAAAGTATTAACTTTTTATTGAAAAAAACAATATTAAAAACAGAATTTAAAAAAATAAATACTAAAAAACTTATTTATTCACTAAAACAATACATTCATTATAATAAAATGTTTTTGCAATATACAAAAACCAACTTGGGCCTAACACGGATTTGAAGGCACGTCTTTTGGTGGGGTAAGCACTTAATGGAGCTGTGTGTACTATAACGAAAAGCAGTTTTTAAAATTTTTGTCTGTCGGTCTGTTTGTTCCGGTTAATCCTCGAAACGGCTGTACCGATTTTGACGGGACTTTCACTGGCGATGCTGATGCTGACGTTACGGCGGGTAACTTAGGCTACTTTTATTTTAGAAAAACAATTAGGGTTCCACGCAGAAAAAATAAAGCCATGAAATTGTGAACAAAAAGTCGGATTTGAAAAATTATTTTTGCATTTGGTAGCACAATTCTCGAGGATGGCTGTTATAGGCTATTAAATAGCCTATAACAGCCTATAAAAATCAGCTGACTCTTACAAAAGTTCAATACCTACTCGACCAAAATGTATGAAACAGCAGATTTTTTTTCGTGATTTCAGAGTTGGTCCTATAGTGAAAGTTGTTTGTATTCATGGGTAGAACATCCTGCGAAAATTTGGATAGTGATTAAAAAAATGCCCTGTATAGACAATACTGTAAGTAGTCAGTGGTTAATACTTTTTGTTAGTCGCCTTTCATGCATCCAATAAAACAGTTGGGCAACGCATCTTATATAAAGATCAAACCTCATATAGGTAGGTATTAAAAATATTACTACCCAGAGAGTCCCAAACATAAATAAAGCAGTTAGAATCGATAATCAGCCAGTTAGGCGCGCAAGTTAGATGAGTTGAAACTCAGCCAGCACATGTAGCGGTTCGCTCCGATAGTAAGTACCTACCAATTAATTGGTCTTGCTTTCGTGAATGTAATATTTTTGAGTAATGCTTTATTTCGGTGGTAAACCTTTTACGTAAACATTTTTGCTTACAGATTTAATTACAGATTACATCACACGAAACGATTGGCAGTTGTTTAGTTACCTAGTTAGGGAACTGTAATTTTACCTACGTAGGCTATATTGGCGAACTTGCTATAGTTACGGTCCCATGTTCATAGTTTTCAGCCTGTAACGATAGACTACAGAGCAGGCCCCCTTTTCTAAAAGTCGTCCTTTTTTATATTCAGATCATTCAAAGACTCAATCAATATAGTACTTTACTTATTTATCCATTACTAGTCCCGCGGCTTCGTTCGCGTGGAAGTCGTAAGATACACAGCACATGTGTGAGCACTATGCACCTACCTACTATAAAGCTACCACTGACTGGGTACGTCTTTCATTGACTTGAATTTGCCCTGGCGACTGAGAGTATGTCATACTTGTGGCGGCTTATCTACATCGCCACAACGGAACGCGTCACACTGACGTCACGCAAAATCCTGCATCCCGCAATCAGAGTTTACCGCGCGACTAGCATATATACAACATCCCGACATCAACCGTCGGGCAGTAGCCCACCAGACACAACATCCGTCTGGTCGGAGGATCCTCCCTTTTCATAGAGGATGAGTGAACTTTACACCCTGTTCCTCATTCTTCTATATACTCACTCAAATGTCTCGCTGGTGGTGGCGTGTGTGTTGGATCATTAGGTTCCCTTCAAAATGGTTGGGCTGAATGGTGCTGATCCATGCGTCATGTTCGTGAACGGGCGCCGTCAGTAGGGACTGGTCATCTCTTAGCTGCCATGGCTTATTTAAATTATTGAATCGTTTTTGGTTTTTACCTTTTAACGTGCACGTCTTTTTACATTGTTCTCACATACTTAATTTCAACATGAATGATGTAACCAATATTTTGTAACAGTATTTTGATTTAAAAGGGTGTCCGTGGAGTTTCTTGCCCATTCTTCTCCATAGAGATCTACGCTTTGGAATAGGCAACTAGCTTCAACTTTCTGACTAACTGACCGACTCTTTGACAATTCAAAAGTGCCTGTAATTGGTTTATTTGTAACAAATGCTTGAGGTTTTTTTTTAGTTTTGAGTTTATACTAAAATAAAAGCTACATTCTACCACATTACATAAAACTCCCTCGTCCCCCGACTCGCCGCGTTGCATCGCTTGCCCGCGCTATTTTTCACAATTTCATGGGTTGTAATTTTTTGCACGGAACTTTAATTATTTTTTAAAATAAAAATAGCATAAGTTACTTCTAATAACATCAGTTATCTGCCAGTGAAAGTTCCGTCAAAATCAGTCCAGCCGTTTTGGAGATTAGCCGGAACAAATAGACAGACAGACAGATAAAAATTTCAAAAATAATGTTTGTTTTTTTAAAACTTGCATTTATGCATATATGCATTTAGTAAAAAGCTGTTATTTTGTTTAATAAACACACAACAATCAGAGAGGTAAACAAATATACCTAACCTACAAGAAATATTAAGTTTCTTTCAACTATTTTGTGGTGTCAGGTTACCAAAATGCAGCTGAATATCAGTATTCTACTCGGAATATCTGAACTACGCAACCAATTGGGATAACGATATCCTAAAGCTGGAGCTCTTGTTAACCTTTAGAGGTATTCGGTGCTCCTATTACAAACAGTACCAGCGGCTGTATAGCTCTGGCCAAACAGAAGAGAATTCCGCGCGGAATGCGGGACGAAAATCTCTCGCACTGATCGTATCAACTAATTTTTATGGAGATGTTCCAACTGGGGTGAATAGTCGCGTGAATTCCTAATAACTAAAACAATCCACGCGCGGTTCATGTCCCGCATCCAGTTCGGGTCGCCTCATTGTGGCCAGAGCGGGGGACTGCAGGAGCTAAACGCAAGTTTTAACGCAAAAATATATGATATTCTTCAGAATAAATGCTAGTTAGATAGTGTGTTGAAAACATAAAACAACTATGTAATTTGATGCGATAGAAAAAAATCACGAAGATACCTCTAAAAACTTCTTTTAACGATTAAAAACTATACTAATACATTCAATCATTCTGATTTGTCAGATTATTCTACAAGCAACATATTAACGTAATTTGTAGTCCAATCAATAGATTTTTTGTAAACAGATAATTGTTTCATATTTTGTAATAAATTACCAGCGTTGTGTCATCGCGCTTCTCTTTCTTTCCTATGCAGTCCGACAGTGACCGCGCTTTAGCTGTTGTCAGCCTCTTAAAGCGCTGCATCTAGCAGAGGAACCG
Source organism: Fissipunctia ypsillon (assembly GCA_947568875.1). Taxonomy (NCBI): domain Eukaryota; kingdom Metazoa; phylum Arthropoda; class Insecta; order Lepidoptera; family Noctuidae; genus Fissipunctia; species Fissipunctia ypsillon. Next base: position 22,335,067 of record OX387649.1, read on the forward strand.
TTAACTAAATTGAATATAAAACGAAACTTTTATCTAAACTTCTGTCTTCAGCTTAATTATGATACTATCTGTTATTTACCCCGATTTCTAAAAGCTTGCATAAAATGTCAACATGAGAGTCAAATTTATTAATCACCGTAAACTCAACCTTCTCTCTCTCTCTTCTCTCTCTCTCTCCCTCTCTCTTTCTCTTCTTCTTTTTCTCTCTTCTCTTTTCTTTTCTTTTCTTCTCTCTTCTAACCTCCGTTTACAAACGCTCCTCCTAAATTGAGTTTCCTGTTTCCTCTTATTACTTGATCCTTTCACATTCGCATAATGAACCAATAACTGCTCACGAATGAATATGACACGTAACAATATACGTAATATAATAGCTTTGGAAATTGGCCCATTTCCCACATTCCTACCGCAATATTTATATCCATAAACACCTTTTGACATGAAAGGAAATTGAATATGGCGAATTTATGCTTAATGTGCGTTTTGGTTTTAATAACTGGATGAGAATTGGAGTAATTACAATTAGATTCAGATTTCAATGACTTTTTTTCTTACAAAACGCATAATTGTGTACTCCAACAATGGGCGATGGATAGCATTCTATCCATCGTTTATTTTCGTCTTCCTCTATTATTACAACTATGCACATTCATACCCATCTATAATTTTTCACAGAACATCATTTTGTTTTGTTAAAAATTACATGGCTGGAAAGAGGCTGAATACTGGGATGATTACTAATCTATTGCTTTAAGAAGAAACCTGGAACCGAGCTACGATTCAAGGACTCATCTTCTCTTACAGAAAGAAAAAAGCATTGATTATAATTGTCACTCTAGCTTTTAAAACTCACCAAACCTTACAAACTACGTACCCTACTATTAATTTTACTGTCACATAAACAAATACAAGTACTTAATATCACTCAACAATTTATACCAGTCCATGAAATTCCAATAACCTGCGACTCCTAATTTATACACTGTCTTGATTAGAATTGGTTAACTGTCCAATTACTTGGTAAATTGACTACAAACATGATCATTAATATTGGAGATCTCTATTACTAATATAGTTCTGTATGTAGCAAATAGAAACTGCATTAGCATAACATACATAACCAGGCATAATATTCCCACTGCTGGGACACAGGCCTCCACTCTGTGAGAGGTAGTGGACCGTAATCTACCACGCGGGCCCAGTACGGGTTGGTAGATGTCACATTATTTCAAATTTTAGGTTCTAAGCCATGCCGGTTTCCTCACGATGTTTTCCTTAACAGTTTTGAGAGTAGTGGTGATGAAATAATTTACACAAAGTAAAGCGCCTGCCTGGATTCAAACTTACGACTCATAAGAGTCGTAAATCGCGGCCGTTACCACTTGGCCACTATAGAGGTATGAGGAACAGGGAGTAAAGCTCGCTCATCCTTCATAGTAAAGGAAGGGTGCTCCGACCAGACGGGTGTTGTGTCTGGTGGGCTACTGCCCGACGGTTGATTTCGGGATGTTGTATATATGCCAGTCGCGCGGTAAACTATGCTAGCGCGATGCAGGGTTTGTGAAGTCAGGTCTTTTGATGCGTAGTTCGCATGTGGCATTGTAGATGCCGCCACAGCCACCACTGCTCTTCTTGAAATCAACAAACTCACAATGGAAACTGGCTGGTAGTAAATATCATACTATTGGGTTGATCGGAAAATTATTGCCGTTTATTAATACCTTTCTAGAAAGAACAGTCAGGAACTTTCTAGAAGGTTTTTATTAGGGCATATAAAAGGCAGTAGGTAAGCTCTCGATTGTGACGCATTAGTTCTCAGGGCGTAGACGTGTAAACATGTCCGACAAAATAAACTTGAACAAGGGTGGTAAGCGGCAGTGTCTCTTATATGATTGTTTATTGGGCTTGTCGGCAGCCGAACCTTGTCGTCGTATATGTGCCGCGTTTGGAGACTCTGTGAACGAAAGAACAGCAAGGTGGTGGTTTGATCGGTTTCGATCTGGAAATAATAGCTTGGAAGACTAGTCCCAGCCGGGCTGGCCGACGGAAATTGACGACACGGAATTACGACGTGTAGTGGAGAGTAATCCCCGCCAAACAACGCGCGAATTAACAGCAATATTTAACTGTGCGCAATCCACCATCGTGACATATCTAACACAAAACGGGTCATTGAATTTTTTACATGAAAACGGCAATAATTTTCCGATCAACCCAATAATAAGCCCAACATCATCATATTTCTTCTGAAATAATCTTATTCCCGTAAACCGTACAGTCAGGGAAAATTGTTAAGGAAATTGACACCCTACGTCCATTTGCCGTGATAAAGTCGTTTCATACAACTGTCAAAGAATGACAGTCTAAATTTGAATATACCTACGGACAATATAAGTTGGTAGTCAATTTGCTTATCAACTCCTTTCCCTGACTTTATACTTCTATTAATTTTATTATGTTAACAATAGAGATGATAAGTCTTATATGATTCAAAGGATTATCAGTGCTTGAAAAAAAATTGATATTCTTTTGATTCAATTTATTACAGGAACCATTTTAACACAGAATCTTTTCTAAAAATCAGTTAAGAATTATCTGTTTTTCCCTTAAGGTGATATGTAAAAACTAGGAAAACCGAACTGGGCGGGAATAAGAAAGTGACAAAAAAGTAAAAAAGAGTCAATTACTATCCACATCCGAAAAAAGAGAGCGCAACAATGCACTGGAACCAAAATAAAACAACGTCAGCCCCAAACCAAATAAAAATAGTTTAAAAATAAATAAATCTATCAAAAATGTGTTCAGCCAGTTTTCAGTTACCTGATACGCACATTTTGAATGCAATTTTGCAATGAAATTACTTAGGATTTTGGAATTGCAGAAACAAAATATAAAAAGTAGAGGTATTTTCGGAATATATTCTGTCGAGGAAAAACCCAATTGCGTTTTCCTTCAGTCAGAGTATTAATCAAATACAAATAGTCAATAAGCTTATAATAGACCCAAAAATGAAATCATACATGCATACATGATATCCATACATAGTGAAATAAATAGTTACGAAAAAGCCCCCAATTTATTCTGGTATCACCTTAAAATATGTAAGTAGTCATTCCTTCACCAATGCAATTCGTGTCTCATCAAGATTTTCAACATAAAATGCGATAACGTGCACCATTCTAAAGAAAATTAAATTGCTTCGCAAGAAAAAGTAGCAGGCACTTGAAATAGATACTCGTTGCATTGTTTTCTTAACAGCAGCCTGCTTCCAATTTATTATACCGTCGATCTTTTATACAGGAAGCACTTAAGGTACGGCAACATTGGAAAAAAAAAAAAATTTTATAACGGAATTAAAAAAGGAGGTTTTCAATTCGTTGGGGTCTTTTTTGTGGATGTTTAACGGCCGAACCCAATAACCTATCTATCACCAATTTCGGCAGACTGGAGATAGAAAAACCTATCTATCTATGGTTTTAACGTCCCAATAATCTATAAGAGATTATGGAATCTTACCGGCCTGGAATAAGGACAGATAGCATTGTACTGTCTACCATCAATAGCGATCTGTTTTTTATTGAAAATAGGTTATTAGGTTCAGCCGATTAATTATGTTCCTAATTCAAACCTGTCGTAGTATTATATCTTTAAAAATGAATTACTTTAGATTACTTATATTTAAACATTACCGTGAATGTTATATTCGTCATTTTACAGACTGCCTCGTTGGTTTAGTGGTCGGAATCGTTGGGTAAAGTATTATTGGGCTTTTTTCCATTTAGATTTACTCAGTAGCAGCCCGGAGTCTGGATTTGTGCCCGGTTGATGGTAATAGGCTCCCCCCCTATTACATGGGACTTGAATATAACTAGCGAAATGTGGGTGTACTATAGGTACACTTCTGCCTAACCCTTCGGGGATCGTTATGTTATGTATGTTATTTAATAGCTACACTTGAAGTCGATGACTATGATTGTGCATGAAAGGGGGTCCCCCTTTCGTGTGTATCGCTGACTTCTAAATAACCGTTTTCCATTTACTGAGAATTTCATCTTATTATTTACCTTCCTATTACAGCCACGCAATGTATCCTCCAAAATACACCAAGAATGTCGAAAGATCCCCAATATCGTAAGTTATTTACTTTCCGTGTCGTTGTGGGAAGCCGGCAAAGTCCCAATGTAACGCAGCGTAGCGTAGCATAAGGCCTGATTCGCATTTGCGCAATTACCTTCACGGTGGCGGCGGGTGTAGGTACGCGAACCAAAATAACGTGAACCTGCCCTACATACCAGCGGAGCGTTTGTTGTGCCTGCAAGTTAGGAGCTGTGAAAGACCGACAATTTTTGAGGAATGACGGTGTTAATTTATTTATTTATTTGTGCACAACCTTAAGCATACTACTGACATTACATTACTGGTGTCAGTAGTTTGAAATGTGAATTCCATTAATATTTTCTAGTTATTTTTATTAGCTTTGGGAAAAATTTTGTTGACCATTGGACTTTTTATAAGTAAAGAAAACATACGTTTGAAAAAAAACACCATATTTAGGTACCTACTAAAATTAGATATTTTCTTTTATTTGTAAAAAAAAACTGCAATGGGGAAGGCAATAGTCAAAATGGCCCAGCCAAGGTTGCGGGATGTTCGAAAGAGTTACCGTGGCCGCGGCACAGGCAACAGAAGGAACACGGATGGGTTTTTTTTTAGTCAGTAAAAGTCTGACACGCCCTCCCGCTCCGCCCAGAGCGGGAGAAGTCATTTGATGATTTCCCATCCACAAAAAAAAAAAAAAAAAAAAAGGGACCTAGCTACGATCACGCCATCTACAATTAGCTTTGCCCGACCTTCCCCATTCCCGTCAGTCTTCTGTCTTTTGGATTACGTGACAGGGAAAAGACAGGTGTATACCTACATGCGGAGAAATTGACCTTCACGCCCACGCACACAATAGTCCGTTACTTAGTGCGGATTTCATCAATGAAACTGAACGCGATCAGCACTTCTAAACCGCGTGCAAGAGCTTTCAGTGTCAATATTCCACAACAGTTTTGACACTGACAGCTCCTGAACGCAGTTTAAATGTGCTGAAGCAAAACCGCTCGTTAAATTTTCTAACATCTACTGCTTCCGCTTCTTACTTGTCCTACTCACCAAAAAAGCAGTGTGCGCCGGTAGCGTAGTTGACCCATCTACATCGATTAAGCTATACGGAGCCATGACATTGTTTATTGTGCGCGCCGCTTTAAAAGCAGTTCCGTACGCGCTTCGCTAAACGGTTTAACTATTCAATTACTAGAGTTTTGTAGGCGTGTAGGCTTTTGAGTGAGCTTGAAAGGCAGCATTAGTTTATGGTATATGGATATATCACGATGTTTACTATGCAGTACGGTAGCAACATATCGGTTTTACACCGATTTTGATGAATGATATGTCGTTAGATTCGTCTTTAATGTGCAAGTGTCACAGGGTATATTAAAATTAGAAAAAATCAATGGCGGATTTTTGGCGCCAAAATGTGTTTTCAAAAAAAAATACACTTCTGGACACATCTATTGGCCCACCTTAGAGTTTAGGTTTCGATGGCCCCTACCGAAATATGATTGCTAGATTGAACAAAAACTGTTGATGCAGTTTTAAACCTGATACATTTTACCATCTTTTTCGATCGTATTGTTTTAAATTTGAATTCAGAATACCATACGACATGGAGCTACGCCTAACAAGTCGGATATGCGTCTTGTTAAACGCAATTGATTTTTGAATAAAAAACATGTTTTATCAAATAAAGGTTTAATTTAATAACGCGTGTTGCCTCCATGGGCATCTACCACAGCTCTCATACGATTAGGCATAGAGTTTATCAACCGCTCTATGAAATTTTGAGGGATCATCTCCCATTCCTCTTCTATGGCAGTTTTCAACTCCTGCATCGTCTGGGCAACTGGCTGACGAGCCCTAACACGTCTTTTTAGCTCGTCCCACATGTGCTCAATGGGGTTCATGTCTGGGCTTCTGGCTGGCCAGTCCATAACTGTGATGTTCACATCCCGAATATATTCCCTGACGATGCCGGCCGCATGGGCTCTTGCATTATCATGCATAAAAAGGAAATTTGGGCCCACATAGTCCGCGTATGGTATCACGTGAGGTTCTAAGCACTCACGAATGTACCTTTCAGCATTTAATGTTGGCAGCCGTGGTCCTGTAACAACCTCAAGTTGAGTTTTGCCGCTCGCGGATATACCGCCCCAGACAGTCCATGAGCCACCGCCATAAGCAACCCTCTCTTCAAAGCAGCATTGTGCGAAACGCTCTCCCTTACGTCGGTAGACCTTCTTCCTTCCATCATTGCCATGTAACACAATTTTAGACTCATCAGAAAAGAGTACACGGCTCCAATCTTGCTGTGTCCAATTTAAATGACTGCGTGCGAAATGAAGGCGCGCTGTTCGGTGGGCTCGCGTTAGTTTGGGCCCATTAGCTGGCTTGTGTGGTACCATATCGCGTTCTTTTAACCTTCTCCGAACAGTTCGAGCGCTCACAGATACTCCGTGGAAGTCGCGAAGTTGGTTTTGTATCTCAATGGAGGTAAGGTGACGATTTCTCAAGCTGGTCGTCACGATGAATCGATCCTGCCTTTCAGTTGTGACCCGAAATCGTGGCCTTCCTTGGCAACGAACAAAGCCGCCAGTCTCTAGGTACCTCCGATAAACATTTCGGACTGCAGATCGACTTAAATTAAGTTGAGCACTCACGTTTCTTTGGCTGTGTCCGGCCTGAATAAGTGCCACAGCTTGGGCGGCGACTTCAGGTGAAGTATCCATAGATTATTGATAGAACCTCACCTTAATGTTAAGAATAAGTAATGTTTGTTGCAAAACCAAAGATATCAATCACTTTTTCAAGAATTAAATCCAAGTAAACCAATAAAACCAAGTTTTCTTAGTATTCGATTGTTTGATATCAACAAACAGGCTCCAAATTGTCTTTTGTTTCTTTAAATTCTGTGTTCGAAATTAAAAAAAAGACTATTGAATGAAATTGTGAATGTGCCAGGTTCAAAACTGCATAAAAACTTTTTGCTCGACCTAATATAAAATTTTAGCTAGGACCAAACGAAACTGAAAATACAAGGTGGGCCAATACATGTGTCCAGAAGTGTATATCCTAAACTTATCGAGTGGGGTATCAAAATGAAGGGGTTTAAAATGTGATTACAAAAATGTATACAAATTATAGGTTTAAATGTAATTTGGAATGAGAAATAATAAAAAAAACAATCCTGAACTTTTGTGCCCAAACAATCTCATGCAGTCGGAGGCATCTTCTCAAATTCAACAATAAAATACCTATTACCTCCGACTGCGTGAGATTGTTTGGAGACAAAATAGGTCATATCTTGTTTCCATCTTTATAAAGTTCACTTTTTATGCATTCGGGTTTTTAAATCTTTTAAACTTACTTTTCTTTTAGTTTTTGGTGGTAGACTTCTATTTTATATCCACTAAGTAGTAATGTGGTGTGTGTGTGGTATATGTACGAGTATATGTATCCCCCGGTAGAAAATTTAATAAATCCTCAAAATAGACTGCATTCTTTTACCATCTCCAATGTATTGGCACCCATCAAGAACATGAGTTAGTATCATTTATTCTAGCTAAATTATATTTTTTTAAAGTCTGTTGATTAAATGTATTGTAACGCCAAAATACAGAAACTTTCAAAAAGTCTTTGATGTTAATTACCAATAATAAGATTGGAATATTTTCGCCGTTTGAGGTTTTCCTGCAACAGCTGCCCCAGCACGGCCCGCCGTGGTAGAAAGATAGGATGGTGCAAGGTTGTTGACACATATTTCATCCCACACCAATGGCCTACCTACCTTCCAATGCAGTATGGTCATTCCGTCTGTTCTCTTCCCCCGTCGCGTGCCAAGCCATTGGGTTCTAAAACAGCTGGCAGCCCGGCAAGAGCGGTGACAAGAGCACGACGGCTGTCATTGATGCTGGCGTGCCGTGCTATCCGGCCTGCGCTCTTACTGCAGGATAGGCCATGGTGTCCGAGGCAGTCGACACCTTCACCAATGTTGGCAGCGATGCGGAGCCACGCAAGGAGCGCCCAGACGCAGACAGGTAGCGAGCCGGAAGGTGGTGTCACCCAGCGACTATGCTATGTGTGTAGGCACTATCCTATGTTGGGTGACGGTAGCGCCTGAAGCCAGAGGCCCAACTCCCACTCACCCACAGCCAGCAGGCGGGCACGCTCAGCAGTATTGGTGGACGAATTAACAAGACTATTCCGTACCAATCTGCAGAGCGGCTCATCCCACTGCCTCTGGGAAGATGATTTCAAGAGCCGATCTGTATCTGGGCAAGCAACTTTCCAGGCGTTCACTGCGTCGGTCAACCACAGCACTTCAGAGTCAACCAGGGTGGGAGCTAAAAATTTCCCGGTCAACTTTTCAGTGCTATGCATACAGAACAGAACGACGAGCTGGTACTGGTAATTTTGCTGATTGTAATTACATTTTAAAACTACGACTCTGACGTGCTACTGTTAATAATCTAGGCAACTTAATAAAGGGATAAACAGCGACGTTCAGAAATAAGAGAAGAAAATCTTTAAAAAACAGTCCGCAGGCGCTGGTAACCGTTTCCGTTGTCAATAAAAAAACGCCAAGCCCGGTTGAGGAGGGAAGTAAACGGCACGGACTTTTTAGAAAATGTACGGAAAAAAGTGTACATAAACATGAATAAAAAGCGATGGATTTGATTTTTTTAGATAGAGATGTTGGTAGGATGCTATGCAATGTTGTTTTCTAAAGTAATGGTATATGTATAATGTATGAAGTGTGAATTTTTTTGGAACAAAGTTCCTTATCGCACGTTATACTCTGCACACTTGGCGAATGAGAGCTACACCGAAAGTGTAACATTTTGAAAGTTATGACATTTTTGTTACGTAACAAAAGTGGTGTGACGGTCAAAATGTTTCACTTTTTTTGGAACAAAGTTCCTTATCGCACGTTATACTCTGCTCACTTGGCGACTAAGAGCTACACCGAAAAAAGTGAAACATTTTGACCGTCGCAATACTTTTGTTACGTAACAAAAATGTCATAACTTTCAAAATGTAACACTTTCGGTGTAGCTCTCATTCGCCAAGTGTGCAGAGTATAACGTGCGATAAGGAACTTTGTTCCTAAAAAAGTGAAACATTTTGACCGTCACAATACTTTTGTTACGTAACAAAAATGTCATAACTTTTAAAAAGTCTTGACGGTCGAAAAGTTACTTATTTCGGTCTAGCTCTCATTCACCAAGTGTACAAAAGCGAAAGGAACTTCGTTTCAACCAGCGGGGCAGTTGCGTAACATACTTACAGTAGGAATCGGTTTCATTTTGACAGTTCAACAACATTCATTGCGTTATTTACGTTGGTGAGTAGACAAATTTTTCGAACTTAAGAAGCGATGGATTAGCTATTTGCTTCAAAATGATTCAGATTCTGATTGATAGTGTGTTACGCAATTAGGGTGCTGGTATCCTACGACACCTCTCGTTGTTTTTGCTAACGTAATCACAATGTTAATCAATGTTTGCGCCTGAGCCTTTAGTGACTTTATAGTATCCGTGTCAAGTTGCTGCTAACAGTTTTTGATAAGGCACACATATATAAGTGTCGGTAGTTCACGCACAAAATATTATGGGCTAAGGAAAAATTTCTACCTGATTTTTATTGATAAAATTGATTCAGACAGAAAAATCTCAAGGAGAAAAAGGAAGGAGAAGGATTGGTCCGCATTATATTCCTTCATTATTTATACTAAATTCTTTCTAAAATAAATTCAAGTAAATTCCTACGTTTTATTGAGCACCAAACTCCAGTGTCTCGTAGTAGACAATCAATGTATTGATTGATATTGTGATTACATTCATGTACGAAAATGCACTTTGTAATTGAAATAAACATTTTTTTTATTATTTATTTATTTATCAGCTACTTGGGTATACAATTTCGTTACCGGTATGAGTTTTTTCAACCCTTGTAAACTTTGTTTTTATTTTCTGTTAAATAAATAATTTCTGATATATATTCACAAATACAACGTTTTCATCAGTGTGGAATATTGGAATATACTTAGCGCACAATTATTCAAAAACGAATGAGACTACATTAAATTGATAAGATAAATGCCATAAAAAAACTAAAACCCTAATCCTTATTAATGCAGGGACTGTTCAACCGAATTATTTAAACACATGAGTCGATTTGAAGAACTCGATCAATCTAATAATCCAGATTGATGAACATCGATTTGCATGGTATTGAAAAAGCTTTTTAATTTTATTTCAGTCTTTGGAAATCGTTTCGCGTGTGGGAGTAATCTAATAAATTATACCTTTCATTTACTCTGAGGGCTTTTAGCACATACATTTTGCTTCCCTTTGGGTTTGAACTGCGAAGTACCTATAGCAGTAAGGAGAAATAATTAAAACTGGATGATAAATAAGTTTCAGTTATGTCTAATAGTTACAGAAATGTAGATTTAACTTTACAACCCCGATTACGACGTATTCCCTTGCTCGGTACGGTGACACTGGACACTGGTGATTTCAATTTTTTTTTTTGTGTTTCAGAAACGCTTGCCAAATTATTATTTTTTTCTTCTTACATAATACGAAATACCTCATACAACAATAAACATCTGTAACAAAGCAGATCCAGACACCCCAATTATAATTATTCAAATAGATAGAAAATGTCTATTAAAATAGAAAAAATCTTGATTTTTGAATTGATGGTTTATTAGAATATACTGTTTAATTCATCGGAACACATCTATTCAAATAGATGAAATTTCATTTATTGAATAGATTGTCTAATCAAATGTCTATTGAAATGACATTAACATTTCTATTCAAAAATGTTTATTTATTGAACAGTTTTTCTTCTTCTTCTAGAGTTGAAATGATGAAGATTTAATAATTCATCAGTTATAAATAAGTAAATTATAATTAGCTATTTTAATTGATGGAATCCTCAGAAGAACCAGACTAAGGGATTTAGATTCATAAACAAGCGGAATAGAAGAAGAAGAAGAATAGAATTTCTCTTTATTCAAGTAACCAAGACTCAACAAGACTGTTAGTAAAACTTACGACTATGTTAGTAAATACAGACATTAAAGAAACAAGGAAAAACAAAACAAAACATTAAATAATGGCCGATCACTGCTGTGACATCCCATGAGAGACGGTACAACAGCGACCCACATACAAACAGTCCAGGCGACTCGCAACCATATGTGTCCATGTGTTGAATAACAACGGCTATTCATATTTGTGTATAGATCAGACACTTTAAGAATATACATGCTTTAGAATAAGAAACCTTATTTCCAATGTGTATAGTTTAGTTTGCCTACACACTTGATTTTGTTTAAACTTTAATTAATGTAAGTTATAGCATATTTCTTGGCTATTGTAACTTTCGGCTGCCCTTCGTCATTAATATTTGTTCTAATTATATGAAAACACTGTAGTTTGAGCTCGAGGTTGTCTATACAACACCAGAGACGATCCTATTTCATGCAAATTCCAGGAAAATATTTCGCACGCGAAGTGATCAGTCGTGAACAACGACTGATCACTTCGTGTGCGAAATATTTATGGTCTCTAATATCATCGCATTATTTCCATTTTCAAAATAACTCAAACATTTCAACAAGACGTAGTGACGTTTATTATAATTTACTTACAAAAATAAAACTGTTGTTGAAATAACTTGTTGACTGCCTCGTTGGTCTAGTGGTCGCAAGCGCTACTACTGAGCATGAGGTCCTGGGTTCGATTCCCAGGTCGGGCAAAGTGTTATTGGGTTTTCTATCTGAAATTTCTCAGTAACAGCCCGGAGTCTGGATTTGTGCCCGGTTGATGGCAATAGGCTCGCCCCCTATTACATGGGACTTGATACGTAACTAAATGTGGGTGTGCTATAGGTATACCTCTGCCCAAACTAACCTTATGTGTTGTATGAAATTTTCTCGAGCAGATAATAATATTATTTAATTGAATGGAATGATTTTAATAAATTTAAAGATGATTGTAATTTTATTTATGTGAGTAATGCAATATTGTTATTTAATTTTAGTTATATAATAGTATGATTGTGGTGTGTATTTGAATCTTGGTTACTAACATAATTTCAAATCAAATAAAACTTTATTTGTGAACATAGGTACATAAAAGGTCTTAAAATATACATTTTAGCTTGATCTCTATGTTCTACTAATGCAATTGGTATACAAATAATTTGATATAATTTTAATAAGTACTTATTATGATTCGGAAACACGCAATAATAACATGCAAAAGAATCTAATAAGATTAAATAAATAATTTCAAAAGTCTAAGTTAGTTACTAACATATAATAATGTCGATGATGTCAAAAAATGTGATGTCAATAGCCGTTAATATTGTCAATGTCATTAATTATCATTTAAAAAATCTTAATTCTTAAGTATACTAACAAAAATATGGACCACTGTATCCGAAGTAAAAAAATAAATTAAATAAAATGAATTATTCCAATCCAAGAATCTTTACAAATCTACAATCAACCAGCTACAATAATTATTTTGAATTCTAGTCCCAAATAGTTCGTCCGACCCGTAGTTCGCTCCAAAACCAAGTGAACGAATCATTTGCCGGATCGCGCCTTTTGACCTCTTATCAACCGTCACCGCTTGATGTTGCCACATAAATAATCGTTCTGAATAATCGATTTTAAAATACAGATTACAATATCTTTCCTACATTGAAGTAAGGATAAAATAATACTGCTATAAGAGGTGGAGATAGGCCCAAAGGACCTTATTAATAAGTCAGTACGCAAGCAGATTTATAAGCAAAAAAAAACGATTTGCGGTTTCCCTTTTCATCCCTTCTTCCTACCGCTTCCTCATTTATTCACTTCAGTTACAGAAAATAAATTGATCGACTTTTTCCATTAACGGAACATGTTCGGGTTGGCCACCTGCGTGCCAGATCTGGGACGTTTTAATTCAGTCCATGACGTCACGCGCTGCGATTGAAATCCATAAGGTACTTAATCCCGTTTTATTTCTGATCAAGTTATTTTTTATATGATTACCTAATTATTATTTTCTGACTGCCTCGTTGGTCTAGTGATCGCAAGTGCTACTGCTGAGCACGAGGTCTTGGGTTCGATTCCCGGGTCGTAGAAAGTATTATTAGGTTTTTACATACATAAACTTACGCCTTCTTCCCATGGGGGTAGGCAGAAACTACAGAACGCCACCTGCTATGATCCTTACATACTCCTTTTGCCTCGTTTACGTTAGCTAGGTGACTAGGTTACGTTTTGATATATTAAGGCGGAGACTGACTAGCTACGTTTGTTTGTAATGCGAATTAATAAAAAATAATTCGAGGCGAGCTTGGTTACAAAACGGCCATACACAAGACGCGGCGAATGCTCGCTTCGACCACTTTACCCATAAAATCTGCCTTTATTTGTATTTGTCAATAAATAAAAGTATTTTTCATTATCACATTGCATTTTTACTTTGGAAAAGAGAGTAAAACGAGGTAAGTTAAGTTGTGCTCGCGACGACGCGTCAGCCTGCACTGACTAGTTTGTAAACATGCGCTCGCAATGCTCGCATCGAGCGGCTCAGCTCGCTGCACTGACTACTGTAACGCGTTACAAACACTCGATACATTACAAACAAACGTTACAAGTCAGTCTTCGCCTTTAAAGCCAAGAATTGTTCGCTGTTTGAAATAGATTTTCCCCATAGATTTCCATAGTGAAGACGGTAACAGATAGGGAAGATTTTTAAAAGACCCTTGTGAAATAATGAGGTAAAGTTCTTAAAATATTCTATTTCTTCTGTTCACCTGCAACTGTTAAGTTACTTGAAGATACAATATTTTTAACCCGAACATAAATGTTTATTGGATTGCCTGTGATGGTTGCAATAATCGTCACAAGGGGTCCATGCTTGGCAGACAGCGTAATACCCACGGGCAAAACTTGACAGCTTATTTTTTACCAGGAACCATTTGAACTAAGATATTTAACAAAAATAAATAAAAAACAAGACCAAAAAAATCACAAAAAAGACACAAAATAAACATATCAAAAAACAAACATCAAAAACAACATAAAACATGTTTTCTTTATTTTTAACCGATTTCAAAAAGGAGGAGTTTGTTACCTCAGAACTCCGTCATTTACAAACCGATTTGAAAAATATTTTTTTATTTGAAAGGACATACTTCCAGATTAGTCTCGTATAAATTTGGTCAAGTTCTGACGAGTGATTTTTGAGTTAGCTTCAATAATAAGTATTTTTTTCCACTTAGTGTATAATGATGTTAAAATAATTTCCTGTCATAACATTGCAAGTGGTGGTATACGACTTTGTGACTTCCAAAATTAAAGTTATTTTTCACTTAGTAGTTTTTTTTTTGGTAGTCGGTGTAGTTTTTTTTTTGCAAAAAAGTTTTTTTTATATAATAGGTGAAAAGTATACTTACCGAAGTCAAGCGAGAGTCACTTGTTCTTCCCGTTATTGTGATATTTGTTTTGTACCCTAATTGAGTAACACACATTCAATCACAATCCGAGGGTTTTGGAGGAAATTCCTAATCCACTGCTTCATATGTTTGAAAAATTCGTCTGCTCAACAACGTAAATAACGCAATGAACGTGGCTTAACTGTCAGAATAAAAGGCATTGCGATTAATTGTCATTTTATGTGTGTAACTGTGTAGTTACCCTGCTGGACTATAACTGAGAACCTTTTAGTTACGGAGATATTGAAGGTCAAAATTTCAACATTTTTGTAAGTTTTTTTTTTTAAACTTGTTTTAAATGTTGTAACTTAACTTTAAATACCCACAACCCCTGCACCGTTGTATGCACCCATAAGCATTATGTTTTGCATACTTTGCGTTGCGCACTACCGTAAACAGTGAATTCTTACACCAAAAATAAAAGTCGTGACCCAGCAGCTGTTTCTGCGCAAAGTTACTTATTTTGATGTACAGAATGCGTAGATGACGGCTTCGTGAAGGGTCTTGTTAGAAAGAAAGAAAGAAAATAAAGGAGATGGAAAATGGTGGGCCCAAATGTAATAAGTTGAGATATGATCTAAAAAAATTGTCATATTTTTTTATCTTAGAATATCAAAAATCAGCTCAATTCTCAATCTGGAAGCGGAGAATTAAGAGAAATATAATAGTAGTAATCGATTACAAAATTACAAAAAGAAAACCTTCGCACTAGGTAATTAACTCGAGTAATTAAATGCACTAAATATACTTATAAACAATAAAGTTTACACATTTAATTATAACATTTAATTATATGCCATATTAATAAATTAAATATCAATTAATTACTGAAAAACCAATATAATGAATATCGATTTCATATCGATTAAAATCAGTGTTATATTTTTAGTATATGTCACTGGCATGACAGCTGTGAGTCAGCTCAACATTGACAGTAGACAGTTGCCGACTGCTCTTGCTTGTTCACTCGTTTCGTGTTTTCCGATGCGTTTTAAATGCTTTCCAGATTATTTATTTTTAAAGAAAAACAATGCAGTGGGTGTTGTTTTTCACGGATTCTGACCCTGCCTACCTTGTACGACCCTTGCTTTCACACTGGACATCGAAGATCGCTCACACGTTTGACTTGGAATTGTTATTTTGGATTTTACATCCGCCTTGTGGATTGGATATTGTTGAAACTATGGATCGCTGTGTGAATTGAAGGATAGTCACTAGTCACTGCAATACACTAGGCGAAATATAATAAACATTAGTGTTTAAAGAACATCTTTTGGACTTCAGGAATCAGTTGTTAGTTAAAGGTTGTGACATAGCCTTACTTTTACTAAACCTCTAATAACTCGGCTCTCAGATTGTCAAACCTTACAGAATTTTCAGCGAGGGTCTGATAAGTTTAAATCTATTAATTCACACCAATTTCAACTCGCTACATTTAGGCCCAAGATTGTATATAATCGTTTCAGTCTCCTTTATTTAGCACAGACTAAAAGGCATACAATATAATATAGAGCAGATAAAAAATCAAAATTAAGACAATTAGTGCCTGACGCTGGTTTTCAACTGGACCTGATTACACCCTGTATATTTCTATTTAGGTACACATCACATGTTTTCCTATAACCAATCTCTTCCACTCGTAACCAACATTACCACAATACATATTTTCAATCCACGAAAAATGTACTATAAAAAATCTCAAGCAGGCTTTCAGTAGAGCGAACACGACTTCGAAAGTCGGTGCGAATAAGACCTAGTGGCGATATATCATGCAGTCTCAATTACCTCCAACAGTATCGGTGTTGCCGATAAGAAAAATTAATGTATTGTAAGGACAAATTTATTGTTCCTATATGATAAATGGTGGGTAGTAGATAAGGTTTAGTGATGTAGTAGGGATACCTGTTGAGAAAATAAAGGGACGGAGTTTCTAAATATTTGAAGATACCGTTCGCGCCTTTATTTGTGAGGTATTTTTAACAAACTAGGAACGTAGTACGTACTCTCTCGCTAATCCGCCACCAAAAAATTCCAACCATCGGCGGATTACAGAAATTGGCGAATTATAGTGTATAGGAACAACAAATTATGGACAACAAATTGCTAAGCATCAGCTCTTGGGTTCGGTTCCCAAGTCGGGCAAAGTGTTATTGGGTTTTTCTATTTGGAATTTCTCAGTAGCAGGCCGGAGTCTGGATTTGTGCCCGGTTGATAGCAATAGGGTCTACTCCTATTACTTGAGACTTAAACATAACCGGCGAAATGTGGGTGTACTATAGGTACACCTCTGCCCAACCCTTCGGGGAAACAAGGCGTGATGTTTATGTTTAAATTATGGACTAAAGAGTTGCTGCTTACGACCGTGCGGCGAACTATAGAACTGTGTACGGTCATGTGCATAAAAGAGACGATAGACGGCGAATTATCGAGCTGAAGCTTTAGAATGACAGTGGATTACAGAGCCCGGACCAGTCTCGCCTAGCAAAAAACGGCGGATTATAATAGTTTTCGAATAGACGAGCGGCGGATTAGCAAGAGAGTACTGAATTTTTTTTTTCTGGGTATTTTATTTGAATTTAAAAAGTAAATAGTATATACACCTTGTATCAGAAAGGTGTGGTCAAATTTAAGGGTGTGGTACAGACCATCAGATTAAAAAAAACTTTCTTCATGGGACCAATATCGTAATCGAGAAAAAATTATCAACTGTCCCGTACAAAGCTTCAACACCTACTCGACCCAAAGGTCGACCCATGACAAAAAAATTGAAAATTTTCGCAGCCGTCATCTTGGATTTTCATTTTGACAAAATTCACAGTACAATATAATACAATTCCACTTACAATGTGTAATTCGAAATTCGAAAGTCGCATAGAGGGGACATAACGTGTATGAAATATAAACGCTTTTTCGCGTGACGATTTCTACCCTCCCTATCGCAAGCCGCGTTATAGAACTTTAGTCTAAAAAATAAATACATACAGACATAATACATTGGAAATCTTTTTTAACACGTTTTTTTTAGCTTCACTTGTAACTAACTATGTATGTAAGAAAGTCTTGGAAGGAAATTTTAACCTACGATTACTTAAAATGGTCGTATCGTAATGAAACTTTGTATGTATATGCAGTTCGGAGTACAATACTATAATTTGGTATCTTGGAGCTGATCTGATGATGGAGCCAGGATGTGGATAGTGGAACTCTTCAATGGATACTAGTAAATCCCCCCAGTTTGGGCTCATATGATTCGTTTGATGAGTCCAATAAAATGGGCTTGGTAATGAGCATCTGATGATGTAGCCAGGAGGTGGAAGTGGAACTCTTCAGTTGCTCTTAGTAAATTTCTCGCTTTTGGGCTCATATTATTCGTTTTGACGAGTCTAATAAATTGCACTTGGTGTTGAGGGTCTGGAAGATGGAGCCAGGAGATGGGTAGCGGAACTCTTCAGTTCTTCTTTTCAAACTATTAAACCGGTCAAGTCATAACTTCGTTGACTTTAGACGTAATAAATAAATGAAGAATATACCGGACTAAAAAGTAAAAAATAAAATTATGTAGTTTAAAAAAAAACTAAAAAAACACGCTTTTATCATGCACTAAAAAAATTATAATAATTAAATTGACTTGTATGAGTTAAGATATATGTACCTATGTAGCTGGTTACTTCTTTTATATCCAATTATTAATTCAAAAAGCGGGTATCTTAACTGATACAAGTCAATTTAATTATTATAAAATTTTTAGTGCATGATAAAAGCGTGTTTTTTAGTTTTTTTTTTAACTACATATTTTACATGTTTATTCGAAGAGCTCTTCATATTAAATCGATTTAGTTTCTACAAAACAAACTAAATCATTTAAAGTTGAAGTCGTCAGCTTTCCAAATCAATTCTTAATTGGTCGTTCGCTGTTCACCGAAGACGTAGCATAGAAATATCAGTTCGACAAGATTTTATTTCCAACTAGCTGTCCCGACAAACGTTTGTACTGTCCAAATTTCAATAATTCGTACAAAAAGGGTGTTCAGTTTTTCCACAATTTGAAGAATTTCTTTTCCAATTTATCTGTACATAAAAAATTAATTCGGACTATATAAACATTTTTTAAAAATAGCCAATTCGGTTCAGCCGTTCTCAAGTGATGTGCTTACCAACGAACAGCATTTCATTTTTATAAATATAGATTTGATGGTTCCTTCATACTTTTATTGGATTTCTGTTCCATCAGAATGTTTAACTCATATCCTCTGCAATATTGGCAACCGTCTGATGTAAACAAATTATTTCATAATGATTTGTTTCCTATATTGTTTAGATTGCTTTTGAGTTTGGCAGATATTTTACAGTTTTTATACGGAAAAAATGTTTGTTTGTTCGTAAATATTTTGATATCTAATAACTGATTGAATTTAATTTGCTTGACTGAATAAAGCTAAATTGTATCTATGAAAATAAATAGTTCGTAACCATTGCAAAAATAAGCAAAACTAATCTTGGATTAACTGAATTTAAAATCATTTTTCCTACTCTATGTCCTAAATCCCGTTAATTAATTTTAGATCTACCATTGAAGAGATGGATGGAGGATGTAGGTCATGCTAGATTCCGATTAGTTGGGCAAAAATAATAACCGCAGTCGGATCTCTTGTGGGCAAATAGAGCAGGAAATAAATATTGATTGGTTCTACGGGGAAACAAGGCGTGATGTTATGTGATGTTTGGTTCTACGATTAGGTTTCAAGGAGCTTTACTTGTTAGAAAGAAAACGGGGTTGAAGGAACTCGTGATGGAGGGAAGAAAATGTTGAATTAGGTATTTGATATTATTTTAATATTAGCTGTGCCCGCGGCTTTGCTCACGTGACTGTGTATTTTCACCCGACTACGGCAAAGCCAAAGGAGGATTATGATTTTAATATGCTATCATAACTCATAAATTACTCGTATTTCGACAAAAGAGGTATCATTGGAAGCGTTGTGTCGTTTCGCTGGTTATAGGCTACATTATGACGTCGCAGAAAATCCAACATGGCGGCTTATAGCGGAAGTAAAGTGTTACCGTAAAAAAAGCAAGATTAATACAAGGTGTAGTTGTAATCACTGTTAACCTCTTAAGGGGTCATTGTACTCATCATTATGAACAACTTTTACTATGGGACCAAACCCGAAATCGCGAAAAAAAAAACAGGTGTTCCCTACATTTTTACGAGTTATGCAAACATAAATGTGCATTAACAGTGATTAAAATTACACCTTGTAAATATATTGTGGTGGTATCTATTGAAATGTTTTAAGGAGTACTTTCCTAAAATGTATTTTACATTTTTTGGCATACAAGTCAATGGAAAAGAAAATGTGAAGTCGCAATATCATCATCATCTGCCTAGTCTTTTCCCAACTATGTTGGGGTCGGCTTCCAGTCTAACCGGATGCAGCTGAATACCAGTATTTTACATGGAGCGACTACCTATCTGACCTCCACAACCCAGTACCTGGGTAATACGATACCCCTTGGTAAGACTGGTTGTCAGACTTTCGGACTTCTGACGATCGGTAACGACTGTCAAAGATCCACGAATGACAGCCGGGACCAACGGCTTAACGTGCTTTCCGAGGCACGTCGCAATATATTTGGAAGAAATTAATCTACTGACTGTGGTTTTATGGTACTGTAGCCAAATTACAAAACCGGCCAAATGCCTGTTGGACCACGCACAATGATGGGTTCCGTAGTTATGGTGTAATATTAGTTATACTAATATAAAGATAGGATGAATTTATCCCAAGAACAAACTTAACATTGTAGTTGAAAAACATGTTCTCTCACACATTCCAACTGCAAATGTAAGTTGACCGACTATTACTCGTTAACTTGTAAAGCCTACTTAGCTGTGATAGTTTTCCTTTTAACTTCGTTATATATCTACTACCGTGAATTTTTTCACATATCCAAAAACAACGTGTGAGCGAGGGTTAGACCGTATTTCGCAAACGGATCCCTGAATCGAAAAATGGTTTACACTCGTCTGCATAATATTTTTGATCGGCCTACCCAACCACACCCCACACCATGGGATAGACGAGAAAAAAAATTCATCCCCACTTCGTCTAGGAGAGGCACACAAAAAAATGTTTTTTTCGAGATTTTATTATACCACTTTGTCGGCGTGATTAATATGTATACCCGTGCCAATTACAGCTTTCTAGAACTAAAAGTCTCTGAGCTAAGCCGCGGGCAGAAAGACAGACAGACGTATATGGTGAAGCTATACGGGTTCCTTGTTGACTACGGAACTCTAAAAAAGGAACTCATATAATTTCTTTGCGTGATGATATGCTTTGCAGTGGGACATTTAAGTGTTTCAATACACTCAACAAAATGCTAGACAAAACCATTACTTAGGTACATTTTCGCGCATATTATTCACATTTTAACAGTACACTACTCCCACTAAAACGCTACAACAATCGCATCACTCAACGTTGCAAAAAAAAAATATGAGCGTTCGTAACGAAAGTCGCATTGTCAGAAACTCCGTAGCAAGCACAATACGACACTATTGTCGCGATTATTGTCGGCCAGCCGACTGCTCGTGAATAGCCCGCTTTATAGCTTGGGTTTTTAATGAAAAATAAGATACGTATATGCTGAAATGCTTCGCTGGTTTCGTTTTTGGAGCAATTTAGTATATTAATAGATGGAACTGACGGATAGTTGGGATAGGAGAGATCTTTTTTTTTCTCTCAGGGGAATTCGATATCAGCAGTACGTATATATAATTGAGGCATCTGGATCAAAGGAGACCCAGAAACCCCAATTATAATTATTCAAATAGAAAAAAAATGTCTATAGAAATAGAAAAAATCTTGTTTTTTTGAATTGATGGTGTATTATAAGGGTCTCCAAATTACGGCTTGCGAGCACCAACAATCCGGCCCGCTTCCGCAGGCCTGATTGACTCAACTAGTCCCAAAACGAGCGCGTAATTCAAAACTACAGTATGTTGCTATGATGAGCTATCTAGGTCCTGGCCCTTGGGGGCTTTAGTATAGGAGTTAGTCTCGCCCTTGGGCTAAAAAGTTTGGCGACCCATGGTCTATTAGAATATACTGTTTAATTCATCGGAACACATCTATTCAAATAGATGACATTTTATTTATTGAATAGATTGTCTAATCAAATAGACTTTAGAAATGACACTAACATTTCTATTCAAATAGGTTAATGTTTATTTATTGAACAGTTTTTCTTATTTTTCTTGAGTTGAAATGATGGATTTAAAAAAAAATGCAAAAAAAAAAACACTACAAAGTGAAAAATAACTTTAATTTCGGAAGTCGGTGTCTTTGGATCTGTATTTCAGGTTTTTGTACCGACTTCCGAATTTTTTTTCCATAACAGATCTTGTTTTATTTTCTCAAATCTTAAATACAATATACAATTACTAATTACGAACTATCTAACTACACAAATAAATATACAAAACAAAAGGAAACTTAGGCGTCGAAGTACTCGTCCGCATCGCTGTCTTCTGGAAACGTGCCCAGAAGACTGGCAGCATTGCCACATTGAATGGCAATGCTAATTCTTTGGCCAAAGAACGAGCCAGCCCTCTAGTCACGTGAAGTATCGACCATTCGGCGAGAAATTTCCTTAAAAAGGAGACGCGCACTCGGACCCCATGACCAGAGCGTTTCGACCCCAAACGGCTCAAAACTGTAGTTACCGATAAGGTTCCGAAATTAAAGTTATTTTTCACACTGTAGTGTTTTTTTTGGAAGTAGGTTTTTTTTTTTTTTTGCAAAAAAGTTTTTTATTTTTCACTTTTTAGTGGGTCGATTTGTAATTTATCTAAGTAACAATAGCCTAATCATAACTGCTCATCACCTTTTACAAAATATTGCTTTTCCCGATGCAGGGACGTTAATTGTTGAGGAGTTCTCCTGGTACTTCACCATCTGCTCAACTTCACCATAAGCATTGTGACGAGCTTATATTGCTTAGTAATCGAATCGCAACCCGTGAAATACTTATTATTAAGTTGTTCCGGTGGGTGTCTGTGGTCTTCATCATCAGTTCCACTTCACCAAATGGTGCTTTCCGAGAGCAAATGCACGTTACTATAAAAAAAATACCCAAATCGCTTTAGGTATGCCTATAATATTTGAAGAGTTCCCTCGATTTCTCCAGGATCCCATCAGCAGATTCTGACCTGATGACAATGTGACCACCTAGAAAGTATACCCTTTCAAACAAAAAAGAATTTTCCAAATCGATCCAGCCGTTTTCGAGTAATCGGGAAACACGCATAAAATAAAATAAAAAAAGGTTCGATTCCGACAAACTGAGAACCTCCTCCTTTTTTTGAATTGACATTTTAAAGTTTTCTGTTATTTCAATCACATCTTATAACGCATTCTTCTGAGAATCATTGTTGCTTTATCATTTTGCACTGGATTTTCATATACATCCAATAAGTATCTGAATAAACACATAACATGCTTATATAGAATTTATTCTCGCGTACATTATTTTAACAAGTAATAACTTCAAAGCCAGGGAGTGTGAATCCGGCACACGTTAGCGTCTTAATGGAATATTCCACACACATAATTCAATCAGTTAGTACCGAATATTGCTTTGTGTACTACCAACATTACGAGAAAAATATGTTTATTTCTTTACGTGATATTTTTGATCCGGGTATATTAAACTTGTTGATGGTATATAAGCTGTATTAGTATTCTGAAGACACGATGGATTAATACTGTGAGCCTGTAATTGTCTCACAGCGCAACACGCAAACACTAAGGCAAGAAATAACGCAAACACTTTTTTATAAGCGTATTCAACTGCTACATTCTCGAATAAAGTGGTTTTTTTTTATTTGAGATAGGTTTGCTCTTGACTCTAGTCTAGGTCAGAAATGACAGAGACAAAGTCGACGATGGAGCGAGCTTACCCAGAAGAAGCCTGTTCACTCTCACTTTGAAGAGATCGGGGTTGTATGCGTTCAGAAACACAGACGCAGGCAGAGAGTTCCACTCCTTTGCTGTGCGCATCACAAAAGACATTTGGAAACGCTTAGTGCGAATTGGTGGAATAACAACTAGGTAGGGATGGTAACCTGCAGTGCGTCCGATGGTAGAAGGGGGCAGGCGGAATGAGGTCGTGGCGTTCTCGAGCACACTCACCGAAGTACAATCTGTAGAAGACCGACAAGCAGGCAACCTTGCAGCGATGAGCCAAGCCGTGAAGCTTGGCATCCACCAGTCTTACGTCGCCAATGAGCCTCTTAGCTCTGCGTTCCACCGAATCAAGCGCGGCAAGTTGGTATTTAGCTGAGCCATGCCAAAGGTGGCTGCAATACTCCATGCAGGATCGGACTTGCGCTTTGTAGAGAGTTAAAAGCTGTCCAGGCGTAATTCAGGGATTTCAGGCTATAAAGTCCAATCTATAATAGACTGCCTCTTTAATCTAGGGGTCGCAAACACTACTGCTGAGCATGAGGTCCTGGGTTCGATTCCCGGCTCGGACAAAGTGTTATTGGGTTTTTCCATCTGGAATTTCTCAGTAGCAGCCCGGAGTCAGAATTAGTGCCCGGTTGATGGCAATAGGCTTGCCTCCTATTACATAGGACTTAAACATAACTGGCGAAATGTGAGTATACTATAGGTACACCTCTGCTGAACCTTTCGGGGAATACAGGCGTGACGTTATGTTGAGTAAAACGTCCAACAAATCTGTTTATTGGACTTTTTAAAAGGAAAATTATTTTCATGCTGATTTATTCAAGTAAACAACTACAAAAAGCATTGAAAAGCTGTTATCATCACTGGAACATACATGCACTAAATACTGCAATAATGATAGTGCAATTATTATTGTATCCATGGGACTGTATTTTATTGTAATTTTATTTCGATTATCGTGTGCCTGGAGTTTTATTCATGTAGCAAGACCAAGTAAGCATATATGGTATTTTGCACCACCAATCAATCTGCCTAGCTTTTACCCAACTATGTTGGAGTCAGCTTCCAGTCTAACCAGATGCAGCTGATGCAGTATTTTTACATGGAGCGACTGCCTATCTGACCTCTACAACCCAGTTACTGAGTAATACAAACACGTACGTAGTCGTACGTAGTACTGGGTATTTTGCACCACCATTGATTAAAAAACATGAGTGGTTTTGGTGGCAGTATTAACAGTATGACCCTGTTCTATACCAAAAAATTAAACGTCCTTCCCAGCGTCCCATCCGGCCATTCACATACTTTAAACTCATGCTAAAAATAATCTTAATAACTAACCAACCATATTAGCCACACCAATCCATAGTCCAATATCTTAGTTTCCATATCCTGCAATAGTCCTACACCAACCGGGGGTAGTTCTTGGGTGCAGATACATAGTGCGTACAGGGATAATCGTCGGTTGGTGCCTCATTTCATTGAAGACGTCTAACGGACTCCTGCGAGTTGGCTTCGGCCCCTACGCCTTCCAAAGGTCCGGGCCCCCAGGGCCCCGAGATATGTCAAGGACGAATGAACCATCGTGGACTTTTGCGGTGAACTACAATAATAAAATAATAATAATAAGACACCCAACGGAACTAAATAAACGCCTCCAAGCATACCCGCCTGCCCGCTTACAGCTGTAACTCAGTCTCACAAATGACAAATTGGGGCCATCGAAGTAAAATAAATTAACAGATAAACAGTCGCTCCATGTATAATATGTACTGGTATTCAGCTGTATCCGGCCGGGTAAGACTGGAAGCTGACTCCAACATAGTTGGGAAAAGGCGAGGCAGATTGATAACTACAGTTGGAAAGTCATTGTCCTTAAAGCGTAACATAACGCCATGTACGTACACATGAAGACAGAAGTGCATGGAGAGTTCCAAACCAAAATCGTTTGTACAGGGTTTCATCGCCTTAATAATATGTCTTGGATGACATAGATGGCGCTAGTATAGTAGTTGGATTGGAAAATATACAAGAACATTATCTTGTTTTTTGCTAGTTACAATATTACTCAATTTTAACACAAATTCTCCTACGACATTACAAACCTTATAAAGCAAAGCACGTAATAACTAGGATTCGAACTCGGTGGCATAAAATTTACCGATACCATTAGCCACTGGACCATTGCGTCATTACGCATTGAGTTGAAATTATCCTTCTCTTTATTATATTGAAGTTGTTAAGTGACTTTAACCCGTATCATAAATCTCAAAAGAATTGAGGGTAGTTTAATATTGACTGTGTAAAAATTAAATCTTTTTGTTCAATCATAATGTTCTTTACTATCTATGAGTGAGTTCAGTTACGATTGCGTTTACAAGTTTTTAATATTTATTTTTATCATGAGTTCGCGTTCAAATATTGATATGGCTACGAGGGCCCAAATAATAGCATTGCATAATCAAGGCTTAAATTATTCTGAAATTTCGAGAGAAACTGGCTTAAACGTAAGTAATGTTTTAAAATCACTGTTCGTTATTTATTTTATTATCCATGGTTATCGATACACGAAAATAATAAATAATATATTTCCCTTATAGGTAAAGACTGTCACTTTATGGATAAAGCGG
Source organism: Fissipunctia ypsillon (assembly GCA_947568875.1). Classification (NCBI taxonomy): domain Eukaryota; kingdom Metazoa; phylum Arthropoda; class Insecta; order Lepidoptera; family Noctuidae; genus Fissipunctia; species Fissipunctia ypsillon. The sequence continues at coordinate 22,361,285 of OX387649.1, forward strand.
TTTCAAGAAGAGGGTTCGTTGGAACACCGTAGTAGATCTGGCAGAAGACGCCATATTGACTCAGACCAGCGTCAACTTATGGTGCAAGGTTATGAGGAAAATGGCATTACACCAACAAGATATTACGCAGAGTTGTTTGATACATCTTTGCGGACGGTGTATCGTGCTCTTCATAGTGAAGGTCTGCATTATCGTCGACATGCTATTAAGCCATTGCTAACCGAAGCTAATAAAAGAGCACGATTGGAGTTCGCTTTGAAATACAGAAATTTCGACTGGAGCAACGGAGTCATCTTCAGTGATGAAAAGACTTTCAAGTCTAGCCAGCATGGGCGAGTTAGGTTGTGGCGTAGGAATAATACGCGTTATGATAGTGATCACGTTGTGCCTAACTCTGAATCCGGTCGTATAACAGTGAACATTTGGGGATGGATGAGTGCTGCAGGACCAGGAGAACTTACTGTAATACCCAGTCGTGCAAACAGTGTAAACTACATAGATGTGCTGAATGACGTCATGTTGCCCACCGTACGGAATGTTTTTCCTGTAGAAGACATGCCAGTGATAACGTTCGTGCAGGACAATTGTCCTATACACCGTTCCATAATTGTGCAAGAGTGGTTTAGCCAGCAATCGGATATACAGATTATTCCTTGGCCTGCGAGATCGCCAGATTTAAACCCCATTGAAAATTTATGGGGCGTTATGGTTCAAAGGTGGGACAATAGGAACGAAAGGACTAAGGAAGTACTGAGTACTCACTGCATGCAGGTATGGGATTCTATACGGGGTCTAAATTTATGTGAAAAATTAATAAACTCCATGGGTTCGCGGTTGCAAGCTGTAATCGATCAAAATGGCGGACACACGAAATATTAAAAAAATAATATAAAGTGTTGACTATTGGATTGAGTAATAACAAAGACCGGGGTAGCTATAATTTATTTGATAAATTACAGTGATCAAACTTAGTGTAAGTGGGATAAATTTATTCACTACTTTATAACAACAAAATGTTTTTACACTAATGATTTTGATTTCTTATATAATATAAGAAATTAAAATAAAAACAATATAAATATAGATTCCTTTCTAATATAATTAATTATTTATTTATTATTATAAACAAATTGGTCCCAAAATGACAGCTATAACCCGGTCTTACAATTGTTATTGATTTGAGGTTTAGCTTCAATTTCTTCCTCGTTCTGGAACGAATACTTAAGCTGTGAACCTTAGTCATAACATAATGCACAAATCAATCATTATAGTCAATACCACTAACCATAATTATGCAAAACGTAATTTTTTTATAATTTGTGAGTAGGTAAAATATTTACAGAACTAAGGTTGCATATACAGTGTAAGGTATTATAACATTATGTAATAAAACTAAATACTATAAGAATAGCACAACACAGTTTTGATTTAGAATACTTATAACATCTATTATACAGTTTTACTTTGTTAATGTCTTCCATTTTGTAATAGAGTTATTCAGTTATAAATTTTACTTGTATTTCTCATAACAAGTGAATTAAATAATTGTCAATTGGGTGTAAAACTGTTAGGTTAGGTTATACACTGTATAAGAAAGAAAGAAATAAATTGTATTCTTCTTTGAGAATTAAATGTCTTAATGTATAATATCACTAAAATAGTTTAATTTCTTATCCTTTACGAGAACTAAACTTAGTAAATCTTAATCTGTAAGAAAAATATATCTAAATCTTCTTACATAAATGTTTCTTACTAATAATACTAATACTTACCACCAATTACGAAAGTAATTTATATATATTTATTTATACAATGTTATATATAGTAGAGTAGTATATGTATACTTGTATATTATGCCTTTATTCATTTATACATCTTATATTATTTATAACAAAAAATAAAATAAAAAACGTTTAAAAATATAAAAAATAGAATATAAATTACATTATATAATAATAAAATTTAAAAAAACCGACTGTGAACTGGGTTTCGAACCAGTGCCCTGTGAAACGAGCTTTGTTATTCTGTCATGCTTATCCACCTGAGCTACGATCTACTTATTGTAGAATGCGAAAATGAGAGCTAGTTTGTGAATGTAGGGATTTTTATTATTTATGATCTACGCCATCTGTAGTCGAATTAACTAATATACCAATTGGTTTATTTGGTTTGGTTTAGATGGCGCTGTATTAAGTACTCGGAAATAAGAAAATAAAATAATTTATGTTTATTTGAATATAAATATATTATTATTTCTTAGTAATTATTTTAGGTATTAAAAACCTTATTATGTGCCTCTGCATAATAAGGTTTTTAAGCTTTGCGGTGTTATTTTCATGTTTGAACAGCGCCATCTAGTCGTCTCATGAAAGTCATGAAACGTAATGCAAAACCTCAGTCAAAAGTCGACCTTAGGCTCTCCATGCACTTTTGTCTTCAATAGTACAATCGCGGATATTTGCTGTGAACCACTTGTCAACCTTATTACCTTAGCAATAAGGTCGAAGAGTGCTTCACCGCAAATGTCCACGACGGTATCTACTCATAAACCGTTAAAAAAGAGCTCGGTTAGGGCCGCGGTGAGCAGGTAGGAAGGGGACGCAGACAATACTATGTTCTATTAAAAAGACGTTACATACCACATAATACTAACTTTATTAAAATGATAAAATGAATCCTTCATCGCATTGATCATAAATAAATAAATAATAATGTATTTATCCAAAGTAATACATAGACATAACGCACAGTGAGAATGAAAGTGACCGAACTCAAAATTTCGGCGAATTGAGTTAAGTACTTGTAACTACTCCTAATAACATGGTCCATCATCTAATGAATCAAAAAGTGACCATTTCGTGCTAGAAATGGACAAACATAAACATGTTTCAGTAATAAATATAATTTCATACTTACATTTTCTCGTCTTATTGACCAACTTTTCATCAATATCACAGAACCAAAGTGACATAATTTTAATTAAGTTGTAATACATGCTTTTATTTTAAAAATTAAACTGACCTATAACTGAATAAGTCAATGATATTTAAAAAATTATAGTACTAAAATGACACATTTTTGGAAGGTTTTTTTAATGATTATTTTATAAACTCTTAAGCTCTTATTTTTTAATGCATTTTGGGTTCAACCAATTGAAAATAGTCTAAACAATATATTGGCATCATAAATATGTAAATAGCTTTCCATTTGAAAAAGTTATGACATATTTTATTGGAAACTCCCTAAAATACGAAGTCAATTTTGTGATTTCCTACAAACTGCAAATTTCGTGTTAGGTCACTTTTATTCTCATGGTGCGATAAGTTGAGCGCAGTGGCTGTTAAACTAAAGTGATACATAATTGTTTGTACAAAAGATAAAAGGCTACAAAAATCTACATAAACAACATAAACATCACGCCTTGTTTCCCCGAAGGGTTAGGCAGAGGTGTAGCTATAGTACACCCACATTTCGCCAGTTATGTTTAAGTCCCATGTAATAGGGGGCGAGCCTATTGCCATCTACCGGGCACAAATCCAGACTCCGGGCTGCTACTGAGAAACTCCAGATAGAAAAACCCAATAACACTTTGCCCGACCAGGGAATCCAAGGCAAAAACTCTGAAACCCTGTATCCTATATAAACAAGACAAGACAAAAATATAAGACATAGGTAATAAGGTCGAAAAGGTGTTCAGTTGTTCACCGCAGATGTCCGCGATGGTACATGACAGTTACGGCATACATAGCATTGATTACAATATCTTGCTGACTTGAAATTAAATACACTAAACTAAAACTTAAACAGAGTAACGTAACAAGAAGGGTAACAAACAAAAGAAAAAAAGTTAAAAAATAAAAATTGAAATAAAAATACCTTGGCAAGGATAACGTGATTTACTTTCTGAATCCCAGTAGCTTGTCGCTATATCCAAGTCACGTGTGTTAAATTAGTTATATTTTCGTAGCATCCTCCCATATAAAGGCAGTAAACGAATATTTTGCAATGTTGCTTACGCGAAATCTTAATAAAACATTACACACAACACTTTCAACTTACAAAATTTGACTGTAATATTAACTTCCTTAAAAATCATAAATTCAAGTAAAACATTCACATTTGTAATATCGGAAAAACAATTTTCATATTTTACAAGAACGCATTAGAGTGAAATTGAAAATGTGGAGTACAAGGAATTATGGAGTAGATTAGCTACGCGGTCGTAGCCTCGTAGACTTTAGCTACGCGGAAGCGTAGCAGTGCTACGTAATTCTTCACCCCGTTTGTAATGATAATGAGTTTTTATACAAAATATTCTTGCCCATTCTTCTCCATACGAAACTACCTTTTGGAAGGGGTATCTAGAATCAATTCTATTTTCTCGTAAAAGTTTGACTTTCAAATGGCTTACTTGAAATAAATGATTGGACATCGACTTTACTGATTTTGTGTTCTGTATTTAATATGGATTAATGTTTATTGATAATACAGGCACTTTGTTTTAATTTCTAAGTATCTTCTAAGCACCAGGACTGATCTGGTTTAAATTAAATATTGTAAATCAATGTTTAATGTATTTATTTTTTTAAGATCCAAAGTATCTTTATTTTCTCAAATCTTAAATACACTATACAATTACCAACTAAATTAAATTATGTTTAAAATAAAATTGAATTTAAGAGGGAATAATGAGAACAAACAAAAATATCTACAAATATCTATGGGTTTTACATATATGTAAAAGATTATCTACAATACACTGAAAGCCATCTAGACCAATCAAATCTCCATAAATTGAACCCTCAATACCTACATTCTTGATAACACTCCAACATATAAATATGATGACTTAACTAATATCTGGGAAGACGGTTAAACTCGTGCGGTTAACTAGAACAAACTCAGTTAGCTTAGTTGAAGAGCTTAGCAAGAATATTAGAGTAATAATCTTGATATAGCAGGACTTGACTCAAGTTTTTCCAGACAATGATATTAACATCCGTTTCAAACGCTAAGATAAAGTAAGAGGTTTCTCCGCAAGTAATTAATTTCAGAAATAATAATAAAAAAAGAAAGAAAAATAGGTTTATTTGTCACAGAAACACGAGCATATAAAAAGAAAAGAGTAATCAGAAAAATTAAACAAAATAGATGTACATTATATCACGATCACCAGACAGAAATAGTCGGCAGCTGCACGCCATGACGGTGACAAGAAGGCTTCCACTCAGCATAATGCTGTGCTATGGGGGGCCCACAGCATAGCGCTGATTTTCAGTGGTCACCCGTATACTCATAGGACGTTTTACTGTGCGTATTCGTTTCACTGAATGTAGCACTGTTTTATTTTCCATGATAGTGGCTATAATAACACGTATTTTATCATAATATTTATTGAGCTGGGTTTATCAGGTAACACAATAGAAATATGTTATTTATAATTACATAATAAATTAATATTATTTATTAGTTTGCCAATTGATTACATTTTTCAAAAAATATCTTTTTATTTAACATTCTTAAAAATTTGGTCGCGTGGGAGCGAGAGAGGTGACAAAATGCGACAGCTCTCTTAAGTTTGTAACGCATTACTTCTGAGTAGCTTCGAGGACGATGCGATTGAGAGCACTCCCAAATTGTTTTTTTTTTTTGGCTTGGTTTGTCGTTCAGTCTGTCTGTCACAAGGCTGTATCGTTTTAACTGTAATAGCTAGCCTGTTGAAATTTACTCTCAAGCGCATCGTCCACGACGCTACTCAAAAGTAACCAGTTACAAACTCAAATCACCAATGAGTAGCCACGTACATGACGTAACGAGAAATTTGTTATTGGTTGTGTCGTATAGGCTCATTGGTGATTTAAGTTTATAACTGACTAACTCTTTTAGTTTATACTTTTGAGTAGCTTTCGTTGACGATGCACTTGAGAGTAAATTTCAACAGGCTAGCTATTACAGTTAACAGCGGGGAAATTTTATTGCGTAACACACTTACAGTAGGAATCGATTTAATTTTGACAGTTTAACAACATTCATTGCGTTATTTACGTTTTTGAGCAGACAAAATTTTCAAACATAAGAAGCAATGGAGTAACTATATGCTTCAAAATCATTCAGTTTGTGATTGATATTGTGTTACGCAATTAAGGTGCAAGCACACTGCCACTCCGGTTACCGGTGACCGCAGACAATTTGTGTCCATTGTCTGGTAGTAACACGTTGTCAAAAAGGGACAAACTTGTGACAGACAGTCTAAACGACAAACCAAACAAAAAAACAGTTCGGAGCACAAAAATATCGCCACTGCACGTTCTGGTTTATATGAGCTTGCTAATTGGTAGCCCAAAAATAATAAGAAACTTAAATGTTTGCAATGCTTTTCTTTTCTAAACAGTATTCTCTCCGGCCGGCAGTTCCTGGTCAGGTTTCTGGCAGGCCTGGGCTCCTCATCGGTTGGCACAGCACTTGAGAGCTTCGGGGGCAGTCGGAGTCACTGGTGTATTCATACTCACGGTTATCATAATTTAGAAATCATGTACAGATCGGCCGTTTTGGTCTTGGTTAGTCGGATGTAAACAAACTTGGCTCCTTTTTTAACCGACTTCAAAAAAGGAGGAGGTTTTAATTCGTTTGTATTTTTTTTTTTTTTTTTTTGGAATATACATTTTTATTTCGGAACATAATATTTACATAATAAATAAGCTAACAGGCTTAAAATAATAATTATAATATGTACAAATGTAAAAAAAAAAATATATATATATAATCATAGGGCATCAAAAAATTCGTCCGCATCGCTGTCAACAGGAAATGTGCCCAAAAGGCTGGCAGCATTGCCACGTTGTATGGCGATGCTAATTCTTTGGCCAAAGAATAGGCCAGCCCTCTGGTCACGTGAAGAGTCGAAGATTTTTTTTTATGTTTGTTACCTCAGAACACCGTCATTTATAAACCGATTTGAAAAATTATTTTTATACTTGAAAGGATATACTTCCAGATTGGTCCCATATAAATCTGGTCACCTTCTGATGAATGGTTTTTGAGATAGTTTCAGTAAAACGTATTTTTCCACTTAGTGCTTATCGATGATGTTATAATAATTTCCTGCCACTGTTATATACATTGCAAGCAGCGGTATATGACTTTGTGTGGGGTAGATACCACAACTAGAAGGTGAAAAATAAAAACTTAGGTATTTGCAAAAAAAAACAACCGACTTCCAAAAAAATACACAACAAAGTAAAAAATAACTCTATTTTCAGAAGTCGGTGGCAAAAAACTAAAATACTAGATCCAAAGACACCCACTTCCGAAATTAAAGTTATTTTTCACTCTGTCTTTTTCTGTAGTGCTTTTTTTTTAAGTCGGTTGTTTTTTGCATAAAAGTTTTGCTTAATCATATTGGAATAGGCCCTAAAAGTAAACCTATAACTTAAAAACGGTTGCGAAGCTAAAAACTTAACTCATAGTTAGAAAGTAGTCCTAAGCACCGCTACTCTAAGGCCTGCCGTCCACGATGCAACTCACAAGTAACGTGTTACAAACTCAAAACACCACTGATTTGTTTTTGTTTTTGGGGAACGGCATCTCGCAGTTCAACCTTACGTTGTCGATTGCTTAACCGGGCTTTCCTGTGGATGCCTCAATAAATTAAGGCCTCCAGCCAGGCATAAAACTAAAAACTAAGCGACTACACGCTAAGGGCACCCCCTGTGGGGTACGGACCTCGGCTTAGGGCGTCACTGGGAGAGGACAGCAAATGGATATGCTGGATCGGATTAATTAGGGGCAAATTTAAAATTACGGGCTCAGCTGCGCGGGCTGGCTCGAGCAAGGGTCGGGTCAAAACACCACTGAGTAGTCGGAATGTCACAGCACTAATATTTCAGTAGCGGTCTGTACTCGACGCAAACTTCGTGGACGATGGGCCTAAGGAAAACCGAAATGCAAATGTAAAAAGAAGTCATTCTTTTTGGAATAAGACATTCTCCTTGCTATGCTCTCTCATCTTATGGTTTCGTCCGAGGTTCTGGAATGGTTCTCTTCTTATCTTCGGGGACGTCGGCAGTCGGTTCGCGTTGATGAGAGCTCTTCGAGTTGGCGTGACCTGGATGCTGGTGTTCCACAAGGCGGTATTCTTTCTCCATTGTTATTCTCCATCTTCATTAATTTTATAACTCACTGTCTTCGGTGTTCGTATCATCTTTATGCCGATGATCTTCAATTGTATACAGCTGCGCGGGTGGAAAGTTTATTGGATGCTGTAGCAGATGTAAACCGAGACTTAGATGCAATCAAAAAGTGGTCTGATAGTTTTGGGGTGTCAGTGAACCCCTCAAAGTGTCAGGCCATTGTAATTGGAAGCTCACGCATGATGGGTAGGGTGACGCTTAACTCTCTTTCTCCTGTCATTTTCAATGGTACCGTCATACCCATTATCCCTACTGTGAAAGATCTCGGTTTGCATCTTGACTCGACGCTTAGCTGGCAGCGCCAGGTCTCTAATGTTAGTCAAAGGGTCAACGGTACTCTACGATCTCTGTATCGTCTGAGAAACTTTTTGCCCGCTAAGACGAAAACTATGCTTGTGCAGACTTTGATTTTCCCTATCATTGACTATGGTGACGTGTGCTACTTTGACTTGAATGCGGTGTTGCTGGATAAGCTTGACAGACTGCTTAACACTTGTATCCGGTTCATATTCAACCTCAGAAAATATGACAAATGGAAGCCCATTCACCAGAGAAGAAATTTGCGTGCTTTGACCACGCTTTTCTCCCTTCTTAACTCTCCCACTCCTCCTTCTTATCTAGTGTCTCACTTCCAATATCTATGTTCTTCACACGCTAAGAATCTTCGTTCTTCTAACAATCTTCTCCTACTCTGTCCTTCTCATACTTCTGACTTTGTTCATTCTTCCTTTCATATTCAGTCCATTCTTCTTTGGAATGCGCTACCTCTTGACATCAGGACGGCCACCAGTCGGTATGCATTTAAGCGGAGATTGCGGAGTTATTTTCAAAATAAATAGCGTAGAGTCATCTCAAAACCTCTCTCTCTTGAATTTGTATATAATATATATATAATATAGGTATATATTATAGTAAGTATGTATGTATGTGTATTATAAGTTTATAACTTATTTATGAACAAATTGTTCCATTTCTAACCGAGCACCTGCCATCTAATCTCTTCACCACCCTTGGTTGACTGGTAGAGAATGCCTAAGGCATTAAGTCGCCTTTGTACTTTTTTTAAGTGTGAAAAGTTTAAATAATTAAATAAGAGAAACTTTTGAATATTAAACCATCTTTACTTTTCTAAACAGTATTCTCTGCAGCCGGTAGTTCCTGGTCAGGTTTTTGGCAGGCCTGGGCTCCACATCGGTTCGGACAGCACTTGAGGGCTCGGGGGCAGTCGGAGTCACTCGTGCACATGTGGGTACAGACCCAGGGACCTCGGGGGAACTCTGGGCAGAGGCCTGGCTTCACTGGAATACGGAGATATTTGTGTGTTAGTAGGTTTGCATATGCTAAATGATTTTATTTCTGTAAGTAGTTTTATACAAACACTTTTACATGTCAATCATATTTTTTTTACACTTAGTCCTATCTGACTACTCTGTGAAGAAAGGCCGAAACACACAAGAAGAAGAAGAAGAAGAAGAAGCACAATGAAATGAATGAATGAAGAGGTCACAATCTATCCAAACATAGTCTTGGTCAGAACATGTGAAGAACATGTAGATTGGTGTCTAAAATGGTCTTTTCAGGAAAGAACCACACATATTGAGTGGACCTGTCCAGTCAGTGCACGCATTTGTAAGTAATCGTATATCTTAAACTCAGATCTTAAGGAGCTCAACGATTCGATGAACAATACCAAAGAAAGGACACTTGGGTAGGCCGCATAAATTACTCAAACTGCTAGACCATGATTAAAACTAACTGAGAAAAAAAAAACAATGACCCACATAGTCTTCACATTTACAATAATTAAAATAATGTAATATTATAAGCTTTACAAAGTAAATATGCATGTAATTGTATATATAAAATTCATCAATGTCAGTGTATATATAAGAAAAAAATAGCAAAAAAAAAACATTCAGTAGGTACGTAAAAAAAAACAGCCGCCTAATATGCGACTAGCAATGTAAATTGAAGCGACCAAACATTTATGTAAACTGAGATCAGGAGCGCAAGCTTTCATGTTATCTTTTAGGTACGAGGTTTACACAATCGTGCTCTCTCTATTTCTCTATTCGACAAAACGTTCGACGTATCATTAGATAAATGTTTTTGCGACGCCTCGTGACTTATCAATCGCGTGATTTTCAAGATTAGTGAAGAAGCGAATGTCAAGCGAATCTACTCATAATTACCTCGTAGCTCTTGCGATTGCGAAAAAGCGAGCATATTGGCGTACAAACCAAAAAGACAGCCCATATTTAGTTGATAGCAAATACATACGTATGTACATACATAAACTCGACACGCCTTTTTACCAAGGAGATTATTTATATACTCTTTTTGTTTTATTTCGTTTACGTTAGAGCTTTGTAATAAAGTATCTTACTAACCCAAGTCCACAAAGTGCCTCTGCGACATAGCATCAACACACATGGATCCACCACACGCAGTGGGACAGCACAGCTGCTTCTCTTTAGTGCAAGCAGTGTCAGGTCCACATGATGCTTCACACACATCCACTGGTAACGTCGGGGGACAGGAACCGGTGGTGGTGTCACATGATGAGAATCCCACGAGGGATAAAGCTGGAAAATTAATAAAGAAACAAATGAAATTCGAACGCTTAACCCTGTATCCTAAACGAAAGCGATTGTCGCGCGAATACGCGATTACGCGATCGTTTGTATGAATTATTATTAAGAATCTTCGTTCTTCTAACAATCTTCTCCTACTCTGTCCTTCTCATACTTCTGACTTTGTTCATTCTTCCTTTCATATTCAGTCCATTCTTCTTTGGAATGCGCTACCTCTTGACATCAGGATGGCCACCAGTCGGTATGCATTTAAGCGGAGATTGCGGAGTTATTTTCAAAATAAATAGCGTAGAGTCATCTCAAAACCTCTCTCTTGAATTTGTATATAATATATGTATATAATATAGGTATATATTATAGTAAATATGTATGTATGTGTATTATAAGTTTATGACTTATTTATGTACAAATTGTTCCATTTCTAACAGAGCACCTGCCATCTAATCTCTTCACCACCCTTGGTTGACTGGTAGAGAATGCCTAAGGCATTAAGTCCGCCTTTGTACTTTTTTAAGTGTGAAAAGTTTAAATAAATAAATAAATAAATAAATAAATTATGTATGACGTACAAACGCGACTTGTTTGATCGCGCGAGCAAGTCATAGATAGATAGAATACTCTTTATTATGTACTCAGTAAAAATTACAGATATAAATGTAGAAATTTTACAAGGGGTGACACAATGGGTGGTCTCGTCGCTAAAAGCGATCTTTTACAGACAACATTTGGATGGATTAAAGGAAGAAGGAAAGACAATACTGCAGGTAGTAATAGCACTAGTGTACTATAATATTTACGTATACAATAAATACATTCATACATACATTAAGCATAATTATACTTATCTATATGTATAAATATACATTCAATAATAAACATGAAACAAGAGCAAGGAACTATAATTAATGATAGTAGTAGTGTAATGATGATGATTCAGGAGAGGAAGTGTTTTTATATTCAAAAAAGTTAGCAGGACTCGACGCTCAACCTGTTACCATGGATTCAGCACATGATTCTGGACTCCCCAGCGTTGAAAATTTTCGTCGGTTATTAAAAACAAAATTTGCAGCTCCATACATTTGGACGGCGTATGTATTGCACTTTTGTAGGAAACAGCAGATTCTTTTTTTTTAATAACTGGAGAAAAATTTCAACGCATAGAGGTCCTGAATCATGTACTGAAACCATGGTAATAGTATGCGCGTCGATGTCCCTACCACCCTGTATAAACGAGCATGACAGTCGCCTTCTCACACGACAGTCGCCTTCTAACACGACAGTCGCTTTTGGTTAGAGAGAAGAAAGAAACAAAATACAGTTGAACACCAAACGAACCTGACGCAATCATAAAAAGAACAAATTCAGTCAGGATACGTATACGCAAAGTTGACCTCGTAATGGCGTCATTACTATCGTAGTGAATGTCACTTGCACGTCGAAAGACATGAAGACATTCTTGCTTTGATATCAACGTGACAGTTAGATAATTTCAACCTTAGGGCTCTTACACGCGGCGATCTCTCGCGTCCGGCCCTGGTCCAGGCCATGGTACGGAGCGAGAGTGCATGGGAAGCCGTTACCTCCTTCTGCGAAGCAGTAATGCTCGTGAAGGAGGAGGCGGGACGCGTGAGGGAGAGGCAAGCTTTGCACCCTCACGCCCCTAGTCGCCGCAGGAGACGCCCTGGGCGTCGGGAATCGGCAGCCGATTCCCGGCCACCGTAGGCGCGGGCTTGCGGACGGCGAGCAATGGGTAGCTCGCCGTCCGGTAAGGACCAGGCCCGAGTCGACGGCGCGTCGTGTTCCACGCGCGCCTCAAAGAGATGTCAGCACTATTGACAGGGTCCGCTAGGGCCGATGCCAGCTAGGGTTGCGGGATGTTCGAAAGAGTTACCGTGGCCCCGGCACAGGCAACAGAAGGAACACGGGTGGGTTTTAGTCAGTAAAAGTCTGACACGCCCTCCCGCTCCGCCCAGAGCGGGAGAAGTCATTTGATGATTTCCCATCCACAAAAAAAAAAAAAAAGGGCTTTACACATAAACACGATACGAAGTTACGTACGCGAAACGATGGCCGCGTCGTAGCACGACGCGACGTCGTATCGTGTTTATTTATTTATTTTACTATTTATGTACACATAATAAATCGTTACTGCTTATTTCTTAAGAAATTTCTTCCAGCAGACCTGCGAAAGGAGAAATGAAAATGAAATGTAGGCAATAGAAGAATATGAAGAGAAGAATATGTTTTGTGACGTCTTAAACTAAAATATTAAGTATAGATATAAATATAACACATAAATAAAGCAAAAATTAAAAAATACTTAAATAAATAAATATGCTATAGGTTTATATTTATGCAAATATGACGGATCATCAGGATGGTTTGAGCTACGATCAGCCATCGGGCGGGTTTATGTGGGTATCGTGCAAATACATTTAAATTACTTAGGCAATTAATCACTTTACACATCAATAAATTGTTGTAAATTGTGTTAATAACTTGTTGTGAGACAATAACAGGCTGGTATGATGATGATGGTTCAACAAAACGTAGGACAGTTCCGAGCGTCTTCACTGCTCGATCACCAGGATAAGGAACCCAACATGGCACGTTTTTCCTCCCTCGTAACCGACCGGAAACGCCCCGACTCTGTCAAAGCGCGCCAACTCTAGTTCTGATAGTTGCCGCTAGGTGGCGTGCCTTGTTTTGTTGTAAACGTTAGTTGCCGGATGCGACAAATATATAAATTCTCACAGTTGAGAGGAGAGGTAATGCTCTTTTACTCGATATTCGAATTGAGAAATAGATTTTAAATCTCGAATGCTACGCGGATATGTGTATTATGTGCGGATTGTGTGTAAGAGCCCTTAGTGAAGTATCTTACGAGATTAACTATACATACATCATACCAACTTCGTAAGATTAAAATCCTTTGAATAAATGTCGTGTTTCAGAATACCCGATCCACAGCAATGATCAAACCACCCACGATCCATCTGCGGGTGCCGTAAAATGCGACAAAAGGGATCATGACAAAGGGATGAACTGCTACATGCGGATAACAAAATGCTGCAATAACACACAGTAGTAGTCTTGGAATAGAATATAATACAGTATTTTATTTGCGTAGGATGTAAGGTATCTACCAATATAATAAAATAGTAACGTAGATTTTTTGTACGTTTGTCTGTTTGTCTGGATATATGTTCCGGATTGGCGCAAAAACCGCTGAAGAGATATGGATGAAATTTGGCACACAGATAGTTTATAACCTGGATTAACACATAGGATACTTCTTATCCCGGTTGTACGTTCCCGTGGGATATTTTCCGATATCCACGCGGGTGAAGCCGCAGGCAAAAGCTAGATTACAATAAGATGGAGACTTAACATTTAAGAATATTTGTCCAGTCAAGTCTTTTATATTTTCGTTAGTTTTTTTTATAATTCTTTTCTTTATCAAGTCAAGAAACATTACCTTTTGAAACTATGGCACTCAGCAGACTATTTCATAGAAAACTATATTTAATTACTTGATAACAAAGATCAAAATAGCTTAACCTTTAACCAAATCCCGAGTTGACATCAACCTTAATGATCTAGCTATTTTCTCTAGTCTTTATGTGTCACATTTTTAATTCACTCTGACATGTAAAAGATATGACTGGATGACATGCTGCGGTAGTGACATTAGGACGCATTATTTTAATGCTGAGTCGGTAAAGCAGATTCTATCGTGCAAAGAGATGACAAACAGAGCCCGTAAGCTGCCGAATATATTTTGTATGTGACTGCATATTCTGTCATTTTAACGTGCAATCATGAATTAACTTAATAATTAAGTACATTTATACTTATATATTTTTAGATACTTTATTATTGAAGGACTTTCTTTAAAATGGGGCCAAAGAAGGATATAAAAGTAGGTAACAATCTCTTAACACAACATAGAATAGACAAGCTACAAACATTTATTAAGAAAGGTTTCAGATGGATAAACATAAAACAATCTCACTGACTATTAAAAGGTACTAAGCCATTCACAAATCCGGATACTTCATTTCCATAATCATTAACCCAGGCAAGCGTACTTTGCGGGATGTTCGAAAGAGTTACCGTGGCCCCGGCACAGGCAACAGAAGGAACACGGGTGGGTTTTAGTCAGTAAAAGTCTGACACGCCCTCCCGCTCCGCCCAGAGCGGGAGAAGTCATTTGATGATTTCCCATCCACAAAAAAAAAAAAAAAGGCAAGCGTACTTCAATAAACAGTTTATAAAGATCTCAATGATCAGAATCTCATAACTTTTGATTTCAATTCGAATGAAATATTCGGTGCGAGGTCGAAAAGCCCTCGTATACATTATTAATGACTTTGCTCAGGCACCTGTCTCATCTCAGACTATTAGCGAGAAGCGAGTAAAGCTAGCAACTAGAAACGAGTTGGCGAGCGACGAGCAGCGAGTGTGTAGTTTGGATAGTTTGCTCGCTGGGCTATGAGCGAGTGCGCGAGTGACGAGAAGAATGACCACCGAATCACTTGCAAAATAGTATGCTTCTGTACCAAGCGAGAGTCTCTTAGCGAGTATTCTGCCCGACAAACGAGCATCGCTGAGCGAGTATTTTCTTTGTAGCTTTAGTCGCTGCGACAACTAGTGAAGAGAGAGTTCTTGCCGGCATTGTAAACGGTCAGCGATGAACTATTAATACAGGGTCAAATTAAATTAGTAAGCGAAACTTCGCAGACGTGATGGGTATCGATATTTAAACATGATAAAACAAAAAGACATTAATTTGATGATTTTTCGTGGGGTCATCGACCGCAGTTAATGTAGTCACTTGAAATATCAGTATAAAAAATCAGTTTTCTTTTTGTGTAAAATTCACAAACGCGATTGATATCAATACAAAACAAACAAAACAAAGGAAAACAGATATTCTCAACTCATCCTTCAATTAACAACAATACCAGCGGTCGTTGACCCGCAAAAATATTTTGTCATATTTAGATATCGATACCCACCACGTCTGTAGAGTTTCGCTAGCTAATTTAATTTGACCCCGTTTAAGCATCTCTTTCACTGGTACGGGACCTACATCTACTGTACAATTCTTGAGCGAGAAAATAGTCGCTAGCTACTCGCTTCGTCGTCGGCGGTGGGACAAGTGCCTAATGAAGCTCATTGTTATTCCAGAATGTTCAGTCAACAATCATCTTAAGTTGAACAAAACATTGACTTATGATTTTTCTTAATAATAAGTAAGTATGAGATATTTTCTGAGCTCTGTAAGAACTGTATAATCTAAATTGAAACTTCTATGGAAGACACTGGGATAATTATTGTTTTTGTTACTTTGAATTTTGTAAATGTAAGTTAGCCGTATGTTTTTTGGTGTTGAGTACTTTAAAAAGTTACAGCACAAATACACAAATATATTTCAGGCCAAAATATTTGTGTACTGTGTTCATTTGAATTTTTAACTAACACTAACACCACATTAACGCCACAAAGAAACCAAGAAAAAATCAAAACACATCAAGTAGATACCTATTTTACCTAATCGGAAATGTTCAACGAAATCTCTAAACGGCTGGTTGACACTTCGTGACCCGAGGGTTGGCTTTTACCTTGGCCAGAGGCAAGCATTGCCATACAACGTGGCAATGCCGCCAGTCTCTTGGGTACATTACCAGTCGACAGCGATGCGGAGGAATTTTTCGACGCCATTTTTTAGTTTTTTAATAGTTTTATTTAGCTTAGGATATTATATTTTTATGTTGATAATCTATTAGCAAATTATTTACTATGTTATTAATTTTTGATTCCCTTGTTACAATAATTTTAAGAGTAGTTTATTTGTACCTACTTTAGTTTTAAGGAACTGTAAGAACACTATAAGGAAATTCTCCATACAAAGCAAAGTGCAGGTTATTATTAGGTATTCTAAAATATATAATAAAAAGTTACAAACTCACCAATTAATAACACACAATAAGACATTTTATACACACAGTGGTCACAAACGTTTTGTAAATGTCACTTGCTGTGATTATCGCGAATGAATGACACAAATAATAACGTGATTCACAGACGAGACGGATAGACAACCGAACAATAACGCAGAATTAACTCTACTGTAGGAGAGATTTTTGTTTTTGTTTTCAAGTGGACGCTCATAACACTATAATTAATTGGTTTATAGACTCATAACCTTTTAAGACCGCGATTACTTATTCGTTTCGCCATTTGCACAAATATTTAAATGCGGTGTTAGACTTCTATTCAACAGTTAACTTGTTGGTAGTTATCTTGGAATGGATTAAACACAGTTTCCAAAAATCTATTCCACACAATAATTTTGGTAGAATAGACCTCGATATTTATAATAGAATAATTGATTTTGTTATTTTATTTGAAGCTACCTAATACTAAGCATGTGTTCACACAGATTGTGGGTATTTATTTTAATTTTTCAATAATCACAACATAAAATACACACACATACACGCACAATATTAATATGTAGGTACGTCACAACATTTAATTTGTTTTTGTATGAGTTATTTAATATGTTTTCAACTGTAATTTATCCTTTTAATTTGTTCAAAACTGACACATGCACTTCTCTGTGTTTATAGCGTATGGCACTCCTGGGCTGCAGCTGGAAATCAGCGTCAGGTGGTACACCTTGTATTATCATTTGACATCATGCTGAGCTGAGGCCCTTTAGCATTATACACATTGTTTTCTGTTTTTTTTTTTATAGTTTTAAGGTATTCTTGTTTTGTTTTGTTTTTTTTTTTGTAATGCCAATAAACGCATTTTCTTCTTCTTCTTTTCTTCTTCCTAAAATACAATGTTGTTACACGCTAATAATAACACCATACTTAATTAAACAATGTCATTATATTGGTCATCTTTAAACACTGTGTCTCTCCAGTTAATGTCACCGTGATAACTCTGAGAATCCGTAAATAATAAGTACATTACACAGAATACCAAGTAACTAAATAAACATAACGCTTAGCCATAAATGAGGAAAACCACGCTAACTAGAATAATAAAGAAATATTTATTCATTCAAATAAATTATTCATTACAAAAAATAGTTCAAGGTGAAACAAAAATATGAAGTCTATCGACTATTTTTATTCGACGCGAATCGATTATTCTGTCACCAGATTGACCTGATAATTCTTATATACTGGATGATTTTTTTTACCGTCTCGAAATTTTTACACGGTGTCCTACCCATGAATATGAACAACATTCACTATGGGACCAACTCTGAAATCACGAAAAAAAAATCAGCTGTTTCATACATTTTGGTCGAGTAGGTATTGAACTTTTGTATGAATCAGCTGATTTTTTAGCTATTAGAACTAGGAACACACGCCTACATATCAAGTTATACAATTCCAGTATAAACTGACCTCTCATTGATGTATAGCTTGATATGTGGCCGTGTGTACATATTCTTTTGGACATAAAAACTAAGTTTTCGCCAAAAAAATACCTAGAAGCAAAAACTATTTGGCTTGTGAAGTATAAGAAATATCCTAGTCATCATCTGCCTGCCTTTTCCCAACGGGTCGGCTTCCAGTCTAACCGGATGCAGCAGAATACCAGCATTTTACATGGAACGACTGCCTATCTGACGTCCACAACCCAGTAACTGGGTAATACGATACCACTTGGTATAGTATTTTTATCTCACAAAGCGACGCGCACTTTAGGTAATGTGTTAACCAAGTGTACAAACAGGCTGTTAATGTGTGCGTGAAGAGGAGTAGCGTCAGCATATAACACACACGCACGCACATCCCCACAGACATTTCCAATTTCGCCATTGTCTCGGACGCGACGGTACCGAGAGCTCTTGCGTTTACACACACATTCACAGCGTGTTTGTACACTTGGTAACCACAGCCTAAGCGCGTGCGAGATAATAAAGTCGATTAAAAATACTGTAAGACTGGTTGTCGGGATTTGACGACCCGTAACGACTGTAAAAGATCTACAAATGACAGCCGGGACCAACGGCTTAGCGTACTTTCCGAGGCACGGAGGGTCTCCTATTCACGGACTGACCTCAGCAAACGTAGCTTAACCTTCGATCGACCCGTGTGGCTGTTATTATTTAGCCACGAGCCCCTCTAGCAATATCCTACTTCATAAGTAATATCCTAGTTCTGTACATAAGGTCGTGTTTGCTTGCAGCGGACCCGACATCGACATCGCCAAACATGCACAACTTAAAGCACTGACTGCCAAAACTTTAATAACTGTATGCTGAAATTTCATATCTGCGTGCTACTCCTTAGCAGAACCTCTTCAAATGAGTTTCCACCTTAATGCGTTTCAAGTAGGTTTAAACTTGAATGGGCACATTTCGTCTGATTAAACTTTAGATTAATGCATATAAAGATACTCGTATCGTTTCAAAGTGATTTTAGTTTCGTTCCTAATATTAGCTTTCTATTAAAGTTTCGATGTGTGCGTTCAGTTTCTTAGATTGATGTTTTTGAGGAATATTAGCTACATAGGTTCTCCTCTCATACGCGACTCTATCGCAATTTCAGACTTTATAATACGTGTAACATCTTGATTTTAACTGTTTTGTAAATTAACATGTCCTATCTAAGAGAGCCGGGTGATCTGTAACTCAGGGCCGTGCAACCTCAGACACCTTCCTCTATTTAAGATTGTGGATTTTATTAACCAGTGCCTGTAATATGATGTTGAGATAAATAAAGATTTATGAATATAAAATATAATGTCGGTATTAAAATATTTTCGAAACAATAATCTATAAGTATGTGATCCACGGTAAGATTTTTTTTTGAATAGGAAGGGGTTCGTCAGATTGCAAGCCAAGAGACTGTTTCCTCATAACAAAAAACTTCAATCAACCAATCTGAGATATCTGATTAAACATCAATAGCTTAGCTATGGTATACACATGGAACTGTCTTTTACTTTTACCTACGTCCGGTTTCTGAAACGAAAATTGTCGACGAGTTAAAATTAAATGCAAGTCAAGTGATTGGCTGTTTATCAACACACGCGCTTGGCAATACATATTGTAGCGAAAAAAAAATAAAAAGACGGAAAATTCACTTTTCTGCTACGTTACGTTTAATTTAGTTTTTAAAATAAAAATAAAAAATAACATTAAAAGGTAAAAAAAATGAATATTATTGTATAAAAAAGTTGCAGGTTGTCTTGTGTGAAGGGAATAAAATAGAGAACTTTGGTCCGATAGGTACGCGAATAACGAACGAGAAAATAAACGTACTACCTAGTCGATTGCAATCTCTAGTAAGTAACGCTACCAAAACATATCGTTATAAAAAAATTAGAGAACCAAAGTATCTCACATTTTACAAATTAAATTAAATAGTTGATGAATTAAAAAAAATCTCGTACTATCTACACTATTAAATTTGTACGTAAAATTATCATAAAAAAAACCGTGGCATAAGTAATTGCGTCCTGGCGAGGTGACGTAGACTGTAGATTGTCGCAGGTTCAGGAACTGGCGTTGTTTGTGAAACCTTCAGTGGTCTAAATGCGACCCAACTCTTGACGTTGGCCAAGGACGTCCAGCGTAATTTTAGGCCAAAACCTGGAGGCCGAAAGGCGGCCTGTTCAAAGCTGTTCAATCCTAAGACAAAATGAATTAGAGTTAGACCAGCGTGATCAGACTGAACTTCCGATTGAGGAAAACTGTTAAAAGATACGTACCAGAAAAAATAAAGATGAATGCTTAGAATAATACTTAATATACCATTCTCAAAATAGTTTTTCCTTAAGGTATTAATAGGACGGCAGAGAAAGTGTGGTTCACTTGAAAAAACTCGATAATTTTCCACAAACTGGGTCCGTCAATCGATTCAACTTTTTCAACTAAGAAAAAAATGGGGACCCATCTGTCAGAAGAAAAATAATTCGAATCACGAAATAAAAAGATAAAAATCGACCAGGCTCAAATACAAACGGAAAAAAGGTTGATTATAAAGAACCAAAAAGTTTTGACATGCAGAGTTATGCTGCAATATGTTAGCAAATTGCGTTGATTTTCGTTCCAGGGGGCCAACCACCACCTCTTAAAGCAGTATTACTTTAATGTTACTTCAGTGTGAGAAAGAGATGGAGCTATACAGGACGTCTAGCTCCATCTCTTTCCCACACTCAAGTAAGATTAAAATAATACTGCTTTAAGAGGTGGTGGTCTAGCTCCTGACCGGGCTGGCAGTACCAGGCATTAGTCAGCCAGAATACCAGGGGCGTAGCTACCGCCGGATCAGCAATATCAACGATACGGAGCCCCCAAGCTACAAGAGGTGTGTGAGCAAAAATTCGTAAAATATTAACTATCCAAGTCAGGATGCTCCAATTTTTGAGCTCGCTATTACATTCTCTTGGTAAAAAATAACAATGACAGCTTAACCTATCCGAGTCCCGCCTCAACCCTTGCTCGAACCAGCCCGCGCCGCTGAGCTTGTAGCTTCAAATTCGTCCCTAAATAATATAATTCCGATCCAGCCTGTCCCTTGCTGTCCTCCCAAAGCGACGCCCTAAGGCCAGGTCCGTACCCCACAGGGGGTGCGCACCCCCTCAGGAAAGTCCGGTTAAGCAGCCGACAACCTCCTAGGTTGAACTGCGAGATGCCATTTCCGTAAAAAACAAAAAACAACCTATCCTATTTGAGTCAGGATGAGCCAATTTTGTAGCTCGCTTTGCTCGCTCTTGCATTTTGCTAGTAAAACTACAATGAAATGTTAACCAATCCCAGTCCAGAATGCTCCTATTTTCGAGCTCGCTGTGCTTGCTCTTTAGTGAAAACTTAGCGGATCTGACCGATAATAACCTTCTTTTGAGCTTTGCTGCAGTTGAGTAAAAAGGGCCCCAACACATTTTGAATACAGGGCCCTTTACTAATAGCTGCACCACTGCTGAATACATCATTAAAAATAGGTGATATGGGCGCCATCTTGGATAAAGGACAAGCCAATTGGTAGATCAGTATGTTCCAAGACACGACATTTCAACTTATCTAAGTTTCTGATACTCATGTATTTTAACTTATTTATAACATATTTGTCGATCAGATACTCGATGAGACATAATTCATCTACAAGCCTGTAATTATCCCACTGCAGGGCACCCTGATCAGGTGTGTTTGATGTTAATCCCTAATTTCACCCTTCAAAGTCCTCATTAACTAAAACGTCCTAACCTTGCTCCCTAAAGGTCATCGCACTCGCACCCGACCGTATAAATAACAAGAGTTTGTGACGAGCTTTAACTTAAGGTCGGGTTACATAGTGAGCTAAGCTGACTTAGCCCACGTAGCTAAGTTTGCAACTAGCTGAGCGAGCTAATCTAAAAACTATGTGAGTTAACCTTTTAACCGCCCGACTTCATATCAGTTGTCGTGCCCCCAGCGCCGGGCAACTTGAATCATTACGATATTTGGTCGTAAATATACGACCCTGGCGAAATGGACACGAAAATATTTGTCGGATTAATCCGTCGTAGGCGGTTAAAGGGTTAATCAGCTAAAACATCAAAAACTATGAATTACCTACGGAATTTTCAAAATTCTCACGTTCAAACATATCTTTATATTGCAACAAAACTCTTTATAGAGGTAGTGACAGTAAATACACTCTAAAATTCGACCGCATGTTGGCTAGCTAAGTACAGAGATTTTAAGGAGACTGAAGATCTTCACACCTTTTTAACTCAGCTAGGATCGTCGAGTTATATAGCACACATATTTCAGAAAGCTCACGTAGTTTATCAACGAAAGATGACGCAGTTTCGTGAGGTAAGATAAGCTAAGCCAGCTTATCTTGCGGTGTGACCTCATCTTTATTGTCATAAAGGTTATCTTCAAAACCCGTGATATTTTAATACTAGGAATCGATTCCTTGAATGTTTGGAGCCAATAAAATCTTTATCTATGAAAGGTCACTGGTGTAGAGTTCGTTGATATGCGTAATGTTTATAATTAAAATTCACGTAGTTTAATGTTATTGATAAGCATGGTGTGAGTATGTTGAAAGATGCGTCATCTTTAAAGAAGCATACTTAATAGGTACCTAATTAATTATTCTTTCAGGTGATGCCATGATAAATGATAAATGATTTTATTTCTGTAAGTAGGTTTATACAAACACTTTTACATGTCAAACATTTTTTTTTTTTAACTAGATGAGGCCGGCGTTTCCTATCTGACTACTCTGAGAAGAAAGGCCGAAACAAACTCCACCACATGGAATCTAACACCAGTATGTCAGGAAGCCTTCTAACTTCGATATTTTTTCCTGAAAGCTGTTAATAGTACTGGACATCCACAGATGAATGTCTTTTATAATATTTGTGTATTTGTAAAGTAATCGATTTCTATATCGTCAATGTTACTGCGTTGTGCTACTAGATGGCGTTAGTAGTATTGAGAGATCATTTTAATTACAATACCTCGACTCCTCAATATCCAATCTTGGAATGCGTGCCTAAATATTTGGACTATTGCCACTTATTTTAGACAAGATTATTAATAACAATTTGAAATGAATAAATCCAATAAAAATAAAACCTAAAAAAATCCTCTTTGCAATCCCAATCGACAGATTCGTTTTCAATCAAACACTCTCTTAGATGTCTTTGAAAACAACTTTGACCTCTTCTTATTTATAATCAATTTCAACTTTTAGATGTCCTTTAATGTAGGACCAGTAAAGGTTACCAGGCCGCATTTCCACTTGCGATGCATGCAATTCTTAATCCAACATTGAAACGTTCATTTTGAATCAGCCTTACCCGCGTCCTATTCGAAACCTATTGTCGCGCGAATACGCGATTACGCGTTCGTTTACCTGCATAAAGATGTACATACGTGACTTGATTGATCGTGCGAGTATCTCATATTCATATAAAAAACTTTTTTGCGAAAAAACAACTGACTTCCAAAAAAAGTGAAAAATAACTTTAATTTCGGAACTCGGTGTCTTTGGATCTGTATTTTAGGTTTTTGCCACCGACTTCCGAGATTTAAAGTTATTTTTCACTTTGTAGTGTTTTTTTGAAAGTCGGTTTATTTATTTTTTTTTTTACAAAAAGTTTTTTATTTTTCACATTTTAGTGGATC
Organism: Fissipunctia ypsillon; assembly: GCA_947568875.1. NCBI lineage: Eukaryota > Metazoa > Arthropoda > Insecta > Lepidoptera > Noctuidae > Fissipunctia > Fissipunctia ypsillon. Next base: position 22,385,227 of record OX387649.1, read on the forward strand.
GGTTTGTAATTTATCTAAGTTACAATAGCCTAATGACAGCTGCTCATCACCTTTTACAAAATAGTGCTTTTCCTGATGCAGTGACGTTAATTGTTGAGGGGTTCTCCTGGTACTTCACCATCAGCTCCACTTCGCCACATGCATTGTGATGAGCTTATATTGCTTAGCAATAATTTTAAAGTAATCGAATCGCAACCTGTGAACTACTTATTATTGAGTTGTTCCGGTGCCCATCTGTGGTCTTCATCGTCTATTCCACTTCACCAAATGGTGCTTTCCGAGATCAAATGTACAAGTTACTATAAAAAATATCCAAATCGCTATAGGTGTGCCTATAATATTTGGAGTTCTCTGGATTTCTCCAGGATCCCATCATCAGATCCTGACCTGATGACAATGGAACTACTTGTGAAGTTGAACCCTTTCAAACAAAAAATGAATTTTCTAGAACGGTCCAGCCCTCTTCGAGTAATCGGGGAACACACATAAAAAAAGATTCCGACGAACTGAGAACCTCTTCCTCTTTTTGAAGTCGGTTAATAAAAGAGCACGACGCGCGACGATCGTTCTCGGTTAGGACGCAGCCTTACGGATTATTCAACTTCGGCTTACTGCCATTTGTACAGCTGCACTAAGTTAAGCGCAATTCTTTGACCAAGGACTTTCTTTAAAAACCTTCGAGAGTAAAGTTAGATGGTTTTCTGTAAGCAAATATTTAACAAGCAAGCTGTTAGCAAGTAAATATTTTCGTTGGGATGTCTTTTCCCCATTCCTTGTTTTTACTTTTTTTTAGATTTTCACATGTACTAAATCCAGGTCAGCTAGCAGTCTAAGCTAAAGTAGTTGTATATCAGTTTCTTCAACACGTCAACTGCCATCAGAATATCCATAACCTTATTTCCACCACCACATTCAAGGCAACAGCAAATAAAACCCCACTCTCTCATAAACCTATTTCATAAAATAATATATTACTTAAATAAAACAAAACAAAATCACATGTTGATAAACTTATCATCTTTAACATCACTACTGGCTAGATACATGTCCAACCATGCTTCAATGACTGGCAGATTTTGTGCAGACCACTCTGCCTCTACCCTGATGTTTCTCATAGATTTTTCTATGATATGCTCAGCAGAACCGAACTGTCCTTGATGACTGACGTACAATTGTGTGACTAGTTCCAGACCTTCTTCTGTTTTGAATTGAGATGTGGCTGAAGTGATGAGGTTGTCCCAGAGGTTTGTTCTGCTTGAATACCTGTGGAGTTGACGAAAATTTGTATCAAATTATCTTCAGTGCTTGATTTCACTGTCACCAATAGTGATCAGAAATGGTGCAAGTCGTGGCAAAAAATATTTGCCACTTAGCTGAGTGGTTGCAGGGCTATGTAGCCCGGGATGTGTGTCGGCTGCACATTTCATTACTGCCACTCATATAGGCCATTTTAATACTCCCAAAGAAGACATTCGCTAGATAACGTGAGATTATCACGACAGCCAATGGATTAACTATTAAAGGACAAAAGCCAAGTTTAATCAAGGCAGACAGAAGACATGGCATATATTTTAACGTTAAACTTCAATAGCCCCAACTAACTAAACAAGCTCGGGAAACTTCCACACAAGTTCACTTTGTTTTGGCTCGCGCATCCGAGTTAAATTATCCAGACAGGGCTACACACAAATGAGGAAAATTGGCGGCTGTGGTGCATAGCCATTAAGCTGGCAACCTCTCTCTACCTGTGCACTCCGCTGCTAAACCCTTTGAGTGATGCAAACGCTATTACGGGGAGGCTGCGACCATAGGAGATAGGCGGAAGCGACGCGGTGAGGGAGTTCTTATTTCGAAAAATATCGCACACAATTAGGATTTTCGATGACATCACCTTTTATGTTGAATGTTTTGTTTTTTTTTGCTGTAAGCCTATGTCCAGCCTATGACTGTTGTAGGCTTATAATATAATGAACTTATTACTTCATGGGACTTAAACATAACTGGTCAAATGTGGGTGTACTATAGGTACACGTCTGCCTAACCCTCCGGGGAATACTTGGGAAAAAAAGGCATTTTGGGAGGCTTTTAAATAAATCAGAGTCCGAGTGATCTTTTTTATTTCCCCGTTTTGGAACGGGTAAATAAAAAAAGATCAGGATCTTATAAGTCACATAAGGATATTATAATTGACAGGATATCAGCTCAAGAGCACATTGGTGTGCTCTTGAGCTGATATCCTGTCAATTTACTACATCAGTCTACATTTTTTTTACAAAGCAGACCGTCTTTGCGTCACTAACTCGGTACTGGACAGTTCAATAAGACAAGTAACTGACAATCGCAATACACAGCCTCATGACCTTGAAATGTCCTCTAACAATGAATATAATCTTAAACGTCTGCCTGTTGCTAAATTATACCCATTGCTTTTGGCATATGTTTCTTTTACCTATTCGTTTATGAATTGCATTGAATGTACTTGAGGGATTCTGCCTTTGAAATGTGCTTTAATTTTAGAACTATCACAACGTTATACGTACTAACTTCTACCCGCGACTTCGTCCGTGTGTTTTAACGTAAAACAATCATAGGGCACTCGGCAGTAGTGGTCAGTGACAGTTTTCTTATAATCAAATCAGTACTTCCAGAGATTACCGTGTACAAACATGTCGTTCAACCTAAGTTGTCCCACTGCTGGGCAAAGGTCTCCCCCATACTTTTCCAATTTTCTTTGTGCTGTGTGCCTTTTCCGTCCAATCAGTAAGGAACGAGTCCAAATCATCACGCCAGCGTTTTTTAGGCCTAACCTCGGTGATGACGCCCGTCAACAAACATTTAAACAAACAATTTAACCTTTTAAATATTAGTTTAGATGTATGGTCGCCTGTTATTTCACTTTTCAGTGCCTTTAAAACGCTTGAAAACAAAGAACATAACATAACATCACGCCTTTTTTCCCCCGAAGGGTTGGGCAGAGGTGTACCTATAGTACACCCACATTTCGCCAGTTATGTTTAAGTCGCATGTAATAGGTGGCGAGCCTATTGCCATCTACCGGGCACAAATCCAGACAAGAAAGAAAATAAAGAAAGAAGACAAAAAATACTTACTTCTCTTTCAACACATCCCAATTGTTGCAAAGGAAGTTGAACAGCGTAGTGTAGCCTGTCGCCGACCCCGTCAGCATACTGAATATTAGGAAAGCATCTGTCTCCGTGAAATTCGCGTGACCCTGCAGCAACGTAATATTCAGGAGCCTGTTAATCTTTTCCTCAGATTCTGGGCACCCAGCCAAGGTCTTCAGAAGGTATGTCCTTTCACTCTGCTTCCGTGATGGAGGAAAGTTTATGACTCTTTGCAGTCCGAACTCCCATTCCTTCATTGTACCCCACTTGAAGACTGGGCAGATGCACTGGTTTGATAAGCTGGAAGGAAAGAGGTTATTTTATTATTTTGCAAAGACGGTGATATCGGCGTGGAGAAACCGATGGCGTAGTGATCGGCTTCTGGGCTACGAGTCTTTTGACTTTGGCACGAAACAACGGATGTACTGTACATATGTGTTTGCGCATTTAAGATTTTTGTCACTAAACACACCCCTGACGCAGGACCATTTCCTATTTTATAATTATAAAACCCGATCAATTTAACAACGATCAGTTTTCCGATTAATTTTCTACTACCGCAGTGAGACGAAACGATAAATGTTACTGAAGAATTAACTTAAACCCGGGCACCAGAATAGAAGTTGTCTATCCTATTATGTAAAGCGTTCACAAAACATAGTCGGCAAACAATCAGATGACAGTACAATGGAGGCAGACTCCATTTTGTTCTTCACTGAGCACATAGGTCCCTAACATGTCGATGATATAAGGTATTCATACACGAAATCTCTTAAGGGGTCATTATGCTCATCATAATGAACAACTTTTATTATGGGACAAAACCTGAAATCGCGAAAAAATTCAACTGTTCCTTACATTTCGATATTATGTTTTGTATAGCCCACTGTTTAATGTAAGCAGTTCCTTGAATAAACCTGCAGTAAGATGGGAAATAACAGATTTATTTATTAACTTTTTGCAACATAAAAGGTACAAAGGCGGACTTGCTCTACGGCAAGCGTAATAATATTTGTAGTCTACAGAAAGTTGTTGCGATTCTGCATGATTTCTAAATGTATTTCTGCATTGTGGGATATTTGGGATACCTACTAGGGACACAGAATTATGAATAAACAAGCCGCACGCCCGATGGGATTTCCCTTCAGCAAAAATACTAATAAACTTTCATCCCCTATTTAACCCTTTAGGGGGTGAATTTTCTAAAATCCTTCCCTATTGCTCACATTCGTCATACAAGGAATCTGTGTAACATTTTATGCTTCTAAACCCAGCGGTTTAGTCTTCCACCGCTGGGTTTAGAAAAATGATTTTTTTTATTTGAATTGACAGACAACACATAGCCGTGTGTTGTCTGTCAGTGAATGAGTGAATGAATGAATTTAAAATTTTCATTCAAATCCTATTGCCCCAAGAAGGAATTTCATCCACATTTTATGTTAATTAAAATCACGAAACCCTATTATACTACGTGACAAAGAATTTAGGTCACCGCACGCAATTAGTATCTCTTAATAAATAAAGAGTTCAATTAATATATGGAAAGCCAAAGGCTTATAAAACGTAATAAACAAAATCATACACGTCATGGAATTCAAAAAGAAATCTATTTCGGTTTCCATCTCCCTTTTTGCGGATGTGGGTCGAAAGGGACCCACCCACTTCAAATAAAATTCTCTGCGGATCACATGTTCAAAGTTAATTGAGTTAAATATTTGTAACCCGCAAAAGTACAATGGGCGGAAACGATTTACTCGATTTTTTGCTCTGAAAATAATTTTAAAAGATGTAGATATTGCCTGATAAACTGTAGTTACTTACCTACCTATGATACCAAAAAGAAATTAAGTTTATTTGCGTTCAATTTCTTGGCAATAGTTTTCTCAAGCACAGCACAATATTTTGAAAAATACTGGCTGTACCCGCGACTTCGTTCGCGTGGATGACGGAAAACCACTTCCCTATTTGAATCGGATTTTGTTCACAATTTCATGGGCTTTAATTTTTTGCGCAGAATCGTTAATTCTTTTTCTAACATAAAAGTAGCCTTAGTTACTCCTTATAACATCAGCTGTCTGCGAGTGAAAGTCTCGTCAAAATCGGTCCTGCCGTTTCGGAGACTAACCGGAACAAACAGACAAACTGTCAAAAGTTTTGAAAATTGTTTTTTGTTATCAGTACCTACCGTATAAACTTTCATATGCATTGAGTAAAAAGCTGTTATTTTGTCATTACAAACAGATACTTCAATTTTATTTATTTGTGTACATGTTGTATAAATCAGAAGTCGCAATATGAACGTTCTCTCTGATCTTAAAATACAATGAATTCGCCATAGAATATTGTGTCATTGTGTGTACTTATGATGAAGAACTTGTGACTAATTAATAATATCTACACGGGTCGATCGTTCAGGTCAAGCTATGCTTGTCGCGGTTGGTCCGTGGACGGGTGACCATCTTTACATACCAAGACCCCTCCGTGCCTCGGAAAGTACGGTAAGCCGTTGGTCCCGGCTGTCATTCGTAGATCTTTGACAGTAGTCTAAAGCTCGAAAGTATGACAACCAAGGGGTATCATATTACCCAGTAACTGGGTTGTGGAGGTCCGATAGGCAGTCGCTCCATGTAAAATACTGGTATTCAGCTGCATCCGGCTAAACTGGAAGCCGACCCCAACATAGTTGGGAAAAAGCAGGCAGACCACTCACATCTACCTTGTAAAAACTTTTGTTAGTCGTCTTTCATTCATCCTCTCAACATGACCACACCACCTAAACACACTCTTTTAAATTTTGTCACTACATCTTTTTTTAAACTGCAACGGTGCCTTATCAAAGAGAAATCTCCACAGATTATCAAAATAAATCTGTACCAATATTTTTTTAACAACTCAGTCAGAAGCCGCCTCTCCAGACGCATAATATTTTAACACGGTTCTCGCACAAACTTCGCCAATTAATTTTTCATAACATTTTTATTTCACGTACCTACCACGAATTCCACGATTTTTATATTGAATTTCTGACTCAGTATTGTTCTGAATTTAGAACAAAATCTTCGTTATTATTGTAAATTGGATAAATTATACTATTACTGTGCTATTACTACAACTACCATGGGATTATTAGGATAGCATTTAGTGACGTAAACCAGAAATAGTGTATGGTACTTAGACTTGACTTTCAACTATGCCATTAGCCATTTATTAAAACTCTTCCTTAACGCTTGCAAGGACACTGAACAAGACAATAGAAGTTTTATTTTTAAGACGGCTATTGGCCGTTTAGTGTCCATGAAAGCGTTAACCATCATTAGAACAACATCGTGCCTTATACAGACACAGAATGTATAATACTGATACAGGGTCAAAGTAAAATAGCTAGCGAAACAGCTGAGGTGACGGGTATCGATATTAAAAAATAATAAAACAAAAAAAAAATCATGATCTTGATCTTTCTTTTGATGTCAACGACCACAGGCAGTTACGTGAAGCATGTGTTGAGAAAATCAGTTTGCGTCTGCGGAGTTTCGCTAGCAAATTTAATCACCCTGTACAAAACATGATACACTTACGGATTCCCTTCATCAGGGTTCTTAGCTTGCATCCACTTGCTGAACTGGTCCTGTGCGTCCCTGATGCAGGGCTTGTACCCAGCTTGGCAGAGGAAGGTTTTGGTCAAGGACCTGAGGTTCTTTCGCCAAGGTTCCTCGTCTTCCCTCTCATCCTTAGCTAACTCCTCGTAGAGAGGACTGAGGAGTACTCTGACATAAGCCTAAAAGTAATATAAAGCTATTACAGTAATGCACGTTGTATATCTGTTACGGCTAAAACCCGAAGTGCGGCTACAACTAGGTGTGTTGTGTAGTCACAGTACTAACCTAACCTAACCTACCTTTCAGCCCACACCTAGTTGTAGCCGGCTAAAACTAATTGTAGCCGCACTTCGGGTTTTAGCCGTAACATATCTATAAATATAGGGTAAATATCCTCAAATTATTAAAAAGAAAGAATTTAGATCTAAAAGTGGAAGGTAAAAAAAAATTGTCACACCAAACACTTTTAAACGTGAAAGAAGAAAAACTAAAAATAAAATACATTCTTATAATTTAATTTTTATTAGTGAATCATCTTACTAAGGGACAGCTAACTTATTACTATTATTTAATATATGCGGACCATAGAGTTCAAGTAATTTGTTCAAACAGGCTGGTTCAAACTACCATTTAAGTTTTGTTATTGATGGAAAAGTGTGAAGATAAAAATAGTATAATATGGGAGCTGCATCTGCCAACAAACTGCTGTGCAGTTTGGCAGAAGTAAATTTAAAAAAAAAAAAAAAAAAAAAAAACAAACCCAAACACTAAAAACCGATTTCAAATTAAATCAAATCATTTTATTTGTCACAATACTGGTACATAGTTTATATTAGGGCGTATAATGATAATGTTAGTGCGCTGCATTCTACTCGCAAGCATACAAATATTACACACAAGAATAATGAAATATAATATTAGGTACAGAAAATTTTAAATGTCTGTAGGTACCTATAAATAAAATGTCAAACCAAAAATTAAAAAAAAATACAATTATGTCAAAATTTAAAATATCATTGTCAACAATAATCCTCCATAAATTCAGTGATTGATTAATAACATTTATTAATTAAAAATTGTTTCAGTCGTTTTTTAAAAATAACTAATTTAAGATTCTTTATTTCTCGCGGAATTTTATTGTATAATACTGGAGCCATTTGATAAATACTTTTGCGGAAAAGAGCTGTTCGACTGCGGCCAACACTGAGAACGTTAGATTCCCTTTTTCTCAAACGTGAGTTTGCGGGGGGTCTAATTTCAAAAAGCCGTGGGTTTGTTAACCGAAAAACTAAAACTGACAAAACATAAAACAAACAAACAACAACCAACAAACAAACTGACAAAACACAACAAACAAACAACAAAGTGATAAAACTGTTTGAACCTGCCCGTTTGATCGAATTACTTGAACGTTTATGGCCCGCATCATTACATTACATCATTACTTAGTCTGAAATCGTGAACACGTCTAGAGCAAGCGTGGTAATCAATGCTTTCTCTGAGAAAAGAGTAAGAATGAGAAGAGGCCTTTGCTCTGTAGGACAATAATAGGCTGGTATTATTATTATAAGCATATTACCTGGAACTTTCCATGCAGACACTGACAGATATGCCTGCCAAGATGATCAATCATCGTGAACACGGGATCCCAAACGAGATGGTGCCTCTCATTCTTCAAGAACAGCGTCATATTGAAGGCAGTGACGAAGGACAGCTCCCCAGCATATGCCAGGTTCCATGCATCATGGAGTAGCTTCGCCCTGGTCAGTTCTGGTATCATCGTCCTCTGGTCGCTTTGAAGGAAGTTTGAAAGGAGGTTCCAGTTGTCTTGGTCGTAGTTGACTGGGTATGGCGCTAAAACATTTGAAATAAGATTTATGAGAGTTCTTTTGTCATTATCTTGTTCTTGATTTGAAACCGGCCGTACTAGGAATAGCATTTCATTCGATGAAAAAATCTTTTCCCTGATAAAGCACCCAATTTCTACCGCTAAGTCTAAGTAAAGGGTTTTCCAATAAGGGCGGATTGAAATGGAATAAAACAAACTGTGTGTGAGGTATTAAAGAAATTATTATTTTACTTGAAAGGCTTATGTATGCCATTGTTTATAGAATATGACATCGTTCACATGTCCGCCGCGGCTTCGCATGATGACACGGATCCAAGAGGTCCAATTTTCAATGACTCTGCTACATAAATGCTGTCCGTACTTTTTCGAAAACGACGTTTGTGAGGCCATCACCGTCAACGGCGAGCGCTACAGATTAATGACAACCAATTTCTTTTGGCCCGAATTGAACGATATGTACTTATGTGGACGCCATGTGGTTCCAGCAGGACGGCGCTATATGCCACACAGCGAACGCTACGATGGATATTCTGCATGAACGATTTGAGGGTATGGTAGGTAATCAAGTTTTATCATTAAGACGTGCTGCTCATCCATATAATTTACCATAATGATTTGGCATCACTGACTGCATAATATACAACAGATTTTACAGAACCCACCAAAATAGTATGGCTGCCACAGACTGTCAACATCGACCCGTCCCTATAGGAAAACCCTTTACATAGTTCCGATAATGTCGCGGCGACGAAGTCACGGAAGTGTCGAGTTCCATATATTTTATCGAGACGCTCAATGGTCGCAGGCAGCCGCGAGAGCAGCGACAGTAACAAAATATATATGGAACTCGACACTTCCACGAGTTGTCGCCGCGACACTATCGACACTTTGTACTTTGACATAAAGGCGTTGTTTTTTTCCAGCTTGTAGGTAATGGGCATATGAAACATTTCAACTTGGTCTCTGGCAACGCCCGTACAGCGCCTGAGCTATTGAGAATGTTCGCCAGGTGGGGGCCACCCAACAGCATAAACACATAGGCAAAATTAAGGCTCCCACATACAGGCGCGACGCGACGGTGCAACGCGACTCCGGTAGAAAAATTTCCAAGAAGTTTTCATAAAAATTGTTCCACCAGAGTCGCGTCGCGCCGTCGCGTGGCACCTCTCTGTTCACAGCTTTTACGAGTTGTTTTATTTTTGAGACCAACGTTTATTGCAAAATATTGTAACCGTAAAAATTCTTGTTAAAAAATCCCATGGGACCCATAAAAGTCTAAAACAACTGTAATAGGTTAAGTGTACTCCTGAAACGTTAAAATAAAATTGTGTAATTCCAAAAGTTGATAAAGCTTGGTCCTACATAATAAGAAATGTCTGATGTGCATGGTTTATAAATTCATACTTTCTAATATGATATGTTTCATTACTTTCTGATACATAACGTTTATCTTCTGGTAGATAATTTCATTCAAATTCTGAATAATTTATTAATTTATCTGGAGAATAATGCCTACCCAGATATTGTGAATCAGGTTATACGCCCCATACGTCTGTTCTACTCAAAAGCACATAAAAAATGTCAAACATTGTAAATATTTCACAACCTTCTTTCCGAAACTTTATAGCCTACAATATTCAAAGCGCATTGTACCGTCTCCATTGAGCCAGAGATGCAATTAAGTCGAGTTTATATCAAACGTAAAGATTACAATACAAAGATAAAGATAAATGCTAATATTAAGGCCATTTCTCTATTCCGTTTTGGACAAAGAACCTGAGAGAAATATATTAAAGTGACTCCCAGTATCGACTGAAGTTCTTCTACAATTCCGATTGTAATAAAAATTAAACAAGCTTCTGCCTGCGACTTCATCCGCGTGTTTATTGACCCGTTGCATTGCGTCGCCTGCCCGCGCTATTACTTCGTTTGCGCTTAGCGTTCTTTCTGTCTTTTTTTTCTTTTTGCCCGGCTCTTCAGGGTCCTAACGTGATGTTAAATAGATTGTAGCCTTCGTCAAAAATTGGGCTATCAAGTGAAAAAAATTGGTAGTTCCAGAAATTAGTGCGTTCAAACAAACTCTTCAGCTTTATTATTAGTATAGATGTCGCGGCCAGATCATAGTATTGATAATTTCATGGAGTGTTCGGTCATTTCATGAAATGGTTGTATTTGAAGAATGAAGAAGAATGGTTAATTACTGTGAAATGATTATTGAGTCAAAAAGTGCTTTAGTAATAAATAAATAACTTGGCCAGAGGCTAAGCATTGCCATACAACGTGGCAATGCCGCCAGTCTCTTGGGTACATTACCAGTCGACAGCGATGCGGAGGAATTTTTCGACGCCATATTTTAGTTTGTTAATAGCTTTAGTTAGGTTATTATATTATTTTTTTTAATAGTTGGTTAGTTAATTTAGTGTCTGTATAAAAAATTAATACATAAGATTATATTGAATAAATATAGACTGTCAAATGGAAAACAAATAACTAGCTGTGCCCACGACTTCGTTCGCGTGGATGTCGGAAAGCAACTTCCCTATTTGAATCGGATTTTGTTCACAATTTCAAGGGGGTTTTAATTATTTTTCTATAAAATAAAAGTAGCCTAAATTACTCATTATATCATCAGCTATCTGCCAGTGAAAGTCCCGTCAAAATCAGTTCAGCCGTTACGGATATTATCCACAACAAACAGACAGATAGACAAATAAAAATTTTAAAATTTGTTTTTTTGTTATAAGTAGGTACCTTTACATTCATATTATGCATTTAGTAAAAAGCTGTTATTTTGACATTACAAACAGACACTTCAATTTATTTATTTGTATAATTTGTACAGTTATTACAATGTAGTCGCCCGGAAAGACAGACTCCGAAGTCCTTGTGGTATACTGTTTTAACTATCTAGATTCGGAACACTATAAACTCAAATGGATTGAGTTTCGTACAAATCGTGACCATCTTACAAACCGCCAGGATACTGACATACTGGATACTGATTATGCCGTTTCATACAGCTTTTCCTAGCACTTTATTTATGGACTTCAACAGCAATGATTCCTTTCAATTTAAGTTAATAAATAATGCTAACTTCCACTTACCAATCTCTTCAGGGTTGATAATCAGAAACTTGTCCTTGTCAGGCACTTCGCTGATCACCAATGCTGACTTTTCTTTCATCCAAGCTGGTGGGACGGTCTTCTTCGTTTTCAGGTTGCATTCTCGGGTGACTACCACGGGTAACCACCACGACATGGTATCGGCTTCAGGAACATCGTGCGGTCTTTCGCGAAGATAAACTTTCTACGAAATATTAGAATCTATGACTTTGAGTATAGCCGTAAAATGGTGATGAAAAACATCGTGAGGAAACCGGTATTTTCTAGAGCCAAAAATTCGAAGACATGTGACTTCATCCCACCCACACTGAGCCCGCATGGTGGATTACGGCATGTTTCCTGCCATAGAGCCTGATAATATAATTAGGGACCTGAGTCCCAGCAGTAGTTACATTTTAGACTGATTATGTTATGCACCTGTTTTATGAGTATTAATATTTGTAACTCCCGATTCAATTTAATTTTGGTAATATAAAAATTGTTATGTCAAACCGCTTGGAACGCTACAGGTAACGCCATCTATCTTCTGGCGGAGGAACTACTAAAGCAAGGTGAAACGTGTCGTGCACTCTCGACACAAGGATTAATGCAGGATATTCGCATTGTAATTTCACTGAGTTCCATTTTGCTCCTACTTTTATCGTGTTTAAGTACGGGATAGTTCAACTAGTTGTGGATCCTGAGCCAATATTTATGAGATGGTCACATGAGCCGCTCAATTCATGAACGAGTAGGTATTTGCATAAAAAATCGGTCTTTAGTGGTAAAGTACCTTTGTGCTCTTCTATCTATGTTATTTGTGTGTACAGAAATAAATAATTACATAAAGCATCCAAAAGCGAAAAAAACCGGCCAAGTGCGTGTCGGACCACGCACAATGAAAATTTATCCCAAAAACAAACTTAGCATTGTAATTGAAAAACATGTTCTCCCATACATCGATGTACGTCACGGTCAATTCCTCAACTGCAAATGTAAGTTTGTAATCACAATTTTTTTATTTTTTTTATGCGATAAAACTACAAATTCACGATGTTCGGACTTTTTCTTTTACTTGTGCTGTGAGACCTTGCTTCTTGCCAAATTTCATGATTCCAGGTCAACGGGAAGTACCCTATACGTTTTCATTTATTTGCGAGTATCAAATTATGACGCTTAAATGGCCGTATTTTTTTATTGCATTGACTTAGAAGCTTTATTTGTTTAGAGCTCCAAGGGACCATATTTGATATTATTTCAACTAGATACCTCCACGCGTTCCTGAGAATAAGGTTCTTGACAGACTGACCGACAGACAGACACACGGGCATACAGATAGACGGACAAAGAAGTGATCCTATAAGCGTTCCGTTTTTTCTTTTTGAAGTACGGAACCCTAAAAACAAAACAAGATCTTACCTGAGTAACAACAGCTGTATTATTCTTGTAGTGCCTCAACACATTGACTAGAGGAAGCCTGTCCTTATCAATCCAGCTCTTAGCCACGGTCTTAATGTCCACCCAGTCTGGAATCTTGGAATCTTGTTGAGCGGCCGTGTTCAGGGCATTCCAGATGTCATCACCCGAGAAGGTTTTGAATTTGCTGTAGGTAATGATAATAATGATAATTGTAACATGAATATTTGTAAGTAGTTTTTCAATTAAATCGTATAGTAGTAGGTAGGGGTGGGTTAGTGGCAAAGGCAGCTGACAATAATGATGAATTTCATCATCAGCCTATACAGGGTCAAATTAAATTAGCTAGCGGAACTCCGCAGACGTGATAGGTATCGATATCTAAATCTAAACACGACAAAATAATTACAAAAAAGATTTAATGATTTGTGTTGGGTCAACGACCGCTTGTAGTGTTGTAACTTGAAGTAAGAGTTGAGAAAATCCGTTTTCTTTTGTTTTATCATGTATATATATCCCATAACTCTAGGGGTCATTGTACCTACTCATCATTATGAACAACTTTTACTATGGAACTAATCCCGAAATCGCAAAAAAAAATCAGGTGTTCCCTACATTTTGATGAGTTATGCGAACGTAAATGTAGGGAACAGCTGATTTTTTTTCGCGATTTCAGGTTTGAGCCCGTAGTAAAAGTTGTTTATAGTGATGAGTATAATGACTATCTAGAGTTATGGGATAACAAAAGGAACACGCTGTATACACCAAAAAAAACTTAACTGATATTTCAAGTGACTACAATAACCGCGCTTGATGACCTCAAAAAAAAAAACTCATCAAATTTATTTATTTTTTGTTTGATCATGTTTAGATACCGGTACCCATCACGTCTGCGGAGTTTAGCCAGCTAATTTAATTTTACCTTGTAGAAGTCCACTGCTGGACATAGGCCTCTCTAATCGCACGGGACCCAGCAGCTGCTATCCGAAGACCCTGCGAAGATCGTCGCTCCACTTCACATATTTTCGAATTCGCGACCTCTAGGAACACGTCTGCCCAACAGTTATCGGTTTTATGGCTAATTCGAGTATACTGCCGGCTTGTTGCCGCTTCAGCTTGCTTATACTGATGATGCAGGGGTATGTTTTCCATCAATTTATTACCGTGACTCCAAGAATATCCTGAGCCCTTTCTTGAAGGTCTCCTCTCCCAACGTGTAGTTGAACATGCGGAACAGCAGCTCGATCTTGGTGCAAGCCGTCTCCTGCTTCATGCCGGTGATGCGGGAGTGAGGGTAGCGCTTGCTGAACTCGTAGTACAAGGAGTACAGGACTGTGAGGGGCCACTTGCCTTCCATTTCGGAGCCATTGTTGATCTGTTTGGAGATGTAGGATTAAAACGGTTTTGTTTCACAAACTGTTGTTTGGGATTTCTGACAGGTAAGTATAAAAGGTAAAAACCTACTTACTGCATTGCCATTCAGTACAGTTTATATTTTAGGATTAATATAAATGTTGATGGATGGAGAGGGAGAGGAAGGCCAAAGAGAAGATGGATGGATTGTGTGAGGAATGATATGAAAGAGAAGGGAGTGAATGATAGCGTGACGGTTGACAGGGGGGAATTGAAAGAGAAAACGTGCGCCGACCCCAAGTAACGTGGGACAAGGGCAGGAAGATGCACCATGAAAAGTGTTAAACATTAGGATCTGGTTTACGAAAGAGTTTATCCAACAGGCTGGTTATCATACCGGTTAGTAATAAGTTTTATTGATATTAGTTACCTTGAAAGCAGTAGCAGCGGCGATATATCCGACGAGGGCCTTATTAAGATGAGCATCAGTCCACCAAGCAGGAGTAGTCAGTGCCCCAAGCCACTGGTACGACAACTCTTGAGCGAGCTGGATGTAGCCGCGGCTACTAAGGTCACTCTCCCTGAAAACAAGCGGGATAGAAACATCTTGCCGTTCCTCTCTTTTATCTAATGAAATCCTACTCCATATGACAGAGCAGTTATCCCTTGCCATAGGGCCAATTTTTGGACCGGCGTAATTTGACATCAATATTAATAAATATGTTGTGTTTAAAAGAGCTAGTTAGGTTTATGATAAGCATTAGATAGAAAATTGAGGTGAAGGTTTACCATGCGTTGGCATTGAATTATATGGCAATTTACGATAAAAATACATGCACAATGCGATATACTGTACACGTACATCATTAGCTAAACGATTTTCAAATGGTCTTTCTTGCAAAAGTTGTTTAGGGTTGGAATAACAGCGTACGCGCTCATAGAAAACTCCTAAAATATTCAGATGCATTATTACAAACTTTCTCTACAGCCTGTCGCTTTATTGGCGACATCAATAAAACACACATTTACGGTTTCGCGTTTTCTTTTCATGAAGATATTTTAATTTCATTAAACGTTGTTATTTATTTATTTATTTATTAACAATTTTCTAAAATAGCATCTTGTAGCAACCTGTCCTTAAAGAACTGTAGCGCAGAGGTCATTTGCCGGGGTCACGGATCATAACCTCGCATCAATGAAATTAAAACGAATAACGTGCAAAGAGTGGGAGAATTGAAGGAAAGAGAGAGCTTTATTATGTAGTTTGTTTGAAAATATAAATTTTTCTACTTACGAATTATTTTATCGTGTTATAATTTGTATGATCACTGGCCACTAGCCCTACCCGTGTGTTAAAGTAACGGCACGTTGCACACTTACCAAGTCATGTAACAGTACCAAATACACTGCTAAGTATCTTCTCTATACTAACTTACCTGAATACAATAAGCCCCCAGTTGTCAGCAGGCTTGACTCCTTGATAATTGGGAAGCGCCACGATGTCCAATCGCTTCAGAGGTAGGGGAACTCGCCAGAACGCAGCCAACTCCCTGAACACTCGCACCACCTTCTCATTGATGCCTGCTAGGGCTTCCAGGTATTCTGGACGACCCCACACGCGAATTTCTAGGAAGAAAATAGTGAAGGTCATGGAAGTGTAATAAATGAAACCAATAAAACAATGCTCATATTTCTTTTAGAGTGCTAATAGCAGAACTAGTGTTAAAGCAGGCCTTAGGGGGGCACCTTATAAAGAATTCTTCACAATCAATTGCCTATCGCTTTTAGTTAAAAGATTAGTTTCATTTTGTGAGTTTTGCATAGTAACCAAGGTAGCCCGCGAAATTCATATTATCTTACCTTTTTTGAAATTTGTAGGTCAGTAGGTTGTATGTTGATTAAAATATGATTCGCGACCGTAACAAATTAATATTTATTTACATAATTATAATCATTGAAGTCATCAATACAACTCTCTAAGACCAAGTAATTCTATTGAATAACTATTTCATGAAATCTTGACATTTGAGGATTATACTAACTTAAGGAGCTGTATTACTGAGTCTAATGATTATAATTCTGTAAATACATATTTGTTACAGTCATATATCATACTTCAATCAACATACACCCAGGCACTGAGCTACAAATTGCAAAAATCGTAAGAAAATTTGAGTTCCGCGGGCTACCTTGGCGCTTCCCCCTTAAAACAGCTTGACATGAAACACTGCGTGTCTACGCTTCAATACTTCATAAAGAAAACACATCGCAACAACAACGATACATTATAATCTCAAAAGCAAAAACAAATTACACAACATAAATAATAATCACTCACCGATATCATTGCCAGCGTCATCTTTTACTTGGGTTGAATTGTCCAGCTGCTTCAGGTTTGCTATGACCAAGCCGAGAGTGAATGTAGACATCGGAGGGGTCCTTTCAAAGTGGTCGCACACCGCGTCCGGTTCATCAGGACTGTTAGAAGATTTTTTTTTTACTTTTAAGACTAACTGAACTGCATCATCCTGCTTCGATGCAATTCCAGTTGTGGTTTTGGTTTTTGTGAAAAGCGGCACCTTATTGACTTATGTCCGTATTTACTGTCAACCCTTACTGTACAAACAGCGCCTTTATTTCGTACGTCTGTTCGTCAAGATTTTTCCAAGTCAAAAAATAAAAAATAATAAATAAAGATTTAATGAACGAATATGGTTGATCAATCAAACACTTACAAACAACACCATGTGTATACAATAACGTCATGACGGTACGCAACATGTATGTAAGTAATAAAATGGATACTGTATCCGAAAATCAACTCCGAAATCAGAGAAGCTTTGAATAGCCGTTATTATCAACATTTATCAAAATGATAAATGATTGTATTTCAACAACTTTTAAAAACTTTCACATATCAATCATATTTTTTTTTTAAACTAGATGAGGCCGACGTTTCCTTTCTGACTACTCTGAGAAGAAAGGCCGAAACAAACTCAGAGGTGACAGTCTATTTTAAAGTCCAGACATAATCTTGGTCAGAGCATGTGAAGACCATGTGTATGAAATGGTCTTTTGAGGAAAGAACCACACAGATTGAGTGGACCTGTCCAGTCAGTGTACGCATTTCTCAGTAATCGTACAGATCAACTCACAACTTAGCTCAAAATTATCACTTTGTTTAGTTAGTTTTATGGGCTATATTGTATTTAAATCGCCTTTTCTAAATCCAGTGGGCCAACCACCACCACCACCACCAGAGATCACCAGAGATGGAGCTATACAGGACGTCTAGCTCCATCTCTTTCCCACACTGAAGTAAGATTACAATAATACTGCTTTAAGAGGTGGTGGTCTAGCTCCTGAACTTAAGACAGATTCAGCAGTAAAATGTAAAGCAACCAACTTACATGTTCTCAGTCCTCGCTACAGGCACATTGCTGAGCGCGATCATATCCCTCGGTCGAACCACGCTGAGTTCAAACGGAGTCTTGTATCCGGGCTCATCGAAACACGGGAACATGCGACGAGCGTTGTTCGGGCGAAGCTGGGTGGCGGCTACGATCCTGAACCAATGAAGAGAAATGTTACTGTTGATATGTTTTAGTTTGAAGATCTTGAGGAAAAAAAGGTTTCTGGCAGAAATCAACATACATAGGTATCCCACGTCCAAATCTTTTAGCCTTTCGAACATGAGCATTAACATTTACAATATTTTAAGTATGTTTTAAATTACTTTTAAGGTGATTTATTTGTATATATACATTTTCTTTTTTAATTTATTCCTTGCAACTTCCAAAGTATTGGAAATAGATAAAAGAAGTTAGCAAATACATGAAACCAAGTTTTTCACAGATTAAAAATATGGTACCTTCATCTAAGGTTATATTAAACTTCAGACTGTCATAAAACTTATCTAGATATATTTTTCAATTTAAGTAAATTAACCTCTTCAAAACATACCTTTCCACCTCTTGCTCAGTCATATAGCTACTCTTGAAGAACGCTTCAGTGGTGGTCGTCTCCAGGATTCCCTTAAAGCTGAACTTCAAGACCCCGGTGGATCCCTTGGGGACTGTCCTCTCTAGGGACAGAGTCACTATTGGTTTCTTTGGATCCGTTGATAATCTATTGATCGTGATTCTTCGGGACTCCTTACTAAAAAATGCGTAGAAATTCATTTGGTTGTCTCTTTATTGAAGAACGTTAAGGTCAGGATATGACCTCTAAAAATATTATAGACGCTCTAAAAGATTAAATATAATGATAAAGTTACGCCCGGTGCAACCATGCTCAATGATGACTATTCAAAATAAATAAAATTAAAATATTTTATTTCAGATATAGATATATTTAGAAAAATTACAAAAATGGAAGTAAAAATTAAATTAATTAAAATAGAAATTAAAATTAAATTTAAAATTGAAATTATGAAAATTAAGACTAGATGACTGATTTAACAAAAGACCTCCAAAGCGGGGATGAGATCCTATCAGCCACATGCATATAGGTCCTACGGTCAGTGTAGTTTTCCATCCTGAAGACCATAGCGGGGAGGTACGATTCCCCTTTGTTAGGTGATGTGGTTCAAAGATGCCTTTTGAACAACAGCCTGGTCTCCAAATAGATAGTACATAAGTTTACTAACATAGATATAAGTTATCCTTTTTTGTTTACTAACCCATATGGATGTTGCTTATCCGAAATAAAGATTTTTTTTTTTTATAGTACTGGACAGTATGCTTGAGACTTACGATTGCGCTTTCAGGAGCTAGACCACCACCTACTTCAGTGTGAAAAAGAGATGAAGCTATACAGGACGTCTAGCTCCATCTCTTTCCCACACTGAAGTAAGATTACAATAAAACTGCTTTAAGAGGTAGTGGTTGGGCCTCAGTGGATAGCTCAGGCCGAAATCCAAACTGAGTAGTGTGTGTGTGTGTGTGTGTGTGTAGTTATATATATTTATCCAAGCTGGAATCAAGCAAACCGTCCAGTACCTTAGTAATCGCAGTTGCTAGAGTTGATATGGGGCAGTAGTTCCCCTTATCTGAGATATCACCGGTCTTGTTCTTCACAATTGCCGCTACGATCGTTTTCATTAAATCATGTGGTAGATAAGAATAATTTA
The DNA here is from genome assembly GCA_947568875.1 of Fissipunctia ypsillon. Lineage (NCBI taxonomy): Eukaryota > Metazoa > Arthropoda > Insecta > Lepidoptera > Noctuidae > Fissipunctia > Fissipunctia ypsillon. Next base: position 22,404,798 of record OX387649.1, read on the forward strand.
TGCACATTGTGAAAAACATGGCCAGGACTCTCGGCGGGTGAACCCCAGCGTGCCGCATGTGCTCAACACGTAGGTATTTCAGCAATAAGAGATATTTTTATATATTCGGGGAACTCAGTGAGCATTGACATGTGACTGATTGCAGGCCAGACAAAATCGCGCTTCTGTATATACTTTTAACATGATATACTTCTGTATATACTTTTTACAGATGTTAGCACATCAAGTTACTACAATCTGTCAAATTTCTTTAATAGATTTTTAACTTTATCGCTAAAGAATTAGGTTCAAGGTTTATTGGGAAATTTTGACAGTTTCAGGTAGCTTGATGTGCTGGCGTCTGTACTTTAAGACCCTTACTAAAAACTAAAGTTAGAGAAAATAATTTCAACATCAACAACTCACGCGTCCCCTGGAAAATGAGCTCTCACTTCTGACTCCAAGATCTCAAGTTCATGTGCGGAATGCACAGAGATCTCATTGCTATCCTTCAGCCAGGTGATGTTGATGGCCACATGGCCCTTGAAGAGTCCGTCTTCGAGGTATGGTTCCAGGTCCAGGCGGTAGGCAGTCGGTTCTACTGTCTTCTCGAGGCGAGTCTCCATGGAAAGACCATGGGCATTGTTGAGATCTATGCTGCGAGCTTTGATTATGTGGACCGGTTGGAGAACCTGAGGGATGAAGGGTCACTATATGATTCCGTCTTGAGTTATGTCTTCATTTATGAAAAGTTAGTACCTAGTACTCAAAAAAAAAAAACTAAAAATAATCCGACAAAAAGAAACAGAAAAGCGGTGGTAAAAGAAGCAGAAAAGTTGGTGAAAAATCAAATAACCCCTATTTTTCTATCCATAAGGGTGGATTTTATTTTTAAATTAGCTATGCCTCGTGACTTCGTTCGCGTGGAAGTCGTAAGATCAGAATATACTAAAATAACAGCCACATTTTAATAAAACTCCCTCGTCCGTCCTCGTTGTATTGCCCGCCCGCGCATAGTTCGTTTTCGCTTACTGTTCTTACTGACTTTTTTCTTTTTGCTCGGCTCCTAAGGGTCGTAGCGAGATGTTAAATAGCCTATAACCATCTTACCATCCTCGAGAATTGGGCTACCAAATGCAAAAAGAATTTTTCTAATCCGATTTTTTGTCCACAATTACATGGGTTTTCATTTTTGTGCGCGGAACCCAAATTATTTCTCTAAAATAAATGTAGCTTAAGTTACTCCTTATAACATCAGCTATCTGCCAGTAAAAGTCCCGTGGAAATCGGTCCAGCCGTTTCGGATATTAGCGGGAACAAACAGACAGACAGACAAAAATTTTAAAAATTGTTTTTTTGTTATAAGTACCGTTTATACTTTGTTACGCATTTAGTAAAAAACAGTTATTTTGACATTACAAACAGACACTTCAATTTTATTTATTTGTATAGATTATAAATGCCAATTTCGAGATACCTACCCTTCCAATAAAATAAGAATTTTCAAAATGGGACTAATCTGTAAAAAGTTATGCGTGGTGAAACATAAAAAAAAACAAATAGGTATACGCTTCGAGTTGAGAACCTTCTCTTTTTTTTCGTCGGTTAAAAAGTATTTGTAGAAATGCTTATTGCAATAAAAGGTCACGTCAATAGCGCGGGTGTTGGTAATGGGGCGAAGAAAAACACTATTTTTTCCCGCTTCAATCTCGCTGTCTTTCTCTCTTTTTCGTGTGGTTAGTGACTAACCTGGTGTCAGAGCTTTTATGCCGCCCATGGGCCCTTGACTTCGCCTCACATGCCGTCGAAAAATATATCACAGGCAAGCCGGTTTCGTCAAGAAGTTTTCCTTCGCCGTTTTTCAAGCAAATGATAATCTTACCTACAGTAACATGAATTAACGCGCACCCACTCACGCTCACACTTTCAGTCAATGTAACAAACTCATATTCCTCATTAACTTTGTCGTTGTTCCTTTATTAATTTTTAGTATGCTTTTATTACAACCGTTCATGTATTTAAAAGGACTGCTTGTGCACGAAGTAACAGTAGAACACTGTCTCCTAAGGCACAGGTTTCCCCTAGTTTAGGAGGCAGGGTCTCATCATCCTAGACACCTTTATACTACCAACTGTTTTTTGTAACCTATATTTATTACATAATGTAACAAAGGTTTTTAGCATCAATAAAGTTTTTATTTATTTATTATTTATGAATCCAAAAATCAGAGGTGCGTGCCTTGGGTTCGAACTCGAGACCTATGACTTGGCAGTCCGACGGTCACACCACTAAGCTATCACTGCTGTTCGTGTTAATCTCGCTGTGGCTTAGAGTAAAGACATAGTACAGACGGCAGCACATCAAACTACTACAATCTGTCAAACTTTAATAAATTTTCAACTTTATCGCTAAAGCATTAGGTTCAAGGTTGATTGGGAAAATTTGACAGTTTCGGGTAGCTTGATGTGCTGGCATCTGAACAAGAGCATAATGCACTACAGCTCCTTTTCTAACTCGCCCAGTGATACCAGCTTTCATTCGGCAGATCTCTGATAACTTTTCGCATTCCCTAGCTAAAAGGTATTCGTAAGATCTGCCAAATGAATGACAACTTACAATCGAATTCAAAACGTGTCTTGAAATGAATTTAAAACGTTCAACCAGCTAAAACAAACAAGGTAAGTAAGTACCTATTTTACCAATATATCTTTAAAGGATGATTTCATAATGTTGTGTAATTTACCGCATCTCGAAACAAATATTTGCTAAATACCTCTTCATCATAAATAACAAGGTAAACAAAACAATTTGAGGTTATAAGGATTAATAAAAGTTAATTAATTTTACTTTGTTATCGGCTACAACCGTTGAATACCTGTAGCTACCTACTTATGAAATGCTTTTTTTTAAATTAATTACTAGCTGTTCGATCCCGGCGTCGCGTCGCCTGGGTGAATTTCATGTCTCTATTTCCATTTATTTTTTTGGTTTTGAACACCTCCATACAAGTTAAATGACACAATCGGCGCGAGTGATTTTCATCCCGCATCCCGCGCGGGATTTGCATCAGTTTGACCAGCACCCTAATTTCGTAACACATTATCAATCGGAATCGCAATCATTTTGAAGCAAATTGCTAATCCATTGTTTCATAAGCTCAAAAAATTTGCCTGCTCAACACACAAATAAAGCAATGAATGTTGTTGAACTGTCAAACTGAAACCGATTCCTTTTGATAATGTGTTACGCAATTGTCCCGCAGATTAAGACAAGCTGAAATTATAACTGATAGGATCATACAATCAAATGCAACCTTATTCTTAACGCCTGTTTACATTGCAATAAACCCAGCTTGCGAACTGCAAAATGTAGAGCAGCATAATTTGCATCTAATAGACTATCTTTGGTCCAAGGTAATGTAAACAAATTAAGGCGATCAAACAGTTTAGATTTTTAATGCTAAACACTAGCATTGTGTTGGTAGGTCTGGGATTCCCCATCCATCCATGCTAATTTAAAAATGCGAAATTAACTCTGTATCTGTTTGTCTATCTGTTACCTTTTCACTCCTTAACGACTGAACGGATTTTGATGAAATTTGGCATACAGGTAGACCATGACCTCGGTTAGGACATAGGATACTTTTTATCCCGGTTAAACTTTCCCGTGGGATATTTTTGATCTCTACGCGGGCGTAGGCAAAAGCTAGTTTTTATTTAAGTCTGGATAGCCGCCAAAGAATTCCTGCGTTTGTTGACTGATTATGTATTTAGAAGTTGGAAGGTGACTCCTCGTTTTTTCGCTACGGATGTTTAGTTTCACTAAACGTTTTTCTAAAAAGTCTGGCCTTGTTATTGCTTACTTTGGGTTAATTCATGAAATCGCACGAATTTCGACGAGCTTACAAAGAATTTACATGAGCTATGGATGCAATATTTGATGAGTTCTTTTTAATTGACTGTAAAAAAATGGAGGAGGCTCTCAGTTCGTCGGAATCTTATTTTTTATGTGTGTTCCCCGATTATTCGAAGAAGACTGGACCGATTTGGAAAATTCTTTTTTGTTTGAAAGGTATACTTTCTAGGTGGTCCCAATGTCATCAGGTCAGGATCTGATGATGGGATCCTGGAGAAATCGAGGGAACTCTTCAAATATTATAGGCACACCTATAGTGATTTGGGTATTTTTTATAGTAACTCGTGGATTTGCTCTCGGAAAGCACCATTTTGAAGTGGAACTGATGATGAACACCACAGATGGCCACCGGAACTACTCAATAATAAGTATTTCACTGGTTGTAATTCGATTACTTTAATATGGTTGCTAAGCAATTTATGCTCGTCACAATCCATATGTGAAATGCCAGGAGAACTCTTCAACAATTAACGTCCCTGCATCGGGAAACGCAATATTTTGTAAAACGTGATGAGCTGTTGATATTAGACAATTGTAACTTAGATAAATTACAAACCGACCCACCAAAAAGTGAAAAATAAAAAAACTTTTTTGCAAAAAAAAAAAACTGACTCAAAAAATAACACTACAAAGTGAAAAATGACTTTAATTTCACAAGTCAGTGGCAAAAATCTAAAATACAGATCCAAAGACACCGACTTCCGAAATTAAAGTTATTTAAAAAGGTTTTCTTAACAATAATATTATAAAGCGTGCGGTATTAGATTTTTCCATTAAGAAATTCTCAGTAGTAGAATAAATGCTGTGAAAATGCGTTCCTTGCGAAGCATGTGCGGTGTGACTGAATGATAGACTGAGGAATGATGTGATAAGGCAACGGTACTGTTTAAAAGAAGATGTAGTGACAAAAATTGAAAAGAGTATGTTTAGATGGTTTGGTCATGTTGAGAGGATGAATGAAAGTCGACTAACAAAAGGTATTTACACGGCAGATGTTAGTGGAAACGCCGGGAGGGGACGCCCTAGGAAGACAAATGGTGATCTTATTGGTGATGTTCTTCAGAAAGGTCAGGTGCACTCAACCCTCGACCCTACCCCTCAACCCTCGAGGTACTCGCAACCGGCGTGCGTGTATGACCAGACGTATGAACGTAAACGAGACAAAAAGAGTATGTAAGGATCGTAGCAGGTGGCGTTCTGTAGTTTCTGCCTACCCCCATTGGAAGAAGGCGTGAGTTTATGTATGTATGTAACTTCTCAGTAGAAGCCCGGAGTCCTAATTTAAGCCCAGCACTTCCTGCATTTGTTTTGCCAATCTTCCATGAACCGAAATCAAATTGCCCAAGCCTAAATTGCCAAATTGCTAATAATGAGCATGACTAATAAGTTATTACATAAATGTCGAAATGAGGGTGTAAAATTAATACTATGTATGCCTGTACCTACATCCTCATTTCGTCACTGAGAGGTGTAACTCTGCCTACCCGCTCGTGGCGTGATGTTGTTTGTGTTGCCAGCTCATCGCTCCACGTTTAGCGGCCAATTATACACATATTTGCTGCAGCTCTAACAACCGCTAATCAGACTAAATTAATGAGCGATGGTCAATGTTTACTCTCTTCTGCATGACATCATGCGGAATGCCTTCACTTTGATTGTGGAACTACTAAACATTCAAATCTGTTCTCTGTTTTTAGCAGTTAGAGGACGCATTGTTATCTAGCAATGTGATCGACTGTTTTAAGTTTTAAACAAAATATACGACAAAGCAGTATTTTGTTAACTTTCTGTCGAACCAAATGGTCCTGCTGTCTTTTGTACTTTCCTAAACTATCCCATTGCTATTCTGGGCAAAGTTCTCTACATAGACTTTCACAGTCATGTCTCTTTCAAACTCAAACTCAAAGCATTTATTTTAATTAAACAAATTACAGGCATTTTTGAACTATCAAAGAGTCGGTCAGTTAAAAAGTTGAAGCTAGTTGCCCATTCCAAAACGTAGATCTCTATGGAGAAGAACGGGGAAGAACCTCCAAGGACACTCTTTTAAATCAAGATATTACAAAATCCTGGGTACAATTATTCTTGTTGCTTCTATATGTGAGAACAATGTAAAAAAATAAATAAAAACAATTCAAAATACAGGATTAAAAATAAATCAGTTAAAAGATGACCAGTCAACTGACGGCGCCCGTTCACGAACATGACGCGTGGATCAGCACCATCCAACTCAACCACTTTGAAAGGAACCGAATGATCCAGCACACACGCCACCATCAGCGATGACATACTCTCAACCGCCATGCTCTTAAGTCAACATAATATAATAAACGGCTCCATGGTACTCACATTTACAAAATTGAAGAAAATTATTCTGTTTTTTTCTGTTCCAACTTCACGATGTTTGAATATTTTGCAGGACATTCTTAGTATATATGTAGGCTTGTAATACGTTCGGATTTAGTCCGGATTGCCCGGATTGAGTAACCATGTCCGGACTTTAGTCCGGACTCGTAGTTTCGTCTTATTGTCGTCCGGATTTTTAATATTTGCTATTATTGTATGATTTTTACGTTAATAAATACATATTAAATATTAATGTTGATTTTGAGTTTTTTAATTACTAATATCCTTCTTAATTTCTCTGAGACTGGAGACTCTCTCTCCTCTCCTGTACACTCAGCAGTCTCTACATCTACAGTAGGTTCATTTACTGCCAGTTTTCTCAATTTCTACAACCGACGCGACGCTTGAATTAAAATACGAAAAAAAAATTACTTTGACTTCGCTGGCCCGTCTCCGGACTTCACTCTCAAATATTATGGCAAGCCTATACGGGGTGTAAGGGACAGCCATCCGCAGACTGAAGGAGTGAATTCAGTATATCATACTAAGATGACCGGAACATGAAATTATTTCAGGAACGTTATGGGAATCCAATAAACTCGATTTGTTTTATTACCTCACACGCAATGTATTGTTACCGTGGCAAGACGCGCGTAGCGAATGGCAGCGCAGCGAGTCTTCGGCCGCCGAGTATTTCAACATCCATAGCTGATTTTTTATTTTAGCTGTTTTATTTACATAAATGGAGCGCTGCGTACAGAGAATGTAATTTTACATTTAAATAAATTAATGATAACTGAAAAAAACGAAAAAAAATGAAAATTTTCCTGAGAAATTTTCCGGTGGAATATGATTCAAAATAAGGAGCTGAATGCCCTGTTAGTTTGCGGAGGGCTGTTCCTTACACCCTGATGAGGATTATAAATATTTAGTTTTAGTACAAAACAATAAGGCCGGCCACACACAGTCGGAATTCCGAAAGCAAAGCATCAAATTCATTCATAATCTAATAATACTACTAGACTTTACTAGATTATGAATGGATTTGCTGCTTTGTTTTCGGAAATCCGACGGTGTGTGGCAGGCCTAAAAACTGTGGCATTTATGGAAGAGTTAGGCGAGTGTTTTACAACAACTTTGATCTGGAAAGCACTAAATAATTTTGATTTAAACTCAAATTTGTCTTTACCATCTTTGATCTAATAAGCCGACTATATCACATTGTGTGCATTTATGATGGCTAAGCTATTCTAGGAAAAATTAAGGCCGTCATTAGCCTGTCATATTTTACTAACACTATGGTCAATATTTACGCTGAATTTGACCAATGACACAACGTGAAATGTCTACATAGTGACGGTATTACAAACCATGCAGTAGGAGAACAGAAGCTAAAAGAAATGCGCAGATATTTAGGTACGCATTTACAGTTTGACAACGTTCAAAGGTTCCATCGTTTATCTTCGGGAAAACCGAAATACTTATAGCGAATAAAACGTGACTTTTCGAGCTATTTAATTGCTATTGAAATTGATTTCCCACCTAAATTAATATGTATAGATTGACGCACTAATTCCGTCACTCCCGTATCGGACCAGTCACTTTTCATTCGGCAAAGTTCGGCTTTCCGAAAATACACGATGGAACTAAGGATGGAACCTTTGCAACTTTTTAAACTGTACGTAGCTAGCCAAACGGAGGAATCCAACACACAATGGAAAATAATAGCGTCAAACAAAGAATCTTCCTTCTTTAGGCTTTTTGGAAGTCCGTTAAAAAGGTGTCATGTTGGGAAAGTAATCAATAGTTACACGAAATAAAATATGTAAGTACTTCTGAATGCTCTTTTTAAGTTGGATGCGCGAGCACCCTATTACCTAAGTAGGTAATTAGATGAACATGTGATGACACAATAATGACGTAAAAAATTTGAATTACTTAAGTTTGTTTTGCTTACAAAGTAAGAATTAAAAAAAAACGACTATTGTTCTTTATCACTGACGCGAGACAATACTAGAAACACTTACAAAAACTATACGTGGGTATAGATTAAGTTAATGTTACGGAATTTTTAAGTAATTTATCACGGCAAAAGAATTTGGAATGCGGGCAGGAAATAAACATATTATTATTTTTTGATATTTCTCGGGACCCTAGGGTCCCGGACCTTTGAAAGGCATATGAGGGGCCGAAGCCAACTCGCAGAGGCCCGTTAGACGCTTTCAATGGAAATGAGGCACCAACCGACGATTATCCCTGTGCGTACTATGCAAGTGCACCCAAGGACAACCCCCGGTTGGTGTAGGACTATTGCAGGATATGGAGACAAAAAAAAAATATTGGGCTATGGGTTTGGATAGCTAAAGTGGACTGGTTATCTAAAACTATGGAAGGACTATGTCCCCTGCCTGACCAATGTTTGATAAATACAATACACGGATAAAATGGCAGGGGGTGACTTGCACACTCAACAATGGGCCCCCAGAAACGGTCGCTAGCACATAGTGTCGTACCGACAAGGGGGCAACAAAACAAACATATTATTATTATTAGCAGCACACATTCCAGCCCAAAGTCTGGAATCATAAATAAATTAATTTATTTTCTTAGACAACAATGATCCTTTAATTATGTACGATTAATATCTCGACTGCCGGAAACGTAGATCTACGCGAGACACTATGACTTTTTAATTGTTTCAGAAATTACGGCATACGAAAGGTAGGCTCTCCCCTATTGCATGAGACTTAATCATATCTGGAGAAATTATGTGAGTGCACTAAACATTTCCCTTCGGTTAATGCAGACGACATCATACGTTATGAACACAGAAAACAGTTCAAAAAACCCTTACAATTTCCTCATTCATTCGATGTTAGTTGTACTGTGTATACTATCTAGTATATAAATGCAGTATGTACTGTAATCCACGTCAATATCAGTTAACAAGGAGGCAACCAGGATGTGTCGTCACGTACCTTATCCGGCGGCAGAGAGTTCGCGACTCTGAGGCACAGGCACACGAGTAGAAGGACGCGGCCCGACATCGTTGTCTTTGCCTCTTCTTTTTGTTATTAAAACCTAGAAAAATAATGCGGTTAGAGACCCTAATTTTGTAAAATAATAAAATTCACCGCATAATTTTAAGCCACCACATGATTTTATCCGCCATCTTCTAAAAAAAAGGTTTATATCTGAACTGATAATACCGCTGAACATTGTCTACATAACCGGTTCAGTACAATTAATGAACAAAGGGAACTTCTTGCAAAAGAATTGTCTTCTCAGTAGGACACTATCATCTTGAAAACTTGACCAAAGGAAGGGACTATTTATTATTCGTTTATTTATTTTCTTTCTTATCTATTTACATTTTTAAATATTTCTAATAACAATATATACAAAAAAAAACATTTAAAAATATAAAAAAATAGAGGTCCGCCGGTATCGGGAGCAGAGTCCAAGCTACCGGTGGTTAGGGCTGCAGAGACAGGAACCTCCTCACAATACGAGCCGTATCGAGGAGTACTGCCTTCTGGATCAGGCTCTTGATCCAACCGCCTAACGACAGCCTCGAGAGATGTTGGCCATTGGCCGTTACAACAATCGGCACAATGACAGCCGAGGTCACATTCCACATGTCAACAACCTCGTGTGCTAAGTCGAGATATTTTATTTGTTTCTCTTTCTCAGCTTTCACGAGGTTCTCGTCATGTGGAATGGTAACATCGATAATCATTGCGCGGCGCGCTAATCGATCTATCACCACTATATCAGGCTTATTGGCGACAATAGTCCTGTCAGTGATGATAGACCGATCCCAGTACAACGTGACATGGTCATTTTCAAGAACTGGGTCGGGCACATACTTGTAATACGGTACCTCAGAGTCCACAAGTTCGTATTTCAAAGCAAGTTGCTGGTGAATAATCCTGGCCACTTGGTTATGCCTGTGCAAGTACTCTCCGTTAGCCAGACGAGAACAACCAGAGATGATATGTCTGATAGACTCACCCGGACGGTGGCATGCCCGACGCACGTCAACCGTCCCGTCCTTCATAATATATCTCCGGTAGTTATTCGTCAAAATAACTTCGTCCATAATTGCACAAACAAAACCTTCAGTTTCCCCAAAGAGGTCACCGAAACGTAGCCAGGATACGGACGCTAAGAAATCTACACCGGGTTCATGAAGAGCCCGGTAGAAGCGCCCGTGAAGCTCCTTGTTTTGCCATACCGCCTTGCGGTCATCTGTAGTAAGTACTACAGGTTTGCGCCAGTTCTCTTTAGCCATGGAGAGCGGGGTGAGCCCATTGTCCACTGCGACCACATCACGGTGCATACCCACGTCGGCTTTTAAAAAATATTCCCTGAGGCTGCACACCTCGCGGTTGTGGAGGGTCTTCGCATTTAAAAAGCCTCGACCCCCGCACTTCCGCGGGATGTACAGTCTCATCACCGATGATCGTGGGTGATGCATCCGGTTTGCGGTCAGCAATGTACGGACCCTCCTATCCAGGGCGTCTAGTTCGGTCTGAGTCCATTTGAGTATGCCGAAAGAGTACATCAAAACTGGCATGACCCAGCCGTTGAAGGCGCGCACCTTGTTTCCGCCCGAAAGAAGACTATTTAATACCTTCTTCAGGCGACCAAAGAAGCGTTCCTTCAACGATTGCTTCATGTCAGCGACATTGATGCCTAACGCTTCCGACATACCCAAATACTTATAGCTTTCGGATGAGGAGAGGGATCTGAGGTGTATGGAATCCGAAAGTTGACTTCCCTCGGATTCCATAATCTCGCCTCGCTTTACATGCATGACTGCACATTTGTCCACACCAAATTCCATCCTGATGGCATTACTGAAAGTTTCAGTTACATTCAGTAGCTCCATCAGTCGCAATTTGTTGGGGGCAAAGAGTTTCAAGTCATCCATATAGAGGAGGTGAGATATGACCTGACCACCTCTCCTCAACCGATAGCCTAGACCTGAATCCTCCAGCAGTGTGCTTAGAGGATTCAGGGCTAAGCAGAACCAAAGTGGACTCAAACTGTCGCCCTGAAATATTCCCCGTTTAATCCATACAGGTTCATCATTCCTCTGGATCTGACCACACCCTGGATAGCGAAGGACCGTCCTCCATTGCCCCATACACGACTCAAGGAAGGTGCGTAGAGTTGCGTCAATCTTGTACAACTCAAGCACCCTCATGAGCCATGTATGTGGCACCGAGTCGTAGGCCTTCTTATAATCTATCCAGCATGTCGACATATCCTTGCGGGATCGACGAACCTGTTGGCTAATGGCCATGTCGATGAGGAGTACCTCCTTAGTACCGCGGGACCCGTTCCTGCATCCATTTTGAGAGGCAGATATAATCAAGTTACTCTCAATGTGTATATTAATTTTCGCTCTCAAAATGGATGTAAGAAGTTTATAGACTGTCGACAAACACGTGATCGGTCTATAATTCTTGGGTTCCGCGGGACTACCTGACTTATGGAGCAGGTGGGTAACGCCTGTTGTTAGAAACTGCGGTAGCGACCCAGACTCTAAGGATGACTGGAACTGAGATGCCAGGCAAGTGTGTGAACTAGTTAGCCATTTCAGCCAAAAGTTGTGCAGTCCGTCCGGTCCTGGAGATTTCCAATTCGATAACGGACGGACTGCTCTGGCTACGTCAAATGGCGTAATTACGACCTTTTCCATTTCTGGTATTGTTTTACACACTCGCTCGACGTCCTGCATCCAGCCATCCTCAGTGTGACAGACGGGCACCGACCAGATGCTGCGCCAGAATACATTCGTAGCGGCATCATCCGGACTATTTATTATTATTAACCCAAATAATATTGTACAAGTTAACGTTTCGTAGTTCCAATAGCTGTTTTCTCTACTTAGAAGTTTTTTTTTACTAAACAGGTATGTCTGAGGTGTATGTAAAGATCGAGGCAGGTGGCGTTCTGTGCAGCTAGGGTTGCGGGATGTTCGAAAGAGTTACCGTGGCCCCGGCACAGGCAACAGAAGGAACACGGGTGGGTTTTAGTCAGTAAAAGTCTGACACGCCCTCCCGCTCCGCCCAGAGCGGGAGAAGTCATTTGATGATTTCCCATCCACAAAAAAAAAAAAAAAGGTGGCGTTCTGTTGTTTCTGCCATGGGGGTCCCATGGGAAGGAGGCGTGTTTTTATGTGTGTGTAAGCCGAAATGGATATTATTGTCATCAGAACATGATAGAAAGTAAATAAACAGGGCGTGTGGAAGCATTTTGAGCTATAATATACGTTTTCGACGAAGTAGGTTTTTTTTTTTTAACTGTTATTTTTAGTTTTTCATTAATAACCCAATTTCTGAAAGTTAATTGCCAACAGTGACCCAGTCTTTTATTGTTTGTCTGAGGTGTAACTTATGTAATAAACCAAGTTCCAAACATCTGTGTTATTGAAAAAAAATCTAGAAAAAAACTAAAAGTTTGCAGTTAAAAATAAAAATACATACTTCGTCTAAGATATGTATGGCTCAAATACTCTAAATTGTGTCAACTATCACCCCTTAAGACTTTGCACCCAGCTTCCAAACATCCTGTATAAGACTGCAACCATATAGGTAGTTTTATCCACAATTTAGTAAAAAGTTATCGCCGTGATTCCAAGATTCGATGTTCGCTTTGAACAGGACGCATAACGGAACAGTCTCAATCCGCAACACACTGCCATCAACAACCCTAGTCTGCTGACAGGATGATGCTACTCTAATCCTCTAAAAAGGGAATTAAAACTTTTGCTAGACTATTTAAAAAGAAAATGCAATGGGAAGTACAACTTTTCATAAACATACAAGAGAAAATCAAACGCTTATTCGGGGAATAAGCAAATTAAAATTATTTTACTAACTACGATACTTGATTGAGTAAACAAATTGTCCTTAGTAATGTGACCGAACCTCTTTTGCAGCGATTGACCATAACACCCTACCTACGTATTTTAGCCTGGAACAGCCTATTTCTGCTCAAAATCCTCCTCACCTCAGTGTCCAAACTGCATGGTTTAATTGAAAGTCACATCTTCAACAAAAGACCAACATCCCTTCACGTGTAAGCAAACGCCCAGAGGACATAACAATACAAATTACTAAAGAGGTTACTAGTCCACAATAGTAACCTACTTCCAAGGACACTCAAAAACCTAACCCGTAAAAAAAGGAATAAAATTTTCTGCACCTCCCCATAAAGCACTGGCCAGAATTTCTGTCAAAAATATTTGAATTAGGAAACGGATTTAGAATAAATATAAAAAAGGATTTAAACGAAAGAGGTTTTACTTACGTGTTCGGTTGAACGTGTGCAGATTGCCACTGTAGTGTCCCAAGCGTTGGTCCCCCTCAATTGCCAGCAGGATATGCCTCATTTGCACTGACGGTTCAACTGTTGTGAACCTCTTACACTCTATTGCTAATGTTATTTACGCGTCATATTGTACCGACAATTTGTTTTCAATGCTCCTATCACGCATTATTCGTGAGGATGAGTTATGGGGAAGAAGAATGCGGGAAGGACGGGAAGACATCTTGGATTGCATTGTGCTAATTTGGTACGTACGTACGTAGTAAGTCCAACCACCCATGCGATTGGTGGTGGCTAGGAAAAGACTTGATGGTTTTCCACGGGTGTTAAGTAAATCAGTTAGTAAACGGTAAAATATTCTTTTCCTATAAGTATGATACTTAGACTTGACCAAAGGCGACCTGAGACGACTTCTATGATGTGATTCACACTATCCTCAAGAAACTCATTGACGATCTCATAGCTCCTCAATTTATTGTCTGTGGTGCAACGTGGGTCTACTCTGGATTTTTCTGTGTTACATAGCATTCTTGTCCATTTTATTTCTTAAGACTCATGCCTTCGCACTATATACAAACAGCGTTGCAATATCCCGATCTTTATGTAGGTAGGCCATGTTCAGAAGAAGCCATTTATGTACCTATAAAATTCAAAGACGAGAACAAAGCGTGACTTAAGCACATAACATCACCGGAGGTGATGCTGCCAAAATATTATCAGTACCTACATGTCCCCGGAAGTATGTTCAGATCTCTTGTTCTTAGATTACTTTGAATTTAAATATAGTGTTAGTCAGTCATTTTATCAGTTATAATTATAAAATAAATAAAATTTTTAAAAACCGGCCAAGTGCGTGTCGGACCACTCACAATGAAGGGTTCCGTAGTTGGGATGAGTTTATCCCAAGAACAAACTTAACATTGTAGTTGAAAAACATGTTCTCTCATATATTCCAACTGCAAATGTAAGTTGGTTGACTATTGCTCGTTAACTTGTAAAGTTGTGATAGTTTTCCTTTTAACTTCTACCGTGAATTTTTTCACATATCCAAAACTAACCGTTTAGCTGGCAGGGTGGGTGACACTTGAATCTAACAAAAATTAGCACTTTAAAGCTTAATATTTCAGAAACGGATCCCTTAATCGAAAAATTGTTATCACAAACCCACAATGTTTTTAAAAGACCTGTCCAACGACACCCCACACCACGGGGTAGACGAGAAAAAAAAACATCTCCACTTTACGTGTACAGGAGGTACCTTAATTTTTTTTTTCATGATTTTATTTTACCACTTTGTCGGCGTGATTAATATGTATATCTATGCCAAATTATAGCTTTCTAGTACTAAGAGTCTCTGAGCTAAGCTGTGGACGGACGCACGTACGGACGGACGGACATGGCGAAACTATAAGGGTTCCTTGTTGACTACGGAACCCTAAAAATGGCTGTGTGTGTTTTTGGATCTGTATTTTAGGTTTTTGCCACCGACTTCCGAAATTAAAGTTATTTTTCACTTTGTAGTGTTTTTTTTTTTTTGGAAATCGGTTGTTTTTTTTTTTTGTGCAAAAAAGTTTATTTTTATTTTTCACTTTTTGTGGGTCGGTTTGTAATTTATCTAAGTTACAATAGCCTAATGACAACTGCTCATCACTTTTTACAAAACATTGCTTTTCCTGATGCAGGGACGTTAATTGTTGAGGAGTTCTCCTGGTACTTCACCATCAGCTCCACTTTACCATATACATTATGACGAGCTTATATTGCTTAGCAATAATTTTAAAGTAATCGAATCGCAACCCGTGAATTACTTATTATTGATTTGTTCCGGTGGTCATCTCACCATCTGTGGTCTTCGTGATCAGGTCCACTTCACCAAATGTTGCTTTCCGAGAGCAAATGCACAAGTTACTATAAAAAATACCCAAATCGCTATAGGTGTGCCTATAATATTTGAAGAGTTCCCTCGATTATACAGAATTCCATCATCAGATCCTTACCTGATGACAACGGGACCACCTGGAAAGAATACTCTTTCAAACAAAAAAAGAATTTTACAAATCGGTCCAGCCGTCTTCGAGTAATCGGGGAACACTCATAAAAAAAAAGACTCCGACGAACTGAGAACCTCCTCCTTTTTTGAAGTCGGTTAAAAATCATTTATAGCCAGAGTACATCTCATGACAATACCAACAAGCCCAAACACGGCTAGGATACATTGCTTTATTACGGAGTTCCGGTGCCTACCTTCCGGCGTCATCATCAGATCAGTTCGATGGTACCATTTTCATCAGCACTATTTATTTAAATTGGCTTCGTCATTGTCGCTTAACTATATTAATCAAGATATCTTATCGCCAACCGTGAAATACTTATCATTGAGGAGTTCCCGTGGCCATCTGTGGTCTTCTCCATCAGTTCCACTTCACCAAATGATACTTTCTGAATTCAAATGCTTGACTTATTGATGAAAATACCAAAGTCGCTATGTGTTTGCCTATAATATTTGAGGAGTTCCCTCAAATCCTCATGGATCCTATCATCAGAACTGGATTTTGACAAAAAATGGGACCAAAAAAGAATTTTCTAAATCGATTTATAAATGACGGAGTACTGAGATAACAAACATTTAAAAAAAAATATAAAAAACATACAACCGAATTGATAACCTCCTTTTTTACAGTCGGTTAAATAGGAGGAGGTTCTCAATTCATCTGCATATTTTTTTTTGTATCTTCATCGATATTTTCATCAATTGTGGACCGATTTTTAATTTATTTTTTCGTTTGGTAGAGAAAACTTGCGCGGTGGTCTCATACTTTATTAACTTTGCTTGGGTAGTTTTTGAGTTAGCTTCGATGTGTATTTTTCCACTTAGTGCATGTTGATGATGTTATAATAACTTCCTGTCACTGTTATTTACATAACAAGTGGTGGTATACGAATTTATGTACGGTAGGTACTACAACTAAAAAATAAAATATAAAATATTTAAAAAACATAATTAAAAGTTATATTTCACTTTCTAGTGTTTTGGGGTTTACTCCTCAGGAATCGATTTTCATATAAGGCTCCCGGTATGGAAATTTTATGAGGAGTGAAATTAATACAAGTGTTAACTCAAAAGCGTTACGTTGACCAACCCTTCGTGTAACAAGGCGTGATGTTACGCTAAGAATTTATTGCTTATACATGGCTTCATGTGTTCGAAGAATTTGTCTGCTCAGTAACGTAAATAACGCAATAAATGTTGTTGAACCGTCAAAATGAAAGCCAAATTGTTACGCAATTACCCCGCTGAAATCGCTTCCGAGGTGATACTTCATCTTTCATACAATCATAAACATACCTACCCCTCTCATATTATGCTAGAATACAAAATAGGATTTCTTTTAGAAAACAACCTTGCTTGGACGAATCTTAGTTTGAAGTAGGTACTTCTTTAATAAAGTGAGTAAGTGCTATTGGGTTTTTCTATCTGGAAATTCTCAGTAGCAGCTCGGAGTCTGGTTCTGTGCCCGGTTGGCTCGCCCCCAATTACATTGGACTTAAGGGGGAAGCGCTAAGGTAGCCCGCGAAATTCAAATTTTCGTACGATTTTTGCAATTTGCAGCTCAGTGTCTGGGTGTATGTTGATCATAGTATGATACGCGACCGTAACAAATATTTATTTACAGAATTATAAAATTTAGATCAGAATTTAAATCAGTAATACAATTCCTTGAGTTAGTATAATCCTGAAATGTTAAAATTTCATGAAATAGTCATTCAATAGAATTATTTGGTCTCAGAGAGTTGTATTGATGACTTTAATGATTATAATTCTGTAAATGCATATTTATTACGGTCGCGAATCATATTTTAATCAACATACAACTTAATACTGACCTGCAAATTGCAAAAATCGTAAGAAAATTTGAATTTCGCGGGCTACCCGTGCGCTTTCACCTTAAACATAACTGGTGAATTGTGGGTGTACTTTAATTACACCTCTGCCCAACCCTTCGGGGAAACAAGGCGTAAAGTTATGTTGTTCTTTAATGACCAACAAGTCAAAATCAAAAAGTATACAATTACTCTGGCCAAAACATCCTTCAAGTGTTCCTACCATAGATACTCTGCTTCCTAGGCGATGCTTCCCTGTGAGTTACTTCTAGGCAAGCATGTACTATCGTTGACCGCATCATCTCTTAGCCGACGTTCCCACGGACGTAAAAATATCGCGGCGATTTTTTTTTCGCGCACTGGATTTTCAACGCTCTGCTTAGCGCCGAGAGTTGAAAATTCAACAGTGTGTTTTTTCGACGCGCTGGAATGCATTTTACCAATGCTCGTCTCAACACAGAGTTGAATATCCTGTGCGCGATAAAATCCCGCCGCGATATTTTTACGTCCGTGCCAACGTTGGCTTACTATCAGCCGGTCTATTCTGTAGGACTTGGTGAAATGAGCTTGAAGCAAGCTGTCATTTCACCTGATGCTAGGGACTATCACTATTGACAACTTACTTCAAGCTCACTTTATCTAAGTTGTCACGGTATGATTCTCACAGAATAGAACGGAAGATAGTAAGCCGATGTTGTCACGGACGTAAAAATAACGCCGCGGGATTTTATTGCACACAGGATTTTCAACTCTCGGTGTCGAGCGAAGCATTGATAATCCAATAGAATGCATTCCAGCGCGTCGAAAAAACACACTGTTGGATTTTCAACTCTCAGCGCTAAGCAGAGCGTTGAAAATCCATTGTGCGAAAAAAAATCGCCGCGATATTTTTACGTCCGTGCGTACTTCAAGCTCGCTTTACCTAAGTTGTTAGGGTAGGATTTTCACAGAATAGAACAGCAAATAACTGGTGAGATTGATGGCCAAACGCGAGCCTAAAAAACTAAATACACGCTTGCCTATTCAAACACAGTGACAATAGTATTAAATTACTACGACAGACAAACTCCACTTTACATTGCTAGAGTGACAAGTGACGCATTCGTGACAAACAACCAGCTATCAAAGTAATTTTCTAATTAAAATCTCAACGAAACGAGTCGACTCTTGGAATAGATTCATTGTACAGTCGGCTAAAAAATTGCGCTTACATTGAAGTTGGATGCACGTTATAAATACAACTAAATAAATCCTTACTTCCTTACTTATAATGTTATAAATGCGAAAGTGAGTTTGTTTGTTTGTTACGCTTTCACGCTGAAACGGCTGAACGGATTTGCATAAAATTTGGCACATAGGTAGACCATGACCTCAGCTAGGATTGCGGGACGTTCGAAAGAGTTACCGAGGCGGGGCCTCGGTCTAGGTATTTTATTTTATTTGTAAAAAAAACGCTGCAATGGGGAAGGCAATAGTCAAAATGGCCCAGCCAAGGTTGCAGGATGTTCCAAAGAGTTACCGTGGCCGCGGCACAGGCAACTGAAGGAACACGAGTGGGTTTTTGTCAGTAAAAGTCTGACACGCCCTCCCGCTACGCCCAGAGCGGGAGAAGTCATTTGATGATTTCCCATCCAAAAAAAAAAAGGTAGACCATGACCTGGAGAAGGACATAGGCTACTTTTCATCCTGGATCGTAAATGAAGTCGTGGACAACAGCTTGTAATAAATAACTTGCCTAATTTAATAATTTTCCATAAGTGGTGTTTGAATTAGTAACAGACGGTGCGTGCTATATTAAAACTAAAGTCTGTTTTTATTAGCAAAAATAATTTAATAGTAAATTACTATAAGCTGATGAAAATCGTGAGACGCTGCGGAAGGTGAGAGACCGGTCGTAAATGGCTATTTTTCTTTGGGGGTGGCCCAGCAATGGACGTCTTTCGGCAGAAATGGTGATGATGATAATAGTGACATCATACGTTCCTAGTTTAAACTGACGTGGCGGAGAATCAATCTCAACGGAAATGATGCCAAAACTAATAAACCACTTTCTTTGCCGACCGTACCAACACATATGTATGTACCTGTGTGAGATGTGTGAACCGTTCCCATCGACTGGACCCGTACAATATATATATAATTGTTATTGCATTTCCCGGTATTTACGTATATGAAAACATAAACATTTATAAATAAACAGATAGATTTTCCTCATCGATTATTGCATGCGGTCGAGAGTAGGTAGGAAAAGACAGTAGCTCGATGGCTTTTTAATGACAGGATAAAAATAATATGCAAGTAGTGTATAATCTTTGGATCTTACGTCGACGATACCTACTAGCGGCACAACTTATTCGACAAATAAAGATCATTATATCATCAGCAACGGTGCGGCTTAAAAGAAGATGTAGTGACAAAAATTGAAAAGAGTATGCTTGATGGTTTGGTCATGTTGAGAGGATGAATGAAAGCCGACTAACAGAAGGTATTTACATAGCAGATGTGAGTGGAAACGCCGGGAGGGGACGCCCTAGGAGGACATATACTGATCTTACTGGTCATGTTCTTCAGAAAGGTTAGATGCGCAATACTCGCAATATTATTTTTGTTTTTTTTTCCATGGTCTAGGGTTCATCAATAGAATGGACCCTAATCTTATTACAATCTAGCCCTATAAATAGACTAATAAGTAATTAAATTATAACCTAAACTATTAGATTCTCTTTACTAAGAATGTGTCCAATAGCATGTTTCTTATTGTCTCTATTTAGGCGAATACACTTCGTTCTTGTGTTTGTTTGGCACTTTTGTGTTTTACACTATTCACTAACACTAAACACTAAATCGAACGGTTTTGTTCTTTTTAGTCTTCTTACTATGTTTGTGTGTTCGAGAAGCTGGATTACCTCGATGTTCACATGCTGATGATGACATGTCTCTTTTCATGAGCTTCTGCAAATTTCTGGATCGCTTTATCGACGACCTCAACTTTTAGGTCCCGATGGAGGTCATCATTTCGTATGTACTAAGGTGCATTTACACTCAGCACTTTGTTCTGGAATCGTTTTATAATTAATGTATTGGTCTTTCTGGTGCAGCCCCACAGCTGGATACCATAAGTCCAAACTGGCACCAGGACTTGTCTGTATAGTATCAATTTGTTTTGCATGGACAGCATGGAGTTTTTTCCAAGCAGCCAATACATTCTTTTGAATCGGTTGTCCAGTTCATCTTTTTTATTCTTGACGTGGGCTTTCTAGCGTAACTTTGCGTCAAGGGTCATACCGAGATACTTGGCTGTATTCTCATATGGGACTTGTTTATTGTTAATGTAAACTGGAGAATACTGATGTTTTTTGTTGGAAAAGTCTATGTGAACAGATTTAGATTCATTCAATTTAATTCCCCATTTTTGGTCTAGTCATAAACATGATTTACAGAAATGTGAACCTTTTCTACTGCTTCTTCGTGGCTGGTTCCTACGGCCATTGTGGCTGTGTCATCAGCAAAAATCCTAATCGTATTTTGCTCTAATAACTCTAATAACCTAGTACACTTCCTTGCGGTACACCAGCGTTAATGTGTTTCAGTTCTGAGTAGTTGTTTTCTTGCCTTATTCTAAAGACTTTGTTCAGAATATAGGATTCTAATATATGTACAAACTGCTTCGGTAACAGGCTCTTCAATTTATGTATAAGGCCTACATGCCATACTTTGTCAAACGCTTGCGCCACATCTAGTAATACAGTATCACTTCAAGTTCAGTTCTTGTCTTCAAGTGCGTTTTCTATTACGTTTGTGATCCTATGCACTTGATCGATGGTAGAGTGTTTTTCTCGAAAACCAAATTGGTGCTCTGGTATTATGTTTTTACTATCTATTATTGGTTTAAGCCGTTTGAGTAACAGCTTTACAAATAGCTGGGACATGATTGATAGTAAGGAAAGGGGCCTATATTATGATGTTTCGTGAGCCTCTTTCCCTGGCTTAGCTATCATTATTACTTCAGCCACCTTCCATAAGTCTGGTACATATTTTAGCCTTAGTGCAGCATTGATAAGATTCGTTAACTTAACCAGACCCTTTCTTGGCAGGTTATGAAGTACTTATGCTGTTATTAAATCGTAACTTGATGATTTTCGTGTAATAATATTACGTTTTATTTCTCATGCGACTTCTCTCGGTGTTACTAGTTTAATGGTAACTTCATTTTCTGACGACACCACATTAGCCAAAGCGTGATCTTCAATGATTTCCTCGTCGTTAGGTTGAAAGATTTTTTCTAGATGCTCTGCAAACCTCTTAGCTTTTTGCTCATTACTATTTGCCAATTGCTCGTTTTCACACTTAATAGGTGGGATTTGGGTAACCGGCCTTTTTAGGTGATTAGTAGCCTTCCAGAGGGAATGGTCAATATTTTGGTCATTACTTAGATTCTAGAGATAGGTATTGGTTGAGTCAACTTTAAAGTTCTGGATTAATCTTCTTACTTTTTTGTCAGGTTATGAGCTGCGTGATTCTGAAAGGGTATGTATTTCCCTTCGTCCTCTTGTTGAAGTCAGGTGTATTTTCTCACGCTGCTTGCTGTATATACATTATGAAATTCTCTACTTCAATGTTTAGGTGTTCGGGTGTTTTTAATGGGACTTTAAGGTCATTTGATCATTCAACCTGGTCTTGAAGCCCTCCTAGTCTGTACACTTATTAACAAGAGTGGGACTATTTACTTTAAACAAAATGGTCTCGCTAATTTCTAAACAGATTGCCAATTGATCCGAGTTCATGTCATAGCTTTGTTCCAATTTTATATAAAATTCAAAAAAAAAAAGAAGGCAAAAGGCAAAATTCTGGACTTATTAGATTTTTTCGTAACCTTGGTCACGAAAAAATCTAATAAGTCAAGAATTTTATTTGGATCTGTTGCCCAATAGGTGGGCTTTTCAGTTGACATAACATGACATTTCAGCTCTTTTATGGCACTCAGTAGTTCTTTGCCTTTAGTAGTTGTTAGTCTGGAGCCCCAATACCTATTTTTAGCATTAAAATCACTCCCTAAGATAAATCTACTTCCAGGGCGAGTTAGAAGGCTCGGCGTGCGTGTATGACCAGATCTATGAAAGTAAACGAGACAAAAGGTGTATGTAAGGATCGTAGCAGGTGGCATTATGTAGTTTTTGCCTACTCCCATGGGAAGAAGTCGTGAGTTTATGTATGTATGTATGTATGTATATCATCAGCAGAACAGTGGTGGCCCAGTGGTGATAGCCTCGACTTACGAGTTACAACTCGTAAGTTGGGGCTGTTACCCACGACCTGGTCGTGGGTTCGAACCCAGGCAGGCGCTTTACTTTGTGTAAATAATTTCATCACCACTGCTCTTAAAACGGTGAAGGAAAACATCTCTCGAAGAGAGGAGGCCTGTGTGCCAGCATTGGGAACATTACAGGCTGATTATGCATATCATCAAGTTTGACTACCCAACGTAAAAGCGCCACCGTCCATTTTTAAACTGACAGTACATCTACATTAAATTTCGCCATGTATTAGGAGAAGAAGGAAGCCTGTTGTCATCAACCGGACTCAAATCCAGACACACCAATCTTAGAAATACGTGATGAAAAAACCCAAGCACACTGCCCGACCGGGAATGGAACCCAGGATCTCAAGCTTAGAAGTCGCACATATAACTACTAGAGCAACGAGACAGGAAAGTAGCAGTTCTTACATAATTAAAATTCATCTGCTTCAGCAAACGAGAACCAAGGCGGGGTCACTTACCAAGGAGATCGGTAGTTCAGCTAATATATTCATATAGCTTTGCTATTGTTAAAAGAAGGCGAACATTGGCATTAGAGCATGCATACTAAATCATCCGTGGCTAATTATGTCTCAATGTTCATCCTGTATGGGACAACACGCAAGGCTTTGACAGCTCAATGAAAGGATACTAAAGGCTAATTACCTAAAGATGATGCCTGGGGAAAAAAAAAGAAATTTTATTTAGTCCGTCATCGTCAGTCAGATAATAAAAAAAATATTAGACACGTATTTTTTGTTTTATCATATTAATAACAAATGACTTACAGACCATTCACTATAACTTGTCTTTTGCTGTCATGTTGGCACCATTGCTTTTATGCGTTGTTACATACCGGCAAGCAACGGTGCCAACATGACGGCAAGGGACAAGTTATAGTGAACGGTCTGTATATAAAACGCATTAAAGTTGGGGACTGCGGGCTCACTTCGTCACAACTAAGTATAAAATCTAGCACCTCGTGACATCATACCACATTTTAACTCAATGTATCGCCGTAATCTTTTGATTGTGTAAAAAAAGAAAAAATACGTGTCCAATATTTTTTACTACACTACCTGACGGGCAAAAAAAAATGTTTATCATCCCTATTCACAAACGCAACTAAGTTTTTGCCGTTTTGTGTCATTCTGTCACATAACATCACGCCTGTATTTCTCGAAGAGTTAGGCAGAGGTGCATTCTGTCACTTATGGACTCAAACACAAGAGGTAATAACCCAGCGACTAAAGCGCAGACTAGCTAGCGAAAGGTAATGAGTTCGAACTCAGCCTGTTGCATTAGTAAAGAAACCTGTATCTTCGATGCTTTTCAGTTATGAATACATCTCAGACTAGCTGTGCCCCGCGACTTCGTTCGCGTGGAAGTCTAAGATATAAAGTATACTAAAATAACAGCCACATTTTAATAAAACTCCCTCGCCCCCAACCCGCAGCGATGCATCTCTCGCACGAAAATCAAAACCCATGAAATTGTAATCAAATAGCGCTATTTGTTTACAATTTCGTGGGTTTTAATTTTTGGCGCGGTACCCTAATTATTTTTCTAAAATAAAAGTAGCCTAATAACATCAACTGCCAGCCAGCCAGTGAAAGTCCGTCAAAATCAGTCCAGCCGTTTCGGAGATTAGCCGGAACAAACAGAAAGACAGACATTTTTTTTTTATATATACGAGTAAGTACCGTATATACTTTCATATGCATTCAGTAAAAAGCTGTTATTTTGACAAACAGACACTTCAATTTTATTTATTTGTATAAGTATTATACAATAGGTTTGTTGATAGGTTTCTATAATACATAAAACATTGTCAAAACCTAATTTTTTGGATTCCTATTCCAAACATGAACTTTAACAGTTTTTCACGTAACTGATAAGTGGTATCTAGGTATTATTTAATCACACTTAAGACTGTAAATAATTCTTGTACTGAGCCTTTCCTCCATAATTTGCTCTCAAGGGCAGACGCGCAATTTTTATCACATTAGCAGCTAAGTGCTGATAACGGCTAAAATTTCATACTAACGATCACCTTTGAGGAAGCAGCGTCCTTCCTTATTGAAGGTACACATAATACTTTGTTATTAAGTACGCTCTTAATAGCATCTTCCTTAAACCTGTAAACCAGGAACAGAAACCGGTATGATCGATACCGGTACAACGTTTATTTTATTTACGGGTATTTTTAAAAGTTACCCCAATTCTTAAATTGATTGTAACCGGTATTGATACAGGTAACTGAAATAAAAATACCTCTATCTTACACGCGCCGGCGAACACCAACCAATCACGGCCCTGGCTGGCTGGCGATATTCCGTTTCTTTCTCGTAATCAGGTCATTTTAGGTAACCGGTACTAAAAGGGTAACCTAAATAGAGGTAACAAGTTCCTTCTTCTTGGTTACCAAAATTCTTCGTTACCTGCACCGTAATTTATAAAGGTCCCTGCTAAAATGTCCTTTAGTAGTATAATCACATAATGTCCCTTATTAACATAATCATAATATAAATTAAGATAAGACAGGAATAGGCTGCTCTCGGCTCTTGACGTAAAACTTAAATTGGCTAGCTAAACTCCGCACACGCGATGGGTATCAAAATCTAAACACGATAAAATAACAAATAAAAAGATTTTATGGTTTTTTTTGGAGGTCAACGACCGTGTTTGTGTTGTTACTCTAAGTATGAGTTGAGAAATACTATTTTCTTATGTTTTATCGTGTTTAGATAACGATACCCATCACGTCTGTGAAGTTTACACAAAAAAAAAAACTGATTTTTCAAACTGATATTACAAGTGACTACTATAATTAATTGCGGTCACAAAAAAAAATCATCAAATTAATTACTTTTTTGTTTTATCATGTTTAGATATCGATACCCATCGCGTCTGTGGAGTTTAGCTAGCCAATTTAAAATAACCCTGTATTAAAGCAGCAGAGCGCCGACAGTGGCAACCGCTTTCAAAGCGTTTCGTATTTCTACAACAACTTTTAGTGGGATTGACATAAGCTTTTCGGTAGCTTAAGTCAGTCCCATACATTATTGACTTTTTATCATCGTTATCGGTGATAGAATAACACTTTATCTAGGCCCTCAGCACGCGTAGCATGACCACCATAGAAACGGGTTTTGTCGACGGAAGAATTGACAAAATGACACATCGCCATGCTTAGGAGTTAGAAATCTTTCTACAATTTGTCATTTTGTCTGTTCTTCCATCAACAAACCCCGTTTCTATGGTGATCAAACTACGGGGTCCGCTAGGGCCGATGTTGTCTGGGTCGCGGGATGTTCGAAAGAGTTACCATGGCCCCGGCACAGGCAACTGAAGGAACATGGCATAGTCAGTAAAAGTCTGACACGCCCTTTCGCTCCGCCCAGAGCGGGAGAAGTCATTTGATGATTTATCACCCAAAAAAAAAATGGTGTTCAAACTTCGCGTGCTACTCAGTGTCCCAGCAATAGGAGCTTGTGTAGTGCAAGGACCTCCACCCTGTGAAACGAATTGGGCCGTAATCCACCACGTGGGTCCAGCGCGGGTTGGTGTGGTGGCTGATTTAGTCATATTTTACAACACCGGAAGAATATTAGACTACATAGGTATACCTACACAAAATACGTGAATGCATTATCAGAACTGTTAATATCATCCCGTAATTTCAAAGTCGATCATAGTTTTCATATTTCGAGGTAGATATTTCATAACAATACGTTCGACAGTGGATCGACGATCGAAAATGTTCGCGGGATCTATTTTTACCCAAAGCCACGCAGTGGGTTCTTTTTATTTTGGTTACGGATGCCAAAGTCAACAACCAATACATGGAAATCCATTGCAAAAGTTTTAAGGAAAGAAATGAGAATAATTTAATTTTTTAGAAACTAACTCAAAACACGTAAGTCATTAATTAACTTGAAATGGGAAAATATTGGGTAACATTTTCATAACTTTTCTAACGAACCCTTTTCGTTTTTAATTAGATATTACTTCGTGGAATCTTGCTGAAGTAAAACATTTCAATTGAATTAGGAGGTTTGAAAAATTAATTCTATGATTAGAAAAAGAAATCATGTTTTTCATTTCTGACGTATAATTGTCATGAACTACCTTCTTCCTTTGACACAAATCATCTTCAGCCTACCTTATGAAATTAATAAGCAGTTAGACAAAGCGTAGGTTCCACAATTGGGCCCCACGCAGACACATACGCACAGTCAACCACATAACAGTGCAGAAATACTGTGTACGAAAACTATAAAAACCGACCTTACTGCTATGAAATAAAGTCTTTGTCATTTTCAAAATGTTACTATGGACGTGCGTTGACTGTATGCCTCAAGATTAATCGCGATAAACAGTTATGAGGAAACGAATAAGTAGGTAATCAGAAAGTGGGTTGTGTACCTTAAGTTGCTGGTCCTCACAGAACATTTGTATATATAACCTATGTTGCTTAGGGTCATTGCAAGAATACATGGAGTGGAATGTCACTATAGAATTATGTACAGGGTGGTCCAAATAGTGACGTCCAAAAGAAAAATGGGAATTCCTCATACCACGAAACATACATGTGATATATCGAATAGTTATTTAAAATTTGAGTCTATCCCACTAAAAACTTAAATCCCTGTTATCGATACTTTGTTGAGTAACTTGCAGGAATTTATTATTTTAAGTATGAAAGTAACATTCAAGACAATTATGTCACAAATAATAATCTGTAAAATACCCACTACACAAAAAACTATGAATTTTTGAAGCTCCACCGGCAGAAAGCGCAAAAAAATAATAACTTTGAAAACTACAAAAAATCGCGGAACATATATGGGGTATTTTCAAATACTCTTGGGTATGAGGAACCATGTATAAACGTCTGTCTGTACCTAAATAATATAATATTTACTTTAAAAAAATTAAAGGATTTGCAATAAACCGTCAATGAATATATCTGTAGGTGAGAAAAACGTGCAAAGAAAGAAGATAATTATGCAGGGATTGCTACTTTGGAGACGGACTAATAAAATTATTAAAAGGATGAAGCAGAGCATGCTCTTAG
Organism: Fissipunctia ypsillon; assembly: GCA_947568875.1. Taxonomy (NCBI): domain Eukaryota; kingdom Metazoa; phylum Arthropoda; class Insecta; order Lepidoptera; family Noctuidae; genus Fissipunctia; species Fissipunctia ypsillon. The sequence goes on from OX387649.1 coordinate 22,432,637, forward strand.
TTACTAATGTTCCTATGGTGCAACTCTTAACAAGAGAAAGACCAACTGGGGCAAATGCAACCAGCCAGAAAGCTGGAAATATGATTCATAAAAAGAATATGTGCAAAGGCAACGGAGTTTTTCGGTTAAAGAATATTAAAAAAACCTGTTACCGGCATCGCGTCACTAATTGGTTTTAGCCGAAAACGTATTCGTCATCGTTACACTTTCTCAGAACGATATGGAAATAATATAAAAAGAAACATGGTTGTGGTTCCATCTCCGATGAAGCCTTATTGCTTATCTTTGTTTTGGTATTCCCCACCGCATGATATCTATCTGTCTGTGATCCTAAGAGATAAATGAATACCTTACTTAAATTACAAACGTCAAAAAACCAACATCAATTTTATTCATTTTCTAAAATTACAAATCTTTTACGTGAATTATATTATGGTAAGTAGATTTTTGTTACGTCTTCGGCAGACAATACTACCTACGGCACAAGGTCAACGGTAGCTATTTCTCAGCATTCATTGGCCAGTTTAAAAGAACTCGCGATTCAATACATACAAGTTTATATTGATACAGCTGTGGTTTTAAACACAGGTGTGCTAGGGATCAACATAAAATGGTCTCTGAATACGTAAATTACACTCACGTAGAATGGTTCATATCGCCATAGATTGGAGTCGTGCACGCTCGTAGCTGTTCGGTTTATTTGAATTTCGAATGTTTTGTTTTTAATTTCTACAAGAATTTTTGTGTTTATTACTTTTTTATCGGAGTTGGATGTGACAGTGTTTTTTTTTGGATCTTCATTTGGACTGTGACGGTAGGTTTTATTCTTTTCTTGTTTTTTATTACAAAAAAAACATTCGGTCGATTTTAGTTGTTTATTATATAGTTACAAAATCATTAGCATTATGGAATAATATTGTTTACATCATTATTAGCGTATATTGTGTGTATTACCTACAATGCCCTTTTTGTATTCAATGAATTAGTTACCTATTGTTCAATCACGAAACAATTGCCAGCTAACAACAGTTAGAGAAATTGTGTTAAATTATTTCACGAATAAATGAATAATGTTATTATGTCAATGACTTGACTGATTATTTAATCGGTATCATTTAGTTTTACTAAAGCATTTGTTATTTACAAATCAATACTTTGAAAATGGTGATTAAAAATGTCGTTAATTTGACAAAAATGTGAGTTGATACCTAGTAAAAGTTTAATCAAGTCAACTGAAAAATAAATTAAAAAGTTATCGTAAAAAAAACCTCATTAGGTACAGGTGGGTACCATTTTCATAACAGACAGTTCTACCCTGCATAATACCTTTTGTTTTGTGTAATTGTTAATTAAACTCGCAGCTGAATGTATGTATTTTATATTTATATAAATTGTTAGCTACGTTTACCTACCTAAATGATAAATGATTTTATTTCTGTAAGTAGGTTTGTACAAACACTTTTACACGTCAATATATTTTTTAAACTAGATGAGGCCAGCGCTGGCGTTTCTTAACTGATTACTCTGAGATGAAACCTCATGTGTGATGTTTTATGATCTCTTTTCTTTTCTATATACAAGGTGTAACATAAATAACGCACAACCCCTTAAGAGGTCGTTGTACTCATCATTATGAACAACTTTTACTTAATGGGACTAAATCTAAAATCATGAAAAAAAAATCAGCCGTTCCCTACATTTATGTTCGCATGACTCACCAAAATGTAGGGAACATCTGATATTTTTTTCACGATTTCACGTTTGGTCCCATAATAAAAGTTGTTCATAGTGATGAATACAATGACCCCTTAAGAGGTTGTGCGTTATTTATGTTACACCTTGTATTTTCCTATCACTATCATTGCTCTGTCATTGAACTAAACCTGCTTACATATTCTCATCATCTTCCTTCTCCTTATGAATTCATTTGTGGTCGACGCAACAAGTTTTCTTCGTCCATACTTAACTTTCAGACGTCATCTCAGCATTCACCCCTTAAATCAAAAGGCATATGCAAATTAGGCTAAGAATCAGCACTTAAACGTCAAAATTACATAAAACCTAGTACATACTAATTCCATGCATAAGACGTTCCCCCAAAAACGGCCCGCCCTTCACCACTTCATAATAAAGCATTTATTAGATTTTAAAATATATAAACTTGATAATTAATTTCAGTATATTATAAACAAATCCCTAAACTTGAACATTGTGTCGAAAACACAGACAGACCTTATCAACAAACTGACCCAAAACACTCCAAACATTATCAACGACGGGTATTTTCAGCCTGCGGGAATGAAAAGAATTTCATACATCGTGTGGATGTTCTTGCATACTCTTACCCACATATTTCTCGGCCATCTGGTTCAATTAGCCATTCAATTAATCTATTCGTAGCGCCATGCAATCATCACTATATTTACCAAACAAATACTTGTAAACGGAACATAATTTAGCACTTTTCACGCCTCTATTGGAAAAGTATGATAGTAAACAGACGCACTTTTGTGTGTTGAACATGGACCGACAGACGTATGTACTTATGGCCCTGTTTCTGAGATATTTTAACTCGACAAAGACGTGGGTTAATGCTGAGTTTGTATTTGGTTGGTGTCTTTATATAAATAAACTAGCTGTCCCCCGCGACTTCGTTCGCGTGGAAGTCGTAAGATACACAACAAACTAAAATAACAGCCACATTTTAATAAAACTCCCTCGTCCCCCGACCCGTCGCGTTGCATCGCCCACCCGCGCTATTACTTGGTTTTCGCTTAGTGTTCTTTCTGACTTTTTTTCTTTTTACTCGGCTCCTAAGGGTCGGAGCGTGATGTTAAATATATTAAGCGTATAACTATCCTCGAGAATTGGGCTACCAAATGCAAAAGACTTTTTCAAATCTGACTTTTTGTACATAATTTCATGGGTTTTATTTTTTTGCGCGGAACCCTAATAATTTTTCTAAAATAAAAGTAGCTTACATTACTTCTTGTAACATCAGCTATCTGCCAGTGAAGGTCCTGTCAAAATCGGTTGAGCCGTTTCGGAGATTAGCCGGAACAAACAGACAAAAATTTTAAAAATTGCTGTTTTGTTTTATGTACCGTATGTATACTTTCATATGCATTTAGTAAAAAGCTGTTATTCTGACATTACAAACAGACACTTCAGTTTTATTTTTTTGTCTAAATAGGACAGCCAAACGACAGTTGTCATTTGTGACGCCTGTAATTTCATGAAACCCAGGTATCTACACATAACTCCTACAGTATAACAGTAGTTGAGCTACTAAGTACCTACCTAAACTCTGATTTTTAATTTGCTAGATCAAAATGACAGCTGCGAACGACCAGCAAATGTCAAATTGACAACAAATGCAACGGACCAAATGTCATTTTAGGCTAGTAAATTAAAAATCAGAGTTTAGTATTTTAATTAAGTAGGAGGATTTCATCCTTTTAGTTGAGGACTTCAGAATCCGGGCATTAGTAATCGTCTTCTTTCGACACGAGCTATAAGGGAATAGGACATGCTGTTTTGGTTAAAACATTGGTCAATTATCATAATTAAGATTGGCAATCATTACTTTAATTATAATTACTTAACAATATTGTCACTCATAGAGACTCCTTGAGAACTGTCAGACTAGGTGCGCAAGGGTTAAAGTTCAGAAGGTGAAGCTACTAGAACACTCATGTATTACTTGCAGTCTCATGAACTTAATTTATGACAAGGAGATAATCATGCGCAAGTTCAAAGCGATCGACTTTAACCGGACAACACCGCACAAGACCGAAACCAAACAGAAGTTTCGTCAGGGGAGTAGAAGCAGAAGAGAAGAAGGTCTTACATGTTCTGCTCCCTGTTTTGCTTGAACAGAATACTGGCATGAAAGATGTCTTGGCTGCAGAAAAGGAAAAAAAATTGAGATCAGAACATTATCCGAAACTTGGTGGTTGATATGGGCGCCAAGTCGCCTGGGCGCCTGCTGTTTATATTAGTAATTACTGAGTTGCCATAGATTTTATGTTGTTTTGGTAAAATTGCCTCCGTCGTTAATGAAACGTGGGGTAAATTATAATGATAGGGAAACAACACTGCTTGCCGAAGGAAAATATCATATTAAAATAATGAATGTCTTTGCTAATTATTATCAAACCATTTTACAATAGGCACATAGGATAACCACTTCCATAGGTCTCAACATAATAATTAAAAGTAAGTAGTTTATGGCTATTATTTAGTTGTACCCTTTTACGCAATAAATGTGCATTTACTGACGTTAAAGTGACCTAAATGAGGAACCCTGTCCACATAAAACTTTCGAAAAGCGTACGAAAGTTGCATAGTATTGTTTCAGAGGAGATGATGATGAAACTAAAGATAATCAACCAGGGACATGCCCGGGTGAAAAAAAATAAGCAGCATTAGATGCACCTTACCCTACCTAAATCTTGCAAGCTGTACGCTGTCCGTCCCATGCAAGTATCGTTGCCATAACTGACATACAGTTTAGCCACCAACTGCTTCGGATTGCCATGAGCAAACATTTCAGTCTTCAACTCGCTTTTTGGCGGAAGCACTGCCCTAAGAAGATAAAGAGACCTTTGTTCAAGAATTTAAACTACAGTAAAGTGAAGACAATCAGCTAATTTCAGCAAGGAAACTAATTGAAGGTTGAGGACCTATCATGGAGAGACATAAGCCGCGAAGGTAACACATAGGTTAAGTGCATGATGCGTTACATCTCATTCCAACATTGAACATTCCATATTCAACTTATGGGAAAGGAAAATAACTTTTGAGAGTAGAATTTCCCAAAGAAGAAGAAAACACATAATATGGTATAAGTGCATGCTGCATCTCGCCAACGACGGCAGAGTAAATGAATTAATAAACTTTGAGAGAAGAATTTCCCAAAGAAGATGAAATGACATATGTAGGTATGAGCAGAATTTAAACTACAGTTGAAGATAATCAGCTCATTTCAACAAGGATACCAGTTGAAGGTCAAGGACCCATCATGAAGAAAAATATGCCGCGTAGGTATAAGTGCTTGCTGCATCCCGCTAACGGCAGAATAAGGGAAATGAATTATTGTGCTCAAGTAGGTGATATCACTACACGAGCAGCTGTAGTCTTAAAACGTGCTATGCGCAATGCTTTAAGTGATAATAATTGCCTGATAAATACGCTTCTTTGCCAGGAAAACTAGAGGAAGACGAACGAGGAAGACAAATTTGTGACTAGCATGACGACCAAGGATATGAAAGATTGATTGATTGATAACTCATGAGTAGTATTTTCAAATGAGAGTTGACAATAGCGTAATGTAGGACTCTGGTCCAAACATTAAAACGAGATGGCCACCTGCTGGAGCTAGACTACCACCTCTTAAAGCAGTATTATTGTAATCTTACTTCAGTGTGGGAAAGAGATGGAGCTAGACGTCCTGTATAGCTCCATCTCTTTCTCACGCTGAAGTGACATTAAAATAATACTGCTTTAAGAGGTGGTGGTTGGCCCCCTGATCTCATTCTATCAGTTGCGAAGATCAAAAGGCATGATCAGTTTAGCTGCAAAGGGCTAAAATGATTTTTCGATGCTAGATTGTTTTGACCTCTACTCAACAACACTTTGACACCCTTTTATTTCAAGCTTCCGCTTAACTTCTAGGAAGGAATAGGAAGTTAACTTTCCCACACCTATATCTTCCTCTTGACAATGAAATTGATCAAATCCGATGCGGGTTCTCAAACTATTTAGTGTTAGGGATATATATATTGTTTGATGGTTGGCATTTTCCATTGGTGGTTATTGGAAATATAGATGTGTATGTATGGTTAGCAAAGGACTTGAAAATAAATGCTATATAAAAAAATCAGGTGTTCGCTACATTTTGACGAGTCGAATATAAATGTAGGGAGAAGCTGATTTTTTTTCACGATTTCAGATTTGGTCCGATAGTAAAAGTTGTTCATAATTATGAGTACAATGACCTCTTAAGAGGTTAACACTGTTTAAAATTACACCTTGTTTATGTGAATAGTTAAGTATTGTAGTAAAATACTTTATGAAACAAATTCACGAGCTAGACCACCACCTCTTAAATCAGTATTATTGTAATCTTACTTCAGAGTGGGAAAGAGATGGAGCTAGACGTCCTGTATAGCTCCATCTCTTCTCTTTCTCACACTGAAGTAACATTAAAATAATTAAAATAATACTGCTTTAAGAGGTGGTGGTTGGCCCCCTGGAAGTAATGTCTACTAAAAACATAAAAACGATAATACTACTACTAGTAATACTTTCAAACTACTTTCATGATGTATAGGGTTCTGTACCTGAAAAGAAAAAACAGAACCCTTGTAGGATCATTAGATTGTCCATCTGTCTGTCTGTCTGTCAGTCAATCTGTCAAGACCCTTTTTCTCAGGAACTCGTGGAGGTATCCAGTTGAAATTATATCAAATACGTAGGTCTACGGTCCCTTAGAGCTCTAAAAAAATCAGACTTCTAAATCAACGCAATAAAAAAATACGGTCATTTATGCGACACGTTTCGATACTCGCAAATAAAAACCTATAGGGTACTTCCCGTTGACCTGGAATCATGAAATTTGGCAAGAAGCAAGGTCTCACAGCACAAGTAATGGAAAAAATACGAAAATCAATCATTTGTAGTTTTATTATATTTAAAAAAAAATTACGATTACAAACTTACATTTTGTAGCGAAAAAAAAAGGAAAACACATTTTTCACCACTTTACGTTTAATTTTGTTCTTTAAAAAATAAAAAGGAAAACATTACGATTTAATATAAAAAGTTAAAAAAAAATATTTAATGTATAAAAAAGTTGCGGGTTGATTAATGTAAAATACAACCCCCCCCCCCCCCCCCATACAACCCCGATCTCTTCAAAGTGAGAGTGAACAGGCTTCTGGGTAAGCTCGCTGCATCGTCGACTTTGTCTCTGTCATCTCTGACCTAGACTAGAGTCAAGAGCAAACCTATCTCAAATAAAAAATAAGAAGAAAAAAAAACCGAGAAAACTTTGGTCCGAAAGGGTAAATATGTGAATATCGAAAGAAAAAAAAGACGTCCTATCGAGTCGATTGCAATCGCTGTATAGGTTACGCTTACGAGATAAACGGTAAAGGGAAAAGAGATCAGAGAACCAAGGTATCTCGCATTTACAGGCTTGGAAATTTAAAATAAAATTGTCAACGAATTAAAAGTTTGCAGACAGTTAAACTAACTACGTTACTTAGCTAATATATAAAAAAATATCGTAAAAAATCGTTGTCCAACATAATTACGTCCGGCGAGGTGTCGCAGACAGCAGGAGGCGCTGACAGAGTGGTCCACGTGGTTGTGTGGCCTGCGCGGCTGGATGCAGCCAATTACTCCGCGTTGACCGTCGATGTCAAGCGTTTATTTGGGCCAGAACCTGGAGGCCGAAAGATGGCCTGTTCTAAACTGATTAATCCTAAGACAAAATGAATTAGGGTTAGACCAGAGTGATCAGACTGAACTTACGATTGAGGAAAACGATTAAAAGATATGTACCAGGTTAATTAAGACGAAACTTCCCGACTCAAACCATGGAAGTATGGGATTCGAACTTGAAAAAAACGTTCCGAAATTAGAAGACAGGCGACGTCGAAAGGAACTTTGCTTTTATTATACAACACAAGAAATCGCATTAAATATATATAGACACGTAAATTTTCAACTAACCGGGTCAGTATCAACAGATCAACTTTTTGTAACTGACGCACCATACTGAAAAAAATGAGGACCCATCTGTCAGAAAAAAAATAATTCGAATCACGAAATAAAAAGGTAAAAAAAATATCGGCCAGAATCGGAAAAAAGGTTGAACCAAAAAGTTTTGAGATGCAGAGTTATGCTGCAATTTGCAGTTGTAGAATTGACCGTGACGTAAATCGATGTATGGGAGAACATCTCCCAAAATAAATACCTCCACCTAGTTCATTACCTCATCAAGTCAGTTGCAACCACTATAACTAAGCCTAACACAAGTGTAAACACCCAAATATCCGTATTTTCAACCAGTCTTCCAAAGATACCTTACTTTATTGGAATTTGATAGCATTTTTGATGACACCGCTCTTAGGCCCGTATTACAGAACCTCACTCAAGACTCAAGCATTACTTAAAACTAGTTTCAACCAATCAAAAGGCTTTAAACGAGTTTTAAATAATGCTCGAGTTTTGAGTGAGGTTCTGTAATAGGGCCTTCGAAAAAATTCCAAAAATTCTTAAAGAAAACATCAGATATTATGATCAGATCTCTCTTGCAAAGTTTGCTCACAAAATATCACTGGAATGAATCATAATACTTAATTTTTATAACAAAGTCGCACAGTGCGTTGTTATCGGAGTGCCCGTATGCACATTGGACACAGCGACGCATTGGACACAGCGCCTGCGGTATCGATCGATGGCTGTTCTGCCTATTATAACGTGATGGTTGAAATCTTTGGATTCGTTGTACTATTGATTTCAAGGTCAAGTTATTTTTTATCGACAAATGAGAGAAATAGAACTTCCGCGATGAAAACAATGTCAACCATCACTTCCTGTCGTCAAGAAATCCTTGAATGCCTTTCTGTAGCGTACGCGAATGAAACTTTTAATTTTGATAGCCTTATCGACCCTATCATCTTTAATTTAAAAAATCTGTTCTCACAAGACGAACAACTAAATTTACTTAAGGGGAAACGCTCCGTCCGAGACTCAAACTACAATATTAGCATTTATTTCAAACTAGCTGTCCCCTGCGACTTCGTTCGCGTGGAAGTCGAAAGATACACAATGTACTAAAATAACAGCCACATTTTAATAAAACTCCCTCGTCCCCCGGCCCGTCGCGTTGCATCGCCCGCTCACGCTATTACTTCGATTTCGCTTACCGTTTTTTTGGACTTTTTTTTTGCTCGGTGTCTGAGGTTCGTAACATGATCTTGAATAGCCTATAACCATGCTCGAGAATTGGGCTACCAAATGCAAAAAGATTTTTTCAAACCCGACGTGTAGTTCCAGAGATTAGCGTTTTTTTTTTTTGCGTGGAATCCTAATTCTGTTTCTTAAATTAAAGTAGCCTAAGTTACTTCTTATAACATCAGCTATCTGTCAGTGAAAGTCTCGTCAAAATCGGTCCAGCCGTTTCGGAGATTAGCTGGAACAAACATATAGACAGACAGGCAGACAAAAAATTTTTAATTGTTTTTTTGTTATAAGTACCATACTTATATACTTTCATATGCATTTAGTAAAAAACTGTTATTTTGACTTTACAAACAGACACTTCAATTTTATTTATTTGTATAGATGTACCTATAGATAAACCAATTACATGCACTTTTGAATTGTGAAGGAGAAAAATTAATATATTCGCCCATTCCAAAGCGTGGTAGGTTCCTATGGAGAAGAACGGGGCAAGAATGTAGTAAAGGGGCAAAGCGTAGATACTTCGTGCCTATTTCACCAATAAAACTGAACGTGATGATCAGCACATCTAAACCGCGTACAAGAGCTGTCAGTGTCATTATTCCACAACAATGACAAAACTGACAGCTCTTGAACGCGGTTGAAATGTGCTGATAGGCTAATCGTGTACAGTTTCAATGGTGAAATCAGCTCTTAGAATAATTTTACTTTTATCAGTAGTTAGAGTACGAACACTACACACATAAAACTCCACAATCAAGACTAATAAATTCTTTTCCGGTTAATAAACCTCAAACATACAAAAACCACATAAGACGATGTTAACTTAAACTACAAATATTAAAAATAAAATATTGTGTTCAATATAAATAATAAATGTCAATACTACGTAAAGTTAGTTTACAATGTACATAAGTAATGGCTCTCGTTTTATGTTTAACATTACATTATTTATGGGTTTCAATTACGTTTCAAAATTAACTATGTTTTATAAATAACATAACATCAGGCCTGCTTTTCCCGAAAGGGTAGACAGATGTGTAAAATAAAAATAATAATAACTGGCTCGAGGCTCTCGTTAGACCTTTGGATCAAGGGCCTGATTCAGAAAGCAGTACTCCTCGATACGGTTCGTGTCGTGAGGAGGTTCCTGCCCGAGCCCTAACCACCGGCGGCGGCAGCTTGGACTATTCAAGAATATTTAAAAATATCTCTAATAAGAAAGAAAATGAATAAAAATCAATCTGCCTAGCCTTTTCCCAACTATGTTGGGGTCGGCTTCCAGTCTAACCGGATGCAGCTGAATACCAGTATTTTACATGGAGTGACTGCCTATCTGACCTCCACAATCCAGTAACTGGGTACTACGATACCCCTTGGTAAGACTGGTTGTCAGACTTTCGGGTTTCTGACGACCCGTAACGTCTGTCAAAGATCTACGAATGACAGCCGGGACCAACGGCTTAACGTGCTTTCCGAGGCACGGAGGAGTGTCGGTATGTAAAGATGGTCACCCATCCACGGACAACCTCGGCCAACGTAGCTTAACCTGATGGATCGACCCGTGCGGTCGTTATTACTTAGCCACGAGCTCCTCAAAGAAAGATGAAGAAAAAGAAAATTAATAAATGACATAATAATAATACATCCCATGCCGACTTCGGCTACGGTGACTGTTTTTGTTTCTAACGACTGTGAATATGTGTGAATATGGTGTGACAAATGTGTGTGATACATCACTATAGTAAGGTGGAGTGAAAATGTATGGAGATATTTTTTTTTTGTTTCTTTGTAATAGCATCCGTGGTAAAAGCTGCCTGTATGTTAACTATCATTTATGTATAATAATAGTTTGAGGTGCCCCAGCACGAAACAATTTTGAAAAAAAAAATTATAATTTGTTCATTTTTGATAGCCTCATTCAGATTTTGATGAGGTTTTTAAACATCTGAATGAGACTGTTAAAAAATAACGAAATTATAATTTTTTCAAAATTATTTCGTGCTGGGGCTCCTCGAACTATTATAATACATAAATGATAGTTAACATACTTCATTTACTCAAGCAGGCAGCTATTTACCACTATGCTATTACAAAGAAACAAAAAAAAAATATCTCCATACATTTTCACTCCACCCTAATGCATAGGTGCACATCTGTCACACTAGAGCCCACTTTAGGTGTATGGTGTTCGCCAGTTACGTAATGGGGCCCGTGACACTGATAAATTCCTAATTCAAAAACGCAATGACAGTTCTCCCCCCGACCCAAGTATCGCTCTATACCACGTTCAGAAATCGCAGACCTCCGGCCTCTTAAGCAACGAGGTAATCAACTATGTATTCTTTTGATAAAATAAATAAACAGGGGGACAACCACCACCTCTTAAAGCAGTATTATTTTCATTTTACTTCAGTGTGAGAAAGAGACGGAGCTATACAGGACGTCTAGCTCTATCTCTTTCCCACACTGAAGTAAGATTACAATAATACTGCTTTAAGAGGTGGTGGTCGAGCTCCAGGTATTTTTTTCTTAAGTGAAACTTGTGGTACTGACCTTCTGAGTTAGGTATTGACTGATTTCTAATTGTTACTGAACATTAACTTACTCGTTTATTTGAATCAGCAGCATTTCAAAACAGACGATAGTACGGAACCAATCCATTAGGTATTACAGAGTCTCAATTTGTCATGCGATGTGATCATAACAGTAGATATAGATAGGTCACACGCAAGATATTACAGCTAGTCAGCTAAAATTAAAAAAATACTATGTTTTTTCAAAGACAAAATTTGACTTTGTCTTGGCATTACGCACTTATGAATTGTCAAGGAATCAAGCTAACGTGCCCCTTCCAAATAGATGAAGTAGTATATTATTGGGCATTCTACCCCGCCTTCCATCCCATCGGCTCACTCCGTTCGCCTTGTCACTCTCGGTGGAGTAGAATGCCCAATAATATAAATGAAATCCTACATAGCAGGGGCGAAGCTTTCATACAACCCTATTTCTATCGGCTTCCCTTCGGGCCAACCACTCTTTTTAATGTCTACTATTGCCAAATAAAATGGTACACCTGTGTGTGTAACTGTGTATCACATCAAATTACATAACATTATATTTAAATACCAGTTTAATACAACATAAGATTAAAAACCTACAGGTTTTTGTCGTGAGTTTATGAGAACTGAACAATGTTTTCTTCGGCTTCCCTCTAATGAAAATTGTAGCTGCGCCACTGCTACATAGTGCAGTAGAATACTGGTTCGGTGCTTATTCCACCCGATGGAACGAAAAGTTTAAGTTTTAGTTACATAACGGTAAACGGTAGGTTTGCAGGGAGCGACCCAGTTGCAAACAAACGAGATTTTAAAAGTGGAATAGGGCTTAAACCACAAACTTTGTAGATCGATTTATATTATTGGGAGTTCTAGAACACTTTCCGTTCCACGTTCCGTTCGCAAACAAACGAAATTCAAAAAGTGGAGTAGCGCCCAAACCACACGTTGAAATATATTTCCGTTCCATCGGGTGGAATAGGCATACCCTAACAAATCTAAAAGTGAGTTCTAAAATCAAAAATTCGAAACATGTGACATCTACCAACCGGCACTGGGCCCGCGTGATAGATTACGGCCCACAGAGGCCCGTCTCCCAGCAGTGGGAACATTATAGGCTGATTATGAGTGGTATAGGCGCTGAACTGGAATAGGTGCTAAACCAGTATTTTACTGCACTATGTAGGATTTAATTTATATTATTGGGCATTCTACTCCACCGAGAGTGACGAGGCGAACGGAGTAAGCCGATGGGACGGAAGGTTCCTGCTGGTGGAAAATACAAAAATATTAATATCAACTAAATATTGTGTCGTACATAGATTGAGACAGCCGCAGTAAGTTACAGTGGTACTTGTGTCAGAGCTGAAAAGAACGGGAAAGAAACTCTCTGAACAAAGTCATGTCTAGGTCAAAATCAAAAGTCATTTATTCAAACTCTGCTGAGAATCAGCACTTTCCGAACGTCAAAAATTACATAAGACAGTCCCCCAAAACGCCCACCCTTCACCACGTCCGTATGCCTTAGCTGGGAAGAAGAAGTGGCGCAACAAACTCCTCTTTCTTAGACTCCCTTTTCTAGGTAGACAAGAAATCAAATTGTACGCACTCCACTCTCATCAGTTAGTGGTGGGAGTTGACAAAACCCTAGTTGCAGTAGTTTCTGGAAGCAAATTAAATATCCTTCTTGTTCAGGTTAAGTGTGATCATTCCAAAAATCATTGATATAATTGATTATAACTGCCTCGTTGGTCTAAAGGTCGCAAGCGCTATTGCTGCGCATAATAAAAGACAAATGCACAGCAAAAAAAATAGCTAAAAACTATAAAAACAATGCTTGTAATAGGTACCAAAAGGGCCTCAGCTTAGCATGTCAATGTACAAAAACCTGTATACCACCTGACATTGATTTGTGGTCTTGGGTTCGAGAGTCAGGTCGGGCAAAGCGTTTTTTTAATAACTATAACTTTTTTTTAATAATGTAATTAATTATTATTATACCATTTTAGAGTCTGCATTAATTGGACAAGTTTTAAATGTAATGGGTACCGACAGTGTAGGTATTTTTTCACACCATTTGCACCCCAAGTCACGTAACTTTCTAGAGATTCGAGTTGAATTTTTTTTAAAACACGTTTTTTCTTTAGTACCATTAAAATTATATTTACAAAGTTATTTTCACGCAATAGCACATTTGTATTCCGTAGTTATAAACAACCAAACAAAATAAAAAAAATAATGTCATGTCAATTTTTAAAAAAAGAATAAAAAAATATTTTATTCTGAGACCTATGGAAAATAATGGTTCAAATTGTGGCATGTGATAGCTGAATATACGGTGTATTGACGCCTTAATGTTGGACCACTATTTACGCCACAGCCTGTAAATAACTGGCTGCACACAAAATCTCGTATAATTTGTGTAGCTGCGCGAATCGTCAAAGTAAACCGAGTGGAATGGATTGCTATGGTGCCTGTAGACAATGCCAACACAAATCGTAATTATAAATTTCTTTGAATTTAACGAGTTGCTCGTACCTATTGCAGTTCGCATTACTGGGTATCACAAGGACGTTTTTGCAGTATCTAACTGATATTGTGATTGTTTATTATAGTCGTCCTTCGTTGTCGCGTAGAATTTTAATTTTATACCAAAACCTGTAAAATAAGATATTGTATTAGTTACTTAAAAGTACCTACACATTTTTGCATGCTAAATGGTAGAACGTACCAAGAACGAAACGTTATTTTAAAAAAAACCACCTGTATCCATTGATATGGTTTTTGAATATCAATGCCTGTAATCTACATTCTATGCAAATAAACAATTTCTATTCCATGCATATATGATGGATATGACCACGATATAAAATCCTCACGTCGTCACCTCTCTAAGCTATCTACTCGATTTTGAGGACGATTAAATAAATCGAACAGTTTCCCATTGGTCACTCCTTTTATCGCGTTGCCATTGTCGTGATATCTTCTCCTTCTTGCGTCCTTTTCTTCATCTACTCCAATCCAATGTCATTGAATCTGCTATAACTTGTGTAAAAAAATGCGCATGCAGCCCCATACACGTGATAGAAGTAAAACTTCTTATGGTTAAGAAGTTGGTTCCATTGGTATGGAATATGATTCAAAATAAAGAGCTGAATGCACTCTGGTAGTTTGCGGAGGGCTGTCCCTTACACCCTGTATAATTGGTAACTATATTTATTTATAATTTTTAATTACAATATACAAGATAACACTAATATATATATACATATATATATATATATATTATGTACAAGTATACAACAAAAAATTTAAAAAAAGAAGGGGGAAGAGCTCACTGGGCATCAAAAAATTCGTCCGCATCGCTGTCAATGGGAAAAGTGCCCAAAAGGCTGGCAGCATTGCCACGTTGGATGGCAATGCTGATTCTTTGGACTAAAAATAATTAAATTGAATATGATAAAGAGAATATTAGTGAATAAGGTGTTACTAGAAGTACAAACATACCCAGTAAGTACCCCTTTTCGTAAAGGTGTTTTTTGCTCGACCATGCGTCCATCCTGTTTAATTTAAATTAGTCTAATTCCTCTTACGTAAAATTGCGGCTGAAACGTGAATTTTCTACTAGATTCAAATACATACTACAATGTGTTTCCGTGTCGTTTACTTTTATTCCAGCTTTTAGTATGTTGTCCTCCCAATAACTGTCACATCACAACCTTCGTTATTTCTGAAAACAATAAGATTTAGGAATTTATTTATATCTATGTGGTTATAAAATTAAATTATACTTCCCGTTAATTCCTTGGTTAACAATTGTTAATTTGCATAGTCGTCAGACATGATTAATATTGACATTTTAATGGGCTCTAATTTTAAACAACGTTATAAAGATATAAAATAACCAAAGCCATTTCATGATTTCGAATTGAAACTTCCATCTTTTATTATTTATATTACGGCACGAAACAAGTTTCCATTTAATATTCTGACATCTAAGCACATAACACGTCACTAAATGAATTCAAAACTCTCACAATACGTTGTAATAATACGAGTGTATTATTTACTTATTTCAGCATACGAGGAGGGATCAAAAAGTAGTGAGAATGAGATAGAATATAATGACTATTGATAACATAATAATTTATTTTTCTACATAGTCTCCGAGTCTCTCTACACACCGAGTCCAGCGCTTTTCCAAGGCTTCAATCCCTTTAAAAAAAAAAAGTTTTGTCTTGGTCCTGCAAAAAGCTCTCCACGGTATCCATCACCTCGTTATCGTCTTGGTACCTGTTTTCCTCAACTTGGGAATTAAAGCTGCATAATATTGGTCTGTAATAGTGGTTCTACGCTCCAGGTAATCAATCAACAATACCCCTTTTGAGTCCCAAAATATTGAGGCCGTAACCTTGCCAGCCGATGCCACGGCACGAAACTTCTTCGGGGTCGGTAATGATGGCCGTTTCCATTGCGAAGATTGCTGTTTTGTCTCGGGATCAACATGATGGACCCATGTTTCGTCCATTGTTACGAAACGAGACAAAACGTTTTCAGAATCTTCTTGAAACTTGTCCAACAATATCTTCGAAATGTCAAGTCGATTTTGTTTCTGACTATCGGTTAACATTCTCGGCACCCATCTTGCGGAGACTTTTCTCATATTCAAAGATTGTTTCAATACGGATTGAATACTTCCATATGAAATGCCCGTTTCTTGAATTAAGTATCGGATGGTAACTCTTCGATCGCTCAATACAATTTTCTCGACTTTCGCAACATTTTCTTGGGTGACTGACGTCGATGAACGGCCGCAACGATGTTCGTCTTCCGTGCTCGTTCTCCCTACTCGAAATTGAGGAGCCCACCTTGCGACAGTGGAATACGGCGGAGCAGACTCTCTTAATGTTGCCTCCAAATCGCAATGAATCTCTTGCGTCGTTAACTTTTTTAAACAGAGCTATTTAATAACGGCTCGCACTTCGTTTTTCTCCATTTTCGAGAACACGTTCCGACACGAAGCAAACAAATGACTACATTCAGAAAAAAACAAAAGAGAATCGAAGATTTTTTTCTTTATTAATATTACAAATATGTATCTGAGCTATGCCTGCCAGTATTTTTTTTTCTTACCACCACGGAGTATGTCGTTCTCACTACTTTTTGATCCCTCCTCGTAGAAACAATTGAATTAAGGCGATACCAAAATAAATTGGGGGCTTTTTCGTAACGATTTATTTCACTATTACAGCATGTTTGTATATGGATATAATTTTATGATTCCTACATGTTTATTGACTATTTGATTAATACTCTGACTGATAACGCAATTGGGTTAAAATTTCCTCGAAAGAATTTAATTCCGAAAAGACCTTTAACTTTTTTTATTAATTCTAAAATCCTAAGTAATTTCAATGCAAAATTGCATTCAAAATGTGCGTATTAGGTAATTGAAAACTCTGACTGAAAATATTTTTGATAGATAACTTATTTATTTATTTATATACACTTTATTGTACGCCAGATTATATATTACATAGATACATTTTAAACTACAAAATACCTAACTTAATAACTTAATTTATTTTTAAACAATTTTTATTTGGTTTGGCGCTTACGTATTTTTTTTTATTTATTGACTCTGTCACTTTCTTATTTCCACCCAATTCGGTTTTCCTAGTTTCTACACATATATCACCTTAATTTAAAAAATCCTGATTCCCGCTAAGGTATCCTATTATCATCGTGATCGCCTTGCCTTTTCTCAACTAAATATAGTTGACTTGTTGAGTTGGTTAGCATGGCACCAATCCTGAAATCGCGAAAAAAAATCAGCTGGTCCCTACATTTTGACGAGTTAAAAAATGTAAGGAAGAGCTGATTTTTTTTTCGCGATTTCAGGGTTGGTGCCATAGTAAAAGTTGCTTGTTATCGTGTGTAAAATCATGTGTTTAAGTATCGGTCACTAATT
Source organism: Fissipunctia ypsillon (assembly GCA_947568875.1). NCBI lineage: Eukaryota > Metazoa > Arthropoda > Insecta > Lepidoptera > Noctuidae > Fissipunctia > Fissipunctia ypsillon. The sequence goes on from OX387649.1 coordinate 22,450,142, forward strand.
ACCAGTCACCCTATATACCTCATGATCAGATGCATCGAAAAAATTTGTTAGTCATAATCACAAGCCATCGAAAAAGTTAAACTGTTTTTATTTTGGCCTTCGGATTTACCCGTCTTGGTTCAAAGTTCTTGATCGCTTTATTTTGTGTCTACTTCTGATTTTTCCTTTTGTTAAAATATTTTATTTTTACACTAAAACTAATAAGTAGCGACGGCCAGTCATTCCTAAAATAAGAATCAGCCATATCGCTGCTCTTTATCTAATCTTTTATTATTTTACCTTAAAAATTAACAACCGGAAAAAGTTGAACAAATGGAGGAAGTTCTCACAAAAAATCTGCCAAAATGACATAACGTTTGTGCCGTCACCAAAATTAGCAACAGAAAGGAGACACAAGTTTTTGAGAAACGCTCGGACATACGTACTACCGACGTCTGCTAACTGTCAATCCTGGAAATTAGTTCAGCTTTAGAATAATTTGCGAATGAAAGAGATGGTGAAGGTTATTATGGTAAAATTGTATGACAATGGATGTTATCGTGTAACATGAGAGCGACAGGCGTGAATTGGGATTTAATTATTTAAATATTTTAATGGATACTATCATATTAGTACACGTGGTGATAAGGGCTACGGCTTGTCACCTCGACACTTGTTCAATGTTATTGTTGATTATGTTTTACCCTCGTACGGGAACTCGTCATAATTTTGACGCTTCGATTCATGTTGGCAACAAAAAGCCTGACCAACAGAAGGTCCCACACAGGCCTTAGAGGGGTGCTCCAGCAGGGTACTGGTGAAGTTTCGGGTTTTTATTCATTATTTAAAAATATTAAAAGAAATAAGAAAAAAAAACTAAACAAATTGTGAATTGTAATTGGTACAGTCACGAGCACTAATATGTATACACTGAGCAACTTTTAAAAGTCATTTTCTCCTACTGTATTGATTGTAACTTTATGTTGTTACGAAGATAGTATTTTGAAACCCATACTATTATGAAATGGTCTTATCTCAAAGTTTCAATCGTAATTCCACGAGAAAATCGCTTTTGAATTGTGCTAAGTGTATACATATTAGTGCTCGTGACTGTACACTAGTTTTTAAGTATATTGGATGTATCTCATATCTTCGTATCATTGTATTCAATTGTGGGTGAGCCAAATAAATAAAATAAATACGTCTTTCCTTTTTTTGGAACAAAATTCATGCCGAAATATTCAGCCTTTCCCAAAGTGGGCGATAACGCCCCCTTGTGAGCGCTGCAGGCCTAAAGGGGGCAGTAAGACACCCAGAAGAAAAATGGGGCGTTGTGTAGAGGCTTAGGGGGCGATTTGTAATTTCATCTAGGTAGTGGTTTTTAAGTAAGTTAAAAAAAATGGGGGCGCTAAAAAATAATTTATTCTCAATGTGGGCAGTAGACAAAATAAGTTTGGAAACCCCTGATCTACAATCTTCTTTAAACTTACGGTGTTTATGTGATTTGAGCGGAAGTAAACCCCTTAATTTATTAATAGCTTTGACCATACTACAAAAGACAGAACTTCAACCGCATCATCCTCCTGCCAAAAAGAACTTCTATCTCTAGACGCCCCGTAAGTACCTATGTGAAGATGCCAATCGTACCTAGATAACTTTTTCGCAAAAAGAAAACACTATAAAGTTTATTTCAGAAGTCGATGTCTTTGGATGTGTATTTTAGGTTTTTGCCACCGACTTCCAAAATTAAAGTTATTTTTCACTTTGTTGATTTTTTTTTTGGAAGTTAGTAGTTTTTTTTTTCACTTTTTCACTAAAAAGTGAAAAGTATTCAAATTCTCAAGTAAAGGTGTTGCCGATACATTTCCCAAGTACAGGCTGTTCAATTTTTGCCACCCTTACCTCTACAATTGTCAATTCCTAGATTATTATTTTAATATTTTTACAATCCAACAATTTGGTTGAAATTCTCATTTCTTTTTTTTTATTATTTATGTACTGGTTAGGGGTTGCGAACTGGGTGTTTTACCATAGAGTATCCCTTTACGCCCGACGGTTTTTTTTTTTCGAAATCAATGTTTTATAGCTTTATATACAGCGTAAGGAGCTAAAAAGCCCCGCGAAAATCATCGGAAAGATGTCGTATAGACTTCTTCCTGCAAAACATCAGAAAACCTCTTACAGAAATCTTTCTGATTTCCGTAAGACGGCTAAAAATCTGCCGTCCCAGGCTCAAGCTTACTCACCCTGCTGGTAAATCCGCCACTGTCCCGATAAGAGATCCGAAGAAGAAGGAGAATATTGATAACATAATTATTTACCATATGAGGTAACGTAACGTCACGCCTTGTTTCCCTGAAGGGTTGGTCAGAGATTTATCTACACCTCTGACCCATGGTTAAGTCCCATTTAATAGGCGGCGAGCCTATTAAATGGGACCAACTCGTGGGAGGAGCTCGTGGCTAAGTAATAACAGCCGCACGGGTCGATCCATCAGGTTAAGCTACGCTTGCCGGGGTTGTCCGTGGATGGGTGACCATCTTTACATACCGAGACTCCTCCGTGCCTCGGAAAGCACGTTAAGCCATTGATCCCGGCTGTCATTCGTAGATCTTTGACAGTCGTTACGGGTCGTCAGAAGACCGAAAGTCTGACAACCAGTCTTACCAAGGGGTATTGTAATACCCAGTTACAGGGTTGTGGAGGTCAGATAGGCAGTCGCTCCATGTAAAATACTGGTATTCAGCTGCATCCGGTTAGACTGGAAGCCGACCCCAACATAGTTGGGAAAAGGCTAGGCAGATTGATTGAGCCTATTACCACCAACCGGGCACAAATCCAGACTCCGGGCTGCTACTGGAAAAATCCAGATAGAAAAACCCAATATCACTTTGCCCGACCTGGGAATCGAACCCAGGACCTCATGCTCAGCAGTAGCGCTTGCGACCGCTAGACCAACGAGGCAGTCAAATTTCTGCAAATGACGTAAGTATTGAATTCCGATCCGCATTCAACAGATACGTCCTTTGCAGACAGACCTCGTAAGGTAAACCGCCGATACAAAATTCCTAAACCAGATTTCAAGGAAATCCTATACATAATACCTATTTAGAAGGTAGAAACAATAATTGTATTATTAAGTCCCACAAACGTTTTTATCGTTCAAACGGTTATGATGACTATGAATCATGATCAATAAACCACAGCTGTATGTAACCACAGAGTAAAATAATTGTATACTTTAACGTCACCGCATGTAATGCGTTTGTTTATTACCTATCTGCACTGTGGCGATGGCGTAATGACCGCTTTACTGTTTATTAATAGCCGTTAGGTCCCAATGGAAGTACCTACTAGAAGTAGATAGCTCCTTCTACTTACCACGTACCACATTAAAACCTTCTAGACTCGGCGTGACGGAATTAGTGTGTCAATATACACAAATAAATCAAATTGAATTGTCTGTTTGTAATGTCAAAATAACAACTTTTTACTAAATGCATATGAAAATATATACGGTACTTATAACAAAAAAGCAATTTTTAACATTTTTTACTGTCTGTTTGTTCCGGCTAATCTCCGAAACGGCTGAAGCCACTTTGATGGGACTGTCACTAACAGATAGCTGATGTTACGGGGAGTAACTTAGGCTACTTTCATTTTAGAAAAATAATTAGGGCTCCGCGCAAAAAAAAACCCATGAAATTGTGAACAAAGTCGGATTTGGAAAATTCTTTTTACATTCGGTAGCCCAATTCTCGAGGATAGTTATAGGCTATTTAACATCACGCTGGGACCCTTAGGAGCCGAGCAAAAAGAAAAAAGTCAGAACACTAAGCGAAAACGAGGTAACAACGAGGTAATAGGTTTATTAAACAGCAAGTCTATAATATTTTAGGTGGGAATATAAATCAATTTTATCCACTAAAAGTATTAGATAAACGATGGAACCTTTAAACGTTGAATAAAGGCTGACGCTCTCGTTGGGCAAAGCATTAACATCTGTATGCCGAAGCCTTCCGCGGCTTCCCGGACCATCCCGCGGTACGCTCAAGTCCCCTTGTGATGATATCAGCGAAATGTGAGTGGGCCCCCACTCACATTTCTTATGAAAATAAGATTCAAAATCATTTCCTCTTACGCAAATTATTTGCCATGTCATGCCGCGCCGTGCCGCCTGGTGAGCGCCGACCTTTTTGGCTGAATACGGTGGGAATGCAAGGTAAGACCAGTAAGTCTCTGGACCTACCTTATCATACCATACCACAGCGGCGAGGTGTGAGTTTTTGTAAGAGTGAAGCCGAAGCGAAGCCGGTTTTAACTTAGGTACTTACTTATCAATAAAGTAAAAATTATTAAGTATTTTCTTTACTGAATTTAACACCTTCTGTCGTCAAATAGCAGAAGCAAAAAGACGCTATAACTCTAGACAAACAAAACTTTCAATGTTTTAAAGAAATAAACTCAACTAAAGTAGGTATGTACCATCATTCTAAAATTATTACAGGATTATAAAGAATACAACATCTCGTTCTCCCTGACGCATTTTCCTATATCTGTCTCTATCGTACCCCGTTGTACAGCGGCTTGCTCTCGTCGTCTATATCTATCAAGGGGTGTCACGTGACCTAAAGTGACGTCATGATGGGATCGCTATTGTATCATTTTTTAGTTCCGGGTAGGCTAGGCTTCCCGGCTAGAGCGTGTGTTCTGTGGTTCCCGATTATGACGTTTTTGCGCCGGTTTATTTTAGAACATTTTTTTGTTGTTGTTGTAATTCAAAGCTAATAATGGGCGATTTTGTTGTTTGACTATTATGGTGAATTAAATACCCGTAATGTAACTATATTTTTTGGCAATTTGGCAATAGTAGACACTACGGACTGTGCTATTTTTCAATAGCGGTACATTGCTGATGCAAACGTTCCAAAGGAAGCCAGTAGGAATCGTGTTCTATGGTCCTTTCGGCACTGCCATATTATAGCATGCCAATGCAAATGCCATGTCATGCCATCCAAAAGCCACATACCTAACAAGCTAAGGTTGCTAAGCCTATCAGCAGGCCTGAGGGGAAATCGCCGTATTTTTTTTAATGGTCGCATCAGTAACAATCTATCAAAAATACCTTTCATGTACCGACATTGCAACTAATTTTGAATGTTTTTAAAAACGGGAAATAGCCTTCTGTACCTGTTCCCGTGAATGCAAAATAATCACTGGGCTCGATTTTACAATAACACTCTTGGCAGATAGGTATTTACTTTCCTAATTAATTGTTTTATTTACAACAAGGTACATTGTATTTTCCATATTGTAATTCTCCCGCACAATCTGTAGGTACCACCACACATGCTTTAGGTATCCAAATCCATAGCTTTAGGTTGTTGTACTGATATATAATAGCAATAACGCCAATTACCTACAAAGTACAGTGGCGAGGCTTGACATTTCGTAGGAGGGAAGCCGAAGAAGAAATTGTTTAGTCATACAAATACGGTTATCACGTTGTGGCGCCGGCTTATTTTGAACGATTTGTGTTGTTGTTGGAATATATATTACTTGGCAATCGTAGACATTACTGAATGTGGTATTATTCAATAGTGGTAGGTGAAGTTAATCTTTCCGATCCTCCAAAGGGAAGCCGGTAGGAATGGAGTTGTTAGCGCGCTTTGCCTCTGATAAAGTATATGTATACCTATTTAGAGATAGGTACGCTGCATGGGTTTTATTTTGGTAACAGTAAAAGCTCCTTCAAATATGTGCGACACGCGACGCGAATCGCAACAAAGGCACAAGCTCGTCGCGCGACACGCGGTGCCTTTGTGTCGCGTCGCGTGTCTCACCTGTTTGCAGGAACCTTAGCCGACGTTCGCACGCATGTAAATATATCGCGGCGATTTGTTTTCATGCACTGGATTTTTAACGCTCTGCTTAGCGCCGAGAGTTGAAAACCCTACAGTTTTTTCGACGCGCTTGTATGCACTCTGTTGGATTTTTATTAATGCTCGGCTCAACACCGAGAGTTGAAAATCCAATGCGCGATAAAATCTATCGAAGTGCGAATATCTATCGGCTTACAGAGTCCAGTGTTAACCCTTCGTCCTACTAAACGCTTGGTGAAGGGTACATCGAAAAAGCATTCATCATCACCATTTCAGCCCGAAATCATCTACCACTGGGTATCGGCCACCTTCTCCTTCTGTCATTTTCCGCGGTTCCACATATGCCATGAGTCCCTCGTCCAGATATTTTCTGCAACTCTGACAATGTCGGCTGCCCAACACATTTTGCCCTGAATATTATAACCTTTATTCACGAAGTTGGTATTCCCCAAGTATATCTAGGTGGGAACTTATATACAAGGTGTATAGAACAGCCCTCCGTAGACTGATGGGGTGAATTCAATATGTCATACTAAGACGACCGGTACATGAAATTATTTCAGGAACATTACGGGAATCCAGTAAACCTTTTTTTTTATTACCTCACACGCAATGTTTCGCTATCGTGGTAAAACGCGCGTAGCGAACGGCAACGCAACGAGCCTTCGGCCGCCTAGTATTTCAACATCCATTGCTGATTTTTTATTTTAGCTGTTTTATTGACATAAATGGAGTGCTACGTACAGATAATGTAATTTTACATTGAAATAAAGGTATAGTAACTGAATATACGATTAAAAAAATGAAAATTTTCCTGAGAATATTTCCGGTACAATATGATTAAAAATAAGGAGCTGAATGCACCCTGTTAGTTTGCGGAGGGCTGTCCCTTACACCCTGTATTTATATCAACAAATTCAGGTAAGAAATGCCTCATTCACCCGATCATTGAATCAATGCAAATAAAACGCATAAAGCGTAAGAACTCACGCGCATCCTTCATCGGTATCGGTATCGCTTCAATGTGCACACGTGCGTAAGGTTGCTACTGATATAACGTGATGTTCCCATAAACATGACGTATGAGTAACTACTCATCGGTTTCCAACAACAGTGTTGATTATTAGGAGGGGCAGCTGTTCTGCCGGATCCTTCAACCAAGCGGAAGTGCATGATATAGTTGGCGGCACGAGTCGTGAGCACAAACTCTACTCTTAAACCTAACGAATCTTGTTTCCTATCACGACAGGTTGCACACGGGTGGGAGCAATGAAATCAATATATGATTAAACATATTTTTAAACAGATAGAGACGAGGGCAGTTAAAGTTAAGATGGAATTTGTGCTCACAACTCGTGCCGGCTATTATACCTTACCCTTACTGATCCGTTTACGCGTTACTGAGCACCTAAGACAGATTCCTTGAAATTCCTCGTTACTATTCTCGTAAAATCGTGACTCATGTAGACCATCGTGGGGTATCTTTGTCTTAAGACCTTTCGTTATGTCCCCAAAAACTATTCATCGAAAAGTGAAGTTTATTCGACTTATCCCCCTGCTCCGCTTCTTTCCACACTGTTTGTTTGAAATATTCAAAGGTCAACCAGACTAGATAGAAACATACTGAACCATAACCTAATTGTAACCACAACATACCTACGTACCATAAGCAATTACCCTCATGGTAATAGGTTACCCACAATGATTTCCTAATCATCAATTCGACGCACTACCAACTACTAGGTATACTATTATGCATCACGTGTCATTGTAATCGAAAAGATATTGCGAATCACTTCAGATGATTCACTTAAAAATTATAAGGAAACCGCTCACAGTTACCAAGAAGTTCAATAATAATTCATTATTGAAGAAACCGGGTGACGAATTCTAAGGCTTTCTTCACAGCTGTTATCAACTACTATGTAATTTCATTAAAATTAAAACAAACATAAATAAACGAACTAATGAAGAATTTTTGCACCTATTAATTAGATACTTAGGTGAAGGTCGTCAGACACAATCTACTTAATTAAAATAAAAGCCCGTTATACTTAATAGGCAACTAACTGTATTGATTGTACGAAAACATTAGCAACGCCATCGATGAGCAGCGCTAGTTTCGTAGACATCGCTCATTTCACTATCGTAACGCTATTAGGTAAAGTAGTGTAGTACCTAGTTAAACTCCTTGTTTCTTTAACCTAGAAACCTGAATGAAGTGCTCTTATCGATATGTTAATAACATATTTGTTTCAGAATGAATTAACAACATGACGCTCTCAACGAGCCGGCAACAGTTCCTGGCGTATGAATCCCAAACACCAGAAGATATTCATTATGGAAGAAAAGGGGGAATCTTTGTGTCCAACTGCATTTGTGTCACTTTCATCATTTTTGCAGTTGTAATCGCAGTCATAGTGGGCGTCATTGTGCATTTTGTCACCTACTTCAAGGTAAGTCCGAGCTTAATCACGTCATTTATTTATGTTCGTAGGTACCTACTAGGTACTATATAAAAATGTGTTCAAGCCGCCTGTTATCTAATCTGCCACCAACTCCATGAGACGTTGCCCGATTTCAAGTTCAATTGCTATCTTGTAATAATATTTCTTATCAACTCTAATTAAAAGCTACCGTCTTCTACATGTATTTTTATCGAACTTTAATTCCGCAGTTACACGCTATTCCAAGCCTTTTGCGGATGGAAGCGGTATAAAAAATCATAATCAAAACTACTTTGTCCGGAGTAAACGCGATCTTTGCCAGTTGGTTGGGACTTGGGCTAAGCTCTGAAAAAAAAAATAAACGTCAAAATGACAATCGATCTTTGAGTGGTTGAAAGTGTGCGGTGTTTAGCGAATATTTTAAATAAATTATTAAAACACCAATTAATTTTATCGATAATGCAAAAATGAGAAACTTTTATTAGAGAGCTTAAAGTTTTCTGTAATACTTCTGCATTTTATAACCTGTGATATTTTTAGTTAACGCACAAAATGTTTTTGAAAACATTTTTCGTGTTATTTATATTTAATGGTGTTATTATTAGTGGAGATCAGAAAGTAAGTTTATAGCATTTCCTCTTATTCTTACAATAGCACTGTGTTGTAACTTCTCACAATTTTGGGTCTTTTTAGGAAAGTTTAATAGCAACAACTGTTAACAATATTAAATTCATGACTTTTCACATGTTTAAGTATGTATTACTTTTTAAAAGTAGCCTTTTGGCTGGAAATTATTTTGCACCATAATGCTTGTAATGTTGTGATAATAATCAAATATCTTGTGATAATAAATCAAGTGTAAAATCATTAAATCTGTCCCTAAAGTTAGTCTATTTCATTCAACGCTAACTTCTCTAATTATTTTTTACTGCACACTGCTAAAGACTATTGACTCATTTCGTGTGTAATCTCTGGTAAACTGTGAAAGCTTACCCAAAGTATATTTCTAATGTAATAAAAATGTTTTCTTGTTACAGGTCTCACAAAAAACTGTAGACTTTTGGGATGAAACTGAACCTTTTGGACAAACAAATTCACCATCACCTGACCTCAGACTCCCTTCTACCGTAGTGCCGAGTTTTTACAGACTAAAACTAAAAGCTGAACTAGAAAACTCAACATACTCCGGCGACATATACATAACTATACGGGCCAGTAGGAGTGTCAAGGAAATAATATTACATTCTAAGAACCTCAGTATTAGTAGCAATGCTAAGCTTACAGAACAAATATATGAAAAAGTCGAGACTTTACGGTCTCCTAAAGTCAAACGAGAGGTGAGTGAGGCTACGGTAACAGCAACGGACAATGCTACGGCCACCGATGTTCGTACAACTACAGCAGCTGCAGATCAAAATTCTACAACTGCAACTGTGTCAGAAATAACTCCAGTTGTCAGCAATGTGGCAACTTTAAGAACTGAAACAACACAAGCACCCCTACCAGCTGATACAGAAATCACCCGCAGTGCAGTACGGACCATAAGAATACTGTCCATAATGGAAGGAACTGGAGACAGACTGATACTGTCATTAGAGTCTGCATTGAAAGCTAACGTAGACTACGTATTGCAGCTGTCCTTTGAAGGAAAGATCTCCAATTCAATGACTGGATTTTACAAGAGCACATATATTAATTATAAGCATGAAGTCAAGTAAGTTTTTTTCTTTGCATATTAATATTGGTATGTCCATCAATTACTTGGTAGTTATTTGGATAATTCAATTGAATATCACCAACATTATGGAAGTCATTAGGAAAACTGCATGACAAAAAACTCAGTAACAGTTAATAACATTTAATAGGTGTCATTTAAGTAAATCCCTTGAAGTATTGTTGTCTGTGAATAGTCGCTGAAATACCCTATTTTCCCTACTAGTTAATTGCATAGGGTTTTTTCATATAATGTTTTAGTATCATAGAAATTTTGAGCATATTATAAATCAATGAAAATAAACCGGCAATTTATCTTAGTCATGTAAATATAGTAGATAAAAATCTACTTCTGTGTCAAACTAGGTAAACAAAATATGACTTAATACTAGAGATTGATTAGTAAAAACCGTGCCTTCTCATTCAGAAATTGTAGGACTGATAAATCTTAGCTGAATCATTTTCTTAAGTGACTTGCAGAATTCATTCATAAATATTACTTAATTGGTGCAATAGTTGGTTGTATGTGAAAGATACGGAGACAATTCTTAATTGTTGATGAAAAGGCAAACGGAACAAATACCCATGAAAACATGGACATCAGTTCCTCGCCGTGGCTTCTAGATATTTTTCTATGTGGGGGTACTTACCCATGTACCAAATACCTACTCTTACCCCAAAGGCTAGGCAAATTTAGAAAACTGCAATCGAGCAGCAGTTGCCTGCTTCATTCCAAATTTGCAAAACAAAACTCAGACCCCACAAATATCGATGCAGGAAGTACAGGAACATCTTCTCACTAAAAATATAACAAAATTCTTATCTTTCAGAAACCTAGGGGTCACCCAGTTCGAGCCAACGTCGGCGCGGTCTGCGTTTCCTTGTTTCGACGAGCCAGCTTTCAAGGCCAAGTTCGAAATCAGTATTGGTCATCCAGAAACTGTCACTGCCTTGTCAAATATGAAGATTGTTACACAGGAACCTATGTAAGTAATGTTTTTATTGCAAAGTTGATTAAAAAAGTAGCCGTTGCTCCCTAGTTGAGAAAAAGCTAGGCAGATGATAATGAAGTAAAACATAATTGAAAGCGAATTAGCCTGATCACTATGTTTAGGCGAATTTAGTCTTACATCATCACTGTGTTTAGGCGAAAATGAGTTGTGTTTCTAAGGCACCAGATGGCACTTATCATTTTGGCCCAATAGGAAAGCACTAACATCTTCAGGGCTTTGAAAATACCATGCTTTTGAAAGTAATATAGAAGCTTGGGATTCCTGGTGACATAAACACTAGATCGAAAAAAAAAAACTCGAACGATAAAACAAAGTTAATTCTCATTCACTGCAGGAACCCTAAAGTGACCAAGTGACGAAGAGCAACTATAAAATCGATTGAGTATGCCTCAACGCACAAATTGTTTTATTAATCACTACACACAGATATGGCAATGTGTACTCTCTTAATCAAGTTTTTTAATTAGTTAATATCGAAACGTGTAACTCATTTTTCCAAGAAATCACATCAATGGTACACACAATTTGGTTTACAAAATGAAAGAAATCAATTTATTTTACGTAGTTTTCTTGATAAATACCAGTTTTGTACTAAACCACAATTTTAGAATATCGATCAAATAGAACCCTATTGAGCTGTTTTTGCAAATTATGGTTCGCTATTTACTTCAACAAAATGGATGGGACGAGCATTCAAGCAGTCGGCAACTTGAAGACAAAAGACTGCATCCCCGCAGGGTAATCAAATACCAATATTCAATTAAGATCACCTATTGCGAGGGAGAGTCATCAAAAGACGGCGCCAGAAAACCTTGACAACATGCATATAAAATTTCTGCTTATCAACACCTCTGGTGGACCAAATATGTATTTATAAAGACAGTACCTACTATCACACAATTTCTTCTTCCGACAGTCCCGAACAACCCGGCTGGCAATGGACCCACTTCGACAGATCAGTCAGCATGTCAACCTACCTAGTCGCATTCGTACTCTCAGACTTCAAATCTTTAGAGACCAGCTACACGAGCAAAGACAACGTCACCATCCCTATCAGGATATGGACGAGACCTGAACTCATTGCGAAGGCGAAATACGCGTCAACCATTACGCCGAAACTTCTCGCGTATTACGAAGATGTTTTCGGAGTGCCATACGCGTTAGATAAGATGGATTTGATCGCTATTCCCGACTTCTCCAGCGGCGCTATGGAGAATTGGGGGCTGGTCACTTTCAGGTGAGTTTTGTCATATTGTAATTTCCCTTGCCCGTTTGTAAATTTAGTTCTCATTTCATTAAAGCCAGCGAACTGTCCTTGATAGATATTATCTGGTTCCAAACCACAGCTATGCTTGTAAAAAAAAATGCCAAAAACACTTCGTGGTTAATTTAGATTTAGACCAGTGGTTCCCAAAGTGGTCCAGGTGGACCCCCAGGAGTCCATGGGAGACTCGATGGGTGTCTACGTTGGCATGACAAAAGCGAGCGGTAAGCGAGGGTACACGAAAATTTATCTGCTTTCGATAGTTAAGAACTAAAATGTTGGCTTGACTTTACCTATCAATGTAGGCAGATAATATTTTAAGAAGCTCAGCGACTGTTACTTGTAAAAACTTGCATATTCAATATTCAGTACAACGTGTCGAGACACTTGTAGTGTGTGTGCTTGCAATCTTGCATGAACTTGTTTGATTCTTCACCAATATAAATACGAATGCCAAGGATAAACGTTGGTTGGCCAACTTTACTTTTTTGACATCCACTCACAGCACAATCAATTAAGTAATTAACCAATCAATTCTCACTTTTTTTTTCGAAAACTATAAATTCGTGGTGGGTGGGAACTCAGCCGCAACGCAAATTTCCATAGTTAGATCTAATCTTCACATTTTTTGTCGAATTTTGGGAAAATGGTAGAAATGTAGCTCTGCAGAAGTCCACCGGAACCAGCAAAATTTTGAAAGTGGTCTATGAGAAAAAAAGTCTGGGAACCTCTGATTTAGACCCATTTTTGACAGTAGGTAGTCCGTAGTATCGCCCTACGATAAAAGTTTTTAAACTATCACGACATGTATGGCCAACATATTTGTCAAACACGACACATATATCGGGCAATTTTGATTGACACGTTTCTATTGGACCACGCGCCCAGCTTCACCTAGTTATAACCAGCTGGCTTGAGAGATGAAAGGAAGATGTAATCGCATCAGTAGCGAAGCTACAACTTCCATTAAAGGGAAGCCGAAGAAAAAATTGTTCATTTCTCATAAACTCAATATAACATCATTTTAATATGGTAATATATCAAAAATGTAAGTCATTCCTTTAATTTAACGCCTATATAACTATAGAATACGCGTTTTTATAAATCTTATTATCTTATGATTTTGTATTATATACCTGTGATATGACTATGTATGTAGATACTATATTATTTAGTAAAAGTTAACTCAAGTACAGTCGTTGTTCCGAAGGGAAGCCGGTAGGAATGACGTTGTATGAAGCCGTCGCCACTGAATCGCATAGGTACCATTGCGGACGTTTGCGGTAGACAACTTTTCAACCATATTACCTTAGTAATAAGGTCAGAGTTTCTTTTGTAACAGGTCGACTCGTTATGCTTAAGGGGGAAGCGCCAGGTAGCCCACGAAATTCAATCTTTCTTATGTTTTTTTGCAATTTGCAAGTCAGTATTAAGTTGTATGTTGATTAAAGTATCATTCGCGATCGTAACAAATATGCATTTACAGAATTATAATCATCAAAATCAGTAATACAACTCTATAAGTTTGTATAAGTAATCCTAATTGTCAAGATTCCATGAAATAGTCATTCAATAGAATTTCCTGGTCTTAAAGAGTTGTATTCATGACTTTAATTATTATAATTCTGTAAATACATACTTTTTACGGTCGCGAATCGTATTTTGTTCAATATGCAATCTAATACTGACTTGCAAATTGCAAAAAACGTAAGAAAATTTGAATTTCCCGGGCTACTAACTTTGCAGACTATTATTATATTTAGAATACACCTATGTATAAAATGTTATGTCACGCGAACAATGAGGTAAACTCAGGTAAACGCAATGACGTCAATAATGACATAATGATCTAAATTCCTATTGTTTTACAAACGTGATACGAAGAGTTCAGTTACTTTTGCGACTTAATGAATTGTGGTTTATAAGTTATTATGGAAAGTCTATTAAAATCCTTGTTTCCAATTATTGGTGTTATTTCCACTTAAACAAATACCAACTTTATGCTAGCGTAATTTAAATTTATTTTAGAATAACAGGTACTATTGAAAAAGTCATAAAAGTCAAAAATATGATAGTCATTAAAGATGCAGCGCAAACTAAACCTTAAATGTAGAAATTAAAGATATTTTCCAAATACAAGTCATAGTTGTTTGTTTTTTTTTATATATTTTTAGAAACTATTAAATGGCGAACGCAGAATATTTTTTCATTTCACATTGAGATTACGAAAGATTCGAAGAATTTTGACGCCTAAAAATTTTTGTAAACTTTGCTTGGTACCTTGCTTGGTGTCTGCAAGCAACCTGTTGCACATTGATAAACACAGACAGGTAAAGTTAGTGTTAACCAATACTGGTTAAAACCAGTAATCTTACTAATATTATAAATGCGAAAGTTAGTGAGGATGGATGGATGGATGGATGTTTGTTACTTTTTCACACAAAAACGACTGAACGGATTTGGATGAAATTTGGCACATAGATAGTTTATAACCTGGATTAACATATAGGATATTTTTAATCGCGATATCTCTACGGGATCGAGACTTATGCGGGTGAAACCTCGGGGCACTGCTAGTATTATAAATGCGAAAGTTAGTGAGGATGGATGGATGGATGTTTGTTACTCTTTCACGCAAAAACTACTGAACGGATTTGGATGAAATTTGGCACACAGATACTTTATAACCTGGATTAACATATAGAATACTTTTTATCCCGATATACCTACGGGATCAAGTCTTATACGGGTGAAACCGCGAGGCGCTGCAAGTATAATAATATTTTACACACAGTTTCTTGACGCATGCGTAACATCGATCTAATCGCTGTAGAATTTTAACTCGGCGTAGCGATAGGAAACTGTTTTTAACGCCTTTTAACAAGTTTCAGTAGCCATACAGAACTAAGAGAGCGTAAGTTAAAGTAGTATGTATTTTAATAAAAGTATATTTTTTCATTATTTAGCTTGGTCATGCACGGGACCTCGTCTGCGAAGTGTTCAAGATGTTGGTTCTCTTTGGTGAATCTAAACGAGACGATGACTCATTTCATTAGTGACCGATAAGACCAGTTGTAAATCCAAATCACGTTGCACTATTGACTCTTGGTACATAGTCGAAATCCATCTATAGCTACTAACTACATAGACAAACGAACTGCCCACATGGTTTTAATCAAACAATCGATTAGTATTTTAAATCAAACTCAAGGTTGAAACAGTGTGCCAGTGCTATTGCACTGCTGTTAAATATTTGACTGTCAGTCATAAGACAGAAGATGGCGTCCACTACAATGAGCAGTCAATTGAGAAATGGCCATATTTTTTATTCAATTAGCTGGTGAATAGTTTTCACAATTTGTTGCTAATAGCAAAACAATGCTTTTTAACCGACTTCAAAAAAGGGAGGAGGTTCTATATTCGTCTGTGTTTTTTTTTTTGTATGTTTATCGATATTTTCGTCAATTGTGGACCAATTTTGAAAGTTATTTTTTCATTTGGTACTACAGGAAGCTCGCCGCGGTGGTCCCGTATAAATTTTATTAACTTTGCGTGGGTAGGTTTTGAGTTAGCTTCGATACGTATTTTTCCTACTTAGTCTTATGTGGATGATGTTCTAATAACATCTGTCACTGTTATTTACATAGCAGGTAACGGTATTCGAATTTGTGTGGGGTAGGTATCACAACTAAAAAGTGAAAAATAAAAACTTGTTTACAATAAAAAAACAACCGACTTCCAAAGAAAACACTAAAAAGTGAAAAATAACTTTAATTTCGGAAGTCGGTGGCAAAAAATGAAAATACAAAACCAAAGACACTCACTTGCCAAATGAAAGTAATTTTTCACTTTTTAGTGTTTTTTTTTTTGTCATCATAACTCTTCTCACCATGGACCGATCGCTATTATTTGCATGGAAAAGACATGCAGCACCATGCCCTAAGCAATGCTAGATAAGCCTATCTCAAAACACTAACACTATTCTTCCACTGAAGTCGAAAAGGCCGGTAACAGTTTCTGACAAGGCCATCTCCTCATTTACATCATGTACCCTTTTGCCATACAATGTCAGTGGAAATGGTTTAACGTTATCTAAATCGTTATGAGTTTTGACGTATTTGAAGGTCGTTAACAACCACTTAACCTAGGGTAATTATACTTTACTGGTTCCTTATCACCGGACAAGATAGCTGAAGTTGTAAATATATTGTAATATAGATACAGATTATTTTTTTGTGGCGTCTTTACACTTGTCTATCAGAAAACTAGGATAATGTAGGGGTTATCATAGAATGTTGTCTAATAAAAAGTGGTCTAAAAGAACATTATCTACCATCACATGGTACCTATAACACGTACCCTGATTTCTATAAGCCTTCTTTTTTTTTAACTATAAGATCTTTTTATTTTAAGAAAAAACAACTATTATTAATAAAATAACAAAATTATATCCTAACTTAACTAAAACTATTCACAAACTAAAATATGGCGTCGAAAAATTCCTCCGCATAAAGAAAGAAGAAGAAAGAAAAATAGGTTTATTTGTTACAGAAACACGTGCATACAAAACGATAAGAATAATCAGAAATATAAAACAAAATAGAACCACATTATAATCAGGAGCTCAAAACAGAAATAGTCGGAAGCTGCACGTCATGACTGTGACAAGAAGGCTTCCACTCAGCATGATGCTGTGCTATAAGGGACCCACAGCACAGCGCTGATTTTCAGTGGTTACCCGAAAAAGCATCACTGTCAACTGGTAATGTACCTAAGAGACTGGCGGCATTGCCACGTTGTATAGCAATGCTTAGCCTCTGGCCAAGGTAAAAGCCGGCCCTTGGGTCATGGGAAATGTCAACTAACCGTTTAGAGATTTCGTTAAACAAACCATGAGCGCTCGGACCCCACGGCCCGAGGGTTTCAACCCCAAACGGCTCGAAAATATAATTACCGATAAGGTTATTATACTTTCGCCGCTTGAGGTTTTCCGCAGCCGCAGCAGCAGCGCCAGCACAGCACGCCGAGCCGGGAAGATGGGATGGCGCAAGAGTGTCGACACAAGTTGCGTCCCACACTAAAGGCCTACCCACCTTCCATGGAAATAAAGACATGCCGTCCGGTCTCTTGCCATCGTCGCGTGCCAAGCCATTGGATTCTAATACAGCTGGGACGCCGACGGTGACAAGAGCCCGTCGGATGATGTCATTAATGTTCGCGTGCCGCGCTATGCGACCCGCACTTCGGCTGCAAGACAGGCCGTGGTGTCCGAGGCTGTTGACAACTTCGCCACAGTGACAGCGATGAGGAGGCCCTTGTTTGATAGCTCAGTTCTTGTGAAAGATTATAGGCATTTTAACATCACGCTAGCTAGGACCCTTAGGAGCCGAGCAAGAAGAAAAAAAGTTAAAAAAAAACACTAGGCGAAAACAAAGTAATAGCGCGGGCAGACGATGCGATGCAACGGGGTGGGTCCGGGGAACAAAAAATTTCACGCAGACGTAGTCGCGGGCAGAAGCTAGTCTCACTAATAAATGTGACCTGTTTTACGCTAACTAATTTTGTTGACGTCTACTGCTACAAGAGTTTCTCTTGAAAGTTCCGTTTATATTTAAATTTTTATATAATATTTCTCCGGCAGAGAAACAACCCTACTTTTCGACGAAGACGAAAGCGTTCCCCGCGACAAACAGAACGTAGCCATCGACATAGCTCACGAGCTCGCTCACCAGTGGTTCGGAAACCTCGTCACTATGAAGTGGTGGACCGATCTCTGGCTCAACGAGGGATTCGCGACTTATATCGAGTATGTTGGAGTAGACCATGTAAGTACAATTCGTCAAAATAGTAACAAAATCTTCCTAAAACATTAGCTTCTTTTACTGAGTGTACGACTAAACGCCGACAGACTGAACAACGACAAGACTTTACTTCGACGAGACTATTCACCAACAGGACACTTCGCCGACAGGGCATAATATAATATACATACATAATCTAGGTACATTAATACCTTATGTCTGATAGCAGGTCGACGGAGCCCCGCTGCGCGGGTGTCCTATTTCTGTGTGTAGGGTTTAAAGGAACCTAACCAAACCGAACCTCGGGGTACTTGTCGGCGAAGAGTCGGCAGGTCGGCTTACACCATACGTTTGTCTAATAGACATTGGAAATTCACCATTCCCAATTTGACATAACATAGATAAAAATACCAGACAGAATCTGATATTGCTTTTACGTAGAAAAATTGTACTGTGCGAACTATTCTCATCTAAAATCAGCTTGTTTTAAATACCTTTTGCTTTACCCAGGTGGAACCCGAATGGAACATGTTCGAATCCTTCTCCCGGGACAAAATGGACCTCCTTCGTTCCGACGCGCTCAAGAACACCTCTCCTGTATCTCGGAAAGTAGAGGACGCTTCAGAGATATCGCAGAAGTTTGACGAAATATCGTATACTAAGGGAGCTAATCTTATTAGGATGCTGAACCATACGATTTCTGAGGACCTGTTCCATAAGGGATTGGTTATCTATTTGAATCAGTGGTGAGTAACATACCATAATATTATGAAACATTGTAAAGTTTTAGTTTTACATGCACTGAAAAACTTTTAAAAATCTCAAGAATTCAAATTGCTTTTATATTTGATTTGCGTGTATTTTGTGATTGGGAAGCTGTAATTAAAAATAGAATCTCAATAAATATAATAGTATGTAGCGCTAAACGCCGAGTCTTGCGATAGTCGCGGGCATAAAATGGGAGCAAGTTGACATGAGACTCAAATCCTATAGTAACATTTACCGTGCTGCTTGCACATTTTATGAGCGAGTCTGCGTCCAGCCTTGGCGTTTTGTATTGGTAAAATGTCTTGTCCCCTGCATACTACCACACCCCTGTATACACCTTTTATATGAGAGTCCACTTTTTGGAACGAAGTTCTTTTACGCGGCTTGCAGTAGGAATAAACTGGCAGAAAGCGTTCATACTTGTATGTCCTCTCCATGCTACTTTCTTCTTTCGAATTCACACTTTCTCTCTCTCGATAGAGAGAGAGAGCAAGTGTGAATTTGGTCAAAATGAAAATCCAAAATTTTCAAATGTTTCGTCATGGGTGTCGTTTTCATAATATTCGATGGTGCTAAAGCTGATAGTGGGGTCAAAACGTAAATCCAAAATGGCGGCTGCAAAACTTTCCTAATTTTTCGTCATGGATGTCGTTTTCATAGTTTTCGAGGGTGCTAAAGCTGATAGTGGGGTCAAAGTGTAAATCCAAGATGGCGGCGATAAAAATTTTCTAATTATTCGTCATGGGTGTCGTTTTCATAGTTTTCGAGGGTGCTAAAGCCGATAGTGACGTCAAAATGTAAATCCAAGGTGGTGGCTGCGAAAATGTTGTTTTAATTAAATCATACATGAAAAGGAACTTCGTTCCTGACGGGGGTCCGCCCACCGCACATGTTTTTTTTTATTATCCTATAATGTGTCCTAGTGCTGGGCAAAGGCAAATTCCACTTTAACGTATTTTAATCATCACTTAATTCTTCACCAGGAAATACACAAACGCTGAAGAGAACGACCTCTGGTACGCGATGGCCAAGGCTACTCCATCAGACCCGTCACTGAAAGACCTCAACGTGGTCGACTTCATGAACTCTTGGACCAAGCAAGCCGGGTACCCCGTCGTTATTGTTAACAGGAACTACGAGAAGGGAGATGTTCAGTTTGAGCAGGTATGAGTAAAGATAGTCATTATCATCTGCTTTAACTTATGTCCCAATAAAGCTAGAGTTGGTTTCAAGTCTACCCAGATGCAATTTTTATATGCAGTTGCACCATCATAAAAGGGATGATGCCTGGGTAAAAGAAAAGTAATTCTATTTAGTCCGTCAGTGAGATAATAAAAAAATATTAGACACGTATTTTTTGCTTTATCATATTAATAAATAATTACTTACTAAAAACGCATTAAAGTTGGGAATGGGGCGTCGCTACGTCACAACTTAGTATAAAATCAAACAAAGCATGACGTCATGCCACATTTTCACTCAATGTATCGCCGTAATCTATTGATTATTAAAAAAAAATTAAAATGCGTGTCCAATATTTTTTAATAATCTACCTGACGGACAAGAAAAATTTTCTTTCACTTGTTGTATAATCTACTATTAGTCATTATCCTTATTCCACTGCCCGATTTCTGTGCAATACTAGTTCGAGAAGTCGTCTGAAGAAACCATAATGTTCTACGACGAGATTTTTGACTGCATGATTTTATGCAACGTTTTTTACGCTGAGAACAACTGCTCTTGTAATCAGCTTAACTAAAACTTAAACTCTTAGAATGGCTAATGAACCAATAATTGATCCATAATAGTAGCCAGAAATGCTGACAAAGCAGTTAAATTGACTTAAATCTAGATCCTTAATAAAAAAAAAAAAATTAAAAAATTTCTTCTTTAACTGACTTCAAAAAAACGAGAAGGTTCTCAGTTCGTCGGTTTTTTTTTTATGTTGGTTCTCCGATTACTCGAAGACGACTGAACCGATTTAGAAAATTATTTTTTT
Source organism: Fissipunctia ypsillon (assembly GCA_947568875.1). Classification (NCBI taxonomy): domain Eukaryota; kingdom Metazoa; phylum Arthropoda; class Insecta; order Lepidoptera; family Noctuidae; genus Fissipunctia; species Fissipunctia ypsillon. The sequence goes on from OX387649.1 coordinate 22,471,008, forward strand.
GTTTGTAAGGGTTATACTTCCTAGGTGGTCCCATATAAATTTTAGTGAAAAATAACTTTAATTTTGGAAGTCGATGGCAAAAATCACAAATATAAAAAAGACAGACTTGCGAACTTAAAATTATTTTTCAATTTGTAGTGTTTTTTTTTTTTGTAAAAAGTTTTTATTTTTTATATCAGCCTATTGCATTGTATCAAAACTTAAATAAATTAGTAATAATCACCCATTGTTCCACAGCGCCTCTTCACCTCCGCAACAGACCCCTACCAGAAGATGATAGATCAACTCTGGCACATTCCCATCAGCTACACCATTGTGGACTCGCCCTTAGACACGTGGACCACTAAGCCCAAGTCCTGGCTCAAAGGACGCATCAGTACTGCCAATGTACCCATCAATGCTACCCAAGCATTGTACGTTAATGTTGATGCTATCGGTAAGTTTTGAAACCTGTTGAAGTTCATTCATACCAGCTAATTCACATACTTAAACTAAATTGATCAATTAAGTTATGTCGCGTGTCAGGACAGTTTGATACCTAGAATCGATCATACAACGCAGTCCAATAGATAAGTTTTCTGTCCAGTTGCTGTGTATTTGAATCAATCTGTTTCTAAAATACTATTTTCCCAATTTTCTAAAATATTATTGTGTTCAGAATATTATGGTGTATTTAAAGAACTTTTATTAGTTACCTGCCGATTTTGCTGACGGTACCATCCTAAAAGAGTTGAAATCAGGGGGACAAACCTTCTATCCACTCAATATCGTGACTAGAAAAAGATGATACCTCCTTAGGGCCTTAACACACTGGCGATTTGCGAGCGTGTTTCCAGCAAAGCGATTTGTGAACGTTCTCGCCGCGTTTGCGTAACACAAGAGAGAGAGAGAGAGACAAGCGAGTGTACAATATTATGAAAACGCGGCGAACACGCTGCGCACTCATGGCGTGCTCGCTACGAACACGCAGCAAGCACGTTCACAAATCGCTTCGCTGGAAACACGCTCGCAAATCGTTAGTGTGATAAAGCCCTTACCCTCTCATTACCTTTCTCTATCTCACTAAGACCATTATTTATATACTCAAACTTAATTTCCCAGGCTACTACCGAGTAAACTACGACAAGAAGAACTGGCAGTTACTAAGCGAAGCTCTGAAGGCCGGCAGCATAAAGTCCCCCATTACAAAGTCACAGCTCATCGACGATGCCTTCAATCTAGCCAAAGTTTCCCAGCTGAACTATAGTTATGCACTGGGTTTGACCACCTGTGTCATCAACGGTGAAGACTCGAAGATGGTCTGGGATCTTTTGTTGAATAATATGGCGTTTTTGAAGCATAATTTAAGGGCGACGTCTGGATATGTGCACTTCCAGGTCAGTTGGTGTTTTGTTTTCTCATGCTTGTCTTATCCTAGATTATTGGGCTAACGTAAAAGGCCCGACGGGCTGTTCACAATGATGTGCTGGTGTCTATGCTTATGTATTGAAGTGAATGTTGGGTGTGGCTAAAGAAGCATGAAAGTAGAATAAATACTGTGGAAATGCGTTCCTTGCAATGTGTGGCGTGACTATGAATGATAGACTGAGGAATGATGTGATAAGGCAACGGTGCGGTTTAAAAGAAGATGTAATGACATTGAAAAGAGTATGCTTAGATGGTTTGGTCATGTTGAGAGGATGAATGAAAGTCGACTAACAAAAGGTATTTACACGGCAGATGTGAGTGTACATGCCCGGAGGGGACGCCCTAGGTGGACATATAATTATAGTGATCTTATTGGTGATGTTCTTCAGAAAGGTCAGGTGCGTAGTACTCGCAACCGGCGTGCGTGTATGACCAGATGTATGAACGTAAATGAGACAAAAGGAGTATGTAAGGATCGTAGCAGCTGGCGTTCTGTAGTTTCTGCCTACCCCCATGGGAAGAAAGCGTGAGTTTATGTATCTAACGAGTCGCAAATAAAACTAGTAGGCAAAACCGCCCTTACTGCTTCGAAATAGAGGCGCTTTCAAATTCATATTGCTATCATGGACGTGTCGGTTGACTGTAGGTACTGGGAGGGCTAAATAATAATGATGATTATAAAATAGAGTTGCTCCCAATGCAGCCAGCAGTGGCGAAGAGTGAAAGACTTCATATGGAAAGCATCGCCACGTGCAGCTATTTACCGCTGCGGCAGTCGCCCGAAAGCGAGCGATGAGAGCATAGCGAAAATTAAAAAAAAAATACCAAGAAATTAAATTATAATTACCATTACTATATTTTCTTTTCCAGGATTACATGCGAATAATCCTAGCTAAACAGCTAGAACGCGTCAACTACGGCCTTTCCAAACCTAAAGACGACAACGAAGCGTTCCTTATAGAGAACCTTGTAATGTGGGAGTGTTACGTCGAGTCACCGCGTTGCCTCAACTGGGCTCGAGAGCAGTTCAACAACTGGACCAAACAGGCTGATGTTAATAATAACCCGTGAGTAATAGTAATAATAATATATACGACTTAGCGGGATTGTCCTGACAGCCGTGGAATACCTCTCCACTCTTAAGCACCTCAGGACATGTTGCCCCCTTGTCGCTACGACACTATGTGCTAGCGACCATTTTTTGGGGCCCGTTATTGAGTGTGCAAGTCCCCCCCTGCCATTTTATCTATGTATTTTATATAAAATATTGGTCAGGCAGAAGCCATAGCTTTTCCATAGTTATAGATAACCACCCAAACCCTTAATCCAATAACTTTGTTTCCATATCCTGCAATAGTCCTACACCAACCGGGGCTTGTCCTTGGATGCACTTGCATAGTGCGTACAGGGATAATCGTTGGTTGGTGCCTCATTTTATTAAAAACGTCTAACGAGCTCCTGCGAGTTGGCTTCGGCCCCTACGCCTTCCAAAGGTCCGGGCCCCCAGGGTCCCGAGAATTATCAAGACCCGTAAATACTAATAATAACAGATGTAATCATAATAGAACCCCGGCGAAGTATAATAAACATGAATTCAAAATTAAATCATAGAGACGCACGGAAGAAAAAAGACCAAACGTTATGGCAGGCCAAGTCCAAAGTTATTTCAGTCCTCGATTTTATTACCCGACTGCGGTGAAGCCAGAAAAGGATCCCAGCATCCCCAGCTATCTCCGCTCCCTAGTATACAGCATGTTTTTATATTTATTGTTATTATTTATGTTTTCCCAGCATCCCCAGCTACCTCGCTCCCTAGTATACAGCATGTTTTTATATTTATTGTTATTATTTATGTTTTCCCAGCATCCCCAGCTACCTCGCTCCCTAGTATACAGCATGTTTTTATATTTATTGTTATTATTTATGTTTTCCCAGCATCCCCAGCTACCTCGCTCCCTAGTATACAGCATGTTTTTATATTTATTGTTATTATTTATGTTTTCCCAGCATCCCCAGCTACCTCGCTCCCTAGTATACAGCATGTTTTTATATTTATTGTTATTATTTATGTTTTCCCAGCATCCCCAGCTACCTCGCTCCCTAGTATACAGCATGTTTTTATATTTATTGTTATTATTTATGTTTTCCCAGCATCCCCAGCTACCTCGCTCCCTAGTATACAGCATGTTTTTATATTTATTGTTATTATTTATGTTTTCCCAGCATCCCCAGCTACCTCGCTCCCTAGTATACAGCATGTTTTTATATTTATTGTTATTATTTATGTTTTCCCAGCATCCCCAGCTACCTCGCTCCCTAGTATACAGCATGTTTTTATATTTATTGTTATTATTTATGTTTTCCCAGCATCCCCAGCTACCTCGCTCCCTAGTATACAGCATGTTTTTATATTTATTGTTATTATTTATGTTTTCCCAGCATCCCCAGCTACCTCGCTCCCTAGTATACAGCATGTTTTTATATTTATTGTTATTATTTATGTTTTCCCAGCATCCCCAGCTACCTCGCTCCCTAGTATACAGCATGTTTTTATATTTATTGTTATTATTTATGTTTTCCCAGCATCCCCAGCTACCTCGCTCCCTAGTATACAGCATGTTTTTATATTTATTGTTATTATTTATGTTTTCCCAGCATCCCCAGCTACCTCGCTCCCTAGTATACAGCATGTTTTTATATTTATTGTTATTATTTATGTTTTCCCAGCATCCCCAGCTACCTCGCTCCCTAGTATACAGCATGTTTTTATATTTATTGTTATTATTTATGTTTTCCCAGCATCCCCAGCTACCTCGCTCCCTAGTATACAGCATGTTTTTATATTTATTGTTATTATTTATGTTTTCCCAGCATCCCCAGCTACCTCGCTCCCTAGTATACAGCATGTTTTTATATTTATTGTTATTATTTATGTTTTCCCAGCATCCCCAGCTACCTCGCTCCCTAGTATACAGCATGTTTTTATATTTATTGTTATTATTTATGTTTTCCCAGCATCCCCAGCTACCTCGCTCCCTAGTATACAGCATGTTTTTATATTTATTGTTATTATTTATGTTTTCCCAGCATCCCCAGCTACCTCGCTCCCTAGTATACAGCATGTTTTTATATTTATTGTTATTATTTATGTTTTCCCAGCATCCCCAGCTACCTCGCTCCCTAGTATACAGCATGTTTTTATATTTATTGTTATTATTTATGTTTTCCCAGCATCCCCAGCTACCTCGCTCCCTAGTATACAGCATGTTTTTATATTTATTGTTATTATTTATGTTTTCCCAGCATCCCCAGCTACCTCGCTCCCTAGTATACAGCATGTTTTTATATTTATTGTTATTATTTATGTTTTCCCAGCATCCCCAGCTACCTCGCTCCCTAGTATACAGCATGTTTTTATATTTATTGTTATTATTTATGTTTTCCCAGCATCCCCAGCTACCTCGCTCCCTAGTATACAGCATGTTTTTATATTTATTGTTATTATTTATGTTTTCCCAGCATCCCCAGCTACCTCGCTCCCTAGTATACAGCATGTTTTTATATTTATTGTTATTATTTATGTTTTCCCAGCATCCCCAGCTACCTCGCTCCCTAGTATACAGCATGTTTTTATATTTATTGTTATTATTTATGTTTTCCCAGCATCCCCAGCTACCTCGCTCCCTAGTATACAGCATGTTTTTATATTTATTGTTATTATTTATGTTTTCCCAGCATCCCCAGCTACCTCGCTCCCTAGTATACAGCATGTTTTTATATTTATTGTTATTATTTATGTTTTCCCAGCATCCCCAGCTACCTCGCTCCCTAGTATACAGCATGTTTTTATATTTATTGTTATTATTTATGTTTTCCCAGCATCCCCAGCTACCTCGCTCCCTAGTATACAGCATGTTTTTATATTTATTGTTATTATTTATGTTTTCCCAGCATCCCCAGCTACCTCGCTCCCTAGTATACAGCATGTTTTTATATTTATTGTTATTATTTATGTTTTCCCAGCATCCCCAGCTACCTCGCTCCCTAGTATACAGCATGTTTTTATATTTATTGTTATTATTTATGTTTTCCCAGCATCCCCAGCTACCTCGCTCCCTAGTATACAGCATGTTTTTATATTTATTGTTATTATTTATGTTTTCCCAGCATCCCCAGCTACCTCGCTCCCTAGTATACAGCATGTTTTTATATTTATTGTTATTATTTATGTTTTCCCAGCATCCCCAGCTACCTCGCTCCCTAGTATACAGCATGTTTTTATATTTATTGTTATTATTTATGTTTTCCCAGCATCCCCAGCTACCTCGCTCCCTAGTATACAGCATGTTTTTATATTTATTGTTATTATTTATGTTTTCCCAGCATCCCCAGCTACCTCGCTCCCTAGTATACAGCATGTTTTTATATTTATTGTTATTATTTATGTTTTCCCAGCATCCCCAGCTACCTCGCTCCCTAGTATACAGCATGTTTTTATATTTATTGTTATTATTTATGTTTTCCCAGCATCCCCAGCTACCTCGCTCCCTAGTATACAGCATGTTTTTATATTTATTGTTATTATTTATGTTTTCCCAGCATCCCCAGCTACCTCGCTCCCTAGTATACAGCATGTTTTTATATTTATTGTTATTATTTATGTTTTCCCAGCATCCCCAGCTACCTCGCTCCCTAGTATACAGCATGTTTTTATATTTATTGTTATTATTTATGTTTTCCCAGCATCCCCAGCTACCTCGCTCCCTAGTATACAGCATGTTTTTATATTTATTGTTATTATTTATGTTTTCCCAGCATCCCCAGCTACCTCGCTCCCTAGTATACAGCATGTTTTTATATTTATTGTTATTATTTATGTTTTCCCAGCATCCCCAGCTACCTCGCTCCCTAGTATACAGCATGTTTTTATATTTATTGTTATTATTTATGTTTTCCCAGCATCCCCAGCTACCTCGCTCCCTAGTATACAGCATGTTTTTATATTTATTGTTATTATTTATGTTTTCCCAGCATCCCCAGCTACCTCGCTCCCTAGTATACAGCATGTTTTTATATTTATTGTTATTATTTATGTTTTCCCAGCATCCCCAGCTACCTCGCTCCCTAGTATACAGCATGTTTTTATATTTATTGTTATTATTTATGTTTTCCCAGCATCCCCAGCTACCTCGCTCCCTAGTATACAGCATGTTTTTATATTTATTGTTATTATTTATGTTTTCCCAGCATCCCCAGCTACCTCGCTCCCTAGTATACAGCATGTTTTTATATTTATTGTTATTATTTATGTTTTCCCAGCATCCCCAGCTACCTCGCTCCCTAGTATACAGCATGTTTTTATATTTATTGTTATTATTTATGTTTTCCCAGCATCCCCAGCTACCTCGCTCCCTAGTATACAGCATGTTTTTATATTTATTGTTATTATTTATGTTTTCCCAGCATCCCCAGCTACCTCGCTCCCTAGTATACAGCATGTTTTTATATTTATTGTTATTATTTATGTTTTCCCAGCATCCCCAGCTACCTCGCTCCCTAGTATACAGCATGTTTTTATATTTATTGTTATTATTTATGTTTTCCCAGCATCCCCAGCTACCTCGCTCCCTAGTATACAGCATGTTTTTATATTTATTGTTATTATTTATGTTTTCCCAGCATCCCCAGCTACCTCGCTCCCTAGTATACAGCATGTTTTTATATTTATTGTTATTATTTATGTTTTCCCAGCATCCCCAGCTACCTCGCTCCCTAGTATACAGCATGTTTTTATATTTATTGTTATTATTTATGTTTTCCCAGCATCCCCAGCTACCTCGCTCCCTAGTATACAGCATGTTTTTATATTTATTGTTATTATTTATGTTTTCCCAGCATCCCCAGCTACCTCGCTCCCTAGTATACAGCATGTTTTTATATTTATTGTTATTATTTATGTTTTCCCAGCATCCCCAGCTACCTCGCTCCCTAGTATACAGCATGTTTTTATATTTATTGTTATTATTTATGTTTTCCCAGCATCCCCAGCTACCTCGCTCCCTAGTATACAGCATGTTTTTATATTTATTGTTATTATTTATGTTTTCCCAGCATCCCCAGCTACCTCGCTCCCTAGTATACAGCATGTTTTTATATTTATTGTTATTATTTATGTTTTCCCAGCATCCCCAGCTACCTCGCTCCCTAGTATACAGCATGTTTTTATATTTATTGTTATTATTTATGTTTTCCCAGCATCCCCAGCTACCTCGCTCCCTAGTATACAGCATGTTTTTATATTTATTGTTATTATTTATGTTTTCCCAGCATCCCCAGCTACCTCGCTCCCTAGTATACAGCATGTTTTTATATTTATTGTTATTATTTATGTTTTCCCAGCATCCCCAGCTACCTCGCTCCCTAGTATACAGCATGTTTTTATATTTATTGTTATTATTTATGTTTTCCCAGCATCCCCAGCTACCTCGCTCCCTAGTATACAGCATGTTTTTATATTTATTGTTATTATTTATGTTTTCCCAGCATCCCCAGCTACCTCGCTCCCTAGTATACAGCATGTTTTTATATTTATTGTTATTATTTATGTTTTCCCAGCATCCCCAGCTACCTCGCTCCCTAGTATACAGCATGTTTTTATATTTATTGTTATTATTTATGTTTTCCCAGCATCCCCAGCTACCTCGCTCCCTAGTATACAGCATGTTTTTATATTTATTGTTATTATTTATGTTTTCCCAGCATCCCCAGCTACCTCGCTCCCTAGTATACAGCATGTTTTTATATTTATTGTTATTATTTATGTTTTCCCAGCATCCCCAGCTACCTCGCTCCCTAGTATACAGCATGTTTTTATATTTATTGTTATTATTTATGTTTTCCCAGCATCCCCAGCTACCTCGCTCCCTAGTATACAGCATGTTTTTATATTTATTGTTATTATTTATGTTTTCCCAGCATCCCCAGCTACCTCGCTCCCTAGTATACAGCATGTTTTTATATTTATTGTTATTATTTATGTTTTCCCAGCATCCCCAGCTACCTCGCTCCCTAGTATACAGCATGTTTTTATATTTATTGTTATTATTTATGTTTTCCCAGCATCCCCAGCTACCTCGCTCCCTAGTATACAGCATGTTTTTATATTTATTGTTATTATTTATGTTTTCCCAGCATCCCCAGCTACCTCGCTCCCTAGTATACAGCATGTTTTTATATTTATTGTTATTATTTATGTTTTCCCAGCATCCCCAGCTACCTCGCTCCCTAGTATACAGCATGTTTTTATATTTATTGTTATTATTTATGTTTTCCCAGCATCCCCAGCTACCTCGCTCCCTAGTATACAGCATGTTTTTATATTTATTGTTATTATTTATGTTTTCCCAGCATCCCCAGCTACCTCGCTCCCTAGTATACAGCATGTTTTTATATTTATTGTTATTATTTATGTTTTCCCAGCATCCCCAGCTACCTCGCTCCCTAGTATACAGCATGTTTTTATATTTATTGTTATTATTTATGTTTTCCCAGCATCCCCAGCTACCTCGCTCCCTAGTATACAGCATGTTTTTATATTTATTGTTATTATTTATGTTTTCCCAGCATCCCCAGCTACCTCGCTCCCTAGTATACAGCATGTTTTTATATTTATTGTTATTATTTATGTTTTCCCAGCATCCCCAGCTACCTCGCTCCCTAGTATACAGCATGTTTTTATATTTATTGTTATTATTTATGTTTTCCCAGCATCCCCAGCTACCTCGCTCCCTAGTATACAGCATGTTTTTATATTTATTGTTATTATTTATGTTTTCCCAGCATCCCCAGCTATCTCCGCTCCCTAGTATACAGCATGTTTTTATATTTATTGTTATTATTTATGTTTTCCCAGCATCCCCAGCTACCTCCGCTCGCTCGTCTACAACATGGTGCTTCGTCACGGCGGACGCACAGAGTTCGACTTCTTATGGAACGTGTTCATGAATTCCACCGACCCCAACGTAAAGAGTCTCATCATCAACAACCTGCCCAGCACCAGGGAAGAGTCGCTTATTACTATGTGAGTATACTCTATTTTTTACCCGACGGCGGCTAAGAGGAAGGATTATTATTTATTTATTTATATATTCTCGCACTGGAACGCCATACAGCAATTACACCAACGGAGCAAAGATACTTCATGTGCTGCTTGCCATCCATCCTGTGCGCGGTGGACATCGAATGGGCGGCGATGGATCACGCATGTTCACACAGCGTCACGAAACTTTCCATAGTTCCATAACCATTCACATCGCGCACATTCTTTGCGATTTTTTTGAGACTCAATGAATGTTAAAATAAATACATTAAAATTGAAAAAACGGAAATTTTTTACGTGTTCCTGTATGACAGATGACAAAAGATCGATTATGAATCTTACTGTATATTATGTATGTAATATGATGTGAGTATTGTAGCCTCATACAGCCTAAACTACTGTGCCGATTTTATCAAATGAGGTGTCTCTGGATGGATTTTGATCCAGAGTTCTCTAGGATATATGACGTCACTAGACCCATCTCATATCTCAATTATATTTCCCAGTCGGATTTTTATTTTATTGCGGGTCATAGTCAGCTGTATTTACGTGTCATTTTCAAATAATATTTCAATTAAAAGTATTTTTAACCGTTCCTTTTCGTCATAACTATTCATAAAGTATCATTTACATTCCTCAGTCAAACTTAGCTTGACCAAAAAAACAACACATAAACTACAATCCCGAAAAGTACTTATTTTTCCTTTTTTTCTCAGGCTTCTCGAAAAATCCCTATCGGAGATCCCCAAGCAGTACGCAGTAGCGGCGTGGAGCGTAGAAGCCCCGATAGGCACGCGCCTGGCGCAAGACTTCCTGCTGCAGAACTTCCACCAAGTGTACAACAAGTTCACAGAGATGGACGCCTTCACGTTCCCCGCAGTGTTGAGTGGATCCTTCGGGTTTATTTCCACGGAGGAACAGCTTAGCAGGGTAAGTTTCACCTTAATGAGACGATTTAAGGTTCAAAATTTAAAAAATGTAATCTTCTGTATATTCAAATAAAATTAACAGCTATTATTTTATCTCCGTCTCTTTCTTGTTCTACTAGAGAGAAAAAGATAAATATTGCCTAAACTAAGTTTTGTTTGTACCCAAAAGAATCAGCACGTAAAGTATGATCAAGGAACTGATATGTTTCAGAAATATACTGCTCTAAACTTCTGGAATCCTAATCCATTTTATCTTCTGTTAAACTCCATGTCATTATTTTTTACTTTGTTTAACCAATCACAGCAGAGTATAGAGGGCAGTGGTGGCCCAGTGAAAACATCGTGAGGAAACCGGCATGTCCTAGAACCAAAATTTCGAAGACATGTGACATCTACCAACCCGCACTGGGCCCGCGTGGTGGATCTCACCGAGAAGAGGCCTGTGTCCCAGCAGTGGGAACATTATAGGCTGATTAAGCTTATGCTTAATCACAGCAGTTAACATAGCATTGTCCAACAGGTTTATAAACCATAGAATTTTTCAAGTTAAGTCAGTTGACATTTTAAATAAATTACACGTGCTAAATATCACTCTTTCTACCTTCTAGTTAAAAAGCTTCGCGCTCAAACACAAGGAGCAGCTGATGCCGATGTCTCAGACCCTACAGAAGTTAGTAGACACAGCCACCTTCAGGATCGACTGGCTCAGGAAACACGCCGCTGGTATCAGCAAGTGGTTCCAGGATTATGTTTCTGGTACGTAATAATAAGCGGACAGTTGTGTAGAATGAAAATCTTGTTTTCTGTTGGTTGTAGATTTGCTGGTTAACCGACTTCTACAAGGTGTTTATTTTTTTTGTCATAACCCTAGGCTATGAATGAGACCACATCAAAGAATCAATTGGCATATGAATTATTTTTCAACTATATTTTTTTTTGTTTTCATTTTCATACGAAATAATTCAACAAAGTCAGGATTACCTTTACGTGACATATGACAACGTCGCTTTTTCTTAGCTTTAATTATGAATGATTGGTATGAATGAAAATGAATTACTCGTATTTATCAATGAAACTTAGATGATTCAAAAGGGTATTATGAACTTGTATTGATGATTTTTATGATTATAATTCTATAAATAAATATTTGTTACGGTCGCGAATCAAATTTAGATCAACATACAACTTGATACTGACCTGTGGTGCTATTCTGTAAAGATCCCACCGTGAAGTGAGCGTGATGTGAACTGTCATCACACCTTACTCTACTAGGGATTGAGCTCACTTCAAACTCACTTCACCTAAGTGTTCACGGTGTGATGTTTACAGAATAGATCGGCTGTAACAAAAAACGTAAGAAATTTTTATTCCGCGGGCTACCCTGACGCTTTCGTCTAACAGCTGAACCCAATAAACTTATTTTCAGTAAAAGACAGATCGCTATTGATGGTAGACAGTATAATGCTATCTGTCCTTAATTCAGGCCGGTAAGATTCCATAATCTCTTATAGATTATTGGGACGTTAAAACCATAGGTTTTTCTATATCCAGTATGCCAAAACTGGTGATAGATAGGTTATTGGGTTCGGCCTTAATAGATTAGCATCATCTGCGGGTAAAATCTTCTTATGAAACTGTCATAAGGGGAGCTACCAATACTAGCGTTTATTTATAAGCGTTGCCTAAAGTAAGCTAATGATTAACATCTGCTTAGCCATACATGTTTTTGACGTTTAAACGTCTTCTAACTATAAGCAACTTTTAACACACCACAGTATTTCTTACCCAAATAATTCGTTTTTCAATGATAACATATCATTTGGCTATAAAATCCTAGGATTTATAATTTCTAGTGAAATAGGCGTTAAACCATGATTTTAAGTAAGCTTCTATCAGAGGGGCAATTCCCGTAATATTATGAACGTTCACAGTCTGATCTGTCTCAATATGTCAAAAATACCTGTAATTTAATGTAAACGCGGCAAAAGGAGTATGTAAGGATCGTAGCAGGTGGCGTCCTGTAGTTACCTAGTCTGGCCTACCCCCATGGGAAGAAGGCGTGAGTTTATGTATGTATGTACCTATAATTTCTCTGCATTTTTGACATTTGACCGATTTTAATTACGGGGGCTTCGGTTGTTTTCTGCTGTCTACAATTATATGATTTATTTCTTCTTCTTTCCACAGGCAAATCCGATCTATCACAAGTAACTCTCGTCCCACCTACTCCAATCGCTCGCACCGACAACACAACCTCTGACGTCACAGCTCCCTCTGACGCCACTACTGCTGCGACCAACGTCACTGCGCCTGCGACCGATGCTCCTGCGACCAAGTAATATTATGTCCACACTCGTAGGTAGATGTAACTGGATATAGAGTAAACGTTCCTATGTAGATAGATTTGAGGGTCACCCTGTGTCCTAACCTAAATGTCGCATGAATACGTGATTACGCGATCATTTATCGTTTACATGAATTATGACGTATAAACGCGACTAGATTGATCGCGCGAGTACGTCATATTCATATAAACTAGCGCGACGATCGCGAACTCGCGCGACTATCGTTCTTGGTTAGGGTGCGGCCTTAACCGCAGACCATTTAATTTTAAAAGATACGAGTGTTCTAACGTGATTTAATTTCGGCATGCCAAAGATGACCATCGTCCACAGTAATTTAAATACACCGGTTTCAATCCTCACCTTAGTTTAGGTGAATAAAGTTGAGTTTTAATTATTTCACATCAATGGTCTGCGCTGTACCTTTGGCAGAGTTAAGTAGATGTTCGCACGGACGTAAAAATATCGCGCACTGGATTTTCAACTCTCGGTGTTGAGCCGAGCATTTAGAATCCAACAGTGTGCATTCCAGCGCGTCTATAAAACAAACTGTTGGATTTTCAACTCTCGGCGATAAGGAGAGCGTTGAAAATGCAGTGCGCGAAAAAAAATCGCCGCGATATTTTTACGTCCGTGCGATCGTTGGCTTATGTAAAAGTCTACTTACATTTGATTAGACAACTCAATTGTGATAAGTAGCGGTTACCGCTTTACGTCAGGTAAATAAAGCAAATGTTTCTTAGAAGAGCGGTGGCCGCACATAACGGACGCAGTGACGGCTGTCATGAGAATTATGGCAGTGGCAAAGATTTAAATCGATAGATTCGCCCTACCGCGTCAAAAGATAGTCGCGTTTCTGTTTTGTTCGGACACCTCTGACACACACTGACGCAGTGGCAGTGAGTGTGGTTGATTGTCATGGAAACGCTATTTAATGATGACGTATGAGCTCCAGTATGGACACACACGTGACTAAGTACGGCGAGGGTAAATCTGGCGATTTAAATCTTTGGGCAGCGGAGTTTGACTTTACGGTGTCAAAAATGTTCTAGGAAAACACCAACTTCATAATTAACGTTTCAGTGACGTCACTCGTCGGTAAATTTCAAACGCTAACGTGGTGGCCGCTCTTTTAGGAGACCGTAGCTTAACCAGCAATTTATGTCTCATACTTAAATAAAAATACCTAGTAACATTGATCCGTAATCATTTAACTCCTTTGTCATATTGAGAATGTCTATCCAACTCGAAATAAGGATCTCACATTAACAAAGTTACGGCCAAAATTAATTACAAAACCTTAAAATTAAATTGGAAAAAATACGAAGCCTAGGATGAACGCAGCCAGAGAGGCACCGAGTTTCAACCAGAATTTTCGTTGAAACAATTTGTATTTCACTATTCACAATAGTATGAATAAACATGATGTAAAAATAGAGCTTAAACTGTTGGTAAAGTAATATAATTAATTGTATTTTACAGTATATACCTAAGAAGCGAGCTAGTCGCTAAAATATAGGTCTCCGATTATAATAAAAAAACAAATCATGTCTTCCTTTTGTGTTTCATAAACTTTTACGTATAACAACGTAAATCAAACCATAATCTTATGTGTAATACACAACATGAATTATATCTACATAGAGGTATTACAATAGGAATGATGCCTGGGTAAAAAAAAAGAAATTCTATTTAGTCCGTCAATCAGATAATAAAAAAATATTAGACACGTATTTTTTGCCTCATCGTATTAATAAAAAAATACCTAGATAAAACGCATTAAAGTTGGGGAATGGGGGCTCGCTACGTCACAGCTAAGTACAAAATCTAACGAGGCGTGACGTCATGCCACATTTTAACTCACTCTAACTTCACTCGTGTCCAATGTTTTTTTTAATAATCTACCTGACGGATAAATAAAAATGTTTTGTCATCAATCCTATTACACTTACTTTGTAAAAGGCTCTTCGTCAGACAAATTCACATACTCATATAATATTACTTCTCTGTAATATGGATAGTATGTTTGAGATTTGGTACTGACGAAAATATATGTAAATAAAATTAAGCATAATCGGTAAAGTTACAATCGATAATCGCTACGAGTATCGATTCTTTTTAGTGCAATTTATTTTCTTAATCGATATTTTGAAGCAAATGTCTTTGCTCTATTTCTATCCATTAATGTATTTACTTAAGATATTATTTATTAGCATTTATAGCTTTTAAAGTGTGTATTTTATATTATAATATTTGCCAAATTAGATAGTGCTTATGTGAAGCCAAAGCTAAATATATAATGTCACAAAAATAAAAATATTTTACTAGAATATATTATTCGGCAAAATCATTGTACTTATTGATTAATTTTAATAAAAGTATCGATAAATTAATTATTTTTAAAATATCCAAAATGTTGGTTTTGTATTTAAGCATCACGTTTTAGAATTAGTACAATTAAATATATTTTATGTTACCATAATGTTGTGTGGCCATACTATAAAATTATGATCTAGATACTGGATCTGTATACGAAATACGCACAAGATTTTAAATTAGCCTGGTTAAGTTACACCTGTTAAGTCTAATAACAGCCGACAAAAATAATGCGTATTTAGCCTAAGAAAAACGGCAAGTTGTCTAAAATTAATTAAATAAAATTAAAATGTGGAAAGTTTTGAAAGTCGGTATACAATGTAAGTAAGATGGTATGGAAAAAATATGGATAAAATTGGATGGAGTCGGAAAAACGTTTATAAAACTCTCAATAGTAGAAGGTACCATTAAAAATACAAATATAATTAACAAAATAAAGTTTAAAACTAAATGAGCGATAACATAAAATAAATTAAACGCATAACCCTAGTTAAGAGTTTAACTCTAGGGATAAATTATGCGAAGTTAAGGTGTTCGTATAAGAACACCATTATAAATTACGCCTTACATTCCTTTGTCGTTTGTATTTATTAATTACAGTTGGCAACACAATCTACTTAAACATTCTACTTTTAAACCTACTTTTAATGCCTCTAGAAATAAATGTATCAATGTGTGCTGTGCTATGTACTTTTATACCAAAAATATCTAGAAAAAGTTTAAATTGCGTTGCTGACTGTAGGTAAACGTCTACATTATTATTTATATAATTGTTCCTATTTATAATTTGAAACCACTCGAATTTAGATAATCTTATTTGTTAAACTATATTTGTCTAAACTTTTAAGTGTTCTCTTTAAATGTTTGCATGTGAAGGCTTATGTTGAATAAATAATTTAATTATTATACAAGTATTTTATTACACCACTTCAAAAGTCCTGATAGGTAAATACTAGAGATAGTTTAAATGTACCGAGTTATACACAAAGTTCAGAACTAAGCAGAAAAACTTAAAATGTGAGTGTATGTCATAAATTCTGTTTGTAAGCCGACAATGACTCATCACCTGCCTAGCCTTTTCTCAAATGTCCAGTCTAACCGGTTCCGATGAATACCAGTATTTGACACGAAGCGACTGCCTAATTGACCTCCACAATGCAGTTACTGGGTAACATGATAAGACTTTGGCAAGACTGGTTGTCAGACTTTCGGGCTTCAAACTATCCGTAATGTCTATCAAAGACCTAGAATGACGGCTGAGATCAACAGCTTCAAAGACGTGCTTTCTTAGGGTCGGAAAAATCTGTGCATACAGCGGGGTAATTGCATAGCACACTCTACAGTACACGGCTTTCATTTTGAAAGTTCAACATCATTCATTGCGTTATTTACGTTGTTGGGCAGACAAATTTTTCGAACATATGAAGCAATGGATTAGCAATATCCTTCAAAAGCATTCAGATTGCGATTGATAGTGCGTTACGCAATTAGGGTGTTCTAAAAACGTGGTATAATTAAACCATAGAATTTACCACTAGATGGCACTATAGAAGTGCATTTTGTACACCCTCGTCATTATTCCCGAAAATGACTAGTACCGTGATTAATAAATTATTACCTTTGACTATATCGAAATGTCAAGTTCACGTAAGAATATCCAAGAAGAAATCAATTATAAAAGCTTCAATAAATCGGTTTTAAGAACGATATTATACCAAACTATACCAGTACCTTTAAATCTATGGAGATAGAGCTTCAAATAAAAATGAGATCACCACTTACTCGTATTGCATTTATACAAACATACAAATGGCTACCATATTATAGTCGATACATTCCCAATGCCTCCCGCATGCCACGTCATTTTTCCCTCCCTATCGTAAAGTATGGCAGCACCGTCCATCAGCGCGAAAATCAATAATCTGCTTGTAAACAACTCGACCCAAATGTAGGGCAAACAAGTATCCTAGTACAATTTTCATATTCCGCAATTATTGTTTCGTAAAACCTTTTCATTTAACCACATTTTAGTTATTTGTGAGTGTAAAATAATTTAGCAAAGATGGATACAGCGAATGTTGGATATTCTTACCATTTGCCATCGGGCGGCTGGAACTATAAGATTCGTAACACATTGTCGCAATTCAGTGATTTGTTTAGCGAATTTAATAAATATATCGCGCCGGCATATCATCACGATCGTTGTGAAAGGTATTTTATAATTTTCTTTTTTACAATTTTTCACCGCAGTAATAATGTAACTGCGTAATTATATGTTTACATATACCTAAGTATATATCTAAGACAGGATTATTTTAGAACGGGGGGCACGTTTAAGGCATTTTTTTAATAAGTGCACTGTAGTTAATATTGCCTATTTCGTTTTTTTTAATATTAAGATGCATTTAACTGTTGATTATTTTATTTATATCTTACCACTAGGTTACCTTTACTTATGATGTTTTTTAAACATTTTCAGGTCTGTTCAAATGAGAATATATTCGATGCACAAAGGGGAGTTTGTCATGGTATTTATTGCGTTTTTCGCTTGTTTCGGCTTAGGAGTATTTATAGGACTGGCAGGTAAGATATTTTATATTTTATTAGTTAGGTAGGCGTGCATGGTAGTTTTTATCGTCTAAATATTCAAGTACCAACCGCGCATAGTGTTTTCATGATTTAAATACTTACCTCCTTACTAATAATCGTTGTATAGCGTCTGTATAATTACACAACGCTTTGTCTTCTTTTATCGAAAGTCAAATTACTGACGAGTGAAAGAGAGAAATCGGTGTGTAACTATTTACCTGATATAATACGTTTATTTTAGTAAAGAGGTTATTTTGTAATTATTATAAAAAGAAGTCAAAGAGATTATTACAGACGTGCCGAAAATATGTCTTGAAATAGCTATTAGTATAAATTAGATAGGAGTACTTAACTAAATAACAATTAGTTACTTATAAATTTTTTTTCTAAATAATATTACGTACTTAAATTGTAACGATTTTTATAATTGTAATTCAAATTTACCGCTAACAACAAACGCACAATCACTATACATAATAGATAGGCAATAACATGGAGTTTTTAAAAAATCTGTTTAAATATTATTTATTAACGAGAAAAAAATTGTCCATTTCAAAATGTGGGGCAACTACCCTACTTTTACCCTAATTATTTAAGGCGGATTTCACCAATGAAACTGAACGCGATCAGCACATCTAAACCACGTTCAAGAGCTGTCAGTGTTATCATTGTTGTGGAATATTGACACTGACAGCTCTTGAACGTTAGATGAGATGATAGCGTTCAGTTTCATTGGTGAAATTGGCGCTAAGTATTCAGTTTTGATACGTAAATGAGATTGCATCAAAACGAGCAGTAGGCACGAAATTTTTATAACAAACAAAATTAATCAAATAGATTGCTCTGTTCCTCCTATAACATCTGCGATAACGGCAGGCTTCACCATAAAAACTACACTTCAGCACCTAAGTAAAAAAATGGACCAAACAAAGCAGTCAAGTTCTGCAAAGGGAATTTAATCCTCTACAAACTTATGTGACTTTCTAATGAAGTACGGTTTTGTAAATAAATGAACCTCTAAAAATAGAGAGTATGGTCGAGAAAAGGCCAGAAAATTAAAAAGAGGCACATTTATTAGATAAACTACACTTCTGGACACATCTATTGGCCCACCTTAGAGCTTAGGTTTCGATGGCCCCTACCGAAATATGATTGCTAGATTGAACAAAAACTGTTGATGCAGTTTTAAACCTGATACATTTTACCATCTTTTTCGATCGTATTGTTTTAAATTTGAATTCAGAATACCATACGACATGGAGCTACGCCTAACAAGTCGGATATGCGCCTTGTTAAAGGCAATTGATTTTTGAATAAAAAACATGTTTTATCAAATAAAGGTTTAATTTAATAACGCGTGTTGCCTCCATGGGCATCTACCACAGCTCTCATACGATTAGGCATAGAGTTTATCAACCGCTCTATGAAATTTTGAGGGATCATCTCCCATTCCTCTTCTATGGCAGTTTTCAACTCCTGCATCGTCTGGGCAACTGGCTGACGAGCCCTAACACGTCTTTTTAGCTCGTCCCACATGTGCTCAATGGGGTTTATGTCTAGGCTTCTGGCTGGCCAGTCCATAACTGTAATGTTCACATCCCGAAGATATTCCCTGACGATGCCGGCCGCATGGGCTCTTGCATTATCATGCATAAAAAGGAAATTTGGGCCCACATAGTCCGCGTATGGTATCACGTGAGGTTCTAAGCACTCACGAATGTACCTTTCAGCATTTAATGTTGGCAGCCGTGGTCCTGTAACAACCTCAAGTTGAGTTTTGCCGCTCGCGGATATACCGCCCCAGACAGTCCATGAGCCACCGCCATAAGCAACCCTCTCTTCAAAGCAGCATTGTGCGAAACGCTCTCCCTTACGTCGGTAGACCTTCTTCCTTCCATCATTGCCATGTAACACAATTTTAGACTCATCAGAAAAGAGTACACGGCTCCAATCTTGCTGTGTCCAATTTAAATGACTGCGTGCGAAATGAAGGCGCGCTGTTCGGTGGGCTCGCGTTAGTTTGGGCCCATTAGCTGGCTTGTGTGGTACCATATCGCGTTCTTTTAACCTTCTCCGAACAGTTCGAGCGCTCACAGATACTCCGTGGAAGTCGCGAAGTTGGTTTTGTATCTCAATGGAGGTAAGGTGACGATTTCTCAAGCTGGTCGTCACGATGAATCGATCCTGCCTTTCAGTTGTGACCCGAGATCGTGGCCTTCCTTGGCGACGAACAAAGCCGCCAGTCTCTAGATACCTCCGATAAACATTTCGGACCGCAGATCGACTTAAAATAAGTTGAGCACTCACGTTTCTTTGGCTGTGTCCGGCCTGAATAAGTGCCACAGCTTGGGCGGCGACTTCAGGTGAAGTATCCATAGATTATTGATAGAACCTCACCTTAATGTTAAGAATAAGTAATGTTTGTTGCAAAACCAAAGATATCAATCACTTTTTCAAGAATTAAATCCAAGTAAACCAATAAAACCAAGTTTTCTTAGTATTCGATTGTTTGATATCAACAAACAGGCTCCAAATTGTCTTTTGTTTCTTTAAATTCTGTGTTCGAAATTCAAAAAAAGACTATTGAATGAAATTGTGAATGTGCCAGGTTCAAAACTGCATAAAAACTTTTTGCTCGACCTAATATAAAATTTTAGCTAGGACCAAACGAAACTGAAAATACAAGGTGGGCCAATAGATGTGTCCAGAAGTGTAATAACATACAAAAACCAACACCTCAAATATATCCCCTACAAATGTATTCACACAACAGATGTTCGATAAAGGAATGCTCAAAAATAAACCTGGGTCTAGTTCTTTCGGAGAAATTTCAATCCCTACAAAGTAGTATCAGTACGCGTAGCATGACCACCATAGAAACTGGATTTCTCGACGGAAGACTAATGTCACATCTGATCAAGTTAAATGTGTTTTATGCGAAGGTAACCACCCTGATAATTTTAAAGGATATCAGTGTGCAGAGAACTACAATTAATTAAATTACCTGGAAAAGCTGAAACAACAACAAATAAACGTCACTTGCCAAGCCCTCAACCAATATAACAACAAACTGAACAGACAACTTGAACTTCGAAAAACTAAAACCAAAAAACATACAAGGCCATCCTTACTAGAAAACCTTAACACGCAGGCTGACTCTGTACAAGACGACACTCGAGAATTAATAATAATGATAAAACAAACGATACAACTTACTAATATGACAAATTTAGGTACTCCTAATACTTACGACAGGACTGACAAATTCGACTCCATAATAATCGTCATTTGGAATGCCAATGAGCGGTCCCAACACACCCTCGAGATGAAAGCTTTGGTGGAATTACACTAAGTCGATAAACTACTGATATCAAAGACCCACATCACTAAGAAAAGTAATTTTAATATTATAAGTTCTTACAAATTATACCACATGACACTTCTTGATGGTACCGCACATGAAAGCAGCGCTATACTGATAAAGAACAATCGGACGTCATGAGACAACAAATTACTGCGCAAGCGAGACACAAGCAACAAATATAGTGACTGAAGACTGTGCTGGACCTTTCACAGTTTCAAATATAACAGAACTACACAAAATCCATACAGGTGTCAGGTGTGCCGGTCCCATCCTGTATCTGACTTATACTGCAGATCTCCCCACCTCTGAGGCGACTATAACGGGAACTTCCGCTGACGATACAGCAATCCTGTCATTGAATAAACTTCCGGAAAAAACTACCCAACTTCTCAATAGACTGACGTATTAAAGCAAATGAATCCAAATTAGTCCAAGTGTTTTTCACTACTCGATGTAACATTTGCTCACTAGTCACTGAATGGAGTTCAAATCCATCAAACTAACGAAACCAAGCATCTAGGAATGTACCTTGATAAGAAACTCACATGAAGAAAGCATATTTTCACCAAACGATTGGCAATGGGACAGCAGGTCAGAAAAATGTACTGGATATTGAGCAAAAAGTCACAGCTATCACTGACAAACAAACTACTCCTATTTATATGCATATCAAACCCGTTTAGTGCTATAGAGGTGTAAAGTTCACTCATCCTCTATAGAAAAGGGAGGATCCCTCCGACCAGACGGGTGTCGTGTTTGGTGGGCAACTGCCCGTTTTGTTTTTGGGGAATGGCATCTCGCAGTTCAACCTATAGGAGGTTGTCGACTGCTTAACCGGGCTTTCCTGTGGATGCCTCAATTAATTAAGGCCTCCAGCCAGGCTTAAAACTAAAAACTAAGCGACTACACGCTAAGGGCACCCCCTGTGGGGTACGGACCTCGGCTTAGGGCGTCGCTGGGAGAGGACAGCAATTGGACATGCTGGATCGGATTAAGGGCAACTGCCCGACGGGTGATGTTGTATATATGGCAGTCGCGCGATAAACTCTGCTTGCGCGATGCAGGATTTGTGTGGCGTTAGGTCCTTGATGCGTAGTTTGCATGTGGTTTTGTAGATGCCGCCACAATCCTATGGTCTGCAACGATGGGGCACAGCAAGAAATTCAAATGTCGAAATCCTGCAAAGATTCCAATCTAAAATGCTGCGTATATTAACGAACGCACCATGGTATATAACACATGACAGATTACATCATGACCTCAATGTATAAACTGTTAAGCACGAAGTAAAGGACAAAATGAATACATTTAAAGCAAGAATTGCGCACCATCCTAACATATTTACAAAAAACCTTATGGGTGAACCAACCATGTCACGAAGGCTCAAAAGAAAATACCCTCAGGATCTACTAGACTGAATCGAAAAGCGGACTTGCCAATGGACAAGTACCGCACAAGTCTGACAACAAATTCCTACCTATTGCTGAATGTCTAAACAGATAGATTGCAATACAAAAAAAAAAAATATATATTAGTGTCCATTAATATTTTTAGGAGATCAAAATGGAAATAATTTGGCGTTCTTTTAAATACTATGACTTCTAAAAATATCCCTAAATGTTTTAGGGCCATCACCAACTATGACGACCTCAATCACAGCCTCCTCCGTGCTGACGAACGGTAGCACTATATACCAGGGCCCGTTCCACCTGCACAGCAAGGCCTTAGGTCTTCGCGCGCAGCAACTGTGGCTCATGGCGGAGATACTCACCAACAATGATGACGGTAACTACTGTTTTTGTAAAATGCTTTCAATCTTTTGCCAAGATCATAACTCCTGGGAACAGACCAAACTAAACGCTCCTTTTCAAAGACATATCCACGGTGTAACCCCATTGTCCTTATTCCCCTATTCCTTACTGGTAGAGGCAACGGGAACAAAAACACAAAAGAAATAAAAGTAATTATAAAGGTTCCTGTTGTCCTTGGCCGTACGAGCTTGTATCGTCATCTTCAGTACCCTGATGTATGGCAATAGAAACAAAGGGGCAAACCCTAAGAAACAATTAGTTTAGACGAACTGAGTTTCGTCATATTGGAAATTCAATAGCATTGGGCCCTTGCCAACATGGCTGTCAAAAAAAGCGACAAAAGAATTAGGTTATGGGAGCAACAGGGGGGCCTGTTGCAAACAAAAACTTGTCCAGTCAAACGGTTTTTGCAACATTAGGTACATTTTGACTGTTATTGTAAGTCTGCGGGCACGAAACCACCGGCGGCCGTGCGATGGCGACTGTGGAGCGGCGGGAGCGGGGCGATCCGGCAGCGGGCTTTGGGTGGGCACGAAACTGGCGGTCGATCAAGTAGGAAGTAGCGGCCGTCGAGCGGCGAAATCAAACAAGTTTGTACCCGTCGCTTGCGCGCCGTCCACCGCCCGTGCACCGCTCGATCGCCCCGCACCGCTCCGCCCGTGCACCGCTCGATCGCCCCGCACCGCTCCGCCCGTTTCGTGCGCGTCTCTTCAGAATGCTATACTTCTGTTTACGCCGCCGCCGAGCCGCGTCGCCTCGCAATCGCCATCGCTCGGCCGCCGCTAATTTCGTGCCCTAAGACAGGCGTGCAGACTAAGCGTCATTTCAAAACTTAATGTATTATAAGTAAATGGTTTCTATTTTTCAGAGGAGATATTCGATAAGAGCTTCCAAGTTAGTATTTCGATAGAGGGCGTGATGGCAGACCATAGCACGGAAGAAATATTGTCCGAAACTGACGCTCTTAATAGGTAAGACTTATCATCAGTGATCGGAATAGGTAGTGCTAATTTGCCTAAACTTCGAGGAAGGAAGTAACATAGAGTGGACAATACCTCCTCTAAAATCCCGGAATAATTTTAATGACGTTTAAATCCCGGGATTTAAAAACCACGGATTATTTATTGGACTTTATTTGTAGTTACAAATTACTGATTTGAAAAATCATAACATTTTTTAGGGTTACATAGATACACACATATTTATATCTGTAATTTTTATGGTGTACATAGCAAAGAGTATTCTATCTATCTATAAATAAAGTCCAATAAATAATTCGTGGTTTTTATATCCCGGGATTTAAACGTCATTAAAATTATCCCGGGATTTTAGAGAAGGTATTATCCACTCTATGTTACTTCCTTCCTCGAAGTTTAGGCAAATTAGCACTACCTATTCCGATCACTGCTTAACACAGTTTATTAGGTCAATTACCTACCTTACCTCAACTTTTCTAACGGCCGAACCCAATAACCTATCTAGGTAACACCAGTTTAGGCATACTGGAGATAGAAAAACCTATCTATCTATGGTTTTAACGTCCCAAAAATCTATAAGAGATTATGGAATCTTACCGGCCTGAAATAAAGACAGATAGAATTATAATTGTATATCATCAGTAGTGATCTGTCTTTTACTGAAGAAAATAGGTTATTGAGCTCGGCCGTAAATGAAGAAGATGGTTGATAGAGAAAGATCAGAAAAAAGGCTAAGAAGATTGGTCTTGGCGTAATGTTTGTACATTTCCTGGTAGAGAGCAACAAGTCTTAGCTTACCTAATACCAAATTCCCATACAAAGTTTAAAAAAAAAGAAAAAGAAAGAAAAAAGCGTTGCCAATGCCTATAATGCCAAAAGGCATCAGCTCAGCACAATGTCAGATGACAACACAAGATGTAGCACCTGACGCTGATTTTAAGCTCCTCGTGTATGAATAGATATACCTTATATATTTTTTTAATTTTCCAATTCCAGGACTCAACATCTCAAATGCAAGAAGCGTATTTGTGACGAGGTTATGATCCTGCACATCTTGTGGTTGGACTACATGCACTATGTATTTAATATTAACTTTTTTGGGCTCAAGGAGTTCCACCACCGATATATTATTAGGGACATTATATTCTATGTAAGTATTTAAGACCCGGTCTTTAACTATCTACATAAAGAACATGTCCCGGAATTAACGCACAACCTCTTATGGGATAATTGTACTCATTATTATGAACAACTTTTACTATGGGACCAAACCTGAAATCGCGAAAAAAAATCAGCTGTTCCCTACATTTAGACGCGTTATGCGAACATAAACGTAGTACGGAACAGCTGTTTTAGTACTCCCGTTTTAGTAATAAGTTGGCTTAGGCCCTAGGCCAATTTAAGAAAGCAAGAAGGGTTTGGGAAGGTTTGTGTTAGTGCCCTGTTTGCACCTGCCTGGGGTACGTACATATCTGATACATCTTCATCAAGGCATACCAAGTAATTCTGGCGAGGAGATCTAGATATTTTCGGGTGAAACCAGCAATGGACAGAAATGCTGTGGGTGAATATAATAGTGAAGGCTTTTTTCCAGCTGTGGGACAAAATAGTCAAAAATCAGCAATTCCCATAAAAATCCGAATGATCACATAAGTGCGATCTATCCTGCCCTATTAAAACGAAATTCTTGCGGTAAGAGTAAACTGGTAGAAATCGTCACGTAACGAAAAAGCGTTATGCCCGAAAAAGTCCGTTTCAAGGTCTCAAGTTTCAAGTGTCTAAAGTTTTCGTTTTTTTAATACAGAGCCATCTAGTATAAGTTTTTAGATACTAAAAACTTATACTAGATGGCTCTGTATTTATAAATAATACAGTGTGAGTCTTTATAATGTGCACATATCGAAATGAGGGAATCTATGCTTAATTTTATCGACGGAAAAAATGTTAAAAAAAATCTAAATATTTATTTATATTTTTTATGGATTTTTAAAAAAAATTGTTTGCTTTTGTGACCCCAGTGTATACAAAACTGTGTAACTTTTAAACTAAACGATTTATCACGATGAAACAAACTCTATAATGTTTGGAAGTAATTAGGTGTCGTCATAAAATAAAAATTATGGAAAAAAAATAGCCACATTTAAAAATAAACATTTTTGTTTGGCAAAAATCTGATTTTTTTTCATTAATTTTTACAAAAATTGTAAAATTTCTCAATAACATGCCCCCATCACCTTCTTTTTTTATAACTTTAAGTTATTCTTCATTGTATTAGGAACCTAACGGTAAAAATTGCATGTTTTTAACTCAACCCCAACATTTTTTATCAACTGTCAAAGAAAGGCCCAACGCATAGCTATTGTTTAGCAGGTAGATAAACTTTCTTTTGAATGTGCGCAGGTCGGGGAGGTAGGGCCAGCCAAAGGAACTTGAATTATGACAGATGTCAGACTGGCAGTCGCTCCGAATTATTCGCCGCTGCTACATGTGTTTCGGTACTTTCGTTCGCTGGACTTTCATAACTTTCGTTCGCTGCTACATGATGCCGCGTTTAAGTGAATTTTCCCCGGCACACATCGCCGACATACATTTTTATTACGGAGTGGGACAAGGAAGTGCCAGAGCTGCGCGCGCGGCTTACATAGCTGCGTATCCTAACAGGCAACCAGTGCCATCTGCCCGAAACTTCCAGGAAGTTCACAGAAGGTTGTCGATCACTGGACTTGGATCAAGTAGAGATCGTCGCGAGCCACCTCAAGTAATTATTGATGCGGCTACTGAACAAGCAGTATTAAGTGATTTGTTTGCTGATCCATCCATAAGTACTAGACGACTGGCTCTTCGTCACGGAATATCCCAAAAATCAGTGTGGCGTATTTTAAAGAAAGAAGGATTGCATCCTTATCACTATCAAAGGGTGCAACATCTACATGAAGACGTAGACTGGCGTCCAAGGTGTGTGATGTCCACATGGATTCAAAGAAAAACCAGAGCAAACCCAAACTTTCCAAGAAAAATACTATGGATGGACGAAGCGACATTCACTAGAGACGGTATTACTAACTGTCGAAATTTACACAGATGGTGCCGCGCAGGTGAAAACCCGAAACTGAAACGGTCATCTACTTTCCAAGTAAGATTTTCGATAAATGTTTGGGCTGGTCTTATCGATAACATGTTGATTGGACCAGTCATATTGCCGAGAACGTTGACTGGTGAAAGATTTTTAAGTCTATTGAGAGATGATATGCCTCAGTTATTGGAAGATGTCCCACTGGCTGTGCGTCAAAGGATGTTTCTTCAGATGGACGGATGTCCTGCCCATTACGCTACAAATGTAAGAAGATTTTTAAACGAAAATTATCATGACAAATGGATCGGCCGGCAAGGACCTGTAGGGTGGCCTGCGCGTTCACCCGATTTGACGCCCCTTGATTATTTCCTATGGGGGACCATGAAGCAACGCGTCTACAGTACCCCCATCAACAGTGAGGCCGATTTGCGTGACCGCATAATAAACTGTGCGAATGATATTCGCAATGATCCCGAAATGATAAGGAGAGCGACACACCAAATTCTAATTCGCGCGGCTTTGTGTTTACAACAACGAGGTGGACATTTTGAGAACCTGATGCATTAAATTTTGTATTTAATAATAAATGGGTTTCAATTGAACTCTTTTGCATTAATTATCATCCCAAACAAACCACCCTTATGAGAACAATACGATTCCGCGTTCGGAGTGCCATCTTTGAAACGACCCGCGCGCATTCACAACAAAGTTAACAAAAAAAAGTTTATCTACCTGCTAAACAATGTGCGTAGCTATGCGTTGGGCCTTTCTTTGACATTTGATAAAAAATGTTGGGGTTGAGTTAAAAACATGCAATTTTTACCGTTAGGTTCCTAATACAATGAAGAATAACTTAAAGTTATAAAAAAAGAAGGTGATGGGGGCATGTTATTGAGAAATTTTACAATTTTTGTAAAAATTAATGAAAAAAAATCAGATTTTTGCCAAAAAAAAATGTTTATATTTGATTATGGCTATTTTTTTTCCATAATTTTTATTTTATGACGACACCTAATTACTTCCAAACATTATGGAGTTTGTTTCATCGTGATAAATCGTTTAGTTTAAAAGTTACACAGTTTTGTATACACTGGGGTCACAAAAGCAAACAATTTTTTTTAAAAATCCATAAAAAATATTAATAAATATTTAGATTTTTTTTAACATTTTTTCCGTCGATAAAATTAAGCATAGATTCCCTCATTTCGATATGTGCAGATTATAAAGACTCACACTGTATATACAACGAAAGGACCTTCGTTCCAACCGGGTGTCCCACGACGCCTCCCGACTTGTTTTATCTATACAAAACTGACGATGTGTTTTTGTTTTCAGTTCAAAACTTACAATCCAGCATTCACACAAATGGAGACGTGGTTTAGATTTATATTCGTGATGACGTCATTTTTCATGACCGTAAGTTTGAAACCATCTTTGTTTTCTTACGGTAACAAAACGTCTATGACCGCTAAAAAGCCTTACATTCTACGCTAAAAAGCGTTTCATGATAGATATTACCCTATTCGCTGTGCTTGGCAGAAAGTTTGGTGTTGTCATTATAATGATGTCATAAGCAGGCAGGATGTAAGCAGTAGCCTATCCTCTTGAACTCAACACCCGCCAACGAACGTCCAATGGAGGGGAAATGGCATATTTTTGCAAGGAACAAATTGACTGTCTAAATTCTGCTTCTAGGCTTGTGTTTACAAATTCAACTACCTACTAAAGGTGCGTTTCCACTGAAGCAGAGACGAGCGGAGCTGAGCGGAGACGTGCAGAAATCATCCAATCACAGACGAAACGAGAGACGCGATGAGGATTTCAACCATTGTGATTGGTCGATTCCCGCATGTCTCCGCTCAGCTCCGCTCGTCTCTGCTTCAGTGGAAACGCACCCTAAAGTTGTGAGTTCGTTTCCCGGGATGTTTTTTGCCCGATGACCTGAATTTGTGCCCGAGTAATGCTATTGCCCTTATTACATGGTATAATTGTACTTTAACATAACTGGTAAATGTGGTAAACACACTATGCCTAATAGGAATAATGCCTGAGTAAAAAAAAAGAAATTCTATGTAGTCCGTCGGTCAGATAATAAAACAATATTAAACACGTATTTTTTGCTTTATATAAATAAAAAAATGACTTGGATAAAACGCATTAAAGTTGGGGAGTGGCTCGCTACGTCACAACTCAGTATAAAATCTAGCAAGGCGTGACGTCATGCCACATTTTAACTCGATGCATCGCCGTAATCTTTTAAAAAAAAGAAAAAATACGTGTCCAATATTTTTTAATAATCTACCTGACGGACAAAAAAATATTTTTAGGCATCATCCCTATTGCTTACCTTCGGGGCATAGAGGCGTGACTTAATGCCATGATATTTGCTACTTATTCATTATTTTTAATTTTCAGTTCTGGTTTGCTTACATGATGCGAAAGTATCCCATGTCCGACTGGTCAATAGAACAAAGATGGATCTACATTTTATTGCCGTCCTTACTTACGTTCAATGGTAAGTACTTAGGTAATTATAAACGTTCAAAAAAAGAACTTTTTAAATCGGTCCATAATTGACGTAGGTAAATATCGATGAACTGCATTAAAAAAAAATACCTACAGACGAACATTATAACCTCGTCCTTGTTTGAATTCGATTAATAAAATGAGAGTCATGGGTCGTAGTGGGGCCCCTTTATAATAATAATTCAAGTATCTGGCCGCAAACACGGTGGTTTTTAAAAAAGTGGGTGCAAACTGCAAACCTCTCATACATATCCACACTGTTTCTCCGGGCGTTGCGGTATGTGCAAACTGCAAAGGCATGTTCCCCGACACAAAAGAAAGACACGGTGTAAAGGACATCAACACGCAAATTATATACACACACCATAAATTTAGCACATGATTCTAGACCCCAAAGCGTAGTTTTTATGGGTTATTTTTTTATAATCAGCTGTTCCATACATTTTGACCGTGTCGATGTACCTTACACCCTATATTTTAGTTCACTGAACAATAAACGATAGGATTATCTCACGTCCAGCTTCTGTCTTTAAACAAAGGGAGTCCTCAATCGTGCCTATAGGTACTCCTACCGTGCGTTAGGGGCTACGTATAGTTTATATCCAAGCCGTCCTTATTTAAAATCTCGGGACGTGCGCGATTACCGCGGGGACCGGTTTGTGTCGCCCCCTCGGCACGACGCAAGATGCTTCGAACATTGTTCGGCCAACCGCACGTGTGTCAGTTGAATTACGAAAAGCGCCCTTAATGCTACTACGTAAAGGCACTGTCAATGTCAAATTGACGTGCTGTTGACGTACACTTCACTTCACAGAGTACTCAATAGGAGCTGCACTCTGACGATAATGTTCGAGACCTTTGAGTCACTCGATCGATGACTGTGAAGACTGCCTACGCTTGTCTACCTACATGTAGGTTCGCGAGTTAGGACAGAATGAGTAAGGGAAGGGCCTGTTTGTGAGCTCTCTTCAAGCTAACATTTCAAATTCCATTACATAAAATAGCTCTTACTTAGGTTGGTATAGAATTTAGTCTTGTTTGACTGACACTTCTCATTTTCTGCTATCGATAGTTTCGTTTTAATTGGCGGCTGCTATTACTGTCGATAGATTATTTATAAACTTTAGGTAGGTAGAGCTCGTCTGAGCTGAAATGGCGCGCCCCACTACCACATTTACCGTTGTGTACATTTAATTAATGGGGCCCGAACAAAGAAACGACTAGTGTTGTGAGTCAATATATCTATTGACTCACAACACTAGTCATTTTGTTTTAACTTTAGCAAACTGTAACAAACCGCTGAGTTGTGTAGGTATCCCTAGAGCTCGTGTAAGCTGGAATTGCGCGCCCCACTTAAATGTACAACTACGGTAAATGCGACAAAGAAACGACGTGTTGAGTCAATATAAAGGTGTAATTTAAATAACTGCTAATCTCTTGAGGAGTCGCTGTACTCACCATTATGAACAACTTTTACTATGGAACCAAACCTAAAATTGCGAAAAAAAAAACATCTGTTCCCTGCATTTTGACGAGAATTGCGAACATTATAAATGTACGGACCAGCTGAGATTTCATGTTTGGTCCCATAGTAAAAGTTGTTCATAATAACGAGTACATTGACCCCTCAAGAGGTTAGCAGTTAATTAAATTACACCTTGTATATCTATTACACCTTATGTTTATTATCTATTGACTCACAAGTACTCACAACACTAGTCGTTTCTTTGTTTTAACTTTAGCAAACCGCTGAGTCGTGCGTGCTCACTTCTCTCAAAACTGGCCACAATGATTTTGAATAAACATGTGTGCACAAAACCCCTGCAAGCTACCGACTGTCCTACCATCTACCGCACCTTGCTATCCATAAATAGAAACTCATAGAACCGACCCAACCTCAACCGTATTTTTTTTATCCATGATTCTTTTGCGCCGCCATTAGGTAGATCGTTCCCATTCCTCTAAGGAATACAATAGGGGACCAAGCTGCCACTAGAAATATCTACGTTCGTAGCGAATATTGTGGTTATGAAATGTGCACTATGCGCAACGATCTCATGCTCGCTAACCGTGCGATGTAATCTATAGAATCTGCGGTTGAGAAAATAATGTAGTCTTAGACATTTTTCTTCGCATATTATAAGAAAAGATGGTAGATATTATGTAGGTAGGTACTTAGGTACTGGAAAAAACAGTCTGATGTATGGCGTTGCGTTTCACCTAGCAAAGCAAGGTGCAAAGAAAGTTGTGAAATGCATGGAGAAATTAGTTCTCATAGAAAAACAGAAACATTGCTAGGTATACCTAACAGAGATGTTTTTCTGAGGAATTAGTTGCACTTTCGAAGAATATACGCAACAAAAAAATGAACACGGTCTTTTTTTATTTATTTTTTTTATTTGAATTTTTTTATAATTTTTTTTTTTGGTTTGCTCTTGACTCTAGTCTAGGTCAGAAGTAACAAAGTTGACGACAGCGCGAGCTTACCCAGAAGAAGCCTGTTCACTCTCACTTTGAAAAGTTCGGGGTTGTATGCGTTCGGAAACAGACGCAGGTAGAGAGTTCCACTCCTTTGTTGTGCGCATCACAAAAAAATTTAGAAACGCTTAGAGCGAATTAGTGGAATAGCCACTAGGTAGGGATAGTAACCTGCAGTGCGTCTAGATGTCCGATGGTAGAAGGGGGCCGGTGGAATGAGATCGTGGAGTTCTTGAGCACACTCACCGAAGTATAATCTGTAGAAGACCGACAAGCAGGCAACCTTGCGGCGATGAGCCAAGCTGTGAAGTTTGGCATCCACCAGTTTTACGTCGCAAATGAGCCTCTGAGCTTTGCGCTCCAACGAGTCAAGCGCGGCAAGTTGGTATTTAGCTGAGCCATCCCAACGGTGGCTGCAATACTCCATGCAGGATCGGACTTGCGCTTTGTGAAGGGTTAGAAGCTGTCCAGGCGTAAAGTATCGCTTCACCTTATTTAGGAGGCCCAGTTTCCTGGCCGCAATTTGGGCTTTGTACTCGTAGGTAGCACCAAAGTTGAGTCATGATGTCAACTCCATGCCTAGGAGCTCGAGTCGATCAGTTACAGGAACAGATGTACCTACCTCGAAAAGTAGGAGTTTGGTCGAAACGACTCCTTTTAGCGGTAAGAAGACACGCCTGTGTTTTGGTGGCGTTAAAAGAGACCAGATTATCACTGGGATACAAGGCTTAAGGTTATATATGTCCGCTCTACCATGGCCTCTCTCAAGGAACGAATTTCGGCTTCGCTGGTTTTTGCGCTGGACAAGTATCTCTCTGAGACTGTACTGTCATCTGCGTACCCAACAATACCAGGCTAAAATAGGTCATTGATGTGCAGCAGGAAAAGAGTTGCAGAAAGAACAGACCCCTGAGGAACTGCGGCATCAATAGCCACGAGGTCGGAAGAACAGCCGTCAACGACTACTGTGATCGACCGTTCACTAAGGAAGTCTGATATTCAGCTACAAAAATCAGCTGGGATGCCATAAGCAGGAAGCTTGCTGAGTAGACCAGCGTGCCAGACCCTGTCAAAGGCCTTCGAGATATCAAGCGATACAGCAAGTGCTTCGCCGTGTTTCGCGATGGCCTCGCCCCACCAGTGTGTGACATACACAAGAAGATCATTGTTTTCAAGGTAGGTCAGCAACTCACTGTTCAGTACCCTTTCCATAATCTTGCACAGAATGGAGGTAATGGCGATCGGACGGTAATGGGCAGGGTCTGCACGGTCGCTCTTTTTGGGCACTGGTTGAACATTTGCAAGCTTCCAGGATTTCGGTACCGTCCTTTTTTTAAGAGAGAGGCGGAACAAACGTGTCAACAGAGGAGACAGTTCAGGCGCACACTGCCTCCACACTCTCGCTGGAATGCCGTCAGGCCCGCTGGCCTTGTTCTCGTCTAGGCTGCACAATACTCTTCGGACCTCTTTAATGTGAACTGCGATCTCCGGCATCGAGGAGTCACAATGAGGCACAGTAGTTGGTTGCTTGGAGCCCGCGTCCAGACGTGAATTGCTTGCAAAGAGAGATGCAAATAGATTTGCTTTCTAACCTGCAGAATGAACTAGCGACCCATCAGGTTTCATCATTGGAGATAAAGTGGGTCGACAGAAATTCGCTTTTCACTACCCGGAGGGTGCGAAGCCAGCTTGACCCCATTACGTCCGACATGATCATAACGTGCCCCACGTAAAACCCGCTTGCAGAACTTGGCGGCAGAATTAAAGGCTCTTTTCCTCGCGCGAACCCTACGCGCTCTAACTTTGCGGTCGCGGGCCTTGACCTAGGCTTGGTAGGCAGAATCTTTTCGGGCCTCAGCATGGGCGCATTCTGCATTATACCAAGGCCGGGATTTGTGATCGAGCGGGCTGTCGGAGAATGGAATAAAATACTCCATCCCCTGCCGAATCACGTCCGCAACCACGTCAGCACAGCACGAGTGGTCACCCGAGAAGAAGCACACTTGCCGCCAAGGATAAGACGCAAAAAAGTGGCGCATCTCATCCCAGTCTGCTGACTCGCATCGCCATACTCGCCTCGTGCCTCTGGGACTCTCATCTGGAGGAGAGCAGGTCGATATGGATTTCACCAGACAGTGGTCAGACGTTCCCAGTGGGGTTGAGACTGGGATGAGGAATGGGATATGACCCATCCAGTCGCCGGCTAGCACGGTAGAGCATACCGGGATTTTTCGCGAGTTGGCGGGGCAGCCTTTGGCACGTGGCTGGCGTGCTACTTGGACCCCCTACTGACTGCGGTCGACCAACGGCTGGCACCGTGCTTTGAATACCGCTACCCTCCAAAATGAATTACCCAGCTAGGGCGCAGAGACCAAGACCGGTTCTGAACAGCGCAACTGACAATCTTCTTCTCCCTCAAAGGCACTGGCACTCCCACACCGATGGAACACAGCAAGCTGCTTGGCGCCAGACTCGGGTGGGATGGTGGTCGCGAGCCAGGCCGGCTTGTGGAGCCTACTACCGCTAATTGGGATCGTTCAGCCGTACCACAGGCAAGCCCGTGGTGCCGTTGCCCGGGGTGGACTACTAGGAAGTAGAGCCTAGCCACCCCAAAAGGTCTCTTTGCATCGGGGTCACAACTTGGACCGGACGTTAGAAAATAATTATATTTTTAGTTAATCACATAGCTACTTAGACAGTGCCGTAGCTAGTACTAAAGGGCCCCGGTATCAACACTTGTTGGGGACCTTTTTGACCCGACTATTGTGAAGGTATTGTTTTTATACAAAATAAATAAAAACCGGCCAATTGCGTGTCGGACCACGCACAATGAAGGGTTCCGTGTTGGGATGAATTTATCCCAAGAACAAATTTAACTTTGCAGTTTGAAAAAATGTTCTCCCATACATCGATATACGTCACGGTCAATTCTCCAACTGCGAATGTAAGTTTGTAATCGCAAAACAAAAATTCTATGTGATAAAACTATAAATTAACGATTTTCGGAGTTTCTTCTTTGCTTGTGCTGCAAGACTGCTTCTTGCCAGATTTCATGATTCTAGGGCAACGGGAAGTACCCTTTAGGTTTTGATTTATTTGCGAGTATCAAAATATGTCGCATAAATGGTCCTATTTTTTATTGTGATGACTGAGCAGCTTGATTAGAGCTCTAAGGGACCGTTAGACCTACGTATTTGATATTAATTTCAACTTGATACCTCCACACGTTCCTGAGAAAAAGGGTCTTGACAGACAGACAGACAGACGGACGTACAACGAAGTGATTCTACAAGGGTTCCGTTTTTCCTTTTGAGGTACGCAACCCTAAAAATATCATACTGACTTGGAAGGTTAAATTGTAATTGTGAGCTCACTAAGAAAATGCAAGAGCGGGAGAAGTGAGCTAGATATTTGGAGCATTCTGTCTCGAAACGGGTTTGAATGTGGAGCGAGCGAAACGAGCTTGAAAATAAGTGCATTCTGGACCGGGATAGGTTAAGTATTAATTGTAATTTTACTATGAGAATGCAAGTGCGACCCTAATGAGCTAGAAAATTGGAGCATCCTAACTGGGATACTAGTTTAAGCTGGCATTGTAAATTAAGTAAGAGAATGCAAAAGCGAGCGAAGCGAACTCGAAAATTCGAGCATTCTGTCTCGGATAGGTTAGATTTTCTGTGTGATTTCACTAAGATTGCAAGAGTTTGAGAATGAAGATAAAGCCTCTGTATGCTATATATACAAATTACGTTAATTTTCTTATTTATTAGGTATTAACTCATTACGGACTTCTTATCAATAAGGATTTGAATACCACATAATTTGGTTATGGATAATTTTACGAATTTTTGCACCCACACGTCGCGTCGGGTAAGGCCCCTATAGCTTGGGGGCCATGTACCTATCATTGATACGGCGGTAGCTACGCCCCTGCTCACATCATCATCATCATTTGGATTAGTCATCGCAGATCGGTTGGCGGAACCAGAACCATAGGCCCTAGCCTTACCATACTCGATTGAAGATGACGTAATTATTTCTTTTCCCTTCACGGCCGATTTAATTAGGGCGATCAACTAATTAACTGCACCTACCTACATCTCACAATTTGTGCCACGAGATTAAGGTCCTCCACATAGATCTTTAACTTCCTTATAAAAACATGTTAAGACCATGTATTTTTATTTTCAGATCCTTTGTACCCCTTGAGATTTTTCCCGGGGGCCATCATGGCGCCTCTGATCGGGAACTTCTTCCAGACTGCATTCCTTGCCGTAGTTATGATATCGTGGCTCTCACAGTATCACGGACTTAGACAGGTACGTAAACAGTAGGTATCTAAAATCATTTTTGGTACCGGCTTACCTGATGGAAAGTAAGTAGGTTAGCTGCAACACCCAGGAGATTTTCGATATAATTCAATCTTAGATATAAAATTGGTTGGTCATAGAGCATAGTGGTAGTAGCTACTGACCCGGAATTCCAATTCTTCCCTGTAGGTCGTTGGCCTATTTGGAGATCAGTAATATATTGTATGCATGTTGATGGACATGCTAGCCTAGCAAATCTCACTTTCTGGACGATTTAAAGAGGCCGAAACGAGTTTTGGACGATTTTTTCGTTCATTCTTCGCGCCTACCTCATAGTATTTTATTTTCTTTTCTTCCGTATTTGCAATCGGTCGTCAAACCATAAGCAAATTCTTTCAAGGATTAAAAGAATGAATGCATGCTTCTTTACTAGTAACCTCACTGCAATCATTCCTATCAACTACTTATATATATACTAATACTAGCAGCGCCCCACGGTTTCACCCGCATAAGTCTCGATTCCGTAGGGATATCGGGATAAAAACAATATAATCCAGGTTATAATCTATCTGTGTACCAAATTTCATCCAAATCCGTTCAGCAGTTTTTGTGTGAAAGACAGGAAACAGTGCACAGAGATTGTAAAAATGCATTCAGAGACAAACACTCAGATAACCTACAGGTCCCCATACTTAACGAATCACTATGGCGTACCACAAGGGACTGTGCTAGCTCCGATATTGTTTTTAGCATATATAAACGAATTGCCAGAATCAACGGATCAGTACATTGTATTATTCGCAGATGATACCACTGTTTTAACTAAAGAAGCTACTATTGATCAGGCGATAAACGTCACCAATGAAGCTCTAAAGTGTATACATGACTGGTTAATTCTTAATAATTTAGAAATAAATACTGATAAAACTAAATTCATGAGACACCTGACTTATAATAACGAAAGAAATAAAAAAGACAAAATAGACTTGCCAATAAAATATAATAATAACATCGTTGAAGAAGTACATGAAATAAAATATCTAGCAATAAATGTTGATAGCTATTGCAACTGGAAATCTCATGTAGATCTTGTTTGTAAAAAAATTCACAAATTTGTATACGTACTTCGTAAAATAAAAAAAAATAACTAATAAAGAAACAGCATTAATTGTATACCACAGTCATGTATGTTCAGTATTGAGGTATGGGATAATCATATGGGGAAACTCTACAGACGCTCAAAGAGCTTTTATAGCCCAGAAAAAATGCATAAGATCAATTTATAGTCTCAAGTGGACTGATTCGTGTCGACCAGTATTCGCTGATAAACGTTTACTTACACTTCCATGCCTATACGTTTTTGAAATGTGTAAATTTGTTAGAAACCACCTATCACTTTTTGAGCAGGATGATAAGGCCCAATTTAAAAGGAAAATAGTACAAAAACCTCGAAGCAGATTAAAGTTCTGTAACAGAAACTGCTACACTATGGCGGTAAAAATTTATAATAAACTACCAGAACAAATAAGAACAATGAATAACTTAGAGTTTAATAGAACTTTAAACAATTGGCTTTGTGACAGATGTTTTTATTCAATAGATGATTATTTAAATTTTAAACAGACATGATGCATAACTATCTTACGAACACTTATTTAAATTAGGTATAATTATTGACATTATTTATAAATTTAAGCAATAAATTGATGCACTGTCTTGACTGTGAGATATAATCTAATAATTTTAATATATTTTATAATGTAATGTGACTATAATTAATAGTAATGAAGTAAGACTCTAAATTTTATTATGATTATGATGTGTGTGACTTTAATGACATTGATGTCATTTCAAGATACTATTATGCATGTACTAGAAATATTTGCACGACTGATAAGTCGAATATAGTGAGACTAAAATTATTTTACCATTTTATTATGTAAGTGCCTATATTCTGGCAAATAAATTAATTTCATTTCATTTCATTTCAAAGTCAAACATCCATCCATCCATCCAAGCCGAAGAGTTTGTTTTTTTGTTTGTGTTTGTTTGTTTGGACAGGCTAATCTCTGAAACTCCCAGTCGGACTTGAAAAATTCTTATTGCATTTGATATCCCAGTTCTTGAGGAAGGTTATAGGCTATTTATCATCACGCTACAACCCAAAGGAGCCTAGCAAAACTAAAAAAAGTCAGAAAAATCGTTAAGCGAAAACGAAGTAAGTAAGTAATAGCGCGGGTGGGTGATGCGATGCGACGCGGTGGGTCGACACCGAAATTTCACGCGGACGAAGACGCGGGCAGAAGCTATAGTTTATTTAAAAAACTTATTGTATTTCATAAAATCACAATTTCTTTCAGAATGACAGAGGCCTAGTCTCGTTCTACCTGTTCAAATTCGTGCTGGTGGGTTTGTGCGTGATACCCGCCTTCATGCTCGGCAACTGGCAGAAGTTCAGCAGCTATCTGGACCCTACCTTCAACTACATGATGGATCCAGACTATCCTGTAAGTGTTACTTTTATTTCAACATAAGTCCTGTAGAGGCTGATGTACATTTGTATTAAGTAATTAAGTAGCGAGTTAAATCCCTTGACGTCTGTACGTCTTCACAGTGAAAATCTGTCACTTTTGGACTGATATTTGGACACATAACCAGCACCCTAATGGCCTGCGCAGACTGGCGGACGGGACGGCGGAGGATTTTAAATTTATCAATTGAATTTAATACTTATCCAATCGAAATAAGGTATACATTTCAATGCTTGGTGATCGACCTTGGAGCATCGCAGCGCAGTTTTCTCTAGAGCATTGAAGAGCACCCTGGAGGATACCGCGGCGGGAGGCGGCGGTATGCGCCGGCATTTCACTAGCCACTATGCAATCGAAAAGCAACTTTTCAACCGCTTAGCCGCTAGTGGAATAATCAAATCCCGGCGAGCAGTGGTTATTCGGCGGATGCTCCAGTAATCTGGCGGATGCTCGCGGTATCGCAGAGGATTTTTCTTGCCAGTGTGCGCTGGCGGATAGAGGAATCCTCCTCGATGCTCTCCCCTGCCGTCCGCTAGTGTGCGCAGGCCATAATTGCGTAACACACTATCAATCACAAATTCACAATCTGAATCTGAATGATTTTGAAGGATATTGCTAATCCATTGCTTCATATTGTCGAAAAATTGTCTGCTCAACAACGTAACGCAATGAATGTTGTTGAACTGTCAAAATGAAACCGATTCCTAGTTTAAATGTGTTACGCAATTAACCCGCTGCTTTGAATTAAACTCGCTACTAGACTAATGCAAATGAGCCAAAAGTGTAAGTACACCCCACGGAGTACCTACAGAAAGACGACATCTTTCTGTCCTCCGTAGTACATACACTCACATTTCCCAATGTAGTAGGCAAGCTTGTCACGAATCTTGACTGCTATTAAGAATTGATAGAAAACTCAAAAAACGGGGTGTGGCTGTGTCGTGGACACGGCCGGCTGTTTTACGTGAATATGTGTACGTAACGGGTAGGTAATATTTTCGGCCAGATGTAGGTACTGGCGCCGTCGTTGATCCGTTCAGACGCCGACATAATTTTACGTGCCTGGCACCGCTTCACTCTGTTATAATATGGTGCTTTATGGGTATCATTGTATTGCGCTTGAGAAGCCCTTTCCAACCGTATACGATTATATTTTGATTTGGCTTTTTAACGAGTATAGGCCGACATTGCATTATTTATTATACAATATTTTTTTTTTTTTACTTTAACACAATAATGTTTTATATACGCAATCGATAGATATCGACGAGAGCTGATGATTGAAATTCAAACGAACGTCGTAGCTTCTCCGGGACAAAATTTATACTTAACGGAAATTATGTGACGCAGCGAAACGACCTCAAAATGGCGGCACTTCCACAACCGCCGCGCGCGATGCGTCACAGTCCCCACTCAACGTAACGAATTCTTTGATCCTTTAGCTATCGAGGGAGTAATTTTTTGGATGTCCATGATAGATCTGTAGCTGCAACACCAGACAGTATCCCCTGATTTTGTTATCATCAGTTTTCTGAATTGCCTCCCACCATAGAAGCAAATTTAAAGACGTATTCCCGTCAAAACACCAGGGCCCCAATTTTTTTAATCTTTTCTGAAGCTTGCCACTACTAAGCTATAGATGAACTCAATTTTGCCATTGGTCGTTTCTAGGAGTGTAATGAAATCAGCTCTTACCTAATTTATTTATTTTAAATTTCAGCTCGTGAAACTATGGTTCTTCTGTGCAATTACGATATACTTCTTATACTTAATAATATTGATCATAAAGGCGTATAGTGATTTGAGGAATATGCCATTTTTCGGTAAGTCTTGTAATAATATTTTACCACCACTTAGCCTACAGTTCCGGCCGTAAAATACGCACAATTTCCCTTTAAAATACGCACAATTTCCCTTTAAAATACGCACAATTTCCCTTTAAAATACGCACAATTTCCCTTTAAAATAAAGTACTTAACATAATACTTATTTTTCTTTGGCCGAGGCCTTTTCCCAGCAGAGGAATGAAACAAGAAAACTGTAAAAGTATCTTTGAATAGCTGTCTTATTTCACATTTTCGGCAGAAATCATTTACCCGACCGCCCCAAATGGAGGGCAACTTTTTTTTTTAACGTTCTCAGCAACCGTTATTTTTTCTTGCAGACATCCGACTCCGCTGCTTATCAATAGTGGTGGGTACTGTGACGTCCATCATAACAGTGCTGGCCCTACAAGGATGGGGTCCCGCTGCTCTACAGGACCACTGGGCTTGCCAGCCGAAAATACACTTCGACACCTCAGCACCTTTTATGGCCCTCTACGGACTGTTCAACTTTTATATTTACATACTGGCCTATTTGTTCTCTCCTGGCGGCGGAAATATTCATGGTAAGAAATTACTTTGTAAGCTTTTAATTTGAACCAGTGAAAACGTTGAAGAAACTTGTTTGGAGCTCGAAAATTATTCTTGATTTGTTGAACTGGTAACACTTACCTCACTATCTTGGGTTACCAGTTCAAACATGAAAGTTTGATTTTTAATCTGATTGCGTGTAGCTATCGTATTTTTGAGTTCCTAAATACCAATACAGTAATAATGCCCCAAATTCTAGAGCCAACTCATTCTAAATCTTAAACATTTAGTGTTAATAATCCCGCCATGTTGTTTCAGAAACGGCCATAACCAAAGACAATCCCGCATTCTCTATGATCAACGATTCAGACGAGGAGGTTATCTATGGTTCAGATGAAGAGAGCAGACGTCCACTCAACTCCCACCATAGGATTACTACTGACGAAGATCTATGAATAATTAATTATAAACCAACTTAAAATAATATTTTCCGTAAATGTAATTTTTTCTTGTTACAAAATTCTAAAACTAATTAGATGAAGTTGTTTTATTTAACTATCCCTCTATTTTCTACTTTAGGCAATGAACAGTCAACTTAGATTATGTAAGGTTTTTTTAATTGACCACAGTAGGAGGTTATTTAGGCCACAGGCAACACACACGACGCCTACCTACAATAGACAAAGACGGTGCTGCCGCTCGACGCTTACGAGCAATTTCTTGTGATTTCTCAGCGAGCGGTGAGGTCGCCCAGTCGCCCGACCAGAATAATTCAAGCCTTACTCCTACATTGCCGCATAAATGCGTAGCACCTACACTAAGGCTAGTCCTTCACCAGTTGCCTAATTACATCTAATATTAGGAACTAATGATCATTACTGGTCATTGGTCAATAAAATTAATCTTACATAAAGGGCATCTATGTATTAGATAATTTAGATCGATAATAAAATCAAAGCTAAGACGCCATTGCAATAGAGACATGCATGATATGATATGAGAATACTAATAACTGAATCAGCATTCTAAACAGTAGATGAAATCGCTGCATTTAGCTCAAAAAGGGCGCGAAAAGAAGCCGGCCTCGATTGTTGTTGTAGCAACATATTATTTATTATCTTTACCCAGAAAGCTTTATCTATAAAATTATTTAGATAGGCATCTTCATTCAGAAAGAAATGTACTAATCAATGCTGTTTTATATTAATATTATCTGGCCATGTTAGGCGCTCTGACGTAGCAAGAGATATGTGAAGTTGCCCTCTGATAAAATAGAAAATGAATAACCCCTATGAATGGATGAAACATTTAGAATAGTAGGACAAATAAAAATATTGTTATTTATTCATTCACTCAACGTCAAATCACGTTGGGTATTAGTCATGGAGGTGAGTCTCGCGAACTGCCAACTGTAGCGGGGTCAACAACCTGAGTCCTGGTTGTAGCGTACCCAGCGTAATGTTACTGAGAAATAACTTACTAATCTCGGTAAGTTGCAATATATTGTCAGTTGCTACGCTAGGAAACCTACCTACGCGTAAGTAGTTTGTAAAGAAGTCTAGCGATTTTCCCATTTTGGTTCATGGGTTCATTAGTAAAATGTTTAAAGTTGTACTGAAAGCGCTTTCGGCTTTTTAACCGACTTCAAAAAAGGAGGCGGTTCTGAATTGAAAGAACTGTTTTTTTTGTATGTTTGTTACGCGATTACTCGAAGACGGCTGGACCGATTTGGAAAATTCTTTTTTTGTTTGAGAGGATACACTGGTGGCCATTGTCATCAGGTCAAGATCTGATGATGGGGTCCTGGAGAAATCGAGGGAACTCTTCAAATATTATAGGTACACCTATAGCGATTTGGGTATTTATTTATAGTAACTCGTGCATTTGGTCTCGGAAAGCATCATTTGGTGAAGTGGAACTGATGATGAAGACCACAGATGGCCACCGGAACTACTCCATAATAAGTAGTTCACGGGTTGATGCTCGTCATAATGCATTTGGTAAAGTGGAGCTGATGGTGAAGTACCAGGAGAACTCCTCAACAATTAACGTACCTGCATTGGGAAAAGCAATATGTTGTAAAAGGTGATGAGCAGTGGATATCGTGTGCGTTACCCCAGCAAAATAATGTCGAAAATAGCCATTTAAATTTTATAGATAATTAGTTGCCCAGCTTCTGTAATAGGTGCGCACCTTTTTAAAAAAGCAAGATTCCCATTGAAAAAGAAAATGTCTGGCTGCGGTAACGTTACCACAGCAGGAAACGTTTTTGTGAAATATCTAAAAAACTATAAGTGCAACAAATTTTAAAATGTGCGCAACTATTTCAGAAGCTGGGCAACTAATTATCTATAAAATTTAAATGACTATTTTCGACATTATTTTGCTGGGGTAACGCACACGTTGATATCAGGCTATTTTAACTTATTGTTAGATAAATTACAAACAGATTCACTAAAAATGGAAAATAAAAAAAATTACAAAAAAACAACCGACTTCCAAATAAAACACTACTTAAGTAGGTGAAAGATAACTTTAATTTTATTTCGGAAGTCGGTGGCAAAAAACTAAAATACAGACCAAAAACACCGACTTCCGAAATTAAAGTTATTTTTCAATTTGTAGTGGTTTTTTTTTAAGTCGGTTGTTTTTTTTGTGTAAGTATCAGAGTTAGGTGTGAAGACAGGTAAAAGTTAAACATTTTTGGACTTTTACAACTCCGGGGTTTCACTGTGTAAAGTGAAAAGGTAACAGGGTTGTCCTCTTTCAAATTGGACATCAAACCGGACCGGCAAACCACACAAAGATTATATGATAGGCCTGCATGCATAGGCTTACTCGATTTAAGGCTAGGTTTCAGGGGCGCAGCCTTCATACAACACGATTCCTATCGGCTTCCCTACGGAATAACCACTCTTCTTAGTGTCTACTATTGTCAAATAATATGGTAGGTATACCTGTGTGTCTAACTGTTTATCACATCACATTACATAATTATACTTAGTACCAGTTTAATACACCATAAGATTAAAAACCTACAGTTTTTTTGTCTGAGTTTATGAGAACTGAACAATTTTTTCTTCGGCTTCCCTCTAATGATAATTGTAGCTGCGCCACTGCTAGGTTTACCATATCGGAAGATGCGATCGTCGATTGTCGAACCTCAGGTACTTACTGCACATAAAAGCACTGTATGTAGCCTGTAGGCTTGTTCTCTGCTAGAATTAAGGTCGTACCTACTTAATAATGTAATACCTCCTACATACTAGTTTGATCATGTTCAGATACTTGATACTTTCATACAAAACAGACTAAGAATAACTAGAGTTCAAGACAGAACTGCGGGGCAATTGCGTAACACACTTACAGTAGGAATCGGTTTCATTTTGACAGTTTAACAACATTCATTGCGTTATTTACGTTGTTGAGCGGACAAATTTTTCGAACAT
Source organism: Fissipunctia ypsillon (assembly GCA_947568875.1). Classification (NCBI taxonomy): domain Eukaryota; kingdom Metazoa; phylum Arthropoda; class Insecta; order Lepidoptera; family Noctuidae; genus Fissipunctia; species Fissipunctia ypsillon. The sequence continues at coordinate 22,515,622 of OX387649.1, forward strand.
ATGAAGCAATGGATTAGCAATTTGCTTCAAAATGATCCAGATTGTGATTGTTAGTGTGTTACGCAATTAGGGTGCTGAACCAGTTGTTAATGTCTAGAAAGCGAAGTACCTACCAGCACCCTAATCCTAATTGCGTAACAAACTTACAGTAGGAATCGCTTTCATTTTGACACTTCAACAAAATACATTGCTTTATTTAGGTTGTTGAGCAGACAAATTTTTCGGACATATAATATATGAAGCAATGCATTAGCAATATGCTTCAAAATCATTCAGATTGTGATTGATAGTGTGTTATGCAATTATGGTGCAGGGTGCTTATTATAGCACCCTAGCGGGTTCATACCTTCTGACTTTGACATTACAGCTCGTTTTTAGGGTTCCGTACCCTAATTGCGTAACACACTATCAAGCGGAATCTGAATCATTTTGAAGCAAATTGTTAATCCATTGCTTCATAATTGCTTCATAAGTTCGAAAAACTTGTCTGCACGACACGTAAATAACGCAATGAATGTTGTTGAACTGTCAAAATGAAACCGATTCCGATTGATAATGTGTTACGCAATTGCCCCGCCGTACCTCAAAAGAAAAAAGGAACCCTTATAGGATCACTTCGCTGTCCGTCTGTCTGTCTGTCTGTCCAGACCCTCTTTCTCAGGAACGCGTGGAGGTATCAAGTTGAAATTAATATCAAATACGTAGGTATACAGTCCCTTGGAGCTCTAAAAAAATCAAGCTTCTAAGTCAACTCAATAAAAAAATACGTCCATTTATGCGACATATTTTGATACTCGCAAATAAATCAGAACCTATAGGGTACTTCCCGTTGACCTAGAATCATGAAATTTGACAAGAAGCAAGGTCTCACAGCCAGTGGTCTCGAACCTATCGATTTTTCGGTATTTCTACCGATATCCATGGGCTCTCGTTATAAATTAGTCTGTAAGTTTTTTTTTTTCAATAAATAAACGAATTTGATTGAATATTGTATTTTTTTGTCAAATACCGATTTTGGGTACAAATATACCGATTTTCTACCGATCTCGCTCTATGACGTTCGAGACCACTGCTCACAGCACATGTAAAGGAAAAAGTCCGAAAATCAATAATTTGTAGTTTTATGATATTAAAAAAAAATCTTTTTTTGTGATAACAAACTTACATTTGCAGTTGGAAAATTGACCGTGACGTATACCGATGTATGGGAGAACATATTTTTCAACTACAATGTTAAGGCGAGGTAGACCCTGCGAAGTAGGTATTTAACGCTACCAACCTACCCACGGAGCAAGCCGTGCGCTTACCTCGCCAGCATGAACTTACATGAACCCAAATTGTGTCACAGTATAGGTAAGCGTGTCGTGTAGGCAGTAGGTCAACTCATTGGAACAAAGTTCTTTGATGCGGCTTGGCAGAAATCGTCACTAACGAAAAAGCGCGTTCATACTTTCTTCTTTAAAATTCACACTTTCACTCTCTCTCTCTCTCTATCAAGAGAGAAAATTTTCAAATTTTCCTTTATGGGTGTCGTTTTCAAGGTTTTCGAGGGTGCTGAAACCGATAGTAAAGTCAAAATGAAAATTCAAGATAGCGGCTATGAAAATTTTCAAGTTTTTCATCATGGGTGTCGTTTTCATGGTTTTCGCGGGTGCTAAAGCCGATAGTAAAGTCAAAATGAAAATCCAAGATGGCGGCTGCGAAAATTTTCAAATCTTTCGTCATGGGTATCGTTTTCAAGGTTTTTGAGGTTGCTGAAACCGATAGTAAAGTCAAAATGAAAATCCAAGATGGCGGCCGTGAAAATTTTCCTTCATGGGTGTCGTTTCCAAGGTTTTCGAGGGTGCTGAAATCGATAGTAAAGTCAAAATGAAAATCCAAGATGGCGGCCGTGAATAATTTCAAGTTTTTCATCATGGGTGTCGTTTTCATGGTTTTCGAGGGTGCTGAAACCTATAGTAAAGTCAAAATGAAAAACCAAGATGGCGGCCGTGAAAATTTTCTAATTTTCATTCATGGGCGTCGTTTTCAAGGTTTTAAGGGTGCTGAAACCAATAGTAAAGTCAAAATGAAAATCCAAGATGGCGGCCGTGAAATTTATCAAATTTTTCATCATGGGTGTCGTTTTCATGGTTTTCGAGGGTGCTGAAACCGATAGAAAAGTCAAAATGAAAATCCGAGATGGCGGCCGTGAAAATTTTCAAATTTTTCATCATGGGTGTCGTTTTCATAGTTTTCGAGCTTGCTGAAGCCAATAGTAAAGTCAAAATGAAAATTCAAGATGGCGGCCGTGAAAATTTTCAATTTTTTCATCATGGGTGTCGTTTTCATGGTTTTCGAGGGTGCCAAAGCCGATAATAAAGTCAAAATGAAAATCCAAGATGGCGGCTGTAAAAATTTTCAAAGTTTTCATCATGGGTGTCGTTTTCGTGGTTTTCGAGGGTGCTGAAGCCAATAGTAAAGTCAAAATGAAAATCCAAGATAGCGGCCGTAAAAATTTTAAAATTTTTCATCATGGGTGTCGTTTTCATAGTTTTCGAGCTTGCTGAAGCCAATAGTAAAGTCAAAATGAAAATCCAAGATGGCGGCTGTGAAAATTTTCTATTTTTTCATCATGTGTGTTGTTTTAATGGTTTTAGAGGTTGCTGAAACCGATAATAAAGTTGAAGTGAAAATGCAAGATGGCGGCTGCGAAAATTTTCAAGTTTTTCATCATGGGTGTCGTTTTCATGGTTTTCGCAGGTGCTAAAGCAGACAGTAAAGTCAAAATGAAAATTTAAGATGGCGGCTGTAAAACTTTTGTTTGTATTTAACATCATGTATGTCATCACGTAACAAGGATCTTTGGTCCTGTCGGAAGTCCCCTGATGCACTCGGTTTTATAATGTTTTACTATTTGAATTTTGTTTTCTTCTATAGCTTTCGCCAATCCTTGTTTTGATGCTATTATGGGACACTTAATTTCGACAATCGTATCATTTCCAATCAACCTATTAGGCATGGCCCCAATATAACACTGGGTTTCGTCAATAAATAATCCGTAATAAATAATAAATATCCAAAACTAATTTGTATATAGGTACCTACTTTAAAATAAAACCCCACCATCAGCATCACCTTTGTACGTATTTACACTGAAAGTCGAGTCGTGACGATTTTTACCAGTTAACTTCTTCCGCAAGCCGCGTTACAGAACTTCGTTCCTAAATAAGGGTTCCGTTTTTCATTCGAACATACGAAACTCAAAAAAAAACATACTGACTTATTTACACTATGTCCTACGAATGAATTTATTTATTTATTTAAACTTTTCACACTTAAAAAAGTACAAGAGCGGACTTAATGCCTTAGGCATTCTCTACCAGTCAACCAAGGGTGGTGAAGAGATTAGATGGCAGGTACTCTGTGTGTGGTGTGTGTGATGAATTGTTCGATAAATTAGCGGAACAGCCGTGCGCTAGCAAAACGGATATAGGTCCTACCTCGTCAAGGCCCGGCGGGCGATTGAATTGCAGTGCGCAAGCCGCTGTATTATATAATATTTTATTATTAAATTAATTTAACTATTTTGCAAAATGTAACCACAAATTGTTCTTCTATTTGTTATGAACTTTTTACATATATATTTTTTGGAAGTATTGCTTTCATAGGCTTCAAGCAAAATTAGAAAAACATTTAAAAAATCATCGATTAGACTCCTCTTCCAATTTTTTTTTTGATCGAGCGAAGTTTGCGATATCATATTTTGAACCACAAAAAGTCAAAGTACATATAGTAAACTACAATATATATATTTTTTTTGGCTTTAAACAATCACTATTTCTTTGTTTATTATTGAATCAAAGTGATGCAATATTGGGTATAGGTCGCCTTAAGTTTGTTTTTGGGATAAATCCATCCCAACTGCGGAATCCTTCTTTGTGCGTGGTCCGACACGCAGTTGGCCGGTTTGCTTTGTCTCTCTGTAATATTCATAGAAATAAACAATGTGACGCAGAAAAAGACCCCGACGAATATCATCCATCATCGAACAAGGTGCAAAACAAGTTGAAACTTGTTGAAGTCCAAACTACAATAGATTGTTTCAGATCGATACAGACTGTCCCAGATCAACACAGACTATCCCAAATTGCCCCAGATAGATACAGACTGCCCCAGACCGATACAAATTGTCTCAGATCGAACAAGCTGCCCCAGGTCGACACAGACTGTCCCAGACCGAAACAAGCTCTTCCAGATCGATACTGAATGTCCCAGATCGACACAAACTGTATTAAATTGGTAGACAGTCTCAAATCGCTACATTTAGGTTAAAATTGGACGCTGCTCCAGATTTTCGAATACAGTTTTCGGACATAAAACGGTACTATAAAATAATTATTAATAAAACGGCAATTTTATATACAGGGTTACTGGTAACTCGATGTATTCTTTGCAGGACGTCATAGTAGGGTTAAAATGCAACAAATTAAGCCACCAAATTTTCTACCGAAATTCAGTAGTTTTTGAGTTAGTCAGATTTTTAGTTTTTTTATGAAAAACCCCAGATTAAATCATTTGAAGCCAATTTAAAAATAATTTACGGCGCGCCTGTACTGAAATTTAAGTTATTATCATAGTTGATGCCGTAGTAGATCTTTGTTAATAACTAGCTGGTACCCTATATAAAAATGTACTCTGTGTGTGCCCCGCGACTTCGTTCGCGTGGATGTCGTAAGATACACAATATACTAAAATAACAGCCACATTTTATAAAACTCTCTCGTTCCCCGACCCGTCGCCAACCGTCGCGTTGAATCGCCCGCCCGCGCCCGCGCTATTACTTCGTTTTCGCTTAGTGTTCTTTCTGACTTTTTTTTTTTGCTTGACTCCTAAGTGTCTTAGCGTGATGTCAAATAGCCTATAAGTATCCTCGACAATTGGGTTACCAAATGCAAAAAGAATTTTTCAAATCCGTCTTTTTGTTCATAATTTCATGGGTTTTAATTTTTTTGCACGGATCCCTAATTATTTTTCTAAAATAAAAGTAGCCTTAGTTACCCGCCGTAATATCAGCAATCTGACAGTAAAATCGGTCCAGCCGTTTCGGCGATTAGCCGGAACAAACAGACAGACAGTCAGACAAAAATGTTAAAAATTGCTTTTTTGTTATAAGTACAGATGTTCTAAGTATGTCACGAAGTCCGTTTGGCTATGAATGTTGTGAAGCGTGCACATGCACATTGTTTTTGTGTGCGTAACCTCGAGAGCGCTCAGTGTCGATCGGGACACGGCCGGACCGTGTCCCACAATATACTAAAATAACAGCCACATTTTATAAAACTCCCTCGTTCCCCGACCCGTCGCCAAGCGTCGCGTTGAATCGCCCGCCCGCGCTATTACTTCGTTTTCACTTAGTGTTCTTTCTGACTTTTTCTTTTTGCTCGACTCCTAAGGGTCGTAGCGTAATGTTAAATAGCCTATAACTGTTTTCGAGAATCGGGCTACTAAATGCAAAAAGAATTTCCCAAATCCGACTTTTTGTTAAAAATTTCATGGGTTTTAGTTTTGTGGCGGCATATCTACATCGCCACAATGGAACGCGTCACACTGACGTCACGCAAAATCCTGCATCGCGCAATCAGAGTTTACCGCGCGACTAGCATATATACAACATCCCGATATCAACCGTCGGGCAGTAGCCTGGCACTAGCCCACCAGACACAACACCCATCTGGTCGGAGGATCCTCCCTTTTCATAGAGGTTGAGTGAACTTTACACCCTGTTCCTTATGCCACTATACTGGTGACCCCGACTTGATCACAAGAGGTTTATGTTTAGAAGAAAATGGAAGGGTATGTTTATGGCCTAGCTGGCAGAAGTGCAGGAGGAGAAGGAGACCCGACACAAGGAAACGTGGAACCCCCAAGTGCTACACGTTCGGGTACTTCTGGACAAAATCTATGTAACCAAAGTGATACTAATACTTTGTCAGGCGGTGGCCCAAACATAAATGGAAGCGGGTTAGGAAGTGAGGTTTTCAGAGTCGGTGTAACGAGTACTTCCCTTCTGGCCTGAGGAACCAGAAAAATGGTTCGCACAAATGGAAAGCCAATTCATTTTGGCGAATATTACTAGCGACAGTACTAAGTTTCATTACATAGCCGCTCCGTTAGATATGGAACATGTGAAAATAGTGAAGGATATTCTAATTAGGTCCCCTGCTACAGGCAGGTATGACAAATTAAAGAGCGAGTTAATTAAACGTATATCGTTCTCTTGCGAGAAGAAAACTTTACAGTTAATACAGCACGAGGAGTTAGGCGACAGAAAGTCGTCACAGTTTTTAAGGCATTTGCGAGGCTTAGCAGAAGTAGAAGTACCCGACGATTTCATTCGAACCATTTGGGCTAGTAGATTACCAACTAACGTGCAGTCTATAGTTGCTTCACAGCCGAAGATGGACCTGGAGGAGTTGGCGGACCTCGCCGACCGGGTCAACGATATCGCGCAGCCAGCACCTTACGTGGCCAGTATGTCAACCCCCGCGGCAAGCATACCTGCCTCCGCAGCAGTAAGCGCATTGGAGGGTATGGTCGCAGAATTGACAAAACAAGTTGAAACACTATCAAAGGTACAAAATAATTACAGAAATACTTATAGGAACGATACACGCCGGTCACGCTCACGATCCCGCAACAGGTCCCCGGTCACGAGAACGTCCAGAAAACCACCCACACTGTTGGTATCATTTTAATTTTGGGAACAGAGCAAGGAAATGTGAACAACCCTGCAACTTCCAGTCGGGAAACTCCACGAGCAACCGCTAGTGGCCACAAACGGTTGTCAACAAAGCGCAGGCCGCCTATTTGTCACGGGCAGTACCACTAAGCAGCAATTTCTGGTTGACACAGGCTCGGACGTATGTCTCTATCCTCGCTCGGCTACTAGAATTGCAGCAACAGAGAAGACAAAGTACCAATTGTACGCTGCCAACGGCACGGTAATTAACACATACGGGTACGTTACCCACATTTTAAATATAGGTCTGAGTCGAGCTTTCGAATGGCGGTTCGTCATAGCAGACGTGTCAAAGCCCATAATAGGGGTAGATTTTTTAATATATTACAATTAACTAGTTGACTGTCACAATAAGCGGCTAGTTGATGGCATAACGACACAGGCCGTCCCAACGCAGCAGCAGAACAACCAGGAGGCAATCGCATCTGTTCGCACCTTAGGCAACTTCGATAATACAACGTATATCAACTTACTTAGACAATTCCCAAACCTTATTCGGCCAGCAGGTAAGCCCGAAAATCTTAAACACAATACAGCGCATCACATCAGAACAACACTAGGACCACCAGTTTATGGACACACTCGGCGTCTGGACCCTGAAAGCTTAGCAGCGGCACGGGGAGAAGGTCTGAGACTCCGTGGTCATCACCACTACATTTGACCCGGAAAAAGGACGACGGCTGGAGACCCTGCAGGGACTATAGAGCACTTAACGCACGCACGATACCCGACAGGTACCCTGTCATTCAGGTGCATTCAGGACTTTGCCTTTCAGTTATCAGGTAAAAAAGTCTTCAGTACCATAGACCTAATTAAAGCGTATAATCAAATATCAGTCGCCGATGAAGACATACCCAAGACGACGATCACAACACCATTTGGAATGTTCAAGTTTCGATATATGACTTTTGGACTTAGAAACGCAGCACAAACATTCCAACGCTTCATTGACGAAGTCCTCAGGGAATTAGACTTCTGTCATGGATACATCGACGACGTTTTGGTGCATTCGAAGACACCAGACTCTCACCAGAGCAACATGAGCAGCACCTAAGGACGCTTTTCAATCGCCTACAAGAGTACGGACTTCTTATCAACGCGTCCAAGTGCGTCTTTGGACAGTCAAAGGTAACGTTTTTAGGCTATCACATTTCAGAAGCGGGTGTAAGGGCATGGATCCCGGAATTCCGAGATTTCGTAACTCCGGAATTTCGGATGATTTTTTACAATATTACAATTCCGGAACTGAAGTAAATAATTATTTGTAAGATAAGTTACCACAATAATTAAATTTGCATATTTGTACTCTCTTGCGAAATGTACCGAACCGCACGCGAAGTTTAAATTCAAATCGCCGCCATCGACGCTTGCGTTTCGTTCGTTTCGTTCACCATTTCGCCAACCAGTATGTAAAATATAATTGTATGCCTGTGTCAAATAGATACAATTTATTTGACACAGGCATACAATTATATTTTAGGTGTTCTTCCTACAAGTGTTGAGAGTGAAAGAGTATTTTCGTGTGCCGGGTACTTTTGTAAGCGCCTACGAAGCTCGCTCTCAGATAAAATGTTAGATGCTCTGATACTCTTGAGAACACATTATCAAGAAGAGCGATATTTTTTGAAAAAGTGATTCTTGTCTTATTTACTTTATATTTCTTTTTAGTATAAGTTGATTTAAAGATCTCAATTTCCAAAAAATACGACAACGTAAGTTTAGAGCTTTTTATTTATTTTTAAGTTTTGTTCTTTAAACCTATTTTCATGATCTCAGAAGAGGAGAACTTGTTGATTTTGTTCATTGTGAGTTGTTGAATCTTATATACATCATAATTTTATTAGATAGTTATTTAATAAGCTACATTGCAATTGCAAATAGCTAGCACACGTTGATTTTGCTATAATGTATATTATTGAAAAGTAGATTATTTTTTGTTATATTTATTAAGAAAAACCTAATTAACCTAATAAACGGCTGTTTAATTGATCTCAGTCAAGAGTTTTGTCGATTTATTTAGTTTTTTAATAAAGATTTGATTTAACAAAACACTTAAATGCCTATTTATTGTTTTTTTTTATTTCCTATACTTTTTTCTAATTCCGGAACCGGTTCCGGAAATCTGGAATCGAACCAGTAGTATCGTAACTCAGCTCCGGAATCGAAAATCATCCGATATTACATGCCCTACGTGTACGTCCAATGAACACCAAGGTGCAAGCGATAAATGACTATCAACCACACACAACTTTGAAGGAGCTCAGACGGTTCCTGGGAATGGTGAACTTTTATCGACGTTTTGTTCCGCGAGCTGCAGAATTACAGGCACCCCTAAACGAGCTGTTAGCAGGACCAAAGAAGAAAGGTTCACAAAACATAACACTGACGACATAGCAGCTGGCAGCATTCCAGGAATGTAAATCTGGCCTGGCTCAAGCAGCTATCTTAGCCCACCCAGACGTTAACGCGGAATTGGCTATCCACTCGGACGCCACGGACAAGGCCATCGGGGCGGTTCTGCAGCAACGACAAGGTAACGCATGGCAACCACTGGCGTACTTTTCAAAGAAGCTGACCCCCCACAAACAAAGTACAGTCCGTATGATCGAGAGTTACTAGCCATTTATAAAGCCGTTCGCTATTTCAGACACATGGTAAAAGCACGAACATTCACAATATTTACTAACCACAAGCCACTAACGTTTACCTTCAGTACAAGAAGAGATAACTGTACTCCACGACAATTCAGGTATTTAGACTACATAAGTCAATTTAGTGTGGACATCAAGTACATTCCAGGGAAGGACAACGTCGTAACCGACTCGTTGTCGCGTATCGAAGAGTTGTCATCAAAGAACTTGGAATACCAGGCTCTAGCTCTGGACCAGGCATCGGATGAGGAACTGCAAGATCTACTACAAAACGGAACTTCTTTGAGACTAGAAAAGGTCAAGGGTCCAGATTCTCGTATGTCGGTGTATTGCGACACTACCGAGTTGCAACCAAGACCATTCCTGACGCAAAAATACCGTCGACAAGCATTCGAGGCCCTGCACAACCTAAGCCACCCAGGCGCAAAGGCATCAGTATGGTTAGTCACACAGCAATTTGTTTGGCCTGGCATTAAAAAGGACTGTCGACAGTGGGTGCAAGAATGTCTACAGTGTCAGCGAGCCAAAATACATCGGCATACCAAGGCACCACTTCAAACATTTAGCTTACCTTCTGCTCGTTTTCGGCATGTCCACATGGACATTGTCGGCCCTTTACCGCTTTCCTCTGGTTACAGGTACTGCCTCACCACCATTGACCGCTTCAAACGGTGGCCTGAGGCATACCCACTCCAAGACATCACGGCGGAGGCATGTGCTACCGCCTTCTTGACTGGCTGGGTAGCCAGGTTCGGCTGCCCCGAGCTCATCACGACCGATCGAGGTCGGCAATTTGAGTCGTCGCTATTTAAAGCGATGGCGGCGCTCATAGGTGCCACACACCACACCACCACGGCCTATCATCCCGAGGCTAATGGCCTTGTTGAAAGGCTTTACCGGAAGCTTAAGGCTGCTATCACCTGTCACACCAACACGCGTTGGACGGAGGTACTGCCTCTGGTTCTCCTGGGCATCCGCAGCGCGTGGAAAGAAGATCTCCAGACCTCAGCAGCAGAACTAGACTACGGCGAGCCACTATACTTGCCTGGACAGTTCTTCTCAACCTCTCCACCAGTTCTCGTAGACTATGACAATTTTATCAGCAGACTCCGCGACCACATCACAAAGCTCACACCTCATCCAACTGCCTGGCACACCGCTCGTACATTCTACATTCCTAAAGATCTCGCCACATGCACGCACGTGTTTCTGCGGCAGGGGCCTGCACACAAACCTCTGCAGGCTTCGTACTTAGGCCCGTACAAGGTCATACGACGAGGGTAGAAATTTTACGACATAGACGTACAAGGAAAGAAAGCGACCGTATCGATAAATCGATTGAAACCAGCATACATGGCCAGAGATGACACACCAGCACCGGCCGTGACCAATGAGGCACCAGTCGTGGACAACACACCAGCGCCAACAACAGAGAGGGACACGCACCAGACTCCAGCCACGAAGACGATGAGGGGACGAGTGGTCCGGTTCCCGGACTACTATCGATCGTGACAGTTACGATCTCAGCGGGGCATTACTGTAGTGGCTATCAACCCGCTACGTATTCCGCTCTGCTTATGAATCTTGGACCGCATCCTACATGTGACATCAGATGGCGTGATCCTTTGTCTCGGCGCGCAAGCTCCGCCTTCCTTCAAGAACGTTCCGGAGAAATCATCACCGCGTCGCGAGCGCCGGCCGGCGAGGAGTCCTCAACGTCGACACGCATTCGCGCACTCTTCTGTTTGCTTTATATTCATTCTCGCTCGCTATAGTTTTTCGTTGCTGTAGTATTTTTATTTACTTATATTCTTTGTGTTAACGTAAATAATAAATTCAGTAAGATAAAATAGTCAAACAAAGTTACTCGACGACTCACGACGCTCGGCGCGGCGTCGCATTGTCGCTCGGTGTTACTCGACGTCGTTAGTGACGACTCTGCCCACTATCGACCTCCGGTCTCCGGAGGGGGGTGATGTGGCGGCATATCTACATCGCCACAATGGAACGCGTCACACTGACGTCACGCAAAATCCTGCATCGCGCAATCAGAGTTTACCGCGCGACTAGCATATATACAACATCCCGATATCAACCGTCGGGCACTAGCCCACCAGAGACAACACCCGTCTGGTCGGAGGATCCTCCCTTTTCATAGAGGATGAGTGAACTTTACACCCTGTTCCTCATGCCACTATAGTTTGTTTGCGCGGAACCCTAATTATTTTTCTAAAATAAAATTAGTCTAAGTTACCCATCGTTACATCAGCTATCTGCCAGTGAAAGTCCCGTCAAAATCGGTCCAGCCGTTTCGGAGATTAGCCGGAACAAACAGACAGACAGAGACAAAAATTTTAAAAATTGCTGTTTTATTATAAGAACCGTTTATACTTTCCTATGCATTTAGTAAAAAGTTGTTATTTTGACATTACAAACAGACACTTCAATTTTATTTATTTGTATATATGTATAGATTAAAAGTTCAAAAATGACTAAGGCCCGTATTATTGACGTCACTTAATACTCAAGCATTACTTAAAACTAGTTTCAACCAAACAAATGGCCTGAATCTAGTTTTTTCGTAACTGTATCCATATTGGATTGAAGTGGATTGTGAAATCAAACACTTGTGTAACTAAAATGTCATATAATCACGGTAAACAGGAAAAGGGTACACTAATATTGAAAATACTGTCACGGGAACTATATAAGAACAAACCAGTATTAAGAAAACGCGTGCCGGTCAGAGCTCTGGCGTGCGCGGCGGTTCGTGACGTGTACGACTTCGGGCGTGGCTATGCGTCAACTGCCTCGGCGTCGGAGGCGCGTGTGCGTCGCGGTTGCGTTATCGCTGTCCCTCTCCTATGCCTGTAGTGCATAGTCGTTAAAGCGAAAGGGAAGGCATACACGACGGCGTCCGGAAGTGCGCGGGCTTGAATTGGTTACGATAGTTTTAAGTATTGCTTGAGTTTTGAGTCACGTTCTGTAATACGGGCCTAAAACTTTGGTGAAGATCACTATAATCAAACGTTTATTTTTTGTAATTTTTGGCATTACTTCATAAAAAAATATTGTCTAGTGCAAAAAAAAAATACTACGCCTGGGCTATTTCGCTATGCTGTGCCTTCATAAGTGCTAACTATGGCTGCATATTCTAATCCTGAATACGCTTACATAATGTACTGTTACGGACTTTGTGACGGTAACGCTGCTGAGGCGCGGAGAGAATATCAACTTCGGTTTCCCAACCGCCGACTCCCACACGTTACTGTCTTCTATCTGAAACTGGCAGCGTCCAAAGAAGCATGCAAATTGACACTGGTCGTTCCCGGAGATACATGACTGAGGACGAGGAGCTGATTCCTCAACGTTATATTGACGACCCCAACATATCGACAAACATGAGCACGTGAGCTTGGTATGTCACAGTGGAAAGTCTGGTCTGTAGTTCACTTATCAGGCCGACATCCATACCACTAGCAACCCGTCCAATCATTAGAAGAGGGAGATCCGCCGTGACGGCTTGTATTTTGTCGTTTTGTGCTAAGTGCCGACGCCAAAGGCGAAAACTTTTTAAAAAACATTCTGTGGACCGATGAGTCATGTTTTGACCGTGATGGTATCATAAATTACCACAACTTACATTACTGGACACCGAAGGCAGAAGCAAACCCTAAGAAACTGAAACCAACTGCATCCCAGCGTAGGTTCTCGCTTAATGATTGGATGGGTCTTATCGATGACAAGTTATTTGGCCCACATTTTTTACCCCGAACACTAAATGGGGAACTTTAGGAAGATTTCCTAAGAAATCATTTAACAGCACTGCTCACGGATGTACCGGAAGAAAGAAGAGTAAAGATGGTTTATCAACATGACGGATGTCCAGCCCAGTTCCGAATCACAATTCGACAATTTCTGGATGAAAACTATCCAAACCGATGGATAGGGCGTGGTGGGCCGATTCCGTGGCCTGCACAAAGCCCTGATCTGACGCCGCTAGACTTGTACGTCTGGGATCATATGAAAGACCTAGTTTATGTGACCCCAGTAAATTTAATTGAAGAACTAAAGGAGATTATAACAGATGCGGCGGACCAGATGAGGGCAACAATAACATCAAGAATCACAAAAACCGAAGTGAGAAAGCGAATAAGAACATGTATTCGAAACCGAGGGCAGCACATTGACCAAGACGTGTGAAATGTGTGTAAATAAAGTTTTTAAATTGATATTGATTACAAATAATAATAATGTTCACGAAATTGTTTAATTTGATTTTCCAAAAATTCACCTTCCACCACCACCAGACGCACGCCTTCCTGTACTAAATAAAAAACGATTTTCATAATGTAGTCCATGACTTTGTATAATATTAAGTTTCATGCCTTTTAGGATAGCTGATAAGACAAGGATATTTTACTATTAATTTGTACATCAGGTGTAATAATTTTCTTGTACTAGACAATATTTTGTATGAAGTAATAGCAAAAATTACAAAACAATAAACCAAAATTAGACATATACCCTAAAAATACGACTCTCAAGCTATAGGTACAGGAATTTTCGTAATGGATTACCTATTATGAAAACTGAATAGAAAGGAAGGAAATCGACAACGCAGGAAATCACTACACAGGAAATAATCTGAAAATTATTTGTGCTGCTGGGCAAGACAATATTTCTGCAAATTTCCTTTCACGTTATAGATCTATACTAGTTTCCCCACTAACTTTTAATAGTAACTTGGCTTTTACATCTGGAACTTTCCCACAAGCCTTCAAAATCTCACAAATCCTACCTACACTTAAGTCTGGTGACAGGGAATTAAGACCAATTGCAATATTACCTACTTTGTCAAAGATTTTGGAAAAACTTATGAATAAAACTGATAAACTACTTAGAGAAAAACAAGATACTTTCTGTTTCTCAATACGGGTTTATATGTAATAAAACTACTGGTTATACAGTTCGTGAAGTCACGGACTTTGTTGTCAATAATATTGATAATAAAAATAAAGTTCTGGCAATTTTTTTCGGTTTGGCAAAGGCTTTTGACACTGTGTCTGTCCCTAGGTTACTGATCAAACTCAAGCGTATGAGTTTTATGGGGTTACAGCTTAAGCTCTTCACAGACTACGTTAGTAACAGATTTCAATGTGTCAGAGTTGGCGATTGGATCAGTGATGACCTTCACACTGCCTACGGAGTCCCTCAAGGTAGCGTCCTTGGATCTACTCTATTTCTCATTTACATTAATTACCTTTGTGACCTTGCGCGCCGATCGTCAACAGCGACACAAATGCGATCTGCACTGCGTTTCTTTCGAATATTTATTCCGTGGGTGTACCTACACAACACACGGAAGTAGGACGATAGTCAGGGTCTATTTTTATGTTAGTGAGTTTGTAACTGTGTTGTGAAAATACAAGAGACTAATTGCCTGGAACCCAATGCCCCGAACGACATAGCGTGACTCCCGTGCAAGTTAATTTTTGGTGAGACCGTTCCATTATCTTTCAGAGATTTGTTCCTGACAACCTTTGTTCATTTTAAATCATTAGCTTATTTTGTCCCTACTAAAGGGTCTTTCAAATAGAGCGGGTCGATGTTAATAATCTGTGGCGGCCATTTTGTTTTGGCGGCATCTGTCAAATCTGTTTTTTCTTATTCAGTCACTGATGCCAAATCACCATGGCAAGTTACACGGTTGAGCAGCATGTGCAAATGATAAAACTTTATTATCAAAATGAGTGTTCGTTCGTGCAAACGTTGCGCGCATTGCGCCCATTTTACGGCAGACGCGGTGGCCCTTCAAAGTCCACTCTCCAACGATTGGTGACTAAATTTGAGACGACCGGTTCGGGTAAACAACCAACCAACACCTTTACGTCAAAGGAACGCCAGATCGGCCGAGAACATCGCCGCTGTACGTGAGAGTGTTCAGGAGACTCCGAGGCAGTCGATTTCTCGCCGTGCTCAAGAACTCGGCCTTTCGCAAACCTCAACTTGGAGAATTTTGCGTCGGGACTTGGGTCTGCATCCGTACAAGATCCAACTGACCCAAGAGCTCAAAGTTAATGACCATAGACAACGCCGTGTGTTCGCTGAATGGGCATCGGAACGCTTGGAAGAGGACCCCGATTTTGGCCGAAAAATAATCTTTAGCGACGAGGCACATTTTTGGATGAATGGTTTTGTTAATAAGCAAAATTACCGTATATGGGATGACCACGACCCACATGAGGTTCACCAGGTGGCAATGCATCCACAAAAAGTTACTGTTTGGTGCGGATTTTGGTGTGGCGGCGTCATTGGTCCGTACTTCTTCGAAAACGACGTTGGCGAGGCCATCACCGTCAACGGCGAGCGCTACAGATCAATGATAAACAATTTCTTTTGGCTTGAATTGAACAATATGGACGTGAACGACATGTGGTTCCAGCAAGATGGCGCTACTTGCCACACAGCGAACGACACAATCGACATTCTGCATGAACGGTTTGAGGGTAGAGTTATCTCTCGCAGAGGTGACGTGAATTGGCCACCAAGATCGTGTGATTTGACTCCGCAAGACTTTTTCTTGTGGGGTTTTCTGAAGTCGCAGGTCTATGCCAATAAACCACATTCAACCGTTGCCCTGAAAGCCAACATAACGCAGGCCATCGCTCGGATTCAGCCGGATCTATGCAGCAGTCATTAAAAATTGGACCTCTCGGATTCGTGCCACCATACGAAGCCGCGGCGGACATTTGAACGATGTCATATTCCATCCATAATGGCATAAATGGGCCTTTTAAATAAAAAATTAATTTCGTTAATATCTCACACACATCTTGTTTTATTCAATTTTAACATCGACCTGTCCTTGTTGAAAGACCCTTTAGTTTAATTAGTTATGTGCTAAATAGGTACCTAACTTTAAAGTATAATAAGTGTGTGACAAATTATTATAATGTTATGTGCAATGCAGTGATTTAGTGTTTCAAACTCATGCGTTTTTTGTGAATGCACATTCTATTTTAGACATCGACATAGACGAGCTTCAAGCGGTTGACTCGGGTAGGTAGTACCCAACCCTCTGCAAAAAAAAGGGTCGTGAGGATAGGACAAAAGCGACAGATATTCCTTTTGGTCCGGTGAATTTCGAGTAAGACGTCATTATATTTTGATAACTTCGACTTGCCATATCCAAGAAAGTCAGCCGACCTATTTACGCATAGAAGACAACCTACAGTTTGGTAAGAAAGTCCTGAAACGGAACTAAAATATTTAATCATTGGCAACACTCGCTCTGCCTCGTCGGGTAATGGGTCGGGACCCATTGTGTTCATAATGAACAGATCTGTTATCCGCAGCTCCGCAAGAGCGATAATTTATAAAGTGTACGTGAGATGTTTGGCGGAACTCGAGGCTGGACAAATGTTATCCAATCTCAACTATGTGTATAAAAGAACCGCTGAAATGACAGGTAAAATGATATTTTATAAATGTAATCAGATGTAATGTGTATATTTCAAGGTGCAATATCTAGTATAAACCTTTCATACAATTATTGAAATGTACTTTCACGAATTTGAGGTTATGTTTACAAAACACATTCCGAATGCAGCGCATTCGTATAACTTTGATACTTTTTGCTTATTGCATAAATCACTGAATAAAAACACTATGGTATTAACTATGGTATTTTTTAGGTAAATCCATCAGTATTATAAGGCAATCTGGGGTCTGGTTACTATAAGGTGATCTGAGGTCTTGTAAAACATAAAATTGTCTCACATAATGTGGGATTAGTTGACATCAAGGTATTTTGAAATACCGAATAATTTTAAGCGCTAAGGTAGCCCGTGAAATTCAAATTTTCTTACGATTTTTGCATATGCGTTTTTGAGTATGATACGCGACCGTAACAAATATGTGTTTACAGAATATAATATTAAAATTAGTAATACAATTCCTTAAGTTAGTATCATCATCTGCCTAGCCTTTTCCCAACTATATTGGGGTCGGTTTCCAGTCTAACCGGATGCAGCAATTCTTTAAGTTAGTATAATCCTGAAATATTAAGATTTCATGAAATAGTCATTCAATAGACTTACTTGGTCTTAGAGAGTTGTATTGATGACTTAAATGATTATAATTCTGTAAACTCATATTTGTTACGGTCGCGAATCATATTTCAATCAACATGCAACCTAATACTGATCTGCAAATTGCAAAAAACGTAAGAAAATTTGAATTTCGCGGGTTACCCTGGTGCTTTCACCTTAAGACTTAAGGTGAAAGCGCCAGGGTTGCCTGTAATTGTTTTATTTGAAATAAATGCTTTGAGTTTGATTCTGCCATTTTCGAGAACTGCGTCGGACACATACCTATATTACAGTACTTCCGATTCCACAAGACTGTATTTTAGAGCAAGTTGCTGGTGGATAATCCTGGCTACAAGATTGTGCCTATGCAGGTAGTCTCCGTTAGCCAGACGAGAACAGCCAGAAATAATGTTTCGGATTGATTCCCCGGGAAGGCGGCATTACCGACATATGTCCACCGTGCCGTCCTTCATAATATCAAGTTGTAACATAATAATCTGATATTTTTTTCGGGAACCTTCTAGAAATTTTTTACAGCTTCGAGAAATTTCTATGACTGTGAGTATAAATACAGGTGAGCCCACTCAGTTTATCAGTGCAATAATCGACAACGCAGTGAGTGGCATTATGGAAAAATTCAATTTGAAAAGACGAGACATCCGTGTCTTTCTACTTTATGAGTTACGTTTGAAGCATACAGCTAAGCAGGCGACACAAAATATGTGTCAATGTATGGGAAAAATATAGTTTCTTATCATACAGCAGTCCGGTCTACAGTGGGCACTACCAGCAGCTTCAATGTGGCTGTCGGCTTGCACCAAGGGTCAGCACTCAGCCCTTACCTCTTCGTGATGATAATGGACGCTCTTACGTCGGATATCCACGAAGAGGCGCCCTGGTGTATGCTGTTCGCTGATGACATTGTGCTGGTTGCTGAGAGCGGCTTAGAGATCCAGAGCAGATTGGAGGTGTGGTGGGCAAAACTGGAGACCGCTGGCCTGAGATTAAGTCGGACCAAAACAGAATATTTGTTTTGTGATTTTGGCGATCTCTCCAGTCCTGTGCCCATATCTCTCGCCGGAACGCCCGTACCGAGCTGCTCCGACTTCCGGTACCTCGGGTCGTTTGTCCAAGGGGATGGCGAATTAGACCGAGACGTAGCGCACCGGATCAACTCAGGATGGATGAAATGGCGACAGGTCACAGGAACAACTTGCAACCCACAGCATGCCCCTCAAATTAAAGGGAAAAATTTATAAGTCCGTGATAAGGCCCGTCGTACTGTATGGATCGGAATGCTGGGCCGTGAAGAAGACGGATGAAAAAAGATTGCATGCAGCGGAGATGAGAATGTTGAGATGGATGTGTGGAGTGACGAAATTGGATAAAGTAAAAAATGAGTATATAAGGGGAAGTTTGAAAGTGGCGCCAGTGACAGAAAAGTTGAAAGGAAATCGTTTGGCTTGGTATGGACATGTGAAGAGGAGGGAGGAAACTCATGTGACTAGAAGAGTGATGAATATAACTGTTGATGGATGGAGAGGGAGAGGAAGGCCAAAGATAAGATGGATGGATTGTGTGAGGAATGATATGAAAGAGAAGGCAGTGAATGATAGCGTGACTTTTGACAGGGGAAAATGGAAAGAGAAAACGTGTTGCGCCGACCCCAAGTAACATGGGACAAGGGCAGGAAGATGATGATGATCATACAGCAGTAGATTAGTTTCGACGTTTCTCGAATGGTGACTACAACCTTGAAGATAAACCTCATGAAGGGCGGCCGGTTGAGGTTGATGTCGACCGACTAGCCCAGCTCATCGAGGAAGATCTAAGAACTACTCGCCAACTTGAAAAAGATCTCGGATGCTCTCATACTACCATCGATGGACATTTGAAAGCGATGGGTAAAGTGTACAGGCACAGTCAATGGGTACCCCATGAATTGACGGATGGCCAAAAGATAATGCGAGTGGCGATTTGTACGCAATTACTCACTTCACATTGTACTTTTGCTTGGCTTCGTAATCTAGTTACAGGAGATAAGAAGGGGTTAGTTTATGATAACTATTTTTTATTTTTTTATTTGAGATAGGTTTGCTCTTGACTCTAGTCTAGGTCAGAGATGACAATAAGCGACAATGGCTTAATGCGGATCAAAGAGTACCTACCAACGGTTAACTCCAAAATGACTATGCAGGTTATGTTGAGCGTTTGGTGGAATGTGCATGGAATTATCTACTGGGAACTACACAGGGAATGACTATGAATAGTGAACGCTACTGTGCTATGCTGGATAAGGTTGCCGTGAATCTTAAAGGAATACATGGCAATATAGACCTCCTCCACGGCAATGCCCGCCCTCACACCGTATCGTCGACCTGTAAAAAATTATGGAGCTAGGCTGGATTTCGTTAGCTCATTCTGCATACTCGCCGGACATTTCTCCTGACTACTACTTGTTCCGATCGTTGCAGGCTCACATTAGCGGGAAAACTTTTGAAGACCGAGATGCATTGAAACTGTGGTTGTCAGAATTTTTTAACTCTCTTGAGCCCGTTTTACGAGAATGGTATAATGTCGCTTCCCAACATTGGCAGGAGATCGTTGATAATGATGGACCATACATTCAATAAAATGTTAAGCTAAATTGTAGAAAAAAATATTGATAGTTTCTTAAAAAATATATCAGATTATTATGTTACAACCTGATATATTTCCAGTTATTGTTCTTCGTCATAACTTCGTTCATAACCGCAAAGACAAAACCTTAGATTTCTCCAAAGAGATCACCGGATCGCAACCAGGATACTGATGCTAAGAAGTCTACCCGGTCAAAAATCAGCCGTGAAGCTCTGTGCTCTGCCATACCTCGCTGCAGTCATAATTAACTAATACTATTGCGCCAGTTCTCGTTCGCCAAGGACAGCGGGGTGAGGCCCTTGTCCTCTGAGACCGCATGTCGGTGGATCCCCACGTCGACTTCTAGGAAGTATTCCCTGAGACTGCATAGGTATGCAGTCTCAGTAATTTAAATGCCAAGACCCTGCACGCCTGTAACCTTACGGGCGTGCAGGGTCTTGGCATTTAAGAAGCATAGACCTCCGCATTCCCACGGGATATACAGTCTCATCACCGATGACTGTGGGTGATGCATCCGATTTGCGATCATCAGTGTGCGGACCCTCTTATCCAGGGCGTCAAGTTGCGATTGAGTCCATTTGAGCATGCCGAAAGGGTACATCAAAACCGGCGTGACCCAGCCGTTAAAGGCACGCACCATGTTTCCGCCTGATAAAAACTGATAATACTTTATTCAGGCGGCCAAAGAAACGCTCTTTCAGCGATTGTTTCATGTCAGCAGCGTTGATGCCTAACGCTTCCGACATACCCAAATACTCGTAAGTTTCGATTGAGGAGAGGGATCTTAGGTGTATGGAATCCGAGAGTTTGGTTCCCACGGATTCCACAATCCCCCTCGCTTTACATGCATGAGCGCACATTTGTCCACACTAAACGGCGCTACTGAAAGTTTCGGTTACCTTCAGTAGCTCCATCCAAATTTTTGGGGGCAAAAAGTTTCAAGTCATCCATGTAAAGGAGGTGAGATATAAACTGACCACCTCTCCTTCATCGATAACCTGAATTCTCCAGTAGTGTGCTTAGAGGATTCCTAGGCAGAACCAAAGTGAACTCAAACTATCGCCCTGAAATATACTTCGCTCGATCCTTATCGGCTCGCTATTCCTCTGGATATGTCCATATTAAACATAACTAGCGAAATGTGGGTGTACTATAGGTACACCTCTGACTAACCCTTCGGGGAAACAAGGCGTGATATGTTATGTCCATATTCTGGATAGCGAAGAACCGTCCTCGATTGCCCCATCACGAAGGTGCACAGAGTTGCATCTACTTTATGCAACTCCAGCACCCTCATAAACCATGTATGTAGCACCGAGTCCTCGAGCCGAAACCGAGACAGATCATTTCGGCAACGACGAACCTGTTGGCTGGCTAGTGGCCATATCGTTGAGGAGCTGCATTATTATTATTTTATGTAGATGTGACTGTCAGTCACGTACCTAGGTACCCCTATTTAATAACAAAATATTATATTTATTTTAAAACCGGCACATGGTTCGGGCCGCTTAGAAACCATAAATTCTCTATTTAGGGACAATGTCGGCAGGTCGAAAGAAAGAAAGAAAAAAAAAGAAAATACGTTAATTTGCGGTAAACATGACGCAAAAAAAAAGAACACAAACACAAAAAGAAACAAGTTGGAGTAGTGAGTGAGTGGGTTGGGGGTTAGTAGTGAAAGCAATATTTTACGTCACTTAAGAGGCAATATTTCTACAAATTCTAAGGCCCGTATTACAGAACCTTACTCAAGACTCAAGCATTACTTGAAACTAGTACCAGTGTAGTGGCCATTTGATTGGTTGAAACTAGTTTTAAAGGGAAACCGACCTAAACACTAATATTAACAAAATTAGGAAAAATTAAAATGTTATTAGCCTAGGGCTTCATAGAATGAAAAGGATTTGTCGATTGTTCTGACGTTTAGAAACCGCTGCAGTAAATCAGATAGATGCGCACTGTCTCAAATCGATACCGTCAATCACATATCGATACAGACTATATCAGATCGATACAGACTAAGTAGGTATACCAGATCGATATAGACGGTCTCAAATCTATACGTTAAATCATAGATCGATACGCAATGTCTCAAATCGATACAGTCAATTACAGATCGATACAGACTGTCTCAAATCGATAGAAGCTGTCTCAGACCAAACCATACTGTTCTAGGCCGAATCAGTTTAGCACAAAGCAAAATTCTATAAATTCTAACCCAGACTAATAGCTTTATCAAGAACGACACTAAGTGACCCAGGTGAATACAGAATGATCCAGGCAGAAATGCTGCCGTAAAACGAAAACAAAACAGTTAGGCTCAATTCACACTGAAATGGCAGCGACGCGGCGAACAAGCGGAGACCAGCAGCGGTGGTCGGCAGAGGTTACGCGGCACCTAGCAATCAGCGATCGGCTCATCGGTGGCCAGCCGCCCGTGGCAGTGAGTCGGCTCGCGCGCCGCCGCGAGACTACACGAGGCCTCGCGCGGCGCTTTCTATTCTATCAAGCGTATCTATATTTTTTGATATCGCTGTCGGCCGCTGCCATTTCAGTGTGAATTGAGTCTTATGTGTTCTGTAGTCACGTGCGCATAATTCGTCATATTTCAGTTATATGCTCACGTGCAGCACGTGCTCATAAATGTGATATTAAAAGCTTCTTTATATCACCAAAATTAAATTACAAGAGTAGAAATATTTGTGTAATGGTCCAGCGCACATTGATAAGTTATCTGCAGAATAATAATTATTGATGTCTAAACGAAACACCCTCCATAATCACGTTAAAACAAACGCTTACCATGCAACCTACGTACACGACTTTAAAATGCTCAACATATTCAACGTGGAAAACATAAAGAGACGCGACGTTTAGAAGTGACCGGAAATGGTTGGACTTATGTTAAATAACACACCCCTCCCCCTCTCTTCCTCCTATAGGTACACCTCTGCCTAACCCTTCGGGGAAACAAGGCGTGATGTTATGTTATGTTAAATAAATCGCAAATTTATTAAAAAGTAATAAAATTGGCCTCTGCACAACCGTGCGCGTTAAAGAACGTGCAACGATTATCTGCCCGATTTGGTAATTACGAATTTCTGACTGGGTGACATCCAGATGGGTTAATGGAGTCAATAACGAGGTCTACATTCCGAAGTGGAATTTTAGGTCCAAAGTCCAAACTGGCTCCAGCCGGTTATCTTAAAATATTCCTGACAAAAATTCCCTTCTGCCAAGAAGAACAGTCATCACGTAAAATTAACAAAGGAAGTTACGAGTGTTACGAGCTTTGTTCTAAATAAAAAGTAGAAGAAAAATAAGTAAATGTAATCACGATTGTAGCTCCTGCACACAATGGATCAGATTGCAACATATTTTCAACATCCGTCGCTCCCTTCTCATGGTAGTTCTGCAAATGCAGTTAGTAAAACCTCAGTGAACGTCACTGTCGCGCCGGGGCCAACCCATAAGGCATCGTCCTAATACAACGCGACTACGACGCGATCTTCGCAAGTTCGCGCGAATTTTAGTCGTACAGATCCGCGATCAAACATACTGATGTCGAATAGGTGTCCTAATTGGCATTCGCACGACTTAAATGATTGTAATCTATTCGCGAGAACTAAGTTCGTAAGAACGCGCGATCAAAGATATTGTTGTCGAATGGGTGTCCTAATTTAATTCGCGCGAAAATCACGCCGCGTCATCGGGGAGCGGGGTGAGGGGCAGGGCATGACCCGAACTGCCCGCGCAGGGCTGCCAGATTGGGTACTTTTGTTAATCCGGCGATGATCGCGTATACGCGTTCTATTAGAACACCCAAATTTTTTATCGCGCGACCACGTGATGGTCACATCGCTTACTCGCGCGATGATGAGCTGCATTGTATTAGGATGACGCATAAAGAAGCCGAGAAAGGTATTCCAAGCTGTCTGAAGACGTCAGTAATACATATTATGGTGTGCATTTGAGACTAATGCGAAAATGATCCGTCAGTAGGTAACTCCGTGCATTTTGCGCTGCTAAATCATCTTTTTTGACACAGCACTCTCGCAAGAACATTATAAAGACTATGAAATATGTTTGGCCTACATTACTATACGATCTGAATCCTCATATCACATTTCGTAGTAGACCTTCCAATTACACCCTTGTGTATAAATAAACCTCTCGCATGACATTTTGCTCAGAATAAATGTAATACGAGCAGCTACAGCTAAATATAATGCCACACTCATAAGAGGAAATCGTCAGCAGTATATTCACATTAACGCGTCATTATAGGTAAACTTATACTAAAACTAGGTCTGTTATTATCTGCCTGCCAATCATTACGTATTTTAGAAAAAAATAACCTCGCAAAATATACCTACACAGCACTTCAAATTGGCGCCATATTGGACGTTCTTTTGCAAAATGGCTGATTTCACTATTTGCGAAATGCGTAAGCGCACTTGCACAGAACATGAATGAAAGTTTCACTTATCGTTATCTCTAACATATTGTTTAAAAATATTCCTTGATCGTTATAATCGTTACACAACTATGTACTCTGTCCGCCATTTTGTAGTGTTTCAAGTGTCGACAAAATGGCGAAAAGGAATGCTTCTCAAACATGGACATGAAATGAAACCTTATTCTTGACATTAAAATTTTAATCTCGAAGGAATAATAAATAATAATTAGCAATGTCCCTAATGATAATATTATTACAATTGGAAATTCAATCTATGGATATAGTCTGTAAATTGTTCAGAGGATGCGTGTGCGCAATGAGAATGACGGGATGTGGTTGCAGCACAGCAGCGGGTAGAGGGCGCTGGCGCGCGCCGCACGGCTCCGCGGGCAGCGCCTGCGGCGTCGCCGCCGTGCGCCGCAGTACTGCACCGCCACGCATCACGCACGTCACTCCCGCGCGAGGGTCACAGTTCTCATTTACACTAGAAGTCTCATCATCTGAACACAAGTCAATCACTTCACAATCATTGTCCAAACGTTTCAATGGGTCCAACATCATCTCCGAATCAGCTGGCTGATCACAGTCCAGTCCATCTACAAAAACAATGTCCTTTTCTTCCACCTGTGGTTTATTCTCTCTTTCTTTCCTCAAGTTGTCGAGGTATTCCTCTATACTTTCTTCTGACATCCTGTCTATATGCACTGTGACCGGTTTACATTTGAGGAGAAGCAACTGAGCTTTAATATCGAGTATCCTTTTATTTCTCTGATTAGGAAATACATAGTTTCTGTTCCAGTAGCTCAATGGCCGTCTATATCTCACAGGGAACTGCTGGTTTTTTACTTTAACATTATAATTTTTACTAAAAGGAGTTGTGGTGCAGCAATACCTTTCAACCCTCTCCCTAGAGAAACTTAAGTCCCTCTGAGCATTTGTTTTAGCGTTCCGTCTGTAAGCCAAGGAAGAAAATGGATATAGTATGCCCCGGTCAATGCTGGCAGTATTTCTAAGGTGCTTTGCGGTGATCTTCTGAGGCTTACTATCAATAACAGTATTAGTAGAATCCTCAAATTTTTGACCCGATGGGTGAAGCTTTAAAGCAGAAAGAAACTCTGGTAACCCACCGCTACAGGTATGTGTTGGGATGGTTACATTATTACATAGCCTCTCATGCGCACTCAGTATGTCCGGATTATCAAAGTGGCTGTCACAATTATCACACAGGTATATATCAGTAGATTTAACTTGTGTGTCTTCAATGCTCTTGGGAGTTATTTTGTCATAATGTAGATTCTCATTTCTGAATGTTACTAGCAGTCTCCCATTGGGCCGGTAGTACAGAGAAGTGGTGTGGTCTCTGTTGTCGACGTACCTGAGCCTGTTGCGCGGGTACCTCGCGAGCTGCGCAGAGAATACCAACAGGAATGCGCTCTTGTGGTACTCGTAACATTTCCTCACTAAAAGCTTCAATTTTATGGCCCACTCCTTGGGCACCTCGCTGGGTCTCACAAAGGGGTGCGAAAACGCGACATCTTTAGGCCACCACGGTGGTTGGCGAATGTCTTTCGCAGTATCATGTCCCCAGGAACATGTCACCATGAATGTTATGAACTTCTCCAGCTCAGCAGCCGTGATCAGCGACAATGCTGTCGGGTTGCCGTTAGCAAAAAGAAGCGGCAAGTTGGCGATCATGGTTCCCGCTGGCGCTTATGGTCATCGAAACCTGAGGGAGGCCAGCGCTTGCGATGTCAGTCCACACAGGTTCACAATAACGGTTATTGCGTTACAGTCCATTTTAGCGGTGGCAATCGGGAGCATTTATCTCTCATAAGGATCGCCACAATTGTAGGAATACTTTATACACTAATAATAAACACTAATTGCAAGTAAATTCACGAAATTGTTCAGAGCGAGAGCGCTAACTAAAAAAGAGAAAGATCCATAGATCCACCACAGACTTCCTATAACTTCCTATAATGCAAATTTTACTGCACACTATAGAGAGCGTCGATTGAGACGCGAGTACGAGACTAACGCGACACAAAACGATATCGAGTTAAAAAAAAAACAAGCGCGTAATAAAACGACAGCACGCACCAGTCCGCACCACGCACGATTCGTTCTTTCTTTCAAATAATCTTCTATTTTGTATTTTTCAAATCATTCCCATTGGTGATTATTTCGATAGTACGGTCAACTAACCAATCACAACTCAGAAAGAGAGTATGATTTTTATTCTGTTCTTCAAGTCATGTATTGTGTATACCGATAGCTGAATGGCTATATGCCTTTTTAGATACTTGTCAGTGCTTTATATGATACGAAAATAATCTTCCAAGTGATGAACTAATTTCGAAAATATAAAAAATGTTACAATCATTTAGTTTTTTTTTGACAATTTTAATTTATTTTTTACAAATAAATTATGTAATGATCTTGTGAGGATGACGTAGTGTGTGTGGCTCTCGTCGAAAAAAATAGAAATTAGAATTCATGCAATTCACGTTACAACTTTTTTTAAATAAAAAATGCAATTTTTTAGTTCTCAGTTCACATAAGGTTACGCACGCACATCCTGGGTCTGTGTAAGGAAAGTGTCAGGGTCGTGGTCGTGGCCTTTCGTTTACGTTTAGTTAAATAGGCTCCATCATGCCGGCGCCATCATGACAACGATTCGGACATGTTGTGTGAGCGACATCATTTATATTACTTTCTTCTGCAAACAACCAACGCTGCTGATATTATTCTGTAGCAGCCATCACCCAAATCAAACTATCGACAATCGATCTTTTCTAGCACAGCTCTCCCGCCCTTAATGTCAATGTCAAAAATTTTTATGTCACTAAAAATTTGACTTGGTCAATGTTGTCAATTTCATGTGTAATCTTGCCTCTGTGCTTGCCTCCTCTCTCTGTTGTTATCACATTGATAAACCACGAAAATACACTATAATCAAAAATAAAGCAGATCAGTTTCGCATCAAAAATTGTAAAAAATACTCCCATGATCTTCTTAGTTTGATATTATTTAAAATGCATTCCCGAAATTAGTATAAACGAAAATGGTCAGTATCGACAAGTGTTTGCCTTGCAAATTATAAGAATATTCTAAGTCATAAATAATAATCGTTTCACAGGAATACAACAGTGCTGATAGTTCTCCTAATTCTCCATCAAAGAAGTTCCCGGAAGTGACTGACTATCAGTAAGTCTAATAATTCCTCCTTGAACCAAAACCAGAATGTTGTTTTCTTCTTTGTTCAAGGTTCTTGCTGTAAATGCCCACGACTGTTTGAAAGTCCACCGTTATTTTTTATTACACCCAACTTTATTATTAATTTATGTAATGTATACAAATAAATACTGTCTTTTTTTACCAATGTGGAAATCTCACTTGATCTCTACCAGTAAATACTTATTTGTACCAGGTTGGACCTCCCAGCATGGAGTGTGGACAGCCTGAAGGCTATAGCCATCCAACAGAGGTTGCCTCGCCCCCGGAGCCTGGCGTGGGCCGTCCTGCTGAATGCTTTGCCTCCACCAAACATGGATATTGTATCCAGGTACCAATGGAGAATTTGTGTTCTCATTTAAACTTATATTTAATTACAATTAAAACAAATAATATGCTTTCTACATTCTGTTGCTTAAAGTATTAATAATAATAGGTCTTTACCTAGGAAATTGGAGATTCTATAACCAGCATTTTCAGATTTAATTATCTGTGGATTGGCGCGCAATTCGAAATTGAAATAAATTTGATTCGAAAGTGTTAATTTAATTCAGTCATTTGTTTTTAGATAGTTTTTTGTTTTTGTGAAATTGTGGTAGTTTTTTGGCGCCATTGATTAACTGAAAATTCATACAATTTTCGAATATGAGTTCCTACGTGGAAATACCGCTGCGCAAACAACACGAAACATTAACGACGTGTATGGGCCTAACACTGCTTGCATAAACACGGTCCGTTATTGTTTCAATCATTTTAAATCTTAAAATTTTGAGTTGAAGAACGAGCCTCACGGTCGGCCGGTAACTATTGTCGACAACAACGAGTTGAAGGCGACAGTGGAAGCGGAACCAACTCAATCTATGGCTGAGCTTGCTGCGGGCCTTGGAGTTAGTGTCAAAACAACATTGAAGCACTTGCGTCAAATCAGAAAGATTAAAAAGCTAGATAAGTGGGTGCCACACGAACTAAGCGACAAACAGCGAGACTTACGTGTCGAAGCATGCATAGCACTACTGAATCGGCATAGAAACGAGGGAATTCTAAATCGAATTGTTACCTGCGATAAAAAGTGAATCCTGTACGACAACTGTAAGCTTTCGTCTTAGTGGGTGGACCCGGGTACAGCACCTAATCAGTGCGCTAAAAAAAGATATAGGAAGAAGATGGTGACTGTCCGGCACTGGTCCACTTCTGGTGACTTGTACATCACAGCTTCTTACCGAATGGCACAGCAGTGACAGCAGATGTCTATTGCCAAGAATTGCAAACAATGATGGAGAAGCTCGCAATCCAACAACCAATACTGGTCAATCGCTCTTCCCCATTGCTTCTTCACGACAACGCGCGAGCTCACACTTCACGACAGACCATCGCAAAGCTACAAGAGTTACAGCTAGAAGCTTTCCGTCACCCACCGTACTCACCGGACCTTGCCCCAACAGATTTCTACTTTTTTCGAAATTTAGACAATTTTTTAAGTGGGAAAAAATTCAACACCCGGGAGGCAGTACAAAACGCTTTCGCTGACTTCATCGCCTCCCCCGGCAGACTTCTACAGTTAAGAGATAAACAAACTGCCATCAAAATGCCAAAATTGTATAGATGATTTGGGCCAGTACTTTGATTAACTGAAATAAAAAAATACCAAAATTTTTAGGTATATTTTAACATTTTCATACAAATCTCCAATTTCATAGGTAAAGACCTAATAGATCATTTTACCACCTACTGCCTATATTATATTAAAACAAATAATAATTATCCTTCTGTTGTTTAAAGTATTAATAATAGATTATTATGTATAACTTGACACCTACTGCCTGTTTCCGTGTCAGTATAGACACTATCTACCACGTAAATTAAGAAATGGAACAAAATTTGTACCATAATTCTAAACTTATCTATGTTAACACATTTATTTTGTCACCTACATTTTTTCCAAATAAATTCTGATCCTGAAACAAGTATAAAACTAAGTCATAAAACTCAGAATTTGAATAGCTAGTTCAACATCTACAGCTGAAGGAAACAATTCCTTTTCCTTAAAAACTGGTTTTTCTGCAAGTAATGTACACTACTGACATTACAATATTTCTTAAGAGCAAAGAGGAATGTGAAAGAACAGTGGGTAAGATTATTGTTGATCTGAGTCACACTCCTTAAGTTTGTAAATATGAGTCATGATGATTATTTCGTGGATCTGAAACACTACACAAACAAAATAGAATCATTAATCAACACTTATCTGTTGCCTAAAGAGTGGTTTCATACTGCGACTTATTGCAGTTTTGCGATTTACACACGCGCGTTTGTTTTTCTGTAAAATAAAGTCGCCGCGAGTATTTTAGTTATTTTCATAGTCTTATGACATAGGTATAGAATTCTTCTCTGGGGAACCTAAGAACAGAACAAAAGGTCTCCCGGGAGATAGGGTCCGTGGGGTCGCTACTGCCTAACGGCTCGCCACATGCTGCCCTGCGGGTTTCTGTATCTCTCTTGGTCTGGCTCCTCATCCTAGACCCGTTCCGGCAAAGTAAACTCTACCGGCACAGACCTAGAGTTCGGAGTGCGCAAGCCCCACCATGACGTCAACGTAGAGATACAGCGGTTGGGTTTATTATTATTTAAGACACTAGTCTTCATGGTCCTCACATGATCTGACCAAGGTTGTCTGGGCTTTATAAGAAACTGACTGACCCCTGAGTTTGTTTCGCCATTTCTTCTCTGGGGTAGTCAGATAGCAAATATCGACTCCGTCTAGATTATTTTTTACTTTTTTAATATGACGTGTAAAAGTGATTCCGATAGTCTATTTTATGATATTCATTGGCAGAATAAACAATTTCATTTAATTTCAAACATCTCTTAGAAATGATTTACTCTCGGAGACGATTGCAGTGGTCTGTATGGAAAGCAATCAATCGACTGCGGCCCCAAGTGGGCCGCTACAAACACAATCTAGCGAAATGATTGACCCAACCGACACCCAGTGCGAATGCGATGCTCCTGACCAAACCATTTTTATTTTATTTATTTACTTTTAACTATCATACATAACATAATTAACCTAATACGATAGTGTGGTATTTACTTACAATGTACTTACAATATTAAATTAACCTAATAAGGAACTTCTATAACCTAATCTGCCTAACCTACCTATTCTTCTACCTAATCTAAATTATATAAATCTCATACATAACAATAACACAGAACAACTATTATATAACTTATTAACACTTAATACTTTATACTAGATATTTATACACAATACAAAATTATTTTACCTAACCTATCACAACTTAAGGGTAGCATAATATAAATGACAGTACCCTTGCGAGTTCACTCCTAGTCCTAGTACATGTAAATATGTCAATTTGTACGTGAATTTTACTGAGTGTGTATTGCTCGGGTTCAAACTCAAACTCAAAGCATTTATTTCAAATAAACCAATTACAGGCACTTTTGAATTGTCAAAGAGTCGGTCAGTTAGTCAGAAAATTGAAGCTAGTTGCCCATTCCAAAGCGTAAATCTGTATGGAGAAGAACGGGCAAGAAACTCCACGGACACTCTTTGAAATCAAAATATTGTTACAAAATATTGGTTACATCATTCACGTTGAAATTAAGTATGTGAGAACAATGTAGAAAGACGTGCACGTTAAGACCGTCCGCAACAAAAAGGTAAAAACCAAAAACGATTCAAAAATCAAAATAAGCCGTGGCAGCTAAGAGATGACCAGTCCCTACTGATGGCGCCCGTTCACGAACATGACGCATGGATCAGCACCATTCAGCTCAACCATTTTGAAGAGAACCTAATGATCCAACACACACGCCACCACCAGCGAGACATTTGAGTGAGCATGACATACTCTCAGTCGCCAGGGCAAATTCAAGTCAATGAAAGACGTACCCATTTAATGGTAGCTTTATAGTAGGTAGGTACATAGTGCTCACACATGTGCATGGTTATAGGTGCTTTCGTCAGTAAGTTGGTGCTCGCTGGCGGTACCAGCAACAGTGGTGGGCGCCGCCGCCTCCACACGTAGCAGTCCGGTACACAAATACGAAACCGCTGTAGTATGTCCCATATGTTGGATTGTCAAGAGTGCACATTTGCACTTCTGAAGACCTAAAAAACGCCACTGATGCCGCGATTAGCGTGACCACCTAAGTACTGGGCCCAACTCATCTAACATAATATTTTGTACCTTTGCCATCGACTTAAGAAGAGGAGACGATTAAACTCCCTGAAGTGAAGAATCTCAGACAGGGCCTATCTGAGTTCCTTGATTTCAGCGAAGTTCCTGAAGTCCGAATTCGGGGTGATTTATTTCGTCCAGTAATATGCACACAGATTTATGCGCGTGTAAGTCCGGTAATCTTGGGAACTGCGCAGACGCACTGTTGACCCGAAGTGCTGAGAGCACTTTCGGAACATTTTAACTTATTACGATGGATGATGCGAAAATGCGCTCGTGAAATGTCCCTACCTTAAAATCTACTATATTTGTCTTTTTCTTTCTTGTTTCAGTTTAAAATCTCATAGGAATTTCTACAATGATTTGAGTGACAAGCTTTCAATGGACCCGAGGGCGGTCATCGGCGACGATCCACTCTCACAGGATGATGAGGTTGGTAACAACTTGCGTTGCCATGCCAATAACACTTATTTGATTATGTAGCGAAGTTGCGCGCTGTGTTTTGGTAAAATGAACCTTATGGGGTACACAATAAATTACCAATTCAATTAAGTCTCTTCAAATTTTCGTCAGTTGAGTAAATTGGCTAACCCGCATATACCCGCCATAACAACTACCACAAGAATTTGCAAGCAGGTCGATGATCAGTGTTACATTTTTCATTGAATTTGAAACCGTTATGAAACCTCTTTTACACAGTTCAATAACTTACACCGCATGTTACACTCGTCAAGGTGAAATAATATTTGTTTTAACTTATCAGATGTCTGTGATATTTATTGTTTATGTCAAGTTATAACAGCAAATATGTATTATATGTACCTGGCTGTAAATGAGGCACATTGAGTATTTTAAAAAAGTCGGGAGGTATCCTGGCACCTTTGGGACGATGTTCATCGTTTGGCATAATCGCTTTCGCACATCATTACAATAAAAAAAATTATGTGATTTTTTTTTTTTTTTGAACACCAATTGAATAGTACGATTGTGGTCATGAATATTAGGTACGTGTTATTGGACCTGTGTTTGTATATTACGTTAAGATCTGGGCATTTTAATGTTGTTTATAATACATATTTTGAATAATATTTGTCACATTTTAAATATCGTATCTATGTATGTACAGACGCCAGCAGGTCAAGCTATCCGAACCTGTAAAATTTTCCCAATCAACCTTGAACCTAATGGTTTAGCGATAAAGTTGAAAATCTATTAAAAAATTTGACAGATTGTAGTAGCTTGATGTGCTGCCGTCCATACATGTGTGTGTGTGTCCGGTCATACATGTGTGTGTGTGTCCGGTATCTGGAATCATAAACTAAAAGAAATACTTAGTTAATTTTATAATGATTTTAAACTGAATATCACGCTAAACGAGTAGTGTTAGAGACTTGGAAAACATACATACATATAATGTTAAATTAGAGCATTTTCTTAATAACTTAATATGTGATTATTTTAGATTATGTTTATATTACATTGTGTTATTAATTTGTAAAGTCATGTCTAACGCGGATAAAAACTGAGAATAACGCAAAAACTATCAAGCGTATTTTTATGAAATCTTCAACATGTTAAATATAATTTAATTATTTATCTTTTAGTATACGTGTTTTAATAATGCGTCTAATTTGGGACAGCGCTCCTTGATGGGTAAGTCCTATTACTGGGTGGACGTACTATCGAGGAAACTACAATCTGACCAATTTGAAAACAAAATCCCGTGCACACGATGACCACATCTGTTATCATGCGTTACTATAGCGGCCGAGCGCTGCAAGCAAGAATAGTCCTTACGGTGTATAGATGTTCGTTTCTCCGATGGTACAACGCGTTGCGTGAGCTCAGCACAGAACATGCAAGCTATGCACTCCATCTGGGTCTTAATGTTTGCTTTTGTAGACCGTCATCTCTGTTAGTCATAGCTGTGTGACAGTATATCTTTCTGCTCGATGTGTCATTTTACGTTTTACGCCGGGGAAGGCTTTAGTTCAGCAGTGGTCGTCTTTCGGCTCTATGATGAATGATGACTATAGTACCTCTTTTTTTTTGTTACAGAGTGTCTGGAAACAACATTTCTGTGATAATGAACTCAAAACGTTAATTCTTCAAGATGTGGTCAGGACATTCCCTGAGGAGCTGTACTTTAGAGATAAAGATGTGCAGGAGTTGATGGTAAGAGTATATTTTTCTTTTATAGGTAATCAGAAGGCTGTATATTATACATAAAATAATGGATCATCTGTTACTTCTCTTCTTAAGATGTTCTCTTCTCACCCGACCTCAAACGAAGTCGGGTCTATTTAAGGAAAGTAAACTATTAACGTTAAAAAAGCGGTGTATTCCCGTTGTCCCCGTCACGGTATTTTTAGTCATATTATTAAATTATCACCGTCCCCGTTAAACGGAGATCAACCTACTTATAATGTTTTTACTTTTTACTTGTTTTAATTCAATAATCTATACTTACAAATAAATAAAATTGAAGTGTCTGTTTGTAATGTCAAAATAACAGCTATTTTTCTAAATGCATATGAAAGTACTTACATATATAATTTTTTGTTATATTATAACAAAAAAATAATTTTTGTCTATCTGTTTGTTCTGGCTAATCTCCGAAACAGCTGGACCGATTTTAACGGGATTTTCATTTGCAGATAGCTGATGTTATAAGGAGTAACTTGGCTGCTTTCATTTTAGAAAAAGAATTAAGATTCCGCGCAAAAAAAAAAAAACATGAAATTGTGGACAAATAGCGCGAGCGGGCAATGCAACGCGGCGGGTCGGGGAGGGGGGGATTAAATTAGGTGTTATTTTAGTATATTATGTATCTTACGACTTCCAGGCGAACGAAGTCGCGAGGCACAGCTAGTAATTTAATGAAATAAAGATACCGTGACGAGGATTCGGTTAACGGGGACAACGGGAATACATCAAAAAGCGCACTGTTGGATTCTCAACGCTCGGCTCAACACCGGTTGAGCGAGTTGAAATATAGTGCGCGGTAAAAATAGCGCCCGTGCGAACGGGGGCTCAGTTTGAAAAAGGCGGAGCGTTCACCGCGGTGCACTCAACTAAGTAGGCACAGACGCCAGCACATCAAGCTACCCGAAACTGTCAAATTTTCCCAATCAACCTTGAACCTAATGCTTTAGCGATAAAGTTGAAAATCTATTAATGAAATTTGACAGATTGTAGTAGCTTGATGTGCTGGCATCCGTACTAATATGATAGCCTGATCTTATCTTCTCTTATTCGTTTTTTTTTTTAATTAATTTTACATTGCGTTTGAATTGACTTACAAGATTATACCAAAGCCTCAATTCTTTGATAGACCTATTTATGCTTTTTATCGCCTTTCAAATCCATTTTTTTTTTGTCTTTTGTAGGTCCGCATCCTATTCTTCTGGGCGCGTTCCCACTCAAACGTGGGCTATAGACAAGGCATGCACGAGATCCTGGCGCCCGTGTTGTTCGAGTTATACCTCGACAGAAAGTTCGCGCCCGACGATTTAGGGTAAGTGTTTTTCTTATTATTTAATGTAGATCGTATAAAATGTTGTTGCAACGTTTCTTGTCTTGGATGTGGCGACTGAAATCGTTTTATTACTTATAAATAACTGTTTTTTTGTTTTGTTTCAGGGAGAAGTTAAAGTTTATACTAAAAGAAGACTGTTTAGAGCACGATAGCTAGTAAGTATTTATAGTAGGATTTTAGGTTTCAGCCAGGTTCGCGGGATGTTCGAAAGAGTTACCGTGGCCCGGCACAGGCAACTGTAGGAACACGGGTGGGTTTTAGTCAGTAAAAGTCTGACACGCCCTCCCGCTCCGCTCAGAGCGGGAGAAGTCATTTGATGATTTCCCACCCAAAAAAAGGGGATTTTTAGGTTTTTTATACGTAGTCCATCACTAATATTTTACACGTAGTCCATCACTAATATTTTACACGTAGTCCATCACTAATATTTTACACGTAGTCCATCACTAATATTTTACACGTAGTCCATCACTAATATTTTACACGTAGTCCGTCACTAATGTTTTACACGTAGTCCATCACTAATGTTTTACACGTAGTCCATCACTAATATTTTACACGTAGTCCATCACTAATATTTTACACGTAGTCCATCACTAATATTTTACACGTAGTCCATCACTAATATTTTACACTTAGTCCGTCACTAATGTTTTACACGTAGTCCATCACTAATGTTTTACACGTAGTCCATCACTAATATTTTACACGTAGTCCGTCTCCAATGTTTTACACGTAGTCCATCACTAATGTTTTACACGTAGTCCATCACTAATATGTTATACGTAGTCCGTCTCCAATGTTTTACACGTAGTCCATCACTAATGTTTTACACGTAGTCCATCACTAATATTTTACACGTAGTCCGTCTCCAATGTTTTACACGTAGTCCATCACTAATGTTTTACACGTAGTCCATCACTAATATTTTACACGTAGTCCGTCTCCAATGTTTTACACGTAGTCCATCACTAATGTTTTACACGTAGTCCATCACTAATGTTTTACACGTAGTCCATCACTAATATTTTACACGTAGTCCGTCACTAATGTTTTACACGTAGTCCAACGTGTAACGTGAACATGGAGTGTTGCGCGTGAACGGTCGCCCAGTCGACCTGGTGGAGCCCCGTCTGCTGCAGTACAAACTGCAGGAGCCCATCCTACTGCTCGGCAAGGAGAACTTCTCCGGTGTCGACATCAGAGTCACCGTTAAGGGTAGTGGTCACGTTGCCCAGGTGGACGCTATCAGACAAGCTATCTCTAAGGCCTTCATCGCTTTTTACCAAAAATATGTAGACGAGGTATCAAGGACATCCTCGTCCAATGCGATAGGAGTTTGCTGGTCGCCGACCCCCGTCGCTGCGAGCCTAAGAAGTTTGGTGGTCCAGGTGCGCGCGCACGCTACCAGAAATCTTACCGTTAATACCATATTTGGTACCACGGTATGGTATTGCATTGCTGTGGACCCAGGAATCGATATCATTGCGTGTTTAAAAAATAAAGTATAAAAAAGAGACGAGACTCATTCTCTGAGCTCCTGTGTCAAAACTACAACTTTTGTCAGTACCATGAAACCTTTTGTTAGTATTGCCCAGTATTTGATACGATTGAATGTAAAAACAGTTTATTTAATACGTATTACCGTTGTTTTCAGCATGCTTTTCAGTGCGATAATGAAAGGTTTAGAAAGGTTCTACACAACGGGCGATATCGTTCCGACCTCATGTGGCAGACTACCCACCTCTAAAATATCTCATGTGAGTAAGCAACGGGAAAAATAATATTAATTCTAAATGTACTTTTGTAAGATTGTAAATTGCATGAGGAAAATAATATATAATATTTCCGAGAAAAAATACTGTTGTTATAAAAATAAGTGTGCAAAAAAGTGGGGCTATTTTAATTTTATTTTAATAAAAGTAGTTTTACACAGGGATTGGATACAAAAGGTAGGTAGTGAACTAGTGAGGTCGAAAGTCCAATATGAAATGGTACCCTTCCCCCCAAACTAGGAAAATCCAGTATCTTGGGAGACAGTCTTCGCATTACATTAAGGTCGAGCGATTTTTGAGCATACAAGTTGATTTAGAATTAGAAGAATTTGTCAAAATATAAGGTTACGTACTATAGTGTGATGAAAAAGGTTGTGTTGGTACAGTATGTGTGTGTGTGTGTGTGTTTAGGTGGTGTGGTGACGTAAGTATTATGTATGCCTACGTGTGGGGTGTCGTGGTGTGTAATGAGTGTTATGTAGGAAGTGTGGAGTGTTCTTGTGTGGGTAGAGATGACAAGCCTTAAATTTTGCTACTACTCAAGCAAGATTAAAGGTATATTCATAGCTATATTTGCATTCCATAATGTTAATAAGAAGCTACAATTACGGACCCTGAAGGGCACAGTAAAAAGATTAAAATAAAATTAAGACCACCGCCGTAGCTCTGCATTGACGTCGTGGTGGAGCTTGCGCGCTCCTGAACTCTAGGTCTGCGCCGGTAGACTTTGCCGAAACTGGTCTAGGGTCAAGAGCCAGATCAAGAGCGATACATAAACCCGCAGGGCAGCATGTGACGAGCTGTTTCCCCACCCCACGCCCCCACCCGGTGGCCCCACGGTGGGGCTGGTACCCCACCTACCCTATCTCCCGGGAGAAGTAATGTTCCTCATCTCTGGCTTGCCTTTATTGGCCGGCTGGAGTGAACACTGACGAGGAACTGAGCTCTCACCTCATTCTTGCCTTTTTAGCCGGCTTGAGTGGAGATTCGCAAGAACAAACGTGCTCGGAGGAAGGAAGTATTCCATTAAGATGCTGGTAGGGGTCTTGACCGTACTTCCAAGATTGTCCTGATAGCTGTGGAATACCTCTCCACTCCTCTTAAGCACCTCAGGGCATGTTGCCCCCTTGTCGCTACGACAATATGTCAACCCCTGCCATTTTATCCGTGTATTGTATATATAAAACATTAGTCAGGCAGGGGCCATAGTCCTTCCATAGTTTTAGATAACCAGTTCACTTTAGTCACCCCGATCCATAATCCAATATCTTTGTTTCCATATCCTGTAATAGTCCTACACCAACCCGGGGTTGTCCTTGGGTGCACTTGCATAGTGTGTACAGGGATAACCGTCGGTCGGTGCCTCATTTTCATTGAAAGCGTCGAACGGACCTCTGCGAATTGGTTTCGGCCCCTCGTTCGCCTTCCAAAGGTCTGGGACCGCAGGGTCCCGAGATATGTCTAAATTAACAAAAAATTAACAAATTTTAGATAGGTAAATTTCTTAGTTTTTTAACCTTTCGTATGCCGTAATACTAATTACACAAACAATTAAAAAGCCATTGTGTCCTCCGTTTTGGCGCGCTTGGTGTGACGTCATAGTCATAATTTAAAACTTGATGGCAAGAAACTAGATGCTATTACGGAAACGGTATTTCTAGGATTTACTCTAGATTCTAAATTGCAATGGGGCGCCCATATTAGAGCTATTTCAGGTAGATTAAGTTCAGCTGCATGTGCAGTACGAAAAAAAAACTTTTTTCCAAAAAAAACAACAACCGCCTTCCAAAAGAAAACGTGAAAAATAACTTCAATTTTGGAAGTCGGTGTCTTTGGGTCTGTATTTTAGGTTTATGCCACCAACTTCCGAAATTAAAGTTATTTTTCACTTTTTAGTGGGTCGGTTTGTAATTTATCTAAGTTAAAATAGCCTAATGACAACTGTTCATTACCTTATGCAAAACATTGCTTTTCCCGATGCAGGAACATTAATTGTTGAGGTACTCCTGGTACTTCACCATCAGCTACACTTCACCATATGCATCGTGACGAGCTTATATTGCTTAGCAATCATTTTAAAGTAATCGAATCGCAACCCGTGAAATACTTATTATTGAGTTGTTCCGGTGGCCATCATACCATCTGTGGTCTTCGTCGTCACTTCCGCTTCACCAAATGGTGCTTTCCGAGAGCAAATGCAGAAGTTACTATAAAAAATACCCAAAGCGCTATAGGTGTGCCTATAATATTTGAAGAGTTCCCTTGAATTCTCCAGGATTCCATCATCAGATCCTGACCTGATGACAATGGGACCACCTGGAAAGTATACCCTTTAAAACAAAAAATAATAATTTTCCAAATCGGTCCAGCCGTCTTCGAGTAATTGGGGAACACACATAAAATAAAGATTCCGACGAACTGAGAACCTCCTCCTTTTTTGAAGTCGGTTAAAAATCCTTTATAGCTAGAGTGCATCTGATGACAATTCATACATTGTTTTATTACGGAGTTCCGGTGCCTACCTTCCGGCTTCATCATCAGATCAGTTCAATGGTACCGTTTTCATCAGAACCATTTATTTAAATTTGCTTCTTCATAGTCGTTTAACGATCTTAATCGAGATATCGCCACGCGTGAAATACTTATCATTGAGGAGTTCCCGTGGCCATCTTTGGTCTTCTTCGTCAGGTCCACTTCACCAAATGATACTTTCTGAATGCAAATGCTTGACTTGTTGATGAAAATACCAAAATCGCTATGTGTTTGCCCATAATATTTGAGGAGTTCCCTCAATTCCTTATGGATCCTATCATCAGAACTGCATTTCGATAAAAATGAGACCAATCTGGAAGTATGTCCTTTTAAATAAAAAAAGACTTCGAAGTCAGTTTATAAATGACGGAGTACTGAGGTAAGTACATTAAAAAAAAAAACAACCGAATTTATAATCTACTCCTTTTTTGAAGTCGGTTAAAAATAAGGCAGTTGACTGATATAGCCACAGCTAGATTAGTATACTTTGCTTATTTTTACAGTATTATGGCGTTCTGCTGTGGGGATCGGCAGCTGACGTAGATTCAGTTTTCATTTTACAAAAGAGGGCAATCCGCGCGATCTATAAAATGGGTTCTCGTCAGTCCATTAGAAACAAATTCAAAGAATTATTGATACTAACTCTGCCTTCTCTTTATATCTTAGAAAGTATTTTGTATTTTCGCAAACACTTAGGACTTTTCAAAATAAGAAGCGATTTCCATAATATAAATACACGTAGTAAACACGACATTGTGATACCCAAATTTAGATTAACTAAAACAAACAAATATTTTCTTATAAACAGTATCCGCTTTTATAACAAGTTGCCAAAGTCGGTTACAGAACTTAGCGATGGAAAGTTCAAGACCCACATCAAACGTGTCCTTATTAAAAAAAAGCATATTATAAGATTAAAGACTACGATGAAGACAGGGAAGTTTGGCGCTAATTCCTTCTGCACATATGGCTTCCCTGCATAACTATTTAAGTAAATTTCTATTAACTGCTCCCAAATTACTTAATATTTTTTTTTTTTACATACTTCCATGGTATAATCTTTCCATTATTTTACATATACAGCCTTGGCCAAAAGTATTGAGCACCCATGATATCTTTCAGTTTTATGCGGAGTATCAAATAGAAATAAAACAAAACGTTTTATATGGGTTTATTTTACTATTTATTAATAGAAAATTAATATTTTGTGGGTCCACCCTTTGCCTTAATTACGGCAGAAATTCTTTTTGGTAAAGAGTTAACAAGTTTTTTACAGTCGTCAACAGTATTCGAGTTCCATTCTAGGCGCAGGCAGCGTTTTAAATCTTCTATGTTGTTAATTGTGTGGCGCCTAACCCTGCGCTTTAATAAACCCCATAAATGTTCTATGGGGTTCAGATCTGGAGACTGAGCTGGCCAGTCAAGCAGTTCCGTGTTATTTTCCCGAAACCATCTCATAGTGCGTGCAGATTTGTGGCATGGCGCGTTATCCTGCTGGAATTTGACACCATCCATATTCGTGTCGCCAAAAATTTTCGTGAATGAAGGCAGTAATGCAGTTTCTAGTACATTTATGTACTTAGTAGAGTCCATGCGACCCTCACACACGAACAATTCGCCAACTCCAGAATCGGTCATGCAACCCCAGACCATTATGCTGCCTCCACCGTGTTTAACGGTTGCGATCACACACTCTGGCTTAAATTCTTCGCCCACACGGCGACGCACAAAGGTCACACCAGGTGTACCAAAAATCTGCAATAAAGAGAAAAATATTGAGTTCCGTAAAACTAAAATAAATTCAATTATGCGTTTGGTTTTTAAAACATTTTATAAAATTGTATCAGGGCATTAAATTGACTTACTCACCTCAAAGTTTGATTCGTCTGACCAAACAACATTTGACCAATCTTCAGCGGTGAAAGTTCGGTGTTTTAAAGCCCATTTCAATCGAGCTTTTTTGTTGTTATCGGAGAGCCATGGCTTCTTCCTAGCTTTACAGCCTTTCAGACCAGCTTCTTGAAGTCTTCTGTGAGTAGTTCGAGCAGAAATTGGCTTCTTAATTTGTTCCGACAACTCAGCAGTGAGCTCTGAAGATGTTTTTTTCCTATTTCTTAACGACTCTCTCAGTAACTGACGATCTTGACGGTCTGTGGTGATGCGTTTGCGCCCGGTTCTCGGTCTATTTTCATGTGATCCGGTAGTAGAGAATCGCTGAATAGCATATTGCACGGATCGGCGCGAACATTTCACAGTTTTAGAAATCTCTACTTGTGATTTCCCTTGCTCATACAGAAGCTGTATCTGCACACGTTTTTCTAAAGAAAGTTCGTTTTGTTTTGGCATATTGCAACGATAACACTTAAAACTTCTGAAATAAAATACAAAAGGCGCACTAGATCACTGGATGTGTTCACAACGAGCGATAGTAGCGAACTGATTAATAAATACAAAAATTGAAAAAGACAAATTTTGTGACATCCAGGTGTTTTATTGCTAGCTGCGGCGTGACTGATTATTTTTAAACCTTTGTAGATGCCGATTAAATAATCCATAAGCAATTGATTTGGTTTCTTCCCATACTTACCGTGTACGAGCGAAATTTGTAAGGTGCTCAATACTTTTGGCCAAGGCTGTACATATAGTCTTGTCTTTTAAATAGATTCTTTTATATTTTGTGAATGTGAGAACGTTGTAGGCCTAATAGACTGTGGATTTGTAGACCATTTTCTATTTTGTTAAATATCTGGTACTTGTTGACATGAGTACACTGTAATTTGAAATCATTGTAAAAGCCAATTATTTTTAAAAGAGTAACCATGGAGTTTCTTGCCGGTTCATCTCCATAGGAAACGGAACCGTGCACCTAGCTGCTGACGTTTCATGAGTACCCATGTAGGTTTATGTGAAATAAAATATTTTGAATTAGAATTTTTCGAATTTATAACAACAAAACTGACTGAATCGCAAACACTTCTACAAAACACATTGACATTAAAATTTATTGTGGTCATTGACTTTTACGTCACATTCCATACAAAGGAGTTGCTTTTCAAATATTTGAATTTTCCACAGAATTTTTGCACTTTTTAAAAAATAATTTCTTGCTCAAAAATAAATTATAATCATAATAATATTGATGGAGGCATAATTCTGAAGCAATACAGTTTATTTAAAAAAAATTGGAGCCATAATCGAGCCTTTTCAAGAAAAACATTGCCAGCGCCAAAAATCACAAAACTATTTTTTCTTCGTAACCTCTTAATTAGACAGTTTTACATCTTGTCGCGATTACTCTTAAATTTTATTTTAAATTTACACGACTTTATTGTTGTAAGAAATTATCATCGTAAATGACAAACATCGTTAATTAGGAAAGAAAAAACCCTTTCCTGTAAAAAATGCAAATTGTCGCTTACGATGTTCTCCCTGAAAAGGCTCAAATTATTCCCCATTGCTACATTCCTATAAGGTTGCATGTCACTTGCACGTCAAGAAACTATAAGTTCTATTTTGTGTATGTGACAGTTAGTGTTCTAACACGAGCGACACGCGTCAACGGCAGAGGCAACTGCACGCGTCGACGGCAGTCGTCGACGCGCCAGCGTCATCAGCCGTCGACGTGACGGATGCGACACGCTACAACTGCGAGCGTCGCTTTAGGTCGGCGGCAGTCGTTGGCGTGTCGACGACCGCTGTCGACGCGTGAATCTGCCGTTGGCGCATAAATGTAGGGAACAGCTGACGCGAAAAAATCTGCAGTTTCCTACATTTATACTCGCATAACTCGTCAAAATGAAGGGAACAGCAGAGTTTTTTATCGTGATTTCAGGTTTGGTCCCGTAGTAAAAGTTGTTCATAATG
This sequence comes from Fissipunctia ypsillon, assembly GCA_947568875.1. Classification (NCBI taxonomy): domain Eukaryota; kingdom Metazoa; phylum Arthropoda; class Insecta; order Lepidoptera; family Noctuidae; genus Fissipunctia; species Fissipunctia ypsillon. The sequence goes on from OX387649.1 coordinate 22,559,394, forward strand.
ATGAGTACAATGACCCCTTAAGAGGATGCCTATGAATTCAATTTCATCCTATATACCTTTTTATCATGATAATATTTATGTTACAGAATCCTAACGAAGTAATAAGATATTTGGATAAAGTGAGAGAAGAATTTTTAGTACCGCTCGATCTTGAATTATCTTTACATTTAGTTGAATGCAACATATCTATGGAGCTGTTTGGAATGTAAGTTTACATCCAAATAAATATTATAAACTAGCTGTGCCCCGCGATTTCGTTCGCGTGGAAGTCATAAGATACACAATATACTAAAAAACTAGGGTACCCGGCTTCGCTCAGGGAGTTGTTCCAGAATATTCGAGAGTGTTCTGAAATATTCCACAATGATCTGGGATGTTCCCGAACATTCCAGAATGTTGTGGAATGCTCTCGAATACTCTCGAATGTTCTGGACTGGTCTAGAAATTTCTAGAGGGTGAAACTTCCAGCTCTTATATCTTCAAAAGCCCCCTTCAGGTAAAAACGGGAACCTTCTTCATGGATGAGAGATAGAGGGCTACCACACATATCGTTCCCTGATCGTACCGGGACTCATTTCTGAGTTTTAGTGGCACGCACATTGTACACTTTCTTTTAAATTATATATAGAGCAAAGGATTTTTTTTTATTGAATAGTAAACTGTATTATTGATGTCATAAAGTGCCTTTGATAACTGCATCGATGCTCGTACAACTTTGCACTTTATGCTAGTAAACACACAGTTCATTATTCAAACTCAAAAACCCTCTCTTCTCCACTCCCCTGTGCTAAGCCAAACTTATTTTTTCCTGTCATTATTCCAGCCGATGGTTAAGACTGCTATTCGGGCGAGAATTCCCCAGGTCCGAGATCCCCAATCTATGGGGTTTCCTGTTTGCCGACGGACCGATGTTTCCCAACCTGCATTATGTTATCGTCGCCATGCTAGTCTCTATGAGGAATACACGTGAGTTATTTATGTATCATTTAATTGCATATTGATAAGGTGCAATAGTCATAACTTTTTTGCTGATGGTAGTCGCAGAAGAACCTTATTATAATAATATAATTTTAGCAAACACCAATGAACCATAGAAAATCAAATAACAATTACTCAAAGTGCTATTAACATTATGGTCAAATAATTTTACTTGAAAAGTATTTTTTTGTGATTTGGACTATGAACTGTTTCGCCACCTCCAAACAATTTCCGGATAACTTACAGGTAAAATTATTTTCCATTCTTTAAATTATCTCTTAGGTAGTGCCCATCTTGACACTAAAACAGGCCCTCAAGGTACAAGCTCACAAGTAGCCTGTAATAATAATAATTCCTTTAAGTATTTAAAAAAAACAAAGTGACAGCATTATTACATATATGACAAGCAAAACGAAAGCAAACAACATAATTCCGAACTAGGTTAATACCTGTGACGTCAGTGTTCCTCCATTAAGAAATTCAATTATTATTGTTGAGCTCCTTAAGTTCAGAGTTGAGCTGCACGATTTCTGACAAATGCGTGCACTGATTTGATAGGTCCACTCAATCTGTGTGGTTCTTTCCTCAAAAGACCATTTCAGATACCAATCTACATGGTCTTCACATGATCTGACCAAGATTATGTCTGGACTTTAAAAAAGACTGTGACCTCTGAGTTTATTTCGACCTTTCTTCTCTGAGTAGTCAGATAGGAAACGCCGACCTCATGTAGATTTTTTGTGTGTGAAATGATACACATTAGGCGCTTAACTACTAGTTATTATTTTAAAAGATATTTTTACATATTTTACAATAATTATGTCATCACTTGTCAGGGCCAGGAAGCCGACTGTCAACCTATCTTGTTTTTTTCACTAATCTACAGGGTGTTTGGCGCATGGTTGAAGAAACGAAAACAGCGAAGTGGTGCGGTCATGTGCTATGTACACACGCCAAAAAAGTCGGTCTTTTCTCCACGTTTTTTTTTTAATCAATTTTATTAAAAATTTCAAAAATCTTATCTGCTCAAATTATGAATTTTATCAGAACATAACAACATTTAACAACAGAACCAAGCAGCTTTGGAACAGTTTTCTTGGCATTTTGTGGATATCTATGGGTTTAAGCGATGAATTTGGGTGATTTTTTAGTAAAATTTATTTTAAAAAAACGTGGAGAAAAGTCCGAGTTTTTTGGCGTGAGTACATAGCACATGACCGCACCACTTCGCTGTTTTCGTTGGTTCAACCATGCGCCGAACACCCTGTATATTTGAACCAAAGCTTTTCTTCATAAACTAAATAACATTTAAACTCGCGAAGGTTGAATGCTAATAACACGCCAGGTTAAAACCTCTACAGTACAAACCTAATTACAGAAATAAAGCATTTATCATTATCATTTATTTATTTTATTTTTTATGTCCAGTGTTAGACCCAGACCCCGGCGTGATCCTGTCCGCGCTGATGCGTCCAGTGTGTCTATGTGTGGGCTATGTGTGTGCATTGGCCTTACATCTACGCGCACCGCTCGAATACCCGCGCCCGCCGCTTAGACAAGAAGTTAATAACCACGAGTAAGTAGTCATCTGCCGAGCCTTTTCCCAACTATGTTAGGGTCGGCTTTCAGTCTAACCAGATGCAGCTGAATACCAGTATTTTACATGGAGCGACTGCCTATCTGACCTCCACAATCCAGTTATTGGGTAATATCCGATTTTGATATTTACTATAAATACTTATCAGTTTTTTCCGAAATCTGTTATTAGATAGAATCGATAAGCGACATTCTGTACGGCTACATCCCTAAATCAGATGCGAGGAAGTCATTTAATGGCTGGCAGCCCACGCCATTGTCACAATATCAAGACAGTAGATCGAGAATAGTGCTGTACCATAATATAATCTGTTTTTTTTTTGTCTCCTAATTTCTGCTTTTACATTGATAAACTCTGTAAATGCCGTGAAATTACTACTATAGTGGGAATTAGTGCGAGGTTAAATAAAATTTAAATGTCATGAGTAGTGTTTATTCGAAAATTACAGACAAAAATGTTACAATAATATTGTTTATCGATAAAATTTTGGAATCCCTATTCTTTTTAGTAGGTATTTGCGGTGAAATTGTGGCTTGGCGTGGAGGGCACGCGCGTGCGTTTATGCTCTGGCATTCAAAAGGTTAATTTATAATATGACTAGCGACCCGCCCCTGCTTCGCACTGTTGACAAAATAGGGCAAAACTTGGCTAATTCGTGATATGCAGCTATTCGGTGATAGATAATTGTGTTTTATTACCAAGTTACTACTGACTTGATAAATGTACATTTTTCAATCATTATAGTATTTGCCACATTTTTAGATATAAGTTAGTAAAACTTATTTTGTCTACTATATCACAGTAAATTTAAAAAATAGTCTGATCAATGAATCGAATTTTACAAGTAAAAAACAAAACTATCACCGATTACCCAAGTTTTGCCCTATCGCTATTTCTGTATAACACATTAACCATCCGGAATAAATTCTCTTAATAAAACACTTTTTGAAATGAATGAACCTCTAAAACAATTTATGGTCCTCATTAGATTACATGGATACTTATTTTAATGAGCCTCTTTTTAACTTTCTGGCCTTTTCTCACAGTTAGTCGCAGTAACTAAGCTAGGGCACCGCGACCAAATGGGTTAGGTTAGGTTAGAACTGTGACGAACTGCACATCCGATTTGGCCATTTAGCATTTTTAGGATCCCAAAATAGGAACTATTTGAGGCTTACAAGAAGAGGCGCAATCATTATATTAGAGTGTTCAATAATATTTTAGGAGCGTAAAATGGGAATTATTAGAGTTTCTATTAAATACATGCCAAATAATTATGAAGTTCCGGCAACACCGAGCAATTTACGAAACACCAAGATCGTATAGAAACTGTCTAAATTGGCACAATTGTAATCCCTAAAGTAAGCTCATCTTTAGCGCGGGTTATTCCCAAATCGTTGATAGTAATATATTTTATATATGCGCTTATTTGTTTTTTTTTTCCTAGCAATACTGAAACACAAACTCTAAAACCATGGAGCAGTATAGAACACATTCCGTCGTCCGTCCGTGCACTGGGTGCGGATGGCGACTCGGGCTCGGAGGGCGTGGCGGAGGGCGCGGACGTAGCGCGCGAGTTGGCCGCACTGGCGCTGCTGCGCGCGCAGCTGCCCGGCGCGGCGGCTGCACTGGCGAGGGCTATCCCGAAGCCTCCGCCTGATGTACAGCAACCGCTGCAGCAGATATTACAGGTGCGTAAAAGACGTGGGAAAATTAGGCGTACGTCACGAGAACTAATATGTTTACGCTGATAAACTTTTAAAAACGATTTTCTCCTACTGTGGTGATTGTAATTCTATGTTGGCCCGAACATAGTAACAGATGGGACAAAAGTAATGTCATAATGTAAATGTGCCATACTTTTTGCAAATGGCGTCATAATGTCATTGTGATTTGACACGTATGTTGTAGACAGATAGGACAATGCAATGAGAGGTACACACAGTCACACAGCTCGGGCAACGATGGAGATTTTGAAACACCAATTTCCGGGCCGTGTGATCCTGTTATGGCGATTTGAACTGACCGGCCAGATCGCCAGATCTGACCGCGCCAGACTTCTTTCTTTGAAGCTTTTTGAAATCTTGCGTGTACCACAACAAACCACAAACCTTGCAAGTCTTGAAAGCCAACATTGAAGAAGAAATCATCAGTTATGCCACAAAACGAGCACAAATACGCATCCACTCAGGAGGTGGTCATTTGACCGATATAATTTTTCATCTTGATGTCATAAATTTTACACCGTCAAATAAACTTTTCGTGAAAACAGAGCTCATTTTTTTTTTCATTTCCAACCAAATTGCAGATAATTCACATTATGACATTACTTTTGCCCTATCTTGTGTGAAGTTTTTGGTACGAAGTGCTTTTACGCGGCTTGCGGTAGGAGTAAACTGGCAGAAATCGTCACAAACGAAAAAGCTTTCATACTTGTATGCTGGGGGCATGCGACTTACGTCTTTCGAAAAAGTGAGAAAATGTGAATTTGGTCAAAATGTAAATCCAAGATAGCGGCTGCGAAAAATATAAAATTTTTCGTCATGGGTGTCGTTTACATAGGTTTCGAGGGTGCTAAAGCCGATAAAGAGGTCAAAATGTAAATCCAAGATGGCGGCTGCTAAAATTTTCAAATATTTCGTAATGGATGTCGTTTTCATAGGTTTCGAGGGTGCTAAAGCCGATAAGAGGTCAAAATGTAAATCCAAGATGGCGGCTGCTAAAATTTTCAAATTTTTCGTCATGGGTGTCGTTTTCATAGGTTTCGAGGGTGCTAAAGCCGATAAAGAGGTCAAAATGTTAATCCAAGACGGTGGCTGCAAAAATTTTCTAATTTTTCGTAATGGATGTCGTTTTCATAGGTTTCGAGGGTGCTAAAGCCGATAAAGAGGTCAAAATGTAAATCCAAGATGGCGGCTGCAAAAATTTTCAAATTTTTCGTCATGGGTGTCGTTTTCATAGGTTTCGAGGGTGCTAAAGCCGATAAAGAGGTCAAAATGTTAATCCAAGACGGCGGCTGCAAAAATTTTCAAATTTTTCGTAATGGATGTCGTTTCCATAGGTTTCGAGAGTGCTAAAGCCGATAAAGAGGTCAAAATGTAAATCCAAGATGGCGGCTGCAAAAATTTTCAAATTTTTCGTAATGGATGTCGTTTCCATAGGTTTCGAGAGTGCTAAAGCCGATAAAGAGGTCAAAATGTAAATCCAAGATGGCGGCTGCAAAAATTTTCAAATTTTTCGTCATGGGTGTCGTTTTCATAGGTTTCGAGGGTGCTAAAGCCGATAAAGAGGTCAAAATGTTAATCCAAGACGGTGGCTGCAAAAATTTTCTAATTTTTCGTAATGGATGTCGTTTCCATAGGTTTCGAGGGTGCTAAAGCCGATAAAGAGGTCAAAATGTAAATCCAAGATGGCGGCTGCAAAAATTTTCAACTTTTTCGTCATGGGTGTCGTTTTCATAGGTTTCGAGGGTGCTAAAGCCGATAAAGAGGTCAAAATGTTAATCCAAGACGGCGGCTGCAAAAATTTTCTAATTTTTCGTAATGGATGTCGTTTTTATAGTTTTCGAGGGTGCTAAAGTCAATAGTGAGGTCAAAATGTAAACCCCTAGTTTAAATTGCGTGTGCGTTCTTTTAACTAACCAACAATTACTCCACAGCTGGCAGCCCTCCTCCAATGCCGGAACCACGCGCTAATTGACGTGGAAACAGCATTAGAAGCAGCCGAAGGTCAAACATCAGAAAAGGTAGGCCGTCGCCAACTGGTCCCAGTAGCCATGATCACCAACAAACGAGGTCCACCCAAACAGGTCATCAAGCCTTTGAAAGTAAAGGAGGTCCAGTTAAAAGTGTTTCATCAGGGAGAGTGCGTTAGCAGTGATCTGCCGTGTTTGGACCCTCTAAGGCTGAGGACAGAGTGACTAAGGACCAAATTGATGTTGTACAGTTATTATCATTGACTTTCAGGATAACTGATTAGTTGTTATCGTCGTGTTCGTATTCGACGGCAAATATGTAAAGTGATTTGTCCACTGAGACTTCAGCCTGATTTATACGGTGCGATTTAATTGCATGTGGCGTGCCATAAGTTGAAGCAACAATTGAAGTTGAACCGTATAAACAGTATTTAAACCATACAAGTTATTTGTTACTCCAGTTTTTGTATGGTACAGGCAAGAAACTAGCATCGCGTAAATGGGGCTTTATTTTATGTGGCTCTTTCGGAGTCTATTTATCTGAGAGCTCTCTCGTGAACGAAGCGCTTAACATTGTGCAATGAGTATACAGGACATTTTTTTATGTCTACCCAAATTTTCACAGGGCGTTCTACCCACGAATATGAACAACTTTCACTACGGGACCAACTCTGAAATTACTAAAAAAAATCTGCTGTTTCATACATTTTGGTCGAGTAGGTATTGAACTTTTGTATGAAACACTTTTTTTTGTTTTTCGTGATTTAAGAGTTGGTCCCATAGTGAAAGTTCATGGGTAGAACACGCTGTGAAAATTTTGGTAGTGATAAAAATGCTCAGTATGAATAGCAGGGGCCTAAGTCTAATATACAATCATTGCAAAGGCCTTGCCATTGTGTGTTTCTGACAGATTTTGTATGGCAAATCTGTCAAAAATTCACATTGGACAGACCATAGAGCAACATTGGTAAATTAGTAGACTTGGCAGCTGGCCCCATGTCAGTTGTCTGAAACTTTGCTTTTACTGCTATAACAGTGAAGTTAGTAGTTTATAGCTTTTAAACATGTTTATATTCATACCTTTCTAAAATTCTGAGTCTATTCTATATATAAATAAATAATAATATGTAAAGATGCAAAAGCAGTGTGTGTGTGTGTGTGTGTGTGTGTGTAAGGTTCATTAAGTACTTTCTGCCTATCCCCATGGGGGAAAGGCGAAATGTTATGTTATGTGTGTATGAATATTACAGTATGACTTAAGTCTATTATCAGTCATCACTTCAACAGCATATGTTTATTAATTTTTGGGAATTTAAAGTTAATCTAGTAATATCTTATTTTGCAATAAATTATACTAGAAAAGTTTTCATTCGTGTTCAACTTTTGAAACTTTGCCAGCGAAAATATTTGTATTTTATGCAGAGCATATTTGTGCATCGCAGTACGCAAAATACGCGCATTGACGTGGAGATGCGGACACCAGCCCGTATTACCTACATATGTGTGCCTCAAAAGCCTTGTTCTCGAAGGGGTGTTGATTGTATTACTTGTTTAGAATTTACGCATTTTGTTTTCTATTGAAGCTTATTTTCGTTTGCTTATTTGTTTTCTTTGTTATTCGTTTTAAAACTTTGTATTGTTTCGAAGAAAGAATATAATTTTCATAGAAAATGGTTTAAATTAGACTAGTCAGGTCACAAAACAAACATGCGAATAACGCCTTATCGTTTTGAATTTAAAGGCGTTATTCGCATGTTTCTTAGGAGTCAGTTAGGAGGTATTGCCACTTCGCCGTAGAAATAGCTATTAGTTTTACTTGTCGAAATTTTAAAGTTGGCGGAATGCAATATTTAGTTTATAAGAGTTTGCCAATGGAATAAAGCTGCGTATGCATTTAATTTTACAGTCATTTATCAACAAGGTGATTATGATCGACGTATGAATATGTATTTTGTCAATACTCTATGGATAAGTCTATATGAATCTATGGTTTAAGGGTAACGGTGTGACCAATAAATGCTTATGCGATTAATTGTAGGATTAGAATACATTGTTTAAACCAGTAGTTACCACAATAAATTGGAATGATTGAAATTACATATTCATGGTGTTATTAATAGGATAAAACATATTGTGTCCCAATTTAGCTTATGGAAAAGATCTCTTTTGTTTTATAACTCTCATACATATATTATAAAATGTAAGTACCTAAACCCAAAATGTTGCCTCGTCTTGGCCGCACTGCCGTGCCGATATAACTAATACAAGATAAGCAGTATTTCTACTATCCAGTATTTAACAGTCGGTTCTACGGTGTGTTGCAGCCATAAGTTTTACCCAATTAAGGGAACGGGAATGGTCACAGTGAATAAACTCAGTTAATAAACCTGTCGTATGCCGTAATTACATAATTAAAAAGCCATTGTGTCTCGCGTAGGTCTGCGTTAATTATTAGAGAGATTCGAAGGGTAATTTAGGGGTCTGGGATTTTATCTTTGTGCTAAAAATATATGTAATCATTTATTTTAGTTTTAATTCTAGTCCTTTTTACAGGAAAATGGCAGAACTACGGCAATGTGCCTATGTGCTCTTTGATATTATGAATTCTTCTGTACTGAACAGAACTGGATTCTTCTGTAAAATACTAACATTTTCATATAATGAATAAGTTGTTTTACAAACCAGCTACGAAAGCGCATTTATTGCAACGCCATTGGGTTAGTTTAAAGGAATATCGAATGGTAGTTTTCGCTAAAATTTATACTATTATTATTAGTATAAACTTCCGTTTTAATCCAAGTATGATTTTAAAACTTAAATATTTTGTAAAAATTAAACTTGAATGTAGGTAAGTACTACAACTAGTATTAAGGATATTAATGTTAGTAGAATAATGCTTTCCATATTGGGCTAACGTTTGACCAAAGCGTATTCGACAGACGGAGCTTCTTTCTGGCAAAATGAGGGAATTTGTGTAATTCGTAACGATGACTTACTATAGTCAGTTTTGGCCCAAATGTTGGTTCAATGTAACGTTAGCATAGAATTTATTTTATGATTGAAGTAGGTACCACATGCTTCATTATATAATGTTTGAACAAATATTGGCTGTTATGAGAGTGAGTGATTTTCGTACAATGAAACTTAGTGCAAGATAAATGTATATTTGCTCTTTAGATGTAAGCCAAAGAACAAGATGTCATACGTATAAAAATGTATATTGATGAGCCTTTGGAATTTATAAAAAGTGATTAAATATATTTTTTCGCCAAAATTTGTTTCCTTTTGCATCTAATCCAAAATCCAATCCAGAGTGTGTCTGACACTGGCATGGCCACCATTAGGGATTTTAATTTTGATAACACAAGAAAAGCTGTCGCTAATTAGTCGTTTGTCGCCAAATATCAGATTTTGTCGATCACTGGTTCAAAAGTTATAAGGGTGTATAAGGTGGCCGATCTGGGGAGCATCTCTGGAGCAATCAAAATTAGCGACAAAATTTGAGAGAAAACAGATCTTCGCTAGGTGTCATAGTTTTTGAAATATAAACGTGGCCAAGCTGGAGAGATTCTCCACAGGTTGACCACCTAGAAACACTTATAACTTTTGAACCAGTGACCGACAGATTCTGACATTTGGCAACTGATTCCGACTAATTAGCGACAAAATTTGGAAGAAAACAGATCTTCGCTAGGTGCCCTAGCTTTTGATATTCAAATCGGGCCAAGCTGGGGAGATGTTCCCCAGATCGGCCACCTATAAACCCTTATAACTTTTGAACCAGTAACCGACAAATTCTGATATTTGGTGACTAATTTTCTATGTTATCAAAATTAAAATCCCTGATGGTAGCCATGCCAGTGTCAGTCACGCCTATCTAGATAATAATAATTATAGATAAACCACACTGACTTATCTGATTACTTTCAACTGAACCGGCTATCCACCAGGTACAGTCCACGAGGTCTAAGCTGAGCTTTGCATTTGTGTGAGTGCACATAGATAGTGTGGGTGTAACGTCGGCCTAGAGCGCGACGCGTCCTTTGCTTGGTTTAAACCGGTTTATACAATCGGCCTAAGGCGTGGTGCGTCCCTCGCGCGATGCAACTCCGCCGCGCACCTTCCACACTTCACCTCTTGTACTGGTAGCAGCGTGACGTGGACACCTCAGGTCAGGGGGCTACTTTAGCTGGTCGAAGATAATATAACATATTCACCACACAGCAAGTGTGTGTTGATACTTGACTTGATATTAAACGATAGGCTTAATTTGTTATTCACCAGACTTTTTAATTCGTACCACTAGAAACTTTCAAGATGTTATCTATTTTTTTTTAATTTCGTATTGCGTAAAACGAATTTAGTAGGTACGTTAAAACATAGTAGTTAAAAGTTGAAAACTCATAAAACGTCATCTTGTTGTCAGTGTCAACTGTCACCACAGTGCTTTTTTATATATGGAAACTATCATTGACTATCAAACATAGTCAAACAAAATACGAATTACGAAGTCAACACGAAGAGAAATCAGTCAAATCAACTGTCTAATGTTATTTACAACATTGTTTTGACACTAGTGATATAATATAATTCCGCCACAATGGCAGAACCAAAGGAAAAAGAGGAGAACCCCTTGGATATAGACGGGAGTAACTTTAACCCCGACATGTATTTAGATTGCTTGCTAAAATGTGCAACGTTGAAGCAAGTCATGGATAAAGAGGCTGAAGTGGTCACCCAGAGCCAGTTCCTACAGTCAGAGATGCAAACGTTAGTCTACGAGAACTACAACAAGTTTATATCGGCGACAGAAACAGTGCGCAAAATGAGAACAGACTTCAAGATAATGCAGGAAGAAATGAACAAACTGAGCGAAAACATGAACAAGATAACGTCGTTTAGTGCCCAAATATCAGATTCCTTGAGAGAAAGTGGAAATAACGTCAGCAGATTATGTGGAACAAGGCAACTATTGGATAAATTGCAATTCTTGTTCCTGTTGCCTTCTCAACTTAACAAAGCTATTGAAGATGGTAGATATGCTGATGCAGTCCACGAATTCACTCACGCGCAGAGAGTACTACAAAAGTATGGCAATCAACCTTCATTTCAAAGCATTCAAACAGAATGTTCAGAAATCATTTATGGTCTGAAGAAAACTTTGCGGGAAAGACTGCTCAGTCCAGATACATCAGCATCTGAATTAGCCGAAAGTGTAGGTTTGTTGAGACAACTGCAAGAAACAGACTCGTCTCTCCAGGATATCTTCCTAAGCTGTTCTGAAAGTAGACTCGACCAACACCTACAGGGTTTAAGTGCTATGGTAGAGAGCACTGATATCTTGGAATGGGTTGAAAAATGCAATAACACCCTTTTAGCAGACTTGGGCATTATCATATCATGTTACCATGACATGTTCCAAGATAAAGACAGTACCAACATTCCAGATTTTGCTGACAAAATCATGTTACAAGTATTTCATCTTTTTGAGGAGGTTGTGAAGAAACCAGACAATATTGGAACTGAGATTTTGATCAGAGGACTTGATAAATTCTTCAGAAAGTTACAGGCAATGACTGAGATCATTTCAAGTGATACTATGTCTAATAAAGCTATTGATGTTGTGATACAATGCATCAATCATAAAGCAACAATACAGTATCAATCAATCCAATCTCAGTTCAAAGATAGTCTTACTAAAGTAAGGCAATCTTTGGCAAGCAAAGGTACAGACACCACAGACTTACAGGATATACTGAATTCGCTCCAAATATACTTGATGCAGAAAGTACAAGCGTCACTTTTGGATCTCATGGCTTTTCTACAAAACAATCTCTCTTTTGGCCTCAAACCATGGTGTGCCAAAGCTGTTGCTGACACATGCTGGAAAGTCATTTCCGAGACCATGGTCAACCTGTCAGATATGGTTAAGAAGATGGCCTGCTTACAAACATCAAATAACAACATTCCCTTCGAGTTACTTTTAATTTTAGCCAAGTTATGTTTAGAAATGCAAGAGAGTGGCATTTCCACATTACACACTCACTTACTGAAGCTTTTGGAGGAATCTGCTCCTGGATTAACAGTTGAGAATAAGGATCAAAACAGTGCAATGGTGCACCTGTCCACAGCTGCTCAAGCTGCCTTAGATTCTGAGGTGGTATTTATTGGACAGACAGCAGCACAGATGCTGAGGGTTTCAGTGCTAGCAAGGGATTGGTTGAGAGCCCCTGAACCGCGCGGGCCTCGAGCCGTATGCCGCAGAGTAGTGGAAACGTTAGCAAGTGCAGACAGTGCTGCATCGCAACTGTTCCCGACAAGCATCAAACCATCAAGCGATTCCAGTCGACGCACTATATGGTCGCGCGCCCCGTCGTCATTCTCGCCTCTGAACAGAATATTCTCAGAAAGAATTGAAGTATTCAGTCCAGCTGGGGCTGACAGAGCTGCTCTATCTAATGGAGCATTGAAGGTGGCTCTAAAGGCGTTAGTGGAGTGCGTCAGACTGCGTACATTCGGCAAGCATGGCCTGCAACAATTACAAGTAGATGTCCATTTCCTCCAACAAAGGTTGTCTTGTATGGGCAATGATGAACGACTACTAAACGCACTGCTAGAAGATGCGCTTGCGTCTGCGCAACTGAGATGCGTAGACCCACAGCTGATGGAACCTAGCATTGTAGATATTATTTGCGAAAGAGGATAAAAATGCTAGATAGTAGAACTATTTCCATTATTTACCAATTTATGTATATTTATGAATGTCTGAATATTGTATACTTAAGTAATAATAAATACAGTAATAAATTTTAGACAATTTATTTATAACCCATCAAAATTGCATCATCATATTAAAAATAATGATATCATCTACATATATAAAATTTTATGTTAAATGCTTCTAAAACATAAATCTCACAATACGGACTACTCTTTTATATTTTAGCAATTAATTACATTTTACACTGTTAGTCACGAGAGTAGAATAAACATTATTTAAAATTAAAAACAACATAATATATTATTACCATTAGAAACAGAGAAATTGATATATTTTGGTCCTAGTTCACTATAAATTTTGGGGAGTATCATTGTATGAATACTCGTAAACTAACAAGACACGACACATTGGTCAAAATTCAGCGAAAAACTTTCTGCTAACATCAATTAAACTTCAACGTGATATATTTGAAGACTATTGAAACTAAACACCACAACATTACACGACATTTGTATTAACATTAACGGCAGAATATTAATTGATTTAAAGAAGTGCTAAGAATGTATTGTAGCTATGCTTAATGTATATTATGGTAAAACAATTGCAATATCTCAACAACTTGGTAAAGTACAGTGGGAATCTCGAATTCCGGGATATTCCGAATAATTACATTTTCCTACTACAGATAGGGCATCATTTATGAAGCGCCATCCTGATTGGCACTCTCCGAGACTTAGTTGCGACATAATATTATTCGGAATATCCCTAATTCGTGTCCTTCACCACACAATCCTCACCTTTAAAAACGTCATGAAAACCAAAGCCAAAAAATGGTCAAGAAATAGTCGTAAATAGTCACCAAGGTCAAAAAAAATAGTTGCATGATTATACGACGTATTACGACTATTTCTTGAATATTTTTTAGAATTGAAATCAAGTCGATACTCCCAGCCGTTTGCTTACACTAGAGGTGAGGATTGTATGGAGACATGAACGTGTGTGGTGAACGACACCACGTAGTATTGAACTACATAACTTCATTTAGATTATAAAATAGCAACTCCGGTACTACTCTCGAAGTCTAAAATATCCGAATTGAGGTGTGCTGTGCTTATTAAATATTTCATTTATTAGAAAAATCTGGTATTCAAATTCCTCTAATCCCTTACAATAATTATGAAAACATACTACGAAGCACTAAATAACCCAAACTCCGCGATCGGGAAGCTCAATAATTCATTATTATAAGCATTGTATACAATTACAATTCCATTCAAATCAATATTCAAAACAATTTCAATAATAAGCTCATTTAAAACCCACCAAACGTTACTTATAAACTTCATTAAGAACTCTTTTATTCTAATATAAATTTTACAACATAAGTTTGCACCTTCTTGCATTATTTAGGCTTATCATTTCAAATACAATCAGATAAATCATTGAATGGTGAACCTTTACAGTTTAACTGAAAATGACAGCATACTAACTGATAATGCCAACGAAAATTATTATCCCTAGATCTAAAAAAACATAAATATTTACTCTTATACATACATAATATCTAAACTCTAGAACAAATTGACAAAATATACTTATTCTTTAAGTTCTCATTTACATATAGACAAGATCAACGCCTAACTAAACGACTCACGATAAAAATATTGTTTGTTGATGTAACATTTCATCAAACGTGTAAAAATATTTTTATTTAACAATGGTCCGTTTGTTACGATTGTGAGCCTTGTGATGCGTGATATTATCTAAACATACTAGCTGTCCCCTTACTAATAACATCCCGAAATCTAAGGGAACGTTCAGTCCAACTTCGAACTCGATCCAATCTCTATTATTAAAATATTTATTTATTATTTTTTTGCATAAGTTTCCTCATTTTCTCGGGTACGGGCACGCCGCGATGCGCGGGCGTCCTTTTTGATTTGACGCTGGATTTCGCCTCAGACTTTTCAGGTTTGGGTTTTCTCGTAGCCGCCGGAGTTTTCGTTTCTGTGCCAAGCGACTTCCTTGCAGGTTTAGCTTCACTTTTGTTCGGTTTAGTGTTAGTAGAGGTGCTGCTATCGCTTCGTGAGCTGGACTTTCTCGAAGCCGGAGCCTGCTTGGGTTTGTCAGCGACGCCGGACTTGCGGGGGGCTGGTTTGATGACAGGCATGTCTTCAGGCGGCGGCTCGCGGCGGCGACGTATCCGCGGCGGCGTGTGCGCGAGCGACGTGTGGCGCGACAACAGCGCCGCGCTGCTGAACAGCTGCCCGCAGTCGCATCTGTGCTCCACCTCCAACGTTCCTGCAGAAATAAACATTAACGTTGTAAAACTAAAGTACAAAACGTTCCAATTTCTATTAGTACGCAATATACAGGGTGTTTGAAAGCTGGGTGCAGAGCCTTAAGGGCACCATAGTTGCCCCATTTAGAGCATTTTGAGCCATACATGTCTTAGACGAAGTATGTTTTTTTTTCAACTGCAAACTTTTAGTAAAAAATAATATAAGTACCAACTTTAACTGGGGCCAAAATAAAAAAAAATATTCGTCTAAGATATGTATGGGTCAAAATGCTCTAAATAGTGTCAACTTTCTTCCCCTTAAGGCTTTACACCCAGCTTATAAACTAAGGTTGACTGGTAGAAGATGCCTCGGGCATTAAGTCCGCCTTTGTACGGTATTCTTTTTTACTTGCGCATAAAGTTTTAATAAATAAATAAACAACCTGTATTTATTGCATTCCACAATGTGAACTCAGGTGGCAGGTTTACAAAGACATGATCATGTGACCCCTGGACAACCCTTTGTGGACCCTGTCGGGCACAGCAAAGTAGGAGAGAGGAAGAGGGCCTTATTTTGTCTACTTAGGGCCGGCGCCCACTGGCGACACGGCACGGCAAAGGATTTGTTTGTAAAGAATAGAAATGTAACTTATTGTGTATGACAATAAAAATTAAATTTCAATAATGATAACTTTTTTTGGATGGGAAATCATCAAATGACCTCCCGCTCTGGGTGGAGCGGGAGGGCGTGTCAGATTTTTACAGACTAAAACCCACCCGTGTTCCTTCAGTTGCCTGTGCCGGGGCCACGGTAACTCTTTGGAACATCCCGCAACCCTAGCTGGCATCGGCCCTAGCGGACCCTGTCAATTGGTGCTGACATCTCTTTGAGGCGCGCGTGGAACACAACGTGCCGTCGACTCGAACCTGGTCCTTACCGGACGGCGAGCTACTCATTACTCGCCGTCCGCAAGCCCGCCGTCTACGGTGGCCGGGAATCCGCTCTCAATTCCCAACGCCCAGAGCGTCTCCTGCGGCGACTAGGGGCGTGAGGGCACAAAGCTTGCCTCTCCCTTACGCGTTCCGCCTCCTCCTTCGCGAGCATTACTGGACCAATCCGTGAAAAATTGTACATATGGAAATAGTTCTGTCATAAAAATATAACAATTTACAAGACCATCCTATTCTCTATTGAATGCATTTTTTTTAATGTAGTTCATTAGCTTTAAAAAAAATGTATAACGGAGTTAATTATTTTTGATTTAACTGATTAAAAATTAAAAATAAGGAGCAAAAAAAGGTAACTTCAGCGTGTCACACCTCCTGTCGCTAACTTTAACTAACCAAAGTTCATGGTGTTTTAAGACACCTCAATGTTTTTTGTGAGCTTTTAACCTCTCGTCTGTCGGGGCGTGCAGCGTAAAAAAGGCGCCGTCTGTCGGACAAATACCGCGCGTGCGCTCATTTTCAACTGGCGATGATCTAGCGCAGATCTAAGTTCCGACAGACAACGGGTACACAATTTGGTGCGTAGATCTACGTTCCGACAGACGAGAGGTTAAAGAATACTTTTTTTTTTTTAAGTTAAAACATTATTTTTTACACAAATCATAATATTGTATTACAATAAAATTTTTGAAATAAAGGATATCCAAATTAGCACCAATTTGGACAATCCATTTTAGTCACTAATGTTTTATTTGCTTTCAGTAGTACACAACTAGCAAACCAAGTTATTTTATTTTCATGGTAACATTGTTATGGTAGATCAGCCATTTATTTTTACCCACCGGGCAATCGTGACGCGGTAATCGGTGACGAAAGGCGTACTCGACACGCGTCGCAATTAAGAAGTCCACTACAGTCACAATTATAACGTGATACCGCTAAGTTCTTAAAACATTCTTTCATTTACGAATTATACTACATTAAACTGCGTAAAGTAATGAACTAATGACTCCCTCTAAAAGAATAAAGAATATTGAGTGTTGTCGTTACTATTGTTAGTAAAGCGGGTGTTTCGTCACGTCCGTTTAGTATCGTGACTTCTATTGGTTTTTTTTAATTGTCCATTTTGGTCCACTTAGTAACGATACAATTTTTCACGCAATGGCTCTACTGTTTCGCAGGTGATGACTTCCCATGTACTCTCGCTCCGTACCATGGCCTGGACCAGGGCCGGGCGTGAGAGATCGCCGCCGCTGATTGCTTCTGCGAGGACACGGCGGTGCTCCGCCCAAGCAGGGCGACCTCCACCGTGTCCTCCGGGCGATCAACACAATGGTGACACCCGTGCGTTTCCTCCCGCCTGATCCGGAACAGGTAGCTCCCGAAGCACCCGTGTCCGGTGAGGACCTGTGCCTCTCCAGCCACTCCACAAAGAGGGGACTTATCCCCGCAATTGTGGCGTGCCCAGCGCTGGGTTGCGACAGTCGCACTCTCCATTTCGCCATGAGATCCCGCCGAAGCTCTATTCGTTGTGCCACTATTTCTCGCGGCAGCGGAGTTACGACCCGGCATTTTGCCTCCTCGCGTCACTCCCACATGTGCGCGAGGACTTTTGCCTCCAGATCCCATGGCGGCAATCCGGCAAAGAGGCTCGCCGCCTCACCGGAGACCGTGCGGTATCGCCGGGCAATGATGATACCTAAGGACGTCGCGGTATGCCTAATGATACAGCGGCATCGTTGCCGTTGAAATTTCAATTTTATTGTCATACTATTAAGCTACATTTCTATTCGTCGCATAAAAATACTTTACTTTGCCGTGCCGCCAGTGGGCGCCAGCCCTTAGTTGTTTTAAGAATATCTATTATACACGGTGATTTTGAATTCACTGTAACCTTTCAGGGCGTGAAAGTACTCATGGTTATGAGCAACTTTCAGCCGATGTTCGCACGGACTTAAAAATATCGCGGCGATTTTTTTTCGCGCACTGGATTTTCAACGCTCTGCTTAGCACCTAGAGTTGAAAATCCAAGTGTTTTTTCGACGCGCTGGAATGCACTGTTGAATTCTTAATGCTCGGCTCAACACCGAGTTGTAAATCCAGTGCGCGATATTTTTACGTCGTCCGAGCGAACGTCGGCTCACTATGAGACCAACTCTGAAATATCGAAAATAATATCGGCTGCTCGTGTATGGAGCAGCCGATATAATGCAATATTTACCGGGTGAAAATGTATAAAACAAATGTATTTTTTTGCTATTTCGTAGTTGGTCCTATAGTGAAAGTTATTTATAATCATGAGTAGGTACTTTCACGCCCTGAAAGGTTAACTCGTCAAAACATATCTGAAAAAATCATCATCATCATCTCATCATCTGTTTAATATAGTTGTAAGTCTCCCATGTTATTTAAATAAATAAATAAAATGTAGGGAACAGCAGATTTTTTTTTTTCGCGATTTCAGGTTTGATCCCGCAGTAAAATTTGTTCATAATGATGAGTACAATGACCCCTCAAGAGCGCGCGCGCGCGTTGTGCGTTATTTATATTACATCTTGTATATGTATAAAATGTTTGTTCATTTTTAAATATTTCCAGTAATTTATTTTTAGTAAATAAGGGGTGTCAAATAAATTGGGGAATAAAGATTACAAAATATAATGTTACTTACTCCTCTTGATCTGTTTCACGGGCGTTGGTTTGTGTCTGGCAGTGACGGCTTTCCCCAAAGATTTCCTCTTTGCTATTCCACTCAGAGACTTTCTCTTATCAGCTAACGTTTTCTTTTGAGTTTTCCTTTCTATAGTTTTAGGTGTGCGCTCTTGTGCGGGTTTCGATGTTTTTTCAGGAATGGTTTTTGGGAAAGAGTATTTAACAGTTTCGCTATCGTCAGAGTCCGTTGAAAGCGCTGGTTCTAGTTTAGGTGCTTTAGATACGTGTTTAACAGCTACCGGGTTGGGTTCGACGGCTTTTGGCTTCAGGCGCGGTATTTTGGGCGGGTGCTGTAATGACGTTCTTCTCTTAACTAGGTCTTTGGAGTTCGGCCGTTCTATTTGGAGCGAGCTCCGCTTGTTCGCTCTCACTTTCATGAAGACTTTCTCCTCGGCTGGCTCCTCCACTTTGAAGTTCGGATTGAGCATGTACCGGACTTCGTCGTCGTCACTCGATTCCACCGCTGGTTTAGTTTCTTCGGGAATGGAAACAGGAGCGGTAGTTTTAAGACGTTTGCTTGCACTACCCGTAGATTTCTCTTTGATGGAAGTTTTCTTTTTAGGTGTTTCGTGAACTTTGATAGATTCTTTAATTTCAACTTTCTTAATTTTTTCTGGGACTTCCGGCTTGGCTTCTATTTTGACTACTTCCGTTTCTGCGAAGTCTCTCTTTGCAGGAATAACCGGCGGTTCGACGGGTTTAATTTCTATTTCCTGAGGAACAGTCTCTTTTTCTTTTTCTTCCTCTTTTACAACTTCTACGGATTTTTCTTCAGCTGCTTTAAGTATTTCTTTAGGCAATTCTATCTTTTCAACCACCTCTGTTTTGTGCTCGTCTTCTTTTATATCTTCAATAATAACTAGTTTAGGAGAATCGACGTCATCTAGTTTTTCTTCAATCTTTGGACTCTCACTCGCGTCATCAACTGATTCAGCCGTTGCCTCAGATTCTTCAGCAGGTTTAGCTTGCTTCGACTGCCGTTTCTTTCGTTGACAGATGATGGTGTGTTTGTTCAGCGAGTGCTCGTTTGGGAACACCATGTAACAAAGTGAACACTCGTGTATTATGTCTCTAGTTGATAAGGAACTCTTAACACTCTTGTCATCCGACTTTTCTGAGCTGGTCTCTATATGCTGCTCCTTGTGTTCGATCAAGTGATGTAGTTTCCTGAATGTCTTCTTACAAACTTCGCACTGGTGTAAAGTCACAGGTTTCTCAACGTTGTTTGGTATCACCGTTGGCGTAGTCTTCTGCCTGTTTATACCGTCGTGGGTTTCCCTGTGCTCCACTAAATGATGCAGTTTTCTGAATGACTTGTCGCATGGTTCGCAGCGGAAACCAGCGCTTGGGTCTTCGCTTAGTTTAGAAGTGCAAGTACCCGGTTCTTTTTCAACCTTTGTATCAGACTGCTCTGAAGAACTCTTTCGAAGAGACCTCGCGGGTGCTGAGCTAGGATTATGGATAATCCGATGCTGAACTAGATGATGTAGCTTCCTGAACTCTTTCTTGCAAACCTCACAGCTGTATACTGATTTGTTAGCAACAGGAGCTTCCTTTTCTATTTTCTTTGGCTCATCTTTCTTGTGTTGTAATTTATGGCTGACCAAATATGATAACTGCCTGAATGTTTTGCCGCAGAACTCGCAAACCAGATCATTACTTTTGGAGAATATTTGGGCTCTAGGTTTTCTAGATTCGTGAATTTTTCTGTCATCAATCTCCTTTTCTTTCTTTTCAGCCTTTTCTTTAACTGGTGGTGTATCTTCTATAACGATAACATCGTCTTTATCAACCGATTTAGAATCTTTGGATTTACGCTTCTTAGGAGTTTCATTCCTGACGACAAGTGGCTTATCATCGTCAAGGTCCATATCATCAGATTTACTTCCTTGTGACTTGGAATCTGATTCTTGTGATGGTCTCATTCTTCTGGGGCTTCTCTTGCTCGAACCAGATCGACTTGGCGAAGGGCCGGTGCAATGTTTCACGTGTTTAAACACAACGTTCTCAGTTCTGAATAATTTGTTACAAATCGGACAAACTATGTTCTCATTAATTTTTCCCATCGTCCAATTTTCCTTGATGATTTGACCATCGCTGTCTTCGTCATCATCTTCTTCATCGGTACTTGTCACGGTATCGCGTTTTGGGACTTTGGCATCTATTAACCGTGGCTTCTTTTGTGGACTTGGCACTTTATTTTTTTCAACTCCTCCTTCGGGAAGCGGATATTTTCTCGGACGACCTCTTCCTCTCTTAACAGGAGTACTCTGCTGACTATCAGGAGTTGGAGAATCAATAATGTTCATGTTTTCTGATTGGTGTTCAAGTAACTCAGCGGCTTTCACCAAACTGTCTATAGCTGAGACAGCGTTCTTGTGAGTTACGCCATTGTCGTTACGATTCACGGTCTCTTTGAGTGGATTTTTAATGACTTCTGTTGTGTGTGTATATTTATTTTCTGCTGCCGTGTTAGAGCCAAGAAGATAATATTTCTTCCGCATGGGATATTTAACATTTTTATCCGTTCTATCGTCATCGGTTTTCTTTTTCTTTTTGGGTGACACTTCAAGGCCTAAATCTCTAGGTTCTATCAGTTCTAGTTCAGGTTCGTCAACGGGCGTTAGAACTTGTTTTCTCTGATGTTTAGTTTTTGTTTTAACTTCTTCTTGGGATTTGGCTTCATCAGTAGTATCCAACACGTCGGACTCTAAAGAATCAAGTGTACTCAGAGTGAAGCTGTTGGGTTCCGTGCTTAGTTTCTTGGCAGGTGAAAGTTGTTGACCCTGCATATTTAACGAACTGGGAACAAACTCCATGTTGTCCATAAATACTACTTTTACTGGTTTATCTTCGATGATAGTTATTGGGCATTCCTTCTGACGTTTGGCTGATAAAGCTGATTGATAAGCTTTTTGTAACTTAGATTGATTTCTGGTAGAAGAATCTTCAATAGCGCCCAATTTGTTTGCAGCTTGCACTTTAGCCGGTTGGATAGGTTGGCGCGCATGCTGATATTTATACGGCATCTTGGGTTTATCGACACGTGCAATGTCATTCCTAGAGTAAGTCTTTGGAAATGGATCTTTCTCCACAACCGTCTGAATAACATTGTGCGGCTCTTTGCTATCGAAGTTCATAGTGAGACAATTCTCATACGTTATGGAATTGCGTCTAGCGAATTTGTCGAAATCTTTTTCTGTTATAATAGATTCTTTTTTAGTAGCATCAGTATTAGATTTATCCGTGTTTGCATATGATAGTACCTTCTCCTTAGGTGGTAACTTAGCTGCTATAGTTTTCTTATTTATATCAATATCTCCTGTAATAGGCTCATGCTCTATTATTTCTTCTTCAGAATCAACCTCAATTACACTTTCCTTGATAATCTTTTGTTGAGTTTTATTTGGAAACGGTAGAAGATTTGGTATTTTAGTAGTTCTGATAGGAACTGATGGTTGTTCCTTTTCCGCTTTAGAAATGGTTTTGAGTTTAGGATCAGCTAAAGGAACCACAGGTAATTCATGTGGAGGTCTTTCGATGAAAGGAATACCGTGTAATTCGTTCATCTTCATTTCTATTTCGTCGAGTGTGGCTTGGTCAGTTGGTTGATAATT
Source organism: Fissipunctia ypsillon (assembly GCA_947568875.1). Taxonomy (NCBI): domain Eukaryota; kingdom Metazoa; phylum Arthropoda; class Insecta; order Lepidoptera; family Noctuidae; genus Fissipunctia; species Fissipunctia ypsillon. Next base: position 22,581,942 of record OX387649.1, read on the forward strand.
TGCTGGAAATTTACCAGTTGGTGGAGCATTCGAATCTTTTGCCGACGTTTGGTTGGGTTCATCTTGACCCGCTTTTGAAGTCCCAACTGTTCTGTGTAACATATCTTCAATCGTTTTATCAATCAAGTCTTGGTAATTGACTTCCGTTACTTGAGCTTCTTTCTTTAGACTGGTCACATTTGCCGCTTGTGATACTTCTTCGTTTTGAATATCATTTGTTACATCTTGCTTGATGGGAGCTTTTTCAGCCTCAGCTTCCGATGTTTCTTTAAGTGTCTCAACCTTTAAAGGAATCTTGCTTTCATGAGTATTATTATCTTTATTTTGATTGGCTTTGCTCACAAACGCAGTTTCGTTTTTAATAACTTTGTTGCCTTCTTGAGTCTTCGCTAAAGCTGCTGCCGCACTGCTTGATTGTTGCCTCTGACTATCAATTTTTTGGAGAACATCTCTTCTGTTAAGATCGTTGGAATTTTTCAGCTGATTGCTACTGGTAGAAGGCACGGCAGGTGCGGGGGCTGTGTTTCTATTCTTTATTTTATCTAAGAACTCTTTCCTGTTAGTAGCTGTCCATTTTCCAAATGGCACCGCTTTTTTACTTCCGCCTGGTTTAGGTTCTTCCGAATTATCTTCGCCTTCATTTCTACTATCATTATTCGGAAGACTGTCTGTTGACGTACTACTGACATCTTGTGTGCCTGAGCAACTAGAGCAACTAGGCTGTTCCTCTTTTGGTACTTGACTTACTTTAACATCCTTAACATTCACTTCGTCAGAAGTAGTTGCTTTAGGTGTATTCTTTATTTCCCGTTTTTCATTCTCTATGGTTGTCATTTGACGTTTTACTTCAGAGGAGGTTCCAGAAGATTCTTGGGTAACAGGTTTTTGTTCCTTTACTTCACTGCTAGGCACTTTGTCACTTATGACTGGACATTTTCCAGAAGCTTCCGCTTTAACATTGGTGGTACTGTCTACTTCCATCGGCACTACGTTAGATTGAGATTCAGCACTTGGAGTAGACTCTTTAGATTCCTTTTTTGGAGATTTTTCAAGCACATTACTTTCTTTTTTTAGTACTGCTGTTTCTACTTTAGCAATTGAGGGAGAAATATGAATCGGTGTCTTATTGGCAGGGACTAGTACTTCAGGCACAACTTTTGGTTTATCTTTTTCAGTTTTCACTGGTTTTTGGGATTCTTCCGGCGTAATGAATGGTTTTGGTGGTTCTTTATTCAGTACTACACCTTTAGCAACTTCTTTCAAAGCAGTACCAGTTTCTTTTAAAGGTTTAGGTTTGAATCCAACTTTTCCTTCTTCAACATCATTGGCTGTAGAAGGGTTTATCGTTATTGAAGGTTCTTTGCTAGTAGGTTTAGTCATTTCTTTTTTAGTTTCTGGTTTCGGTATTTTTGACTGACTGTTTTTAACAATGTCACCTAAGAGAGATACCTCATCTTTTTTAATTTGTTCTTTGTGCGTATCAAGAATTACTGCGGATGTTGAATCGGCTTGAGTTTTTTCAGCATTTTTTTTATTATTGTCTTGAACACTTTCTTTAATTTTTGATTCATCTTTATTCTTTATTGCAATACTTGATTCAACTTTATCACTTTCTTGATAACTGCTTGTAATATTTTCATCTTTTGAACCATCTTTATCAATTGCGGAAGTTGGTTCTTCAATTTTGGTTTCATCTAATTCACTATCATCAATAATAATTACTTCATCATTTTCTTGGTCTGTTATATCGTAAATAATTTCTTCAACTTTGGTCTCATCTTGTTTATCACATTGAGTATTGTCTTTAACTAATGCCTTATCACTCTTATCAGTTGTACCAATTTCAACATCTTTATTAATTACTTGAATTGGCTCAGAAATCTTAACTTCGGCTTGACTTATTTGAACATCATCATTCACCTTTTCCAGTTTATCACTATCAGTTTTAACGAGATCTTTAGTTTTTGCCTCACCTTTGTCAACTACAGTTTCGGCAACTGTTTCTACAATTTCATGGTCTTCTTCCATATCATCTTCAATATTTACTATTTTCCCACTGTATTTTTCGTTTTTCTGTATATCCTCGTTAAATATTGCTTTTACTTTAGTTACATCTTTTTCAGTGGAATCAATGATATTCTCTTGTTCATTTGGAACTGAAGTTTTGTTGGGAATAGGTTTTTCATTTGACACTTCATCATTACTTGGTTCCAACGGTTCAGGTTTATTATTATCAATATTCTTTTCTTCTACAATTTCCTTCTCAGTTTCTTCAGCTGCTACAGTAACTTTTTCAAGTGATTTATCAATCACCATCTCTTTCTCAGGACTCACTATCTCATTAGATTTATTATCATCACCATCTTTATTTTTATTTGGCGTTTCAGGTGTTCTTTGCTTACAACTATCAGTATGTACTTCTATTGTTTTCTTGACATTATCTGAATGCCTGTTAGGATGCAGTTGCTGGTCAACCATTGTTTTAGTCAATGGTATAGGCTCTTTATTTGGTGTTGAGTGGTATGTCATGGGTGTGAAACTGCCTATAACTGGAGATTTTCGTGATTCACTGAACTTTATCATTTTTCCGTTTATATTGAATTCAGTTTTTCCATCAGGCGAAGTTTCTTTATTTACTTCAAGTTCAACTTCAGTAATCTTAGTTGTTAAAATTGGTTCTTTTCTTGGTGCTTTAAGTTTTTTTTCAGCAACTTTGTTGCAAGCAGACTCACTTATGACTTTATTGATATCCTTTATAGGCACATGTGATGATATTTTTTTAACAGCCATCTTCCCTTCTTTTGCAGGCTGTAAAATGAAAAGACATAATAATTATTGGCATTTGGCAGATTCAATTACTTCATTTAAATAACTAATGGTTTATCATAATAAAATAATTCCTTACCACTTCTTTAGGTACTTCTATCTCTATTTCTTCATAAACTTCTAAATTACCCTCCACATTCTCACTGAAATACATACAATCAATATTAATCTTCTATCTTCCTCACTATCACAAATGAAAAACATGATGAATCATCACATCAGACAGCATAAACATTACAACAAAAAAATATACTAGATTGCTCAGCAAATTAACACCTTGTTTAGGTAAAATCAAGGTGCAGTGGGGGATCAGCTGACTAGAACAGTTCAACTTAATAAAATTGTTATCTCATCAGTGATGAGATAACAATTTTCATCACAATACATTTACTAATGAACCGGGTTGTCTTAATGAGCACTTAGGAATGAATGCCCATTCTTCCTCATCATGTTGGTGGTATGTATTTATTTGTAGATGGGAAAATGCCGCTGCTCCTAAGGACATATTTCCTATTCATGCGGTTGTGCTATGACCGCACGGGGGCTTGAGTTTGATCCCGAATCAGTGTTCCAATGCTTGATTTCTGCTCAGTCAATGGCATCATCAAACTTAGACATAAGTGGGGAGATTTGGGTGCAATACTTGATTTGGTTATACTAACACCTCTACCAACCACATCAGAGAATACAGATGTGACATCCTTATAACATAAAGACCCAAATAAAAGTTTCAAGTTTTATGACCAATTTTAAATGTGGCTCATCTACCTAGCCCATTCCTAATTTTGAATGTGACTGAATATTACAATTTATTAAGTTAATAACATAATATCACGCCTGTATTCCCCGAAGGGTTAGGCAGAGGTGTATCCCATATTTCGCCAGTTATGTTTAAGTCCTATGAAGTAGGGGGTGAGCCTATTGCCATCAAACAGGCACAAATCCAGAATCCGGGCTGCTACTGAGAAAATCCAGTTGAAAAATCCAATATCACTTTTCCCAACCCAGGAATCAGACCCAGAACTTCATGCTCAGCAGTAGCGCTTGCGACTACTAGACCAACGAGACCGTCCAAAAGTTTTAACCTTTCGTATGGCCGGACTTTCGTATTTCGTAGGCCCGCGCCGCGTCAAAAATGTCCCATCTGCCGCGTCATTTTAAGCGCGCGTGGCATTTTTCGAGTACAGTTAATATCGCGCAGATCTACGTTCCAGCATATGAAGCTTCAAAAAATTGGAGCGCAGACCTGCGTTCTGGCATACGAAAGGTTAATACTATCTATAAAAACCTACATGCAATCTAGTGTGCAATATGAAATTATGATTTCATGTACTACATGCATACATGAATGATAATAAGAATTTTAATACCCCAGTACAACTTTACAGCTACTTTAATACTTAATAGGTTTATTTTTTTATTTAAGTAGTGCATTATTTATATTGTAGCTAACAATAACTGGACTCTCTTTTCTACTATGCCCAATTTTCAACAACTGAGTTTGAGTACAGGTTGCTAGTTTCTAACTCTCATTTTTTACAATTGTATCTCATTCATAATTTTAATAGATTACCTAAACTATTCAGCACCCTAATTGCGTAACACACTATCAATCACAATCTGAATGATTTTGAAGCATATTGCTAATGCATTGCTTCATATGTTCGAAAAATTTGTCTGCTCAACAATGTAAATAACGCAATGAATGCTGTTGAACTGTATAAATGAAACTGATTCCTACTTTAAGAGCGTTATGCGATTGCCCCACTGATTGATCTCACACTAAATAACAGCTTAAGGTGGATGTGTAAAGGTAGCCTGTGAAATTAAAATTTTCTTACAGTTTTTGCAATTTGCAGGTCAGTGACAGGTTGCATCTTGATCAAAATATGATTCCTGACCATAACATATATGTATTTTTACATAATTATAATCATAAGAATCATTAATAAATCTCTCTAAGTTAGAACTGATCTCCAATGATGACATTTTTCATTCAAGAAATAGTCATTCAATAAAAAAGACCAATTCTAACTTAGAGACATGTATTAATTATTCTAATGATTATAATTCTGTAAATACATATTTGTTATAGTCGCAAATTATTATTTTGATCAAGATACAACCTGACACTGACCTGCAAATTGCCTTAACCTTGGCGCATCCACCTTAAATGAATGACTTTCAATGAAATGTTATCCAAAATAAAAATTATGTTGCTATGGGCAGCTAATTTGAGTTAATGCTTTATCGGAATACTTATTTAGCCTTCAAAACAAGGCACAGCTAGGATAAAACAAATCTGGCAACAAAAGTATTGTTAGCACAAAATGTTTAACTTGAATGCAAAAGATAATTTATCAAGTTTATATCTTCTGTAAATAAGGAATGTGCCGGACATAATATTAAAACAAAAAAAAAACCTACATAAAGCAGATAATAATCCTCATTTTCTGAAAGATTATTTGTTTTGAAGTCTCAGTGCCAAGTGTGATTTGTTTACCTGTTGATATTATGTCGGCCAACAACAGAAATGTGATATTTAAGCAACAGTATTGCAGATCACAAGACTTGATCTCAGTTCAAAAAATCAGATTTGACTATTGAAATCTTTTGCCTCAGGAAGAATGCACATATATTATTTAGAATCAGTACTAAGAAAAGCTGCAATGTATTTATGCCAGAATTTGAAAGACTGAAAGCAAAGAAACATCTTAGTTCTAATTAGGTCAAGTCATGTTTATGTTATAGTAATACCCACAACAGTTTATTTTTAGAAGAAATAAGAAATTACACTCATTCTTATAAAAAAAAAATTATTTGATCTAACAAAATGAGATTGAAGTCAACATTTCTTACTTTTTAAGAACAAATAAATGAGTCATAGTCAAAATTGTAACTCAAAAGGTTATATAGGACAGATTGAATACATGATATATTATGTTTCATCACTTTCATTCTGTGCAAATTGCATTTGTGTTGTTTTCAAATTTATCTCTTAGGCCTAAGGTCCTAATAGGTCATATTAGAACAAAAAAATACTGATATTCAGCTGCATCCAGTTAGACTGGAAGCCGACCCCAACATAGTTGGGAAAAGGCTAGGCAGATGATGAGGTCCTATTAGAACAGATGTAAACAGGCTCTTAGTGTTTACAAACAATTTCATTTACAAATATTATTAAAAACTAGTTTTATTCTACTTTATGTTTAAGTAAGGTTTGTAAAGTACACTCACCGCACTTTGAGGAACTTGAAGCTGGTCTGATGCTGATCATCATCAATTATCTGAACAGCGGCCAGCTCCTCCTGACCTTCCTTCCTATACAAGTACAATCCATTACCAATATCTATTGCATCTACATTTTTACCATCAATCTGTAGCACCACTTCTGTATCTTTACTAGCTATGTCTGTCTCTTCATTTATCAAAGTAGACTCTATCATATTCTCATCAGACTTAAACTCCATTTCTTCTGGCTGCTTCAGTTCTGAATTAGACTTATCATCATCAACATTGTCATCAATCACCAGCTCGTCTCCATCATAAGAATTGTCATTATCATCAAATATGTCAACACCGCCTGATAATATGTTTGCTGCCTCAATCTGTTTACCAATTTTGTAGCTATCTAGCATATCACTTTTTTTTCCAATTGGTGACAGATTCGATATCAGTTCATCGGCGTTTGTCATGGTCCCTTCGGAGTCAGTGGTGGTACTAGCCAGCGACACATCTTTTATAGAAGAAATGTCGAATGTTGAATCAACAGAGTCAACTTCTGACAGAGAAAAGTACTTGGAGGAGCTCTCGTTGGCTGTCATGAAGGACTCACTCGGCGGGGACGTGGTGTCGAGCGTGGAGTCCCGCGAGCCCCCCGCTTCTCCCCGCAAGTGGCTCAACCTATCCATTTGCACACTTCATCTGCTGCGACAACAGGAAAACGACAATTTAGTAACAATGCACGTTATAATCACAGCGCGAATCCACTTCATCGATTATAAGAAAGCGAATGAAAACATTTGAAGGTTGGACGATTAATTAGCACCTAGGTCAATAGCAAAGAACAGCGAAACTTTTAGAACAAACGTTAATGATACTGTGACACTTTCGATAAAATTTTAATAAATCACATCATACCAAGTTATTATTTTAAGATATAGGTCTCAGACAAAACTCTTGAATAGAATTTGTGCATTAAATTAATTGTAGAAGTTGTAATAACAATTTTAATACAATTTTGTTAAAATAACACAACACATCAAAAGATTAAAGATGGACGCCAAATAGCAATGTTGCCGTTATTTTGCATGTCATTATGTTGATAAAAAATGGCAAAATAAAATTCCTTACATTATTTTATTCAATGTTTTCCAATCAAATCTTATAGATATACACCAATTTTATCTGAAAGTAAAAAATCAACCTTAATTAGCCCATATTTTATATTATACGCTTCGCTTTTCATAAATTTATTTTAGTATTTTTTAAGCTGGCAATAAATATACTGTAATGGAAGCTGCTGATAATGCAAAATACCTATCGCTTGGCAATGTCAATGACCGCCGCGGTTATGAAAGTATTTCAATTCATATTTATCATAAAATGCGAAACATTGCAGGATAAAAATTATTTATTAGATTATTAAGTTCTTTAATACGTTTAGTACTACGGATACTTTATAGTAGGATTTGGTTTCACAGACGCCAAATGCATTGCGAGTTGGAAATTGAATTTCCCGCTTCATTCCCAATTAATTTACTGATAGAACTACAACAACGACAACAAGTTTTCTTTGCCACCACAGCACAATCATTATGTCAGTCCTGCTTATAATATTATGAGAAATTTTATTCTTTTTTATTTGCATTTATTCTTTTTTATTACGAAAACGTAGTACTTCTAGCATAAAATACAACAAATGATATACGGTTATTTATTAATTTATTGTGTGTTTATAAATAAGATGATTTTATTTCCAAATCGTTTTATTTTGTATTTGAAAATAAATTTTATTTTAGTTTGTATTTCAAAAACTTGCAGCTGTCCACTTTCTGCTAAAATGCACATTCCACTTTTGTTTTGTCTCAGTCTGACACCACCCTGACCTGACAGACTGTAAAATTGTCAATGTGTCACTCTGTGGTGTCACTGTCATACTGTCAAATCAAAAACGTTATTTTCGAAAGTTAGTTAGTGAACTGCGCTTTATTTTATGTTTGTTCGTTTTCGTTTTCATATCGATAAAACTTCTCAAATAGTGAATAATGGCGCCCCGAGAAACTCCAAAACCCACGACAAAGGTGGTGCAGCGCACCGTGAAAGAGATGCCAGCCAAAGGCAAGGCGTCACCAGTAGGGATAAAAAAGACCATTCTGGTTAAAAAAACGGTGGATAAAACTCCTCTCAAAAGTAAGTAACCATTATGTACCGTTTGGCTTCTATATTCGCCTCCTTCAATGTCCCTCTCACCGCACAGACTTTATTCATTCTTCCTTCTTCGTTCAGTCTATCTCTCTGTGGAATGCGCTCCCCTGGAAATCAGGATGGCAACCAACCGATTATCCTATAAAATAAAAGTTCGCGTTTCTTAAGAACCTGGCAGTATCATCACAACGTTAACGTTTTTCCATTGTTTGTCTTATTTGTTTTAGTATAATCGTGTATTTATGTATATATTTATTTGCGCTTATTTATTTAGAATTAGGTATATATTATTATATTTATAGTTTGTAATAGGTATATGTGTATCTTTATATTTAAATAAATACCTATTCCACAATTTCTCATAATTGCACCTACCACTGTTTGTCTCTGCATCACCCAAAGGTTGACTGGTAGAAAATGCCTATGGCATTAAGTCCGCCTCTGTACATTTCTGTGCATAAATAAATAAATTTAGTAACAATACAATTATTTTCTTGTGGTCAGAGGTTAGGTAGTTTGTGTCTATTTGTTGAACTCAGAAATAAAAATCGTTGAACCCAGTTTTTATTATTATTAGATAGTCAATAATTTAGGATGGCGTTGTTGTTTAGTCAGTTAGGTAGCAAAAGAACTCCCAAACGATCGACAAATTCCCTCATTTCCGTCATGTATTTATATAGTATTTTGTAGCTGTAAAGCATTTCAACATCTGTTGTAAGCTCCACTTTGGACCAACTCAGTTGTGGATAATTAACGCTTTTCTGTAAACTAAACACCTTTAGGCAAACTTCTATTGTGTCTCATTCAGTGTCCCACAAAGTGTTAAGTACAACCTCTTTTAAGTATTCCTCTTTTTAATATGAATACTTATATAATCTTTTCAGTCAACAACACCACTGAAGCAAGAGCAACGAGGCAGCGAACCAGCACCGTCCCAAAGGTTAATACTCCAAAACCAAAAGATAACAGATCAGTTCCCACACCCAGCAGTGTGACCAAGAGTGGTAAGAAACCATCCTGGAAGAGACGCCCCAAGCCCGCACACTCTGGAGTCCCAATCCCGGAGAAGATGAGGAAGTTGATGGAGAAGCAGTTTTTGGATTCAGAATTTGCACTATAACCTGCCTGACGTGTCTAATTTTTTATGATTAATTTACTTAACAGTTTTACTTATGTCCATGTTTTGGTTTGCCTGAAAATTGGTGCACCTACTCTATAATATAGCTAGAGGTAGTTAAGGCTCCCGCAGACAGGCGCGACGCGACTCTGCTGGAACAATTTCTATGAAAACTACATGGAAATTGGTCTTCCAGAGTCGTGTTGCATCTGTCATAGGCTGATGTTGACTTCAGGAAACTTGTATGCATTTGAGTAAAACTGGAAACAACATCACACATTATCGTGTTATAAGAAAGATATTATTTCTTTTAGTACTTAGATTATATTAGTTTTTAATTAATTGACATTTAGATGTTTTTGTTTAGTACTGACAATGTTGGTAATGCTTTTTAGATTGTGTCTTCATCTATAAACATCCAGACAAACCTTTTGAATAGGTATTGAAAAAGTTGTTGACTAAGGGCCTTATCACACTGGCGTTTTTCCAGCGAGGCAATTGCTTAACGCGCTCGCCACGTGTGTGCAATGTGTTTGCCGCTTTTGCGGAACATGTTCGCTGTGTTAGCGGAACGAGAGCGGTTGACGTGAGTGTACAAGCTCTTGTACACACCAAGCGAGTGTAAAATATTGTGAAAACGCGGCGAACACGTTGCGCACACGTGACGACTGCTTTAAATAATCGCCTCGCAGGAAACACGCTCGCAAATCACCAGTGTGAGCCCTGAGCTATTTGCAGTTTTTAATCATTTCAGGGAATTTAACTTTAAAGTTCAAGTTTTTAGACAGATAGCTTTAAAGAAATAAGTTTTATGATCATTGTCATCCTGCCTAGCCTTTTCCCAACTAAGTTGGCGTCGATTTTTATGATCACTGTGCCTAGTTAAAAAGGATTAAAATAACAATATTTAACTATGGTAATCCTGGACTTTGAAAAAGGTACTATGTTTGCCATAAACTTTTTTCATAGGTTCAATGTATTTTGAAATGGTATCCTGCAATTTTTGCACTGCTCTCAAAACGGTGATGGAAAACATCGTGAGGAAACCGGCATGTCCTAGAACCAAAAATTCGAAGTCATGTGACATCCGCCAACCCGCACTGGGCCCGCGTGGTGGATTACGGCCCGCTCCCTCGCAGAGAGGAGGCCTGTGTCCCACCAGTGGGAACATTATAGGCCTGATTATTCTATCCTGCAATTTTTAATATTTAAAAATAGTGCTACTATAAATTATATGTACCTAGTTTTTTTTCTACTTAATAATGTATCATTATTAAATCTAGAGACAAACTGGGTAGGCTAACTCAATAGATTTAAAACTCCTTAGAATTAGTACAAGATTTGTGCCAAAATTAGACTATAAGGTGAAATAAAACAACAAATTTTCTAGGATTCACTTGAAATATAAAAATTAAATTAAGGTTGATCCTTAAAATCATGACATGCTATTAAGGATAGTTTACCTATACTTAAATTAAGAGAGTAGTATTTTTCTTAAGATTTTATTACTTATCCCACTGAATAAGTTGCTATAATTGGGTACCTGGCTACTACATAACGGTTTTATTATTACTTATAGTTGTGTATACTTATTGCTAGTTATTTGTATGCTAACGTATAGTGTAAGATTTTATGATAATAAATGTATATCATACATAATTCACGCATTTTTGTGTTGGCTTTGATAGAAAATTGCTATCCAATCCTTATTTTCTAATTACATGAAACTGTAATATGATTTCTCTCTCTCTGACTTGCAAAAATCAATAGATAGGATGCAAGCTGGAATAACAAAAATATTACGCCCCTATTTTGTAGATAGGTACATATATACCGATGCTGAAGCACTCTAGCATGATCTACATTTTAGACGCAATTATGATCACCAAGGGATCATGCTTGACCATCTTACTACATAGAATGCGGGTATTAAAACTAGCGTTATCACTTTAGTATAGTGAAGTGCAGGCATGCGTATCAGCGTATGCGCAACATGATTGTCAGTACCTCGATTAATGGACAGATGGCGTAACCGTCGCCTACCTATTATAGGTAATATATAATATTTTTATCTCACGAAGCGACGCGATTTACTTGTGGTTACCAAGTGTACAAACACGCTGTGAATGTGTGTGTAAGCGCAGGAGCTCTCGGTACCGTCCGGGACAATGGTGAAGTCGGGAATGTGTGTGTGTTATGTGCTGACGCTACTCGTCTTCACGCACACATTCACAGCGTGTTTGTACACTTGGTAAACACATGTAAAGCGCGTGTCGCTTCGTGATATAAAAATATTATACTGTTAGAACATGACATCACGCCTGCATTTCTTGTAGGGGTAGGCAGAGGTGAATAGAGCAACCCCATTTCGCCTGTTATTCTTAAAAATCCCAATGTAATATATGAATCTATTAACAAACCTCTTCATGATTCTTAATGGTGTAAAACCCAATAGGACTTTGCCCTGAGAATATAACCCGGAACCCTTGCGGTCACAGTTCCTACTATTATATGATTTTAATTCAAATCATGTTACCCGTCGGGCTATCCACTTTCATTGGCATGAAAATCGGCGCTGCCGATGCCTTTAGCAGCTGCTTGACACACGCCCATATTTAGAACACAAGAACCTAATAATTTTGCTGTAAATGTCGTGTTTATCGTGACAGATACTAAACTATTATTTGTCCTAGCCTATTCAATGTTTGTTCTGTATGAGAATCAAACCTGCGAACCGTTGTGCAGAACAGACGCCTGTCATCGACCGGGGCCAACTGTGTCATCAATATAACAGCACGCCAGGTGTAGGTATGGTCAGTACCTATCTAGGTCAGGCGCGGAGGGGTCGAGCTAAAGAAAGACCTTTTTAATGATGACCAACTTGACCAATGAGGCAGTTTTTGAATGATTCCACTTTGCCCCACCAATTTAAGCTACCCCTGGCTACTACTGGTGGGGCAAGTGGAATGACTAAAATTCAGTGGAATCTGGCCCACTAGTTCGATTTGGTGGGGCAGACTAGTCTAAAATCTTGCTGAATTCTGCCCCACTAGGGTTGGCAACTTAGAATTTTTGTAGGTAGCTGTACCATGCTCGTATTTTATATTTGTTTGGAAAAGAAAGAAATGTATATTTATGTATTGTATGTGTGTATTTAAAATAGGTACCTACTGCGCCGACAGTATGTAAGTATGTATCTACATTTTACATCTACAGGGTGTAGGTACCAGAAAGGTGTGGTACAGACCATCAAACTGAACAACTTTTTCCATGGAACCAACACTGTAATCGGGGGAAAAAATTCGGCTGTCTCATACATTTGGGTCGAGTAGGTATTGAAGTTTTGTATGGGACAGCTGATATTGATTACGAATTTGGTTCCATGGAGAAAGTTCAGTTTGATGGTCTGCACCACACCCTTAAATATGACCACACCTTTTTGGTACAAATAGGTGGGTACCTATTGTAGGAGAAGCTCCTTTTTCCGCTTTTATCTAAGTACATGGGACTTGATTACTGCCGAAATGTGGGTATACTACCTATACCTACCTACACTTGAGAAATACAGGCGTGTGTTATGGTTATGTAGGACTTATATAGGTAGCTGTTTAAATGCTTAGGTATTATGGTAAAATTCATTGCACGTGCAATGTACCTCAATGGAGCTGCATCCTAAGCTGTTTATTGTATTAAAACCGAAGTTTATCTTGGTGCATTGGTCTTGGCGTCCGGTGTCCGGTCATCAGGCTAACGATCCGCTTGCAAAAGTATGTAAGTAGTGTGAAACAGGATATAGTTTTGCACTTTCTGTCTGTTTGACTGCCCCGTTGGTCTCGTAGTCGCAAGATAAGTGTATAATCTATGGTCACAAGCGCGACTGCTGTGCGTGGGGTCCTGGGTTCAATTCGCGGGCCGGACAGTGTTATTGGGATTTTCCTTTAGGAATTTCTTAGTAACAGTCCGAGTTTGGAAGTTGGCGGTGTGATACCCCGTGCCTCGGAAAGCCGTAGGTCCTGCGCCTGATCTCTCTCCGGTCGTGTCGGATTGCCGTCCCATCGGACTATGAGAGTGAGGGAAGGGAGAATGCACCTGTACCTGCGCACACACTTCTTGTGTACTATACTTAATATCTGCTGCGCCGAAGGCTGGTCTCCGCTGAGATTGGTCGCCATGGCCGAAATTCGGTCTGGAGGACTTTGTTTTTGTTTTTAGTTTTGTACCCCAGCTACATACCGTCAAGTCGGGTTACTTTGACTCTAGGGTATAACTTTGGCCCAAATCTAGACTTGATGTTTGAAATTCCCGCCATGTCGCGACCACAAAACCGAATGTCGTATTCCTTCGGAAACTAATAGATGGCGATACAGATGCGTACTTGCGGAACTGTTGTGTGGATTTAATGACACTAAACATTTGTGTCGATTTGGGCCAAAGTTACACCCTAGAGTCAAAGTACCCCGACGTGACGGTACCTAGGTATTTATACAAGGTGTAATTGGAATAACTGAAAACCTGAAAAGGGGTCATTGCACTCATCATTATGACCGATTTTTAAAGGGACATACCCAAAAATCGAAAAAGATAATTATCTCTGTCGAGTTAAGCGAACATTGTATAGTAAGGAGCAGCTGTTTTTTTACACCCCTAATACAGTACCTACATCTTGTATTATTATACCAAACCCACAGCCCAGGAGTTCCACTTTCTTGATTCCGGCTATAGAATGCTAACATTCTCCCAAATCAACCGGAAAACCATAGATAATCATTATGCCATTTTAATTAGCTACCCAAGTCTAGCACTTTGTGCAATTTTATACTGTCTCTTACTTTTCCATTCTCTACGACAAGACGTCTACGCGACGATTACCTACGCAGCCTTACGAAACGTCCTGGAAGCTTTGCTTTCGAGATAATTATGAAGTACTTAGGTACTACGAAGGGTCTACGCAAACACAGCCTACGCTAGACAAATCACCGTTACGACACGGTTACGTACGACATACCTATCTAATAATTTTTTGATAGTCTGGAGTTTGTACGCTCTGTGATGGAGAGTGCGATTGTCGCAACCCAGTGCTGGGCACGCCACAATTGCGGCGATAAGTCCCCTCTATGACGATTGGCTGGAGAGGCGCCACGGTGCCCTCATCTTCCGCCTGACGCAGGTCCTCACGGGACACGGGTGTTTCGGGAGGTACCTGTTCCGGATCAGGCGGGAGGAAACGCCCGGGTGTCACCATTGTGTTGATCGTCGGGAGGACACGGTGGAGCAAACGGTGGAGGTCTGCCCTGCATGGGTGGAACACCGTCGTGTCCTCGCGGAAGCGATCGGCGGCGGCGATCTCTCGCGTCCGGGCCTGGTCCAGGCTATGGTATGGAACGAAAGTACATGGGAAGCCATCACCTCCTTTTGCGTAGCATTAATGCTCGCGAAGAAGGAGGCAGAACGCGTGAGGGAGAGGCAATCTTTGCGCCCTCACGCCCCTAGTCGCCGCAGGACGTCTCCTGGCGACAGATCCATGCAGGGCGTACCCTGGGCGTCGCGAATGGGCAGCCGATTCCCGGCCATCGTAGGCGCGGGCTTGCGGACGGGGAGCAATGGGTAGCTCACCGTCCGGTAAAGACCAGGCCCGGGTCGACGGCGCGTTGTGTTCCACGCGCGCCTCAAAGAAATGTCAGCACCAATTGACGGGGTCCGCTAGGGCCGATGCCAGCTAGGGTTGCGGGATGTTAGAAAGAGTTACCGTGGCCCCGGCGCAGGCAACTGAAGGAACACGGGTGGGTTTTAGTCAGCAAAAGTCTGACACGCCCTCCCGCTCCGCCCAGAGCGGGAGAAGTCATTTGATGATTTCCCATAAAAAAAAGGAGTTTGTATGCTCTGCTGCTGTTCAAGAATTCGTCTCTCCCTTGGTTTAACCCTTAAATCTAGCCGAGTACTGAACTTCTTCAAGCTTACTTCAGAATTAAAACCATGATTATAAAACATGACTATTTATGTATTTTTAACGGTCATTGCATAAAAGATTAACTAGGGCAAAGGGTCACGCTATTATAGCCCGTATGTTGCATACTCTTAGTGCTTATAATTGCGAAAACTGCAGCACATTTTTATGTACCTCGTAATGAATTCCACCCAGTAAATGATCGATGTAATTTGACGTCATCCGTCAAAAGATGTCGCCAATAAATTGTGTCTGGAAGATTGATGATCTTCCCATAAACACGGGTTGTGCTTGTATGTCTAAATGTTAGACAATAGGATCATCTAAAACTAATAATACTTAAGGGGATGTCTAACACAATGGTGTATTAATACCTATTTCATATCAGCAGATTATGTACGGATTACCTAATTGATAAGTTGAGCTGTTAGAAAAGAAAGAAAATACGTTTATTTGCGGTTAACGTGACGCAAAGAAAAAAAAACACGAAAAGAACATGTTTGTTCATTTGAAGGTACGAGCTCTTCTCATGGGTATAGCTCATGCTATGATTCGATTTTCAAGTCAGCAAAGACTCGGCTGGCTGACTGCCATGGGCGTAACGAGGGAAGAGAAGATATGGGACCCCCCCCCCTCTTCAACCTGGACTGCATATAATGCAATGCTATAATATAAATTACTGTACCTAAGTAATTTATGCTTACCACAGGAAATCCTTGATTTGCCACCCTTAGGCCAAAAGCTGGGCCACTCGAGGATTCGTCGAGCGAAGCTTTTTTGATGCACTTTTCCGTAAGCACAGTCTGTTTAGTCACAAACTCACGAATCAGTGGCGAATCTTTTGCCAAACGCGACGACTACGGAAGATAGCCTAATTGGAAGGAGTCTAGGAATTTCTCAGTTGCAGCACGGAGTCTGGATTTGTGCCCGGTTGGTGGCAATAGGCTCGCCCTCTATTACATGGGACTTAAACATGACTCGCGAAATGTGGGTATACACCTCTGCCTTCGGGGAAACAAGGCGTATTGTTATGTTGTTTGTGTTTAAAAGGAGTCTATGATTTGTCTACCCATCCAGAGTAACTTGAATTTGTTTTATAAAACAAACTCATATAAGAAACGCATTTTTACCGCACTCTAAGCTTTGGGCTAACTCGGGCTATTGCCGCTGCATTATTTAATTTAAACATTAAGTCTTAGTATAGGTATACGCTACTAACTTGCACTTAACACTGCCATAGAGTTTATCATAAAATAAATGACGGCGCCAACACACAACACAACACATATCAAATCGATTCAGAGATCGCTATCAAATATTCTCCTTAATGAAAAAATAATTTAAGATGCACATCGCGAACTCTTTATAATTTGAAAACCGTCTGGCGTTACTACGTGCAATCATTCCCAATTCGTCTGCTAATACTTTATGGTAGTTTATTACACAATGCCTGTAATTATTTATGCCTAGGCATTGTTAAGCTGCCTGCGCGTCTTGTTGTCTTATCGAAGTTATTCCGGTTACAATGTGACCTTTTAATTTAAATTAATCTTCTGTTGCACTTTTGTGATAAAGTATGTCGGTTTATGTTTTCGAACTCCAGGTCGGGCAGTGAAATTTAGGTTTTAACCGATTTCCTGAATTTTTCAGTAGCGGCCCGGAGTCTGCATAATCAGGCTATAATGTCCCCACTGCTGGGACACAGGCCTCCTCTCTGTGAGAGGGAGTGGGCCATAATCCACCACGCGGGCCCTGTGCGGGTTTGGGATGTCACATGTCTTCGAATTTTTGGTTCTAGGACCTCCTTCTAGGTTTCCTCACGATGTTTTCCTTCACTGTCGATGAAATAAATTACACAAAGTAATGTGCCTGCCTGGGTTCGAACCCACGATGTAAGTCGGAGCCGTTACCACTGGGCCACGACTCCTCTGCCCGCAGTCTGGATTCGTGCTAAGCCCCCATTACATGGTACGAAAAAAAATAGAAATAGAAAATATTTTATTGTCCCAGGTCAGGTAGTAAGCAGAGTCATAGATTAACAGTAAATTGGAGCTTCAAATATTACCTGCAGCTCGGTTACAATTGATGTTTGAAATGAAATGAAATTGTTTATTCTGTAAATAGATTAACGGAATCACTT
Source organism: Fissipunctia ypsillon (assembly GCA_947568875.1). Classification (NCBI taxonomy): domain Eukaryota; kingdom Metazoa; phylum Arthropoda; class Insecta; order Lepidoptera; family Noctuidae; genus Fissipunctia; species Fissipunctia ypsillon. The sequence goes on from OX387649.1 coordinate 22,599,396, forward strand.
TTACACACTATATAAAAAAAAATATAAGCTAGATGGAGTCGACATTTCCTATCTGACTACCCCTGAGAAGAAATGGCGAAACAAACTCAAGGGTCAAAGTCTCTTTTAAAGTCCAGACATAATCTTGGTCAAATCATGTGAGGACCATGTAGATCCACACAAACCACAAAGGTTGGACCTGTCCAGTCAGTGCAAGCATTTGTCAGTAATCCTTGTGTAGTAGTTTGCCAGTAAGCCCCAAACTAGATAGTTAGTCTGTATCTTGGGGCTCGGATTGTTAGGTATACCATAGATAGGATGTACACTTCTGCATATCTCTTCGGGAAATAGGGGAATGATGTTATGTTAGATATAAATAGATAGAATACTCTTTACACATTTCTTTGTTTTTCATTTTTCTTTTGTTATTAATATTACTGTACTTCTATTTACATTCATTAAGTAAGTAGGTAGGTACCTAGATTTGTAAGACAAGAATCAGAATCAAAATACTTTATTTGTAAACGTCGGCAGACGACGACGAGGTCAAATTACAATAGTGTGCTCTCGCACAGTGTGTGTCTCGCACTATGTGTTGTCGTCGGCCTAATTCGTTAACCTGCTAAGTCCATTTTTTGGCAAAAATTACTTTTTATAACCGTTAAAAAGTTCAATCTAATATCTGTCGTACCGTTTAAGGGATAACAGCTATATTAGCAAAAAAAGGTGACAAATGCTATGCCCGAAAAACTGTTTTCTGACCACCAGTCAATCTCCACAACGCAAACCTGCTAAATCCTGTTGGGGCCTCAGTTTTGTACTGACAACGTTCACGGATGATTGATGATTACTGATTGAATTCGTATTACTGCACAATTCATTAATCTATACACCCTACAAAATTTAAAACAAAAACTGCTAAATCCTCAAGCAAATTGAAACTTCACCTCGACAAACGGCTAAATAATTGTTTTCCTAAATTTTATAAAATGTGTATGAGTTATGCTGCTAAATATATTGTTAAAATATCCAGAAAAATTATAGAAACCAACGGGATTTTCAAAATTTTAATTGCTAAATTAATAAAGATGTTATTCAGTTTTTTCTTCGTCCTGTAAACTATGTCAAAATGGACTTAGCAGGTTAACGAATTAGGCCGATGTTGTGTTGTTACAGAGAGGTAGATCCTCTATATTTTGCCCAGAGGTGTAAAAATATACATATTTGATTAACATTGTCGATTTTTTACTTTTTTCCACAAGTTTAACTTTTAGAATTATGTAAACTTTCACATTGGTAAACATTAAACATTGGTAATAAAGTTAATATTAATAGACCAATCAATAAAATGTTTAAATACAATCAATTTCAATAAATGTCAAATAAATTAAGTTACATGTCATAATAATGCTAATGTCAAACATAATTCAAAATCGTCAAAATAGGTGAGGTGATGTGTGATGAATGACAATTTTCTGAAGCGGTACATATTATCGTCCAAATATTCCTGTAGTGAGAAGTAGCACTTATTTATCAAAATTCTTAATAGTTCTGTTTTGAAATTGTCCAGATTTAACGTTTTTAACATATTTTTTCAGGTAGTTTGTTATAAATATTATTTTGGCCATACAGAAGGTACTTTTATTCAGTAGTGCAGTTTTGCCATAAGTCACTTCGAGTTCTGACTTATTTTTATCGCGTAATTTTCTGTAGGTAGTAACTTTTAGTAGCTATTTTGTATAATGAAATGTTAGATTTGACAAACATATTTGTGTCGTATATGTACAGCGATGGCAAGGTAAGAATTTTTAGACGTATAAACAACGGTTGACAACTGTCTATGCTTTTAAGGCCACACATAGCTCTGACACATCTTTTTTGGACTCTAAATACAAGTTCTCTATCTACTGAATTGCCTCTGTTGATGCGACATATTTGTGATAGGCTGTTAATACGGATTCAAGGCTCACTATTTTTGATAGTTTATAGAGAGCAATCAATCTGCCTAGCCTTTTCCCAACTATGTTGGGGTCGGCTTCCAATCTAACCGGATGCAGCTGAATACCAGTATTTTACATGGAGCGACTGCCTATCTGACCTCCACAACCCAGTAACTGGGTAATACGATACCCCTTGGTAAGACTGGTTGTCAGACTTTCGGGCTTCTGACGACCCGTAACGACTGTCAAAGATCTACAAATGACAGCCGGGACCAACGGCTTAACGTGCTTTCCGAGGCACGGAGGAGCGTCGGTATGTAAAGATGGTCACTCATCCACGGACAACCCCGGCAAGCGTAGCTTAACCTGATGGATCGACCCGTGCGGCTGTTATTACTTAGCCACGAGCTCCTCAATAGTTTATAGAGAGCATGCACCAGCAAATTAAGTTTTTAACATGTTTCGTCAGCCTGGGGTATCCAAGTCAAATTGTTGTCTATATTAATACCAAGAAATTTAGTAGCAGTAGTTGATTCTATTTTTGTCCCTAAATAGCTAATATCAAGGATTTTATTCGGGATTCTTTGATAAAAATGCAAAATTATAGTCTTTTCTAAGTTTATAATATGATAATTAGATTATTGTGGTCAAATCATGATATAATTCTATTTAATGTCATATTTATTTCATTTTCATAAGTATTGGGATCATCACACTTAATATATATATATTTTTTAATTTTTTTATTTATCATTTATACAAAAGAACACAGGATTACATATTTAATAGCAACCAAAAACCACTAAGGTTTAAACTTGTGCTATCATGAGTCTATCTCAATATCAAACTATACATGAAGCATTTTATATGTATGCGTTGTTGCCGATACAATATTTAACATCTTTAGGTCTTTAAACAGTAACAATCATTCCTACATAATACTTAAGTAATATTGCTTAAGTTTACATTTAATATTTTTATGTGTAATACATTTGCTTATTTCTGAGGGTAGACTATTAATAAGTCTCGGTATAATATATAACCGCTAGTTCGCTCGCCATAGGTACGTATTGTTGGCGCGTTGTGTACGAAGCCTATTCTCAGAAACTGCCCGAGTGCATACAGGGTGTTCGATTTTGTTTCTTAGAGATTCGTTGAAAAATTGTTCTTTTAATAACAAAAAATTTAATTGAATATGAACTGGTAAGACATCACAGTGTTTAAATTACGGTGCTATCATCGGCGAATAGTAGGTACCATGGGCTGGTTTTTTTTCTTCGGAAGGTCATTTATGTACAGCAAAAAAGGACTAGGACCCCGTCGTAGCACGCTACCCTGAGGAACTCCGTATTTAATTATCTCGCTTTCGGAATGATATTTTTTCTCGTAACTGGTATTCGAGGATATTTGTATGATTTCTACTAATTGCTTTCTGTCCGTTAAGTAAGATCGAATGAGATCAAGTATATTTCCCCTGATACCATATTTTTCAAGTTTATGTATTAGTATAGGATAATCCACATAATCAAACGCCTTAGTTAGGTCCATATACTTAGATAGCACATACAGGATTTCTCTTATCTACATTTGTCAAAATAGGGAGAAGCAGGTCATGTATAGCCATATGTCTTCTGCTTACGAAATCCCTTTTGTTCATTTACTAATATGTTTGATTTCTCAAGGTAGTTGTACAAGGACTTTTAAATGACTTTCTCAAATATTTTTTGACGTTTTTGATTTCTCAGGGAAGATTCCGCTAGAAATACTCATATTAATTATGTGACTCAGATGTGGAACTATGTAATGGGACACTTCTTTGATAACTTTAGTGCCCCCCAAGGGCCAGGACCTAGCTAGTTCATCATAGCAACATACTGTACTTTTGAATAACGCGCAAATTTTCATTTTGGGACTAGTCGTAGACCAACAATCCGGCCCGCTGATTGTTGGTGCTCGCGGGTCGGACCAGGAGCTAGACCACCACCTCTGAAAGCAGTATTATTGTTATCTTACTTCAGTGTGGGAAAGAGATGGAGCTAGACGTCCTGTATCCATATCCATATCTTTCTCATACTGAAGTAACATTAAAATAATACTGCTTCAAGAGGTGGTGGTTGGCCCCCTGGCCCACGGGCCGTAGTTTGGAGACCCTCTTTAGGCAAACATAAGTAGTTTAGTCTGGAATTCATTCAAGTAATGAGATAATCTATGAGAAGTAGATTCTTCGACTATGTACCTACCTATCTATTAGCAACCTTTCTCGCGGCTCTACCCGCGCATAGGTAATGTAAAGGAACTAGCTAGGATATTATAGGCATTGTAGGGCCCAAATTCTTCTCAAGCTTCACAGTTTGAAGGGATTCAAAATCACAGGTTCATCATCGGTCTTTACAATTTATTCTACTTTGGCAACAAGTCGTTCATCTCCATGATGTTCAGTCATCAAGTGTTCCAGACCCAGACTGCAACAGACGAAGCCTACCGGTGTGCATGACTTACCTCTTGGTTAGACGTTTAGAACAGGTAGGAAACGGCAGACTTCATAATCAGCCATAATGTTCCCACTGCTGGGACACAGGCCTCCTCTCTGTGAGAGGGAGTGGGCTGTAACGTACCACGCGGGCCTAGTGCGGGTTGGTAGATGTCACATGTCTTCGATTTTTTGGTTCTAGGACATGCCGGTTTCCTCACGATGTTTTCCCTCACCGGTTTGAGAGCAGCGGTGATGAAAGTATTTACACGAAGTGCTTGCTTGGTTTCGAACGACCTACAACTCGTAAGACGCGGCCGTTACCACTGGACTAGCTCTCAACAACATACTTACTTAGCTTAAATTACACATGAGATTATGTAATTACTTAGGTAGATATTTTACCAACTCATACATAACTCACGGCTTCTTCGGAGAAGCTCGTGGCTAAGTAATAACAGCCGCACGGGTCGATCCATCAGGTTAAGCTACGCTTGCCGGGGTTGGTTCGTGGATGGATGACCATCTTTACATACCAAGACTCCTCCGTGCCTCGAAAATCGCGTTAATTTAATAGACGAACAATCGACCAATTATCCTCTTATGTCATTCTGATCCACCCATCCATCATAAAAAAGTTTATAATAATCAAACCCCGCCCACAGATAATCTTCGCGCCATGCGCCATATGCGCCATGTTATCTGCGTGTACACCGTATTTAAACCAATTTGTATTCGGAACACGTTTATGCATTAAAGTGTAGGAGCGGGCATGATTTATTAGGCGACTAGACTCCGCCTGTCCGGTGCGGTGTGATCTAATAGACGCCGATACTATTTGACAGTCGCTGAATTTTTTGTGGGATTTATATGTGGAGCAAGAGATAAGCCGATCTAAAAATCTCACCATGAAAACTTAGGTGACGTAAGCGTAAAGTGAGCTGTCAATAGTGTCAATCCCTGGATGACAGCTCACTTCAGCTAAGTTTTAACTTAGGTGATGTGAGCTTAAAGTGAGCTGTCAATAGTGTCAATCCCTGGATGACAGCTCACTTCAGCTAAGTTTTAACTTAGGTGATGTGAGCTTAAAGTGAGCTATCAAGAGTTTCAATCCCTGAATGACAGCACACTTCAGCTAAGTTTTAACTCAGGTGAACTGAGCTTAAACTGAGCTGTCAATAGTTTCAATCCCTTAATGACAGCTCACTTCAACTAAGTTTTAACTCAGGTGACGTGAGCTGTCAATAGTGTCAATCGCTGAATGACAACTCACTTCAACTAAGTTTTAACTCAGGCACACTCAGGTGACGTGAGCTTAAAGTGAGCTGTCAATAGTATTAATAAAAATTTTAGAACATCTACTGATACCTATGGTTGACTTTACGTAGGTACTGTCAAATGTGTAAATTTTCTGTGTAATAGATAAAATAGATAGAAACGAAGTTTGTAACTTGCACCACACACCCAGCTGACCCAGCCAAGTATTTATTGACTACATAATAAATTATGAAAATGACTTCGCGTCTTGTTTTAAACACGGTTTATCTGATCATGTCAGTTATATCATTCTGCAGTCTGCACATATAAATAAGGGACTAAAATGCAAAAGTTGCTAGTAGCAAGAAGTTTTTTGCGTTGTAAAGACTTTTGAATGACCTCCGCGTCATTGAAAACGATACTTTAAGCCATGAGGTAAGCCACGTAGATGAAAAAAACTACAGCATAAAATAACAACACAACATGTTACTAAATGACATAAAGTGTAGGTACTTTTTATTTCATAATATAATATTTACATAATATAAAAGCTAACAGACTTAAAATAATAATATGTACAGGTATATAAAAAACCGGCCAAGTACGTGTCAGACCACGCACAATTACGGGTTCCGCAGTTGGGATGGATTTATCCCGAAAACAAACTTAACATTGTACTGCTCTCAAATACATCGATATACGTCACGGTCAATTTTCCAACTGCAAAAGTAAGTTTGTAATCGCAAAAAAATGTTTTTTTACATACATACATAAACTCACGCCTTCTTCCCATGGGGGTGGGCAGAAACTACAGAACGCCACCTGCTACGATCCTTACATACTCCTTTCCATATTACATAAATATCCAACTCTGGTCATACACGCTCGCCGGTTGCGAGTACTACGCACGACCTTTCTGAAGAACATCACCAATAAGATCCACTATTATGTCTTCCTAGGGCGTCCCCTCCCGGCGTTTCCACTCTCGTCTGCCGTGTAAATACCTTTTGTTAGTCGACTTTCATTCATCCTCTCAACATGACCAAACCATCTAAGCATACTCTTCAATTTTTGCCACTACATCTTCTTTTAAACCGCACCGTTGCCTTATCACATCATTCCTCAGTCTATCATTCATAGTCACATTCAAGGAACGCATTTCCACAGCATTTATTCTACTTTCATGCTTCTTTTGCCATACCCAACATTCACTTCCATACATAAGTGTAGGCACCAGCACACTATTGTGAACAGCCAGTCGGGCCTTTTTGGACATTAACTGGTTGGTCACACCCGCATGTTTAGCACCATTCACTTTATTTCCCGCATTTACTCTCCTTTCTACATCTTCATCAATATTTCCATCCCTTGTAAACAGACTTCCCAAATATACAAACTCACTTACTTGCTCCACATGTTTTTTTATATGATAAAATTACTTACAAATTATTATTTTCAGACTTTTTCATTTACTTGTGCTGTGAGACCCTGCTTCTTGCCAAATTTCATGATTCTAGGTCAACGGGAAGTACCCTATAGGTTTTGTGTTATTTGCGAGTATCAAAAAATGTCGCATAAAGGCCGTATTTTTTTATTGCGTTGACTTAGAAGTTTGATTTTCTTAGAGCTCCAAGGGACCGTAGACCTACGTATTTGACATTAATTTCAACTTATTACCTCCACGCGTTCCTGAGAAAAAGGGTCTTGACAGACAGACAGACAGACTGACGGACAGACAGACTGACGGACAGACAGACAGACGGACAACGAAGTGATCCTATAAGGATTCCGTTTTTTCCTTTTGACGTATGGAACCCTAAGAGTGTTTCTTTGATGTGTTCTGTGTCGTTAAATACTCTGTGATGCAAAGTGACTGCAACGGTGGGGTGGACTAAACCTATGTGCGCTCTTGTTTCTTAAAGGAACATCCTGCCAAAGGATCCTGATACCCGGAGCTCGCTAACCTGGTGATATCCTTTCATTTTATTAGAGTACATTATTATTAGACCATAGCCATCCTTAGGCCTTGATAGATGTTGTGACAACGTTGTCCACGTGAAGTTGAAGCTGTTTTCGGTCGCCTAATATCCTTATAGGTCACTGTTAGCAAGGGACTGGTGAAGTTTCGAAGCTCAAATCACGTGATCATTCGACATTCACTCGGACCTATTATTACAGTATGGTGTGTTCATATTAAATACTAAATAATAAGGCTGGATAAACAAAAATTCTTAAATATTCTAACAAATGAACGTTTTTGACTTAGATTTCGTACAGAAGTTGTTTTCTCAGAATGCTTCTTGCCTTGAATAGCCTTCTAATCTAGTATTACATGTTAATAATTGTAGGATTAAGCTAAAATTCCCAGGAAATACATTAAACATTTGGTTTAATTGCTTATTTGTGCAAAGCAATGGAGATTATTGCGCCGGGCGCCGGCAACTAATGGATTTTTTTTTTGTTTGCCCCTTTTTTGTGTGAGTGTTAAACCAAATTTCGTTTGCGACGAAACAAAAACTTTACCCCAAATTGTAAAGCTTCATAATAAGATACATTTCTACAGACAGTAGCAAAAACGGCTCAAAAATCTCACCTCCGTCCAAAGCCAATGCCTTAGTCTTTAAGCACAATGGTGCACATGTTTCTTATCAACAAAACTCTTCAATGGCTTCATTAGTACCTATGAAAAGGGACGGAAATTATTTATTTAGATCATGGGTCGCCAAACTTATACGCCCAAGGGCCAGACTAATTCCTATACTAAAGACCCCAGGCCAGGACCTAGCTAGCTCATCATAGCAACATACTGTAGTTTTAACTAGTCGGCGAGTAAAGATATCGACGGCGCGGGCCGGATTGTTGTTGCCCGCGGGCCGTAGTTTGGAGACCCCTAATTAGATCGTTTCGTTCGATGCTTTACAAACTGATGTCTCGAGACTAACCGAAGAAAAGCGTTTAATATTCGATCGTGTGTGTCGCAGTGTAGACAGTGCTTTGGGAGGAATGCTACTTGTAGATGCTCCCGGTGGAAAGTTATTTTGGTAAAGGTATAAAGTCAAAGTAAAATTTCACTTGCTGACGCCTCATTAGGCATAGCATATTATAATGACTAAATAACTAAATTATATCAAACCCCGGCTTACCCCGGTACCTATGCTACGACAATGATTGTGTATCTCGTAGACTCCCGCTAGGCTAGGCCTTAGATTGGCTCCGGGGTTGCTACGGGTCTACGGGGATGCTACGGTGCCTACGACGACGCTACGGAGCCTATGGCGTAGACCCTATTATTTAATAACAGCTATTTGTGTCCCACTGCAGGGAAAGGGCCTCCCTTCCCTCCTCTCACTTATCCCTATCCACCTGCTGTTTGTTGCCAATCCTTAAGAAAAAAATTGAGCCTTCGCGGGACGCCTGGCAGATGTGAAAAAAAAAACATCGAAACTACATATTTTGTATAGAAAATATGTATGGTTTACAAAAGGAAAAAAATATGGCCTAATAAAACGTGTTTTATTCAAACACAAAATATTATTATTCAGATTTTTTCTAAAGAAAAAACAATTCTTTACGAGGCGGTCCCATAATGAATTGGCCTAACTATGAACCAATGAAGGAAATTAAACGAAACCAATTTTATTTTTCTTAAACCTTTATAAAAATAATTACAATTTTTATCCTCAAATGACTGAAGACGGCCGCCTGTAACTCTTCATCGCTTGAAAACTTTGTTCCTCATAAGTCCCGCTTTAAATTTGGAAATAAATAATAGTCGGACGGGGCCATATCTGGACTGTAAGGTGGATGTTCAACTTCTGTGAACCCGCATTGACGAACTGCATCCTTCGAAACACCAGCGGTATAAACACGGGCGTTGTCATGGAGCAACAGGACACCTTTAGACAGCTTGCCTCTTCGTTTTTCCTTTATCTTGTTTCGTAATTTATATATTAAAGAAGCATAATATTCGCCGTTCACGACTGTAATACGTTCTTTAAAATCCAACATCAAAATGCCTTGAAAATCCCAAAAGATTGTGCACATCAGTTTTTTAGTCGATTGTTGCACCTTTGCCTTTCTAGGGGGCTTTTCACCCTTATAACGCCATTCCATTGACTCGCGCTTGCTTTGTGGATCATAATACAAGATCATAGTTTCATCACCAGTCACTAGCCGCTCGATCACAGTCTTTGGATTTTCGCCACAAAGATCCAAAAACTCCGAAGCGCAGCGCACTCTTTCCTGTCTCTGTACCGCTGAAAGAAGTTTCGGTACCCATCTTGCACTCACATTTTTCATGTGAAGATGTTCATGGGTCGCGCGATGAACGGTACTTTTAGAGCGCCCAAGCCTAGCTGCAATTTCTTTAATCTTCAAACGGCGGTCACTCAGAACCTCCTCTTCGATAAGAGCAATCGTTTCGGGAGTGAGCACTTCCACAGGTCGACCGTCGTGGCCAATGTCTTCGACGGTTTCTCTCCCGAGGCGAAACTCTTTCACCCAATTTTTCACTGTGCTATAAGAGGGGGCAGACTCCTTATACACGCTATCCAATCGTTCTTTTATTTGGGCAGGGGATAAACCTTCTTTAAACAGAAACTTTATGACACTTCGATACTCAGTTTTCGACATTTTGAAAAAATACGCGACTCGTCATTCAAATGCCTGTTAAGGCGACCTATACCAAATATTGCATCACTTTGATTCAAAAATAAACAAAGAAATAGTGATTGTTTAAAGCCAAAAAAAATATATATATTGTAGTTTACTATATGTACTTTGACTTTTTGTGGTTCAAAACATGATATCGAAAACTTCGCTCGATCAAAAAAAAATCGGAAGAGTAGTCTAATCGATGATTTTTTTGATGTTTTTCTAATTTTGCTTGAAACCTATGAAAGCAATACTTCCAAAAAATATATCTGTAAAAAGTTCATAACAAATAGAAGAACAATCTGTGGTTACATTTTGCAAAATAGTTTTCATTTTTTCATTTTGACTTTACTATCGGCTTTAGTACTCGCGAAAACCATGAAAACGACAGCCATGATGAAAAACTTGAAAATTTTCACAGCCGCTATTTTGAATTTTCATTTTGACTTTACTATCGGCTTTAGCACCCTCGAAAACCATGAAAACGACACCCATGAAGAAAAACTTGAAAATTTTCACAGCCGCCATCTTGGATTTTCATTTTGACTTTACTATCGGTTTCAGCACCTCCGAAAACCATGAAAACGTCACCCATAAACGAAAATTTGAAAATTTTCACAGCCGCCATCTTGGATTTTCATTTTGACTTTACTATCGGCTTTAGCACCAGCGAAAACCATGAAAACGACACCCATGATGAAAAACTTGAAAATTTTCACAGCCGCCATCTTGGATTTTCATTTTGACTTTACTATCGGCTTTAGCACCCGCGAAAACCATGAAAACGACACCCACGATGAAAAACTTGAAAATTTTCACAGCCGCCATCTTGGATTTTCATTTTGACTTTACTATCGGCTTTAGCACCCGTGAAAACCATGAAAACGACACCCATGATGAAAAACTTGAAAATTTTCACGGCCGCCATCTTGGATTTTCATTTTGACTTTACTATCGGCTTTAGCACCTGCGAAAACCATGAAAACGACACCCATGAAGAAAAACTTGAACATTTTCACGGCCTCCATCATGCATTTTCATTTTGACTTTACTATCAGCTTCAGCACCTCCAAAAACCATGAAAACGTCACCCATAAACGAAAATTTGAAAATTTTCACAGCCGCCATCTTGGATTTTCATTTTGACTTTATTATTGGCTTCAGCACCCTCTAAAACCATGAAAACGACACCCATGGTGAAAAACTGGAAAATTTTCACGGCTGCCATCTTGAATTTTCATTTTGACTTCACTATCGGCTTTAGCACCCGCAAAAACCGTGAAAACGACACCCATGAAGAAAAACTTGAAAATGTTCACAGCCGCCATCTTGGATTTTCATTTTGACTTTACTATCGGTTTCAGCACCCTCGAAAACCTTGAAAACTACACCCATGAACGAAAATTTGAAAATTTTCACGGCTGCCATCTTTTTTTTTGTGGATGGGAAATCATCAAATGACTTCTCCCGCTCTGGGCGGAGCGGGAGGGCGTGTCAGACTTTTACTGACTAAAACCCACCCGTGTTCCTTCTGCGGCCTGTGCCAGCCGGGGCCACGGTAACTCTTTCGAACATCCTGCAACCCAGCTGGCATCGGCCCTAGCGGACCCCGTCAATAGTGCTGACATCTCTTTGAGGCGCGCGTGGAACACGACGTGCCGTCGACTCGGGCTTGGTCCTTACCGGACGGCGAGCTACCCATTGCTCGCCGTCCGCAAGCCCGCGCCTACGGTGGCCGGGAATCGGCTGCTAATTCCCGACGGCCAGGGCATCTCCTGCGGCGACTAGGGGCGTGAGGGTGCAAAGCTTGCCTCTCCCTCACGCGTCCCGCCTCCTCCTTCACGAGCATTACTGCTTCGCAGAAGGAGGTAATGGCTTCCCATGTACTCTCGCTCCGTACCATGGCCTGGACCAGGGCCGGACGCGAGAGATCGCCGCCGCCGATCGCTTCCGCGAGGACACGGCGGTGCTCCGCCCAAGCCGGGCAGACCTCCACCGTATGCTCCACCGTGTCCTCCGGGCGATCCACTCAGTGGTGACACCCGGGCGTTTCCTCCCGCCTTATCCGGAACAGGTACCTCCCGAAGCACCCGTGTCCGGTGAGGACCTGCGTCAGGCGGAAGGTGAGGACGCCGTGGCGCCTCTCCAGCCACTCCTCAAAGAGGGGACTTATCGCCGCAATTGTGGCGTACCCAGCGCTGGGTTGCGACAATCGCACTCTCCATGCCGCCATGAGATCCTGCCGGAGCTCTGTCCGCCGTGCCGCGATTTCTCGCGGCAACAGAGTTACGCCCCGGCGTCCTGCCTCCTCGCGCCACTCCTACATGTGCGCGAGGACTTTTGCCTCCAGATCCCATGGCGGTAATCCGGCAAGGAGGTTCGCCGCCTCCCCGGAGACCGTGCGGTATCCCCGGGCTAACCGGATGGCCATGACCCTCTGGGACGCGTTCAACCGACGGACCGGTCGCCGCCTCACGGAACGCGCCCACACCGGAGCTCCGTAAAGGGCCATGGATCGCACGACCCCCGCGTAGAGCCTCCGGCAGGAGGCGTTTGGACCCCCCAGATTGGGCAGGAGCCGCCCCAAGGCAGCCCCGGCCCGCTCCAGTCTGGGAGCCAAACGTCGGAAATGCTGCACGAAATTCCACCGGCTGTCGAGGACGAGTCCCAGGTACTTCATCGTCGACTCGACACCGATGGGAACCCCTCCTACCGTTATTTGGGAACCCGATGGTGGCGCGTTCCGAGGACCATGAAAGCACATGGCCTCGGACTTGTGCAAGGCCGCCTCGAGTCCCAATTGCCGGATCCTCTTTACGATTGTCGCAACCCCGCGTGCCGCTAATTCGGCCGCCGCCTGGTGCGACCTCCCCTGCGCCAGGACCAGCGTGTCGTCAGCATAGCAAACTACGCTGACGCCACCAGGGAGGTCGGCGCGCAGCACCCAGTCGTACCCGATGTCCCACAGATGCGGTCCCAGAACCGATCCCTGCGGGACACCGCACGACATCTCTCGTCGGTTCCACTCTCCCCTGTCCGTCAGATAGGCCTCGACCACGCGACAGAGGTAGGTCGGCACTCGGTGATACCGGAGTGCCTCCCTGATGCAACTCCAGGGCAGGGTGTTGAAGGCATTGGCGATGTCTAGAGACACCGCCAAGACGACCCCACCCCGGGCCACAGCATCCCCCGTCGTGAGGGCTCGAACGCGCATGATGGCGTCCACCGTAGAACGCCCCTTGCGGAAACCAAACTGGCTGTCCGCCAAATCCGGCCCCACCCTCACCAGCCGCCCGACGAGGCGGTCTGCAATGACTCTTTCAAAGATCTTGCCCACCTCGTCGAGCAGCACGATGGGCCGGTAAGCGGACGGAGAGTCCGCAGGGCGCCCCGGCTTCTTAATAAGGACCAGTTTCCCTGTCTTCCATTGAAGCGGGAACCGGCCCCTCTCCAAGCATGCGCTTAGGAGCCCCCTTAGTCGAGGCCCGAGAGCCTCCAAGGCCAGGACCCAGGCTTTTCCAGGTAAGCCGTCGGGTCCTGGGGCGGTGTTCCTGGCATTCAGTCTGCGCACCGCCACTCTCAGCTCTACCTCGGTCACCTCCGGAGCATCGTCGTCATCGTCGGCTGCCATCTTGGATTTTCATTTTGACTTTACTATCGGTTTCAGCACCCTCGAAAACCTTGAAAACGACACCCATGAAGGAAAATTTGAATATTTTCACGGCCGTCATCTTGGATTTTCATTTTGACTTTACTATCGGCTTTAGCACCCTCGAAAACCTTGAAAACGACACCCATGAAGGAAAATTTTAAAATTTTCACGGCCGCCATCTTGGATTTTCATTTTGACTTTACTATCGGCTTTAGCACCCTCGAAAACCTTGAAAACGACACCCATGAAGGAAATTTTGAAAATTTTCACGGCCGCCATCTTGGATTTTCATTTTGACTTTACTGTCGGTTTCAGCACCCTCGAAAACCTTGAAAACGACACCCATGAAGGAAAATTTGAAATTTTTCTCTCTTGATAGAGAGAGAGAGAGAGTGAAAGTGTGAATTTCAAAGAAGAAAGTATGGACGCGCATTTTCGTTAGTGACGATTTCTGCCAACCCGCGTCAAAGAACTTCGTTCCAATGAGTTGACCTACTGCCTACACGACACGCTTACCTATACTGTGACTCATTTTGGGTTCATGCAAGTTCACGCTGGCGAGGTAAGCGCACGGCTCGCTCCGTGGGTAGGTTGGAAGCGTTAAATACCTACTTCGCAGGGTCTACCTTGCCTTAAACTATGACTAAGCATTTCATGTCGATGCGTGTTTCTTATATTAAGTGCACGATAAACGTACTATTTAATGCAACACAACATGTAGCGACATGTCGCGTAGAACTATATCAGGCCAGTTCATTATGGGACCGACTACGTATATATAATAAAAATACATGTTAATTTGAATAGCAAAATTTAAAAAAAAACGGTCAAGTGCGCCTACGAACCACACAATGAAGGGTCCCGTAGTTCGGATGAATTTATCCCATAAACAAACTTAACATTGTATGTAGTTGAAAAACATGTTCAAATTAAACAAGTAGGTACACACTGATACATTACAAAGTTTATTGAATTAAACTAAGCCACCAAACATATGGAGCTTTCCCAATCTTGGAACAACTAGGTATCTTCTCTAACACCTCATCTCAGTTACAAGCGTGCTAAGGAAGATACCAGCATGAGACTTAACCACAAAAAGACTCGGTCGCTTGTGAGGGTTCGTGTGATGAACGCTTATTAACAACTAGCTCAATCGTAAAATTACTGACACATTAAAATGTGCTCATAAAAGAAATATAACATTTACAACGTGTCCTGAGACACAGCCACACACTTTGGCCGCTATCCCACTGGCGTTTTACGAGCGTTGGCGCTTCTCCAACGTCTGCGCAATGCCAACGTCGCGAGTTTCTAGCGTTTTTTGGCAACAGGTACAACCACGCCGTTCGTCAAATGTAGTCTCCAGCATTCGCAAATATTCATAAAATTCCGATTCATTATTTTTAATATTATTAGAGTACAGTGCGAAATATTCACTTTCTTGTAATCGATTGGACCAAAAGGATTTCCCCAAAATTAACGATGAGACTTTCTTTTTCTTTTACGTAATTTTTGTCGCAGTAGCAAAGCCAACAGTAATGTTTTTTTCGTCGGAATCCATTTTGTCTCCGATTATACTAGAAACTCGTGACGTTAACGTCGCGTCTGCGCAACGTTGGCGCTGCGCAGACGTTGGAGAAGCGCCAACGCTCGTAAAACGCCAGTGGGATGGCGGCCTTTAATTTATAGCAACTGGTACTAATACCTAGTTCCTTATGTTTTAGTAGAAAATATAGTTGAATCTGTCTCACTCTCTCTTAAGATATACTACAACTTAAACTTGGTTATCACTGAGATAGCCTCAGATAAAACTATAAATCTCAATTGCCATAAGTAACACTCGGTACCTATTCTCTCAGTTGATGACTGTTAAACAACTCTCAATTGATGGAATGAAGTCCCTTGGTATGGAACCACAGGATAAACCTGGGTTCCCACGAACAAACGCGAACTACGGGAAAGATCCATCCACAGACAAAATAGAATTCATGAGTGCCAGAGTCCCTTCCGAATTGAAACTATAGTCATCATCATCTTCCTGCCCTTGTCCTATGTTACTTGGGAACTACTATACTCTATGTTACTTGCGAATTAAAACTATAATAATACATTTTAATTTTTTAAGGCAACATAACGATATAATGTAGGATATTATTAATTGCGAATTCCTAATAAAAAACAATTGTCAATACCCAAATATGAAACAGCGCCATCTCTACAGTAACATTGTGTGAGTTATGAGCTTCCATGATTCCCACGGAAGATGTCGTGACAAGTAACCAAATAATTTTTGCTTTTAAAATGAGCAAGACCAAACGTTGTTTTTTAAATAGTTTCTTTTTTTGGGGATTGTCCAATAACCTACCTATGGTAGGGTAATTGTGAGCGGTTTTCAGTCCCACAGTCGTCATCACCCGAGAAGCAGTTTCTTTAATATTTTTTTTCAGTTTTAGGTAATTAATGTTCTATGTGTTTCATAAATATAAATACAATTAGTACCTAATTCCAGTTGTTATGGACGAATAAGTTTATCCCATAAATCAGAAATTTTATTAGAAACGAGTTAATTTATTTATAATGATTTATGCACATGTAAAAACCGTACAAAGCCACAAAGGCAGCAGCTGACTACTTCATGCAATTGGGTAAAGGCATCCAAATACTATAACGCCTTATAAGGCAATCCGTACAATATGGCGCCAATACTATAACGCCTTATAAGGCAATCCGTACAATATGGCGCCAATACTATAACGCCTTATAAGGCAATCCGTACAATATGGCGCCAATACTATAACGCCTTATAAGGCAATCCGTACAATATGGCGCCAATACTATAACGCCTTATAAGGCAATCCGTACAATATGGCGCCAATACTATAACGCCTTATAAGGCAATCCGTACAATATGGCGCCAATACTATAACGCCTTATAAGGAAATCCGTACAATATGGCGCCAATACTATAACGCCTTATAAGGCAATCCGTACAATATGGCGCCAATACTATAACGCCTTATAAGGCAATCCGTACAATATGGCGCCAATACTATAACGCCTTATAAGGCAATCCGTACAATATGGCGCCAATACTATAACGCCTTATAAGGCAATCCGTACAATATAGCGCCAATACTCTGAAATAACGTTTACAATATTGTGACGTCACAATAACTTACCACATACGTGGCAAATTAGTAATACCTTCTCTTCCTATTTAGCCATACTTAATAGGAAACAATGCTTGTGGTTTATGTGGGCATTAGGGTTCCGATGATTTTCCCTGAGCATTACCTATCAGATAAGAGACCACCTTTTGCCTTTTGTGGTTTGGATAATTGCTTTACAATTCCAATATTATGGATTACGGGATTTATGAATTAGAAAACTAGGTTTTAGTTCTTAAGGGGAAGCGCTAAGGTAGCCCGCGAAATTCAAGTTTTCTTACGATTTTTGTAATTTGCAGCTCAGTGTCTGGGTGTATGTTGATTAAAGTATGATTCACACATATGTATTTACAGAATTATAATCATTAGAATCAGTAATACAATTCTTTAAGTTAGTTTAATCTTGAAATGTTAAGATTTCATGAAATAGTCATTCAATAGAGTTATTTGGTCTTAGAGAGTTGTATTTATGACTTTAATGATTACAATTCTGTAAATACATATTAGTTACGATCGCGAATTATATTTTAATCAACATACAACTTAATGCTGACCTGCAGATTGCAAAAAACGTAAGAAAATTTGAATTTCGCGGGCTACCCTGGCGCTTTCACCTTAACAGGTTTTAAACGGTATTAGAATTAGTAAGTAGGTAATGTATAATTCATCATATCACACAATGTGAGCTTTAATAATTTCTAACGTGACGATATTATTGTGGACGTCCACGTCCATAAAATGTATGGAAATAGGTGCACGATAAAACTTTATCGTAGATGGAAATTTAAAAGCGTCTTCATAATATTTCCATTCATTTTACTTACCTGTGTTATCGTGATGCCGTGGACGTCCACGATACTATCGTTACGTCAGACATTATAAAAGCACACAATTGTTCGAGACTTCAACCTCACGACTGCTAACCTCTTGCGACTCCCAATTCGACACTGGGTATATCAGGGTACCTACTAACTATCACTTCGATTAACGATTCAATTTAAGACAGTAAATTGTTTTGTCTCAGTATATTAACAACACCCTTTGTCATTCCAAACTCGCACTTTGTCCGTTTTGCCATTTGCGCCACTTTCCCGATTTTCCCCAGGTACTACCCTTCTAATCCCACCCCCTCCCCCCTCTTTAAGCAACACTTAGAACACTCTTTGAGTCAAAGGTAAGCTGGGTAAGCTCGCTCCATCGTCGACTTTGTCTCTGTCATCTCTGACCTAGACTAGAGTCAAGAGCAAACCTATCTCAAATAAAAAAAAAGGTCGGATCCAGGATTTATTTCTGGCACAAGGGCCAGACAAGTAGGAGTGTCCCCCTAGTATTACACTATTTCTTTGGGATTAATTATTTATCAGTGACATAGGTACAAAAACTGTAAAAAATACTTGTAATAAAAGTTTAATGAAAAAATTACATGTTTTATATTGTTAATTTTCTATTATGTTTCCTGCTGGGGGACCATGGCCGCTTGCCCCCCCCCCTGCTTCCGCCCTTGTCTGAGTCACTCATGACGTATTAGAAAAGACCTCGGCCCGCTGATTGCTTTTCCTGTTACGTTTAAAACGTCATCACTGTCGCTATACATATATTAAATTGTGTAATGTGATTCATTAATACGTAGCTAATTATATGGAGGTCCCTTCCCTTTGGGGAAACAAGCAGTGTTAAATGGTGAATTACCTACTACTATCAAATTAGTGAAATCCTTCACCCCTAAGTTTTCAAATGAGCTAGATAAGCTAGAAACACAAGGACTGCTTAGGTCGTTTTCCAATCGCTTGTACCTACATCTATACAAATAAATAAAATTGAAGTGTCCGTTTGTAATATCAAAATAACAACTTTTTACTAAATGCACAGCAATTATTAAGATTTTTGTCTGTCTGTCTGTTTATTCCGGCTAATCTCCGATCCGGCTAGACCGATTTTGACGGGATTTTTTTCTGGCAGATAGCTGATGTTACGGGGAGTAACTTAGACTACTTTTATTTTTAAAAATGTAAGGGTTCCGCGTAAAAAAATTAAAGCCCATGAAATGGTGAACAAAAAGTCGGATTTGAAAAATTCTTTTTGCATTTGGTAGCGCAATTCTCGGGGATAGTTATAGGCTATTTAACATCACGCTACGACCCTTAGGAGCCGAGCAAAAAGAAAAAAGTCAGAAAGAACACGAAGCGCAAACGAAGTAATAGCGCGGGCGGGCGATGCAACGCAGCGGGTCGGGGGACGAGGGAGTTTTATTAAAATGTGGCTGTTATTTTAGTATACTGTGTATCTTACGACTTCCACGCGAACATATAAATACCTATATATTGAGTACATAATGGAGGTCAAACCATAGGTACCTATATAACCATCCCTTTGAAGGAATAAGGCCGTATATTTCCAATGCCTGGTATAGTTACCTGGATAATTTACTGGACTGTTTGATTTACCTTATCATGACTATGATCTATGTTTTGACACCTCATGTAGACGTACGATATTAGAAAAGGGCATGTCCCATTATAAATTGACTGCGGTGAATTTCCTGTTACGCGCCTATGAATGAAATGAAACGTCATTGGAATCATCACTGTCGCTGTCGCTAAGGATACCTTCCCTATATTGAACGGCTAATGTGACTCAGACAATGAAATTAAATAATGTTTATTTAGCAAAAAGTAATACCACTCCAATATTATAAAAGTGAAAGTAACTATCCGTGTGTTTGTTATAGGTACCTTATACCGTGGATTTGGACAAAATTCGGCACACAGATAGACCTCGGTTAGGATATATACTTTTCATCCCGGTAGTACGTTCCCGTGGGATTATTTCCGAACTTCACGCAGGCGACGCCGCGCGCAAAAGCCAGCGTGAATTACTAACACACACACTACACTGTTCTCCCATACATTAATTTGAAAACATTGTAAAAGGCAATTATTTTTAAAAGAGTAACCGTGGAGTTTCTTGCCGGTTCTTCTCCATAGGAAACGACCGATCCGTGCACCTAGCTTCTGACGTTTCATAAGTGCCCATGTAGGTTTATGAGAAATAAAATATTTGGATTTTGATGATATTATGAATGAGTCACAAGCTAAACTATGTAAAGCTTGTAATGCAAACGATCGAGTGATAGGCGGAATTTTTCGTCCAAGTTTCTCAATTACCTTCCCTCTCAAGGACTTCTTAATTCCAATCACCTATGGCAATGTTGCTTAATTGCTCCAATCATAATTTCAAGCTCAAAGGGTGGACCCAGACATTTCCCACTTTTTGGCCCCCTGTCCGAACTTTGTCTGGCCTTACAAAAACATTTAACGTGTAGGTACTGAAAAAAAAAAGAATAAAAATTAAAATATCCACCTTTTTGCCAGAACTTTTTAAATTTAGAAATAGTAACCCTACTCTTGTAGAAAAGAACATGGCCCCTTGACTGCGTTGAATTTCCTCTATGGGTTCCACGTCATCACTGTCGCTATGCATATCTTCTATAGTATTTCATGTAAAACGTGACTCATTAATACGTAATGAATGAACACGATCACACAAATTATTAAAATTGCTCTTCTCCATGACGTTTCTTTGTTACGGTTTGTTGTTACATGTTCGCCCCGGATTCCTCTTAGGCAAACCTTTTGCCTGGTGAATCAGATCGTTCTCCTTTAGATAGTTTCGTCATGTTCTATGTAAGGGTGCTGTGTGGTTTTACTAGTGGTCTGAAGCCCAATTCCCGTAACTAAAACGTTCAAAATCTAGTCTCATCTCAGCGACAATCAAATGTCAAAAATGTAGGGAAATTATAGGTATTTTTGATATATTGAGACTGAGATCAGAGGGGCAATTCTGATAATTTTAAGAACATTCACAGTCTTCCCTAATACTTATTGAATGGCTGATGTGACTCAGTAAATTAAAAAAAGTCATGTTTATTACATAAATCAAAAGTAACAATACATGTTTAGGTAATATAGCCTGTATTGTAATGCAAAAGAATGAGTGATTGGTGAAATAAATTCTTCGTCCAAGGGTTGTATTTCCAATCGCCACAATCTGAACGATGTTGAAGCATATTGCTAATCCATTGGTTCATATGTTCGAATTTGTCTGCTCAACAACGTAAACAACGCAATGAATGTTGTTGAACTGTCAACATGAAACCGATTCCTACTGTGTGTTACGCAAATGCCCCGCTGGTTTCTACTGATGCTGCTATTGATTCTCTTGATATTCGTCCTCATATAGAAAAGAACATGGCCCAAAGACTGTTGAATTTCCTCTAGGTACGCGTGCAACAACGCCATCACTGTCGCTATGCATAACCTTCCCTAACATTTAATGTAAAACTTGACTCAATAATACATAACATAAACTCACGCCTTCTTCCCATGGGGGTAGGCAGAAACTACAGAACGCCACCTGCTACGATACTTGCATACTCCTTTTGCCTCGTTTACATTCATACATCTGGTCATACACGCACGCCGGTTGCGAGTACTACGCACCTGACTTTTCTGAAGAACATAACCAATAAGATATATGTCTTTATAAGATAGGTATATGTCTCACTATATGTCTTCCTAGGGCGTCCCCTCCCGGCGTTTCCACTCAATACGTACGAGTAAAATTACTCTTTTTCATGACGTTCCTATGTTACGATTATATTCGCCCCGGATTTCCCGTATACTTGAAAGTTTTCGCCGAGTGAATCAGATTGTTCTCCTTTAGATTCTTTTTATCATGTTCTGGGTGCCGCCGTGTGGTTTTCCTTGGCTTGAGATAGCCTTTCCCGCCTTTCCCAGACTGAGAGTATCTATGAGTGAAGAGGATGATGAAAAACAATGATGAATGATGATGAGCCAATTGCTGTTTGGAGTCTTGAATCCTTGGAATTTCACAATACTGTGTCAAATTAAATTAGCTAGCGAAACTCCGCAAACGTGATGGGTATCGATATCTAAACATGAAAAAACAAAAAAAAAATGTATTGATGATTTTTTTTTGGGGCCAACGACCACTGGTATAGTAATTCCTTGATGAGTTTCATTTTATTGATTTTATATCGTGGCCGCACTAATCTGTTGAATGAGGCGTCCCTGACGCGGGCGCTTCGTACTCTTAACCTTGTAGCAGGAGAGATAGATATTTTTGCTTGTACACGGAGTGAATTCACAAGGATAACATTATATGTAATGTTTTAGAAAATAAGTTGTTGTTGTTGTTAGGTTTGCTTCACTATTGCATTGGGTTGTACCTGTAATGATAGTAATTGTAAGCGATTATATAAATAAAATATGTATAGGTGTCGATATTCATCACGACTTCGGAGTTTTGCTAGCTAATTTCATTTGACGTTGCATAATTAGATGCCTCGTTGGTATAGTGGTCGCAAGCGCTACTGCTGAGCATGAAGTCCTGGGTTCGATTCCCAGGTTGGGCATTGTGTTATTGGCTATTTTCTATCTGGAAATTCTCAATAGCAGCCCGGAGTCTGGATTTGTGCCCGGTAGATGGCAATAGGCTCGCCCCCTATTACATGGGACTTAAATATAACTGGCGAAACGTGGGTGTACTATAGGTACATCTCTGCCCCACTCTTCGGGGAAACAAGGCGTGAAGTTATGTTTTGTTATAATTAGATAATTTCGGTTAAATTACTAAACCCTCTCTCCAAAAAGTTCTCAAAGGGAAGATCTCAAATTTTGCCAGCTGTTCGTACCTACCCGACTGCGGCAGAGCTCAAAAGAAGGATAATGTTTTTTTGGTCTGTAGGTACGTATTTTATGCATTAATATTCGTCTTGAACTTTATAGTGCGATTAGAGTGAATGTAAGTTATCGATACTAGTGTTATACATGTTGAATTAATATCATTTTCATTTTTTTACACTCGTCATTAAACTTTCTATGCTGATTTGATATCAAAATCACCATGAAAGACATATAAGTGTATGACTTCATAAAAATTGTAGAGAAGAGAACAATACATAAAAACTAGACTAGCTGCATGCAGACGTGGAATTTTAGAACTCAATCCAAGCAGTGAAACATTTTAAAAATAAAAAACCCGACTGCGTAAAAAGTGGACTTTAAAAAAGATGGAAACAAAATGACCTATTTTATCTTCAAACAATCTCATGCAGTCGGAGGCAATAGGTCTTTATTGTTAAAAAGAAGATGGCTTTACAAGTTAACGAGTAATAGTCGACCAACTTACATTTGCAGTTGGAATGTACGAGAGAACATGTTTTTCAACTACAATGTTAAGTTTGTTCTTGGGATAAACTCATCCCAACTACGGAACCCATCATTGTGTTGTTATATTTATATGCATTCAGCACGTGCTGAATGCATGATTAATTAAATAATATTAAATTAATACATGATTCTAGACCCCCCCCCCTTCCCCCAGTGTAGAAACGTTTCGTTGGGTATTTGGCCAATGAACACTAGACTGGCCATGTTTGTCGAAGGACTGATGTTTGGTGGAGCAGACGAGTCCTGGAGCGGAGACAGTGTATCGGCAAGCGTAGTGTGGGACGCCCCCCAGCTAGATGGAACGACCAAAGGTGGCTGGGACATACTGGATGCGGAAGGCGGAGGACAGGGTGTTGTGGCGCAGCCAGGGAGAGGCCTATGTCCCGCAGTGGACTGCGATAGGCCGAGTTGATTGACAGTCAGCAACAAAAACAAGTGAAACTGACACGAAGTTTCAAAAGCAGCTGAAAAACATTTGCAAGTGACTGTTATACAAATATCGATTGTTCAAAAGCATTGAACGAATGATATATGAGTTTACAATATTAGTACAATGATGTTTTTATTAACAAATTTACAATCAGAAAGCAGCTTATAAAGTTACTGTTTAAATTATCATTCTCTCTTGTATTGTAAAATAAGTACTTATCACATGAACAGAGCATGTTTCCTAAGGGCCTAAAGCAGGGATGCACAGACCTATAGAGAATATAGGCCACTCGGGCACCAAAAAAAAAAAAATATTAGGTAAATGTTTTAAAATAAATTAATTAGGTACCTTTTTTGAATAACTTACAATATTTAGTTTGATGCATTGACGTGACAATTTAAAAAAAATATTTGGCACCAGATTACTTGTCGCCACAAAAAATCCAAATTCAAAGTTCCAAGTTTTCATTTGCTAGGCGGTTTAAATTTTTCGTTTTGTTAGGATCCTTATCTGAAAATGGTCCAATCCGGTGGCAAGCTCGCATCACATGCACGCAATACCAGCCTAAGTGGTGTAGGTATACAACATTGTCAACATTAATTTTATAATTTTCTTTTATTTTTCATATTTTTTTAATTTGTTGGCGAGCCGCAGGCATACCGACAGCGGGTCACAGTCTGTGCTTCGCTGGTCTTTTTTTTTTTGTTTGGGTGGGAAATCATCAAATAACTTCTCCCGCTCTGGGCGCAGCGGGAGGCCGTGTCAGACTTTTACTGACTAAAACCTATCCGTGTTCCTTTAGTTGCCTGTGCCAGGGGCTACGGTAACTCTTTCAAACATACTTACCCGCGAGTGCATTGCTGGCCTAATGTAACCACATCTCAAAAACGCACCCTGTACTTATTTGACACGTCACGGTGTGGTTGTTCTATCCGCAAGGGCCAGCTAGGGTGTAGGGAACATCCTCAGCCCTCTACCTGTCACGGAACGGGATGAGGGAAGATCCTTACGTCATTTATTCGAAAATAAATAACCACGAAAAAATAATCAGCCGTACCATACATTTGGGGCGAGGAGATACCTATTGAAGTTTTGTATGGGACAGTTGGTAATTTTTTCGCAACTACGATAATGAACCCATGGATAAAGTTTTCAGTTTGATGGTCTGTACACACCCTTATTAAATATGACCACATCTTTCTGATAGGCACCTATTTGGCGCAGCCGTGGGGCGCACAATTTATACTATTTTAAGTTTATTTTTTATTTTCTGTTTTTTGTTTATTTGTATGAATAATGTGTGCCTTAACATGGGTCAAATAAATTTATTTTCTTTCTTCTTTCTTTCTTTCATAGGTAGTACATGCTGTATACGGGATGAAATGGGAAGAATGGGTGATCACATCACCCACGTCACGGGTGTTACATATTTTTGTTTGATCTGGGCATCGAACTCACCTCTCGTTAGACAGCCCCACATCGAGCACTGAATCAGTAAGGTGGCTAATTCTATGGGTGGCTGTTTGGTTGGAATTGGGCTAAAATGATGGATTTGACAGCTGCGATAAAAACCATAAAATTAAGGCTTCATGGATCCCGCCCGCATGTTCTTTCAGGTTATGCATAGATACTTTGTTGATCAGCCCAGCAGCGAATAACTCATCAATACAAATCATTGACGAAAAGTAGGTTATTTTTTACATAGCATGCAATACAATATTATGTAGGTATAGGTAATACTCCATTGACTGCCCATTGTGTCACCCCTTGTAAAATTTCTACTTTATATCTGTAATATTTATGGTGTACATATTATAATAAAGAGTATTCTATCTACCTATCTATCTAATTTTTAGGTTAACTTAAGAAAAAAAATTATAAGCACGTATCGTTAAGAAATAAAAATATTACCCTCCGTTTGGACTCCGTCGCTGTGTAGCCGAGCGCGTACGCGCAGACGTAAAAATATCGCGGGGGGATTTTATCGCGCACTGGATTTTCAACTCTCGGGTGTTGAGCCGAGCATTGAGAATCCAACAGAGTTGGATTTTTAACTCTCGGCGCTAAGCAGAGCGTTGAAAATTCAGTGCAAGAAAAAAAATCGCCGCGATATTTTTCCGTCATAACTAACATTGGCTTGGGTAAAAATGAATAGGTACCCTAGTCATTTTTAATCCTATAGTAGTACTTTCTTTTTTTATTTTCTTTATATAATTAGGTATTTAGGTAATTATATGTAAATGAAGAAACTGAGTTTACACGTGTCGAAAGAAAATTTTGTGAATAGATAGGGTACAATATACATTCAATTAAAATCATGGAGGGTCATTTCCTACGTATGTATTGTATATGTATTGCAGTTTGAAAATAAAATCCCAGCGTTACTATAGCAGCCGAGCGCTGCAAGCAAGAATAGTCCCTACGGTGTATGTATAGATGTTCGTTTCTCCCATGATACCTAGAGCAAAGATGAAATTATTTTCCCAGGTTCCCTACGTAACTGACAATGCAGATAGTTCAGGCGATGCACAGAGCGGGTTTCGGATCGGTTTTTTGAGAGGTAACCGTGCTCCGTTCCCTCTGAAGATGACGACCATTGGGGTGGTTTTATTGAGGTAAAAATCCCACTCTGGGGGGTTTTATCCCCAAAGCCCGCTTTTAAAGGTTTCCACGTGAAAGCAAAAAAATAAAAGAGTTGGAAGAGGATAAGTACCTACTTAGGAGTACTTGGACGCATAAGTGTCCTTTTGTTTTTGTATATTTGTATACTTAGTTAATTTAATTTAGTACCTAGTTTAAATAGTCAGTTGTATAATAATTTACAACTGGGGGCCAACCACCACCTCTTGAAGCAGTATTATTTTAATGTTACTTCAGTATGAGAAAGAGATGGAGCTATACAGGACGTCTAGCTCCATCTCTTTCCCACACTGGAGTAAGATTACAATAATACTGCTTTAAGAGGTGGTGGTCTAGCTCCTGTACTCGTATATTTATCTGTTTGTAATAATGTAATTAATTACTTAATCAAGATTCTGATCTTTGTTATTGTACAAGCCGACCGCGCCCGATGGAGTTGTTGAGAAGCACCTTCAGACAGATTGAAACAGACCGAGAAAAACGGAAAGGAAGCTAAGCTGGCTAACATTACAGATTCATAATAAGTTAACTGCGATAAATAAAATACTGTGGTACGGAACCCTCGCTCGCCTAACGAGACAACTCACTCTTGACCACTCTTGACTTCATTTTAACAATGCAGTAAGCAGGTCACACAAGTCTACATTGTGTTATCTTTAAATTGTCTGTACTGCTATGCTAATTGTGTTACTTTTAAATTGATTGTGATGCTAAAGTAGTCTAAATAAAAAATAAACGTTTAATAAAAAGCAAGTTGGAAAACAGATAAATTCGTATAAGTAAATATATTTAAAAAAAAAATGTTAGGTACTCGTTGATTATTTTACATGTCACTTTCCCGCAACACTTCACTACGGGAACATTGTTGGTTAGCCCTCAATGATTTGCAAGAAATCAGCTCATTTCCATAGCACGAAAAACTTTGCAAGTCACAGTAGATGACTAAAGTTAAGCATGTCCGAGTCTACTAACCTAAAGCCGCAGAAATATCACTATTATTATCAGCAAAGACGACCTATAGTCGGCAACAAGGGTTTTTAAACGACATACAGTCGGCAACAAAAGTATTTTTAAACGACATACAGTCGGCGACAAAAGTATTTTTAAACGACGTACAGTCGGCAACAAAAGTTTTTTTAAACGACGTACAGTCGGCAACAAAAGTATTTTTAAACGACGTACAGCCGGCAACAAAAGTTTTTTTTTTGCTCTACATAGTTAAAAAAAATAGTTAAGTACTCTACAAGCCATGATTACGATTATTTCGTAGGTAGCTTCTTGGATGATACAATTCTAATAACCTAAAGTCAAGTATGAATTAACCGAAAAGTAATAGAGACAAATTATTATACTGGGAACTAGGGCAATTTATTTACGGCTATCACAGGAGACACAGTATAGCTAAGAAATTCGAGGCACCCTTTCCCCTAATACCACCGTGGAGTATACCGGTTACCGGTTCCTAAAGCTAGAATAAGCTTCTGAGCGGCTACTGTCACTGGTCACCGTGACAGATATTAATTATAGAAAAAAAGTTAGTAGTAGAAAGTTGAAATTATAACACGGCCAAAATATCTGTGCACCTCGCTGGAATGCAATACCCCTCGCGCGTGTTTACACGCGTGCGATTTCCATAAAATAGCATACAATAATTAAATGCAAGTTTAGCCATTCAATCATTGCATGCGACTTCTGCTTACACCAAAGAAATTATTGCATGCAAGTTTTGCCTTGTCTAAACACAGAGTTGCACGTCCTTGTACAATTGATTCTAGTATTGCCTGTTTGGCGCCGCCAATATTTCAATTTTAGTAAATGATAAATGATTTTATTTCTGTAAGTATGTTTATACAAACACTTTTACACGTCAAACATTTTTTTTTAAACTAGATGAGGCCGGCGTTTCCTATCTGACTACTCTGAGAAGATAGGCCGAAACAAACTCAGAGGTCACAGTCTCTTTTAAAGTCCAGACATAATCTTGGTCAGATCATGTGAAGACCATGTAGGTTGGTGTCTGAAATGGTCTTTTGAGGAAAGAACCACACAGATTGAGTGGACCTGTCCAGTCAGTGCAAGCATCTGTCAGTAATCGTACAGCTCAACATAAAAGTTAAGGAGCTCAACGATTCGACGAACAATACCAAAGAAAGGACATTTGGGTAGGCCGCATAATTTACTCAAACTGGCAAACTATGATTAAAGCTGAGAGAAAAAGAAAAAAAAAACAAGGACCCACGAATTTATATTTATATTGAACGTCTTCTCAAGATTTTTTTTTAACTTGTTTCGTTCGCTCATGTTTGAAAGATAGAAAATTTCCATGCCAGAGTTGAATACGATTTTACTGTACGTGCGATTTTATTGCACGAGCTGTTTACACCTAGGTATACCAGTTTAGAACGGCAACTAACTTGCCCGTGACGTTCAACAATTGTACGTGTTGTTTAGTCGGTGCCTCGTTGCTTTAATTTTATGGTATGCCAGAGGCAATAAACTTGCATCGTGTAAATGGGGCTTCAACGTTCGGAATTCTATTAAGTAAATATCGACGGTCCCTACGTACAAAAAGACATGTCAAAAACCGTACGAAACGATACGTATAGATATCCGTATCTATGGCACTTATTCGTTGTAATTATAATACTTGTTCTCTTGGTTGGTTGGTCCGTGGATGGGTGACCATCTTTACATACCGAGACTCCTCCGTGCCTCGGAAAGCACGTTAAGCCGTTGGTCCCGGCTGTCATTCGTGGATCTTTGACAGTCGTTACGGGTCGTCAGAAGACCGAAAGTCTGACAACCAGTCTTACCAAGGGGTATTGTAATACCCAGTTACAGGGTTGTGGAGGTCAGATAGGCAGTCGCTCCATGTAAAATACTGGTATTCAGCTGCATCCGGTTAGACTGGAAGCCGACCCCAACATAGTTGGGAAAAGGCTAGGCAGATGATGTTCTCTTATACGAATTGTAAATGAAGTAAAATACATAACGTTAAAAAAAAAACTTATAATAGGTAGGTATGTGCATATGGAAAATCTAAAGCCAATAAGCAATAAAAGAATGCCATTTTTGACTTGCCTTTATGTATGTAGGGACCGTCGATATACAGGGTGTAAGGGACAGTCCTTCGCAAACTAACAGGGAGCATTCGGCTCTTTATTTTGAATCATATTCCATCGGAAAATTACTCAGGAAAATTTAAATTTTTTTATCGTTTTTTCACTTACTATTCATTTATAGGTAAAATTACATTCTCTGTACGCAGCATTCTATTTATGTAAATGAAATAGCTAAAATAAAAAAATCCGCAATGGATGTTGAAATACTCGGCGGCCGAAGGCTCGCTGCGCTGCCGTTCGCTACGCGCGTTTTGCCACGGTAACGATACATTGCGCGTGAGGTAATAAAACAAATCAGGTTTTTTGGATTCCCATAACGTTCCTGAAATAATTTCATGTACGGTTCATCTTAGTATGATAATCAATTGAACCCATCAGTCTGCGAAGGGCTATCCCTTACAACCTGTATAGTATAAATACTAGCTTCCGGTCGCGACTTCGTCCACGTGAAATTTCTTGTCTCTCCGACCCACCCCGTCGCAACGCATCGCCTGTCCGCGCTGTTACTTCGTTTTCGCTTAGCGCTCGTTCTTGCTTTTTTTCTTTTTGCTCGGCTTATAAGGGTCCTAGCGTAATGTTACATACCCTATAGCCTTCCTCAAGAATTGGGCTACAAAATGCAAAAATAATTTTTCAAATCCGGCTGGTAGTGACAGAGATTAGCGCGTTCAAACAGTCAATAAAAATAAAATGTGTCGGTAACTAATAACCTAAGCGCATTTTTCTTACTTTAAGCATTTTTATACCCGTTGTAATTTCTAAACAAATTATTTAAATACGATTCGAATAATTACACGAACAAAAAAAAAGGAAAAGGAATTTACACGTAATTAATCAACCTTGATTATGAAATTATTTATTTGGATAAGGATTAATACCATGTTTATGAAAACACATTCCCAAATAATGCATTATTTTATAACAAATTTGATTACCATTAAAAAAGTTATAGTGAACCAACCTTAAAAGATAGACATATGCTATCGCGGATATTTTTTGAGATTTTTTTTAAGATGAACAATTCCGTCATTTTTGCGTAACTTTAACCGTTTACGCAGCGCACGCAACGGAAGCTCTCAAAAGGAATACATTTTCGCCGTTTTTGCAACAGTTTTCATTGAGGCTTCGCTCCTATTGGTCGTAGCGTAATGTTATATAGTCCATAGCCTTTCTCGATAAATGGGCTATCCAACACTAAAAGAATTTTTCAATTCGAATCAGTAGTTCCTGAGATTAGCACGTTTTACCAAACAAACAAACTCTTCAGTTTTATAATATTAAGTATAGATTTGCAAGATTATCATTATACTGGCTAGAAGCATTACCAGTTCGATTACTATCGCCCTGCTGCTGTCCATCTCCTGGCCAAGCCTTGCCTGCACTACACAAGTATTATACCTACCTACCATGAGCACATTTTTTGGTTCAAAGTTTTCATGATATGGAATAATTATTACAAATTGGAGTTTTGAATTTGTCACGACTCTCGAGACATGCCCACTGCAAATTGACAAGACAATGTCGTTAGGTTTATATTAAAGGTATAGTATATAGTTTATTCTTTAAAACAATGACATCCCTATTGTTTAAACTCGCAGTTAATTCCAAGTTACAATGTATTAAAATATTTATATAACAGCTGGCCTCCTTACAGAATGTTTTCATACAATAACTCACTGTCCCTCGTTTTATGTAGGCCCTATTGTAACGTACACATACCTACTTAGCAAGCATACGCATTTTAAGCAGCCTATAATGTTCCCACTGCTGGGACACAGGCCTTCGCTCTGTGAGAGGGAGTGGGCCGTAATCCGCCACGCGGGCCCAGTGCGGGTTGGTGGATGCCACATGGCTTCGTATTCTTACCCCGACTGCGGCGAAGCCAAGAAAGGAGGGTTATGTATATACTAAACGGCTGAACCGATTTTGATGAATGATAAGTCGTTAGATTCGTCTTTATTGCGCGAGTGTCACTGGGTATATTAAAATTTAAAAATCAAAATGGCGGTTTTTTGGCACCTAAATGTAGGTTTAAAAAAAATCTCACAGACTTATCGAGTGGGGTATCAAAATCAAGGGTGAAATCAAAGGTGATTACAAAAATATGTACAAATTATGTTTAAATCTAATTTGGACGAGGCATCTTAAATTTAACAATAATAAAGACCTATTGCCTCCGACTGCATGAGATTGTTTGGAGACAAAATAGGTCATCTTGTTTCTATCTTTTTTAAAGTTCACTTTATTACACAAAGTAAAGTGCCTGCCTGGGTTCGAACCTACGATTTACAACTAGTAAGTCGCGGCTGTTTCCACTGGGCCACCGGCCACCCCCGCCTTCCACTTAGTAATACTGCGTATCAACGATTAACGACAATCGAAAGTGGAAGACTAAACGGCAAAGATAATAACGACCTTAGGTTAGGAGACTTAAGCCCTTGATTCCTTTGAGCCTTTGGTTCTTTTACCTATCATCGTAATCGGAGACTGAGGACCATTTCAGGAGGATGAATAAAGGATCGTGAAGAAGTGATTTACCTAGGCACCTCGCTGGAATACGGCCCGCAGCGGCCCCGTACTGTACTGAACAGTATTGTACGACTGACGTCACAGCACCCGTTTCCACTAACATTACGCCTCATGTAATCTATACCACGGCGGACAGAGCTCCGGCAGGATCTCATGGCGGCATGGAGAGTGCGATTGTCGCAACCCAGCGCTGGGCACGCCACAATTGCGGCGATAAGTCCCCTCTTTGAGGAGTGGCTGGAGAGGCGCCACGGCGTCCTCACCTTCCGCCTGACGCAGGTCCTCACCGGACACGGGTGCTTCGGGAGGTACCTGTTCCGTATAAGGCGGGAGGAAACGCCCGGGTGTCACCACTGTGTGGATCGCCCGGAGGACACGGTGGAGCATACGGTGGAGGTCTGCCCGGCTTGGGCGGAGCACCGCCGTGTCCTCGCGGAAGCGATCGGCGGCGGCGATCTCTCGCGTCCGGCCCTGGTCCAGGCCATGGTACGGAGCGAGAGTGCATGGGAAGCCATTACCTCCTTCTGCGAAGCAGTAATGCTCGTGAAGGAGGAGGCGGGACGCGTGAGGGAGAAGCAAGCTTTGCACCCTCACGCCCCTAGTCGCCGCAGGAGACGCCCTGGGCGTCGGGAATTGGCAGCTGATTCCCGGCCACCGTAGGCGCGGGCTTGCGGACGGCAAGCAATGGGTAGCTCGCCGTCCGATAAGGACCAAGCCCGAGTCGACGGCGCGTCGTGTTCCACGCGCGCCTCAAAGAGATGTCAGCACTATTGACGGGGTCCGCTAGGGCCGATGCCAGCTAGGGTTGCGGGATGTTCGAAAGAGTTACCGTGGCCCCGGCACAGGCAACAGAAGGAACACGGGTGGGTTTTAGTCAGTAAAAGTCTGACACGCCCTCCCGCTCCGCCCAGAGCGGGAGAAGTCATTTGATGATTCCCCATCCACAAAAAAAAAAAAAAAAATGTAATCTATACAAATAAATAAAATTGAAGTGTCTGTTTGTAATGTCAAAATAATAGCTTTTTATTAAATGCATATCAAAGCATATCATATTTATTAAACAACAGGTTCGTCGATCCCGCAAGGATCTGTCGACATGCTGGATAGATTATAAGAAGGCCTACGACTCAGTGCCACATACATGGCTCATGAGGGTGCTGGAGTTGTACAAGATTGATGCAACTCTACGCACCTTCCTTCTTCCTTGCCCGGTAGATGGCAATAGGCTCGCCCCCTATTACACGGGACTTAAACATAACTGGCGAATTGTAGGTGTACTATAGGTACACCTCTGCCTAACCCTTCGGGGAAATAAGGCGTGATGTTATGTTATATTTATTAAATGCATACTTACGGTACTTATAACAAGAAAAAAATCATTTTTTACAATTTTTATCTGCCTGTCTGTTTGTTCCGGCTAATCTCGGAAACGGATGGACCGATTTTGACGGGACTTTCACTGGCAGATAGCTGATGTTATAAGGAATAACTTAGGCATAAGGACCGTTTCAGGAGGACGCATATTAAGGTAATAAAGATCTTGGTCAAACGATGTAGCTACGGAAAATGGAAAAGGGTTTATATTCCATTTGGCTGAATTTAGGAAGAGACGGACTATTTAGCAAGATTTTGATCATTCTACACTGAATTAGTCACTGAATCCGTCTGCAGATTATAATGCGACAGAGATGTAAGTATCGCGACCTTACGTTTACGTTTAGGTACGTCTAATAAGGTTACACTTTAGGAGACTAACTTGCTGAATGCTATTACACTTGTCTGAATTCAGTAACAGCCATTTAGACGCCACGTGGAACAAGTCCTTAATTCAATGGGTGACTGACGTTGCTCATCAAGGTCAGACGATACGAGTAGTCTGGAGCAGTCAGAATCTGTGAAAATCGATCAAGTCAACTTAAAAGCCAATGACCAAAATATATAACACGGCAAAATGCATAGCCAATTTTCCTTGGTAGCCATTAATGAAAATTTACAAATTAGGTGCAGTGTAACGTAAGTATTGAAATATCTTACTATGAGAAATCATCTAAATCAGTCCATCAGTTTATACAGGATGATTTTTGCGATGGCACATCAGGGCTAAATCCGAAACTACGGTAGAGCACAGTGGTCAAAGGAACTAAGACCTCGATTTTTGAGGAAAATCAAACTGCATTTTTAGTTTTTTCAAGCTTCTCTCTGAGCCAGGAATCGAAGTCCGAGCTTGGACTGATTTTTAAGCGTTGCTGCTATGTAAAATTTCGTTCGTTATCGTTATTTTCTACTAAATGTAAACTTTAGTGGCCACCGAAAAAAAAGAGAACCATTTTTGATCATTGGATTTTTTAGGTTGCGCAATGCATTGCAGCTCTAGGAGCTAAGAAAACAATAAGTAACCCTATTTATACCTATATCACAACTTAACAAGACTTGTCATTTTCATTCTCATTTGATCGGAGCGTGAGTGGACGATGGAGACAATAAGTCTGTTGGTCTGACCCAATCGTGACACGTCACTGTAGCAGCTAGTTTAGGGGAGTTATCAGTACCTACTTAAGGCCGAACCCAATAACCCATCTATCACCAGTTACTTAGTTAGTTAGTTAGTTTAGTTAGTTTGGCATACTGGAAATAGAAAAACCTATCCATCTATTCTTTTAACGTCCCAATAATCTATAGCGGCCGAACCCAATAACCTATTTTCAGTAAAATACAGATCGCTATTGATGGTGGACAGTATAATTCTATCTGTGTTTATGTCAAGCCGGTATGATTCCATAATCTCTTATAGATATTCTCTCTCTCATAATCTCTTTAGGATGATATATTTATATGAGTACCTAGTATTGAAAATTCAGTGCTAGAGCGTTACTGCACTGCATCCTATTTGAATCAGAGAAATATCACTGCGATGAAGCCGTTGTATACAGACTCATCACATAGCCGTCATGTACGCATTATGTACATCAAACTTAGTAACTATGAGCAACTGTGCAATAGATCCGAACTCCTTCCGTATTCAGAACATTTCCAATTCGGATGGAACTCTGATTCAGATTAGATGCAGTGCGAAAACGCTCAAGTCCACCACGATATCCGATGGGCACGTAGTAGGTACTAAATATTCTGGAAGATTCGTAGGCATTTGCATACCTAAATGCTAATTCTGTCACAAGTCAAAAATTAGCCGCTTTCACTTGGGTATAAAAACCGAAATTGTACGTATCGTCATGATTACCTCTTTGACGTGACGTCTATTACAAAAGTCAAGAGGAGTCCCATTCAGCAATTAAAAAAAAAGGTTCTGACTTGGTAAGCTGTGTGACAAAAGAAGGTAGTTACTCTGAATTCTGCTGTCCTCAACGACCACAAGGTGCAGCAAAGACTCTCACAAAACCTATTACAGCCATTACTCATATCGTATCCAAAGGGAATCCGGAGGAGCTTGAACCCTTAATACAAGCTCAAAAAGTTACAGTAGGTGGATATATGTGGGCGTCCAAGCAAAAAGGGTCCAGTAGTGGGGTATTAAGACCAGCGGGTCGATTGCGTAACATACTTGCAGTAGGAATCGGTTTCATTTTGACAGTTCAATAACATTCATTGCGTTATTTACGTTGTTGAACAGACAAATTTTTCGAACTTAAGAAGCAAAGGATAAGCAATTTGCTTCAAAATGATTCAGATTCTGATTGATCGTGTGTTACGCAATTAGGATACAGATTCGGTATCTAGAATAGTCAATTGATATTAGGGATTAAAAATATATTAAAAAACTAGTACATTTTTTTTTGGATTGATTTTTTCATTTTTTTTTTTTGATTGAATTGATTTTTTTCATTTGAAGTTGAAACTCTGAAAAAACTTGATTTGAGAAAAAGCATATTCAAAGTTTGATTTTTGGTACAACTTAGTACATTTTCTGATGTTTCTAAGTACATTTTCTGCTACTTAGAAACATCATATGAAGTCATTTACTATATGAACTTGTAGATAATTGAGCATTCATTAATAATCAATTAAAATCGAGAAATGCAATTTTTGCTTGGACGCTCACATATATCTACATAACTAGGAACTATAGAAATAGTCTAGTTTCAAATGTCAACCTCGTATGAACGCGACAACTTGCTCCAAGGCTACGAAGGACAAATGTTAGGATATATTACTATAAACAAAAACTAGCAGGCTTACCTAAGTCGTCCACCCAGTAATAAGACTCGCCCATCAAGGAGCGCTGTCCCAAATTAGACACATTATTAACTTATAAAACAAAAAAACAAAACAAAAAACAAAAGGTATTATATTGAAACACGTATACTAAATGATAAATAATTAAATTATATTAGTTTACAAAATTTCGCAACAGAGTTACTGCATATATTTTTGATTAATTAGGCACTACTGATTACTAATATAATCATCAAAAATCACCATCACGTCAATTTAACTTTTTTTAAATAAAAACAAAAATACACTGTTTATGGTCAAGTGCAATACAATGCAGTATTTTATAATTTTGTTTTTGAGGGTACATAGGAAATTAAATGTTTGTAGTCATTTATTACGTTTTATTGCTTGATTTAACTACACAATATTTTATTGCTTTTCTATTTTTGGTTATTTTATAAACTTTTTAAGACGTACAAAATGAGTAAAATCGCTAAACGTGATTGTGTTAATTCTCCAGATTTTTTAAAATTTAGTATTTATTGTTTCTTTAGAAATAGCTTTTCTAAATAAATATAGTTTTTTTGTAAATTTAGTCGTAATTTCAATTTATTTTTACCAGTAAACAATAAGACGTACGTAGATATTTGAGGAATAAAAAATAACAATAACTAAAAATCCTGACGTGATGGCGAACTTCTGTTACCAGATTTAGCTTCAGCATTACCGTTTTATCCAGGATACAATATTTTCGTTTCTGTTGCGAACCAAAACTGTTTTTTATAGAGTAGGTAGTGTTATCTTTAAAATGGTGAAGGTTTCGTAAAAATACGCTTGATAGTTTTTGCGTGATTCTCATTTTTTATCCGCGTTTGACATAACTTTACTAATTTACACTATGTAATATAAACATTATCTAAAATATTCACATATTAAGTTATTAAGGAAATGCCCTAATTAAACATATTTTTTGTTCTAAATCATTAACACTACTCGTTTAGACGTGATCTTCAGTTTTAAATCATTAAAGTTAAAGGTTATCGTTGCCTTATGGCAAATGTACCAAGTTAGCGGAAGGATGCTGCAAATTGCAAAGAAATGTATGATTCGAATGTTGAGGGCTACCCTAGAGTATGATCCCCTTGGACACCGCTGCCTCACCGTGAGAAGGGGCGAGCTCTATGAATCCTAATTGCGTAACACGCTCAAAACGACCACCTCTATAATTTTGGCAATTCAACCGAAATGACACGGTATTTCATATTTGCGATGACTGATGAAAGACCAATGCGGATAAAAGCGAATGGGTGGCTAGTGGCTGTCACCACAAAGGCACATCAACGATGAAACATCTACAATGAAAGAAAAATGAACCGTCTAATTCCGCTTTTAGAGTGCAGATTAACTACCTCGTTCTCTCAGTAACTAAGTATAAACTACGCGCGTTACCGTTTGTCCAAAAATTCACCCAATCAACGATAAAACATCGACAATGAAAGCAAAAATTCATCGTCTCTTTCCGCTTTTAGGGTGCACGTTAACTACCCCGTTCTCCCGGTAACGTAAGTTTATTCTACGCTCGTTATCGTTTGTCCAAAAAATCACCCTGTCAGCGACCGCACCAGCACATGATCACATCCAATCGCAATCGAAGGGATGTATAGACGTTTAGGTATGGAAAGCCTAAATCCCATACTGCCAAAAAAACCCGAAAGCCCTATTTAGCCCTATTAACTGTTATTTTAGATATAGGAAGTATCTAGACTCGATGAATGAATGCAGCAATGCCTGCAATTACGCGAGTCGTAACTGCTGCAACCAGCCATCGAATGACACCGCTTTCGTCCAATATACTTACAAGGTGTTTTTATTATATGTCATAACTAGGGTATGAATGAGACCATATCAAAGAATCAAGTGGCATATGAATTGTTTTTCAATTATCATATTTTTTGTTTTCATTTTACCACGATTATTAAAGTAAAACACCCTTACGTGAAATATGACAACGTCGCTTTTTCTTAGCTTTAAATATGAATGATTAGTATGAATGAAAATGAATTACTCGTATTTATCAATGCAACTTAGAATGAACCTAAGTAATTTAATTATGATTGATGATATCTTCGAAACTATGCATTTTTGGACCACATATTCTAGGACTTTTGTATTATTTTTACTTATAGAATATAACCCTGGAGTTATGACATATAAAAAAAAAATATCTTGTATAACACAATTTTTCACCGACTTTAAAAAGGAGGAGGTTCTCAGTTCGTCGGAATCTTTTTTTTATGTATGTTTCCCGATTACTCGAAGACGGTTGGACTGATTTGGAAAATTCTCTTTTTGTTTGAAAAGGTATACTTCCCAGGTGGTCCCATTGTCATCAGGTCAGGATCTGATGATGGGATCCTGGAGAAATCGAGGGAACTCTTCAAATATTATAGACACAACTATAGCTATTTGGGTATTTTTTACAGTAACTCGTGCATTTGCTCTCGGAAAGCACCATTTGGTGAAGTGGAACTGATGACGAAGGCCACATAAGGTGGCCATAAGGCCACCGAATCTACTCAATAATAAGTATTTCACGGATCTCGATTTGATTACTTTAATATGGTTTCTTAGCAATTTATGCTCGTCACAATGCACTATTATCTTGAAGTGGAGCTGATGGTGAAGTACCTGGAGAAATCCTCAACAATTAACGTCTCTGCATCGGGAAAAGCAATAGTTTGTAAAAAGTTGATGAGCAGTTGAAATTAGGCTATTGTAACTTAGATAAATTACAAACTGACCCACTAAAAAGTGAAAATAAAAAAAAATTGTTTTACAAAAAAAAAAAAAAAACACCGACTTCCAAAAAACACTACACAGTGAAAAATAACTTAATAATTTCAAAAGTCGGTGGCAAAAACAAAAATACAGATCCAAAGGCCGACTTCCGAAATTTAAGTTATTTTTCACTATGCAGTTTATTAAGTTGTACCTACATACATTCATGCCGTAATGTTAGAATTATTTCTATAATATTTTGGTTCTAATCAATGGAAGTATTATGACAACCAGCCTAATTTACATCATCTCTCCGTTGTGTTATCATCTATTGTTCAATACAGTCGTTCAGTTAGGCAGTGTTCGTTTAACCCGCTAAATGCAGATGCTTTTATTTTTCATGAAAAGGGAATGTGGGGTACAAGATACCCCAAAACTATTACTTGTAAGCAGAGGACAAGATGGATGTAACAGAATTATTTGAGGCAGACTTTAGATATTAAAAATAAATTAGCATTGTATGCGAACTGAATTCTTTAAAAATCCTAAAAAATAAATATATATATATATATATATGTGCACCTAAACGCGAGAAATTAATGCAATTGTGCTGTCCCGCATATATTAATCCTTGTTTACAAACCCGATAATAAAGCGATATACACGCTTCAGGGATACTGTCCATTCAACAAGAAGAAATACGACAGGTACTTGATTGAAAAATCCAAAACAACGGCGTTCGTCACCACCCCCATTGAATGCAGATATTTTATGCTCTGAATACTGATAGCGCATCACTATACCGCCACTAAATATGCGATTAGTATCCTGAATACTATTAAAAATACTAATTAGGCGGAAGACTTTTGTCATGATTTTGCATTTCTTAGTTCCAGCACTGAATAGTAGTTCCAATATACACAAATCTTTTCATAATGTTAAAGCCACATTTCAGGACAAAGTGAAATGTTTGGAGAAATTTTTCATGGTTACTAGTTTAACATTAAAACAGCGAGGTTGACTAAATTGCAGCTAGAACTATTATCAACCGTAAAAATGTAATAAAATAAAATACTTGAAGTACGTGTAAAGCATTCGTTGTATTAAAATCAATTACATACCATTTTGCTGTACCACGCTTTGTGGTTCAAATTGTAGGCATTGGATTATTATTGCCTCAATTTGTAATAATGTATGTGGATATAGTCTAAAACATTTGGTTATAGATATTAAATCAGGACAATTTTGAATTAAAAGTCCCGAGGAAAATACGCTCAGTAGTACTGAAACCAAACGTCTCCTTATTGGAGGGTTAATTCTCACGTCGATGACGCGTTAGGCCATTGAAAACGCAGTGCTCAAGATGTGGATGTGTAGTATATAAACTGCGGGCTGCCAGGTAGGAAGCATCGAAGTGTCCAACACTAATCATCTCTTCTTTTATATTATCTCAAAAAATAATAAAGTGAAACATGAGATCTGCTGTGCTTACTACTGTCTTCGCCATTTTGGCGGTAAACGGTGAGTTAAAAAAAATATTCAAGTGATTTTTTAAAGTTAATTAAATCTGTTTAATCTATTAAAGTTTATAAAGTGGTGATAAGAAATAATATAATAATTCCTTATAAAAAAAAATTAAGTGCAAATATAATTATTAAAAATAATTGAGTGCTACCTACCTATATCGCATCAAAAATCATGATAGCCCATTCAATTCAGTAGACTATAAAAATAATATTTTGTGCTAGAGAAAACCATCACTTGAGTAAGTGCACGAGGATAAAAAAAGAAAAAAATCGGGATTAGTTACGATTAGTAAGCTATTACAAAACACAAATTTATCGACCAATCATAGGGCTGCATTTATATTTAATTACAAGATTGATTCATAATATTAACTAAAGTAGAGTGAGGTCGAATAATTATAGACTATCATAAAACATAGGTAACACGTGAAGTTAATCAACAGCTAGGTAATTGAAACATGCGAAAAACGCAGTTTCTTCCTCTGGTGCGCCGGATCGCACAAACATCCGACATACGGACCAAACATTGTCTTAGCGAATACAAAACTCTAATAATTCGCTCTGCATTCTATCTCTGCCATACATACACATACTCCAAACAATTTATAACTTAGATACTTGCAATTATTCAAATGCATTTAATTTACTCTTTGATAACGTTTTAGACTACATTTCTTTTATGTAATGTGTCTGGCAGTTTTCAGTCCCTAAGCAAGCTATCAAATTATTATCAACTTTTAAGTCATCATCCATTACCAACTAATGATTACCTAGTGTTTTGTCATGGTATAAATGGAAAATTGTTTTTGTAATTTTTCACGAAGTTAAACCATTACTACCTATGCATTATGCAACTAGCAATGCAAAAAGACCTCATTTTTATCGCACAATTATTTTAGTAGAATTTTACTATGAAACTTGTAAACCGCGGGAAATAAACAGTAGGTACCTAATCGGAATGTGCAAAACAAAACATCAACAACATCTCATGTCTTTGCTGTTGAAAACAAGCGTATAGTAAAGATCACTTGATGAATCGAACTGTAGAAGACATTCTCATCTTATTAAAAGTCTTCATCGCGAGAACTAAATGGCAACATTAGAACACGGGAAAATGTTAGATCCCATTATTTTAATACAACATTAAACACGAAAACCTAGGGAAGGTGACTAGTTAACAGTCTAGAATACATTGCCAAACCCATATTATGGCATTTTAGCACGCGAGCTAGTCTAAATAATTACCGGCATCCTACAATAACGAACTGAGTTGAAGGACGTTTTCCCTAATGGTAAATATAACATCGTGTGACAATTAGAAATAAATAAATTGTCTACACGAAGCCATTTTTTCTCTTGTAAATTCAACATCCCAGACCCAAGTTATAAGGTAAAAGCGTTATACAAAATCAGTAGGTACTTTCAGGCCTACAATAACTGATTTTCCGCTTGGTAATCTGAAACGTAACGTGTGAGACTAGAATCATTTTGTGAGCATATAGCGTCAACTATAGAATCATCAGCGAAGCCCGTACAACTCAAAGACGAGAAGAGCAATGACGAGCCCAAATTAATAACCTGTTCCCAAAATATTGTAAATCATTCATAAGCACTCTGCTTACCCTAAATAGGAAGAAATGGAAAAACATACAAAGGCCACACTATACGCCCTTTATCATAATCAATCGCACTCAAAATCGCAACATCTTAAGCATGTGCAAACATAATATGCATATTTGACCTCAAATCTAAGTTAGATAATCTAACAGAGGTCAGGTTTTATTTGTCATATCAATTTTCTCCTAAATGCACCGATCGTAAATCGATAAAAAAAACATGTAACGTTATGTATTTACAAAGGAATTCGGCCCACTAGTCACGAATTTATCTAGCAAGAGATAAGTTTTTGTAACGGGCAAGGATATTTTAATAATAGTCTGATC
Source organism: Fissipunctia ypsillon (assembly GCA_947568875.1). Taxonomy (NCBI): domain Eukaryota; kingdom Metazoa; phylum Arthropoda; class Insecta; order Lepidoptera; family Noctuidae; genus Fissipunctia; species Fissipunctia ypsillon. The sequence continues at coordinate 22,641,903 of OX387649.1, forward strand.
TAGGCATTTTGTGATAGAGTTAACACGCTAGATTAGATACCATATTGCGACAAACACTAGACTTTATATTCGTCTTCAATATAATTCAAAATGCGAGTATTAATTGTATGTAGTTAATTAAACATGCATATTACTTCGCGTCACTAAAAACTTTTTTCCAATAAAGAGAACCGACTTCCAAAAAAAAAACACTACAGAATTAAAAATAACTTTATTTTGGGAAGTCAGTGTCTTTGGTTTTTTATTTTCATTTTTTGCCCCCGACTTCCAAAATTAAAGTTATTTTGGAAATCAGTTGTTTTTTTTTGCAAAAAAATGTTATTTCACTTTTGAGTTGTGGTACCTACCCCACATTATTGAAGCTATCTCAAAAACCACTCGTAAGCACTTGGCCAAATTTATATGGGACCAATCTGGAAGTATATCCTTTCAAATAAAAAAATATTTTTTCAAATCGGTTTATAAATAACGGAGTTCTGAGGTAACGAACATTAAAACAAAATCGAATTGAGAACCTAATCCTTTTTTCAAGTCAGTTAAAAAGGGTCAGCTCTAAGCAGGTTCTATGAAAGAAGATCAATCCGTCCTTCTCTAACGTGTCAGGACTGACAAGTATGATAAATAATATTCTTCTTCCCCTTTAAGGTAATACACCAGCAACAAGAAAGGGTAATTAATATTCTAGTTTATTGCATGCTGGATTTGATTTCTCTCATGTCATTTTTTTTTAAAAGCATGTCGCATTTATAGGGTTAACATGATACAATTGTTTCGTTTTTTTTTTTTGTTAATTCTGTAAAAGATTTAATAATATTTTATTCTCATTTCATTACACAATTCAGGGTATTGCACTTCCATTGGAATTCGCACTTTTTTCAATGCTGAAAGTGCTCGTATAATTTTCGCATTTAGAGTTTCTTATTAACCTAAAATTTTTATATTAATTTCAACACCTAATTATGTACAAAGATTTCGGCATCGATTGCCTTTTGATATTACATAATTGCATGCAAATGATTATCGAAACAACTGATATATTTTTTGCCCATTAACTTCTGCGACATTTTATTTGTTTTGTGATATCGTATTGCTACTTAACATGTTTTAGTATTGATGTATCAAAAACCCGATCTATTTTAATGATACTATTTTAAATTGCCATTTGATTGACACTAGAATAAATCTACATACGTGCATAGCTACATCGCAAGTGAATTACGATATAATAAATTACCATTCACATATAGATTATTCATGACCTGTTTAGCATAATCAGACACTTCTTGTTGTACAAAAAATTTATGATTGTCACAGCCAAAAAGGATACTCCCGATCGCAGCTAGAATATATAATGAATAAGTCGCCTTTGGATTTAAAATTTATTGACGACTTTTTTTATTTATAATCTGCTAATTTGTAATCCCTTTGCGTTTGCTTTTATAGCCTCTAACGATCAATGTATGTTTGGGTTAAATGACCAAAAAACAATCAATTAATTCTTATAATAATACATACCTAGTCCTTTCAAGGTCCTAGGTGACCAGTCCACTTTAGCCATCCACACACATATTCCAATATCTTTGTTTCCATATCCTGCAATAGTCCATACATGCATGCACCAACCGCGGTTTATCCTTGGGTGCACCTGCATAGTGCGTACAGGAATAACCGTCAGTTGGTGCCTCATTTCATTAACCTTTTAACCGCCCGACTTCATATCAGTTGTCGTGCCCCCAGCGCCGGGCAACTTGAATCATTACGATATTTGGTCGTAAATATACGACCCTGGCGAAATGGACACGAAAATATTTGTCGGATTAATCCGTCGTAGGCGGTTAAAGGGTTAAAAGCGTCTAACGGGCCTCTGCGAGTTGACTTCAGCCCCTCGTACGCCTTCCAAAGGTCCGGGGCCCAAGGATCCCGAGATATGTCAAAGACTCTATAATAATAATATGAATCATCTGACACTCATCATAATGCATGTGTCAGAGCTGTATTAAAAACATCTAAAAGATTGTTGATATAATACCGATTTATTTTAATATCACCTGCAAGAAAGGCGTAACAATATAGCAGTATTATCAAAACATCAAAAGACATGAGATAATTCAGTTATTATTATTTCGTCTTGAATGTTTTGATAACATGCTACGCTTGTATCGAAACAATACTCTGGGAACTTTAACAGCGAGTCAATTAAACTTCAAATAAACATTTGAATTTTTTCAGCAGAACGAATAGGATTGAATTTATTGGGAGATACGGGTAGCATTGAGAGGGTTAAGTGTCAAAATTGTTTACTGCAACTCCCTCATTGGAGTTTATGTAAACCATACAGTTTCTGGCTAGCATAATAATATGACACCAAACTCGCATAGATGGTACGGTCAGCAACGAAAGTCGGTTTACACTCCTTTACATACGTAATATTGTAATCTAGATCAGCACAATCCATACTTACTAATATTATAAATTCGAAAGTAACTTTGTCTGTCTGTATGTTACCTTTTCACGCCTAAACCACTGAACGGATTTCAATCAAATTTGGCAAGGAGATGATGATGTCATCCCTGGGAAGGACATTGGCTACTTTTTGTCTCCAAAATAATCCTGCAGGGGGTGATACCTATAGGTGATGAAAGTTTGTATGGGAAACCCAGCATTTCTTAAGTAGGGATATGAAAATTAAAATTTTTGCTTTTCGTAGAAAATAAAGAACAATATGGTTCAGCCTTTTTGTAAAATCATCCCCTAAGGGGGTAAAATAGGGGTTGATTTTAAAATTCACAATTGGCTGAAATATGATGATTTTTGAAGATGTTGGAAAAAACCATGTCGTCTGGAAGCTTTCTGGCGTGCGACGTACTACGGAACATAGGGTACATTTAATCCCGGTAGTGCTCTCCCGTGGGATATTTTCCGACATCCACGCGGGCAAAAGCTAGTATTAAATATTTTAAAACTACTATTGTGCACAAAATAAGAACGATAAGAAGCTACTCACCAAATCATCATATCTGTGCTTCGTTGGCCTCGACTTGAAGCTTCCATTACAAAAATCATCACGGGTCATTTTTTTCCCACAGTATCTCTTGTCCTCGGATGGGGTTACAGAGCATCTGATCAGAGGCGCTGGGCTGTCCTCCACCCCGCTTGCGGAGGCCGCCAACAGTCCCCCATTGCCATTGCTGCCCGCCAAGCTATCCCCATCTCGATTCCCGCTATGGAACTCATCGGCTACCAGAACCCACTGCCTGGTCCTCTTACGATCACCAATAATGGACATTCAGGTAAGGATTTATACACCGAAAAAAGGATGATAATGTATAATAAATTACGAGTGATATTGAGCAGAAAAATCCATCAGTCTTAAAACTTATAAAGCTGCCTTGGTGGTCTAGAGGTCGTAACTCGTAAGCGTGACTGAATTTGCGCCCGGGCAATAGCAAAAGACTCACTCCTAGACTTGCACCTAACAATATTCCTTTATATTTTCAGTGGCACTCACCATCCCCAAATACAGTTCTGAAGAAGAAAAGAAAGGCTTCCGCCTGCCCTACATCTTCGGAGGACCCCTGGACAATGAGTACGAAATTGAAGGACTCCACTTCCACTGGGGAGACAAGAACAACCGAGGTTCCGAGCATACTCTTAATGATATGCGCCTGCCTTTGGAAATGCATATCATCCACAGGAACAAGAAGTACAGGAACCTCGCTGAAGCCCTCCAGCATCCCGATGGTCTTTGCGTGCTTGCTTTCTTCTACCAGGTAAGGGTGGTGAACAGGGTTACGTTTAAACAGAGAGTAAAAGATCCCTCCACAAAAAAATAGTTTGATCAACAAGAGAGAATCTGTTAGGAACTGAAGAGCATAAACGGTTTAGAAAATTATTGCATCAATTGCAAACTGTCTGATAATCTGAGCATTCCTTACAATTATATAGTCTCTTCACAAATCATCATCTTGTTCCAGGTCGTAGAATTCGACGCCAAGCTCCTCACCCCCATTGTCAAGAACTTGTCCGCCATCGAGAACTACAACACCTCCATGCAGCTGCCCCATACCTTCTCCCTATCTTCCATCCTGTCTGGTCTTGACACCGAAAGGTTCTACACCTACAAGGGATCCCTGACCACCCCGCCCTGCGCTGAAGCCGTCACATGGGTCGTGTTCTCTGACTACCTCCCCATCTCCGTGTTCCAGGTAAGAGAGAATGTTGTTATTCATATTAAGTCTTGAAGTCACTTCAATTAGCTAGACACATCTTGATCGTTGGAAGATATCTCTGCATCTGCATCGACCGTCTCCAAAATAAATCGATCCAGCATAATTATACTAAAGACCTTTGCCCCCCACAGATGGACAACTTCCGCGGCCTTCTCTCCAACCTGAACCTGCCCCTCGTTGACAACTTCAGGCAACTGCAACCACTCTTCGGAAGGCGTATCTTCGTCCGCATCACATCCAAGAACCCCAAATTCAAGAAGACTAAGCTCCATTACTCCAAATGGGACTGGGTTGGACACAAGAAGGCCGAAAATGACGTCGCTGAGTTCGATGAATAAATAACCAATCAAATCGTCTATCCCAACTCTAAACTAATCAATCACGATGTTTTCAATACGGGTATATAAGTAGCTCATTTTTATTGATACCAAATAGGCATTTGTTACCATTTGTTTTTTATACTTATTATAAATATGGTTGTGTGCACTGTATAATGTAAATTAGTGTGAATAGAAGTATTATAGTGTAAGCTTGTTAATAATCTTTTAAATAAAAATTAATTACAAAAAATTTATTTGGTTTTATTAGAAGAATATTATAGATACATATAAATAAGCGAAGAGGCCAATTGTTACAATAATTCCTGGAATATTTTTGTTAATTCACGAAGTTATCTTGTCCAAACGTTGACTGTAAAAAAACATTATTTTTAGGTAAGTACATTTTCAACAACGATTCAAATGAATAAAAAATAAACAGCATACTCACTCAGTTTTTCACAAAACACTAACAAAATAAGTCAAAAGTAACCATTAGTAAAACAACAGTATAAAACACTGGGTATAGACAATTAAACAATACACACTTTTTTCTCATATAACACAGGACTAGGGAACGATTTGGATATACAGCGCAGTGCTATTCTATATTCCGGAAGCCGAAATACACCCATAATGCCAAGAATCACAGAAAAACCACACTTCTCGCATATTCTGAACATGCTTATGTTAAAATTAATGGAATGGATTTGGATGGAATACCTACTGCTTAATTAACATCGAAATAAATAGTGGAACGAATCAAACAGTTTTACATGGTCTTCAAAAAATGATGACAAAAAAGTATTAAGAAAAAAAAAATAAAGAAATAGTAGCTCCCTGTATAATAACTGTCTACCTCCTAATAAAACCGTGGTGGTTATAAACACGAGTCATCACGGTACAGTCGGCAAATGAAGTCGAGTAAAAGTAACACTTTCATAAATCAATAAAAATTATTGTACCTACACAATTCGATAAGTAGGTACTTACACTGTTATTCAGTATTTCAATAGCTAAGAATAAGAAAAAACTAAATAGTTCAAGAATTTGTGTTATTTTATTTTTTCCTCTCAATTATTTTTTTTAAATATTGTGTTCAATTATCAAGATTTTAAAACTAAAGTATACCTAAATAGATTTTTGATGCTAGCTGTACCTGATCAAATCAAAAATTAATAAAATATTTTTTTTTTAACAAGCTTTATTATTTGTTAATAAAAAGAAGTAAAAAATAATTTTATTCCGATTGGAAATAATAGACGAATCCCCTCACCCTCTTTTTTTCTCTTTTGCTGTTAAAATGTAACACGCTTTTATTTAAAAACTATTCGTCTATTATTTCCAATCGGAATAAAATAATTTTTAACTTTTTAGTTCTTTTATAATCAAAGCTTGTTTTTTTTTCGTTTATTTATTTTTTACCTTTTACTACATACCTATACCCTGGATATCATCTAGCACCAGAGTCCTTAACAAGACGAATCGAACGAGCCCAAACTAGATGGGGTTGCGTTGTTTTATTACTGAGTTCCCATGGCCACCTTCCGGCTACATCGTCAGACCCAGAGTCCTCAAACGAGCCCAAACTCGATGTGGTTGTGTCGTTTTATTACAGAGTTCCCATGGCCACCTTCCGGCTCCATCATGAGATCAGCTCCATGTCATAATAATATTGCATTCTCAACCGATTTATACCTACATATATGCATACAAAATTTCAGGTCACTCGGAAACCGGGAAGTGGGTCAAATTTTACTTGCTAGATTTCCTTACAGATAGACACCAGGACAGGTAAAACTAAAAAAAATAAATAAAAGCTTGTAAAATCACGACAATATGTTTTTGCAAGAATGATTGGTAAAATTCCTAACAATCCCGAGTTCGGGACATCACTAGCCAGTAGTCAATATACTCTCATTGACTACGATCTATACGTATACCTACACGATGGATAAATCAATGGGCCCTGAAGGGAAACGACTTCAAATCCTTATTTTACTTAAAGGAAACCTACATTTATTTTTTTTAAAAGAAACAAAACTGTATTCACATATTTCTCGACAAGCTTACCTAAACCTGGAATCGAACCAGCTAAAAATTCAAAAAATGAACACTCGCTATTTTATTCTACTAATCGATAGGATAAAATCTCTCTAATAAACATTTGGTCTTAGCAATAAAAAAGATCATGAAATCTAACATTTATTTTATTTTATCATCAATTCTAATATGAAGGATACGTAAACATGAAAGAAAATTATTACTTAGCAAGACATTAATACTTGAACTATTTAAAATTACAATTTTGTTACACTTTAATAATTAACTGTTAAAGTTGTTCGAAATGAGACCCCTCCTTATGGATCACAGTCTTTTTTGAAATTCACTTCGTGTAGCCTTCAGTGTGAGAAAGTGATGAAGCTATACAGGACGTGTAGCTCCATCTCTTTCCCACACTCAAGTAAGATACTGCTTTAAGAGGTGGTGGTCTAGCTCCTGCAGTGTTGTGGTGTATGCTCCTAATAACATTTTCTACCTCAACCCTTAGCTTATTTTACTTTGAATTTTTGACATTTATGATGAATTTTATTTATATTATTAGTGTGGAATGTTTTGTAAATTGTCTTCTATGGGCTTAGTTACCCGACATCAATGAATTTTAATTTAATTTTTAGCTCTTCTACAGTCTCATAGACTTTTTGTAAATAACATTATTTACATGGCCCCATAAAAAATAGTCCATAGGCGTCAGGTCTGGGCTTCTTGCAGGCCATTTAATCGCCCCGTTTGTACCTACTTATCCAGACATTTAAATTTTCATATTTTTTCAATGTGGGTGCACTAGGTATCTAATGTTTCTTGGAGAAATTTTATCTTTAACATTGACTGTATCGACGCGAGTAGCGAGAGAAAATAGTCGATTCCCGGTTTAGGCAAGCTGGTCGAAAAATCTGTGAATGCAGTTTTTTTTCTGTTTAAAAATAAAGGAATGTTTCCTATAAGTAAATTAATCTATCTTAAGAGCTTTTACGACGTACGGCATTTCATACAAACTTTCAAGTCCTTGTTTTTCGAAATGAATAAACCGATTTTAATGAAACTTCATACGCATAAGCAGGATGCATGCATAGGTCTAAAAAGTTAGTTCTGAACATTTTCGAAATGTCTTATTTCAAAAAAGATAATTGGAAATCTCCGTTTCTATGGAAAATTTAAAATCGGTCGAATTTAGCTGTAACACTATCGATCGTTCGAAAATGTTCTTAACTAACTTTTTGGACGTATGTATTCTGCCTAGGCGTATGAAATTTCATTAAAATCAGATTGCTGTTCACATTCTTTCGCATTCGATTCTACATTGCGAGTACCGGTTGACACCGATTGATCGGCAGCGATAAAATTAATTGCTAAAGGTAATCTTTGAGAGTGCGTCTTTAGTCTTGCTTGACCCTAGTGTCTGAGCACACGGATCAGCAAAATGCTCTCTCGAGCAATTTTCACTGCGTAGCATAACGTAATTTTCGTTGATGAAGAACTAAATCGCAACTAAAATATTGTTGCAAATAGGGTAAGTATTGCTACACTTTTTGAACAGGGGCAAACGCACGCCTCTGATAATTATCACTTGCAAGCTATTTTCGACTCTATTTCAATCGCTATAAAGTTCATTGTCAATCTATCAATGAAAAATGCTTGAGCATTTTGTTGCTCAGTGTGGACTGACCAACTAAAAATATTTGCCAAAACTGTTACTATTTCAAACTTATTACTATTTATTTCTTTGTTAGTTAAGCAGCCAAAATCACTCAAAAACTGAAAACTCAAAAAATAAAACAACACACTGGTATTTTATATTCTATAATACAAGTTCAACAAATCTATACAATAAATGATTGATTAATACTCTGTAAATTTAGGCTGGAAGCACACTAAAGTCGCATTGGAATAATTTATAAAAAAATATTTAGTGCCGACAATTTAACAGTATAATATGGATATTTATGACACCAAATATTTGAGTATGGCGCCAACCACTTTACTGAACTTCCAACCTTACATATTTGAATAATTTTATCACATTAAATAACGGGATCATTCGCTGTAACAGTTAAAATAAATGTTTCTGGGAAGTGGAATGTATTCGTTAACTGCTTTAGTTGAAAAATAAAATTGCACACTGAAAACTGTAAGGCCGTGTATACACCAGGCAACTACTGACGCACAACAAATTACTATCAACATTTAAAGAAAAAAGCACTCGTTTTTTGAAAATCGCGTTGTTTGTGACCATTCTACACGTTTAGAATCATCACATTACCTTTTCAATATGTGAGCGGTTTAATCCTTTATTTTTGGATATGAATTAACCGAAGTAGCTGTAAATCAACTACTTTTAAGACAACACATTGTCGTCATTTCAGCGACAGAAAATGTTAAGCGTCAAATGTTGCCAAGAGAATAAACGGTTGAATGTGGATGGATGGTCACATTAGTAGTTAGTTTGTAACGTTGGTACACAGCTGGCTTATATACAAGTGCCGTCTGATGCACAGACAACGATATCATGCAATAAATTAGTTTTAGCGTACCAAGTCGTCGGGGTTGAACATGCCCTGGAACAAAGAAAAAATAATTAGATTTTAATAGTTTGGGTCAATGTGACACCCTGTGTGTAAAATTTCTACATTTTAATTTGTATGGTGTACAATAAAGAGTGTTCTATCAATCTATCTATCAATGCTGCGCCGACGCGACGTAAGTAAATTGAGATAAGGGCAAGAGAATGAAGAGTTTAAAGGGTCAGTGCAGTAGATATTCGACAACAGGTTTAGGGGTGCCCCGCACATGGGCCACAAAACCGCCACCGAGCGTTATCCGCCGGTAATCGCTTATTGTGGCGGCGTTTGTGGCCCGTGCATAAACTAATATACAGGGTGTGGCGTAAATAATGGATAATCCTGTATCTGGGAATGGAGGACCCCAAGCCCTATAATATAAAAAATTCTCAAACCCGAGAGTAATTTATTTTTCATTGCCACCTTTAGTCACTTCCTCGGCCACCGTATTCACAAATGAAGGAATTTTCACTATCTGATTTCTGCAAATAAATTACTCTCGGGTTTGAGAATTTTTTATATTATAGGGCTTGGGGTCCTCCATTCCCAGATACAGGATTATCCATTATTTACGCCACACCCTGTATACAGGTGGTACAAATAGAAAACTACAAAAATCACTATTCGGACCACCCTGTGCCACACACTTATTATGGTTGTTGGCATGTTTCGGCCCAGCCGAGCGGCAAAATATACATTCGATTTTGCCGCCCGGCCTGTGCCGAATCATGCCGACCCGAACATTGAATAGCGATTGGCTGTTGCGCTACGTGCCGTAGGTTCGATTCTCGCACAATCGCACCGAACTATTGTGTAGCCTAGGGATTTTTTTTATAAGAACTATTTGTGTTTGTTAACGCACCCACGACATGAAATACGTTTCCAATGTACGATAGTTTTTTTATACAGAAAACATAATTATTTGAAGTATAATAGCATAATCAGCCTATAACGTTCCCATTGCTGGGACACAGGCCTCCTCTCTGTGAGAGGGAAATATTTGATGATACAGTTGATATGCATTCAAATCCCTTCTTTTTCGTTTTGATTCGCGATTTTTAAACTGTGCACATCAATTAAACTAATCGTCCAAGTTTAGGCCATAGATGGACATAAAACATGAAATTTCGCACACGGATAGATCATGGCCTGGGTTAGGACATATGAGTCTTTCTATCCCGGTAGTATGTCTTGTTAGATAAGGTCCGACCTCCACAAAGGCGAAGCCGCGGGCAAAAACTAGTAAAATATTTACCTTAGCACGTCGGAGGATGGAGTCCTTGCTAGCATCATACGGATGGTCCTTTGAGGGAATCTCAAGCACAGCGGGTACAGGGGCGGTATGGCCATCAATCACGTGCCGGATCAGCTCAGCCACGTTCTGGTTGATCAGGATGATGTCAATGTCATCTCGCTTGATGAAACGCTTGAAGCACTCCTCGATTTCGCTTACTGGAGTATCTGTGGGATGTAGTCATGAAGGATTTAATACCATTCTTCATTCTCCACTTCCGCTATGTAATAGGGGGCGAGCCTATTGGCATCTACTGGGCACAAGTGCAGACTTGTAGTTACAAATTATTGATTTGAAAAATCATAACATTTTTTAGGGTTACACACATTTATATCTGTAATTTGTATGGTGTACATGGTAAAGACTATTCTATCTATCTATAAATAAAGTCCAATAAATAATTTATGGTTTTTAAATCCCGGGATTTAAACATCATTAAAATTATTCCGGGATTTTAGAGGAGGTATTATATACTCCATGTTACTTCCTTCCTCGATGTTTAGGCAAATTAGCACTACCTATTCCTATCACTGTTGATCACAATGAATCCACACAGTTGTGTTTGTAAAGAAAACTTAAAAACAAATGTTCTAATCCTAAAAACTTCACAGTATCTACATAGTTGAAGCCCGATTCAGGCACGCAGCATTAACAATCTCACTTACTACACAACATGCACAGGAAATAGATAGATAGATAGAATACTCTTTATTATGTACAGTCACGAGCATTAATATGTATACAATTAGCACAATTCAAAAGCGATTTTCTTGTGGAATTACGATGGCAACTTTGAGATAGGACCTCTTTCTTAACAGTATAGGTTTCAAAATACTATGTTCGTAACCACATAAAATAACAATCACTACAGTAGGAGAAAATGACTTTTAAAAGTTGCTTAGTGTATACAAATTAGTGCTCGTGACTGTACACGATAAATATTACAGATACAAAAGTATATTTTTTACAAGGGGCTAAATAATAGTCCCTAAATATAATCTATACAAATATATAAAATTGAAGTGTCGGTTTGTAAAGTCAAAATAACAAGTTTTTACTAAATGCTTAAGAAAGTATATAAGGTATCTACTTATAATAAAAAAGTAATTTTTAAATTTTTTTTCTGTCTGTCTGTTTGTTCCGGCTAATCTTAGAAACGGCTGGACCGATTTTGACGGGACTTGCACTGGCCGATAGCTGATATTACGGGGAGTAACTTAGGCTCCTTTTATTTTACAAAAATAATTAGAGTTCAGCGAAAAAAATTAAAGCCCATGAAATTATGCACAAAAAGTCGGATTTGAAGTCACAAAGAACACTAGGCACAAACGAAGTAATAGCGCGGGCAGGCGATACAACGCGACGGGGGTCGCGGGACGAGGGAGTTTTATTAAAATGTGGCTGGTATTTTAGTATAATATATTGTGTATCTTACGACCTCCACGCGAACGAAGTCGCGGGGAACAGCAAGTAACATAATATAGGGGGGGGGGGGGGGTTTAAATAATGCTATTTATTATTATGAAAAACTATAAAATATGAAAAACACATTTCCTGAACTGGGGATTGAACCCAGGACCCCATTCTCAGTAGTTGCGCTGGCAACAATTATAACATAGAAGCAGTCAAGTGAAGGATTTAAGTCTTTCTATAAAAAGAAAGCAAGTGTTTCCAACTAATTTCAGGAACAATTCATCCATTTCTGTCAGAGATAGTATTCATTGATATTGGTGAGTAAATAATAACATTGGGATAAAAGAAAATTGAATATGAGAATTATATATATATATATTCTGATAGCTGTTTTGACATTCACTTGCCTTCATGACCTTGAAAGCTAATAAAATATCATCGTTTTATCAAAATAAGATGACATCTAAGATTTACAATGCCAATTAGCATGTTTCACAAAAATTTTAAGACATTTATATGAAGTGTACTCATGTATGACATAATGGGGTGTCAATAAAAAACTGTAAACTTAGAAATTTTGTAAGGTTTACAATTACAATTAATTTCAAATCCAGGAGAGAACAAATATCAAGTAAATGAAAGGAAATGGCTAGTTTTTATCGTAATTGCCTTAATTTTCAAACACTTTTAAATATTTTTTCACAAAACATTTATTTCGGGTTAGGCCTTGATGACATCACTATGACGACTATATCTACCTGGACTACCTTACTAGGCACTAGGATTACTTTTGGATCAGCTCTAGTTTTGGAGTTATTAAAAAGAAAAAATTTGTATGAAAAAAAAAATCCATTTGTTATTATTATTCAGAATAAAAAAAACCTTCTCTTGATTATTTTTTGTACGTTTTTCCTTTGGATTATCTCTCATAAGAGCCCAGCAGTAATCAGCCATCATGTGAGTATCCCATCTACCCTGGTACCGATCCTCAATGACTTTTATATCTTGATGAAACCACTGTCCTTGTTCTTCACTTGTCACACAGGTTATGTGGGAAGCAGTCCAAATGGCTGTGTATGTAAAGAACCTTGATGCTCATATTACCTCCCAAGTTTTGAAAAGATAAAAGTATTTGGTTTACAAGAATTTCATAATTGTCTGCCTTATGATTACCAAGAAAAAAATTATTCACCAAGACAGTTCCGTTCCACGCAGCGAGTTCAGTTTCGTTCACAGAGTGCGAAGTTATCATCTTTAACTAACTGTATTATCTGAGGACCGTCAATTCCCGCCTGACTGTATTCCAGCCTTGAGTTTTGCTGTACTTAAAGCTGGAAATATCCTTGTGATGTATAAGTGTCTATATGGTATCTGGTAAGGTGTAGTACGTAGGTACGGTACGGGGACACTTTCGAAATGAGGTACAGGTCTTCTCGCTGATGGTACATCAGGATAGGACCATTTATTTATTTATTTATTTATTTCATCTTTTCACACTTAAAAAAGTACAAAGGCGGACTTAATGCCTTAGGCATTCTCTACCAGTCAACCAAGGGTGGTGAAGAGATTAGATGGCAGGTGCTCTGTTAGGAATGGGACAATTTGTACATAAATAAGTTATAAACTTATAATACACATACATACATATTTACTACAATATATACCTATATTATATATATACATTATATACAAATTTAAGAGAGAGAGGTTTTGAGATGACTCTACGCTATTTATTTTGAAAATAACTCTGCAATCTCCGCTTAAATGCATACCGACTGGTGGCCGTCCTGATGTCAAGAGGTAGCGCATTCCAAAGAAGAATGGACTGAATATGAAAGGAAGAATGAACAAAGTCAGAAGTATGAGAAGGACAGAGTAGGAGAAGATTGTTAGAAGAACGAAGATTCTTAGCGTGTGAAGAACATAGATATTGGAAGTGAGACACTAGATAAGAAGGAGGAGTGGGAGAGTTAAGAAGGGAGAAAAGCGTGGTCAAAGCGAGCAAATTTCCTCTCTGGCGAATGGTCATCCATTTGAGCTCAGACCTGTAGCTCGACACATGGTCATATTTGCTTCAATTTTTACGACTTATGCAGATGATCTTAACCAAACAGAAATAACAGCTGTCGAAGTGCTTTCGTTCAAGGCTTGTATTGATGCTCAATACTTAAGTTGAAGTAAGCAAAATATGCTTTTTTCACAAACTCTGTTAAGGGTTTTCGTTATTTCTCAAAGGTATATTCGTCGCAAATATAAAAAATGCATGTGGGTTTGTCAAGCAACATCTTGATGAGCTCGCCGCAGTGCAAAAATAAAGAAATTGTAGAAAATACAAAACTTGACAACTCGATGTAACGAAATTTTTAAATTGTGGGTAATTTTTAAATTAGAGCTGATACAAGTATTACAGTTGTAGGTATGTCATTAGAAAAAGGTTCAAAAATAATATCTAAACAAATTTTAACCACACCAAAAAACGGTTTTTATTTGTCGGCCAGTGTAATGATTCTGTGGAATTATAACAGCCGCGCGGGTCGATCCATCAAGTTAAGCTATCCTTGCCGAGGTTGGTCCGTGCATGGCCGTGCGTGGCACCATCTTTACATACAGAGACTCTCCCGTGCCTCAGAAAGCACGATAAGCGGTCCCGGCTGTCATTCGTGGATCTTTGACAGTCGTTATGGGTCATCAGAAGCCCGAAAGTTTGACAACCAGTCTTACCAAGGGGTATCGTATTACCCAGTTATTGGGTTGTAGAGGTCAGATAGCCGGAGTCCGGCTAAGTTTTACTTTACCTGCCGTCGAGTTGGGAGTCCATATTTTTTTTACAGAAAGATCATATTAATAGAAGCCCCCTCGTAAAGTTTTAAGTTGCGCAGATAAATGGTTTACGAGAAAAAAATAATCAAAATCGTAAAAATTTAGCAATATCTTGTCACTTTTGACATATTGTCTCGCCTTTAAACGTTTCGTTTTACGTAAGGTCAACGTACTAAAATGTTTTACTTCTTATTAATGATGAAATAAACACGCATTGTAGTGATTTAGATACATTTTACGAATATTTCATTATAAAACATATATTTTGCTGAATTAAGTTAGTGCTATTAAATTAACACTTATAAATAATTTACCGATTATTGCCGGTATGTGAAACCAAACGTAAAACAACGCCATTTTGTGTTGTCACTGTCAAGTGTCACTTCACATGGTCACAGAACACTAATACTTCTGTACATGGTCGTCGTCCTGATAGTCAACGTATGTCCCTAGCAGTTGAGAGCGTTTACGTATAAAATGAGAACTTAGGATGCAAGAGCGAGTAAAGCGAGTTTGGGACTTGGGGCACCCCGACTCGGACAGGTTAGGTTAGAAGTGGTTATTTTTTTTTAAACCACTCAGAAGTAGGAGCCCCGCGAAGCGGGGCTCCGTCGACCACGCCTTACTTCGAGAAATATATTATTGACCTTGATGCCCTTGACCTCAGTTTGTCAAAAGGTAATATTCCAAGATTTGACTATATTTTGGTTTAACTTTGACTTTTGGGGTGTTGACCTTGACCTTGAAAGGGTCATTGATCTTATTATTGTTTGGAAACGAATTTAGACCAGTTACGTGGTTTTTTTTTAGTTATAGGTAGTGCAGAAAATTTGAGTTAGGTTAGAATATTAAAAAAATCATATCTTAAAAAGGGGGGGGCTGTGCAATTTTTCCTTCATAGGGGAGGTTCTACACCCCCCTCCCCCCTCCCCCGCCCCATCCCCTCCTTAAATCGACGGCAGGTAAAGTAAAGTCGTACCGTCAGTCCATGTAAAATACTGGTATTCAGCTGCATCCGGTTAGATTCGAAGCTGACCCCAACATAGTTGGGAAAAGGCTAGCCAGATTGATTGTAATGATTCTATAGAATTAGTTTTCAGATGAAGCTTAAACTTGCCCATTTCTATTTTTATTATTACAGAATATTGTAAAACAAATAAAGAACATATATTTTGTAAAAATTTAAAGATCAATAAAATGTACAGCTTCAAGCGCAGATAAACCTAAGTTCCATCTAGGTATATCTTAGCCTCTTTTTATGGATTTTATGTAATTAAAATATATAACTATTGGAACATGAAACTTTGTTTTCTGGTAGTAAGAAACCAACACTTACTTTTGTCAACCACCATGAAGTTGGGATGTCTGTTTTTGTTGATTTCACCGATCCCGCCCAGCAGGAAACCAACGCAGGTGTCCTGGAATCAGATATACGTTTCTAGTGTAAATAACGCACTAATTGCATGATTTTTTTTTATTTATTTGTCAAACAACGACATGGCAATATTGGTTGCACGATTTTCTTACCTCGTCTCCGATGACGCTGATTAGCTTTCCCTTCATTGCTAGCGCGATCATCGACATGATTAGTGTTTTTCTTGATTTTTATCGTTTTTATAGAAATAATGTGAACTGTAACAAGGGCTCGTCACCTGACTTGAATAAATTTTTTGCGGCGTTCGGTTGGTACGTGTGGGACAGATGGTTTCTTGTGTCAAAAAACTTAGAAAAAAAAAACAACAAAATTCGCTTATTCTGGGTAGTCTTACTGATAACAACTTGACGTCATTTTACCGATTAGAAATTAGTTTCCTAAACCTTTCTGCATCTTAGTTTTGCATGAAAGATTTTGCTTAACACGTTCGTGGACAGTACTATCTCAGGTTGCAGCTACTGAGACACTACTTTTTTTCATACATTGGCCACGGGCGTAGTGTCACAACGCATGGTTAAAAAACCATATGATATGACAGAACGGTTAATGTGAACTGCGATCTCCGGCATCGAAGAGTCACAATGAGGTACAGTAGATGGTTGCTTGGAGCCAGCGTCCAGACGTGAATTGCTTGCAAAGAGAGATGCAAATAGATTTGCTTTCTCACCTGCAGAGTAAGCCAGCGACCCATCAGTTTTCATCATTGGAGGTAAAGTGGGTTGACAGAAATTCGCTTCAGCCGCATTAGATAGGGACCAGAACTGTTTACTACCCGGAGGGTGCGAAGCCAGCTTGGCCCCAATACGTCCGACATGGTCAAAACGTGCCCCACGTAAAACCCGCTTGCAGAACTTGGCGGCAGAATTAAAAGCTCTCTTCCTCGCACGAACCTTACGCGCTCTAACTTTGCGGTCGCGGGCCTTGATCCAGGCTTGGTATGCAGACTCTTTCCGGGCCTCAGCGTGGGCACATTTTGCATTATACCAAGGCCGAGATTTATGACCGAGCGGGATGTCGGAGAATGGAATAAAATACTCCATCCCCTGCCGAATCACGTCCGCAACCACGTCAGCACAGCACGAGGGGTCACGCGAGGAGAAGCACACTTGCCGCCAAGGATAAGACGCAAAGTTTTCTGGTACGGGAACAACCACTCTTTATGATGGGCGTTGAAGTCCCCCAGAAAAAAGAGCTTCGCTGTTGGGTACCGCGGCTGGGCTACGTCAGTCGACTCCACGAGGAAATTAAAGAGCGCTGTTGTCTCCTGGTCACCGCTGTGCGATCGGTACACGCCGATGTAGAGAGATTTCTCCACGCCAGTGTCCACAAGTAGCCATATGGCAGAAAAACCCGATTTCTCAAAGCAACGGAGACAACGACAACAAATGTCATCGCGGACGTATACACAGACCCCAGCTTGTTTCTTAAACCTGTGTTCAAGAGAGTAACCCGGGTAGTTGAGGCAAGACAGACACGAACACATAAAACATGATTTATAGTCTGCATTATGTTTTTGTTCATGTAGTTTCCGAACGAATTAATGCTGTCACAGGATACCAGTGTTCCAGTTTCACAACTTGAATATCTTTAGCTTAGCTTTATTCATGTGTCTTTGTTGCACCTTTTCAATGCAGATCTTTTGTCTCTGTCTTTATGACATTTACTTTCAAGACGCTTCGTATCTCCGTAAGGAGTGAATGTATTCTGTGCTTTGTATTTAGGTTTTTTAAATTGCAAAGCAAATCGCACTTCGTAATCGTAACTTAATAGCACATTGGTTTGTTATGAACGAATTATTATAGTAGATTAAAATTAAGTTAATTAGACGCTCAAAACAATGTTGAATATACAAAACTACGGTAGTAGTTCTGAGGACGAAGAAGACAATGAAACCGAGAATATCAAAGGAGAAAGCAACGAAAAGTTACTAGCGCATCTGAAACCAGTTGATACTAACTTCTCCGTAGCTAAATCAATGCAAATATGCGCAGCACCCGTCGTTATGCCAACAGTAAGTATCATTACTTCATATAGTACCTATTTGAACATTAGAAAAAAAAATAATAATAATTCGTCAATGTGTGTGTTATTCTACTTAAGATTTGACGGTGGTTTAGTGGTTTGGTGTTTAGAAGCAATAATACTTGCGTTACGGGTAAATATGTTATGCATGTTTACAAACAAATAAGGTTATTTTGTGAGTAATGTACAGACGCCAGCAGGTCAGGCTATCCGAGACTGTAAAATTTTCTCAATCAATCTTGAACCTAATGCTATAGCAATAAAGTTGAAAATCTATTAAAGAAATTTGACAGATTGTAGTAGCTTGATGTGCTGCCGTCCATACAATCATTGGTATAAACTAATTTTGTTCTGAATAAGTCCATATTAATTACATTTCATTCTTTAAATCAGGGTTTTTCAGTACATATTATTGTGTCTAAAACTAGATGTTTGATATCTGATTATATTATGTCAACCAACAATGTGACTGCAAGTTAAACATTTCAATAACAACTACTATTTTTCTATTCCAGAACAGTGATGACACTAGAATACTATTACCAAACAGTCAAGAGTTAATGCACAATCCTAAGTATGAAGAACTCTTTGCTCCCTCATTCGGACCAGAGAATCCATTTCAAACACAACAAATGAGGGCTAATAGAAACATGTTATCTGGCTTTGTAGAAAAGGCACATATCAGTGACTTCCAGTTTGAGAATCAAAGGAGAACATTTACAAGTTATGGGCATGCTGTGGACCCGTCTACAGACGGTGATACGGGTAGTGGGGATGCTATAGTAGGTAAGTAGTCAATGACATATTAAGGCCAATATTACGGAACCTCACTCATGACTCGAGCATTACTTAAAATTAGTTTCAACTAATCCAATGGATTTAATCTAGTTGTAAGTATGCTTGAGTTTTTCTTTAACAGCCCAGCCCAGCTAGAATGGTACATTAGCCATAATATCTGCTGCATGTCAGAGTTCCAAAGCATGTGAAAAGCAGTGACAGTAAATAGAGAGGAGATTGAAAATATACATGGAAGGTCCCTTCCTCTGAAATGATAGAGAGAAAAGAACACTACATACTTACTTCCATAAAATCATGCCGTCTTCCCATGGGGGTGGGCAGAAACTACAGAATGCCACCTGCTACGATCCTTACATACTCCTTTTGCCACAACTACTATGCCAGGTGTATAATGTACTGTTCCTGCTCAGGGGTCAGATAGGAAATGTCGACTCAATAGCTTAAAAAATAATAATAACATGACGTGTAAAAGTGATTCTGATATCCTATTTACAGAATAAACAATTTAATTTCAATTCATTACCTTTCTGAAGAACATCACTAATAAGAGCTTATTGGTATTGAGTGGATATCTTTCTAGGGCAAAAAATAACATAATGACCAATAAATTACTTCCATTTACAGTATCAGCGATGGTGGCGCCTCCTGAGGAAGCATTAGGCAAGTCAGTGTTTGAGACAATTAAAAAGAGACCCCTTGACAAGAAGAAGAGGACCAAAAATGATAACCCTGAGGATATTACCGGGTTCCTAGGACCCTGGGGAGGATATGTGGGGGAACAGAGGTAGGCATTTTATCTTATAATTTATCTAGCTGAACCTTTGTTTCTTTCATTTTATTTTTTTAAATTTTATAATTAACTATACTCCATTTAAATTAAGATTAGCAATGTAAACAAACCATTTTTACAGTCCGTTCATCTGTTTTGACTTCTATTCCGTAGACCTAAGGATGACATTAAAAGCAAAAACGTGGTTTCCTTACCAACTATTTACTGTAGGTGCCATTTGTCATGCCACCAACGCAATAGAAGTTAAAATCAGTTGAACGGACTGTAAAAAAGGTTTAGTTAAATTTCTAATCTTATTACAAATGGAGTTTATCTGACTGACAGACATTGTCCTGTACAAATTTCAATAATTCATACATAAAAGGATGTTAATGTTTCCGAATTTATAATTTTCCCAGCAACTTTCAAATTTTTCTTTCCGTATGAACCTGGTTCGGACTATTATGAACATTTTAAAACAAAAATTTGTCAAATCGGTACAGTCATTCTCAAGTGATGCGCTTACCAATGAACAGCATTTCATTTTTATAAGAGTTGGTGGTACTTTATCCACATTGCAATCTAATTTATTAGCTAATAAGTAATTTAAATATAACTTAAAACTGCTAAGTAACTATAAAATTAAGAAATCATCCAATATTGTTTGTTTTATTCACTTTATGGTTCTTCGATAATTTTACTCATAATATTTTAGACCCTTTAGAGCCTTATAGGAGGAAATGCTTTCTTATCTAATGCCTGTCTATATTATTATTGTGTGAGAATCCTACATGATAAATGTCAAGTAAAAATAAGTAAAAATAATAAATGGTTAAATAAAAAAAAAATTAAAAAAAGAGATTTTGAAAATGAATTAATGCTACCAAAATAATAGTTGCTAATAAAGCCAACATTATGTTGGACTAAAACTAAATTGACAAAAAGGCAGCTTACATACTAAAAATTGGTGTGCGGCATCATGAATTGCACATGGCGCAACATCATAATAATATAATATAATTGGTGTGCGGCATCATGAATTGCACATGGCGCAACATCATAATAATATAATATAATTGGTGTGCGGCATCATGAATTGCACATGGCGCAACATCATAATAATATAATATAATTGGTGTGCGGCATCATGAATTGCACATGGCGCAACATCATAATAATATAATATAATATGCATGTATTCTATGTTATTAACTTATTATCATAACAATATAGAATAAGTTTTTTTTTTTATAACAAGCCATTCACCCTCCCAATGTCAAAAAAATGTCAAAATTCCATAAAATTTTACATATTTGCCCTTTGGGGGATCAATTTTCAAAAATTCTTCCTTATTGCTCATTTTCGGTATATAAGGAACTCTTGTGCTTCTAAACCCAGCGGTTTAGGCTGTGCGTTGTCTGTCAGTGAATTGAAGTTTTTTTTTTTTTAATAAAAATTCATGATACTTTCAGGGTGATGAGGCCAGAAGGTGACGAGGCTAAAGAATTACAAGAGATTGTCGCCAAGAGACAAAAGAAAGGCAAAGTTGATGATGACAAACCTTTGGAGGAGAAATCTATATTCCATAGTGAGTTATAATGTTTATTGCATGCCATGAACACTATCTTTGATGTTAACAACATAATGACCAAAATGAGATAAATAGTTTTTCTCAACCATTTTGTTTTATAAGTACTTTATCTATTAGAAACTACATCTATAATTATTTTGATGCGGTGTTCACCATCATTTAGAGCCTTAGTTCCCAAAGTGGTCCAGGTGGACCCCTAGGGGTCAACGCAGCCAACGCACATTCATATTTTTTGTCGAGTTTTGGAAATATGGTACTAAATCCGTGCGAAGCAGGGGTGGGTCGTTAATAATTAATAAGACTTAATTTCCACTGGATGGGTCGTGTATATCCAATGTATAAAGTAATCTTTCAGCAAGTTTTAGTTTTGTACAATATCCATTATAAAATTCTCCTAAACAACATTTTTCTGTCTTCATCTGTTTCAGTTGACAACCCGACAGACTACCAGGGCAGATCGTGGATCACTCCGCCGCGCAGTGAGACACAGCTGCGAAGCGACACGCCGCCTGATAAGTGCTTCCTGCCTAAGGTATGTTTCTGTCATCCTGACAACTAGATGTGTAAACTTACGGCTGAACCCGATAACCTATCTATCACCAGTTTTGGCATACTGGAGATAGAAAAACCTATCCATCTATGGTTTTAAAGTCCCAATAATCTATAAGAGATTATGGAATCTTACCGGCCTGACAGATAGAATTATACTGTCTACCATCAATAGCAATCTGTTTTTTACTGAAAATAGGTTATTGGGTTCGGCCGTTAGTCTGTAGACGTTTCTATGGTCTGTTCCAAAATCTGATCTAAGTGTAAACAAACAATATTCAAGTTAAATTATTACCCAAAGAAAATCTCTCTCTCTCTCTTAATTCTAAAGGGAATTAGTAACACATTCGTCTTTTAGAAGGATTCAATTTTATATATCACCCTTTTTTTCCAACAATTATTGTTTGAATTGCATTATTAAAACTGTAATTGCAAAATCATCGACAAAGATTGAGGTAGTAAAATTAACCTCAATATTGTCACTAAGTAGCTCGCGTGTGCACGCGTCGGCGTCGCTCTATCAGGTTAAGCTACGCTTGCCGGGGTTGTCCGTGGATGTGTGACCATCTTTACATACCGAGACTCCTCCGTGCCTCGGAAAGCACGTTATTTAAGCCGTTGGTCCCGGCTGTCATTCGTAGATCTTTGACAGTCGTTACGGGGCGTCAGAAGCCCGAATGTCTGACAACCAGTCTTACCAAGAGGTATCGTATTACCCAGTTACTGGGTTGTGGAGGTCAGATTGTCAGTCGCTCCATGTAAAATACTGGTATGCATCTGCATCCGGTTAGACTGGAAGCCGACCCCAACATAGTTGGGAAAAGACTAGGCAGATTGATATCGTCACATGAAAAACATCATTATGGTGATTTGAAAGTACACCTTCGGGTTGAAGTACTCAAATAATCAAATTAAAGCACTCAATTTGTAAGTGGCAGTACAGATCGGCATCCACAGATATATTTTCTGATCCATTTGTTAACATTTTCATCTGGCACTTTTGAAACTGACCGTAGATAGTATGAAAACTTAGCCAGTAGATGTTTCTGTATTCTGTTAACTCTGTCAACACTAACAAATCGTATTAGAATTGTAGGCAAAAAAGTAAGGGTATTTAGATCGACTATGGTGGTAAATAGGTTTGTTATAGGAAACTTCTGTATGGGAATTTCACAGAAACCGATTTTGGGTTTATTCTACATATTTTATTTATATGCAGTAGCAGCCCAGAGCCTGGATTTGTGCCCGGTTAAGGCTTGCTCCCTATTACATGGGACTTGAACATAACTGGCGAAATCTGGGTGTTACTATAGGTACACCTCTGCCTAACCTTTTGAGGAAAACAGTCGTGATGTTCTGTTATGTTAACGATATGCAAGCTGGTATAATTTTATTTTTCAAATACTGCCTCATGAGCGACTCTAAAGTTTGTAAAAATTAATTACTCTTACAAATAAGTTCAATTCAATATTAATTCCAGGCCCACATCTACACATGGAAGGGCCACACGAAGGGCGTGGCCACAGTGCGCTGGTTCCCAGGTACTGCGCATCTCATGCTGTCTGCAGGCATGGATTGTAGGGTCAAGGTAATGTATTCATTTACTCTTGGCGACGCATAACATACTCCTTTGATACTCTTTGGTTTTACTATTTAATATTATTGTCGTCGTTGACAACTGTTCATCTGTTTTTTTTTCTGTCATAAAATCTTGGAATTCCACAATTCATATTTGGTCCTTCGAGCCGGATAATGTTTAATACGCCGCCACAACAAGGAGTCCTTTCAAGGTAAAAGGAGCGGCAGGAACCATGTTGGCGACGCTTAAATATCCCTTTTGATACTCTTTGGTTTTACTACTTTTTATATTTTTATTTTCGTTGACAAATGTATGGTTATTTTCTGTCTGTCAAAAAATCTTGGAAAAATACAGCCTTTTTATTTTGATCTGACTCCTAGCAATTCCTCAATCCTCACTTATGTTATATCTTCTTACTATAAGTACTTGTTTCTTGAAGATATAAGACATATCGATATAAAGAGCGCCTATGTTTTAAATCAGAATTTATTTAAACTAAAAAGATACTCACCTCCTTTAGGAATTTCTATAGTGAGTGTATTACAGCTCAAATCAAATTGAGTCAACTATGTCATTACTTGTAATCAAGCCCTCTTAAACGTCTATTGGCAACCAATAATTTAAATTCTTTATTTGTGAAGCACAGATTAAAGATTTAATTTGTCTGTAAATCTTCTATGCAATAAATAAATAAGTTATTTATGCCTCACAATTAACTCGAATGCCCGTTAATATTCACAGTCCATTTAACAATATACATTACTCTCTGTTTCAGATATGGGAGGTGTACGGCGACCGTCGCTGCATAAGAACATACTTCGGGCACCGGCAAGCTGTAAGAGATGTCAACTTCAACAACACTGGAGATAAATTCTTATCAGCTGGTTAGTATACATGTCTTTTTACTTATTGGAAGCTAATTATGGTGAAAAATGTGACGTGCTGTATGCATTTTGAACTCTATTTCTTAATTATTAGAGTCCAGAGATCCAAGTTTACTACGAGTATTACAGTAATACTATTTAAGTTATGCGCCTCGGCAGTCATCGTCTATTCGTCTAATTTCGGAAATTAGAAAGCACGATAATGTTGTCTAAATAGAGCTGTTACAAGATTAACACCGGGTTACTAGAACGAAAGAAAAAAGATGTCTAAATTTAACTCATTTTAAGTGATCTTATTTATTAGCTGTTAATAATTCAGTCAACCAATCGCAACAATTGAAATGCGTTTAACATTTTTTTTGCAAATTCTTGGGTTTACTTTTGTTCCAGACACCCGGTGTAAATTTTGTTTTTAGTAATGATTTGGGAAATGACAATGGAAACTACCTTTTATGCGAATCTATACATTTATATAATTACTTGTCCTGACTGACTGATTCATCAATGCAGAGCCTAAACCGCTAGGGATACAAACTTGAAATTTTGGCAGTTGATGCCTTTTAAAATCTTATTTCTTGAGTTAATAAACTTGAAACTTGGCAGGAATACTATATTATCTAAGTAAATTATGAAATTATGTTTGTCGTTTTTTGTTTTTCTAAACTACCCCCTAAAGGGGGATGGGGGGGGGGGTCAAAGTTTTAGGTCTCGAAACTCAGTAATACATAAGACCGAAAATAAAAAATAACGCGTATCAGGGTTTTTTGAAAATCTACCCCTAACGGGATACAAAGTACGAAATCCACGCACGAAGTCGCAGGGAAGTGCTAGTCTAAAATTCTTAAATTCATTCATTCACTGACAGACAACGCACAACCTAAACCGCTGGCTCTATAAGCTTACAATTTTGCTCAAGAGTTCCTTATTATAAACAAAGGTGAGCACTGAGGCAGAATTTTCGAAAATTCATCCCCTAAAGGGGTTAAATAAGGGATGAAAGTTTATACGGAAGTTCGTCATGTTAGCCGATGGGAAATCCCATCGGGCCACTGCTTGTCAGACAATAAAACCATGTAATTTTCTCTCCCCAGCCTACGACCGCTACATAAAGCTATGGGACACAGAGACGGGTGAGTGTATATCGCGGTTCACGTCTCGCAAGGTGCCTTACTGCGCCAAGTTCAACCCCGACGAGGACAAACAGAACCTCTTCGTGGCCGGCACCTCCGATAAGAAGATTATTTGTGTGAGTACCAGAATTATATGGCCTTCACGGGTCGTATAAAGAAAGGGGAAGTCCCTTTCTACATGAATAATATATTGCACCATTATTAATAATTATTATTTACGCATCACACGTTATAGAACACTCTGTATATTAATAAATATTGTATTATGTACTATCTACATTCCATGTTACATATAAATCCTTTCAGTCGTTACTACAGAGCTGCACCCTAATTGCGTAACACACTATCAATCACAATCTGAATTATTTTGAAGCTAATCCATTGCTTCATATATTCGAAAAATTTGTCTGCTCAGCAACGTAAATAACGAAATGAATGTTGTTGAACTGTCAAAATGAAACCGATTCCTACTGTTAGTGTGTTACGCAATTAGGATGCTGCTTATAATAGTTCTTTGTATCTGTCTTTTAGGTTGCTCAGTAGGAGACGTGTGTACGGAATAATTTTCATGTTTGAAACTTACGCATTAAACGTATTCGTAGATCTTCTACTAAATAAAAATCTTAAATTCATATATTATTCACTCAAATGCACAGCCTAAACCGCTGGATCTAAACGAATATAATTTTGCACAAGAGTTCCTTATACAGGATGTACCAGAAAGGTGTGGTCAAATTTAAGGGTGTGGTACAGACCATCAAACTGAACAGCTTTCTCCATGGGAACAACATTGTAATCGCGAAAACATAATCAGCTGTCCCATACATTTGCGTCGAGGAGGTATGGATGTTTTACATGTATGGGACAGTTGATAATTTTTTCGTGATTACGATGTTGGTCCCACGGAGAAAGCTGTTTAGTTTGATGATCTGTACCACACCCTTAAATTTGACCACACCTTTCTGGTACACCCTGTATAAAGAAGGTGAGCACTAAAGAAGGATTTTTGAACATTTATTGAATTCTCTTTATCCTCAATAACATAATATAACATCACGCCTTGTTTCCCCGAAGGGTTAGGCAGAGGTGTACCTATAGTACACCCACATTTCGCCAGTTATGTTTGAGTTCCATGTAATAGGGGGCGAGCCTATTGCCATCTACCGGGCACAAAGGGGCATCCCCTATCCTCAATAGGGGATGAAAAATTGTGTGGAAGTTCATAATTCTTTCCGGTAGGAATGCCATCGGGGATACGGCTTGCCTACAGTAAAATTATGTCACCAAAACCTGTTAGACAATTACAGTTATCAGGCTTGTTTCTGTAACCATGCTCACGGTAAATGGTAACTATAAAACTGAAAGTAACTTAAAACATTTTGTCCAACAGTGGGACATCCGTAGCGGTGAGATAGTTCAAGAATACGACAGACATTTGGGCGCCGTCAACACTATCACCTTTGTGGACGAGAACAGAAGATTTGTTACCACATCTGATGACAAGAGTCTTAGGGTGTGGGAGTGGTGAGGACTATAAATAGTATTTTTTTTTATAGTAGCTATTTCCGCCGCTCCGATCGCGTGGATTCGGAAAAATCTGCTCAGAAGACATGTTTTATGAAGAAAACCAAATATCAGGTATAATATACAGGCTGACTTTGAAAATATGCGACAAACTTTAAGGAGGTGTTTTACCCACCAAGATGAACAACTTTTACTATGGGACCAACTTAAAATTCGCAAAAAAAAATTCGACCTTCCCATATAAAAGTACATACCCGATCGGGCCATTTGTTATAAGAAGGTCGATTTTTTTTTTGCGAAGTCTAAGTTGGTCCCATAGTAAAAGTTGTTCATATTGATGGGTAGAACTCCCCCTTAAATTTTGTCGCATGTTTTCAAAGTCACCCTGTATAAGTAGTTTCCCATCTAAGGGTACAAAGCCTTTTAGATGAATCTCGTGTTCGTGTCAGATGGCCGCGAACAAAAAATATTTCTGCATCAATTTTAGCAGATATCCATCTTATTCGAGTATTGCTATGCTATTGGCATGTCCTGGCGGAAACAAAATAAATAGTTGCCTCCAACACCCTGCTCGAGATTATAATTTGTTGCAGTGTTTGTCAGGATTGCATTATTAACAGTTCAACTCCTCATTTCATTAATCAGTCAACAGAAGGAAAAGCGCTAAGGTAGCCCGCGAATTTGAAATTTTCTTACGATTTTTGCAATTTGCAGCTCAGTGTCTGGGTGTATGTTGATTACAGTATGATTCGCGAGCATAACAAATATTTATTTACAGAATTATAATCATTAGAATCAATAATACAACTCCATACATTAGAATTGGCCTCAAATGTCACGATTTCATGAAATAGGCATTCAATAGGGTAATATGAACTTAGAGAATTGTATGGATGATTTTAATGATTATAATTTTATAAATACATATTTGTTACGGTCGCGAATCATATTCAAATCTGCAAAATGCAAAAAAAACGTAAGGAAATTTGAATTCGGCGGGCTACCCCGGCGCTTTCGCCTAGGTTTACCTTGAGAATACACAATGAGCTGAGTATAAGCACTTTAAGAACATTATAAATAACAGCATAAAAAGCGTCACTGTCAGGGTATGTTTATTTTTTATTCAGACAAACTCATAAACGGCGGGGTGAAAAGAATAATATCTGTAGCAGCCCAAACCCTGGATTTGCGCCCGGATAATGGCATGTCTGTTAAAACATACACGTCTCACATTCTACCCGTTATAGGGGCCTTCAATTTTATATTAATTATATTCCTTACAAACTGTGCAAGTACGCTGATTAAAGACGTGCTTTTCTTTAATTTAGAAACATGCGAGATCTATAATTACAAAGATTGTGGGTTCATGCTGTGTATGTATTTAGTTGGTAAGCCAACGTAGCTGTAAAGCCCGATGCAACACGATGCAAGTTTCTTGCCTGTAGTATACAATAAAATTGAAGCAATAAATGCCTTGCATCGTCTAAGCATTGTTTAGACCAGCCTTTCCCAAAGGGGGGCAGTAAGAGACCCAGAAAAAAATGGGGGCGTTGTGTAGAGGCTTAGGAGGCGATTTGTAATTTCATCTAGGTAGTGGTTTTTAAGTAGGTGAAAAAATTGGGGCGCTAAAAAATAATTTATTCTCAAAGTGGGCAGTAGACAAAATAAGTTTGGGAACCCCTGGTTTAGACGATGCTACTTTTATTGTTGCTCATCTTATGGTATGAAACAGGCAATTAAATCGCAGCGTGTATATCATTCTTAAGTGTCACGAAATGGCTAAATAAATAATTAATAAGTATAGGCGCTATGTTGTGTTATGTAAACGTACGTGCCGATACGAATTTATCGAGTTTTTAACCAAACACACGCGAAAAGACATGACACGAATTCTGTCTCATCATGGTTACCGGCTTTAACTAAGGGCTGATTTCACCAATGGAACTGAACGCGACCAGCTCATAAACCACGTAGTTCTGTCAGTGTCATTATTTTCTTTGGAATAATGACACTGACAGCTCTTGAATGTAGTTTAGATGTGCTGATCGCGTTCAGTTTCATTGGTGGAATCTGCTCTAAACGCGTCATTTTAATCTTTAACAATAAAATAATATAATATTAAACAATAAAAATTGCTGTGTCATAGTGATGTTTGATTATACAAAAATAAAGTATTTTTTTTTGCATTCTCAATCTTATTGTATTTAAATAAGTTGAATACAAAAGTCATGGTTATTTTCAATATTCTTCCAACAACAATACACAATTATTTCTTAGGATATCAATGTTATCATAATTTTATATTTGAATTACGTATTATTGGTATTTTTAACTAAGAATACATGAATAATGCTGACCACTATAGAAATTAAAATGAACTGTTTAATAATATTGTCAATCACATCACATGAAACGATTCACCAACTGCATTGGGCCCGCGTGGTGGAATATGGCCCACTTTCTCTCACTGAGAGGAGGCCTGTGCCCCAGCAGTGGGAACGATGTAGGCTGATCATGCTACATGAAATGAAATAACGGTAAAAGTGGGTACTTGTCTAAAATGTAATTTTATGCGTTTTTGAAGCCACTTTAATGAGGGTAGAAATAAAACATGTCAAATAAACCTTTATACAAATGAACGTGTTTAGTTACGAGCGTGCTGGTCCGTTATTTAGGACAAACAAACGCAAATCATTTTTGCTGATCATAGTGTAGTTTGTAGTTTACAAATAACATCAAAACCAGTGAATGTCAGCTTACTTAAACAACTTGAACATTCTTGTATACCGCATAATATTTACATAAGCAAATTGTGAATTCAACATGTTTGACTCAAGTTCCTTTACATCCCTATATGATTTATTACAGTCATTTGTCTCAATACAATCTGTATGGCAGACCCACTGAGAATAATCAAAATATACCAATATTAAATCTCCCACGAGGATCTGATACCAGACCTAAATCACCTATCTCGACCTTCAGTTTGACCGAAGGTCAATTGGAAAGGTCAATATCAATTGTTTTGAAAGCACATTGACAATAGTATATGTGCTTTCAAAACAATTGATAAACATGCTGAAAACAAAAGAGCTTAAGCAACAAGAAATTGTATAAGATATGAGATTTTTAGCACTTGAGGAAAAACCGGATGAAATTGACTTAATGAAAGCAGTGCCTGACCTGGACAAGATGCTTTCAAAGACAGCAATGCTATCCGACCATTGGATTTAGACCACAAAGAGATTTTCAAGGACACAGTGTCAGAATTTATCTTACCATCACCAGGAGTTGAACGATTATTACCAATAAAAACAGACATAATTATCATACATTCTCAAGCAAAAAGTTAAAAAAGCAAAGTGTTCAGCATTTGGAAAACGTTACGTTTAAAGCTAAATACCTGCTTTGTATTTTAAAGAAAAAGTTTCTTCAAGCATAGTCAGGTTTGATTTCAGTACTAAATCCCCTTGTGATTTGATTATGGACAAGTCTCATTTAATTAAAAGTCTTATGTTATTGGGAATTTCGCCTAATTCTGGAGACCACCATGGCGCCAAAAACCAAAGGGATGATGACTAAAATGTTTTTTTGGCCGTCAGGTAGATTATTAAAAAATATTGGTCACGTATTATTAAAAAATATTGGTCACGTATTTTTTTTAACGTAATCAAAAGATTACGACGATACGTTCAGTTAAAATGTGGCATGACGTCACGCCTTGCTAGATTTTATACGCAGTTGTGACATAGCGAGTCTTCACAAAAATGCGTTTTATCCTAGTAAAATTTTATTAATATGATCAAGCAAAGCATCAATCAATTTGCCTAGCCTTTTCCCAACTATGTTGCGGTCGACTTCAGTCTAACCGGATGCAGCTGAATATCAAGCAAAAAATACCTGTCTAATATTTTTTTATTATCTAACGGACTAAATATAATTTTTTTTACCCCCTCCCCAATAGGTCCCTATTAAAATTACAATGTAATCATTGATATAATCTCCAAACAAATTAATTAACCACCTCTTTTCTTTCACAGGGACATACCAGTAGATATGAAATACATAGCAGACCCCTCAATGCACTCCCTACCAGCGGTCACCGTGTCACCTAATGGCAAATGGCTGGCCTGTCAGTCCATGGACAATAAAGTGATAGTCTTCAGTGCTCTGAATAGATTTAAGATGAATAGAAAGAAGACTTTCAGTGGACATATGGTGGCGGGGTACGCGTGTTCTGTCGACTTCTCGCCTGATATGAGGTAAGGGATATTTTTCTTATTTCGAATTTGTATGGACGGCAGCACATTAAGCTACTACAATCTGTCAAATTTCTATAATAGATTTTCAACTTTATCGCTAAAGCATTAGGTTCAAGGTTGATTCGGAAAATTTGACAGTTTCGGATAGCTTGACCTGCTGGCGTCTGTACTTGCCTGCGATTTCATCCGCGTGGATGTAGAAAACGTATTACAGTGCCCGACGCGACGGTATGATCTGTTACAAAAAGTATCTGTTCAAAATGTAAACAAATGGATCAAAAAAGGTACCTGTGGAAGCCAATAGATGTTTTTCATTTGACAGTTGATGTTCATTTTATAACCTCTTTTTTGTTAATAATTTTACAATAACAATATTAAAATGTTATTTAAAAAAATAGGAAGAAGAAGTGGTGGGATATAAAGCTGAAATGTTCTAAATATAGATGAAGTGTTACTAATTAATTCCCCTTAAGGCGATAGCGCCGGGGTGGCTCGCGAAATTCAAATTTTCTTGCGCTTTATTGCAATTTGCAGGTCAGTATTAGGTTGTATGTTGATTAAAATATGATTTGCGACCGTAACAAATATGTATTTACAGAATTATAATAATTAAAGTCATCAATACAACTCTCAAGTAATTATATTGAATGACTATTTCATGAAATCTTAACATTTCAGGATTATACTAACTTAAAAAATTGTATTACTGATTCTAATGATTATAATTCTGTAAATACATATTTGTTACCGTCGCGAATCATACTTTAATCAAAATACACCCAGACACTGAGCTGCAAATTGCAAAAATCGTAAGAAAATTTGAATTTCGCGGGCTACCTTAGCGCTTCCCCTTAAACTTACGCATGTCGTAATTACAGACACAATTAGTAAACAATTGACTTTGTCAACTGACCTATTGGGATTCAAACGACACGTAAAGATTTAATGAGTAACTGCGTAAGAATTTAACTTGAACAGGGTTTGTTTACATTTTCATCACTTATTTTCTGATCAGACTATAAATACATGCGGTAGATGGCGTTATAGAAAAAGTTGGGTTTTGTAGAGGGTCGCATCGGTCACTCGGTACAGTCAGTCTGCATGCTTGAGTGGTGACATTTGAACTACGAAAACCGGCCCTCACTGCTACGAAATAAAGGCACTGTTACAATGTTACCGTGGATGTGGATTGACTGTATCTGTGATAATCTGTTTCATCTAATAGTCGACGGGTCATATAAATTACACCCGGGTACTGAACATGTTATATGTCTCCATCATCAGCCTAGCCTTTTCACAACTATGTTGGGGTCAGCTTCCAGTCAAACCGGATGCAGCTGAATACCAGTATTTTATGTGGAGCGACTGCCTATCTGTATATATGACCTTCACAACCCAGTTACCCCTTGGTAAGACTGGTTGTCAGTCTTTCGGGCTTTGACGACCCGTAACGACTGTCAAAGATTTACGAATGACAGCCGAACGGCTTACCGTGCTTTCCGAGGCACGGAGGGGTCTTGGTATCTAAAGATGGTCACCCATTCACGAACCAACCGTGGCATGCGTAGCTAAACCTGATCGATCGACCCGTGCGGCTGTTGTTACTAAGCCACAAGCCTTTTACACGTCTACAGGGTTATTTTAAATTGGCTAGCTAAACTCCGCAGATGCGATGGGTAATCGATATCTAAACATGATAAAACAAAAAATATATTAATTTGATGATTTTTGTGAGGTCATCGACCGCTGTTATTGTAGTCAGTTGAAATATCAGTTTAAAGTCTGTTTTTTGTGTAAACACAGACGTGATGGGTTGCGATATCTAAACACAATATAACATTAGAAAACAGTTTTTCTCAACTCATACTCCAAGTAACAACACTAACAGCGGTCGTTGACCTCACAAAAACATCAAATCTTTTTATTTTTTATTTTATCATGTTTAGATATCGATACCCATCGCGTCTGCGGAGTTTAGTTAGTCAATTTAAAATAACCCTGTATAGCCTCTAAAAAGTATCTTGCGAATATCATGTTTAAACCTTCATTAATTTAGGTTGAGGGTTTCTTGACTTCTTGTTAGTAAGTCGCTACGTCGCCACTCGTAGTCTGAATTGACATTTAAAGGATAAATAGTTCAAGTAATAGACTGTAGAAAACCGCAAACTATAAATCGGATTTGTTTATAATTTAATAAATACATTCGTATTGTTTTTTGCTTACATTGTTATTTTAAGTACCATCGCGGATATTTGCGATGGTACCTACGTCTTACGTCATACAATTAATTACTAGAACAAATGCATTTACTTACGAGAAATTGTTAGGTATAAGTAAGTACCTATTGTTAATCTACTAGTTACTGAGACTAGGTCTGCACTCTTCCTTGCCTGTCTGTTCTCTTTATTCAGGCCTGAGTTTTCTTTTCGAAAATATCAGAATCGACTTGGTAGTTTGGCCGCTAAAACTTAATGTAATACGTATGATGGCTGTGTAAAAAAAAAAGAAATTCTATTTAGTCCGTCAGTGAGATAATAAAAAAATATTAGACACGTATTTTTTGCTTTATCATATTAATAAAAAAAATACTAAGATAAAACGCATTAAAGTTGGGGAGTGGGGGCTCGCTACGTCACAACTCATTATAAAATCTAGCAAGGCGTGACGTCATGCCATACATTAACTCAATGTATCGCCGTAATCTTTTGATTACGTAAAAAAGAAAAAATACGTGTCCAATATTTTTTAATAATCTACCTGACGGACAAACAAAATTAAGTCATCATCCCATCTATTACTCATAAAATATTTACTTACAATAACTTTCAGAAATAAAATGAGAAGTATGTAGGGGTCTGCAAAGTTAACATCTTTGTATATTATGTTTTATTAAGTTGCAACACAGTTTCTGTGTCCCATTACAAACAACGTGATATTGATAATCAGTCATAATAATAAATTGATCCAATAATATTGAAACAGTTGTCTTTTAGTATGAGAAAATGGTTGTCTAAAGTCTTGTTCATATGATGCGTTTTGCGAACAAATCGCACTATTTCAAACTCGTTTATTAGCTTTACATTTCGTCTAGAAATCGCCTCGTCAGTCATGTAGCAAGCGATAAAAGGGCTAGCAATTCGATTCACCACATAAGTGATATCTGCCTAGCCTTTTCCCAACTATGTTGCGGTCGGCTTCCAATCTAACCGGATGCAGCTGAATACCAGTATTTTACATGGAGCGACTGCCTATCTGACCTCCACAACCCAGTAACTGGGTAATACGATACCCCTTGGTAAGACTGGTTGTCAGACTTTCGGGCTTCTGACGACCCGTAACGACTGTCGAAGATCTACGAATGACAGCCGGGACCAACGGCTTAACGTGCTTTCCGAGGCACGGAGGAGTGTCGGTATGTAAAGATGGTCACCCATCCACGGACAACCCCGGCAAGCGTAGCTTAACCTGATGATATTTATTTATAGGTCTCTTAACAAACACTTTTACACGTCAATCTATCTATACATATAAAAATGAATGTGTATGTATATTACCTATGGACTCCAAGCCCAGCAGGTGATCCTGTGAAGTTTGTTAGCGATCGGATTAAGAGGGTTGTCACATTTTGCACCTCTCTCGCTCACACGGGACCAAATTTTTAATAATGTTAAATGAACAGATGCATTTTTGAAAAATGTTATCAATGGGCGGTCTACAAAATAACATTAATTTAATAGGTAATTATTAAAAACACATTTTTATTGTGGCATTTATTTACATCATCTCAAAAACAGATCATAATACTTAATTACCTAAGTTTATTAGATAACACAATAGAAATGTGTTTTTGATAACTACCTATTAAATTAATATTATTTTGTAGACCGCCCATTGATTACATTTTTCAAAAAGCATTTTTTCATTTAACATTCTTAAAAATTTGGTCCTGTGTGAGCGAGAGAGGTGAAAAATATGACAACGCTCTTAACAGATTTTTTTTTTTTTGGATTTATGGCAATTTTGTGTCATATTTTTTCTGAACAGTCTCCCTAACAAAAAGTACTAGTGGCTTGCCTGAATTCAAGATAGTATTTCAATCATTAATTAGTATTTTCCCACGAATAGGATTTGGATGGACACTAACCTAACAAAAAGAGTACTAGGCTTGCATGAATACTATAGATAATTTAGTGCTACCCGCGCGAAGCCGGGGCGAGTACAATAATAATTAACCCTTTAACCGCCTACGACGGATTAATCCGACAAATATTTTCGTGTCCATTTCGCCAGGGTCGTATATTTACGACCAAATATCGTAATGATTCAAGTTGCCCGGCGCTGGGAGCACGACAACTGATATGAAGTCGGGCGGTTAAAAGGTTAAAATATACGACCCTGGCGAAATGGACACGAAAATATTTGTCGGATTAATCCGTCGTAGGCGGTTAAAGGGTTAATTTAAAACTAGATGAGGTTGATATTTTCTATTGGTCTGAGATGAAATACCGAAACAGACTCAGAGGTCACAGTCAATTTTAAAGTCCAGATATTATCTTGCTCAGATCATATAAGGACCATGCAGGTCTGAGAGTGTCTTTTGAGTGCAATCATAAATGGTACTAAACCCGTTCTCAAAAATATGAACCGATTAATTACTATCTCATTTGTTAGTGTTATGTCTTTCATATCTTCTTCGCCATATACGCATGAGTTTATTTTTCACGTAGGACATGCGTGGTTTCGGCGAATTTTTGATGCGTGACATTGTGTTGTGTCTAGAGTACGCGTGAACTTTGGATCTTTTCCGCTTTTCCCGCGCGAACGCGTAAAGAAACGTTTTGTTTGCCGCCAAACGCCTCATATGAAACCGGTTTAACGTAGAAATTGTTTGTGTAAATGAGTGTTTTATACAGCTGTTTTTGCTAAGTATTTTTGAACAAAGCAAACACTTTGTTCTCATTGTCATATAATTAACTTGCGTAGTTTATGTTATGCAGAGGTGACTACCTACTAATACTTTAACTTCATATGCATTGAAAAGAAATTTAATATTCTAACCAAGTGGAATATTTACGCGTATTTCTGTTATGCTTTGTCATGAATAAAAAAAGAAGAAAAATTCCTCGGCCATTGGAGTTGTAAAAGTTTACTAAGGACTCGTTCTCACGGATTCGTGATTCGTGTGAATACGGGCTATTTAAAAACCATTGCCGCCGTCAAAAAAATTCACGAATGACTATACCATACGCAAAAAACACGAATCGTCCTCGTGTGAATGAGTTGAAAGGGATGACAATGAATCTCTCATTCAAAAAAATTTTTGTTTTGACATTGGTTTCGTCATGTGGAAATGATGAATGAAAGGCGACTAACAAAAGATACATATTTACAAGGCAGTTGTGAGTGGAAACGCTGGGAGGGGACGCCCTAGGATGACATATAGTGACCTTATTGGTGATGTTCTTCAGAAAGGTCAGGTGCGTAGTACTCGCAACCGGCGTGCGTGTTTGACCAGATGTATGAACGTAAACGGGGCAAAAGGAGTACGGATCGTAGCTGGTGGCGTTCTGTAGTGTCTGCCTTCCCTCATGGGAAGAAGGCGTCAGTTTAAAGACGAGATGTGATTGCACATTGGACATTTTCTGATAATGATGCCATAATTTCTCCAAGACGAATGTTATACTTATTATTGATTGCGCAATCAAATAAAATAGACTAAGTTCCTATCGTCCGATAGACGATACAGGAAGCCAAATATTGAATATCATCTGTTATGTAGTAGAACGTAATGTACAAACTCCAATCAGCTGATCTACAAATCTATTTACACCTATACCTATCACTAGATAATGTGTCAGTGCCTTATTATGTAAGACTATAGATATTAATATCTTGGTATTCGGAGATGCGATGCAAGTATGCAATGTTCATAATGTTGCATGAAATTATGGTGTGTGATGGCCTCACGGTGACGTGATGCTCATGTGATCGTTGTGAGGTGGGGTTCCACTGAAAGATGGTGTGTAAGTGAAGTGAAGCTGTTAGTGGTGTGATGTGGCATGTGAGGGTGAGCATTTGTTTTTTTTTTATATGCTGCAAGGGAACCGTCGTCATCACGTCAACGCCGGCTGTCGCTGAAAACCAGCGCTGTGGCTCTGTTTCGCATAGTGTTAAGTCGTTTTGCAAGGATGTGACGCATATTTTCCCTCAATTTGTTTATTTTTTTTGTGTTTTCTCTCTACTTCATATTTAGCGACAAACTTATTTTCTTCCTTTCCTTTTAAATTGATTGCTGTTTATAGATTTTACAAAGACTTGTCTCAAGATCAGAAACATTGACGAGACACAAAATAGGGTATAATCGTGACCCTTAGCCAGTATTCATATTGGACGCCCAGCTAGGAGAGGTACGCAAATCTTGGTAAACAGTAGTGCCAAGAGTCAAGTTACATTTAAGGCCAACATTGGCAGTAGGTACTGGTACTCTTTGTGGCAGGCCTCCACTAGAGCAATTTTCCATCAGTTTGAACAATATCGGCCTCTTTTCCAATCATTAAAAAGTTACTCGGTTCTAACTACTGACGAGCATGAGGTCCTGGGTTGGATTCCTGGGTTGGGCAAAGTGTTATTGGGTTTTTCTATCTGGAATATCTCAGTAGCGGCCCGGAGGCTAGATTTGTGCCCGGTTGATGACAATAGGCTCGCCCCCTATTACATGGGACTTAAACATAACTGGCGAAATGTGGATGTACCTTAGGTACCTACACTTTTCTGCTCAACCCTACGGGGAATATAGGGTTGATGTTATGTTATGTTAAATATGAAAGTATAATTATTTAAAACGTTTCATTTTATGTTAACTGACTTTATTTGCAGTTTATATTTTGATTTGAATCATAAAATGTAACCACTTTATTTTACGGCCTCCATTACTTTCTCTAAACGGCGTTTATGTCTTGCTCGCTGTATTTTTGATGGCATTACCATACATTATGTATAATTAAATAAAAATTAATAATTTGCTCTCTAATTACCTCTGTTTAGACGCAAAACTATAGAAAACTAGGTTGGTCCGACCTCTATTCAATTCAAAATCATCTCTTACGAAAGTTCATCACTTTAAGCATACCTTCCGTTTCTCTCGTAAGTGATCCTTCTAAAGTTATTTTTGAAAAATAAATTCTTGACGCTGAACTTGCTGGTCAAAAAAAGATTTGTCTAATTTTAAATTGTCCTTTAAAATGTTAAATTGCCTAATTTACACGGTGCGATTTAATTGCCGGTGCCTGTGGGCCCTGTGGCTTACCATAAATTGAAGCACCAAAAAAAGTTGCACCGTTAGACGGTGCAACTTTTTTAGGCTTTTTAGGTAACAAAAAGTGTCTACGTTTGCGTAGCTCCTAAACGCTAACACAAAACGCTATACAATGAGTTAATATAAGTAGCGGCTACCGACCACTTGAGTCGACCACCGGCCACAAGTGTCTGTGGCGCATTTCCGCTACTTAGTAGCCGCTTCCAGCTACAGGTGGCGGCGATTTGTGGTTGTAGCGTGTGGCCCGTGTGCGGCAAGGCTAAACAGTGTTTGTACGATGCAAGTCATTTGTTGCTTCACTTTTATTGTATGGCAAGAGATTTGCTTCATGGAAATGAGTTTTGAAAGCTTTATTACAATCCGCTGTCACTGCCGCCATACCATAGTTCCTCGCAGTACTTTGCCTTGTATGTATGTTCTCATAACAGTGGCTCACGTAACTTTCTCCCCTCGACCTCGCGCAATGGGACCGAACCAAGTCGCTTCAACCACAATATAGATATGTACAGAAGATCTAACATCCTCACGTACAGATCTTGGTTGCTTTATGACCTGAATGAGGTTTTTCGAGACAGTTATGCTGAACCGACTATGTACATAGTCCGGCCATAAGTATGAAAATGCATTAATTTTTTTATTAAGTAATGTAATCTTAAAACATATTTATTGAAGTCTTAGAAAAAAAAAAAAATATTCGAAATGGCCACCTTTGGCTTTGATACAGGCCTTTGATCTGTCTGGCCACGAATCTGTGGATTTACGCACTGTTTCCATGGGAAATTTAGCCACTGCTGGCTCAAGAGATTTCTTAAGAGACACAATGTTGGCGTGTCATTTAGAGCAGGTCACGTCCTCTAAAACTGACCATAATTTGTAGTCTAAGGGGTTCAGATCTGGGCTAGACGAGGGTCAGTCATAAAGCTCTCATAAAGTGACGTTGAAAGAGACGTTGTAAGAACGATGATATTTCTACTCATCTCCTTGATGCCACGGGGTTTCTCCTTTATGGGAAACCACACGGTTTCTTCTTCATTTATTAGTGGTGTTATTTATGGGCATTCTTATTTTTCTTGTCTCGTGTCTCAGCTCACTTTGGTTCCTAATGTTGTGTTTCTTAATTGTTTAAAGTTATGCAATAGGTTCAGTTTTGTTGTTGTTTTATGATGTGTCGGATGTGTGAACACGTGATGGTCCGCCTAGTTTTCTTTTCTTCCTTTTTGGTAATCTTTTGTGCCCTGGGGGAAAGTGATCTTTTGCTACGGGAAATTGGTCCTTTAGCTCTATTGTTATTGGCATGATTTTTTAAAAATCTGATATTGAATGAAAATGTTATTTCCAATATGATTTGCCAGTCAATGTAGACGCATTTTGGATTATACATCATGTCCCGGAATTAACGCACAACCTCTAGGAATCATTGTACTCATCATTATGAACAACTTTTACTTGTTTTTATAAATACAAATTTTTTTTCGCGATTTCAGGTTTGATCCCATAGTAAAAGTTGTTCATATTGATGAGTAGAATGACCCGTTAAGATGTTGTGCGTTAATTCCGGGACATGTTTTATATCGAATTATAAATACATCGTTTGTTATTAAATTGCACATGTTACAAGTTGGTGTCAGTTTTTTTTTGTAATGTGCGTTTTATTTGTGCAGAATTAACAATTTTTCTTTCTTTCTTTCTTAATTTTGAATATCTACCAATTTCATAAAATTCCAGTTTTTGCCAGTCATGTATACCTAGTATAGTCAGTGTAATATGAAGTACTTATAAAAATTACCCCATTATGAAAAAAAAACGATCAGATGTGTATTTAACACCATTAATTTTTATTTTCCCATCGGAATAACTGTTAAAATACACACAAGTGCACTCGAAAGCGCGTAAACAAAAACAAGAAACTGTAAAGACTAATATTGCAATAATAGTAGAATATTGCGGTGACAAGTCGTTGGCATATTGCCGAAGAGTCGAGACATTGCTCTAAAGAACGCGTCTTTAAGAGTCACGGACAGTTATAATAAATTTGTGGTTTTCTAAAAGGAGAAAACTATGAGGTACCTTACGATGGAAATCTAGCGTGTACGGTAGGCCACTCGTCAGTGGTAACAAAACCAGTATAAGCTGGCCTCTTGTTCTATTGAAACTCCGTACTACGCGAGGTCAGCTCAAGGTCAGTGTGTTTCCACTGACGTGCCATCCACTGCACCTATGCTATCGAAACTTGTGTCGTATAAAAGAGATATTGTACTTCATTATCATCATTTTAGCCTAGAATCGCCCACTGCTAGGTAAAGGCCTCCTTCCTTTCATCATCGGCCTGCCTTTTCCCAACTTTGTCGAGGTCGGATTTCAGTCTAACCTAATGCAGCTGAATACCAGTATTTTACATGGAGCGATTGCCTATCTGACCTCCACAATCCAGTTACTGGGTAATACCCCTTGGTAAGACTGGTTGTTAGACTTTTAGGCTTCTGATGACCCGTAACAGCTGTCAAAGATCCACGGATGACAGCCGGGAACAACGGCTTAAGGGGAAGCTCTAAGGTAGCCCGCAAAATTAATATTTTCTTTGCAATTTGCAGCTCAGTGTCTGGGTGTATGTTGATTAAAGCATGAATCGCGACCATAACAAATTTTGTATTTACAGTATTATAATCATTAGAATCAGTAATTTATCGGTATGTAAAGATGGTCACCCATCCACCGACCATCGCGGCAGGCGTAGCTTAACCTGATCGATCGACTTGTGCGCCTGTTATTACTTAGCCACGCTTCTTCCTAAAGTTAAGTAAATTAATGTTAATTTTGCATTATCAAAGATACTTACAAGTCATAATCTGGCGCTTGGTTGGCGTTGATAACATTGGTTGGCATTTGGCACAGAGTACTCATATTTTCGAGACTACCGACAGATGGCCCGATTTCATACACAGCCCTCAAGGTGACTCATCTAGATTATTTTGTATGAACCTTACTAGATGGACCCGGCTTGCCTTTTACAATATAATAATTAACTTATGTAATTTATTTCATCACCACTGCTCTCAAAACGCTGAAGGAATACATCGTGAGGAAACCGATAAGCCCTAGAACCAAAAATTCGAAGACGTGTGACATCTTCCAACCCGCACTGGGCCCGCGTGGTAGATTACAGCCCACTCCTTCTCACAGAGCGGAGGCCTGTGTCCCAGCAGTGGGAACATTATAGGCTGATTATACTATGTTATGCTATGCAGGTATGTATTTTGCTTTACGGTTTACCTCACGTATTTCTTTTGGAATTGACTTTAAAATAGACGCTAGAGCCTCGTGAATCGTGATGAGCTCATGAATAAGTGCTCTGAGACTAAAATTTTTGCAGCAACAACCATTGTTAATAAATCTATAAACATTATTGTCACTCGAAACTAATCCACCACCAACCAACCTTCAAATGACTTCTCCCGCTCTGGGCGGAGCGGGAGGGCGTGTCAGACTTTTACTGACTAAAACCCACCCGTGTTCCTTCTGTTGCCTGTGCCGGGGCCACGGTAACTCTTTCGAACATCCCGCAGCCACCAACCAACCTTGCTTGCAGGACTTGCAAGTCATTAACTTGTCACGTTTCTCACATGCGGCGTTTTGTGGAAATGACTTTTAGAATTAACTGTTGCCTGCGACGTCGTCTGTGTTTTGTATTTCATCATTTTTTATACAAATATCCAGGATGAAGAGTAGCCAGTGTCCTTCTCCAGGCCCGAGGCTACCTATCTGTCAAATTTCATAACGATTCAGTGGTTTAGGCGTAAAAATGTAACTACAGAGAGTTACTTTCGCGTTTAAAATATTAGTAAGGCGTATAGATAAACAATATTAACACTGCATTGAACTTCCTATTTCCTTGTATTATGTCCTATGTATTGTTATTTTTATTTATCAACACTGCAATCTTATTAACGAACAAATCTTCAATGCTTGCATGTAAAGGATGGTGGTCAAAACTGTATGGGAGCTGGTCCCGCTACCGGCATAGTTAAAACCACTGTAGTTTTGAAGACATTACATCTCCCCTTACTCAGCCCAAAGCGCATCAAAATCTATCCCAGGGTTATTCAGTTCTGACAATGTTAGGTTAGTTCAAATAAGTTTTTACGGTTGTGACACGTATAAAACAGTTTAGTTTAGATTAGGTTTGGTTAGCAATTAGATATATTCATGTATAGATAGATAAAATAAAAATGAAATAATGAATAAGAATATTTTATTCCCCATGAGACAACAAAAGTAACATTTTGATTTATTCAAGCTTCTGGTTTTATGATTATGGAGTCCAAAAATAGCGCCGTTCGACAAAAAAAAAACAACTTAACAGAAGCGAGCCCACAGTACTACACACCAATGT
The DNA here is from genome assembly GCA_947568875.1 of Fissipunctia ypsillon. Lineage (NCBI taxonomy): Eukaryota > Metazoa > Arthropoda > Insecta > Lepidoptera > Noctuidae > Fissipunctia > Fissipunctia ypsillon. The sequence goes on from OX387649.1 coordinate 22,684,843, forward strand.
GAAGGACTGCGCTGACCTTACGACGAGCCGGACCAACGCCAGCGCATGTTCCGAGGGAGATGGATATCGAGGCGCGCCAATCAACACGCGGCTCGTGTCCATGTATTTTTCAATCTTTTATTACGTAATGTTACACTGTCTTGGTAGCTTTTCATTATTGTTAAACGTTTCTTTTAAAGAATGCACTCAAAACCGATCAATAATTAATTTAAAGACAAATACTTCAGATACACGGACATATTTCGGACATATTTTGATGGTGACGTAATAAAAAAGATTCAAAATTGTTTGCTCTTTTAAGTAATTCACACTTAGTGGTTGGCGGTACTGGGACCATTATTGCCCACCATCCTTTAGCAAAGGGTAAAATTCTTCCATGATGAGATTCATTAGTTATTGTTCTTAACATTCAGCAACACCTAGTAAGACTGAAAGCCATATCCAGCATGCTTGAGGGAAATGCTATGAAGATGGCGACGTCGCGTCCTTGTTCTGGTCATAAATAAGTTACCAAATAGCGTTCGCAGACGATCAATTACCTACCTGACTGTTGCAATTGTAAACTAAATAAATTATGACTGTATGCAATTTTAGATCGCGTCTTGAGCTCATATGTATTTTTTAATTGACTTCAAAAAAGGAGTTTCTCAATTCGGTTGTTTAAATATTTTTTTAATGTTTGTTCTCTCAGAACTCCATCATCTATAAACCGATTTGAAAAATATTTTTTTTATTTGAAAGGACATACTTCCAGATTGATCCCATATAAATTTAGTCAAGTTCTCATGAGTGGTTTTTGAGTTAGCTTCAATAATACGTTTTTTTCCACTTAGTGTGTATTGATGATGTTGTGATAATTTCCTGTCACTGTTATTTACATTGCAAGTAGTGGTATACGACTTTGTGTGGGGTAGGTACCACAAATAAAAAGCGAAAAATAAAAACTTTTGCAAAAAAAACCACCGACTTCCAAAACAAAACTACAAAGTGAAAAATAACTTGAATTGCGGAAGTCGGTGGTAAACAACGAAAATACAAAACCAAAGACTTCCGAAGTTAAATTGATTTTTCACTTTGTAGTTTTTTTTTTGCAAAAAAGTTTTTATATCGTCCGTTAGTTACTTCAGTCACATTTGAGATTACCTAATAGATGTCTCGACTTCTCGAGTGAGCGATGCTGTAGTGTAAGCTAGGTATGCTTTAACAACCAAGTTTGGCAGGCAGAATGTTGATTGTAGTGCCGTGTTGTGATTAGCAGACAGGAAGGCGCCATTATACTCTAGTCTCCTATACTACCTATTTGTTGTACACAATAGTTTTCATCCATGAATTAGTGTTGTATTGTCATCACTGTATGCCATTGATTCCAAGTAGGTACACCTCCTTCATACGTCTTCATATCCGTTGTTCATGAATGACTTCCAAGGATCTCTACGTGTTGCGATATTATGTCCACGTCAGTTAGGAAATCATGTACGTAAATTCACAGAATTTTTTCTCAGGTTATCAAATACTTAATACTTAAAAATGTAAAATGCTTTGATACAGTCTTTATTGTTGTCTGCAACAACAAATTGTAATTATAACGCGATTACTCCAAGTAAAAAAAAAGATTAATTTTTCAGAAAAAATAGACAGCTAAGAAATCTTTACCTGTCTGTTTTTTCTTCATAATGTTATGTACATTTAAATCAGCATCCGTTGTTTTCGTCTGTCTTCTCGGAATAAACATTATGCTGTTAGGCCTTGCATTAAATTGATTAAATCTCCTACCAATGTATGGGCTTTAGTAAACGTGAAGTATTTTTTTCTGACTCGTGTGCTTGTACTATTTCTTATGGCTAACTTCCCGAGACAACATCGACTGCTATTTGTATGCGACTCGAAGGACCAACAATATTTTAAGATTCCATGACGTGCATTTCGTGCCATTTCCATCACTGGTGATGATATAATAGTATGGTTGCGACCACACCATGGTGGGCGGGAAGACCTGCGGGGCAATTACGTAACACACTCACACACACACAGTAGGAATCAGTTTTATTTTGACAGTTCAACAACATTCATTGCGTTATGTATGTTGTTGAGCCAATAAATTTTTCTATAGAGGCATGAGGAACAGGGTGTAAAGTTCACTCATCCTCCATAGAAAAGGGAGGATCCTCCGACCAGACGGTTGTTGTGTCTGGTGGGCTACTGCCCGACGGTTGATGTCGGGATGTTGTATATATGCTAGTCGCGCGGTAAACTCTGTTTGCGCGATGCAGGATTTTGCGTGACGTCAGTGTGATGCGTTCCAATGTGGCGATGTAGATGTGCCGCCACATTTCGAACATATGAAGCAATGCATTAGCAATATGCTTCAAAATCATTCAGATTGTGATTGATAGTGTGTTACGCAATTAGGGTGCTGCTACTAATTTTTACTGACTGGCATTAGCCAAAAAAAAAACATCATCAAAATATTAATTGAACCACTGCTTGAGCTATTTTTGTGTGCTGGGGGTCTACTCCCTAAGTCCGTCAACGAAGATACGGGCCCGTTCGAAAGTAGTTAATCTGTCAACACAAGTGTAAAATAAAAATTTTCGGACGGGCAAAAACACATCGGGCACAGGGACAGGACAACTATAAAATCGTATTGTCATTCATTCTTAGTTCGGAAACCGAAATAATCTTACGTCCGTAAGTGATACGGAGTGAGAAGCGCCCGTAACTTCGGCCGAAACTAAAGACTTCGTGCTTAGGGAGTAGACCCCTGACATAACAAAAACATTAAAGACGGTCTACTTACTATGCCGTGCACACATGTACTCGAAACATCAATGACATGGTTGTAATTAGTGTGTCTAATCCGCCAACACGTAACTGTCTAAGTGCAGTTTACTGAAGGCTGTGACCTTATAGTGTTATGATTTAGAGGCGTGACGAAGTTAATGAGACGTGTGTCTGTGAATGTTGGATGTTATAAGGTTCTTTTAACTTATGGTGTAGATTAAGCAGTTAACCGGTATCAGTGCAAGGTCTGTTTCCTAATTAGTAGTGGTTCAAGGTTTAGGCTTCCTGTACATGACTCCGGAGCCGCACCAGCGCCGGATTGCATGCTTGTTGTACTATTTAACTCGGTATCAATGCGGTGTACACGCGGCTCCAGTGCGGCGCGGCGGCGGTAGTGTGGCGCAGGGGCGATATTCCTTCGTATACACAGAACAACTATTGCCTCTTTTACTGACTTCAAAAAAAGGAGGCGGGTCTCAGTTCGTCGGAATCTTTTTTTTTTATGTACGAAAGCGACTGGACCGATTTGGAAAACAATTTTTTTGTTTGAAAGAGTTTACTTCCCAGGTGGTCCCATTGCCATCAGGTCAGGATCTGATGATGGGATCCTGGAGAAATCGAGAGAACTCTTCAAATATTACCTATAGTAATTCTTGCATTTGCTCTCGTAAAGCACCATTTGGTGAAGCGGAACTGATGATGAAGACCACAGATGGCCACCGGAACAACTCAATAATAAGTATCATATTTCACGGGTTGCGTTTTGATTACTTTAATATGGTTGCTAAGTAATTTATGCTCGTCACAATGCATATGGTGAAGTGGAGCTCATGGTGAAGTAGGTACCAGGAGAACTCCTCAACAATAATTAACGTCTCTGCATCGGGGAAAGCAATATTTTGTAAAAGGTGATGAACAGTTGACATTAGGCTATTGTAACTCAGTTAAATTACAAACCGACCCATTAAAAAGTGAAAAATAAAAAATATTTTTACAAATAAAAAAAAACACTGACTTTCAAAAAAAAAAACACTACAAAGTGAAAAATAACTTTAATTTCAGAAGTCGGTGGGAAAAAACCAAAATACAAAACCAGACTTCCGAAGTAAAAGTTATTTTTCTCTTTGTAGTGTTTTTTTTTGGAAGTCTGTGGTTTTTTTTGTTGCATCGTGTTTTATCTTTTGTTATATCGATAGTGATACCCGTCACGACCGTGAAGTTTACACAAATAAAAAAACTGATTTCATAAACTTATATTTCAAGTGTTTCAATACCCCCCAAAAAATCGTCAAATTAATTTCTTTTTAGTTTTAGATAGGTATCGATACTCATCGCGTCAGTGGAGTTTGGCTAGGTAATTTATTTTGACCCTGTAAATGTGTAATGTACAATTACACATTACATTACGACAGGGGGTAGCGCCAGGTACAAGTAGCGGCACGAAACTTTAGCGCTGACCGTTATTGCGCAGAAGTAAAAATTAAGGTACTCGAGGGGGGCTAGCGGGATGAAGGGCGAGCGTGCGTAGCGCCGATTGGCTCTCCAGTCGCATTCGGTTCCCCGAGCCAATACGACGCTCCGCGCCCATCCCGTGTACAGTCTCGTCGTAACGTTAATTATTGTTGTTGTGTTTTGTTTGTTGCAATTGTTTGTTAGTTTGAATTTGTTTGTTAAATTTAGTTGTTTAAGTTTGTTTCTGTTGTGTTGTGACTTAAAAAGTTAAAAGTGAATAAAGATGCCTAATCCTGTTTTGAAAAGACAGGCAAGGAAAATGGTTTACGACGTAAATTGTTTTCTATAAAGGGAATCTATCGAAATAATTGATTCTTTGAAACAAATTAAAACTGAAATTAACGAAGCCGCAAATACTTTACTCAGTCTTTCAGACAGCAGTACTGTAAATTTGAGCCAAATTAAACAAACCGCCGAAATTATTAAGGCGGGAAACATTAAACTAAATGGTCTAATCAGCGATTTAGGGAAAATCCAAAAAAGGACAGCAGAGTCTACTAAAACGTCAATTGCAACAGTAAGAAACATCTCTAATCAAGCCAATAGTTCTGATTTGATCACAGTGTTCAGAACGCCTGGCAAAAAACGGTCCAGAACAAAACCGGTTACAAACATTGATAACTTCGACCAAGGAGTAATAAAGAGGTGCATTCATAACTTTCACAACACAAATAATGAACTTCCTACCGTCGGAAAACTTAAAAGGAAGCTAGAGGAAGACATTAATTTCAAAGGCTCAGAACGAAGTCTTCGGCGAATAATTAAGAGTTTGGGATTTCGGTGGAAAAACACCGAAAACAACCGGAAAGTGCTGATTGAGACTTCAAATATACGTTTGAAACGTATCGAATATTTACAAGAAATAAAACGATATCGTCAAGAGGGAAGGCCTATTGTTTATACAGACGAATCTTACGTAGATTCATCGCACTCGTCTTCAAAAGCCTGGACCGATGGTACTACTAAGGGCCTAAAAAAACCTGTCTCGAAGGGACAGCGAGTTGTCATAGTCCACGCCGGGTCTGAAACTGGGTTTATACCCAATGCGTTGCTGACTTTTAAAGCTGGTACCCAAATCAGGCGACTACCACGACAACATGAATTTCGAAAACTATGAGAAGTGGCTCCGAACACAGTTAATGCCAAACTTACCACCCAATTCCGTCGTGGTAGTCGATAACGCGTCGTATCACAATAAACAGTGGGATCGGGCACCAGCTTCTACTTCCAAAAAAGTTGACATGCAGGCTTGGCTAACTGAAAAAGGCATACAGTACGAGGAAACACTTTTGAAACCTCAGTTGTACAATTTAATAAGGGCTAACAAGGATAAATTTAAAACATTTTCGATTGATCGAATCCTAGCTGAACAAGGCCATCAAGTGCTCAGACTACCACCATACCACCCAGATCTAAATCCCATCGAAATGGCATGGTCCGATATTAAACAGTATGTAGGCAGCAAAAATGTTAAATGGAGTGTTGCTAAATGTATTGACCTCATACAAGAAAAAGTTTTACTGATGGGTGCATGGGATTGGCAAAAGTTATGCAAAAAGGTGAAGGATATAGAAGAGCAATATGCAAAGAGTGATCATGTCGTGGATTTGGTAACAGAAGAATTTATCATTCACGTTAATGGAGACAGTTCAGACGATAGCATTAGTGAGTTTGAAGAAGATGACGCTGCTAGTGCTGACGAACGAAGCAGTCCTGAGCCCGGGCCGTCAACACGTAAAAGGCTCTATCAAGACATCATGGAAGGCGTGACACCATTGTCAGATTCAGATTAATGGAAAATAAAAATTAATAAATTGCCAAATAATGTTTTTATTTTCTACTCCCCACAAAACTTGCTAAAACTATATATTAGGTACTTACTATAAACTGTTAACATTTCGTTTAGCACCAGACCTATTATTTGGCATTACATAAAAATAATGTCATAAACATTATTTTGCTAATAAATGTATTGCGTGCGCGACAGTACACATGCGCAGCAATCCCTTCCACGTATCGCTCAGCGCTAGACTTACGTGCCGCTACTTGTAGCCCGCGAAATTCAAACTTTCTTATGTTTTTTGCAATCTGCAAGTAGTATTAAGTTGTATGTTGATTAAAGTGTCATTCGCGACCGTAACAAATATGCATTTACAGAATTATAATCATCAAAATCAGTAATACAACTCGATAAGCTTGTAAAATCCTAATTGTCAAGATTTCATGAAATAATCATTCAATAGAATTACATGGCCGTATTGGTGACTTTAATTATTATAACATAAGTACTTTTTACGGTCGCGAATTATATATTTTGTTCAACATACAACCTAATACTGACTAGCAAATTGCAAAAAATGTAAAAAAAAATGATTTTCGCGGGCTACCTGGCGCTTTCGCCTTAAATACCAACCGTGTAGTATTTGGCCATGGAGAATTTTGCACTCTTGCATCATCCAACACGTTGAGGTTTTGTGTTCCAAAGCACATTATCGATAACTCCGAGTCTATTTAAAACAATTACGTTCTGAAGCCGTGATAATTGGTAACTAAAACCAAATTAAACGATAATTATTAAACACGCAGTAATTTTAAACTTACACGAAACTTTATTAGAACAAGTTAGTTTAATATGGATTATTTTGTGCTAATTGGCTTGACTAATTAATTCATTATAAGTATTAGGTTAATGCATGGCATAACTTAGCATGAGTACCTATCGGTAAAAGCTTTTTATAGGCAGATTTTTCCAAAGCCAGATACGTGGAATTATGGGGTATTAGACGACTCGCCCAAATCGGGCGAATCTTCATTTTTTAATAATATTATTTTTTCGGTGGCGACTCGCACGAAAGAAACGCACAGAAGTGATAAGGGTAAAATAGCCGAGGTCCGTACCCTTAGCGAGTGGTCGCTTACTTTTTAAGTTTTATGCCCTGGCTGGAGGACTTAAGTTCGGTTAAGCAGCCGACAACCGCCTAGGTTGACCAGCGAGACGCATTACATGAAACAATGGAGGTACTAGGGACAATAAACATGAAGAAAGAACACGTGTTTCACTCTATTATCCTACCTTTAATTTAAAGAATATTTTTTTAATTTTTCGTACTTATTATTTCAAAATATTTTACTCAAGTCTTATCACTTCTGTGCGCTAGTGTAGGTACTTTTTCTTAACTTTATTGAAGAACTCAAAACGTGTCAGTTACCTAATACCTCTTTTTGGAATTGTCGATTCGCCCACAAATAAATTACCTTCGTGCGAGTCACCACCGAAAAAGTAACACTATTTAAAAATGACGATTCGGGCGAGTGAATTCGTGCGAGTCGACCGGAATTATTTAGAATTTTTGTCAAATTGACTGACATTGTGCCAATGTGACGGAAAAGGTTTACGTGGTGGAATTAAAGAAATTAGACCACGTAACTTGTCACCATAAAAACTATATTTGATAAAATAAAGAAAAGCTGTACTTATGTAAGTTTATGGTCACAAATTCCTCTAATTCCCTTGAGAGTAGCACAGTACTCTCTTGGCTCAGCTTGGTGTGACGTTGACCGCAGCGGGTGTGCCACGCTAGTGACGCCAGGGATGGTGACGGTCGGTGGATGGTTTCACACTGCAATGTAGTACCTATCACGTCGTCGTCAGCTGATCACACGTTTCGCTACCACACATGTGCTGCAGGAGCATTTTAATTATGTCTGCCATTAGAATGTTCAATTGTTGGATAAGGAGCTGCTTCCCAATTCCTCCTCCGATCCTCCAGTATTTACATTTAGTCCAATCCAGTTAGATAGACTATACATAAAGTATTGTTCAGTGGTTGGTCCAAAAATCGAAGTCTTCAAAAAAGGACTAGTCTGCTCTATATTTCTCATCGTCATCATTTTGACAGACGGCCAGGCTGCCGCAAAAGGTTACTGATTCTGCAAGCTAATAATAAGAAAAGTGTTATAAATTAGTAAGTACTAAAAATAAATTATTTCTCAGTAGCAGCCTGGAGTCTGGATTAGTGCCCGGTTGATGGCAATACGCTCGCCCCCTATTACATGGGACTTAAAAACATAACTGGCGAAATGTGGGTGTACCTACTATAGGTACACCTCTGCCTAACCCTTTGGGGATTACAGGCGTGATGTTATGTTATGTAAAAAGAAATCATGCTAATATTCGTAAAGGCCAATATTAGTTAGCCCCAATAAAACTCAAGTGTAATCCAAAGTTTTTAATTTAAAGCCTCGAATTTCGTGTGTGATATGATGACGTAGATTTTTTGTTATTTTTTTAGTTTGTAAAAGAATGTGCTATAATATAACAGGACTTGCAGCGATACACTACTAGATAACCGGCCAAGTGCCTGTCGGACCACGCACAGTGAAGGGTTCTGTAGTTGGGATGAATTTATCCCAAAAACAAACTTAACATTTGGAAAACATGTTCTCTCATGCATTCCAACTACAAATATAAGTTGGTCGATTATCACGTGTGCGTTACGCCAGCGGAATGTTGTCGCTTTTCAGGATTTCGGCTTGACAGATAATTATACCTCATCTCGTGTAATTGTGCCCGAAATTTATAATTTGTGCGTCCAGCCGATCCAAAGATATTCACGAAAAACATATTCCGCTGGAGTAACGTTACCCCAGCGGCATGTTTTTTAACCGGTGGTCTACTATCCAACAACACCCCACACCATGGGGTAGACGAGAAAAAAACATCCTCACTTTACGTGTACTTACAGGAGGTACCCTAAAAATTTTTTTTTCATGATTTTATTTTACAATTTTATCTGCGTGATTAATATGTATATCCATAGCAAATTACAGCTTTCTAGTAGTAAGAGTCACTGAGCTAAGCTGCGGACGGACGGATATAGCGAAACTATAAGGGTTCCTTGTTGACTACGGAACCCTAAAAACATGCATAATTTTGCGTAAAACTGGTTCAGTGACGTTTAAATAAATTCATTTGCTATTTACGGTGACTTAGCAGTTTGGTTTATTTATACACAAACATGTCTGGTGTTAAAAAGTAAAACTGTAGGTAAGTACATAGTACACAGGTACATAGGTAGGCATTCACCAGAGTTTAAATTGTAATACAAACATTAAATTGTAATATAAATATAGAAAGGCTTTGCGGTAGTCAAAAATAGTTTTTGACCCGGCACATATTATCACGGGATTAATTAGGATCTAATAGTTTTCAAAACCGTATAGGCACCTATTTCCATTTTATTTTGTAGTTAGGTAATAGTGGGTAACCTACGTATAGTCTCGTAAACCTCTTTTTTTTTGGTGCAAAATATTACTTAGGTATGTGAAACTTCTTTATAAACCTCATGTTAATGATAGTGAGGTCAAAATTATGAATACCTACTTTAGCTGCATGCGACTTTAAAAATTGATCCTTAGGCTATGTGCCTAAGAGCTGAGAGTGGCGGTGCGCAGGCTGAATGCCAAGAATACCGCCCCAGGACCCGACGGCTTACCTGGAAAAGCCTGGGTCCTGGCCTTGGAGGCTCTCGGGCCTCGACTAAGGGGGCTCCTAAGCGCATGCTTGGAGAGGGGCCAGTTCCCGCTTCAATGTAGAACAGGGAAACTGGTCCTCATTAAGAAACCGGGGCGCCCTGCGGACTCGCCGTCCGCTTACCGGCCCATCGTGCTGCTCGACGAGGTGGGCAAGCTCTTTGAAAGAGTCATTGCAGACCGCCTTGTCGGGCGGCTGGTGAGGGTGGGGCCGGATTTGGCGGAGAGCCAGTTTGGTTTCCGCAACGGGCGCTCTACGGTGGACGCCATCATGCGCGTACGAGCCCTCACGACGGGGGATGCTGTGGCCCGGGGTGGGGTCGTCTTGGCGGTGTCTCTAGACATCGACAATGCCTTCAACACCCTGCCCTGGAGTTGCATCAGGGAGGCACTCCGGTATCACCGAGTGCCGACCTACCTCTGTCGCGTGGGCCTATCTGACGGACAGGGCCGTCATCTACCCCGGTCACCGGGGAGAGTGGAACCGGCGAGAGATGTCGTGCGGTGTCCCGCAGGGATCGGTTCTGGGACCGCATCTGTGGGACATCGGGTACGACTGGGTGCTGCGCGCCGACCTCCCTGGTGGCGTCAGCGTAGTTTGCTACGCTGACGACACGCTGGTCCTGGCGCAGGGGAGGTCGCACCAGGCGGCGGCCGAATTAGCGGCACGCGGGGTTGCGACAATCGTAGAGAGGATCCGGCAATTGGGACTCGAGGTGGCCTTGCACAAGTCCGAGGCCATGTGTTTTCATGGTCCTCGGAACGCGCCACCATCGGGTTCCCAAATAACGGTAGGAGGGGTTCTCATCGGTGTCGAGTCGACGATGAAGTACCTGGGACTCGTCCTCGACAGCCGGTGGAATTTCGTGGAGCATTTCCGACGTTTGGCTTCCAGACTGGAGCGGGCCGGGGCTGCCTTGGGGCGGCTCCTGCCCAATCTGGGGGGTCCAAACGCCTCCTGCCGGAGGCTCTACGCGGGGGTCGTGCGGTCCATGGCCCTTTACGGAGCTCCGGTGTGGGCGCGTTCCGTGAGGCGGCGACCGGTCTGTCGGTTGAACGCGTCCCAGAGGGTCATGGCCATCCGGTTAGCCCGGGGATACCGCACGGTCTCCGGGGAGGCGGCGAACCTCCTTGCCGGATTACCGCCATGGGATCTGGAGGCAAAAGTCCTCGCGCACATGTGGGAGTGGCGCGAGGAGGCAGGACGCCGGGGCGTAACTCTGTTGCCGCGAGAAATCGCGGCACGGCGGACAGAGCTCCGGCAGGATCTCATGGCGGCATGGAGAGTGCGATTGTCGCAACCCAGCGCTGGGTACGCCACAATTGCGGCGATAAGTCCCCTCTTTGAGGAGTGGCTGGAGAGGCGCCACGGCGTCCTCACCTTCCGCCTGACGCAGGTCCTCACCGGACACGGGTGCTTCGGGAGGTACCTGTTCCGGATAAGGCTGGAGGAAACGCCCGGGTGTCACCACTGTGTGGATCGCCCGGAGGACACGGTGGAGCATACGGTGGAGGTCTGCCCGGCTTGGGCGGAGCACCGCCGTGTCCTCGCGGAAGCGATCGGCGGCGGCGATCTCTCGCGTCCGGCCCTGGTCCAGGCCATGGTACTGAGCGAGAGTGCATGGGAAGCCATTACCTCCTTCTGCGAAGCAGTAATGCTCGTGAAGGAGGAGGCGGGACGCGTGAGGGAGAGGCAAGCTTTGCACCCTCACGCCCCTAGTCGCCGCAGGAGACGCCCTGGGCGTCGGGAATTGGCAGCCGATTCCCGGCCACCGTAGGCGCGGGCTTGCGGACGGCGAGCAATGGGTAGCTCGCCGTCCGGTAAGGACCAATCCCGAGTCGACGGCGCGTCGTGTTCCACGCGCGCCTCAAAGAGATGTCAGCACTATTGACGGGGTCCGCTAGGGCCGATGCCAGCTAGGGTTGCGGGATGTTCGAAAGAGTTACCGTGGCCCCGGCACAGGCAACAGAAGGAACACGGGTGGGTTTTAGTCAGTAAAAGTCTGACACGCCCTCCCGCTCCGCCCAGAGCGGGAGAAGTCATTTGATGATTTCCCATCCACAAAAAAAAAAAAAGGCTATGTGCCTAAGGATCAATTTTTAAAGTCGGATTCTCAAATTCATAAACTCATGACTGCCATTCTCGTCGTGTTTACCAAAGATTGGTAAATCGTTTTAACACGTGATTGTAACCTGAATCGGAATGACTGACGTCGGAACTTTGCATAATTACGATCGTTCGCTGTATAAATAAACGCAAATGTATCATTTTATTTAAATTTTTGTGTAGCATTTCCATAATAAAAGTTCCAAGTCCAATTTTGTTTTAAACTGCGTATTTTTTTCGGTCGAATGCTTACTTTACATTTTCCCGTTATAGGAAGTCAACTGAATTAAGTTTTGAACAATATTGGAAAAGCAATTTATATTTCATTCAATGTAGCGCTAAGGTAGCCCGCGAAATGCAAATTTTCTTACGATTTTTGCAATTTGCAGCTCAGTGTCTGGGTGTATGTTGATAGAATCATATTTTAATCGACATACCTAATACTGACCTCCATATTGCAAAAAACGTAAGAAAATTTGATTTTCGCGGGATACTCCGTGCGCTTTCGCTTTTTAATAAATATATTCAACGGTTCAGGACTTGAGGGTGCGGAAAATATTCAATACCTATATACCTTTCACACAATGGATTAATCTAAATCTCCTTCTATAAGCTGTCATTCATCCTTCGGATGAGCCCTATTGATTTTCATTATCAAACTCGTAACTGTTCAAGATTTAAAAAAAAAACGATGAATTTTCTTAGATTTTTACCATGAAATTTATCGTCAACATGTTTCTGTCTGTGAGGCGTACACTTTTGGATTTTCCAGTTTAAAAAAATCTTTTGTCCTTTTTACCCGAAGCGTAATAGGACAAATTTTAAATTGAGCGTCACTGAGATTGGATTTGGCTACGACACCAATTACTGAGAAATAAAGGGCTTTTTACAAAATCTAAGACTTATCTATGGGTACATAAGTAACGATAATGAAAAAGCTGCCAGTGTAATATTCAAATATTTTACCATGTCTTCTATGCATCTTATCTGAGTCGAGTAGCGGTGTATGTCATTTTACTGCATAACTATAAAAAGAATACGTGACCAATTTAAATTATTACTGGTGTCATGAATAATGCAATCGTTTCAAAACATATCTTCATTAATCAGCAGTATTTGTATTAGTACGTAAATACGTTTTCTAGAAACATTTCCTCTTTAAACAGATATACAACGAGCACAGTACTAATCCATTGAAACATTTTAAAACACGAATATTAGTAGTTAATGGAAAATTAAAAAATTGCAGTTTTCAAACAAAATAAATAACAGAATAAATAGTAGAACCAACTGCATAAAAAATAAAAACACGCTTTATTTACGCAAAGTCACTGACCAACGGTGCGGTGCGGGGTGCGGGGCGCGGCGGCGGCAATGTTTACCTATTATTACGGCTCAGATCTACATCATGTTGAAAAATGAGAAAATAAAAAATAATTTCCTGTGGCTAAAGTATTCATTGGATTTGATTGATTTTTTGTATACGGGCAAAGAACATGATTCTCTTTACGTGGTTTAAAGGAATGTCAATCCTCCTGTTACACGTGGTATTTAATTGGCAGTAAATTAAGAGCTGCGTTGACATCCTATTGTTTGTGTAAATTGTTATGCAACTGGCAATGTTGACTAAACAGCGTTTAGCTAGATCCATACTAATCATAATATTGACAGACACATAATCAAATAACACAACACGTAATACGTACCTAATACATTAATCGCTTAACTAATTAGGACACCAAATTCAATAGATGCAAAACAGCTTGTATTCTAGTGACTACAATAACTGCGGTCAATGACCCCACAAAAATTCATCAAATTAATTTTTTTTTTTAGATATCGTTACCCATCGCGTCTGCGGAGTTTAGCTAGGCACTTTTAAACAACTCTGTAAAAACCAGTAATCGTCACAGCTGGGAAAAAAGCCATCCTGTCATATAAACGTTTCTGAATACTGAGTTCCAATTAAATACATTCACATTTGGTCCTTCAGACCACATTAGGACCAACTTACGAGGCTATCTTTCATCGTTAGGCAGTGTATCCAAGACTAGTAAATAATCTTGGAATACTGAGTTTGTGGTTTTAGGAATTGATCTTGAAAACCTAATTTAAACCTAATTATTTTACTAATAAAACCTAAACTGAATAGACTACTACCATAAATAGCTTTCTTTTATTTTTGTGTCATATTGTTGTATTTTTTCATATATATTGTGCAATAACTGCTAGTCGTAAGGTCATATTGTGACGCGTAGATAGTAAAGGCTCCTGCAAACAGGCGCAATATACGACGCGACTCAAAGGCACCGTGTATCGCGCGACGAGCAGTGCCTTTGTGTCGCGTGCAATTCGCGTTGCGTGTCGCGCTTGTTTGCAGGAGCCTTAAACGATTGAAAATATTCCGCGTATACATTTTTCTAGTAATCCAAGACAATTATTAAATTCAGCTGAAGAAGCCCATAAACGTATAGATATATAATCGTACTTGGTACTGATTTTAAAAAGCACAACTGAAAGATTGGGTCCTTATTTCATTAATCATGAGCACTCTTTTCTTTCAGCGTAATATAATTTAGAACCCTCGTTCCAAACTCTCACAAGTGAAGCGGCTTGTCACCTTTTTCGTAATTAACAAGTTAAAACAGATATTCTATTGACTTCATGGAATAATTCTTTTGGTGGGAATCGATACTTTTCACTACACAGCCCGAATCTACCTTCCTACTTTAGCAAATTCTTTGCATTCATAATCTTTGTATCTAGTTCTTCTTCTATAGAGTCCCATTAGTCGCCGTGGGTGCTATAATGAAAGTCGTTTAGCAAACTATCACGTGGGCACGTATATGTAATATCAGTACCTAATCATGATCGTCATTATACCTTATGCAAACTTTTATGTTAAACGCGAGTACGTGACCCGTGCTGTCTGCGTTGTGCATATTTTGCAACCGCATCGTAATAAAACAATAATTATTTTAAGGTCTTACTTATTTAATTTAATATTTTCTATAGATACTATAAATTAAAGTCGGTTTTCGTGTCTCTCTGTGTGACCGCGTTGTTCTACGCAACGGATTTTGATACAGTTTTCACCTTCGGTTAGTTAGAAATTTTATTCCAGAAGGTGTAATGTATCATACATTATTACTAAATGTAGGTAATTGAAAAATCTCGATGTTATGTCAAGTCGTAAAAACCATGCGAAGCAGGAGCGTATTGCTAGTATTTTCTACATATAGGGTTATTTTAAATTGGCTAGCTAAACTCCGCAGACGGGATAGGTATCGATAGGTATCTAAACATGATAAAACAAAAACTAAATTTATTTGATGACTTTTTTTTTGTGGGATCGTCAACTGTAGTTATTGTACGGTTGATGATCCCATTTGATGATAGCCAATTTAAAATAACCCTGTATAAGGGTTTTTTCGTTTAGTGTATATTATATTTTAGTTTGCGGAGCCACAGGGCATTTATGAATAAAAATAAGCAAAAACATGACTTGGTCTGACGCACAAGTTCGCTTATTTAGCCTAGGTAAATTATATACACTGGGGTTCCCAGTTTTCTGCAGGCATATTGATGTGGAGATAAACCCGTAGGCTACTATAAAATAAATCTTATGTGCGTCATTCTCATAACGCGAAGCGACTCCGGTAGAAAAATTTCCATGAAGTTTTCATAGAAATTGTTCCACCGGACTCGCATCGCACCTGGTTGCGAGAGTCTTAAAGCGCAGTCTGGCCACGTTGGGGGAAATCTGCAATACTTTCATATCACCGTCCTCCCTTATTTATGTCTGAGACAGGCGTTATAATATTCTTGACGTTTTTCTTATGGGGGAAGCTCCAGGTAGCCCGCGAAATTCAAAATTTCTTATGTTTTTTTGCAATTTGCATGTCAGTATTAAGTTGTATGTTGATTAAAGTATCATTCGCGACGATAACAACATACAACTCGATAAGTTTGTGTAATCCTAATTGTCAAGATTTCATGAAATAGTCATTCCTTAGAATTACCTGGTCTTAGAGAGTTGTATTGATGACTAATTATTATAATTCTGTAAATACATACTTTTTACGGTCGCGAATCAAATTTTGATCAACATACTCGTACAATCTAATACTGACTTGCAAATTGTAAAAACATCAGAAAATTTGAATTTCCTGGGCTACCTGGTGCTTTCATCTTATACAGCCATATAATTTGACAACACGACTAGACACCATGCACAACGTGGCAAATATATCTTGAGACTGCATGGTGGTGCTGCTTGCTTAGTCAACGGTAAAATTCGGAACATTTTTATTTAATTCGATTTTTTCAATTCAGTCAGTTTATTTCATACGAGTTCACACCCGTAATGTGTTCTGAATGATGACGATGAGATAGCGTTTCATGTCGAAATTGCTTGTCATCGTTTCTTTTAGTTACTATCCTAGATTACAGTGATTGATTATATTATAGTTTTGCTGTATGATATCTTGTTCTTTTAATGTAATAAATAACTGCTGATGCCCCGTTATTATATAGAGGCATGAGGAACAGGGTGTAATGTTCACTCATCCTCCATAGAAATGGTAGGATCCTCCCACGAGACGGACGGGTGTTATGTCTGGTGGGCTACTGCCCGACGGTTGATGTCGGGATGTTGTATATATGCTAGTCGCGCGGTAAACTCTGATTGCGCGATGCAGGATTTTGCGTGACGTCAGTGTGATGCGTTCCAATGTGGCGATGTAGAATGATGTGCCGCCACAATTATGCATTTTATGGTTTCTGTAATTATTATAAAACAATTTTTAAGTTCAGTGTGTAAACCGTTACAAACATGTTATGTTTTCTGACACTAATCTGAAGTTAAATTGAAGCATTAAATTTGCACATTTGATTCTAGTCTATGATTACTAATAATTACCAAACATGCACCCGATGTGTTATACAGGGTGGCAGGGAAATCGACGCGCAACGTGTTACCATGAATTCAGTACGTGATTCTAGACCCCCCTGCGTTGAAAATTTTCGTCGGTTATTAAAAAAAAATTAGCAGTTCCATACATTTTGACCGCGTAGGTTTTGCACTTTTGTAGATTATTAAAAAAAAAATTACCGACGAAAAATTTCACCGCAGGAGTATCTAGAATCGTCTCCGCCCAGACCTCGAGCGCGCCGGTCCGACAGGCCCCGAGTGGTCCGCGGTGGGCGTTGAAGCAGCTGGACCGGGAGCTCCTCCTGGAAGCCTCGATCGTGCAGGCCTGGGTGTCACCACTGGACAGGCCTGCTGACATCAATGACGAGGCGGGGTGGTTCCGGGAGGCCATGTCCGAAGTATGCGACGTGGCAATGCCCCGGGTCCGGCCCGGACGCGCCCGGCGCCAGGTGTGCTGGTGGTCGCCGGAGTTGACGTCTCTGCGCGACACGTGCGTTGCTGCGCGACGCCGGTACACCAGGCACCGCAGGCTCCGTATCCGCCCTCCGGATACGGAAGCCATTCAGGCGGAGCTGTACGAGGGGTACAGAGCGGCGAAGACCGCCCTCCGAGCGGAGATCCTGCGGGCCAAGGGACTGGCCCGTGAGGAGTCGCTGGAGACTCTGAACAGGGACCCGTGGGGACGCCCCTATAAAATGGTGCGGAACAAGCTCCGCCCATGGGCTCCCCCGCTGACGCAGAGTCTCCGGCCCCAGCTCGTGGAGGACGTGGTGAGCGCTCTGTTCCCTTCGCGAGGGGAACATACTCCCCCGCCCATGGCTCCGCCTCCTGCGGTGTCGGATGCGGACCACGCAGCCGACGATGACGACGATGCTCCGGAGGTGACCGAGGTAGAGCTGAGAGTGGCGGTGCGCAGGCTGAATGCCAAGAATACCGCCCCAGGACCCGACGGCTTACCTGGAAAAGCCTGGGTCCTGGCCTTGGAGGCTCTCGGGCCTCGACTAAGGGGGCTCCTAAGCGCATGCTTGGAGAGGGGCCAGTTCCCGCTTCAATGGAGGACAGGGAAACTGGTCCTCATTAAGAAACCGGGGCGCCCTGCGGACTCGCCGTCCGCTTACCGGCCCATCGTGCTGCTCGACGAGGTGGGCAAGCTCTTTGAAAGAGTCATTGCAGACCGCCTTGTCGGGCGGCTGGTGAGGATGGGGCCGGATTTGGCGGAGAGCCAGTTTGGTTTCCGCAAGGGGCGCTCTACGGTGGACGCCATCATGCGCGTACGAGCCCTCACGACGGGGGATGCTGTGGCCCGGGGTGGGGTCGTCTTGGCGGTGTCTCTAGACATCGCCAATGCCTTCAACACCCTGCCCTGGAGTTGCATCAGGGAGGCACTCCGGTATCACCGAGTGCCGACCTACCTCTGTCGCGTGGTCGAGGCCTATCTGACGGACAGGGCCGTCATCTACCCCGGTCACCGGGGAGAGTGGAACCGGCGAGAGATGTCGTGCGGTGTCCCGCAGGGATCGGTTCTGGGACCGCATCTGTGGGACATCGGGTACGACTGGGTGCTGCGCGCCGACCTCCCTGGTGGCGTCGGCGTAGTTTGCTACGCTGACGACACGCTGGTCCTGGCGCAGGGGAGGTCGCACCAGGCGGCGGCCGAATTAGCGGCACGCGGGGTTGCGACAATCGTAGAGAGGATCCGGCAATTGGGACTCGAGGTGGCCTTGCACAAGTCCGAGGCCATGTGTTTTCATGGTCCTCAGAACGCGCCACCATCGGGTTCCCAAATAACGGTAGGAGGGGTTCTCATCGGTGTCGAGTCGACGATGAAGTACCTGGGACTCGTCCTCGACAGCCGGTGGAATTTCGTGGAGCATTTCCGACGTTTGGCTCCCAGACTGGAGCGGGCCGGGGCTGCCTTGGGGCGGCTCCTGCCCAATCTGGGGGGTCCAAACGCCTCCTGCCGGAGGCTCTACGCGGGGGTCGTGCGGTCCATGGCCCTTTACGGAGCTCCGGTGTGGGCGCGTTCCGTGAGGCGACGACCGGTACGTCGATTGAACGCGTCCCAGAGGGTCATGGCCATCCGGTTAGCCCGGGGATACCGCACGGTCTCCGGGGAGGCGGCGAACCTCCTTGCCGGATTACCGCCATGGGATCTGGAGGCAAAAGTCCTCGCGCACATGTGGGAGTGGCGCGAGGAGGCAGGACGCCGGGGCGTAACTCTGTTGCCGCGAGAAATCGTGGCACGGCAAACAGAGCTCCGGCAGGATCTCATGGCGGCATGGAGAGTGCGATTGTCGCAACCCAGCGCTGGGCACGCCACAATTGCGGCGATAAGTCCCCTCTTTGAGGAGTGGCTGGAGAGGCGCCACGGCGTCCTCACCTTCCGCCTGACGCAGGTCCTCACCGGACACGGGTGCTTCGGGAGGTACCTGTTCCGGATAAGGCGGGAGGAAACGCCCGGGTGTCACCACTGTGTGGATCGCCCGGAGGACACGGTGGAGCATACGGTGGAGGTCTGCCCGGCTTGGGCGGAGCACCGCCGTGTCCTCGCGGAAGCGATCGGCGGCGGCGATCTCTCGCGTCCGGCCCTGGTCCAGGCCATGGTACGGAGCGAGAGTGCATGGGAAGCCATTACCTCCTTCTGCGAAGCAGTAATGCTCGTGAAGGAGGAGGCGGGACGCGTGAGGGAGAGGCAAGCTTTGCACCCTCACGCCCCTAGTCGCCGCAGGAGACGCCCTGGGCGTCGGGAATTGGCAGCCGATTCCCGGCCACCGTAGGCGCGGGCTTGCGGACGGCGAGCAATGGGTAGCTCGCCGTTCGGTAAGGACCAGGCCCGAGTCGACGGCGCGTCGTGTTCCACGCGCGCCTCAAAGAGATGTCAGCACTATTGACGGGGTCCGCTAGGGCCGATGCCAGCTAGGGTTGCGGGATGTTCGAAAGAGTTACCGTGGCCCCGGCACAGGCAACAGAAGGAACACGGGTGGGTTTTAGTCAGTAAAAGTCTGACACGCCCTCCCGCTCCGCCCAGAGCGGGAGAAGTCATTTGATGATTTCCCATCCACAAAAAAAAAAAAAAAAAAAGGGGTGTCTAGAATCATGTGCTAACGCATTCGCATAACTCGTCAAAATGTAGGGAACAGCAGATTTATTTTTTACGCTTTTTCAGTTTTGGTCCCATAGTAAAAGTTGTTCATAATGCTGAGAACAGTGACCCCCGTAAGAGGTTGTGCATTAATTCCGGAACAGATGGTCCTACGTAACTTTAGTTTTATTTGAGGATGAGTAGGTAGGTATCTGGCTGAAACTAGAAAATGGTCCATAGGATATTAATGCCGTATCTAATAATAGGTCACGTCACGTCTACCTTAGATGCGTCATACTTACATACATAATGTGTCATTGAATTGCACACGGTACCCATAGACATAACAGACGGAGAAGAATTCTCATAACAACATCAAGCCTGTATTCCCTGAAGGGTTAGGCAGAGGTTACCTATAGTACACCCACATTTCGCCAGTTATGTTTAGTTTCATGTAATATCGGGCGAGCCTATTGCCGTCAACTAGGCACGAATTCAGACTCTGGGCTGCGACTGAGAAATTCCAGATGGAAAAACCCAATAACCATTTGCTCGACATGGGTATCGAACTCAGGACCTCACGCTCAGCAGTAGCGCTTGAGACTACTAGACCAACGACAACTATCATAACATAACAACAACGACAACTGTTTTATTTATAGAGTAGGTAGGTCATAAAGAAAAACTTCCGATTGACGCAATCGTGGTCACTGCTCGATTATTATCAAACAGTTATATAGACTGAGCACTCGGAACGCGTGATTCTTATCAAAATCATATCAGATAAGATATGAACAAGAACTACTGGCGTTCAGACAATAAAAACATGTCTTAGATAATAGTGTGTCAGTTAATTTGTTACGTGTATGTGACCTACAATACAAGTTTACTTAAGGTGAAAGCGCCAGGGTAGCCCGCGAAATTCAAATTTTCTTACGTTTTTTGCAATTTGCAGGTCAGCATTAGGTTGTATGTTGATTAAAATATGATTCGCGACCGTGACAAATATGTATTTATGGAATTATAATAATTAAAGTCATCAATACAACTCACTAAGACCAAGTAATTCTATTGAATGCCTATTTCATGAAATCGTGACATTTGAGGCCAATTCTAACGTATGGAGTTGTATTATTGATTCTAATTATTATAATTCTGTAAATACATATTTGTTACGATCGCGAATCATACTTTAATCAACATACACCCAGACACTGAGCTGCAAATTGCAAAAATCGTAAGAAAATTTGAATTTCGCGGGCTACCTTAGCGCGTCCCCTTAACGATGATGTGCAAACAAACTGGTCCAAACAAGCAAACAAATAGACAACCAAATTGGTCCTATTACTTTCCCTTCTGATATAATCATTTCAAGCTAATTTGGTAGTAAAGAAAAAACAAGGCCTTGTTATTCGCTGTTTATAAACAACATGTCCCGGAATTTACGCACAACCTCATAAGGGGTCATTGTACTCATCATTAAGAACAACTTTCACTATGGGATCAAACCTGAAATCGCGAAAAAATATCAGCTGTTCCGTACATTTTGACGAGATATGCGAATATAAATGTCGGTAACATGTGATTTTTTTTCGCGATTTCAGGTTCGCTCCCATGTACAAGTTGTTCATAATGATGAGCACAGAGACCCGTTAAAAGAGATCATGTTGTAGACATATAGAATGATTTTAAAAGGTTCAACAGTACCTAACACAATGTATGTTATGACCGGTGCGCTTTTCATATATTTTTCATAAGCAATGTGCTCCAGATAGCTCAAACAAATCGA
The DNA here is from genome assembly GCA_947568875.1 of Fissipunctia ypsillon. NCBI lineage: Eukaryota > Metazoa > Arthropoda > Insecta > Lepidoptera > Noctuidae > Fissipunctia > Fissipunctia ypsillon. Next base: position 22,706,579 of record OX387649.1, read on the forward strand.
TCCCTTCACGCTTATTTGGTGGCCTAAAACAAGATAACGTGCTAGTTACTAATTAATTGATGTATTAAAGTACAAAGGTTCTGGATGCATTACTGTCCAACAAGTAACAAGTATTATTTCGTTTGACCTACTAACACGCTTATTTACTAACAAGGCAATTTGCTGTAGGTAGTCCAATAATGGTCTTCTCGCTCCAGTTTCTGAAAACGCACAAGAAGTTAGAACTGCTATGATACTTATGATTATAGTTGCCGGCACGAGTCGTGAGCACAAATTCCATTTTTAAACCTTACGAATCTTATTTCCTACTACGGAAATTCGTACACGGGCAGGGGCAATGAGGTTAACATAAGATCAAGCTTATTTATGTACAGGTAGAAAAGATAATTCAAGAGCCCGCTGACGACGGCGACAACAGTTCATGTGGAATTTGTGCTCACGATTTGTGCCGGCGGCTATACTAGTATGGTTGTATTTCGTAAATCAATTAGCTTCCATTTTCAAACTACCACATTGGTGTCAAGTTTCGATTAAGCAGCTTGATCATAATATTTGTGGATTGTTTGTTTATGCGCGTGTTACCTTTTCCTGGCTACTTGAAGTACAAGTGGTTCTCCCTCAATTGGCTGGTAGGAGGTCAAATATCTAGGACAAACTCGTGACCTGGCTCATTTAGGCCTTTCATTTCTTGTAGTATTTCTGATTTGACATTACCATGTGAACCACAAGAGCTCATATTTATTTGTAAACTATTAGTTTGGTGAAAATCTACAAATTTGAAAATGAGATGAGGCAGCTTGGCGAATGTACTGATATTCAAACTCAAACTCAAAGCATTTATTTCAAATAAACCAATTACAGGCACTTTTGAACTGTTAAAGAGTCAGTCAATTAGAAAATTGAAGCTAGTCGCCCATTCCAAAACTAGGCAAGAAACTCCATGGACACTCTTTTAAATCAAAATTATTACAAAATCCTGGGTACATTGTTCTTGTTGCTTCTACAAGGTGTAACAGGAGGATTGACATTCCTTTCAACCACGTAAAGAGAATCGTGTTCTTTACCCGTGTACAAAAAATTAATCAAATTCAATGAATAATTTAGCCACAGGAAATTATTTTTCATTTTCTTATTTTTCAACATGATGTAGATCGGAGTCCGTAATAATAGGTAAACATTGCCGCCGCCGCGCCCCGCACCCCGCACCGCACCGTTGGTCAGTGACTTTGCGTAGATAAAGCGTGTTTATTTTTATGCAGTTCATTCTGCTATTTATTTTGTTTGAAAACTGCAATTTTTTAATTTTCCATTATCTACTAATCTTCGTGTTTTAAAATGTTTCGATGGATTAGTACTGTGCTCGTTTTCATTTAATGTCGTACATCCAGATACACGTTGTATATGTGAGAACAATGTAAAAAATAAAAAATTCAAAACAATTCAAAATATAAGATTTAAAATAAGCCCTGCTAGTTAAGAGATGACCAGTCATCGCTGACGGCGCCCGTTCAAGAACATGACGCGTGGATCAGCACCATCCAGCTCAACCATTTTGTAGGGAACCGAATGATCCAACACACGCGCCACCATCAGCGAGACATTTAAGTGAGCATGACATACTCTCAACTGCCATACTCTTTCAAGTCAACATACCTACATCATTTAATTAATTAATTTAATTATATTGCATATCCCTATTGGGCATTATTGACTAAATCATAATTATTTATCCAATAATTAAAATAATAACATATTACCTTTTCTTCATTTTGCTGAAAAAAACGAATGCTCAAAGAGAAAACACGTGAGGAATCACTCTATGTTAGATTAGATCAAATCATAGTTTTTCTTTCGTGTCTAATTGATTTGTCACTCGGTCCGTATTTGTTTTGTAATGTGCGGCCGCGGCGATCGACCTTTGCCACTGTTTTGGTTATAACTGCTATTGTATTTCGGGTACGTTATTCTTGGCAACAACGTAGAACTTCGGTTCGCAAGTCAGGCGTGAATCCAAATAATGTGGGCGCTTAAAACAGCTAAAACTCTTAAAAACACTAACCCAAATATAATCTATTCTCAATGAAATGAAAATATTTGATGTTTTAATTATATATGACTATTTTGAATGAAGACGTACCTAGGTATTCGTAATTTCGTTTTGCTTTTGTCGAATTTGTATGGTTTCATGCGAATTTACATTTGGGGTTTTTCCACTACAGTATTAGCGCAGGCGTAGTACCTTTATCAATTCTAAGCAGTATAAACTAGTACTGGGTTCAAGGATATAATTACTACGTTTGTAAACAGGTCACTGGGCCAGCATCTTTAAAATAAATACTGTGCTTAACAATTTCGCATAGGATTAATGTAAAATAATACGCAGATCAGATTTAATCTGCGTGCACAATTTTTGGTCCTTCGGTACGCATGAAAAATTTAAAGCTATTAACTACTTGAAAATTGAACTATGTCCTAGGGCATTGACCGATTGACCAACATAATGCCAGAATTGGATTATTGGTTTACTTGCGGAAATAACATGGTCTGTTCCGGCGTTTAAGGCGAAAGCGCCAGGTAGCCCAGGAAATTCAAATTTACTTACGTTTTTTGCAATTTGCAAGTCAGTATTAGGTTGAATGTTGATCAAAATATGATTCGCGATCGTAAAAAGTATGTATTTACAGAATTATAATAATTAAAGTCATCAATACAACTCTTTAAGACCAGGACCATCCAATTCTATTGAATGACTATTTCATGAAATCTTCACAATTAGAATTATACAAACTTATGGAGTTTGTATTACTGATTTTGATGATTATAATTATGTAAAAGCATATTTGTTAGGGTCGCGAATGATCGCGGGCTTGCGGACGTCGAGCAATGGGTAGCTCGCCGTCCGATAAGGACCAAGCCCAAGTCGACGGCGCGTCGTGTTCCACGCGCGCCTCAAAGAGATGTCAGCACTATTGACGGGGTCCGCTAGGGCCGATGCCAGCTAGGGTTGCGGGATGTTCGAAAGAGTTACCGTGGCCCCGGCACAGGCAACAGAAGGAACACGGGTGGATTTTAGTCAGTAAAAGTCTGACACGCTCTCCCGCTCCGCCCAGAGCGGGAGAAGTCATTTGATGATTTCCCATCCACAAAAAAAAAAAAAAAGGTCGTGAATGATACTTTAATCAACATACAACTTAATACTGACTTGCAAATTGCAAAAAACATAAGAAAGTTTGAATTTCGCGGACTACCTGGCGCTTCTCCCTTAACAAGCCGGTTTTGAATACTGTCGTGCCTAGAGAGAGAAAGAGAAGACGGGAGATTTTTTGGCATAGCGTTTAGAATTTTCAGCCAAACATCAATAGGTAAAAAAATAGTCTAGTTTTTTTTTTAATATAACTGTGTATATGTATTTTAGGTATAGTTGGTTGGCGGAACCAGTTGCTATGAGCCTAGCCTAGAGTGACTTAGTGACGCATAATAATATAATTGTTTGTCAGCATTATTCTAACCTACATTATTATGGTAAACTAGCTTCTGCTCTCGACTTCGTCCGCGTGAATGTTTTTGTTCCCCCGACCCACCGCGTCGCATCTCATCGCCCGCCCACGCTACTATTTCGTTTTCGCTTAGTGTTCTTACTTCCTTTTTTTCTTTTTGCTCGGCTCCTAAGAGTCCTAGCATGATGTTTAATAGCCTCTGGGAGGCTAAAACGCTTCCTCAAGAATTGGGCTATCAAATGCAAAAAAAAATTCAAATCCGTCTGGAGTTTCAGAGATTAGCGTGTTCAAACAAATAAACAAAAAAACGAACTCTTCAGCTCTATTAAATTAGTATACAAGGTGTAACATAATTAACGCACAACCTCTTAAGGGGTCATTGTACTCATCATTATGAACAACTTTTACTATGGGACCAAACCTGAAATCGCAAAAAAAATCTGCTACTCCCTATATTTATGTTCCCATAGCTCGTCAAAATGTAGGGAACAGTAGATTTTTTTTTTCGCGATTTCAGGTTTGGTCTCATAGTAAAAGTTGTTCATAATGATGAGTACAATGACGCCTTAAGAGGTTGTGCGTTAATTATGTTACACCTTGTAGATGATTAAACATAACTGTTCTTAACATCCAATGCTGTAGTTATATTTGATTATTTATTAATATTTATATTTAAACTCTAAGGTCATTCTAAATGAGGACGCTTTTAATCATTTTAGGAAGCAGTTTTTTGTTTTTAATTCTTATCAAACTCAACTCAAACTCAAAGCATTTATTTCAATTAAACCAATTACAGGCACTTTTGAATTGTTAAAGAGTCAGTCAGTTAGCCAGAAAATTGAAGCTAGTCGCCCATTCCAAAACGTAGATCTCTATGGAGAAGAATGGGCAAGAAACTCCATGGACACTCTTTTAAATCAAAATTGTTACAAAATCCTGGGTACATTGTTCTTGTTGCTTCTATATGTGAGAACAATGTAAAAAATAGATAATTAAAAACAATTCAAAATATAAGATTAAAAGTAAGCCCTGGCAGCTAAGAGATGACCAGTCTCCACTGACGGCGCCCGTTCACGAACATGACGCGTGGATCAGCACCATCCAGCTCAACCATTTTGTAGGGAACCGAATGATCCAACACACGCGCCACCATCAGCGAGACATTTAAGTGAGCATGACATACTCTCAACTGCCATACTCTTTCAAGTCAACATACCTACATCATAACATAAAACCGCTCTATGGTACTCACATTTACAAAATTGAAAAAATGCTTCTAATTTATACAAAACTAGACACAGATCTTCGGTAATTTTGATCTTAAGTTGCTTAAAAGCCTTTATAACGACCACAGGGTTTATATGTTTAAATTTGAATTCCTCAGGGCAGGCTGAAACATTCGCTCTTAATAAATTAATAGCAAGTGAGGGCGAGGATTTTATAGTTTCTGTAGTTTTAATTGGAATATTTGTAAAGAAAGTTTCAAATTCCTGGGCAATATCGATGTTACCGCTAATGAGACCGCCGGAAGTTTCCAGTGTGTAATCAGTATTATGTCTCATGTTCCTGTTCGTTCCATTGTTAATTATTTAGAAGATATTTTTGTTTTACTTATTCGATGTCTCTGAGATAGCTTTTAGTGCAATAGTAACTTCATATACCTACTTGTTGTTAGTTTGAATTATAATTGGAGTGTCTGTGTTCAGATAGACAGAGCATCTGATGAGAGAGATTTCAATCTCGTCAGGACGTGTTAATTTAAATTATAGTTCTTTCTCAGATGTTTCAAGCCGCATAGCCTTAATCAGTTCCCATTCATAGTAGGTAGGTACTGCTAAAATTATGTATAGATATTGAACGTTTCAGCAGTAGTGGCTCTTGACTGAAGTGTTCAGGATGTTATTCTAACAATGTAAGCCTCTTGTTGAATATAGCCAACATGTGTCTACTTCAAACCTATTTCCTGCTTTTCTGCGAACACATTTATGTATCTGCTACGACTCCACGCCATGAATGGCTTGCTGTCATCATGTTTGTTGTGTCATCTCTCTCATCAGCTCTAAACCGGGTGACAACAGGAAAAACGATGCTTAGGTACCGTTCGATTGGTTTTTGTTACAAATAATATTTTATTCTTATTTCAATTCTTTCCTCCTACCATTCTTTGGATCGTGATTGAGTACATATTTATGTAAAATAATTACAGCAATTTACTGTTAGTAATAAAACTATAATGACTTTTACTTGAATTGCAGTGATTTTATATTATTTTAGCGCGTGTAACTTTTCTATGTTGTTATTGAAGGTCAGTCTGTCCATCCGTCTTCCAAGCGTGGTGAGTCGCAGATTTTTCTTTGACCAGTTTTTGGGAATTTCGTGAGGAAAGTTTTGAATATGAATGTGGATGGCTTTATGAGTAGGGGAAGACTAAAGAAACGATGGATGGACTGTGTGAAAGATGATATGGCTAGAAAGGAGGTGACTACCGGGATAAATAAAATAAATAATAAATATTTATTCAGTATTAAAAATTGGAAATTTATTAACATAAAATTTTAGAAATAATTTACAAAGGTATTGTAATGTTAGATGCCTGTACTAGGATTAACCCGTATCACAGGCAGCATGAGCTCATACTTTATGGTAATTGTAGGGCAATAAAATTCTTAACAATACTTAACATGAAGTCTTGAAATACTGACAAAATTCAATTAATTCATAATTTTTTACCTCGTTTACCTCAATGCTACCTTAGACCTTTGTCCTTTAATATTACCTTAGAGATAAAAATAACAAAAGGTCATAACGGCACACGTAAAACGTAATTTCTTATTTAGTTTGCGTAAACTAGTTTCTTGCACTTTATAACTTGCTTACAACACATATTATAAATGCGTTAGCATAATTGGTAAGTGGGTTAAATTCAATGTTGCGCAAAATTAAATCACGTTCGAGGCTATGTGTGTATTCGATTTTTGCTGCGGGCGATTAATGTGCTTAGACATCAACAAAATGGAGGGTTTGTATAGTCCAGTGCAGTGTTTTGTTGGGTCAGCAGCAGGCATTAAACACGGAAGTCTGGCCTTGAATATGACCGTCTTGGCGCCCTCGTAGTCGATAGAGTTGAAGATGCGTTGTTTATCTGTATTCCGCTATTTTCCTAGCCGGGCACTCAGCATCTCCCGTTTTGTGGGTGTTGGGCTTTTTAAAGCGTGAGCAAATTGCACATTTCCGTGTGTCAGCTTTCTTCGCACACTGACATCGTGTCCTTCTTCACCGCAGTGACCACACGTAGATTTCAGCTCTCTGCATGTTTTGGCTGCATGACTATATTGTTGGCATTTGTAGCATCTGGTAACCAGGGTGAGGTCCCTGACAGGGCAGGATGTCCAATTTATAAAGATCCTTGGTTGGGATAATAGGGCTTTACGTATATTGGCTGTAACTTCAATGACGTAGTTACAGGTCGACGCATCTTTCTTCCCGGATTTGTGGCTTAATTTTATCAAGCTCAAAAAGGACTCCATACGCGTGACGACTAATAGAGAAGTATGGAAGATGAAGATATGCAGGGTCAAATTAAATTTGTTAGCGAAACTCCGCAGACAGGATGGTTATCGATATCTTCACCGCGCTCAAGTCTCAACTTATCGCGCACGCGTAGTATGCGGATACCATTAACACTTTGCCGGACACACTCAAAGTTTTATTATTATTACTGCTATAGCCGTGTCCTTGAAAGTGTTAATGTTCTTGCCAAGAACATTGATTATGGCATTGCTCTTGTCATCGCTTTCCTTGGGTTTTTTTTTGTATTTAAGCTCAGCAGTGGACAAGTAGGTACAGGATTTCTTGTTATCTAATTTTGTTTTTAATTATTGTAAAACGGGTACTGTATGTAGGGCAAAACTTGGCTAATTCGTGATATGCAGCTATTCGGTGATAGATAATTGTGTTTTATTACCAAGTTACTACTGACTTGATAAATGTACATTTTTCAATCATTATAGTATTTGCCACATTTTTAGATATAAGTTAGCAAAACTTATTTTGTCTACTATATCACAGTAAATTTAAAAAATTGTCTGATCAATGAATCGAATTTTACAAGTAAAAAACAAAACTATCACCGATTACCCAAGTTTTGCCCTACCGTATAGTGCCTGATAAAGTCTTGATTTCTAATCGAAAAGGTCAAAAAACAACCAAAGTTGATTTTGTTTTCACGTGTTTTTGTGACTAAACACTTATCGGGTTGTTTTTATGTTACCTATTATAGTAAGTAGGTAAGTTTTAAGAATAATTTATTTTCTGTTTTAAATAATTTAATGGGAATAAAGCGGTTTCGTCCTTTATCGATAAGTTTTGCTTTTGTGCTAGGACATGTATTTTTGTCGAACTCAGTGACTACCTACATTGTAATCAGTAGGTAGGAAGTAGGTACGCTAACGTCTAGGTAGCTGACGTAGTTTGATTTGTTTTTCTTTCCGACTAAGTGTCACTGTTTTGTTGTTTGTGAACGTTCTTATATTTTTAGGGACCTTCCGTACCTCAAAAGGAAAAGAATGGAATCCATAAAGGATCACTCATGTGTCTGTCTGTCTGTCACAGCCAATTTGCTCCGAATCTAATAGAGCGATTAAGTTGATATTTGGTACACATTATCAGTTTCTGTGACCCTTTTAATTAATTGGGGTCACTTTTGGGGGCCAAATAAGAAAATTAAAAAAATAAAGTTTTGCAAACTATATCGTACATATCAAATGAAAGGGCTTACTGTGGGGGTTTTGAATATTTTTTTTATTAATTCAAATTCATATTCAGTCATAATCAACTCATATTCATTACAATGGTCTCCCACGAGCGACACTATATCAATCAATCAATCAATCAACTTTATTTTTCTCACCACAATATACATAAATTATTTTACATTGATCAGTTTCGACAATGATACACAATTCAATTATATACTTATATATTGTGGGAGACTGGTGCCTAAGCTAGGCTCATGGCCTGTGTTTCAGGACACCAGGATCCCACCCCTTTACATTTTCATTTATAAATTATGTATTAAGCGCGCTGACAGAATCGTACGACATTTTATAGTTTTTTGTATTATGATTAAGATATAGGTTAGTATGCGAGACAAATGTTAATAGATGTGTAGTATGGGTGATTGTGCGGTATATGTGCCGCACGTAAGGACAGTCCAACCTGTTTGCTATCATACTCAGAACTGAATTGGAGCTGGCCCGCACTCTGCGCACAAGAGACGCGCAGCGCTTCCGCATGGTCGCATGAAAACAGTCCGTGCGCGCCCAAGCGAACATACCTGAAGCGCTGTAGTAGCGAGGAAGACCCAACACCGCTCTGAAAGCGTTGTTAAATTGAACGCGGAGGGTGCTGTAGCTTTTCTGTGTGTAATTAGCCCACAGGCTGCAGGTATACATGGACGTGGAATATGCTCGGAAAAGAGTTGTTAATAATTTTAAAGTTCGGAAAAAAACTGAGCCTAAAATTTTGAAAAAAAAAATTACAGACAATAATTCTATACTTACTTATATATTACAGGAAAACCTATAAGAAGTCTATGGTCTTAAAATAACACGGTAAATGTTTCAAAATTGTGAGTACAAACTTACATTTGCAGTTGTAATGTATGGGAGAACATGTTTTTCAAATATAATGTTACGTTTGTTCTTGGGATAATTATGTCTCTTCTTTCTTCATCCCAACGACGGAACCCTTAATTGTGCGTGGTCGAACACGCACTTGGCCAGTTATTTTATTTGTTCCTGATAAGAACTGGGTTTTTTGCGCACGTCACTGATGCAAGGTTCTCAGTAACTTAATGACCTCTTTTACTTTGCATTTTTTTTTTGCTTTTAAAATATATTTTTTAAGACGAGTAAGACCAACAGCAAACCCTCGTACCATCTTTAAAGAACATCACGAGGTATCCGTATAAAAACCAAATAATAGATTCAAGATTTCGATTTTACAGGGATACCGTCATTAATCGATTGATATCTTTATAAATCCATTGTTATCTGTATCAATTCGATTTGGAACCTATGTATTTGGCAGGTAACACAATCACTAATCTTAAAAGCGTGACACATTTTGTTTGTTTCTTCGTTTAACAGTATCTACTACTATTGTCATAATAGTGATTGATTATTGTCTAGCAAAGTAGTGACAATCGTTGAGGGATGACTTGCAGCATGTTTGTATACAGTGTGTATCAGAAAGATGTGGTCAAATTTAAGGATGTGGTTCAGACCATCAAACTGAACAACTTTCTCTATGGGACCAACATTCTTATCGCAAAAAAATAATCAGCCGTCCCATACATTTGGGTCGAGTAGGTATTGAAGTTTTGTGTAGGACATGACATTTGATATTTTTTTCCAGAATACGATGTTGGTCCCACGGAGAAAGTTGCTCAGTTTGATGGTCTGTACCTTTGGACCTTTCTGATACACCATGTAGATTAGGTGTGATAATATACTCACTTATTTATATATTTTTCAAGTCTAGATTGTTCTGTAACTGAGGATCCCTCATACTCAATATACAAGCGATAGATGCTAAGTACTTATTCTGATTTTTTATCACAGCGTACGGGAGGTGAAACCATTTCATTGAGTTTTCCTCACATGCGTTTCGCGGTTTCGTTATTGGTCCTTTTGCCCAGATCTATTGAATAAGTTATACATATCTGCTTAGTAAATCACTGTAAAATAAACTTCTTAGTCTCTATCGAGACTCTTTGGAATTTGGGTTGTCTGGCAATCCTTTACATTCCTATTATGTAGACAGACAAGTATCTATCAAAATAATAAATGTGAGCTGGTTGCATCGTTCACTTTATTTGTAGGCATGACCAGCGGGGCAATTGCGTAACACATTACCAATCGGAATCGGTTTCATTTTGACAGTTCAACAACATTTATTGCGTTATTTACGTGTTGAGCAGACAAATTTTTCAAACATATGAAGCAATGGATTAGCAATTTGCTTTAAAATGATTCAGATTCCGATTGATAGTATGTTACGCAATTAGGGTGCGGGAGTTTTATCTCATAGATTTTCCATTGACGAGTGCTTGATAATGTCATTTATAACACGCTTTTTCGTGTTATCATGTCAAGTTTATAAAAGACATTTTAACGGTAAAAATACTCAAGTGATGGAATATTCAAAAAGTACCTATGATTAAAAAATGACTAAATGTGGTTTGAATGATGACAATGACAGTTAACTCTAATTATTGAATCGCTGGAATGCTATTAATTGTTTTTCAAGAGAAGTCAATAATTATAAATTAAGACTCATATTTTTCAAAATTTGATTAGGTACTTATTTATTTATTTATAAAGGTTTACGGGTCGTCAAAAGCCCGAAAGTCTGACAGCTGGTCTTACCAAGCGGTATCGTATTACCCAGTAACTGTGTAGTGGAGGTTTGATATGCAGTCGCTCCATGTAAAATACTGGTATTCAGCTGCATCCGGTTCGACCGAAAGCCGACCCCAACATAGTCGAGAAAAAGCTAGACACATTATGATTTATAAGGGTTTACCAACAGCTTCTGTATACAATATGTTATAAGTATAGCGACGGCGAAGTGCCAATACCTCCTAACTGACTCCTAACAAACATGCGAATAACGCCTTTAAATTCAAAACGATAAGGCGCTATAAGCATGTTTAATTATTTATAAAGGTTAAAATGTTTAATTTAGTCTTGGACTTACACAGTTGCCAATTATAGGTTAACCAGCATTCTCAAACATAAGTGGAACACAGAAAAATAAGAATATACAATTAGTGGCACTAGAATTAAGGTATGGCAAAATTGAGACATAAAGAAAAATTAAATTAAGTATAAAACAAAAGTATACAGACAGTATTGCAATTTTGCCGAATTACATAGAACAAAGACAATCACTCAATCGTTTTCCAAATTAGGGTGCTTACCTACCTATTTACACAAATAAAATTTTGATAATATTTTTTTCAAGTTTATCTCGAGTTTGACTTCTAATGCTTATTAAGTTAATAATTGATAATAATTAATTGTTATCACAAGTCACTTGTCACATGATTGAATAACAAAAAAAAATTATAACAAAATAGGTATTTTATTCTCGTACTTACATTGCAACTCTAAAAGAGTCGTTGACATTTTTAAGGTCTTTAAAACATGAAGTTGTTAAAAAATAAGGTCTATGTATACAAGTACCTGTAGGTCATTTACTCACATAATGGGTATAAAATATCCGTTGTTGAGCAAGGTATGATTTAATTTGGTCCTCGGGTACCTACCTCACCGGTTACCCTACCTTTGTTTGGTCCTTGTTCGGAAATGATTTTATACATACCAAAACCTTATACAGGATTATTTTAAATTGGTTTGCTAAACTCCGCAGACCCGATGGGTATCGATATCTAAATGTGATAAAGCAAAAAAAAAAACAAAAAATCATTTAATGATTTTTTTGGGGGTCATCGGCCGCAGTTTTTGTAAACACTTGAAATATCAGCAGATTTTATAAACATAAAATCTGCTTTTTGTGTAAACTTCACAGACGTGATGGGTATCGATACCTAAACACGACAAAACATAAGGAAACAGTTTTTCTCAACTCATATTTCAAGTATAACGCTGACAGCGGTCGTTGACCTCCCAAAAAAGCATCAAATCTTTTTATCGTGTTTAGATATCGATACCCATCGCGTCTGCGAAGTTTAGCTAGCCAATTTAAAATAACCCTGTATAAAGTTTAAAGTGAAATATTGAATTCGGGGTTATTACATATTGACCCCTCCGTGCCTCGGAAAGCACGTTAAGCCGTTGGTCCCGGCTTTCATTCGTGGATCTTTGACAGTCGTTACGGGTCGTCAGAAGCCCTAAAGTCTGACAACCAGTCTTACCAAGGGTATTGTATTACCCAGTAACTAGGTTGTGGAGGTCAGATAGGCAGTCGCTCCATGTAAAATACTGGTATTCAGCTGCATCCGGTTTGACTGGAAGCCGACCCCAACATAGTTGGGAAAAGGCTAGGCAGATGATGATTGAATTCAGGAGTATCAGCCTACGAGGCATCAGACATCACGAAGATCAACTACCTACCTACAGATGCAATCAGTAGCTGAGCTAGGACCCTGTTTTGTCTCACGAAAGATCCAAGGCTTCAAGCTTTATTTAGAAGCAAACCATTAGTTTGCCCATATCGATGAAAATCCTGCATTTGTATTCACACATCGTTCGGGACACCTGAACTATTAGAGTTGGGGTCCACATAGGTAATTAAAGTAGGATATACGTTGTTACAGGACTCGTACAGAGGGGGCCGACGAGCGTGCACGATAGCAATAAATGTCAAACAAAATAAAAATCAAGTCTAGATACAGAGTGTATCAGAAAGGTGTGGTCAAATTTAAGGGTGTGGTACAGACCATCAAACTGAACAACGTTCTCCATGGGGCCAGCATCGTAATCGAGCAAAATTTATCAAGTGTCCCGTACAAAACTTCAATACCTACTCAACCCAAATATATGGGACGGCTGATTATTTTTTTCTCGATTACGATGTTGGTTCCATGGAGAAAGTTGGTCACTTTTATGGTCAGTACCACACCATTCTGATACACCCTGTATAATCTTGAAAAGTCCTAACAATTACAGTAAAAACAAACTGAAATGCTTCTTGGGTACTTAATTGCGATAGCTTCCTAGATATTTTCTTTCCTTTCTTAGACCTGCCACGATACTAGAGGCAGATCAATACGTAGATTGTCTGTTTGGTCTCGACTCCGAGGTGTGTTGGTGGATATATGAATGAAGAACACGGAAGCACTGGTATTCCTATTTATTTGCTTATATGAAAGCACATTACATTGTTAGGGGTCAAGCTAGCACCGCACTCACTCAATATAAAACAAGATGACCATATGTCATAATTTAAACCTATTTGACATATAAACGAGTGTTTGTCTTATCAGCCAATGTCATAATCCGAGGAGGATTCAAGCGGAAGGCCGGCTCAACTAAAGCCTCTTCAGTATATTGCAGATTTGTGTTAAACTGGTACACACGGCTACATATCAAGCTATACATTTCCAGTATAAGCTGATCTCGTATTATATAGCATTACCGTACAATGAGAGGTCAGCTTATACTGGAAATGTATAGCTTGCTATGTAGCCGCGTGTACCTAAACGTCCACATACCTAGGCACCTAATATTCTTCTGAAGGTTGTGATGTGTGTCTTGCAAATTGCAGGTCAGGTAGAAAAGCTAGCGCGGACACAGTAGCAGTGTAGCACCCATGTTTCTGTTCAATTACACTTGTGCCTTTTACTTAGCGGGACCCTAGCAAAGAAATCGAAGAATAGCTGCTTATATTAATTCAATGCAAATGCTTACCATTTAAGAACACGTCATAACCTACGCTCTGAAAGTATGCAAACAAATGGGCAGGACCTTGGCCCCGAGGTCGGAACGACGCCGACGATTCCGTCGTCGCCTCTATTTTGTAGTTCTAATACTAGTTTGTTTGGTACAACACTATTTACTATCCAATTCTATGCAAGGACTCGGACCAATTTGCCTCGGATAGTCTTACTAATGATAAGAACGGACCTACCTATCTTACTGTGAATTTCACCAATTAAACTGAACGCGATCAGCACTTCTAAACCGCGTTCAAGAGCTGTCAGTGTCAATATTCCGTAACAATTTTGACACTGACAGCTCTTGAACGCGGTTTAGATGTGCTGATTTGCTGGACGCGCTCAATTTCTTGATGAAATTCGCCCTTAGTCATTTCAGACTAAGCTGCATTATATTGGGATGTCTTAGACGCCTGAAACATTGACCCAGTCGGTTATGTCCTTTAACAAAGGTTCAGTGCGTAGTCTGCTCTGGAATGTGCAGTCGTTGCGCAGGTCTGAAAAGATGAATGAATTACCTATCTAGGTACTAGGTTTTATGCTAGAAAATATTTTTAGTCGGGTAAATGTTTATTATCTGCTTAGCCTTTTCCCAATTATATTAGGGTCGGCTTCCAGTCTAACCAGATGCAGCTGAATACCATTACCTATTTTACATGGAGCGACTGGCTATCTGACCTCCACAACCCAGTTACAGGGTAATACGATACCCCGTAGCAAGACTAGTTGTCAGACTTTTGGAGTTCTGACTACCCGTACCTAACGACTTTTAAAGATCTACTTATGACAGCCGGGAGATACGGAGGGGTCTCGATATGTAACCCATTCACGAACAGACGGCGGCAAGCGTACCTTCGATCGACCCGTGCGGCTTTTATTATTTAGCCGACGTTCGCGCGGACGTAAAAATATTTCCCCCCGACCCTTGCTCGAAGAAGCGCCAGCCCGCGCCGAAGCTGAGCCTGTAGCTTTAAATTCCCCAGATAATAATAATTATCCAAGTTTGATCCAGCCTGTCCCAACTTGCTGTCCCCCCAGTGACGCCCTAAGCCGAGGTTCGTACCCCACAGGGGGTGCCCTTAGCGCGCAGTCACTTAGTATTGTAAGTAACACGCCCCTGGCTGGAGGCTTTGAGTTAGCTTAAGGCAGCCACAGGATTGACCGGTTAAGTAGTCACGGCCACTCTTGGCCAACTACGAGATGCCATAGTTAGGAAAAAAAAAAAAAAAAGTAAAAATATCGCGGCGGAATTTTATCACGCACCGGAATTTCAACTCTCGGTGTTGAGCCGAGCGTTGAGAATCCAACAGAGTGCATTCCAGCGCGTCGAAAAAACTGTTGGATTTTCAACTCTCGGCGTTAAGCAGAGCGTTGAAAACCCAGTGCGCGAAAAAAAAATCGCCGCGATATTTTTACGTCCGTGCTAACGTCGGCTGAGCCACCAGCCCAGTTGGATAAATGTTATTGTGGGCATACAAATACCTTGATCATTATCTACATACTTATAGTTAAGTGTATTTAATGCATAATCGTGATGAGTCCCACTCCATATCGATATTGTTGTTATGTTATGTTATCCGGAATTACATTGGCTAGCTAAGTAATACAAACTCTAACGTAACATCAATGTAATAAAGTCGTTTTACTACTTTGTTACAATATCTTATGCCTTTAACACATTCAGTGCCCAGCACCCGACTCCCGGGTCCAACAATAATTCGTTGTTTGCTTTGTTCGTTGGCGTGTTTTGATTTGCACCCGGTAGGCGGGTGCTGGGCATGGTCACATGTCAACAATAGCTATCTATATGTACGACTCGGGAGCCGGGTTGTGGGCACACGAACGAATTATTGTTGGACCCGGGAGTCGGGTGCTGGGCACTGAATGTGTTAATTGCTACTAATAATTTGGTATTCAAGAGTTACCTATTTCAAAAGGATTCATGTTTGTCTACAAAGAAGCGAGTTAGCGACAGTCATGTAGAAGTTTATCTATGATGCAGCGAAGTGCATTAAGGTCCAACGGTATTTTTTTTTTGCTTGAGCAGCCACATTCGATTACCGATGAGGAAATGCATTATTGAACTAATGTTGCAACCGCTCTGCATGTTATTTTTAGTGCAGTCACGCTGTTGTCATTAGTTACTTCTAAAACAAAATGTTGTAGATTTCCTTTACGTAATTTGGGTAACCCATTTATAAACAACGATCTCAGTTACCTCGTAAACTACGGATGTTATGCCATTTTATGCTGTTACTAACGTATCAACAGTCGGTCTCAAATGTTTATGTTATCATTTTAGGCGGACATATCTAATGAATAAGGGAAAAACAAGCCTACATGTTCACTGTTACATAACATCGTTTGTTTGTTACAGTTACCTCGTGTCCGGCGACGCGGACGGAAAGTGTTACATTTGGGACTGGAAGACCACGAAACTGTACAAGAAATGGAAGGCGCACGACGGCGTCTGTATCACGTCTCTCTGGCACCCTCACGAACCCAGCAAACTGCTGACGGCAGGCTGGGATGGCGTCATCAAGTACTGGGATTAAATAAAATGACTGAGCTCCATGATACCACGTTTTAATTTCAACCTAACATGAACCACGAACCGCAATATAACAACAACAAAATATAAACACATTTTTATAGCGTAACTATACATATTATACTTTTTTAAACTATACCAAGCGCCTAATGTCATGGTCGATACACGGTCATGCCAAGGTCAAACTACGCAACCTGCGTATACTTGAAGGGCTCCTCGTACGCGATGTCGACCTTGTACTCCTTGCTGCACTCGCGGCACGTCCCGTTCTTCATGAACTCATTAAAACTTATGTTATTCTCATGGAATGCTTCTGTTAGAGATGTGATGAGGCTGTCGATCATCTCTGGCGTGTGGTAAGGGCCGGGCGCGAACCTCAGCCGCTCCTCGCCGCGCGCCACAGTCGGGTAATTGATGGCTTGCACATAGTGGCCCCTCTTCATCAGGGACTCGGCCACGGCCGCCACCTTGTCGGCGCCCGTGATAGGTACAGGTACGATGTGACTGACTGAAGGCATTTGTGGCAGACCGGCCACGAGGAGGGACAGCTTCAAGTATCGCACGATAGCTTGGTGCCTCCCCCGTAGGCTCCTGCCCTCCTCGCTCGCAAGGAGTCTAATAGCGGCTAAAGACCCCGCCAGCACGGGCGGCGGTAGCGCCGTCGTGAAGATGAAGCCGGGAGCCAGAGATCTCACTGTGTCCACCAATAGGGAAGACCCGGCTATGTAGCCCCCAACGTTACCAAATGCTTTCCCTAATGTTCCAGATACTATATCTATCTTGTGCTGGATCCCTCTCTCTTCTCCTATACCAGCACCATGTTCCCCATAAAGCCCTACAGCATGGACTTCATCAACAAATGTTAGAGCGCCATACTCGTGGGCTATGTTACACATTTCATCTAAAGGACAGATCGCTCCACTCATTGAGTGGACAGTCTCAAACACGACTAGTTTTGGAACACCTTCTGGGGCTTGAGACAACAGTTCTCTCAAGTGATTTGGGTCATTGTGCCTGAATATGTGCTTTGGTGCTCGACTGTTTCGAATTCCCTGTATCATAGATGCATGATTCCCTGCATCAGAAAAGATTAAACAGCCCGGTAGAATTTTTGCTAATGTAGACAATGTAGCATCATTTGCAACAAAACATGAACTAAATATTAAAGCTGCGGGTTTCTTGTGCAGGTTGGCTATTTCAGTTTCAAGTTTCTCAGTCATCTGAGAGTTTCCAGCAATGTTCCTGGTCCCTCCTGCTCCGGTACCATAAGACTTGATGGCGTTGATGGCTGCATCTTGAACCACAGGATGGCGAGACGCGCCGAGGTAGTCGTTGGCGCACCAGACGGTCACGCGATGGTTGTCGGGTCCCTCCAATGCCTGCGGGTACACGCCGTCCGCAGCTAACCGCGACACCTTCCTGAAGATGCGGTACGAGTAGTCTCTCTTCTTGGCGCTGATCTGCTCGTGGAAGAACTTCTCGTAGTGGTACGACTGCGCGGGCTCCGTGATGTCCTCGGTCATCTCCTTGGGCGCCTCGGAGATGCCCACGTTCTGCTGGATGAAGGGGCATTTGGTCTCGTCAATGCCGAGAGAACGGAATCCGCGAGTTACTATGGGGCAGTAATTCCCGTACTGTTTCATAAGAGTCGCTCCGTAATTCTTTACGAAGGCCTGGTTCAACGATCCTATGAACGGGCATCGCATTTTTACTTTTTATGTAATCAATGACACACCAAACACTTGCGACACAAAGTACAGTAAGTTTGTAATAAGTTATGTTGTATACGAGATTTGTGTATGAACGTTGGCTCGCACTGTAGCCGAACGTCTCACAGTTTTCAATCAACTGGTGGCTCGGCCAAAGCACCTTTCATTTATAAAGTCGGTGTCGTCACATCGATCACGTTTGATACTTCATTCGCTTCACTGAGAATTTTGCGGAATTCTAATGCGATTTCGAAAGAAAAATGTTGCCACGTAGAATTTTATTTTGACATTTTCCGTCTAGTTGCCATTTACGATATATAAATTTTAACCTGAGAACACTGAAGCACTACGTACGTATGATTCGTGCGTTTCCATAATTATTTTTATTTAAAGTTCAGCTGCAAATTTCAAAAAGCGTATGAGAGAATTTTGCCGGCCACCCTAGCGCATCACACCATCACGCATCTTGCTGCAATTTTTTTAATTGCCTGTTGAATACAATAAGTTGAAGCAACAATAGAAGTTACACTGTTTAGCAGTGTTTAGAGTCTAAACACTGTCAAGTTGCATTGTCTATAGGCCACTCAATTCTATCCATTTGTATTCTACAATGAAGAATCTTGTATCGTGTACATTGGGCTTTAGCGACCGCGAGGTAGGCATTTATTGCCATAAAAAAAACACGTACCGTAATGTCTAGTGTCAGCTGTGCACTCGCCCAACTGTCACTGTCAAAATTATCAGCACCAAATCTATCAATACTTCAAACTTTTGTGCAAATCCCAGAAGTGAGGATTTTTATGTTTTGTGCTAATTAAGCAAAAGGACATGTTTTCCTTAAACGATCAATTGGAACTACGAAAAGTAACAATATCTAGTTTGATAACATGCATTTATTTACCGAGCATCATCACATTTATATCATATAGAGGGATTCTTTACTCAGTCGGCAATGGCTCATCGTGCTTTATTTTAGGTCTTATTTTCGTCGCAGAGTTGTTGAAATCATTTTACTTGAACTCTAGTAATGATGTCCAAGGTAAGAAGAACAAGGCAAGCAAGAATACTGCTGGAGACATCCTGAAAGGATTCGTTTATCTGTTGTGTGCCAAGTTCACATACTTTATTGGGATTATATTGTTCGGAGCGCCTGTGCTTGAGTGTCACGAGGAGACGTTGATGCTGTCGTCGCTACTTACTTTACTCACAGTATTTCCTATGTTACTTCATACTGGGATCGAGTCATCTTTGCAGTTGTTATTTCGAGTCAGAACTTATGGAAAAGACACTATTATTGAGATGCTTGTCAGCAATGCCATGATGACAGTTTGCGGAGCGTGGGTGGGGGCCATAGTCATCCCTCTAGACTGGAACACTCCCTGGCAGAAGTGGCCGATACCATGCTATCTCGGTGCAGTCGGAGGATTCTTGCTTTCCAATGTACTAACAGTATTAAAAGTGACACTTACAAGTAGTGCACGGAAATATCCATCATTAAATATACTAGTTGAAATGCTAAATGCATGTAAGTTACCTAAATAATCACTAAATTATATTGTATTTTATGTATTCAATAAAATATTGTTAAAATGATTCAGTCTATAACATGCGGATTCTATAAAGGATGATGTTTTTTTCTGTCCTCATCTACATAACATGACAAGCAGAATATCCAGCTCAACAGCCTATCTCATAATAGTGCTAGGTTTTAAATGCTGCATAGGTCATTGTTCCATAGGATATATAAGAGTTTGTATAAACATTAGTGATTAAAAGTTAATATTCTGCTGATTCATGTGCTCTTTTGTTGATGCAGTACTCCTTTCAGCTCCTATTGATAACTAGGCTCCTTGAATTAAAAGATGGCTTTCAAGTCAGATTTACCTAAGAAAATACAATAACTTTTATTTGATCTGGTCAACATTATGATGGTAGTCAAGGGTATTGCTTCCGCACGCACCCCACTATGTGTAGTGTGCATATAAATTTTGCATTACTAAGGATTTGTAACTATCAGGTTGGCACAAAAGTAATGAGACACTACAAAACTCTATGCATTTCCTTTTTCAAGTTAATTATTTTCGATGATATTCTAGAATGTTGTAGAACATCCAAGGTACCTACTTGTGATGTGGGGGTATATGAAGCCGCCCTCGCGATCGGTTTAGTCAGTTTGAAGAAAAATGAACGAGCGACAAGTTCGAACACTATACTTATACGAGTACTTGTTAGGCCACAGTGCGCGGGCCGCAGCTGACAATATCAACACTGCATTGGGCGCTGGAAGTACCTACAAGCCATGCGACGGTGTCCCGATGGTTTGACCGTTTTAAATCAGGAGACAGGAGCCTTGAAAGTCAGCCACGCTCAGGACGACCACCCGCAGTGAATGATGACGATTTTCACCGCGAACTGCAGTTGAATCCGGATGCTACTGCTCGTGAATTAGCGGAAGCACTTAACTGCAGTCACCACACCGTGGAATACCATCTGCACGAGCTTGGGCAATCGAAAAGTTTTGGCTCGGTGGGTACCGCACATCCTTACAGACGCCAGTCGTGCAGTCCGTGTCGCTATCTGTCAATCACTTTTGCTGCGACCCCGACGTAAAGAGTTTTTGTCTGATCTGCTTACTGGAGATTTCTGCTTTGCTCTTTCTGGAACGCGCAAGGCATGCTGTTTTATGAACTAATACACAGTGAAACTATAAACGCAGACAAATATTCAACCCAGCTCACTAAACTATCTGCTGCTATCAAGAAAAACGACGAAGACGATTCAGTGTAGTTTTACTACACGATAACGCTCGACCTCACGTCGCATCTGCCGTTCGTGAACAGTTGGAGAACTTGGGCTGGGAGACGATACCCCACCCACCTTATTCCGCAGATCTCGCCCAAACAGACTATCATTTGTTTAGAGCCCTGAAACAACATTTGCGGGGTAAACAATTTAATGATTTCTCCGATGTAGAGGTTGAGTTGAACAACTTTTTCGAGGCACAGCCATCAGAGTTCTGGGCGAAAGGCATCCAAACTTTGCTGGATCGTTGGCAAGAAGTCTTAGATGCATTGGTGTCCACGCAAAAAAAAAATAAAACCCATGAAATTGTGAACCGTCTAATTAGAAAAATTCTTTTGCATTTATATTTAACATCACGTTACGACCTTTAGGAGTCGAGCAGAAAGGACAAAGTCGGTAAGAACGCTAAGCTAAAATGAATATTTTCTTTATAATTCAATTAATAACAAAATACCTATTTACACTCATACAATGGTGATTACATCATTCACTAAGCTTTTTGTGTTGTAAAATAATAATACCTACTTAAAAAAATATAAAACATAAACCAAGTGTCTCATTACTTTTGTGCCAACCTTTTTTTTTTTTTTTTTTTTTTTGTGGATGGGAAATCATCAAATGACTTCTCCCGCTCTGGGCGGAGCGGGAGGGCGTGTCAGACTTTTACTGACTAAAACCCACCCGTGTTCCTTCTGTTGCCTGTGCCGGGGCCACGGTAACTCTTTCGAACATCCCGCAACCCTAGCTGGCATCGGCCCTAGCGGACCCCGTTAATAGTGCTGACATCTCTTTGAGGCGCGCGTGGAACACGACGCGCCGTCGACTCGGGCTTGGTCCTTACCGGACGGCGAGCTACCCATTGCTCGCCGTCCGCAAGCCCGCGCCTACGGTGGCCGGGAATCGGCTGCCAATTCCCGACGCCCAGGGCGTCTCCTGCGGCGACTAGGGGCGTGAGGGTGCAAAGCTTGCCTCTCCCTCACGCGTCCCGCCTCCTCCTTCACGAGCATTACTGCTTCGCAGAAGGAGGTAATGGCTTCCCATGCACTCTCGCTCCGTACCATGGCCTGGACCAGGGCCGGACGCGAGAGATCGCCGCCGAAATTTTGTGCCAACCTGATATTATATTATGACATTCAGCAGAAAAACAAAACAAAAGTACAATTATCGCGCTGACCTATAATTAGTTACAGTCGTGCGTAAAATACCTAGCTATATAATTTAATTTTTAAATCAGTATCTTTTTTATGTGTAGTGTATGTCAGTTTCGTCATGAGAGCGAAATTAGATAGCTATATGTGTCCGTGGCGTATTTGCCTTCCCATGTTCAATTTGAGACTCGAACTCAAAGCATTTATTTCAAATAAACCAATTACAGGCACTTTTGAACTGTCAAGGAGTCGGTTAGTCAAAAAGATTTTTTATTTGAGATAGGTTTGCTCTTGACTCTAGTCTAGGTCAGAGATGACAAAGTCGACGATGGAGCAAGCTTACCCAGAAGATGCCTGTTCACTCTCACTTCTTTGAAGAGATCGGGGTTGTATGCATTCGGAAACACAGACGCAGGCAGAGAGTTCCACTCCTTTGCTGTGCGCATCACAAAAGACATTTGGAAATGCTTAGAGCGAATTGGTGGAATTGCAACTAGGTAGGGATGATAACCTGCACTGCGTCTAGATGTCCTATGGTAGAAGGGGGCCGGTGGAATTAGGTCGTGGAGTTCTTGAGCACACACACCGAAGTATAATCTGTAGAAGACCGACAAGCAGGCAACCTTGCAGCCATGAGCTAAACTGTGAAGCTTGGCATCCACCAGTCTTACGTCGCCAATGAGCCTCATAGCTCTGCGTTCCACCGAGTCAAGCGCGGCAAGTTGGTATTTAGCTGAGCCATCCCAAAGGTGGCTGGCAATACTCCATGCAGGATCGGACTTGCGCTTTGTAGAGAGTTAAAAGCTGTCCAGACGTAAAGTATCGCCAGGCCTCCGTCACTCCATGTACTTGCGCGCTATAAGTGCCTACCGCCCAGCCGAGCGGTCTCGGTCCGCCGGCGGATCAAATTCAGTGCGGTTTTCGCAAGCGAAGCGCGCGCACGCCGTTCAATTTTAACCCTTTAACCGCCTACGACGGATTAATCCGACAAATATTTTCGTGTCCATTTCGCCAGGGTCGTATATTTACGACCAAATATCGTAATGATTCAAGTTGCCCGGCGCTGGGGGCACGACAACTGATATGAAGTCGGGCGGTTAAAAGGTTAATAGTGCTGTTCGTTCGTACGCGTATTACGATGACGAAACAAACTTTAAAAAAGAGAACCGACTTCAAAACACTAAACCGTAAGAAATAATTTCTTCTTTGATGTCGGTGCTTTTTCGATTCGTAATTACCAGCTGTTAGCACTAACATAAAAAAAACAAATTATTTCTTACGGCTTAGTGCTTTATTTGAAGTCGGTTCTCTTTTTTTAAGGCTTTTTTTTAAATTTCTAGTGAACATCTCCGAAGATCATCATCAAACTAAGAAGTATTATACTTATTTTAAAACGTTCTCCTAAATGTAACAAATCCTTTTCTGAAAACCGCATCGATATCGGTTTAGCCAAACGCGAGATTATCGCGCACAAACATACATACCTACAAACCATACAAGTCAAACTTCTCAGTTTGGCCTGTATGTCTGATCACCTCCTTTTTTTTAAGTTGGTTAAATATTTTATAAATGATAAAATTTTTAACTGCCACATTTTTAAAAGTCAGAACATATTCACAGTTCTCAATAACATAGATAAAAAGTTATGTTAACCCTTTAACCGCCTACGACGGATTAATCCGACAAATATTTTCGTGTCCATTTCGCCAGGGTCGTATATTTACGACCAAATATCGTAATGATACAAGTTGCCCGGCGCTGGGGGCACGACAACTGATATGAAGTCGGGCGGTTAAAAGGTTAATTTAATTTTATCGAAGAGGCAGCCCTGCGATTACTGTGGAATCGCGCGGTGCGAAGCAATCACTGCTGTACGCTTGAGCATTTAGGCGCATTTTAGCATACAGTGGTTGTTGACGCGAGGGAGTAGGCAATTATCGTAATAGGTATTGGAAATTTTCTACTGAGTGAAGTATCTGTTACGTAGTAACTATTCAGTAATCTGTGGTATCGCTTCACCCTATTTAGGATGCCAGTTTCTTGGCCGCAGTTTGGGCTTTGTACTCGATGGTGGCACCGAAGTTGAGACATGATGTCAACTCCATGCCTAGGAGGTCGAGCCGATCAGGTACAGGAACAGATGTACCCCGAAAAGCAGGAGTCCGATCGAAACGACTCCTTTTAGCGGTAAAAAGACACGCCTGTGTTTTGGTGGCGTTAAAAGAGACCAGATTATTATCACCCCACTGTGAGACAAGGCTTAAGGTCAAATCTGTCCACTCTACCATGACCTCTCTCAAGGAACGAACTTCGGCCCCGCTGGTTTTTGCCCTGGACAAGTATCTCTCAAAGATGAAGTTAGGAAGTACCGTATTATAGGTATATGCCCGACCCAGTTTTCGAAAATGGCAGGATCAAACTCAAAGCATTTATTTCAAATAAACCAATTACAGGCACTTTTGAACTGTCAAGGGGTCAGTCAGTTAGAAAGATGAAGCTAGTTGCCCGTTACAAAGCGTAGTAGGCTCCTATGGAGATAAGCGGACAAGAAACTCCACGGACACTCTTTTAAATCAAAATATTGTTACAAAATATTGGTTACATCATTCATGTTGAAATTATATGTGAGAACAATGTAGAAAGACTTGCATGTTAAAAGCGTCCGTAATAAAAAGATAAAAACTAAAAACGATTCAAAAATTAAAATAAGCCATAGCAGCTAAGCGATGACCAGTCCCTACCTACTGACGGCGCCCGTTCACGAACATGACGCATGGATCAGCACCATTCAGCTCAACCATTTTGAAGGGAACTTAATGATCCAACACACACGCCACCACCAGCGAGACATTTGAGTGAGCATGACATACTCTCAATCGCCGGAGCAAATTCAAGTCACTTAAAGACGTAACCAGTTAATGGTGGCCTTGGTAGGTACATCGTGCTCACACATGTGCTATGAAATTATACAATACTAAGAGACTGATTCTATACAATGCAAAGATAGTTTTTACAATCTTCAGCAGCTCCAACAATATTTTCGAATGCTAATCAATTAGTTTCTGTGCTCTTGTCGAGTTGAGCCAAGCATTTTAGATAGCAGCGATTACGCTGCTGACAGCGAACGAAACGAACCGGAGGATTACCTCCGACTTATAATATGCTTGGCTGCATAGTGTGCGTTTTATACAAGATTTAAATTTCGTTTCATTTACTTGGAGAATATGAGGAGGTATTTTATTGTAACATTTTAAACAGTACCTCATGAAGGATGAGACTACTATAGCCAGTCTGAAACCTGGTTGAACTAATTGGTCCCTATTTCTAGTCCACCGGACCGGAGACACCGGTTGTTTTCAACCCCCAGGCTTGTGTAGCGCGGTACAAATCTACCAAAACCGTGTTTGGTTTGCGTAAATTAAACACTTCAGAGCCGTCTTTACCATTGGCTATTCTGCACACACGGCCCCACGATTCATGGGGTCCCCTAGTTCCTGCCAGCGTCTTTGCTAGGAGCTGTCAAAACAAACCCTAACTTACCCCAGTCCCAGACGGGATGCTGAAATTTCCGAACTCGCTTCGCTCCCTCTTGCATCCTGGATTCTCCGTAGGTGTCCAATTATCCTAAAGTGCCTATCAATGCCTATCAATAAACAATGAACATTTGACAAGTGTAATCGTAAGCTAAATCCTAGAATGGAAAACTTGAAATCCCCTTTTTGAGTTTTTCGCAAATATCTCAGTATTTAATTGACGCAAACTGAACACGGCACACGCAAATCGGGTTTGGTTGGCATGTACCGTGCTTACTACAAACAAAAGCGTGGTGATACAACCGGTGTCTCTTTAATACGAAAAGAGAAATACGCTCACATGCGTGTGCGCATGTCACTTTATCTTAGTAAGTAGATACGGTAAAATCTAGTTTATATCATCTCATCTGGGAGGGAAATAAAGTGCAGGTATATATAGATATGGCTAGGTAGGTGGATTTAGGTACTTATGTATACCTACAGGGTATTAGGGACCAGCGTTGAAATGTTTCGTCGGATAAAAAAAAATCTGCTGTTTCATACAAAAACGAAATACCAGCATGGTCAAAATGTATGAAACTACTGTTTTTTTCTGCGTCTTCATGGTAACAGTTTTAGCGTCGATGTCCCTTACATCGTGTATTTTACCAACTTGAAGGTAACAGCTCCACAGGCGCAGTGAGTGACTGAATGATTTACATACTTTTGCGCTACAAGCGGACTGGGAGTTCGATAGGGTTTAGGTACGGTACCAAGATAAAAATAATGTCTGTAAATCAGCATATTGAACAAATAAATAAAACCATAATTTTAGTAAATTAATAATTTTATTTTGTATTTGTTAAATATTTACATAGCCTATTTAATGCTCTATTTTATTAATAAAATATGAAACTTAACCAACATTCGCTTGATCACATATTTTTTGTTTAAATAACTCCTATAATATAATTAGCGTTATGAATACCACGTGTTACTTCACAATTATTAATGTTTAACAGCAATAGACTTTGCAACACAAAGGTACGATAAAATAACAATAGTTAACACATCTAAGGCCTTGTTATAACTCTCAGGTTTTCTAGTGCGAACATTAAAAATAATCACGATTTTTAATAAGTAGATCGGTTGCACTTATCTCTTCCAATCATGGTATTCATTCTCTCTCGCTCGATGGAGATCGTCTTGCGAAAACGAACGAAAAAGAATGCTATCATCGATTTTCACGCGATTTTTACGTATTTCGGTGAAGAGGAATCATTTTATACCTATAATTGTACCATTTTATTATATTTTTTTTTTACGAAAAAGACATAATTTGCTAAACTACCTACCGGTACCTGCTTTATTACATTCAAACCTAACGGATCTCAAACCACATTAGTGCCATCTAGCGAAAAATGGTGGAAACAATTCCTCTTCGTCGCAATTTTATCAAAATACCCTACATCATAACACACCATCACGATATACATCACACAGGTCTACATTGCTTTATATAATCGTCGATTAATATTGAAGACTAACATTATACTCTTCAGAAAAATCACTTACAAATATAACTGTATTAAAAATTGTAACTTTTCACTCACACAATGACATGCAAAATGGTTCATACGTATACATTTATACTCAAACCCCGCAAATCAGTCGTTTCCTAAGGTCCTCTGCGAAATGCGGTAGAATGATTTGCATTGACTTTACTTCAGACTGTGGTTTAACTAAAATATGTTGCTGAAGTCTGTGTAGTCAGAACTCCTCATCAACCAATCTTCTGAATGTATATATAAGCATAAAATTTATTATTAACCTAACTGGCGAAATGTGGGTGTAAGCACCTACTAATAGGTCCCTACACCTCTACAAAGGGTATTTACCTAATACAAGCGTGATGTTATGTTATGTCATTATAAATATCTCTACCGCTTGCACAGATCTCTCAGGTAAGGACCTTGAGTCTACCGGTAATAATAAACATTTAAAAATTGTTTCAAACATGGTGGCACAATAGTTTCGGAAAACAAAAACAAAATTTTGTTTGTAGGTCACTTTATTCAGTATTTTGGCTAAGAAAGAAAATAGAATCGTTCCACGAAACGTCCCCTTGCCATAAACAGTAAACTACGTGATTGATAAATATAAAGTTACAAATTATGTTATATTTTGTCCTATTTCTATTATAACAACAGCATTTTTAACAATATAGAAGTTCATAATAATTATTATAATATGAGGTAATTGGCAAAATCGCTACTAGAATACGCTCCATACAGCCTACTTCACTCACAAAATCTAACCACGGTTTCGTGGAACGAGAAACCTGTCATAAAAACGTTATTTATTATAAAAATATTTTAAAAGTTCAAATATTCAAAGGCTACACGAAACGTCACATGTGAACACTATGGCACGTCGCGAGGCGTGTCGCTATGCCGCTACTTGCAAGTGGCAGTGTATTATATTTTAACGTTGGCAACACTACACTACTAACATCGCCAACTTTTGACCATTCAAATTACTTAACTTTTTCGCGCCAATGTATCTCTTTACAATAGGTACTGGTACTGGTACTGGTACTGGTAGTATGTACTTACGTTGGCGGTGAGCCCTATCAACCACAATGCACACAACTACTTCAACACTGATAATCTCACGATGCTTCTCGAGAAAGTGAGCGTTTGTACTAACATACGTTTGAGTGCTCCTTGGGCTTTCCTATCTCTATTATTGGCCTCTCTTAGGCTTTTACTTCTACCCTCGACTTTTTGGCAGTGACAATATAAAGCAGCAATTAAATAGTTGCGTGTTATATCTCGGTATAGGCCAAAAATACGTTATGTAACGTCCTTATTAGCTTGCTTATTAAATTGTCTTATAATTTATTATCTAAACCAAAAGTACAAACGCACTTTCTCACTCAGCGATATATAAAAATCTACATACCGTAGTGCGAGATGAGTGAATCCTTCCGCAAAAATATTTAACAGCATAGGTACATATTTACAATACTCTAACATTTTAAGCCTATATTAAAATCTATATAAGTAAAAAATTAAAATCTCAATATGCAAAAATTATCAAGCACCGTTATGTAAAAATTAATGGTTAATTATCTAATTTAGAGAATGCGTGTGTTATACGTAATTTTCTAAATGATACCAAATCTACGCGGTAAGAGATATCTTTTATTAAAAAATAACATTTTCTTCGCTACTCGCTAACCGAATACCCTGTCGCTTGAACAGTGAAGTTTCAGAGAAATGGGGGCCGTGTGAAACAATGAACGGTGACAAAAATGGAAATAAAACACCATATTACGGTCACAGGTACGCACGATTATCATTAAAGGAGACGAAGATAGTAATCATAAGGTAGGCGAGCTTTTTCTGCACGTGGAAGTGTCCCGTCAAAAGAAAGAGTAGAACGTATTTTTCTCTTTCTAATAAAACTAGGGCGCTATTTCAATAGCTTGTTTACATTATTCTGAGGTTAACCCAAAATCACTCATGAGCACTGTACCTAAGCATCAAGATTATGTAGAAAGGTTACATCAATAAAATGTCAGTTTAATGTATTCTTTTTATATGAAAATATAGTATACAAAAAATAGCACACATTATACCGTCCACAACTAAAAACACAGACAAAATATATAAAATCTAAGTACCATTCTTATAGGTGGTATAGATATATCGGGGTTGCAAGAGTTAAAAATACAGACGTAATAAGAACATCTAACGATCGATAATATGTCTTATATTAATTATTACAATTAAATAATATAAAATGCACCGCTAATACTAGATTACAAGATATATTCTCAACAATTTTAACTTTTTCGTGGATCTTTTATTCAATGTATGACATTTTATTTGAATTTACGATAGTTCTTTGGTCAATTCAGTCATTTTAACTTTTATACAATAGGAATGGTAATGTTTTCTGATCAACAGAGTCGCTATACTATCTACATTCTTGGCGTGTTCTAACATCTAAGTCTTACCATCATTCGAATTTCTGGACCCAACAGTTATCTGATATGTCACTGATAGGAATCTGTAATTTACATTACTCATAATAAATTTTATCCTACGCCAAATTCTTCCGACACAGTTTCATCAAATGGAATTATTAATATTTATTGCACATTTTTTAACAACGGGATTCGTTTTAAATGTAACATTAAATCAGACATTGAATAAAAAATCCATAAAAATACTATAACAGCGGCCTTTAAAAAACGAATCACCATTTTTGACAATCGGCAATGACTTAATTTTCGCCGTCCATTGGCCCGATTTCAAACGGTCACTCGAATTCGAATTGCAGTGTTGCCAGCATATCTTTGTGAAATCCTACGAATTGATTATAAAATTTAAGCAACATTTTATTTTCCGCCGACTTTATATTTATTACGAAGTTTATACGAAACGCTAGTTTTATGTGCCAGCGCACGCTTTTATGAGAAAACCGTAAAAATCACGATATCTAGTCCTAGACAAACTTTAAAACTTAGCTGTGGTGCTAGCAATATCTATAGCAGTTATAAATATTGCTCGAACTCAGCGTAACCAGCGAAAAGCGAGTGACATACACTCTAAATCCTTCCTTCTAGTCGTTTGAAGCGTCTTCCTACTATAGTGACACAGAGAGATGTTGGCAACTGGCCCAGAACATGTTATAACAACGATCAGAATGTATAGCTAAGGAACGACTGCTGCATCTTACGTGTTATTCGTATCCGGTTGGAAGTAATGGAGACCGTTTATCTGAAAAAAAAACAGAAGGATATTCATTAAAATTAAGATAAAATAATCAAAAGGTAACAACCTATAGACAGAAATGCCGAGAACAACCTGCCGCCTCTTCAAAAAATTGGCGGCGTTAAATACAAATATGCCTAGCATTACGATAAGTTTAATTACATTTTCCGCCAGATGCTGCCGCGCTGAACAGACCAAATTGAAATTGACGGGGTAGACTCAAGGCAAAGATGCACACAAGAATTTAATAGAAAAAAAAGTGTAACCGCCAGGAATCCCAGTTGCTGTGTGACAGATCCCTTGCAGACTACAATCATTTAAACGCTTGTCGCCATTCAATGTTAGATTTACCTTAACATCTCACTAGGATCATAGACATATTTTACCTTTTAATAGCTTATAAACATCAATTGCTGAATATGAACCTTCCAATGAGGGTGAGCACAATTTTATACCAAATTTTTAGCAGACTGAAGATAGTTTCTGCCCATGTTCCCTTGCTCGTAACCAATACATCATCATAATGTTACGTACCGTCATATCATACTCTGTGACGAAGGCAGGCACGTCGAGCTGATCCCGCGCCATCACTGAGTACAGGTACTCTACTCCGGGAAGATTGTGGACTTTCGCCTTAATCGCCGGCGCCATGAACGTTGTGAACCACCATGTCATCATCTGAGGATAGGAGAGGTAGCTAGTTAGTTAGACCACAGATTACCAGATAAATCACTCCATATTTTTTTTTAAATACCTACTGCTATAATAGCACTTTCGAGTCGCTAGACGCTGCGAACGAAGTGATGAAAAGTGCGTTTTCTTTTTTATTTTCGCTACACTACGTACAAAATAAATATTATAGATAGATCAGCTGTGCCCCGCGACTTCGTTCGCGTGGAAGTCGTAAGATACACAATATACTAAAATAACAGCCGCATTTTAATAAAACTCCCTCGTCCCGACCCGCCGCGTTGCATCGCCCGCCCGCCGTATTACTTCGTGTTCGCTTAGCGTTCTTACGGACTTTTTTCTTTTTGCTCGGCTCCTAAGGGTCATAGCGTGATGTTAAATAGCATATTTATAACCATCCTTGAGAATTGGGCTCTCTACATGCAAAAAAATATTTTGAAATCCGACTTTTTGTTCACAATTTCATGGGTTTTAATTTTTTGAGCGCGGAACCCTAATCATTTTTCTAAAATAAAAGTAGCTTAATTACTCCTTATAACATCAGCTATCTGCCAGTGACAGTCCCATCATAATAAGTCCAGCCGTTTCGGAGATTAGCCGGAACAAACAGACAGACAAAAATTGTTTTTTTTTTTGTATAACTACCGTATATGTTCATATGCATTTGGTAAAAAACTGATATTTTGACATTACAAACAGACACTTCAATTTTATTTATTTGTATAGATACTTTTTATGTAAGTAGGTACCTACTTCATAAAAATTACAGATATAAATGTAGAAATAAATGATAATGATATTAATCAGCATTTAGAGTTAATGAATGTGAATAAGGATATTATTATATCAGTTTTAATTACCTTTGTCCAGAATGTGGGATGTACGATATAGAATGCTTTCAGGTTCTTCTTATATCTGAAAATATACAAAATTGGCATAAAATAACTAGCAAATTGCTTGCAGAAGCTGGAGATTACAGTACGTAAGCTCCCCACTGGTTCCATTGAGGTCTATAAAGATGTTGTCAACTATTAACGAAACTTAGGTACTTAATTAATGTATTGTATTCTAATGTAAAAAGGG
This sequence comes from Fissipunctia ypsillon, assembly GCA_947568875.1. Taxonomy (NCBI): domain Eukaryota; kingdom Metazoa; phylum Arthropoda; class Insecta; order Lepidoptera; family Noctuidae; genus Fissipunctia; species Fissipunctia ypsillon. The sequence continues at coordinate 22,738,817 of OX387649.1, forward strand.
CTGGTGTTCGCATCTCCACGTCCTGTTACGTCCACGTCACGTTATTTTGCGTTAGGTATAGTACGCGTCAAACTTTATGGCAGCTGTGAAGTGCGCTACTCGCTGCGCAGTACCGCACCCCTCACCCCCGCTGACACATGAATTTGTTACTGCGCAGCGACTCGCCTCATGTTCCGAGCCGCCATAAAGTTCGAATCGGGCTGTAACTAAGATTAGTATTGTTATTTTGTTTGACTAATCAGAGCAACCACTGTAAGACACGATACCAGAATATATCAGAAACAGTCTTGCTCAGGGTTCTAAAACTTTAAATAAGTATAACAATATAACATCACGCCTTCATTCCCCGAAGGGTTGGGCAGAGGTGCACCCACCCACAGTACAGTACACCCACATTTCGCCAGTTATGTTTAAGTCCCATGTAGTAGGGGACGAGCCTATTGCCATCAACCGGGCACAAATCCAGACTCCGGGCTGCTACTGAGAAATTCCAGATAGAAAAACCCAATAACACTGCCTGACCTGGGAATCGAACCCAGGACATGCTCAGCAGTAGCGCTTGCGACCACTACACCAACGAGGCAGATAAGAGAAAGGATAAGGGAGGTTTAGATAAGTATGTAACTGTGTATTTACTTGTAAGGCAGCACGGTGTACACCTCCTTGAGCCAGGAGAAAGGCGGGTGGTTGCCGGAAGAGGCGAGCGTGTGGAAGTATGCTATGACGTAGTCGCCGCGCACGATCGGGTCCAGGAGCTTGATCAGGTACAACAGCGCCTGAAAAGTGAGAAGATTGAGATTAGTATAATGGGGATGCTGATGTCTTGTTACGCTTGATGCTTTAATTCTATTGGTTTCATCGACAAAGGGATATTTCAGTGGCGCAGCTACAATTATCATTAGAGGGAAGCCTAAGAAAAACTTATTCTGTCCTCATAAACTCAGACAAAAAAAATGAAGGTTTTTAATCTTGTGATGTATTAAACTGGTATTAAATATAATTATGTAATGTGATGTGATACACAGTTACACACGCAGGTGTACCATATTATAAGGCAATAGTAGACATTAAGAAGAGTGGTTGTTCCGAAGGGAAGCCGATAGGAATCGGGTTGTATGGAAGCTACGCCCCTGGATATTTGTCATGTAGATAAATGACTAGCAGAGGAAACTTCATAAACTGTACTTTCGTATGATGATATAAAGTGAATGATTTGATTCTGTATGTTAACTAGTTGGAGACTGAGGAATGTTTGAAGTAATGTATGTGGATGGCTATAAGAGTAAGGGAAGACGAAAGAAACGATGGATAAACTGTGTGAAAGATCGTCGACGTTAACGTGTTAACGTTGTTTCTATGTTAATTAATGTAATTGGTAATGTAGTTGTACCGTTTTAATTAACTGGAGATAAATAACTAATGATGACTAATAGTATGGAAGACGAAGACATGTTGCCCTGACCCCAAATAAATTGTGATAAGGGCAAACGAATGATGATGAACTAGTTGGAGAGTTGTGCTTGTGCGAGAGTTGTGCAAGCGATTACTGGCAACACTCGAACTGTTGCTAGGTACCCGATCAGGGGTAATGGGAAAATAAGTCTCACCTTATCCAAATCGATGTCTCCAATAGGGAACCACTTTCCGATGAATACGACGACGGGTCTGCCGAGCCGGTCCACTCCGCTTTGGTACAGGCAGCCGATGCCTGAGATCTCGCTCAAGTCTTCTGTGCGCGCGCGACGCAAGAGGCGTTCATATCTGGAGAAGAAGAGAGGATAACGTTAAAAACTTGTTTATTAACAGAATAATGTCGTTGGATGTAGGACTGCCCATCGAGGACACGTTAGATTCTCTGTTAAACTGAAGCTTGGCAAAGGCATACCTACAGAGAGCGCGTGTTGGCGTTGTTTCTATGACAGATTTGGATCTACACGGCACACCATCATGGTGAAGCGGTTCGGATCTAAAAGCCCAAACCTCAAAATGTAAGAAACTACCGAGGAGTCCTTGTTAAAAGGTGGAGGTGTTGCCATACAAAATTATACAAACAAAATAGTAGAAATATTATGCCAGTTGTGTGAAGTAATTTCGACGACTGATCACATTTTTTTTTTTAACTGAACATAATAATAACTTCGAGGAAAATTACGAAACTAAACTCAACTCACTATTTAAACACGTGGCTGGGTTAATCCTGCTTTTACGTTCAATAAAAATATCGTAAAAGTTCAAAATACTCATTTTCCTTTTATCACGCAACGAATAAAATTATTCTCAATTAATAAACAGATCTATTTATTTTTATCCGATGTTTGCTTCTCGCCCTTGGCCTAAAAAACTTCTACGGAGTGTCCAGTATTGTTAGAGCTCTAGCCCTGAACTAATTTTGGTGGTATAACGCAAGTGTTGAGTGTCAATATAAATTGGTGGGTAGTCATGAGCAAACAGTAGCTCTACCATGAGTTTACACAGACAAAACTCGCTAGCGTCTCCGTAACTGATATGTATGACATATTGTACAGCGCCCCTAGCGGTCACAAAAAGAATTAAAGTTCTTACCATGAGCACTATAGATTTCGATAGGTAAGAAACCTAACGTAATCTATTCGACAGTCACTAACGTTTTTCAGCTGTCACCGTACAAAACGGCACCATGAGTCACTAATTCGACAGACGCTATCGAAAAATACGCTTGCGATAGTAGTTACGTAGCTCACTAGCGTTTTGAGGTGTGAAACATATGTTTGCATTATAATTATATACGTTTTTCAGTCTATTAAAGTCAAAATAAAGCCTGAAAGAACTTGTTTAGCATGGAATATGTTAGTGGCCGCTGAATTTGAAGACCAACAACGTAAATAACGTGAATTTCAAGCCAAAATGAGAATTAATGTTGGATACCAATTGGAAAATATACCTAAGTGAAAGAAACTCGCTAAAGAAGCATTTGAAGATTTGTGCATATTATTGAATAATGTTGCATTTTATTACCTACGACACTTGAGCTTAGCTAATTTATTACACTTTTAAAGTTTCAAGTGGCTTGGCTTATCTAAGACAAAAACGCCGCGAACCACACAACGTAAACAAAATTACAAATTGAATAGACGACATGGGAGCCTCTCTTTTTATTACTGAGAAAGAAAGAAACAAAACATAAGGAGTGAAGTTAGGTAGACGACACGATCTATCGAGCTTACGCGAGCGCCTGCGTATGACTCCGTAAATCTCATGGTGCAAGCATTATCGAAATCTATTCGATCGACGTCAATACGCTAGCGACTTTAACGCTAGCGAGTAGGTTTTCGATAACAACTCATGGTAGACGTACAGGTCTATTTTGAGCTGTAGTATCCATCACTGACGTAGAGAAGTATTAGGAGGAATAGCTAATGTAGGAAAGGACATAACGTGCTTTGTTGTCTACCAGTTTGTCAGTCGATGTATTTGGAAACATGAAAATAAAGTAGGGAACTTATAATGGTAGCCTAGAACTTGCCTACTGTTTCGTATTATCATTGCATACCTACTTGTATTCGTAGGTTAGGTTAGATTACATGATATGTGTAACCGGTGAATTAGTTTTTAGGACTGAAAACTAATAATAAAGCCATAATTCACGTAACATCGTCATATTATTAATATTGAGTGCCATTAGTGCACACTGCAGCAATTTGCAGTCGCGTGCAGCAAGACCTAGTATGGCCACTACAAAATAATGGCTGCCAGCGACAATGCTGCGCTTTCCATGCAATATTATAATATATCTATCCAATCTACATTGCATAATTTTCCACTCTAGTAATCGTGCATTATAACATTTGATAGGTATAATACAAACAGAAATTGCTAAGTGAAAGGCTTATTTAATAAAATTAAAGAGCTGTTTACGAACAGTTATTAAAATCCAACTGAGTCTCGAGACTGGCAGCTTATTGCTAACCAAATTTATACTTTAACGGTAACAAGAATAAGATTTAAAATTGTCTGCCCGCACACGATTTATCTACGTCTTTAAAAATATTATGACGCGAAACAAATACGGACGCAACTACGTTAATATTTGTTTTAGAATTAAAATATTTTAATTCCAAACACGAGTGTCTTCACAGAATCGCATTGCGGGCTCATTATGTTGTAAAATTAACCTTGTAAGTACCTACATATTATGTATTTAAAACAAAAAGTGACGATCGTAAGGAAGATATAGAAAAAAATTAGTTTCACTATTGCTATACCTAAAGTGGGGTTTATATTTGAGACTAGTGTCGTGAAACAGTAGCTTGCCGATTCTGTTTTGGGCTGTAGCTAACTAACACACAATTTTTGAAAAGCTAATAATTTCAAATAAGTGCTCTCATATACACGAGCGGCACGTTGCCAATGGTAGAGGCAATGGCAGCCGTCAGCACTCGTCGGCGGTAGCCGTACACGCGTCCACGACAGCCGCCGACAGAGGCAACTGTAGCCGGCGACGCGTCGGCGGTTGCCGTCGACAACGTGCCGCTCGCTCATGTATTTAAGTACGTGGTCAAATACACGAGCGGCTCATTGCCAACGGCAGAAGCAACTGCAGCCGTCGACGCGTCTACGGCAGCCGCCGACGGTTGTTTCTGCCGTTGGCAACGAGCCGCTCGTGTATATGAGCACAACACGCTGTCATATACCTAGAGAAATAATAACAATTATTTCTGCCAACTAATCTGAGTAATTAACATGAGATTAGACAGCGTGTTAGTCAATGGCGCAGCTACAATTATCATTAGAGGGAAGCCGACGAAAAAATTGTTCAGTCCTCATAAACTCAGGAAAAAAAACCTCTAGGTTTTTTAAATCTTGTGATGTATTAAACTGGTATTAGATATAATTAATGTGATGTAATACACAGTTACACACACAGGTGTACCATATTATTTGGCAATAGTAGAAATTAAGAAAAGTGGTTGTTCCGGAGGGAAGCCGATAGGAATTGAGTTGTATGAACGCTTCACCCCTTGTGTTAGTTGAATTTATCAGCTTTTCAAAAATCGGATGTTAGCTGTATAGCCCGAAACAGAATAGTCGAGCTACTGTTTCACGACATTAGTTTCGTAAGTAAACCCCACTAGCCCTTTATGGGGCAGAAACGAAAATTGTAGTTGACTAGTCTAACTTTCAGGTCGATTTTATCAACAAAAAATCGACCTTAAAGTTATACTCGTCGGGTGGTTACAGGCGCTGTTCAAATTTCGTTTCTGCCCTATAAGTAAAGGGTTAAGTGTAAGTAGGAATACAATTTTATCGATGTTTTACCGCAAAATCATAAAAGTAAAGAACACTCCGAGCAAGCAGATTATATACCGACCCATACTTGGTAAATACTCGTACTATCAAAAGAAAAATACAAGCAACAGCAACTGGCTGGTAGAAAATTCATTTTGCATACAGACTGCGTATGCAAAATAAATTTTGCAGTTGCCATAAAATGCGTTCGTGTCAATTTTAGTAACAATTTTCTCGCAAACAAAAATCGTGAAAATTCCTTCACAATAACCAGACAAAGGAAACGTTCCTTTCCAAAGTACACACTGAAACAATGATTAATCGACATTTCGTTCTAATAATAGATTTTATTTTTAGATCTAACCTTTATTGCGTATCTTCGTACAATCAATGAAACTGTGAACCAATGACTCACACGTACTGTAGGTACTATGCTTTGTTTCAACGCGTGGAGCCTCGTTTGTATACATTGTATTTATACGCGGTGAGGTGCATTTCCGTGCACGTGGGGGATGGCATCGGAATGGTTTTTAAATGCGTTTGACGTCAGAAATTCATTGAAACCGTGTCATGAAGCTTTGAGACCGGAGTTATGGTTGTTTGAACTCAATTTCTATAAAAGTATAGACATGACGCCATCGCGTCGCTTAGAATGTCGTGACTGGTCTCACTGGAGTATTGAAAGTATGAGCACTGGCGTCTTCTATATTCGGCATAACATGTTCAAACTGCGGTCTTCAATATGGCAAGTAATAAATTTATTATTGTTTGTATATTTATAAGTTAGGTGCTGAACAGCTTATTCTACATTCACCGCAAAATATTTACGGGGTATAAATAACATCACAAAGATATTTCAATAATTTCCAATTTTAGATTGATATTATTAACTTTTGCGTGGTTTGGCTGGAGTGGGTTTCCGTTCCGAAGATAATAATATATTATCATAAGAATTTGACGGTAAAAATAAACAGACTCATGCAGTTAAATCTGAATTCAGCAGAGACGTGACGTCAGTAAATCGAAAATTGTATACGTGGATGCGATTTTTTGTGTTTAAAAATAGTATGTAAAGAGTCGAAATACATTCCAATGATTAATTTATAGGTACCTACTGTAATTCATAAGTATTGCTATGATTTGGTAATGATCATCTTCCTGCCCTTGTCCCACGTTACTTGGGGTCGGCGCAACACGTTTCCTCTTTCTATTCTCCCCTGTCAACCGTTACGCTATCATACACTCCCTTCTTTTTCTCATACAATCCATCCATCGTTTCTTTGGCTCTCTTCTCCCTCTTCATCCATCAACATTTATATTCATCATTTTTTTAGTCTACCTCCTTTTGATTAGGTACGTCAGGGTAATCCAATTACTACTGAATTCTAAAGAACCAAGAAGAAATTGATTGCAGCCACTGAAAATAGCGCCTTTGGAAAACCGACTTCAAAATCAAATTCTAGCTACCTACCTACATGATGCTTCTGAGCTGCAAACTCATACGTTTCTGTCTTTTATATTATAAAACCTTCTTTTCCACATTACCATACAGCCAACTACTTTGTACCGCCACTCCTCATTCAATAGCCATCATATGAAACGACCACCAACATGGCTAGAATAACATAAAACAGCGTTAGATTCATGCTATCGTTTCATGAGTGGAATGCTGCTTGTGACCGCTTTATGTGCATTTTATGGTCATTCGATATGGGTTCGGCACTGACCGATTTAATATTATGATCTTATTTTTTTCTTTACATTTACTTTTTTTTTATTTGAGATAGGTTTGCTCTTGACTCTAGTCTAGGTCAGAGATGACAGAGACAAAGTCGACGATGGAGTGAGCTTACCCAGAAGAAGCCTGTTAACTCTCACTTTGCAAACAAGATGGACAATTGACAGAAAACTGTTCCCAAACACAGAGGAACAATTAGATGAGTAAATTGTCAAGCTTACAACGCACTGCCCCACTCGGAACCCAGTATAAACCAGACATAATCCGTACCTAATCCCAATGCCACAGTCTTCTACATAATACATAATTCGGACCCGACCTCACACACCTATTAATAGCGAGTACTTACATACGCACAGTCAATACCTCGTTTAGTCGCAACTGGCAGAGCCTCAGTTATATCTGGTCGGAACTGGCTGCCAGTGTCAATGCTAAGTGCATTATGTGTGACGTATGACGCAGCTTGCTCAGTGTTTAAGATGAGTTAGCAGGCTGGTGGAAAACTACTGCGTTCTATGTTGGTGGTCCTGGGACGCACACATGAATGAGAGGAAAGCTGTTTTTGAAGTCAAACTTCCTTTTATTATTCGTAGGAAACTTCTTAGGCGGCGATTCTATATTGGACGTTAATTGAAGTGAAATTTCAAGGACGCGTCACGTTTCGGCACATTTCGTTACATGAGAGAGAAGAAAGATATAACTCTCTCTCTCTCTATCTCTCTGTGTCTCTCACACAAAATCTCTCTCTTAATCTTTATTTTTTAATAACAAGTTTCACTTTTATGACGTGTACGGTGCTGCACGCGCAATTTCCTTTTTCTTGCATTTAAAATATAACGGTCACACCATTTAACGTCTCTTCTACGAGTTTGCTGCGCCCGACAGGGTCCATAATGATCACATATAATTTTAAGTTACCACTTAAGTACACATTTTGGAATGCAAATAAATGGTTGAGTATTGAACTAAACTAACCGGACGCAGCTGAATACAAGTATTTTACATGGAGCGACTGCCTATCCGACCTCCACAACCCAGTTATTGGGTAACACGATACCCCTTGGTAAGACTGGTTGTCAGACTTTCGGGCTTCTGACGACCCGTACTTAACGACCGTCAAAGATCCACGAATGACAGCCGGGACCAACGGCTTAACGTGATTTTCGAGGCACGGAGGGGTCTCGGTATGTATGATAAATATTATATCACCCATCCACGGACCAACCGCGGCAACAGTAACTTAACCTGATCGATCGACCCGTGCGGCTGTTATTACTTAGCCACGAGTCCACGAACCCAAAATATACATACATTGACTCATTTATTGTCGTTGTAGTAGATACTTAATAGACTAGCTATGGATGGAGCGAGTGGCACATTTAAATAATTAAACCTTTAAGTGACACGATACGTAGAAATAATGGAATAGATAGAGGAAAATGTTTGTCTTATTACAAATGAAGCTAAGAAAACAGGCGAGAAGCATTAAACGATAAATTTATTAATTACAGAGATGACAACATCGAATTATGACATCAGTGAGACAGCACAGATTTATAGATTAGGTACCCTCACTGATGAGACGATGCCACTCAACAAAATGCTTTTACTATATAGCAATTATAGGAAAATGAAGAAGAGAGTTTCCATGAATACAACAATAGCTACAGGTGGGAAAATTAAGAAGATAATTTTTCACGAACATTACAAGAAAACAGAGGTCACCTCTTTGTGAAAGCCAACGTTTAACATTAACAACTTACGTTCGATTGAAGCATCCAAAATAGATTTTATTGTGGATTTCTCCTTAATTTAGAGAATTTTATTCCAGAAAGTTTATGTGCATAATACATTCATATTAAACTTTACATGTTATTAAAAGATCTAAGTCAAAGCTGTTTTGATTTATAATACATTTTTAAACTATTTTTTATACATTTTTAGAAGATGTTGCTTTAATTAAGTAAGTATGTGAATGTCGTATAACCTGTAATTGGTCTATACATCAGAACTTATGCCTATAACTTTATTAATTAATGTAAAATGCATATACTGTTGGCGTACCATTTGAAACAAATAAAATGAAGATAATGATCTCAATGTTTTTTCAGGCCGTAAAAACTGTGCGAAGCATGCATTACTTATACATATAAAGTAAGGCAGGGCTAGTTTGACATATATTAAAACATAGACACACATTTTCAGAAAAGTGCACTCACTCTATAGTAAGACAGGTCAAGCCCTTTCCAGAGGTCGGATACTAAGGCGTAAAGTGCCTCAGAAGTAGTATAGAGTACGACTCCCGACAATGCATTGTGAGCCGAGGGCTAAGGAGCGTGAAGTGGGGGTCGGGAGGGGTTGTCTGGCGCCGCGCCACCGCGCCGCCCGCCCATTGACTCGTGACGTCATCGCCTTCATTCCAATAAACCTAGCCTACTTAGACGCTGTCCCAATGAAGTTGGAAACGCGTTTTTATTTGATAGCTTATACCGGGTAACCTTTAGATTTATTGTCTTTGGATTCTTTTGTTTTCAAGGCCTTGAACGTTGAAGTTTAAGGGCAAAAGGTTTTCTTAATCTATCTAAACATAGCTAATTTTCAGAGTAGGTACGAAAACTATAGACCTGACCAATTTAGTCTATAATGTACCAGCCCTATTACTGTCCCATACAGAGAAGACACGACTGGACGAGCATTGATCAACACGCTTGTTCAAGAAAGTCAAAGTTTCTTCACGATGTCAGTAATGTGCAAGATAAACTCAGAAAGTACATGTGAATTGAAAAAGTCACATTAGTACTTGCCCGGGTTAGTCTAAACGCTGCGAATTGTTTGTTTGTTTTAAGTAGTAAGACTATTGAGATGAATCTTCATCAGAATCCGATAATTAGCGTAAGTTCTACTTGTTTACGCTAATTAACGAAGTAATGTGAAATCGTGCTAATTGAAGGCATTCTAGTCTATTTTAACAATATCTAATTAAAAGAAAAGTCGATCTTCATCAACAGCACCCTAATTGCGTAACACACATTCAATCACAATCTGAATGATTTTAAAGCTTATCGCTAATCCATTGCTTCATATGTTCGGAAAATTTGTCTGCTTGACAACGTAAATAACGCAATGAATGTTGTTTAACTGTCAAAATGAAAGCCATTGCTACTGTACGTGTGTTACCCCGCTAGTAACCTTTTCTTTATTTTCATGCAGATACAATAAGGACAACAAAGTCTCAATATGTTATTAAGTTATTTCTTAACACACAATAATTAAGGAATATTGTTACTAACACAAATTGAGCCTTTGATACTTAATAAAAATAAATAAATGTGTTTTTGTGACTGCTGCTCCATTTTCTCGATTCTTTTACGCTTTAACTGTTCTTCTTCTGTTCTCCTTTATTTTTGTAAACAAATGTTTCCTATTTTTCTTGTACAGACCTTTTGTTAAAAACCCCTGATATTCAGTGGTATTTCTACTTAAGTCTTGCTTGTCAAATTACTGGCATTATGAGCACATTCGGCTAAAATTTTGCACAGAAATTGTGAACGTGACGCGAATGTAAATGTTAGAAGAGGCTTCTGAAACAACGCTCAAATGAAAGGTACCTTCAGGATTTTTGTTATAAGGGATGGTGTTACAGGTATGAATAGTGATTAAACAGAGTATAGGTATGTAGTAGGTACTTGTTAATATTGAAGTTAATGGTTCGATTTAAATGGCGTAGGATTGGAGACGCCTATGTCCAGCAGTAGACTAGGTGCATAGGTATACTGCGCAGCTTACGCAAATACCTATGCATCTGATTCATATCATACAGAAGATTGAAGAGAGAGAGAGACGGAGAGTGTGAGAGGGTAGGGCGAGAGTGTGTGTGAGAGAGAGAGAGTTATGTGGAAACAGTTTTCCAAGAATATTGAAGTACGGCGTGCTCGTTCAGAGGGGCTCGTGGCTAAGTAATAACGTCAGCACGTGTCGATCAATCAGATTAAGCTACGCTTGCCGCGGTCGGTCCGTAGATGGGTGACCATCTTTAAATACCGAGCAATCGCTCCATGTAAAATACTAGTGTTCAGCTGCATCCGGTTAGACTGGAAGCCGACCCCAACATAGTTGCGAAAATGCTGATGATTGAAATACCAACCGATGGAAAAGAAAGGATGATGATTGAAATACCTACCGTTTCAGTCAGAAAAGACATCGAAATCAAAAGCTGATAAAGACGTAGCCAGTCAGTCAGATTACTTACATCGTTCAGTCTTATAGCTTGAAATAAAATACAATACAAATGGACTGGAGTTTAAAAAAGCAATTACAAAATACCCGCTTAGACAATCTCCATGATCAGTTTTACACAAAAACATTATTCCAAGTTCAATTTTCCAAGGCTGTGTCTAGAACTCTAGACGAATGACACGAGGCAATAAAACCTTTCAAACGAAATTTACCGAGTATAAACTCGAATGTAAAACGTTTGCCGGCTATTAGACCACTGGAATTGATGACGTCATAAATGTGTTAACGATTATGTAGTCTAGCCTTTATGTGCCTATCAAGGCAAGAAAATGCGTGGTAGAAAATTTTATTTGAAAGGTGAATTGGATATTAGATGGCTGTTTCTGTTGCTTTGGGTTCAGTTTTTAGGCGAAAGATAACTATAATCGATAGACAACCTAAACGTTTAGACAGATTTGTCAAATACTTGTTTGCAACTTCTTCGTATTTGAGGAAATATTTTAAATAAATTTTAGTAACCCAAAGGGAGATTAATGCATACATACATACATGCATACATAAACTCAAGCCTTCTTCCCATGGTGGTAGGCAGAAAATACAGAACGCCAAATGCTACTATCCTTACATACTCCTTTTGCCTCGTTTACGTTCATAATCTGGTCATACACACACGCCGGTTGCGAGTACTACGCACCTGACCTTTCTGAAGAACCTTACCAATAAGGTCACTCACTATGTATGTCCTTCTGGGCGTCCCCTCCCGTCGTTTCCACTCACATCTGCCTTGTAAATACCTTTTGTTAGTCGCCTTTCATTCATCTTCTCGACATGACCAAACCATTTAAGCATACTCTTTTAAATTTTTGTCACTACATCTTCTTTTAAACCGCACCGTTGCCTTATCACATCATTCCTCAGCCTATCATTCATGGAAGATTCATGTTCGATGTATACTTCTATACGAGCTCATATAAAACTTCGTGACTAAGGTGTACATTAATTTCACATCTAAACCCTGAAGCCGCATAAATACTCAATTAAAGCTAGAAGAGAGAAGACCTATGCCAATACTTATTTAATATTCTTATGCATCCACGCACCCTGATGAACTCCACAAGAGTTTAGACGCTAATATTTTCAGCTTAGAAGATATGAAAATAATGTTAAGTGAAAGAGACAATTTATGAGGAACACCTATTTATTCTCGTTCACTGGAAACACCCACTACTTTGTAAGATTACCACTTGCTAGAAAAGGAGCTTGCGATAGGTAATCATTAATTCTAAATGAAGACAGAAATGTTATTGAATTCCAAGAATATTAAAGGGATGTTTAATAATGATTACCTAGGTCCTAGGCAGTTCAACACAAATCAATGCTGATGGTGATGTGATGATAGTCTCCAATTTTTCCGCAATTATAGAAGAAGGTACATTTGAACATTTGACCATTTCGCATATATATCTATAACTATATCTATCTATATATATATATAACAGTTGCAGTTTTTAGAACACTTAGTCGCATATCATATTTTTTTTTATTTTATACTACTTACATTTTATTTGTATATATTTTTGTTTTTTATATATTTTAGTGATATTTAGTTTAGAAGTATGTCTGTATGTAAGTGTGTATTTGTGTGTAGTGTGTATATTGTATGTTTATATTTAAATTAGTGAATAGTTTTTTATGTATTTTGCTTTCTCTTCTACTCTTACACATGTTGTCTACATCTCTTTATCTCCTCTCCTATCGCAGGTATGTTGGAAGACATTTCTTTAGAAAAAGGTAAGCATCACCTTTGTACGTATTTTTCTGTTCCTTTCTTCTTGTCTGTTTATATGTGTGTACATAAACTGTTAAATAAATAAATAAATCTGGTCCCCTCTGGTCAATTACAATTTAGAGGTGTTATATAGCATACGTTTTGTAGCTTTCATACCCAACTTTACCAAATTAATAGAAAAGGAAGATCTTCAAAAGCTTCAAAAGCACCATGTATGTTTATTCTTAGATGCAGTAGCAGTATACCTTAACCATTACCTTCATTCCACAACTATATTTTTAGCCTTATCGTTATTGTCGTTTATAGTTTAGTCTACAATCCTCCTGAATCTTCGGAAATCTATTAAAAATGAAATGCTGTTCGTTGGTGAGCGCATTGACTTGAGTACGTCTGGACCGAATTCTCTATTTTTTGTTTCAAAATGTTCGTAATAGTCCGAAATAGGTTCATATGGAATGCTAAATTGGAAAAGTTTTCCAAAAAAATGTAAAATTCGGGAAAAACTGAACTTCGCTTTTTCTATGGAATTTTTGTATGAACTCCAAGACCATCATTAGATAGGACAACGTCTGTCGGGTCAGCTAGTAATATATAATTTTATAAAAACTAGACTAAAAGCAATAATGTTAATACGATCAGTGTCCCCATTCCGCTGAGCCGGGTCAAGTTTGCCCGATTATTGGGTTTTCGGGACAATGCTCTGGTAAATATTTTATAGCCTCGCTACGGCGACGGTGTTACGTAACATTATGGATAGTTATTTGAAATTAGAAGCAGAATAAACGCTTCCAGAAGTTTTTTTTTTAAGTTAAAAAGGTTAAGTTATAAAACTTATCTTCTTTTGGAGCTAAATAAATGTATGTTTTTGCCTTTGTCATTTTTACTAGACATCTAGTTTGAAACGCGTGCTTATGATAATTATATTAACAATTAATTATTATTATTTATTGAGTAAATTAATTTGGTCAGCAGTGGCGCAGCTACAATTATCATTAGAGGGAAGCCGAAGAAAAAATGGTTCAATTCTCATAAACTCAGACAAAAACTGTGGCTTTTTTATCTCATGATGTATTAAAATAGTATTTTTAAATATAATTATGTAATGTGATGTGATACACAGTTACACACACAGGTGTACCATATTATTTGGCAATTGTAGACATTAAGAAGAGCGGTTGTTCCGAAGGGAAGCCGATGGGAATCGGGTTGTATGAAGGCTACGCCTCTGTTGTTCAGCCTAGCCACAAATTTTCTCAGTCATGAATTTTCTTTTCAACCAATTATTTTCTGCCCTAAATTAATTTGAGATCAATTGGACGTAGTTACACGAAAAGGATCCAATCCACACATGACTTTGTGTGGATTGGATCCTTTTCGTGTAACTACGTCCAATTCAGGTGATTAAACTGCTACTGAACCTGTTCGTAAGCCATAAGTACACGAACAGTTAAAAACCCATCTGTCTCTCGGGTGGATCCTCGCATACGAAGCGTTAATTGAAAAAGTAAAGAACTTTCAAGTATTTTCGTATTGGCCATTGATTTATTCTGATGTAGGTACCAATGCTCAAAATTCCGAATGGAATGATTCAAACGGTTAGCTATCATAAAAATAAATGCAAACATTGCACAAATAATTGAGGCTGTCGGCGCAAAAGTGGCCTAACCCTCATTTTTTCATATTCTGACTTATATACTACAAATTATTTAAAACATGCTAATATTTAATGCAAAACCGGCTTATCTCTTGTTTCACGTATCGTCAACGTTGCGTCGGGACTAAAATCAACTTTAATATAATTGATAATACATTAATTTAAAATTCATAAATATACAACCCCCGTTATTTTCATACTGCCTATCTCAAGGTTAGGCCACTTTTGCACTGAGGGCCTCAATTATGCAACAACTCGTAACATTGCTCCACGTGTGCCAAAGCTTTAACAGCTAACATTGACCTAATAATAAACCAGTTTGATTAATATTATCCTAGTACACTGAGATACATAAAGTAGGTATAGACAAAATAACCATACTGGCTTTATCGTAAATAGTGATTCGTGAGAAACTAATAAAACTGTGAAAGTTATGTTACGGGGAGCGAATCTACAATGATAGATGATAAAGTTTAATACATTATATTTCTTTTATATCAGTTTGTCTCAAAGAAACATACATAGGTAACATCACGCCACTATTTTTCTTCTGATTTTTTATCAAACAAAAACCTAAACCTTCATATTCAAAAGTAACTCTAAACTTGGCTTGAATGATCAAATGCAACCATACTAAGGGCGGATTTCACCAATGAAACTGAACGCGATCAGCACATCTAAACTACGTTCAAGAGCTGTCAGTGTCATTATGCCAACGAAAATAATGACACTGACAGCCCTTACACGTGGTTTATGTGCTGATCGCGTTCAGTTTCATTGGTGAAATCAGCCTTTAGTTATTTTCCTAACAGCCTGTAGCGACATAAGGTTGCCGTTTGCAGAAAAAGTTTTTCACCATTTGAAAATAAAGCTTGTTTTAAATAACGCCTTTCGCTAGTCTTAGGAGTCTCCAATTTTCACCACAATACAACTTTTTTCCACCTTCTGAATCTATAGGATGGGCTGTATTAATTTGATTAATACAACAAGGCAAAACAAGGGGCTTGAAATCGAACGGCTTCATTTGTTTTTTTTTTAAATTATTTAGATACCAAGAAATTTTACCAAAGAGTTCTAAATTAAATGTTTTCTAGATATTACTGTTTCCATTCCAAAAAAAGGTGAAATATTTATTTCATCTGTGCATTTACGTCAATAGGTAAACCGGTCGGAAATTTTATCCCTCGTCGAAGGCGCTTTTTCGTATTTTTATTCAATTGATAAATTTTCGCCATGTTGTACTGATAACAGGTCAACCATTTTCCTTTAAGTAAGTGTAGGAAGAGATCGAAGTTATTTCAGGTGTGGTAAGAGCACCAAGTAGCTACTTATAGATATCCAACTGGTACCGTGACGGGTTTGTTAACACTTTCATTACCAGATGTTTTCTCGGATGCCGCTTACATTTTACGTTGGATTCGCTAGGTATATTTAGTCTTCAGTATTATTTTAAGCAGAAAATACACATGCATTTTGGAAAAAAATAGCAAACACATTGAACTCGCCGAGCGAGTCTACGGCGCTGGAATAAAATTTACGTGGACTCTCCGGGCGCGTCGGTGGCACTGAACGTGTTAATTCAGGTTAATATTGATAGAACAAATACTCCTAACATTCTGTATTACCGAAACGAAACGTTGCTGAGAGTTGATAGTATGTGGATGGTATTATGTCCCAAAAGCGATGAAGTGATCTATTGAGAAATACAGAAGAGTGAATTAGAATATTCAGCAAAGGCCATTGGTAACGCCACTGGGTCCTGCGGGGTAATTGCGTAACACACTTACAGTAGGAATCAGTTTCATTTTGACAGTTCAACAACATTCATTGCGTTATTTACGTTGTTGAGCAGACAAATTTTTCGAACATAATTATGAAGCAATGTATAAACAATTTGCTTCAAAATCATTCAGATTGTGTTTGATAGTGTATCAATTAGGTGCTGTTCCATAAATTGTCTCGTCTTCCTTCATATTTTGCACTGTTCAACATCACTTTATTCAGATAATCCGTCAGAGCATTTCTTGTAAGTGCAAATGCCTTGGAGATCCAATTAGGGTCGTATAAAATATGATATAATAACATTGTTATCGTAAAAAGGCTCCCTCGGGCACTTGGGGCCAGCCGTCTTTAAAGTAACGTCTCTTTTGGAGCCGTCGGAACACTCCTTTCGTTGTAACGTTTGACACTGTTTGCTGAGGTTTCACGTTTTTACGGAGCTGAACAGCTGAACCTCGTAATTTATATGGTTTATTTTAAAGCTGGTTCTAATCTTTTATGGGTGAAAGGCAACATTTTGTAGAAATTTTAAATATTTATGGACGAGTTCTGCTTATGATTAATTATAATTTTTCTGTTTGCTTCTAAAAATACAACGCACAGTTTTAAAAAGGCAAAAGAATTTGTTAAATATTTAATTGATAAAAGTCCTAGGATAGTTGTTTAGATCTCCCAAAGAACTATCTATGAGTAGACACTAATGTGACATCAAATATGCAAAAAGAATATAATAAAGACGAAGTGCATAAACTTGCAAGCGAAATCAAACACGAACGAAGAACGCGTCATACGAAAGCGCTTAGTACAAACTATTGATCGATGAGACCAGAGAGACCGTGAGACCATAATCAGCATTCATAGATACCTACTATGAAAGTCCATAACATTTTTATGTCAAACCATACAATTCGCCATTAACCTAGTTCCATTACTTTTTTTACTGTGACAACTCCAAATAAAAACTTAACTACTACACTTAAGTACCTACCTATAATTTTAACAACTCACTTAATTAATTAGCACTTTTAATGACTATATGAGCGTTAATTGAAAAGCCACACTTATTTCTGTTAACAATGAAAACACTCGTCGAGGAAACGGTTCACCAGGCCTTAACATATTAATTAACTTTTTGTTCGTTCAACGCAAATAGAATGGATGCTCCGTTTACCCTTAGAAGGATTTAAATAAATAGGAATGACGGTTTAATTTATTGTGGGGGTTGATTGCAAGAAACGACAAGGGATGGGAAAGAACACGAATTTTTAAGTTATTTATCGGGACCTACACAAATATTCTCGTTCCTTTCAATACTGGAGCTTCGGAATAGCTCGCATCTTTTATTATGAAGTCAGGATCGAAACGCCTCCTGTCACAGTGTGAAACTTCGTAGAGTGATTTGAATTTCAAGTTTAATGTTCCACTGAATCCTGTTGGTGACCAAGATTATTATATTGGACAAGTGACAAAATAAATCAAATCAACAACACCCAATTAATTCTAGTTAATTTCTCAAGAGACAAAGACAATAGCGTCCTGAAATACGTTACTAAAAACTGAAATCGTATCTGTTGTAGTGTGAAGATTGATTGTATATGAATGAAGTTATATAATTAAAAGTTTTCCCGACAACTTCCTTTATAAGCTACTAGCGAGTTGCAAGGGTGCCACGAAGAACCAACCAACCAAGTTGCCGCGCTTGACTTAGTGGAACGCAGAGCTAAGAGGCTCATAAGCGACGTAAAACTGGTGGATGCCAAGCTTCACAGCTTGGCTCATCGCCGCAAGGTTGCCTGCTTGTCGGTCTTCTACAGATTGTACTTCGGTGAGTGTGCTCAAGAACTCCACGACCTCATTCCGTCTGCCCCCTTCTTGGACATCTAGACGCACTGCAGGTTACCATCCCTGCCTAGTTGCTATTCCACCAATTCGCACTAAGCGTCTCCAAATGTCTTTTGTGATGCGCACAGCAAAGGAGTGGAACTCTCTGCCTGCGTCTGTGTTTCCGAACGCATACAACCTCGATCTTTTCAGAGTGAGAGTAAACAGGCTTCTTCTGGGTAAGCTCGCTCCATCGTCTACTTTGTCTCTGTCACCTCTGACCTAGACTAGAGTCAAGAGCAAACCTATCTCAAATAAAAAAATTAAAAAAAGATCTGTATCTAAGTCAGATTTTAACGTACTGTTACATATTAAACTTCAGGAATATTTAAATGCTCTCAATGATGGTGAAAACCGCATCAAAATCCGTTGCATAGTTTAAAAACACAACGTGGTGTCACAGGCAGACACGACACACAAAAGTGACTTTAATCTACACAAATAAATAAAATTGAAGTGGGTAGTTATAAGCTAATTAACACCACGCTACGACCCTTAGGAGCCGAGCAAAAAGAAAAAAGTCAGAAAGAACACTAAGCGAAAACGAAGTAAAGCGCGGGCGGGCGATGCAACGCGACGGGTCGGGGGACGAGGGTGTTTTATTAAAATGTGGCTGTTATTTTAGTATATTGTGTATCATACGACATCCACGCAAACGAAGTCGCCGGGTACAGCTAGTTAATAATATGTCATGTACAGGGTGTGGCGTAAATAGTGGTCCAACATTAAGCGGTCGATACACCGTATAATCAGCTATCACATACCACAATTTGAAACTTTTTTCTATAGATCTCAGAATAAAATATTTTTCTATTCTTTTTTGAAAAATGTACACCTTGCATTACTAATTGGGCTGTACAATTCAGCTCTTTTTGAATAGAAATGGCTACAACTTTTGTTTAAATTAAGGAGTCAGTTATTATTACACTATTTTAGAATCTGCATTAATTGAACAATTTTTTAAAATAATGGGCACCGACAGTGTCGTACATTTTTTTTACACCATTCGCACCTTAAGTCACACAATTTTCTAGACATTTGAGTTACATTTTGAAATAAACACATTTTTCTTTATTACCTAAAAAATACATTTACAAAATTACTAGCATGTGATAGCACATGTGTTCCACAGTTATAAACAGAAAAAATAATGATAAAGTAATGTCTTTTGTAGAAGTTACAGCCACATTAGTAAAGCAAGGTGTACATTTTTCGAAAAAGAAAAGAAAAATATTTTATTCTGAGATCTATGGAAAAAAAGTTTCAAATTATGGTATGTGATAGCTGAGTATACGGTGTATCGACCCCTTTACGTTGGACCACTATTTACGCCACACCCTGTATATAGGATCAAATTAAATTAGCTAGCAAAACTCCGCAGACGTGATGGGTACCACACATATCTAACCACGACAAATAAAAAAAAAAAAGATTTGATGATTTTTTTGGGGTCTATGACCGCTGATAGTGTTGTTACTTGAAGTGTGAGTTGATAAAATCTGTTTTATCATGTTGAGATATCGATACCCCATCACGTCTGTGAAGTTTACACGAAAAAACTGATTTTTATTTTAAGTGTCTACACTACCGGTGATTACCCAAAAAAAAAAAAATCATCACCTTTATTAATTTTTTGTTTGATCATGTTTAGATATCGATACTCATTACGTGTGCGGAGTTTCGCTAGCTCATTTAATTTGACCCCGTAGATATGTTCAGTATTACACTGTATAATCACGACGACATAGCTCGGCACGCTAGCGAGATCTCCACCAGCAGCTTTATTTACTTAGTTATACACGCAATCCAATTTTGCTATGCTTGTACAATGAGCTCTAATGCGGTTGAAGCTATTTGCAAGATCTTCGATAAAGCGAGCGTCAGCTTTCTTAGTACCGAGTGCAATTTTCCGACTCCTTCGATAGCAATGGCTGCGTTATTGTAGGCATTTGTGTACCTAATAAAACATCGTGGGATAAGTCGCCTTTATTCTGCTGTTGATAAAGCCGTTGATGTGGCTAAAATGAATTCTTTTTTTTACTTAGCCTATACTGTCCCATTGCTGGGTAAAGGCCTCGCCCAGTTCCTTCCAGGAACTCTTTTCCCGCGCCACCTCGAACCAGGCCTCACGATACGCGTCCAGGTCATCTCGCCACCTCTTTCTGGGCCGGCCTCGGCGGCGCCGTCCAAATTGAATTAATATATTTTAATTAAAAATACTATAGACCTGATAAAAATTACCAAAAGAAATTCGCAGCCGTAATATCATCTGCCTTGCCTTTTCCCAACTATGTAGGGGTCGACTTAATGTCGGTCGGTCCGTAAAAGGTTTAAATATCACGTACAATAGTAGGTTTCTAAAACTTAATCTACGGGAAGCAAAACAAGTGGTTACCTGATAAAGATTAAGGCCTCGTTTATGGGGACGCGGGGCGTCTCGCGACGCGTCGGACGTTTTTTCAGTTCACAGACAGGCGGCGCATGCTGCGGCCCGCGTCATTTCACGCGCAAAGACAAACATAATGGTAACTAGGTGTTTCTTTCATGAAGGAGCGGGGCGTGTGGAAATAGTGGTACCCGGCGCTGCCTACCGCGTCGTCAGCTGCCACACCCGCGGCTACCCCTCACCGCACCTCTCCCTCCCCTTCGTACACCACTTCGAGGGGCACGCGGAGATGACTGCTGCATCACCCGCCGCGTTGGCCGCCGGTTCATCCGCCACATGTGACGCTACAATTCAAACAAACGCGTGCAAAAACGCTTCTCCTTGAACGCTCTATACATCGCCGTATGTTTGTGTTCCCGGCAGCCCGCACCGCGCACCGCGGCGCCTGACGTCCCGCGTCTCCCTGAACGAGGCCTTAGTCAATGCGAGTCTAGCATAACAAAAACAAGAGACGAAAAATTCCTCCTGTTTTTCATCCGTAGATCTGCCCCGTAACTTGATTAAAACAGAACCGTGTTGCTTATTGGTGCCCTGCCAATCTAATCATTCACTCGACGAAGTTTCATAACCTTTTGTCCTCTTTCTATGTATAATACTTACTTTTCTTCAGCTGTCTCTTCCACAGGTGGCTGTGGTACATGTGTTGATAAGTCCGGCAGTTCGACTGCCATCGTATCCATTGCCATTTTTGCACTGTTGATTTACACTTGTGTTCTTATAGTCGCACACATGGATAGAACACTAATTGAAATTCACTTTTTATTTATTTTCTTAGACGTCAGGATCTGTTTCGAGTAAAAAGTTTGTTATACGACTGAGCTTATAGTCACGTTAACGTGGTAAGTAATGTTTCAAACGTTACTGTTATCTTTAAAATTTTACATTTTGATGTGAAAATATTGTTCAAATATTCATGTATCCCCGTGTTGATCTTGAAATACAATGAATCAACAGTGTAGTATCTGTATATCAAACGTCGAGATAATGTGGTTCAGGAAGCTGTATTATCATTATAAAATACTATAGTTATTGCATTATCAAAGGCTGTTGCTAAGTCATGGTCAGAAGTAACAGCAACATTTTTACCAGTAGGTAGTCGAGGGGCTCGTGGCTAAGTAATAACAGCCGCACGGGTCGATCCATCAGGTTAAGCTACGCTTGCTGCAGTTGGTCCGTGGATGGATGATCATCTTTATATATCAACAAGACCCCTCCGTGCCTCGGAAAGCACGTTAAGCCGTTGGCCCCGGCTGTCATTCGTGGATCTTTGATAGTCGTTAGGGGTCGTCAGAAGCCCGAAAGTCTGACAACCAGTCTTACCAAGGGTGTCGTATTATCCAGTAACTGGGTTGTGGAGGTCAGATAGGCAGTCGCTCCATGTAAAATACTGGTATTCAGCTGCATCCGGTTAGACTGGAAGCCGACCCCAACATAGTTGGGAGAAGGCAGGCAGATGATAGGTATTTGTATTAGTATCTAGTACCTACTTGGTTCATTCTAAAATATCGTTATAAGGTATTTAACTATTTATGATTAGTAGATAGTTGGTGGACGGTTTTGAATGATCATTATGGATATTATTACAAGTTACAACCAATCTGGACTTGCAACCGTTTGGGAAGTCATGTTAAAGAAATTCAAAAACTCAAAGCATTTATTTCAATTAAACCATTTACCTACAGGCATTTTGAATTGTCAAAGAGTCGGTCAGTCAGAAACATGAAGCTAGTATAATAATATACTTAAGTTATAGTTCCATAGGGTGAAAGCTAACTTGCTTTGTGTGCAGGACGAATAATTTTAGACGTCTTAATTTTACTTTGGGTGGTTGGGAAACCCAATATGCAATTTCGAAATAATGGCCACTAAGATCAGAAGATCCCACGATGCTCAGAATGTTGGCACACAAAGGCACCGCTCGTCGCACGAAACGTGGTGCCTTTGAGTCGCGTCGCGTGTCGCGCCAGTTTGCAGGAGCCTTTATTCTCTAAATGTTTTGTTAATGGTAACTGAACAAAATAAAATTGTCAGCGCTCATTGAAAAAAATATGCTTTTCATAGTTTGTAGTACTTAGCAGATTAGTGCGGATATCTGTAGGTATTTTTAATCTATATCCATTGTTTCTTAGGTTCGAAAAAATTGTTTGCTGAACAAAGTGAATAGCGCAATGAATGTTGTTGAACTGTCAAAATGAAACTGATTCCTACTGTAAGTGTGTTACGCAATTGCCCCGCTGGTCCGTCAAATGCTAAGATATTTATTTCATCACTATTGAAGTAATAATCAATTGCTAATCTACAGCACAGCTAACGATTACTTCAACTCAAGTAAAAAGACTTGTAATGAAATTCAAATAACTTTTTATGAGTTGAAGATGACACGCATAACAGGTTCTAGTATTTTTAATGTCGGTACACAGCAAAAAGCAAACAATGCTGATATGATATTCTTAAATAAATTAAAGTAAGTATGTATTTTATGTATCTGCCAACGTAGGTTGATATAAAACTAAAGTACCTACTTATTTATATATGGCTTTTTTACAAAGTTGTTGCTGGTCTTAAGACATAACTGGCGATTGTGAGTGTACTATAAGTACACCTCTGCCCTACCTTTCCGGGAAACAGACATGAAGATTTGCCTTTTCTTTTTTATAGCACTGACAATCTTAGTGCTACAATCAAATGCCGTCTAGACTATCGGTGTAATAAAATACTGCAGTAGGTACTTCATTGGGCTAGGTTGGAGTTGGCGAACGATTAGGTCATAGGTCCGATGGCCAGGTCAGGCAAAACTTACCGTTTAGATTGTTGCTGAAAAATCTAGAATGGTTGTCGATAAATTCTGGTGGGCTAGCCAGGATATAAAAGTCTGTTAAAATATAGACTTAATAGATAAATAGTTTTACGGAAAATAATCTGAACGGTTTTCGGCTGTCAATGCGACGATATTCCTGAGAATTTTAATATAAACCACAAGCCAAATGAAACTGCTCAAATATTGAATCATCTGTTATGAAGCGAAATTTTTGAAACACCCTAAATAAGTAAACACCATCTCACGTAATAGTGGGTGTTCAAATACCAAAAATACCTATACTTCCGTTTCAGACAAAAACCAACGATCCGAAAATATCATGAACATAAACAATATTCGTATGTTTTTGTTTACTGCACATATCTAGTGCGCAATATCCGCGTGGTGCGCCGACGCGTAGCCCACTCATGTTTACAATGTGAGTAACGTTACTATAAAACGTTTACAAAATAACTCATGTGTTCCCAGAATACGTTTGAAAGTATATTCATTTTTAAGTGTTGTGGTATTCGGAAGTCAGTGATTTGTTTACTGGATTGTAACATACTGGCAATGTAATGGCGCGTAAACAATTTTTGTGGATAAACAGGAAAGGTGGAAAATTTTATGGATATTATAAATTGTTAGCTGGAAATCTACTGAAATACTACGACAGACATACCATTTGAAGGTAGAAAGGAAATCACTTTAACAACCACAGTTGGACAAAGGTTGGGACGAGTACGTAGATCATACAATAATATTCCACCGCAAAAAATACAACAAAATGATTAAAACGCAGATACGAAAACACAACTCAACAAACAAAAGACTACAACAACACCTAATCATGATTATCTTATAACAAATGAAAAATGACTTAACAGCTACTACACTATCTATTCATAAATACTACTTGCTAGACTCTCAATTACAAGAGTTTGGATCACAAAGCGCGGAAGGCCGTAATTTTTTCAAAGATTCTTTGATAGCATTGTTTGAAACACGCGCAAACGCATATCTTGTCACCTTGACAGGTCGTCACAATTATTTACGTCGTCATTAAAGTTAGTATAGTTTAATAGGGAAGTCTGATTGTCATTTGTTAAAAGTTCGATGTTTAGGGCATTCAGTTCTAGAATTGTCGAAATTTTGTTTGAGACAGTTTTTTATTAACTTTCCCATGTACACCTACCAACTAGCGTTCTTTAATAAAGTCATGTTGAGCATCAAATGAAGAGATATTTTTCTTATTCATTTTAATATAATATGTTTGGTATATCATCCTAGCTAAATCCATGAAGGCTTCAAGTGGCACTTTTTATTAATTTTCTTTCGTTGAGCGTAATAACTTAAAACGTCGGCCACATCGGTGACCAACGCAGCTTTATTGCAGTTTTTATGAAAAAAAAAAAAACTTTTGCTTAAAATACGAGACTTTTTCTTTTCGCTTTGTTTTTGGAGTATTCTATCTGCTATGCCCAGCACTGTACATATTCCCTCTAATATGATGATAATTAGTGTCCTCATTGTTTACCAAACCGCCAATATATTTTTCGTGAATTTTACCATGCTTGCTTCAATACCGCAATACATTAAAATTGTCTTTCTAATGCAAAGTAAAGCCACGTAATTACAGTTCGCAGTGTACTAAGGTATTAAACATACCATTATGAATAATATGAATGAATCATCAGAATTAAAAAGACGGATGAAACATGCAATAGGTACTTTGCTAAAATTCATAATTGCAGAATGAGTGATTCATTGAATGAGGAATATAACGAAGCAAATAATTAATTTAACAGCTCTCTCATCGACCTTTTGCTTCTTAATTCCTATTTTACTCATCGGAATTAGACGATTTAATTTAAGTGAACTAGCCTGGTTAATCTTTACTTAGGACTTTAATGCTCGTCGAATTTTAGCTTATTTGGGTTTCGAATTGAAAGCAGCAGGATTTAGGAGACTACTAAAGTTTAAATCTAACTCCTTTTTAGATTACATAGATTTTCCATCGTGGCGGTGAAAAAACTAGGAACAACTTTTGAAACTATATAGTATCTACATAAGACTGACGGAAATGTCACTTTGAATTACCGTCTATGTCATTCCCCATAGGATTATTCTAATAGGATGGGCAGCTGCGACCTCATGTGTGATAATAATGTGACTTTTCTATCTTATATCTAATGTGAATGATACTTGAGAGTATGTCCAAGGGAGCCTTCATTGTAGCTGTTTGGGGAGACAAATTATAAGGCAATCTTGTTTTACGACCTGATCAAGGCACAAAATATTTCTAAATAATTTTGAAAAGACGCGAGATTTTTTTTAGAAATAGCTTTTTCAATGTTGTCAATAATGAAGATGATTTATGTCTTTAGAAGAATAACTGTAGCTATAAGAATGAATACAATCTGCAATATATGGAACTGATAATATTATAATGACTAATGACGCTATATCTTTGTCTACAACATCAATTCCACCCATTGCTTTGTTTAAACCTTCATCATTTTCACCATAAGGGCTGAGAGCTCTAACATGGGTATCTATTACCATGATTGGTTCCCCATAGGTGCTATTTCCGTCACAATGACCACGATACGCAATAACGCGCACGGCATTAGCTCCACGGTGTTCGCTTGGAATGAATGCATGCTACGCGTCAAGTCTTCTGTGAAATCGCTCGTTATTTACACTCGTATGACTGACGACTGAAAACCAACGTAGATTTTTGCTAATATTGTTAGATATGGCTTGATAGTTTGTGTGTGATAAACGGTCATGATCTTCATTGCTTACTTGACACTAAGAAGAGTAAGTAGCTGTTGTTCGCGACTTCATCTGCGTGTATTTCATAATTTTTTTAATACAAGTTTACAGGCTGAAAAGTAGCCTATGTTCTACCTATCTGTCAAACAAAACGATGGGTTTAGGCGTGAAAGAGTACAGCCAGACAGACAGATAGAGTTACTTTCACATTTATAAAATGTATTAGCGTTTATAATATTTGTATGGATAACGAAATCTTGTCGATATTCCAATTTTCGTTTCTTTTAACAAAATCTTGATCACAGGTTTTTGCCAATTTTCAGTTTCGATTCCAATTGAGTATGCTCTCATAGAAAATTCATTCAGGTTTGAGCCCAGCGCCGTCGTCGTTTGTATCAATTATTTTTGGATCGTCTACTTTTAGCACATTTTAGGTACTTCGACTATCCATTGAAACACGTCTTAGATAAGTTTCTGCTATTTACAAGTTACATATATCTAGACCGGTAGTAACTAATGCTTCATAGTATATATCTTATTTAAGATTTTAATTAAAGATAACTTATAGCTTGTTAACAGACTTATCTAAATTATAACAAGACGAGAATAACAGATTAATCCAATAGTTTGCAACGTTGAGTAAAAGAACAAATATTATCAATTCAGTTTCATGATTTGTTATTTTTATGTTTGTTTCATGAGTTCTCTTGTGGGTTAACTGTTTCGAGCCACACAGCTTACCAATTGTATCAAGGCTTATGGTTTCAATATTGGTTCATGTGTTTGCCTAGCATCATAGCAAACTGCGTTTCCTTTTCAAATTGTTTTAATTTTGAGTGTGAAACAGATGTTATTTCATTGTATCTCTTTGAATCGTTTTTAAGAATCACGTATAATTTTGTGAGAAATATGAGTAAATGATTTATTTTAATATGTTTGGCTCTTCAAACTTACTGTACGTACCTAGATATGATATGATCTAGTGAATAATATTATCTCTTATAATTGGAAGCGCACAGTAGTATTTGTCCCTGTTCTTGTAAACTTGCATGGTATTGTGCTAGTTGGAGTTGCCTCAGTTGGCGATTTAATGAAAGAAAAAACATTATTTTTGTTTTCATTCGGAGTAAGTTAACATGAGTTGACAATTTTCCCAATAGCCTAAATTGTGCAATGTCATCGATTTAAAGACCCGAAGAAAAAAGAGGAAAAGCAAAACTAACGCAAGTGATACGAAAGCGGACGAAACAAAAGTTCAGCAGTTTGTTGTTATTCAATGTTATTTTTAAATATACGAAGTTAACCTTCACGGTAAAGTAAACTAAAGTAGATAATACCTGTGTAACTGATGGAAAATTTCAGACTAAATTAATTATAAGACTATAGTGACTTCGGTTTAGAACAAATTGAGTGACAGAACTGATAAGCATGACTAATGTTTGAGATTTAAGTTAACGTAGAAAAACTCGAGAGACTCGAGAGTGCTATGCTTAAAAAATATGACAATTTTTTTATACGAAGCTTGTATAGAAATTGGCCAGTACATTTTGTGTTTGTCAATGCAACATGTGACCGGTTTTGCTATAGTAATTTATTGTTCTATCTACATTATTAATAACAAACTATTTCCTTTTCGGTTATCCTGGCTTAATTACGTGTCAATAACATTCCTATCCTATATTTCCTCTTACACAGCTAACACAGTTGCTATATCTACGTATTGTTTCGATTACACTATATTTCAGTTCGAAAATGTAACGTTTATTACAATAAAGTTCAGCGGATGTAATTGTTTGAATGTTATGCGATTGTTTCATAACGGGCATAATACCGGTTTCATAACACTGCTTGGTAATACGCGTGTGCAAGTCTTGCATATATGCAAGCAACAATAAAAACATTCTAAATATGGACATTATGTGGCGACGTGAGTCGCCAGTCGTTCTCAATTTCATTGTGTGTAATTACCTGAAAGAACTATATGAGATAATGTATACGTTCTGTTTTATTGTAGTCGTTAATTTAAATTGTTTCCATAACTCATGAATTAATTGTTCAGAATTCGTGGTAATCGTAGGTGACATTAATAATGAAATACCAACAGATGGATTAATTTCTACTCCCTTTGCGGTAAAGGTATGGTAGTAACCTTTGGAAATGTTAAAACACTACCCACATTCTAAACAATATTCACTAAACGAGTAACGTCTGAAACATTTTTCTTGATACCAACGGTTAAGGTGACATCTAAGCAATCAATCGTGGAAACAGTAGTAGAACAAACGATTCTAGAATGTGACATAAAATAGTGAGCACTTGTTACACTTCACATTCACTGGATTGTCGATTACAGTGTTGGACATGAAATTGTGTTGTTTATATAAGGTCGCGGAGCGAGCGTACGCGTACCTCTGGCGAGTGTCGCGGCGGTACTGAAGGAAGGGGGCGCAGAGTACCCGGCTAGAGATGCGCGTCGCGACGCCACGGGGTAAATTACCAGATAATTTGGGTAATTTATGTGTTCTCCGTTCGGAAAATTCGTGTTTTTCAGCGTCAACGTGAGTTTATAGTTTACAAATATTTCCGGAGTGAGTAGTTTCGGTATTCTTCACGATTTTAAACTATAGGCGGAACATTATGAATTTATTTTGACCTTGATAGTAGTAAACCTTGAACACAAAATCAGAATTACAGGAATCAAAAGAGTGAATCAAACTTTCACTAGGAAACTAAAAGGTCAAATTTTCTCAAGGCAGAGTACCGAGAAAAACTGAAATTAATTTCAAAGTTTTCCTTAACTGCAAGATAATTAATCTTGATTAATTATTGTTCGCTATTTCCTGACAGGAACAATAAGGAAAGCTGGTAACATCGTCGTTAAAGAAATAAAAGTGAGGTAGCAACTTGGGGTTGGTCGCACCCGCCCTCTCATGGGGCGGATTGTCGGATCGATCGGCACACTGGTCGCGCGACCGCTCGAGACCACCGTGACTGCTTGCGACCAACCTACGTCACTTGCCATCGATATTCAAATGTTGTGGTACTTTGTTTTGATTGTTTTGTCAACAGATTCGAATTGTGGTCTGGCGTCGGCATGTTTTCTATAAGTGGCGACCCACGTTAAATCGCGGGCGCGGTGGCGGGCGCGGTCACGAAATATCAAACACATTGCATATATGCAAGTGTTCACGTACAAAACGCAGGTGCGGTGTGTGAACACTTCCATATAATATTATGCAATGTGTTTGATATTTCGTGACCGCGCCCGCGAGTTAACGTGAACAAGTACTAAGGTAAACGCTTTGAGTATTAAACCAATTTATGGGGTGGTTTTGTAGATACCCATTGTCGTTTTTTTTCTTTTATTTTTTAAAAATGGTCACTGGGCATAAAAAAATTCGTCTGCATCACTGTCAGCAGGAAAAATGCCCAAAAGGATGGTAACGTTTCCACGTTGGACGGCAATGCTGACATCCAACGTGAAAGTCACGTGATGAGTCGACCAACCGCTTGTTTAAGTTAAGTACTTAATTTTGATCCCAGTTACCTAAGTATTAAGAAACGTTGTTAAGTTTCGCCACGCAAAATTTTTCATCATGTCTTCAATTTAACATCATTTCGGACCATAAAACATCTCTTATTGCCAGTTAATTGCGCTACGCTTCGAGTTTCCACTCACAATTCATGAAATTAATGCCCCTGATTAAAACCTTCTCACAAACGGCAGGCAATTCATGCTCATAATTATCCAATAGACAAAATTGATTGAAAGTCAGGTTTTTACCACCATTTGGTGTCTAACCTGTCTGTATTTGAGTCACGCTATCAAAGAAAAGTAAATGCCTAATCGGAATGGACTTGCGTCAAAGCATTTCTTTTAAAGCTGGATTGCCTTGGCTTTATTACGTCTTGACGTAGCTGCATAGCTACCACAGAGAGCACGGACACGCCCCGGAGGTATCTGCTAGAAGTGGCATTGTCAACACTCCATAAGGGTCAGATCAATTGCAATTGTCAATTTTTACGTGATTGATACACATTGATACGCAAATTGACCGTCTACCAAGTACAAATGAAGCGATTGTCAATATTACTAGAAATTGATGGCAATTGATCAATCGCAAATGATCGTTTCGGGGACCCCATAAAGAAGCCCAGTTCCCGGTAAAGACAAGTCAATACCGACCATGCGCTCACACATAAAGAAACGGCTGTAGCTGTTTATTTTATGTCCGTAGGTGTGTCCGTGCATCACAGCAGGCCCTGTCAGAATATCAACGCTGCGGTATTTGTTTTTTTTTTGTTCAAATATCGCAGCATCATGCTGAGATAGGAGCCTTTTTGGCCTCGCACAGGTCTTCTTTATTTTTTTTTGTTTTAATCGTTTTCATGATATTGTTAGTTTTAATGTTCTTTTTATTGTTGTATAATTCCTGTGCGTGTCCCAAATCAAATATTTTTCTTTCTTTCTAACATGTAAGCGTTAAGATCAACTTGCAGCGAGAGTAAGGCCCGCAAACAACATTTCTCTACGCAAGCACCCATACAAAACCAAGCGTGTCACAGTTTACTCGCACAACGACACAAAATGACGGCTTTAAAAAAAACATTTTATTCAGGCAAGACCAAAATACCTACAATAAATAAAAATTCACAATACTGCTACAGAATAGCAGAAAATAAACGAAAACGGTCACAGAATTAAAAATTCAAATAAAATGTAAATGCAATTAAATTAAACGAAGATACAAATTGTCAGGGTCACATAATTCTAAAAAAAAAAAAAAATTTTTTGCTTCGGCAGTCTGTGATAAAAGTTGAGAGACCTACCTACGCACTTTCAGCGCCTCGAAATAAATATTAGTACCGTGGCGCTTCTGTGCTCTGTGATCGCTACCAAGAAAATGGAAACGGAAGATTTTCTGAGACGTATGTATAGCCACGTATAGCTTTACAAAGCTCGCTTCTGCTTTATCGGAAAGGACGTGACCGTTTTATAAAGTGCGATCTGTGATCGAAAATAGCAATATCTGCTGTTAATAATATTATATTGTGCGATGTTCTTTTGAAAGGCTTTGTTGAGGAGAAGCATAGAAGATTAATGTTGGGAATATTGCACTACCAACATGTTCGGAAAAGCGATTATTACCTAATATTAAAGTCGGCCCCTATTACATGGGATATAAGCATCTAAATAGTCAATGTCATGCTTAGTTATGCTTAATTTAGTTAGTTATTTAATATCTTTCTATCTTTGTTGATAGTGTAAGTCAGTTTTTGTTCTCTTTTAGACCTAAGTCAAAGCTGTTTTGTTTTGTTTATAATTTAGTTTTTCATTTTAATTAATAATTTTAATATTTTAATTTTATATAATTTACGAAGGTTGCTTTGTTTTATGTAAATGTCGTGAACACCTGTAATTAGTATATACTATTGAAGACAAAAGTGCATGGAGAGCCTAAGGTCGACTTTTGACTGAGGTTTTGCATTACGTTTCATGACTTTCATGAGACGACTAGATGGCGCTGTTCAAACATGAAAATAACACCGCAAAGCTTAAAAACCTTATTATGCAGAGGCACATAATAAGGTTTTTAATACCTAAAATAATTACTAAGAAATAATAATATATTTATATTCAAATAAACATAAATTATTTTATTTTCTTATTTCCGAGTACTTAATACAGCGCCATCTAAACCAAACCAAATAAACCAATTGGTATATTAGTTAATTCGACTACAGATGGCGTAGATCATAAATAATAAAAATCCCTACATTCACAAACTAGCTCTCATTTTCGCATTCTACAATAAGTAGATCGTAGCTCAGGTGGATAAGCATGACAGAATAACAAAGCTCGTTTCACAGGGCACTGGTTCGAAACCCAGTTCACAGTCGGTTTTTTTAAATTTTATTATTATATAATGTAATTTATATTCTATTTTTTATATTTTTAAACGTTTTTTATTTTATTTTTTGTTATAAATAATATAAGATGTATAAATGAATAAAGGCATAATATACAAGTATACATATACTACTCTACTATATATAACATTGTATAAATAAATATATATAAATTACTTTCGTAATTGGTGGTAAGTATTAGTATTATTAGTAAGAAACATTTATGTAAGAAGATTTAGATATATTTTTCTTACAGATTAAGATTTACTAAGTTTAGTTCTCGTAAAGGATAAGAAATTAAACTATTTTAGTGATATTATACATTAAGACATTTAATTCTCAAAGAAGAATACAATTTATTTCTTTCTTTCTTATACAGTGTATAACCTAACCTAACAGTTTTACACCCAATTGACAATTATTTAATTCACTTGTTATGAGAAATACAAGTAAAATTTATAACTGAATAACTCTATTACAAAATGGAAGACATTAACAAAGTAAAACTGTATAATAGATGTTATAAGTATTCTAAATCAAAACTGTGTTGTGCTATTCTTATAGTATTTAGTTTTATTTACATAATGTTATAATACCTTACACTATATATGCAACCTTAGTTCTGTAAATATTTTACCTACTCACAAATTATAAAAAAATTACGTTTTGCATAATTATGGTTAGTGGTATTGACTATAATGATTGATTTGTGCATTATGTTATGACTAAGGTTCACAGCTTAAGTATTCGTTCCAGAACGAGGAAGAAATTGAAGCTAAACCTCAAATCAATAACAATTGTAAGACCGGGTTATAGCTGTCATTTTGGGACCAATTTGTTTATAATAATAAATAAATAATTAATTATATTAGAAAGGAATCTATATTTATATTGTTTTTATTTTAATTTCTTATATTATATAAGAAATCAAAATCATTAGTGTAAAAACATTTTGTTGTTATAAAGTAGTGAATAAATTTATCCCACTTACACTAAGTTTGATCACTGTAATTTATCAAATAAATTATAGCTACCCCGGTCTTTGTTATTACTCAATCCAATAGTCAACACTTTATATTATTTTTTTAATATTTCGTGTGTCCGCCATTTTGATCGATTACAGCTTGCAACCGCGAACCCATGGAGTTTATTAATTTTTCACATAAATTTAGACCCCGTATAGAATCCCATACCTGCATGCAGTGAGTACTCAGTACTTCCTTAGTCCTTTCGTTCCTATTGTCCCACCTTTGAACCATAACGCCCCATAAATTTTCAATGGGGTTTAAATCTGGCGATCTCGCAGGCCAAGGAATAATCTGTATATCCGATTGCTGGCTAAACCACTCTTGCACAATTATGGAACGGTGTATAGGACAATTGTCCTGCACGAACGTTATCACTGGCATGTCTTCTACAGGAAAAACATTCCGTACGGTGGGCAACATGACGTCATTCAGCACATCTATGTATTTACACTGTTTGCACGACTGGGTATTACAGTAAGTTCTCCTGGTCCTGCAGCACTCATCCATCCCCAAATGTTCACTGTTATACGACCGGATTCAGAGTTAGGCACAACGTGATCACTATCATAACGCGTATTATTCCTACGCCACAACCTAACTCG
This sequence comes from Fissipunctia ypsillon, assembly GCA_947568875.1. Lineage (NCBI taxonomy): Eukaryota > Metazoa > Arthropoda > Insecta > Lepidoptera > Noctuidae > Fissipunctia > Fissipunctia ypsillon. The sequence continues at coordinate 22,772,720 of OX387649.1, forward strand.
CCCATGCTGGCTAGACTTGAAAGTCTTTTCATCACTGAAGATGACTCCGTTGCTCCAGTCGAAATTTCTGTATTTCAAAGCGAACTCCAATCGTGCTCTTTTATTAGCTTCGGTTAGCAATGGCTTAATAGCATGTCGACGATAATGCAGACCTTCACTATGAAGAGCACGATACACCGTCCGCAAAGATGTATCAAACAACTCTGCGTAATATCTTGTTGGTGTAAAGCCATTTTCCTCATAACCTTGCACCATAAGTTGACGCTGGTCTGAGTCAATATGGCGTCTTCTGCCAGATCTACTACGGTGTTCCAACGAACCCTCTTCTTGAAACCGCTTTATCCATAAAGTGACAGTCTAGACACCTATAAGGGAAATATATTATTTATTATTTTCGTGTATCGATAACCATGGATAATAAAATAAATAACGAACAGTGATTTTAAAACATTACTTACGTTTAAGCCAGTTTCTCTCGAAATTTCAGAATAATTTAAGCCTTGATTATGCAATGCTATTATTTGGGCCCTCGTAGCCATATCAATATTTGAACGCGAACTCATGATAAAAATAAATATTAAAAACTTGTAAACGCAATCGTAACTGAACTCACTCATAGATAGTAAAGAACATTATGATTGAACAAAAATATTTAATTTTTACACAGTCAATATTAAACTACCCTCAATTCTTTTGAGATTTATGATACGGGTTAAAGTCACTTAACAACTTCAATAATAAAGAGAAGGATAATTTCAACTCAATGCGTAATGACGCAATGGTCCAGTGGCTAATGGTATCGGTAAATTTTATGCCACCGAGTTCGAATCCTAGTTATTACGTGCTTTGCTTTATAAGGTTTGTAATGTCGTAGGAGAATTTGTGTTAAAATTGAGTAATATTGTAACTAGCAAAAAACAAGATAATGTTCTTGTATATTTTCCAATCCAACTACTATACTAGCGCCATCTATGTCATCCAAGACATATTATTAAGGCGATGAAACCCTGTACAAACGATTTTGGTTTGGAACTCTCCATGCACTTCTGTCTTCATGTGTACATAAGAACCCATACCTGTTAACTTTTAGTATTTAATGTACAATTTATGTGCTGTGTGAGGTGTGGGTGTGCTATAAGTACACCTCTGCCGAACCCTTCGGGAAATATAGGCGTGATGTGTGTGTTATAAAAGTAAATATGGAAAGTAGGTCGGTAACAACGTTTTTAAACGCAACTATCACACCGGTGTTTAAAGCAATTCGGCAGACAGGCAGCTTGGTTTCGGACGGGAAAAGGCTTTGACACTGCATCTTGTATCATCTTTTAAATGAAAACTTAGAGACAGGGTTATATTATCTCAGTTTTTTAAAAGTTCATTTACAGTGGTCATTGTTTTCAGCTCAGTTAAGTTTTTTCACAAAAGAGTCTTTACATCAAAGTATTTTATGACGAGAGCCCCAGTTTTGAAAAAGGAATATTTCAACCATAAAACCACTTGCTAGCCTTTTGTTTTTAAAACAAAAGAGGGATCTGTTTGCTTTACACAGTAACTGGGTTACATTACACCACCGAGTTAAGTAGCACATAGTGGATGGAAACATACAATGAGTGGAACTAATATCCGCTAGACTCTCACGCTGTCAACTTGTGTGCAGTCTGTTCACGCAGACGAGTGACAAGGTAATAATATCCCTTCTGAGAAAATGCTTAATGGATGTCGTTGAACGGAACAGAGTTAATTAAGATATGGCTTAATTAGTAATTACAGGATTTGTGATATGTCTCACCTCGAGCGGAGTCATTGCGTAACACAGTTACGGTAGGAATCGGTTTCATTTTGACAGTTCAACAACATTCATTGCGTTATTTACGTTGTTTGGCAGACAAATTTTTCGGACATATGAAGCAATGGATTAGCAATAAGCTTCAAAATCATTCAGATTATGATTGATAGCGTGTTACAAAATTAGGGTGCAGGTTAACTTATCTGGCAGACAAACAGGATTTGTTATAATACATATAACAAATTCTGTTTGATGTTCTGTATTGGAGTAGATAGCGGTAGATACGAGTATTTTAATGCATATTTAGACAATGTGAAACAGGCTTTTAATGTTACAATGGCGGAATTTTACCAAACAACTGAATTTAATAATAAGTTAAGTAAGTTTTTCTTTTATAACTGCAGGCAGAAGCTTCAGAATGCGACTAAATTATATCACACCAGCAGCGCCCCGCGGTTTCACCCTCATAAGTCTCGATTCCGTAAGGATATCAGGATGAAAGTATCCTATATGTTAAATTAGGTTATAAACTATCTGTATGCCAAGTTTCATCTAAATCCGTTCAGTAGGTTTTGCGTGAAAGAATAACAAACATCCATCCATCCATCCATCCTCACAAACTTTCGCGTTTATAATATTAGTAAGATAGGAGTAATAAGTAGGATTGTTATTTTATAGTCCCGGCTGTTATTCATAGATCTTTGATAGTCGTTACTAGTAGTCAGAAACCCAAAAGTTTGACAAAAAGTCTTACTAAGGGGTAACTTGTTACCTAGGAGTGGAAGGCAGATTGAACGTTATAAAACAAGTTAAAATACAAGGCACCCCTACACAACATCAGTCTACACTGAAACAGTACCGTCTGACAGGTATTAATATCCGTATGTCGCATCAAACTGGCATATTGTCAGCAAGCGTGCAGCGCTGTCTTTTCACTCCTTATGTGTGTTGTATTATCGCTACTGACGGAACTGAAGCCACTTTCAGAGCTTGCGCTGTGACGGGGAAGCGGGAAAAGCGTTTCGTGAATGGTAAAAAGAAGGTAATGTTGTGTTTTAAGTTTGTTTTCTTCTGTCTACAAAAACAAATCTATTACCAACACTTCTTTTTATACAATTCCTGCCATAATATGCCTGTGTTAGAATTATCGCCGCTGAAAGGCACAGCCTCTTCTCAGAGAAGAGACGAACATTAAATCACGCCGTTTGCTCATTGCGGCGTTTTAACCAGTTTGAATTCGTTACCAACCAGGATATTTTAGTAGGTACCTCATATTTTCCCCATTTCCAGTTGTGTCTCTGTTACACAATCAATTTTCAATTTCTTATACCCTTTTACGACTAAAAAAACTGTACTTCATTCTAAAATCGCGGTTTCTCTTACCTACAAACACACAACCACATGCTCTATGCTTCACAAACAGGCCGAGCATTGCATTATAGAAGCAGGCTGCGCTCGCCAAAGAGTAGTAATTAAAAGCACAGCCACACGAGCACACGACTAATTAATGAGCATAGCCTGCTCTGTTTGTGCTTTTGACCCATTTTAGAGCAGGACAAGTGTTGTTTTTTTGTAGGAATTTTTGATTGACAAGCTGTGGGGTGATTTTGCTCGCGTATGTACCTATGTGTTTAATTTTTTGCGATTTTTATACCCATTGCCTTTTTTTATGTTACGAACATAGTTAGTATTTTGGAACGCAAATAATTATAATATAATGAAATAGGTCTTATCTTAAAGTTGCAATCGTTATTCTACGAGAAAAACGCTTATAAATTTTGCTAAGTGTATAAAATTATACATAACTGCTCCTACCTGTACTTAGGGCTTTTCTTTACCTGACGAGTATAAAATCGATTTATTTAATCGATTTACGACAAAACCATTTGCTTTGTTATTTAAATGGGATTGTTTGAGTTCATCAAAAAAGCACGGGTATCGAATATTGAGCTGCTGCTTCCGGCATACGTAAAGTAAAACCTAGATAGTTTTACTTGGTTTTACGATACATATATTATTCTACTTTCTACTAATATTATAAATGTATAAGTTTGTATATTTGGGTAATTGTTACTCAATACGTAACAACGAAGACGAACGATTTGGACGAAGTACAGATAGTTTATAGCCTGGGTTAACACGATACTTTTTATCCCAGTAACTGATATCCACGCGGGCGAAGCCGCGGTCAAAAGCTAGTACTTAATATTCTCTTGAAAACAATCTACGTGAAAAACTAATGAATATCTTATGAAATAACTACCGTAAAACGGGGTGAATAGGGATGCAGGGGTGAATCGGGACGAAACTTTAAAATGGATTATAATGTTGAAATAATATAGTTTGTTGCCAACAAGAACACTTAATCGTTAATTATAATACAATAAACACATAAGTGTAATTTTCGCCAACAAACTATATTAATTCAATGTTAAAATCCCTTTTAAAGTTTCGTCCCGATTCACCCCTGCATCCCTATTCACCCCGTTTTACGGTAAGCTTTTCCTCTTGCAAACGAGATGATATTATTTTTAAAAACACAACACCTAATCCCAAAATGATCTCTAACATCAGGCTATAAAATAGCTCATTGGCATTCGAGACGAGCACTAGGTTGGTATCTAATATGTATGGTAGCTATAAATGTGATCCATGATTTATTTATATTTGCTCGAGAATGTTATTGAAAGATTCAAAAGTCAGAATGGTATCTGAAAATATCTAAAGTGTAGGACGAACAGTTTGATTTACGAAAAATGCACCGGACTGGGGCGTGTCGGATCATGCACAGTGAAGGGTTCCGTGGTTGGGATGAATATTTACGCATGTACAGTAGGTATTGATTTTACCGACAGCACATATAACAATCAGTGTTATCTTCAGCTGGAAAAAAAAGTAAATTGATCAGATTGATTGATTTTTTTCTTGTTGTTTGATTAAATAATATTGATCCTTAGTCAATGTAAATTAATTGCTTGTATTCTTAATAAATAATGTTGCAGATATCTAAATCGAATCTTGCTCCCCTTCAAGCCAAAATTAAAATGGATTCAAAGTAAATGAACTGCACACACGTGAAAGGATGACAGCATTGTGCCTATTAAGGAACGTTCTCGCAACTGAAGTGGCTGTGGATGACACAATCCTGTAATCCAATCTAATAATGGAGCCTTCGGACAGACCGACAGAGTGATAACGTCATACGAGAGGGAGGAGGGAGCAATTATCTCCCTTTGATATTAAGATGAAAAGAATGTTGGTCTAGTTTTTTTTTTAATAGAAACGTCATTTCTAACTGCATTAAAATTGGTCTGTGTGAATTATAATAATCAGCGGGTCTAGAGAAAATGATTCTGTCAGCGATAACGATGATGGAAAATGTATGGGACTGACAGGCTACCGAAAAGTTTATGACAGTCCTGTTGAAAGTCGTTGTAGAAATACGAAACGCTTTGAAAACGATTGTCTTGTTGTATTGTCTTGTTTGTCTGCTTCGTTGGTCTGATGGTCGCAAGTGCTATGCTGAGCATGAGATCCTGGATTCGATTCCCAGGTCGGGCAAATTGTTATTGGGTTTTTCCATTTGGAATTTCTCAGTAGCAGTCCGGATTATGGATTTGTGCCCGGATGATGGCAATAGGCTCGCCCCCTAATATATGGGACTTGAACATAACTGGCGAAATGTGGGTGTACTATAGGTACATCTATGCCTAGCCTTTCGGCGATTACAGGCGTGATGTTATGTGTGTCACTTGTCTAGGCCCTCAGGCGCTGAAAATAAGACCTTTGTTTGTACGTATTTAGCTATATTTTATGGGGGTCTACTCCCTAAGTCCGTCAACCGAAACGAACGAATACGGGGCCATCCGAAAGGAGTTAATCCATCAAAACAAGTGTAAAATTAAAATATTCGGACGGACAAAAACACATCGGGCATAGAGACAACTTTAAAATCGTGTTTTCATTCATTCTTAGTTCGGAAATCGAACGAAACTTATGTTACGGACGTACGAAGTGGTACGGAGTGATACGGAGTAAGAACTTCGGCCGAAACTACGGACTTCGTGCTTAGGGAGAAAACCCCTGGATCGATCGTTTTTACGACGCAGTAAGCGCACCTGAAAACAAAAACTAACTTCGGATAGTTCTCAGTTCCAACGCAATTGGTTCGCGCGATTCTATGCTCTGTGCATCTACATTCAAAAAATCTATACTAGGTATGTATTTGTAGTGTTATACATGTGTAGTGTTATACATATTCATTGCTACGTATGTACACATTCGAAATGCTTTCTCTTGTAAAGAGTCCCCGAAACGATTTATTTACTTATTTATTTATTGCATTCATGTCGTTTATAAGGTCTTGTTACAAATATAAGTTTCGTACATGAACCCTGCTAGGGCACCGTAACATTGTTTCTTAATTATAAATTAAATTATTATTGCATGCATTAATACATAAAGTTTAAAAAAAAATATTATTACATTATTATTGTCATCATTTCATTATTAATTAATTTAATATTGGATGTCTTTATTACATTTCTACATTATTACATTGCGTCAATCTTCAAATAATCTACAAAATAATGATATTACAGAATGTCAATTTGTTAAGAACTCATTTAGGCTATAATAACACTTCTGTATTAGGTGCATTTTAAGTGCGTTTACAAATTTATTGTCAAATTCTATGTCTTTAATCTCATTGGGTAATTTATTATAGATTTTTATGCACATTACAAGAGGTCCTGAGTGAAACATAGCTAGTTTTGAACTCGGCAATGCTAATTCATTTTTTACTCTTAAGGAGCGTTGCAGCGGTCTTTGATTCCTAGCTACAGGGAATAACAACGCATGTTTTCTAACAAACTTGCTTACTTCCATAATGTAAATGCTTGTTAAGGTGAGCATTTTATATTTAATAAAATAAGGTTTACAGCTCTGCATTTGGTCTATATTCGCAAGAATTCTTATACATCTTTTTTGTAAAATAAAGAGTTTTTCTACGTCAACGCAATTTCCCCACACTATAATGCCATAGGTTAACCATGAATAGGCGTAGGCGTAGTATGCTATCATCGCTGTTTCAATTCGATCAATTGCAGTTGTCAATTTTTAAGTGATTGATACACACTGATGCGCAAATTGATTGTCTACCAAATGCAATTGAAGCGATTGACAATAATACTACAATAGAAATTGATGGCAATTGATCAAAAATAGGACTTCAAAAAAAAGAGGAGGTTATCAATTCGGTTTTTTTTTAATGTTTGTTACCTCAGTACTCCGTCATTTATAAGCCGTTTTGGAAAATTATTTTTTATTTGAAAGGACATACTTCCAGACTGGTCCCATTTTCATCAAAATCCAGTTCTGATTATAGGATCCATGAGGGATTGAGGGAACTCCTCAAATATGTCAAGGCATACACATAGCGATTTTAGTATTTTCAAGCATTTGCATTCAGAAAGTATCATTTGGTGAACTAGAACTGAAGAAGAAGACCACAGACGGCCACGGGAAATCCTGAAAGATAAGTAATTCACGGGTGGCGATAATATAACTTTAATTAAGTACTTTAATTTCGGAAGTCTGTGGCAAACAACGAAAATACTAAACCAATGACACCCACTTCCGAAATTAAAGTTTGTAGTGTTTTTTGGAAGTAGTTTTTTTATTATTAAGTTTTTTTTGTTTTATTTTCCAATAATATCCCACTAGGAATCCTTTACGAGTTCCTAAACTCACAGCTAAATAGGTACCGAAACTGACACATTGCTTTTACAGTCCTGTACATAATTGTTATCGGTTTTCCCTAATTTTGCATTGCAAACAATACTTGTACAAAGGCAGAATGTATTCGGTTATAATTTACAATAGCAGACAAAGAGCGGATGTGTGACGTCATTCATAAATTAAATTCATAATTCCCCGTTTCAGTTTTCAGTTGAGTATTGTTTGGGGAATAGAGTAACGATTTTCAGGAGTTGCGAGTAGTTTTACAGGAATTATAACGTAGTTTTCACGGAAAGTAGATTTTTCGAGAAATTCAGTAGCTTACAGGAAACGTAGTTTTTCATCGAGTCTTCTAGTTTCGTGGTATTTAGTAGTTTCATGGGATTTAGTCGTTTTTATTGGAATTGAGTGGTTTTTTTTAAAAGATTATGTTGAGTTTGTGTTGTTTGTGTAACCGTTAAATATAGAAATAAACTTTCAGTTTCTAGTAAAGATTTATGTCGTGACAAATGCTCGTTCTTGCAACATTTGCATGACTTCAACCGGTGCACGGTGTAGCGGTGACTAATAATTTCTCCTAGACATCCGGATCATAATTATTCGTAATAATTAATTGACGTTAATCGAGATTAGTAAGTACCTAATAGCAATTTATATTATCTTTACGTAATTACCTTATTTTCTCACGTAATTAAATCGTCTTAGTTCATCAAATAAATAGAGGCCTTTGAGCTCAGAGGGTAATTTTTAGAAAAATACGAATACCTACAATGTTTTTACTTGTGAAATAAAAGAATCTTGGAAAAGTGAAGTAACTTAGTAAAGAAAGGCTTGGAACAAACGTAAATAGAAGACATAAAACCTTTAATCCATTAAATGCGTTACGTGAGCTAGCGTATTGCGACGTATGAGATCACAGTACAGCAACTATGTCGTTACTTACGTTATTATTTATTTATTTATACATACAGTCTGACTAAATCATTGGTCCTCTCAATCTGTGTGGTTCTTTCCTCAAAGGACCATTTCAGACACCAATCTACATGGTCTTCACATGATCCGACCAAGATTATGATCCCGCTAACTATAGAACTATATCTGTGCTGCCAGCATTGAGTAAAATATATGAAAAAATCATGCTAGACCAGATGTTATCATATTTTAATTCAAATGGGATTTTACATACCTAGTCGCCAGTTTGGTTTCAAAAAAAAAATCAAAAGGTAGGTCGACGACTGACGCAGGAGTAAAACTCATCCATCACATTTTAGAATCTTGGGAGAAGTCACAGGATGCAATTGGCATTTTCTGTGACCTCTCTAAAGCGTTTGACTGTGTTGACCACAATACACTGATCTGTAAATTACACCACTACGGAAATCGTGGACGAGCTGGTGATCTTGTTCTTTTTTTTGCTATCTATCAAACAGGCAGCAAAAAGTAAACGTCAACGGAGTGACTTCCTCAGGATCTCTAGTTAAGATGGGCGTGCCTCAAGGTTCAATTCTTAGCCCTATCCTATTTTTAGTTTATATTAATGACCTTCCTTACACAATGGCTAACTTATCGGATGTAATTCTATTCGCTGATGACACCTCACTTATTTTTAAAATAGGTAGAAAAGATACGGACGTCTTACATGTCATCGATAGTCTGGCTATTCTTTCGAAATGGTTTGCAGCTAATCTTTTACTTAATGCGAACAAAACTAAATGTCTTAAGTTCTCATTAACAAATGTACCCCAAGTTGATCTAAATTTAAAACTTGATGGCAAGAAACTAGATGCTATTACGCAAACGGTATTTCTAGGATTTACTCTAGATTCTAAATTGCGATGGGGTGCCCACAATAAAGCTATTTCGGGTAGATTAAGTTCAGCTGCATATGCAGTACGAAAAATAAAGCAGTTGACTGATATAGCCACAGCTAGGTTAGTATGCTTTGCTTATTTCCACAGTATTATGTCTTATGGCGTTCTGCTGTGGGGATCGGCAGCTGACATAGATTCAATTTTCATTTTATAAAAAAGGGCAATCCGCGTGATCTATAAAATGGGTCCTCGTGAGTCCCTTAGAAACAAATTCAAAGAAATTGATATACTAACTCTGCCTTCTCTTTGTATCTTAGAAAGTATTATGTATGTTCGCAAAAAGTTAGGACTTGCTTACATGGGTGAAACTACTCAGGTGGTCGGTAATGTCAACATGTTGCAGCAAATTTAATCCCTTTTCAACGAAACTTGCACTCATGAAGCTTTACATATAATTTTAAAACAACATAGCTGTAATGGAACCAATATACTATCATGAGTGCAATTTTCGCACTTTTAACACACTGAATGTCGGAAATTGGAGTTAGAGAAGAAAATGTCTGAATCTCAAGCGCTAGGCCTGTCGACGCCAGTCCTACTAACAAAATTCCAATTAAATTCCATTTCGAAATATCTAATTCATCATGTTGGACGGGTTCAAACAGGCGCAAACTCCGATTTTCTAAACAGTTGGACAATAATGTAATGTAGGTAACTAAGGTGCTTAGTACCTCACACGCAATCAGTATTCTACGGAGATCCTATGTTATGGTACTAATCGAGGCTGTAATGTAAACAACTTGTACGATGGGACCAACTCTGAAATATCGAAATAAAACCGGATGTTTCAGAACTTTTTCAACGAAAATGCAAGAAAGAGATGCTTTTCTTCGTTTAAAAAGAACGCCATTGTTAATCATGAACATATTCATGATTAGCTATGGCTATGCCTGTGTCAGTCTGATAATATTGACATTCGTTAGTCATTAATAAAACAACAGTTTTAGTTAATTAATTACTCATATTGTAATTTATATTTTGTCTATCATATTCGTAATCTGGTTTTAGTCATTATGTGATCTTTAATTAATTAGCTTAATTATATTGTAATGTCAGAGTAAGGACATAGAAACAATGTTTTCAATCACACAATACACAGTTTTCAGTAAATCAGGATAATTAAACAGAAAAAATATTAGGTAAATCTTTTTTCTTAATAATATTAAATTGACGTTTACTGAACTTATAATGTATTTAACATATAACATAACATCACGCCTTGTTTCCCCGAAGGGTTGTGCGGAGCTGTACGTACCTGTAGTAATGTATTTAAGTGTATTTTAAATTGTTAGAATATTTTCAACAGAAATGTAGATGCGAACTGAAACTATGTAGATCGTATAAATATTTGTTGTATGAGCATCGTATTTGTTTTACTACAAAAAATATAATGTATACAAATGTCACGTGGAATTAGCCTGCTTATTTTTTATTAAATTGTAAATACATTTGTCAAATATGATTTATAATATAGGACAAAAATATTTGATTGTATATTACGAACAAACGTAACATAGAAGAGAGTGTTAAACAAAAGGTTTTATCTTTAAACTAATGATTGAAAGCAAGCCGGTTTGGTACCTGAAGAAGGAAAGTAAGCCGGTATGGTAGCTGAAGAAGGAAAGCAAGCCGGTTTGGTACCTGAAGAAGGAAAGCAAGCCGGTTTGATAGCTGAAGAAGGAAAGCTAGCCGGTATAGTACCTGAAGAAGGAAAATATAGTTTATAAACTATATTAGTTTATATAATATATAAAGAACCCTTATAAGTATGGGTTCTTTCATTCCGGAAAATTGAAAAAGTTAATAGTTAGGGACCTGAACGATAAATTGTTTAATATAATAATTTTCTTTTAGGAACATTGAAATACGTGGGGCAAAGCTTCGGGGTATTAGCTAGTAACACTTTCAGGGGATAACGTGCTAGCAAATATATTCGTCGCATGTGTTTTAAACGACTTCAAATAAAGGAGTTTTTTCATTCGTCGCGTTTTTGTTTTCCGTCATACATACATAAGTACATACACTCACGACTTCTTCCCATGAGGATAAGCAGAAACCACAGAACGCCACCTAAAAGAGTATGTAAGGATCGTAGCGATCCTTACATACTCCTTTTGCTTCTGTTTCCCGACATTTTCCTCCATAATGACTTTCGAAAAAAAAAGACCATAAATTCTCCATCATTACATACAATAACATCAATCACAAGGTTTCCTGTTTAGAATCAAACCTTCCTTCATCACATGACTTAGTTGACAGTTGATAAGGGTGTCGTCACACTGCGGCTATTCTCGTACGAACGAACGCAGCGATAGCATTGTTTGAACGCGACGACATTTGACATGTTTGCACAAAGCTTTATTTATTCAAAATATGTAGGACACTAATGATAAATTGTGGAGAAGTAGAGGTGACATTATTTTTGTGTTATTTTGAAATTATATTAATATTAAGTTGAAACACTGCATCTAACTGCAGTGTTTGTTACCATAATGATATAAGGGCCGGATAGCAGGGAAATGTCGAAATGATGATTGTGTCGGTGCGAAAAAGGGATAGCGCCTGTATTTTTTCCATCTTTTTAACGACTCCTTGCTGATAATTTTTTTAAAAGACTTAAAAAAGGACGTTATTTACTACAGTACCTCTTTATTAGCTCTGTCACTCTCCTGTCAGAAAGAAGACCGACAGAGGGACACTTTTGCGTTGGGACAATCTGAAATCTGCGTAAACCCACGCGGTGTAAATTATAATCGTTTCAATCTATTCTATTTATGTATGTGTGTCAGAGTATCTACAAACCGTCAGACTCTATGCCATCTGTATTTCCGTTATCTAAATAAAATGAGTAAGTATTATCAGTGTAATTATTTAAAACAAAAAGTATGTATAGTTATGAGTTCTGAGTAATAAATAAAATAATTTCAATCGATGTTAAAAAGAAAATTGCTTTTGTAGGTAGTTTGAATTTTGGCCAAGGGTTGTTTATAACTTTTAACTTAACACATCATTTACGACAATGCTTCATGTTAGTTAGAATTTGCTTGTTACACAACACATGCAATACTATCAAAATGCATCAATGACGGTGGAAAAGTAAGAAAGAACTTAAAAAAATGAAAAGTTACAGTATTATTAAATCCATGTATGTATACATAGAATCCCCTTTAATCAGATTAAAAAAAATATTATCACAAGACGATGCACTACACAGCCAAACTTTTCGAAAACACTATGTTATACCTATATTTAAGGTCCGATAAAGTCTTTTTTAATACATTCGCGGCGCCTGTCTCGCACTGTCTGGACGCACCTTAAGGCCTAGCTCTCACTGCGGAATTTAATCGCGCGATTTTTATTCACGCATTTTATATTCAGTGAGGACATAGCAACAAGCGCGAATTTTAAATCCACAGTGCTTGTAAATACATAAGATACCGTGTGTTACCAAATTGCGATAAAAATTTCGCGCGATTTTTTATCGCATTGCGTGCAAGGTCTAAGAGTGCTACGCAATTATTCCGCCGGGTAGCCCGGAGCCTCGAAAACCCTGACACGGAACTGTGTAGCTTTATGCAGTTTCTTTGATAAAATCCCTTGGTCGCCAAGGTCTACCCTTGAATGCATGTAAAACAATAACAAGATAGAATCAACCAAGAAATACCATTGTTATGCCAGGATCTAGGTCAAAAACATAGGATTTATGCTAATAAGTATTTGTTATGCTTATCAGAAATCTAGAAATGATATTTATTATAAGTTATTTAGCATCACGCAAGCTGAAGAACTTAGGTCTTCATGTTTTAGTAGACTTTAGAATAATGGGACACGATTGCGCTGGTGATTAGGTACATCATAAATCGTGGGCCAAATCTATTATATTTTTGTTAGTAATATTTTAATTTGGTGTAGTTTCTTGTAAATATTAAGCCAAATGTTGTTGAAAAAGGATACTAAGGAACAGCAGCAGCGTCATCGTGTTCGTGTCTTGCATATTTAAAACATCATTCTGTCTCTATCATCCTCAAACGATTGACAGAAATGGAAAGATGTTTTAACTTCGTTTGGTGCAAGAGGGCCTAAGTTTGACTTTTCGCAGTGTTTTCTTACTTTGTTTTTCAAGTGCAAATTGTCTGTTTTGATGTTTATTATAATTGCATACAGGAAAATACGACAAATTACTGAGAAAGGTATCAAAGCAAATAAACAAGTTTACCATAAACATGTTTACCATAAACATTCATTAAGTAACGGGTTTTATCCAGATTTATAGTGCAGGTAGATTTATGGAAATTTCTTTTAAGTATGATATTTGCGGAACCATTGGCACAGTATTTTTCCAATATTAACGCATACCTTCATAGGTCTCACAGTTTGTTCAATTAAAAAGTTACCAATAGTTAGTTAAAAAACAAGTCATTAATGGCAAGTTTTAAACGGTAGTTAATTAGCAGTTATTAACCTAACAACTTAACAATATAACATAATCAGCTTATAATGTTCCCACTGCTGGGACACAGGCCTCCTCTCTTCGAGAGGGAGTCAGCCGTAATCTACCACGCGGGCCCAGGGCGGGTTGGTAGATGTCATGTCTTCGAAATTTTTGCTCTAGGACATGCCGGTTTCCTCACGACGTTTCCCTTCACCGTTTTGAGAGCAGTGGTGATGAAATTATTTACACAAAGTAAAGCGCCTGCCTGGGTTCGAACCCACGACCTACAACTCGTAAGTCGGGGCCGTTACCACCGGGCCGCCACTGCTCTTAGTTCTTAGTCCTTTAAACCGTTTAGTTATTGCTAAAGTACTATTATCCATTAGAACATGTTATAAACTCCTGCTAAGGTTTCTTGAAATAAACCCCTTAGTAATTGTTTCAGAATACACTAGAACTATAGAGCTCGTGGGTGTATTACCTACTACAGTAATAATTTATGCTATTTAAAGCTTCCTTTAATACGACCGTTACTCATTGTTGCTATTATCGTGGGTAATTGACGTAAGCGATACTATATTCTGGTATTATTTCTTGTAAACCTTATACATAATCAGCCTATAATGTTCCGACGGGTGGGATAGAGACATGCCTCCTCTCTATGAGAGGGAGTAGGCGGGTTGGTAGATGTCACATGTCTTCGGATTTTCGGTTCTAGGACATTCCGGTTTCCTCACGATGTTTTCCTTCACCGTTTTGAGAGCAGTGATGATGAAATGAAGTACCTAATATAACTAAACCTGACAACTACATATATATAAAAGGGAATCAAAATACAAAGTTGTTCGAATTTGCTGCTGAAGACCTTTACACGAAGTATAGTCTCATAATAAGTTTGGAATATCTATTTTTTGGGCCCACGAAATAGAATGCGATGTAAAAACGTCAACATAATTTTAACTTCTCATATAACACTTCCGGTATAGTAAATAATTCATAATTTTCAACTCAAGGACGTGAAGAGTTCCAAATAGTTAATGTTAAGGTCGTATTTAAATATAGGTACCTAATCAGTTCTACTGAAATGAACATCAACCATATTGATACGCTGCAAAAACTACATTCTAACATCGGACACGGTTTTTAAATAGTTGAGTGCATATTTTACAGCATTTTGCCTTTAGCAATGGGAAATGGGCTTCATTTTGACAGTTTAACAGTTGACAGTTCATTCATTGCGTTATTTACGCTGTAGGCATGGGCTGACAAATTTTTCGTACATATGAAGCAATGGATTAGTAGTATGCTTCAAAATCATTCAGATTGTGATTGATAGTGTATTACGCAATTAGGGTTAAATTACGTAAAATCACCTGAAACAAAGTCTGATCTGAAATAAAACACCCTACCGCTTGCCTTGGTAGTTAAAGACGCAGCATCTAGAATTGACTAATACCGTCTAACGTTTAGGTTTTTCTTTTAGTTACCTACAAGTTAAGCATAATTATAGGTAACAGGATCATTGGCACAAGAAGATCTACCTTTTTTTAGAAATCCTCGTCAAGCTATAGACTGCATTTGGCGTGGTATGACTTAGGGATTCATCTACGCTCAAGAACACAGTGGTATTTGGTCCAGTCGCAAGCTTCTGCAGTTAAATTAGGGAGTGACCACCCTTGTCGACGCGCAATCGGCTTGATCTATGCAATAAAATAAAAAAAAGACATCATTCGCCTCATATCGGTTCGGACGATACCTCAGCTTGACACCGCATCGAACTATTCACTTTTAGTGCAAGGACGTAAAGCTCTTTCTGACCGGCTTAAGATGATTCCGCGTCGATAAGTGTGGTCACTCCCTTTAAGCCCACACGCAGCATGACCATATTCTTAATAAATCAAATCAATAGTATTAAGTATCTAGGTACTCACTGGTCATGATTATCAATGCGCGGTCTCCGTTCATACGGCGGGCGCGCATTGGCCGGCGCGAGCAGGCGCTGCGTGTCGGGTGCGCATGCGCGGGCGAACGCTGCGGCCGCTTCCACTGCCGCCTCCTCATCGTATGTTGATGTGTCATCTTCGGCTGTAGGAAGAAATGTTTGTTAGTTGTTGAATATGTTCAGGCAGGATGTAACCTTAACAGATATATTTTTATTTAAAAGAGTGTCCATGGAGTTGTTTGTCCGTTCTTCTCCATCAGAACCTACTATTTCAAACGGTCAACTAGTTTCAACTTTGTGACTGACCGAGACTCCTTGACTACTCAATGGTTTAATCAACGGATATCTATGGTTTAATCGAAACAAATGTTTTAAGTTTTGTGTTTGCAGATCTTTTTTGTCTCTTGGGGAAATTCAATGAGAACAGCTGCACGGGTCGATCGATCAGGTTAAGCTACGCTTGTCGCGGTTGGTTCGTCGATCTTTACATACCAAGACCCCTCCGTACCTCGGAAAGCACGTTAAGCGGTTGGTCCCGGCTGTCATTCATGTATTTTTGACAGTCGTTACGGGTCGTCAGAAACCCAAAAATCTGACAACCAATCATACCAAAGGTTACATATTACCCAGTAACTGGGTTTTGGATGTCAGATAGGCAGTCGCTCCATGTAAAACATTGGTATTCAGCTGCATCTGGTTAAACTGGAAGCCGGAAGCCGACCCCAACATAGTTGGGAAAAGGCTAGGAGGCTAGGCAGATGAAGACTTTATGCTTGGATTTTTCGTCTGGGGAGAAATGAAGGTTATGTTGAACTTTCCTACTGGCTAAAACGCTACTGATATTCTTAACTACCAAGCTGATGGCTACACTCGCTGCGCAGTACCCCACCCCTCACCCCGCGGTCACATTAAATTGATACTGCACAGCTACTCGCCTCGTGTTTAGTCGCCATAAAGTTTGCATCGGGCCGTACCATGAGTTGAGAGTGAGGAATTACTTACCTTCTCATGCCTCACAGATGCTATCCCCGAGCAAGACGAGACATAGCCTTGAGTAAACATATTATGTAGTTTCAGTGAAATATATCTACTTAATGCGATTAAAAAAAAATAGTCACGTTGCGCATGTTAACGTGGGTAAGATATTTTTTAAAACTCTTGTAAGAGATGAAGGTGACATTCCTACGGCCGGAATAAATCGTGACTCCGGATGAAAAACATGAAAGAAAGAAAGAAAGAACATTCATTTATTTGTCCCAGGTTAAGGCACACAATCATCATCTGCCTAGCCTTTTCCCAACTATATTGGGGTCGGCTTCCAGTCTAACCGGATGCAGCTGAATACCAGTATTTTACATGGAGCGACTGCCTATCTGACCTCCACAACTCAGTAACTGGGTAATACGATAAGGTTAAGGCACACAATAATCACACAAAAACAGAAAAATGACATGACTGTTTTACTTATCTAGAAATTAAATATTTGTTTATTTTACGATAACAGAAACGTTGTATTACGTAGCCTAGTTTATGTTTAAGGAAATTATGTAGAATGGCTACATATACACAAAAATCTGCAATGCGCAAACGTAGAATGATAACATTTGTTATTTTAACTTACCTATCATACATGGTTTATAATAGGTAGAATGAAATGGTAATGATTGTAATACATTGTTAATAGTTTTAGCTTATAAAATTAATACCATAATAAAAATATTTGTAGGAACCTTGCTGGTGGTAAATGTCAAAGCTTGGATTGAATGACGAGTCTGCTATATTATATCGGTAAGCCGTTTAAGGGGGAAGCGCTAAGGTAGCCCGCGATATTCAAATTTTCTTACGTTTTTTGCAATTTGCTTGTCAGTGTTAAGTTGTACGTTGATGAAAATATGATTCGCGGTCGTAACAAATATGTATTTACAGAATTATAATCATTACAATCAGTAATAAAACTTGATAAGTTAGTATAATCCCCAAATGTCAAGATTTCATGAAATAGTAATTCTTGGGGTTTACTTGGTCTTAGAGAGTTGTGTTGATGACTTTAATGATTATAATTCTATAAATACATATTTGTTACGGCCGCGAATCATATTTTAATCAACCTATAACTTAATACTGACCAGCAAATTGCAAAAATTGTAAGAAAATTTGAATTTCGCGGGCTACCTTGGCGCTTCCCCCTTAAATGGCAATCGTATACCCCGTATCTTAAACAAAAGCGACCGTCAGAGGGCGCCTTCCGGTTTTCCGAACAAAAAGTGACATATGAACGCGACGATCGTGACGAGGATGACGATGTTTGAACTGCAACCGAATGTCGTATTGCTTGGGTAACTAATAGATGGTGATATAGACGCGTACTTGCGGAATTGTTGTGCGGATTTAATGACACAAATTTGTCTCGATTTGGGCCAAAGTTATACCCTAGAGTCAAAGTAACCCGCTATGCCGGTACCTAAAAAGCCTGATAGTAAGAAAACGGTAGACTATTTCGGCATAGGTGAGAATGATAGATGCATTTGGGAGGTATTTCAAAAAGTAATGGCTGGAAAATCTTATCAAATTTTTTTTTCTTAACAAAATTTGATCTTTGCTTGAAACTTTGAAAGCTCATAGGTACCTACGTGTTCTGTTGTGTTATACTATTCATGACACATTAACAATATATCAAGTAGTGACAACCCTAACAACTTACGATCGTATTCAAACGCTTCGTTGTACATCCTTATCTACGACAGCTTCCGAACGTAACCATAGACAATGCAAGATGGCGTCGTGGCGGGAAACACCTGTCACTTTACGAACATCTACTGTTTCAGTTTCACTGTTACTTTGAGCAATAATAATATCGTCAACTGTAACGTTTCTTCATTATGTAACCATGTGTGGATCTAAATTGATCATAATGCTATCTTATTATATATGTGAATATTATATTTAATTTCATAGCGTAAAGCTCTTCTGCCAAAACATTTTTCAATGCAGTTCATTTGAAAATGGATGACCGTTTTATTTTGAAATACTTTATTTATTTACTTCACGCACTGTAAGACAGCTTTTTACTATAAGCACTGTTTATGAAAACTTAAAGCTCATTATGTGAGATTCAATTAAAAAATTGAGATCACTTTGTGTGATTCGGCCATATCTGATTAGATTTGTATACAGATACAGCTAATAAATCCTGTCATCTTAAAAATACACTATCCCTTTTATCACTAATCTCATGTTCACCAAAAACACAATATTTGTCCACCATCTCGAAAAACACTCGTTAAAATTTCAGTTCCATAAAATTGCAGAATGTCACTCGTAAGTTCACTTTGGGAGCACTATCTCCTTACACTAGCGTAATGTATATCTTTGTCAAGAGGATCAGTGGAAATGAGCCGAAATTGTCAACTGTTTGTATACAGATAGGCATGTGATGTTTGTAAGTATGATGTATTTAGAATATGTGTAGTTGGGACGAGAGAGAGTCAATATAACATGTATGTTGTGGAAAGGAACCCTGTTCGAAATTTAAAAAAAAAATGAGATTTGCGTCAAAATCGTAATGAGGTCGAATGATCGACCGTTGAAATGTCCTGCAGGGAATACAAATAAGAAACCATTATTAATTTGTTTTTTTGCTGTCAATGTTTCTATCCTACTTCCTTGGAGATTGTGCATTTTTACAAAATTGTTATACGACGGCCGAACAGAAGTGTAGCACTTAATTAAAACATAATTAAGGTCAATTTAGAGTAGAAAATGTGATCAAAACCAAAGAGAAATGTTATCTATAGATAAAAATAGGTATTTGTTCTACTTAAATCGAAACACATGATGTAATTAAATACTTTCAGCTCATTAATGTTATTGTGACTAATTTGAGAACTTCTGATCTTTATGCTGTTCTAGATTTTTGCAGTTTTGCCTACTTTACATCAACTGAAATGGGGATGGGCTGAAAGTAAATCAACGATGCATGTGTGTTCCTTGAAAAGAGAACGAGATACGGTAAGATCTGTAGAGGGTTATCTGTGGATCTGCAGCTATCAAGGAGCAGGCAGATGTGAGTCAGTCTTAACATCGACTAGGCTCTTTAGAAGCACGAGAAAAGGTTATAATCCCAAATGTTATCTCCTCCTCTTCTTCTACATAAATTAATTATTTGAGGGTTGGTTATATCTCAAAATATTCCACTATTGCACATTCAATAATGGGCCCCCGAAAACAGTCGCTAGCACATAGTGTCGTAGCGACAACATGTCCTGAGGTGCTTATGAGGAGTGGAGAGGTATTCCACGGCTAACAGGACAATCCCGAAAGTACGGCCAAGATCCCTACCAGCATCTTACTGGAATACTTCCTTCCTCCGAGCACGTTAGCTCTTGCGAATCTCCACTCAAACCGGCCAGTAAAGGCAAAAAAGAGGTGGGAGCTCTGTTCCTCGTCAGTGTTCACTCCAACCGACCAAAAAGGCAAGTCAGAGATGAGGAACAAGAGTTCTCCCGGGAGATAGGGTCCGTGGGGTCGCTACTGCCCAACAGCACGCCACATGCTGCCCTGCGGGTTCATGTATCTCTCTTGGTCTGGCTCCTCTCTCTAGGCCTGTTTCAGCAAAGTAAGCTGTTAGTGTTTGGTAATGGTATATCTATTATGTAAGAGTATGTGTGTTTGTTTTCTTTATAAACAAGTCTTATATCCGGTCTGTTATTATATAATGTGTGTAAGTGTAGTTTCCCAGGATCCCATGGTATTCTTAAGAACAATGTATTAGTAATAGATTATTATCATATTCTAACTTATATCCTTCTCCCCTTTTTGATTTATATTATAAAATATCAAACTACCCACCAGTAGGTCGCGCTTTCATCTGCAATGTTGTCACTTTATTCTTAATTTCCATTGTCACAATCACTAATAGAACTGTTTAGAAAAATTCTCTTTCACGGAACAACGTTTTACCGATGATCGATAATACTGAATGCGTCAATATGCCGATAACCTATTTATATGTATGCTTTATCTAAGATAAGCTTGCTGTGCACATGGGCACATAGGTATGACATCCTTACATTGTAATTCAAGCTAATATCAGCTTTAGCAATAGTAGCTGTAAAGGTGAAATTTGCATGTATGTTTTCATCCATTAGTGTGATTTAGGACTGAATTGTCAGTGTTGTTTCGATTTTATCCTGATTTTTTAAGTAGTTTCGGACATGATTAAAGGATGTAATGGCCGATGTTTATGCGTTGTACTATTATCACATTTTTGCGTATTAAACTAAAATCATCCTGATGAGCAATCGTTAAGTAAACAGGCATGTTTACCTTTTTATGAGTCATTTTTTATTAGTAATAAGGGACATGTTGAAATAGGGTGACGTATTGAAGAAATTCGGTAGATTTCGTGTTGATTACATTCCATTCTTTCCCTTTGATGAAGAGGCTTCTACTATTGTAGTTGTTGTTGGGACAATGCAGATTAAAAGTTGTTGATTGTCATCACATGGCCTCCAAAAATATGTTTGTGAAATTGTGACCTATGTATGTACATATGTAAATACGCTATCACGAAGCTGGATTCTCAGATTCGTTTTTTTTTTGTTTTTCACATGGCTATTGGCTTTGTATTTTTCTCCTAAACCTTTCAAATCGATTGATCAATCTAGTAGTCTTTTGTTTACTCTATTTCCAGAACTATTATCGACTGCGTATAAAACCCTTATCTTTAATCAATCAGTGCCCTTTCTATTGTGTGTTTAACTACGGTTCATTAATCTTTATCTGTCCTAATCTTTAGTACATCGTAATATTCAATATGGTTCATATCGGTGCAAACAATGTTTCACTAAATATATTAAACGCGGTGCCTTGTTTTTCGCATAACATCAAAAAGTAGGCACGCATGGGACTAGTCCAAAGCGTAGTAGTTTTTTTTTCAGTTTATGTGGGGCAGATCTTTGCCCGCAGTGGGACAAAACAAGTAAAAAAAAAGTCGGCAGGTGTCGTGGGACAGGTTGGAACGAAGTTCCTTTCGCTGTATATTATATATGAATTAATACAGAGCTATCTAGTACAAGTTTTTAGAAGCTAAAAATTTATACCAGATGGCTCAACAAAGCCACAAACAAAAAAAAAACTTTTGACACTTGAAAATTACTTTTTCAGGCATGATGCTTTTTCGTTACGTGACGATTTCTGCCAGTTTATTTCTATCGCAAGCTGAGGTAGAAGTAAACTGGCACTTCGTTACAAAAATGAGATAGATTTAGTCAGAAGACGAAGGGATATAGGAACAGAATATTGTATCTAAGGCGTTCTATGGTTTTCTGCCAAACCAACCCGAACCAAAGAAACTGTTCAGTATACTAGTTTCAAAGTGTGTAATGCAGATATTCTTGACGTGCATGGTATTAAAATGCAACATTTTCTAGTAATTATAAGTTAATGGGATTAAATTATGAGTTAAACGCTAATACACATTTAAAAGGCACAAAAAGAATTAGGTGCAAAGAGAATTACATAGATTAGGTGTCAAGAGGAAAATGTATGTCATGTCATGCTATAAAAACATAGAACCGATTCTAGAAATAATTACCGGAGTTATATCACATACAAGTATCTTACTTATCCGGGTACCGTCATAGTCAGCGCTCCGCAGAGCCTTGACAGTAACAGCCTACAGCCTAAGCAATGCGTAGCCATATTAGCGTTTTCGAGTGGAGATTGTGAAGGGAAAACATAGGGTAATGTCTTCAGGCTAAGTAGACCGACAGTGTTTGAGAGTAGCCTCGGATCGAGTTTAAAATGGAGTGTGTGGAAAGGCTTATGTTTAGAAAAGGACTTATATAGGCTGTTGATTATGAACTGTTTGGTGGAAGCAGGCCAGTACCAGTTAGATGATAATTTAGTTATTTTTATTTACTCTTCTATCTTATATCCATTACAGTATATTTTTTTAACCCAAAGTGATAAACGCGCCTATTCTAGCTTTATCGATACTAACATTTATTATTTATCGAATGAAACACAATGCATTCCTTGGGAATTCACCTAGAGAACAACAGAATAAGTCTGTCTCACTAGCTGTGAGGTCGAGCGCGCGTATTTAGATCTGGTCAGCAGCATGATGCAATGCGTTCAGGATGTTGACGTCAGGGCTAAATATTTAATTAATATTTTTTTCTTGTAATCAACAACAAACCTACCCGTATCAGAATTATGCGAGTGCGGGTTATGTATGATGCGTATCCTCCGGTCGTGCAGCGCGGGCTCGTCGGGCAGGCGCCAGCGCGCGGCGTCAGCCTCGCGCGCCGAGCGCGGGAAGTACAGCGGCGCCAGCGCACGCAGCAGCGCCACGTCAGGCCCGCAGCTCGACGCCAAGATCACCAGCGCGGGCAGACGCTGCTGCTCCAGGTGGCGGCGGATCGTGCCTGAGGACGCAAGATTTGGGAATACATTAATTGTCCTCCAGTTAAGGAGTGAAATTCCCTGGAGGAGTCTGTGTTCTCGATAGCTATAACCTGATTATCTTCAAGTCGAGAGTGAGTAGGTTACTTTTAGGCAAGTGTATGCACCGTCGCATCGTCGACGACATCATCGCTTACCATCGGTGAGATATAGTGGTCAAACGCGAGCCTTCAGTGGGTATACTTAAGTAAAAAGTGAGGTTTTAATTAGGCGTTGTTCATGAAAGACCGTTTTAGGATTCCGTACTTCAAACGGAAAAAAACAGCTAAGTGCGTGTCGGACCACGCACAATGAAGGGTTCCGTAGTTGGGATGAATTTATCCCAAGAACTAACTTAACATTGTAGTTGAAAAACATGTTACCAGGGGCGTAGCCTTCATATAACCCGATTCCTATCGGCTTCCCTTCGCTCTTCCTAATGTCTACAATTGCCAAATAATATGGTACACCTGTGTGTGTGACTGTGTGTTACATTACATTATTATATTTAATACCAGTTTAATACATCATAAGATTAAAAACCTACAGATTTTTGTTTGAGTTTATGAGGGCTGAACAATTTTTTCTTCGGCTTCTGTCTGTCCGTCTGTCACAGCCAATTTGTTCCGAATCTAATAGATAGGCCGATTAAGTTGAAATTTGGTACACATATTTCTGTGACCCAAACACGGCCGTGTTACGTAAATAAATTAATGTTGAATATGGGGGTCACTTTTGGGGGCAATAAAAAAAATAAAAAAAAGTTATGCAAACTGTACTGTGTGACATATGAAATGAAAGGGCTTACTGCGTCTCAAGTATAATTTTATTACAATTTTATAATAAATAGTTTTAAAGTTATTTAAAAAAATAGATAAAATAAATTAGGCTCAGTAATTTCGCAGTAAAGACTCCGAAACTAACAGCCTAAAATTTTGAAAAAAAAAATACAGAAAATAGTTCTAAACTATTATAGATTACAGGAAAACCTATAAGAAGTCTAAGATCTTAAAATAACACGGTAAGTCTCGCAATATTTTGCGTACAAACAGTTGGAATGTATGGGAGAATCTGTTTTTCAACTACAATGTTAAGTTTGTTTTTGGGATAAATTCATCCCAACTACGGAACCTTTCATTGTACTACGTGGTGCGACACGCACTTGGCCGGTTTTTTTTAAATATTTCGGTTTGCCCCACCTTTGGTTTTCTTCTGTATCTTGGGTGTTGGGTAACCAATGGACAGATATAAATCACACATGCATTTGCATAATTATATCACAAACGAATGTATAACTAAGAGCCAGTACACACGGTGCGTTGCGTCGTCGCATTTCAATGACGCTTGCTCGGTTCTAAAAGACATGAGGGTTTAATGTCTTTTAGAACCGAGCAAGCGTCATTTAAAATTCCACGACGCAACGCAACGCAACGGAGCAGTGTGGACTGGCTCTAAGGCTGAGGCCTCATTAGTGCGATGCGTTGCGTCGTCGCAACGGATCAACGCATTGTATGCCACACCTGCGTTGCGACGACGCACGACGCAACGCATGAGAGCGACGCACGCCGTCGCAGCGCAGCGTCTCAGTGTGGAGTTTGCCCCTCTAGCAGTGGAACACTGTCCGTCGTCGCACTGGAGTTCCGATAGCGCAGCGCATCACCCTCCCCCCGCTTCATCTCTCGTCCGTCGATCCGTTGAAACGTCGCGTGCGACGACGCAACGCATAATGTGGCATGTCACTAAAAATATTTATGTAAAACGACGCAGCGTTGACGCTGCGGCGACGCAACGCAACGCAACGCACTAAGAGGCCGCAGCATAAGGGTAGAACTAATTTATGTAGGCGATCTTCCTGATGCTAAATAGTGACCACACACATTTGGCCGTATGCAATACCGGAGGCATTGCAGGCTAATAGCCATCCTAAAGGCATTTAGCTGCAATTTCTCATGTGTTTGTAACTTCTCGCGCCTACGTGACCTTGGCCACAATTCGGTCCAAACGTACCTACACCTTTAGCCATCTCCACGTCCGGATTTCCTGCTCAAATAAGTATCTACGGTATATCGCTTTGCGACCGATTTCAGTGTCACAAACTCTGTCTGCAGTGGTAGCCTAGTGGTAACGGCCGCGACTTACGAATTGTAAGTCGCAGGTTCGAACCCAGACAGGCACATTACTTAGTATAAATTATTTCATCACCACTGCTCTCAATACGGTGAAAGAAAATATCGTGAGGAAACCGGCATGTCCTAGAACAAAAAAATCGAAGACATGCACTGAGCCCGCGTGCTGGATTACGGCCCACTCCCTCTCACAGCGAGAAGGCCTGTGTCCCAGCAGTGGGTACATTATAGGCTGATTATGCTAAGCTCTGTCTAGTAGATTTATGTTAAGAATTGCTGGGTTCACGGCCCTTTCTACCATTCGTATTACTACTAAAAATAAATAAATACAATAGCATACTAACGCAGAGCCACGTGAGCTGCTAGATCAGGCGGGAACTGTGTGTGCGGCGCGGAGATCAGGCACAGAGCTAGGGAACGAGCGCCTACCTCGGCCGCTTTGCATAGCACGTTCCTGTAACACAAAGATAGAAAATGTCAATAACAATGGTCAGGGTCAAGCTGACGGTCATTCATCTGTCGTAAAAGACTTAAGGAGGCTAGATAGATCTATTACTCTAGGAAGAACCTTCCAATGTGATGTCCTGGCACTAGTATCATACAAGTTCAAAGCGCCTACATACTACTTCTTTTTGCCGACGTGTGTTTCGTAGCTATAAAACTATTCCCAGGCGCTCTAATAAATGGAGCAATAGAGCTATATAACAGAGCGCCTGTGAAAAGTTTTACAATCACTCTGTCTGTCTATCATATAAACAGAATGATTAAATTGTTATGTTTTATTGCGCACTCTAGGCCGAAAGGTAACATAAAGGGTCTACCGCTACTAGTGACTTTACACGACAGAAGTCCCAAAGATTTTGGCGCATTTCGGCTGCACGCAAAATCAATTATTGTTGTCCTCAAAAACTATTTGCCTTATCCTTTTTCATGATTATAAACATTAAAGATTTTATTTAGTAAATTATGAGGGCCAATACGCGATTGACACAATTTGGCTCGATACAAAAAAGTTGCAGTTTCCTCAAAATTAGCGTTTTTTATGAGAAAAACTGTTTTATTCGATTGTGATTATATCAATTTCAATAAGATTTCGTCTACACGTTCACCATTAAAGACATAAGGCGATTATGGGACAGAGCATAAAGAATGAAAAAAAAATATTTGTAAAATTCTATAATTGTGCTCCGTTTGACCATATTGGCGACTCCGTTACGATACCATTGCCCATCATTGTGCGTGATCCAACACGAACTTGGCCGGTTTTTTCTTACTGGTACCCTGAAACCCTCAGGGAAAAAGTGGTTGGATCCCCTAACAGGCCCTAACTGATTGTATTATTTACCTCTTTGATCAATAATTACCTGTAACAGTTGTGCAGCGAGGTGTCAGCCGCGGTGTGGTACTTGGCGACGTACTTGGGGCTGACGGTGTGGATAATGTGCCGGCAGCGCAGACCGAACCCGGGTGTCAGGACCACCTCCCCTGTGCGGCACTCTGGAAGAAGGGAAAAGAGGTGGTTTATTTTTTGACCAAAATGCAGCTCTGTAGGCCTAAAAAAGAATAATCGAAATCAGTCCACGTACGAACTATAGCTGAACAAATATTTAAAAAAAAAACAACGTGAGAATCTTTTTAAAAGTCGGTAAAAAATATTATTTTAAGTCTGTAAATCTAACCGAAAAACAGCAGCTGTGCTTGCAAGGAGACCAAGATTTAATCACAGCTGAATGCAAGGAATTTCTTTGGGCCTTGTGGCTAAGTAATAACAGTCTCACGGGTCGATCGATGAGGTTAAGCTACGCTTGCCGCGGTTGGTCCTTGGATGCGTGACCATCTTTATATACCAAGACCCCTCCGTGCCTCGGAAAGCACGTTAAGCCGTTGGTCCCGGCTGTCATTCGTGGATCTTTGACAGTCGTTACGGGTCGTCGGAAGCCCGATAATCTGACAACCAGTCTTACCAAGGGGTATCGTCAGATAGGCAGTCACTCCATATAAATATAAAATACTGGTATACGATACGACTGCAACTGGTTAGACTGGAAGCTGACCCCAACATAATTGTGAAAACGCTAGGCAGATTGAATGCAAGGAATTTCTTTGTAAAAACAGGTCAGTGCCCTCGGCTTATCTACGCATCATATGCGTTCACTAATACATAAACACATTAATGAATACAGTAATTGCTTTAAAAAATGTAATAAATAAAACCAACCATCATTGTCGCCAATAGATGGCGCCACTTGTCACTTGTAAAACAACTAACCTAACGAACATTATATAAATGTTGAAGCAAATTAATTCCTAGTTATAACATTTACTGTGGTTTTAATTTTCATCTTAGGACGCGTTAAAAAATCCTCCAAGAGTTATTTGCGGGCGGGACTAATGGCCGATTCCTATAATATACAGACCGTTACCGGTTAAAATTAAGACTCTTGTGTCTTTACCAATAATGAAGCATATCTAGGTGTCGCGACCGCAGCGACAGCGTTCGGACGTGTGTATTGTTGTGTTAATTAATTACGTCTTTGTTCTCCCTAAATGGGTACGAAATGTAATGGCTGTGATGCCGATATTAATACTGAGAAGTTGTATATGGAGTGTTCTGAAGGAAAATGTAAAAAGCTGTACCATCTCAAGTGCCTGGCTATGACGAAGGAGAAGTACGAGGCGTTTACTCAGGAATACAAGAAAAAATGGGTGTGTCCAGAATGTGTAAGCACTATTCCAAAACGAGGGAATTCCGACACGCCGGTTCGTGGAAGCACGGTCACTGTAGATCAAGCTTTTACGGCCGATGCGAGCGACTGCTTTGTTAACACCCGGCGCGGTAGTCGTCGCAACCAGAAGGAATCCGAAATCGAACACGACAATGAACCACTGGGGGGACTACGGGAGTTTCGCTTGGAAATTATAGCACGACTGGACGAACAAATTAAGCAGAATGCATTGCTCCAAGAGAGATTTATCAAAACAGAGACTGAATTGCAAGATTTGCGAAAAATAATGGAGGTAGTTCAAGAAAAGGCAAAAAAAGTAGATACTTTAGAAACAATTATCAAAGATTTATTAAAGTCAAACGAACTCCTACGAGCCCGTCTTACTAAGGAAAGTTCGAAGCTGGATAGTACAGAGGGATTTGAAGCACCTAAGGGCCAAATAATGTCATCATCCAAAACATTTGTCGATATTCTTAAGCAAAATCAAAACAAGAGGGTAACTGGCAATTTCACTAATATTGCACCAATCAAAGAATGTGTGGCCACGAAATCCGCAAGTTCAGTATCGGAAAACAAAACACCACTATCAATAAACAAAGTGAGTGAAAGGAGTACTAGCTTAGTTGAGGTAGCAGAAGAAGAAAGGAAAAGTTTAAATAGAGAAGAAAACTGGACAGTCGTAAATAGGAAGAAAAACCGATATCCTAATAAAGACGTGAAAAGAGGGGGAAGTACTTCTGTAAATGAAATTCAAGGAACAGAAAAAAATAAATATTTACACGTCTGGCGTCTGCAGAAGGAGACTAAAGAAGAGAACCTAGAAATGTTCGTAAGAAACATTTGTGGATTGGAAAAACCTGTAAAAGTAGAACGTATTAAACCTAAAACAGAAAGGGATTATGCGTCCTTCATGATTGGAGTACCGGAAAGTAAATATGACATATTATGTCAACCAGAGAATTGGCCAATAAATGTTGAGTTCTGTGAATGGGTTTGGTTTCGTAGACCATTCCAAAAATCAAAAACCTCGGAATAAATCTACTGTTGACATATATTATCAGAACGTTAGAGGTCTGAGAACTAAATTAGAGGAGTTTTATGTAGGAATATCAAGTCATAACTCTGATTTATATGCTATCACGGAAACTGGCCTAAATGAATCGATTTGTGACACGGAATTGATCCCCCCTGGGTTCACTATTCTACGATGTGACCGAGCGGATGGACGGAAACAAGGCGGCGCGTGTCTCGTGGCCACACCGCGAATCGAGCTGCGGCGGGTGCCTGTACCGAGCGACGTAAACATTAATGACCACGTTTTTGAACTAGTTGGTGCCACTGTTTACTTACGTAATAGGTTTTTGTGTTTTGTATGTGTTGTTTATATCCCACCTAATAGTAATGAGAGGGAATATGAGTTGTTATTTAGAATAATTGAACAATATTGTAATAATTATCGTGAAGTGGTAGTGATAGGAGATTTTAATTTGTATTCGAGTACTACAAGCATCAGTTCATGTTATGAGTTTCTTGTGACATATGGTGGGTTCACCCAGTGCAACAGAATAAGTAATTGCAATGATCGATGTTTGGACTTAGTATTGAGTACTTTGGAGGAGGGGGAGTGTGTGAGTGTAAGCGCGGCGGAGTCGCCGCTCGTGCCGGTGGACGCTTATCACCCACCGCTGCAGGTGTCCGTGAGCCCGTGTTTGCGTGCTAATACACACTTAGAGCAAAATTTGAGCACATCGACATCGGAAGCGCGCACACAGGTCAGTTGGAATTTTAATAAAGCCGATTTTTTTCTATTGTATTCAAAGATCGCAGCAGTCGACTGGACTCCTTTATATAACTTAGATTTAGATACGAGTTTAAAGTATTTCTATGACACGATTTATTCAATTATAGATGACTGTGTTCCCAAGAAAAAGCGGAGTCGTATACGCTCGAGGTACAATTATCCCGAGTGGTATACGGGTGAGATAATTCGCGACATAAAACTCAAAGCGGCTCTTCATAAAAAATATAAAAGTAGTGGTTTAAGGAATGATTACGAAACGTTTGCTCAGTGTAGGACCCAAGTAAAAGGGAAAATTTTAGTAGCACAGGAACAATATCGCCAACGTTTACAAAACCAAATGTCGAGCGATCCTAAGTCCTTTTGGGCTTATGTTAATTCTAAAAGAAGTAACACTAGTAGTCAAAAGATTTTAAAGAACGGAGAGGCATTGACATGTGAACAAGCTGTTCAAGAATTTGCTGAATATTTTTATTCAGTGTACAGTGTTGGCAAACCTAGACTAGATGTGGATGTGGCGATAGTGGAAGCGGGCAGTCAGAACGGAGCAGGGCGGGTTCATCTTGATAGATTGGAGTTGGATGACGTGGTACGTGCCTTGCAGAAGCTTAAGCCGAAAAAATCGTCAGGGCCTGATGGTATTCCGCCGTACATTTTTAGGGACTGTCGAATGGGATTAGCGAGACCGCTGTTGCACATCTACAATCTTTGCCTCAAATCAGCTGTGTTCCCCGAGATGTGGAAGATTACCCGGGTCATACCGGTACCGAAGGGAAGTTCGGGAACTAAAGTTGAAGAGTACAGACCGGTTGCAGTATTGTCAACAATGGCCAAGCTATTAGAATCTGCAATTCATAGGAGCGTTTTTCAGCAAGTTAGCTCGCAACTCACAGACGCGCAGCATGGTTTTCGGCCGACTAGAAATACTACCAGCAATTTGCTCAGCTACATGGCGGATGTGGTGCCGATAGTGGATGGCGGGGGACAAACGGATGCTGCATATTTCGACTTTAAAAAAGCGTTTGATTTAGTCGATAATGACGTGTTACTGAAAAAGTTAGCAGGGGTCGGTTTTACCCCACATTTACTTAAGTTTTTTGCTAGTTATATGAGCAACAGGCAACAGTATGTTGACTATGCAGGATATCAATCGAACGCATATTATACTAGATCTGGGGTAAGCCAAGGAACTAATCTAGGGCCTCTGGAATTTCTCCTAATGATTAATGACCTGCCAAACGTTGTGCAATATGCGAGGTGTTTACTGTTTGCCGACGACCTCAAGCTTTATCTCCCCATCACAAACGTGACTGACTGTGAAAGACTGCAGAGAGATATAGACAGAGTGGTAGCTTGGAGCGAGAGTAATCTCCTGCAGTTTAACACATCCAAGTGTGTGACCATAAGTTTCTCGCGCGCACACGCACCCATCACGCATACTTATACGGTGGACGGGGTGCCGATGAATAGGGTCACTGAAGTGAGGGACTTGGGAGTTGGTTTCGTCACTGGGCTCACGTTTCGTGATCATATAGTTAAGGTATGCAAAAAAGCATATAGAAACCTAGGGTTTGTGCTTAGAATGGTAAAAGGCTTCACAAATATTAAAGCTATAACGGCGTTATATAATGCTTTAGTAAGAAGCCAACTAGAATGCAATGCAGTTATCTGGGCTCCACATGAAACTAAGTATAGTCTCATGTTGGAGCGAGTACAAAATAAATTTATTAGGTACAAATATATGAAGGAATACGGGGTATATCCATTGTATCCATTAATGTATCCGACTCTATTTGTCTTGGGTATGGTCGGATATAATGAACTAAGGGTCAGGAGGCAACTCACACTAGTGACTTATATCTTTAAGATAATTAGAGGGAGGATACACAATGCGGATATATTGCGAAGGGTGGAGCTAGTCGTGCCAGACGGGTATGTGGGGCGTCGTCGTCAACCACGGTTGCTGGCAGAACCGCGTGCGCGAACTAACTTGCTGCGCGAGGCGCCGCTCACGAGCGCGCTCCGCACTCTCAACCTCATTGCTGAGGACTTGGACATATTCTGTTGCACTTTGGGTGAATTTACAAGAACAGCTACCTGTACAATTTGTTATGGTCAAAACAGGGTACTTAAGTTTTAAACGTGCTACAATATCGCATTGGGTTTAGCCTGTAAAGATATTTGTAAGTATGGATAAATAAATAAATAAATAAATAAATAAATAAATCTTTGCATAGTAGACCCTCCCATTTGGAAGTTGTTATCACAGGTAAAATTTGCTTACGAATCATGTGCCTAGTTTGGCAATAAAAGTTCTACCATTGGTAAGCAAACGATTCGTTTTTGTTTATAGGAACCGAGTATAAGGCAGCCAGCCCTGCTTCCAGCGTATTGTTTTGACTGATCAATATGTACCATCGCGGACATTTGGGGTAAACCACTTTTCAAAAGTGGTTCAAATGCCCGCGATGGTTCATATACGTAT
Source organism: Fissipunctia ypsillon (assembly GCA_947568875.1). Classification (NCBI taxonomy): domain Eukaryota; kingdom Metazoa; phylum Arthropoda; class Insecta; order Lepidoptera; family Noctuidae; genus Fissipunctia; species Fissipunctia ypsillon. Next base: position 22,805,071 of record OX387649.1, read on the forward strand.
TTCCGTTCCTAACGAGAGAAGATGATTATTCCATTCCGTACCATATCCCCTAGTAATGATCTCCTCCTTGAGCTCAGGTCCAGCCACTTGGAGGATGCGCTCGTTGACGGCATTGCACTCCGTCAGGGTTTCATCAGTGGTGTTCGTGATGGCGTCGGCTTCCAAAGACGAAATGTCGCCTTGCCTGAAACGTGAGAGATGAAGATTAAATAAGAAGGTGAATGTGGAATGAAAGAGATTTCGGAGTAAATAAAGTCGCCGATCAAGTTCCACAAAGATTTCACTACGTACACAGACACTGCATAACCGCAGCACAGAGTTCCATAGTACATACATACATACATAAACTCACGCCTTCTTCCCATGGGGGTAGGCAGAAACTATAGAACGCTACCTGCTACGATCCTTACATACTCCTTTTGCCTCGTTTGCGTTCTATAGTTTATTTCGTATAACTTGGATCTTTATAGGCATAATCTTTACAGCGGAGTTTCTATGATTCTGGATTTTGGGTGTTTTTTCAAACTCAAACTCAAAACATATATTTCAATTTACAGGCATTTTTGAATTGTCAAGGAGTCGGTCAGTCAGAAATATGAAGCTAGTTGCCTATTCTAAAGCATAGTACCTATGGAGAAGAACGGGCAAGAAACTCCATGGACACTCTTTTAAATTATATTGTTACAAAAATATTAGTTACATCATTATGTTGAATTTATAATTAAATGTGAGAAAGATGTAAAGAAGACGTACACGTTAAAAGCGTCCAGAGTAAGTAACAGAAACAAAAAAAAAAAAACAATTCAAAAATAAAATAAGTAAAATAAGCCGTGGCAGCTAAGAGATGACCAGTCCCAACCGACGGCGCCCGTTCACGAACATGACGCGTGGATTAGCACCATTTAGCTCAACCATTTTGAAGGGAGCCGAATGATCCATCACATCACCATCAGCGAGACATTTGAGTGAGCATGACATACTCTCGGCCGCCAAGTTAATGAAAGGCATTTAGAAAGTAAACCTTTTTTTCGGTGCATTTAAAGAGTTTACAAAATTAGGTAGGTACTTATTTTTGTCTAATGCTAAAGACGCTTCGATCTGACTGATAAAACTATGTATAGCCATATTATGGCTTCCAACGGGCTAGCTCGTACTAAATAATGTGGAACATTCTAACAGTCTCAGCTTATCTCTTTGGCTAACACTCCCCAAATATCAATCAGCGTACTCACCAGATAGCAAACCGGCTGTTAACATGATCATCATGTAGAAACACGGGGTGCGTGTGGGCGGGCACGTTGTCGTAGTCGGCCTGATGCGCGGGCGCCGAGTGCGACCAGCGCGGCACTCCGGCGCAGGACACGCCGCCCGCACCTGGCGCGCGCATCACGCACACCTCGGGCTCTGGAAGAGAGAACAGGTTGGTTAGTAATCATCAAACATCGCACCTATGTTCCTCAAAGAGGTGCAGCACATCCTCATTTCTATCAATAATTGCTCAGTCATGTTGTTATTGCTGCGTATGCCCCAGTTACAATGGCAACATTTTCTAACAGAAATATAGATTTTGAAAAGAAAATAAGCAGCCATGGGGGACTGCCGATAGAAGTGAAAACATAAAGCTAACAGTTGCATGCCAATATGACATCTATTTCAAAGATATTAGCGTGTTAAATAGAGTAATTTGGTAACAGCGCCCTCTAGCGTTGAGTCGTTGAACTTGTTGGAGCATATCGCATGTCGCCAACCTGTAAGTTTTCCGCTACCAAAAAGTGCTCAACGCATATCAAGAAGTTTTCACAAAAAAAAAAGAAATGAATAAATATACGATACGTAAAGTATCTACCTATGCGACAATTCAGTAGTGATGAAGGTGCCTTGAACTTAGCGAACTCTATCTTTTACATAAGCGAAGGGATTACTTTGCTTCTGTAAGTGACTAAATAAAGGTAGACAGCCAAACTCTTATCTTTAAAGTCAAAGCACTCATTGCAATTAAACTGTTAACAGGGTATCTTCTGAATTCTTTGAATTTTCAAGGAGTTTATCAGTTAGAAAGATGAATGTTTCAAAGTTTGTCATTATTACATAACGGGCAAGTAAGGTCACGGTAGCTCTTTTTAAAAACACACTCCACTATCTCTAATTGCAATATATCTTAAAAAAAACATCCCTACGTTTTTAAAATTTTGCCTTTTTGATGCACAAATAGCGATCAATTGAACTGTCACAGCTTGCTATTAGAGCCGTAGCTAAACGCAGTCTATTCCAAGGCTTTCGAGTTAATTCAATCGATGACAAAGTCCACGTTGTGTTACAAGAAAATGATACGTGGACAAAAAGTATATACGTGTACTAGCAACAACTGTGGGTATTGTTTTCAGGGTTTAGTGTGGTTTAGTATAAAAAGAGTGCTGTTTTTCGGCATGACATAATTTTCTTTACAGCCTTGCGCATGACTCATGGACTGCCAAAAGCTGTTTTGATTTCTAGTTTTCTCAGCTTTGTCTAAGCCCAAAGCTGATTGATTTAAATATAAAACATATCCTTGAATGCGTTTTGCATGTTTTTAATACGCATTGCATGAAATCTTCTCTCTAAATCACATTCACACAACCAATGCCCAGAATTATTGATCTATCAAAACTTGTAACATGAACAGGAATGGTTGTATTATACCCTCGGTATTCACAGCGGCTTAACATTCACAATCATTAACGTTTGCAACCCTTCAAAGGGTCTGAAAACATTTCCGGATAACATTAAAGTCTCCGGATTATCCCATTAGTGCCCAATAAACTCCATTTTACAGTTCAACAGACCATTCATGGAGAAATCGACCTACATTCCAGACTCAAGTACTAGGGCCGCAGAATCAAACGAAGCATAAAATTGTGCAAGGGAAAACTGTAACAATTTATACAACAATAAACCTTGAATAGTGGAAGATAAGGGCGATTCCGCATGAACTGTTACTTGTAGAACACGAGACAATGAAATTGGAATGCAATTTAGTTGGGGCAATAAGGAGGACACGCAAAGTCCTGTGACGTCATAAAGTGCACTATCTCACTCGCACGACGTTGAAGAAAAAGATGGCAGATTCATTGATGTTGGAAAATCTATTTTCTTTGCAGTGTGAGCTTTGTGAGTGGAGTGTTGCGTATTCTAGACAGTTGTAGTTGAAACATCAGTCACTCGGGTGGGTAGTTTTGTTAGTGTGTTGTGTTAAGTAGTATAACCAGTCCTCGTTTACACTCACTTATTTTACACTCTTTTCGTGAAGGAACGAGCACGACCCTTTACGCCACATTTGGTCATTCATTTTGGCGATTCAAGACCAATTTCCATAATCACATAACATAACATCACGCCTTGTTTCCCCGAATGCTTGGGCAGAGGTGTCCCTATAGTACACCCACATTTCGCCAGTTATGTTTAAGCCCCATGTAATAGGCGGCGACCCTATTGCCATCAACCTGGCACAGACACAGACTCCGGGCTGCTACTGAGAAATTCCATAAAGAAGAACCCTTTGCCCGAGGAGTCGAACCCAGGACCTGATGCTCAGCAGTAGCGCTTGCGACGACTAGACCAACGAGGCAGTAATTGCGCTAGTCTTCAACATTTAAAATGTCTTGTTTTGCTTTTCTACAATACGGGTATTTTTACTGTATGTAAAGCTAAAACAGTTTAACATTATTTTAATCTAAACTGGTATTATAAAGAGGTACAGACGCCAGCAGGTCAAGCTATCCGAAACTGTCAAATTTTCCCAATCAACCTTGAACCTAATGCTTTAGCGATAAAGTTGAAAATCTATTAAAGAAATTTGGCAGAATGTAGTAGCTTGATGTGCTGCCGTCCATACCATGGTTTATTTGTTTGTAAGAGGTTATCTCTGAAAGTACTGATCCGATACCGATTACAAAAATTCTTTCACTGGCAGGAAGCGACTCTATTGGCGAGTGCCATTGGATATGTTGTAGGCAGCGACCGGGGTATATGGTCGCTGGTTGTAGGTATTGTTGACAGCCAGGCGGAAGGAAGTCGCGGGTAGAAGCTAGTTTCGAATAAAATATGTACCTAGATTTCTTGAAACATTTATAGCGTCTCAAGAACTGTTTGGTTAGTAATAGCAAACGTTCAATCAATGCAACTTTAATAGTGGTACTAGGAATTCATGACATTCAAGAACCGTTGGAGTATTCACCAAGCGGTGTGTTACAGAAATTGCAATACGACCCTATTTAAGATTAACGAGGTACCTATTACCGGGGAATGAAATTGCTATGAAGTAGGCAGCTTGTTTTTGTACTTTGACCTAGGCTGGTATAAGAAAAACGTTGGCAGTTAGCTACTGTTTTGTTTACAGTCTCGGATGACCGGTATTTAATGTTTCTTTTACCACGATATCCCTAGTCGAGGGCAAAGAGTTTTTCCGCAATTTAGAGCAATGACATCAATAAGAGGCTGTTTTTACTTGACTGCGGCGAAGCCAAAACTTAGGGTTATGTGTTTGACCTGTATGTATCTATAAGTATATATGTATATATTACGTCCGTACCTAAGTTCCTTTGTAACTACTAAACCGCTGAACCGATTTGGAGGAGTGATATGTCGTTAGATTCGTCTTTTTTGTGCGAGTGTCACTGGGCAAAAATGAAAATGGCGGATTTTTGGCGCCAAAATGTATGTTTTAATCTCCCAAACCTATCGAGTGATGTATCAAAATGAAGGGTTTTAAAACCCTGTGTCCCTATACTTATACAATAGCCCTGAAAACGAGCTCTGTCACAAGGAGCTGTACTTTACCGTTTTGGGTTAGACTTGTCAATAGTTCGGGTGAACAATGGGTTGACCATAAACAGGATGTTAGGGAAGCTAAAAGGCAAATCCATAAGGGGATGATAGTTGACACCATTTGAGCCATACATAATATTCTTAGACGAAGTATGTATTTTTATTTTTTACTGCAAACTTTTAGTTTTGCCATGTATGCTAATCCCACCCAAAAGTATTACGTTGAGCTCACCGAAACGGTCAACTTTATGTATGCAGGCTTCCAAAAATCGCTCGCCACGTCGTCGTCTCCACACCCTAATGCGCCGATCGTCATTAAATAAATTACTTTGCACTCGGCGGGGAAAAGCACCATGACCCACTGATTTATACCCCAGTCTAAGTATTGACGGGAGAAGCTTAAACGATTGGCACGTTGAGCCCTGGACGAAGGAATTCGAACAAATCGTCGTTTTGAAGTTTGCTGGTCTTTGTGCAATCGATTCCAGATAGTTTGATCACTGACACGAGTACCCGTTGTCAACCGTACGCGATTTTGTAACTTACGAGCCGTCACTGTGCGCTCTCGGCGGGCACTTAGCCGAGTGTACCGGTCCTTGTGAACAATTGTGATGCGAACTCTACCCGAACCTGGTCTTCTTACAACACTGGCCGGTCTCTTGGAAGAGATTCCAAGCATTTTGGATAAATCTTCGAGCAAAACCCAGTTGCAAACCTACAGACCGCTGCGAATTTCCTTCTTGGATAACGGCTCTGGTTGCTGCAATAATTGTGTCCATATGTCTTCGTATTTGTGGCATATTAAGGCAAGATGTTGTTTTAACAAGATAACTAAACAAAATTATGGTAATTTTCAGAATATCAAGCTGCTAAATGGTTATATATATATGTATATATATCAGGTAACAAAGACCCATAGATACATACCTTAACTAATGCTAATCTAATCAAAACTTAAGAAAAACCGAAACAAGATATTACAAGAACATTCAATTTTTTTTTTAAATTATGGCCAGCATTTGATTTCAAGCATAACATCAAAGTGGTTACATATCGAAGAGTTCGTAACATCAATATTTTGCTACTTAGCAATTTGTTAATGTTCTTTAAATTACACTGAAATGTAAAAATAAGAAGTGGCCCTTATTTTGTTTTGAGTAGTATATGTTATGCTGCACCGACCCCAAAATTGGGGCTGGAGAATGCTCCAGCTTGCTTGCTTGCTTGGCTTGTTATTTTTCGTTTTTTTATTGTGATTTTTTTTTAACTTATTTTTAGCTGACCCCTTCAATTATAATATTGATGGATTCTAACATTATTAACAGTCTCTTAGACACCTAGAGCTATGATTAAATGGAACCAGACAATGACTTGAGAAGTTGTAAACCGAACTGAAGGTAACATATACCAATGTTCATGAAATCTTCATTTATGTTGCGGGCTTATAAATAATGCAGGATTTCTGATACCGATGAGAATTTGATTTCGTGATCCATCAATAAATAAATTACTTATGTTTCTGCCGAAGCACCGAACAGCTGATTTATGGTCCCAGAAACATTTATATACTAATAAATTACAATCGTAAGTTCCTATCCATCCTTTACCTCCTACATAATCCAGGACAGACGGTATTTAAGACATTTTTACGAGCGAACGCAAAACTCTATCGATTAACATTGCCCATAGCACGAAGAAAACTCGCGATTTCGTGCAGAGTTACCGAAAAAATGTCTGTCAAGGGACACATGCAAAGAAATCAAACACAGAAGTTATTTAGCCGTACTTACGCGTAATACGTACAGTCGTCTGAAGGTCACATTTATGGTAAAAACGTGTTACATAACATACAGAGAGAATTTTCGGTGTGTGGGTATTGCGTGCTGGTTTACAACGCTTTTTAAGTACACATTCTTTGTTAAAAAAACTGCGTTAAGTATCAGAATAACCTGAGGAAAAATTAATCACATTTAAATTATGTTTGTTTGTTAAAATTACGTAAGAACAGTAAATAAAATCTCACCGATAATCGTCATCACAATTCGATCACTGAATCAAAATCACACAAAACACTCACTGGTATTAAAAAGTTAATTAACAACAGCGACGTCCGAACGGCGCGGAACGCGAGTGGCATGTGACCTCGAACCGGCAGGGTGGGGACACACCCCCGAGGGTGACGTGCGTGGGGTAGGGGGTGGGCCGGCCGTGACGTCACACGGTCGATGACCCGCGGAAGTGGGTCATCGGGTTGGTCGATCTGCCAGTTTTGATAGAGCCTTTTGTAATTGTCTTTGCGTTACATAAGTTGTGTCATTCGGATTATCATTGAGGATTCCGCGTGATCGATTTTGATGATTTGAGTACAAGGTCGTTCGGAATAGTAATTACTTTCAAACAGATTATGTATCACTTTAATGTTTATGTAACTGTGTCTAAAAATATGACGCTGAGGATGAATTAATAATACGCAGTACCTACTTTTACGGGGGGAGGATTAGATAAGAACGTAGAAATGCATTTTCATAGAACGTAAACGTGCCGTTATAGGTATTTTTTTTAAATTTTCTTTATACGAAAGTTACACGTGCCAGGTCTCGTCAATTTTGCTGCAACCAGTCATGTGTTTGTTATCAATAGTTTTTTATTTAATAAATGAAAAAGTATTGTTATCATATAAGTGAACGGCACGTATGAGCCAATTTAAATTAAGTACCTACCTACTTAATAGAAATTGCATATTTGTTACTCCGATGACATGCTTTATTGTTTTGAATTGTACTGTCTTATTTTAAAATAAAATAAAGCTTTTTACTACAGAAAGGGGAGTTTTTAAATAGTCATGAATATGTCAACCGCTAGAAAATTGAGAGACTTCATGTGACGTAAGGAATTCATCATGACGTCCCTGCAACTGCATTTAATAATAAATAAATATACATATAACTAGTATAGTGATCTCTTTACAAAACATCCCCCCACTTACCAACTGATAGCTACATAAAAACTGTTTTGGTTTTACAAAATCAATTGAATTTTATTCCCTTCTGCACCGCCATCTTGGAAAAAAAAGGCGCGAAACCGAGAGTTCTACTCTTTTTTTAGTAAATTATATTCGACCTATACTCTAATCGACTATGCTACATTAAACTTTGTTCTTCCTATTTAACTTTAGCTGCATTGTATTGCGAAGTAATCCGTATACTAAGAGTTTGATAGCCTGTCTGGTTTGTAACTGGGTTGCAATTTTAAGAACAAGTTAAGAGTTTACCGAGTTGCTTTCCGAAGTTGCCCAAGAGCAAACTAACTTGAAGAAACTGATTACTACGTTCTATTGTAACTTTACATTATAGGTGTTATTTTCGAAGACAGGCAGATGGCTTTCTTGAAGGAAATTGCTATCAGACCTGCAACATCATGGTTCGCTGACTAAGTTGAAATTTCAAACCAGGGGGCTTACCACCACCTCTTATAGCAGTATTATTTTAATCCTACTTCATTGAGGGAAAGAGATGAAGCGATGCTTCCTGTATAGCTCCATCTCTTTACTACATTGAAGTACAGTTAAGGGTGAAGCGCTAAAGTAGGCCGCGAAATTCATATTTTCTTGCGATTTTTGGAATTTGTAGCTCAGTGTCTGAGTGTATGTTGATTGAAGTATGATTCGCGACCGTAACAAATATGTATTCACAGAATTCAGAATTATAATCAATATTAGAATTAGTAATACAATTCCATAAGTTAGTATAATCCTGAAATGTTAAGATTTCATGAAATTGTCATTCAATAGAATTACATGGTCTAAGTTCCGTATTACAGAACGTCACTCAATACTCAAGCATTACTTAAAACTAGATTCAAGCCATTTGATTGGTTGAAACTAGTTTTAAGTAATGCTTCAGTATTGAGTGACGTTCTGTAATACGGAACTTAGACAGTTGTATTGATGACTTTAATGATTATAATTCTATAAATACATATTTGTTACGATCGCGAATCATATTTTAATCAACACACAACCTAATACTGACCTACAAATTGCAAAAAACGTGACAAAATTTGAATTTCGCGGGCTACCCTGGCGCTTTCGGCTTAAAATAATACTACTCTGACAGGTGGCGGCAGGCCCCCTGAACGCAGCAATCCGGAGGCAGAAGGTAAAGCGGTTCCTTCTGCAAAATTTTTTCAACAAAATACACTTCCTTTGTAGCTCAACTAAGATGGCGGATAACAGCCAGCATTCACGAGCGTACCATGAAACGTACTCCAATCATCAATCAGGCAGTGCTTAGTTGTACCAAGTGCGGTCACTATAGCCCTATCGGGACCATTTGTTGGAGCGTTCTACATTGAGTAGATAATGAGCATGTTCCGGCTGATACGACCGCCGCCGTTTTGCTAGCGTTTTGTCGGTTAAGCCCAAAACATGACAGAGCATTTTGTAGCAGGGCACAGGCATATTATATACGTTGGCCCTGCTTCATCATAATCATCATCAGTGGCAGCCTTGTTCAACACACTGTTGAGTGTAGTCCTCCTCCCTTTTGTGATGGACTTATTATCTGTTAATCCTGGAATTGTAACTTAGCAGTTCTCGGTGACTAGATATTATGCTGAATCTAATAGCTTATCAGCATCAACATCTGCCTAGCCTTTCCCAACTATATTGAGGTCGGCTTCCAGTCAAACCGGATGCAGCTGAATACCAGTATTTTACATGGAGCGACTGCCTATCTGACCTCCACAACCTAGTTATTGGGTAATACGATACCCCTTGGTAAGACTGGTTGTCAGACTTTCGGGCTTCTGACGACCCGTAACGACTGTCAAAGATACACGAATAACAGCCGGGACCAACGGCTTAACGTGCTTTTCGAGGCACGGAGGGGTCTTGATATGTAAAGATGGTCACCCATCCACGGACCAACCGCGGCAAGTGTTGTTAGGGCTTTGGGTTTAGAGTAAAAGCACCAAATTCAGTAAGTACACAACAACTTAAAGAGAACGTCTAGCCGCCATAGAGGGTAGAGCGTGACTGTCTTGAGGCGCTACCGTTGAGCTGTGTGCTACATCTAGTAGTATCTCTAAAAACTATTTACTTACTTTGTTGTATGGTATGCACGCTATTAATGGGTCTGTATTCTGACACGCAATGCTTGCACCTAAATGTAGAGTCCAGCAAGCTTATCTGGCCCGGTGGCTTTAATTGGAACTAACGAAATTACTATGAAAATTGACAAGTTCTGTAGTTTTTAGTTCACCGACAGCGCCACCATCACCGGGTCAGATGGGCTTGCTGCACTATAAATACAGCTAATTGTACAATATTTTCTTACTACGTATAGTTATAACCACAAAAGTAAGGAATAATGATTGTTTATCTTTTTGGTTATTTTCACAGAGAAACAATAAAATAATTTAGTACCTAGTGTACAATGAACACAGTCAGTTGTTAATAATTTACTATTGTTTACACAATAAAATACTTGTATGAAACTGAGTTTGAAGAAATCCTACAGAAAAGAGCTGTGTCGAAATAGTTTGAGGTCGTAATAAAGGACTTTTCACCATAAAAAAGCATTTTTTAGGAACACAGAAAACCTCTCATCCCGGAATTTAAAAACTTCAAATGGACGCGGGGACAGCTAGTATTTATTACAAAAAGATATGGTCACGTTCAAACGCTACTGTTGTCCAAAACGTTCGGAAATTTTCAGCCAAAAATGTCGAAGGAATCTCAATGTTATAAGCGCCTGTTCATTTATTAAATACTTCACCTTTTGTATGTGGAATATTGAAATTAAAATGTGTCTCCAACTTTTGGGCGAAAAATGCCAGGACTGATAGAGGGGCCGACGTTGAGACAGAGGTAGTACGATTTTTTGTAAACGAAAATTTTCTGGAGAGTTTTGACCTTTTTTACTCATGTTTGTTAGGTTCCTAAAAGCTTTTTGAATTTGGGTCCAATCAACTGTGAAATCTCAAGTTAGTTTCTGTGATTTTTCTTTACGTGGTATTTCAGAGAACACCATCAGATGCTTGATTTGATTTTTAGAAATCGGAGTAATTCGGGGCCTGAATAAGTATATCCAACGTGGCAAAGTTGCATATATTCAGACTTCGAATTATGGATGGCCATCGTATCTTGGCAAGATCAAGATGGAATTGCTTGCCAAGACAAATTTTATTTTCTTACTTAACTGGCGAAATGTGGGTGCACTATAAGTACACTTCTGCCTAACCCTTCAAAATTCAAAATATTTTATTTCACATAAACCTAGAAGGGCACTTATGAAACGTCAGAAGCTAGGTGCACTGTTCCAATTGGTCGTTTACTATGGAGAAGAACCGGCAAGAAACTCCACGGTTACTCTTTTAAAAATAATTGGCTTTAACAATGTTTTCACAATACAGTGGTATAAAGTATGGGAGGACAGTCTAGGCCTGTAGACAAGTACCAGATATTTAACAAAAAAGAAAATGGTCTACAAATCTACAGTCTATTAAGCCTACAACGTTCTCACACTCACAAAATATGAAAGAATCTATTTAAAAGACAAGACCGACCAGAGGTTAGTGTAAAATAATGAAAAGATTATATCATGGAAGTATGTAAAAAAAAAATATATATTAATTAAAGTGATTTGGGAAACTTCGGGGAAACGTGTGATGTTATGTTGTGTTAAACTGACTGTATGTATGTCTTACTTTACGTGACTTTTCGCATCTCCCTCCTAATTATTTTCACACACATCAGCATAGTCAACAGTAATTATACAGTCAATAATTAGTCATCCTTCCCAAAACACAACATGACCTCATTACTATCACAGTTGAGTAAAAACAGACAAAGCGAACTGTGGAATCGTAAAACTGTGTCTTTGTTGTAAACTCAGATAACAAAGGTCGGATTCAGAGGATAATCCTAATAAACATGTTTGCACTTCAATTGTTTACGATTTACAAGATGAATGCTGTCGCTCACGGGTAGTATTTAAACGCAAATCTGAAAAAAAACCTTTTTGTATCCAAAAATAATCCGAATTCCAATCAAAATTATTGATTGCACAGCAAAATACTCAACTCAACATATAACTAAATAAGCAACAGTTTATATTCGTGGCGCACCGCTATTTACCCTAAAGCATATTATTGCTGTAATAATGACTAGCGCACATTAAACCTATTTATTATCTTTTACCATTCTTGAAAAACAAATGATTGTAACTTACCCTTCGTGCCCTTCGCTCGCTCTTGCATCTTATGTCAACGGAGCCCCGCTTGGCGGGGCTCCTATTTCTGCGTAATGGGTTTAAAGTAACCTAACCAAACCTAAGCTCGAGGTTAATGTTAGTCGCCATGTCATTTTGCTATGAGTGTGAGTATTACGAGTATGTATGGGTACGCTCTGGCTAATTTACTGTGCAGTCAGTATTTATGATTTGACTGTCGTATTTTTGTACTGGAAATAAATTGATAGGTGATTATTTATTTGATGTGCAATTAATAATATCCCGGAGTTACTACTTTATTTTTGTGTTTGGTGATCGAAGATTGAATGTATGGGGCGCTTTCATATGTGAACGATGATCCCGGGTGTGTTTCTTAGGGCTGATTTGCATTGATCTACATAATTTGTGATCCCCGAAGGGTAAGGCAGAGATGTACCTATTATAGTACACCCACATTTCACTAGTTATGTTTAAATCCCATGTAATAGGGGCGAGCCTATTGATACATATAGCGCTATTAATCCTAGCACAGGATCGGCCATTAGCCAATCAGCGGCTGCTCTATTTAAATATAGAAACTGGAATTATAGAGCTGTGTGTAATGCTGGATGCTGGACTGCATCGAAAAGTGTTTACATTGACACATAGAACAGCACAAAGACAATCTAGTGCAAAGTGCTACTATCATAGACTTTAGTATATTTACTTTATATAATGTTAGTTTGTAAGGTACCTATGTATCTATGGGCTATTGAAGCCAGAAATAAAATATTTTGTTATTAATATTACTGGTAAAATATCCAGAGTTACTGGATTCCAGCGCTGGATTAGAAAACTGGATCAATATAACATAATATCATCACGCCTGTATTCCCCGAAAGGTTAGGCAGAGGTGTACCTATGGTACACCCACAATTTCGCCAGTTATGTTTAAGTCCCATGTAATAGGGGGCGAGCCTATTGCCATCTACTACTGAAAAATTCCAAATGGAAAAATCCAATAACACTTTGCCCGACCCGGGAATCGAACCCAGGACCTCATGCTTAGCAGTAGCGCTAGCGACCACTAGACCAAAGTGGTAGTGAATCAATATAAATCAGCCTTAATTGTCTTATGGTGGAGGAAAAAATCGTAAGCCAAGCTGGACTAAATGGTATGAAACCGTCTGCACGCAGTCATGAACAAGCGTGCAATGCTCTTTCCTTTGGTTTGAAAAGAGGCCTTTACCCTGCAGTAGCAACAGCTGGCTGGTATTATGTCCACTTTTTAACCGACGAAAAATAAAGTAGAAGGTTCTCAAGTCGACGCGTATATACTTAGGTATACAAGGTGAAATAGGACGATTGATATTCCTTTAAACCACGTAAAGAAAATCATGTTCTTTACCCGTATACAAATTATCAATCAAATCCAATTAATACTTTAGCCACAGTAAATTATTTTTCATTTTCTTATTTTTCAACATGATGTAGATCTGAGTCCGTAATATTTTACAAAAAAAGAAAGAAAAAAATGTAAGAATAAGAAAATGAAAAATAATTTCCTGTGGCTAAAGTATTCATTGGATTTGATTGATCTTTTGTATACGGGTAAAGAACGCGATTCTCTTTACGTGGTTTACAAGAATTTCAATCATCCTGTCCCACCTTGTACGTATATATATATTTTTATGTATTATTTTTATATATATAAATAAGTAAGTCGGTGGCAAAAAACGAAAATACAAAACCAAAGACACTGACTTCCGAAATCAAAGTAATTTTTCACTTTGTAGTGTTCTTTTTGGAAGTCAGTTTTATTTTTTGTAAAAAAGTTTTTAATACCAGTAACTCAACTACCGTTTGACAAATCTTTTAAGTCCATCTATTTAGATACTTACTTAATACAAATTCATTCCCACTGCACCGTTGTGATCGCGGCAGCACTGTCGTTCGTCGTTTTACTGAATCCCTTTGCAAAACATAAATTGGGGACGTTGGCCACAGTGCCAAGATGGAACGGAACTGACGATATCTGTCAGATGTTGGAAAAGCTATAGGCGAAATAATGGGTCAGGAAGAAGATGGTAGGATGAGATGCTTACCTAAAGAATTGGCCACAGATTGCGATAGCTAATAGTTTGACGAGAACAAGAAAGGATGATTTGCAATGGATACCTACACACACACGAGTATGCAGTCAATCAGTCATACGGTCTACAGACAAGTTTATCCAGCTCGGTGATGGCGATCTACATCGCCACATGAGAATGCATCACACTGACGTTACGCAAAACAATGCATCGCGCAATCAGAGTTTACCGCGCGACGAGCATATATACAACGTCCCGACATCAACCATTGGGCAGTAGCCCACCAGAGACAACACCCGTCTGGTCGGAGGATCCTCCCTTTTCTATAGAGGATGAGTGAACTTTACACTCTGTTCCTCATGCCTCTATAGCTATAGGAAAATAAAAAATTACAGACCTTGTTGCTTTACATAGTGCTTTCGTTAGTTCTACTGTCATTCACCGGGTCAGTAATTTTGTTTGTACTCAACTCAAGGGTCATACAAAACTAGATTTATCTTTAGGCGCAGGTTTCCATCGAGCTATTTTTGTATTTCGAACATTATTCCGGCAATGTTACGGTTTTAACTACAAAAACTAATTTTAAACCAGAGTTTAAGTTGTCAATTTTGTCGGTCAGTCGGTATAAGCTTGGACCAAAGTCAGAACTCGTTTTTAATGAGTAAGTCGCATAGGTAATTCATTTTTCATATGTACATTTTTTTTAAATAATGTAAGCTTTAATACCTAGCATTAAGGCTCACATTATAATAACTACTGTCTTTGTCCCTATGGAAGCTAGAGATCTACATTCTGCCTCTACCGAGCTAAGCTCTCTCAATCTCTGTACCAGCTATGTCTTTTCTCATATAGTCATGCCATAAATCGTCACTTCACTTATTTAAAGCGTCTCCAGCCGACTGCCAGCTAGGCTGGGGCGATGACTCTTGAACGAGAGGTCGTGGGTTCAATCCCGGTCCGATGAACTGCTGAAGTGAACTCGGTCACGTTACACGCATGTTTAACTTAGCTTAAAGTGAAATAATGCGTGAGGTTAAGATATACTGAATGATTTTTTTTTACCGTCTCGAAATTTTTACAGGATGTTCTACCCATGAATATGAACAACTTTCACTACGGGACCAACTTTGAAATCACGAAAAAAAAATCAGCTGATTCATACAAAAGTTCAATAGGTATCTACTCGACCAAAATGTATGAATCAGCTGATTTTTTTTTCGTGATTTCAGAGTTGGTCCCATAGTGAAAGTTGTTCATATTCATGGGTAGAACACCCTGTAAAAATTTCGAGACGGTAAAAAAAATCATTCAGTAAGTATATAAACTACCCATTATGGAAAGTTTTATATGTATGTACGTACTGTGGAGTAAAAGGATGTTCTTTTGTTTCTGCGTACCCCTATGGAATGAGTTTACACAGTAGATACGTATGTACACATGTTTACTTTGTCAGCGGTGTTGCCCGCATGAAAAGTTTAATATTCCGGGATGAAAAGTGCCCCATGTCCTTTTTCGGGTTTTTAGTTATGTAACTGTTTGAATAAAAAAAAAGGTAGGTAAGTACCTAAATTCTGTTTTTTTAAAGTTGCATAATATGAGGGTTTAATTTTATTTTGAGCCATTTAAAACACATTTTATTATTATTACGGATTTGTACTGTTTTGTTTATTACAAGCTACCAATAATGTTGATAATTTAGTTTGGGGAAATTACCTACTCATCAGCATCGAAAATTATAAACCAGAATAACCAATCTATACAAATAAATAAAATTGAAGTGTCTGTTTGTAATGTCAAAATAACAACTTTTTACTAAATGCATAGGAAAATATAAACGGTTCTTATAACAGACAAGCAATTTTTAACATTTTTGTCTGTCTGTCTGTTTGTTCCGGCTAATCTCCGAAAGGGCTGGACCGATTTTGACGGGACTTTCACTGGCAGATAGCTGATGTTACGGCGGGTAACATAGGCTACTTTTATTTTAGAAAATTAATTAGGGTTCCGCGCAAAAATATGAAAATCCTTGAAGTTATGAACAAAAAGTCGGAATAGAATTTTTTTCTGCATTTGGTAGCCCAATTCTCGAAGATAGTTACAGGCTATTTAACATCACGCTATAATCCTTAGGAGCCAAGCAGAAGGAAAAAAGTCAGAAAGAACACTAAGCGAAAACGAAGTAATAGCGCGAGCGGGCGATTCAACGCGACGGTTGGTGACGGGTCGGGGGATGAGGGCATTTTATTAAAATGTGGCTGTTATTTTAGTATATTGTGTATCTTACGACATCCACGCGAACGAAGTCGCGGGGCACAGCTAGCTTAAAATAAATCAAAGCAAGATGTACAGCAAATAATAAATGAATTTGACACTTTCCCTCCTCAATCGCTATAATCATGGCACTGAAACCTTTAATTACGATAAGTAACTAGTTTGAACCTGATTTCAATTGCCTGGTAGCAGTAAATAGGAAACTGTAGTTTTAAGTGTACCGAACAATATTCTCACACGGAATCAAACAAAACCCTAGATTATTAGTACCTAACTAGTATATACTAGCTGACCCGACAGATGTTGTCCTGTTCAATAACTCATATAAAAATCCAATAGAAAAAAGGACATTCGGTTTTTTCCGATTTACAAATTTTCCGGGAAACTTTTCCATTAAACCTATTTCGAACTATTACGAACATTAAAAAAAAAATGCAAAGTCGGTCCAGTCAGCCATTTAATTTTTATTTATACAGAATAAATAGAAGATAGTAATTTTTTTTTTTTTTGTTGAATTTTACCATTATCCTTTTGTAGTTAAAAGGGTTGTCAGTAAAGTAAGGCACAGTAGACTTTTCAATTTTGCTTCTAAGATTGACAATGCATTGGCAAAGTCCTTGATATAACTGATATTATAGGCCGTGACCACGTAAATAAATTGATACATTGATCAGGGGACCAACCACCACCTCTTAAAGCAGTATTATTTTAATGTTACTTCAGTGTGAGAAAGATGGAGTTATACAGGACGTCTAGCTCCATCTCTTTCCCACACTCAAGTAAGATTACAATAATACTGCTTTAACAGTTGGTGGCTAGCTCCTGGTACAATATCATCTTAATTGTCATAGATAAAACGTTACTTTCCTCCTGGGCCCCCAACGCGTCGGGTAAAAATACACTGAGTAGGTTCGCATACCGTTAGCCATAGAACATAATTATATACCCTATAGGGAAGAACGTCAACTTCATAATTTAAAAATCCTTACATAGAAGCACAATTAAAACACAAAATAAGGATTAGGACTGGTGTTATAATATTTTAATGAACATTAAAATCATCACAGCTCATTATCTTGAATCTGCAGCTACTGAAATGATGGGTAAGAACACATCTATTCAATCGGGCATATGACATCACTGATATTGTTATCCCTTTCTTTTGTAGAGCGCTATCTTGTTTTTGAAAATCATGCCACTGTTGGCATTAGCCGCTAAGAAAGCTGACCCCCTGTGTTATTAGAATGTAGGTATAACTGACAGAAGAATTGCATGAATTTTTTTTTAATCATAATCTTCTCTCGCGGTGGAGGACCTTCGTCAAATGACAACTGGTTTTATATTTCAACAACAACGACTACCTTTTGTGATCCTTTAAATGTCATCTGTGATCCCTCTTTATCCTCAGAATGTGTGACCTCTGTGATCTTCCGCCAGGTGATTAAAAGGCCATGTTGCTTGGCTTGGATAACAGAAAATTAACGACAGTTAATTACAAAAAAAAAACTGGTATCGAGCGTTATAAAAACTGCGAACGTACATATATAAAGTTCGGAGTTTTTTATTAAAATAACTCTGAATTATTAGATATATTTGGCGATGACGAAGCATTATTTTCAGGTTTTTATTACAATGTTTTCATTTGTCCCAAACCATAGGTTTTTCAAAGTGGCTTGGCTTGGAAAGGACTTAATATGTTGGGACAAGGAGTGGCAACCGATAGAAGAGGTTTGAGCATGAATATGAATGGTCACATGAATACAGGAAGACCAAAGAAAAAAATGGAGAGATGAAGGCAAATAGAGAAGTTAGTATGGAAGCAAAAGAGATGCTGCACTGACTCCAAATTCATTATGATAGGTAGTGAGGTTGATGACAGCGGTACTTGCCAAGAGAATTAACAAAAGTGAGCCCTTAAACTTCCGATATTTGGTCATCGACACTAATATTAAAAACAGGTAATCTCAGAAACTTCTCATTCGATTTCAAAGAATCTTTCACTGATACATAGCTACACTATTGCCAACTATATGTTTTATGTTAAAACAAGAAACGACGCACGCGGATGAAGTCGTGTGCAATAGCTAGTGTAGTAAATACGGCTGCCAGCATTAATAGCACCCTTTCTAAAGTTAATACGAGTAGGTACGCATGGGATATCAGAGGAAACTATTTCACGCAAGTCCCTGTACAATGTATTCAATCGTCGTTTCATAATTCTAAGACCTGTTCCAGATATCAGCGACAAACATTATTTCAAATGAAGCCGGGACTAGTCAATACTCTTGCATAATTCATTCGCCAGCCATGATCCGACCGTTGACTGAGGGACTATTTGAAAATGCCAGCGATACTAAAATGTTAATGTTGTCATGACAAACTGTTTGTGTATATTTTACATCGATCCACATCAACAATGGCTTGCATAATTCGTTTTATGGGTTCTTGATTTAAATAAATATGATGCGTTGGAACATCTTAACGCATTTAAACTGTTTTTTTTCTGTTTATACGTACTGCTAGGTATTTGAGATGTACCGTATCATTAACTTGCTTTGTTGATTTATTAAACTTAATAATTTGTTTTTCGTTCTCTGAGAGCTATATGATGCCAAATTACTAATGGTGTTTTGGCCAGATTTGGGAACTGTTTCAATTCTGCGTCGTGCAAAATTTTTAGTGTTATTGTATGCATTGCAAATAATAAAAAACATCGTAAAATATTAAACACCAGTATCTGAAAAATATGTATATAACACACAGTAGTGTATGCTTAGATTTATGACAAAATCATACAGATTTAACTTTCAGACGAAACGAAAGTAATTATTGTAGATAAAGAAACAGTTAATACTACTATAAATATAAGAGATAGTATGGATTAACATAGTTTAGTGGAGGACTATACACAAGATAACTTCATTCGTATGACTAATGTAAGGAAAATGTTGTGTTTCAAGGAGCATTGTTTTGCGTATGAATACTACTAGTTATAGTCTAGGACAGTATTCAAAGTTAAAAGTACATATATATATCTAGAAGCTTTTTTTTAAGGACATAAAAAGTTGTAAGTTTACATTATTATTTCTCAAGTATCATTAGTACTTTAGCTTGGTCTAAACTTTAAACTGTTAATGAACTATGGAAAGGTATCGAACTTATTTGCTTTTGTACAAAGCTTTCGTCTACATACATCCATAATCAAAGTGTGACTGGAAGTCTTTGTGCTACTTAATTCTTTAAAGGAAGTTTAAAAATCTCACTTTACAAACTTGACATGGTCTGACATTGGCTAAATTTAGGTTTTGTGTTTTGTTGTAATATTTTGTGTTTAGTTGTAATATTTTATTGTCTACGGGGATCTGCTGAAATCCACGGTGTGAAGCCAGACGGAACATGTGTCATTTAATGGCAGACTGGCGAGAAAAACACAAGAGAGCAACGTCTTGAGCTGTTGTTGACGCAGCTTAGCTATCGTCAGACAATTGTAAATGTTTGATTGTTTTGAAACTTTACCTAACAAACGAAAGGAAACATTTTAAGAAGTTGTGTGCAAAGAATAGCTTCCTGAAACTTTGTGGGAACAAGGCGGTTGAAGTAAGTAAGACTACTATGAATTTTTTAACGTTGTCGTACTGTACTTATCACCTTCATAATTACCACATAGACATTTAACTTCAGGAAGTAGTAAATTGCCTGGGAATAACAGATAGCCCCAATCGTGCGTCGTTTGTGTGATAGCCACCATGTTTTAAAACGTGCCTTAGAATTCTACAGCACTCACTGAACTTATTGAAATATATCGGCTTTGCCTCAGAGTTCTCAATGAATCTAGCTCAGTACTAATGCACCATTTAGAATTTATTAGGTGGTAATTCAAGCTGTTTCTTTCATTTATTGGTATGGTAACATTGTAATAAACTTATCAGTATCCGTTCGTATGAGGTGATAACAAGATCGGTTTTATGATCGCCAGCACGATTGTCAAGCGCGGTGATTCTACCAACATCAACATTATCGACAGTCGTTTTTTTGCAGCAATCTGTAGCAATATGTTTGGGATGCAATAAAATAGCTTGTACGAGTGGTAAGTTCTTATTATTGCACACATATATATATATATATATATAACATACAGTGCATCTTAAATGATCAATCTTCTAACCACCTTGCTGACTGGTAAATGTTTTAAACACGACATTAGATATCAGCGGCGAGGTGTCAATTTTTGTAAGAGAGAAGCTGAAGCGAAGCCGGTTTTAACTTTTTTGGCAATAGTAGACACTATTGACTATGCCATTTTTTATTAGCGGTACAGTTGCTGATGCGAACCTATGAAGGGAAGCCAGTAGGAATCGTGTTATATGTTGCTTTCGCCACTGTTAGCTATCCTAGTTCATGCGAATTACCAAAAGATACAACCTACCAAACAAAATTAACCTTGGGAACAGACATGAGGTGGACGATTATGAGATGATTTTCTGTGACTATAAAGCGAATGTA
The DNA here is from genome assembly GCA_947568875.1 of Fissipunctia ypsillon. Taxonomy (NCBI): domain Eukaryota; kingdom Metazoa; phylum Arthropoda; class Insecta; order Lepidoptera; family Noctuidae; genus Fissipunctia; species Fissipunctia ypsillon. Next base: position 22,825,952 of record OX387649.1, read on the forward strand.
CCTAAAACTAAAACTGTGTGTCGGTCGTTAGGAAGTATGGTAGTCAAACAAAGGAAAGAGCGTGGAAACAATGTTGTTAATTACCCGCGACCTCGATACACATAATTTGGGGTCTACCGTATTATTAACCATATGGATACTACAAAACTGGTGTAAAAAATGTAAATTCCATTTGAATGCATACTCAAATTTGATAAGTCGAAGTAAATAAAGCCATTTTAAATGATAACCAACGGTTTTTCTTTCTATATATGGTTTATAAATACTTTATAATTTTCACGGTTTATAACCTGGTGTATTCAATGTGTGTTCTGCTTACAAAGTAAATGTAGGACACTACTATAGACGGTAAAAGAATTAACTGAAAGGGAATGCCTAAACACTGTATGAGGAGCGCCTTTCCCGTGGAGCTACCACCTCCTCTTAACGCAGTATTACTTTAATCTTACTTGAGTGTGGGAAAGAGATGGAGCTAGACGTCCTGTATAGCTTCATCTCTTTCTCACACTGAAGTAAAATTAAATAATACTGCTTGAAGAGGTGGTGGTTGGCCCCCTGCAGTGAGTCAATAACAACGAGCTGATTGATATCTTTATTGGATAAATCTAAATTATGTGCAAAATAAATAACTGGGTTTTGTACGATTTCAGTAACTAGGTATATCAAGTTCTTTTCTTTGTTTTATATTATTATTATTTCATCATCATCATCCACTTGCCCATAACCCAATTTATTTGTAGTCGGCGCAAAATCTGTATCAACCGTCATCTTTGTTTTTTATCCTTTTCTAGCCGTTTCACCTTTCACACAATCTTTCTATATTTTTTTTTATTAGGTACATTAAAAGTAATCCAAAACGTACTTAATATACAAAGTACTTAATACAATTTGTATTCCCATAAAAGACACGAATACTTCAAAATAAAATTACCGTACCTACCATTGCCTACTTGTAATACAGATTAGGCTTATTATTACACAAAAGTGATTATCCGTGCACATAAGCTTTTACAGTTCATTTATATTCCCTTTGTTCTCTTTAAGGCACTTTATAACGGATAATGCGATGATTGCAACTCAGAATGGATTATCCTTATTCATAAACATGTACTCCATGGCTGTGTTCTCAGTGGTGAGAATGTCAGGCAATATTGCCTGCGTATAGCAGTCGATTGGAACAACCAATCGGATGTAAGTTTTCTTGGGACCGACAGCAGATCAAATGGCATTTCGGAACCAGGGTTGTTTATAACCGGTGAACCATCTCAGTGAACACAGAACTGTCCATCTTAAATCTTTTATGCCAAACAATTTGTAGTAGGTGCCATTGACCAATTGTTTTTACATAAGTAGATAACAATAAATAAGTCAAGATTACTATTAGTCTAATAGTCATGTCTGACTCTAGCCTAACAGTTATGATAAGTAATTAAAATACAGTATAATTGACTCGTTTAGATAAAAGGAAATCGTTAATAGTAAACAAGAATTCTCAGCCAGACAGTGATATAGTCTTCAGTTTTGTTATAATATAATCTTAAGTTTCATTATTCTTTCTACTGTTCTCCGTCAACTCATTGCTGCTTAGCAATTTTTTCATTACCTATTTTGGACCAGAGGGGCAATTTGTGTATTTTTAAGAACGGTCACATTCTATCTCAGTCTCAAATATGTCTATAATCTGTTAAAAATACGTTAGTTTACCTATATTTTTGATAAGTTTTAGCACTTTGAAATGTTTTCCTTCAAGAGTCAGTAGTGTCCAATTTACTAAGGAAGCTACTATTTTGAAATGCAAAACATCACACTGCTATTCAGGGAAGCAACGTAGAGATTATGAAATATTCATCAACTCATCGTGCTATGGAGTTAGTGCAATGAACTACATCGGGGTTAAGTGCTGAAATTGATGGGATCATGCTAATGACTTCAACAGGCAGTGTCAGCATCTCGTTGGAATAATGAAGCTTCCGACTCATCTATCTTTCCATATATACCCGTAGCTGTACATATATCTAAAGGCATAATTCAATGGACTTCACAGTACATAAACGTTAGAAAAGAGATAGATTTTAGAAAAATAGTGACGATATTGTGAATAACTATGTGGTACATACATACATACATAAACTCACGCCTTCTTCCCATGGGGGTAGGCAGAAACTACAGAATGCCACGAGCTACGATCCTTACATACTCCTTTTGCCTCATTTGCGTTCATACATCTGGTCATACACGCACGCCGGTTGCGAGTACTACGCACCTGACCTTTCTGAAGAACATCACCAATAAGATCACTATATGTCTTCCTAGGGCGTCCTCTCCCGGCGTTTCCACTCACATCTGCCGTGTAAATACCTACTAACCTATCAACCTACCGATACCTAAATATGTAGTTTAGTCGGTAATAATTACGTACTTTCTAAAGTCTTGGACATCGCTGACATCGGTGATGGAAAACATCGTGAGGAAACCTGAACATACCTACATATAATTAATATAAGTCTGAAATCGCTAATCCACCTTGAGCAAGCGTGATGATCATTGATCATACCTTCTCTGTATGAGAAGAGGCCTTTGCCCTGCAGTAGGACAATAATAACAATAATTACTACATGTTAAGTACTACATAATTATAATAATAATTATAAATATGTAGTTTAGTAAAGTATTAGTTACTTTTTTCATATATTATAATATAATAAATTTAAAATTGCAAACAAGCTATACAAATGAAATGTACGCAGATGAACCATAATGCTCTGACAAATAACAGAGAGACCCCAAATTACATTTGCATGGCACAAATCCTGTTAATCCATTGTGTAAATACTGCAATTCTAATTAGCAAAGCCAACAAAAGGTATTCGATACACGACGTGTTCAACCAACAAACGATTCGGACAATTTGTGTGCCGTAAAAATTGACAATCAGTGTACAGTTACCGCCAATTATCGTCAACGACCTAACTGAATTGTGTTCAGGGAAAATCGCAATCACAGCGACCACAATTGCTAACTGTACCTACCTACCTGCTATACGTATTTAACTACCCACTATTTGATACTGTATGATGTCACTTCATTTGTTTTGCGAATGGGAACTCTGTTAGTGCGTCTATCGCATAGCATAAAGACTGTAGTCACAACATTGAGGTGAGAAGATATTTGATGATCGTGTAGTCTAAAGATGTTTTATTTTCATCTGTCCAGAAAGAAAAAATATTAGAGACTGAAACTCGGGTGTATGATGGGTGGTGTGGATTTTGTTACATATATAAAACATCATCATCATTCACTTAAATTGAAGATGATGATGGAGGAACTGTGTACAAATCTAAAGGAAGAAATATAGATATTCCAGATTCTAAATGTATAATGAATGAAAAATCCCAAGGAAATAGTAAAAAGGATTTCGTTGACTGCAGAAAACTATTAAATGGTAATCTGAGAGAGAGAAAATATAGCATTCAAGTGGCACAGGTCATTGTGGTATTCAAGAAGGAACACAATAGTGCAATCCACAACATTGTTGATATGTTGCAAAACGCTGTCAGCCTTATATTACTTAATTGGGACTGGACTTAATTACGTCTGGCGTACGTAGACTAAGATAACCATAGAGCTTCCTCAAAAGAGCAAAGGGTACGATGACAAACTTGGAGCTCAAATGAAGTGAAATGAAAGAAAAATATGTGAAAGATAGCGTGACGGCTGACAAGGGGAGAATGCAAAAGAAAGTACAAGGGAAAAAGGCAGGAAGATGGTGACTTAGTTTAGAAGGTGCTCCTATTACCTAGTAAGCGCAAAAAAACGGATGGTTCCATTGTCCAGTAAAACGTCAAATTCTAAGCGAGTAACTACAAACTTAAAATTTAGAGAATACAGCAGGATTCGAATCTGGCTTTCAAATCTTTTGAGCCCATATTCACGAGTCCATCTCCAATGAATCTCACCTTTGCCTGTAGTGCAAAATAAATTACAGAAAGTCGCTACAAATAGAAACTAGTCTTGGAATAGTATGCAAAGCTATAGGAATGTTCAATAGCTTTCTTTTGCCCTTCACGCTTTCTACCCGTGTAGGAACTAGGTACTTGGATTGCCTAGTACTAGTGATAGTAATTAATGATTAATTAAACCGTGACGAGCGTAGGTCATGTTGATAGCCATAGCAACACATGGTATCCTACAATTGACATTTACGTGTGAAGATAGGCATCTGATATTAGAACACACGTGTAAAACAAAAAAAAATGTGATAGATATATGTGTGTATACATATAGGACAAATTCCTCCGACAGATAGGTACTTAGATAGTTGCTATTTCTAAGTGTTTATGCTATTTTTGACAGTTATTTTGGTACTTACTCTTAGAAATAAATTGTCAATTATTTTCTATTTTCTAAGAGTAAATACCAAAATAACTGTCAAAAAATAGCATACATACTTAGAAATAGCAACGATATAAGTATTTGTCAGAGAAAATTGTCTTTTGATTTAAATTTAATAAAATAATCACGAAAAACGTCAAGAAATGCGACGTTGCCCGCCCGCGCGACATTAACGCTCTTAAATGTTCATATATTCAAACTTTTGAATGCACTTTGAAAAATAACTGTACAAAAATGCGGACGTTATGGCCGGTGTTATTTTGTTCCTTCCATACTTTAACTAAATGAGAAGCTTTTGAAATTACCACTGCAACTAAAGAAAACACGAGAAAAAATTAACAAACGCAAAAACTTCTAGAGTAAAAAAACATTCAGAAACCCAACAACAAGCAAAAATAACAAAAAATAAGCAGAAACCTTAATTGAAATTAAGGGTAAATGAACATGCGAGGGTGATGACCCCAATATAACTTCGACAGAGATGACATTGAAACACTGTTGGCCATTTTGAATGTAGTGTTCCTAGTACACGGATTGTTCCAATCCTTTTTCATGTTGAAAAATTACATTGCGTGTTTGCTCGTCCCCGGAGAACCATGAATCGTTTAGGAATTCGGAGGTACATTCGATCGGTGATTGGAAAAGCTTGGATTTGCTTCCATTACTTAATTTCTTTATGACATAACTTTTGGCTATAAAACTTCCATGTTTGTGTGTTATTTTGGTTTTAACATTGAGTAATTTGTTGGTAAAAATAACCGATGTAATTGCATTATTGTAAAGGTTAAGACAATCGGTGAACTTGGATATTTCTAGTAGTGTTGCGAAATCTGTTCCTTTTTACATCTTGTCAATCCAACAGAGTACAGAAGACCGAGGAGAACAACTAGCCGCTGTGTATGGCATTTGTTGAATACCTTTACGAGAAAGCCTTCCACTCCATCGAAACATGGGCAGTTCTAGCCTCTCTGCAACGATGTCGAATAGACTGGCGCTACATCGAAGTGTTGAGATGTTTGTGCGACGCTGCCACGATGACTGTTCAGAACCAGGACCAGAAAACCAGCCCATCCAACTGCTCATAGGGGTGAGACAGGGGGATGTGATATCTGCGAAACTGTTCACCAATGCGTTGAAGGACGGTCAGGGTATCAACGTGAACGGTGAGTACATCTCACACCTTCGCTTTGCCGATGACAACGAGATAATGGCAGAGGCGCTGGAACAGTTAGAACAGATGCTGCACAGCCTAAGTAGAACCTCTCGGCGGGTTGGCCTCGGCATGAATTTGGACAAGACAAATATCATGTGCAATTCACACGTCTTGCCGAGTCCGATCCACATAGAAGGGTTGCTTCTCGAAGTTGTGAAGGAGTATGTCTACCTAGGGTAACTCATCCAGCTCGGTAGACATAACTTTGAGAAAGTTACCGACAGAAGGATCCAGTTGGGTTGGGCAGCATTTAGTAAACTTCGTCAAGTCTTTTCGTCGTCTATCCCGCAGTGTTTGAAGACTAAGGTCTTCAACTAGTTCGTCCTGCCCGTCTTGACATATAGCGCCGAAACGTGGACACTGACAGTCGGGCTGGTCTACAGATTCAAGGTCGCTCAGCGCTCTATGGAGCGAACTATGTTCGGAGTCTCTTTGAAGGATAAAATCAGGAATGAAATTATCCGGAAAACAACCTGAGTTACCGACATAGCTTGCTGAGTAAGCAAACTGAAGTGGTAGTGGGTTGGTCATGTTTGCCGAAGGATCGATGGCTGGTAGAGCAGACGAGTCCTGGAGTGGAGACTGCGTATCGGCAAGCGTAGTGGGACGCCCCCCAGCTAGACGGACCGACGACCTTAAGAAGGTGGCTGGGACAGACTGGATGCGAAAGGCGAAGAACAGGGTGTTGTGGCGCAGCCTGTGAGAGGCCTGTGTCCAGCAGTGGACTGCGATAGGCTGAGTTGGTGTTGATGAATCCAGCAGCTTTATTTGCAATTCGCTTTCAATTTAAAACCGCAGCCTCAATTGCCAGTTTTCATTACAACGTTGCATAAAATATTTTCTTAAAGGTCGTGGTTAAAATGTTATGACTTTTTCCGCAGTGTTTATCTACGAAGTAATTACCTATGTTGTGGTTGGCTACGATTTTAACTAAACTGTAACGTTCTGATAAAAAAGTGGTTAAAATGTTGAGTGGAGGTGTATGAAAGGAGAAGAAATGATGTGCTGAACTCAAATAAACTAAGATAAGAAGAAGGACGGTTAAAGAAAAAAGAAAGAAGAAGAACGAAGAAAGAAAACACATTTATTTAGCACACACACACTGAGATAAAGAATAGTTCTATGCACACACATCACTTATTCTGCAAATAAAGTAAAATAAAAAGTGTAAAGTGCGTTGTGACCAATTAGCAAAATGTATTGGTGCAGCCTTGAGTTGCGCCAAATAGGCCCAGTTCAGCAAAAATGCCAGACAACTAGTGCCTGACGCTGGTTTTCTACAGGACCTGGTATTTGTAAGGTGTCAATGAGTGTTTGTATATCTAAATGAAATAAAATAAAAAGGGCTTGATCCAGAAAGCGGTACTTCTCGATACGGCACGTAGCGTTAGGAGGTTCCTCTCTCAGGAGCCCTGACCACCGGTAGCTTGGATCCTATTCCCGATACCGGTGGGCTACTATTTTTTATATTTTTAAATGTTTTTTTTAATGTTTTTATAAAAATATTTAAAGATATATGTATAAAATGGAATAAAGGAAATAATAATTACGAATATACATAGTGTGATATTAAATAAAATTGCAAAACAAAAAATAACAGATAAATAAATGATGTGTTGATGTACCTACCTTACTGAAGGCAAACTGATGGATGAGCATGCTATTTGAATACCAAACAATATACAATATGGAATTGAATTCATGGGCATCCTCTTAAGGGTCATTGTACTCATCATTATGAATAATTTTTACTATAGGACCAAACATGAAATCGCGAAAAAAATTGCTGTTCCCTACATATTTCTGTTCGCATAACTCGTCAAAATTCAGGGAACAGCTGTTTTTTTTTTCGCGATTTCAGGTTTGGACCCATAGTAAAAGTTCCTGTATAAATTATTTAGTAAAACTGACAAAGCACTATATCACAAAAAATAAATTTTATAGAGATATTCCACCATGTGTAAGATAACCTTTGACAACAACAAGACCTTCAATTGATATGTAGCAATAAGTTAAATGAATTTATTGTTGGTGCAGGAGCATAATACGAAGATTTCCGAACACAATTCAAACAGCTCACAAAGTATTGTGAAACCGGACTATCCACCAATCGGTTTGATTGTATAGAAGCCGAATACACTGCAATCCGTGTTTGTATTTGGATATTACCGAATACGCTGACTTAGTGACTATTAGCCTAGGTAGGTACATCTCTACACATGACACAATATGGAAGGCCATTTAGTTCATGCAATCAGTTAAATACAAGGGGCTTGTGGCTGAGTACTAACAGCCGCATGGGTCGATCTATCAGGTTAAGCTACGCTTGCCGCGGTCGATCCATGGATGGATCTATATATACCGAGACCCCTCCGTGCCTTGGAAAGCATATTAAGCCGTTGGCTGTCATTCGTGGATCTTGGACAGTCGTTACGGGTCAGAAACCTGTAAGTCTGACTACCAGACTTACCAAGGGGTATCGTATTACCCAGTAACTGGGTTGTGGAAGTCCGATAGGTAGTCGCTTCATGTAAAATACTGGTATTTAGTTAAGTACCTACCTACATCCGGTTAGACTGGAAGCCGACCCCAACATAGTTGGGAAAAGGCTAGGTAGATGATGAATTGGTTACACATACAAATGTCATCAATGATAAATGATTTTATTTCTGTAAGTAGGTTTATACAAACACTTTTACACGTCAAACTTTTTTTTTTAAAATTAGATGAGGCCGGCGTTTCCTATCTGACTACTCTGAGAAGAAAGGCCGAAACAAACTCAGAGGTCACAGTGTCTTTTAAAGTCCAGACATAATCTTGGTCAGATCATGTGAAGACCATGTAGGTTAGTGTCTGAAATGGTCTTTTGAGGAAAGAACCACACAGATCGAGTGGACCTGTCCAGTCAGAGCAAGCATCTGTCAGTAATCGTACAGCTCAACTTAAAAGTTAAGGAGCTCAACGATTCGACGAACAATACCAAGGAAAAGATATTTGGGTAGGCCGCATAATTTACTCAAGCTGGTAGACTATGATTAAAGCTGAGAGAAAAAAAAACAAGGACCTACATGGTCTTGAGCTTCATTATATGAATTTAACGTAGGTCATGCTGTACTGCCGCAAAAACTTGTTTCATAATTATGTTTGTCGATTAACATATTGTGTTTATATGTCCAATGAGACGTTGCGATAGACATTTAAGATTTAGCAAAGAAAATATTAATTATCTTGTTCTGTCTCTAGGTTAGTAGTACAACAATAAATTCTAATATGTCTGGGTCAGTGAGTAAATAGGGTGTTATTGAATAAAACATTGTACATTTAAATACAAATTTTATCTTTAGTAATTGTTGCAGTCTACGAAGATAATAGGTATACTGGGCACACAAAAAACATAACATAACATCACGCCTTGTTTCCCCGAAGGGTTAGGCAGAGGTGTACCTATAGTACACCCACATTTCGCCAGTTATGTTTAAGTCCCATGTAATAGGGGGTGAGCCTATTGCCATCTACCGGGCAAGGAAGAAGGAAGGTGCGTAGAGTTGCACCATCAATTCGTGATGTTGCGTAACACACTATCGATCAGAATCTGAACGATTTTGAAGCTAATCCATTGCTTCATATGTTCGAAAAATTTGTCTGCTCAACAACGTAAATAACGCAATGAGTGTTGTTGAACTGTCAAAACTAAACCGTTTCCCACTGTCTGTTACGCTATGAACCCGCGGGGGGGGGGGGGAGTCGCTAGTAGAATATAATTTTGTCATTTATGATGCTACAGTTCATGGTTGGCAAGCCAATACGTGGGTTTTGACTGTAAAAATCTGCTCCAAATAGACTCAGCGTAAAGATACCTATTACGTTTCACCTTGAAGTTGAAGCAAAGTGACTTTTTATCGCCAAAACGTGGTGATTATGAACCGAGTAATACTTACTACGCAGTTTGTTTGAATTAGTAAGAAACGAATGAAAAACAAGAAAAGAAAATTTTTTTAAATGGGATTAGCAACTATAGAAAGAGCATTTCTTTGGAAATCTGTCAGTTAATAGGTACCTTCTACTCGGGGTTTGATATTTGCGTCCATTTGCGTGAAGTCCATTCAATAAACACAAACCATTTCTAGTCTTGTAACTTGTCAACATTAAAAAAAAAAAATTGTCTATTTGAGCGAGTGATATTTTCATTTGCAAACACGCACAACACACATTGAACGATTCGAATGCGGGGCAATGTTTACAAAAACATTTGGTAGTACAAATCCACGTTTGTGTCTCCGTACGTGAGATTTACATCTGCAAAGACACTCACAAATCAAAAGAAATGTTGCGTATGTGCGAGAGTATAAGAATTTATGTCCAAATTATGATGGTTAGTGACAATGTAAACAGTATCCGTGGAGTTTAGCCGACTCTTCTACGTAGGAAACGACCAATTGGAACCCGTGCACCTATAGCTTCTGCCTTTTCATAAGTGCAAATGTACGTTTATGTGAAGTAAAATATGTTGAATTGAATTATATGTTAGAACGATACTCCATCAAAATACTGAGACCAATTATTTAATAATAAAGCAACCTCTGATAAGGATAAACATGGTGCAGTTGCAACAGCTATCGATTGTAGTGCACGCAGAATGCAAATACTAACAAAGTGTTCTGCAAAGTGACATTGAATACGTTTCAGTAGGACTAATGTAGTGTATACGGTTCCTTACATAACATTACACCTGTATTCCCCGAAGGGTTAGGCAGAAGTGTAGAAGGACACCCGCACACTCATATTTCGCTACTTTTGTTTTTAGTCCATGTAATAGGGGGGCAAGCCTACATATAGCCATAGTTCCTGGCACAAATCTAGAATCCGGCCTGATAGTGCTCCTACTGAAAAATTCCTTTTAGAAAAATGCAATAACGCTCTTTGCCCCACCAGGGGATCGAAACGAAGTCCTCAAGCTGGACATGGATGGTATCATAACGCCTGTTCTCGTAAAATACAAATGAATGAAGCCTTTTACAGACCATACTAGAAAAATGTCGAGGAAATCTGGGCTTCTGAATTATAATCTGAAATTGCGAGCAATGGTAGTAAAGAACACTCATTCCTTATCTGTGTGAGACAAGGCATAAGAGCTGCAGGAGGTAATTAGAAAAAATCTGCGACGAGTATTTCCTTCGTATGCATGTTGCCTCGTCTCAATGAAAATGAAAACCGAATACTTTGTCTACAGCCAAGAAATATCAAAAAGGTCTCAATAGTGACACTATAAAAATAATAACAGTTACAATTAGTATTTTATGCTGGTTTAATACCTGTCTGAGCAGTTTCCATCAATAGAACCTGTTTTCAATATTATGCTGCTTTATTAATATTGTGATAATGATTACCGCAATTTATTATTATTTACTTAAGCATTTACTGAGTTATGCGGTAATTATGAAGTACAAGGTAATTGGGCTGGCGAAACCTGCCATGGCATTGACAATTGGACATAGTAACTATCACATATTAAGATGGAACTTTTGATATAACTACTAATGTGTAATTTAAGCCTACCTATCTATGGTAAATTGTTTTTCCAAGTCTGGGTTCTTGTGTGTATTAATATTAAAGTAGCGACTAACATAAATATTCGCTCGATGTGAGCATGTTACAAGTCGAATATTCGGCATGTCAGTACAGCAAGCCGAGCAGCTCGATGGCGAGCGCCGAGCGCCCGAGCGCGCTGCACCCGGCTGTCGGTTTTTTGGCGAATCCGTTTGAAATGTTTATTAGAAGTCAGTCCAGTGGTCTAGAACCTACCGATTTTTCGGTATTTCTACCGATATGCGCTCTGTCCTACCGAAATACCGAAATAAAACGAAATAAAAATTTTAAGAAATTGTGAACAAATTAAAACATTTCCTGATGATGTTGAACTATTTTGGGATGAAGTAAGTTTACTAAAGCGTCGCGACGACACTCAAATGTTTCCTTTGTTGTCTACTTTCATCTTTAATATTTCGTCACTGCCCCATTCATCCGCCAACGTTGAACGCATATTTTCGCATATTAATCTTATGAAAACAAAACAGCGAAATAGGCTGTCTACTGAGTCAATCACTGGTCTATTACATGCACAACGACTCTTTAATGACGCTAATTGTTATGACTTGGAAATTAATTAAAAAATGACAGCGGCTATGGCCAAAGAATATTGGTAGGATCCTAAAGATAAGTGTGTTTGATGTAAATTAAACTGTCAGTTTATTTTTTGATAAATAAACGAATTTGATTGGATATTGTATTTTTTTGTCATATACCGATTTTGGGTACAAATATACCGATTTTAGTGGGCAGCTCTACCGATTTCGCACTGACGTTCGAGACCACCGAATCAGTCGCTAGCGCGAGCACCGCCGCGGGCGCACGTGTTTAGCCTTTGTTGCATTGTTTGTGACGTGGTGTTTTGACGTTCGGTAAAATGCAGTAGAGTCAAGAAAAAACACTTTTATTTATTAATGAATACCGCAATCATCCAAAACTGTATTAAAAGTTCGGATTAAAAGGAACGCAGCACACACCAACGTCCGCCATTTTGACTACAACTGGATGGATAGATGGAGCACAGCCGAGCATATATTCGAGACGAATATTCAGGTGTCGTGAGCATTTGCTCATAACGAACGGATATTCACATCGAGCGGATATTTATGTCGGTCGCTGTCTAGATGCTGTTGAGATATAAGTTTTATCTCATGTCTTGGGATTTTCGAAATGATTTAGGAAAATAGGCTTTTGAAAGGCACATGCCTTAAAACTTTTTGGGATATTAGTTTAATTCCCCGAAAGTAAAAAAAAAATACCTTCGATATTGATTTCAGTTTCTAGACCTAACTAAGGCAACATAGACGTTCCTATTAGCTAAATTGATCACTTAAAAGGACGTGCCTATACCTACCTATCCACGTAAGGTACTCCCACACTAAGGCCGCGGGCACGAAACCAGCGGCGTGAAGCGGTGGCGACGGTACAAAATTGTTCCCTCGCCACCGCCCCGCTCGGGCCACTGCTTCACGAGTTCACGCCGCTGGTTTCGTGCCCGCGGCCTAACAGGCTAGACTTATTATACCGAGTCAAGGACACGCCGCGAATGATACCTACACCGCCACCTGTCTACTTATTGGATAGTCTAAATTTGGACAGAAACGGAACTTACTTAGTTACGTTTACGTTACGTTGTAAGTTTTCAACGTCTTTGTTCAAAGCAAATTGTTCTCTAATTAGATTTCGTGAAATAATCTCACACAGGTCACAGTGTCATAATCGCCTCGTCGGCGTCGGCGCAAGCAATAAGGTGTGCCTTTTGCCGCTTGTAAGGTTTTCAAAATTTACCTATTTAATCATTTTCAGTTGGAAAAGTTCAGATGGACGCTCACCCGACGTTTGCACGGACGTAAAAATAACGCGGCGATTTTTTTTCGCGCACTGAATTTTCAACGCTCTGCTTAGCGCCGAGAGTTGAAAATCCAACAGTGTGATTTTTCGACGCGCTGGAATGCACTCTGTTGGATTCTCAATGCTCGGGTCTACACCGAGAGTTGAAAATCTAATGCACGATAAGATCCCGCCGCGTTATTTTTGTAAAAAGAGTTGAACTGCAAAAAATAGTTTTGCTATAAAACAGTGGCGCAGATACAATCATCATTAGAAGGAAGCCGAAGAAAAAAATGTTCAGTTCTCATAAACTGAGACAAAATTCTGGAGGTTTTTAATCTTATGATGCATTAAACTGGTATTAAATATAATTGTGTAATGTGTTGTGATACACAGTTACACACACAGGTGTACCATATTACTTGGCAATAGTAGACATTAAGAAGAGTGGTTGTTCCGAAGGGAAGCCGATAGGAATCGGGTTGTATGAAGGCTTCGCCCCTGCTATAAAAAATTACCATTCGAATTTTAAAAAACTCCGTTTACCCACTTCTTATAAATGTCACGTTACTGTGGAATCAAGCTCAAAGTTCGATCTATACCGCTATACAAAGGATCATCAACTATTTCATTTAAGTACTCACTCAGATACCTAAATAATATGCACATGCATCAATCACTGATAGATAGGTACAATAAAATCATATATAAGTATGATTTTATGATCGCCACAATATCAAAGCTATAATTATTAACTGTTTATTACCTGCATACGACGAAGTTCACACGTAACAGCTGAATATAAATCTAACCAAGAACAAAGGTATAATAAATTATCACATCCCAAGTTAGAAGTTAGTTTACACGTAGTTTGCAACTACCGAACCATGCAAAAGCGCCACGAATTTATTGGCTAACCAAAATTTGGGCAAAGTTTGCCGTGTGAGCTAAATAAACTAAGCCTGCAAAACTTGCATCAAATGTAGAGACGGAGTTAAGAAGTTGGTCAAATGTTTGTTCAACCATGGCCAACACCTAGAATTTTTTTCACCAACATTTGATCCCAACTTGGCTTTACTCTGCACACAGCCTAGCAAAAACAGTATCACAGATTACTCAGTGTGCCAATGTTCGTTCTTGAACATCGTAATTTAAAATTAGTATTACCTGGTCTCACGTCATAGCCACAGAGTTCTTATTGCAGTATACCAAAAGGTTTATCCGACCATGCAAACGGGTGATGTCATTGTCCTTAGTAGTACATGCTCAAGGCTATGCACAGAGTTACAAACCATGGCTTAATCTGTGGTTTTGACAAACTTACCTAATAATATTAAAGATTTAGTAGATTCGAAATTCATTTTCATACTGCTTCATGACGATTGTTATGTATTCACAAGCGCATTCGATAAACAGTTTGGGTTTTTATTACGGTTCCGTACTCAACAAGGAACCCTTATAGTTTAGCCATTTCCGTCCGTCTGTCTGTCCGTCCGCAGCTTAGCTGAGACTCTTAGTACTAGAAAGCTATAATTTGGTATGGATATACATATTAATAACACCGACAAAGTAGTAAAATAAACTCATGAAAAAAAAATTTTAGGGACCGTACACGTAAAATGGGGATGTTATTTTTCCTCGTCCACCCTATGGTGTGGGGTGTTGTTGGATAAGGCTTTCAAAAATATTGCGGGTTTGTTAAAACAATTTTTCGATTAAGGGATCCGTTTCTGAAATATTAAGCTTTAAAGTGCTAATTTTTGTTAGAGTCAAGTGTCCCTCCCCTGCCAGCTAAATGGTTAATTTTGGATATGTGAAAAAATTCACGGTAGTAGTATATACAACGAAGTTAAAAGAAAAACTATCACAGCTAAGTAGGCTTTACAAGTTAACGAGTAATAGTCGACCAACTTACATTTACAGTTGGAATGTATGAGAGAACATGTTTTTCAACTACAATGTTAAGTTTGTTCTTGGGATAAACTCATCCCAACTATGGAACCCTTCATTGTGCGTGGTCCGACACGCACTTGGTCGGTTTTTTTTAAATCGATAACGGTAATTTGTTTCGTCTATACGCTTGCAATTGGATACAGTAATAACGTACCTTGGTAAATATTTACTTAAATAAACATGGGTCTTTTTAGAGCGGCTCATGGCTCAGCCGCACGGGTCGATCGAAGGTTAAGCTACGCTGGCCGCGGTCGGTTCGTGGATGGGTGAGCTTTCAGAGTTGTTACGGGTAGTCACAAGCCTAATAAGTCTGACAACCAGTCTTACTAAGGAGTATCGTATTACCCAGTAACTGGGTTGTGGAGGTCAGATAGGCAGTTGCTGCATGTAAAATACTGATATCAGCTGCAACCGGTTAGACTGGAAGCCGACCTCAACATAGTTGGAAAAAACTATGCAGATTGATTAAAACATGGTTCTTTTAATGAAATACCTGAATAGAAATAGTTGGAAAAAACTATGCAGATTGATTAAAACATGGTTCTTTTAATGAAATACCTGAATAGAAAAACCTGTTCGAGTGAATAAGATGCACTTTTGTTTTGAATTTATTTTTCAAAATGATTCATAATTAGAATTACTGAGATTGTCCTGCAACAAATGTTCATGCCCTAATGTTTTGCTTACAAAAAGGAAAATTTCTATAATTAAGGAAAATTATAGGTATCCATTTTAGCCATTGCTACTTTTTAAAATCCATTCAAGGTTTCTAAATACAATCGGTACAGGTCAAACCAAAAAATCCATAGCTAACTCAAAACATCATCATCATCATCATCTTCCTGCCCTTATCCCGTCTTATTTGGGGTCGGCGCAACACGTTTTTATCTTCCATTCTGTCCTGTCACTCGTCAAACTATCACTGACTCCCTTTTCTTTCATATCACTTCTCACACAATCCATCCATCTTTTCTTTGGCCTCCCTCTCCCTCTCCATCCATCCACATGCAAACTCATAACTCTTTTAGCAACATGCGTTTCATCCCTCCTCTTCACATGACCATACCAAGACAAACGATTCCCTTTCAATTTTTCAGTCACTGGCGCCACTTTCAAACTTCCCCTAATATATTCATTTCTCACTTTATCCATTCTCGTCACACCACACATCCATCTTAACATTCTCATCTCCGCTACGTGCAATCTTTTTTCATCCGTCTTTTTCACAGCCCAACATTCTGATCCATACAGTATGACAGGCCTTATCACGGACTTGTAGATTTTACCCTTCAACTTGAGAGGCATCCGTGGGTCACAAGTTGTTCCCGTGACCTGTCGCCATTTCATCCATCCTGCGTTGATCCGATGCGTTACATCCCGGTCTACCTCACCATCCCCTTGAACGAGCGACCCGAGGTACCGAGGCGTTCCGGCGAGAGCTAAAGGCACTGGATTGGAGAGACCGCCGAAATCGCAGAACAAGTATTCCGTTTTGGTTCTACTCAATTTCAGGCCAACACTCTCCAGTCTGTGCCACCACACCTCCAATCTGTTCTGGACCTCTAGGCCACTTTCAGAAACCAGCACAATGTCATCGGCAAACAGCATACACCAGGGAGCCTCTTCCTGAATGTCCGACGTCAGAGCGTCCATTATCATCATCATCATTAGCTAACTCAAAACGCGATAGTAATTTTCAATCAATACAAACAAATGACAATAATAGTTTCCATTGTGAATGGAGACTATTACAATACCATTAATTAAAGAACAATAGATAATATGGAAACTAACTCAAATATCATACAAGAGAACAAATGAACGTAGTTGTGACGTCATAGCGTCATCGTCATTCACGGAGGTAACCGATTTGAAATTAGAAGTGTATCTTTGGACGTTTGAATTTGTACGTTTTTCTTGCCCGTCCTTCTCCATACGAACCTGTACTATGCTTTGGAATGGGCAACAAGCTTCATTTCTGTGATTGACCGACCCCTTGACAATTCAAAAGTGCCTGTAATTGGTTTGAAATAAATGCTTTGAGTTTGAGTGTCACAGCTAGCTTGAGGAAACAGGTTTTCCATACAAATATAGTTTTGACAACATTTGGTAAGTTAGTTTGGGTAGTGATAAAATATAAATAATTCAGGTATTAGGTGTTCTAACTTCTAAAATCGTCATTAAGGCGAAAGCGCCAGGGTAGCCCGCGAAATTCAAATTTTTTACGTTTTTTGCAATTTGCAGGTCAGTATTAGTATGTATTTACAGAATTATAATCATTAAAGTCATCAATACAACTCTCTAAGACCAAATGATTCTATTTGTTACGGTCGCGAATCACACTAATCAACATACACCCAGACACTGAGCTGCAAATTGCAAAAATCGTAAGAAAATTTGAATTTCGCGGGTTACCCTGGCGCGAAGTTACAACACCTAATACCTGCATTATGTATATTTATACAGGGTTACAGGGAAAGTCGTACTGAATATTAAAGGAGGTTATTATTCAGGTCATTTCTAATGATTTTGATTCTGAAATAAAATATCCGAAACTTAACCGTTATGGAGATATTAAATTTTAAAGATTATTTTTAAAAATCCTTTATTTTTTGGCTTTTAGTCGTTTTCTTTGGGATTAGAGCTCCTAGAGTCGGTTTTTTTGATGTATCTAGTTAGAGGACATGTCCATTAATAAAAATGATCAATAGAAACTGAACCTACTACTAACAGCTTAAAAAACTGCTCGACAACGGTTATCATTATGAATTTTCTAATAGAGTGTTCTTAACTTTGATGGGCTTTAAAAAAAAAATGTATGGAACTTATTCTGCGAATAACTTTATAAAGTTCTACGTCTCTTTAGCTATTCAAAAAGGTATATCATCTACTAGGTTTGTTCATAAAATCTTAAAATAATGTTATTAGAATAGGCCCATCTGGTAGTACAACATAACAGAATTTCGATACAAAAGAATCCGGCTTACTATCTGGCACTTTTAAACAATGAAAAAAGGTTTGGGTAGACATTGTTTGTGCCCGGGAGACGTGCGGTGACAGGTATTTATGTCATTTTAAATGTCTGAATTGTCAAATCGTGGATCGTGGTGTTTGTTTAGTTTGCTCATGCGATTCTTCCATGGTAGATGTGTTATCCGTGCCCTCCGATTTTTTTTTTTGTAAAAACGCGACTTGGCTTGGATTTTTGGACTGTTTCATCTTCTAACTGTGTGACGTGGCTTGTAACAGGACTTTGATTTGTGTTGTGAACATGGCAAAGTTAAGAACACTCTATTAGAAAATTCATAATGCTAACCGTTGTCGAGCAGTTTTTTAAGCTGTTAGTAGTAGGTTCAGTTTCTGTTGATCATTTTTATTAATGGACATGTCTTCTAACTAGATACATCAAAAAAACCGACTCTAGGAGCTCTAATCCCAAAGAAAACGACTAAAAGCCAAAAAATAAAGGATTTTTAAAAATAATCTTTAAAATTTAATATCTCCATAACGGTTAAGTTTCGGACATTTTATTTCAGAATGAAATTCATCGGAAATGACCTGAATAATAACATCCTTTAATATTCAGTACGACTTTCCCTGTAACCCTGTATATTAAGTATTTCTCTGTAAATATTAATAATATAGAGCCGAAGTCAGCCCCAAGATATTGACTATGGTTAGGTACGCTAAGCAACTTATTGAAGATCAAAAAAACTATTTCGTAGCTCAAATCCTATTGAAGCAAGATGTTTTAAAATCCACACAAAACTTCAATCCAATCAGTTTGTTAATTTCCGTTATCGACTTGTGGTAAATAAATTAATTTTATTATCAACGAAAGACGTCATCTCTTAGCATGACGACGACACAATAAATCGGTTACGTTAAGAAAAACCGGTTTTCCCTCGAAGTGTTTATTTGTATAAGGTTTTAATAACCGACGAAAAATTTCAACGCAGGGGGTCAGAATCATGTGCTGAGTTCAGGGCGACAGGTTGCGCCTCGATGTCCCTGCCACCCTGTATATTTATCACATCATATTTGATGTTGTAATCAAATACGACTTTGTTTTCATTTGTACTCATTTTGTTGATTTGCACAAGTCATTATGCAGTTTCGACACAGATTGGATTCAATAGCATTGAATCAGATCTGCATTTGAAAGATAAGCAGTAGATTTCATAATAATGTGTAAGAGATTTGCATATTTAAATATGAATAAAAATTGTAAGCAATAATGTAATGATGCGATTAATACAATATATTGATTGCTATCACAATGTGAACTTAGGTGGTAGGTTTTACAAAGACATGGTCATTGTGGACCCTGGGCACAGCAAAGTAAGAAAGAAAAGTGAAGTGGTCTTCAATTTGACGAATTAGTTGTTATACTATATTATTATTTAAGTAATTATTTTATAAAACAAGTAATTTAAAATGTGTTACATTATTGTTCTTTTTTATTTGTTAAGTGTATTTTTAGCTTAATAGATGGCAGCACTTATTAAGTAGTAAAAGAAAATTACGATAAAAAAATACAAAACGATGTGAACGACTAGGCTGTGGTAGGGCTTAGAAAAACAGTCAACATCTAAAGGTGACATCATAAATAAGTAACAAAATGTCAACCCAGATCAGTAGGCTGTCAGTTCAAGTAAAAAAAATAAAGCTTGGTAGACGGATTGGTGATCACAGTTTGATGGTAAAAGAAGACCGATAGATGCTGATGATCATCTCTTGAAATAAATCACATTTTTATTATACCGAATTATGGTTTCAGCAAAATCTACACGTATCTACAATTTTATTTTAAAAAAGAAAGAAAGAAAAAGTATTTATTGTGATTCGCACAGGAAGATCACACACTAAATTAAACACTCATAAAAATATTTAAAAAAACAAAAGTATTTACGTCTCTTACCATAGGGTGCCTTACAAAGACAAACTCGAGCACGTGTTACCTTTTCATTATTATCTAGGTATTTTCCTTAAGCCTAAGTAAAACCTCATTGTAATGATCATCTCTTGTTATACTTGTTTGCTTTTGTCTTTAACATTAGTAGTCACGATCTACGAATCAAGACGATGACAAATGACGCAATGCAGTGTTGTTTCTTCATTCTAAATACGAGTAGTATTGGTAATGTATTCTATGGCTTTGTCGGCAACATGTCCATATTTCAAAAGATAAGGAGGTAAGCAATTAGCTCGGTGATAGCTAAAGGGTAATAATGCTTTGGGGTCAAAGATTCCGTTATCACACTTGTGTGTGATGAAACCTAATGAGTGTTTGAGTAGGCATTTTTAAAATATTATTTAAGAAACTAGCAGTGGCGAAAGCACCATCTAACACGATTCATATCGGCTTCCCTTCGGAGGTTCGTATCAGCAACTGTACCGCTATTGGAAAATGGCACAGTCAGTAGTGTCTACTATTGCCTAAAAAGTTAAAACCGGCTTCGCTTCGGCTTCTCTTTTACAAAACGTGACACCTCGCCGCTGGAAACTAAGCAGAAAATCATGGGCTGAAGCTAGCCTAATTTCGTCTGTTAGCGTTTTAGTACATAATAAATTGGTTCTTTGAGAATAATAAACAGAGAAAGAACAGCATCCCCGACGGCGACACATAGAAACGAGCAAAAATACGATACAAAACGATACACGATATACGATTGAAAATTGTACAAGATGTAATTTTAAACATTGTTATTGTACTCATCATTAGGAACAACTTTTACTATGGGACCAAAGCTGAAATCGCGAAAAAAAAACAGCTTTTCCCTACATTTATGTTCGCATAACTCGTCGAAATGTAGGGAACACCAGATTTTTTTCGCGATTTCGGCTTTGGTCCTATAGTGAAATAGTAAAAGTTGTTTATAATGATGAGTACAATAACCCCTTAAGAAATTAACACTGCTTGAAATTACACCTTTCATAATTCCACAAGAATTTTTTCTATAACCATAGCTTTCGAATTAAAACCTTGTGTTTAGGTTTTAATTTAACCCACCTTTTCCTACCACTCAAATCAACATAAACTTTTACCATCACTTTTCTTATAAGTTCGATGGTTCAATTACTAACAGCCGAATGTTCACCACGTTCGGGTCAATGTCAAACTATTACAACATTTAACTGTTTACGTAGACATCATAAACCATCGTGTTAACTGTCGCAAAAGTCACGCGAACGAATGCAATTTATTATCCTTTTATTTGGCGAGACATCCATTTAATAATACAGTGGTACTGGTTATGTAAAAGGTTTAACTTCAGAAAGACAACTTTGTACAAGACCATCATAAGCTTAAGCTTTTATTTTGCACAAAGTTTAATTAGTAAAATAAATAAATGAATGAGTCTGATAATGGTCCAGGGGGCCAACCACCATCTCTTAAAGCAGTATTATTTTAATGTTACTTCAGAGTGAGAAAGTGATGGAGCTATACATGATGTCTAGCCCCATCTCTTTCCCACACTGAAGTATGATTACAATAATACTGCTTTAAGAAGTGATGGTTTAGCTCCAGCACTGAATTTGCGTCAGCATGGGTTCTGAGTCCATCTGTAAACGGGCCAGTAGTGACTGTGGGTTGGATGGATGGTGGATGGATGCTATTCACTCTCGAAAAGCATAATGTTCCATCGGAGATCCCACTATCCCTGTACTCTCCTTCATACGAGATGAAGTCAACAAGCAAGGGGACCTCCTCAAGAGGTCATGATCTTCATCTCTCTAAGTTTACCTATTTAGCACAAGATCTGTTTTCAGGGACCTGCTTGCGATTAAGGTATTACTGGTCGCGTGTGTTGTCTACTTGTTTTTCATTTTCATGGAACTTTTGCTTTTCTTTTTCTGTGTCACCCGCATGTTCTATCATATTTAAAAAGCTTGCACGCCGTTGTTTGGGGTTCGCGTAAACACGTTACTAGATACACGCTTTGTCGCAGGCTCCTTAATTTTTAGTACCGAAACGTGGGCGTTGTTAAATTAGTGATTTGCGGTAATTTATGGAAAAACCAGTAGCTGTGTATACTTCACACATGATAGCTAAGCTTCAAACTATTTTAACGTCGGCCAACTCGCAAATCTATGGTGTTTAGCCACAAGATACTCAATTCACACGATATACTAGAGCCATAGAAACATTTGCCATTCATTGGAAGGAGATGCACCATGCAGTATTTAATCTTTGTCAATTTCATGCAATGTGTGTCAAACAATTGACCAGTTGCAAGTATTCGAAATCCGAACGCGCAGACCCGAATGTCACGTCCCGAGTTCCCGAAGGCCACTCGAGAATACTCGGGGTATTAGCTCTGAATATTGCAACTCGTGACCTCCGCACATTTCGACCCTCACAATGACCTTGAGTTGGACTGTTTAACAAGTTCCCGGTAGACCTTCTTACTATATGGACGCTATTTCATAGTGAAGGTTACCTAATCCGATAACTGGTCAAATGCGCTCTCAAAGTCACCGACTGCTATAGAACCAAATGTATCAGGAAACTGAAGAACAGTATCAACCAATGCTATGATAATGTTATTGATTATGTTTGTTGGTACACATGACAACAAATACAAGGACGATAAAATTAATTCGATATCAAGAAACAGGAACAAAGGCATAAAGAATAAAACAACAACGTCCTTCGTAGAAAGCACGGCTTATTATGATGAAGTACCTATAGTTGAAGCAGAAAATCAAATATCGAATTCCTTTAGCCCCGAAACAGCATCGCGATCACAGACACTAACAAACAGAACAATCAAATGTGCATAACGACGTCTAATTACGTATATATTTACGGGCGCCATTCACCCGTATTAATCTGATATAGGAACGTTCGTGGTTCACCGTGAATACACTTCAGCGGCTTCCCTTCCGACATGGCCAGGCGAAGCCCTGCCGGATTTGTGCCTATCCTATTTCCAGTTTATAACGTTATTTGTTGTCTATTATTAAGTAGCTTTAAAGATTAACTAGTGCAAATGTTTTGTGAAGGTTGTGTGGAACAAGGTCGAGGTTGGTCTTATAGCAGTACGTTCTCGCAAGTATGAGAGTTTTGAAGTAAGAGTTATGATTAAAAACTTTCTTTTCAAAATAAATGCCAATAATCGAAAAGACGTAAAAAAAAACGAAGGAATCATACTATGCGGAAATGAAACATTTGTAACAGCATGGTCTAGTAGAAAACCAAATAAATGGTACAAATCTGTTCAATCAATCCGGTACAATGCATTCATATGAAAACCGTCAGAAACAAACACGAGGCGATATCGCACGATGAACACATGCGGCCAACGAAACGAATCACCACGTAACGGCATTACAAAGCGAGTGCAGTTCACGGGCCAACGGCTCGGCACAAAGAATGGCTGCACTAATTCATTGGCCGCCACTGTAACGTGAGAATTCATATGAATGAGGATTGCGAAACTGCAGATTCTATAGTTGTTGAAGAATTTATGAATGGTCATTATGGAAGACAATGCTTTGGTTTGTACTAATGGTGAGAGAAACTTAAAAGTAGATACTTATATTATTTCAATAGAAGAAATAAACATTATAATAACAAGAAATGACATCAATAAACAAAATACTGGAATAGAATTATAGAACATATTGAAGTTATAACATTTTTATTCTCTAGCTCGAGAAAAGCAAACTTGACGTCAACAGTGCATGTAACTTTACCATACGGTAACACCACGCTATGCATTACTAATCTTTTTGAGAGGTCTAAGTTAACTAGTCAGAAAACAATAAATAAATATGTACAACTATGTATGTCCAACGATTTCAGACGAATTTTAAATGATATATCTTATATCTATCTCTGTTTTGAATTCGCGTCGTGACACATGTCTTGTCACCATAGTACATGATATATGATACTTGCACAATCATAGGACTCTATGATATGACCATAAGATGATCCCGAAACGTTCATAAAATGCCTCTTGGGCTATCTTGAAATGTATAGTAAGTAGAACGTCGCTTAGCGCCGTAGTACGTGGAACGGTAATTTGCAATCGTGACGTTGTTGCTAAGTGCCTGCGGTATGTATTTATATATGTATGTATTAGATATGAAATTAAAAAAGAGAAAAGAATATATAAAAATGCAGTATGATTTAACGATGAGTATTGGTAATAAAGAAAATAAGAAATTGTGAGTATCACAAATCCACTGTGAAAATTCCAAGTAAAACTGGGTCCAAAAAATTGATCTTTGGCCTTCAGTCAAATTCCGTCTGAATTTGGTCACATTTAGAAATGATGTAAACAAACACGTTTGAATATCTTTTTTTCATTTACATATGTGACGCATCGAACCGCTAGAAATTTTAGCAAATTGCACAACAAACATAAAATGCAACATTGATGTCGATTTTATCTAAACTGGTCTGCCAGAAAACTTAAAACAGAGTTGTGAATTGTTAGATTAATGGATGAATAGGTAATTAGGTACTATTCACTTATGTAAATATTAATGCCCACTTGCACGTCATCTTCAAACGATAGAGAGAAATAGAAACGATGTTTTAAATTCGTATAGCGCTAAATGCATTTAGTGATTTATGGTGCAAGTGGGCCTAAGCCTATCTAAGGTCTTGTTCGACTCATACAAGAACATCGTTTAAATCGTCACGGTGATTCATTCAATCGTAATGAATTTTCGGCTTGACTCTTTTTTGTCTACTTTAGTATTCTCATTGTTTTTGAAATTGAATTTATCTCCCAGCACTTTGTAGTTTTTCCTTTTTATTTTCTTTATTTTTGTCTGTTTTAATGTGAATGTTTATTATTGGGTTTTCCATCTGGAATTTTTCAGTAGCAGCCCGGAGTCTAGATTGGCGCCGGATTGTTGGCAATAGGCCCGGCCCTTATTACAACCCGAGGCACGAATCGTGAGCACAAAATCCATCTTAACTTTAACTGCCCTCGTCAGCGTGCTCTTGTATTCTGTTTTCTATCTGTATATAAATATGCTTGATCATTTATAGTGATTTCATTGCTCCCGCCCGGTGGAACCTGCCGTAATAAGAAATAAGATTCGTTAGGTTTAAGAGTGTGTGTTCACGACTCGTGCCGGCAACTACACATGAGACTTAAATTAACTATCATAACTGGCAGAATGTACTATAGGTGCGCCTCTGCCTAACCATTCGGGGAAAACAGGCGTGATTTTATGTTATGTTATGGCTATACTATAGTTTAATCCTGAACGGCAATCCAACACGACCATAGAGATCAGGTGCAGGGCCAACGGCTACGAGAGTGAGGGAAGAAAGAGTGGACCTGTGGCTGCGTATGCACTGTAACATCTCCCACGTCGAAGGCTGGTCTACGATGACATTGGTCACCATGGCCAAAATTCGGTCTGGAATATAATAATACTCCTGAAAAAATATTATTGTCTATCCCAATCCTAGCTTCTAAGCTATCTTTCGCAACATCATTATCATCTTCACCAATATTAATAGGGAGTACTACCAGCAGTCTCACGTCAGACTATCTAATTATGCATTACGTACATTGACCCAGATGCGATACTACGAAAATTGCCATCCGCATTCATAAAGGGTAATGGACATCAATATTCAAGAGATGATCGGATAGTTTGCCATTAATGCCACACACGTATCTAATTGGCGTCAGCGATGCTAGCGAGTACGTGCGTTATGGTAAGAGCATAACTACTCTATACATTTGCTGTGGAACACTCACCTGTATTATCTAAAGGTATAACAGTTTTATTACCAGTTGGATCTTCTTCAATTATTTCATTATTATTCAAATCAATATTATTTTTCTCTTTATTGTTATTTCCAATTATATCTTCAAACTCATCTTTTGATCAGATTGGTTCGAAGAACAGTTAGCAGAATAATTAAAAACTTATTTTTGTTAGTACTTTTTCGCACTAAGCGTTTCCAAATGTCTTTTGTGATGCGCACAGCAAAGGAGTGGAACTCTCTGCCTGCGTCTGTGTTTCCGAATGCATACAACCCCGATCTCTTCAAAGTGAGAGTGAACAGACTTCTTCTGGGTAAGCTTGCTCCATCGTCGACTTTGTCTCTGTCATCTCTGACCTAGACTAGAGTCAAGAGCAAACCTATCTCAAATAAAAAAAAATAAAAAAGTAACATAGAATGTTTGAAAAATATTTGTAAATACTGACAACAAAATAGTCATGTTCGCTGTTGTAGAGATAAGACTGTATTGTCATTAGCTTAGATAAGTGTTAAATACACTTGAGCCAGGTAACACGGGTGAGTTCAACATATGTAGATAAATACGTACATTTTATACGTTTCGAGCTCGAGCAACTTTTTTGTAAACAATTTGTTGGACAAAAACTTGAATTTGAAACGGAGGGCATCAATGGAGCAGTTAACGATTATGAATCATCGCGCCATATAACGACTATTTTATAGTGGCCTCTATGGAATAACAAAATGTTTCTTTTTAAAGATTTTAACGATCGCAATGTTGTGTAATGTTTGTGAATTTTTTGATTAGGAAATCTTTGTGGTATTTCAAAATTCAAAGCATTATCAGTAACTCGGTAAGTCAGAAAGATGGAGCTATTTGCCCAGGCCAAAGTGCAGTAGGTTCCTATGGAGAAAAACGGACAAGAAACTCCATGGACACCCTTTTAAATCAAAATATTTCGGAGTTTCAAATATTTATTTGTTTACACTGTTGTTTTTATTTTGAACAATTTTACAAATGCTGCATGGATGATCTTCTAATACTTAAATATAAATCAGTTACATAACCTCAAAATTGGAAGTGATTGTTTCTGTTCAAGTGTATAAAGAAGAAGCTAAGGTGTGTTTATTTTGTTACTCTAAGACAAAAATGACTAATGTAGTACTTATTCATAACATACAAAACTGACGCCAAAGTTAGCTAAAGTAAGGTTTCTTTGTTCTGTACACTATCAACTACCTTCCTCTATTTATATCTCAAGAATATATTGCGGTTGCAAGCAACAGCAGCTCGATCGCTGGTAACAGGTTGGACACTGGGTCGATAAACCCGACTCAGGTCAAGCGGCTCGACATCCGCGGCGCTTTTTACTAATTTAGGCCGACTGGTTATAGTTATCTGATTTATTTATATTTTGTACGGTGCTACTGAAGAGTTGTGGCCAGTATCAGTATTAATATTGTAAGGGTTGTCAATTTGGAATACTATGATGTTCTTTTGTTCAATAATACAGTTAGAATTGGAGTTGATGGTATAGTGATGGTCATAGCGGTTGATATGCAGGTTGGTGACCCAACAGTTATTACAGCGATTAAGCATACATGCATATCTTTGAAATAATGTATGCAAATATTGAACGTTATACCCACAACGTTTATAAGCTAACTTCATCTTGCACACAAAGCTGTATTTTATGAGGTATCATAAAAATGATCTAGTTTGTGTGTACTTCATCAGAATGCGTGATACAACCGACGGATGTAACAACCGATCCATCGCGGGAAGTCACGAATCCAAGACGATCTAAAATAACAATCGTGGAGACATTAACTATAATGTGCCCGTTGATAAATCAGTATATCCTTGAACAGTAAACAAGGTCGCCAGTTATTCATACGAAAGATAAGCAAATATAAAATAAAGTTATAAAAACTGTTTTGCTATCGGTTCGCTCGGGATTTAATATTTAAAATAATTGCTATACATAGACTTCAACCGACTTATTTGTACAATACGACTTGTGTGTATGCAATAATGTTGCAAAGTATACAAAAATACTAGGTACAGGATAAGATCTTCGAACCGGTTAATGAAAGCATTCTTACCATCAAAATTGAAATCCAGGGTGGAGGTGTAAGTAATCTTTGGGATGAATCACCAACTATCACTGTCTCACTCACAGAGAAACTTGAAAAGTTTATTGACACGAATTATTTTGAAACTCTACGCGAAATACTTCGAATCGAGTAGCGCGTCCGTTCTCTATGAACGTCCAACTGTGACTGAACGCGCCTAAGATGCATCGCACTATAGCCTTCAAAGTTTTGTTTATAGGAATATGCACTTTAGGTTGAACATTTAAAGTTATTTTTTGAATAATTGAAGATAGTTACTTTAGTGTAGGCGGTTCTAATGCAGTTTTGACATCAGCTTGAACCCACACCTTGTTCTCATTTGAGGCAAATAGTATAATATATCCATCTAGGATAAATTAGGCATAGTTATCAAAACTTTGCTTTACCTGAACTATTTATTGCCTTTTCATCAATATGTTCATCAATGGGAGGCGTATTTTTAGACATGAACATAATTTTAACCGTAGCTAAGTATTTGATTATAATTCGAATATAATATAATTGACTGCCTCGTTGGTCTAGTGGTCGCAAGCGCTAGTGCTGAGCATGAGGTCCTGGGTTCGATTCCCGGGTCGGGCAGTGTTATTGGGTTTTTCTATCTGGAATTTCTCAGTGGGAGGCCAGATTCTGGATTTGTGCCCGGTAGATGGCAATAGGCTCGCCCCCGCTATTACATGGGACTTAAACATAACTGGCGAAATGTGGGAGTACACTTCTGCCTAACACTTCGGGGTAACAAGGCGTGATGTTATGTTATGTAAGTATTTGATAATTTTGTAGCCTAGAAGTATAATTTCAAATATCTAATAAAATTACGATCATTATAAAAAGTAAATAGATATACTTACAGGGTGTCCGCCGTGTCCAGTAATGGACGGATAACCTTGATAGACCTTATGGCCGTTCTAAAAAAATACAAAAAAATATATCCCAAGTAGTAACCTAAGATACTATTTTTAGAAAAAAAAAATACTGTGCAATGCTCAGTCACGCTATTTACTGCCTCTCTGTCTCTATGGAATTCATTCATTTGTGGTCGTGGTGAAGAACAATGTCAAAAAAGGTAAAAATAGTTAGTATTTTTCAAAAAAATCTTAGGTACTGCTTGGGATGCTAGGCTATGCTATGTTAACATTGCATATATGATATTTCAAGGTTATCCATTCATTACCGGTTATCCTGCACACATATACCTACTTAGTAGTACTTGATTTTTTATCAGGACAAGAAATCCTAATATTAGTATTACAGCAGTAAATATGCTGAGAGTTGCTATAAAGATTACTATGAAGGTTAAATCTACGTAAGCTGATCATAATTTAAAATGAATTGACTAGGGCTCATCAATAAATAAGCCATTTCTGAAGGGTAATTAAGAGTACCTGGTATCATTAAGATATAATTAATTACACGATATACCTAATGGTCTGCACACAGATTGTCGTATTATATACAGGGTTATTTTAAATTGGCTAACTAAACTCCACAGATGCGATGGGTATCGATATTTAAACACGATCAAATAAAAAATAAATTCAAACAAAGTGGTCAACGACCACTGTTACTTGTAGTATGACTTGAGAAAAACTGTTTGCCTATGTTTTATAGCGTTTAGATATCGATACCCATCACGTCTGTGAAGTTTATACAAAAAAAAAAAACAGATTTTGTAAACTGATATTTCAAGTGATTACAATAACGGTGGTCGATGATCTCACAAATAACCATCAAATTAATAATTTTTTTGTTTCATCATATTCTGATATCGATATCCATCGCGTCTGCGGAGTTTTTCGAGCCAATTAAAATAACCCTGTATACAAGTCAATAGGTCCAGTTATCATTATCATTATTTTTATCAGAAAAAACAATTGTACTATTTATTAATCCATTCTATTCTTTATCCGTTTGGACTGCGATAAACTAAATTGATTGATTTAAAAAAAAAACATTGAAAGAATTAGTGAGAGAATGTTTAAAATAGAAAATTAAGGAAAAAATGGGTAATGATAACTGAAGAAATGTTTGGTGCAATAAAAACAATTTTTCTCAATGTTGAAATCAAAATCGTGATGCTACCCTGAGAATTCGAGCCATTTCCACGCAGTGTGATTTGAATTTGCAATAAAAATTCTCACAAAAGAGCAAAATATCGACAGATAAACATCGCCAAAAGAAGACAGAAATAAATTCTATTCAGACAACTCTATCAAAAAATTAAAGATACATACTTTGACTAACAATGATATCAGAAAACGGTTTATAGTTCATTGTTGTAACGCGATGGCGTGTAGTCGGTAGTAAGGTCGAAACGCAACGCAGTTTATAAGTAACTAATAGGTATCTATCGTAAAGAAGATTATCGCTAAACTTGAGCGAGGTTACTTTGTTCGTGATGAATTGTCAATAGTTAGCAAAACGTTTAGTTGGGCAGGAGAAAAAAGGGCGACTATTTTGTAGATCATGGCATTGAAAAGTATAATTAAGACAAGATTGATCGCAAAATGCAACTAAAACGCTGATTAGTCTAATTTTGCTTTGATTACATTATCATTGATCTACAAGAAGTCAATTATAAGGCAGCCCACGGTTATATTGCGGTATTACACTGGACATAATTCATCATCAATTGCACTGAATTGGGCTACATCACGCAGTTATCCTCCTTCCAAATCCAAAAATTAATAAATATGCCCCGGCCGAAAAAAAAAATTAACAGCAACAGAACTCTTTTACAAACAACAATACAACCTTATCTAATCCCTAGAGTGTCGTAACAGCCTGATAGGCAGCAGCTCCCCTGCGTTAATAAGATCAAACTGCTAAAATTTTCCATCCCTATTAATCACTGAGGTCTCATGGCTGCTCTCCTGCGTAAAATAAATTTCGCTTGCAAATGTATCCATGGTGAAGTCTTTATGCAAAGCCTTCAGGCAAGATTCGCTCTGTGATGTTACTCCGCAGTATAATTTCGATTCAGTATCAGTGCAGATAACTTACCGAACGCTCGTTTTGAACAGATTGCTAACCACGAAGACAGGAACGTTGTTTAAAAATTATAGCGGATCGTGAGTTTTCGTGCAGATCCTCTATCGGATTAACCGAAGATAATATTTATGCTTGGCTTGCCGCATAGCATATTAATATTGATTTTTTTTTACCATACAAACATTTCACGGAATTAACGCACAACCTCATAAGGGGTCAAAAAAAATCAGCTGTTTCCTACATTTATGTTCGCATAACTCGTCAAAATGTAAGATACAGCTGATTTTTTTCGCTATTTCAGGTATGGTCCCATAGTAAAAATTGTGCATAATGATCAATGAGCCCTTAAGGGGTTGTGCGTTAATTCCGGGACATGTTGTACAGGTTAAAACAAAACGAGCCGACCTATTCTGTAAAAATCCCGCCGTCAAAACATAGATGAAGTGAGCTGACAATAGTGTCAATCTCTAGCATCGGAATGACAGCTCATTTCAGGCTACGTGACCTAAGTTTTCACGGCGGCGGGAACTTTACAGAATGAACCGGCTGATATTGTTAGTAAAAAGGTGATATATTATGCAAGGCGATTTGTTGATGATAATCAATATCACAGCAACTGACTAAATAATACGTGAATATGCTACAGTATTTTTATGGCACGAAGCGACACGCGCTTTACATGTATGTGTAAGTGCAAGAGCTCTCGGTACCGTCCGAGACAATGGCAAAGTGTGTGTTATGTGCTGACGCTACTCTTCACGCACATATTCACAGAGTGTTTGTACACTTGGTTAACACAAGTAAAGCGCGTGTCGCTTCGTGAGATAAAAACACTGTAACAGGACATTAACGATTCAAAACCGTACACTATATACGAATTCAATTACAATACGTGTGTTTACGTTCGTAACAGTTATGGATAACAAGATAAAACGAAGTAGTAGTAGATAGGAAAACAAACCAATAAAGAGAAAGAACGACTCAGTGAAGGTCGCATTCAGAAGATGGATGCAAGCGACTCATAACTATTCGCTTGGTAATCTATGAGAGTGACATTTCGATGTAGATGCTGCTGATGACGATTATGATTCATGATGATTTTAAGATATAAATGAAGATTAGCATGGACCCTGTGTTAATAGGTTCGCTAAAGAATACATCAAGTACGACGCAGTAGGTACTAGAGAAGATAATCATAAAAGAATTTACAATACTGTGTTCATTTGTATCTAAATAATTTCAAAGCTGATTCAAACTGTTTGTCAAAACGGAAGTTTTGAATTTTAAATATGTGTGAACATTACATACAATAGAGGAGACACAGTTCTATAGATTTGTTTTGTGAAATGATTTACATAATTTTTTAATATATGCTTATACACAGTCTGTGTGACAAACAGTTGGATAAACAGACGAGTTGAGAGTTTTCTGGGTTATAAGGAAATAGTAGAGAGTACACCGTTATTCTTTGGACAGGAAACGAAACAATCAACCTATAATGTTCCCATAGCCGGGACACGCCTCCTATCTTCAAGAGGGAGTCGGCTGTAAACTACCGCGCGGGCCCAGTGTGGGTTGGTAGAAGTCACATGTCTTCGAAATTTTTGTTCAACGACATGCCGGCTCCCTAACGATATTTTCCTTCATCGTTTTGAGAGCAGTGGTGATAAAATTAATTATGGTGACCTCAAATCACAAAGGATTATCATGAAGACGTTGCTAGCGACGCCGTCTTCGCCATGGTATCCTGATAATATGTAGCTACAAGAGCATACTTAATTATAGAGCTTCATCATCATCATCATCATTTCAGCCGAAAGACGTCCACTGCTGGACATAGGCTTCCCCTAAGCATCGCTATTAAGGAGCTTAATAAAATACAATATGAAAGTCTTTAATCTATTCTTGCCTAACTGAAATTGGTGTCTGAAATCGCCAAATTGAGGGCAAGCTATTTTTTAAAGCTCGTAGATAAACTATTTTAAGAGATCCAATTTCATCTCAATCTGCTACATATTCTCTTGGCTTGCATTTTCCGTTGCTTTTATTTCCGTGTGATTTCAATATCTTCTTTGAGCTTAGCTTCGCTTACAGAAATAGCTGTGCATTAATAAAGAAGTAAGCAGGTTTAAATATACTGCCTGCATATTAGTACTAATATTTATATTATGTTATGCCACCTGGTCATACAAAGGTTAATTTGAATGCAGGAAAATTATTGGAAGCACCCACGAAAAGGTGAGTCAAGCGGTTATGGTTATCTTGTCTCAATTATATAGTCTTTTTACTTGCATGCAATTATTTTTTTGTGTATACATTATGAGGGAAAACATTTTAAAGAAGCCCATGCTTGAAGGTCTGTAATCGAGCAAGTGTGCTCAAAAATGCTCTTTTCATTACTATACATATATGATAAGGCTTTTTGCACAGAAGGTGCTCAAGTTAAAGAAAGAAAAAAGTATTTACTGGAACTCGCACAGGAAGTTACAAACAGGAATAAACAAATGGATTAAGATAAAAAAGAAAATATGAATATAGCTCATCAGTTTGTATTGCACCTATAGTGGTTAACACTATTCCTCCTGTCAAACATTGAATGGCAATATTATACCTCAAGTCAGCCTATTGCATTGATTTTCCGACTGCAATGCGTTGTTAATGTTTCATTGTGGCGAAAGATTGAATTGAAAAAAAAGGGGCTTGTGGCTAAGAAATAACAGCCGCACGGGTCGATCGGTCAGGTTAAGCTACGCTTGCCGCGGTTGGTCCGTGGATGGGTGACCATCTTTACATATCAAGACCCCTTCGTGCCTCGGAAAGCACGTTAAGCCGTTGGTCCCGGCTGTCATTCGTGTATCTTTGACAGTCGTTACGGGTCGTCAGAAGCCCGAAAGTCTGACAACCAGTCTTACCAAGGGGTATGGTATTACCCAGTAACTGGGTTGTGGAGGTCAGATAGGCAGTCGCTCCATGTAAAATACTGGTATTCAGCTGCATCCGGTTAGACTGGAAGCCGACCCCAACATAGTTGGGAAAAGGCTAGGCAGATGATGATGTGGCGAAAGATTGAATATGAAGGGATTTGAAAGCTGTGGTACAATGTAAGTGTGCTTTGAATAGTTAATTTGTCAAATGTTTTGCTATACTAATAATAATAGTGAAACATTTAACTGATCACACTTATTGACCTTCTGATGATGTACGCTTTTTTTGATGGATGAACCTCTAAAAACTATTTGGGCTTCTAATGATGAATACTTTTTTAATAAATGAACCTCTTTTTAACTTTCTGGC
This sequence comes from Fissipunctia ypsillon, assembly GCA_947568875.1. Lineage (NCBI taxonomy): Eukaryota > Metazoa > Arthropoda > Insecta > Lepidoptera > Noctuidae > Fissipunctia > Fissipunctia ypsillon. The sequence continues at coordinate 22,860,070 of OX387649.1, forward strand.
CTTTTGTTACAGGTGGTCGCAGGTACTTAGCTATTTAGTATTTTTAAGACACAAAAAAAAAAAAATCCCTAAAATAAAAATTATTTTAGGTTCGCAAAAATCGTTATATTAGAGTGTTCAATAATATTTTTAGGAAAACAAAATAGGAATAATTTTAGGTGCGATTAAATTCCCTAAGTATATTACAATTGTATATTCTAAAAATGGTTTCAAGATATCCAAGAATAGTTCGGCAGGAGCAACGGTATATGTAAGGTCTTCATATTAATTAATTATACCACGTCAGGAACAATTAATATCATCATTAATAAAATATATTTACCTACCTATATATTTACAAAAAATGTGTAAAGGAATTTTTTATAGCAGCTATTATATTTCCCATGGAGGTATGATGTATGCATATTTAATAGCTATGTATGGCGTTTCATTAACGGTGTTCCAATAGGCAATAGGTTAGCTCAAGCAAGAGATAAGGCTATGTATTGTATCATGTTAATTTGTGTCTTTCTTTCACCATATATTATGGTGCGCCAATATACAATTATGAAGTAAAAGGACCTTTGCAAGAAGCTCTTGAGTCCTTTTCCTGTCTTGAACTTTAATTATCAGCACCTCTGCTTGTGTGGTTTAAGTGTATACGAAAACATCATCATTATCCTGGCCCTTATTCCAATTTATTTGGGGTCGGTGCAACATGTCGTTTCTTCCATACTTCTCTATTAGTTGTCATCTCGGTAGTCTCTCCTTTTCTAGTCATATCATCTTTCACACAGTCCATCCATCATTTCTTTGGTCTTCCCCAACTCTCATAGCCATCCACATTCATACTCAAAACTTCCCTCACGATATTTTCCTCACTCCTCTCACTCTGCAGTATATACGAAAACAACAATATTAATTAACGTCCAAAGCTAAAACTAGCCATACGTCTATACTATACAATTATACGACACTAAGAATACTTTATATTATATACTGTGCATATAACTCTTAGTATCAAACCTCGTCATCAATGTATTTATGGACCGTGGTCAGAGGTCAAACCTATTCAATTGTCACTTCACGCTCAATAAAGACGACATCTAAGACGAAATCAGCGACACGGCTGACATATCCGTGTAATCACGTCATTTATAGCTTATCAAGAGTACCTTCACGTTAGAAGACTTTCAAGAAAATGATGACATAATAGTTAAGTGAAGATTTATTTATTGTTAACCTCGTAAAAGTGTTTTATCACCCTATGGTTGAATGTCAAAACTCAACTGTAGTGTGTGTGTAGTTGAACTGCCTCGTTACTTAGAGTAGAGAAGCAATTTAAATCATGCATTAAACGCACACTATGTAGACAAGCATAATTATTATAAGTTGGATGATTATATCGTAGATAAAAATGCTTGGTTAAATGCTAGACCTGCTCCACAGAAACTGGGGCTTTGTTAAAATTTAAATTTTTGGAAGAAATGCGTCCCTTTTTTTCTGACATTATGGCCTTAATGTTGTTATATGTATTTAATCAAGTTTTAGATTTTAAATAGGTAATTCGATAGGTAGGATTTTCCTTCCTTTTGGTAATAAGATTTTATTAATCTTTTAAATACAATCATTGCAAACTATAGTTCTGTTTAATTTAGAAGCATTTTTTCAATTTTGTTAATATGAGTACCATGGAGCTGTTGACTTGAAAGAGTATGGCAGTTGAGAGTATGCCATGCTCGCTTAAATGTCTCGCTGATGGTGGCGCGTGTGTTGGATCATTCGGTTCCCTACAAAATGGTTGAACTGGATGGTGCTGATCCACGCGTCATGTTCGTGAACAGGCGTCGTCAGTTGAGACTGTTTATCTCATAACTATTTTTATTTTTAATCTTATATTTTTAATTGCTTTTAATTATTAATTTTTTACATTGTTCTCACATGTAGAAGCAACAAGAACAATGTACCCAGGATTTTGTAATAATTTTGATTTAAAAGAGTGTCCTTGCAGTTTCTTGCCCGTTCTTCTCTATAGAGATCTACGTTTTGGAATTGGCAACTAGCTTCAACTTTCTGGCTAACTGACCGCTTCTTTGACAATTCAAAAGTGCTTGTAATTGGTTTTATTGAAATAAACGCTTTGAGTTTGAGTTTGAGTCTAGTGGTCGCAAGCACTACTGCTGAGCACGAGGTCCTGGGTTCAATTCCCAGATCGGGCTAAGTGTTATTGGGGTTTTCCATCTGGAATTTCTCAGTAGCAGTCTGGATTTTGGATTTGTGCCACATTGATGGCAATGACTCGCCCCTATTCCATGGGACTTAAATATAACTAGCGAAATGTGGGTGTACTATAGGTACACTTCTCCTTAACACTTCGGGGATTACAGGCGTGATGTTATATTATGTGGTTGAGTGTCACTTGCACGTCTTAAAAGGACTCGTCGATCTTTTCTGTAAAGATCTCACCGTAAAAACTGAGGTGAAGTGAGCTGTCACTCCACCTCATGCTAGGGATTGACACTATTGACAGCTCACTTCAGTTAAGTTTTCACGGTGAGTGTTTTACAGAACAGATTGGAAGGTCTATTTGTTTATGTGATAGTTGGATAGTTTCAACATTAGCGAAGTTTAATATACTGGTAGTTATTGTTTTAATATAAATAAATTACGGGGTGGACTATAATACCTACTTAGACAAGGTGATAAAATAATGGCAAATTCAGTACATAAGTAGTGTTGCTTTTGACCTATTTGTATTGTCAATTTAATCAATGGCATTTAGAGATGTACCACTAACATCAAAATTATGAGTGGCCCAAACACACTGCTTTGGGGCATTCCTCCCTACTATAAACCACCTTGCATTTGAATTTTCTAACAAAACAAAAGTTCTACTTGTCCTACATCCGATTTCATCATCCTAAATATAGGTCTGGTCTCTAAATATCGGACAAGACTGTGCTGTTCACCCATAATAATCGAAGTCACTAATTGTACAGTATATCTATACAAATAAATAAAATTGAAGTGTCTGTTTGTAACGTCAAAATAACAACTTTTTACTAAATGCATAAGAATGTATAAACGGTACTTATAACAAAAAATCGATTTATAACATTTTTGTCAGTCTGTCTGTCTGTTTGTTCCGGCTAATCTCCGAAATGGCTGGACCGATTTTGACGAGACTTTCACTGGCAGATAGCTAATGTTACGGCGGGTAACATAGGCTACTTTTATTTTAGAAAAATAATTAGGGTTCCGCGCAAAAAAAAATAATACCCATGAAATTATGAACAAAAGACGGATTTGAAAAATTCTTTTTGCATTTGGTAGCCCAATTCTCAAGGCACACACAGACATACACATATAGGCTATTTTACATCACGCTACGACCCTTAAGAGCCGAGCAAAAAGAAAAAAGTCAGTTATAACACTAAGCCAAAAATAAGGAATACGTAACAACGTCGGGGGACGAGGGTTTTATTAAAATGTGGCTGTGATTTGAGTATATTGTATATCTTACGACTTCCACACGAACGAAGTCGCGGGGCACAGCTAGTTAAACATAATTACAGTATTAGCTGTTCTACATGTTACCGATTTATACACATATTTGTGCTGACGTTACTGCTTTGTTTCCTCTTCATATTCCCATGATGCGTAAACAACGAGATATGAATAACCAACAACCCAAAGACCCAAATATTACAACTCCCCCAAATTGTACTCCACCATTTCACCATCCAAATCTCATCCTAATCCTCCCATACTTTACCTAATAACGCTTAAACGCATGTCAAGGACGATAATCAAAGCATAAACCTCCACAAGGTTACAGCAATCGCAAAATCTATTAATATCGAACATAGGACGGGTGTATACCGCATCTGTATTGCATGACGTTCAATGAATGAAGTAGTGGGCTAAAAATAGGCACTGTGTGCAGGGATTAAACCTGAATGGGACACACCCCCCCGCCACGGCCGCTTGGAAAATAGGGCACTGTGTCATTGGTGACGTCGCACTATGACGTCAGGACGCATCCCAGGTGAAACAGGGAAATAGGTCAATTTGTACGTCAGGCGTGTATGATTTTGTAACTGGTGTTATAGGATTGTGGTAGTATGTATAGGTGTATACTCGTACGTCATTCAGTCAGTACAGTAAAGTTGTGGTGATGAATTAACAATACTTATAGCTAAAGGTTCCTAAGTAGATTTTTTTTTCGAAGTCATCCATTTTCGCGTAAGCTACTAAATAACTGATACACACATAGGTAAATTGCCTTTTACAGTTGTTAGATGCGATTTTTTAATCTTTCGGTAACTTTCTAAGGAACTAGCTCCTTCCCGCAACTTCCTTCGCGTGGAAGTCGTCAGACACCACAATATACTAAAATAACTGTCACATTTCCCGCCTGCGCTATTACTTCGTTTTCGCTTAGCGTTCTTTCTGACTTATTTTGGTTTTGCTCGGCTCCTAAGAGTCCTAGCGTGATGTTAAATAGCCAATAGTCTTCCTCAAAAATTGGGCCATCAAATGCAAAAAAATATTTTTTCCAATCCGAAATCCGCCTGGTAATTCCAGAAATTAGGGCGTTCAAACACACAAACAAACAATAAAACGAAATCTTCAGCTTTATTATTAGTATAGATAGATATTGTATTATTATATTAGTATAGAAATATAGATTAAAAAAGGCGGATTGCCAGCGTACCGCCATATTTATTCTTGAGATATAAGTTATCTTGAAAAATCGGATTTTTGTCTTGCATCTTAGATGCAGTTGGTCTGTGTGCACCAATTTTTGTTTGGGCCGATCTGCCGTGTCCCCAAATTACATATACTTATTGTTTGTTAATGTACTTCTTGTACAGATATTCGAACTTTTCCTCTATTCTGTATGCGGCTAGTTCATCATATTTAGTTCAAAGCGAAATATCCGTGAAGATAAGAGTTTCTATTTTTAATTCATTTCTATACAGCGAGACATAAGTTGAGCATGTGCTGCACTGTTTAAAATTGCATGTGCATTTTTCTTAACTACTTACAATTATGTAGATGAAAATTAAATTCAAATTAATGGCAGTTGATGCTCTGTTCACTGTTTGACTGATTAGAATATCAACGATTTGATTGCTCTCTTTATCTATACATCTATGCAAATAAATAAAATTGCAGTGTCTGTTTGTAATGTCAAAATAACAATTTTTACTAAATGCATATGTACCTATATATACGGTACTCTTATTTTACTACTCACTATTACTCTTATTTTAGAAAATTAATTAGGGTTCCGCGCAAAAATATCAAAACCCATGAAATTGTGAACAAAAAGTCGGATTTAAAAAAATCTGTTTGCATTTGGTAGCCCAATTCTCGAGGATAGTTCATCATCTGCCTAGCCTTTTCCCAACTATATTGGGGTCGGCTTCCAGTCAAACCGGATGCAGCTGAATACCAGTATTTTACATGGAGCGACTGCTTATCTAACCTCCACAACCCAGTTACTGGGTAATACGATACCCCTTGGTAAGACTGGTTGGCAGACTTTCGGGCTTCTGACGACCCGTAATGACTGTCAAAGATCCACGAATGACAGCCGGGACCAACGGCTTAACGTGCTTTCCGAGGCACGGAGGAGTCATATGTAAAGATAGTCACCCATCCACGGACCAACCGCGGCAAGCGTAACTTAATCTGATCGATCGACCCGTGCGGCTGTTATTTCTTAGCCACAAGCCCCCCACAAGATAGATTTAGGCTATTTATTTTTCTAAAATAAAAGCCTAAGTTACCCGCCGTAACATCAGCTATCTGCCAGTGAAAGTCCCATTAAAAACGGTGCAGCCGTTTCGGAGATTAGCTGGAACAAACAGACAGACAGACAGACAAAAATGTAAAAAATTGCTTTTTTCGTTATAAGTACCGTATACACTTTCTTATGCATTTAGTGAAAAGTTGTTATTTTGACATTACAAACAGACACTTCAATTTTATTTATTTGTATGTATGTATAAAGGTAGAAGATGTGTAGATAGCTCTAATAATGACTAGCGCAAATTAAACCATTAAAACTTTTACCATTCTTGAGAAAAACAAATTATTGTAACTTACCCTTCGTGCCCTTCGCTCGCTCTTGCATCCTATGTCAATGGAGCCCCGCTTGGCGGGGTTCCTATTTCTGCGTAAAGGGTTTAAAGTAACCTAACCAAACCTAACCTCAGGGTTAATGTTAGTCGCCATGTAATTTTGCTATGAGTGTGAGTATTACGAGTATGTATGGGTACGCTCTGGTTAATTTGCTGTGCAGTCAGTATTTATGATTTAACTGTCGTATTTTGTAATACCTAATGGAATTTATTTGTCTCGCATTAGAGGAAACATGTAATGCAGTGTTAATGTATATTTTCAAATTATCTGCCTGTACTATTTTGTTATACAATTAGTTTATTTGTAGTGAAATGATTAAATGATGGAAATAAATTGATAGGTGATTGTTTATTTGATGTGCAATTAATAATATCCCCATTTGAAACCCTACTGTTCTCGGCGGCGCGGCGGTGCTTTGTGGACAAAGAAATTAATGTGATTTTTATTTATTCGGTGTTTTCTATTCGTTTACGACGTGAGGGCTTGTATTTAGTCAGAAATAGTAAGATAATGGGGATCAAATTATATTTATTTTATACTTCAAGCAAACAAATGTACAGGGGGCCAACCACCACTTCTTAAAGCAGTATTATTTTAATGTTACTTTAGTGTGAGAAAGAGATGGAGCTGTACAGGATGTCTAGCTCCATCTCTTTCCCACACTGAAGTAAGATTATAATAATACTCCGTTAAGAGGTAGTGGTCTAGCACCTGAGACGAACTTAATCTCATAGGCATTTCCTAACACCCAAACTTTGGGTGATGTAGATACAAACAGATCGAAAATTGACGAATCCAACTGCTATATTTATTTAAATATAAAGATGTACATTATACCTATTCCAGCCTACTATGTTCGTGATAATCAGGAAATAACGTGGCAATATTTTGGGATTCGCAAAAAGAAATGACGGAATGACTTTTCTTTTGCGAGTTCGATGTCGAAAGGGCGCGAAGGCGGAACGTTTTATGTAATTGGCGACCTTGTTCCCGAGGAACCGGGACAGTTGGCTGCCCCCGATATGGGATGGAACGGCTCTTCCTTATCCCATCATGTGTGATAGGATCAAAGGACCCTTAACTGTCTTACTTGGGCCCTTTGTGCGCACGTTTTTCTTGCCGTGAAAAACTACGGTTTATTCGCCGTGTGTAGGCACGGTTGTCAGTGTTGTATGGATCACTATGAAGGCTTGTTGATAAATACGTTTTTTCTACGGCGCAGTTTATACGCCGTACCGCTAAGAAACCTTGCCGTGTACAAAGGGCCTTATATGTAGTACCCGGCAGTAAATATAGCTCACTGAGTTTTAACTTCTTTACTTAGCAAAGCAAAGTCAAAGTGCGGTCTATGAATCTTGCCCTTACTTTAGTGTCAGTGTTTTTAACCGACTTTAAACAAAAAAAAAAAAAAAATAAAAAATATTAAATCGACTTCAAACGCAATTAACTCAAAATTATAAAATAACTTTAATTTCGGAAGTCAGTGTCTTCTATGTTTTTTGCCACCGACTTCCGAAATTAAAGTTATTTCATAATTTTGAGTTAATTGCTTTTTGAGGTCGATTTAATTTTTTTTAAATTACTTTTTAATTACTTAATTTTTAGTTTTAAGTAAAAACAGGAATATTTGTTTGTAATAAGTAGTTAATAGTTTTGTTGTAATAATTGCACTAGAATTTGACCAAGGTTTTGAGATGCCTTGAACACCACACCCGTAGCTCATATCAATAAGCCAGGCCGTCAGACTTTTGCCGCGAGAAATCGCGGCACGGCGGACAGAGCTCCGGCAGGATCTCATGGCGGCATGGAGAGTGCGATTGTCGCAACCCAGCGCTGGGCACGCCACAATTGCGGCGATAAGTCCCCTCTTTGAGGAGTGGCTGGAGAGGCGCCACGGCGTCCTCACCTTCCGCCTGACGCAGGTCCTCACCGGACACGGGTGCTTCGGGAGGTACCTGTTCCGGATAAGGCGGGAGGAAACGCCCGGGTGTCACCACTGTGTGGATGGCCTGGAGGACACGGTGGAGCATACGGTGGAGGTCTGCCCGGCTTGGGCGGAGCACCGCCGTGTCCTCGCGGAAGCGATCGGCGGCGGCGATCTCTCGCATCCGGCCCTGGTCCAGGCCATGGTACGGAGCGAGAGTACATGGGCAGCCATTACCTCCTTCTGCGAAGCAGTAATGCTCTTGAAGGAGGAGGCGGGACGCGTGAGGGAGAGGCAAGCTTTGCGCCCTCACGCCCCTAGTCGCCGCAGGTGACGCCCTGGGCGTCGGGAATTGGCAGCCGATTCCCGGCCACCGTAGGCGCGGGCTTGCGGACGGTTAGCAATGGGTAGCTCGCCGTCCGGTAAGGACCAAGCCCGAGTCGACGGCGCGTTGTGTTCCACGCGCGCCTCAAAGAGATGTCAGCACTATTGACGGGGTCCGCTAGGGCCGATGCCAGCTAGGGTTGCGGGATGTTCGAAAGAGTTACCATGGCCCCGGCACAGGCAACAGAAGGAACACGGGTGGGTTTTAGTCAGTAAAAGTCTGACACGCCCTCCCGCTCCGCCCAGAGCGGGAGAAGTCATTTGATGATTTCCCATCCACAAAAAAAAAAAAAAAAGGCCGTCAGACTTATACGTAATCGTCCATATCTTGAAAATTCCTGAACCAATTTTGATGAAACTTGCACTGTTCCCTAAGTTGAAAAGAATGGTTACAATACATATATGATTAACAGTTTTAGAGAAATGCAAAGAAAACATACAAACATACTCATAATTTTTTTTGTATATTTGATTGGAAGTCCTAATAGATTATCATATGTCAATATCTTGCAATTCCAATAAAATTACATACATACGTGTCGAATTGATAACCTCCTTTTTTTTGCAGTCGGTTAAAAAGGAGGAGGTTCTCAGTTCGTCGGAATCTTTTACCTAAAGTTCGATGTGTTGGCAGTACTATTATTATCTATTCTGTGTACTGTAGAGATTATAGTCTATCTATTTGGTGCTTCCATGCAAACTTTATGAATATTTGATAAGTTGATGGCATAATTATGAGACAAGCAGTAATTTGTATTTAGAATAGAACAAATAGATTACGAGTCAAAGGGCTGACATACTCGGTCATTAATGTAAAATTTTGTAGATTAAAATATAGGAATAATTATCCAAGTTTTTCTATAAACACACGTTTCATTTGATTCCGATACCCTTAGCTCTCCGATGTTAATAATAATGTTAGCACTAGACGTGTTAACGGTTTTGGGATGAAAATGAAACGCGTAATTATACAAGGTGGGGCCAAAGTAATGTCATAATGTGAATTGGCTGCCATTTTGTTGGAAATGGAAAAAAAATCGGGCTCTGTTTTCACGGAAAGTTTATTTAAAGGTGTAAAATTCATGACAACAAGTCGAAAAAATTATATCGGTCAAAAGACCACGTCCAGAGTGAATGCACATTTGTGCTAGGTTTACTGCAGTTTGAATTGTTGCTCGCAAAACATCCTCCTAATTGTTGATTTCTTCTTCAATGTTGGCTTTCAAGACTTGCAAGGTTTGTGGTATGTTGTGGTAAACGCGAGATTTCAAAAAGCCCCTAAGAAAGAATACTGGCGCCGTCAGATCTGGCGATCTGGCCGGCCAGTTCAAATCGCCATAACGGGAGATCACACGGCCCGGAAATTTGTGTATCAAAATCTCCTTTGTTGCCTGAGCTGTGTGACCGTATGTTTTGCTCTATTTCATTGTCAACTAATTCTCTGTCATTTTTTACATTTATTTATTTTTGTAACATTTATTTATTTAAAACATAAGTTGACAGTGAGTGGTTGATTATGACGTAACTTTTGCCCATTAGCTAGTTTAGCTTTCATACTTATTTAAATCAATTTTTATATTATTTTACAGTTTATAATTATGTTGATATCGCCTTGTCAGCGCGCTAAACTGACTCCTATTTGTTTGCTCCTAAAATGCTATTTATTATCTGATCCGTGGTATAGTACCTACTATAAATTATCGAAGTATTCCCGTTTGAGCACCTATTTTTTGGGCACCAATGCATTGAGTACCGAAGGTATTCCCATTTGAGCACCAATTCATTTAATACCTTCGGTGCTAAATGCATTGGTGCACAAAAAATAGGTGCTCAAACGGGAATACTTCAAATTATCGCCCGGATACCTTACCTACCATTTTATGGGTAGTACCTTTCTCTGTTTCCCATCTTTCGGCGATGTACTATCGATAGTGTGCTATCGATTTAACTTGCACTTCGCTTTAAAACAGATACGAACAAGCGTCGGTTAACCCCTTTTCGGGTCTCTTTTGGCTAGTTTCCAACCGATACGCCGCGATGTCATTTTACATTCAACTAGACGTGGAAGTCGGATGATGTCGCCAGCCTGCATGACTGGTTTAGCCTTTAGATTTTTTTTTTGGTAAGTATTGATTTTCTTTTAATGCGGACACTTGAAGCTTTCCATTCACCAGATAAATGTTGCGTCATTGAAATCTATGACGCAAACTATGTATATGTATCTGGTGAATGGGACCAGAGGGGCAATTCCCGTAACTTTAAGAACATTCACGGTCTGCGGGGCAATAGCGTAACACACTTACAGTAGGAATCGGTTTCATTTTGTCAGTTCAACGACATTCATTGCGTTATTTACGTTGGTGAGCATACAAATTTTTCGAGCATATGAAGCAATGGACTAGCAATACGCTTCATAATGATTCGGATTGTGATAGATAGTGTATTACGCAATTAGGGTGCTGATATCAGTCTCAATATTTCAAAAATACTTATAATTTTCCTACATTTTTGACAAGTTTTTGACATTTGATTGTCGCTTAGATGAGATTACGACTAGTTTTTGAATGTTTTTAATTACGAGAATTGGGCTTCAGACCTATAATCAATCATTCAAGTTATGGCTGTCCCAAATCACAAAAAAACAATATTGTTGTATTCTTCTTATAGGCCCTTATACCTATAACAGAGGCTACTGGCAATTTATTTGCAACTAATAGGTTTCAAGCTATCTGAAACATGTCCTATGGAAAGTGTTCTTTAAATATTTAAATCAACGTTATAACTTGGTCATGACGCGAGTAAAAATCTATGACGATAACACAGTTTCCGTAAGATTTCCAATCGTAACAGAAAATAACACATTCAAATAAAGCAAGTTCAAGAATACGAAAACAAAACCAATGACGCAAACCCAAATCCTAAAGACTGAGTCTCATTCAAATGTTACCTTTGTCTTCATAACGAGAAGTCAACAAAAAGTAAAAAGTAGGTCGACTAGTTTATTTTAAAAAAAGAAAAGAAAGAAAAAAAGGCATTCATGAGGCTGCGCTGCTTAATGTTTGCTCCATGCATGCAGCAAGAAGACTTGATGAGGTCGGCTGAAATGAGGTCTTACTCAAAGGTGGAGGCACCGCAGAGCAGAAAAATGATATAACAGCTTTTAGGGTACCGTGCCAAAAGGTGCAGGGGATGCGTTGGTATCATGTATGTAGCGAAGGTATGAGACTCTTACGTAAGCAACATGGAAAAATTCTTCGACGTCTTTGATAGATATTGCGATGTGCATATTTTAGGGTTCTGAACTTAAAAGGAAAACGGAACCTTCGTAAGATCACTTTTTGTCAGTCTGTCACAGAGTTTTTAATTTAGGTAAGTGCCTACTCATCGTGGTCATTTCTTGATATTATTTCATCAGTTTCGTTTACAGGACATCCTATAGCAATCAAGTTTGATCACGCATACAAAAAATAATTAACCTACTTGTATATAATCTCTGTTTATTTGCAGTTGGTAAATTTTGTAAGCTACGAATGTTCTATCATAGATATTAAATAAACTACTTTTCATTCATCATTATGTATCCAGTAATGTTTCATTTTCTTTAAGCCGGATTTACACTACGAAACTAGTTGTGCAAACAAATTCATAGTTATTCATTGACAGTTTCACGTGTAAATACACAATTATTAACACGTGAATCTGTCAATGAATAACTATGAAGTTTGCGCAACTAGTTTCGTAATGTAAATCCGGCTCTATGCTGCACTAAAAGCAGTTAGAGATTAACAAAGCTGTCTTTTTTATCTCGGGAAAAAGTTTCGCCATTAGTTCAGCAACTGGGGCGTACACGTGAAAAAATATTTTTGCTCTCAAATAGAATATGAACGCAAACTGACGGGAGTATTTTAGGGTTGAAACCATTTTGAAAGATGGAAAATAAAATGAACCACGTAGCTTTTCCCTACCCCCGTTTACTAAAAGTATTTTCTTTTTGTATCTGCTGCAAAATACAGATAGTGTAAAAGTGATATTATTGTAATTGATCAATGTTATTTTGCTTAAACCATTACAACAGTTTTCATGAGTTTTACCAGCAGATCTATTAGGCAAATACTTGCTCAGAATTATTAGGCTGATATGGGTAGGTAAGCTTATTTACTTATTCCAAAACGTTACAGCCTCTTAAAACTGGTTATTGTTCCGTTCTTACGATATAATGGGATTGGAAGAAGACTAATGTGGCGAGAATTAAGGCAACATTAATAGCCTCAAAGTCTCGGAATTGATGGAATTAGGAGGATGTCAAGGAATTCTCAAAAATAATTAGCCTCTTAAAGAATTATATTTTTTAACAATAATACGACAATATTCGTTACTTACTTTGAAACACAAAGATGGTTCCAAAAATGCTATTACGTAAAGGTAAGATGTTATTAAAAATAAATAAGTGTTGTATGTTTTTAATTGTTATGTCATGTCAATGAATAATTAAGTAGGTGAGTACCTGTATCGATTTCCAATATGAAAATAATTTCCTTTATAGGTACAAAAATGTTTTGTGTTAACATTGAAATACCTATCTCATTACCAATGAAATTAGTCTACCACGCATTTTTATTTATTTAAATAATAACCACGAAATTAATTAATTTTCATTAGAGTCGGTGCCTACAAAGTCGGTACATATCACTTATCTATAATAACAATATCATTTTTCTCACAGCTAAAAATTACTAAAAACTACATAACTTCTTGACAAAACCAGGAAAAACACGCAAACATTAGATAGTAGTAAAACCTTAATTCTCAAAATGCACGCCTCACCATTCTCACCCCTACAAAAAGGCTGACATTGGCCTTTGCTACTCTAAAACAATCAATACAATTTGTAAAATATACATTGTAAAGAAAACAGAGAGAATACTCACATTTTATAACACGAAACTCGAAGGAAACAACACTAGCACGAAGGAACAAAGCCGCTAGTACAAAATATTAATGTTATTACAATAAAATATTAGGAAAACGCTACTTGAAACTATCCAACGACGACTAGCGGCCGCCCATTTTGTTTTCTGTCAGTTGTCACGTTGCCAGAGCAAAAAATACGACGGAAAATTGTGAAGGCGTTCGGAAACCTTGTTTGGAAATTGGAGTTCTAGTGATAATGCTGAAACTTTTCATTTTGTTACAGAATAAGCTTTAAATCACATTGCATATTGTAGATTTATATCAGTTTAAATTGCCTTAGATATTTGATAATGTATTTAGTGGTTTCATGAAAGAGCGAATAATTATAGCATGTTATCACTAAAGCTTGTTCAAAGAAAACATTTTCCATAGGTTTAATAACAATATGTTATCGGATTAAAATGTTATTTAGTAAAATAATTTGCAGCAGTTTGTGTAAGTATTTGACTTTTAATACCACTAATAACCCTTACCCATTAATTCTAATTTCCCCTTTGTTTATCTAATCCTTATCCTGACTCATAGAATATTAATCATTTAAACTCATCAATTAGCTAACGACGACGACATCGAGGCAGACCCAGGAGAAGATGGCGGAACGAGCTTGATGCCTTCAGACAGGATTTGTCCACACTAACTCAAAACAGAGAAGAGTTTATAGGAGAAAGGGACTAGGCCTTTACTCTGCAGTGGGAAAACATAGGCTAAAATAAAATAAAATAATAAATTAGCTAACTCACGTCTTAAAACTGGCATTGACATCTATATTTCTTTACCTATAAATATAATCAATCACAATCAACATCTAATTATTTATAGCAAACATAAAGCCATAATACCTTTTCCCTTCTAAACAGCTACCTTCATGGAAATGGTAGAGAAAACACACAGAAAATATGCTTCAGTCATACATGTGGCGCCATCTATGAAGCATTACAGTAAACGTTTCAAGGAAAACGCTTTCCCTCATGTACTTGCAAACCTATGCGCGCTGTAACTGAAGTACCGCACATAAACGTACATAATAACTTCAATAGATGTCGTCACATACCTTATATGTAAGAAGATTATCTTCATAGTTCGTCCGGTCGTTTCGCGGTTACGGTCCCATCAGACTATGAGTGTGCATGTGCACCTGTGTCTCCGCATACATTCGTGCACTATAATATCTCCCGCGCCGAAGGCTGGTTTCCGCTGAGATTGGTCGCTATGGCCGAAATTCGGTCTGGAGGACTATTAAATATATCTATATACACATATTATATATACATATATACTCTAATGGGCTGCCAGAGATCATTATGTGAACGAATTACCAATAATCTCTATTTTTGTTTTTTTAAATAAATATTTGTTGCAATTTTACTTAATTACTTACATATAAGTCATGGTTAGAGTGTAACCAAGGCTCAAGGGAGCCTTAGATAACCATATCTAAGGCACCCTTCGCATGTAGTGTAGGCGTTTGTTGAAAGTATACATAGGCAACGAAAATAACAGCGGACTTCCAAAAAAAAAAAAAAACAAATTTAGTGAAAAATAACTTTAATTTCGGAAGTCAGTGTCTTTGGACCTGTATTTTAGTTTTTTGCCACCGAATTCCGAAATTAAAGTTTTCACTTTGTAGTGCTTTTATTGGAAGTCGGTTGTTTTTTTTTTTTTTTGTAAAAAGTTTTTTAGTTTTCACTTTTTAGTAGGTTCTGTAATTTATCTATGTTACAATAGCCTAATGTCAACTGCTCGTCACCTTTTTACAAAATATTGCTTTTCTCGATGCAGGGACGTTTACTCTTGAGCAGTTCGAGCTGATGTCGAAGTCACCATCAGCTCCACTTCACCATATGCATTATGACGACCATACTCGTAAATTGCTTAGCAACCATATTAAAGGAATCGAATCGCAACCCGTGAAATAGGTACTTATTATTGAGTAGTTCCGGTGGCCATCTGTGGTCTCCATCATCAGTTATACTTCACCAAATGGTGCTTTTCGAGAGCAAATGCACGGGTTACTACAAAAAATACCCAAATCGCTATAAGTGCGCCTATAAAATTTGAGGATTTCCCTCGATTTCCATGGGATCCCCTCATCAGATTCTGACTTGGTGACAATGGGACCACCTCGAGAGCATACCCTTTCAAATAAAATAAATAAAAAATTAAATCGGTCACAATTGACGGAGAAATCGGTGAACAAATAAAGAAAATACAAACAGTCGAACACAGAACCACCTCCTTCTTTGAAGTCGATTAAAAAGTGGTGTCTTGTTTCTGCAGTCATGTAGTGTGCTTATAGCATACATTTATAAAGTCAACGCAACGTTACTTTAGATACAACTAAGAGCCAGTCCACACGGTGCGTTGCGTCGTCGCGTTTCAATGACGCTTGCTCGGTTCTAAAAGACATGAGGATTTAATGTCTTTTGGAACCGAGCAAGCATCATTTAAAATTCTACGACGCAACGCAACGGAGCAGTGTGGACTGGCTCTAAGAGCGATGTCACACTCTCTAAGAGCAATGTCTCACTCTCTAACAGCGATGTCACACTCTCTAAGAGCGATGTCACACTCTAAGAGCGATGTCACACTCTCTAAGAGCGATGTCACACTCTCTAAGAGCGATGTCATTTTTGTCATTTGATTGATGATTTGCTTTCTCGATTCTAAAAGACATGAGGATTTAATGTCTTTTAGAACCGAGCAAGCGTCATTGAAATACCACGACGCAACGCAACGCTGACGCAACGCATCGTGTGGACTGGCTGAGGCCTCATTAGTGCGTTGCGTTGCGACGTCGCAACGGATCAACTCATTGTGCCAGACCTGCAGCCATGCAGCCATGGCAGCGCAGCATCTTAGTTTGTCCCTCTAGCAGTGGAACACTGTCCGTCATCGCACAGAAGCCCAATTCCTGTAAGTAAAAACGTTCAAAACCTAGTCGCAATCTCATCTCAGCGACAATCAAATGACAAAAATGTAGGGAAATTATAGCTATTTTTGACATATTGAGACTGAGATCAGACTGTAAATGTTCTTAAAATTACGAGAATTGCCCCTCAGGAGTTCCGATACCGCAACGCATCTCCCCCCGCTTCATCTCTCGTCCGTCGATCCGTTGAAACGTTGCATGCGGCGACGCAACGCATAATGTGGCATGTCACTAAAAATATATGTAAAAGGACGCTGCGACGACGCAACGCAACGCAACGCACTAATGAGGCCTCAGCCTGAGTCCCTACTGTTGCGACTTCGTCTACGATCCAGGATGAAAAGTAGCCTATGTCCTCCTGGTCCCAGGCCACCGACCTGTCGTTCATAACAATCGGCTCAATGGTTTAGGCATGAAAAGGTTAAACTGACACACAGAATCACTTTAGCATTATACAATTACCTCCTTACTAATAAACGTATTACATCAGGTGAATAGTTCCACACAGATTTCTCTCTTTCAGTCGTCAATAATTTGACTTTCGAAAGAAGACGACAAAGCGTTGTGTACATACAGACGCTATACAACGTTTATTAGTAAGAAGGGTTGTATGGAAGTTTTGATTATTATTTTTGCGACGCTAGCCCAGTGTCTACGCGACGTCAGAGCCCAAATCCCTTTTTATACAGGATGTATCAGAAAGGTGTCGTCTTTAAGGGTGATGTGGTACAGACCATCAAACAACAACTTTCTCCATGAGACCATCATCAAAATTGCAAATAAATAATCAACTGTCCCATACAAAGCTTCAATACCTACTCGACCCAAATGTATGAGATGGCTGGTTATTTTATCGCCATTTCGATGTTGGTCCCGTGGAGAAAGTTGTTCATATTGATGGTCTGTACCACACCCTTAAATTTGACCACACCTTTCTGATATACCTACCCTGTACCTACTTACAAAACTATTTACAAAAAAAAACAACCGACCTCCAAAGAAAAACACTACAAAGTGAAAAATAACGTTAATTTCGGAAGTCGGTGTCTTTGGATCTATATTTTAGGTTTTTGCCACCGACTTCCGAAATTAAAGTTATTTTTCACTTTGTAGTGTTATTTTGGAGGTCGGTTGTTTTTTTTTTTTGTAAAGTTTTTTATTTTTCACTTTTTATTGGGTCGGTTTTAATTTATCTAAGCTACAATACTACTAATCTACAATAGCCTAATATCAACTGCTCATCACCTTTTACAAATCATTGTTTTTCCCGATGCAGGGACGTTAATTGTTAAGGATTTCTCCTGGTACTTCACCATCAGCTCCACTTCACCATATAAATTGTGACGAGCTTATATTGCTTAGCAATAATTTTAAAGTAATCGAATCGCAACCCGTGAAATACTTATTATTGAGTTGTTCCGGTGGCCATCTTACCATCTATGGTCTTCGTCATCAGTTCCACTTCACCAAATGGTACTTTCCAAGGGCAAATGCACAAGTTACTATAAAAAATACCCAAATCGCTATAGGTGTGCCTATAATATTTGCAGAGTTCCCTTGATTTCTCCAGGATCCCATTATCAGATCCTGACCTGATGGGGCCATCTGGAGAGTATACCCTTTCAAAAAAAAAAATTTTTCAAATCAGTCTAGCCGTCTTCGAGAAATCGGGGAACACACTAAAAAAAAAGATTCCGACGAACTGAGTGAAAACCTCCTCCTTTTTTGAAGTTGGTTAAAATAATTTATAGCCAGAGTGCATCTCATGACAATTCCAACAAGCCCAAACACGGCTAGGATACATTGTTCTATTACGGAGTTCCGGTGCCTACCTTCCGGTTTCATCATCAGATCAATTCGAAGGTACCATTTTCATCAGCACTATTTATTTAAATTGGCTTCATCATTGTCGCTTAATTATCTTATCGAGATATCTTATCGCCACCCGTGAAATACTTATCATTGAGGAGTTCCCGTGGCCATCTGTGGTCTTCTCCATCAGTTCCAAATGCTTTTTTTTTTTTTTTTTTTTTTTGGATGGGAAATCATCAAATGACTTCTCCCGCTCTGGGCGGAGCGGGAGGGCGTGTCAGACTTTTACTGACTAAAACCCACCCGTGTTCCTTCTGTTGCCTGTGCCGGGGCCACGGTAACTCTTTCGAACATCCCGCAACCCTAGCTGGCATCGGCCCTAGCGGACCCCGTCAATAGTGCTGACATCTCTTTGAGGCGCGCGTGGAACACGACGCGCCGTCGACTCGGGCTTGGTCCTTACCGGACGGCGAGCTACCCATTGCTCGCCGTCCGCAAGCCCGCGCCTACGGTGGCCGGGAATCGGCTGCCAATTCCCGACGCCCGGGGCGTCTCCTGCGGCGACTAGGGGCGTGAGGGTGCAAAGCTTGCCTCTCCCTCACGCGTCCCGCCTCCTCCTTCACGAGCATTACTGCTTCGCAGAAGGAGGTAATGGCTTCCCATGCACTCTCGCTCCGTACCATGGCCTGGACCAGGGCCGGACGCGAGAGATCGCCGCCACCGATCGCTTCCGCGAGGACACGGCGGTGCTCCGCCCAAGCCGGGCAGACCTCCACCGTATGCTCCACCGTGTCCTCCGGGCGATCCACACAGTGGTGACACCCGGGCGTTTCCTCCCGCCTTATCCGGAACAGGTACCTCCCGAAGCACCCGTGTCCGGTGAGGACCTGCGTCAGGCGGAAGGTGAGGACGCCGTGGCGCCTCTCCAGCCACTCCTCAAAGAGGGGACTTATCGCCGCAATTGGGGCGTGCCCAGCGCTGGGTTGCGACAATCGCACTCTCCATGCCGCCATGAGATCCTGCCGGAGCTCTGTCCGCCGTGCCGCGATTTCTCGCGGCAACGGAGTTACGCCCCGGCGTCCTGCCTCCTCGCGCCACTCCCAGATGTGCGCGATGAATGCAAATGCTTGACTTGTTGTTGAAAATATCAAAATCACTATGTGTTTGCTTATAATATTTTAGGATTTGTCATCACAACTGGACTTTGATAAAAATGGGACCCATCTGGAAATATGTCCTTTCAAATAAAAAATAAAAAATTCCAAATCGGTTTATAAATGACGAAGTACTGAGGTAAGAAACATTAAAAAAAAATACAACCGAATTGATAACCTCCTCCTTTTTTTGAAGTGGGTTAATAAGAAAGATTATAGATGAATCAAATTTTCAAACCATTTATTAATCAAACAACAATAGTATCGATCTGTACAGGTATAGGGTGAGCCTTTATAGTGAAATTAGGGAAGATATACAGCTTGGCGACGTCAAAGCGACGGCCGGTGCAGAACTGGTCATATTGCTCGTAGGCTAGTTTGGTCCCGACAAAGGACACTGCGAAGATACAAACAAGGAGGAGCGCACAGACTGTGGGACATAGGATGGCACCCAGCTTGCTCGCGCGGTCCGTTCGGATCGACCCTATCTCGGAGTCGGTTATGCTTTGTCTTGCTGATGCTTTTGTCATTGCTGTGAAAAAGAAAGAATTCATATATGTACTTTTCGAGTTTATCTTAAGCATTGTTGACATCGGTGAAGGAAGACATCGTGAGGAAACCTGGATTTATAGTTAACTAGCAGGTGCCCGCGGCTTCGCCCGCGTGTATGTCAATACTTCCCTATCTGAATCACATTTGACTCATAATTTCATGGGTTTTAATTTTTTGCGCGGAACCCTAATTATTTTTAAAATCGGTCCAGCCGTTTCGGAGATTAGCTGGAATAAACAGACAGACAGAAAGACAAAAATGTTAAAAATTGTTTTTTAGTTTTTAGTTATTTAGTAAAAAGCTGTTATTTTGACATTACAAACAGACACTTAAATTTTATTTATTTGTGTACGTCTGAAATCGCCAAATTGTCTTGAGCAAGCGTGGTCATTAATGCTCGTGTCTCCTCTGTATGAGAAGAGGCCTTTGGCCTGCAGAGGGACAATACTAGCCTGGTATTTTTATTTATGACTAGCTGTGCCCCGCGACTTCGTTCGCGTGGATGTCGTAAGATACACAATATACTAAAATAACAGCCACATTTTAACAAAACTCCCTCGACCCCCGACCCATCGCCAACCGTCGCGTTGAATCGCCCGCCCGCGCTATTACTTCGTTTTCGCTTAGTGTTCTTTCTGACTTTTTCTTTTTGCTCGGCTCCTAAGGGTCGTAGTGTGATGTTAAATAGCCTATAACTATCCTCGAGAATTGGGCTACCAAATGCAAAAAGAATTTTTTCAAATCCGACTTTTTGTTCATAATTTCATGGGTTTTATTTTTTTTGCGCGGAACCCTAATTATTTTTATAAAATAATAGTAGACTAAGTTACCCGCCGTAACATCAGCTATCTACCAGTGAAAGTCCCGTCAACATTGGTCCAGCCGTTTCGGAGATTAGCCGAAACAAACAGACACAAAAATGTTAAAAATTGTTTTTTGTTATAAGTACTGTATACGGATATACTTTCATATGCATTTAGTAAAAAGCTATTATTTTGACATCATGCTTTGCATGGGACAATAATAGGCTGGTATTTTTATTTATGATACAGTAGTTTCTATTCCCTTTAATATAAGGACTTTCATGTGTCCTGTCCTGTTAACGAAGGGCGGTAAAGGAATGGAAGTTTAATACCTTGATAAAGAGCTATTGTATTTTGTGGAAGAACCAATTTCTGATGCTAAGCATCGTTCCTGTTTCCAGCTGGAAGAATATAAATGCCAGTGATAGGCCATAATATGTGGATCATATGATAGTTGTTTGTGAAGTTTCTCGGTTATTGATGGGTATGTGATCCTCGTGGGTCGCACAAGAGTGGATGATAAGGTAGGTAATTAATTAATTGTGTCTCATTCGTAACAAATTTCAACGTCTTAGGATACAATCAAATAAAATGTCTAACATAATATACAAGGTGTAACATAATTAACGCACAACCTCTTAAGGGGTCATTGTACTCATCATTATGAACAACTTTTACTATGGGACCAAACCTGAAATCGCGAAAAAAGATCAGCTGCTCCGTACATTTATGTTCGCATAACTCGTCAAAATGTAGGGAACAGCTGATTTTTTTTCGCGATTTCAGGTTTGGTCCCATAGTAAAAGTTGTTCATAATGATGAGTACAATGACCTCTTAAGAGGTTGTGCGTTATTTATGTTACATCTTTGTATATGTCATGCCTGTTTCTCCAAAGGATTAGGAATAGGTGTACCGACAGGACACCAGCATTTCGATAGATATATAAAGTCCAATTTTAGTAAGCGCAAATATTTTAAGGATTTTATCTACCTATAAAACTAAACAACTTTTCCCAATAACATGGGTCAAAATGTGAATAAAAAACGCGATACTAAACCAGTCAGCTGAGCGCACAATTTATATGGACAGTCCAAAAAAAAAATGTTAATTGGAGAAAGTTATAGCAGTTTTATGAGTAGATAAACCCCTTAAAATATTTGCGCTTACTAAAATTATACCTTATATTTAAATCCCATGTAATAGGGGCAAAAGCCTATTGCCATCAACCGGGCACAAATCTAAACTCCGGGCTGCTATTGAGAAATCCGTGATGGAAAACCCAATAACCCGACCTGGGAATCGAAATCTGGACCTCACGCTCAGCAGTAGCGCTTGCGACTACTTTGCCAACGAGGCAGTTAATTACCTGTAATTTTTATAGGCAAAGTAAATTAAAAACAACACGAAGAAGACACGTGTATAACTATTAGGTATAATATTATCAATAACTATACATACCTACTTTTTAGGTACCTCTTAAGAAGTAAATTTTTAGTTAATTAATGTTTATATCTAATTAAAAAAACATTTTCATGAAAAAAATACGTTTGTACAAAAATGACAATGTCACTGTTCTTTTATTTATTTTTATTTTACAGGCAACTATTCTTGCAGAGGTTTTATTAATAGATGTTAGAGTTTTGATTAGAAACTATTCCATCACTCCCTGTAAAGCTTTGGTTTTTTAAAGCCGCGTTGACACGATCAAAGTGTGCTCGGATACTCGGACGCAGCTTGTGTTGTGGCAACTGTTAATCCGAGCGCACTCGGATGACGGTGTCCGATCTGTGTAGACTCGGATCGCATCCTACAGTACAGTCACGAGCTAACTCGTTTATGAGTAGTGAAACAAAATGGCGGCTAATAATAATTTAGCAACAAATCCGTCATTTTTCGATCTTGACAGTGAAGAAAAGGTAAAATAATGAAGAAAATGATCCAAGTTAACTATGTCGGTGTCAACTCTTATCCTTGTATATTATTAACTAGCTTACTCATATGCGCCCACTCGAACCGAGTGTACTCTGATCTAGGCGTGGCCGCGTGGGCAAAGTGTATAATTTTTGCGATTGGAACATTTGCATCTGGCTCACTAAAATGATCCGGAACACTGATATGTATATTTCATTTGGATCATCGACTCAAAGGATATAACATACAGAATGTTACTTGTTAGTGCAGACATTTTATGCAAAAAACGACCTTATAGTATTTTATATGTAAGCGCCTTAATGTTAATTTTTACGTGCATGCATAACGACACCGAAAAACTTTGAGTATGAGTGATACACATCTCATTTGGTATCTCTTTCTGACTTGTATAGATTGTAATATGTCACCCGCTCACTCGCGACTCGCGAATCAGCCGATCTATTCTGTAAACATCACACCGTGAGCACTTAGGTGAAGTGAGTTTGAAGTGAACTCAATCCCTAGTAGAGTAAGGTGGGATGACAGTTCACATCACGCTCACTTCACCTAAATTTTCACGGTGGGATCTTTACAGAATAGCACCACAGTAGTAAAGTAACTTAATGTGCCTCAGTCTCCCTCTCTCGCTCACTGCTCAATCTCCTCGCAAGCGACGCGTCGCGCGCGGGAAGAGCACAGAGCAATGTAAAAGTAACGTTTCAGATCCAAATGATGCGTTTGAAACGTTGTTACTGAACCAATCTTTTGAATCACTTCAATGATCCGGAACAGTGAGTCGGTTCCGTAGAGTTACACACGCCTTCTCTGATCATGTCAAAGCGGCGCGCCGCTTTCGTACGCCGCGGCGTATGAAAGCAGTGAACGGTCACACAATAATGGCTGTCAAATAAAGAGCGTTGTTTGACGCCTTAAATTAATGTCAAATACTGGTGAAGATGACAGATTTTTATGACGGTCGTTATAATATGACGGAACTGCTTTCCGAGGAAACCAAAGCTTAATCCAAGGTTATCAGAAGCCTGTCAGTATGTTTGGCTCAAAATTATATTAAGGTAAGTTTCGTTTCGATCAGTGCCGAGAACGAAGTTTTTCTTCTCTGTGACTTATCTGCCATGGTTAGGTTAGGTTAACTGAGAGTTAAGGCATAGCAGTTATGGGCGGATTTTACCAATGAAACTGAGCGCGATCAGCACGGCGTAATAACAAGAAATGCGTTAAGAATGGCGTTCAAGAGCTGTCAGTGTCATCTTGTTGTGGAATATTGACACTGACAGCTCTTGAACGCAGTTTAACGGTACGTTCCGAATTGCACTGTAATTGAATTAGCGCGAGCGCGATAACGATGTCCCGTGAATCGTCATAGATGACGTCATGACATACGCCATTTTGCGATAACGCTGATCATGCCCTTGTTATCACCGTGAGCGTTGTCAAAAATGACAGTTGTGATGTTTTGTTTTAAGTCGCATCATATCTATAAAACGTGCCATTTACGAAATTGTGCTTCTGGCTACAGCCGCTACCTAACCAAAGAAGAAGAAGAAAGGAGTATGCCCACTTTTGGGCCTAAGCGTTACAGTCAACTGTTTTATTGTAAAATTATCGTCATTTTATCATAAAACTTAAACACGAAAATAAATCGAGTTTGCAATTGCAAAGCTGAGAAAAATGCATTTTATTGCATTTATTTACAAATCTCACTAGTTATGTATGGATATGTGGCTAAAAATACATTGTGTCAAGTTTTAAAATACATGTCATCATTTGTCAAACATGACCTAAAACTCAAATGTCAAATCATTCGCTATGTTGCGCTTGCACCGGTAAATGTGTTCTGTTGCGATATTCGTATTTTCTGTGATTTTACCAGCGACTTTAGCTTGTTTCTGGAATCTGACGAATCTTGCTCTCACGAACGAACTCGGCAAGCAATCTTGCATTATTATTGTAACTGCATTGTTGGCAGACGTACAGTAGGGTGTTGAGCACACACTATGTCCATAATCTGGTACTTAAGTAGGGCTAGGTGTCAAGACAATATTTAACTTCCTGCACACTTTCTTGATAAGATATTAATTGTTTATGAAGATGAGTGACAAAATAAATGAAATATAAAAAAAATGAGTTCCTTTTTATTTTCATTCTCAGTAGGTACTTATCCAGCTAAGTGCTAGATATATACATTTACTGTACAGTATAGACTTATAAACTCTTAGCCAGACTATTACAAACACAATATCATAAACCTAATTAATAAACAAATGTTTACAGGCAATTAACATTTGACATTGTTGCACTGTCCCTGTGATATTATTGATAGCATGATCTAGGTAGATACTACAAAAAATATGAGGTTTCGCTATAATCACACGTAAAACGAAATGCCTGTAACTAGTTTTTCATTACAAACCAGCTAAATAAGAGATTTTTGATTTCATCGTACCGTTGCTTGTCACTTAATGCATTTTCTAGCCTAACTTAGAAATAAATTCAAATTCAAAAATCTCATAAATGCAATTGCCAATTTCATTGAAATTAAGGGAGATTATACCTGGTGTATTTCTCTAAAAAATGACACCCATTTCATGACTGTAACAGGTAGGCCCAAGGATGTAGGGAAAATGGGCTTTGTCCTTACTTACTTTTTTAAGGTACATACAGGAGGCCCAAAAAAAAACTATCTCCTTTGGCACACATATAGTTTACTAGCTTCCACCCGCGTTTTCGTCCGCGTAAAATTTCTTGTTTCCCTGACCCACCCCGTCGCATCGCATCGCCTGCCCGCACTGTTACTTCGTTTTCGCTTAGCGCTCGTTCTTCCTTTTTTTTTTGTTTTTGCTCGGTTTCTAAGGGTCCTAGCGTAATGTTACATACCTATAGCCTTTCTCATGAATTGGACTTTATAATGCAAAAAGAATTTTTTAAATCCGACTGCTAGTGACAGAGATTAGCGCGTTCAAACAGTCTATAAAAATAAAATGTGTAGGTAACTAATAGACTAAGCGTATTTATCTTACTTTAAGCATTTTTATACCCGTCGTATTTTCTAAACGAAAGGTCCGAATTGAATAAATCAAAAAGGAATTTACATATAGGTACTTAATCAACCTTGATGATGAAACTATTTATTTGGATAAGGATTAATACCATGTTTATGAAAACACCTTCGCAAGTAATGCATTATTTTATAACAAATTTGATTACCATTAAAAATGTTATAGTGAGCCAGCCTTAAAAGATAGACATATGCTATCGTGGACTTTTTTGTAGAACTTTTTAAGCGGAACAATCCCGTCGTACCTGATTTTTGCGTAACTTTAACCGTTTACGCAGCGCACGCAACGGAAGCTCACAAAAGGAATAAATTTTCCCCGTTTTTGCAACATTTTTCATTGGTACTCCGCTCCTATTAGTCATAGCGTGATGTTATATAGCCTTTAGCCTTCCTGAGCTATCTGAGCCTTTCTGAGCTATCCAACACTAAAATAATTTTTCAATTCGAACCAGGAGTTCTTGAGATTAGCGCGTTCAACCAAACAAACTCTTCAGCTTTATAATATTAGTATAGATTACCTGGGTACAAAGGATACATTTTGTCCCGGTAGTACGTTTCCGTGGGATAATTTCCGACCTCCACGCGGGCGAAACCGCGGACAAAAGCTAGTTCTCTATTATTTCACAAAAATGTCTAAGCTTTGGAATGAGCGCATTGTATGCGTGGGCTTCCACTTGTTATTCAAGATGTTCCCGACTCTTAAAACTTTGTTTTAAAGCCCTTTTTATGGGAAAACTTGTTCAACTTGATCAAGAGCAAAATAAAATATCGTTTGATACCGTCTATTTATGGAGCGAATTATTACTTAATTAAATTACCAAAGTCCTTTTAGTAGAAAATCTAGTTAGGGAGAGTAACTGTTGATGAAAAAGGTGTATTCTGCAAAAAAACCAATGTTATTTAAATTACTTTAAAAACTGGTTTGGCCCAGGAGAAACATATCTACAGGATTTTACAAATAGGTATGTGTATTCTTGTCTTTCACTCTAATCTTCTTGGGCTAGAATAATAATAATAATAACTCCACCGCTGTATCACTACGTTGAGGTCGTGGTGGAGCTTGCGCGCTCCAAACTCTAGGTCTATGCCGGTAGAATTTACTTTGCCGGAACTGGTCTAGGATGAGGAACTAGACCAAAAGAGATACAGAAACCTGCAGGACAGCACGTGGCGAGCTGTTGGGCAGTAGTACCCCCAAGGATCCTATCTCCCGGGGGAAGTCTTGTTCCCTTATCTCTGGCTTGACTTTATTGACCGGCTGGAGTGAACAGAGACGAGGAACAGAGCTCTCACTTTATTCTTGCCTTTTTTGGCCGGCTTGAGTGGAGATTTGCAAGAGCAAACGTGCTCGGAGGAAGGAAGTATCCCAGTAAGATGCTGGTAGGGATCTTGACCGTACTTCCGGGATTGTCCTGATACCCGTAGAATAGCTCTTCTCAGGCACCTCAAGAACTGTTGCCCCCTTGTCGCTACGCCACTGTGCTGGCGACCGTTTTCGGAGGCCCATTATTGAGTGTGCAAGTCACCTCCTGCTATTTTATTCTTATATTATACAAAACATTGATCAGGCAGGTCATAACCAATCCACTATAGCCACCCAAACCCATAACCCAATATGTTTTGTTTCCATGTTCTGCAATAGTCCTGCACCAACCAGGGGTTGTCCTTGGGTGCACTTGCATAGAGCCAATAGCGATAATCGTCGGTTAAAACCCCCCAATACCACAACACTACACGGACACAACACGGACGGACGGACGGATGGACGATCCTATCAACACTTAAAATTGTCTAGAGGCCCCCTCTGCGAGAATCTTTGGCTCTTCGTACGCCTTCGAAAGGTCCGGGACCCTAGGGTCCCGAGATATGTCAAACACAAACCAAAATTTTAGCCATGGCGGCTAGTCTCAGCGGAGCCATCGACGTAGGAGATATGTCGACGTGTGTACACAAACCCCCCAGCTAGGTGGCGTAGAGTTGTGTGGAGGAGATATTATAGCGTACAAGTGTATGCACAGACACAGGTGCATTCTCTCTTCCCTCACTCTCGTAGTCCGATGGAACGGCAATTCGACACGATGGGAGGCGCAGGACCAACGGCTTAACGTGCCCGCACCATCAATTTTGGTTTTTCCATTCGGAATTTCTAGGCTAGAATAATATGCAATGGAAAAACGCAATTTTGTCAGTTTTTAGTGAAGTAAAGAAGTGTCGCAGTTAACTGCTGGACATACGGCACTCTCAAGGTCACAACGCCTATATTTGAAGTAATAAGCAAGAAGTTTTTAATACTCATTGTCTCTGTTTTTTGCCTGGTAGAATGTGTCTCTGTGGAACGTGTTACTTTATACAACGTTGTATCTGGACGTACGACACTAAATGAAAACGAGCACAATATTAGTCCATCGAAACATTTTAAAACACGAAGATTAGTAGATAATGGAAAATTAAAAACGTGCAGTTTTCAAACAAAATAAATAGCAGAATCAACTGCATAAAAAGTAAACACGCTTTATCTACGAAAAGTCACTGACTAACGGTGCGGTGCGGGGTGCGGGGCGCGGCGGCGGCAATGTTTACCTATTATTACGGACTCAGATCTACATCATGTTGAAAAATAAGAAAATGAAAAATAATTTCCTGTGGCTAAAGTATTCATTGGATTTGATTGATTTTTGTATACGGGTAAAGAACATGATTCTCTTTGTACACATTGTATAGTGGAACTTTATCTATGGTGGAACTGTATGTACTGTATCTGTGGTGGATCGTGTCATATTATCGTCAATATTATTATGTGGAACACAGAATAACTAAAAAGCAATTTTCAGCTAAATTTTTCTACTACTATCGAACGAATATATAAAGTCAGGAGCTTTTAGGATTTATAATAAAGTATAAGGTTTGTTTTCAACGAATAATGTTCATTTGAAAACTATTTTAATATAATTCTTCCGATTCTTCCATTGTTCACCTGAATTCGCAAGTGATCATGGTTAAATCAGAGTGTGAACTCTGACTAGCCACCTTTTCTTCGCCACAGTATTTTATTCAATTTTATTTAACTTTAATTATGTTATTACTTAATATTTTATTAATAACTATAGAAAACTTTATAATGACCAGTCAATACTTTAATAAGTTGATTTTAATCATTTAAAAAAAATACGTTATAGTACTCAGTCAAAAAATATTCACTATGTAAACAATTTTAGAAAAAAGAAAGTTAACTCTCACCGCATTGGTGTGATACCGGCCTTATAAGTAGATTTTTATTTACTTTTTCCAGCTAAGAGAAAATGCGATACATCCTCTACTTCCTAGTATACTCCTGCCTGGTCATCAGCCTGTTCGTCACGTTCCTGTACCTGATGACTGTGGTGGACCCTGGTCTACTGCAGCTCAGGGAGAAAGCAGCAAGGATGATGAAGACCAATGCTGAAGGTGTGCGCGTTGTTCTAGAGGAACTGGTAGGAACGCTGTTCATCGTGGATCTTTCTTTTTTTTCCCGTCCGATCCCAGGGTTGCCAACCGTACTGTAAAACCATAACCGTATCTTTTCTATCGCGCAGTCGAGTAAAAACAGTATAAATACTTTATTTCACCTTTATAATATACCTAATGATTACTGTTCAATTGTAGTTAAGTATCAAAAATTCTGTTTTTGAACCCCTAGTATAGAACCTTTTACTGATAAATTCTAGTTGAGTTTCATTGCATGTGGCGAGGACATCATTTTTAAAAAAATGTTTCGTAGCATTAAAAAACGACGCGAAACTATTAAGATTTCGAGTTTCGCAAAAGCTCTACAAACTAAGTAGGTACTAAACCAAAAAATACAATTTTTACTTCTACTCTTACTGTTCATTTTCCATTGTTTTCTAAAAATAAGTTGGCAACCCTATCCACTCAATCCATTTACTGGAGGAACCTATTATCCTACCATAAATATGGTGCTAGGCAGCAGTTCAGCTCGTAAGCGAATAAACACACTTCTGCCTTCTGTATCCATAACAATAACTTGCCTTTTTTGAAGTCGGCAAACTGAATATCGGCATCGTTCAGAATGCCGCACTTCAGTGGTCACAAAACCAGTATAAGCTGGCCTCTTACTTTATAATAACTCCGTACTACGCCAGGCCAGCTCAGTCTAGCCCTCAGTAGGCCGCTTCTCGCCGGTAATACTAGACTTTAGTTAGAAAATATTCTTATACCTATGTAGGTACAGTTACTTAGGTACTTATATTATGAATATTTTATAACTAGCGAACGAAGTCGCAGACACAAGTCCGCGACTTCGTTCGCGTGGATGTCGTAACACACCACAATATCAGTCTCCTTAGCCTTTTCCCCCTTTGCCTTTGTATGTTGGAGTCGGCTTCCAGTCTGACCGGATGCTGCTGAATACCAGTATTTTACATTAAGCGACTGCCTATCTGACCTCTACAACCCAGTTACTGGGTAATACGATACCCCTTGGTAAGACTGGTTGTCAGACTTTCGGGCTTCTGACGACCCGTAACGACTATTAAAGATCCAAGAATGACAGCCGGAACCAACGGCTTAACGTGCTTTCCGAGGCACGGAAAGGTCTTGGTATGTAAAGATGGTCACCCATCCACGGACCAACCGCGGCCAGCGTAGCTTAACCTGATCGATCGACCCGTGCGGCTGTTATACTTAGCCATAAGCCCTTAGTCGTAAGACGCCACAATATACTAAAATAACATCCACATTTTTATAAACCGTCCCTGTATACTACGTTTGTAGTTTTCGTCTCAGCAGCCAAAATATAAAGAGAGTCAGCTGATCTATTCTGTAAACATCACACCGTGAACACTTACGTGAAGTGAGTTTGAAGTGAGCTCAATCCCTAGTAGAGTAAGATGGGATGACAGTTCACATCACGCTCACTTCACCTAAATTCTTACGGTGGGATCTCTGGTGATACGGGAGCAAGCGACGTACAGCTGTTCGTGTGAGAAGCAGCTTATCCTGAGGTCGAGACCCGCAGCCTTCAGTAGCAATTTCGCATTGCTTGAGAAGTTTCTCATTTTTAGTGAATTAATGACCGCCTGCGTCCTCATATATGCATTGCATATTACCTAATAGCACAATACTGATACACTGACTGTTGCATTCTTACAGATTATTCCTGGTGAACAGCTATCACTAAAATAATATAACAGTAGATTGTCAACACACGGGATTCCTCATTAACAGTCGCCTAACCATATATATTTATTTTTATTATAATCATAGATAACAGAAGAGGCCGAAACTTAATGTTTTTCTGTGTACGTTCGTTCTATCACATAATAGTATTAAAAAATGTAAAATAATATAAGCACAAAATATATCAACTGTTGGGAATCGAATTAAGGTTTGCAAAACAGTCGCCGAACCGCTAAATATTTGCTTTGTTGAAAGTGGACTAAAATAGCTGTTCTTGTATATTTCATGATTGACTGCTTAGAGGTATGATATGATAACCATCACGCTATACTTTAAAGGACCTAAGCAGTCAATCATCATGACATATTATACAGGGTCGATTTTTGAGATGGGGCAATAAGGGCAGGTACCTTACCCGTTGCCACTAAAGATAAGTTGCTTAGGAGACTTCCCTTAAATTTTTGAAACATTTTGATCTGCATTCACAGATTTTGAAAAAACAATAAACTCAGCAAGAAAATGGTCAATTTTCACAAATGCTTTTTTTTAATATCCTTTTCTTATAAGGATCAAAAAACTCTATCGAACTAACTGAGGTTTGAGTACTAGAAATATCAGAAATCGCAAAAAGAAAATCGCTGGACTGGTCTGGATAGAAAACGAATATAGCAGATAGTTTCATATTTAAATCTGCAACTATCTGCAATATTCTATACTTTTGGCTCGTCTTTTTACAATGTTCAGTAAACCATAGAAAGATAGGAACATAAAGCAATATTACTCATCCTCCATTTTTTTTTTTTTTTTAATTTATTTATTTACTGATAATATAATACATAGGTGTCACTTACTTCTAAACTCGCCAAACTTTTACGTTTGATGGCGAGAGGCGCTCTTTTATAACAAAACAATATACCACCTTACTTACATACCTATTACTTAAATATTATGCTGTTAAGGTTTACAGAACTAAATACATTTATAAGATAATGATATAATATGATACAACCGAACTAAATACATTTATAAGATAATGATATAATATGATACAACCGAACTAAATACATTTATAAGATATAAATGTATTTAGCTCTGTTTGCCATCCTGTATAATGTTTTTTAACTTCGTCTTCAGTGATCCTTTACTAATTTTAACTTCTTCTCTTAATACATCTATTTTGTTAAATACTTTAGGTACCAAATACTTCGATGTCCTCTTACCATAATAATTTGTTATCTGTGGTTGAACCAGTTTATTCTCTCTAACCCTACGTGTGTTGTACTTGTTTTTAACATTAACTTTATATTTATCATTGTAATAATATTCCAGACCTACCAAATAATCAATTTTTTTTCTATGGGTATAATTTTACAGATGGGAAATAACTTATCATATTCTTTGTTGCACTTATCTTTAACATTTTTACTGACCAGAAACTTTATAAGTCTTATTTGTATGTCTTTAATATCTCTTAAATATGTAACAAAGGTTCGCCCGTACACAAGGAGTCCATAGCTCATTAGCGAGTCAGCTAGTGCAAAATACACCACTCTTAATGTCTGTTTGTTTAATACATTTTTTAATTGGTAAAACTTACTTAGCACACCGATCTTAACCTATTGCAAATGTCATTTACATGTAATCTCCAGTTAAAGTTCTTATCTATTGTTAGACTTAAATATTTAAATTTATCTACGTCGTCCAATTTTGCACAGTTACAGTTACATTTATTTCGATGCAAACATTCGTAGGTATGTCCTATCACTGTGAGGTATTCATTATTTACAGATTTAGCATTTCGATTATATGGCGAGTGTATATGCATACATTTAGTTTTTGAAAGATTTAACATAATTCCATTGTCGTGTGCCCATTTGCTAATATTTTCAAAGGCATCTTGTATACACTTTTGTGCCTCAGCTATATCTTTAGAGGCATAAACAAGACACATATCGTCAGCGTACATGAAAACTTCACAATTACGTACGACATTTGACACACTGTTCACATGCATTATATATCCTACTGGGCCATAAACCGATCCAGTAGGAACACCCAGATCGACATCCGCTTCTTTCCCAGCTACACCGGAGATAATTGTGCTTATTTTCCTATTCGTGAGGTAGTTTTTAAACCAATTATTTGTGGGACCGCGTATTCCGCATTCGTCCATTGCCTGTAATAAGATCTCATGGTCTAAAGTGTCAAATGCTTTTTTATAATCACTGAATAGTGCTATAACTTGTTTGCCAGAATCTAAGCAGTCATTTATATAATCTGAAAATCCTACCAAAGCAGAGACAGTGTTGGGCCCTCTCCGGAAGCCGTGCTGAGTGTCACACAATATGTTGTGTTGTTCTAAGAACGCGCTAATCTGTCCTACAATAATTTTTTCGGTTATTTTATCTATAACAGATAATATTGCGATAGGCCTATAATTACCGTATTCTAAATGACTTCCTGATTTGACTATAGGACGTATAATTGCATTTTTTAATTGGTCTGGATAAATACCGCTAGATAAGGACATATTCACTAATGCAGCTAGAACAAGACTTATTTGCTTACGTAAGTATATAATGTCTTTCACCCGTATTCCATCTGAACCGGGTGCTTTTTCACAGGATAATGTTCTTATGACCTTGTCCATCTCTGACGCGGTCACATTGTTATATCTATAGCTTACATCACTTGGCTTTACATAGTCATTTCTATTTAAAAACTTCAAGTTACATACATGTTTAATTCCCTTTATTTCCTCCGTAAACGTTTTAGAGAAGTTTGTACAAATCTGTTCTATACAATCTGTTTTCCCTAAATGCCTTAAAATAACATCGTCCAAGCTAGTTTTGTTTTGGCCCAACCATATGTTTATATTTGCCCATATTTTCCTAAAATCCCCATTACATTTTACAATTTGTTCCTGTCTATATTTATTTTTTGCCATATTTGTTAATTTATTTACTTTATTTCTATATTTTGTAGTCTAATCGCTTGTTCATATTCTTTGGATCCGCTTTCCAAACTCTAAATAAATAATCCCTTCGCAATAACATTTTATATAAATAGCTATCTATCCATGGTTGCCTTATTACCTTCTTATTATTTGGGCTAATTCTAATTGTACTTTCCTTGTAAATGCGATCAAATACACTACTCATCGTCTGATACAATAATACCGGACACGTTATTGTTGTTAACTGGGCCCAATCATATTCATCCAGCTTTTGCTTAACCATAGTAAATAGCGTGATAGTTTATAGCCTTATGGACTGACCAGACTTATAGGGAATATCAATGCAAAATTTGAACAAAATCTATCCGTGGTGAATCATTGCATGATGCTGGAACATACATTCAGACAAACAGATAAAAATTCTAAAAACTATATTTTCGGCTTTATAATCGTTCCCAGAACTTTTTCAAAAATATTCCATGTACAGTTTTGACTTCGCTACGATGTTATTATATGTATAGAATTATAGATAACCGAACTTAAAAAAAACTATCTTTTCTTTTGCAGCCTTCAGAGATGTACGTTGACTTCTCCGAGCTTTGGAACAGATCCAGTAACATAGTAGTTATAAACTAGATTTTATTATGTATCTCAATCTGATATACCTATTAATATTTACGTGGAAATAAACTTTTTGATAGAAAACTCTTCTTTTGTCCCTCGCAGAGCTGCAGCGCTGTGCTGTCGCGCGGTTGATGGCTAATAATCTAATTTGAAAGAGCCTTAAAAGGGTTCATTCCCCAGGACACCACTGAAATCGACACCACTGGTGGTGTTGTGGGGAATGACAGAAATCACTATTCCCCGCGACACCTCCGACTTTTACGGCCGAACCCAATAACCTATTTATCACCAGTTTTGGCATACTGGAGATAGACAATCCTATCTATGTATGGTTTTAACGTCCCAATAATTTATATGAGATAATGGAATCTTACCGGCCTGACATAAGGACAGATAGAATTATACTGTCAACCATCAATAGCGATCTGTATTTTACTGAAAATAGGCTATTGGGTTTGCCGTTAGTGATGTCCAGCTAATTTATATTCATAACAATATGATGATGTTCTACAGGGTAAAAATTGTTTTGGAAAGAAGTTTTTTAACGCGGCTTGCGGTAGGATTGTAGCATGCCCGTTTTAAAGGTCCTGCGCTCACTGGTGGCACGTCACGGAACGGCAGGAAAGAAAAATAAAGAAACAAAAAAATATTGTTTAATCTGCACAAACTAAACGCACATTACAAAAAAAAAGACAAAATACACATACAAAGTATCCAAAAGCCTCATATTCAATCCGTATAAACGTCACGCCTGTATTCCCCGCAGGGTTAGGCAGAGGTGTACCTATAGTACACCTACATTTCGCCAGTTATGTTTAAGTCCCATGTAATAGGGGGCGAGCCTATTGCCATCAACCGGGCATAAATCCAGACTCCGGGTTGCCACTGAGAAATTCCAGATGGAAAAACACAATAACACTTTGCTCGACATGGGAATCGAACCCAGGACCTCATGCTCAGCAGCGGCGTTTGGGACCACTAGACTAAAATGATAACAATTCATTTATTTATTCAAGTAACAAGGACTCATTAATATACACAAAATTCAATAAATAAATAACACAAATGATACATTAAACACACACAAAACATTCCAACACAACACAAAATACAGGTACAGTATAGCCTTGTATTCATTAGGCAACAATTGTTGATAAACTGTTTATGACGTGTTTATCACCAAGTTTACCGTAAACACTGTTTCTAAAACACGGGCATCCACACTTGTCAGTTGCTGCTAGGATGTAGCCCGAGGAGGTAGTGAAGCTCTGTACTGCTTACATAATAATTCATAAGAGTGCTACTAGATAAAAAAAAACGAAAACTTGGTAGATTCGGAATTAGGTATCTCTTAAATAGAAGTTACGTACTTCATGACCTTCGTGAATTTGATGGGTCTTTTGACTTTTGCTTATAAACAAGATGTTTCGGTTTGCTCTCCATTCGATTGGGGAGCACGGCAACATGTTTCATAAACAATGTTTCATCACATTTGTTTATGAACTGTTTATAAACTGTTTCTAGAGATGATGAAACACTGTTTATAAACTGTTTAAAAACAGTGTTTATCAACAAATTCTTCCTAATGAATTCAAGGCACAATCTGTCACAATTATATTGACAGCCGACGACTGTAGATGACGCGCAAGTCACTGCAACGTCTTATATAAGGGCAGTCGAGTCTGTCGGCTATGATCATCACGCTGTTGGAGTTGCCACGCACCCTGCGCACCAGGGAGGTGCTCCGCTTACGCATCGTTACATAAAAGCAGTCAACGCTAGCGACGGCGAACATACCCGAGGCACTACAGTGTCGCGGCAGCCCCATCAACACTCTGAATGCGTTGCTATATTGGACGCGGACAAACAATCCGTATAAAATTGAAAAATATCATGGGTCCTTCAGCATCACTACATGCAAGCGCAGACAGACTGCAACGATACCGCGGTATCGTTAGCCCCTTTGTACACATGTTTTTCTTGCCGTGAAAAACTACGGTTTATTCGCCGTGTGTAGGCATGGTCGTCAGTGTTGTATGGATCACCCGTGTGGATCACTATGGAAGCATGTTGTCAGACATGTTTTTTCTATGGCGCGGTTTATACGCCGTACCGTAAAGAAACCGTGCTGTGTACAAAGGGCCTTAGGTATTTTTTTTTTGGATGGGATATCATTAAATATCTTCTCCCGCTCTGGGCGGAGCAGGAGGGCATGTCAGACTTTTACTGACTAAAACCCACCCGTGTTCCTTCAGTTGCCTGAGCCGAGGGGCCACGGTAACTCTTTCGAATATCCCGCAACCCCAGCTGGCATTGGCCCTAGCGGACCTCGTCAATAGTGTTGACACCACTTAGAGGCGCGCGTGGAACACAACGCGCCGTCGACTCGGGCCTGGTCCTTACCGGACGGCGAGCTACCCATTGCTCGCCGTCCGCAAACCTGCGCCTACGGTGGCCGGGAATCGGCTGCCAATTCCCGATGCCCAGGGCGTCTCCTGCGGCGACTAGGGGCGTGAGGGCGCAAAGCTTGCCTCTCCCTCACGCGTCCCGCCTCCTCCGTCGCGAGGATTACTGCCTCACAGAAGGAGGTGATGGCTTCTCATTTACTCTCGCTCCGTACCATGGCCTGGACCAGGGCCGGACGCGAGAGATCGCCGCCGCCGATCACTTCCGCGAGGACACGGCGGTGCTCCGCCCAAGCCGGGCAGACCTCCACCGTATGCTCCACCGTGTCTTCCGGGCGATCCACACAGTTGTGACACCCGGGCGTTTCCTCCCACCTTATCTGGAACAGGTACCTCCCGAAGCACTCGTGTCCAGTGAGGACCTGCGTCAGGGGAAGGTGAGGACGCCGTGGCGCCTCTCCAGCCACTCCTCAAAGACGGGACTTATCACCGCAATTGTGGCGTGCCCAAGGCCTTAGGCATGCTGCGATGTCCTTAAGCATTATCATTGAGATTTAAATTTTATTGTCATACTATTAAGTTCTATTCCTATTCATCGCATAGAAATCCCTTGCCGTGCCGTGTCACCAGTGCAGTGGGCACAGGCCCTTAGGCTAAGGCTGCGGCCCTAGCAATAGAATGGCTAAGGCTGAATATAGATTGACTCTTCTTGTCTTAACTCTAGATTGTCTCCGGTTATTCTTTTAGTCTGTTAAACTATCACGTCACTGCAATAAGTTACTGTCAAAAGTGACAATTCAAACCTATTTGATACTATATTTTTGTATATTTAATAATGAATTTATAAAATACATAAAACCAGTGGTGTAACATCTTTCCAGGTAAGCGATGCGCGACGAGTCGTTTGCGGAAGCAATGTAAAACTCACTGACCTGTGTCTTTTGAACGTAATGTAAAAGGGTAACAGGTTGCAAAGTGTAATCTTATATCTTTTAGGGTTTTGTACCAAAATGCTAAAAAAACCGGCTAAGTGCGTGTGGGACATGCACATTGAAGGGTTTCGTAGTTGGGATGAATTTATCCCAAGAACAAACTTAACATTGTAGTTGAAAAACATGTTCCCAGGGGCGTAGCTTTCATATAACCCGTAATAGTCGACCAACTTAGGTCGACTATTGCTCGTAAACTTGTAAAGCCTACTTAGCTGTGATAGTTTTCCTTTTAATTTCGTTGTATATACTACTACCGTGAATTTTTTCTCAAACCCGTAATATTTTTGCAACACCTATCCAACAATACCCCACACCATGAGGTAGGCGGGAAAAAATAAAACATCCCCGCTTTACTTGTACAGGAGGTACTCTAATTTTTTTTTTCATGCCTTCATGCCAAATAATAGCTTTTTAAGTAACTAAGAGTCTCTGAGCTAAGCTGCGGACGGACGGACATGGCGAAACTATAAGGGTTCCTTGTTGACTACGGAACCTTAAGGGGGAAGCGCTAAAGTAGCCCGCGAAATTCAAATTTGCTTACGATTTTTGCAATTTGCAGCTCAGTGTCTGAGTGTATGTTGATTAAAGTATAATTCGTGACCGTAACAAATATGTATTAAGAGAATTATAATCATTGGAATCAGTAATACGTACAACTCCTTAGGTTAGTATAATCCTCAGATGTCAAGATTTCATGAAAAAATCAATCAATAGAATTACTTGATCTTAAAGAGTTGTATTGATGACTTTAATGATTATAATTCTGTAAACACATATTTGTTACGGTCGGGAATCATACTTTAGTCAATATACAAACTAATACTGACCTGCAAATCGCAAAAAACCTAAGAATATTTGAGTTTCGCGGGCTACCCTGGCGGTTTCGCCTTCAAAAGGAACCCTTATGGTGCGACTTTGTCTGCTTTCAACACCTGCTTATTTCATAAATTGCTTAGGTATGCTTGAAAATAATCCTAAATAATGCTGAGCGTAGGTCCTGGGTTCGATCCCTAGGTCATGCAAAGTGTCATTGG
Source organism: Fissipunctia ypsillon (assembly GCA_947568875.1). NCBI lineage: Eukaryota > Metazoa > Arthropoda > Insecta > Lepidoptera > Noctuidae > Fissipunctia > Fissipunctia ypsillon. The sequence continues at coordinate 22,898,905 of OX387649.1, forward strand.
ATTTTTAACCGACGAAAAAAAAGGAGGAGGTTCTCAAGTCGACGCATTATTTTTTTTTACTGTATAATCACACATAACTTTTTACAGAATAGTCCGATTTGATCAACTCGTGTTGCATTCAGGAGGGTTACCTCGAAGTTGGTCCCATGAAAAATTTATTGACTTTGCTTGAGTAGTTTTTGAGTTAGCTTCAATAATACGTATTTTTTCCACTTAGTTTACATATTACGTGGATGATGTTATAATAACTTCCTGTCACTGTAATTTACACAGCACGTAGTGGTATTCGAATTTGTGTGGGGTTAGGTACTACAATTATATAAACATCGAAAAATTAAAACTTTAAAAAAAAAAAAAAAAAAAACAACCGACTTCCAAAAAAACACTACAAAGTGGAAAATAACTTTAATTTCAGAAGTCGGGGGCAAAAACGAAAATACAAAACCAAAGACACTGACCTCCGAAATTAAAGTTTATTACTTTTCACTTCGTAGTGTTTTGCTGGAAGTCGGTTGTTTTTTTTTTTTGTAATTCTATTAAGAATTTCTCACAGGATTTGTGCTCGGTATTAAACATATCAATATACTTGTGCCCAATTTCAAACCCCTATGGGACTTGAGCTGAGGCCTCATTAGTGCGTTGCGTTGCGTCGTCGCAACGGATCAACGCATTGTACGCCACACCTGCGTTGCGACGACGCACGACGCAACGCAAGAGGGCGACGCACGCCGTCGCAGCGCAGCGTCTCAGTGTGGAGTTTGCCCCTCTAGCAGTGGAACACTGTCCGTCGTCGCACTGGAGTTCCGATAGCGCAGCGCATCACCCTCCCCCCGCTTCATCTCTCGTCCGTCGATCCGTTGAAACTGTCACTAAAAATATGCATGTAAAACGACGCAGCGTTGACGCTGCGACGACGCAACGCAACGCAACGCACTAATGAGACCTCAGCTTTACATATAACTGGCGAAATGTGGATGCTCTACACGCTTCTGCCTAACCCTTCGAGGAATATAGGCATAATGTTATATTACATTAGGCACTCCCATTTTGCTTTCCTAAAATATAATTGAACACTCTTTTAGTGAACCTCAAATAATTCCTATTTTGGAGTCCTAAAAAAGTATTTTAAGGACTCCAAAATAGGAATTATTTATATTTTTTGTGTCTCGATGGCGTCCCGCAGTGTTAATTTAAAAAAAAAAGCGTACCGCTATGACGTGTGACTTTGACTCTAGGGCATAACTGTGGCCCAAACCGAGACAAATGTTTCAACTGCCCGCCGTGTCGCGACCACACACCCGACACAAATGTTTCAACTGCCCGCCGTGTCGCGACCACACACCCGACACAAATGTTTCAACTGCCCGCCGTGTCGCGACCACACACCCGAGACAAATGTTTCAACTGCCCGCCGTGTCGCGACCACACACCCGACACAAATGTTTCAACTGCCCGCCGTGTCGCGACCACACACCCGATGTCGTATTCCCTCAGTACCTAACTAATGGCGATAAATACGCTTACTTGCGGAACTGATGTGTGGATTTAACGTTGGTCTCAATTTGGGCCAAAGTTATGCCCTAGAGTCAAAATAATCCGCGATGACGGTACATCATTGGAACCTTCCAATAATGTACCGTCATTGCGGGTTATAATAAGTTTTTAGAGGATCACTTGAATATTTCCCGCTAAATAATGTTATTGAATAAGTTTCCCTAGTCTAACTCTACCTAGGTTATAGCTAGTAATATTGTATCTCACTTCCCTAGCAGGATGGGAAAGGGTCGAGCGATCCTTGTAGTGGGCTGCGTAATAACACTTGCGGTATTCGGAGTAATGTGCTATCTCATGACGAAAGTTAATCCACCGCCACTGCCTGCGATCCAAGAAAACAGTAAACACGACCCGGTAACAGGATCCTTATTAATCTATACAATCTATCTATACCTACATATAATATATAATTACTTGTCCTGACTGACTGATTCATCAACGCAGAACCTAAACCGCTGTGGCTACAAACTTGAAACTTAGGCAGTTGATGACTTTTATGATTTAAATGGGTATACATTAAGGAAGGCTTTTGGAAATTCGACCTCTAAGGTGGTGAAAAGGGGAATTTCGTTTGTATAAAAAAATCTTATTTCTTGAGTTCAAAAACTTGAAACGTGGCACCAATACTATATAAGTAAATTATGAAGGTTGTCATTTTTTGGTTTTCTAAACTAACCCTTAAAGGGGGATTGGGGGGTGTCAAAGTTTGTATGGACGAATTTTAACGCGCGGTCCGATTAGCCCGAAACTCATTATTTATACTTAAGACCGAAAATAAAGAATTACGGGTATAAGTATATGTGTATCAAGCTATACATTTCCAGTATAAGCGGACCTCATAACTAGGCTATATTATTTCGCTATTAGTAAAGCGTATTGCGTCATAAGCTATACCTAACTATATAGCATGACGTTCACACTATACGCAATATCGTCTATTATACAGAGCAAGTTATTTGACAGCAATTCGTCATAAAGTGCACACTGGATTTGGTACAATGGAATTGGTACTCACTAACGTGGATAGCTTATCAAGCGATGATGATGATATGGAATTTGACTACAGCGTCATTCATTTTGAAAAAGAAAAAAATAACCGGATAATCGTACGATATATAGCACTGAGAAGTTTATCACGTACAGCAAGCCAATACTTTATAGCATAGCGTTGTGTGAACGTGTCCATGTAAAATGTACGCTGAGCGATACTATTGTGTTAGACAATATATGCTATATTGTATAGCACAACAGTTAGTAGTATAAAACTGTTTGTTACTCCATCATGAACTGATTCTGATAATAATGCTCTAAGACTTAATGCTTAGAATACATTTAAAATTAATCATCTTAATCTATCAGAAATCATTATAATTACTTCAGAAAATGGCAGAAATTTTGATGAAGGTTCGTCCGTTTTGGCATAACTAGGCCCTTCTAGTTTTAAAAATGGGTTATTAACCTGAATTATTAATTTAATAATGATAATTAATACATAATCAATACAACCATAACAACCAACCACACCATAATCATACCCATAACATCATAACCATAACCATAATCATAACAACCATATTATTAATTTTTTCAGCTATTAGACGAGCTTTTACGCGTAACGTTGGATCCACAAAAGACCGACAATGATACCAAAAGCTCACCGCTCCACACCTCACAAAAATCATATGGACAAAATGCTTCTGGCTTACGAAGAGACAATGTACCTGGAAACCATACAAGCCTTTTAAAATATTCGATACAAAGAGTCGTGCCTCCAGTTTGGCCAATTAACCCTGAGCCACCCAGTGTGGGAGTTGGATCTCCAGAAAATAGAGCTTTGAATGACGCAGGAAAAGATGGCGCCGAAAGTACTACATGCACTATAAACGATACCTTGTCAGTTATTAAAAGATCCGTTAATGATGTCAAACAACTTGGAGGTGACCTGAATTCTATTGTTTTAAAGATTATAGATGACAGTGGACAATTCAACATTGAAATTAAAATAGGCTTAAATAATACAATCGTAAAGAAAAAAAATGAAAACAGAGAAGATAAAATCCAATCGAAAGATAAATCTAAATACAGTATATCCTTGAAGACAAAAGACAATGATCAGTTAAAAACAACTAAACTAGGAAGAAATACAATAATAAGTGTAATGTCGAATGATTTTGTCACTGTTCTTGAATATGATGATCATCTAGAAGCAAAAAACAAAACAAAAAATAACAAGAACAAAACAAGTATACAACAACAACTTAACAATACCACAAAATATAACATGGAAAATAAGACTAAAGTAATGCCGATTTACAGAGATGTATTTAAGCCTATAGTGATATTTTATAACCAAACGAAATCCATTTATCATTCTAATACAAAAACCAAAAAAAATGAAAAAAGAGATTTATTAGAGAAATCAAATGACGCATGCAAAACGAATCATAACAGCTTTAAGACAGCAAATAATACAGCTTACAATATAACAACACAGACAGAAAAAGGGGACAAAAAAACTGGAAAAGGGGATTTATTAATGAAACCAAATGACGCAAGCGGCGGATGTAAAACGAATGTTAATAGCTCTAAGATAGCAAATAATACAGCTTACAATATAACACCACAGACAGAAAAAAGAGACAACAAAACTGAAAAAGTAAATTTATTTGAGAAACTAAATAACGCATGCAAAACGAATCATAACGACTTTAAGACATCAAATAATACAGCTTACATTGTAACAACACAGACCGGAAAAGGGGATGAAAAAACTGAAAAAGAGGATTTATTAGAGGTACCAAATGACGCAAACGACGAATGCAAAACAAATGTTAACAGCTTTAAGACAGCAAATAATACAGCTAACAATGTGATAACACAGACAGAAAAAGGTGACAACAAAACTGAGAAAGGGGATTTATTAGAGAAACCAAATGATGCAAGCGATGGATGCAAAACAAATGTTAACAGCCTTAAGACAGCAAATAATACAGCTAACAATGTGATAACACAGACAGAAAAAGGTGAAAACAAAACTGAGAAAGGGGATTTATTAGAGAAACCAAATGACGCAAGCGATGGATGCAAAACGAATGGACACAGCTCTAAGACAGCAAATACTACAGCTTACAATGTAATAACACAGACAGAAAAAGGAGACAACAAAAGTGGAAAAGTAAATTTATTTGAGAAACTAAATGACGCAAGCAAAACGAATCATAACAGCTTTAAGACAGCAAATAATACAGCTTACAATGTAATAACACAAACAGAAAAAGGGGACAAAAAAACTGAAAAAGGGGATTTATTAATGAAACCAAATGACGCAAGCGGCGGATGCAAAACGAATGTTAATAGCTCTAAGACAGCAAATAATACAGCTTACAATGGAATAACACAGACAGAAAAAGGAGACAACAAAAGTGGAAAAGTAAATTTATTTGAGAAACTAAATGACGCAAACAAAACGAATCATAACAGCTTTTATACAGCAAATGATACAGCTTACATTGTAACAACACAGACAGAAAAAGGAGACATCAAAACTGAAAAAGGTAATTTATTAGAGAAACCAAATGACGCAAGCGGCGGATGCAAAACGAATGTTAATAGCTCTAAGACAGCAAATAATACAGCTTACAATGGAATAACACAGACAGAAAAAGGAGACAACAAAACTGAAAAGGGAAATTTATTTGAAAAACTAAATGACTCATTCAAAACAAATCATAACAGTTTTAAGACAGCAAATAATACAGCTTACAATTTAACAACACAGACAGAAAAAGCAACATTACAATCTGTCGTAACAACTAGAAACGAAAATACAACAGTTGAAGCAAAACATTCTACCATTTCAACAAAAACTTTAGATGAAACTTCAGAAGAGGTAGTTAATAAACGATAACAGTATTCGGAACGATAGGTACTCGTGATTTATTTGAATTTAAAAAACTTGTGCAAAGCTAAAACAGAATAACAATTTAAAATTTAAAATGTGGGAGGAAGTCTTTCCAATTCTATTCGCTTTTTCAATATCTCATGATATTTTAATCAATAGTGAATCAAATCAGATTCATATTACAATCAATCTGCCTAGCCATTTTCCAACTATGCTGAGGTCGGCTTGCAGTCTAACCGGATGCAGCAGACTTCTGACTAACTGTCTGTTTAAGATCTACGAATGACAGCCGGGACCAACGGCTTAACGTGCTTTCCGAGGCACGGAGAGGTCTCGATATGTTTTGGATGATCCATCCACGAACCGACCATGGCAAGCGGAGTTTAACCTTCGATCGACCCGTGCGGCCGTTATTATTTAGCCACGAGCCCCAGATTCATGGCACAATACTATGCAAATTTTTCAGATGAAACGATTCACTTTTACCTGCTGAGTTTGTGAAGCATTATGTAATTTTATGACTGTGTATTGACATACAATTTTGTTAATGTCTGCTGTTCGTTAGTAAGCGCATCACTTCAGAACGGCTGGGCCGATTTGGCAATTTTTTTTTTTTAATGTTCGTAATAGTCTGAATCTGGTTTTCACGGAAAGGAAAATTGAGAAATTCGGCAAAACTGAAAGTGAATTTTCTATGGGAATTTTGTATGAATTATTGAAATTTGAACAGGACAACATCTGTCGTATCATCATGTTTGTAATAAATGAATATATAAATATATTTAAAAAATGTCTTTAACATATATCGGGGCTTGGGGTCCCGGACATTTGGAATGCGTACGAGGGGCCGAAGACACTCTTAGACGCCCTTTTGACAATTTTAAATGATGAGAAGGCACCAATCGACGTTTATCCCTATATGCACTAAGCAAATGCACCCAAGGACAACCCCCGGTTGGTGCAGGACTATTGTAGGACATGGAAACAAAACATATTGGGCTATGGGTTTGGGTGGCTACAGTGGATTGGTTACTAAGAACTCTGGACAGACCATGTCCCTTGCCTGATCAATGGCAGCACACTAAATATTGGTAGCGTTATCTCTCCTCTTCTCTTTTCAATTCCTCAGGGTAGCGTTCTCTCTCCTCTTCTCTTTTCAATTCCTCAGGGTAGCGTTCTCTCTCCTCTTCTCTTTTCAATTTTCATAAACTTTGTTACCAGAGTAATCTCCTTTAGTTTCCATCCCTACGCAGATGACTTGCAGCTTTTTTACCGACATTTTACTGTAGCCGACGCGGGTTCTGCAATTGCTGCTATGAATCATGACCTGGCTTGTATCACTTGGCGCTTGGGCTCAGTCTTTTGGTTTGAAAGTTAACTCAACTAAATCCCAGGCTAAAATCATAGGCAGCAGATTCATTCGCAATGCGGCTGATGTTTCACCTCTAATGCCTTTATATCTCGATGGTGTTCCCATTGACTATTCCGAAACACCCAAAGATTTGGGTGTTATTATTGACTCCAATCTTTTGTGGCATGCTCAGGTCAATGAGGTCAGTAAAAAGGTACATTTCTCATTTCATTCGCTTAAATGCCTTCAAAGTCTCCTTTCTTTAAAGACTAAAATTTCTTTGTTACAAACACTTATTCAGCCGATACTCGAATTTTAAGTCTCCTCTTCAACTTCTTACACAACCCGTCTTATCCTTCCTACCTGCGTGAGCGATTTTCTTACGCTCGCCCTAGTGACGCACCGTGTAGATCACACCTTAGATCCTTAAATCCCATCCTCATAAAACAAGCTACTATTCTTATTCCTTCGCTGTCCATGCTGTAAGATTGTGGAACTCACTTTCGCCTAGCATTCGAGATTTAAAATCTATTTCCCAATTGAAATAGCGAGTAAAAGAGCCTCTCCTCTCAACTGTGAGAATTCATATATTTATATACAAGGACAGGCCTCCGCAGACTGATGGGGTAGATTCAGTAAGTATATCATACTGAGATGGCATATGAAATTATTTCAGGAACGTTATGGGTATCCAATAAACCTGATTTGTTTTATTACCTCACACGCAATGTATCGTTACCGTGGCAAAACGCACTACGCGAACGGCAGCGCAGCGTGCCTTCGGCCGCCGAGTATTTCAACATCCATTGCTGATTTTTTGATTTCGGTTGTTTTATTTACATAAATGGAGTGCTGCGTACAGATAATGTAATTTTACATTGAAATAAAGGAATAGTAACTGAAAAACGATAAAAAAAATGAAAATTTTCCTGAGAATATTTCTGGTGGAATATGATTCAATATAAGTAGCTGAATGCACCCTGTTAGTTTGCGGAGGGCTATCCCTTACACCCTGTATATATAAGTATATAGGTTTATAGCATATTTATTTAAGTATTTGTACATTTTTGCTTTATAGTATTATGTGTAGGTTTAATTAATATTTTAATTTAAGACGTCACAAATCATATTCATCTCTTCTTATTCTCACACACTACTGTCTACATTTCTTTTCTAATTTCTCCTTTCGCAAGTCTGCTGGAAGAAATTTCTTAAGAAATAAGCAGTACCTTTGTACTCAATAGTCATAATGTCGTAACTGTATATGTTTTATTGTGTGTAGGTACATAAATAGTAAAATAAATAAATAAATATTGGGCGCCCGCACATAAAACGGTCGCTAGCACATAGTGTCATAGCGACAAGGAGGAAACATGTCCTGAGATGCTTATGCATAGTGGAGAAGTATTCCACAGCTATCAGGACAATGCCGGAAGCGTTCTTCCGGCATCTTGGAAAGGGAACCAGAATTTTCCTGGAATACTTTCTTCCTCCGAGCTCGTTTTCTCTTGCGAATCTCCACTCAAGCCGGCCAGTGGAGGCAAGAAGAGGTGCGAGCTCTGTTCCTCCTCAGTGTTTTCTCCAACCGGCTAATAAAGGCAAGCCAGAGGTGAGGAACAAGACTTCAACCGAGAGATAGGGTCCGTGGGGTCACTACTGCCTAACAGCTTGCCACATGCTGCTCTGCGGGTTTATGTATCTCTCTTGGTCTGGCTCCTCACCCTAGACCTGTTTCAGTAAAGTAAGTTCTACCGGCACAGACCTAGAGTTCAGGAGCGCGCAAGTCCCATCACCAATTTTTTTTTTGTTTCCATATCCTGCAATAGTCCTACACCAATCGGGGGATGTCCTTGGGTGCACTTGCATAGTGCGTACAGGGATAATCGTCGGTTGGTGCCTCATTTCCATTAAAAGCGTCTAACGGGCCTCTGCGAGTTGGATTCAGCCCCTCATATGCCTTCCAAAGGTCCGGGACCCTAGGGTCCCGAGAAATATCAAAGACGTAAAAAATATAATAATAATAAGCTGGCAACACCGTGTCAGCAGAACGTTGTTTTCCTAATTTTAACTTGATTTTAACAGTGATATTAATTTTGACGCATTTTTACAAGAGCTTTCCAAATTCAAAATTTAAAATAAACATGAAACTAGAAAACCACCGTAAACCTAAAAAACAGGCAAACATACACGAAAATGTAGAATTTAATCAAAAACTGCCAAATTGGAGGTGACGTGACAGATATCACCTTCGATAAAACAACAATGATCCAAAAATAAAATCGGAAATGAACAAACAATTTTGACAAGATCAGCCGCACGAAGAGCACGCCCACCACCTCCGGACTCTTCGCTCAACTCGGCCTCGCCACCACCGGTACCCAGCCCCACTGTGAGCGCTGTGACGACACCGGCCGCGGCAGTTGCGTCGAGCTTGAGCGACGAGTATTTCTCTCTGCCCACGATGCCACCACCAGCTCGTCGACGAGGAGGAAGCCGGCCGCCGGACGGCTTAGGACCTCGAGGCCCACCGGCCTCTGAAAGGGTACCATCTCCCAGCGGAAGTGTGCAGCGCATGAGATGGACACGATCTATCAATGAAAACGTCATGCGCTCATACTATGGGGCTACAGAGGGGGAAACAACCTGACCGCGTACCGGGTTCGGATGCTCTCTCTTTTTCAGGTGCTTAAGTCAGCTGTCAACGTTTCGGCACAATCACTATCGGATCAGGTGTCATATGTTGTATGACACTGTACTTGATCGCCTGCGAAGTGAAATGCAGATTAGACATTTCATCGCCCCTCCCCCGACGCAGACTGTAGTACCATCACAGTTCAACACAAATCAAGCTGACGAGGGGAGTGATGAAAATGAGGAAAAGAAGAGTGCTTTGGAGGGTGCGATTCGGGAATATCGGTTCATGTCACCCGAACTTAGGCCACGCTTACCTCGTTTGCACATGGATACCAAAAATAGGGTGCTAGTGGCCGTCCTAGATTCGCAGTTGTCAAACTATTTTGATGACTGCGAAAACTTCACCGATACTCATTCGATTTTGTACTGTGTGGCTGTAGCGGCATGTCGTGTAGCTCACGTCAAATTTGCTTCTTCTGAGTCAGAGCTACACGACCGAAACCAGCCGTGCCAGCTTGGCAGTGCAGAATTGAGCGCCGTATTGGTGAGGCCAGAACGCTCATCGGCAAACTAATCTGCTTCAGGGAGGGTAATACTCGCCCTAGATTGATGCGCTTTGTGAGGCGAGCTTTTTCATCGACAGATATCAGTCCTCAGAACTGTATATCCCGTGTCACAGACCGCATCGATTTCCTGAAGCAAAAGATCAGTGCATAGGCAAACCGTATTCGTCGGTACAGGCGGAGAGTGGAGCGATACACTCAGAATTGCACATTCCAGAGCGATGAAAGGTGGGTTTTTAGGGCGTGGGAGCGACCAGACCAAGGTGTGGCTGGTACGCGCCTGCCAGATGATGACGCCATGTGTTCATTCTGGCGAAGCATCAGGTCGGTGCCTGTCAATCACACCGAGGGTGATTGGACTAAGGAGATCGAGCGAGCGTGCGAACAAATACCACAAACGGGAGAACTTACCATCAGCTCCCAAGATGTAGCTCGTGTAGTCTGTCCGTTACCTAACTCCCAAATCCCAATCGGAAATCACCAGTTGGAAATCTCCAGGGCTGGACGGGCTGCACAAGTTTTGGATAAAGTAGTTCCAAAGGTCGCACGCCCGCTTAGCATCCCAATTCCAGTCTGCCTTAGAGTCAGGGTCGCTGCCCCAGTTCCTAACGACAGGAATAACCACAGAGTACTTTTTTATATGGAAGGAATAACCCACTTGTTCCATAAATCAGGTAGTACTGCGGAGCCCAAAAATTATAGACCGATTACGTGTCTAGAGTCTGACCAACGGTAACGGAAAAAAGGCGGGAATTTAAAAAAATCAAGAGCTGTCAACCCTGCTTAAACCGAGTTGATACTATTTATAATTCAATACACATTATGCGATATTTAGATCAGTATTTCATATTTATATACTTAGACCATAATACCCTTTTTACCCTTGATATTTACTTGGAACTGATAAACCACCATTATGTATTCGCGCAATGGTGGATAAGCAAGTTAGCATTACAATATTTCTGCTTAGCCTTGAATCCTCTAAGCAAACTGCTGGATGATTCAGGTCTAAGCTATCGGCTGAGGAGAGGTGGTCAGGTTATACCTCACCTCCTTTACATGGATGACTTGAAACTTTTTGTCCCAATAATTTGCAACTGATGGAGCTGCTGAAGGTAACCGAAACTTTGAGTAGCGCCATCAGGATGGAATTTGGTGTGGACAAATGTACGGTCATACATGTGAAGCGAGGGGGGATTATGGAATCCGTGGGAACCCAACTCTTGGATTCCATATACCTACCTAAGACTCCTCTCCTTAACCGAAATTTACAAGTATTTAGATATGTCGGAAGCGTTAGGCATCAACGCTACTGACATAAAACAACCGCTGAGGGACCGCTTCTTCGGCCGCCTGAATAAAGTATTAAATAGTCTTTTATCAGGTGGAAATAAGGTGCGTGCCTTCAACGGTTGGGTCATGCCGGTTTTGAAATGCTCTTTTGGCATAGTCAAATGGACTTAGACGGAACTTAACGCCCTGGATAGGACGGTCCATACGTAGCTGACTGCATATCGAATGCATCACCCACGGTCATCGGTAATGAAACTGTATATCCCGCGAAAGTGTGGAGGTCGAGGCTTTTTACACGCTAAGACCCTCCACAATCGCTAAAGAGAACTGGCGCAAGCCTGTAGTGCTTGACACAAACGATCGTATGTAGGTATGGCAGAGTAAGGAGCTTCACGGACATTTTTTCCGGGCCCTACATGGACCCGATGTAAATCTGCTAGCATCCGTAGCCTGGCTGCGTTTCGGTGATCTCTTTGGGGAAACCGAAGATTTTGTCTGTGCAATTATTATTGTAAGCTCGCTCCATCGTCGACTTTGTCTCTGTCATCTCTGACCTAGACTAGAGTCAAGAGCAAACCTATCTCAAATAAAAAAAAATAAAAATATAGACGAAGTTATCATGACGAACAACTACCAGAGGTTTATTGTGAAAGACAGCACGGTTGACATCTGCCGGGCATGCCACCGTCCGGGAGAATCAATCCGACACATTATTTCCGGATGTTCTCATCTAGCTGACGAAGAGTACTTGCATAGACACAACCTTGTAGCCAGGATTATCCATCAGTAACTTGCTCTGAAATACAGTCTTGTGGAATCGGAAGTGCCATACTACAGGTATGTGCCCAACCCAATTCTCGAAAATGGAAATATCACATTTTACTGGGATCGATCCATCTTCACTGACCGGACTATTGTTGCCAATAAGCCTGTTATAGTATATCGAATAGAGCGGCGCGCAATGATTATTGACATAACTGTCCCGCATGACGGCAACCTCGTGAAAGCCGAGAAAGATAAACAAATCAAGTATCATGACTTGGCTTGCGAGATTGCCGACATGGGGGATTTGAACTCAGCGATCATTGTGCCGATAGTCGTATCAGCCAATGGCCTTATTGCCAAGAGCCTCAACCAACACCTAAGGAGGCTCTCGTTGGGCAGCTGGATTAAAGACTTGATTCAGAAAGCGGTGCTTCTGGACACGGCTCGCATTGTAAGGAGGTTACTCTCTCTGGAGCCCTGACCGCCGATAGCTTGGACCCTGTTCCCGATACCGGTGGCTACTATTTTTAAATATTTTTATATTCTAATATTTAAAAATATAATTAATACGTATAAAGTGAAATAGTGGTGGGGCTTGCGCGCTAAGAACTCTAGGTCTGTACCGGTAGAGTTTACTTTGCCGGGACAGGTCTAGGCTGAGGAGCCAGACCAAGAGAGATACATGAACCCGCAGGGCAGTAGCGACCCCACGGACCCTATCTCCTGGGAGAAGTCTTGTTCCTCATCTCTGGCTTGCCTTTATTGACCGGCCAGAGTGAACCTTGACGAGGAACAGAGCTCCCACCTCATTCTTGCCTTTATTGGCCGTCTTGAGTGGAGATTCGCAAGAGCAAACGTGCTCGGAGGAAGGAAGTATTCCAGTAAGATGCTGGTAGGGATCTTGACCGTACTTTCGGGATTGTCCTGATAGCCGTGGAATACCTCTCCACTCCTCATAAGCACCTCTGGACATGTTGCCCCCTTGTCGCTACGACACTGTGCTAGCGACCATTTCCAGGGGCCCATTATTGAGTGTGCAAGTCACCCCCTGGCAGGGGGTTTTATCCGTGTATTGTATTTATAAAACATTGGTCAGGCAGGGGCCATAGTCCTACCATAGTTTTAGATAACCAGTCTACTTTAGCCACCCAAACCCATAGACCAATAATTATTTTTGTTTCCATATTCTGCAATTGTCGTACACCAACCGGGGGTTGCCTTGGGCTGTATAGTCATCGGTTGGTGCCTCATTTTCGTTGAAAGCATCTAACGGGCCTCTGCGATTTGGCTTTGGCCTCTAATACACCTTCCAAAGGTGCGGGATCCCAGGGTCCCGAGAAATGTCAAAGACGTAAAATAATAAAAACAAAACTTTATTATGAGACACAAATAGTCCATACGTTACAAAAAAATTAAATAAAAAAAACACAAAAAACATCATACACATCAAAATAAATACACATGCACGTTATATAAAAAATAAATAAAATTACATTATAAACCGACGGTAAACATGTAATTGGTCTATAGTTTTTAGGTTCCGCAGTACTAGGTACCCGATTTATGGAGCAGGTGGGTAACTCCTGTCGTAAAGAACAGTGGCAGCGACCCAGTCTCTAAAGATGACTGGAATTGCTAAGCAGGCGTGTGACCTTTGCAGCCATTTAATCCAGAAATCGTGCAGTCCGTCCGGTCCTGGAGATTTCCAGTTAGGCAACGGACGGACTACACGGGTCACATCCAGATGACTAATGTTAATGGCCTCCATGTCTGGTATATTATTATTATTGTTAATTCGGTCGAACACATTGTATTTTAATTGTTATATTGGAGTTATTCGCAGGCTGATGATGGAAGCACGGCTCTAAATGGAGCTGTTACTGATCTCAATGATACTAACGACGACGGGGAATACAGGCGTGATGTTATGTTTTAAAACGTAAATTAGTAAGTTATAGGAATCTGGAAATATTCAGTCACAAAGAAACCAAGTGGGTAAGTCCTGTCGTAATGAACAGTGCTAGCGACCCAGTCTCTAAATATGACTGGGATTGCTAAGCAGGCGTGTGACCTTTGCAGCCATTTAATCCAGAAATTGTGTAATCATTGAACAACCAACCAAACTTATAGCTTTTCAAACTGCATTTACGTGCGTACTCGGCCTTGCAATACATTTTTAAACAGTTTAATATGATAAACTGCATTTACATTGTACTATAAAGTTAAAATTAATGGGTGTTGTGCGAGACACGTGTTCCTTGCCTGTTGCCACAGTAGAACTTGATCAATCAGTGAATGTTGGAGCAAATGCTTGCGAAATATTGTACTAACCTATGTTTAAATGTCTTGCTTTGATTGGCCGTAGAATACTTTATGGAGTTTTAAGCTTACAGCTCTTAGCTGTTCATCGCTTCAAATGTTAATGTTTTCTGACGGCAAGTTATAGAATAAAACAATCTAATATTAATATTAGCCAGCGTGAATATCTATAGTTAGTCCCAAGTTATATAAGAGCATACTTCTGAATCAGAAGATGATTACTAGCTTGACGGAAGAAAGATCAGTGATACACTCAATATCGCACCACCGGTGCAATACTGTCACTTATGCAAAAAGTCATTTTTTCAGGAGAAGCATTTTAAACTTTCGTTTCGTATTACTTGATGATACTTCCTGATTTAGGAAAGATGTAGGGCAAAACTTGGGTAATCGGTGATAGTTTTGTTTTTTACTTGTAAAATTCGATTCATTGATCAGATTATTTTTTAAATTTACTGCAATATAGTAGACAAAAGAAGCTTTGCTAACTTATATCTAAAAATGTGGCAAATACTATAATGATTGAAAAATATACATTTATCAAGTCAGTAGTAACTTGGTAATATAACACATATTATCTATCACCGAATAGCTGCATATCACCAATTAGCCAAGTTTTGCCCTATAGCGTCAAACTCAAAGCATTTATTTCAATTAAACCAATCACAGGCACTTTTGAATTGTTAAAGAGTCAGTCAGTTAGTCAGAAAATTGAAGCTAGTCGCCCATTCCAAAACGTAGATCTCTATGGAGAAGAATGGGCAAGAAACTCCATGGACACTCTTTTAAATCAAAATTGTTACAAAATCCTGGGTACATTGTTCTTGTTGCTTCTAAATATATGTGAGAACAATGTAAAAAATAGATAATTAAAAACAATTCAAAATATAAGATTAAAAATAAGCCCTGGCAGCTAAGAGACGACCAGTCTCGACTGACGGCGCCCGTTCACGAACATGACGCGCGGATCAGCACCATCCAGCTCAACCATTTTGTAGGGAACCGAATGATCTAACACATGCGCCACCATCAGCGAGACATTTAAGTGAGCATGACATACTCTCAACTGCCATACTCTTTCAAGTCAACATACCTACATCATAACATAAAACCGCTCCATGGTACTCACATCATCTCACGTATATGTGGATGTGTTCTTTGACTTTATATCAAAGAAAATAAATGACCCCAAATAATTAAAACAAAAATACTATAGCGTTTTATAATTTGG
This sequence comes from Fissipunctia ypsillon, assembly GCA_947568875.1. Lineage (NCBI taxonomy): Eukaryota > Metazoa > Arthropoda > Insecta > Lepidoptera > Noctuidae > Fissipunctia > Fissipunctia ypsillon. The sequence continues at coordinate 22,914,516 of OX387649.1, forward strand.
AACCCCCTCAATTGTGATGTTAAACTAAACTAAAATAATTTGTGTAATTATGACAAAGTGAATGGGTATTAATATAGTTTGTGTTTAGTATTCATAACACCTAAATCAGAATATTCAAAACTTAACAAGCACTTCTAAACTCTACAGTCTAATTCAACATTATTCGCATTAAGTAAATCAAATAGGTAAAGGAAGATAAAAACTTGAAACGAAATTAAATAAGATCTCTAAAGAATTTTTCATAATATCTTGGCACAATATTTGTCTGAACCAATTGCAAAAGATCACGTTTCTTGCGTTCTGTAATCGGAATCTTCGAGGTATATGCAGGTTTTAAAGCAATTTCACCAATACTGACATTGGCTCGACGTCCATCCACGTAAATTGTTTCCTCTTGGCTCGATGGTAGCTTTTGCTTCATTCCAGTTTTCAGTCTTGTACGTTGTTTGATATTGACATTTGGCACAATTTTTGTGAACATAATCCTTTTAACTTCAGACACTTTAATTGCATCCCCTGTAGCATTTTTTTTCATGTTAAACTTTAAGCTATCTGTGAGAGACTTCAGATCAAAGAAATCGTTGTAGTTCATTTCTTTGACCAAAAAGGGTTTTCCAGTCTTCTTTGCTCCTCGTATTAGGGATAGGTATTGCTCTGGAATATAGATAGGCCCAGATTTTTTGGCTCTAGTGATGGCTTTTTCAAGAACTGAATGGGCATATATTTTTTTTTTGTGGATGGGAAATCATCAAATGACTTCTCCCGCTTTGGGCGGAGCGGGAGGGCGTGTCAGACTTTTACTGACTAAAACCCACCCGTGTTCCTTCTGTTGCCTGTGCCGGGGCCACGGTAACTCTTTCGAACATCCCGCAACCCTAGCTGGCATCGGCCCTAGCGGACCCCGTCAATAGTGCTGACATCTCTTTGAGGCGCGCGTGGAACACGACGCGCCGTCGACTCGGGCTTTGTCCTTACCGGTCGGCGAGCTACCCATTGCTCGCCGTCCGCAAGCCCGCGCCTACGGTGGCCGGGAACCGGCTACCAATTCCCGACGCCCAGGGCGTCTCCTGCGGCGACTAGGGGCGTGAGGGCGCAAAGCTTGCCTCTCCCTCACGCGTCCCGCCTCCTCCTTCACGAGCATTACTGCTTCGCAAAAGGAACTGAATGGGCTGTGTCGCCTTCATTTTGCGCATACAAACACGCGAGATAAAAAAAAAAAAAAAACTAGGAGGTTCTCACTTCGTCGGAATCTTTTATTATTATTTTTTATGTGAGTTCCCCGATTACTAGAACACGGCTGGACCGATTTGGAAAATTCTTTTTTTGTTTTAAAGTGTATGGGATCCTGGAGAAATCGAAGGAACTCTTCAATTATTATAGGCACGCCTATAGCGATTTGGGTATTTTTTATAGTAACTTGTTCACTTGCTCTCGGAAAGCACCATTTGGTGAAGTGGAACTGATTATGAAGACCACAGATGGCCACCGGAACTACTCAATAATAAGTATTTCACGGGTTGCAATTTGATTACTTTAAAATGGTGGCTAAGCAAATTATGCTCGTTACAATGCATATGGTGAAGTGGAGCTGATGGTGAAGTACCAGGAGAACTGTTCAACAATTTATTAACGTCCCTGCATCGGGAAAAGCAATATTTTGTAAAAAGGCGATGAGCAGTTGTCATTAAGCTGTTATAACTTAGATAAATTACAAACCGATCCATTAAAAAGTGAAAAATAAAAAACTTTTTTGCAAAAAAAAAAAACAACCGACTTCCAAAAAAAACACTACAAAGTGAAAAATAACTTTAATTAAGGAAGTCGGTGGCAAAAACCTAAAATATAGATCCAAAGACACCGACTTTTACTTTTTAATACAAAAGACTTAAAATATGAAAACTATATTTAAGTATTTTGGAAACTAATAATATTTACCAAGACCACTTGAAGACCATTGGTAGTACATTCTTTACCTCACAGTCAGCTTGATTGAAGGCTTCTCCAGGCATAATAATATTCAGCGTTTAATGTTCCGCAAAACAAGGAGTATCAGCTACTTGCCAATAATAAAGTGAATGTAATGGTTCCTCTACTTATAGAGTTACGTTCATTGCAGTTAATGATGTAGTCATTTCGATATACATACTTTGCTGTCGAAATACACCCAGTATTTAAAGGCTCCTGCAAACAGGCGCAACACGTGACGCGACACAAAACACCACGTATGGCGCGACGAGCGGTGCCTTTGTGTCGCGTGCCATTCGCGTCGCGTGTCGCGCCTGTTTGCAGGTGCCTTTAAGTACACCTCTGCTCAACCCTTCGGGGAAACAAGGCGTGATGTTATGTGTTGTGTATACTTTGCTGTTTTGCATAAGGCCCATAAAGTACGTCACATGATTTTCATGATTTTTGGAGCCCCCGTGTGACAAGTGGTCATGTTTGTGTGACCCCCTCCCCTGGTGTCACATAGTTTGCAGTTTTAAATTAAACCTTATAATAATATTGAGTTGGTAATATTTTACAACTTTTCGTTAGAGTTGAAGCTTAGAGTTTTTAATACTTTAGAATTTTACATGTGCCGTCACGAAGCTTATGACTCGCCCGCCCTTGCCATACAATGTCACACTTTGTTAACCCTCTCCCTCTTCTTTAACGTGTGACGTAATTTATTGTTTAAGTGTACCTGCACATTACAGAATAAAGGACCCCAAGGCGTTGGCCAGCGCATATAAATACACTAAAATGTATCATTTTCATATAATATACATATCTGCATAAGTAGGTTAGGTAAAATAGAAAATAAAAGGAGAATAGCGAGATTGCATGTAACTTGGGACCCATTGATAGGGGTAGCGTACATAATGGAAACTTATAAAAAATTAAGAACGATATAAAACTAACAAAAAATCAAATGGAAAGAAAGTTAAAGAAATTGGAAGAAAAAAGATATGTATCTGCGTCATTTCTTGTATTTAATTAATTACGCATTTTCTTTAAAGTAATAAACACGTTTTACAAATTAAAACACTGAAAATAAATCACTCATTCCGAAGGACATCCGTTCCTCGATCCTATTCAATCAACCAGTCAAAAACTGACTCTCGCCCCAAAAACCCGCTCGCTAACCGCTTAAAAGACGCTCCCGCTAAAAACCCTAAAAAGTGTAAAATTAATGAATACCGGTGTTGTGCTGTGCCTAAAAACAAATTGATTTAGTGTGGGAAGTCACAAACCTGACCCAGCCTGCTGCATTATCGAAGGGACGCAAGCTTCAACCCTGTGAGTACCTTTCCTATCCAATATGCAAGGTAAGAAGATTATAACCTAAAATTAATTCAAAAGTACATAAAGGACGTTATATAATAGTAGATTTTTTTATTTATTTATGATGTATCAAACATGTGTGGTATTAGAATACAAATCTCTATAAATAGTATACCTAAATATATTAGTATAGTACATGTTTCTAGGTGTCTCTGGCTCAACAGCCTACCTAAGCCTACTTAGGTGGCTCTGGTGCATCATCATGTACACCTGTATATGATAATGCACAGTGTACTGGAAGAGCTGATTTGCTGTGGTATTTTCTACAAACAGGAGTCTGTAAGGTCTTTTATTATTTTATTTTATTCTTCTAAGGTCTTTTATTTTTTTTTTTGCAAGTAGGCTTTTACAAACACTTTTTGTTGCAGCGAAAAAAACTCACTGCAAGTCACGCGTATAAATACAGCCAATGGAATAAGAATTGACACTGACAGCCAGCCTGTATTGACAGCAAAACGTTCCGTTTTGAATTGAGTTATGACAAAATAATAGTAATTATATTTTTTACGGGCTGTTTACATTTTATTTTATTTATTTATTTATTTAAACTTTTCACACTTAAAAAAGTACAAAGGCGGACTTAATGCCTTAGGCATTCTCTACCAGTCAACCAAGGGTGGTGAAGAGATTAGATGGCAGGTGCTCTGTTAGAAATGGAACAATTTGTACATAAATAAGTCATAAACTTATAATACACATACATACATATTTACTATAATATATACCTATATTATATACATATATTATATACAAATTCAAGAGAGAGAGGTTTTGAGATGACTCTACGCTATTTATTTTGAAAATAACTCCGCAATCTCCGCTTAAATGCATACCGACTGGTGGCCATCCTGATGTCAAGAGGTAGCGCATTCCAAAGAAGAATGGACTGAAAATGAAAGGAAGAATGAACAAAGTCAGAAGTATGAGAAGGACAGAGTAGGAGAAGATTGTTAGAAGAACGAAGATTCTTAGCGTGTGAAGAACATAGATATTGGAAGTGAGACACTAGATAAGAAGGAGGAGTGGGAGAGTTAAGAAGGGAGAAAAGCGTGGTCAAAGCACGCAAATTTCTTCTCTGGCGAATGGGCATCCATTTGAGCTCAGACCTGTAGCTCGACACATGGTCATATTTTCTGAGGTTGAATATGAACCGGATACAATTGTTAAGCAGTCTGTCAAGCTTATCCAGCAACACCGCATTCAAGTCAAAGTAGCACACGTCACCATAGTCAATGATAGGGAAAATCAAAGTCTGCACAAGCATAGTTTTCGTCTTAGCGGGCAAAAAGTTTCTCAGACGATACAGAGATCGTAGAGTACCGTTGACCCTTTGACTAACATTAGAGACCTGGCGCTGCCAGCTAAGCGTCGAGTCAAGATGCAAACCGAGATCTTTCACAGTAGGGGTAATGGGTATGACGGTACCATTGAAAATGAGAGGAGGAAGAGAGCTAAGCGTCACCCTACCCATCATGCGCGAGCTTCCAATTACAATGGCCTGACACTTTGAGGGGTTCACTGATACCCCAAAACTATCAGACCACTTTTTGATTGCATCTAAGTCTCGGTTTACATCTGCTACAGCATCCAATAAACCTTCCACCTTATTTTAATGTTTACTTCTATATGTTTTGTGTTATATTTAACAAGATTTAAGTATGAAAAGCGTGTTAAAAAGGAAAAGCCTCAAGTAAAAACGTACATAAGTGTAAAAAGGTGAATGTTGTAATCACTACTGTAGATTGAAATGTAATTTGAAACACCTTTTTTTTTTTTTTTTTTTTGTGGATGGGAAATCATCAAATGACTTCTCCCGCTCTGGGCGGAGCGGGAGGGCGTGTCAGACTTTTACTGACTAAAACCCACCCGTGTTCCTTCTGTTGCCTGTGCCGGGGCCACGGTAACTCTTTCGAACATCCCGCAACCCTAGCTGGCATCGGCCCTAGCGGACCCCGTCAATAGCGCTGACATCTCTTTGAGGCGCGCGTGGAACACGACGATCTGAAACACCTTGCGTTTCGTATCTGCATGATTACTTATTTTTTAATAAATGAAAATCATTTCTAACTTTCAATTCCCAACCCCTAAGTGACTCAATATTTTTTTTATAAAACTCTTATATACTTGTTATTTTAATCAATATAAACTTGAACGTTAACGGCGCTTCCATAATTTTCAAATATGTCGTCATTCTCCGTTATTAACAAACAAAATAACACTTGTCAAAATAAGCAAAATGCAGTCAAGTGAACAAAAATTCCATTATGTATCGGTATTAGGTACTTATCTAATTGTATTCATCCATTTTATGGACTGCCCTTTATCATTTCAATGGAAGATTTCGATATAGATGGCACATTGGGTATTTGAATAGGAAGCATAATATTACTATGACAATGTTGTTGTCGCATATGTATTGCAGAATCCGCTGTTTTACAAAAGGAACCGCTAGTTATTTTACAAAACAGCGCCGTTATCGTGTAATTGTTCAGCTGGATTCATTGCGCTACGTTTTACAATACTGCTACTCACGTTTAGACGTATTGCAGAATGGAGTATCTGCAGTCACAATAAGCTTTTAGTGTCGCTTCTTATGCCGAATCTGTCGCAATAACTAAGCTAGTTTTGTAAAACAGCGGATTCTATAATCCATCTGCGACATTGTCATTGTTCAACTTGTGTTGATGACAATCGTTTTACTGTCATCATTAGTCATAACATTAATGCCTTTATCCCGTAATTTTGATAGACTATTAGAAAAAAATTGTGAGGTATCAATAGTGAAAAGATATTATATTGTTGTCTTTTCATCCGAACTAGCAATTTGCTGCGGCAGCAATCGCCCTATCGCGATCGTAAGAATTTATTTAATATTGACCAAATTATTTTCATAGTTTACACCACACATACCTACAAGTTATCAGTTAGTACAAGTAAACATAAAAACTTAAAGTGTAGGTTAGATTATATACACTTTGCTTTTTTATTGGCTAGGGAGCTTCCACGATAGTGTTGTACTCATCATTATGAACAACTTTTACCATGGGACCAAACCTGAAATCACGAAAAAGAACTCTGCTGATCCCTAACATTTTGACGAGTTATGCGAGCATAAAATGTACGGAACAGCTGATTTTTAGGGAGGTCCCTAGCCAATAAAAAAACAGCATGTATATGAATCTAGACCAAATTAGACAGAATTATAATAAAATTATTAATAGCAGCCGAGCTGACTCTAGCTTAAAGAAAATGGCGAATAAAAACGCAAATTGTCTAATCATCATTAGTCAAAACGCACTCAAAAACAGCTTTTGGGCACCCGACATTCAAAAACGCATGTTTTTAAATCATAAACTTTAAATAAATTATCTCTAATCTATGTAGTGCCAGAGTTTCGAAGTGAATTACGAAATAAGTTGCGACACGAAGTGATGGACGCTCACTTCGTAAATGCGAATTGGGACCATTGTTCTCTCAGCTTTAAAGACGGATCCTGCACTAAAGTGTGTTACATACTGCGAAGATATATTCTTCAAATCTATACTTAATATAATAAAGCTGAAGGGTTTACTTTTTTGTTTGAACGCGCTTAGCTTTGGAACTCGGATTTGAAATAGTAGATTATGCGCCATGGGGATAAAGCAGTGGGAATACCACACTGCTTATGTCGCGGGCGCCGTATTTAATCCCGAGCGTAACGAAGAATATTCAAGCCCGTTCAAGACGAAGGCACCTTTATCCACGAGGAGAATAGTCTACTTTTCACACCATCTACGAGACAATAAAAAGCTATAGTACTGTACTAACATCGAGTATAGTTTTTAGCTTGCTAAAAAAAATCTGCTGCTCCCTACATTTATGCTCGCATAATTCGTCAAAATGTAGGGACCAGCTGATTTTTTTTTCACGATTTCAGGTTTGGTCCCATAGTAAAAGTTGTTTGTTATCATGAGTACAATCATGTGTTTAAGTATCGGTCACTAATTACCAGTCACCCTATATACAGCGAAAGGAAGTTCGTTCCAAGCGGGTGTCTCACGACACGTCGAAACCTCCCGACTTTTTTTATTGAACACTAACTTTTTTGTACTCTTGACCGTACGTCGATGGTAACACTTTTGAAACTTGAGACCATACTAGATGGCTCTGTATTAATACATAATATACAGCGAAATGAAGTTTTTTTCCAAGCGGGTGTCTCACGACTCGTCGACACCTCCCAACTTTTTTTATTAAACAGTTGATCGTGCGTCAGTGGTAACATTTTGACCTTGACCTGGCCTAGCGTAGTGCGAAGTTTCAATAGAATAAGAGGCCAGCTTATACTGGTTTTGTTACCACTGATGTAGGGCCTACCGTATCATAGAACTTATGACTATTGGCTTGTTGCAAATCGATTTTCTTCATCCTCGCGTTGAAAAAGATAACTAAGTCAACGTTCGCACGGACGCGAAAATAACACGGCGGGAACTTATCGCGCACTGGATTTTCAACGCTCTGCTTAGCGCCGAGAGTTGAAAATCCAACAGTGTGTTTTTTCCACGCGTTGGAATGCACTCTGTTGGATTGTCAATGCTCGGCTCAACATAGAGAGTTGAAAATCCAGTGCGCAATAAAATCCCGCCGCGTTATTTTCCGTGCGTACGTCGGCTAAGGCACATATTAGAGGCAGCTTCTTGCAACAGAGTCTAAAATCATGCCTATTTTGCCACCACTAGATTTTGTCCTCGGTCTTTGACCGAAAATACGTCCACTGCTGACATAGGCCTCCCCCAAGCTTCACTACAACGAGCGGATCTAAGCTGCCCTTAACCAGTTGATTCCCGATTTTGTGGTGGTGATAAAAAGAGCTATAATTTATATTATTATCATCATCTTCATGTTGTACAACATGCTTAATGGCTTATATTGAATATTGCGGTTTAGTTTCGTAACAGCCGATGAGCTAAAATAATTACGAAGCTAAATTATTTTGTGTCTGTATTCGGTATGAGACTAATTACCGTTAATAGATTATTAAGTTAATTGATTATTTTTGGAGGATTTAATTTCAAATGTTTTATGGAGTAACTAGGTATTGTCAGGTGCATTGAGCTTGGCTTATACAGGTAAGGTAAACAGGTAAAATAAAACCAGTTAACTATGCGCTTTGGTAATCTTCATACTTCCATAGTTGTAATAGCTTTTAGGAACCCTATCTCCGGCTATTTCATAATCGTGCTTTCGTATTTTCGAAGGTAGACGATGATTGCCAAAGCGCACACTGTTGCTAGGAGGTATGATTGTAAGCTCCTTTTGGATTTGAGTGAGTTACATTATAACGGAACATCTAAATATACATAAAAGACATGTCCTAATTGTACTCATCATTATGAACAACCTTTACTATGAGACTAAACCTGAAGTCGCGAAAAAAAATCTGTTGTTCCCTACATTTATGTTCGCATAACTCCTCAAAATGCCTAGATTAATAGGTATTTTGAGTTTTTTTCGCGATTTCAGGTTTGGTCCTATAGTAAAAGTTGTTCATAATGAGTACAATGAGCCCCTTAGGGGGTTATGGAATATCGAAAGGAACGCGTTGTATAAATTATACCTAAGCAATAAAGTTCTTATTACCAGAGCTAAAGTTTGTGAAATCTTTCAATTTCGAGATGGTCGGCACGGGATTACCAAGCTCGACTCCTAAGTATACAGGGTGTAAGGGACAGGCCTCCGCAAACTAATGGGGTGAATTCAGTATATCATACTAAGATGACCGGAACATGAAATTATTTCAGGAACGTTATGGGAATCCAATAAACCTGATTTGTTTTATTACCTCACACGCAATGTATCGTTACCGTGGCAAAACGCGCGTAGCGAACGCAACGGCAGCGCAGCGAGCCTTCGGCCGCCGAGTATTTCAACATCCATTGCTGATTTTTTAATTATAGTTGTTTTGTTCACATAAATGGAGTGCTGCGTACAGAGAATATAATTTTACATTGAAATTGAAATAAAGGAATAGTAACTGAAAAAATGATTTAAAAAAATTAAAATGTTCCTGGTTATGTCGATAAAAATATATAACAAACTACCCGAGGTACTCAGAAATGAGAAAAAGATTGCTGTTTTTACGAATGAATTAAAAAAAATATTACTAAATAAATGTTATTATAGCATACATTAATATTTAATTGACAAATGTATAGAACTGACAATCAATCTGCCTAGCCTTTTCCCAACTATGTTGGGGTCGGCTTCCAGTCTAACCGGATGCAGCTGAATACCAGTATTTTACATGGAGCGACTGCCTATCTGACCTCCACAACCCAGTAACTGGGTAATACGATACGCCTTGGTAAGACTGGTTGTCAGACTTTCGGGCTGCTGACGGCTCGTAACGACTGTCAAAGATCCACGAATGACAGCCGGGACCAACGGCTTAACGTGCTTTCCAAGGCACGGAGGATTCTCGGTATGTAAAGATGATCACCCATCCACGGACCAACCCCGGCAAGCGTAGCTTAACTTGATGGATCGACCCGTGCGGCTGTTATTACTTAGCCATGAGCTCCTCCTCCTCCTCCTGATATGATTATATAAATTAATTTAAAAAAAAATTGATTAAAATAATAATTAAGTAATAAAATGTTACCTTAGATTATACTTAGAATAAGTTAGTTGCATGTATACTTAAATAAGTCCTCTTCCTTCAAATTTTTCTTTTGCTGTGCCCGACAGGGTCCACGATTGTTTCAGCAAATATTTACTTACCACCTAAGCATATACATTGTAGAATGCAATAAATGATTGAGTATTGAGTATTGAGAAATTTTCCGGTGGAATATGATTCAAAATAAGGAGCTGAATGCACCCTCTTAGTTTGCGGAGGGCTGTCCCTTACACCCTGTACCTATAGTATTTTTATTTTCCACGCTAATTAAACCAAAAATCTTTGCTTTTGATTGTATTAAGTATGTCATGCTGTTGTTTCTTCGGATTAGTTCGTGGCTAAGTAATAACAGCCGCACAGGTTGATCCATCAGGTTAAGCTACGCTTGCCGGGGTTGATCCGTGGATGGGTTACCATCTTTACATAGCGAGACTCATCCGTGCCTCGGAAAGCATGTTAAGCCGTTGGTCCCGGCTGTCATTCGTGGATCTTTGACAGTCCTTACGGATCGTCAGAAGCACCAAAGTCTAACAACCAAAGGGTATCGTATTACCCAGTTACTGGGTTGTGGAGGTCAGATAGGCAGTCGCTCCATGTAAAATACTGGTATTCAGCTGCATCCGGTGATACTGGAAGCCGACCCCAACATAGTTGGTAAAAGGCTAGGCAGGCAGGCTGTTATTTCTTCGGAGTATAGGCAGGTTTCCTACTTTCAGAATAGATTTTTCTCTCATTGGCATTTTGGCATATGAAGTGGATAATCAGCAGCATCCAATCTTATCACAAACAGCATCAACATTATAATTCAGAGATGAGTGGGTACCGGTAAATACAGGCCTCCTCAAGAAGGGCTTTTACTTCCTCAGATTGCTTAGCATGTTCCTTCGTTATATCGAAAATCCTGCAGCATTCATTTTGAAATAAATATATGGTAAAGTTGAGGATTAATATTAAGTACTATGTTTAACGAAAACATCATTCCATAAAATATTCTCTATAGAAAAGAATTACAAAGTTACCTCCAAACCGAACAATAAACCGCTAGTATTCAAAAAAATACTTCAGATTAGATCATGAAACTTTGCATAATAACTGAACTAAATATAAATGTTTTTAATTTTTTTTTAATTACCATCATTTCCACAGTAAAAAGAAATTACCTAAACTATCGGCGCTCCCTGCCGCCCCCCACCCCACTCAGTCTCGCTCTCACTCAGTCAACGATCAGTAGTGTGCAAGCGAGATAAAGAATGAAATTGAGCTTAGGTGTTATGGACCTTTGTTGTGAAATGGTCTAAAGCAGTGTTTCCCAAAGTGGTCCAGGTGGACTCCCAGGGGTCCACGGGAGTCTCGACGGGGGTCTACGTTGGCGTGACAAAAAAAAGTCCACGAAAATTGGTTCCTTGTGTTGTGAGTAGGTAGATGTCAAAAAAGTAAAGTTGGATGGAATCGCTTTTTTGATTGGCTAACTTTACTTTTTGACATCCACTCACAGCACAATCAATTAATTAATTAGCCAATCAATTCTCACTTTTTTATTTTAAACTATTAATTCGTGGTTGGAACTCAGCCACAACGCAAATTTCCATAGTTAGATTTAATTTTCACATTTTTTGTCGAGTTTTGGGAATATGGTAGAAATGTAGCTGCAGGGGGTCCACCGGAACCAGCTAAATTTTGAAAGTGGTCTATGAGAAAAAAATGCACACCTTAGAACATAATATTCCCATGGATGACAACAACAAATACTTCTTTATCATCTCCAGAACAAAGACTTTGTGTCCACAACACACTGCAACACAAACAAAATCATTTACCACATACAATTTCACTCCTCTCAATCCACTATCAATGATGACTACCTCAACAAAAACTGCATGCGGCCGTGTAATGCCGTGCATGGTAACAATACGTTCTAAAATAATTTGGGTGTACCTATTTGCCTTTTCAACATCTCCAGAACTAAGATCTTGTGTCCAAATCAACAGTACAGTTACTGCGTACAAACAAAATTATTTACCAAATGCAATTCTACTCCTCTTAATCCACCATCAATCATGACTACCTCAACAAAAACTGCACACAGCCGTGCATAGCAACAAGACGTTCTAAAATAATTTGGGTGGCGCTGCGCCGGCGCAGCCGAGAGAGCGGCGCGCGTTCCCACGTGCGCGCCGGCCTGCCTTGAACGACCTTGCCGGTCACCTGGTTTTACTTGCAGTGATTGTACGTTCGGATGATGATGGAGAACGCTTTTAATTTGATTTGTATGCTTCGACTACATTCACAAGCGTCCTGATCATCGTCATTTCTCTTAATGCTCTTGTCCCAATTTATTTGAGGTCTACGTAACATGTCTTTTTCTTCCATATTTCTCTAATAGCCGTAATTTTAGTAGTCAACCCCTTTCTAGCCATATCATCTTTCACACAGTCCATCCATCGTTTTTTTGCTCGTCCCCTACTCTTACAGCCTTCCACATTCATACTCAAAACTTTCTTCACGACAATTTCCCCATTTCTCCGCAACACTTGCCCATATCATGACAACCGACCACAACATCACAACACATGTATTTGTTTATTAATTTGAGATGCTTCTAGTACTATCGTCAACCGCATCATCGTTAATCATCAAGTTGGGACAGTAGTAAAATGCGAGCCTATCCAATGTGTAAAAACCGGTCAAGTGCTTTTCGTACGCACAATGAAGGGTTCCGTAGTTGGGATGAATTTATCCCAAGAACAAACTTAATATTGTAGTTGAAAAACATGTTCTCTCATACATTCCAACTGCACATGTAAGTTGGTCGACTATTACTCGTAAACTTCTAAAGCCTACTAAGCAGTGATAGTTTTCCTTTTAACTTCGTTGTAAATATATGCTAGTACCGTGAATTTTTTCACATATCCAAAACTAACCGTTTAGCTGACGGGAGGGGGGGGGGGGCACTTAAGAAACAAAACATCCCCACTTTTCGTGTACCTTACACATTTTTTTTTCATGATTTTATTTTACCACTTTATCGGCGTGATTAATATGTATTTATATCCATGCCAAATTGTAGCTTTGTACTACTAAGAGTCTCTGAGCTAAGATGCGAACGGACAGATGAACGGACGGACGGACATGACGAAACTATAAGGGTTCCTTGTGGACTACGGAACCCTAAAAAACAATTAAAATAATACGTGATAGACGCACGCTAAGTGAATGGAGAATACCAGGTTAAGCTGACTCTGCTATATGGAACTATAAAGAGAGAGATAAAACAGTTCCAATTAGTCCAAAGATTGGCAAAGTAGATGTATCTATTTTTTAGTAGACTCGGTTTGAAAAATGTGGTGTTATGTTACACTAGCATTTCAAAGTGGAACCAGTTGGCATACCTTTCGAAGAGGATATCCATAATATTGTTTCCTCCACGCATGAAGGGGTCGAAGAATTTACTACAGGCAGTTTCTACTCTAATAATACATCTACGTCGTCATCATTACCGAACGAAACCAGAGCTAATAATACTAGGTATGTAGTACGTATAGGTGGATTGCGGCGCAGGAAAAAAGATATATTCTCTTTCCGTTCCCCGTGCCAAATGGGACGTATATGAAGCGTGGGTGCTGTGACGTTGTGGATTCGATATACTGTCGGAGTACTTAGAGAAAGAAAGATTTCTGGTCGGAAATCTTCACTTTGATATTGTTTAGATATTATCTGTAGTTGTATTAGGAAATACTGGCCTATAAGAGCTTATTTGGTTGTGTTTCTAATAATGGGCTGTGTTTACATAATACACTTTTATATTGATTTTAAATTAGCTAGGTACGTATATGTTCTCAATTATTTAATTATTTGTGATAGCCATCAAGCTCAACCTCAATATGATCAGTTCATCAACAGCAGCATTGTTAACTATGGGGCACTTAATATCAAGACCAGCGTGTCCTGCTGTCTGCACGCTCCAGGAGCTAATGGGCGCTACTGAAGGTGCCAAGCTCGTAGCCAAATTCTGGGCTGGCTCTATACAATATGTCCCGGAATTAACGCACAACCTCTTAAGAGGTTATTGTTCTCATCATTATGAACAACTTTTACTATGGGACCAAACCAAAAAAAATCAGCTGTCCCCTACATTTATTTTCCAATGTAGGGGAACAACTGAATTTTTTTCGTGATTTCGGGTTCTGACACATATAATAGATTGTCATTGACACGCTACGAAGAGATCATCAGCATCAACTTCGGGAGAAATATCTCTAAAGGGAGAAGCCCCGCTACAGTAGAAGGTACCACTGTGAATGTTTTTACAAACCTTTATGAACTGCTTGTGTTAAAGACTGGAGGAATTGAAACAACTTTTATTAGCCGAAGACCTACTTGTTAAACCTATTACTGTGTCTAGTAGGTTAGGTACCCGAATTCTTCACACTCATCAAAGTATGTGGTAACATAATGACGCATCTCGCGTTTGTTCAGTGGCGTCTAATTCCGTGAGTCATGATCGTCATTAGTGCCAAATTGTCAGCCGCTGGGTTACTGGCACATCTCGTAGACACATGATTGATTCTAATTTGAATTTTTTTCATTCATTATCAAGTCCAGAAAAATGTTTGATCTTTTTGTGGACTATAAACGATGTGCTGGCACTTTTACTGTTCAGCCGATCTATTCTGTAAACATCACACCGTGAGCACTTAGGTGAAGTGAGTTTGAAGTGAGCTCAACCCCTAGTAGAGTAAGGTGGGATGACAGTTCACATCACGCTCACTTCACCTAAATTTTCACGGTGGGATCTTTACAGAATAGCACCACTGTTCAATGGGTCTTTCAGTCTATCGACATAAGCATATGTACCTACTATTGCTGAATGATATCGTGTACTGCTGACTGTTCTTAAATGTAGATCCTATCAGGCACCACCACGGAAGTGCGACGACATATTCAGTTTTCCACCTCCAATGATGGTGTCATGTCTACCACTGTTCGAGGGAATCAAGACTACCAAATGTATGTAATATTTAATACTAAAGTATTCGCTAAATGAAACTTGCTTAATAGCTACATGTTGAGCCCGGTGACTCCACGAGGCGTCAGAATTCAGCAGGTTAAGGGCGCTCACACAAAACTGCGAATTCTCATTGCATCGCAGTTTTGTGTGGGAGCCCCAAGGGTTAAAGAATAGCAATAAGAACCATACTGCTTCCTTCATTAACACCTTGCAAAGAACCCTACAATATGTCTACTCTTGATGCCCTATGATTCCATCCCCTCCTTTTTATAAAGGACATAGGTACATAATATATTATTATTTTAAGACTGTGGGTTTACACAACATGTCGCGGAATTAATGCACAACCTCTTAAGGGATCATTGTACTCGTAATTATGAACAACTTTTACTATGGGACCAAACCTGAAATCGCGAAAAAAATCAGCTGTTCCGTACATTTATGTTCGCATAACTCGTCAAAATGTAGGGAATAGCTGATTTTTTTGCGCGATTTGAGGTTTGGTCCCATAATAAAAGCTGTTCATAATGATAAGTACAATGACCTTTTAAGAGGTTGTGCGTTAATTCCGGAACATGATGTATAGTAAGAAAATATCTTGTTTAAAAATATGCTATTAAGATTTCTAATTGTTTCCTTGTTTTTCAAAATCTGCCCGTTGAAACTTAACCGTTGAAATCACCTAGCGAAAAGAATGTGAAACTTTAAAGTGCAGTCTTATTTAGCAAACGTGTTTTAATGCAAGTTGCTGCTAATGGAAAATAACCGCCACGACCCCGTTTCTTTGTCTTAATTCTTATTTTTTGCCGCTGGTCTCGTTATGTCAAAAATAATAATATTATCGTACTTTCAGAACTATTATTATCCATTGATTATGATAATAAAATGTCAATTAGGTAATAAGCGTGCTGTATTTATCGTTCCACTTTATTTTTTTAAGTTGGCTGCCGATTTATTTATTTGGAGGTTAAGCTGTCGTTTTGCAATACGTCTTTGAAAATGATCATTTGTAAGGTTCCTATTACAAATACTACACCATGTAGTGAAAGTCTTCGGGGATTACAGGCGTAATGTTATGTTTATTCCGATCAAGATAAGTTTTAGAAGAACCAAAAGGCTTGGTACGTGACGATGGGAAGAGACCAGACGTTGTTGCCTTGGAAGGTAGGTAGACCTCTGGTGTGGGACGCAACCTGTGTCGACACCCTAGCGCCATCTCATGTTCCAAGCACGGCGTGCTGTGCTGGCGCCGCTGCTGCGGCTGCTGAGACCCTAAAGCGGCGCAAATACTGTAACCTTATCGGTAACTACAGTTTTGAGCCGTTTGGGGTCGAAACGCTCGGGTCATGAGGCCCGAGTGCGCGTCTCCTCTTAAGGAAATTTCTCGCCGACTGGTCGACACTTCATGTGACCAGAGGGCTGGCTCGTTCTTTGGCCAAAGAATTAGCATTGCTATTCAACGTGGCAATGCTGCCAGTCTTCTGGGCACGTTTCCGGATGACGGTGATGGGGACGAGTACTTCGACGCTTAAGTTTCCTTTTGTTTTGTATATTTATTTATATAGTTAGTTAGTTCGTCAGTTAGTGGAAAAAAGTGTTTTAAGTTTTTTATAATTTGTATAGATTTAGAGTTTCAGAAGTAAGTAAACAAACGTCTGAAATATTTTTCAGGACTAGGTAATTAAAAGTTATGACCAATTTGAGACGTTTCTGTTTTTTTATTTATTACGTTGCTTGGAGCAAATAGGCTTTGAGTGATGAGCTAGCTGTCTGAGGGAACAACAATAAGAATCTGTGGAAAGTTTTTGGAATTCCCTAGGGCTTGACCCACGAGCTTTGCTAGGATCTATGTTACCATATTTTGTTAATATACTTACAAGGCAATTTGTTTTGCTATCCAAATGAGAAGTAGGAAGTAAAGAGTCTACACCACATTCCATCAAGGTCATGATATTAGAGTGGAATGCAAATTAATAACTTCACTGTTGAACTTATTTTTTTCCATCTGTTTTTTTTAGAATTAGGAAGTTATGCATCGTTCGTAATAGACGGAGAACAATGGTACTTGTTATTTTTGTTTTGATAGCAATAATGACAGAAATAATTGTGGGTTTATCAATTTGTTTCCTGCAAGTGCTAAAGGTATTTTGATCGGTCATCTCACACCAGAAAATGCACAAAATTCATGGGAAGTCAAATGTGTGGGTAGTGATATACAGGGTTATTTTAAATTGGCTAGCTAAACTTCACAGACGCGATGGGTATCGATATCCAAATACGATATAATATAAAAAATAAAAAGATTTGATGTTTTTTTTGGGAGGTCCAACGACTGCATTACTGATGTTACTTGAAGTACGAGTTGAGAACAACTGATTTCTTATGTTTTATCATGTTTAGATATCGATACCCGTCGCGTCTGCGGAGGTTAGCTAACCAATTTAAAATAACCCTGTATTATATGTGTTAGCTAGGTTGTGTGATAGTTGCCTACAAGTGAGCACGTCCTCTTGAAGTATATAGTGAACATTTAATATTGCTTCTTATTTTCGGTAGCGCCTGCCATACAAAAGGTACCAGGACAATTAACGCGCACACTGGTGCCGATTCTCTTGTACACCGAACTAAACTAACTAAACTATCATTAAAATTCCTTACTTTTGGCGAAGAGAATCTTAATGCTATTCTGAAAAAAATATCACTGAATTTAAAAATAATTTTGACAGAATTAAAATCGAATTTGACAATCGCGCGACTCCACCTGGTAATTGTTTGCCCTACCTCGTGAATTATTTTTTAGAGCCGGAGGCGCGCTGGGGAGCAGCCTCGACGTGTTTTATATGGAATTTTGCACTTTTTGTATGAAAAATGATTACCTACCTACGTGTTGAGTTTTAGGGGTTTATGGGACTTATAAAGGGGGTCGAAATTTTCATTATTTTTGCGATAGGACACACTGTTTTCGAGATATAAGCAAAAGAACATAAAAAAAAGCTACAGTACTGTGTTTGCACCTGAAGTCGAGGTGTTGGTGTGAATTTTAGTTCATGCCAACTAATTTTATTCCACACCTTTTTAATCGCGATTAAAAATAGTCAGATTTAGTTAGAATATCTAAATTTTAGGTGAAAAACGTCAAATTCAGAATGGCGAAATTACCATTTTCACTAAACTAAAAATTCAGTGCCATCTTAGTGCTGTCAAACCAAAATATAGTTAAGTTGTGTCATTTTCGGCAATTTCAGAATGGAAAATCATCGTTTGACAGGAATAAACTAAATTTTGGTGATTTTTAGTCTAGTTTAGAGGCGTTTGTGACAAGAGAATCGGCATCAATGTTAACATTATGTAGGTACATAAATATAAACCCGCGGTTAAATGCAAGAAACACAAAAGCAGTATTCAAGTTGTCTTTACAGCTCATAATATCCCATCTATTATTGTTGACAAAAAATACTTATAATAAAAACATCCTCCAAAACAGTTCACTGAATCCTAAAATTAGATTAGTAAAAAAAAAACACAAGTACTACCTACCTACAAGATATATTATTTGCAAGTAAGTAATGTACTTAATAACATTTTCTGTAAACCGTCTGGTTTTTATTTGCGGAAGATTCAATACCACACCAACATTAAAATTACATTAAGAGCGTTTACGACGTACGGCATTTCATACAAACATTGCCTTCCTCCATCATCCTTGTTTTTCGAAATGATTGAACCGGTGTTAATGAAACTTCATACGCATTAGCAAGATACATAGGTCTAAAACAGGGGTTCTCTAACTTATTTTGTCTACTGCCCACTTTGAGAATAAATTATTTTTTTGCACCCCCAAAAACCACTACCTAGCTGTAATTACAAATCGCCCCCTAAGCCTTTACACAACGCACCCATTTTTTTTCTGGGTCTCTTACTGCCCCCTTTAGGCCTGCAGCACCCACAAGGGGGCGTTACCGCCCACTTTAGGAAAGGCTGGACTAAAAAGTTAGTTAAAAACAATTTTGTATGGTTATAAGTTGATTAAAATATGAATCGCGACCGTAACAAATATGTATTTACAGAATTATTATCACTAAATTCATCAATACAACTCTCTGAGACCAAGTAATTCTAAGAATATTTCATGAAATCTTGTCATTTGAGGATTATACTAACTTAAGGAGTTATATTACTAATCCTAATAACTATAATTCTGTAAATACACATTTGTTACGGTCGCGAATCATACTTTAATCAACATATACCCAGACACTGAGCTGCAAATTGCAAACATCGTAAGAAAATTTGAATTTCGCGGGCTACCTTAGCGCTTCCCCCTTAAGTGAAAGAATGCCCGGTATTCTCACCCCGCACTGTGTCTTCGCCGGTAGATGTCGTGCTGATATCGGTGTCGGTCGCTGTCTGCGACAATATACATAGGTGACGATAACAATACAATGTGTAAGCGTTTATTAGGTACTGACCGTATAAGATTATCTGTCCGCCGATATCGTGTCGGTGTCGTTATCGGCTACAGTGCTGTATTAATCAACATAACTTCTACATAACTTCACGCCTGTATTCCCCGATGGGTTGGGCAGAAGTGCACCCATTAGTACACCCACATTTCGCCAGTTATGTTTTAGTCTTATGTAATAGGGGGCGAACCTATTTCCATCAACCGGGCACAAATCCAGACTCCGGGGTACTACTGAGAAATTCCAAATGGAAAAACCAATTACACTTTGCCCGACCCGGGAATCGAAGCCAGAACCTCATGCTCAGCAGTAGCGCTTGCGACCACTAGACCAACGAGGCAGGCAAAATGAATGTCACTTTTAAAATATTTCTAATTACAAAGTTATATCCTTCACAAAAATAAGTAAAAATGTTGTCAGAAAATTCACAAAAATAACTGACGCCTCCACGTTTGCTGAAGGCGTCCCATTTTGGAAACATAGGTGGGTGTCGCACGTAACTTTTTCAATTTCCAACTGATGGCCACGTTTGAAAGCTCTTCAGTTTTTTTTTATTGAGGCATCGTGATTTATGTGCCTCGTTTGAAATTGGAACGAGTACACAAAACACAAAAAACTCGCAATCCTTTGTGTTTTGTGTGATGTGTATGGTAGGTAAATTGTCCATAGGTATGTTGTCGTAAATGTCAAAGAGTGACAGTTGTATAAAATGGCTAAGTATATCGCGGGAAATTGTCACAGGTTGTCTATTTAACTTATAGCCTAGGATAGATTGACAAATTGGAGAAATAGCCCAGGGAGAAAATCCAGGCAATTTATTCTCAGACCCAAAATCAGTAAACTATGACCTTACTGATTTTTTTATTAAATAACTAGCTTGTTGCTTGCGACTTCGATCGCGTTGTTTTGTGATTTTTTCCATACAATTTTCAACAATCCATTTCGCCCTTTAGGATTTTTTTTAAAGAAGTGGCTTGAAAACATGTCGTACAGACAGACAAAGGCAATTACACATTATAATTATTTGTGTAGTGTTTTCTCTACTATAATAATATTCACAAATAATAAGATACGGAGCTCCTAAAGATAATAAACTAATTAAAACATAATTTCATATCAATAGGGGCAGGTTTCAGTCAATGATCTGCAACATGTTATTGTAAGCCATATGATCAATAATCTGTGTACTCTATCATGTTAAAGATAAGGTTTAAATTGCAATGAAAATGAAATTGCTGCAGTTATCAGTGACGTGTTATTTATACGGATCAAAAGATTCGAATTTCGGTCGGAATCGAGGTCGGAATTACTGATGCATCTATGTTACACTCTGGTGTTTTACGCTGAACGCACAATATTATTCTGTTTTTACTATTTTAGCTGCTTATTTACGCATTTAAATCAATAAGTAAAATCCACTTTTTATACAGCATTTGTATCAGAAAGGTGTGGTCAAATTTAAGATCGTGGTACAGACCATCAAACTGATCAACTTTCTCCACGGGACCAACATCGTAATCGCGAAGAATTATCAGCTATCCCTACAAAACTTCCACACCTACTGGACCCAAATGTATGGAACGGCTGATTATTTTTCCACGATCTCGATTGCTTTGGTTCAGACCTCAGACACAAACACAAACTAAACCGGCGATTTATTAGCTGAAAATGAGTTCGATCGCATACATTTTACACTCGATATAAATAGTTGAGTAACTATATCTATGGTGATAAAGTTTATTCTGAAGATCGAACCACTGAACCACTTACAAGCTGTGGATACAGGTAGCATGCTAGACAGCAGAGATTTCCCAACAACAACTTCGTTTCGAAGGAAGCGGTTTTTCAAATAAAATCCATTAATCGGGACAATACGCTGAGAAAACGCTACATTGTCAGCAAGTTTCATTCAATCTAATATCTTGTTCAAACCGACGGAATTTGTTTTGTTCATCGTAAAAACGAATGTTATTCCTTGGAGGTCGTGTTACACAATTTTCTCTTACAATTCTCGCGTTTGTACCAAACCTTATAATAAGTTGTGCAAACGTTCCAAAGCTTTGTATGAAAATATTTTCGACATAGTCCTTTACCTACGTCATTCGATGACGTCATTGTTCTAGACATTCAGTAGTTCTATGAAAAAAGAAAATCCGCTAAAGATGCAATTGATTTAATTGCATCATGCTGCTAGAGATGAGAGTGAATTGCCTTGAATGTTTCAATTATCGTAAGAATGACTTGCTAGATTTCGATACGGTTTTCTTTGGTATAAAGCTGTTGGTATTAAAGGTTTTTACAAGGCGGATGAAAGTGGAAACGTCGGGAGGGGACGCTTTCGAAGGACATATCATATAGTGACCTTAAGAACATCACCAGGTCTTCAGAAAGGTCAGGTGCGTAGTACTCGCTACCGGCGTGCCAGACGTATGACCAGCACCCTGATTGCGTAACACACTATCGATCACAATCTGAACGATTTTTAAACAAATTGCTAATCCATTGCTTCATATGTTCGAAAAATCTGTCTGCTTAACAACGTAAATAACGCAATGAATGTTGTTGAACTGTCAAAATGAAACCGATCCCTACTAATAAGTGTGTTATGCAATTGCCCCGTTGATGGATGTAACGTAACCGAAGCAAAAGGAGTATGTAACTATCGTAGCAGGTTGTTTCTGCCTGCCCCCATGGGAAGAAGGCGTGAATTTATGTACGTATGTATGTAAATCTGTTGCATAAATAGCACCGATCCTTAAAAATGAAGTGGTTGCCATGAGAAGTTGTCTAAATTATGTGCCTCAAGAACTGCACAGTAGTTTTCGATATTTGTCTTGATATGAACAGCTAGACAAAAAACACAAACGATAGCATGTTGGCTCATTCCACATATTAAATAATAATTACATAACACATAACATAACATCACGCCTTGTTTCCCTGAAGGGTTAGGCAGAGGTGTACCTATATAGTACACCCACATTTCGCCAGTTATGTTTAAGTCCCATGTAATAGGGGGCGAGCCTATTGCCATCAACCGGGCACAAATCCAGACTCCGGGCTGCTACTGAGAAATTCCAGATGGAAAAACCCAATAACACTTTGCCCGACCTGGGAATCGAACCCAAGACCTCATGCACGGCAGTAGCGCTTACGACCACTGGACCAACGAGGCAGTCGAGAATAATAATTACATCATATTTTAAGATAATTTGAAAGTAAGGCCGACGTTGAATTAGTTTTAAAAACATAATTGCAAATTCTTCATCATTAAATTAACGCGGCCTTAGTGCTACCGAGAATTTGGTAAGAGTTTACTTGAGATTTAAATTATTTTTCAAATCGAATTGGAATTTGTTTACTAATAAAGTAGTATTAGGCACCTACCTACTTTACTAAGTAACTTTGACGATCTTGAAGAAGTGCTTCTTCGATTTTAGAGTTTTCTAATTATAGAATGGATAGGTACTTAGTTTCTCGCTGTAAGTTATTTTCAGGACGGTCGAAGGTAACTCTTGTTTAAATATTGTTACAATTTGGCTTCCAAGTTATCGTCGGAAATATTATTTTGTCCTGTGTCTACAACTGCTGTCACCAAGTGCGGTTTGATTATGGGTTTGATATGTTTACTTCGCTCGCCCCCTATTACATGGGCTTTAAACATAACTGGCGAAATGTGGGTGTAGGTAATATTTATAGGCACACCTCTGCCTAACCCTTCGGGGAAACAAGGCGTGATGTTATGTTATGTGTTTGTTATGTGTATCCATCGTAGACTTCATCCGATTTCCGTCAGGCGAGATGGAGGTACAGAGCAAGCCCATTACGCAATAAAAAACAACAAATTTGTACCGCATTAAGGCGCGGTAAGACACGAATCTTTAGATATTTCAGGAGGTCGACAAATACGGTAGAAAATGGCGATGCGTTTGATTTTAGTCGAATCTCGTGTCCGCCAATGTGAAAGTTATTTCGCAGT
The DNA here is from genome assembly GCA_947568875.1 of Fissipunctia ypsillon. Lineage (NCBI taxonomy): Eukaryota > Metazoa > Arthropoda > Insecta > Lepidoptera > Noctuidae > Fissipunctia > Fissipunctia ypsillon. The sequence continues at coordinate 22,937,948 of OX387649.1, forward strand.
TTTATTTTAATTTAAAAATAAATACACCAATAAGTTAAAACATTTTTACATATTTATTTAGTTGATTTGATTTCCTTTTTTATAGTTACAAAAATATGAATAGTTGTCGCTCAAAATATTAAGTATTTCGAGACGAAAAGTTTTTTCGTATTCTTTCTTGCAATTTTTTTTTTTGTTAAGATGCTAGATCATATCTAAAAATATCTCTTTATGACTATTTTATACACTTAAATATAGACCGTATTTTTTGGGTTTGTAATGTGTAGCAATACGGCTAACTCTGCGAAGAAAAATTGGACGTTTTACAATGTCCCTGATAGGGCAGCGCCTTAATTACCAATAATATAGTCTTTTGAATCTTACAACATTATTACGTTATTACCTTTCGTTTATAAAACCTATATGTATTCTACATGTTGTCTTCTGTTTTCATTTATCGTTTACACCTAAAACAAGTTGTCTACTTGTAGTGTAAACTTGTAGAAAACTTGTCAAAAAGTTAACAAGACATGTCTGAAAGAACTTCAATGGGTACATGTATGTTTTTTATACCTACATGTTTATACACGACATTTTTTCGACAATACTTTTACAAGACTTGTTGAAAACAAGTATCACAACTTCTATATGGATGCAAGGGCGGGGTATTGTATTGTATTGTATTGTATTGTATTGTATTGTATTGTATTGTCATGTATTGTATTGTATTATATTGTCATGTATTGTATTGTATTGTATTGTATTGTATTGTATTGTATTGTATTGTATTGTATTGTATTGTATTGTATTGTATTGTATTGTATTGTATTGTATTGTATTGTATTGTATTATATTGTATTGTATTGTATTGTATTGTATTGTATTGTATTGTATTGTATTGTCATGTATTGTATTGTATTGTATTGTCATGTATTGTCCTAAAATGTTACATGGTATTAGCTAATGCTCTACGTATTCTTTTTAATACTAAGCTAATGAATTATTTAGTGTTGAACTTTTAAGTGATAGTAATTATAATATTTTAATATTACACAATCATTCTAATTATTACATTGAAACTTTAAGTGACAGTTACTACACACACATAGATATAATACATAACTTTATCAAGCGTTGTGGTACAAATGTATTTTATACTTCTCATCTGCCTAGCTTTTTTCCAACTATGTTGGGGTCGGCTTCCAGTCTAACCAGATGCAGCTGAATATCTGGGTAACACGATATCCCTTGGTAAGGCTGGTTGTCAGATTTATGGGCTTCCGACTACCCGTAACGACTAGTAAAGATCAACGAATGACATCCAAGACCAACGGCATGTAAAGATCACCTATCTACGTACCGTCGCTTAGCCACGAGTTTATGTTTTTCAATAGGTACCTATTTATAAAACAATATAATTTTTTAAATTGTATTTGTATTTTTTCAGCTGTGTCTTCATATTTTGTCAGCATGAAAATGTTGTTTATTATTTAAATGAGTAAAGAAAATAGTAATAGGTATAGGATATTGAAACAGCTGTTTTTTTCATAAGGAGTTAAAAATTAAGTGCAGTTTGGTATTAATAATATAAGAGGCTTCATATATACCTGTGTATATCCTAGCTATTCTGTGAGTGACTGAAAGAAAATGCGTAGCATATAATATAAAGCACGATACAAGCAAGCAATGAATTTGAAAATAGGTCCTTAGTAGAGATGTGCAAAATGGTTTACGAAAAGTAGGTATAGGGTTTTCCAATAGGGACGGGTCGATGTTGACAGTCTGTGGCAGCCATACTATTTTGGTGGGATCTGTAAAATCTGTTGTATATTATGCAGTAAGTGATGCCAAATCACCATGGCAAGTTACACGGTTGAGCAGCATGTGCAAATGATAAAACTTTATTATCAAAATGAGTGTTCGTTAGTGCAAACGTTGCGCGCATTGCGCCCATTTTACGGCAGACGCGGTGGCCCTTCAAAGTCCACTCTCCAACGATTGGTGACTAAATTTGAGACAACCGGTTCGGTAAACAACCAACCAACACCTTTACGTCAAAGGAACGCCAGATCGGCCGAGAACATCGCCGCTGTACGTGAGAGTGTTCAGGAGACTCCGAGGCAGTCGATTTCTCGCCGTGCTCAAGAACTCGGCCTTTCGCAGACCTCAACGACACAATCGACATTCTGCATGAACGGTTTGAGGGTAGAGTTATCTCTCGCAGAGGTGACGTGAATTGGCCACCAAGATCGTGTGATTTGACTCCGCTAGACTTTTTCTTGTGGGGTTTTCTGAAGTCGCAGGTCTATGCCAATAAACCACATTCGACCGTTGCCCTGAAAGCCAACATAACGCAGGCCATCGCTCGGATTCAGCCGGATCTATGCAGCAGAGTCATTAAAAATTGGACCTCTCTGATTCGTGCCACCATACGAAGCCGCGGCGGACATTTGAACGATGTCATATTCCATCCATAATGGCATAAATGGGCCATTTAAATAAAAAATAAATTTCGTTAATATCTCACACACATCTTGTTTTATTCAATTTTAACATCGACCCGTCCTTGTTGAAAGACCCTTTATTTAAATACAAGATGCAAATCCTTTTTTGATTTACTATTTTAAATGCAAAAAACAAAATAGTTTTGCTTTTTGTATTTCAAGCACTAAATGCAAAATATGTAGGTAGGTAGGTATTTTCAAAATACTTTGTACTATTTAAATATATAATAGTTTTGTTGAATTCAATTTTTTTTATTGGTAAAAGATTTTAATAGGACAAGTTGTTTAAAAACACTGTCACTCATCCTATGTGGTCACACAATCATACCACCATAATAAAGAGGGTTGTCACATTTTGTTACCTCTCTCGCTCACACGGGACCAAATTTTTAAGAATGTTAAATGAAAAGATGTTTTTTTGAAAAATGTAATCAATGGGCGACCTACTAAATAATATTAATTTAATAGGTAATTATTATAAAAACATTTTTACTGTGGCATTTATTTAAATCATCTCAAAAACAGATCCTATTACTTAATGACCTAAGTTCTAAAACTGATAACTACTATATACTGTATAACTACTACTGTTTATATACTATATAAACTGATAACGGTGTTTTTTTGATAACTACTTATTAAATTAATATTATTTAGTAGGTCGCCCATTGATTACATTTTTCAAAAAAGCATTTTACTGGCAGATCTCTGATCCTTAGGTATACAGTGTATCTACCGTTTGTGTTGCCACGGAGTGCTGTATAATTTAATACTAAACGAGAACGAAGTATAATCAAATCATACCTCATTATAAAAATAATTAATTAGTACCTAATATCCCCAACAACAGACTTAGAATCACAGCAAATAAATGATTTATATTTCTAATCTCTTTGACCCACACACTTGGCCATGCCTCACAGATATATTTAGATCCATTGATACCACAATTAACAACAATAAAACAACTGATACTAATTGCATTTGAACTACAAAGCAATCATAACAACTTGCTGGTTAAGAAAGAGGCAGCTATACAACTGTCTAGCCGCATCTCTATTCTCCCTGAAGATCCCACTTTATTGTGCCGGATAAGGTTATCAAAAGTAGCAAAGTTTATCGAGATTTGGACTTTAAGTTCTAGTTTGCAATTGTCATTATAGAATGCATACTTAACGTGTATGTTTACCGTCGGAACCACACGCGATCGACATAACGTAGAACATTGATGTTTGAGTGTCACTTCTTATCTTAAGATAACTGTATGTGGGAAATCATCACGTGGGGGGTCAATAAACTATGATTGTATTTTCTCGTGTGGCTTTCTGCATACAATAAGTTACCCTCTTTTCGTTGTGTTGCACCTGCAAGAATCAAAATCAAGAGGATGTTCAGAAGCATAGACGTAGGCATAGGGTAAATCATTTTTTACAGTGGCCACTAATGAATTTCCCTCGCAATTCTTGTTTATAAACTCTTTTTTTTTTGTAGATATTTTGACATTATTATTTCTTTTTCATTATTATTGTTAAAGTAAGGTGATTTAGATGCGGTTTTTTTTTGGTAATTAATAAAAGCAAATGCTTTGTTGAACTCTTGACATTAAAATAATCTAATTTTTACATACATACGGTGCATTGTTATTATGAAACAAACCGTTTATTAAAAGATAATAAAAAGAAATCAACTGACTTCCAAAAAAAAATACTACAAAGTGAAAAATAACTTAAGTAATTTCAGAATTCAGTGTCTTTGGATCCGTATTTTAGGTTTTTGCCACCGACTTCCGAAATTAAAGTTATTTTTCACTTTGTAGTGTTTTTTTTGGAAGTCGGTTGTTTTTTATTTTTGCAAAAAAGTTTTTTATTAGTGGGTGGGTTTGTAATTAATCTCAGTTACAATAGCCTTATGACAACTGCTCATCACCTTTTACAAAACATTGCTTCACCATCACCTCCACTTCACCATATTCATCGTGACGAGCTTATATTGCTTAGCAATCATTTTAAAGTAATCGAATCGCAACTCGTGAAATACTTGTTATTGACTTATTCCCGTGGCCATCTCACTATCTGTGGTCATCGTCATCAGATCCACTTCACCAAAGGGTGCTTTCCGAGAGCAAATGTTACTACTCGTATAAAAATACCCGAATCACTATAGGTGTGCCTATAATATTTGACGAGTTCCCTCGACTTCTCCAGGATTCCATCATCAGATCCTGACCTGATGACAGTGGGACCACCTGGAAAGTATACCCTTTCAAACAAAAAAAGAGTTTTCCAAATCGGTCCAGCCGTCTTCGAGTAATCGAGGAACACATATTAAAAAAAAAGATTCCGACGAACTGAGAACCTCCTCTTTTTTTGAAGTCATCTCATGACAATTCCAATAAGCCCAAACATGGCTAGGATACATTGTTTTATTACGGAGTTCCAGTGCCTACCTTCCGGCTTCATCGTCAGATCAGTTCGATGGTACCATTTTCATCAGAACCATTTATTTAAATTTGCTGCGTCATAGTCGCTTAACTATCAACGCTTAACGCTTAACGGTCTTAATCGAGATATCTTATCGCCACCCGTGAACTACTTATCATTGAGGAATTCCTGTGCCCATTTGTGGTCTTCTTCGTCAGTTCCACTTCACCAAATGGTACTATCTGCATGCAAATGCTTGACTTGTTAGTGAAAATACCAAAATCGCTATGTGTTTGCCTATAATATTTGAGGAGTTCCCTTAATTTCTCATGGATCCTATCATCAGAACTGGATTTTGATAAAAATGGGACCAATCTGGAAGTATTTCTTTTCAAATAAAAAAATAATTTTCCAAGTTGGTTTATAAATGACGGAGTAGGTATGGAGTAGGTACTGAGGTAATAAACATTAAAAAAAAAACATACCATCGAATTGATAACCTCCTCCATTTTTTGAAGTCGGTTAAATAGTCTTATTCCTAAAACAAATTTGAACTCTAACATCCTTCTAGTCTGTTCCTGTTGCCCCGAATACTGAATCACACATTCGGAATATTAAGATCTACGGTACCAACCGTATCCCATTATGCTAAAGCGGCCTAGATAAACAAAGAATTGCCTGAACCGACCGTTGAACCTGAACTGTTAAACAAATAAGTATGGCACAAATATCCTGAATGTAAGAAGTTTACGGTTGGGACACGGAAAGGAGTGGCAAAGCTGTGGCGTGCGTGATTTGTGTCACGTATGCAGAGTTGCAGTCAGACTATAAACAGCTAGAGACAAAACCACACATCTCGAGTGTATGACTATACGCCGACAGACTGAACACCGACTAGACTTTACTTCGACGGGACTCTTCCCCAAACGGGGCATAATATAACATACATACATAATGTAGATACATTAATACCTTATGCCTGATAGCAGGTCAACGGAGCCTCGATGTGCGGGGCTCCTATTTCTGTGTTCAGGGTTTAAAGGAACCTAACTAAACCAAACCTCGGGGTGCCTGTCGGCGAAGAGTCCCGTCGAAGTAAAGTCTTGTCGGTGTTCAGTCTGTCGGCGTAGTGTCTGTCAACGTTTAGTCGTACACTGAAAAATCCCGATAGATAAAACCAAGACAATTCATAACAGCTGTTTAGGTACGTACTCATGTAATCCCTGAAGCAGAAGTGCACACACCTCTTCGTTACATTTACACCCACATTTGACCTGTTATATTGGTTTATAAATTGGTTTGGTAACCCATAAACAAAACCCATATTATAAGAAAATGAATCTTTTTGAATATCTAGTGGAAAAAACCGAAAAAAGGCCATTGCCGGATGGTACTATATTTTGTGTATGGACTAAATATAGGCCAATTTTAGAACATTAAGAACATTAATCTTGTTTTTGGAGGCAGAAATATAGGCCAACAGTTTTAATTAAAAATATCCGGACAATCCTGCAACGAAGAAATGATGCACTCGATGAATAATAATATTCGGCAAAACATAAAACACGCGCACCTATAAAGTATTCAAGAAACAACAGATTAAACGTATCGTATTGCAATATTTAATAACGTCGAAGTTATAGCGCCAACACTTCACGGGAACGAACTTTTAACTTTTGAACTTCCTGCAACTTAGCGGTAGATTCCTGGTTTCCTTTGGCTGGATCGAAATTCTTAATATCCTCATATCCATGAACCTAGACTTACTAGCTTGCAGCTTATAGCACTATCTTGTTATCCTAGCTTGAAAAACTAGCCTCGTGTTTCTTCCTTAGGCATCTTTTCACTTATAGTTCTTTTTATTTTGAACTACCTTCTACCCGGGGTTTCGCTCCCGTGGTCTATTTCACGAAGACTAGCATTTTTCTGGGATATAAAATAGCTTTGTCACTCTCCGGCCTATGAATTATTTCTTAGCAAAACCACGTCGATTCTTTGATCCGTTGCTGCGCTAAAGAACGACAAACCATCAAATGAACACTTCTGCGTTCATAACATTAGTTCTCGAAGTTTCTCAAAAAACCAATCAAATTTTAATAGCATAAGATTTAGGTCAAAATCCTGATTTGCTGTGCACCTCACGTATGCTCCGAGGGCTTAACTATCGAAACAACGATGTAAGGCATTGGTACATTGGTACATTGGTACATTGGTACATTGGTACATTGGTACATTGGTACATTGGTACATTGGTACATTGGTACATTGGTACATTGGTACATTGGTACATTGGTACATTGGTACATTGGTACATTGGTACATGCACGACTAAAAATTCAGGATTTTCAAGTATCTTTAAGAAAAACTAAACGAGCCAGATATTCATAAATATCATCATCATTACTTATATTATTCAAATCAAGATGGTGACTATTTCAAATAATCAAATGTTGTGACTGCTACTTTCATTAATTTAGATTTTAACAAGTGATATCATCATAGATATGTAGTTGTGTCATGGTATGTTATGAATGAATTCCACTCCCCAGTAGATATTCTATAGAGCATCTATTCTATAAACACCTACTTGACATTATATGCGTCCTCAATATTATTCACATTATCTTCGTAGCCCAGTGCATGTCATGTCATTCTCAAAAACCAAGGTTCAATTGATTATGAAAGTGATGTGCCTTTCTAATGACGCAATCATACCTCAGTGTTGATAGATATCATCTTTCTTGCAATCTACATCGATTATATTATCGATTCATGGATTTATATTATCGAGTCGCGTGTCGGGAAGTGTGAACTTCTATTTTGAATCGATTGCATGATTGTATTTAGGCCACTGTACAGTTACATCGGTTGATTTCCCGTTATTGGATTTCAATAAAATTGTAATTCTGTTGAAATAGACTGATAACAAAAACATTCGATCATTTTTTCATATTTTTGTGTACTTAATTATACTAATCTCTTCTCATGTGCTATTGTTGTCCCAGGTTTGTATTTGAGTTAGTCAAGGTTTGGATCTGTAAAAATTTACGTCACGTTTCTTCGTATCATCGTCACGATATACATATAATCCACCCTGCGCAGATCTTCGCAAGGATGGCTGGTAGCAGCTGGATGACAGTTGCCGAGAATCGAGCTGAAAGGCGTGTAATTGGATTGGCCTACGTCCAGCAGTGGACTGCTGTAGGTGATGATGATGATGATATATAATCCTTGAATTAAAAAAAAAACTTGATTGTGACTTCACACAAGCGAGCCCCTAGGCGAGTTATTTCTAGTTCTACGAAAATATCTCAAACCGATAATTTAATCATAAAAACCAATGTTAGAAATCCTTCTACTTTGGCATATTATATTCTTCGAATAAAACATTGTTTATTTATTCACTTATTCAATCGTCTTGATTAGTATAAAACGATTCTCCTAGTTCACACTGAAGAGGTGTGGATCCTTTTTGTTATTCATATAACATGACATCATAATAACTATTATTAAGAATATCGTTACAGCTTTTAATTTGCATATCAGTAAAACTTATCAATGATAATCAATAGAATCCATCTGATCGTACCGTATGACTTACAAAGAAACACGATTAGTCATTCAAAGACTTAGTTAATCAAAATTGCCTTTGAATTGAAACCTTCACTTTATGAAAAAGAAAATGAATGCTATCGGCATTTGCATAGTAAATTAAGGAAAGCTATCCTTTTGTTACTCGTTCAATACAATTGCTATTAATTACATGAGTACAGTCAAAGACTAGATTCATGATTAACCTTTAATTCTGAGACAATAGTCTGCGCGATGATCTTTGCCAAGGATTAGCGTGGGATAAACGACTAACAGAATTACATTTCTTTACTCTTTGTAATTGAGTTATAGTTGTCTCGGCATTAAAAGGATCTCAGTAATTCAGTTTCGACGTAATGGACTGTGCATATTCTTATTTTTAATTTAGTTAGGGCTGATTTTTCAATCGTCAGATAACTTTTATCTAGGGAATATGTTTGACGTTTTGACAGCTTTATGTACCTATAGAAAATGTGTCAAACCGCCATATTTATTCCTCAGGTAAAAGTTATCTAACGATTGAAAAATCAGCCCTAAGTAGTGTTAATTTATTTTTAACATTGCCACTCGAAAAAGGGTATTTGATTCATAGATAACAGTGAATAAAACTCTCTTTTAGTCACTGAGTGAATAAAAACATTTTGAATTTAGAACAAGTACGAATAATAAGTAGATATAACTGAATTTCGAAAACTTGAGACCATTCTCGTAATTTTAAGAACATTCGCAATCTGATCTCAGTCTCAATATGTCAAAAATACCTATAATTTCCCTACATTTTTGACATTTGATTGTCGCTGAGATGAGATTGCGACTAGATTTTGAACGTTTTTAGTTACAGGAATTGGGCTTCTGTTCTAATTTCACTAGTGTTGTACTCATCATTATGAACAACTTTTACTATGAGACCAAACCTGAAATCGCGAAAAAATAATATCTGCTGTTTCCTACAATTTGACGAGTTATTCGAACATAAATGTAGGGGACACCTGATTTTTTTTCGCGACTTAAGGTTTGGTCTCATAGTAAAAGTTGTTCATAATGATGAGTACAACACTATCGTGGCAGCTCCCTAGCCAATAAAAAAGCAGCGTGTTTAATAAAATGTGATAAATATAAACACTATACTACTATTTATTTTCTCGCAGCCAATGGTAAAAGTAGAGTACACAACTCGTAAAAAAAATCATCTCAGTGCTTGTATCCCTCGCTCCGCTCAGTATTCTAATCTAGAATCTTCTAGAATATTCTACGATCCTTCACTGCTCTCGGGATCCAACTTAGTCCCTCGAACTAAAATCCTTTTTTTTTCATTTATTGTATAATCTACTATTTCATATTTATGTTACTTTTGCTTGAGTTGTACTAATGTGTTTGTTCTGTGCTGCGTAAAGTCAGGGAAATTAAGTGTTATGCAAATTGACTACCAAATTAAGATTGTCCGTAAGTAGAATGACAGTTGTATAAAATTGCTATAGCACGGAAAATTGACGTGAGGTGTCAATTTGCTTGACAATTAATTTTCGTGACTGTACCTACACTGCACTAAAATCATTACGTCTATAAATTTAATGTCGGATTTCATCTGTTTTACATTTTTCAACGTTTATAAATAATTGAACTATAGATTATCTTGAAACTTTCTATTATAACTAGACTGCTGTGTGCACAATCAATTTCTTCTTTTCCTTTGGGGTGTCCCTAAATGGTATTGGTTTATGATTAGGGCCATTCCCTATAATTATCTAAATGCATTAATTGTGCGTCATGGTTGTGTTTACTAGTGATATCGAATGTTAATAATATAACTTTCCAGTATTTTCTATTAAATTTTGATAAAATTTATTATTTTGCCAGCTTTTTAGTATTTTTATCATCGTCATGTCAACCGATCTTCTTTCTTCCATAAGCAGGATAGGCAGAATAGTTATAATAAATTTGTGAAAAAATTTATTCTCGTCCATTAACTTCTATAGGTATTGTAGCATCACATTGCGATCATTGTTTCGCATATCAGCTCGATTATTTATGTGTATCTCGGTTCAGCAGTAGATTAACTGCTCATTGACCATCCTTGCCCATAAAAATCATCGTACCATTTAATAGTATTTTTAAAACTTATCCAAAAGGACTCCCTCCCATCAAACATCAAATAAAAGACACAGATTCACTGTTTATATCACTTTTTTATAATTTATTTTCACAACATTTTTTATTTCTGTAAAATTTACAATAGCTTAAAACTCCTCACAAATATAATAGTAATTATGTATCGTAACAACACATCGTCGCGATTCGTGTAACACGAAACGGGCAACTTGGAAGAGAAAGAAAATAACTATATTGTAAATATACTTGATAATAACCTAATATAAGCTTATATAACGTAAGGCCTAGCAACCCCTAAACTAGAGAGTCGGTGTGTCGAACATTCGCTTTTAACATATGAGCGAGGGCTGCGACACGCGTGCTTCGGAGAAGTTGGAGGGTGGGCAAGAAGCAGCGCTGCGGGTAGGTGGTAGCGTTGTTGTTACGACTTTTTGTATGTCTGTGTGTTTGTGTGAATTTGTATTGGAGCTGCTGATATTTTTTGGGACTAAAGATGAATGCATAGCGACATTTGATTCGAGTCGGACAATTTTTTAAATTGCTATCTATATTGATTTAAAAAATGAAGAATGAATAATTTTTATGAAATGTCTAATGAAAGAGAAAAATGCTTTGTAATATTACAAATTATCAAGGACATTGTCATGGCAAAATGCGTATTAATTAATAAAATGAATTCAAACCTAATCAGTAGCTTCAGTCAGTATAGTCACACCCACAAAGTAATTACAGTCGTAAACATTTGTACTGATAGATTGTAAAACAGTATACTAAATGCCACACCGCTGCTAATTGCCGACGCCTCCAGTTCTGCAAAACTACGCTTTTAATTACGGCGTTCACGTGCTGTACTTCCACAAGAATCAACTCTTTTTACACATATTTAAGACCAAGTTCTATATTCACCGAAACAAAAACTCGGAAAATCATGTACTTGGCGTCAGTTTTATCAATGAAAACTTTATATCTCTGTTTTCGTTTCGTTGAACAAACAACTCAATCTTAGTACCAACATTTTATAAATAGATAAGTAAATGCTTATTGTGTTTGATTGTATTTAAATTACAAATAATTTTGCATATTAATGTTTCTTTTTCACCAAATTGCACGCATCATATCATCGAAGTATATAAAATAATAAAACACGATATCATAATAAAAGTTATAATATGTTGGGCATCTCTTGATATAAATTCAATGTTGAAGTAATGCAGATATTATGAAATCAAAGTCAATAATTTATTTCATTTCGAATTAAATTATTTTGATAGAAAACCGCCATCCGATGAAAACCGTTAGGCAAGTCAACACTTTTTTTTAATACTGTGGGAAAGTATCGTTTGGATGCTCAACATAAGAACTATCATTAAAATATAACGTCAGAACTTTCTTTTTGACACAATGTTACATTCATTGCATCAACGAAGTTATTCCAATTAATTTTGTTACAAAATCGAGTCGAGACAGAATGTCACGTGTATTTGTTTACGTCTCGTGTGCCAAAATGTGACACTCAACCGGTTTGAATGATAATGATGCCACATAATTATGAGCAGTATTCCAAAAACATACACAATATTGCCAGCTAATAATACTGTTTGTATATCTCTTCAATAAATAAGTTCAGGAGTGAAGTAACAATATTTATTAGAAAACTTGGTTCTTTCAAATTTAGAAACAAACTCCAAGCTAAATCTCACAAAACTTTAAGATACTTATTCTGATTTATATCCTTAGTTTTTGTGATACCTTGCCTTTTGTTTGGTTTGAAATGTAGAAAGTTAAGTACAATCTTTCAGAAATTAGCATAATATCTCAGAAAAGTATCTCTAATTCACAGAACCATCATCCAACAATATATACATATATAACAAACAACTACTGCACGAGAACGCCTTTTGACCAGTGCTCATTAGAATTAAAAATTAATTATAAAATAAGGCTAGCTGAAAACTGATGGTAACTTTAGAAAAAATAATAAAACCCTAAACTATATTGCAATGTCTCTCTTTGCTAAGAATTTAAAATATTTAGACCGCTGTTTTTGGAAGCGTTTAGCCACGTCACGTGGTGTATATAGAAGAGCTTTATGAGCTAACAAGCATCTCTTGGTACGTTTCCACTGTTCTCGAATTGAACCCAATCTTTACGAATGTTCTGAGAGCTGAGTGTTTTCGAAATTCGGAATAGTGAACTCGGCCCAGACCAAAGAAAAAATTAAGTAGATGAGCCAAGTTTCTGTGTAGAAAGCATGTCAGTTAGAGTTCGCGATTAAAATGTCTACCAACACGTTCGAAACTACGTCAAGAAGTTACACACAAGACTGGTAAATTACTGGTATGGTACTCTACGGCTAAAATACATACCTACATAATTATCTCCATAGTTGTAGAGAGAAAAATCACAAAAATATACCATCTAATATCGTTTTTTTTATTCACGCGAGGAGGTAGTTATTAACGGATTTTGCCAATAGCTGATTTACAGTATAGATATAACAATCACAGTTATTATAATAAATATAGTGACAATAGAATGACATTTAAAATACCTGTCGAAAAGACTACACATCACAACTTAGACGCCTGTCTCGATATAGCAAGTAACTCTAGTGATAATTAACTTACATTCACTCTTATTACATATGGAATAAAGTTTAGATTCAGTTAACTATGTTTATGTACTTCATTTATTTCTAAGTACAGACGACTGCGTACTATGTCTAATTTTAGGACTACTGTTTGACGATTACCGTGTTCCGTTGCACTCATGCACTCATCATTCACTTCGTTACGTTAATATTCCAAAATGTTCTTTCTAGTGCTGTTACTATACCATTCCAATACAATCTGAAGAAACTATCCACAAGAGGAACTGCACTAGACTGACGCACGAGTGGAACGGATCACTGAACATGTTTAACTTGCATCAAATGTTTTATCACCTCCAAGTCATAACATGACGTTCAGCCAAGATAACAAGCATATGATAACAGCTAAAGTGTTTACAATACAACACTACAATACCAAAAGAAATTTGAAGAGTTTAAAAAATGAGATCTTAAATTTTGGTTCGACAGTGAGCAAGTCGGGAAAATTCGTTTATAAACTCGATAAATTGTTCCGAAGTTAACTATAAAGGTTAACTCTATAAGATGATTGTACTTGATTACTTCGGATATATTTTCCGCTACTCAAAATATACTACATAACAAGCTGCTTAGTAAAAGCCCTACAAAGTTCATGCAATGTGTATAAATATAGAATTTACTCTGAATATGCATTTGGCAAAATATCTAACACATTCACGTATTGGCCGGACACTGTTTACACCATCGTTCATATATATTCTTTATCTCATTAAAATACAACAATAATAATATATCTCTCTATTGAATTTAATCTACATAATGTTATGTAAGTAGATAATATAATCATCGACAACATGGGTAATTAATACAACAATTAAATCACATTTTCCATACATCTACAGCTTTAATATAAACTGTAATTGATGAGACGTTAAAAGTAAAAAAAAAATGTTCATAAGTACTCTGTTACTAAACATGACTTCACTACTTGTAAATGTTCTTAAAATATTTTTATAATGGTATTTTTATATTATTTAAAAAAAAAAGCGTGAACTTTAATATTGTACACACCTTAGTAATATTTTTTTTTTTGGGTTTTTAAAGTTTTTTTATTATTTTATATTTTTAGGTGTATCTTAATTTGTTACTCGTTCGCCAAGCCGTATACAATACTAGAGCGATCACGAAACGTGTAAGTGTTTACATACATCCTTTCAGATTGATAAATATATAGTAAAATAGTTGTTTACGTGTGTGAGAGTGAGGAGCGGAGGCGACCGCGCTGGCTACGTCCTAACGTTCGTGATCATTACTACTCAACAGATTTTCTCGCGTTTAAGGCCGTCTGACAAGGCCGGACATGTTACTTTACAAATTGTTTCTGAAAAAAGTACACACGCTCCTCTGTTAGCATCCGTCGTTCAAGTGAACCAGTTAACATATTTTCTCGCAACAAATTTTCTCACTTAATTAGCATTAAAACTCGTATCCGACGTCCGCTTCTCCTTGATATTTCGACGGCGAGAGACATGCCACTACTTTTATGGAGACGACTTCTATACATAAAAGCTTAAAAATAACTAACTAGTCTTTTTTTATAGGCAGACCATCGAGTCGGACTCACTATCTAGCGGCGCATCCGTCACAATCCACGTGAACGATAATTTTCGTACTGCTAACATATTAACTTATCAACACGAAAGGAGTACGACTAGAAATTACTTCACGTCGCGGCGGGCCGAGCGGCCGCGGGGGACAATTGACGAGCAAATTGATCGGCGGACAGTGAGCAACTTGACGCGCGGGGCGCCGCCGCCCGCTCCTACGCGTACATACATTTTTTTTATCCGTATTATATACATTTGGCACTAAATTCATCGTCGGTAGAACAAGAGGGCCGGTCACGCCGGGCACGACGCCACGTGGCAGCATTCGCAGTAAGGCGCAGGGGGCGCGGGGGGCGCGGGCAGCGCGCACTGCGCACACGTGACACACTGCGCGCACGCGGCGCAGCCGGGGCAGCCCGCGCACGCCGCGCACACGCACACGTAGTACTGCGGTGCCATCATGACGGGCGGGCGCGCGCACAGCTCGCGGCACGCCAGCGCCTCAATCAACGCCAGCGTCTGCCGCCGCTCGTGCCCCATGAGGCACACCGTGGACTCGCGCACAACGCCGTGCAGCAAGGTCAGGTACCTGCACCGAGCGACACCGCCAGTTAACGTCAACTGTGTTATACAGTATCTGCAAATATGGACAAGAGAGTTAATAAAGGTCATACATTCAGGTCGGGGTAGTGGACACACAGGGATCCAAAGTTAGTCTTAAACCAGACGCAAGATGTTGATTTGCGGAATGATTCGACAATCACTCAGTTCTAATGTTAAAGTATTATAATAATTACGTGGAAGGCCTCGTAACTTTTAACATGCAATATGGAGATAAATAAATCGTTGAGACGAGTTATCTGGCGTCAAGTTTCAGAATAAATGACAGAAATAAAATCCAAGTTGTAGTTACCTATGCTTTAGAGCTTCCTCCTCTCTGCCGACGAAGTGGTTCCGCAGGTAGGCCTCGAGCTTAGCGCGCTGCTGGCCGAGCTCAGGGAAGTCGATGAAGAACCTCGAGCACATGTATCGCTCGAGGGTTTTGATTTTGTCTGGCCGCGCCGGCCTGTAGCCCTTTGCGAGGAGGGCGCAGTATTTGAGCAGACCGCCACCGCGGATCTCTTCAGGCTGCCGCGTCGCGATCAGTTTCTCGGCGAGGTGACTCAGAGCCTCATTGAAGTCGCCATACACGGACTCGCCAACGACGGTCGGGTAGAAGTTCTCGCCGATGGGCAGTTGAGCGCACTCGTGGAACGCGAGAAGCGAGTCGAGAGCGATCTGGAACGAGTCCACGGAGAACTCGAACTGGCGACGCATGTTGTCCACGAATTTGAGTTCGACGGACTTGTGTCCGCGTGAGTGGCCGAGCGATATCAGGGACCAGCGGTCGCCGTCTGAGTTCACGCGGACCATCTTGGAGACGTATGCCTCCTTGAGGCCGGCCGGAGAAGCGCGGCGGCGTGGGGTGGCGGGTGGCATGAGAGTGGACAGATGTCCGAGCACTGCGTTCTTGACGCGGTCACAATGACGCGCGGTGGGCAGCTCGGCCGTGAAGATAAGGTCGATGTCGGAGTAGGGCTGGGCCCTGTCGGCCAGCACGTGGCTGGCTGCGCCGCCGTTGAGGCGCACGTCGCGCACGTTGACACCGGCACCACCCGCGCTCTGCGGCGCCTCCAGACGCGCGCGCACGCCCGCCACCAGCTCGCGCAGGCGCACGTGTAGTGTGGGGAAGTTACCGCGGCCGTGGATAGCGACCACCTCGTCCATGACGTCACCGAGCCGCCTCACTTGCTCATAGCTGAGGACGGCGTGACGCTCGCCTCCACCGCAGCCTTCTTCTGATGAAGTATAGCTCGACTCGCTCTGCAACAAAAATAAACAATATCTTGTTAATATCTTAAGATTTTTCACAACCAAGAAGAATTTTGGAGTAGTTTGGCATGTCCACAGTACTAATGACTCAGGTCCGTCGTCTCAAGGTAAAGTCTAATATAACAGGAATGTTAACCGTACGAAAAGTATTACGATAATAATAACACCGAGGACGAAATCTCTTGGTTACATTACAAATTACAATTATGCCTTGAAAAATACGCGCGAAACAGCTGGTGAGTGTACTTACGATTACGACAGATTATCTTAACTCTAGTAATCTTTGTTTGTGAACACGAAGCATCGGGTTTAATGAGGAATCACAATGTAGTGACTCTAGATTACCCATTAAGGAAATATAGAAAGCAATATTGCTTGGTTATTTTATCATTGGCCACCTTTGGTCTTGCTTACCTAAGATTCATATTCTCGTAAATTCGTAGGCCGTTTTGTTACTACGATAGAATGTTACACAACGTTGTTAATGAATGATTATGAGTATACAAACAGTGCTAATAAGAGCTAAAAATAAAAAATACACGTCCCAGACAAATGAATGACAAAATTGAGGAGCTTCCGAGAACTATTGAATTGATGGCTGATAATATTTTTTTGCGTACAGTCAACTCATTACTTAGCAATGCTACAAGGTTAGCAATGAGCAAATAGGATTTGGGTGCGTTATTTGTACAAACGAATGCCATTATTTGATGCACAGAGATTGAATATAGTTTTACTACGCAGAATATTTTTTATCATCGTTTTTGTCGCTTCATAATACTTGGTGTTATTTTGCAGGAAAAATTGGCAATTCAGCCAAAGCGCTTCCGTTTTCAAACTTAGTTCGTCTACTTTGTGATTATTTTTGCAATTTGAATGCCTTAGCGAACTTATCTGGCACATTGCCATGCCCCAAAATGCAAGATTACCCACAAAGTCCAATAAAAACTCACAGATTTGTTCAATGAGCATGCTTTTTATGTTAGCTAAATGGTTTATTGTGTCTAAATATGGCAGCATTGAGACCAATGAGTTAGTAATAAATCTTTGTCCATTAGACATTGTAAAGCGATTCTATTTAAGTGGTCCATTGTTGGAGTTCAATGGTCTTTGAACAAAAATTGTGTAATATTAGTCTTGTCTGCTTCCACATCTGTCAATGTGTTTGTTTGGTTTTGATTGATTTTATTGCTGACACGTGTATACTTGTGTACTATTTTCCAATGATCATTCTGAATAAGTTCGCACAATTCCAGAATTTTTTGACCTCTTAGCTTATATTTTTGAAGTTCTCGTAACCTTTTGTGCTGATAATATATTCATGTAGGAGAAAATTGCATGATAAACTTAAAATAACTTTCACAATAACAACAGAGAACATTTACAGGCAGGTATTAACATAAGTCATAAAGTCATAACATAAACGATATAAAAATAGCTCATGGACATCACGAGTCGACAGTTTTAAGCGCACACGCTTGCACGAAAATGTTATACAGTGTGAGTCTTTATAATGTGCACATATCGAAATGAGGGAATCTATGCTTAATTTTATCGACGGAAAAAATGTTAAAAAAAATCTAAATATTTATTTATATTTTTTATGGATTTTTAAAAAAAATTGTTTGCTTTTGTGACCCCAGTGTATACAAAACTGTGTAACTTTTAAACTAAACGATTTATCACGATGAAACAAACTCTATAATGTTTGGAAGTAATTAGGTGTCGTCATAAAATAAAAATTATGGAAAAAAAATAGCCACATTTAAAAATAAACATTTTTGTTTGGCAAAAATCTGATTTTTTTTCATTAATTTTTACAAAAATTGTAAAATTTCTCAATAACATGCCCCCATCACCTTCTTTTTTTATAACTTTAAGTTATTCTTCATTGTATTAGGAACCTAACGGTAAAAATTGCATGTTTTTAACTCAACCCCAACATTTTTTATCAACTGTCAAAGAAAGGCCCAACGCATAGCTATTGTTTAGCAGGTAGATAAACTTTCTTTTGAATGTGCACAAGCAGTTGTTCAGTAGCCGCATCAATAATTACTTGAGGTGGCTCGCGACGATCTCTACTTGATCCAAGTCCAGTGATCGACAACCTTCTGTGAACTTCCTGGAAGTTTCGGGCAGATGGCACTGGTTGCCTGTTAGGATACGCAGCTATGTAAGCCGCGCGCGCAGCTCTGGCACTTCCTTGTCCCACTCCATAATAAAAATGTATGTCGGCGATGTGTGCCGGGGAAAATTCACTTAAACGCGGCATCATGTAGCAGCGAACGAAAGTTATGAAAGTCCAGCGAACGAAAGTACCGAAACACATGTAGCAGCGGCGAATAATTCGGAGCGACTGCCAGTCTGACATCTGTCATAATTCAAGTTCCTTTGGCTGGCCCTACCTCCCCGACCTGCGCACATTCAAAAGAAAGTTTATCTACCTGCTAAACAATAGCTATGCGTTGGGCCTTTCTTTGACAGTTGATAAAAAAAATGTTGGGGTTGAGTTAAAAACATGCAATTTTTACCGTTAGGTTCCTAATACAATGAAGAATAACTTAAAGTTATAAAAAAAGAAGGTGATGGGGGCATGTTATTGAGAAATTTTACAATTTTTGTAAAAATTAATGAAAAAAAATCAGATTTTTGCCAAACAAAAATGTTTATTTTTAAATGTGGCTATTTTTTTTCCATAATTTTTATTTTATGACGACACCTAATTACTTCCAAACATTATAGAGTTTGTTTCATCGTGATAAATCGTTTAGTTTAAAAGTTACACAGTTTTGTATACACTGGGGTCACAAAAGCAAACAATTTTTTTTAAAAATCCATAAAAAATATAAATAAATATTTAGATTTTTTTTAACATTTTTTCCGTCGATAAAATTAAGCATAGATTCCCTCATTTCGATATGTGCACATTATAAAGACTCACACTGTATTGGTTCTTTCACCTCTAACTATAGTTCTATATCTACCAGATTATCTACTAGTATTGTGTTAGTACGAATTCTAACTTTGCTTAACACAATATGCGTCAGTGTCACAGAATTATATATCTGAGGCACACATAACATAACACACATACATAAACTCACGCCTTCTTCCCATGGGGGTAGGCAGAAACTACAGAACGCCATCTGCTACGATCCTTACATACTCCTTTATATCTGAGGTAATACTTGTAAATAAGATAACGAGTTGACTGCGCAACGAAATGGTACCTGTTGACTACTCATACCAAAATTATGCGTGCGAGACGAGACAAGATAAATTACACAGAAAAAACGAGTGTCAGAAATGGTTCCTCTTTCCTTTAAAAGGTTAATAAATTACTTTTATGTGCATCTTTAGTAGTTATTTTGTTTTAAAATGAATTGGAAGCGAATGTTCATGTTCATTTTATTGTTATAATAATTCTGGACTGCTCTTTAAAATGTTTCAAAAAGTGCTGTAAGTAATACTTTAGATGTAAACTAACCCGAAGATGGAGACGATAATAATAAAATTATCAGTAAATTTAATTAAAATGATAATAAAGAGACCGCAGAATCGACAAATGTCGAGATAGGTGACAGACCGAAAACAATACAACTTCAAACACAGAAGTCAAAACGCAATTTCAAAAGTGAACTAAAGGAGACACCTGTTCAAATTACTTTTAACTTTATCTAGACAAAGTATCGCCCGCTTACAATACCAATTCATCACGAGCTGCCCACGCCAGCTCGCTCGCTTTATCAATTCTATCCGCCTCGTTTAGACTATCGTAATTTAATTCTTGTCACACTGGATAATTATGTCCTGCTGCGCTACTTCCCATTTTATTGGTGTCATTATTGATAATAAATGCAACAGGATTCGTGAACTAGAATTTCTAAAGTCAAGTTTGTGCGATTAGATTCTGGAATGAATAATGTCCGTTTGAGTGCGAGTTTACCGGCAATGATAGGTATATTTTTCATTGTCATGAGGTATTTTTTTGTTCAAGTCCATACGTATGGTGTTAACTGCATTCATATTAAACGGAAATATATATTTTATTATTTGTATTCCATTTATTTATTCAGCTGATGTTCTAGCCAATATAAGTTTAAAAACACTGAAACGCAATTTAAAGTCATCAAGTGCATGCTCGTGGCTCATGGCCCATTGCAACAAAATATTTCGAAATACCAAAGTATTGCGCAAGACAAGTAAATTTTCTTTCAGAAAACTTTGGAGAACTATGTCTTCACAGCTGATACAATTGGTAATACTATTTCGGCGATAAGCACACGGCAGTCTATCCCGACCACAAGCTAATAATGAACTCTAAGCAATAATTATCTACATCTATTTATTAAACTTTCAAATTCAAAACAAATGTCAAGAGTATATTTTAATAGACTGCCAGGTGTTTATCTTGTTTCAGAACGCAACCTTAAATAAACCACCAAACGGAAGCCTTCGCCAATCAATCATCGAGAATTCAAAAAACCTGTAAAAGTGTCAATGTCATTGTCACGGCGGCGGGGCGCGCGGCCGCCTTCATGAACTATGCGAAGCGACCTCGTTACGGCGTCCGATTAAAATACGAAATTTTGTATTGTTTTTCCTCGTCGATTTGAAATCAGTCGGTTGCTCGTTGAGGTCAAATGCGCAATCGTAACAAATCGTATCGGACACGAGCCGTGCTCTCTATAAACCTGAATAAGAATACTTTAACTTTTTTATTGAGACGTAGAAATCAGCTGTTCTCCCAAGGTGTTCTCGAGTGTTGCGTGGAGTTATTTTGTCTTACAGTGAATTATGTATAAACGCTGTCTCAACTAGAACAATACGTGTGCAAACTGAGGAATAATACGTTATATTATGTGTTTGTAGAGAGAACAAAAGAGACTGGTGAACACAAATTAAAATAGGATTCAAAAACCAATTCGAGGTTAGGCCGTTCAGCTTATATGTATATTGACTTTGAAGGTTATCGTCACGATGTTTCACTATTAAATTTTATTTTTCATTAAGAAATGGTATAGGAGTAAAATTTTTAATACTGTCCAGACTACTCTTAAGTTTAATAATGATGTACCTTTCCTCAATGAACTTTAGACCTTTCTCCAAAGATTTAAGTTTTTCATTTGACACTTCTTGCAATTTTAATTTTGCTGAATATTTCTACGTAATTGATTACTTATTATCATTTATGAAGTCCGCTAAACTGGCGTGCGCCGTACCACGGCACGGCTAGTCTCGTCCTACACTTTTGCACTTTTGATTTTTTTTATCTATGAAAGTAAGCGCCTTATCTCTTTCGTTTTTATGTCAAAATGACCAAGAAAGAGAGAACTAACAATAAAACAAGCCACTCTACTAACAATTTAAACGTCAAAATGAAAAATAACAGCCGAAATTCTCTTCCGGGTTTTGCAAAAAAAAAAAAAAATGCAGAAAATAGAAAATGTTGTGATTTTATTTTTTTCATATTTTATTGCTCAAATTACTCATAATAATAGCTTGTTATAAGAAGGTAATTTAATGTAGTTTTTATTCAAATTAACAGAAAGTTAAGAGCACAAGAGTGTAAAATAAAAAAAATTAAATCACTTTTAAAGTGTGAAAACGTTCAGTTTGACTAGACACGTTTGAGTCAATACATAAATCAAATACTTGGCCAAGTCACGGCATTCGTACCTACATACGATAATACTGATTATAATGTGTATTTCAGAGGCCAATATTCTGTACCCACTGTGTGTCTGTTTGACATGCATTCGTCACGCAACCATTGGCAATAGACTCGCCCCTCTTCCTACATGGGACTTAAACGTAACTGGCCAAATATGGGTATCCCTACTATAGGTACGCCTCTGCCCAACCCTTCGGGGAAAGAGGCCGTAATGTTATATTTATGTTATGACTGTTTCAAATGAAGCCATAGGTATGTAATATAATACGAAAATAGCAGCCGAGCCTAGGGAACAAAAGACGTTCACGTTGTATAACAAGAATAATATTAGAAAAAGTCACAAAAATATACCATAACCTCAAAAATCATAACAGAAGCGAGCAAACCCGTGACTCTAGTCATGCCGCGTGTTACACGACATAGATCGTGAACTTGCCAGTTTTTGCGTGCGAAACAGAACGAGCGCACGAGTTTGCGATACGGAACGGGAATGTGAAATTATGAATTTATATTTTCGAACTGCTCCATCGAATTCCTTACAACGAGAAAGTTAGTTTTATAATCGTCACATTAGCTGCCTTCTTGTCAAAAACAATTTCTATTTTCATTTTATGCGTTTTTCCGACGCATTAGGTATTCATTGGATACGATATTTTGCGCTCTGGTATCAAAATTTAAAACGCAGTTAGATTTCGCAGTTAGATGACAAATACAGTAGATACATTACAAAACAGCTTTGTAAAATTAAATCTAAAGCAAGAAGTGATTCAGAACGGATGTTTACCGGAAAAGTTTTAACAAACCTTCGCACCGTTATCGGCACCCTAATTGCGTAACACACTATCAACCAGAACCTAAATTATTTTGCAGCTTATTGTTAAACCATTGCTCCATATCTTCGAAAAATTTGTCTCCGTAAATAACGCAATGAATGTTGATGAACTGTCAAAATGAAACCGATTCCTACCGTAAGTGTTACGCAATGACCCCGCAGATTTTAGCACAAACTAATCTGTATTAACGTTAAACTATTGTTATCGGCTGAAGAAGAATGTGAGACGTAACAGTCCACGTCACCGTACGCGACACACTGGTTCAAAACATCACACACGAGCACAACGATTACAATAGGTACAATACAAACTGGACTAACATTGAACAAGTGGTCTGACAATGAGGCTCGCATCTACTGTACGTATATAGTTACGTTCGTAGCATTTGCTGGTCGTTATCATAACAGCAGAACTTTTTCGGATAAAATATGCAAGTCAAACAAAGAATAGACTATTGTCAGTAGGCATTCCTTAAGAAATGCCAATATGGCGCCGACTCTCGTCTGTCAAAACTTAGCGGTCGACCTTGCAACGGATTGCGTGATCGTGATCAGACGTTTTAAAAGCAGACAAAAAAACATCGCAGCACAACAAATTATCTCGGAAATCCGCAATTAGAGACTAACGTTCGAAACTGAAACAATTTCGGTTTGATCTCGGTTTTAGATCTCCGTTGATTGCTCGTAACATGTCTCGAGCGATAGGTCAATTGTATTACCAAACGTTGCTCTCGTGTTATTGATACTGACGAGAAAAAAAAGCCTGCTTTGTTTATGAGACAAGTGATATTTAAATCTAGTTTTATTTTTTATTTGCTACTAAAGAGAACAATACGCGATTGGAATATTTCAAAGTAGGATATGATGTTACGTTTCTTTATACGATTGCGTCCTACATCTAGACAATCGAGTGACTTTCGATTTCGTGAGGCTAGTAATTAGCATGGCCTCCGGCATACGTGTGCTGCGTACCACGGAACGGAACTACATAGCTCGCGGCGCGCGGGATCCGTCATGGCGCGGGAAGGAAGCCATTTTCACTTTCTTTTTAAATTATATCAACGTTTTATTATTCCAGTCGATTCATTAATATTGCAGACGAGGTCTTGCTTGCGTCACTCTGCCTATACAAACGAAATTAAAAGTAACCCTTGTACACTTTAACTTGAAGTTACGAAAACGTTTTGTAACAAAGATTGTATTTTACGACTACCTCCTTCATTTGAAAGTCTAAAAGTAACAGTTGCCTGCGAATTCTTCGCTTTATGTGGCTTTATGTAAATCATCTGGGAATAGAGAATTTAAGGCTAAAGTCATTAAGAGTGCTGAAGCCCTCCATTTAGCGGTAATCTTTGTCGCATTGGAATTTATGAAGCGAAATGTTTGTTAATTACGAAGGGTTAGACCGTGCGACGAGATACCTTTGCCTCATTTAATTATAGGAAAAGGGTTCATTATTTGTTGATGGAAATTCAACAATTAAGTATGTATTTAACGTCAAAGGACGCTTAGCGGTAAATGTTTTGTAATCATGATGTTAGTGAGATGCTGCCAACTATTTTATAGATAAGTGATATATAATTATAAGTAATACAGATATACGTAATATAAATAAGTAATATATAATTTTCACATTGTCGGCACTATATGTCTATTGTAAGGAACAATTGTCTGAAGTATTATATTGCTTGTATATGACTGTTTGATGCCAAAATAAATGTAAGTGTAAAATAATATTTTACACTTACCATTCGTACTTACAATTAGTGCCCAATACCTCTTGGCCCATATTCTGATTGGAAAAATGTAAAGTGAAACTATCGATTTAGAATAACATAACATCATGTCTGTAGTCCCCGAAAGGTTAGGCAGAGGTGTACCTATAGTAACACCCACATTTAGACGGTTATGTTTAAGTCCCATGTAATAGGGGGCGACGAGCCTACTGCCATCAACCGGGTACAAATCCAGACTCCGGGCTGCTACTGAGAAATTCCTAATGAAAACCCCAAAAAGACTGCCCGACCTGGGAATCGAACCCAGGACCTCATGCTCAGCAGTAGCGCTTGAGACCACTAGACCAACGAGACATGCAAAGTAAAACTAATCAAATTGAAATCCATCATCATAATATTTAGCAGAATTCATGATACTAAATGCTGTATCCGTTGAATTGAGGTGATAATTAATTTAATTTGCTTAAGTAAGTATATGTTTATTAGGGGCTAGTAGCTAAGTAATAACAGCCGCACGGGTTGATCGATCGGGTTAAGCTACGCTTGCCACGGTTGGTCCGTGGAGGGGTGACCATCTTTACATACTGAGACTCCTCCGTGCCTCGGAAAGCACGTTAAGCCGTTGGTCCCGGCTGTCATTCGTGTATCTTTGACAGTTATTACGGGTTGTCAGAAGCCCGAAAGTCTGACAACCAGTCTTACCAAGGGGTATCGTATTACCCAGTAGCTGGGTTGTGGAGGTCAGATAGGCAGTCGCTCCATGTAAAATACTGGTATTCAGCTGCATCCGGTTAGACTGGAAGCCGAGCCCTGGGAAAAGGCTAGGCAGATGATGAAGTAAGTATAGGTTTATTAAATAGTAAAAAATATCTTGTACTGAGGCTTTTTCGGCCCTTACCAACTTTTAAATATGAGTTTTAATTAATTATTTTCTATGTAGTTGTTGAGCGATGGGTGTTGTTGGTCTATGTATTATATTACAATGAATAAACAAGTTTTGATCGCTATTTCATAATTTCGTTTAAAACTACCTATGATAACATTGCTAATGTTTAATTTTTCTTCTGTACTTTTATGAGTTGAGTTTCGATACGATTAAATGTTAGAATCGATATGTAATATAATACCTACTTTTATTGTACAAAATGACCTTAGCGTCTCAGGCAGTTGGCAACCAAAGACAATTATGGGTGCGCTCATAATTCACAGATTAAAACCAGAGACAGAAAACAAGTTTTTTTTTAATATCTTTGTTTGTCGTCTTGTTGACATTTATTTCTATTAATAAGTGCGATTTTAATTGCGTTGTTCAATTTATTGCAGATTTATTTATCATTACTTTGTAATTTACCTACTTGCTGGAGACTGTACATTCACTTGACGACATTCGTATTTTTCGACCCAGTATCTACGTGAAATCGAAAATAAGTATTTATTTTTTGAATTCGTTCTTATTCGCGGTGTTTTATGCGATTTCTGTTACCTAGCAAGTAAATAGGTTTTTAAATAGTAGCATTTAGAACAATACTGAATTGTTTATATACTTAATAAAAATCTTAAATTTATTCATTTTTGCTCCGTTGGTGTAATTGCTGTATGGCGTTCCAGTGGGAGTCTGGACTCCAGACTCTGGAGACATGATATTTTGCACAAGAGTTCAGTTTGTAATGAAGGTGAGCACTAATGCCCGACACACACGAGGCTAGTTAGCTAGTATAGATAGTGAGCTAGTAACTCTGGCTTCGTGTATATACAGAGCAATTTTTTATCACTACCCAAATTTTCACAGGGTGAATCACCCGTGAATATGAAACAACTTTCACTATGAGTCCAACTCTCAAGTTGCGAAAAAAAATCAGCTGTTTTATACAAAAGTTCAATACCTACTCGACTAAAATGTATGAAACAGCAGATTTTTTTTTTCGTGATTTCAGAGTTGGTCCCATAGTGAAAGTTGTTCATATTCATGCGTAGAACACACCGTAGTACACCCTATGAAAATTTGGGTAGTGTTAAAAAAATTGCCCTGTAGAACTAGCTTCATTTCTAGGCTAGTACCTAAGCTAGTGAGAAAGCTAGTAAGCTAGCTTCTCAAGCTAGCATAGTTTAATAGGATGGAGTTCTATTTTTGAGCTAGTAGCGCCCTCCACAACCGATTTTACTATACTGCCTTGTGTAGCCGGCGAAGATAGTACCCAGTCGGATTATTTTACTTTACGGACTAACAGCCGAACCCGATAACCTATTTTCAGTAAAAGACAGATCGCTATAGATGGTAGACAGTATAATACTATCTGTCCTTATGTCAGACCGGTAAGTTTCCATAATCTCTAATAAATTATTGGGACATTAAAACCATAGATAGATAGGTTTTTGTATTTCCAGTATGCCAAAACTGGTGATAGATAGGTTATTGGGTTCGGCCGTAAGTCACAGCAGTGCTATTGGATTAAAATGTACTTGTATCGTGTAGGCAGCACTAGCTTGTGCCAAGGCGGGGTAGTAAACAGAGGTTCTAGTTTGCTATACTAGTTTTAAAATACTAGACTCGTGTGCCCCAGGTATACGGAAGATTTTTTGAAAATATATCCCTTAGAGGAGTTAAATAAGGGTTGAAAGTTTGTATGGAAGTTCGACATTTTGTCGATGGAAAATTCCATCGGGCACAGGCTTGTAAAGGCCTAGATAATCTATACATATAGGTATGTATAATTACTTGTCCCGACTGATTCATCAACACAGAGCCTGCACCGCGGCGGCTACAAACTTGAAATTTTGGCAGTTGATGCCTTTTATGTTGTAAGCATCCACTAAGGAAGGTTTTTTGGAAATTCGACCTTTAAGAGGGTGATAAGGGGATTATGTTTGTATGAAAAATCTTATTTCTTGAGTTAATAAACTTGAAACTTGCCACGAATACTTATCTAAGTAAATCATGAAGTTTCTCATTTTTTGTTTGTGTCAACTACCCCCTAAAGGGGGATTGGGGGATGTCGAAGTTTGTATGGAAGAATTTTAACGCGCGGTCCGATTAACTCGAAACTCAGTATTTATTTATAAGTAAGACCAAAAATGAGGAATAACGTGTATCAGGGCTTTTTGAAAATCTACCCCTAGCGGGAGGGGGGGGGGGGGTACTAAAGTACGAAATCCTCGTGGACGAAGTCGCGCGGGAAGTGCTAGTTTTAAAATAAACATGATCTACATAAGTTGAAAGAATTAGCTTTTTATACCTACCAGACTAATAAACGAATAATCTGTTTCCGAACTTGTATTACACAATACAATAACCGACACATTTATTTTTCAAAATGAATACAAACACAAAGCAATTTACATAATGCGTATATATACACACATATATATATATATATTTCAATTTCAAAAATTTCAATGAACTTTTGTAATTTTAATTTATTTTCAAAAACAGACTTATGTCACGGTCGCCATGTTAGGTTCGCAGATAACATCCGTCGATTAAAGATTTGACCGATTATTTAAACAATAGTTTGCGTCCAATGACTTTTAGTTCACCATTATGTGAATGCAAATCTAATTTTTATGGGCTTTTGTGGTAATGAAATGGTAAAACTATTTAACGATTCTTTTGAAATTTTAGCCCTTGTTTTAGCACTAGGTACCTACAACAAGGTTGCTTGCGGCTTCATTCGTAAAACCAACGACAACTCCCTGTCCAATATAAAAATAGCACACATTGTCACAAATTGGTGTGCTACAAACTCAACAACATTATAATCGAGAGAAAAATAAATCGATTAACTTAATCGACTATTCTAGATCAAGGGCTTATCAAGGAGAAGGCTCGAGTATCGAGCACAGCAATTATTAACATTAGTACGTCAGTCAGCGCGCGCAACGTCGCATACAAACTACGTCCTCCGACATTCCCTTGTGAAGCAACCGTTGGCAGCACACAATACGTGTTTTAATAAATTCTCGGTTGCTGAGACGACGTGACGCTTCTAGTATTTAATGCTTGTTAGTTCTATGGCGTTAGTCGATTTACGATAGCCTTCAAAGTTGATCGGAGGATAATCGCTGGTAATATTAATGAGTTTCGATTTAGAATAAGACGTGTGTAAGCGCGGTTCAATTTATTGTGTGTAATGTTAATAAATTACATTTTTTTTTGTGGGCGTGGTTTATTGATTGATTCATTTGTTTCGGGTTCAAGTTTGATCGAGATAAATGTCTTGTTGTTTTTTTGTTTGAAACAGTAGCTCATTTTGTTTATGTTTTACATGCATTTTGTTCTCTTTTGGTGCGAATGCACTTCATTATCTAAGTATTTACTAGGGGTGTGCCGCTACTCTCACTGTTAATAACGACTAGGTAGTTAACAAACAAAAATAATACAGAATCGATCGTTGTGAACAAACTATTGCTCTAAATAAAATTATTGAAGTAAATAGGCACGTAGATGCGGTCTTAGTAAATATGTTTTTTATTCCAAAAATGATAACCAAGAGTTTAATTAGTAGAAATAAGAATATAAGTATAATTTCACATTCATATAATATAAGTTCACATTCACAAATTCACGTGATTCAACGAAGCCTCGCGTAATCACACGATATGGACTAATTAACTTTAGCTAGATTACCCAAATACCGTCGATACAGACTCTGTTTTATCAGAAACATGACAATAAAAATCTCAGACAGAGCTAAACACAAAACAGTGCATTGTTGGCAGCTTTTGAATTCAGGGTTTCCCCAAAAAATGCCTGAAGTATAGGTGAGTTAAAGTATGCAACACTTTTTTTTTTTTGGATGGGAAATCATCAAATGACTTCTTCTCCCGCTCTGGGCGGAGCGGGAGGGCGTGTCAGACTTTTACTGACTAAAACCCACCCGTGTTCCTTCAGCTGCCTGTGCCGGGGCCACGGTAACTCTTTCGAACATCCCGCAACCCTGGCTGGCATCAGCCCTAGCGGACCCCTTCAATGGTGCTGACATCTCTTTGCGGCGCGTGTGGAACACAACGCGCCGTCGACTCGGGCCTGGTCCTTACCGGACGACGAGCTACGCATTGCTCGCCGTCTGCAAGCCCGCGCCTACGGTGACCGGGAATCGGCTGCCAATTCCCGATGCCCAGGGCGCGAGCTTGCGTCTCCCTCACTCGTTCCGCAAGTATGGAACACCTGGGTTTCATGTTTTAAGGCGGAAGCGCCAGGGTAGCCCGCGAAATTCAAAATTTCTTACGCTTTTTGCAATTTGCAGGTAGGTTGTATTTTTATTAAAATATGATTCCCGATCGCAACAAATATGTATTTACAGAATTATAATTATTAAAGTCATCAATATAACTCTATTAAAACAAGTAATCCTATTGAATGACTATTTCATGAAATCTTAAAATTGTACACCAGAAAATATACACAGCAAAAAATAAATTTAACACTACAAAACATACAATGATTATAATTACTAACCTAAGGAGTTGTATTACTGATTCTAATGATTACAATTCTGTTAATACACATTCGTTTCTCAAGTTACATAGTGACCAATTTGCTCACAGAGTAAAATCTCCTGCTAAACTTGGTTGCAACTTCATAGGTATGCCACAAATTCAAGTTATAACAACACAACATAACATCACGCCTTGTTTCCCCGAAGGGTTGGGCAGAGGTGTACTTAAAGTACACCCACATTTCAAGTTATAACTTGCATAGAAACAATACCTATTAGTTATTGTTATTATACTAGGTGAAGATAAACAGACACAGAATCATTTCAAAATCAAATACTCCCGTGTGCTTTACTATAAACATATGGACATAGCAACACAAATAACCACAATACAAACAAAACAACATCACTAATGGCAACCCAAAGTCCCGCGCCCACGTAGCGTCAATCACCCCAAAACATAAAATGTCGATAATTCCCACGCATCGTCCTGTTCGACCGGTCACTTTGACATTATCTGTTCTGACCGCCATTTATCATGCTGTGGTCTATTGTGGTGGGGAATAGTTAAGTGATTGTGATCAGCGTTACTTACTTGGTAACTGAATGAAAAAGTTTTTATTTAAATTCTGCTATCCTAAATCAGCTTCCTATAACTACTAAAGAAAACGTATTGTGGTATATGTATTATAGAGATATGATATATATAAAAATCGCATGCAAACATTTACCATAGTACATACTAATTCCATGCCACCATTTAGACTTGCATTAAAAATAAATTGTTCGAAAATCGAAATAGCCACCACGACACAAAAAAGATATCATCGTCTGCCTAGCCTTTTCCTAACTATATTGGGGTCGGCTTCCGGTCAAACCGGATGCAGCTGAATACCAGTATTTTACATGGAGTGACTGACCTCCACAACCCAGTTACTGGGTAATAATACGATACCCCTTGGTAAGACTGGTTGTCAGACTTTCGGGCTTCTGACGACCCGTAACGACTGTCAAAGTTACACGAATGACAGCCGGGACCGAGGCACGGAGGGGTCTTGAAATGTAAAGATATAAGAATAGTTAATGGATAACACCAAATTATATTCTACAGTCTGCGCCTTTTTTTTTCTACACTCCTACTTTTACTACAAAGTTACGTTATCATTTTAGTTTACCTATATAAATTTTATTACCTAGCAGGTATAATACTCGACTCATATGCTCATTTACACACAATGATGAGTTTCCAAAGAATAATAAAAATATGAATAACTAGGTAAGGTACCTACTGATCAAAGTAATCTAATGGGTATTATTTATAAGAGCCCGTGATTACATAGTAATTTTCATAAAGGGAAAAACCTCGAACATCATGCAGTATCATATTAATTTTAATTATCTTATAATGCAATATATATTAAATAAATTTTCTTTTGATATTATAAAAAACTTAAAATATCTTTTTCCACTAACTAACGAACTAACTATACAAATAAATATACAAAACAAAAGGAAACTTAGGCGTCGAAGTACTCGTCCCCATCGCTGTCATCCGGAAACGTGCCCAGAAGACTGGCAGCATTGCCACGTTGAATGGCAATGCTAATTCTTTGGCCAAAGAACGAGCCAGCCCTCTGGTCACATGCAATATTGTTATAAACATCACATGTCTTATTTTTTCCTTATGAATGAAATCAATGAAACGTCACATTGTGAATTTATAATGTGACCTTGAAGGTCCTTGATGTGCAGTTTGAAAGTTATGTGTTGATTATGTCAAGCTATTATGTTTAATCACTATTCCCTCTCTGTTTATCGTATGAATGACATTAGTTCCCCATCTGATTGTTAGTTGTGGCTTGTAGCAATCTATGGGGGAATCAGAGTCGTGTGACATTAAAGAAGTATCACAGTGATGAACTAGCATCTTTAAACCCATGACGACAGTCGTACATATTTTTTCATCAAACTTGTTATTAAAGGCAGAATAAAGGCTTCCGCAGACAGGCGTGACACAATTCTAGTAGAACAATTTCTATGGAAAGTTTATGGAAATTGTTCTACCAGAATTGCGTCGCACCGTCACGTCGCGCCTGTCTGCGGGAGCCTTAAGCCTGCTATAGACCTGACGTTTGTAAGAAGAACAAATATCGTTTTACAGATAGATAATGCTTAAGATTAACAGAGGTACAACGCAAATTACTGAAAGGGGAGTTACAATAGCTTTTATATCGCTGATAATAAAATCGTTCACCTACATAGGGCCTTCAACAACTTAATCTCAAAAACTAACTCTTCACTGCGTCATGATATGTATTCGTAGGTGCAAACAAAGATAAATGGAATTTTATTAAAAAGCCGCATTCTGTGTTAATAACCTTGAATTCATACAAACCAGTTCACGACTTTATCAAGTGAAAGTGATGTATTATCACGCGGCGATAAAATTGTTGATAAGGTTATAATAATGACAATAAAAACTACATAACATGAAATAACGTAGAGTTAAATGTTTATGAATTAAATTTAATCTAAAGTGGATATCACGGGGCTAAAAGGATTGTTTCTGGACGAAACGAACGATCAAAGGGAATACTAATTCTAAAACTATCAAGAATATAAGATGGATTGGTGACGACTGTAAGGAAGGATGCATCATATGATGTTATAGCCTGCGCCTGCGCTAAGGAATTAAAGAACTAAATACACTAACCGCAGCGCTTAGCACTGGATGGTGATAGCAGTTAGTTGGTATTGTTCAAACTTTATGCACAAGTAAAAAGTCAACCTTATGGTGACGCAGAGAGAGATGTCAGCACTATTGACAGGGTCCGCTAGGGCCGATGCCAGCCAGGGTCGCGGGATGTTCGAAAGAGTTACCGTGGCCTCGGCACAGGCAACTGAAGAAACTTGAGTGGGTTTTAGTCAGTAAAAGTCTGACACGCCCTCCCGCTCCGCCCAGAGCGGAAGAAGTCATTGGTTGATATTCCATCCAAAAAAATAAAGGGTGAAGCAGAGACAAAACATGGCAGGTACAACATACGGGATAGATGGCTCAGAAATAACTATTAAAAATATAAGAATAAATACTAATGCATAGATAGATACATACATGCATGTTTTTTTTAATTTCAGATAGGTTTGCTCTTGACTCTAGGTCAGAGGTGACAGAGACAAAGTCGACGATGGAGCGAGCTTACCCAGAAGAAGCCTGTTCACTCTCACTTTGAAGAGATCGGGGTTGTATTCGTTCGGAAACATAGACGCAGGTAAATATAAACAAAAAAAACAAACAAATATTGTTTGCCTTTATTATTACCAGGATCAAAGAAAGCTGAGAACAACGGTTAAATGGCTAATTCCTACCTGGGATATTGTAAAACTTCCGTCTTAATTATTTAATTTAATTTCCCTTCTACTTTGGGAACTAGATCAAGTTTATAGTGGATGTTTAGAGATTCAAGATCACAGTGAACTTCTCCAAAGACTGGCTGTAATAAGACTTAACAAATTAATTGAAAGTGCTAGTTTAGGACGCTTATTTTGATGAAATGTGTCGCTGTGACTCATAATTAAAATTAAAATCGATCAAGTCACGTCTGAATTGAGTGATCGATTATAAAATTAAAATAATGTTGACTTAATGAAAATAAATAAATGCATTATCGATTGTCCCATTAATGATGAATACGTTTGATAAGTCTTATTTATATTTTCTAATACATTCACACAACCAATCAAATTGCTACGGAATGTGGGTAGGTATCTCTGTATGGCTGCCTATACTAAATATGTATGTAGGTTCCCGCACAATTATACAAGTAGGTATCACTTTAAACTTAAAACTGTCATGTATAATGTATCAACATGCATACAATTTGTCCCAGATACATAACATCAAAGCTGTCAATTTGTAAGTATGATATTAGACTGGGCACCTTTAAATTATATAGCCTTAGGTATCATACATTGTGTACCTAAGAGCGTACTATGTTGATTAGCATTATCATAATCAGCCTATAATGTTCCCACTGCTGAGACACAGGCCTCCTCTCGGTAAGAGGGAGTGGGCCGTAATCCAGCACGCTGGCTCAGTGGTGATTGGTTCCCTCGCGATGTTTTCCTTCACCGTTTTGAGAGCAGTGGTGATGAAATACCTAATGTAGGGCAAAACTTGGGTAATTGGTGATAGTTTTATTTTTACTTGTAAAATTCGATTAATTGATCAGATTTTTTTTTTTTAATTTACTGTGATATAGTAGACAAAAGAAGCTTTGCTAACTTATATCTAAAAATGTGGAAAATACTTTAATGATTGAAAAATATACATTTATCAAGTCGGTAGTAACTTGGTAATAAAACACATATTATCTATCACCGAATAGCTGCATATCACGAATTAGCCAAGTTTTGCCCTACACAAAGTAATGTGCCTGCTTGGGTTCGAACCCACGACCTACAAATCGTAAGTCACGGCGTTACCACTGGGCGATTACTGCTCTTACAATCTTGATTGCTAATAAAATCAATTCGAATTATCAAAAGGCCAAACAGCCACTAATATCGATGTGGATCCAACACATTGATAGATGATACCTACACAAGAAAGGGGTTGTCTATTATTAGGCGAGAGCCACACCTTCTTTGTATAGGAAATGATAAAATGCGATAAGGAATCTTAGCATTGTGAAACGGTTAGATAATTTTCGTTATAAAATATCAAAACTCCTGAATTTTTTCTATACTAGCGTAGTAACTTCGCTCAATGTGTTCATTTTATCTCAGAAGATAAGATAACGTCGTTTTTCTAAATATTATGTCAAGGCCTAGGTTGAATACAACTTTTACTTTTCAACATAAAACTGTGTATGTTCAACGATTTGGATACAAGTGACATACTGCGCAAATTGGAAGGAATAGGTCAAAGTAGACGGGTTGCCGATCGAGCACCTATTTACTAATAATATTCTCTGTTTCCTAAAATAATTTGAAGATTTTGAGGTGCTATAAAATGAAAAATTTCTTCTCGAAATTACCCACCAGAAATCTAAAAATCACAAATTAATGATACGCGCTGTTGGAAACGATATAAATGAACTCATATTAAAATGACGACGCCTTTCCATTTTCCGTGATTGTGATTGCTAGGAATTTACTGATAGTAATAAAAAGCAAACTACATAATATTTATAAATAGTAATAAATACCGACAGTTTACAGTAATACTGGAAACCTATGCAGACAGAAATGGCAAGAGAAAATAAAATGTAATATTATACTATCATAGGTTGTCGACCAACCTGTCACTCTAAAGATTGTATTTAGTTTCAAAAGCGTAAAATTTCACTATAAAAACACGTAATTTTGTAGCAAAAGTCAATAAATCCAAAACTTGCCCTATTACTAGCAAGGCGCAACGCACACGAGGTCACAATAAACGCTGCGACATTGAGTTGTTTCAAAACTCATCGCGACCCACATTCTCGCTGCATCCGCGAGTGCGGGCAATATAGAAAATGCTTCAGTTGTTAATATCAAGGATGGTAAGCTCACGAATGAGCGTGTGCGAGCGGCTGTGAGCGACGTAGTTAAAACACGTTTTGTTGAAAAGTGATTTTGACTGGAAGATTCAATATGGTGTAAGGTCTGTGAACGTCTAGCTCCGGAATTTGAATTCGCTGAAATTTTGGGTCGTTTGCGTGATGATTTTATCATAATGGTATAACAAGACACATATAAAACACTCATACTACCTACAATGTGTTTTTCAAAACGTATGTGTCAAAATTCATGTCGTCTAAAGCAATGTCCCGATTTCCAGCAAAGAAACGGAATCCAAATATAGGTCCATCAAATAAGAATAAACTGTAACAAACGAAGGTGATGATGATATCGTCCTGTATCCAAAACGAATGGGTTCCTAACACGCACCATTAAGCTACCTACATATTACTAGAGCCACACATGGCTCTGAAAGGACTGTAATATTTTCTAGGCTATGAACTTATACATAATATGTAGTACAATGCGAACGGCTAACCCGATTAGAACGAACGAGACTAGGGGTCAGATTGAATAGTTAAAAGTTGTACGTAGGTACACAATCAATAAGAAAAAGTAAATATTGAAGATAACAAGACTATTTTCGATATATATCAGAAGCAGAACTATTGTATAGCTCATGATGACACGATAGAAGATGAAGTAGCTGCAACAAATACTTCTTGAAATTCTTTAACTCATGATATTTCTATGAAATCGACTTTGTTAAAGTTAAGAATACAAATGATATACAAATATAATGACTAAATTCGTTACTAAAAGCAATTAATTATAATTAATTGTATATAAACCAAGGTATAAGTTTATCTGTATTACTATTGACTTCATTTATATCACAACAGACAGTTTTCTGGCAATCATCGTACCCATCTTTAATTAAATTAATCTCGCAATTATCACCACTGTCACAATGTATAAAACAATTTATGATATATTCAAATCAACTAGCCTGACGTTCTAATCGAGTGTTTCGAAAATATTTTGTGTAATCTCAGTACGTTTCTAAACAGCTGATGTAAATTCCGTTGAACATGCGTTTTTAGCTTATCTAATTGGATGCTTCCGTTTCTAGTACGAACTAATAAAGTAAATACAGGAGCATTTAGGTACGTAATTACTTAATCTGAATCAAATAAATTAGAAAATTTACGACTTAATTTAGATCCTGTTACTAACAAAGACTTAAATGTAAAGTTTGAAATAGTAAAGATGGTAGAGTGGATTATGATAATTAGTAGGTACCCAATAGTCCGTGTTGAAATAATAAAACAAAGAAATAAAAATAATGTTAATTTTAACAGCTGGAAATGTGATATTTAAAAAGAGCGTTTCTAATAAAACGACATTGAAATAATCCCACGCACTCACGTGTTATGTACACATGTTAATTTTTCTCCATTGAACAATAATTTGCATGAGTGGCAATGCGAAATACCAACATGTTTGGTACTAGTAAATGTACTGGAAATTGTAACGAGAAACCAACGGAAAGAATTCGAAGTCCAACTCACAAAGACAAAGAAAAAGTACGAATATTTGTGAGTACTGAATGTTTAAGAACCGTGTAGTATGAAATCGTAGGACCGTAATTAATAAATTCATTCGATAAGAATTTAGTCTTTAGAAATCGTAGAGTTCAATCTAATTACTTTTTGTCACACTAAAAATTAATAATTAAATAAAAATCCGGATCACATAAAACGATATTTTAATGTCGAAGGTCTACCATTAAAATATAAAAAGCAAATAAAACTAGTCAAGTCGAGTAGATCAAGTTAGGCAACAGACGAAAAAAAAATCTGGAAAGGCACAAAAACGTTAATGTAGGTAAATAAGCTAGCTCGAACGCTACACTAATATCACTAATTCAATACGTTTAAACGCACACAAAAACAAAATTGATCACTCGATACCAATGTATTTTTATTACGATATTATGTAAATTATATTAATTTCGAGTCCGTAGCTATTGTATGATAAATATATTTAATAAGCTAGCGTTACGTTCCCATATTTTCATTCGAAACGATATGTCTAAATACGTTCTCATTTTGACCATGAAAATGCAATAAATCGGAGTTGTTGAAACTTTAAAGAAAATTAAACACAAGGAATCCTCGCGCATGCGCACGAAGCGTGCACTGTTGCTAAGCATTGCGTGCAAGACAACACACTCGGCTAGACACGAATTCCTACGATTTACGCATATTGTAACATTGTTGCTATGGACGATACGATCTTCTGTTCTATTCTACTCTTCTACATCAAATTGCTCTTTTAATTCTTTATTACATAACAGGGTTAGGCAGAGGTGCACCTATTAGTACACCCACATTTCGCCAGTTATGTTGAGGCGTGCCTATTACCTATATAACATGTCCCGGAATTAACGCACAACCTCTTAAGGGGTCATTGTACTCATCATTATCAACAACTTTTACTATGGGACCAAACCTGAAATCGCGAAAAAAAAATCAGGTATTCCCTATATTTTGACGAGTTATACGAACATAAATGTAGGACACAGATGATTTTTTTTCGCGAAGTATAGTAAAAGTTGTTCATAATGATGAATACAATGGCCCCTTAACAGGGTTGTGCGTTAATGCCGGGACATGTTGTTTAATTCTTTATTCATTTTTACATTTCGTCATTTCACATTTTGTTGCCATTTCACAATAGAAACTTTTCACTCATTTGCTACCACGAGATTACATTATCGTCACACGGCATGCCGCGTCAAAACTAGCATAATCAAAACATTTTTTAACGACATTGCGTCATTACGACAATCTCCGGATCTTCATGTAATCTACCACAAGCACCAGTGGTTTTAATACCATGAATCATTTATTATATGTACGGGGAGCTATCAACATTAAACTAAAACAATTACTCCATCGGAGTTCGAATCAAACGTCACTATGCAAAAAATCCAACGCAATGACAAAAACTTGGGTTAATGTATTTTGTTTAATTGATAAGGTATGACTATTAAATGTATGAGTTTTTATTTTAATGCATAATTTGACTAAAGTATATTAAATTTTATAACATTTTTTTTAGGTATAAATTGATTAATGCAATGAGTGACTAGACCAACGGAATATTTATAAGAATAATAATGAAATAAAATATTGTACACCCTAGAGGTATGTGTTACAAGTGCTATTATTATAATAACTATAAGACCTTTTTCT
Source organism: Fissipunctia ypsillon (assembly GCA_947568875.1). Lineage (NCBI taxonomy): Eukaryota > Metazoa > Arthropoda > Insecta > Lepidoptera > Noctuidae > Fissipunctia > Fissipunctia ypsillon. Next base: position 22,977,059 of record OX387649.1, read on the forward strand.
ACATGTAAAAAACAATAAACGTATTTGAATTTGCAATTTGGATGAATATAGAGGGTAACTGAGAAATACTTTCTATCGTTGCAAGTTGACGTTTTACGTACTAACCCGTAGGCTAAAACCTGTGCGAATGTTCTCACGTAGCAATACTAGTTATAGCAATCATGTCACAAACAACTGATAAGGGCACCCGCTTCCGTTGACCGTGCGACAAGTTTTCACCGCGGCTAGAAAATGCGCGCGATCTGCATTAAGTCGCCCAGCGTGTGCGCACGCCGAATGCCATCGCGTAAAAGCGCATAACATTTAGAATTACGTGAAACGTCGCGTAAACTGACGAGACGAGACAAATGTCTGCGCCCACGCATCGATTCACAATATTTTTTACACTAATACGGAACTAGCCGGTTGGAACGACGCCATCGTAGTCGCTTTTGGACATCACATGATTTTCTCTCGTAACGCTTACCTTCATTTCGTCGAGCATGTCGCAGGCAGAGTATAGGGCCGCGGCGTCCGGGCTCACTTTAATAACGCCCATATTGCTGCTGTGGTGTCCGTCAGGAGTGAAGATCCGAAGTCAACAGGAGCGGTAGCACACGGAGGACCGAGCGGGCCGTTTGCGTGTGAACTATTTCCCTGACGAAAGTTGGCTTCGATATTTTTTACGTATTCTATTAGCGGGTGATGCGTGAGTCGGTGAAGTTTAGGAACACTAAGCGCGAGACGTGCTCACGCTGTGACCGAGCCGCGCGGACTGAAGTCTCCGACGCCAGAACACAACTTCGGACAGTGAAAGGGTCGTGACGTCATGGACACGATAACGCGCCCCCGCGCCTCGCGCCCGCGACTTGTTGCTACACTTCTTGTCTTACTCACACTCGTTAACATATATACGTCTGTCTGCTTCACGCACTAATGACATGACACCTAGCCGTTCGATTAAACATATTCGTGCCTCCAGAATACGCGCGGTTTGTTTTATAGTTTTGTATATAACATGTTCTGCTCTGGAATTTAATAATTTCGAACAAAGAACTAAATGGTATGCAAACGACCTTAACACACTGTTAAGTGTTTTAAGCGGTGTTATTTTTACACCGATGCACTTGTATGAGAAACTAACAAATGAGTGTATTTGTTTACGTAGTAGGGCTTCAATGTTAGCAGTAGTTACTATGACGTCAGAACAAACAAACACTCGCTCAGCGCTACGTTTTGCGTAGGCGTTGTGTGCGGGACCTGCTACAAGCGTAGGCGACTACGTAGCGTAGAGGACTCGTAGCACTTAAAAAACCACCCTCTGAATATAGATTGGATGTTTTATAAGTTATAGTACAGTTTGTTTGAAAACCTTATGACGGTCTTCGTTATAAGGTTGTAAAACAAATTATTATAAATTCATAATATTAAAAAGGGGCGATGAGAATATTGAAAAATAAAGTAAATTTAATATATTACGAGGTTAGAATAATGAAGGCGAGGGGTAAAAAGCGACGAAAAATAGAAGCTTTTATATTTTTGAAGTTTTCCTGTTTCTCCTCTCACGGGCTCTTTAGAATATTCTATTAAAGTAAGCCGGTTGGTAAATATATTTGTTGACGCGACTTCTTTGTTTTCATATTGCGTCGCAAATACGATGGGAACATTTCGGCGAAAATTCATTTTGTCGTTATTTGATTGTTGTATGAAACAGATTTATTAGCTTTAATGTTTGGTAACGGTCTCTCAGGTTGATATTATTAAGAGGAAAACGTAAAATAAATATGAAGGACTTTTATAAAACTTCTTTAAATGATTTCTTGTGTATTGAATGAAAACGATTCGTTAGAAAGTGTGTTATTTCCAACAAAATGTACATATATAGGGGCCGATGCGGTTAAATAAATAAAAATGTGAGTATTGCGGTTTATAATATATTTTGCAATGCCATCTATAAATAGCTATGAGTGATTATGGACTTAAGTTCTTCTTACATTGATTATTAAGTATTCAATTGTTTTAATAAACATTCATTGCAAAACAGACAATTTACATAAACGATTTCTATCACTAAGCAATTATTGTAAAGTTCAACAGTTGTTAGAAAACATTCTAGCAAAAAAATAAAAGAAAAATATGCACCCAAATAAAAAAGGCAAAACACAATACAAATAGAAAACGATTTCGTATCGAGATAGCGTGAAATAGATAAAATTAAACCAGTCAAAAAAAGGTATAACAAAAACCAGTGTCATTCCATCGAAAGATAATGAAAGACCAATTTGTGTGACCCTGACCTTATCGTCGGTACGCGCGAGTCGACACATACAAACTCACAAACGCACACACACACATAAACGTACACTCACTCCCACATGCACAAACCAGGTGCGTCGTCTCAAAAAAATCACACACACGTACGTACACATAAAAAATTAGTTGCTGTATTAGACAAGTTGATACAAGTAGAACTATGGTTTGAATCAGTATGTTTATTATGAAAATTACCAGTAAAAATATCATTGTTATAGGGTCTATTAAATTGGCTTGATCATGGAAAAGGCTTGACTTTTGGAAGGTTCGGGCCCATCAATTAAGTAAGGTTTAATTATTTATGATTCTGATTTTTTTTTTCTGTAAATAGTGGTCGTCACCCACTGGACGTCTGAGGGAGGACCTCGCCGTCGAGGTAGACCACCGCGAAGGTGGTGTGACGATGTGACCACGGTTGCTGGGCCAACATGGCCAGAGCTGGCAGAGAGGTTTGGAAGGAAAAAGGGGAGGCCTTTGCCCAGCATTAGACGAGTCGTAGGTTCGATCCTTCGAACCCTGACAGGCTTTTCACTTTGTGTACCTAAATTATTTTATCACCACTGCTCTCAAAACGGTGAAGAAAAACATCGTGAAGAAACCGGCATATCCTAGGAGCGAAAATTCGAAGACGTGACATCCACCACGCGGGCGCAGTACCGCGTGGTGGATTACGGCCCACTCCCTCTCACAGAGAGGAGGCCTGTGTCGCGGCACACAATGGTATGAAAATCGAGCTCCATATTCATTGAAACTAAAATGGAATTTAAAAAAAAAAACGCGACGATAGACGCGTTTTACAATATCATTATTATTTTATATCACACATGGAAATCTTCTGACGCGTGTGGGGAAATGCGTTAGAAGCTTTCTAGTGTAAAATTGAGGGGTGCATTAAAGAATCTCTCAGAGTGACTGGATTTAGGCTACCGCACCTTGGGTAGTCAGTCCTGCTAACAATCTTGCTGACTGGCAAATCTATATCTACCACAATATGATAATAATATTATACCTATACAAAAAAAAAGGTTATAATTAGCCTACCAGCCTATTAAAAGTTCCTGTTATTTTAATTACCTAACCGTCAATTCGCGCCTTTTCGTGAATTTTCGCGAACTCTCGGAATGTTGATAACGTGATAAGCAACACGTGAATTTAATTATTTATCCTATTCACTCCGGCTGTCTGGTTATCGAGCAAATCAAGCTAATGATAAAAAAAGATTAAATTCTGATAAAAGTTAAGTATGCATGCGAATCGCCATTTGGGGGACATCTTTATTTTAATCATTATCTTTTTGTAACAAACGTGTATCGACCAGTTTTCTTTTCGTTTGAATGGGGTCAAAAGTACAGCGGGGTTTTTTATATGTTCGGTTGGCTGCATTAGGGCGGAAACACGCATGCCTGTAGCTGGTACAAAACTATGCAAGTAACTGGCATGCCGTGTGCCATAACGACTTCTGATTGGTCAATGTCACAATGGCATGCCAGCTACTTGCATAGTTTTGTACCAGCTACAGGCATGTGTATTTTCGCCCTTACAGGTGCCTTTGCTTTGAGTACGCCTATGGCGTCCAATTAATAAAAGCGTCTACACATAGCAAGCACATAAAATGCCAGTTTTTTATTTTGTTCAAGCGACTGTTTTTTACAGAAATGCGTGTTAAAATAGAAACCTCGAAAATACTTAATTAATAGGTACTGTGTTAGCGCTATTGAACCATAGAACTTTAATTGACCAGGGGTCGTATTATGAAGTATTAATGCCATCATGATTCCAGTCCGAAAAAGGGATGGTGTTATCGGTCGTGTATAGCTAGGTCTCTTTCGCGCACTGGAATCATGATGCCATTAGAACGTCATAATATGGCACAAGATCATATTATACATATCATATTATATTATATTATATTATATTATATTATATTATATTATATTATATTATATTATATTATATTATATTATATTATATTATATTATATTATATTATATTATATTATATTATATTATATTATATTATATTATATTACTTACATTATATTATATTATACTATTAAAAAAATAATACATTGAAAGCGTCTAACGGACCTCTGAGTGTTGGCTTCCACCCCTCGTACGCCTTCCAAAGGTCCGGGACCCCAGGGTCCCGAGAAATGTCAAAGATGTAAAAAAAAGAAATAATAATAATAAAAGATTCCGAAGAACTGAGAACCTCCTCCTTTTTTGAAATCGGTTAAAATAGCTCTTCACTGTCAGTCTAGGCTTGCTTAACCTACATATAATAACTTACAACTTGTCAGCAACATAAACCACAATTTGAATACTTGAATGAAGACTTTAAGCTCAAGCAGGTACTTGCATATTATTAATTACATTGTCAGAGTATCAAATGTCGGTACAGGTGTGTCCAAGTAGGCATGTACTTGCTTTTAAATAATATTTCTATGTCATACTTACAGGCTACAAGGCTGATGCAAAGGTTAATTCTTGTAACGGCATTTCAATAGGTGTTAAGTACTTGATGTATATACAAATATACTGTTGCGACATCGTGCACATTTATCAGTTTCAGTGCTATATTTGTAAATATGGGTTTAAAAAAATAAAAGAACAACGCTCGCCCCTTATTACGTGGAACTTAAACATAACTGGCGAAATGTTTTATAGGTACACCTCTGACCAACCCTTCGGGGAAACAAGGCGTGATGTTATGTTAGGAACAACGTTCTTCAAAATACACCTATTGTTATTTGTTTATTGGTTCATTTGGAAGTTCTTTAAGCAGATATCAGACGTGTTATTCGAGTGAATGTTAATTTTTTTATTTCATTCCACGTCCACACGATACTGACAAAATTACATAGCAATGAAGTTCATCTGCTCCTTTCATTTCATTTTTCGATCATTCGGTTGGCGAGTGAATGATGCTGAGTACCGATATCCAACATCGATGGATCGGTTCACTAATGAATTCATTTTTCATTTTATTTGTGTTCAGACGTTTCACTTCGAGCGAAAGACAAAAATGAACACAAAATGATATCTGAAGCCCAATTCTCGTAACTAAAAACGTTCAAAATCTAGTCACAATCTCATCTCAGCGACAATCAAATTCAAAAATATAGGGAAATTTTAATGTATTTTTGACATATTGAGACTGAGATCAGACTGTGAACGTTCTTAAAATTACGGGATTTGCCTCTCTGATATAATCTGCTCTAGATGTTCTTTCCCTCGTTTTTAAACTTGTACTTTGATAAATGGAAAAATGTGCTACTAATTAAACCCAAATTTTTATCAGTGAATCTTTTATCAATTCCTGTCGACTTTTTCCTTGATAAAAGTATAGTTAGCCAACATGCATGCTGGCCCCAACAGGGCACAATGGTGACTAAAACGTGACGTAAATATTATTATTACGTAGTTCCAGGATAATAATTATGAAATACATATAATAATTGGCAGGTCATGTCATAGGCATATGCAACACGGAAAGTCCATTTCAAGTTTTTCCTTTTTGTTGTAGATAACAACATAGAATTCGTTACTAAAGTAATGCAGCTAACTGTCAGGGGCGTAGCCTTCATCCTCATTTCCTGAACACCTGATTCCTATCGAATTCCCTACTGAACAACCACTGTTCTTAATGTTTACTATTGCCAAATAATATGGTACATGTATGTGTAACTGTGTCACATTGCATAATTATTATACAACAGTTTAGTACATCATAAGATTAAAAACCTACAGATCTTTGTCTGATTTTATGAGAACTGAACAATTTCTTCTTCGGCTTCCCTCTAATGATAAATGGTAGCTGTGCCACTGTTAACTGTAGTATAAAAATAATTATATCTATATTAACCATAATGGTTTTTTTGTGGTGTATGGGTTGAAACCGAACATACTAGAATATCATAATTAACAATGACTTTAGACACTGAATAAACTAAATATGTACCTGCTATGGCCAATTTTCCTTTCAGATAATGCAGTTACAGCTAATTACCTACCAAATATCCTTAAGGACTTAGATAAAGTGGTATTCTAGCAACGATAACGATGTTGGAAATAACAAAAATGTATGAGAACTCAGCCCTATCACAGTCCATTGCTGGATACCGGCCTCTGTCAGCGTGTCCAAGCAACCTTCTTCTGATCGTCGGTCCATCTAGGGGGTCTGTCTATGCTTGCCGATACGCGGTCTCCACTCCAGAACCAGTCTGCCCCACCGGCCATCGGTTCTTCGACAAAACACGGCCAGCCCACCGCCACCTCAGTTTGTGTGCTTACTCTGCAAGCTATGTCGGTAACTCCGATTCTTTTCTGGACTTTTTCTGGGACTGACATGATGTACCGAAAAGTTTATGCACATCCTGTTGAAAGTCGTTGTAGAAATACGGAACGCTTTGAAAGCGATTGTCACTTGTCCATGTCCTCTTGTCATCTAAGTCGAAGAAGTAAAACCGGTCAAGTGCGTGTTGGGCCACGCATAATGAAGGGTTCCGTAGTTGAGATGAAGAAAGAAGAGACAGAATTATCCCAGAACAAACTTAACATTCTAGTTGAAAAACATGTTCTCCCATACATTCCAACTGCAAAATATAAGTTTGTGCGCACAATGTTGAGAGATTTACCGTGTTATTTTAAGACCATAGACTTCTTATAGTTTTTGCTGTAATGTATAAGTAATTTTCTGGTTTTATTTTTTCAAAATTTTAGTCTCAGTAGTTACGGAGATAAGAACCCCCTTCTTATGGTCAATTTATTTACGTAACACGTCCGTGTTTGGGTCACAGAAATTGATATGTATACCAAATTTCAACTAAATTTGTCCATTAGATTCAGAGGAATTTGCGACCATACAGACAGACAGACACACGAGTGATCCTATAAGGGTTCCATTTTTTCATTTTGAGATACGGAACCCTACAAATTAAGATTTTACTGTTTCACTTTAGACTATTATAATTCACCTGCTTTATATTAATTATTCATGCAAAAAAAAAAACAATTCTCTTTATAAGCACCGTACTGAAATGTTTTTATCGCTGTGTCTATGTTTTCCAAGAAGTGACGTATCAATTAAATTAGTACGCTCGATAAAAGTATTTCGGTTTAAACATTATTAGCCTGTTTCCTGATAAAAACTAAATAAATGCACTAACTACTAAGATATGCGAATAATATACCTATACATCTTAATTAAAAGAGGAGACGACTGATGTAGATTCTACTATTAAAAGGGGCTTGAGAGTCCTAAAGCTGAGATCTATAAGCGTTACTTAGCACGACATTGGCTAAGCGTTAATCTTGTCACTGTCGCACAACTGTCAAACTATAAGTGCAAGATAGAGACGGGAACATGCCTTTGCGAAAGCACGTGCTAAGAGACGTTTATAGATATCAGCCTAAGATACTAACCACATATAAAGAAACAAACTTTTCAAACTTTACATATTATTGTCTACTTAATTTCACATTTATTTTACTTGACTTTTAAAATACATAGTTTTGATAGCAGCATTTTCGAAAATACATAAATTTACAAGTTAGATAAATAACATTCGCCAAAAAAAATATTTTTCTATATGTTTTTAACAAATCTATCGTTCAAGGTAATGCCGTGGGAAAGATAGTACATTTAAAATATTTGCATGGGTACTATGGTACTAAATTAAATAACTTGTATTCTAGACTACACTAGATTTCTTAAGTCAGGTCTCAACATGAATCCAAATGTTCTTCATTGTGTTTTAGAGCAAACATTTTAACGTAGGTATGGGTTAAACTCGGTCTGTCATAAGTACGAAAGGGAAATACAAATTGCGGCAGTGGAAAACCCGAACATAATATTATGATATCATTACATAGAAAGTTTTATCAATTATCATGTTTATCAAACACAAACGATACCTTCTGATTATTTGGCTTGGAATATTGAAATGGAAAGCTGAGAATAAAATACACTCAAGTCACAAATTTATTTCCATTTCAATAACACGCATAACATCACGCCTGTATTCCCCGAAGGGTTAGACAGAGGTGTACCTCAGTGGCGCAGCTACAATTATCATTAGAGGGAAGCCGAAGAAAAAATTATTCAGTTCTCATAAACTCAGACAAAAACCTATAGGTTTTTAATCTTATGATTTATTAAACTGGTATTTAAATATAATTATGTAATGTGATGTGATACACAGGTCCACACACAGGTGTAGCATATTATTTGGCAATAGTAGACAATAAGAAGAGTGGTTGGCCCGAAGGGAAGCCGACAGAAATCGGGTTTTATGAAGGCTTCGCCCCTGGTGTACCTATAATACACCCATATTTCGCCAGCATCAACAAACTGTATTTTAATAAAAACTGTTTTAACAGTAATTAATTCTATAACTAATTTCTAGATCTTCACTAATTCCAAATATCGACACCATATTATAATTTAACTTACGATTTATTCCTCAAAAATCTACATGTGATCAAAAATCCGTCTTCTTCAAATAAACTACAACCATCAAGCACACATTTCTCATTAATAGAAAAACGTAAAAGAAAATGTTTTCAGTACAGCGTCTAAAATGTGCCTTACGTCAAAACGACAAAACGAGAGGGATTATCGATCGAAATCGAAAGTACTGTCTCGTAATCTGGGTCAGTGCCGAGTCAAGGTGAGATAATGTTGTGTGGATAATTTACGTTCATTCATTGCGTTTACTTGCAGGGCTGGCATCCATACTAATATTATTAATGCGTAAGTAACGTTGTCGGTCTGTCTGTTTCCTTGTTGAAATTTGACAGATAGGTAGCCCCCAGCATACCTATCTGTCAAATTTCAGGATGTCCTTCCATATGTCAAACCAGAATTTTTGTATTCAAAACATGATAAAATATGAAATACACTACATATAAACTGAAGGGAGATGTAGCTCAGTTTTAATTTGGTAAAAACTGTTTGGTGCAACCATTGGTAAGAGAAGATGAAGTAGTTGGTTAGGTTAACCACTGGGCGAGAGAGCTTTGTCAGGTGTCCGATAGATGTCATTAGTGGCGACTACGATCTTGGGTAGCAGTAAATTCAAATACTAAATGCATGTAAGGTTGAATTTGCAAAAAAGTATGTCTATATCATAACTACAACTACGTATGTGTAATTGGAGACAGTTTTGCGAGTTACTTTTGTTCCGGACTGTGTATCTTGGGTTTTTTATATATCAATGATATGTTCGAAAAAATTGTCCGCTCAACAACGTAAATAAAACCAAAATGAAACCGATTCCTACTGTAAGTATGTTACGCAATTGCCCCGCTTACGATTGAAACTCAATTTTCCAACTGTGTACTTTCAGCAGTGCACTTCCGTCATGAAGCAAGTCAAGAAAAACACAGACGCTTTACAAGAAACAAGAAACATTCACCCCTTTTACATGTTAGATGTGGCCAAGCATACAAAAAATATGCTAAAAAAATTAGGCTATATTGCCAACCCTGCTAGTACACACACGTTAGTCGTCGTGATTATCGTGACACGCTTCCCATTTCGGAAGACGCAAGTGACTATTAAATACCAACATTAGAACGATCGTGGTTATATTTTTGTGATTTATGGAGGTCATTCCGATAAAGTTCGGCTGTGTTTATACTTTCAAGATGACCATGTGCTAGGAGTGAGTTCACCTATAGTGCAAATTGTTTGGTTCGAGCTCACAGTTTCTTTGTTGACAAATAATACCTTAGTTATGACTATCTACCTATCACTTACCGTCAAGCAATCTTTGCCTTCAGGCCCAGATCTGAATTGTCCTTCTTCTGGAAAAACCTTTACGTCTGTGTGTTAAATTAAGTCTATCTTATTGTCTACAAAAAGATAGACTTCATTTACAGTAACATAAAGTTGATATTCGTCTAAGTGGAAATCATATTAATTGGAAACAAGGATTTGAATAGAACTATAGTTACTTTAGTGACTGCCTGAGCAAAGTGTTATTGAGCTTTTCCATCTGGAATTTCTCAGTAGCAGCCCGGAGTCTAAATTTGTGCCCGGTGGATGGCAATAGGCTCGCCCCCTATCACCTGGGACTTAAACATAACTGGCGAAATGTGGGTGTAGGTTCTATAGGTACACCTCTGCCTAACCTTTCGGGGAATACAGGCGTGATGTTATGTTATGTGCTTAGTTACTTTCTACTGAAATTCAACAAAAATACGTAAGACACTTCTCCAGCTATATAATTGACTGAAAGCTAGCGTGCGCACCAGCAAGAAAAAGAGGGGTCATTTTTCGAAGGCATATAAATTAATACTAGCTGTGCCCCGCGACTTCGTTCGCGTGGATATCGTATGATACACAATATACTAAAATAACAGCCACATTTTAATAAAACTCCCTCGTGCCCCGTCCCGTCGCGTTAAATTCCCGCCCGCGCTATTACTTCGGTTTCGTTTAGTGTTCTTCTTTTTCTTTTTGCTCGGATCCAAAGGGTCGTAGTGTGATGTAAAATAGCCTATAACTATCGTCGAGAATTGGGCTACCAAAAGCAAAAATAATTTTTCAAATCCGACTTTTGTTCATCATTTCATGGATTTTAATTTTTTTGCGCGGAACCCTATTTATTTTTCTAAAATAAAAGTAGCTAAGTTACCCGCCGCGTAACTTCAGCTATCTGCCAGTGAAAGTCTCGTCAAAATTGGTACAGCTGTTTCGGAGATTAGCCGCAACAAACAGACAGACAGAGAGACAGACAAAAATGTTAAAAATTGCTTTTTTGTTATAGGTATCGTTTATACTTTCTAATGCATTTAGTAAAAAGCTGTTATTTTGACATTACAAACAGACACTTCAATTTTATTTATTTGTACTTAGAGATGTAATGTTGCTTCGCAAATACAATTTAAGGCTCCTGCAAACAGACGCTACACGCGACGGGACACAAAGGCACCGCGCGTCGCGCGACGAGCGGTGCCTTTGTGTCGCGTCGCGAGTCGCGCCTGTTTGCAGGAGCCTTTAAAGTTTCCAAGAAAATATGCTTCTTTGCTTGCCCTTTTCCGGATGGTTTATTTATTGTATAACAACATCATAAATAACAAATTCTTTAATTATTCACGATGCATCAAATGCAATTCAAATTAATCACGCAATAAAAACTTAATTGCTACTACTTAATCGTATTAGTTATCTTTAAAATCTAGTTTTTTTTTTTATATATTAATAACATACATATTTTTTGATTAAAGGAATAAATACATGTTTGACGTTGTACCGTCAATCGTACGACAGAAGTAACACACGAAGTATCAAAACCGCCCTTACCTCCTACGAAATAAAAGCGTTGTCGAATGGGACATGTGGTAGACTATAAAAGTTAATTTTGGTCACGTGCAGTTGCAAGGATCATCTGCCTAGCCTTTTCCCAACTATTTTGGGGTCGGTTTCCAGTCAAACCGGATGCAGCTGAATTTATACCAGTATTGTACATGGAGAGACTGTGTATCTGACCTCCACAACCCAGTAACTGGCTAATACGATACCCCTTGCAAAGGTCAGACTTTTGGGCTTCTGACGACTCGTAACGACTGTCAAAGATCCACGAATGACAGCTGGGATCAACGACTTAACGTGTTTTCCGAGACACTGAGGGGTCTTGATATGTAAATATAGTCACTGATCAACGGACTAACCGCGGCAAGCGTAGCTTAACCCATCGATCGACGCATGCGGCTGTTATTACTTAGCCACAAGCCCCTCCTTTTGGTCACGTGCAGGTAAAAATTGTTAAAATCAAAAATAAATCAGATCATTTGTATGAATATGGAGATCACGAAGATAAATAACTAATAAATTCAGTTAATTTCCTATAAACTTAAAAGTCACCAGGAAGGAAACTTTGAAGACTTGTTTGATAAATTGACATCATAGAATATAGATCTGAGAAGGTTACTTATTTTAATTCTTGAAGAAGATCCCAGTGAGAATCAAAACCCGCATGATCTAATAAAAGCTTTAAAATTAGTTCTTGAACTTGTGATGGAATAGGAAAAAGTTATGATAATTAAATTAATCTTGATACAGATTGAGCACTTATTAATATTAGACTAGCTAAGTCAAAAGGTTTTGAGAATGACAATAATCCTCAAAGGTAAACAATCAAAACAGGAATATACTCTGAATGCAAATATGGCGCTACAATGTAGCTATCGTACAACAATATCCAAACGAGCTACAAACTTCAAACACCTTCATAATTTAATTATAACTTACTAAATTGTATATCCCGGATCTTATTAACGAAAGGTTTCCAAAAATCAGACCAGAATTCCCATTTTTTTTTTCATCGTCCACACAAAGTGGATCAGTGTTTGGTGTCCTTTCTTTCTGTCGCCTAGTTGGCCACAAGGTCATTGGTCTTTGTGCTCATACGGATTTGGTCGAGGACCGGCTGACGGATGACGTCATTCAATAAACCGATGAATTCGATGCAATGTTGTAGAATGTAGAGCAATATTTACAATGATATCCTTGTAGGATTAGATACTTATTTTGTTTTAATAGATCCTGGAGCTAGACCACCACCTCTTAAAGCAGTATTATTGTAATCTTACTTCAGTGTGGGAAAGAGACGGAGCTAGGCGTCCTGTATAGTTCCATTTCTTTCTCACACTGGAGTAACATTAAAATAATACTGCTTTAAGAGGTGTTGGTTGCCCCCTGTAACAGCAGAATGTGAGATTTGTAGTGGAATAGAAATATAGAAATATGATAGTTGGAACACAATGTATGCAAGAAGTAAAAGTTCGATTTGAAAAATACAACATCCATACTTATGGAAACATCAGCAGTGATTCAAGCTCTGCTTTAAGAAAGTTATTAAAGGGTTCTTTTCACAAAAAAATTACCGATCTTTCTTAAATATATAATATACAGAACAAACGGTTCGCGTAGTAACGCTCATTCAACTACAGCTGACTACTAAACATAAGGTCATATTTTTTAAACGTACCTACTCTGTCGCAATAAATCGTACAAGAATCCCAGCAGTATCACTACTTTTAATAATAACCGTATGCATTTATTACGAAAGGTCTACGATTGATGAAACACTTCAATATGTTGTCGTAACTTGTTTAGACTGTACAATAGGTTTTGTTCAAAAAATCTTAGCCGTTATTTATATTTCAATATTTATAGCTTCCTCTAAATCACTGTGATTATTATCTATTGCCTCCAACGCTATTTCAACTGGCTCCATGTATGTAGAATGTGCGAAATAGTTTTTAAATACGGAGTATGCGAAATTTTTTGCACGTTTCTGTCTTGTTAATAATTGAGACTTTATATGCTACAGTTTGTCGTGTAATCCAGACGTGAGATATAAATATTTGATCACTATCTGTACGATTAAGTTGATGTTAAGTAATTTCACATATTTACGCATTTGGCCCTCAGTCTTGGCTTCTACTTGATTCATTCGGAATCAACGTTATCAGATTCAACAACTCTATTACGAAATCAGCTCCATCCTTGCCTTTTCCCAAATACGTAGATATCGCCATGCAACGAGCCTAATTTTATCTACCAATAATTTACACCTACAAAAAATCTCCTTACACAAAACTGAGTGCACCAATTCCAGTAGAAGTTTAACAAGCTTGCCGCCATATACGTATAAATTGATTGGTACGTATGTATGATAAACAAAAAATAATGTATCCGTTGCCATGTGGTCAATTACTTGAGATCCGTAACGGAGTATATACATATAAGTATGAACGACGTATACGATTGGACTACGCGACTGAATGTCGGGCCACTGGACGACCAAATCGGCTCATTAAGAAAGTGGTTGAAGGGTCAAATTGAAATCAATGACAAACTTGACTGAAACAGTGACGATTGACTTTGATATTTTGAGTTGTCTTTTCACTCTAAGGACTCCAGCATCATAAATTATAGGTATGTGAGTTCATAAATCAAGATGACTAGTACCTATCAAAACATCTGAAGATGTGATTGCACCTCCATGCTTGAAAAGAAAAGCTGTAGACTGTTAGTCAGCAACCAACAAAATGTGGATGCTTTGCAATGTTATTCGGGTCATCTAGATTTAATACCATATCAGAGTAGTTATACGGCCCTGAGACAAGGACGAAACACATCCGTGAGTAGACAGGACACAGTAGCCAAAGACAATTGATTCCTATATTTGTCATCTGGTGGATATAACGATCATTGACAAAGAATTCAACTGGGAAGTAAAGGGACTGACTGGCTTCGAGTCCGCTCCAAATTCCAAGTAAAGGTGTGTTTCATGTATGTGTGTGAATGTATAGCAAGGGTGTCAAGTATTTTGTTTAGCAATCCGTGTCTATTACATGTACCTTATCGAAGTAGTTCGGCGGCCGGCCCTGCGTCAAGGACGGCCCACATCCGTGAGTGGCCAGCGCTGCCTACAAACATTTTATAAATAGAACGCTTAATATTTCATCACTGCTTTTATTTTGTTGGTTGAGATCGTTGCAGTTAAGGAAGACGTTTTTATATCAGTTCTGTTGATGGGGACGAGAAAGCAAGTTGAATAATAAAATACATACAAAAGGTCTACAACAAGTATGGTGAAAGTTTTTGCGTCTGCGTTCCAATTTAGAGGAAGAATAATATTAAGGGTAAGAGGGAAGAAGGATCATAGTCAGTGTTTTTCATAATTAGAAGTAACAACGCCATCAAGTAGAGAGACTGGTATTCTATGATATAGTGAAAACAGAAACACAAAGAAAGTTCACCGTTCTCAGAAAGTTGATATGAAAAAAACTGGGTTCTTTAAAAAAAGATCATTGTCAGTAGCATTCTTAGAAAAAATAACATAGTCTATGGACTATGACCTTTCTTTGCGTTTATAGTAGAAGGTAAGACTTTATTATTTCTCTTGGTAGTGTGATTAAATTTCATTCAGATAAAAACGTAAAATAAGGAAGTTTTTTTTGGTTTTTCTTCAAACTATCTCCCACGAACTATGACTCTTCTTCCCCCTTACCCTTCATATAATTTGCCCACTCCGTACCATCGTTACGTATTCAAGAAATGTAAGGTTAAGTAAGGCTAAGTTATGATTTTTAAGATAAATAGATTAGGAGTTAAGTGGACTGTAAATATGAAGAAAATCAAAATGTTATTGTATTTAGATGTCTTACCTCAATCAGAGACATGATCAGAATTATTTATCACGTAGCATCCATGGCATGCGTGCTATAGGTTCGCCATCCTTGGGTTACGAGGTTTAACTTACGAGTACATCTTACTAAGCAATTGTAAATATTGATAAAGCCATATTAAAACGATCTGCAACTGCAGTTCCATCTTTAAATCGATTTCAATGGATTCACCTACGAGTGTTTTATTGTTTTTATTACATGATCACTTATCCTTTTTATTTTTATTATTTCTGTAACCTTGGACTTCATTTTGAACCAAAAGACCATAACTTTTATAGTGCAGTTTTCACGGAAGACATATAAATATTCATGGGAATCTGTTGTTGAATCGAAAAACGTAAGTAAATGGCGATCAATTCTGGCTCATAAATTGAGGGAAAAGGATTACTTAGTCGCTCGTGTAAGCCTTTTAAGTTTTGCCGTGTCATGTCCAAGTTCTTGTTTAAATCGACTTAAATTAAGGGACTTATGAATCCCTTTTGAATTTAATTTCAAGGGTAAAATGGTGTCACTTATTCTATCTGCTAAGTTTATTTCTATTTAAGTAATAAATGCCAAATCGAAAACAATTTTCTATAAGCGATCGTGTTATTAGGTAAGTGCACCTATTTTAGTAATAGCTTACAGATTTAGCTTTTTCGTAGATCGTATTGAACTATAAGTCAGAATTTTTTCAAACAGGTCAAAGGTTTTAAATCTCATAAAACCATGCACTATAATGATCTTGAAACAATAACACAGTAATAAAAATAAATATCGACTGAAGCGTCCCTATCGTTTGTTTACTAGAAGATTGCATAAACTTAGTGCCGTTGACTTTGGTTGCTAAGGAGCTATATTAATAACTACTAGTACATAACACTGCACCTGTTTCTGGGAAAAATGTAGGAAAACTTACGAGAAAAGTGTATGACGAGTATTTTGTGAGGGTGTCTCACTGGGGACAATATTAGGACCAATTTTTTAGCGTACTAGGTAAAATTTGGTTTATCATGGTTTAGTTAGTCAATTTCCCACCAGATTCTAATTTCATCAACCTAAATAGGATATTAGAAGCATGGATCCACGGAAGTGTTCGCTAACAGATGGTCCCATAAAGTGAAATGAGTTGATGTCTTTTCAGTACAAGTAGCAATAAAGAGTGAAGTTAAATGCCTCCAATAAGGTTTAATGGGATATGTTGTATGCCATAGCTTACAAATTACGATCAACTTCATAAATAATAAAAATATATCGGCCTTTAAGAAAAGTCTTGGCCCTGACAGTGAACTTTATGGGGACAACTTTCAGAATACCTACTCGGGTGTCGATCTTTTGATCTTAATGTATGTTTTTTTTTATCGGACGCTACTTTATTTTATGTTTAAGTATAGGTTATAGTTCAGACAATGTTTCAATTGATTGACCTTTTCGTATCAACTGAATTTATTTATTATCTTAGCATTATACTTATTATATCTTTAATTAACCTCATCTCACTGAAAAACATAAACGTGCTTTATGGATTGCTAGAGAATTACCAAACTTTTCTTAATTACAAGTTGGGAAAAGTTTTCTTATCCAATGATCCATTTCTTTCTTCCATTGTTCTTGAAAATCACTTTCATTTCAATTCAGCTAACTAGTTTGCATGGTGTGCAATGTTCTAAAATTTAGAGTATTCACAGACCGGGTCCAAATCACACATTGAGTCCCGAGTGAATGTTATCGAGAGCTTGTTTGTAGTCAGCAAGTTGTGCGAGTGGTTTGAGAGCGATTGAAGAGCTCAGTTTGGTGCAATTGCACCGGTACTTATTTGTTGCAGGTGTTCAATAATTAGGGCGTTTTATGTATTACTAGCGCTTCCTGCGCAACTTCGTCCGCGTGGATTCGTACTTCAGTACTCCGTTAGGGGTAGATTTTCGGTCTGCTAGGGCCGATGGCAGCTAGGGTTGCGGGATGTTCGAAAGAGTTACCGTGGCCCCGGCACAGGCAACAGAAGGAACACGGGTGGGTTTTAGTCAGTAAAAGTCTGACACGCCCTCCCGCTCCGCCCAGAGCAGGAGAAGTCATTTGATGATTTCCCATCCACAAAAAAAAAAAAAAAAAAAGGGGTAGATTTTCAAGAAATCCTGATACTTACACATAATACTTTATTTTCGGTCTTAAGTATAAATTCTGAGTTTCGAGTTAATCGGACCGCGCGTTAAAATTCTTCCATACAAACTTTGACACCCCCCAATTTCCCTTTAGGGGGTAATTTAGAAAAACAAAAAATGACAAACTTTATAATTTACTAAGATAAGTATTGGTGTCAAGTTTCAAGTTTATTAACTCAAGGAATCAAATTTTTCATGTAAACACATTCCCCCTTTTTCACCCCCTTAAAGGTCGAATTTCCAAAAACTCCTTCTTAATAATGTTCCTCTCCTTCTTATTGGTGCTCCCCTACATTATAGAAGGAAGCTGCGTTGATGAATCAGTCGGGACAAGTAATTATAATTATACATTATGTATAGCTAAAACGCAACTTCTTTATATCTGTTCGTACCTAATTTATGTTACAGATAATTTCCACTGGCTAGTTTTGAGAATAATATTTTTCCTGTAGTTTTGTATATAAACATGGATTCATTTGTATATATGCTAATACAATGTACATTTTTGGTGTCATAGAATGCAAAAACTAAAATTAAATATGCCTATTTAATTTTTTGTAGTTATATACCTTTTTTGGCTTTATCATCATTTTTTTTGACGACATCATTGCGAATTAACAATGTATTTCATACTTTATAGTTTCAGTATTAAAGTTCTTTATCCTGTAGTGATAGTTAAATAATAATTTCAAATAAATCGTAATACACAGTGGTGTCATGGATACAATTCGATTGCTGTAAACAATGTGAAATTAATTGATGACCTGAATACTGACGTGACGAGGACAAACAACATACACATAATTATTAACACAAGATAAATACGCTGCTGGAAAAGTATTCGGATTAAATTATGTATAGGTAAAGAGACGTATGACTTTATAGAATATCCTAAGTATTCTTGAGGACTTATTGTGCATTATTGAGGACCTCGTGGCTAAATAATAATATAGCTGCACGGGTCGATCGATGGTTAAGCTACGCTTGTCGCGGTCGGTTCGTGGATGGGTGACTATCTATTACATGTCGAGACTGTTGGAGTATAGCAAAAACAAATCGACCCTACTGGACCTGGGTGACTGCCTCGTTGGTCTAGTGGTCGCAAGCGCTACTGCTGAGCATGAGGTCCTGGGTTCGATTCCCAGGTCGAGCAAAGTGCTATTGGGTTTTTCTATCTGGAATTTCTGAGTTGCAGCCCGGTGTCTGGATTTGTGCCCGGTATATGGCAATAGGCTCGCCCCCTATTACATGGGACTTAAACATAACTGGCGAAATGTGGGTGTACATCTCTGCCTAACCCCTTCGGGGAAACAAGGCGTGATGTTATGTTATGTAAATCGACCCTACTTCAACACTATTAGTCTTTCTGTTTCTAACTCATAAATATTATTTTTTACTAGAGCCCGCTCTTACCACGTGACCGAAATCCTTACTGTCTCATAGCGACTGTACTCTTCTATTAGCCTCGTGTGAGACCACACGTCTCACGTAATATTAGTAAATCTCACCTTCCAATATATAAAGAAAAGGATAATAAACATACTATTGAAATCCTTAAAACGGCCTTTCCTTTGGTGTCCTCCTTTAACCCTAGCAGAGACCCTTCCGTGCATTGGCTCTCCAATGTTAAGTCGTTGGTCCCGGCTTTCATTCGTAGATCTTTAACACTGACAGTCGTTACGGATAGTCAGAAGCCAAAAGTCTCATAACCAGTCTTACCAAGGGGTTACCCAGTAACTGGGTTGTGGAGGTCAGATATGCAGTAGCTCCATGTAAAAATACTGGTATTCAGCTGCATCATAGTTGGGAAAAGGCTGATTAATTGTTAGAGGTGCTTAAAAGTAGGGTAAACGATAAGCAAACCAACATGACAAGCAACATTGCCATAGACCCAGAAAGATATGGCTAGATGAGTTTTACACCTTTAATAAATACTGGTCCTTGGTGGCTCAAGATAAAAAGAAATGGAAGAGAAAAGCGAGGCCTGCAATGGAACAATCCAGGTTTATTCATACCAAATGTTTTTAGTGAAGTCATAATAACAAATTATAGTAATCAGACTGTTGTTTTAAATAATAGTAGCGTAATAATAGTGGCAACAAAGTATCGGCTGATTATTGCCATGCAGTGTGTGGTGACGACATTACCTTTGATAAAGTTATCAGTCAATGTAAACAACTTTTAATATTTAAAATGTTTTTTTTTTGTTTGTTATTTAAATGTTACCCTACGTGAAATTTACTCTGTTTTTAGACTACCATAAGAAGTTTGGATATAATTATTTATTTACTATTTATTTTATTTTTAGCCTGTGTTGTCCCACTGTAGGATAAAGGCCTCCCTTTCTCCTTTCCACTCCTCTCTGTCTTGAACTAGAGTGGACCAGTCCTGTCTGTGGGTATCAAGCTCAATTATTTCATTGTGCTTATTAAAAAAAATCTTTACTTTTACTTTTAATCTTATCATTGTTCACGTCAATACGTACATTACATTATCATGCCATATATGAACAATAGCATTCATATCAGCTTCATATAGAAAATTAATGTATTTGAATGTATAATTCAAAGCCGTTTTATACGAGTATCATTCATAACGTATGTGTTTTACACAAAGATCGAGAGAATCATATCTAATTTAAAGCGTATGATCGATACGAAATGTCATGATTTTTGTACCGCAGGTGTTTGTTCACCAAATGGGACATTTAATAAAAAATTCACCGTACCTAAACTGTTTGTACCTGGGTATTTCCCAAAAATGCCTTTATGATATTAATATGATTGGTTCATTACGACATTATAGAAAGGCTAATAGATTTTGTGATTAAGACAATATGTTATTTAATATGTTATATTGCTGTGATTTTGTTTATTTCCGTGTTTTGCACACTGTCGCGGTTTGTGGTAACCCAGCGGCGATAGTAGAATATTTAAACGAAGCATAAATTTGGATGGAAAACTATCGTTGTGTTGTAAATGGTGGTGTGCAAAACGTGATACAATGTTTTATTGCTTATTTTATTATCAGGACGTAAACGTCAATGGTCACTATGCTTGCTAAAGGAATGGTAAACTAAATAGGTTTTCAGAGTACACCGATATTAAATACCAAGCCCACTCAATTAATTACAAGCTAATACAACATGTCCCGGAGGGGCTCGTGGCTAAATAATAACAGCCGCACTGGCTGATTTTCAAGGTTAAGCAATGTTTGCCGAGGTCAGTTCGTGGATGGGTGACCATCCCTAACATACCGAGATCCCTCCGTGCCTCGAAAAGCACGTTAAACAGTCTGTCCCGGCTGTCGTTACGGGTGGTCAGAAGCCCGAAAAACTAACAACCAGTCTTGCCAAGGGGTATCGTGTTACCCAGTAACTGGGTTGTGGAGGTCAGATAGGCAGTCGTTGCATGTAAAATACTGGTATTCAGTTGCTTAGACTGGAAGCCAATTTGAGCAGATTGATTGATTGACAACATGTCCCGAAATTAACGCATAACCTCATAAGGGGTCATTGTACTCATCATTATGAACAACTCTTACTATGGGACCAAACCTGAAATCGCGAAAAAAAAAAATTCTGTTTTGCTGCTGTTACATTTTGATGAGTTATGCGAATATAAATGTGATTACAAAAAAAAACAGCTGATTTTGTTTCGCGATTTCAAGTTTGGTCCCATAGTAAGAGTTGTTCATAATGATGAGTAGGTACTATAAGTTCTTCAGAGGTTGTGCGTTAATTTGGAACATGTTAAATAAGTAGATTAAATGAATTATATTGGATTTCTAAAATTGTTACAGGAATTGGTCCTTTGGTCCGCAACTCAATGTACAACCAATGTTCGACTACCACCGCCTAAAACCATTCGGTAGCAATTACCAGCACATTAGAAGACCTCTCTCTACTTGTGCTCAGAAAACTTGCCAAGCCCAGAGCCCCATGCAACTACACTATCTTTTCTAAAAGAACTTTTTATCAGTAATAGAAAAGATACCGATATATCGCAAAACAATAAATAAAATAAAAAAACACGTGCTTAAGACACGTGTCTTTAAGATAATACCGTGAATTTCGTCTCAAACAGAACAGATAGAGAAACCTTATCAATGAACCAACGAGAAAAAAACCATTACATAATTCAGATAAATAGGATGTCGGACGTTTCACGGCTTCAATGTGTTCGTTTGTATTTGATCTTTTCGTAACTATCAATATTTAAATTTTTTTAACAATTCATTGTCTCCAAATCATTCTTACGTGTACAAGTAAAAACAGTACATTACATACTAAAAAAAAAAGTTATTGCTTGAGTCTGATGTCGAAAATATACCTAGTTTTTAGAATTTTTGTCTGTTTTTTCCGGATTGGCGCAAAAACGGCTGAACTGATTTAGATAAAATTTGACACACAGATAGTTTATAACCTGGATTAACACATAGGGTACTTTGATCCCAGTCGTACGTTCCCGTCAAAATACCCCATTTTCCGACATCCATGCGGGCGAAACCGCGGGCAAAAGCTAGTTATAAATAAGATAAGATTTATAACCTTAGTTTTACTTTTCATATTGGGTAGAGTGGCTTTCTCGAGTGCAACGGCCAAAGGTATTTAGTTGACGAACACCGTGTGGTTTTAATCAGTAAGAGTCTGATAAACCCCTCCACCTGCCCCAGAGTGGAGGACATCCATGAGGATTTCCACACGTAAACAAAAAGAGTCCAATATGACGGGTCGACTGACCACAATCCAGTTGCACATTGAGAGCACTTTTCTTCAATTACAAAAGGACTAGTCCACTCTAGCTAGGGCATCACTGTCTATAATTGTGGTCTGCTAGATAAATCATTTAACTCTTTATCACGTTTGCTCTATGGTGGATACAACATTCCTGGTGTCCACAATTTTATTAAACTTAGCCATGACTTTAAAACGTGAACTGATACTAAAGTGATTTGATAACAAATACAGAACTGATAACAAAAGAGTGGGTAATGGTGTTTAGTAAACAAAACTGTAGCAAATTAAAAATATACTGGATTGGTGGAATTTTTCTAGAGATTATTATCTTTTGTAGATTCAGATATTTCAATGATATCTAACAGGCAGCTCATGCTAAGGTCACGCACGGATTACGGCCTCCTTTCAAAAAAGCGATTAGCATAAGCATAATCAGCCTATAATGTTCCCACTGCTGGGACACGAGCCTCCTCTCGGTGAGAGGGAGCGGGCCGTAATCCACCACGCGGGCCCAGTGCGGGTTGGTACATGTCAGATGTCTTCGAATTTTCGGTAAAAAGCTATTAAAATATTATGAAAAGAGGATGGGAGCGTCGCATTCAGTTTCTGAAACACTGACATCAAAGCCCATGCAAACTGGTGGTTAGTTAACAATGATAACAACATGAACAATCGTGACAGTAGAATGGTGATTTGACATTTTACCGCACACGAACAGAATCTATGAAGATAATAGTCTTAAGGCAAACAGGTGCGACACGCGACGCGACACAAAGGCATCGTGTGTCGCGCGACGAGCGATGACTTTGTGTCGCGCGCGATTCGCGTCACGTGGCGTGCCTGTTTGAAGGAGCCTTTATGTGGTAACAAAACCAGTATAAGCTGGCCTCTTGTTCTATTGAAACTCCGTACTACGCATCAGCTCAAGATTAAAGTGTTACCACTGACATTCGGTCGACTGTATATCATTTAAATGTCATTCTGTCAGCTACGATAAGATGGTACACTCGAGAAAGACCTGCTAATTATTTAAAACGTGTCGGTATACTGAACTTTGCGATGGAAAGGTACGGCATGAAGGCCGATCAGCAAGGCCATACTTCTATACACCTGACCCTATTATTATATTTAACCTGTGTAAAAAAATAACGATCGACCAATTTGAGTGTTATTTTTTATTTTATTTTGAACTCTTTAAAATTAATCACCCTGTATTGTAAGCTTTGTTTAAAGGTGCGAACACATATTCAAAGCGATGCCTTTGCTGTTTATCGCATTGCCCTATGACAATTTATTTACTTATTTATTTCCTTTAATTGAAACGGTAAAAAAAAAAACAAATTACAAAGTTGAGGTTGAAACATAAAAAGTTAACAACACTTTCATGAATCCCTCTTTCATATTGATTTACTGATGGTCTAAGATGTATTTTCTAGTAAGTCAGGAACATTTCTTTAAACAATTTCAATTTATTCATTGTTCAGCTGTCGAGTAGTACAATGACTTTGTGATCAATAAAAAGTAGCGCTGGGGCTGTGTCTCGCATAGGGTCGCAGCATTATGCTGAGCGATGACCGTTTCGCGTGGATGGGACGCATATTTTCCCCTAACTTGTAATTTTTTGTGTTTGTTTTCTTTCTTTGCGTCATGTTTACCGCAAACAAACGTATTTTCTTTCTTTCTTTACAGTTTTACGTTCTTCATCGGCTAGTAACCTAATTACGTATCACACACCAAAAACTCTATTTGCATTGCAGATACAGAAGTTAGTTTTTGTTGCACTGCAGTTTGCAGGTCAAATGTTTTACGTAATAACAATAGCTCAGTTATTTATTGAAGTAACATAACTCGTAGTATTAGTAACAATTTGACTTATACCTATGTTAGCAAACTACGTAATGTATCGCGCAACTGCAGAGATATCGCAAGGTCATGCCACCGCTGATAAATAAAACAAATTGGTCGACGTTATCGGGTTTTTAAACGAAATAATTGCAGGTATCTCTATTTATTTAATTATGCAATTTTTTTTGGCAATGTTTAACGGCCTGCCTCAATAATTTGTAGAATTTAAATACATAGATCATTTTTTAAATAGTGTTATTTGATTTAAATAATATTATTATGTGTGAAGTCAGGTTTATGTGCTGGACAGGTAGAAATTATTTAAGGCAAGTTGGGCGGAGGGATTTTAAAATTTCATGAATTCGAAAGTAAGTGTAAATTTGGTAGTAGATTTTATTTAAACAAAATACAGATCATACAGAAACAGTTCTTTTTGTGATATATTAAATACAGCTAATAAATTATTCGTTTTTTCATTTTTATGCTAAAGGTTTTGTTAGAGGAGATTAAAAAGTTGGTATTGACAAAGCAGTCATTAAACTTATGTTTATATTTACTCGATTCATTCCGAATCACAGTTATGATCTAAAGGTTGCGTTCTGCACGCGAAGGAATAAATAGAAATACATTGTGATAGAAACAAAAACTGTTGTGTATCGGTCAGTGGCCTACACGATACGTAATAATGAACGGTTTATTATGTGTGAGAAATTACATTAGGATTTAGTAAAAACGACGATGGCTGTCTAGATTGGACTTCTACTGTGGCCTGTAGAATGTCATATGGTTAGAGTGAAACTCGACCCCAAAATTGAGGATCTAGATTTTGCAGTATTTGGTGGATATTAAATAATGCCAAAAAGCAATTAATTGAACAATCCTTTTCCAGAATTCAGCACAAAAATACTGTGAAAGACAGACAGAAACTATCTACATAATAAAAGTGTAAAATTCGGTGACAGACAACGCACAGCCTAAAACGCTGGGTCTAGAAGCATGAAATTTTCACAAGAGTTTCTTTTGTGACAAAGTTAAGCACTAAGGAAGGATTTTTGAAAATTCATCCCTAAAAGATTAAATAGGGGATAAAATTTTTAGGCAATTTGGTCATTTCGCTGATGGAGAATTCCATCAGGCGCACGAATTGTTTATTAGGTGTAAGGGACAACCCTCCGCAAACTAACAGGGTGCATTCAGCTCCTTATTTTGAATCATATTCCACCGGAAATATTCTCAGGAAAATTTACATTTTTTTATCGTTTTTTCAGTTACTATTACTTTATTTCAATGTAAATTTACATTATCTGTACTGCACTCTATTTGTGTAAATAAAACAGCTAAAATAAAAAAAATTGCAATGGGGTTGTTGAAATACTCGGCAGCCGAAGGCTCGCTACGCTGCCGTTCGCTACGCGCGTTTTGCCACGGTAACGATACATTGCGTGTGAGGTAATAAAACAAATCAGGTTTATTGGATTCCCATAACGTTCCTGAAATAATTTCATGTACTGGTCATCTTAGTATCATATACTGAATACACCCCATCAGTCTGCGGAGGGCCCTTACACCCTGTATATAAAAATAAAACTTGATATGAGAGTCTCCGAACAGTAATGAAAAAAGTAGCAACATAATTAAATATTAACCTTGGCCAGGACCTGGCTAAAAGAAATTCGCTCTTATTTCAAAGTGTTAAAGTTTATTTTGTGAAGAAATATATGACCTCGAGAACAGTACTGAGTTACTATGAAAGTTGACATGAAAGAACTGCTTTTGGGTGACAAAAGGATGGAGGTAATATTATACGAAAATTTTTCAAGGGACAAAGTGGCTCTATCTCTCTGTGAGTGAAAGAGTAGTTTCATGCAAATAAGGGCAAGTCTACCGGTTTTGGTAATTGTTCTTTTTTGTGAACATAAATGTTAGTTTCATGCAAATAAGGGCAAGTCTACCGGTTTTGGTAATTGTTCTTTTTTGTGAACATAAATGTATTTCACTTACTATTGTGTTCAAACAAAAGTGTGAAGTAAATTATGTCCTCTTAATGTCATGTTTTGCCATACTTTTCATGCATAAAAACATAAAGGAAATAGGGACCATTACGATTAGACCTTCGCTTACCCACTGAATTGTTTTTTTTTTTTCTTAAACACTGAATATCATTATAATAACAGTTCGACATAACAGCGCCTACTAAATATTATCTGCATTTGCTCTATCACATAAATAACTACTTCACATAGGTATATAAACATAACTATTTTTAATATATGCTTATCCAACACACTATATTTTCGATCTAATGACCGACATTTTCCCGCACAAATGATTGCACTACATTACTAGAGAAAATACCAACTGCACATTTGGCGCCAAAAGTACGTGACCAACTGATGACTACAAAATCACGCTTTTTTCAGCAATGCAGTACAAAAATAAACCTTACATCATCAATAAACAGTTCAGTTTCATTAAACAAATGAATTAAGATGCGACATTCTAAACTCGGAACCCATTGGGCGCTTTGCCAGACACCTAGAAAAAAATAAAACCAATGTGGCTTGGTCTATAAGCGTTTGATGATATTTTCCCTGTAGGCTCCAAATTGGTTGAGGTAAAAGAAGGGTGGAAGGTCAAGTTAAAATGGTCGTTTGAATTTGTAGGGGTGGTAGCATAGAATTTATAATGGTCTTTATATGACTTGAGCACTTTTAGATTGCGTACAGTGCAAAGTTCTGGATGCTAAGCCAAAATATTTATTGTAGTACTTTAATAGTAAAATCACGAGGAGTGACCATTATGTTTACTGTTGTTTTTAGTTCAATTTTGGAGCCAAAATATTTGTAAAAGTATTTATTTAAGGTTCACATCCTTGTAACTCCCGGTTGAGAAATTAGTCTTTCAAATATATCTTTAGGTAAACGAATTACATTGTGGTAGATATAATAACATGCTAATGAACTTAAGTCCACGATTAGTGCATGCTTCTTACAAACCATTTTGTTTAAAACGGCAATGCGTTGTATAATACCAGCCTATTATTTTCCCACTGGAGGACAAAGGCCTCTTCTCAATCAGAGAAGGCACGAGCACTGATCAGCCCGATCGCTTTTAGCGATAAGACCGCCCATTGTGTCATTGTGTTCTATGTAAAATTTCTAGATTTTTATCTGTAATTTTTATGATGCACATAATAAAGAGTATTCTATCTATCTTGCTCAAGACGGGTTGGAGATTTCAGACTCTCGGGGAATTTAAGCGTGAGTTAATTTAATTTTCCTTTGTTTCCTCACGACGTCGTCCAAGATAAACTCAGAAAGTACATAAAAATATTGAAATCGTCGCATTGGTACTTGCCTGAATTTAAACCCACAATGTCGTGCAAGAGAGGCGAAGCCATAATCACTGGGCCATCATGTATAGGACCTACATACGTATTTTAAACGACTAAGGGCTGATTTAACCAAAGTCAGATATCTTTTATCCGTTGAATAAAATTGACGTCTGACAGTTTTTGTGTGGAAAATCTGTCAAAAATTAAACATTTATTCGCTGGATTAGACTTACACTAGGTATAAAAGTTTGGTCGAATTCGCCCTAAATTAAAAGCACCTGATCATTAAACCTAACAGTTCACTAAGGCGAGAAAATTTGCATAAAGTGGGACCAAGAATTATAAGCATCGGAACTTCGGACCAAAGGACCAAAACTAATTGGTTGCTGTAAGAAGATAAATTAAATTCAAATAAAGAATTTGCAATTATTAGGTAATAACTTTGTAATTCTGTTGATGCTTACTACAGTTTTAATTACTTCTCTAATTGTATAGCAACAGTGCAATTAAATGGTTATTTTTATACTGTTTATCAAACGTAAGCCGATAACAGGTCCCATGTGTACAATATTAATATAAATAGGGCATTGTCAGTACCGTGTGCTGTATGTCATTATAAAACTGTTACATACATACATAAACTCACGCCTTCTTCCCATGAGGGTAGGCAGAAACTACAGAACACCACCTGCTACGATCCTTACATACTCCTTTTGCAATATTTTTTTTTAAATTACTAAAATTCAACTCTTAAACCCATAGATATCCACAAAATGTCAAGAAAGCTGTTCCAAACTGCTTGGTTTTGTTGTTAAATGTTGTTACGTTCTGATAAAATTCATACTTTGAGCAGATATTAGATTTAAAATTTTTTAATCAAACTGATTTAACAAAAAAACGTGGAGAAAAGACCGAGTTTTTTGGCGTGAGTACATAGCACACATAACCGCACCACTTCACTGTTTTCGTTTGTTCAACCATGCGCCGAACACCCTGTGTATTAAAAACGTATAACTTTTTGTATTAAATGTATAACAATTTTTACCCAATATTCATCTCCATCCACACAAATTCTATGTCTAATTTGATTTGAAAATGGTTCAGTATTTTAACTGTGAAGTTATTATTTAAGAGACAGATTAAACGATTCAAGGTATACCTAATGTAAATAAAATATTAACTCTTTATTAACTTTGTTTTCGTTAATCGTCGGCTTATCGATGCCCTCGGTCTTTTTATTGTTGTTTGTACTTTTGGATTGACCTATAGGTAAGTGAGATGTTATTGTATGAATTGACGTTATCAATTAACTCAATTTGAGAATTGATAAAGTCAATTATTATTAAAAATTTCGCGACGATAAAAAGCTAGCAAGAGTTATTTACCAGTCCAGCAATGTATTGAAATCATAATCATTATTTTTCCTTATTTCCTAATACAGCGATGAATTAATGATTTTTTTTTAAAGTTTTCTCTTAGTATTTACATAATATATGACCAAAAACAGGACCACCCACATTTCGCCAGTAATGTATGGGTACTACGATACACCTTTACCCAACCCTTCGGGGAATACAGGGACCGCTATTTCGATTACTAGGTAGCTATCTAAGGACCACTATTTCGGTTACTAGGTAGCTGTCTAAGGACCACTATTTCGGTTACTAGGTAGCTATCTAAGGACCACTATTTCGGTTACTAGGTAGCTGTCTAAGGACCAATATTTGGTTTACCAGGTAGCAATCTAAGGACCACTATTTCGGTTACTACGTAGCTGTCTAAGGACCACTATTTCGGTTACTAGGTAGCTATTTATGGACCACTATTTCGGTTACTAGGTAGCTGTCTAAGGACCACTATTTCGGTTACTAGGTAGCTGTCTAAGGACCACTATTTCGGTTACTAGGTAGCTATCTATGGACCACTATTTCGGTTACTAGGTAGCTGTCTAAGGACCAATATTTCGTTTACCAGGTAGCAATCTAAGGATCACTATTTCGGTTACTAGGTAGCTATCAAAGGACCACTATTTCAAAGTGTGTCCTTTCAAAATTAACATTTCCGTCACGGTACCACCAACTATATCTACCAAATTCATCTTATATTCTAATTCAGTTACGTAACTTAGGAGCGAGAACTTAATTAAAAAATTACTTAGTTTAAATTCGTTGTAAGTAAAAGGGACAGTTAGCAGTTTGATACAATTAGTTTACCTGACTGTAGGTACTGTTCTTAATTTTCGATGTCACGATCCAAGGATGAATATTCATTTTTACCTGTAACAAAATTTGTTGGTTTAATTAATGAGTCACTTTGTGGAGCTCGTGGCTAAGTAATAACAGCCGCACGGGTCGATCCATCAGGTTAAGCTACGCTTGCCTGGGTTAGTTCGTGGATGGCTGACCATCTTTACATACCGAGACTCCTCCGTGCCTCGGAAAGCACGTTAAGCCGTTGGTCCCGGCTGTCATTCGTGGATCTTTGACAGTCGTTACGGGTCGTCAGAAGCCCGAAAGTCTGACAACCAGTCTTACCAAGGGGTATCGTATTACCCAGTTACTGGGTTGTGGAGGTCAGATAGGCAGTCTCTCCATGTAAAATACTGGTATTCAGCTGCGTCCGGTTAGACTGGAAGCCGACCCCAACATAGTTGGGAAAAGGCTAGGCAGATGATGATGAATTAATGAGTCACAGGATATAATTATTTTGATTGGCGAACAAGCTGCCTTGGTGTTGATGATAAATAACACGATGTCTTTTTACTATTTTTAGTTATATGTATTTCAACTAAAACAGCTGACGATTATCTCCCAAGTTCTAGGTAAGTTCGAAACCGCACACTGTCAAGACCGTTTCATAACCATGCCAAAAATACACGTGGCGTGTAAGACCCCAGAGGGTGAAGCCTAAATTAAATTTCTCACCTAAAGCAATTTGGAGTTCCAAGGTTAATTAATAATAGAACGGAAGAGAATACCTTCGTATAACAAGTAATCACGTTTATAAAATGAAGAAAATCCAGGAATTTTTCTTTTTTTTTTATCTGTCTGCCTTAGTAAGGACAGTGCGTGAGGATAACTTCTAAAAGGTGTTAGTTTTTGGCAGATTGGTTGGCATTTTTGAAGGATTCTAGACCGAGTAGGTATGTCGTAACAATCAAGTGAGGGAGTTTGGATAAATGCCATGCCCATAGCCTCAGATGTAATCGCGAAAACATGTTGTAAATGAATGAAATATTTGCACAAATTGCTAGAAATTGGTCCTTTTATCCGAAAAACTTACGCTAAGCCGGAAATATCAAGAACGAGAACCTATGAAACACACACGAAAAGAGTCACCCACATACTTAGTATAATAATAATATAATAATACTCTACATAATCTTACTCTACTTTGTTTATTTTGTACCTATATTTTATTATGTGATATAATTGTTTCTTTTATTTTTATAATTTTAGTTACTGTAATTGGTTATAACACAACCGTTGTAATTAATTAAATAAATAAATACTTTGTCTGTCAAATAAAGTCCAGAAAAGGTAATTTTGCTAACCAAAATATATTCTAAACTCCTTATTGGTCCTTTGTAAAGATTCTAGATACACTATCATTAGTAGGAAAACGTCTCTAAAGGATATAAAGATTCTTCCAAAGTCGAAGTACTTACGAGTATTATTTTTAAACCTGTAACGAATGTTTTTAACACATAAGAACAGATACTACATCGAATCACAAATCTCTCTCGCAGCCCAACCACAATCCGACACAGCCTTCATACAACCGTTAAATACTCATAATTGACTTCCGAAACAGTCTAATAATAACTTTTGAAACAATGGAGAATAATTATATTGAGGTATTTATTATTAATAATAATTGGAAGCTATTTACCTAACAAAGCGGTTCGTTATTAGGAAATCATGTTTTTGAATGTGACCGCCAAATGTATGGAAATTAATGCCGAATGAAGTTGTTCATGTATTATGTGTTGTATTGTTCCTACTTCTGTTTATTATTGACTTCTAATCTGTGTTATTTGTCATAAAGAACATAATTAAACATAACATAACATCACGCCTTGTTTCCCCGAAGGGTTGGGCAGAGGAATCCTCAATAATCTGGAAGTTCTTAGTAGCAGCCCGGAGTCTGGATTTGAGCCCAGTTGATGGCAATAGGCTCGCCCCCTATTACATGGGACTTAAACATATCTGGCGAAATGTAGGTGTACTATAGGTACATAATTAAAAGCTTGTATTTATCAACTGGGGTAGGCAGAGATGTACTGTTTCAAACTTTCATCACTAATTTCAACGCATGTACTACTTCTGAAGCGTAAAGTATGAAAAGCCGCGGGCAAAAGCTAGTAAACTTAATATGAGTAGCAGTACATTTATCTTTTTCGTAATATCTTCTGGAATGTGAAGACTATTGTAAAATCCTCCTCCTATTTATTTATATCCATTTATTGCATTTACCAGACACAGTTCGACGACACAGACTTCTAAGGATTAAAAGTTTCCAAAACGAAAAAGTCAAAAACTGTCTAGCCAAGGCATCAAACGCAGAACCTTTACATAGCGCTCATTCAACGGCGATTTCTGCTACAACATCTCCGCTGTTCCTTTCAAAGCAGCTTATAACGCCCACACGAAAGAAACCTCACTTTTCTGTATTTAATCTTGGCTGCAAAAACATAGAAAAGACTACTGAAACGTCGCTTCAATTTCAATATAAAATGCAATTTTAATTCATTCAAAAATAGCTGGCCAGCTTAAAAATAGAACTAGAATGTCGCTTTACCGTAATTAGTGTAGGCACTAGGGACCCACAATTTGTTGAGGAATTAATCCATTATGCAGGCAAGCCGAGTGTTTTGTAAAATGAAACAAAAGGCTGTGTGCCTCGCAACAGCCTTTTGTTTCATTTCACGAACTTCTGGACAGAGGCACAAAGTTGTACCGTATTACGTTGTAAATAATGTTAGCGAGCAAAGAAGTGGTGGACGATGTTTTAGTGAGGTTCTTTTTTTGGAAAAGGTTCAGGTGTGTGGGTGACTTGCCCACCGGTTATGAAATTTTAAAGGTTTACAGGATGAACCAGTAATAAAGTATCTGGGTCCGGCCATTTACAAAAAACATCATAACAAAACATCACGCCTTGTTTCCCCGAAGGGTTGGGCAGAGGTGTACCTAAAGTACACCCACATTTCGCCAGTTATGTTTACATGGGACAGTTATGTAAATATAGCTGGCGAAATGTGTGTGTACAGAACAACTCGTGTTTGTAAATTACATTCAAGCTCCGTTAGACGCCTAAATTGTGGTCAGAGGTTTACCATCTACCTACACCATACCGCACTTGTAGATACTTATCTCTATAATAGCGTAAAAGAAAAGTTGATACCATGAAGTTTCAAAAGTATCAAAAATTCTATGAAAAATAAAATTAAAACCAATACACTAACACTGCGAATACAAGGCGCATTTTCAATCAATCTGCTAGCCTTTTCCCAACTCGGCTTCCAGTCTAACCGGATGCAGCTTAATACCAGTATTTTACATGGAGCGGCTGCCTATCTGACCTCCACAACCCAGTAACTGGGTCATACGATACCCCTTGGTTAGACTGGTTGTCAGACTTTCGGGCTTCTGACGACCCGTAACGACTGTCAAAGATCTACGAATCACCCGTGCGGCTGTTATTACTTAGCCACGAGCTCAAAGCGCATTTTCGCAAGTGCTAAATCTCAAAAAGTACGCCCCATTTAATATACCCCCCGGATTGTGGTAGAGGTTGTCATAAAACCGTTCAGTCTCGGACCAGTAATAAAGTTCAATTTACTGGAGTCTAGAGCTAAGTTAACGTCCTTGCCCTAAATATTCCCTCGGACTTAAGTTATCGTGCCTTACTTAAATCTATTATATCTAAATTTGCTCTAAAAGAAACATCGACTTCGTTTTATGAATATTTTTTTAGCTGTGTAGAAGATAGACTGGCCCTAATTTTGGTACTTTGAGTCTTGGTCTAATATGCCACATGAAAATTGGGATGTCTGACTGATTAGGTTGGATGACGATAATCTATTAAAGTAGAAGTAGATTTTCTTCTAAGGGTCAGTCTCCACCAAGCGGAAAAATCCTCGCGGATGATCGAGCACTTTTTTAATTTCACTGAATAAGTAACTGTATCAATATTGACTTTAAGTATAAAATTCGACGTAGACATCACCCTTAATAAACGCTTGATGTTATAGTTTCGAGAAAGAATTTTATAATATTAAATAGCAGCACATCATTTCTCTTGTCAGCGTAACATAACTAATATACTCCAGACATGAAATCAAAACAATAGAGCAACAACTTCCTACACGTACACAGTTCACAATGAAATTTTCACAACGTTCTATATTCAAAGAAGTAACAAGCCACCAAATCATAAAAAAATAAAGCACAACAAAAAAAAAAAAAAAAATTCGAAACACGGCTACAACCCACACAAACTTCTCAGAACCCAGCTTCAATTTCAGCGTATAAACAAACAAAGTTACCCCTGTCCAAACTCCGCAATAGTCGCAATATTTACTGCACTGAGATACCGAAAGCTGAATGAACCGCCTGCCCTTACAAACTGCGCAATTTGCACAAGCGACCGCAACCATATCTGGCCCAAAACGGAAATTTCTCAAAGTCCCCGCATAAATGCAGCTATGTATGTTGTGCTTATGTTTTGTTGCGTATCTAATGCCAAACTTTGGTATTTCGTGGTGTGTGGGCAGCAGCATAATGCCGGAGGTCAATGTGAAGGTCGCAGGTCATTGCAATTGCGCAATGTAAGCGTGGGGGGTTGCAACGGATCGATTTCGGCAGAACAACTGTTTTATGAATGTGGTAGGTCTGTATTGCGTGTTTGAATGGAATAACAGTTTCTGGGAAATTGACGAGTTGGGTTCTGGTTGTAGTTTGTTTGATAGGAAGTTATGCGCCGTAGTAGTGTTACGTATTACAAGATTAATTTAATAGAGTGCTACACAATAGTGCTATACAATATATAATACAATAGATACGTAAGCACTTTTAGTCAACTTAATAAAAGGAGAAGTTTCCGTATTTAGGGTGTATTTTAAATATTGGTTTAAGATTCATCATGGGTTCTCTGCTTTTTCGCCGAAAATTGTTTGCCAGATTTTCACTTGCCAACTAACGTTTCGCAGAATTTTATTTCGCCGAATAATCATTTGCCAACTTATCATATAATTTAGTTTTATTTCCCAACCTCACAGTTACCAACTGTACGTTTGGTATGCTTTTCATAATGACACTTTGGCATAGTCGACGGAGCCCCGCTACGCAAGGCTCCTACTTCTGGGTAGTTTGAAAAAAATAAAACCTCGAAAGAGGTGGCGGGGTCTGTGTTCGCTCGCTCACTACGATCCCGCCACCTCCTTCTAACCAAGTCGAGGTGCCCCCATGTCTTGAGCTCGCTTCGCTCGCTCTTGCATCTTAAGTTATCCTAGTAACAGCAATAACTGCCTTTTGTACTCACATATGATCAGTGGGATTATACTAACTTTCTTCTAAACAGGATAAAACGTAATTCGTCTAATAGTTGTGTGGCCTAGTGAAATGTTTGACAAATGATAAATGTCCCAAACGTTTTGTGTCATTATAATAATCAGCTTAACAATAATTCTACCAAATGAAACGTTGTCATACAAAAATTTGCTAATCGTTAGTTGTCAAATCTGCCAAATAATTTTCGGTGAAAAGGCAGGATACCATTCATCATGGATAGCATTCACCTGAAGGTGGCAAAAGGTCATGTTGAAGAACTTCTTGCTAAATCACATTGCCTAATAAGCGGACGTTAGAACAGACGTAAAATATCGCGGCGATTGTTATTCACGCACTGGATTTTCAACGCTCTGCTTAGCGCCGAGTTGAAAATCCAACAAAGTGTTTTTTCAACGCGCTGGAATGAACTCTGTTGGATTCTCAATGCTCGGCTCAATACCGAGAAATCCAGTCCGCGATAAAATCCCGCCGCGATATTTTTACGTCCGTGCGAACGTCCGCTAATAGATGTCGCTCTTTCACCATTCTACTGTATTATTATTTCAAAGCTTCAATTTTTCATTTACATATTTTCACAATGACCCAAAAATGTTTAACAAATTGCTCAGAACCGTAATAAATAAAACCTGCAGGGCGTATAATTAAAATTACTTTTTCCCACAATCTAATCTGTTTGACCCTAAAAAGCAATTTCATCTATTATACTATAATAACAAAAACAAAACATGTGTGTGACCAAACAATAGAAGACCATATTTTGTTAAACCTTTTTATGGTCAACGTTTTAACCCTTTGAGAATACAATTTTATTAAGAGCTGCTTTTTCACTCAATTAATTTCTGAAGCTGAAAAGATTAGTCATAAAGGGTTTCTGTTTAATCCCCCCTTTTTTCTTCTATTGACACGATTTATCAGAGGATAGCTCATTCGTCGTAGCAGCGGAGTTGACTCCTTGGGATACGCCAAATGTATACGTACTGTCGAGGAAACTTACATCTGACCAGGTACCATTACATAAGTGCTCATATACACGAACGGCACGTTGCCAACGGCAGAGGCAACTGCAGTCGTCCAAACGTGACGCTTGTGTATTTTAGTACGTGCTCAAATATAAGAGCGGCACGTTGTCAACGGCAGCCGCTGACGCTTCACGCGTCGATGCCTGCTGACGACGGCTGCAATTGCCTCTGCCGTTGGCGCGTACTGCTCGTGTATGTTAGCACTAAGTATCGCTATTCGTGGATTGCGCCATTGTATCTTTTGACTGTGTATGCTGCGGATGCAAACACATAATACCATGAGAGAAACGAACACCTATATACCGAGGGGACTGTTCTTGCTTGCAGCGCTCGGCCGCTTTAGTAACGCTTGCTAACAGATGTGTTTATCGTGTGCACGGGATTTTGTTTTCAAATTGGTCAGATGTAAGTTTCCTCGATAGTACATAAACAGTAAGCCAATCAAAAGAATCAGCAATGTTAGCCACGACCTAAAATAACACTCAAATCATTATCACGGCGCGCGGCGCTATGTACATCAAATACGTTATTAGTTGATTCTCTAAAACAAATATTTCTTTTTAAATGTATTCCATTTTTACATTCCATATTTACCACAAAAAATGGGAATGACCACACCTCATGTTCGAATGTTATGACATTTTCCCTCAATCCTAATATGAGAGGGTTTAAATTGCCTCGGGTCGAACGTATCCCTTATTTACATAATTACGTACAAGCCACGAATTTAGTTCGTCACATTTGCATATTCAAATCATGAAAATGTATTAGTTAATTTCTTTCGGACATTAAAGTGTGATTGGGGGCTTGTGAGGGGATATTGCTGTAATCACCAAGCTTAGTAAATGGATAAGTTATGACAACATGATTTTATTACAACAAAGGAGGATACTACCTCCATACTCCTTGCATTGTCATTATTTTTTGACTTTATTGTTTTTTTTATTTATTTTTTGTTATAGCGATAGCCATAGTAGTGCACACTGTGAAAATTTCAAGTGTCCACCGATTACGGTTCCAAAGCAGACTGACGGATGGACGGACGGACAGTGGAGCCTTAGTAATAGGGTCATGTTAGCACTCTTTGTGTACGGAACCCTAAAAAAATCCCAGGTATGTTCTTTGATGTAAGCTAGTGCAAAAACCTATTTCAAAAACAATGATTAAAAATTGTATCGCAACATTGCAAATGCATTGAGTTAAATAACCCATTTAATAAAACCAATTGTTCCCAACCACATTTGTATTACATTTATTTATCAATTTGTGGACAATATCGTTACAATTATTATCGTGGTCGATGATAATTATGCATTTCCCATTACCATTCCAAACTTCAATTTCAGCGAACTTAATTAACAATGATTGTGGTCATATAATCATTGCATTAACCAAAACAAACCGTTTAATTAGTATACGTGAAATATTTTATGTAAGATATTGCGTTTTGCTGTTATCGTACATAACCTATTAAATCTATTATTATCTGAAAATATAATAATAATCTAGTGATATTAAGGACATAAAGAGGACGGATATAATTATTTAATTTATTATTTATTAATGATTATTTGTTAGATAACAGCCCACACCGGTTGTAATTTAATTACTAGCATTTATAATTTTGTTTTTATGTCAGTTTTTAAAATCATTGTCTTTGTTATATATAATAAATATATTAAAATCACAACAGAAACTCTTCATTTATATGTGGGCGTTCAAGCAAAAAGGGTCCAGTAGTAGGTGTTAAGACCAGATTCGGTATCTAGAATAGTCAATTGATAATAAGGATTAAAAAAATATTCAAAAACTGGCACATATTTTTTTATCAGACATTTAAAGTTGAAATTC
Organism: Fissipunctia ypsillon; assembly: GCA_947568875.1. Taxonomy (NCBI): domain Eukaryota; kingdom Metazoa; phylum Arthropoda; class Insecta; order Lepidoptera; family Noctuidae; genus Fissipunctia; species Fissipunctia ypsillon. Next base: position 23,015,052 of record OX387649.1, read on the forward strand.
TGAAAAAACTTGATTTGAGAAAAAGCATTTTCAAAGTTTGATTTTCGGTACAACTTAGTACATTTTCCGATATTTCTAAGTACATTTTCTGGTACTTAGAAACACCATATAAAACATTTTACTAGATGAACTTGTAGATAATTGAGCATTAATTAATAATCAATAAAAATCGAGAAATGCAATTTTTTCACCAAAACTGCGTATATTTCGGAAACTAAATGCCGAGAGCTGGACCCGTTTTGCTTGGACGCTCACATATGCTTGTATAATCAGCGGCATATTAATTATAAAAGGCGACAATCCGACCATTTGTCAAGTTTTTTTCATACATTTTCTGCTGTACTAAACGGCACCTGTCGTGAAAATGTGAAAATTTTGTAATTTTTTGACAAATATATGTCGCTTATGTAGCACGTGGACCAAACGAAAGATGAATAAAATGATCGTAGCCGGTAGCTTCTCGATGTTTCTGCCAATCCCCATAGGAAACAAACCTAAGTTTGCAAGTTTAATAGTTCCTATACACACCAGAGGCGAAGCGCACTAGCAACTCCATTCCTACCGGCTTCCCTTTGGAGGATCGGAAGAGTAACTTTACCTACCACCATAGAAAAATAGCACATTCAGTAATGTCTACGACTGCCAAATAATATATATTCCAACAACAACACAAACTGTTCTAAATAAGCCGGCGCCACAACGTGGTACCTAATCGTATTAATTTGTATGACTATTTGTAACTGAACAATTTCTTCTTCGGCTTCCCTCCTACGAAATGTCAAACCTCGCCACTGATACACACCACCTACCCGCATTATCTACCAAATGCACGATCAAACCATAACTAATCCCTACAAATCCCTTAGTAAATAATACCCAACGGACACCTTTTCCCTTCACACGAGTACATACACAAAAGGAAGGAAACTCGCAACATAACTCAAATAGCCGATGAGCTAACTACATACAGTACCATACTTGAATGGAACGTAGGTGGTGAATGAAAGCGTGGGCAGACAGAGAAGGATGGCGATATGGAAGAGAAGCAAGCGTGAGAGAGAGGGCGCGAGGGTGGCGGGTGGCCGCCCACGCTTTGAATGGGTGACGCAAATCTGTTGCTTCGCTGCTTTTCACGTTATTATTTTCTGAGGCGCAGTTGGTTGATTAGTATGGGAGAAGTATTGCCCCAGAGATGTAGGTACTGTACCAAATGAGAATTATGTGGTATGTTTTCAAACTACAAGTACTGAGGAAAACCCATAAGGACCATTTTTACCGGACCCACGAATCCTAACTAGGACCTTACGCTCGCGATTTAACTAATGTGGTAGTCTGAATAATATAATACTCATTTTTTGTGCTGTTATAAAAAATGGCCGATGAAAGAGAGTTCGTTTATCGATTGGGCTCGTAGCGGGCTACTACGTAGTAGAGCTACGGCGTAGCTGCGTAGGCTTCGTGCTACGCTTTCCGTATATTTTGTTATTCGTGATACTACGCTACGCAAATTGTCCTGAAATGGATGAAAGGTTTTCCCCAGTATTGGGAAAATGTGTGTTTATGTAGTAAATAATTATTTTCCTAGAATAATGTTATCAAATTGAGGTCGTATTTAATACGCAATTAATGTAGGTATGATTTTGTTTCTCATTTAGTATTCTGTACCAAAGATTAGGGAGGATTAGATAACGTAATCAGTTGCTAAGATGGTGTTCGTATGTAATACGTTCGTTGGTGTTCGTGTGCCTTTGAGCAATGTATTGTGTATTAATTGGGGTTAACTAACATGACACGTGTTTATGTGAGGAATTTACATATTAACATCAAAATATTCGTAATTTCAAGTATAGCCTACACGCACTTATTCCGCTATCTATACTAATATTAAAAAGAGGTAACATTTGGATCATACAAGATAATCTCTCTCCACGCGTCATGTTCGTGAACGGGCACCGTCAGTGGAGACTGGTCATCTCTTAACTGCCAGGGCTTATTTTTGATCTTATGTTTTGGGTTGTTTTTAATTATTTGTTTTTTTACATTATTCTCACATATAGAAGCAACAAGAACAATGTACCCAGGATTTTGTAATCATTTTTTTTTTATTTAAAAGAGTGTCCATGGAGTTTCTTGCCCATTCTTCTCCATAGAGATCTACGTTTTGCAATGGGCGACTAGCTTCAATTTTCTGCCTAACTGACTGACTCTTTAACAATTCAAAAGTGCCTGTAATTGGTTTAATTGAAATAAATGCTTTGAGTTTGAGTTTGGAAGTACTGTTCCTATTTCAAAAGTTCTTTCACTGGCAGACAGCGACACTATTGCCGAATGCCATATGGTATGTTTTATAGCATAGGACTACAGCGTGGCCGAAGTCGCAGGCAGAAGCTAGTCTGTAAAATAGAATAGTATAATAAAAGTGTGAATATTGTGGTTGTGAGAGACAAGGAGGAAAGCAGCGAACGGGGTGTTGTGGCGCAACTTGGGCGAGGCCTATGTCCAGCAGTGGACTGCGTCAGGCTAAGTTGTAGTTGATGCATTGTGAAAACAGCGGTTTCTTTAATATTTTATAAAACAATGGCGACATAAATTTAAAACACAGTTAGGGCTAGTGTCCAGTAATCATAAAATTTATAAAAAGATAAAATATTTTGTAAATTGAAAAAAAATAATTTTCAAACAAACTATATAATAAAGCTCTCTCTTTCCTTTAATTCTCCCACTCTTTGCACGTTATTCGTTTTAATTTCATTGGTGCGGTGTTAAGATCCGCGACCCCGGCAAATGTTCCCCGCGCTTACAGTTCTTAACAGTTGCGCGAAAGTTTGTAAGGATGGATGAATGTTAGTTACTCTTTCATGCAAAAACTACTGAACGGATTTGGATGAAATTTGCCACATAGATAGTTTATTACCTGGATTAACATATAAGATACTTTTCATCTCGATATTCCCACGGGATCGGAACATATGCGGGTGAAACCGTGGGGCACTGCTAGCATCGTCATAAAACGAAAACGTGAAACCTTATACGCGTATTAAATTAATGTCCCCATGAAACCGGCACGATGTAGATATAATAAAAATCTTGAATTCATTCACTGACAGACAATCCCCATATTAAACTGCTAGGTCTAGAAACAAGAAATTTTGCACATGGGTTCCTTATAAAGAAAGTGAGCACTAAGATGGATTTTCGTAAATTCTTCCCCTAAAGGGGTTAAAGTCGGGATGAAAGTTTGTATGGAGGTTCGTCGTGTTTGCAAATGAGAAACCTCATCGGACACACGGCTTGTCCCTAAAGAAACATGAAGTTGTAAGTTTATATTCCTCAAACATCTCAAAAATCCTAGAAAACATTAAATCACCACTAAAATGCCCGAAGTGTATCCTCAAAATTTCTAGCCAAGAATAAAGCCAGGGCGACGTGGTAGGTGTTAGAGTTAGTAAAACCTGCTTTTATTTTTATCATCGGGCGACGTCAACTTTATAATACTAAAAGCTGCCGACATCGCCCTGGAGTTGCGGCTAAGGGCGGGTTTCACCAATGAAATTAAGCACGATCAGCACATCTAAACTACGTTCAAGAGCGGTCAGTGTCATTATTCCAAAGAAAATAATGACACTGACAGCCCTTAAACGTGGTTTATGTGCTGACCGCGTTCAGTTTCATTGGTGAAATCAGCCCTTAATCAGTAACATTATGTCAAAATATGTGTCGAATATTTTGGTGTAGTCTGTTACATTGATGTTTTTATCTCAAATCAATTTTCCTATAAAATCATCATCATTCTAATGCCCTTTTCCCAATTTATTTGGAGTCGGCGTAACATGTCTTTTTTCTTCCATCCTTCCATGTATAGATTACATAATTATATAATTACTTGTCCTACCTGCCTAAACTGCTTAAGCCTAAACCGCTGGTGCTACAAACTTGAAATTTTGGGAGTTGATGCCTTTTCTGTTGTTCTAAGGAAGGATTTTTGGAAATTTCACACGCGAGCGTGGCCGCGGTCAACAGCTGGTGTTCCTATAAAATATGATCTAAAAACAAATAGTGGTAATGCTTTGAGAATAACACGTATTTTGAAACGCGGATCAAAGGACCTCACAATAATCGGCCAAGCATTTAATAGACTATGGCATCAGTAACGCGGGCCATTTTCTTTCGTACCAAAATATACATCGCCCGAATCCTAAATATGCAGAATATTGGAATATAATCCTATATATCCTAAATATGCAGAACACCTTTGAAATGAGTTTATTTTTATTTGGACATAGGTATGATCTTGATGAAACATAGTGGATAGAAATTCAGTTCCAACCCACTGCTAAGTTTTACATTCGTTTTACGAGGGCCCCATGTTATAAGGTCAGTATTACTTCGCCCAATTGGAGTGCTCTATAAGTCGGAATTAGGGTAATGCACTTAGCTGAAGAAGGTTATATAACTGGTGAATAAGGCGTAAAATGCATAAGTTAGTACAGGAATATGTAAATATATGTAATTCGGTAAAAGGCAAATTGCAGAGTATTTTTCCTATTTTCGAGTTGAGTTTTTCCTGGTTACTTATAAATTGTTTTCCCGCACAGATTCTTTTAAGGCGAAAGCGCCAGGGTAGCCCGCGAAATTAAAATTTTCTTCCGTTTTTTGCAATTTGCAGGTCAGTATTAGCTTGTATGTTAATTAAAATATGATTTGCAACCATAATGAATATGTATTTACAGCGTTATAATTATTAAAGTCATCAATACAACTCTCTAAGACCAAGTATTTTTATTGAATGACTATTTCATGCAATCTTGACATTTAAGGATTATACTAACTTATGGAAATGTATTACTGATTCTAATGATTATAATTCTGTAAATACATACATATTTGTTACGGTTGCGAATCTTACTTTAATCAACATACACTCAGACACTGAGCTGCAAATTGGAAAGATCGTAAGAAAATTTGAATTTCGTGGGTTACCTTAGAGCTTCCCCCTTAAAGCGAACTTTTGCTGTTTTGGAAATTAGGTAGATTCTTTATCGCTGATGGAAAATAAATGAACAGCCCAATTAGATTGAAATGACTTCAAATGTTACTGGTCATCAATCACGACATGATCTAAAGTGCCTTGATGTCTCCAGCTAATCCCACATAATCTACACAAGACAATAGCTTCCTCAGTTAGCCGTATAACATGTCAATACTAAACTAATTAGTTGCTATATTGAATTGTAAATTATCGGACGACTAATCCTATTCACGAATTAGTACATAAAGAGACCACAGGATACATTTAGGACACCTATTACCTACTCGGAGTTAACCCAAATGTCCCTTGTATTTCACCTTATTAATTTATTTTATTAATTTATTAAAACTATGCACAAGTGAAAAGAATACCGTACAAAGGTGGACTTAATGCCTGAGGCATTTTCTACCAGTCAACCTTAGGGTGGAACATTAATCAGATAGCCTCAGCCCATATTATTACCTCATGGACCAACAGCCATCTTGCTAACGAGTGTAGATGACAACCGAACGACCTAACCTACCCGACTATACTAGAACCTAAAAGACAAACCATATTCAAACTTATCCTCAGAAATCTAAGGTTCAATATTGTTTGGGTGGAGTTCTTTCACGGACTGAGGTGGTATTTTTGAACGACGCATTTACGCAGTACGCAGCTGCCTCCCCCTTCTTTAGGTGGTGGTAGTGACGTCACGCAGCGGAGCCTTTTGACGTCATCCTCGCGTCACTCGCAGGAGACTATCGCGATTTTCTTCAGACAAACATTGAGATTGTTTGTATGGAAATTGGAAGTGATTTTATATTAAATCTTATGTTTCATTTGTAGCGAAAGTGTATATTAATGAAGATGACAACAGAGGCTAAATATGGTAGAAGCCAAATACTGAGAAATAATGAAGTAAGTAAATAATGAAGTTAAACTTGGAACCCCCAAAAATGGACGGTAATTAACGTTTTAAACATATCTACCCAAGTTTTGTTTAGCGCTTCCAAAATACATGTTCGGTACAAAAATATTTAAAAAAAACATACAAAAAATTTTCGACCACAATTCCGATGAAAACTTTTTAATAATATTTGCGTAGCGAATTTCTCCGAAATTTTAGCGAACACAGAATTAACTAACTGTTTCTGTCCACGGTCCCTTATTTATTTTTTAAACTAGAACACTCATCGCCATTGCCACGCTGAAGTGGGAATGAAAGACAAACAAAAAGCGGAAACTGTTTCTGTTTCAACACGAAGGAAAAGGGTGCGTAATACTGGTCCTTGTCCTTAAACTATAGGTCCTTGTAGGCAAAATATCTTTATACGTTACCTTTTTATAGACAGCAAGAATTTGAAAAAAAATAAATTTTAAAATTTCTTAAAGTTTCTTATGTTTTTTATCCGACTGCTCCAAAAGGAGGGTAATGTTTTTCGAGAGTATGTATGTATGTCTATTTCTTTGGCACGCTCTGTAGCCTAAACGGCTTGAGAGATATTAACATTTATGAGGTGTCGTAAGATTCGTCTTAATTATGGGAGTGGCACATAGGCGATATAATATTTATATGTATATTGCATCTGGAAATACAAAAAAGTTTTTTTTTTAATTACAACAATATTGGTATCAAATAAAAGTAATCATGAGTCAATTCCAAATATATGTATTATAATAAAATTAAAAAGCTTGAAATAAAACAAAAAACCCGACTGCAAAAACACAACTGAAAAGAGAAAAACAAGCATTATAATCTATAGAATTTTGGTATCGCAGGCAAACAAACAAGAAGCCATTACCTCCTTCTGCGAAGCAGTAATGCTCGCGAAGGAGGAGGCAGAACGCGTGAGGGAGAGGCAAGCTTTGCGCCCTCACGCCCCTAGTCGCCGCAGGAGACGCCCTGGGCGTCGGGAATTGACAGCCGATTCCCGGCCACCGTAGGCGCGGGCTTGCGGACGGCGAGCAATGGGTAGCTCGCCGTCCGGTAAGGACCAAGCCCGAGTCGACGGCGCGTCGTGTTCCACGCGCGCCTCAAAGAGATGTCAGCACTATTGACGGGGTCCGCTAGGGCCGATGCCAGCTAGGGTTGCGGGATGTTCGAAAGAGTTACCGTGGCCCCGGCACAGGCAACAGAAGGAACACGGGTGGGTTTTAGTCAGTAAAAGTCTGACACGCCTTCCCGCTCCGCCCAGAGCGGGAGAAGTCATTTGATGATTTCCCATCCACAAAAAAAAAAAAAAAGGCAAACAAACAAAACTGACACCAAATTTCTGGTTATTGGTTTGTCCCCGCCTGCAATACCAATATTCTATAGATTATAATGCTTGTTGTTCTCTTTTCAGTATGTTTTGCAGTCGGGATTTTTGTTTTTTTTAATAATTTGCTTTATTAAGATTCACTGCCGTACCTGACATTTCACACGTTTGCTAAACTATACAGAACTACAATTAATTTACCACCCTGCTGTTTAAAACAAACCGCTTGGGGACATATTTACAAAAGTTCATTTTTGCATTGCAATACACCTGTTTAAGAGACTTGTACGGACTTACGTGCATGTGTTGTTGATGTACATATATTTGTAGATACTAGCGACTGACGGCGATTGTAGGCTATATACAGTACGCGGCAAACTTCATGGCGGCTGTGAAGTGCGCTACTCGCTGCGCAGTACCGCACCCCTCACCCCCGCTGACACATGAATTTGTTACTGCGCAGCGACTCGCCTCATGTTCCGAGCCGCCATAAAGTTTGAATCGGGCTGTAACAAGATTATCTGTAACTTCCTTACGTGGGAGCTGAAGGTAATGTCAGGATTGTAAAATAGTAATAGCTTATACAATGGTCATGTTAATTTTTAATCCTGTTTACTTAGATTTACAACAGTTATTTACATACTAACACGAAATTAGCACTTATCATTTGAATATCCCACTTTTTGTTTTTTTATTGGTCCTTATAGAAACAAAGGACCAATTATTTCTCTTAATTTTTTTCGAAAATTTAATACATCATTTTTCAATAGAAGTTGATCAACGGAAATAAAAGCCCTAGTAACTAATAAAAATAACAACACTGAGAAAGATAACCTATAAAATAAACACAATACTTTGTGTACCTAACCTACTTAGACCTAACCAACTTTTCTTAAGTCAAATAAACGTCTTAGCAACAAGATGTGTGTAGAAGTAATTGTTTATCAGCGGAGGCACAGCTTGTAGCGACCTCTAACGACATAACCAGTGGGCGAACTAACTCAATAAGTGTTCGAGGAATACGTCTGAGACAAGTACCTCCACTATGTAGGCGGATTGCAGTAGGAAAAAGTATGTCTAAACATCTATACAAATAAATAAAATTAAAGTGTCTGTTTGTAATGTCAAAATAACATCTTTTTACTAAATGCATATGAACGTACATACGGTACTTATAAAAAAAAAAACATTTTTAAAGACGTGGCAAGACTGATAAAAATGAACCAAACAATTTTCTATCAAATAGATCTCCTATCTGCAAACGAAACCAGAGACACTACACAAACTCCACCTTCTGCTACCAAACTCCACGCTGCCTTCACAGCACGGCGAAGACGCGGGGCACGTAGAAGACGCGTTTAATATTCAATCCGGCTTCACACAATTACTGGTCCTCAGCCCTCCGTATTGTTTCCCTCCCCCCAACGTAATGCGGTTTAGATTCTTGAACAAGACTGGAATATTATTTGAAAGAACAATAAACAGAGTGATTGATGATGGGTAAACAGTTTTGTTTTGGATGAAAAGACTGAAGCTGTTAACAAGTTAAATTGGTGTCGTTAGAATTTGAATAATTAATATAAGAGTAACAATCTAAAGTTTTGAAGGGGAATGATACGTTTGACAATTTGGCATTTATGTTTCTTAAAATACGTATTATCTCCAATATATTTTCCGTGTAAAACGCTCAAAGAATGAATAAAACTAGCATCCCTAAAGGAATCTGATGACTCCTAATAATGTAATCGTATGATATGAGAAAATAAGCAATCTATCAATACCGAAACCGACCGCTAAATAATTTGAGATAAAGCCACATTTACCATCAAACCATCTTCACAATACAATGAATCAGCTCCTAAACATAAATATTTCCTTTCCCGTTCTAAAATTGTTCCACAATCACTCCAACCATTATTTTCCATCGTTAAATAAACTCCAACTCTTAATAAGTACCTACCTCCTCAAAGTTCTATACCAAATAAATTTCAAAAGCGTAGCCATCAGAAGCTGTTGTACAAACAGACAATGAGAGCAACCGACTTTGCTATAGTGGGGGGACGTTATCGCAGCTTATAAAGCTTGAGGTTAAATATCGATATAAACAAATACTGATAGGTTTCATCGAGCGCCCGGAAATGAAACGTAGGGCTGGGAATGTATGAGATTTTTTTTTGTCGAGTCTTTTATAAAATATTTCAGCTTTCCCAACATTTTATTATTAAAGTGATAAAGCTTTAGTACATAATTATTATCTTTTCAAGGTTTTTAATATTTACCAAAAAGTGTTATCCTTTCATCAACGTTCAGCTTTAATCCCAACATACTCCTACGCATTATACTACCAACGTTAATAAACCCAGTATCACGAAAAAGATCCCCAACGTCAGCATAAATTATAATTTAAAAATTCATTTACATCGATACCTCCTCTCCCTGACAGTCGCCTGGTATGAGGTTCTATTTAAAGGTTCTCCTTGAATGGTCCGCCCTCTCCCCTCAAGTCGTTGAAAGGAACGTTACACACAAAACATTCCTTCGCCAATTTGTTTCCTTAAACTTCAGTTTACTCAGCTGATTAATTTTAATATTTTTTATTTTAGATTTTCCTTTTCCAGGATAACGGCTTTTGACGGGATTTTGATGTTTTTCGATTGAAGGTTTATTCGTTTATTGCCTCGCTTGGAAGCAATCGCGAAAAACATTTGAATTGATGATAATTGGTTCCGTAACAAAGGACCAGTTTTGACTTTTACACGATTGATGGCGAAATAAATAAGGGTCTATTTTTAATGATCTAAAAAGGATTTTCAGAAACACGTTCCTGATTTATTAAAAGTTTTAATACATCAGTCCATGCGCTGAAACATGAGGCATTCACGACTTGTTTCCTACAAACAAGGTATGCGAGCCGAAAACTAAATCCAAGTTTTCGAAAGAGTTTGTTAAACAGATGTAGTTGCTACCTCCTGCGCATTTTCCATATTCCTTGCTTAGAATTTCGAAGGAATATGATCTAAAATTACGCTCAAATTATTAAATATTGCAAGTTATGAGAATCAATATTTATAAATGTAGAATTTCCTGAAACTCTTCATAACAGAAACAATATAAAGGAACACATGTAAGATTATTATTTATATTCATTTCTCATCTTTAGCTTCGAACAAGTAAAAACATCATAACCAAACGATTACTTTTTCGTCTCTAGAGACATCAAAGAAATGTGGTCCTCATTACTCCAAATTATTTTGTAAGTAAGACGACTGACCTCTGAGACCCACAAATAAATAAATAATTATCTGAGGACATCAATCACTACAACATGGTATTCCATTTTCTATTAGGGACATCGGATTTCATGAGACTCCCTTGTGAATACACTGACAGCCATATTTACTGCATTTTAGACACATTTCACCCTAAGTAATATTTAAAAAATATTACGTGAAATGTGTCTAAAATAGCCCTTTATTCATTCTACTTCAACAAATAATAGACTAGTTTTGGTCAAATATGTTATAAGACTTACGTGTTAAGCCCCTGAGAATAGATGAAAAGTGAGAAAGTAAGGTTCAGGCATACAAGTAATAGAATTTTCTAGACCGTTGGGTTCGAGACAAATGTGTGGAAGGGAAAACAAACATTGACAAACTTGTTCGAATACACAACGGAGGCGCCTATGGAATTCCATTTGATTGAATAGTGTCTATAGACACATTATTATAACAACGCTGGTTAAACTATCCACAAGCATCTACAAAAACTAATATTCTGCACCATATCCCTCTAAAAATATTTAAGCAGTCAAGAAATTAATAACATTTTAATGAAATGGATGTTAAATAATATCTTTGCAAGTCAAAACCGAGCAGACAGAAAAGAAACAATTTAAACCTTAGTTACTTTTATCAAGACTACATATTAGGTGTCTGTAATACCAATAAATTGTTCTTTCTTTCTTTCTTAAAATCTTTTTGGTTCCGTAAATTGCTAAAAATAGCTCGATTCCCCCCATCTCCCTATTTTGTGGCGCAGTTGTGTGACGTAGACAGGGTGTGGGGTTCTATTCTGAGTTGTGCGTGGGTGTACCCCAACTGGGAGTGACTGGGGTAGGAGTGCGGGGGGAATAGTAGGCCTAATGGGGAAAGTTGGCCAGCTAGGTAATAAGTGTGATTTTATGTAATTATTATAACGCTTGGAGTGATTTTTTAGAGGTCTTTTTTATAAAGTAAAGTAGGACATGCAATTTTTCAGTCGTGGTATTAGGTAATATTTATGGACGTCAATTTATAAGCTCAGCTGTAGGTTTTTGCCTTTTTGCCGTGTATCCGAAAATCATTTACCTAGTCTACTTTTCTGTCGAAGTTTCCGAGTCAAATGAGGCGAAAACGTATCGATGTCAGGCATAGCGTGTGAAATGATCCTAAACAATCCGACACCCTCTGTAGCCTTTAGCGACTCGTACAAAAAGGTACGTTAGGATTACGAAGATAAGTTCAGTGCTGATAGGGGTCCGAAACAAAAACAGAGACTCTACACGGGTAATGGATTAGGAAGGTACTTGAGCGGACGAGAGGCTCACATTTGCGATAAATTTTGGATAAGAGATTATTAGCAGTGGGTTGTCAAATAAAAACCAGTGATTTTTTTTTCAGCACAAAACACATTCTTCCATATTTTTTCACGTAATTACAAGTGCTGAGGCAGTTTTTTTTTTAAATAAAACTGAGTTTCACAAAAATGGATTGATTTTGTGCACGTATTTACGTGTAAATGTGCTTGAAAATTACACAGCTGTATTTATATAGCTGGTAAAACAATGAGATTTAATAAAATTTTCGGTCATTGAATACGAACGTTTGTGCGTATGCTTACTGTCTATAGAAAGACGCAATGTCTGCAATTTAAACCTAAAAATTATTTGATTTTCTTTATGAATTTTAAAGATAGTTTGATAACGTAGGATAAATGAATTGGTTTTAATAGTCTGTTGCTGTTTCAATTTACGTCGTTTTCAAGTTTTAAGAATGTTTTTAGTGAAAATAAAAATTAAAACTAAATTCTAATATTTCATAATAATGTTCCTCTGAGAATTCACCGTTCATTGAAAGCGATTTTGATTCGCTTCACAACTCGGGTTAAAAAGCTGTTCAGTTTCATTCGGCAAACAGCTTTTCAAATGCTACACTATTAATTGGAAAATAGAAAACCTTTATCATTTCGCTGATTTGATGTGCAGTCAATCAAAATATATTTTCGGATAACTTTTAATAAATGTGAAAATAAAATTGTGTTAAAATAAAATGTGAAAATAAAATTGTTTCTCTCATTGGCAAACAAATTGATTTATGAACCTGATCGGGGACCTTATATGGGTTCTTATTGAAGCTTATAATGTTCGGTTCCTTGTTGATAGGCGCGGGTTCGGTTACATTTCTGGTACGGCTTTGTTAATACCTTCATCCAATATAATTTAGCGAATGGTTAAAGAATCAGGTTGCCGCTTGAAAATTCCGGTGGCATTATTAGCTTACTGCAATCTGTTTCTTGAACGAAGACAGGGAAAAGAAAACTGAATTTTGAGATTTTTGCTACAACTAACAGGTAAATAAGTCTGTGCTGTTAACAGATGGATGAGAATAGCTTTCTTTCTTCTTCAAGTGGTTAGAGACTACCTGGTGTCAGAGATTTTTATGCCGTCCATAGGCCTCTGACTTGCCTTCACAGGATGTCGAGAAATATCTCCCAGGCATGCTGGTTTCCTCACGATGTTTTTCTTCACCGTTTTTTAAGCAAGTGATAATTATACAATACGCACATGAATCCAAAAAGTCAGAGGTGCGTGCCAAAACTACACTTGACAAAAAACTATAATTTGGATAACCTTTCCTGAAGTGGCCATCTAATCATAAGTTTCGGGGATTCACCAAATACCGTGCCAGTACGGCTAGCTTCTTTCGAACTCGAGACCTATGACTTGGCAGTCCGATGGCCACACCACTAGGCTATCATGAGAATAGCTGAAGATTGAGAAAAGAAAGAATGAAAATAAATTTATTTGACCCAGGTATTGAACAGTATTGAGTTCAGTGGCGTGCTATTAGAGACGTCAAGGTTGGTCCAGCGGTACACTGTTATAGGCTGATAAAAAAGACAGGTAGATAGTACTCCCGGAAAAGACAATAAGAACTATTTTTCACAAAGACAGAGTTCATGGACGGCTCAGATCTCCGGTGCGTACGCGGCGTCTCTCTACAGACAATGGCCCACCTTCCATCTTTCGCCGCATGCTGTCACCAGCACACGTGAGGACCTAATGGCTGCGTCAGCGAACGGTATCAGCGTCGCTGAATTTTGGGGCAAACAAATAAAAAATAAAAAATATTTTATGTGTTATTTTGCCATCGACGCGCTGAGATGAAGAAGAAAAGACACTGAAAAGATACGATGACAACGAAACTTTTAACAGTTCTCAACTATGACCTCTAAGAGCACAAAGTTTAATTAGTGCTATTGTAATCCTCAGACGTATTGAGAGGTGTAAACAGGGCTAAATTAAATTTATTATAGCTTACACAAACTCGTCAGGGTGATGGATGGTCCGTATGAGCAAACAGTTTTGTCTCCAGAGACGTTTTAGTTTCAAAAGTTGTTAAACGTGGGTAATTCTGGCTGAATATAATTGATATTACGTTAAAAGCCTTATGTTTAGCAGAGGATTTAGATAGGCGAATTTAGAGCAATAAACGACCCATCAGCAATAGTAAAGATCTACATTTTAGTCTACAAGGCCCAATTAAACGCTACATCAAATGGTCTTAGCCGCGGTTACTCCGCTTGGCTAAAGAAATGGCTATCGCGGTTTGTCGTCACATGTTAACTGAATACTGCCTCGCTGGTCTGGTCGCAAGCGCTACTGCTGACCATAAGGTCCTGGGTTCGATTCCCGAGTCGGGCAAAGTGTTATTGGGTTTTTACATCTGGAATTTCTTAGTAGCAGCCCGGAGTCTGGATTTGTTCCCGGCTGATGGCATTAGGCTCGCCCCCTATTACATGGGACTTAAACTGGCCAAATGTAGGTATACTATAGGTACACATCAGCCCAACCTTTCAGGGAATACAGATATTATGTTATGTTTGTTAAAATGATGACAATGTTACACATTTTCTTGACCTAACTTTTTGGGCGCCTTAGAGATCTTAACGGATGGAGAATTTTTTACGATCTTAAACGGGGAAATTGTCACGGGAGAAATCTCAAAGCTTGTTCGATGAGTTCCACAATCAGTTACCAAGTTAATTAAGTACCTCGTTAAGAAAGTTCTGTTCTGAAACATTCGATGCGTATCAGGGGTAAGTAATACCACGGGATACAGATGTTCTTTTAGATGTCAAAGGTCACTGGCTCAAGAATACACGTGATTCAAGCAAAGTTAGTTAAAGATGATTTTAGTATCGTTACACCTTCTGAAATATGGCTCAATTTGAACTGACTTTGATTTAATTTATTAAAGGTCGTTGAAGACACAATTCAAGCGCTTGCTTACATTTCTTACGGTAAGTAAGCACTTGATTTTATCTCTCCAAAATTGTCGCACGGCATTTTATTTTAAATTAAACTCTTATTTTGTGACAGGAATTTAGAATTGGCGATGAATTTTTAAAACATTCTTCACCTGTAAAAGTATATCTGTACAAGTACCAACTTATTTCTCGGAAGGCCTCTACAATAGAGGATCCCAAAAGTAAGTCACAAAGTCGAGAGGAGTTGTAACTTTGTGTGTCAACCGGCGAAACGTAAATATAAATACATAGATACGAGAGGGTCAGAATAAACGAACCGTTTCTTGAGATACTTGGACAAACCGTCGGTAAATTTTGGACGGTGTACATACGTTACGTTCAAGTATTCTTTTGGGTAAAACGATGAGCTCTCGAGGACGTGTGTTGTTTGTGTTATTTTAGTGGCGTCGTCGTTTAATCGATTTAACTTGATTCAGTGTTAAAAAAAAAATAGATTTTTGTGAATAACGATTTTCTTTTGTCGTTTTGATGATCCTCATTCACAAAACACTAGGTCAGTGGGTATATAAAAATCCTAAGTAATTTGTTTAATTAAAAAAAAAGTCTACTTCTACTCATGTACCGCCTTAGGCTGACCTGCAACTCAAAAGACCAGCCTTATTTAAAATCTTTCCTTCAAATAAATTAACGCATAAAAAATATTTTAAACACACCTACATAATGTTATAATTTTCATGATTAATACATGACGGACGGCATCATAAATATTAATGTAAACTCAAAAGACGTCCATGTTGTAAACTTCTAAAATAACATTTGAATATATTTTCATATTTATTTTTAGACAGTTGTCCTCTCATTATTAAGATTGTTGCTTGTTGATGAATAAGTAGATTTCTGAGGCTGTTTAATGTTTTAGAAAACTCTTCAAGATTTCAAATGGGCCATTTTGTTGAAGCGACATTAAACCATTATGTCCCATTTTATAAACAAAATAACTTCTGCAAAAATAACCGAGACAGATCAACAATAAATTAAAATTGTGGAATGCGTGGTAAATCATGTATAGAATTTTTGTCCATTTGTCTGGATATATGTTTTCCGAAATGCGGGCGATTCCGATATACGAAAGCATATTCACATCAATGGTTAAGTGAATGTTAAAGAATTGCTGCATAAAATTGTCCCTTCAATTTTTCAACAACACCGAAAATCTCTCAGAACTTTCAAATTCAGAATTAATAAAACATTCCTAAAACAACGAATTAAGATGATTCACTCTTAAAAGGAAAAGGTTGAAGCAATAAAAAGAAACTGACTGGCGAAGGAAAAAATACACGGCTCTTATTCTGCCTCTTACTATTAGCTAAAAAGCTTCGCGGTTTATCTCTGGCCGGCAATATTGTTCGTATCCGGGTGGCAGACTGTTTTTTTGTAATTTATTCCTTTTGTTTTTTGTACGATTTCGATTTCTGTTGTGTATTTTTTTTTTTTGGAAAAGATGACGGTTACCAGTAGGTTATTTGATAATCATATACAAAGCGAACATTCACTGCTGCTGAGGAGTTTGTTGCGCCACTTCTTCTTCCCAGCACTAGGAAGTGGTGAAGGGCAGGCATTTTGGGGGACTGTCTTAGGTAATTTTTGACGCTTGAAAAGTGCTGATTCTCAGCCTTGTTTGAATAAATGACTTTTGATTTTGAAAGCGGCTCTTTGATTTTATTTTTTCATGCAGAAATCACTTTATTTAGCATACAGTGGTGATGCACTATAAGTTGTTTTATGACTAAACCATAAACATTACATTCACAAATATATTTGAAGTAGAAGATTTCTGCCAAAAAGGCTTCAATCACCACTAGGACATGCTATCCGGATGTCCAAATTATTATCCGGTTATCCATCGAATATACAGGGCATATTTTTAATCACTATCCAAATTTTCGTAGGATGTTCTACCCATGAATATGAACAACTTTTACTATGGGACCAACTCTGAAATCATGAAGAAAAAATCAGCTGATTCATACAAAAGTTCAATACCTACTCGACCAAAATGTATGAAACAGCTGATTTTTTTTCGTGATTTTAGAGTTGGTCCCATAGTGAAAGTTGTTCGTATTCATAGGTAGAACACCCTGCGAAAATTTGGATAGTGATTAAAAAAATGCCCTGTATTATCCGGTTATCATTAGTTTTACTATCGGGATAAAACGAATAATATGGATAATTCATTTTGTTCCTTTTTAGGGTTCCGTAGTCAACAAGGAAGAGGAACCCTTATAGTTTCGCCATGTCCATCTATCTGTCTATCCGCGGCTCAGTTCAGAGACTCTTAATACTGGAAGGCTGTAATTTGGCACGGGTAGACATATATATTGATCACGTTGACAAAGTGGTAAAATAAATCTTGAAAAAAAAATTTTTTAGATACCTCCTCTACACGTAAAGTGGGATAACTTTATTTTTTCTCGTCCATCCTATAGTGCGGGAAGTCGTCGGATAGGCCGTTCAAAAATATTGCGGGTGTATGAAACCATTTTTCGATTCAGGGATCCGAGGGGTAATTGCGTAACACAGGTGCAGTAGGAATCGGTTTCATTTTGACAGTTTTAACAACATTCATTGCGTTATTTACGTTGTTGAGCAGACAAATTTATCGAACTTAAGAAGCAATGGATTAGCAGTTTGCTTCAAAATCATTCAGATTCCGATCGATAGTGTTTTACGCAATTAAGGTGCAGTTTTAAGCTTTAAAGTTCTAAATTTTATTAGAGTCAAGTGTCCCCCGACACTTTGCTAGCTCAATGGTCGTTTTTGAATATGTGAAAAAATTACGACAGTAGTGTAACGAAATTACAAGGAAAACTATAACAGCTAAGTAGGCTTCAAAAGTTAACGAGTAATAGTTGTCCAACTTATATTTGCAGTTGGAATGTTTTTCAACTACAATGTTTATTTTGTTCTTAGAATAAATTCATCCCAACTACGGAGTTCTTCATTGTGCGTGGTTCGACACGCTCTTGACCAGTTTTTTTTTATAATGTATCATGAAAATCAGTATTACAATAACATTTTACATTGTGTTTTAGTGAAATAGGTATTCGCAATTGTGGAAATTCATGCGATATCTTCAAAAATCCATCTAATAACACAATTACTAGATTCACTATAAAGCTAATTCAAAACTGCAAAAAGCACTTTGGGCTTTTTTGGGCAAAATGTCTGAAGTCTTTGTGAACAAACATTTATTTCTAGAAAAGAGTACCCCAGAGCGGTGTATTTAATTTTGGTCTCGACGAAATTTTTTCCGGTAATTCTGATTATATTTCAATTTTGAAGGTACAGAATTAGGGGATTTATTAAATTAGGTTATCTTGTTCACTTTTACGTGAATGCTGGGTTTTCTCTCTGATTCGAAGAAAATGTTATTTTTAGATGTATCATCAATATTTATTTTTAAGCTCATCAGAATATTAAATAGTCACAATTTTATTGTTCTAGAATTCTAGGTTAAAAAACTTAAAGGTAAAATTTTGTGTACATTTGTTCTTACATTGAACTCTTGTATTATTATTTTACTCGGAAATTTAAATGGGAAACCCATTCAAAATAAAAACAAAATCACCGATCGTTTAATTTAAATAATTAAATCACACTTAATATGGACGTAGCCCCAAAATCTTAAATGCCACACGCTGAACTAGCCAGTGGCTAAATGTCACACAGTTGCAAGCTTTGTCTTCAAGAATCCGGATATTTTCATAACAAACATTACATTTAAATTAAACCCTATTTTTAAAGACGTAGCGTACAGAACTGTCTTGTAGAGTTTACGTGAGTTAAGCCGTTATGTTTGTGTAGTAGGTGGAGTCGATGAATGTCAAGGTAGAACCTACGACGCCGGTGTGAAATGAATGTTTGTCGCTAATGATTTGATAGTGAGTGCTTAGTGATGGGCGAAGCGGGAAGCATGGCGATTTATTATGTACGATGTACTAGGAATGTATAGTATCTATTTTTCGGATTTTAACCTTTAAAATTTAAACAAA
The DNA here is from genome assembly GCA_947568875.1 of Fissipunctia ypsillon. Classification (NCBI taxonomy): domain Eukaryota; kingdom Metazoa; phylum Arthropoda; class Insecta; order Lepidoptera; family Noctuidae; genus Fissipunctia; species Fissipunctia ypsillon. Next base: position 23,033,900 of record OX387649.1, read on the forward strand.
CGGGAAATAAGACCAAACAAAGTCGAGTTTATTTTAATTCCGTACATTCCACATAAACTAAAATCTATAATGCATACCATTTTTGGGTTTTATTATCTTTAAATTACCATTTATCTTACGAATAAATGTGACAAAATATTTAAGTATAAACTATTTATAGATTATAATATTGAGATCTTAAATTCATCATTTGAAAATTGAAACATTTTAACAAAAAGTAGGAACGTGCTCATTTGTGTGCCAAACCTACTGTCATATCATATATAACAAACATTAAAATTTAAAATCAAATAAATTATAAACATAAATTAATAATTAATAGTAATTAATACTTACTAAGTAATTTCCTACTCGACTAAGACAACCTGTGAACTACTACATTAATCAACCAATTTTTATTTTTTCAATTAATTGAGGCTGCCAAAATATTATTATTAATTTCTGTAATTAATCCTTATTTCATGCAAATTTATGCAGTTTTTTTTAATGAAACTATATGTGGTAGATGTATGATTTATAGTTTGATTTTCAATTTAGTGGAAACTACATAGATGAATGGATTCTTAGATACCTAATGGTTTAATCGGTGCAATGTCGTAATTACAGAAACAAAAAGCCATTGTGTCTCGCGTAGATCTACGTTCCGGCCATACGAAGGGTTCATAATGGCAATATACACGCACCAACCAGCGGTTTTTAGTAGAGGAGACGGTGGTCAATATTTTGTCAAAATGAGATTTTGCAACTTTATAGGGTTCCGTACGTCCGAATAAAAAACGGAACCCTTATAGGATCACTCGTGTGTCTATCTGTCACAGCCGATATGCTTCGAATCTACTGGACCGATTAGGTTGAAATTTGGTACACATATGTATGAATTTCTGTGCCCCAAACACGAATGTGTAACGTAAATAAATTAATTTTGAATACGGGGTTCACTTTTGGGGAAAAAAATTTAAAATTAAAAAAAAAATTTTGCACACTGTACCGGGCTACATATCAAATGAAAGGGCCTATAAATATTTCCTTTATAATTAAAAAAAAGTTATTAAAAAAAAATTATAAAATTGAGCAAAATCTCCGAAACTGCTGAACCTAAAATTTTGACAAAAATATTGAGAATAGTTCTATACCTATATCAGAAAAACTATAAGAAGTCTATGGTCTTAAATTAACACGGTAAATCTCTCAATACTGTGCGTACAAACTTATACCTACATTTGCAGTTGGAATGTATAATATGACAGCCTCGTTGGTCTAGTGGTCGCAAGCGCTACTGCTGAGCATGAGGTCCTGAGTTCGATTCCCAGGTCGGGCAGTGTTATTGGGTTTTTCTATCTGGAATTTCTCAGTAGCAGCCCGGAGTCTGGATTTGTGCCCGGCAGATGGCAATTGGCTCGCCCCCTATTACATGGGACTTAAACATAACTGGCGAAATGTGGGTGTACTACTATAGGTACACCTCTGCCTAATCCTTCGGGGAAACAAGGCGTAATGATGTTATGGAATGTATAGGGGAATTTGTTTATCAACTACAATGATAGTTTTGTTCTTGGGATAAATTCATCCCAACTACGGAATCCTTCATTGTGCGTGGTCCGACAAACTAAAAACTTCGTTTTTTGGATCTTTGACAGTCGTTACGGGTCGGCGCAAGCCTGAAAGTCTGATAACCAGTCTTACCAAAGGGGTATCGTATTACCCAGTAACTGGGTTGTAGAGGTGAAATAGACAGTCGCTCCATGTAAAATACTGGTATTCAGCTGCATCCAGTTAGACTGGAAGCTGACCCCAACATAGTTGGGAAAAGGCTAGGCAGATAAATGAATCCGTCATTTAATTTTATCTCGTAAGGAAACCAGATATCAATTTTTAGCATAAAAACGCACCGAGTAAGATCAAGCATGTTATTTTTAACTGCAGATATATTATTATAGAATATCATAAATTATATAATGCATACCAATACATAATCGCTTCAAGTTATCAAACTCGTTATTATTCAATTAAGGAACTTTAAAATAAAACTACTAGATGTCAACACCGATTATGTCAAACTATTTTAATTGCAATATAAAACATAAGTGTCGATAAACGTCAAGTAGATTTTAATCTTTCCCGAAGGCTATAAATATTATACAAGGTGTAATTTTAATCACCGTTAACCTCTTATGTGGTCATTGGACTCATCATTATGAACAACTTTTAGTATGGCACCAAACCTGAAATCGCGAAAAAAAAATCTGCTTTTCCCTACATTTTGACGAGTTATGCGAACATAAATGTAGGGAGCAGCAGTTTTTTTTTCGCGCTTTCTGGTTTGGTCCCATAGTAAAAGTTGTTCATAATGATGAGTACAATGACCCCTTATGAGGTTAATGGTGATTAAAATTACACCTTGTATAATAGGAGTTATCTTAGATCTATATACAAGGTGTAACAGGACGATTGACATTCCTTTAACCACGTAAAGAGAATCATGTTCTTTACCCGTATACAAAAAATCAATCAAATCCAATGAATACTTTAGCCACAGGAAATTATTTTTCATTTTCTTATTTTTCAACATGATGTAGATCTGAGTCCGCCACGCCCCGCACCCCGCACCGCACCGTTGGTCAGTGACTATACGTAGATAAAGCGTGTACGCTTTCAAGTATTGGTATTTCAATCATCCACCACAAGTCATCTGGCGATAGATAAATTAGTGCTACCCGTGCAAAGCCGGGACGGGTCGCTACTAATATTGTATGTTAGAATAGAACTATTACTATGCAAATAGTCCGATATTATTAGTTATAACACAAGCTAAGGCTTTATGAAACTGCTATCATTACTCAAAATATTAATACACATTAATTTTAAACTGAAACGTTAAACAACAACAATTTACGCAATCTATCACCGCTTACATTCTAAACTTTAAATCAAAATTTTATGGAAATACAGCAGCGTATGACGTGGTGTGCTAAAAATTCGTTTAGTCCAGTTGTGTCCGCAAAGTCTTGTCAATTAAGGGCCGTACAATTTGTCAGCGTTGCTTAGCGTTTATTAGTGATAAATTATTGCACATTAGACAGGAGCGAGGTAAAGATATAGTTCGCAGATAAGACGGCAATGTAAGGTTTGCTGAGAAAATGTAATAAAGCTTAATATGAGTACATACATCAGGGCGGGGCGGTTGAGATATTTCGCTAAGATTAGCAACTTGTGTGATGGTCTTTATTCACTTTTATTAAGCTCATTAGGGTTCTTTTCTTAATGTGGGCTGATTACATTTATTATAAGATAATAAATACATACATACTTCTCCGATGGCGTGTAATATCTGCCGCTTGCAGGAACAGCATCTGACCTTTACAAGTGGTCCATATAGGATTCTGGATCAAAGGACCATTTTTTTTTATTAACTTTAATTTTCCATTTTAGGATTTTATTTTTTTGAGTCTTGAAAATTCAAATTGTATTTAATAGATAAGCCACGTGAGAAAAAGAGAGACTATAATATAATTACATTCATATGTAAATAATCCTGGTAACTAGCTTTTATTCTTCCTTGAACTAAACAAGTTAGGTATGTCGGCGATATCAAACGCGTAATGTTTACGATCTTACTTTAATTCAAAAGCGCCGACCGACGCGACGGTGCTGTTGTCATAAAACGTTAAGAACTAGGCAATTGGGGTAATAAGCAGACAATCTTTGCACCAACTTCTCATAAATACCTACTATGTATTGGAAGTTGGTGCAAAGATTGTTTGCTACTCCATGTGGCCAATATTTGGTGAAGATATAAATAGTAGAACAACCCCATTTAATGTCCATAAAATCACTGTCCATTCCAAGGTTGCCTGGAAGAGATCGCAGTATGCGATAAGGCCGCCAATTGTATATTTTGTAGTTTAAGATGTATCTTTATGTAATGTGTAATCTGGTGTACAATAAAGTATATAGGTAGAAATAAATAATAAATAAATAAATAGTAAAAGTCTTCAGTCTTTGCTAAAACTGGTCTTTGGTAAGGATGCGGTTGTAAACACGTTGAAAGATAATGAAAAAGGTATTTTTTTAACTTATTCATTGTGTTCGTGAATGGTTCACGCTTTTAAGATGCAGGATGACTATTATATCACAACATAAACAACCAATCCAAACTACCAATAGGAAAGTGATTTGCAGATTGTTGAGGGAGAGCAGATGAGGAATTATGTAGTATTATGATTTTTTTGATATTTCTCGGGACCCTAGGGTCGCGGACCTTTGACATATGGGGGCCGAAGCCAACTCGCAGAGGCCCGTTAGACGCTTTCAATGGAAATGAGGCACCAACTGACGATTATCCCTGTACGTACTATGCATGTGCACCCAAGGACAACCTCCGGTTGGTGTAGGACTATCGCAGGATATGGAAACAAAAAAAAATTGGGCTATGGGTTTGGATGGATAAAGTGGACTGGTTATCTAAAACTATGGAAGGACTATGGCCCCTGCCTGACCAATGTTTGATAAATACAATACACGGATAAAATGGCAGATATTTTTTTTATTTACTTTCCATACATATAAGATATTATTCTTAGATATTTTATAAGAAATAAATCAATCCGCCTAGCCTTTTCCCAACTATGTTGGGGTCGGCTTCCAGTCTAACCGGATGCACCTGAATACCAGTATTTTACATGGAGCGACTGCCTATCTGACCTCCAGAACCCAGTAACTGGGTAATACGATACCCCTTGGTAAGACTGGTTGTCAGACTTTCGGTCTTCTGACGACCCGTAACGACTGTCAGTGATCTACGAATGACAGCCGGGACCAACGGCTTAACATGCTTTCCGAGGCACGGAGGAGTCTCGGTATGTAAAGATGGTCACCCATCCACGGACAACCCCGGCAAGCGTAGCTTAACCTGATGGATCGACCCGTGCGGCTGTTATTAAGTAATAACAGCCGCACGGGTGGCTAAGTAGCCACGAGCTCCTCATATATTTTATAAGAAAATAAGTGAAAATTAAGTATCCGCACTAATAATAATTGTTTGTAGTAATGTTTGTTCCGTTCCCACAGACAAACCGTAAAAACGGTATTGCGGGGTAGTTCTTAAGTTAAGATTTTTATAAGTTTAAATTTAAAAAAAAAAATCAGCCCGTGCTGAATTGGTTTAATTAATTGAAAACACTGACCCGTGTCAGTGTTTTCAATTAATTAAACCAATCAATCAAATTAAATTATGAAAAGTAAGTACCTCGTGTTAATTTGCAGACGATTGATTGACTGGGCATCATGTTATAATCATACCATAATATTATAGCAAATTAAAATCCCCTCAATATTTATGCCAAACTAAATTATATTTATGAACGACCTTTAAAGGCCTACATTATTTTCATCTGCCTAGCCTTTTCCCAACTATGTTGGGGTCGGCTTTCATTCTAACAGGATGCAATTGAATACCAGTATTTTCATGGAGCGACTGCCTCTCTGACCTCCACAACCCAGTTGCTATGTAACACGATACCCCTTGGTAAGACTGGTTATCAGACTTTCGGGCTTCAGTCTACTGAATAATGCATGTAGAAATACAAAAAAATGTGTTCTCTTTTTAAACGATAGTCCGTTTACCGTTTACGCACGCCAACTTGCGCAAGCGCACGAAGGCTTGCACTGATAAACGGCGCAGTGATAACAAGTGGCCGGTCGACCCTGATAGCGATTTGAAAGGCACCCGGCCACTACCGAACTATTTTTCCATACCATATATGTATAGAAATATGCATGCATTTATATGTGATACTGGGTAATGCCCGCGGCAGAGTGTGGAAAAGTTTTTGTTGTGATAATATCTTACTTTTATCTATGTGTTGCCTTTTCTGGCCAATGATATGATATGAAACAGTGTTGCAGCTACAATTATCATAAGAGGGAAGCCGAAGAAAAATTGTTCATTTGTCATAAGCTCAGACAAAAAAATTTTAGGCATTTTCGTAATGTTTTTAATCTTATGATGACTGTATTAAACTGGTATTAAATACATGTGATGTGATACACAGTTACACACACAGGTGTGCAAAATTTGGTAATAGTAGACATTAAGAAGGGTGGTGGTTCCGAAGGGAAGCCGATGGAAATCGGGTTGTATGAAGGCTTCGCTACTGATATGAAATCATTGAATAAACGTTTGCTAGAACCAAGAGAGGTGTGGAGGACTATGAGGGATAGCTCATCCTGGGTGTGGAAATACAACATTTCCTTAGAATGAATTAATGTTATTTACTGGAATTGTATTCATATCCAATAAAGACTATGCATTATTTTCATGACTATGCACTATTTTTAGGCTGAGTTGACTATTTTCATGTAATTCCACCAAAACTTTGAAGTTCAAAAGGGTGTCTAGTTCAATCACTAGATGTATAGTAATGCCCAACCGGTAACAGCTGCCTTGGTTAGTGTCAAAAAAATCTCCGACAATATTATCTATATATAGATCCCGGCCGATTTCGGCCACAGCGACTTGGATCTGCCTATTGAGGACATCGCTGGTGTGCCCTCAGGTGACTGATATAACCAATTTTTGCCGCGAAAGTGCGTCCACATTCACGGCAAGTCAGCACCCCTCCGATGTAATTATATTGGATGGCCGCGGGTGGTCGGGCCTTGAGCTCATCTCGTTTAGCATCGAGCTCCTCTTTACGTCGCCTTTCAAACGCAAACACCTTAGTGCTCACGGTATGCCTCCACAGTGCCCGGTCTGCTGCCATTGCTTCCCATTGTGACGTCTTTAGATCACACCGCTTCATGTGGCGCTTAAGCACATCTTTGTACCGAAGGAGTTGGCCGCCTTGTCTTCGCTTGCCATCCCGCAGTTCTGAGTTATCTATATGATAAATATTATCTATACAAATAAATAAAAGTTAAGTGCCTGTCCGTAATGTCAAAATAACAGCTTATTACTAAATGCATAAGAAAGTATATACGGTACTTATAACAAAAAACATATTTTTTTAAATTTTTGTCTGTCTGTTTGTTCCGGCTAATCTCCGAAACGGCTGGACTGATTTTGACGGGACTTTCACTGGCAGATAGATGATGTTATAAGGAGTAACATAGGGTTCTTTTATTTTAGGGAAATAAATAACTAGGGATCCGCGCAAAAAAAATAAAACCCATGAAATTGTGAACAAAATCCGATTCCAATAGGAAAGTATTGATATCCTCGCGGGCGAAGCCGCGGACAACAGCCAATAACTAATAAATATTTAAACATTTTTTACTCCATTATAATTTAATCGAAACTTTCAATACCCATTCTCAATAAAGATTAATACGATAGGAGTAGTTACAGATATTAATTTGACAGACACCACGCCCATGTTTATTAACATTATTGTCTGGGTTTAATAAAGTTATTTTATTACAGCAATATTAATAAATCATTTAGTCCTGCCTAGTGGACCGACGCCCGGTGTTGCTAGCCAAAAAATAAATTGTAACAGTTACTTAAACCACGAGCATTATATCTTGGTACACGGTGGAATAAGGTACTAAAAGGAAATGTATTAAATTTGACGTACTACTGTTCACTGCGGTTACTACTAGCGCCGCCATGAGGTGTCTAGATTAAATGGTCGCCTTGCAATCTTGATTATTATCTGATTCCAAGTGGCGCCAAAGACATTATTGTATGTATGACCGTGACCGGAGTGGTCGAGCTTAGCTACAGCCTACAGAGCGCGCATGAACGCAGATACGCGGATCTACATTCAATCGCTTTCTATAAGCTGTCATTTAAACGATAAATGTATATTAATAAAGACCATGTAGATTGGTGTCTGAAATGGTCTTTTGAGGAAAGAACCACACAGATTGAGTGGACCTGTCCAGTCAGTGCACGCATCTGTCAGTAATCGTACAGCTCAACTTAAAACTTAAGGAGCTCAACGATTCGACGAACAATACCAAAGAAAGGGCGTTTGGGTAGGTCGCATAATTTACTCAAACTGCCAGACTATGATTAAAACTGAGAGAGAAAAAAGGAGGAAAAAAAACAAGGACCCACATAGTCTTCATATTCACAGTAATTAAGAAAGAATGAAAATGGATTTTTTTTTTACAAAAAAAAAAACAGAACCTCCTCCTTTTTTGAAGTCGAAGAAATTCGTGATATAAAAAACCAATATCACCTTGCTCGACCCTATGACTCGAACCCAGGACCTCATGCTCAGCAGTAGGACTTGCGACCACTAGACCAGTGACCACATGTCACTGATTTACGTAGACGAAGTATTTTTCGTCCACATACATGGTTAATTGCCATAAACGTTCTAAAAAGTCCATTTACAAGTTCATCGGCCAATCAAAAGGTTGTTCTAATAAATCTCTTAGGTTTACAAAGCGTGGGACTTGTGTATTTGTTGCTATAGCTTTTGCAAATATCTCAGTCTACTGGGTACTGGGTAATGGGTACTGGGTACTGGGTACTGGGTACTGGGTACTGGGTACTGGGTACTGGGTACTGGGTAATGGGTAATGGGTACTGGGTACTGGTTACTGGGTTATGGGTACTGGGTACTGGGTACTGGGTACTGGGTACTGGGTACTGGGTACTGGGTACTGGGTACTGGGTACTGGGTACTGGGTACTGGGTACTGGGTACTGGGTACTGGGTACTGGGTACTGGGTACTGGGTACTGGGTACTGGGTACTGGGTACTGGGTACTGGGTACTGGGTACTGGGTACTGGGTACTGGGTACTGGGTACTGGGTACTGGGTACTGGGTACTAGGTACTGGGTACTGGGTGCTGGCGATACCGGCGAACAATTATGTGTGTGTCCTACTTCTGTGAAGTTACTCCGACCGATGTATGTGCGTTTGATGGTCATGTCCTCCAATCACGAAATGGCTATCAAATATTTATGTGTATTCTAGTGTATCAGTGTGACTTTCTCAATGTCTTTACTTTTATTAATCCACTAGCTGTACCCCGCGACTTCGTTTGCGTATGGAAATTGTAAGATACACAATATACTAAAGTAACAGTCAAATTTTAATGAAACTCCCTCGTCCCCCGACCCGTCGCGTGGTCTCGCACATCCGCGCTATTCGTTTTCGCTTAGTGTTCTTTCTGATATTTTTTCTTTTTCCTCGGCTTCTAAGGGTCGTAACGTAACGTTGAATAGCCTATAACTATCCCCGAGAATCGGGCTACCAAATCCAAAAAGAATTTTTCAAATCCGACTTTTTGTACACAATTTCATGGGTTTTAATTTTTTTTGCGTGAAACCCTAATTATTTTTCTAAAAAAAAACCTAAGTTACCCCCGTAACATCAGCTATCTTCCAGTGAATGTCCCAACAAAATCGGTCCAGCTGTTTCGGAGATTAGCCGGAACAAACAGACAGACAGACAAAAATTGCTTTTTTCTTATACGTACCGTATATACTTTCTTATGTATTTAGTAAAAAGTTGTTATTTTGACATTACAAACAGACACTTCAATTTTATTTATTTGTATAGATGTATAGAGGACCAAGTCTTGTATTAATTGTAAACATGTTGAAAAAAAATTCGTGAAAACCTGAATCAGCAAGCGTAATGAACAGTGCACGTTTTTCGCGTACTTTATTATAATTACTTATAAAGTTTTGTGTTGTTATTATTGATATTTCGTCCACAAGCTTGCTTAACCATCACCTCAAGTAATTGCGTGAATGGTCAGCTTTAACCAGGCATTAGGTATGTTTGTGTGTGTGCATGTACGGTTGATAGAGACGTGTCTGTGTGATGTGTGTGTAAAATCAAGGTCGCATGCTAATCCATGTTAAATAATAAATATCGATAAAAACGGTTTACCTACCTGTATTTAAACGTGCTCTCGATTTAATGGGTTTTGTGAAAAAAAAAAGTAGTCACGTGCATTGAGATCTTTTTTATTGTTAATTGATCGATTTTACGCGGATCTTGTTAACATTTCTACATTTTATGACCGATTGCCCTAGACCGGTAGTGAACTAGTGACAGATTTCTTACAGAACATGAAATGCAATGACTGACAGTAGTGATTCCGTAAACCGTGTTCCGTCTTTATTGATACACGAAAATTGATAGCTATACCGAATTAATGAGATTATACATGTAAACATGCGTACAAATGTCAAGCATTACCATTTTTTACCCATTAAAATATTTCAACACGCCTATTACAAAATCAAAAATATCATGCATCCAATAATTTATTTGTTCTAGTCCAATAATCTTATGATTATCCATTGTATGCAAATGTGACTTTCTCGCGCAAAATCGTAATATTAGCGTAATAATCTTTATGCGTTTTTGCTGTATGTAATAAATAGTGATGTCCCATAAAATGTCGGAATTATTACTGATATATTGGTGAAGCAACTATTGATTGCTTATGATGTGAAAATTAGGTAACCACATGCAAGAAGTAATCGACTTTTATTAATCGACCTACATCTCTATTAAATAATAATATTGTTTTTTTATTATTATGACAATAAAAATGGTTTTATAAAATGACTTTGATTTTTGTCATCGTTACAATTTTTTGTGCGAAATAGAATAAACAATTATGTGTAAACGGAGTATTTCGATTCTGGATGGAAACTTTTAAGGCTACACTGTAGGTTGGGGAATCGCTAAAATATTGTTACTTTGTATATGTAACAGATGCATTTCCAATGTTTTTATGCGTCTGACAAATCAACTGTGTTTAAATTATGAAATCATTATCATAAGATCATAGTTGATATGCCACATAATAATTTTCTAATTTAATTTTATGGCCTGCCTCTACAAAACAATACAACCTATAAAATAAGTAAGTACTGATTGGAATTTATTGAGCTCAGTCAGAAGCTCCATACATCTATTTTTTTTAAACAATAACTTAAACATATTCGATAAACTACATTCTTAGCAAAAACAGTAATAAACTTTATTAAAATAGGAAATAGGCATATTTCAACAGTAATATTGATAAGCATATTTCTATTCACTTTTAAAAGGCAACAGCGTAGGAAGGCTTTCAACCAAATTCCTGCGCTGCCCACGTGTGTCCGTGTGTGAAAAAGATTAAAATGTGTAACAGTTGCATAATGCATGCATGTGAGCCGAGTGGCCGCGTCCTTGCCGCGCCTCTTGTGCAATGCGTTCGTTGTAATTATAGGCACTACCTTGCCTTAACTAGTTTTATTACAAATATCTTGTGAGAAAATGTTGTTATTTTTCAGATTTTGTTTTTACTTTTTAGTGCCTGGTTGCGAGTAGTTCGTCATCATCTGCCTAGCCTTTTCCCAACTATGTTGGGGTCGGCTTCCAGTCTAACCGGATGCAGCTGAATACCAGTATTTTACATGGAGCGACTGCCTATCTGACCTCCACAACCCAGTTACTGGGTAATACGATACCCCTTGGTAAGACTGGTTGTCAGACTTTCGGGCTTCTGACGACCCGTAACGACTGTCAAAGATACACGAATGACAGCCGGGACCAACGGCTTAACGTGCTTTCCGAGGCACGAAGGGGTCTTGATATGTAAAGATGGTCACCCATCCACGGACCAACCGTGGCAAGCGTAGCTTAACCTGACCGATCGACCCGTGCGGCTGTTATTTCTTAGCCACAAGCCCGAGTAGTTCGTAATTTATTTAAAATAACAGATTTTTTTCGTACTGAAGGACCGATTTTGAGACGGAAGACTTTAAGCCTTTTATTTGTTTTCGTCATCAGTTCTAGATTAGATAGAGAAAGGATTAGATATTATAACAAAGTGGAGACGACAATCCTACTAATTCTACTACTATTATATATAAACGTGAAAGTTTGTGAGGATGAATGGATGTTTGTTACTCTTTCACGCAAAAACTACTGAACGCATTTGGATGAAATCTGGCACACATATAGTTTATAACCTGGATTAACATATAGAATACTGTCTAACTCAATATCCCTATGTGATCGAGACTTATGCGGGTGAAACCATGGGCCGCTGCTAGTACGACAATAAATTATACTGCGTATATCTAATGAAGGTCCCAATCGGTTTACGTAAATTCAGTCAAAGATATCCAATAGTTTAGTTGCTGTAGCTAGTCAAAGATTGGTTAAACCCAAAGTCAGCCCATCCCTACTAGGTAGGTATTAAGTATAAAAGAATAAATTTTATAATATTTTTTTATTACGTTTATTTGAGTTCCTAAACACTCTTATGTCAGTGTTTTCATTTCTTGTCGTATTTTTGTTTCCACATTTATGTCTAGTAACTTACAGAACCTAATATAAAAACCATAATTCGCATGCATTATTTCTCTGACATGATTTCCTAAAAGTAGTGTTTTATTTACATTTATGTTCAAAACCAGTTGGCGATTGTTTCTAAGTATTACGAGAACTACCGACAAGTTTCCATAACTTAGTCTAGATCGTGCCTGCCTACACTGATATCGATAAGGCAAATTGAAATTGTCATTTCCATTTTAGAAACTGTTATAATAAATATGATATGCAACAGAGTATTAAAATGCCCAAAGGTTTAATTTGAAACCAAAAATTGACTCCAAATAAAAACATACAAATTAAGATTAAAAAAGTTAATCAAATTCTCGCTTTTAACTCAATTTTCTTGTCGTGGGCTCACTCCATTAATTTTTAAAGCAACGGAAAATGTGTGAATATGGGCATCAGAACTAATTCATAATTCGGTTCACATATGTAAATGAAACAACCGTCAATTAAAAACTACGTCATTAAATAAAATATAAAGGGGCTTATATGTAATCATCATCTGCCTAGCTTTTTCCCAACTACGTATGTCGGGTCGGATTCCAGTATATCCGAATGCAGCTGAGTACCAGTATTTTACATGGAGCGACTGCTTGTCTAACACATAGGCCTCTCCAATTGCACGCCATTCAGCCACTCCACCAGCACTCCAGCAGCTCCACTACCTAGTAACTGGGTAATACGATAACCGTTGGTAAGACTGGTTAGGTGTCAGACTTTCGGGCTTCTGACGACCCGTAACGACTGTCAAAGATCTACAAATGACAGCCGGGACCAACTGCTGAATGTGCTTTCCGAGGCATGGAGGGGTATCGGTATGTAATGGATGGTCACCCATCCATAGACCAACCTCGGCAAGCGTAGCTTATCCTACGATCGATCCGTGCAGCTGTTATTATTTAGCCACAAGCCCCTCGTGCTTATATGGAACATATGGAATCAAATTATTTAAAAAAGTTTTATGTGATCTTGATTTCTATGCCTAGGCATTGATATATAAAAACCTTTTATTATACAAGGTGTAACATAAATAACGCACAACCTCTTCAGGGGTCATTGTACTCATCATTATGAACAACTTTTATTATGGTACTAAACCTGAAATCGCGAAAAAAATCAGCTGCTCCCTACATTTTATGTTCCCATAACTCGTCAAAATGTAGGGAACAGCAGATTTTTTTTCGCAATTTCAAGTTTGGTCCCATAGTAAAAGTTGTTCATAATTATGAGTAGAATGACCCCTTAAGAGGTTGTGCGTTAATTATGTTACATCTTGTATATCAAAGTAATAGTTTCCTTTTAGATAACCTCAGTCCCACGCTATCCTATTCAATCCATTTTTAGCTAGCCCCTCTATTCCATTACGGTAATATCGCCAATTCATCTAAAAGGAACTTATCAACTACTTACTAATTACCTCAATATCTCAACTTAAAAGGGAATCCCAAGCAGCCAAACAGTTGTCACAGTTAACCAGCATGTCTAACTAATGTTCCAGATAAGACACATAAGTGCAAATTATATGATAGCGCCCCATTACCGCCTCGCTGATATCGAGTACATTTTCCGCAATGATGTGTACCTGTAAACAAAACACAGTATCGTTAGTAGCTTATCTAGGTGTTGTAAATACTAGCGTAATAGGGCATGCAGTGTTGGTTTAGTAGCGCGTGTGTATGTGGCTAATTCTTCCTTGTAAACGCAACTTGTTTGCCTTTTCACTTATTAGTTCTGCTACGAATGCTACTTGCAATATTAGTTTTAGGGCTGCGACTTTGAAACTATTTTCACAGATTTGACTAAGATTAAAAAGAAAGAAAATACGTTTATTTGCGGTAAACGTGACGCAAAAAAAAGAAGACAAATACAAAAAGAAACACGTTGGAAAAAAACCAAAAATCAAAAAACCGGCCAAGTGCGTGTCGGACCACGCACGATGAAGGGATCCGTAGTTGGGATGAAGTAAGAAGAGACAGAATTATCCCAAGAACAAACTCAACATTGTAGTTTAAAACATGTTCTCCCATACATTCCAACTGCAGAAGTAAGTTTGTACGCACAATATTGAGAGATTGATCGTGTTATTTTAAGACCATAGACTTCTTATAGGTTTCCTGTAATCTTTATTTTTAATTAAATACTTAACTTTAAAACTATTTATTTAACATTTAAAAAAAAATCTATTCGCGACCCGCCCTTTCATTTGATATATATCACACGGTAAAGTTAGCATTTTTTTTTTCTTATTTGCTCCCCAAAAGTGACCCACAAGATCAAAATTAATTTATTTACGTAACACGTCCGTGTTCACAGAAGTTGTTCACAGAAATTGTCATGTGTACCAAATTTCAACTTAATCGGTCCATTAGATTCGGAGCAAATTGGCTGTGACAGACATACAGACAGACAGACACACGAGTGATCTCTTATGGGTTCCGTTTTTTCCTTTTGAGGTACGGAACCCTAAAAAATAATGAGAATTCATTTATGAAAAGGGGTTAATCTGATTGTGAGAGGCTTCCAATTTCATCCTTTGAGGCGTAAGAGTCGACAAAGAGATTAATATCAGCACCTGACCAAATCCCTTTGTCAGCTCCACAACCGGGCATACAGTATGATTTTATCTGCTGGTCGGTCGTGTGTTCCATATGAAGGACGAAGTTCACGTTCACAACTGCCTCGTTGGTCTAGTCTGCAAACGCTAGTGCTGAGCATGAGGTCCTGGGTTCGATTCCCAGGTCGGTTGATGGCAATAAGCTCGCCTATTATTACATGGGTCTTAAAACATAACTGACGAAATGTGGGTGTACTATAGGTACACCTCTGCCTAACTCTTCGGGGATTACAGGCGTGATGTTATGTTATGATAAAAGTGAATAAGATTTACAAGGTTTCAAGGTGGCTGATATAGTAATTATCATCCGATTTAGGACGAGATGATTTCATGACTTTGTCAAATCCAAATTTATTCCCATACTTTTTATTTGGTAAAGATCTTAGCGTCTTCACAATAACTATACAGGCCAATTTTTAATCACTAGCCAAATTTTCACAAGGTGATCTACCCATGAATATGAACAACTTATACTATAGGACCAACTCTGAAATCGCGAGAAAAAAATCAGATGTTTCATACATTTTGGCCGAGTAGGTATTGAACTTTTGTAAGAAACAGCAGATTTTTTTTCGTGATTTTAGAGTTGGCCCCACAGTGAAAGTTGTTAACATTCATGGGTAGAATACCCTGTGAAAATTTGGCCGGTTATTGAAAACTAACCCTGTATTTCCAGTGTCTAAGAAATCGAAAAAAAATCAGTAGACCTAATTATTTTGCCCGAGGATCAGGACAAAAGGCAGAGCGCCTAATAAAACAATCGGACGAGACTCACATTCCAAATTAATGACCTATGTGCACGAGAATCCTCTCCCGTAACGAATCTAAATAAATAAAAATCCAAATTATAATTACGTGTAAAAAAAAACCGTGAAACATAAATCAAGTATCGCGTTGTATCATAAATATCATTTTATGCTGATATTAGATATCTCCCGTGGGTACGTGGGGATTCCGCCCGAATGGTTTCCATTCAGAATATATGCCTCCGATTGGCTGTAATTTCAATATGGCCGACATTTTTCATTTACCTTTGTGCTGTATTCAGATCGGACAATTTAATAACGTATTAATTACTTACTTAAGGTGAAAGCGCTAGGGTAGACCGTGAAATACAAATTTTCTTACGTTTCTTTTGCAATTCGCAGATCAGTATTAGGTAGTATGTTAATTAAAATATGATTCGCAACCGTGACAAATATGTATTTACAGAATAAATTATTAAAGTCATCAATACACTCTTTTGGTCACTCCAGACCAAGTAATCCTATTGAATGACTATTTCATGAAATCTTGACATTTGAGGGTATACTAACTTGAGGAGTTGAATTAAGAAAGAAAGAAAGAAAGAAAAAACGTTTATTGGCACATGCCACAAGTGCACACAGTATCATGAAAGGAAACAAAGAAAAAGAACTTAAAACTAACAATATTTAAAAAGTACAATTACCTACATCAAAGCCAAAAAAAAAAAAAAAGCATGTAGGTAAATACTGTGCGACTCACGGCTGCGCCAAATAGGCCCATTTCAGCATAATGTCGGACAACAATGGTGCCCGACGCTGGTTTTCAAATGAACCTACATGGTGAGTGTACGAATGTCAATGTTAGTTTAAAATGATAGAATAAAATAAAAGTAGTATATGAGAGAAAATATATAAACAACTAATTACTTATTCTATATAAACATTTTAGATTTAGATGTTGTTTATTTTGTTTCTTTTTTAAATTGCATTGCATACTGCACCGGCTGACGTCATCACGTCAATGCCAGCTGTCGCTGAAAACGAGCGCTGGGGCTCTGTCTCGCATAGGGTTGCAGCATTATGCTGAGCGATGGCCGTTTTGCGTGGATGTGACGCATATTTTCCCCCAACATGTTTCTTTTCGTGTTTGTGTTATTTTTTTTGCGTCATGTTTACCGCAAATAAACGTATTTTCTTTCTTTCTTTTCTTTCTAATGATTATAATTCTGTTAATACATATTTGTTACGGTCGTGAATCATACTTTATAATCAACATACACCTGGGTGTATGAACTGCAATTTGCAGCTTAGTGTCTGGACACTGAGGTGCAAATTGCAAGAATCCTAAGAAAACTTGAATTTCGCGGGCTATCTTAGCGCTTCCCTCTTAATGACTATTTATAGTTTCAAATTAGTGCATAACTAAATAAAACGTTAAGTGAATATAAGCGTTCTCGTTAAGACGAATTTATCTTATTTTGAACATAACTTGGACCCATCCATAAGTAGCCTTCTCGGCCTCGTTGGTCTAGTGGACGCAAGCGCTACTGCTGAGCATGAGATCCCGGTTTAGATTCCTCGGTCGGGCATAGTGTTATTGCGTTTTTCTATCAGGAATTTCTCAGTAGCAGCCTGGAGCCTGGATTTGTACCTGGTTGATGGCAATAGGCTCACCCCCCATTTATATGAGACTTAAATATAACTTGTGAAATGTGGTCTACTTAAGGCTGTATAGTTTAAACGGTTATCTACAAAATCATGATTTTACAGGACAGCGTTTTGAACACAAACTGTGATAATTATTAGAAGAACAAAGCTATCTTCTTCTATTTAACAACATTTAGTTAATAGGGCATTGCCAAGTAAATGGTTATAGTTAATGTAATATACAAGGTGTCTGAGAAAGGTGTAGTGAAAATTAAGGTGTGGTACAGACGATCAAACTGAACAAATTTCACCCGGAGACCAACATCGTAATCGTGAAAAAAAAACCAGTCATCCTATACAAAACTTCAATACCTACTCAACGAAATGTATAGGACGACTGATATTTTTTTGATCTACCTACTTCGTACAAATAAGTAAACTAAATGAGTCAACTGCCATATATCCGCTTCTACGCGGGACTTCCTAAATGTTTAAGCTTATTTCATTTTAAATATTAATAAGTACAGTTATTACTATTCCCTCCTATTCGAGGTATTCCTCGTAGCGCTCCCGTTTTGAAATTGTATTTTACATTGTTGATTGCTAAAATAAATAAAGGTATGCAATAATTTACCTTATTTAACTATTACTTGTAACGCTGACGTGACTTATCATTGTTGTTGCACTGAAAAAACCGACATGCAAACAGCTAAGTACCTATATGACTGATATCTATGTTTACAACAGGTGAACGCGCCGATTTTCCAACGTATGCATGGACTAACGGTCTATGTCCGTGTCCACTGCATCACTTCGTGAAAAATAGGTGTGGTTGTCTTTATATACGTGACTTAATATTAGTGAAAATTGAGAATTAAATAGAAAAAAAAAATCCTGATAAAACAAGAATTCCGAGTCGAATTTCGTAAAAAGTGCAGTTGACTCTTTGTAGTTTGCTGCCGTCGTAACATTGGGTACACAGCTGCTGAACCCTTTGGGCATTACAGGCGTGATGCTATGTTAAGTATTCTAAGGATTGATGAATGAACACCTTCTTAAATATCGATACTGGCTTTATTTAATTTTGGGCATAAGGACCAGCGGGGCAATTGTGTAACATACTTACAGTAGGCTTTTTTTTTTTTTTTTTTTTTTGTGGATGGGAAATCATTAAATGACTTCTCCCGCTCTGGGCGGAGCGGGAGGGCGTGTCAGTTTACTGACTAAAACCCACCCGTGTTCCTTCTGTTGCCTGTGCCGGGGCCACGGTAACTCTTTCGAACATCCCGCAACCCTAATTCAACAACATTCATTGCGCTATTTACATTGTTGAGCAGATAAATTTTTCGAACTTAAGAAGCAATGGATTAGCAATTTGTTTCAAAATGATTCAGATTTTGATTGATAGTGTGTTACGCAATTAGGGTGCTGCACTCATGAGAAATAAATCGAAAGTCAAATTATTTGACAAAATCATTTCCAATTAAACTATTAATCTAGCCATATTTTCTCTAAATCTTTCTACTATACTAAGACACGTGTCTGAACTCAAAATAGATGGCACATATTTTCCTACAAGGCCGGAAGGAGAACCTACGTGGAACTAACCACAATGTTAAAATTGTTCAATGTGCTATGAAAGTGTACAACGGCTCGTGTCCACTATCTCAACCGAACAGTCCGGTATAAAAGTAGAACTACACGTAGGGTTGCTAGCGCTAAGTTTTTCTTTATTAACCTAGTGTTTATTTTTTGCAAAGTGGACGTAGAAATTACTGGTTTGATTTTTCATGGAAGAAAATAACATGTTACGCCGACATTTAGTAACATGGGGCATGGGACATGGAACAGCAAGCGAGGTGATCAATGCTCGTGCCTTCTCTGTATGAGCCTTTGACCTGCAGTGGGACAGTAATAGGCTGGTATTAAGAGTCGGCACTAGGAAATCGTGTTATAAGTTTTGGATAAGTTTATTTAGAAAACTTTAATTACTAGCCAGCCACGAGAAAAAAACGTCTAGCTAGTTCAAGAGTATTGCCAGTCAGTGAAAAAAATCTGATTGAGGATAAACCTTTTGGATGACTGTTAAAAAAAAAACACTGCCGTATTTTGATAACGTTGGCGTAAATAAGAAGTCACCTAATTAATATTATACTTAAATAAAGACAACAAAGAACAGTGAAACCACAGATTTATTCTGTGTTCCATAAATCATTACTTCTGTTTAGCGTAAAACGTTCGGAAATTTTCCGAATTTTCGCTATAGTAATTTGTTTTCGGGCGTGAAAATTCTATGCAAAACAGAAGTAATGTTATGGAAAACAGAAAAAATATGTGGTTAGGAGAATTAAGTGGTGGAAAAAAAACAGGAAATAAGGTGACTTCATATTTACGCCAAAGTTATCAAAATACGGCAATTCATTTTGCACGTTTTTAGTGATTTTCAATATTTTTTAATCATCTTCAAGCTTTAGGTATCCTCGTTCCGATTATTTCACTGACTTTAGAAACTCATGAGCTAGCCAACGTTTTTTTTTTAATTTTTTTTTGACTATCATCTACAATCTTTATCCTTAATCCAATTTATCACTGATTGTGAAACTCTTGAGCTGGCCAGACGTTTTTTATTCGTGGCTACTACTTTAAGCTATATAAGCTTATCCAAAACCCATAACACGATTTCCTCGTACCGACCCTTAATTAAGAAGAGATATTCATGGTAACGGGTAATAGTGTTACTATCTCCTAAATCTAATCATTTGCTTATTAACATAGAACCTAACACCTGTACTAACCACTTACCAGTAAAATGACGTATTCAATTAGTATGCACTTAAGTTTATCTTATTCAATTAAATTTAAGTACGCCAAAATTACTTTAATAATTAACATAACATCACGCCTTGTTTCCCCGAAGGGTTAGGCAGAGGTGTACCTATAGTGCACCCACATTTCGCCAGTTATGTTTTTGAGTCCCATGTAATAGAGGGCGAGCCTATTGCCATCTACCGGGCACAAATCCAGACTCCGGGCTGCTACTGAGAAATTCCAGATAGAAAAACCCAATAACACTTTGCCCGACCTGGGAATCGAACCCAGGACCTCATGCTCAGCAGTAGCGCTTGCGGCCACTAGACCAACGAGGCAGTTTAATAATTAAAGGACCTTTTATAAGACAACGAATCCCGTATACGTGCAAATTAATGACAAAATACAACTGCATTTAATTACCATAAATTAAATATAACTACTATGTGGAGCCCTGACACAGCCAGAAAGCGTCGCGGCAGACCCCGTAGAAGATGGCAGGACGAGCTGGAGAAAACAAGCGACCAGTGGTCCACATTAGCCGTGGATTGAAAGAGCTGGAAGTCATGGGGAGAGCCCCATGGCTTCCAGCTCTTTGCCCAGCAGTGGGATGATGCAGGCTAACAGTAACAGTAAATATAAAACTACGGTACTATAAAAATCGCGACAGCCCTGAACGTATAGAGGTCGTTTCGTTCTATTTTTGGACTGAGATGTCCGTTTTAGTGAAAAAAGGTACATTTATTGTGTTTCTCCCTGTTCGATAATTTGGAAGTTATTGGTGAAATAAAAGTTTATGAAACAAGCTACGCCCTCACTCAGTGTTGTTGAAACTCGTGACTTTTTCTTCGTAACTCTTGAAATAAGTTATTGACGGGAGTTTGCTAGAAGTGGGCAGGGTAGATACTTATTTAAAGTCTATTGATTCACTGCGGTTTGACGTAGGAATTATTTTCTATGCAAACGTTGCCAATTCACCATTTTTGTTCCTCCAATAATTCTAGTTATGTGACGATTGAGAAATCGGTCCTAATCTACTAATATTGACATTGTTTTGACAAGATTTTTTTTGTGATTATTACATACATACATACATAAACTCACGCCTTCTTCCCATGGGGGTAGGCAGAAACTACAGAACGCCACCTGCTACGATCCTTACATACTCCTTTTGCCTCGTTTACAATCATACATCAGGTCATACACGCACGCCGGTTGCGAGTACTACGCACCTGACCTTTCTGAAGAACATCACCAATAAGATCACTATATGTCTTCCTGTGATTATTCTTATTTGTATTAAACGTTTTATTTTTTAAGAAACTGTAAACTTCACTCGCAACAGCAAGTTGCCAATAAAATACTATTAAAAACAATTTTAAACACGGATCTACATGGTCCTCACATGATTTGACCATGATTACGTCTGGACTTTAAAAGAAACTTTGACCCCTGAGTTTGTTTCGCCATTTCTTCTCAGGGGTAGTCAGATAGGAAATGTCGACTCCATCCAGCTTATTTTTTAATATTTTTTTTTAATATGACGTGTAAAAATTATTTCGATATTGTATTTACAGAATAATCATTTCATTGTCTGTAATTGAACTCTCCTTTGAATATAAATTTATCCAATAGATAAATTCATCGCTTGGCTAATGATTAATTGTTTGATTAAATATTGGTTCAGGTTTCGATATCTTACACAGAAATAGCTTTTTGAATCTGCTAGTCTAATTGCGTAACACATTTGCAATCGAAATAAGTTTCATTTTCACAGTTCGATAATATCAGAAACACTGCTTTTTATGCTGCTCATACTGAGCTTATTAAAATGTCGTTATGAAAGTATTTAGAGTGTAGGTAGGTAAGACAAGAGAGCAGCAATTTTGGTCAAATTATTTAGTTAATTATGTCACTCAATGGTGCAACTAGCAAAGTCAAAGTCAAATCATTAACCCATTAAAACGCACTTTTGAATTCCAAAATTTACAAGGAAACAGAATTGATTCTAGTTGGCCCTTCTAAAGGGTAATTTCGAATGGAGAAAAATGGCCAAGAAATTCCATAGTTACCTACTCTTACTTAACATACCTAATATCTATTTGTAAACCCCCTGAGTCCTCAAGTCAAAATTCCAGTTTGTACCCCGGTTAGCAGTATAAGCTTCTGCGCTCCTTACTTGTCGACCAAAAGTCTAAAAACCGATCATAAACCAAAAAGTTACTACACCAGCAAAACGGAAAAAAATGCTCCACAACCGCGGAGCGCCGTAAAGTTGCCCACAACAGCGGTTAGGCGTACTGCATACAAAACTCAAACAAAGACAGCTCCTGCCTGATAGTTAAGGTGGGTTTACATTGTGTGGTGTGGTGTGTCGTGACGTGTTATGACGTAATCTGATATGTATATACCCATTCTATAGATTTATGTATTTAATTTAGTTATTTTCGAATGGCTTTTATCTTTCACTAGCTGACCCGACAGACGTTGTCCTGTCTAAATTTCGAAAGTTAATACCTTAGATACCATAAAAAAGGACGTTCAGATGTTCCCGAATTTGAAAAATTGGTCAGTGTGTCGTCTTAGGGGCGGAAAATTTTTAAATTTTTCGTTCCACAAAATCCTGATTCGGACTATTAAGAACGTTTGAAAACAAAAATAGCCCAATCGGTAGTACAACCGTTCTCAAGTGATGCGCTTACCAACGAACCGCATTTCATTTTATTTAAATAGATATTATTTTCTACTACAAAGTGGAACCTTTACCCATAGCCTGCATTCAGTCCTTTCGAGAACAGACAGAAACGAAACACTCTTATTTTAACACACAAAATAATGTGGATTTATAATTTGTCGCAACTGTGAAATGATTTCTCTAGTAAACTGACGTCGACGACAATCACAACATAAGTCACCACAGAGAATTACAACCTCTTTTTCACACCAAACCACACCACACAAACCTAAACCCACCTTTACACACGACACGACACAAAATCCCGACGCGTATGTGCGTCACGATGTACTCGTATATTGCTGTCGCGTCGTGAACTTGTTTCACCTAATCCACGTTAAAGGCACGGGTTCACAGAAGCGTTGCTTATTTCACTTTAAATAAAGGTCTTGCGTTAAGTGAGGGAGTGAGATACTCAAAGGGATGCAAATGTAAGGAAGGGGGGAGAGGTGAAGTATGTAAGATGTAAACGTTCGGAGCACTCTTTATTAAGGTAGTAGGTTTGCTTGTGATGAGAATTTTAAAATTCATACAACGTATAAAATATTATAAAGTTACACAACATATGTGTGTGTGTCCAAGAGGAATGTATGAAAATTGTGGAAACTCAGTGACGACAATGAACTTTATATGAGTAATTAAATAAAAAAAGAAATTTTTCAAAATTAATTAATGATGGAAAGTTTTTTTTTAAATTACATTTTTCTGTTAGGTATGTGAATATTTAAAATGAACAAAGTGCCGTGAGGAAAGATCTGAGTACGAAGGTGGATGGCTTTAAGACTAGGGGAAGACCGAAGAAGCGATGCGACTGTGTCGACTATAGGCCGACCGCATAACTGAGACGTTGCCTGAGGTAGCAGCGCGGTGCGGAAGGGGTGATAGTTGTCACAAGTTGATGAATCACTGAGCTCACCACACCCCTTCCTCACTGCGCTGCTACCTCGGGCAACGTCTCAGTTAAGCGGTCGACCTATAAAAGAGAAGTATGTATGGCCGAACGGCATTCTGCACTGATCCCAAATAAAGTAGGAAAAAAGCAAGCAAGAGAATGATGAATAAGTATCTAAATAAATTACAACATCATTACATCAGATCTCCAAAGAAACAAAACAAAAATTCGAGGAAGCTAAAAATTGTACCCAGGATCGACGTTATAACAAATCCTGACTTTACCAATTTTCCGGTATATTATCGTGTTTCTTAGCCCGCGGGTAATATCGCCAGCAATCATGCCGGCAGTCGTGTACGGCATATGTGTTTCTTTATTACAACGTACGGGTAATATGGCTACACGGATTCGGTTGTAAAAATGAAGGTTCATTCGGTAAAGATAATAAAACGTATTGTTGGGAGTTACGGGTTTATTTTGTTATATCTAAATTGTTTTGAGGAAGCCTTTATGTATGGAAGAGTATGGGCACGCCACAATTGCGGCAATAAGTCCCCTCTTTGAGGAGTGGCTGGAGAGGCGCCACGGCGTCCTCACCTTCCGCCTGACGCAGGTCCTCACCGGACACGGGTGCTTCGGGAGGTACCTGTTCCGGATAAGGCGGGAGGAAACGCCCGGGTGTCACCACTGTGTGGATCGCCCGGAGGGCACAGCGGAACATACGGTGGAGGTCTGCCCGGCTTGGGTGAAGCACCGCCGTGTCCTCGCGGAAGCGATCGGCGGCGGCGATCTCTCGCGTCCGGCCCTGGTCCAGGCCATGGTACGGGGCGAGAGTACATGGGAAGCCATTACCTCCTTCTGCGAAGCAGTAATGTTCGCGAAGGAGGAGGCGGGACGCGTGAGGGAGAGGCAAGCTTTGCGCCCTCACGCCCGTAGTCGCCGCAGGAGACGCCCTGGGCGTCGGGAATGGGCAGCCGATTCCCGGCCACCGTAGGCGCGGGCTTGCGGACGGCGAGCAATGGGTAGCTCGCCGTCCGGTAAGGACCAGGCCCGATTCGATGGCGCGTCGTGTTCCACGCGCGCCTCAAAGAGATATCAGCAGCATTGAAGGGGTCCGCTGGGACCGATGCCAGCCGGGGTTGCGGGATGTTCGAAATAGTTACCGTGGCCCCGGCACAGGCAACAGAAGGAACACGGGTGGGTTTTAGTCAGTAAAAGTCTGACACGCCCTCCCGCTCCGCCCAGAGCGGGAGAAGTCATTTGATGATTTCCCATCCAAAAAAAAAAATGTATGGAAGAGTAAAAGGGTAAATCCCAATGGATTTTATACGGTTTCTAATTATTAATGACCTATTTCGAGATCTGACTAGGCAATATTACCAAGTAACATGTCAGAATAGAATACTCTTTAATATTAGATATGTGAGTGTGATGTAGAAATTTTACAAAAGGTGATACAATGGGCGAACTTATCGCTTAAAGCGATCTTTTAAAGACAACCTTATCTGCTAGATAGATTATTAAGAACTAATAGATTCTAGAACTGCCTGCCAACGAAAAAAATGCTCAGTTAAAGCTCGTTTTAATTTGTATTTTCATATATAAGGTTTAATTTAAATATCTGCCAACCTCTTGAAGGGTCATTATACTCATCATTATGAACAACTTTTACGATGGGACCAAACCTGAAATCGCGAAAAAAGAATCATTTGTTCCCTACATTGTGACGATTTATGCGAACATAAATGTAGGAACCAGCTGATTTTTTTTCGCGATTTCATGTTTGGTCTCATAGTAAAAGTTGTTCGTTATGATAAATACAATGACCCCTCAGGAGGTTGGCAGTTATTTAAATTACACCTTATATAATCCTTATTGATACTATAAAATTACAACCTGTCTGCTCCGAGTAAGGAGCAACTTGAACATAAATGATAAGCCCACACATTTTAGTGATAACATCTAGCGTCTATCGGGCTCCTTTGAGACTGATCTGATGTAACTTAGCTTCTGCTCTGCATGAACTGGCTACGTGACACGAATATACAAGGTTTTATTTAGTTAAATAACGTGGGTGTGTTAGGTAAGAGGTATTTAACTGTTGTGGGATATTTTGTCTTGAGGTACACATGGCTACATATCAGGCTATACATTTACAGTATAAGCTGACCTCTCATTGTACGGAAATCTTATAATATGTGAGATAAGCTTATACTGGAAATGTATAGCTTGGTAGCCGTATGTACATATGTAGAATGACGAACACCTTTTAAATACAGATTATTCTGTACAAATATGCGAAGCATTCTCCAGTGGTCATAATCGAAAATGGAACAGATAGTAAATGAAAAAAACCAAACAACTTCGTAACAATTAATTAAAATTACTTTCCTCATTGCACAGACTCAAAACCACATTAAATAAACTATTCACATTGCACGAAGTCAAAAAATCCCACAATAATAAGCCACATCGGTTTTTCCGACACTCGATACAATATTACCAGTAAGTCAGAACTGAAGATGGTATTCATATGACCTAAGTACACAAACAATGATCTTCTGAGAACTAGAAAAAAAAGCATTTCCTCAAAGTACTTATCTCAAATGATTAGTAGGTAAGTAAACGTTTATGTTGTTAATGTCTTTGGCGGATTTAGCGATGCGGTGGCGATAATATACCTACTCTAAGATGAAATATCATACGGATCTGGCAAAAAAGCGTGGCCTAACTTGTGATAATTGCCGCCTATGTTCATAGGCCTCCCCGAGCACAGGTACAGAAAGAAAGAAGAAACAAAGAACAATTGTTTATTCAGCACAGACGAAACGCACATTACAAAAAAAAAAAAATACACACACACAAAGTAGCCAAAAGCCTCATGTTCAAGCAGCAGAAAGTTGACAATTTTGTCCATGGTTACAATGGTACAATATTGTACAATTTACATTATTACAGCAATGAGACCTACAGATATCTTTATTTTATTGGCAACACAATCTTTCGAGTCAAATCCCCTCCGTGCCTCGGAAAGCTCGTTAAACCCTTGGCTGTCATTCGTGACAGTCGTTATGGGTTGTCAGAAGCCCGAAAGTCTGACAACCAGTCTTATCAAGGAGTATCGTATTACCCAGTAACTGGGTTGTGGAGGTCAGATAGGCAGTCGCTCCATGTCAATCAACTCAGCCTATCGCAGTCCACTGCTGGACATGGCCTCTCCTAGGCTGCGCCATAACACCCTGTCCCCCGCCTTCCGCATCCAGTCTGTACCAGCCACCTTTTTAAGGTCGTCGGTCCATCTAGCTGGGGGGCGTCCCACACTACGCTTTCCGATATGCGGTCTCCATTCCAGAACTCGTCTGCTCCACCGGCCATCGGTCCTTCGACACGCGTGGCCAGCCCACTGCCACTTCAGCTTGCTTACTCTGCAGGCTATGTCGGTAACTCCGGTTCATTTCCAGATAACTTCATTCCTGATCTTATCCTTCAAAGAAACTCCGAGCATTGCCCGCTCCATAGCGCGCTGAGCGACCTTAAATTTGTGGACCAGCCCGACTGTCAGGGTCCAGTTGCTCCGTTGCTTCATGTAGAATATTGATATTCAGCTGCATCCAGTTTGACTGGAAGCGAAACCCACATAGTTGAGAAAGGCAGATGATGGTCAAGGGTTTGATTCAGAAAGCGGCACTTCTGGACAAGGCTCGTATTGTAAGGAGGTTTCTCTCTTTGTAGCCCTGACTGCGGCAGTTGGGACCCTGTTACCGATACCGGTGTGTTACAAATGTGTAAATGTTTTTATATTCTAATATTGAAAAATGCAATTGAATGTATACGTGTATTGAATGAATAAAGAAGAATACTACGAATGTACTCTAATGCTTAGCATGACCCACGCATACCACTATCATAAGCAATGATGACGTCAATCAGGGAAGTACCTATTTATCGGAAATGCGATAAAACCACTCAGCAGCGGCGTAAGAACCGAGTGCCGGCGAGTAGTGACATTTGACCAATAGTGCTCTCGACTTGGGTGTTATTGATTTCGTAGTCTTATCATAAAAGTAAGCTGTTTATGTCAGGTTAGTTCGCTAAATATGTAGGTCAATTGCCCAACAGACATGGATAGTACGTAGTTCTCGCCCCTGGTTATATATCAAATCGTTATTGCCAACGAAAAGAAAAATAAATTCAGAGAAATGTCAGAGCCCTTCAAATTAAAACATGACTACTTGGCCTATCTCCAGCTGAGGGCTGGTGATGATAATGAACGCTACTTAGCCTATCTCCGGCTGAGGACTGGTGATGATAATGAACGCTACTGGGCCTATCTCCGGCTGAGGGCTGGTGATGATAATGAACGCTACTGGGCCTATCTCCGGCTGAGGACTGGTGATGATAATGAACGCTACTGGGCCTATCTCCGGCTGAGGACTGGTGATGATAATGAACGCTACTTGGCCTATCTCCGGCTGAGGACTGGTGATGATAATGAACGCTACTGGGCCTATCTCCGGCTGAGGACTGGTGATGATAATGAACGCTACTGGGCCTATCTCCAGCTGAGGACTGGTGATGATAATGAACGCTACTGGGCCTATCTCCGGCTGAGGACTGGTGATGATAATGAACGGTACTTGGCCTATCTCCGGCTGAGGACTGGTGATGATAATGAACGCTACTTGGCCTATCTCCGGCTGAGGACTGGTGATGATAATGAACGCTACTTGGCCTATCTCCGGCTGAGGACTGGTGATGATAATGAACGGTACTTGGCCTATCTCCAGCTGAGGGCTGGTGATGATAATGAACGCTACTTGGCCTATCTCCAGCTGAGGGCTGGTGATGATAATGAACGCTACTTGGCCTATCTCCGGCTGAGGACTGGTGATGATGGTGAACGGTACTTGGCCTATCTCCAGCTGAGGACTGGTGATGATAATGAACGCTACTTGGCCTATCTCCAGCTGAGGGCTGGTGATGATAATGAACGCTACTTGGCCTATCTCCAGTTGAGGGCTGGTGATGATAATGAACGCTACTTGGCCTATCTCCAGCTGAGGGCTGGTGATGATAATGAACGCTACTTGGCCTATCTCCGGCTGAGGACTGGTGATGATGGTGAACGGTACTTGGCCTATCTCCAGCTGAGGACTGGTGATGATAATGAACGCTACTTGGCCTATCTCCGGCTGAGGACTGGTGATGATGGTGAACGGTACTTGGCCTATCTCCAGCTGAGGGCTGGTGATGATAATGAACGCTACTTGGCCTATCTCCAGCTGAGGGCTGGTGATGATAATGAACGCTACTTGGCCTATCTCCAGCTGAGGGCTGGTGATGATAATGAACGCTACTTGGCCTATCTCCGGCTGAGGACTGGTGATGATGGTGAACGGTACTTGGCCTATCTCCAGCTGAGGGCTGGTGATGATAATGAACGCTACTTGGCCTATCTCCGGCTGAGGACTGGTGATGATGGTGAACGGTACTTGGCCTATCTCCAGCTGAGGGCTGGTGATGATAATGAACGCTACTTGGCCTATCTCCGGCTGAGGACTGGTGATGATGGTGAACGGTACTTGGCCTATCTCCAGCTGAGGGCTGGTGATGATAATGAACGCTACTTGGCCTATCTCCGGCTGAGGGTTGGTGATGATAATGAACGCTACTTGGCCTATCTCCGGCTGAGGGCTGGTGATGATAATGAACGCTACTTGGCCTATCTCCGGCTGAGGGCTGGTGATGATAATGAACGCTACTTGGCCTATCTCCGGTTGAGGGCTGGTGATGATAATGAACGCTACTTGGCCTATCTCCGGCTGAGGGCTGGTGATGATAATGAACGCTACTTGGCCTATCTCCGGCTGAGGGTTGGTGATGATAATGAACGCTACTTGGCCTATCTCCGGCTGAGGGCTGGTGATGATAATGAACGCTACTTGGCCTATCTCCGGCTGAGGGCTGGTGATGATAATGAACGCTACTTGGCCTATCTCCGGCTGAGGGCTGGTGATGATAATGAACGGTACTTGGCCTATCTCCGGCTGAGGACTGGTGATGATGGTGAACGGTATTTGGTGGTTGGCAAAGCGGTTTGCTTGGAAGTGTATTTTCATGTGGAAGAAAAATACTTAATTTTAATACAAGCAACAAAATAAGTTAAAACGTCAGATACGAATCAATTGCCTCGTCTTGTCTCAACATAAAATGACGCGTAAAACTGTGACATGTAAGTTTAATAACCGATCACTCTTTTTGCGTACATAACATTATATTGTCCTAGGTCAGGCCTCACTCACTACATTAAAACACACATACATTGAGGTACTGCCATTCATTTCTTGATGACATTGAAGGTACCCAACTGCGCAGAATCATCAAATGATGCACTCGGACATTGTTAAGGCATTTAGTTTTTATGTCTGTTTGTTAGAGTTAACACGTAGTGGTTTTTATACGATGTTTGCCTGCCCTTATCCCAATATACTTGGGGTTGGCGCAACATGGCTTTTTCTTCCATACTCCTCTATTAGTTGTCATCGTAGTCGCCCCCTTTCTAGCCTTATCATCTTTCACACAGTCCATTCATCGTTTGTTTGGTCTTCCCTTACTCAGGCATCCATATTCATACTCAAAACTTTCTTCACGACACTTTCCTCACTTCTCCGCATACACACATACTTATATACCCTTCAAATAATCTTGCTCAGCCGACAGCTAAATACATCATCATTCTCAGATTAG
The DNA here is from genome assembly GCA_947568875.1 of Fissipunctia ypsillon. Lineage (NCBI taxonomy): Eukaryota > Metazoa > Arthropoda > Insecta > Lepidoptera > Noctuidae > Fissipunctia > Fissipunctia ypsillon. The sequence goes on from OX387649.1 coordinate 23,064,393, forward strand.
GCAGTTCACACACAAGATTGTAATAATCTAAACAAATCCATAATTACCAGGACCTTACTTAACATTAGTAATTCTATGAATGATAAATGATTTTATTTCTGTAAGCAGGTTTGTTTATACAAACACTTTTACACGTCAAACATTTTTTTTTAACTAGGTTTTCTGTCTGACTACTCTGAGAAGAAAGGCCGAAACAAACTCAGAGGTCACAGTCCCTTTTAAAGTCCAGACATAATCTTGGTCAGATCATGTGAAGACCATGTAGATTGATGTCTGAAATGGTCTTTTGAGGAAAGAACCACACAGATTGAGTGGACCTGTCCAGTCAGTGCAAGCCTCTGTCAGTAATCGTACAGCTCAACTTAAAACTTAAGGAGCTCAACGATTCGACGAACAATACCAAAGAAAGGACATTTGGGTAGGCCGCATAATTTACTCAAACTGCTAGACTATGATTAAAACTGAGAGAAAAATAGAACAAAAACCAAGGACCCACGTACTACATATACGTCTAAACCAGTTTGAAACTAATAAAACCATCAGAAATATTAACATAATTAGTCGTGAAACCATTAATTACGTACATTATATCTTTGTCGGGAACTATCTGCAATCGAAATCGTACGCTAATTCGATCATACAGGTGCCTAATTGCTGCGGTGAAATTACTATAAAGGGTAGTTCACAATGGCCTTGTCAAAAATGCTATTTATAGGTATATAAACGGGAAAACTATACGACTAATTTTCGTGAAGCTTTGTTAAAAAAAGTCTGTTAGATCATATTGAAGAAATATTTTAGTAGTAAGTATTCTAATAGTTAAGTACCTACTTCGTAATCCATAATGTTTCGGTGTATGGTGATTTTAAAATACCTACAATGTGTAGAGAATGTTGGTACCTATTGAATAAGCTAATAAGGTTTTAGTAAGGTTTTGTGAGACACAGAAGTCGAGCCACAGTACGAACATTTTTGTACGAACATTCGTGATTTGTTTTTCTTCATCGGATTCCTAACACAATGATCAAACCCTTAGTATGGATGAACGTGGTAAACATCAACATAATCACAAGCAAGTGGTTTACGCACCAGTAAGTGCAGCAATAATGAGCAAACTGCATTAATAGGCACATTGTAACAACGCAAAAACTTACGTTTCAACACCAGACGACGAGCATTCTTAATTACTGCGCGTAGAGCTGCGTTTTGTTTTATTTTGTGAGGCCTATTGTGAGCATTATGACTTTAAATATTATAAAAGGTCTACTAGTGACCCGCCCCTGCACACAGGTGCAATGTACCTGATGTGGCGACGTGTCAAAACATCGAGAACATCGAGATGTGATGTAACTAAGTTAAATATCAATGTAGTAAACATATATACCTACCTTCCGGAATAAATTCTCTGAATGGTGGCGAAAACCGCATCAAAATCCATTGCCTAGTTTAGTCTAACTGAGCGGTCATACAGACAGACACCAAAAGCGATTTTGTGTTAAACATTTTATATTAAAAGAGCGTTGTCACATTTTGCACCTCTCTCGCTCACACAAAACCTAATTTTTAAGAATGTTAAATGAAAAAATGCTTTTTTGAAAAATGTAATCAATGGGCGGTCTACAAAATAATATTAATTTAATAGGTAGTTATTCAAAAACACATTTCTATTGTGTTATCTAATAAACTTATGTAATTAAGTGTTATGATCTGTTTTTGAGATGATGTAAATAAATGCCACAATAAAAATGTGTTTTTAATAATTACCTATTAAACTAATATTATTTTGTAGACCGCCCATTGATTACATTTTTCAAAAATGCATCTTTTCATTTAACGTTATTAAAAATTTGGTCCCGTGTGAGCGAGAGAGGTGCAAAATGTGACAACCCTCTTAAAGAAGACTGAAGGAATATTTTGACAGATTCATTGCATGTTCAAGTGGTCTCAAGTAATATTACTGAACATTTCGTTCTTGAGTTCTATCAATGGGTCGGGTATAGTGTTATTGGGTGTTTCTGTTAGGAAGTTCTCAATAGCAGCTTTCAGAATTAGTGTCCGGTTAATATAAACAGGCTCGCCCTATTACATGAGACATATAACTTACAAAATATGGGTGCGCTAGTGCACTTGTGCCTACCCTTTCGGATAATACAGGGGTTATGTTACGTTATATATAATATATAAATATTTCTAGAACAACCAGAACAAATAGACAAAAGTGAAATAATAGTTTGAACGGCGCAGGTGTTGGAACTGAAAACGAATCGATTTAGCAAACGTACTTCGTCTACTTATCCTTTAGCACAAAAAGGTCTCAGACTATTTTTAGAAATGCTATTCATGACATTGTAGTGGAAAATACTTTTTAGAAGGAGATACGCGGGTAAGCAGATCATTGGCCCCAAGCACGATCGCGCGGGCGCGGAGTAAACGTTAACATAAAAAAAAATTCAAGTACCCGTAGGTTGTATTATTTGTATTTACATATATTGCTTCTTACTTTAATTAAAGCAGTGTTTTTTTTTTGTTTTTGTGCTCACACCATAAATTATTATTAAAAGTCTACACGTGAGCATTTGTAATTAGCTTCTGGTGACTATGGTTTCGTATTTTGTTTGTTTTTATTAGCTGTAAGTCCTCCATGTACTTAAATAAATAAATAAATTCGAACGATTTTAAAATTTAAAATACTCATTTCGCACACAATTATCTACTTAGTTTTAAGACTACTCATATCTACGGCGTAAAATGCTATAAAATCGTTGTTTTTTCGATTCAAAAATCTTTCGAATCTACGTTCGCGCTTTCGTCTAAGGGCATATGTTCTCAGAAGCATAGATTGTCCCTGATAATGGAATAAGTCCCAGTCATTAAATCTGGTCGTGGTTGAAAAGAATGGAACTCATCCCTTTGCCCAAGTTTCAGTAGTTAGGAGTCGATGATGATGTCTCCACTATCTTTTGTCGTGGACAAAAAAAAGACAAATTTTGTAGACACCTAAACTCCATTTGTAATAAGATTAGAAATTTAACTAAACCTTTTTTACAGTCCGTTCAACCGATTTTAACTTCTATTGCGTTGGTGGTATGACAAATGGTACCTGCAGTAAATAGTTGGTAATGAAACCACGTTTTTGCTTTTAATGCCATCCTTACGGCTACGGAATAGAATTCAAAACGGTTGAACAGACTGTAAAAAAGGTTTGTTTAAATTTCTAATCTTAACACGTTCTGGCCGGGGTGTGCCATCGGTGGTGCACGGAGTACTCGCTGATATGGCGGGGTGTACTACCGGTGGCCACGTCACACTACACTTTTAATGTTCTAAGAAATTCGCGCCGCCTTGAGAGAACGTGTTGTAGCTAATGTTCCCGCCCTGTAAAATTGACAAATATTCATAGTGGAGCTCAGGAGTTCGACATTGTTCAAGAAGTTAAAAAAATCAAGATTCTTTCTCCATGTTATGTTTTAGCTTTCTTTGTAACATTGGGCTCACCTTCCTCTGCAGCGTCATTGGGTTGATTATCAGTGCTAGGCTTACTAATAATCTCTTTTATAATATTTGTTTCCGCGATTCTAAAATACTTGGTGTTTTTCCTTCTCAAAATTTCTGGTGAATATAACAAAAGCATTTACTAACATTGTGTCGCAGACAATCTCGATGATAATCTTGCGGTACCACTTTAGGAATTTTCTATGGCTGGTATAGCACGAAGCTATCTGATCCGATATATCCACTCCATTTTTCGCACTATTATAACCCAAAACAGAGTGTGGTCCAGTGGTGGCGCAACCCGCCCGGCATGACTTTAGGTTTATGGGGCGGTGATGTACCACCGGTGGCCATGTGAAGATTTGCCCCGTAAAACAGCATATAACAGCTCATGTGCTCTCGGTCTGAACGTGTTAATTCAAATTGAGTATAGGCTGAAGTAATTACCAAGATCTTATTTGTCCCCTATCAGAGCTCCACCATCTTTAGCTCTCCAGTGGACGAAAAAGAAGTAAAATTGATCGTTACCATACCTACCTAAAGTTTATCAATGCTTTAATTTTCCTAAATTCTGTGAATGTTTACCAGTTGTACCACCAACCTTCAAAACGTTACGCCCATAATCACGAATACACGGAAACAGTTTGTTAATCATTCGCCGGGACGTAGTTATACCGCGATGAATAGAAAATTAAGTGATTACATTTGCTAATTTGCGTACCGCCCGCGTATGAATAATCCATAACTTGGTGTTTGGCGCCTGTTCACTGATTTATAGGCCGTTTAGTGGGAATGTACTGAATAGATGTGGATGATTGTCTGTATTTGTTTGTTCAAATATAAATAAACTGTACAAAAATAAATGAGAAAATCGTCCATCATTTTCAGTTACGGAACCTTTAAAACCATTTCACTTAAAAAGAACATAGCAAATGAGAAATATTTATTGAAGATGTAACAGAATTTGCAGATCAAATTAGATGAATTGATAACAATAAAGAAACTAAACAGGAAATAGCTAAACAAGAAGTAAACTCAAAAATGACGGTTAAAATAGATAGATTTAAGAAAGCAACAAGGGGTGAAAGTTAAAAATAATTCAGAAGAATGCAGAAAGTGCTTCAATGATAAATGATACATTTTATTTCTGTAAATAGGATACAAATACTTTTAGGCAACGTCCTAATACAACGCGACTGCGCGATCATCACGCGAATAGGCGATGCGACCATCGCGTGGTCGCGCGATAATAAAAACTGGCTGTTCTAATAGAACGCTAATACGCGATCATTGCGCGAATTAAGGATGCGAGTGCCCGCGAGGAGTCCTGCCCTGCCCCTCACCCCACTCCCCGACGACGCGACGCGATTACCGCGCGAATTCAATTAGGACACCAATTCGACATCAGCATGTTTGATCGCGCGTTCGTACGAACTTAGTTCTCGCGAATAGATTACAATAATTTTAGTCGCGCGACTGCATCGCGCGAATGCCAATTAGGACACCTATTCGACATCAAAAAAACAAAAAACAAAAATTCGCGCGAACTTGCGATGATCGTGTAGTCGCGTTGTATTAGGACGACGCCTTAGACGTCAAAAATAAAACAAATCAATCACGTCAATTTGTAAGTACTACAAATACAATCAAATATGCCTACTGAACACACATTCAATCTCCATGAAGCATAAAACAACAAAAAAAACGATATTGTTATATACGTGCTTTTCAAACTCTATACCTTTCCTTAGAAACGGTTTATCAAATAATTTGGTAACAATAATTATCCATGATAAACACTTACCTAAGAGTGTTAAATCACACCGTCTTACACATTCTGAAGTACCTATTGTAAGATTATAAAACACTTGAGTTCAAGAACCCTGTCGTTAAGTCGAAGAGTACTTCTACACTCTCCATTTCATAGATACAATGAGGAAAATTGTGAATGAAGACAAAAATAGCAGTAGCTGTATCTACACAACTAAATAAAACTGAAGTGTCTGTTCGTAATGTCAAAATAAAAACTTTATACTAAATGCATAAGAAAGCATATAGGTACGGGACTTATAACAAGAAAACAATTTTTTAAATTTTTGTTTGTCTGTCTGTTTGTTCCGGCTAATCTCCGACTTTGACGGGACTTTCACTGGCAGATAGCTGATGTTACAACAAGTAACTTAGGCTACTTTTATTTTTTTTAAATAATTAGGGTTCCGCGCAAAAAAAATAAAACCCACGAAATTGTGAACAAAAACAAAAAGTCGGATTTGAAAAATTCTTTTTGCATTTGGTATCCCGATTCTCGAGGATGGTTATAGGCTATTTAACATCACGCTACGACTCTTGGGAGACGAGCAAAATGAAAAAAGTAATGGCGCGGGCGGGCGATACAACGCGGCGCGGGCGGGTCGCGAAACGAGGGCGTTTTATTAAAATGTCGCTGTTATTTAGTATATTGTGTATCTTACGACATCCACGTGAACGAATTCGCGGCGCATAGCTAGTAAATAATAAAAATTAAATGCTGTTCGTTGGTAAGCGCATCACTTGAGAACGGCTGGACCGATGGCTATGTTTGTTTTAAAATGTTTCTAATAGAGTCCGAATTGAGTTTTTATAGAAAGAAAAATTGGAAACGATTTCCGGAAAATTTTCAAATTCGCAATAAAACTGTAATTTTTTTTCTATGGGATTTTTGTATGAACTATTGAAATTTATACAGGGCAACGGAATGTATGGCCGGGATCAGCTAGTTAATTTAATAAATATCAATATATCATATTTATTTTACCACAGACTACTAACGTATTACAAAATTCACATACTTACATAACAGACCTACGGCGCTAAATAATTTATAATCAAAACCACAGCATGCACGAAAACCTCTAATCATTTCCTCAATTCCGAAATGGCGCTTTACTCATAAACTTCAAAGCCGAGATCTAATCCTTTTGCCACAAGCGGCGGACGTGACATGAAATCGATTAAAACCATCTTGGATACATGATAAGGACGGTATCGATCATGATATTAGGTATTTATTCTTAAACTTATCAAGTACATATGTCTATAATTATACGGACGGTAGGTAGGTTACGGACACATTGATGCAAAGCTTACTGACAGTACATATAGGAACTCGTCATCGGTATATTCGCACTATAATAATTGCTTGATGCTATTAACGTAACGCTAGTAACTCATAATCAACATGACACTATGACAGGAGCACTCATAATTTTATTCTAGAATCATAAATTCTGCATAAAACGTGACCTGCTCTAGTCAATTGTTCACGTTAAGAAAAAAACTATTTTCTTGAGTAGTCGCTTCCCATGTTTTCGCTAAGTCGGGTGCTTACATAAAGAAACAGGTTTCCGGTACAGGTGGGTCTGTGCGGGTCGGTACCGATCAGTGCAGAGTTAATAGGTAGTCGGCACCGACAAGTTTAAACCTGTTTCTTTATAAGTGAGCACATAAGATAACATGAGAATATTGTACCTGCACCGATCGGTACCGACCCGCACAATTGCCAATTGCCAAATTGCAAATGGCCAATTGGCAAATTAATATATTTTGGGTAATACTGAATGTACAATCAAGAAGCGAAAATGTTAAGCAACTTTCAAACAAATTCATTTTCCACTTATATGAACCTAGCAGTAGCTAGCAGGTACATGCCACCTTTTTGAACTGTAATTTTCATTTAAAATGTTGGTTACACGTAGTTGGATTTATTTTACTAAACGTTTTCAAAACCGTGCGATATCTGTTCCAATCCGTTCTTTACTATCCTAATCATTGACTCATAGTATTCGCCGTTGATTCCCTAATTACTCCTCCAATAATGCTAATTGCTATATTATTCTATTAGCGGTTCGGCAGGATGGGAAAGCGAAGGTTGGCAAGACCGACGTACCAGCACCTCTGTTTAAACTAAATCTAGGTGTATGTCCTAATTATTATTCGAATCCTGAGGCTTTTCCGACATTATTGTAATCCCCGCTTAATTTGAACTTCCTGCTCCCTAATTTAGTGCGTATCATACTCCGATCGTCTTCTCTTCTTTAACTATTTCTCTGATCTCTTTTGCTGATAGTTTTTTCAAGGGGTCTTACTTCTAAAATTTTAATCAATGACTTTTGCAATTTTATGATCTTTTAGGCGAAAATCAACAGTTGCTATAAATTGTCAATCCACTGTATTTTAGATCAGGTTTTATCATCAAAGACACGAATATCCTGTTCAATGCATCCCACCGTTCTAACTCAGTGGAAATTAACTAACATAAACATGAATATCTTCTCTGTAAAAACACGTATTTTTCTGACAAGGATTCCAAATAACACGTTGTTTCTATCATTTCCATCATAGACATTCCTTGAATTCTTACATAACTTACTTCTGTATGACCATACGTACGCAAATGCACAGCATTGCATGTCCCGGGCAATGAAACAAAGGCGACCATTACAATTGTTGCAAAAAAATGTAATTATAAACTATTATAGTGTCGCGGAATAGTTCGTCTAATCACGTGCCCCGATGAATGTACGTACTTGCGTATGCTTTTATTTGATTTATAGTTCTTTTCAACATTACTTACATGTTGTTGCGTTTTGTTTATTTTGAAACTTACATAATGCACCCAGAGAAATGGAATAGGAGAATCGAAGGGTTAAACGAATAATCTATCGACTGTTCTCGTTCTAAGAAATCTTATCAAAACCTCAAAGGAATATTCCCGATTTCTCCCTAAAAGCAAGAAGTATGATACATTTTCCTAAAGTCATCAAATCGTTATTTCGATCATCGAACAATTCGTAATCCCTTCATGCCAAAAATCAAATAGCACACCTGTAGGCACTTGCCGCGAGAAATCGTGGCACGGCGGACAGAGCTCCGGCAGGATCTCATGGCGGCATGGAGAGTGCGATTGTCGCAACCCAGCGCTGGGCACGCCACAATTGCGGCGATAAGTCCCCTCTTTGAGGAGTGGCTGGAGAGGCGCCACGGCGTCCTCACCTTCCGCCTGACGCAGGTCCTCACCGGACACGGGTGCTTCGGGAGGTACCTGTTCCGGATAAGGCGGGAGGAAACGCCCGGGTGTCACCACTGTGTGGATCGCCCGGAGGACACGGTGGAGCATACGGTGGAGGTCTGCCCGGCTTGGGCGGAGCACCGCCGTGTCCTCGCGGAAGCGATCGGCGGCGGCGATCTCTCGCGTCCGGCCCTGGTCCAGGCCATGGTACGGAGCGAGAGTGCATGGGAAGCCATTACCTCCTTCTGCGAAGCAGTAATGCTCGTGAAGGAGGAGGCGGGACGCGTGAGGGAGAGGCAAGCTTTGCACCCTCACGCCCCTAGTCGCCGCAGGAGACGCCCTGGGCGTCGGGAATTGGCAGCCGATTCCCGGCCACCGTAGGCGCGGGCTTGCGGACGGCGAGCAATGGGTAGCTCGCCGTCTGGTAAGGACCAGGCCCGAGTCGACGGCGCGTCGTGTTCCACGCGCGCCTCAAAGAGATGTCAGCACTATTGACGGGGTCCGCTAGGGCCGATGCCAGCTAGGGTTGCGGGATGTTCGAAAGAGTTACCGTGGCCCCGGCACAGGCAACAGAAGGAACACGGGTGGGTTTTAGTCAGTAAACTGACACGCCCTCCCGCTCCGCCCAGAGCGGGAGAAGTCATTTGATGATTTCCCATCCACAAAAAAAAAAAAAAATAAAAAAAATAAAAATAAAAAATAAAAAAACACCTGTAGGCACATCAAATATTATTCAGCCAGTTTCAATTACAAGTAGTGCGGTACTTACGTCCAGAAAGAAATAAATCAATTTAATTAATTACCAAACAATTACCAAACGCCATTCATTTACAATTTACATGAAACGTTTATACACAAACACTTCATTTGTGGCATATCCAAATAATCTAAAACCTTATAAGGACCATATAGGTAATATTCAAAGCAATTCTGAGCAACTATCTAATCATAGTCGGAATAAACATTTTGACCCATGACTGGTTAGGACATCGAATATTTGTGAGGATAAGTCGTCGGGTCATTTAGACCCATGTAATTGGTTTCTAGGTGCTATATCCAGGCGGTCATTGGATACCAATTAGAATTAGTGTCAAGATATGTGAGTTGTTAGGTATTATAAGGTTACTTTGGAAGTAGTTAAAATGTTTGACTGTGTATCTACAAAGTTGCCTTATCGACTTATATTTAGCATTTCATAGATTAGCGCAGATGACCCTTTGATCCTATAGACGTAAAACTGTCTGTTTATGGATATAGGCAGGTGAGAGTAGATAGCAGCAACATTCGTAGTATTATGAAGTAATCCAAGCGGAAAATCGGCCTGAGAAAACCGCAACTTGGATTCCAAAGTGGGCGTTCCCCAGGGCTCAATGCTAGGCCTATGTTTAGTTAATGGCCTATACTCTTACGAAGAAGCCATTACTATCCCATAAGAAAAACATCACATCTTTTACCTACAAAACTTCAGATAGTCGATTTACAGTATTATTTATAAATAATGTATGCATGCATTTATGACCATGCCATGATCTCCTTTAGTGTCTTAAAGTTGACTAAACTAATACAATTTCATCAGAGAAGAGGACCGCTTTCATAATCTCCGTTCATCTCAAAATATTCCGCGCAAGCGTTTCCTTAAAGCCGTAAACATTAAACAAAGAGCCGCGAACGTTCAGGGCTGTGCCATAAACTATTCGCTTTTTATCGTAAAAAGTGTAATAAATTAAATACACTCCTGGACTCTTAAATGGAGCCTCCTCCTGAAATCCTCACGAACTTCATAACAATGTGTAGTCTGTTAAATACTCACTAATAAACGTATTATATCAGGAGAATAGTTAGACACCAATTTCTCTCTTTCAGTCGTCAGTAATTTGACTTTCGAAAGAAGAAGACAAAGCATTGTGTAAATATACAGACGCTATAAGACGTTTATTTGTAAGGAGGTTAGGCTGTAACGGGTTACAACCTAACACCTCACAGATGAATAAATCTTGTAGTTGGTTTTATAACTAGCGCGACTTCAGAGGTAGATTTGTTATTATGGACTCCACAAGGTTTTAACGTCAGTTTTTGGAAATATTAAGGGTTTAGGAGATGGAGAGGAAACCCTTAATATTTTCCAGTATGCACAAATGAAAGCCTCCAGTAAATAATGAAATTCTCGCATGTCTAGCCTCATAGTCTGACAAATAAATTTTCGCATAGCTTAAGGCAGCACCCCTACCGCTCTATTCCGATCACGCGATGTACAGCGGCAGACTCAATACAGCGAGACTCGTCTTATTATGCGCAGTCGCAACTTATTACTATAGCAGCGATTAAATGAGATTTATATGTCGTAAGTGCGTCGTATTTAGGAATACAAGGACTTGATTGGGTGATTGTAATTGAGGGATGTTGTGAAATGTGAGATTATGTTGTGGGAGTATATTTGCAAGAGCTTTTTACATTTTGGTGAGGCACTAAAACCCATGTTTGTTTTAGAGAAAATCAAAACTAAACAGTTACCTATATTAACCCTGTAAGCAAATAATTATTGTGAAAAGAAATTAAAGCTAATTCTGAATAAGATGTGTAATTATTATACTTAATTATTGTACTATTATTTTTTACTAAAATATATTATTTTCTTGTAAATAAAATGTATGTTATCTTTGCCACTATTTCAAACTGCATTCGAGCTATTTTCATTAAATAGCTATGATCATTTTTGATGGCACGAAAGCCAAAGGTTCTTTGAAAAACCATTGCTTTAATATATAATTATTCGGAAAAGCAATAATAATTGACTTGGGATGTGATCTAAAAGCAATAGTATCCTGTCTCTAGCCATAAACGACAACCAATGGGCAGTCACCTCAATTACATTGTAATTTTGACCTGACGATATTAATATTCCTTCACTGCTGCAAACTTAATATTGGCAAGTTAGTATTTAATTAATCTCAGTCAATATTTAGAATTGGTTAGTGAGGAAAATGTAAACATATCTAACCAAATGATATTGCTAATATATAGGCTCTTCAAGCGGCTGTGATTGTTACAAAAGTAAATGAAGATTTCTATTAAATAAAGACTTCTAAAACTTTGGTTTCCTCGGAAAGCGGTTCCGTCATTATAGCGGCCGTCATAACAATCTGTCATTCTCACCAGTATTTAAGACACAGATACATGCCAACGGCCTTAAGTGCATAGCTTGCGTGTTCTGTGCTGAGCTCACGCAACGCGTCGTAAGTCCACCCAGTAATAGAACTCGCCCATCAAGGAGCGCTGTCCGAAATTAGACGCATTATTAATATATTATCCATAAAAAAGATATTTTAATAAAATACGGACACTAAAAGATAAATAATTAAATTATCTTTAAAATGGTAAACGTTTCACAAAAACTCGCTTGATAGTTTTCGCGTTATTCTCAGTTTTTATCCGCGTTAGACATAACTTTACAAATTAACTGAGTACCTACTATGTAATATAAACATAATCTAAAATATTCTCATATTAAGTTATTAAGGAAAGAATTTTATTTAACATATATTTTTTCCAAATCATTAATACTACTCGTAAGGAGGAGCTCGTGGCTAAGTAATAACAGCCGCACGGGTCGATCCATCAGGTTAAGCTACGCTTGCCGGGGTTGGTCCGTGGATGGATGACCGTCTTTACACACCGAGACTCCTCCGTGCCTCGGAAAGCACGTTAAGCCGTTGGTCCCGGCTGTCATTCGTGGATCTTTGACAGTCGTTACGGGTCGTCAGCAGCCCGAAAGTCTGACAACCAGTCTTACCAAGGGGTATCGTATTACCCAGTTACTAGGTTGTGGAGGTCAGATAGGCAGTCGCTCCATGTAAAATACTGGTATTCAGCTGCATCCGGTTAGACTGGAAGCCGACCCCAACATAGTTGGGAAAAGGCTAGGCAGATTGATTAATACTACTCGTATAGACGTGTTATTCAATTTAAAATTATTAAAAGTCGGTTATCGTCGCAGCTAAAGCACTAGGAAGTGGTGAAGGGCGGGCGTTTTGCTGATTCTCAGCCTAGTTTGAATAAATGTCTTTTGATTTTTTTTTTAGTCAAAAAACGCTCTGTATTTGGAGTGGACAGCAGCCATTGTGTAACCGTTCAACGCTTTCTTAGAAACGAAAGCTATTGAAGTAATTATTTTATGGAAATCTTCGTATACTTTAATAACATACATATATACATATGTATAAATAATACATAAACTAACTACGACCTTTAATTTTATTTGCCACAACACGCATGTCGCCGAAGAGATCATACGCTTTACTTGTAGTTAATAAGTATTTACTTTATCATAATTTATTTAACTTTAAACTCATGAAGTCATGACTAACTATCTAGGGCTTCAATTATGGTCATAGTTTTGATTTATCTCAATTAAATTAGAATCTTGTTTGACCTTAAAACTTTTAAGGAAAATTCCACATTTTCCTTTAATATTTTCGCAGAAATGTATATTTATGTGAGAGACTGCTAATTGATAACGTCTGTTTTCCTTGATGATTTAATCTGGACTTAAAATTGGATAGGCAGGGTAATTCGTCATACCAACAGCTTAGTGGTTTTTGTTTATCCTTAAGCCAAAAAGGGGAAAACAACTGCTAACAACTTTATTAGGGGACCAACAATAAAATCGAAAAAAAAAATCAGCTATTCCATATTTTTTTTCGATATGTATGTGAACACAAATGTACGGAACAGCTGATTTATTATTTCCCATAGTAAAACTTGCTCTTGAGGAATACGGTCGTGAGGAAAGTTTGGAGCATGAATGTGGACGGCTATAAGAGTAGGGGAAGAAAAAAGAAACGATGGATGGACTGTGCGAAAGAGAATATGGCTACAAAGGGGGTGACTGCCGAGATGACGACTAAAAGAGAAGTGTGGAAGAAAGAGACATGTCGCGCCGACTCTAAATAAATTGGAATACAAGAGAATGTTAATGAGTAAATCTTGTTCACAATTATTTTAAATAACAGACGGCCTAAACGTAGCCTAATTTGCTGGACAATAACAGCCTTCAGAATGCAATAAACATTAACAAGGCTTGAGTTAACAATCAGCTCAAAGCAAGAATATGAAGTGACGAAATAGAACATCATCATAATAAAATGCTTTCGACCATTGCTTTAGCCTAGTTGTGTTTAACGAGTAGTTAACTTTACGATGCGTAGATATCAAGAGGTATTTTGTAGCTAGCACATTAGGAACGCGTAGTGAAATAGGCACTTAGGCAGTCGAGCGTTTTTAGATAAACATCTACTCCTATTTATATCTATCTGAATTGATGTTTTGCATTCACAGAATTTCGTTTAAAATGGTGGATGAACCAGCGCGATCATACTTTTCAATTATTGTGGATTTTACGTAAAGCTGTAAAAAGCAATTAAACATAAAATAAGGAGTCTAGTAAGAAGAGAAAAGATAAATAAATGTTTTATTCTCACACTAAAACGTACTTAAAGAAAAGACAACGTAAGTAGGAGAATACAAAAAAAAATGTGATACACAATAAAGAATTGAATTAAATTGACCCTGATACCAAACAATGCCTACCTACAAGGTGTTATTAAAATATCGCAAAACCTCTTAGGGGTCATTGTACTCATCATTATGAACAACTTTTCAGAACAAACGCGAAAAAAAATCAGCTGTTTCCTACATTTTGATGAGTTATGCGAATATAAATGTAGGGAACAGCTGAATTTTTTTCGCGGTTTGTTCTGAAAAGTTGTTCATAATGATGAGTACAATGACCCCAAGAGGTTTCGCGTTATTTCAATAACACCTTGTATATCTCCACAGCCTAAAACCTTGCAGTGCACTAAATGCACTGATATTTTGTGCTCTACGACCCGCCGATAGACCGCTCGCATTCAATCGTCCCCATAATTACGCCGTCTCGCCGACTGAGCCGAAATGTCAATAAATCACCAGTGCAACCACAATGGCGCTAGTATCGCAACATAGATGCAGAAGGATAATGTTTCGAGCCTCCAAAAATAGAAAGCAAAGCTAAAATATTGCAAAAGATTGTTTTTTTTTCTTTTCCATATCTTACTCAAAACTGAACTCAATGCATTTATTTACCATCAATTAAACCATTTACAGGCACTTTTGAACTCATCAAAAAAAAGATGAAGCTAGTTGCCCATTCCAAAGCGTAGTAGTTTCCTATGGAGAAGAACGGGCAAGAAGAAACTCCATGAACACATATCCATTCCCTATCCATACGGGTATTCATGAGAAACAACTTCGGATACGGGAAGCATAGGACCGTTCGTTATTCCTATGTTTGGGGCTGTGTCCAGCAGTAGATGTTTATCGGCTGAGTTGATGATGATAATGACGCACAACGCTGGTTTAGACCCCATCTGGTTAACACCTCTCGCAGATAACTCCGTAGTTAATTAATGAGTCACATTCAATTGTTTTCACCCCATCTGGCGTATTTTTCCCTCAACCCCGTAACTAATGTATCAACATTACTATCATCACATCAGCTGATAAACGTTCACTGTTGGACATGGGCCTGGCCTACTAATCTGTTTTGACTCTTGTACAAAGACACAATGATATTATATGTAAAAAGAGAGGTAGATAGGTTTGGCAGTGGCTCGTTCCTAGTTACAAAACCTGAACTAAAGAGTCCCCGAAACGATCAATTGTCAATTTTTACGTGATTGTAAACATTGATTGAGAGCAGTGGTGGCCCAGTGGCACCGGCCCCGACTTACGGGTGGTCGTGGGTTCGATCCCAGACGGGCGCATTACTTTGTGTAAATAATTTCATCACCACTGCGCTCATAACGGTGAAGGAAAACATCGTGAGGAAACCGATATGTCCTAGAACCAACAAATTCGAAGACATGTGACATCTACCAACCCGCACTGGGCCCGCGAGGTAGATTACGGCTCACTCCCTCTCGAAGAGAGGAGGCCTGTGTCTCAACAGTAGGAACATTATAGACTGATTGTTGTGCAAACATTGATGAGCAAATTGATCGTCTACCAAATTTAATTGATCGTTTCTGGGACCCCTAAGTGACGTGTACGTTAGTGAGCGGTTTTTGAAGTTCGAATGTTGCGTAGGTAAAACCTACCTACCTCTTTTTAATATCATTGCAGGAACACGTGAAATGTACAATCACATTGTTACTTCTGCACTAAATCCTGCGCTGTGCCTGCGCATACCGACCTGGTTCAGTTGCGAAACTAACAATTTTTGCATGCCAGCTGATATTTAAGGCTTCACAATGGATTCGGATTGATATTTCTGCAGTAGGTATAATATTTTAGTTAGACACAACCAGATTGAGGTAATAAAGATTTTTGAAAGGCATTGTTGAAAAGGTCTATTAGGATTTATAGATGAAGTTTATGTAAAGAGATGTGTTGAAGACATGCGGCGTCTATGAGTTTATGAACCCAGGTTCTAAAAATACGCGTGACAAGACGTCGACAGATGCGGTCCAAACCCCTTTAATTATTACCAGTACATAGTCATTCCTCTTCTAACGACTGTTTTCATTACTATATCTCAATCCCAATCTTGATCCCGATCCTTGTCTGTAACCAATCAACGGCCGAGTTTGTCAATCTGAATCTTTGAAAGGGCAAATCACAAACAGCTGTCAAAGATTGCTGATCAAGATTGAGATTGCGATACAATATTGAAAATAGTCGTAAGTTAACACCGAATTTTGTATGACTAAACTGCATCATGTATAAAATAACCTGGCCTTTATAAACACAACTCAACATAGCTTTTCACCTGTTTAAGTACTAACTTGTACCGACCTGTCAATGGCGACAGATCTCTCACAACAAAGACTAACGTCCCAAATAGAAAGTTCAACAAAGATACAATTGTTTTACAGCCATACCATTTCAATCAGACATACCAATCGTCTAGGTTCACCTCTAACATACCCTGGGTAAGTAAAGACATTTAAACTAGGGTCAGTCTGCGTGGCAAATAGTTATGTGGCATGTTACGCCGGTATATCATGTCAGAGTGACGGCCTGCCTATCGGTATTATATGTTAATATTTATTAAACGTGCTTATTTCTTCATGATTGGAAGGTGATAAATATGAATTGGTATAGGTATATCAGGTTTAGGTTCTATCATGGACTTTATTGACTGGTTTCTAATTTGATACTTTAATTTTAAAGACTACATGTCTTTAAAATTAAGGCTCCTGCAAATAGGCGTGACTCGCGGCGCGAATCACGCGCGACACAAAGGCACCGCTCGTCGCGCGACACGCGGTGCCTTTGTGTCGCGTGCGATTCGTGGCGCGTGTCGCTCCTGTTTGCAGGAGCCTTAATTTTAAAGACATGTAGTCTTTAAAATTAAAGTATCAAATTAGAAACCAGTCAATAAAGTCATGTCATTGGTTTAGGATAGGAAACAAGAAAATCGTTGTAAATTGTGGAAAAAATGCGCGCCCAGCGGTCAGGTTAGTTGGATAGTGGGTGATGTGCTAAGCGTTTTTTGATGACAAAAGACATGATTTTCAACCAAATTCAAAATCACGTCCTTTCGTCATAAAAATCGCCTTGATCAATATTAAAAATAAATCAGTGCACAAAAGAACAGAGCAGAACAGAATACTGAACACAACACTTATTACACACACAGAACAGATTTATTTGCTGAAAAACATATTCAGGGTTGCTCCCGAAGTAAAAGTAATTAATTTTCCCTCTGTCCCTCGTTTACTCTTTACATAGTTTATTACATAGGTTAATTAGGCCAACGTATTAAATACAGAAACATTCACATTAGGTAAGTAATTAAGTAAGAATAAAGCAAGATAATTAATTGATTAAGTAAGCGAAATAACTTTCAGATAGTTATTTACACAGGCGGCAACTAACGACTGACATTATGATGTTATCATCACACAAGTAGCTGGCCATCTAGCTGGCTTAACCGTAAAGGGTCCTGCAAACAGGCGCGACACGCGACGCAAATCGTGCGCGACACAAAGGCAAAGGCACCACTCATCGCGCGACACGCGGTTCCCTTGTGTCGAGTCGTCGGGTAAGGGGTATCGTATTACCCAGTTACTAGGTTGTGGAGGTCAGATAGGCAGTCGCTCCATGTAAAATACTGGTATTCAGCTGCATCCGGTTAGACTGGAAGCCGACCCCAACATAGTTGGGAAAAGGCTAGGCAGATTGATTAATACTACTCGTATAGACGTGTTATTCAATTTAAAATTATTAAAAGTCGGTTATCGTCGCAGCTAAAGCACTAGGAAGTGGTGAAGGGCGGGCGTTTTGCTGATTCTCAGCCTAGTTTGAATAAATGTCTTTTGATTTTTTTTTTAGTCAAAAAACGCTCTGTATTTGGAGTGGACAGCAGCCATTGTGTAACCGTTCAACGCTTTCTTAGAAACGAAAGCTATTGAAGTAATTATTTTATGGAAATCTTCGTATACTTTAATAACATACATATATACATATGTATAAATAATACATAAACTAACTACGACCTTTAATTTTATTTGCCACAACACGCATGTCGCCGAAGAGATCATACGCTTTACTTGTAGTTAATAAGTATTTACTTTATCATAATTTATTTAACTTTAAACTCATGAAGTCATGACTAACTATCTAGGGCTTCAATTATGGTCATAGTTTTGATTTATCTCAATTAAATTAGAATCTTGTTTGACCTTAAAACTTTTAAGGAAAATTCCACATTTTCCTTTAATATTTTCGCAGAAATGTATATTTATGTGAGAGACTGCTAATTGATAACGTCTGTTTTCCTTGATGATTTAATCTGGACTTAAAATTGGATAGGCAGGGTAATTCGTCATACCAACAGCTTAGTGGTTTTTGTTTATCCTTAAGCCAAAAAGGGGAAAACAACTGCTAACAACTTTATTAGGGGACCAACAATAAAATCGAAAAAAAAAATCAGCTATTCCATATTTTTTTTCGATATGTATGTGAACACAAATGTACGGAACAGCTGATTTATTATTTCCCATAGTAAAACTTGCTCTTGAGGAATACGGTCGTGAGGAAAGTTTGGAGCATGAATGTGGACGGCTATAAGAGTAGGGGAAGAAAAAAGAAACGATGGATGGACTGTGCGAAAGAGAATATGGCTACAAAGGGGGTGACTGCCGAGATGACGACTAAAAGAGAAGTGTGGAAGAAAGAGACATGTCGCGCCGACTCTAAATAAATTGGAATACAAGAGAATGTTAATGAGTAAATCTTGTTCACAATTATTTTAAATAACAGACGGCCTAAACGTAGCCTAATTTGCTGGACAATAACAGCCTTCAGAATGCAATAAACATTAACAAGGCTTGAGTTAACAATCAGCTCAAAGCAAGAATATGAAGTGACGAAATAGAACATCATCATAATAAAATGCTTTCGACCATTGCTTTAGCCTAGTTGTGTTTAACGAGTAGTTAACTTTACGATGCGTAGATATCAAGAGGTATTTTGTAGCTAGCACATTAGGAACGCGTAGTGAAATAGGCACTTAGGCAGTCGAGCGTTTTTAGATAAACATCTACTCCTATTTATATCTATCTGAATTGATGTTTTGCATTCACAGAATTTCGTTTAAAATGGTGGATGAACCAGCGCGATCATACTTTTCAATTATTGTGGATTTTACGTAAAGCTGTAAAAAGCAATTAAACATAAAATAAGGAGTCTAGTAAGAAGAGAAAAGATAAATAAATGTTTTATTCTCACACTAAAACGTACTTAAAGAAAAGACAACGTAAGTAGGAGAATACAAAAAAAAATGTGATACACAATAAAGAATTGAATTAAATTGACCCTGATACCAAACAATGCCTACCTACAAGGTGTTATTAAAATATCGCAAAACCTCTTAGGGGTCATTGTACTCATCATTATGAACAACTTTTCAGAACAAACGCGAAAAAAAATCAGCTGTTTCCTACATTTTGATGAGTTATGCGAATATAAATGTAGGGAACAGCTGAATTTTTTTCGCGGTTTGTTCTGAAAAGTTGTTCATAATGATGAGTACAATGACCCCAAGAGGTTTCGCGTTATTTCAATAACACCTTGTATATCTCCACAGCCTAAAACCTTGCAGTGCACTAAATGCACTGATATTTTGTGCTCTACGACCCGCCGATAGACCGCTCGCATTCAATCGTCCCCATAATTACGCCGTCTCGCCGACTGAGCCGAAATGTCAATAAATCACCAGTGCAACCACAATGGCGCTAGTATCGCAACATAGATGCAGAAGGATAATGTTTCGAGCCTCCAAAAATAGAAAGCAAAGCTAAAATATTGCAAAAGATTGTTTTTTTTTCTTTTCCATATCTTACTCAAAACTGAACTCAATGCATTTATTTACCATCAATTAAACCATTTACAGGCACTTTTGAACTCATCAAAAAAAAGATGAAGCTAGTTGCCCATTCCAAAGCGTAGTAGTTTCCTATGGAGAAGAACGGGCAAGAAGAAACTCCATGAACACATATCCATTCCCTATCCATACGGGTATTCATGAGAAACAACTTCGGATACGGGAAGCATAGGACCGTTCGTTATTCCTATGTTTGGGGCTGTGTCCAGCAGTAGATGTTTATCGGCTGAGTTGATGATGATAATGACGCACAACGCTGGTTTAGACCCCATCTGGTTAACACCTCTCGCAGATAACTCCGTAGTTAATTAATGAGTCACATTCAATTGTTTTCACCCCATCTGGCGTATTTTTCCCTCAACCCCGTAACTAATGTATCAACATTACTATCATCACATCAGCTGATAAACGTTCACTGTTGGACATGGGCCTGGCCTACTAATCTGTTTTGACTCTTGTACAAAGACACAATGATATTATATGTAAAAAGAGAGGTAGATAGGTTTGGCAGTGGCTCGTTCCTAGTTACAAAACCTGAACTAAAGAGTCCCCGAAACGATCAATTGTCAATTTTTACGTGATTGTAAACATTGATTGAGAGCAGTGGTGGCCCAGTGGCACCGGCCCCGACTTACGGGTGGTCGTGGGTTCGATCCCAGACGGGCGCATTACTTTGTGTAAATAATTTCATCACCACTGCGCTCATAACGGTGAAGGAAAACATCGTGAGGAAACCGATATGTCCTAGAACCAACAAATTCGAAGACATGTGACATCTACCAACCCGCACTGGGCCCGCGAGGTAGATTACGGCTCACTCCCTCTCGAAGAGAGGAGGCCTGTGTCTCAACAGTAGGAACATTATAGACTGATTGTTGTGCAAACATTGATGAGCAAATTGATCGTCTACCAAATTTAATTGATCGTTTCTGGGACCCCTAAGTGACGTGTACGTTAGTGAGCGGTTTTTGAAGTTCGAATGTTGCGTAGGTAAAACCTACCTACCTCTTTTTAATATCATTGCAGGAACACGTGAAATGTACAATCACATTGTTACTTCTGCACTAAATCCTGCGCTGTGCCTGCGCATACCGACCTGGTTCAGTTGCGAAACTAACAATTTTTGCATGCCAGCTGATATTTAAGGCTTCACAATGGATTCGGATTGATATTTCTGCAGTAGGTATAATATTTTAGTTAGACACAACCAGATTGAGGTAATAAAGATTTTTGAAAGGCATTGTTGAAAAGGTCTATTAGGATTTATAGATGAAGTTTATGTAAAGAGATGTGTTGAAGACATGCGGCGTCTATGAGTTTATGAACCCAGGTTCTAAAAATACGCGTGACAAGACGTCGACAGATGCGGTCCAAACCCCTTTAATTATTACCAGTACATAGTCATTCCTCTTCTAACGACTGTTTTCATTACTATATCTCAATCCCAATCTTGATCCCGATCCTTGTCTGTAACCAATCAACGGCCGAGTTTGTCAATCTGAATCTTTGAAAGGGCAAATCACAAACAGCTGTCAAAGATTGCTGATCAAGATTGAGATTGCGATACAATATTGAAAATAGTCGTAAGTTAACACCGAATTTTGTATGACTAAACTGCATCATGTATAAAATAACCTGGCCTTTATAAACACAACTCAACATAGCTTTTCACCTGTTTAAGTACTAACTTGTACCGACCTGTCAATGGCGACAGATCTCTCACAACAAAGACTAACGTCCCAAATAGAAAGTTCAACAAAGATACAATTGTTTTACAGCCATACCATTTCAATCAGACATACCAATCGTCTAGGTTCACCTCTAACATACCCTGGGTAAGTAAAGACATTTAAACTAGGGTCAGTCTGCGTGGCAAATAGTTATGTGGCATGTTACGCCGGTATATCATGTCAGAGTGACGGCCTGCCTATCGGTATTATATGTTAATATTTATTAAACGTGCTTATTTCTTCATGATTGGAAGGTGATAAATATGAATTGGTATAGGTATATCAGGTTTAGGTTCTATCATGGACTTTATTGACTGGTTTCTAATTTGATACTTTAATTTTAAAGACTACATGTCTTTAAAATTAAGGCTCCTGCAAATAGGCGTGACTCGCGGCGCGAATCACGCGCGACACAAAGGCACCGCTCGTCGCGCGACACGCGGTGCCTTTGTGTCGCGTGCGATTCGTGGCGCGTGTCGCTCCTGTTTGCAGGAGCCTTAATTTTAAAGACATGTAGTCTTTAAAATTAAAGTATCAAATTAGAAACCAGTCAATAAAGTCATGTCATTGGTTTAGGATAGGAAACAAGAAAATCGTTGTAAATTGTGGAAAAAATGCGCGCCCAGCGGTCAGGTTAGTTGGATAGTGGGTGATGTGCTAAGCGTTTTTTGATGACAAAAGACATGATTTTCAACCAAATTCAAAATCACGTCCTTTCGTCATAAAAATCGCCTTGATCAATATTAAAAATAAATCAGTGCACAAAAGAACAGAGCAGAACAGAATACTGAACACAACACTTATTACACACACAGAACAGATTTATTTGCTGAAAAACATATTCAGGGTTGCTCCCGAAGTAAAAGTAATTAATTTTCCCTCTGTCCCTCGTTTACTCTTTACATAGTTTATTACATAGGTTAATTAGGCCAACGTATTAAATACAGAAACATTCACATTAGGTAAGTAATTAAGTAAGAATAAAGCAAGATAATTAATTGATTAAGTAAGCGAAATAACTTTCAGATAGTTATTTACACAGGCGGCAACTAACGACTGACATTATGATGTTATCATCACACAAGTAGCTGGCCATCTAGCTGGCTTAACCGTAAAGGGTCCTGCAAACAGGCGCGACACGCGACGCAAATCGTGCGCGACACAAAGGCAAAGGCACCACTCATCGCGCGACACGCGGTTCCCTTGTGTCGAGTCGCGTGTCGCGCCTGTTTGCAGGAGCCTTAAGTCACCTCTCATGACAGTTCGGCTAACGACGGCTTCGACCACTCGCTGTGAAGCTGGCATTTCCACAATTTATATCCAACTAACATTTCTATTTTACAATCTAACCATAAAATTTTATGATAATCTAATGAATTTCAAATTAATACCGAATGAGGAACTTAGTAAATAATCTACGGGAGAATAAATTATCTACTGCAGCGCATTCTATGTACAGTCTAACAATCGATTTAGTTTACAGACAAAAATATTCATATTTCCACTATACTGCTAATATTGTGAGCGTAATAACTTTAGCTGGAAGAGAGTTGCCGAGAATCGAGCTGAATGACGTGCGATTGGAGAGGCCTATGTCCAGCAGTGGACTGCACTAGGCTGATGATGATGATGAACTTTTAAAGCTTATAGCATACTTAAGAGAGTGAAGTAAACCACACAAAATTGTTTTAAAGTAGTTACAAGTTAGCTGGCTTACCAATACCTTTGACTGTACGCGATCTTGCTAAAGAAAGACGATCGTTCAGTACAATCGACGAGGCTGCAAAGCTAGGCATTTACATCCGGCCTTGCCTGCGATTTTAAGAGAGCGTCTCGTCTGTTGGTAACACCCGACCTTCGGATTCCAGAACATCTCACAACAGCGATTATAAAACGTTCGTGTTGTCTTGTAAGCTTCCTAAAGTCAAGTGTTGGAGCGGAACACTGAATGATTTGTTAAATTTAATTATTGGGTCTGGTGGGTTTGTGTTTCATTGCTGGTTTACGTAAAATGAGAGGTCGGCTGTGAAATATAGACGGAATTTTTTTTCGAAGTCTTTATTAGCGAAATACAAATACCTATTTAAAATTAGGTACCTAACGCTTAGTTCTAAATAAACAGGTGAGTAGTGCATGTTTAAGCTGCTGTGCAATGACGTTAGGTAAGTTCTCGTTGAACAAATTATTTTCATAAAATCGCGATGTGCTTTCACTGTTTTTAATTAGTTCGTCTCGCTATAACAGTGGGAACGAAAACTTGGGTAATCAAACTTGACTACGAGAAACTATTAAAAAATGTAGTTCATGACGAAAAATACCGGAAAATTCCAATATTAACGACGAACACAATTATGTAATCTTCAAAAGAACAAAGAATAACAACTAAACGAATAATCAACACGTTGGAACAAGTTAGAAACATTACGACATTTGATTCAGAATTCAGAGCCGGGGGGAAATCAGAACGTGAACGTGACATGTCGTGGACGCGAGATTACAATGAAACACAAAAGGCGCACTTCGAACAAAATGTTACGTCTCAATGTAGTCCACGAAACAGAAATATCGGTAAAAAGGCACTAATATCAACGCCCGGGAAATAAAATTTAGCTATCCGCTTTCAAACTTATCATCGAATGACAATACGATGTAGGTTCTAAACCCTGTCAAGAACTTGTTGACGGACTTATCCTTGCACTATGGCATTGGCTATGAAAGCAATGGCAAAAAACCATTCAGTCTTCCAAGCCTATGACTTGGAAATAAAATGTGGTCATTAATCTATGTACTCACTGGAATAAGCACCAAAATGTCATTCGTAGATCTTCAGTCGTTACGTAGTCAGTAGCCCGAAAACCTGACAACCAGTCTATCCAAGTGTTATCGAGTTACCTAGTACCGCTTGGGAGGTCAGATAGGCACGCCACTCCATGTAAAACACTGGTATTCAGCTGCAACCGGTTAGACTGGAAGCCAACCTCAAGATAGCTGATAAAAGGCTACGCAGATGATGATGAGCACGCAGCGAATACTCGCGCTATATCGCGCAATTTTAACAGAACTGGGCCTACTGCATTTTTCTACACTGTGCCGAGAGGACCGCTGGCCGTCAGAGCTTGGACCTCGTATTTGACAGCGCCGTAATAGAACATTCCCTGAGATTACGACCATTCGTACATGTTTATTGCCTCCAGGGAATCTTAAGCTGGGGTATTAATGACAATGATCATTTAGACAGATGGCTTTTCTTGGGATATTTATCTGGAGAGTTTGTTCCTATGTAAATGTGTTGTGGGAACGTTTTATTGGCCAAGATTTTATAATACTCTTATAGTATTTATATCTCTGATAGTATTGGTAGCATGATGAGGAGAGGATGTTTTTTTGAAGATACTTATTAGGAAAATTACACAAAAGTAATAGCGATATCGCTCACCTAGCACTATAACGACACATTTACTTTTTTCTTATTTTACAGAAATGAGGGTCAAAGATTTTACAAATGTTTGAAACGAAGTTATGAGTTCATTTTACATTTTATCATGGATTTTATGGTTTTAGCGACTAGTATAGACCTTAATAGATAAAACTAACACCATGCTGTTTTACCGCTTTATAAATTATACACTTTTAAACACTTAGGCTGTAAAAACTCAATTTCGCTTTTTTTTTTGTAAATGTGCCATTATACTGCTAGGTGAGCGATATATGATATGATCTTATTGGTGATGTTCTTCAGAAAGGTCAGGTGCGTAGTACTCGCAACCGGTGTGCGTGTATGACCAGATGTATGAATGTAAACGAGGCAAAAGGAGTATGTAAGGATCGTAGCAGGTGGCGTTCTGTAGTTTCTGCCTACCCCCATGGGAAGAAGGCGTGAGTTTATGTATGTATGTATGTAGTAATAGCGACGAATAAATCACTGAAGGTGGCACTATGGTCACTATACAAGGTGGCAGGGACATCGACGTGCAAACTCTAACCATGAATTCAGCACATGATTCTAGACGCCCTAGCGTAGAAATGTTTCGTCGGTTATTAAAAAAAAAATCCGCTGTTTCATAGATACGTTCAATACCAACGCTGTCAAAATGTAAAGTTTACTCTTTAAGAATCGATTTTCATATAAGGCCCCCGGTATGGAAATTTTATGAGGAGTGAAATTAATAGAAGCGTTAACTCTAAAGCGTTACGGTTTTCTGCGCAACGTACCTTGCTTGCACACCTTTCACGTAGTAAAGTCCAGTCGTGCGTCGGAGCTGACACACACACATTTTTTTTTTTAACAACCGACGAAAATTTTCACCGCAGGGGGGTTCATAATCACGTACTGAATCCATGGTAACAGATTGCGCATCGAAGTCCCTGCCAGCTATATTATCCTTGACACTTTACATGAAACTTCCAGAAAGAGAGAGGGTTAGCATATCGGAAAGTATTAAGAACTCGTTTCTGGGGCCACAGTCAGTGCTTATTAATATTTTTATGATACCTAAACATAGCTTCCAGCTAATGGTCGCACACTAATTACAAATCAACTGCACACAGAATGCTATAACTGTGTAAGTGACCTTTTAGCCGCAAATTATGGATGGTAAGTTCAAAGTTGTGATGCTGCACTAGGAAACATCCGTTATTTATGGGACTCATAAGCAGTTACGATCTAGGAGTTACTAATTATTCATTTTATTGTGAAACTGCATCTTGTCTGAGTTGTAAACTGCTCTCAACATCACTTTAGTGAGTAATGTCACTCCGGACACTGTCAAGATAAGAAAGACATCTCAATAAAATCAATTTATTTGATGACTGCCTCGTTGGTCTAGTGGCCGCAAGCGCTACTGCTGAGCATGAGGTCCTGGGTTCGATTCCCAGGTCGGGCAAAGTGTTATTGGGTTTTTCTATCTGGGATTTCTCAGTAGCAGCCCGGAGTCTGGATTTGTGCCCGGTAGATGGCAATAGGCTCGCCCCCTATTACATGGGACTTAAACATAACTGGCGAAATGTGGGTGCACTATAGATACACCTCTGCCTAACCCTTCGGGAAAACAAGGCGTGATGTTATGTTATGTTATTTGATGAATTCATTTCGATAAAAATATCACTACTTTTCCAAGTAGAACGTGTTTTGCAATATGATTGTTACCATGACAGAAGACCACAGAAAATTATCAACGAATATGGGAGTAGCTCCAATAACCTTACAAGAAAAATCATCAAAAAATTTATAAGATATAGAAAAAGATACTACGTATTATGAAACTTTTTTTAGAAGTCAAAGATCTACTCTATGACAGAATATTGCTCATCACTATTTCCATATAAAATAATATCAGAATAATAAAATACTTTAATTAGATACAATTTACCTCGTTTTATACGCTTTTAACATTTCCGAAATGGCGAGAGATGACGGGCGACGCAATATTTAGATTATTACCTGCAACAAATTAAATATTAACATAAATTTTATGTATTTGAAACAAAACAAAGATCATAGTGGGATTTAATAATACTAAGAAATACGAAAGTAATGTCAGTGAATGATGCAATGTAGGACACTATGGTAAGTAGGTATCATAGAGATCTTGCATCATTCATTATGATTTCATGTATCTACAGTTTCTGATCATTCGCGATTATTTGTGTGGCAGATTCGTAACAAATAATGTAATAGACTTTTTTTAAAAGTAAATCGATATTGACAATAAGTTATTACTTAAGTAATTATGGAAAAAAATCGTTAATCGAATTTAAAACTTTTTATAAATCTGAATGCTACGGCTCTAACACAAGCATTTGTTATCTGTCATGAATAGTCACCATGTTTGACACTGAATATAAAAGTACGGACAGCTTTTGTAAGTAATCCTTACTATGTAATTTTGATTATTCAGGATATTAGGCCTACTTTTAGCTTCGAGCCACAGACCACAATACCCACCCTTCAAATACCTGACTAAACAAAACCGTCTAAAAATAGCTAAATTAAACACAATTTTATCCTAGGAAGTGAACGGTGCTATACATGCGGTTGTGACCAACCAGTTAATGTCCAAAAAAATCCGATTGGCTGTTCACAATGGTGTGCTGGTGCCTACGCTTATGTATGGAAGTGAATGTTGGATGTGGCAAAAGAAGCATGAAAGTAGAATAAATGCTGTGGAAATGCGTTCCTTGCGAAGCATGTGTGGTGTGACCATGAATGATAGACTGAGGAATGATGTGATAAGGGAACGGTGCGGTTTAAAAGAAGATGTAGTGACAAATATTGAAAAGAGTATGCTTAGATGGTTTGGTCATGTTGAGAGGATGAATGAAAGTCGACTAACAAAAGATATTTACACGGCAGACGTGAGTGCAAACGCCGGGAGGGGACGCCCTAGGAAGACATATAGTGATCTTATTGGTGATGTTCTTCAGAAAGGTCAGGTGCGTAGTACTCGCAACCGGCGTGCGTGTATGACCAGATGTATGAATGTAAACGAGGCAAAAGGATCGAAGCAGGTGGCGTTCTATAGTTTCTGCCTACCCCCATGGGAAGAAGGCGTGAGTTTATGTAAGTATGTATGTATGTTTATCCTAGGATATTGAACCGTTACCAATACAGTAACAAAACGGACGATAATCGCCGATAGTATCACCGCGGTCTATGAAGCACGCGCGAGTTACGTAACTCTACCACGAAATAGATGGGTGCAGAAGATCAGCTCCATAAAACGATCGGAAACAGACGCACGCACACAAGCAACGCGTATAGCTAGGGCGTGCTAGGAAAGCGGTTCCGTCATTATTATAACGGCCGTCATGAAAATCTGTCATTTTCACCAGTATTTGATATTAAGGGGGAAGCTCCAATCCAAGTAGCCCGCGAAATTCAAACTTTCTCATGTTTTTGCAATTTGCAAGTCAGTTTTAAGTTGTATGTTGATTAAACTATCATTCGTGACCGTAACAAATATGCCTTTACAGAATTATAATCATCAAAATCAGTAATACAACTCCATAAGTTTGTATAATCCTAATTGTTGTGGTTGTGGTTTCATAAAATGGTCATTCAATAGAGTTATCTGGTCTTAAAGAGTTGTATTGATGACTTCAATTATTATAATTCTGTAAGCACAATCTTTTTACGTTCGCGAATCATATTTTGATGAACATACAACCTAGTACTGGCTTGCAAATTGCAAGAAACGTAATAAAATTTGAATTTCCCGGGATACCTGGCGTTTTCGCTTAAAGGTGTCAAAAAACGCTCTGTTTGGGCAGCCGGTACTGTGTGACCGTTGTCCGCTTTCTTAGGGCGACGCTTCTATGCGTCGCCCGCAGAAGCATCCGTACGGATATCTCAAACTAATGTCTGATCGAAAAGTATCACATGAAACAGACCCACCCTGTTCAAGTTAAATTCTGACGCAGTTTATCACTAAGTAACACGTCTCAAGTTTAAGTACATCTCACTAGTTTTTCCAGCAATTATTATTTGAATAACATTATAAAATTGTAATTGAAAAATCTTCGATGAAAATTGAGGTTATAAAATTAAAATTAACTTTAATATTGTCAAATGAAAAACATCTTAAGGTGGTTTAAAATTAAAATTTCGGGTTTGAATATTCAAATAATCAAATCGTAGCACTCAATTTGTAAGTGGAACTATACAAATCAGGAGAAAATGTAAACAAATGTATCAGAAAACTTACCCGTAGAGGGTACGTTTTCTGATACATTTAACACAGACAATATCCCAAACGAATACCAGTCACGGTGCAGCCGCTGTACGCGAAGCGTATCTATGTGTGCGTGCGTTTTCACTCGTTGTACAGAGCTTACCTTCTGTAGGAACTATTCTGTGACAATACTCTTTACTGTTTGTTCTCAATTTATATTGAACAATTAATTACACCTGGAGTATTTAATTACTGGGTTGTGCTTGAAAAAGTATATTGTACGGTTCGTGTAAAATAACGAGGCGTATGGAAGTAATTGGGCTGAAATTGAAATGTTAAACTTGTGGGTGGCATTTATTCATTGGGGTATGTTGTATATCGGTACATATTCAGTTAACAATGGTTGATCAATTATTATCTACACAAATACCAAATATAGGTAGTGGCATTAATAATACTAGCTTGAAATTATGATTACAGGATAGTCATTATCCCCCGAAAAGCCAGGTGATTCTAATTGTCACTTAGCAAAGACAGCGTGTGACGGTTCATATTCAACTGAGTCCAAGACAGAAATTTATACCGTTCTTCATTTGTTTTAATAGATTCTTCTGCACTCTAGTTGGTAAATCAAAGGACAAAAGATTTGTCAGTCAAAAAGTTGGTAACAAAGCTGCCTGGCCACGGTACGCTAGACTTAAGGGCGCACCGAGCGTTTTCCTTTATCGCTGTCTTTTTCTACGTATAAAGAGTAAAGGCAATAACAACTTTTGCACATTACAATGTTTTTAACCGACTTCAAAAAAGGAGGAGTTATCGGTTGTATTTTTTTTTAATGTTTGTTACCTCAGAACTCCGTCATTTATAAACCGATTTGAAAAATATTTTTTTGTTTGAAAGTATATACTTCCAGATTGGTCCCATATAAACTTGGTCAAGTTCTGATAAGTGGTTTTTGAGTTAGCTTCAATAATACGTATTTATTCCACTTGGTGTATGTTGATGATGTTATAATAATTTCCTGTCACTGGTATTTACATTGCACGTAGTGATATACGACTTTGTGTGGGGTAGGTACCACAGCTAAAAAGAGAAAAATAAAAACTTTTTTGTAAACAAAACAACCAACTTCCAAAAAAAAAACACTATAAAGTGAAAAATAACTTTGATTTCGGAAGTCGGTGGCAAAGAACGAAAATAAAAACCAAAGACATAGACAAAGACTTCCGAAATCAGAGTTATTTTTCACTTCAGTGTTTTTTTTTTTTGAAGTCGGTTGTTTTTTTTTGCAACAAAATTTCATCATAATGCTCTTAAATAAAAGCTATCATGCATAAACGCTCCAGTCATCATAATCATAATATAAAATTACTTATTTATACAAGGTGGAACAGGAGGATTGACATTCCTTTAAACCACGTAAAGAGTATCATGTTCTTCACGCGTATACAGAAAATCAATCAAATCCAGTGAATACTTTAGCCACAGGAAATTATTTTTCATTTTCTTATTTTGTAACATGATGTAGATCTGAGTCCGTAATAATAGGTAAACATTGCCGCCGCCGCGCCCCGCACCCCGCACCGCACCGTTAGTCAGTGACTTTTCGTAGATAAAGCGTGTTTACGTTTTATGCAGTTGATTCTGCTATTTATTTTGTTTGAAAACTGCAATTTTTAAATTTTCCATTATCTACTAATCTTCGTGTTTTAAAATGTTTCGATGGATTAGTACTGTGCTCGTTTTCATTTAATGTCGTACGTCCAGATACACGTTGTATAAAAAAGTAGGGAATTAGAGGAAAAAATTACTCAAAAAGAGGTAACTTAGCGAATTTATTCTATCGAGCCAACTTTATCAAATCGTGTTTCCATCGCGTATACTGCCTAGTAGTCTCCAATAATACCAATATATATTTCCCTAGATTTTAATTTAATTGTTTACTACTCCAAACAAGGGTTGTAAAAACGTGTTTGTGTGTATAAAAAGCTCGGTGCGCCGTTAAGTAAGTAGGTTTCGCCACTCGCAAAGGCTAGTCAGTAATCGTTTCCCACCACACACAGGAACGGTCTCCATCAGGGAATAAGCCTCACGTTCCCAAATACCCCAGTATCGATCAAAAATTGAGGTGTTTGTTCTGTTAAGTGGACACTTGTATACAAACGTTTTCGGCGCCCACATTACGATGTTATCGTGAACCGGGTGAAACGTGCTGAACTTTGAACAGGGAACTTTCGGTAACAATATAGGTAAAGAATTTTGATTTAAACTAGTTTATACTTTGATAGAAAAGTAGGACTGTTAGCTACAGTAGGCCTTTGTATGCACGATTGTAGCTTGTGACTAAGTAATAACAGCCACACGGATCGATCGACCAGGTTAAGCTACGCTTGCCGCGGTTGGTCCGTGGATGGGTGACCATCTTTACATATCAAGACCCCTCCGTGCCTCGGAAAGCACGTCAAGCCGTTGGCCCCGGCTGTCATTCGTGTATCTTTGACAGTCGTTACGGGTCGTCAGAAGCCCGAAAGTCTGACAACCAGTCTTACCAAGGGGTATCGTATTACCCAGTAACTGGGTTGTGGAGTTCAAATAGGCAGTCGCTCCATGTAAAATACTGGTATTCAGCTGCATCTGGTTAGACTGGAAGCCGACCCCAGCACAGTTGGGAAAAGGCAGGCAGATAATGAATACCTAATCACAGGCATTTCTGACCCTGTGGCTGCTATCATTACCTACCTATTGTTTCAATCATCAGCGTCATAATTATAACGCGATCTCCTTCTCTCATATCGACATGAACAACAAGCAATCAATGTCGTGCTAAAAACATATGACAGTCAGCCGAGGTGTCACCTTGTCCGGATACACAAAAAGTATGTACCATTAAATATAGCCATTCATTCATAGGTACTATTTAAATGCACGCCCGATATTAAAATTACATATGAGCTATAAACGTTTCAAAACTAATTTAGAAATATCCGTATGGCTGCTCGAGCGCGCCCAAAAAAGCGAGTAGGTTGCCGACCCGATTACGATAAACAATCAACCACTAACAAAAAACTGACAGATAATATTCTTCTTCTTATAACTTCAAGCGCATAAGCAGGATATATAGTTTTAAAAAGTCAGTTAAGAACATTTTCGAAAAATTGTGTTACAGTAAAATTCGATCGATTTTAAAATTTCCATAGAAACAGAGATTTCCAATTACCCTTTTTTAAATAAAACATTTCGAAAATGTTCATAACTAACTTTTTAGACCTATGCATGCATCCTGCTTATGCGTATGAAGTTTCATTAAAATCGGTTTATTCATTTCGAAAAACAAGGACTTGAAAGTTTTTATGAAATGCCGTAAGTACGTCGTAATCGCTCTTAAAACTGGTTTAGATAACATTACAGAACATGGCGCTTAAAATCACGCTTAGTTTACATGAAAACTAGTTTGGCAGCTCAAGATTCCTTCCGTATGTTCCTTGTCTCGTAAAACAGCAATATATTATTTAGGTACTGTAGTTTATTTAGTCTTCATCTTTTCTACGGTACATCTATATTTTATTGCTTGGACCCAGTAGCTGGCGACGTTGATTGCCGATAGCGTTAGTGCAGGTGAACGGACATATGGGCGGTACTCCAGCAGATGGGACATAGTCTGTTTAGGAGCACCGCCCTCGCACTGGGTGTTGGGTGAATCGATAGTAACCTACTTCACCAGATCATGTCTGTAGCGGCCTGCTTGGATACCCAATCGATTCACTACTTAAAATAAGTGTCGAGCAGTGGTGGCCCAGTGGTAACGGCCCTGACTTACGCAGGCACTTTACTTTGTGTAAATTATTTCAACACCACTACTCTCAAAACATCGTGAGGAAACCGACATGTCGTAGAACTGAAAATTCGAAGACATGTGACATCTACCAACAACATTATAGGCTAATTATGTTAAAAGTGTCT
This sequence comes from Fissipunctia ypsillon, assembly GCA_947568875.1. NCBI lineage: Eukaryota > Metazoa > Arthropoda > Insecta > Lepidoptera > Noctuidae > Fissipunctia > Fissipunctia ypsillon. The sequence goes on from OX387649.1 coordinate 23,097,717, forward strand.
ATCAAAAGTGGTGCCACACTAAGCCCTACATTGTCCTCTAAACAAGGTATTTCGAAAGAAGGATTAGCATTGCATATTGCATGGCAACGACCTTCTACGTTCTGCCAAGTTTCAGCTATATGCCATACATATGCATGGTTTTGTAAAAAATCTGTCACGATGTGGATGCTACAGATTATCTTGGACAGCTGATGAACCTTGGACAAGCTGCTCAGACAGGTAAAGTTATGTAAAGAAGCTTGCATTAATTGCATACCACCTTAACTAAATGTATTTCATATTTTGTAAGTGTGAGGAGTTCCCAATACTCCAAATTTTGAAACTTGGAAATTTATAATTGGCGAAATATGGGTGTACTAATTCACCTCTGCGAATCCCTTCGTGGATATGGGCGTGATGTTATTTTATGTCTTTATTATACATACCTATTTTCTATAAATGACTCTAAATCGTTGAAAAATTGAAAGCTTTCAGATCAACCTCACGTATAATCTAGTTATGTCCACAGAGCGGGATGGCTATTAAAAACTCATTCCCTTGTCTCTAAAGAGGTTTCTTTTTCTATCTTTTTTCATTGCTCGACATTTGAAATGTTTAGTTCTTTACCCGATATTCGCGTTTGACGAGCTTCGTGATTTTTCGATAGTAAGTCATGCAAGAATTTCTATTTCGGAGTCTCGATCAAAGAGCTAGCACTAAAGCTGATACCTGTCTGATACTTCACCTTTTGTTCATAAGGAAAAAAAATAATTAGTGAATCAATTCAACGATGTTTTATTTCGGCATTTGGCATCTTTCACTTGCACTCCGAATGATCGATAATGAAATGAAATGAGCAGATGAACGTTCATTTCTATGTAATTTTGTCGTGTGAACGTGGAATGACCTTCACTCTAGTGAAGCGTCTGATATCAGCTTTACGGATCACGATGTTCGTCCTTTCAGTGAGAAACAAAGAATCCAACCAATCAATAATCAATCCAACAATTTTCTTCTGTCTTTCCGTTGACCTTTTCAATTCCAAAAATATAATCCAATCCAAGTCTATAAATAAACCTGAAAACATCGACATAACAATTGTCTACGTTAAATAGAAAGGGCACGCAGCACGCCACACAACAGATGAGATCGATCTGAAACGTGTCTCGCGAAGGGGCCGAATCACAGCGGGGTGTCACGTGGCAGTGGGGGTCACGTGATATTGACAGTTGAAGAAACTAATGCAGCTGTAGGAATTGTGATAGTCAATGTTTGAAGAGATGGGGGTTTTAATATTGATCTGTAGTTGTAACAGTGTTTCGGAAGGGATAAATTGTTGTCTTTCTTCTCATCTCGATTTCAAACTGTCAGTATGCGGCCATTAAGAAGGCATGTGAGGTCGGCTTTGTAAAGCGCCATCTCTTAAACTTACAGGTACACTAGCTGTGCCCCGCGACTTCGTTCGCGTGGAAGTCGTAAGATACTCAATTATACTAAAATAAGAGCCACATTTTAATAAAACTCCCTCGTCGATGCATCGCTCGCCTTCTTTCTGACTTTTTCTTTTTGCTTGGCTCCTAAGAGTCGTAGCGTTATGTTAAATAGCCTATAACCATCCTCGAGAATATACAAAAAGAATTTTTCAAACCCGACTTATTTTTTTTACCGCGGAACCCTAATTATTTTTCTAAAATAAAAACCTTAGTTACTCCTTAAAACATCAGCTATCTGCCAGTAATAGTCCCGTCAAAATTTCGGAGATTAGCCGGAACAAACAGACAGACAGATTGACAAAATTTATTTTTGTTGTAAGTACCGTATATACTTTCATATGCATTTAGTTAAAAGCTGTTATTTTGACATTACAAACACACACTTCAATTTTATTTATTGTATACCTAGATGTGTGACAGTTTGTGCCTACAGTTCATCTACCTACTTTACTGCAGGTACTGTAGGTTCTGCGTGTAGGCGTCGCTCTCGTCTCGCCATCTACGTCTATGTGTTTAGATAGACAGTAGGCAACTCTAAAAGATTCGTGCTTAAACTAGTATCCACGAGCGACTATTCAAGTACATCTGACCCACCTTTCTAATATTTCCATCATTCCTAAATTTTGAACGAGAGAAGATCAAGGGGTGGCTAGTGAGTAATAGAAGGTAGACGTCCAGTGCTAAAATTTAATCACCAATGAGCGCTAAATACATTACAGAGGTTTGAGTTAATGACCATGATTGGCAATGGTGATGAAAGATAATGATTAAAACGACGTCCAGCGAATGCGGTTACATAGCCATACAAATTACCTGAACGGAGACAAATCAGAAACCTGTTCCAAAACAAAGTTGCAACTTTATTACAGCAATAAACGAAAACAAGATGCAATATTATTCTAATCGATATCCAGCTGAATAACGTTAACCTACCCTGCTCCTCACTTCGGTACAAAATATTACTAAGACGAGGGCAGTTCATCGAACCATCGGAGATTCTCTTAAGTTGGCCGATGTTTTCGCAGTGTGCGTGCAATGTAGGTAGATAAATTGAGTATGTGCCATAAAGCTCGATTTACACGGTGCAAGTTTACTGCCTGTGGCATACCGTAAAATTGTTGCACAATACGGGCAAGTTAGTTGCCGTTCTAAACTGGTATAAGTGTAAACAGCGCGTACAATAAAATCGCATTCAATTCTGGCATGAAAATGTTCTATCATTCAAGCGAGCGAAACAAGACGTTTAATAAAACCGAGTGAAAGATTTGGCAGCGCAAATAGGGGTGATACTTGAATCAACTTTACAAAGACGTGCAACTCTGTGTTTAGACGAGGCAAAACTCGCATGCAATAATCGCCTTGTAATTTTATTGCCTTGGTGTAAGTCTCATGCAATGTTATGAAATGGCAAAACTTGCATTCAATTATAGTACGGTATGCTATTTTATGGAAATCGCACGCGTATGCAATTCTTGAACGGCAATAAAATTGGACGTGCTTTAAAGCCTGCGATTATTGCTCTTGAACGTTCCAGAAACTTGCACCGTGTAAATGGAGATTTATGCCGCCAATATTTGGGCCAATAGGCTCATCGGGATAACTTGAAGCTGGTTTGTTTATAAGTTGGCTGAACTCATTCAGCACAAATGTTGGTAAAATGGCAACAACACATTGAGTTCGTTGACCGGATATGCGGGCGGTAATAACCTCCCGGAGCGTAGTGAGGGGATATTAGTCGATGGAAAATCGTTTTATCGGTAATTAATTTCATTTAGTTGTCATCCGTCTTGTCAACAAGGTTTTCGTCTTATTTCTTAGGAAGAAAATAACAATCTCATGCAGTCGGAGGCATCTTCTTAAATTTAACATTAAAGACCTATTGCCTCCGAATGCATGAGATTGTTTGGAGACAAAATAAATCTTGTTTCCAACTTTTTTAAAGTTCACTTTTTACGCAGTCGGGTTTTTAGATTTTTTAAATATTTTTTTTTTATTTTACACTTTTCAATAAAGATTATTTTTCTCTCACTGAATTGAAGTAACGCTTTAGGTAAATGTCGTTAATACAATACCCATTTATAATCGGGTGATAACGGCCTCTTACTCACTCACTCCAAAAGTTTGGTATTGTTTTTGTATCATTTCTCATTCTAAATTACATTTAAACATATAATTTGTACCTACATATTTATGTAATCAACTTTTAAAACCCCACTCGATAGGTCTGAGAGAATTTTTTTTTTCGAAAACACATTTTGGCGCCAAGTCCTCCATTTTGATTTTTATAATTTTAATAGGTTTACATACCCAGTGACTCGCGAACACAAAGACGAATCTAACGACATATCATTCATCAAAATCGGTTCAGCCGTTTAGTAGTTACGAGGGAGCATAGGGGCGGACATACAAACATACTGGTCAAACACATAACCCTCCTTTTTTGGCTACGAAGTCAACGTCACTAAACCTTATAATAGTTATAATATTACAGTTAAGGTCGGATGCGCTTTGCTTCAGTTTCAACCACTAAACAGAACTTTAAATGTCTTTGACGTAAATGAATGTTGTGTTGGTATTATGTACCAACAACTACATAAAGATATTATTATTATGTTGTATCTCTTTGATAAAATCTGATTTATTCATGTGAGTTTTTAAGGAATACAACACCTTTCAAATAGAGAAGTTCACTGCACTTGTTCACTGAATGTTTTTTTTTAAGACCCTTTGATCCTCTCTTTAAGATCTTTACTATCATTGTCATTCCCTTGCCACTATCTCAATTTATTAGGAGTCGGCGCAACACGATTTTTTCTTCCATACTTCTCTATTAATCGTCATCCCGGTAGTCATCCCCTTTCTAGCCGTATCATCTTCCACACAGTCCATCCATCGTTTTTTTGGTCTTCCCCTACTCTTATAGCGACCCACATTCATACTCAAAACTTTCGTCAGGACATTTTTCTCCGGAGAAAAGTCACCAAGAGACATGAAATCTTATGCGAGAATTATAAAGCTTGTACAAAAACTTCAAAAAAAATTTTTCATTATAGTATGCTAATTGCTTATTCCAAAGAACATGCAGCTGACATTTCTAAATGTCAAAAAAGGTTTTGTCAACCTAGGAGTGGTCGAGATATCCAATTAGAGAATGATAATTTATTATGATTTTAATTTTAATTACAACCGCAAGTACGGAATAAGGCTAATTTCAAGGAACCTATTCATTATTTTAAGGTATTTAGAGCTAGATTTAACAGACATTTTGTATCAATTACTGTATCCTGACAAATTCCACATACTTTTGTTGGTGTGGTCAATGAATATATCCGAAAATGGACTGAGTTCTTATATCTAACTGCTTCATTAACGAGTCTTAGAGTAATCGGGAAAATGTCGGTGTCCGCTTCTCTTCCTACGGATGTTTAATTAAAAGATAATATTTGGTATATTACCATAAGTTATAAGCGCTAAAAGCCTATGTAATTAAAAGGCTGGAACACCAAAACTGCCTGTAACTTTAACGTAACAAATACTGACAAATAATAACATTGTTATCGATCCTTTTTCTTATAGGAATCAATACCTTATCTAAACCTTAGTTAGGGTCTTGATTAGAAAACCTACCTACTAAAAATATCAGAAGTCGAAAATCTTCTCACAAAAGTCTCCTCTCCAGCCACTTAGCACAACATTTTAGATAACTTGTTGCCCTTTCTCAAATTTCCACCCTGTATAATCCAAAAGGCAAGACTAATTACGCTCTTTGACGCATCACAAATCACAAGTTTTCATACCAAAGGATCCAAGATTTAATCCAATATTTCAACTAAGTAGGTATACTCTACTATTTAATTCAGCTTAATAAACCTATTTAGTTAGTTAATCAGCGTCTTTCATCTGCGTATAATAATTTAATTAATTATTCAGTAGGTATTACGCGAAATGCAATTATGAGACTAAATGGCGACGGCGCGAATATAATTAGAAAAATGTTTTCTTTATATCACGCCTCTGATAATAATAATCTGGAAGCTAAACACGTTTCTGTTACACGTGGGTTTTAATTCTTTTAGAAATAGTTTAAGTTTTGTGTTATTTTGTCTTGGAAAAGAATTATCTTTGATAGGTCTCCAGTGAATTACACACTATCAAAACAGCCGGAGAATCTCTAACGTACGAGTGAACAGGTAAGGCGGCATCGCTGTCAAACATATCATCGCTTACAAGTGATATAGTGGTTAAATGTGAGCATTTTTGTAAAAAATTAAGATACCTTCTAATGTTAGAAATTCATTAATCTCTATGGTGATTTCGAGTTGGGCCCTTTTTCAATTAATTTTGTACTCAACGTCTCGGAACCATAAGGACCCAATCACAGATTACTGAAACCCAATCGACTGAACTATGTCAGATTTGTTTATCTACTCCCAAACCTCGAATTAACAATGAATCATAATTTGGCAAAGATTAAACTTAACAGCCTTTTTATCATATTACCAGTGTGGGGATTGTTAGCTGTAATAGTTCATTACTTAAAGCGCCTGCTACACAGTCACCAATCGCGTCTCCGACAGAGCTGACATTCTTTGGCGACCGACAGAGCTGTTTCAATGTTTGGTCGTAAACCACCATCTACACGGTTGTAAACCACCAAGGTCACCTATGTCGAGACGCGGTTGGCGACCGTCTAGCAGCCACTTAACTCCGGTTGATAATAAGTAGAATTTTTCTTTATCATTTGCATTATTTTTCCTCGTAAAAGCGAGCACCAAGCGGTCTTTATCTTAATGCAGTTTACACAACACAGCTTGAAATTATATTTAAAGAACAGAAGTAAACCAAGATAATACTTATTTAAATCCAGAAAGAACTGAGCTTAAGTAAGTAATTAACATTTGCTGCGAGCGTAGAGAAATGGAGACGTGAATTTTATATTTACTTATTAAAGTTAGAGAATGGTATTCCTATCTGTTGAGAAAGGTCACCCTACAATACCAAGGAATTTGTCCATCCGTTTCTAAACTAAACAGACAAAATTTCGATGTATGTCTTGAAAAGCTTTTGGATACTTTATATGCATGTACTTTATGTCATAGTTTTTTTTTTTTTTTCTTAATGTGTGTTTTGTTTGTGCAGAATAAACAATTTTTCTTTATTTCTTTCTTAGTTTCCGGTTTCTTTTCAGAAAACAGCAATCGTGCATAGATACAGAAATAACAACGGTTGTAGTAATTCTCAAGACGACCACTTCATAATATTCAAATACAGGGTGTAAGGGCCCTCCACAGACTGATGGGGTGAATTCGGTATATCCTACTAAGATGACCGGTACATGATATTATTTCAGGAACGTTATGGGAATCCAATAAACCTGATTTGTTTTATTACCTCACACGCAATGTATCGTTACCGTGGCAAAACGCGCGTAGCGAACGGCAGCGCAGCGAGCCTTCTTCGACCGCCGAGTATTTCAACATCCATTACTGATTTTTTTATTTTAACTGTTTTGTTTACATAAATGGAGCGCTGCCTACAGATAATGTACTTTTACATTGAAATAAAGGAATAGTAACTGAATATATGATTTAAAAAAATCCTGAGAATATTTCCGACGGAATATGATTCAAAATAAACTCAAACTCAAAGCATTTATTTCAATTAAACCAATTACAGGCACTTTTGAATTGTCAAAGAGTCGGTCAGTTAGTCAGAAAATAAGGAGCTGAATGCACGCTGCGCTGTTAGATTGCGGAGGGCTGTCCCTTACACCCTGTATACTGGAAGCCGAGCTTTTTCCCAACTATGCTGGGGTCGGCTTCCAGTCTAACCAGATGCGGCTGAAACAATTAGGTATATTTGAATATTTTCATTATAATTATAATCAAATTCATAAACATCTTATGTTAGAACTAGCTGTGCCCCGCGACTTCATTCGCGTAGAGGTCGTAACAATATACTAAAATAACAGCCACATTTTAATAAAACTCTCTCAACCCCCGACCCGCCGCATTGCATCGCCCGCCCGCGCTATTACTTCGTTTTCGCTTAACGTTCCTTCTGACTTTTTTCTTTTTGCTCGGCTTGTGAGGATCGTAGTGTGATGTCAAATAGCCTATAACCATCCACGAGAATTGGGCTACTAAATTCAAAAAGAATTTTGCAAAACCGATCGGTAGTTCCAGAGATTAGCGTTTTATTTTTTTTGCGCGGAACCCTAATTTTTTTCTAAAATAAAAATAGCCTAAAAAAGAAAGTAAAAAGTAAAAGTAGCTTAGTTACACCTTGTAACATCTTCTATCTGCCAGTGAAAGACCCGTCAAAATCAGCCTAGCCGTTTCGGAGATTAGCCGCACAAACAGACAGACAGACAAAAAGTTTGAAAATAGTTTTTTTGTTATAAGTACCGTATATACTTTCATAAGCATTTAGTAAAAAACTGTTATTTTGACATTAGACATAGACACTTTAATTTTATTTATTTGTTTATAGATAAGCCATTTCACCGTTGCATAAAAAGCCATGACATTAATAACGTCACACATATTTGTATTATCTACGTAACTCAATATTATCGATACAGTGGCCCAACACTAAACACTTGATTGAAAAACATCGCAGTGGGAAGAAACATTATGAAATAAGATGCAAAAATACCAGTCTGTACAACAGCACACAAAACTGTTATATTTATTAAATGTTTCTCTCACATACAAATAATTACAAAACTACACACATACATATACATCATCTGCCGAGCCTTTTCCCAACTATATTGGGGTCGGCTTCCAGCCAAATCGGATGCAGCTGAATACCAGTATTATACATGGAGCGACTGCCTATCTGACCTCCACAACCCAGTTACTGGGTAATACGATACCCCTTGGTAAGACTGGTTGTCAGACTTTCGGGCTTCTGACGACCCGTAACGACTGTCAATGATACACGACTGACAGCCGGGACCAACGGCTTAACGTGCTTTCCGAGGCACGGAGGGGTCTCGGTATGTAAAGATGGTCACCCATCCCACACATATACATATATATTATTTATCTTTTCGTTAGGCTACATTAGAACCCTAACTTAACTTTTGAGCAAATGTGCTGGTTACAAACACGAGGTTATGGAATTAAACTGTTTGCATAAAATATCGCAAAAATAGGCACATAATACAAATTGGTAGAAAGTATTTCACTAAAAGCAGTCGTCAATTTCTTATCACAGAGACATTTTTTTCTGAACCTTCTGTATATTTCTTTCATGGCAACAATTACCTCTCAATGACGTCACATAATCACATTGCAATAACAATTTGCGTCCACGCATCTCTTGTTTTGCCCCGGTTATTGATGAACTTGTTACAAAAAATTAGTCTGCGATGATTTATTACAGATTGAAATGTAATACACGTGTAGGTATAAAAACAGTGGATAGTAATTATGTTGCTGTTCGCTTCTAAGATTACGGTGGTCTAGATTGCGTGTAATGCGTAAGAGTTTGATTCCTGTAAACGCATCTTTCTCCATATTAAGTGAGCACTTGGTCATTCTGTGCATGTTGATCGCGCTGCGGTCGAGGTGTGTTTTTAATACGCCTTCGGTGCAGTTTTAGTGCGATCTAAGTACATTTAGGTCAGTTTGAGTACAATTGTAGTGCGCTTTTGGTTCATTTTTAGTGTGTGTATTGTTTTTTATATATCTCGGGCCCTTGGGGTCCCGGACCTTTAGAAGGCGTACGAGGGGCCGCAGCCAACTCGCAGAGGCCCCTTAGACAATTTTAAATGATGAGGAGGCACCAACCGACGATTATCACTGTATGCAGTATGCAAGTGCACCCAAGGACAACCCCCGGTTAGTGTAAGACTATTGCAGGATATGAAAACAAAGATATTGACTACGGGTTTGAATGGCTAAAGTGGACTGGTTACTTAGAACTACGGAAGGACTATGGACCAATCAATCTGACCAATGTTTTATAAATACACGGATAAAATGGCAGGGCGTGACTTGCACACCCAATAATAGGCCCCCGAAAATGGTCGCTAGCACATAGTGTCGTAGTAAAAAGGGGTCAACATGTCCTGAGGTGCTAATGAGGAGTGGAGAGGTATTCCACGGCTATCAGGACAATCCCGGAAGTACGGTCTAGATCCCTACCAGCATCTTATTGGAAAACTTCCTTCCTCCGAGCACGTTTGCTCTTGCGAATCTCCACTCAAACCGGCCAGTGAAGGCAAGAAAGAGGTGGGAGCCCTGTTCCTCGTCAGTGTTCACTCCAACCGACCGATGAATTATATTTTTATAGAGCGCGTGAGTGTTGTATTTTATTTTTATTCCGAAATAAAACGAATGCAAGCAAATACCCGCTTTCTGCAAACGACAATCTTCCAAGATTTTCCTTAAACAATTTTTCTATTTAAATAACGCAAGCCAAGTTCTAAGCATCCACGTCAAAATCTGCATTTACAAAGCAATCTTGAACTTAGAAACGTAATTTCAGTACGAAACAAATCCAGCTGGAATCCATCTTTTCACGAGGGATTTTCCTTTATTACTATTATTATGATTCAATTCGTGGAGCGAGCGCGAAATGCAAATGGTTTAGAACAACGAAACGGAATACAGGCCCCACGGGATCTTCTCTCGCGTCATTAAGGCGTTTTATGTAGTGGCGACTTTGCGACCTAAGGAACGCTATCCTAAGACTGCGTTGCCGCCACATAGCGTCCGCAATTTACCGTCGAATGACGTCACTGAAACGTTGTAAGTTGGTGTGTTTCCCTAGAGAGCAGTTTTTGACTGCGTAAAGTTAAACCCCGCTGCCATCATTGTCATAGCCGTCACTGCGGCCGGTATTTGGCTGTCGTAACGTTTCACACGTTTCACTCGAAGTGAAACGTCTGAACACAAAATGAATCAAAAGTGAAAATTAATTTATTATGGAACTTATCCAACGATGTTTCACTCAGCATCATTCACTCACCCACAGAATGATCGAAGAATGAAATTAAAGAAGCAAATGAACGTTCATTCCTGTGCAATGTTGTCGGTGTCATGTGACGTGGAATGAAGTAAAAATGAACATTACCTCGAGTGAAGCGTCTGATATCAACTGTAGTAGTACGTAGTACGTAGCAGTGTTGCGATTTTCGTCTCACCAGTTAGTGCGTTAAGCACGGCTGCCATGTTGCTTGAAAAAAGTCTTACAATCAAGAAAAGAGATGACAGAACTCGTTACGTTAATCTACCACACCTGGATCACGCCATTTCTAATCATAATCACAAATTACATAAATAAACTAGACTCAAAACAACTTCAAGCAGTGCTAACATAATATGAAAAGTTAGCAGAAGCAAACTCAAATATTACCACAACATACAAAATCCCTTATTTTACATTTAACGTGCAACTGAACCCGGCAACATGTCGCATAGTCGCGGTTGTGTAGCCGGCCTAAGCCCCATATTAGCACAGACTGAAACAAAGCGGGGCTTACACGTAATGGTAGTTAATGAATCTTTCACTGAATTATGTATGCCGTGTGTCCTCGCCTTATTTGTAGAATTTACACTTTATTATTGTTGCTGACTTTATGTGTGATATCTGATATGATGTGAACTAGTTGTTAGGGACTGGATTTCTACTTAAAATAATGGGCTGTTTCACCCGATTGCCCCAGAAGGAGGGTAATGTTTTTCGAGAGTATGTATGTATGTATGACTATTTCTATGTTCTATGTTAGAGATTTGGTTTCTGCACTTAGTCCTTCAAGTGAACCATTGTGCGTGAGCCATGGCGGCCGTGTCGGTGGCTATTCCAACCAGCCCACCTCCCTCCAGAAGTTGATTACGTCTCCTGGTCTGTTTAGAACATCTGTGTACGATCTGAGTGCCCCGAGGGTTTCTGTTCTAATCTGGGTGACGCCTGTGCATTCAAAGAGCACATGCGCAACGGTTTCCTCAGCCTCCATGCATGCCCTGCAAAGAGAACTGTCCGTAATGCCTATTGTGTGGAAGTGTTTGTTTAGCGAGCAGTGTCCCGTGATGGTCCCCGTCATCAGGCACAGGCCGTTTCTGTCCAGGCGTAATAAGCGCCATGTTTGTCCTTTGGCAGGCTCTGTAGCCTAAACGGCTTGATAGATTTTAACATTTATGAGGTGTCGTTAGATTCGTCTTAATTATGGGAGTGACATAGGCAATATACAAGGTGTAATTTTAAACAGTGTTAATCTCTTAAGGGGTCATTGTACTCATCATTATGAACAATTTTTACTATGGGACCAAACCCAAAATCGCAATCTTTGTCTCCATTTAAAAAATTACCTGTAGGTAAACTGATTTCAAGACAATCGGTTGAGGTGAAAATTTAATTTATCTCAAATAATAAAACTGAAAAAATAAAACTGGCCAAGTGCATGTCGGACCACGCACAATGAAGGGTTCCGTAGTTGGGATGATAAAAACAAAGCTACCATTTTAGTTGAAAAACATGTTCTCCTACACATCGATATACGTCACGGTCAATTCTCCAACTGCAAATCTAAGTTTGTAATCGCAAAAAAAATGTTTTTTTTTATGTGATAAAACTACAAATTATTGATTTTCGGACTTTTTTTCTTTACTTGTGCTGCGAGGCCTTGCTTCTTGCCAAATTTCATTATTCTAGGTCAACGGGAAGTACCAACGGGGTAGTAACGGGGTTTTGATTTATTTGCGAGTATCAAAATATGTCGCAGGACGTATTTTTTCGTTGCGTTGATTTAGAAGCTTGACTTTTTTAGAGCTCCAAGGGACCATAGACCTACGTATTTGATATTAATTTCAAGTTGTTCCTCCACGCGTTCCTGTGAAAAAGGGTCTTGACAGACTGACAGACAGACGGACAACGAAGTGATCCTATAAGGGTTCCGTTTTATCCTTCTGAGGTACGGAACCCTAAAAGCAAATAAAATCAACACACAATTTTTTGGAATATATTGCGGATTGTAAAGATAGTGTCATAGATATTCATGGGTCATGTGGGAAATCATTGTAAATTTATTATTATTTTTAAATTTTTGGGTCCTTTTATTCGCAAAAATAAGTATACTTTCCTTCTTTTGAATGTCAAAACACCGAAATATACGTCACCTTCTACACCCTTCTATTGTGTGTGTACATTCCCGAATCCATGTTTAAGTTTCAGTTTCCACGTAATGCCTGAACACACTGGAAACTATGTAGACGTAAGATGCGGTAACTTTACATATTCCATTTTATAGTTACCCAAGATCCCGAGCTCTGTGCGACAAACTACAAATTAGTTTGTGCTGCTCTGCTATTTTAAAAAAACAAAACTAATTTACTTCGACATGAAATGCTTGACAATTCATTGTGTAACTTGTTTTGAGTATCAAATAATAAGTTTTTTTTTTAGTTTACAACTAAACTAATCAAAGAACCGTGTATTTGTTATTTTATTGCAGCAAAGGTTTTGAATATGTTTTTAGTAAACTCAATCATTTTTAAGCACCTGTGATCCCATATTTATATTTAAGTTTGAGTTTAATAGAGTACCGAACGTTATCTTAAGTTATTTATGGAAAGAATGAAACGTGAAACATTTTTACAAACAGAAAAGTGTTTTACTAATGAAGTTGCGTCGAATTATTACACTACATACAGGGTGTAAGGGACAGCCCTCCACAGTTTGATGGGGTGAAATCAGTATACCATACTAAGATGACCGGTACATGACATTATTTCAGGAACGTTATGGGAAACCAATAATCCTGATTTGTTTTATTACCTCACACGCAATGTATCGTTACCGTGGCAAAACACGCGTAGCGAACGGCAGCGCAGCGAGCCTTCGGCCGCCGAGTATTTCAACATCCATTGCTGATTTTTTTTTTATTTTAGCTGTTTTATTTACATAAATGGAGTGCTGCGTACAGAGAATGTAACTTTAAATTGAAATAAAATAATAGTAACAGAAAAAACGATAAAAAAATGAAAATTTTCTTGAGAAATTTTCTGGTTGATGATATGATTTAAAATAAGGAGCTGAATCCACCCTGTTAGTTTATGGAGAGCCCTTACACCCTGTATTTCCATGTGTCCAGAAAATTTAAGGATCAGAAGAAAAACAAGGTCTTTTATGATGCAGATCAGTGAGAGCTGTCACGGCAAGTAAAATCTAACAACTTCAATTTCCTATTGCAGTAGGCACAATAACTGTTAATACAGGAAGGCTTAGGGCAATTATAATAAAGGCGTTTATAATTATTACAACACACCCATTACTATTAAAACTCACATTATTGTAATTGGCGCCCAACCCTACCATTAAAAAGTACGTTTCATTGCCTCACCTGTCATTTCAATTCAAAGGCCCATCAACCTTATTCTGAGGTTATAATTACCATGTTATCAGTAGGATATTAGACTGGTTGTCACTGATAACGGTTTAATGATACCTGTACGAAGTAGGTTTGAGTGACGCGGTATTGGAGTAATGTTGTAACTTGGAAAGTTAGTCGACTTTATGTGATTACTAGCTATGCCCCGCGACTTCGTTCGCGTGGAAGTCGTCAGATACACAATATACTCGTACTAAAATAACAGCCACATTTTAATAAAGCTCCTAATGATCGTAGCGTGATGTTAAATAGCCTATAACTGTTTTAGACAATTGGGCTACCAAAATTGCAAAAAGATTTTTTTTTAATCCGACTTTTTATTGACAATTTCATGGGTTTTAATTTTTTTGCGCGGAACCCTAATTATTTTTATAAAATAAAAGTAGCCTGTTACTCCCCTTAACATCAAGCATCAAGCTATGGATTTCCAGTATAAGCTGACCTCTCATTGCACGGAAATCCTACACAATGCGAGATCAGCTTAAACTGGAAATTTATAATCATAAACATTTATTTGCAATAAGTATTGGTACAGAGCGTTCGTCTTAAATTCAGTAATTAAGTTCCTAATACATAGTCAGATATTTGACATGCAAAACAGTACAATGTATACATATAGTGCTAATATAAAATACCACAGGTACTCTAACCTATATATTTACGTCCAATGGCATGCTTTAAATGCTAGTTTATATTATTATTAATTAATTTTACAATACATTCATTAATAATTATCATCGCATTCATGTCAAGCTGATTATTTAACATTATTTGTAAATTCATTTACAGAATAAAATCTTTTTTCCAGCAGCAATAATTTTAACTTTATAAAAAATAAATTGTTAGGTAAATCTTTCTAGCTTGTATGAATCTGTGTGTACAAAGCTAAATAAAAACATATTTCTAAAGAAAAACATACATGCATATTAATCATTTTCCCACGTTATATTTCTTTATGTACAGGCTATAAAAGTGTTATAAGTTGTTCAAATAATACTATAAATCACTATGCGCCGATAATATACTGTACATAAGTTTTTATAAAGAAAACATTGTTCGGTGTTGTTGTTCGATGTGCGTGTGAAAAAGGTATAACAGGGGACCAACCACCACCTCTTAAAGCAGTATTATTTTAATTACTTCAGTGTGAGAGAGAGATGGAGCTGTACAGGACGTCTAACTCCATCTCTTTCCCACACTGAAGTAAGATTACAATAGTACTGCTTTAAGAGGTGGTGGTCTAGCTCCTGAACTTGTTACGGTAGGTACGTACTGAATCAATGATATCGTGAGTAAAGTTTATATACCTGTAATTGAATGAAAAGTTAACATAAACACTGAAAATACTCTCGCGTTTCGTGAAAAGTTGATAATTTTGTGTTTAAACCGTAGGAGCAACTTTTAACTTAGTTTTTAAGTAGTAACTTTCTGGTTTAGAACATAACATAACATCACGCCTGTAATCGCTGAAAGGTTAGGCAGAAGTGCACCTATAGCCTATAGTACACCCACATTTCGACAGTTTCTGTTGTGTTTTATTAATTTTTTTTAGATAAAAATGTTTTTTTCAAAACTTCATCAATGTTTCATAGCTATAATATACAGGGTGTAAGGGACAGCCCTTCGCAAACTAACAGGGTGCATTCAGCTCCTTATTCTGAATCATATTCAACCGAAAATATTTTCAGGAAAATTTTATTTTTTTTATCGTGTTTTCGGTTACTATTCCTTTATTTCAATGTAAAATTACATTCTATGTACGCAGCACTACATTTATGTAAATAAAACAGCTAAAATAATAAAAAATCAGCAATGGATGTTGAAATACTCGGCGACCGAAGACTCGCCGCGCTGCCGTTCACTACGCGCGTTTTTCACACGGTAACGGTACATTGCGTGTGAGATAATAAAACAGATTTATTGGATTCCCATAACGTTCCTGAAATAATTTCATGTACCGGTCATCTTAGTATGATATACTGAATTCACCCCATCAGTCAGCGGAGGGCTGTCCCTTACACCCTGTATAACTTCATGCTATTTTTATAGGTATGTGGGTACTTCTAAGTCAAATTCAAATGCAAAAGTATCACAGCTTTGGAAAAGCCCTGTAAAACTGGAAACAGATCCTTTCATCCGAGGACCCTGTAAATGACGAATATAAATTCGTATCGGATACCGTTGAGACACGACACCCGAATAGCGGTTCAGACTGGTGACTGGACTAGGGTTGGCACTGTGGTAAAAATATCAAATATTCAGGAGTTTCTGTGAGTGACAATGCACGTGGACCTACCTCTCCCATTCAGCAATAAAGCTTACTGACTACCTAATATTTTCATCAGCAAAACTAATGAAGTGAAAAACGGCATCTTATCTTATGTGAACAGAGATAAAGCAGTGGTGGCTCAGTGGTAACGGCCGCGACTTACGAGTCATGGTCGTGGGTTCGATCCCAAGCTGGCAATTTACTTTGTGTAAATTACTTCATCACCGCTATTCTCAAAACGCTGAAGGAAAACATCGTGAGGAAACCGGCATGTTCTAGAAACAAAAATTCGAAAACATATGACATCTACCAACCCGCACTGGGTCCGCGTAGTGGATTACGGCCCACTCCCTCTCATCGAGAGGAGGCCTGTTTCCCAGCAGTGGGAACATTATAGGCTAATTATAATAATAAAAAATAATTTATTGCCATATACAGATTATTGAAAAAGAGACCTTGACTCCAGAGCTATATAGGTTAGAGTACCTGTATTTCAGGAGCCAAAAGGAGGAGGATTATGGTATTAAGTCATCAAGAACAGCTGTTTTTTTGGTCCCATCGTAAAAGCTGGTCATAATGATTAGTACAATGACCCCTTACGAAATTGTGAGTTAGTTCCGGGACATGTATAAATCTTGTAAAAAATATTTCTGTGAATAAACAATTTTTCATTTTCCATTAATTTTTTTGTGTGAACCTGCTGGAGAATGTGGCGAGTGAAGCCAAAAACAGAGTTTTACAGAATCTTTTTCTGAAATTACAAACAGATAACGTCGCGTTTAAATGCTGATTGTGTACAAACTAACCAGACACCATCCATTTACTGCCGCAGTCCACAATCGACCTAGACTCTTTCTAACTACGCTAAGGTCGGCTGCAACACAAGCCGTAACTTCTTATTCAAGTAAATAGGTCAAGGAAGCCAGCATTGTCTTGTCCTATTAACCTGACTTTGTTGTTTGCTGTTTCCACCAGGCGGGCAAAAAGGAAAAGCTAGGTAATTCAATTTTGAAGTAGAAAAACAGTCCCAAGTCATAATGGTAAGACGAACGATATTTTTTTATTATTAATTCAAAATGTGTACAATCAACTTAAGAGATAAATGATCAGCAAATAAATTGACAGTTGTAGGTACGATTTAATATTGTTTTTGTAGCGCAATCAAAATCAAAAGTCACTTATTCTAACTAGGCTGAGAATCAACACTTTGAGAAAGTCAAAAATTACATAACACAGTCCCCCAAAACGCCCGCACTTCATCACTTCCTAGTGCTTTTGCTGGGAAGAAGAAGTTTTTAAACATAAATTATTACGTTATGTTATTATTGTGTTATGTTATTGTTGTTGTTGTGTTTATGTAAAAAGTCATTATGTTATTAAACAAAATAACTTTTTAAACAAAAAACATACTCAGGCAAGCAATGCCCATGCTTTGACTACTATGTGCATGCTACTGTTGGCTGTACGTACATTTGTAACATACTGTGTATTTCAAACAATATCATCGGAGTTATTCATGAATTTTCCTATCTTTTTCAATCGTACCAGCCCTAGCAACAATCTATCACATGTCAAATCACGGTGGATTTTTTCAGAAGCGGATTGTCAGCTAAACGGATTGCAAGCCTTCAGAAATATGGCTCCCATGTTTTGTATCGTTTTGTACACAGAGCTACAGAATCAGAGATTTAGTCCAGGTTCGCAAGGACGTAAAAATATCGCGGCGGGGATTTATCGCGCACTGGATTTTTAACTCTGGGTGATTAGCCGAGCATTGAGAATCCAACAGAGTGCATCCCAGCGCGTTTAAAAAAAACACACTGTTGGATTTTCAACTCTCAGCACTAAACAATGCGTTGAAAATACAGTGCGCAAAAAAATAAACACCGCGGGAAAAAAACGACCGTGCGATCTGGACTTAAGGCCCTGTTCGACCAATGCGATTGTACGCTGCAAAAATTAGAAATGTTTGATGTTTGTGTTTGTATCTTGATAAATAGCCGGGCTGAACAACTTTAATTTCCAATTCATCGTAGATTTTCTCGACTATGAGTTTTGGCTAGTGGAAACACATTCGAGAGAACTGTAAGCTTAGTTGTAGGTATTAATACTTATGTAGTTAAACATAATGAGCTAAAAGTAATGCATTCTATGTTATGTACTTAATTATTTCCTCTACAACTCCAAGAGTATCATATAAAAAAACATTAATAACTGTGAACAATAAAGGAACAAAGCACTTTACATGGTGTCTCACACATGACAATCTGTCATCTATCATCTATCAACTGCACGATTATTATTTAGAGCGTTTACGACGTACGGCATTTCATACAAACTTTCAAGTCCTTGTTTATCGAAATTAATTAACCGATTTAAGATAGATAGATATGTAGAATACTCTTTATTATGCACACCATCAATATTACAGATATAAAGTAGACATTTTACAAGGACGGCCTTATCGCTAAGAGCGATCTTTAAAAGACAACCTTTGGATGGGTTCAAAAAATAATGTTACAGCTAAATTCGACCGATTTAAAATTTTCCATAGAAACAGAGATTTCCCATTATGTTTTTTTTTTTAAATAAGACCTTTCGAAAATGTTCTTAACTAACTATCTATGATGATGTTTTGACCTATCTATCCTGCTTATGCTAACGAAATTTCATTAAAATCGGTTCATTCATTTCGAAAAACAATGACTTGAAAGTTTGTATGAAATGCCGTACGTCGTAAACGCTTTTAAGACTGCGGCTTGTAGCATAGGCGGAGCGAGGGGTGATGAGCGTTGAGAGCGAGACGAACTAGCGTGGTATTATGTTGTGTTGCATTGTACTGCATATTGGGCTGGTGTCCGCAAATGGACGTCCACGGCGCGTACTTGAAGGGCGGGTAGGAAAATTAATCATTCGCTCCACCCCAGCTCCTCAAGAAAGGCCACCAGCGCCTTGGTGTTACTGACGATCTCACGGAGAGTACCGGGGTTACTGAAGTATTTGGGGCTGTAGCTAACGTGGTATAGGGGACTAGAGCAATGGTATGAAAATGTAAAGAATTCCTATAGTAGTAGTTGACGCTACTCTATGGCGTCCGTGGTAGCCTACCTACAGATGAGAGAAACGGTTCTCGTCGCCTTATACCTACTGTTTCTGAGGCTAGTTCTAAGTGCAGGCGTATATTTAGTGACGTCAAACTCGCGCTCGCTCCGCCTGTACCTAACTACACAGCTTCATCCATAACTGAATCAAATCACAATTCACACCCAATAAAAAACCAAGATTAAAACCAAAGATAACTACCACAATGCAACCCATCACTCATTATGAGACAACAGAGAAGAAATAAATCGAAACCAATTACTGTCAACCAGATTTATTACAATAAAATTACCGATTGATTCGATAACTAGCGACCATCCTTGTTTTATCGAGTTTTTCTAACAATTTGCGTTTGAACTATAATTATCTACAGCCAGTTATAACGCAAACAAACTGTCTATGATTCGTTTGTTCTAGATTTTTTTTATTGGTGCTATCGTCAAATAGTTTGACTTACAAAATAATATATAAAAAAGAAGATGAATTGCGTTAACGAAGGCCGTGTGTGCTGAAAGCGTGCGTAAAGCTAATTATTTATTGATTACATTTACTGTGAATCATACTAAACAGGATCTGAGAGAAATCCGTGTTGGCAGCGCAATGGTTGACACCTGAGAAATAAACTGAATCTCTACAATAGGGCCATGTGCTATAACACACCAAGACAGGATCCCATGACTAACTGCCGGTGAAAAGCTGAACTGAGATAATATTGCGACCGTTAAATACTTCAAGCACAGAAATGTACAGAGGCGGACTTAATGCCACAGGCATTTTCTACCAGTCAACCTTTGGGTGATGCAGACATAATACGTGTGTGAAAAAGTATGCAAGAAAGTCTACTGTTCCATGTTAGTTTTTAATTAAATTAATATACAACGTATACGTGACAGCATTATGTATTAGTATTGTACCGTTTAAATTAACAATAAATAAATTATCCACATCAGTGTCTCAAGCAGGAAGATCATTGCAGATTTCTACAAAATTTTAACTAGGAACTAAGTATTTTCACGAAATAACACAATCCTAAAATGACAGCTTAGCACGCAAAGAATCATTCAGATTGATCAATCAGTTTACTAACCCAACTTTATCTGTCCAAGCTATTAATAAGAAAATAAAATAAAAATTCTATTTCACATAAACCTACATGAGTACATAAGAAACGTCAGAGCACGCTAGAACGCGGGAACGCTAGGTGCACGGTTCCAATTGGACGTTTACTATGGAGAAGAGCCGGCAAGAAACTCCACGGTTATTCTTTTAAAATAATTGGCTTTTACAATATTTTCAAATACCTAACAGTGTTAATAGGTATGGGAGGACAGTGTAGGCCTTTCAACAAGTACCAGGGACTTAACAAAATAGAAAATGTCAACAAATCTACGGTCTACTAGGCTTACAACGTTCTCACATTCAGAAAATAGAAAATAATCTATATAAAAGACAAATAAAATAATAAAGAACTATTTAAACCAAATGGCATGATGATATGTATTAATTACTAAAAGTATTTCAAACGGTAATCGACATGAATGTTCAGCGTTCGCTTGTATACAATGTTCGGTAAATAAAGAATTTTGCTCAATATTAGTGCCTTACATTCACTGTTGCACAAGGATTCTTAAGGCGTGTACACATTAAACGCACGCCTTTCCTTGCAGTCTGCGAGACATTTTAGAACTTAGTTTTAGTCAAAAAATCAAAATAAAAATAAGAAAGAAAGAACACTATCTTTCCACTTCGTCATAGCTGTTAGTATTTATTATGTTATGCTTCATTATTATCGTATATATTTTAGTGATATTTATTTTGGTAGTATATATGTATGTATTTGTATGTACTCATATTTTATGTTTATATATTTATTTGTATATAATCATTTTATTGTATCGTTTGTGATTTTATGTATTTTGTTTTCTCTTTTACCCTTACACACGTTGTCTACATCTCTTTATCTACTTTCCTATCGCAGGTGTGCTGGAAGAGATTTCTTTAGAAATAAGCATCACCTTTGTACGTATTTTTCTGTACCTTTCTTCTTGTCTGTATAAATGTGTGTACATAAACTGTTAAATAAATAAATAAAGAAAATACGTTTATTAAAATTTGCGGTTAAACACGACGCAAAGAAAAAACACAAAAAAGAACATGTTGGGGGTAAATATACGTCATAAACACGCAAAACGGCCATCGCTCAGCACAAGGCTGTGACTGCTTAGCGACAGCCAGCCTTGACGTGATGACGATTCCTTTTTGACGATTTTTTAAAACACTCATAGTTCATTTCAACCTGCTGCTGATACGCTTATGCTGAATTAGTGCAAAAACAAACACAGTCATAGTAAAAACGATGGTCAAGCGAATTTGACATCCATAAATATATTAAACAAGATACCATTGCTTCCGTGATGCTGCAACTCATCATCGAATCGAGTTACTTAAGTTGCCATGTACATAATGTTGATTATCTTTTATTCCAATAATTTGGTAATAAAATAGCCTTGTCAATCAGAGAAAGAGCCTGGACAGTCAGAGTACAGTGTTCATTTTTTCTCGAAATATGACTGTGTTAGTGGACATGAGTGGCTTTGGCGTAAGCCACTTCCATGCAAATGGAAGTCTTTAAATAGACTCCGGACCCAAGTAGGTCGAAGCAAAGAAACCCTGCTCCAGTGGAGATTCACAGATGACTCGGCCCTGGAGTGTAAATGTTGTGCTGTCCCACAAACAATGGGGCACCCGTGTCCAGCGTGTCCTGTTGCCTACACGTTACAGGAAATGATGGACGCTACTGAAGGTGCCAAGCTCGTAGCTAAATTCTTGGCTGGCTCTATATAGATTGCCATCGACACGCTAAGAAGAGACTGAGTTAGGACGGCTAAATACAGTCGGAATTCCGTTTCGGAATCCCGTTCCGAAATATCAATTCGGAATTTCCGAAGGTAGCAAATTCATACAAAATCAAGGATCTATCACACACGTACAGTATCTCAGTTCGGAATTTTCGGCCTCAGTGCATGCGTACAGACCCTTACAATTCATTACGTTTAATTATGCTGTAAGATATTGTATTGTTAGTTTTATTAGCGTTTAGCTTTAACGACAAGTTACAGCGTTACTGTACGTACAATATGAAGTTGATTATTTAATAAATTATAACTTTATTATACCCTGTCTTAATTATTACTGTGTGATCATCGATATAGAATTGAGTATCTTGTATTTTCCTACATTTATCGTAAACGAGCAATCTTTGAGTAACAATACGAAATAATGACTATGTATAGTCATAAATAATATTCTCAAGAGAGATGACAGTTCATAACATCACGCCTGTATTCTCCGAAGGGTTAGGCAGAGGTGTACCTAAAGTACACCCACATTTCGCCAGTTATGTTTAAGTCCCATATAATAGGGGGCGAGCCTATTGCCATCAACCGGGCACAAGTCTAGACTCCGGGCTGCAACTGAGAAATTCCTGATGGAAAAAACCAATAACACCTTGCCCAACCCCAGGAATCGAACCCAGGACCTCAGGTGCAGTAGGGCTTGCGACCACTGGACCAACGAGACGGGCTAAAGTACTATGCACAAAAATAATGGCACGCCCTAAAACTGACCGAAATAATGGATATATACCTACTATTAAAAGATAGATACAATCAATTGAACGTGATAAACAGGCTCTGCACACAAAAAAACAAACCAACTCAATTCTCTTTTTCCCATACCAACACACTTCGTCGAAAAAAACCTTGAAAAACGCTATACCTACACTCTAAATTACTTCACAACATACAGCAAATGAAAGTGGTCCGTACCAAGGCGAGCGGCTGGCGCGAGCGTCTCGCGATAACACGATGCCGTGCCGATATATCGATATCGTAATTAGTGAGTTACTAGCTTTATGTGTAGCGGTGACAAACGCGGGAGCGACAGCGGAGCGGCGCGGCGTTTGGGTGATGTCCATTTTCTGAACATCCCATTTTTCTTATTTTTGGTAGGTTATTAAAACCTACCCTGCCCTACAATACTAGTGGCCTGGGCCAAGACAGACACGTGGCAGACAAGATGATAGGATGAAATAGTTTGGTTCCTTAAAGCAAGAGATCGTAAAATATAGAAGAAATTATTGTAAAAAGAAAAAAAAGAAAGAGTGGTCACAAGTGGAAAAAATAGGCAAACCGTCCCCCTAGTCCTGGACGTTCGAATTTCGAAGGTTCTTTAACTACTTGGAGTTGAATTTTTACATAAATAATTAGTCATTTTGAAGTTTCTGCGTACAAAGTAATAGCCGTTTTCAAAGTCCTACGCAGAGTAAGACTGGTGTGTATGACTTTATCATAATAATTAACGTGGCCCTAACAAACATGCATAACACATTTTTAAATACGTAGTGACCCCAGTAAAATGTAGCCATAATTTACGTTCAAGTCATCTATCTTAGAAGTTATCTAGGTGCGAACCATAACAAATTGTTTTCTTAATAGATAAATTATTGGCATCATAAAACTAACAAAAACTATCGTTAGCTCTTTTTCTAATAAGCAGCATTGTGACGGATTACTTCGTATTTTAGTCTGAAGACAAGACGTCTGTAAACCTCTTACGTTATATAAGGTGTATCTATTCATACACAAAATCTCTTAAGGGGTCATTGTACTCATCAATATGAACAACTTTTACTATTGGACCAAACCTGAAATCGCGAAAAAAAAACATCTGTTCCGTACATTTATGTTCGCATAACTCATCAAAATGTAGGGACCAACAGATTTTTATTTCGCGATTTCAAGGTTGGTCCCATAATAAAAGTTGTTCATATTGATGAGTACAATGACCCCTTAAGAGATTTCGTGTATGTATAGATACACCTTATATATGCCACTACACTAAGCAATGGTAATCACAAACCATAGACTAAGTCACAAAAACAAACTTTCTACTCGGCCTATCAAAGTCCACAGAAGGACATGTCGCTCTACCAATCAAGGCTGGTTAATTGCGCTCCGTCCCCGCAGGTCAAATTCCTATAAGTCACAGACGAAGGAATTCCACATATCAGCCGTACCCTACTAATACACTTAACAGTGAGCCGTTTACTGTTGC
The DNA here is from genome assembly GCA_947568875.1 of Fissipunctia ypsillon. NCBI lineage: Eukaryota > Metazoa > Arthropoda > Insecta > Lepidoptera > Noctuidae > Fissipunctia > Fissipunctia ypsillon. The sequence goes on from OX387649.1 coordinate 23,122,075, forward strand.
TAGGCAACCATAAAACATAGGCACCAAACATGTTGGCTAAGGCACTTGTCCCACCGCCCCGGCGACTAACGAGAAGGGATTAGATCTAGCAATTAAAAACGAGTTAGCGAGCAACGAGCAGCGATTGCGCGACGGCGACGAGTGTTTACTCGCTGGTATGTGTATGTCAAGCGTGAGCCTCCCAGCGAGTCTTCTGTCCGCCAAGCGAGCGGCGGCGGCGCTGAGCGAGTACTCTCGTACCTACTCGCCGGCTGGCGGTGTGAACAATCAGCGATCAACTATTAACACAGGGTGGCCCATTTATAGTGGTCCAAATTTTTTTTTGGGTCTAAAACATCCTAATGATTCATCTAAACGCAACATAATTATGTTACACGAAAATCAGTAGTTTAGAAATTGTAATCAGTAGTTTTAAAGTACCTAGAACAAATCAAAATGAAGAAAAATACAATTATATTAAGTATTCGAAATGTCAGCTTCGATTTTCAATGCATAAGCGGCACCGTTACGGCATATGTTACGTTTAGATGAATTGGGATGTCTGGACCCAAAAAAATGTTTGGACCACCATAAATAGGCCATCCTGTATAATATGTATCTCTTTTACTTAATTACACGGGACCTACAATCGTTGGTACATTTCTTGAGCGAGATAATAGCGCTTTCTCGTCGGCGCTGCAGTAGGACAGGTGTCTTAATCTAGCCGTTTGCTGTTGCTAGGCAACCATAAAATCTAGGCACCAAACATGTTTGTTAAGGACCTGACAGTCTACGTACGTAGTATATGTTGCAACGAGACCGACCGAGCAAGTACAATCATTCACAAGAATTTACATAGCGCATGTATTTTTTAGTTCCCTTGCGTTAAACATTAAATATTAATTTTAAAGCAATGTAAAGTGCGAACTAGTTTCGCAATGCGAATTGTTTATTTAAATTTTCGTGCGCGTAATGTTATTCCGGTTATTTGTAGGCTTGTAATTTTTTTTTTTTGTTTGGCAATTAAATCGAATGGAATCTCAAGGTGATCTATTTTTTTTATTGGATGATCATCTTACATTGATCGCTCGTTCGAGTCAATATACGACACCATGAATTTTTTTTTTGCAAATTGATTTTATTTTATTCTGTTTTGTGCGTGGAATTGGGACAAGGTACATACCTACGCTTCGCAATAAATCATTACTTTTTTAATGGGACTCAGAAAAAGAGACTGAAAACATGGAGGCCGTTCCTTAACAGACACCACACGACATTAGAAATACCTGTTTTATTGGACAGGCATTTTGATTGTCAGATACTGAGAAATTCATTCATCCATTCTCGCTTTGAAACTAAGACAATGTCGCGGTTGGAATGAGATAATGATAGAAAGGAATGGCAGTAACTTAACTGAAAACTGTCATATTGGTAAAGTTATCGTTTCGAAAATGTAGGTAGTGGTTGAAGAGAGTCAACATCTGCCTACCCTTTTCGTTGTGGTTATAGTCATAGTCGTTCAAGAGCTCGTCGATGTATTTCTAACACTTTACCCACCGACAGTACAAACCGACACTCAATATGAAAATTCAAAGCCTCAATCTTATAATTTACCGACGCAATCCGACACCGGGTTTTATACATTTTAACACAATTACGACATAGGAATTCTATACTTAATGTACATTTGATAACATAGCCAATAAGAGCCATATTACCATACCACCGCCTCACCTACTATGTATGTAGGTTACAACGTATAATTTCATATTTCTAGAACTAATATTGTTCTAGATCTAAACAAGTAATACTTGCTCTAGATTCAAGTACGTAACGCACGTTTTCTTACATTTTCTTGAAAGATTTCGTGTTGCTAGCTATAAAAATGTGAACGTGTGAAGAAAATTCGCAATTTTATTTTTGTGTAACGTGCTCTCTGGTACCAAAGCTGTTCAAAATATATCCCAATAGTACCTACATTATTGCAAATAATATTAAGAAAGAAATATACTGATATAATAACAAGTTCGGGGTCATGGTTAAAAATATTAGATCGAGGAAAAAGTTTTTTTCTTATTTTATATACCAATTCAAGACATTTTTTTCATACTTTATTTACATTTCATTATAATATACAGGGTGTAAGGGACAGCCCTCCGCAGACTGATGGGGTGAGTTCAGTATATCATACTAAGATGACCGGTACTTGAAATGATTTCAGGAACGTTATGGGAATCCAATAAACCTGATTTGTTTTAGTACCTCACACGCAATGTATCGTTACCGTGGCAAAACGCGCGTAGCGAACGGCAGCGCAGTGAGCCTTCAGCCGCCGAGTATTTCAACATCCATTGCTGATATTTTTATTTTAGCTGTTTTATTAACAAAAATGGAGTGCTACGTACAGAGAATTTAATTTTATATTGACATAAAGGAAAAGTAACTGAAAAAAAAGATAAAAAAAATGTCAATTTTCCTGAGAATATCTCTGGTGGAATATGATTCAAAATAAGGAGCTGAATCCACCCTGTTAGTTTGCGGAGGACTGTCCCTTACACCCTGTATAGGTATGTGCCATTTGCCAAAATGTCGTAACTACTAATAAGCCGATGTTGTTCCACCTTTTCAAAAATGGCATCGACGTTACCCGTAACAGGGCGACCAGAGCGAGCTGCGTCTTTGACATCATCATTCCCGGACTGAAAACGCTTGAACCAACTTTGTGCTACTCTTACTGACACTGCGTTAAGCCCATATACGTCACAATTTTTTTCGCGGCTTGTTTCACTTTTTCCCTTTTGTTTTTGTAATAAAACTTCAAATATATCGAATTTCTTCGTTAGATTCACTCATTTTGGCGGACAGAGAAACAATTGAAAAATGGCGGGAAATCGTTTTTACATTTTATTTTTCTTTTTTTTAATGTCATGTATTTAATAGTATCAAAACCAGCCAGACACAAACAGTACAGCCAAAGAGATTTTACTACAACCTATAAAATGCGAAAAAACTTTTTCCCCGACCTAATATGTGTAATCAAAAAATCAACCACTCATTTTACATAAAATAAAGCTTCTGCAGGTATTTTCATGAAAAACGTCAGCAAAACCGTTTGCAAATTGACGTACAGTGGGCTTAAAATATATTGGCAAACTATGTTTACAAATTGCCATATTAAAATAGTGTGAAAATTAAAATTTATTTTTCACACTATTTTTAATGAAAGTAAACAATGCTTGATACCCAAAAAGTTTCAGGTCATAAAACTACGCTCAATTCTGTAAGCAAATAATGTGTTTAGCCACTAGAATTATTTATTCGAATATTAGAATAACTGACTGCCTCGTTGGTCTAGTAGTCGCAAGCGCTACTGCTGAGCACGAGGTTTTGGGTTCGATCCCCAGGTCGGGCAGTGTTAATGGGTTTTTCCATCAGGGATTTTTCAGTAGAAGCACCGCCGCCGATCTGGATTTGTGCCAGAGCCTGTCCATATGGGACTTAAACATAACTAGCGACATGTGGGTGTTCTGTAGGTACACCTCTGCCTAACCCTTTGGGGAAAACAGGTGTGGTGTTATGTTATGTAATGTATAATCTTAGAATAATGTTGTGTTCAACATCTGGACAAATACTACTCCCGAGGCGTTTAACCCAATCTTCGATTTATTCTCCTATTAATCACAAGACGATTCTACTCTTAATATCTACGACCATTCGCCCTTCAAAATATCTTGGAGGGTCGTCGGCACCATACTGTTAACTAAGATTAATACATCGCGCAGTTAATCCAAGTTTCGGACTGCAAACGAAGACAAATTAACAGCGCGTAAGTTTTAAAGTAAATTCTTGGATTAATTTGAATTGGATCTGTTAATTGGAGTTTAACATTTGAATAAGTAAATTTGAATATGAATGGGTTTTAAATTCAAGTTTGGTGTCAGTTTGCAGTTTACCTACTGTTCTGATAATTATGACAAAACATGTTTTTTGGGTAAAACTGGTATATTAACCATATTGATATCATACCAACTTAGTAAGGTAGCTTTACTTCGGCCATCGTGCAGTACTTTCAGCAGATTAACTTAATCTACAGTTTAACCCCACAGTGCCACCTACCCGAACTAGATCTCAAGTTGTAATTGGTCTGGGACCTATGTTCGCATGAGGTCGGCCATTTGACACCGATTTGTATATTATTACTTGGTACCTAGTAATTCGGAATAAATACAGAGATACGTACAAGATTATGTAAAGTACGGCGATAAAATAAACGGAATGGAATGTTTTATTGATGGAGTTATGTTATGGCTGCTTATATTAGGCTGTAATAAAGATTCGTGTAAGGAATGCGCTGTTTAGCGTAGCAAACTTTGCGAAAAAAAACCTTAATGCCTCGCAAATATTTCTTACGTGAATATTGTTAAGAACTGGTAACGTTTTAACTAGGATAGTTTTTTCAGATTTATTGAAAGAAGATCCTTCCTTACCGTGGGTGAAGTATTCACGAAGAAAAAATAAAAGGCCAAGAGACTGTGTTGCGTACTACTAACAGAAAAGTTAACTTTGTGTAATCATAGTCACATAGAATAAGGACGAAGAGCGTGCTTTCGTCAATTTGACATTTTATTCTACTAACACCGGTAAGTAACAGCCAGTAATAGGTCACTTTAGAGAAATATACTTGAGCAGGTTAAGGTAATTCCGGAAATTTTAAGAACGTTCGAATTCTAATCTCAGTTAAAATCTGTCAAAAATTGTATAGTGTTTAACTAAATTTTTGACATTTGATTGTCGCTGAGATGAGATTGCGACTAGATTTTGAACGTTTTTAATTACGGTAATTGCCCCTCTGTAGTCAAAATGGCGGGCAGCGGTCGGGATCCGGACTGTAGCTAAAAATGTTGACTAAGGAATTTTATGTAGCCCGCGGTTTGTGTTTGCCTTTTCTGCCGTCGACACTCCAGACTTCAGACAGACAATGTCAAAGTAAAAAAAATATTTTTTCACATTAATATTAATTGCCTCGTTGGTCTAGTGGTCGCAAGCGCTACTGCTGAGCATGAGGTCCTGGGTTCCCAGGTTGGGCATAGTGTTATTGGAATTTCCTATCTGGAATTTCGCAGAAGCAGCCCGGAGTCTGGATTTGTGCCCAGTAGATGGCAATAGGCTCGCCCCCTATTACATGGGACTTAAACATAACTGGCGAAATGTGGGTGAACTATAATAGGTACACCTCTACCTAACCCTTAGGAAAATTATATTTTAAGTCCCATGTAATATGCGGCGTTCCTATTGCCACCAACCGGGCAAAGAACTAGACTCCGGGCTGCTACTGAGAGATTCCTGATAGAAAAATCCAATTACACTATCCCAGACCTGGGGATCGACCCAGGACCTTCTTCTTATACTAATCCAGCTCTAGTCACCATTCTCACACATTCCCACCTCCTGACCTCCACCACTCAATCTCAGCAGCGCCTGACTCACGAATTGCGACACTAGTAATTAAACAGGAAACATACAGAGCGTTAGCGTTTCCTTATTAATATTGCCAGATAATAAATCCTACTACACGATAATGGTGGGCGTAAATCAAATTATATTATAGTTGCGACAGTAAACTAATTAAAATTAGACACTTACGTTAATTGTTTGTGAGATTAAGATTGCTTATTGTAACCGTGCCTTACCTCACCTACCTTTTAACTATCTAGGTATATACCTAGATAGGGGAACCTACCTACCTAGAAAAGGGTCATATCGGTATATACCGATATGACCCTTTTTTATTTTAAAGTTAAAAACTGCTTCCAGCCAGAGTTGGTGTAAGTACCATAATGTTGTATATTCTTTTGTTTTACCTACTACAAACGAAACCACACCACGCGGGCCCAGTGCGGGTTGGCGGATGCCACATGTCTTCGAATTCTTTGGTTCTAGGACATGCCGGTTTCCTCACGATGTTTTGAGAGCAATGATGATGAAATTATTCACACAAAGTGAAGCGCCTGCCTGGGTTCGAGCTCACGACCTGCAACTCGTAAGTCAGGGCCGTTACCACTGAGTTACCACTGCTCACTTTATTATTCTATTACACGTTATTATTCTATCTATCTCTATCTATATAAACCCGTGATGTCCCGCTGCTGGTACTTTCTGCTGGGCATAAACCTCCTTTTCCTTTCTCCACACACGTCTATTCACTGCCACCGCGGGCCAGACCTTTCGATAGCAGTCAAGTTCGCCACCCCATCTTCGTCTTGGTCTGCCGCGATGTCGTCTAGCATTTAATGGGACTCAATCCATTAAATGATTATCAATAAATAATATATATAACATATATCAATCAATTACAGTATGGTTAAGGAAAAAGAATTTCTACTCAGTAAGCGACATATTTAATAAGAGGTTGAATAAATAATAATCACAATAATTTACCCTCGGACATTAATATTACTTTTGTAAATGTATCTAATATTATTAGAACAATATTGCTACTCAATTTTAATTTATATTGAATTATAACTATAAACCCAGACTTTTGCATGTCACATTATTAAGTTTTATGGATCTGTATGATTATTTATGTTAAGAAAAAAACCTGTTCAAAAATCAACTTTATTATTTCGAGAAGACCTCGTTCAAAACTAAACAAACAAACATACAATTTCAATAAGAGCATGCAAACATACGGCCTTCCAAAAGACCTTGATATTAGAAGTTCTTCCTGAACTAATAACTATTGGAATTCCACAAAGCGATATGATCTTGTGGCGAACGAGATCACCTCAGGAAGTCATTACACAGCAAGCGATGCTATAAATGTTCCAGATGTAATGGAGATATGCCTTTATTGATATTGTGGGTAATCTACAGAAGTGTTACGATGTGCGAATTAAGGGACGATAAGTGTTATGGTATGATACGACATTGTTTTAGTTGAAGTAGAGATTTGGAACGGTTTGATGAAAGTCACAAGCGCCTTTGTTCCCGTTGAGTTACACCATTTTGTGTCACACTGTTACCCATTGGGATAAAAATTACCGATAAGTAACACTGTAACTCAAAGCCACATTTTTTTCCCTTTGAGTGACAATGTAACTCAACAGAACGCTGTGTTCCCACACAAAGCAAAATTGCATATATATACATTATAACTTAGTCTAAATATTGATAAACTGACAGCAGGTCGACGGAGCCCCGAGGCGCGGGGCTCCTATTTCTATTTGCAGGGTTTAAAAAAACCTAACCAAACCGATCCTCGGGGTGCCCCTGACGTCGACCGTCTAGGGTTAGGATTTTCAGGTCAGGTTCGGAATAATCCTTTTATTCCGAACCTAATCCGAAAAAAAGCCACCAAACCACCAAAAAAAGAAACGACCGATATGTAACCGTATTACGTACTATTAGGTTGCAGTGTAAATTGATGGGAAAAAACGTATACGTGTACGTGTGTGTGTTTTACGTGTACGTACGTACATATGTACGTGGAGGATTTTTTTATTGAAATGTCAACAGAACTAGAACAGCTCCTAGGTGTATTAGATAAGTTGGTCTCAGGCCATCGACCTCACAGCTGGTCATCCCGATGCTGGCGCATTGTGCCACTTGTATTGGCAACCACATTTATATGATCTTGATAGTGGAATATGCTCATTTCCGCGTTTCATGTTTGTTTTGGAATAAATTAAGTGGAAAATGTGTTTTGTATTGCGAATAAGTTTTTCTATTTAATTTTAATTAAATGGTATTTTCTTAAGTGAACAGGTTTAATTTAAAACGTCGAAAAGGCTCTGAGCTAAATTACAGAGCCAGGTATAGGTTCTGTTTTGTTTATTTCGAAATGGGCCTGTTCTTGATGTCAACCGCCGCTAGTTTCGTGCCCGCAGACTTAGAAACATTAAACCAATTATTTTAAGGAACACTACTTTGAAAGCGGACAAACAATCGATCGTAACTATTAAAAAAAAAAAAAACCGTGCCTGATGGAAAGCGATAGATGAGGTCTACGATGAATCAAGGGTACCTAACAAATTCCTGTTCACTTCCAGAGTCTGGCTAGTCTGGCAAAGAGAAGTAAACTGCTGAAATATGGTAAAATGTTTATTAAAACAAAATTTATTTCTTACATTAGATCAAATCTTATACAGGGTGTTGATTAGGAGTGCCTGGTGTTACGATAAGTATTAAACAGCATAATAAATTCAACATAATCAGAGCACGCCTTATCTCATATCACTCAGTTCTGTCATAATAAATACAGTATCAGTCATTAAGCTATAAATTCCCGTCTCGCTCGAACTGGTTAACCGACCTTAACTTAATATCAATTACTTTTTAAATCGTTTTTACTCGTACATACGTAATTGTGACTTGGTAGGTAATGAACGGCAATCCATGCTGTTATTTATAATGAGACGAGATAATAAAACTGGTTAAGTTCGAGTCTTGTAAGCACGTATTACAAAGACGGGCATAATGAGAAGAAAAGTTTTTGTGGTCATCAAAATGACTTACCTTAACTGGGATGTGAGGAAAACCCTATTGGTGATTCTGGGTAAGTTTTGACTGATAAGGGCAGCTTCTACTTAAGAATAAATAAACAAAAAATACCGTTAACGATCGTTCACAAGTTAGGGCCCGGTAGCACTACAATTTACTACATACATTTCACGCTAAACGAATTTAAAACATCATTCTATGTATGTGTCTATTGTTTAAAGTTGACGGATACAGGATGATTTATTTAATAAGTACTATGTTAGCGCTAAATGATCATTTGTGGTGCAAACGGGCCTACAGTCCGGCCGTCGAGAGAATGCGTTCCTGACACCTGTCAGTTGGGCAATTTCTAGTACCTAGTAATAAGGATCAAATTCGCAAAACACATATTTGTTAGTATGAAACTTAGAAATTGTAATTGCAAACGAAGCTAGCAATTGTCAAAAACACACTATTATCTAATATTTTGTTCTATTCAGTCTATAAAATCTGTACACACACAACCTTATATTTATTTCTCCCTACATTGCCATAAAACATGGCGCCTCCATTATTCGTAAAAAAATATTGGATAAAGCCATTAATCTTGTTACTAGAATGTAGGCTAGTAACAGTCAACCACTCCATTAGAGACATGTTTCAACACTTTCATACAAAATAATATATCCCTGAGTACCTAGTTTTAGGGAAAAATGTTGATGAATATTGACATGATCTGTATACGTACGTAAAAGACCTCCTAATAAACCAGCGGACAAAATAGACAAAAGAATTATAAACTAGGTCTCCCTTTTCCCTTAAAATAATTATAATTAGATTCATTTGTCCCTTACTCCAGCAATAGGACAGTATACAGGCTTAAAATAACCCATTATAGTTTTTTACAGGTAAATTAAAAAAAAAAATACGAATATTTTTTTTTAAGCGTCAAACTGCTTTGATTCAAGAACATCAACATCATTTTGTAATGAAGCAGCGTCGTAAACGCTTCTATCGGCAGTATACAAAAAACATCGTGTTAGTCCATTTTACTAGGAAACCACTTAATTTTTATTAACGCCTGGCTTCCACTGATCTACGTCTAATGGACGCATTAATGTATCTTTTTATTGACTAGTGATCGGTCGTTCGAGGTGGGGTAGATCTTAGTGGGTGAGTGGTGTCGATTAGATCTTAGTGGGTGAGTGGTGTCGATTAGATCTTAGTGGGTGAGTGGTGTCAATTAGATCTTAGTGGGTGAGTGGTGTCGATTAGATCTTAGTGGGTGAGTGGTGTCGATTAGATCTTAGTGGGTGAGTGGTGTCGATTAGATCTTAGTGGGTGAGTGGTGTCGATTAGATCTTAGTGGGTGAGTGGTGTCGATTAGATCTTAGTGGGTGAGTGGTGTCGATTAGATCTTAGTGGGTGAGTGGTGTCGATTAGATCTTAGTGGGTGAGTGGTGTCGATTAGATCTTAGTGGGTGAGTGGTATCGATAAAAAGTGTCATTGGCGCTTAGTTGGTTTTAGCTCTTAGAGGGTTAGAAAGAAGGAAAAAGAAAGAAAATACGTTTATTTGCGGTAAACATGACGCAAAAAATGTTACTATGCTCCATTGGTTTAGGTAATTAACTAAAGTTAAACAAATCGTAAAAAGGGTTTTTTAAAAGATGACACTTTTTTGGGTAAAAATACGTTCTAACCAAATTACATTTATTTTCAATTTTTACGATAGTTTCCTCTTTTATTATGAATACTGTGACGTAACATCGTCGACAGTCGACAATCGACAGTCGCTCCATGTAAAATACTGGTATTCAGCTGCATCTGGTTAGACTGGAAGCCGACCCCAACATAGTTGGGAAAAGGCAGGCAGATTGATTGAACTGTGACGTAGCATGACAACTGAAGTGACAGATATTACGTTTAGTCGGTTAACCAGACGCCTTTGATAGCCATCTCGTCACGTGTTTTTTTTTGTTTACCTTTTGGTAACTACTTTAACCAACGGAGTATAGGTAAATATGTATGTATTAGCTCAGATGATATCATGATAATGGGGATTAATAATACGAAAGTGTGAGAGATTCGCCTTAAGATGATTTGATTTGAATTTTTGGGAGAGGCTCACGGCTAAATGAACAGCCGCACGGGTCGATTGAAGGGTTAAGCTACGCTTGCCACGATCGGTTCGTGGATGGGTGACCATCCATTACATATCGAGATCCCTCCGTGCCTCGGCAAGCCCGTTAAGCCGTTGGTCCCAGCTGCCATTCGTTGATCTTTGACTGTCGTTACGGGTAGTCCAGAAGTCCAAAAGTCTGACAACCAGTCTTACCAAGAAGTATCGTGTTACCCAGTAACTGGGTTGTGGAGGTCAGATAGGCAGTCGCTCCATGTAAAATACTGATATTCAGCTGCATCCGGTTAGACTGGAAGCCGACCCCAACATAGAAAAAAAAAAGCTTAGCAGATTGACTGATTTGAAATAAGCTCGTTATTAAAAAATATTTCTAATTTATTAAAGGCAATCATCATGCTATCAATACTTAATTATTTGATTTAATAAATATCACGTCATGACTATCATATTCTAATAAAAATATTATCACGACTGTTTAAATGAAGACTTCCTACAAGTAATACGATTCGCATTAACCTTATTAGGAAGTAGTTCTCAGTAATTTAAACTACAATGTTGTGTTATTTAGTTAGGTATATCCGGATGACCTCATTATGTTTCAAGAGCATAAATTGAATATACTGTTGATGAAACCGGACATAAGTAAATTATCACACTTTTTGATCTACTACCATTGTTCAGAACACACACAAATATAATTTTGAAAACGTGGACCCTGAATGCAGACAACACAACTTATCCCGCACACAAAAAAATTACGACATCCACCCAAAATGGCCGAACAAAACAATCTATCAACGGACAACGAAGAAGGAACAATAACATGTCACAGGCGTCAATTATCAGCGAACAGTTAAGGTCATGATCAAAAGCTGAATTCCGTAGAAAATAATTTATTCTCCGGTCATTACGCATGGCGACAACATTTCGGCGCCGGCGACGCTACAGCCACCAATTACGCCCACTCGACCTTAAATTCACACCCTGACACCCTTCGATTATGCCACCCTGTATACGTAGAAAGCATATTCCCCTGTATAACTATAAGGGAGCGTTTAGACCAGACTAACAGAGAGCTGGAACATTCAAGCATGAACCAGTAGAGCAATTACTGTTCACTGGCTTGCCTTCTTTACGACTAAACAATCAAGCGGCCCCGTTAATATCTGCACTGTTCCCTACAAAAGACTAATATACAACATGTCCCGGAATTAACGCACAACCCTTTAATGGGTCATTGTAGTCGTCATTATGAAGAACTTTTACTATGAGACCAAACCTGAAATTAGGAAAAAAAAACAGGTGTTCCCTACATTTTGACGAGCTAAGCGAACATAAAATATGTATGGAACAGCCGATTTTTTTTTTCACAATTTCAGGTTTGGTTCCATAGTCAAAAGTAGTTCGTAATGATGAGTACAATGACACCTTAACAGGTTGTGCGTTAATTCTGGGACATCTTTTCAATGGTTTGAGAAATTATTGGGTCCAGTTTCCGATGAAAAATGTGACACTATTAAATAATAGCTAAGCAAATTGTGGCGGCACATCTACATCGCCATATTAGAACGCGTCACACTGACGTCACGCAAAATCCTGCATCGCGCAATCAGAGTTTACCGCGCGACTAGCATATATACAACATCCCGACATCAACTGTCGGGCAGTACCATCAGACACAACACCCGTCTAGTCGGAGGATCCTCACTTTTCATAGAGGATGAGTGAACTTTACACCCTGTTCCTCATACCTCTATACTGGTGACCCCGACGTGATGCGTTCCACTGTGGCGATGTAGATGTGCCGCCACACAAATAGTGACAGACTAGTTAGATTGACGCACAATTTATGTCAGATACACCCAGTATACGTAGGGTGATGAATGAATGGTCCTTCATTCATTATCACTTATCTCAGTGTCTTCAGAAAGCGTGGGTAGGCTGTACTCATGTGCTATATAGTGCTAATTCTGGCATGACCTAGATTACTTTAGTAAGGGTGTGCGAAACTGAATATGTAAGAGAAAATATGGATTTATGAAGTTAGTGTTAAAGATAATTGGGTTAGATGCAAATGTGGCGTATGCGAGAAGATTTTAGTTATAAACTACAAATAGGGCATCAACTTTTTCACTTACCATGGGTGTTTTATCATCATCTATGTTGACTTTGAAGATTTTTTTTTACCACTGTAGGTTAAAGTTAAAAGATAAAAAAATCAGTAAGTGAAAAATATTAAAAAATGTTGTATTTCTTGAACACATTCTTGTTTATGAAAGAAAAAAGAGTTATCAATGAATAGAAAAACTATTCACGAATAATTTGATGTAAAAAACATACTAAAAAAGGAATTTTTCATTACGAGAAAAAAAATCAAATCAAATTAAAATCTGATTTAACGTAGAGATTTTTGATTTTTTTTTATTTGATATTTTGGAAAATTTTGTATAACTGTAAATCCGTAACATTTTCCGGAACATATATTGTGTTGTTTTAATATATATTAATCCAAGCTATCACCCCCTGCACTATGTCGTACTATTTACTGGACACCCTGTATTTACATAATCATGCCATTACATTCATCTACTACAAAATTTCTTACTCGTCTCAATCCCTAACGAATTCAGATGGACCTTTTGACGAGTTTTTTTTTTACAAATTGATCATAATCCTCCTCCTGTGTGCAAGTAGAAACAGTTGCTATGTTACTGTCGATTGTCAACAGGCACCATACCAACAATCCTTTATCGTTCCTACTGATCTATAAATTCGGATTTATTTAGGACCCCTAGAACAATCCAGTTTTAATTAATGTTACCATATTGTGCCAATTCTTGGTGTTTTACCCTAATCGCTTTCAGTTACTACCTCGGAACCATTTCGACCCTCGTCATAGTTTTAGTGATAAGTTTACATTAACGTCATTAGATTAATGAAAACACATAAATTCTGTGATGACCCAGATCTTGCCCTTAGACTAGAGGAAACTTCAACAAAATTTATTCTATAGCGCTAAACGACAAAAGAGTTTGGATATTTTAATCATAATGTTTAAAGGCTTCTAAAGAAGCTCGTACTCAAGCAAAATTGGTGGATGTCGCAACAGTTGATACTTTTATAACAGCATTGATTAGTTCGAAAGTAAACAAAAAAATATAACACTCGACCAGTTTTCAAACTCGTGACCATTTCCCAATTCTTATGTAAAACAATGCCCTTGGGCTATTATCACGAGTTCGAAACTGGAAACATGTGACAATGGAATATTTTCACAACTTCTGGACTTGTTGATTCTCTTACATACGATTTCTGTTTGCTGGATCAACAAGTATTTGAGCAGGCTTTGGCCATTTTTATCACGTTTTTACGCACCTTCTTACTTTTATTTTTGCCTACAACTTTATCTTGTCAATCAACAAAAATAAAACTTTCTACACATTGAAATGTGAGATGATCGCATTTGTTTTTATATTATGTCTATATCTAAATCAACACAAACCCATCATTATATACCATACAATCCAGTACATAGTCCCATTATATACCATGACCAGTAAATAACAAACACCATACATAATAGAGAGCGTAGTTAATTGTCGTTGTTTCAGCGTTGCCTATAATCAGGGGTGCGACGTGTTGGCGCCGGCCACCATTTGCAATGTGACACATCCAGTGGGGATGAACGAGATAACGCCAGGCTGTGATCATGGGGCGTTGATCTCAATTTGCTGTTGAGAACTGGATTTTTCCGTACCTAAAGCTACAGTAACAGAGTCGGGTGTTCTTAGAAAATATACTGGCCTAATACAGAACCTTGTGACATTCTAATGTGGAATGTTGTTTAAATGTTCGATATTGACATTTTTCAAAGTTTTTACGTTCAAGAAATGAGTTTACCGAATTATTGAAACTGAAACATTTCTCATTACCATTATTTATTTAGTATTATTCCTATCAATTTCTTAACTTCACTGCAATCAAAAGCTTTTTTGAAGTTTGTAGTCCAAATATTAGCGGAAAACAATGGAAGGGAACCAATGAATTTTGGAAGATTTTATTGTTGAGGGAAACAATGAATTTCGGAAGATTTTGTTAAACGATATGGACGTCATCGACTACCAGATTTAATAGCCATTGACCGATGACCTTTTTGTCACCGAAATATTAATTTTTCAACTTAAATCTCTATGTTATTGGTAACCATAACTCCTCTCCACGTCACCAAATCCAGCACCTACGCATTACCTATTATCTATTATCTTATTTTCATAACCCCTAGTAATTCTTCGTAGGCGCTACAATTAGTGACGTCACTGCCACAGACAGCACGTCACTGGCTCAAGTGGCATGGCGTCACCGCAGCAGCCCAGTGATAAATACCAATCAATTTCGCGGCTTATCACTTATCACCCACGCTTATAGCTTCCAATGATTGATGTGCGCTTTTATATGTGTACAGGGTGTTTGAATTCACTGATTTATTTGATTAATGATTGGTTGAATTAAGGCACATATTTTGGTATTACCTAATTCGGTTTCCACAAAGCGAGTTAAATTATGTTGTGGATTATTCTAGTAAATCCAAAATGGTTCTAATGGCATAATGTAGGTATAATACAGTTATTTAAAATGAATTAAATGAGGGCCTACTGTATATTGTAGTGTATTGTTTGGGAGCCTAAATAAACGTTTGGTTAAATGTGTTGAGCGCGATATATTCGATTTTTATTTAAATTACTTACTTCGTACTTTTAAGTTATTTACGCTTTATACAAAGTACATAGATATAATCTTGAACAGATACAAATGTACCTTTTAAGAGATTATGCAAAAAATATTTAAAACAAGCTAGCAAGTAGCAATCATTTACAATGATTAATGAACATGCTAAACTTGCACAAAAATAAATAAACGATGATTGATGACCGCGGCCGTAAAACACCAACTTTATACCGACGAAGAGGATTCGCGCACCATGTTTATATTTTTATTTAACTTGGTGTCGAACCCCGAAAGAAAATGTATTAATTTGACAGTAGAAACTTCCAGAGTTCCACGTTCAAGAGCTATCGGTATCGATATCCCACAACAATGACATTGACACTGACAGCTCTTGAGTGCGATTTTGATGCGCTGATGGCGTTTGGTAAATTTCGCCCTAAATGTCTTATTTAAGCAAGTAACATCATAAAGCGAGCAGCGGTGGCTCAGTGTAATCGGCCCCGACTTACGAGTTGTGTAGGTCGTGAGTGCGAATCCCGGCAGACACTTCGTGTATTTAGTTTCATCACCACTACTCTCAAAATACATAATACATAACATCACGCCTTGTTTCCCCGAAGGGTTAGGCAGAGGTGTACCTATACTACACCCACATTTCGCCAGTTATGTTTAAGTCCCATGTAATAGAGGGCGAGCCTATTGCCATATACCGGGCACAAATCCAGACTCCGGGCTGCTACTCAGAAATTCCAGATAGAAAAACCCAATAACACTTTGCCCGACCTGGGAATCGAACCCAGGACCTCATGCTCAGCAGTAGCGCTTGCGACCACTAGACCAACGAGGCAGTCTTTCAAAACGGTGAAGGAAAACATCGTAAGGAAACTGGCATGTCCTAGAACTAAAATTCGAAGACATGTGACATCCACCAACCCGCACTGGGCCCGCGTGGTAGTTTATGGTCCTTTCCCTCTCACAGTGAGGAGGGATGTGTCCCAGCAGTGAAAACATTACAGGCTGATTATACTATACTATGAAGCAAGTAATAGCCAGTATTTACCATGAAATATGTATATTTTGCACTTGTTACTGAAAAAAAGTCACCTTGAATTGAATAACCTAACATGCGCAATTCTGTGCAAACATTTGCACAAATGTTTGGCTGAAAATGAACAGTCGTATTTATTTATTCATTTACGTGCATATTGTAAATCAAATCAATTATTTATTTATTCATTTACATATTATTTTTACGTTTACATTTTTATGTTAATGTGAGATTAACTTGCTTATTTTCAAATTATTTTTCTGCGAATTTTGCGGTTCTGATTTAGCACTTTATATTTTAAAAATAAACGGCATCAAGCCTCCACGTGGATAACCACTACAGCCCTCACGTCTAAATGAAAGAGTATCATCATCTCTACTAAAAGTCAAAATGATAAGGGTAGGTAATGCCTATATACAAGGTGTAACATAAATAACGCACAACCTCTTAAGGGGTTATTGTACTCATCATTATGAACAACTTTTACTATGGGACCAAACCTGAAATCGCGAAATAATAGTCAGCGGTTCCCTACATTTATGTTCCCATAATTTGTCGAAATGTAGGGAACTGCTCATTTTTTTTTTCGCGATTTCAGGTTTGGTCCCACAGTAAAAGTTGTTCATAAGAGTACAATGGCCCCTTAAGAGGTTGTGCGTTATTTATGTTACACCTGATATATATATTTACTCAAGTTCTTTTATATTGTGTGCGAAAATCACAATAAATTTTAATAATTTATTATTTTTACAGCCGTTTTAGAAGCCACAAACAAACAAAACGAATACACAATGCAAATTGAAAACATGGTTGTGAATCGTGCAAATCAGGTCTGAAAATTGTTCACAGTGGATATTTTTCACAATTGTTATTAAAATGATAGTTTCATATATACTTTTCATCATTACCCGAGACTAAATAAGATATGAAAATAGCTTTGAAGCGTTGTAAAGATCGCTGTCTAAACTTTAATTCACTATAAAGACTTACAATAAAGGTCAAAGGTTCCATGCAAGCAATTCATCCAAATATTTTTTTTTTATTTAATTCACGTCAATATGAACCTTACTGACAATTATTCCGCTAGAGGGCGCACCTGAAACGCTTGGTAAACAGAACAACATGGCTTCCGTCTATGGGAAGACTAACTAACAAAAAGGTTCATAATAATTTTAAATTGTACATAATTTTAATGATAAATTCATTTTATGAGACCGTACAATTGCATTAGGTAATTGCAACCTGTAATGGAAAATCCGAATCAGTTAAATGAACGTAGATCCTCGCTTTTTACAATGCCTTTAGAATTGGGCTATAACAGCCATTAAATCTCTTGACGACAGTGATTTAGTAGCCATAACTGAACATATCTTAAAATTCTACACCAATCCGAAAAATGCTCATTTCATTTTACAAATAAACGAAACCCGTTCTAATGAACAGCTAAAGTTGAGATTGAACTGGGAATTGGAGGAAACAAATAAAAATGGAATGAAAAGAAAACAAGGAAATCGCAACGAACGTACATTTCAGTTGGTTTCAGGTGTGTAACGTGTGTGGAAGCTGAACACAGCGGCCGATGAGCAATTTTCTCTTTAATGTAAGCCATTTTTATCTTTGCATTTAAATCTTTTGTTGTTTTTTTTTTTAATTTTCACTGTTGGACAAACGTCATAAGCTTCCAATAACCCTTTCGTGTGTAGTACAGGATTTAACATCGAACGGTATTCAGTAGACTACTTTGAATCCATGTACGAGAACAGCCCTCATGCGCAAAAATGTCTTCTGTATGGCTCCTAGCATATTTAATAAATTACCTAAAAGTTGGAGAGAACTGCCCCTGTCACTTTTCAAAAATAAGCTGCAAATTTTTTTAGTTAGTAAAGTGTATTACAATGTTATAGATTTTTTAAATGAAAAGGACTTTTCTATTCCGACTTCTAATATACATAGTTAAGAATAACAATTTAATAATGTGAATCTTAAATCAATTGGCGTTTGACTGCTTAATAATGTATATTCTTGACATAATTTTAATTTATTTCGACTACAATATCTTGGCATCAATTATTGGTTATTTGTTTTGTGTTTTGTATTGAAATTTAGAATGACTGTAATGTAAAATGCAATTAAATGTATTTTTTTTTTAAATACCTACAAAATTTGTACGCCTTTATTGGCAAAACATGGACGCACACAACATCTGTTAATTGAATACCTTGCGCCTGATTAGTCAGTTTATGTAAACGCAGGTTTGACAAATAAATGATCTTTATCTTTGTAAGCCATGGGATAAAGTTCTAACCTTAAGGCGTTTATAACAAATGTAGCATGCAACTTGACAAACACTCTACTGTCTATACTATGAAAAATCTTTGCACATCAAATCTAACATAATTTAGCCATAACTCACATCAAAGTTAGTATCATAACACAAGTTGTAGATAAACTGGCAACACAAACACGCTAGTTCTATCACACAGGGGATTACCGATTGTGAAGCAACAGCTTTGCTACAGAGCCCAAAGTTTGCTACAGTGGCTGTGGTGGCTAGTTTTGTAAGTAGGGTATTTATTAGCATTACGCTGGATGACCTGGGATTGGGCAAAGGTCAGCTTGGAAAATTAAGACAGTTTTGAAGCAAGACAGTGCTATGATATTTCAGGTACCCAATATATTTTATATTTTGTTGCCAGACTTGTCAGCTAGCAGGACGCTTAAGGCAGATTTATGTCAAGCTGTGTTGATATGAAAGTCAAGGGCTAAATATGATAGTTACTTCGTGCGTTTTCACGAGTAGAGTTGCCATATGTTTTAAATCATGCGCAAGTGAATTACTAGCAATGTCAAATATAATAAAGCCAAATATGTTTTCATTATCGGCCGAACCGAATTTCGTTTTCATTATCGGCCGAACCGAATTTCGTTTTCATTATCGGCCGAACCAAAACTCGGCCGAAAAAAGAAAAAAAAATCGGTTGGAGTCTAGTTATTAGCAGTGATAGGAATAGGTAGTGCTAATTTGCCTAAACTTCGAGGAAGGAAGTAACATAGAGTGGATAATACCTCCTCTAAAATCCCGGAATAATTTTAATGACGTTTAAATCCCGGGATTTAAAAACCACGAATTTTTTATCGGACTTTATTTGTAGTTACAAATTATTGATTTGAAAAATCATAACATTTTTTTAGGGTTACACACACACACACACACACACACACACATTTATATATGTAATTTTTATGGTGTACATAGTAAAGAGTATTCTATCTATCTATAAATAAAGTCCAATAAATAATTCGTGGTTTTTAAATCCCGGAATTTAAACGTCATTAAAATTATTCCGGGATTTTAGAGGAGGTATTATCTACTCCATATTACTTCCTTCCTCGAAGTTTAGGAAAATTAGCACTACCTTTTCCTATCACTGGTTATTAGTGCCAAATTAATACTGAAATGAAAACTGCTCCATTTAAATTTTCAGCCAACACAATTATCAAAATCATTTCGATCACACAGACAAACAAAATCTATACGATACAGATCTTGCCCTCAGACATTACAATACTAGTCATAGCAAGTACCCTCCAAACGGGTAGTAAACACTCGAACACTCGCCACTCGACCACTCGACTCGACTACTCGACCGACTCGCAGGGACCTAACTGAATTAAATATTTAACTGGGACTAAAAACTGAGAAGAAATGGGTCACGTCACGAAGTTATCTTTCTTGATAAATGTAAAGATTTTATGGTGTGTCTTAAATCTTGTAGAGATTGGGTAGGGGTGTTTTATATCGCCTAAAGTGTGCTAGGTCAGCGAGTTAAGTGAGAAATATGTAGATATATATGTTAAAAGTATGCATAATAAGTATATTTGCAAGAAAAATACAACACGAAGAATGACAAAAACTGTCAACGAGCCAGAAGTAACAAACCATAAAGTTTTTTTTTTTTCTCACTAAAAAAACTACCCGTTTCCTCGATACAATGTTTTAAGAAATAACAAACGCTTTTACGGCTTTGAAATTTTTCGATACTTACATAATCACTACTAACAATAATACATCACAGAAAAAATCGCAAAAGCACGTTATACCCACGAAAGCTGCGTACAATTTACTTTTTCCCCGACATCGATGATTGGATCCCACTTTCCAATTATGTAGATTTTTCCATTTATTTCCACAATAGTACGTAATATAAAGTTGACGTTGGCCTAGAATCCATCACTCCAATCAATATTTATTATGTAGGGTGGTAATGATAGGGGGAAGGCTATTTTTGTCTACAGGCAATTTTTTTTTTTTTTTTTGTTACGATCGTTTACGACGTACGGCATTTCATGCAAACTTTCAAGTCCTTGTTTTTCGAAATGAATGAACCGATTTCAATGAAACTTCAGACGAATAAGCAGGACACATAGGTCTAAAAAGTAAGTTAAGAACATTTTCGAAATGTCTTATTTAAAAAATAAAGATAATTGGAAATCTGTTTCTATGGAAAATTTAAAATCTGTCGAATTTAGCTGTGACACTATTTTTCGAAAATGTTCTTAACTAACTTTTTAAACCTATGTATCCTGCTTATGCGTATGAAGTTTCATTAAAATCGGTTTATTCATTTCGTAAACAAGGACCAGTTAATATGCAATGCCGTACGTCGTAAATGCTCTTAATTTAAGAAACCACTAGGTACTTGTTTTAAGAACTGTAAGTAGGACACCTCTGACTACGGAGAAGAAAAGCTTAAGAAAATAATACACACGCAACATCACGCCTTGTTTCCCCGAAGGGTTAGGCAGAGGTGTACCTATAATACACCCACATTTAGCCAGTTATGTTTTAGTCTATGTAATAGGGGGCGAGCCTATTGTCATCAACCGGGCACAAATCCAAACTCCGGGCTGCTAAAGAAAATCTGGAGCATTATTTAGTCTTAAAATCGCCAACAAAAATTCGCCTTAAGTGGTGACCAATGCTCTTTCTTGGGAAGAAAAAAAGTACTACCTGAAGAACTCCCACTTTTATCATATAATAATGTTGATGAAATGTTTTATCCATTTTACCAATAATCTGTTACGTGTCTCTTTTAAAATGGCCGACGTAATAACGCCTCATAATGATGCTGAATGAAATACAAAATAACCCTAATTTTTCAGCAAAACAAATTGAATTTCACTGTTAGTTTATTCAAAATGAAGCCAGATTTGAATAATAAGAAATTAGGGTGAGGTTTAAAAGGCTCTAAATGAATTTAGTTGTTAAGGCAAAAGGGATGCGTACTAAAGTATTTCAAGTACTTCGGGTATTTAAGAGAAATGTGAATCTCGTCGGTATGCAAATTAAAGGTGTGGGTTCCAAAAATTAGAACCCTTTTTCCCGTGTTAGGTTTCAATGTTGCTTCCAATGAGAGGCTTTGATGTTATGTGGTATGCTCAGGGTATTTTACTGAATTAAATCAAGCCCAATGACTGTTCAAGCTTAATTAAATGACTGACAAAGCACTACATTTCATAGATAAGTAGATAAATGAGCACTATGATGTGAAGGACATGATTAAAGTGCATTTGAATTATCTTGTGACTGACAGCCCATTAATTTGCAGCTTGTAATTGGATTGTGTCCATGTCCACCTATTACAAAATGCTCTAGTCACCGGATTATTTTCGTATTTAATACACGAACGGAGCCCTAATTCACGAGTCAACTACAGGCAAATTTGAGATTGTCCGTATGGATTGCTGCTAAATGATACATAATTATCAATAATATTCATCTATTACTTAATGAGTTCCTGGTGGCTCCTCAATTCAGATGTTTAGACTGAGGAGCCACTTTCGCATTGATATAACTTGTGATATATTTTGCTGCTAAATCCAGAGTTTGTGCTGTAAAATCAGCTACTTTGCTGCTAAATAAGGGTGTTAGTTGCCCATTAAAATCTGATGTGGCTCCTCCAATCCATACGGACATAGTTTGGGAGACAAACTGTAAAATCCTACTATTTTTCTTTTGACAGCTGCACGCACAGATAACACAAATTCGGCGGCGCGCGGCGTGTGAGTCGATGCCGATGGAACGTAATGTTGCCATTTTAAATATTGTATTTATATAAACATTTTAGATTTAGGTATTGTGTTTTTTTTTTTGTTTCTCTTAAATTACATTGCATGCTGCACCAACTGACGTCATAACGTCAACGCCGGCTGTCGCTGAAAACCAGCGCTGGGGCTCTGGCTCGCATAGGGTCGCAGCATTATGCTGAGCGGTGGCCGTTTTGCGTGGATGTGACGCATATTTTCCCCCAACTTGTTTCTTTTTGTGTTTGTATTCTTTTTTACGTCATGTTTACCGCAAATAAACGTAGTTTCTTTCTTTTCTTCTTTTCTATTGAAATAGGAGTTATTTTTCCTCCACCATGCAACCGTTTAGTGTACTTTCAGCGTATAAAACTTTTATTTACGCCTACAATATAAATAACTATATTTACTACTAGTTACTGGACAGTTCCATTGGGCAGAGGCGTGATACGAACTACAGTCCACATTCATATCAGACGCTTTTATAATTTACCACTCTAGCATGTTGCGTTGTGCCAGTGTAAGGTTCCACGGTGATTGTGAAAAAATCGTAAAAAGTATTCAGTTTTGCTGAAGCTGACGAAAAGAAAAAAATACTTTTTAAGCAGCTATTTATCAGGCAGTACCTTACAATCAAGAATAATAATAACAAAACAAAAGATCAATGATTTTACAGATGGAGAATAATCTTGTTTCTCGTTGACGTCCCGTTGACGTGGCGGTGGAAAAACGGCCCGATGCATATTTTTAACGTAATTTTCGTTTAAACATTTCACCTCGAGCTCCAAACTGAGAGTTTCCAAATATAATTTAATTTTTAAATATCATAAATTGGTTCAAAATACCTTCTGTTGGCACAATATAAACTAGTTTGCGAACTTTAAACTATGGCGGTAGCACGCGGACCGAGGCAGCTAAAAGTTGAGGCAGTAAACTTACATTGTTTATTAAACGGTCGAGTTCAACTTTACTCAAGACTACCCTGAACTACACTTATTATTTTATCATAGTGGACAAGAAATAAAAACACCCTCTTTCGTACAGGTAAATAAAAGTATCACAGACTGGTGTATCAGCATATTGTTTTCATTTCCAAAGCGATAGAAAAAGAGCGATAGAAAGGTGTTCGTATCATCTTTATGCCGATGATCTTCAATTGTATACAGCTGCGCGGGTGGAAGGTTTATTGGATGCTGTAGCAGATGTAAACCGAGACTTAGATGCAATCAAAAAGTGGTCTGATAGTTTTGGGGTATCAGTGAACCCCTCAAAGTGTCAGGCCATTGTAATTGGAAGCTCGCGCATGATGGGTAGGGTGACGCTTAGCCCTCTTCCTCCTCTCATTTTCAATGGTACCGTCATACCCATTACCCCTACTGTGAAAGATCTCGGTTTGCATCTTGACTCGACGCTTAGCTGGCAGCGCCAGGTCTCTAATGTTAGTCAAAGGGTCAACGGTACTCTACGATCTCTGTATCGTCTGAGAAACTTTTTGCTCGCTAAGACGAAAACTATGCTTGTGCAGACTTTGATTTTCCCTATCATTGACTATGGTGACGTGTGCTACTTTGACTTGAATGCGGTGTTGCTGGATAAGCTTGACAGACTGCTTAACAATTGTATCCGGTTCATATTCAACCTCAGAAAATATGACCATGTGTCGAGCTACAGGTCTGAGCTCAAATGGATGCCCATTCGCCAGAGAAGAAATTTGCGTGCTTTGACCACGCTTTTCTCCCTTCTTAACTCTCCCACTCCTCCTTCTTATCTAGTGTCTCACTTCCAATATCTATGTTCTTCACACGCTAAGAATCTTCGTTCTTCTAACAATCTTCTCCTACTCTGTCCTTCTCATACTTCTGACTTTGTTCATTCTTCCTTTCATATTCAGTCCATTCTTCTTTGGAATGCGCTACCTCTTGACATCAGGATGGCCACCAGTCGGTATGCATTTAAGCGGAGATTGCGGAGTTATTTTCAAAATAAATAGCGTAGAGTCATCTCAAAACCTCTCTCTCTTGAATTTGTATATAATATATGTATATAATATAGGTATATATTATAGTAAATATGTATGTATGTGTATTATAAGTTTATGACTTATTTATGTACAAATTGTTCCATTTCTAACAGAGCACCTGCCATCTAATCTCTTCACCACCCTTGGTTGACTGGTAGAGAATGCCTAAGGCATTAAGTCCGCCTTTGTACTTTTTTAAGTGTGAAAAGTTTAAATAAATAAATAAATAGAAAAAGGACTTTTTGACCAGGATCTTACATTTGTGCGTAAACCATGAAGATAGCAAGATCTCTCATCATCATGATTTGGTGTCTACTGAGTACTGCCTAAGCAATCTAAACGCGAGAAGAACCAAGCACGAAATCAAGGCGATAAATTCGTTCTACGCAAATTAAACAGTAAATACTGAGTTCTACTTGAACCTTTGATATTAATCTAATTAAGTAAACGGTAAAATTGTCATCCAGCTCGGTAGACACGACTTTGAAAATTAAGCCGACAAAAGGATCCAGTTAGGTTGGGCAGCGTTTGGAAAACTTCGTTAAGTCTTCTCGTCACCTATCCCGCAATGTTTGAAGACTAAGATCTTCAACCAGTACGTCCTGCCCGTTTTGGCATACGGTGCCGAAACGTGGACACGTGACAATTGGGCTGGTCCACAAATTCAAGGTCACTCAGCTCGCTATGGAGCAGGCTATGGTTGGAGTTTCTTTGATGGATAAAATGAGGAATGAAGTTATCCGGAAAAGAACCGGAGTAACCGACATAGCCTGCAGAGTAATCAAACTGAAGTGCCAGTGAGGTGGCCATGTTTGTTAAAGGACCGATGGCCGGTGGAGCAAACGAGTCCTGGAAGGGAGACCACGTATCGGCAAGCGTAGTGTGGGACGCCCCCCAGCTAGATGGACCGACGACCTTAAGAAGGTGGCTGGGACAGACTGGATGCGGAAGGCGGAGGACAGGGTGTTGTGGCGCAGCCTGGGAGAGGCCTATGTCCAGCAGTGGACTAAGATAGGCTCAGTTGATTGAAACGGAAAAATATTATACACGTGTGCTTGCTTCTTCGGGAAACAGACCTAGTTATGCTAATAATACTAAAAGGCACAACTATTTTCTTTAAAAATAAAATACCACCCTTGATTACAATAAGACATAAATCTCTCATAATACCTACAATAACATAACAACACGCCTAAATCCCCGAAGGTTAGGCAGAGGTGTACCTACAGTACACCCACATTTAGCCAATTATGTTTAAGTCCCATATAATAGGGCGAGCCTATTGCCATCAACCGGGCACAAATCCAGACTCCGAGCTGAGTAATTCCTGATGGAAAACCAAATAAAACTTTGCCTGACCTGGGAATCGACCCAAGGACCTCATGCTCAGCAGTAGCGCTTGCCACCACTAGACGCACGAGGTAGGCAAAACAAATACAAAACCTCTTCCCGGTTGAGGTTCCGTAGCGGGAGTGGTGACGTAATGGTTCCCTTTGTCGCATTACCGTATTGTTACTTTATAGCCTTACTTAGTTTTACTTAGTCCGACGTATTTCTGTGCTTACGGCTGTAATTGTCTTTATTTCCCTTCCTTGTGAGACTTGATGTTATTAACATCTTTATGTGTTTAGATTGTGGGTTTTATGTGTGCTTTATTAATGGGATGGTCAATTAGGATTGTTTTTGCTGAAAATTATGGATGGCTATCTTAAATCACGTTGAAACCCGGTTCTTGTGATAATGGCAACATTTGTATCACGTTTATAACAACTACGCTCTAGGGGTCATTAGTCTTAACAAAATTAAACTTATAACTTCAAAATTTTCTTTAACATAAGATCGATCGAAATTCACTCCATCGTATTTGTGACCCACATGATTAAAAACATTATTTCTTTCTCAATTATATTATTATATACTAGCTGTATAGTCCGCGGCTTCGCCCGCGTGGATGTCATACTTCCCTATTTGAATCGGATTTTGTTCACAATTTTATGGGTTTTTTTTTTAAGCGGAACACTAATTATTTTTCTACAATAAAAATACCTTAGGTTACTTATTCCATATAACACCGGCTATCTGCCAGTGAAAGTCCCGTCAAAATCGGTCCAGCCGTTTCGGGGATTAGCAGGAACAAACACAGACAGACAAACATTTTAAAAATTGCTTTTTCGTTGTGTTATACTGCCGTAAGCATTTAGCAAAACGCTCTTATTTTGACATTACAAACAGGCCCTTCAATTTTATTTATTTGTATGTATAGATTATAGAGGTATAGATAAAAAAAGATCTATGTATGTTTCATTAAAATACGTCCAGCCGTTTCGGAGATTAGCCGGAACAAATAGACAGACAGACCGACGACAGACAACAATTTAAAAAATTGTGTTTTTGTTATAAGTACCGTATATATTTTGACATTACAAATAGACACTTAATTTTTTTTTAATTATTTATTTAATGATAATAAAATACAGGGGTGTTACTTAATTCTAAACTCGCCAAACTTTTACGTTTGTTGGCGAGAGGCGCTCTTTTACATAACAATGTACCGCTACATACTACTTACATATTATACTGTTATCATATCCTTACAATGTATTTATTTCTGTTAGCTATCCTGTATAATGTTTTATTTTTGTTATTTTGACTAAAGTGATCCTTTACCAACTTTCACTTTTTCTCTTAACAATAAATATATTTATTTAAACACTATTTATTTGTATACTTAGATAACAAACTAAGCTAAACACATCAACACCACATTCCAACCCCCCCCCCCCCCCCCCCCCCCCCCCCCGCCCCACACGATCCAACACGAACGACATAATCATGTACAACTAACAAAAACCCGTATGCGTACGCGTTCTGCGCCCGCGAACTATGAGCAGATATGATTTCACTTCATGAAAAGTGATAGCCGGCGACAGTGTTCAGTTACGGGCTTGTGGCGTTTATAGGTTAACAGGAACACGTGTTGGGAAGGGTTTGACACGAGTCGTGGGAAGGACCCTTTACAGACCCGTAAGTGATTCCTCGATTTCGTATTTTTGTTAATGGAAAAAGAAATTTATGTTTTGGCGAAGTGTTAAATCGAAAAGGTTTTTTAGTGAAGCAATGATAACGTAATGTTAGTAGGTATTGTCAAAGCGTGTCAATATTAGATGATGATTATTATGAGACCATTTTCAGGAGCCATAATTTTACCTTTATCCGTAATTGTAAATGATTTGGCGGACTAAATAATGGCAGATTTTAGTTTTTTGTTTTGACCAGTTTCAGAAAATCTGACCGACAAAAAGACCATTTTACAGTTCAAACATTAAACATCTTCTTTTCAGACCAGAATTAACGTAACATTTATAAATAGATTACAGACACTATGGCCTTCACAGATACAAATTTAAAGAGGCTTCTTATCTGGGACGAAAATAACTTACGAATCAAAAGGCGAGAAAATAACATGAGTTCACTTCTTTGAACGTGATTAGACGTCGGCGAGTGTTGATTGGTGGAAGCCTACGACATTAATGTTGCATTACGTTTATTATAAGGTATCATGTAAGAGGAGAGGACTTCTCATTCATAGAGCAATTTGGTGGTTTCCCGATCATCCGCATATCTGATTATAAAATTACTAGCAACCCGTCCCTGCTTCGCACGTGTTAACATGTCACATCGAGATTTCTGTGGTATATCTAAGTTAAATAACACATACACCTACCGGAATATATGCTCTAAAAGATGGCGAAAACCGTATTAAAATCCTTTGTGTAGTATAGAAGGTCTAAGCGGTCACATGGACGGACACGAAAAGTTTCTTTATTCTATAATACGAATATGCATAGATATTTATACATATGTACCTACAAATAAATAAAATTGAAATGTCTGTTTGTAATGTGAAACTAACGCTTTTTACTAAATGCATATGAAGTTATATACGGTACTTATAACAACAAAAAAAAACATTTATTTTTTATTTTTGTCTTGTCTGTTTGTTCCGGCTAGTCTCAAAAACGGCTGGACCGATTTTGACGGGACTTTCACGGGCAGATAGCTGATGTTATAAGGAGTAACTTATGCTATGCTATTTTATTTTAGAAAAAGAATTAGGGTTGTGCGCAAAAAAATAAAATTTAGAACAAAATCTGACTCAAGTAGGGTTTAGTTGTTCACGCGAACGAAGCCGCGAGCACAGCTAGCAAGATATATATTACTGATCGCTGGCATACCAAATATCTAAGGAAGAAATACTAGCAGCAGACTGATAGTACACGCGTGTATGAGACATCGCCTTTTACTGCACCCCCAGTTGAGTTGCAAGCATGACTGAGCAATGCCAGTCAGCCATTGCTCAGTGCTCGCTGAGAAATAGATGGAATTGTAACAATGCAAATAATTTGAAGAAAATGTTTTATGTATGAAGATTAAATAACTATAAAATACGAGAATATCTGGGCTGTACAGGTCAGATAGGCAGTCGCTCCAGGTACAATACTGGTTAGACTGGAAGCCGACCCCAACATAGTTGGGAAAAAAGGCTAGGCAGATGATGACGATGACGAGAATCAAAAATATATTCAAAAGAAATAAATGCGACCAAGGAATACCTATGTATCTCAAAAGAATAAGTAACAACCAGGGCACTGAACTTCCTTCTTTCCATCCTATTGACATCATTCGTCCATCGCCTCTTGGAACCATTAGCGAATAGAGGATTTAGTAAATATAATAACGCTTATATTTTAAAAATAACGATGATACCCTTTTTTTTGGATGGGAAATCATCAAATGACTTCTCCCGCTCTGGGTGGAGCGGGAGGGCATGTCAGACTTTTACTGACTAAAACCCACCCGTGTTCCTTCAGTTGCCTGTGCTGGGGCCACGGTAAATCTTTCGAACATCCCGCAACCCTAGCTGGCATCGGCCCTAGCGGACTCCGTCAATAGTGCTGACATCTCTTTGAGGCGCACGTGGAACACAACGCGCCGTCGACTCGGGCTACTCCTCACCGGACGGCGAGCTACCCATTGCTCGCCGTCCGCAAGCCCGCGCCTACGGTGGCCGGGAATCGGCTGCCAATTCCCGACGCCCAGGGCGTCTCCTGCGGCGACTAGGGGCGTGAGGGCGCAAAGCTTGCCTCTCCTTTACGCGTTCCGCCTCCTCCTTCGCGAGCATTACTGCCTTACAGAAGGAGGTGATGGCTTCCCTATACCCGTGGAACTTCCAAACGATGGAAAATTCACAAAATACTCATTAAAAACTTTTCTGGAATACAAAGTTATCCCCAAGCGTTTTTCTGAGAACATATTTTTATTCATTAACAAAACTGATCTAGTTTATGTTCGAGACTGCGTTGGGGTGCTCGGCGCCACAACGCCCCCGACTCATGTCTCGCTCACTTGTGGGATTTTGCCCAACGACGTGAAGTAACGTACAAATTGCTTGCCAACATTCGTCTCAATATATCCAGTTTACACGTGAATAAAGCTGGCCTCTTCGATTTCGTGTCAGCCTAGTAATTGGACATAATGATTGAAAGCTAATTTCCTTTTTTAGATTTCTAGATCATCTTTATTTTTTATGAATGGGTATTTTCTACAGCTATTCATAAATCTTGGTGGTATCTAACCATACATTCATAAGGGTTCATAGTTTATACTTGCCTTTCTTCAATTTTAGCCAAAATTTTAGTAAGTAGGTAATATTCAAGAAAGGTTACATATTATAATAATTTCAACAACAATTGGTAGATATTACCTAAATACCCAAAACGTGCAAAGTGCAAAAGATTAAGTAATATTTAAATACATACCTATACAAGGTGTAAAATAATTAACGCACAACCTCTTAAGGGGTCATTGTAATCATCATTATGAACAACTTTTACTACGGGACCAAACCTGAAATCGCAAAAAAAAAAATCTGCTACTCCCTACATTTATGTTGGCATAACTCGTCAAAATGTAGGGAACAGCAGATTATTTTTTCGCGATTTCAGGTTTGGTCCCATAGTAAAAGTTATTTATAATGATGAGTACAATGACCCCTTAAGAGGTTGCGTGTTATTTATGTTACACCTTGTATATGCGTTATTATAAATTAAAGTCGCATTTCATGTCTGTCATGTGACCGCGTTGGTCTTCTTAACTATGCAAAACATTTTGTTGCGGTTTTCACCATTATTTAGAGAATTTATTCCGGAAGGTTTATGTGTAGGATAATACAAAGAAATCTCAATGTTGTGTCAAGTCGAAAAACCGTGCGAGGCAGAGGCGGGCGCTAGTTATCTATAAAAAGTTGTCAAAGATTCGAAATCAATTCTAAATTCACAATTTCAATTTATTCTTCAAAGTTCCAATGTAACATAAAATAGCTCTATCAAGTCTAAATCGAAGGAACTGGAACATTATCGCTCGTGCTACAAAAAAGTCGCCAGACGAAGCAAAAGCGGTTTTCTGTGAAATAGAAACCCCTTGTTGCCGACGTGACACTGCGACAATTAATCATGTTTCTTTCTCCATGAAAGCTTGTTTCATACAACATGCGAAAAGATCTACCAAATTGTAAACACTTTTTATTGCCCAATTTTTGTGCAACTTTTAATGCCTAGGCTTTCCGTTTCCCCCATACTTATTACTTTACTGAATCTAGCCCCCAAGAGGCTGATGTTTAGAGCTACCACACCAGTTCAATTACACAAAAAAGACAAACGAAGTAGTATTTTTAGCGTTTTAGCTGGTCTGTTAAAAGCAGTGGTTGTTTGTCGTGGAATGGCCCTTCTTTACGTGGTTTTTCTACGTTATAAACCTAGTTTAAAAAAACTGAAATTTCTGTTTTGTTTTTTTTTTTGCTAAATGTCATCTTCACGTCACTAAACAAACCCACGGTCGAGCGTGACATTCTCCGGACTGAGCCGCATGGGGCCATTAAGTTTGATAAAAAACGAAGATAAAATACGATTTTTCATATAAATAAAGTAGGCTGTGACAATAATTTTGTTTTTACCACAACTATTCAAAAAGAGCTAGTTTATTCTTCGTAAACAGGGACTAAAATGGCTCTTTAATCCCTAGGGATTAAACAGTTTTAGTCCCTAGGGATTAAAAGTGATTTGAATTTGAGGAAATTGTAAGTAAAAGTTCCAATCACCAAAGAGATCAATCCCTCACTGCGCTCAGGATTCAAAGAAACACTCTCGCCTTTAAAATAGTTGTTTGCTCCCTTGGCAAATAATATACTATTTGTACAATGTAGTTTAAAGGGTCCCCGAAACGTCCAATTGCAATTGTCAATTTTTACGTGATAGATACACATTGATGCTCAAATTGATCGTCTACCAAATGCAATTGAAGCGATTGACAATATTACTACTTACAATAGAAATTGATGCGAATTGATCAATTGCAATTGATCGTTTCGGGGATCCCTTAAGTTGCTTATTTGATGCATCGAGCATGTGTAACACCTATTCGAATAGGCTTGTACAGCCACGAAAAAAGATTCCTCAAAAACACCGCATATATAATTTTGTTAACAAAAAATAGTCATTGCATAGTCCAAAATCTTGCAATGGATCAAAAGATGCATTCGAAACAAATGTGGTCATTAAACAGGATAAATATTCACGTAACTAATTAAATACTTAGCGCATTTCCTTCGTTTCATTATTAAAAGAGACAGTCAGTTAACTAAGTACGTCATTAACAGATAACCTCATTGGCTACACACTTCCAAAGACAGCCAATCAGAAACGATTATCCTGTTAATGACGTTTCTTACGTCATTCCTTCTAGCATTGGAATTTCTCAAGTGATGCACAAGACTGTTATTCTGACGTCAGAATTAACATGCCAAGTACACTGTGACTAAATAGTTTTGATACTTGAATGTGGTTTGATGACGTATACCACACACAATAAAAGTCGACGCTTGCTCCGTTTAATTTGAACAAAGATTAAAACTAGTCGTAATTACTTTTCCTTTACGTTATATATGATTTTAGTTTTGAAAGTAGGTCATACGGAGTATCTAGGTAATTACGGTATTACAGGTTTACCACCTTACCTACCTAGAGTATATCCTGCTAAATTAAATGTAGATTCTTAGGTTATAAAGTACCATAAGGAAATTGTTGGGTAGTTCATACTTTCGCTAGTCGCGATACAGGTTGAGCGATAGACGAAACACTTTTTGTATTAATCATAATAATTATTTTGGTAATAATACTAAAGGTGTATTATAGGTACGTAACGCTTCAGGTTTTCACTTTTAATTCGCTTAGATTTCATAGCCCCATATTCATATCCAAATAATTACATTTCAACCGCTGTCCTTATGGCCATTTGTCAGCTCGTAGTACGTGATTCGACTAACAGAGAACATTGTAATTAATGGCTTGGACGCTGTACGGAGACTTCATCACTCACCATACTAATCTTCAGCTTTATAGTCACTTGCTGTCCCTTTCTAACAAAAGGAGGAAGAAAGAGACGCGTGTGTTTTAGAAATAAGGGCAATATTAGGTCTAAGGACGTGAGGGCAAGGTTTATAGAATAGATATTTGAATTAGGGGACTTTGTCGCTATGTCAACAAAAATAAAAACAACATAAACATACATCTATAGTACACCCACATTTCGCCAGTTATGTTTAAGTCCCATGTAATAGGGGGCGAGCCTATTGCCATCTACCGGGCACACGTCCAGACTTCGGGCTGCCACTGACAAATTTCAGATAGAAAAACCCAATAACACTTTGCCCAACCTGGGAATCGAACCCAGGACCTGTTCAGAAGTAGCGCTTGCGACCAAAAATGTATGTTTATTTAATTTTTTTTTTTTGAGATAGGTTTGCTCTTGACTCTAGTCTAGGTCAGAGATGACAGAGACAAAGTCGGCGAGGCGATGAAGCAAGCTTACCCAGAAGAAGCCTGTTCACTCTCACTTTGAAGACATCGGGGTTGTATGCGTTCGGAATTAATTAACTAAGTAACAGAAGAATTATTTAACTCATTATTTTAACTTTTACAAACTGGGATCACCCTGTCTCAGCAATTTCTTAACATAACAACCGATAACTCAACAGAAAGCTGTCAACTCAATCGATTATAATAAACGAAAATAATTTAATGAAAATACTTGAGAATAAAAGTTCACTGCGTGGCTCTGTCAATTTTTTTTATTATAAGCTACTTTACAGTTACAAGAAATATTTCGGTAAGTGTTTAGCTGTGTGTGTGTTTGTTCGGTAAGTGTGTTTTGATAATAATTGATTACTCGCTGTTGCCCGCGACTTCGTCTGCGATCCAGGATGAAAAGTAGCTTATGTCCTTCTCCAGTTTTCAGGCTACCTATCTGCCAAACTTCATCCAAATCAGCTCAGCCGTTTTAGCGTGAAAGCGTAACAAACAAACTCACTTTCGCATTTATAATATTAGAGTTAGGATTTCACTGACTTTATACAACCATGACTTTTGATGCAGACTGTACATCCGGAAAAGTTCTGAAATCGGAAAGTGAAGTAAAAACTACGAGACTCGAATTCGGAATCGAACGAAAAATTCAAACATTCCCGAAGTAAAAAAAAAAAACAAGGGAGCACTCGCAAATTCGCAAACAGTACTACAAAAGTCGAACGTCGATCTTTCCGTTTCAGCAACTCACTGGGGAACTCGACTAACAGCAAGTACTGACTTGTAGGTATCAGGTGCTGTTGCTGAACGACACAAGAAAATTGTTTTTTTACGGCGCTCGGCTTGTGAACATTACTATTCACCTCTATTATACTTTCTGTTCATACCTACGAATTACGATAAAATCATAATAATAAAAATTGTGAAAACGCAACATCTATATTAATTACTAACCTAATCTTATTTACTAAAACATAATTTGTGATTTAATTTTTAACTAAAATCCAAAACGAAAGAAAATTCTGAATTTCAGACAGAGAAACAAACTCAAAGAAGCAAAAATAATAATAAACAATACAAACCTCTGATACCACACTTTTTACTATCATCCAATGAAAATTCACGAAATATTAGACAAAAGAATATTCGCTTAAATAAGGGCCAGGTTTTTGTTACGCGTCGCTCGCGCTCAACGCAAACGTTCGGTGTGGGCGGTCGTGATTGGCGTCAAAGGTTTAGCGAAGCCAACAGCTTAGGGTAATGTGAAAGCAATTTCAGCAGTGACAAGGCACTGTTTCGCTTTTATAGGCAAGATGGTTCAAGGCTTTATGAAACAGGGTCGGCGTGTTGTGTGGGTGTTTTTTTCGGCGTTGTAGGTTTTTCACAGATAGGCGTATAGGCGTATACCTAAGTAGGTTGTTATTTTCTTAATTTATTGTTACCATACCGCACTGTAACGAGCTAAAAAAGCCAGAATTCTAATAATGTGTCTCAATCCCAATCCTGATCCGCAGTCTTTGACAGCTGTTTGTGATTCGCCCTCTCAAAAACTCAGATTGACAAACTCGGCCGTTGATTGGTTACAGACAAGGATCAAGATTGGGATTGAGATACATAAACTCACGCCTTCTTCCCATGGGGGTAGGCAGAAACTACAGAACGCCACCTGCTACGATCCTTACATACCTACTCTTTTTGCCTCGTTTACGTTCATACGTCTGGTCATACACGCACGCCGGTTGCGAGAACTCCGCACCTAATCTTTAAGAAGAACATCACCAATAAGATCACGATCATTCAGGGTCAAATTAAATTAGCTAGCAAAACTCTGCAGACTTGATGGGCATCGCTAATTAAATAAATAAAAACAAAATAAATCTAGCATACTAGCTAATGTATAACCAGAAATCCTAGTTATACAACTAATAAAACCCTTATTTTGAAAACAACCGGGCCACTTCACTTATAAAAAAACACAATCAGGATTTTCATAATTATGAATTACACAGGCATTATTGAAATAAACAAACAACAAATAGCGTTCCGGTAACAATATTAATGTGTTCTCCAAGTTTGAATAAATACGTAACAACAAACGTTACGGTTTACGTTAGTTGTTTCGAAATGTACTCACAGGCTCATCGAGTGTAGTTATGACTCTGGGGGATTTATTTCTCTTGTTGGTGTTGCCGCGGACCTTTGAATCTAACATGTTTTGCTTTAGGATTCCAAATGATTAAAGTTTAAAAGTAAGTCTTTTCAAAAATCAAAAAAAATAAAATAACATTGTTATAAAAATCAATTCAAATAGATGAGGCATTGTTTTCTTTGAAGGCTACAAATATGACAGCAAATTTAGAAAATTCTGACTACTTAGTCTTAAACAACAAATTATCTGGAATTTAGTAAGATAACAATAAAACCTTAAGTTGAAAGAAAATCTTTGTTGCAAACTATAATAATAAAAAGTTTTCCTTGAATTTTCAATGACATGAAAAAATAAACACGATTTACTCCCATTAAAAAAAATTACAGTATTGATCAACCACGCACAGAGAAGAAAAAAATATCCATCATGTATTTAGGTCATTCAAACAAATAATGGCTCGCGACACGCGACGCGACACAAAGTCACCGCGTGTCGCGCGTCGAGCGGTGCCTTTACGTTGCGCACGATTCGCGTCGCGAGTCACGCCTGTTTGAAGGAGCCTTCAGGCATAATTTCGT
The DNA here is from genome assembly GCA_947568875.1 of Fissipunctia ypsillon. Taxonomy (NCBI): domain Eukaryota; kingdom Metazoa; phylum Arthropoda; class Insecta; order Lepidoptera; family Noctuidae; genus Fissipunctia; species Fissipunctia ypsillon. Next base: position 23,158,198 of record OX387649.1, read on the forward strand.
CTATGCGGTCCACGCAAACCTACACCAGCAGTTTTCGTCGCAAAACCGTCGCATCAACCTATTTGTAACATAATAGGTGACAAAGTTGTTCCAAGTAAAGCTTTTATTTTGAAAATAATAACTTTTCAACGTGGTTTTGTTCGCGAAGTTTGAAAGTTTTAAGCTGCGTCAACTAACTACGATTGTTGGACGTATTCTGTAGGTCTGCAGGTGAATCAGAAAGTTCATTGTGCAAATGGTAGTAGGTATTGCGTAACGGGCTTTGATGCACCTAAAATTCTCAATTTACACCCCTAGCGATTAAAAATGACAAGAAAAGAAATCTGTTTTGTGCGTGAAATATGCGAGCTATGGAAATTTATTTAGGTTTTGTATTTTTTTCCTCATTTACAATTTCGTACAAAGCGTTAATATAAACTTACCAAACATCCCAGGTCTGGATACCCCAATATGTTGTATAGACAGCACACATACCTGAAAATAAGAGAAGAAATAAGTAAATTTTGTTAAACAAAGAAAAAAAGGCGATGGGATAAGGTAGGTATTATGGTAATAAACCCTTATTATTTTATATTTTTTACTAACAGCTTCACTCATACGCACATTATTGTGGTTGGCCAACTACATAGTTCAAATCAGTTCTTAATTTAAATGACTTATCAACTTTTGCACGTCTCAGTTAAATTAAAAATATTTTCTAGTTTGTATACTCCGACGGCCTGTGTTCACCAGGTACAAAATAAAAATAAAGAAATCATTTAATCACCAAACATGATTACTTTATTAATAGGGATTTTGAATCACCGAAAATTTTATAACCACAGTGTCTAGTTTAAAACATGAGACCAAATTGTAGTATGCTATTACACTCTGACCACAATATATTTGACATGCGGTTAACCGAAGTAACGCCTTTCTGGTGATAATTATTTAATTACACTAGCTATAGGCCGACCGCATAACTGAGACGTTGCCTGAGGTAGCCGTGCGGTGCGGAAGGGGTGATAGTTGTCACAAGTTGACGAATCACTGAGCTCTAGCATCACGTCACCACACCCCTCCCTCACCGCGCTGCTACCTCAGGCAACGTCTTCTCAGTTATACGGTCGGCCTATAACAACATACACATAATTCAGCATCTAACTCAGCAAAGTTGTTCACTGCAATATTAGTTAAATAATTTCCAATTTCTTTTACTTTTGCCATTAACTCGAAAGGAAGAAAATTTTCCAAGTAATTTTAAAAACGGAAAAATATTTTCCGTTTAGAAAGATGCGTTCCTATTCATCTGCCTAGCCTTTTCCCAACTATATTGGGGTCGGCTTCCAGTCAAACCGGATGCAGCTAAATACCAGTATTTTACATGGAGCGACTGCCTATCTGACCTCCACAACCCAGTTACTGGGTAATACGATACCCCTTGGTAAGACTGGTTGTCAGACTTTCGGGCTTCTGACGACACGTAATGACTGTCAAAGATCCACGAAGGACAGCCGGGACCAACGGTTTAACGTGCTTTCCGAGGCACGGAGGGGTCTTGATATGTAAAGATGGTCACCCATACACCGACCAACCCCGGCAAGCGTAGCTTAACCTGATCGATCGACCCGTGCGGCTGTTATTACTTAGCCACGAGCCCCCTCGATGCGTTCCTATTCTCAAGTATCTAATTTCTGTAGAACCGTGTCAGACCTCGTTTCAAAAACCAAACAATTTTATTGAGAAATACAAAACATTTTCTCATATTTATTCCAAGAATGAAAAGCTTAACCCATTGATGCCCATAAACCTATCTCAGTGCTCCTCCGAACCAGGATTTAAATGTATCAAACAGAATCGAATCTACAAAGGCATTCGGCGGAAAATTTCCTATAAATATGCATCTAGTGTGACCATTGTGCATATGATCCGATGTGCCTCCGCCGTGTGCGCGGGACTTATGAAGTTCAGCGAAATGCTTTCGATGCAAGTTACTGTTTGATAAAAAATATCAAAGATATTTTCCAGAAAATAAAATACAATAGAGGGTTTATGCGTGTGGCTAAGAGGAGCTCGTGGCCAAGTAATAACAGCCGCACGGGTCGAGCCATCGGGTTAAGCTACGCTTGCCGGGGTTGGTTCGTGAATGGGTGACCATCTTTACATACCGAGACTCCTCCATGCCTCGGAAAGCACGTTAAGCCGTTGGTCTCGGCTGTCATTCGTGGATCTTTGACAGTCGTTACGGGTCGTCAGAAGCCCGAAAGTCTGACAACCAGTCTTACCAAGGGGTATCGTATTACCCAGTTACTGGATTATAGAGGTCAGATAGGCAGTCGCTCCATGTAAAATACTGCTATTCAGCTGCATCCAGTTAGACTGGAAGCCGACCCCAACATAGTTGGGAAAAGGCTAGGCAGATGATGAGAGGGTTTATGCGTGTAAAGGCAGACAGAAGCGACGCGACGATGCGACGCGATTCTGGTAGAACAATTCCATAAAGTTCTCAAAAAAATTGTTTTACTGGAGTCGCGTCGCGCTGTTGCGTCGTGTTTATCTGCACGAGCCTTAAGGAGTTTGTCTGTAAAGTTACTTTTGTGATTAAATTTAAAATTTGAAAAACCACTAACACAAACAAAATCCTTTAAAAAGTAATAAAATAAACTGGCCCTTTAAGTTTAATATAACTTGTAGGTAATGTTTTGATCCAAGCGTCGTTGCGTCAGTGGACGGCTACTCCATCATCAGACCCTGATTACCATCTATCTATAACCTATTCATTGCATTCCAATGAGTCCAAACACGATACCTCTCCTGTAAGTTGGTGAGGGACTTGGGTATCCTGCAAATTCCAGGTGACGCTGCAGCATCAGTTCAAGGTTACTATGTTATTCTAATATCATTAAAGTAACAGAATACCAAATTACAACTCGATCACACATGTGGAAGATGCTCACATCCATTCATCAACTAATAAAGAGCTGATTCTTTAGACGGCTGAATATCTCCTCAATGAATCCCTCCTTGAATCACAGCTAAGAACACTCGCAATCAAGTCACCTTTCAAACAAAACAAAAAAAAAAAACTAAGTCGGTTCAGTGGTTTGGGAGCTACGATGCCCCAGACAGATACACAGATACGCACGTTAAACTTATAACACCCCTCTGTTTCCGTCGGGGGTTAAAAAGTAAAATGTACTGGAACTACTAAACTGTGGTTTAGTTAAAGGACACTTGCAAGACCGAGTGGAGCTGAAAGTTGTCTGAAACTTCTTGAAAAATAATAAGCCAAATAAATCTGTGAAAGATAGGAACAACATATTTTTATCATTAAGATGGATAATTAAGACGCAGATATTATATGCCAACGGCCTTCAGTGCATAGCTTGCGTGTTTTTGAGCGGGACATCACTTCGGTGGTGTCGTGGGGAATAGTGATTTCTGTCACTCCCCACGACACCACCAGTCGTGTCGATTTCAGTGGTGTCGTGAGGAATGAACGGTACTGTGCTGAGCCGACGCAACGCGTCGTACGTCCACCCAGTAACTGGACTCGCCCATCAAGGAGCGTTGTCCCAAATTAGATGCATTTTTAATTTATTATACATAAAACAATATTATGTAGTTTAGTAGTGTAGTTAATAGAAGAGCTACTAAAACGTAAGTACAAAGCTATAAAAATTGAAAGCTCAGATACAAGATTTTACGTTTCTAAAATGACCCCTTACAAAATGAAACTCAGAAAAAAACAAAGAAAACTCACGGCACATGTTTCCACCACACACTCTCCAAAAAAAAAAAAACAAGAGACCCTCACAATTATCAAAACAAACAGTTATAACACAGCATAGAAACGAAAGCTATTACCCTGAGCAGTAAAAGGGCCATAGGTTCACAACCCCGTCAACTAACGATCATTCGCCTCCATTTACCTAAAAGCCTGTGAACATTATATACGAATCAGAATCCGGATAAGTACTGCTTTTTATTCCTTTTGGTAGGACGTATGTAGAAGTTCCTGTGCTTATGTATGGAACAAAACTAGACTCGTAAAGTATATCTAGAGGCTTTTATTAATTGCAAACTTTAGCTTTTGCCAGCTGCTTCGCCTACGTAGAGGTCGGAAATTAACCCACGAAAACGTAAAAATGGGAAAAAAAGTATCCTATGTCCAAGTTATAAACTATCTGTATGCCAGATCTTATTATTGGTAATGATTGAAATATTATCTTGAATTCTTCCAAGCCTAGTACATTTTGTTAGGTCACTGCTCAGAAATTATGCACTACGTATCGTGAACAGAATACCGTCTTATATGCATGCAACGTACTACTGAGATACAAAGTATCCTTTGTGTTAATCCAGGTTATAAACTATCTGTGTGCCAAATTTGATTCAAATCCATTCAGCCTTTTGCTGAATATTCTCTCGAAAGCATGACCAAGATAATGACATGTTGCATAAAGGAAGCTTTATAAACAACTTTAATGAACAAATTAAAGGAGGCTGCAATAACACCCACGTTTAAAAGGAGACACACAAGAAAAGAGTATGGGTGTAACCGCTATTTAGCAAAAAGTTCTAACCTAACTTTAAACACAGCTGTGTTCAGAATCTACTTTAAACAAATAATAGCAATAAAGTTTAAAGCAGGTGTTGTTACACTTGCTGTAACGTACATTGACCTTTTGAAAGCCTTTCTAGGACCCACGCATTTCTTTTCTGAAGTTATACGAAGAACCATTGAACCGAACCATTAAGAATAGTTTTCATGTGCACCTGTTCCATTGTAGCTCTTAATTACACATTTTATCACTAGTGCAGTCAGAGAAATTAACATACATACATCATCATCTGCCTAGCCTTTTCCCAACTATGTTGGGGTCGGCTTCCAGTCTAACCGGATGCAGCTGAATACCAGTATTTTACATGGAGCGACTGCCTATCTGACCTCCACAACCCAGTAACTGGGTAATACGATACCCCTTGGTAAGACTGGTTGTCAGACTTTCGGGCTTCTGACGACCCGTAACGACTGTCAAAGATCCACGAAGGACAGCCGGGACCAACGGTTTAACGTGCTTTCCGAGGCACGGAGGGGTCTTGATATGTAAAGATGGTCACCCATACACCGACCAACCCCGGCAAGCGTAGCTTAACCTGGTCGATCGACCCGTGCGGCTGTTATTACTTAGCCACGAGCTCCTCAAATCCTCAAATTAACATACATACATACATACATAAACATCACACCTGTTTTCCCCGAAGGGTTAGGCAGAGGTGCACCTATAGTAGACCCACATTTCGCCAGTTATGTTTAAGTCCCGTGTTCCATGGCAAATTAACTACTAAAGAATGATAGTTATGATTCGAGTATAGGTACATAAGTAAACTTATGTCAATTTGATAAACAATTAATTTCCCTGAATTAAAGTGTTTATATCTTTTATCCATCATTTTGGGTTATTGAGACTTATCTCTGGCTTTATAAAGCAGATGTTATAACATCAGCATTTTATAAGCAGACGAAATAAACAGTTCTAAAACCGAAAGTAAACCATTTAAGACTAAAACAGGTATTTCATCTATTTTATTGCCTAAGTCCTTGATTCAACACTCGAAAGCCTTGAATTACGTAAACGAATGATTCCTTAATCTTGAGACAGATTCGTCTCAGTCGCCATCTTGTTTTATTTAAATACCTAAATGGCTAAATGGTTTAAGCGACAAATCTAGGTTTCAATGTCATTCGAACAGGTTCTTCCGACTTAGGACTTATTATCCTTTTATGGGTCGAATCAAATTGGATGTTTTTTTTTTTATTTGAGATAGGTTTGCTCTTGGCTCTAGTCTAGGTCAGAGGTGACGGAGACAAAGTCGACGATGGAGCGAGCTTACCCAGAAGAAGCCTGTTCACTCTCACTTTGAAGACATTACATTATTGTTACATCATTTTGGTTGGCAACAGGTTGAGTAAGACTGGATGATGGTAATTCTGTAGACCAGCACTCTAATTGCGTAACACAATCAAGCACAATCTAAACGATTTTGAAGCAAATTTCTAATCCACTGCTTCATATGTTCGAAAAATGTATCTGCTCTACAACGTAAATAACGCAATGAATGTTGTTGAACTGTCAAAATGAAACCGATTCCTACTGTAGTGTTACGCAATTGCCCCGTACGAGCTATAAAATAAACGAGTACGTCCTGTCTCCAAGACAGCAGAATGTGTAATTGATTAAATGAATAATTTATTCTGTGACGTAATTTAAAATTTAAAATTCAATAATGATTGCTCGTAATACATGGGTTTGAAAAGGAAAATGCCTTAAGTTAATAGCTAAGACTGGCACAAATTACTGTCTGAATACTAGGTACAAGTCTCATAGTTTTCCACACCACTGAGAGTTACCAAAAAAAAAAACAATGCAATCATATGCTTCGGACATCGCGGCAGGCCCAGACGGAGATGGCGGGATGAGCTGGACTTCTTAAATGAAGATTGGTCCTTGGCAACTCTGGACAGAGAGAAGTGGAAAGAGAGTAGTGAGGCCTTTGTCCAACAGCGGGACAATGACGGCTAATAAAAAATTCATATGGCTCAGTCATACCGACCGATTTAAGCTGTCAAATCATAAGCCTTTCATACAAAGGCGGATGTTGTGATCCATTGAGAGCATAAAACAACCAATTACCATACGTCCTTGTCCGACCTTGACAAACAAAAAAATAATCAATAGTAAAAATTAATTTGAATTCAAATCAAAACAATGACGGTGCACATTGGCCAATCGATTGACAGTTTTTCTGTCAATGTTTGACAAGTTTGGGACTTGTAACTGGCAATGATTCATGCAAATGTGAAAACAGGAAATGTGAATTATCTATAGATATTGTTGATAGTTAAATGGGCGTTAGTACTGTGAAATTGTAGAGGAAATAACACAAAGGTTGTTCCCCGATTTAGGAGCCTGAAAGGTCATGGAATTACGTTATGAATTAAATGTAGACAGGGACATTAAATGTTGAGCAAATTGACACCCTATACGTCAATGTGCCGTAATATAGCCATTTCAGAAAACTGTCAAAGAATGACAGTTGTAATTTGAATAAATGGACAATTTAATTTGGTACTTAACTTACTCAACATTATGTAAACCTGTAATACACAACATCACGCCTTGTTTCCCCGAAGGATAAGGCAGAGGTGTACCTTATATATAGTACACCCACATTTCGCCAGTTATGTTTAAGATCCATGTAATAGGGGCGACGACCATATTTCCATCGACTCCAGGCTGCTACTGACAAATTTCAGATAGAAAAACCCAATAACACTTTGCCCGACCAGGGAATCGAACCCAGGACCTTATGCTCAGTATTTGTCCGTTTTTTTTTTACTTTATCACAAAAGCCATATCACTAAAAGACCCCCTGTTATTCAGGTATATTCTCACAAATACGGAAGTAAATAATCGATTATCATGGCCACACGAGAAAAGAAGAACAGGCGAACGGAAAACCGCAACAGCTTTATACCCTGAAAAATAACAATCTTAATAAACAATGCCTCAATCACCACCAACGCTACCAAGAAGAAAAAATAACAAAAACAAAGTCTTAAGTAGATTTTTTCAGTGGAAACGCCAAAAACAACAGGAAATTGCTTATAGAGACAGAAAAAGTTCACTTTCTTCTTTAACTTATAAACTGAGTTGTGAATTGAAACTGACGTCTCCATCCATTTCTCTGCTTTCCTACCGTTCTATTATTTGCTTAGTCCGTGGATTATTCTAAGTTTTTGAGATGAGTTTACTTTTAAATTATTGGAGGAAAAGTATTGTATGAAAAAGTATGTTAATATGGTTGCTATTGGTTCTCTTATCATTAAACAGTAGTTAATCAACAAATAAAAATTAGAAAAACTGGTTCCTGGAAAAAAGAATTCTTTCAAGTATGTAATGATGGGGTAATTATTTTTTTAGGGAAGTGACAATAGTCCGTTCGCATTAAGAAAATAGTGAGTCATCGTTGTCCGCCGGCCTAGCCCCGCCCCTCGACCAATTAGGTCGCAACAAATTAGAAAGATCTGCCGTCAACTGGTCACTGTGAACTTAGCTTTCTAATTTTTTGCGACCTAATTGGTCGAGGGGTGGGGCTAGGCTGGCGTACAACGATGACTCACTATTTTCTTATCGCGAACGGACTATACCATCTGAAATTATCAGCATATTCAAATCACACCTGTTATTCTTTATCAGTTACAGCCCGATGCAAACTTTATGGCCGCTCGGATCATGAGGCGAGTCGCTGCGCAGTAACAAATAATTCATGTATGTCAGCGGGGGTGAGGGGTGCGGTACTGCGCAGCGAGTAGCGCACTTCAGAGCCGCAATAAAGTTTGATGCGTACTATACAGGGTGTAAGGGACAGCCCTCCGCAGACTGATGGGGTGAATTCAGTATATTATACTAAGATAACCCTGACGGATATATGAAATTATTTCAGGAAAGTTATGGGAATCCAATAAGCCTGATTTGTTTTATTACCTCACACGCAATGTATCGTTACCGTGGCAAGACGCGCGTAGCAAATGGCAGCGCAGCGAGCCTTCGGCCGCCGAGTATTTCAACATCCACTGCTGACTTTTTGATTTTAGCTATTTATTTACATAAATGGAGTGCTGCGTACAGAGAATGTAATTTTACATCGAAATAAAGGACAAACTGAAAATACGATTAAAAAAAATGAAAATTTTCCTGAGAATATTTCCGGTGGAATGTGATTCAAAATAAGGAGCTGAATGCACCCTGTTAGTTTGCGGAGGGCTGTCCCTTACACCCTGTGCTGTTGCGTGAAATGGCTGTAACACGGCAGATTGACGTAGTATGTCAATTTGATAAACAATTCATTTCCCAGACTGATGTACAGTCTGGGAAATTAAATGCTTATCAAACTGGTCGTTTTACAGTTATTTTCCTTGGCAGACCTGTATCCTAAAGAGCTGCCTGTCTAAAGCCTAATACGTCGATGCGTGGTCGGCGGCGCGTGGCGCTCACAAAGGGCGGGCTGCGCCGGCGCCGCACCGCGCTACTTACGCGTTACGCTTTGCGCTTACGCGTTACTATACGCTTTTCATGTGACAAGATAAAGAGGTATTTTGTGACTAGACTGAACATTATAAAAACTTAGTATTAGGTAAACGACAAACCTACATAATTATACATATGCAGTAAGTACATATTTCAATCAGCTTTCTTTTAAAACTTAATACAGTAGACAAATATTCTAACGAGGTGCTTGGGGCATGATAAAACCCGCAAAGTGAAGATTTATGGTGACAAACTGAAATGCATGACATGTACTTACATACACAAAATGACGTGTACATCTTTTGTAAGAGAAGAACTACGACCTAACGCTGTTTGTCCACCGCCACGTCAACGGGACTTCAACGAGAAAGAGATGAGGGCGCCGCCGAAGTAGCGATATAATACATTTACTACGGCCATGTGGCCACCGCACACCAACACCGTGACGTCACGTTCAATTCGAATAATCTCATTTCTCGGTGACGTTGTGCGGTGGACAAACAGTATAAGGTCTCAAATATCTCAAGTCAAATTGACTGAACAAACAAATCTAAAGATGGCGGTTCAGGAAGCCATATACATAATTTAATTTAAATTAATCACTTCCCTAAAAAAAGCCTTCGAACTTTTACAACTTCATCAAGAAGTTTTGCTAAGATTCCCTATAAATACAATTCGCCAAGTTTCTGTATGCTTCCCTATCGAAATACAATTAGAAAAACAAAAGACTAACATTTAGCTACGTACTAATAAACTGTCCAGCAATTTCTTAATAAATGAAAGAAAAACACTTCATTACTTGAACCTCCTTAGGTAACGGTTCCAGGAACCATTGCGTTTCTTAATTAAACTAGCACGGACGATGCGACTCGATAATTGAAAATTTTCATTCGATACCACCCTGTATATTGAAAAAGGGACATGGAACACGCGTCTAATTTGTCGAAAGTCGTGTGGAGAATGGTGATAGAGTTTCAGACTGTTCTAAGAATAAAAGCTTAAATTATTTTGTTTATTTTGGGAGATCTAATTACAGTATGATTAAGAACTTGAAGATTTATTTACATATGTATTCTTCAGAAAGCCAACAGTCTCATATATTTCCCTTTATAGGTAAGTAATCGACAGTTAGCGCTTACAATTGTCATTTACTAGCTTCTACAAATTAAAATGTATATAATTAGATACATATCAATAAAGATCAAAGAGGATAAAGCTTCTAATGTTTTTCTAATGATCTTAATGTTAAAACACTCCATAATTTCAACTACAACTCTTCGGGGAACCTATTGCCTCTCAGCGTTTCAGGCAATTGCCTTCAGATGTCTTGTGCGATTGGTCGACCGTCACTGTGAGCATCTCCAACTCACCACTATGTGCCTACAGATTTGAAAGTTAGTACCTCTGTCATAACAAATAAGATCAATATATTTGTGCCCAGTACACGTTTTCTACAAAAATCCCAAGACGCCACTCAGGAGTTATAAACAATTTATCGTTCGTACCATCTCTCGTATGATTAATGTAAGTTAAATTATAAGCAATCATTAAGTAACAACGAATTTTCTTAGTATGCTAATAATATGTTTGTTATTCTTATATCAACTTAAACTTTTTATAGCTTCTATTGTCCGATCGGTATTTTCTCGATTAACTGACGAGATATAATCTAATTAAGGACTTACATAATACAGTCAATTACATTCTGATTTGCGTGTCAATAAATCACCGCTTCTCAAAAGCCATAAAATTCTAAATAGAACTACAAATCTGCACTAAAATGACAACACACCGTCGTTAATTCCAATCGTGTCGTGAACAGCACGCTTTAAAAATTTGCATATTAAAATTCATCTAGCAATATTTATGACTCAAAGGAAAAACCGCATCGAGACAGCAAATGACGGATGCTCCACAATAACTAACGTTTAGTAGCAAAGCGGCAAAAAAAACAGTTTAATTTTCCAATCAGTATGGAACTAGGAATACTATAAATCAGTGTCGTGAATGATTGCGTTTTAAATGTTCGTTGAATTTTGTATTTGTACGTTTTCGTTTTGATTAGTCGCTGCTTTTATGGCTTGCTCTAAATTAGTTTTGCCGACTTGTGCCCGGCTAAGTACAGAGGGGCTTGTTACGTGGTGGTCTGGCGTAAGGAGTTTAAAAAACTCAACACAAAACACATAAAATAAACATACACACGACACATACGTACATAATATAATAAATTTCGCTCAATATTTCTCTTGAGAGCTGAATTTTAAAAGAAGATGTCATTCATTCAACCAATATACTCGTACTAATTTAATTTTCTCTGAAAAGCTGTAAGTAATTGTACTGACGTATTTAATTTCGTTGAAAAATTATTTACTGGCTGCAGCATCATCAGGTCAAAGTTGTCAGATTAATTTACTGTCATCGTTTCCTAAAACATGAGTGCGATATTTGGAGAATTCTGTAGCAAGATTTTTTTATTCCTACTAGCTTTTGCCCGCGGCTTCGCCCGCATGGATGTCGGAAATCCGCATGGATATCCCATCCCACGGGAACGTAGGTACTACCGGGATTAAAATGACCTATGTGTTAATCCCAGTTACAAAAATTAAAAAGGGTGCCCTATGTGTTAATCCAGGTTATAAACTATCTGTGTGCCAAATTTCATCCAAATCCGTTCAGCCGTTTTTGCGCCAATCCGGAACATACAAACAAAACACAACCAGACAAAACAAACACATAAAAATTCTAAAAACTATATTTTCGGCATCAGACTCGTTCCCACACCTCGTAGCACTTACTTTTTTCAAAAAATATTCAATGTACATTTTTAACTTCGCTACTATTTTATTATAAATGTATAGATATAGACACAAATCATGGTTCCTTACTAGTCTAGACACAGGTCATTGGTCAAGCGTGTAAAAAACGCGTCTGTACTAAACTCATTAATTATAAGTTACAGACAGGCAACACCATTTATTTGTCCACAACGATAGGTTACAAGTGTTATGACACCTTCATGAGAAATGAACGCACTGATTCGCAATCCATCCACCTATCCATACTTTAAAAAACCAATCTGTCTCTGTGTGTAACGTTAACGTCTAAACCGCTGAAGCGATTTTAATGAAATTAGGCATAAAGATAGCTTGAATACTGAGGAATGACGTAGGCATACTTCACATAAATGAACACCTTTTTTTTTGTTTGGGTGGGAAATCATCAAATGACTTCGCCCGCTCTGGGCGGAACGGGAGGGCGCGTCAGACTTCTACTGTCTAAGACCCACCCGTGTTCCTTCAGTTGCCTGTGCCAGGGGCCACGGTAACTCTTTCGAACATCCCGCGACCCTGACAGTAAATGAACACCTTACAATTCAAAGCACAGCTTGCAGATTTGTGCGATGCGATGCGATTCGCAGTTTTGTGTGGTCTGAAATTTGTTGAAGTTAATATAGGAAAATCACGCGGACGAAGTTGCAGGCAAAAGCTAGTCCTAAATAAACGATCAGTCGATTGTAAAGACAATGCATCAAACGTCTGGTTAGCCTATCACAAAGGCATTAAGCCAGTAACATGATAGATGACTGGTACATAATGATTATTCGCAATTTATAGAAGATGCTGTGATGAAAGAGTGGTCTAAATATGCGACATATGGGCATTATTGTGCTAAGTTAGATTAAGATGGATCTTGGGCTCATTAGGGGCTTTTGTGTAGCAATATGTGTGTTGTACACACGGCTACATATCAAGCTACACATTCCTAGTATAAGCTGATCTCGCATTGTATAGGATTTGCATACAATGAAAGATCAGCTTATACTGGAATTGTATAGCTTGATATTTAGTCGTGTATACAAAGTAATAGGCCACGCGGGAGCTCACGGATGAGGTGAACCGATCAAATTAAATCCGCGATTGGAGGCCCTGTTACTGAATGCGCCAGACTGGCATGTAATAGAACCAGGTGGCGAGATCGGGAGGCGAGCTACGACTACACCTGCGATTGGACACAACTAATCGTGACCACAACCGTTCTGTCAAGCGCAAAGCGAACAAGAAGAGAGATGTTGTGTCATTTGTTTTGTAATGCATCCAGCTAGTTGAACAGGTCATTGTGGTAGCCGCTCTATGTTATATTATAATATGGATGTGCATCTCATCAGACTGGAAGTCGACCTTAGTGTTGCAGGGAAACGCTAAGCTGCATACATTTATCAGCATAACCTTTCAATTCACAAAGATACAATTTAAACCCTGTTACCGGTATTTATTCAAAGATAAAAATGCAAGAAAATAGGGCTAGTAATACAAACAAACGCGTGTGAAAACGATTGATAGTATTGTGAATGCATAATCGCCAATTTTAACAAACAAATTGAGGATTAGAGGCAGAAGGACCTACAATCATACTCAATATACGAGTATTTATTGCTTCCACAGTGTGAACTTAGGTGGTAGGTTTTTACAAAGATAGAAGATGATGATTGTGGACCCTGTCGGGCACAGCAAAGTAGGAGGGTGGAAGAAATCTTTAATTTAACTAATTTTAAGTGCCATTCTCCTACAAAAATTCCAGCCGATTGTCCCGGCTGTCATTCGTGGATCTTTGACAGTCATTACGGGTCGTCAGAAGCCTGAAAGTCTGACAACCAGTCTTACCAAGGGGTATGGTTTTACCCAGTTACTGGGTTGCGGAGGTCAGATAGGCTGTCGCTCCATTAAAACTACTGGTGCTGCTTCCGGTTAGACTGAAAGCCGACCCCAACAAAGTTGGGAAAAGACTAGGCAGATTGATTGATTATACTTGGTAATTATAATTGATTAGTGATGTTACATATTGATTATAATTATAACACTATACCTAGTTTAACGATTATAACATAGAAAACTACAAGGCAGATAATTTATAAGAATCTTGTGAAGATATTACGCAATATTCTCTCATAGTGTATTCTCTACAATGTGTTAGTACAGTACTTACAAATCATGTGTTAGGAAAACATCGTGAGGAAGCCGGCATGTCCTAGAATCAAAAATTAGAAGACAAGTGACATCTACCGACCCGCACTGGGCCCGCGTGGTTGATTACAACCTGCTCCCTCTCGTAGAGAGGAGGCCCGTGTGAACATTATAGGCTGATTATACTTATGCTGTTAGTACAAATCAATAATGTTAACAGACATTTAAATTTTACTGTAGTACGCACCAGTGCAGAAAGTAATAATCCCGCTTCACGACACTCACAGTAAGAAAACCATACATTATCTTCGCAGAGAGCCAATTGTGCTACATATACCAGACAAAAACCGTAATACATCCACAAATATTACACCTAGGTTCAAAGCAAGAGGAGGGTTTGCAAAACAAGAGTTGCGCCACGGAACGATCTCTCCGCATTCCTGAGATGTCAGCCTTGACGCGAACATCGGCTGTCGGTTATGACTGCACTTTTAGATGCACCCGCCACGAAGGTGAACTGCCTCGGCGCGAAAGGCATGTGTGTTTAGGGATATTTCTACATCAGACAACAAATCGAAAGTAATTTTATCAACAGAAATAAGATTACTTTCGAAAAAGATTCTGTCTGAACTTTAAAAGAGACTTCTGAGTAAATAGGTTTATACAAATACTACACGCCAACAATATTTTTTTTTAACTAGATAAGTTCAATGTTTCCTATCTGACTACTCTGAGAAGAAAGACAGAAAGAAACGCACAGTGATAATCTTGGTCAGACCATGTAAGGACCATGTAGATTAGTGTCTGAAATGGTATTTTGAGGAAAGAACCGCACAGACCTAATTGAGTAGACCTGACCAGTCAGTGCAAGCATTCCTCAGTAATTGTGTAGCTCAACTCAGAACTTATGGAGCTCAACGACTCGATGAACAATACTAAAGATAGGACATTTGGGTAGGCCGCATAAAGTACTCAAATTGCCAGACCAAAATGACAAAAAACTGAGACAGAAAATGTACTCACGTCCACAATTATGTGAGATCTAGTTAAATGATACATCTCTCGAAACCACCAATGGTCCACCAACCCGTACTGGGCCCGCTTGGTGGATTACAGCCCACTCCCTCTCGAAGAGAGGAGGTCTGTGTCCCAGCAGTGGGAATATTATAGGCTGATTATGCTTTCGAAACAACAGAATATTCCTCGGTGCTAGACTCTAATCTAAGGCAAGGATATGACTATGACCAATTACATAGTTCACATATTGAACTTTAGCGGTTAAGTGACTGGCAAAACCATCCACCAAAATCTGTTTGGAAGTTCTAGTTTAACCTTTTGCCCGCTTGAAAATTACCTTTGTCTCTTCCTAGTTTAAATTACAAGAAAAACATCGCAACTTCAATCGTCAGTCGGCAAAAATCGAGGCCAATGTCAACTAAACGCAGCCACCATTTTGTGTCAGTAGCTCTAAACGGCGCAAGCGCAATACTAACAACCTGTCATCAAACAAACATCGCTTCTAAACACTAAAATCTACTATCAAGTACATCGTCATAATAACTGTGGGCATAAAAAACCCGCGTGTCATCCACAACCACGTGACCCGGCCAAGGTCTTCGGTAAACTTGTTAGAAGTCCCCCCTGCACCCCCCTCATTGAGCCCTCATTATGTAAGACTTCGTTGCATGCGTCCGACCATAACAATGCATTATGAGTCATATGCGACTAACATAACTTGACCTATACGTAAATAGAGACTACTAGAACAGGTGAGCCAAACGGGTGTTGGTAATTGATCTTCTGCCGTACAATCTTAGTGTTGCATTCAAGTTAGCGGAATTTCAACTTAAGTACAAGGCAGTAAGAGTCTACAAATCTACGAGCTAGTATAAATAGTGCGTGGGTGGATGTATCGTGCGTAAGATTGTAACAGTTGATGCGTAAAATGTAGAAACAGGCACATGACATGTTCGAGAATAAATAGTGTTTATAAAGTGTGTGCAGTAACTGAACTGATCTAACCTTTATTTATGAACTGAAGTTCTTGGAAGTATAGAAATATTGTTCTAGCATGGCGCATGAGCATAATCAGCCTATAATGTTCCCACTGCTGGGACAGAGGCCTCCACTCTTCGAGAGGGAGTGGGCGGTAAACCACCACGCGGGCCCAATGCGGGTTGGTAGATATCACATGACTTCAAATTTTTGGTTCTAGGACATGCCGGCTTTCTCGCGACGTTTTCCTTCATCGTTTTGAAATATTGTTCTAGGGAAACTTATTTTTGACCGAAAAGTCACCTATTCACTCGAGACTAGAAGACTTCTATTTTGTAATTACCGGGAAACGTAGACTCTGACAAAGAGTTCCTAGAACTGCATGTAATTAGTGTCAAGCGAAGCGCGTTCGTAATGAACTTCGTATGAGTTTTAACCAAAGACAGTTTGTAAGATGCGATATCCTCAAAGTTAATACTAGCGGGACTACAAGACTACTAGGGAAATATCTTAAAAAAACATGGACCTAACATACAGGGTCAAATTAAATTAGCTAGCGAAACTTTGCAGATGTGATGGGCGTATCGATATCTAAACATGATAAAACAAAAAGAAATTAATTTGAAGATGTTTTTTTTTTGAGATAGGAAGTGTAGTCACTCAAAATATCAGTTTAAAAATCAGTTTTTTTTTTAGTAAACGTCGCAAACGTGATGGGTATCATGGGTATCGATATCACAACACGACAAAACAGATTTTACTAACTCACACTTCAAGTAACAACACTACCAGCGGTCAAAAAAAAATCATCAAACCTTTTTTTATTTTCATTTTATCCTGTTTAGATATCGATACCCATCACGTCTGCGGAGTTTCGCTAGCTCATTTAATTTGACCCTGTCTAAGTAGTCTGAACTCGTCAACGCGCAGTAAGCAAGAGTAGTGGTCAATGTTCGTACCTGCTCTATAGGAGAAAAGGCGATTGCGTGAAGTGTGATGTTAACAAACACGTGTAGATCTCTACATCTGAAGCAGATCTCTGATTGACTAACAAAGCACAGCGTATTGCAATGAAGAAAGAAGAGACAGATATTATTACTCTCCATTAAGAAAGAAGAGACAGATATTATTACTCTCCATTAAGAAAGAAGAGACAGATATTATTACTCTCCATTAAGAAAGAAGAGACAGATATTATTACTCTCCATTAAGATGAAGGTGGTGTAAAAGTGCACTAAGAAAGGATTCCAAAATAAGAGATGCAACGCAGAGGCGCTGCCTTCATACAACCCGATTCCTATCGGCTTCCTTTCGGAATCACCACTCTTCGTAATATCTACTATTGCCAAATAACATGACACACCTGTGTGTGTAACTGCGTATCACATCACATTACATATATTTAATACCAGTTTAATACAGTTGTCAGATTAAAAACATTACAAAAATGCCTGCAATTTTTTGTCTGATTTTAAGAAAACTCAACAATTTTTTCTTCGGCTTCCCTCTAATGATAATTGAAGTTGCGCCACTGATGCAACGGGACATCAAAGTTTGCACGCTAACAAAGTCACGTCCATTGGCTAGTCACCAAGAAGTAGTAGCAAGAATTAAAGGACCTTTAGGGGCTGCGCAAACGTAGATACTTTTTGTTACCGACACGGCACACTATCACAGGAAACCGTAGTTGCTGTGTCCTGCAGCGGCGACCGGACACAGTCGCCGGCTGCTACTCCTGGACACTGGTAACCGTAGTCGCTGTGTCCGGTGGCGTGATTGTTGTGGTGAGATTGTTTTCGGCTCGCCCCGCCCGCGCCCCTGCGCCACCCGCTCGGTGTGCGTGGCTTGTGTCGCACAAAGGATACGGACACCGATTGCAAATCGTCCGTTTGCGCAGCTCAGTACAATTGTAAGGAAATTTGTTAATGTTGCTTGTGTCTTCAACTGACGACTTTTAGTTTCCAGTTACGGACAACGAACACTTTTTAATCGGCAACGAGTATGTGTTCAGTGGAAGCAACTGGATAAAAAAAAAATGTTCACGTCTGCGCAGGGAGTGGCTGATTCCATATATTCAATGGTAGCTTGTATCCGACACAAGATACAAAAGTGCCCACGTTTGCGCAGCGCCTTAAAGGCCTACGATATGATCAGTAGTGTCCGAGTTTAACGATATTACAAATACATAGCAAAATGCTAGCAACATAGTCAGTTTTATGCTACAACAAATCATACATTCACTTAATTACTGAAGGTATGTGTGTTAAGTACTGTAACGCAACTCCAAAGGTTAATATTACAATATTTTGGCGTGTGTGCATGCATGCGTGAAATGTATTGATGGTTCGGTAGATATCGTTGTGTGGTTTTAGGCCTATTAGAGTTCATTGCTAGGAAAATAACAGTCATAACCAACCGTGTAGTTGCGGTTGGCATCCTATCTGACGAAATAATTGACTCAATATTAATATTTTCTGCAGAGAATACAACATGTCCCGGAATCAACGCACTACCTCTTAATTGGCCATTGTACTCATCATTATGAACAACTTTTACTATGGGACCAAACCTGAAATCGCAAAAATAAACCAGCTGTTCCCTACATTTCGACGAGTTATGCGAACATAAATGTACAGAATAGCTGATAATTTTTCGAGATTTCAAGTTTGGTCTTCATTTATTTGGCTGTCTCTTACTACATACATAAACTCACGCCTACATCCCATGGGGGTAGGCAGAAACTACAGAACGCCACCTGCTACGATCCTTGCATACTTCTTTTGCTTCTTATACGTTCATACATCTGATCACAAACGAACTGTTCATTACTAAGCTAACTTAGTCTCATTTGATATTGGAATAGATTCCATTTCAGCCTTCGGTTAGCCCTATGGCGACGGAATTTTTGTAAACAAGGTTTATTAACATGTCATATTACCAGTAGCTGCAAATAACATGCCAGAAAATTATGCACGTATTATATTAAAGCATAGTCAAAGTTTCATAGCAAGTTTTGCAATTTCCATATAGTTATTAGTACTTGAACACATTGATTGCGATTTATCTTACAAAACTGACCGGTCTTGGTCCTTGCAATTATTGTGCGCTGCTAGATTTATTAATACAGGTAAATTATACTTGTCACTAGATTTTGAATAATTAGCTATGTGCACAACTGGACACTAGTGTGATAATTTTGTAATAAATGGAGATTATGTGAACATATCGTGCTTCTTGAATAATATTGATTTTGGTGTCGTAAAATGTCTGCTTGATGATGAAGATGATAATGTGCTTTTGGAATTACAGGCAGAAAAGACTGTTCAACTTTGTCCCATAAGTCAGCAACACGCATCGTACTTATTTTTGGCGTTTAGATGTAGCTACACTCTCCATATACAGGGTGTAAGGGACAGCCCTCCGCAAACTAACAGGGTGCATTCAGCTCCTTATTTTGAATCATATTCCACCGGAAATATTCTCAGGAAAATTTTAATTTTTTTATCGTATTTTCAGTCACTATTCTTTCGTTTCAATGTAAAATTACATTATCTGTACGCAACACTTCATTTATATAAATGAAACAACCAAAATCAAAAAATCAGCAATGGATGTTGAAATACTCGCCGGCCGAAGGCTCGCTGCGCTGCCGTTCGCTACGCGCGTTTTGCCACGATAACGATACATTGCGTGTGAGGTAATAAAACAAATCAGGTTTATTGGATACCCATAACGTTCCCGAAATAATTTCATGTACCGGTCATCTTAGTATGATATACTGAATTCACCCCATCAGTCTGCGGAGGGTTGTCCCTTACACCCTGTATTTTTTATTTATAAGCCATAAATCAGTTTATCAAAAAAGTTGCTATTAACTGTACTGTCGTGTACCTGAACATCGACCAAGTCTCGGTTCTAAGGGGTCCTAGAAACGATCAATTGCCATTGATCAATTTCTATTGTAGTAATATTGTCAATCGCTTCAATTACATTTGGTAGACGATCAATTTTCGCATCAATGTGTATCAATTAAGTAACAATTTACAATTCCAGTTGATCGTTTCGGGATCCTTTAGAAACACGTAAATATCTCCAGCTATTTTCCTCAGCAGACTCTTTCAATATCCTCGCAAAATACTATCTGATATTTCATTTTATGCTTTCACTTCAGCGGCTCTAAAGAAACTGAAATGTACCAAAAATAAGATTTAGTATCTGTGACATTTCAACAGTCGCTTTTAGCTCTCAAGTGGATTCCGCTGAAGTATAAGATATTTTGGCACATGTTAGAATAAGAGCTAGATTTATTTCATTTACTGTACCTATGTACTGAAGATAATATAAAGGATTATAGTCAGTCTAGCACATAATATAACATGACGACTGTTTTCCCCGAAGGGTTAGCAGAAGTATACCATAGTAGACCCACATTTCGCCAGTTATGTTGTCTATAATTTGCCAAACAATGTTGGGATGACTTCTAGATATTGTTTATTATTTCTTGTTCAACTGTCTCCAGGCGTCCACAAATCAATGGCTAGGGAAAACCGATGTAATTAAGGTTATTTCGCGAAGTAATGACCCGGGCATTGGTATGCAGAGAAATGAGTGACATTTCCTGAGGAAAGTTTTGAGTATGAGTAGAGGAAGACTAAGATAACGATGGATCGGATAGAGATTTAAGAAAGAAGAAAACTGCATAGACCACTATTAAATTGAGATGAGGGCAGGAGAATGGTGATTAGGTGGGTAAGTATGCTACGCTATGTCAATAAGCTAGTGCATAAACGTGTCAATGACTACAACAAAAGCTTGGATACTAAAGTGACGATTTTTGCAAGTCCATTGTAACTCCACCAGTCTCTAAACACACAAGGTTAATGTCATCTAGGATTTCATAGAAGATTACCAAATAACAACAAAAAGCAACCTTGTTGAGAGTATTACTACTATGTGACCAATCTGCCTCAATCGCCTTTTGATTACTCAAACAATAATGATAACATAATAGAAAATAACAATTGTATTTCCTGGAAAATACTTGGTAGTTCATTATATTTGGACATTTATTATGAAGACCGTACTTTTGGGTATGAAACTTATTACAATTTGAATGATATTGAAGTAACTAATATAGATTCTTAGAAGGAATGGTAAATTCATGGAACTGTTATTTTAGAGATTTTTCTTCCACGTGGTGGATGAAAGAGAAGGCTAGCATTAAAGTCGCGGGTTTTAAGGCTCCTGCAAACAGACGCGACACGCTACGTGACACAAAGATACCGCGTGTCGCGCGATGAGCGGTGCCTTTGTGTCGCGTCACGTGTCGCGCCTGTTTGAAGAAGCCTTTAAGTGAAAAGTATGAAATAGGTAAGTCTAGTTCTTTCAGAAGTCACATGCCGCAAAAATTATTAAAATATTATTCTAAAAAAAACCAGTTTGCCAATAGATACGTATTCGGCCTGTCGAGCACTATTTGTAAAAATTAACACGTAAACATAACATCACGCCCGTATCCCCCGATGGGTTAGGCAGAGGTGTACCTATAGTACACCCACATTTCACCAGTTACGTTAAAATGTATGCTGATTTTATCAGCAATACGTCTTTATTTCTGAAAGAAATTGACACATGAGGGTGGGAACATCAATACATTCACACCCTCGTTTCGCCAACTATTCCAGGTCCATTGTTATGAGGTACGAGTATCTTGAGTATTTATCTATACATTATAAAAGTTGTTTTTTTTTTATATGTCATAACTCTAGGGTATAAATGAGACCATATCAAAGAATCAACTGGCATATGAATTATTTTTCAATTATCTTTTTCTTTTTTTTTTTCATTTTTCATACCTACAAAATAATTAGAAAAAGTCACAATTATTAGATAATGTAAAACACCCTTACGTGAAATAATATGACAACGTCGCTTTTTCTTAGCTTTAATTATTATGAATGATTAGTATGAATGAAAATGAATTACTCGTATTTATCAATGAAGAATGAACCTATTCAAGAGTTTTTTGTATTATTTTTACTTATAGAATATTAACCCTAGAGTTATGACATATACAAGAAAACACGTTGTATAATTACTTTTCCCGACTGATCCATCAACGCTGAGCCTACACCGCACAAACTTGAAATTTTGACAGTTGATGCCTTTTAAGTTGTAAGCATCCACTAAGGAAGGTTTTTTAGAAATTCGACCTTTAAGGGGGTGAAAAGGGCGATTATGTTTGTATGAAAAATCTTATTTCTCGAGTTAATAAACTTGAAACTTGCCACGAATACTTATCTAAGTAAATTATGAAGTGTGTGGTTTTTAAAGTGGGATTGGGGGTATCAAAGTTTGTATGGAAGAATTTTAACGGACGGTCCGATTAACACGTAACTCAGTATTAATACTTAGGTAAGATCGAAAATAAAGAATAACGTGTATCAGGGTTTTTGAGGGGTATAATGAAGTACGAAATCCACGCACACGAAGTCGCGCGGGAAGTGCCAGTAAGTAACTGATAAAGTTCCTGGTTCTAAACCGAAGTCCTTTACACCAAACCCACGCAGAGAAACAAAAGCAGTCGTCTATTTTTGATATCCTCCGGGTCTCTTACCCTCTTCGTCTCTCTCACACCCCTCGGGTCTCTCACCCTCTTCGGCTCTCTCTTACAATAATTTCTGCTCCAATAACATGAAACTGTTCAACGAATACTTGAATCCACTTAAAAGTCAACGCAAAGATTCGGTGGTTTACGTTAATTAGTTAACTTTATGAAAACCAAGTCAGGCATGCGCAGTCTGAGAGATCAGTGGCATCCTGGCCTGTTATTATTCATTGGCGACTTCATAATTTGTTTAGTTAAAGAAGCTATGGAAATTGGCCAGACGGGAAAAATATTGTGAAACTAGAAGCGCGGGTAAACAATTTTATACTTCATTTTTTAGAACATTCCCTGGCTGTTAAAAATCTGCGTTGCTTAATCTATGGATGAGTGACACAAGAAACCTAACCTTCGTTCACGGATGGCATACAAATATATCTGACAGCAAGTTAGTTGTATTCAGGAACCCGTAACTTAAATAGCCACTCAAAAATATTAGACCAGATATCAAGCCATATAAGCCTAGTTAATAGGTCGTGCATATCCCCAGGGTCAGTGCAAATTATGTACCTTAGCTAAGGACAGCGTTTCTAAGTTTTAATCAGTTGTGACCATTGAAAACAAACCAAGGATACACAACGCCACTCCCAGGTGATAATCAAAATAATTCTAATAAACACGATCTAAATGACAAATCCTTGATTAGCATATAAGGTAGCTGTGTGTATCCTACATCAAATGTCACTTGTTCTACCACATGTCACTACGTTACAAATTATATAATTCGTACGCTTATTTCAACCATTCACCCACACATAATTAACTAAAGCTAAAAGTATTTGAATAATGAAGTGCCTGTTACGCCTTAAACGTAGGTTCTATGAAGATTAACACGATGTTAATCGATGTTTAAATTAAACGCCTGTTTAGTCATAGGTTATTTAGGTAGGTAAAACCAGGCTAATTATTTATTTTGTTTGTTGTTATGGGTCTTTTAAAATTATTATCATGCGGGTAATGTTTATTATTTTTATTGACGTGTTAATCGGATTTATGATTTAATAAACTATCCTTATATCTATCTGTGTGTTATATTATTTAGTAAAATGTACCTACCCTTTTTTAATGTGCATGTTTTTAGAAAAATATTTTTAATATACGCAAGACAGCTATTGCTTGAGTATGGGTGTTTTAAAATTATTATTAAGCGGGTATTGTTTGTTATTTTTATTAATGTGTTAATCTGACTTATGGTTTAATAAACTATCCTTGTATGTATTTGTATACTGTACCCTTTTTAATGTGCATGTTTTTGGCAAAATATTTTTATTATACGCAAGACAGCTATTGCTCGAGTCTTCTCTTTCAGAATAACTCAATTAAAATTCACACTATCAAAGTTAGAAACTTGGTCCTCCTGTTACAGATCTCCATTGCAAATTCCAGTGTACCAACTATAAACTTTAATTACCCAACCTTTATGAACGATATCGCGCGTCACCATCGGGACCTTTACTTCGTGTAGGTTAGTACTTCTAATGAGTACCAGTAGATAATAATATATAGGGCCGTAAAATACTAATAAACCAACGCCCTTTTGAAGGAACTTTGAAACGGAGAGCGGCCGTCGCGTCGGTCCTTCACATTTTACGCAACAGGTATCTTTAAACAAACATGACTTTGATAATCACTAAACTCCACGTAACACCCTATTTTGAACGCTCCAAGATTCATAATTGTTTACAATTTAGTTTGCTGGACGCAAAGCGTGAGTGTGTATTTACATCTGTAATATTTTTTGATTTGATGACATTAATAGAGATTATGGGATTTTTTATTGGAATGGCGTCAATTGGTAATCAATTAGAATAATATCCGCGCGAACAAATATTATCTGCTATAAATTAAATCAAATCTAATAATTTATTAATTTGCAAATGAGGGTAATTAATTGTACCTACCAGATATGTTTCTTTTTTATTATAGTGCTCCATGTTCTACCGTCACATGGGCATGCAAATCGTATTTAATTTACACCAATTTTAAAAGAAATCATAATAATACAAAATACAAATTAATGGCAAATCGTTTGAATTACAGTAAAAATGTCATTTTAATACAACAGTGTCAAATGTTATCAAGGTTGCAGTAATAAAAAATAAAAATATCAAATGGAATAATAAATAAATATCACGAGTTTATAAGTTGATATACGGGAACAGCTATACACAGTGTAAGGGACAGCTCTCCGCAGACTGATGCGGTGAATTCAGTAGATATAGTATGATATACTAAGATGACCTGTACATGAAATTAATTCAGAAACGTTATAGGAATCTAATAAACCTGATTTGTTTTATTACCTCACACGCAATGTATCGTCACCGTGGCAAAACGCGCGTAGTGAACGGCAGCGCAGCGAGCCTTCGGCCGCCGAGTATTTCACCATCCATTGCTGTTCTTTTTATTTTAGCTGTTTTATTTACATAAATGGAGTGCTGCGTACAGAGATTATAATTTTACATTGAAATAAAGAAATAGTAACTGAAAAACGAGAAAAAATAATGAAAATTTTCCTGAGAATATTTCCGGTGGAATATGATTCACAATAAGGAGCTGAATGCGTCCTGTTAGTTTGCGGAGGGCTGTCCCTTACACCCTGTATGTAAATAGAACCGAAAACTGAAAAGAATGAACGTCGAAAGCTGACTGGTTACCCGCCTAAATCACTACAAAATGGCGAACTATATTAATAAGCCAACAATATCTCACTTCAGTAGTCTTACTTAGTCCATTTTGAGACCATTTTTTTTTTGAACCGTGCTATTAAGTTAGGAATCTATGTCTAAAATTATGAATTATCGATTTCATAACCAATTTGTGAAGTATAAGAATTGTACGCCTATTGGATATTTGTACGCCTTACAAGGTAGCGCATAGTGATAAAATATTTTTTTATTTTATAAAATCATGTACCACAACATTACACCTATGTGTCGCAAATAAATAAATTTGAAGTAATCGAAAAACATTGTAGATTAAAAAAACAGAGTTTCTTAACAACATTTTCCTGTTTTGGAAAACTAAAAGGGTTAAAATTTAGGATACCTACTCATGTTGGGAAAGTTCAAAATATTCTATAACAATATATCAATCTGCCTAGCCTTTTCCCAACTATGTTGGAGTCGGCTTCCAGTCTAACCGGATGCAGCTGAATACCAGTATTTTACATGGAGCGACTGCCTATCTAACCTCCACAACCCAGTAACTGGGTAATACGATACCCCTTGGTAAGACTGGTTGTCAGACTTTCGGGCTTGTGACGACCCGTAACGACTGTCAAAGATCTACGAATGACAGCCGGGACCAACGGCTTAACGTGCTTTCCGAGGCACGGAGGAGTCTCGGTATGTAAAGATGGTCACCCATCCACGGACAACCCCGGCATGCGTAGCTTAGCCTGATGGATGGACCCGTGTGGCTGTTATTACTTAGCCACGAGCTCCTCAAAATATTCTATAACAAAAAAGGTAATTAATAAATACAAACTATAAGTTTACCTACTTATCGTAACTTATTCTAAACTTTTACCCCCTTATTAATAAACCCGGAGCAAAGTTATGGCAAACTTAATCCTTGAATAATGTATAGTTTATCTGAAGGTTATACTAATTGTAACTTTCTCCGCGTTTATTTTAATAAGGGGGTTAATGTCACAATTATTTTGAACTAGCTTTCACCCGCGGCTTCGCCCGCGTGGATGTCGGAGCGGGATAAAAAGTACCCTATGTATTAATCCAAGCTATAAACTATCAGTGCGACAAATTTCATCCAAACCCGTTCAGCCGTTTTTACGTGATTTAGTAACAAACATCCAACCATACAAACTTTCACTTACAGAAACTTTCATGTATTAATATACAACTATTAGTAGGATTACAAATTCTTTACCGAGGCCTCCTCTCACACCATAGCTACAAAATCGAGATAAATGTTTAAAATTACTTTTTTATATAACAAAAAACCTGAAAACTCTATTGCTTCATAGCATAATACATAAATAGTAGTAGTCAGTATAGTTAATTAGGTATATTTTACCATAGATAATAAATGACACATTTTTCATTTAAGTTATAATTGTTACAATTTGTAATGCAACCGTAACATTATTATGGACATCAATCACGAAGGTGTGAAAAAATACAGTAAAATGTTAATTAGATGACCTTGCTAGCGATACGGACACGACACGATGTGAATGATTTACCGCATGAATATTGAATATTAATGGAAATAGAAAGCATTCATGAGTTAAAACGTAAAACACCTTAGATTGCGGCAAAGTTGTAATGTTAGAGGCGTCTTAACGCCAAACGTAATGTTGCAGTTAGGTATTTTGTTCACTGATTTGAAAGTAGACTGTCGTAGCACGAGTGATAGCAACCATAAGATTGTTTTAAATCTTTTTTAAGACTACACAATAATTATAACCCTACCTAGTTGCTATTCCACTAATTCGCACTAAGCGTTTCCAAATGTCTTTTGTGATGCGCACAGCAAAGGAGTGGAACTCTCTGCCTGCGTCTGTGTTTCCGAACGCATACAACCCTGATCTCTTCAAAGTGAGAGTGAACAAGCTTCTTCTGGGTAAGCTCGCTCCATGGTCGACTTTGTCTCTGTCATCTCGGACCTAGACTAGAGTCAAGAGCAAACCTATCTCAAATAAAAAAAAAAAATGATGCATAGAATTAATTACTCTGCAAAAAAAAAGAAGAAAAGAATTACTGTACAGAGTTGGGAAATTAACGTAACAACCTCAATCCACTTAGAAATAAGAAAAAATTTAAATGATGGAGTGGAAAAATAAATATCACAACTCAGTCGATGACATAATTATTATTGGAATCTATAAAAAAGTATAAGACAAAATTACTGTATAATAATGTTAACAGTATGTGATAAGAATGAAACAAATGATTACAATTCTACGTATTTATATGAAAGTTCAAGGAACTCTTTATTATGGACTTTAAGTATTCTACAATTTAAGTTTCTGTTTTCCTTGCAGAATGGTCGTTTAAGTGTTGAGATATTACTTACATTGTAATCATTGTGTTATATTCTAATTGGCGTATTTGTATTGAAAAACTAATTTGAAAGGTTTTGTACTATATTGTTGACCCCTCGAACTAAGAAAATTACAATGTACTTTTAATAGGTGTGGATTTACGTCATGTAGCCTCCCGCTTGGCAAACACTGACTGTCGGTGGGTGTTGTAATTAAGGCCAGTCAGTAAAACTGCGCAAAATACTTCCTAATCAATCAGACACCATTCAGGTCTTTTAATTCGAAAACAAACAAAGCCTAAGTTTCCTGAAACGATGAACAATGAGACAACACAATTTAGCGTAGGTACCTAATTTCAATGACTTTCTTTTAGTGTTACAAAAAAAATCTATACAAAATAATAATTACTTCATCCGAAGTTTCGTAATAGCTTATAAAGGGTCCTCGGAACGATCAATTGCAATTTGTCAATTTTTACGTGATTGATACACATTGATGCGCAAATTGATCGTCTACCAAATGTAATTGAAGCCATTGACAATATTACTACAATAGAAATTGATGGCAATTGATCGTTTCTCCCTGAAACGATCAATTGCCATCAATCATGTCAGAATCAAGTCAGATTATGTGAAGACCATGTAGATTGGTGTCTGAAATGGTCTTTTGAGGAAAGAACCACACAGATTGAGTGGAGCTGTCCGTCAGTGCCCGCATCTGTCAGTAATCCTACAGCTCAACTCAAAACTTAAGGAGCTCAACGATTGTATGATTGATGTAGCTTCCTAATTAGTGACAGAATTTTTGAAATCGGATCAATAGTTCCGAAGACTTTCCGCTACAAACAAACTCACAAGTTTTACCTCCTTATACTCTTAACTGTCGTGATTTCTTTGATTTAATATTAAAAATTAATTATTTTAATACCGAATTATAATATCCACTTTGGCAACACTGTCTAAGTACAAATGATTAAAATTGTAACAAACTTTTAAATGTATTTTCAATATGGCAACTTATTTACCTACCTATTAGTTTATTTTGGCAACACTTAGAAATAACCAGAAATAACGACTATATCATAACCGCAGTCATTTTATATGGTAAAATGTAGTGCAGAGTCAGTCCTTCATCCACAGCTTCATCGGTTGATTGTGAAATATTGCGGTTGTGCGGAATAAAAGTGTTAGCAAGAAAGGTGTGTATTTCTTGTACGAGTACTTTCATAGGTACTACAAATCTTCACGTCAAAAATTGATTAGAGATTGGGCATTATTTATTGATTTATTTAGTACATCGGCTAGCTAAGCCATTATTTTTGCGTTTACAACGTATGATATTTACATACTTAATATACAAATTGCTTATCAAAGCGTTAAGAAACAGTTATTGGAAATAGGTTACCGGAGGGCCAATAAAGTTATTGTTATTCTTATTTATAAATAAGTGTTATTGCGTTATTAGTTATACTTTACTAGTAACGCATTATAAACCGTGAAATAAGTGCGTTATTTAAATGATAACAGTTTGAAGTTAATAATATTTTCAAATAAAACTAGGAACCGGTTTATTTACTGCTCCTAATTGTTATATAATTTCGTTATGCATCGTTTATTAAATAGAGTAAACAAAAAAACAATTACTAAACAAACGATCAAATTCACTACCTACCTACATTACGCTTCGGTGTGACAGTCATCCACATAACAAACACTATGATGTATTCATTTGTAACATAATTTTGATTAAAATCACTTTAACACGAGTACACACGCTTGCACACCTACACACCTACACCTACTATTCCACGCTTACTATTTTTATTTGAGATAGGTTTGCTCTTGACTCTAGGTCAGAGGTGACAGAGGCAAAGTCGACGATGGAGCGAGCTTACCCAGAAGAAGCCTGTTCACTCTCACTTTGAAGAGATCGGGGTTGTATGCGTTCGGAAACAGACGCATGCAGAGAGTTCCACTCCTTTGCTGTGCGCATCACAAAAGACATTTGGAAACGCTTAGTGCGAATTGGTGGGATAGCAACTAGGCAGGGATGGTAACCTGCAGTGCGTGTAGATGTCCGATGGTAGAAGAGGGCCAGCGGAATGAGGTCGTGGAGTTCTTGAGTACACTCAGCGAATTACAATCTGTAGAAGACCGACAAGCAGGCAACCTTGCGG
The DNA here is from genome assembly GCA_947568875.1 of Fissipunctia ypsillon. Classification (NCBI taxonomy): domain Eukaryota; kingdom Metazoa; phylum Arthropoda; class Insecta; order Lepidoptera; family Noctuidae; genus Fissipunctia; species Fissipunctia ypsillon. Next base: position 23,188,076 of record OX387649.1, read on the forward strand.
CGATGAGCCAAGCTGTGAAGCTTGGCATCCACCAGCCTTACGTCGCCAATGAGCCTCTTAGCTCTGCGTTCCACCGAGTCAAGCGCGGCAAGTTGGAATTTAGCTGAGCCATTCCAAAGGTGGCTGCAATACTCCATGCAGGATCGGACTTGCGCTTTATACAGGGGTAAAAGCTGTCCAGGCGTAAAGTATCGCTTTAACTTATTTAGGATGCCCAGTTTCTTGGCAGCAGTTTGGGCTTAGTAATATAGTTTTAAGAAGTCAATCAAGATTTAAAACCAAACTTGTGTCACATTCTTTAGTATTTTGTCGCAACCTTGGGAGACTTGTCACGGTAGTGCACTGTTTGTGCGTGTTTTTCCATTCTGTACAAGGCCAGAACGCAAGGGTGTGAAACTAATCGCGTTTTGATTGGAAATCACTTTTTTACTAGGGTCTTCCAATCTATACAAGAGTAGTACGCAAATACTCGCGTATATTTTTATGGTGTACAATAAAGAGTATTATATTCTATTCTATAATTTGTAGTGACCTAATTAACTACCTTATTCCATAATATACAGTGCCAGTACGCATACGGACTAATCACGAGCAGTACGCAACATTCGTGTATATATTGTAATGACAGATTTAAAAATAGCAACACAATGTATACGCAAGCAGTTACCTATGGCTGCGTTTTGGCCTTGTATAAATTGGAAAGACGCGTTTGCGCCCCCTGACGTAATAAGTAGGCATATCTATCTATATGTATACATAATTACTTGTCCTGACTGATTCATCAACGAAACTGCTGGGACTAGGAACTTGGAATTTTGCAAATGGGTTCCTTTTGTAAATGTAGGGGAGCACTAAGAAGGGGTTTCTGGAAATTCAACCTTTATGGGGGTGAAAAGGGGGCATTTTGTTTGTATGAAAAATCTTCTTTCTTAAGTTAATAAACTTGAAACTTGGCAGGAATACTTATTTTAATAAATTATGAAGTTTGTTATTTTTTGTTTCTCTAAACTACCCCCTATAGGGGGATCGGGGATTTTCAAAATTTGTAGTGAAGAATTTTATTAAAACGCGCGGTCGGATTAACTCGAATCTCAGTATTTATACGTTAAGACCGAAAATAAAGCATAACGTGTATCAAGGTCGGAGAGACTGCCTCGTTGGTCTAGTGGTGGCAAGCGCTACTGCTGAGCATGAAGTCCTGGGTTCGAATCCCGGGTCGGGCAAAGTGTTATTGGGTTTTTTTACCTGGAATTTCTCAGTAGCAGCCCGGAGTCTCTGGATTTGTGCCCGGTTGGTGGCAATAGGCCCTCGCCCCTTAAACATAACTGGCGAAATGTGGATGTACTTATAGGTACATCTTTGCCCAACCCTTTGGGGAAACAATGCGTGATGTTATGCTGTGGGTTTCTTGAAAAATTTTTGTTTTTGAATTGGGTTTTAAAAAAATTAGGGGAAAGTACGAAATCCACGCGGACGAAGTTTGTCCGCGTAATAATAAAGTAAAGGTTATATTATATTATTACATTATATGCCGAACTATTCTGTAATAAAAACATTTTTACCAAAATAATACCGACATCGAAAAAAAAAACACTACCAAGTGAAAAACAACTTTGATTTCGGAAGTCGGTGTCTTTGGTTTCGTATTTTCGCCACTGACTTCCGAAATCAAAGTTATTTTTCACTTTGTAGTGTTTTTTTCTTGGAAGTTGGTTTTATTATTTGTAAATAGTTTTTATTGTCCAATTTCTTTACTACCTGCTATGTCAAAGATACTAGAAAAAATTATAAACACAAGGTTATACAAATATTTAGATGATAAATCGATTTTGTCTGAGCGGCAATTTGGTTTTAGACCCAAACTATCTACATCCGATGCTGTACATGAACTGACTGACTATTTAGCACAAGAACTAGATAAAGGTAACCACACAGTGGGAATCTTCCTGGACCTCGCTAAAGCTTTTGACACAGTTTCTATTTCTATCCTTTTGAGCAAGCTGGAATCCATTGGTGTTAGAGGTGTTCAGCTGAAACTGTTCAAGAGCTACCTAGAAAACCGTAGCCAATGCGTAAAGATTGATAATGTCCTCAGCGATGATAAGAAAAACACGTCATTTGGAATTCCACAAGGAAGTATTTTGGGTCCTACGTTGTTCATAATTTACATTAACGACCTCTGTAATCTCCAGTTAAAACAGGGCATAGTCGTATCATACGCTGATGACACTGCCCTCCTTTTTTCCGCTGATTCGGAATTAGAAGTTTACAACCTTGCGCAACACGGTTTTAATAATGTTATTGAGTGGCTTCAGCAGAATTCACTAACACTAAATGCGGATAAAACCAATTATATTAAGTTTTCTATGCGGAAACAAACTCCAAATCAAACTAGTTCATCATTGCATGCCCATTACTGCACAATCCCCTCTGAAAATCGGTGTATGTGTACTAACATAAGAAGATTAAATAACATTAGATACCTGGGTGTTATAATAGACGAAACTCTTTCGTTCAAACAACACATAGAAGTTGTAAATAATAGAATACGTAAGTTAATATTTCTCTTTAAAAAGCTGCGTTATATTGCAGACCCATTAATAATAAAGCGAGTTTACTTTGCTCTTTGCCAATCGATTTTAACTTACTGTATTACCTCTTGGGGTGGTGCAGGTAAAACATTGTTGTTAACCATTGAGAGAGCTCAGAGAGCGATTCTCAAGGTGTCTTCTTTTCACCCTTTTCTTTTGCCTACTAACCTCTTGTATAAACACTGTGAAGTATTAACAGTTCGCCAGTTATTCATAATGCACATCGTACTAAAGCAACACGCCGCCCTTCCCTACAGCACTGAATTAACTAACAAAAGACGAAAAGATATAGTTTGCGTTCAAAAAATAAGAACTAAGCATGCTTTTACGTCAAAATTTTACTTCTTCCTGGGTCCGCTCCTCTATAATAGACTAAATTCAATCGCAGACATCTATTCCCTGAGCTAATAATTGTAAAAAAAAAATTAAGAATGCCCTTCAACAGATGTCGTACGAAGATACAGAGAAATTGTTAGTCGTACTAAAATAAGTAGTATTAAGGTAGTTAGTATTTAGTTTATCGTAGTTTCTTTAAAAGTATTGTTTGTTATAGTGTTACCTCGTACTAGACAGTTTTATTGTTTTTATGATTGATTTATTTTAAACAATGTCAGTTCTTTTCGCCTGAAACACAGGATTTCCTAGTTCAGGCACATGAAATGTAAGATGTTTATTATATAATCTGGGACTTTGTATTTATTACGTATTTTGTAAATAATTGTGGTACACCATTTATGTTTAAGTCCCAGGTAATAAGGGGCGAGCCTATTGCCACCAACCGGGCACAAATCTAGACTCCGGGCTGCTACTGAGAAATTCCAGACAGAAAAACCCAATAACACTTTGCCCGAGGAATCGAACCCAGGGCTTCATGCTCAGCAGTAGCGCTTGCGACCATTAGACCAACGAGGCAGAAAATAGCTAAACCTGTTCAAATGCCACCGAGAGGCGATCAGAAGCGGAGGTTCCGTAGGACTTATTTTTGAAGATTTTTCGTGAAGGTATAGATATATAGTCTCGAATTGAAGCTACAATTCAATGCGCAGCTCGCAGATTTTTGCGATGCAATGCGAGTTCGCAGTTTTGTGCGGGAGCTCTAAGATCACTGGTATAGGTATCCTTTGGCAGCAATGACTAATAAACAGAATTTGTCAATTTGTCCCTATGCACACATACAAACATAACATCACGCCTGTACTCCCCGAAGGGTTAGGCAGAGATATATATAGATATATATATAGTACACCCACATTTCGCCAGTTATGTTTGTTGTTTTTGTTGTGTCCCTACAAATATATACTTAATAAATTATTATGACAAATTAGTGCACCTATGATCTAAAATGTACGATATTTCCAAAGTTCTAAGCAAGTGCTTTTCTCAAAAGACATACTTTAGAAAAATTTCTTCTAAAACCATAACTCCTGATAACCCTTTCTTTATAAATTACCGCTAACACTTTCCTTCTACATTCAATCCAATATTTTCCACTTCAAATGAACTTTACAATTACAAATAAAGTAGGGAACGTAGAGCCACTCTCGATTTTATCAACTCCTAATTGAGACACAAGTGCTGTAACAAACGAGACGCGGGTGCCAGACCCACGGGACTCCAAACGTCCTAGCCGCCATATCAGAGCAATTTTCTTTCCAGACATCTCCTATTTATTCACATTAAGATAACAATCCTCCAATACAAAACCAACTCTATTTTCTTCACCACATAGTACAAAATTACCTGTCAATTATTTGACATATTCTTAGGGAAAATCCCAATGGAATTTGTTCTTTATAAATTGTTAGTTAGAGTTGTTTTCGCATTGGGGAAGTGTTGTTTGAGGTCAGTGGATCATTCCCACCCTTCGCAACAGGTTCTATTGATCGTGGCGCCATCTACCGTCGTGGGACAAGTTGTGAGAAGTTGCCAAGATTGGGATAATTGTTGTTGGGAGATTTAAGTGGTTTTTAATTGTGGGGCAAGTTGGTCGCGTCCGGTGAACTGCGATAGCTGATAAGTTGCTCGATTCATTTACAAACAGGTTTAATTGTAATACACTGATTTTGATATGAATACTGTTACTTGAAGCTTTATTCTCGTACAATATGAAACACCCTGTAGTACCGCTTATACAGGGGATGATTTTAGAAAATTTGCCTGCCTCGACTGCCTCGTTGGTCTAGTGGTTGCAAGCGCTACTGCTGAGCCTGAGGTCCTGGGTTCGACTCCCAGGTCAAGCAAAGTGTTATTGGGTTTTTCTATCTGAAATTTCTCAGTAGCAGTCCGGAGTCTGGATTTGTGCCCGGTAGATGGCAATAGGCTCGCCTCCTATTAAAACACAACTGGACTTAAAACATAACTGGCGAAGTGTGGGTGTAGCGTGGGTGAAGGCAGAGGTGTACCTATAGAGGTACACCTCTGCCTAACGTTTAGAAAATTTGTTCAAACAAGAAGGGGCGACTGAAAGGAAAATCTTTTAAGAGTAAGAAAAACAATGTTCTATAGCGGAAACAACACAAAAACAGTTTAAACAATGACTCAGCTGAAACATACATAATCATGTCTGATTAAAACACATAACACAAACATAGTTAAAAGCTGATAGTAGTGTTGGACAGGTTGTCAAATCATCGCTTATCTATAAATTGACTGATTTGTTTTTTAATGTAGAACGTGTAGGTACAGTCAACAAAACAGATACGGCGGTTTACGTCAATCAAAGCTACTTTTTTAAACCATGTTGTGCTTGTACTGGATGCTCTTAAGTCTTTGCTATCGCTCGTCATCGTTACTTTAAAAGAACCGGCCAAGTGCGTGTCCGACCACGCATAATGTAGGGTTCCGTAGTTGGTATGAAAAAAGAAGAAACAGAATTATCCCAAGATCAAACTCAACATTGTAGTTGAAAAACATGTTTGCCCATACATTCCAACTGCAAATGTTAGTTTGTAGCAGTTTGTAGCACAGTATTGAAAGATTTACCGTGTTGTTTTAAATCCATAAACTTCTTATAGATTTTCCTGTAATCTCTATTAGTCTCAAACTCAAACTCAAAGCATTTATTTCAATTAAACCAATTACAGGCACTTTTGAATTGTCAAAGAGTCGGTCAGTTAGTCAGAAAATTGAAGCTAGTCGCCCATTCCAAAACGTAGATCTCTATGGAGAAGAATGGGCAAGAAACTCCATGGACACTCTTTTAAATCAAAATTGTTACAAAATCCTGGGTACATTGTTCTTGTTGCTTCTATATGTGAGAACAATGTAAAAATAGATAATTAAAACAATTTAAAATATAAGATTAAAAATAAGCCCTGGCAGCTAAGAGATGACCAGTCTCCACTGACGGCGCCCGTTCACGAACATGACGCGTGGATCAGCACCATCCAGCTCAACCATTTTGTAGGGAACCGAATGATCCAACACACGCGCCACCATCAGCGAGACATTTAAGTGAGCATGACATACTCTCAACTGCCATACTTTTTCAAGTCAACATACCTACATCATAACATAAAACCGCTACATGGTAGTATAGAACTATTTTCTGTACTTTTTTCAAAATTTTAGGCTCAGTAGTTTCGGAGATGAGGGGATATGGTCAATTTTCGTCAATTTTCTTAAATAACTTTGAAACCATTTATTTTTAAATTCAAAAACTCCCACAATACGCCCTTTCATTTGATATGTCACACGGTATAGTTTGCAAAACTTTATTTTTTATTTTTCTTATTTGCCCCCCAAAAGTGACACCTCAAACAAGCACTCAATAAAAAGCTATTTTATTTAAAAAAAAGTATTTTGACAATTTCTTTCGAATTATGGTTTGAATTTGAAAGAAGACAAAACACGCCTTGTTTCCCCGAAGGGTTGGGCAGAGGTGTAACTATCCCACATTTCGCCAGTTATGTTTAAGTCCCATGTAATAGGAGGCGAGCCTATTGCTATCAACCGGGCACAAATCCAGACTCCGGCCTGCTACTGGGAAATTCCAGATAGCAAAATCCAATATCACTTTGCCCGACCTGGGAATCGAACCCAGGACCTCATGCTCACTTGCGACCACTAGACCAACGAGGCAGTCAGAAGACAAAACACTCTATAACAAAATAGGTTTAAAATACGTTTTAGTTTTCTTATGAATAAGGGGCGATTCTATAGTCCCAAATCCCAACTATAGTCCCAACTTACAATATCCTTTTACCGAAACACAATACACCGTCAATAGAAGAGGTTCCAATTATGACAATCAGTCGACAAACATACCGATTAGCGAGTCACGATTATAACGATCGGTATTTGTACAGCATCACCATTATTTGTACTAACTATTGTGTTCCGAACGAACAAAATAACGTTTGCTTTACAATTTGCCTAGTTTTTGTATCGCGTGATTTTTTAGCGAGTATTCGAATGTTTGACTGCATTGTGTTTGACTTTTATATGCGTTATTGACTCGACATGTTGCGCAATTTTATATGCGTTATTGACTCGACATGTTGCGCAATTTTATATGCGTTATTGACTCGACATGTTGCGCAATTTTATATGCGTTATTGACTCGACATGTTGCGCAATTTTATATGCGTTATTGACTCGACATGTTGCGCAATTTTATATGCGTTATTGACTCGACATGTTGCGCAATTTTATATGCGTTATTGACTCGACATGTTGCGCAATTTTATATGCGTTATTGACTCGACATGTTGCGCAATTTCACTTTACTTGCTTTTGATTATTGCTTTTTTTATTTGTATTTTGTGTTTCACGAACTGTGTCCAAATAAACATTATTCTTTCTTCCTTTTTCTTTTCTTTTACTTTTGGAGCACTGTCATTTTTTTTAAGTAATTTTGGTAATTGGTATACTTACCCTGATGCAGACTTTTATTATATGGTGTCGAATAGATGGCAATGTCAGTTTTACGCGGATGAGAGACAGGTACAGTCACGAGCACTATGTGTACACTTAGGGAAATTCAAAAGGGGTTTTCCCGTAGAATAACGATAGCAACTTATAGATGGCTACCTATTTCATAATTCTATGTGTTCCAAAACACTATGTTCGTAACAACATAAAATTACAATCAACAAAGTAGAAGAAAATCAGTTTTAAAAATAGCAAGTGTATACAAATTAGTGCTCGTGACTGTACAGGGGCAAGATTTCCTGACAGTACGTACAAGAATAAAGACTTCTGCAGACAGGCGCGACACGCGATGCGAATCGCACGCGATACGAAGACACCGCTCGTCGCGCTACACTCAGTGTCTTTGTGTCGCGCCTGTTTGCAGAAACCTTTACGATACAATTGTTGATATTCCTGCTTCGTCCTTTAGCATTTTCGAAGACTCTCAGAAGGCTCAGAGCAGTGTACGTCATTGCTTAGTTAGGATAATGCATCGTAACTTCCTAAGTAATACTTATTAATAAAACTCGCATCGCTTCAATGGTTTATCATGATAATAATTGGTGTGATTCTCTATAAAAATGTTGTTACGGTATAATTGGAATAAATAAAATAATAATCACAATTATTATTAAATACCACAAGATGACAAGACGTATAAATATCTAGCCACATTGTTTGTCTTTTCCTAGAAATAATAACTACAAAATTATAATATGGTTTTTATACGTCATTCAGTAACGACCCTTGCATATTCTGTAGGTAGATTCTGTAAAAACGACCTATTTAAAAACTATAAATGTTTGATGAACTCCAATCAGCATGCTTGGCTAGCAACTTCAACTTTATCACTAAATCAAACACGATGATCACTGTAATTATTATTCCTGAAAACTTAATAATGTAAAAACAACAGTTTCTAGTAAATCGTAACACTTTAGCACACGAGAAGTTAATCGATGGTTATTATTTGAGGCGATGAAGGCTGAACGTTACGGTTCAATCGGTCAATTATCAACAAATGAATTTATTTTTAAAGGTATTCATTGCATTAGGTCAATTGGTGATGTTTAAACACACAATTATTTTGTTAAAATATCTTTGTTGATAGGAGCGTAATATCAGGATAAAGATGGAATGTATACCAACAGAATTTAATTTTCAAATCTAAAAAATAAGTGTCCTGCAATTTTGTTAAGACCGTAGCTAACACAGTATGGGTGCCAAACCATGCAGCAAACATAATTATGTAAAAAAATACTATATGAAAACTATGTAAGTATTTATTTCGTTTATTGATTTTTCATTCTTATTTATTTACATTTTTAAATATTTCTTAAAATAAAAAGATATAAAAAGACATTAAAAAAATATAAAAAATAGAGTTCCACCGGTATCGGGAGCAGGGTCCAAGCTATACCAGTGGTTAGGGCTGCAAAACCTCCTCACAATACGAGCCGTGTCAAGGAGTACTGCCTTCTGAATCAGGCTCTTGATCCTACCGCCTAACGAGAGCCTCGAGAGATTAAGTATTATTATTTCAGTTATACAAATCAGTGATTATTATTTAAAGACAAAATGTTGTTACATAATTAAGCTGATCACGCACTGTTGTAAGTTGTTCATTGCCTACATTATTGAAAAAGACTTCTAATAATCAATTATTAACATGACGTTCTTCAAAGATTCGTACTTATTGACCAAAAAAAGTTTATAAATTGAAACCATCCTTCTGACAATAAACGAATACAAATCATGAGATAACAGTAACACTTAAAATAGCAAAAAATAGTAAACGGTGAAGCAAAAAAATCACAAAAATATAACAATCACACGTGAAAGTAACAATCACGAACCACATCCGACAATGTCGACTCCAATTACATAAACAATCGTCGATTACACGAAATATCGAGTGTCGCATCAACGCTCGACCTTGACAATATCACGGTTGTGAACACAGTAATAGGCCCCCGTCGCCTGCGCACTTGCTGATGTACTGACGACTGCACGTCTATGGTAACAGTTTGGCTTTGATAGCGCTTTTTTTCGTAGCAGTAAACTCGGTTAAGAGGGCTGTCGCATTTTGTCATAGAACTATTCAATTGTGTTATCTAATAAAATCAGCTCAATAAGTAATTGATCTGTTTTTGAAATGAGTTATAGAAATGTAACAATAAAAATGTGTTTTTAATAATTACATAGTAAATTAATAGTATTTATTAGTTCGCAAATTGATTACATTTTTCAAAAAAGCATCTTTTAAATTAATATTCTTGAAAATTTGGTCCCGTGTGAGCGAAAGAGGTGACAAAATGTCAAAGCCCTCTTAATGCAATGCAAGCAATAAATGATTATATTAAGTAAAAAGAGGCAGATAGGTTACCCAATATTCGATCTTCAAAAATGGCACAACGTCACATTATAATAGATGAATCGTGGAAGTAGGATGGCATGTCAGGAGCGAAAAAGAGCCAAGGTAATGTACTGAGCCAAGTTTTGACGTGCCACTTGAGGAACAACCTATTTACTTATTTTTAGTGTGAATTGTGTTACTTTTTACTGGTGGTTGACCGTACTGAAAATGTTTCAATGGAAATTATTTTAAAATACATATACATATGTAATTATGTATATGGGATGTTTTCTCTCCATATAATGCGTGGTCGGATGACTGCGGTTTGCAACGTAGTTTAAATAATCGTTTTGTTTTTTTTTTCTAGGTTGCTGTTATCGAGTAAATGTAGAGCAAATATTTATATGTAAATGACTAACTGCGCCCCACGGTTTCACTCGCATAAGTCTCAAGTCCCGTAGGAATATCGAGATAAAAAGTCTCCTATGTCCTAACTAACTCAGGTCATGGTCTACCTATCTGTTAAATTTTATCCAAATCCGTTCAGCCGTTTTAGCCTGAAAGCGTAACAAACAAACTCACTTTCGCATTAATAATATTAGTTAGGATTATTGATAGTTCCCTCAATAATCTCATTCCTATTTCAAGGACAATGGAATCGAAATTGAGAAAAACGATGAACAACAAGGGTGCTTACAAAAAGAAACAGGTTTCCGGCACAGACAAACCTGTGCGGGTCGGTACCGATCGGTGCAGGGTTACTAAGGTAGTCGGCACCGACAAGTTTAAACCTGTTTCTTTATAAGTGAGAACATAAGATAAGATAACATGATGAGAATATTGTACCTGCACCGATCGGTACCGACCCGCACAGACTCGCCTGTACTGGAAGCCTGTTTCTTTATGTAAGCACCCTAAGAGGCTATTCCATAAAGTCTGACTAGCCAGTACAAAATAAATTGTTTTGATCATCACCACAAAATGATCTGCATCCCGGGAAATTATCTGAAGGTGGTGTGAAGTATCAGTACTTACATAAATGTCATAGTCAAGGTCGAGGGAATCCACTGGATGCGAAAAGTATAGGACCGGTCGATGTGGTGACGGTTGGCCGAGGCCTATGCAGTGTACTATCGGAAAAACGAACAACTGTACACCGTAAGGACTACTCTTCCTTGCAGCGCTCGGCCGCTATAGTAACGCTTGCTAACAGATGTGTCCATCGTGTGCACGGGATATTTTTTTTTTCACGGTGTTCAGTTGTTCGTTTCTCCCATGGTACGTCTTTCGGCTGGAATAAAGATGATGAAATAATATCCCTATGTTAAACAAAAAACCCAAACAACAACAGTAAAGTGTCAACGTGCTGCGCTGCGCAGGCGCAGGGAGAGCGGCACGGCGGCGCGGCGGCGCACGCGCACGCGACGCGCGGCCTTGTGCACAGTTCCGTGAAAGGCGATCGGATTAGCTAACACCGGTGTAGGGTTGCACTGGCTTGCCTTATTACTTCTACAGATACCATTTTTGGACAATTTTTTTATAACATGAGGCTAAGAAAAAAATTCGTGTAAAGTTTTTTTTGACAAAGCTTGACGTAGCTTGTGAGGTATTGAATGGTTAGTTTTTTTACAACTAGCTGTGCCCTGCGACTTCATTCGCATGGAAATCGTAAGATATACAATATATTAAAATAACAGCCACATTTTGCATCGACCGCCCGCGCTGTTTGGTCACAATTTCATGGGTTTTATTTTTGCGCGGAACCCTAATTATTTTTCTAAAATAAAAGTAGCCTAAGTTACTCCTTATAACATCAGCTATCTGCCAGTGAAAGTCCCGTCAAAATCAGTCCAGCCGTTTTGGAGATTAGCCGGAACAAACAGACAGACAAAATTTTTAAAATAGTTTTTATGTTATAAGTAGGTACCGTGTATACTTTCACATGCATTGAGTAAAAAGCTGTTATTTTGACATTACAAACAGAAACTTCAATTTTATTTATTTGTTTAGATAGATAAGCAAACTATAATTAAACATAGCGATCGTAGAAGGTGTCGTTCTGTAGTTTCAGCCTACCCCCATGGGAAGAAGGCGTGAGTTTGTGTATGTATGTATCACGCCTGTAATCCCCGAAGGGTACGGCAGAGACGTACCTGTAGTACACACACATTTAGCCAGTTATGTTTAAGTCCCATGTGATGCAACTAATGTTCCTACTAGGTACAATTATTATGCAAGTAAATAAAAGAACAAAATAAGCACGTCACGGTAAACAATGAACACTGCGTCAGTCACACATTCAGAAAAACCTGAAACTAATATTGCATAATTTTGTTTTCCGTCCATATCAAGATCTGCGAGCCGTATTTAAAACGCAAAGCAGCTTCTCAGCTGGCTCGGCATAACTAAATTACGTCTCGGTCTGGGTCCACAAAGGAAATTCAAACGCCTTGAAAACTCAAATACCCACCTCCACACTTTGATAGGGTCGACACTACAGATTTAGAAATCTATTTACAACTTGAGTGGAGTTTCGGGTTTTTTACGGAAAGTTAATCTATGTAAATTTTAGGCCATTATAAGTTTAAAACATCTCCATCTCTAGCTATATTGATCCTCACGAAACTTCACCCTGAATGAATTAGTTTTCATCCATCTATACTAAGAATAAAGCTAAAGAGTTTGTGTTTTTGTTTAAATGTTTGAACGCGCTAATCTCTGAAACTCCCAGTCGGATTTGAAAAGTTATTTTTGCATTTGATAGCCCAATCCCTGAGGAAGGCTATAGGTTCTTTAACATCACGCTACGACCCTTAGGAGCCGAGCAAAAAAAAAAAAGTCAGAAAGAACGCTCTAGTCCGTTCGCGTTAAGAAAATAGCGAGTCATCGTTGTCCGCTGGCCTAGCCCCGCCCCTCGACCAATTAGGTCGCAACAAATTAGAAAGAGTTCACAGTGACCACTTGACGGCAGATCTTTTGGCGAAACGGTTGTCTTTTGTACGTTACCTACATAAAATAATAAAAATGAATATCTCGCCTGTTCGTAAGAATACAAGTGGATCGGTAATTCATAGTGGAGAAAGAAGAGTAATTTACAATGTTTTTAAGTACTTTAAAATGTGTGATTTAAATGTGACTATGGCGAGCACAGTAATAAAAACAGCAAGTGCATGCGGTGTGCCTGAAAGTGCAGTTTATAAAATTATTCGGGAACAAAAAGAAACCAACACTTTAAAATCGCCACAGAAAAAAAAGAGCTCAGCTATCCGTTGTGAAAATTTACTCCTTTGTGAAAACACCTTTACCCAGTTGCACTGATGATTCATTATTATTTTAACGCGAACGGACTATAAGCGAAAACGAAGTAATAGCGCAGGCGGGCGATGCGACACGACGGAGTGCGACGGGGGAACAAGAAATTTCACGCAGACGAAATTGCGGGCAGAAGCTAGTAATCTACAAGGTGAAACAGAACGATTGACATTTCTTTAAACTACGTAAAGAGAATCATGTTCTTTACCCGTATACAAAAAATCAATCAAATCCAATGAATACTTTAGCCACGGGAAAATATTTTTCATTTTCTTATACTTGGATTAACACATAGAATACTTTTTATCCCGATATCCGCACGGGATCAAGACTTGTGCGGGTGAAACCGCGGAGCGCTACTAGTAATACATAGTATACAAATCAAAACCCAAGTACATAAAAATACAAACATATCTATAGGTAGGTAAGCAAAAAGCCTTTTACCATGTAAGATAAAAGACTATACAGATAACATATTAATTGAAAAGATAACACACAATAACAAACTCATTCTGTATCAAATCACTTGCCCGAATGTCTGTTTATACATCTCACCAGCAATTGTATTTTAAGCGCAATTAACCACTTTTTATAATTGACCTTTTAGCTGCGTAGGCTGCAGTGCAAAAAGTTATTACAAACAAAATTTCCATCATGGAAATATGACTGAAAAATCAACCTGTGTTTTCGTACGCTCTCGTCGAAATTGCGTTGGTTTTTCATTCAATACGTTTTTAACAATTCAATAACACACGAGCATCAAATTACTTTCACAGGCAAATGTTTAAACAGAAGACCGGTTGTTTTGGGCAAAATAGGGACGTTTGTTAAAGTGCAGGTTAAAAATACGTATAAAATGGTAGATATACGATAAAAAAGTACATCTATCCATATTATAAATTAAAGTCGTTATTCGTGTCCGTCTGAGTGACCACATTGCTCTTTTAAACTATGCAATGGATTCTGATCATTGAGAGAATTTAATCTGGAAGGTTTAAGTGTACAATACATTAATATTATGTAGGAAGCGCTAATGTAGCCCACGAAATTAAAATTTTCTTACGATTTTTGCAATTTGTAGCTCAGTGTCTGGGTGTGTGTTGACTAAAGTATGATTCGCGACCATAACAAATATGTATTTAAGTACAGAATTATAATAATTAGAATCAGTCAGTTAGTATAATGTCATACAATAGGTTTATTTGGTCTTAGAGAGTTGTATTGAAGAAAGTCATCGATACAACTAAAAAGTGAAAAATACAAAAACTTTTTACAAAAAAAAATGAAAACAACCGTCTTCCGACCGACTCCAAAAAAACAATATAAAGTGAAAAATAACTTTAATTTCGCAAGTCGAGTCGGTGGCAAAAAACTAAAATACAGATCGAAAGACACCGTTTTCTGAAATTAAAGTTATTTTTCATTTTGTGTGTTTTATTTTTGGAAGTCTGTTGTTTTTTTGTTTTTTATAAAAAAGTTTTTCATCAATCTACAACCTAATACTCACCCGCAAATTATATATATATATTTAAATATATTTTTATATATAAAGATCAATGTTTTGTCAAGTTTTTAAAACCGTGCGAAGCAGGAGCGCTAATTTTTGAACCGCTTTCCCGCATTTTTGCACAAACCAGACAAGTTTTTTTTTATTGTCGCGATACAGCCTTGCTTAATTTTGGGCCAATGTAAAACCTCCTGTAACCTTGTTGGCAGTAAAGTTCAAAACACAATAAAGATTATATTTCTAAGTCCTAAACTTCTAACCAGCCAGCCCTATCCAGTGCGGGTTAACAATAACTTAGTTACATTTCGTGCGCCGGCGCTGCCACTCGTTATATTCACTATTTACTTTCGATATCGAGCGCTGTCGAGATCGGTATCAACTTGCCGAACTAAATTTCCGTCGTGTGCTTAATGTTATGTTAATACCACTGTCGTCTATTGTTTCCTTGTTAATGTTAGTTGTTCCGAAAGGTAATTACCGGATTGTAGTAATCATTGAAGATTGAGAAGGAAGACGTCTTTAGTTTTGACATGTGACTCTCTGAGGACATGTTTTGTCTCTGTCCGTTGTAAAGAAAGAGTGTTGTGGCTGGACTTACTTAAACATGTATTTTTTTGCTTGTGCATCTTTGGCTGCCCTTGCATTGATTATTTAATTTTTGAACTATGACGACCAATCCTATATCTTCCCTACTAATAAACATTGTATAGCGTCTGTATAGTTAAACAACGCTTTGTCTTCTTCTTTCGAAAGTCAAATTACTGACGACTGAAAGAGAGAAATCGGTGTGGAACTATTCACTTGATATAATACGTTTATTTAGTAAGGAGGTTTATTTATAACTGCAACAACTTGTCGCGATTTTACACAATAACAAACATCACGCCTTGTTTTCCCGAAGGGTTGGACAGAGATGTACCTATAGTACACCCACAAAAACCCACACTCTTACAACTCACCACACACACACTCACACGCACATAATTTAGAATTAATTTACCTTGTCTAATTTATTATTTCAATTTATTTTTATTTTATCTTGATAGTTCTCTGCTCTACCCTAATTAAGTAGTATGTCCATTATCAAACATCCTTATATACAACAGGCGCTGCCTTGTTTGGGGACCACAGTTCAAATAACAATGTTAAAATATTCTAGTTACAGTACGCATACATTATATAATACATTACGCCAGTTATGTTGTTAATTTCGTTTTGTTAGTTGTTAGGTAATTTACACAATTTTTTCCTTAAAACCAAAGAGGTATGAAGCTTTTTCTTCTTTTAAAAACTGTTGATGTGATTAGTTTGTAGCCAAAAATCAAGGTGGGTGCGAAGATACTTTGAATTTATGTAGAATCATCACTAGTGGAGGCAATGCCATGTTAACCTTTTAACCGCCCGACTTCATATCAGTTGTCGTGCCCCCAGCGCCGGGCAACTTGAATCATTACGATATTTGGTCGTAAATATACGACCCTGGCGAAATGGACACGAAAATATTTGTCGGATTAATCCGTCGTAGGCGGTTAAAGGGTTAATGCACCACAAGGAAGCATCCATATTAAATCCGGTACTTCAATCAATCTGGTTAGCCTTTTCCCAACTATGTTGGGGTCGGCTTCCAGTCTAACCGGATGCAGCTGAATATTTTACATGAAGCGACTGCCTATCTGACTTCCACAACCCAGTAAATGGATACCCCTTGGAAAGACTGGTTGTCAGACTTTCGGGCTTTTGACGACCCGTAACGACTGTCGAAAGATCTACGCATGACAGCCGGGACCAATGGCTTAACGTGCTTTCCGAGGCATGGAGGAGTCTTGGTATGTAAAAATGGTCACCCATCCATGGACAACCCCGTCAAGCGTAGCTTGACCTGATGGATCGACAAGTGCGGCTGTTATTACTTAGCCACTAGCTCCTAAATCCGGTACTTATAAAGCTTAATTCATCTACCCTGCGAGAAGCACCCATTCATTTCCTACCACCATAATGTCTGTCCCCAGACAAGTACATATAACTTCTATGAAGGAGTGTACTTTATCCTCTTTACGAACGCGGCGGAGAGTGCCATCGCTCACACGTGTCGGGACGGTTTTGTAACCGCTTGGGTAATGTTGCACCTTCATGAACAGATAAGTGTGTCTGATCTGCTGTGGAAAGTAGGGTTTGTGTTCTAAGTGCACTTATTACATAGTGAAGTAATAAGTGTAGGTACCCGTATTTCGTCCCCGTAGAGCGAAAAGTCACTAATTCTAAAGAGAAGAGTTAGAAATTTTTCTCAAGTAAGCTATAAAGCTATAAACATAAAAGTATGTAATTGCAAGCCAAAATTATGACAATTTATATTTTTTAAAACTTTAACTCTGATTAATTCAAAACTGGGTTTTACGACTTAATGACTTTTCGCTCTACGGGGATGATATGTAGTGTGTACCTATAAAACAAAGTCATCCAAACTGGTAACGTTTCGATTTGTAACGTCAGTTTTCTAAATTCGTACTTGATTGGCACATAGCTACAGAAAACTCTTTCGTTTTGGAATAGACTTTAGGTATTATCTCAGCATCTTTCGTAATGGGTGTTATAAGGAAAAATAAAGGATATTCCTCTGTTGAAATGGGCCACAACACTTTTAAAAATAAATAACATCCTTTATCACAGGCCATTTTTTCATGATATTTCTGAAAGGTTATTTTATCAAAAAGATGAAGATGAACAGTAGGGAATTAGGTTCTACGAACTGATATTACCTATGAGATCAACGTTAAAAGCTTCCAGATAAATCCACCAAAGACAATAAGCTCCATATAATAATAAATTCACTCACAGAAATATGTCTCCGATATGGAAATCCTTCACATTTTTCAAGCGGAAAGCGCGATACAGAAGTTATCCCTGCATTTTCAAGCCGCTTTAAAATATCATCAACAATATTGAAATCATATTGAATTCATGAATGTAACATCGATACGTGGGAAAATAATTTGAAGACTTGAATGTAATACATACGTACATTACCATGACTGTTATTTGATCGCTTTGCTTTCTTTAATTTGTGAATGAACGAGAGTCAAGACCACATGTTATAGTGATTAAATTATGAGTGCACGCAGACAAGCGAAATCTCGTATTATCAATAATCTAGATCTTGGTATCATCCTTAAGTAGGTAGCTGCAAATTCTGCGTAAAGTAATAGTCGAAAGCAAGGACTCTTTATCTTTATGTATAGGTCAAACAGGTCGAGTGAGACTATACAAGAAAATTGTGAAAAGTGAATTAAACAACAAAAAACCTTACTAAATTAATGAGTAAGTCCTTAGGAATAATGAACATGTGCTCATGGATAAAACTGTTTCTCTTTTCAAAAACAGAACTATCTCATTAACGGCCGAACCCAATAACCTATCTAACATCAGTTTTGACATACTGGAGATAAAAAAAATCTATGGTTTTAACGTCCCAATAATATATAAGAGATTCCGGAATCTTACAGGCCTGACTTAAGGACAGATAGAATTGTCTACCATCAATAGCGATCTGGCTTTTAATGAAAATAGGATTGGGTTCGTCCGTTACACTGTTCAAGCTAAAGTCAATTTTTATAACCCTGTACTAAAACACTAAAGGCCGATCATGGACCCAAATTGGACTCTTATTCGCCATAACAAACAACAAACAATCAATCTGCCTAGCCTTTTCCCAACTATGTTGGGGTCAGCTTCTAGTCTAACCGGATGCAGCAAAATACCAGTATTTTACATGGAGCGACTGCCCATCTGACCTCTATAACCCAGTTATGACAGCCTTACCTTAGTCTTATTCACCGTTATGCATCCAAAAAACGACTCTTAGACACTCTTTTACAACGTATAAACAATGGTGCATCAACACCACTGCGCTCAAACAAAACGAAGACTATTAATTAATACGAACAGAACACGAACAAAAAGTGAAAACAGACAATTATTACATAACATACCAAACGTTTTAATAAATCATTTTCCTGTTTACATCTATTAATACATGTATCACTCTAAGGTCAGTGACGTGTTTGCTCCGATATTTTGAGGTAACTGTATTAATGGAGTTTTTTGCACGAGTCCGTCTGTGGTCGAGTGGCGTCGTCCTAATACAATGCGACTACGCGATCATCGCGCGAGTGAGCGATGCGACCATCGCATAATATAACATCACGCCTGTAATCCGCGAAAGGTTAGGCAGAGATGAGGACCGAGGACGTCTTACATTCGTAAAATGTCCATAAGGTCCAGTTGAACACCAGCGCCAGGCACTAGTTGTCTGGCATTTACGGTGAACTGGGCCTATTTGGCGCAGCCGTGGGGCGCACAATTCATACTATTTTAAGTTATTTTTTTCTTCTGATTTTTGTTTTTGTGTGAATATTGTGTGCCTTAACCTGGGTCAAATAAATTTATATTCTTTCGTCTTTCTTTCTTTAGGTGTATAGTACACCCACATTTCGCCGGTTATGTTTAAGTCCCATGTAATAAGAGGCGAGCCTATTACCATCATCCAGGCACAAACCCAGACCCCAGGCTGCTACAAAGAAATTGAATCCTATTGTTGCCGCCAAATGTCAGCAAATCGTCTCCCACCTCAAACTCAAAAACTCAAACTCAAACTCAAAGCATTTATTTCAATTAAACCAATTACAGGCACTTTTGAATTGTCAAAGAGTCGGTCAGTTAGTCAGAAAATTGAAGCTAGTCGCCCATTCCAAAACGTAGATCTCTATGGAGAAGAATGGGCAAGAAACTCCATGGACACTCTTTTAAATCAAAATTGTTACAAAATCCTGGGTAGGTACATTGTTATTGTTCTTGTTACTTCTATATGTGAGAACAATGTAAAAAATAGATAACTAAAACAATTTAAAATATAAGATTAAAAATAAGCCCTGGCAGCTAAGAGATGACCAGTCTCCACCGACGGCGCCCGTTCACGAACATGACGCGTGGATCAGCACCATCCAGCTCAACCATTTTGTAGGGAACCGAATGATCCAACACACGCGCCACCATCAGCGAGACATTTGAGTGAGCATGACATACTCTCAACTGCCATACTTTTTCAAGTCAACATACCTACATCATAACATAAAACCGCTCCATGGTACTCAC
This sequence comes from Fissipunctia ypsillon, assembly GCA_947568875.1. Lineage (NCBI taxonomy): Eukaryota > Metazoa > Arthropoda > Insecta > Lepidoptera > Noctuidae > Fissipunctia > Fissipunctia ypsillon. The sequence goes on from OX387649.1 coordinate 23,207,901, forward strand.
ATTTACAAAATTGAAAAGATGCTTCTAATTTATACAAAACTATAGTTTGCAATGATTGTAATTAAAAGATTAGTAAACACTAAATCTATAGTCTATACGTTTCATGAATTTGCATAAATTACAAATGGAATCAAATAACCCCCTTTTCTATCCATCTTCATCCACTACAATGACAGCTACATGACATTAACACACACCACAACATGCGGCGTCCTTCTTACGTCACGTCCGGTCCATGATGACCGCTTGCACACCACACTGTCATTACGATGATTGACGAGAGCGTCCTTCGTCAAGTGCATCGTACGTATTGTAAGGTTTTTAAGTATTTTATTAAATTCAGCTACATGGTATATAGCTGAGCAATTCAGCAACGGAAAGATTATTCCAGTCTCCAGAACCCACTCTGCAGTCCTTAGGGCATAGATAAAGTAACATTCTACCAGCGATATAGTTGATGGGATAGTCAAAAATTAATTGGATTGACGTAAGCTACCGAACGAGCTTACGACTTGTAGGTCGCAGATTCGAACTCAAGCAGGCACTTAACTCTGTGTTGTAGCGTTGTATTGCTTCTACAATAGCAATTAGTCGAGTGAGCTAACTATTTCACTAGTTAGCCGTAAAGTGTTACAACTCTAAAAGCGGGGTACAACACTAGTTGTCTAAGGGAGACTCGTTCATTTCGATCGCTGACCGCCTTGCTGACAGGAGGAAATCCCTGAACCTTAAGATTATTTGTGCCCCAATCTAGGGTGAGTTCCTCATTAATTAGGATTTATAATGGACCCTATGCGCAGGATAATCTATGTTATTATCATCTCCAATGTAGCATCTGATTTTACAATGGTCCATCTCTGACCATGCGGTTGTGGAGTATCCAGTGCGCAGGAGACTAAAATCTGTGTGTATTGCTGTTGCATCGGGCTGTGCAAGTCCTTACTGTGTATTATAAGTGATATTGCAAGCCATCTGCTGAGATGTCTGTTGGTTTACCTTGTGTTATGCTCGCGTGTCACATACTTAACCTTATATTGCATCTGTCATTGTGACACGCCATCTTTGCAAACTTTCTGCCTAACTGACTGCCTGTAAGCCGCTGCGATGTGTTAAGCTTCCTGCCTACCCTGCTTCCCATACCGTTCCTTGGTTGCTGAATGGGGGAATGGAGCTGAGCACATCGCATGCGGCTAGCTGCTTACGCACCGCATCTAACATGCGCACCCTAACGCGCTTTCCAGGGTTCTACGTCCAGGCTGAGGGCCGGTCTTCAATTTATACAAGCTACCCAGACCAGACTGCGCGCTGCACGTGCTGACGCTGCAAGCCATCGTGCGGGACCTACAGCCCGCTATCAACTGACGAGGGCCTCTCACTGAGCCTGTCCTACAGGCCCCTACACTTGCCAACTACAGCCAAGGACGGTATCTTCCTATCTAACCTAGTGTGCGAGTGCTCAAAACAGTACAGTGACTACCCACGACCTAGCCGTGTTACCCTAGACAAACAACTTAATATATGTATTAACCTACCTTCTTAGTTTCATTTTATTTCTACAACTTAACTTGTTAACGGCCTCCGCAGCCTACCTGCGAAGCCCTAGCCGTTACAGTGTAAATTATTTATCATCACTGCTCTCAAAACGGTGAAGGAAAACATCGTGAGGAAACCGGCATGTTCTAGAACCAAAAATTCGAAGACATGTGACATCTACCAACCCGCACTGGGCCCGCGTGGTGGATTACGGCCCACTCCCTCTCACAGAGAGGAGGCCTGTGTCCCAGCAGTGGGAACATTGTAGGCTGATTATATGTATATTATGGTCAGCTACCGAAAGTCTTATGTCAATCTTGTTGTAGAAATAAGAAACGCTTTGAAAGCGATTGCTACTCTTCTATGCCCTGTGCGGGGTAATTGCGTAACGCACTTACAGTAGCATTGGCTTTCATTTTGACAGTTCAACAATATTCATTGCGTTATTTACGTTGTTGAGCAGACAAATTATTCGAACATATGAAGCAATATCCTTCCAAATCATTCAGATTGTGATTGATAGTGTGTCAATCAATTGGGATGCTGGTTATGGACGTACAATTATCGGGTCTGTAATTCTCTCACTGTAAGGAAAAACATTCACATCGAGAAATCACTACGTTTGACGACGATTTTGGAACATTAAATCCCGGATTCCTCACAATGTTTCAGTGGCGATGCTTCTTGACATTTCGTAGGAGGGAAGCCGAAGAAGAAATTGTTCAGTTATAAATAGTCATACACATACTTTTACCACGTTGTGGCGCCGGCTTATTTAGAACAATTTGTGTTGTTGTTGAAATATATATTATTTGGCAGTCGTAGACATTACTGAATGTGCTATTTTTCAATGGTGGTAGGTGAAGTCACTCTTTCGATCGTCCAAAGGGAATCCGGTAGGAATGCAGTTGTTAGCGCGCTTCGCCTCTGCAATGTTTTCCACCTTATCTTAAACTACCATAGCCATTGAAAATGTCACAGTTTTTACATCTGTCTGTAACCTTGGTTAAGTTTGGTCAGTAAAGCACTCAGCCTGTTATCTATGGTCTCGTGTAAGTATAGTGTTCCAAATAATCTAACTAGACAAATTACAGGTGCTTATTTACCAGCCTTTGAGAGATAAGATACATTATCATCAGATAACATTTGAGTGAAACCTGTACAAAATTATTCATGTTTTCGATAGCAAAACTAGGATCGTAAAAATGCTTTTATGACTAATAAATTAGTCGTAGTACAATTTGAATACCTAATATATTTTAACTAATATTACTAAAGGTGAACAAGAGGAGAGGAGCTCGCGGCTAAATAATAACAGCCGCACGGTTCGATCCATCAGGTTAAGCTCCGCTTGCCGGGGTTGGTCCGTGAATGGGTGGCCATATCTTTACATACTGAGACTCCTCCATGCCTCGGAAAGCACGTTAAGCCGTTGGTCCCGGCTGTCATTCGTGGATCTTTGACAGCCGTTACGGGTCGTCAGAAGCCCGAAAAGTCTGACAACCAGTCTTTCTAAGGAGTATCGTATTACCCAGTTACTGGGTTGTGGAGGTCAGATAGGCAGTCGCTCCATGTAAAATACTGGTATTCAGCTGCATTCGGTTAGACTGGAAGCCGACCCCAACATAGTTGGAAAAAGGCTAGGCAGATCGACTAAAGGTGAACAAGAGAGCGACATGTCTATACATTACACAGAGATAGGTCGATTATGTATATTGAAAAATACACGAGTGATTAAGCTGGATGCAATTGGCTCAAGATCGAAGAGAATGGTATAAATCACTAGAAACGCCTTTAGTTTAAAAGGAAGAAAACTTTGAGTTAAACTTCATGATATATGACTCCTTTATGGGTGCTGCTATCATTGCCACAGAAGACTTTTCAACTTAACTTCTATGACATCATACCCATTTAATTATTGCATTATATGGCGGCGAACCATCTGTTCTCAATCTCTGTCTGGACTTCTGTGGAGAACCAACTATTATTTATTTACACACTCAAAAGACAAAAATAAAAAAGGGAATACGTTTATTTACGACAAACATGACGCAAAGAAAGAACATAAACACAAAAAGAACATGTTGGGGGAAAATATGCTTCACATCCACGCAAAAGACTGATCAATCCTTGTACTAGATGTCATACAAAATATACAGTCAATGACCATCGTGCATATTACTCGCATTACTCAATAAGTTATTCTGAGCATAAAAAATAAACTGAAACAAGTACCTCACGAGCAGGTCCTTAGGCTCACAACTTGTTGCATACACTTTTTTTTTTTTTTACCAAAGTTTGATGACCCGGAAAATCGTAAGAGTATTACGTTTAATACATACTACATATGCGTTTATCGTAAGTGTGTATTTCATAAGTATGAAGGCCATTGCCGCGTAGGTGGTTTATTTATCTTTTTTGCAGATGAGAGGTCTTTTATCATAAAAAATATCAGGTGGAAATGTAAAAAATTTTGGGATATTACTCCATTGAAAATTGGATATTGATTGGGAATTGGAGAGGCATTCGTGCTTTGACCTTTGCAGTGGAATGTTAGGAGGGAATGGTAATAAGAATGGAGCAGTGCTTAATCATTCGTGAAAATCCGTCATTTTGTGTTGAAAATATTAAATCTGTCCGACGGATAACGATCCCACTCCTTATCCTCATCATTTAGGTCAAAAGCTACATACGGTGGCTTTTTATTTCTCTCTTGTTAGTTAATCCGTCCCTTTTGATTTAAATATCTGGCCGAGTGGCCAGAAAAATGTCCAGTTCCCAAAAAAAAAACTTCCGCTTGTTTCGCAGCTAAACAAAGCATACATAAACATACAATGTATTGCAACGCCGATGACAGACATAAAAAAATAATAACACATCGAAATGTCCGCGATCGGATTGGCGTCGTTAGCCGAATGTCAAGGCTGCTCATATATTCAAATCGCACTATTTTTGGACTAGCCGTTTTGCATATACGTATTATTTTTTATCACACATGTATTGATAATGCATTCATTGAATGATGTTGGAAGAGATACATGAAAAAACAAAGGATATTTATGATGATGATGATTCATGATAGGTCAAATTAGCTCAGGTTAGAAAAGGAGTAGGAGAGAAAGAGAGAAGGAATGCAAGCGATCAAGAAGAAAACCCCTACTATTTCCTTGAACATCCTAAGCCAACTAAGAGACTATATTCAGAAGAAGATGAGAAAAAGAATCCTTCTGTGCTACACATACTACATCCTACAACTACGCAAATGTAATTAAGAGTATTTCCCTATAGGATTATTCAACTTCAATTTGATTCTGGAAGTCCCTGCACTACAAGATTACATTTGCAGCCAGTTATAAATGACCTTTCTAAGGAAACGTAAAATGTCGTTATTCATTTGAAACATTTTATTCAGGTAACAAGAATCGGAGAGCGCAAGATGGGTCGATAAAATCAAGCTTGTCTGGATAACCCGGACAGGGAGGGGGGAGGCCGAAAACAGGAGAGAATGGCGTGAAAGGTAGAAACTATGGATGATGATCAACAATGCTATGACACGACGATCTAATATTAACAAACGTGGTTTAAGTGTCAACGGCCTTGAGTGCATAGCTTGCGTGTTTTGTGCTGAGCTCACGCAACGCGTCGTACGTCCACCCAGTAATAGGACTCGCCCATCAAGGTGCGCTGTCCCAAATTAAACGCATATTAATTTATTATATAAAACAAAAGCTATTATATAAAAACACATACACTAAAGGCTAAATAATTAAATTATCTTTAAAATGGTGAAGGTTTCATAAGAATACGCTTGATAGTTTTTGCGTAATTCTCAGTTTTTTATCCACGTTAGATATAACTTTACAAATTATTTACGAGTACACTTTGTAATATAAACAATCTAATATATTCACATATTAAGTTATTAAGAAAATTCTCTAATTTAACATATATTTTTACAGATCTTTAACACTATTCGTTTAGATGTAATTTTCAGTATAAAAACATTAAAAGTCTGTTATCGTCGCCTTAAGGCGACGATAACTAACTTGGGAACTATAGTTAACTATAGTTCCTAAGTTAGTAACACGACAATCCAAATCTAAAAGTTAAAAGCTTAGCCGCGTATCGAAACAACTTCAAAACGTAGTAACTACTAACTACACAGCATAATTTACCAAGCAACGAACGATTGCTACAATTTCTTCGGCGTACCTTTCCCTTGCATATCAATCGCTGGTACCTAACCTACCTGCACCTACTTCGCAACGCGGCAGAGATTGGAAGATCTGGATTCTAGCCAAGCACGTTGGCACACTATCCAGTTACGTAGTTACTCTGTCGTTCTGTCCCTGTCTGTTTTGTATCAATTCGATTTGCATTGAGGTGGGTAGTGTTAAGTGACGTCAGTTATAGGTTTTTAATAACTTAGCTTGTTTGGGTTTGTTTGGGTTTTGTTTCTTTGTTTCTGTAGCTTCAAACATTTACAGAAGTGTACCTATCTATCATTTTTATGACATCATCGTCATTATAATCTACAGCCTTTTTCGTTTTACTGCAGGGCAAAAGCCAGGACTATTCTGCCAATTTGTAATGTTTCGTGTCAATTGAATCTACTATGTCATCGAGCTGTTTTTCAAGGAGTCTTTCTACATTAAGAACCATCTTAAAATATTCTTTAGACACTGAGGTATCTTTTTGCTAACAGTCTACAAAATGACCTTGCGTGTTTGTGTCTTTGTGTATTCGAGACCATGTAATAGCTTTATTTATAAATTAAGGCGTTTATCACAATCTCTTAATAAATAGTGTGGCTATTACACAAATGAGACGTGTCACGAAGCAGCACTATGGCGGCTGATCTCGTACAGAAAGTGAACGTGAACGCGAATATTGGCACCTTGTTTTTACATATATTTATGATAATATTCATGAAATTTGTTATAATTTAATTGTGCTTTTTATGTTGTGCTGTCTTTTGTGTGCACTGAATAAATGTTTTATCTATCTATCTATTTAATTGCCTGTGGCATACTATAACTTACAGCTACAATAAAAGTTACACCGTCTAAAGTTCTAAACAGTGAGTCAAATCAAATAAAACTTTATTTGTAAACATTGGTACACAAAAGGTCTTAAAATATACATTTTAGCGTGACCTCTATGTTCTACCAATGCAATTGATACACAAATAATTTATTATATAATTTTAATAAGTACTTATAATGATTCGGAAACATGAATTTAATGAGATTAAATAATTTCAAAAGTCTAAGTCAGTTACTAACATATTATAATGTCGATAATGTCAAAAAATGTCAATAGCCGTTTATATTAAAATGTCAATGTCATAAATTATCATTTAAAAAATCTTCTATGGAGTAATAGGTCTTCTCTACTAGAAATACTTAAATTGTCTACAGTCCTTAAGCATTTTGTTAATTTATATAAATTTTTGGAGAGGATTTAACAGGTCACTGTTAAATTTAGTTGGATACTTTTAAATTAGCCAAAATTGTCTACAGTCCTTAAGCATTTTGTTAATTTATACAAATTTTTGGAGAAGATGTAACAGGTCACTGTTAAATTTAGTTGGTTCTAGAACCGCATTATTTAAGAAAAGCATTTTTGTAATGACTCCAAAAATTTATATAAATTCATCGACGCTGACTTGATACTCGAGAAAATCTATACATAATTTTTAACAATCATAGCTGTGTCGTAGATGTATAAGGAGGGCATAGTAAGGATTTTTATATTTTTAAAATAAGGCTTGCAGCTGTCGGTGGTTCGCAGATTACAAATAGCTCTGATACCATCATCATCGTCATGCTTAGTATCATCTGTTTTCAATTTTATTGTATGCCACAGGCAAGATACTTGCATCGTGTAAATGGGGCTTTTTTATTATTTGAGATGGTTTTGTTCTTGACTCTTAGTCTAGGTCAGAGGTGACAGAGACAAAGTCGACGATGGAGCGAGCTTACCCAGAAGAAGCCTGTTTACTCTCACTCTGAAGAGATCGGGGTTGTATGCGTTCGAAAACACGGACGCAGGTAGGGAGTTCCACTCCTTTGCTGTGCGCATCACAAAAGACATTTGGAAACGCTTAGTGCGAATTGGTGGAAAAGCAACTAGGAAGGGATGGTAACTTGCAGTGCGTCTAGATGTCCGATGGTAGAAGGGGGCAGGCGGAATGAGGTCGTGGGTTTACTACATGCAGAATACCACGTACTACAATCTTTACATACTTCGCTTCTTCTACGTTCATAATCTCCGTGTTAAGCCCAATGTTTTTTGGGCAGAAGCCTTAGGCATTTATTTTACTGACCGTTTTTCCGACCACTTGTTCTCGTTGTCTGTTCTCGATATTGTATTCCCAGACAGTTTAGTTGAATTACACCGGCCGCAGTAGACTAGGACGGGCAATCAAATGTAGCGTGAGAAAGGTATGTAGTGTGTGGCGGGATCCCGGTTATAGAACACGCAACATTATTAGCCTTCCCAGCATTTAAGGGTGATCCATATTTAAGCCTATTGCTTGAACGTTTTAATATAACCCTAGAGCTATACAACATGTTCCGGAATTAACGCACAACTTCTTGAGGGATCGTTGTACTCATCATTATGAACAATTTTTACTATGGGACCAAATCGAAAATCGCGAAAAAAAATCTACTTTTGACGAGTTCTGCGAACATATATTTACTTTTTTTTTTCTCGATTTCAGATTTGGCCCCATACCATAAGTTGTTTCATGTATGAATTGATAGACCTTGTATGCACCTATTATTTTGAACACACAACTCAGGCTGGTTTAGCGAGAAGCCACATTATTATTGGCATTCTTTGCATCCATATCTTCTGAGGCAACGTGTGTGCATTGCCATAATGTCCCCTATGTTTCCACTCTCTTACTGAACGAGCACAATATTCCTCATCAAACCAGCTCGATCACGAACTGTCCAATATAATGCAGACGTCGTGATTCACACTATCCTTTACCATACACTTTATTACTGCACATATCTATTCCTAATTCTAATAAGCGTTAAATCCCTTACACCTACCAACTGAAATTCAACCGTAATTTTAGAAGAACAAGGTTTAATTTCAAGTGAAGGTGTTCTTTATAGGTTTGGTTTTATTTTTCAATGAAATATAATAAAAGGTTCGTTGTCATGTAGGTATCACAAAAGAGGTTTGAAACGATCACACAGTTATCGGTGACCGCAACGTGGATGATAATTGGAAGTCTCTTTGCGAAATAATCGTGTGGTGTATTGTTAACAAAGGTTCTATAACCCTTTGTGTGAAATTGGAACGTTAATACGATTATTTTGGGGGCATTATGGACCATATGGCAGGGGCGGAGCCTTCATACAACCCGATTCCTATCGGCTTCCCTTCGGAACAACCACTCTTCTTAATGTCTACTATTGTCAAATAATATGGTAGGTACACCTGTGTGTGTCATCACATTCACATTACATAATTATGTTTAATACCAGTTTAATGCATCATTAGATTAAAAACCTACAGTTTTTTTTCCGAGTTTATGAGAACTGAATAATTTTTTCTTCGGCTTCCCTCTAATGATAATTGTAGCTGCACCACTGCCATATGGTTCCTGAATTGAGGAAGCAGAGGCTTCCGAAATGGATCAATATATCCTTTATGAATTTTTCAAGTAGATACGTCTTCTCATTGCAACTTTGTTGAACGTTCGTAGTTAAATCTTTTAAATGTTTCTCTACAGAGGAAAATTGTAAAAAAAGCTGTAAAAGCAGCTTTTTGCTAACTCGTCGGTTACAGCATCCAAACACTGAAATATAGCAAGCTTCTAGTCTTACAAGTTGCAACTTAGTTTTACCATACCATGTGCAAACATTGTTTCACGTCCTGAAGGATACGACTGACTAGTTCTTGAAGAATTTGATAAAAACTCACACACCTACATACATGCATGAACCCTGAAAATATAACACTCCTTTTTAAGGCTGATTTCCCGCCAGAGATGGCTATGCAACTATGCTGCGAGGATGTGAAAGCTAAGCTATGAAACTATGTGACCGTTTCCACTAATGCTAAGCGGAGCGGAGCGAAGGAGATGTGCTATGAAGACGCGCCGCCGCGAGGTAGGTACTTGCGCGGCTACTGTAAGTACTCAGCTCTGCACATAACTTACACCACTCGCGCATCCATAGCACCCTTCCATACCACCCTTCCATATAAAATACATAGTTGAACCCGTGTCCACCAGTGCTATGTTATGTGGACTAATGAATATGATTGGTGGATATCAAACACATCCATAGCAACGTAGCTTATGACATGCCTGGTAGAAAAGCAGCCTGGCAGTCGTGTATAAGCCTCTTGCAATTTCGACCAAAAACCGTAATAAACCAATTAAATAAGCTGATCATTATATAATTAAATTGCTTTTAATAAAATGACGGTATTTGTCGTATTATTCCTCTGTTGGCTAGAGGTCGCTGTGACGAGCGTTTGACCTTTGTGACTGTCATACTGTATTGTTAGACTGGATATGCGATGTGACACTACATCAGGTTTTCCTTTTTGAAGTATTTATGTATATTGTGAGGTTGGTATGATTAAGTGTAGACTATACAGAAATATAAACGAAAACGTGTTGATAGATTGGTTTCTGTCTGATTAATGTATTTAATTTTGGTATATTTCAAATAAAATGTAAATTCGATGTTCCTATCTTACTTGACGTGGTGACAAATTGTCCGACGGCCGACCTGATGGTAAATAAGGTTACAGCTGCCTATAAACACCTTGAAATGCTAAGGGTTTTATCGAATCTTTGCTAACTTTACTAACAAAGCAAAATATTTCATGTGCTTGTAATTTCATCAGCATCTTTCCTTTTCAGTCTGTAAGACAACAGTGGTGCAGTGGCCCAGTGGTAACGGCCGCGACTTACGAGTTTAGGTCGTGAGTTCAAACCCAGGCAGGCAGTTTACGTTGTGCAAATTTTTTCATCACCACTGCTCTCAAAACGGTGAAGGAAAACATCGTGAGCAAACCGGCCCGCCTTAGAACCAAAACAATCGAAGATATGTGACATCTACCGCGTGGTGGATTACGGCCCAGTCCCTCTCACAGAGAGGAGGCCTGTGTCCCAGCAGTGGGAGCATTATAGGCTGATTATATTATCAGACAACAGTGCTGCTTGGTGGTATATAGAAATCTAGTAATGTTATGAGTGCATCGTCTATGAAGCCTAAATCTTCAGTCAATACCCTCTTTCAGCCCTCTCCCCAAAATCCTTCATAGCCCAAATGATTCGTACAAAGCACAGCGCAAAACATCGTCTCCCACAATTGGCAGCACGAAAACAATACCTACATTGGTAATCCTATTAGGGGTTGTCCCCACGTGGCAGGTAGCTAACCATGTATAGCATCACGCTGGGATCCGCCTGGCGTTACCTCAAGGTCCATGGTGCTTGTGGGTTTTCATTGAATTCGCTGTTTTGGGTGGAAAATTTGAGGATTTGAGGACCTTCATAAAAGTGTGGTTACTGGCCCTCGTTTTATGAAAAAGAGATATTTTAAATTAGGATTTCTATAAGGTAAATTAACCCAACAAACTTTAAGAGGTGCTTTAGACCATCGAACTGAGTAAGTTTTATCATGGGGCCAGCTTTAAGATTGCAAAAAGAAAAACAGCTGTCCCATAGAGTTTAGAACAGTAGATGACTTTAGTATTTGTGTTCCACGCGCGGCTCAAAGAAATGTCAGCACTATTGACGGGGTCCGCTAGGGCCGATGCCAGCCAGGGTCGCGGGATGATCGAAAGAGTTACCGTGGCCCCGGCACAGGCAACTAAAGGAACACGGGTGGATTTTAGTCAGTAAAAGTCTGACACGCCCTCCCGCTTCGCCCAGAGCGGGAGAAGTCATTTGATGATTTCCCATCCAAAAAAAAAAATTTACTTTAGTATGGATCAGCAGATTTTTTTTCGCGATTTCAAAGTGGGTCTCATAGTAAAAGTTAGTCAGTTCGATGGTCTAAAGCGCTGCTTAAAGTTTGTGGGGTTAATTTTGAAACACCTTATATATGAGGCAGACGACTTCGTGTGCAAACTCACGGCATCTACTATTGCAGAAGAGTGGAGTATTGGGACAAGATAGAGTTATGACGACGATCCTATTGCAGGAAGTCGGTTTTTGTGTATAATGCAGAATAACACTACAAAAACATAACACTTCATTTTTGGGCAGTCGGGTAAAAAGGGGGTGTTGATGATAGTCCAATAGACGATGTTCCAATTGAGTGCTTTACAGTAATTCTTCTATTATTGCTTTGTATATGTGTGAACTATACCTAATCATCGTACTCTGCCCGCCTTTTCCCAACTATGTTGGAGTCGGCATCCAGTCTAACCGGCTGCAGCTGAATACCAGTATTTTACATGGAGCGACTGCCTATCTGACCTTCACAACCCAGTAACTGGGTAATACGATACCCCTTGGTAAGACTGGTTGTCAGACTTTCGGGCTTTTGACGACCCGTAATGACTGTCAAAGATCTACGAATGACAGCCGGGACCAACGGCTTAATGTGCTTTCTGAGGCAGGGAGGAGTCTCGGTATGTAAAGATGGTCACCCATCCACGGACAACCCCGGCAAGCGTAACTTAACCTGATGGATCTAGCCGTGCGGCTGTTATTACTTAGCCACGAGCTCCTACACCACAAACACAAATACAGGACGAAAAATCAATAGCCAGAATTTTTCATACACTACTGCTTTTCTTGGCCCAATTTGACCAGTTCCTTCGAAAGACCTAACTTTACGCGTAATGTACAACGAACTGATAGGAAACCTACGCACGTTAGCTACTGATAGGGCATGCAAACCGCTCGATTGAAGAGTACTTAATACGTTTCGCCCTTGAGCGAGCATCCGCCAACGCAATATCGATTTTTACGTAGTACATAGATTCATTTACAATAAGGCTTCACTGTCCACAATGTTTGTGTTACAACCTCTACCTTATCTTACATTCACACTCATGGAAAAACCTACCTTACAACTCAGGAACATGGTAGAATTTTGTGTGGGAGAATGTCACGGTTAAGATGTATCATGGCACTTAAGCACTAAGTTGCTATCGAGCAGCAGTAATTAAGTATTGGCATTAGTGCTCTTACATATGACCGTGTGGAAGATTCGAATTCAACGAGTAATTGATTGCAAGAAAGATATTTGTTGGTGAAGTTTCCTTGATGAAGGGCATATTTCTTCTGAAGAAAGGTAGCAACGGGTCAGTGGTTCTAATTTGTTAGGACCAAAAATACAGACACTAAAGCCTTCAGTATTAATACACAGAAGACAGATCGTGAGCATTGCGTATCCTCGGCTGTTCTGCAAGAGTTGTAAACGAGGGTCTATTATGGAGCACAGCGGTATCAAATATGAGCAATGCTCTGCCAGAAACCTTTCCTATCCCCCAATTAGATGTTATTCAACGAACCGTTTACTCAGCGTGATAGTAGCTGAAAAAAAAAACTTTTTTGCAAAAAAAAAAACTACCAACTACCAAAAAAAAAACACTACAAAGTAAAAAAAATACTTTAATTTCGGACGCCTGTGTCTTTGGTTTTGTATTTTAGTTTTTTGCCACCGACTTCCGAAATTAAAGTTATTTTTCACTTAGTAGTTTTTTTTTTTTTTGGAAATCGGCAATTTTTTTCTAACAAGTTTATATTTTTCACTTCTTAGTTGTGGTACCTACTCCACACAAAGTCGTATACCACTACTTGCAATGTAAATAACAGTGACACGAAGTTATAATAACATCATCAACATACACTAAGTAGAAAAAATACGTATTATTGAAGCTAACTCAAAAGCCACTCATCAGAACTTGACCAAATTTATTACAAATAAATAAAATTGAAGTATCTGTTTGTAATGTCAAAATAACCACTTTTTACAAAATGCATAGGAAAGTATAAACGGTTCTATTCACAAAAAAAGCAATTTTTAACATTTTTGTGTCTGTCTGTCTGTTTGTTCCGGCTAATCTCCGAAACGGCTGGACCGATTTTGATAGGACTTTCACTGGCAGATAGCTGATATTACGGCGGGTAACTTAGGCTACTTTTATTTTAGAAAAATCATTAGGGTTCCGCGCAAAACAATAAAAACCCTTGAAATTATGAACAAAAAGTCGGATTTGGAAAATTATTTTTGCATTTTGTAGCCCAATTCTCTAAGATAGTTACAGGCTATTTAACATCACGCTACGATCCTTAAGAGCCGAGCAGAAAGAAAAAAGTCAGAAAGAACACAAAGCGAAAACGAAGTCATAGCGCGGACGGGTGATTCAACGCGACGGTTGGCGACGGGTCGGGAGACGAGGACGTTTTAATAAAATGTGGCCGTTATTTTAGCATATTATGTATCTTACGACGTCCACGCGAACGAAGTCACGGGGCACAGCTAGTCAGTTTATAAATGACGAAATTCTGAGGTAGCAAACATTAAAAAAAAATACAACCGATCTGAGAACCTCCTCCTTTTTTGAAGTCTGTAAAAATAGCATGAATTTTTCCACCAGAGTATCGATTTATAAAGATTTGATCAGGGATCTAATAGCGAGTCCTTCAACGGAACTCAGACAGGCGAAGAACCTGGTGTTCTGACACTACTTGTTGTTCTGTGATCTGTTGAAGGTTGAATAAAATTCAATAAGGGTTGATAACTGGACGAGGCTGGCAAAGAAGCGTGGGGATTGAAACAAAAAAGCGAGACCTATGGCTCAGCAGTGGGTGAAGTCGGGCAGCAGATGATGATAATAAGAGTTGCTAATAATCATAAACTGGTAAACTGTCACTACATTTAGCAGGTAAAACTGTTTGATGACGTAGAAAATCTAAGTCAAGTAATCTAGCTGTTGTGTTCCAAATAGAGTTGGCCAGATTGTGTATAATCAACCCATCCCAAACACGGTGTGAATGTGGAGCCCCGACCCAGGATTCGCCGCACCCTCTCTTCAGCCCATCGTGCAGCGGCGGCCTCCAGGACTTAAATGAAGCAAAAGGCAGAGCTGTCCAGGTCGCTACGGACTGGTCTGATAAGATGTAAGTCATCTTTATACGAGAACAAGAAGAAGTAGCTCTAGTGTTAATGTCAGGTCCCAACACACATTACATTACGTTCGATTCCTCAAAGGTACATAAGTCTTAGTATGCGCGTGATCAGATTACTGGCACGTCGTTTACATTTCCCTTTACAAGGATTCGTTCAACATTTACAATTTAAATGAGAAAATAAACAGATGCTTTAACTGTGAAAGGTACTTTAATCACCTAATTTACGTAATGAGAGGATGCAATTACCGCTTCTGAGATATCAGCATATCATTAATAAAAAAAGGTTATAATACGAGCCGGGCTTGGAAGCAGGTTTGACTACCAGCAGTGATTAAGTACAGGCACATACAATAAGTTCAACCTTGTTATCTACCGTAAACAGAACCTTTTTGTCCTGTATTAAGACTGCTTTTTCAGTAAATCTTTGTCTACATTGACTATGAGCAGTGTCATAGTTTTATTGTGTACTATCATTGTTTTCAGCGAAAAACCATCTAAAAACAGCCTTCAGTATAGGTCTACCAACAGTTCAATATCGTTGATCTGTCACCTCGTATGATAGCTAACTAAAGAATGACGTCAGTACCACGCTCTTCATTGCCAACCCATGACAAAAACTTTAATTAGAATTGTCACCTTCAAAAACAAACATAATGAACAATATGACACAAAAAAGTTGTTAAAAACGAAATGACGGTCGTCGTTATAAACATGAATGATGGGTAAAACGTTAAAGTATTAATGAGACCATGTGAATACTAATTATAAAGAAATGGCCAAGTGCGAGTCGGACTCGCACACGAAGGGTTCCGTATACCACCGTACAATATTTAACAACGTTTTTTCATCATCATCATCCACAGCTCGTTTTCACCCACTGCTGAGCATAGGCCTCTCTTTTCATATGCCAATCCCCACGCTCCTGTACCAACCTCATCCAGGTTCTACCCGCTTTTTACTTTAGTAAACACAACGTTTTTTGCTTTAGTAAAAAAAAACACGAATTTTGGGAATATGCACGAAATTTTTTACACTTAAGAAACAAATGACACACATATAAACCCAAAAAAGAAATAAAGAAAGAAAGAAAATACGTTTATTTACGGTAAACATGACGCAAAAAAAAGAACACAAACACAAAAAGAAACAAGTTGGGGGAAAGTACTAAAAGTCAAAAACTAGCTGCTGCGTTCAAAAAAATATCAAACTCCAACAATTTTCGACTACTGTTTATATGTACGTCCATTACTGTCGCGGCCATGATGTGACGTCATTTTCCGCGGTACTGCTTTATTTATATCTCCTTTCAAATAATTTAAATTAAATTATTTTTGAGCTTTATACAAGCAGTAATCGCACTTACTTACTTACCTTAGTGAGAATTGTTGCAGCTTGCTAAGAATAAATATTTATTGACATGGCTTTTGATGTCACTTCCGGCATTTTCGAAGCCGACGCATTTCTAGTTTGCGTTCCGTTCCACCACAAATACGCAACATAAAATAATGAATTGTAAACTAAGTAATGCATTAAAAAATGTAAAAAATAACAATTTGATTCATCACTCCTATACAAAGTATATTAAAATAATGAAAAGTTTTGAATTACAAGCATATTCCCTATTACGAAGTTATGAGTACATTTCAACCTTGTCTTTGACACATTGGCCGCATCTTAGGTAGATACGATCGTATGATGACATATTGTGCCTTATTATAAATGTATTAAGCTGAGGTTAGCGCAGCTTAGCAGGTGATACAAGTGCTAGTTTCGCAACTAGCACAAATAAAACAAAAGTGTTGGCATAGATACCTGTGAGCTTACAAACGACATGAAGCTAAATTAAATCTGCCATTTATTTATATTTACTTAGCGACCCGCCCCTGATTTGCACGGTTTTTACAATTTCACAAAACGTGAAGATTTCTTTATTATATCCAAGTTAAATATTAATGTTTTATACACATAAACCTCCTGGAATAAATTCTCTAAAAGGTGTTGAAAACTGCATCAAAATCTGTTGCGAAATTTAGAAGAACCACGCGGTCACACAGACAGAAACGAAGAGCGACTTCTATTTATAATATCACTAGCAGTGCCCCGCGGTTTCATCCGCATAAGTTTCGATCCCGTAGGGATATCGGGGTAAAAGTATCCTATGTGTTAATCCAGGTTATAAACTATATGTGTGCCAAATTTCATCCAAATCCGTTCAGTAGTTTTTGCATGAAAGAGTAACAAACAAACATCCATCCATAAACTTTCGCAATTATAATATTAGTAGAATGTATAGATTTTACAAGTAAGAAAAGACACAATATTTTTATGTTAGTAACAACATTATTAAGCTCTTTGTATAGCTTGTATCATTCATACTTTAAGATCAATACTCATTCATCTTAAGAGCAGACTACCTTTTACTGCAAAAAATGTGACAATAGACCGTATTTACCGTAGTAAAAAACAATGTAGTATGTAAAATTAAAAACAAGAGTCTCGTTTTTATTTCAGTCCTATTATCTCTATTTTTATCGCTGGTACACGTGGTGAGGTTTCTTGTAAAGGTTTTATTTATTAATGGTAATCAGTGAACAGCGCTATGGGCTACATTATTACAAAAGTTATTTACGTTGTTCTGTTTGTAATATTGCATAATGTAGCTGTTTGTTGTTCCTAAACCAAAGTCAGATCTTTTATCTGCAGAATAAAATTGACGTCTGCCGTCTGAGTTTTTGTATGGAAAATCTGTCGAAAAATTAAAATTTATTCGCTGGACTTAAACTAGGTATAAAAGTTTGGTCGAATTCACCCTTAATAAAATAAAATAAAGAAAAAGGGAATAGTTTAGTCATTTGTCTAGACATTTACCACCCACGCGTTAGCGTCTATTCACTCGGGGCTAACGCGACAAAATTTGGCCGTCGACTTTTCTCGCACCGAACCAAGACATGACTATTACATAAACATGGTCACAACTCCTTCCGACACGATATAATGTGACGACATTATTTTGTCGTGTTCCACGTGTCAGACAAACAGACCTCACAGAATTAGTATGTTCCACAGATTGATTAATTCCTGACCTCCGGAATTCAGTTACTGGGCAATATTAGGTTTGACAGGCTTTTTGGTTTCCGAGTACTAGTGGACAGATACCATCGCGGACATTTGCAGTAAACCACTTTTCGACCTTATTACTAAGGTAATAAGGTAGAAATGTGGTTCACCGCAAATGTCCGCGTTGGTACTTACATGCAACCGACCGGGACAGACCGGTCTAAATTGGTGACTGAAACTGATTGAATAACTGATAGATTATAATAATTCTAAACATATTTAAAACAACGTTTTGTTTCTGTCAATCGTTTGAAGATAAAAAGGACAGAATGATGGTTTAAATAATAATAGTTATGTTTAGCGCTAAACGCATTATAGTGATTTGTGATGCAAGCGGGCCTTTTAAAGTTAATCGTAGTTACAATACTTGGTACCTGTTACCATGACCTAAGTGTTTGAACAAAAACTAAAACGTATTTTTGGTACCGAACCTTTAACGTAATATTAATCCCTTGTAATACTTGAATATTTATATACAAAACGTAGGTAAACACAATAAAACCTTTTTAAATTCCTTTTCGAATGAAGCAAATCCATTCATAATCTACTACTAGACTCTAGATTATGAATGAATTTGCTGCTTTCGAAACGGAATTCCGACTGTATGTGACCGGCCTTAATTGTAAAACTTGGGAGCATTGATATACAGGGTTAGTTTTCAATAACCGGCCAAATTTTCACAGGGTGTTCTACCCATGAATATTAACAACTTTCACTGTGGGGCCAACTCTAAAATCACGAAAAAAAAATCTGCTGTTTCATACAAAAGTTCAATACCTACTCGACCAAAATGTATGAAACAGCTGATTTTTTTCTCGCGATTTCAGAGTTGGTCCTATAGTGTAAGTTGTTCATATTCATGGGTAGATCACCCTGTGAAAATTTGGCTAGTGATTAAAAAATTGCCCTGTATATGTTACACTAGATTAGTAATTACCGCGCCAAGGCGTTACCACTGGACATAATTATGGCCACAGCCATATGCGTAGCTAACGTCAGTTCAGTGCTCTATGTGACGCCAACCGAAGTGAACAGAGTGACACGCGACAAAAAATATCACCAAAATGGGTAAATGCGTAGTGAAAGAGTGCCATGCAAGATATTTAACTCAATGCTTGGGAGTATTTACCCTCGGGATATCTACGCACGTAACAATCACAGGTACAATATTACTGAAAGATGAACTTCTTACAAAACAACATATTTACGAAGGTACAGAGGCTAAATAACAGGAGCCATTAAAACCCTACTAAGTACAAGCAATTCTATTGTCCCGAAGTACTGAACAATGTCCTATTTATAGGTCGAACACAAAAGGATTGTTAGACAAGAGGTCTTCATATTCTCGAGTTTGACACTGAGTGAAAAAGTATCAGAAGGGCTAGTTAGGACAATGCTTAATTTCGTCCAAAAATATACCACCTATACTGAAAGCCAATTCAATTTGATCTGAAGCCTAATCTCGTATCAAATTTAATGGGATTCAACAGTATCAGAGGCTTGATCAGGCGTTCAATCAATATTCAGGGGAAAATCATTACGCATGTCTAACATTAACTGCAATCAGTAAACCCAAACAGGCTGTCTGAAGACATAATGCCATGGGATAATCATTCAACTTCAACTGATACGAAAGTAGCTGGAAAAGAATCCAACAATATGGTCACCAACCCAGTTGCTGAAGTTTGCTAGAAGATCCCTTGTCTACTCAGATCAACAAAAAAAGGAAGATGGCGCGCTGCGAACATCAAAAGTGAAACCACAAAACCATGCTCCTGCAAGTAAAGTACACGCTCACGCACACACATACAACTAAAACCATGCTCACCGCTCTTAGAACGTGACGAGTCGTCGTTTGGTTACCATAGTTTAAAAAAATTGAATTATGCCTTCCTGTGTAGTGAAAAGTTATATAAACAATAGTAAATCAAATAAAAAGTCTCACGGAATCACTTTTCACTTGTAAGTACTTGAAATATCATAGTTTTTTTTTTTTATTTATTAAATAACAACAACTAATGGCTACCCTTCGCTACACACATAGATAAAAAGGTAGCTTCACTTTTGATGTTTGTGGCGCTCCATCTTCCTCTTTTTGTTGATCTGAGCTTGTCTATTGAAGAAATAAAGTAATAGCCTTGATTTCAATCTTGGTAACCCTCAGCTGTTCGTGGCCCTCAGGCTAGGTTGAGCGATGATCTTCGTAGGTTAACAGCTGGATGAGAGTTGTCGAAAATCGTGATGAATGGCGTGCGATTGGAGAGGCCACTGCTGATGATGAGAATGATCACGCCACTTAGCTAAGTAGCAAGAGCTAAGAAGAATCATTAAACATACAATAGGGATGAGCACAATTTTTTTTTGTCCGTCAGGTAGATTATTAAAAAATATTGAACACGTATTTTTTTTTACATACCAAATCAAAAGATTACGGCGATACATTGAGTTAAAATGTGGCATAACGTCACGTCTTGCTAGATTTTATACTGAGTTGTGACGTAGCGAGCCCCCACTCCCCAACTTTAATGCGTTTTAAAGCAAAAAATACGTGTATAATATTTTTTTATTATCTGACTGACGGACTAAATAGAATTAATTTCTTTTTTATTTACCCAGGCATCATCCCTATTCTGTGTATCCTTAATCTTTATTCTTTATACTTAGAAGCGACTATAGATACGATATTATAGAACGTGTTTCTTTATATTTTATGCTAATGTTCATTTGGTGGTATTTCTGTATTTACTTTTCTAAGTACAGTCTGAAGGCGGTCCAATATTTGGATAGAATTCATAAGAAACATCCAGGACGAGCTTTCAGGAAAATTAAATTAGTATAAGCCGTTAGCTACCTTTAGTAATGCTCATTCAAGAATGGAAATAGCAATATTCAATGAAGCCACAAACTATGTACTTATTACAAATTTATTCAAATTAAATATTTCCTTACAAGGAACACTTTGATTCGGCAATTACAAAATCAATAGTCATTTATTGAAATTCGGCTGAGAGTCAGCACTTTTTGAACGTCAAAATTACATCAGACAGTCCCCCAAACGCAACACATAGGAAACTTTTTAATGTTAATACAATTAATTTTGCACAATGATTCTTACTTTTGTAACATAATTCCAAAATGTTCATCATCTCATTGCCTATTTTACAAGTTACTCAATAATTGAACTTTAAACAACTCTTCAATCCGAATGCCTTTCAGCTGATGTAACCACGACCTTTATCTACCATACACGTAGAACTTCAAAATCGACATTGTAACAAATTGACACAGAAACGATAACACCAACTGCAACCACTCGCTTTAAATTACGAAATAGAAAAGAGACGAGTAGCCAAAGAGATTGTTAGAAAGAAAAAAGCGGCCAAGTGCGAGTCGGACCCGCAAACCGAAGGGTTTCGTAACACCGTACAATATATTCCAAAAACGCTCAAAAAGACACGTTTCTTGTACGGCGACCCCCTTTATATTTTATATTTTAACTTTATTTCATTTTTATTAATTGTTGTTATAGCGTCCATAGCTGTGAAAATTTCAAGTGTCAACCTATTACGGTTCAAAAGATACAGCCCTGTGACAAACGGACGGACAGCGGAGCCTTAGTAATAGGGCCCCGTAGGCAGGCTTTGGGTATGGAACCCTAAAAAAGACGAGTAGCCAAAGAGATTGTTATAAAGGAAAATATTGTAAGGCCACGAGTACATTGTTGAATGTCGAAAGTCGGTGGCCGACTACGGCTACATCGAATAAATTAAAGAGAGATTGCCGCGATTACACCCGCATAGTTTTTGCAATAACAATGACGAGTTTATCGATTTGCTATTAGCGTGGAATTAGCGACCATAGCAACTGACAAAATTGAAGTTAAACAAAATGCGAATAAATTCTGAATCGGTTAGGGTTTGGAACAACAATGCAAAATTTTTCAATATAAATATTTTTATCTCACGGAAACTGGAACAGTCAATTTTAAGGCAAACAAAATGAAAACCATTGACACGGGAGGTATTGATAACAGAAATACAATATTATAAAAAGAAGTTTTTTTTTTGTTTTAGAAGAAGTATTTTTAATTTTGATATAGATAATTTCAATGGGTATGTGAAAATGATCAAATTCTCAAGCTAACGATTAGCATAATCAGAAAGAAGGCCTCTTATTTTTTGGTCCTCAAAGTCTAGCACAAAAAGTGAGATTCGATCTCATTTTTCCTCTCGTAATCTTTCGTCGATATTCGGCAAACTTCGTTGTAAACTCGGCCGTATGATGCATCGCGAATCGCGATTGCCCGCCATTGCATAAAATACATTCTCCGTTGTAACATCTCAGTTGCTTAACAACAAGCGAATTCTATATGCAAATTCTATTTTTAAATTACATCAATTGTTTCAAAATTATTTCGAACCTTATCTTGTTGCTATTATTTCTTTCGGTCCTGATAATTATGTCGTTGATAAGGAAACAATAGAATGCATAATAAACAATGATAATAACGAGTGCATTTAAAGGTTTTCAGTAAAAGACAGATCGCTATTGATGGTACACTGTATAATTATATCTGTCCATACCATAGATAGATAGGTTTTTCTATCTCCAGTATGCCAAAACTGATGATAGATAGGTTATTGGGTTCGGCCGTAAAAGAACAACCAAACGTATGTATGTACGTGTTTTCGTTTTCAAACAAGTATATTTTTTGCTCTATAAATTAGTCAGGAACAAGACAAGCGTCTATAATATCTTTTTATTTTATATCATCAAAAAAAAAAATTTCGAGTCACGTATGCACGGACCGATTAGGTATAATAATGTTCTGAACCATTTGTGAACATTATACCTACTTGTGTTAAAACGATAGAATACCAAACTCACTTGAAACTTATTTATTTCTTGGCTTATTTGGGATTGCAAACATATACCTCCAAGTACTTATAAATTTTTTAGGGTTCCGTACCCGACAGGTGCCCAACGGTTAGTAATAACTACGCCTCCGCCGTCTGTCCGTCCGTCTGTCTATCTGTCAGCGGGCTGTATCTCATGAACTGTAAAATGTAGACAGTTGAAATTTTCACAGATTGTGTATTTCTATTACCGCTATAATAACAGATAACCAAAATAAAATAAAGTTAAAAATTAATGACGGTCCCGATACAAGAAACGTGATTATTATAAACTGAAGTATTTTTTTTATATTATGTAGTGTTAAATATTGTACGGTGGTACGAAACCTTTTTGTAGCGAATCTCTCCCATTATTGACACGATTTTTATTGACATTTATGATTATTATGTTATTATTATTTCTTCTTCATTATATTGACATTTAATTAATTCAATAATACAATTTTGATGGGATTATCTGCTTAATGACTGCATGATTATGATCAGTAATTAATTTAAATAAAATTCACAAGACTTAACTTCATTTTATATTTGCACGCCGAAATTAAAGACAGAATAAGAGAACAAATTTGTACAGTTTACCTACCTTCTGTAACTTATTTAGGCAAATAAATGATTTTGATTTTTTTTATTTTGATTTTTTGAGCTCGAGTTCGACTCGCACTTGGCCGGTTTTTTTTTTCATTTCTACTCTCATTAAGATATTCTTTATTAATCAGTATCCTCCTTTTCCAATCTCAATTCGTTTTTACATATCTACCATCTTCTTACGGATGAACTCAATAACCTATTTTCAGTAAAAAAAACAGATCGCTATTGATGCTAGACAGTATAATTCTATCTGTCCTTATATCAAGTCGGTAAGATTCCATAATCTCTTATAGATTATTGGGACGTTAAAACCATAGATAGATAGGTTTATCTACCTCCAGTATGCCAAAACTGGTGATAGATAGGTTATTGGATTCGGCCATTATTGCATACATCTCTATCGGCCGTCATTTCAGCCTTCACCCCCTTTTAGCCGGATCTTCTTTCACAAAATCCGTCCATCGTTTTCTTTGTCTTCCCATAGCCATTCACCAATCTTAGTTTCATGTCGATTACAAAAGCCTATAGTGCTAAATACATTATCCACCAATGGTTCCTATTTTCTATAGCTAAACCACTTACCAGCATGATGAAAGGCGATGACGTAACGAAATGCCCTAGTTTGATGCTACATCTTAGCTAACGCCATTGGTTTAATGTCTTATGGTTCAGTTTCTATAACTGTCCCATGAGTTAGCGTTAGTATTGAATGTTTTAGACTAAATAATGGTTTTGTAAGGAGGTTGTTGTACAGACTATAGCTACATACATATATATTATATTCTGTGGCTGTTGGATTGTTTGTTTTTCTTCCGGAATAATAAAACTATCTCTGCTAGTCTAGGATGCATTAATCAACCAACCAACCAATTAAATATGATTTAAGTTTAAAAGTGTTTGTACAAACCTACTTACAGAAATAAAATCATTTATCATTTAACAAATGGTTGAAAAAATAATTCGGAGAAAAATCCTTTCACATTTTTTGGTATAGGTACTGATAAGAAAATGAGGTATTATTTACACAAATCTTTAAAAATAAATAAAATTGAAGTGTCTGTTTGGAATTTCAAAATAACAGCTGTTTACGAAATACTTAAGGAAGTATATACGGTACTTAGAACAAAAAAAAAACAATTTTTAAAATTTTTGTCTGTCTGTTTGTTTCGGCTAATCTCCGAAACGCCTGGACCGATTTTGACGGGACTCACTGGCAAATGGCTGATATTACAAGGAGGCTGAAATGACGGCCGATAGAGATGTATGCAATAACGGCCGAACCCGCTGAACTTCGCCGACAGGGCATAATTCATACATAATCTAGGTACATTAATACATAATCTAGGTACATTAATACATAATCTAGGTACATTAATACATAATCTAGGTACATTAATACCTTATATCTGATAGCAGGTCTTAAAGGAACCTAACCAAACCGAACCTCGGGGTGCCCTCGGGGTGCCTGTCGGCGAAGTGCCCTGTCGGCAAAGAGTCCCGTCGAAGTAAAGTCTTGTCGGTGTTCAGTTCTTGTTTAAGAAGTTGACATTGTAAGAAGTTGACGTTATGCGAGTTTGTAATTATGAGAAATGGACATTTTGAGAAATTGACACTATGCGAATTTGACATTCTAAAAAGTTGACATTGTGAGAAGTGGACATTTTGCGTCCGGTTGTCATTTTGAGAAGTTGACATTATGAACTGACTGGAGAAGGCTGATAATATGGGGGCAGATCAATTGGCGAAGTAATAAATAATATTAATTTATTAGGTAATTATTAAAAACACATTTCTAATGTGTTATCTAATAAACTCAGCTCAATAAGTATTATGATCTGTTTTTGAGATGAGTTAAATAAATGCCACAATAAAAATGTTTTTAATAATTATCTATTAAATTAATATTATTTATTAGCTCGCCCATTGATTACATTTTTCAAAAAAGGATCTTTTCATTTAACATTCTTAAAAATTTGCTCCCGTGTGAGCGAGAGAGGTGACAAAATGCGATAGCCCTCTTAAGTCTCCTGCAAACAGGCGCAACACAAAGGCACCGCGAGTCCCGCAACGCGTGCCTTTGTTCCGCATTGCGTGTCGCACCTGTTTGCAGGAGCCGTTACAACTGGCGTGCGTGTATGACCAGATGTATGAACGTAAACGAAGCAAAAGGAGTATGTAAGGATCGTAGCAGGTAGCGTTCTGTAGTTTCTGCCTACCCCCATGGGAAACAGGCGTGAGTTTATGCACGTATGTATGTGTAAGTAGGTACCTCTATAGGACAGGGATATATAGAACAGAAGGGAGATAACCTCTCACAGAACAAACAGAGCGTAAAACGAAGCTCGTGATGATGACATGTCAAAACTTTTGTTAACAAGTGAATATTTTAAACCAACTTTTTCCTCATTCAAATTCAATTGAACCAATCTAAATGCACAAAATGAAGCGGCAACAAAAGCTAACAATGTTACGTAATACTAATATAATCCATCTCGACACAGCACACAGCATTAAGAGAAAGGTACCGATCCAACCGAGCTAAACATACGTTTTGTAACAAAGTTAATCTTATATAACTATTTCATGTTGTATTCACTACACTGTGTGCTGTTGAAAGAACTTTTAAAAGATGAACACTGGAATTATTTGGACGGTTTTATTTATTTGAGACACCCACTGTAACCACAAAATAATGAAATTGATAGTGTTATCCATCAGTGGAATTGTCCAGAAATAGCGTCAAACTAAGAACATTCTGTATGTTTGTAGTCCTGCGGGACAATTGCGTAACACACTTAAAGTAGGAATTGGTTTCACTTTGACAGTTCAACAACGCTTATTGCGTTATTTACGTTGTTGAGCAGATAAATTTTTCGAACATATGAAGCAATGGATTAGCAATAAGCTTCAAAATTATTCAGATTCGGATTGATAGTGTGTTACGTAATTAACGAGATTACAATAACGATGACTAATGGGTCCAGTGTTATAAAGATCAACTGGTGCTCTATTTGAAACTACAGTCAGCTATAGTCAACAGTTATGGAAAACACCTACCTAGCGACAGCATCAATAATCATAAAGAAAACTGATCCAAACAAAACGTAGTATATGACTGGACGACACCTAAAGTCTCGTCCAGACTGGCGCGACGCGACACCGTTAGAACAATTTCTATGAAAATTTAATGGCAATTGTTCTACCGGTGTCGCGTCGCGCCAGTCTGCACGAGCCTTAATACGTTAGCTTGCCCCATCAAATCTTAGATCAATATGGCTTATAGTTATTTATCGGTAAAGAAAATTTGATCAGGCTTTTACAAACTGTACTGACTACGTAATTAACTAACCAGGTAAAAAAATAACATTTGCAAAACCAACAGAAAAGAATAATTATATCATAATAACAAATGTTAATAACACAAAAATTTGTATAATTAAACGATCATTTATGGCAATATTAAGATTAAAAATTTCTCAATTCATAATCATTAATTATAGACTAAGAGGTCCAATGGAGAAAGATTTTTATTTTACAAAAGTGCAATATCGTAATTTGTCGAGGCCGAATTTAAAAATAGATATGCGACCATATTCTTTGCAATGCTAATTAAATTTCTTCGTAACATCGTTAATGTGAATTTTATGTATATTTTATCTTACATACTTTTGCGTATTCCTTTATAGATAAAAGTCTAGATAGTTACCTCAAAGAGCGAATCATATGAGTTACACAAAATAAAATGCTTACGAAGTATTACGCAAGACTTGCAGTTGCAGTACATTTTTCACATTATTTGAAGCTTCTAGACTTCTTAGAGAATACATAAAATACTAGTAAGCTCTTGTACTATAGTGCCGTTTCTATGTTAATGACTTTTAAATGTGGTGTGTGCGAGAGCGCTTTAAATACACCATGTTCGTAAAGTAGAAGAATCTATGCTAATAACCGACTAAAATCACCTCAAAATGTTTCACGAATTGAGAATCAACAATCTGCATACATATGTATTTGCACTTAAAAAACTAACATTAACTGGGTACTGTAATCGTATTACGCACACAGAATATGAGAATTCTTTCCATATTTTAAACCAGTAGACTCGTCGTTCCGTATTTCTTATTCTGTCATTGTCAAGAGATCGTACGGAAATAGCTTCGTTCTAATTGAGAGAGCAAATGCTTTGCATATTAAAGTGAGCATTGAAATCGTTTGCTTCATATGTATGCTTTCCTGGTACACGATTGAGTAATCCTGTATTTTTAGTTTTGTTTTTAGGGCAAGAAAAAATACTTGTTTATTGTAAGTAATCTAAATAAAGTTAATAACTACTAAACGAAATAATTTCTGCAATATATTTTTTTTTCATCTTGTTTTACTTGAGTTAAAAGAGTAGTAGTTTTATCATAGATGTGTATATTAACCTAGTAGGTAACCTCCATTATAAAGGTCATTCAGTTAGCCAGGGCAAGACAAACAGGGTGTCTATTTCCCTAGATAAATTGGCAAAAACAACGTCCGGCATTCTGAAACGAAATACTGTTTCCGTCTAGTTACGTCGTAATTTTAGATCAAATGATCACTCGTATTACCAAGAATAAAAAAACAAATTAATGGCTAAACTCACCTGAACGAGAGCATCCATGGCGAGTCGCTCGATGTCCACGTTGTAGAAGCTGAGTTGAGGTACATGCCGCCTCCTCGGACGAATGTCGTCGTAATACGCCACCACATCGTTGATCGACACCACGGGACAGTCATCGGCAACACTACAGCCACTGCTCACACCATCCACACCACTGTCCGAGTCCCCTTCGCCCCCGAAACCCTCCTTCGAATCCCTACGGTCCCCATAACTTTGTTCAGACCCCTCCTGGTACCCAGATTCGATCATTTCGTCCGGGGCAATGATATCGGGGATCTTTGTCGTATCGTAATCGTAACCTAGGTCATCGTCCACGGGGTCGATTTCGAGAA
This sequence comes from Fissipunctia ypsillon, assembly GCA_947568875.1. Lineage (NCBI taxonomy): Eukaryota > Metazoa > Arthropoda > Insecta > Lepidoptera > Noctuidae > Fissipunctia > Fissipunctia ypsillon. Next base: position 23,236,167 of record OX387649.1, read on the forward strand.
CGTCGGCCATCTTGTTTTTTGTTAGAACGCGAGTGAAAATTTTAGTGGTTTTATCGTTCACTGACTACTACATGCTGGTACGGGAGACTTGATCACTGGTAGCGCCCTGTGGACAAGAGATTATAATAATTTTTTACATTCTATTAAACAAATCGTTCAAATTATCTTAGGTATTGTATTAGCAAGCATAAACGCAGCCTCTTAATTAAATTATAACATTTTACATGATTAAACGCCCACATCTAAATTACACGCCTGTCTAATATTGATACGTGTATAGGACACACAATATCTAAGCGCATTAAACATAGATAACCTGTTCAAAAATGATGTCACGACTAGTCACGAGACTAAGTTCACCACAAAAAACACACGACGGCCACAAATAAACCGCAACCTATAACAACAAACCACACCCACATTTGGCAAACATTTGGCAAACATTTGGCAAACATTTGGCAAACATTTGGCAAACATTTGGCAAACATTTGGCAAACATTTGGCAAATCAGCCAATATGCGAACTTAACACGAAAATAACCCAATGACAAATTGGGAGCAATTCGCAGTTAATTCCTTTGCAAATTCTTCGCAACCAAACGGAAACGTCCAATCCATTGCAGAATGAGGAATTAATGCAGAGTACAGAACGTGCAAGTAAATATCTAGGACGAAGTTTTCTAAAGACTACAAACGAGAGAGCAAAGTTATATCCCGAAACAGAAAAGAGGTCATCATTTTAACCCTTAAAAGGCCATTTTATATCATGAGCCTCCTAATGACCTCATATTAAAGGGTCAAAAAATACATTTCCATGAACATTATACTTGGCAGACAAATTGATGATCGCAGTCAGTTTTTATTAGCAGAAAAGAAGACGCTGCTTAATCTTCCCGACTTTAAGAAACGAAAGGAGAAATGGTGACTTCACTTCATAAGACCTTGTTAAAAGTTTATATGAATTAATATGAAGAATCTTCAAAGATATACATTATACACAAGGCAAAGAGAAGTGAAGAAAACTACGGAGTTTATTTGATCGAAGGATATAAGGATAATCGGATCCGAAATCTAAGGGACAGAAAGGGAAAAAACCGGCCAAGTGCCTGTCGGACCACGCACAATGAAGGGTTCCGCAGTTGGGTTGGATTTATCCCAAAAACAAACTTAACATTGTAGTTGAAAAACATGTTCTACATCGATATACGTCACGGTCAATTCTCCAACTGCAAATTAAGTTTGTAATCGCAAAAAAAAATGTTTTTTTATTGAATAAAATTACAAATTATTGATTTTCGGACATTTTCCTTTGCTTGTGCTGTGAGACCTTGCTTCTTGCCAAATTTTGTGATTCTAGGTCAACGGGAAGTACCCTATAGGTTTTGATTTATTTGTGAGTATTAAAATATGTCGCATAAATGGCTGTATTTTTTATTGCGCTGACTTATAAGCTTAATTTTTTTAGAGCTCCAAGGGACCGTAGACCTACGTATTTGATATCAATTTCAACTTGATACCTCCACACGTTCCTGACAAAAAGGGTCTTTACAGACTGACAGACAGACGGACAACGAAGTGATCCTATAGGGTTCCGTTTTTTTTTTCCTTTTGAGGTACGCAACCCTAAAACGACATCAAAGAAATAAGATAAAAATATCGTGAAGGTTGAATCAGGTTAAGCTGAGATCACCGACTAATCTACAGTCCATACTGTCCTGTCATATTCTTCGATTTATATACTCCTGGTTAACATACAACACGGTACTGGGAGTGTAAATTGATGATAAGGGATTGAATCGGCATTAACCTTAATAAAGCCTAGACCATTTCTGGGATAGTTTTTAGCTCAACGTTCTACTTATTGAGCTAAAATTTTGATTTAGAAAACCATGTTGCTTTTGGCTAGGAAATGTGCTTTGATATATTGACAGTTTTATGGAAGGTATGTCTTGTAGAGTAATTAGGTTATTTCTTGGCCATCGAGTACCATTTTCCACGGTGGTTTCTCATGATAAGTGCAAAAGAATTTACTAAGCCTCATCAAACCACTTATTATATCCACATGAAATCAAACACAGCACCTACGTCCTTCTAAATTATGAACCATTATTATTACTTATGTAGAAAGGAATACATACATACCAATATATGTAGATAATAAAATCTATAGTAAATATTGAACACTGCTTAATACTGAGGCTTTTGTATGTGTAATAATACTATGCGAGACAAAGTAAACAACACCCACTGACGTATGTCATAGACAATTTTATGCATTGACATTTAAATCTGTGAAGTGTTCTTCCATGGAGGTCTTTATACCATTACGGTAGCATTTATAAGAGACGCATAGTGGCGCCGTTTTTGTGACGCATTGAATAAACTGAAAATATTTGCTATCTTCGTAGAATGATGGGGCTATCCGTTACATGGAAGCACAACAAAAAAAAAGACGGAATACATTTAGAGTTAAACCATCCTGCTAAACATGACTTCTTTCGTATAATTAAAGATGGTAAAAAGCATAAAAGTTATACGATTTTGCTGACCTATTATGTATTCTAATCTAACCTGTGACATCCTAGTGCTAGGCAAAAGATCTCCCCTACATTACAACCTGCTTATCATCTTGGCAACATCCTATATAATAAACTCAGCTCAATAAGCATTATGAATTTATGATATTCTGTTTATGAGATGAGTTAAATAAATGCCACAATAAAAATGTTTTTATTAATTCCCTATTAAATTAATATGATTTATTAGTTCGCCAATTGATTTAATTTTTTCAAAAAAGTATCTTTTCATTTAACATTCTTAAAAATTTAATCCCGTGTGAGCGAGAGAGGTAACCAAATGCGACAGGCCTTTTAAGAAGCAGTTCTTCAAGATATTATTAGCTACTACCAATTAAGCCACAAACCAGCTCACGCAAGACGATCAAAACAAACGATTTCTATCAATACTATCACCCAAAAAAACAGCAAAAAAATATTCTTCCGTAGTACTTTCCGTTTCGATTGTCCACTACACCAATGTTACGGCAGGCAAGCAGCGCCACTTTCGCTGGTCGCCGCAACAAGTGTGACCTCGCGGCGCGGGGTCAACGGCACACTGCTACGATTTGGGCCGAACCGAAACGAAGTGTTCTACGATATATTAGGCTTCTTGAATGGGACTTGAAGATGTTTGGGGTTACGTAAGAAAATATGGAATGTGCCTTTTTATTACATAGTTTCGTTTTTTCCGGTTACCCCAACATAGTTGGGAAATGTTTAGGCAAATGATGATGATGATGATGTTTTGTACAAATATAAGGTGGCTTCACTATGATGGTAGCCCTAAATAATAAACTAAAGTTTCACAAACAAAAAAAAAACGCTATGTTCCGAAATTTCGAACGCCACTCGTTGTTGCGTTTAAGGGAACATTTTGGCCATGTTTCACATATAAGCATTGAATTAGAATTTGATTCTAAGCTAAAAATAATACCTAAATACAACTTAGAATTAAATTCTGGTAGGTAACTAATTAATAAGGATCTCTTTGGGTTCCGTACCCAAAGGTTGCCAAACGGGACCCTATTACTAAATATCTGCTGTCCGTCCGTCTGTCTGTCAGCTACCTGTATCTCATGAACCGGAACAGGTAGACAGTTAACATTTCCACAGATTGTATATTTCTTTTGCCACTATACCAACAAATAATAAAAATAAAGCTAAAAATGAAAGAAGCAGTCCCCATACAAGAAACGCGTTTTTTTTTTAAACTGAAGTTTTTTTTTTAAATATGTAGTGTTTAATATTGTACGGTGGTACGGTACTAGGAAGGTTTTTCTAACATTTTGGATTACTAGCGAGTGATTGCCAATTCAATCATGTATATTCATTAAGCATTATTAATATCTCCGCCGGTTTTTTTTTAGTTAAGGTTTTATTTGTGAATTAATTAATTTTATTATGTTAAAACATGTTATGTTACACCATATTCAAAGTGGGGATGATTAAAATGCGATCGGACGGAATTTAGTAAGGTTGATCATTTAACGTTACCTCAAACGAAGCCAGCCTCGATGTTCTTAACATTTATGTAATAACCATGCAAGATTATTAGCTATTATACAACGCGGATCTGGATGTACGATATTAAATGAAAACGAGCACAGTACTAATCCATCGAAACATTTTAAAACACGAAGATTAATAGTTAATGGAAAATTTGAAAATTGCAGTTTTCAAACAAAATAAATAGCAGAATCAACTGCATAAAAAGTAAACACGTTTTATCTACGAAAAATCACCGACCAACGGGGTGTGGCGGCTGCGGTGTGGGGCGCAAGTAGGTAGGCGCAGGCACTTTAGTCGAAGAACAATACAAACGCGCAGAATAAAATCATATGTTTTGCACAGGTTTTTGACCTTACAATGTTTACCTATTATTATTTTGGACTCAGATCTACATCATGTTGAAAAACAAGAAAATGAAAAATAATTTCCTGTGGCTAAAACATTCATTGGATTTGATTGATTTTTTGTGTACGGGTAAAGAACATGATTCTCTTTACGTGGGTCAAAGGAATGTCAATCATCCTGTTCAAGCTTATATAAGGTTATCGAAAACAGATTATGTTTTGTGTTTTAACATGTTAAGCAACATGACACACACACACAACACTTTGACTAAAATATTTTAATACCAGCTTCTGCCCGCGACGTCGCCCGCAAGATATTCAGCTATACTATTAAACATCCTACCTTAAGGCACTCGGCAAGAGTGTAGCTTTCTGCCAGAAAAAGAATTTTCGAAATTGGATCAGTACTTCCATAGATTACCTTCTATATCCAAACTTGCAAGCTTTATTCTTTTTAATATTAGTGGAGAAAATAGGCAACATTTTATCATTTTGAAGACTATTGAATGGTGTCGTAATTACTTGACGTAATTACTTGAACGCACAAAACCATCTATCAGTGAATGATAAAAAGTGACTTATGTATGAGTAAATAAGTAATAACTTAGAATTCATAAATTACCTACTTAGTCAATTCTTCGCATGACAAATAGTCGTTTCCCAAAGAAACCACAGTTAAAAACTAACCACAACTTAATTGTAATTAATGAACCGTGACAGTTTTGTATTACAAACATTAGTAAACAATGGGTCAATAACATTCAGGGTTAAGGTTTTTCTTGTAATGACCTTCTGGATATTCTTCAATGAGAAAAGAGAACTGTGGAGTTTCTTGCCCATTCTTCTCCATACGAAGCTACCTTTCGGAAAAGACAACTAGAATCAATTATATTTTCTTGTAAATTTTGACGTTCAAAAGTGCCTTTTATTTGTCTATTTGAAAAAATTATTTGACTTTGACTTTCACCATAATTCTTCATGGGCGAGTTCAAAACTTCAGAACTAAATCCTTATTTAATCTGTTTGGAAACGTTTTCACAATATAGGATTTCTTCTGTATCGTGGGTTCACTCCCAGATAAGTACAGACAAGGCCAATATTAAATCAATTATTTGTGATACTAAAGCACCTTTTCCACATGAAACTTAAGCCCAAAATCAAACAATTTTCATTATGAAACAATCTTCCCTTTCCCAATAAACTTATTGTTATATCCCAATAAAAGTTATACAGCCATGTTTGATTATCACGAACACTTACACCGGGAGTGTAAGTGGGCCCTACTTGTTGCTCCGGGAGGCAACCTTGACACGAAAAGTGGGTCACGGCAGCTTACACCATTGATAGGAAAATATTGGCAGAAGCTCCAAATTGAACGAAAGTGTAGGCACAACGCTGACGTAGACATCGACGATGAACGGTACAGAATGATCACTGAAGAGTGTGACATTAGAGATCGTCATTTGTTTTATAATCCTGTATTTCTTACTGCCGCATTGGCCATCATATCTTAGCACAATGTCAACAAAATTGAAATGTTCTCAATTCAAAGATATAATTGACTAACGGCATTCGAAAATATACTGATCAATTAATATTAATGATCGATTTGAAGTGTCGTCCCTGAGTTGGTGTCTACCAAGGTAAGATTGTTTTCAGAAGTGGGGTGAGTACAGACCAAGAGGATGATGATGTCAGAGGTGATCCTTCTGTGCTTCTCTGCATCAGTAGCTAGGGTTACCACTTGTTGCATTATGGCTTTTATTGATGGTGGGATGAACCTTGAGTTATCGGAAAGATCGGTGGAATGTTTTCATTTGTGTGGGTTATGTTTTTAAAAGATAGATATCCCCATGTTCTTAGGAAAAGGCGCTTTGTGGGTCGTATAGCTTTGATAGCGTTTTCGATTTGTTGGAGAGCCTGAGGCTAGGGGAGTGCAGAGGGAAAATCGATGCCCAGTTATATGAGTACATCGCACGAGGACTTTGCAACTCTCCAACGATTTAGGATTTATGTTTCAGTTCGAAAAGCTTTTTATTGCGATAAAAAGTTAATTTATAAAAGATGGAAACAAGATAATATAACAATCTCATGCAGTCGGAGGCATCTTCAAAGACCTACCTACTTCAAAGGCCTCCGACTGCATGAGATTGTGTATAGTATTAAGTTACATTATCTTGTTTTTTTTTTTTTTCCACATGCAATATATAAATATTATATAGCCTGTCACTCCCACAATTAAGACAAATCTAACGACACGTCATAAATGTTAAAATCTATCAAGCCGTTTAGGCTACAGAGCCTGCCAAAGAAGTAGACATACATACATACTCTTGAAAAACATTACCTACCCTCCTTCTGGCGCAGTCGGGTGAAATGTAAACACCTTTCCTTTGAGGAAGCGGATTTTAAATGAATAGAGCAAAGACTGACAACAGAATTTTATATAAAAAAAACGTTTCTATTGTATTATAAACCAATACATGATGATGATTATCCAGGACTCTGCTAAGGGCAACATGAAACATCCCTCAGAAAAAATTAAGACAGCAACAACAATTTTCTAACCTACACACACAACCAAACAAAAAGCCAATCCAACACACACAAACAACCCAACAAAAAGGAGCGTAAAAATGCACCTGCGCCTCAATGTTCACGGCTTCGTGCAAGTTCTAACAGACGTAATGAAAACTCCGTATCGATTGAAAAAAGTTCCATCCAACTCCATCGGGCGCCTCGAGCCCGGCGATCCGTGAAAATGAAAAGTTATGGATGTTTTCTTGTTTCCCCTGTTCGTGTATATTGAAACAATGTTTTGGCTTGATTTTATGGCCTGTTGATTGACTAGTCAGTGACTGGGGTAGCTTGTTGGTTCAGAGTTGTTGGGACTATTGGTTTTGTTGGTAGATAGACGTTTTGCGAGACGGTTCGCGTACAAATTCAACTTTGATCTTAAAATTGCAATTGGTTACTAGCAAACATAGCACAATCTTAAACAAAAACAAGTGATGCTGGTGATGAATCTCAACTTTTCAATATATCCTCTACTAGCAGCACACCGCTATTTCACCCGCATAAGTCTCGATCCCAAGGACATATCGGGATAAAAAGTATCTTATGTGTTAATCCACGTTATTAAACTATCTGTGTGCCAAACATCCAAATCCGTTTCTGCATGATTGAGTAACAAACATTCACACATACAAACTTTCACATAAGTATAAAAAAAATAAATAAAAAAAAAATATGAAAAAAAAAAAAATATATATATAAATATATAAATAAATATATAAAATAAATAAATATATAAATAAATATAAAAATATATATAAATAAATAAATATATATAAATAGTAAATATGTAAATTATGATATTATAGTAGGATTGGTAGGATTGGTAGGATTGGTAGAATTAAGAATATTTGCCACAGAGATTATTAACTATAGGTACCTATATCAGAAAATAAAATGAACTTAAATAATCTACACAAATAAATAAAATTGAAGTGTATGTTCGAATGTCAAAATAACAGCTTTTTACTAAATGCATAAGAAACGGTATACGGTAATTATAACAAAAAAACAATTTTTTTAAATTTTTGTCTGTCTGTCTGTTTGTTCCGGCTAATCTTCGAACCAGCTAGACTGATTTTGACGTGACTTTCACTGGCAGATAGCTGTTGTTACGGGGGTAACTTATGCTATTTTTATTTTAGAAAAATAATTAGGGTTCCACGCAAAAAAATTAAAACCCATAAAATTTGGATTTGAACGATTATTTTTGCATTTGGTAGCCCAATTCTCGTGGACAGTTATAGGCTATTTAACATCACGCTACGACCCTTAGGAGCCGAGCAAAAAGAAAAAGTCAGAAAGAACACTAAGCGAAAACGAAGTAATAGCGCGGGCGGGCGATGCAATGCGACGGATCAGGGGTCATCCCCCTCCATCATCAGCGAAGTCATAACATACACTCATGTGTATGTTACGACTTCCACGCGAACAAAGTCACGGGGCACAGCTAGTATAATAAGATCTTTATGCAACATGTGACACAATTCTTACGGACGCAAGAATTGTCGTTAGGTAAATCGCACAAACAATTTGTAACGCTTGATAAAACTAAAAATACTCTTTTATCTGTTGCCACTTGGCTGCTAGCCAAAACGAGTTCGTTGTCATTTTGACAACAGTCGCACTCTTACCTCCCATTACACAACGTAACATAAACCATTCGCTCTATTATTCGAACATAGACTTTATGGTGTCGAATTAGGAGTTATTTTAGAGGTGAGATGAATGTAAAACGCATTCAGTTTTGGCAAGATGCCACCTGTTGCATACAGAGGCAATTGTTTTGGTAGCTTTCAGCTTCCGTTCTTTTAGAATCTACTCGTTCACTCCCATATTGACCGTAATTCGAATGAATCATTCATTGTGACATTTGAGTAACGGAGCATTTCACCATCTCACCTTTTGAATTTGAAACCTTACATGGGTGTAATATCGCTGATTGATAACAAGCACGTGTCTTGGGTCCCCATTGTCTTGACTGAACATAAATTTGATTCTTGTGTGAACTACAGGATGATCGGCGCATGGTTGAACAAACGAAAACCGCGAAGTGGTGCGGTCAAATGCTATGTACCTACTCACGCCAAAAAACTCGGACTTTTCTCCGTTTTTTAAATCAATTTTGTTAAAAAATTACCAAAATTCGACTCTTAAACCCATAGATATCCACAAAATGCCAAGAAAACTGTTCCAAAGCTACTTGGTTCTGTTGTTAAATGTTGTTATGTTCTGATAAAATGCATACTTTGAGCAGATAGTACATTTTTTAATGTTTTAATCAAATTGATTTAAAAAAAAACGTGAAGTCCGAGTTTTTTGGCGTGAGTACATAGCACATAACCGCACCACTTCGCTGTTTTCGTTTGTTCAACCATGCGCCGAACACCCTGTATATGCATGGAAATTGTTTCATAGTTATAAATTTAATCATAGGTTCCGTGACAGGCAACACTTTCATGTTACAATCTTTCAGAACCTACAAAATCAAATATCAATTTCTTGATTCTTAAAATAACCGCAACATAGGATCCTCAAAAAATTACCTTTACCAGAATGATTGATGGAAGGTATATATGTATGTATTTATTTTATGTATTAATTGTACATATTTATTTAAGTTCGCTTAATCAATCCAAAGGTTGTCTGTAGATATCGCTAGCAGCAATGTGATACAATACAAATATCATACAATTTTGGTGTAGAATAAACTATTTATCTATATCTCAACCATTAAATAAATACTCAGAGATTCAGTCAGATAACCCACCAATTAACAATTTAATGAACTGCGTTCAAAGCCAAGGTTGCCCTGATAGCTGCCTGGCGCCGACCCAACGTTTGAGGCACGCCGTCCATTCATCCGACAATCCCCACAATCATATTTTATGCTAGTTATAGTAAACTTTATTAAGGATTCCGGCAGCTACTGGAAATTGGTGCCAGGATTTGTAATGATGTACTGGATTTTGGTATCGTATTGTGGGAATTTAGTTTTAAGGACGTTATAGATAAAGTTATGTTTTGTGAAGCTAGGAGAATATAATGAAGATTTAGGTAGGTACGGTAAATGGTACAGCTAGTGGTTGCTATTCTTTAAGAATGAAAGAATTAGGCTTCTTAGACGTCAATAAACAAACAAGAAGGCAGCCAGAAGGAAACAATTAAGACAAAATAAACAAGCCAAGCCAAATCTATGCGCAAACTTTTTTTAATTTATAAATCTCTAGCATTCATAAGTAGGTAAATAGACAAGTAGGTTTAATTGCATTTCATCCATCTTAATGATCACCATTGTCTTCATCACTCTTCACTCAGCCAGAAAGCATCTACTATTAGTAGATAACTACATACAAGGTGTAACATAATTAACGCACAACCTCTTAAGGGGTCATTGTACTCATCATTATGAACAACTTTTACTATGGGACCAAACCTGAAATCGCGAAAAAAAATCTGCTGCTCCCTACATTTATGTTCGCATAACTCGTCAAAATGTAGGGAGCAGTTGATTTTTTTTCGCGATTTCAGGTTTGGTCCCATAGTAAAAGTTGTTCATAATAATGAGTACAATGACCCCTTAAGAGGTTGTGCGTTAATTATGTTACACCTTGTAGTTATATGGAGGGATCTTTCTATCGACTACAGAACTTCTCGACCATTTCTCAACAAATCATTGTCTGCAATCTTGTAACTTAATGTGATCTTAAACAGCGCCAAATCCCAAACGGCAGGCAAGGTTTAAAATGATTAAGATCTAAAAAATTCAGAGCTAACCTTTCTATCCAATTTACTGAAGCTAGATTGAAAAACGGAGACAAAACAGCTAAAACTTAACATTGTTTTCTTACTTAGCAGTGTTTGAAGAAACATCAAAGTCAATTAAAAACTAAAGAGCAGCATTTGAATTCATTCGTCACGGATTAAATTTATTTCTCATATAGTCAGAGGATCAATTTACACATCCGTGCAGATTTGCATACGATTGACTGCATGGCTTTCTGTCAGTCTACATTCCGCATACCAGTTTAGACTAGGGGAGATAACATACTAGACAGGTTTAAAGCTAGACGTGTTAGTCAATTCGATGGCTGTGCCACGGAGTAAGGAAGAAATGGAGTGCCTATGGCGAAAATGTTTATATCTTGATCTGAGTTGGTCAACAAGTGTTCATAAAACAGACGCACAAAGGTACAAGGGTTTATAGTACGACTCTGTATTTATATATTTATTGCAAACTTTTTGACATTTAAAGTGATCTTTTGAAATCTGATCGACGTAAGTGAACCCTTTTAATTAAGTACTTATCACAGTATGTGATGCTTTTAACTCATAACTCTTCATAACTCTTTGGTGTCGGCTTCCACTCGATGCGTATGTTACGTCAATGCGAATGCAGCCTGTTTCGGCGTCCGTTATCAGCTTAAGTGTAACCGTTGGGGCAATTCCGAGGAAATTCGCAGCCAGTTACAAGAAATCTATTTTAATAGCAGACGGGGCAATTTATTATGGAGAGGTGTCTTGTTTATTATGAAATTAAACTTTTAATAATGTTTGAGATTGTCTGTAGTAAGTTTTCTAGGGCTTTAGGTCTATACTTGTGGTGTTTTGTTTATTCCATCTTTCTTCCACATCTTGATACAGAAGATTTCACATAAATTCAACCACAAACGATGAACGTAAAAACATCACAATTGAATGGGTTTTAGTGTCCAGATAATCTTACGAAACTCAATCAACCGCCACATTTTTACAATCGTTTTTCTTTATGACTTGACGGCCATTAAAATCAGAATTAAATTCCGAATAGATTACACACTAATGGCATCCGTATCTCTAACGAAGTGCAAATTCAAAGTCAAGTCAAAGCTTAACGAAAGGCAGAAATAGTGTTCAAGCACAGGTAAGTTAATGAAAATAAGTTAGAGAAAACGTTGTAAGCGGAGGAGATGGAGCCTGAAGACTGAACTTGCATCGCGAGAAAGTCATCAAGGAATTTAAGTCAGGGCCTGAGGATAAGGATACTCTGGAAACTAAAACAACTATGCATATAGTCGCGAGAGGACCGACTTTTATAATGCGAAAACCAATCATTATTTGTAACTTAAGATGATCGAAACAACAAACTCCATAAAGACATCAATTCAATTCATTAATTCCAAACCAATCAGCACCAGCATTCGAAGCAATACATATCTAATTTAAAACCTTTAATTAAGAACTTGATACGCAGGCAGGCAGTGCCGAAAGTTACGAAACATGTCGATCGGTGTCCGATATCCCGCGAGGCCGTACGACTAGCCCAGATATTACGGTTGGTACACTTGGACGTACTTGTAGGACTGAGGACACAAGTGAAAGAACTTGAGATAAACTTAAACGGGTTATAGTTGTTGAGCCAAATATTGGTGAAGAAGTAGGAAACGATGGACCAAGTAAATGATATAACAGAGAGAAAGATAGTAACGTTATCGTACAGACGTATGTTTGTAGTGAGAAGAAAGGAAATAGGTTGTAGTGGTTTTAAAGTTTTTGATGTAGGACAACCAAAGACTAAAGAAGTATTGAGTCTGGAAGAGAAGTGAAGCACAATAGATAAAAGAATCTTCTTTGAACACATTCAAATGATGATAAAGAAACAGTTGCGCACAACGATGTGCCAATATACAGTGTGAGTCTTTATAATGTGCACATATCGAAATGAGGGAATCTATGCTTAATTTTATCGACGGAAAAAATGTTAAAAAAAATCTAAATATTTATTTATATTTTTTATGGATTTTTAAAAAAAATTGTTTGCTTTTGTGACCCCAGTGTATACAAAACTGTGTAACTTTTAAACTAAACGATTTATCACGATGAAACAAACTCTATAATGTTTGGAAGTAATTAGGTGTCGTCATAAAATAAAAATTATGGAAAAAAAATAGCCACATTTAAAAATAAACATTTTTGTTTGGCAAAAATCTGATTTTTTTTCATTAATTTTTACAAAAATTGTAAAATTTCTCAATAACATGCCCCCATCACCTTCTTTTTTTATAACTTTAAGTTATTCTTCATTGTATTAGGAACCTAACGGTAAAAATTGCATGTTTTTAACTCAACCCCAACATTTTTTATCAAATGTCAAAGAAAGGCCCAACGCATAGCTACGCACATTGTTTAGCAGGTAGATAAACTTTTTTTTGTTAACTTTGTTGTGAATGCGCGCGGGTCGTTTCAAAGATGGCACTCCGAACGCGGAATCGTATTGTTCTCATAAGGGTGGTTTGTTTGGGATGATAATTAATGCAAAAGAGTTCAATTGAAACCCATTTATTATTAAATACAAAATTTAATGCATCAGGTTCTCAAAATGTCCACCTCGTTGTTGTAAACACAAAGCCGCGCGAATTAGAATTTGGTGTGTCGCTCTCCTTATCATTTCGGGATCATTGCGAATATCATTCGCACAGTTTATTATGCGGTCACGCAAATCGGCCTCACTGTTGATGGGGGTACTGTAGACGCGTTGCTTCATGGTCCCCCATAGGAAATAATCAAGGGGCGTCAAATCGGGTGAACGCGCAGGCCACCCTACAGGTCCTTGCCGGCCGATCCATTTGTCATGATAATTTTCGTTTAAAAATCTTCTTACATTTGTAGCGTAATGGGCAGGACATCCGTCCATCTGAAGAAACATCCTTTGACGCACAGCCAGTGGGACATCTTCCAATAACTGAGGCATATCATCTCTCAATAGACTTAAAAATCTTTCACCAGTCAACGTTCTCGGCAATATGACTGGTCCAATCAACATGTTATCGATAAGACCAGCCCAAACATTTATCGAAAATCTTACTTGGAAAGTAGATGACCGTTTCAGTTTCGGGTTTTCACCTGCGCGGCACCATCTGTGTAAATTTCGACAGTTAGTAATACCGTCTCTAGTGAATGTCGCTTCGTCCATCCATAGTATTTTTCTTGGAAAGTTTGGGTTTGCTCTGGTTTTTCTTTGAATCCATGTGGACATCACACACCTTGGACGCCAGTTTACGTCTTCATGTAGATGTTGCACCCTTTGATAGTGATAAGGATGCAATCCTTCTTTCTTTAAAATACGCCACACTGATTTTTGGGATATTCCGTGACGAAGAGCCAGTCGTCTAGTACTTATGGATGGATCAGCAAACAAATCACTTAATACTGCTTGTTCAGTAGCCGCATCAATAATTACTTGAGGTGGCTCGCGACGATCTCTACTTGATCCAAGTCCAGTGATCGACAACCTTCTGTGAACTTCCTGGAAGTTTCGGGCAGATGGCACTGGTTGCCTGTTAGGATACGCAGCTATGTAAGCCGCGCGCGCAGCTCTGGCACTTCCTTGTCCCACTCTATAATAAAAATGTATGTCGGCGATGTGTGCCGGGGAAAATTCACTTAAACGCGGCATCATGTAGCAGCGAACGAAAGTTATGAAAGTCCAGCGAACGAAAGTACCGAAACACATGTAGCAGCGGCGAATAATTCTATTCTATTTTTCTCTATGGCAATGGTGCCGATGTCGACAATTCTGCCAATGTCAGATGTGTTGAGAAAAAACGTGCGGAAAAAAAGGAAAAAGAAAAAAAAAAAAAAAAGTTAAACCTAAATCCAATATTAGGTAACGTAAACTATTAAGGTATACTAATTGAATTTAGTGTGAAACTTGTTGACAAGTATTAGTACACTTAAACAAACAGATAAAAAATATTGTTAGTAAATATGTACATAAATGATTACAAACTACACAAAAAGTCATAATTTGATGTCATTGACACGGATAAAAAACATTAAAGCCTCAAAGAGCTTTGAGGAAGAATGTGTTAGTAGGGATGGAAAGTTAGTTGGGACAGGGATCTTTAATTTAGGGAGATGGCTATACAAGTCGTGGGCTGGGTTATTATTGGAGCAGTTAAAAAAGATGTGCTCCAAAGTACCTTCATCCAACCCACATTCACAAAGCGACGAGTCTCTGACCCGGATTTTGCGAAGGAAAACCGGAGAACAACAATGGCCTATACGGAGACGGCAAAGAATAGATATCACTTTCTTGGATATCTTTTTATAAGGGTAAAACCAAGGCTTGGGTGTAACATTAGGCTGTACTGCATGGTAAAAAGCACCTTTCCGTTTACTTGTATTCTGCCACTGCACCTGCCATGAGGATAGCAAGCTCTTTTTTGGAAGGCTCAGCAAATCATAGCCCTGACATTGAAAATATTTAAGGTCAACAGTTTGGGACGTAACAGCATCCTTAGCAAGAGCATCAACATATTCGTTTCCTCTTATGCCACAATGGCTAGGAATCCAAACCAAGTGTACGGTCTTGTGATTCTTGGCACAAGAGAAAAGAGACTTTTTGATTTGCAGCAGAATTGGACTGTGCAGTTTACTTTTAAAAGGATCCTGCTCCAAAGCTTGCAAACAACTAAGTGAGTCTGTAAAGATGACACCAAAACTTATGTTATGAGCCTCTATAAATAAACACGCTTCTAATATGGCCACGCACTCACCCGTAAACACTGATGATTGTACAGGGCATTTGAATTTTAACACGATGTTGGAGTTTTGGTAGTATACCGCAGCACCAGTGCAACTCCCATCTGATAATTTAGAAGCGTCCGTGAAAAATCTTTCGAAATTGTACCATCTCTCACCAACCGCCGCGTTAAAGACAGAGTCCGCCGAAGGAGACTTTTTCGATATGCCGATATTGTAAAAAATATCTGGTTTAAAACATATTATTTCATAGTCAAAACTAAAAATGGGGAGTTTCAGAGATTGAACAATGGGGGAATCTAAATTTTGATAACAGCGGAAGGATTTTAAAAATAAAGGGACTTCTTTATGGTTCCAATACTTGGAACTTCGGCATAGTTTATCCAAATCGTCTATTTTTTTAACAAGAGGGTGGGAGGATTTGGTAATGATTCTAGCCCAAAATCTCGATGCTAGATACTGCCTTCTCAAGGCCAGCGGAGGTTCTGCGCACTCTACCTGCAATGCGTTAATTGGTGAGGACTTCATACAACCGGATACGATCCGTAGACACTTAGCCTGAATCTTGTCCAAACTTGCCAAAGCACCTTTGTTGCAGGGAATTAAAAGAAAAGATCCGTAGTCCAGAACACTCCGGATTAAGGCATTGTATACCAGTTTCATGGTGTAGGGATGTGCACCCCACCAGACACCAGCGAGCACTTTTAAAACGGGAATAGTTCTCTCGCATCTATTTACTAAATAATTTAGGTGATGTAAACCACTCAATTTGGAATCTAAAATAACGCCTAAAAATTTTACTTTTGATGAAATCGGTATACAATGCTCTTGTATGCCCACTGAAATTCGTGGGATCAGCCTCCTGCGGGAAAACACAACCACAGCACTTTTGGGGGCAGACAAACTCAGACCGTGGGATTTTAGCCATTGGTTTAGAGAGTCCAGGGATACGCACAGAGATGATGCAGCGTCGCTAACTGAGTTGTTACAGACATATAAAGCCAAATCGTCCGCGTACTGGAGAATCTGACAATCATTATTGAGGCATGATCCGATGTCAACTGTATATATATTGTACAGTAAAGGACTAAGAACAGAGCCTTGTGGTAGGCCCTTCCATGACATCCTGACGTCAAATTCCTCACCCGAAACTCTCAAAACCAAAGATCTAGACATGAGCAAACTACAGATGCACTGTGTCATCCTCTCCGGTATTCTCAGCTGTTGCAGTTTTTGCCTGAGAATGGGAAGAAGGACATTGTCATAAGCAGAGGAAATATCTAAAAAGGCCGCGACTACGGATTCATTTTTCGAGAACGATGAGCGTATATCTGAAACCAAAACCCCAACACTATCCATGGCACTGAGTCCCTTTCTAAAACCAAATTGAGATCTAGGAAGTAAGTCTCTGGATTCTATTATGAATTCAAGTCGGTTCTTTACTAGGTGTTCCAATAATTTTGCAAGGACTGATGACAAAGCGATTGGTCTGAAGTTGTTTGGGTCATCAGCGTGCTTGCCAGGTTTCAAAATAGGTATGATAATTTGAGTTTTCCACTGGTTGGGGACCCAGCCATTGGAATAACAAAAATTTACAATGTCTAAAAAATACATTTTTGCTCTATGCCCTGCATGTGACAAAAAGGAATAGACAATACCGTCTATACCAGGGGCAGAGTCATGGACATGTTTTAAAACCGAGTTAAGCTCCTGCATAGAAAATGGTGCATCAAAAGGGTCCTCTGAAGCAATGAAAGACGGCTGATTATGCTCTGTTTGCGATGGTACATACGGAGGGGCCAGTTTATCGAAAAATTGCTCAGCAGTCTCTCGAGGGATGGGAGAAGAAATTGAAGGGGAACATCCAGATCTAAAACGGTTGATCTTCTTCCATACTACTGATAAAGGAGTGGAGGGGGACAGGGAATTACAAAAGTCTGCCCAACCAGCACGTTTCTTCCTTCGCAGCAATCTTTTAGATTTGGCGAGAACTCTATTAAAAGCTATTAGGTTATCGCTAACCATCGCTTCATTATACACCTTTTCAGCATCATTCCTTTCCCTTATTGCTGTTGTGCATTCCTGATCCCACCATGGTGGAGGGGGAATCTGACCACGCGCTGAGTTTTTAATAGGAAAGCATGAGTCTGCACTAGCTGTTATGGCAGAAATAAAATTATCATAACAGTTTGTTACATGGAGGGGACTAGGAGAATCAAAATCACGGGAAACTAAATTTGGAAGAAAATCAATTTTGTCCTCCAGTAGTGATGCATACTTCGTCCAATCAGGATTAGACAAATTGTACCTCAGAAGTGGAGGGCTCGATTTTTCTAAATAAGTTCTTTCAGCCAAAGATATTATAATTGGATAGTGGTCACTACCATGCGTCAAACTGGTACATTCCCAATGGCACGACGCCGCGATGTCCAGTGTGCAAAAAGTAAGGTCAACGCAGCTCTTAAGCTGTCCAGGAAGGGACCTACGGGTTGGGCAACCATTGTTTAAAATACAAAGATTAAGGTCGTCTAAGATTTCAACTAAACCTACCCCGAAAGAGTCGCAACGTTCAGAACCCCACCTATAGTGATGGCAGTTGAAGTCCCCCATAACAAGTACAGGGCCTTCTATGTTTTCCAGCGTACTTTTTAAGATTGGAAGGAAACTTTGATGAGGGTGCGCAATATAAACGGATAAGAGGGTTATACCCTCTACCCTACCAGCCACAATGCTAATATCATCACCTAGAGGAGGCAAAGACGCAGCCACAAGTGGGACACGATTGTTCACGCAGAGAGCCGACCCGCCATAGCCATCAGATCGGTCGCATCTGAGAATATTAAAAGAGGGTAAACGGAAACTAAGACCCAGGACTAGCCAAGTCTCAGCGAGGGAACAAGCTAAAGGTTTGTATTTGTTCAAAAGGAATGTGAGCTCGTGCTTCTTATGCCACACGCTCCTCACATTCCATTGAAGGAACACCAACCGAGCCATTATTATGGGATGAAAGCGAATTTATAAGTGCAGTAGCAACGTTGGACGGTAATTGAGTTTTATTGGGTGAAGACATTAAAGTTAACAGAAGTTTACTAAGAAGTTCAATTATTGAAGACAAGTTTTCAGAAGATTCTGTGAGTTGAAGATTAAGAGCACAGCCATTAGGCTGGGAAGATTGGGGAGTGCTAGTGAGCAGCTGGTGAGCTGTTTTATCATAGGAGGGAGAGAGGGGAGCATGGGTCCTTGGCTTAAGAGACACAGTTTTACGATATGACTGGGGCTGTGTTTTAGCAATGTCTGCATAGCTACGAGTAGAAATGGGAACAGTTTGACTTGCTTCTGAATAAGACATTACCTTCTCAGCCATAATTGATTTAATTGTCCTCTGTCTGCTGTACTCCGGACAGGCCCTGCTATTTGCAAAGTGACTTCCAGAGCACAACACACAGAAGGCTTCGCTCTCAGCAATGCTACAACCATCACCGGGGTGATCATTGCCACACTTACTGCAACGGGGTTTGGAACGACAAAGGGATTCTACGTGACCAAATCGGCAACACTTGCGGCACTGAATTGTAGGGTAGATATATTGTTCCACGGTTAAGGCTGTATAAAAACAGAAAATTCTTTTTGGTAAAACTTGGCCATCAAAGGTAATGACACAAGTTTCTGTGGGTCTATATTCTGTTAAACCGTCTTTGGTAACTTTTCTATTTAACCGTCTGACTTTAATAATTGGACCACAGCCTTCTGGAACCTTTAAATAATTTAAAACTTCTTCTTCTGAGAAGTCATTCGGGATGCCACTTACAACACCCATACGGGTTATATTAAAAGATGGAATGACTGCCTCATATAAGTTTTTCCCTAAAACATTGTTTGATAAAAAAGCGTTAGCATCCTGAGGGGATGCAAACTCAACCGATACACGGTTTCTACCAACTCGCTTAACAGAAGTAATTTTATGAATATTATTAATTGATAAAAAACGCCCAAATGTAACTGGGTGTAGGGTAGTTCCAGCATTTGATTGTGCTTCCTGACGGGAAACATGGATGATAAAAGGGCCTTTATCTAACGCTGAGTACCTCACACGACCTACATGAGTTCTCGGTTGTTTAGTTGGGCGATTGGATAGCTCATCCTCGTTACCGGGGCGTTTGCGATTAAGCTGGGATGTATGAATTTGGGAATCCAGATTACAGACTACATCTGCAAACTGGCTTAATGGGTTGGGAGTGGGACTTGGGTAGGACGGGGAAAAGCCGGTGATGGGGGTAGAAGGAGTAATAATATCATCAGGAGGGTCGGGGGGTTTATTTTTATCCATATTCATATTGATTATGAATGATGACCGATATAGTTAAAAAAAAACAAACAATAAACAAACCTGATAGCAGGTAACAACGAAACAACACAAAAACAAACACAATAACAAGTCACACTAAACACAATAACACAGGAAAACAGTAAAAATTCTGAACACACGTGTTACCCAAGATCACACTGTGGCGAGAATCCGGCGAATAATTCGGAGCGACTGCCAGTCTGACATCTGTCATAATTCAAGTTCCTTTGGCTGGCCCTACCTCCCCGACCTGCGCACATTCAAAAGAAAGTTTATCTACCTGCTAAACAATAGCTATGCGTTGGGCCTTTCTTTGACAGTTGATAAAAAATGTTGGGGTTGAGTTAAAAACATACAATTTTTACCGTTAGGTTCCTAATACAATGAAGAATAACTTAAAGTTATAAAAAAAGAAGGTGATGGGGGCATGTTATTGAGAAATTTTACAATTTTTGTAAAAATTAATGAAAAAAAATCAGATTTTTGCCAAACAAAAATGTTTATTTTTAAATGTGGCTATTTTTTTTCCATAATTTTTATTTTATGACGACACCTAATTACTTCCAAACATTATAGAGTTTGTTTCATCGTGATAAATCGTTTAGTTTAAAAGTTACACAGTTTTGTATACACTGGGGTCACAAAAGCAAACAATTTTTTTTAAAAATCCATAAAAAATATAAATAAATATTTAGATTTTTTTTAACATTTTTTCCGTCGATAAAATTAAGCATAGATTCCCTCATTTCGATATGTGCACATTATAAAGACTCACACTGTATTATAATGTCTCGTATGCCAATCAAATAGATGGATTATCTTTCTTTAAAAACACACAAACCACGGAACTTATCCATAAATCAATAAACCATTAAAATAACCCACAGTTGTGAACAAATCCTAAAGCGAAACGTGTTCTGTCCCTACTAAATTTATTAAATAGTATAAGGAAATAATATCGCGCGTGCGTAAATTAAATTCTTGTGAAATATACTCGCTGCTGCCTTTATATAGGCGGTCAAATTAACATCAGAGATACCTTTCTCCCTTTAGGTACAACAGTTGATAATGTGGGTTCTAAAACAGATATGGGTTGTACAAATACTAATCATTACGTACCTACGTACGTTTCTTGCAAAACCCAGATTCAGGTCGCCATTAATATTAAAACTCAGTTCGGTAATAAATTTCAATATATCGTTAAAAATAAATTTTCTTTCGGCTTTACTTACATCAAGACAATGCAATAAATATTCAAAAGCCCAAAATAATTTACTATGACCAAATGTTCCTTTTTTGCAATGCAAAGTTTTGCAATAAAACCGCCTAGGAGGCTAACAAATTGCTAATTGTGTCCCATTAGCAATAAGCAATGACCATTAGGCCAAGATTGATGAAATGGAAGAAAAAGATGATGAACGACGCTAAATTCACAAAACATGACGAGAGCCTACTTACCTACTTAGAAAATGCTTTTGTAGTTTTATACAATACTAGCTGTGCCCCGCGACTTCGTTCGCGTGGAAGTCGTAAGATAAACAATATACTAAAATAACAGCCACATTTTAATAAAACTCCTTTCTCCCCGACCCGTCACGTTGCATGCCCGCCCGCTCTATTACTTCATTTTCGCTTAGTGTTCTTTTTGGGTTTTTTTTTGCTCGCCTCCTAAGGGTCGTAGCGCGATGTTTAATAGCCTGTAACTTTTCTCGAGAATTGGGCTACCAAATGCAAAAAGAATTTTTCAAATCCGACTTTTTATTCACAATTTCATGGGTTTTAATTTTTTTGCGCGGATCCCTAATAATTTTTTTGATAAAAGTAGCCGAAGTTACTCCCTGTAACATCAGCTATCTGCCAGTGAAAGTCCTGTCAAAATCGGTCTAGCCGTTTCGGAGATTAGCCGGAACAAACAGACAGACAGTCAAAAATCTTAAAAATTGCATTTTTGTTATAATTACCGTATACACTTTCTTATGCATTTAGTAAAAAGTTGTTATTTTGATATTACAAGCAGACACTTCAATTTTATTTATGTGTATAGAAAAAAAAAACAAGTTAACAACGCAAACATGTTAAAGACTTTTGAATAGCAATAAGACGCTCTGTAGCTTTCCAAAATAAGTGAAAAAAAATATATATGTCATATCTGAATCCAAACAGCTATACGAAGCTTCAAAAAACTTCACAAAGAAACATCAAGTCAAAAACCAAGATCTTTATCTAAACATAAATAAACGTTCAACTAGTATATCTGTAACACGGGCCACAAACCACGAAGGAACTCCCGATGGTCACATAAAGCTTTAACACCTCATTTCCAAGAGTGCCTTTACCAACTGCGACCAGTCCCCGCAACTAGACTTTGGACGATCATGCTTGTTTATTTGATCACATTTTTCATACCGCGTCGTAATTTAAGCTAAGGTTTAGTATGCCACATGGTTCGAAGTATTTATGGGGATTACCAGTCTTTTGGTGATGTTGGGTCAAGCTAGGTTTGTGTGGGATTAAATTTTTTGAAGAGTAAAAACAGTTCACTACTTCTAAATTAATAATTGTCGTAACTGTTGAAGACAATAAATAAACTATTTGCCAGATTTAAAGGACAGGTGGAATGTCTGTCGTAAAGTCAATAAAAATAAACAACACATAACATCACGCCTTGTTTCCCCGAAGGGTTGGGCAGAGATGTACCTATAGTACACCCACATTTTGGCAGTTATGTTTAAGTCCCATGTAATAGGGGGCGAGCCTATTGCCATCAAACGGGCACAGATCCAGACTTCGGGCTGCTACAGAGAAATAAAGTCCAGTAAAAACTTATTTCGTATTAATTGTGCCAAGAGAATTGAAGTGAAAAGCTTTTCATATTCCCCTAAAAAGGAATTATAAATAATAAACTAGGCCGAATTTCAAGGTTCTTATTGTGACGGAATCCAATTACTTTTTTCCTTATCAAAGAGACATTTGCAAGGTCGTGAAGCACCAGATACCTTGGGGGATGTAAAGATATGTAAGGGTCCAATAAGAGACTATTATTTCACAGACACTGAACAAAGCCATATGAGATTATCACGGCGACATAATGTGGATTTGATGTGACCCAGTAAACAGCTGAAGCTACAGTAGGTCAGGATAATACAAGCAACCGCCTCCAAATGTATAATACGTGTAATAATGGAATAAAACAATTTTGATTTTGAATATGTTGGGAATAAAGTACATATGGATTTTTTTGAGATTTAATGTTGTTCAGGATTTCAAGAAGCCCCTATTGATGTTAAAATATTTTCTCAAAATAAGATTCATCTGTTTTTCTTAAAAATAATCCCCTAAGAAACAACTTGGTCCATATTGAATTTCTTGCCGTGGTGTCGGTTAAGTAATCGATACTACGAAAACCTTAAAAAAAATACATTTAAATTGTATTCTAAAAATGGAAATGGATGATATATTCTCCCAAACTGTTCTATGTTACTACCATAACTACGAGGTATTCATGATGACTAAGCACATTTGTACTTATTTCATCATCTTTAACATTTAAACGAAAATATTTCATAAGAATAAGTAATATCTATCTTCTCGGGTAGTCTAAAAATAGTTCGTTTCCTGTCTAATTAGAAAAACCGTAAGATTTATTCACGAAAGACGACACGAATTACTATAAAAACCGTATCTCAACTAAAAATAGACTCCCCATGATTTCCCACGGGGGTGTAACTAATGGGGTTCTCCAATGACGGGTCGGTGCATCGATAGTGAAAACTTAATTTGGGGTATTTGTAATTCCGTTGGGTCACAATTAAGTTAAAGGATCGAATTGCGCAGCGGCATTCAGTAGGTACTTAAACACAGTCTAATTAAATGATCGGCAAGAGAAACTAAAATTCTTAAGTTAAAAAGTAAGTTGCCCTACTGTATGTCACTACACTGTGGCAGATATGCCAGGTCAACTGTGAAAACTCGAAATAATAAGCGTGGAAAATGATTATCCCTACTAAACTCCAGAGCTTCAGTCGTTAACTTACACATAAAGTTCCGAGTTTGATGTCAAGGCTAGCTGAGGACATTTCAACATACCGTGCTAACATGGTATGTTCAAATGTGTTCAGTTATGGCGCCTTTTATAGGACTATAAAGACTAGACCGACAAAATTTTCTGTTGTACTTAGGGTGATGGAGGAAAGAATTTGTCATACTTCTTTAAGAAGTTCCGGGTGTACAGTAGCATTCTTCATTCTGACCCTTCCATTAACAATCGTAAGAAACTCGTAAATGACATAACAAACGGATTGTCCGGGTTGGTCCGTATAAAGAAAAATAATAAATAAAATAAAGAAAAGAAAGAAAGAAAATATGTTTATTTGGCTCATGTCATCTATCTATACAAATAAATAAAATTTAAGTGTCCGTTTGTAATGTTAAAATAACAGCTTTTTACTAAATGGAATAATACTAAAGAAAAATCATTTTTTTTTAAATTTGTCTGTCTGTTTGTTCCGGATAATCTCCGAAACAGCTGGACCGATTTTGACGGGACTTTCACTGGCAGATAGCTGATGTTATAGGGAGTAACTTAGCTATGTTTATTTTAGAAAAAGATTTAGGGTTCCGCGTAAAAAAATTAAATCCCATCAAGTTGTGAACGAAATCCGATTCAAATAGGGAAGTATACCTTACAAATAATTTTGTGTCTTTTTGTAAAAATGGTTGATATCGCATAGTTTTTATTTAATCAGCGAATTTCTTAACAAAAAATCATGTCAGTCCTACCACTTCACGAATGCATTGTACCTAATTACTGTTAGTTATTTAAGTTACTTTGATAAGTTAGAAAGATACTTTATTTCAAGCCCTTACTTAGATTATAATGTATGTTAAACAAAAGTAGGCAGCCATGAGGACTGATGATAGAAGTGAAAACTCAAAACTAACAGTTGCATGCGATTATGACGTCTATTTCAAAGACATTAGCGTACTAAATAGAGTGAATTTGTTACAGTGACCTCTAGCGTTGAGTCGTTGAACTCGTTGGACCATGTCGCATGTCGTGAATCCGTAAGTTTTTCCCCTACCAAAAAGTGCTAAACGCGCTCAAATTGGTATCGACTGAATGAATTGTTTTTCGTCCATAGAATTCTTAACGCTAAAACTCGAATTTAATACCTGGAAACTGTTATTAATCTCTTTAATAATTGTAGGAATGTAACATCCATTAAATATTTGCATGCCACCACAGCATGGCGGAATGTGTCTGCACTGCATTTTATATTAACATCCCACCCACCACATTTAATGCAAATAAACGATTTAGATTTGATATATAACAGTCATAAAGATACAAATGGGACAGACAGCTACAAGTGTCATCATCATCTGCCTAGTCTTTTCCCACCTATGTTGGGGTCAGCTTCCAGTCTAACCAGACGCAGATGAATACCAGTATCTTACATGTAGCGACTGCCTATCTGACCTCCATAACCCAGTTACTGGGTAATACGATATCCCTTGGTAAGACTGGTTGTCAGACTTTTCGAGCTTCTGACGACCCGTAACGACTGTCAAAGATACACGAATGACAGCCGGGACCAACGGATTAATGTCACCCATCCACGAACCAACCGCGGCAAGCGTAGCTTAACCTGATCGATCGACCCGTGCGGCTGTTATTTCTTAGCCACAAGCTACAGAGTATTATCTGACAAAATGTTAGCCATATGGAGTGATCAAAATGAAACGTTCTGAACTTGATACGCTCCCAAGGTGTTATCGTCGCGCAAACACCCGTAAAAGGTCACGGCGTAAAAGATTCTTAGTATGTACTGCCTGTATTATGAAGTATTAATACCATAATTATTCCAGTCCGTAAAAGGGATGGTGTTATCGGTCATGTATAGCTCGGTCTCTCTCGCGCACTGGAATCATGATGACATTAGAACGTCATAATATGGCACCTGCTTACGAAATACATTTACCTACAAAAATTGTAACTATGAACCGACTTATTGAATCTGACTCAATAATTAAAAACACCCGAGCACCTACATTACATGTCACGAAGACAAAAATGTGCATAACAAATAAACATTATTCTTTCTTTCTTTCTTTCAATACGCACAGGTTGACAAAAACTGGGACAAAAAAAAACTATGTCAAAGGAAGAATCTTTATCGGCCTTCACTTTTCGGAAACGTTTTCTTCTTGAAATTACGTAAGTGGGTTTAGTTTATTAATTAATAACTGCATACCGCAGATTGATATTGTCTTGATAAACCAACCACAACAGCGCATCATCGTATGCCTGCCTGCAGCCAACTTTGATGGAGTCGGTGACCAGTCTAACCGGCTGCAGCTGAACACCTGTATTACCACACACAACGGCTAGCGCCAAAGTTACTCCCCGTAACATCAGCTATCTGCCAATGAAAGTCCCATCAAAATCGGTCCAGCCGTTGCGGAGATTAGCCGGAACAAACAGACAGACAGACAAATTTTTTAAAAATTGCTTTTTTACTATAAGTACCGGATATACTTTCTTATAAATTTAGTAAAAAGTTGTATCTTATTAATTTGTATAGATGTATAGATTGACAGCAGATCTACAAATCAGACTGTCAGAAACCACAGTCTCAATCAGGCTTTCCCGTAATTTCACCTCCCCTCTACCCAATTAGCCAAAAGACCCCCTCACCTACTAAAGGCTCTTGCAAACAGGCGCGACACGCGACGCGAATCGCACGCGACTCAAAGCACCGCGTGTCGCGCGACGAGCGGTGCCTTTTTGACGCGTCGCGTGTCGCGCCTATTTGCAGGAGCCTTAAATCATTCCGCAACCACACATTTGACCGGAAGCATGCGGTACATGCGAGCACACGTGCCCATTCGTCACAAGTCATGCTCCACGGGCACATCTGCGTATTTAATCAGCACCAACGTCCATTTAAAAAACACGATAAATACTGTCATGGACGAAAGTGTTATGCCATGGATCGAAAGCGTACGATAACATTATTGCGTGATTAGATTTAGTGGAGAAATTAAAAGAGTTTTATATATAAAATTATTGGAAGGTAAAGGCAGCGGCTGGACTTTGACTTTAATTTTCTGAAATTAATACAAAAACCGTGTGCAAAGTTATAGTCAGTATAATATAAATAAAAAAATTAAAAGAACCCCCGACACACAATTGAGCCCAAACACGATACCTCTGCTGTAAGTTGGCGACGGAGTTGGGTATCCTGCAAATTCCAGGTGATGCTGCTGCATCAGTTGACATCCCAGTAACAGAATACAAAATTTCGACTCGATCACACCTATCGAAGATGCTCACATCCATTCATCGACTAAAAAGTAGCTGATGATCTTCAAACGGTTAAATAGGTTTTCTTAAATCATAGCTAACAACACTCTCGATCAAGTCACCTTTTATTTTAAACAGAGGGGCAATTCTCGTAATTTTAAGAACGTTTACAATTTGATCGCAATCTCAATATGTCAAAAATACCTTTAATTTCCCTACATTTTTGACAAGTTTTGACATTTGACTGTCGCTGAGATGAGATTGCGACTAGATTTTGATCGTTTTTAATTATGGGAATTGGGTTTCTGAACAAAAAACGAACTAAATCGGTGCCGTCGTTGGAGAGCTACGATGGCACAAACAGATACACAAGATACACACGATAAACTTTTAACACCACTCTGTTCCCATCGTGGGTTAAAAAGAGTGGAAGTCTTACTTCAGTGTGGGAAAGAGATGGAGCTAGACGTCAACAAAAACATTCAACTTGGTTTGCATTAATGACATCATCCGTCGGGCTCTTGTCATCACCGGGGTGCCAGCTATTTTAGAACCCAATGGCTTGGCACGCGACGATGGGAAGCTGCCTGACGGAATGACCATAATGCCTTGGAAATTGGGTAGGCCTTTGGTGTGGGATGCAACCTGTGTCGACACCCTCGCGCCATCCCATCTTCCTAGCACGGCGGGCTGTGCTGGGGCGGCTGCTGCAGGTGCAGAAAACCTCAAACGGCGCAAATATAACAAGCTTATTGGGAGCTATATGTTTGAGCCGTTTGGGGTTGAAACACTAGGGCCGTGGGGTCCGAGTGCTCCTCGAGTGTTTCGGGATATCGCCAAGCGGTTGGTCAACTCTTCACGTGACCAGAGGGCTGGCCTATTTTTAGGTCAAAGAATCAGCATTGCCATCTAACGTGGCAACGCTGCCAGCCTTTTGGGCACTTTTCCCATTGACAGCAATGCGGACGAATTTTTTGATGCCCAATGAGCTCTCCCTTTTATTTAATTATTTTTTCTCTTTTCTTTATATACTTGTACATAAAATATATGTTTTAGTGTTAGATTGTATATTGTATTTAAGATATGTGTATAATTATTACAATAAGATACTTGGTGATAAAATTACGTTATATTCACTTTAGCCTTTGGTAAAAGTGAAATTCAGTCATTAATAGTCAGAATAAGCATTGTAATTGACTACACAAAATACACGTATGAGAAGTTCTGGACTGTAAAATAAATCGGATTTTCCTTCACGATCAATTTAACTTGATACCCGACACAAAGACACTATAGTACCATTGTCTTTAGTTGTGAAAGGTTTTGACAAACCGATCGATTCATAGGCTCGTTTGAATGACAGTAAAATAGTAGTTTATTCTAAAATTCACAAGGGAAATACCTCCAGACAAGATAGAAGGAGATTATGGAGGATACATAATCATCTTTATGAGAGTCAGAATCGAAGAACGTATTGTGGATATGAAAGTATATTTGAAAATCGTGGCAGGATTAGCCAAAGTATTATATCTCTCAATCTTTTACGTACAGACCGTTTAAAGTATAATGACTCAGTATACTAAATACTGTATGTGTTGTATTATGGAAGACATAGGAAAACCAGAGACGACAGCTAGATCCAACCTTTATACCTAATCAGCCAGACAATTTTCGAGAACTTTTTATAATTATATGTAAGTCTTCCGGTATCAAAATTAACATGTTACATCAGTTAATTGATTACAATCAAACCAAATCCATTATCATTAGATTGACAAAGGATATCTGTAATAACAAGATATTTTTAATTGAATTAAAAGATAATCCAACTGAAATCGTCGTAGAGGTCAACAACATTATGAATCTGTACAAATAAATAAAATTGAAGTGTCTGTTTGTAATTTCAAAATAACAACTTTTTACCAAATGCATAATAATATGAAAGTATATACGACACTAAGACTTGTAACAAAAAAGCAATTTTCTTAAATTTTTGTCAGTCTGTCTGTTTGTTCCGGCTTATCTCCGAAACGGCTAGACCGATTTTGACAGGACTTTCACTGGCAGATAGCTGTTGTTACGGGAGTAACATAGGCGACTTTTATTTTAGAGAAATAAATTAGGGTTCCGCGCAAAAAAAAATAAAACACATGAAATTGTGAACAAACAGTCGGATTTAAAAAGTAATTTTCGCGTTTGGTAACCCAATTCTCGAGGATAGTTTTTCACATTACGCTGCGACCCTTAGGAGCCGAGCAAAAAGAAAAAAGTCAGAAAGAACACTAAGCGAAAAAGAAGTAATACGTAACAACGTCGGGGGACGAGGGTTTTATTAAAATGCGGCTGTGATTTTAGTATATTGTGTATCTTACGACTTCAACGCGAACGAAGTCGCGGGGCACAGCTAGTCTAATATAAATAGGGTTAAAAAATATCCGTCATTAATTTCATAATAATTAAAACGTAAGTATACTCATACAAAACAAAATTCATTGAAAACTGCGTGTTGCCAATTAATTGCTAATGAATCTACATTTAGATGGACCTAATAAACCGATTTCGAAGCAACAACCATGGAATATGGAGCAAAACAGCAACAATTCGGCCACGCGCCGCGGTTTAGTGCAAACTGGCGATAAATATGACACATGAGTTGAAATGCAGACGTAATGACTTGAGCAGTTCATTCGAGTAATCAAAGTTCATTAAATATGCTAACGACGACGTTGTTTTGGGCGTTTGGAATTGGAATGTTACAATTTTCAAAGGATGTTTGTATTCCAAAAACAGACAGACCAATACTAAACTAACCAATGAACCAATTAATTTATTTTCATTCGTATTATTATATTCACTACTATTCCTTATCGGTTAAACTATCTGTTTCGTGTAACTATGATACTCTTTAAGTAATTATTAAAAAAAAAACACCATGGGTAGGTAAGTGGACCATAAAATGATTAGCGAAAAATTGTCTCAGCATACTGTTGTAGACAGTTCCTACAGAATATGTAACAAAGTCCACACACTACATGGAAACAATACAGAAACTATGCTAACTGTAGGTGACTGGCACATACAGAAAGTAATGATATAATTATTGACAGGTAATGAGCGAGTAGCCGAAGATGACATATCATTTGATCACTACCAAGTAAAACCAGTGGGTATTTTTAAACAAGCTGATCTTCTCGGAACTGAAATAATTAGAAATGATTATAGAACAATACAATGTTGCTCCGGGTAAACTACCGATTATGCTCATCCGAACACACACGTACATAAAATACTAGGTAATGATAAAGAATTATATAAAATACCTACAAGACAGAACTCAGTACTTGAATATTGTGACGCTTTTTATAATTGAAATTCGCGGACTGCTTTTCGACTATGGCATTAATATGATCGAGTTATTACGAAATGTCAAATTTCTTGTTATCTATTTTTTTAAGCTCTCAAAATATAAAAGAAATAACAATTTCAATCAAAAGTATTGTTTCTACTTTTACATCTGTTTTCTAGTAGCATTACGCCGACGGGTGGCATACCTTCCCGACTAGAGTCTTCTTTCTTAATCCAATTGTTTGTACAATCCTCTACGAGTATATTGTTACATACTAGACAAGGGAATTCTACTAAAGGAGTTAGTTTTACTAAGTATTTACTCGTTGTAGTTTGTCTCTCTGAATTGCAAGATTTGATCTTTATCAAATGATTGCTTATGATCGCCAACAATCAACAGAGTTACCCATTTCCTTTAACCGATTATAGAGCTCCGCAGCCTCACTATGACACTATACTTTAGTAGAATGCTATCTATTCTCTTCCGTTCAGGTTTAATAATAAGACAGTCGTAAATCATTCTCTAAAGCTCAAAGCTAATTAGGTCATATTTCCAAATGGTCAAAAGCTAAAACTAAACCCAGAAAACACCAATTATTTTAAATAAAAACTACAGCCAGTTACTACAAATCCATAATTTAATCCAGAAAAAATATATTTGAAGCAGTTTTGTACTAATAAATCAAATACAAAGACCGGCAAGGAAAGCTAGCTCCATAAATGGCAACGAACTATCGTGGTAGACAAAAACCTATAGGGCGACCTACAAAAGGTATTTGTGCCTTACAAGTATTATAACAAGGTATACATTAGTTTGATGGTAAAAATTCGAGCACACGATAGTAGCATGAACACCAGTCAGCCTTGGTACACTCACTTTTGTATATAACTATTTTATTTATTATGAATGCTGATTTGTAGAACGGCAACATTATTCGCGCAGTTAATACAAACTTTGATAACAAAGACAAAGAGTTGAAAATTGCTCATTTAGACAGCATAATTGTAAATATGTAGGCCAATACTTATTGATTGACATTTTAAAATCGAGTTAAGCAATTATTTTGTTGTATTAGATTCTTTTGTTTTACTTGATCATTTAGTTAATAAGTAACAATTTGAAGCTGTTACAGTATTTATAATATAACGTAATTACTACATAGTTGTCAAGCCATAAAATAAAATGTTTCCTTTATTCACAGGAAGGAAATCGTTTCGTTTTGTGGTCGCACACTTACAGAAAGGAATCGGTTTCATTTTGACAGTTCAACAACATTCATTGCGTTATTTACGTTGTTGAGCAGACAAATTTTTCGAACATATGAAGCAATAGATTAGCAATTTGCTTCAAAATCATTCAGATGGGTTTGATAGTGTGTTATGCAATTAGGGTGCTGACTAAGTTATTGGCTATCTTTCCCTGAGGCGGCTGCAGTTATGTGACTATTGAATTATAAATTCCTGGATCTCAAACCTAGTGTCATATCACAGAGACGAATAAGAACACTTAAGCTCAACGCCTCAACCGATTTACGACCGAACACAATAACCAGGATCTATCTATGGTTTTAACGTCCCAATAATCTATAAGAGATTATGGAATCTTACCGGCCTGACATAAGGACGGAAAGAATTATATTGTCTACCATCAATAGCGATCTGTATGTTACTGAAAATAGGTTACTGGGTTCGTCCGTTAGTAGTTGCAATATCCTACTAAAAAAAGGTAAAAGTAAAAGTTGTATAAATCTTTAAAAAAAAAAGATAAAGTGCACTTTATTCAGAACTGATTTCAGTTCATGATCATCGCTCGACCACCATTTAGATGATTGAGAACCTGGCAGCGTGTGAAGGCTTTGATGTGAAAAGAGAAAAACGAAAACACGTCACAATTCTATTGAACCCAATTAAATTACGGCATGAATGTACAACGTAACATTGTAAATATTGATTTAGCCCCAAGTTGCCATCGGTTAATCGGTTCATAACATTGTTTTAATCACAATATACATACAATACGTCCTTTGTTACAATAACACGGTTTAAAACATCTTTACTAAGACTCCTCACTGATTTATTGGAGACTACAGATTTACTGATGTCTCGAAAACCACGAGATTTCTGAGGTATCAAAGTTAAATATTAAACAAACAAACTTTCTGGAATAAATTCTCTAAATAATGGTGAAAACTGCATCAAAATCCATAGTGTATGTAGTTCAGAAGAACTAAGCACACACACACACACACCCACAGACATGAAAATTGACTTCGTTTTATACAATTAATAGATATAAATTGATAGTACAAAAACTAACAATTACTTTAATATTGTGTTCATTGATATCTTATCGGTCAAATTCGTCTGATTTGTGTATGAATGAATGTATGCAATGTTTGGTTCAGATTCGGTATAACCAAATTGTTAATGTTTTTATTTTTTTGGTTTTGACGGTTTTTCCTGTTCAAAGTTCACTTTACTCTAGAAGCATTTCTTTTTAGTAGTTTAGGGGTTCGTCGAGCTGTCAGTTAATATGAGAACTATAGCTCCCATAGATTCTGATATGATATAATGTGATAGTGGAAATCTTTTCAGGATGGATGGTACGAAGTTATACTACCTAACTAAACAAATGAACGTTACACCGCCGTAAGCATCATTCCAAGAAAAACCACTAACACCAAAAAATCAGGCAAACTACCATCATATAATAATATAATAAACAAGAAACACTTACAACAAAGAAGAATATCAAGGTCCAAAGAATTCACTTGAGCAATAATTGTACCACATTAGCTTATCAGCAAATCGTTGAAGCGATTATGTTGCGACATGTCAGAGAGTCGATCAAGCGATTATTTTGCGAGTTGTCGCACACGCGACTTCTCGCAGAATAATCGCTTGATCGCCTCGGCAGATCCACGAGGCAATTAGACACTTATGCGAAAGACAGCGGTTGCTATAATCGCATACTAATGGCAATATTTTCTAGGAATATGTAAGTACGAAGACATTAATTGGTGCAGTTCTGGAGAAATACGTCGTGTGTACGTAAGCAATATCGCATGTGAAGGCGGGGGTAAAGTTGAATTTTCAACATGATGACCAAGTTGGCTCCGAAAATAAGTCAAGCGTAATTTGGCTTTTATTGATTCATAACAAAATGGCCAGGCTCTGGAAAAGAAAAATCACGGAAAACGACCAACAGCAAGAGAAAGATATATATGGCACCGGACGACACACAAGATGTTTAATAAGTAAAAATAAAGAGATGGAAGAAAAGAGGACTAGCCGTCAAACTCAAACTCAAAGCATTTATTTCAATTAAACCAATTACAGGCAATTTTGAATTGTTAAAGAGTCAGTCAGTTAGTCAGAAAACTGAAGCTAGTCGCCCATTCCAAAACGTAGATCTCTATGGAGAAGAATGGGCAAGAAACTCCAAGGACACTCTTTTAAATCAAAATGATTACAAAATCCTGGGTACATTGCTCTTGTTGCTGCTATATGTGAGAACAATGTTAAAAATTAAAAACAATTCAAAATATAAGATTAAAAATAAGCCCTGGCAGTTAAGAGATGACCAGTCTCCACTGACGGCGCCCGTTCACGAACATAACGCATGGATCAGCACCATCCAGCTCAACCATTTTGTAGGGAACCGAATGATCCAACACACGCGCCACCATCACCGTCTCTTTTGCCTACTTTATGAAACACTATTACGAGAGCGAAACTGTTCCATATGTATATATACTCCTAACTAGATTCAGATCCAATTGAAAGTTTACATAATTTCGTAAACAAAGTCGTGCGTCTCTAAACAAAACCCGATCAACACCGAGTGTGTCCGCACAAAGAGTAAACGAAATAGAAGGTTTATTCCTATCAACATAAGGCAACATATTAAGTCCAACACATTAAAAAAATAAGAAATATCAAGACATAGCTGAGGTTGTTAAAATAATTGTTATCAAGCGATGTCAACAAGATTCACCTGTTGTTCAACCAAGTTTTTCTCACAACTTTTGAGAAATCCCTTCCCTATGTGATAGCATTCATCTTCAGTCAGCAGTGAGCAGTGCAAATGCTAACAACGGATATGTTCTGACTGGCTCGTTGGTCTAGTGGTCGCAAGCGCTACTGCTGAGCATGAGGTCCTGGGTTCGATTCCCAGGTCGGGCAAAGTGTAATTGGGTTTTTCTATCTGGGATTTCTTAGTAGCAGCCCGGAGTCTGGATTTGTGCCCGGTTGATGGCAATAGGCTCGCGCCCTATTATATGGGACTTTAAACATAACTGGCGAAATGTGGGTGTTACTATAGGTACACCTCTGCCTAACTCTTCGGGGAAGCAAGGCGTGATGTTATGATGTTATGGATATGTTCTGATCTATGAAATTAGTCTATCATCGAAGATAGAAGATTGCTTCCTATCTTCCAATTAGATGGCGATTGCATGACGTCTACTAACGGAACAGATAGTTTAAGTAGGTTTGCTATCAATGTGACTTCTCTCAAGAAGATAGTCTTCTTTGTACCAACCCAACAACGAAACCTTGAAGCTGTGGTGGCCGTTGATCAAGAAGATGACAAAGTAGAAAAGAAAAAAAAATAGAAAAACTGTTTAAGTTTTTGTAAGATTCTATAATTATTTGGATTGAGAGTTTCAAAGGTACATCACTGAATTATTGTATTTAACATCTAAACAAGGTAAGTTCCGGTGCTTTTAGAATTTATTTTTTATGGTATTTGCTACAGTTCCATATAGAATGATCCTTTTCAACTTCTCCATATAGTGGTAACAGTGTGTCCGAGCGTTGCGTCAGCGCAGCGAGCGCAGTGAAAGTTGGGCGACAGCTGATTGGTGCGCGTACTTACCTACCTCTAGGCACTTGTTGCCGGCCCTTCACGCTACTTGTTCGCCCTTTAGTGACACTCCTAGTAAATGTTGCTGTTTTTGTTTATCGGCCTTCGGGTTGTTTTCATTTGTGTGTCACTGTGGCTTTTGAGTTATTTGTAAGGTGTGTTATTTCGCTTTGTTGAATGTAAATCTCAGCCACAGTGCATATGCATTATTAGTACGGCACCTAGTCGTCACAAGAAGCGATGGATGACACACATAACATCACGCCCGTATTCCGCGAAGGATTAGGCAGAGGTGTACCTATAGTACACCCACATTTCGCCAGTTATGTTAAAAGTCCCATTCAATAGGGGTGAGCCTATTGCCATCTACCGGGCACAAATCCAGATTCCGGGCTGCTACTGAGAAATTCTTAATAAATCAATGGGATTGTTTACCAGGGGCTTCGCCGTGAGAGAGCGCTGTTTGTAACTTCTCAATGTCATCTTGAAGACAAAGCGACCAATCGGCGACAAAAAAAAACACTTAGCACCATCTCGCGGCAAACTGTTCAGCAAGAAACTCCATTGACAGTTGAATGAAAGTAACAAACACTTAGCGCCATCTACGCAGAACTAATTTGACAGTTTTCTTCCCCATTTTCAAACCTTTCCAAAAGTGGTCCCAGGAGTTAATTGGAATTTGGACTGAGCAGAGTCAACAGATTTGGTCAAATTATATCATTTGTCGGAAGACCTCTTTTCTTTCATGTAATCAGTGAAACCAATTCCTATTTATTAAAACCAACCACTAAGATCTCGGGAGGAGCGTGGTCTTAGCTACGCCTACGACTCGTCTCGCCCGCCCGTCCAATTATCAAACCGGTACCGGCAGTGTTACAGGTGCCTTAGGACCGGCTCCGTAGTCATCAACCTGCATCTCTGCTTTGTAACCATTCTGACTTCACAAAGTTAATGATAAAGGTAGGTTAAAGTCATGTAATATCTGTGGTTAAAGCAGATTAAACTTGTGTAATTTTACTTATTTATCGTAGGGTTTAAGTGTTATTAACTTTCAGTGGCGCAGCTACGATTAAGGGAAGCAGAAGAAAAAATTGTTCATTTCTCATAAACTCAGGTAAAAAAAATTGGGCATTTTTGTAATGATTTTAATCTTATGATGACTGTATTAAACTGGTATTAAATATATAATCTGATGTGATACACAGTTACAAACATAGGTGTATATTATTTGGCAATAGTAGACATTAAGAAGAGTGGTGGTTCTGAAGGGAAGCCGATAGGAATCGGGTTATATGAAGGCTTCGCCACTGTTAACCTTTTCTATCAGAGATTTATTACTAGCAACACGGAGTCGCTCGCCCCGTATTACATGGGACTTAAGCATGGCGAAATGTGGGTGTTTGAGGTAGTGCAAGCGTATGCAAGAAGATGCTTTGCTAGCCGTTCATATTGTGTTTATGGCAAAACCGGTTTTTTTTTGTATATCAATGGGAAAACCGCAATGACTTACTGAAACTTTTAAATCGAATGTATCATCAAATGCCATTTATATTATTTATTTAAAATTGAACAATAAATTAACAATTAATTTCCGTAGCTAACAGTGGTTAAGTAATAATTGTTTCTCGGAAACAGAAAATCCACAATGGACGTATATTTTCTGTTAATTAGTCGACTATTAGGGAAATAACATTTGGCATTGCATTTTTGGGTCAGATAGTTTATTACAGATTATTTAGGTAAGAGGACACCGTTTATGAAGGTGTATCAAAAGCAGAGTTTTTTTTCTTCAAATGCAACAACGTAACATTTGAAAAAAAAAACAAAAAAAAATATCTTTTGACTTCCCAAGACTTCCAAATAAGGCCAACTAGGGAAAGAGAACTCAACGCCCTACCTGATACTCATGTTTCGTGAGTGTCATTCTCATCACAAACAGAAATCTTAAATGCACAAACATACACTCGGAATAGCCAAAGCTAAGCCACTGTGCTAATCAAGCCCTAACCAACATAAAGGGTGTCTCAGTAAGAGTGCACTTTTTCATTTTAAAATAAAAACAAGTATTTTATGACAGAGTTGTGATATTTTTATTGTATTGTAAAGAAGACATGTTCCGATTAAGTATGGAATAAAATATCCGGCAAATGACCCCCACGGCTCCGATGACAGGCCATTACTCTTTTCATGAAATTTTCCAAGACTTTTGCACAGAGATGTGGCTGTATCTTACCGATGACGCGTTGGATTTCCGATTTGAGCTCAGGAATTGTTTCGGGTTTATTCGCATAAACCCGAAATTTCACAAATCCCCAAAAGAAGAACATCGCACGGCGTTAAATCGCACGATCTTGGTGGCCAGTTGACATCAGAATTTCGTGAGATAATGTGTTCTGGAAATCGTTGCTGCAATAAGTCGATTGTTTCATGCGCGGTGTGGCAGGTTGCGCCGTCCTGCTGAAACCACATGTTGTCCAGATTCATGCCGTCCAGGTCCAGTTGAGGCCACAAGAAGTCCGTTATCATATTCCTGTAACGAATGCCGTTCACTGTTGTAATGAGTTTTCACAATTATAACGCGTTGTTCTTTCGAAAAGCGCTCCACTTTTAATAATCGGAATAAACAGAAGTGACAGCTGTCAAATTTCAGTTGCCACTTGCATGAAAAAAAAAATTCCAATTTTAAAAAGTGCACTCTTACTGAGACACCCTTTATATATGATCTAATTAGGAAACGAAATATGCATATTCTTTACAATTTTTTCTATGGAGCGGCTTTATGATGGTGGTTTTGAGGCCTTAGGAAAAATACCAGTGCAAAGACATAAGTTAGTAATGTGGCAGAGTGTTGTTGCTATGACGCTACAAACTGATTGTATTACGTTGGTTCTGATTTCATCGTATCCTGCGCAGTTTGTGTTGCGAAGGGATTTTATCATTCGTATTATGTCTTGTGGCTGGTGGCATGAAAAGGGAATTGTTTCTACGAGTTAAGGGTTTTATTTTATGTAATGTTGAAGTGGATCTACTGGAAATTTGGTCAATAAAGAATATAATGCAAAAAAAAACAGTTTAGGGACATAATCAGGTTAATTTCCCTCGAGACTCCCCGGGGGTACACAGTGGCAGGGGCACCGACGCGCAACCTGTTCCATGAGATCAGTACATGATTCTAAATCTAAAACCTAATTATGGGCTAAGAGGCTCATTGGCGACGTAACTCTGGTGGATGCCAAACTTCACAGCTTGGCTTATCGCTGCAAGGTTGCCTGCTTGTCGGTCTTCTACATATTGTACTTCGGTGAGTGTGCTCAAGAACTCCACGATGTCATTCCGCCTGCCCCCTTCTACCATCGGACATCTAGACGGACTATAAGTTACCAGTTGCCTAGTTGCTATTCCACCAATTCGCACAAAGCGTTTCCAAATGTCTTGATGCGCACAGCAAAGGAGTGGAACTCTCTGCCTGCGTCTGTTTCCGAACGCATACAACCCCGATCTCTTCAAAGTGAGAGTGAACAGGCTTCTTCTGGGTAAGCTCGCTCCATCGTCGACTTTGTCTCTGACACCTCTGACCTAGACTAGAATCAAGAGCAAACCTATCTTAAATAAAAACCCTAAAAAATTTGCTGTTCCGTACATTTTGACCGTGAAGGTATTGCACTTCTCTATAAAACAGCAGATGATTTTTTTTGATAACCGGCGCAAAATTTCTACGAATGGGGGGGGGGGCTATTGGTCTTTAGAGTCTGGACTCTACAAACCAATAGAATAGAACGGAGGTAACTACTGAGATGACGGCTAGATATGTTTGGAAGAAAAAGATATTATAATACTGAGCCGACTCCAAATAAATTGTAACAATGGTAGGATGATGGTGAGAGTCACTAGATTAAAATACTTTGTCAGTTTTTTTTTTACAAAGGATCTTTTCATAATCCCCCTAATTTCTAAAGCAACAAGTTCTACCACTACATTCACTACAATAACTTTCAAGATCAAAATTAACTAAAATACAGCTATCGAGGAATTACCGGGGCGATAATATGCGTGTCCCAATCGATTAGCCGTACGCAGCGTGCGTTCAAATACGATAATTAATAATTTTCTACACTGACCGTATTCAATTTGTACGGGACAACTATAAATGATAAGAAGTGATAGAGTTGATAAGTTTATTGATAGATGCTATAGCTAATTTATACAGTGATCACTTATGATAGATGATTTGAATTATATGATTTGGCTGTTGAAATGCCTTGATATGATAATGAGTACACGCGGCGAAGACCGAACGCGAACTAAAGTAAATTGCGCACGCGGTACAAAACTGCTAACTTTACGTAAAAAGATATGAATTGTACGGGTGGACCGTACATGCTCCCAGGCACGAGAGCCAAAAATAAAAATTAAGATTACAAATATAAAAGTCAAAATGAAAACATAAAAAATGTAAGTACTAAGAGAAAACACTGATAAATCGTAAGCACAATCTAGATAGATACGTGCAAACTTAATAAGTCTCTAAAACTGTTATTCATTTTCACCGAAAATAGATTCACGGAACACAGGCGACGTAGCCTTGTTTTGTTTACGCGCACTGATTTGACCCGAAATTGTATTGAGCTCAATTTCACTAGGTCTCGATTGCTCATTTACACTGCACTGCACTGCACTAGCACTCTGAAGCTGCCGGTGAGGCGAACGAGCGGGCAGAGCCACGCTGCGCACACGCCGAAGGCGCCGCCACACGTGCACGGCTCCTGCCGCGCACAGGGCGAACACTAACAAGTATAGCACCGTGTAGTGGTGCAAGTCGTGATATGAGAACCCGTCGTCATAATCTTCATCAATGCTCGTTACGTCTTTCATCTGACTCAACCTATTATGGATTTCCTTTAGTAGACCTTGAGTCTCGAGGTGAGTATGGTCAGACTGTTCATCGATTGCACCAATAGGTATCGATAAGTTGATTATGTTGTTGATGGATGGGATATCAATCCTCAGAACGTCTGCCGTAGTCTTCAGAGTGTTGGACAGCTTTTTATGTGAATAAACTGAGTAAGTATCGCCTTTGATGACGCATGCATCGCCGAGCATGATAACACCGGCCTTAGTTAATTGTTCGGCCGTAACTTGATACTCGCATATGATTCGTATGGAGCACGGTCCGCAACAGAAATATAAATATGTGTTTAATTTATTAAGTTCTGTCCAATGGTTTGTGCAGATAGTAGATGCTGTTCTGCAACGATTAAACTGTTGATCTCTGATGCAGAGGTTTTCATCCGATCTCATTTGATAAATCGGACCCTTCAAAGGGCAGATGTATGTTTCTGTGTCGTAAAGCATACAGGTTTGGACGTCGTTTTCCGTCATTGGAATATAGGCGTCCTTTTGTAAATTCATTGCGAGAAGATCTGCGATGGGGATTATGCTGATCATATTACTTCCAACCTGCTGCGGAATTGTTATGATTCTGTAGATGTCGTAGCTATCCCTGCTCACTAATGGTATTTTAACTTCGAAGATAATAAACTGCTCCATAACTCTAGCTTTAGTCTTCAATAAATGATACAATTTCGATAAATCCGATTGAATATTATCTATTGGAAGAGTCAATTCTTTTGCTAACTGTCCTATTATAACATTAAGTTCATCCGTCAGCTGTTTAGGTGTTAAGAGATGAATATTGAACCCTGTATGGTGTAGGTTCATAATAGTATCCACGATGGTTTCTTGGATGGTTTTCAAGTTCATCAGGACACTGTTGGCAATGATAGATGATACACTAAAGCTGTTAGACATTAGTGATTCTTGAACTCCTTGCTGAATTGTGTTAAATCCCTTCTCTAAACTGATCAAGTGCTGATTAAACACCTTGTGGTGTCTATCCATCGCATTTTCGACTCTTTTGATGATGTTGTTCTGTGCTTCAACAATAGATGTATTGTTTTTCCATAAAGAAGCCAAATGCTTTTGATTACGTCTGATTTGATGGATATCTCGGGCATATTGCTGAGCAAACTCGTCGTCTAAGACACCAAACAAGCTTCGTGCTATGCTTCCTATAGGATTGATAAGACCGCGCTTATGTCGCACGTTCCCCGTGAACTGCTGACCAAGCAACATGCCATTGTAATGGTCAAGTTCATTGCTACTGTGACGTAATTGCATGAGGATTGCGTCACACTGTGATATCTTTGTTGTATTAGAACATATGTTGCCCAGATGATCGACGTATTTCCTAAGCAGATCTAATCCTTGCCAATAAGGCTTCATATCATAATATACAATCAACTTCCACTCGTCTCGTTCGAGACGCATGTTGGAGATCTTGTCGAAATAAATGCTCTGATTGCTATTCAAAGGTGCTGTCTTGTAATCACAACTAGATGGTGTTATGATTAACATAAAAAACATGAGAGCGATGTAAATAAAATTGCCGATTTTTCCCCTTCGACGTCTTGATCTATTTTTCGATGGCTCATTTTCATTGGATCCAGAAGTTTGATTGGTCTGCTCCGTTGTAATATTGTTTTGCCCTGCATTGCCTTCAAGTTGTTGATCTACATGGACTGGCAACAAGGAAAGTTTTGTGATTGGCCTCTTGATTACCCCATTTTTGGTTTTTACTGATACCACACGAACATAGCCGTCCTTGCCGGGGTGCAGCTCTATGATTCTGCCGATGACCCACTTCCCGGGTGGTAAATTAGCGTCTTGGATGATAACTATGTCGTCGATCTTTAGGTTCGATCGCTGCTGCCGCCACTTGCTACGTGCTGATAACTGACACAAGTACTCGGTTTTCCACCGTTTCCAGATGTCGTCAAAAATCTTCTGGGTAAGCTGCCACCGTGTTCTTGCGTCTCTTTCAGTCTCAATTATGGTAAGTGTGGGACCACTCGATAAAAAGTGCGATGGAGTAAGGTAATCCATGTCCTCCGGATCTTCGCTGATGGCGCAAAGCGGTCTCGTATTAAGGCAGGCTTCTAACTGTGCTAGTAATGTGGAATACTCCTCATACGTCAGTTTCTGCTCGCCCACAACTCTCTTCATATGGTGTTTGAGACTTTTGACAGCCGCTTCCCAGAGGCCCCCTGCACTCGGCCAGGAAGGCGCGTTAAAATGCCACTGTATTTGCATATCTGTGATTGCTCTGTAGAACTCGTCGTCAAGAGTGTTTCGTAAGTTGATGTACTCTTCACGCAATGCCTTGTTGGCTCCGACAAAATTTGTCCCATTATCACTATAGATATGGGTTGGAGCTCCTCTGCGAGCTGCCATCCTCCTTAATGCTGCTAGGAAGGCAGCTGAGCTCATGTTGGAAACGAGTTCTAGGTGCACGGCCTTGGTTACCATGCACACAAATACCGCTATATAGCCTTTGGTCGTCTTGATGCCACGACCTTTATTTGCTTTGACGTCCACATAGCCGGTGAAGTCGACACCAGTATGACTGAAAGGTCGCGACGGATTACTTCGTGACTCAGGTAAGTCTCCCATTATCTGTGTATTTTTTACAGGATTATGCTTTCTGCATGTGACGCAATTATGTATGCGTTTTTTGACCGCACGATTGCCGCCAAGAACCCAGAACTCCAGTCTTAACCACGCCAGTGTTAGACGAGCTCCACCGTGGAAGGTCATCTGATGGCCTTGATCTATCAATCGATCGGTAAGTAGTCCGCTATGAGGAATGATAATAGGATGTTGCATGTTTTTGCTTATCCTTGCATTGCTTATCCTGCCACCAACTCTCAGCAATCCGTTTTCGTCTAGATACGGATTTAGGTTAAGTAGCTTGCTTTTAGAGTCTACATTGCAATGCTTTTGAAGGCTTTTGATCTCCTCTGTAAACTCATGTTGCTGTACATGCTTGATTAAAATGTGCTTCGCTCTTCTTAGCTCAGTGATTGTAAGAAAAGACGGCCTTGGTTGCGATTTTGATGATATAGTGCGTAACATCCATGCCAGTATGCGAGTCGATTTCGCAAAGCTGCTATACTTGCTCAGAATTGTGTCGATGACGTCATATGAATATTTTTGCGAGGAGGTGACTTGTTGTGCTATCTCACTCGTTTCTTCGCATGTGTTGTAGACAGAATTTTCCTTTGGCTGATTTTCATCGAATGAAGGTAACCAAGAGGGTCCATTCCACCATAGAGTATGGTGTTTAAGTTGTTCTACAGACATGCCTCTACTGGCGCAATCAGCTGGGTTATCTGCGGACTTAACATAACGCCAGCTGCTTGATGGTATGATATCGGTCACTTGCTTGACTCTATTGGCGACGAAACGCTTCCAGCGACTTGGGTCACCTTGAAGCCATCCCAGTACGGCTGTTGAGTCCGACCATGCGAAGATTTTGATATCGTGCCCAACCAGACATTGTGTAACTGTGTGCATTAACTTTGATAGTAGTACGGCTGCACTCAATTCCAATCTTGGTAATGTGATACTTTTATTTATAGGAACAAGTCGCGCCTTTCCACTTACTAATGATACTGAAGATATTTGGTTGGCTTCTTCATTTTCGTAAATGCAATAAATCACACAAGCGAATGCTTTTATCGATGCGTCACAGAATCCGTGCAGCTCAATAGTTCCGTTCTTGTGACACTGTAGCCATCTCGGTAGTTTAAATTCATTGATGTGTTGTAAATCTTGTGTCATTAGTGACCATTGCTTAATAATCTCTTCAGGAACTTGATCATCCCACTGGAGTTGTAACTGCCAGACTGTTTGGAATAGTAGCTTGAGT
The DNA here is from genome assembly GCA_947568875.1 of Fissipunctia ypsillon. Taxonomy (NCBI): domain Eukaryota; kingdom Metazoa; phylum Arthropoda; class Insecta; order Lepidoptera; family Noctuidae; genus Fissipunctia; species Fissipunctia ypsillon. Next base: position 23,280,304 of record OX387649.1, read on the forward strand.
TTGGTAGTAATTGGAGACAGCCACCCCAAGGGATCGAAGATTTTTGATATGTCTGATAGGAGAGATCTTTTCGTCACAGTTTTTGATGATGACACGTTGATCTTGCTTTGGAATGTGAATTTATCTTCATTAGGGTGCCAGCGCAACCCGAGAGTCTTGGTCGACTCTTGGTGACGAAAATCAAATACCTCATCTGTTTTGCTGACGTCATCGAGTAACTCTAACTTATTCGATGACCATTTGCGGAGGTTGAAACCTCCTGATTTCAGAAGGTCTATTAAATCTTTCTGCAACTGCTTTGCTTCTTGCAGGGTATGATGACCACTCAGAAGATCATCCATATAGAAGTCTTCTTCTAAGACTTTTGCTGCTGCGGGGTACTTGTGGCGTTCATCAATTGCTAACTGCTTAAGTGTCATTATCGCTAAAAATGGCGCTGCTTTTGTTCCATACGTGACGGTCATGAGTTCGTATTCACGTAGAACTTGTTCTGGAAAATCACGCCATACAATTTTTTGGTACTTTATATCATCCTTGTGGCATAAAATCTGCCGAAACATTTTTTCCAGGTCGGCAGTGTATGCGAATTCGTATTGCCTCCATTTTAAAATCAATGAAAACAAATCTTTTTGTAGATTAGGTCCACTATACATTAAATCGTTTAAACTCAGCCCCGACGATGTTTTAGCTGAAGCGTTGAAAACGACCCGCAACGCAGTTGTCGTGGAATCCGATTTCATTACACAGTGATGTGGTAAATAGCAACTGACTTGATTTTTGTCGTGTATGCTTTCCTGCATGTGGCCTAATTCGATGTATTCATGTATGAATGATCTATAGGACGTTCGAATATTGATGTCCTTCGAAAACTTCTTCTCGAGTTGATAAAATTGTCCAATAGCCTTGTTTTTAGACTCCCCTAATTTTTCGTCAATGGTTGCCTTCAGAGGTAATCTGACTACGTAACGACCATCTTCTGTTCTTGATGTATCTGCCTTGTAACGTTGTACGCACTGATGATCTTCTTCTGATAACTTATTTTTATTGTCGTCAGCAATATCTTCAATTGCCCAGAACCTCTGAATATCATCTATGTTGTTTAGGACAACACTACATTGATATGATATTACGTTCCCACTTATAATCCAGCCGAGACGTGTTTGTTGCGCCACTACCTGTGAATCGCCCTCCTTGATGAGGCCATTCATGATGATCGATGAGTAAACATCAGCTCCAAGTAGTATGTCGACTGGACGACTAAGGTTATATTCAGGATCCGCTAAATGCACATGCTCTAGACAAGCCCACGATGGCTTTTGGAATGAACGATTGGGCAAATTGTAAAGCAGGGTTTTCATGATAAGTACCTTGGTGGAAAAAGTGAAGTCTGTGTACACTGCTGATGCGTCAATTTCTATAATACCTTTGCAGTTACTTTCCTTGGCACCAACTCCCATTACAACTCCCTTGCATGCTCGTCGAGGAAGTCCCAATCTCTGTGCAGCGTCTTCATTGATCAGTGATACTTGGGATCCCTGATCTATTAAGGCACGCATAGGGTAATATACCCCATTAACCCCCATGACCTTGATTTGAGCTGTTGCCAACAGGGTTTCAGATATTTCTGGATTCGACACGTGTGTGACGTGTTTGCGTTCCTTTGAAGTCGAAGCGCTAGCGTCAGACTTCGAGTTACTGGAACCCGAGAAGGTATCATGTAACAAGGTGTTATGATCGCCTTGACATTCACGGCATCTTTTGTCGGAAATACATGCTTTACCTTTATGATCATAAAGACAGTTTTTGCATAAATTCAGTTTATTGACTGTCTTGCGTTTAGAATCCGATGTTGATTCTAAGAAAGTTTTGCAACTGAATAAGTGATGATTTGCGCCGCAAACCGGACATTTCCATTGCTTTTTAGTCGCAGAATTGTTAGAAAATGATCTATTGAATTTATGGAAATGCTTCTTGCTGTTCGGCTCTTGCTGAGACTTGTTATCTGATTTTTGTCCATCTTGTTTGCGCCGTGATGCTTCCAATGATGTAAACTTGTTCTCTAGAAATCCCAAGAATTCACTCAACATTGGCAAATCTCGTGGATTTTTCAGAGAATCCGTGTAGTCAAAGTGGGTTTGCTGATCCAGTTTCAATGCTAGTACATGAACTATAAATGGATCCCACGTTGCTATGTCAATTCCTAGGTTTTTGACCGCATTCAGACACTCGTTAGTGGTGTCATACAGTTTCTTGATTTGTGAAGCTGACTGTTGTTGCATATTTGGTAATGATAAAAGAATATTGAGATGAGAACTGAATATTAACTTAGTGTTATTGTATCTGTGGTTTAATATGTCCCAACAGACCTTATAGTTCTCGGTGCTAATGTGCAAGTGCTGGATAAGTCTTTCTGGTTCCCCCCTAAGTTTAGCTTTCAAGAACTGCATTTTTTGCGCGCAGGAGATAGAACGATTGCTGTGTATCGATTCCGTGAATAAGTCTTTAAATGCTACCCATTGATGATAGTTCCCGTTAAATGTTGGGATATCCATCGTTGGGGTACTCTTCTCACGGTGAGAGACAGACCACATCTTACGGTTGATAGATTTCTTGATGTCATGATAAAGTTGTTCGTATTTGCTGAACGACTCTTCGTATTCTACATTTGCTTCAAATAACTCGCTATCAATCTCCCAATGTAATGAGTCTATTGTTGACCATCTTGATTGAACAGTCTGTAAGATATCTTCGAACTCCCATTTCTCAGATATTTTATCTAAATCTATGATAGCAATGGTACGCGAGAATGCCTTAAAATTGCTTCTCTGTTTACGCAGCATCTCTTGCAGCTTACTGCAGTTACCTTGCGAAGTGTAAAAAGCCGGGGACTTGGCTCTCACCTTACTGGTTGAATGCTCTTGTTTGTCTCCTGCATCTTGATCTGTTGATGCACCTCCATGCCCTTGACTCTTCTCCGCTTCAGCTGCTTGCAATGGTGGCTGCGGAGTAGTCGGTGCTTCGACAGTCTTGGTATCGATCATGGTGACCTTGTACTGCTGAATAAATGCACGCGCTTCGTTGTAAAACTTCCTAGTTTTCTGATAATGATTTTCTGAATAGTAGCTGTAGCCACGTTCCTTAGATTCTGATAGCTGAATATGATTGGATTGGAACTCTTCCCAATATTTATCGAGAAGCTCTAAACGTTGCTTGACGTATGTAGAGGTTTTCCTCTCTGCTCCATCCTTTTTAAAATTGCGCAATAGCTGCTCCAAGCCCTGCATTATCTGATTCTGATTTTCGAGTAGGTCCTCCATCTCGGAGATGCTGATGTAGCTTCAGTGACAAGAAGCTTGATAAAATGATAAAAGAATTCTATGATTTTTCTTTGGTTCCTATTCGATTGTGTATTCCTTGCTTCGTCGACTAAGCTTGGAAAGTTATATAGGTACCTAATGTCGATAAGATGATAAATTGATTTTATTCAAGACTTGCTCGAGAATAGACCCTTTTCATAAAACGCTTGATGATAGCTGATGGCAGTCTATCTGAAATGCTGATGATGCTGTATGCTGGTGTGGTCGTATGATGCAACAACCACGTGATACGTGCTGCTAACCTCGCGGGCGAGTCCACTCTTAGAATTTAGACCAGCCGCTTCGCTGTTGCGATGATAATGACAGCTCACTCACCGGTATCTGCTGCTTTGTTACCTGGTGGTTGCTACTGATAGTGATAAGTAGATCCACTCACTGATTTGGCGGAATGTTCACACGCACTTTGTTATACACGCGATAGGTCCCGCCAATACGGCGGCTCGAAGGACCATAAAGTTGTACGGGACAACTATAAATGATAAGAAGTGATAGAGTTGATAAGTTTATTGATAGATGCTATAGCTAATTTATACAGTGATCACTTATGATAGATGATTTGAATTATATGATTTGGCTGTTGAAATGCCTTGATATGATAATGAGTACACGCGGCGAAGACCGAACGCGAACTAAAGTAAATTGCGCACGCGGTACAAAACTGCTAACTTTACGTAAAAAGATATGAATTGTACGGGTGGACCGTACACAATTTATGGATTTTAGAATAATCCGGTGCGTACCTATTCATTTATAGAGAAGAAACGAACACGTACCGGAATATTTTAAAGACGAGAGTTGGTGGTTTATAAATCTGAATAAAACCAACTCGGCGTATGTACAGGTTAGGGCCCTACAATACTGCAGTTTGCGCCTGTGGGTGTCTTGTGATTAAGACATCGAACGGTCCAAGGGAGAACTTTCAATGTCCGATCTTTGTTTGGTCGTTAACGGTAGACTTACGCCCCTGAAACGACATAATCTTCAGGTTCAGGTAAACGATAAACTGTTAAAAGAAATGCTCAAACAAAAGCATTTAAAACATGCGTCGTTTCGAAACAATTCCCCCAACTTGTTCTTTTTTGTGTTTGTGTTCTTTCTTTGCATCATTTTTACCTTAAATAAACGTATTTTCTTTCATTCTAATTTATAAACATACATTAAGTACCTATATATAAATAAGTTCGAGAGATGATTCAAAATGACCAATACACATAAATAACTAATGACTGGATTTTTAAAACTTTGTGGAGTCATTTTACGCTTCATTCTTTTTTTTTTTTTGTTGTAGGATAATCATTGCATTTTAAGATTATTTATGGTCGTGATGTATTTTGGTATCATGACAATGTTTGACGAACTTATCAACAAAATCGTTTCCAAATGTCTTTTGTGATGCGCACAGCAAAGGAGTGGAACTCTCTGCCTGCGTCTGTGTTTCCGAACGTATACAACCCCGATCTCTTCAAAGTGAGAGTGAACAGGCTTCTTCTGGGTAAGCTCGCTCCATCGTTGACTTTGTCTTTGTCATCTCTGACCTAGACTAGAGTCAAGAGCAAACCTAACTTAAATAAAAAAAAAACAATGCTCAATAAGAATAATTATGGTGGATGAAACACAAGAGAGGTTTTGGTAAATGTATTACATTTCCTAAGTCAAAATCCAGCTCATGCATCTAAGTAGAAGGAACAAAACATTACTCGGAACAATAAAACACCACATTTAGCACAATATTACCACCAACAACCGATTTACATAAACAGTACCAACCACCCGACTTAATCTTCACAAAATATTCAATAGGTGTTCCAAAATGTAGGAGATAAGATATGACACCTACGCCAACATCCTGCCTTACTGGCACACTCATAATATTGATGACAAGCTGACATTCTGTGTGTGTGGAATATATGTGGGTAGAAGTAGACTTCATTGCTTTTGGTTTAAAAAGGTTATAGGGATCAATAATCCTGCAGTATCTAAACTTTATATTTCGTGCTAAACTACCAAGCCGGTTGCAGAAAAAGGAACACCACACCCTAAGCAACATTGACGTTAAATTCTCTTGCGCAAATTCTACTGGTGAATTTTACGCTAGAATTGATTTCATCATTCTAAGGCCTCGTCCTAATACAATGCGACTACGCGATCATCGCAAATTCACGCAAATTTTAGTCGTACGAATCCGCGATCAAACATACTGGTGTCAAATATGCGACCTAATTAGCATTCGCGCGATGCGGTCACGCGACTAAAATTATTGTAATCTATTCGCGAGAACTAAGTTCGTACGAACGCGCGATCAAACATATTAATGTCGAAAAGGTGTTCTAATTGCATTTGCGCGATAATCGTGTCGTGTCGTCGGGGAGCGAGGTGAGGGGCAGAGCAGGACCCGACCGCGCAGGGCGTCGTTAATTCGCGCGATGATTAGGTATTTGCGTTCTATTAGGACACCCAGTTTTAGTTATCGCGCGACCACGCCATGGTCGCATCGCTTACTCGCGCGATGATCGCGTAGTCGCGTTATATTAGGACGACGCCTTAGAAAACAATTCGACGCTTTACTGGCAAGTTAGCAAATAGTATTACCTAACACATTCGAACATTCCTTCGATTCGTGAGTAGAAGTCCAATTCCCATGATTAAAAACGTTCAAAATCTAGTCGCAATCTCATCTCAGCGACAATCGATGTCAAAAACTTGTCAAAAATGTAGGGAAATTATAGGTATTTTTGACATATTGAGACAGACTGAGATGAGACTGTGAACGTTCTTAAAATCACGGGAATTGCCCCTCTGATTGAACTACAAAAACGAATGAAGATCAGTCAAGAAGAGAAGGGCACCAAATTCTCGAATTCAAATTCTATGCCAGAATCTGCGTGACTAATCAGCAGCCGTATAATCCTGATAGCGACCTTGAGAATCAATTACAGAACCTTTCACAGCTGCCTCTATCAATCAAGTATTTAATTATAATCGAGACATAAACCTAACAGATCTAAACTTAAACAAGTGGCTTCGTCCTACCTCAAGTATTGATTCAGCGAAAGCTTATCAGCCATATTGGCACTTTACACCTACGCTTTTCAAACGATATACACGCACTAACTCAGTATAACACGATTGTTATCGCACTCTTATCTAGACAAGTAGATACACAGTTTTAGGTTCCGAAGTGGGTCAGACAGGGACCTAACGGCTCTACTGACGTATTGTGAGAGGTTTTTTGTAGGTTGTCTGTTGAATCAATAAGAACTTAAATGGGCCATGTTTAACATCTATCTACAGAAGATTCAACACTTTTTTGATACAATTTGAATTGCTCTCATTAATTGTCAGTCTATAATAATTAACTAGCTATTGCCCGCGTGGATGTCAATAAGTACTTCCCTATTTGAATCGGATTTTGTTCACAATTTCATGGGTTTTAATTTTTTTGCGCGAAACCCTAATTCCCTTTCTAAAATAAAAGCCTAAGTTACTCTTTATAACATTAGCTATCTGCCAGTGAAAGTCCTGTCAAAATCGGTCCAGCCGTTTCGGAAATTAGCCGGAACAAACAGACAGACAGACCGACAGACAAACATTTTTTTTTAATTTGGTTTTTTTTTTTTAAGTACCGTATATACTTTCATATGCATTTAGTAAAAAGTTGTTATTTTGACGTTACAAGCAGACAGCAATTTTATTTATTTGTATATATTATGTTAGTCTTTGTAAGTAACATACCAATATCAAATCATATGGTGTGCCCAGACCTATCTGTATCGGACATTCTGATATATAAGCCTTAACCGACAAAAGAGATAGATTATAGAATATCATACCAGTAAGGACAAAGGTGACCATTACAAATAGTCCTACAATGATCGATAGACCGACCAAAGAGCAACCACAGAATTTATGTAACACAAAATAATCAAAACTGAAACAAACAAACCGTGATGGAAACGTAAAACGAAAGTAAACTGACACCGGAAGAATCTGAAAGGCGTACCACAGTCGCATGACAGTCCATTCTTTAGTGCGACACTAAATAAAGCAATTACGCATTTCCCACAATGCTTGTGAACGAAGGAATGAATGAGTGTGTTTGAACGCTTTCATTCATCAGGCGTTCCCTTGTAATATTGTTACAAAGAAAATTACTTCAATCCTCTTCTTATCCTGGGTTTCCCGACGTACTAGTAAGGTCGGCGATCCTTATGGAATGTGTAACCGTAATGTCATGCCATGCGGCTTTGCTGCGCTCGTGTTCTTTGGGGTTTGAAACAAAACGAGATGTGACTATGGAACTCGGCTCTTGTAGGGGAGAGTAAGAATTAAAAGTAGATCGTATGCAATTTATCAGTTCCATGGAACAAATTGAGACAATTTTATGCAGACCGACCGAACACTAAAAGTAAGCAAAAGAGAAATGAAAGAATAAATTAGTATAAGCATTAAGAGCTGTCACATCAAATTGAATTAAAACTTTGAAGCAAGTTTAAACGGTGAAGTTATACGAATTTGGCACCAATCTTCGTCTCGACAAGACTAAACTGTCGCCTCTTTTTATTTTGTCCATTCGACTAAACTTGTTGCAAAAGTGACATTATTGGCAAGAAGTAGGTATAAACAATGTAAATAATGCAGATGAAACCGCATTTTGCAACTGGGCAATATTTCAAAATTGCTTTAATTACAGAATTGTATTATTGTGCAATGTCTAAAAATCAGTACGCCACTATTTCTAAAAATAATTAATTAAGAAATAACTCTAACTCGGTCTGTATTTCTTATCTTAATGAGAATCTCTTTTAACGTCTTCCGGGCATTTCGGAACGACTCATTATACAATATTTGGTGTTTCAGTGAATGTTTATAATTTGTCACTTGTCTCATTTTATTATGTCATAACGTTTACGTCTGAATTATACATTTTAATTGTCTGCAGTTTGTCTCTGAAAACATGCTATGTCTGTAGGAATATTTGTACCAACATTTGGGTACCAATTGAGGTAAAAGCTAAAGGATTGCTGCATGACATTTTCAAATCAGAGTAACGATAAAAGTACTCAAGGTGACATAATTCTTCACGGATGTTTTTCTACCGCAATTTCCACAGTATTGACTCTTCCTCGGCTGTTTTACTCAATTTTTTTAATAACTGTTTGATTAGTTTAATTATTTTCTTATCATTGGTTATGAACGTTATATTCCATTCGGCAAATTATTATCTTTAAGTACACTCTATTTCCTTTATCGTAACGTATTACTCAGTAACTGGGTTGTGGAGGTCAGATAGGCAGTCGCTCCATGTACAATACTGGTATTCAGCTGCATCCGGTTAGACTGGAAGCCGATCCCAACATAGTTGGGAAAAGACTAGGCAGATTGATCGACTCAATTTCCTTTATAGGTACGTTTGTACCTACCACGCGTAGGGTAGTTGGAAACCTACAGGTTTACCTTAAAAATTCACATATGTTTTTGTTAGGGAACAATTAAGAATTGAAAAGTCATCATTTTCCAGAAATGGTTCTCCTTTTACGAAAATTGATCCTTCGTCGTCTCAATCTTATATCTTTTGAGAATTTCGTAATTTTTTTTTTTTAGTTTTCTACCCTCTGTCCTCTGTCTAAGTTACAGGTCTAAGAGTCAAACGGTTGCTAAGCCAAATCCCCGAAATCTTAAAAGGAAATTCTTAGAATTTCAAGCTACAAAAAGTGGAATCCTTCCTGATAAATGGAGTTAATATATCGCCCCTAACTAAATTGACTATAGTACCGTCATCGTCAACATCAGCATGGATACATCTGCCTATCCCTTCTAAGGATACAGTCTCCCTATTAGTTAGCGATCCAGGCCAGTAAATGGAATTAGAATCACCCCTAACTACATAATAAATAGTGTCGTCATCGCGGCAATCAGTATGGAAACGTCTTCCTGTGTCTGTCTCAAATTCAGTTTGTACAGTTCTGCTTCCCTCATTTCTTCTATAGACTGTTTTATATTTTAACGATGAAATTAAAAATAACAGTTAACTTTTATAGTTTTACTATGCGTTGTAAACATCGAACGGCTACTTTACATTGTTCTAATCTGCTAACTGGTGAAGAAAATGTGCGACCTTGGCATTCCTGATTGGCCCCGCACTGACCATTATCGACTTTATTCTGTTATTACAATCACTGCTTATTGCGTATCAAGGAGATTTCTACCTTAATACATAGTTCTAAGAGAACTAGCATATTTGTTACGCCTATTCGAGGCTGTGTGATAGATAGCCTTCTGTGCTGTCAATAAGTATTTCTGTGCTCTACAGACCGTTATTTGGGTATTTGTGTATGTGAGATTTGTATCAATAAATCCACTCACGACACAAAACGATAAATAGACTTGATCTTTTTCAAAACTAGATCATTTTCAAGGACTTTTTTATTACCTATTAAGATTTTTTTTGCCATATTTCTGACCATTAACGCCAAAGTACCAAACACTTAAAAGTTTTCAGGAAATAAAGAAATGTAATAAGCTTTAATTGTTTAGTGTACAACTTAGTGTGTCATTTTCATCCCCAATTATAATACATCCGTTTGCGGAAATACGTTGTAATAGCAATTACAAATACGCCTCAATAAAAGTATACAATTTTATGAAACAGAAGCCACAAAACACTTCAATTTAATATCATACGCGAAACAAATTCGCGATTATAACGACCATTGTACTAGAATTCATAGTTAATAAACTAATACATAATAATGACTACTTTAATCGCCGTGGAAGTGTGGAAGGTCACAATTATTACGCTCTAGAAGAATTTCAATTGTGGAGGAAATTATATATAACAGATGCCGTGCAGTTAGGAAACAAAAAGATTATTAGACGGATATTAGCAGTAGAATTTACCTGAAGCATGAACGAAGAAGCAAGCGTCCTCTACTGATTTCCTTTGTGGATATTTATTTACTTAACCGTTTATGTACACCCAAATGAATTGACAAGAAGAAAGGAACAGAAAAATACGTAAAAAAGTGATGCTTATTTCTAAAGAAATTTCTTTCAGCATACCCGCGATAGGACAGAGGATAAAAAGACATGTAGACACTGTGTTTAAGAGTAAAGAGAGAATAAAATACATAAAATATATACACGCAGCTTAATAGTCTCTTTATTTAATATTTATTTTAAAATATATAATTTTTCTTTTTCACTATATTTATGTGCTAATTAACTTTTAAACCCACCTTCGCTCAGAACTTTCCTTTCACTTTCACTCTTCAACAACCACAACACTTAAAATATTCCAACTAAACATGGACAGCAAGCTTGTGCATAGTATGGAGGAACTGGAAAAGCTGTTTAGCTCCCGCATGCGTGAGTACGAAGAAAAGCTGCAGAAAGCTACAGCTGGAACTGACCCTGCACACTCGGATCTTGCTGCACTGTCTCTGGACTTTTCAGAGTTTAAATCCTTTGTGTGCAAAACTTTCTCTCATTTCAAGACTCAGATTGAACTCCTGTCGTTGAGCCTGGACACACATGAGACTGCGATGCGAAGGAAAATCTTGCTGTTTCACGGTATTCCTGAGAAACCTAATGAAAAGCTGTGCGACTCAATTCTCCTGATTATATCCAAACAACTGATGATTGACGACATTAAATTGGATCATTTAGAAGTTTGCCACAGATTAGGAGCCTCCCAGGGTAAAACCAGACCTGTGCTGGTGCGATTTAGTGCGATGGGGTATCGTCGGTTGGTCTGGGACAGTAAAACAACACTCAAGGGTAGCGGCATCACCATTTCAGAGTTTCTGACCAAGACACGGCACCAAGTTTTTATTGCGGCACGCAAACATTTTAGCATCGGCAGCTGCTGGTCTGCAGAGGGAATGGTTATTGTCTTGACGCCTGACAAGTCACGCCGGAAGATAGCGACCATGGATGAGCTAGAATCATTAATCGCGCTATTCCCCGCTCCCGCCAATGCTGCAGCACCTGTTGATCCCGGGCATGCCACCGCTATCTCGTCGGCCGTTCCACCTACTTCGCCGGTATCTGCTACCCCCAACAAACGTAAGATTGTGAGGAAGGCTCGTCGCTAAGTTTACTCTTTTAGTTACCCTTTGCATGTTTTACATAGCGCTTTGTGATTAATTTGTGTAGTGTCGGTACGCTTTAAAATTTGATTTCTCTTTTTATTAATCTACCTATAGCTTTTACTTTTCGCTAATATTTTTCTCACAACTTAACTTGCCGGTAGATGTTAATAGTAATATTATTTTTATGTAGTGACATGACGTCTGTCAGTGTCATTTTTAGTTTTATTTTGACATTACGTTTCGTTACAGTCTGCGTTTGTCATAGTCTGTATCTCAATGTTGTGGTTGATATTCTTGGTAGTTATTTTTATTTTTATGTGTTCTGTTATTGATTTACTTCCTTAAAAATTTTTATATACCTACATCTTAGATAAAATAGTCTAAGACCTACATAGTTCTTAAGATCATTTGTTAAAATCTCTACCAATAATAGCGAATAGGTGCTTTTATTAGTTTAGCGTAAATATATTATTTTTATTGTTTTGATTTTATGCACTTAGTACTAGTTCTGATATATATATTTTTATTAGTTTTGGTAGTTTATATAAAAATATTATTATTATTTTTTAATTCATATTTTATATAATATATTATTACTTTTGTAAACTATGATCGTTGCGGACCTTGCTGATGATTTTTTCTCTTGTTCTTCCTCTTCTAGCAGTTTCCTTAGTGCAGCGAGTGGTTCTTCCTCTCCTCTCACTCTTGGCGATCAAATTTCTTCTTTGCTTTCCCACCTCCCCAACAATCTCAACATAGCCCACATCAATGCCCAGAGTGTCCCATGCCATTACTCTGATCTTCTGGCTTCCATTAACAGTGCACATCTAGACGCTTTGCTGATCTCCGAGTCCTTTCTCAAACCCTCTCTTTTATCTGTACACTTTGCCATTCCTGGCTTTGTTCTTATTCGTAATGATAGAACTGGGAAGGGTGGTGGTGGTGTTGCTATTTACTTGCGCACTGATATTCCTTACAAGATTATCAGCACATCATCATCTTCCTACTCGGGATCAGCGGAGCATCTATTTCTAGAAATTTCCTTGCATCGAGTTAAGATGCTTCTTGGAGTGATGTACAGTCCTAATCTTACTATCGATTACTTTGACTCTTTGGATTCGCTTTTAAATGATTTCTGTCCCTCTTATGACCACGTTGTCTTGATGGGTGATTTTAATACTTGCCTCCTTAAAAATGACTGTCGTACCCACAAACTTCAATCTCTTTTATCCTCTTTTAACCTTAGTATTCTGCCTCTTTCTGCTACTCATCTTTCCCCTAACTGCACCCCTTCTCTTTTGGACCTGATGATTGTCTCTGATTCTAATAATGTTTCTGTCCACGGACAGCTCACAGCTTGTTTTTCTTACCACGACTTCATCTTTATGTCCTATAGGATTCGCCCTCCAAAGCGTAAGCCTCAATATATTTTCCTTAGGAACTATAAGGGCATAGACCTGGAGGCATCGACTGGAAGGACGTCTTGGAAAGCTCGTGTATCAACGGTATGGTTCACATTTTCAATAGCAAAATACTCAGCTTATACGATCGTCATGCCCCTATCCGTCGAGTCAAAGTTAAGTATGTTCCGGCTCCCTGGCTTACTCCTGCCATAAAAGATGCGATGGCAGCTAGGGATAGAGCCAAAAGGAGGTTAAAACGCTGTCCTTCCGAGCGCAGCTTGATTGCGTTTAAGGTGTTGCGTAATCGCTGCTGTCGTATGTGTAGAGATGCAAAGAGACGCTACTTCCATAATTCTCTCGACAACCGTAACTCTTCAGAAGTCTGGAAGTTTCTAAAAACTGTCGGCATTGGTAAGTCTCCAGTTGCTTCCAGTAATGACACTGACGTGTCTGCTCTTATTAATCATTTCTCACATCCCCCTGTTACGTTGGATCCGCACGTCAAATCAGCTACGTTAGATAAACTTTCCTGTTTGCCTGTGCCGCAGTGTCCTCCTTTCGAGCTAAGCCCTGTAGGTGAAAGTGAGGTCAAAAAATCTATCTGTGCTATCTCCTCCTCTGCAGTTGGTAATGACAATATTTGCTCAAGAATGATTTCTCCTATCCTTCCCGCATTACTTCCCATTTTGACCCACATTTTTAATTTTTCCTTATTCTCTTGTACTGTTCCTGAGGCCTGGAAACGAGCCCATATCATTCCCTTACCAAAAATTCCTCACCCGGTCTCACCGACCGATTTCCGACCCATTTCTATCCTTCCATATCTATTTAAAGTTCTTGAGCACATTGTTCATCAGCAGCTTTCTTCTTTTCTATCTGTAAATAGCCTTCTCAGTCCATTTCAATTCGGTTTTCGACCTGGTCATAGCACAGTAACGGCTCTTTTGAAGATTACTGACGAAATTCGCTGGGCTATGGACCACAAATCTCTCACCTTGCTTGTACTTCTGGACTTTAGCAGTGCCTTTAACTCTGTTGATTTCGACATCCTTCTAGGGATCCTTAAAATTTTCAATTTCTCTTCTTCTACGGTTGATTGGGTCGATTCCTATCTTAATGGCCGCGTGCAGCGGGTTCGTCTCGATGAGTTTTCTTCTGACTGGTGTTCTCTTACCGCGGGTGTGCCTCAGGGTGGCGTTCTCTCTCCTCTTCTCTTTTCTATTTTAATTAACTCTGTCGTCACCAGAGTCATCGCTTCCCACTTCCATCTCTATGCTGACGATCTGCAGCTTTATAATCACTTCTTGAGGCAAGATGCGGCAGCAGCCGTGTCTGCCATGAACAGTGACCTGGATTTGATTGGCGAGTGGTCGCGGTCCTTTGGACTGCAAATCAACCCTAAGAAATTCCAGGCTATAATCATCGGCGGAAGGTATATGCGGAATAGGCTCGATGTCGCGTCGCTGTCTCCACTCTGTCTGAATGGAGTTCAGATAGAATACGCAAATACGGTTAAAAACCTGGGGGTGACCATGGACCCTTACCTATCGTGGACTGCCCAAGTTGCTCAAGTCAGTCGCAAAGTGCACTACACGTTCCATACGTTAAAATGCCTCCAGAGCTTCTTGCCCTTGAATACCAGAATCTCCCTTGCCCAAACTCTCATCCAGCCCATTATTGACTACGCTGATGCCTGTTATTTGGATGCCACAGAGGAGCTCTTAAATAAACTTGAGCGTTTGCAAAATATATGTATTCGTTTTATTTTTAATCTTAAAAAGTATGATCACGTTTCTAACTTTCGCAAGATACTCAAGTGGCTCCCTATTCGACTTCGCAGGAACTCTCGGATATTGTGTCTGCTATTTAACGTCCTTCACAATCCTAAAATGCCATCCTACCTGCGGGAACGCTTTTCCTACGCTCGTCCTTCTGATGCTCCTTGCAGGTCACATCTTAGAAATCTCCTTAAATCCCCTCCCCACTCAACCGACTTCTACTCCTACTCCTTCACTGTGCATGCGGTTCGGTTATGGAATTCACTTCCGCCTGATATTAGGGACTGCCAAACTGTTGCAGTGTTTAAAGGAAGAGTGAAAGAACACTATCTCTCCACTTCGTCATAGCTATTAGTATTTATTATGTTATGTTTCATTATTATCGTATATTTTTTTGTGATATTTATTTTGGGAGTATAATGTATGTATTTGTATGTACTCATATTTTATGTTTATATATATATATATATATATATATTTGTTTATATTCATATTAGTGTATCGTTTGTGATTTTATATATTTTGTTTTCTCTTTTACTCTTACACACGTTGTCTACATCTCTTTATCTACTTTCCTATCGCAGGTATGCTGGAAGAGATTTCTTTAGAAATAAGCATCACCTTTGTACGTATTTTTCTGTTCCTTTCTTCTTGTTTGTTTATATGTGTGTACATAAACTGTTAAATAAATAAAATAAATAAATAAATAAAATCTAAAAAATAAACAATTCACTTATTAAATAAAACATATAATATATACTTAAATACATACCTACGTATATTCTTATCTTATATAAATATCTGAGAGTATGATGGGAGAGTTATATAATATATCAGATCTTAATGACTTACAATCTTTACTCCTTTGTCCACTTTATTCTGGGAAGGATACCTGGGTATTGATTGTATCAATAATAAGTCTTAGAAGACCAATACACAGGGTGTCCCAGAAATCGACCGACAGACTGTAGGTGGTAATAGCTTTGGTCAAGCCCTCCCAAAATAACAAAACATGTTCCGCAAAATCTTATTAAAAATTGTTTAAAATTTATTAACAAAAAAATATTTGAGGATAACATCACCACCAGTATGTCGGTCGATACCTGGGACACGCATTAAAAAAATATTAGCTCCTCCCAAGTCAACCCACGGCCGAGCTTTCATCAATCAAACACTAAAAAAAAAACCTTGTATCTTGCCACACCAGAAAAATAACAAAGACCACACACAGAAAATAGTGACTTATCCATTGCATAACAATATTGTCCAATACCACTGAAACCGGGTATTACCCTCATAGTGTCGACAGGTAAAACCGTTTAACACGAAGATATTTAATACCGAAGCGACGTAGATAGATCGGATGTCACGCATTCAGCATAATATCTGACATTCTTTGACGTGGCTGTGCTGATTCTGCATAGAAATGTATATGTGCTTGAATATGTATCATGGACATTTATGGATGTACTAGCAGTGCCCCGTGGTTTCACCCACATACGTTTCGATCCCGTAGGGATATCGGGATAAAAAGTGTTTTATATGTTAATCCAGGTAATAAACTATCTGTGTATCAAATTTCATCCAAATCCGTTCACTATTTTTTGCGTGAAAGAATTACAAACATCCATCCATCCATCCATCCATCCATCCATCCTCACCAACTTTCCCGTTTATATTATTAGTACGATGTTACTATAAGGCCTTGCATAATATGTTCTCACGTGTAAAAACAACGAAAGGCATAAAAGTAAATTGCAACGTCTGTATTGAGTGATATAAAAGAAAAGGACCAAACTAAAAACCAATCATTTTGAAACTAAAATGGCTAAAATGCTTTAATTACTTAAGCCTCTGCATCTTCTTTTAATAGTTGATGACATCTAGCCCTTAACCTATAGGTATTATTATCCGAATTCTCACTATTAACAATATAATGTAGATCTTACTAAACTATGGAAAACAAAAAGTCTGAAAGAATCATAACATAACATCACGCTTTTATTCCCCGAAGGGACAAGTAGAGCTGTACCTGTAGTACAAACAGAAAGAATCCTCAAGCGAAAATCTAACGAGAAAAGAGAGAGAAGAGTATAAAGAGTATTCTATCTATCTATCATGAATTGTTTTAGATGTAAGCTCTGAACTCTGCTGGTACTATTCTTAAAAAGCGTGATAGCCGCCTATTAAAGTCGTGGTCAAGCCAAACCAGGCTCTTTGAAGCAATAAATAAAGCCGATAACAGCCGAAGCCTTTAAAGCTGATGATAAAAGTCGTTCGGACGTGATAAGGAGAGGGACGTTGTAAATTTTAGACCCTTTTGAGACCCAACAGTGGACAGGGTCAAGAATAAATAAGGATAAGAATGAAATGTGAAAGATGACATTACTATCGAAGGGCTATTTCAAGAGTGACATCACGGTAATAAGTTCAGTTATGATTATGAAGATTAGAAATTGATAATGATTTAAACTGAGAAGTTGGCATAATTATGAAGCCACGAAAAGAGGAGTCTCAAATCACCATCTAAGAAAAGAATCTAATATTATGTAAATAAAGATAAACCGGATTTTGATACAATTAAATATTGCGTTGGTACAGCGGTTGGTGGCGGCTGCAGGTGTTTGACTCCAGTCAACGTTTCGATGTTCTAGTTTAAATGATTTTTTAATGTCTTTGTGGTACCAATAAGGGTTAAGATTTACTGGTAAAGGGTTGTTTCAATTTTCAATTAATTCTACAATTAGACATTAGTTGAAAGTTGTAGTTCTACAAATTCGAAGCGAATCTATAGGTAAATGATACTATCTAAGCCGTCGTGATATCAAAGTAACGTAATCATTGAAATTACTTTCTTCCTGCCATTTCTGTTTAATAACAAAAACATTTGTATCTTATCATAAAAGTTAATGCGCAAGAATTATATAAAAGCAATGAAAGGAATATTACTGCGATAATAAAATGTAATTATAGGTAGATGACGATTATTTCTCAACTAGCTGTGCTGAAACTTCGATTCCAGTCGACAAGCACGGAGATTTTACCACACAACTGAAGACAGACCAAGACCAAGCAGACAAAGACCAAGATTTTATATATGGGGGACTTATCTCTACACATACACAACATAATCCAGAGCATATCAAACGTGAAAATCAAATACTACCAACCACCAACACTGCTACAAAAAAGTAGGTCACTTAGTCGCACTTGCACATCGCATTTCTTTCCGGCCCGACGGAAAAGTTTGCACTAGTCCAATGTCCGGTTGATGAACATTTATTACCAAAACATAGACGCGAAAGATAAGCATAATAATTTAGTAGGCACATATAATGTTGATAATTATCTCACAAAGATGATCACACTGGCAACTTGTCAAGGAGTGTCACTAGTTTACATGCTATATCCGGTTCAGAAAAGGTTAGCAATAGGTCAGCTGACGCCTTATAAAAAGACGAAGAAGGAGGACACAATCGGACCTTCAAGGTTAAAGATATAAAAGATGCGATTCTGCTTATTTAATTGTCCGTGTAATTTTTTTAAAATATAATTTTCTAATTGCTTCCATAATATTCTTCATTGCTTCATCTGTACTCGTACCTATCATTCTTTCATCCTTCCGCTACGCTACGCTTTAAGGCAACTGCAAACTGGCACGACACGCGACTCGACTCAAAGGCACCGCGTATCGCGCGACAAGCGGTGCCTTTGTGTCGCGCGCGATTCGCATTGCGTGTCGCGCCTGATTGCAGGAGCCTTTATGCTTTGAAGCTAATATAAGCATTAGTACGGGATCGAATCCCGATCGAGTAAAAATCGGTAACCATACCGATTTTCAACAACAAGTCACTGTAGCCATTCATTGCAACAATTAACCGTTCAGCTATAAAAACTATAAACACAATACGATTATACGAGCATCAAGGAAAAATTCAGCCATTCTCGCTGTATCGATTAGAGGATTATCGACTTCGCTTTGAATTCTGCGAATCGTAATTCCAGCCCGTTCGAAAGAGTTACCGTGGCCCCGGCACAGGCAACAGAAGGAACACGGGTGGGTCAGTAAAAGTCTGTCACGCCCTCCCGCTCCGCCCAGAGCGGGAGAAGTCATTTGATGATTTCCCATCCACAAAAAAAAAAAAAAAAGCCCACGATCCTAACCTTTAAAGTTAGGTAAATCTGATGAGAACGGTGAACAGGGTTTATAGCCGAGAAACTTCAACTCGCTGAATATCAAAACATACATAACACATGATTCAGAGCTTAGCCTGGATCTACTCGAGAACAGGAGTAAAGGAGTGATTAAAGATGTGTGAACTATGAACCTCCATGATATGGAGCAAACAAGACTAAACTATTAGTTAACTATCGTTCTGCATTATACAGCTGCTGTGCCTGTGATCGCAATACCTATCTTTACTAAAAAGGAACTAATATGCCAATTTTGCGATTAGAAAAATTATATATTCAGTCGTCTATAAAGAGCCTTTAGAATGTTGAATTCTGTAGCTATTGCTGCCTTCTATGCTTCATTTTCTTAGCACGTGTACGTAGAAGCCTCGTGTATCTAATTAAAGCATCCGTAAAAAAAAAATGTGTGTAGAATATATCAATAATATTTCGGTCATAAATAACCGTATGTATTAGTTACCTATAGTTACTATATAGGAACCGGGCGAAGCAAGAAATCATCTTCCCATCTTACACGTAATATAATATAGACTGGACGTAAATCAGCGACGAGTAAGCAAATGAGTTGAATCAAATAATTAGTTCTGACTCTGATGTGCCGATAGCAAGTTAATTCAATACGACGAACAGCTAGACAGCACATTATCATACATCCGGTGTTAGTATAATTATCATTATTTAAAGTATTGTTTGTTTTTTGCGAAGTGTACGTCTTTGTAGATGTGAAGATTGAAAATTCTATGAATGAAATATTTGACGAAAAAATCGTGCAGGTAAAATTAACGGCCTTGATGGCAATACTGACACTGTCTATATTTGATGGATTAGTGATTGCAGTATTGCAATTTCTCACTCTGATCAAAAGTCCAGTGTATAGAATAGAACAGATTACTTAATTATTAATTCTCTAGTTGGTAAAAACGAAAATGTGAAGAGGTCTCTAGAGGTTTTCCTTCAAAGAAAACTATAAATTATAGTATAGTCTGCATCAGGAACTAAGGCTTCAACATCCACATTGGAAAAACAGGTAAACTAAAGTATTGTAATGAGCCGGTAACAGAAACCTCTCTACAAAGAAGATTAGCTTGGTCACGTTTTAGTAACTGGATTATACATAATTTATAGTATGTCATATGGAGATAAATTGTGTGGTTCTTCAGGTAATGGCATGCTGTCATAGATTACACGTGTATTTATTCAAATACATCTTTGGTGCATGTGTTTTTATGTGACATATTTTATCATGTATTTGTCTGTCTATTTGAACTGAATCAGAAAGTCCGGGTGAAGGATTTCAATTGAAAAATTTGTGGTTTTTCGATAAACGATTCTCAATTCTCCACCTCCTTTTTATTCTGGTAAAGATTTTCAAATTACTCCTGCGTCGCATCGAATTTAAAAATTATTTGCGATATATGTGCTATTTTACCAGATACAACCATCTTTAAATCTTTATCCATCTCTGCCCATCCTTGCGCGTGTCAGAACTTTGAAGGTCCAACGTTCTTCATTGCCATGTACTGTATATTTTTTTTCTCGGCATACTTCCAAGTTTTATTTATATTTCGAATCCTAATTTATCGTAGTTGTTGTTTTTTTCATTATAAGTATTCCCTTTCTATTTTCGTACAGCAATCCTATTTTGCTGGTTGATTGAAAATTAGCCCGTTTCTCATCTTGCGCCAGCTGTCAATAAGATCAAATGATTTTTGTGGGTCGATAAAGTTAACTGATATTAGTTCCTTTTTATTAAAAACACACTTCCAACTTTTCGTTAGTATTAGATCTTCATTTGCTTGGTCTGTTCTATCAGTTAATTTGTTGGGTTTAATAATTGCTTTCAAAATGTGTTTCTTTTTTTGCAATTATACCGGTCACAAAATACCAATATTATACCTACATATTTCCAATATAAACTTAATTCAATACGTCCTCAGTCGTCAACATAGCAACTCATAAAATTACGTTTTCCATGGTTATTATTTTACCCTATTCCAATATTTTATAAAAACTTCCATACATTTTCACTATCAGAGTTATATTAAATGTTTTGCACAGTATAATCGTTAGGTCGTTGTAAATCGATTATAATCGATTCATTTGTTCCGCGCTGGCCCATCGTAATCATGATCGATATTACCTACTGGAAAAGAGAGAATTAGAAGCAATTTTAACTGTTCCAAAGTTCAGGGTGACAGTCCAAAAATTGATAATGACGGTCGAAGTCCAAAAAGTAATTCAAAAACTGCGTACCTACTTGACAGTAATTTTTTCAGAATATTCCTAATGTCGCTCATCCAATAGAACAATACTGTAATTACGTGTAATAAAATATGATATATTTCCAATGATTATGATAAAATCTTTTAATATTTATGTATGTTACTTTACTATCAATAATAATTTGTAATAACTTCATGAGGAAACTCAAGAAAACTTATAAAATTCCAAATAAAACAAACCTGACGTACACTTATTTGCCATTATATAAATGAAATGTAACAATTATGACATAAACTGGGTTTTGAAATGGGAATAAATCATGAATTTAAACAACAAATTATTCAATTCAGTTTTATTTTTATAAATCTGTTTACTTATATGTATATACGTATAATAAGAAGTATCAATTATTTATTTATTTTTTGAAAATTAGTTACTAAAATTTAGTTTTTTATGTTAAAACAAAGATACCTAGATAATGTAAGATACCAACATGATTATAAAAAAGAAACAAAATACTACTGTCAAATAAGTCGATGTTTCCGGGTGACCTTTTGAAAAATACGCCAATTCCCTAACGACAGTCACTCACTCTATCGAAAACCACCGTAACTATAATTCTGTCGTTTTTGTCATAGATAGAACTTTCGAAACGTGAACTTATGACATTAAAAACTCATTTTCGTAATTACGTCGTTGTTCTATAAATTGGATGAGCGATATAACAAACAGTAATAATTAAGTAATAACATAACAAATCAGACTTAAATAAAGTATATGTAAGTCAAAGATTAGTTTGGAAGCAGCTGAAACAATTTTCGTAAGAACGCACAAGGTTCCTGCCAGTCGGAAAATCGCCTGAATGAGGAGTAAAGTCTGCATCATTTAACGTAGATACCTAGATACTTACCTACTGTTAAGTTCCAGAAATCTACCGAAAGATCTACTACGACAAGTGTTACAGCTGTTTTACTGAATATAAAATTACAGGGTGAAAAATATCCAGTTTTCGAGACCAAATCAAAGTTGAAGTTCAGTGAAAGAAGAAGCAATAACAGAACAAACAATTTTAAGCGTCAATTTTCTTTTACTGCACCAGTTTTTATTGGGGTAAAGGAAATACGCAGCGGGTTTACTAATAGATACCGTTTTTGTCATAATATCTACGGTTTTGTTGTGAGCATTCCTCCCATTACGGTCATTTGCAAATGCTTTAGGAACATTTTCATTACTGTTCAGTTTTCCTGTCTTAAAGGGATCTTGTCCTAAATATTATTCTGGATCACCTGAATTTTCTTCTATTTCGTCCACCTTTTCTCTAATATGGAAACATTTTCACTGTATTTGCTAGAACAGGAATCAAGTTTAGAAATCATCTTATATACTTTACAGTTTCGACAAATTAAAAAGCTTTTAACTTCGCATCATCCCCAAGTGATCAACCCCATCATAACGAGATGACTGAGATTCAAGGTGACCTGAGATCCCTAGGTCTCATCAAAAATCATCTCGGTGTCATTTTGGTGTCCTGCGTAAGGCAGGGTCCTCTAGAGGGCAGTTTTTCTGAAGTGGTAGAACGGCAAATTCTATGATGATAGGATTTCATGAAAAATGTTATATAATTTTATTCTAAATCAGTAAGAGAGAGCTTCAATATCTTGATAAGACGAATACTGTGAGAAATTGCGATGGATTAATCGATCCAGTCATTAGCAAGCAGAAAGAATGTTTTGGTAACAAACTTCTGGCATCATTACTGGAATCATTAGACGCTAATTCGTTTTTGGTGCCAAAATCGTATGGGGAAACAATTCGTCGGATGCCGAAACAAAAAGAATCGGCAACGCCGCAGATCGCCACGAATCAACAAGTGCAAGACGCACCAACAACATCTCCCGGCGGTAAACAAAGAAAAGCAAGCAAGCCATGGAATTCGTTCGAGACAGAGGCAACGATCGTGAAAACTGGGCCGGACATGTGTGCCTCGGCCGTGACCGCTTTACAATCACTTTTCAATTAATAAAGAACAAGCAAGCACCTGCAGAATGCAACAGATTCTATCACTCGCAACAAACAAGCAATACGCACGCGTTTGATGCCGCTCCAAAATAAATCCGGACCGCACTTTCACAGGTAAGTTAGTGTATTTTGTTTACGTACTTTTAGGGTATAACACAGGGCACAGGTACACAGGTAGCACGAGTCGAGTCGCGGACGAGGGCGCGCAGCGCGGCGTGCGAGTAGTTCGCGCGGCGGTCGACACGGCACTGGCCCGAGCGGCGCGCGGCGCTCGGCCCGGCACGGCGCTCGGCGAACGGCAATTCGCAACTCGAAATACCTACGTAACGTAACTTAACTCCATAATATTTTATAGTTTCGTAATCGTGTGACTCGATTACTGTGCGCCGCTCGCGTCTAATCGATGTCACGATTTCGGGAGCGGTCCTTGGGACTAAGAGAATCGAAACTCACATGCATTCCATGTTTGTTAAATGCAAGCCTCTTAGGAAAGGTCAAAGTGTGCGGTTCGCAACGTATATCTCAAATTGTATACGTTCGTCCTCCCACGTAGTTTGCGAAGGAGAAGTCGGAAAAAGTTTCAATGGCAATTTGTGTGCTCATTAGTTTTGCATGAATTCCTTCTGTATTGCTCTCGTAGTCTCGTTGAAAGGCGAGTTTAGATACATGTGGGTAGTAAATAACATTTTGCAAGAATCATACAAAAACATGTTTCCCTGTAGGTATTTTGTGAAAACTTCACTACCGATTTGCGTTACGTCGCGACGGAAAACGACGCATGAATATTCAAAACACTGGCAATGAGCAGTCGTTCCATATTTCGCTCGTCTGGATGACTCCTGTCCTATCCTTGCTCTAATTACGTGTAATTCAAAATAATGATATAAAAGCCTGAAGCCCTTGGGAATTTGGGCCACTAACTAACTGTCTAGCCACAAATCCCCAATAGAACAAAGCTGCGAGGAGACAAAGGCATAGTCACTAAAGATGGAATTATTAGCGAACAATATTGGGTGATCTTATCACTTTTATTAAGAGGGTTGTCACATTTTGCACCTCTCTCGCTCACACGGGACAAAATTTTTACTAATGTTAAATGAAAAGATGTATTTTTGAAAAATTTAATCAATGGACGGTCTACAAAATAATATTAATTTAATAGGTAATTATTAAAAACACATTTTTATTGTGGCATTTATTTACATTATCTCAAAAACAGATCATAATACTTAATTACAAAATTTTATTAGATAACACAATAGAAATGTGATTTTGATAACTACCTGTTAAATTAATATTATTTTGTAGACCGCCCATTGATTACATTTTTCAAAAACGCATTTTTTCATTAAACATTCTTAAAAATTTGGTCCTGTGTGAGCGAGAGAGGTGCAAAATGTGACAACGCTCTTAAGCCCAGTTCCAATTTGTATTAGGTACAGTGCGGGGTATTTATGTAGGTGAATATAGTTATTTGGAAACAGGATCTTTTAGGAGGATTCCGGACCTGCTGCGTTTGTCCCAGATATTTTCAATTATTGTAGGAAGTCATATTGCGCATCCTAACGACTTTTGGTTAGTAATTATATTCTTATCGATGAAAACTACTTGAAGCACTATTTATATTATATTTTTTATATTTATATTAAAGTTACGTTTTTTTACAATCCATGGCGTTTATTCGCGCTGTTTTCTGCAATCAATTTAATTCATTCATACACAAAAGAAAGAAGTATATTTACACTGTAAAGGCAAAATTCATTAATATTACATGTTATAAATTTTTATAAACAAAACCCACTCAAAAGAACCATGTCAAAGATTAAAGGTAATACTGAGCACACGCACAAAATGGTTAAAAAGGAATTGTATTTTGCTGCCTGTTGGCTTATCACTTTTTGTTGACTGTACAAGCAAACTCCATTATTCAGTTATTTTAATGATTTCGCTAACGATAAATTACTTTACCATCAAAATTGTTTGCTTCATTTTTTTGACGCCCTTTCTCGGTTATTATTATTACCGAGCGCCCGTCCCACGCAAAAAGCTGTTCATTCAGGATTCACGGTTCTTGTTTGAAGGCTAACATTTTACTATCAATACCATTCAGAGTTTATATCATAGATATCCGGTTTATATATAGTCAGCTATGAGATTTGTGTGCACTGCAGAATTTTGTTTGGGTAAAGGGAAAATGTATTTGGGAAATATATTTTTGATCTGGTTTTGGTATATCCCATCCCATTCAATCAATATGTCTAGCCTTTTCCCAACTATGTTGGGGTAGGCTTCCAGTCTAACCGGATGCAGCTGAATAGCAGTATTTTATACGGAGCGACTGCCTATCTCACCTCCACAACCCAGTAACTGGGTAATACGATACCTCTTGGTAAGACTTGTTGTCAAACTTTCGGGCTTCTGACGACCCGTAACGTCAAAGATCCACGAATGACAGCTGGGACCAACGGCTTAACGTGCTTTCCGAGGCACGACGAACGACGATGTCCCATCTCATTATTCTTAACATTTGTAATATTGTTTCCGTCTTTCATAATTAATTTTACGTTGGGCACACTGTTTGATTTGGTTTATTGTTTTAAATTACTATGAGTTTAGGAACACAATAAAATTATCTTTCCAGCTTGAAGACTAACATCAGACCTAGATCACTAATAACACATCTTTAGGCTTACAAACCGGCTAAATACCTCGACCTAAGTCACCAAACCGTGGCTTATCAGCACCAGCTACGTTTTAGGAAGAACATTAACCTAGCTGAGACACATAAAAGTTTATTGTAGTATTAAGTGTCGCCGACATGTGTGTACTGCGACACTGAAGAGGAGGGAATATTCCGTTCAGTGTTTAGATGATTTTGTTAGGCTGCGTTTGCACCAGAAATGAACGAGGATGCGTAACGAGGGATGTGTGTGAAACTAACGAATAACATCGCTTCATTTTCATAGCTTGAGCTGAGCTAGTGTTGTTATTGGTTAGTTTTACGCACATTCGCCCGCTACGCATCCTCGCACATCTCTAGTGGAAACGCACCCTTAAGAGGGCTGTCGCATTTTATCACCTCTCTCGCTCACACGGAATCAAATTTTTAAGGATGTTTTAATGAAAAATGCTTTTTTGAAAAATATGTAAAATCAATTGGTGAACTAATAAATCATATTAATTTAATAGGTAATTATTAAAAACACATTCAAAATTAAATTATGATCTGTTTTTGTGATGAATTAAATAAATGCCATAAAAAAATGTGTTTTTAATAATGACCTATTAAATTAACATTATTTATTAGTTCGCCAATTGATTATATTTTTCAAAAAAACATGTTTTCATTTAACATTCTTAAAATTTGGTCCCGTGTGAGCGACCTGACAAAACGCGACAGCCCTCTTAAGGGATCGGCAGGACGGTAGGGACATGAAGTATGAACAAAGATTTAAATAGGGCTATAACAATAAAACGTAATGACATTCGCTCCATGTAAAATACTGGTACCCAACTGCATCCGGTTAGACTCGAAGCTGACCCCAACATCGTTGGGAAAAGGCTAGGCAGACGATGATGATGATGAACATTAAAACATACTTGGTCTGTATGAGACACACTATAGGATGGAAAAACTCATGTACTAGTTAATGGTGATACTTAATTTCATACCCGGTGAACTGCCAGCTGTTACCGCTGGTATGATTTAAAAATGGTGGTCCGCTCAGAGTTTTCTTATCCATAGATAATGCTAAAGAAAACTCTTCTCCCTATCCTGTCTAGTTTATTTAAAAGTGACATTTTAAAGTTATGACTTATGACATGACACTTCTCGGAAACCTCTTTCTTTTATAAAATAGACTAATAAAAGTTAATAAAACCTGCTCGTAAATAGTGTCATCTCGGCATCCCATTCTCTATTCAAACGGCTAAACAATAAGCGTAGGTGTAAAATACACCCACATACGATGACGTAGTTCCAAATGATAGTGGGCGAGCTTTCCTAAAATTTTTGCACACACTACACCAATTTTCGAATTTCGTGTCGGCCATTTTCGCAATTTTTCGCTTCACTATTTTCGTTTGACACTGATAAATAATAATGCGTCGTTTAATGGGAGAGGTCACAGGATAGGAAGTTACAGAAGATCAATTTTGGTTTGGTTAATGTTTGATCTTTTTGTTGACTACATAATTATATGGTTTGTATGTAGATTACTTTAATTGATAATGTAATGAATAATGTAATAAAGTAAGTTTTGTTTACAATTTGTTCGGAATATACATATTTGATACAATGTCCGTCCGTGTCCGTGTCTCCGTCGCGTACGCTCGCCTAATCGACAGGGGCCCCCCTCGGGCCGTCGTCTTAGCAGAACAGCTGATTCCACCAGGACCTTCAGAAGACCAACGAGCATCAGGATTCCCAGGTCAGTCCTTTCCTATTCTTCATCCCTGTGGTAAATGTCAGCCCGCTAAGCGCGTTTCGTCTTTACATCTTTTAACCCGCTAAATTATTTTTTTGCACTAAATATAATACCACTCCATTGTTTGGTTCGATATGATCAAACAGGCGGCTAGGCTTTGAGTTTTTGCCCTGTATTATTAGAAGCTGGTCTTCTTTAGGCTATAGACATCGTAGACGTTCAGCTGCCAAATATTTGGAATTTTAAATTTCTCTTTGCACCAAGGGATGTCAAAAGTTATGTTCTCCGCCCCTTTGATGATGGACACTCTGCAGGACATTCGGGAAGAGGCACCCTAGTGCATGCTGTTTGCTGACAACATAGTTCATATCGTCGAAGGTAGTCTTGAGATCTGATGGTGATGGAAGGAATGAAGGGTTATGTCGAGCTTCCAAAGGACTTTTCCCCGCCTGCCTTTACTAGGCCTTCTGTCCTCGTTACTCTGTGGTTTGGGGCAGTTATTGCAAAACCTTGTCTGAGGGAGGTACAAGATAAAGCAATATGCAAATACCCGGGGAGTGAGCCGTACGCACCGAATACTTCTAACGGCTGTTTTTGTAGTTGCTAGGAGGGTTAAGGTAGGTAAACTATTCAGCTTAGGGCTTTAGTAAATGTCTTGTGTTGTGGACGCTATGATTTCGTAAAATTGGCCGAGATATTTCTTTCAGTTTGCTCGTGTGAGAGTTCTTAGGCTCAATTCCCGAGTCAGGCAAAATGTTTTTGGTTTTTCCAATTGGACATTTTCAGTATCAACACGGAGTTTGGAATTGTTTTAGCAATAGGCTCGCCTCTTATTACATGGGGCTTGCAACATGCATGTTACGATTTTTATGTTATTTTGATAGCAAAAAAGGCTAGGCTGATGATTGCTTTACAAACACACCAAGCAACAAGTTAAAATTATTTCAATATTTTACACAATGACAGCAATTTAGGTGTTGCCATGCATAAAAATCACATAAAGCTACCTACAATTACGTTCAAGGTTATTTCGTTTAAGTATTTTGTCGGTAAATACCGATGATCACCGGTTATGAAGATGGTGATCAATGATGTCGTATTGGTGATCAAAGTTGATCACCTGGTGTTAAATAGGAGGTTTTGGGTTGCACAAGTTTGTGAAGTTAAGATGCGTAGGTACTAATACTGGTTTTAGACTTTAGTAGGCTGTTAAAACGATATTGGTAATGTTTGCACTCGTAAATGGTGATTAAAGTTACCTAATTAAAGTTGATTAACTACAACCCATCCATCCGTACAATTATTCCATCTACACTGCTCTTAAAATGGTGAGGAAATATATCGTGAGGAAATCCGGTATCTTCTAGAACATGTCTTCGAATTTTTTATTCGAAGACGTGTGACATCTACCAACCCGCACTGGGCCCGCGTGGAGGATTACGGCCGACTCCCTCTCACAGGCCTGTGTCCCAGCAGTGGGAACGTTATAGGCTGATTATGTAACTAGAACCTACCTATATGTCTGCTTGACATCTCATGCACAAATCGAGGGTAGGTACTATAAAGGTTGTCTGCAAAAGGGAACCGTACATCATGCAGGCTGGCAGAAAATCGATTCTGGTGGCATTCGATCACTCAAGCGAATTTAGAATCAGTTTCAAAATTGGAAAAGAAGTGTTTGTTTTAGAATAGGAAACAATGTTTTAGGCGCGTAAAATTAAACAAAATGGTTCATAATCTTATCTAGCGGCAACGCCGTATCTATTCTGGTACCAGCAGCGGTATTCTGTAAAAAGTCTCACGTTGAGATTTAAGGTGAAGTGAGCTGTCATTCAGCCTAACGCTAAGGATTGACACTATTGGCAGCTCACTTCAACTCAGTTTTTACAGAATAGAGCGACAGGGGCTCGTATAAGCCCTATGGTTTCTACTACTCAGAAAGCCGTAATTGGACTTAATTTTGTGAAGCGTCAATTCGTTTGTTGATTAACTTTCAGGAATGCGACTTTCAATTAGTTATGAATGACATGACACCTTTAATAATAAACTAAAATAGGCGATAATTCTGACACTAAAAAACCGAATCCAAAATCGGGCAAACTTTAATTGGGTTTTTTCATCAAGAATTTCTCAATAGCAGCCCAGGCCCCAGAATCTGGATTTGTGCCCGGTTGATGGCAACAGGCTCGCCCCCTTATTCCACGGACCTTAAACATAACTAACGAAATGTGGGTGTACTATAGGTACACCCGCCCCTCCACCATCCCTTTGGGGATTACAGGCGTGATGTTGCGTTATCTTATGTTATGTTTATACTAATAAAAGATAAAAGGCGAAATAATAAGCTCCTACGCGAACATTCATCAGCTTAATGCTTTCATATCAGTGGCCACCTTTAGAGCGTATCAACAAGTTATGTTTAGCAACGTAACTTAAAGGTCAAACTTAAGTAAGAGACGTAATGAGGTCCAATTTGTTTTTACTAACACCCAATAACAACTGAACTTATGGAAATGACCGCCATCCTACACCCTAATTGCGTAACACACTATCAATCACAATCTGAATGATTTTGAAGCATATTGCTAATCCATTGCTTCATATGTTGAATGTTGTTGAACTGTCAAAATGAAACCGATTCCTACTGTAAGTATGTTACGCAATTGCCCCGCTGTAACGCAAAGGAAGAAAATTAGTTTTACAGCAGATACTAAGACAGTAAGTACATACCTACTTTCATATAAAAGTACCTACTTTAAACAAAGTTATTATATTATATTAAAAAAGAAAAATACTTTTGTTGCAAGAAATTTGGAGTCGGGCGCTTCGTTGAGAAACTGCTCAATGTTAGAAGTGGTGAAAATCTTAAATTTTTTCGGTTTGTGACCGCTTGGTTTTTTCTTTAAAAAAGCCAATACTTCGGAATATTTTTCTGTGTGTATAATTTTTTGTTTTGAACGTGGCTTTCAGCATCAAGTAAATGCTCCAAAGTGTGCTTGATTTCCTTGTTTTAGATACTTCAATGAAGTATGATAGCATTATAGTCTCCGAAAACATTTTCACGCCTTTAGAATGTTTCCATGCATTGAACAAATTGTACGCTTTTATGTACTTTTCGCGGGGTTTTTCCCGAAGAAAACTCAATTCGGCATTATGTACCGCTTGCACTAACTCTGCAGGTATTTTTATATCTTCGTCGCTGTTGGACTCGCTCATATTTTATGATTTTATAAAGAAAACAAACCAAAATGATGGAAAGTGAATTAGCTAAAGAGAAGAATATTTTAAAAAGGTTTTTTTTCCTGCAGTCGTCGTGCTGGCCAGTGTGATTATTTTAAAAATGAGGTTGGCGCACTGACACGAAATAAGTATTAATGCATTTTCAATGGACTGGCGGCAAAGAAAATTATTGAATAGAATGGTTCGAATTTTAAAAAATCTTCTTACGCTAGCGGATAAAATGCACTTTTGCACTCAGAGGGGCAATTCTCGTAATTTTAAGAACATTCACAGTCTGATCTCAGCACGATCTCAGTCTCATTATGTCAAAAATACCTATAAT
The DNA here is from genome assembly GCA_947568875.1 of Fissipunctia ypsillon. Taxonomy (NCBI): domain Eukaryota; kingdom Metazoa; phylum Arthropoda; class Insecta; order Lepidoptera; family Noctuidae; genus Fissipunctia; species Fissipunctia ypsillon. The sequence continues at coordinate 23,311,377 of OX387649.1, forward strand.
TTCCCTACATTTTTGACATTTGATTGTCGCTGAGATGAGATTGCGACAAGATTTTGAACGTTTTTAGTTACGGGAATTGCTTCAGATTTCGAATGATGATAAACAGAATCTTTCCGAAGTTGCGTTGCACGTATTTGCACGTGACTTTTGCGGTTTAGTAGAATGTCAGTGACTGACAGATTGTAATGTCATAATGTCAGAAATTACTTCACCCAGACTAGGAGATCAGGAGTTACATCATAATGATGGTTTAGAAAGATAGGATTAGTCTAACCTTTATAGACGTTAATGTGTGGTGATAAGGCTAAAATGATATTATGACCTAATCATCATGTAACCTCCAACACCTAGACGTGATGATTTGATAAACATCTTTAAAAAAAATTGGTGCAACATCAATCGATCATAGGTGAAACGATAAATCAGATCAAGCAATCTTCGCTCTTTTATACTAAATCATGTTGGTTTCTTGTCCTTAGGAAGTATTTATATAAAATCAAATGTCAATTATTCAAATGAGGCTGAGAATCAGCACTTTTTGAATGGACAGTTCCCCAAAACATTCGTCTTTCACCCCAGCCCCGCAGCGCCTGAAAATCAGCACTGTGCTGTGGGTCCCCCATAGCACAGCATCATGCTGAGTGGAAGCCTTTTTGTCACAGTCAAGGCGTGCAACTGCCGACTATTTCTGTTTTGAGCTTGGTACTTTTATATGAAAGTTGTACTTACTGTCTTAGTATCTGCTGTAAAACTAATTTTCTTCCTTTGCGTTACAGCGGGGCAATTGCGTAACGTACTTGCAGTAGGAATCGGTTTCATTTTGACAGTTCAACAACATTCATTGCGTTATTTACGTTGTTGAGCAGACAAATTTTATGAACCTATAATGCAATGGCAATTTGCTTCAAAACCTTTACCTTACCTTTCTAGAGTGATGTTTCGTGCAGTGCTAGGTGGCATACCATCTTGCCTCAAGAGGCTGAGAGTCTGAGAGAGAGTTGTATTTGCCTGACGGTTGTGGAGATGGAACACATAGGAGTGGAACTTATCATTACAATGTTCAACAATAAGTGTGTGTTATAGAATACTTTATCATTATTAGGACACAAAACTATTGGGTGCGCTTTAAAGATTCAGTCGAAGCATCCGCCAACGTGCTTTCTAAGGCAAAATTTAGGTGTAGTTGTGATAAAATCACTTAGTGTATTTTAACACTGAAACTAGCTATGAACAAAATCACTTATTACAATTGAAAATAGAAATATTGGCGAATGCCAAAAATAATAAAAGTGGTTAGGTTTTTTGCAAGTTGCCATAAAAAATGAAATGATACTAGATAAAATTTTTATCACACTCTTGATAGCAAGAAAATCGATTAGTAATTGACTTGGCCGATTTTTTTTTAATTCCCTCTAACATCTGTCTCCTAGACCTACTGCACTGAATTACAATACCAACACTTGGAACGAAATTAGAGATGTGATAAATTAATACTTATATCGAATCCTCTCCGCTGTTATTATAAATTCGGCCAAGAGTGTTAACTAATCATGCTGCACCATTTGCGATCATCAGAAAACCAATTTTGCATCTCCTTCTACCTTTTTTCAATTGACACATAATACGAAGAGCAGTGCTGGCCCAGTGGTATCGGCCCAGACTTATGAGTTCTAGGTCGTGAGTTCGAACCCAGGTGTACAATGCGTACTTAATTTCATCACCACTGCTCTCAAAACAGTGGAAAACATCGTGAGGAAACCGGCATGTCCTAGAACCAAAAATTCGAAGACATGTGTCATCTACCAATCTGCACTCCACTGGGCCCGCGTGGTGGATTACGGCCCACTCCCTCTAACAGAGAGGAGGTCTGTGTCCCAGCCAGGGATTGAAAAGGTTCTTAAAATACCGGTATAGAACCGGTATTAAGTGGTTTCGGGTACAAGAACCCGAACCGGAACCGGAACCTAAATTGGAACCTATAAGAACCTTTATGTTACCGGTTCTTCAAAGCAAGTCCGAATGCCCTTTACTCACACAAATGCATAATGTCTCTAATTGGGCGAAACCAGGAAGGGGTGTAGTTTGTCACTAGCTGCGCTCCCGCAGAAATATTTTCGCGGAAATATTTTGACTCCACTGTACCTACGAGCGGCCGCCGCGCGGGTGAAAAGGACTACCTTTTGCTGACTGTAAATACTCAAGTATGTCGATATAACACCTAGTCCTGAGACATGGTTTAATATTCTTTAATTATTTTTTAATCAGTTGAGAAAAAATTTGATTTCTCCCATCATGCTCGTCATCATCGTTGTGGTGCAAAGCACAATCTTTACACTCTATTATTTTTTGTTTTTCAGTATTTGCAGTCTTAGGTTGACATTTTTCTTGAAAATTTCTTCTAAGCAATTGCTTCAAATTTAGAGGTAACTCTTGCTCTTGGAGTTGAGTGTCTGTATCGGTATCGGTCACAATACGGGCATGTTTTGTTCCTGAAAGTAAGATACCAAATATAACCAACGTGTAATTGGAATAGCGTAATACCTCGGCGGTAGTACCGTAACCCATGAAACTAAACAACCATAAAACACTGTCCACACATCTTAAAACAAAATAATAATAATTTATATTAAAAAACCCTCCTCCTTTTAATAATATTATCTAAGTGAATACAATACGATGAAACTTACCTTTGTCCATTTTATATTAATGTACAGTCGACTCTCGTTAATTCAAACCTGCGATAATTCGAACCTCTCTATAATTCAAAGTTATCACGAGTTCCTTACAAAATCTCTTTATATTTCGAACTAAATCAATACATTTTTATGCACTTGGTAATTCGAACGAAAAAATCATTGCAATATAACAAAACGACGCGTTAATTCGAACTCATCGGCGTCCAACACTCGACAATTTTATTCAAAGTAGCAGAGAGAAAGAGGCGGAAAGATTGTAAGTACATTTTGCGACAAGTTCAAACTTGTATCAACGTACACGAAGACTTTGTTTTTGTTATGATTAGTTTGACTATTTGACACACACTGTTTAGTTATGTTTCAGTTACTGTTACTCTTTCGTTGGTATACAGATTAAAATGTTGTGTTAGTTATAAGCCCTAGAAAGTATAAATGTTTGACGATTGCTGAAAAGAAGAAGTTAATCGAAAAAGTAGAGGAAGGTGAGAAGAAAAGTGATGTTGCAAAAGAATTTATATACACGAATGTACCTCTAAACTTTTGTCATTGATATAGAATAGCAGTTAATAAATAATAATTGATCAACACTTAATAATTCGAAGTTTAATTTATTTTCTCTCACAAATTTCGAACCATTTGATATTTCAAACACTCGATAATTCGTAATATTTTAAGAGTCCCTCGAGTTTCAAATTAACGAGAGTCGACTGTATTAACAGTAACTGTAGATTATATAAACCACTAATAATAATTACTGACAATATTTGCTGACACTGTTCAGTACAGACTTCCACTCGCCAATAATTCGAAGGCGAACTGAAAGAAAAGATACGCCAGGCACGCGTCAAACATATCCCATCTTTCTTAGAGAACCTTTAAATCGGATGATACGGAAGCGGTATATTGGAACCTTTATTTGGAACCAGAACCAAACCGGAACCTGAACCGGAACCGTACCGAAAAGAAGAACCTTTTTAAGAACCGAAATGAAGAACCGGAACCCAAATTCGTACCGGTTTTCAATCCCCGGTCCCAGCAGTGGGAACATTATAGGTTCATTATGTACATAATAATAAGTAACACACTTAATCTTGACTTGGCCCGCGAGGTTGTCGACACGTGGGATGTGGACTCAGCGCTCATTGTGCCGATAGTCGTATCAGCCAATGGCTTAATTGCCAAGAGCCTCGACCAACACCTAAGGAGGCTCTCGTTGGGCAGCTGGATTAAGGGCTTGATTCAGAAAGTGGTACTTCTGGACACGGCTGGCATTGTTAGAAGGTTCCTCTCTCTGGAGCCCTGACTACCGGTAGCTTGGACCCTGTTCCCGATACCGGTGGGCTACTATTTTTTATATTTTTAAATGTTTTTATACTTTTTATATTCTAAGATTTAAAAATATTATTTATATGTATTTAATGAAATAAAGAAAGTAACATACTGAAAATAATAATAATATGTACAAAAAAAAAAAGAGTGAATAGAATTGGCGTCAAAAAATTCGTCCGCATCGCTGTCAACAGGAAAAGTGCCTAAAAGGCTGGCAGCATTGCCACGTTGTATGGCAATGCTGATTCTTTGAAGAATAAGCCGGCCCTTTGGTCACGTGAAGAGTCGATCAACCGCTTGGCGATGTCTCGAAAAACCAAGTGGGCACTCGGTTTAAATAACATTGACATAAGGTAAAAAATCGTCAACAAACATTTCACAAGTGCGATGCATCAACGCTGGTTCCTTATCTGTGTTATAAAACGCCCTTTTCCCTGTAATGAGACAAATACTGACCAGACTAAAGGCTAACATAATCCTTCATTTAAACAAGATAATCTCTATCTCTTCAACATTAAGGTGCAAGGTTTAAAGATCAAAATAATAAATATCTCGGGACAGGTTTATTATCCCATTTCCTGGACGCCATGAATCATTTCCCTTTGTTGATGAGTCCTCGGAAGCCAGCTGGGTAACTGATTCTATTCAGAAAAGGGGACTAGATTTGCACACAGAGTTATAAATTACAATTATTATATAAATACAGATTATGATTTCATATATTTAAAATTTTTTGGTTGCAGGGTTTTGACTGCCTCGTTGGTCTAGTGGTCGCAAGTGCTACTGCTGAGCATGAGGTCCCGGGTTCGATTCCCAGGTCGGGCAAAGTGTAATTGGGTTTTGCTATTTGGAATTTCTCAGTAGCAGTCCGGAGTCTGGATTTGTGCCCGGTAGATGGCAATAGGCTCGCCCCCTATTACATGGGACTTAAACATAACTGGCGAAATGTGGGTGTACTATAGGTACACTTCTGCCTAACCCTTCGGGGAAACAAGGCGTGATGTTATGGTATGTTTATATTTAAAATTTTCTTATTTTACTTATAGCCCGCCCTTGCGTCGGTTGCAATCCACTAATGTGGCGAAATGTCAAAACATTGAGATTTCTGTGCAACGAGTAGTGGCGCAGATACAATTAACATTAGAGGGAAGCCGAAGAAAAAATGGTTCAGTTCCCATAAACTCGGACAAAAAACTGTAGGTTTTTAATCTTATGATGGCTATTAAACTGGTATTAAATATAATTATGTAATGCACAGTTACACACACAGGTGTACCATATTATTTGCCAATAGTAGACACTAAGAAGAGTGGTTGTTCCGGAGGGAAGCCGATAGGAATCGGGTTGTATGAAGGCTTCGCCCCTGCCTACAAGTACATATATCTAAGTTAAACATTAATGTATACACACAAACCTTTCGGGGTACATTTTCTAAATGATGAAGAAAACCGCATCAAAATCCGTTGTGTACTTTAGAAGAGGGAAACGGACACATCTTTCTTATTCATTTGCCTTAGTAAATATTTCGCAGTTACTATACGCGACAGCCTCGTTAGTCTAGTGGTCGCAAGCGCTACTGCTGAGCATGAGGTCCTGGGTTCGATTCCCGGGTCGGGCAAAGTGTTATTGGGTTTTTCCATATGGAATTTCTCAGTGGCAGCCCGGAGTCTGGATTTGTGCCCGGTTGATGGCAATAGGCTCGCCCCCTATTACATGAGACTTAAACATAACTGGCGAAATGTGGGTGTACTTTAAGTACACCTCTGCCTAACCCTTCGGGGATTACAGGCGTGATGTTATGGTATACGCGACAGAACTTTTTAGCAACGTCTTTGTTATAATCGGTCTATGGTACTTTTACTAAATAAAACGCGTATTTACTTAGAGAAAACTTTTTACACTTTTTACCTGCTATGTAAGTTACAGTGACAAGAAGTTATTAACCAACGAAAATAAATGGAGGAGGTTCTCAAGTCGACGCGTATATTTTTAAGTTTCCGTAGTCAACAAGGAACTCTTATAGTGTCACCATGTCCGTCAGTCTGTCCATCCGTCCGCAACTTAGAATAGAATAGAATAAGATCAGAGACTATTAGTAGTAAAAAGCTATAATTTGGCACGGATATACATATTAATCACGCCGATAAAGTGGTAAAATAAAATCATGAAAAAAAAATAATTTAGGGCACCTCCTGTACACGTAAAGTGGGAATGTTTTTTTTTCTCGTCTACCCCATAATGTGAGATGTTGTTGAATAGATGTTTCAAAAATATTGCGGGTTTGTGAAAACAATTTTTCGATTAAGGGATCCGTTTCTGAAATATTAAGCTTTAAAGTGCCAATTTTTGTTAGAGTCAAGTGTCCCCATCCAGCTAAACGGTTAGGTTTGGATATGTGAAAAAAATCACAGCAGTGGTATACATACAACGAAATTAAAAGGAAAACTATCACCACTAAGTAGGCTTTACAAGTTAACGAGTAATAGTCGACCAACTTACATTTTTACATTTGCAGTTGGAATTTTATTTAGTTATTAAGGAATATATGAGAGAACATGTTTTTCGACTACAATGTCAACTTTGTTCTTGGGACACACTCATTCCAACTACGGAAACCTTCATTAAGCGTGGTGCGACACGCACTTGGCCGGTTTTGTATTATAACATCATCCACAAGGACTAAGTGGGAAAAATACGTATTATTGAAGTTACTTCAAAAACTACTCAAGCAAAGTTAATAAATTATACATAAGACCAACTTCGAGGTACCCGCTCCGGAATAAAACAACAATCGTGTTACATTTATGTTAACATTTATGTTCGCATCACTCGTCAAAATGTAGGGAACAGCTGGTTTTTTTTTCGCGATTTCACGTTTAGTCCCATAGTAAAAGTTGTTCATAATGATGAGTATAATGATCCCTTAAGAGGTTGTGCGTTATTTATGTTACATCTTGTATATACGCGTCGACAGAACAACCTCCTGCTTTTTTTTTGGTCGGTTAAAAACTCACATTAGTCTCCCACACGTTAATCTCCTTGAAATCATCATAATGATGACAAAATCTTTTTAAATATTAGACTTCAGACTTTTGATATTTCATTAATTCCAAAACGTGTGTAGCACGTAGCATTTCGTAGCATAGTAAATTCGTAGCAAACGCGTTGAACTCTTTAATTCTCGACCGCATTCATAATTGAGCTGAATCAATAACTTGAGATATTTTCTTGATAAATATACATAAAAGTTAAATTTTAAATTATAGTCTTTACTTAATTGATTCCGGAGCATTAAATTTTTTCGAGAACATTGAAAAAATTCTTACTTAAATTAAAACTAACCTAAACTATCGATTACTTTTCCGTTGATTCCTGGAGGAAATTCCTTGAGTATCAAGTTACATGTTTAAAATCTGACAAATATCAATGTAACCTACACTTTGAACCGAGTTAATTAATTGATTAATGGTCAATAAAAAAATGTAATTTATAATAAAAATAAAACTTGTTATAAACTACTACTTGTTATAAAGAGAGCATTACAGAATTCAAATAGCACTAGCCTCCAACTAGGATACCCATATGTCATGGAACATCATAGTCATATATCCTATCATTTATTTATTTATTTACAATCTGTTAAATCGTAATAAGAATAACACATCTGCCACCGTTTACTAGGTCAGGTTAATAGAAAACTTATTAATAATGGTCTCTTATGTAACTCTAATAGACTGCAGTATGTATGTTCTTAATAAACACGTCCGTGCTGGGTTTGGCTTGCGGGCAGATGTACAATCTCTATGACATTATCATAAACTGGTTTTGGACTGGTCAGGTTTTTATCGTTCATTAAAAAGTTAATTAGGAGAAGCTCCTTTACTTCTTCTACTGAATGGGCCTGCTCTTGACCTCGATCAGTCCTGATGGAAAGCAATGGATGAGGTCTATGATAGAACGAGCGTGCCCAGAAGATGCCTGTTCACTCTTGCTTTGAAGGCAGATGGGTTATATGTGGAAGGGAACACAGACGCTGGCAGAGAGTTCCACACTTTGTCTGTCCGCATAATGAATGTAGAGGAGAAGTGCTGAGTACGACTGGTCGGGGTATCAACCAATTGCGGATAGTACCCTGCAGTACGTCTGGTAGTCCGGTAATAAAATGGCGATGGTGGGATCAGGTCGTGAATTCCAGTCACTTGAGGCTCTTAGACTTTTTCTTTGGGTCTTGCAACTTCTTTTAGAATTCGTCTCGTTAGGCTAGACTATCCTGGCTGATATTGCTAGAAATCCTAAGACTTTAATTGTTGGTTAGCCGCTCATAAACCTAGGTGCAAAGGTAAACTATGAATACTGTCTCTTATGAAAGAACATACCTGCTTTGTAGATCATTTAATTGCATCCAGCTTTTTCCAACCACTGCAAAACAAGAAAGAAAAAAAGAAAAAGAAAATACATTTATTTTCGGCATAATCCTCCTTACTCATGAGATCCTGAGTTCGATTCCCGGGTCGGAAAAAGTGTTATTGGGTTTTCCATCTGGAATTTCTCAGTAGCAGCCCGGATTGTATCCGGTTGATAGCAAAAGACTCACCCCCTATTACATGGGACATAATCATAATCATAATAATTTATTTGCAATAAGTATTGGTACAGAGCTACGCTTGTCGGGGTTGGTCCGTGGATGGGTGACCATCTTTACATACCGAGACTCCTCCGTGCCTCGGAAAGCACGTTAAGCCGTTGGTCCCGGCTGTCATTCGTGGATCTTTGACAGTCGTTACGGGTCGTCAGAAGCCCGAAAGTCTGACAACCAGTCTTACCAAGGGGTATCGTATTACCCAGTAACTGGGTTGTGGAGGTCAGATAGGCAGTCGCTCCATGTAAAATACTGGTATTCAGCTGCATCCGGTTAGACTGGAAGCCGACCTCAATATAGTTGGGAAAAGGCAGGCAGATGATGATGATTGGTACAGAGCGTTGGTCTTAAATTCAGTAATTAAGTTCCTAATACATAATCAGATATTTGACATGCAAACATTACAATGTCTAAAGGGCTAAAATAAAATATTACAGGTACTCTAACCTAAATATTTACGTCCAGTGGCATGCTTTAAATGCTAGTTTATATTATTATTCATTAATTTTTACAATACATTCATTAATAATTATCATCGCATTCATTTCAAGCTGATTATTTAACATTACTTGTAAATTCATTTATAGAATAAAATCTTTTTTCCAGCAGCCATAATTTTAACTTTATAAAAAATAAATTGTTTGGTAAATCTTTAAAGTTCTTGGGTATTTTGTTATACATAAGTCCACACATATGGTAACAGTTCTTTTTATACAAAGAAGTCCTTGGACTTAAACATAACTGGCGAAATGTGGGTGTACTATAGGTACACCTCTGCCTAACCCTTCGGGGAATACAGGCGCGATGTTATGTAACGTGTTCTTCCCTGGTTTTCGTCAATTTTACCCAGATCTTTCCGACGAACCTAAACTACGTGCTCGATCCATCTTTCAATTACCTCATTAATTGCAACGTAGAAAAAAGACAACTTATAATATAATTCGATTACCAATAAACGCTGTGAGTACCGTAGTGTGTACCGTTCAACACAAGTGCAATAAAAACATATGGGATCAAAGGTCTGATATAACACAACCTATGGACGCAAGATGACAGGTGTAGCAGCGTCATTACGTGTTGCTAATCGGTCTTAACTCTTAAGCAAGCGGTTTGCTTGAGTTACGGCGTAGATTGGTGAAGAAGCATTGCGGTGGGACCGTTCTGTCAAAGTATTATATCTCTGATTTTGCATAAACCGCAGTTGAGTATCATTATTTACACTGCAATAAGGTTGCTGTTGCATTGCTGCTTGGGTTGATTTCAGAGGTAATGTGAAAGGACTGGAACTTAATGTTTCTGCTGGAAACCATGTTGTGTCTTTAAAAGTTTTCTTTACAAAAAAATATTGATTAACTTTTAAATCTTATACACTTTCCACTGCACCCACTTAGGGTCACCGGCCCTCCTTCTGCGAAGCAGTAATTCTCGCGAAGGAGGAGGTGAAACGCGTGAGGGAGAGGCAATCTTTGCGCCCTCACGCCCCTAGTCGCCGCAGGAGACACCCTGGATGTCGGGAATTGATAGCCGATTCCCGGCCACCATAGGCGCGGGCTTGCGGACGGTGAGCAATGGGTAGCTCGCCGTCCGGTAAGGACCAGGCCCGAGTCAACGGCGCGTTGTGTTCCACGCGCGCCTCAAAGAGATGTCAGCACTAATTGACGGTGTCCGCTAGGGCCGATGCCAGCTAGGGTCGCGGGATGTTCGAAAGAGTTACCATGGCCCCGGTACATGCAGCTGAAGGAACACGGGTGGGTTTTAGTTAGTAAAAGTCTGACACGCCCTCCGCCCAGAGCGGGAGAAGTCATTTGATGATTTCCCACCTAAAAAAACCACCAGCGTTACGTTTACGCTAAGATCCTGAGACAGGGGTGTCCAACCCTTTGTGTGTTTATGTACGCTTACGAACAGGAAATAGGAGCGTGAGACAGCCAGCAGCAGAAACAAGGTACACTAAGAACGGCTGATACCCGGTGAAAAACAGTCACGAGAAAATTCATGAATATAAGCAACCCTGATCAAGCACGGCTCCTCTGCAGAGTTGGATACATGGAGCGATACTTTCATCCCCTACGCTCTATAGGCTGCGTCAACCACTGATCCAGACCTTTTATGATTCCAAAATGCTCTACAAGTCAGCTCGTTGAGTTATGACGAAGAAAAATACCGTAAGAAAACCTGGACTTAATGCGTTGATATTACAGAGAACAAGAGGACAGGTTTTGGTATTGCCAGCACCTCAGTCAGTCCAATATTCTGGGACCATTTTGTAAACAAATCTTGAAATTGGTTGGTTGCCCAGTTAATAAAGCACCTAAGAATTTTGAAACAGAGTGGACGAAATGTTAAACGTCCTCTGGATTTCATCCATTTGACCTCCTAAAATCATGTTCAACATCAGATTTTCGGGCCACATCCAATCTTTAATGACATCTATCAACAGCACTTAAATGAGACCGTTTTATTAATACAGCCTTAGTATGAGGCGTGACGATTAAACCGCTCAGTGTACAAATACGTGTATATCGGCTGCGCAGGAGTCATCGTCCGTGTGGCTCTCGTGATCGAAAGTAAAAGTGACAGCTATGTAGGTACATAGAGTAGTATGAATGCGTAGACAGAGTACAACAATAGACAAGTCACTAAATAATAATAATAATGAGACAAGGACACACTTATTAGATCCAGTAGCAGTAGTAAATGAGACAGAAAGATATTTTGTCTATCTCGTTCGCGTAGGCAAACTTTTTGTCTGACCACAGTCGTTAGTCCACAACTAGGGTCCTACAAAACGGCTGTCACGATACGATTTCTTTGGAAAGTATTACCCGGCTTCATAAAATAGTATCAGCTTACAAGTGACTGTCAAAGGATATCGTTATCTCATCTATACAGGATAATTTTAAAAGGAGTGCGGATATTTCAGGAGGTAATCAGGTGCATAAAACTGGACAACTTTCCCCAAGGAACACAGGTCGAAATCGTAAAATTGAAAATCGACTTTTCATACAAAGTGACTGGTCACGTGACTTATGTTTGTATGAGAAATTGAATTTTATTTTTTAGATTTCGACCTATGTTCCTTGGGGAAAGTTGTTCAGTCTTATGCACCTGATTACCTGTTAAAATATCCGCACTCCTTTTAAACTTATCCTGTATACAAGGTGGAACAGGAGGATTGACATTCCTTTAAACCACGTAAAGAGAATCATGTTCTTTACCCGTATACAAAAAATCAATCAAATCCAATGAATACTTTAGCCACAGGAAATTATTTTTCATTTTCTTATTTTTCAACATGATGTAGATCTGAGTCCGCAATAACAGGTAAATATTGCCGCCGCCGCGCCCCTCACCCCGCTCCGCACCGTTGGTCAGTAACTTTTCGTAGATAAAGCGTGTTTACTTTTTATGCAGTTGATTCTGCTATTTATTTTGTTTGAAAACTGCAATTTTTAAATTTTCCATTAACTACTAATCTTCGTGTTTTAAAATGTTTCGATGGACTAGTACTGTGCTCGTTTTCATTTAATGTCGTACGTCCAGATCCACGTTGTATATAAAATTGAAAGTCCTGACCACGGAGGTCCTGACTGACTGATTTATCAACGCACAGCTTAAACCGCTGGTCCTAGAGATATGAAATTTGGAGGTAGTATTATTTGTAAAGAGTAGGTATCCACTAAGAAAGGGTTTTTCGAAATTCCACCCTAATGAGGGTGAAATGGGGGGTTAAATTTTCTGTGAAACTTTTTATTCTCTGGGTGAATTGATTCGAAAATTGGTACACATACTCTTAAATTAAAATCATGAGACACGTGTATCACAGTTTTTCCAAAATCATCCTCCAACAGAGTCAAATAGAGCTTCGAAAATCCTACTGGGTGATATATCAACGCACATCCCATACCGCTGGACTTAGAGACTTGAAATTTTTCACATAGAAGATACCTTATACAGTGTAGGCATACACTAACGAAGGATTTTTGGAAAATGCCCCGTAGGTGGCCCCTTAGGGGGTAAAAAGGAGAGATTACGTTTGTTAGAATAATTTTATTTCTTGAGTTAATAAACTTGAAACTTGGCATGAATACATTCTTAAATGAATAATAAAGTTTGTCACTATTTAGATTTTAAAAACTACCCGTCAAAGGGATTTTAGGGGTTGCTGAAGTTTGTATGGAAGAATTTTAACGCGCTGTCCGGTCACCTCGAATAAGAGTATCAATATTTTTGACAAAAAATAAAAACAAGTTTTTGACTTTTTCGAAAATCGACCAGCAAAAGAGGGTAATTAAGTTTTTGGGGAGGATTTCACTGCGTATCTGGATTCAATCAAAGTAATCTAAGCATTAAATAAATGACGAAAAACATGATTGAAGATTTTTTATTTAAATCAACCCTTTTCGGGGTGAAAGGGAGGAACAGTTCATATGAAAATTATTTTTTTCTTTTGATCAATAAATTATAATAATAAGTCCTAATAATAATGTAATATACATCCTTACATACTTGTTATAAAACCAAGTCCGCCTGCCGCGTCTGTATGTCTATGTGAATGCGATAAACTCAAAAACTACCGAAAGGATTTTCAAACGATTTTCAGCAATGGCCGAAGTGATTCATGAGAAAGGTTTAAGTGCATAATTCATTAAGGTTTTGTTTGTGTAAATTGACTGAAATATGACGATTATTGTAGAAGATATCGGAAAAAATCATGCCGACTGACTGGGAGCTTTACTGGCGTGCGTCGCGTAAACCGTAAGAGAAATATTAAATTAATGTTCTAAAGGATTGTACATCTTAAAAAGATCAACCATAAACATCCGCAATAGCATGTGTCATTATTCTAAGGATGACCCACAGTAACCATTTTTATCTTTCAGAATTTGATATAAAATTTTATTATTTGGATTAATACAATAAAATATGTTATTTAAATTGGGCATTCAATTTAGATTGACATCATATCATATAATTTAATACTTTAAAAGTTATCACAGTTTTAAAATTACGCGTAAAAAAATTATTATGGTTGACGGCGGCGCAGCGCTAGGACAGGAGTCAATGACCTTTTCGTCGGCTATTAGTATACGCTGATAGTTAATCTATACAATTCTCTATCTACGTATGTATGCGTCTGTTTTGTGCAGTGCAGCTGAGAACAGTCGTGACAATGAGATTGAATTTAGTTTGTTTGACGTTTTGTGGTGATAGTTATGTTCCCGTTGTTATACAAAGATGTTTTCTGTACAAGCTTAAGGTTAGTTTGATACTAATAATATGTACCTAATTATATGGCTATGGACGTGACTCTTTCATTGCTTATACAAGTTGTAATTTAAAAAAAAAACTGCCGTTCCCCACATTTATGTTCGCATAACTCGTCAAAATGTAGGAAACAGCAGATTTTTTTTCGCGATTTCATGTTTGGTCCCATAATAAATGTTGTTCATAAATATGAGTACAATGACCCCTTAAGAGGTTGTGCGTTATTTAAATTACACCTTGTATATTGGGCTCGTAGAACTTAATTTTGTTAAACGTTAAGCGAAGTAATAACTTTTAACCCTTGCTTTTTCCTATGAAAGGAACCCAAACAATAACACATGAATGAAAGAAACCAAATGAAGAAAGAGAAGAGAAAATTTAACTTTTAAGAAATTGTTTGTTTTTCTCTGTTTAAGACATATTATTTTAGTCTGATGATGATTTGTTGTTGTTCGCATATGAACTTAAGGATGGCTAGGTCTTTCGTCAGCTCAAAATTACGAATTTAACCCTTTATATTCAATTTCACATTACACTCCTAACAGAACACCTGTGCTGCCCGCCATTGAAATGTTTGGATAGCCATTAAACGAGAATCTTTTCGATTATCATAGCCACTTCAAGTACAGACTAGAATTTTAATTGCTGGAGCCAAGTTTCTGTCACCAACACATCTAGGATAATAAAGTCCCAACGGATGTTAGCAGTTTAGCAGCCCATAAAAATAACGATCCTACGATTCCAGAAAAAAAAAACTCGTACCTACCATTTTAAAACCTCCAGAACATTAAGATCTAAAAATAACTGGACTTACCAGACTGGTATCGTTTACTCTGTGGCAAGTTTTGTTCATGTGTGTGAACGTATTCCTAGATGTATTTTTGTTTGTTTGTGTGAATGGCATGTCGGTTATTCTTGAACTAGTTTGGTCTTTGTTAACTCTATTTATAAGCGAATGCTTTATTTTTTCGTTATATAATAAATATGTAATTATTAGCTGTCAGGATGGCCTTGGTTTTAACTGTTTCTTACTGTAAATGTTAACGGACTTGGGTTGTATTGAAGACCTATGCAATTATTTTATGATTATTACATATTTTCCATTTTAACTCTTTTTTTGTTTATGGAGTATAATAGCCATTTGAACCTGTTTTACCTGGCAATTAATAAGAAGTCTGGTAATCTGCGGATCAGGCTTCTTATGCCTGGGTCCAGAATTGATCGAATTGCCATTCAACAACTAAGCACCATTCTATCATTCGGGGCTTGGGCTTTAGGATCGAGATCATGCGAATGTTTTGCATAGCTACCTACTTTGAAGGCTCAAAGTAGGTAGGTCTCCGCCCGTAGCTGGATAAAGGTTTCTACTAATCTTTTACTTATATGTAGGCAGGCACAGCAAGATAACAAAAGTTCCCCGGCACCTGAGTAGGTACGTGTTGCCCTAGAAATAATTTCACTTGATGGAAACATGAGGAAGGTTGCGTGCGACGATGAGAATTGTTGAGGAAAGCGCATTGTTTTACAAAAATGCAGACATGCAGGTATTGAATAACAGGTTCTACCTCGTTACCGTGGTAAACAAAACATGATTAATTATGTAGGTTGTATATAAATCGATATTTGTGTGAATGCTAGTTTTTGCCCGCGGCTTCACCCGCGTTGACGTCGGATATTTTCAGAGGGGAACGTACTCTTCCGGGATAAAAGGTATCCTATGTCCTAACCCAAATCATGGACACCTGTGTGCCAAATTACATCGAAATCCGTTGTGCTGTTAAGGTGTGAAAATGTAACAGACAGACCAAGTTTCTTTCGCATTTATAATATAATAAATAAATATACATTTATAATATATTATAAATTTATAGGTATAGTTTATAGTATGTAATATAGATTTTAAGATATGTATGTTAAGATTATTGTAAGAATATATGGACTCGTAAACCTGTAATGTGGCTCTGACTCTGACTCTGAGCTCTGGCTCTGACCTTACTTCAAATAAAGTAGCATCTACTTGATAGCTAAAGTCAGACCCATTAGGCATTTTAAATTAAGCAGAGTTGGCTAGAGACATTGAAGCATTACACTGGGCCCGATGTAGCTGGTAAATAGGTGATCCCATGATAGGTAGACTCGTATCGTACCTAACTCGTACGGAAAAATTTGTGCATTTTTTTTTCAAACAGCTTAAGGGGGACGCGCTAAGGTAGCCCGCGAAATGCAAATTTTCTTACGATTTTTGTAATTAGCAGCTCAGTTTTGCATAGCTACCTACTTTGAAGGCTCAAAGTAGGTAGGTCTCCGCCCGTAGCTGGATAAAGGTTTCTACTAATCTTTTACTTATATGTAGGCAGGCACAGCAAGATAACAAAAGTTCCCCGGCACCTGAGTAGGTACGTGTTGCCCTAGAAATAATTTCACTTGATGGAAACATGAGGAAGGTTGCGTGCGACGATGAGAATTGTTGAGGAAAGCGCATTGTTTTACAAAAATGCAGACATGCAGGTATTGAATAACAGGTTCTACCTCGTTACCGTGGTAAACAAAACATGATTAATTATGTAGGTTGTATATAAATCGATATTTGTGTGAATGCTAGTTTTTGCCCGCGGCTTCACCCGCGTTGACGTCGGATATTTTCAGAGGGGAACGTACTCTTCCGGGATAAAAGGTATCCTATGTCCTAACCCAAATCATGGACACCTGTGTGCCAAATTACATCGAAATCCGTTGTGCTGTTAAGGTGTGAAAATGTAACAGACAGACCAAGTTTCTTTCGCATTTATAATATAATAAATAAATATACATTTATAATATATTATAAATTTATAGGTATAGTTTATAGTATGTAATATAGATTTTAAGATATGTATGTTAAGATTATTGTAAGAATATATGGACTCGTAAACCTGTAATGTGGCTCTGACTCTGACTCTGAGCTCTGGCTCTGACCTTACTTCAAATAAAGTAGCATCTACTTGATAGCTAAAGTCAGACCCATTAGGCATTTTAAATTAAGCAGAGTTGGCTAGAGACATTGAAGCATTACACTGGGCCCGATGTAGCTGGTAAATAGGTGATCCCATGATAGGTAGACTCGTATCGTACCTAACTCGTACGGAAAAATTTGTGCATTTTTTTTTCAAACAGCTTAAGGGGGACGCGCTAAGGTAGCCCGCGAAATGCAAATTTTCTTACGATTTTTGTAATTAGCAGCTCAGTTTCTGGGTGTAATTTGATTAAAGTATGATTCGCGACCGTAAGAAAGATGTATTTACAGAAATGTAATCATCAGAATCAGTAATACAACTCCTTAAGTTAGTATAATCCTCAAATGTCAAGATTTCTTGAAATAAATGATAAATGATTTTATTTCTGTAAGTAGGTTTATACAAACACTTTTACAGGTCAAACATTTTTTTTTAAACTAGATGAGGCCGGCGTTTCCTATCTGACTACTCTGAGAAGAAAGGCCGACAAACAAACTCAGAGGTCTCTTTTAAAGTCCAGACATAATCTTGGTCAGATCATGTGAAAACCATGTAGGTTGGTGTCTGAAATGGTCTTTTGAGGAAAGAACCACACAGATTGAGTGGACCTGTGCAGTCAGTTCAAGCATCTGTCAGTAATCGTACAGCTCAACATAAAAGTTATAGTCATTCAATAGGATTAATGATTATAATTCTATAAATACATATTTGTTACGGTCGCGAATCATACTTTAATCAATATACAACCTAATACTGACCTGCAAAATGCAAGAAACGTAAGAAAATTTCCTCAAACCACCCCCCTCCCACCCCCCCCCCTCCCATCTCCTCCCTCTCCCCCCCCCCCCCCTCTAACCTCTCTCTCTTGAATTTGTATATAATATAGGTATATATTATAGTAAATATGTATGTATGTGTATTATAAGTTTATGACTTTTTTATGTACAAATTGTTCCATTTCTAACAGAGCACCTGCCATCTAATCTCTTCACCACCCTTGGTTGACTGGTAGAGAATGCCTAAGGCATTAAGTCCGCCTTTGTACTTTTTTAAGTGTGAAAAGTTTAAATAAATAAATAAATAATAAATAAAATTTGAATTTCGCGGACTACCCTGGCGCATTCACCATACGGATAATATTTAACATCAACGGGTACCTAATTATCACTGATACTTTGGGCTTCATGATTCAATCAATCTACCTGCCTTTTCCCCAACTATGTTGGGGTCGGCTTCCAGTCTAACCGGATACATCTCGATACCAGTACCAATTTTTTGTAGCGACTGTCTATCTGACCTCCACAACCCAGTTACTGGGTAACATGTCCCCACGGTATAGTATTTTTATCTCATGAAGCGACGCGCACTTCACTTGTGGTTACCAAGTGTACAAACACGCTGTGAATGTGTGTGTAAGCGCAGGAGCTCTCGGTACCGTCCGAAACAATGGCGAAAACGGAAGAGTGTGCGTGTGCGTGTTATGTGCTGACGCTACTCGTCTTCACGCACACATTCACAGCGTGTTTGTACACTTGGTTAACGCAATTACAGCGCGTGTCGCTTCGTGAGATAAAAATACCTCTCTATGACTGGTTGTCAGACTTTTGGGCTTCTGACCACCCGTAACGACTGTCAAAGATTTATGAAATGACAGCTGGATCTAACAGCTTAAAGCTCCCGCAGATATGTGCAACGCGACGGTGCGACGCAATTCTGGTAGAACAATTTCCATGAAGTTTTCGTAGAAATGGTTCTACTAGAGTCGCGTCGAGCCTTTAACGTGCTTTGGACGTCATGATTATTTCACCATAAGCAAGTAATCCTCATCTGGACAAGTATCGGGTTAAACAAAAGAGATTACTTTTACCATTGCAGGTTGAGGAAAATGTCAGCACTGTTTAACCTTGTGATAATATCTAAAGTACCTACACTTTATAGCTTTACCCACTGACAAGTGCCGATCTGTTAATTTCATTGCAGTAAACGATAATGGTCTTTATTTGCAATATCATTGAGAAATAACCACCGTTATCGTAAACTTCATGAGTAAGTATAAGTAGGTCCCTACATTATTTTTTTTTTTTTTAAATGAACATTCAGATCGTAATACATCCCCATTAAGGTAATGGGTAATCAATACAACAATATTGTAAAAGAGAAAACAGGTAGGGTAGGGTATACCTCTCGAGCGCCGTAACACAAAATATTAAAAAAAACTCATTAAATCAAAAGTAAACAAACCTGTCTACGGAGTGTAAAAGAAAATGGCTACAAAATTAATTAGTAGTACTGTGCTTACTTTACATAAAAAGTTAAACAAAAAATTAAATGTCGTCACAATAAATTGAATGGGTTCTCGCAATCAATGATTGCTATAAAAATTAAACAAAATAAAATAAAAATATTTATGTAACATGCAAGACAATTACGATTGAAATATTTTAATTTTATTGTTCATAATGTTTTATGAACGCGTGGAAATGGGTTTTGAGTTTTAAATAAAGCAACGCGTCATTTATCTACAGCTGATCAGCATCGTGCATCGCCTTCATAAACTACAAGCAGATCTATTTTTATACACACAAATAGTGTTCTAAACTGCTAAGCAGTTTAATTACGAAGAATGATAGTAAGGTACCAAAATAATTACATTAGTTGCCTACCTAAATGTTGAAATCTGGTGCGAAGATTCCAAAAATTGCAACACCTGGTGGATACAGCAATAGCTAATAAACCACAAACGTTGCTTGTAAACCTATCTATCTACCGACAATATTAAAACATCACATTAATTATCTACTTTGAATTTAACAATAACCACGGCTCGCATTTACGCCAAGTGGATGACGAATCGTTTAAATCCTTTAATCATAATTAGATTTGAGATTTTTCAGCTCATTTAACTACGGTGAAGCCATGAGCGATAACAACGGAGTTTATCAAATTCCAACAAAATCCATAAAAGAATGTACTTGAAAAAATAAGAATATATATGCAGCAATACGAACGCGTCCGTTTAATGTGTCAGACTTGACAGCTTTGCATTATGTGACAGTGACAACAACTGTCAGAGAATTTTGTGATAAGTTTCAAACTGTTTTATTTCGCTTATTCATTTTAAATAACCCATAATCGCTACGAACAACGTAACAAGGTTTAAAATGGAAAGAAATACACGCAACAAAAACATTAGTATCGATCATCAACGTCAAGTTGTAATGAAAACAAGAATGTTTCGCCTTTCGTCATTCGACCTCTTATCAACGAATTTTAATCAAAGCACAACAAATTACAATTGTAGATAAGACGTATTACCTAATTTATTTATCGTTTCTACTGGGGGTGCTACGCACGTCGTCATAAACGTTAAAATGGCCAGTTTAGTGACGAAAAAGAGCGGTTTGTTTGTGAAATTAGTTAAAAATGTGAATGATTGTACAAAGAGACTTTCTTCTCATTTTATTTACTATCCTGACAATGAGAAACCCGTGGAAGGTAAGGCATTATTCGTGTACAATAGCAATATTTAATGCAAAAAGTATCATCACCTAGTAGATTTACAAAAGTTGTCTTATACTACCAAGGTATCAACAGAAACATTTAAAAGTTATTTTCTATCCGAAATAGTGAAATAAAATCCCTTCTGGGTACTTAATGATCAAAATTAATTGCAATTTAAATAAATTACTCACATTTTATTGGTTAGTGTTATTATTACCATTGCATAGCAACAAGATAAAGATATATATTATTATATAAGATAGCAGTGATTGAAAACTCAGTAGGTATCAGCAATGTGTTGACATTATTTTATAACCCTATAAAAATAAATACATATAATGCTATAAAATAAAATAAGTCACTTATGTAGTGCACTCATATCTCTCAATATGCAAAATGTTTTAATTGTTCTACTTAATTATTTAATTTGTTTTTACCCCTGTGCCTGTTATTGTATGTGTTGTTACATCCTTCATCGGTATAGCCACTTTCCCTCGTTAACCATCATTCCCATAATGTTTCAGAAATTTTTGCAGCATAATTTATGCTTGCTAACTAATATCACAATAAACTTAAGAGCACCCAATCTCTATAAATTAATTAACACAGCTGTAAGTTAAAGACATTTTAAAATATAAAAAGTAGTGAAATGAAATGAAATAGTTTATACTGTAAATAGGATATCGGAATCACTTTTATGCATCATTAAAAAATAAAAATTGCTAGATGGAGTCGACATTTCCTGACTATCCCTGAGAAGAAATGGCGAAACAAACTCAAGGATCAAAGTTTCTTTTAAAGTCCAGACATAATCTTGGTCAAATCATGTTAGGAACATGTAGATCCGTGTCTGAAATGGTCTTTTGAGAAAAGAATCACACAAATTTGAGTAGGCCACCGGTATCAAGAACAGGCCCAAGCTATCGGCGGTCAGGACTCCAGAGAGAACTTCCTAATAATATGAGCTGTGTCCAAAATTACCGTTTTCTGAATTAAACCCTTGATCCCTATCAGTGGCGTAGCTGCAATCATCATTAGAGGGAAGCTTAAGAAAAAATTGTTCAGTTCTCATAAACTCAGACAAAAAACTTTTAAACGGTTTTTTATCTTATGATGTATTAAACTGGTACCAAATATAATTGTGTAATGTGTTCTGATACACAGTCACACACACAGGTGTACCATATTATTTGGCAATAGTAGACATTAAGAAGAGTGGTTGTTCCAAAGGGAAGCCAATAGGAATCGGGTTGTATGAAGGCTTCGCCCCTGATCCCTATTATTATTATAATTAAAATGTGGGTTACCAATTTTTCAGGAGAGACCACCAAGATGAACATGATGCAGGCCATCAACAATGCGATGGACCTCACACTCAAGACCGACCCAACAGCTGTACTATTTGGTGAAGATGTGGGTTTCGGGGGCGTGTTCAGATGTGCACTAGGGTTACAAGTAAGTACTTGAGTTTTGTTGTTGAATGTGTTATATCTAAGAATTCTTACAACTTTAACATTACAGTGTACTGGTGGGCAAAGATCTCCCAGATAAAGTTCACCAATGTGTTGTGGCCAGGTGAACACTACCATCCAAGATGTCAAGCCAGTGTTTCTTAGACCTGATGATGAAACCATTCTTCAGGCACCCTCTGTAAAGCAACCCATCTGTCCTGATTCATTCAAAAAATGTATTTAGATAAATCAATTATTCATTCATTTTTTAATTGTTTTTGTTTAATTGGCTTGTGGCTAAATGATAACAGCCGCACGGGTCGATCGAAGGTTAAGCTACGCTTGCCGCGGTCGAATCGTGGATGGGTGACCATCCATTACATATCGAGACCCCTTCGTGCCTCGGAAGCACGTTAAGCCGTTAGTCCCGGTTGTCATACGTTGACAGTCGTTACGGTTAGTCAGAAACCCGAAAGTCTGTGTTACTTAGTAACTGGGTCATGGAGGTCAGATAGGCAGTCGCTCCATGTAAAATAGTGGTATTCAGCTACATCCGGTTAGACTGTGGAAGCCAACCAGAACGCTTTTATTTTGTGGTCTCACAAGTTAGTGCGAATGGCCAGTTGAGTGTTGTCCCGTAAGATTTAGATATCGAATTATGGGATGAGGCATAATATTCTGTAATCGAAATATAAATATTTAAAAAAAAATGTAAATAGGTACTAGGTACATTCTTTAAATAGCTGGTGTTTGTACTCATCAGAAAAACGGAAATCTTGATGATGACGAAACGTGATGTCTACAAATGCTTATAACTGTCGACCGCTAATTAAATGCCAATAAAAAGCAACAATGCACTACATTGCTTCTCCCATATTGGGGAAAATGCTAGGCAGATTGATTGTTTAATTGTTAATATGATTTCATTAAACAAATGGGGTTTTGCAATAATGCTATGAATGTAGTCCCCATTACTCATTTTGACACAACTGACACAATTTTTTTCATGTGATTCCAGGAGAAATACGGCAAGGACCGCGTGTTCAACACACCACTTTGCGAGCAAGGCATCGCGGGTTTCGGCATTGGACTGGCCACAGCCGGCGCCACGGCTATAGCTGAAATACAGTTTGCTGACTACATATTCCCAGCATTTGATCAGGTTTGTGACTCTGACCTGGGGCCTATGCAATAAAACTGACAGGCGACAGTCCGACAATTTTACAAGTCCTTTCATATATTTTCTGGTTTATTAAACAGCACCTGTCGTGAAAATGTGTAAATTTTGACATTTTTTGACAAATATGTTCTTAGTTTTATGTAAGTACTATATCAAATAGGGCCCAGAAAAAGATTTGAAGTTTTTATTTTCAAGTACATATATGAAATTATTCGATTGGTTCCGGTTCTGAATGTGTTCATCACACACAGATGCTTGTAACTGAAAACAATCATTTGTTTTTTTTTTAGTTTGAATATGAAAGTATCACACCACACATGACATAAATAAGCAGAAACTACAAAATCGGCTCTTTTTCCTTATTTTACTCTACTGCATTAGGAAAGCAACCTAAAGGCTTGTGGCTAAATAATAACAGCCGCACGGATCGATCGAAGGTTAAGCTACGCTTGCCGCGGACGGTTCGTGGATGGGTCACCATCCATTACATGTCGAAACCCCTTTGTCGTTCCCCCCTTCACGTTAAGCCCGCTGTCATTCATAGATCTTTGACAGTCGTTACGGGTAGTCAGATGCCCAAGTCTGACAACCAGTCTTACCAAGAGGTATCATGTTACCCAGTAACTGGGTTGGTGAAGGTCAGATAGGCAGTCGATCCATGTAAAATATTGGTGTTAAGCTTCATCCGCTTAGACTGAAAGCCGATCTTAACATAGTTGGGAAAGAGCTAGGCAGATTGATTGTATTAGGAAAACCTATAAGTATAATATTTTACAACAAAAAAAACACCTATAAGTATTATTTATTAAGTACTAGCTGTACCCCATGACTTCGTTCGCGTGGAAGACGTAAGATACACAATATACTAAAATTACAGCCGCATTTTAATAAAACTCCCTCGTCCCCCGACCCGCCGCGTTGCATCGCCCGTCCGCGCTATTACTTCAATTTCGCTTAGCGTTTTTCTTATTTTTTTTTACGCGGAACCCTAATTCTTTTTCTAAAATTAAAGTAGCATAGGATACTCCTTATAATATCAGCTATCTGCCAGTGAAAGTGCCGTCAAAATCGGTTCAGGCGTTTCGGACATCAGCTGGAACAAACAAACAGACAGACAAAAATTTTAAAAATTGTTTTTAAGCACCGTATATACTTTCATAGGCGTTTAGTAAAAAGCTGTTATTTTGACATTATAAACAAACACTTCAATTTTATTTATTTGTATAGATTTTTGAGAATCTTTAGAATACAATTATTATTTTTAATTCACTCGCGCGAAGTTGGGGATAACGGCTAGTTTATTAAAGTCATACGTACAGAAAATGAACACACGATTGCATGTGTTTATGTGTCACTGTCGACGAAAACAATTGAATGCTTGTATACATCATGTGAACAACATGTGCGCGTGTTGGAGTGATTGTAATAATACTAGGAAATGACTAAATGTTGTTGTTTTATACTTTGACGTCATAGTTTACTATTTGTAAACAACTTTGTAGTGGCGCAGCGTTCATACAACCTGATTCCTATCGGCTTCCCTTCGGAACAACCACTATTCCTAATGTCTACTATTGCCAAATAATGTGTGTAACTGTAGTTGACATCGCATTATATTTAAATACCAGTTTAATACATCATAAGATTAAAAACCTATAGGTTTTTGTCTGAGTTTATGAGAACTGAACAATGTTTTCTTCGGCTTCCCTCTAATGATAATTGTAGTTGCGCCACTGCTACATGGTCTTCACATAATCTGACCAAGATCACACCATCCTGCCAAGTAATCCGCATAAGAGTAAACACATAACAAAAATGCCTAAAGGTTTTTTTGTATAAACAAAGATTCTGCAGTATGGCATCGTAGGTAACTGGGGAAGCCGAACTACAGCGAGTTGTGACAGAGACTTAAATAGAAAAGTATGTAGGCGAGAACGAGATAGAATTAATGATTGTTCTTTTTCGTGTTTGTGATTTTCTTTGCGTCATGTTTACCGCAAATAAATGTATTTTCTTACTTTTCATTTTCTTTGTTCTTTGTTAAAATGATGATTTCTTGACACATAAATTCACGTGTATTTTGTTTTCACCTGCTCTTTTGCTTTTATTCGCTAGAACATTAGAATATTTTTGTAATACATGTATTTCAGAAATAAAACTGTAAATATAACATCACGCCTTGTTTCCCCGAAGGGTTAGGCAGAGGTGTACCTATAGTACACCCACATTTCGCCAGTTATGTTTAAGTCCCATGTAATAGGGGGCGAGCCTACTGAATCGAACTTAGGACCTCATGCCCAGCAGTAGCGCTTGCGACCACTAGACCAACGAGGCAGGCAAAAAAAAAAATGTAATCGGTAATTTTATAATTTCTGTAAAAAATGGATAAAATATTCTGTTTGTGTTGTGATAGTGTCTAGTTGGTTATGTTTATTATGTATCCATAAAAATTACAGATATAAATGTAGAAATTTTATATAGGGTGACACAATGGGCTCTTATAATATGTAAAAGCGGTATTTTAAAGACAACCTTAGGATGGATTAAAGGGAGAAGACAATACTGCATGTAGTTTGTGATGTTCACGGTACCATCAAAATCTAACTAACATTGTGTTTTTAAAATTCTGAACTTTTGTTGCCTACAAACTCAAAATATTTTAGTTCACATAAATAAATAAATAAAACATTCGTTTCAGGCTACAAAGGCCCGTTATGATGGGCTTTTGTAGCCTGAAACCTTACAAACTAATATAAGCCTACATGGGCACTTATGAAACGTCAGAAGCTAGGTGCACGGTTCCAATTGGTCGTTTCCTATGGAGAAGAACCGGGACGAAACTCTACAGTTACTCTTTTAAAAATATTTGGTTTTTACAGTATTTTCAAATAACAAAGTTAATAGGTATGGGAGGACAGTGTAGGCCTTTCAACAAGTACCAGGTACTTAACAAAATAACAAATAGTCAACAAATCTACAGTCTACTAGGCTTACAACGTTCTCACATTCAGAAAATAGAAAAGGATCTTTATAAAAGATAAATCTATACAAATAAATAAAATTGAAGTGTCTGTAATGTCAAAATAAAAGCATTTTATACTAAATGTACACAATGACAGTATATACGATACTTCTAACGAAAAAGCAATTTTAAAATTTTTGTCTGTCTGTCTGTTTGTTCCGGCTAATCTTCGAAACGGCTGGACTGTTTTTGATGGGATTTTCACTGGCAGATAGCTGATATTGTAAGGAGTAACTTAGGGAACTTCTATTTTAGAAAAATGATTAGGGTTCCGCGCAAAAAAATTAAAACCCATGAAATTGTTAACAAAATCCGATTCAAATAGGGAAGTATTGACATCCACGCGGGCGAAACTGCGGGCAACAGCTTGTAAAAGAATAAAAATAAAGACCTATTTAAACCAAATGACAAAACTGCCAACTACAGTAACAAATCTGAATAAATAGTCCACAAAAGCCATTAACAACGAGTTGAAATTAGAATGTCATGTGCGTGTACCAAACTGTTATCTGCCCCTAGTCATGAAAGAAGACTTTTGGCCGCAGGACGTGGTGTTCCGTCGCTTCCGCGGACAAGTTCCACAGGACAGCACAAAGTCAATCTAGTGCTAAGTGAAGTGCTACTAACATAGTCTTAAACCTTATTTATTGACACAAGTTTTTGATCATAAAAGTATGTAGGTATGTATGTTTAGGTTAAGGTATTTTTCTATGGGCCTGTATCGCCTGAAATAAATGGAATTATTATATTATATATATTATTATTATTATATAATGTGAAATAATGAGAGGATTAGAAAGAAAGAAAGAAAATTCGTTTATTGGCATTACAAGAAAAAAAATACCTTAAAACTATAAAAAAAAACAGAAAACAATGCTTATAATGCCAAAGGGCCTCAGCTCAGCGTAATGTCAAATGATAACACAAGGTGTAGGTACCACCTGACGCTGATTTTCAGCTGCAGCCCACGAGATTAATTGATTACCTATGTCGAGGAAGAATGTAAAAAATTATTTAAATCGTGTGTCCGATGGGATTGTCCAACAGCAAAAATGACGAACTGCCACACAAACTTGCATCTCTTAACACCTTCAGACGAATTAATTCTAAAATCCTTCCTTAGTGCTGCTCACCATCATTACATCAGGAACTCTTGTACAAAATTGTAAGCTTCTGGCGCCAACAGTTTATTCTGTGCATTGTCTGTCAGTGAATAAATTTGAGATTTATATTAAATCGACGATAATAATTGTTCTGAACTTCCAGATAATAAACGAAGCAGCGAAGGCGCGGTACCGCTCGGGCGGGCAGTTCGACTGCGGCGCGCTCACCATCCGCACGCCGTGCAGCGCGGTGGGCCACGGCGGCCTGTACCACTCGCAGAGCCCGGAAGCCTTCTTCGCGCACGTGCCGGGCCTGAGGGTGAGCTCCTTACTGTACTACCGGGTGTGATGATACAGCTTGGTCTTACTCTAGCGCGAGTAGATCGATTGTCTGATTTATCAACGTACTTAGCAAAACAAAACATAATCAACGCCTGTACTGCCAAAGTAGGTATGCAGAGGAGTACATTTCACTCATTAGGATGCTTCCATAAAGAAACAGGTTTCCGGTACAGGATAAATAAGGTAGTCGGCACCGACAAGTATCAACTTGTTTATTTATAAGTGAGCACATAAGATAACATGGGAATATTATACCTGCACCGATTGGTACCGACCCTCACAGACTCGCCTGTACCGGAATCCTCTTTCTTTATGTAAGCACCCTTACGAGATAGAGCGGGTGTTATCTGTAATTTGGCGTGAAATGTAACTCGAATTCTGCATGTGGAGAGCACTAAGCGCGCATAAACGTTCGTAGCGACGCTCGCGCATATGCACCGGGTGTTGGTTTTTACGCGAGTACAGAGGAATTTCTTTTTTCTTGCATCATTCTTGTAAAGGGACGGAGGGCGCATTTTTTATGACTTCGACCACCAAAGATCATACAAACAATTGACCGTAAATTGTTAAGAAGCCCTTTTAAAATGGCTGATGCCCAAAGTGTGCAAGTTCATTAAAAACATGTAAGTACGAACGTATAATCATATGTTCCAGGTGGTAGTACCCCGCGGCCCAATCACAGCCAAAGGCTTACTTCTGGCGTGCATCAGGGAGAGGGATCCCTGCCTGTTCCTGGAGCCCAAGATCTTGTACCGTTCAGCCAGTGAGGAGGTTCCTGTGGAAGACTATACCCTGCCGCTTGGGAAGGCACAGGTTTTAAGAGAAGGTAGATATTTGAAGGTTTATTTAGAGCTCACATAACGCCTGTAGTCCCCGAAGGGTTAGGTAGAGGTGTACTTACAGTACTTCCACGTTTCGCCAGTTATGTTTAAGTCCCATGTAATGGGGGCGAGACTATTGCCATCTACCAGGCACAAATCCAGACTCCGGGCAGCTACTGAGAAATTCCAGATGGAAAAACCCAATAACACTGCCCGACCCGGAAATCGAACCGAGGACCTCGTGCTCAGGAGTAGGACTTGCGACTACTAGACCAACGAGGCTATCTTTAGAGCTTAGTTCTGCCAAAACGAACCAACCCACATCAAAGACTCTCATTTTCCGAAGTAACTGTACTCATTCAACCAATCTCAATATCAATAAAAATCAATCAATATCAATATGTTAAATCAATATAATAATAATCGTCGGTTGGTGTCACATTTCCATTGAAAGAGTTTAACGGGCCTCTGCGAGTTGGCTTCGGCCCCTCATATGCCTTCCAAAGGTCCGGGAACCTAGGGTCCCGAGAAATATCAAATATTAATATGTTCAATGTGCTGTTATGTTGTGTGAGGAGCTCGTGGCTAAGTAATAACAGCCGCACGGGTCGATCCATCAGGTTAAGCTACGCTTGCCGGGGTTGGTCTGTGGATGGGTGACCATCTTTACATACCGAGACTCCTCCGTGCCTCGGAAAGCACGTTAAGCCGTTGGTCCCGGCTGTCATTCGTGGATCTTTGACAGTCGTTACGGGTCGTCAGAAGCCCAAAAAGTCTGACAACCAGTCTTACCAAGGAAGTATCGTATTACCCAGTTATTGGGTTGTGGAGGTCAGATAGGCAGTCGCTCCATGTAAAATACTGGTATTCAGCTGCATCCGGTTAGACTGGAAGCCGACCCCAACATAGTTGGGAAAAGGCTAGGCAGATTGATTGTGCTGTTATGTTGTGTTTTCAATGTCAATATGTTATCTTTGATGTACCTTGTGCTTTAATGTTAATTTTCGGTGTGACTTGGCTATCGCATTATGTTAAGACCTGTAATGATAGTTTTAATGCATGTAAATAAATAAATAAATATTTTCGTATAGTTAATTCTGGTTAATTTTAAATCTGTCCTAAGCATAAAGTTTATTGGATTCGTTTTTTTTATATACACCGAATTATCGAAAGATTACGGGTTGGATCGTTTTGGCAGAACTAAGCCCATTTTATAAAGGTGGATTAAAATTTGAGTGGTTTAAGTTTTGCCTTGCTGGCTTTTTCTTTGGTCCAGATTTTAGTATTAAGGTTGGAATGGGTTACCAGTTTAGGTCTCTTAGGTCTTGCCTAAAGCCCGAAGCTGGATCGAGTCTAGATTTAGTAGACTCTTAAAAAAAATCCCTATAGCCTAAAATACATTGTCCCAATGCGAATATTGAAATGACAACCTAGCAAAGACACTGTAATGTCATTTACTCAATATCACCAAGTACCACCTTTCATCATCAAGCTGTGAGGAAATCGGTTATCTTGGTATCATGTGATGCGGAGGAATGAGGAAAATGTCGTGAGGAAGGTTTTGAGTATGAATGTGGAAGGCTATACGATTAGGGGAAGACCAAAGAAACGATGGATGGATTGTGTGAAAGAGGATATGGCTAGAAAGGGAGTGACTACCGAGATGACGACTAATAGAGAAGTATGGAAGAAAGAGACATGTCGCGCCAACTAGTAATGTTATATTGGGATACGGACACGGCAGTGGCGCAGATACAATCATCATTAGAGGGAAGCCGAAGAAAAAATTGTTCAGTTCTCATAAACTGAGACAAAAAACTGTAGGTTTTTAATCTTATGTTCTGGCGGCATCGACACAATGGAACGCGTCACACTGACGTCACGCAAAATCCTGCATCGCGAAATCAGAGTTTACCGCGCGACTAGCATATATACAACATCCCGACATCAACCGTCGGACAGTAGCCCACCAGACACAACACCCGTCTGGTCGGAGGATCCTCCCTTTTCTATGGAGGATGAGTGAACTTTACACCCTGTTCCTCATGCCTCTATAATGTATTAAACTGGTATTAAATATAATTGTGTAATGTGTTGCAATACACAGTTACACACACAGATGTACCATATTATTTGGCAATAGTAGAAAAGTGGTTGTTCCGAAGGGAAGCCGATAGGAATCGGGTTGTATGAAGGCTTCGCCCCTGGGACACGGACAGGGGGAGATGATGATGCTCACCCTCCATCTTGCGCCGCGTGCTGTCACCTGCATACGTGTAGGCTGCGTCAGCGAAAAGTATTAGCGTTGCTGGGTACTGGGCCAAACAAAAAGAATTACTTTCCAAACAATATTTGCCATCGACACATTAACGGCCGGACCCAATAACCTATTTACAGTAATAGACAGATCGCTATTGATGGTAGACAGTATAATCCCACCAAAAACATTTCATGTAAAATGTTGCCAAGACGACCACATAAGGTTTGCCCTGTGAAAAAGATATCAGATCTCATGTAGAGCCAAGCTTCTGAATCTACACGGCCTAACTCTACCGACCCTAACTTCACAAATTCTACATATCAGTAAAAATGTATGGCTTCGCCGTTTCGCTACCGTCGTGGAGGTGATGCGAATATTTAGTTTCTGAAGTAAGTAACGAAACAGCCAAGCCATACATTTTTACTGATATGTAGAATTTGTGAAGTTAGGGTCGGTAGAGTTAGGCCGTGTAGATTCAGAAGCTTGGCTCTACATGAGATCTGATATCTTTTTCACAGGGCTAACCTTATGTGGTCGTCTTGGCAACATTTTACATGAAATGTTTTTGATGGGATTTCAGTTCTTTTTGTAAGTTGCTAGGCAGTCTTTTTAGTGTTCATTTTTTTCTTCTTTTTTTGGGGTGTATTTCTTGCACATCAGCAGTGCCGGTTTTCATAGCCCATTCTCTGTCTTTGCCTTTTTTCTTTGATGGTTTTAAATACTGAACTTTGTTTACATACCAAATTTCGGCTTTCTAGCACTTCAGGAAGTACCCTAACATTTTGAAGTCTCATACAAACTTCCACCCTCTACGCCCCCATTTTAGGGGATGGGGGGCGAAAGTTATAAGTTTATGAATTTTTTTGTTGGTTGTATACTAAACTTAGATTACATACCAAATTTCAGCTTTCTAGCACTTCAGGAAGTAGCCAAACATTTTGATGATCATCAGTGTGTCAGTGTGTCAGTGAGTGTGTCAGTGACGAAATCGGTGTATTTTAGATATCAATAAAATCTAAAGTATTCGAGCTATTCAATTGAGACTTTGTATGTTTAATTAATCTATCATTGACATCATATCCTGAGAATATGAACTATCTGGTACATCGGAAACCAACTCTATGAGGGTTCAAAAAAACGACGAAACACTTCGAGAAAAGGTAGGTAGTGCCCTTGCGCTTCGCTTGGCTCGTCTTGGCGGGGGCACTGCTGTGCCCCCAGATTCTATCTGTCCTTTTATAAGGCCGGTAAGATTTCATAATATCTTATAGATTATTGGGTCGTTAAATCCATAGATAGATAGGTTTTCTATCTCCAGTATGCCAAAACTGGTGGTTATTGGGTTCGGCCGTTAGAAGACAAAGTACTTAATACTCAAAAAATCTCTTTTCTACAGGTGATGCAGCGACACTAATAGGCTGGGGCACACAGATCCACGTGTTGTTAGAAGTAGCACAAATGGCAGAAGAGAAGCTAGGAGTCAAGTGTGACGTCATCGACCTGCAGTCCATCCTGCCCTGGGATGAGGATACTGTTTGTAATGTAAGTAGTCTAATGTTTATAATAGGCTGGGGCACACAGTTCCACGTGTTGTTAGAAGTACCACAAATGGCAGTTGAGAAACTAGGTGTCCATTATAGCCCTGAGGTGAGGATACTGGTGACTCTTTTTTTTTTTGTTTGGAAAATTTTTAAGACTATATCTATTCAACAAATACATTTCATTATTGCCATTAAAACCTTAATTATTAGATATTTTTGCTTAGCACGTCCCCGGAACGCAGAAAAAGTAGATCATTCTTATGTTTCTATTAAGCAAACAAGTCTTCAAATAGGACGGTTCTTTATCTTTCTTATAAATATCATGTTTTGTTCCAGTCCGTAAAGAAAACCGGTCGCTGTCTGATTGCTCACGAAGCGCCTCTGACGTCAGGGTTTGGTGCTGAACTGGCCGCTACTATTCAGGTATCTAACACTATCTATTATCTATATTAATATAATATTATAAAGCTGAAGAGTTTGTTTGTTTGTTTGTTTGGTTGAACGCGGTAATCTCAGGAACTTCTGGTTCGAATTGAAAAATTCTTTTAGTTTTGGATAGCTCATTTATCGAGGAAGGCTATAGTCTATATAACATCACGCTACGACCAATAGAAGCGGAGCATCAATGAAAAATGTTGCAAAAGCGGGGAAAATTATTCCTTTTGCGAGCTTCCGTTGCGTGCGCTGCGTAAACGGTTAAAGTTACGCAAAAATCATGTATGACGGAAATGTTCCTCTTAAAAAGTTCTGAAAAAAGTCCGCGATAGCATATTTATGTCTATTTTTAAGGTTAGCTCACTATAACTTTTTTAATGGTAATCAAATTTGTTATAAAATAATACATTATTTGCGAATGTGTTTTCATAAACATGGTATTAATTCTTATCCAAACAAATAGTTTCATAATCAAGGTTGATTAAGTACATGTAAATTCCATTTTAAATTATTCGAATCCGACGTTCAGTTTAGAAATTACGACGGGTATAAAAAATGCTTTAAGTAAGAAAAATACGCTTAGTCTATTAGTTACCGACACATTTTATTTTTTATTGACTGTTTGATCGCGCTAATCTCTGTCACTACCAGTCGAATTTGAAAAATTCTTTTTGCATTTTATGGTTCAATTCTTGAGGAAGGCTTTAAGGTATGTAACATTACGCTGGGACCAAAATAGATAGAAGATAGAAAAAAAATTCACGCGGACGAAGTCGCGGGCGGAAGCTAGTATGTACTAATAATAAAGCTGAAGAGTTTGTTTTTTTGTTTGTATGTTTGAACGCGCTAATCTCTGAAACTACCAGTCGGATTTAAAAAAATCTTTTTGCATTTGTTAGCCCAATTCTTGAGGAAGGCTACATGCTATTTAACATCACGCTACAACCCTTAGGAGCCGAGCAAAAGGAAAAAAAAGTTCAGAAAGAATACTAAACGCAAACGACGTTATAGCGCGGGAGGGCGAAGAAGAAGTTTTACGCGGACGAAGTCGCGGGCAGAAGCTAGTCATGGAATAAAATAAACCTAGAAACCTCCACTGATTAACATTGAACTTCCTAAAATATGGGGAGTGTCTTAAATTGATCAGCAGACTACTTGGCAGACGGATTGGTGATTGCAGATTGTTGTCTTAGCAGACGCTCATGGTTAGTTGTTGCCTTGAGAATTGCACACTTTATTTCGTCTGCGGAGTCGTTAACCAGTCCATCTTAGCTGAAGATTCACATCGAGGGTGTGGGTTCATTGCCCTCACGCTCGCCCGATGTCAGTTACCTGTAAGGCTGGAGTCTCAACGCTATTGGTTATATCTGGCTGCAGTGATTTCAGAGACCACATCATACATTTCTAAACCAGCCACCTTGACAGCGAATGCGGCCGATAACGTTTATAGGACACTTCACCTTCACTATTGCTGCCTTCATTACACCAAATCGTTTCCACTTACAGGAGGAATGCTTCCTGCACCTGGAGGCGCCCATCTCCCGCGTGACCGGCTGGGACGCGCCCTTCCCGCACGTGTTCGAGCCCTTCTACTTGCCGGACAAGTGGCGATGCTACCAGGCACTTACACAGACCCTCGAGTATTAGTTTATAAGAATATTTTATGTGATGGATTCAAATAAGTTATACTTTTATTAAATGTTTATTTTTTATTATGTTCAGGTAACAAGTATGTTTTCTTGTGAGTAGTTCGTACGGTCAATCTATCTATACAGTATGTCCGGTTTCGGAATAACAAAACTCAAAGGGGTGGTACAGACCATCAAACTGTCTCCCGGAGACCAACTTCGTAATCGCGAAAAAATTATCAGTCGTCCCATACATTTGGTCGAGTAGGTATTGAAGGTATATATAGGACGATTGATTTTTTTTTCACGATTACGATGATGGTGGTCCCCGGGAGAAAGTTGTTCAGTTTGATAGTCTGTACCACCCCTTTAAGTTTTGTTATTCCGAAACCGGACATACTGTATATTATGTATATGTCGTGGCCAGCTTAGAATTGACCTTAGAATGAAGTGTTCGGCCATTTCATGAAATGGCCAGCTATAATTGACCATATCGTTTAAATGTCAACGTTTAATGATATGTCAATCGACGTTTAGCCATATCATTAATGTAGGGTATCTGTCGTAGTCCGAATGTAGAAATGGCCCTATCGTGACGAAACCAACCTTTTTATCGACATTCCCAGCTGACCACTGGGCATAACGCAAATTATTTGGATTTCATGCCGTTAGTGGCACCCCGACCCCGGATTAGGTTAGGTTAGAACTGTGACCAACCGCGCGCGAGCCGAGCGGTGCCGCGGCAGCGGCCAGCGAGCACTACATTCAAGTTGGTCGCAGTTACCTACTTAGGAATTATTCTAGTAGGACACGACGAGGAGACACAACACCCGTCTAGTCGGAGGATCCTCCCCTTTCTATGGAGGATGAGAGAACTTTACACCCTGTTCCTCATGCCTCTATACTGGTGACCCCGAACATGAACGTCAGCGCAGCCTTCGTGCACCTACTTCAGCGTGAAGTCATCAGCATCACTTCCTCAAGCTCTCGAGCGGCGAGTCTCACAGCCAGCCAGCACTCACGGCTTCAACGGGTATCCTGACCACCAGCATGCAGTGACCGCGCATACCTGGTCATCACCCTCAGCCTCATCAGCAACCTTGGCACAGCACACTGCACTTTCAGCCGGTCCACAAGCAGAGCCCTTCAACCCTCTCCTGGTCGACGCCAGCAGTCAGCTTCAACTTAGCGCTGGACTACATCCGACTCAGTGAAGCATAACGCAGCGCTACCTAGACTCATTAGGGAATCTCCGCAGACAGTTCTGACGCACCGTGAACTATGCGACACCCGCTTCAGACTCACTGAAACCTCAACTGGCCCTGGAAAGCATCGCAAGGTACACGACTCAGCCCACTATCGACCTCTTCTTTCCGGAGAGGAGTGATGTGGCGGCATATCTACATCGCCACATGCGAATGCATCACATTGACGTCACGCAAAGTCCTGCATCGCGCAATCAGTTTACCGCGTGACTAGTATATAAAATATACAACGTCCCGACATCAACCGTCGGGCAGTTGCCCACCAGACAACACCCGTCTGGTCGGAGGATCCTCCCTTTTCTATGGAGGATGAGTGAACTTTACACCCTGTTCCTCGTGCCTCTTTTGTACTAAAGTGCGAAATCCACGCGGACGAAGTGCTAGTATTGTATACGTACGAACGACATGAACGTTTTCAACCAGTTGGTAATATTGGGAGAGTCAACGAAAACAAACAATTTACTTATCAATTTATTAAAAAATGAAAATCAATCCATAAAAATAACTAGTTATTAAGAACAGTGAGGTTAGTGAAATACTTAAGAACAAAATGTCAATTTATACGAAATTAAAACACACCTAGGTCTTATCGAGTTGTGCTGTCGCATCGACAACTTACAAATTATAAGAAAAATAAATCAAATGTGTGTATGCGTCGGATATATCCTATGAAACTTATGTCCTACTTAAGACTACCATTTTTAAACAATTTGTTCCAAAACATCAGTAAATTCAATAACAAATATAAGCCCTTGAAACTTTAACTTAAACAGTAGAAATTACATTTGAACCTTGTGATGTCGAATATTTACAACAATTCAAAAGAGCAGATTTGAAATTAGCACCTATGAGGAAAATAATCAGATCAGTGACTAATTTGTAAAAAAATTAATTGACAAGTACAAGGATTTTAAGCTTAGTACATGTTAAAATGGGCTGTGCCCCACAGCCCATTTTTGGGATATACTTTTTATAATAATAAAATATAACACAGGTACAATATATTATTACAATCATTGACGTATTCAGGCAAGACTTCGTACAAACCAAATATTTCATGACTCTTTTTTATAACATATCTTTTTATGTCACCAATTTTTAAAAAAACTAAGATGAGGTTAATGGAAACAAAATACAAATGAAAAATTATTATGCAGTACATTTATTATGAGAAATTGTTAAAAAACGAAGGCCGATTAATTTGAGAGTCAATTCACATGCAATGTT
Organism: Fissipunctia ypsillon; assembly: GCA_947568875.1. Lineage (NCBI taxonomy): Eukaryota > Metazoa > Arthropoda > Insecta > Lepidoptera > Noctuidae > Fissipunctia > Fissipunctia ypsillon. Next base: position 23,348,078 of record OX387649.1, read on the forward strand.
TACAATTACATCCACCCTATGCCATAGTCAAATCAATCCAACAGTTTCTAGACCAGAAAGAAATGCAACAAAGTAAACTTGAGCTGCAGACAACAATCCTTGAAAGTTACTCGCAATAAATAAATGAAGCTTACAGGTAAAGTTCTGAAACCTCTGTAACACACAAGTGTAACATTCCTGAAGTGCTGCTGCACTTTGTAGTCGGCAATCTAGTCGTCGCCCCACGCCCCGCGCCGCGCGTGACGCGCGAGTGCGAGGTAGGGGCCCGTGGCCGGCGAGTTCGGGAACCTCTGCATGTAGCGCTCCAGGCGCAGGTACTTCACGGTGATGAGGCGGCCCTCGTACCACCAGCCGTGCAGGCTGCGGTACACCACGCCCGCGTCCTGCGGCGACGCGCACTTCACATATACGCAGCAAGACGTCCTGTCGATGTCGATGTGCAAGATGTTGCAATGTGTGTCACATTTTTCCAAAATAGCGTCCTGAATCTTCACCCTCAATAAAGAGTTGTCGTCGTTTTTATCGAACATATGTCGTATTTTGAGGCAGGGTGTTGGAGAGACTACTAGGTTGTTGACAGAGCCTTCCTGGGTTTCGAAAGCCTGTCCTTGCCATGAGGCGCTACGCTTCGGACTGGTGGTAGGAGAAATCCATCTCCACACGCGACAGTCCTCTCCATCAACAGACTGCACCTCCATGCGCACTCTGCTCTCATTCCTCTGTATGAACTTCACAGCGGCGTCCCAGACAGACGCCATTTTCTCCCTGTTTTGCGGCGAGATGAGTGTATCCCTCACATGGTCCACAGATATGTATGGTTCTCCACTATCCTCAGTCTCTTGTGATATCACATCAATAATTTGTTCCACCATAGAGTAGATCTCTTCACTTTTCCTCTTCTGATACATCATATAATATTTGTATGCTCTTTGGAGGCCTAAGCCTAATAAAGTGAGGAGGGCAACAATAATAAGACTGGACCCAGCAGAGTATAAAGTATTGATAAATAAGCAAGAAAGAGGTGTTGATGGGTCTGCGAGGGTGATCGCAAGAGTGCCTTTAGTTCTTTGTTGGACAATCAAGTCTGTGGAGCTGATAAGAGAGTATTCTACATCCTTAGTGTAGAGGCTTTTCAGTTCGACAACATTGAGTCCCCAACGAGGATTTTTAATCAGAAGAACTTGTAAGTTATTCAGATCTGTGCGGCATTGGCTGACATCAGCAGTCTCTGCCTTAGCACTAGCAATGTCAATAATTTCTCGCTCAGTTAGATAAGGCAGAGTTCCTGGTTTGCCACATTTGTATGATGCTATCCTACTTGTCAACTCAGGATGTATGACTTTAAGAAGATCTTTAGCATAACTGACTTGTTCTTTAGGCACACAGTTGATCCCTGGTCTGTTACCTGGTATGTTTAACTGACAGATTGGTATAACACTGTTCTGATCATCCGCCACTGACGTGATGTCGTTTTTCTTAACTATATACATGAAAAATAAGCAAAAAAAAAAAAGAGCAACTAACACAACCAGAGCAAGGGACACAAGATTGTTCTTTAAAAATTTCTTGTCAGTAGCAGATTTATAATCCACTACATCAGAGCGGTTGACTCCAGTGATATAAGATCTACGTGGTAGAACAGTGCTACCATTGTTTGTGTCCCGGTCAAGGTAAGATGTGGGTTTTGGATCTGATTTGAGTGCAGATAGACGCCTAGTAAAGTTACTTAAATATGGAGATTCTACCTCGTCTATAGTAGAAGTTGACGGCTGGTAAGTACTTGTTGTATAGTTTGAGCTATAGTTAGATGTGGGTACAATAGACTGACGATCTGCCAATGAAGATGTTAATCCTAAGCGTGAGCGTATTGAATTGAGATTATCAGAGGAAGTCATGCCGGACGAATATGTAGATGAGTAGTTAGTGGGTATAATGGATGCTCGTGAGAACACTGACGTCTTTGGGGGGCTGGTGTTAGCATCGACGGAGGGTAAGGTGCTCGAGATATAGTCGCTCGACCTAGAATTGCTTCGGAAAGGACTGGACGTCTTCTTGTCGCCGTCAACGTCGCTATCAGAGCCAGTCTCGTAGTCGTCCGGGTCGTTCGCCGCGTACGTGCGTTTAATAGTGCGAGTCGTCACTGTTTCCACTTCTTCACGTGTCCTCACAGGCAGCTTTTCTTCGTCAGACTCAGACCCTTTGTCGGAGTCCCGTTTAGCGGGAGAATCTTTCTTAGGGGGCGGGCGACGTGTTTTGTTAGCTGCGGGCGGCAACATAGCCCCACCGGTCGTGGTCCGGCGGCCACGTTTCTCTTTAGCATTCGTAGTTGTGTCCAAATCGGACTCCTCGCCGCTCGAGTAACGTGCGAGGGACCGCCTTGTATCGGCTTTTTTATCGACGCTAGTTCTAGGTTTGGTTTTGTTATCTAATACTAATTTCAACTTTTTCACCAACAACTTCCTTGTGGACGCTGTAATAGGCATTATAGGGAACCCATGCTCGGCTAGTTTCGTTCGCAGCTCCGCATCTGACATTGAGTCGACTTGATCGGCCATTGTGAAGTCTGCAAGCACAATATTACAGGTTATTTACACATGCACTCACTAGAACACTGTTTATGTAACGCTGTTAGTAATAGTTCACCTTATTTTCGAGATATGCACTGAGGAATTACGTCAAATTTATAATAAAATTCACCGGCGCGTCATGTCGCACACACCGCGAAAGAACGTCGTTATTTAGTGTTGCCATAAATGTTTTTAATTTACCCGTTAAATTGTTTTTCTAACGATCACTTTTCAAAATATTGTGTAATATTATGTAATAGTATGATGTTAGTGTTCTATTTATAAAAAGCTACGCCTACAATGCACATTACATTACAATAAATAAATGTTAATACTTTTGTTGACGCAAGAAACGAGATGACAAATATGAAATAACCCTGAAATAACCTAGTTTTCTGCGTTGAACATGCTCACGAGTTTTATTACTGATTCTAATAATATAATTCTGTAAATACACATTTGTTTCGGTCGCGTATCATACGTTAATCAACCTACACCCAGACACTGAGCTGCAAATTGCAATTACAATTTCTTAAGTTAGCTTAATCCTGAAATGTTAAGATTTCATGAAATAGTCATTCAATAAAATTACTTGGTCTTAGAGAGTTATAGTAATGACTTTAATGATTATAATTCTGTAAATACATATTTGTTACGGTCGCGAATCATATTTTAATCAATAAACAACCTAATACTGACCTGCAAATTGCAAAAAACGTATGAAAATTTGAATTGGGCGGGCTACACTGGCGCTGTCACCAATTCTGGCTCTTTCCGTGTTGAATAAATATTGATTTGAAATATGGAAATCACAGAACATAACGTAATGGTAGAATAAAACCAAACTTATGAATGAACACGAAATGGAATTTAATGTACGAAATGTAAATTTATTTTAGGAAGTAGGGGCCTAGCTATGGTCACGCCATCTACAATTATCTTCGACCGACCTTCCCCATTGGTAGGGAATTTTTATTCTATTTGACTCCCCCAACGAAATTACGTTTTGTGACTGTGGTGTGAGTTTATGTATCTATTTATTTTATTATAATAGAATGGTCTTAAGAACTTTTTTTTTGTAATTATGTATCACCTCATGTACCTACCCATATTCAAGCAAATAAATTATTTGATTTGATTTGCAATGATACTGAAAATAATCTATTGTCGAGAATATCAGGAAAACTCCGTTTTTTCCTGAATATTTAAAACAAACGGAATTCAAATATTTTTTATTCGACTTTATTGTTTTCATCATTGTTTTTCGATATAAACTAGAGAATAGAGTTTGGCTAGCGAGTCGTGGCACAAGGAAATAGCGACAAATTTGAAAAATCTTCAGGTGGCAACATCAAAGTTTAAAAAAACGATTTGATACTTTTGTATTTTTATGTTAATTAGCTTTTTGATATGAGTTGGAATGTAGGATTCAATCAAAGACACAATCAATTTTTTTACATTTTTTATTTCAATTAATGTTAAATATTACCTGTCATAGTAAAAAGTTTCGTCAAATATTCTGATTCCGAGTTGATGTCATTTTTTTAATTATTTTTAAGCATTTTTTACTAAGTTTTTAATTGTACATTTAATATATTCGTCATCCAAGCCATCTAGAAACAAGTAAGCGTAATGTAAGATAGAATAACAATAATTCACCAAACTAAGTAGGTACCTACCTAATTAGTTAGTTGAATTATTGTTATTCTATCTTACATTACGCTTACTTGTATCTCGATGGCTTGGATATAAGTATGTTTTTGTTAATTGAATTGAAAAGTCCCTCTAAATGACTAAGAAAAATTGATAAGTATCAAGATATTTTGGTAAGATTCATCCGATGCTGAAACGTTCTTTTCACAGATAAAAAGTGTGGTCATATGAAGAATTTGAATAAAACGACTCGCTGGCCAAACTCTACTCCCTTCCATTACGAGGGATTGTCGAGTTGGCAGCCTAAAAGGTTACCATATACAAGGTCAAATTTTTGCTAGCAAAACTCCGCAGACGTGATGTGTATCGATATCTAAACATGATCAGGGTCATTAACCTCAGTGTAGTCACTTGAAATATCAATTTATTTTTGTGTAAGCTTCACAGACTTGATGGGTATCGATATTTAAACACGATAAAACAAAAAAAAAAACAGATTTTCTCAACTCATACTTCAAGTAACAACACCACCAGCGGTTGTTGACGCCAAAAAAAATCATCAAATCTTTTTTATTTTGTCATGTTTAGATTTAGATATTGATACCTATCACGTCTGCGGAGTTTCGCTACCTAATTTAATTTGACCCTGTATACAACACTGTGACGTTACCGTTACAAATTCATTTCATTTCGTTAGTCAATGGGTTTTTCCACTGGCCGGTACTAGTCAAGGCACCTGCAAATCGCACAGTGTATCTGGAGTTAATCTTATCAATGCCACGGTTTATCAGTATAAACCGTTCAGACTTTCATTAAGGCGAAAGCGCCAGGGTAGCCCGCAAAATTCAAAATTTCTTACGTTTTTTGCAATTTGCAGGTCAGTATTAGGTTGTATATTGATTGAAATATGATTCGCGACCGTAACATAACATAACATCACGCCTTGTTTCCCGGAAGGGCTAAGGCAGAGGTGTACCTATATAGTACACCCACATTTCGCGACCGTAACAAATATGTATTTACAGAATTATAATCATTCAAGTCATCAATACAACTCTCTAAGACCAAGTAATTCTATTGAACGGCTATTTCATGAAATATAGTATAGTATAAACTAACTGGAATTGTATTACTGATTCTTATATTATAATCCTGCAAAAACATCCTTGTTACGCTCGCGTATCATAGAATCAACATACACCCAGACAGAGCTGCAAATTGCAAAAATCGCAAGAAAATTTGAATTTCACGGGCTACATTAGATGAGGAAATTCAGTCTGTCTATCCGTATGATGGTATGAAAACAGTTTCGTATTACAATATAGACATGCAAATAACGAGCCCATTTCTCACCACGGTTTATTCAAGTCGCTCTAAGTTTTCTGACAGTCAACTCAGCCTATCGCAGTTCACTGCTGGACATAGGCCTCTCCCAGGCTGCGCCACAACACCCTGTCCTCCGCCTTCCGCATCCAGTCTGTCCCAGCCACCTTCTTAAGGTCGTCAGTCCATCTAGCTTGGGGGCGTCCCACACTACGCTTGCCGATACTGGCCTCCACTCCAGTACTCGTCTGCTCCATCGGACATCGATCCTTCGACAAATAAGGCTAACCCACTGCCACTTCAGTTTGCTTACTCTGCAGGCTATGTCGGTTACTCCGGTTCTTTTCTGGATAACTTCATTCCTGATTTTATCCATAAAAGAAACTCTAAGCATAGCCCGCTCTATAGCGCGCTGAGCTACCTTGAATTTTCTGACAGTGTTGACAATAAATTATTGACTAATCAAATAAATTATTGCCGTTGGCCTTACTACCTTTCCGAAAGATTGGATCATGTTCCTCAGGTGAAATCAAAGGAAATAAAACAATGTGCCTCGCACCACTTCATTTATTTGTTTCCATATAGCCAATTACAATACAAGGGCGTGCGAACAATAGTCAACTTATAAACCTACATGAAGAATGTAACCAATATTTAGTTCACAACTAAATATTACATTCACAGCAAAAAGTTATAAAACCATAATTTTATTCAAATTTTGGAATACAAATTGGTAATGAAATAATTGAAAGCACCCATCCCAAGTAACTATAAAACATCCATTACCACATTATATCCTTGGTATTTAAGTAGGTTTATAATAACATCTAAAATTTTCAGCATACATACAAAAACTGTACAATATTTTTACAAATAAATTATAATGTAATTAAATTACATGCCTAGAAAATTTAAAGATACAACAATAATCGAAAATTGTATGCGTTTTCAAAAATAAAACATTAAAATACTGTTTAATTGAAATCCCGACTTATAAATGACCACATAACAAACAAATTCATTAAAAACAACTACACGCAAGGCAATATTAACATCGACAAATTAATAAAATTAGACAAAGGTAGATAATATTTTTGCATATCTAATTAAATTGGGTGCTCGACTATTTTATTTACTAAGAGTAATAAAAAAAAATACCCTGATATGAAGAAAAAAGTCAAAATGTTTGTAAAGACAACACTCCTACTAGTACTTACACATAGTCATATTCCGTTTAACAGGAAAAACATAGAAAATTTTACATTTCCAAAGCTTTTTAGGTATAACAATTTCAAAAATAGTCAAGTACCCGATTATTTATTTATATTTTATGACGAATTTTATAGAGTTTACTATCACATACATTTACATACAAAATAGATAGAATAAAGTAATATGAAATTTTCTATTACATCCTATATTATTTTTCTCGTAAAAAAGATAAACCACGCCATACATGTGGTTTGTTTAACTTATAAATGTATTTGGTATGTTTTACTTAGGTATAGTGTTACTGGGGCAGTTTCCAGCCGCCGAAGCCGATTTCAAGTTGCTTGGCCACAGCTAAACATAGTCTGTCTTGGTTTGGCGCTGCTATTACCTGAATTATATGAAACACAATGTTGAAAAGAAAACTCGTCAGAATAGTTACAATAATATCACTGTTATCTATGTATGGGAGAATGTGAAGAAATCTAAAACTCTTTAGCCGTCACAGGTTATCACAATATTCACAATCATTACTAAAATATCTGAGGTCGCTTATAAATGCGACCTATGGGTTTTTGTCGCAATAATGCGATAAAAATTGACCCGGATTTTTAGTACATAATTCTAAACAAACATTATTTTAGACTAAATCAATACAATTTTTAGATGTGATTCAGTAGCTGATCAGAGATCAGAAATAACGGTATTTGCTTCTCACTCGCACATTATACAGTCATCATTTTCTTGCCCTGATCCCAATTTATTTGGGGCCGGCGCAACGTGTTCTTCCTCCATACTTATCTATTAGTCGTCATCTCGGTAGTCGCCCCCTTTCTAGCCATATCATCTTTCACACAGTCCATCCATCGTTTCATTCGAAAGTATTGTATTTTTTTTATCCTACCTGTACGCCAACAGGCAGTCCTTTATACAGCCCCATGGGCACAGTAGTGGCCGGCATGCCGAGGATGTTAAAGGCCATCGTGTACATGACTCCTGAAGCCTTCAGGAACACCTGGTTGTGATGGTGAGCCTGACCGATGAAAACTGGGTAGATAAATACGCCGTTGTCGCCTAGAACTTTCTGGAAAACAGAATAAGCTGTTAAGTTTTAGTTTTTCGTGTGAAGTAGCAAGCAAGAAAGTTTTAAGTAATTTTTGTTTAATCGCCAAAGATTGAGCAAATTCAGGGACATTTTTTAAAATTAACCTGTGAAGATTTGCGTATTAATTAAAAAAAACACCTTATACAGGTTTTTTTATCACTATCCAAATTTTCACAGGGGTTCTACCCATGAATATGAACAACTTTCATTATGGGACCAACTCTGAAATCACGAAAAAAAAAGCTGTTTGATACATTTTGGTCGAGTAAGTAACTTTTGTATGAAACAGCAGATTTTTTTTTGTGATTTAAAAGTTGGTTTGGTGTGAACCTTTAGAAAACTACTTTTTTTTGCATAATGGTCTGCATTCTGGTTTTGATACAATCTTGTCATTAGCATATTTACCTGCATGTGTTCACGAAGTTGATTCGCTTTTCCGTTGTAGTAACCTCTCCGTGAGTCCGGTATGAACAAGTGACTTCTGTTTATAAGAGAGAAGCTCAGTCCTTGCAGTGATCGTGATCCACCACCGAACATATATTTTATAAGTTCAACAATCAAGCTTTTATCACGCTGAAAAAATACACAAATATTTAAGTATTCAAAGTTTTTAAGAATATTTAGAGAAATTATTATATATAGATTCTGTGGAAATCTTTAATAGAAAAGTACAATTTGCCGAATTACCCCAAAATATGGGGAAATAAATTATGCTTTCTTGGCAACATTATAAAAAAATGGAAGCGTTCCGTTTCGCGGCACTTACTTTCGGATTGGCGGGATCTTGCAAAAGATTCGGAATGTCCTTCATCGAAAAAAATACGGACACCGATATTTCAACAGAGTCTTCCAAATCTTTGAATTTTTCCTGTAACAGAATAAAAAATATGATTTGTAAGATTTTTAGCTTACATATGTGAATAAAAATAAAGGTACCATTTTGATTTGATTGAAATATGGAATGAAGTCAAATTAAAACTTTTTTTTTATGTCATTGAAAATTCAAAGTACAAGTACCTGATCAAGAATTTTTAGTTTCTATGGCTCTATGGCTCGACCATCAGAATGATTTTCAGTAGTTTGTCCTGTCATGAATGAAGGCCTTTTTTTTGGATGGGAAATCATCAAATGACTTCTCCCGCTCTGGGCGTAGCGGGAGAGCGTGTCAGACTTTTACTGACTAAAATCCACCCGTGTTCCTTCAGTTGCCTGTGCCGGGGCCACGGTAACTCTTTCGAACATCCCGCAACAATGAATGAAGGCCTAAGAAAGTAAGTATACTTTTTGCAAGAAGAAAATGAGTTTGAAATACTTTTCACCCAAGAAATGATTGATCTCACCTCACTTACTGTACACCCACACTCCTCCAAGTACTTGACGGCGTTACGAATAGCATCGTTTATACAGTGGTCCACTTTCAACAGGGCTACCGAGTCCGTTGCCTCGAACATGTAGAGAACCTGCAAAAACAAAGCAGATTGATTAGAAAATGGGATATAAGACATGGAAACATAGAGGCGGTACCCCATTTTCCCCAGGTGTTGTGCTTGAAACCCATTCAATGCAACTGATGAAGGTTGAGAGACATAAACATGATAACATAACATAACAATATGCCCGTTTTCCCCAAAGGATTAGCCATATGTGCACCTATAATCTTTAATACCTTTCGCCAGTTATGTTTAAATCTCATGCGAGCCTATGGCCGTCAACCGGGCACAAATCCAGACGCCAGGCTGCTATAGAAAAATTCTAATGGCCACGCCCACGGTAATCCGATTCATAGCAATGGACAGAAACAGACTGCCCGAATAAAAACCAGTTTCTAAAGCAACCGGTTGTCAATCAATCTGCCTAGCCTATTCTCGGGTCGACTTTCAATCTAACCGGATGTGGCTGAATACCAATATTTTACATGGAGCCAATGTCTATCTGACTTCCATCCACAATCCAGTTACTGGGTAACACAATACCCCTTGGTAAGACTGGTTGACGGACTTTTGGGCTACTGACGACCCGTAACGACTGTCTAAGATCTACGAAAAACAACCGGGACCAATAGTTTAACGTGTCTTCCGAAGAAACCGATTATAAAGGATAATACTTAATTTAAACGAAAGCGCCAGGGTAGCCCGCGAAATTCAAATTTTCTTACATTTTTGGCAATTTGCAGGGCAGTATCAGGTTATATTTTGATCAAAATATGATTCGCAGCCGTAACAAATAATATGTATTTACAGAATTATTATAATCATTAGAATCATATAAATAACTCTCTCAGTAAGCATTATTTCATGAAATGTTACCATTCAATAAGTAATTTGAACTTGGAGAGTTGACTGACACTGAGCTGCAAATTGCAAAAAACGTAAGACAATTTGAATTTCGCCGCTACCTTAGCGCTTCCAAACAACTCCCTACCTTAACACTCTTCATATCGACAGGTTCATCCAAGTTTAGCTTATTATCCCCTCCGGCCATGATGTTCATGAGTAGCTTGAGGTCCTCAGCGCGACGGGTCATGGGGCCTACGGTGAGGAACTTCGGGAAGTCTTCGTCGCTTAGCGTCGGGATGTGGCCTTCTATTGAGATTACTCCTGGAAGAGTTTAATCAAAATAAGTATAGGCGAATAACAAGTTGGCTGACGACGATATTAATGAAAAATAGGAAGTTTGATCACCATCGGCCATTAAATGATAAACTTATGATTTTATTTCTGTAAGTAGGTTTATATAAAGAATTTTACACGTCAATCATATTTTAAAAACTAGATGAGGTCGCCATTTCCTATCCGACTACTCTGAGAAAAAAACATTGGAACAAATTAAGTGGTCACAGTGGTGGTGGTGGTGGTGGTGGTAGATTAATGTCTGACATGGTATTTTGAGGAAAGAACCATACAGATTTGAGTAGACGTGTCCAATCAGTGCACGCATTTGTCAGGGCTACAATACTTATGTGGACAACCCAAGTTACGTGTATCGCGAGAATAAGCTCTCGTGACTTCGTGACGCGAGTCGTGGGGATCGAGAATCATTTAGCATTATTGGTCTTTAATGTTTTCACCTCTGGGACACAAGGCCTTCTCTGTGAGAGGGAGGGCGCGTGACCCACCGCGCGGGGATAGTGCGGGTCAGTGGATATAACATGTCTTCGATTTTTTTTGTGCTACGCCATGTCGGTTTCCTTACGATGATTTCCTTCACCGTTTTGAAAGCAGTGGTGATAAAAAATAGGTTGCAGAAAGTGAAATGCATGTCTGTCTATATTTGATCGACGAATACATTACATGTGCTCGCCGGACGGGCGTGCGGACAGGGCGGATGCGCGGCGCTCCGCCGAAGCTTAATTTACCCCGCGGCAGCGCACCGTACCGCGTTTCAAACAGGCGAATGGATCAGGAACACTTACCAGGCGTAGGATTGTGTCCGAACACGCCGCAGAAGGCGGCGGGCAGGCGGATGGATCGGAAACACTTACCAGGCGTAGGATTGTGTCCGAACACGCCGCAGAAGGCGGCGGGCAGGCGGATGGATCGTGAACACTTACCAGGCGTAGGATTGTGTCCGAACACGCCGCAGAAGGCGGCGGGCAGGCGGATTGATCGGAAACACTTACCAGGCGTAGGATTGTGTCCGAACACGCCGCAGAAAGCGGCGGGCAGGCGGATGGATCGTGAACACTTAACAGGTGTGGGCTTGTGTCCGAACACGCCGCAGAAGGCGGCGGGCAGGCGTATGTGTCGTGATCACTTACCAGGCGTGGGCTTGTGTCCGAACACGCCGCAGAAGGCGGCGGGCAGGCGGATGGAGCCCGCGATGTCAGAGGCCACGCTGAAGGGAGACGCGCCGCACGCAAGTAGGGCCGCCTGGAATGTGAGATGACTGGGTTTTAACAAAAATTGCCGGTAAAGGTCCCATTGCAGGGCAAAAGCGTCTTCTCAAGCAGAGGAGGACCTTTAACTTATTGCGAGTTAGCTATTTCAGATCATTCAGTAGGAGGTCATGCAGGTCTTCTTATTTTTCGTCGTATTGATGATTCCACATAGTTATCCTTAAGCATACAGGAAAGTAACTACAGCAGGGTTGCCGTACTGTGTTTCCACATAGGTTCTAGCTACTGTTGGTTTGGATTCCCAGGTTGATGTTCAAAAAGGTTCAAAGGTGTTCTAAGAGTTTCTGGTAAGGACATTTTAATGAAATTTTTCCCGATACCTAAAGGACTCGCCAGCCACTAAATACTAGCACGGGCTTAAGGCACATGTAATGCTGCGGTCCCACGACCCGCGTTCTCACAGGTCAGATAGCGCCAGGCCAAGCCGACAGGCCATGGGAACCGTCGCATCCGATGAGGCCTGCGGTGGGAATGCTGGGCACGAGCCACGACAGGCCTCGACATGCGTAGCAACGCCAGGCGCGGCCTGTCAGTTAACGGGCCGTGGGACTGCGGCTTAAGAGAGCACCTCTCTAGCTTTTTTCTAATTTATTTCCTACACAGTACAATTATTAGTCACATTAGTGGTCATAACTGGTCATAAGTCACTATCGCTGGGCGACACAGATCGAACTTGACCGTATTACTTTTCGATAAATAATGATAACATCACTTATTCTGGAGAAAAGTGACCTCATTAGCAATAATAATCACGTTCAGTTATTAAACGTGATGGCAACCACAATCTTATTTTATCAATGTACCATGTGACATGATGAACACTAAACAGCTGCATCAAACTAGCACATTTTTGAGTACCTTTTGCCAAAACTTTTTCTAAGGAAAACTTCACTTTTAATTCATGATATTTTCCAGTTATGCTATCAAAGCCACGCTAAGTATTCGATTCAAGACAATAAGTAGAATTCCTGCAGACTACAATGATGAGTTCTACAAAGTCGCAAAAGCAACAAACATTAATCATTGTTGACAATGATCAATGCTCTTGCGCAACCAGCAAACATACGAGTTGCCACTTAGCGAGTAGGACAGCAAATATGAGTGGCATTGAAAAGGGATGTGAATTTGCGAATTGCGTATAACTCATGAATCTGCGCTATTCAGATATTTTTCTAAGAAAAATGATACATTGATATTGTTTGAATTATTAGATTGTGATTTGTGATGGCATTTAACTATTTCAAAACTTTGGTAGGGAGGAATTTATGACGGAGGCCTACTCCGAAGCATAAATCCGAAGTATCGGCCGAAAGTTCGGAAGTTTTTAATACACTTTTTCTGTTTTGTTTGGTCGGTTCAGATCCGACCAAATGTCAAAATAAAGTTCGCTGAACAAGCGTCAAAATGAAGTTCAGTCGGATCCGAACCGACCGTACGAAATAGAATTAAGCGTAGTAGAAAACTTCCGAACATTTGGCATGTCGCCCGATACTTCGGAATTACGCTTCGGAGTAGGCTCCCTGTTCTTGATGAGCGAGAACATCATAACGAGGCAATCAAAAAGAGGCGAAGTCTCTAAACTTACAAAGCTATTTATTTTACAACAGCATAAATTATTCCCATGTAATTCATGTCTTTATGTGAGAAAAACATGAAACCCTTCACTTCTAGCTAACAAAAACTGATAACTTGGCATAATTTTCGATGCCTGCCTATGAAAACTATTCAGCTTTCAGCATTGCTGACGTCAGAGGCTTATTTATTGGTCTGTTTAGATTTTAAATGATGGACGCAAAACAAACATAGACACAGCTTTATGATCGAAATTCTGCTTACATGGCTTTGGAGTTAGCATATCATTTCAAATGGAAGTATTGTGTCATGTATAAAAAATACTAATGTATAGTAGATATGGCAAACATTAGTGTACGTCCACATTGCCGGCCTAGCGCGGTTGCGACGACGGGCGCGAAATAACAAACATATGAAACCGCTGCTTACGTCCATAGTGTAGCGACTAAAGCCGGTTGCAGACCAAAAGCTAAGCTAAGTTAGTTTAGCTTAGCTCACACAGCTGAGGTAATTTTTCATACTTGTGTCATAGTTTGCGGTCTGCACACAAGAGTGAAAAACTACGCCAGCTATGTGAGCTAAGCTAAACTAACTTGGCTTAGCTTTTGGTCTGCAACCCGCTTAAGGCGGGCGCCAGCGCGACGGGCTCGCGCGAGATAGCGCGCGCAGTTTTCAAACGTCCCAATCCGCGCGTTATGGCCACACTATGGGTGTGCCGCAAGCGACCTAACGCGCGGGTGGCGGGGGTATCAAACCAGTTCGGTCTTATCTTGTGGCGTACGCGCGTCTGATAATGTATTTTTTGTAAAATGGCGGTAAATACTAAAGTGTTTATAAGTGTGATTCAATCTAAACCAGCTATATGGCAATGTAAACATCCACACCACAGTAATCGCACAATAATAAGAAAATTATGAAGCGAAATCATATTAATTAAAAAAATCACCATTTACTTCTCTGCTTTTATTTATTTCGTGCACACCATCTCTTGTGTTCAGCACCTCCCATCTAAGGATCGGACTATTTAAAAAAATACCAAATCCTCGTCCATGGTTTGCAACACCTGAAATACGCCTTAGCGCTACAACGGCTCGCACGTCACTGTGGCCACTGCACGCCTGCGCCGTCGCGCGCGCCACAGGCCCTAGTCACCGCGCGTTCAGTGTGGACGCACACTTAGTTGAGACTATTATGGCGTCGGAGGTGTAAATTGTCAATATTAGTGCCCTTGTGTCTTTACTGTTGAAGTAACAATCCAAGTGTACCAAAACATGTTCTCAACTTGTAAATTACTAACACATTTTTAATTCTGTACGATGTGACATCAGTTCCAACAATTCTAAATCCCTCACAAACTCATCCAGACGTTTATGATCTCCCTCCATGCATCAAAATCTATAGGTACAACTATAAAAATAAATAAAATTGAAGTATCTGTTTGTAATGTCAAAATAACAGCTTTTTACTAAATGTAAGTATAGGAAAGTATATCAGTACTTACTTATAAACAAAATAAAAAAACATTATTTAAAAGTTTGTCCGTCTGTCTGTCTGTTTGTTCGAAGTAATAGCGTGGGCGGGCGATGCAACGCGGCGGGTCAGGGGACGAGAGAGTTTTATTAAAATGTGGCTGTTATTTTAATTTATTGTGTATCTTAATCTTACGACTTCCACGCGAACAAGTCGCATAGGGATAGACAATGACCTGGGTTAAGACGTAGGGTACTTTTTACCCCGGTAGTATCTACGTTCCCCTGGGATAGTTTAAACCTCCACGCGGGCGAAGCCGCGAGCAAAAGCTAGTATTACAATAAACACGCTAATGCTCGTAGCGTTTTTATAGTAAGGAAATCTTCTTGGACTTCTCTTTGATTTCTTCTCAAGCTATTGTGTCATCCATGTCGAAGACAACTTACAAGTACTATCGAGGAAACTTACATTGACCAATTTGCAAACAAAATCCCGTGCACACGATGACCACATCTGTTAGCAAGCGTTACTAAAGCGGCCGAGCGCTGCAAGCAAGAATAGCCCTTACGGTGTATAGATGTTCGTTTCTTCCATGTACTTACCAATATTCTAAGCAAGGAACAAACATTATCAAAAATCTGTCTCACCTCACCACCAGACGATCCCCCGGGCGTCCTGTTCAAGCAGTAAGGGTTGTTGGTGGTTCCTCGCAGCAGGTTGGTGGTCTCCCAGCCGAGGCACAGCTCAGGCGTGTTGGACACCAGCAGCGGCACAGCGCCCGCCCGCTTGACAAGGCTCACGACGCCACCGTCCGTGGTGGCGCGGCGCCCTGCGTTCTCTAGGCATCCCACTGAGTTTGATAAACCTGGAAAAATTATTTGGGTAATATTATATCACCTCGTTACATTAAAAGGAATCTAAGGTTTATTTTGATTTCATCACAATGGTTAGTACACAGAAATCACATTAAATTAGCATCCTTTCTGGAAAATGCCAAATCATTGCAATGCCATTCCTAAAATGTTTTTTTTTTAATGTCATCCAGAATGGTTTAAAGAAGTACACAATACATATTCAAACTATCATTCCCGGTTTCTACACCCTGCCATTCTTTAAGCGCAACTTTCGTTTCTTTAAGCATCTTTTGCACGTCATCATTCCACCATCATGGATCCCTATAGACATTCGCCGTTCGCCATGGTCCATCAAAGGTAATTGTATATTATTTACTAGGAATAGCAAATTGGTCTCATCATATTATTCAGTTACATAGGATCAATCGCTTCGAAGCCTAATGGTCAAATAGAACACAAAGTCTGCTGTTCGCGAGTATTGATGGCTTCATCCGAAAGCGGTGTGCCTCGATCCTCCGTAGAATGAGTGCCAGTTCCCACAGCATCCTGAGCACTTTGTACGGTAGGTCGGATTGTCCAATGCTACATCATTGGCTTGGATTTCATACGTCTACGAGTAACTATATACGTGGATAGAGTGAAGTTCGGCTCAGGTTTTTACCAAGCATAAGGTAATATTATATTTATGGATCTAACATTAGTTTTCAGATTTTTTTTACTAACACTAGTTACTAGTTAGTTATATGGAGAGGAGCTCGTGGCTAAGGAATAACGGCCGCACGGGTCGATCCATCAGGTTAAGCTACGCTTGCCGGGGTTGGTTCGTGGATGTGTGACCATCTTTACATACCGAGACTCTTCCGTGCCTCGGAAAGCACGTTAAGCCGTTGGTCCCGGCTGTCATTCGTGGATCTTTGACAGTCGTTACGGGTCGTCAGAAGCCCGAAAGTCTGACAACCAGTCTTACCAAGGGGTATCGTATTACCCAATTACTGGGTTGTGGAGGTCAGATAGGCAGTCGCTCCATGTAAAATACTGGTATTCAGCTGCATCCGGTTAGACTGGAAGCCGACCCCAACATAGTTGGGAAAAGGCTAGGCAGATGATGACTAGTTACTATATGGATTTTCTGTGGTCTGAAATAAAGGTTTATTATTATTATTATAATCTTACCAAAAACCACTCACCCGCAAGCGAACAGCTCTCCTTCACAGTAAATGGCACACCAAGCAGCGGCTTATCTTTCACCAGCTCATCAAATGAGCCATTTTTCTTAGCCTCCTGGATCTGTCTGTCAATACTCTTGGCATCCTCTGTGGCAGCCCGGTACCGCTCATCCACCACAGCGTTGAGAAACGGGTTCACTTCCTTGACGCGGTTTATGAAGATCGTTACCAGTTGCTCGCTCGTTATCTGGAGGGAGATAAGGATTTTGGTTCTATTTAGTGTTGACGAAATAATGTTGGAGACTTTATTTTCATGGGAGCCGTAAAATGACTGACGGATGAAGAGGACGGACGAGAGGCCTGCCTGCTTATGAGCACGTGGTGCTTCTGCAATCTGAATGTTTTGGTTAGTTCCATCTTAGATATCATCCATCGCTTTCCATTTGGCGAAAGCGAGATCAAATTGATAATCTACAGAAGATCGCGAGGAAGATTTGGAAGAGACTCGCAGAGACCAGGGAGGCATGGCACAAAAGAGAGGAGGCCTATACTCAGCAATGGGTGGTAAAAGGCTGCCAATGAATGAATGAACAAAAAATTCTGTCCAAAATATATAATCACCAATCTAATTAGATTCTCAAGTGGTGAATCCAATTTGGGTCAAAGGAGATGTCCGCTTTTTGTATGGACGTTGGTTTTTTATTCCGAGAAAAATCTAACCAGCATCAAACTACACATAAATAAATGCGACAAAAATATGAAACTTAAAACTACTGAAATAATATTTTTAGAACCCTCCATTTAAGAGAAAAATGATTATTATTTAATGTTAGTACATATATTTTATTTGTTGACGGCAACCCAAATAAAACCCCACACTTTGACAATATGTCTTATTTGACAGGCCCGCGTATTATCCAGTGCTATCGTATTTTTTTTTTTTAATTTGTGCTTTGTTGATTTTCCCGATTTTACTGACTTGGCCTTTTCATAACGGATTCTTCTACTTTGCACTTGATTAGGATACCGGTAGTTTCAGAACCTATAACCCTGACGACTTTGCTTTTTCATAACGGTTATTTGATCCTGTTGAAACCAATTCCATCCCGTTTTGACTGACCGTCCTGATGCCCAAACTATACTGGAAAGAGTTAATCAGAGAATGAACATGGCAAATTATTTAGCTGAGTATGTGATTGGGCATCAGCTGAATAGACGCCCGAGTCAGTTTCATCCAGATAAATGCTCCAATACCACAGCTGAATATGTTCCCCATCATGGACATATCTGATTTAGTTTTATTTAGCTTAGAAGTTTATGAAATTAAACAGGCTCGCTCTTATTATAGATATTCGGCCCAACGCTACTTTTACTGTAGAAGTAACTGTAGATGTACAATTAATAAACATTCCAGGCATTTCGTCATCACATGAGACAGCTTCGATCAGAGGACGAATAAAGTCCGCCATTATAGTAATAGAGTGTATTACGCATACATTTTATTGAAAGTGGCGGTGACCAGTTGGCAAAATTGTATTTACAATTATTATTGCAGTTCCATAATTGGGAAGCTGTGCTCATGTGATGACAATTGTCTGGTATGGATGGTCTCGGCATCAAAATGATATATCTGATATACCTGTTCAGTTTCTCGACAATATTTTAATAAGAGAAGACATTGAAAATGAAGAAAATCAATAAATGAATATTTAAAACTAAAAAAAGTTTTATTTCATAACAAAACCGTAACACTAGCGTCCAAATAAAGCTTATTATTTCAGTTTATAAATTGCATAATTTTCGAAAGGCATTTCATCCACTTCTGATCTTGATTCTAAGTCACAAAAAAGGAATTCTCCTAAGTAATTAAATAATGTTCACGATCATTAGGTACTACTATTATTTACTCCTGCTAAGAAACCCTTGTGGACTATGCTGAAACATGAACTTCTTGATAACTGGGGTCTCACTATAATATTGCAACTTGCACAATGAACATTCGAAATAGCCATAATCATATACAGTGTGCTTTCAGTTTGGATTATGTACACATTTTTGACTTAAAATAACCCATTTCGTCTTATTTCTTAGTTTTGAAGGTACAATAATTAGATTTTAACGTTTTGTTTTCATTGACATACTCATAAATCAAATATTGATTAACAATAATGACAGATTAATAATTATATGTTAAAAAAAACTTAAAATATCTTTTTCTACTAACTAACGAACTAACTAACTATACAAATAAATATACAAAACAAAAGGAAACTTAGGCGTCGAAGTACTCGTCCGCATCGCTGTCATCCGGAAACGTGCCCAGAAGACTGGCAGCATTGCCACGTTGAATGGCAATGCTAATTCTTTGGCCAAAGAACGAGCCAGCCCTCTGGTCACGTGAAGTGTCGACCAGTCGGCGAGAAATTTCCTTAAAAAGGAGACGCGCACTCGGGCCCCATGACCCGAGCGTTTCGACCCCAAACGGCTCAAAACTGTAGTTACCGATAAGGTTACAGTATTTGCGCCGCTTAAGGGTCTCAGCAGCCGCAGCAGCGGCGCCAGCACAGCTCGCCGTGCTTGGAACATGAGATGGCGCAAGGGTGTCGACACAGGTTGCGTCCCACACCAGAGGTCTACCCACCTTCCAAGGCAACAACGTCATGCCGTCTGGTCTCTTCCCATCGTCACGTACCAAGCCGCTTGGTTCTAATATCGCTGGTACGCCGGCGGTGACAAGAGCTCGACGAATAATATCGTTAATGCTGGCGTGTCGTGCTATGCGGCCTGCACTCCTGCAGCAGGACAGGCCATGGTGTCCGAGGTTGTCGACAGCTTCACCGCAGTGACACCGATGCGGAGCAACACAAGGTGCGCCTAAGCGGAGACACGTAGCAAGCCGAAACGAAGAGTCATCCATCATAGTGCCTATGGTGGATGACGGAAGCGCTTGAAGCCACAAGCCTGACTCCCATTCTCCCACAGCCAGCAGACGGGCACGCTCAGCAGTATTAAATGACGTATTTACTAGGGTATTCCGTATAATACTGCAGAGCGGCACGTCCCACCGTTTCTGGGAGGCTGGGTTGTCAGGTAAATCCGTATTGGGACAAGCCATCTTCCACGCGTTCAACGCATCGGTCAAACACGGTACCTCAAAATCGACCAGTGAGGAAGATAAAATTTTCCTGGTTAATTTGTCGGTACCGTGGACCGAAGAGAGGAAGGCCGGTAAACTTATACTTGAAATTTTGCGGACGCCGAGACCACCCAGGCGAATGGGAAGTGTAGCTTGCTGCCACGCTCGGTCGTCCAGGGCCACATTTAGAATAGAAGTTAGTGTGTTTCTAATAATTTGGTCTACTTTTTCTAAAAGTTGTGGATGCTTCCATAGATGGGAGGAGCGAAGGCTATACGTAAATTTTGGTCCAAAGCAGCAGTATCGAATTAGTGTGAAGGCCGAATGGATGTTAATTTTGAATAGTCTTTCCGAGACGTCATGAAAATTTTGAATTTTTTCCTCAACAAACGTTGGAAAGGATTCGTCAAAAATTGGGGACCCTAGGAGGTGAAGAGAGTTTCTTTCCGTAATTTTGATATTTGGTGCTATTGTATTAAATTTTGCTATGGTAGTCTGTCTGTCAGTGGTTTGGGGAAGATGAATTTCACATTTTGAAAGGTTAAGGTCTAGGCCGATGGAACTAAATTTTTCTTTTATAAAAGCTAAATCTTTTAAGACTGTGTCTACATTACCTCCTAGGGTTCCGTCATCCAAATACCATACGTTGAATTCAGAATTTAGTTGTCGAATAATTGGATTTATTGCCAAACTAAAAATGACAGGCCCAAGAGGGTCACCCTGTTGACATCCAACGGCTGATTTCAAAAGGTTGTCTTTATAAAGTAATTTAGAGGGGTGCCTGTAACATTGATATAGGAAACTGTAAATTTTGGGTATTTCTTTTTGGACTTCTGTCAACAAGGTGTCCCTGTTTACGGAATTGAAGGCATTTTTAATGTCAACCTTAAGGATGACCTCACCTTTACCGCTGTTGAGGTAAGTCGATAATGCATGTACCGCAGCCTCACAGCCCCCTTTCGACCCGAAGCCCAGCTGTAGGGGCTGGAATTTGCTGGCCAGTGTTTCGCTGTAGAAAGCACAGCAAATTTTGGCTGCGGTACGACGGTAAGTGGACCCTACGGCAATGGGACGAATGCCGCCATCCTTCTTGCGCAGGGCACACAGACTTGCCCCATACAAGATATCAATGACGGATTCGTTCACATTGCCGGAGAGCATGAGATTGATGAGGGCCGTCAGCTCCTTCAGAAGAGACTCACCAGCTTCCCCGGCGCCTGAACACATTAGGTCCTTCAAATGTTGAGGTGTCAGGCCGTCGAGACCGCCGGCGGAGCCACTTCGAAAGGAGCACACGGCCGCACACACTTGTTGAGCTGTAATTTCAAGTGTGTTGGATTCCGGATCGGGAGGGACAGGGAAGGAGAGGTCATCTGCCGGGGCGGGATGTTTGCTCTCCAGGGCTGTAAGTGTCTCTGGAGAGTACGGCGCAACCACATCGCTGCTAAAGATGATCCTAGCTGCACCACTGATATCACCTTCGCCTAGTTTAGATTCCACATGGTGCAATAGGCCTCTTTGGGGGAGGTGCGCTGTTAATTTAGAGTCGAAACTTTGGGCCGAAATGTTACAATTATCCTTGATTTGTGCTGTTAAAGATTTTTTATTTGCCAAATTTTTTTGCACATGTAGAATTCTAAACGGGAAGGTGAGTAGTTGCTCCCAAGCACTTTGAGAGTTCTCTCGGGCGGCGAGGCGAACACAACGCGCTAAACTTGAAGCCACGGATGGTCTCGCGCCACGAGGAACTCTCTTTAAAACTGGGGTTGAAGTTTTTAATTTTGCAAGTGTTTTCCAAAAGGGTTGAGCGGGTGAAATAGGTGTAAGGGAAGTGGGTATTGTCGGGCAGGATGAAGGCACATTGTGGAGCTTGTGTTTCTTACCCCAATGTACCTTCAAGCCACGTTCACCTTTAAAAAAGCGTGCTTGGGGGCAATGAGGGCATCTTACTAGGACATCCAACGATGTGGCAGGTTGACTGGCGCTTCGTACGGCGTTACTACTGTCGTCATTGTTCAGCATTAATAATAAAAAAGACTACTTACACGATTTTTAGCAAAACAACACAAAAATAACAAAAATGACGTAATAAAGAAATCTGTCAAAAGCCAACTGAAGCACGATGACAGCTGCGCAGTCGCGCTGGCGGCCTGGGGCGCCGCGCCGCCGTATGTCATTTTGGCGCAGCCCCGGCAACCGTTGCCGTGAGACAGCGTCGGCGTCGCGTCAAAAAGTCAGTTGGCGTTGCTTTAAATTATGTCTGGATCTCCAACTGAGCTTCGAGAATCGCAGTTTGCACTTAGTGCCACGGTATATGGTGTGGAACTGTAGGAATCGGCAGGAAATGCCGATACTGATCCGCTTCTGTATCGCACAGATTTTTTCAATGCGCTCTTATACTGGTAGCAGCGTGACGTGTTTAATTCTCCATATTTTGTTTTTGAGTTCAATTTAATAGTGGAATGGCTAATATTCACATGCTAATCAATTTTTATCAAATCTTGATAAAAAATTTATATTATAATTATTTATATTTTAATTTGGAAAAAATAATTATTTCATTGTCAAGTTGACAGCTTCAAAAACCCTTTTTTTTTGAAGCTGTTAAAGTTGAACACAGATTAATAATATGTCAATTTTGACAAGTTTACTATTTTTTTGGGGTGTGTTCACTTTATTATCCTAGATAATTAGAAAGGTTTATTGGTTTTAGGAGTAAATTCACACTAAAATAAAAAACGATTTTTCTCAAAATTGGAGGTCTATAAAAATGTATTATATTGTTAGAACCACTAGTTTTTGGGATGTCTATCCAAATATATTTAGAATTATTGAATAATAAAAAACCATTTTCGAACATGTCCTTTATCTTACACAATGAAACATTGATCGGTGTTTTATTTCAATCCAACTATAAAATAACAGTATCCAAACGTTACTCAACAGTTACAACGTAACACTATTGTCTCAAATTTTAACAGCAGGAAAGCAAACAAACGTAAGTGCAATACAGGACAAGCCATTGAATTGTTCGCCTGCAGTTCAAGGTACAAAATCTGTAGTCAACTCAGGTGTTACGGAGAACACAGTAAATCAACGCCACAGAAAATAATGTATTTTGATGTATTTGTAGGACTTTGTTTTATTTGCGTATTATCAGACAAGACTTTTAGTTTGTCTGACTTTTGCGTAAGGTTAGACGGCTACAATAAAAGTTCGTGAAGCCACAATTATCGTAATAATCACCACGCCTCGCCTTGGCCAAAAAATTGTCGTAGTTGCACCACGTCATTATTAAAAGTGCACAGATTACAGATGGATGTAGCCCATTGAAATGATTTTTTTCCTTTAACGACATCCAAGACAAAATAACTTAGCAGCTCTTCTTCTTTGAGGACCACTTTATTCATCCAATAAAGACTGTACATACATCTATTTACGTACTCGTAAGTCATTTTAGGAGCATATTAATACATCACCACACCAATGTTAGAACGTAAGCTTATGTACTTAGTAGAATGACGTCAAGAATGCATAATAGGAACATGATGCTCGATATATCGTGCAATTACAATATGGGAATACAGGAGCACCCACAGAACAGATAAAAGCGATTTTTTATCTGTTCTGTGGGAGCACCTATTAACCTTTATTTTATCAATAACAATATTTGCTCCGTGTTTTTCGAACATTCGGTTCAGTGGTTCCAATTGATTGAGCTGACAATTTAAGGATTGAATAACCTGGAAAATAAATACCAATAATATAATTGGCTGAAGTATAATTGGCGGAATCCGAAATAAAAAGTGAAGCAAATATTTGCTTATTAATTTATTACGCCTGTATTCCCCGAAAGCTTTTCACCAGTTCTTTTATTCTAAACTAGCTGTTCGTGCCCGGCGCCGCCCGGTGAGATTTGATGATTTTTCAAAGATTATTTTTTTGAAAACCCACCGAACACGTCGGAAATATGGGTGGTATTTTTGTATGAAAATCTCAGCTCTATCTGAAAAAATCTGTCATACAAACCTTGTCCTGATAATTACAGACACAACAAAAAAAAACAGCCAAATCGGTCGAGCTGTTCTCAAGTGGTGATCTTTCATACATGCGGCTATTGATTGATGTCCCGGAATTAACGCACAAACCTCACTCATAATTATGAACAACTCGGCAAAAAAATCAGCTCTTCCTTACATTTTGATGAGTTATGCGAACATAAATGTAGGGAACAGCAGACTTTTTCGCGATTTCAGGTTTGGTCCCATACTAGTAAAAGTTGTTCATAATGATGAGTACAATGATCATTGTACTCAACGTACAACCACAACCTAATTCCGGGGCATGTTGTAGATTCCATATAATAGAAAGGGGTGAATCTTTTTCCAGTAACGGAGCACAAATCTGAGCTCTGGGCTGCTACAAAGAATGGTCTAATGGGAATTCAATTAAAACTGTCACAACTGGTTATTAATGAGTTGACTCCAGTGACATCACGCTTCGTTGACTGCCCATACTGCACAACTGTGTCAAACGACTGATAATTGACAATTGCGACTGCAATTAATAAGAATTGCAGTCAGTTGCAGTGTTGCCATTTTATGGGCGTTCGTCAGGATGTCGTTAAGTATGTCAATTGGTGCGTGCAGCAACAAAAATAGAGAGCTTGGAATAGAGTGATTAGGTTTTAGCAATGGATGAAAGACACTAGCAAATCATTTTTGAAAGCTGCAGGAAAATCTAAACAGTTTCGATTCGGAAAATAAGGCTAAATGCATCATAGCATAACATCATTGAGAAAATCTTTTTCGGTTCGGATTTCGTTCGTTATTCTTTGGGTTATCGCTAGGCCAAAATAAGCTCAACATTCCCATGAGCCTTTGTTCCTCGAACACCTTGATTTTTCTGGCAACGATGACTCGAGAAAAGACAAAATAAAAAAAAAACAACTATTAAACAATTTTTTTTTTGCAGGTCCGTACATTCTTCAGGTACAAAAACCTTGATCTGATATTCTGTGTACGTACAAAATATGCGAAAGTAAATCTTCTGTCTGGTACCTTTTCACACCTAAACCAGATCCTCACCACCTGACCCAGACCTGAACCAGATCGTTGTGAAATTTTGAGAAATGGGGACCCGGAGAACCACATTGGCTTACTTTTCATCCTGGATATACGTATTAAAAAAACCGGCCAAGCGCGTGTCGGACCACGCACAATGAAGGGTTCCGTAGTTGAGATGAAGAAAGAAGAGAAAGAATTATCCCAAGAACAAACTTAACATTGTAGTTGAAAAACATGTTCTCCCATACATTCCAACTGCAAATGAAAGTTTGTACGCACAATACTGAGATATTTATTTACCATGTTATTTTAAGATTTTTTACAGGTTTTCCCGTAATCTATAAGTATGGCACTATTTTCTATATTATTTTCAAAATTTTATTCACAGTGGTTTCGGAGATAAGGGGGGGAAAAGGTAAATTTTCGTCTATTTTCTTAAATAACTTTAAAACAATTTATTATAAAGTTATTCAAAAATCTATTCGAGACCCAAACAGTAAGCCCGTTCACATGATATGTCACACGGTACAGCTTGCAAAACTTTTTTTTTATTTTCTTATTTGCCCCAAAAATGACCCCCATATTTTAAATTCACTTAATCTACGTTACACATTCGTGTTTGGGTCACAGAAATTCACAACTTAATCGGTTCAGTAGATTCGGAGCAAATTGGCTCTGACAGACGGACAGACATAAGAAACACTAGTGATCCTATAAGTTACGTTTTTCATTTTGAGGTAGGACCCTAAAAATTAAGAAATACAAATAAACGCAGACGAAGTTGCAGGCAACAGCTAGTAGTAAATAAGAAGAGTGGCACTTACATCACCATTCCTAACCGCAGCAGCCAACTCCACAGCACTCTTGCGCAGAACTGGGTCGGTGCCCGGTGGCAGGCGCCGGCTGTCTCGCGCGCGGAACCAGAACAGCGGCGCCAGCAGGAAGTTGAGCAGGCGCAGGATTATACCCACCAGCTGGACTCCTACCTCCATCCTGGGAGAAAAGGAGTAGTATTAGGAATGGAGTTTAAAATATTTTTGGTCTATCGTACAGTAGGCTGCACGTCAGTGGTATCAAAACCAGTAAGATGGTATCTTTTTTTTTTTTTTGTGGATGGGAAATCGTCAAATGACTTCTCCCGCTCTGGGCGGAGCGGGAGGGCGTGTCAGACTTTTACTGACTAAAACCCACCCGTGTTCCTTCTGTTGCCTGTGCCGGGGCCACGGTAACTCTTTCGAACATCCCGCGATCTTAAGGCTACAATTTAAGACTCTTGTGTCTTTCCCAATAATGAAGAAAAGACCTGATAGCTTTGCATAGTTGACCCTCCCATATGGAAGTAGCTATCACTATCACACTCCTATCACAGGTAAAATTAGCTTACGAATCTCTATACAGGGTGTAAGGGACAGCCCTCCGCAGTCTGATGAGGTGAATTCAATATATCATACCAAGATGACCGGTACAGGAAATTATTTCAGGAACGTTATGGGAATCCAATAAAGCAAAGCAATGTATCACTACCGTAACGTGCGTAGCGAACGGCAGTGTAGCGAGCCTTCATCCGCCGAGTATGTCATCATCAATTGCAGATTTTTTTATTTTCGCTGTTTTATTTACATAAATAGAGTGTAACGTACAGATAATGTAATTTTATATTGAAATGAAGGTATATAACTGAATATACGATTTTAAAAAAAATGAAAATTTTCCTGAGAATATTTCCGGTGGAATGTGATTCAAAATAAGGAGCTGAATGCACCCTGTTAGTTTGCGGAGGGCTGTCCCTTACACCCTGTATATGCCTAGTTTAGCAATAAAAAATGCTACCATTGCGGTAAGTAAAACGATTCATTTTTGTTTACAGGAACCGAGTATTCTATTAAAACTCCTTATCTACGCTAGGCCAACTCAAGGTCATGGTGACTGCGGCCAACTGTACAGATGAACATGATAATAGATGGTTGTTTTCATGGAGTTTGTTGCTTCACCATTCCTACATCAGCTACGTCATACGTTTTTGAATTAGCATGTCTCCTGAGGCTCGTATCCTTCGATTTCCGCATGGAAAACTATATTTTGTCGATCCTTAGAACGGGTACCTATAGATGATAGCTGTTCCGGCACCCTAATTGCGTAACAAACTTACAGTAGGAATCGGTTTCATTTTGACAGTTCAACAACATTCATTGCGTTATATACGTTGCTGAGCAGACACATTTTTCGAACATATGAAGCAATGGATTAGCGATATGCTTCAAAATCATTCAGATTGATTGTGTGTTACGCAATTAGGGTACTGGTCTGAATATTTGTGCATGTGAAACCCTATAACGCCACTACGATTCCAGTGTAAGTTAATGTAGTTTGGCTTAGCCTTTGTTGACGCAAATTAATAGATAACCCACGTTCCTATTGACCCTACACGTCCATCTCAGTGTCTGCTGCGACTCCATCGGATGACTGACAACCTCTAACTTCCGTATTCCTTCAGATCGGTCATCAACTCATGACATTGGACTCATCTGTACGCGCCTTTTTGGTTCATACTTCATAGTAAGCAGTTTATCCTGTAACTCATTGAGGATGTTTCTCCTAGACAAATGTTAGTCACCCAAGTGTCCATTTTAGAAAACAAATATCTCATTAGCTATGCGTAATAGCAACTTTAATAGCGTGTCGTGTTATCCATTATATTTTTTAACTAGCTGTGCCCCGCGACTTCGTTCGCGTGGAAGTCGTAAGATACGCAATATACTAAAATAATTACGTTTACATTAAATAATTACATTTTAATAAAACTCCCTCGTCCCCCGACGAAAACCAAGTAATAGCGTTCTTTCTGACTTTTTTTTCTTTTTGCTCGGCTCCTAAGGATCGTAGCGTGATGTTAAGTAGCCTATAACCATCCTCGAGAATTGGGCTACCAAACGCAAAAATTACTTTTTAAATCTGACTGTTTGTTCACAATTTCATGTGTAAGTATTAATTTTTTGCGCGGAATCCTAATTCTTTTTCTAAAATAAAAGTTGCCTAAGTTACTCCTTGTAACATCTGCCAGATAAATTCCGTCAAAATCGGTCCAACCGTTTCGGAGATTAGCCGGAACAAACAAACAGACAGACAAAAATTTTAAAAATTGCTTTTTTGTTAAGGCTTCTACAAACACTTACTACTGATTACTACTTATTACTGATTCTAATTATTATAATTATGTAAAAACATATTTGTTACGGTCGCGAATTATACTTTAATCAACATACACCCAGACACTGAGCTGCAAATTGCAAACATCGTAAGGAAATTTGAATTTCGCGGGCTAACTTAGCGCTTCCCCCTTAAGGGTGCGTTTCCACTGAAGCAGAGACGAGCGGAGCTGTGTGGAGATGTGCCAGAATCGTCCAATCGCAGACGAGACGAGAGACTCGATGAGGATTTCAACTATTGTGATTGGTCGATTCCCGCACGTCTCCGCTCAGCTCCGCTCGTCTCCGCTTCAGTGGAAACGCACCCTAAGGCTTTACTCGTTGTGTAATTAATTGTGTTCAGTAGCACACGTTAATCTTTAGGTAACTAGCTATAAACCATCATCTAAATTTAATTTAGTATTGATTTTAGGCTGCAAACCGAGCCATGTATGTACTTAATGTAGAAATTAGCATACACATACACCGCTCATGAATATCCGATACTAAAATTATTTGGCTTATAGAATTTTGGAAGAGTGTTAGGTATGTCCATTATGTGGAAATACCCAATCATATGTAAAGTTTACGCACCTTGAATAGGTTTCACACCACTGGCCCATTCGATCCTTGAAACCGTACTAGATTTTGCAATGCTTATTGAAAATTATAATTTATACGATGTTCCGAATAGATTGCGGGTAAATTCCCGTGTGATTTCGAAGCGTGATTCATGAAAGGTAATGTTTATGTATCAATACTCTGTACAATTTGTTTACAAAATTTCACCATTGTTGATGTGTTGTGTTTTGTGACGTTTTGTTATATTTTGGATTCTTGTCACGATGGCAGATGATTATTGACCATTGAGAATGGATCGTGGGTTCGTGACTGAGAGACGAAAAAGGTGGGGAGTGAAGGCCGAGTTTTATGGCCGACGACGTTAATAAAAATAAGCATAGATCGTGGCTTCGGAATAATACTGTATGTAATCATGAGTTTTGTATGGCATTCAGCTCGATGGCATTCAAGCATTTAGTTAATAAAGACATCGGCAAAAGAAACTTCTACAGAACAACAAAATCGGCCCATTGCGAGTCGGACTCGCTAACCAAGGCTTCCGTACAATATTGTCTACGTTACTTGTATGTAATGAACCTCCTTTAATTTTTAACTTGATTTTATTTTATTATTTGTTGTTAAAGCGACCATAGAAATGCACAATCTGTGAAATCAACTGTCTACTTATTACGGTTCATGAGATACAGCCCGCTGACAGACCGACAGACAGACGGACGGACATCGGAGGCTTAGTAATAGGGTTCCGTTTGGCACCCTTCGGGTACGGAACTCTAAAAAGATTTATTTCAGATGTATTTTTCACTGTCCTTGTCCTCGATAGCCGTGTTTTTTTTTAATTCTACACATTGTTTCCCCGAAGGGTTGGGCAGAGGTGTACCTATAGTACACCCACATTTCGTCAGTTATGTTTAAGTCCCATGTAATAGGGGGCGAGCCTATTGCCATCTACAGGTCACAAATCCAGACTCCGGGCTGCTACTGAGAAATTCCAGATAGAAAAACCTAATAACACTTTGCCTAACCTGTGAATCGAACCCAGGACCTCATGCTCAGCAGTAGCGCAAAAAAAAAGTTAAGGTCAGTTCAAAAATTCTAGTAGATACTTATAAAAATAATTTACCTTAATGAATTCACTACCTAGCAATGTTTTTAAACTTTGAATAACTAAGTATAATATGTAGATATCATACTAATTATTGAGGTTTAAAAGGTTTCTTACCTCTTAAATCTATTGTGGTGATTTTTGCTTTAAGTAATTTTGGGTAGGTAAAGTCAATGCAATCATTTTTCAGGTTTAATGAAGTTGATTTTGATGATTGGTACTTTAAGTATTGACACTCGTAGCTCTTTAAGAACACAAGGTATAAGTACTAGTACGTACTTGATATCCCTTAGTCCAATATTAACTAACACACATTGTATGTAACTTTGAATGATCATACATAAGGATAAGTACAGTGAATGAAACCAATAAATCAGCACCTCCTTCAATGGAAGGACTTTTCCCGCTTTGTGTTCTATGTTCAAACATAATAACAATATATGCAACATGTCCCGGAATTAACGAACAACCTCTTATCGAAAAAAAAAAATCTGCTGTTCCCTACATTTATGTTCAAATGTAGAGAACAGCTGATTTTTCTTACGCGATTTCAGGTTTGGTCCCATAGTAAAAGTTGTTCCTAATGATGAGTCCAATGACCCCTTAAGAGGTTGTCCGTTAATTCTTGGACATGTTTATATAACTGAAGCAATTTATTAAATTCTTAAGTTTTTGGATCATACTGATTTATTAGGTAACTGTCTGAAGAGAAAGCATCTCAGGCTTTATTTATAAAACAATCGGCGGCTAAACGTATAGTTTCAGTGGAGAACAGAACACCGGTCAGATGACCGAAATGCAGCTGAATTTCACACCTATAAAATGATATTATGTTTTGTATCGTGCTCAAATTACAAGAGAGACAGGTCCCACCTGCAATGACGTGCTATCTACAGCTATGGTATATACATAGTACTTAAAAACTTTTTTACAAAAAACAAAAACAGTCGACTTTCCAAAAACAATAATACTACAAAGTGAAAAATAACTTAAATTTCGGAAGTCGGTGTCCTTGGATCTGTATTTTAGTTTTCTGCCACTGACTTCCGAAATTAAAGTTAGATATTTTTCACTTTTTAGTGAGTCAGTTTATAATTTATTTAAGTTACAATAGCCTAATGTTAACTGCTCATCACCTTTTACAAAATATTGCTTTTCCCGATGCAGGGACGTTAATTGTTGATGAGTTCTCCTCGTAAGAACCAGGAGAACTAGAGCTGATGGTGAAGTCACCATCAGCTTTACTTCACCATAATTGCATTGTGACGAGCATAAATTGCTTAGCAACCATATTTAAGTAATTGAATCGCAACCCGTGAAATGCTTATTGAGTAGTTCATTGGCCATCTGTGGTCTTCATCACCAGTTCAACTTCACCAAATTGTGCTTTCCGAGCGCAAATACAAGAGTTACTATAAAAAAATACCTAAATCGCTACAGGTTTGAAATTATTTCTGATTTTTATAAAATTTGGGGATTTCCCACGACATTCATAGGATCCTTCATCAGATTCTGACTAGGCCACAATGGGAGCACCTCGAAAGTATACCCTTTCAAATAAAAGAAGAATTTTCAAAATCGGTCCGCAATTGACGGAGAAATCGGTGAACAAAAAAAGAAATTACATACAGTACAGAACATAGAACCTCCTCCTTTTTGGAAGTCGGTTAGTAAAACAGTCGCTTTTTGTGTCTGTCTGCACATCTTCATAACTGCACAATGGATTTTGATGCGATTTCATCATTATTTAGAGAATTTATTCCGGAAGGTCTGCCTCGTTGGTCTAGTGTCGCAAGCGCTACTGCTGAGCATGAGGTCCTGGGTTCGAGGTGTTATTGGGTTTTTCTATCTGGAATTTGTCAGTAGCAGCCCGGAGTCTGGATTTGTGCCCGGTAGATGGCAATAGGCTCGCACCCTATTACATAGGACTTAAACATAAAAGGCGAAATGTGGGTGTACTATAGGAACATCTCTGCCTAACCCTTCGGGGAAACAAAGCATGATGTTTATGTTATGCCGGAAGGTTTTGTGTATGTTTCAACATGTCGCCATTGCACCCGTGCGAAGCAGGGGCAGGTCGCCAGTAAAAAATAAAGAACTCGACTGATACAATTTGTGTCCGTTTCCAAGAAATCATCTTTTTTTATTTATAATCTCAATTGAGAAGACATCGACTTTTCATTAAGTAGGTACTTATATACAAGGTGTAATTTTAATCACCGTTAATCTTTTAAGGGGTCATTGTACTCATCATTATGAACAACTTTTACTATAGGACCAAACCTGAAATCGCGAAAAAAAATCAGCGTTTCCCTACATTTATGTACGCATAACTCGTCAAAATGTAGGGAGCACCTGATTTTTTTTCGCTATTTCGGGTTTGGTTCCATAGTAAAAGTTGTTCATAATGATGAGTACAATGACCCCTTAAGAGATTACCGGTGATTAAAATTACACCTTGTATAAATAAATGTTTTTTTTTTAAATTAAAATAGTTGTGGAACAATTTTAATTTAAAAAAAAAACATTTATTTTGGGCTAAACTCTTGTACACATTTTATAAACCTGCCAAACTGCGTGACACTGTCGGCAGGATTATTCAGATTAGCGGTCGTTTAAAACGCTCGTATTAACTGACTACAATTCATAGGAATTAATGTGCAACAGATACAGCCTTGGCAATAACAAATATTGTCCAAGCCAAGTTCACAGTCGCATTCAAACAAAGTTACATCATAGTGTCGTTTATTACTTGTTAACTATGTGCTTGAGTTTTATGTATCGTTCAATTTGCGAGTACCTACGTTACACTTTGTATTAAGAGCTAGGTAGGTAGAAGATCTTGATACACGTGGAACAGTATATAATGATACTCGTATCTATAACAATCGGAAAACGACTGTGAAAGTGAAAACAAGAACAGCACCCCAGAATCTGAATAATTTTGAAGCTTGTTGCTAATCCATTGCTTCATATGTTCGAAAAATTTGTCTGTTCAACAACGTGAACAACGCAATGAATGTTGTTGAACTGTCAAGGTAAAACCGATTCCTACTGTGTGTTACGCAATTACCCAGGTGCGAATTAAAGCAACAAGAAGTGACAGTTCGTCCGACAGAAACTAATAACCTATTTTCAGTAAAATACAGATCGCTATTGATGGCCGGTAAAATTCCATAATATCTTATAGATTATTGGGACGTTAAAACCATACATAAATTGTTTTTTCTATCTCCAGTATGCCAAAACTGATGATAGATAGGTTATTAGCAGAGGTCGGAATTAGGTAGGGTTATTTATGTACTTACACTGATTTCATACAGCGAAAGAATAAAGTGGATACTTCTAATCTTAGTGGTACTTTGAATAAATCGGACAAGGAAAATGATTCTGATGGGCCGTTTGAATAAGCAAACCCTCACGAGTCTAGGCTAGAAGCATAAGTATTTTCTTATTTATAAAAAAGGCGAGGTATAACTCAAACTCAAACTCAAAGCATTTATTTCAATTAAACCAATTACAGGCACTTTTGAATTGTTAAAGAGTCAGTCAGTTAGTCAGAAAATTGAAGCTAGTCGCCCATTCCAAAACGTAGATCTCTATGGAGAAGAATGGGCAAGAAACTCCATGGACACTCTTTTAAATCAAAATTGTTACAAAATCCTGGGTAGGTACATTGTTATTGTTCATGTTGCTTCTATATGTGAGAACAATGTAAAAAATAGATAATTAAAACAATTTAAAATATAAGATTAAAAATAAGCCCTGGCAGCTAAGAGATGACCAGTCTCCACTGACGGCGCCCGTTCACGAACATGACGCGTGGATCAGCACCATCCAGCTCAACCATTTTGTAGGGAACCGAATGATCCAACACACGCGCCACCATCAGCGAGACATTTAACTGAGCATCACATACTCTCAACTGCCATACTCTTTCAAGTCAACATACCTATATCATAACATAAAACCGCTCCATGGTACTCACATTTACAAAATTGAAAAGATGCTTCTAATTTATACAAAACTATAGTTTGCAATGATTGTATTAAAAGATTAGTAAACACTAAATCTATAGTCTATATGTCTATATAAGTATGAGAATTTGCTTCAGACTATTAATAATTTGTATTGTAAATTAATGTAAATACTAATAAAAATTGTATTTTAATTATCTTTGTTTTATTTGTCTGTCTATCTCTGAGGTTTTTATTATTATTTATTTGTAATATTGTTGGCCACACGGGATTGTCCATTAGAAATCCCGGGAAGATCCATATTATTATCAACATTTCGATGCAAGTACATAAATAACTCTACCTAATTCCGACCTCTGGTTATTAGGTTCAGCCGTAAGTGTCTGTCATCACCGTCAACGGGACATCAACGAGAACGAGATGACGGCGCCGAAGTAGAAATACATCTCGGAGACGTCACGTCACGTTTGGCTCGAATAATCAAGTCCCGGTGACTCCTGCGGTGGACAAACTCTGTAATGGTGTAGAAACGACACTGTTTATCATACGAATTTAGGGTGCGATCGGAGCTTGTCTATGCTAAAAACACAATGTTTTTTTTTTTTGCAAAAAGGAAGAAAAAGGCCCTTCACATTTAGCGGGGTAATTGCGTAACGCACATAAAATGGCAATCGATCGCAATGCCTTTCAGTTTGACAGTTCAGCCACGTTCATTGCGTTATTTACGGTCGCATTTTTCACAACTATACATACAGGATGACTGGTAATTAGTGACCGATATTTAAACACATAATTGTACTCATGATAACAAACAACTTTTAGTATGGGACCAAACCTGAAATCATGAAATAAAATCTGCTGTTCCCTACATTTATGTTCGCATAACTCGTCAAAATGTAGGGAACAGCTGGTTTTTTTTTTCGCGTTTCATGTCTGGTCCCATACTAAAAGTTGTTTGTTATCATGAGTACAATCATGTGTTTAAGTATCGGTCACTAATTACAGGTCACCCTATATATGAAGAAGAATTTCCTTCAAAACCGTCGGATTGCGATTGAAAATGTGTAATACAATTAGGGTGCTGGTCTCCAAGCCCTGCACATCCAGAGCGTGGTATTCACTATTCTTAGTTAAAATTACTTACGTCTCACTATTCTTAGTTAAAACTAGCTGTGCCCCGCGACTTCGTTCGCGTGGAGGTCGTAAGATACACAATATACTAAAATAACAGCCATCCCTCGTTCCCGACCCGTCGCGTTGCATCGCCCGCCCGCCCGCGCTATTACTTCGTTTTTCGCTTAGTGTTCTTTCTGATTTTTTCTTTTTGCTCGGCTCCTATGGGTCGTAGCGTGATGTTAAATAGCCTATAACTATCTTCGAGAATTGGGCTACCAAATGCAAAAAGAACCCTAACTATTTTTCTAAAATAAAAGTAGCCTAAGTTATCCGCCGTAACATCAGCTATCTGCCAGTGAAAGTCACGTCAAAATCGGTCCAGCCGTTTCGGAGATTAGCCGGAACAAACAGACAGACAAAAATGTTCAAAATTGCTTTTTTGTTATAAGTACCGTTTATATTTTCTTATGCATTTAGTAAAAAGTTGTTATTTTGACATTACAAACAGACACTTCACTTTTATTTATTTGTGTAGATTACTTACGTCTCACTATTCTTAGTTAAAATTACTTACCTACGTCTAGACTATTTCTGGCCTGAACCGACGAAGCAGTAAAATCTACACTTTATTGAATCGAATCACGAAAACCTTATAAATAATGTTGTCTAACACCTGTAGGTCATAATAGTTCAGAGCCTAGACCACCATCTCTTAAAGCAGTATTATTTTAATCTTACTTGAGTATGGGAAAGAGATGGAGCTAGACGTCCTGTATATCTCTATCTCTTCCGCACACTGAAGTAATATTAAAATGATACTGCTTTAAGAGGTGGTGGTTGGCCCCCAGATACGTTCAAGTGGGTAGCGCGAATTTGCCAAATTCTCATTTATGAAAATAGTATAAACTTTCATTGCTACTAAAAAAAAACTGTAGGACTTAATCTATTTAAATACAAACCGTGACCCGATGGGATTTCCCATCGGCAAAAATGACGAATATCCCCTATTAAGAGCAAAAATCCATCCATAGTTCTCACCTTCATTACAAAAGAAACTTTTCTGCAAAATATCATGCTTAGACTCGGCGGTTTAGGCTGAGCGTTGTCTGTCAGTGACTATTATTTAAGTAGACTTTAGGTGAAAGAGAGCCGTTGAGAAAAGCGCGAATAAATTCTGGATGTTATCTCAAACTAAACACCTAATGGTCCAAACGGTTTCCGTACCTGAGATCCTGAAACTCGTGCAAATGCTAAAGACGTGCTGTGTGAGTGATAAAAATCTCACAACTCGGAATTTTATTCACAAAAGATTTTCCAAACAACTCTCGTTTCTAAAGAGAATTTAAGACGCTTTTCTCCTAACAACATAGATGTTAAAGCTATCACAGCTCTACCCTGTACATTCTATGCCTCATGCCACTACAATAGAAACCAAATTGACGGCAACTCAATTAATTAGTGCATCAGTATGCTTTATGCACTCAAAGTGAACCCGCGAACAATGCGGCACGTACGACGGACCGTAGGTAATACGGTAATACGGGCTGGTGTCCGCAATTCCACGTCAGTGCGCGTATTTTGCGTAATACGACGGGCCGTATTTGTACGTACAAGCAGCATACAAGACTAGGTAGGACCCGCTATACCTATAGCAAGGGGAGTCAACACCCAGGGCCTGTTGTGTGGATGACACTTACACGAGCGAACAGCAGATCTATCATTGAGCATATCTGAGAGGATTCCAGTGTTTGGTTGTTCTATAGGACCACGGCAGTGTTGTTAATGCAGCACTATGATATCTAAGTACAGAACTCGGTTGTTTATACATGATGTAAGGGACATGGACGCGCAAACTGTCGCCATAAATTCAACACATGATTCCAGTGGTGTAGTAGGTACCTATGTAAGTACAATTAAGCTTCTTCTTTGCTCTCGCCTCTTCCCGTTATGCGGGATCGGCTTTCTTAATCTTTCGGCGCCATTCACTTCGCTGGTAAGCATCGTCATCTGTAAGGCCAAGCTTTTGCATGTCCTTCCGGACATTTGTCATCCAAGTAGTTTGCGGTCTACCTCTGCCTCTCCTTTTTGTAGCCATGGAAAGGCACCTTTTCACGATATGTTCATCGGGTCTACGCATAACATGTCGGTACCACCTTAGCTTTTTTTTTTTTTTTGATGGGAAATCATCAAATGACTTCTCCCGTTTTGGGCGGAGCGGGAGGGCGTGTCAGACTTTTACTGACTAAAACCCACCCGTGTTCCTTCTGTTGCCTGTGCCGGGGCCACGGTAACTCTTTCGAACATCCCGCAACCCCGGCTGACCACCTTAGCCTGGACTCTGCAATCTTCTCAGTAATAGGCGTTACTTTGAAACTCCCCCTTACGTGTTCGTTACGCACTTTGTCTTTAAGAGTGACTCCACCCGCCCAACGTAACATGCGCATTTCAGTGGTATGAAGTTTTTGCTCATGATTTTCTTCGCAGCCCACGTTTCACTACCATAGAGTAAAACGGGCCTCACAGCCGTTTTGTTGACCTTGCCTTTGGTTCTTATCGGCATTTTTTGATCGCAGATAACTCCTGTTAGTGTTCGCCACTTGCGTATGTAAGTAGGTACAATTATTGAACTCCTCAATAACGTACAGTAGGTACACGTACTGTGATTTGGTTACTGTACAGAGATCAAAGAAAATTACTGGTCTATCCGTGGTCAACTGATTAAGGACTTCGAAAATAAGTAAGTACCTACTTACTCCATGGAACTCCTCATCGACGAGCAGTACACATTGTTGTGAATGGGTACTCGTACGGAAGATGAAACACAGTAGCTGGTTAAGGACCTAACAGTGGTCAACTGATCACGGACTGCAAAGAAACCCTAATCACGGAACTCCTCAATGACCTATTGTGACTGGGTTATCGTACGGTACGTGAAAAAAAGTTGCTGAAATTCAATATAAAGTTGTAGGTACACGAATTTGTGTGAGGTAGGTAAGTACCACAATTAGAAAATATAAACTCTTTTTTCTCAAAGATGCTTGGAAATTCGAGCATTATTTTGACAACCTTCTTCGAGATAAATCGGAAATGCTGTACTGACCAGGCGGCCGGCTATGTTAGTATGAAAATCTATATCGGTCGTGTTTAGTGGCCGAGTCCACTGATTACACATTAGTCACTAAAACACGAAAAAGAAAGAAGCGGCCGAATAAATTACTGTGAAAACTCATATCTGTCGTGTAATTAAAAAATGGAACGAACTTTTTATTTCGACATATTATTATGGCAACTAAAGAGGTAACTTATCAAAGATTTTATTTAAATTTCGATTTGGCTTGCAAACAGAGCTGTTTATAGTAAAAAAGAAACAAATGAACATATTAGCGCGTGAAAAAATTATCGTTGTTGGTCATTGATTCTGGCTCGCCTCGGCCCACATTTTCACGTTCGTCCATCAATGCCTCTTTTGCAGGCCGCGGCAATAATGGTGTACCTACTATACCGAATTCAAAAAAAAAGAAAACACTTCAAATAAATTGTAAAAAACCTTTAGTTTCGGTAATTTCTTGCTAACGACTTCCTAAACTAAAGTTATTTTGCACTTTGTAGTATTTTTTTTATGGTAGTCGGTTATACTGTTTGTGTAAATGATAAATGATTTTATTTCTGTAAGTAGGTTTATACAAACACTTTTACACGTCAAACATTTTTTTTTTAAACTAGATGAGCTCGGCGTTTCCTATCTGACTACTCTGAGAAGAAAGGCCGAAACAAACTCAGAGGTCACAGTCTCTTTTAAAGTCCGGACATAATCTTGGTCTGATCATGTGAATACCATGTAGAGCCACACAGATTGAGTGGACCTGTCCAATCAGTGCACGCATCTGTCAGTAATCGTACAGCTCAACGTAAAACTTAAGGAGCTCAACGATTCAACGAACAATACCAAAGAAAGGACATTTGGGTAGGCCGCATAATTTACTCAAACTGCCAAACTATGATTAAAAACGAGAGAGAAAAAAGAAGAAAAAAAATAAAAAATAAGGACTCACATAGTCTTCACATTCACAGTAATTAAAATAATATAACACTTTACAAAGTAACTATTCATGTAATACACGTGTAATAACTTAATAAGTTTTATTTAACGATGGACATAATATAAGTACTGTATGCTAAAGCGTAGGTGTAATTTTTTTATGGTTTTCGGGAGTAAAAAAGAGGTCTAAATCAAAATTATGTGCAACATTTTCGTTATGGGGGTGTTATCTTCATAGTTTTCGAGGGCGCCAGTGCCGAAAATCAGGAAATCAAAATGGCGGCCATAACCAGGCGTGGATCTCAGTAAATTGGTTTCTTTTCACACTGGCAACTGTACGACTGTACGAGTATAGGAGATCATTCCGAGGGGTAAACAACCTCTGACATCGTTTACACTTTTACAGAGAAGTATTTTCTTGATATTTTTTTTAAGAAATTTATTTTTTATTTATTTGGGATCTCCAACAAAGAATACACAGATTACTTACAATAGAAATCACAATAATATGATACTGGTCATTTCATAGTATTTTTGCCTCTTTTCTAGGGAAATTTTCAACAGCGCTCTTTTAAAGCGTGATCTTTTTTCACCATGATAACGCTTCAGCACACTCCGCCAGACGGGTGGTCGATTTAATGAGTACTGCAGGTGCACAGATAATGAGTGCCCGCTTTGATTTTTATTTATCCTCAAAAATCAAAGTGAAACTTCGTCGGATTGACATTATAAACCCTGAAGACGCAGTGACTGCATTCGAAAGGGCTGTGGAAGAGAACCCCAGCGCTTCTCACCAGGCAAGACGGAAAGATTCTTCTTTTTCAACGGAGGAGTGGTACGTACACCTCGTAAGCCACACATTATTGTTTTCCGACATGCACGCGAACGTAGTCGCGGGCACAGCTAGTGTCTCTAATAAGAAGTTGCTATGTCACTGCACTCTGCAAATGCTCTTTACGGCACTGCTTGATTACCTTGATTCGTTAATATTACCATGAATTGCCTATCGTTAGTTTAAACAGCATCGTTATTTTTATAAAGTCTTCGTTCATTGCAATGGAATGATCGCACAAAGAAAACAACTGTAAGTTGTACGTAATCCTAGTTGCATTATTACTTCGTAGCGTACGGTAAATACATATATGTACCTACCTATGGAGTGTAGATATAATATATGTAGATATTCAAAACATATTCTCATAGTAATTAGGAATTACCTATTCAATAACACATTGACTAATTAACTTTAATTATACCTTCGTCAAATATAAAAAAAAAAACATAACCAAAAGGCTGATCCTATTTTTGGTATAAACTAATACATTGTCCCTACGGTCACAACACGAGCTGTCAAAGAGAATAACGTCACT
Source organism: Fissipunctia ypsillon (assembly GCA_947568875.1). Lineage (NCBI taxonomy): Eukaryota > Metazoa > Arthropoda > Insecta > Lepidoptera > Noctuidae > Fissipunctia > Fissipunctia ypsillon. The sequence goes on from OX387649.1 coordinate 23,388,465, forward strand.
ATAGTGGGCGACCACATAGCAATTTACCTCCGCATAAATATAAGTGACAGCAGCGTTCAATAAAAAAAACCCTGAAGTAAGTAAGTACTTAAAACAACAGAAAAAAATAGTCAAGAGCTCAACTGAAGGTGGATTACTCGCAATTTATCTTCTGCAGAAGGCTACAACAGAATAACTTCTAATAAAGAAAAACTAGGGGGTTTCTACCTAATTTGAACTTTGTAGGCCCGACTTAGATCCTAATCCAAGTTGGGAGGTTCTGCCAGCTACAAGATCAGCTATAGGTGTTCATTCGACAACCTTAAATGCAAATCATCGAATTGTTAATCCAAGGTTGGCAGCGACCTCACTTGTAAGTAACGTACGTGATACTAACCCACAATGGCGATATTATCCCAGATTGAATAGTTTACGGCAATAGCTCTAATGCCTTGGGAATTGCTGATCTAATCTTGAGGTATAAACAAGAGCGTAATGTCGTTATATGCAGGTAGTTCGATGGAGGTGATTTCTTAATCAAAGACATTATTAGACTAGATGCACAGGAACAAAACGAAGGGCTGCAAGTAAAAATGTATTAGCTAAACGGTCGTAACAAAACGACATGCAAAGAAAAGAGAGTCATTTGCAGTACACAAACATAAAAACCAACGCATAAACAATCCTCTTGGTAATGCACGTGTCCTGACTCCTGCGTGGTGTACTGATAACAGATGGGTACAACAATTTACGGGAAGTTCAACAATTGAACGCAGTTGTAACGCCTGCAGCAGTAGATCATACAGTACAGCACCTATTGTTCGGAACAGAGCGTCTATTACTTCGCAAAATGCTGGTCCTAATAGAAAGATTGGAAAAGGCTAACAATAGACTCTATCTCGTATGAACAGCGACGAAGATATAAAAGAGAAGAGTGTGGATATGAAGGAGGAAAGCCAGCACGGCGGGAAAGTGAATATGCGCTTACAGAAACTTTATCCTAGTCGAAAAGAAAACAGGCAGTCATTGGGACCGCCGACAGAAGTGAAAACTTAAACGTAAAACTATGCCTAGCATGTCGCATGTCGGTGTAACGAACTCGTAAGATTTCCCTGTACTAACAAAGCATGTCGCATGTCGGTGACACGAGATTTCCTCCTACCAACATAATATGTCGCATGTCGAGGACGCGCAACCATAAGATTTCCCCCTAACAAAAATCACTCAACGCGCCTAAAGAAGTTTTCACTTCTAAAATAACATAAATATATTATCTTTACAATATTATGTCACAAAGACACTATTTTTAAACAATAGGTAATACGGATTTGTGTAAGTTCAAGTTCACTGTGTTAAATGATCACTATATTTTACATATAAGTGCATATGTACATTCATTATCGTATACACACTACGGTACTGGCAAAACAATATTCTTTCAATTGATTCATGTCATGCTAAGCTAAAGTTAAAGAGTATGTAAATACAGCAAACACAACACTTGAACAGCAACGACAAGCCTGGTTACCCAGTAACTGGGTTGTGGAGGTCAGATAGCCAGTCGCTCTATGTAAAATACCGGTATTCAGCTGCATCCAGTTAGACTGGAAGCCGTCGCCAACATAGTTAGAAAAATGCAGGCAGATGATGATACGATACGACGAATGAGTGCTTCAGCACTCACTTATGTTTGGATCTTGTTGTCATATAACATTCTCGCACGCCAATTAAAAAATTAACGTCGTAGTTCCGGAATTTCAATTACCACAGTTTTGTCTAGGCGTTTCATTCTCTACACCGCAGGTCTGGCAACAAGTGTGATCGATACGATGTCGTCAACCTTCTGTGAAGCAGACGGTCATGTTTACCTTCAGGGCATTCGCCTTTCAAAGTGTCTGATGAAAAATGGAGCCCGAAGGCCCGAAGAGTATTAAAAGTGTCAAAGGCTTGGCTCTGTTCCGCGTTTCGAGAGTATTTTCACCGAATTTCATTTTTCGAGAGTTTGATTTAGATGCTTGCACGGAAAAGGTCGGGTTGTTTGTTTTCTGTTGGACAAATGGTTTGCTAAATTTGACCGTTCAAATTTTAGGCAAGGTATTTGTTTGTTTGGACAGTCCAATGTAGTTTTTGTGGAATATGAAAACAACATCAAAGGTCTTGTGAGTTCCGAATGAAATATTTTGTTCCATCTCGTGCAGGATTAATTTTTTTCTAGCTCTCGTTGCTATTACAGAATGCAAACGAACTGAAATACATAAAAATAATAAACAAACAAACAAACAACGGGTTTAGGTACCGTTAAGCTGCTCCAAAAAGCTGGCACGATGCCAGCGAATTATCTGCGTCCAACAGCTAAAGGTCATCCCAAATGTTTCAGGTCAGTGACAGGCAAAAGGCTTATCGTCACTAACGCCGACGATCATTCAGTTATGGATACTATCTGGATATAATATCTAACGAGATATCATAACAAGATTATTCCCAATTTCGAACTGTCCTATGGAATTTGTACGAGTAAAAGGTGACTAAGGGTCGCACATCTGACGAAAGATGCGTCGCATATCGTCGCCGTTGGTCGCGTAACGCCAGAATAGACAAAAAGATAATAAAACATTCAACCTTACACACACTCCACCAATGCGATGATGCGTGTACTAACTGGAAGTTAACGAAGTTACGCCCGATGAATCTTCCGTCACATGTGCGAGACCACTCTTAAGTTGTCGAGCCGAATGAAGCAGGCAGTAACAAAATTAAATGAGACTGAAAATCAGGGTAAATTCATTTGCCATGTTTGATGGCTATACGAATAATCAGAAATGACAGTTTATTAAAGGAGTTAGCGGACGTTCGTACGGACGCGAAAATAACGCGGCGGGATTTTATCGCGCACTGGATTTTCAAATCTCGGTGTTGAGCTGAGCATTGAGAGTCCAACAGAGTACATTCCAACGCGTAGAAAAAACACTGTTGGATTTTCAACTCTCGGTTGATGGAAAGTCTAGCAGTATTAAAACATGGCAGCAGAGCGTACGAATTCATCAAAAGAAATACTAATATACAATACCTTTGGTCTCATACAACTCGATGGACCAAAAAACTACCTCCTAGCATAACGTTCGAATATTTTTTGCACAAGGCACATTGGTTTTTGCAAGTGCAATATTGTTGTCTGACCTTGTCTCTTGATTCTCTAGATCCATTGTTAACTATTCACGTAGTTTATTTCAATTGATCTGTGACTTAGGGCTGATTTAGCCAAAGTCAGGTATCTTTTATCCGCGGGATAAAATTGACGTCTGACAGTTTTTGTATGAATAATCTGTCAAAAATTTTTAAAAATGTTATTAAAATTTGGTCGAAATCGCGTTAAAATAAATAGGTACACAGCACAGACGATACTGTTATGGAAGATATACTTCTCAAAATATTTAATAGTCTTCAACCTCTTCAATTGTTTTTTTTTTTGAAGATCCATTCTGCAGCTAGTTTGAAAAATATAGCTTTCACAAACTAGTTCGGCGAAAGCTAGGCTTGGCTGATGAAATGGAAACCTACAACATGCTATCAGCGCAATAACTGCATCAAGAAACAGTAAATCGACTGTAATGTTTTCCGTACACGATAACCGCACTTATACATTACAGTCATAAGAATGAAAATTGCACGATAAAAGATAGAATATAATAACATTAGCTATCTTACATAATTAGGGGCGCTGTGGAGCGTGTTATCTTAAAAACCATAACGAGGTGTAGTTAGCAGGAAACCAACCCTTTAGAAAGGTGCTCGTGGACGTGGGTGGACTCTACAAGAATTACCTTGATCATGAGTACATACTTAGCCTTTGGGTTTCACTTGGGTAGATAATAAAGACACATGGCCGAGCATAGAATAACGTGGAGATAATCAAAGGCAAGTACTTATCCGTTTTTATAGCTCCTACTTACATTCCATTTTCTTCGATATCCATTTGTTGAGGACATAGTTTTACACAGAGGGCATAGTTTTTAGTTAGACATTTGAAGCCTTGTAATTTTTTGAATAAAATATTATTATTATATGTTTACATATCTCGGGACCCTTGGGTCCCGGACCTTTGGCAGGCGTACGAGGGGCCGAAGCCAACTCGCAGAGGCCCCTTAGACAATTTTAAATGATGAGGAGGCACTGACCGACGATTATCCCTATATGCACTATGCAAATGCACCCAAGGACAACACCCGGTTGGGAATATTATAGGACATGGAAACGAAACATATTGGACTGGGTTTGGGTTGCTATAGTGGATTGGTTACCAAGAATTATGGAAAGACTATGTCCCCAGCCTGATCAATGTTATGTAATGTAATACACGGATAAAATGGCAGGGGGTGACTTGCACATTCAATAATGGGCCCCCGAAAACGGTCGCTAGCACATAATGTCGAAGCTACAAGGGGGCAACATGCCCTGAGGTGCTTATGAGGAGTGGAGAGATATTCCACGACTATCAGGACAATCCCAGAGCCCGGAAGATGGTCAAGATCATCACAAGAGCATTTACTGGAATACTTCCTTCCTCCGAGCACGTTTTTATTTGTATTAATATAGTCACTGCTATCAGTTCAATGATACCGAGAAGTTACAAGTTAAAAGTCGAATGAATGCCACTACTGGGAACGAGTGCGCTAGATGTTGTGCAGACTTCAGATGATATAAAATTAACGAGATAGGTTATTTCACAATCATCATATCTTATAAACTTGAAAAGTTAGCAAATAAGCCTTTAAAGTAGGAAGTAGGCATACGCGATACGTGAATAATTGAATCGTCAAATAAACTCAACGAGTTAAATATCAAGTGCGAAAAATTGCACCTCGTAATAATATTAGTAGGTAAGTACACATCGCTATTGGAACGTGTAAATTTTTACGCGCTGATTTTTTCTACTTAAGGCAACGATAGCCGACTTTTAATGATTATAAACTGAATATCACGTCTAAACGAGTAGCGTTAATGATTTGGAAAAAAAAAATGTTAAATTGGAGCATTTTGTGAATATTTTTTTAGATTGTGTTTATATTACATAGTGTAATTAATTTGTAAAGTTATGTCTAACGCGGATAAAAACTGAGAATAACGCAAAAACTATCAAGCGTATTTTTATGAAACCTTCACCATTTTAAAGATAATTTAATTATTTATCTTTTAGTCAATCAATCTGCCCAGCCTTTTCCCAACTATGTTGGGGCCGGCTTCCAGTCTAACCGGATGCAGCTGAATACCAGTATTTTACATGGAGCGACAGCCTATCTGACCTCCACAACCCAGTAACTGGATAATACGATACACCTTGGTTAGACTGGTTGTCAGACTTTCGGGCTTCTGACGACCCGAAATGACTGTCAACGATACACGAATGACAGCCGGGACTAACGGCTTAACGCGTTACCTGCTAAATTATTAGCTAACTTTTTTCAAATGCCAATTAGTAGCTTACTAACCCTGTGCGGCAAACGCTCTTACGCGTTCAATAAAAAATTCGTGTGGTGCTATGAACGCTTATGCGCGGTTGTTTCCGAAACAATAGAAATGAACAATGAACGCACAGGTGCGGCGCGCCGCACTTGAATAAAGTTATGTAAATTGGGTGGACGCGCATATGCGTCGCAAGCATATGGCAAAAGTCCGAAAAACGCGCATGCGCGTCGTTCGCACAGAATGCGTTAACGTGCTTTCCGAGGCACGGAGGAGTCTCGGTATGTAAAGATGGTCACCTGTCCACGGACAACCCCGGCAATCGTAACTTAACCTGATGGATCGACCCGTGCGGCTGTTATTACTTAGCCACGAAATATTTATCTTTTAGTATACTTACGTGTTTTATTAAAATACCTTTTGTTTTATGTATAATAAATTAATAATGCGTCTAACTTGGGACAGCGCTCCTTGATGGGCGAGTCCTATTACTGGGTGGACGTACGACGCATTGCGTGAGCTCAGCACAGAACACGCAAACTGCACTCATAAGCATTGGTTTAAATTGTAAGCTCCTGCAAGCGCCCAAATTGAATGCAGAAATCTCCGCGGCGGTACAGGACATGGTTCCTAATCGCGACAAGACACTTACAGCATTGCAACAATAGCTAGGAACGGGTATCATCGTCATCAATAGAGGCATGGATCTGCTTCTAAAGAGCGATGATAAGATTCAAGCCACAGAACAGATAAAAGAGGGTTCAAGCTATGAAACATTTTAGCAATGGTTGCCGCTTACTGTGTGATTCGCACTAAATGGCATTGGCAACGCAGGCTCGAGTGAAATTAATCACTCCTAGTTTAGACAAGGCCTTCTTATAGCGAGTCCGAACGAGATGAGTCACTGTTTGGCTCGTCCTTATCAGAGAGAATTAAAGCTGCCAAGGCTATTGAAAAACAAGGCTTTTTTTTATAAAAAAGACTGCGAAGGTTGCAATACCGCTTGAACAGCCTAGTACCTGCCCGTCCTACCAGGGAAACTGGAACCCGCCTCCTCGATACCCGGCGAAGAGGGGGGGGGGGGGCATACAGAAGGCCGACGGCAGCAGGCTAGTGCCATCCGTACAGGTCGTCATTAGCGCAGCCTCACAACGCCCTGCGTCGCAGGTCATACCTCGGGCTCCTACTCATCCTACCCTCGTTGATACAGGTACATGCGGGATGGTTAAAAATAACCAACTAACCAACAACAATGTTATTCTTGATTGGTTAAATCAACAATACCTAAAAATAACCTACTAACTACTGAGAAATCAGATATGATGAAAGCCATTAACAAATTATAATCATTAAGGGCTATCTCTAAGTGCAATGTGACCAAATATTAATTTATATTTAAAATATTCCTCACTTTGAAGGCTAACAGCGATAAACGCTTTATATCAAACTGGCTATTGCCCGCGGCTTCGTCCGCGTGGATATCGGGAAATATCCCACAGGAACGTACTATCGGGATTAAAAGGGAGAGAAGCGTTGGTCGCACACCTAATAGCCGAGGTGATCACTGACTTCTATCCTAGCGCTGCGCCGCCGTCGACCATAAATATTTTGTTAAGCGTCATTTTGAATCTGTGATATCTTAGTATTCATTTAAATAGTATAATGACACTATAAATTAAATGCCCAATTTAAATAACTTATTTTATTGGATAAGGATTAATTTAACACCAGTCAAAATAAACTTCGGAAATAACAATGAAATTTTTATCAAATTCTGAAAAATACAAATGGTTACTGTGGGTCAGTCATCCTTAGAAGATGTTGATTTTCTTAAGATGTACTGTCTTTTAGAATATTAATAAATTTAATGTATCTCTTATGGTTTACGTGACGCACGCCAGTAAAGCTCCCAGTCGGCATGATTTTTAACGACATCTTCTACAATAATCATCATATTTCAGCCAATTTACACAAAACCTATAATGAATTAAACACTTAAACCTTCCTCATGAATTACTCCGTCCATTGGTGAAAACCGTTTGATAAACCGTTTGGAAATCCGTTAGGTATCAGGTTGACACAAAAGTAATGAGGCACTTGGTTTACGTTTTATTTTTTTATTATTCGTTTATTTATTTTCTTTCTTATCTATTTACATTTTTAAATATTTCTAATAAAAATATATACAAAAAAAAAACATTTAAAAATATAAAAAAATAGAAATCCGCCGGTATCGGGAGCAGGGTCCAAGCTACCGGTGGTTAGGGCTGCAGAGTTTTTTATTATTATTATTACAATACAAAAAGCTTAGTCAATCATGTAATCACCATTAGCATCTAAGACTGAAAGTTTAAATGCCTTTCGCCCAGAATTCTGATGGCTGTGCCTCGAAAAAGTTGTTCAACTCCGCCTCTACATCCGAGAAATCATTAAATTGTTTACCCCGCAAATGTTGTTTCAGGGCTCTAAACAAATGATAGTCTCATGGGGCGAGGTCTGGGGAATAAGGTGGGTGGGGTTCACCCAGCCCAAGTTCTTCAACTGTTGACGAACGGCAGATGCGACGTGAGATCGAGCGTTATCGTGTAGTAAAACTACATTGCCTCGTCTTCGTCGTTTTTTTCTTGATAGCAGCAGTTTAGTGAGCTGGGTTGAATATTTATCAGCGCTTATAGTTTCATTGTGTAATAGTTCATAAAACAGCATACCATGCGCGTCACAGAAAAAGCAAAGTAGAACTTTTAAGCGGTTCTTTTGACTCAGCTTCGATTGAGTCGGTGGCGTTTCTTCTCGAAACAGCCAAAAATCACGACGTGTATGTTCTCGTAAGGTATCGTGGTGGAACAGGACGATTGATATTCCTTTACCTTTCCCTTCTTTTCCCCACCTTCCCTTCCCTTTTTTTTTTCCTTTCCTTTTCCTTTTTTTTTCCTTTTTTTTTCTTTGTCTTTTTCGGGTAACCACTGAAAATCAGCGCTGTGCTGTGGGTCCCTCATAGCACAGCATCATGCTGAGTGGAAGCCTTCTTGTCACAGTCATGACGTGCAGCCTCCGACTATTTCTGTTTTGAGCTCGTGATTATAATGTGGTTCTATTTTGTTTTATTTTTTCTGTTTATTCTTATCGTTTTGTATGCACGTGTTTCTGTGACAAATAAACCTATTTTTCTTTCTTTCTTTAAACCAGGTAAAGAGAATCATGTTCTTAACCCGTATACAAAAAATCAATCAAATCCAATGAATACTTTTAGCCACAGGAAAATATTTTTCATTTTATTATTTTTCAACATGATGTAGATCTGAGTCCGTAATACTCGTAATAATAGGTAAACGTTGTAAGGTCAAAAACCTGTGCAAAACACGTATGATTCTATTCTCTGCGCCTCAATATGCTTGAAAGACAGAGAAAGGTAAGGTAGGTTAAAGGCACTCTGACGCGCCCCGCCCAGCCCCACAAAATCTTACAGTTAGAAAGAAAAATAAATATTGCTTATCCAAATTATGCATTAGTGCTGCATAGACAATTGCAAGTGTGTGTGTGAGCGGAATTTTTTCGGCAAAAAGTCTCGGACTCGATTATTAGGTCAGTAAGTGCACCGACGCCCTTTGAGGAGAGCAAGTACTATTTTTTTTTATCACGAGATGAGCCGCGCGCGCATTGTCGTGATTTTATGAAAAGTTTTAGTTTGCTACTGATCTGACAACACTGAATTTATTTGTGGGGGAGGGGCATAAAAAACGAGGTGTATGCACGAGAAGTGAACACTGTGGACGATTTAAGAATTAAAATAATGAATGCCTTCGACAAATTAAAAAGAATGGCAGATGGGGGACTTATTACGTTACATCGAGTCCGTGAAAATTTAATTAGACGATGTCGCTTGTGCATAATGAACAACGGACACTGAAAATTTAAAAATTTGACTCTATTGATGATGTAAATTCTGATTGTGGTTATGTCAATAATCATTCAATCGGTGATCTTTTCATTAACAACGCGCAACTTTGAGTTTGTGTTGTTCTCCGACTAAAGTAGGTACCTACCTGCGCCCTGCACGGCCGCCGCCGCGCCCCGCACCGCAGCGTCAGTCAGTGACATTTCGTAGATAAAGCGTGTTTACTTTTATGCAGTTGATTCTGCTATTTATTTTGTTTGAAAACTGCAATTTTTAAATTTTCCATTAACTACTAATCTTGTGTTTTAAAATGTTTCGATGGACTAGTACTGTGCTCGTTTTAATGTCGTACATCCAGATACACTTTGTATACAGATTTAAAACCCTTAACCAAACTGATTAAGAACGCTAAAAACTCGTTAAAAATTCGCTAAAAACTAACATTTGGCTTTAATTGCATGCCTTTAGTTTATCCGTAGCCCCACGAGTATTCACTAAGGTTATGAAGGAAGTCATGACTTACCTCAGACATCGTAACAAAGATGAATTATAGAACGTTTATAAAGGCGTGTTTTATGAGGGTGAGGGCCGATGGGGCTAGTCTGCAAACGTTTTTAGTTTCAATTCACTTGAGTTTTAGTTGTCGTTAACGACCATACAGCCCAATGGTCGTTGGTCTTTGTACACCCATTTTCGCTAATCCGACTCTCGAAGCTACTCGAATCTCACTTACATCGATTTAACCCATAACCTTAGACTTCAGTTACAATAAACTACATGCATTTTACATGAGTTACTCCTAAATATACAACCCTGCAGGCTCTTGGCAGTTAGGTACATCCATTTACTTCATATTTCATGCAGAAAGCTTCAGTCCGCTACCTTAAAAAGTATTCGAGAAAATCGGAAAATAGACATCTCAACTTAGCTTGTCATTCACATTACGAGTTCTTGGTAGTGTGCTAAACATCGTGTAAAGTGTTCAGTTAGATGTGGGTCACGGAGCACTGGTTTTTGTGCTCCGTGACGTGGGTAATAGAGAGAATCTTACCTACTTATCAGTCTTCAAAATCTTAAAATCTTTCCTTCACTGACAAACAAGGACAACGTACAGCCTCAGCGGAAGAATTTCGTCATTTATGCCGAGGGGAAAACGCATCGGCTTAAACACGGCGTCGGTATTGATAACTTTTAAGGCGAAAGCGCCAGGTAGCCCGGGAAATTCAATTTTTTTTTACGTTTTATGCAATTTGCAAGTCGGTATTAGGTTGTATCTTGATCAAAATATGATTCGCGACCGTAAAAATTGTGTATTTACAGAATTACAATAATTAAAGTCATCAATACAACTCTTTAAGACCAGAAGCCCAATTCCCGTAACTAAAAACTTTCAAAATCTAGTCGCAATCTCATCTCAGCGACAATCAAATGTCAAAAATGTAGGGAAATTATAGGTATTTTTGACATATTGAGACTGAGATCAGATTGTGAATGTTCTTAAAATTACGAGAATTGCCCGCCAGGTAATTCTGTTGAATGACTATTTCATGAAATCTTGACAATTAAGATTATACAAACTTATGCGAGTTGTATTACTGATTTTGTTGATTATAATTCTGTAAATGCATATTTATTACGGTCGCGAATGATACATTAAGCAACATACAACTTGATACTGACTTGTAAATTGCAAAAAACATAAGAAAGTTTGAATTTCGCGAGCTACCTACCTACCTGGCGCTTCCCCCTGAAGTGCATCCCTACTGGCCGGATCTCACCACAACGCAACACAGTCATGACCTTTTGGTGCCTTAATAAAATCGATATACAAGGTGGAACAGGACAATTGACATTCCATTAAACCACGTAAAGAAAATTCTTTTCTTTACCCGTATACAAAAAATCAATCAAATCCAATGAATACTTTAGTCACAGGAAATTATTTTTCACTTTCTTATTTTTCAACATGATGTAGATCTGAGTCCGTAATAATAGGTAAAAATTGCCGCCGCCGCGCCCCGCACCCCGCACCGCACCGTTCGTTGGTCAGTGACTTTTCGTAGATAAAGCGTGTTTACTTTTTATGCAGTTGATTCTGCTATTTATTTTGTTTGAAAACTGCAATTTTTAAATATACCATTAACTAATCATCGTGTTTTAAAAAGTTTCGATGGACTAGTACTGTGCTCGTTTTAATTTAATGTCGTACGTCCAGCTCCACATTTTATAGGATTCATAAAAATTAAACAACTAAAAGTGAAAATGATACTTATAAAAACAACAAGTGCTAACTTTCTATGCCGCAATATCAATATTTAATACGTAAAATCGATTGAGTAACCGCAAAGGGTGGAAAATGCTTTGACAAGGGGCAATCGTTGGCACAGTTACGAGTACTAACTACTGTTATTGACCATTCACAAAAGTACATAGTGATAAATAACTGGAAGGACTGACTGAAACAAATGATTGGATAAGCTTCGATCCCTTTGTTGTGTGAAAATCGATACTCAATAGATAGAGATAAATCATTTATTTAGTACACACAAAAGAAATAGCACAACACAAAAGGAGGAATATCGGGGTACCTACCCGGGACGAATCACATTCCTATCCATCACACAAAAGGAGGATTTCGGATCACCGATGAAATGCACCGATATTTGTGCAGTACCTTTGGCAGGTCCCAGGGGAAACAAAGCATTTCTCCTAACAATATTGTAGTGCACGGAAACACGAGCTTCGATCTCTTGCATAGTAGAGTGGAAATAAGGCGCCTTGCAGAATTCCAGCAATTTAGTTGCACTACTGAACTCTATGGCAATGTTTGGTGAGCGGAGCACAGAATTGAGCGACTCGATTCCTGTAGGTAGATCACATTCACACCATATGTATGAGTTGGAGAACGCTGCCTAACTAAAATAAAAGGAACAAAAATTCATGAACCATATTCACATCCTTTTTTTTTTCACTCAAACAAATATCGACATTATGTTAGTGTCAATTAAGTGTGATGGATGGTACAGACGCCAGCACGTCAAGCTACTACAATCTGTCAAATTTCTTTAATAGATTCCCGACTTTATTACTAAAGCATTAGGTTCAAGGTTGATTGGGAAAATTTGACAGTTTCGGGTAGCTTGATATGCTGGCGTCCATACCTACCTAATTGATTTTGTGCACCATAACACCCAGATACCACATAGAGCGAATGGAACATAAACACATTCGGTATGAAAATAATCCCAGAAACACTAAAACTGATAAGAATGCAAAAGAGCCTTAAAGCTGTCTCCAGCAGTTAAATGGGTCATGAAAGATTAACAAGCCTTAGATAAGGAATAATGGGGAAACGTCACAGCTGGAGAGTATTGAAATACCTCCACGAGAGGCGATACTTAAAATTACAGCTATCATCGTCATCATCATTTCAGTCGAAAGACGTCCACTGCTCGAGATAGGCCTCCCTCAAGTACTACCACTATGACCGGGTCTGTGCTTCCTGCATCCGGCGGATTTCTGAGACCTTCCAACGCTACGTCTTCCAGTACGCAGTCGCGACTCCAGAACCTTTCGGCACCATCGGACATCAAAGTCAAATCATTTATTTCATATAGGCACATAAAAGAAGGTCAGAAATCATCTGTTCTGCAAGCAATGTGCCCTGCCCACTGCCACTTAAGTTTGGCAATTCTTCGTGCTATGTCGGTTACCTTGGTTCTCTTACCAATCTCTTCATTTCTGATTCGATCACGTAGGGAAACTCCAAGCATAGCCCTCTTCATTGCCCTTTGGGCATAGATAATACACTATATAAAGTAATACCTTTGGGCGACTTTTAGCCTTCTAATGTAAGCTAAACAAGGATCTTTTGGCTCCTGAATGACATTGACAGGGGGCGTAGTTGGTAAACATTTGTGAAATTGTCACAGAAATAGGACATAGATCCTATTTCTATCGGAACTATCTCCGCCATCTTGGTTTGTCAATAATAAACTTTGCCCACGCGCCAAAAGAACCTTGTCACGTTGTACGTCTGGCATGGCCTGCGGGGTAATTGCGTAACTCAGTGACAGTAGTAGCAATGGCTTTCATTTTGACAGCTCAACAACATTCATTGCGCGTTGTTGGGCAGACAAATTTTTCGAACATATGAAGCAATGAATTGGCCATATCCTTCAAAATCATTCAGATTGTGATTGAAAGCGTGTTACGCAATACTGATGATGCCTGGGTAAAAAAAAAAGAAATTCTATTTAGTCCGACAGTCAGATAATAATAAAATATTAGACACGTATTTTTTGCTTTAACATATTAATAAAAAAGTATGTGGTTTAAAAACATAACTAAAAACGCGCCTTTATCACGCAATAAAAATGGTAAAATAATTAAATTGACTTGTATTAGTTAATATTTGTACCTATGCAGCTTGTCACTTCTTTTATATCCAATGATTAATTTAAAAAAGCATGGAGCGTTTTGTTTAAATTAATTAAAAGTACACAGAACTAAAAAGCGCTCCACGCTTTTTTAAGGCTATTTATCATCACGCTACGACTCTTAGGAGCCGAGCAAAAAGAAAAAAGAAAGAACGCCAAGCGAAAACGAAGTAATAGCGACGGGGGTCGAGGGAGTTTTATAAAAATGTGGCTGTTATTTTAGTACCTATGTGTATCTTACGACTTGCACTCCACGCGAACGAAGTCGCGGGTAGAAGCTAGTAAGTAGTTTATGTGAATTTCTTTTGGCATATCAAAATGCGTCTTATAATAAATATATGTGCTTACAATACATAATTGGTTTTTAATTTTTATTGAAGATTGCTTCCATTCTACGCGTCACTAGAGTTATTTTAACATTACGAGTAGGATATAAGTAATGGGCATACCTAACGCTGTATGTATATTTAACCTATTGTCCACGGCGGCATAATATGTTGAAATGTTTTTGTACCTAATCCCTCTATACAAATAAATAAAATTGAAGTGTCTGTTTGCAATGTCAAAATAAGAAATTACTAAATGCATAAGAAAGTATGTACGGTACATAGAACAAAAAAACAATATTTAAAATTTTTGTCTGTCTGTCTGTTTGTTCCGGCTAATCTCCGAAAGGGCTGGACCGATGTTGACGGGACTTTCACTATGTTACGGGCAGTAACTTAGGCTACTTTAATTATAGAAAAATAATTAGGGTTCCGCGCAAAAAAAATTAAAACCCTGAAACTGTGAAAAAAAGTCGGATTTGAAAAATTCCTTTTGCATTTCGTAGCCCAATTCCCGAGGATGATTATAGAGTATTTAACATTACGCTACGACCCTTAGGAGCAGAGCAAAAAGAAAAAAAGCTGAGAAAGAACACTAAGCGAAAACGAATATTGCGGGCGGGCGATGCCACGTAGCGGGTCGGGGGACGAGGGAGTTTTATTAAAATGTGGCTGTTATTTTAGTATATTTTGTATCTTATGACATCCACGCGAACGAAGTCGCGGGGCACAGCTAGTAAATAATAAATATGATAACTGATAAAATAATTACACAACTACTTTTAAATAACAACGCGCTTGGGATGTGCTTTCATTTGTGCGCGCTTTTAAACTAATCACCAGTGATCGGAATAGGTAGTGCTAATTTGCCTAAACTTCGAGGAAGGAAGTAACATAGAGTGGATAATACCTCCTCTAAAATCCCCGAATAATTTTAATGACGTTTAAATCCCGGGATTAAAAAAAAAACACGAATTATTTATTGGACTTTATTTGTAGTTACAAATTATTGATTTGAAAATTCATAACATTTTTTAGGGTTACACATACACACACACACACACATTTATATCTGTAATTTTTATGGTGTACATAGTAAAGAGTATTCTATCTATCTATAAATAAAGTCCAATAAATAATTCGTGGTTTTTGAAACCCGGGATTTAAACGTCATTAAAATTATTCCGGGATTTTAGAGGAGGTATTATCCACTCTATGTTACTTCCTTGCTCGAAGTTTAGCCAAATTAGCACTATACCTATTCACTGCTAATCACATTCATTTGTTTCTTTCTTTACTTGGTTTTTAATTGAGATCTATATTACTCTCTGCTCGCTGCCCTTTAAAACGGAGTGGGTAGATATGATAGTTTTATTTATATTAATGTTACTTCTTAGAAATAAGTCACCTATGTAACATAGTATTGAACAACGTCGCTTTTCGTGTCTGTCTGTGTGACCGCTTATATCTCCTTAACTGCACAATGGATTTGGATGCGGTTTTCACCATCATTTAGAGAATTCATTCTGGAAGGTTTATGTTTAATATTTAACTTATATTAAGCACAGAAATCTCGATGTTTTGGAACGTCGCCATTGCACCCGAAGCAGGAGAGGGTCGCTAGTCCAGAACAAAGCCTTAACCCTTAATCGGGCACCGAGCATCGGTTTGAAAGAGGGGTTGGAAAAGTGTTGTGTACTGATTATAATATATTCAGAAATTGATTAAAATATTTTTTTTATTTTTTACTCTTGGTTTTTTTTATGTAAATTTATGTGGGAGCTATTCTACCATTGCGCAATTAGAACAATTCTAATTTAGATAAACTAAAATTCACAAATAGAGCAAATCTCTCTATTTTTCATAAATAGGCTAGTATAATCCAGGTAAAATAAATAACAGTATGTTTAATTCGTTCGGAAATACTCCATGACCGATAGTCTATGACAAGATGTGGGATTATTGCAGTCACGGCCTGGTTAAAAAATTAAAATGTATGTGGGAGCCATACTCCCACGGTTTTATTAAGGGTATTGCTCCGAAATTCTGCAGCTTTATTCACTCACACCATGAAAGAAAATAGAATGCTGAATCCTCTCGGAAATCGAAAGAACAACTGACAGAACTCAACTTTGTCACAAAACAGCCCAATTTATGACAAAAGTTGAAATTAACAATGTTTGTGCAGATACCAAGCTCATCAAAGCCTCTTGAGTACCGACGCAATGGAGGTAGATTTATTTAGGTTTGTTTAATTAAGTTTTGAGGTTTACTTAATTTTAAGCTTTCATTCTTTAAAACTGTTTGTATTTTTGTAATAAAAAGACAAGAATTATTTACTTAGTGTTTCTCCTTTATGAATGCTGGTTAGGTATACCTACTTAATTTGGTTGTTCGTTGTATTATTTAAAATATTCATTAAAATTACTTTAAATATTTAAATTCCTAAAGAAGAGGTAGGTAATAATAATAATAATAACCCCAGACCGGCACTCTACGTTGACGTCGTGGTGGGGCTTGCGCGCTTCTGCACTCTAGGTCTGTGACAGTAGAGCTTATTTTGACGAAACAGGTCTAGGGTGAGGAGCCAGCATAAAACCGCAGGGCAGCATTTTTGGGCAGTAACAGCATTTACTGAAGGTGAGCGCCAAACAAAACCGTCGTCGTTGCTGATCGGCTCTTGCCTGCTCGAGGGAACTAGGGATCTCACCTGGCAGGGGCCTAGTCACACGGGCTTCGTGAAGAACTTTGGGCGCACCTACAGTCACATCCCAGAAACACAACAATCGCTGAGGGGAGGTAAACCCGTCAGCTTTTAAGTGTGCGATAAAGTACTCCCACCCCCTCCTGCGAGAGGGGGAGGGAAACTCAAAGACGGGTCCCCAATTCTGAGGACCGAGATAATAACGCCTCGGGCAAGGGGCCATACAGCCTCAATACCGACTCCTCTCGCCCCTTTCGGGAGCCGACCACGCGAGTGTTGGGCAGTAGCGACCCCACGGACCCTATCTCCCGGGAGAAGTCTTGTTCCTCACCTTTGGCTAGCGAGTGAACATTGATAACTATTGATAAGGAACAGAACTTCCACCTCTTTCTTGTCTTTATTGGCCGGCTTGAGTGGAGATTCGCAAGAGCAAACGTGCTCGGAGTAGAGAATATCACAAAAAAGTGATTTCAAATTTTATCTATACATGCTTACCGGGTAGCAGGTAGGTACATATATTTACTCACTTCACTACTGAAATTATCAATGTTCAGCAAAATAATTTAATTAACATGAAAACTGAATAAACTATTTAGATGCAGCAACTCAACGTAAATTCTAGGAAAGAAAAAATAAAAACCGGCCAAGTGCATGTCGGACCACGCACAATGATGGGTTCCGTAGTTGGGATGATTTTATCCCAAGAACAAACTTAACATTGTAGGTGAAAAACATGTTCTCTCATACATTCCAACTGCAAATGTAAGTTGGTCGACTATTACTCGTAAACTTGTAAAGACTACTTAGCTGTGATAGTTTTTCTTTTAATTTCGTTGTATATACTACTACCGAGATTTTTTTCACATATCCAAAGCTAACCGTTTAGCTGGCAGGGGGGGGACACTTGACTCTAACAAACATTAGCACTTTAAGCTTAATATTTCAGAAACAGATCCCTTAATCAAAAAATTGTTAACACAGACCCGCAATATTTTAGAAACACCTATTCAACCCCTACACCATGAGGTAGACGAGAAAAAAAAAACATCCCCTTTACTTGAGTTCTTGATTTTACTTTACCACTTTGTCGGCGTGATTAATATGTAAGTACAATATATCCATGCCAATTACAACTTTCTAGTACAAAGAGTCTCTGAGCTAAGCTGCGGTCGGACGGACGGACTTGGCAAAACTCGAGTTCCTTAATTGTTGACTACGGAACCCTAAACACTGCAGATCAAAAGATGCATGCAATTTTTTATCAAGTACTTATTCTGAAAAAGTTTCAATAATTAGTAGAAATTTTAATCCTCTGAAAGATACTGAGAAATAAATCTATATTTTATAACCTTGCAAAAAATCTACAATACTTATTCAACGTCCGATAGGTGGACAAAGTCCTTTCAGTTATCAGTCTAATGATAAGCTTGCACATCATTAATGAATTGAATGTCACATGTGCGTGCGTGTGAAATTTTAAACAAAGTTGTTGTTTGCATAAGTAAAATGCCCAGTGAATAATTAAAACCGAGATGGGACTCGTGGGTAAATAATTATAGCCGCACGGATCGCTCGAAGGTTAAGCTACGTTTGCCGCGGTCGGTTCGTGGATGGGTGACCACCCGTTACATATCGAGACCTCTCCGTGTCTCGGAAAGCGCGTTAAGCCGTTGGTCCCGGCTCTCATTCGTAGATCTTTGACAGTCGTTACGGGTAGTCAGAAGCCCGAAAGTCTGACAACCAGTCTTACTGAGGGTATCGTGTTGCCCAGTAACTGGGTTGTGGTGGAGGTCAGATAGGCAGTCGCTCCATGTAAAATACTGGTATTCAGCAGCATCCGGTTAGACTGGAAGCCGACCCCAACATATTTGGGAAAAAGCTAAGGAATTAATGCTGTCACAGACATTTGCTTTTATGGTTCTATTTAGTGGTATGATCACTTTCCTTAACTATGTAAAGTCAGGGAAATTAATTGTGAAGCAAAGTGCCTACCAACTTAAATTGTCCGTATATTCAAATCACGAATGCCATTCTTTGACAGTTGTATGAAATTGCTATAACACGGCATGTTGACGTAATCGTTTTTCTGACAGTACTTAACGGACGGTTCTTGTTATCACTTATCACCCTATAGGTATTGTCCTGCAGTTCAAAGGCCTGTGTTCCCTTCTTTCTTTCTTTGTTCCCTTGTCTTTTATGATCTGTGTTATGAAAATAACGTTGATAAATTCCACATAAAATTAAATTCTTAATACGCAATAGTAGCCCGCGAAATTAAAATTTTCTTACGTTTTTTGCAATTTGCAGGTCAGTGTCAGGGTTGTATGTTGATCAAAATATGATTCGCGACTATACAAAATATGTATTACCATAATTATAATCATAAGAATCATCACTACTTAAATCTCTTTTAAGTTAGATTTGTTCCAAAATGTAATTCCGAATTTTGGAAAAATCTAACTTAGCGAGATGTATGTATGGATGATTGCAAAAAACATAAGAAAATTTGAATTTCGTGGGCACCATTTCGCAAGTGTTATTGGGTTTTTCTGTCTGGAATTTGTCAGTAGCAGCCCGGAGTCTGGATCTGTGCCCGGTTGATGGCAATAGGCTCGTCCCCTATTACATGGGACTTAAATATTACTGGCGAAGTGTGGGTGTACTTTATAGGTGCACCTCTGCCTATATTACGCGACTGCCATTGTGGATTCACCTTAACGTTCAAGCAAAGTATTAGTGGAGAAAACAAAAGTGTAACACACCGGAAAATAGTTAGGTACCTACCAACTAGACTACTTTCACACTTCAACTAGAACTAAGTATTTGTTAGAAGCAATTATAAAAAAACGATGATTTACGAATGAAACAATCGTTAAACAATTTAGGTGCTATAATAAATCTTCAGATAAAATAATTGAATTATACATTTATGTAACTAAGGATATTTTCTACCCAAGTATGTGCGCCTATGAACCTTCAACAAACAAAACGTTACTCAGAAACTAGCTGTGCCCCGCAACTGCGTTCGCGTGGAAGTCGTAAGATACACAATATACTAAAACAACAGCCACATTTTAATAAAACTCGTCCCCCGACCCGTCGCGTTGCATCGCCCGCCCGCTCGCGCTATTACTTCGTTTTCGCTTAGGGTTCTTTCTGACTTTTTTCTTTTTGCTCTGCTTCTAATGGTCGTAGCGTGATGTTAAATAACCTATAACTATCCTCGAGAACTGGGCTACCAAATGCAAAAATAATTTTTAAAATCCGACTTTTTGTTCACAATTACATGAGTTTTATTTTTTTTGCGCGGAACCTTAATTATTTTTCTAAAATAAAAGTAGCCTAAGTTACTCCCCGTAACATCAACTATCTGGCAGTGAAAGTCCCGTCAAAATCGGTCTAGCCTTTTCAGAGATTAGCCGGAACAAACAGATAGACAGACAAAAATGTAAAAAATTGCTTTTTTGTTATAAGTACCGTATATACTTTCTTATGCATTGAGTAAAAAGTTGTTGTTTTGACATTACAAACAGACATTTCAATGTTATTTATTTGTATAGATATAGATATGACAAAACGAACATTAATCAAAATAAATTATCTCTTTTATCTTAAACTACAGGTTCAACAGTTTAGTCTTTAGTTAACCTTTTTATTTTTAACGACGTTTAGCTATTAGATAATGTTAATAATATTAGTTATTACACACATTATAATACCACAAATTATATTAGTTACTCTAATGTTAGGTAAGCATGTTTTGTAATTGACGAAGATTATTATCTCCATACAAATCTATACAAATAAATAAAATTGAAGTGTCTGTTTGTAATGTCAAAATAACAGTTTTTTACTAAATGCATATGAACGTATATACGGTATTTATAACGAAAAAAAAAAACAATTTTAAAATTTTTGTCTGTCTGTGTTTTTGTTCCGGCTAATCTCCGAAACGGCTGGACCGATTTTGACGGGACTTTCACTGGCAGATAGCTGGTGTTACGTGATAGTGTGACCCATTTGCAACAATAAGCACCCTATAACGCCTAGGCAAAAATTCATGGGATCCGAGAAAACACAATTTTTATGTATTTCTGAAAATATCCCAGATTTCGTCACAAAATATCTTTTTTCTTTAAACTCTCAAATTGAATAGCCTTCATTGCTATTCCATTGGGTACCTAATACTTTAATAAACCTTTCGATGTTACCAAATTTTCTAAAAAAAATCAAACAAAACTTAAAGAGCCATCAGAGCGATATATGTATGGCCTCCGTAGACGCGATTCTCTAAGCGAACTGTTTAAAGATATTAACATAATGACGGTACCTTGTCAATATATCTATGAAAACATCATGTACGTAAGGAAAAATCTAAATCTTTTCGGTAAAAGAGATGAACGACACAATTATAGGACTAGAAATGGGGACCAATTAGTTCAACCAGGTTTCAGACCGGCTAAAGTAGACTCATCCTTCATGGGGTACTGTTTAAAGTGTTACAATAAAATACCTCCCCATATTCTCCAACTGGATGAAAAGAAATTTAAATCTTCTATTAAAAGCACACTATGCAGTCAAGCATATTATAAGTTGGGGGATTACATCGCAGACAAAAGTGCTTGGCTCATTGCTGGTCCGGCTCCACAAGGGCGCAGAAACTAATTGATTAGCATTCGAAAATACTGTTGGAGCTGCTGAAGATTGTAAAAACTATCTTTGCATTATATAGATTCAATCTCTTAGTATTGTATAATTACATAGCACATGTGTGAGCACATACCTACATAAAGCTACCATTAACTGGTTACGTCTTTAAGTGACTTGAATTTGCCCTGGCGACTGAGAGTATGTCATGCTCACTCAAATGTCTCGCTGGTGGTGGCGTGTGTGTAGGATCATTAAGTTCCCTTCAAAATGGTTGAGCTGAATGGTGCTGATCCATGGGTCATGTTCGTGAACGGGCGCCGTCAGTAGGGACTGGTCATCTCTTAGCTGCCACGGCTAATTTTAATTTTTGAATCGTTTTTGACTCTTATCTTTTGTTGCGAACGCTTTTAACGTGCACGTCTTTCTACATTGTTCTCGCATACTTAATTTCAACATGAATGATGTAACCAATATTTTGTAACAATATTTTGATTTAAAAGAGTGTCCGTGGAGTTTCTTGCCCGTTCTTCTCCATAGGATCTACGCTTTGGAATGGGCAACTAGCTTCAATTTTCTGACTAACTGACCGACTCTTTGACAATTCAAAAGTGCCTGTAATTGGTTTATTTGAAATAAATGCTTTGAGTTTGAGTTTTTAAAGAAAGTAGTAAAAGTAGTATATTAAACATTTTCAAAAACATCGACGTACGTGAACTTTGACACCAGTTATCTCAAAATTTTATTATGGCATTAAGCGTACAAATTACAGGGAAGATATCTTCTTTTAATTAGCTATCTAACGAGGTACAAAAGATAAAATATTTAGAGGTGCCGAGGAAACAGTCGATAATGCTGGCAAAGGTTGAATTTGAAAATTGTTGAAATTATTAGGTAAAACTTTGATTAAGCAGCTGTTAAAATAGGGTTGTTAATCGTAATAAGCTTTTTTTTTTAATTTTTATTATTTTCGGTGTTTTGTCAAGCCAATGTTAGTCAAAATATATGGTTGGGTAAAAAGATCTTTTAGCCCATCATTTCTAGACCATACTAAGAAAATTGCTAGCACAGAAATAAAACCAATGTTCGACTACTTTTATGTAGTATTAACAGCTGATGATCACATCAGGCAAACAAACAATAAGACAGTGAAGCCATAACTACACTTGTCTCATTCATCTAATCAGACAATACACCCGGATGGTCCTAGTAGGTACTTCCTAGCCGGATTTCGGAAGCATGAAATCTCATTGATTTATATGAGCTGACTACAAACATCCGGAATTTGGAGCTGTTGGTGCTCAGGTGCAGAATAGTCAGCTACTTCCGGATACATCGCACAATTAGACCGGCTACGTTTTGTAGTGCCAATTAGGAAATCGAATGGTTTGGGGAGGAAAATCGGATCAAATGCATAAACTTGCATATCGCGGGACTCAAAGTAGATCAGGTAGAGATGGGGAACTAGGCTTTTGAAATAAAACTTATTCTAATCCAATATCTATGATGATTTCGATTAATAGCTATGCAATTTATTGTTTACACCTAATTTGTAATATAAAAACCAATACTTACTTGTATTTAGCAAAAACTCTGAATCACAACACTAAAATTCAAAACAAATCAGCAAGTCGCAATCAAACGAAACCAGCTTTCAAATTACAGACGAGAAAATACAATAAATAATTTTACGCGGTTTATTTATTACGGAAAGCGCGGGAATGCGCGCTAGCGTTGGCGGGAAAGGCGGGTTTTCCTCACGCTCGCTCAGCGAAGACTAACGTAAAAGTACTCTATGACTAACGTATCGTGCATTCTGCCTCTCGCAGTTACAAATTGAAACTGATTGGGAAACTCGAGGGAAATGCTCGCCCGCCAACAACAAGATTGAAAACTATTATATTTCTTATTACGCTTAAACTGTTTTGAGTGAGTTGTTTGTTGTTGTTGGTGTTGTTACTATTGTTTTCTTATGCCATTATGTAAATAAGTCACGGAAAGTTTGCTGTAAGTACCTACATTTTACAGTCCGCAGTAAAATAAGTAAGTACTTACAGCAGGGGCGTAGCCTTCATACAACCCGATTCCTATCGGCTTCCCTTCGGAACAACCACTCTTCTTAATGTCTACTATTGCCAAATAATATGGTACACCTGTGCGTGAGACTGTGTAAACATATTACTTACATAGATATATTTAATACCAGTTTAATACACCATTAAAGCCTACAGTTTTTTGTCTGAGTTTATGAGAACTGAACAATTTTTTCTGCGGCTTTCCTCTAATGATAATTGTAGCTGCGCCACTGATTTACAGCAAACTTTGAAACGAAAACGAACGTTTGGGTACTTTCGGTAAACGTAGAAAAAAAACTACCTACTGATTAATTTAAATTAATTTGTCACAAAACACGTGCATACAAAAAGATAAGATAACTCGAATAAAAAAAATAAAAACCAAACAGATTTATGCTCACGAACACAGAACAGAAATAGTCGGCGGCTGCACGCCGTGACTGTGACAAGAAGGCTTCCACTCAGCATGATGTTGTGCTGTGAGGGACCCACAGCACAGCGCTGATTTTCAGTGGTCATCATATCAGTGAGAAAAGAGTTCTCCTCTAAACGATTTAACTAAAGCCAGGACAATATTATACATTAAATGATAATGATAAATGATTTTATTTCTGTAAGTAGGTTTGTACAAACACTTATACACGTCAAACATGTTTTAAAAACTAGATGAGCTTGGCGTTTCCTACCTGACTACTCTGAGAAGAATTCAGCTCATTCTTCTGAAAATTTTACTAGGCACGTGAGTTACCTTCATCCGTGTTACGTTACTATTATGGAACGAATCAATGTTTACTTGATCTTGGACGTACTTACTCATAGCAATACTAGCAATGTATGACACAATAACTGACAGTGTGGTTACAAATTTCCGTTTGCTCTTTTCATAAACTGACGATGTTTGTAATAAGTACGGATATGCTCGTAAAGATTCCACGATTGGTTCGAATATTTTAGTAGGTACTACCTTAATTTCAAACGTTTATCACAAAATAATTGATAGTTTACCTATTTTCAGTAAAAGACAGATCGCCATTGATGGTAGAATTCTATCTATCCTGATGTCAGGCCGGTAAGATTCCATAATCTCTTATAGATTATTGGGACGTTAAAACCATAGATTTAGGTTTTTCTATCTCCAGTATGCCAAAGTACTGGCCCAAATTATCTAAACAATTTTGCCATTTTGATGGCAGTTTGTTTATCCCTTTACTGCAGAAGTCTGCCGGACGGGAGGCGATGAAGTCGGCGAAAGCGTTTTGTACTGCCTCTCGGGTGTTGAATTTTTTCCCACTTAAAAATTTGTCTAAGTTTTGAAAAAAGTAAAATTTGTTGGGGCAAGGTCCGGTGAGTACGGTGGGTGACGGAGAGCTTCCAGCTGTTACTCTTGTAGCTTTGCTATGGTCTGTCGTGAAGTGTGAGCTCGCGCGTTGTCGTGGAGAAGCAACGGGGAAGAGCGATTGACCAGTATTGGTTGTTGAATTGCGAGCTTCTCCATCATTTTACGCAATTTTTGGCAATAGACATCTGCCGTCACTGTTGTGCCATTCGGTAAGAAGCTGTGATGTTCAAGTCCACCAGACAGTCACCATCATCTTCCTATGAGTAATCTTTTTTTTAGCGCACTAATTAGGTGCTGTACCCGGGTCCACTCACTGAAACGAACGCTTACGGTTGTCGTACAGGATCCACTTTTCATCGCAGGCAACAATTCGATTTAGAATTCCCTCGTTTCGATGCCAATTCATTGCTATGCATGCTTTGACGCGTTTGTCTCGCTGTTGGTCGCTTAGTTCGTGTGTCACCCACTTATCTAACTTTTTAATCTTTCCGATTTGACGCAAGTGCTTCAATGTTGTTTTGACACTAACTCCAAGGCCCGCAGCAAGTTCAGCCGTAGATTGATTTGGATCCACTTCCACTATCGCCTTCAATTCGTCGTTGTCGACAATAGTTACCGGCCGACCGTGAGGCTCGTTCTTCAACTCAAAATTTCCAGATTTAAAACGATTGAACCAATAATGGACTATGTTTATGCAATCAGTGTTAGGCCCGTACACGTCGTTAATGTTTCGTGTCGTATGCGCAGCGATATTTCCACATAGGAACTCATATTCGAAAATTATACGAATTTTCAGGTTATCCATGGCGCCAAAAACTACCACAATTGCACAAAAACAAAAAACTATCTAAAAACAAATGACCGAATTCGAAATTAAATTAACACGGCTTTCGAATAAAATTTATTTGAATTTCGAATTGCGCGCCAATCCACAGATAATTAAATCTGAAAATGTATGTTTTAGAAGTTTATATAATATATTCTAGATGACTGCTTTCGAGCAGTCATCTCAGCAATCAGTTGGCTGCTCGTGCTTGCCAAATTGAGCAACAACTCGAGCAGAGACAGTGAGGTAACTGTGGAACACTTTGCGAAGGAAATTACTGATATTTTGTGTGAAAACTGGAAACATATTTAATAATGACTATTATATGGGAAATAGAGTGTCCAAGTTAATGATAACCAAGCGCAGTTGCATGTAATGTATGACTGTATACCTCCATATTATACATATAATGAGTAGGTACACCGTACAACCAATTTCGTCGATTGCGTTTCGTAGCAACAAAAGTACCAACATTTTCGTAATTACACATTCGTATTGAACACTTTTGATCTAGGAAGAATTAATTTAATTCAATTTACGTCAAAGGTTTCAAATGTTCTTGGATTCTTATGAGTGAATAATGTACAATAGAACGAAAATATGAGGATGTAGTATGAATGTGTGTAGTCATGGGTAACTCATCAATTTTATGTGAGGTTGAGGGGTACCTCACTTTACCTCGCGAGGTCCTCTCATTTCAGGTGTGGAATCGTACGACGGCGTATTCACCTCACGACTCGTGAGCCCCAGCCGAACTCAGCCGAAGTTCGCAGGGAGCGTAACGGGCGGTCGCGACGACGACTCACGAGTACTCACGGCTCTCCGATTACCGCCGATAGACCGCCAAAATAAACGATCAATGATACTTGATTACCAATCTAATGATAATGCCTTTAGAGTTCATAATTTATGGTAATATGTACATTATACCGACATAATACCGAGACTGCCTCGTTGGTCTAGTGGTCGCAAGCGCTACTGCTGAGCATGAGGTCCTGGGTTCGATTCCCAGGTCGTGCAAAGTGTTATTGGGTTTTTCTATCTGGAATTTCTCATTAGCAGCCCGGAGTCTGGATTTGTGCCCGGTTGATGGCAATAGGCTCGCCCCCTATTACATGGGACTTAAACATAACTGGCGAAATGTGGGTGTACTATAGGTACACCTCTGCCTAACCCTTCGGGGACACAAGGCGTGATGTTATGTGTTATTTTAAAAAAATGTCTAAAAAGTATTATACAGGGTGTAACGGACAGCCCTTCGCAAAACTAACAGGGTGCATTCAGCTCCTTATTTTGAACCATATATTCCACCGAAAATATTCTCAGGAAAATTTTCATATTTTTTATCGTATTTTCAGTTACTTTTCCTTTATTTCAATGTAAATTTACATTATCTGTAATGTGTATCTGCAATAAAACAGTTAAAATAAAAAAATCAGCAATGGATGTTGAAATACTCGACAGCCGAAGGTTCGCTGAGCTGCCGTTCGCTACGCGCGTTTTTCCACGGTAACGATACATTGCGTGTGAGGTAATAAAACAAATCAGATTTATGCGATTCCCATAACGTTCCTGAATTAATTTCATGTACCGGTCATCTTAGTATGGTATACTGAATTCACCCCATCAGTCTGCGGAGGGCTGTCCCTTACACCCTGTATATTATATCCAACAATAATTATCTTTTCAAATATGTATGCAACGTTGCATTCACAATTATTAACGTACATTTTGTCGCCAATAAATTTGATTTTAAAATACTTTTTCAGTATCTCTGTACGGACGTTGTTTCTGTATTTTAATTATTTCATAATTTCGAGTAATTTTTTTTTTATGTCTAATTATTTAGTTTTTTAAATTACTTTTTCTTTTATCTAAATAAAAAAATATGAATAAATAAAGTCTGGTTTTTATTAATCCTAATATACATAATAATAATACTAAACCATATTTTTATCAAAACCCTGCAGTTATTCTTTCGTTAGTTGTTACATTTTAACTAAGCTTTATTTCAAAAACCTCAAGAGTAGACATTCATTTGTCGAACAGTGAAAGTCAACGGTCCAAACTTCACAGATATAACACCGGCTCCCCCACAATGATAAGATTTAGTACGTCTACAGTCTACGCCGTAGCTATGGACAGACGTGGGTACCCAAAGGCAGTAATTTCAAGAGTGCAACGTACCAAGACAGGGTAATGTCCTTTTCCCACCTGGAACTCAGACAGAGGGTGGAAAGGGGGGTGAACAAAAGAATATAAACATTCTAATGACACTTGATATTTGCTTGACACTCAGCATTTCAGACTTTTGGGCTTCTCTGACAACCCGTAACGACTGTCAAAGATCTACACATGGCAGCCTGGAGGCACGGAGGAGTCACGGTATGTAACGGACGGTTACCCATCCACAGACCGACCTCGGCAAGCGTAACTTACCCTTGAAGATCGATCCGTGTGGCTGTTGTAATTATTTAGCCACGAGCCCCCCGAGAAATACTAGGTAACTATAGGTAACTACATACTCAAATTTTGCCGTCAATTCAGTTTGCCATATTCGAAATGCAAATGTCAGAGTTTACTCGAAATACTCGGAATTCGAAAGATACACAATATACCTACTAAAACTCCCTCGTCCCCCGACCCGCCGCGTTGCATCGCCCGCTCGCGCTATTACTTCGTTTTCGCTTAGCGTTCTTTCTATTTTTCTTTTTGCTCGGCTCCTAAGGGTCGTAGCGTGGTGTTAGATTAGGGCCAAATAGCTTAAATTTCATGGGTTTTCATTTTTTCCGCGGAACCCTAATTTTTATTCAAAAATAAAGGTAGGATAAGTTCCTCCTTATAACATCAGCTATCTGCCAGTAAAAGTACCGTCAAAACCGGTCCAGCTGTTTCGGAGATTAGCCGGAACAAACAAACAGACAGACAACAATTTTTTAAATTATTTTTTTGTTATAATAAGTACCGTATATACTTTCTTGTGCATTTAGTAAAAAGCTATTATTTTGACATTACAGACACTTAAATTTTATTTATTTGTATGTATGGATACATAGACGTATAGACATCGGAACTCAAACTCAAAGCATTTATTTCAATTAAACCAATTACAGGTAATTAATTGTTAAAGAGTCAGTCAGTTAGTCAGAAAATTGAAGCTAGTCGCCCATTCCAAAACGTAGATCTCTATGGAGAAGAATGGGCAAGAACCTCCATGGACACTTTTTTAAATCAAAATTGTTACAAAATCCTGTGTACATTGTTCTTGTTGCTTCTATATGTGAGAGCAATGTAAAAAATAGATAATTAAAAACAATTCAAAATATAAGACTAAAAATAAGCCCTGGCAGCTAAGAGATGACCAGTCTCCACTGACGGCACCCGTTCACGAACATGACGCGTGGATCAGCACCATCCAGCTCAACCATTTCGTAGGGACTGACGTCACAGTGAAGCTTTCGTCGAAATATGATGGATACTGTTTGTAACAGCCTCACCAGTTCGTTTCCATCCGGGTTTTAGTACTTTACCTACCTTTCTAATTCTCCATAAAATATATTTTGCAGATATTCATTGTCTTCATTGACGAAAATCAGTCGTATCCTTGGCTACATTTGAATTAATCTGTATACATATTACGAAATGCACGTCACAAACATATTTCTGAGATAATACACAATAACAGGTCATCAGGGTCGTCGCTGAATTTGGTAATTAACGTCATGTTACTGGGTGTCTAGTGCACTCTGTGTTCATAATATTAAGTGGGCTGGATACAGTAGGTACCAGTGGCGCAGCTACAATTTTCATTAGAGGGAAGCCGAAAAAAAAATTGTTCAGTTCTCATAAACTCAAGACAAAAACCTGTAGGTTTTTAATCTTATGATGTATTAAACTGGTATTTAAATATAATTATGTAATGTGATGTGATACACGTGTACCATATTATTAGGCAATAGTAGACATTAAGAAGAGTGGAGGGGCTTGTGGCTAAGAAATAACAGCCGCACGGGTCGATCGGTCAGGTTAAGCTACGCTTGCCGCGGTTGGTCCGTGGATGGGTGACCATCTTTACATATCAAGACCCCTTCGTGCCTCGGAAAGCACGTTAAGCCGTTGGTCCCGGCTGTCATTCGTGTATCTTTGACAGTCGTTACGGGTCGTCAGAAGCCCGAAAGTCTGGCAACCAGTCTTACCAAGGGGTATCGTATTACCCAGTAACTGGGTTGTGGAGGTCAGATAGGCAGTCGCTCCATGTAAAATACTGGTATTCAGCTGCATCCGGTTAGACTGGAAGCCGACCCCAACATAGTTGGGAAAAGGCTAGGCAGATGAGTAGACATTAAGAAGAGTGGTTGCCCTGAAGGGAAGCCGATAGGAATCGGGTTGTATGAAGGCTTCGCCCCTGGTAGGTAGGTACCTATATAGCTATATAAATAGGTGTTAGAATATAGCTCGAAGCTCGGGTAATAGAATAAAGGAGCTTAGTGTAGTAAATAAAGTGCTTTCTAACAGTTAGGGACGTGTTAAAAAGCTTTTTGGACATCTACAAGGAACCTTTTGGCACAAGATAGTCTGACAGAAGAAGGAGACAAATATGTATCAGTAATTGGACATGACGAATAAAGCAATAATAAAGAAGAATAAGAAATAAGTAAGAAATAGATGTAGTGACAAAAATTTAAAAGAGCATGCTTAGATGGATGGTTTGGTCATGTTGAGAGGATGAATGAAAGGCGACTAACAAAAGGTACACGGCAGATGTGAGTGGAAACACCGGGAGGGGACGCCCTAGGAGGACATATAGTGATCTTATTGGTGATGTTCTTCAGAAAGGTCAGGTGCGTAGTACTCGCAACCGGCGTGCGTGTATGACCAGCACCCTAATTGTGTAACACACTATCGATCGGAATCTGAATAATTTTGAAGCAAATTGCTAATTCATTGCTTCATAAGTTCGAAAAATTTCTCTGCTCAACACGTAAATAACGCAATGAATGTTGTTGAACTGTCAAAATGAAACCGATTCCGATTGGTAATGTGTTACGCAATTGCCCCGCAGATGTATGAACGTAAACGAGGCAAAAAGAGTGCAAGGATCGTAGCAGGTGGCGTTCTGTAGTTTCTGCCTAACCTAACCCCATGGGAAGAAGGCGTGAGTTTATGTATGTGCGTGTGTATAATTGGACATGGAACAAATGTGTTTCAGTTCAGAGTACCTAGTACAGATAAAGGTTTAAATCATTATGCGGGGAAGGCTGCGAAGCTTTCGACATCACACAGCACTCTGTGATTCGTGCACATTTTTCTATATTGTTATTACATAATAATATATAATTTAAACATGACTGATGTAACCAATATTTTGTAACAATATTTTGAGTAAATGTCCGTGGAGTTTCCTGCCCGTTCTTCTCGATAGGAACCTACTACGCTTTGGAACTAGCTTCATATTTCTAACTGACCGACCCCTTGACAAAAGTGAAATCAAACACAAGTCAATCCAAAAGTGCCTGTATGTAATTGGTTTATATAAATAAAATAATTTAAATAATAAACAAATAAATAAATTTTAAGTCTGTCAAAAAATACGATTTGAAAAATTCTTTTTGGATTTGGTAGCCCAATTCTCGAAGATAGTTATTAATAGGTTATTTAATATCACGCTACGACCCTTAGGAGCCGAGCAAAAAGAAAAAAGTCAGTATGAACGCTAAGTGAAAATGAAGTTTTATAGCGCGGGCGGGCGATGCAACGCGGCGGGTCGGGTTACCCGGAGTTTTATTAAAATGTGGCTGTTATTTTGTGTATCACGCGAATGAAGTCGCGGGGCACGGCTAGTTTGAAATAAACGCTTTAAGTTTGAGTCACCTGTACTACCTATTTCACTTGAATACGCTTGGTGCTAACACACTTTTCCATAGAAACCAGACTTCACACAAACTACGAGTAAGTACCATCACAGACATTTGCGGTGAACCACTTTTCAACCTTATTGCCTTAGTAATATAGTCGAAAAGTGGTTCTGCGCAATTGTGCGCGATGGTACCTATTCCACAGAGAATATTATGAAGTCTAACAGCGCAGATATAAAGTTTGAATCTAAAACTCAACAACTTGTTTGAATGGGCAACTTTAGCTAGTAGTGTTGGCAGAACCGCTCACACTACATACTAACTTTGACTGGGGTTAGATTGTGACTGTGTACATCATGTAGATGTGTGAGGAACTGAGGAAACTTTTGCTCTAAATGGTCTCTGTTGCACTAAGAATCTTAGGGTTCATTCGGGTAATCGAGTCTGGTCAAACCTCGCTGGGATCAGTGCATTTCATTCAGTCATTCACTCACACTCTTGAGCATGAGGTCCTGAGTTCGATTCCCGGGCACAGGCAAAGTGTTATTTGGTTTTTCCATCTAGGATTTCTCAATAACAGCCCGGAGTCTAGCGAACTCCGCCCCTAAGTGGGGCAGTTGCGTAACACACTTTAAAAAAAAAAAACACACTTACAGTAAGAATCAGTTTCATTTTGACAGTTCAACAACATTCATTGCGTTATTTACGTTGTTGAGCAGACAAATTCGTACATATGAACCAATGGATTAGCAATTTGCTTCAAAATCATTCAGATTGTGATTGATGTGTGTTACGCAATTAGGGTGCAGATTTGTGGCCGGTTGATGGCAACAGGCTTGCCCTCTATTACATGGAACTTAAACATAACTGACAAACATTCGTGATCTTTTGTAGTGTTTAATATATTTATATTTTGTTTGAGGCTAAATCAAAGACTTATAGGATTGCTTACAACTTACTATCATAAAATTCAAATATTAAACTCAAATAATAATAATTTTTTGTAAGGGACAGCCCTCCGCAGACTGATGGGGTGAATTCAGTATAATATACTAAGATGACTGGTACATGAAATTTTTTCAGGAACGTTATGAGAATCCAATAAACCATATTTGTTTTATTTCCTCACACGCAATGTATCGCTACCGTGACAAAACGCGCGTAGCGAACGGCAGCACAGCGAGCCTTCGGCCGCCGAGTATTTCAATATCCATTGCTGTTTTTTTTATTATAGCTGTTTTATTTACATAAATGGAGTGCTGCGTACAGAGAATTGAAATTTACATTGGAATAAAGGAATAATAACTGAAAATACGATTAAAATATTAAATGAAAATTTTCCTGAGAATATTTCCGGTGGAATATGATTCAAAATAAGGAGCTGAATGCATCCTGTTAGTTTGTGGAGGGCTGTCCCTTACACCTATATATAATACTTTTTAGACATTTTTTTAAAATAACACATAACATCACGCCTTGTGTCCCCGAAGGGTTAGGCAGAGGTGTACCTATAGTACCTACACCCACATTTATTTATTTTTTTAGACATTTTTTTTATGATACGATTTACAATATTTATGTATACATGAAGCCTGAAAGTGGCACCGGTGACTGAAAAGTTGTGCGGAAATCGGATGTCATGGTATGGGCATGTGATGCGGAGGAATGAAGAGAATGTCGTGAAGAAAGTTATGAGTATGAATGTGGAAGGCTATAAGAGTCCAAAGAAATGATGGATGGACTGTGTGAAAGATGATACGGCTAGAAAGGGGATGACTACTGAGATGACGATTAATAGAGACGTATGGAAGAAAAAGACATGTTACGCCGGCCCCAAATAAATTGGGATAAGGGAAGGAGACTGATGATGCATACTACAAACAATTAATAAAAATAAAATAAAATCTTGCAAAAAAAAAAAACAACTGACTTCCAAAAAAAACACTACAAGAGTGAAAAATAACTTTAATTTCGGAAGTCGGTGTCCTTGGATCTGTATTTTAGTTTTTTGCCACTGACTTCCGAAATTAAAGTTATATTTCACTTTGTAGTGTTTTTTTTTTAAGTCGATTGTTTTTTTTTTCCAAGAAAGTTTTTTTTTACTAATTGTTTGTAGTATGCATCATCAGTCTCCTCATTAGTCCGGGTCAGGGTCCTAGTCCAGTACGGCCCGTTGGTCTAGTGGTCGCAAGCGCTACTGCTGAGCATGAGATCCCAGGTTCGATTCCCAGGTCGGGCAGTGTTGTTGGGTTTTTCTATCTGGAATTTCTCAGTAGCAGCCCGGAGTCTGGATTTGTTCCGGTAGATGGTAATAGGCTCGCCCCCTATTACATGGGACTTAAACATAACTGGCGATATGTGGGAGTACTATAGGTACACCTCTGCCTAACCCTTCGGGAAAACAAGGCGTGATATGTTATGTTAGTGTTTTTATTGCAAATCAGTTGATTTTTTTTGCAAAAAAGTTTTTTATTTTTCACTTTATAGTGGATAGGTTTGTAATTTATCTGAGTTACAATAGCCTAATGACAACTGCTCATCACCTTTTACAAAATATTGCTTTTCCCGATGCAGGGACTGGTACTTCACCATCAGCTCCACTTCACCATATGCATTGTAACGAGCATAATTTGCTTAACAACCATTTTAAAGTAATCAAATCACAACTTGTGAAATACTTATTATTGAGTAGTTCTGGTGGCCATCTATGGTCTTCATCATCAGTTCCATTTCACCAAATGGTGCTTTCCGAGAACAAATGAACAAGTTACTATAAAAAATAATCAAATTGCTATAGGTGTGCCTATAATAACTGAAGAGTTCCCTCGATTTCTCCAGGATCCCATCATTAAATCCTGACTTGATGACAATGGGACCACCTGGAAACCCCTTTAAAACCAAAAAAAAAACAAAAATTCCAAATCAGTCCAGCTTTCTTCGAGTAATCAGGAAACATACATATAAAAAAAAAGATTCTGATGAATTGAGAACCTCCTCCATTTTTGAAGTTGGTTAAAAAGTAGAATAAATGGCTATTTATTATTTATTTATAATTTGATTGATAATAAATGATAAATGATTTTATTTCTGTAAGTAGGTTTATACAAACACTTTTACATGTCAAACATTTTTTTTTTTTTAAACTAGATGAGGCCGGCGTTTCCTATCTGACTACTCTGAGAAGAAAGGCCGAAACAAACTCAGGTCACAGTCTCTTTTAAAGTCCAGACATAATCTTACACCCCCATCTCTGCCTAAGCAGAGTATACCCACATTTCGCTAGTCTTTATTTTAAGTCCTATTAATAGGGACCTGTGGCCATCAATCGGGCACAAATCCAGACTCCATGCTGCTACTGAGAAATTCCAGATAGAAAAACCCAATAGCACTTTGCTCAACCTGGGATTCGAACCCAAGACCCAGCAGTAGTGCTTGCGACCATTGGACTTGCTTTATTTTATTTATTACTAGTTGTGGCCTGCAGTTTCACCTGCATAAGTATCGATCCTGTAGGAATATCGGGATAAAAAGTATCCTGTCTTAACCCAGGACATGGTATACCCATGTGCCAAATTTCATACAAATCTATTCTGCGGTTGAGTGTGAAAGCGTACCAAACATACAAACTCACTTTCGCATTTATAATATTATTTTCAGTAAGGACAATATACCAATAATTACGATTGTGTTATTACTAAGGAGCATACATGTACATATTAATCTGATCTGTAAAAATATAACAATGAGCCACATTTACTTCTCGGTACTTAAGTTGTATTTTTTTGAAGGTTCAACCATAAAAGGATAAACGGAATTTTTATTTTGATCACCTAACTGTCCATTTGTCACAGAGCTTTTTTTGTTTTTATTAGTAACTGATATGTCACCTATGCCTGTACCAGGGGGTCAACCACTACTTCTTAAAGCAGAATTTTAATGTTACTTCAGTGTGAGAAAGAGACGGAGGTATACGGGACGTCTAGCTCCATCTCTTTCCCACACTCAAGTAAGATTACAATAATAAGAGGTGGTGGTCTAGCTCCTGGTGTGATGTCATTAATTTGAAGCATCACATATATTCAAGTTAGACCTATAATGGGCTAAGTTTTACTTTACCAGCCATCGAGTTGGGAGTCCATATTTTTTTTTACAGAAAGATCATATTAATAGAAGCCCCCTCGTAAAGTTTTAAGTTGCGCAGATAAATGGTTTACGAGAAAAAAATACAGTGGATTTCGGGTATAACGACAATGAAGGGACCACTCTATTTTCGTCGTTATATCCGGAAGTCGTTACAGGCAAAGGTAAAGAGATACAGACACGTACACATGTGTAGTTTATATTCATTTATTATTGAAAATATTTGTACACATAGTTATTCACCGGTACATTTAAAAAATGTGTAATATTAGTTTGCTTCAATTTATTTTTTTGTGCTAGTGTACGCTGTAGGGTGTATTCTATTTTCATTACTTCTTCAATATCTATAATATCCTTTCCATCACCAAATAAACAGTATCTTTTAAGCTTTGTTACAACACCTAACACATCCTTAGTTGTAGGAATCTCACCTTCCTTGCAATCTTCTTCTTCCTCCTTATTTTCCTCATCTTGCGTCGTATGTGATGGAACAACAGTTTCAACAATTTCACTATCGGACAAATCGCTAGTAGTGATAAGTTGACTGTCAATATCAACATATGTTGCCCAGTCCGCAACATTTGTTCCGCTTGATGATACTGTAGTCAGTTGTGCCAATGGTATGTCCAATTCATCATCGGAGTCGTCGTCAATTGTTGTGATAGCCGAAGATTTACGGAACCCAGCGTGTAGAAAACACTTTTTGATCGTATCTGGAGTCACCCGAGCCCATGCCGTAGTTACCATTTCAATGGCATCTAAAATATTAACGGAAAACGGGCCTGCCGAGTTTTCAATGTCGTTCATCATTTTCTGTACTAAAATCTTCCTATAATGACTTTTGAGGGTTTTAATTATCCCTTGATCAATTGGTTGAATCACTGATGTAGTGTTTGGTGGTAAAAATGCCAGTTTTATGTTGGTCAAATTCTCTATTTTAGGATGAGCTGGGCAATTGTCAATAAATAAAATGATCTTCTTTTTGTTATTTCTTAACTGGGAGTCCCATTTGCGTAGAACTTTTTCGAAAATCTCTGAAGTCATCCAGGCCTTTTTGTTTGCTTCGTAATCAACTGGCAAAGATTTAACATTTTTGAAACATCTGGGTTTTTTTGCCTTGCCTATGACCAATAATTTTCTTTTTTCCCCTGCCATACTTGATGCAACAAGCACGGTGATTCTATCTTTTGATAATTTTCCACCAACGCACTTTTCCCCTTTAAATTTCAAGGTTTTGTCAGGAGTTAACTTAAAAAACAAACCTGTCTCGTCAGCGTTCCATATTTGGCTATCAGTATAACCTTCAGTCAATTTTGGGAAAACTGTTTTTAGCCAGTTGTCACAGTCACTTTGCGATACACTAGCGGCTTCTCCACAAACTTTGCCTACTACAATATCGTGTCGTTGACGAAATCGGTATATCCAGCTTTCCGAACACTCAAAATCCATTTTTCCAAACAGTCTGCCAAATTGATTAGCCTTTTCTTGCAGCAGACGACCGCTCAAAGGTACGTTTTGGCTTCTTTGGGCTTTGAACCACATTAGAAGGGCATTTTCGATATCTTGATGCGTCGGTTTGCGGTTTTTCTTAATTTTTAAGGATTTGGATTCAAAGCATTCTAATATTTTATCACGGTTTTTCCACATCGTAGATACTGTTGAATGGGAAACTTTGTACTCTTTGCACAAATCAGCATTGTTTTCACCGTTTTTCAATTTTGAAATGATTTCCGCCTTTTCTTTAACAGTGAATGTGCGTCTAGCAGCCATACTTATTCAAAAGTTTACTAAACCCAGTTGCTACTCAGAATATCACTTTGTAACTGAACCATAAAAGCTCCGAAACGTACACGCTTCCCCTACCTACTTAGTTGATATCTATAAACAAAAGGTAAAGGTCTCCACACTTGCTGACCATCTGTGTGCAATGGATGTAAACAAAAGATAAGAAATGTTTGTGAAAGAAAAAAATCTTTGTGTCTTTGGCGGCCGACTCCGGTCGCAATATCTGCATGGGATTTCTAGGAATTTGTTACAAATGATTCATTAAAAACAGTCGCTACACCCGAACTCGGCGTTACATCCAAAGTCGCTATAGCCACATGAATTTTGTACTAAAGTATGCTTTAAATTCAAGGGACTTAGATTTAACGTCGCTATAGGTAAATGGTCGCTACAACCAAGGTCGTAATAAATGAAATCCACTGTAATCAAAATCGTAAAAATTTAGCAATATCTTGTCACTTTTGACATTTTGTCTCGCCATTAAACGTTTCGTTTTACGTAAGGTCAACGTACTAAAATGTTTTACTTCTTATTAATGATGAAATAAACACGCATTGTAGTGATTTAGATACATTTTACGCATATTTCATTATAAAACATATATTTCGCTGATTTAAGTTAGTGCTATTAAATTAACACTTATAAATAATTTACCGATTATTGCCGGTATGTGAAACCAAACGTAAAACAACGCCATTTTGTGTTGTCACTGTCAAGTGTCACTTCACATGGTCACAGAACACTAATATTTCTGTACATGGTCGTCGTCTTGATAGTCAACGTATGTCCCTAGCAGTTGAGAGCGTTTACGTATAAAATGAGAACTTAGGATGCAAGAGCGAGTGAAGCGAGTTTGGGACTTGGGGCACCCCGACTCGGACAGGTTAGGTTAGAAGGGGATGGCGGGGTCTGAAAGACCCCGCCATCTCCTTCGTGGTTATTTTTTTTTAAACCACTCAGAAGTAGGAGCCCCGCAAAGCGGGGCTCTGTCGACCACGCCTTACTTCGAGACATATGTTATTGACCTTGATGCCCTTGACCTCAGAGCTTGTCAAAAGTTAATATTCCAAGATTTGACTATATTTTGGTTTAACTTTGACTTTTGGGGTGTTGACCTTGACCTTGAAAGGGTCATTGATCTTATTATTGTTTGGAAACGAATTTAGACCCGTTACGTGTTTTTTTTTTAGTTATAGTGCAGAAAATTTGAGTTAGGTTAGAATATTAAAAAAATCATATCTTAAGGGGGGGGGGGGGGCTTCGCAATTTTTCCTTCATAGGGGGGGTTCTACATCCCCCCTCCCCCTCCCCCACCCCTTCGCACCCCTTAAATCGATGGCTGGTAAAGTCGTACCCTATAATGTGAGTAGTGATACTTTTTATTAACAACACATGAATACTTATTGTTATTAAAAAATAATTTACTTAGGTACCTACCCGCATAATTAAATAATAAATGAAACAAAACGAACTTACTAAAATGGAACATTGCTTCTCTGCCATTTCTCTTACTCTCTTAGTCTGAATACCCTGCGAGTAATAAAAAAGTAAACATAAACAACAACAAAAAATTAAGTCGGTAAAAACAAAAGAAAATAAAACCCGCCCGTGCGTGATCCGTGTGTACAGGGATTCCCAATTATTTAGATTATAATTTAAATTTTTACTTACCTCACAGATTTTCCAGGACACTATAGCACTTGAAGTTCCTGCAAATAATTAAATGATTGTGAAAAACACCGAAAACACAACAAATCCACTGTGCGTACGATGCTTTTATAACGTTATTTCTTACTTTGTCCGCCAACAACATTGCTAGTTGGCTACCGAAAAACTCGCATTATATTTTGGCACATTTTTAACACATATTTTGAACTAAACACCATGTTTTTCATTTACACGAAATTCCCGCAGTTTTTACCAAGTCCAAAATTACGAACATCAATCAATCCTATAATAACGTTCCATTTCCATATCGCGTTTTTCTATTGATTTCATGAGAATGTCAAATACGGTTTTGCGTGAAACGTATCTCATTAAACAGTTACAATCTTTCGTTCGGAAATCTAGCTAAAATAATGGCTAAAATACAGGTGTCCAGTAAATATTAGATCTTGAACGTAACGGGTAGGTAGCTCATTTCCAACAACTAATTTGAATAGTTTTAAAAAACCGCTACGGCAAATGATAACATTTCTCAGTAAGATTTTTTAAAAACATTTTTGAATATAATCTATACTAATATTATAAAGCTGAAGAGTTTGTTTGTATGTTTGATTGAACGCGCTAATCTCAGGAACTCCTAGTTGGAATTGAAACATTATTGTAGTGTTGGATAGCCCATTTATTGAGAAAGGCTATATAACATCACGCTACGACCAATAGGAACGGAGCATCAATGAAAAATGTTGCAAAAACGGGGAAAATTTATTCCTTTTGCGAGCTTCCGTTGCGTGCGCTACGTAAACGGTTAAAGTTACGCAAAAATTATGTATGACGGGATTGTTCCTCTAAAAAAGTTCTGAAAAAAAGTCCGCGATAGCATATGTCTATCTTTTAAGGTTGGCTCACTGTAACATTTTTAATGGTAATCAAATTTGTTATAAAATAATGCATTATGTTCGAAGGTATTTTCATAAACATGGTATTAATCCTTATCCAAACAAATAGTTTTCATACCAACACCAACACAACCCAACACCAAAATCCAACACTAAAATATTTTTTCAATTCCAACTAAGTTCCTGAGATTAGCGCGTTCAATCAAACAAACAAACAAACTCTTCAGCTTTATAATATTAGTGTAGTTATTATATACTTACAAGGTGTAACATAATTAACGCACAACCTCTTAAGGGATCGAACAGGTTTTTTTACACATTGTATTTATGAACATATTGGGGATTCTTTTATTCCTAAGAATAGGTGATGTTTCTAATGTAAGAATAAATTCTATCTCCAGGGCTAACGCTTGAGAAAGGGACGTCGGGGGTGGATCGCTGTCTAAGCCACAGAACATATAGGTCTAAGCAGTGACTGACATCAGACTGATAGCTATTAAACACACGTTCAGTCAGGCGTCAGTCTGACCAGACTGACAAAAAATAATAAAATATTTAAATACCCATCATTCCGGACCACGGAACAGTTTCTGTTTCGTGTTCCGGACCATCAGTCCATCAGTCTACGCGTATACAATCAGTTTCGCCGTCACGTCATTCTGACATCAATCATGGACTGAACTGACGCCTGCCAGAATGAGCGTGAAACGGTTTGACTAAAACCTCTTATAAAGAGGTTTCATAATACCTTTGTCTATGGTTGTGTGACGCGGTCTGGCGACCGGCGCACAGTGGTCTGAAATCGAGCTCCATACTCACGACTTCAAAAAAAGAAAAAATTGGAATGTTTCTGGTATGTATGTTAAATTGGAATAGTTCTCACGCGTGGAGCTGCTCCACGCGTGAGAACAGAAAAAAAAAGTTTTTTGTATGGGAGAAAACAAAGTTTTTTTTTATAACTGAATGCAACTGAACTGAAAGGCTGGTGCTCACGTATGAGCTATTGAACCTTACACGGTGATCAAAATGGCATACTGTAAATCATGCACCTTTCGATACCGCTTTGCGTAGGAAATTTTTAAAATTCTTAATTTTCGGTATGTGATTTTTAAATCCTTGACGTAATTAATGAAGTTGGCGATGATGGCCACCACTTTCCTTATATCGTCGTTAGTTTATTCATAGAATGCTAATGGCCTTTATGATGACCATAATAATAAAAAAAAACCGGCCAAGTGCGAGACAGACTCGCATGCAAAGGGTTCCGAACAAATCTCATTTTTGTAACATGTTTATTTCAAAACTTAGACTTCTTATAGGTTTTACTGTAATCTATAGGCAAGGAAAATTTTAGACTCAGTAGTTTCGGAGATGAGGGGGGAATGGCCATTTTTCATCTAGTTTCTTGAATAACTTCAAAAACATTTGTTTTAAAATTATGACAAAAATATATTCGAAACCCTCACAATACGCCCTTTCATTTGATACGCCACACGGTACAGTTAGAAAAACTTTTTCTTTTAGTTTTCTAGTTTCCCCCAAAAGTTGACCCCATTGTCAAGATTAATTTTTCGATTTTCAGATCACTGTGCGGCGTCCGGCTCCGGCGGCCCATAGATTAATATTGCGGCTCTCTCTACATAGTTATTGTACTCTGTGATTGCGGCGACCGGCGACGCCATACTTGTCATTTGTCAAAACTCGTTTGTGTTGTTTGTTTGTTTACTTTGTTTCTGTGCTTTGTTTGTTTGTTTGTGTGTGATCAAAAACACATGCTCTGTGATCAAAAATGAACGCAAGAAGAAAACGGTGAGTCATCTTAGCAGAAGGCTAAACTGTACAATACCGGACAGCGAGTTTTGAGCTCATAATTTTTTGTTGAAAAGGTTTATGTCTAAAACGTAAGTATGCAAAGTTTCAATGTTAGGAAACATATAGTTTTTGAGAAAAAAAATAATGAAAATCGATAATTTTTCGTAATATTTGACGCCATTTTGACAGATTTCGTTCATTTTTTACCTTGTTTGTAGTATTTATGACAAAGGTATTATTTCATACAGCCACAATAAATATTTAATAAAACGCAAATTTACTTTAATTTACATTAAAAATGACAAATAATGTAGTCAAAAGACATATTATATATAATAAAGTGAATTTAGCTTGTCCAATGCTAAAATAATAATATCTGAAAAAGAAAAAAAACTTTTTCGTTCTTTTTATTTCTCGCGCCATTTCGCGGTTCACTGTTCGTTCGCCTTGCAGTCGAGATCGTTTTACGTACTCCTGTTAAAGCTAAACAACATTGTGACTACCATGGCGTCTTCGAAGTCTCAGTACTCGGATTCCGCTGTTTTGCCTGAAGAATCGAGTGTAGTGCAAGTTTTGGACTCAAATGAGCCGCTTGTTACGGCCTCTTCTTCAGTGCCCTGTAGTGCCCAAGTGATAGACTCTAGAGAGCCGCTTGTGTCTACTTCAACGCGAGTGCAAGTGTTGGACTCTAATGAGCCGCTTGTGCTCCCGTCGTCGTCTTCGTTGGATGAACCCGTTGCTGGTCCCAGCAACATAGCTGGTTCTAGTGGCTTGGCTTCCACATTAAATGAAGCAACTAGGATGGCTAACCTCATCATGCCAGCCTCCTCCACCTCTGCCGATGGTGTGGAGGTACATCTACCATCTGGGTCATCCGGGAGACGAGTTCACTTTCACTCGGATGAAATCAGGCTAGTAGATGTTACATATAATAATAAATATAAAGTTAGTTACTTATAGTTTGAACTATAAATAGTGTAAATTAGGTTGAATATAGTGATAGAATCAAATTACTCTGCGGGAGCTCCGGTTCAGATAGAGAGCAGCTCCCACTTTTTACTCAGGGTGAAGGGCTTTAGTTTCTCAATTATCTAGGTACATCAGGTATTTAAAAGTGTATAGATTACTTTATAATTATTTTTTTTCTATTTGTCTTAGATCCATGTGGACATGGAAAAAAGTCTTCACTCGCCTAGGCTCCCATGAGCAATGCGTGCAATTTGCTGAGGAAAGGAGGTTGGTACCGACTGAAAAATTGTGCCCTATCCACCGTCGGCCAATGCCAGTCGTCATGGACACTGGACATTTTGGGAGATTTAGATGTAGGAAAAGCAATTGCCGAACCAGAACATTTAGTCGAGCAGCTGGGACCTGGTTTGAAAATGCACATTTGGCCCTGTCAACCATATTTCAACTCATGTATGCGTTCAGTGATGGCCAGTCATATGAATGGGTGCAAAAGCAACTATCAGATGAAAACGAGCCAGTTTTATCATTTAAGACAATCGCGGATTGGTACAGTTATTGCAGGGAAGCAGTAGTCATTTATGTACTTGAACATTTCAGTCCAGATACGAAAATAGGAGGACTGAATAAAATTGTACAAATTGACGAATCGAAGTTTGGGAGAAGAAAGTATAACAGAGGAAGACATATTGAAGGACATTGGGTGATAGGGATGATTGAAGATGGGAGTGATGACCTTAGGTCATCAGTCCCATCTTCAATCATCCCTATCCCTACTATACTACTACTACCTATACTACCTATCCTACCTACTATACTATCACTTCAAGCCTTAGCTTGAAGTGTGTCCCGATAATGAGCGTACGTCAGAAGTATTGGTGCCACTAATAAAAAAACATGTTCAGGAGGGCTCCATTATTCACACAGATTTTTGGAGAGCGTATCAATGCCTTCCTGAACATG
Organism: Fissipunctia ypsillon; assembly: GCA_947568875.1. Lineage (NCBI taxonomy): Eukaryota > Metazoa > Arthropoda > Insecta > Lepidoptera > Noctuidae > Fissipunctia > Fissipunctia ypsillon. Next base: position 23,432,237 of record OX387649.1, read on the forward strand.
GATATGTTCATAAAAGGGTCAACCACAGTGATCCTGTAAATAGATTTGTGGCACCAGATGGGACACACACCCAAAGGATTGAAAGCCAATGGCGACCCCTAAAAAAAGTATTCCGCCAGCAACATAACAAGTCAGACTTTACAGATTGGCTGGCGGAATACTCATGGAGAAGAAATATTAGAATAAACCTCAAAGATCCCTTTGAGGAATTGTTGACCGCTATAACATATGTTTATGTTACAACATAATAAATTGTTTATTATAATTTTAGTGTTTCATTTATCAACCTCTTATTATTTAGTAAGAAAATTATGTCTCATCTCTCTTTTTATTGCATACAAAATATAGGGCACCCCGACTTGGACAGATTTAATTTAGGTTATGGTTATTTTTTTTTAAACCACCCAGAAACTAAACTTAGGGCACCCCGACTTGGACAGATTTAATTTAGGTTATGGTTATTTTTTTTTAAACCACCCAGAAACTGAATTTAGGGCACCCGACTTGGACAGATTTAGGTTAGGTTATGGTTATTTTTTTTTTAAACCACCCAGAAACTGAATTTCAGTGTACAAATATTTTTATACAATAGTAGAGCGCTCCCTGACAACAATTTTTTTTTTTCATTTTTAATACCTGAAAGTATACATTTGCTACTGTGGGGGATGGTCTAAAGGGTTGTGGGTGACCCCCTCTCCCATAAAACCCCTCAAAGTTGCATAAAATATACGATTTTTTGATTCCTAACCTCAAAATTTCAATCTTGAATATCTCCAAAAGTATGCGTTTCCTAGATTCGGGAGGGGGTTTGGGGAGGAGGGAACACCCCCCCCCTCCCCCCACCCCAAAAAAACCCATTATTTCGCTGTCCGGTATTGTACAGTTTTACCAAATATTTCACTGAAAAAGTAACGAAAGTTTTGTAATGCTATTTTGACCCTACGAATAAATATTTATTCGTAGATTTTGACTGTTTTATATCATATATTATATTCATGTGTTTCTATATAGCTGGCCCACCTAAGCCACAGCAACGAAACTGATGTGGGCTGTTATAGCTTATTGAATTAATTATTAATTTAATAGAGCTTATTAATTTAATATTGAGCTAATCGAACGAAAATATTCATTGTACCTCCGCCACTAAGACAAATGGCATTTAATTTCGGTTTCTACCTAACCTGCGGGGCTCTTCTCTAATCTATTGTTTAGAGACATTTTATTGGAGATGGATACTCTTTATTGTGGCTAAGAAATAACAGCCGCACGGGTCGATCGGTCAGGTTAAGCTACGCTTGCCGCGGTTGGTCTGTGGATGGGTGACCATCTTTACATATCAAGACCCCTCCGTGCCTCGGAAAGCATGTTAAGCCGTTGGTCCCGGCTGTCATTCGTGGATCTTTGACAGTCGTTACGGGTCGTCAGAAGCCCGAAAGTCTGACAACCAGTCTTACCAAGGGGTATTGTATTACCCAGTAACTGGGTTGTGGAGGTCAGATAGGCAGTCGCTCCATGTAAAATACTGGTATTCAGCTGCGTCCGGTTAGACTGGAAGCCGACCCCAACATAGTTGGGAAAAGGCTCGGCAGATGATGAATACTCTTTATGTACTTTTAAAATTACTCATTATTATTTTTCAAAAACCGACATTACAGCTAGCGCAGAAATTAAATTCGAAAGTTTTTTTCTATCAAGCAGGGCCCTTTTTATCCTTAATATTTACAAGTGTAAATCGCACGCTGAATTAAAGCATTTTCAAAGTACTCACAGAGATTAATTCCTTTTTTTAGATGTGATAAGTACATAAGTATTGTATTTTTGAATAATAAACTTATTGCAGAAAATTTACCAACACGCAAGCTTCGTCAAATTGTGAGTTTGCCAGGCCTGCATCCTAAAGTTGGCATCAACTGGCTGATGCTGCTGGTGGTAAGCTGGCAAAGGCCCAGTTATGCCACAAATCCCTAAACATGTTTAGCGCTAACCACAATTAAAACATAATTCTTTCTCTGTAATCTTCAAAAAATTGAAAGAAACAGAGCAATGTTTTAAATTTGTGTAGCGTTAAACATGTTTAGTGATTTGTGATGCAAGTGGGCAGAAGTAAAAAATAACTTTACCTACTTATCGAAAGCGAATTGCATAAACGGTCAGCAAAATAGTAGCTTAAGTAACTAATTTAATGTCTATAATGACATCACAATGTTATTAAAACACTTGTGTGACTGGTAATTCACACTCGTGTTTTAATACCTAGTTATGTGCAGTTTCCTGCACCATTTTATCTAAACTCATACAAATTGATTTAAAAAAAAATACTATTGTATCGCCCAATAGTATTTTTTTCGGGTGCCCAATTCTACAGCAGGGGTACAGACCGTTCACTATAACTTGTCTCTTGTCGTCATGTTGGCACCATTGCTTTTATGCATTGTTACATACAGACAAGCTATGGTACCAACATGACGGCAAGGGACAAGTTATAGTGAATGGTCTGTATCTGTATGCATCACATCAGCCGATCAGCTGTTATGATTATGCGACGCCGTTACAGCCACAGATAATGTAAAATCAGCGGTTGAGCGAATATATTGTAGTATTTGCACATTATTCTCAAATTTTGGACTTGACAAGATGCAGAAAACAATAATTGTTTTTTTTTTTTGTTTTATCTATGTCTTAAATTCATATAAATTATTGTTATTATACTATAATGTCAGTATTACTATTATTTTGATTGTCGACGGTAACTAAAACATAAATTGAGAACTCTTTGGTTGACCTGGCTACCCTGAGGTCAAGGTCAGTGACCTTAGGAGAATCGTGGAACTTGACCTCAGGGTCAATGCCGAAGTGTCCCGTGGTGTTCCCCCACCCTATTACTCCCAAATCCCACCGGGTCCTGACGGCTTGATTAGGTGATGGTTTTTGATGAAATTTTTCTAAGTCCTTTTTTTCATACTGCCCCATTTCGTATTCTCCGACCACAAGCCTTGCTGGCCACGCTATGATGCCCTCGCTTAGCTTGCTAGCTTAGCTTAGCTACGCTCTCGGCCTTCCAGCTTGTCCATCAAGGGCTGCAATGCTGACTACGATGTGTTGGCCTGGAGGTGCACTACGCTGCGCTTTCGGCCATCATCAGCGCTGCCAGCAACGCAGTCAATACAGACCGCAGCAGTAATGTACTATTATTGCACTTTACAGATATTTTCTTTACAGAGGGTAGAGGGAGAGGGAGGAGGAGACTCAAAAAAAGGTGGACATCCTCAAATAGAATGAATGGTTTTTTAGGATGATGGTGTTTACAAGTAGGCCATTACTTTAGTAAATGATTATTTTATGATATTTTCCAACTTCAAGGTCGCGGATCGTGTCCCCCACTCTGTCTGAAAGGGGGCCGCCCAGCCAGAGCGCCGCCCGTCGCGCTTTTAATATGGGGTTTATTGACGATGTTCCGCGCCCCGACCCTGAGCTATTCCCATCCCCACCACCGCCGTAAGTATTTTCTGTATAGCGTATTATTCGATTTATTTAGTTTCAGTGGAGTAATTTGTATTTCTTATCTTTTTAGCCGCCTCCGTGCTATTCCGGATCTAGCGACCCCAGGTAGTTCTCTGAACATTCAGATGGAAGCTGTGCTCGTGGAGCAGACCCCCGGTGGTCGCATCCGATGTTTCGAAACAAAGCCAGCCGTGCCACTCTTGTAAGTTAGCTCTCCTTCATAGAGTAACTTCTTGATACGTACGTGTCATATTTAGGTTATATTTTTACAATATTGTACTTGCTTGCAGTTCCGATGTAGCCGAGCGGGTGGAGGCATTGGACATGTCGGAGGAAGAAGCAGAGGAGTTGATGGAGCAGGCCCCCTGGCATGTCAGGCGGTGGGTGCAGGGTCTGCCGAGGCCAGCTGACCATTTAGTGAAGCCGATGTCTCCTGTACCACTCATACCTAGCATAAAATCTGAGGTAACCGACACCAACTCCGAAGTTGAAGTTCGTCCATCAAATTCGGGATTGACGCCACCGTCAAGCAGGGCGCCTTGGCGTGAGGTTGTGGATGGCAGCGAATTAGATAGTGAGTTCGACGACGAGTTCGACGTCTCAGAGGCCGTGCCAGGTGCATCTAGTAAGGATATTCCCGACACTGAGGAGTTAGAAGAATCCATGCAGGAAATTATAAACGAGATAGATACGGGAATGGACGACGCAGCTGATCGCCTACTGAGTACGTTGCCTAGTTTCACGTGGGTATCGGACTTTGAGTCGTTCAGGGGTGTTCGTGAGAAGTTCTCAGGACCTACCCCTGGGCCACTCAAAGATTACGATTCGCCTTATGATGTTTTTATCGACATATGGGATAAAGACATCATAGGGTTGATCGTCCTTGAAACTAACCGCTACGCCCAGCAGACGATCGAGACTAAGCGTAGTACAGGGACTTTGAAACCATCTTCTCGCTTTCGTTCGTGGACTGACACGAATGCAGACGAGATAATGCTTCTTTTCGCGATGTACATGTATATGGCCATCGACCCGCGGACGTCGCTAACCGAATATTGGACACAAAACGAGGTTCTCCAACTACCGGGGTTCAGGCGTCTTATGTCTTATAATCGGTATGTTTTGCTGAGTAAGTTTCTTCATTTTGTAGACAATACCGCTGTCGCGAGTCAGCAATTGCCGCAAACTGGAGATGCTTCCTCAGTAAGACTGTCGGCTAAGCTAGGTAAGCTGGCACCTATAATTGAACATCTCGGAAAGAAGTTCAAATCCCTCTATAACCTAGGGCCTGACATAACCATCGACGAGTCTTTGACCTTGTTCAAGGGCCACTTGTCTTGGATCCAAACAATAAGGTCAAAGGCTGCCCGATTTGTAACAAAGTCGTATGAACTATGTGAGTCTAACACTGGTTATATGGCTGGATTCCAGATCTACACGGGCGAGTTTGACGGATCCGGGGGTGACCCTTCACTTGGTATCAATTTAGGGTGGAAAAGCACGAAAGTGGTTCTTGAGCTTTTGCAAGGTCTTGAACATCGGGGGCACTGTGTAATGATGCATCATTTTTACAATTGTCCATCATTAGCACGATATCTCAAGAGTTTGGGCTTTGATTGCTTAGGAACCCTTCGTGTATGCCGTCGAAACGTGCCCAGTGACATTGCTAAAGTACCGGAGAAAGTGAGCAAGGGGACAATGATATCTCGCCATTGTGGAGACGTATCCATCATTGCATGGATGGACTCCAAAATGGTGAATATTATATCTACCTATCACAGACCCGATACTTACACTGGAACTAAGGCCGGTAAAACGCTTGTGAAACCTGTGTGTGTAAGGGATTACAACACATCCATGGCGGGAGTTGATCTCAAAGATCAAAAACTCTCCATTTATCTGTTAGAGCGAAAGAGAGGCGTGAAATGGTACATAAAGACGTATAAAAGGTTGCTAAATGTGAGCATTCACAATGCTCTTGTTATGTATGTGAGTTCACTGAAACGGCGCGGTAAACTGCCTGTGACGCATCGTGAGTTTCGTTATGAGCTTGCTGAAGCTCTGCATAGACGGCATCGCCCCTGTGTACCAGAGATCAGCCGGCCAGTAGGGGATCTCATGAGGCTGAGGCGAGATATCGTGCACGAGCCAGAACACTTGAAAGGGCAACATTTTAGAAGAAGATGTATGATTTGCTATCGAAAGAAGCAAACCAAAATGATTCACACTAAGTGCGTCCAGTGTGACGTATATCTTTGTTTTGTGGATTGCTGGAGAATTTGGCATTCTGTAGCAGAGCTCCCGGGCGAAGATACACGTGGGCGAAAAAGGAGGCGTACGTAGTGAATGAATGTTTTTGTGGTGTGGATGTGGAGCATGAACATGAGTGAATGCGTTTGAATGTAATAATGGGTTCTTCTAACTCCTCCTCCTCATGTCTCGCTGATGGTGGCGCGTGTGTTGGACCATTTAGCTCCCCTAAAAATGGTTGAGCTGAATGGTGCTGGCCCATGCGTCACTTTCGTGAACCGGCGCCGTCGGTTGGGCCTAGTCATCTCTTAGCTGCCTCGGCTTATTTTATTGTTTAATTGTTTATTTTCGTTTCTATTTGCTGTACTCTGAACGCTTTTAACGTGTACGTCTTATTTACATCGTTCTCACATATAATTATAAATTCAACATTAATGATGTAACTAATATTTTTGTAACAATATAATTTAAGAGTGTCCACGGAGTTTCTTGCCCGTTCTTCTCCATAGGTACCTATTACGCTTTGGAATGGGCAGCTAGCTTCATATTTCTAGAATGACTGTTCACCTCAAGCTCACTTTACCTAAATTCACTGAGGGGAGGTTTTTACAGAATAGACCGACTGATTAGATTGGTTCGCGATTTTTATTGATGGTCTCGAGCCGTATTATGTCATCATCAATTTCCAGTACGACAGTGAGAGAGCTGTACACGACCGATAGCACCATCCCTCGTAAATATTGGGTTGGCAACAAAGTATTGACTCACTTTGAAAAAAAAAATCATTCTTCTTATCGAAATGAACTAGAAAGTTCTTTTTTTTAGATAAATCTAGAACATGGAACATGTGGGTGTACCATAGGTACACCTCAGCCTAACCCTTCGGGGAAACAAGGCGTGATGTTATGTTATGTTATCTAGAACATTCCAGAAGCTTTATTATTGAATAAATAAAAGGTGGCTAGAGCGCGTCTTTGGCAGAATTCATTCTTCTTATCGAAATGAAATAGAAAGTTTTTTATTTAGATAAATCTAGAACATTCCAGAAGCTTTATTATTGAATAAATAAAAGGCGGCTAGAGCGCGTCTATGGCAGCTTAATCCATGACATGGACGAGTACGCTATTCGAGTTGTAATATTTTACGAGTTTAAACGTGGCAGCGATACAACACTAAGAGGATCGAGCCCGTTCAGGTCGACCAGTCAAATTTAATGTCGACATACTGCTGGCAGAATTAAATCAAAACCCGGATGCAACTACTCGTGAGTTAGCGCAAGCATTTGGCTGCAGTCACACGGCTATCGAAAAGCGACTGCATGCATTGGGATATCGGCGAGTGCTGGCAAAATGGATTCCGCATCAGTTGAGTATGGTAAACAGAGCTGCCCGAATATCGATTTGTCCATCGTTGCTCCTCCAGCCCAAACAAATGGAGTTTCTAAGTGATTTAGTAACAGCGAGATGAGAGCTGGATAATGTATAAGTATGACAAGCGTAAAGCCTACTGGTTACTACGAGGAGAAGTACCGCCAATCCAAGTCAAAGTACAAACTCATAAACGGAAGGTTTTGCTTTGTTGTTGGTGGGATGCAGGCGGTATGATTTATTATGAATTACTTCCCGAAGGACAAACTGTCAACGCCAACGTCTATGTTAATCAGCTTCGTAAGTTAGCGGCAGCTGTGGAAAAAAAAAAGTGAAGAAAAGTCAACATCCACTTGCTACACGATAATGCGCGACCTCACGTTGCTTCCGCCACACGTCAGCAATTGCAGGAGTTAGGCTGGACTACAGTTCCGCATCCACCGTATTCTCCAGACTTAGCGCCCTGCGATTATCATCTGTTTCGCTTCCTTAAAAACTTTCTGCATGGACAGCGCTTTAATGATTTTAACGCAGTGGAGAATACACTGGATAACTTTTTTAAACAGCAGCCCGTCGATTTCTGGGAACAAGGCATTCAATCTTTGCCAGATAGATGGAAACAAGTTATAGATTTACACGGCGATTATATCGTCGAATAATAATTTTGAATAGTGAATACAAATATTAATATTTGTTTCATTCGAAAGTGAGTCAGTATTTAGTTGCCAACCCAATATAACCTCTTTGTGAAGCCTGAAACCTGGTGGAATTAAATGGTCCCTATTTCTAGTGCTATAATTGTGTCTTTCACCTCTTTTACTAAAACTATGTAATTTTTCCTTGCGTACATGATGTTTTCATAGACGTATTGACAGGTTGTCAATATATGTAAGAAAACATCATGTCGCACGCTTAATCATATACTGACATAACTTAAAAAAGATGTTTTTCGGGAAATCGCAAAAAACTATTTAGCAAACCTGACTTACCTTACAAAATAGCTTATTACTCAAAAAAAAAAAATTGCTTTTTATAATGAAATAATGTATTGTAGGGATACTTGATAGTCCTTGACGCATACTGATATCTGTCTCTGTCTCATAAAAACGTTTGCCGAAACGTTTGCGTGTGAAAGAGACATATATAGGTTTAACTCCGCCTAGAAACAAGATATCAAAAAATTCCGTGATCGGCCGAAAGAGGGCGTTAAAATAAACTTCTTGGTATACTTAATTAAATTTTGACCGAAACACTAATCGGTCAGTATATGATTAAGCGTGCGATGTACGCAAGGAAAATTTACATATTTTTAGTAAAAGAGGTGAAAGACACAATTATATCACTAGAAATAGGAACTATATAGTTCCACCAGGTTTCAGGCGGGCTAAACTGGACTCATATAAGATGAGTCATCTTACATGGGGTACTGTTCAATTGAACGAAACAAAATTTTAATCTTGTATAAACGCACTACGCGGCCAAGCATATTATAAGTTGGGGATTACATCGCTGTTTAAAATGCTTGACTCAACGCTGGTCCTGCTCCATAAGGGTGCATAAACTAATTGAATAGCATTTGAAAATACTGTTGGAGCTGCTGAAGATTTTAAAAATCTTTGGATTGTATAAATTCAATGTCTTAGTATTGTGTAGTTGCATAGCACATGTGTGAGTACTATGTACCTACTATAAAGCTACCATTTACTGGGTGCGTCTTTCAATGACTTGAATGTGCCCTTGCGGCTAAGAGTAGATATACTGAATACTCAAGAATTTTTTTGCATTCCACAATGTGGTAACTTAAAATTTTAAGTGATCATTATGGACCCTGTCGGGTAATATATGTCATGCTCACTCTAATGTCTCGTTGATGGTGGCGCGTGTGTTGGATGGTTGAGCTGAATGGTGCTAATCCATGTCATTTTCGTGAACGGGCGCCGTCAGTAGGGACTGGTCATCAAGAGATGACTTACTGAGGGCGCCCGTTGCCACGGCGTACTCTAGGAAGTACTGCTCCGTATGTAATCCCAAAAAGAAACGCAGGACTCAATATGCTGTGTTTCCAATGCAAAAAACTTATTTACCTGGGGTGCTCACATGATATAATTTTATTTATTGATGTGACACTTCCAACAACTTACTCACTAGAACATATAGAAACAAAAATCACATAGTTATAGATAATGTGATATTATGTAATAATTGTCGCAAAAAAGGGTAAAGTCAAAAAGGCTTGCAATTTTTTTAAATTATTTCCATTATGATTATGATCAGCATAAGGATTAATTATTAGATAGTTCAATTTTTTTTAAATGAATAAGGAAAAGTTCCTATTTTATGTATTTTTTTTTAAATAAGGCTCTCGTTTTTCAATTTTGTTGGTGTTTTCAGTTTTTTGGGAGTTAATGAAGAGATTTAAGTTTATTTGATAAATAGTGTTGATTTTTATTGTTTTTGTAATTTTAATACACATAAAAGCTACTAAAATGCCGTCTTTTATTTCAATTTATCTCCCTCAGTCATGGTTTTTCTTAAGAGCTTTATATTGTCGGAGTCTCAGAGACTCCAGGTAGGTAGTTACGTAACTTAAATAGGGTGTAGGTAGTTAAAGGTTAAAAGAGTGTCCATGGAGTTTCCTGCTCGTTCTTCTCCATAGGTGTATAGTACGCGTAGAACTAGTTGGCCGCGCCTAAGGTGGCGACAGGGGTGAGGGGGCGGGTTGCCTACTGCTCGCAACGCACATGAGATTAGACAGTGATGACCAATCTCGAGATATTGTGAACAATAATTGTTCAATTATTGAAAATAATAAATAAAAAACAATTGAACTTTTAGAAGTTTATATTGTAATTAATAGTAAAATAAACCAAAAACAAATTAAGTGTATGAAATTATTCTGACATATTTTAATGATATATGAAATTATTTAATTAATATATACTTATATGAAATTACTCTGACATAGGTATTCTCTGAATCACTTGATTCTGAACTCTCTGAACTTGATTCAGAATCATCTTGTAAGTTTATGATTTCGTCCATCATAGTATCAAATCTCATATCATGATTCCAGTATCCTTGTTCGTTTTTTTGTACGTGGTCATCGCATTTTTGCCATCGTTCAGCAGAGAATTCGGAAAATAGCCTTGTTAGTATTGTTAGTAGTGACAACCGCGCTGTGCTGCGCCTCGTCATAAGAGCGCGGGCTCTAAGGTCTTTCAGAAGTCGCAAGTTTAGTTTTGTGTGTATGGATTGTGATATCATGTGTCACGTCAAATGACGTTATTTTGTTTCAGGACATTACTAGTGAAATAAAAACCAAAAATTTTCGAAATATTTTATTTTCCACTTGTAAAAACTGTACAAGTCCTAACAAACTTATAAATTAACATTACATATGGACATTGCATGGCACTGACGATAAAGCCACAACTTTCAACATGTCGGATTGTACTCCTACACAATATCGCAACATTTCAACACTTGCCTACAAAAAACTTCAGTCGTTCGTTAAAATTGATATTAAAATCTGATAAGGTCAATAGGTCTTTCAAAAATTTGTATAAAAGTTGATTGTTCTAATGATTGATAGAAGGCGGAGCTACATTCTTTGAGCAGCTATAAATTGCTGGCAATATGGTAAAGTGGCCGTCATTATAAACATAGATAAATAAAACTAAACTCAGGCCAACAATACGAGATAAATACATAAAATTGCAACACAAATATCAACTTTAAACTCAAGTATCTACGTTGATTTTTGAATGAAGACACTATTGATAAATGTCATAAAATCATTTTTGTTGCAATGGAAACTGAACCATGTGCAATTAAGTTAAAGTTTTAAATCACAAAGCATGAAATTTATCTTGTCTTGTTGGTTTTAGTTTAGTTTACATATTTTTCATAATTCCACACGCAAGGAGCACGACTTATCGGGTTTCCTTTCTCACAAAAGTTAAAATGATAAAATATTTTAATCGTCAGTGTTGCCTAACTTTTATTTATAATGTTGGCAACAGGAAACATTCTGGGAAGTTGATTTTCAAAATGGAACACAATTCAAACCGTCTTATTCTAAAAATATGGGATTAAAATGTAAAATATATAAAGTATGTACACTTTCAAAGCACCTCATTTGACACTGGCGTTAATATCAATGTTTGTTCTGGGCACATAAAGTCTGGTATCATTTCAATATTATCTTCAACCTGAAGGTATTTATAAACGAGTAGGTAATTAATTACATTATGATGTAACTTTCGAGACATTAACTTGATTTATTTATTACGAGTTTGAGCCTTTCTCATTAAATAAACGTTCACGTTCAAATTCGTTTCTTATTAATAAACATCTTCAGTTGAAAACCTTTCATTCTGATGTTATTCATAAGCACTATTTTATAGTTAGTATCTGATTCTAATACAGTTAAATTTAACAAAAAATGTAAACCTACTTAAACAGAAAAACTTGTTTATTCAAAAGCTATAATATTCGATTGATTTAGTCCCTATGTTATATTAACAATGATAATATGGGTTCAACAAAAAACTAAAATCAATTATATATACATTAAAACTTAACCCTTTATAATGATTATGTGTTAAGACCTCGCGTTGAAAATGCAATCAAAATTTGAAATGAAATGCGTTGTCGGAAATGTAATAATATAAGAGATTGGAAGGAGAAGTGATGGTAGAAAAGTGATGGTAGAAAAGCTGTTTTTAAATGCTGCAAAGGCTTAAAATAGTATAATCTCATAATTTAATAGAAATTGTAAAGCAACTGTATTGCTTTAGCTTATTTCGAGGAAGCGTTAATTTTTAAACTCGTAAACACAATACAAGAAGACATAGTTGTTATATCAAAGAATAAAGTGGACCAGAATAATAATAATGAAAATTGATACATAATAAATAATACTGAATACATATTTTGATAACTTGAAATACTTATTCGAATTGTTCGTCAATAATTTTCATTTAATTAATAAAATTTAAGGTCACTTTAAAATGTAAAATATTTATTTGTTAACATGAGCAATTTCGATTTTAATTAATATACAATTTAATAATCGTTAGATTATTGTCATAAATATTGGAGAAGAATCGAGCAGTAGGAAACACACTTGATTCATATGCTTGTCACGATGAAGCACGATAAGTATCGTGATATACTTGCTTCACTGACCAGTATTAACTTGTGACTCTTCCTTATGCGAAGGCTAATCCTTCACATAAGGTTCAAATTAAAAATAATCACGTGCGTTCGCAATTACAATGATTTTGATTACCGCAATTATTTATAATTGTGATGATATTATGATTTTATGTCAAAGAAACCGATTCTTTACATTCTCAGCAGTGTTTCCTACTACAAAAATGTGACATGGAATAATTAATAAGTTAAATAATATTTTAACCCTACACCGAGCAGTGACTAAAATGATGATACGAAGATACTCATACACTGTATATACAAACGCTGTTAAACGGTTACGATTTATCATAATTCGTTGTAATACAACACAAAAAATAATAAATAATATATAATCTATTAACATTCAACAACTAGACTAAGTTATAAACATAGTTTATTTTTGAAAAATAATGATTATTAAATCAAAATTATACGGTAGAAGAAAGTTCGAAGTAAATATCGGTTGCTACGGTACCTATGCTATCGAGTTAGGTCGCGACACTCAGAGCGCCTGTTGGGTCTCGTGCTACGGCGTGGTACGTAGCGTGGCGGTGTGGACTCTGTTCACTTCATATTGGCCGCGTGAAGTTCGCGGGGAACATACCCTTTTCATTGGTTGATTCTTTGATGCCCATCAGCCAGCCTTCCTCCTGTAATTAGAGATTGGTTTTGTTTTAGATGAGGTTCTTCAGCTTACTAATGTATTTTAATCAGTGTCTACGTCGAAAATAAACAAATAAAGATAAATAACATTAAAATATTGCGTTTTTCTTTGTCGCTGCGTGCATACTATTAAATTTCACCGAATGTACTTCGAGCTGTCAGTTGTGAACAAAGTCAAACAGCACAAAGTTTGTGCGATTATAGGAACTCGTAAAGATCCCATACGTTTACAGGTCTCGTAAAAGATTTGTCAAAAATATGTCGCGTATAAAACATGTATTGACGTTGTTTCAGACATGTTTTGTTAAAGTATTTTGTTCACATTTTTGACAAGTTTTCTATTTTGTACACAACTAGTCTTTACAACAGGTGTAAACGATAAACAAAAACAGTAGACACAACATTTAGAATACATTGGTGTCAACTCGGGGTTATTATAGCTAGCCTGCACTGTCCCACTGTTTTTGTCATCAGGTACGATTCCACGTTAATTTCTGCTTTAGCAAGACTGGCGTTAGGACGCTTCCTAAGGAAGACATGTAAGCCGCTTTTTCACGGTACACGTGGCCCCATATACCTGTTTCAGTGTACCAATCCCCCATCTCGTTCTTAATTCTAAAAAGTTCATCAAAGAGGTACTAACTACCTGTTCATCAGGATCGTCGTACTCCACGACGCGTATGATCTCGCCGACGTCGAAGCTCAGCTCGTCGGAGTCCTCACGCGTGTAGCGGTATGTGGCGCGCACGCGGTACAGCGTGCCGGGCGGCAGGCCGGCCAGGGTCGCCCCTGGACAATGTGGTACAGTGAGGGGAGGGTAAAGGAGGACGTTATTTTTGGGGTTAGTTTGAGGAGTTTACCATGGGAAATTAGAGAAATTGGTGTGTGGTTGAAATGCTCAGTCAAACGACTCAAGCTTGATATCTTATAGATTCTAGGGTCCAGTGGGTTGAGTACACAACTGCGGTTCAATTTAATTCATCGTTTAGTCTCATGCCGTCTTTGTCACTGTATTTTAGCGACTTTGAAGCGCGTCTCAAAGTTAAATGTCGTTTAAGAATTTGGAAAAGAAAGTGACGATTAACTACTGTCTGTGTTTTTCCGTCTTATTACAAAACAATATAATTTTTGGAATCTTGAACTTTACCTTAGTCGGAATCATCATCTGCCTAGCCTTCTCCCAACTATGTTGGGGTTGGCTTCCAGTCTAACTGGATGCAGCTGAATACCATATATCCGTAGACTGGACTTTCGGGCTTCTGATGCCCCGTAATGACTGTCAAAGATCCACGAATGACAGCCGGGACCAACGGCTTAACGTGCTTTTCGAGGCACGGAGGAGTCTCGGAATGTAATTTTACAAAAAGAGGGCAATCCGCGCAATCTATAAAATGGCTCCTCGTGAGTCCCTTAGAAACGAATTCAAAGAGATTGATATACTAACTCTGCTTTCTCTAAAGTATTTTGTATGTTCGCAAAAACTTAGGACTTTTCAAAATAAGAAGCGATTTCCATGAGCACTGTAGCGGACAGGTGGGACAGTCCTATACTGGGGCATTGGATACGCCTACATGCCACTGTGGCGTATAATTAATAATTGTTTTGTTTTTTCTAGTAGATGTAAGTACTAACACTAGTTTCTAAGTTGTGTGTTGTACTAACCAAATGGACCTTGTCTGAATTAAAAGATTTTTATTTTATTTATTTATTATAATACAGGATAATTTTAAAAGGAGTGCGGATATGTCAGCAGGTAATCAGGTGCATAAAACTGAACAACTTTCCCCAAGGAACATAGGTCGAAATCTAAAAAATAAAATTCAACTTCTCATACAAACATAAGTCACGTGACCAGTCACTTTGTATGAAAAGTCGATTTTCAATTTTAAGATTTCGACCTATGTTCCTTGGGGAAAGTTGTCCAGTTTTATGCACCTGATTACCTGCTAACATATCCGCACTCCTTTTAAAATTATCCTGTATAAATACATGGAGTAAACATGAAATTGTGATACCCAAATTTAGATTAACTAAAACAAGCAAGTCATTTCTTATAAACAATATCCGCTTTTATAACAAGTTGCCAAAGTCGCTTACAGAACTTAGCGATGGAAAGTTCAAAACCCACTTCAAACGTGTCCTTATTAAAAAAAAGCATATTATAGGATTAAAGACTACGTTGGAGACAGACAAATTTGGCGCTAATTCCTTCTGCACATGTGGCTTCCCTGGTACCTCATTAACAGCATAACTATTAATGCAAATGTCTATTAACTGCTCCCAAATTACTCTAATTTATTTTATTGTTTTTTTACATGCTTCCATGACATAATCTTTTCATTATTTTACATTATATAGTCTTGTCTTATAAATAGATTCTTTTATATTTTGTGAATGTGAGAACGTTGTAGGCTTAATAGACTGTAGATTTGGAGACCATTTTCTATTCTGTTAAGTACCTGGTACTTGTTGACAGGCCTCATGCTTAATAACACTATTATGTATTTGAAAAAATTGTAAAAGCCAATTATTTTTAAAAGAGTAACCGTGATGTTTCTTGCCGGTTCTACTCCATAGGAAACGACCAATTGGAACGGTGCACCTAGCTTCTGACGTTTCATAAGTGCCCATGTAGGCTTATGTGAAATAAAACTATTTTGAATTTGAAAGATGGTCACCCATCCACGGAATGACCGCGGGTAGCGTAGCTTAACCTGTTCGATCGACTCGTGCGGCTGTTATTACTTAGCCACGAGCCCCTCCTTACCTTAGTCGGAATATGGTTCGAAATACAAAACTGGCTAAGCTTGGACCAAAGTTAGTCGTTTTGTAATAAGACGGCACGGAGACTAAACATGTGAATAAGAAAGCTATAAGTTTCCCACGGTTAAAATAACTAATACATACATAATATTTAAATACCAAAAGCAGTATTAATGGTTAACAAGTACACGCGTAAAACGACTAAAAAGCGAAATAATTTGCACACAAATTACAAGTAAAACCCATACATATTATATAATTATGTACATACGTTTGTCAGCCGGTAAACCTAGAGTGAATGCATATAAATACAATATAGCATTTTAAATTATATAGGTATACAAAATAATGACATAGGTATTTAACTAAGAAATCGTCGATAAATAAACTGTATCATAAATTACCCAAGATTTAACAAAAAACGGCTCCAACTTAGCAGTTGGGTTAAAAACAATTTATCCACCGACTAAATACATTTATATTAATATTAAAGTTGTTATTGTATAACTTACGATATAAGCGATGAGCTGTTAGCTCCCCCACCGATGAGCGTTATTTACTAAGATTTAAGAAGAGGAAGACCTATTCACACGAGTCGTTTAAAGCACTTTATACTTTACCGTCTTATTTACACAGTTGATTTTTAAATAAGAACATGCGAAAGAAACAAAAAATCGTATCTATCAAATTGTATACAGGATAAGTTTAAAAGGAGTGCGGATATTTTAGCAGGTAATCAGGTACATGAAACTGAACAACTTTCCCCAAGGAACATAGGTCGAAATCTAAAAAATAAAATTCAACTTCTCATACAAACATAAGTCACGTGACCAGTCACTTTGTATGAAAAGTCGATTTTCAATTTTAAGATTTCGACCTATGTTCCTTGGGGAAAGTTGTCCAGTTTTATGCACCTGATTACCTCCTGAAATATTCGCACTCCTTTTAAAATTATCCTGTATATGGTTCAACATTTTTAATCTGTGTATATTTTTGAATTTTTTTATCAAACTTGATTGGTCTGGATTTATTGGTTCAAAATCTGCCTGTTTATGCAATAGTGTGAACAAGCCTTATGTATAAGGTCTGGTAGCTTATTTTGAAAATATAACCGAAGCAAATTGATGATATTTTCATTAGTTTTTTAACTAGGTATCCCCAGTCCCAACTCCTTCGTTTATATTTTCTCCAGACCATCACTTACCTATTGGTATGTCGTAAACCTCGTCGTTCTTGTTCTCACTGTCATTCTCCTTCCCTTTCTCGTCCTTTGGTTCTACATCTACTTGTCTCTTTTCCTCCGAGTTATTATTTGACTTCTCCGGCGGTACTGGCGACCCTGAGAGAATTGTGACTTTCTATTTGTCTACTGGTACAGCATAACAGTGTTTGTGCAAGTTTTTTTTGCAAAAAAAAGTAGTGTTGGACTGCTGAATGAAATTACTCTGTGGCCGAGTGAATGAATTGAACTTTTGAATTACTAATATTGTGGCATAATTATTTGAATGTTTTTTTTTTTAAATTCAGTGGGGGTGGTTTATGTACTGCTTATTTAATTTTATTAGAAGTTAAAGTGATTGCATAAAAATAAAATTTTGCATTATTTAGATTTGAGTTGCTATTTCAATTAAATAGCTATAGCCATGCGTCTATCTACCACGACATTAAAATTAATACCATCTAGCTGATACGTTCTCCCCCTCTTCTCACCACCAATGTTTGAAAACAAGCTTGAAGATTCATCCTAAATAAAAGTACTAAGATTCCAGAAACCACGAGGAGTTCGAAGACACAGCTGAAGAGGTCTCTGCTAAAGTCTATTGAAGAGCTGGAATATTCATCACCTACATAATAAAAGTATGTACTGGGACTTCATAAACCGCTCGAAGTTCAAAAACACAGCTGTACTGCTGAATCTTTATGTCTATCCGTCTGATCTCGAGCGGCTAAAAGTACCAGGGCGGCATACTCACCAACAGGTATATCGTACAGTTCCTCGACCTTCTTGTCACTGATTTCCTTTTCTACGTTGTTGTTGGTGACGGGGGCTGTTAGGGCTTTGTCTTCTCTCTTGGCGGGTGGCGTGGGTGCGTCGGGTTGTTTAGCGGGCGGCTCCGGTGCGGGGCGGCTGTCATTGCGGGATTCGGGGCGGCTGTCGGTGCGGGAGTCAGTGCGGGTGTCTTCACATGTAGCAGCCAGCACAGCGGGCCCCGCGGGTGGCGACGGCGGCGCGGACGAGCCGTTGAGCGCGGGCGAGGGGGGCGAGGGAGGCGCTACACACACACACACAGTCACACACTCAGCACATGCGGTACATTCAACTTGTTAATGTTGGTCTTGGGAGATGACAAAGTTGACAAATGGAAGGCTCAATTATGAAAAGTGTAGGATACACTAATGTGATAACGTCTTCGAAACATTTTCAATATTTTTTTTTACTGAACCTACACTATCTCATCAAAATATTTAGCATTCTTTGTAACTTTGTCATCCCCCAATCAATTAGAAAAAATGCTAATAGCTAAAATTATTTCATAGTAATATTATTTTTAGAAAGCAATCACTCAAAACATTTCAATCCAATTATTTACTTGAACACAACACAAAAGCAAAAACAAAGTTTTGAGATATTTAAAAGAAAATTTCTTTTTAATTTTCCAACTTTGATTTCAAAATTCACAGAAAATTCATTTCAGTTGTACTGTCTGTATTTTTAAAGCATTCAATTTTGTCCTAGTGGTACAAAAATATGACTTACATCCCTAAATCTCGGTAGTAACTACATTTAATAAGTTACTAGATGGCTACATTAGTGGGTCTATTATTAATTAACCCTAAATTATCTTGTCTCAGGCCCGCGTCGTCATCAGAACCGAACCCGTAGTCCTTCTCTTCTCTTTAAACATATCCCACTAACTATACAGTACAGTATTTGTATACAGTTCTCGCCAGACTATCACTATTGGTCTAAGGGCGAATTTCGCCAAAGAAACTGAACGTGAGCAGCTAAACCGCGTTCAAGAACTGTCAGTGTCAATATTCCTCAATAATAATGACATGCGCTGATCGCGTTCAGTGACATGAGTGAAATTGGCCCTAACACATTTTGTTTTACAGACAGTACAACCAAAGCCCTATTTCCCAATATCCATAGCCATATCTCCCCAACTCACTCTGAACAGTATCGGTGGGTGAGGCAGGTTTTCCGTTGTGTGTGTTGAGGGTCGCGTTGGGCGAGGAGGCCGGGGAGACGTTGTTCATGTTGATGCTTAAGTTGTTTGCCTTCTTGCTGTACGAGCCGCGCTGGCAGTCCGTGGCTAGCTTGTCCGTTATCAGTTCCAGTTCGCCGAATACCTGGAATGGGGAGCGGTGTTGAAATTATAAAAGGTTAGATAAACTATGTTTGTTTTTTTATCCAATTAAGTAAACAGACTTACGACCCAGTGGGTCCCGCTTAATGTCAAACGACATTGCAGCAGGCCCAGACGGAGATGGCGGGATGAGCTGGACTCCTTTAATAAAGATTGGTGCTTGGCAGCTCTGGACAGAGAGAGGTGGAAAGAGAGTAGGGAGGCCTTTGCCCAGCAGTGGGACAATAATGGTTAATAAGAAAAGTAAAGTACAAAGGACACACCACTAATGATACATAAGTCATCACTAATAACATAACATACAACCTATAAAAAAAAACGGAAAGAAATCAAAGATCGAGGTATAAGGAAAAATACTGGTCTTCCTGGAAAGTATACCAAAATCAATGGAAATAGATGGATGAATGGATGATAGTTCATCACTGCTAATCAGCAGTTCTTTCTATTCTGCTGCTACAGAATCCATTATTCCTCATCTCATACCATGCGAGGCAATTGACTACTGTGTCATACATTTGTATACTTTCCAAATTGGTTAGTATTGCGGCAAAGAGGTTTTGGACTAATGCAATCGGGAATGGGCACTGGCAGTTTAGTAGAAACTTTTTGAGTTAGCATAATTATTGGGGACTGCCTCCCCTCTCCTTATAACTGAATTTATGAAGTTTGGTGTACCTCAGGGGACTGTTTTAGGTCCCATAAAAAATATTTAGGAAAGACAATAAACATAACATAAATATAACCCTGGTGGGTTGTTTGGGTTAGGCAGTGTTTAGTTCACCCGCATTAACCGGTTACTTATAAGTCCCATATAATCGGAGAAGAAAAGGAGAGGAGTTTAAGACAATAAAGTAGAAAAGAAGCGTCTTCGTACCAAGTCTCTCACCTTATGACTTTCAGAATGGAACAGTTGTTCAGCCGAGAAGAGTGTTTGCAGATTGTTGACGTAGAATAGAACGCGGGAGTCGTAGAGTGCGGGCAGTTCGTCGTGGAGTTCGGAGTTGAGGACTTCGTATGTGCGCTTGGCTTCTTCTAGTTGTTCTCGGCCTTTGGTCACCTGGAAGATAGACGTATTGGGTTAGTTAATAAGAATTTGTTGCTTTAACTTGGTCTCAGAAATGGAAGGACCGATTTTTTTAGCGTATTAATGTAGAATTTCAATATAACCATTTGTTTATTAAGATATTCGTAAACAACAGATTTCAATATATTTATTTAAGGCGTTGTACAGTAAACATTTAACTAAAAATAAAAAGAAGACGTGAAATTAATAAATTAACAAAATTTATAAAACAAAAACAACCATGTTACTTGTGATCTTACAAGGATGATTATGACGAAATATAATTTCATATAATTTTAAAGTCCGAGTTTATTCTGACTTAAAATATAGCTAAGTGTAAGATAGGTCAAGACAATATATTTAAATGTCACGAAAAGAGAGGAAAACGACACGTTTATTTGAACATTAAAAAAATCTTAGATTTTATTAGTAAAGGTATTTTTATTTATACAACCTTTATGATCAGATATAAAGAGAATTTGGCCAATAGTCTGACATTTTCATGAAATAAAACAGTTAATGTAGCTACCTTAACATCATCCCTTCTTTTCGTAGCGTTCGATTGCAGATTCTGGAAGCTGTGTCTTTGACCGTCGTAGTCCACCAACTTGCGACCACGTTTCTCGATCTTTTTCTGTAAAAAACATCATTACTTACATTAATTAAAACCATTTTGCATTAGAAGTATAATTATTTCGGTATTAATTGAAACTGATGTCGACTTCCTTTAAAAGTAGTCGTCGACCGTAAACTCGTATATTTGAAGTGTGATTAAAAAATATCATGTCAAATTAACCTCGTTTAGACTCAATTAAAATAATGAAATGGTTAATGACTACATTAATTTGATTCTCCCAAATCATTTAACTCTTCATCACATTATTTCCTAAATTCACAACTTGATTTAGATTTATTTGGTGCATTATTAGAAGTGATTGGAATCGACCGGAAGTAAGTAACATGGAGTGGATAATACCTCCTCTAAAATCCCGGAATAATTTAATAAATAGTTCGTGGTTTTTAAATCCCGGGATTTAAACGTCATTAAAATTATTTAGGGATTTTAGAGGAGGTATTATCCACTCTATGTTACTTCCTTCCTCGAAGTTTAGGTAAATTAGCACTACCTATTCCGATCACTAATTATTAGGCTAAACATACATACCAGTAGGTAGGATTAACTGAATGTCGATGAACTTGGATTTAAGTAGTTCCGTTGTTAATGTCAAAAATTTGTAGGCATTACCTACGGATTCCAGGCTACTATTGCAGTAACCCTTTTCCGACTATCAATCATACAATGGAAACCTGACGGTATAAAACATTTCGGATCTATAAAATATGAGAAAAATCTGGTCCAATCCTACTTCCTGCAAAACTGTTCTACAGTACTTAAAATAATACTTATTACATCTTCACATAAACTCACCCTGACTTCAGGAAACTGGTTGGTGTACGTGTTGAGCGGTATAAGCACTTGGTCTCCGAGCTTGTGCGAGAAGTCCTGCCACAGCATCTCCAAGTTCTGTGCTTGCACGTACAGCAGGTCGTGGCCAGACCACCCGCTCTCGTAGACCTCCGTGATCGCCTCCATCAACGTCTTTGACGCTGTTTGCACCGCTGGGGAGGACAGAAGAGATGCAATTAGATATCATTTTGATTTGGAGATACTACAATTTTAAGGTCCCACCCACGTCTTAAAAATTGTAGCAATGTCCACAGTATTTGAAAGGATTTTTTTTACCGGCACAAGAGAACGATTAAATATTGTGTAATATAAACCTCATTGTGGCAACGCTTGGGGAAGACTTATGTCCAGCAATGCACGTCTTTCAGCTTATATGATGACGGTCGAACATTCGAAGCTCAGAAAAATGAGTGTGTCATTTTTATAATCAGATTTCCGGAGATTTTCGGCCTTTTTGCAGCACAAATTATATAGTTTTTTCACTACTCTAGACCTAATTACAAGCTGCGAACTATTTGTCGAAGCATATGTGCACACACTTGGCACGCACCCAGAAGAAGTTCAAGAATCTCTGCTCATCCTAATGTTAGTTATTCGTCATTCTATTGATCGAATTGACGCAATTTAGCGAAAGTCTATAACTGGAGTACCAGTTAGAGTGCTTTGGAACTCAAACGCTGGTTTCTTTGTGATCACACAATGGTACAAAGGATGTGGAGATGAAATGATCAGCTACGTCCTGCCTCTTAGTTCGCGGTTAGGTCAAACTAGCTGCTAAGTATTACGTATGAGAAAACTGGCAGTCCGGTTTCGCACGTGTCAACAATATTAAAATCTTTACTAGCGTGACCGATAACGATGTCTTGATCGGTATTTGAGATTGCCCAAAATAGAAAAGTCGTTTGTATAGCAGATAAAACCAAAGTAGAAAATTACCTATACGTCGAAATAGCAAGTGCACTGATGGATGAAACTAGCAACACACGCAGAGGTAAGCCTAAAGTTTTAAAGATTAAAAGCAGTCAAAATGTGATTTGTGGACTAAACAATAAAAACTGTCATGACATCCTGATCAGGGAAGATTTTTCGTCAATGAATGAAAAGGCCCTCACCTCGTATACATCTTATGTAGTTATTGAACTCCTTCTGAAGCCTGGTGGCCTGCTGGTGTTGCCTGTTGAAGTTCTGCAGGTGCTCTTCGAATATGTCGTCGAGGGTCCGGTCTACCTTACCCAGGTTTTGAAGGAGCTGTGGACAAAGAAAGAGCCTTATTAGATACATGTGTTGAGAAAATATTTTACAATATTTTTCAGCATTAACGACGAGCTAATAATTTCAATAGAGCTATTTGCGATTTCAATGATAAACTTAAATATGAATCACTTTAAAATATACATGCGGATAACCGCATACTCGCATTTACTCGGGCTTATTTTAAATTAAATCGATGGTTTTTTGACGCAGTATGAGAGAGAGTGGCCGAAGAAGGTTTGTGGCGTGTAATTGGAGGCTTACGTCTAGGAGTAAACTGCTAATAGCCAGACAATAATATTGAATTTTATGTAAATTGGTATATTGTGGAGACTATCCCGCAACAATGTCCAGTACAACATGAATATATTCCACCGATTTCATCATGCCTACCACGTAACCCTACACTGGTTGGCAGCGCAAGGATATCTAGGTTTAGTACGCCGCAGGAATGAGTGCAACAATTATTATTTAATCTACCTATAACCATTCCAACTTTATTGCTTTGTTCCTGTTGTTGGTGCACCGAACGGTTTGTTGTAGTTTTTTTTTATATTGGAACCCGTGCAGTGTGTTTTTAACCGACTTCTTAAAAAAAGGAAGAGGTTTTCAATTCGTCTATTCGTATATTTTTTTATGTATGTTCATCGATATTTTCGTCAATTGTGAACCGATTTTGAAAAAAAAAAAAATTTTCATTTGGTAGAGAAAACTTGCGCGGTAGTTCCATATTAATTTTATTAACTTTGCTTGGGTAGTTTTTTGAGTTAAATTCAATAATACGTATTTTTCCCACTTAGCCTATGTGGATGACGTACTAATAACTTCCTGTCACTGTTATTTACATAGCAGGTAGTGGTATTCGAATTTATGTGGAGTATGTACCACAACTAAAAAGTATTTTTATAATCAGACTCGGTTTCTGGAATGAAAATCTAAATTTCTTAGTAAATCTAGTGTCAAATCGAATGTTAGCTGGCAATGACAGACTAAAAAACCAATAGTTCTTGTAGATTGACCAATAAATTTGACCGGTTTGACAGTTTATGAAATTGAGTGGGTTTCATATATTTTCCGTAAAATTGCTCCTAGAAAGAAATTAATAAAAGTAGTAGTACCATTGTCAATGATTCTACTATCTATCTACTTACTAATCATGACGCAGGTTACAACCAGTTATTACCTAATTAAAAGGGTAGTAAATGCTAATGTAATGCGACATATAGACAGCATTAAGCGATAGTTGTCACACCCACATTAGAACTATTCAGCTTATCAACTAATTAAATGTTTGCTCTTATTATTGTGACGCCATGTTTGAGGACCGTGAAATAAGCTGCAAATAATTGTTGGTTTGTTTCATAATATCTATTTGATTTAAATGCCGTCATGCGTATGTCAATTGCGGGAAAATAAGGAAACGAGGGTTGTAGTTTTGAAGGTCTGCATGAATAACTTTTCAATTTACAACAGTATATATAGTTCTAAAGTAAACAGGATTTTATAACACAAATTTTGATACATATGGAGATTACTGATGACTATAGAGTGTATCAGAGGTGTGTCAAATTGAAGGGGTATGGTACAGACCAACGAACTGAACAACTCCATGGGACGAACATCTTAATCGAGAAAAAATTATAAGCTGCCCCGTATAAAACTTTAATACCTACTCGTCCCAAAGTTTTGCGACAGCAGATTATATTTTCTCAATAAATTACGATGTTGGTACCCCTTAAATTTGACCACACCTTCCTGATACACCCTGTATATGCTCTATGACGGCCCGCTATTAGGTAAAACCAAAACGTTTGCAGGAACAGCGACTTCCATCTCAAGGGGCTCCTAAAACAGAATCCTAAAATAAGCTTTAAAAACAAAAACGTCATCTGAATTTTAGAAAGGGGCTGCTAACAGAGAGAAATCATTATTATCTATGATCGTAGTCGACCTGTAGCTTAACATTACCTGCTTCTATGCTGAGAACAATCCATTCAACTCTCAAATTAACTAAACATTTTTAACGACAGACAATACTATGTTTCAAGATGACAGCATACATTCGTTTCATAAGAGCACACTACTATCAGTCATTCTGTGACCTTGTAGCCTTCAGCATTTATTGCTACATTGTTTGCAAAACATGCATAATACTTCGCACCTGACCACACTGTGATTTGCTCAACGGTTGCGTTTCAGGCAAGGTTGTTGGTAGATCATCAGATTTTACAAATGGATATTGCAATTTTAATTTGTTTGCGTAATTACTTCTTGCATTAAAGTTTTGCTTTCAGTCATAAGATGAATAATATATTCTGCTCCATTTATGTTCATTTAATTGATTTAATTAACAATTTTTACAATGTGTCGAAATTTCTATAACTAAAAACTAGTTCGTTCTTTGCTATACCCGAGTCGCTTTAGCGTGGCAATAGCGGTCATTGACCCACCTACATTTTCTAGCATTCTTTATTTCAAAAACTGGAATAAAGTACGTTAATGTCCTGAATCAATATCTAACGTGATCTTCAACACGTTCCAATAACCAAAATCCATACATAGTTTATTGTTTGGGCTCCTACGGAGAGATATTAGGGAAATAGCAATGACCGTTATTGCCTTGTTAAAGCGACTCGGGTATAGTTCATATCTTTCAGGTTCAATTGATCCTCTTCGAGGAATATAAACTTTCCCAGTACTGTATAAAGTTCATAAACCGTTTCGGGGAACTCCAGTGGATTTCCATTAGAATAATGGAAACCTATCCGAACTTGTGTAACTTAGAACCAATGTTTAACTTTCAAATTGCAGCTATTTTAGTGATCGTGATGGTTAAAGCAAATATTGCCAGATTACGAAGGTTTTAATTCTAGAATTCCAATTGCAGATCAAAATCAAACCATGATCAACCTAACACCGGAAAGCCACATGCCCAAACAAGCCATAAAACAGTCCTTACAAACGTCACAGTTCTAAAGTCCGCGACACATAACTGATAATCCATTGGACATACTAAACGCGTATAATGTCATCGACCGACCACTAATGCGCGCAACACCATGAAACGGTGAAGCTTATTATATTAATTTTATTTAGGTTTTGATTAAGTTAATTTTAATGCCCTTCATGTATTCGCTAGGCGTTAAGTTATATGTATCTATACGAAATTTCTTAAGGGGTCATTGTACTCATCATTATGAACAACTTTTACTATGGGATCAAATCTGAAATCGCGAAAAAAAATCAGCTGTTCCCTATATTTATGTTCGCATATCTCGTTGAAATGTAGGGAACAGCAGATTTTTTTTCGCGATTTCAGGTTTGGTCCCATAGTAAAAGTTATTCATAACGATGAGTACAATGACCCCTCCATCCCACTACTTTCTAACCACCCAGCAATCCACTACACGTTAGGCACTCAGGTCGTCATGATTAGGACATAAGTCGTGGAGCGGATTTTAAATTTTTAACATGACTTCCGGTGGTCGACACCGGTGCCTTCAGTAGAAGTAATAAGGCAAAGAGTAATACTTGCAGCGGAACACATTAGAACTAATTTCACTTCAAAAGTTACCTAGACAGAAGTTAGAAGAAGAGTAAGGGCTTGTATAAGGCAAAGAGGTGCCCATTTCGAACAAAACCAACAGCAATCAGGTTCAGGGGGTCAACCACCACCTCTTAAAGCAGTATTATTTTAATGTTACTTCAGTGTGAGAAAGAGATGGAGCTATACAGGACGTCTAGCTCCATCTCTTTCCCACACTCAAATAAGATTACAATAATACTGCTTTAAAAGGTCGTGGCCTAGCTCCTGGTATTAAATTATTTCAACAATTGCCAATTCTATCTTTTTCGACATTATCGACTGGCCCTCTCTAATTTTTTATTTACGAGGGAAGCTTTGTCTAATGGTTCCTACTTTCAAATAAATTAGCATTGAATTGAAGGCCCTTCAATTTCATATTTTAGAGCCTTCATGATGGAAATTTTCTGAAACTAAGGCCAATGTCATGATAAATAAAGGATTTTTTTGAAAGCCTCATTTGTCGACGTACTCGTACGTCAAACGAATAGTATGTACTCGTGCTGTATGTTTAAATACACGCAAAGTAAAAGTGACTAGCGAGTAGAACGTGAGTCATGTAAAAACTCAAAAGCCGCTCCGCGACTTATAACCTGGTCATGACGACCTGGATGACTAACGTGTGATGGATTGCTGTTAGGTTATAAAGTAGTGAGATGGCATACACCAGTTAATTAATTCGATTATCACACAATTTTTAATATTACAACAATTTGCAAATTCGAACTGCCAGCATTATTGACTGCTTCATCAGCACCTCAAAATTTTTGTTAGATAGCTGATTAAATAAAGATGCCTTCGCCATAATTTGTACGCTTAATGTCATAGTAAAATTTTGAGTTAACTGGTGTCAAAGTTCATGTACGTAGATGATTTTTAAAAATGATTATAGTAAACTTTTCCCTTTAACTTTGAACTGTTTGATGTTTTAGAAAATTTGGTGACATCGAAAGGTTTGTTAAAGTATTAGGTACCCAATGGAATAGCAATGAAGGCCATTCAATTTGAGAGTTTAGAGAAAAGTAATATTTAGTGACGAAACCTGGGAAATTTCCAAAAATACACAAAAATTGGGTTTTCTCGAATCCCATGAATTTTCACCTAGGCTTTGTCCCCATAAAGCCTGGGTGAAAATTGCTTAGTTATTGCACTACCACGACCTAGAAGGAATACGTCAAATTACAAGTCACAGTGTATACAGTTAGTGGTCCAAATTTTTACATCAGATTTTGAATCAGAGTTTGTGGAAGTACATGTAAGGATGTCAAAGGGTGCTTTGCAATGTACGTTTTGCTGGAATTGCTATTGGAATTTGCAGGATGACGTAATTTCCAGGATGCGGGAAATAAGGGCCCATTAATAAGGTTAATCAATTTAGTAGTAGCAGTAGAACTATTTGGGTTGTCTTGTTCAATCCCTTCTATAATGGAACTAAAAAAAGCTTTATTTATAGCAGCTCCATTATATTTTAGACTTCCATAATGCGCCTATCTTTCTAGATCTTCGTCACATATTAAGAACCCAACTAACATTTTCGGAAGTGACAATCAGGTGTAAGCGGTTACCTCGGTTACGTCCGTCGTCCATCATGACTCGTGTGACGTCACATCCGCGGCCGCTTCCTTTCGATTTCGATTGTCTTTGACCGAGGCCTCCAATTACCATCATTGTGTTATGCGGTGAATATTACGATTGTTTCATCTTTATTTTGCACCTTAACATAATTGAAATAAAGATCGTCATGATTCATGTCGGTTGCGATGGTTTCTTTTAATTTTATTGATTAATCATGAAAAAAGTTTAAGTAATTATTTAATTACTATTGTGTTCGCTATTTTCTGCTTCTATCATTGTTAGTTTTAATTGAATTGTACTTTCAATAAGGACGTGACACCTCTGCAAGGCTGTTTTACCGCATTCTTGATTAATTAATGAAATATATAATTGGAATCGATTTACTTTTCACATAGTCCCATGGAACATTCAATCAGATTTAGTAAAGTTGACTCAGTAGAATAAACTCGCAAAGTTACCTCTTTTCGAGTAATTTTTTCCTCTATTTCCTTTCTTTTTTATATAAACAAGTAATTTCATATTATGATTCACTTACTAAAATAAAGTTTATAGATGACTGGAGCGTTTATAGACGATAGTTTGTTTATTTAAGAGCAATATGATGAAAATAACAAAGAAAAACATTGAAAAAAAGCAGAAGTGTGGTTAATTTATTTACTCTTTACACGTAAAGAAAAAGACAGAGATAATGGCAAATGCTCGGTGCGTCCTTAACGATAAAAGGGAGTAGATAAAGACTCAAGAGAGATACATTATGTACATATACCAATCGCAATCGCTATGAGTTGTAGGTTACAAATGCAATAGGAAAGTTTTCATTGCTATGTTGACAAGATAGGACGTAGAATGACACAGCATCTACATACTTTCTGCTTGCTTAGTCTATTGAGAAGAATAGGTTACCACTACGCTGGTAAACGGTAGGTCATCAACCAATCAAAACGATTGTAATACTAGACCCGTTATCTATGTTTATGATAGCTGTTCGCTTTTTGTTAAGGAAGAAAATAGAATAACCGTGTGATGACATACTGAACTACATATTTGTCGGGAAGCAGAAGTAGGTAGCGAGACAATCAATGAATTAGTAAGTAATAAAGTAGAATCCAGCAGTGGGTGAAATGAAGCTGTAATGTTGATGAAAGTAGAATCCGAAGATTTCAATCAACTAGGTATAGGAAACTTGACTGTCTCGTTGGTCTAGTGGTCGCAAGCGCTACTGCTGAGCTTGAGGTCCTGGGTTCAATTCCCGGGTCGGGCAAAGTATTAGGTTTTTCCATCTGAACTTTCTCAGTAGCAGCCCGGAGTCTGTATTTGGGCCCAGTTGATGATAACAGGCTCGCCCCCTGTTACATGGGTGTTAAACATAACTGGCGAAATGAGGGTATACTACACCTCTGCCCAAGCCATCGGGGAATACAGGTGTAATTTTGATTTAGGATTTGATGAAAGCAGAGGAAGAAAATTAGGTTAATTCACAAAGATATGAATAAAATTATATAATGATAGAAGAAATGAATAAAATTAAACATCAATGGTGTTCTCGTCACGATGCATGCCAATGTGTCAGACGTCATCTAATCAATTAAATGAAAATGAGTTATTGTTCTATTGTGAATAATTGTGATTTATGTATAAGCTGTGCACGATACTAATACACATGGATGCAGACATGAAGAATTTTATGTTGTGATATCGCAGAACTCAGTATGTTCGCATAAAGAAATTACTGCACTTAGCATGAAAATAAATACAAGTAGTAAAACACCGTGAAACAATAGAAGATTGGTTGTAAATCATAATGCATTTTACAATTGCAACATCAATTAATCAAGATTGGCACCTTCCAGGAAACTGATGCGATTTCCGAAACGTTCTGCATCGATGGACTTGATGTTTTTTTAGCATCCTAAACTGGGGCTTGTATTGTGAAAATATTACACTAACAAAATAGTAGACAAGCTATATTTGCGCCTCTGAATTGTATGGACAAGCCACACTGCGAAGCACATTTATACAGCCGAGATGATTAAATAACACAATTTACTTTCAATCAACTTTGATATAAAGAAAAATCACAACGCGCTTAAACACCTCTTCTAGCTACTGTTATTTCAAGACATGACGTTGATAAGAACGGTTACGAAGGGTTGCTAAAATTACCCAGTACCGTCTCGTAGATATCCTGCTAAAACTAACCAGCATCACAAGACAGCTCATGAATATCAAAACTACAATTACTGCCTCATATCTCGAGTCTATTAAAAGCTGCCTAGGGAAAGATAATACTAAAACTAAAGGCGAAATATCCCTTTCAAATTAATTCTATTCAGATTCTCATCTCACGTTCCGCATCGGTTTCTCTAAGCGCGTGTGTAAGCTAGTTGTAAATAACGGGCTGTCAAAAACTTGCGTGTTTGATTGTAAATCAAATATTGAGCTCAGTTTTACAGAGATTTTTAGGTTTCCAATTTCCCATGACCTTAATACAAGGTTTAAGATTTTCTTCTACTTGTTTTGTATTTACTTTCGTGAGTGATGTTTTGTTACAGTATATTTGCTTCATTATAGTCCTATCAGCATCGGTTCAAATCGAATTCTATTTCTGTATTGTTAAGTTTGACATGTTTATCAATATTCAATGCATGCTACATACAGACTATATTGCAAGCGTAAATAATTTTCATCCTTTACAAACTGTAAGCTTGAATGAAATTAAAAGCTGACGACCACAAAATTTCAGTCATCGTCATACGATCGCTTACTTTTATTTATAACTTCTTATTAGTTCGGTTTTATATTAATTGGATCCGTCGTCTCGACTTCCGTTGCAGTAATTTCGTCTTCGATTTTTACTTACATATCTAATTTTTAGTCGCTTTGTAGTCCGTCGTATTTTAGTTCTAGAATTTAAACATTAAAGGTACAGGCTGACTTTGAACACATGCGACAAAATTTAAGGGGGGTTTTCTACCCATCAATATGAACAACTTTACTATGGGACCAATTTAGAATTCGCAAAAAAAAAACTCGACTTTCCCGTATAAAGCTACATACCCGATTGGACTATTTTGTATAAGAAGGTTGAATTTTTTTTGCGAATTCTAAGTTAGTCCCATAGTAGTTGTTCATGCTGATGGGTTTCTAACCCCCCTTAAATTTTGTCGCATGTTTTCAAAGTCAGTCTGTATAAAAGACCAGTAATAATAATAATAAAATAAGCAACCTTTAGAAAGTTGCTTGTAAAAAAGTTATAGACGAAATTATAATAAGAAATAAGCAGAAGCAGAGTAAAAAAACATCAAAAACAAAATAAGAAAAGTGGTGTAGTCACTGGCCATTCAACTAATACATACTAATTTTAAGAATAAGTAATAACTAGAATATAATTCTGACTAATGGCACTGCTAGACGGACGGACGACAGTATGAATATGTATAGTGCACTCGGCCCGCCCCGTCAAACATGTGCTGTCTAAAAATAGGCGTCGATAAGTCCGCTTTGTTGGCTTGCCTAACTTATTTGTTTTAACGTTTTTACTGGAAACTATATTGTTGGTGTAGTAAACATTATTTCTTGTTTCGTAATGTTTTCAAGTACATATATTACTTTCTATAGCGTAGGTATGTTCCAAAGATTATTATAATACTTTTGGCTTTACTAAGGGAAATCCGGCGCTGTTCATAGTTTATTTGGATTTACCAGTTTTATATGTTTCCTATGTATATTTGGATTACGCTATCGTCAAGATCTTTCTTATTTCTTTTTTTAAAATATTTTAGGCAGACATTCGGTCTCAACGAAACTTATATGTGGTTTTAGCGGAACATGTTTGACTAGAAGATTACCATTTTACTTTTACCTCGAAGGTGATTTGTAAAAGCGGATATTTTAATTATTCGCATAAATATGAAGTTCATTCATCTTTTGTGTATTTGTATGATTTGCAATGGTATTTCGAATGCTTTGTATACAATTCCTATCATTCATAGTTTCTGCTTTCTCTCCTACGTTTTGTTGATCTTGAGACAAGCCTGTACTAGTTTCCATTTTAGCATCAAGTATCTAATCTCCATTTTAACTGTAGTTCATGTTTAGTCACAGGTGTGCGAGAAACTTCGTCATTTTTGTGCATTTTTATATCTATTGGTTTTATGCAAATTACTGATTCACATGTGTTGTTTCACTCCAATCATAAATAAACTTTAAAAACAATAAACAGCACTTGATCGGAGAATTACTGTTGCAACGACTGTAAATCTAGTAGGCGTTAAAATAGTGAGTAATCTAATGCTGTTTCAGGTGGACTTAGAAATCCAGACAAAAGCAATAGACAGATTGGCTGCTTATAGTTGAACTTATTAGATATCATATCATTCGCTAATTTGCTTCGGCGAGGGATTTCTGGCTCGCCTTCAAACGCTGTTCTTGAATGCAGCCTTGAATAAACAAATTGGATATAAATGATATGATGATGATATGAATACTCGTAAATAAAAGCTGAAAACATATGAACAAATACGGAGCTAAGTGCAGACGTGCGTGGTGTCTAATATTAAACAAGGAAACTACGACTCTCAATATTTAACAAAAATTAGGGATAATAATCAAAGCACTGACCAATAATGAGTTTGCGAGTGAGTGTGAAATCGTCTGATAAGGCATGTAATCGAACATCATTGGTGTTTCTTATTTTTAAATGCTTCACAGTTCTTCGGCTGTAGGTTTTGGGGCCACATCATTGATTTCACATTGCTTTTATCATATCTAGAAGTCACACCAGGATGTCAAAAAAAATACCACAAAGCAAGTCATCATGGGTATGAATGATGCTCTAACTTATTGGAATACCACGACAGTAAGAACGAATCTTCTCGAAGACATCAATGGCATACTCTACATTCATGCTAAGTATTCCCGTGTAGAAATAAAGCAATAACGCGGCAGTTCTCGAGCAAAGGTTAACTGAATACGCCACGGTCGAAGCAACATTGTAATTGGTGTTCCCAAGATGACAACCGACGACAATCATGCAATAAAAACCTGAGATGAACGCAGCGGCCTATGAAGTCTTCGCTGTTGCGACGTTCACGTGAATGAGTCTGTTTACCGTCGGAAACTGAATGATCGAGGGATTACTTCTTTATTTAGTATAGATATTAAATTAGATATTAAATTATAGTAGTATAGTAGGTATATGCATTAAAATCTGTTTTTGAGCCGTTCTCCTGCATTTTGATCATCTTTGTATCGGATCCTTAACACTTTAAGTCTTTACTATTGTTAAAAATGTAAGTTTGTCAGCAGCCAACAATTCACACCGAAATTAAGTGTGGTGACGGACGTTAGATATGTCAAATTGCCATGATGTGTGAAAATAATTTGTACAGTTAGTCACGCGTTACCTTTAATTAAGGTAAACCTGTGCGGTACCGCAGTACCGCTATATATAAAATTCTCCGCATTCATTTCCGGATTACTGTTATCTTTCCGAGCCTCGATTTATATTCAATTTCATATAATGAATATTTCATTTTTATTATAATTGACGGATTCCCTAGCATTGACCTCTTAAAGTCAGTGTCTGTGCCTTTCTGTTAAATACTAGTCACGTTTGGCATTAATATTGGTATTCGTGGATAAAATGAAATGTTTGTTGAAAAACTACGTACTGACGAGTGGCAAACCCATTATCAGTCTGTCACAACATCAACCATATTGTATTACCATCATTGGCTAACAAGCACATCCAGCCTTTCTTGCTTCCATATGCAGGGAAGCCATAATACCATCAAATGATTTCGTTACAATAGGCACAACGGTCAAACTATCTCAAAGATCCTTCAAGACTTGACTGATGGCTGTATTGTCAGGCTAACAATGGACAGGTCGTTCGTTCCACTGCCAGATATACGAAACATCATTGCTTTGTTTGATTCACCTGCATGTTTTTCAAGTGGTACTGCGAAACACGGGGAACCTTTTAAATAAGCGTCTTTCTGTTTTAAGCTTTCACTAGGCTTTACATGCTATGGTTTTAGGAATTTTGAGCTAGGCTTTCTCTCACAAAAACGTTGTAATTTTGAATTTAAATGAACCAATTCTAATCTAACCAGTGCTTCCTCGGCTTTGGACATATTCTCTCGAAATCTGGTGATCCAAAATGAGCCTGTTTCAAAATGTATATATTTCATTTTTAAATTCATCATTTTTGTAAACGGCTTTCCTTGATTAGTAATAGGATCATGATTAAAACTTAATAGAATATCGCGCTGCTTCAAAACCACTTTTAAATCAACAAGTTTCAATGCAAGTTTTTTATCTTCATTTCATTTGCTTTCAACATCAAGGCTTCCTTTACAACTGTTAGCGGTTTACCGTTGGTACACTTGTATCCTATGATCTAGAAATATCTAGCCCTTGTTATGAAACCTAGCCGGCCATTGGTCACGTTTGCTGCTAGCTATTTATTTTAGACCGTTGTTTGTGTAACGGGCATATAACATACAGGTTGGTGAAGTCATAATATCGGAAATCTTTGAAACAGTAACACGTGGAAAACTAACAATTTTCTTGTCATTTAGTTAGAATCTAACGTTTTCCGTATCAATGATTTTTGTGGTTTTTTATCAGTATAATGACAAAAACAGTTGTTACTGGAACTGTCCAGTAACAACTGTTTTTGCCATTATCAATTTATTGTATGGACGATTTGATAATATCGAGTTCGCAGGTTGTAAATAGTTGAGAAAGTCGATGTTGCGTGTCGATTAGATCTAGATCGTTATCCCGTATTAAATCTAAATGTAATTTATTGCTGACGACATACCAATTAGAAGCATTTAACACTTAGATATAAATTAAACTCTTTGTAAAGCTATATTATGTCTATGAATACAGCTGAACTAGCTGAATGGGGCCTTTGGAAATTTTATGTACATAGACTATGGGATTACCGTATCTCTTATCTTTCGAAGATAAGTTTAATAACTATCAGCGATCTTTCAGAATCATGGTGAAATAATAGTCACGCCTAACTAAAGAATATAGAATAAGATTTTGAGAGCTTGAGAGTACTTCAAATTGCAAATGGACGGGAAAGATGGCGGTCAAAGACAAAACAGGGAAACGATATTCTCACAAAAGACAAAAGCTTGATCCAAAACAGATTGAACAATCGATTACTTAACTAACACACATACAATAAAAGGTTCGTTACACTGTGTTGTGAATAGGCGAAAGTTTTGCATCGACGCCAAATTGTCATCCAGATAATAACATTTATAGCCTAGTAAAAATAACGTAGTAAATACCGACTGCCACTCAGCAGCGGGTGTTGCGGTTTGTGTGGATTACGATAGACTCAGTTGAACTAAATACCAACAAACAAACACTGATTGAATGAGCTCATAACTATATGGCATAATATTTTTAATTTTCCCAGGAAAAGAAAAAAAAAACACTTGGTCAAGACAACCAAGTTAAAAGCAACGAAAAGCAGATTCTGAAAAAGGAGTCAAACATTGGAAACTCAATATAAAATACTGAATAGTGAATACTATATTTAACATTTCAAGTAATTAAACATACGAAATGATCCCCGAACTCAATAAATACGAAGGCATGGATAAAAAAAATAACATTGGCAATGTTCCGAGTTTTTGGTACTCGTAACGTAACGCACTAGACTGGCTGTCAAGTGGTCCCGTTTGATATTTGGAGCATGGATCAAACGTTTTGTAGGCGCACTCTTGAGATACCGTGATTTGAGGAGTAGTTGGAGAGGAATTTTGCAAGGTCTCAATGTAAGAGGTGGAAGACAGAGATAGGAAACAGATTTAGAATTTACAATTCTAAAGCTGTAGCGCTAATTGTCCATTCAATTAGAGTGCAGCCCTGTTAGTGGTATTTGCTGGAATGACAGATAACTAGTAACATCTGTAAGCTGATAATTGAGTACCCAATGCATTATTTTAGTTTCATTTACTGCTACTTTTTTGCGGGATAAACGGCATGTTGCTTGAAAAGCTCCACTCTCGTAATATTTACAAATACGATTGTTAAGAGATATGTGGCATTATGAAGGATCATTGACCCACTAATATGTTACGCGTCATACATAATACTCATAATCTGTTCATGGAACCTCCAAATTAAAGTAATATGTAGTACTCATACGGTATTGCTCGTAATTTGCTCGCGTTGAGTAAGTTGTAAATTATATTAATTGGAGTAGGTAGGTACACGAAATTTTGTTGGAACACAGAGCCAACTAAAAAGATTTAATAATAAATTGAAATGCTGAGACTGCTGAGAGTAAAATAGTTTAGGAACTGATTGAGCAGTTTAAAGGCTCCTGCAAACAGGCACCGCTCGTTGCGCGACACCTTTGTGTCGCGTGCGATTCTCGTCACGAGTCGCGCCTATTTGCAGGAGCCTTAATCCTACTAATAGGTATTATAAACGCGAAAGTTTGTGAGGATGGATGGATGTTTGTTACTCTTGCACGCAAAAACTACTTAACGGATTTGGATGAATTTTGGCACACAGATAATTTATAACCTGGATTATCACATGATAGACATGATGGATGGACTACATTAACACATAGGATACTTTTTATCCCGATATCCCTACGGGACCAAGACTTATGCGGGTAAAACCGCGGGGCGCTGCTAGTGCGTTACAATAACGATGAAAATGGAGGAGAAATGATGTTGTTTTACTGTCGATTATCCATTAGTCATGTTCAATGTTGGTCTATTTGCAGATTACATGTCAACCATGACCCACTCTTCTGTTGATCAGATTAGCACAGTAACAAATCCAATATTCCCGAATTATTTGAAGCTGGTCGCGCCACATTAATGCACATTACACATGCACACATAGAACCTGATGCTATCATTGGCTCACACGCACAGGTGGACGTAATATTACACTGCGTAGCAACAAACAATTGGGTCGCTAGCTCACGCACACATTTGTAATAATGGTTATGTATGCGCTAATGCAGTAAGTGCATCTGATTTGCTTGTTTGCTGTCATCCTGATGTGTCTATTTCTGAGATATTAAGCTAAGATAAAAGACAAACAAATGAGTCAGCAGGCTGAAACAAGATGTATTATTTTGCACCTAAGACGCAAAAGATTAGAGTTGATTTGTAGTTTGCGTACTGCATTTTTTTAGAAACTAATCATTATAATAAATTGACCATGACCATTTAAGACTATTTAGCTAACAATTATGGACAAATTAATTTAGTCTGAAATAAAAAGAATTTAATTTTAATTATAACATCTATTATCAATAAATCTATACAAATAAATAAAATTCAAGTGTCTGTTTGTAATGTCTAAATAACAGCTTTTTACTAAATGCATATGAAAACATACACAGTACTTATAACAAAAAAGCTATTTTTAAAATTTTTGTCTGTCTGTCTGTTTGTTCTGGGTAGTCTCTGAAACGGCTGGACCGTTTTTGACGGGACTTTCACTGACAGATAGCTGATATTACACGGAGTAACTTAAGCAAATTAAAATCCATGCAAAAATAATAAATCTGGAACTGCCAGTCGGATTTGAAAAATTCTTTATGCATTTGGTAGCCCAATTCTCGAGGATGGTTATAGACTACTTAATATCACGTTACGACCCTCGGGAGCCGAGCAAAAAGAAAAACAGTCGGAATGAACGCTAAGCGAAAACGAGGTGATAGCGCGGGCGGGCGAGCAGCGCGGTGGGTCGGGGGACGAGGGACTTTTATTAAAATGTGGCTGTTATTTTAGTATAATGTGTATCTTACGACTTCAACGCGAACAAAGTCGCGGGGCACAGCTAGTATTTTGTATAATAAAAGAAATGCTGTTCGTTGGCATAACTTGACCAATTTGGCTAATTTTGGTTTTAAAATACAGTTCGTAATATGTAGTTCAAATCAGGTTCTTACGGAAAGAAGAATTGATTAAATTTCCCGGAAAATGTTCAGCTTCAGAAAAACTGAACGTTCTTTTTTGTATGAATTATTGAAAGGACAGGACAATGTCTATCAGGTTAGCTAGTAATATATAAGTATCAGGTAAATATGCACATAGATATAACAGGTTATAAAAGTAGAGATTGTCAGCGTCTCACTTCTGTACAAACTTGGCTTGACATCGTTAAAATGAATCACTAAGATTTTGCCTCATTCAGTTGCATCCATATCTAAACGTGCGATGCATGGACCGGTCGACCTTGCAAGCTATGGGTGTGTTAATTGTATGTAATTTTGTACACAATGTACTTGTACCTTTTCATTCTGCCATATCAATTTCCAGTTGTATTGTTTATTGTTGTGATACGTCGGATCGGATCAACTGAATGAAGCTGATGAGAGACCTTCAACTGGAGTTTCCAGAAAATGTTAATTGTTAATTGCGTCAACAATAGATATAGAAAAAAAGAACTAGATAAGCTCAGATCAACTTTATCTAGTCATCTGCTAAAAGCAGGTCACAAAGGCGCTTATAGCGATCACAAACAAGGTGTCAGGTTTGGATGATGAAATGCAATGAGCGAAACTACAGTGTTCAACTGTAAGTACAATAACTTACATGGATGATATTGAGGTACCGCAAAGTTTTATTAGAGTCAAGTAATATATTGGAAATGTTTGTTGAACGTTCTATAACGCAGACTGCTCAATCCACGGATACTCAATCTAACAGCGCGAGCATGCTTTATCGTGACGAGAATACCCACAAACGTCTGTCTCCTTCGCGTTTTATGGCTAATAACGCTTCAAACAGGACGCATTATATCTTTGTATTTTGTAACTCTACGGTACCGCAATACACTTCATTCATGTGGATAAATGCAATGTCTTAACGGGTTGAACAGTTACGATGAGCGCTAAATTACTGCTTGGAAGTACGTTTTGCATAGATATGGCGGGTTATGGGTTAATGCAATTGCAAAATGAGTACTACGAAGTGACGATGTGAGAATTATGTAATTACGACAATGACAACCTTTTGTTCTGAAAGGCATAATATATCTAGTCACGAAACTAAAGGAATTATCGTTCAAAAAGCTTTCGCCTCCACACTAGCAATTAATTGCCAACCAACAGGGTTGATAGTAAGATACAGTGAAATTCCCGAAGAGAATAAAATAAACACATAACATAACCTCACGTCTGTATAACCCGAAGGGTTAGGCAGAGGTGTACTAAAATAAAACAAAATACTAAGCTATAGAGCTTGGGCATCACTCTATCAATAGATAAGATTTATGACAAAGTGAGAATTTTCCGTCATTTTCTGCATTTAAGTACTAAAACAAAACAATATAACTTCAATTCTGCAGGCATACTCAAACAAAGTAGTCCTATCTCAGCAAATCAAACAGCAACAGCCATTTCTGGATAATATACATATTGTAACGACTCCTGCGCCAGCCGGCCATTCACCTGCAGTAGGATGCCGTAAGCAGTCGGGTGACCTTCATTCCGATGCAATTTCATTCAAATTATTATTGAATCTTGTACTTTAGCTGCATACTGATCCGAGAATGCGAGGATACAAGATTATTAACTTGTATTGTTCATAGAAGTGGGAGGTGATAAGTTTGTGTTATTCTTAGTACAATGACTCTTGTCTCTAAAACATACTCATTCTATCTGTAGGGCGGACAAGCCTAGTATCATGAAGAGGGATGATGCTTGGGTAAAAAAAAAAAATTCTATTTAATCCGTCAGTCGGATAATAAAACATATTGGACACGTTTTTTTTTGCTTTGTCATATTAATAAAAAAAGGATTAAATAAAACGCATTACAGTTAGGGCGTGAGGGCTCGCTACGTCACAGCTATGCATAAAATCTACAAAGACGTGACGTCATACCACATTTTAACTCAATGTATTGCCGTAACCTTTGGATTACGTAAAAAAAGAAAAAATACGTGTCCAATATTTTTTGATAATCTACCTGACGGACGAAAAACGAATTTTTAGTCATCGTCCCTATTCTAGGAGAGCTTGCGTACAAGCTCTCAGTACGTATACTGAAGGCATGATCTCTCCTAATTTTGTTGTGCCCGACAGGGTCTATATTGATCTTTTATTTTGTTATACCATCTATGTAATACATATGGAATGCTATAAAGAATTGAGTATTGATCTATAATGATGAGACTGAACAAGAACTATGATGCCATTGTTAATGCGACTATACTCTACAAGCATAATAAATCTCAGAAAGAGGATACGCCTATGCATTGATCATAGATTCCAATCAGCGTAACTCATTGATTTATAAACAAAAATCGTTTTGACGTTCCACACAAACATTCATTAGATGCTTTATTTATAACTTTTTACTCTCGTAATCGCTATTAATGTGTAAGATAATAATTGTGATAGTGAACAGTAGCAGCGTAATAAAATCAGTGTTCTAAGTGGAAGCAGTTCCAAGGACGGTGGCGACGAGGCCGCTCTCTAAACCGCTGCAGTAGAAGGAACTAAATCAGATAAATACAGTTTGATTCAATTATGCAATTACTGGTGTTTATAATAATTGGTAGTGCAAAGTATGGGTAGCTCAGAACGTCCTCAGGTGTATCCGATCCGAATGATTACAGAAAAGACTGGTTGCAGATGTGGAAAGGTGGTCCGGGTGCGGCTTAAAGCAATTTGGGAAAGGCAATAATATCAAGTAGATACATAGTTGCAAATGAGGTGAGTGCGGCTTTTTAAACAAAATAGGACTATAATTGAAGGAACTACATACAAGACGTAACTTAAATAACGCACAACCTCTTAGGGGTCGGTGGACCAGGAAAACGTGTTATGGGGTAAAACTTAAAGTAGTAAAAAAAAACGTCTGGTTAGCTCAAGAGTATCACCAGTCAGGAAAAAATCGGATTGAGGATAAACCTTGCAGATGATTGTTAAAAAAAAAATTAATACCACTGAAAACGTGCAAAAAGCACTGCTGTATTTTGATTTTGGTGTTGATAGAAAATCACCTAATTAATCTATACATCTAAGTATACAAATAAATAAAATTGAAGTCTCTGTTTGAATGTTTCTGGTGAATGTATAACGGATAATACTGACATTCCACAGTCAATACAACAGTTTCCGATGACAATACAACATTAAAATAAACTAACTATTAGATAATAGAAACCTGCATCGCTTACGCAATGCCATATAAATGTGGAAACGCTGATTAATTTTACGACCAACAAACAGCTAAAGGACGTGATTACTGATTACTTAACCGTATGAAACTATTTTAATAATTAATTAATAGTTAACAGTTAGTTGTATAATGATGAAGTGTTCTCCACATTTAACTTCCCGGTAATTTTTTATTTATCAATTTCATTATCTGTTCAGAAATAAAATAAGTTGGGCAAGTATTTATTATCTAAAGGAAACATATTTTTGCTGTAGTTGATTTGGTAAGTTATTATTATAAATGGTTATGAAAAAAACTACGATTGAATATTACTGATCTATAGAGGTCTTAGTATAATCTCCATGTCTCACAATCTCAATCGAATTAGTGACCGTAGCCGGACTGCTCAGTAGGTACTCCATGTCGCAGTGTAATGTTATTAGTGCCCGAGCGGTTATTGCCACTCCATTTGGTACAATTACTTTACTTAGGGCGAATTCGACCAAACTTTAATACCTAGTATGTCTAATCCAGCGAATAAATTTTGAATTTTTGACAGATGTTATGGAACATCTGTCATCTGTCTGTGAATAAAAGATATCTGACTTTGATTATACCAGCCCTTAGTCTCATATTACGATAAGAAATGTGCGGTATTTCTATAAAGCTAAGATACTTGTCGTTGCCCTTTATATAGGATGACTGGTAATTAGTGACCGATACTTAAACACATGATTTTACACATGATACCAAGCAACTTTTACTATGGCACCAATCCTGAAATCGCGAAAAAAAAATTCAGCTGGTCCCTACATTTTGACGAGTTATGCGAACATAAATTTAAGGAAGAGCTGATTTTTTTTTCGCGATTTCAGGATTGGTGCCATAGTAAAAGTTGCTTGTTATCATGTGTAAAATCATGTGTTTAAGTATCGGTCACTAATTACCAGTCACCCTATATTTTGGTTCTTAGGCCCGCCAGATCTCCCGAATATTACATGCACCAAGCAAATTCTCAAAGGAATTGCCACTCCAGCATCTGATATACGGGCTTGCGGACGGCGAGCAATGGGTAGCTCGCCGTCCGGTAAGGACCAGCAATGCTATTCTCTAAGGATACAGCCTTGTGTTGCAGCGCTGCCGCAGCGGTGAAACTCAGTTTGGTATTCACTAAGCTGCGTAAAGCTACACTAGCGCTCAAGGCTGTGACGGCCGTGAGTTAAAACTACCCAACAGCGGACAAATTGACAGTAATGACAGTTCTTCTTACATTTTGGTATTCCTTAAGAAAAAAACAGCGACGAAGACGCTTACGACCTCGCCCACAGCCTCGCTTCTAACTGTCAAATCCGAAATGTTACAATATTCGGGCGTACTCTTGACAAAAATAATAAACTGTATTGAAATTTTTCGATTCTTTGTAATACTTATTTGAAAAAATGGCAGCTTGGTTAATTATAAAGCTACATTTATTAGATGAAGCTTGAAAAAGTGATGATTTGAAGAAAGCTCGACAGGCGAAACAAATAAATAAATTTAAAACAATATCCCGTGATAAAGAGTTTATCCATATTTACAGGCTTTCTGAGGATTTAATTAATATATTAGAAGATGACTTAACTCCGTATATGCGTCCGCGAGTTCGTTCCAGTGGTTTAACCAAGAGGAAAATAATATAATAATATAACACTCACATTTCACTAGGGTATTTTATCCTCTTAATCACAGAACTTACATGTAACAATCGCTGATACAAATAATTTAGATGCAATGCACATTTTAAAAGTTTTCAAACTAGAATTCAAGTGGTTTTCGAGCCTTTTTAGGTCGGGTTGTTACGAGTGAAGCACAGAGTCACAGATTACGAGTGAAGTGTTTTGTTTTGTTTACATTCATCTCCGTGTCGCGTTGCTCAAAATAGGCAAAGGAATCGTCATTCAGTCTTAAAATGTAATAATAAATTGCAATAAACTGTTACAATTATGAAATTTGTTAATAGTTTTACTCTATTCCTTATAGTGCTTAAAGATAGACCTATATTATATATTTTAAAGCCATAAAACACTCAGTCGAGATTGATCGATTATGATCTAAAGAATTTGTTTCAAGCCCTTAATTCGTCTACGAAACAGCGACGGGAGACTACAGCCTAGGGTTCGTCGACGACCATAACCACGCTAGTGAATACGGTTTGAATCAGCGCTACACGCTCGGTCGAACTCAAGGCTGTCTCGACGACGAGCTCGTCGCAGCTTACAGCTATGAAATTGTCTTTTAGAGAATAGCACTGCAGGCCCGAGTCGACGGCGCGTTGTGTTCCACGCGCGCCTCAAAGAGATGTCAGCACCATTGAAGGGGTCCGCTAGGGCCGATGCCAGCCAGAGTTGCGGGATGTTCGAAAGAGTTACCGTGGCCCCGGCACAGGCAACAGAAGGAACACAGGTGGGTTTTAGTCAGTAAAAGTCTGACACGCCCTCCCGCTCCGCCCAGAGCGGGAGAAGTCATTTGATGATTTCCCATCCACAAAAAAAAAAGCATCTGATATAATCGTAACTTACGATAGGAAATGTTCCGTATTCATCTTATCCATTATATTTTAGTTCTTGGGTAAG
This sequence comes from Fissipunctia ypsillon, assembly GCA_947568875.1. NCBI lineage: Eukaryota > Metazoa > Arthropoda > Insecta > Lepidoptera > Noctuidae > Fissipunctia > Fissipunctia ypsillon. The sequence continues at coordinate 23,476,073 of OX387649.1, forward strand.
AAAGAGCCCCCGAATATTACATACACCAAGCAAATTCTCAAAGGAGGGAATTCCATTGGTTAAACTTAGGTACATGAAGCTTCGTTTCAAATAACTTAAATCGTGATGTGCAGCAAGCTTTGATATACCACGTGTAACAGGAGGATTGACATTCCTTTAAACCACGTAAAGAGAATCATGTTCTTTTTGCCCGTATACAAAACATCAATCAAATCCAATGAATACTATAACCACAGGAAATTATTTTTCATTTTCTTATTTTTCAACATGATGTAGATCCGAGTCCGTAATACGAGTAATAGGTAAACATTGCCGCCGCCGCGCCCCGTACCTTGCACCGCACCGTTGGTCAGTGACATTGCGTAGATAAAGCGTGTTTACTTTTTATGCAGTTGATTCTACTATTTATTTTGTTTGAAAACTGCAACCTTTTAATTTTCCATTAACTACTAATCTTCGTGTTTTAAAATGTTTTAATGGATTAGTACTGTGCTCGTTTTTATTTAATGTCGTTCATCCAGAAACACGTTGTATAGATTTGATGACCTTACAGTTTAAAAGAAATAAAATACCTTTTACTGCTGCACCTGTCAATAACTATGCGGATTAAGCAGAAGTTATCGAAGAATTTAGACGAAAGCGCCAGGGTAGCCCGCGAAATTCAAATTTTCTTACGTTTTTTGTAATTTGCAGGTCAGTATTGGGTTTATGTTGATTAAAATATGATTCGCGACCATAACCGATATCTATTTACAGAATTATAATCATTAAAGTCATCAATACAACTCTCTAGACCAAGTAATTCTAAGAATGACTATGTAATGAAATCTTGCCATTTGAGGATCATACTAATTTAAAGAGCTGTATCACTGATTCTAATGATTATAATTATGTAAAAACATATTTGTTACCGTCGCGAATCATACTTTAATCAACATACACCCAGACACTGAGCTACAAATTGCAAAAAATCGTAAGAAAATTTGAATTTCGCGGGCTACCTTAGCGCTTCCCCCTTAAATGTAAAAGTACCTAAGTGCTAATACATAACATGTGTTCATTGCAACAACCGCGGCAAGGTGCAATAAGATACTAGACGGCTTACGTTAACGCATCCTTACAAATGCTATATCCAACGATACACTGAATAACACAGACTACAATAGTTACAGTTTTATCAACTGTTTCTTAGTGAAAACAACTTTAGGATAAATTAGGAACTTACTGAAGCCAAGTCTCAAATTTTGGTAAGCTCACAATCAAATGCATTATTTTACGATGTGATAATATGAATGGTTGGTGGTGTTAATCTAGCATTACCTTTCATATTTATCAAATGGCGTAATATTGCGCAGACAGTACATATAAGGTGCACTGGGGTAATTCCAAAAAAGGGTATATTCCAAAAACCCATAAAATTCTCTTCTTGGGGTAATTCCGAAATACAAAACTCATGATATTTTGTGTAAGGGGTAAATACGATTGAAAAAGAAATGTAAACCTTTGGTCAAAGTACAATAAAGTCGACGTTTAAATAATTTCGGAATAACCCCAAGGTAGTTCGTAATTTCCCGTAAACCAAAAAATTATAATTCAAAAATTCAAATTCTCTATCTAGTGAATCCAACTACATATTTATGAATCTAATATATCCATTGGTTAAATCTTTTCATTAAGTTAACCGAAGTCGCTTATTAATGGCAGTAAATATGAAACTACTTTACATAACTAACCGAAATGTAGACCTCTAGACATCTCGTAAAAATTCCCGTCGGAATTACCCCAGTACACCTTACTATCTAATTTCATTATTTTGTTTTTTACATTGTCTTGGCTTTTTAAAAGGTCGTTAGCATGATAGGTCGTTTGCATACTGCACCGGCTGACGTCATCACGTCAACGCCGGCTGTCGCTGAAAACCAGCGCTGGGGCTCTGTCTCGCATAGGGTTGCAGCATTATGCTGAGCGATGGCCGTTTTGCGTGGATGTGACGCATATTTTCCCCCAACTTGTTTCTTTTTATGTTTGTGTTCATTTTTTGCGTCATTTTTACCGCAAATAAACGTATTTTCTTTCTTTTCTTTTTCTTTCAATAGATCTTTTTAACGACTTTATGTTCCTGTTGATTCGGGAAGGACACAAAATTGCCTAGAACTCTAGAACTGACTAGAACGTCATGTTCCCAGCGTTTTCCGGTTGTACAAGAAGATACAAGAAGTTTTTTTTATATTTCTATGGTAAAAAGTGACCACCGTGCGTCATGTTCTCATAGGGAGGCTATAACCGTGTGTTCCCAATTTCTTTAGGCCCTTTGTACACGGCACGGTTTCATTACGGTACGGTGTAAAAACCGCGCCGTTGCAAAAACGCGTGAGCTTGTATATGCCACGGCAAATAACCGGACGTGACAACGGTTAGGTACGACTCAGTTGTGTTTTTCCTGTGCAAAAAGATTAACATTGCTTATTACGTGTATAGAAAACTCAAAATGAAAAAAAGGAAAAGAAGGTTTTGGATAGGTACATCCGATCATCTTATCAATTCTTATCCCATATTACAGGCCTTTCATGAATCAATGTAATTAATAATTCTTGATTTATCTCCATTTTAAAACAAAATCGTGAAAACATCCGGTGCCGTCGACAGACTCCCCTAGACTGCCATACAACACTGATGTGAATCACGCTATGGACAGACACGGCACGTGCCGTGGTGCCGCCGTGTCGTCAACAAGCTTCCATAGTGATCCATACAACACTGACGACCGTGCCTACACACGGCGAATAAACCGTAGTTTTTCACGGCAAGAAAAACATGTGTGTACAAAGGGCATCACAGAGACATTCTTTCGTCTGACATAAATTTTCTAGACAAATTCTTTTCTAAGCTCGTTCATTATAAACTAATGTATAGGCCACTATTTTCTAAACACGTTTGCCTTTTGCCGTGTTTTGACCTAAAACCCGGAGCCTAAGAAAGGATAAGTGGCACTTACATTAACATGCTACTTTGTAGAAAACCAGGAGGCCTCGATACAAAATGTGGACACGACCAAAAGCGACGCAAAAACATGTGACCCTGATTCAAATGCTGATCAGCCAACGCGCTTATTACGTTCTCGACTGTCACTGTCAAGTTCAGCATGTTCATTTTAAAAACGTTGACCAGTGCAAAAACCCGTCAATGCGTTATGTAATATTTGTGATCGGCAATTTTTTCATTCAGCGATTTCTCTTCCATTTAAGTTTCAAGTTTGGCAGGATTATTTTTATGGATAAAGTGTTCCTGGTATTGGCGGCGGAGTAAGATGTTTCTTTCATGTGAGTATTTTACGACTAAAAATTAGCAGTTTTATGTCCAAGACTTTATATATTGATTCTCATATGGCCTGATAGCCCAGGAGCACATAATAAAATACTTTGTTTAGATTAGGTCATTGGCTTGGCAGTGTGTTAGCGCGTCGCCAACTCGAATGATGTCTAAAAGTCAAAGAATTTTTAGACCTCTTTTTGTCAAAATGTCATCTCAACCTAAACCATCACGTTCTGTAATACAGAACATTACTTCAATTTTACAATAGTCTTCACCCGTGAAGTCAAGAATACACATCGTTTCAGTAAACTAGATCGACATGTCCAGTGACGGCTATTTTGAGCTCATTGTTGATGCTGAATAATACTGAGGACTGACAGATCACGAGGCTTGCATTTACAAGTGTTCGGAATATATTGTCAGCTTTGTATCCCGGATATTATTTGCAATGATCCATAGAATGGTCTCAGTCCGACTTGACCTAGTTCTGGAACGAAATATTTCCCTTTAGGTAGTAAAATTTAAATTTGGAAAATTACTCCAATCCTTATCAACTTTGAATATTCAGAATTCGAATTTGAGAACGAACAAGTTCTGTCAAGATACAAGGGGTACAAAACCGATAGCTATGGAAATTATATCCTACCCTAAGCTGACGAGCTGTGTTCATCAGTGGCAGCAATGATAATCTCTGTTCATGTTGGCAACTTTGAGAAACATCAATGGACATAAAATTTACAACAAAGAATACAACAAACATAGTAAGAGTGTAGATTTCAAATAAGTAGCCCACGAACTTTGATTTGACAGATTTTATGATTTTTATAAATGTAGACTACATAATTTCCTGATTTAAAAAATTAAATTACAGACAAAATATCAAAATTTTCGCTTCGAAAAAAAGAACCTTGTGCGAAAGCTCGATTTCAGAGACACCAATGAACATTTTATTCTATTCATCTGAAATAGAGCTGCGCCGGGTGTAATTGCACCGTGAAGGGCATCTGGGGAATAGAGGAGCGCACAATTTATTTGAATGGAACGCTGCCTAGACGGTTAAGCAGATTACATTTATTTTAGACATTTATTTTGTTGGGGACGAATTAATAATACAGAACACCTATTTACTTGTCCTTATGAAGTAGTAACTGTCAGTAAAGAGGTCATTTAGCCGACGTAGCACGAACGCAAAAATCACGCGGCGGGATTTTATCGCGCACTGGATTTTCAACTCTCGGTGTTGAGCCGGGCATTGAGAATCCAAAAGAGTGCATTCCAACGCGTGGAAAAAACACACTGTTGTATTTTCAACTCTCGGCGCTAAGCAGAGCGTTGAGAATCCAGTGCGCGATAAAATCCCGCCGCGTTATTTTCGCGTCCGTGCGTACGTCGGCTTACAGATGATCAGCCCAACAAGTATCAGCTGACACAACAGTGTCGAAAATTTGTAACCGTTTTATTTAAGTATCTTATTCACTATTATAAAACGTGCAGGTTATGCAGTTGCATTTGCCACCCACATGCTAAAGGTCAAATTAATCTAGAAAAGACCGAATGTGGCACAATATTATCAAATATCATTTACAACTCAACAATACATCGTGAGAATATAATAAATGGTAATTCTGAAGCCCAAGACACTTTAAGAACTTAAGCGAAACCTATTCTCAAAATAAACGGCCTACAAAGTACAATAACCGAAAGACACAAATACTTACAGCAATTTCGAGGAAATATGAATATTAATGTAATAGCGTAACACGGTTCAGGAAATGGGGAGCGCAAGATATTTCCAAACTCAATGCAACACCGCCGTACGAAACAAACGATAAAATAATATGTAATGCCTTCGATCACGTTTAGTTGCGTGAACTGAAACAAATTGGACTGCGAATTTGGTCTAACACTCCTTTTAAAAGTTTTTGAGAAGTGCAAGCAAAGAATATCGGAGGATATTTCGAATAACCCTCTAGAGCAGGCTATCACACAGAGGTGAGTCAGCGTTGCTACTAAGAGAAGAAGATATTATAATGACCCAATAGGCCAATGGGTTGAGAAGAACAACACATTTTATGATGTGAAAAACATTGTCTTAAAATTATGCTGGTCATCAAAACTTTAAAATCACAGTAGTCACTGCTTTCGATAAGTGGTATTCCATACATTCTCACAACCCAGTTCTATATTAGAGATCAACACAACCCAAAAAGCAAGATACCCATGACGCTAAACAAAAAGTCTACAGCCAAATTCACATGAAACGCGCTCCAATAAACATGTCGTAATAAACCCTTAGTCCGAACGACCTGTATGGCTAGTCGCCTGTGAAGGTACAAGCAAAGTTTGTCAATACGCGTGAACTACAATGACGCTCTCAAATTAATTCAGTGCTAAGCTGTTACTCATTGATGTAGGTTGCGTATGAATAGCTGAGCGACGACGGGTTATTGTTGACGGGGACGGTAAGTGAGACAAATGGGATATTGTGGTTGTATTTGCAGCGGATCCTGATTTGAACTGGCAATCCCAGTGACCTAGAGAGAAGAAAGTACAGGACATTAACGCCTAATTATAAGGAAAACTTAATTTCTCTAATAGGTATGAAGAACAGGATAATGAATGAAGGAACTGGTCATTCGATTAGTTATTAGTGAACGACAAAGTACATCCTAATGAGAGTCTTGGAAAACGTTGGGATGAACGAGAGGAAGTCGACTGTTCTTAGAAGATTGGCTACCTGCCTGCCTCCCTGCACTATTATCATCTTCAATTTAACAATTACTGATAACTGCGGTCAAGGATGCCATCACAAACAGATATTCAGGACACTACGGAACTTGTAACCGAAAGAGTTATCTAAGAGTAACGGGTAAATGATTAATTTTTATGGTGCAAGAATATTCCTGCGATAGTCAATCTCCGATAAGCATCAACAAAACATTTCTGATAACACGAACAAATATGATAAGCTACTTGTAAGATTAAGAACAATAGCTTTATTAATTTATCAGTGCGCTGTAATCAATGCACGATGTTACAATAAAGCCAGTACAAATGAATTCTCAGCAGTCATCACTCCATAATACTAGAGATGTGATAAGCGATAATAGGCATGTAAAATTTAAACAAAGAACAACAAAAACGCACTATAGCGATGCTCTAGCAATTAAAAATAATCTCATAGGTATAAGATTCACATATACTAAAAACAAATCGAGTGCGACAGGCGAAAATAGAAAGCAATGGACGGAAGATGTGTGTCGCGACTCCGGCGCAGGTGGACGCGATGGTGGGGGCAAACTAGACGGAGACGGCAATATACACGGAACTAATTTTACGCAAAAAGAAAAGGGACAGGGCGGACCGGCCAGTTTAACAACATCCACACATAGCAACATCTGGCTTTCCAAGCAACTAGAGAAATGTAATATTGATGGTTGGAGCAATTAGGAACACGATAACTTTGGACTTGAAACAACATTCCTAGAAATACTATGAAAATAGAGAAGGCCTTGGGAAGTTATAAATCCACAGAACATACGGGCCGTGTGCGGTATCAGCTAAATACACAAGACAAGGACGCAACATTGATTATAAAATGAAGCTAATGGCTTACAAGCTGCAAATATTATCTCAGCTGACGCGCGTATAAATTAAACAATCGGATTCGAAATGTACGCATGTTGTGTGAAAACTGAATTAACAACGCAGTTTCGTCATCTCCGTAGGCGGGGTATCACGCTTTTGCCTCCATGACATTTGGCGCATAGATAAGCGAGGTAAAGGCAGCGCTCCGGGGATGCCTCGGGCTCGACTCTTTGGACGTTCACTCGCCGCATTCCAACTAAACAGACTAGCGTTGCGAAAATTTGAAACAATCTTGAGTAAACAATGTTATTTTCACGACATGAGAATGAAAGTAGAAATAGTAACGTTTTGTTTATTTCTATTAGTCAACTTAGAAAAAAATGTCAGTGGGCGATAAAATATTCAAAATAAATGCGAATACATTTGTTCAAAACACATTTGTGCACTACCACTGAAGTGAAAGATAAAAGCATACGAGCTGTACACTTAAACAATTTTCACATCGATGACTCTGATGACAATAAACTTGCAACTGATAAAATTTTACAATAACCGATTGTGTCGCTTCAATAAGTCAACGACACGGCTGATAAAGTTCCAACAAAACTTCACTGACAATCATTCATAAATTATATGAACAATCGTAATAGCTCCGTGGAAGAACCGAAGGCTGTTATATAAAAAAATGTCTGAGGCAGATTCTAATCTTGACCTCATTTCTCTTTTAAAACTACGAGCGAATACGTCAGCCGAAATGTGCCGTCTTGATACGACTATTAAAATTATATGTTACGTTCCCGATTTGAATTTTACGAGTATGAATACCAAGCGTTATAGCGAATAGGCTATTAGATTTAACAAAGCATAGCAAGGGTTTTAGGAGGTTGACATTGAAACACATTCGCAGAGCAAATCTCACTTTTAAGTGATTCACTAGCAAATTGTCGATTTGACGATCTAACTATAAAAAAAAAAATATATCCAGGGTCGTAATGAGTATCAATGGACTCACCGCTTTCTCTAAATACGTTGTGATGAAGTATTCTATTCGTAGCAAAGAAAGACCACACAGCTGAAACGCTTTTCTTAGGAAATTAGTCGTAGTAGTTAATGGATTAGTCCATAAGAGAAACGACCGTCAGGATACACATATTCAAATCACGATTTAAATAATTGTATGTGTCTAGCTAGCTCATAGCCGACAGACACCACAAATTAACTTCCCTGGGCAACTCTCACAACTTGCTCATGAAAATTCAAATGAGCTGATACTCTGATAGATTTATAATCTCGCATTACTATGGAAATATGTAATTTCAGAGCAAGTTAATCATATTAGAGCAATTAGAGCAGAGATAGCCCAAATATTCAGCATCTGTGACGACCTTGTTTTCATTTTCGTTCACCATCGCTTTACTGTCACGCTCATTGGATTTGATACTTTTAATATAATAGTAAATGACATAATGAGGTGGAAGATCATAAAATATTAGAGATTCATCTTTATAAATCAATAGATGTGATTTTTTTCGGATCAATATGATCAGACTCATCAATACTACTACATACATACATATTGCAATTTACATTACAAGACAAAATAACATGTTTGAAATCTCCCAAGTTTATTTCAACTGCATGTGAGTATTAATAAAACGTTCTGATCTGAATGTTAATACAAATAATTTCAAAGAGATTAAAATCTGTATGTTTTTCATAATTCCCAACTGTACGGATAGTGATATGAAAACATGATGAAAGTAGAGCGCGGTTTTAAGAGTTATATTGCAAAGCTAATGCTTCGCTTTAACATAAAGTAGATGAGGGACGTCATAAAACCCTCGAGGTCGGACGGTTACTATCATCTTTGATATAAGACTATGAGGCTGAAGACATAAAGAAGTCAATTTGCAATAATGTATTGAATTTTCGAATCAAGAACAACGAAGACACCAAACAGATTTAATTGAGCATGTAGTTCATAAGGCGTGTAGCTATCGAGACCGGATTCCACCGATCGGATCGTATAGAATGCATTGGAAAACGCATTATGTATGTAAGTGTACACAAATGGTACAAAACTTGTTCGGTTAGAGCAAGCGCCGTGTTGACTTTAACATAGACAGGTTCCACGGCGCGCTTTTTGTTCAACAAGCTAAAGCAATATCAATAAACTCGTTTATCTTGTGAAAGATAGCACTCCTTTAATAGCTCAGGACCCATTAGAAAGGTACCTATATTGAATCGATTGTAGTGCGTTAACTATTAAGTAGCATCAGGAACTTGAATAACATACCGAGTTGGACAAAGAAACTGACATGATGTCACCGGTCACCATCATTGATTATACTTAACATATTAATGATTATTTATGGTTGTCAACAAAAACAGCTGCCAAACATGCACATACACATGCCCAAATAAATCCCGACTAAATATTAATGGGTAGCGCTTTAGCGCCAAAACACAATTCAATTAATGACGCATAACGATCGTGTTACACTTGTTGCGCCGTCTAAACATTACAATGAGCAAGTAATTACTGCGCTGCATGACAATCAAGGCACGTGGAGTCAGTCGGACACGGTGAGCTAATCCGCTCAAACAAATATTGTAATACAATAAGGTTCACGACTTTTAAAGGTCCAGCGACATCGGTAGACAATAAAACGGCACCAGAATTGAATGACACGTGCCAAAAAGAAGTTCGCATACCATCGGACACAGAATCCAGCTTACTAGACGGGAATAGTCACAGGCCTGGCCTGGCGGCCGTCCATACGCGAAATCGCTCTAAAATGTCCTAACTCAATCGTCGCCTTATCGCAATTTTCAATCTTACACGTAAGTATTTAGGTGCCTTTTACTCTGAACTGTTTGTGGATGTAGGTCGGGACGCTGATCATGGGACGGATATAAGTTGCGTCTGCGTCGGTCCTTACGTAATTTTTGGTTGACGATGAACTCAATACGTCACAACGGAGCTTCCGGAAGACGGATGGCCGATTTTGTATGTCCCTATTGTAAAGCAGTGCACAAAAGGTATGGTCGAAGTAGAAACGACCTTGCGGGTACTGATCGTGGTGTTTATATTTAGACAGAGCCATTATATGGACTCCATTAGGTTGATGTATGTATTGGTTGTTTTGACGGCACTTGGAACTTCATGTGGAGTGTTTGATTAAAGAAAGCGATGGCGCGGTTTGCATCAGCCCGGAAAGTGTTACAGATAAACATTGCGCGGATATCAAAGCAGAAAAGCGTATGATGGAAGACCATCTTTCGGTTAATTCCACAAGACTAACGCAAGAGGTATATTATATTTTCACTAAAAACACAGTTAGTTTAAATACTGCCCACCAACTACGTATGACGAATTTCTTGGGAAATCATATTTTACTCCGCTGACTTTGGTTGTATAAATAAAAAAACTGAGTCAATATTAAAATGTTACGTATCGTTGAGACCAATGAACGGAGACAACTTATAAATAATCCGTGATATACTAGATGTTTTTAATATTTTCAGTAATTGTTTCGATGCTGTAGATACCAATTAGGGAAGGGAAATATAGCGGAAGACTCGTGGCTTTAAACGAGGCAAACTCACGAATACTGAAGTCATCCGAAGCGAACTCATAAATTTCCTAGGAATACTTCTACTATTGAGAAACTACAAGGTGGGAACGAAGTTTATAAGGTTTTATTTAAATATTCAGAAACAAGGTTTCGTAACGAATTAGCACGTGGTAGCTAAGAGTTACCCGATACTATGGCCTTTTTAGTCAGTGGAACTATCGTGATCGCTTTATTAGGAAGTGAGGACATGCATGAACAAGACACGACCATTTGGCAAGTTACAATAAAAATGACGAAATTTTACATTTTTACTTAGTTGATGATTGCTATTGACATACTGAAGATGGTATGTGTCTGCTGTATTACAAGTAAATATGGAAACCTTCAAAATGATAAGCGCAAATTACAAGTCCTCACAACAGTTAAGACTAGCTAAGCAACTACAGGCTAAATGTTACGGAGCTAGAGAAGTCTTGGATAAATTATTATTCAAAATATTTCATGGAGGATTGTCTAGCAGACACCGAATAAAATATTATCATAATCTAAATGTGACAACTCCTGACGTAATTTAAACAGTGACAAAAAGGAAACAATCCAATAAAGCGCTAAACAAAAAGAGACAGCATATACTAGAATATGCTACACATGTAGCATCAGATTATAAATCAGAAAATCTGAGCATGTAGCGATTCAATTATTTACGTCAAAGCATTTACACCATCGATGAGGGCACGATGTAAAAAGTAGTAAATGTTGTTATGCAGGACTCAGAAACGAGTCACGTAGGTATATCGACACGTAAGGACCTTGATCCTCAGCCAGTCTTAGTAATAATGCTCATAAAAGGACAGGCCAGGGGAAGGGTTTCTACAGACGCCATGTAAGTTAGCGTTTAGTGTCATTTTGGCAATGCGTGGGAATTCAGGCCGTTCACCCGTGGACCCTGACTAACACGAACGTTTTTGGACCTTCTCAAAAAACAGTAAGTTGTATTCGCAGTATGGGGACATACCATATATCGATCAACAGAGCGGTGGAAATATGAAATCATTGGGTGTTTTGTTTCTTGGATTTTTTCACTAGGCGTCGATAAAAAGAGAATGATCGACATTAACGTTGAAATAAAAAAACATAACATCACGCCTTGTTTCCCCGAAGGGTTAGGCAGAGGTGTACCTATAGTACACCCATATTTCGCCAGTTATGTTTAAGTCTCATGTAATAGGGGGCGAGCCTATTGACATCTACCGGGCACAAATCCAAACTCCGGGCTGCTACTGAGAAATTCCAGATAGAAAAACCCAATAACACTTTGCCCGACCTGGGAATCGAAGCCAGGACCTCATGCTCAGCAGTAGCGCTTGCAACCACCAGACCAACGAGGCAGGCAACGTTGAAATAAAAACAATAAACCCCAGAAAAAATAAACTTAGCAAAGAAATGAAATATTAATGGACTACCCGTGTTTTCTGTGTTCGTTGAACAGAAATACAACGAAATAGTAATGATCGTTGAGACCTAAATACTGAGCCAATACATAACAAAGAAAACAACGACGTAAATGAATGTAACGATATGAAATACGAACAAAGCGAAATGCCCGAACATAACAATATTGAAAAAGGTAAAACAGACGCAGATCAACAAATGGTACGATAATAAGAGATAGTGATATCTGTACCGAACAGCAATGTGCAAATACATGATGTAGGTAAATATTTAGCTGATCGCACACGCAATGCTCTGCAGACTTGCTTTTTGTGGCAGTTTCTTGTATAAATCTGTGTCTGGTATAAATTATTAGTGAAAGATTGAAAAGGAAAGTAGTATTGGTTGAAAAAAATTTTATGGAGGCAAGATTTTTTGCCATGTCAATAGATTTGGCATCTTTCTTTTCTAAATGTGTCTCCTTGTTGTAACATATTCCAATTAATAATAATGCTTTTCAAAACATGTGGCTCTTAAGGATTCTAACAGTAAAAGTAACAATGACAAATGTTCCATACATTAAGCCAAGGCCATTCGAAGAAGAAGCATATACACGAAACAGTTTTCACTTTTACTTAAGTTGCAAGGTGGACGAAGACAAGAAAAGGGAAAATACAAGAAGTTACAAAAAAAAAAAGAAAACAACACAATAGCTACAATAAAAATCATGCAAGACAGGATACAATCTTGAAGTTTTAAAAGAAGAGTTACATAATAAATATCGCTAAGACATGACTTCTACACCAAAGAATGTATAACTCGAGCAATTTGTCTGAGACTCGCTTAGGATACGGGAACAGCCGCTTACCGCTAATCTTGTGTCTGAGGCCAGAGGTCACAGCATTAAGAGATGTCATTTGTTTAGTCATCTAACTTGTAGGGCAAAACTTGGCTAATCCGTGATGTGTAGCTATTCGGTGATAGATAATATGTGTTTTATTACCAAGTTACTACTGACTTGATAAATGTATATTTTTCAATCATTATAGTATTTGCCACATTTTTAGATATAAGTTAGCAAAGCTTCTTTTGTCTACTGTATCACAGTAAATTTAAAAAATAATCTGATCAATGAATCGAATTTTACAATTAAAAAACAAAACTATCACCGATTACCCAAGTTTTGCCCTACATTCGCTGTCTGAAGATGTATAATCGGGCCTTAATGTGTATGTATGTATTCATCTCTTAATCCCAGGAGGCTTTAACATGTAGTGCTTCTGAAATGATATGATTGTCAATGAGTGACGGCATTTGTTCTGAAACATCTTAAATTCGTGTGAATGAATCATCTGACAAACTTTATTTATCTATCTAGATACAGATTTTGGTGATATGGCTGAAATATATACCGTATTGATAAAAATGGTTACAGATTTAGATATCTTTTGTAACAGAGATCACGCAATTTTTTAAATGGTCATTATTATAGATTTTTTGATAGGCGCCAAACCAAAATAAGGCATGACCAAATAAGTAAATAGCCGTAGGTCACCGCTAGACGCTATTTAACGTCAATTGAGAATATATTAATGATATTAGTCGTAGGTGTAACCGCAGTATTGCAAAACGCGTTGGAATCAATGAATTCCTTATATTTTTTTTAAAATTCAAAATAATTATTGGTTTGATTCAATAATTGTCTTGCTTACCTATATAAATCAGGTTACGAATTAGCGAAAATGTCAACAAAACAAGATTGCAGTAGTTTCTTTAATTAGATAGGTACTTACGTACAACCTTGTGATGAAAAAGATCGTCTCATTGAGATGTCACTGTTATCTGATAAAATGACAAGGAAAATGTATGTGCGCTAAGATACTATGGTACGTCAAACGAGTAAACACTTAAAAAGAGGTAATCTGAAAACTTTGTTCTGTTATACATAACTTGTTCTAAGATTGTAGGAAAGGTGTAGAGGTTTATTGTTGCACATGACGGTCGTAATCGTCACATTCAGGATCATCGAAGCAAGATGTATTGACGTATCATTAGTGTATTAGTTTCTATGAGACAGAAGGACAGCGTCACTTGTAGAAAATCTTCAATGATTCAGTATTTACAAAACGACAAATTTTTGCACAGTACTTACGCCTTATCAAGATAAAGATTATTTTGAGGTCATACCTGAGAACAATTAGATACAAATTTTAGAAGATATACAATTAAGAATACGTATATAATAATCTAACACTTATTACGATATAAAATACTCATATGGACTCTAGGCTCAAATTAAAACATAGTACCTACAACGTTACTGCACACAGTCAAGGTATTTGAGTACAGTATTTATCATCTGCACAATACGAACGTTATGGAAATACAGTGACAAATAATTAACAAAAGGTTAGGCATGCAAAATCACGCTGATATTTATCATCCCTAGATTCAAATGCCTCAACAGCCAATTATCACAAAAACAAGCTATACGAATTGCTTGATAGTCATATTAATTTACAACCTTACAGAAACTTATAAAATTCATACCGCGATATTCCCGACTATAATATTCAGATTAATACATATCAAGCAAACAGTAATGCCAATCAAACTACCGAACTGTGAAACTGTCAACATGAGAAGAATCCAACTAAGGAACACAAAACACCATTCGATCCAACCTCAGTAGGTCGTCTTGTAGGATATGTCCGCACAAATACCGCGTCGCGAATTCAGTGTTACCACAAACACGCACCTGAGGCTACGTGCCGACTCGAGAAAGTACAAGTAAGAGAAGAAAGTGCGTGGACGCAAAAACAAGCGTCCGACTGTCGGATCGGAATTCAGCACAGCCCACCGTGCGGTGCGAACAAAATATTGGGATTGTTGAGAGTGATATGGGAGAAGATGGCAGATTTGCCATGGGATGTGGATTTCTATCGACTAAATTGGACGGATTTATTTTAAACTGTAATGATGTGTTGATGATTTACGTTATAACCCTAATAATCAAGGTATTAGAAATATTTTATTTTTTACCCTATACCTTAACTCGCCGATCCGGACACAAGACTATTTCGCTTGAACTAATCAAATCAGTATCATCTCGCAATAACAATAAAAATGACGACTGAAAATCGAATACTAATCCCAGGACCAAGTAGATTAGTACTCTATTGGAATAGGAGGAATAGGGATTCCAGTTTAATTAACTCGGTCGTTCGATTATCTTGCTATATCCAACTATTCGGTACTTAACTCGTATCTTAGGTTGCGACTTCAGTTCGACTAAAGTATCAAACGATTAAATCATGAACCATTTCTCAGAGAAAATCATCATCATAATGGACTTTTCTACGATCGCATATGTGCCTTGTGAGAACCTTCAAGCGATCACCAAGCCATAAACACTGGTGTATTGCTGATTATTTTCCTATACAATCGCGTTGACCGTAGACTCTAAGAAAATATTGAGCGCATAATTAATGATTGTGTGCTCAGAAAAATCAACACCGATATGATATTATAGGAAAATTGTTTAGAATAACTCCGCTCAGAATGCTAGCAAATCTTCCAAGATGGTCGTAAATGATTTTGATCTATTGCCTACCTATTGCCTATTGCCTTCGGAAGAAATAATGTGTAGGAATGCAGATTGTTAAATAGTGTCACGATCAAATCAAAGGAATGTGATCTCTGAAGGTAACCCAGGTGTCTCTATGGGCAATGGGCAAATTAATATACTTGTTATCAACACATACGGAAGTAAAAGTAAATGCCCTTGTTTATAGGCCCATGTAAGCAAATATTTAACTTCCTTCTGTCTTTGTAACTAAGACGTTCATCATAGATACCCACTTCTTTTACAAGTAGCGGCATTGACACGTCACTGCAGAGAAGAATTCCAAGAATTGTGACGATATTAGAATCTCCCATTTCAGTTCCTTTTAACATAACCAGAATGCAAGGATACATAAACCTACATACAGATACAACTAATTTCCTAAAGCAATAAAACATTTTCAGGTCATTTGAATCTTCAACTTTAATGTTTAATCTTAAATTACCTATTTAATGTGATGATGAGTTATAAGGGAATGTCTTTGGCTATTATCACTATAGCAACAGATTTTATTTTCAGATTTTAGCCATACTGCTTACTACGGTGTAACATTTTCGTTTATATGCTAGGTTCTTCCGATGCAAGTTAAGTTCATATAAATGTAATAAATGAATCATTCCCACGACTTGGGAGTTATTTAAGTGTTATTGAATAAATTATAATATTACATTCATTATTCATACTTTCTAAAATAGAAACTACATATTATTTTGATTTAACACAAGTTTTATTATTTGCTTGCATTGTAGTTCTTATATTTTCATTTTCATTTATTTGCATACCATAAGGTGAATAGAATTTTCCTTCCTTGACCTCAATAGTTCACTTCCAAATCCAACTTTAACAGTTTCTACTACGTGCGACAAACCTTTTAGAGCGCCATAGCCTTGAGCCTAAGCATTAATTTGATTATGCAAACTGATCTTCCAGTGCCCCAGTTTCAGTATGAACTTATAGTTCAGCTGTTAGAAGTAGCACTTTGGAGTTCAGCGATTATTATTATATAAGAACTGTTTGATTCAGTTCACCATTGTTTTCCTTGTCATTTTTCTGTTATGGCATTTGGAGTATTGACTCACTCTGAATGTACTTCCTTTAGTACGAAAACATTCTTTAAAGGACCATCATTCGCTATCCGCAGTTGCTTCTCATAACAGAGTTCGAATATGACAACGTCTTAGATTTTGGTTTCCAAAAATAAACCGAGTAGCTGTAGTACCTATGTGTCTGGAGAATCAATGGAGTCACTTCATACCGTCCGTGTCATGAACGGGGAACTCCAATGGTCTTTATATCCTTTATTAATAGATTGAAAAGCATTCATTTCTACATCCATACTATTACTAGCTAGTGTAACAATTGGCAACAGCCATAGGAAGTGGGCGACCGTGGTGAAATATGTGCCATAGCTTTTTAACACGGCATTTTATATTGTGATCGACGAAACCGATTGTGGTATTTCGATGTTTCGTAATAACATATTGGATTTGATTAAAAAGTTACCAATCAAAATTGGGGTATATTGCTCGACTTTTTCAGTTTAAATCTGTGTTTTTGCAATTCAATCATTCAAGTTGAATAGGAATTTATTGAGTTCATAATTATTAAAAAGAATTATATCATGTGGCAGTTTTTTATCGACCGAGAAATTAGTCATCTGGGTGAGATTTTCTTGGCAGGTTTTAAATACACAATGTGCGCACTCTTATATATCTTTATAACAATTAAGAATCTAAATCTCTCGGTAGGTAAAAGCTGTACAGGAGTTATTAGCTCACCAGATGAGTCAGAGCTTCGGTACAAAATAGACATAAATTCTCTCAACCAAAGGCTATGGGCTAAAGTAAAAACGAGATAACACACGTCATGTTTTACTTCAACTTCTAAATCAACACGATTGACGATCAAAAATTGAGGAGGATTTGATAATACAACACGAGATTTAACTGTATAGTTAAGGTAACCTTGCAGGTTTCAAGATAACATTGACTGTGAGAGATTTACTGAGATTCTTTAAGAAAACACAGAACAAGAATACCATATCCTAAACCTCGCTTTCCAAAGAGATAGTACAAAAGCTGAAATAGAGATGAATTTATGGCAACACGTTTTCCCCAGATAGATCTGAGTATTAAGCAATGTGATTAAACGAAAGTGGTTGCTGATGGTAGGCGGAGCGTGGGATAGACGTAGTCTCTATGTGGGTGCAGTGATATCAAGGAGAACACCTACAGTTTGATGACGAACTAATATGCTAATCTAAAAACTCGCAAAATCGGATTTATAGTGATGTCACCGTAGACCCTCGGAATGTTGTCTTCTTATTGTTTAAAGTAAACAATAATTTTCTTTTATTAAGGTTATAAAGGAAATATGGTTTGATTCTCAAGAAGTTACTAACAAGAACTTCGGCATACATGATAATTTGTGTTGCTTTAGGCGCATACGACTTCTCTGTCACATTTTCCGATTTGTGACCATGAAGCTATAAAAAAAAATGACATGACTCACAATAAAAATTGAAAAATGGGTTATTATATAGTTTTATTTTCGTAAAAAACGAAGGCCAACCCAATAACAGAAATAATTCGGAAACGAAAATCAAA
Source organism: Fissipunctia ypsillon (assembly GCA_947568875.1). Lineage (NCBI taxonomy): Eukaryota > Metazoa > Arthropoda > Insecta > Lepidoptera > Noctuidae > Fissipunctia > Fissipunctia ypsillon. The sequence continues at coordinate 23,494,213 of OX387649.1, forward strand.
AATGAGAGTGAAACACTTTTATCGGAGGTACCTATAATGTAATACCATTGAGATTTGATCTATGTAACTAGGTCATCCAAATATACACCATATTCGAATTGTTTTCAAACACCTGTTCTGGTTCATACATAACAGCCTCGTAATATAACATTGTTTGGCCTTGATTTACAGCTCACAATCCGCACATAATGACTGTGGACAAGTTTGTTGACTAAACAAAAAATGACCCGACCAATCACACCGGATAGTCGCAAGATGCAAGACAAAAGACACAGTAGGAACAAATTAGAAAACTCTATTGTATGTATGAATTGCAACCTGAAGCGTTTAAATTACCATATGTGAAGTATTTGTTCAACGATTGACAGTCGCGTCTCGTCTGCATCGGGGACATAGAAAGTTCTTCATCTTGACAAAGTTGAAATTGACCATACACAAGCTGTTTAGGTGTGGATTTGCATTACAAATATTAGAATACAACCATTAGAATGGTCACTTTCAACACGACATTATTTGGTAACCGTCCAAACTTATCAGAAGTTATTTGGCTGCGGTTGAAAACGAAATTAAATATTTGAAACCCGAGGTTTGGTTTTGGGGATAATTTTAACCGTGATACCGTGATTGTAGCAGGAAAATGTTCTTAGTTTGACGTACGCTACAGATGCTAATAGAGCAGATAATAATGTAATGCAAACAATAGTTTGACTCATATACCTACCTCCTACATATTTAGATTGAGAAAGATTTGATGCCAAAATGAAAATCTCGCTGCTACAAACATAATTTTGCCGCCTAATTGATGTTATCTGTGAAAACTCTCACTCATTTAAATTCCAACATACATACAGAAATGTCTCTAGCAGACAATAAAAACTATGAGTTGTGGGCGTCGGCTGGCGTTCCCATGACGACTGCACAGTTCACAGTTAACCCAACTGTTAGCATTAAGCATTGTCACGTATCGACCTCTGCAAAACATGCTTACTTGATGGTATCCACGAATCAAGCCCCTATGTCGACGCAATAAAGGATCCGGAGGAAGTAAAGATGATTTTGCATGATACAAGTTATTGGAATAGCAAAGGGCTTGCGACTTCCTCCTGATGTTTGCAATCGGAATGCATGAATAGATGATGATGATAGAAACTTTCTCATGACTTGATTGGCTTTGTGTGAAGATAACGATTGTGGGCACTTACTAGCAGTTAAACTACTAGATAAAGAAAGAAACTAGTAATAAAGTATTCCAAAGAAACTATGATCGAGTAAACAAATCTAGCGCTTAAAGAATGTTCAAAAACTTTTAGTTTCTCCTATGTATATTTAACGAGGAAATAAATCAGAATATTTCGAATATGTATTTCTAAAGCATTCTGACTAGGTAGGTTTAAAACTGTGCATTTTGAGTTAGAAATCATGTTGTTGAATATATTATCAGGTTCCAAACTATCATTTAAAAAAGAGTTTGTATAATTCGAGAATTTGAATAAGCACTAAAACTTATTGGTGTTCTGGCCTTGGTTATTTAATCATGAAACCACTATATCATGATCACAGTATCAACATTTAAGGAAAATCTAATAAACCAAACAAACGTTCAAACTCCAGATGTTTTAGAACAATCTAACGTTCCCAAACGTGTTCGCGCTGATATACGATTAATTAGATGAAATCATAAGCTTTATTCACACCCGGGGTCACAGAGGTGAAGTTCATCTTATTGATCACTTTAAATTAAATTGAATATATCCTAGAGCTACGTCTAATGCCCATTTCTCTTATGCCCACGTTTTTGGTATAACGGTCGGGCATGACATGAAGATTGGCAATTTCGCGCCCATTGTGTCCATGTCCATAACAGAATGCCTAGTTGTCTTCTTACTCTTTTTGTACAGACGCTAGACGGCAAAAAACTTTTTCGACTGACATGTAATAGGTGCATGGTTGTCTGTGTGGCTTGCCCAAAGTTGCTGGTTTTTAGACTGATCAAGATTAATGACGCAATCCTCAAATTCCTTAACAGTACAAGCTACATCTTCTTCTATTTATAGAAAACTAGAGGTTCTAACTTTTGGATGTATTTTTTCCACTATCAGCTTTTTGCATACACGACGTAAATTTGTTTTCCGTAATGGGGACCGATTTAATTTGACATTTAAAACTTCCTCATTGTTGATCAACTGAAATCGACTTCAATTGCTATTGAAATTATATAATTGCAGCTCGTGAGCCCGCACAATGTCTCTATTTAGCTGACATTTAGGGCTACAATCGGCCCTACCTTCGACACGGATTCATTTAATATCATCGGGCATCCAACCTATTTTTATAAACCAGTGACCCTTAAATCGGACGCCAGAGTTGGAAAATTCCGTTAGATTATACAAATCTGACATAATATTCCTGTTATCTCAGTGGCGTGCGTAACGTGATAGATATGTTTAATTATTAACAGAAAGCGGGAAGCGAGAAGACAAATCGCATTTTATCAAGCCAGGTGTCTTACTCAATTCGTACAGTTTTTGGGGTCTTGCTGGGTCAGATTTTTGTTTTCGAAAAAGAGAAAGCCGAGGGAAATGTGTGAGGCCGGTCATTTACAGGTTTAGTGAGTTACGAGATTTGGGCACAGCTTCGAAAAGATTGACAGTTGAACATAGGCTTAATTCTAGAAATAACTATTATTAACAAATAGAAGCGGTAAAATAAGCACTGACATCATTTCACATGCAATGGGTCAATACCTAATTCACGAACTTTTCCCTTAAGGTAAACTTGTTTGTTTTAAATCGGATTATTAAATAAAATGTAAACTTTATAAATAGATTGCCACTAATTAAGATACATATTAAGTATATGCTCCTGATTTAAAAAAAAAAAACACAATCGAAGGAGGAGGAAGAATCTTGCTCAACAATGCTTCTGTTTAAAAAGCCTTGAGCAACATCAACTGCACATTGATATTTCCGAAGCCGAGAATGAACTAAACAGCAGAACAAAACCGGTTGATAGTAAAATGTCCAGATTTCCGAATACCTTTGGGTCACATTTTACGCGTTTTGTGTGGCTACGCGGCCGGTGTTCCGTCGTTAATTTGTAAATTACCGTTTATATAACAGGAATATTATGCTGTGATGGCTAATAAAGCGGTTAGGCAGGCATGGCAGGTTTAAGGGAATTTCTGGAATACCTACTATAATATAAATTGAAGGACGCAGTTGATCGGTATGTGAATATTTTGCCAGACATCTCGATGCGATTGAAAAGGATTGCGAGATATTGTTATTTTTTGCCATGTTTGACACCAGACAGTGAGAAGTTTAATACGAGTGGTTAATACACCAGCCGATCTATTTTTGTAAAAATCTCCCCGTGAAAACATAGGTAAAGTGAGCTGTCAATAGCGTCCATCCCCAGCATCAGCTGGAATGTCAGCTCACTTCACCTGAGTGTTCACCGTGAGATTTTTACAGAATAGATCGGAAGTTCAACATGACAGCTTTGGAATTTAGACCTGTCTAAGCTCTGACGTAGCATGTGTGAGTTACGTTTAGCAACCTGTTCAAGTCACAAGTATGCTCATCTCAAGAACATTCGGAAACCAACTTGATGCCACTCGCATGGCCACCGGTAATTCAAACGCACTCCAGCTTCGTCGTTTGACGCAAGTGCACTTCCGATAAGTTCTGTTTCAAGCCAAAAACTGGATGGAAATTAAATTCGCTTGTTCTCTATGCTAAATGAAGATCGGTCTTTCATCTAGTGATTGTATATTACATCGAAGAGGCCCAAACACAGTTCGGATGTGATGCTTATGCAGTTAAGCTTGTAGTGGGCCTGAATACTTTTACTGTAATGGAAAAATTTCAGTGTCGTCACTCCTTGAAACGATCTTTATTTTCTTTAACAATTAGAAAGGCAAAAACATAGTACCTACGACAAACCTTTTAAATGGCTGTATATTATTAAATCACGCTATTGGAGTCTGTTCGAGGGCTAGCATATTTCTTGCCGCAAATTGCCGAAGATGCTGAAGAGAATTACTGTAAAGGTCTTTATGTACAGGTTCATTTGCAGAAAGAAGTCTACCATCCTTTGCACGAATGTTTACGCCATACACTTTACACGCAATAGGACTTTTGAGGGCACAAAATTGTATGGCAGTTCGTTCACCAGCGAGGGTGAGTTATTAGTATTCAAATGACGTCATCAGGGGTTTCCATTAGGCAGAAATTCCCATAAGTCATGTCGTACAAGACTTAGTGCTTATACCGGCGACCTAGGGCTACAAATCGGCGGGTTGATTGAACTTTTTACTTACGATGTCTATGACTAATTACCGTGATTGAGTAACAATTGATAGAGCAGCGGTTGTGTTGTTTATTTCCATTAATTTAAAACTGTAATTAATATTATATTAACAGTTATCAGGTTTTATATTGTCTGCTGTGCTTTTAGTCCGTGACCCATATTTAGAACATCATTTATTTCAGTCGTACCATAATTCAAACTGATATTTTGCTCAGTTGGTTGATTTTTTTTTACTGTTTTCTCAGCATAATGTCGAATTTTGCACTTTATCAAGTAGGTACATATTCATAATCAGCATTGGTGTCAAATAATCATAAACATGAATAGATAATTGGAATGAATGGTCTATCAAACTGTTAATTTTAGATCATGTAGATAATTTTACAAATTTGAATGTCTCATAATGTTTCAGGACTAACAAATTGTCACTCTGCAGATTTAATGTGTTAATCGGTTTATTCAAATGAAATGAGGCAAATTAAATAATGTAATTAATTGAGCTATGTACTTATTAACAGTTTTGGTAGTGACCACACAAATAATTTTGGACAATGGTTTGCAATATGGTACTAACTTCATTACGTACATACCTACTTTCAATTCATTCATAGATGCATAATCTCAATTAAGTATGTAGAATTCACAATTTCTTGATTCAACAGCCAATCTATTAAAACTTGACATTGAAAAAACTAGTTTTTAAATTCCATTAAATATGCAGAATTATTATTACAATATTAAACAGCCTGATTTCTCTGAAACCATGCATATAATAATTTATAAGCTCATCTTCGTAAATTAAAAGAAAGTGTTACATTGATTTAAAATATTATTTCATCAATGAGGTTTTAAGCTATTCTATACTATAGTAAATACTAATTGTTGGCAATCATTTCATAGTACTTGATGATGCTGCTGGGCCATCTGCCAGACTGGGTCAATAACCGACTCCCTGTGTCTATGGTAGGTAAATAAAAGTTTTTTATAAGCTTTTATTTTTTTTTCTAGTTACCTAACTAGGTAAAGTTTATGGATCAGATATTATATTGCAAAATGAAAGTGGATATAAAATAAAAAAAAATTGTGTGATTTTTATGAAATAATGATATTCTCAATATCCAATTTGAACTTGATATTAACCAGTCAAGCCTACTAGGCGATGACTGAAGTTGAATAATCTTAACATTTTCAAAATTATTCACTAAATAATGTTACAGAAAGGTTTCATGCCAATAGAAACAATTTTAATTCACAGAGCCACAGTCACAGCGAGACAGTCCACATAAAAATAGATGAGTTGAAATATCCAAATTATTTTTGCGAAACCAGCACGACAGATCGGCTGTCTCTGTCCGCTCCCAACCCACTGTGTTATTTTTAAAACGGTCCCAATTCCCTAGAACTGTCTTGTGTAATAAATGGGTTTATTAAATTAATGTGCACCAATCGAGTGCTACGCTAGTTCGCAAACTGAATTTGTCGTATCCTATTCAACTATCTGTTCCAATCCAAAATTATCACGTCTGCTCACAACTATAAATAGAAAATTAAATGCCCTGGAAATGATAAAACTGCAGCTCTGCGACGATACTGTCTGATACAATACGATACGTGTGCACTTACTACGTACGTAAACAACTATGAAGAAAAACACAGGTGTTTCTTACATCGCCTATCAGGCAAGCAACAGGTGAAATTCGATGCACAAGGAAATCGTCTTACGGTCTAGTCGCAAGAAACCTGCCTTGGCGTGCTGCCGATCTTCTCAAAACCATACTTTCACAACACCAGCAGCTGCATACATAAAAAATCACCATCACCTACTAACATCACTCTTTCCACGTAAGGTGAATAAAACAATAAATACCTTTTCCTTCGCACGTCCGGCATGTTTTTGCACTGTTTTCGCGATCAACGCACCTTTACTTTCAGCCATTTCAATCACTGTTTCATTACAAAACGTCTATAATTCGATACACTATCAATCTGCAACCGAATCTGGCTGCAGCTGTTTGCTGTCACACGTCAAAATCCAAATGCGTGCTGTCGCCGTATTGTACTGCCGCGAATGCACAGCGCGAATGAGAGAAAATTGTCACCCTAGCGCCTCGTCGTAAAGGATTTGCATCAAGTTAATAGTTACCGTTGTTAGTATGTAATGAAAATAATAGGTGGCGCACTAATAGGCCGAACTTTCGCAATAGCTTCACAAAATGATAGCAAGTCCATTTTCTTATTGTTTGCTGTTTGAGTAAAAGTGTAATGTGAAAAATGAGAAAACTGTGATGATCATGAGAAAATACATAAAGTACCAAAATTGTATTATAATGAATTAATTTACCTGCCATCTAGCGGGTTTTTTAATCAGTGCAACAATCTGTTGTCAACTAAATCATACGCCAACAGATGGCAGACAAAACTTGAAACGAAATGAATATGAGGAAATAAATATTTGTATAGGAATCCAGATTCTTTAATTTTTTTTTATGAAACGTTCCAAAACTAAAAAAAAGAAACATTCCTCCATAGAGTAAAGTATTATTGTAGGTACATTCCTCACAATGCGACGTGACAGTGACATTGACACTTCGAATTTTGAAAATCGTCAAACGTTACGCTTTATTTATTTCGTTTTTCTAGGGATTCTGATTTGATTATTTACCTCGAGATTAAAGATTTTATTTGATTGAAGAATTTTTTCCACGAGATCATGGTAGTTAGAATAATATTTTTAATTAATATTTGCAAACACTGGTTGCAGTTGTGAATTAATTTCTGAACACCATGCTGAACTCGGTTTCCAGGAGCTAAAGACGGAGCTACAGCGCAATGCCATTACACAAGCTCGAAGTAAGGAGTTGGAAATGTATCAGCGAGCTCTGGACATCCAATGGCTGAACAGCCGCATGGAGGATGGCCGTATGAACCGGTGTCTGGCTCTCATACACCGGGAAGCTGCGATGGAAAAGAATTTCCAGGAAGTAAGTTCACTTTTATGTTACTGTGGGCCCAGATTTTCTGTCCCTATGACTAAATACTGACCCTTTTGTCTAGTAAAACTCATGAACCTGAACAAGTCTATAGGTATAAAAACAAATATTCTGACATGTTTTTTTCAATTTAGAGAACCGACCATGCAGCTATTGTAAACGCTAGAGCCGAGAAACAAACAAAACTGGGCATAGAAATAGCCAAGGTGCGGCGCGAGGAGGTCTGCAAACTACTCAGAAGGCATTACTTGAGAGAACGGGATCCTAGTCTTAAAGAACTGTCCAAGAAACTGCAAGCTGGTTATGTCTGCAGGGATTTACAGCAGCAAATACTACATAATGAATATAAGAGGCTGCAGGAAAAAGTATGACTATAAACTGCCAGGCTAACAAAGAATACAATAACTCGATTTTGACAAGAATGATTGTATGTAATGTATTTTTGATTAATGAATTTGTTATGTAGTTTTAGTTATTGCATTCTTGCTTACTGAAAAACCGAATTCCTGAAGGAGTCATAAAAAGTTACTTAGAGAGAGTTAATACATCTCGATTTGCTGATTCCGAATATATACAAGGTCAATAAAAATATATGTCATATCTCTAGGGTATGAATGAGACCATAGCAAAGAATCAACTCGCATATCGTAACTGTAGAGCGAAAAGTCATTAATTCTAAAAAGAAGAGTTTCAAGTTATAAGTTCTTATAATATAAACTTTATTTTATTTCCTTTAAAATAAAGCTAAAATATAAATGTATGTAATGACAAGCCAAAATTATGACAATTTATATTTTTTAAAACTAACTCTCATTAATTCAAAACTGGGTTTTATGACTTAATGACTTTTCGCTCTATGGGGATGATATGAATTATTTTTCAATCATCATTTTTTTTTTGTTTTCAATTTTCATACAAAATAATTAGACAAAGTCACTATTATTAATGACGAAACATTACGTTCAATATGACAATGTCGCTTTTTCTTAGCTTTAATTATGAATGACTGTGCCCCGCGACTTCGTTCGCGTGGAAGTTGTAAGATACAATATATTAAAATAACAGCCACATTTTAATAAAACTCCCTCGTCCCCCGACCCGTCGCGTTGCATCGCCCGCCCGCGCTACTACATCGTTTTCGCTTAGTGTTCTTTCTGAATTATTCTTGTTGCTCGGCTCCTAAGGGTCGTAGCGTGATGTTAAATAGCCTATAACTATCCTCGAGAATTGGGCTACCAAATGTAAAAAGAATTTTTCAAATCCGACTTTTTGTTCACAATTTCATGGAGTTTTTTCATTTTTTTTTATTTGAGACAGGTTTGCTCTTGACTCTAGTCTAGGTCAGAGATGACAAGAGACAAAGTCGACGATGGAGCGAGCTTACCCAGAAGAAGCCTGTTAACTCTCACTTTGAAGAGATCGGGGTTGTATGTGTTCGGAAACATAGATGCAGGCAGAGAGCTCCACTCCTTTGCTGTGCGCAGCACCAAAGGCATTTGGAAACGCTTAGTGTGAATTGGTGGAATAGCAACTAGGTAGGGATGGTAACCTGCAGTGCGTCTAGATGTCCGATGGTAGAAGGGGGCAGGCGGAATGAGGTTTTAATTGTTCTGCGCTGAACCCTAATTAACTTTCTAAAATAAAAGTAGCCCAAGTTACCCCCGTAACATCAGCTATCTGCCAATGAAAGTCCCGTCAAAATGGGTCCAGCCGTTTCGGAGACAAGCCGGAACAAACAGACAGACAGACAGACAAAAATTTTAAAAATGGCTTTTTTGTTATAAGTAACGTATATACTTTCTTAAGCATTTAGTAAAAAGTTGTTATTTTGGCATTACAAACACACTTCAATTTTATTTATTTGTATAGATTGGTATGAATGAAAATTAATTACTCATTTTTATCAATGAACCTTAGAATGAACCTAATTTAATTATGGTTGATGATAATTTTCTTAAGCATTTAGTAAAAAGTTGTTATTTTGGCATTACAAACACACTTCAATTTTATTTATTTGTATAGATTGGTATGAATGAAAATTAATTACTCATTTTTATCAATGAACCTTAGAATGAACCTAATTTAATTATGGTTGATGATAATTATCTTCGAAACTATGCAATTTTGGACCACATATTCTAGAACTTATTGCATTATTTTTACTTATAGATTATGACCCTAGAGTTATGACATATACAAACGCAGAGAATAGAATCATATGTTTTGCACAGGTTCTTGACCTTACAATGTTTACCTATTAGTATTACGGACTCAGATCTACATCATGTTGAAAAATAAGAAAATGACAAATAATTTCCCGTGGCTAAAGTATTCATTGGATTTGATTTATTTGTTGTATACGGGTAAAGAACATGATACTCTCGCTGCGTCGGACGCCTGTCGGCGTTTTTTGATTTAATATTCAGGTGCTAAATACGCCCATCGGAGTTTTTTAAAAATTGCTTATATCTTGGCTAAAACAAGTCACAAAATGGGTGGAGGACGAAAATCGTCCCGCACTTGGCTAATAAGCGTAATTTTTATCGCCGCAGCGAATGGGTTATCCTGGTTTAAAAGAACGTCAATCGTCCTGTTCCACCTTTTATAACTCACAATCGTCCAAAATCGAGTTATTGTATTCTTCGTTAGCGCGGCAGTACATACATTATTCTATGTATAAGGTCTAAAAATAGGTTACCTGAAGTTATTTTGCATAATTATTAGCAAATAGTTTATATTGTAGTAGGTATACTTAGACATTTTATTCTAGGTACCTACGAGGAGGGATCAAAAAGTAGTGAGAATGAGATAGAATATAATGACTATTGATAACATAATAATTTATTTTTCTACATAGTCTCCGAGTCTCTCTACACACCGAGTCCAGCGCTTTTCCAAGGCTTCAATCCCTTTCAAAAAAAAAAGTTTTGTCTTGGTCCTGCAAAAAGCTCTCCATAGCATCCATCACTTCGTTATCGTCTTCGTACCTGTTTCCCCTTAAGTATTCTTTCAATTTGGGGAACAGATAAAAATCGCTAGGCGCCAGATCTGGTGAATAAAGGGGGTGGTCAACCAATTCGAAGCCAGATTGCTGAATGGCAGCGTTGTCGTGATGAAACAGCACGCCCCTTCGAAGTTTCCCTCTCCTTTTCTCTTTGATGGCATTCCTCAACTTGGGAATTAAAGCTGCATAATATTGGCCTGTAATGGTGGTTCCACGCTCCAGGTAATCAATCAATCCCTTCCAATCAATATCCCTTCTGAGTTCCAAAATATTGAGGCCATAACCTTGCCAGCCGATGCCACGGCACGAAACTTCTTCGGGGTCGGTGATGATGGCCGTTTCCATTGCGAAGATTGCTGTTTTGTCTCGGGATCAAAATGATGGGCCCATGTTTCGTCCATTGTTACGAAACGAGACAAAAAGTTTTCAGAAACTTCTTGAAACTTGTCCAACAATATCTTCGAAATGTCAAGTCGATTTTGTTTCTGACTGTCGGTTAACATTCTCGGCACCCATCTTGCGGAGACTTTTCTCATATTCAAAGATTGTTTCAATATGGATTGAATACTGCCATATGAAATGCCCGTTTCTTGAATTAAGTATCGGATGGTAACTCTTCGATAGCTCAATACAATTTTCTCGACTTTCGCAACATTTTCTTGAGTGACTGACGTCGATGGATGGCCGCAACGATGTTCGTCTTCCGTGCTCGTTCTCCCTACTCCAAATTGAGAAGCCCACATTGCGACAGTAGAATACGGCGGAGCAGACTCACCTAATGTTGCCTCTAAATCGCAATGAATCTCTCTTGCGTCGTTAACTTTTTTAAGCAGAGGTAATTAATAACGGCTCGCACTTCGTTTTTCTCCATTTTCGAGAACATGTTCCGACACGAAGCAAACAAATGACTACATTCAGAAAAAAACAAAATAGAATCGAAGATTTTTTTCTTTATTAGTATTACAAATATGTATCTGAGCTATGCCTGTCAGTATTATTTTTTTTTTCTTACCAAGGAGTATGTCGTTCTCACTACTTTTTGATCCCTCCTCGTACATCACCTTCACATTTGAGTATCTAATAATGTAACTGAATTATAAAACCATTTTTTTAAAGAGTAACTAAGAAGTTTCTGCCCATTCTTCTCCATACGAAACTAATTTTTGGGAGGAGCAACTAGAATCAATTTGTCTTTTTTCTTGTAATTTGTGACCTTCAAAATAGCTTTTTAATGGCCTAATTTAAAAATAAGATTTGGCTAATAAGATTTTGAGAATTAGGAATTCGGCGCCTAAATTGTGAAAAGGCCACAATTTTGTCTCATCATCATAATCAGCCTATAATGTTCCCACTGCTGGAACAGAGGCCTCCTCTTGGTGAGAGGGAGTAGGCCGTAATCTATCTCACAGGCCCAGTGCAAGTGTAGTAGGTGTCACATGTCTTCAAATGTTTGGTTCTACGACATGCCGGTTTCCTCACGTTGTTTTGAGAGCTGTGGTGATGAATATATTACACAAAATAAAGCGCTCGTCTTGGTTCGAACCTACAACCTACAACTCGTAAGTCGCGGTGGTTACCACTGGGACACCACTGCTCGTCAGTGGGACACTACTGCACAATTTTGTCTAACATCATCATTAGTTTAAATAATTTTACTTTCTAGGCCGAAGACATTCACACAAACAACATACTCCTCCGCGCTCTATACGACGATAAATCTGCTGATGAACACGCGGAGAAAGAAAAGATTGATCGCACCACGCAGTACTGCAAAGACTTGCAGCAGCAGCTTGTGAACCGGCAGCTTCAGAAGCAGTGCCAGTATGAAGACAGCTTGATTGAGAAGAAGATGCTTGAAGACATCATGCAGACCATGTTGGATGAGGATATGAAGTGGGTGATTGTTGATTCAGTTTTAATAATATTAATAGCATCTTTATTTCTGACAGTAGTGTCCTTTTATCCATTGCAGTGTCACTGTGTTACAGTTAGATACCATTACTCGTTCTATTGCATTGTGACATTCTAGTGTGTCTCGAGGTAATATACTTTTTCCTAAGGATTGGAGAGTTGAGGCGCTGTCGAAGAGTATACGTATATGGCTGTCCGTACCTCTCCTGGCTTCTATGGCGTACACCGCTTGTATAATGCCCACACATTTCTCCTGGTAGACGGTGTCAAGCATTTCCAGCGGGCTGGATATATTTATGTTAAGGTCGTGTGAGAAAACTCTGACTCCGGTTCCGGAGTCGGTCTTTGACCGGTGATCGATACTCTGATCTCTTTCAGGCCTGAGTAGTCACACTGTTCTGTGAGTATTATGTTGTAAAGCTTTTGAAAGTAGCGGGCTTTGTCGCAGGGTGTTGCCATCATTGGTGGTCGTTTGATCGCATCTTCCTTTATGCGTATGTGCTTGACTCTAGAGTCTTTGCTCAGGGTCCCTGATATATAGAGCCTAAAGGCGGCCAGGGCCGCCTCCTCCCGTACGATGTGTAGAGGTGGCAGTCGAAGCATTATATAATATATAATGCTTGACTGCCACCTCTACTAAGCGTCTAAGCTGCTTTAAATGAACCATTTAAATACAGTAATTCTCTCGAAATCTCACTACACGATAATCATTTGTTTACCAAATAGGACAATTTAAGAAAAATACGCTTTACTATTTTATTATACCTCGTAGAATGTTGATACTATTGAACATGGTTTTGTCGAAGGCGCCTTCGATGTCAATGAAGGCGGCCAGTGATGAGCATCTGTGGTCCACCGCGGCGCATACAATCTTGGAAACCACGATGTGCAGCGCGGATTCTGTTGATCTGCCTGTGGACAGTAGCCGTGCTGTTGTTGGTGAAGTGGTTTCACCCGAAGACGTCCGTCTCGGATGTCTGTCACAGAATCTCGAGGGTTTTCAGTAGAAAGGATGTGAGGCTTATAAGCGCTTAATTGTAATCGGCCTTAATACATATGTTAATATCAACATTTTGAGTAAGAAATTGTTTCATTTGGTGCTCACGAAATTGTTGCAAAACTACCTACACAATTTTCTTCCACTGCTTCTCTATCTTAGCATATAGAGGCTTATAAGCCTTGGGTTGTGTATAGTCTGTTTTGCCAGGTTTAGGTATAAAAATGACTTTCAGTTTGCGCCATACTAGAGGTATGTATCTGAGTGCTATACAGGCGCGATAGACCAACCACGGTGTCAGATGTTCTTACCCCCATGTAGTAGGGCTGGGAACTTGATCCGTTGGGGTCCATTCTGCTTCAACCTCCCACGTCCTGTCCTCCAGGAGTTTTCAGTCCGGGAATGAGTCTAAAGAAGGACCTTGCTGGTTTCTGTGTCGGTTAGTGTGTGAGTTGTCAGGTGTTTTAAACGCGGCGAGAGTTCGGTCCTGATCGGTTGATAGGATATTCCTTACCCTTGCGGCTTAATTATTTGTCTCGTTGGATTCACAGAATTTCTGCCACGCTGTTCTCCTGGCAGTTCTGATTTGCTTTTTGTATATTGGGTGTCTTACTATAGCTCCCAGTCGTCCGGGAGTCTGTTTTTGGCTCTGTTGAATTGCTTACGTAGTACATCTCTGAGTTTACTAAGTTCAGCGTTCCACCAGGGGTTCCACTTGCTCTTGGTTTGTGGCGCTCTTAGTTTTCAGTGGTTGAGAAATGTACTCACACGGTTGAAGCTTGCGTCCCTTCGATAATTAAGCAGGCTGGGTCAGGTTTTGTGAGTTTCCACACCAAGTCAATTTGTTTATAAGCACAGGACAACACCCGGTATTCACTCATTTAGACTTTTTAGAGTTTTTGGCGGGAGCGTCTAGTATGTGGTCAGCAAATGGGCTCTGGAGTGAGTGAGGGATGAAAGGATTGAGGAACAAGGAAGGAATGTCCTTCGAATGAGTGATTTATGTCGAGTGTTGCAATGTGTAAAATGGGATTATTGCTTTAAAGGAAAATGCGTAATTAATTAAATAGAAGAAATGGCGCAGACATACACAGCATGCATGGCATGCTTCGGTGAGGTATTCTGATAATTTTGTCACGGTGTATTCTAATTGTGCTTGGTATCTTATGGTTACTTGTGATAGGTGCCTAGGTAGTAGGAAGACTAGGAGGCGATTATAACCGGGATCACGGTGCGCGGCGGGTTTCGCCTCGGTGCGGATTTTCTTGTGTTAGTAGTTAGTGTAAAGCGGATCCTTCTATCCGTCTGAGCAAGAAGGCCCGTCCAGTCATGGTCCGATTGGATCCATGATTGCTGCATATGAGATGTTCACGAGGCGAAAATCGTTCAAAGCATTAATTTTATGCTGCATTACACATTGCACATTGGGGTGGACCGTGTCGCAACGCTACACATTGCAATTAAATAATCCTCCTACACTACCTGACTTTTGTACTTTGTAAAGTCGGGGAAATTAATTGTTCGGCAAATATGTAGACTACCAACTTAAATTGCTTGTATGTTCAAATCACAGCTGTCATTCTTTGACAGTTAAATGATAAATGATTGTGTCGAGAATCGAACCTCGACATCTTCGGGCGCGCCAGGCGCAGTGCTTGTGAGCCACTGAGCCAAGCGGCGCAGCCGGGCGACCGTGGTGTGGTGCGCGGGCGACGGGCGGCGCGGACAACAGACCTCACGCACTCGCTCTTCAAGCGCATACATATTACTTCTCCTTGGGCCACCGCATTGTATACATGTAAACAGTTTCTCGCAGTAAATCAGTTGTACCAGCAAAGTATACAGTCCACTCATTTCCTTCACCATCTTCGAGACCTTTACACTGTTCTAAACAATTGTGTCAAATTGTATGAAACACGGCAAATAGACGTACTGTGTCACTTCGATAAATTCTGACTGTACTAGGCTGTTTTGTTTAGAAACCCGATGCGGCCCTACGCAGCTGTAATACGCGCTAGCCTAAAAAAATTCTGCATTGCAGAGAACTAAAACAGAAACACGATCAAACGGATAAGATGCGTCATGAAATGAAGACGTTCATGCAAGCGCGCAACGCTTGGAAACAGAAGCAGAAAGAGATGGTCATCATCGAAGAACGGCAGATCGAGGAGCAGTGCAAGATGATGGCCGATAGGAACGCGGCTATGTGAGTAGCATGATATTATTCAAGCAGCATAAAACATAACATTACGCATGTGTTTCCCCAACGGTTTTTTTTCCTTTTCTGTTCTTTGGCAACTGAGCTGCTGTTGACTGTAGACTGTCATGTGTTGACGCCTGCGCAGCGAGGTGAGCCGTCGAAATATGAACTTTGTGGGAGTTATGTTAGTTAGTAGCTGAAAGGACAAGACAGATTTTTGTTAGTTAAGTAACATAGTTTTTTTTTAATAAATAAAACCAATATATACAAGACGTGCGCCTGATGGGATTTCCCATCGCCAAAAATTACGAACTTCCGTACAAACTACCTTTTGGAACAGGCAACTAGAATTAATTCTATTTTCTTGTTAATTTTTGACGTTCAAAAGTACCTTTTATGTGCCTATTTGAAATAGACAATTTGATTTTGAAACTTTCGTCCCTCTTTTTTAGGAGATGAATTTTCAGAAATCCTTAGTGCTGACTTTTGTTACATATCACTCTTGTGCAAAATTTCATGCTTCTAGGACCCAGCGGCTTAGGTTGTGCGTTGTCTGTCAGTGAATTAATGAATTTAAGATTTTTATTAAGTAGATTAAAACAACATAAAACACAACACCTGTATTTCCCGGAGGGTTGGGCCTCTGCCCAACCCTCCGGGAAATACAGGTGTTGTGTTTGTACTATAGGTACACCTCTGTGTACCTATAATACAAACACAATTTCGCCAAGTTGCAGTCGCTTGTTCATTCAAACAAGTTTTTGATAAAATTAGCTTGTTGTGAAGGACCGCCTATTACTTCCGCTAAGCAGCGTTGCGTCTACTCCGATACGTAAATCCGAAGTATCGGCCGAACATTTGGACATTTTTTACTACACTTTTTTTCTATTAAGTTCGGTCGGTTCGGATCCGACCAAACTTCAAAATGAAATTCGGTCGGAGCCGAATCGAACGAACGAAATATAATGAAGTGTAGTAGAAAACTTCCGAACGTTCGGCCGATAGTTCGGATGTACGCTTCGGAGTAGGCCCCCAGGAAAGGTCAATGTGGTGACGCATGAGGGAGTCCTATGTCCAGTAGTTGACGTCGTTTGGCTGTCATTATCGCCACAATGCCACAAACTTGAAAAATGGCGTCACCGACCTTTGAGAAATAAAATAAAATACGCCTGTAATTTCAATGATGGTTATTGGTTTTTCAGTGTGGCGGAAAGAGAGAGAAAATTGCGGATAAAAGAAGAGATAAATGACAAAATGTCTGCTAAAATATTAGCAGACGAGGTAATACAATTATTAGTTATTTATCCATAGCTGTTCATTGTTATCCTTATCTTTTTACATATTATTAGTCCCGCCTGTTCGTTAGTGAGTACAGAATCACTCTTTCATAACTGTCTGTCGAGTCTTTTCGGAGACGTTCTACACAGCGGACCTTTTTTTTTAAAACTCTGTGTGTCATATTTTGGGTCTTATTGTAACTAATTTCTACTCTGCTTCTACATGAAATCATGTCGCCACAGCGACATCTATACCGCCACATACGAACTACGCATGACATCTGACGTCACATATGTCCTACATCGCGCAAGCAAAGTTTACCACGAAACCAACCTCACAACAACCATCGCGCATGAGGCACCTGCTCGGAGGATCCTCCGTTTTCAATGAGGAACTTTCGAACGAACTTACGAACTTTTCTGTTCCTTTTTTCTTGTCTGTTTAAATATGTGTGTAGTGTGTACTAAAACTATTAAATAAATAAATAAATATATCTATACTTATATTACTTACTAGCTTCCGCCCGCGACTTCGTCCGCGTGTAATTTTTTGTTCCCCCGACACACCCTGTCGCATCGCATCGCCTGCCCGCGCTGTTACTTCGTTTTAGCTTATTGCTCGTTCTTACTTTTTTGTTTTTGCTCGGCTTCTAAGGGTCCTAGCGTAATGTTACGTTATGTAACATTACGCTAGGACCCTTAGGGCTATAAAATGCAAGAATAATTTTTCAAATCCGACTGGTAGTAACAGAGATTAGCGCGTTCAAACAGTCAATAAAAATAAAATGTGTCGGTAACTAATAGACTAAGCGTATTTTTCTTACTTTAAGCATTTTTATACCCCTCGTAGGTAATTTCCAAACGAAAGGTCCAATTCGAATAATTTAAAAAGGAATTTACATGTACTTAATCAACCTTGATTATGAAACTATTTATTTGGTTATGGATTAATGCCATGTTTATGAAAACACCTTCGCAAATAATGCATTATTTTGTAATAAATTTGATTACCATTAAAAATGTTATAGTGAGCCAACCTTTAGATAGACATAAATATGCTATCTCGGACTCTTTTTTTTAGAATTTTTTAAGAGGAAAAGCCCCGTCATATATGATTTTTGCGTAACTTTAACCAAACGCAACGCACACAACGGAAGCTCGCAAAAGGAATACATTTTCCCCGTTTTTGTAACATTTCATTGATGCTCCGCTGCTGTTGGTCGTAGCGTGATGTTGTATAGCCTATAGCCTTCCTCGATAAATGGGTTATCCAACGCTAAAAGAAATTTTCAATTCGAACCAGTAGTTCCTGAGATTAGCGCGTTCAACCAAACAAACAAACAACCAAACAAACAAACTCCTCATTTCGTTACTGTGTGCCGGCGTTGTTCTTCTAAACTAAGCGGCGGATTTTGATGCGGTTTTCCCACCATTTAGAGAATTTATCACGTAAGGTTTGAGTTTATAATGGGGCTCGGGGCTAAATAATAAAAGCCGCACGGATCGATCGAAGGTTAAGCTACACTTGCCGTGGTCGGTTCGGGGATGGGTGACCATCCATTACATATCGAGACCCCCGTGCCTCGGAAAGCACGTTAAGCCATTGGTCCCGGCTGTCATTCGTAGATCTTTGACAGTCGTTACGGGTAGTCGGACGCTCAAAAAGGCTGACAACCAGTCTTACGAAGGGGTATCGTGTTACCCAGCAACTGGGTTGTGGAGGTCAGATAGGCAGTCGTCCATGTAAAATTACTAGTATTCAGCTGCATTCGGTTAGACTGGAAGCCGACTCCAACAAAGTAAGGAAAATGCTAGGTGGGATGTGTATAAGACATTAATATTAAATTTACTTATAATAAAGATATCTCGATGTTTTGTCAACTCATAAAATCCGTGCGAAGCCTGGGCGGGGCCTAGTAAATACACTTTCCACCCTTTTCTATCACACCTACAAACTTTAAGCTTTACTAACTCCACAGGCCGCCCGCCTAGAACGAACGAACTTGATAAAGCTGCTGCAAGAACAGGAGTTTTTGGAAAAGCACCATCAAGATGACCTGGCAAAGAAGAAAAAGGCAGAGAAAGTGAGAAAGGAGACTATGGTGACTCTGGCGACACAGATCAATGAACATAAGAGGGCTGCACAGCATGAGAAGGACGTTGAGGCCAAGTTTAGGAAGGAGGTATGTAGAAATAGAAATAATTTACTTGCTTATAATGTAGCTATATATGTCGCAGACGGATTGTAGAATGCGCTGTTTCACAAAACGGCTAGTTGTTTTTACAAAACAGCGCCGTTATGCAAAACAACTAAACGACGTTTAGCGGTTTTAAATAAATACTGAATTTAACAACCCAGATTGATTTTAAACAATCTGGCGTGCACCCGCTGCTGAAATGAAACGTCAGATTGTAGATTTTGGTTCAAAATTGCCAATTGGTTGGTGTCGTGGCTCTGTGTGTCATGAATAATGGCGTCCGAAAAAAAAGAAATGAGTAATATGAGTGAAAATGACCCTAACTCGAGTGAAAACAGTGATTGGACAATTTTAATACGAGTTTTATGAAAGTCAGTCCAAAAAATACTGAATAGCCAAGTAACTGCGACCAATTTAGAAGTAGCGCTCGCCGGACGCTACCGCGGCACCGCTCGCTTCGCTCGCTCAGCTTGCGCGTGGTTGGTCACAGTTCACAGTTCTAACCTAACCTTTTTTTTTGTTTTGGATGGGAAATCATCAAATGACTTCTCGCGCTTTGGGCGGAGCAGGAAGGCCTGTCAGACTTTTACTGACTAAAACCCACCCGTGTTCCTTCTGTTGCCTGTGCCGGGGCCACGGTAACTCTTTTGAACATCCCGCGACCCTGGCTGAGTTCTAACCTAACCTAATAGTAATAGTAGTATTTGGGAGTTTAAAGAAAAGTGATATTTAGTGACGAGTTCTCCGAAATTTCCAAAAATACATAAAATTTGGGTTTTCTCGAATCCCATGAATTTTCGCCTAGGCATTATGGGGTGCTTAATCTTTGCAAATAGGTCACACTTTCACGCCTGGAAGGAATACGTCAAATTACTGGTCACCTGTATAAGCCTTCCGGCTCGCTACAAGTCTGCGTCTGGGCGCTCCTTGCGGGGTTCCTCATCGCTGTCAGTACGGTGAAGCAGTCGACCGCCTCGGACACCATGGCCTTTCCTGCAGCAAGAGCGCTGGTCGGTTGGCACGGCACGCCAGCATTAGTGACATCCTCCGTCGAGCTCTTGTCACCGCCGGGGTGACAGCTATTTTAGAACCCAATGGCTTGGCACACGGCGATGGGAAGAGGCTAGATGGAATGACCATAATGCCTTGGAAGTTTGGTAGGCCTTGTAACGTAGGCTAGTAGGTAGGCGAGTTTGTAACTTTTGTTACAACTTTTTTGTTAACTTTTGTTGTCTTTTGGAGTTTGAACTTTGTCGTGTAAATTTTGTACTTAAGATTATAAGAATTTAAGCTTACATATTATCACTTTTTAGACCGAAGAAAAAATAGCGAAGGATTTAGCCCAAGAGCGGGAGGAAAATCAGAAAAAGAAAGAGAAAGGGAAGCTTTACACTCAGGAGTTGTTGCAGCAGATACAAGACAACGCTCGCAGGAGGAAGGTAGAAAACGAGAAAGAAGAAAACCGTGCCGTGCAAGTCTACGAGTATGATAAGAAGTGGTGAGTGGAACTTCAGGAATTGTTTTTTGTCAGAACCCCGCAGAACCAGTCGTACTAAGAGGTATCGTGTTACCCAGTTACTGGGTTGTGAAAGTCAGATAGGCAGGCGCTCCATTGAAAAATACTGGTACTCAGCTGTATCCGGTTAGACCAGAAGTCGACCCCAAAATAGTTGGGAATAAGCAAGACAAGAAGGTGCAGGGTAAAGTTTGATCAACTGGCGAAACTGCACTAACCTGTTAGGTATCAATTATCAAATCATATAAACATTAAAAGTATGAATATTTTGCTTGGAGCATGATCACTTCACTTACAAGAGAGCTACCAAATTATTATAAATTTTTTTTAGTTATCCTGTACTCTCCCACCAAAGGTTTCCCCATATTTTTCCAAATGTCTTTAATGAATGAGTTTAAGTGCCAATTTCAGCAATGAAACTGAACGCGACCAGCACATCTATACTGGGGTCAAGAGCTGTCGAGTGTGAAAATTCCTCAACAATGATAACACTGACAGTTCTTGAACGCGGTTTAAGTGAGTTGATCGTGTTCAGTTTCATTGGTGAAATACACGTTAAATCGTCACGCCAGCGTTTCTTAGGACTGGCTCGGTGACGACGCCCGTCTGCAGGCACCCACTGTGTGACGAAATTAACCTTACTATAGACCGACCGCATAACTGAGACGTTACCTGAGGTAGCAGCGCGGTGAGGGAGGGGTGATAGTTGTCACAAGTTGACGAATCACTGAGCTCTCGCATCACGTCACCACACTCCTCCCTCACCGCGCTGCTACCTCAGGCAACGTCTCAGTTATGCGGTCGGCCTTTAGTTAATACAGACCATATCCTGTGGGCATTAGAGGCCACGAAATCCTCGCACAATACACCGCCATAAATATGTTTTGCTGTTATTAATAACATCTGCCTAGCCTTTTGTTGTTATTAATATGGGCCCTAGTATCGGTAGTCTTGTCCATATCCACCAAATTCTTC
The DNA here is from genome assembly GCA_947568875.1 of Fissipunctia ypsillon. Lineage (NCBI taxonomy): Eukaryota > Metazoa > Arthropoda > Insecta > Lepidoptera > Noctuidae > Fissipunctia > Fissipunctia ypsillon. The sequence goes on from OX387649.1 coordinate 23,515,592, forward strand.
CCACGAACCACACTACAGCAAAAAATTTCTTTCAGGCGCGAGGAAGTATCAAAAGAACGCGCGAAGATGATTCAGGAACATGTCCCACAACTCCTAGGCTACCTACAAGCCGGCGTCGTGCACAAGGAAGACTTGCCCGATGTAAGGGCAGGTGCAGACATGAAGCCCGAACTGAAGCAGCTTAACATCGAGGGCATGGCCGTGTCTAACAGACCACACCGGTTCTCCAAGTGTAATGCGCAGTGTTGGAAGATTAGGGATTATTAAGTCTCGTATTCTTGGGAAATAAGCTGAGAAACAGTAGCTTAAGGGAGTGCGCTCTGAGGTCGCGTCTTATTTAAAAGCGATCATAGCGCCCTCTGTCACCGAATAAAAGTGACGTATTAACGCGACGATCGCATATTCGCGCGACGATCGCGTATTCGCGTGACGATCGCTTGTAAATAGAACGCGGGGTGGAAGTTGGCAACGGCGCAAATAGCCGTCAAATATTACGCTGTTTAAACTCAAACTCAAAGCATTTATTTCAAACAAACCAATTACAGGCACTTTTGAATTGTCAAAGAGTCGGTCAGTTAGTCAGAAAGTTGAAGCTAGTTGCCCATTCCAAAGCGTAATCTCTATGGAGAAGAACGGGCAAGAAACTCCACGGACACTCTTTTAAATCAAAATATTGTTACAAAATATTGGTTATATCATTCGTGTTGAAATTAAGTAAATGAGAACAATGTAGAAAGACGTAAATTAATTTTTCAATGCTATATTAAAATATCCTAGTATAATAGACTATAATAATATATAATACTATGTTAAATATTGACTGTCTCGTTGGTCTAGTGGTCGCAAGCGCTACTGCTGAGCATAAGGTCCTGGGTTCGATTCCCAGGTCGGGCAGTGTTATTGGGTTTTCCTATCTGGAATTTCTCAGTAGCAGCCCGGAGTCTGGATTTATGCCCGGTTGGTGGCCATAGCCTCGCTATCTATTACTTGGGACTTAAACATAACTAGTGAAATGTGGGTGTACTATAGGTATACCTCTGCCCAATCCTTCGGGGAAACAAGGCGTGACGTTATGATGTATATTAAAATATCGCCTACCTTGCACTAAAATATACGAATTGCAATAATGAGTTCCAAACGGAAGAAACTTTCCAAATGCTTTTGTTCACCTAAAACTAAATATGCATTGTTATTTAGTCCACTATACAGCGACATTTCGTAATTTTATTTAGTAGTATTGATAAATTAATCGAAATAATGAAATATTTGACAGTTGTTTGCGACGTCTTTCAGAATGCACACTCTTAATTGTAGTCAGCAACATTAATGTTATGGTTGAGATGTTGCGGGGTGTTCACTTGCATGTTGCCAGCTAATGATGAAATTTCAAATAATGATAATTTTGTGCAACTTTGTTTCCCAATGAATACGTAGCTTTACCATCTTCGTCTCTCTGCCCTTGTCCCATGTCACTTGGGGTCGGCGCACGCAATTTACTCCTTTTTCTTTCATATAATTTCTCAAATAATCCATCCATCTTTTCTTTTGTCTTCCTCTTCCTCATTTATATTCATTATTACGCTTTTAGTCACATGCGTTTCATGCCTCCTCATCACATGCCCATACCAAGACACGACTCTCATTCAACTTTATTGTAACAGGCACTACTTTGTCAGGAATATGTTTCCAGCTACACATCATTATGTTAGTGCAACAATGTAGCATAACTATTGTTTACTCACCATAGCTTTAGACGAGTTTTGGTTTGTCTAAATTGTACGTGCTACTTTTTCTTTAGTATATTTTTTTAAAGAAATAATATATAATTGGATTTTTGAAGTGGAAACTTTTTTAGGCGCGTTGAGCACTCTTGGTAGGGGAAAATCTTACGGATTCGCGACAAGCGACATGCTCCAACGAGTTCAACGACTCAACGCTAGAGGGCGCTGTAACCAAATTACTCTATTTAACAAGCTAAATTGTTGTCATATTCGCATGCAATCGTAAGTTATGAGCTTTCACTTCTGTCAGCAGACTGCCTGTTTTTATTATTATTTTTATTATTCTGCAGCTAACTAGTCATGTCTTTAGTGTAGTACCAGTATTTAAACTGCCCAAAAACTGATGACACGATTACTAAAAGAGTGGAAAGAGATACTTTACAACTACATTTTGCCATTTTATTATGTAAAACGCTAATATTTATTTAAACTACTCATTCATCAGATTATGTAATCTCCTTGCGTACTTAAATACCTGATTTTACAAATGTACCTAATACTTACATATTTTAAACTACATACATTGGTATTTAAAATTACATTTTATAAGATTGGTTGTAACAACAGATGGACACTAAAACTTCCAGAATAATAAACTAACACATTTTGTAAACATGCGTGTCAAAACATACAGACAGGCACTATAAACAAAAGTAATATTACTATCATTGTTGTAAGTATAGTAAAATTATAAAATAAAATGTGTCATAATTCTGGATGTTAAAATACTGACTACTCATGTTTCAAGAAGTTTGCAAATACAAATGCTGAGGAGGTTTTTGATGTCCAGCGTCGATTAAAAATAGGCTGAAGTCTCGCTCGCAAACAGCTTGTGATTTTGTTCTGTTCCTTTTGATTTACATTACCTGGTTTGCCAATGTATTTTAAAACCATGAAGACTAGACCAAGGGCATTCTCCCTACCTCTATCACATTCTCTTTGTGTAAACAGAGACAGAGCATTCTTTCTTAGTTCCTTCCACTTAAAATATCAAGAATACAAAAAGAATGCCCTTAATCTTGCTCTAGTTCCACATTCGCTTGGTCTAAACTAAACATCCCTTTAAGACCCGTGTACACTGGAAACTGTTGAGCGACAATCGCGCAACATGGTTTTCCACATCATATTTTGATGTCGCGAGATTCTTTTGTTAAGCATGAATACGGTACATTATCATGTAGCCAGCAACTCTGCAACATTCCATGTGGTCAGCAACATTGTTGCAGCAACACAAATATGTTGCTGGTTCGTTTTAACAAGAATGTCTAAATTTGTGTAATGAATTGATACAAATGACTGACTAATATTATTTAATTAAGGTTTAGATATTTATAATAAATTAAAAGACTGACTATTGTGATTAACAGAACTATTCACCTATTTTGTATTATTTTATTTTATGAATATTAAATAAATAATTTATTCAACATAATATCCATTTTTATTTATCTAGGTATCCCGTCTAGCTGATAGGTATGGGAAAATAATATTTACGCGTTATCAATACTTGCTGTTTGACAGCAATATTAGCAAACCAACCTGGGGGCCAACCACCACCTCTTAACCCTTAATTGGGCATGCCGTGTGTGGGTTCTACTCGGTTTTATAAACCTAGTGGGAATTTTTTATTTAGGTATCAGATTAAAAAAAAAAAAAAAAATTTTTATTTTTTTATTTTAATAAAAAAACAACGTGGGAAATATACTCCTACTGCAAGTGTAGGGCTAAATGAAATGAGCTCTATGTGGGAAATAATCTACATGTTGGAGAGTGCTGGTCTAGAATGATAATTCTCAAAGCATGGATCAGCACATAAGGATACCAAACATATGGAACAAGAATATTTTGTCCTCTGCTCTTTTGCTCGGGTGCTACAGAATTTACACCTTCTATATTTACTAATGCGTGGCATATGGGCAAAGACACATTCTTTGTTCATATAATAATTGATATATTGTGGGATTCATGTAACTTTTGACGGCTTACAGACTCTTAAAATGATGTGGGAAGCATTCTCCTTTAGTCCAATTAAGGGTTAAAGCAGTATTATTTTAATGTTACTTCAGTGTGAGAAAGATATGGAGCTATACAGGACGTCTAGCTCCATCTCTTTCCCACACTGAAGTAACATTAAAATAATACTACTTTAAGAAGTGGTGGTTTAGGCTCTGAGGCTCTTCCACACAGACATAGGGCCAAGCCAGCCGCTACTGTTTCAGCCTGGCATAGGGCTCCCACACAAAACCGCGAATTCGCATCGCATCGCAGTTTTGTGTGGGAGCCCTTAATCATATGTGGTGCGGGCTGCGGGTGCGTCGTGCAGGTGATGTGCAGAGATCAATGACGTTTTTTAACATATTTGCGAGGAAAAAGTAAATATCGTTAGCATAATGTTTTGTAACATATCAGCATCCACAGCCCGACTTCACCCACTGCTGGGCATAGGCCTCCCCACGACTCTTTGTAACTTATCAGCATCCACAGCCCGACTTCACCCGCTGCTGTGCATAGGCCTCCCCACGACTCTTTGTAACTTATCAGCATCCACAGCCCGACTTCACCCGCTGCTGTGCATAGGCCTCCCCACGACTCTTTGTAACTTATCAGCATCCACAGCCCGACTTCACCCGCTGCTGTGCATAGGCCTCCCCACGATTCTTTGTAACTTATCAGCATCCACAGCCCGACTTCACCCGCTGCTGGGCATAGGTCTCCCCATCTCTCTTTGTAACTTATCAGCATCCACAGCCAAACTTCACCCGCTGCTGGGCATAGGCCTCCCCACCTCTCTTTGCAACTTATCAGCATCCACAGCCCAACTTCACCCGCTGCTGGGCATAGGCCTCCCCAGTCCCCACCTCTCTTTGTAACTTATCAGCATCCACAGCCCGACTTCACCCGCTGCTGGGCATAGGCCTCCCCAGTCCCCACCTCTCTTTGTAACTTATCAGCATCCACAGCCCAACTTCACCCGCTGCTGGGCATAGGCCTCCCCACCTCTCTTTGCAACTTATCAGCATCCACAGCCCGACTTCACCCGCTGCTGGGCATAGGCCTCCCCACCTCTCTTTTCTTGTGCTAAATCCCAATTCACACGCTCCTGTGTTCATGTGCATAACCCATAATGTGTGTCCTGTGTCAGGCAGCGGATTTTTTTTTAGTGAGCTATTCTTCGCTTTTTGAAGGAGAGGCACTGACTCGACTGTGCTCGAAGCCTAGCACACAGCCTAATATTAAAATGTAAAAACCGTTTTTTTTTTATTAAGGACACAAGCTAATGTTAATTTCTTGACAAAAATAAATACTTTGACTATAAATAATGTAGGCAGCCCGATTCAAACTTTATGGCGGCTTGGTACATGAGGCGAGTCGCTGCGCAGTAACAAATTCACGTGTCAGCGGGGGTGAGGGGTGCGGTACTGCGCAGCGGGTAGCGCACTTCACAGCCGCCATAAAGTTTGACGCGTACTATACAAGATGTAACATAACTAACGCACAACCTCTTAAGGGGTCATTGTACTCATCATTATGAACAACTTTTACTATGGGACCAAAGCTGATATCGCGAAAAAAATTAACTGTTCCCTACATGTTGATGAGTTATGCGAACATAAATGTAGGGAGCAGCTGATTTTTTTTTCGCGATTTCAGATTTGGTCCCATAGTAAAAGTTGTTCATAATGATGAGTACAATGACCCCTTAAGAGGTTGTGCGTTAATTATGTTACACCTTGTATATCTTATCATATTTAGTTTTTTTACACAGATTATAATATTCACTTTTTAGGTTTTAGGCATCAAGTTGCAATAAGAGCCACTTATCGAGCATGTTGAAAACAAATTTTCATTATAAGTACCTTGTAGTTGTGAAGTCAATACATTTAGTTAACGTCAGGATGGACGGTCACCACTCATAAAACACTTCGAAATAGTTCTTAAAACTACTACTACTATTTAGTAGCAATTATTGATCAAAGAACATTTCTTTATTTCCCTGTAGTTTGTTTAGACCACATAAGTGACCGGTCATCCTGACGTCAGGTTGGCCGGTCACCTCAAAAAGTGGTTTATTTTTTTAAATACATACGTAGCAATTATTTAAAGATAGGTTACCCACGTAACAAGATATAATATTAGTAGGTAGGCTATTATCTACTGAAATAAAAAGTTGGCAAAAAGCTGAAAGTAAACAGCAGCTAACTAGAAGTGATGTTCAAACAATATGATGGCCGCTGCGGTCGCCCCAGAAAATATTTAAACGACTGAAATTAATTCCAAATACCTACAGCGCTTGAATATTAAAAGGGTGGATTTGTAGGGTGGCCATATTTTGCTATATTTCGGGAGACAAAACAATTATAATATAACCTGCGGGGTAGTTGCGTGACAAGCTATCAATGGCAATGCCTTTTATTATGACAGTTAAGGGGTCCCCGAAACGATCATTTGCGATTGATCAATTCCCACCAATTTCTATTGCAGTAATATTGACAATCGTTACAATTCGCACTAAGCGTTTCCAAATGTCTTTTGTGATGCGCACAGCAAAGGAGTGGAACTCTCTGCCTGTCTGTGTTTCCGAATGCATACAATCCCGATCTCTTCAAAGTGAGAGTGAACAGGCTTCTTCTGGGTAAGCTCGCTCCATCGTCGACTTTGTCTGTCATCTCTGACCTAGACTAGAGTCAAGAGCTAACCTATCTCAAATAAAAAAAAAATGCACTTGGTAGACGGTCAATTGGCGCATTAATGTGTGTCAATGATCATATGAGTAACAGAAAGCAGTATGTATTGTAGAATATGCTGGGTACAAATCTGAGCCCTATTTCACGAGGTCAGACGTAAGTCAGGGCAGTAATTAGGACTACTTCAATTTATAATAATGATAAATGACCTGCCCGAGGTCGTCAGGAATGCCAAGTGCCTGTTGTTTGCTGACGATCTAAAATTATTACTAGCTGTGAAAGAGCAATAGGACTTTGAGCGCTTACAGGAAGACATAGACAGGGTTGTTGAATTGGGAAAGAAGAATAAGTTGGTGTTTAATACGTCAAAGTGTTCGGTAATAACTTTTAGTAGGATAAAAATGCCCAAGAAATATGACTATAGAGTGGACAACACGTTATTGGAAAGAACGGAAACGGTGCGTGATTTAGGAGTACGCCTTGACATTTCGAAATCACATCGTAAATGTTTGTAAAAAAGCCTATAGGAGCCTAGGTTTCGTCCTAAGAAAAGCAGAGGGTTTTACAAGCTTCGCTGCGCTAACTTCTTTGCACAATGCATTGGTAAGAAGTCAGCTCGAATGTAACGCAATCATATGGGCTCCGCATGAAGCTAAATACAGTCTCTTGCTGAAGCGTATACAATATTAAACTAGATTTCTGTACCTAAGGTGGTATGGTGTATATCCATTTTATCCATTGATGTACCTATCCAACTTTGTTTGTTATAGGCATGGTGGGATACAATAAATCGGAAATAAGGAGGGACATAGCTCTTGCTACCTATATTTTTTAATTTTTGCGTGGCAAGACTTTAAGCCCTGAAGAAAATAAACCTGTGTGTGAGCGACAATTATGTATTGCGAAGGCGGCAGCGACAGCCACGTCTATTGGCGGTGCCCAGTAGTAGGACCAATCTACTGAGTAAGGCCCCTATAACGCATACCTTGCGTATACTTAATGACGTAGCAGACAGCATAGATCTTTTTACTTGTTCTCTGAGTGAGTTCACAAAAACCACGATGTACAGAATATGGTAAATAATAAAAGTAATTATGGCCACACTATTGAATTAGGAAATTCCTGTAATGATAGTGATGATGAGTTAATAAATAAATATTCATTGCGTTGTCGCGTTGTTGTTGCAGACAAATTTTTCAAACATGTATGTAGGTTGATGTGTTCTACCTATTAATAATTATTGACTTTTTGAACATGTACATATTATTATTTTAAGACTGTTAGCTTATATTATAATATAATGATAATATCTTGTTTAAAAATAAAATTTATTTATTTATTTATTTTCCACCATACAATTATCTTTACAGGTTTTACCACCTAATGCGATAATGTAGTCAACAATTTTTATTAAAACTAAACAATTTAAAACTAACAACTCTCCGTCTTGGTACTTATTGCTAATACAATTATTATGTAACGGCAGGACCGTAACATATCTCAAAGAGAGCTCTCACTATGAACCCACCCAGAGTACAACAAAATAGGTCTATGTCTTCTGCTATACCTACTGTTGAGAATACGGAGTGCGCGCGTAAACGGCGCCTCATTCACCAGCTGTGTGCGGCCGCGCGGCACCGCGAGCGGCCGCCGCCGCCGCCACACGTATCCGTCCGGAACACACATGCACACTTGTCGCAAGACGTCTGGATTGTGAACCTTTCCCCTCATCACCTTAAAGATATATGAGACTAAAATGTAACATAGAGAAAAGAAATCTTGATGTTCTGCCACGTCGCCACATTGGTAGAATGCACCCGTGCAGGGCGAGTCCCTAGTGAAAATATAAAAACGTATTCCTACGAAATCCTTCAATACAGCCACCCTGTTCTCACAGTGAAAGTTAGCATTTTTGTGCAATAAAGAAATAAAATCCGCGTCGTCAGCGTTCGCCCGGACACGTTATGTTAAGATAAACATCAGCCCCTCTATATCGACAGCAGCCCCTTTATTTGCCGCCAGCTCTTATCTTTGCAACGCAGAATAAAAATCGTGTTTATTTTACGCCAAATTGCTGGCTTAGTGATGTTTTTAATTTGGCGTTATGTTATGAATGTTGTGTGCTGTGGGGTGTGTGGTCTCATGGCTTTTTATGGTGATTTGAATAGGTATTTATGTGGGATGGTGAAGTTATCTACGATTAGATCATACGCTTCGTATTATTTGGCGGTTTATACGGTTTATTTTCCGTTATTATTTTGTTGTTGAAGGATGGTGTTGACAACTAAGTATAACATTAATTAATAACTACGATTACTTAATGCCATTGATCCACATTTATCATCTACTAGCTGACAAGACAAATATGTTGTCCTGTCCAAATTTCAATACAAAATTCCCATAGAAAATGCACTTCTTTCCGTAAGAACTTAGTGGTCTACTCCCTTTTTTTTTGCATGGGAAATCATCAAATGACTTCTCTCGCTCTGGGCGGAGCGGGAGGGCGTGTCAGACTTTTACTGACTAAAACCCACCCGTGTTCCTTCCGTTGCCTGTGCCGGGGCCACGGTAACTCTTTCGCCCCGCAACCCTAGCTGGCATCGGTCTTAGTGGACCCCGTCAATAGTGATGACATCTCTTTGAGGCGCGCGTGGAACAACGCGCCGTCGACTCGGGCCTGGTCCTGACCAGACGGCGAGCTACCCATTGCTCGCCGTCCGCAAGCCCGCGCCTACGGTGGCCGGGAATCGGCTGTCAATTCCCGACGCCCAGGGCGTCTCCTGCGGCGACTACGGGCGTGAGCAAAACTTGCCTCTCCCTCACGCGTTCCGCCTCCACCTTCGCGAGCATTACTGCCTCGCAGAAGGAGGAAGCCATCAGCTTCCCATGTACTCTCGCTCCGTACTATGGGCTGGACCAGGGCCGGACGCGAGAGATCGCCGCCACCGATCGCTTCCGCGAGGACACGGCGGTGCTCCGCCTAAGTCGGGCAGACCTCCACCGTATACACCACCGTGTCCTCCGGGCGATCCACACAGTGGTGACACCCGGGCGTTTCCTTCCGCCTTATCTGGAACAGGTACCTCCCGAAGCACCCGTGTCCAGTGAGGACCTGCGTCAGGCAGAAGGTGAGGACGCCGTAGCACCTATACGGCCACTCCTCAAAGAGGGGACTTATCGCCGCAATTGTGGCGTACCCAGCACTGGGTTGCGACATTCGCACTCTCTATGACACCATGAGATCCTGCCGAAGCTCTGTCCGCCGTGCCGCGATTTCTCGCGGCAACGGAGTTACGTCCTGGCGTTTTGCCTCCTCGTGCCACTCCCACATGTGCGCGAGGACATTTGCCTCCAGATCTCATGGCGGCAATCCGGCAAGTAGGTTCACCGCCTCACCGGAGACCGTGCGGTACCGGGGGTCTACTCCCTAAGTACTAAATCCGTAGTTTCGACCGAAGTTACGGGCGTTTCCTACTACCACCAATGGACATAAGATTATTTTGGGGCCGGAACTGAGAATGAGTGACTATATGATTTGACAGTTGTCCCTCCCTACTCCCGATGTGTTATTGTCCTTCCTAAAAATTCAATTTGACACTTGTTTTAATGGATCAACTACTTTCGGTCGGGCCCGTAACTTCGTTGACAGACTTTCTAGACCACCTGATTCGGACTATCACAAACATTTAAAAACAAACATTTTCCAAATCGGTCCAGCCATTCTCAAGTGATGCGCTTACCAACGAACGTCGTACGACGACGTAGATACACCTCTGCCGAATCCTTCGGGGAAACAAAGCGTGATGTTATGTTATGTTATCATTTCATTTTGATGATACAAGTTGTGATTTAAACAACGCACAACCTCTTAAGGGGTCATTGTTCTCATCATTTTGAACAACTTTTACTATGGGACATCGCGAAAGAAATTAAAAAAATTTAAATAACGCAAAATTACATCTTGTATAAGTCTAATAGATTATTAGTACACAAAAACCTTCATCTCGTTACGGTGCGTAGCAAATTGATAGTAGGTAGCCTACATGCTACGAAAGCGTAGCAGTTGGTTACGCGGCGTAGCACTTGTAGACTGCCTACAACTCCTTTTTGCAAAACTCGACGTGATTTCTAAGGCTTGCCATGATGACTTTATTCATGGATCACTTCGACGGTGGGTCTACGGAGTCAGTAAGCAGTTGAAAACACACATTCAGCACATTCTTTTTTAAAGACTATTCATATCTATTGCCTATATGAGTGATACTAATGGTGCTTCCCGCATTTTAAACAAAAATGCCATACGATAGTTGTATTTTCTATTAAAAAATCGTTCAAAGGAGACGGAAAACGGTGGGCCCAAATGTAATAAGTTGAGATATGATCTAAAAAATTTGTCATATTTTTTTATCTTAGAATATCAAAAATCAGCTCAATTCTCAATCTGGAAGCGGAGAATTAAGAGAAATATTATGTAGTTCTATGTAATCGATTACAAAATTACAAAACGAAAACCTTCGCACTAGGTAATTAACTCCAGTAATTAAATGCACTAAATATACTTATATACAACATAGTGCATTTACTTACGTGCCATATTAATAAATTAAATAACAATTAATTACTGAGAAACCAATATAATGAATATCGATTTCATATCGATTAAAATCAGTCTTATATTTTTAGTCTATGTCTCTGGCATGACAGCTGTGAGTCAGCTCAACATTGACAGTAGACAGTTGCCAACTGCTCTTGCTTGTTCACTCGTTTCGTGTTTTCCGATGCGTTTTGATTGCTTTCAGATTATTTCATTTTTAACGACCACTGCGTTGTTTTTCATGGATTCTGACCCTGCCTACCTTGTACGACTCTTGCTTTCACACTGTACACCGAAGATCGCTCACACGTTTGACTTGGAATTGTTATTTTGGATTTTACCGCCGCCTTGTGGATTGGATATTGTTGAAACTATGGATCGCTCTGTGAATTGAGGGATAGTAACTAGTCACTGCAATACACTAGGCCGACGACCCTTAGATGAAATATAATAAACATTAGTGTTTAAAGAACATCTTTTGCACTTCAGGCATAAGTTTTTAGAAAGATTGTGACATAGCCTTACTTTTACTAAACCTTTTACTAAACTCGGCTCTCAGATTGTCAAAACTAACAGAATTTTCAGCAAGGGACTGATAAGTTTAAATCTATTAATTCACATCAATTTCATCTCGTTACATTCAGGCCCAAGATTGTACGTAATCGTTTCCGTCTCCTTTACGTTACGTTTACTTCGCGCGTTCCTGCCAGGGCCTCAGATTACCTGCAATGGATTCAATACAACATAGTTTGCAGTTGAGTTGCGTCGTTACTCTTTTTGGAACGAAGTTCTTTAACGCGGCATACGGTAGGAGTTGACTGTTGGTAATCGTCACGAAAGGAAGAAGCGTTATGCCCCCTCCATGCGACTTTCTCTCTCTCTCCCTGTCTGAGGGAGAGAGAGAGAGAGAGTTTGATTTGAATACGCGTTTTTAATACAGAGCCATCTAGTTTATAAGTTTTCAGATGGTCGACGCCTTCGAAAAAAAAGTTAGTTTCAAGTGACAACAGTTTTTGTTGAGAAGGAACTTTGTTCCTGACCCCGACCGCACACGTTTTTTTTTTAAATATTTAACGTAAGTCATCCATTTGTAGCAGAGTTGGTTTATTACTCTAAGCTTTTTACGATTAAAATTAAGGTCTCTTTTAATACATAAAAAGCAAAACACATTTTAAAATACTAGTTTATTATAGCCCAGTAAAACTCGCGGTAGTGCTGCCCGCGGCTGACTTCGCTTTTTTCTTTTTTTTCTCTGCGAACTTCTCCACCACAGCCTTGAACTCTCTCTGTTCTTTCAAATGCTGCATCTCTTTCATACCCGAACTTGTTTTCTCGGTGTACCATTTGAGGTATTTGTCGTATTCCTGTAAAAAGTTAGATGTTTCAGTTTCCAGATAGAGGAAAGTTTTTCAGACGCAAACGCCTTTGAAAATTTCATCTGCAGGTGTTAAGATAATCCAAGAACTGTTAAGAACATACTACTTTAGTTTCCTTGTCATCTTCTAGTATAAAATCGTACACTTCCATAGGGTCAAGTCCAAACGCAGCTATTCTGAAAAAAGCAAAACAATAGTTGATGTTGTTGTTACTAAGTAAATGTTCGATCAAAAACATGCAACATGCAAAGACATTAAATTATTGCTAGTATAATCAATTTAATCTCTTTGGCAACATGCAACCCCCTCAGCTGTCCATCGGCCGGCTAGTGGTCGGTAACAATAGAATATAATTCTGTCTCATTTCATGACAGTAGAAGGTTCACAACAATTCAACGCATGACGATTCAAGGCTCTTTAACAACCGCGCGTGCGAAGCTTCAAATTTCACACTGTTCAAACACCTAGTTTTTGAGAAAAAAAATCCTGAAGTATAAAAAAATTCTTTATAAATAATAAAATTGACACTTTACCACAGATAATGTACAAATTTTACTCTTAGGTTGTTCCATTTCACGTTCAGACAAAGTGCCATAGGATTTTTATGGTTTTTAGGATAAATATTGTTAGTTTCTAACTTTAATTCATTTTAAATAGCTGCTACCGCAATGAATTCAATTATGAAGCAAATAATATAATTTTAAAGAAATTAAAAATAATAAAGTTTTCGTCGACTACCCCTTACTATCAATGCTTGAAAACAAAAGACCCACCACGTGAATTTCCTCTTTCTTAATACTCCCACTATCCCGCCAATCCCTAAATTAACTTTGGCGATTTTTTCTCGGCAGCTGTAATGGTTTTGCGCACTTTGGGGTTTTCAGAAATACACTACTTAAAGAGGGTATATTCTACTCAAAAAACATAGCTAGTATAAAAAAAAGCGCCGGGTGTTAAAGTACAGTGGTCTCCAATTCAATTTCGGCATACCCTGCCAAACATTATGGCTTACAAACTTATAACATTAAAAAAAAATAGGTACGGATCCCTAGGGCATATGGTTTGTCCACCGCAGCCGTCACCGGGACGTCACCGAGAAACGAGATTATTCGAACCGAACGGGACGTCCCGGTGACGGCGATTGTTTGTCCACTGCGACCGAACTCGGCGGTTAATTATGTTATGATAGACAAAAAGCCGGGTGAACGGCGCCCTGCGCCGATGGGATGGCAGTGTGTGGATAAGATCAAGCGTTTTTTGTATTTCCAGCACATCGGTCCATCAAAATCTCGCGCAAAGATTTAGCGGTCTCCGAACTACTCAAAACATGTAAAGCGGCCGGTACGACGGTACTCGGGTGACGGAAGTCAGGTGACAGATGTACGGTGGACACGCAGCCATAGTAAATGTATGTATTGTATGTATCGCTACTTTGGCGCCGTCATCTCTTTCTTGGTGACGTTTGCGGTGGACAAACGCACTTACTTGACAATTCTGTCAGCCGACAGGAACTTTTCAAGTGCCACTTTCAGATATCCAAAGCTGTACCCTTGCAGCACATGAGCTAAGTTGGATACGTTGAAGTTGGCTGGTATTACTTGGTGCCTGGAAAAAGCAACCATATGCTAACAATATTCTAATAACGTCTAACAATAATTATTTTATTTGGCACTGTGATCCGGCAAATTAATTAGGGATAGAGCCCGGGTTAGAACTTCACTTGATGCATAATACGTACGTTAAAAAAAGAAGACTTAACAAAAACACATAAGTAGTTACATAGATACTTTGAAGTGCCCAATTTGATGAGGAAATAAATAGGGCATTGATCAACGCACTACCCATTGTATTTTAACAAGGCTCAGAACTAATTCAGTGATGTACGTTTTCACTAACAGTAGGCGACACCTAAATGAATGCGAAAACGGGCATAAATGTACTCAAACTCAAAGCATTTATTTCAATTAAACCAATTACAGGCACTTTTGAATTGTTAAAGAGTCAGTCAGTTAGTCAGAAAATTGAAGCTAGTCGCCCATTCCAAAACGTAGATCTCTACGGAGAAGAATGGGCAAGAAACTCCATGGACACTCTTTTAAATCAAAATTGTTACAAAATTTTGGGTACATTGTTCTTGTTGCTTCTATATGTGAGAACAATGTAAAAAATAGATAATTAAAAACAATTCAAAATATAAGATTAAAAATAAGCCCTGGCAGCTAAGAGATGACCAGTCTCCACTGACGGCGCCCGTTCACGAACATGACGCGTGGATCAGCACCATCCAGCTCAACCATTTTGTAGGGAACCAAATGATCCAACACACGCGCCACCATCAGCGAGACATTTAAGTGAGCATGACATACTCTCAACTGCCATAATCTTTCAAGTCAACATACCTACATCATAACATAAAACCGCTCCATGGTACTCACATTTACAAAATTGAAAAGATGCTTCTAATTTATACAAAACTATAGTTTGCAATGATTGTATTAAAAATGAGTAAACAATAAGGTCATAATGTCAGAAAAGAAAGGGACGCATTTCTTCCAAACAAAAAAAAAACAAAAAAAAATTTTAACAAAGCCCAAGTGGCTGTGGAGCAGGACCAGCATTTAGCCAAGCTTTTTTATCTATGATATAATCATTCAACCTATAATATGCTTGTCTACATAGTGTGCGTTTAATGCATGTTTAAGAACACTAACTTAACGACCCATTCCTTTAACATCTGCACGACCAGGGAGTATGTACAGTCTGGCAGAACAATTACTGCTGGAAACTGTTTCAGCAAAGTTTTGGCCTTTGCCAACCACGGATCTGTGCAGGTGCCTGTAAGAAAAGCAAGTATTTTTAGACTTCCAGTCTGACCGGATGCAGCTGAGCACTAGTTTTTTACATGGAGCGATTGCCTATTTGAAGTTCACAACCTACTTGCTAGGTAATCGTGTAACCCTTGGTCAGACTTTCGAGCTTGTGACTACCCGTAACGACTGGAAACTGGAACTGAACTGCTAACTAGAAGCAAGTTTTTTTACTAATATCTACCAAGCAACTACAAAACATTGATGGAAATATTCGTCTACTAGAATTCAGAAACAACTTTGGGAAAAGGCTAGGCAGATGATGATGATGACTAGAATTCAGAAACGAAATAATATAGGAAACACGGGGAATGGCCGTCTTACCTACTATCGTAATTTTATCATTCTTGTGGATTTTTTTGATCAACTTCTGAACGAAGAAAGTCTTTAAGAGAGGTAGATTCATTTCTGTTTCCTCTGGTGGTACCTGCAATGGATGGGGTGACAAATATGTAAAATTCAAAAAGCGTCATCGAAAACAAAGGTATTACGCAGCAAAATCTCTACCGACAATTTTATAATTTTCTAGGCTAATACGTACACAGGATATTTATAATTAAAATTACCTTAGCGTAAAATAATTTCTGAACATGTTTGATATGTATGACCGAAGGTTGCAATGCTCTGGCACATGTGACTACCATATGCACTAAACGTTTCAAGAATTCCGGCGATTGCATGTCTCCTTGCAATTTGTGGGGGTCCAATTCAAACAATACTGCATCTGTAATCAGAATAATACGCCTGTTCCACAATATCAGAACAGACACTACCTACTTTCCAAATGAATGGAACTGAATCTGTATGAAATTATGTGTCAGCTAAATTAGAAACATCTCCGGAGGTGGTAAAACAGGCCATGATTATTGTAATACTGACAAAATTATCTTGGCAAGGACAAAATTAGGCATAATTGCCAAAAAGGTAGGTATGCAATGATAAAATATTTCTGAACAAATATTAGAAAATTGCCTACCATTAACAGACGCCAAAGCTTGGACCAATATAGTCTTCCCACTTTTTTTGGGTCCGACAAGCAATATTGTGTGGAAGCCGAGGCAAACTTCACGACATCTCTCCCACCAATATGCTCGTATTTCAAAGTTGAATGGGAATGCAGGCCTAACGGAAGAGAAAAAAAAAAAACTATAAACTCAAACTCAAAGCATTTATTTCAATTAAACCAATTACAGGCACTTTTGAATTGTCAAAGAGTCGGTCAGTTAGTCAGAAAATTGAAGCTAGTCGCCCATTCCAAAACGTAGATCTCTATGGAGAAGAATGGGCAAGAAACTCCATGGACACTCTTTTAAATCAAAATTGTTACAAAATCCTGGGTAGGTACATTGTTATTGTTCTTGTTGCTTCTATATGTGAGAACAATGTAAAAAATAGATAACTAAAACAATTTAAAACATAAGATTAAAAATAAGCCCTGGCAGCTAAGAGATGATCAGTCTCCACTGACGGCGCCCGTTCACGAACATGACGCGTGGATCAGCACCATCCAGCTCAACCATTTTGTAGGGAACCGAATGATCCAACACACGCGCCACCATCAGCGAGACATTTAAGTGAGCATGACATACTCTCAACTGCCATACTCTTTCAAGTCAACATACCTACATCATAACATAAAACCGCTCCATGGTACTCACATTTACAAAATTGAAAAGATGCTTCTAATTTATACAAAACTATAGTTTGCAATGATTGTAATTAAAAGATTAGTAAACACTAAATCTATAGTCTATATATAGTCAATAAGTCTATAGTAATAACATAATGTCAGAAAAAAAGGGGACGCATTTCTTCCAAACAAAAAAAAAATAAAAAAAAATTAACAAAGCCCAAGTGGCTGTGGAGCAGGACCAGCATTTAGCCAAGCATTTTTATCTACGATATAATCATTCAACCTATAATATGCTTGTCTACATAGTGTGCGTTTAATGCATGTTTTAAATTGCTTCTCATGTAGTTGAAGAATATCGAGAGGCAATTTATTATAACATTTTACACAGTACCCCATAAAAGAAGTGTGTACCTTAGATAATCTGAAACGTGGTTGATCTAATTTGTTCCTATTTCTAGTGTTAAAATTATGCCGATCACTTATCTTACTAAAAAGATGTAGATTTTTTCTAACATACATAATATTTTCATATACAGTGTGAGTCTTTATAATGTGCACATATCGAAATGAGGGAATCTATGCTTAATTTTATCGACGGAAAAAATGTAAAAAAAAATCTAAATATTTATTAATATTTTTTATGGATTTTTAAAAAAAATTGTTTGCTTTTGTGACCCCAGTGTATACAAAACTGTGTAACTTTTAAACTAAACGATTTATCACGATGAAACAAACTCCATAATGTTTGGAAGTAATTAGGTGTCGTCATAAAATAAAAATTATGGAAAAAAAATAGCCACATTTAAAAATAAACATTTTTGTTTGGCAAAAATCTGATTTTTTTTCATTAATTTTTACAAAAATTGTAAAATTTCTCAATAACATGCCCCCATCACCTTCTTTTTTTATAACTTTAAGTTATTCTTCATTGTATTAGGAACCTAACGGTAAAAATTGCATGTTTTTAACTCAACCCCAACATTTTTTATCAACTGTCAAAGAAAGGCCCAACGCATAGCTATTGTTTAGCAGGTAGATAAACTTTCTTTTGAATATGCGCAGGTCGGGGAGGTAGGGCCAGCCAAAGGAACTTGAATTATGACAGATGTCAGACTGGCAGTCGCTCCGAATTATTCGCCGCTGCTACATGTGTTTCGGTACTTTCGTTCGCTGGACTTTCATAACTTTCGTTCGCTGCTACATGATGCCGCGTTTAAGTGAATTTTCCCCGGCACACATCGCCGACATACATTTTTATTATGGAGTGGGACAAGGAAGTGCCAGAGCTGCGCGCGCGGCTTACATAGCTGCGTATCCTAACAGGCAACCAGTGCCATCTGCCCGAAACTTCCAGGAAGTTCACAGAAGGTTGTCGATCACTGGACTTGGATCAAGTAGAGATCGTCGCGAGCCACCTCAAGTAATTATTGATGCGGCTACTGAACAAGCAGTATTAAGTGATTTGTTTGCTGATCCATCCATAAGTACTAGACGACTGGCTCTTCGTCACGGAATATCCCAAAAATCAGTGTGGCGTATTTTAAAGAAAGAAGGATTGCATCCTTATCACTATCAAAGGGTGCAACATCTACATGAAGACGTAGACTGGCGTCCAAGGTGTGTGATGTCCACATGGATTCAAAGAAAAACCAGAGCAAACCCAAACTTTCCAAGAAAAATACTATGGATGGACGAAGCGACATTCACTAGAGACGGTATTACTAACTGTCGAAATTTACACAGATGGTGCCGCGCAGGTGAAAACCCGAAACTGAAACGGTCATCTACTTTCCAAGTAAGATTTTCGATAAATGTTTGGGCTGGTCTTATCGATAACATGTTGATTGGACCAGTCATATTGCCGAGAACGTTGACTGGTGAAAGATTTTTAAGTCTATTGAGAGATGATATGCCTCAGTTATTGGAAGATGTCCCACTGGCTGTGCGTCAAAGGATGTTTCTTCAGATGGACGGATGTCCTGCCCATTACGCTACAAATGTAAGAAGATTTTTAAACGAAAATTATCATGACAAATGGATCGGCCGGCAAGGACCTGTAGGGTGGCCTGCGCGTTCACCCGATTTGACGCCCCTTGATTATTTCCTATGGGGGACCATGAAGCAACGCGTCTACAGTACCCCCATCAACAGTGAGGCCGATTTGCGTGACCGCATAATAAACTGTGCGAATGATATTCGCAATGATCCCGAAATGATAAGGAGAGCGACACACCAAATTCTAATTCGCGCGGCTTTGTGTTTACAACAACGAGGTGGACATTTTGAGAACCTGATGCATTAAATTTTGTATTTGATAATAAATGGGTTTCAATTGAACTCTTTTGCATTAATTATCATCCCAAACAAACCACCCTTATGAGAACAATACGATTCCGCGTTCGGAGTGCCATCTTTGAAACGACCCGCGCGCATTCACAACAAAGTTAACAAAAAAAAGTTTATCTACCTGCTAAACAATGTGCGTAGCTATGCGTTGGGCCTTTCTTTGACATTTGATAAAAAATGTTGGGGTTGAGTTAAAAACATGCAATTTTTACCGTTAGGTTCCTAATACAATGAAGAATAACTTAAAGTTATAAAAAAAGAAGGTGATGGGGGCATGTTATTGAGAAATTTTACAATTTTTGTAAAAATTAATGAAAAAAAATCAGATTTTTGCCAAAAAAAAATGTTTATATTTGATTATGGCTATTTTTTTTCCATAATTTTTATTTTATGACGACACCTAATTACTTCCAAACATTATGGAGTTTGTTTCATCGTGATAAATCGTTTAGTTTAAAAGTTACACAGTTTTGTATACACTGGGGTCACAAAAGCAAACAATTTTTTTTAAAAATCCATAAAAAATATTAATAAATATTTAGATTTTTTTTAACATTTTTTCCGTCGATAAAATTAAGCATAGATTCCCTCATTTCGATATGTGCAGATTATAAAGACTCACACTGTATATATTGACAAGGCACCGTCATGATGTTAATTTTTTTAAACAGTTCCCTTAGAGATTCGCGACTGCGGAGGTTATAGATGGCTCTGACAGCCCTCTTTTGCAGAATAAAGATAGAATCAATATCTGCAGCCCGTCCCCATAACAAAATACCGTAAGACATGAGGCTATGAAAGTAACTAAAATAGACCAGTCTCGCGGTATCGACGTCTGTTAATTGGCGGATTTTCCAAACAGCGTAAGCAGCCGAGCTTAGCCGCCCTGCTAGTGATGTTAAATGAGGACTCCACTGCAGCTTTGAGTCCAGCGTAATTCCCAGGAAAACAGTCTGTTCGACGAATTGTAGCATTTCCTTATTCAATACTACGTGACATTCACTACTTCTAACATTTGGTAACGTGAATCTTATGCATTTAGTTTTCTTCTCATTTAATACTAAATTATTTACAGTGAACCAATTATGGACCTTAAGCATAGCGTTATTTACGTCGTCGA
This sequence comes from Fissipunctia ypsillon, assembly GCA_947568875.1. Lineage (NCBI taxonomy): Eukaryota > Metazoa > Arthropoda > Insecta > Lepidoptera > Noctuidae > Fissipunctia > Fissipunctia ypsillon. The sequence goes on from OX387649.1 coordinate 23,535,994, forward strand.
GCTCTTGTGCGTGTCTGTTAACTTTAAAAATTAGTGATGTGTCATCAGCAAATAACACCATTTGTGGTCGGTTTTTCAGTAAATGAGGTAAATCATTTATATATACTAAAAAGAGGAACGGACCTAATATAGAGCCCTGCGGTACACCCATTTTGACTTTTAATCCCAATGAATTCACACCGTTTATTTGAACTTGCTGCAGTCTATTATTCAAATATGATTTTACTAAGCTACACGTATACGTACATTAATTTGTATAACAAGTAGGTAATATTTTTTAAGTTATTCCTCTATCAGTCGTCAGTCGAGAGTAATTCTTTCCAATATAATTTTTGATTACAAATAATAAATAGTCTTCAGAATTTTTTAAACATCGGGATATTATGGGTGTTTACAAATTAATCTTATCTACAAACACTAACTTGGTAATTTCTTCTTGTGACAGGATTTCTACTTACAAAATTTGGCTACGGAGATCTTCGCCCCCAAAATTAGCATCTCCAGTAAAGTCTTCTATTTTATTTCTAGGATATTCTATCATGAAACCTTGCTCTGCCAGATCCTGATGGAGACAGAAATAATCAACAAACTTCTATAATTCTTAACACATATGGTTCATGATACTTGTAAAACTTAGAAGAAACAGTAGGAAGTTTAATAAGGCTTAATAAAGTAGTCGGCACCGACAAGTTTAAACCTGTTTCTTTATGTAAGCACCCTTAAACACTAGAATGATACGAGATGTTAGGTTACATTGTCGTGGGTTAAAGGGAGCAAGGGAGGCCATACGCAGAGACAGCCGAAAGCTCATTTCTGTTCTCTGGAATGGGTATTAATTATACATATTAATATATAAAGTTAGCTTTAATGACATCAAAGGTTTCAACAGGCTTCTTCTGGGTAAGCTCGCTCCATCGTCGACTTTGTCTCTGTCATCTCTGACCTAGACTAGAGTCAAGAGCAAACCTATCTCAAATAAAAAAAAAGGTGTCTCCTTAGTTTCTTCATATATTCTATTTCTATCCATTTCTTCTTCTTCATTGTGTGGCACGACAGTGAATTGGGTGTTGTTGGCCCAAAACTTTTCCACTTCCTCGGCATATCCACTTAATCTAGTAAACTGTTCCTAGCCCACTTACGGTTAAAAACATACCTCAATCATTTGGATTACTTGTGCACTCAAATCGTGCTTTACTTTCGTCTTCTTCTTTTTGCCTTTAATAGGTTTCACTAGATTAACTGGCATTTCTTCTTGATTAGCTTTGTAGTCTTCTTTCAAAGCTTTTTTCAGTAGGCGAAGTTCTTGGCTTAAATTACACATCAAGTCAATATTACTATATTGTCAGTATAGTAGTAAGTCAATATAGTGTAGAACTTATTTCAAATGTATAAGGTAGATTTTTGAAGATCTATATGTTTTATTTACCGCATATGTTCGTCAGCTTCCGGTAAGACTTCAAATTTCACGTCCATTATTGCATCTTCTAAATCTACTTTATGAACATATCTTACTTTCACGTCCAAAGTTTCCCATTCATCATACATATCCCAAGATTTGTGATAGCAATCTATGACCTGAAAAACATAATTTGTGAGTGATTAATCTATTTATTTCTTTTTAAATTTTTCTCACCTCTAGAAGTTGGTCAGTCTTCTTTGAAAGCGGGAAGTAATATCCAGGATGCATTGTAGGATTTTTCATCATTTTCTTCATTAATAGTGCTTCTGCTTTTATCTTCATTTGTTCTTCCCTTTTCACCAACATTTCTTGTCTTTTTGCTGCCTTTTTCTCGAATTTAAGCTGTAAATTTTTTTTTATATATTCTGTATTTCTTAACTCTACTGTTTCATAAGTCAAGTAAAGTTATCGCTCTCTAAGCTCGATCAACTGGTGTTCAATTAACGTCTGTATAGTTAACTTACATCTTGACGACTTTTGTTTTTGTCCGCCTCATGTTTAATTGTAAGAGCTTTATTTTCTTCAAGCCATTCGTGAGGACTGAGGACTTCGGCTCTGAAGATTGCAGCGGAACCAACTTTAGGTATGTCGTAAATAAATTTTACCGATTCAAACCTTGAAATAATGATTATGTTATTGATTTTGTTTAGTACCTAATAAACAAATAATTGTCATGTCATGTGCTGGTCATTTTTGAAATATTTTGGGTTATTTTGGGTAGCTTTAGAATTTCCCTTATATCAAATATATCACTGCATTTTTTCTCTTACATGAGTATCCTTATTGTCAGTTAAACCAAACCTAAGCCATAATGGCTAAATTATTAAAATTACTTTACCATTCGATAAACCACTCCCTGATTTGTTCTCGAGATTCTTCACATAGTTGGGCTCTTTTATTTTTAAGAAACTTTTGTTTTAAATCCTCCCGGCGTGCAAGCCATTCTTTTTCGTATTTTTTATGTAATTTCGAGCGATTTTTAAGCATCTGGCAAGAAAAAATTGTAATTCAAATAATGTAGAAGTAAAAATTGGTATAGAAAGTAGAATGTTGTGCAAGCATAATAAATACTTCTTCTGCTTGTATTCTTTGGATGTTCAAATTTTTTGTATCACAAATATTCAACCCCAATAATTCGTCTCGCTTGCAGCTTTTAATTCGTTCCCGTTTTAATTCAAAATATGCTCTGAAATAAATACATCATGATTATTTCTGCTACCTAACCGATTTTTTATTTTTGCAATGTTTGTTTAGAATCTTAAATCATCTGAAATCTTATTACCTGAATACTTTGCGTATAAGTTCGGCACTTCTTTCTCTGATTTCACATCTAGCTGGAGCTTGCAAACGACCAGCCAGTTCTTTTTCCCAGATCTCTCGCTTAAGTTTGTTATGTCTAACTGATCTCGTGACTTGTCTGTAATTTGAACAATGTCTATTATGTTATATATGTCGATAAACATTATCCCATTATTTTCTTTTAGTATAAGCTTATCATCTAAGATCCTGTCGTAATCCATGCTAGTCCATACTAGTAATACTATAATGCAAAGTAACCCTGTCTATCAGTCTGTCTGTCTGTTTGCTTTTCACGTCTTAAGGGCTGAGCAGATTTCGATGTTTGGCACACAGGTAGTCCATGACCTGGGTTAAGGCTTAAGATACTTTTTATCCTGGTGTGGTAGTACTTTTCCGTGGGAGAATTTTTGACCTCCACGCGGGCGAAGCCGCGGACCAATGCTAGGCTTAATTCATTTCTTTTTCCAGGTCGGTTAAATAAAATATTACATCATACCTAGTTTTTTCATGAGCCATTATCATAGCTAAATATTTCTTTGTCTTGCGTATTGCTTCTGGTACTACAACAAATTTTTTCTTCGGCATTTCTTCTATTCTTTCATCTGTATCCAACAAACTACCTAACCTTTCAGCTGCAATTTCAGTTTCTTCGGCTGAAATAATATTATGAGTGCAGTTCTTTACTTATTTTTGTATAGAGCGATGTTTTAAGTTATTTTTGTTTTTTTCAGCCGACTTCTTAAAAAAGGAGGTGGTTCTCAAATCGTCTGTATGCAAGGTGTAACATGATTAACGCACAATCTCTTAAGGGGTCATTGTACTCATCATTATGAACAACATTTACTATGGGACCAAACCTGAAATCGCGAAAAAAATCAGCTGCTCCCTATATTTATGTTCGCATAACTCGTCAAAATGTGGGGAACAGTTGAATTATTTTTTCGCGGTTTCAGGTTTGGTCCCATAGTAAAAGTTGTTCATAATAATGAGTACAATAACCCCTTAAGAGGTTTTGCGTTATTTATGTTACATCTTGTATACAAGGTGTAACAGGACGATTGACATTCCTTTAAACCACGTTAAGAGAATCATGTTCTTTACCCGTATCCAAAAAATGAATCAAATCCAATGAATACTTTAGCCACAGGAAATTATTTTTCATTTTCTTATTTTACAACATGATGTAGATCTGAGTCCGTAATAATAGGTAAACATTGAGCTTCAATAATACGTTTTTTTTCCACCTAGTGTAAACATCATCAACATGATGTTTTATTACCTCCCTGTCACCGATATTTACATAGCAAGTCGTGGTATACGAATTCGTGTGGGGTAGGTATCACAACTAAACAGTGAAAAATAAAAACTTTTTACAAAACTTGTCTTTTTGGAAGTCGGTGGTTTTTTTTTTGTAAAATAGTTTTTTTTTTATGTTTCATCTTACTCATTGTATCTACAGTTTCTTTCTTTTGCTTTACTCTAGCCAATATTTGATCAAGTTCAGCCTGTATGTGTTCCGGTCTCCCTGGCTCCTTTGGTATTGCAGTCATTTCACTGTCACATATTGTGTGATGGACTTCGATCAAACCATGACCTATTAATTGGAATTGACTACCTTCTAACTTTTCTAGGTTAGCTTTCAGTTCTAGTATTCTGAAAAACATTTAATCTGAACATTACTCATTTCTCTTATAATTGCTGTAAAATCTGGATTAAGGGCTTCATCACTTCCGAATAAGTTCTACATGGCAAATTATTTCATGCAAATACTGTTTCGTTCTTTTAATTAATTAATTTGATGTGTAATTCAGATATTGTGGAACAGGTTAATATTTAAATGAATGAATCATAGAAAATCATAAACCACCAAAAACCACCAGGTAACCATATTATTATGAAATATTATCATGCTTTTAGATTGAGCAGTGGTGGCTCAGTAGTATCGGCCCCGACTTACGGAGTTGTAGGTCATGAGTTCGAACCCAGACAGGCACTTTACTTTGTGTAAATAATTTCATCACCACTGCTCCCAAAACGGTGAAGGAAAACATCGTGAGGAAACCGGCATGACCTAGAACCAAAAATTCGAAGTCATGTGACATCTACCAACCCGCACTGGGCCCGCATTTTGGATTAGAGAGAAGGCCTGTGTCCCAGCAGTGGGAACATTATAGGCTGATTATGTTTATTAGATTGCTTATGTAGTAAAAAAAACTATCGAGGACACCTTTTCATATAGGATTGATCTTCAGTTTCATAAAATACTCACCTAGAAACTATAGCCTTTAAAATATTGTCATAATATACAGTCTTCTGTACTTGTAGGTTCTGCTGACAACATTCAATTACTTCATTGTACATGAGCATGTACTGTCCCAGGATTGAAGTCAGTCGCCGAACTGCTTGCGGTAGTGTTGGGTCGTGAGCTTTTGTTACCTGTAAGAACCGACTGATGAAAGACTTACTATATTAGGATAATCAAAAACGGGTGACGGGAATGAGCTCGTGGCTAATAACAGCCGCATGAGTCAATCCATCAGGTTAAGCTACGCTTGCCGGGGTTGGTCCGTGGATGAGTGACCATCTTTACATACCGAGACTCGTCGAGGTCGTCAGAAGCCCGAAAATCTGACAACCAGTCTTACCAAGGGGTATCATATTACCCAGTAACTGGTTTGTGGAGGTCAGATAGGCAGTCGCTCCATGTAAAATACTGGTATTCAGTTGCAACCGGTTAGACTGGAAGCCGACCACAATATAGTTGGGAAAAGCCTAGGCAGATTGATAATCAAAAACGGGTAGAATCTGGATAACGCTGGCTCAGGAGCGTGGAAATTGGCAGAAGCAAAAAGAGACCTATTTCCAGCAGTGGGTGAAGTCAGCTTGTGGATGATGATGAATCAACGATGTTAACTCCAATCCCTCAAATGAGACCGGATATTAAGCAAGGGGAGGGCAAAAAATAACAGTGTGAAGTATTTTATGGAGTCATAGTTGGTTGGTAGTTTTTAAGGTCTCATTTTACTCTCGGCATCATTACACAACGTACCTGATACTGAATGTCAACATCAATAAATTCTTTCAGATGTTTCAAAGTATCTTTCCACTTGTGAAAATAAAAGTCCTTAGACATTGTGAATTTTGATAAATAAAATCAAAATAAATAATTCGATGCACTTATAAATATTTTAGGTTTCATTATAACCAACATAAGTAATGATTTTATTTTTGGATCCAGTTGGCCATGGAATGTAGGTACTTACATAATTTCCAAGGACTTTTTTGGAGGTCTGTGTAGAATAGAACCTACTACTAGGTACTACTAGAGTAGGTACCATGGGAGAAACGAACATCTATACACTATTCTTGCTTGTACCGCTCGGCCGCTATAGTAACGCTTGCTAACAGATTGTGGTCATCGTGTGCAAGGGATTTTGTTCTCTAATTGGTCAGATGTAAGTTTCCTCGATAGTATGTACATGGTAGGTAAATAGTAGCTATATAAAGCACTAATGCAGTGCTTCCGGCATGATCGCAGAGGTGGGAATACTATGGCTTTCACGCTAAGCGATGCGCCTCCATCATGCGCGGAGTACGCGCCGCCAGCCCCAACAGCATTCTGAATGCTATTGCAGCCCCATACTGGGACATTGGATACGCCTAAATGCCACTGTGGCGTTATAATAAATATTTTGTATTGTTTCTCTGGTAGAGGTGGGTACTAGCACTAGTTTCTAAGTCGTGTTTATACTAACCAAATGGAGGTTGGGTATGAAATAAAAGAATCATTTTTATTTTAAACTAGCTGTGCCCCGTGACTTCGTTCGCGTGGAAGTCGTGAGATACATAGCAAAATAACAGCCACATTTTAATAATACTCCCTGGCGTTGCATCGCCCGCCCGCGCCATTTGTTCACAATTTCGTGGGTTTTAATTTTTTTTGCGTGGGACCCTGATTCTTTTTTTAAAATAAAAGTAGCTTAAGTTACTCCTTATAGCAACAGCTATCTACCAGTGAAAGTCCCGTCAAAATCGGTCCAGCCGGTTGGAAGATTAGCCGGAACAAACAGACAGACAAAAATTAAAAAATTGTGTTTTTGTTAAAGTACCGTATATACTTTCACATACATTTAGTAAAAAGTTGTCATTTTGACATTACAAACAGACACTTCAATTTTATTTATTTGTATAGATAAAGAAGGTTATTGAAAGATCATGAAATTACGCCGAATATTCTGGTTGTGAACCCAGTTTCAGAACCAGACATCAAAAAATCTCGTTGATCCCTACTCTGATTCAAAGCCCATAAGCAAATATTCAACTTTGTCATCAGCCTTTAACCATGAAGGAACAAAGCGTGTTCTGCCCTACGCAGGGCTAACGATACCATTACACCTTATCACCACTCCGGAAAACTTACATCATATTCAATGCGGGAAATAAGCGATCGCACTTGACGGGAACGCTCTTACTTATTGCTTTCCTTTGTTATTTCGAAATAGCTTATGTACAGGCACTTAGCGAAGGATAGTCAACTTCATTAGCGGTAGAATAAGGCTGGTTTTTGAAGGGTGGGTGGTGGTGGTTTGGTTGTTTTTGGTGCGGTAGTTTTATCGTGTTTTTGGGCTCTCTCGCCGCAGTTTCCGGCTGCTCTGAACGCTTGGCCATCTTGTCACCGGAAGTAGTAAAGTCTTCCGCAGCGCCGTCTGTCGGCGGGTGGTGGAAACGTGTTTTTTTTTTGTTGAAAACACTTTTTTGTTGTGCAAAGGTATTGTGGATGTTCACCCTTTATTATTATGTTGTTAATGATCGTTTTGGTAGCATCGTCCTGCTTTACTGTAGAGTAGGTATGAAGTGTGGGTTTATACAAAAACGCTTAAATGATTACCTTTGAAACGTGAGGATTTCTGCTGCTTACCTATTTGTTTGTATTGTTGGACAACGGAAGATCGGATTTGATCGGAAATCTTCGGGTGCGCTCGGGTGAATTCCGGATATTCGAACCAGGACCTCGGCGACCACTAGACCAACGAGGCAGGATTTAATCAACTAATGTAATTGGCCTTATGTTATAATCTAATAAGCACATATAAGTTCATTTGTTTTTCGTCATAAAATGAATTTAACATAGTGCTGGGTATGTGCCTCTTCAATTACACATTTACACTCCACTAAGTTCGGTTCTCTGTCTTTCTCATCATCATGTCGCACATGACAACATGTACCGTCATAACTCAAAAAATGGCCGAATTGAGTTAAGATTATCTAGGGATCAAGTAATTTTTAATCTACACACTGACAAGACACTCATACAAAAAAGTCAATTTTTGTAAGGGTTGAGAACATTTATGTAACTTCAATAGTTTTGGTTCTATGATTTTTTGATTTTTCAAATCATTGTTGGCAACACAACATTTAGTTTTATGGCATATCTGTCATGTCAATGTCACTAACGTCATTACTCTCACTGTACAAGAGAACATTAAAGTTGAAGCACATCTTTTTGCATCCAATCTGCATTTTTCATTTAAATATCTTACAGTTCACCTATTCAACTTATTCAAGTCTCCAACAATCACTTTTACTCGAAATGTCTAATTTTGAGTTATGACTACATACAGTACATGTTGTCATGTGCGATGTTAATAAAGATTGTTATTAAGAAAAAAGTACTGAAGTTTTCTGTCCAAAAGCCGCTAACCCACAAGGTATTCCCAGTACGGCCGCCACGTTTCGAAGCTGTCATCATATTTTTTGGCAATATCGTATTATCAGCACTCTCGGGACAACTGCGGCATTCGATACTTCGACGCTTAGCTCTTAACGTGTCATGCTAGCAGGATGCTTTAGAAAAACTCATGTGACTTTTATTGAAGCTTTTTAGGCGATAATTTACGATCAGCCTCGGTATAATACTTACCAGATGAGATCAAACTCAAACCATTTAGGTAAGTATTTCAATTAAACCAATTACAGGCACTTTTGCATTGTCAAAGAGTCGGCCAGTTAGTCAGAAAGTTGAAACTAGTTGCCAATTCCAAAACGTAGATCTCTATGGAGAAGAATGGGCAAGACACTCCATGGACACTCTTTTAAATCAAGATCATTACAAAATCCGGGGTACATTATTCTTGTTGCTTCTACATATATATATGTGAGAACAATGTAAAAAATATATTAAAACAATTCAAAATATAAGATTAAAAATAAGCCCTGGCAGTTAAGAGATGACCGGTCTCAACCGACGACGCCTGTTCACGAACATGACGCGTGGATCAGCACAATTTCAACGATTTTGTAGGGAACCGAATGATCCAACACCCGCGCCACTATCACCAGATATAATATTAGCTTGTACTTGAGTCGTTAGCCAACTTAGTATCGAGCGATTTATGGGATGTTAGAAGAATTGGTAGAGAGATCATGCTTTTATGCTACACAAGGGTGCCAGGGCAAGCATCTCAGTCTCTCACCGAGCTTAAAACGGTGTGAACGCCTATACTGTTCATTGATTGGATAGGCGAATGAAGTTATTGTCAGTTAAAACTTCTTTTGTAGTTTAATTAAATGTCAACTGTGCAAAAACTTTAGGCCATTTAATGAATTGTTAAAGCATCAGATACTTTACGGCAGGTAGGGTATTGTTTAATCTACAAAAATGTATGTGTAGGCATCTTGTAAAGATCTCAATATTCAACTTTCTGCAACAACAACATCAAAGCCAAATTCTCTTAAATCCATCGTCGTCGTGCCGATATTCCAAGAATAAACCTTGACGTATTGAATACTTTTAACAACCAACAACATGTCGAAGCTCAAGGTAATAAATTCAAATCAAATTCAGTCATGTAGGTATCGCCTCGAATATTCCTTGTGACATCAACATATCAATTACATCTTACCTCTATTTCAAAAAACATACCTTGTATGCCTAGAGCAATAGAGTAGAAAATCGCATGGCATGGTCTGAAAAAAGCTTTCATAAAGTTGGTTTTTGTATCACAAAATATGTCACTTCATCATGTGTCTATTCTTTTAGAATGTTTGATGTATAAAATAGTTTTTTTTCTTCATTTTCAGTTTCCTTTGAGAGGTATCGTATTTTGATGTAGAAGCTTGAAGGGGCACGGCTGGGTCCTTTACATTATAGAGTCAGTTACAGGGCTCCAGGGACAAGAACATGAATTTCAATGTTTTTGAAGGCAATTTTTAGGTGGGCGTTTTAAAAATATTTTAAGGTGATGACTGATAACAGAACTTCACGTCTGTATTCCCCGATGAGTTGGGCAGAGGTGCACCGAAAACACACCCAAATTTCGCTATGTAATAGGGGGCGAGCGTATTGCGATCAACCAGGCACAAATCCAGACTCCGGATTGCTACTGAGAAATTCCAGATGGAAAAATCCAATAAGACTTTGCCCGACTTGGGAATTGAACCCAGGACCTCATGCTCAGCAGTAGCGCTTGCGACCACTAGACCATCGAGGCAGTCGAGATAACTGATAAGTGATGTTTTATGTATAGGTTACTTTGAAAAAAGTAATTTCCAGCAGCTCCCTTCTATAAAAATAATCGATCAAAGAACTTCTGAGATATTGTTTCAGCGTTTTTATTAGCAACTGTATGAATCTACCAATATATTTTCCGTAAATGGGCTTCATTATGTCTAATTTTGACAAGTAGGTACCTAACATTGAATTTTTATCTTCATAGTTGCAGCCTTTACTTAGGGCAGATTCGACAAAACTTTAATACCTAGTATAAGTCTAATCCAGCGAATAAAATTTAATTTTTGACAGATTTTCCATACAAAAACTGTCAGACGTCAATTTTATTCCGCGGATAAAAGATATCTGACTTTGGTGAAATCAGCCCTTAATATGATAAGAGAAACGATGCTTATTCCACTGATTCGATTTTCAAATAGAGATAGAAAAGAGAATTCTTGATGCTCTCATTTCTAACTCCGTCAACAACAATGACTGTCGCTTCTGTAGCAAAATAAGTGTTCTAAAACAAAAGAAAACCAACCAACAATAATCAAATAATCATAACATGCGTTACAATATGATACGCGTACCTCGAGCTACAATACTTCACGAATAACAGCGTAATTTAGGAAATGTAGGCGACAATTTATTGGCGACGCAAACAAGTTGCAAATTGGTCCGTTGGAACGACGTTTTCGCTAAATACCTATAAAAATGTCCGTTTGCTGTGAAATATTGTAACTAGCTAGGTGGTGCAAGGATTATGCTGAAGCGATTTGTATTAAAAACAGTTTTATAAGGTCCGGTATCTTTGGCTTGTGGCTAAAAAATAACACCGCACTGGTCGATCGATCAGGTTAAGCTACGCTTGGCGTGGTTGATCCGTGGATGGGTGCGCTTTACTTACCAAGTACCCTCCGTGCCTCGGAAAGCACGTTAAGCCGTTGATCCCGGCTGTCATTCGTGGATCTTTGACAGTCGTTACGGGTCGTGAGAAGCCCGAAAGTCTGACAACCAGTCTTACCAAGGGGTATTGTATTACCCAATAACTGGGCTGTGGAGGTCAGATAGGCGGTCCTCCATGTTAAATACTGGTATTCAGCTGCATCCGGTTAGACTGGAAGCCGACCCCAACATAGTTGGCAAAAGGCTAGGCTGATGATGAGATGATGATCTCTCTCTGCAGCAACTGACAGATTGCACTTAACCATCATCTGCCTAGACTTTTCCCAACCGTGTTGGGGTCGGTTTTTTTCTTTTGCTTCTATCACTTGTTGTGCACTATAATTCAGGTTTTATTTAATTCGTGTATCTTCATGAAAACTATCGTAGATCTGCCTACACTGAGGTCGAGATAAATAAACTGTCCCACAATTGCAATTACATTGCATGCTGCACCGGCTGACGTCATCACGTCAACGCCGGCTGTCGCTGAAAACCAGCGCTGGGCTCTGTCTCGCATATGGTTGCAGCATTATGCTGAGCGATGGCCGTTTTGTGTGGATGTGACGCATATTTTCCCCCAACTTGTTTCTTTTTTGTGTTTGTGTTCTTTTTTTGGCGTCATGTTTACCGCAAATAAACGTATTTTCTTTCTTTCTTTCTAATTGTCAAACTGGAAGTGCAAAGTAGAGACGGAAACATTGTCTTCTAAGCCAAAGCATATGCTAAGTAACATTTATCAGTCTCGTCCCTTAAGAACTATAGGTTCTCATGTAGTTCCACCGACAGCAATAGATTCATCTAGCAATCGCATTTCGTTGCATTCTTTTTCAATGACATCTGGCGTTTCGAAGTACTATTTGTGATACCGGTCATCAAAGGGATGATTGGTTTTCAACATTCGTAGTAGGTAGCTTTGGTTTATGATAGCGATTGTTTAGACGGTGTGGTGGCATTAGAGACAAACTTAGAAAACGTTCTAAGCACCCAAATTAAATTAATAACTTGCTACTGCTCATTACTTGCACCACCAAAAAAGAACTCTAAATTGTAGTACTCGCAGCGCTGGGATGGCTCATTTCGGATGGTTGTAGGAAAGATACTTTATCGTTGAAATGTAAATTATCTCGCTCTTATCTGTTTTATTAGCTGCGAACGACCACAGCGACGTCCTGCCGACTCCTGAGTCATATTTGTTTATCTTTGCTACTGTCGCAGTAGTGGTTGAGAAGATTTTGAAGAGGTTTTTTTAAACAAAAAGAATATCTTAGTTTTCCAAGGAACAAACCTAAAGGCATCGAGATTACTGCTGAGTCTGAGATACTAGTGCTATGCTAGATCTGGGAAAAAAGAAACAGCCGGATAATTACGTAACACACTTACAGTAGTAGCAATGGCTTTAGTTTTGACAGTGCAACAGCATTCATTACGTTATTTACGTTGTTGAGCAGACAAATTATTCGAACATATGAAGCAACGGATTAGCAATATGCTTCAAAATCAAACACAGGAGTGTTAATAGTTCAAGTTTTTGGCCTACACCAAGAACGACAGGACTCCCGTACCCAGCTATAAACTAACCATTGGTTGGTTCTGCTTCTAGTTTCCTCATCATTCTGCTTTACTTAGTTTGCTTTAGTGTACTGCATGCAATTATTGTGACTGACATATCTACAGCTATTAGTACACCCCCAAAAATGACATCAGTCTTTGCCATAATAATGGCACTTCAGGGCTCACAAGCATAATAGCTAATAGTAACACAATCCACTACCCCCACATTGAAGTGAAAACCATAAACAATCAACTTAATAAGCCATCCCCAACCAGACCAAGCGTATCAATCATCGTACATCACTTCCAGAGTCCGCAAACCGTCGGCTAATCTCCTCTCCTGCTCAGGGCCCATATATCAGAGCGGGACGACGTTTTTACGATCTCTTAATCAAGAAATATACGATTGCGCCCGATTAAGAGCGTTGGCTTAGCGTTGCTAATGCAGTATGCTGTGATGTATTGGTATGGCATATGATGGTGCTGGTTCTGGTTCATATTTTGTGGGGAATGAGTTTATTTTGAGTATAAATATGGCGAAATTTGTTTTAGTTCTTGAACGGTACACTGGAATGTCAGTAGGGTACAAACTACACGGTCGATTTTCATTTATCTACCTTTCACATTTCTTAGGTAACCAAGTCACAAATCAGACATTAATGGTACAGAAATAAATAACAACGTGGAGTGTCCTAAATATAATTATCTCATAAACTTTTAAAGGCATCGTGAAAAACTACTTTGTGCAAAGATTGAGAGCAAGGAAACTCTTATTTTCTCAGATCATGGCCATAACTATTTCTGACATTGTGTCAGGTTAGGATTGACTAAGAGATTTGAATCTAAGGTACAGTAAACGTTACCAAGACAGCACAAAGCTGAGCTGAGCATGTTATCCACATACTAATTTAGTAAGCCAGTTAGTACGATTGTCATGTCTTGACAGTGCAACCAGAAACCTCTTGTGCTATTTCTGACAGTTAAATTGAACATGGAGGCTAACCTCGGAGATGTGTCCTTGTCATGACAGACGATTGAATATGGTAGAAAACGAATAAAAGCCAAGTTTAAGTACTCTGCCAACTTTTATTTGCATTTTATTGACATGATTTTGATTTGAAAATCATATTCTAATGTTCAAAAAGAATTAACTGTCGAATATGATTCCACTAGGACCCCTACACTGAATAGTCGATTCAAATTGACATTTTGAAATGCTTCAAGACAGTGCTTTGTTGTTATTAAAAGTCAAGACACTGCAGCTTTCCATCGTCGAGTCTTTACGGTAAGTTAAGTGACCCAATCTTAGCGTGCTCTTGAAAATAATACAGCCTTCAAAGTTCTTGAAAGCCTCTTATCCTACAAGTACAGACACTAAAAACGTAACATATCTCCAACTAACACGTATTTGTCGTGAAGGTGATTCTGTAGTGACGGATGGCTGCCCCTCCCGACATATTTCAACCCCCTCGCGCCGCTCCGGTCCTTTCCACCGCTGTCGGGAAGATTTACGAGCCGTCTGACGGAAAAAATGTGGACTCTAAAGATTTCACTGGTTTTTATTCATGCCATATATTTTGAGAGAAATGACGCATTGTAAGCTCGATGACTCGGGATTTATTCGGACGATTTCCTGATAGTTTTTATTGGAGCGTTTGACTGAGTATTGTTTTACTGTTTGACTTGGTTTCTGAAAGGACTGACTGTATTTGTAAACAATAGTTTTCACGAACGACGATAAAATACATCCGATTTGGCCTGGGTCTACTACCAACCTCACTGAAAAAATCTTCCATGAACAGTAAGCTATCGTAGTTCATCTGTTTAAACAAGATTAACAGTTATGAGCTATAAAATAAAAGCCTTTAAACGTTTTTCATACTTTTCTTTTAGGTATTACAAGTGTTTGTGTTGCGAACCACGGGCAATGTAAATAAGAAAAAGTAATTAAATAAAAATACTTCTTTATTGCGTAAAACTTTTACGGTTTACTTTTTTATTATGACAAATAGCTACAATTTCCTCTTTAGATGTTTCAGGTGGTAGGTAATTTAAATGAACCGTTTTTATCTTGGATTTGGCTCCTGGCTTGAGTTTCAGTGTATTATAATGCAGTTAACTGAGCCAGAACGTTTGCAACATGAAATTAAAAACAAAATCTCTCTATTTTGTGGTTATTTAATGAAACTTTGCATATTTCCAGGACAGATCAATAGTCGACCAGTATGATAGAGTTGCGAGTTGCTTACGTCCAGTTGTGGTCAGAGCAGTCTATTAACCATCTCATATAGCGGCTGTCAGAAAATAACAAGTATAAATAAAAATAAGTTTTCAGTAGAAAAACAAGGGTGTACGCGATGTGTCAGCGGGCTGGCCGTATTTTATGAAGGAAGTTGTTCATCGCACTATAAATCACAGGGACGCCTCGGGAAAATGGGGCACAGGATCCGGGGACACCGGGAATGCAGGCGTACTTTTGTACCCGTTGTAGGTGGTTTTTGGTTCTCAGTTCAGTGGTAGCGGTGAACGGGTTAACCGACCGACGAATGTTATAGTGAAAGTCAACAAACTATAACCTATCAAATAAATAAATGGCTCGAGAAAAGCTGCTTACCATTCATAAAATTGCTTGTCGCTTGTGAAAAATTAGGTCGCAGACAAGAAGAAGGGTTGGAGAAAACCCCAATTTAAAAAAAATTACCTGCCTGGAAATAAACCCTCATACAACCCTCTTGAAGACATTCGACCAACAAACAAGGTTACAAAAACACAAATCAAAACAAGAAGAAAACCTTTCTAAATATTAAATCGCGTACATTATTAAGGGTGCTCGCACATTGTGCCGTATCGTCCGCCCGGGTGATATATCGTAGGGAGGGCCGCTAGGAATCACATGCTGACAAATTCATTCTCCTCTTGACACCTTGCTCTGTATATTTTCACCCCTACAAGTGGGGGGGATTGTCTTGCTAATCTCTGTAACAGCATGAATTTTTCATGCGTAATGTGCCTCTCAGCTTTTTGTGACGTAATTTTAGTTGGGCGTTCCTCTTTTGTTTTTTTTTTCTTGTCTTGTTGTGAAAGTATAGTATTGGGAGTTAAATTAGGTGTGAACTTGCTGTGGCATTTTTAAAATTAAATATGGTATTATTTGCGTATCGTCATGGGTTAAATATAAAAATCGCGAGGCAGTCAGGACGAAATTGAGAATCTGCTAATGACGAACAAGTGTGGTCATCAATACAATAATATTTCCGTATATGAGAAGATTTCGCAGTATGTCTACAACAAGCTGATACTACTTACATGTTATAAGGATAACAAATCTTCTTTAACTTTTCAAACAATCTTATTAGTTTTAAAATCGTCTGACCTCAAAGCTTCACAATCCTTAGGGAAATCAGAATCTTCGCATGTTTTCAGTAAACAATTAGCGGGATGATACTTCCTATCCAATAGAGTAGAGACTGGGAGGACGACTTTACAACGCCCTCGGGATGCGATGAGATCCGGCAGTCTATTCTATGCAGCATTAATTGTCTTACAGACATATGCTGGACATAGGCGTCCCCGTGCGCTGCGATGGCCGGTTATAGAAATGTCCCTAATGAAAATGTAGATAATATCATGTATCTAAGCTCATAAGTAGACCATTAAAAATACTAGTTTCAGCAGGTTTGTTTTCACCATAAAATGAAAAAATGAAAAAGTGTTCATTCACAGAAATAATGTTTACCAGATATACAGGAGCTAGACCACCACCTCTTAAAGCAGTGTTATTGTAATCTTACTTCAGTGTGGGAAAGAGATGGAGCTAGACGTCCTGTATAGCTCCATCTTTTTCTCACAGTGATGAAACATTAAAATAATACTGCTTTAAGAGGTGGTGGTTGGCCCCCAGGCTGAAAAAAATCAATGGGCCCTGAAGGGAAACCACTTTAAATCCTTAAGATAGATTATTTTACTTAAAGAAGACTTTCCTTGATTTTTAAAAAGAAACAAAACTGTATTCACAGATTTCTCGACAAGCTTACCTAAACCGGGAATTGAACCAGCTAAAAATTAAAAAAATAAACACTCGCTTTTTTATTTTACTCATCGATGGGATTATTATTGTTCAGGATAAAATCTCTCTAATAAAAATTTGGTTCTAGAAATAAAAAAAGATCATGAAATCTAACATTAATTTAATTTTATCATCGATTCTATTATGAAGGACACGTAAACATGAATGAAAATTATTACCTAGCAAGACACTGATACTTGAACTATTTAAAATTACAATTTTTGTACACTTTAATAATTTAACTAATAAGTTGTTCGAAATGAGACCCCTCGTTACGGATACACAAATTCAGTCTTTTTTGAAATTCACTTCGTGTAGCCTTCTGTTGCTGTGTTGTGCTCCTAATAACATTTTCTACATCAACCC
The DNA here is from genome assembly GCA_947568875.1 of Fissipunctia ypsillon. NCBI lineage: Eukaryota > Metazoa > Arthropoda > Insecta > Lepidoptera > Noctuidae > Fissipunctia > Fissipunctia ypsillon. The sequence goes on from OX387649.1 coordinate 23,553,172, forward strand.
TTAGCTCTTCTACAATCTCAAGACTTTTTGTAAATAACATTTTTTACATGGCTCCATAAAAAATAGTCCAGAGGCGTCAGGTCTGGGCTTCTTGCAGGCCATTTAATCGTCCCGTTTGTACTTACCCAAGCATTGAAGTTTCCATATATTTCAATGTGGGTGCACTAGGTACCTAATGTTTCTTGGAGAAATTTTATCTTTAACATTGACTGTATCGACTAATGAAATAAAATAGCGAGTGTTTATTTTTTTAATTTTTAGCTGGTTCAATTCCCGGTTTAGGTAAGCTTGTCGAGAAATCTGTGAATGCTGTTTTGTTTCTTAAACAAAAAAAAATGTTTACTTTAAGTAAAATAATCTATCTTAATAATTTAAAGTACCCTTCAAGGCCCATTGATTTTTCCGACCTTGTATATTATATTACCTCTGCCAAACTGTAAAGCAGGAAAAAAAGAAAAAAAAAAGGAATGCATATAGATGGTTTTTTACGGTTTTACTCACATGGTTGTATCGGGATTGCCTGACAGGTTTTGAATCAATTTTATAGGCTCAAACTTAGCCCATACTTACCTGTTACGACGCGACGTCCAGGTTGGAAACTTCTTGAGAAACTAAACACCACTATGTAGGTTACTTTACAGGTAAACTTTTTGATACCAAACTGACAAAGTTTCAGCACAATGAAAAAAAAAACTATAACAAAAAAAATAGGGCAGTATTTCAGCAACACAAGTTTCTTTATCATTCGTCCTCGGTCCCAGTCTTTATCATTCGTTCCCGGTCTTTATGATCGCATAAATTCACTTTTATCTTTATGAATATTCAGTCGGGCTGTTAACTGCGACGTTTCTTTGTTGTTTCTCTTTTATTTTATCTGAGGTATATGGTGTTGAAGATTTTTTGGGTAAGCAGGTTTAGAGCTGTCAGTGTATCTGATAGCAAAGCTCTTTTATCCACTAATACCTTTTCTGTTCCCGCTGCCACCAGCATTACTTTGCTGTATTCCGTTTGTGCTGTAGATGCCAGAATAATGGGTCTAATAGGTACCTACATGAAACTAAGATTAGTAATAATCGACAGGGTTCACCAAAAAGTCTCAAACTCAAAGCATTTATTTCAATTAAAACAATTACAGGCACTTTTGAATTGTCAAGGCATCACTCAGATAGTCAGAAAGTTGAAGCTAGTTGCCCATTCCAAAACGTAGATCCCTATGGAGAAGAACGGGCAAGAAACTCCAAGGACACTCGTTTAAATCAAGATACAAAATCCTGGGTACATTGTTCTTGTTGCTTCTACATATATGTGAGAACAATGTAAAAAAAAAATTAAAAACAATTCAAAATATAAGATTAAAAATAAGCCACAGTTAAGAGATGACCAGATTTGACTGACAGCGCCCGTTCACGAACATGAAGCGTGGATCAGCACCATCCAGATCAACCATTTTGTAGGGAACCGAATGATCCAACACACTCAAAAAACGAATCCAGGCCGATTTTAAACAAGATGCTAGGCTGTCTTATTACCTAGATAGATAGACAAATACCAACCTATGTGAGCCTCGCAATGTCCCACTAAACAAAAACTCGACAAGAAATTAATTAAATTCAACCTAAACGATGTAGCCTTAAAAAATACGACTCACCTATATCCAACTTCCAAACTTCGACCTAAAAAAAAACTGTTGACAAAAAATAACGCCAAAAATCACGTAAAGGAAAACTTTAGTGAGCATTAACAAGCCAAAGTCTATGTTGGAGTAATCCTCGTTCCACCCCGGGTGATGTATAGCCGACCCCTACCCTGCCCCTGCGACCCAACCCTATAACTCACCCTGAACAGTAACCTCTGCGAGTGTTTTATTACCTGATGAAATGGCCCGCCTCTGAGAGCTGTGGCCTTTGTGAATTGGACAGTTTTCGACTGGGCCTGTAGCTTTGATGGCCTGTAGAGATGTTGTAGTATTCCGGATTTCAAGTATGTGTTTTGACGAATTGAATTTGATGAGATGAGATTGGTTAAACATTTGTACGGCCTACATAACTATTTAATAACCGACTTTAAAAAAAAAGGAGGTTATCAATTCGACACGTATGTATGTAATATTATTGGAAGTGCAATATACAAGATGTGACATAAATAACGCACAACCTCTTAAGGTGTCATTGTACTCATCATTATGAACAACTTTTAGTATGGGACCAAACCTGAAATCGCGAAAAAAAATCAGCTATTCCCTACGTTTTGACGAGTTATGCTAACATAATTGTACGGAGCAGCAGGTTTGGTTTTCTATGACAATAATACTGGAATAAAACATCATTAAATAATATCCAAGCAGCATTTTATAATCATAAATTATTGTGCTTATACATGAGGATGATAACGCCTGTTAAAGTTCACATAGCAATATTTTAAGCGCCTACTAAAAAAGAAGAAGCAATAACTTGACGTTTATCGCGATGCTATCTCTTTTAAGGCGAGTATATTTTTATTATAATGCCTTGGACGTTTACACATAAATGTAGCGTTGTAAGACTTGGGGACTTAAAATTATTATTTTTAAAAGTGACAAGCATTTTATTTTCAGCATTTCTGTGAATTCCCCACCTTTTATCAATGAAACAACTATCTACTTATCTATTCCAAGTCAAGTCTTTCACAGTAATAATTAAAATGTTAATAAATAACGACAAATACACTGTAAAACACCATCACCTTTGATTATATCTAATTGAGACGTAATTACAAGAAAATTACTTTTGAGCTAGCGATACTTAGAAATTGTATGTTTCAAACTATCGGTCATAGGTATTGTTATGACAATTATGTTGATTTCTAAATCGAGACTTGGAATATTGATCTATTATACTAGGTAAGTATTCTTTGTTTTACGCAAAATGCATTGTAGGATAATAATGTAGTTACTTCTTTACTTAGCATTGTCTAAGTTTAGGAAGAGAGTGTTGAGATTACAATAGAAACATCAAAACTCATTCAAACAGTGCAGTAGGTACTTTTCTAATAAAAGAGAGGATTTGGGTTGTCTTGCGAAGAAAAACTTTGAAGTCTAGTTCGAGAAAGTATTTGTGTTAAGAGCCCTAAACATCCAAATGTTTAACTTTTGAATTGTCAAGAAGAGTAGACACCTAGGTAATTATTTCAACCAAAAGTGTGGATTCCTAAAGAAAAGAACCATGAAGACACCCCCTTAATAAGCCCCAATAAATTCTGAAGATATCAAAATCGTAAGACAAATCCTCCGATACCTTACCGCCTTTTTACCTAGCAGCTATAAAATCGATCGTACAATTTGTAGTGATAAGTCGACGGTAATTAGTGACAAAAGGAATTGCTTCGTTTCTATTCGACTAATAATGGTGGCTTTGACGAGCGTGTCATGCCGATAATTGAGTTTTAATGGTGAGGTGCGCTGACTGTAATTATAGTGCTCCTAATGATATGAACTGGGCTATAGATATGGTAATGTATTGGTATTATAGTACTCTTTCACACCACCTGCTCGACAATGTCAAATTAAATGTTGTGCAAAACCTAACCTAAAGTAAGTCATTAAAGCCCTGGTGTCTAGCCGGGCATTAATATTGTACTTGATTTCATTATGACCCGCAGGTCATTAATGTGATTTGAATATGGAACCTGAAGTAAAAATCACATGCAAACATTTACCATAGGTAGCAATAACTAAACTTACCCAACTACTACAACACAATTACCCACAATTTATTTTACAATGCATGTGCTCGAAAAGAGCGTTTTCCAAGCAGTCAAATTGTGCGGAAAGTGCCACTTTTTCACACTAGTGCTTTTTACTTTCTAGTTTTTTTTTTAATTTTTAACTCCGTCGTCAGCCCGGCGCAAAGAGTTTTTATTATTTGAGAAAAGTTTTACAAATTAGTCAAGTACAGATTATCATTCATATAAAACGTACAATAATACTTCATTAAAAGCGTTATTAATTACTCTAGTTTTAGGTTTTGATCAATAAATTATTAATTATTTAAAAAAAAAATATATATATTTCTCGGGACCCTAGGGTCCCGGACCTTTGGAAGGCATATGAGAGGTCGACGTCAACTCGCAGAGGCCCGTTAGACGCTTTCAATGGAAATGAGGCACCAACTGACGATTATTCCTGTGCTTACTATGCAAGTGCACCCAAGGACAACCCCCGGTTGGTGTAGGACTATTGCAGGATATGGAGACAAAAAAAAATATTGGGCTATGGGTTTGGATGGCTAAAGTGGACTGGTTATCTAAAACTATGGAAGGACTATGGCCCCTGCCTGACCAATGTTTGATAAATACAATACACGGATAACATGGCAGGGGGTGACTTGCACACTCAACAATGGGCCCCCGGAAACGGTCGCTAGCACATAGAGTCGTAGCGACAACCCCATCGCCGTATCTCTACGTTGACGTCGTGGTGGGGCTTGCGCGCTCCGAACTCTAGGTCTGTGCCGGTGGAGGTTACTTTGCCGGAACAGGTCAAGGGTGAGGAGCCAGACCAAGAGAGATACAGAAACCCGCAGGGCAGCATGTGGCGAGCTGCTGGGCAGTAGCGACCCCACGTACCCTATCTCCCGGGAGAAGTCATGTTCCTCACCTCTGGCTTGCCTTTATTGGCCGGCTGGAGTGAACACTGACGAGAACTAACCTCCCACCTCATTCTTGCCTTTAGAGATTCGCAAGAGCAAACGTGCTCGGAGGAAGGAAGTAGTCCAGTAAGATGCTGGTAGGGATCTTGACCGTACTTCCGGGATTGTCCTGATAGCCGTGGAATACCTCTCCACTCCTCTTAAGCACCTCAAGACATGTTGCCTTACATATTAAATTAATTATTATTGTAAATTATTTTAAATATTCATTAAATATATTTGGCTGAACGTATATTTTGCTCGTGCCTTTTTGCTATACGACGTGGCAGCTATTTGCACATGCGCAGTAGTAGTTATGCTGAGCGCGCATGTGTTTAAAATAAGCCCGCCATTTTAATAATTTCTTGCTTAGTTCGGAGTCGATCTGTGTAAATCTTAATATTTTTTTTTATTTTCAATGCATAGTAAAACGTATGAAACACGTGCATAAGATGGTTTCCGACTCGTTTTGACTTATACACTCGCCTGAAATCACCTACTTTCCGCACTTGTAGCATAAATAACTATTTTAGAGCAAATCTCAATGGTAAGCCGTCGGTTGAACGGTTGAGACATTAAAACAGAAGCATTGCCAACAATCTAATCCCAGAAAAGTCGAAGGAATCTTACATGAGAGCCTACAATGACTTTTACAAATGGAAAACTATAAAGGGCGTCAAGTCTGTATCTGAATCAATCTTTTAGTCTACTTCCAGTATTTAACATGTGCAAAGAAGCCAAGTAGCCTATGATGCATTCGATCGTTGACCTTATGGTCAATAATAAGCATCAAAAATAATATTCAAATACACCAAATTATCGGCATTTTTAAAAAGGAAATCGGAAGGACATCGTACTAAGAAATCAAAAGTTTTCACAGCTTAAAATTTGGAAACGTTTCTAAATGTAGTCCCTGACCATAACTTTCTTGTCACAAAAATAAGTAGGTACCTACCTAACTAATGACTGAATTTTTTGTAACTAAAATAGCAACATACTTACTTTACTAGCGACAAGCTCATGCGTCGATCGCTTCGCTAGGTTATGTGCATATTATTACAATTATATGTGTCAATCAAATATAAGAAAATGTATAACTTTTAATACGAATTAACATATAACTTACCGTCCTACTTACTAACTTATCTGCCTATTTTTGTTACAGGTGTCCTTGATTTTTGGAGTGAATGCAGCAGCGGAGGGCTACATTGGAAATTCTGTACAGAATAAGGTTAAAATAAGCTGCCGCATTGGTGACAACATCAAACTAAAATACCGTGGATAACTGATCCTTGGACACCTTTGTCCCCGCAACCAACCACATCAAAACAATATTCATCTAGCCCGTTTCACGGTCTAAAATGATCCTCAGCAGAACCAAGTTTCTGAAACTTTACTCAAATAAACTCTACCTAACTCTCTCTACCTCTTGTTTTTATTTTGTTTCTTTTTTAAATTACATTGCGTGCTGCACCGGCTGACGTCATCACGTCAACGCCGGCTGTCGCTGAAAACCAGCGCTGGGGCTGTCTCGCATAGGGTTGCAGCATTATGCTGAGCGATGGCCTTTTTGCGTGGATGTGACGCATATTTTCCCCCAACTTGTTTCTTCTTGTGTTTGTGTTCTTTTTTTTTGCGTCATGTTTACCGCAAATAAACGTATTTTCTTTTCTACCTTAACTTTAATAAATGTACCGAATTAAAACATAACTTTATCTTTCCACAACTGGTCTAATGTATCAAACATTACCATTAACTTTTAATTGTTTTAAATAGGTGGACTACCTGTAATTGTAATAAGTATTTTGATTCTAGTACTGGTCTAGTAGATGGTGTGAAAAGTAGAATATTCTCCTCGGGGATAAAGGTCGTCTTGGGCGAGCTTGAATCCCTCGCTGCACTTAGGATTCTTCAGAATTCTAAACTCCCTCGCTCCACTTGGGAGCTAACACTAGAATCCTTCGTTACGCTCGGGATCCAATACGACACCCGTGACATAAGACACTGCTTTATCCCCTTGGTGCATAATCTACTATCAACATCAGTAGTTATGTAACGATACAGTTTCTCATACCATTAAAATAAATATTTTGTGCTTTTGTGTTTTTACTTAACCTTCAGGTTAAGTAACCACTAGTTTCTTGCACCCGAAGTAAAAAATAGCATGACTTAAATTACCGTCGTGTTTTTTTCTTTACATAATTATATCCTGTGGTTACATATACTGAACGCTCTGTCCAAAAAATGAGCACATATTGTGGTGCAACCACAGAAATATGGTGCAACCATACTTTCTTTTTCAACGAATCGTAGTTTTTTCAAAAAGCGTCCTCCTCCGACCCGTTCCTCAAGAGTTGTGATTATGTCAATTTTACCGATTGTACGAGCATTAATTTGAGTAGTACATAAATAACCTGGGATTTGTGTATCTCAAGTTTTTACACTTGATGAAAAACAATTGGTTTTCAAGACCACACAGCAAGCAAGGAAAACAAAACACTTATAATGTTTTTAGGCCTCTAATATCGACCTCTTAAAGGAATAAAATAAACATAAAATAAATCGTACAAAAACGTCTCCCGTTGCGAAGGGAACTAGTGATGTAGAATAAACGATACGATGGATAATGGAACATAATGGTAAATCTTACTAATCCTAACCAGCTCAACATATATATTGAACTGTGAGTTAAAAGCTCCGTCCTGTCTGTTCATCAGCATCTCAGTACTGGATAGGGTTATTTTGTCGTCCCTCCTACGTGCCAAGGTCACAGGTCACCATATAGTCTTATTCATGAGTCCTTCCACTTTCCGAAATTGATGAACATATAGAGGTATGAGGAACAGGGTGTAAAGTTCACTCATCCTCCATAGAAAAGGGAGGATCCTCCGACCAGACGGGTGTTGTGCCTGGTGGGCTACTGCCCGACGGTTGATGTCGGGATGTTGTATATATGATAGTCGCGCGGTAAATTCTGATTGCGCGATGCTGGATTTTGCGTGACGTCAGTGTGACGCGTTCCATTGTGGCGATGTAGATATGCCTTCACAAACATTTCCGTATATTTCTTGTCTGGTGCAGTGGCTGCGTGTAATAATTATATGTACTAGGCTCATTGGGCTCTACATAACCTTCATTTCAATCTATCCGATTCTTATGGGTACTTTGTGGATACAAACAGTCTCTTATTCAGTCTCTGAGCATTAAATCTGCTGTGCATTAACCTGTTGTAGGTACTTGTTTGACCAACATTAAGTTTGATCAGCTTTCAGAAACCTGGGGTAACTTATAAGCTCTTTAGTCCGACGCTTATTTATTGAAATATAATATTAAAAGCAGACAAAGCCACAGGCTAAAGCCAGCAATAAATAATGGTAATTATATATAATTTATTGCTAATATATACCATCAGTCTGCTAGCCTGTCAGTAAAGATGGATGTGGTCTTGTGTGCTATATTACCATATAGTTTGTGGCACTTTGCATGCGAGCCTGCTCTTAATTGGTACTTGATGGTACTTTATTTGCAAGGCTATGTGATCGCATGTTTTTGTGGGGCAACGCACATAGAATCACGCTCTTTTGATGGCTTCTGATGTAGTGGAACTGAATTCCAAAGTGCTGATTAGAAACTTTTTGGTATTAGAAAATCGTTTTGATTTTTATTCATGTCGTAATGAACAAGCTTGGCAGACTGATTGATGTGCAATATGATATTGTTTTTGTGACCAGTTCCTGTAATTTACTGACTATTGTTGGTTTATGTGACGACTGGTTTGTCTAACGAATCGGTTAGTTAAAAGCGTTTACTGCATTTTCATTACAGTAGAACCTACAAGGCAAGAGTTTCCTTTTGTGCATAGCTCCTGCTAAAGCAAGCGGGGCAAATCAATGCAAGTAGGAACTTGCTTGCTAAGCGTTGTTGATTCCAGTGTATCGGAGAAACGAACATCTGTATACCGTAAGGACTATTCTTGCTTGCTGCGCTCGGCCGCTGTAGTAACGCTTGCTAACAGATGTGGCCATCGTGTGCACGGGATTTTTTTTCACGGTGTATAGATGTTCGTTTCTCCCACATAGGTCTTACGTGCAAAAGGTACTCACGATGTTTTTCTTCACCGTGGTTCAATGATTTAAATGCAAGGACAAAAGTGATTTTTACTTATCACTTCTACATTAGACTACATTCAACTAGAATAGAATAGAATACTCCTTATTATGCGTGCGATGCGATATAGCGAGTTCATTTATTTAATAAAAAAAATACCATTGACTGCAAATACCCTTACGCCTCGTTGCCTTTCACAAATAAATGAACTCTTTGTCAGAAATCAATTTCACGCATCAGCTATCAGATGGTACAGTAGATAACTAATTAGATTAGCACATTATTTCAGTACTGAACGATCACAATGTCGTGATGCGAGAAATTATAAATTGTGTGGGGTTCCCAAATAAGCGGGCAGTGTGGCGTAGCGTAGCGACAAGCGTAGCGCTACGCGGTTTGCTACGCGGTTTGCTACGAAATAAACCTACGTGTTTGTTATTTTTCAGGCAGGATTTTTTACGATAAGTAATTTAATTTACAGTTAATGGTTTAGTATTTTCAGATAGGTTTTTAAAAATAGTGTGTTTGACGTATGTAAGTTCGTACAGAAATCAAACACTAGTCAATTCTGTAGAGGGAATATTATGCAACTTTTAAACAACCTAATCTTTTTTTTTCACCTAACCTCACGTGTAGACAACGCATTTCGTCTGTCATGGATTTTGCTAAACCACAGTTGAGGCGGCATCGTTGAAATGTCAACCGTCCACCACATCTTTCTTCCACTTAATCCTTATCCTGGGATTATACCACTTTGAATACCGCAATCCGTTTCCTACTTACCATAGTCTAAGTTGGCTTACCGTATTTACTACTTATTTACTTTCAGTAACAAAAAAGTTTGCTTCTGTCGCCTATGTTCACCACTAATTCTATGGCCTCCTAATCCCTCTATTGTCAGCCCAGCAGTTAGTAAGTGGAAACCTTGTATTATTTATTGTGTGTAGTGTGATAACATCTCGGTGCTTCAAACACGTTTGTGTGAAAGGGCTGGAAATGTCGTATTACTCGTTGTTTGCAGTATTTGGGGTTGGGGCAGCCCTCAGCCCTAAATACTTGGTAATAGGTCGGTGTGGTTGGTGACATACCGACAGAATACGTACGTCAAATGGGTAGGTGCTTGTGTTAATTTCTTTATTGCAGCCATATATATCAATCTGCCTAGCCTTTTCCCAACTATGTTGGGGTCAGCTTCCAGTCAAACTGGATGCAGCTGAATACCAGTATTTTACATGGAGCGACTGCCTATCTAACCTCCACAACCCAGTAACTGGGTAATACGATACCCCTTGGTAAGACTGGTTGTCAGACTTTCGGGCTTCTGACGAGCCGTAACGACTATCAAAGATCCACGAATGACAGCCGGGACCAACGGCTTAACGTGCTTTCCAAGGCACGGAGGGGTCTCGGTATATAAAGATGGTCACCCATCCACGAACCACCCCGGCAAGCGTAGCTTAACCTGATGGATCGACCCATGCGGCATGTAGATGTACCTACAAAAACAATACCGAACAGTCTTCTCGTAGGTACCTTAATGAAAATCCAGAATATACCGAAAGTTGCCTCGATTGCAACATAACCAATTCTCCTATTTTCTTAATTATCTCAGAATAATAATTTAGTTCCTATTACAGTAACCTTTCTAAATCTTTCAAATTCAAATATTTTATCTGTAGAACATAGGTAAACAAAAAGGTACATATGTCAATATTAATAAAAATGAACGCTATGTCTTGCCGTTAACGGCGCACAAATAATTATAATTCCTAATTTATTAATACATAGAACAAAACATTCATCATCATAATTATTGTATTTGCCATCATGGGTAAACGATAGAATATTTTCCCTTATAATAAAGTTCTCCATATTTTACCATCACATATACATATATGCAAATACTATCAATAATGTAAACTAAATTCAATAACGATTATAATTCAAAAGCAATAAAAATTAAATTAAAATAATAATATATAACTAACAATTAAATTCAAAATAATCAATTTTAATTAAGTTCAAGATAATAAATAACAATGATCTTTACAATTTTATCAAAATGAAAGCCTAGAAACCTCTTGAAGTAAAAGGGTTCGTAGATGTAAGGGGCCCATAAGGACTGCATGTACTTAGAGGTAACATTAAATACTCGACAATCTGAGAGCTGCACGAGTCCTGGAGTAATGAGGGGTTCAAGTTGTACGCATTTGTTTCCCCCATGCTATATCTACCGTTTAAAAACACAATTTCTTCAAGGTATTACGAATTACACAATTATAAAAGATTGACGTGTAATCAGTAACCAGAATAAGAACAACGTAGGTAATGATAACATCAACCAGAATCAAATAAACCATTATTGCACAACCGGTTTTTTCTTTCAACAAAAATTGAGTCCAACAACTCTGTATAAATACAACACCCTCTTTTCAAAAAGGATTAGGGCTGTCTCACAATGCCATGTATTGTCAAAGAAATCTTTTCGCCGTTGACGAGTGATAATTACGCGGCTGAATGCCGCTTGACAGCTCACTGACGTGTACGAGACTGTTATTGTTACCGAGTTGACAACCTTGATTTCGGTCCCCCAAAATATACAACATAAACCTTAAGAAGAACTTAATATGGTTGAAAATCCAATGAATAATGTTTGAGTGATTGTAAAGCTAGGGTTGTACGTTACAAAACACGCTTGTTTGGTTATCGGTTCCGATCTCAACCCGCAACTGATGTAATCGCACTAATTTATAAATGTGATATTTTTTTTATTGACGCGTTTTTGCTTTTATGCTGTTTAAGGTTATGTTGTTATTAGGATTGTACAGGAGCGATGCAAAGCTATATGATGCTATAGATAATAATAGTTAAGGCAATCTAATTATTGGTTACTTCAGCCAAATCTATTAGGTGTCAACAAAAATTCAAGGTACTGAAGTTTATTCCAGGCACGTATTGAAATAAACCTCAGTACCTTGAATTTTTCCGTGCCGGGGCGTAACTTCGCTGCCGCGACAAATCGCGGCACGGCAGACAGAGCTCCAGCAGGATCTCATGGCGGCATGGAGAGTGCGATTGTCGCAACCCAGCGCTGGGCACGCCACAATTGCGGCGATAAGTCCCCTCTTTGAGGAGTGCCTGGAGAGGCGCTACGGCGTCCTCACCTTCCGCCTGACGCAGGTCCTCACTGGACACGGGTGCTTCGGGAGGTACCTGTTCCGGATAAGGCGGGACGAAACGCCCGGGTGTCACTACTGTGTGGATCGCCCGGAGGACACGGTGGAGCATACGGTGGAGGTCTGCCCGGCTTGGGCGGAACACCGCCGTGTCCTCGCGGAAGCGATCGGTGGCGGCGATCTGTCGCGTCCGGCCCTGGTCCAGGCCATGGTACGGAGCGAGAGTACATGGGAAGCCATTACCTCCTTCTGCGAATCGCGAAGGTGGAGGCGGAACGCGTGAAAGAGAGGCAAGCTTTGCGCCCTCACGCCCCTAGTCGCCGCAGGAGACGCCCTGGGCGTCGGGAATTAATGGCAGCCGATTCCCGGCCACCGTAGGCGCGGGCTTGCGGACGGCGAGCAATGGGTAGCTCGCCGTCCGGTAATGACAAGGCCCGAGTCGACGGCGCGTTGTGTTCCACGCGCGCCTCAAAGAGATGTCAGCACCATTGAAGGGGTCCACTAGGGCCGATGCCAGCCAGGGTTGCGGGATGTTCGAAAGAGTTACTGTGGCCCCGGCACAGGCAACTGAAGGAACACGGGTGGGTTTTAGTCAGTAAAAGTCTGACACGCCCTCCCGCTCCACCCAGAGCGGGAGAAGTCATTTGATGATTTCCCATCCACAACAAAAATAATAAAAAAAAAGGCACGTATTGAAATCTTGGATACTGCAACGAAGTATGTTATACGTACTTATACATATGTTTTCTCGCTACCGTCTTTTATTTTAAACACATATATTCAGAATTCTTAGGCATCATTTTATAGCTTGTCGTCGCCTCTCTTTTGTTAAGCACAATACAAAAGATTGCATGTCACAAAATATGGTATTAAAAGGCGCAATGAAGGGAATATAAATGTTGTAATTAATAAAGGAACATAACTCACGAACGTTCACTAAACTATGTGTATATACTTTGCTAATGAGTAAACAAAGCTTTTATTAAAAACTCAAGGACATAATTCTTTATTTATTTATAACAGGAATATACACAAATCTTAAATACAATTTACAATCATTAACTAACTTATATTGACATAATTTGAATAATTGTTTTAATGTGTAGAAAAATATATATTATTGGCAGAAAGAAAGCTTTTATTTTTGATAATTATAAACTTCAATATTATAGAAAAATATTTACTTACTTTTTCAGGTGAATGATCATCATTCTATGATTTGAATTCCTATCTATTATGCAGGAACCCAAAAGATTATTGGAACTGTCTAATACAAATCACGATCACGCCAAATCACAGATTATTTGCATCTTCGCATTTCTATTAACTCGAATATAATTCACGACAATCTGCTGTACATTTCTGTTAAAAAATCACAAAATCATCATTGTACAAGTACATAAACGCCAAAAACCAGAAAAAATCATCCCTATTATGCCAGAGGCTTATTAGAAGCAGGAAAATCCTATTTGTAAACACGTAATCTGAGCATATCGGCTCAAATGACCATCACTGCCTGTCCACGGGCTTATGATAGACCAACTTACACCGACGACCCGAACGTCCCAAAAGAATTGTCATGTTCTACTGCTGACTGGTAATAAGGTTGACTTTCTTGTGGCAAGGGGTTTCGCAAGTGAAATGTAAGTTGGTTTTTGAGGAATAAATGCCATGTCAAGTACTCTGTGACGAGTGACAAAAGAAGAGTCGTATGACGTCACATTGTATTGATAGGGGGTGGGCACATAATAGAGTGTTTAGTAGCCAATATGGAGTACTTATAATTGTATCCAGTGTTGGAAAATATGACCTTCTGGGTACCTACTTTTTCAGTATTGTTTGTGTACGCGATGCGATTGCTGTGTTGGAATATTAATATGTATAAAATCTATGCAGCTTTTTCCAATGGACTGGTTCTACTAAAGAAAAAACGAAATGAAAATATCTATCTGTATATCACTGATTGAGGGACTCGTGGCTAAATAATAACAGCTACACGGGTCGATCTTCAAAGTTAACCATCGCTGCTGAGGCGAGTCCGTGGATGGGTGAATATCTATTACATATCGAGACATGTCATCTCCGTGCCTCGGAAAGCACGTTAAGCAGTCGGCCCCGCTGTCATACGTAGATCTTTGACAGTCGTTAGACGTTACGGGTAGTCAGAAGCCCGAAAGTCTGACAACCCGTCTTACCAATGGGTATCGTGTTACCCAGTAACTGGGTTGAGGAGGTCAGGTAAGGCAGTCACTCCATGTAAAATACTGGTATTCAGCTGCATCCGGTTAGACTGGAAGCCGACCCCAACATAGTTTGGAAAGGGCTAGACAGATGACTCATGACATCACTGATCTTGAATAAATACTTTTCCTTCCACCTTTGTACTTGAAGCATGTGAGTCGTACTTTAATATGAACCGGTTAACAGCTATGATTGACTAGTTAGGTTAATTCCAATTGCACTTCCTATAATTTTATACCTTAATATTCTCCGAAACATAAAATATGATAGATATAATTTATCAAATAGTTTCTTCGTAAAACCCATTTTCATATCATCATGAGACCCTTAATTTAAATAACATAGCTTTTAGGGGCTCTTGTCAAATTATACAATTGTCTGGTGTAGTTTTAACATGAAAAAGGTAGCCTTAATCATATTTATTTTAGTCACGCAATGTGTAAATCAACAGAAATGAATGACCTTCTTTCAGCACTTTAGAACCAAATTTTTTATTTGGATTAACTTAATGTTTTTGCCCTTTTACGCCCTGGGTGATTAAATTGTATGTCTTTATTCAAGTAATTTGCTTTTTGATGACTTTAGATTACTAATGTCGTCATAAATACTTGTAAAACATTGTAATTTATTAAAGATACAATGTTTTACATGTATTTTTTGGTTGGTTCATTATTCTAAAGTCCTCTTACTCTCTCGTTTCGTCTGTGTTTGATAGGATCATGATCATTAGTAACACTCCACACTTTCGCTTTGCGAAATTTAACTCTGTTTTGTACCCTTTTCGCCATTTAAAATACCAATCGTGTTTAATAACATTCCTTAGTTAATAACCTTGGTGCTTTGAAAGAAGTTTGGTTACTTTTCATGTCGTGTCACGTGTACCGCTGGTCTGTAATAAATAAGTTAGATCCATTTATGATCAAACTGTTATAATGTCACAATCATCAATTTCACTAGATTGTCTCGTTTAGCGCAACTATCATGCATTTCACTTTATTTGATGAGAATTTATCAAAGTACCCAATGCAGTATTATATGATATATAAATACTCTCATGTACCATCGACAAAAGCCAGGCCTTGTCAATTTTGAAACAATTTTGCTTGCAAATGTTTTGTACTGTTCCGACTTTTAATTGTTAGACGAGAACAAAGGACCATAAAGGTCGGGTTTCTTCAATGAATCAGTGTATACAAAAAGCAACTTTAAGGTGTAAAGGCGTCCGCTTTGTTAATAGCATCTACAGCCAAGTAAGACGTTAATTGTGGGCACACAAGATACAAGCAAAACCTTTGTTAACATACTCGACGTCTTTAACATTTTTTTTCGTATTTTACTTTTTCGTTAGGTCAGTGGTTCCCAAACTTATTTTGTCTACTGCCCACTTTGAGAATAAATTATTTTCTAGCGCCCGCATTTTTTCACCTACTTAAAAACCACTACCTAGATGAAATTACAAATCGCCCCCTAAGCCTCTACACAACGCCCCCATTTTTTTTCTGGGTCTCTTACTGCCCCCCTTTAGGCCAGCAGCGCCCATAAGGGGGCGTTATCGCCAGTGGCGTGCACAGAGATTTCAGACAGGGTATGCACAAGAAAAAAAAAACTTACCACTTTCAGCTTGTTATACCTACCTTAAGTGGGTTCCCAAATTCCTATCATATTTATTTAGCCAACAAATCTACAAGTTCCAGAAAATTGCCTTTATTAAACGACAAGCTGGATTCGTCATGAACACTGAATGCTAATTCTTGTTTACCTACCTAGAAAACAAACTACATCAATCAACCGTTTGAAAATGTTCCTATTTCTTTCAACTTTCGCGTTGTGCCTTTCAATATCTAACTTTAACTGGCTATTCAAACTAGTCTCTATTCTTCCTTTACTAAAAGTTTGGAACTTTAAGCAGGATTCTAGATGTTTTTCAGAAGAATCATGCTTAGCAGCCACTTTGTGAAAATTATTTAAATCTGAGTACCCGCTATAGGTCCAAACATTCTTTTTATCTTGATTAGTAAACAAAATGCAAGGGAAACAATACAATGTGTTTGTGTGTACACAACCAGTTAGCCAGTAATAGTTATCATAAAGTTCTTTGAGTTAAATCCAACCCGGGTGCACACTTTCCCTTTGCAATCAATCTAACTTTTTCCTGAAAAGATAACGACGAAACCGCGGCGGATTTTAATTTATATAAACACACTTCGCCAGCACAGGTCTCACATGTATAATTTTCCATGTTTTACAATAAACTTGCTAAATAATTACTCGACAGTTGCGTTAAGAAAAACAATATGGCGAAAAAACTTTGCAATTTATTACATTACGATTACGAACTAATACGAAAGAATGAATTAGTTGATAGTCGGTCATTTGGTCAATCCGACTAAAAAACGTCGACCCTCTGCAATGAACAATTAAGCGGTGCTTTTACGGCTTCTCAATTTAGACGGGTTGCAATGTAAGCTATGCTTCTAAAACTCCAACACGCACACACATTTTCACGCACACAGTCACACTTTTGCTGTGTACTACACGAGATGCGTTGTATGAAGAATAAGCAAGACGTAGTAATGCTTTTGCCCACGGGAGCGCTGACTGCGCGGTGCGCGCGGCGGTGGATGTTCGCCGCTCCAACGAGTTAGTTCCAAAAAAAGTAATAGATGTCGCGTAAACTAAATTACCATAATTTTTTTGAATTATAGTTATTTATCATTTAGAGGGGCATGTATGTGTAGGACTACAGGGTATGCAGAGCTTATTTGCATGTATGGAGTGCACGCCACTGGTTATCGCCCACTTTGGGAAAGGCTGCGTTAGGTCAAGTCGTACTGAAAAGTCTAGAATAAAGTCTAGAAGAAAAAGCTAGTCCAGCATTGTTGATTACGAAAGTAACTGCACAGGATGCACTTATGTCATCCATCACAATTTAAACAATTTTATTTTTTAACTAGATGCCAATGAAAGCTACTACATTACCACGCACAATGGACTGAAGGACTAGTGCGGAAACCAAATCTCTAACGTAGACATAGCTATATTAACCTCCACCGCTCCCCACCGGAACACAGCCCCATTCCCAAACCGACATTGTCCAAATATCGGCTTCCATTCCCTTTGTTCGGCCATCGCAACACTCACAATTCTTTTGAGGATGTCTGTTATTGGCAGCATTATACTCATTTGTAATACTACTCGCGTGTTTGAGGGCGTTACTCAGTATTTTATTATTACTGTTGAATTGAATGGAAATGTGAGTTGACTGAAGTGGGTCTGATGTGAGGTTAAATTGGCTTTGTGAGATTAGAGCAGCTGTTGTATGTGATGACAAAGGAATTATTGAGTGACGACTGCATTGTAGGTGAAATGTTCTATTTTCGGACGATAAACAACTAAAGTGCATCAATCTTCAATGACGGAAATATATTTCGGTACACACTCAAAAAGGCTGGATACATGTACCATGGGAGAAACGAAAATCTATACACCGTAAGGACTATTCTTGCTAGCAGCGCTCGGCCGCTATAGTAACGTTTGCTAACAGATGTGGTCATCGTGTGCACGGGATTTGGTTTTCAAATTGGTCAGATGTAAGTTTCCTCGATAGTACGTGTTTCATCCAAACACGTACTATCGAGGAAATAATGTTCCAAGACGCATTACCAACAAAAACATACTTGTAGCTGTTGTTAAAGGGCAGAACTAATGGGCACAGGATATTAATGCCTTTAGCAAAAGCAGTTTGCGATTGGAAAGAAAAGGAAAAGAAAGAAAATACGTTTATTTGCGGTAAATATGACGCAAAGAAAGAACACAAACACAAAAAAGAAACAAGTTGGGGAAAATATGCGTCACATTCACGCAAAACGGCCATCGCTCACCATAATGCTGCGACCGTATGCGAGACAGCATCAGGGGGCCAACCACCACCTCTTAAAGTAGTATTATCTTAATGTTACTTCACCGTGAAAACGAGATGAAGCTATACAGGACGTCTAGCTCCATATCTTTCCCACACTCAAGTAAGATTACAATAAAACTGCTTTAAGAGGTGGTGGTCTAGCTCCAGCGCTTGGATTCAGTGACAGTCGGCGTTGACGTGATGACGTCGGCCGGTGCAGCATGCAATGAAATATAAATAAAATAAACACACGATACTTAATTCTAAATGTTTTTATAAATACAATATTTAAAATGGCAACATTACGTTGCATCGGCACCGACTCACACGCTGCTGGATGTGTTATTTGTGTGTGTCATTGAAGAGTTTGACAATTGTTTGAATGAAAAATAATTTTTGTAACTCTTGATTATACACCATGATTATACGTAAAATAAAACGTACAATATAACTTTATAGACAACACATTAAAAAATAACAACCCTATATTTACCCGACGTCAATCAAATAACTATTATTCAATACTCAAATTATTTCCGTTATAAATTCTAATAACACAAAACCAGACAGAAACCTCAATGATGAATAGTTACGGCCTCTGATTGGCCTCAATCACTCAAAACACAAGAAAAAACATAAAGGAATCGATCAAAAATTATTATAACGAGCCGTTTTATCGTTCTAGGCACAAATTAGGAGCATAACCAACGTTTAGCGGTTACTGCCATGTTATTTAGAGACCCATTTTAATTACGTTTAATGTATACCGTTTAGAAATAACTACGGGTAGTTGGACGACGAGGAAAAAGAAGGAAATTATAGGTTGTATATAGATTAGAGTGAAATGTTACGTGGCGCCGATTTTGATGGATAGGTGGCTAAAAAACTTGGTATGGTTAGTGTTTTTTGCATGTTCTAACAATTATTTAGCGATTGCATAAAAAAGCTTCTGTTTTTGGCACTAATTTGATTTCAAGATCATTCCGTTCTGACTTACTTAACCTTGCCTTTTTTATCTACTTTATACAAGGTGGAACAGGATGATTGACATTCTTTTAAACCACGTAAAGAGAATCATGTTCTTTACCCGTATACAAAAAATCAATCATATCTAATGAATACTTTAGCCATAAGAAATTATTTTTCAATTTCTTATTTTTCATCATGATGTAGATCTGAGTCCGTAATAATAATAGGTAAACATTGTAAGGTCAAGAACCTGTGCAAAACATATGATTCTATTCTTTGCGTTCGTATTGTTCTCCGACTAAAGTGCCTGCGCCTAACTACCTGTGCCCCGCACCGCCGCCGCCAAGCTCCGCACCGCACCGTTGGTCAGTGACTTTTCGTAGATAAAGCGTGTTTACTTTTTATGCAGTTGATTCTGCTATTTATTTTGTTTGAAAACTGCAATTTTGCAAATTTTCCATGACTAATCTTCCTGTCTTTGATGTTTCGATGGATTAGTACTATGCTCGTTTTCATTTAACGTCGTACATCCAGATCCACGTTGTATTTTGTTGTGCCTATACTTTGTTCACAGACAAGGCTGAGGCTGCCAAACGTTACATTGAAACCACAGATGTCACCGCTTGAATTTTATATTTAGTTTCGATTCAAGTCTTCCTTTCTTTCCTTTGCGTATCTTTCATTACCCTCGGCTGATCTGTTTTTTCTTCTCCCAGTTTCCAGTACTTTAATTCAAAGCAAAAACATCAGAGATTCCTCTCTCAATTACGTTCTAGGTTCTTCTTATTTGACCCTGCCTAGCGATCAAAAAACCACTTATTATTTCGTATAACGAGCCTGTAAGTAAATGCATTTCGTTCCTCTTTGTGTTATCACATGCTTCATAATAATATATCCACCTCCACCGTCGCCAGTTTACAGGATTGCACCTAATTTGCAATGAAAACCAATCGATGTAGTGCTGGGGGCAATTCTTTGCAAGTCAAATAGGACGGTGGTTAGAGGCGGCTCCGCCGAGTGATTTTATGCTAATATCTCACGTTTATTATGCAAAACTGGGATGCTGCAGGGATGTGTGTTGAAGTGGGTTGATATCGACAAGTTTTTGAATCATAATGTTTCACTTGATGTGACTTATAGCTGTACAAAACACTGCAGTCATCCGCCTGCTAGTCGTTAATTGTGATTATGGCAATTACCTTTGATCATTTATTTTAGTCGACATTAAGACTATCTCCTTGTCAGTCCGCAAACGCTTAGGGGTTTTTGGGATTAATCCAAATTCTATTGTTTTTTTTCAATCGATCATCATTTCCAACTTTGGGCTGCTTTAATTAATATCATATTCTTCTTTTATTAACAAAACCTTTCGTCGACCGACCTTAGCACGGCAGTTACGCTTTCCATCAACCCTGTTTTATTTTTCAACTCTTTGTTTCGGTACATTTTTGTGCTTACCTACTGTTTGGGCCCAGTAGGTAGACCACGTTTATTGCGGAGTCAGAGGCAAGTGTTTCATTCTAGTTGACATTTTTACCGAATATATCGATACCTGATCACACTGACCCATCCCTAAAGCATTCGCAGGCCGGTGTACGGTCGCCAATTTGCGTTTTAATTAAGTGTTCACATAACAGCTATGTTTTTGTTACAAATTGTTTTCTCTACCGAATCTGCGGTTTGTGTTCAGCGTAATGGATAATGGATATACTTGTTTATAGAGTTTATCTTCCCATAGCTGTTATTTTAATTAATGCGGGTCATACCTTTTTTAGTGGTTGTATGTCGTCGGAAGTCATAAAGTCTCTAAAGAACGTCAGGGAATAGGTTATCTTATAAAAGAGAGAGAGAGAAGAGAAGAGAATAATGTTTATTTGGACACAGTTCATGAAACACAAAATACAAATAACAAAATAAAAAAGTAAAAAAAGAAATAGAACGTCAGTATTGTAGAACATTGGGCAGTCGATCTGAATAAAATACCTCCTTATGTCCATCATCATATAATTGGTGGAAACAAACTGCAATATAGTGGAACGGCAAAATTTTTGCTGGATTCCTATTGACAAAATCACCGGGTGGCCTTGTACAGAACAGGGGAATGAAATGTAACCCGGTCATATGTCTCAAGGAAGCAAATTCTTTCTCTGCCTTCACCTTCGCATCATATTTTCGTCTGGTTACAGTTCCGAAAAGTCCTTGAATTTGAACGTAGTTAAATGTTTATATTTAAAAGAACCACCAAACTGCGATAATGACCAATTTGTGTTGAATACTCGATATTTACCTTTACATTTTAGTGCACCGAATCGTGTTCAATGTTATTGATTATCTGTTTTGTTACAAGGGTAAGGTTAAAGAGTGGATATTTACATTTACTTAGATATTTTCCATTATATGCGTCTTTTTACACCCTGTAATCTGTCTTAGTATACGTTTTATGTTTGTGGTGAATAGACTAGTGTTAAATGTAAGGTGACTAACAATTACATATACTTAGTTTACGTGTTTATAGTAACTTCACAAATAGGATGTGATACTAGAGTTTGCCATTGGAGTCCTGTCTAGTTCATTTCCAAAATAAGTAAGAAAGTAGATTTAATTCGCGGCTTTGAGCTCACAAAGTAGTCCTGTAACAGCCATTGAACTGGTTAATAGCTTTCATATTAACAATCAAACGATTAAAAGTAGATATTATGTGCAAAAAACACGCAAGTAAGGATAATTATCATAACAGCGGCTGTTATAATGTTTCTTCCCCCTAATGGTCGTTGTAAGGATTGTAAAGGCTGGAAGGCATCTCTAATCCTTGATAGAATAACGCTCAATGGGGAATGAAAGTTATAGCCCACATCAATATTATTATTTTACTAGCTGTTGCCCGATGTTACATTTCTACTTTTATACCTGTAATCCTTATGGAGTACATAATAAAGCGTATTCTACCTTGCCCGCAGCTTCTCCCGCGTGTATGTCAATGAGATAATAGGTAACCTCGTTCCTCACCCATTCGAAGTTAGAACGTCTATCCAAATTAAAACCAATTAAATTTATAAACATTAATAGTCATATTGATACAGATTATAGTCCCTAGCAAAATGATACAAAAATACATTTAATGTCGACATTTTAAGTAAGAATATAAAAAAATAACGAAAATTATAACAAGTCAAAGAAGAATGGATACAAATATTTAAGTATTATGTTTAAGATTTTTGTCATTACAAAATTCATCAATAGGCTTTCTTGATTAACAAAGCCCTGAGTTTATTTATAAACATGTTCACATTCTGAATATTCTTTAACTCTGCTGGTAATTTGTTAAACAGATTGACAGATTGCACGCGTGACGAGTGTTTGACAATATTAAGCTTTGCCTGCAAAAAAGTAGGAAGATCTTGTCTGCGAGTATCTAGTCTATTTTTTCTTTCATCGTCTGTTCCATACTCATTTAAGTTTTTGTTTAAATGAGTAAGGAGAACTAAAACATAAATACATGGTACCGTTAAAATTCTAGCTTAATAAAATACTCCTTACATGATTCTGACCGGTTTAAACGAAGCATGGTTCTTAATGCTCGCTTTTGTATAGTAAAGGCTGCCTTAATATTATATTTACAGCTGTTTCCCCAAAATTTAATGCTATATCTAAGTTTGGATTCAACTAGAGCGAAATAGACAGTACGAAGTTGGGCAATAGACAAAATATCCCTCAGAGATCTTATAGCATAACATGCACTACTTATTGTATTCGTTATTGAATTTAGTTCTGGCTTCCAGTTTAGTAAAGAGTCAAATTTTACCCCTAAAAATTTTAAACTTTCTGCTATATACATTTTGCTGCCCAAGAATTCTACGTCTATTGTAGTTTTGTTCCTAACTGTAGATCTAAATATCATACATTTTGTCTTACTTACATTTAATTTAAGATTATTCATAGAAAACCAGCTTTTACAAGCAGCTATTAATAAATTTTAATTTACATTTTAAGGTCTCCATGTTGTCAGCAGCTATAATAGCACACGTATCGTCAGCAATTATTATCAAGTCAACATCTGGTAAAATATTTCTAATGTATTCAGTTAGATCGTTAAGAAAAATTATAAAGAAAATGGGACCCAACACCGAACCCTGAGGAACACCTCTAGTTACAGTAAATAGTTTAAATACATTTCATAGGTTTTTTTTTGCGTGGAACCCTATTTGTTTTTCTAAAATAAAATGAGCCTAAGTTACTCCTTATAACATCAGCTATCTGCCAGTGAAAGTCCCGTCAAAATCGGTAAAGCCGTTTTGGAGATTAGCTGGAAAAGAGACAGATACGAATAAAAAAAAACTTGTTACAAGTACGGTATATACTTTCATATGCATTAAGTAAAAAGCTGTTATTTTGACATTACAATAGGACACTTCAATTTTATTTATTTGTATTCCTAGATATAGATAAGTTGGTACATACCTAAACCTATTGTTTGTTATCTCAGAACTCCGTCATTTAGAGTTCCAGTAATTTCAAAAATATTTGAGAAATATTTATACCAGGTAATATATACTTATGTTGAAAAAAATCACATATTAAGTGAGGAACAGAAGGGATTTAGACAACACAAGACAATCAACATGGCCATTTACGATTTTCTATACAATATCACTAAAAACGTAGATAAACGGACGCCTGTTTGTGGCATATTTTGCGATATGACGCAGGCTTTCGATTATGTACATTATCCTACTCTTTTGAGCAAACTTGAAGCATACGGCATTAGAGGCAACATATTAAAGCTAATTCAATCCTATATAACTAAAAGAAAACAGATTACAGAAATTAGAAAAAATAATTTGACAAATAAACGCGAAGAAATCTATCGATCATCAGAACGTGAAGTCACATTTGGTGTACCGCAGGGCAGCGTATTGGGCCCTCTTTTATTTATTTTGTACATAAATGATCTGCCTAAATCCATACAACGTCCACTAACACTATTTGCTGACGATAGTACTGTGACTATACCCTGTAAAAACCTAGAAACATATGAAGACGATATTAATCAAACTTTAGCTTCAGTCGTAAAATGGTTAGAAGATAACAATTTAAATATTAACTTTAACAAAACTAAAATAGTTTATTTTAATCAACGAAACCCTTTGAAAAATCAATTTAATATACACCATAATAACAACATTATCCAAGAAGTTGATAGTACAAAATTCTTAGGACTCCAAATAGACAAACAGTTAAACTGGAAAACGCATCTAGATATTTTAAATAAGAAAATAAGTAAATCAGCATATGCTTTAAAATCTCTATCACCGATAATATCTACAGACGCACTCCTCACTGCCTATTATGGTATATTATAATCCCATTTACGGTATGGTCTAATATTTTGGGGTAACTCTACTGAGAAAGAAACAGTATTTAAATCCCAAAAAAGATGCATACGGTCCATGTTTAAATTAAAATCTACCGATAGTTGTGCACCGTACTTCAAACAGTTTAAAATATTAACGTTACCTAGTCTTTATATTCTTGAGGTAGCTTTATTTGTAAAAACGAATCCAAGTCGTTTTACGCGTCTCGCCGACATAGTTCCTCGAAATAGGCGCGATGATAGTAAATTATGTCAGCAGACGGCAAATACAGCCCTCATGCGCAAAAGTGTCCTCTGCATGGCCACATTTATTTACAATAAGTTACCTAAATCTTGGAAGGCATTAACTTTACCATTGTTTAAAAAAAATTAAGTTCCTTTTTAGTTAATAAAGCCTACTACAATATTTCTGAGTTTATTGCAGAAAAAGAAAATGCATTTGTTTGATTATTTTTAAAATCATGTTCAATTGAATTATAATGTTGAATTGAATTATTAAGTAGTCATTTCGTCTGTTGCTGGTCTCGTACCTTTCGCATGCCTAAGTGTAAAATGTGGCTGAACCTATAAATGTATTCGTCATCATGTACTGTACCCATATTTGCGAAATAAATTATCTTATCTTATCTTAGAAACCGATTTGAAAAAAAAATATCTGAAAGGATTTTCCCCATATTTTGCTCAACTTCTGATGAGTGGTTTTTAACTTCAACAATACGTACCTATTTCAAAAGAAAATACAAAACCAAAGACACTGACTTCCGAAATTAAAGTTATTTTTCACTTTGTAGTGTTTTTTTTTTTGTAAAAAAGTTTTAACTAAAGCTAATTAAATAAAACATCAAAATACTAACAAGCCTAAAAACCATCTCTAAATGATCACACAACCATACACCCATTTCCCGGAGTAGCCTGGCACGATTCCAGGGTCCTTATAACCGTGGCTACCAGGTCCTGTTGCAGCAACACTTTAGCGGCCATAAGTTACAAGGTAACGACAAAAAGCTGGGCCATTTAACGTGATATACCGTTGCGGGCGGCTTTCATAAAAGTTAAGGCTCCGTTGATACATTGCTGTCTGTAGATTAAAGAAGGAGCAGATGAGTTGTGTAAATTGTCATTTGTGTTGTTACGTTTTTCTTGGTTGGATAGGTCATTTCCTTCATCTTTGGCCATGGTCTGGAACTTTTGACGTTCAAAGTGCCTTTGATGCGCCTCTTTGAAATAAACGATTTGACTTTGACTTGGTTTACCGTTTCGTTTTGTACGGGAATAATGTTGTAAAAAGTTTTGTGGCTTTATAAACAAAAAAAAAAAAACAATTGACTTCCAAAAAAGAACACTACCTACAAAGTGAAAAATAACTTTAATTTCGGAAGTCGGGGGCAAATTTTTTTTTACAAAAAATAAAACCGACTTCCAATATAAACATTACAAAGCGAAAAAAAACTTTATTGCGGAAATCGGTGTCTTTGGTTTTGTGTTTTCGTTTTTTGCCATTTTATTTTATTTTTTTGGAAAAAAGTTTTTATTTTTCACTTTTTAGCTGTGGTAACTCTCCTCTGTGGCAATTCTGTAATTACATAGCAATGTAATTACAGTATCAGGGAGTTTTATAACTTAGTACATCATCCACATAAGTGGGAAAAATACGTGTTATTGAAGCTAACTCAAAAACCACCCGAGCAAAATTAATAACTTTTACATGGGACCAACTTCAAAGTATACCCTCCCGAATAAAATAAGAATCGTTCAAATCGGACTATTCTGTAAAAAGTCATGCGTAAAAGTTATACATAAAAAAATATATACTGGATGATTTTTTTTACCGTCTCAAAATTTTTACAGGATGTTCTTCCCATGAACATGAACAACTTTCACTATGGGACCAACTATGAGATCACGAAAAAAAATCTGCTGTTTCATACATTTTGGTCAAGTAGGTTTAAACCTTTCTATTAAACAGCAGATTTTTTTTTCGTGATTTCAGAGTTGGTCCCATAGTGAAAGTTGTTCATATCCATGGGTAGAACAGCCTGTAAACATTTCGAGACTGTAAAAAAAATCATCCAGTATATACGCCGCGACTTGAGAACCTCGGATATTTTCGTCAGTTAAAAATATCATTATAATCTCGTTGATCACTTAGCCTGGAAGACACTTGCTTTTATGTAGTAGCACAAAATCACGCTTATTTCACGTTGTCGCTACCTTAGTAGCACACAATTAGCATGTATATCCGAAAAGAGTATGGTTATTCTGTACACCCGGAGAGCATCCTATAATAAACATGATACTTAGTAGCAAACAAGCATGCTATTTAATAGCATGTAACACACATCTTAAAGTAATGTTTTTGATAAATATTGGGGCATATCCTCTTGTTTTCTTAATCTGTGGCTTACTTTATTGTGGTGCTGCGGTTATGCTTCGGTTTTTGAGCGTAATATTTTAGGCTGTGGACTAGTTCTGACACACTTGTTATTACTTTATTCTCATTCCATTATTTTCGTACCGTGTCTTTCATTGAACGTAGTTGCACTAGTATTGCTACTGTGTTACATACTGCCTTATCTTAAAATATGTCCATTAATAATGGGCTTCAGAATTTTCCTTGCAGTATTGTTAAATGGTTGGCATTCAATTTAGTTTATTTTAGTAGTAGATAAATTAGATGGTATAAATTCATGGTCAAAAAGTAAAACCTTGACTGGCTTCTTTGAAGTCAAACATACATGTCATTTATTGAAGAAGAGAACGATCCTATTACATAAATGATTTACATAGATGTTCTCACTTATTCCAGTAGAGAATGGTCCTAACATGGTTCCTTTCGGCTATACTGTTCTAAACATAAAACATTACTAGTGCCTGTATTTTTTCACAAATTTTTTCCGATGTCACTTACTAAGGAAAGCATTACGGTGTTATTAGGACGTTCTATGATAGATGACCTAAATTATAAAACCACTGAACACCCAAACCTTGCTCAATACTTCGTAGATATATGCCAGCGGCCTTGAGTGCATAGCTTGCGTGTTCTGTGCAGAGCTCACGCAACGCGACGTATGTCCACCCAGTAATAGGAGTCGCCCATCAATGAGCGCCATCCCAAATTAGACGCATTATTTACTAATTACACATAAACCAAAACGGTAACCAACCAATATCACGTATACTAAAAGATAAATAATTAAATTATCTTTAAAATGGTGAAAGTTTCATGAAAATACGCTTGATAGTTTTTTCGTGATTCTCAGTTTTTTATCCGCGTTAGACATAACTTTACAAATTAATTGCACTATGTAATATGTATAAACATAAAATATTCACATATTAAGTTATTAAGAAAATGCTCTAATTTAATATATAATTTTTCCAAATCATTAACATTACTTGTTTAGACGTGATCGTCAGTTTAAAATCATTCAAGGTCGGTTATCGTTGCCCCAAAAATCTTGTAAAGCACCTTCCTCACTAAGCTTCACGATATCATTAGTAATAAAACATCTGAATCACAGTTGGGCGACTATTTTTATGAAATCTGTCGCCTCGGCTCGTAACTCACGTTAAATGGAGCAGTCTTTGGCGATATTACTGAGTTACGGCCGCCGAATAAACTCGATGAATGTGGCTGAATTTATTTTATGATTTTTTTTGGGAATTTACGAGTTTTTGGGATTCAAGAAGGGAAGTAGCAAAGTCTTGGTTTAATTAATTTAAGACAAAGACAAGATCCATACTTGTTTCATTGACGTGATTAAATATATGTGTGGACTTGTAATTAGCTAAATAGTTACCTAAATAAGTCCTCCTAAAAAGAAAGAAAGAAAGAAATAAATTACTATTGCTTTATCTGACCTTTGGCTTCTAATATTTGAGTAAGTAGATTCACACATGTTTGTACATGTGTAATCTGCTCCTATAATATTGTAGTAGCGTTTATAGAGGCAGACCTCACATGCACAAATTATTGTGAAAAGAATGAATTACCTGTGATCAGCATACCGCTGTACACGATACTCTCCCAAATCATCACAAAAAAAATTAATAAATTACGTACTTGAAGTAAATTCAACATTGGCGTCGTCTAACGTTTCCAAGAAACGGTCACATAAGGATGTTTACGGTAATCAATGCGTTTGACAACCATAATATGACAGTGTTATGATATCACTGTGTCCAGTCCTGTCCATCCGTCCAGCTAGTAGGTACTTACTTGGTCTATAATTTAGGAACTACATATAATCATATAAAGGAGCAACCAAATGAGTACTTACTGGCAGGATATCGCTGCATTGAAGACGTATTTACCAAGAGTAGGTACCTACAGTTAGCTCCTTAAGGGCTTGTACACGATGATGCGCGGGCGCGGTGTTTCGTTTTGGCTTCACAATGCACGCAAAAACTCGAATGTGGCACGCCTGCAAATATCACATTGTTGAGTTGAGTTGCAAGATGCTTCAAAGGTGGTTGGAACAGACTGGACGCAGCCTTTTGTCTGTCGCGCTGGGGGTTTACTCCGAAGCATAAATACTAAGTGTCGGCCGAATGTTCGGCTGTTTCCTACTACACTTTATTATATTTCGTTCGATCGGTTCGGATCCGACCGAACTTCTATTCTGTTCTATTTCTTATCATGGCAAACAAATCCTATGTTGACAACCGAAATTCGTTTTGACGATTGTTCAACGAACTTCATTTTGACGTTTGCTCGGATCCGAACCGACCGAACGAAATAGAAAAAAGTGTATTAGGAAACATCCAAATGTTCGGCCGATACTTCGGATTTATGCTTCGGTGAAGACCCCCAGACTAGAGTCGATCGCGACACAAATTACTTTTTGACCTTTTGACAAATCGAAACTACCTCACCAATTTTCAAAGACCAAACTAAGAAACTAAGCCGCTAAGACAGCCTGCTGCGCTCGCTACCACGCTTGTATACCAACAAGCACTAAATTTACGTTTTCAAGGCGTTCCTACTCACAAACCGTGACGTAATATGGTATCCCTTACATTTTCCTTTCAATCAAACTTACATGAATGTATTATTATGGCAGACAAGTAGCATGTGTTTATCACGTCATCGAAAGACAGGCGCTTCCGTCTATTGGTCGTATGTTTGTAATAATGGTCGGTATTCCTGTCAGCAATTAGCAGGATTTTATTAATTTTAAACCTACTATTACCTACTTTCCAACAAAGACGTGTGGTTGGTCATTTAAGTCCTTTTCTTTGTGTGTGTAATTAGAGGCAGGTTTAAAAGAATGGGCGGTAGACTTTGTGTACTACATAATTACAATCCATTGAAATAACCTTTTTTTTTCATCAAGCGTAAGCTGCAGTATACATGTCGCAGCCAACTATAGGCCGACCGCATAACTGAGACGTTGCCTGAGGTAGCAGCGCGGTGAGGGAGGGGTGTGGTGACGTGATGCGAGAGCTCAGTGATTCGTCAACTTGTGACAACTATCACCCCTCCCTCACCGCGCTGCTACCTCAGGCAACGTCTCAGTCATGCGGTCAGCCTATAGCTTAATTAGCCGTTTCGTTAACCACCTAGCCTTTGGAATTAGTGCTCGCCGGCTGCTGCCGCGGCACTGCTCGATTAGCTCGCTCGGCTCGCGCTTGGTTGGTCACAGTTCCAACCTAACCTGTTCCATTTGGCCGGGGTGTCCTGGCTTAGTTCCGCGACCAATTCGCCTCGCGCGTGGTTGGTCACAGTTCCAACCTAACCTATAATTGAATATCATTCAGGCCACTAGCTGAACGGCACCGTTTAGTTAAAAGGCTAAGCTGTTAACTAAACGGCTAATTAAACCTGCGACATAACACACTCAAGGGCTTCTTATTCATTCATAATCATGATTTTCGAGGTTTGAAGAGATTATAATAGTTGGTGAGCTTCTTGTAAAACTCAGATAAGAATTTCAGAAAAAAGAAACAGACTTATGAGGCACTTTCTTACTTGAATAAAAAGTTAGCAACGTTAAGGAAATCTCTTAGAGTGTAACATAACATCACGCCTTGTTTCCTCGAAGGGTTTGGCAGAGGTGTACCTATAGTAGATACACCCACATTTCGCCAGTTATGTTTAGTTCCCATGTAATAGGGGGCGAGCCTATAGTCTTCAACTGGGCACAAATCCAGATTCCGGGCTGCTACTGAGAAATTCCAGACAAAAAAACCCAATATCACTTTGCCCGACCCGGGAATCGAACCCAGGACCTCATGCTCAGCAGTAGCGCTCGCGACCACTAGACCAACGAGGCTCTTAGAGTGTAATGTAACTATATTCCAGTAGCCTCAGCCTGCCAAATTCTTACAACGGTCTATGACATTTATGACTACAGGCAGAATTAGTTTGTCACAAAACGAGCTTGCTCTGTTTATCCTCTCTTATTTCCTCCACGTACATTAATGTCATGCGCAATCGAACTCGAACAATAAAAAAACAGTTTCACAACGATTTCCTCTCATAAATCACTGAATATTTTTATCAATATTTTCTATGCAATAAATCAAATGTTTTATCATCGACTCTTATGACATGGAGTGTGAACGTACTATCATTGCGCTATGATTTATGGTGTTGGGCAGCATAATAAAGTATTTTTTGTGGCCCTTATCTGTTTATTACTAAATTATTTATGTCGTGGAAATATAAAAATGGGTATTGAGTTCCGATAAGGATTGTTTTGTAATATGTTTTTGGGACGAAAGGAAACTATTAATTTGATAAGGTGTATATTTTTATATGCCGACTTTTTAATGTCTTTTCACACCGCCTGTTCGACAGTGCCAAATTATATGTCATGCAAACCTAACCTTTAGTAAGCCATTAAAGCCCTGGGGTCCAGGCATTCATATTGTACTGGATTTCATAATGGTCATTAATGTGATTTAAATTTGAAACTTTTTTTTTTTTTGAATGAGAAATGATCAAATGACTTCTCCCGCTCTGGGCGGAGCAGGAGGGCATGTCAGACTTTTATTGACTATAACACACCCGTGTTCCTTCAGTTGCCTGTGCCGGGGCCACGGTAACTCTTTCGAACATCCCGCAACCCTAGCTGGCATCGGCCCTAGCGGACCCCGTCAATAGTGCTGACGCCTCTAAAGGCGTGCGTGGAATACAACGCGCCGTCGACTCGGCCTGGTCCTTACCGGACGGCGAGCTACCCATTGCTCGCCGTTCGCAAGCCCGTGCCTACGGTGGCCGGGAATCGGCTGCCAATTCCCGACGCCCAGGGCGTCTCCTGCGGCGACTAGAGGCGTGAGGGCGCAAAGCTTGCGAGCATTACTGCCTCACAGAAGGAGGTGACGGCTTCCCATTTACTCTCGCTCCGTACCATGGCCTGGACTAAGGCCTGCCGCGAGAGATCGCCGCTGCCCAACGCTTCCACGAGGACACGGCGGTGTTCCGCCCAAGCCGGGCAGACCTCCACCGTGTCCTCCGGGCGATCCACGCAGTGGTGACACCCGGGCGTTTCCTCCCGCCTTATCCGGACAGGTATTACCTCCTGACGCTGAATTTGTAACCTGAAGTAAAAATCGCATACAAACATGTACCATAGTACATACTAATTCCATGCTACCATTCAGACTTACATTCAAAATAAATTGTTCGAAAATCGAAATAGCCACCACGACACAAAAAGATATCATCATCTGTCTAGCCTTTTCCCAACTATATTGGGGTCGGCTTCCAGTCAAACCGGATGCAGCTGAATACCAGTATTTTACATGGAGCGACTGTCTATCTGACCTCCACAATCCACAACCCAGTTACTGGGTAATAATACGATACCCCTTGGTAAGACTGGTTGTCAGACTTTCGGGCTTCTGACGATCCGTAACGACTGTCACAGCATAAACGAGTGACAGCCAGGACCAACGGCTTAATGTGCTTTCCGAGGCACGGAGGGGTCTTGATATGTAAAGATTGTCACCCATCAACGGACCAACCGCGGCAAGCGCAGCTTAACCTGATCGATCAACCCGTGCGGCTGTTATTACTTAGCCACAAGCCACACAAAAAAGATAATATGAATTAAAAATAAAAATAAAACCCCGAGACACATCTGTCTATAACCTATTCATTGAGACCATTTCCAATGAGCCCTGCAAATTCCAAGTAATGCTGCAGCATCAGTTCAAGGTTGTTATTCTAATATCATTGAAGTAACAGTATACCAAATTTCGACTCGATCAGATCTGTGGAAGATACTCACATCCATTTATCTACTAGAAAAGAGCTGATAATCTTCAAACGGCTATTTAGATTTTCTTGAATCAAGGCTAAGAACACTCTCGATCATGTCACCTTTTAGACAAAACAAAAAAAACACGTACATCGGTTCAGTCGTTTGAGAGCTACGATGCCACAGACAGATACACAGATACAAATGTTAAACCCCCCCCCACCACCACCCCACCACCACCACCAAACCACCCCGCTGTTTCTGTCGGGGGTTAATAAAGGAAACATAGAACACAAATGAAAAAGGCGCGAATACTGCAAATCGCTTTGCTGCTAAACAACAAATTAAACTACAAATTCTCACGAAAATGTCGAATGACGATAGTGATTTGACTCCAGAGTACATTAAATCCGAAGCCATTGGCATTGCCATTAATCTACCAGTAGAAAAGTCCAAAGAATCGTACATGAAAGCCTACGACAATTTTTACAAATGGAAAACTATACATAAAAGGCGTCAAATCTGTATCCGAATCTGTGTTTTTAGTCTACTTCCAGCATTTATCATGTACAAAGAAGCCAAGTAGTCTATAGTTCATCTACTCGATGCTCAGGTCAACAATAAGCATCAAACATAATATTTAAATAAATACATAGATATACAAAATTATTGGCATTTTTATAAAGGAAATCGGATGGACATTGTATTAAGAAATCAAAAGTTTTCACAGCTTTAAATGTGGAAACGTTTCTAAACGAAGCCCCTGACCACAGCTTTCTTACCACAAAAGTAAATACCTAACTAATGATTGACTTTTTACTAAATTAGTTATATATTTACTTACGAGTATACTTACTATACTAGCGATCCACTCATGCATCGATCGCATGCGTGCGATCTACCGATCGATGTGATGTTTTGATATGTTAAAACGCCAGCTTAAATTAACCCTATCGTTTAAACGTCAACATTTAATGATATGTCAGTCAACGTTTGGCCATATCATCATTAATGTAGGGAATCTGTCGTAGTCCGAATGTAGAAATGGATATATCGTGATCGAAAGTCGGGCGGATTGACGAAAGCAACCTATCTATCGATATTCCCAGCTGACCACTGAGCATATCGTAAAGTACTAGCATTTCACGCCGCTAGTGGCACCCCGACCAAATGAAAAGAACTGTGACCAACCGCGCGTGAGCCGAGCGAGCGAAGCGAGCGGTACCGCGGCAGCGGCTGGCGAGTGCTACACCCAAGTTGGTCGCAGTTTCTTGGCTATTTAGTATTTTTGGGACCCTAAAATAAGAATTAGTTGAGTAGGAATAGATGCACAACAAAAACAAAGCGACATCAACGCCTCTACCGGTGGATAATCTAACTATTTTACGATACGATCACTAATGTTTGGCCACATAATGAAAAGTAGTCGTGCGTTTAACTGGTCGTATCATCAAACGTTGAGTATTCAATGATCTGGCCAGACCACATCATGATGTGGCTAGCGGTCTATGTTCTATTTCATGAAATACAACCATTTCATAAAATGGTCGAACACTTCATGAAATAATCAATTATAAGATCTGGTCGCGATGTATATTATTACAATAACTTATATTGTGTCAATCAAGTAATAATTTTTAATAACCCAAAGTTTTACCCTAGCCCCTGGAGCCTCATGTTTCATGGGCTACAGAGACCATTGCATATTAAGGAGTAGACCGGGCCGCGCGATAATGGTAGGGAAGATGTGAAAATCTTATGTACAAAAGAAGCCTTTCATTTACAACAAAATTTTCACCAAATCCTCACCTTTTGCTTATTCTTTCACATCGACAATGATTGATTCACCCATTACTCTCCTCACTTCAAAACTCAACAATTGGACGCAACAGCTGGTTTTTCACGCTAAAAAATAACTGTTAAAAATAACTGGTATTATTAATAACGTTTGAAAAAAAAAAACTGCTGTTATTAATCACGTTGTATTTGCATTAAGAGACGGCCCTTGTTAATTTGTTGGAGAGATGAAAAGTTAAGCTATTAGAGTGGATGCCTCTCTGGAGTTTTTCTTAGATGTTCTTAATCTTAGAGCGTAACAAATAGCGCCCTTTAAGAATAAATTTTGGATTAATAACGTTAATGCTCTGCAGTTTGGTAATGAGAAGTGTAGGTTTGATTCTAGCGGTTTAAGTGTAGAACTATCAAATTATTTCGTCATTTCTGGTGTCTCAAAAAATTAAATAAATAAAATTATTATAGTGTTCAACTGCAATCGTTTTTCATGTCTTTCTTGTTTTATCCATAATACTGTATTGGCAAATAAGCTCTTTTGCAATCTTAAAAGAGTTAAGGCCATTAATAATCCTTGTATTCGCAATGTAAAAGATTCATAATCTCCACAACTCAAGTGAAGATCCTCGTAAAAAAATGAATTTCAAACCCGTACACTACAGTTACTCACGATCATAACGTAACGCAACGTTTTGAAGCATCGTTATTTTAATTAGCCTTTGAAGTTACAGATGGTCGTTAGTTATTCCTTTACATCTCCGAGTATTTTAATTTTGATTTGTTTTTGTTCATAATTTGTTGAGACGGCAAATTAATAATGTCTGTCTTTTGTTTTTGAGAGCTATGTTTTGTTTCGTTGATAAATGTGGGTTGTCGATTGATTTTTGTTGGGTTTTTTCTTTAATATTTATTAAGTTAGTGTAACTTTTATTGATGTCGTGGGTATAAATTGTTTTCATCGTTGCGTTAGGTTTATTTTATTTTTAGTCGTTGGTTTTCAAGATTTTGTTCACAGGCACAATTGAGACTATTTTATCAATGTCAGGTCATAAAATAATTCTCAGACAATCAGTTTCACTATACACTCTTCATAAAATAAATCACACACACAGACACAAAATGTCTCCAATACAAGATATTTACGGACACATCACTATCGGCACTGACACCTTGAGAGACCGTTTAGTTTAGCAGTTATACCGCATAAATATTAACGTTATTGTAGCGACTGTTAGAATTAACGGTTATTGTGCATGATAGACGCGGCCACTGATAACTTGGGCTAGGAGTGTTAAGAAATGGATGTGGTATTTTAAGTATACGAGGAGATGTCGAAAAATTAAAGTTTTACAACATAGTAACTCATCTTTGATACAAAGAAAATCTTTCTACTAAACATCCACTAAGTTACCCATAGATACATAATCAGCCTATAACGTTCTCATTGCTGGGACACAGGACTCTGTGAGAGGGAGCGGGCCATAATCCACCACGCGGGCCCTGTGCAGGTTGGGGGCGTCAAATGTCTTCGAAGTTTTGATTCTAGGATGCTTTGATGCTTCCCCACGATGTTTTCCTTCACCGTTTTGAGAGCAATAGTGATGAAATAAATAACACAAAGTGATGTGCCTGCTTGGGTTCGAACCCACGATCTACAACACGTAAGTCGGAGCCGTTACCACTGGGCCACCACGACTCTCTCAGTTACTTACATAACCTGAAAATCTTAATACCAAATTATACTATTTACGATGGAGCACAGTGCGGGTGACATTAGACGAACTGTTACTTTTTTCACTCGTTGAACGTTACCGCGATTTACAATCATGACAGAATATTTATTTTAGCTGCATCCTAAATATTACAGTCGTGAAAAACGAAATCAGTAATGACAGTAGTAAATTAAATAAATTTATCCTCTCTGTCACCGGCACCATGCTACAACGCAAATAGTCTATACTATGTCTATGGTGAAGTATCTATGTACTTCACCTATTACGTCTCTGAGATTTAGGGCATGACGACGTCATTGTCAAGTCGTAAGTATTTCGAAGTGGGCCTGAAACATTTACAAACATTTCCTTCTATATCGGAAAGAAAGAAAGAAGAAAGAAAAACTCAAAACTATTTATTATTTGCACGATATATGTATTTCTTTTTTTTGATTGATTGACTTACTTATTTTATTATATTAAATAATCGTTATATCAATTACAATTATATGTTAAAAAACTTGAAATATCTTTTTCCACTAACTAACGAACTAACTAACTATACAAATAAATATACAAAATAAAAGGAAACTTAGGCGTCGAAGTACTCGTCCGCATCGCTGTCATACGGAAACGTGCCCAGAAGACTGGCAGCATTGCCACGTTGAATGGCAATGCTAACTCTTTGGCCAAAGAACGAGCCAGCCCTCTGGTCACGTGAAGTGTCGACCAGTCGGCGAGAAATTTCCTTAAAAAGGAGACGCGCACTCGGGCCCCATGACCCGAGCGTTTCGACCCCAATTGGCTCAAAACTGTAGTTACCGTTACTGTGGTTACAGTATTTGCACCGAAAGAAAAATAGGTTTATTATACAAAAAGATAAGAGTAATCAGAAAAATAAAACAAAATAGATCCACATTATAATCACGAGCTCAAAACAGAAATAGTCGGCAGCTGCACGGCTTCCACTTAGCATAATGCTGTGCTATGGGGGACCCACAGCACAGCGCTGATTTTCAGTAGTCACCTGAAATTACCAATTTATTAATCTAGTTAACATTATCTACGTGAAAGATTTCCGAAGCATACGGTGCATTGGTTAATGTGGAAAAGTCAAAGTAACTGTTATTTCGATTAAGAGAAGTTATGTAGTTCCAGGTGCTGTTTTTTATCACACGAGAAAAGAACGATAATAAGAAAAGTTATCAATTTTTAAGCTAAGCTTTCACCGCATCTACACAATTCCCCACAATTTTCCAACTTAATGTTGTAGGAAGATTTCAGAGTATTGTCTCGGATGCGCAGGAGTTACGACCAATCACGACAGCGATATTAAAGTGAAATGACTTTGTTTACATTACAACACTAATGGTTATGACTACTAGTATAGCGTTAGGTTTTCGTGATTGAGATTGGTGTAATTTAACTATTAGGAAATAGGTACTGATAAAGGGCGCGTTCGAACATTTTGACAATTTTGAGACATGCGATGAGGTGACACATTTTGAGACATGCGATGAGGTGACACATTTTGAAACATGCGATGAGGTGACACATTTTGAGACATGCGATGAGGTGACACATTTTGAGACATGCGATGAGGTGACACATTTTGTGACATACGATGAGGTGACACATTTTGAGACATGCGATGAGGTGACACATTTTGAGACATGCGATGAGGTGACACATTTTGAGACATGCGATGAGGTGACACACTTTGAGACATGCGATGAGGTGACACATTTTGTGACATGCGATGAGGTGACACATTTTGAGACATGCAATGAGGTGACACATTTTGAGACATGCGATGAGATAACAAATTTTGTGACATGCGATGAGGTGACACATTTTGAGACCTGCGATGAGATGACACATTTTGAGACATGCGATGAGGTGACAGATTTTGAGACATGCGATGAGGTGATACATTTTGAGACATGCGATGAAATGACACATTTTGAGACATGCGATGAGGTGACACATTTTGAGACATGCGCTGAGGTGATACATTTGAGACATGCGATGAGGTGACACATTTTGAGACCTGCGATGAGATGACACATGTTGAGACATGCGATGAGGAGACACATTTTGAGACCTGCGATGAGATGACACATGTTGAGACATGCGATGAGGAGACACATTTTGAGACCAGCGATGAGATGACACATGTTGAGACATGCGATGAGATAACACATTTTGAGACATGCGATGAGGTGACATATTTTCGCTCATTTTGAGTCAATAGTTGACGTTGAGTGACTGCGGACTGAAGGCCAATTCCCGTATTTAAACTCTCCCTTTTTTGGGTAGTCGGGTAAAAACGTTTAAAGCCTAGTCGCAATCTTATGATAAAGCGACAATCAATGTAAAAAAGTTGTGAGGTAATTTTGACGGATCGAGACTGAGATTAGAATGATAATGTTCTTAAAAATACGGGAATTGCCCCTCAGGTTGCACCCTCAGACTGTATTTAAGGTGTAAAATATTCGTCTTGTAAATGGTTGAAAACTGATTGACAACCAACAAACTGGGTTTCAGCGTTTGACAAGGAATCCGATTCCAAACATCACAATTTTACAAAAAAAAAAGTTAATGGACAGCACACATTACCAATCATCTTTTAATTTCCACAACACATCAATCATCGCCACACATTAACCAACAGTAACACATACCGGAAAGAAAAACAAATCAAAATGGCGGAGGTGAAGGAAATGTCTTCGTCCGTTAATTAGTGTACGTTTTAAAATCTTTATCTTTCATCTCACGGGATTGTATACATTACTTCTTGAGTCTTCCTGTTTGAATTTTGGATAAAGGTTTACGTACATTGAATTGTAAATTATAACTTGCTTATGTACGGCAGAGGTAGGTTATAGGTACGCTTGCCATAATATTTTAGAGTGAAGTCCGGACGGGCCAGCGAAGTCAGAATAATTTTTTTTTCGTATTTTAATTCAAACGTCGGTTGTAGAAATTGTGAAAACTGGCAGTAAATAACTACTGCAGATGTAGAGACTTGTACAGGAGAGGAGAGAGTCTCCAGTCTCAGAGAAATTAAGATGAATATTAGTAATTAAAAAACTCAAAATGGTGTAATGTATTCGATTTGTGCGAGCAAATATTAAAAGTCCGGATGTAATTACGAGTCCGGACGAACGTCCGAACATGGTTGCCAAATCCGGACAATCCGGACTAAATCTGGACGTATGGCAAGCCCAGTTATAGGTAGCTTTATGACCTGGGTTTTGAACTGGATATTATTTTGAGGGTGGCCTCACATGCAACTCATAAGACGAGGAGGTTCCTTGACTTGGTCTACTTGGATTGTAATTTCCGTACTAATCTAATCAAGATTTGTCAAGTTTTGTATCTTAAACTTAGCTCAAGTGGGTCATTCAACCTTCAAGCTACCATGGCTATGATATCAAAGTGTCATAATAATATTATTATGACATTTATTAATATTAAACCTAGGTAGATACGTGTAAAAACCAGCCTACAAAACAGACAAACGGCAAAAAAAAAGAAAATGGGTAAACTCGAAAAGAGAAGAAAACAAAAGAAAACTCTTATTCAAAAATCGAGCTCCCAACGTTCAGGGTCGCGCGACACGTCACGTGACTATTTATGACAGTCACGTCGACGCCAGCCGACACCATTTATAAAACTCAATTACCGCCGTCTCCGTTGCTTCGCTCCCTAATAATGATAATTGATGACGAAATTTGCGAGCTTTTTGCGGGGATCCTCCGACGGCGATATTTCTTATTTCGCGTTAGTTTCCACTGCTTTGTGCGGTACGGGATTTAGGTTGTTTCTGAACTTTTCCTTATGAACATTTTCTCTCTATTGAAGAAGAACATAGACCATAATTTATAGGATATATTAATCTTTTCGGAGGATTATTAAAATTACCAAGCTCCCAGTTCAAGAGCAACTACCATGATTGCTTTTCTAGATTTAGCTCCCACTTGGATATATGTAGCTATTCGCAGTCTGAAAGCTTTATTCTGAAGTAGTTCTTATTCTGTCGTGTGATGCACGAGAATAGAATAGCCGTGGTGAAAATATCCAATCTAGCTCAGAGATCTCGTTCAGCTATAACGTAAAAAATCCCACACAATTTCAACGAGACGATATTCCTAAAACCAATGGAAACACACACTCACAGCTTGCGATATTTCTTCATAACACGGCCCCTGTTTAATTTGTAAATCGCTTGACGACTGATTAAAAACTCTTCTCCGAAATATTTACGACGGACGAGACGAAGAATTCTCACCGTTTGCCACGCCACTTCAACGAGTAAATTAAAAAAAAAAATCATTCACAGAGATAAATGTGAATGGCGTCTATTCAATTACGGATTTGAGTTTTGTATGGGAATTTAAATTAGGGATGTTTAGTGATTGCCAGTTTATAATTATGTAGATTTTTATTTCATTTTACATTGTGGTACATTTTAATATTTATCGCTCATTCCTTTGTCACAGTTTCATTGGAAAATAATCGCTCTCGAATATTTAAATATGTTTATGTTTAATAATTTTATTTATGAAAACTTACTTTTGGTAAGATTCAACTCCATCAGTTGGCAAGTCTGCATTTTAGCCCACATTTTTGACACCAACCAACGTTAGACAACAAAAAAAAACGCTATAATCAAAACAAGAACCCCACGATCAAATTCCAAAACCATCGACCAAAATGAGTGCTGTAAGATAACGAGCGGTTTGCTCGCAAACAGTCCACTTTACGGGCAAAGCAAATCGGAGGCATTCCCATCAATTTGCCCCGGCCCGATATTACGGAGTGACGTGACGGCGCGTCGGATCACGGTAATGACCGGTGACTGGGGCTCCGGGGGGCTATAAATCTGTGGCTGTAAGTGGCTGGCTGTAGTGGTGGTTGTGGTATCGATTTTATTGGCTGATTTGAAAATCGATCGATTTCAAGATTATAATGAATCGTTTCTCTTTTGTTTCTACTGTACGAAAAAGATTTTTCCTTCGAAACATACATAGGTGTAGCTAGACATAGACAGCTTCGCTAACAAGCTAAAATCATTCACCATAGCATAATGTGCTCTTATACATCATTACGACACCGGCTGTGGTCAGTGGCTGCTCCCAAATGGCACCACTGTCAGGCAAGTAATGTTTCTCATTCTCCTTCAATCATATTTTGATTTATGTGCCGTCCCCTTAAAAATAATGATCCAAAAGCTAGAACAACATCACCTAAGATATACTTAAAATCGATCCTTTCTTCCCACCTCTATCAAGTTACTTGCGATTAGTCATCTCACGTCCAACGCTGCGGTTAAAGGCTGCACATTATATGCGGTAACCATTAGTTAGACTGAAAGGTCTGCCAGGATTGCAGCTGATGATGTAGGGGGCTCGCGTTTGTGTGGCCAGTCTTTGGGCTGATGGTTTCGTAACACGGAAAGAGGGTTAGTTATTATGTGAAAGGTATTTGCTTAAATCGGTGGTCGAGAATGTACTACGTTCAAGTTGTTCAATGTTCCGTCTTGTTATGGACAATGTAAGATATTAAGAGAAGACCAAGAATTTGAAAAGACAGGACAGAAAGTTTCTGATGTCAATGTTTTCATCATTATTTTAGGAAGAAGAACAGTTTGTGGTTTGGATAATCCGAGCATTACTTGTAGGTTACTTGCAGCAGGCTTTGGGAGAGGTTGTTCAAATATATGTCAAATATTGAAGGTAGTTAGGTGCCTTATTAAACTACGTGATATTCAGGGAGCCTGTAGCTAAATCGGGATGGAGTTATAAGAGAAAAGGAGGAAGGGTCCTTATTAAAAAGACATATTACCTAAGTATCGGGCCCTAAATATCATGAAGTGTAATAAGGGTATAACTCAAATTGCCCTCGAAACAAAAACAAATGAAGAACAAAAGCCAGAAAATCGAAAAAGGAACCTACAACGGCACTCACCGCCCTCTAATTCCACACAGTCACATTACTTTTGAATTGACACAACCTAGCGCACAGAATTCAATCACCCCGTACGACAAAATTACATACCACTACCATTTCGTCACAATACACTTTTGTTTTCAAAAAGTTTTCAACACAATTACATGGAATTATATAACGTTTCGAGTGTCGGGTTTTAAGTAACGGCTTCACTCGGCGTTTACCTGATTGAGTGACTCGAAAGTGCCTCAAATTACAGGCTGGCAGCCACCGATGTGT
Source organism: Fissipunctia ypsillon (assembly GCA_947568875.1). Taxonomy (NCBI): domain Eukaryota; kingdom Metazoa; phylum Arthropoda; class Insecta; order Lepidoptera; family Noctuidae; genus Fissipunctia; species Fissipunctia ypsillon. The sequence continues at coordinate 23,595,545 of OX387649.1, forward strand.
TATTATATATGCCCCCAACATGTTTAACTTAACGAGGAACGTTTTAAGCCTCGTATGAATTCTGAAGACTTATTTTTAAAGGGCTATCGGGTTTCCAATCTTGGGATGGATAGGTGTTGGTAGTTCTTTGTTTGTAGATAACATGGAGATGCTGTTGCTTCCGTAAGATTTATCAAAATAAATTACGAGTAGGTCGGTAAAGATAGAGTTACCTAGTAGATAAGTAAAAGAAACTTTAATTAAATTTACTTAATCGTGTGCACAATCACGTTCATAAATGTATTTGCTGAAAAATATTGTTTGCATGGATTACAATGTCGTGAGGGCTGTCACATTTTGTAACCTCTCCCGCTTATAAAGGACCAAATTTTTAAGAATGTTAAATGAAAAGATGCTTTTTTGAAAAATGCAATTAATGGGCGACCTACTAACTAAATATTATTATTTTAATAGGTAGTTAGTACTAAAAACACATTTATATTGTGTTATCTAATATACTTAGCTCAATGAGTATTATTATCTGTTTTTGAGATGATTTAAATAAATGCCACAATAAAAATTTGTTTTAAATAATTACCTATTAAATTAATATTTAGTAGGTCGCCCATTGATTACATTAAAAAAAAAAACATCTTTTCATTTAACATTCTTAAAAATTTGGTCCCGTGTGAGCGAGAGAGTTGACAAAATGTGACCACCCTCTTAAGACTGCGACTTGATAAGCTACTGGTGTTGCTGTTAAAGAGCTTCAAATTTTATTAATTACTTACTTAAAATATTAGTCCTTATCTGTATACCACGATATCATAAGCATTGTGCCTTCAATGGACGCAATAAATTAGTGTAATAAGCATCTTAATAGCGTATTAAAAGTAACAATACTGCCAAATATTTACCATCGTAATGACGGTGCTCGGAGAGGCAAATATGACTTGGCATCACAATGCTAAGGCATATAAATTTTTACGACTCAACATAGTATGACAAATAGTCTAGTCGTGATCATAATAATAAAGTGTGCCAACCTAATTATATTATTACAATGTCAAAATATTTTTACGACCTAACACACAATAATTCAATGTTCTTTTCAGTGCCAAGGCGTTTGCTGACAATATGAAGTTTAATATTTATTGTGACAGATATAATGATAGAGATAAACATATAGAAGAGGAGGAGAAGCAAGATTTTGAAGATGATTATGTTGTTAAATCAATGGGTGCATTTGGACGATGGCAAGCTATAACAGTTACAGTAGTATCCTTGGGTAGACTGATTGCTATGTGGAATATACTTTCAATATTATTCCTAACACCACCCACAGAATTTGTCTGTAAAAAACTCAAAGAAAATGCCACAATTGTAATTAAAAATTCAACCTGTTACGACGAGTGTATGGAATATGAGTTTGATAAAGATATTTTTGAGAACACTTTAATATCAGACTTTGGTTTGATTTGCGATAGAGCTTGGATGGCAAGCTTCACGCAAATGGTTCTCATTTTTGGATTTGTGATAGGCATTGCTGTTTTTGGATGGATTTCTGACAGGTGAGATAAGCTTGATCTTGAAATTTCTTTTGCGTTAAAGGAAAAAAGAGCCTTTAGCCCTTATTCCTATTTGAGAAGCTTAATTGTTGGACCCCAAGTCCAACAATAGGCTTCTTAAATAGTAATAATGACTTAATCAATTACGTTACCATGTTCAAGTTGTCACTTGCTTTTTCTCCGCTTTCAGGTTCGGCCGCAGCAAAGCCATGATCCTATCTGCTTCAATCGACGTCATATTCATGATTGGCACAGCATTCGCTCCCAACTACTGGACCTTCGGTGTTCTAAGGTTCTTCGTAGGTTTAGCAAGTGGAGGAATCATGTCACTTACTGCTGTGTTTACTTTGGAGATTGTAGGATCACGACATAGAGAATGTGCTGGTACTTTGGCATTACTTCCCGATTCTGTGGCCGAAGCTACACTTGCGGGTTTTGCGTATTTTGCCACGACTTGGAGAATATATCTTTTGGAGTTTGGTGGCATTTCTGTGTGTATATTGGTGTTGTTATTCTTTTTGCCGGAGACACCGAGATGGTTGATGGCGAAAGGTAAAATAGATAAAACTGTTGAGCTACTGACTACGGCTGCTAAATTGTGAGTGTTGTTTTTCTTTAATACTAGAACTAACGACTGTTAGTCCCAGAGATTAGCTCGTTTAAAAAATAACAAACAAACTCATCTGCTTTATTTTATTATAGCACTTTGCCCGCGACTTGTCCGCGTGGATTTCGTATTTCCTTTTATAACATTTTACAACCCCTCCACCCCTTTTAACCGATAGTTTTGGAAAATTAATTATTAAGATCCTTTTACTTATTATTACATACATAAACTCACGCCTTCTTCCCTTTATTACCTTTACTTATTTATTAATTTATTGATGAAAGGAAAAATAAATTATCATATACCTAAATTGTTCACCCCAAAAGAGGTTGATTTTTAAAAAATCTTCAATCAAGTGTTTCGTCATTTAATGATTAGATTACTTTTGACTTAATCCGGACACGCAGTGAAATCCTCCATCAAAAACTTAATTACTCCTTTTGCTGGTCGATTTTAGAAAAACCCAAAAACTTGTCTATATTTTTTATCAAAAGTATTAATTCCGTTATTCGATGTAACCGTTAGGAACTCGTTAAAATCCTTACATACAAAATTTTAGCACCTCCTAAAATCCCTTTGAGGAGTAGTTTTGAAAAACTAAATAATGACGACTTTATTATTCATTTAAGAATGTATTCGTGCTAAGTTTCGAGTTTATTAACTTATGGAGTAAGATTTTTTATACAATATAAATCCCCCCTTTTCACCCCCTTTACAGGTCAAATTTCCAAAAACCCCTTCTTAGAGCTCGCTTTCATTATAAATGTAAAAGTAACCCTTGTGCAAAATTTCTGATATGTCAGTCATTCAGCACTTCGCCCACGATTTCGTTCGTGTGAATTTTGTACTTTCTCGTACAAATTTCACAATCCCCTCCACCCCCTTTAAATGGTAGTAAAAATGATTAAGCTCAACTCAATTTATTGCAACTTGAGAAAATTTATAAACATTAAACAATCGTATAACAGAATAACGAAGAGGAGAACGACACCAAACAACCGAAAGATTTCACGAGACCGACACGACATCCAACAATTTTAACAATGTATAGAGGTATGAGGAACAGGGTGTAAAGTTCACTCATCCTCCATAGAAAAGGTAGGATCAAACTCAAACTCAAAGCATTTATTTCAATTAAACCAATTACAGGCACTTTTGAATTGTCAAAGAGTCGGTCAGTTAGTCAGAAAATTGAAGCTAGTCGCCCATTCCAAAACGTAGATCTCTATGGAGAAGAATGGGCAAGAAACTCCATGGACACTCTTTTAAATCAAAATTGTTACAAAATCCTGGGTAGGTACATTGTTATTGTTCTTGTTGCTTCTATATGTGAGAACAATGTAAAAAATAGATAATTAAAACAATTTAAAATATAAGATTAAAAATAAGCCCTGACAGCTAAGAGATGACCAGCCTCCACTGACGGCGCCCGTTCACGAACATGACGCGTGGATCAGCACCATCCAGCTCAACCATTTTGTAGGGAACCGAATGATCCAACACACGCGCCACCATCAGCAAGACATTTAAGTGAGCATGACATACTCTCAACTGCCATACTCTTTCAAGTCAACATACCTACATCATAACATAAAACCGCTCCATGGTACTCACATTTACAAAATTGAAAAGATGCTTCTAATTTATACAAAACTATAGTTTGCAATGATTGTAATTAAAAGATTAGTAAACACTAAATCTATAGTCTATATATAGTCAATAAGTCTATAGTAATAACATAATGTCAGAAAAAAAGGGGACGCATTTCTTCCAAACAAAAAAAAAAAAAAAAAATTAACAAAGCCCAAGTGGCTGTGGAGCAGGACCAGCATTTAGCCAAGTATTTTTATCTATGATATAATCATTCAACCTATAACATGCTTGTCTACATAGTGTGCGTTTAATGCATGTTTTAAATTGCTTCTCATTTAGTTGAAGAATATCGAGAGGTAATTTATTATAACATTTTACACAGTACCCCATAAAAGAAGTGTGTACCTTAGATAATCTGAAACGTGGTTGATCTAATTTGTTCCTATTTCTAGTGTTAAAATTATGCCGATCACTTATCTTACTAAAAAGATGTAGATTTTTTCTAACATACATAATATTTTCATATATATATTGACAAGGTACCGTCATGATGTTAATTTTTTAAAACAGTTCCCTTAGAGATTCGCGACTGCGGAGGTTATAGATGGCTCTGACAGCCCTCTTTTGCAGAATAAAGATAGAATCAATATCTGCAGCCCGTCCCCATAACAAAATACCGTAAGACATGACGCTATGAAAGTAACTAAAATAGACCAGTCTCGCGGTATCGACGTCTGTTAATTGGCGGATTTTCCAAACAGCGTAAGCAGCCGAGCTTAGCCGCCCTGCTAGTGATGTTAAATGAGGACTCCACTGCAGCTTTGAGTCCAGCGTAATTCCCAGGAAAACAGTCTGTTCGACGAATTGTAGTATTTCCTTATTCAATACTACGTGACATTCCACACTACTTCTAACATTTGGTAACGTGAATCTTATGCATTTAGTTTTCTTCTCATTTAATACTAAATTATTTACAGTGAACCAATTATGGACCTTAAGCATAGCGTTATTTACGTCGTCGAGCTCTTGTGCATGTCTGTTAACTTTAAAAATTAGTGATGTGTCATCAGCAAATAACACCATTTGTGGTCGGTTTTTCAGTAAATGAGGTAAATCATTTATATATACTAAAAAGAGGAACGGACCTAATATAGAGCCCTGCGGTACACCCATTTTGACTTTTAATCCCAATGAATTCACACCATTTATTTGAACTTGCTGCAGTCTATTATTCAAATATGATTTTACTAAGCTAAGTGCAAGTTTACCCAGTCCGTAATGCTCAAGTTTCAAGAGCAGTGTTTCATGATTCACGCAATCAAATGCCTTGGACAGGTCGCAAAAGATGCCTATTGCATCATGTGCCTCTTCCCAAGCGTTAAAGATGTGTTTTAATAAGGTGACACCGGCGTCAGCTGTGCAACGTCCTTTGGTGAAACCATACTGTTGATCGTGTAGGATGTTATTACGATTAAAATGATTGAGCATTTGATTTAACATTACTTTTTCAAACACCTTGCTGAAAACCGGCAAAACCGATACGGGTCTATAATTATCAGTGTCTTTGCTGTCCCCGGATTTGAAAAGTGGAATAACTTTACTGTACTTCATTAAATCTGGAAATACCCCTTGATCAACACACAAATTAAATATTAAAGCTAAATAGGGTGCAATTGTCTCAATAATGGATTGACAAACTTTTGTAGACATGCCCCACAGATCTTCGGTAATTTTGATCTTAAGTTGCTTAAAAGCCTTTACAACGACCACAGGGTTTATATGTTTAAATTTGAATTCCTCAGGGCAGGCTGAAACATTCGCTCTTAATAAATCAATAGCAAGTGAGGGCGAGGATTTTAAAGTTTCTGTAGTTTTAATTGGAATATTTGTAAAGAAAGTTTCAAATTCCTGGGCAACATCGATGTTACCGCTAATGAGACCGCCGGAAGTTTCCAGTGTGTAATCAGTATTATGTCTCTTGTTCCTGTTCGTTTCATTGTTAATAATTTTCCAAACTGTCTTTATCTTATTGTCAGCTGACTTAACCTTGGTGCTAATGTATGAAGCTTTAGCCGCTTTGCAAATTTTTTTAAAAGTTTTAGAATAAGTAGCAACATACTTACTAAAAGTTTCCGAGTTTATGTACGGCTTAAGGCCATACAGTTCAAATAATCTTTCCCTACTTTTCCTGATGCCTTTAGTTGCCCAGTCACTGAATAAAAACTTAGGGCAAATAGTTTTAGTTTTCCTTCGACCAGACGGGTGTTGTGTCTGGTGGGCTACTGCCCGACGACGGTCGATGTCGGGACGTTGTATACCTATATGCTCGTCGCGCGGTAAACTCTGATTGCGCGATGCAGGATTTTTGCGTGACCTCAGTGTGATGCGTTCCAATATGGCGATGTACATAGATGGCCGCCACAAATGTTTAATAATGAAATAATAAATCGAGATGGTCAATCCGCGGAAAATCTTAACACCGTGATTTAGAAAAATGACTTATTTGCACAACGCCATCTAGAGTAAATGGATAAAGCGTCCGCACAAAGCATGTTCTAGAGCAGTATGAATGAAAGATAAAACGACCAATAAACTTACGACCAATTGGCATACCTACAGTAAATGGCAAATTTTATTTCTGTGATGTCCTTGTGATCATAACATAAATTTGTTTTGATAAGGATTAATATTTTGTAGATTTTTTTTTCATTCAATTAGATACATTATTTCAATTAAACCAATACATAATATTTACATAATATATAAGCTAACAGACTTAAAATAATAATTATAATATGTACAAATGTAAAAAATGTATATATATATATAATTATAGGGCATCAAAAAATTCGTCCGCATCGCTGTCAACAGGAAAAGTGCCCAAAAGGCTGGCAGCATTGCCACGTTGTATGGCGATGCTGATTCTTTGGCCAAAGAATAGGCCAGCCCTTTGGTCACGTGAAGAGTCGACCAACCGCTTGGAGATGTCTCGGAAAACCAAGTGGGCACTCGGACCCCATGGCCCTAGTGTTTCAACCCCAAACGGCTCGAACATATAACTCCCAAAAAGATCGGAATATTTTCGCCGTTTGAGGTTTTCCGCACCTGCAGCAGCCGCCCCAGCACAGCCCGCCGTACTAGGAAGATGGGATGGCGCAAGGGTGTCGACACATGTTGCATCCCACACCAAAGGCCTGCCTAACTTCCAAGGCATTATGGTCATTCCGTCTGGTCTCTTGCCATCGTCGCGTGCCAAGCCGTTGGGTTCTAAAACAGCTGGCACCCCGGCGGTGACAAGAGCACGACGGATAATGTCATTAATGCTGGCGTGCCGTGCTATCCGGCCTGCGCTCTTACTACAAGACAGGCCATGATGTCCGAGGCAGTCAACGGCTTCACCGCACTGGCAGCGATGTGGAGCCCCGCAAGGAGCGCCCAGACGCAGACAGGTAGCGAGCCGGAAGGTGGAGTCACCCAGCAAAGTGCCTATGTTGGGTGACGGTAGTGCTTGAAGCCAGAGGCCCGACTCCCATTCACCCACAGCCAGCAGGCGGGCACGCTCAGCAGTATTGGTGGACGTATTGATAAGATTATTCCGTACCAACCTGCAGAGCGGCTCATCCCACTGTCTCTGGGAAGATGGGTTCACGGGCCGATCTGTATCCGGGCAAGTTGCTATCCAGGCGTTCACCGCATCACTCAAGCATGGCACTTCAGAGTCGACCAGGGAGGGAGCTAAAATTTTCCCCGTCAACTTTTCAGTGCTGTGGACAGAGGACAGGAACGCCGGTAAGCTAATACTGGTAATTTTGCGGACGCCGAGGCCGCCAAAACGGATGGGTAGTGTGGCTTGAAGCCACGCTCGGTCGTCCAAGGCCACATTTAAAATAGATGTTAGCGTGTTGCGAATAATTTGGTCAATTTTGTCCAACAGATGTGGCTGTTTCCATAAAGGGGAAGAACGTAGAAAATATATAAAATTTGGGCCAAAACAACAGTATCTTATCAAGGTGAATGCCGAATGTAAATTAATTTTGGAGAGTCTGTCCGAAATGTCGTTGAAGTTTTTGATTTTTTCGTCGATAAAAGGAGAAAAGCTGTCTTCTAAAATTGGGGAACCTAGGAGGTGCAGTGAACTTTTTTCTAAAATTTTTATTTGTGGGGCTATTGCATTAAATTTATCTAGGGTCAATTGTCTGTCAGTAATGTCAGGAAGATAGATTTCACATTTTGAGGGGTTAAGGTCCAAGCCAATAGATTTAAATTCCTGTTTGAGAAGTTGTAGGTCTTTCAAAACGGTGTCTGCATCACCTCCTAGAGTTCCATCGTCTAAATACCACACGTTAAATTTTGAATTTAGTTTCTGGATAATTGGATGAATAGCCAAGCTGAAAATGACTGGCCCGATAGGGTCACCTTGTTGGCATCCTACTGCAGATTCCAAAACATTGTCCTTGTATAATAGTTTGGAAGGGTACCTGTAACATTGCCACATAAAACCATACATTTCGGGTAGTTTCTTTTTGACTTCAGCCAACAAAGTGTCCCTGTTTACAGAGTTAAAGGCGTTCTTCACGTCAACCTTGAGGATGACCTCACCTTTGTTGAAGTTTAAAAAGGTGGAAAGGGCATGTACGGCAGCCTCACAGCCCCCTTTCGAGCCAAAACCAAGCTGCAGGGGCTGAAACTTAGCTGTAAGCGTTTCGCTGTAAAGCTTACAGCATATTTTGGCTGCCGTACGCCTGTAGGTGCACCCAACGGCGATGGGACGAATGCCGCCGTCCTTCTTGCGCAGGGCGCATAAGTTGGCCCCGTACAAGACATCCACGACGGCCTCGTTCACACCGCCGGTGAGCATGAGGTTAATCAGGGCCGCAAGCTCCTTCAAAAGCGACTCACCAGCTTCCCCGGCGCCTGAACTCAGTAGATCCTTTAGATGTTGTGGAGTCAGGCCGTCGAGGCCGCCGGCGGAACCACTTCGAAAGGAGCTCACGGCTGCAATCAACTGGGGGGCCGAAACGTTTAGGAAGGTTGAATTTAGGTCGGGAGAGTCAGGTGGGTCGGGAAAGGTGAGACCATCCGCAGGCGCTGGGTGTTTACTCTCTAGAGCTGTTAGCGTTTCTGAAGAGTAAGGCGCCACCACATCACTGCTGAACAATATCCTTGCCGCTCCCCTGATGTCACCTTCACTTAATTTGGATTCCACATGTGAACATAAGCCTTTTTGCGATTGATTGTTAAATGCAGGTAATTTTGAATCTAAAATTATGGTCGAATTTGTAGATTAAATAATTACCCAAACGTAAGTATGTCGAAAAAAACTTTTTTAAAACATGAAAGTAATATAAAAGATAAATTATAGAAGGTAGGAATAAGGTGTCGCGGACATTATTGTAGAATGATTTAAGGCAAACCAGGTTGCCATACATTATTTTCACTTATATACAACTGTTTACCTAGACAGCGCAAGCAAATAATTCTGTTTTAAGAGGTATTTCTTGTCGACTTACTAGACAAAAATTGTGATGGCACGAGTAATATGCATAATATAAATATAATTTATAGCCTATAGCCCTCAGGAATAATGTAGCTTTCTATCAATGAAAAAATTTTATAATTGGATCATAAGTTCCGAAGATTACTCCTTACATACAAACTTACAAACAAATTTTTTGTCTCATTATAATATTAGTTCATATAGATAAAACATCAAAATCCAGAAATCATAATTTATCAGGTAGTAAAAATATTGAATTTCTGTGCTTTCATGAGATATTGCAAGGATTTAAAGTGGTCCAAGTGTTGACATTAATCTATTGATCCATTTAAATCTGAGTGTGGACGTAAACTAACTCATTTGTGAAACCTACTTAATATTATAATGAAAACTTAATAACTTTCCAGTAACAACCGCAGCAATACTGACATAAGGGACAACATCGAAAAAGCTATCCAAGATCTGAAAATCAAAGAAAACAAACCCCAAAACCTGAACTACTTGGACTTATTCAAGACAAAACAACTATCTGTAATAACGGTATCATCATGCACCGTGTGGTTTGTGACGGGGGTGTGCTATTTCGGTATCAATCAATACAACACGGTGCTTGGATCGAATATATTTATCGTGGTGGCTGTAATTGGAGTTATACAGGTCAGTTGAATTGATTGCTCTCTGTTTGTCGCTATGAATGAAGAAGAGGTGTTGCTTTTTGCATTAAACAAATTGATATTATGTCTTATCATTTTAATTAGCACCTCAGTTTCATTTTTTTTTACTTTTTACAAATATACAGGGTGTAAGGGACAGCCCTCCGCAATAGTAACAGGGTGCATTCAGTTTCATAATTTGAATCATATTTCTCAGGCAAATTTTCGTTTTTTTATCGTTTTTTCAGTTACTATTCCTTTATTTCAATGTAAAATTATATTCTCTGTAAGCATTCCATTTATGTAAATAAAACAGCTAAAATAAAAAAATCAGCAATGGATGTTGAAATACTCGGCGGCCGAAGGCTCGCTGCTCTGCCGTTCGCTACGCGCGTTTTGCCACGGTAACGATACATTGCTTGTGAGGTAATAAAACAAATTAAATTTATTGCATTCCCATAACGTTCCTGAAATAATTTCATGTACCGGTCATCTTAGTATGATATACTGAATTCACCCCATCAGTCTGCAGAGGGCTGTCCCTTACACCCTGTATATTTTGAGTGACACAGCCGCCATTCTCTATTTCACACCTTCTATTCTCACCTTATTTATTTAGAAATATCTGGAACTAAACTGGCATATTTACTAACTAAAGCTACTAAATGTTTGATTTCAGATGCCAATGTCGCCATTAGCAACAGCCATCACAAAATTATACGGAAGGAAAGCATCAACGATTGGCTCCTTCGTCACCATCGGAGTAGCCATGATTACACTAGTCTTAGTTCCCGACGGAACTTGGGCATCAACTATATTCGGCATAATTGGTGTATTGTCTGCTTTTGTAAATTTTTGCGTCATTTACATATACGTAGTAGAACTATATCCAACACCAATAAGGAACATGGGCTTCTCTTTAAGCTCTTCTAGTTCAAAATTAGGAGCTATGTTAGCTCCTTTTGTGGCTAATTTACAGCCACGATGGATACCGTCCTTAATATTTGCAGTACTACCTTTCATTGCTGCAGTAATTTGTCTTTTGTTGCCAGAAACAAAAGGACGGAAATTGCGTGATACTGTGGATGAATGATAGCATTAATAGCAGGGGTGGCTATAAATGGGTTCAAAATGATAATGAGGATGTCAGTGAGTTATTAGAATATACTGCGATGTGAAATGTTTTCAGGATAAGTGTGGAAACTGTATGGAAATGAAGACGAAAGTGTTTGAGATGGTTTTTTTTTTCTTTAGTTTATGAAGGAATTGAAAGCAGAGTTAATGGCAGACAAAAGCGAAGTTGACGAAAATAAAGGATAGCTTGGCCAAACTGTGTTCATTGAACATAGCATACCTACTTATATTTACAAGAAATAAATTAGTGAACGACTTCATACATTGTTTTAATAAATAATTTGACTTTTCATTTAGTTTTTCCGAAACTTCTTTTAAACACCAATTTGCAGCACCATTTACCATTAAAACTCACTACACGTAAGTGAAAAGTGACAGTAAAACATATTTGAATATTAAAAATTAATCATCAGACCAAAAATCACGTAAATAATAACGTGTATTCGATAGTGAAAATGTTAAGTATATCCAAAGTACATCTTTCGTGTACATGATTACATAATTGAGCGGAGCCAAATTGGTCCAAATTACATGTTACACTACCGTGCATATTATATTAGTCATCATTTTTTAAAGAATAAGAATTCCGTAATTTTTCTTGTGAATCATCGTTAACTTAAGTAGGTATCAAGATTAAGATTTTCGAAATTATTGGTTTTATGTCTGACATTATCTTGGAAATACAGATTTTAAAGGTAATCGTAATGCAATCTGTCGACCTTGTTGTGAATGGTTTTGATTTTGGTGTTTTGGTACAGTTTGACTTCTTCAAATAAGAGACATCAAAATATGCAAAGGAACTATCAAAGCAACATTTAGTAATTGCTTTCGTACGTAAATGCTTTACAACTAAACAGTTTCATTTCATTGCTGGTATAATTATTTCCAGCTAAACGGCCATCGATCAAATAATTGTACCTACCAACTGCTTTGATATCCCCATAATAACTATTTCACATATGAATAAATCGATGAATGTTGAAGTGAAGCTAATGTTCAGTACCTAGTAGTGATGAAGTTGTAAACCATACTCTTTAACCGACTTCAAAAAAGGAGGTTTTCAATTCGGTTGTATTTTTTTTTAATGTTTGGAAAACCTCAAACCTCCATAATTTATAAACCGGTTTGAAAAATTCTTTTTTTATTTGAAATAATATATTTCCAGATTGGCCCCATATAAATTTGGTCAAGTTCTGATGAGTGGTTTTTGAGTTAGCTTCAGTAATACGTCTTTTTTCCACTTAATGTACCTGTGTTGATGATGTTATAATAATTTTCTGTCACTGTTTAACAATTTTTTGACTTTGTGTGGGATAGGAACTACCACAACTAAAAAGTGAAAAATTAATACTTTTTTGCAAAAAACAACCGACTTCCAAAAAAAAATACTACAAAGTGAAAAATAACTTCAGTTTCGGAAGTGGGTGGCAAATAACTAAAATACAGATCCAAAGACTTCCGAAATTAAAGTTATTTTTCACTTTGTAGTGTTTTTTTGGAAGTCGGTTGTTTTTGCAAATTTTTTTTAAATGTACCTAATTGGGATGTAGTGTATTTTCTTTGCTGCACCTGGTCTCGTGGTCACAAGCACGACTGCTGAGGGTGAGGTCCTGGGTTCGATTCCCAGGTAGGGTTATGTTGTTAGGTTTTCCATTTGGAATTTCTCAGTAACTGCCCGGAATTTGGAAGTTGGCAGACTGACAACCCCGTGCCTCGCAAAGCATGTTAAGCCGTTGGTCCTGCGCCTGATCTCTCTCCGGTCGTGTCGGAACCGTCCCATCGGACTGTGAGAGTGAGGGAAGAGTGAGTGCACCTGTGTCTGCGCACACACTTGTGCACTATAATATCTCCCGCGTAGATGGCTAGTCCCCGCTGGGATTGGCTGCTATGGCCGAAATTCGGTCTGGAGGACTATAACAAAACAACACAACAAACAACAACACAACAAACAAACGCACAAAAACTAATCCCCATTTATTATAAATAGGACAGTATTATCAAACCTGACACTTCAAGAGTCTATAAACCACAAGCAGATAAAAGATTTAGCTCAACCTACTGATAAGACTTATAAAGTGATTTGTATTAACGTTTCCAATAATCTGGGGTCATCGATATCCGACCCGACAAGGGATGAGCCATAGATCATGGGGTCGGCTGGGTCACTCATAAGGGTGTTATCTGTTTTACTATCCATCTTCTACGGGCTTTTAGTCAACTCTTTGTACAATAGTACAAAAATTACTAAACGTAGAATGTAGAATTATGAGCTACACCTAAAAACTTAGAACTAATAGAATAGATCAATGAGTGCAGTACCTTATTATAAGAGAACATGTGCATGCTACTATCAATCTAATAACGTTTAGTCGTGACGAAACTCACAGGAAGCGAGTTTAATATGGTGCAAAAGGTTCAAAGGGAACCCGAAAAAAATTTCTTGCAAAACATCCTCTTCAAAGTTTAAAAATCACACTTGTTACATCGCAAGTTAAAAGGACCAATCATTTCATTGACCGTCGGTCCTTTGATCCGGGGGTCAGCGCTGCTCTCGAGAGGGGGCGGCGCCTTTGACCACAGATATGCTAAATTGAATCGGATTGTATTTGTTTCAAGACTGTAATGTGTCACTTAGGTTGGTGTTGTGTGATGTTGCCGGTTTAAAAATGGCTAGTTCCGTTTGTGATTGGATACTGTTGATACTTTTATATTGGTAATGTGATAATCTGGAAACATAATGAACCCTTATCATTAATCTACATGTCATTTGGTAGTGAAGTAACGGTTGCTACTATTTCTATTCCTGTTAATCTTAGCTTTCATTTGTTTTTCACTGTGTTCGGAAAGGAAAAGGTTAGGTATGCGTTCGAAAAGTTATTTACATTTTACAAAACCTATGTCTAAAAATGTTGTGTGTAATGTTACGGAGTTTTATAGTTGATGATCTAAAAATACATGAGCAATTCGCTGATAAAAAGTTTAGATGAAAAACAAGAATTCGTAACTCCTTCACAGTTCTGATTTTGAAAGCCCAACACGAAATTACCGTCTCAAATCCCAATCTAAATTGTTCACGAAGTGACGATCTCTGTCGACGCCTGAGGCAAGTCGGGTAAAAATATCTATCTAAACTGAATAGGATGAAGAACGTGATGCAGTTGCAACCAGACCTGTAGTTAGTCTGCGATAAGACCTACTATTTGGTTTATTTGATGGTATCTTATTCTCGAAGAGATTTAAAGTAATAACGACATTGTGAGGGGATTTTGTTGGATGAAGTCCATTGATGGCTTAAGAGATATAAGTATCTTTTTCTCAGAAACTTCTCAGAAAAACATTACTGATTCGATTTGAGAGACAACGTTGTCTCGCCTTCTAACTTACGAAATCGGCATTCCAGGAATTTACGAAACTTGCCTTTTGTTTTGATGATGGATTATTCAAATTAAACAAAATGTGATCACCACTAGGCACTATCGATCTCTGCATAAAAATAGCTGTTGTAAATGTTACAAATTATCATACTTAAGAGGTTGCTGTTAAATGAATTGCATCTGGTAAAATAAAAATGTCTAATCACTACAAGTAGTAATGGTACTCGATACCTTACATCCCGGCAATCAACACATTGGCACTCAACATAAGAAAGAACAACGAACTCTTCAATGAACACCAACCAATCCTTTAACATCCTCGCAGGATACACCACATCTATTATAATGATTGATGGGAGCGACCGCCGGTAGGGGGCGGACTATCACTTTATCTACCATCTTTATAGCATCGGCGGTATCTGTACCCATTGTTTTACCCGTGATTTATGCTATGGAGTGTATGTGCTATCATATTGTGAATGTTTTTGATTTGCACTCTATGGTGTGGACCACCCTATGGTTTTCTGTAGGCGTTGGAGGCTAGTGTTCATCATGTTTCGTGGATTGGCAGCAACTACTTTTGTGCTTTAAGATTTTTCTGTTTGTCTGAGTAGCATGGTTAACAGGAAAATTTTAACAGAGAGTTCAAAACTTAGGGTTAAGTAGTTTTGTCCGATCGAAAAATTTGAAATAATGACTCATTATTTTTTGGTTTATTGAAAGATCCATCAGCAAGAATTTAACGTAAGCATTTTTATTTTTGGTATCTGGAGGCTGAACAAGTAAACGTTTTCTAAGTGATGCAGCTCAAGTAACTAGTTTAGTTAAAATTTATGGAGAGAGAATAAAAATGAAGAATTAATTTTTCAGGAAACTGAATAGAACAGCTCCTTACATTTTCTACTCCGAACATTACAAATAGGTAAACTGTTTGCTATGACGAACATGAACATAATAAACCAAAGAATGTTATCTTCATCAATCTCATTCATAATTTTCATACACGATCTTGGATTATCAACACGTAGTTCCCACAATGAGGTCCCTAGAGCCACCGGCCGGTCTCAGATTGGTATCTCTTCCGTTCGTGTGTGGTCTTCATTGAGTATGGTGCTGCCAGGATTAAGGTTGTGCTTCCAGATAATCCTGGATAATAACCATTGAAACATCAAAAAGCTCTCTTGAACAATTTAATAACCAAATCTAAGTCCCTTGAATTTGAGTGTCTGCAATTATATTTTCTTCAATGTTACAAAAGAATTTACCGGTTTATGGAATCTGGCCCTAATATATAGCTTGCTATATCATAGAGTCGGCTTCCTGTGTGATTTCATTTAACATTTTTGATTCATCTTTGTTTTTACTTTTATCTTGCTTCCGCTTTGTTGCTAGTGTCGTCACTGGTTCATTTGGTCTTATGCTAAAGCTAGCTTTCAAAACTAGATTGTTGGCTCCAACATTAACTTTCACAACATCTTGGCAGTGTTTTGCAGCCTCGCAAGGTCTTATTTCAAGTGGTTAAAAGTAACAAGAAACACTTCCATACTGTGCTGTAGATCTACGTCAATCCATCTACCGTCACTCGAATTAATGCCGTGATCTTCACGTGCCCCTCATAAATCTTCGAATAATGTTTGCAGCCTTACTTGTCGTAAAGTACTTTAGTCGTTAGTAAGACTTTAATTGTTATGGTCTCAGTTATGATCACGATCTGTGTGTGGTCCTTGAATGACACAAGAGGCAAAACAATAATTCTTAGATGAGAAGTAATTCTCATCATCGCTCATTGATGTAAGCCTTTGTTTGGTATTGAATATTGATGAACTTAATTTAACTGTGTCCTGAATTTGTCATTTAATTTAGCTAGACTACTGGCTGCAATACATTAGGTCCTAAGCTTTGGGATATATAGACACTTGAATTAGGCAATGGTTAATGGAAATAAACTTTTATGACATGAAACATTAATTTTCTTTCCTAAATTCCTGTTTATAGAATCGGCCTTTAAGACAGATTTCTTTATCTTTGTTATATCCTCTTCAGCTTATAATATAAAAATGCAACTACCACCTAACCCTGTTGCCAATGAAAATAAATTGCAATCACGGACCGACATCGCTGTAGGTGACGCAAAAAACATGTACTTAGCATTCACGGTGTTAACCCACGGCCGGTGGTCGACTATTCGTATTCACGACGAGTAACGGATCGTAGGACCGCAATTATAAATTATATGGGTAGTTTTAAAACTACGCTTGTTAATTAGCTAATGTCATTTTGATTGTTATTTTAGGCAGGTAGCGGTGCTATTTGGGACATCGGAAACAACCGCTATATATCATTGATTGAAGTCGTGGTATCCTGTTAATGGATACAAATCAATAAATGGAATGCTTAAAGGAACACCATTAGAAGTAATATCACGAAATGTTTAGTGTTTCTTAGCAGCATTGGCGGTGGCTGTAACTATCTATAGGGTAATCCTTACTTCATTATTATAGTCATGAACTTAACCTAAAGTAATCATCGTTCACAACAATATCATTATAGCATCAATCAGCTCTTTAACAAGATTTTTCTAATTTCACTTATGTATGTATGCAAACTTTAGGAAAAGCAGAAACGATCAAGAGCTGTCGTTGCAACCCTTTAACGAAACAAAGATATCCTTAACTGTTACGGTCTTGAACACGATATTCGACAGCCAGCAACCTAGACAAACTTCAACGGAATTTTCCAATCTTGACAAGGATGCAAGCAATCAATATTTATTGTACCACGGTAAACAGCGAACCAAATCTCTATCGAAAACCTACCGGCTGGTCACGGAGGTCTGTCAGTAAAAATTCACAAAACGTAGCTCAGACGAGTTGCCCACTCGATTATTAGGCCCCGAAGACCCGGCCCGAATGGGAACGGGCTGATTATCCGGCCCGTTGAGGAACGTTGTGTAATAGGCCCGTTAGGAGATAGGACTCGGATCTTGTAACAGCTGGTAATAACGATTGTTATCTTGCAGTTTTAATCGGATTGGATCGACGAGTTTCAGTTTGAACCGAGTTCGGAGTCAGTTGAGAGAGGTGTGGCAGATAATTTGGTAGCTTCGGTATTACTGAACGAAGCTCGAGCTTCTATATTCAAATATAAACTTTTTTCTTTAACAATGGTCCCTTCATTTTTCGGCTATTGAAAGACAACAGGAGCATAGATTTTAAGCAACATTAATAAAACCAAAGTGATGTCACATAGATTTTTATCTCATGTTTAAATTAGATCTTACCACCCTACGGCTGGTCTTATGAAATAACATAGTTAAATATAATATTATTATTTTTGACAATGTAAAAAATAATGATACAATCTTAAGAAATCTGATGTTTAAGTACAAGTTTCAATATATTATTAAAGTCTACTTTAAGCATTTATAGTTATTTCGTAACCAATCAATAAATAAAAAACAAACAAATTACTCAACCAACACTTTTATTTCCTCACACCAAAACTAGATGTCGCGTCAATTTGCGTTGAGAGCTCGGCTCCAATATATTTTACAGCGTGTAATGAACGAGCGACGTCGGCGATAAAGATATGTATGTTATGTCCACAATCTTCTGTACTTGAACGCTTTATTACTTCTCAGATCTCTTTGATTTTATTACTTTTAAATGTGCAGTTTGAAGCGAAATTTTACGTCTTTGAATTATGGTTCGGATTAGTTCGTAAGATATGCTCATGTTTTTATGTGAGGAGTTTGTGATGTGTGATGGTGGTCTGGGCTTTATGTGAGGAGTTTGTGATGTGTGATGGTGGTCTGGGTTTTATTCATACTTGATTTGAGTACTTTTGGTAAGAAACTTGCGAGTGCTAAGAGATAGTTTTCGGGTTTTCGTTGACGTGACTTGGGCGATATATTTTTCCAAGTGGCTACCTATGTATTTGTGTGTGTTGTTCAATGCATACCTAGAGACCAATTTACCAAGAAAATAAATAACGCAAAGATTTTATTTTCACATTATGCAATGTTACATACTATGTAAAAATTGTGCGCTTGCCATGTCCGTCTTCAAAAAAAAAAAATTAAAATTAAGTATCTAAAATCTGGCGTTCAATACAAAGTTTCAGTCCGCAACACACAATACATAACATTTAACAATAACTAACTGAAATTCCTAGACTTCCTCGAACCGAACTAACACTAAAACGCACAAGGACAGACGGACACTCATCGTGTCAAACACATTAGTAAACATCCGTAAATTAAAGTTTTAAATGACAATAAAATAAATTAACGTGTTGCGTCCGCACTGACGTGTTTATGTGTGCGATAAAACGCGCCTGCGCCCGCGCCGATCGCGGGGATTTTATTGTTAGCGACCGATTTGATTGTACACACGGAGTGATTGTTTCAGCATTCTCTAATTATTGAGATCTTCCTAGTTTTAGCGCGAGTTTAAAGAGCTCGTGAGCATGCAGGATTTGGTGCAAAGATAGACAGAGACCAGTCAACTTTTAGAAATTTCGCATTAATGTCCCACTGGACATTTACGTGTGGGTGATAGAAATTACTGGTCTACTTAATCATTGAATTATCATCAGCTAGAAACTCTTTATGCTTAGCTACTTGCAGTCTCTGATTAAATTCCAAAATACGCTTTTGTCTGTTAGTTTTGTTTTGTTTGTTTTGTTGTTTGTGACGCGGAGATGAACAATTTTTTTTCTTGGCGATATGAAAACAGTTGTGGAGCTATATCAATAAAATAGTTCCACATAAACAAGCAAAAATCAAAACCGAACGCAGAAAATACAACGCTTTCAAAAATCAAGAAGCTCAATAATCACCCTGTGTGCTCAACCCCATGTAACTTGACGCCGAATCAACACGAGTAGTCCATAAAACTGCAGTTAAAATCAACGGATTTAACATCGGACATAAACCGAGACATCGGTCGTTTATTGTAACAGGCGTGTTGTATTTATTCCTTAGTTTCCAGTTACAGGTTATGCTGCTGTAGGAGTTGTGGGGGATTAGGTGGTTAATTTTCAGTGTTGTGATTACTTGGAATTGGCGTGGAATCAAAATCTAAATAAGAAAGAAAGAAGGAAGAAAGAAGTATATAATATTTAAACATGGGATTTTTCAAAACTCAGTTCTAAACGTCCCCAAAACAGGACTATAGGTTATAATAATGTGGTGCTTTATTAGGAGTCTTGTTACGCTGACCGACCAAGTAGGTACTTACTGCAGTAAGTACTTGGTCAGTCTCGAAGGACCAATCGTCATTGAGAGGGTTGACGAAACAACATGTCGTGATGGTTTTTGGCATCTAATCTGTAGGGGCATCTAATCTGGTTTCCCGTATTCTACAACAATGTGATTGTTTTATTTTTCCGCCAGAATACTAGTCCAGCCATTTTGTGTGTTTAGACTGACTGTCTAGTTATATAGGCGAGTCGTATAACAAACAGGGTTTATTAGCTTGACATGTACTGAACCACAGACTCACAAGTGTGGTCCCTAGCTTATAATTTATAAATAAACTGCTGTGGTAAGTCATTGATATATTATACTGCCTAGTTACTGAATGATTGCCTCTATAGGCCGACCGCATAACTAAAACGTTGCCTGAGGTGTGATGACGTGATGCGAGAGCTCAGTGATTCGTCAACTTGTGACAACTATCACCCCTCCCTCACCGCGCTGCTACTTCAGGCAACGTCTCAGTTATGCGGTCGGCCTATAATTTCAACTTTATATTATACCTACTGCCAATATTATTACGTTACACGAATGAATAAAGGTAATTTGGCCAGCCCAGACGACCATTCGTCATGTTGACAATACAAAGCGTTTAGCTTTCACTATTGTTTCACAGTTTATATTCCCAGTATTTATCTAACAACATTAATATCAAATATCTTAACATATTCTTAAACATGTTAATTTGACATTCAAACATAGTGCGATTCCCGACTATTCCTATGGGAAAACTTGGTAATATAAAGAGCACTCCACACCGGCGCGTCGTCGCCGCGACCGGCCGTATAATTTTCACATTCAATCAAACGTGAAGCCCACTTCTCGCAACGCGGTCTATTCATAGTGCTCCCTGTCTGTTGCAATTTCTGTCGCCTGAAAAGTCTGGCGGCTGCTTTATTTTTATTTTTCAAGGAGTTGTGTGTTTTACGACTCTTTGTTTTAGGAGATGAATAGTAGTTTTAAGTGCCCGAGGTAATGCTGGTACTGAGTACCTTGGTATTAACGGAGGTTTTAGGACTGCGTACGTGGCTTTAAATGGTCCTTAGCAACGCGAGGCTTAAAACTGTAAGAGATAACAGCTGTTTAGAAGCCACATAAATCATAAGTTAGCAGCGCTATAATAAGTCACTGTAGGTACTCGTACCTATTACAATTATTATTAAAATACTGCAACCTAAAGTTTAGCTTCTTGAAAATAAACACAACTTCGTCACATGCAAAAGAGTCAACCAGATAAAATTAAAAATAAACACGAAACTGGTTCTCAATTTAAACATATTACTTGGTGACCCGCATCTGTCATCGGATTTCAACCCTGGGTCGACCTGTTGACTGAGTCGTACCATTTTGTGACGTCAACAACTTGTCAGAGTAGACCTAAATGTAATGATAAGTTTTAAATATAAAGTGTTTTTATCGGGATATGTTTGTCAAAGTTTATATTGTTTTTTTTTTAATGGTGTCCCATAGTGTGATCATTAGATAAATGTTAATTTCGGCTCGAATATTTGGTCCTTGTAGTAAAACGATTGTTGTAGCTGATGGTCTTTTTCGGCTTAGTACTAATCGATAGCGATGTAATTAAATAACTATTTGGCTATTATTTGATTTCTTTTGAATAGTTCATTCTGCGTATGATCTTTTATAATGAACAATGTTTGATGAAGTTAGCAGTAATTAAGATTAATATTTTGTCTTTAAATTCGGTCACAAAATTACCTTGAAAAAAGTTACCAAACAATTCCACCCCACACTATGAATACGGGCTTAAACAGCAGATTAGCTTGCGCGAGCGCACGACGCGTACTTCACATTTATTTCTTTATTTATCCGCGGCCAATAAGGCCTACATTCAAATAGTTCATTAGGCATAGCTGTGACATATCCAGCCCTTTATATGCGAAGCCCGTTTCTTTGGTTTATTTGACTGGCTGTTGATGAAAACGGACGGGACATACGGATGGACAGTTTGACGAGTACCTACGCTGAATGTAAATGGGTGAACTTAAAATTGGTAGGCAGTGGAAAAATACTAAATGTCTTGTAAACATGTTGAAGGAATTGCGTTATACTGCCTATCATTGAGATTTATGCAGAAAGTTTTAAAGTGATTGCTACTTTGTGTTATTGTATCGTATTACATATTATGAGCTCTAAAACCTGTATGGCGTCTGAGAGCAGCATCAGAATTTTAAATAGGTACCTCATAATAAAAATGGCGTCGTTACGAGACCAGGTAAATTAAATGCTAACGTTAAATTTACCTGGTGTAGGTAAAGAAACGAGGATTAATTTAAACAATTTACTACTCTTGCTTGCAGCTTGTGGCTACTACTTGGAAGAAACTAGCTCTGGAGCGCGGGAATTGGCACTAGCAACGAGAGGCATATGCGAGTAGGTGCCCAGCAATGGATGAAGTTGGGCTATGAATGAGAATGAAGTTAACTGAAAAAGAACCTATTAAAATATTTAGTCCTATTGGTGCTTGCCAGGTTTAGAACCGATATGACAACCAGCTCAAGAAGCTGGTTGATGCTCTGAGATACTTTTTAAGGTTCCGTACTTAAAAAAAAAAACGGAACCCTTCTAGAATCACTTCGTTGTCTGTCTGTCTGTCTGTCAAGACCCTTTTTCTCAGGAACGCGTGGAGGTAACAAGTTGAAATTAATATCAAATACGTTGGTCTACGGTCCCTTGAAGCTCTAAAAAAATCAAGCTTCTAAGTCAACGAAAAAAAAAATACGACTATTTATGCGACATATTTTGATACTTGCAAATAAATCAAAACCTATAGGGTACTTCCCGTTGACCTAGAATCATGAAATTTGGCAAGAAGCAAGGTCTCACTGCAAAAGTAAACGAAAAGTCCGAATATCGATAATTTGTAGTTTTATCACATACACAATTTTTATGAGATTTCAAACTTGCATGTGCAGTTGGAAAATTGATCGTGACGTATATCGCGATATATGGGCAGAACATGTTTTTCAACTACAATGTTAAGTTTGTTTTTGGGATAGATTCATCCCAACTAAGGAACCCTTTATTGTGCGTAATCCGATACGCATTTGGCCGGTTTTTTTCATTTGTCATTTTCGCTCGGACGAGTCGAGTTAGATCAGAAAAGAAAAAGACAAGTGTGGGTTTGCGATTGCGAAAAAATCAATGGAGGTCTTATTCTAGGAAAGAGGCAGAACAGGCTTGCAAAACATTTTCGCTCATCCCTTCAGTCCGTATGTCCCACTAGTTAAGCTGCAAATCAGCGCGTGAGGTGGTTATATACGACTTCTTGCAATGGGAACGGAAAATGATAGCACGTTGCCACAAGATGGCCGGTCCTTCGAGATTACATGTGTTGTAATCATGTAATACATGCTGTGATCACTGTGCTGTGAATATTGACGTCTGTTTAGTTCTGAAGGTCTTTAAGAAGGGATTTATTGAATATGTCAGCTGATCGGGTCACTGAGTAGGTTGCGGTGAAGAAATGGTTTAACTGGTGAAATGTTACAAGGTTTTAGATGGTTGTAAGGGCCGACGGAAGGCTGAAAGTTTGACAGTCGATATAACATTGAACTAATTGCCTGTTCATGTGACTCTGAGACGATTATCGCCCTGTTGTTGAGATAGCCTGTTCACCTAATTAATAACTATCTCATCATTTAAACACTATACGATACTGAGAGTTTGCTGACATGTGGTCATTCTTATCCTAGCATATGCAAAAGGAAGCAAATGAGCAAATTATAGCACTACTGGAAATCTTGATTTTGGTGATCAATTGTCATTTTCGAAATAGTATCAAAATCAAACAGCTTGTGTCTATGTTTTACATTAATATGACTCATGATAAGATTTTCACACGACACGAGGCTTAAATATTTTTTACGCACATAAAAATAGTGATTCTGTATTAAAGTAAAAAAAAAAACAAAGGAACATCAATCCTTCAATCTATTGCGATGGAACATTACAGTCATCGATGACGATCACAATGACTTTTAACGATATTTATGATACCCCTTTTATTATTCTGCTCATGAGCAGACGTATGGAGTTATTGCTCAGTGCTTTGTAATTTGTATATACTTTGATGTCGCTATGAGAATATGTAGTATTGTATTGTTGAGTTACGAATTGATTTGTGCATTTATTTCATAATCTGCATAAGTATTGGTCTGGAAGGTTTTGTTTCCGGCCATGATTTTCTTTAAGTCGTGTGTGGCCGGTTTTGGTTCCGGTAATGAGTCGGGTTGCGTCAGTCAATAGTGTAATGAGGAATGCATTCCACAAATCTCCCTCTCCACCTCTCCATACATTGGTATGGAGAGGTGAGGTGGAGAGGGAGATTTGATGAGCTTCAAAAGCTACGTGTTACGCATTGGCCTAACACTTAGCTTTGAAGCTATTTCCAACCCCTCTTAGTAAAAGGCCAAAATTTTAGCAAACATTTAAGATGATCATGATAAAAAAGCCAGGCAGAGACAAAAGACTGGCAGGTGACTTCCTTCCTTCCTAGCCAAGATGACATTATTGTTAATTGTTTAGACCAAATTAAATACGAAAACACAAAAAACAAAGTCAAATAGTAAAGGTCACAGTGTCTTTAGTCCTCTTGTTTCCATACAAAACAAACATACATCTCCATGATTACACACAAAAATAGGAAAGCCTTATACAAAACCCAATTTACTTGTAAATAATACGTCGGCAATAAGTTCAGTGCCGAGTCTATCACTCAAGCCGTAGTGATGGGCATCGGCGTTAAAAATAATGTCGATAAATCGCGCCGAAGATCAAAGCACGAACAAATCGGTTGGGCGCGCCAGTGGGGAGGAGCGAATGAGGTTGCATGGATGCGGTATATTGTGTTTGTCGATATTTAGTAATATTAAACCATATCTTTTATCTTATTTATTATAATTGTGTGACAAACCTATATTAGAAAACAGATTACTATTTTGTTGATTATTTCGTGTTATTCAAATCACAATTATTATCTGTTTTGTTACTTTTTTACTGAATAATGCTTTCACCTAGTAGCTGTGAAGAGGTTTCGAAAGTTTTATATTTTGAGTAAGAATAATAAATCAAACCAAATTCATGAAAATAATCTCTTTAGGAACTGACAATAAAATAAAATGCCTGCAACTGTGTACATGTCACACCAATAATACAAAAAAATCCGTCAGTATTTTACTAAGCATTTTGAATTTCACGCAATTTTGAGTCAAAATCAAAAGTCATTTATTCAAACTAGGCTGAGAATCCGCACTTTTCAAACGTCAAAATTACATAAGACAGTCGCCCGCCCTTCACTACTTCCTAGTACTTTAGCTGGGAAGAAGAAGTGGCGCAACAAACTGTCCAGCAGCACAACTGTCTGTTTAGTTAGCAAAATTTGATTCTATATAATAATATGCAAAATAATTTACATTACGCAACACAAAACATTAAATTAAATTATTTGCCATATGTCAGCTAGCACATGCCAATAATGTACCAACAAAAAACATCGAAAACAATACTCAGGCAGTAATAAAAAATAAAAATAAAAGACGTAAACAGAACTTTTTAAATACCTAAATAAAAGCCTCTAGGCATAAAGGGCGTGACCGCTTATATGATTTTTGAAGCTCTACCGTCAGAAAACTCCAAAATATTACAAAAAAAAAATAATAACTTCAAAACTACAAAAAATCACGGAACATACAAGGAGTACTTTCGAATACCTCGACTCGAAGTCACAAATGATAAACTAGGACCATCGAAGTAAAATAAATAAGCAGTTAATTACTAATAACACTAACAAAACCGCAAAAATCCGTTATCTAACCATCTAGCCAAAACTAATCACGCATAACAAAACTCGCAAAATATCAACTCACACAAAAAAAAAGACAAAATGCCAATGGACTTTCACAAAATAATTGAGCACTTCCACAGTTTCCCACGTCCATGGGTCCGCGTGATTTACTCTGTGCGCGCGGGCGCGGGGAGGGCTCGGGGCGCGGGGCCCGGGGCGCACTCGACTAATAAAAAACACCCCGACGCCCTCGTGACTGATGCGACAATTAATTTAATCCCATTTCTCTGCGTCTTTCAAGCCGTCAGGGCTGGTTCTGGTTTCAAAAATTGGGATTCCTTTGGTTGTGGAGGAAGTTTTTAAGGTAGTTTCTTCTTATGAACTCCCATTGCTAGCTCAGTCTATATATAAAGCTTTTGATATAAAAAAGTTTATCTTTGACTTTTGCATCCCACTTTTTCTGAACTTCTTGTTAAATATTACTAATTAACTTGAAACAAACTAAAAGGACCAGCACCCTAATTGCGTAACTCACTATCAATTAGAATCTGAATGATTTTGAAGCTTGTTGCTAATCCATTGCTTCATAGAAAAATTTGACTGCTCAACAGCATAAATAACGCGATGAAAGTTTTTGAACTGTCAAATTGAAACCGTTTCCTACTGTAAGCGTTTTACGCAATTACCCCGCAGTTATACCTAAGGACCAATTTGACAAAATCTACTTTTGTCGATACAATTAAGCGGTGCTGTTTAAATGCCTCTGTTACTAGTTTATGCATAGGTATCTATGAAGAAGCAAAGAACCCTGCAAAACAAAATGGCGCGCCGCATTTCATTCATTTAAATTGACATTCTAAAGCAAAAACCACAATAGCAAGTGCATAACTTGTGCAACTGCGCGGTCGTCAGTTCAGCACTTTTGTCTATCTGTCAGCTGTCAGTCTGTCCGTCTATCTGTCAGTTAAGAGGTCAGACGTCGCGACAGACTGTTTCTTTTATTAACTTCTTAAGTGAAATTGTAAATGCTCTGTATTTGCTTTGCGAAGCGGGAATGTTATTGTTCTTATGTTTACTTGTCAAGGATAGTTGAAGTTGGATTGACAGTTTTTGCTGTCGCCAAGTGACACGCATATTAATGGAGTTTATTTCTGCTTGAAGGCTGAAGGCTGCGTGTGCTGGTAACTTCTTAATTAAGCCTTTGTACTCAATATGAAATTTTGTCTTGTGTCAATTGTGTTGACAAGGTTGTCATTGGCAGGTAAAGCGACCTTTTAATTATGACAATTATTTGCATTTATAATTAGTTTACCAATCGATTTCAGCTGTTCTGTATTAATTCAAGGAGCTTATTAAAAAGCTTCTCATTAGTGTTATATTATACTTTTGTATATTTAATTTCAAGACCTTCGCTAAGGTGTGCTATAGGTACATGCCTTTGCGAATCGTTTCAAAAATCTTTATATATATATAATACACATATACACCAAACAAAAGCTCAAAAAATAAGTTCCTCCGATCCGCGCCAGCCCTGAAAGGCGCTAGAAGCAGACATCAGCGGAGCAGGCGGCTATTAAACAAGACTAATTGAGCGATAAATTCACGAGACGAGAGGCCGATATAAAAACGAACGAGAAACGAGAAAAATCTTAGATGAGAGAATATTGAAAGCGGTCCACGCGAAATTGATTACTGTCAATTAGGGACACGTCGGTGTCTGCGCCAGATGCTAACTCGATTCTATTAGGAGCTCCTTTGATCGCTGTTTGTTTACCCCGTTGTTCGATGCGTGTTGTGATAGTTGAGTTGTTGCTGGAGATTTCATTGTGATTTCGTGGGTGAGCGTAGTTGGAGGCAGGGGCTTAGCTTTCAATAATTATCTTGGTTAGAATCACGACACGACGCTAGGACTTGAGAAATAAGTAGCTATTTACCTCTTTTCTTGCATGAATCTTGTGAT
Source organism: Fissipunctia ypsillon (assembly GCA_947568875.1). NCBI lineage: Eukaryota > Metazoa > Arthropoda > Insecta > Lepidoptera > Noctuidae > Fissipunctia > Fissipunctia ypsillon. Next base: position 23,622,973 of record OX387649.1, read on the forward strand.
GGCTTAAGTTCTGGGGGTTTTTATTTTGATGTTCTGTGTTTGTAGCTGAGCTTGCTTGAAGGAGAGACAGACAGAGGTGTAGTTCGCAAAACGAATTGTCTAGAATCACAACATTGAGACAAATGTCGCAAAGCCATCGGTGTTTGTTTGTGATCGCTGTGTTTATCTTCTACAATAGCGGCACTATATGATACCTTGCGAAGGTTGCAGGTTTTTATAAATTTCCCTTGATATGGTCTCTAAGTGTGAGGGAACAGATTTTATAATATATTGTTGTACTGACCGCAATAATAACAAACTGGAACTGTAATTTATTAAATGAGCTGTATTTTATTTAATATTGTGTAAGCTGTCGCAGGTGTTATCATACAGCCTCGCAGCTGGTTTAAGAGTAGGATTCAAGACAGGAGTAGCTCTCCATAATTTGGTGATAGATAAGTCAACAGCCTTGACTTATTTATTCAGGCCAACAGTGTCTGCGCAAGATTCTGTTAAAGGCTTGCCGTTGAGCAGTATTTGTGGGTATCTGTCATTCGATGTGTATGTTTTATAGTCATAGTTAAAGATTTGATAGTTTTTCCGAAAAGAACATGTTGCACTATAAAGTGCTGTCACGTCTGTAGTGACCAAGCTTATATTGTCGAATGTCAACTATGGGCATCGGTACCTCTGCCAGATGTTAACTTGATTCCATTAGTAAGACTTAGGAGTGATTCTTTGATCTTGTTTCGTTTACCGTTCGTGTTCAATGGTAGTGTTGTCAGCGGATAGGGCTTATTTGATAGTGGATCAGAATAAAATTGTTCTAGAATTTTTAATCCCAGAATTATTCTTGAAGTGATTGCTTAAATAGGACATAAATGTCTTGTTGGTGTTTAAAATAGATCTTGACTGTCTTCTTTTTCCACAGTGCCACAGAAACTACTTAAAACAAATATAAATATTATGATAATTCTTAATTTATGTAAACTCATTAACCCAAACTTTTCAAACCAAACATCACACGCTCTCACCACACCATACAACACGTGAAAAATATGAGCCCATCCCCAAAATGTATAGCAGCACTAACGGAGCTTCTAATTCCCTCGACACACATTAAAATATCCGTTGCAACCGCCTTATTATACACGACAGTGACTTATTTCCATGAATAATAACACACTTTCATCCTTACAGAACGTATTATATGGATCATTATACACAGAGACGTTCGCGAAGCCGCAACAATGGCTTTTCAACCTCATTTTTGAATGAACATGACTGATTGCCCGCTGCTTCGAACAAAAGCCGCTAACATAAACATTCTACACGATAATTTGTCTGCGTTGTCAAATGAATGACGCTGCTATTTCTACCACGCACATTCATTACCCCTTCTTTATCACCTACTAAAATAAAAGTTGCACATATGCGTCAATGTAAAGCTAACACATCGATGAAGTCGCGCGTTTTTAGTTCGTAAAATACCGTAGTGATGGGGCGCATGTGTCCGGGAGTCATGTCGATTAATAAAGTTTACAAGATGAAAGCCGTTGAGCTGTTAGTCGCGATGCGTTCCAGAAATAAAAAGCAGCTTTAAACTCGGCTGGGGATACTTACATTGTGTAGTGTCGCCACGTTTTAATGGAAGGACAAAGTCAATGTGACGTCTTAAGAGTGTGTTTGTAATTATTTTGCAAATTACTATTTTTCCGTTACTATGCATTTCCCTATCTATTAAAATATCTATCTGTAAGTACAAATATAACAGTACATTATTGAACACGCAGGTTGTGATATGCAACAAGTATGAACCATTTTTGGACATAAAACATAAACTTTTTCGAATTTTTACACCCGACTCTATAAAACTTGAATACCTAATCCTTCTGTAATAAACATAAACTGGCCAATTTTTAATTAACCAAAAACCACTCGTCCAAATTTACGACTAGCAATAAAAAAGAGAACTCCCTAACTACCTATCACCAACGAAATATGCCTACAACTGTTAAAAAACGCATTGTATAAACGACAGCAATAATTGTCGCCCTACACGGCCGCATGAAATATACTGCGTGCAACTAATAGGTGGGACGGGCGTTAAGGAGCGCATAAATTAGCTGATGTTGTGACGGCCGCGACGGCCGGCCATCTGTTTGTCGATATGTCACGGCACAACACTACGCATTTATATAGAGATGTTTATTTCACAAGGCAGAATAATGTGACGTATATTTTTTATGATTTTTTGTTTTTTGTACGACTTGCACCTGTTGTTGTCGGCGAATTTAATATATTGTTGCTGAAATTTTTAACGTAACTCCATATTTTATCGAGAAGTAGGTAATGGGATGTTGGGAGTGCGTCTTTTAATTCGCCATGAGTAATAAATTATTTTGAATTAATGACATATTAAATTAGAATTTCCAGAAGTGAGTGAGAGCTTATGAGAAGTATGAATAACGAATTGTAGCATTATTAAAATTTGTGACGGGGCATTTCATATAGAAGTAGTTTAAATCAGATTTATGTGTAATATAGAATATGATATTTTTTAGTTATGTCACGTTGGCATTCTTGGACATATTTTAGAAGTATTTTGTCGAAAAATCTATTCCTATCCACAGTAAATGAGGTAATCTAGAAAGGCTATTTAGAAAACCCATCACATTTGCTCACCAATTAACTACAAAGAATTACAACAATATTTCACTATAGTTCACCACATAAAAATCTGGAATGTCTTCATCTCTGGTTGGCACAATAAAATAAAATGAAAATATTGCGCAAACAACTCTATAAGATATCCTAATCTCATAAGTAAGTATTATTTCTGATCCCGGGCCCCATGCGATGATGGTCGGCGACATTTGCTTTCGTTTTTTCAGCTTCTTAATTGCTATACACATTTTAACGTCGACGAGGGCGAGGTTAGATGTCATGTTGATGGTTCGGATAAGATAATAACTTGAGAGGAAATAATTATGGGAAGAGAAAGTGAAAAATGGAATGGAAATGGTGTGAATAATGTCGTTGAGGTATCTGATAAGGTTTAAAACGGGATAGCTGAAGATAACGGTTTCGTAATGGAAGACGAAAGCAGCAATTTTTCACAAAACGTTTTACTACGATGTTTTCGTAGGTAAGTACTGTAGAGGTTTTAACCGAGCGTGCCATAAGCATGCAACCTTCGCAAGCTTAAACGTTTATTGGTTTATGAAGACAAGCATTGATTTTAAAGATGGAACAGTGAAAAAGCAAGGTAGGTTGACAGTCGACCCCCCGGCCCTGACTGGTGTCGATATAATAATCTGTATTAGATTTTTTATGAATAGATAACAGTGAAAACTCCAACGGTGTATCATTTAACATATAACAATCCGCCCGGCACCATAACGTCCGGGTGGATTGTTATATGTGCCTGAGCATCATTAGCTTGATTAGTATCTAAAGGACAAACAGTAAGCAAATGGGATGATGCATTGTACAGACCTACCGTATGAGAAGAATTGAGACAATTACCTACTGGATTTACAGGCTGTATCAAAATAGGATGGCAATCGATTAATATCGGTATATCGGTAATAACCAGCACTTGAATTAAGGATGGATTAATATACTATAGATACTTAATCAGGATGGTTCAACATAAATAAGTAAATACCACGTCAATAAACGAAGATTTAAAATGACATGTGAGACTTCAACCTAAAATAGCAGTAATTAACAAAAAACTGTTATTTAACGCTTTTCACGAATAAGATACTAATTGAGGATGACACAAATTAAAATTGATTTTATTCGCACGTCGAAAGAATTACAGATCGACGTATACACACATTTACTAATTGCCATCATCTGTTAAACACATCAGAAGTATATTTGGATCACTTAAATTCATCGGATGAATAGTTTAGTGTATTTTCCTCTCGCATTTGCGCAGTTATAAAATGGTTGTGAATCGATAAGTGCTATTTTACTGCGCTCACATTAGCTGGTTTGCCAAGATTGTCGTAAATGTGTAAGACATCCTATGTGGTTCAGAGATTCTCAAACTGTGGGTTTTGGGTTGCACGGGGTTGGACTGCCGCAAGGCATGAAATTAAACTATCGCGATTTTGATCATGTATCTAACTATGGCATGCTAGACAAGCTAATGCTACTAACATTGCTGATAGCTATTCTGGACGGATTTATTCTTAAAACTTTTTTCTGCATTAAGATTTTGCTTGAGCTTTTGAGTCTCCTGTGATGAAGTAATTGAATGAAAATTGAAGCAAATTATTGGTTCAAACAGCTATTTGATTGGAATTGCTCCACGAAAGAAAAAAAAAAGCAATTGAGCACCACTGCTCTAATCCCAATATTCTAAACGAAACAGTAGCAACGGATAATGGACGTCTTGAAAAATTGTCTTAAGGCCGTAAAGTAGTTAATTTACTACGTGTTTAACTATAAATAAAAGTGTTGGCCACATCTAATAGCACACACGTGTGGCACACTGTGTTATTGTCAAGTTATTTAAGAAATAGTGTATTAATACTCTTATTAACAATTTGTTACATATTTTAGAGTTCGGGATTGTTTATTTTGAATGTAAGGAGTCGTAAATTATGTTTTTATTGCGTGTTGGCGTCAAATGGTGCGTGTAGTGGGGTGATGTCTTGTTTTATGGGTGAACTGTGGTATCTACTGTGGTGGTCGTATTGTCTGTCTGTCAGTGAGAGAGAATATTCTTTAGAAATTCGTTTGGGAGGTCTTATAGACAGCTTTCAATCTTGGGTAGCTTTTTATAATGGGCATTTTTGGACTAACTGAATAATACATTATTAAAAGTGAAATTAATGTATTAATTGTTCAAAGCCAACAAATCGAACTTTTATTACTTTGGCGTTTTATAAACCATTTTCAGTTTTGTATCTCCTCGAATTGAAACTCTGTTAGGTAACAAACAGTCGATATTGTGACCCACAACACTATCAAAATAAACGAAAACCGTTCCAGAATTAGCTTACAACAAATCACCAATCCATTAACAATGTGGAAGACAAGACAAACGGCTTGTCAGCAATGAGGTAACAATTATCCCGGGCTCGTTCCGGTCCCGGGATCCCAGCACATCCGGGCACGTCCCGAGATATCCCAGGGGACGGTACCGAGCCATGGTCGCCCTATCCGATCGATATTTCGCCGGTTTGTGAAAAATGTGTAGTCGCTCATGCTTTTGATGTTTTTGATGTTTTTGATGTCGTCGGTTTTTTTTTATTGTTGTCGTTGATTTTTGTTTTATTCGGTACTGACATTTTAGACGCATAGTTTGAAGTTTCATCGTTTTGAATATTCATCCTGTACAATTGAAAGCTGGCCATGAAAGAAGACTTTTGCATGACATGAATGTTATGTGTTGACTGTACCGTAGTTTTTGTCTGTAATCTTCAATTGTCTCATAAAATTTTAGTTGTTGAAAAATTTTTTTCGCAGTCATTAAGTATCACCTTTGTACGTATTGTTCTGTTCCTTTCTTCTTGTTTCTTTATATGTGTGTACATAAACCGTTAAATAAATAAATAAATAAGTAGAGTATTCTGCAGAATTCCTCAGTATTTTTCACGCATTATGTCTTTTATTGTCATCTTTTATTGTCAATAATTTTACTCATATAGTCTTTGGACTAGCTTCACTGAAAAAGATGTTAATGCTATTCGTGTTTAGTATAACAATGCACTCAGGATGCTGTGGGGGCTGCCACGCTTCTCTAGTGCCTCGTGTATGTTCGCGGATGCGCAAACTGACAACGTCGCTGTGATCAGACGCAAGCGTGCAGCATCCCTATTGCGCATAGTGCGGGCCAGCTCCAACAGTCTCCTGGTTGTCATTGCTTGCAAACCGGATTGCCCTATCATTCACGATTTAAATCAGCTATATGTACGCTGAAAATAGGAACTTATAGTCATCACCAGCATAGTTTGTAAGTAAATTACAGGCATACCTCACCGGGACGCCATGGCGGCGCGGCCAGCTCCCGTCGCCAGCAAAATATATGGTTGGCTGCGTAACCAAGGGGACGCCAGGTGAGCCACCCATTGTATAGCTGTATACATTTTGTTGGCAGCGCGACCTGGTGACGTCGCCATGGCGTCCCAGTGAGGTATGGCTCTTATTGTTAAATGTTTAATTATTATTTTTAAAAATGTGTTTGATATATCTTGGGACCCTGGGCTCCCGGTTTTTGGAAGGCGTACGAGGAGCCGAAGCCAATTTTTAATGACATGAGGCACCAACCGATGATTATCCTTGCACGCAAGTGTACCCAAGGATAACCCTCGGTTGGTGCAGGACTATTGCAGGATATGAAATAAAAAAGGTATTGAACTATGGGTTTGGGTGGCTAAAGTGGACTGGATACTTTGAACTATGGAAAGATTATGGCCTCTGCCTGGTCAATGTTTTACATACAATACACAGATAAAATGGCAGAGGGTGACTTGCACACTCAATAATGGGCCCCCGAAAATTGTCACTAGCACATAGTGTCATAGCGACTTCTTTCCTCTATTTGCTCTTGCGAATCTCCACTCAAGCCGGCCAATAAAGGTAAGAAAGAGATGAGGAACAAGACTTCTCCCGCGAGATAGGGTCTGTGAGGACGCTACTGCCCAACAGCTCGCCACATGCTGCCCAGCGGGTTTCTGTATCTCTCTTGGTCTGGCTTTTCACCCTAGACCTGTTTCGGCAAAGTAAACTCTACCAGGCGATCTATTCTGTAAACGTCACATCGTGAGCACTTAGGTGAAGTGAGTTTGAAAGTGACCTCAATCCCTAGTAGAGTAAGGTGGGATGACAGTTCACATCACGCTCACTTTACCTAAATTTTCACGGTGGGATCTTTACAGAATCACATCACTGCACAGACCTAGAGTACATAGGAGCGCGCACGATGACGTCAACGTAGAAATGTGGGGCTTATTATTATTTTTATTTATAAAGGTAATAAATATCACACCACGATGATACACATCAAAAATAACCACAGCACATTCGCATGCCCCACTTACGTCACTGACACATTAAACAGAAATGGTCAACATACAGTCCAACATATGAGGACACGTGGCAACATTTGGAACTAATGCCAAAAACGTACCAAATTTTGACAGTTGTCTTAGTAAGCAGCGCCACCCCCGAGTATCAAGATTTACTGGTTGGTCCGCATACGTCGCGACTCGTAGGAATGACACTGCGCAGTCCACATCATGGCTGACAGTCATCGTTGTCAATTTAAATGAAACAGTAAACGCTGACAGCCGACAGTCGAGGGCTCAACAAAAAATAATTAATGGCCAGACTAATGAATATGAGTACGGTTGGCAGCGCAAGTTTTGTGGGGTTATGTGGTTGGGGTAAATGTTTATTTTGCGTGGGTTGTATTTTTCTATATTTGATGTTCTTTATGAAATAAACCTTTTAAAAATCTATATTATTATTTACCCCACAAACATCCACATTCACATCTACATTTTTATGACTGCGCTACTGCTGAGCATGAGGTCGTGGGTTCGATTCTCAGGTCGGGCAAAGTGTTACTTGGTTTTTCTATCTGGAATTTCTCGGTCTGTATTTGTGCCTGGTTGATGGCAATAGGCTCGCCCCCTATTACATGGGGGGACTTAAACATAACTGGCGAAATGTGGGTGTACTATAGGTACACCTCTGTCCAACCCTTTGGGGAAACAAGGCGTGATGTTATGTTTGTGTTATGTGTATGTAATTTGTTAACGTGGGAGCTAAATGGGTTTAGTAATAAAAAAAAGGTTTTTCTTTTAAGTTTAGTCTTGTGAAAGCTTTAAAATATAAGTGTAAAAACGATTCTGCGGGCAATATAATCTCATTTATTAAAAAAAAAACATTGATACTACTTCCGATTACATAATAATACAAGGTCAATTTAAAAACGACCTTTTTAAATTAACCGTTCTTTGGACCCATAAATCATCTTTTACTAACTAAATTCAAATTAATTTTACTTGCTCCAAAGAAATAATTACATTATAAAACTAAAATTAAAACAAAGCAAACAGATCTAAATGTTCTTGCGGACCGTACCGCACTCCCCCGGGTGGAGTTAAACTTGATTTATTCACCTCATTTCCGCTCCTTGTGGTTGTTAGTCGCCCGGGCGAATTAACCGACGATTCATGTGACCTTACAAATGTTCATATGATAATGTGCCTGTTTATTGACAACAGAATTTGTCCTGAAAATGTGGGTAGTGCTGAAGGATTTTAGCATTTATTCAGAATCAGAAACATTTATTTGCAATAGCTATTGCTACAGTGACGTAGTGTGTTTGACGTTTGTTATTGCAACAGTTGATTTATCCGGCTGTATTTTGTCTTTTGCTAGGCTAAAGTTCGAGCAGCAGGGTAGGTTGAAAAATTCTCAAGTTCATCAATTTTTTTATTTTTTTTCAGCAAGCTATCATTACTTTGCTGAAAAAAATACTGTAGTATACTTTTTTTTGCTTTAGGATTACATTGAGTATCATCATAAGCCACATAATGAATAACATCAACACATAGGGATTAGACCTCCAGGATTTCTGAAAGTACTCGCAGGGCATCAAAATATACCTAAAACATAATAAAAAAGTATCACAAAAATTAAAGGCAAGTGCTAAATGTTTTTGTGGCGACTCCTCATCCCGCGGGTGGAGTTAACCCTGATTTATTCGAGGCGGTTTCCGTTCCTTGCGGCTGTGAATCGACGCCGACGGCGGAACTAAACGGTTCACGCGTTATACTATCACAGATGAATGGACTTGTGGCTGGAGTACGGATTGGAAATTATAATATATTCAGAGAAAGAGTAATTAAAAAGGAATCCAAAATTGACAAATACAAAACTGACAAAGGACGATGGTAAGATAAGATGTAAGCTTGAAAAACGTCAGAGTGGTTAACATAGTGCAAGAACCCTAGATCAAGCGAAGTGCAAAAAACTTAAATTGTAACTGACAAATTCAAGCTAACTAGCTTTAAGATAAAATTTGCTGATAAATTTAATATGTGAAGAATAAATGCATGCCTAAGTGCTCGATAAAAACTAAGTTAATAACTAATGCATAACTGGCAACAAAGTAACGCTTGTTCTATTTAATCAACCTAACATCTACTTACCGACCAACAACACAATATTTAATATGCATATTAAAATTATAACACAAAAACACTTTTCATGTCCTCATAAAATGACTCACGATAAGGGAAAGAATTACCACATTTACACGCAAAAAGTACACGAAAACACGACACCTTAATGTGTCTATCTATGGCATTTTTTGCACGTTTCCTCCATAAAATGCCCATAAAATGACACATTGGACAAACATTGACTTTGCGTGCGCAAGAGCATCGCAGCATGAAATTTATTACTTCCTCAAGCAAAGGAAGACACCACTTAAGTTTTGAAGGCACTTGGCTTTTAAACCAGTTTTTAGTCATTTGTTTAATTTGCATTGCAATTTAAAGTTAAACTTTTAAATTAAATACCCTGATGATTCAATCTAAGATTCGAGATTGGTAAATGGCGAAAAGCTTTTATGGTATTCATTTTTATTTGTACCCGTATAAAGTCAGGATGCTAATCAGTTATTCTTTAGATATTCCTAGATTATCACGCAATTCATGAAACATTCACTTATCAAACACTTAAAATCGTTATGCGTCATACGTAAATAAATGATCAAGTCCCTTATAATTTGTTGTCCGACGTTTAACACCATATTTACCAACCACAATCCCCCAAAATCTCACATGAAATTCAAAGTCAAACTTGGGCTTGTCAAAACAACGAGTTAACACCCAAAACCGTCGCATCCTGAACCCGCTAACAAGCAACAAACGGCCTGAACAAACATCCAACTGAAATATCGCATCGGTCCCTCTAACTACCGCACAAATTGCGCCTTTGTACGCAAAACTAACACCGCAGCACCAACATACTCCACCCCTAGCCATGGGAACATCAACCTTATATCCTCCACTTAAAGTATCACCAGTCTGCACATGTGTGATAAGGTGTCTTCAAATGTTGGTAATCCAGAGGAAGCTCAGATTCATCACGGATCACTCATGTTTGTCTTGTATCAAGCTTTCAAAGCTGTTGGTCGTAAATATGGCGTAATCTTTTAATGTTTTCAACGTGGATGCAGAATAGCAATGACAGGATGCAAGAAGGATGGTGTTTAGTTTGATATGGTCATGTTTGCTTCGTTTCCTTATTGCAGCTTCCCGCGAATTGGTCTCTAAGTGCAACCTGCTTTCAAAATCAAACCAATAGGACCCAAGATAGTACCCTGTGGCACTCTTTAAAGGAAATTCTTGTTTTTCAGTTACAAACACTCGAAATAAATACGAAATTGAGTCCTTGTGGATTGTCCTTATCCGGAGCTATCAACGAGCAAAAAGGAACATTAATTTCTGCAGGGCACTTGTGCAATAATTTAGTTAAGCGCAAACCCATCGGAATAAGATATTTATTACTTCCTTTCAATCGTTGTGAAGTTTTGTTTTTCATCTGAAACACTTATCTTCTCCAGGATACACATTGGGCAGCTGGCGAAAATTGAACAAACAAACCAAAAAACTGGTCTGAATAAATCTTTATTTTGACAAACACTTCTTGCTGCCGTCCTTTGGACACCCCAGAGGGCAGGTGACGAGAGCCCTTGACCGAAAACAGTTGTTAGTTTTTGGCAAAAAAATCATGTCATTTGTCAGTAACCCGATGCTTGACATAATGCTGGCGCCAACTTCCCATTGACCATAAAATTTTATCAAGCAAAAAATAGTGTTTTTACTACGTAGTTGACATTTGCGTGTGATTTTTATAGGAAACTTGGTTGTAAAAGTTTATACGCTTTCAGTTTTACAAAACACACATGTGCGAGTTTTTTGTTAGTTCGGAGAATATTTTAGTAGAGGTTTTAAATAAGCAATAAAGCGGCTTGTAGCCGTTTTGTTTTATTTTTACTTGACTGTTTTTTCCCTGTAAGTGAGAAAATGAAAGGCTTTATCAACTCTTCATAATTAATGTTAACAGTGATCAAAACCACGTGTGGGAGTTGGTCTGAGTATATTACTTTAATCACTGTTTTTATCATGCGGCATAATGATGACGGTTTGAACCAGAAAATTTTAAGCAGAAGAAATAGAACATAAAATAGTCCCACAGTAGCGGAGGCGGCAAAAACAGAAATCCACAGTTTCTGTAACACCACTTCAATTCTAAAAACCAACAACAAGAACACATCACTGACAAAAGCTCGCACAAATCAGGCTGCGAATAATAAATAATTTATGTGCCTATCTGTGAAAGGGCGTGCCAAGCGACGTTTACACAAAGAATGAAAAATGACGCCAGCCAGAATACTATAGACCGTCAGAGCCACGAAGGATTAGTAGACTTGAATAATGTCCCACTGTTGAATGACTGTCCAAAGTGTTATTTTTGAGGGCAAGTAGCTAAGTCATGTTTATGATGCGTTCTTAGAAGTTAGAAGTGAGAGGGATTACATTTGGTGATTTCATTTGGAGTTTTAATAATTATGGATCTGTTCGAAATAAGTATTGATGGATTCAGTCAGAAGAACTAAGATGAGCAACAGTCTTAGTGAGCTTTGATTGGCAGGCGAGTATCTCATCTGAAAAAACAAAGAAAGCATTAACAGAGGCTGATATTACCTGCTTTTTAAGTACAGTGGCCAGAATTGTGTAGTTTTAGTACTTCTAATCTAAAAAGAACGTAGCTACGGACAGCAACATTCAAGCCGAACTAGATAATTATTAAATACTATCTGACTCGCCAGACGTTCTCTTGTAAAAACTTCAATATGATCTTGAGTTCATACACAAATCCCATAGAAAAAGCACTTTCAGTTTTTCCCAAATTTTACAATTTTCCGTGCAACTTTTCAAATTTTTCTTTCCATAAAAACCTAATTCAGGCTATCACAAACATTTTAAAACAAACGGCCCAATCGGTCCAGACCTTCTCAAGAGATGCGCTTACCAACGAAAAGCATTTCATTTTGATTTATACAACATGTCCCGGAATTAACGCACAGCCTCTTAAGAGGTCATTGTACTCATCATTATGAACAACTTTTACTATAGGACCAAACCTGAAATCGCGGAAAAAAATCTGCTGTCCTCTACATACTTAATTATGTTCGCATACGTTATCAAAATGTAGGGAACCGCAGATTTTTTTTCGCGATTTCAGGTTTGGTCCCATAGTAAAAGTTGTTCATAATGATGAGCACAATGACCCCTTATGAGGTTGTGCGTTAATTCCAGGACATGTTCTACAGATTATTTCTGAAAAAATTTATTCATGTTTTTAGTAAAAAATATTATTTATTATAGTTTAGCGATCATTAAAGGATTTTTCTATCGACTTATATTTTATTTCTTCAGACGAACAGCATGCTCAAACCCACTACAATTTGCACACCGACAATTCCCTTACAAATTACAAACAAATGTCAATAAAAAACGGCGGTTTCGCATGCAATCAATGTGCGTACATTAATCAGGCAGCGGTCAGCGTTGTCAATCAGCCCCACTGCGCTGTCACAGAGACAAGTGACGTTCTGCGTGTGCAATTTACGAAATGTTTTTCTGTATCGATGCGGTCTTTTTGTCCCGAAATTTTGCGTTTTGGTGCACTAGGTTTGTAGTGTTGGTTGATGAACAATTTTCTAGAATGTTTAAAAGGCTTAAAACTTTCGAAACGACGGAAAGAAAAACAGTGGTCCATCCAAAGATGTAGGGATAGACCACTGTGTTTCTTCCTTTGGGTTTTCTTCGAGGTCAACAGGTGTTATAGGTAATAGAGACATAGGGCAGCTAAGATGATGATGTGGTTCTTAGTAAAAGTTTGTAGAAGATAGATAAGGCCCATCAAAAGAATAAAGTAGCAGCGTCCTTCGATCATCTTGCATTACAATAGATTGAGTTCTGCACCAGCAATCCGTTAACAAAGTTAGGTGACCACGGCGATTTGGTCCATATTCCACGACTATAGGCCGACCGCATAACTGAGACGTTGCCTGAGGTAGCAGCGCGGTGAGGGAGGAGTGTGGTGACATGATGCGAGAGCTCAGTGATTCGTCAACTTGTGACAACGATCACCCCTCCCTCACAGACAACGTCTCAGTTATGCGGTCGGCCTATAGCATTTATGGGCTGATATCAAAGCACACCAATCATTACATCAGGAACAGCATTATCAATCTCAACCGTGACGTACACGATAAAGGCTAAGCATTTGACTAGAAAATTATAGCAGTATATATAAGCAGCCATAAGTTGTGTCCCATCGCCTGAGAACGTCATATTGACCTTATTCCCTCAGTGCACGTTGATAAACATCTAATACATTCATGTATAATTTTATTGCCAGCTCGGTTAGAAAACTTATTTACTAACAACATAGAAATTACTTACTTGGCTACACGTTATTTTCTTTTATTGCTTTATTTGGCTACGATACGTTCTAATAAAGCGACAAGTTTTATTGTTATGATTGTAATGAATGGTAGCGCGTTTAGGGTTAACAAAATGGGGTTTAGGCGTCGTTTACAATATTTTTTACATCCGTTGTAATCTGTACAAATAAATAAAATTGAAGTGTCTGTAATAACAAAATAACAGCTTTTTACTAAATGCCTGTGAAAGTATATACGGGACTTATAACAATAAATAATTTTTTTTAAATTTTGTCTGTCTGTCTCTGTCTGTTTGTTCCGGCTAATCTCCGAAAAGGCTAGACCTATTTTGACGGGACTTTCACGAGTTGATAGCTGGTGTTATAAGGAGTAACTTAGGTTACTTTTATTTTAAAAAGAATTAGGGTTCCGTGCAAAAAAAATTAAGACCCATGAAATTGTGAACAAAATCCGATTCAAATAAGGAAGTTGTTTTCCGACATCGCGCGACATTCCGAAGTCGCGGGCACATCTAGTAATACAATATGATCGGCCAGTAATGGCCCTTATTTTTTGGATAGGAAATCATCAAATGACTTCTCCCGCTCTGGGCGGAGCGGGAGGGCGTGTCAGACTTTTACTGACTAAAACCCACCCGTGTTCCTTCTGTTGCCTGTGCCGGGGCCACGGTAACTCTTTCGAACATCCCGGCCAGTAATGGCCCTGTGATGATGGGCAAAGTGTCGGAACAAGCCCTTGGGGTCTACCACCATGTCTTATAGCAATATTATTTTAATCTTACTTCAGTGTTGGAAAGAGATGGAGCTATACAGAATAATAATACTAAAAGAGGTAGTATTAATTATCACATTGTAAGAGTATTGATCAGACACACAACTAGCTGGAAATCATCAACCATTGATAAATTATTGGTTCACCGCTAGAAAACATCCTTTTTTTATGCGAAATCATCAAATGATTTCTCCCACCCTGGGCGGAGCGGGTGGGCGAGTCAGACTATTACTGACTAAAACCCACCCGTGTTCCTTTAGATTGCCTGTGCCAGGGCAATGGTACCTCTTTCGAACATCCCGCAATAGAAAACATCCCTGGAGATCACTCGTTCCACCCAAAATTGTTGGACAGACCTGGAGACAATTGACAAATATCAAGAAAGTAGAGAGATTCAATTGTGAAGAGGTCGTGGCAAAACGAAGACTGTCTCCCTGTCTCTTTTTAGTGATGAGCCATCAAACCAACCAAGTTTGTTGATCAATGCAGCCACTGCACTAGTTCAAGGAATAAGTTTGGACATACAAGGCAACTCAATACATACATTTCATGTCCTATATAACGTGGGTCAAAAACAGAATTCCATTGTTTTTCCACCTTTTCCTTTTTCATACCCTTGACGAAGATTTGTTCGTATAATTTATGTAAAACTAGCTGTTATCCGCGACTTTACTCGCCTGAAATTAGAAATTAAATATTAAAATGCACGGCAATGCCATCTGTCGGGAAGGAAATAAAATGTTTGGTTATTCTCGCGGGGTTCGCTCAATTTTTCGGGTATATTTGCAGTAATGCGGGGTAGTTTTTTAAAACTATTTTACGAAAGAACTTGGCATGTGGCTGGAAAATGTAAGTTTACGTGGGCTGAGGTAAAAAATTAAAATTATTTTTGATAAGTTATGCAAGAATCGTTAGTTGATGTAGGGAAAGTTGGCGTTATTAATGTCCTTGGTAACCATATTATAATATGTTCTAGGCCGTTTTTTTGCTCCGTTTCCCCGGTTCTACCCCACTTCGCTTCCCCCTCCACTTTTCTACCCCGCGTTTAAAATGTATGAATTTCTAATATATGAGAGTTCGCAAATCCATGGCCACTAAAGCGGAGCTTAGATTCTATTGGTTAATATTGGCACAGCTCCGCTCCTCTCCTCTCTTCTCCGCTCCAGTGGACAGGCAGCCTACTCAACACCACGCCACAGATTACTACTCCTATGTTGGAACCGATTCTCCTCTACAGTGTTGACAAGAATAGGTAAGTAAGTACTTAACTAAATGTATGCTCTTAACTTTTACCAGCAATCCATAACACTTAGCTAACTAAATCATCTGGACCAATAAATCCTTACTATGATACAAGCGATGACCAAAATAAAAGTCTCAAAGCTCCCGGCAGAGCGTGGGGCCGCGTGGCCCAATAAGTCAGCCTCTCTAGCCCACCGTGCACCACACAATTTTTATTCTATATTAAAAAAAAGAGACACTGTTATGTTTCCAGTGCGTTTCGCGGAAACGAGTGGAACCCTCGGTTTGCCCCTTGAAAACTCGTAAACTTTTGACCACGTTTTTGAGGGACATTTGTGACTAGATCTACTGAAATTCGAGCATACAAGTAATATAAAATCGACTAGCGTGCACAGTTAGCTAGACCGATCGGTTCATATTTTTTTTTATGGAAACTGAAGTACATACCTATTTTATCCGTAGACATTGTTTCCCACTAGATTATAAAGGGTACCGATATACGAGTATATGTGTCACAAATACCTACTGAGCATGTTCTTGGGTTGCAAACTGCTTAGTTCAAAATCGGGTGTTTTTGTGACATAAATACCTTTTAACAAACAAAACGATCCTACATTTCAAGAAACCACAGTATTCAGCCATCATACTACAATCAAAATCAAGCTATCTTTTATCAACACATTTTAATTACCATTCTAAACCCACCCCCATAACCAGAAACAACCCACTTCATAACCCCATATTATTAAATCGACCAAACTTATTACGGTCATATCATAAAGTAACCCTAAACAATTACAGTGTACCCGTTCGCGGCGTAAAGTCGTAAGTGGTCGTGTTAGGGTTGACACACACGAACCACTTTGCAACGACATACAACATTATTGTCTTCGTGCTGTTGCAGCTATCGACGACTTTACAACCACAGTTTTAACGGAGTTTAGTTGTGTGAGCTGATGAACCACAAAATAACCAGAGTGCAGTCAATTCAACAATAGATTTTAAAATAGAAGCAGTCGTCGATATGTCGTATATTAGCAGGCTCAATACGCAAATGCGACAACTTTGTGGGTGATATCTTCAACGCATTGACTGATTGTCGTCAAAACCGACGGCAATGAGTCGTGTCATTGTGTGTGCTAATGCTATGTCACATTCGTTCTCTTGCCCTAACCCTAATTTATTTGAGGTTTGGCGTAACATGTCTTTTTGATTCTATTAGTCATCATATTGGTATTCGGGGTGACTACCATTCAAGTCATATATCTACTGCTATGTCACATATTTGCTACTCTCTACAGACAACAACTTTTCATCCAATGTCGTTCGAAACTAGCACGTGTGTATTAACCCTTACAGGGTTGGCACGCTGGGGTTAATACCGGGTTACATTAACGTCGCGGTATCAGCGGTATTAATAGACTATCATCGAGATAGGATATCGCACCGCGTTTATGGCTAAGACATGGAGGCAGCCTGATAAATTTTATGTACAGTGTAATATTCAATATACGCTTTTTTATGGTGAGTGGAGGGGTTAATTCTTTTTACGCTGTCGTTACTCATTTGTGAGTGGTTGTTATGTGGTTTTGTGTTTTGCATAATGTGCCTTTTAAGGCTATCGTCTAGACTGGATACGGGTCATGGTGTTTCTGTTTATTTTTTGGTCTAATCCTGTTAAAATCCTAGGAGTGACAGACAACTGATCGATGATGAGACCAACCATTTTACGTTCCTAAAAGAGACTTCATAAATACGTGATTTTATTGATCGACATCAATGATCGATTTCTTTTAATTTATTTAAAAATCCTAGGTCATTAAAAACCACAGGCGATTAAAGTTTTATCTTCGCTTTTCCTATCAACTACAACCTTTTCTCCAATCCATTCTATCTTCAAGACATCATTAACCCACTCCATCATATGTAAATCAACACTCATACTATCGGGAAATGACACAACAGAATTGAAATTAAAATTACCGACACACGACACGACAAGCTTTTTTAATTGTCACTTACCACTTTTATGTAAATCCGCGGTGACGGCTCCCACTGGGTGTCAGCACTGTCGGCCGTCTGACAGCTCTGACAGCTGACAGCGCTGACAACTGACAACCGACAGGTCGCCGTTCACCGGGCAATTTGCGACCAAGCGGCTGCACCGGGAGCAATATTATTTTACTTGCTTTTTTTCCGCGGGACAGTGTGCGTCCTGTCAGTCGGATGGTGTTAATTTCATTAGCGATTGGATTATTTTTTGTATTTTTGTGAGGCTGGTGAGATTCGTGAAGGTTAGAGGAAAAGTGTTAAGAATAATTTGAGGATGTTGGGATAAAGTTGGGTCGACAATTTTCTTTCTGATGTCGTAAATGACCAAATTAGGACGCCTGGTCCTAATTTGGTGACATTGTGGAAAGCCTTGGCCGAATTCGTGACGACCTCCAGCTCTTAATTTTGCAGGATCTAATGAGATAGGAACCTCAATAACCTGAATATTTGTAGTGATCTATGAATTCTGAGTGTCTATGCATGCAGTAATAAACAACTGGGTACCTATTTATTCGTGACAGACCAAATTAGCGCAGTACCACTCAGTTCTGCTCATTTCTATCCATAACCTACATGCCTTACAACCCAACATTTTACAACCATTTCTACAACATTTATCCAAACAAATTCTCAAGAAAACATCTTCTGTACAACACATTAAGCACTAAACATTCCCTATCTAAACTAACACACAATACGGGCCTTTCACACTGGCGCATTCCGGTATCTCAAACGGCTACGCGCGTCGGAACGGCCGTCTTGCGCGGCGTCTTTCATATTTTGAATACTTACTCGAGTTATAAGAATTTACGCGACGTTTACTCGGGGGTAATGGGTCGCATAAAATCTTATGACCACTCAACTCTTGTGTATTGACTTTTACAGCGGCGCCATTACACGGTATATTTTAAGAGGGGTAGCAATTCGCATTTTGTGGGAGCGGTGTGTCTGTTATTTGCGAAATAATTTTCATTTTTTTACTGTTATCCTTTTTCTGTTAATGCTTTTTGGTGGCGGTGAATTTGGGCCACGGGTCGGCTTAATGATTGCTCGTTTGTGTATTCGAATTTAGGGAATAAGCTATTATGTAATGTGTGTTAGGTTGGGTTGGCTTTTTTTTTTTTTTTTTTTTGTGGATGGGAAATCATCAAATGTCTTCTCCCGCTCTGGGCGGAGCGGGAGGGCGTGTCAGACTTTTACTGACTAAAACCCACTCGTGTTCCTTCTGTTGCCTGTGCCGGGGCCACGGTAACTCTTTCGAACATCCCGCAACCCTAGAGGTTGGGTTGGCTTTGTCGGTTAAGATCATGGTGGACATATCCTAACAGTGTCTTACTCGAACACACAGCAATTGTGGTAGCAGAAACAGGTCATCAGGCATAATTTTTTTTTTTTTTTTTTTTTTATAATGATCGAGCTTTCTCGGGTCAAGACTTACATGCAGATCCTCTCAGCATCTTCATCGTCCACAGCCTTACACAACCCATTGCTTTGCATATGCCAAAATATATTCTGCCAGTCTCTACGCTCCTATGCCAGTGCCACCCAAGTTCATTTCAGTTTCGAATTAATTTTTATAAGTTATTAATACTTGTGAGTTACCCGCTCTCCGCCTCCACTAAGTCCCGACCCCACACGTGTTTACATGTCGCCATAACAATAAGTTAAATAAACGCCCTTTACGCTTCGTGACGACTGCTGTTTGAATTGCATTATGTTATGACTCGCTGGAGAAGCTCTCTTTGTGTGGATGTAGTTCTGTGTTATTGATTTAGGAGAGAATAAGTGAGTGTTGCTGTTATATTGTCATATTGATGATATTGATAAAATAGACGCTTTGTGGAATGGTTATTGGAGCAATATTCTATTGGATCTAGCGCAAGCTGGGCAGTTAGCCCCGCTAACAAACTTGGTGACTGGTGGTTTGAACTATTTATTCCCAGAGTAAAGTATTCTAGTACCTTAGAATTCAAGGTACGGAAGTGGTCAAACGTGCCAAATATCTAAAAAGAAAAACAAAGTCGTAGGTACTCATCTCGTACAAAGAAAGGGACTGGTACTAAAGTAGTTACCCTATTTGTAAGCAGAGACCACAAGGAACTAACTTTATTATGATTAAACCGGAATACCAACACAAAACTAGAACGACCAACACGGAACCGATAACAAACATACACAATTAACAAATCAACACATAAACTAAACATAACAAAACAAATAAGACTAACAATAAACGTGGAATCTATTAACAATAAATCATATTGTTCGCTAGAACGCAACGATTGAGTAATAAATATCAATGAGTTTAATGTTCGGGCGTACACGCGATAACTGTCAGCCGCCATGTTGGTCCGCCATCTTGATTTATGACATTTTATTGTGAACTGTCAATAGATAGCGCGGAGCTATGAAAGGAGCTAATTGTTTTTGGTTTGATGAATAGATTTTGATTTCGGGTTTAAATAGAAAATAGTTCTTATCGTTGTTATATACTTTATTGTACACCAGATTATACATTACTTAAAGATAAATTATAAACTATAAAAAATGCAATGTTATGTTATTGTTATTCATTGTGTCCACAAGTGGAATATTTTCAAATGGAAGCGACTATCGTCAGCAATGTTCAAGCCCAAATATTGATGTGCATTTGTTTTTAACTTATGTCTTCATTTTTATGTTCATATTTTTGTTGCAATACTGAAAATCCATTTTTTACGCCACTAGAAATAACTTGTAGGAGCCCCGTCTTTCCATTTAATTTCTACCTGAAAAATAAAACGTACCTGTTTAGAATTACTAATTAATTCCGTCCGATGTTCCCTGCAGAGCCAATGACAGCAAAAACGTGTTAGATCAAAGATCACATTAGTTATACATACACAAGTGACAAGCCGTCAAGTCATCCGCTGTTTACCTTTAACTCCTTAACTTGTGTTGAAATGTCGTCTCACAAGTATTGTGTAAATATCATTGGTGTTTAATTCGTACTCACTGACGTGGTCATTTGCATAGGAACATGGGGAAATTATGTCCAACGTTTAATCGGAACCTTCTTTGAAGATGCTAATTCTAAGCATTGGCAATTTATTAGGCCCTACCTGAAGTTAAATTGCTGTCAAAACCATTTAAAATATTGTCATTGCCATTTTGTTTAGCAAATTTATTTCTTTTCACTTAGCAGACACCCAAAGGAAGATAAAGAGTTCAAAAACTCGCAGATTGTTCATTTTCTTACCAGGACACGTTCTCTTTTCAACTGTTTGTGATAAAACGATCAACACGATCGTTTACTGAGTTAGTAAACGATCGAGTTGATCGTTTACTGAGTAAGCTTTTTTATATGCTTGCTGACTATATCACTGCAAGTCAAAAGCCTAGGCTTCTTACTTGCAGTGAGACTCTTTTCTACTGTGTTTGATAAACCCTAGATTTAGGGTATATCAAACACAGTAGAAAAGAGTATTGATCATGGCCCACCCTAGATGTTACCTTTTTCTTTTAGTTTTTAATTATTATCAATACGGTTTCCATATAATATAGTGTTCTGTATTATATTTTCTTCATTTATTTTATGTCCGTGGGTGTGTGACCGTGCATTACAGCGGGCCCTGTCAGAAATCAGCGCTACGGTATTTTTTTTTTCAAATATCGCAGCATCACGCTGAGATAGAAGCCTTTTGGTCTCGGACAGGTCTTTTTTAAAAATTGTTTTCATGATTTTGTTAGTTTCAATGTTCTTTTTTATTGTTGTATTTCCTGTGCGTGTCCCAAATAAAATATTTTTCATTCTTCCTTTTCGTTTACCGGTGATGTGGTATGAAAAGTCTGTTAGTTTTTGAACTCCAAATCTGGCCCTTTTACGAAACGGATAGCCAATTTTTCCATTATTATAGTCTACTTCATAGATCCATGTTCCTATGAGTAATTGCACAACACATGAATAACTAGCTAGCAATGTTGCAGTCAATACCAATTGAGACAATAGATTTTCTATGAACAATCTGTTGAGTTTCAAACTCGGTTGATGAAGATTACCTTTGTGTGTTATTGGGCCAATGTGTTGCTCCAATTGTAGTGCCAAGTGGGTTTATGACCTATTGGGTATCTGATTCAAGTTTCTTTGGTTTTAGACGAAGCGATTCCTTTGATGGTTTTCAAATGGCGTCAGAAGACTGTTGACCAGTAAACGGAGATGTTGAAAAAATTTGGTTGGTGTAATATAATGCAGCTTTTAGGGTTTCGTACCTCAAAAGAAAAAAATGGATCCCTTATAGGATCACTCGTGTGTCTGGCTGTCTGTCTGTCACAGCCAATTTGCTCTTGACCGATTAAGTTGACATTTGGTTCACATATCAATTTCTGTGACCCAAACACTGATGTGTTACGTAAATAAATGCATTTTGAATATGGGGGTCTCTTTTGGGGGCAAAAAAAAAAAATTTAAAAAAGTTTTGCAAACTATACCGTGTGACATATCAAATGAAAGGGCTTAGGTACTAAGAGGGTCTCGAATATATTTTTTATAATTTTAAAATATTTTTAAGGTTATTTAAGAAAATAGACGAAAATTGCCCATACCCCCTTTATCTCCGAAACTACAGAGCCTAAAATTTAAAAAAAAATACAGAAAATTGTACTATACCTATAGGTTACAGGAAAACTATAAGAAGTCTATGATCTTAAAATAACTTTGTAAATCTCTCAATATTGTGCGTACAGACTAACATTTGCAGCTGGAATGTATGGGAGAACATGTTGTTCAACTAGAATGTTAAGTTAGTTCTCGGGATAATTCTGTCTCTTCTTTCTTCATCCCAACTACGGAACCCTTCACTATGTGCAGCCTGATACGCACTTGGCCGGTTTTTTCTCACGGTGTTTTTTTTTTAACCATCATCATCTGCCTTCCTTTTACCAACTATGTTGGGATCGGCTTCCAGTCTCTAACTGGATGCAGCTGAATATCAGTATTCTACATGGAGCGACTGCTTATGCCTGCAAAGTTTTTCTTTACCATCAGTCTGAATTGATTAAGTTGGAAAGAGCAATCATGAAACGGAAATAGGCTTACTTCATCATTATCTTCCTGCTCTTGCCCCATGATACCTGGGGTCGGCACAACACGTTTATTCACGAAGAGGCTTACTTGCCAAGTTGAAATCCAATACTTTGAATATCATACTGCAATACATTACTTACAATGATACTTATGTAGTACTTAAAGAATGAGCTAAGAGAACGCTGTATAGGGAAAGTTGTGTGCATATTTTCTGAAAATCAGAAGATTCGTGAATTTTTTCTAAAAATAAAATGCTGCATGCATACTGTCACTCATTTTAATTTTAAATATTTGTAGATTATTAAAATAGAGGGTCTTGTGGCTAAGAAATAACAGCCGCACGGGTCGATCGGTCAGGTTAAGCTACGCTTGCCGCGGTTGGTCCGTGGATGGGTGACCATCTTTACATATCAAGACCCCTCCGTGCCTCGGAAAGCACGTTAAGCCGTTGGTACCGGCTGTCATTCGTGTATCTTTGACAGTCGTTACGAGTCGTCACAAGCCCGAAAGTCTGACAACCAGTCTTACCAAGGGGTATCGTGTTACCCAGTAACTGGGTTGTGGAGGTCAGATAGGCAGTCGCTCCATGTAAAATACTGGTATTCAGCTGCATCCGGTTAGACTGGAAGCCGACCCCAACATAGTTGGGAAAAGGCTAGGCAGATGATGTAGATTATTAAAATAATATCAGTTCCGATGAACTTTAATAAAATAATGAGGCCTCGAAGTATCATTACAATAAATTAATGGCAATAAAGTTATTAATTTATTGGCGCTTTTTAATATTAATAATGTAATATTTATTTCATATTTCAATGCTTTGTCGTTGTGTAATAATTATTAATTTATCAGTGTTTATATTGCAGACATTATTTTATTTAAATATTAAATTGTTGGTTCGTTGTTACGGATATGTGGCATTTAATGTAGGGTTCCGTAGGATAAATAAGATTCATTAGAACTAAACAAGGTCCGGGTATGAATCTCAAAAATACAGACCCTCAGTTTATAAAGAGTTCGATAGTTTTGTGACTAATTATGACGTAAAAAACTAAGTACGTAGTATGTCATGTTTTTAGTAATGCATCGACTGTTCACGTGACCAACCAGTCAGTTAAAATGACTGAACTGCAAATAACATGCGTAAGTAAACACTAACTATATATTCTGGACACTAGAAGCGTGTAAATCAACACTTCATCATCATCTGCCTAGCCTTTTCCCAACTATGTTGTGGTCGGCTTTCAATCTAACCGGACGCAGCTGAATACCAGTATTTTACATGGAGCGACTGCCTATCTGACCTCCACAACCCAGTAACTGGGTAATACGATACCCCTTGGTAAGACTGGTTGTCAGACTTTCAGGCTTCTGACGACCCGTAACAACTGTCAAAGATCCACGGGACCAACGGCTTACCGTGCTTTCCGAGGCACGGAGGAGTCTCGATATGTAAAGATGGTCACCCATCCACGAACCAACCCCGGCAATCGTAGCTTAACCTGATGGATCGACCCGTGCGGCTGTTATTCCTTAGCCACGAGCTCCACTTACCGCTCATAATATTTCCGCACAAAGTTTCCTCTACATCAGTCATATCTTCATTTATTATGACGATGTTGCTTCACCTCTAGAACAAGCGGTAACGAGTTGTGTCTCGTATAAATCCTTCGT
The DNA here is from genome assembly GCA_947568875.1 of Fissipunctia ypsillon. Classification (NCBI taxonomy): domain Eukaryota; kingdom Metazoa; phylum Arthropoda; class Insecta; order Lepidoptera; family Noctuidae; genus Fissipunctia; species Fissipunctia ypsillon. The sequence continues at coordinate 23,647,269 of OX387649.1, forward strand.
TCCCCGATACGATACAATTTATTGATGTTGCTTCTCCCAGTCATATAATTGCGCAGCGCCCGGATTGATGCCTTCGTTCAAGTTGATCGTAACTCATTCAGAATGAACGGAGTGAATGTATCTGAATCTGTGTTGTTTGCTTTGTGTGGTTCAGATATTAAATTAGTTGAGAAAGGGATGTTGTTTGTATAGATGGACAAGTAATAAGCCATTTTGGTTTGAATTATCAGTAGGTTGATTTTTTGAGAAATACACGGTAACTAAATGCGCAGGAGTTTACGTAAGAAACAAACTATCGTTTTCCTAAATATTGATATTGTAGATGTTGTCTTCTAACACCCATTTACCAACTTAATTAGTCGCAAACTTGCGATGTAGCAAGTCATTGTTTTAATGGGTTCAATAATAAATTATCGTGTTGGAAATCAATCAAAACTGACAGTTTCAAGCATATTCTTTCAAGTTTTTTCATCCTAAAACAGCCAACACGAAGCCCAGACTTCAAAGATAGCATAACAATCTATAACGCAGACTTAACCCTCCTAACTTCGTTCACTTTCAGAATATTAAATTTTAAACTGTCACCGCGCGCTGACTTCGTCGAAGTTTTTCTATTAAATTTTTCATTAGCATTTGACAGGACATTCATAATGTTCACGACTTTGATCAATGGGGCTCGGCAGCTCGGCTGTCAGCCAGGGAACGGCTAATGATATTAGCTTGAAACGCTTGATGTATGACGCTGGTGCGTGGCTTACTGGTTGATAGACACATAATATGTGAAATGAAGATAGAAATGTCGATGTTTTTATAACATTGGTAACATTTTAGCTTTTGATTAGACTGCCGTTTGACTGTAGTATTTAATAAAGAAGTAACGTTCAGTTTAGTTTACCTAATTGTGTTAATTTTAGAAGTAAACTTAAACAAACAGGTTCTGTTGAATAAATAACAGATTTTCGCATTTATATTAAACTGTACTACCTTACACTGTAAGCAGCGCTTTTAGCGTCGCAGTATTTTATAAGTATGAATAAAATTAGTATATTTACGTTATTAAGTAAAAAGACGCCAAGAACTGAACCGATTAATCATTTTAATTCCTAATCAAGAAGCTGTTTGCGTTTTAAACACCCTTGAAAATGATCTAACAATAAAAACTCACCGTGTATAATGCAATAAGCTACCATTACCATATTTATACCAAAATACTTTTCACCCATTATGGGCCATAAGCGTGACGTATGCAAAGAATGCGATCATAGATAGTCAACATTATGGCTGTTCCTTGTTTTCGCAATATGGAAATGGCTGATAAACTTCATGATAAATGTGCCTATAAAAAGTTAAATTATTCGGTGTAAGAGCAAAAAGTATGAATAGCTATTAGTCGTAACATAATAACTGTCTTCTTGTAGTTAATTTGCAACAATGTTGATACGGTTACCGTGTTTGTAAAATTGTAATGTTAATAGTTGGTGGTCACGCGGCTTTGCTTCGTTGGTAAAATCTCTGTGTACGGTAATAGTTGGGTTCCTATCTGTGATTACCAGTGGAGTGCTGTGATTATGTATATGAAGGTACTTAGTTATGATAAGTAAAAAGTATGTATTATGTTTATGTATATGGAACAGGTTTTAATTTTTTTTTTTGGAAAAAAATAATCTTTCTTTTATAATTGTATAGGAAAAGTATCTGGCATACTATTTTCTATGGAACTTTGTTACGTCTACCACGTTATTGACATAGCCATCAGGGGCGAAGCCTTCATACAACCCGTTTCCTGTCGGCTTCCCTTCGGAACAACCACTCTTCTTAATGTCTACTATTGCCATATAATATGAAACATCTGTATATGTAATTGTGTATCACATCACATTACACAATTATGTTTAATACCAGTTTAATAACCATCATAAGTCACCATTATAAGATTAAAAACCTACAGTTTTTTGTCCGAGTTTATGAGAACTGAACAATTTTATCTTCGGTTTCCCTCTAATGATAATTGTAGCATAACTGCTACACAATTTTATAATTTCTAACATACCTAAGTCACCCCCATTTGGTCTATTGTAGCCTTTAAGAACTTATACAAAAACACTCTCAGTATCCCCTATAGTATTATCCTAATCCTAATGTAAACCACCTATCCACCAATAGTAACACAGTATAACAAAATGCTACATCAAAAATACAGTGGAGCCAGCGACGGAACAATAAAGTCACATTTAATACAATTACCTACAAAATATATTAGTGTTTATTTTGTAAGTCGGCGCGAATGTTTGCTACGACTGTTCTGGGAGGTAGATGCAAGGTGTAAGAGAGAGCGATTTAGAAGGGCTAAAAAAATACAGTGTACTTACATAGCTTTTATCTCGTTGACTGTACAATAATCGCCTCTACTTGATATTTTTTTGGGACAAGTGAGAAAAGTTGAATGAGCATTCGCGTGCATCACTCATAGATTTGCATTGGCCAGGCTGATTTCTTCCACTGGATACAATTTCTTCTGAATACTTATGCGGAAACTTCATAATTGAGAAAACCACGGCATTGTAATAATAATTAACATCGAAAGCAAATATCATGCTGAGAGCCCCCTGAAAGCGAATAAATATTCGCTTTCAGGGGGCCAACCACCACTTCATAAGCAGTATTATTTTAATCTTACTTCATAATGAGGTGAGATTGAAGTATACGTCCTGCATAGCTCCATCTCTTTCTCACACTGAAGTGAGATTATAATAACACTGCTTAAGAGGTGGTGGTTGGCCCCCAAGCTGACTCAACATTGAATGTGTGAAATGCATTAGCAATCCCTAAATCTTTTTGCATTCATTTGCAATCGCCCCGCTCCCGCTCACCCCTTAACCCATTCGCAGCTTACACACGATAGCTATAAACATACATCAATGATATTTATGGGAGTCATTCGCTAAAGCGTGTAGCACAACGATTACTAAGAACCAAACGTTAAGGCAGCGGCGACGATTTGTGACGAACTTGCCGCTACAATTCTTTTTTTAGTAGACAAAATAACGTAATTTAGCGGCAAACGACGCCACTTTTGGTAGTTCGCGTTTTTTATGGCCTCACTTTTAGATTTAGTTTGGTGGGGTTGGTACTAAATGGTGGAAGGCATACAATGTGGTGTCGGGTTATATTTTGGGGTGTCAGGCAAAAGTTTCTGATGTATGAATGTTGGAAGGAATAAGTATAATGTCGTGAATGTTGCGTCTGACGCGGAGAATGGTGCACTTGGATCCATTAGTATGTTTGAAGACGCATTATTCAGTTTTGTGACTGCCAAGTTGTTTAATTGTGTGACGGGACTGACTCCACCATATTTTGTTGAATTCAGAAGTTACTACAGTATTTTTATCCAAGTGTAGTACAAACACGCTGTGTATGTGTGCGTGGAGACGAATAGCATCAGCACATAACACACACACACATACTTCCGACTTCACCATTGTCTCGGACGGTACCGAGAGTTCGTGCGCTGCCACACATATTCACAGCGTGTTTGTACACTTTGTAACCACAAGTAAAGCTTGCGTCGCTTCGTGAAATAAAATACTATAAAAGATTTTGAAGGTTACTAGGCTGTAGATACACTTACAGACACGAATCAAAGGCATAAATTAATTAATTTATTTTATTTTAAGTTTTCGGAAAACTTACAGCTAGGCAGACACAATGTAAAAGATACTAACGTGATGATGGCCAATTACAAGTTTTCACAGTTAACATGTACAAATAAGAACTTATGAAACTTGGGTATTAGACAGCGTTACATTCGCGTTTTTTACATGATTAATAATAATTTACTATACGGTGCAAGTGTATTATTATAAAGCCAGTCTATTTTATGCTGTCGAAAAAGTGGTTGCAAAGAATCTTCTTAAATTTAGACACACTAGTATTAAAGAGATCTATATCAACTTCCTGGCAGGTTTCGTTATACATACGGCTTGCTCTAATAATGTAAGAGTTTTTTCTGTAATTAGTTCGTGTCGATGGTATGTGCAACAAACGAGGTTTACGCAGAAACGAAGAACAAACTCGCAGCCCAATTTTGCTCACTAACTCGGGGATTTCGCTGGATCCATTCACAATTTTAGATAAAAATGCTAAATCAGCAATTTTTCTTTCACAAAGAGGCCAAATGTGAATTTTTTTACATCGCTTGTTATATTTATTTATTTAAACTTCATGTAAGTACAGAAGTAGTACCTACATAGGCGAACTTAATGGGTTAATGTTATAGGTATTCGCTCTGCAACTCTTAGCTCTAAAAGCCAGCTATAACCGGTTTATTTATTTATGGCACAATGTGCATACAATTACAAGTTATGACTAGGCTAAACTCATGAGTCTGATTACCCATCTATAATCATGTTACATTATGGAATTATTGCAGTTGTGAGAGGTTATATCAATAACTAAAGCACGTGTTGCTTTTATCCTTTCATTAGTTATTCAATGCTGAGCAATATTTCTAATCCTCGCCTCATTTAATACCTGTCACTTAACCACAGAACTTTGAACAACCCTGCCTATTCTAAATGAACCACCAAGAAGAATTCCTTACATTTAGCACTCACAAACTGAATACCAGCTTCAGCCGGCACCATTAGTTGGCTGTCACATCTGTCGACTGTCGCGACGCGTCACAAAAACGCGCGATGTCGCGGCGAACGCGCTCGGAGTCCCGACATGTTTACGATTGCGACGACAAAAATATCGCAAGCAGTGATTGTCCGTCGATTGAGTTACTGCGGGCTCTGTTCCCGGCTAATTTATCGACTTGTTAACTGAAAGTGTGAGAGTTTCACGTCTTTGAATGTTAAATAAAATTGTCAAGTTTGTTTTCGGCCTTTATTACAGATTTCGTGGGCGGATTAAATGATAATTTTGTTAAGAGAAATGTTGTTGATAGTTTTATGCGGTAAAGTGATTACTGAAAGGATTTATAGACATGTTTCTTTGAATCATATTGGTTGAACTATAGAAGTAAAATTGTTTTGCACTTGGTAGAAGAGGAAAAGTGTGTTGTACTTTTGTAATGTATATTAAGATTGATATAAATGTTGTGGAAATGCGTTCCTTGCGAAGCATGTGTGGTGTGACTATAAATGATAGACTGAGGAATGATGTGATAAGGCAACGGTGCGGTTTAAAAGAAGATGTAGTGACAAAAATTGAAAAGAGTATGCTTAGATGGTTTGGTCGTGTTGAGAGGATGAATGACAGTCGACTAACAAAAGGTATTTACACGGCAGATGTGAGTGGAAACGCCGGAAGGGCCGCCCTAGGAAGACATATAGTGATCTTATTGGTGATGTTCTTCAGAAAGGTCAGGTGCGTAGTACTCGCAACCGCGGCGTGCGTGTATGACCAAATACTGAATGAATGTAAACGAGGCAAAAGGAGTATGTAAGGATCGTAGCAGGTGGCGTTCTGTAGTTTCTGCCTACCCCCATGGGAAGAAGGCGTGAGTTTATGTATGTATGTATGTATCACCCTAAAATATACTATTGTGCCTCGGAAAGCACGTTAAGCCGTTGGTCCCGGCTGTCATTCGTGGATCTTTGACAGTCGTTACGGGTCGTCAGAAGCCCGAATGTCTGACAACCAGTCTTACCAAGGGTTATCGTATTACCCAGTAACTGGGTTGTGGAGGTCAGATAGGCAGTCACTCCATGTAAAATACTGGTATTCAGCTGCATCCGGTTAGACTGGAAGCCGACCTCAATATAGGTAGTTGGGAAAAGGCTAGGCAGATGATGATGATTAAGATTGATTCAATATCACCCTAAAATATATTATTGTAGTGAGTTGAGTGTTTGTTTTTTGACCATATTACACTTTATTTAACTTATATAAAACTACTTAGATAAGGTGATTCTTGACTCATACCCTATCTAGAAAGCCAGGCATCAGAAAGCATAATGTGACACTATCTTACAAATGGATTAGATGAAAAGTATTTGGCGTATTGTATCGTACGAAACAGAGCACATTAAACTTTCTAGTTCCAACCTTCTGTCTCCAAAAGCAAATCTCCTTTAAATGAAATGTAGGTAAACAATAGTAAAGCTAAAACACTTGTAACAACAGAATTCAATCAGGCTATCGACGCGAGCTACAGACGTCAGCGCGACTGCGCTGCCGGCGACACCCGTCACTTGTTACTGCACCTCTAACAAGCCGCCGCACGTCGCATAGTGTGGACACGGCCTTAGTTTCTGTTGATTTCTTTGTTGTTTATAGGGTTGCCAGGTTGTCTAACCTAATAGCCGGACAGACCAGCCAGTTTGACCGGACATTTGGGTAAAAAAGCCGGACACCCTAAATTATTAAGGATTTTGTGTCTTAGTAATAACTCGACAAAATTGTTTATACGTAAAACTAGGATTTTTTAGCATTTACCGTAAAACTTCTTAAATTCTAATGAAATAAAATAAAATTTAATAACGTATCAGTCTTTATTACTACTAATCATTCATTAATATTATTATTTCCCAAGGGAAAACACAAAAATAAAATTAAGAAAACAAAACAAAACTTCTTCACTAAAGAATAAAAAACATTCATCTGGCCATTTCATTTCATTTTTCGATCATTCGGTAGGCGAGTGACAGATGCCGAATACTGAAATCCAATATTTGATTGATTCACTAATGAATACATTTTTAACTTTTCATTTATTTTGTGTTCAGACATTTCACTCAAGTGAAAGATGCAGAATGAAAAAAAACCGGCCAAGTGCGTGTCGGAAGAACAATGAAAGGTTCCATTGTTGGCATAAATTTATCCCAAGAACAAACTTAACATTGTTGTTGAAAAACCTGTTCTCTCATACATTCCAACTGCAAATGTAAGTTGGTCGACTATTACTCCTGAACTTGTAAAGCCTACTTAGCTGTGATAGCTTTTCTTTTAACTTCGTTGTATATACTACTACCGTGAATTTTTTCACATATCCAAAACTAACCGTTTAGCTGGCATGGGGGGGACACTTGACTCTAACAAAAATTTGCACTTTAAAGCTTAATATTTTAGAAAAGGATCCCTTAATCGAAAAATTGTTTTCACAAACCTGCAATATTTTTGAAATACCTATTCAACAACACCCCACACCATGGGGTAGACGAGAAAAAAAGCTAGGAAGCTAGCTTAACAAAAGCCGGAAAGGCCGGACACCGTTTAATTTGGCCGGACACACAATCAAAAAGCCTACCTATGTCCGGCTTTAGCCGGACGCCTGGCAACCCTAGTTGTTTACCTTTACGAAAGAGCAGTCTGGGCAGTGAGCCCTGTTACATGAAAAAAGCTAATCTTTTCAACACGCCACGCCATAGGAAGCTATTCTTAATAGGTTTGTACCAGTAAGTCTTTTTAGTATTTAGCTCTCTGAAGTTTGAGTTTCCTTAGAAACCGGTGCCTTTATAGAACGCCCGAAAAATTACGTCTGTCATTGAAAATCGGTTATTTTTCACGGTGTTTTGACAATATTTGCGATACAACACGTCCCGGAATTAACGCACAACCACTTAAGGGGTCATTGTAAATACTCATCATTATGAACAACTTTTACTATGGGACCAAACCTGAAATCACGAAAAAATCTGCTGTTTCCTACATTTATGTTCGCATGACTCGTCAAAATGTAGGGAACAGCAGATTTTTGTTTGAACCCTTAAGTGGTTGCGCGTTAATTCCGGGTTACTTTATATAGTCATTGATTTCTTAGGAAACCCAAGCTGTATAGAGTAGTAGCAGTACTCTCTGTTAGACTGAGGATGGCTATTCAGTGTAAAGAAGAATGGTGCGAAGAGAATTTGAACACGAAACTAAAAGGATCTTATTGCAGTCTCATTCATGACCTTCATAATTATTTTATACTTCAAGTTCTTACGAATTCATGACCGAGGAACGGAAGATCAGTTTTATGTCTCAACACTCTTGCTAGATGATAAGTCTACGAGACCAAAACCCAAAATATTCCATTTTAAATCCCTCTCCATACTATTGAACCCCGTCTCGAAGCTAAGACGCTTGTTACTCCAAGTTTGCATTGAACCCCGCGGCTCACCCCCCAGGGGATCAATGGACAATGTGGGTGATTCGTCGGGTGACACCTGCGTAATGGGATAGCGTTTGTATGGAGGATATGACGGGACCAGATGTGTGATGCGGATGTGTGGATGTGGAAGATGCAGATCTCTGTGTGGGCTGGGTGAAGCATTGTGGACGAAGCTGGAACAATGTACTGGATGTTTTGATCTTCAATTTCTTTTGGATTTGAAATCTTCAACTGTAAAAAGATTTAAGATAGGTCTCATACATACTACATCAATGTTCATTTGACATTCTTCGTTTTATTTTCGCCAATTTTATTTTTCAGTTTATTGTATAAAAAGTAAATACTTTGGTGGTGTAAAAAGGTATTTTCCTTGTTTAACAAGGAAAATATTGTATATGTTTGAATTGAAAACTTCTTTTAGAGTTGGATAGCTCATTTATCGAGGAAGGCTATATAACAACACGCTACGACCAATCAATGAAAAATGTTGCAAAAACGGGGAAAATTTATTCCTTTTGCGAGTTTCCGTTGCGTGCGGTGCGTAAACGGTTAGTTACGCAAAAATCATGTATGACGGGATTATTCCTCTTAAAAAGTTCTAAACAAAGTCCACGATAGCGTATGTCTATCTTTTAAGGTTGGCTCACTATAACTTTTTTAATGGTAATAAAATAATGAATCACTTGCGAAGCTGTTTTCATAAACATGGTATTAATCTTTATCTAAATAAATAGTTTCGTAATCAAGGTTGATTAAGTACATGTAAATTCCTTTTTTATTTATTCAATTCGGACCTTTCGTTTAGAAATTACGACGGGTATAAAAATGCTTAAAGTAAGAAAAATACGCTTAGTCTATTAGTTACCTACTCATTTTACTTTTTATTGACTGTTTGAACGCGCTAATCTCTGACACTACCAGTCGGATTTGAAAAGTCCTTTTTGCATTATAAAGTCCAATTCTTGAGGGTATGTAACATTACGCTAGGACCCTTAGAAGCCGATCAAAAACAAAAAAAGGAAGAACGAGCGCTAAGCGAAAACGAAGTAACAGCGCGGTCAGGCGATGCGATGCGACGACGGGGTGGGTTGGGGAACAAGAAATTTCACACGGACGAAGTCGCGGGCGGGAGCTAGTATATCATAAGATTAAAAACCTACAGTTTTTTTTCTTACTTTACGAGAACTGAACAATTTTTTCTTCGGCTTCCCTCTAATGATGATTGTAGCTGCGCCACTGGTCACTACCAGTCGGATTTGAAAAATTCTTTTTGCATTTTGTAGCCCAATTCTTGAGGAAGGCTATAGGGTATGTAACATTACGCTAAGACCTTCAGAAGCCGAGCAAAAACAAAAAAAGTAAGAACGAGTGCTAAGCGAAAACGAAGTAACATTGCGGGCAGGCGATGCGATGTGACGGGGAGGGTCGGGGGAACAAGAAATTTCACGCGGACGAAGTCGCGGGCGGAAGCTAGTTCTAAAATAAAGCATAATGTCACACACTCTAATAATGTTATGCAAACATTTCTTCATAACACGCTACACGCTAACTTAGAACAATGCATATTTACTAATACTTCATAAACATTGCATTGAGACGTGTCGATTCCATAAATTAACACAAACCGTAACAATTTATACGTAAACTCAAAAGTGTCTTACATTATATTTAAATATCGTAATATATTATATTTTTATTACACTGTCGCTATACGTAATGCTGTCCTAGTAAATATATTGGACAGACGGCTCTCCATTATAATGAATAATAGCCGCCAGTGTTAACGAGGAAGTGCTAAAACAAATAAAATAAGAACAACTGTTATTATGTTAACAGGTGCTGCCACTGCAAATGTGAAAAACATACATCAATATTTGTTATGTGTTTTCTTACGTCTGTCACATGGCATGACTTACTTTGTAGCAAATGCATGACAAGTTCCAAAAACATGGTGAGTTTAAACGACCATGATACACCATGTGTCCTTGCCATCCCAGAAACAATTTTTATTCTCAGATATGAATCTGGGGTAGAAATAAGTAAGTATAGAAAAAATAAAACCCGGATCCCCCGGATAACCGGTCACTACAAAACCTGGATGGTGGGACATTGCAGCTTTTAAGGCGCTGAAATAATTTAAATATGTAGTTGAGAGAATCTTATTCTTTCCTAAGACGCAGATATATGCTAACGGCCTTGATGCATAGCTTGCGTGTTCTGTGCTGAGCTCACACAACGCGTCGTACGTCCACCTAGTAATAGGACTCGCCCATCAAGGAGCGCTGTCAAAAATTAGACGCATTATTAATTTATTATACATAAAACTACGGGTATTATATTAAAAACACGTATACTAAGAGGTGGATAATTAAATTATCTTTAAAATAGTGAAGGTTTTATAAAAATACGCTTGATAATTTGTGCGTGATTCTCAGTTTTTATCCGCGTTAGACATAATTTTACAAATTAATTACACTATGCAATATAAACATAATGTGAAATATTCACATATTTGATTATTAAAGAAATGCTCTAATTTAACATATATTTTTTCCAAATCATTAACAATACCAGATCTTCAGTTAAAAATAATTAAAAGTCGGTTATCGTCACCTTAATATTTACATTTTTGCACGAAAGCAAGGTTATCAAAACCGAGAACTGGTAGGTGACTGGCTGGAAAGAGGCGAAAGATCGCACAACTTGAGGCCACCCACGGCTGTATTTAGTGTCTTTGATGACGCCAATTCTTTTCCTGAAGATTCGTTTTTAAAAGTCAAATAAAGGGCAAAAACTAAAGGTAGATACTATGAAAGATAAGAATGATAAGGCTCCAACAGTAATCTGCGAGTACAGCAGGCTCCCATCTTCCTTGGAAACGTTTTTCGATTGCAGCTACATCTTGATGAAAGCGTTCCCCATGTTCATCGCTAACTGAACACATATTTTCGGGGAAAAAGTCCAAATGTAAATGAAGGAAATGCAATTTTAATGACGAATTGCATCTCATTTTATGGTATCAGTCCAACATCTGTTTTATTCTTTCGCGATAGTCTGCGGATTTTTCGTTACCAAAGAAATTTTTAACAAATTAGGTCAGTTAAATACACGCGTGACATTTTGAAGATAAACAATTTGCACTAACTCGTCAACTATGTTTTATTTGCAATACAATTTTATTCTATTTTCGATCTACCCGCAATTTGAAAATCAAACATATGGACGTCAAAAGGTTAAAAGTTATATTTCTCCGCTTCTAGACGTGATATCAAAATAAAATGTCTATAGATATTTAATTATTAGTCAATCTCAATATGAAATGATATGAACCGATTCAGATATTTTTTTAGTGTTGAGTAGTGAGATAGGTAACTAACTAGGATATTTGAAATAAAGATACCTGTTAGTTCTGTTCCAATTCTCTTCAAAACTATGGCATGTCCTGATACAAAGCATGCAGTAACAATGTTTACACGTACCCCATGTGCACAAACTAATAAGATAAACAACACGTGTCGCGTTTCGCAAAAAATTTGTTTCTGTAACGAGGGCTCAGTGTCAATCACCTTTGCAGATCAGCGCCTCGGACTTTGAGAAGAGGAGATGTGAGACTTGTAACTGTCACCGTTATGAGGCAAATGTATGGTGAGTTGTTGGCATTGTTTCTTTTGACAGGATATCGGCATGGCTGCTGAACTCTTCGAATCTTTTAAACATAATCCCACAGTTGTTTTATGTGATACTGAGCCAGCTTGTAGTGGTCATGGCCCGATGTTTCACTTTCTAGTATCGACGAGGTTGCATATTGACTTGCTTTTCTTGTGTGTGTGTTTATTTTTTTAGTAGAATTTTACACGATCACCTGAGTCACTAGAAAAGGAAAATATCCTGAGAAACACATTGGACTTAAACGGTCCAAAATCACCAAAGCCCACTGAGCATGCATGGTGTAACTTTTGTAACTCTTCTGTGCGAAGACGCCTTTGTAATATGTGGCACAAAATTTCAGGCTAACGTAACTAGAAAAGGATACTTTTTGTCGGAAGCAACAAATTATTTAAAGAAGGCTTAAAATTCAGTGTGACTGTTAAAACAGCTCTTGTACAATTTAATACATGCATTTTACATTTACCAGCTAACATGTCGAGGTATGTAACAATGTTATCACTATTAGGTATCGCCATTTTAAATAGACTTGTAATTGAACCAACTGTCTAGGAATTTACGAGCATCTTATCTACACATATACTTAGCTAGTGGCACTAATTTGATCATTAAGTGTCTTATTATATAGGGTGTGTAGGAACTACATGTTTTTCAGGAAATTATTGATTACAATATTGTAAACTTGGGATTAAACTGTCACGCACAATTATGTTCTTGACTGAAAAAAGAGTAAATGATATATTATTTTATTTCTGTAAGTAGGTTTATACAAACACTTTTACACGTCAAACATTTTTTTTTAAACTAGATGAGGCCGGCGTTTCCTATCTGACTACTATGAAAAGAAAGGCCGAAACAATCTCAGAGGTCACAGTCTCTTTTAAAGTCCAGACATAATCTTGGTCAGATCATGTGAAGACCATGCAGGTTGGTGTCTGAAATGGTCTTGTGAGGAAAGAACCACACAGATTGAGTGGACCTGTTCAGTCAGTGCAAGCATCTGTCAGTAATCGTATAGCTCAACTAAGTCTAGTAGTAAATATACCTTAAAAGTATCGTCATGTCCTAAGTAGAACATCAGTAGTCAGTAGTGGCTGGGCCTACTGTTTAGCCATTTACTAAGGCTATGGTCTCCTATAAAGGCCGTCGACCGCGTACAGCTTCACGCCGTATATCGCGTCACGACGCTCACTAAAGAAATGTACTGTTGTGGTCTCCTTCACACGTCGACGTCAGCGTCTTGACGTCGTACGCGACATTCAAACGCTATACGTCACGTCTCTAGTTATTTCGAACCATTGCAGCGTTGCGTCAGGTCCTGTCTAGTGTCAAGCGTCACAAAAAAAAAATGGCGAGATTTAATAAAGGAAAAGCGACGCATCGTCGTCGTCCACTGCGGACGTATTGACCGCCGCTGTGCGTTGCGTTCAGACGTTAATCGGAACGTTGACGCTGAAGTCAGACTTCGCATATAGCATAACCTTATACTTGTTTCTGCATCTAGACACATTCTGATCTAATAAATAAATTCTTAGTTATTGGCAGTATTAGCTACATTTCTTGTTACTCAAACTGATCATTGAAACTTGATCACACTAAATAACAATCTAAAGTAAGGCATAATGCGTCGATATTACATTTCTGACACCTATCCTAAACCACAGGAGCTGTGGTTACTTATTAAGCCATAGCTTCTTAAAATGTTAGAGCCATGACACACTTAATAGTGAAATTCTATATAGGTGATAATGTACTATTAATTAATTAATTAATCATTTATTTATTTTCTCTACACAAGTTACTTAATGCTAGGGTAACAGTGGAGAACGAGCATGGAATTAACTTTGTGAGAGACTGGTGCTTGAAGTAGGTTTCTATAAAAACCTGTAGATATCACAAGTCACCTGGGAGCTCCCGCAGCTATTAGCCTGCTATGTACTACTTTTTGATGTAGCAAATTTTTAATAAGAAGGAGAGTGCAGAAAACTAAATAAAAAAATAAACAGAAAAAAAGTAAAAAAAAAAAACTAAATAATTGTGGAAATATCAGAATGTGTGTGAGTGGCTGGAGAGATTTGCATGCTAGTCTGTTTCATAACTTCCGAATACCTACATTCCAGCTTAATCAACGAGCAGCTGTATTCAAATTCTGACCAATTTTTTCGAGTAGCTGGTGGCTAACCACATAGGTCCTAAGTGGAACTCAAATACATAATAATGTCAAACTATTATGGACTGCCTCGTTGGTCTAGTGGTCGCAAGCGCTACTGCTGAGCCTGTCCTACCTGCTGGTCCTGGGTTCGATTCCCAAGTCGGGCAAAGTGTTATTGTGTTTTTCTATCTGGAATTTCTCAGTAGCAGCCCGGAGTCTGGATTTGTGCCCGGTAGATGGCAATAGGCTCGCCCCCTATTACATGGGACTTAAACATACCTAACTGGCGAAATGTGGGTGTACTACTATAGATACACCTCTGCCTAACCCTTCGGGAAAACAAGGCGTGATGTGTTTGTCAAACTATTATGTACATAAAATGACACAAGATGTTCCATTGTAGGTATTTTCAACAATACTAAAGAATAAAAATATGTGTGAAGAACACCAATGAAATAAACCGAATTCTATTAAATAATAAATATTGTAGTTTTATTTTCTCAACGTTGTCACTTGTTTACATTATCCTGCAAAAATGTACTTTTAATTGAGACATTGTAAGTTAATGTTAACTTAGTAATCGCTTATTTCCCGTACTTAAACTTAAATTAAAACGTTGGAGATACGACAAACGAGCGCAAGGGTTAGGAAACGTATTTTATGTGGTAAATGCGTTTCTTTTTTTATTAATTTTATTATTTAAATTCTTACCTTTACCAACAACTGTTTAGCGTCAAGTTATTATGGTCATACAATTCTTCAAATAGATGTGCTATGAAAGTGATCGGCAAAGAACCAGACTAACAGACATGGTTAATAGTGGGCTGTAGCTGGCATATCTTTTAAAAGACTAACAGATGTTGAAGGAGCAGACTTGTCCATCAAAGGATACGGATCGACCCGAGAAAGTATCTACGACGTGGAATCGGAGTGTCGTGGCACAACTTTCCAGATGCCTATGTCTACAGAGTGTCTCAGAAAGGTGTGGTCAAAATTAAGGGTGTGGTACAGATCATCAAACTAAACAACTTTTTCCATGGGACCAACATCGTAATCGCGAAAAAATATTCATTCAACCCACACAAAATTTCAATACCTACTCGACCCAAATGTATGGGAGGACTGATTATTTTTTCGCGATTACGATGTTGGTCACGTGGAGAAAGTTGGTCAGTTTGACCACATTTATTTATTATTTATTTAAACTTTTCACACTTAAAAAAAGTACAAAGGCGGACTTAATGCCTTTGGCATTCTCTACCAGTCAACCAAGGGTGGTGAAGAGATTAGATGGCAGGTACTCTGTTACAAATGGAACAATTTGTACATAAATAAGTCATAAACTTATAATACACATACATACATATTTGCTATAATATATACCTATATTATATATATATTATATACAAATTCAAGAGAGAGAGGTTTTGAGATGACACCACATCTTTCTGATACACCTTGTATATAGCAGTGGACTGCAATAAATGGTTACTGTACTTATAAATATACGCATTTACAGTGTATAATAAGTTATTGAGTAATATTTAGTTTATAGATATCTGTCAAATGATTTCTTGCTGCATTCAGAAGGTGACAACCTGCTAACATATTTTATATCCTACATTAGAATGCACATTACTTCAGATGCTAACATTAAACTTTATGTCCCTGTACAAGACGCGAACTAACCCATTTTCCTAACAAATTGTAATATTACAATGTAAATCAGCAAACAAAATGTAAGACACAACATTTACGAGACATTATAATTTCGCATTCACGGCACAAAATAATATCACAAATTAAACTAGGAACATAAATCAGTATGTCAAGTTATGTCCAATAAATAACTTGGAACGGCTTTACCGTAGTTCTGAGCATGAGTCTGACCATTAGATAGCCGATTTTATGCGCTTGCACATCTATAATTTATGAGAAAAACATTGTAACTCGATTCTTGTTGAAAGACAAAAAGTTAGAGCTACTATCTTGTGCTACTCAGCCCATGAAAGTCAATGTAAAGGGTGTATAATTATTATGATTTAATGTTACAAAGACTATGAAGGGATAGAGACGCTGTTTTTGATTGCTTGTTTTTGAACAAGCAAGCTACGTAAACAAGATACGTGCTGTGATACTCAAAAATAAAAAAATACATAGGTAAAAGAAAATGATGATGATAGTCTTATTCTTCCCTATTTTTAGTTTTTACTGTATTCCAGTAGGTGTTGTTTAATTCAAGAAAAATCTTAAGAAACTCGAATATAAAAGTGTAATACAGAATCAACACTATTTAGTTGATATTTGCAATTCTTGAAATAGTTGAAAATAATAATAACACTGAAATTGATACCCCTCTAGTTTCGAATCGTTCTCATTCCGACTATTTCCAACACAATTTATTAGATTCTAAACTCAAATGGTATCGATATCAGGATACTATCGGTTCTGGCGTACGAAATGAATGCAATGCCTGAAGTATTTGATATTTGTCGGTAACGTATCGATGCATATAGCGCTCGATAAAGCAATTTATGCTGTCTTGTCATTGGCTACAAACTATTGAGTGTATTGCTACTGTGAAACATAGATTAGTGGTGTCAGGAATGATAATATTTTTGGATGTTTGTTGCTTTTGATAGAGAATAGGCAATGTTTAGTTTCTGTAGTCTGTAGCCATCCTACGTGTTGTAGGTACGTATAATCTAGCTTCAATTTTTATCTCGACCGAAACGCAAAAATAAAAAATAGCTTCACAGGTAAATATCATCACAGCAAAACAGCATAACAGCAGCACAGATGTTTGGTAAACTTTTGGTTTCTTAAAAGGTTTTTAATATTGCATTATTTATTGCTGGCGTATTAAAACCTCTTAACAACATCTACAGATTACATTTAAGTCTATTAACAAAATCTACAGACCACGGAATAAGACTGTCACTAGTTGAGCAGTCTTCGCGTAAACAACGTTGAAATTAAAAGGAATACGAATACAAGACGGAAGACGTTATTAGCACCGTAATAAAACTAGTAAAAACTGTAGGAGAACAACTTGAAAATGGTGATATCCTTCATGCTACAAGAGTTGCCAAATTAAATCCTGAGAGCAATGTACCCCATCCTATGGTTGTTAAACTACGAACACCTCGTCTTCGCGATAGGTTGATAGCAGCAGTAGTGAATTTTAACAAAAAAAAAAAAACAACTTCAAGACAAGCTCAACTCACAACACCGGGGAATAGGCGGAGATCACACGCCGGTGTACGTTTCGGAGCATTTATATCCAGCTAACAAGCAGCTACACGCGGCCACAAGGAAGTTGGCCAAGGAGCTGGGCTATAAGTTTGTGTGGGTTCGAAATGGACGAGTATTTTTATTCGCAACCTGGAAAGCTTATCATTACTCATAAACAATGAGTAGCTCAACAGCTTACCATTTCCCCCTTAACTCAAACAATGCTTCTGGTTACAATGTTCGATATTCACTACCAAAATGAACAAAAACAAACGATCTGTACCAAAACACTTTACTGAATGATTATAAAATAACAGCTTCTACTGAGACTTGGCTGAATTCAAACATCCTTAAAAGTGAGTTGTTCAACCAGTATTTTTCGTAACATTGACGACCCTGGACTTAATTATTATAACCAATATGCGGAATCTCTATGCTTCCCAAACTCTGACCTTATTACTAGACTTGATCCTAAACACCCTGCCCTACTTATCACAATATCACACGGAAATACAAAATGCTTACGCTCAAAGAATAACACTCGCACATCATCATCATCATCAGCCTACAGCAGTCCACTGCTGGACATAGACCTCTCCAATCGCACGCCATTCAGCTCGACTCTCGGCAACTCTCATCCAGCTGCTACCAGCCATCCTGGGAAGATCGTCGCTCCACCTAACCTGAGGGCGTTCTACATTAGGTTTGCCGATTCGCGGTCTCCACTCAAACACGTCTACCCCGACGGTTATCGTTTCTGCGGCTAATATGACAGGCCCATTGCTACTTGAGCTTGCTTATTCTGTGAGCTATGTCGACAACTATGGTTCTTTACCAGATCACCTCGTTCCGGATTCTATCCCTCAGAGAGATTCCAAGCATAGCTCGTTCCATAGCTCGCTGAGCGACCTTGAATTTATGGACCAGCCGTACCGTGAGTGTCCACGTATCGGCTCCGTAAGTCATAACTCGCAGGATGCACTGATTGAAGTCTGCGGAATACGCGATGAGAAGTCTCGACGAAGCTTCCCAAATGCTAACCAGCCCAGCTGAATTCTTCTGTTAGCCTCTCTGTCAATGCTTTTCATTCCAAACTGCAGTTTGCCCCAGTGGCGTGCACAGAGTTTTAAGACAGGGTAGGCAGAAAATTTTAAAAGCTATTATGATGATGATAATAGCTTTTAAAATTTTCCGCCGATCCCAACAAAGTGAAATGGCTAAGCTGGCATTTGTGTTGGGGTCGGCTTCCAGTCTAACCGGATACAGCTGAATGTCAGTATTTTACACGGTAATACGATACCCCTTAGCAAGACTAGATGTAAGACTCGGGCTTCTGACGACCCATAACGACTGTCAAAGATCCACGAATGACAGCCGGGACCAATTATGGGCTTAACGTGCTTTCCGAGGCACGGAGGGGTCATGGTATGTAAAGATGGTATGTAAAAATGGCCGCCCATCCGCGGGCCAACCGCGGCAAGCGTAGATTCACCTGGTCGATCGATCCGTGCGGCTGTTAATAACACAATACGATCACTGCTTTTTTTCTTCGAAAGATAGTTTTGAAACCTCATAATTTTTTATTTTCTCTATACACAGCACCTGAACAACTTTCACAGTGAATATTATCTTTTTTTCACACTAAGTATTATCAACGTCAAAATCATAAATACCTACATGCTTTCATAGCTCACAACCAAAACAAATCAGTTATCAAACCAACAATGGCGACTCAGTATAAAAAATAATACGACAATAAAGTAATGGTGTGGTAGTAGCGATAATTAAATGAAAAAAAGCTACTATTTAAAATAGTCGTATTGTAATAAAGACATTGCCTACCCCCTGCGGTTGTGTGCGTTATTTGTGAGATTGTGTGCCACGTATTTATAGGAACGCACACACATTAAATCCGCATGACCACGAGAGCACACATATAAACATTTAGACCCGAATAGTTTGTGTCTTTCCCGAGGCTCTCAGCGGCGCTAATGCAGCGCAATGCGAAGTTGCGTCAAATAATACGAAGGAGCAAACAGGTACGACAGATGGAGCTGATTTATGATTTTTTTGTTTATTGATAATACGCTCGTAGTAAATAATATTAGATATCAGGACAAGATTATAAATATTTATCTGAGTTAGGTAGGGTAGGCAGTGTCTTTCTGTCTTACGCACGCCACTGGTTTGCCCGAGGTAAACGTATCTCGGACAACCTCGAGAGCACCGCCATTGACAGCAATCCGTCCTGGAGTGACGTGTTCGTTGAACATAACCTTAGTTTTGTCCAAGTTTATCCGGAGACCAATGCGCACAGAAGAATCAACTAGGCCATCCAGCATCTGCTGCAAGTCATGCAGCGATTCAGCCCGTATGAAGATGTCATCTGCAAATCTCAAGTGTGAGATGTACTCGCCGTTGATGTTAATGCCGCGTCCTTCCCCGTCCAGCGTCCGCAGAATCACGCACCGTAGGAAGCCAGCTTCAAACACATCCTCCAATGCGATATGTTTTCATACCTAAAGACATGTCTTTACTATTATATTATTCTTTATTTATTATTATTTTATTATTTATGTTTTCACTTGGATGTATCGCCAGTCGACTTGGCATCGCAGCAGGGACTCCAAAACAGACCAGGGGTCGATTGAGTCAAAAGCCTTCTCAAAGTCCACAAACGCGATACATAGGGGCCGATTATACTCTTCGGACTTCTGTATAATTTGCCGCACTGTATGGATGTGGTCTATGGTGCTGTATCCTCTTCGAAAGCCGGCCTGTTCCGGTGGCTGAAACTCGCCGAGTCTTCGCGCTAGACGATTCGTGACGACTCTTGAAAACAACTTATATACGTGACTAAGTAGCGAAATGGGTCTGTAATTCTTTAAAAGGGATAATATAATAAGACGACCACGCTCCTTTGCCACGCTTCTGGAGTTCTCCCATAGAACAGGACATAGTTGAAGAGCTCCCGAAGCTCTTTCAAGACAGGACTTCCTCCCGCTTTCAGGAGCTTGGTCGTTATAACTCTCCTTCAGAACAATTTTTTTTATTGTGTAGGGCGATTGAGGACATTTGTATCCAGCGTCAGTAAAAACGAAGCGCAAACACTGAGACTTGCATAAAATACCGAACGGTATCTAGCCCATTAATGCCACTAGCTTTGAAATCATTACCTCCAAAGGTTCGTCTGATTTGAAGTAATCAGTCACTTTGTTCTTTTTGCAGGTGGCTCATCATCTGCTAAAGAAGTGCCGGATTCTTGACTCGATGTAGACGGTTGTGATTCTTGTGTATTATCTGACTTCTTGAGTTTTTAAATCAATTGTATGCTTCATTCGTAAGTGATTGTGTGGTGACGTTGAATCACTAAACTTATTTTCAGTTCTTGTTTACGAAGCTTGCATTTGGCTTTTTGGCCGTCCGTGCTGCTCAAAAAGTATTTCCAGACTGTATTTTTATCTTTAGAGCTTTTATTATATTCCCTGAAGTCAGACATGGCCTGTAAATAAAATTTTATAATATTATAACGCCGACGATGATGGGGTAGTAAAAATGTAAAAGCTTGTAGACACTGATGTAACTACATACATGATTATTTTATTATTTTTCTTACTCTAATCTAAGTATATTAGTTTTGTACATGGGCTTCATTCATGGTGGCCAATACTTCACTGGCTAGCCTAAAATACAAATAAAAAGGCATTCTTAAATAGCTGAAGTGCAGTTACATACAACCTTTCAATTCTTTTTCTAATAATTAAAATTGTATTACGTTATGTTGAAATTAAAATTTACTTTATTTATTTACTAAGATAACCACGATTTAAACAATTTCAGCGTGATTGTTATAAAATATACCTAGGCTTTAAGAAAGTGAAGTCAAATTGATTGATTAAAATAAAGATGGTTTACATATGGATAATTATTTAATAGTACCTATTCATCAAACTAAAAATCAACCCTTTGTTGCAATCCAATTGACTACTGAAGCCTAAACTCGCTTCACAAATTCACAAGTTGACACAGCACAGAAAACACGTTTGCAGTGAACAATCGTACTTACAAGGGCAACTAAGACAACTGTAGAGTAGACAAAGTGATGAAGGGCGGTTAGCTATTGTTGAATTCAAAATTTAGAAGAAATAGTAACAATGGAAGAACAATAAACCCTGAAAATGCAGTTATAAAAATGTGAAGTTTTAATGGTAAAACAAAATGCTTTAAGTTGCCGAAATGATAAGAACCGCAGCTGCGTAGTACGTTCTTTTGTTTTGTTGATTTATTGTTTATTGTTTAGCACGTATTTATCTCGACTGTCGGCACCGTACGTATAATGGACTTAGTGAAGATTCTAAGTATGAGTTCTCTTGTTTGTTGTAATTACCTTGCACGTATTTACCTCGACTGTTAGATTGTCGTTAGGTTATTTAGTACGCGTTGTCTTTGTTCATTTAAAATAATGTGGTTTATTCTGCTCTGCGTATAGGTTCTTTAAATAATTTATTTTGTATCTTATTGTCAATTGTCCGGATAACCAGATGTTACTTTACAATTATCCGGATAGTAGAAGTTAACGGATATCCGGATTGCATGCCCTAGTCGTAATCCCGTCCTCACCAGGGGCCTTTCCATTTTTAAGCTGTTTAAGAGCCACCTCGAATTCATCTTGGCTAACTTCTTGCAGGTCTTTCGTGAAATAGCGGATTAAAATGGTTCTGGAATCCTCATTTTCAGGATCAGGTCGAGATGCATGCAACAACACACAATTACAACACACACAAACAACGGGTACAATTGGCCGTAGAAGTTTTCGACTTCCGAAAGGATCTCCGGCTTCGATGATATCCCCACTGAATATAGTCAACTTCGTCAGGTAGCCACCTGGCGAAGTTCTTAGTGACTAGATGAACACTTTCAACCCCCGGCTTTGCTCAATCGCTTTCTGTATAGCGCGTGTATTGGAGCGTTGGTGGTCGCCTTGTAACAGTGTTCTAATATTTTTGTTGAGTGCCCGTTGTCCTGACGAAGTGATAGGTGGGTTTTCACGCCGTTCCGTCATAAGCTCCAGTCTCTTCCGAAAGTTTGGACTTCTTGCCCGTACGCCGTTTTTTGCAAAATCGCATACCTTCTTCTCTGAGGATTTCCACCATTTGGTCGAGCACCTGGTCAACGTCGTTTGTGGTTTCCACGGCAGCAAATCGGTTCTCCAGGTCTGACTGGAACGCTTCAGATTCTAGCATGTTTGGCCGGAGCCTAGACTTCACCAAACGAGTTCGCTCAAGCTTGAAGCTAGTATTCAGAGAGCCTCGGACAAGTCGCCAAAATTTCTACAAATGTGATTATGCAAAAATCATGTCAGACCTAGCTATTCAGAGCTATTGACTGGCATGTAGAATTTTCACACTCTGACGATTTAAATGATCTGGTCTCTATATTCTATGCAAAATTAAAAGAATTGATAGCCAATCACATACCGAAACACAGTTGCAAAAATTCAAAATAATATCCTTCCTGATTTAGTAAAGCTCTTATAAAATTACTATCTGAAAAAGAGAAGTATCGTAGTAAATTTAGTAAATACAATAATTCTCGAGATAAGTTGAGCTACGATTTATGTACTTAGAAGTCAAAGATCAACCAAAATTACAGCGATTAGGTACAAACACCTTATTGAGGCCGAAATATCAAAAAATCCTATTGCATTTTGGCGCTACGTTAAAAATAAATGAAATTTTAATCAGCGATTCCTTCCAGAATGCACATGGATGATATAGTAGCCAATAATCTCGTTGAATAGTTCGAAATGTAGCCACATAAAATTCGCCAGAAAAGTAAATACAGTGAATTCGGCGTACCAGATAGACGAAGTGAACTTATGCGAGGTGGATGTAGTACGAGATCTGGGAGTTATTTTGGACTCTAAATTCACATTTATACCACATATTGAGACATAATCAGTCGATCCCAACGTATGCTTGGATTTGTCATTCGTAATGGAAAGGTATTTCAACGCCCCCATACTAAATTAGTTCTCTACAATAGCCTTATAAGAAGCATACTGGAATACTGCTGTGTAATATGGAGGCCTCACTACGCAACCCACTCGCTGCGGATAGAACGAGTCCAAAAAAGGTTTATCCGATACCTAGGGTATTCAAAGGGAAGGCAATTTAAATATCTCTCCTACCTTGATAAACTAGGCTGCTACAAAATGAGTTCCCTGGAAGCTCGAAGGGAGCTCTTGCATTTAAGATTCGCATATAAACTGCTCAATAACAAAATAAAATTGGTATCTAGGTTCAATTTCAGAGTACCCCGTAGACCCCCTCGCAAACCTATAACACCCTTAGCTCCACCTCTTCGCCGTACAGTGTTTGGTTCTAATTCACCTATACCCCGCAAATGCGAACTCATAAACGAACGCAGCGACCTGGTTGGCGTACACGCAGACTCAGTATCGACGTTTGTCAGACGTAATTAGTATTAGTATTTAATAAAATTATCTAGAATTTAAGTACATTAAGTTTTAAAAAAATAAATTTATAATTTATAATTAATAAGAGCATCTTGCATGTGGTGTTTGCCTGTAATTGGTTGTGCAGTTAGATTTCAGACACATTTACTTTTATGTACCTACCTGATAATATCTGTAACAACTGTTGGTGAACCTTAAATAAATAAATAAATAAATAATGAAACTGACATTGCAAATCTTTTTGCTTCTCACTTTTCTTAAATTTTATCCGATCTAAATGGCAGTGCAACAGATGTCAAAGAATCATTTGGAGTGCTTAGTACCTACTATAAAATTTACACCACAAGAAGTTTTTACGAAAATTAAAAACTAGATAAGTACCACCAAGGGTGCCGGTCTCGATTCTATTCAACTAGTTTTTGTGAAATCATGTTCCCACATGATTTCAGAGCCAGTGTCACGTCTCTTTTATAATCGGTCTTTAGAGGGTCGGGAGTATTTTCCGACGAATGGGACAAGATGGGCCTTACACAACAAGGCGGGGTACGAGTATCGTGACTTCTATACTAAACTTTCCGACTGTCAACACGGATTCCGAGTTGTTTGATCTACAGAGACCGATCTAGGCAAATATTTATCTGATATATCTTAAGTCCTCGATGGAAGACACGAAGTCAACTCGGGAGTGCGGTGAATGTACAAGTATCTCCCGGGCCCCCGACTTATGGTACTGGAAGGAACAGTGGGATTTTAGTCGGTAGGAATCAGACATAACCCTCCGTTCTTCCCAGATGGAGGGTATCTATGAGGATTTCCCCACGGAAAAAGAAGAGACGAAGTCGACACAATATACATGGACTTCAGCAGCGCAATCGACAAGGTGGGCCATCCACTCACGGTAGCAAAACTCGAGCTTAGTGGTGTCCACAGATCGCTGTTGAGGTGGTTTATATCCTATCTTATAAATCGCTCTCAGTTCAGTCAATCAAAAGTCAAGTTCTGTCAATGGCTATGACTCTTACGAATTTCACGTACGGTCTGGAGTCTCACAAGGCTCCCATATTGGCCCAGTACTGCTATTGCTATTTGTAAATGACATCACTAGTGAAATTAAACATTTCTAAGCTTTGTTGATCACCGATGACTTAAAAATTTATAGAAAGATCATGGAGCCTGTTGATAGTACCCACGCTTGTTTAAAGTGACTTAATAAACAATGAAAAATGGTGCATAGCCAACAATATGACATTTAATACACAAAAATGCTTCTTCTTTATTCGTTTCACGAAAAAAAGTCATCCTTTCATACTACCTGCAACACCACGTTGTCAAAGGTACGTGAAATACGAGACTTAGCTGCTGGAGTCCTGGTCGACGATGAACAACATTGTTAGGAAGTCGGCAAAGACACTGGGTTTTGTAAAACGGAACACTTAGGGCTGCCAACTACCAAAAAACCAGAATAGTTTTGTTCAACACCTTGGTGTGAAGTCGGTTGGCATACGTTAGTTTTGTCTAGAACCCGTTCTATCCAGTTCATTTGCAAAGAGTTGAGAGAATACAAAGAGAAAAACCTCCCAGATCCTATCACCAGATTGCTTCATATACCTTACCGGGAATCCAACCTTGGTCTCCACGCTCCTTTGCTCCGAAAGAGTAGAAATTAAATAAAACAGTCTTTGTAAGTCACCAGAAACCGATAGACACGGTGCATCACTCAAAAAGTTTAGAAGATCGGTCTCTGAGGTACGGGAGTGCATAATTCACCAATAAATAAATAAATATTTTTGTAAATTCAATTTCAGTGTTAGTAACTATATAGTTATCCTACATATCCATGTTCATAAACCTTATATAAAGTAGTAAGACTGTGCAACATTTAGTACCTGTTTTCTAACTAGATGGCGCTGGCGTCGAGTTAGAAGGCGATATGGTTTCATTATCGATGAAAGTATAGGTAATTTAGAAATTTTAATATTTCTTATTTAATCCGATCCAGCATATCCATTTGCTGTCCTCTCCCAGCGACGCCCTAAGCCGAGGTCCGTACCCCATAGGGGGTGTCCTTAGCGTGTAGTCGCTTAGTTTTTAGTTTGATGCCTGGCTGGAGGCCTTAATTTATTGAGGCATCCTCAGGAAAGCCCGGTTAAGCAGTCGACAACCTCCTATAGGTTGAACTGCGAGATGCCATTCCCCAAAAACAAAAAAAATGTTTTTTATTTAATCCGATCCAGCATATCCATTTGCTGTCCTCTCCCAGCGACGCCCTAAGCCGAGGTCCGTACCCCACAGGGGGTGCCCTTAGCGTGTAGTCGCTTAGTTTTTAGTTTTATGCCTGGCTGGAGGCCTTAATTTATTGAGGCATCCACAGGAAAGCCCGGTTAAGCAGTCGACAACCTCCAATAGGTCGAACTGCGAGATGCCATTCCCCAAAAACAAAAACAATGTTTTTTGTGTTGAAGTTCTATATCAAGATAAACTCTAATATACTGTGATAGTGCCTTATATATGAGTTTCATTGAAGACCTTGGGTTGGAGTTTTTACAGTTGTTCTTCAGTGTAAGTAACAACTTAACAAATTACCGTTTCCTTGTCTGTTGCTATGTAGTAAATATACTATTTAAATGCCTGTGTGTGTGTCCTTACTGTCAGTAAGCCACAGATTTACGACTTACGTCGAAGCAGCTGATACATTTTACTGTTTTTCTTGAATTTCTTTTTTTTTATTTATTTATTTTTTTTTTTTTTTC
Organism: Fissipunctia ypsillon; assembly: GCA_947568875.1. Lineage (NCBI taxonomy): Eukaryota > Metazoa > Arthropoda > Insecta > Lepidoptera > Noctuidae > Fissipunctia > Fissipunctia ypsillon. The sequence continues at coordinate 23,673,647 of OX387649.1, forward strand.
TTTTCATAAACTGTTCGTAATGTTATGGTGGTAGTTAATAAGACGTAAAATTGCTGACGAGTTTTTGAAAGAGAACATGTTGAGTATTTTTCGTCTGCAGGCATTTATATAGCGATCATTATATACGTACACAGGAAAGCAAGAAAGAATCTGGAAAATGCCAATTTTTTTTATTTGTATTATACAGCGTGTACCAAAAAGGTGTGATCATATTTAAGGGTGTGGTACTGACCATCAAACTGAACAACTTTATCCACATGGGACCAACATCGTGATTACGAAAATATAATCAGCTGTCCTAATACAAAACTTCAATACCTACGCGACACAAATGTATGGGACAGTTGATAATTTTTTCTCGATTACCATGTTGGTCCCATGGAGAAAGTTGTTCAGTTTGATGATCTGTACCACACCCTTCAATATGACCACACATTTCTGATACACGCTGTATTTAAGTTTTCAACCTTATTTGTTTAAGGCGGAAGCGCCAAGGTAGCGTGCGAAATATAAATTTTCTTATGATTTTTGCAATTTGCATTTTAGTGTCTGGGTGTGTGTTGATAAAAGTATGATTCGCGACCGTAACAAATATGTATTTGCAGAATTATATTCATTAGGATCAGTAATACAACTCCTTAAGTTAGAATTGACCCCAAATGTCATGATTTCATGAAATAGTAATTCAATAGGGTAATAATGAACTTAGTGAGTTGTATTGATGATTTAAATGATTATAATTCTAAAAATACATATTTGTTACGGCCGCGAATCATATTCAGATCAACATACAACCTAATACTGACCTGCAAATTGCAAAAAAAAACGTAAGCAAATTTGAATTCTGTGGGCTACCCTGGCGCTTTCGCCTTGATGGCTCATTTCAACCAAGGGTGACAAGGGAAATCCATTTCTCGCCCTGAAGAAACAAACAGGCGGATATAAGCGTGTTTGTCTCTTTCTACAAAATGCATTCTTAAAAGGATGTAGTTAGGTACGTAAGTACTCGTAGGTAGCACTCCGCCCTCCCTGACACGACATATGTATAGGCATAAATCTCCCCCATCCCCATACTCTTTGTCAAGACAGCGGCGGTGCCATTCAGTTAGATTTACAACAACAGTGACGTTTTAACGATAATGCGTATTTACGAGTATTTACGTGTATTTATGCGTATTTACGCGTATTTACTGCCGGCGAGAAAGCCCGCCTGTTTAATTGTCGAATAAAATTGAAATTTACAACCATTGATTTATGTGAATGCTGCGCCGGCGGCGATACGTTTTACGAGTTTTTATGAGTTACCGTAGGAAGGATGAATGAGTTGTTTGACGGATTAAAAGGATGAGTTGCTGTATGCATATGGTTGTATGGAGCTGGCTTAACATGAAGCTGCAGCCCTTATTGGGTGAATAGAGACAAGTTTCGATCACGAGTTACGAAATGTTATTTCGTGAGGAAAACGTTATCTCAAACGTCTTCAACCGACTAAAGATTTTCAATGTTACGCATGTTCCTAGTCGGAATGATTTCTTACGATCGCAGCCTCGAGGAAACCGCATGTCTGCTTGCTTCGTATAATTTGTTGTCTGAAAAAGGGTCAATTAAGGTTTTTATCGAGTGTTTTCAAAATAATGTGTTACTCAAAGGAGGCATAGGCAATACTGTTAAATGATAAAACTCTTAACGTGACATTACAGAGCAATTTTTTAAAAGAAAAGTGCTAATTCATATGATATTATGTAGTTCTTGCATACTTCAAGGGTTCATAGAATGACCTTTATGCTGTGCTTGCATATGTGTACCAAAAATGAAATCGGACAACGAAAAAAAAAATACATTTCATAAAGCTGTCATGTTACAATTAAACCAACCACAAGTGCTGACAGATCTTAATGATTAAAATGAAGTGTTAATAGACAAGCGTCAATTAATTAGGGAATCTAAAGGTTGCATAGCAGCGGTAGTTGGCTTACTGCCTACCCACTGTGGTAACACATCGCGAGCAATTTTTATGACCACATCAAAGGGTGACGTCGTAAATATACAATTTCATTCCTTCATCGGGTATGTGGGATGTGGGTTTCAAATTAATAAAGTCACTGGCTGCCTTATTTTCAAAATTGGAGGGATAAAACATTTTTTAATTATCTTCTTAAATCCTTCAAATCTACAAGACCTAAGACGGGTCTTTCTATTGTTGTGCTGACTTTTGACAAGGCAGACAGTATGAAAGTTAATAAAGAGCTTGATTAGGTTTAATTATGTTAAGCAATGTGACGTCTGTTCGAAAATTTACTCTCCCTCCGACTTTTGTTAGTAGCACCTTCAAGGAGCTACAGGAAAGGCAGTTTAGCACTTAACGCCGCAAACGAGGCTTTCCAGTTGACATTTTAGAGCATCTGAGTACCTACGGCGACCGTGAGGGCAAAAATAAGGGTAGGTGTATATGGGACGGCATGGGAAATAAAAACGGCATGTGCGACGGCAGCAGCGAGTCATCTACTTAAAGTTAAACTGTCAAAGGCTAGAGTTACAACAAACAACACAAAATGAACTACGATCGTAATGTGCCATTAATTCACGACGATAATAAAGTTCAATTGTTACGAGTCCATAAAAATATTCAACGCTAACTACTAAATATCATAAGAATGTTGGGCTAATAAACCTATTTTCAATGACACAGTTTTATTACGAAACGTCCAATGTTTTGTTATTGATTGGGATGTGTTGTTTCAGTATTTTATTTAGTGATTTATTTGCGTATAATAGTTAAGATGATGGACGCAGATGTATGTACAGTCGAACTACATAAGTAGGTACAGTCAGCGGAAATGAGTACTTACTAACACTGCTACTTGTTTTACACATCATCTAAATTGACACAATATTAATCTATAAAAAATATTGTATGCCAGCATTTCGTGGTAAGAGATAATTTTCTTTTAATTTTACTTCTGCTCCAATTTTAATTAAATAAGATTTAAAAAAAAGCGAAGTGTTAATCAACTTTTGTCGCTGACAGTTCAATCGTAGGCAGAAGAGATTAACATTGTGAAACTGAAAAGTATACAATGACATGCCAAGTTATAAATTAAAAATCTTTCCTTCAAACGTGTCGGTCAATATTTTTCGTGTCGTTTTTCATCATGCTAATATTATAAACGCGAAATTTTGTGAGGATGGATGGATGGATGATATTTGTTACTCTTTCACGCAAAAACTACTGAACGGATTTAGATGAAATTTGGCACACATATACTTTATAACCTAGATTTACACACATAATACTTTTTATCCCTATATCCCCACGGGATCAAGCCTTATGCGGGTGAAACCGCGGAGCACTGCTAGTTGAAAATAAGTCTACAATATTTGTATCTGTAGCGAACTCTATTATGTAGGGGTACTATTGTACTCTGCTTACTACTTCTGGAATATAGGTTGACTTGACGGTGTGTTCTCTAAATATCTACAACATTACGGAACGTAGGCAAGTCTAATTATAAAACTGCGCAATCAATATAAAAAAAAACGTGATTCTCAGTAAAATAATGTTGTTAACAATTAAGTATTAACAGTCACTACAATAAATAATTACTAGAATTATGTCAATTATTTATCACTGAGTTATTTAACGATCGCAGCGTACTAAACTAAGTTTTATCTGTGTATTTAATTACATAACTATGTATTTAATAACGTTATGGGAATTTGTTCTTATTCAATAGTGCTAGGTGATTAACAACATTCTTGAAAGATTCTTGGAAACAATTGCCACTTCTGATATTTGCGAAGGGTGACTCAGATAACTAGCGTTGCCCACGGCTTCGCCCGCGTGGATGTCAATACTTCCCTATTTGAATCGGATTTTGTTCACAATTTCATGAGTTTTTTTTTTGCGCGGAGTCCTAGTTATTTATCTAAAATAACAGTACACTAAGTTACTCCTTATAACATCAGATATCTGCCGGTGAAAGTCCCGTCAAAATTGCTCCAGCCGTTTCGGAGATTAGCCGGAACAAATAGACAGATAAAATTTTTATAAATTGCTTATTCGTTATAAATATCGTGTATCATATGCATTTAGTAAAAAGTCGTTATTTTGATATTACAAACAAACGCTTTAATTTTATTTACTTGTATAGATTTATTAGAGTACTTACCTACCACAGATTTGAAGAAAGTTTAGAAGTTTATCGTCTGTTTTACCCCACAAAGAACGACTAATTGTGGTAAAATAACACAGATTATTAATGTAATATTCATTTAATAGAAGCACATAGATAATATGTTATCAAAATACATAAAGAATCACTTCTCAAATTATATTCAGCACATTTAATAATGTTCCTTCAATTTACAATATAGGATTTATGCACACGTCGATACTTGTTACCCTTTTTCACAGATTGTAGTCGAATAGTCTTGTAGATAGTTGTTGATTCGTTGAGAATTGCACGCAGACTGAGGGTTATCCTCTCGTGAAAGGCTTTTTTCTAAACTCTCCGATTACCGTGCGGCGGGTAGGCCGTCACTGGGCGGACGTGACGTCATGCTGCCTTGTCCAAGTACCGCAGTAACCGCTGTCGATAATATAATTGGAGCTGCACAGTACATCAACTGAACAGTTCATAAGAACATTTGCATGATTTTGCGATACTGGGGGTAGATAAACTCCATCTGTTTGTTGTTTCATGTTTGTCGGTTCGGATCCGACCAAACGTCAAAATGAAGTTCGTTGAACAACGTCAAAATGAAATTCGTTCGGATCCAAAACGACCGAAAGACACAGAATGAAGGTCCGAACAATCGGAAGAAACTTCGGATGTACGCTTCGGAGTAGACCCTATGAATTTAAAACTATTATTAGCCAGAGATTATACCCTGTCTACAGACTTTATTAATACCAAAGTCGACAAAAGAACAAATTACAGTTTAGCATATACCTATACAATTTTTCCTAATATTTTTTGAATATGATTATCTTAACCTTTTTAAATGCTTTATTTACACCGACCGAAGAAATAACCCTAAAAAAAGAAACACTTAACAAAATAGGTCCTATCTAACTGTCCACTTATCCAGTCGTGTGGAGCCGGCGATATTATCATATAAACAGTCAGTACATGCCGTTAGGTCCCCAAAGGCTTTATTGCCAGAATATGTATGAATGTAAAACCTTCCTTAAATGGAGAATGGCGCTCATATATCGCGGTGTTGGGGCAAAGACGTAGGTTGGTTAAGGTTTTTGGATGTGGCAACAATAGGTATTGGTGACGAATCATTCGAAACTCCTTTAGATTGTTTTTCCTGTAGAACAGCCAGTTTAGCCACCACAACGTGCATTTCATTACTGTCAAGTACAAAAACGCTTCTGTTTTACAGAATGATACGTTATTAGTGTTAGCCCGGTTTATAAAACAATTGCAAAACAAAACTTTGTAAAGAAAGATAGGAAATAAAGGACGATTACCAAGGGCATAGAGATACATATCACTGTCACCCAACCAACCTATCGCCTCACTACGCCTTATTGTCAGCATTGTGTAAATTGCGGTAAAAAGACGCATTTTTTTAATAACAATTATGTCATGTGCTTGACTTATGGTACAGTAAACATACGGCTACATATCAAGCTATACGTATACATTGACAAAACAACAACACATACAAACAACAACAATCCAATTACAAATCAAATTACATTCCAATCTAAGCTGACCATTCATTGTAGGTACGAAAATCTCATAAAATGCTACTCGTAGATCAGTTTAATGTATAGCTTGATTGTAGTCGTGTGTCATGTTATAATCTGTAGGTGCAACTGACTACTCCAATTTTAAATAAAACTGCCGCATCCACAAGTTCTTGGCAGCACAGCTCGACATGTGGTGGCCGACATGTGGTGGCCGACATGTTTGAGCGCCGCGCTATTTTAATTGATATGTCTCCGCCTGTTCGCAGCCAATACAGATTACACGTAGGGCTGTGCTGCAAGATATACGTGGGCTATGATTCATTGTGATCTATGATATCTCCAGGTTTCTTGACCAGATGGGTTGGGTTTAGTTAGATGGAAGTTATATCGCACCGTGGAAGAGACTGCTGTAGGCAAAGCATATTAGAATAATGATGATGAGGATGATGTTCGAATTGGTAAAAAACCTTCAGAAAATAAATACATTTTCGGAAGGATGACTGCTTATTCTTTTCTGGTATTTATTGTAAAAGATGAACCAGGGAAGGATTATTTCCTAGATTAGTTAAATAAATAAATATAAATAAATTTTTATTTACACAAAATACATTTGTAAAATACTTATTTGAAGCCTTGGCTCCTGAGCTAGGTAGCAACCTGTGTTACAGGAGCCAGTGTCTTCCACCGTTTGTGGTACATTTCATATTTTATATGCTGTGCCATAAATTAACTTAAAAACATGGTAAAATAAAAGAAATTAAAAGATGCACGCAAGCTCTTTTGTTATGCATTATCTGTGCATAAATGAGTGTGTTTGTGTGTGCGTGTGTGTGTGGGATGATGTGTGAGTTTGTGTCTTATGAGTACTGCTGCTGCACTAAGTCTTCCGTCCGGTGATAATCCAAGGTTTGAAGCCATGCGGAGATTTTCTTTTTATTTTCTCTAGTTGTTAAAGGATTTATGTTCAGGGTATTGAAATGTACAAATTCTTTAATTTTTCATTTGATTTCGTGTTGTGTAAGCATTTCGAATATCAATTGAAAAATATATTGAAAGATTTTGCAGCTTTTAATTCTTTACATCAGCTGTAGGTAACTATGAAAATTAAGATAGTAATGTCACTTAAATCTTGCTACAGGATGATATTATGCTTATATTGTGAATTAGTGAACATGAGTCGAAGGATGCACTAGGATAGCTTTATAAGGCAATAGTAGGTATGTACGCACATTATTAACGCAGTAAGCTATACCTAACCTTTCCATTGCCACAGTAAAAGGTTTCAAAATCGTCAGAGAAATTGCTTCGTGCACGTGCACAGACTCGTAGCTAACGACATTTGGGACTATCTGTATGCAATTTGGATCGTCAGGTTTTTTCCTGCCATCCATTCTGAGCTGTCACCCGTTGAAGTACGATTGAAAGGTGCATGATACACTTGATCTAGTTATACTTGCATCTCTTCGATGAAAAATGGATTGGAAAGATTCAAGAGTAGCTTTCTATATCTGTTCGAGGATATTTTACATTTATTTGAGTTGAAGTCTGTGTGATGAAGCTTGTGATTTTGTGACTACCAGTAATAATCATTTCAATGATTCTCTGTAACGTAAAATCGAAAAAGATTTTTGTCAATACCTTCGTGGGTGATTAATGATTATAATCGCATCATTGGGAGAAATAAATCTCTCCATAATCAGAGTAAGAAAAAATTAAATATTTGCTCGTAGTAAGGTGACTGAAATGCAAGGTATCCACTTCATAGATCTCACATGTATGTCGTATTGACCAAACATTTATCGGATGTAGGACCAAACCTCTTTTTCATACCTAGGTAATACATAAATGCTACTGCATCGCCTTGATCTAGCGGAAACATAAATTAAACTCATAAGAATTTTATTTTAAAACAATTTCTGATAACCATAGCTCAATAATATTTATGAAGTCAATAAAATACTTATAAATACAAGAGTGCGAACACAGTGAAACAATTCGAGCAACGCGCCATGAAAAATGCAGTAATACACTGACATAGGTAACATGCGTTTGATATAAAAACAAACTCCGATGTATGTATGTATGTCGTGACACGCACAAACGTCTATACACGAACCAACATAAATATTTTTGAAAAAAATATGTTGCACATAAATATATCCTTATCCATCAGTGGGGTGGGGTGTCAGTGATGGCGAGGCGCGAGAAGATCTCATGGCTTTATTTGTGTCATTTTGGCAAAATTCGGTGAGCGTCAGTTCGTGCCAAAACTTTTTGAAGGACTTTTGACTGTCCTGGGGGGCAACCACCTCCTCTTAAAGCAGTATTATTTTAATGTTACACTACTTCAGTGTGAGAAAAAGATGGAGCTATACAGGACGTCTAGCTCCATCTCTTTCCCACATTCAAGTAAGAATAAAATAATACTGCGATAAGAGGTGGTGGTCTAGCTCCTGTCTGTTTTGTTTTCGTTTGTTTGTATTGGACTAGGTAATTGAATAACGTGTTCAGCTGTTTAGGATAAAAGCAAGTTGGTCCAGCTTTTGGCGGAGTTCGGTGACCGCAATTGCATGCCAAAACTTTTTGACAATTATATTCAAGTAAGAATTTCAGTCTATAATTGTTTTACTTATTTCAGAATGAAAAACACTTTTTTTTTGCAACTGCGTTATTTTAATAAGTTCCTTTAGATTGTTTAATCAAGTACAGCGGGGTAATCGCGTAACGCACTTACAGTGGGAATAGTATTAGTATTAACACACATAAATAAATAAAATAAGGCTTCTTTTGCACACGAAGTTAAATGATAAATGATTTTATTTCTGCAAGTAGGTTTATACAAACACTTTTACACGTCAAACATTTTTTTTAACTAGATGAGGCCGGCGTTTCCTATCTGACTACTCTGAGAAGAAAGGCCGAAACAAATTCAGAGGTCACAGTCTCTTTTAAAGTCCAGACATAATCTTGGTCAAATCCATGTAAGTTGGTGTCTGAAATGGTCTTTTAGGGAAAGAACCACACAGATTGAGTGGACCTGTCCAGTCAGTGCAAGCATCTGTCAGTAATCGTACAGCTCAACGGTTACGGTAGAACACTGACTCCTAGGTCACAGGGTTCCCCTAGTTTAGGTGGCAGGGTTTTCCACTATTCGTGCAGCCTTTTCATAAAAATCCAATGTCCTATTTGAAATGTATTTGTATTGTATACTAAGGTATATTGTGTCAATAAACTTGTTTTTATTTTAGTTTTTTTATTTTAGTAATACATTTTGACTTCTTCTTCTTTTTGATTTTCAGTTCAACAACATTCATTGCATTATTTATGTTGCTGAGCACACAAATTTTTCGAACATAAGAAGCAATGGATTAGCAATAAGTTTCAAAATCATTCAAATTCTGATGGATAGTGTATTACGCAATTAGGGTGCAGTTTGTATTCCAAGGATACCAGTAATTAGACTGAACCATTATGCTTCACCATATTGCTAAGAAATTCAGCATTTAATTAAAACACAATACAGGGTTACAAAATACCAAGGTAGCATCACCGATACTTGATAATTATCCCCCATTACGACTTCCGTGTTACAACCCCATGTCATTTACAGCCAATTAAATTCTTTTCCTTTCTCCAACACTATACTTAGCCCGCTCCCCGCCGGCGGTGGGACCACGCCTCCAGAACGCGGCCGCCTGCGCCCGTCACGTTATAATTATCATTTAAATTGTGCCCACAGCGCTACCGCTCGACACTTGACAAATGTAATGACGATAGACCGTCGCTTCAAGAATTTTTATACGCTCATATCCACCGTTTTATATGATCGTGTCAGATCCCCTTTACATGTACGCCATTTTACGTTTACACCCCGCATTTTATCAGCGGACTTTATGGCCCGGCTTATAAGACTGGTTATACAATGACTTTTATATTTGATACGAAAAAATATAATTGTTGAAACATACAGAAAAACTAAAATAGGTTGCTTGATGAATATCCAACAATGGAAACTTAGTACATTGTGTTAAGGTTGAAAATTGCCTAAACTGTTATTTTATTAGTCATTACATTGTGGTAATGATAAGTAGCGTAGTCAATGTTTTGCTCATAAAAAGCGCGATACTGGGCTCATAGATGACGTTCTATATAATTTACATTTGATTTGAAGCCAGTTTTTGTGTAGTGAGCGTTGACATTTTTATTTTTATTAATTTGTTTGGTATTATGGTGGGGAACGATTAAGTTCTCGTTGAGTCTCAATTTATTTTTATTGTGGTTAGTTGAAATAAAAACTGTGTCATGCTGCGTTTGTTTTACTTTGAAGACAGTTGTTATAGCGATAGTCATCTATAATAGATTTGACGAGTCAAGACTACATAATAATTAGTTTCGTGATGCACATTATCACCTCTACTTCGTTTCGCAACTCTTTTTCGCAACACTTGCTACTAGCGTTTATAAATAAAAAGAAGTTCATCATTTATTAAGAGCTAACTAATTGCTTAGCTAAACAGTGGCTAATCAGTGATTAGCGAGATTTTTATAAATAAGACTGTATATCTAAAGTACTCTAACCTTCAAAAAGCTTCACCATCTGAATGCATCATTTTAGATTTTGCTTTTCGTCTCTAAGGACCAATTTTCATCTTTAAGTTTTCTTTGTCCTTACTCCTCATTATCTTGTCATTAACAAATTGCCATTTTGTCTTACTTTGATCAGTTTAGCTTTCATTTTAATCTTTTTTACAAAGTTATTCCGAAATACATACATTGAACTGCCCTACGTGGGGTACAATCACCAATTCATACCGCTTCACACGCTTTCATATCAGATTAAATTTTTATTGCCAAACGAAGAATTTATTACGCTCAGAATATTCTTAGATAACATTTTATTCGTAATAAAAATACTTATTTAAATTTCATACTTATTCAAAGTGAAAATGAGTGTGTCAAGGCGGTTGGCTCCTTTTATCGATCAAATTATTCGATGTATGTGATCGTATCGGGAACATTCTCTCACCATTAAAAACTCGAAAACTATACAAGTTTTGTCGTGTAACTCGACACCTCAGGTGTTTTAAGAAAGGTTGGGGATACACTGAGACAAAAAATGTCATAATGTTTAAATGTAGTTTTTTCGAAGATTAAAGTCAAAAGTCAAAGTCAAATCATTTATTTCAAGTCATAAACATCTGCCTAGCCTTTTGCCAACTATATTGGGGTCGGCTTCCAGTCAAGCAGCTGAATACCAGTATTTTACATGCAACGACTGCCTATCTGACCTCCACAACCCAGTTACTGGGTAACACGATACCCCTTGGCAAGACTGGTCGTTAGTTTTTCGGGCTTCTGACGACCCGTAACGACTGTCAAAGATCCACGAATGACAGCCGGGACCAACGGGTTAACGTGCTTTCCGAGGCACGGAGGAGTCTCGGTATGTAAAGATGGTCACCCATCCACGGACCAACCGCGGCAAGCGTAGCTGAAGCTAATCGATCGACCCCTGAGGCTGTTATTTCTTAGCCACAAGCCCCTCTCCATTTATTTCAAGTAGAACATTAAAAGGCACTTATGAACAATCTCATCAGCATTACTTTTTTTATTCTAGTTATGACATAAGTAACAAATGCAATCATGTTGCTGGATTTTCCTAAGAATTAACCAAGGGAAGATTACACGATTGTCCCTTTCTAGAACGCAAAGCTGGAAACTAAAATTAGACAATAGATATTATTTTTGTTTTATGCAGAACTGAATGGTCAGAAGATCGCATTACAAATATATAGGGCGACTGGTAATTAGTGAACGATACTTAAACACATGATTTTACACATGATAACAAGCAACTTTTACTATGGGACCAATCCTGAAATCGCGAAAAAAAATCAGCTGGTCCCTACATTTTGACTAGTTATGCGAACATAAATGTAAGGAAGAGCTGATTTTTTTTTCGCGATTTCAGGATTGGTGCCATAGTAAAAGTTGCTTGTTATCATGTGTAAAATCATGTGGTTAAGTATCGGTCACTAATTACCAGTCACCCTATATATATACATTTATTGAGTCACATTAATATGGATAAAATCGAATTTACAAGTCAAACCACATATCGAAACAGTCCACATTATGTCTATAAAATGTAAGCCAAGGAAACCCGATGTTAAATTCTCTGTTGGTTCAATGCTAATCATGATGATGCATAAGATAAGATTAATAGAGTGATTGTCATTCCAGGCTGCTTGTAGGTTTATTGCTAGAAATAAATTATGTTCTGATGACTGTAATCGATCACTTGTTCGTGCGGATGTTCACTTAGAGTACTTCTTAGTTCAATAGTGTGCTAGACAAGAAAGTACTATGCATGTTGCTAAGGAGATTAGCTTTAATAAATTGTGGAAAAAGATTAATTAAAAATAAGAATTTTTCGTATTATTTCATGGGTGTAAGCTTCGACTTGAATTTGCCCTGTCGACTGAGAGTATGTCATGCTCACTCAAATGTCTCGCTGGTGGTGGCGTGTGTGTTGGATTAAGTTCCCTTCAAAATGGTTGAGCTGAATGGTGCTAATCCATGCGTCATGTTCGTGAACGGGTGCCGTCAGTAGGGACTGGTCATCTCTTAGCTGCCACGGCTTATATTAATTTTTGAATCGTTTTTGGTTTTTACCTTTTTGTTGCGGACGCTTTTAACGTGCACGTCTTTCTACATTGTTCTCACAAACTTAATTTCAACATGAGTGATGTAACCAATATTTTGTAATAATATTTTGATTTAAAAGAGTGTCCGTGGAGTTTCTTGTCCGTTCTTCTCCATAGAGATTTACGCTTTGGGATGGGCAACTAGCTTCAACTTTCTGACTAACTGACAGACTCTTTGACAATTCAAAAGTGCCTGTAATTGGTTTATTTGAAATAAATGCTTTGAGTTTGAGTTTTAAGTTTGTTTTACAAACATGAAACCTTAGAGTTCGGCTTAGAAGGCATATTTTCTGTTTTTTGCCATTTTCATCTGGTTGTTACTATATTAGATACTTCTGATGCTTTCTTGTAAATATTTACACGTACCTAATTAAAGGGAAAACAGTTAAAACTGTTATGAACCACATTTTTTTTTTAATATTGGAAGAGAATTAAAATTAAAATAAACATACACCAAGCCTGTATTCCCCGAAGGGTTAGGTTAGGTTTTTTTTTTTTTTTTTTTTTTTTGTTTTGGCAGGAGTGGGAAATCCTCATGGACGCCCAGACTGCCTCACTTATGAGACAGTCTGGGCAGTGCCGGACTCTTACCGGCTAAAACCACACTCCTGCCCTTGCTCAGTGTCCCTCTGACATGATCAGAGACCTTGTTTGGCAGTGTTCTCATTAAAGTGTCTCTTTTCATTGTATTTTTGTCATCAGTCCTGTTGCAGGAATTATGGAGTTCCTGGAAGCAGTTGCCTTACTTCATGTAATATTTCAAAACTTAAATCTAATGTATTTTATTTTCTAACGGGTTTCCTAACATGCTTATATCTTACGTTTATCTAACAACTTATTTCTATATGTTTGTTTTTGTATTTTTCCTTTTTATTTTTTGAGTCTACCAATGCTAATACCTATAAAATATTATATTTATTTCTATACTATATTTATAATATGGCTATCATAATATATATACAATATATCATATACATATAATTTCTTATCCTAATTGTTTAAATTTATTCCCTATCCTATGAATTTTAGCTTCTAATTTTAAAACTGAATTTTTTGTATTTCTTACTTATTATTATGATACATAATCTATATACTTATTATATATTTAGTATCATATTTTTCTTAAACTTACTTATTTCTATTAATTACAAGCGATGCTATTTCCGTACAATATTTGAGGAACTCTTTTCTATGTTTCCCTTCCAAAAGTGTTGGCAGATTTTGGGCATCCAATGCAACGGCGAGTCGCTGCTCCGTATCGTACCGCATCCTTGCCGTGATCGGGCACTCCAGCAGTATGTGCAGCACGGTCTCCTCCACACCAGGCTCACAGGCGCACGATGGATTCTCTTTACATCTGAAGCGTTTCAGGTATGCAGAGAACCCACCGTGCCCCGTCAGTATTTGCGTGGTTATGCTCGTTGGAGCCATCCTGCGTACCACACCGTACGCCACCACCGCGTCCGGAAAGAACAGCTTTGTGCCCGAAGCCGTGTCACCCGACTTATATCTCCCGTTCCATTCGTCAAGCGTTTCCGACCGGATTCTTCGCTTGACGAATGATACGGGACACAGATCGTAATCCGGCCTCTTCCTCAACCCCAGGGCGGCCTCCTTCGCGAGTTGGTCAGCTCTCTCGTTTCCCTCCAACCCGGCGTGGGCCTTGATCCAGAACAAGGAGACACTCTTGTTCTGGAGTTTACAGCGTCGTATGGTGTCTCTAGTTTCCACGGCCAGAGGGTGGGAGGAACCAACATTGGTCACTGACTGAAGAGCCGCCATAGAGTCGCTGAAGATGCCGAACGTGGCTTCGCTGCGCTTGAGCGCCTCCTCTGCCGCTCTTTTTATGGCCAGGAGTTCAGCCTGATAGACGGTACAGTAGGACGGCAAGGCGAGTTTGAGGGCCTTTATTTCGGTGGCGCTATTCCACAAGGATAGCGCCGCTCCGACCCTGCCCTCAATCTTGCTGCCGTCGGTGAAGATCCTCACGGCGTAATCGCCGTGGTTATTATATTGTTCCTCGTCTATCAGGCTTCCAAACTCCAGACTTATTTGCTCCGCGGGGTGCGGGGCCTCTATCGCTGGGGCCATCCGTTCCACCTCCCTGTCTCCTAGTGCAGGCTGGGGCACTCCCCTCTTGGCTTCGTAGAGCGCAGCCGCTTCCCGGATTCGGAGGTCGAGTGGGAGTATCCCAGCCAGAACCAGTGCCGAGTTTAGGGAGACTGTGCGGTAGGCTCTGCACAGCTTTTGGGCAAATCCTCTTTGGACTATGTTGAGCTGCTTTATGACACCTTGTTTATTAGCAGCTGGTGCCCACGCGCTCGCGGCGTACAAAATAATCGGTTCCACTGCTGCAGTGTATATAGCCCTTATCACCTCCGGGTGCAGTCCCCAACTGACCCGGGCTGCTCTGGCCAGCCGCTTATAAACTGTTATCGCCTTCTTACAGACGGCAGCTACGTGTTGGTTAAAAGTAAGTTTGGCGTCGATGACAAGTCCTAATATTTTAATATCTTGGGACATTCCAATGTCGATCCCGCCCATGCTCAGGCGCGGCGTGTCGTACTTGAGTCTCCGCGTTAATACCATCGCACAAGTTTTGTGCGGCGCGAACTTCAGCCGATTTCTGACACCCCATGCGCGAACATGTTCGAGAGCGGCATTGGCTTGTCCCTCGATTTCTTGGGCTGTTTTGCCGTCAAAAACCAACACCACATCGTCTGCGAATGCCTGGCAGTAGCTGCCCCCAATCTCCAACTGTTTGAGGAGCGGGTCGAGCAGCAGATTCCAAAAGATGGGCCCCCCTATTGACCCCTGGACGCACCCTTTGCTGGTTCGTCTTCTGCTCTCCTCCCCGGCATACCTCACGGTGACCACCCTGTCACTGAGGTAGCTGCTGACTACCCGTCTCAGGTTAACCGGACACTTTTCCTCAGCCAATCGTACCTTAATCGCAGGCCACCATGCGTTGTCAAAGGCTCCCTCGATATCCAGCGACACCAGCGTGACTATTTTCTTTTGAGCCAGCTTCGCACGGATGTATTGCACAAGGGTGAAGAGGGAGTCCTCAGTGCTTTTTTGGGGCATAAAGCCGTATTGACGAGTACTAATTCCGGGTAGTATGTAAAATTTGAGACGAGCAACCAGCATCTTTTCGTACACTTTCCCTAGGACAGGCAAAAGCCCAATCGGCCTGTACGACTTTGGTACGGTGTACGATTTTTTGCCTGGCTTTCTGAGCACAACCACCGTAGCTTCCTTCCAGGTCTGCGGGAAGTAGTGGTGTGCCAGGCACTTGTTCAACAGTGCCAAGAAGTAGTCAGGGTCACATTTAATGGCCTGAGAGCAGATGTCGGCCGTGAAGCCGTCGGCTCCCGGGGCCTTTTTTGGGTTGAACGACATCATAGACCTATCAAGCTCGCTTGGGGTAAACGGTGGGTCATATCGATCATTTTGGCTCCATGCGTTTACTGTCTCTGCCCGTTCTCTGGTTTGGCGATGATCCATGCTGTCGTCCTCCTCTCGGTCCTCGGGATAAAACGTCTCAGCCAACAGCCTCACTGAGCCTTTTGCATCCAGTGTCTTCCCATCCATCTGCAGCGGCAGATCTTCTTCTCTCTTAGCTATCCTTCCCATTACCCTATAAATACCTTCCCATACCCCCTCTCTGTCCTGTTTCCCGCAAAAATTTTTCCAGCTCTCCGTTTGAGCTTTCGTCACTGCTGCCTCATACTCCTCTTTCGCTTCCAGGTACAGGCCTACAACCATCGCTCTTCGGACCGGCGCTGCGTTCCTGACTCTCACCTTCCTGGTGGCGACCAATCTCTTCATCTCCGCGAGTTCCTCGGACCACCACGGCATGGTAACTATTTCTGTGCTACGTTTATAAGGTATAGCGTCTCTGCATGTTTCGGTAATAGCCTGCGTGTACATCTTTACTGCCTTTTCTATTTCTTCGATGCTTTGTATGCTTGACAGATCCACTAGAGTTAACTTTCTGTTCTGCATAGCCTGAGACAGTTTCTCACGAAACCGTCCCCAGCTTGCTTTTTTGGTGTTGTAAACTCTAGTGGTCCGTTCGATCGCTATACCTTTGGACTTTGTTAGGTGTATGCTCATGGTGATGCTATTGTGGTCGGAACTCGTGAGACCCTCTTCGACCCGCCAGCCGTCCACCAGGTCGAGTAAGTCCTCCGAACAGGCCGTCACATCTACGTGGCTGCTGTACCGCACCCCGCCTCTCACGGTGTCAAAAGTTGGGATATCCCCCGTGTTGAGGATCTGCAAGCCCAACTCTCCCAGCGCTCCACACATCTGCTCCCCTCTCGAGTCTTCATTACTGCTGCCCCACCAAGTACTTTTCGCGTTTGCGTCTCCTCCAATAACCAATCTGCCTGAGCCTATCGCCAGCTCTATCCTTTTGAGATGCTCCAGGTATGGCTCCATGGGCTTGTCCGGCTCGAAGTAGAAGGACACCAGCGTGATCTTCCAGGCTCTGGTTCGGACTCCCACCACGACGATATTGTTTGTGGTGAGTTGTGGGTACTGTAAGATGTCCAAATCTTTATCAAAGACGGCAATTGCCGCCTTTACAGTCCCTTCTCCACCTTCAGAGCCCTGGAAGACCCTTACGCCCCGGTGATTCTTCATCCTTCTCATCCCACCCACATAAGGCTCCTGGAGCATTGCGAGGGCGACTTTGCGCTTGTCAGCTTCCAGCAAAAGCTCGTTTGTTGCCAGCTGACTCCGTTGCAGATTGGCCTGGATCAGTTTGTACTCGGTGGTGGTCGCAGGGACAGCTTTAGCAATAAGCTACAGACAGACGTGCCAACGCATCCCATTTAACGCGTATCGGGCACTCGCTATCGAAGGCGTTGTGGTCGGTTTTCCCCACCTTGGCTAACACGCAATTGTGACACTTTGGTGCCTCTGCCGCCAGTCGTGACGGGCAGTCAGCCCGCATGTGGGGCTCACCACAATGTACGCAGAGGTCGGCGGGCTGTGTGCACAGCTTGCGACTATGGCCGAAGCGCAGACAGCGAGTGCATTGCACCAGCGGGGACTGATCCTGCACCCGCACCCGCTGAAGGTCGATGTGCACGCGACCCGCCGAAGTCAACCTCTGCCACAGAGCGGGGGACACCTGCAGGATGACGTGACACATGTGGGGGTTCCTCGTCCTACGACGGTACTTCACCCCCAACCTCAGATCCTCTGCAGGTATGTCTCCGACCAGGTGGGTGTTTTGCCGTTGCAGGCATTGGGTAACCTCCGCATCCGTGTGGCAGGAGAGAACATCCCTGATGATAACAAGAGGGTCCTTGTTTCTGACCTCTTCCACCACCAGATCACCCTTCTTCTTTATCCGGTCTGTGACTTTTGACATCTCCTCCCTGGTTCTAAAGCCAATCACCACCTTTTGATTCCTTGCTTTGCGCAGCCGTTCCACCCTAGTGCCCTCATTTCTGGCATCGACCGCCGTCCTGAGCTTCTCAATAACCTCTTCACCGGTGTCCTGATCGTTGGTAGAAGATACGACCACCGAGTGAAGAGGCTCTTGGATATGCTGCTTCGGGGTGGCGGCCATTTCGGCGAAAGTCGGACCCTGGCCCGCGACGTAACGGGGGGCCTGCTTAAGTTGCTCCGACAGAGCCCGGGTATGTTGTTGGCATTCCTCCAACGCCCGTCTATGCTCTTCGAGTCCTGCCACAAGGTTCCTCATGAGCTCTGTCGGTACACCCGTCGTCTGCCCCAACGGTTCTGCTGTCGGTGTGGCCGCTGGTATGACCGCAGGTGCAGGCGCGACAGGGACTCTGCCTCGTTCCGCCTCTTTTACGAGCTCAAAGAGCCTATTGATTGCACTGACTACCTCCGTCTTAATCTCGGTTTTAAGGTTGCGAGAGTTGCCCAGATGAAGCTTAGCTTTATTTAGGCAAGCTCTCGCCTCCGCTGTGAGGTTGGGGTAGCCAGATTCCGACCTCTTTGGCAGTTTCGCCAAGTCCGCGGGCACTCGTCGCATCTCCGAAGTGCATGGAGCTGGTGGTGTGTCTTCCCTCTTTGTGTTAGCCGGAGACTTGGCCTGCGACTGAGCTTTCCCGGCCTCCCATTCCCCGACACTGCGCCTCACACTAGGAAGCGAGGGTTCAGCCTTCTCGGTTGCGCGCGGCGAGCCCCCAGAGGCCGGTGAGCTCGCGTTATTCTTTGCTGGTGTGCGGATCATGTTTCCAGCAGAGGTGAAGGTAGTATTCATTTACAATATTATTGGTCAGAGGACACTGCTGATACCTCTGGATCCCTGTAAAGGGGGGACAACACAGAGAGTATCCTAGAAATTATAATAAAATAAACTAATCCTACGGTCGCACGACCGTAAGGTCAATATAAGTGAAATAAGGTAATTTTAACCAAAAATGCCCAAATACGTTTAAAAGACTTTGTTTTAAGCCTGACTTTATGTTTATATTTGGTAAACGGAGCTTCAAAGGTATGTCGAATTTTTCGCCTAGATCGTAAGGTTACCTGCCTAGTAGCAAAAGGGTGGGCGGGCGGGCAATTTTTTGAGTTTCTATATTCGCTAGGCGCACGTGCGAGGTGTCAAAAGACGCGTCTCCGCGCGGGCCAGCGATCTGTGCAGTTGCTGAAAATTATGCGGAACAAAAATTTTGAATTTCAGGCAAAAAACGTGTTTTTCGACCGAAAATTATGTAAAAACCAAGAATTTGAACCACCAAACGGGACTCGAGCACGCGGATCGCGCACCAGAGTACAGGTAAGGCAGGTATGTATCTATTGAAACTAAAAAGAATGACGATTTTTTGGACAATTTTGAGAAAAAATTAAAATTAGGATTCCGTAAAGAAAAATATTGAGAATTTTTCTAAGTCGATGGGCGGAAAAAATTTTTCGCGTTTTCGTCAATTTTAACTAGTCAAAAAGTAGTACGGAGTCTATTAAAGATCAAATTAGCTGAAAACAGCTTCAAAATGCGTCACCTGGATGCAAAGTTATAACGATTTTATGTATTTACTGAACGGCTAAGGTGGATTCGGTAGGTATATGAAATTATTGAATACAAAGTTTTTTGAGTTTCTATATTCGCTAGGCGCACGTGCGAGGTGTCAAAAGACGCGTCTCCGCGCGGGCCAGCGATCTGTGCAGTTGCTGAAAATTATGCGGAACAAAAATTTTGAATTTCAGGCAAAAAACGTGTTTTTCGACCGAAAATTATGTAAAAACCAAGAATTTGAACCACCAAACGGGACTCGAGCACGCGGATCGCGCACCAGAGTACAGGTAAGGCAGGTATGTATCTATTGAAACTAAAAAGAATGACGATTTTTTGGACAATTTTGAGAAAAAATTAAAATTAGGATTCCGTAAAGAAAAATATTGAGAATTTTTCTAAGTCGATGGGCGGAAAAAATTTTTCGCGTTTTCGTCAATTTTAACTAGTCAAAAAGTAGTACGGAGTCTATTAAAGATCAAATTAGCTGAAAACAGCTTCAAAATGCGTCACCTGGATGCAAAGTTATAACGATTTTATGTATTTACTGAACGGCTAAGGTGGATTCGGTAGGTATATGAAATTATTGAATACAAAGTTTTTTGAGTTTCTATATTCGCTAGGCGCACGTGCGAGGTGTCAAAAGACGCGTCTCCGCGCGGGCCAGCGATCTGTGCAGTTGCTGAAAATTATGCGGAACAAAAATTTTGAATTTCAGGCAAAAAACGTGTTTTTCGACCGAAAATTATGTAAAAACCAAGAATTTGAACCACCAAACGGGACTCGAGCACGCGGATCGCGCACCAGAGTACAGGTAAGGCAGGTATGTATCTATTGAAACTAAAAAGAATGACGATTTTTTGGACAATTTTGAGAAAAAATTAAAATTAGGATTCCGTAAAGAAAAATATTGAGAATTTTTCTAAGTCGATGGGCGGAAAAAATTTTTCGCGTTTTCGTCAATTTTAACTAGTCAAAAAGTAGTACGGAGTCTATTAAAGATCAAATTAGCTGAAAACAGCTTCAAAATGCGTCACCTGGATGCAAAGTTATAACGATTTTATGTATTTACTGAACGGCTAAGGTGGATTCGGTAGGTATATGAAATTATTGAATACAAAGTTTTTTGAGTTTCTATATTCGCTAGGCGCACGTGCGAGGTGTCAAAAGACGCGTCTCCGCGCGGGCCAGCGATCTGTGCAGTTGCTGAAAATTATGCGGAACAAAAATTTTGAATTTCAGGCAAAAAACGTGTTTTTCGACCGAAAATTATGTAAAAACCAAGAATTTGAACCACCAAACGGGACTCGAGCACGCGGATCGCGCACCAGAGTACAGGTAAGGCAGGTATGTATCTATTGAAACTAAAAAGAATGACGATTTTTTGGACAATTTTGAGAAAAAATTAAAATTAGGATTCCGTAAAGAAAAATATTGAGAATTTTTCTAAGTCGATGGGCGGAAAAAATTTTTCGCGTTTTCGTCAATTTTAACTAGTCAAAAAGTAGTACGGAGTCTATTAAAGATCAAATTAGCTGAAAACAGCTTCAAAATGCGTCACCTGGATGCAAAGTTATAACGATTTTATGTATTTACTGAACGGCTAAGGTGGATTCGGTAGGTATATGAAATTATTGAATACAAAGTTTTTTGAGTTTCTATATTCGCTAGGCGCACGTGCGAGGTGTCAAAAGACGCGTCTCCGCGCGGGCCAGCGATCTGTGCAGTTGCTGAAAATTATGCGGAACAAAAATTTTGAATTTCAGGCAAAAAACGTGTTTTTCGACCGAAAATTATGTAAAAACCAAGAATTTGAACCACCAAACGGGACTCGAGCACGCGGATCGCGCACCAGAGTACAGGTAAGGCAGGTATGTATCTATTGAAACTAAAAAGAATGACGATTTTTTGGACAATTTTGAGAAAAAATTAAAATTAGGATTCCGTAAAGAAAAATATTGAGAATTTTTCTAAGTCGATGGGCGGAAAAAATTTTTCGCGTTTTCGTCAATTTTAACTAGTCAAAAAGTAGTACGGAGTCTATTAAAGATCAAATTAGCTGAAAACAGCTTCAAAATGCGTCACCTGGATGCAAAGTTATAACGATTTTATGTATTTACTGAACGGCTAAGGTGGATTCGGTAGGTATATGAAATTATTGAATACAAAGTTTTTTGAGTTTCTATATTCGCTAGGCGCACGTGCGAGGTGTCAAAAGACGCGTCTCCGCGCGGGCCAGCGATCTGTGCAGTTGCTGAAAATTATGCGGAACAAAAATTTTGAATTTCAGGCAAAAAACGTGTTTTTCGACCGAAAATTATGTAAAAACCAAGAATTTGAACCACCAAACGGGACTCGAGCACGCGGATCGCGCACCAGAGTACAGGTAAGGCAGGTATGTATCTATTGAAACTAAAAAGAATGACGATTTTTTGGACAATTTTGAGAAAAAATTAAAATTAGGATTCCGTAAAGAAAAATATTGAGAATTTTTCTAAGTCGATGGGCGGAAAAAATTTTTCGCGTTTTCGTCAATTTTAACTAGTCAAAAAGTAGTACGGAGTCTATTAAAGATCAAATTAGCTGAAAACAGCTTCAAAATGCGTCACCTGGATGCAAAGTTATAACGATTTTATGTATTTACTGAACGGCTAAGGTGGATTCGGTAGGTATATGAAATTATTGAATACAAAGTTTTTTGAGTTTCTATATTCGCTAGGCGCACGTGCGAGGTGTCAAAAGACGCGTCTCCGCGCGGGCCAGCGATCTGTGCAGTTGCTGAAAATTATGCGGAACAAAAATTTTGAATTTCAGGCAAAAAACGTGTTTTTCGACCGAAAATTATGTAAAAACCAAGAATTTGAACCACCAAACGGGACTCGAGCACGCGGATCGCGCACCAGAGTACAGGTAAGGCAGGTATGTATCTATTGAAACTAAAAAGAATGACGATTTTTTGGACAATTTTGAGAAAAAATTAAAATTAGGATTCCGTAAAGAAAAATATTGAGAATTTTTCTAAGTCGATGGGCGGAAAAAATTTTTCGCGTTTTCGTCAATTTTAACTAGTCAAAAAGTAGTACGGAGTCTATTAAAGATCAAATTAGCTGAAAACAGCTTCAAAATGCGTCACCTGGATGCAAAGTTATAACGATTTTATGTATTTACTGAACGGCTAAGGTGGATTCGGTAGGTATATGAAATTATTGAATACAAAGTTTTTTGAGTTTCTATATTCGCTAGGCGCACGTGCGAGGTGTCAAAAGACGCGTCTCCGCGCGGGCCAGCGATCTGTGCAGTTGCTGAAAATTATGCGGAACAAAAATTTTGAATTTCAGGCAAAAAACGTGTTTTTCGACCGAAAATTATGTAAAAACCAAGAATTTGAACCACCAAACGGGACTCGAGCACGCGGATCGCGCACCAGAGTACAGGTAAGGCAGGTATGTATCTATTGAAACTAAAAAGAATGACGATTTTTTGGACAATTTTGAGAAAAAATTAAAATTAGGATTCCGTAAAGAAAAATATTGAGAATTTTTCTAAGTCGATGGGCGGAAAAAATTTTTCGCGTTTTCGTCAATTTTAACTAGTCAAAAAGTAGTACGGAGTCTATTAAAGATCAAATTAGCTGAAAACAGCTTCAAAATGCGTCACCTGGATGCAAAGTTATAACGATTTTATGTATTTACTGAACGGCTAAGGTGGATTCGGTAGGTATATGAAATTATTGAATACAAAGTTTTTTGAGTTTCTATATTCGCTAGGCGCACGTGCGAGGTGTCAAAAGACGCGTCTCCGCGCGGGCCAGCGATCTGTGCAGTTGCTGAAAATTATGCGGAACAAAAATTTTGAATTTCAGGCAAAAAACGTGTTTTTCGACCGAAAATTATGTAAAAACCAAGAATTTGAACCACCAAACGGGACTCGAGCACGCGGATCGCGCACCAGAGTACAGGTAAGGCAGGTATGTATCTATTGAAACTAAAAAGAATGACGATTTTTTGGACAATTTTGAGAAAAAATTAAAATTAGGATTCCGTAAAGAAAAATATTGAGAATTTTTCTAAGTCGATGGGCGGAAAAAATTTTTCGCGTTTTCGTCAATTTTAACTAGTCAAAAAGTAGTACGGAGTCTATTAAAGATCAAATTAGCTGAAAACAGCTTCAAAATGCGTCACCTGGATGCAAAGTTATAACGATTTTATGTATTTACTGAACGGCTAAGGTGGATTCGGTAGGTATATGAAATTATTGAATACAAAGTTTTTTGAGTTTCTATATTCGCTAGGCGCACGTGCGAGGTGTCAAAAGACGCGTCTCCGCGCGGGCCAGCGATCTGTGCAGTTGCTGAAAATTATGCGGAACAAAAATTTTGAATTTCAGGCAAAAAACGTGTTTTTCGACCGAAAATTATGTAAAAACCAAGAATTTGAACCACCAAACGGGACTCGAGCACGCGGATCGCGCACCAGAGTACAGGTAAGGCAGGTATGTATCTATTGAAACTAAAAAGAATGACGATTTTTTGGACAATTTTGAGAAAAAATTAAAATTAGGATTCCGTAAAGAAAAATATTGAGAATTTTTCTAAGTCGATGGGCGGAAAAAATTTTTCGCGTTTTCGTCAATTTTAACTAGTCAAAAAGTAGTACGGAGTCTATTAAAGATCAAATTAGCTGAAAACAGCTTCAAAATGCGTCACCTGGATGCAAAGTTATAACGATTTTATGTATTTACTGAACGGCTAAGGTGGATTCGGTAGGTATATGAAATTATTGAATACAAAGTTTTTTGAGTTTCTATATTCGCTAGGCGCACGTGCGAGGTGTCAAAAGACGCGTCTCCGCGCGGGCCAGCGATCTGTGCAGTTGCTGAAAATTATGCGGAACAAAAATTTTGAATTTCAGGCAAAAAACGTGTTTTTCGACCGAAAATTATGTAAAAACCAAGAATTTGAACCACCAAACGGGACTCGAGCACGCGGATCGCGCACCAGAGTACAGGTAAGGCAGGTATGTATCTATTGAAACTAAAAAGAATGACGATTTTTTGGACAATTTTGAGAAAAAATTAAAATTAGGATTCCGTAAAGAAAAATATTGAGAATTTTTCTAAGTCGATGGGCGGAAAAAATTTTTCGCGTTTTCGTCAATTTTAACTAGTCAAAAAGTAGTACGGAGTCTATTAAAGATCAAATTAGCTGAAAACAGCTTCAAAATGCGTCACCTGGATGCAAAGTTATAACGATTTTATGTATTTACTGAACGGCTAAGGTGGATTCGGTAGGTATATGAAATTATTGAATACAAAGTTTTTTGAGTTTCTATATTCGCTAGGCGCACGTGCGAGGTGTCAAAAGACGCGTCTCCGCGCGGGCCAGCGATCTGTGCAGTTGCTGAAAATTATGCGGAACAAAAATTTTGAATTTCAGGCAAAAAACGTGTTTTTCGACCGAAAATTATGTAAAAACCAAGAATTTGAACCACCAAACGGGACTCGAGCACGCGGATCGCGCACCAGAGTACAGGTAAGGCAGGTATGTATCTATTGAAACTAAAAAGAATGACGATTTTTTGGACAATTTTGAGAAAAAATTAAAATTAGGATTCCGTAAAGAAAAATATTGAGAATTTTTCTAAGTCGATGGGCGGAAAAAATTTTTCGCGTTTTCGTCAATTTTAACTAGTCAAAAAGTAGTACGGAGTCTATTAAAGATCAAATTAGCTGAAAACAGCTTCAAAATGCGTCACCTGGATGCAAAGTTATAACGATTTTATGTATTTACTGAACGGCTAAGGTGGATTCGGTAGGTATATGAAATTATTGAATACAAAGTTTTTTGAGTTTCTATATTCGCTAGGCGCACGTGCGAGGTGTCAAAAGACGCGTCTCCGCGCGGGCCAGCGATCTGTGCAGTTGCTGAAAATTATGCGGAACAAAAATTTTGAATTTCAGGCAAAAAACGTGTTTTTCGACCGAAAATTATGTAAAAACCAAGAATTTGAACCACCAAACGGGACTCGAGCACGCGGATCGCGCACCAGAGTACAGGTAAGGCAGGTATGTATCTATTGAAACTAAAAAGAATGACGATTTTTTGGACAATTTTGAGAAAAAATTAAAATTAGGATTCCGTAAAGAAAAATATTGAGAATTTTTCTAAGTCGATGGGCGGAAAAAATTTTTCGCGTTTTCGTCAATTTTAACTAGTCAAAAAGTAGTACGGAGTCTATTAAAGATCAAATTAGCTGAAAACAGCTTCAAAATGCGTCACCTGGATGCAAAGTTATAACGATTTTATGTATTTACTGAACGGCTAAGGTGGATTCGGTAGGTATATGAAATTATTGAATACAAAGTTTTTTGAGTTTCTATATTCGCTAGGCGCACGTGCGAGGTGTCAAAAGACGCGTCTCCGCGCGGGCCAGCGATCTGTGCAGTTGCTGAAAATTATGCGGAACAAAAATTTTGAATTTCAGGCAAAAAACGTGTTTTTCGACCGAAAATTATGTAAAAACCAAGAATTTGAACCACCAAACGGGACTCGAGCACGCGGATCGCGCACCAGAGTACAGGTAAGGCAGGTATGTATCTATTGAAACTAAAAAGAATGACGATTTTTTGGACAATTTTGAGAAAAAATTAAAATTAGGATTCCGTAAAGAAAAATATTGAGAATTTTTCTAAGTCGATGGGCGGAAAAAATTTTTCGCGTTTTCGTCAATTTTAACTAGTCAAAAAGTAGTACGGAGTCTATTAAAGATCAAATTAGCTGAAAACAGCTTCAAAATGCGTCACCTGGATGCAAAGTTATAACGATTTTATGTATTTACTGAACGGCTAAGGTGGATTCGGTAGGTATATGAAATTATTGAATACAAAGTTTTTTGAGTTTCTATATTCGCTAGGCGCACGTGCGAGGTGTCAAAAGACGCGTCTCCGCGCGGGCCAGCGATCTGTGCAGTTGCTGAAAATTATGCGGAACAAAAATTTTGAATTTCAGGCAAAAAAACGTGTTTTTCGACCGAAAATTATGTAAAAACCAAGAATTTGAACCACCAAACGGGACTCGAGCACGCGGATCGCGCACCAGAGTACAGGTAAGGCAGGTATGTATCTATTGAAACTAAAAAGAATGACGATTTTTTGGACAATTTTGAGAAAAAATTAAAATTAGGATTCCGTAAAGAAAAATATTGAGAATTTTTCTAAGTCGATGGGCGGAAAAAATTTTTCGCGTTTTCGTCAATTTTAACTAGTCAAAAAGTAGTACGGAGTCTATTAAAGATCAAATTAGCTGAAAACAGCTTCAAAATGCGTCACCTGGATGCAAAGTTATAACCGGGTTAGGTTAGGTTAGGTTAGGTTTTTTTTTTTTTTTTTTTTTTTTTTTTTTGGCAGGAGTGGGAAATCCTCATGGACGCCCAGACTGCCTCACTTATGAGACAGTCTGGGCAGAGCCGGACTCTTACCGGCTAAAACCACACTCCTGCCCTTGCTCAGTGTCCCTCTGACATGATCAGAGACCTTGTTTGGCAGTGTTCTCATTAAAGTGTCTCTTTTCATTGTATTTTTGTCATCAGTCCTGTTGCAGGAATTAAGGAGTTCCTGGAAGCAGTTGCCTTACTTCATGTAATATTTCAAAACTTAAATCTAATGTATTTTATTTTCTAACGGGTTTCCTAACAAGCTTATATCTTACGTTTATCTAACAACTTATTTCTATATGTTTGTTTTTGTATTTTTCCTTTTTATTTTTTGAGTCTACCAATGCTAATACCTATAAAATATTATATTTATTTCTATACTATATTTATAATATGGCTATCATAATATATATACAATATATCATATACATATAATTTCTTATCCTAATTGTTTAAATTTATTCCCTATCCTATGAATTTTAGCTTCTAATTTTAAAACTGATTTTTTTTTTTTTTTTTTTTTTTTTTTTTGTATTTCTTACTTAGGTTAGGTTAGGTTAGGTTAGGTTAGGTTAGGTTAGGTTAGGTTAGGTTAGGTTAGGTTAGGTTAGGTTAGGTTAGGTTAGGTTAGGTTAGGTTAGCAGAGGTGTACTCTACCTGTAGTAAATTAAAATAAAATCTTATTAAATCAAAATAAAGAAGCAGATTAGAAGACCGAAATTAAATCAATTCGGAAATCCAAACGCTCCGCTTTTTTTCTACAAACATAATGAATAAAACTTAGCCATCCAAAGTTCCACTCAGTGTGTCTCTCAAGACGACACACAACAAATAGTGTCGATAGTAATCGCCGGTTGTGAGTGTAAATATCGTCGCGATCCGCGCGATAACGTGCGGCTACCGTCCGTTTTATGTACGAGTTGTGATCGAGATGATAGTACGATTTATACGTACGGGACAGCTACTTGAGATGTTTTACGGGATTATAGGTGGACGGTGGAGATGCGACGGTCCTTGCTTTGGGAAAAGGCGAGGAGTTTGTCGTTTTTAGATTACGCTTATAAGACAGCTTTTATGGAGGCTTTGTTTCCATATTTAAATAAAATATCCTGCAGATAGACGGTTCTACCAATTGTAATGAACCATATGGGTGGTCCAAATAGTGACGTGCAAAAGAAAAAAATCCTCATACACAGGAGTATTCGAAAATACCGCCTGTATGTTCCGCGATTTTTTGTAGTTTTTTCTTTTGGATGACCCTGTATATACGGCTGAAGGATACAATCCAGTTTTGATAAAATCCCCACAAATAGTTTGCATTATCAGAACTAGTAGGTAATATACTAGCTTTACCTACTCTGCATAGTTTCTGTAATAAAAAACCACGCATTATGTATATCGCGCATCTAAATTCCCAAAAAAACACCAATCTAATAAATTCCAGTTTAATTGTGTGTGGGAAAACGAGCAGCCAAAACAGAAAGCACTAAATTCCTCACTAATTTATAAACCAACCAAGCTAATGAAACGTTGATGGCACATCTGTGTACCTAACCTTAATCTTTGCCACAATAACCAGTTGAAAAATCCGTATGTTGATAGCCGAATGAAAATAGACATTTGATATACGATCAGCTGATGTTCGTAAACACAATTCTTGTTCAGATTTATGAATAACCACTAGATACAGAGTCAATGGAAACGTTGTAAATTGTAATAAACCAGCGGCGAAGAGTTACTGGCTCTCGTAAAATATTAGTTTTATAGTCGTGTTATAACGAAATATGTTTCGGCGGAAACGTAAACGGGAGTAAAAATAATGGTTTACGGTTTCTTTATAATAATTTATGTTGTGTGTTAGAGTTGGGTTGTATTGCGTTTTGTTGAGAGGGTTCTAATGGGAGCTATTGGTTTTGAATATTGTATTTTGATTGTAATGGAACAGCTAGGTCAATTTTATGCACCAAGGCACTGTGTTTATTATCTACATTGCTTATAAGGTATAATATTCTTCGAGACATGTTTGAAATCACTAACTACAGGGTGTCTCAGTAAGAGTGCACTTTTTAAAATTGGAATATTTTTTTTTCATGCAAGTGGCAACTCTGAAATTTGACAGCTGTCACCTCTGTTTATTCCGATTATTAAAAATGGAGCGCTTTTCGAAAGAACAACGCGTTATAGTTGTGAAAACTCATTACAAAAATGGGGAAAGTTATAACAACGGAATAAGTCCGTTATGATAACGGACTTCTTGTGGCCTCAACTGGACGGCATAAATCTGGACAACATGTGGTTTCAGCAGGACGGCGCTACTTGCCACACCGCGCATGATACAATCGACTTATTGCAGCAACGATTTCCAGAACACATTATCTCACGAAATTCTGATGTCAACTGGCCACCAAGATCGTGCGATTTAACGCCGTGCGATTTTTTTCTTTGGGGTTTAGTGAAATCTCGGGTTTATGCGAATAAACCCGAAACAGTTCCTGAGCTCAAATCGGAAATCCAACGCGTCATCGGTGAGATGCAGCCACATCTCTGTGCAAAAGTCATGGAAAATTTCATGAAAAGAGTAATGGCCTGTCATCGGAGCCGTGGGGGTCATTTGCCGGATATTTTATTCCATACTTAATCGGAACATGTCTTCTTTACAATACAATCAAAATATCACAACTCTGTCATAAAATACTTGTTTTTATTTTAAAATGAAAAAGTGCACTCTTACTGAGACACCCTTTACTTTAAGCTTAGAGTTTTAAGTTCCGGAAGCTTTTCCAAGGCTTTTCTTTTTTTTTGTTGATCAACCGTAACCATTAACGTTTACTGCAAGATTATTATATGTATGTAGTTATATTCTAGTTGAATATACCGAAAGTATAGGTCATTCCATGCTTTGGTACTTTGATTATTTATACTAATGCCAAAAGGACCTTAGGGAAGGGAAGAATGCTGAAAATTTCTTAGATAGATATTCCTAAAGAACCCCAAATTCTAGCATTTTAATAAATATCAACACATTGCATAATTTGACATTGAAAGTAATTTACTGTGTTTATATTTTATACACGTAACTGATTTCTTTTTAAACAAAGTTTCCTCTATGAAAATTCCATTAAGATTGCTCTTCTACTGTATATTTTTACGTATGTCAGTTTGACATAACTTTGAGAAGCAACATCTGCCAATCAAATTAATTTATAAAAATATTATTTTCAATCAATTATTTCTGTTATGACAACTAGGTTTTATACTTTGAAAGGTGGCGCCAAGATTCCTGACTTACGGCATTATAATTAGAAAAAGATATGATAACGTGAGGCACATTATTTATTGATATTACACGGAATTCGTTGTTAAATTCATTAAGCTTCTTGCACAAGTAAAAAAAGAATACCGTACAAAGGCGGACTTAATGCCTCGGGCATTTTCTACCAGTCGACCTTAGGGTGATGCAGAGAAAAAACATGGCAGGTGTAATATAAGGGATAGATAACGCGAAAATAACTATAAAATACTAGAATAACTGCATAGAATACATACTTATGAACGGAATAAACTTCGTCAGGAGAAATAACGATCAAAAGAGGAGAAAATGAATCCAACAAATGAGCGCTGGGATGTTTCTTCCAACTTCTTACGTATATGCTCACGTGCCTTCACTTTACATAACAACCGATTGGTTGCCGTCCTGATGTTAAGAGGGAGCGAATTCCAAATAAAGACTGCCTGGACAAAGAAAGAAGAGTGAAAGAAACGAGAGCGGTGAGAAGGACATCGTAGAAGACGATTGTCAGTGGAACGAAGATTTTTACTGTAGGCAGAGCATAAATACTGAATATGGGAAGTCAGGTAAGAAGGAGTGGGTTTGTCGAGAATAGAAAATAACATATACAGAGTCCTCACCTCTCTGCACTGACGAATGGGTAACCATTTTAAAAGCAATCGGTGCGCAGATACGTGGTCAATTATAGTTTTAGAAGGTTTATTCTGACGTCAAATAAATAATAATGCTCTACTAAAAGAAAAGCAAACTTTTTGATAGAAAGTAGATTATTATTATTATATCCTTTATTACATTAAAAACAAACAAATTATATTTTTAAATATTAGAATATAAAAATTATAAAAACGTTTAAATATATAAAAATAGTAGCCCACAGGTATCGGGAACAGGGTCCAAGCTACCGGCGGTTAGAGCTCCAGAGAGGAACCTAACAATGCGAGCCGTGTCCAGAAGTACCGCTTTCTATATCAAGCCCTTATAGAGACATTAGGAACAGGGTGTAAAGTTCACTCATCTTCCATAGAAAAGGGAGGATCCTCCCACCAGACGGGTGTTGTGTCTGGTGGGCTACTGCCCAACGGTTGGTCGGGAAGTAGTATATATGCTAGTCGCGCGGTAAACTCTGATTGCGCGATGCAGGATTGGAGTGACGTCAGTGTGATGCATTCCAATGTGGCGATGTAGATATGCTGCCACACTCTTAATCCAACTGTCCAACGAGAGCCTCCTTAGGTGTTGGTCGAGGCTCTTGGCAATTAAGCCATTGGCTGATACAACTATCGGCACAATGATCGCTGAGTCCACATCCCACATTTCGACAACCTCGCGGGCCAGTCAACATACTTGATTTGTTTATCTTTCTCGGCTTTCACGAGGTTCCCATCATGCGGGACAGTTATGCCAATAATCACTGCGCGCCGCTCTGTTCGAACCACCACCACTATATCAGGCTTATTGGCAACAACTATTGTTGCCAATACAAACAATACAAAATAATATACTGACTGGACTAACTGTCAGTTATGATGGATCGATCCCAGTACAATGTGATATTTCCATTTTCGAGAACTGGGTCGGGTACATACCCGCACACCTCGACCACATCTCGATGCATCCTCACGTCGGCTTCTAGGAAATATTCCCTGAGACTGCATTTCTCGCGATTTTGGAGGGTCTTAGCATTTAAAAGCCTCGACCTCCACACTTCCGCGGGATATACTGTCTCATTACCGATAACCGTGGGTGATGCATTCGATATACAGTCAGCAGCGTACGGACCCTCCTATCCAGGGCGTCGAGTTCAGTCTGAATCTATTTGAGTATGCCGAAAGAGTATATCAAAACCGGCATGACCCAACCGTTGAAGGCGCGCACCTTGTTTCCGCCTGATAGAAGACTATTAAATACTTTCTTCAGGCGGCCAAAGAAGCGCTCCTTCAACGATTGCGTCATGTTAGCACCATTAATGCCCAATGCTTCCGACATACCCAAATACTTATAGGTTTCGGATGCGGAGAGGCCTCTAAGGTTTATGGAATCCGAGAGTTGGGTTCCTACAGATTCTATTATCTCCCCTCGCTATAAAGCGATAGTGGTGTAGATAAATGTGCGGTCATGCATTTATATGTTTTAAATTCCATCCTGATGGCGCTACTGAAAGTTTCAGTTAATTTTTTATAATTTTTTTTTAACAAGCAAGTCATTTCTTATAAACAGTATCCGCTGTTATAACAAGTTGCCAAAGTCGGTTACAGAACTAAGCGATGGAAATTAAAAAAAAACATAAGATTAAATACTACGTTGAAGACAGAGAAGTTTGGCGCTAATTCCTTCTGCACATGTGGCTTCCCTGGTACCTCATTAACAGCATAACTATTTATGTAAATGTCTATTAACTGCTCCCAAATTACTTTAATTTAATTTATTTTATTGTTTTTTTACATGCTTCCATGATATAATCTTTTAATTATTTTACATTATATAGTCTTGTCTTTTAAATAGATTATTTTATATTTTGTGAATGTGAGAACATTGTAGGCTTAATAGACTGTAGATTTGTAGACCATTTTCTATTTTGATAAGTACCTGGTACTTGTTGACAGGCCTACACTGTCCTCCCATACTTAAAAACACTGTAATTTGAAAACATTGTAAAAGCCAATTATTTTTAAAAGAGTAACGATGACGATGACGTTTCCTATGAAACGTCCAATTGGAACCGTGCACCAAGCTACTGACGTTTTATAAGTGTCCATGTAGGTTTATATGAAATAAAATATTTTGAATTTAAATTTATTATTATTATTAAAAGGCTGTGATGTCCCACTGTAGGGCAAAGGCCTCCATATTCTCTTTCCACTTCTCTCTGTTTAAAGCTGCTAAGGACCAGTTCTTGTTGAAGGAGTCCAGCTCATCCCGCCATCTCCGTCTGGGCCTGTCATTAAGAGGGACCCATTGGGTCGTAAGTTTGGCCCGTTGGTCGTCTGACATACGGCAGATGTGTCCAGCCCAATTCCATTTTAGCGTGGCACCTTTCCAAGTGACATCGGTTATCTTTGTGATGGAACGGATGGTCGTATTCCTAACCCAGTGTGTTAGTTGGATACCCATAATACTCCGTTCCATAGCCCTCTGGCAAACCCCGAACGTGGACCTCTGCTGATTTGTCAAAGACCATGTTTGAGAACCATATGTGAGGATGGGAAGAATGCACATGTCAATAAGTCTTCTCTTAAGGGACAAAGGAAGATCACCCTTCATTAGATCTTTCATGGCCCAATAGCTCTTCACGGCAGAAAGTAGAACAGAGTGCTTAAGTATTCAAGAAGCTTCACCAAAATTCTCTGAATCTTGTATGACTAAATTAGGGACTAGATGAACTACCAATGTATTTACTGGGTCTCTTGGGTACCTACATTACCAGTCGACCGCGATGCGGAGGAATTTTTCGACGCCATATTTAATTTGTTAATAGTTTTAGTTGGGCTAAGTTATTATAATTTTATTTTACTAGTTTGTTAGTTAATTTAGTACCTATATGAAGTTTATCCAATAAATAAATTAAACATATCTACAGGATAACATAACATCACGCCTTGTTTCCCCGAAGGCTTAGGCAGAGGTGTACCTATAGTACACCCACATTTCGCCAGTTATGTTTAAGGTGTGGTGGTATGGTGTGGTGTGGTGTGGTTTGTTATCTACAGGATAACAATACACCCCCGATGACGTAGATGGCTAGCAGGACACATAGAGTAGAAAATTGAGGAGATGCGTAATTTCCGTTAAAAAAATGGAGGAGTTGTGCCTACTGACTACTGAGTAATATCATCTCGAGTAAAGTGAGAGGTCCTATTTTAAATAAGCACTATTTTTAGTCTGATTAAGTCGATAATAATAATTATGTGTTGATTTGATGCAAGAATAAAAAAAATCCTGCTTCTTTGGTCTCGTGATCGCAAGCGCTACTGCTGAGCATGAGGTTCTGGGTTCGATTCTCGAGTCGGGCAAAGTGTTGTTGCGTTTTTCTGTCTGGAATTTCTCAGTAACAGCCCGGAGTCTGGGTTTGTGCCCGGTTGATGGCGACAGGCTCGGGGCGAGCCTGCACATGCACATGGGACTTAAATGTGGGTGTACCTACTATAGGTACACCTCTGCCTAACTTTTCGGGGAATACGGGCGTGATGTTATGTGTATATGTTTGATAAAAAAAATAGGACCCGAAAATATACTTACGTTGTTTCTTTCAAATAAAGACAGCCACCAAGCTGAGCAAGCCGCCCTCCCACAGCAGTTGTGTAGTATTTACTTGAAATGCAATATTTTCTATTTTCCAACATCTTTACATTTTCTCTTGTAACTAAAAGTACTTACAATAAAATACATAAATTGAACCAGTTTTATTTGTTTATAACAACAGTGTTGGCATAGAAATGTGGCACTTCTACACATTTCCACGAACATAATCTGCGCCAATGATCCACAGACGGACAACTTGTTTGTTTTACATACAATATTTACGACACCAATTAAGAGCCTAGCTTATTAACTACTAGACGAATTTATGCTTCAAAATAACGGTTAACCAACGTACTGTTTGTTTTCTTAGTTACACTGTGACTTGCTATATTTAACAGATTTAACAAAGAGTAGACCGCATCTGTTTTAAATTTCGAAGGCGTTAATTATTTGTGTTTGAAACTTATACAGGATTATCTTGTCTGCACATATTTTTAGGTAATAATCTTTGATAATTTATCGTGAGGGGCTTGTGGCTAAGAAATAACAGCCGCACGGGTCAATCGATCAGGTTAAGCTACGCTTGCCGCGCTTGATCCGTGGATGGGTGACCATCTTTACATATCAAGACCCTTCCGTGCCTCGGAAAGCACGTTAAGCCGTTGGTCCCGGCTGTCATTCGTTTATCTTTGACAGTCGTTACGGGTCGTCAGAAGTCCGAAAGTCTGACAACCAGTCTTACCAAGGGGTATCGTATTACCCAGTAACTGGGTTGTGGAGGTCAGATAGGCAGTCGCTCCATGTAAAATACTCGTATTCAGCTGCATCCGGTTTGACTGGAAGCCGACCCCAATATAGTTGGGAAAAGGCAGGCAGATGATGAATCTTTGATAATTTATTGTTAAAATATTATAGATTTCACTTTATAATCTCAACTTTTAATTTATTAACAGAACGTAACATAACATCACGCCTGTATTGCCCGAAGGGTACGGCAGAGGTGTATCTATAGTACACTTACATTTCGCCAGACAGAGGGCGAGCCTATTGCCATCAACCAGGTACAAATTCAGACTCCGGGCTGCTATTGATATCGCAGCATCATGCTGAGATAGGAGCCTTTTTGGCCTCGCACAGGTCTTCTTTGTTTTTTTTTTCTTTCCTTTTGTTTTATTTGTATTTAAGGTATTGTTAGTTTTAATGTTCTTTTTTTGTTGTATTTCGTGTGAGTGTCCCAAATAAAATATTTTTCTTTCTTTCTTTCTTTCTTTATTTATTTAAACTTTCACACTTAAATAAGTACAAAGGCGGACTTAATGCCTTAGGCATTCTCTACCAGTCAACTAAGGGTGGTGAAGAGATTAGATGGCAGGTGCTCTGTTAGAAACAGGTTACAGGTTTTTAGGTTGTGTTGTTTTGTTGTGTTGCTGTTGATGGTGTGTTGGTGCTGTTTCTGTTCTTTCTATTGAAAAATCCAAAAAGCAATCAATCCTACCAAACCACCGACACCAACCAACCAATCTGATTTATTATTCTAGTGAAGCCCTAAGTATGGTAACTAACACAGTTACAATCGTTTTAACGTGGAAAATCAAGTCGTGTGAGTATCACAGGTGAAAATAGATTTAATGGAGTGCAATTTCTTTAACTTGAATCGATTTTACTCTTCGTAGAAATATACGAGTCACCCGATTTTTATTACATCTATCTAGGTGCCTTCATACTAGCAATTTAATAAATGATCCGTATTGAAAAAGGCTCACGATTGAACGCTCACTGTAATCTTTTGCAGTAAGAATATTCCGAAGTTTGTGTTTAGTGATAGAACGGCCACAGGTAACCTGACAGTCTTCACTTCATAGTGGAGAGTGAAGCAATCCTCCTACTAAGCAAGCATGCACCATCATCAACCATACCATCGCTTTTACATTTTGGTGTGAAGGCGCAGTGGTCAAAACCTTTATGAATAAAAACATAACATATAGTCACGCCTATTCACCAAAGGGTTCGGCAGAAGTGCACCTACATTTTGCAAGTTATGTTTATTTCCCATGTAATACAGAGCAAGCCGATTGCTATCAACCGGGCACTAATCCAGACTTCAGGTTGCTACTGAGAAATTTCAGGTGTAAAAACCCAAGAAATTCAACCCAAGACCTCATGCTCAGCAGTAGTGCTTGCGACCACTAGACCAATGAGGCATAAAAAAGTTACTTAAAATAATATCGAGGTACTTACCGCTTTCACTTCTGATTGAAAAACAAAACCCCTCTATAGAAAAACCAGACTTTCCCTACCACTCTGTCTACCTTGACATATTACCTCTTCCGACTGCACCGGAAGTACGTCACGATTCTGCCATAGACTATCAGACACAATGCCGTTATCAGAAGGGGTGAACTCGTAAACAGGGGATGTTTATGGCGGCGCTGACTTCCGGTGACGTCACACGGCTTTTTTGTGAAAGTAATAGTGTAGTTAGTAGTTATCTGTGTTAAGAATTTGTAGGTGGGCTTAAATACAAAAAAAAGCCGAAAGAAAAATATTGGTATTTGAAGAAATGATTTTGGGAAAATGAAAAGGGTCCCATTGCACCTTTTGGGTCCATAAAATCAATTACATACTACTGACCACTACAAGGTGTAAAGGTTGTACGATGTATTTAATAGCATAATAAGCCTGCGGAACACCTCGCTGCGTTCCAAAATAGGTATAAGAGATGTAGGCAGAAGGTTGCCAGGCTCAAATGGGATTGGGCGGGTCACATCAACCGCGTTCACGATGACAGCTAGGCAAAAGTCTCCACACTATCCTCAGGCAACCATTGGTGTCTAAGGGTGCGTTTCCACTGAAGCGGAGACGAGCAGAGCTTAGCGGAGACGTGCGGGAATCGTCCAATCACAATGGTTGAAATCCCCATCTCGCCTCTCGTTTCGTCTATGATTGGACGATTCTGCACGTCTCCGCTCAGCTCCGCTCGTCTCTGCTTCAGTGGAAATGCACCCTTACGATGGATGGCGCTGCCGAGCCCGTCCCAGAAGCGGTGGCGAGATAATCTGGAGGCGTACCACGTGGGTTGGTTCGTTATGACGCGGTAAAAAAGTTTCTGGAAGGCTTTGGGGGAGGAGGCCTGTATTCCATTAGTGGGAACTTTGCAGGCTCATTTTTTGTTTAACCTTTACCACCACCCACCCCGCCACTGACAGGTTGAAACACTATCACATGGATACAGTAACCAGTCGTAGGAAGAAACTGGACTGCATCATCCTTCACAGAATATTGAGCGGAACGATTCATTGCAGTGAACTTTTCAGCTGCTTAGAGATTAAAATTCCGACTCGGATTCCCAGGCATATCAAATACAATTATTTTATATCCCTGGTTCAAAAACCATCCTCAGTCATTACGCCGCTGTGCCAAGTCTTTGTAGGCAATATAATATGTTAGCTAAAACTATGAATTTTGGCGTCTGCGAGTATCTGTCCATATTCGTGAACGGGCGCCGTCAGTGGAGACTGGTCATCTCTTAGCTGCCAGGGCTTATTTTTAATCTTATATTTTGAATTGTTTTTAATTATCTATTTTTTACATTGTTCTCACATATAGAAGCAACAAGAACAATGTACCCAGGATTTTGTAACAATTTTGATTTAAAAGAGTGTCCATGGAGTTTCTTGCCCATTCTTCTCCATAGAGATCTACGTTTTGGAATGGGCGACTAGCTTCAATTTTCTGACTAACTGACCGACTCTTTAACAATTCAAAAGTGCCTGTAATTGGTTTCATTGAAATAAATGCTTTCAGTTTGAGTTTGATATAAGAAATATATAATAGATTTAATTTAATTTAAGTATCTCTAAATGCTATATCATCTTATTTTTTTATGTTCTTTAAAAATGTATTAACTTTTTCCAAATTTGTAACTAAGTATTATTAACATTTAGCTTTGTTAGCCTAGTTGTTAAGTTCATTGTGCACGCTGTGGTCTCCTATACGTGAAGGAGTACACCTACTTAATCCCTGATGTTGCCCTTTTTTATATGTCGTATTGTGTAGGTACATATTTTTTTGGAGATCCTAAATAAATAAATAAACCTATTCTGTCCCACTAATGGGACACAGACCTCCTCTCTGTGAGAGGACCTGGGCCAGAATCCACCACGCGGACTCAGTGCGGACGATCGAATTTTTTGCTTCTAAGACATGATGGTTACCTCACGATGTTGTCTTTCACCGTTTTGAGAGCAGGGCTGATGAAAAAAATTACACAAAGTGAAGTGCCTGCCTGGGTTCCAGTCCACGAACTGCACGTAAGTCAGGAACGTTACAACTGAGCCAATGTTTCTCGTATTTAATACATCATCACAAAATTAACAGAGATAGACAGAGTAATCTTTATTGAAACGAAATACCTCAGTAATTGTCCAAAGATTAAACCGGAAGCACTGAAGCCGGATAGACTGAAAGATGGCAGCTGGTGTTCACTATTTCTTGAAGGTATACCCCGACCGCCGTAAGCGCGACCCTGCTGTAGAAGGACTAGGAGTAGTAGTAGTATTTTGGTTCACGAGAGGGTTATTGCTGGGTATTATATAATAGCGTATCACATGTGTGAGTACTATGTACTATAGAGCTACTATTAAACCGGGTAATATGTCTTTCATTGACTTGAATGTGCCCTGGCGGCTAAGAGTATGTTATGCTCACTCAAATGTCTCGCTGATGGTGGCGCATGTGTTGGATCATTCGGCTCCCTTCAAAATACGTGTAGTTAAGCTAAATGGTGCAGATTCACGCGTCATGTTCGTGAACGGGCGCCGTCAGTTGGGACTGGCCGTCTTTTAGCTGCCACGGCTTATTTTAATTATTTTATTTTTTAATTGTTTTTTATTTATTTCTGTTTGCTACTCTGGGCACTTTTAACCTGTACGTCTGTTTTACATCGTTCTCACATTTAATTATAAATTCAACATAAATTAATGATGTAACTAATATTTTTTGAACAATATAATTTAAAAGTGTCCACGGAGTTTCTTGCCCTTTCTTCTCCATAGGTACTTACTTACTACGCTTTGGAATGGGCAACTAGCTTCATTTCTGACTGACCGACTCCTTGACAATTCAAAAGTGCTTGTAAATGGTTTAATTGAAATAAATGCTTTGAGTTTGAGGTCGTGTTTACGGCGGTCGGGCTATAGATAGTATGATGCTACCTGAGGGCTTAGACAATTGACAATTGTTTTCGAAGCGTTCCGTATTTCTATAACGGGATTGACATAAGTTTTTCGGTCGTTTAAGTCAGTCTCATACATTTTTGACTTTTCCATAATCCTTATCACTGACAGAATATCGCTTTGTCTAGTCTTTTGACCAGCAGTGGACTGCAATGTTAACTTAATTAACTGGTAGACCGTAAAATATTGAACCAGAAAAAGTGTTCCAAATTGCTTTTATCTGAAACACATAAGTCAAAGCACTTGAATACACAATTAAATATAGTGATATTAAAGACCTGGCTGTCAAAGAGCGTCGCTGTCACAGAGACTAGCTGTCAAAGAGACCAGCTGTGAATGTCAATCAGTAGCTTTCCTTTTATGTGCCGCTAGTAATTAAGGTGACAAACACGTTTCATTAAGGTTGAATATTCCGTATTGCAAAATAAACTACATATAAGACAATTGTAGAGCTTATTTGATGACCAGTGCTATGAAAAGCGCTTAGAAAGTTATGTATGGCTATTTAAAAAATTTGTAATCCGGATATACCAGAAATTCAGCGAACATTTTTAATACAATCATGACTTAGCATCGTTGCCATGTTACTGCATAATTATATATTATATATAACATAACATGACGCCTGTATTCCCCAAAGGGCTAGGCAAAGGTGTACCTATAATTACACCCACATTTTGCCAGTTCTATTTAAGTCCCATGTAATAGGGGGCGAGCCTATCGCCATCAACCAGGCACAAATCCAGACTCCAGGCTACCACTGACAAATTTCAGATGGAAAAACCCAATAACACTTTAAGGCTCCGACATACAGGCGCGACGCGCGATGCGAATCGCGCGCGACACAAAGGCACCACTCGTCGCGGGACACGCGGTGCCTTTGTATCGCGTCACGTGTCGCGCCTGTTTGTAGGAGCCTTTATGCATCATCATCATCTGCCTAGCCTTTTCCCTACTATATTGGGGTCGGCTTCCAGTCAAACCGGATGCAGCTGAATACCAGTATTTTACATGGAGCGACTGCCTATCTGACCTCCACAACCCAGTTACTGGGTAATACGATGCCCCTTGATAAGACTGGTTGTCAGACTCGGGCCTTTATGCATATTGTAGCGAAAATAAAAAAAGAAAACACTTTTCACCACTTTAAAATATTTAATTATACGTATATACCTACGTATAATTTTGGTTTTAAATAAAATAAAAAAATACACAGATTAACTTACTTGGAGGCCGAAAGACGACCTGTTCTACCTGATTTATTCTATGACAAATGAATTAGGGTTAGACCAGAGAGATCAGACTGAACTTTCGATAGAGAAAAAGGGTTATAAGATACGTACCAGGTTAGTAAAAATAAAATTAGTTTTGTTCTCGTCCTAAAACATGGATGGATGGGATTCAAGCTTGCAATAGTCTTCCCTATGACAAACAATATCGGACATTAGAACAGAAAAAATACCATAATTTCCCCACGGCAGTAAAAGGATTACTTACCAGAAGTAGAAGAAACGCGAGGCGGGAAGCAACCTTGCTTGTAATGTAAATGAAATTTTCCAATAACAACGATATGTTTTTAGGATTCCATGGCTGGTGTAAAATATATCAGACGAAAATTTATAACATTATGCGATCTAACTCAATCCATTGTCTTTTTTGCAACTGACGCTAACTCAAAAAATAATGAAGGACTCATATGTCAGAAAAAACAATTCAAATTTATTTGAAAAATATGAAATCCTAATAATATTATAAATGTGAAAGGTTGTGAAGATGTTTGGATGTTTGTCACTCAATCACGCAAAAATGGCTGAACGGATTTATACATAGGATACTTTTTATCCCGGTGAACCAACAGGCACGCGGGCAAAGCCACGGGAAAAAGCTAGTAAAATATAAAATTAAAAAATATCAACCAGAACTAAGGTGAAGAGAAAAAGGTTGTCATAAGAAAACCAAAAAGTTTTTAAAATGCAATGTTACGCTGCAATATATACCAATGCTAATTGAAAAATACCTAGCCCAGAATGTTCCAGGTTACATTCAACCTCACTACAAAGTAGAAGTCATTATTTATTCGCATTTTTCCTTCCGAAACTTTTTTTTTTTTTTTTTTTTTTTTTAATAAAGGGTTTTTATCCACATGGATACGCCAACCCCATTGTACCTTATCACTACTCTTACACCACTAAAATTAACATATAATAACATTCATTGATCAAGCTGTTGTACTAGACCACACAATTTTTTTGCAACATTTGATTTAGGTTTCGCTAAAATAGTGAAAATAAGCCCAAGATCTAAAATATTTAAACCAAACTCCCTAATCAATGAATCTCTTTCATTTTTGTTCTTAACGCATTCCATCAGCAAATGTTGCACGTCTTCTATTTTGTTGCATACTTCGCAGTTTGGAGATGCTGTCTTACGCATTAGGAAAGCAAATTTTGCTGATGGAAAGTGCCCAGAACGCAGTCTTAAAGCTACTTTGACGTAACTCCTACTTAAGTTAGTGTCATCAAACCAAGGCACGCGAGAAGGTTCACTCTGAATTACTTTATACCATATACCTTTTTTTTTCGAAATCTCGTTAAAATGATTTTTCCATTTATCATAACAAGACTCCTTGATTTTTGAGACATATTCCCAGTGATCAGGTAGGTAAGAAACTTCATTCCCTGCGTTAATTGCCAATTTTGCCAACCGGTCAGCCTCCTCGTTGCCGCGTAATCCTATGTGTGCTGGAACCCATTGCAATATAATTCTAATTTCATCTTTATTAATAATGTTTATAATTTTAAGAATGTTGTAAGCTATCGATGCACCTCTGCAACCAGAGGCGCATCGAGCCACATGCTGTAAAGCGCTTTTACTGTCGGTAAAAATAGCTGCTTTGTGTAAATTTTGATTGAGAACATATGCTACTGCTTCGTATATTGCAATGAGTTCCAGTGACATTATACAAGTATTTGCATCGATTTTAAAGCCAGCTTTAAAGTCTAATTTTTTATGAAAGATAGCTGCCCCCCCACCACTAACATTTTTTGATCCGTCCGTGAAGATTTTATCCCAATCGTTATACTTATTATTTAACTCTGCTACCACTTCATTTACCAATAAATTAGGGTCATAATATTTTTTTGATTGTTTGACATATTCTAGATCACAATTAATAACTCCTTTAGTTTGTATGGCAGACACCCACACATCGAGAGTAAACATTTTCAAAACATCTGAGGAGACAATATGCAGCTGACTTAATTCGTTAAGCGTAGAAGCTAGCAACGGTTTCTTT
The DNA here is from genome assembly GCA_947568875.1 of Fissipunctia ypsillon. Lineage (NCBI taxonomy): Eukaryota > Metazoa > Arthropoda > Insecta > Lepidoptera > Noctuidae > Fissipunctia > Fissipunctia ypsillon. Next base: position 23,716,548 of record OX387649.1, read on the forward strand.
TTATTTTCCCAATAACTATTATTTGTAAGAGAACTTAATTCAGAAATTACATTAATATTTAAATTATTTGTCCATGATCGAGATTTCAGAATGTGCTTATAGGAGAGGTATTGCCGCCTCAAAAACAGTGGTGGTATGTGCAATTCGCTTTCCATCACATGAATTGGTGAGCTTTTAATGAAGCCCCCTACAACTCTTAGGGCTTGGTTCTGTACTTTATCTAATTTAGAAACATGTGTCTTTGCAGCAGAATCATACAAATAACAACCATAGTCAATCCGACTTCTTATGATAGAAATATATAATCTTCGCATGTGTTTGGTGTGAATTCCCCATGAGCTACCCGCTAATACTTTTAATACATTTAGATATTTTGAGCATTTTTCAATTAATCCATTAACATGCTTTCTCCAATGTAAACTTCTATCAACCCAAAGCCCTAAATACTTGATACATTCTACCATATTTAATGGTTGACCATACACTTTCAAAGCTGGCAATATTCGTCTTCGACCCCTACTGTAAACACAATAATTAGATTTAGTTGACGATAAGGTCAGTCCAATCTCACCCAATAAGGCTATAATACAATTAAGGGCAACTTGTAACTCATGTTCACAAATTGAGATTTGTTTGTTACTAATGTAAATAACAAAGTCGTCAGCGTATTGTGACACTATTACATTATGTATTTGATGACAAATTTGGTATGTAACTAAGTTAAATAAAAGGGGGGAAAGCGGGTCCCCTTGAGCTAGGCCTCTATTAGTCCACCTACATTCAGACCCTTGACTATTATAAGACTTAATGATTAAGTGTCTTTCACTTATAAAAGACCAAAGGTAAACACAAAATTTGGAACCAATTTGTATCTCATCTAGTACTTTAGTAACCGATTCAATTAACACATTGTTGTAGGCATTTTCAATGTCTAAAAAACATGCGACTGTAGGAACATTTTTAGTAAATCCGACTTGAATATAGGATACCAGCCTAGAAAGTGCATCTAGAGATGATTGTGACTTTCTAAATCCTACCGTATATGGAGATAGTAATTTGTTCTTTTCTACAAACCATTCTAATCGTTTACAAATCATTAAGTGGAAGATTTTACAAATACAAGATATTAACGAGATGGGTCTTAGTTTAATGTCTATATTAAGATTATTTGAATATTTGGGAATGGGAATGATAAGAATATTACGCCATTGGAGTGGAACAATACCGAGTGAAAATACCAAATTATAGATTTTAAGTAAAAACTGTTTTCCTATTTCGGGTAAATTATAAATCATTGAATAAGATATACCATCGTGCCCTGGAGCCGTGTCCTTCTTTTTTAAACAATTTTCGAGTTCTTGACTACTAAAATCAATTTCTAAAACCTCATTTTTGGAACTAAAATAGGGCATACAACTAGAAACGTAGTCCGGAGTTAGGTTTTGTAACAATTCATTTTGTTTTTCAAACGGTACACATGGCCGTTGATGTTTAAAGCCCTTCATCCACCTCATCCGACGCCACATCTCAGGGGCCGAAGTAACTTCATCAATTGAATTACAGAATTTTTGCCAACCCTGATTTCTAGCTTTTTTAATTAGTTTTTGGGATTCTAAAGTCATTTTTTCTAATTTATTTAAATTATCTGGGGTAGGGTTTTTGCGGAAAGTGGACAGGGCTAATCTTCGTTGTGCAACTAATTGTGATAAATAAGGGGTCCAATAATCCTTAGGTTTAAACTTTTCATCTGGCTGATCACTATATTTATAATATGGTATATGCTTATTAGCCGCGTATTCTATAGTTTTTATAAAAAAATCATACATTTGTTGGACATTAACAGGTATTTCCTTAAATTCTAAAATTTTTTCAGAAACCGTTTGGCGATAATCTCCCCAGTTAGCATTTTTGAAATTTCGTTTTTTATGGATATGAACGGTGGTCCATACGTTAGCCTTCATTTTAATAATAAGGTGGTCACTACCCAAATTTTCATTAAATATCTGCCAGCCGAATTTTATTGCAACATCAGAAGAGATAAATGATACATCAGGCGAAGTCTGTTGTAAATTTCCATTCACTAATTTAACCCGAGTCGCTTGGCCGTTGTTTATAGAAATAAAATCGTTATCTAGCGCCGCATCCATTATTTGTGTACCTCGCATATCCGATTTAACAGACCAATTGGTGTGGTGTCCGTTAAAATCGCCCGCTATTATTGTTTTATTCGGAAAGTATGAGAATATATCATTCCAGTCAGACGATTGTGTTTGTACGGACGAAGGACAGTAAAGCGACACTACATATTCTAAGTCCTTGCAATTTAATAACTTAACACAAACCATTTCGATACCCACATTATTAATATTTAATGACACTAGGTGAGATTGTACCGACTTGTGTACCAACAAAGCTACACCACCGTAACCGTCATATCTATCATTCCTATAAACATTAAACCCGCTAATATTGACACCAACTTCACAGTCAAACCATGTTTCGGTAATAATTGCGATGTGTATATTCTCTCGAATTAAAAGTTCTGAAAAGGGTACAAGTTTAGGACGTAAACTTTGCGAGTTCCATTGAAATAAGTTCAACTTAATTATTTTTTGTAAACTATCCATTACTAAAACAATTTATGTTATTCAAAGTTTCTTCCCCTAATATCAACTTAACTACAAAATGTTTAAGTTCCTCACAAATGATTTTAAAAAAAGACATAATTTTTTCTTCAAATTGACTTTCGGATTTGATAATACTTTTAATTTTTACCCATATTTTCTTCCATTCAAATTTGTATAATAGTTGTTCGCTTCGCTTCGTACTTTCCTCATATTTCTGTGGTATAGAACTTTCTTCATCTACCCGCTGCTCTAAAATATCATCCTTTTTGTTTTGGTTTGTTTTATTTATGTTTTTTGTGGTACCCTGTTTTGAAGTTATGACTTTTTTCCTTGTGGTTGCCACTGATGTTTCGGTCTGTTGTATTTCTTCGTCTTCCTTTCTATTTGCTTGCGGTTCCTGATGTACTAGGCCGCTAGTCAAGATATTACTATAGGTTCTTGTATTCGGCGTGATTATTGATCGCGTATTAGCAATTTGCCTTGTATCTTTATTCATTACTTGCTTTTCCTCCATGAAACGTTGTAGGGCTATTTTGTATGTAAGTTGTTCCTCACTCATTATTTTTCTGATAGCCTTTTCTTTTAAGTACATGGGACACCTTTTGTCCAGAACAAAATGATTCCCCTTACAGTTAAGACATGTGTATTCTTCCAAACTACAATTATCATGTTTTCCTCCGCACTTAGGGCAACATATCTTTTTAGATGGACAATATTTAATGATATGGCCAAATTGCCAGCAACCTGAGCATTGCGTCACTGGGAAGATATATGCTTCTACTATAAAACGACAGTCATAGGCATAAACATATTGAGGTAGTACATTTCCTTTGAAACTAATTCTTATCGACTCACAATCAATCCATTTTCCTTCCGAACTCAGCCGTTTTAATCTCTTAATTGATAAGACCTCAGTGTTTGATTTTAAAATATTCTTAATTTCGTCTTCGTTTAATTCAAGGTCGATACCTTTCACAATTCCATAGGATATCGTCATTTCCTGAGTTAATTGACAACGTAAGCCCATGTCTTTGATTTTCTGACAGTTTAGAAGTCTTTCAGCATCTTCCCTTCTTTGAAATTGAATCAAAGCTTTATATGAGCTTTTATATTTTATTCTCAGAATATTCTTCATATTTTCAGAACTCAGCAACTTAGCCATGGCTATAGGTTTCGGCAGATTATCCTGTGAGGTAATACACACTTCATGATTGTCCATTACTTTTGCCACATTCGTCTCAATCCTATTACCATTCATTGTCTCCATGGACACACTCCTTATTAACCGTTTAGGTCTCCTTCGGTTCACAGTTACAAAATCATCTTCGCTCGAGTCCCCTTCTCGTTCTTTTCTCTTCTCCACAGATCTTATTAATCCATCAGCTCTTTTTTCTGTCCCTCTAACTTCTACTTCCATCTCAATTAGTTGCTCTTCACATCTCTGTACTATTTCTGAGTCACTTAAATCCGCTCCACTTGAATTTTCTCCCATTTCACAAATAACCGGGTATAGTTGTGTCACTCGTCACAAAGCTGCGAAAGCATAAACGCGTACGCACTGCTCCACGACTCGCGCCACACTCCTTCCGAAACTTAAAAAGCGTGCCGTGTCCCCCCTCGCCCCCCGGCCCCAATTGCCGTCACTTGTTTGTCAATCTGTCTTGGAACATTAAAGCCAGTCTTCATCTAATGGATTTTAACGTCCAGAATGTTTACATATCAAACTCGAGAGAACATTATTTTTTTCTTTAACACATTAAATTAAAACTGTTTGACTTTCCTCGGTATAAATTGATATGTTTATTTTGGGTGAGAAAACAGAGTGCCGTGAAGGGTTTCTGTTGTTATTATTTTTTGGTTAAGTACTTGTGATGAGTACTTTAAACTGACGGTTTTTACAGAAATATGTTTCTAGCTACATATCTGTGGGGCACATTTTGAACTGTTTGGTTTAACAAATTCGTTCATCACCATTATCTGCCTAGCTTTTTCCCAACTATGTTGGGAGTCTGTTTCCAGTCTAACCGAATGCAGCGGAATACCAGTATTATAGATGGAGCGACTGCCTATCTGACCTCTACAACCCCCCCCGCCCCTCAATCATTCGCTGGAGCATGGAGTTGCATTCCTCCCAGATGCTAGGGAGCTGTCATTCCTCGCTGATGCTAGGGAGCTGTCATTCCTCGCTGATGCTAGGGAGCTGTCATTCCTCCCTGATGCTAGGGAGCTGTCATTCCTCCTTGATGCAAGGGAGCTGTCATTCCTCTCTGATGCTAGGGAGCTGTCATTCCTCTCTGATGCTAGGGAGCTATCATTCCTCTCTGACGCTAGGGAGCTGTCATTGCTCCCTGATGCTAGGGAGCTGTTATTCCTCTCTGATGCTAGGGAGCTGTCATTCCTCTCTGATGCTAGGGAGCTGTCATTCCTCTCTGATGCAAGAGAGCTGTTATTCCTCTCTGATGCTAGGGAGCTGTCATTCCTCCCTGATGCAAGGGAGCTGTCATTCCTCTCTGATGCTAGGGAGCTGTCATTCCTCTCTGATTCTAGGGAGCTGTCATTCCTCTCTGATGCTAGGGAGCTGTGATTCCTCTCTGATGCTAGGGAGCTGTCATTCCTCTCTGATGCTAGGGAGCTGTCATTCCTCTCTGATGCTAGGAAGCTGTCATTCCTCTCTGATGCTAGGGAGCTGTCATTCCTCTCTGATGCTAGGGAGCTGTCATTCCTCTCTGATGCTAGGAAGCTGTCATTCCTCTCTGATGCTAGGGAGCTGTCATTCCTCTCTGACGCTAGGGAGCTGTCATTGCTCCCTGATGCTAGGGAGCTGTTATTCCTATCTGATGCTAGGAAGCTGTCATTCCTCTCTGATGCTAGGGAGCTGTCATTCCTCTCTGATGAAAGGGAGCTGTTATTCCTCTCTGATGCTAGGGAGCTGTCATTCCTCCCTGATGCAAGGGAGCTGTCATTCCTCTCTGATGCTAGGGAGCTGTCATTCCTCTCTGATGCTAGGGAGCTGTCATTCCTCTCTGATGCTAGGGAGCTGTCATTCCTCTCTGATGCTAGGGAGCTGTCATTCCTCTCTGATGCTAGGGAGCTGTCATTCCTCCCTGGTTGGGGTAATACGATACCCCTTGGTAAGACTGGTTGTCAGACTTTCGGGTTTCCGACGACTCATAACGACTGTCAAAGATCCACGAAGGACGGCCGGGACCAACGGCTTTACGTGCTTTCCTTGGCACAGAGAGGTCTTGGTATGTAAAGATGGTCACTCATCCACGGACCAACCGCGGCAAGCGTAGCTTAACCTGATCGATCAACCCGTGCGGCTGTTATTACTTACCCACAAGTAACATCCTCGTCACCAATTCATCATAATATTCAGCGCATACGCGGTCGCAGCAGAGCAGAGTTTTGGCATCGTGGATACATATAAGTAGTATTTTATATTGCTATACAAGCTAGAGACGACAATACGGTCAAAATCACTGCGTATATCTAATGAGTATGGCGTTCCCAGTCTGCGTACGAAATTCCAATCAACGCCACGTCACGCCACGTGTGGCGTGACGTGTCACTTCGGGGTCACCAGTATAGAGGCATGAGGAATAGGGTGTAAAGTTTACTCATCCTCCATAGAAAAGGGAGGTTCCTCCGACCAGACGGGTGTTCTGTCTGGTGGGCTACTGCCCGACGGTTGATGTCGGGATGTTGTATATATGCTAGTCGCGCGGTAAACTCTGATTGCGCGATGCAGGATTTTTCGTGACGTCAATGTGATGCGTTCCATTGTGGCGATGTAGAATATGCCGCCACATCTCTAATAGTTTAGTTAGATTAGCTACTTAGTCAAATATTGGATATTGGTCTATATATATCTGTGGCTAAACCTACAGTCGGCCCATCATACTATTTAGTTTGTTTGAAAAAATTACTTTATTAATTTCGATGCTAGGATTTATACGATAGTTCTAAAATACTCTTATGAATTAGCATGGCCAGTGTTTTCATTTATTGTTGTATTGTCGTTTCCAAATTGTATAAATTGGTTTTGTTTGTTATTTAAAGACCTCATTGCCCATTTCTAGACATAAGTAATTCCTACTTATTGGAATTCCACCGTGCTGTGTGCTGTGTACTCTCGTACTTTTTCCTGACGAAATATCTGACTAATTAATCACAACAAGAATAATAAGCAGGTAGTGGTTTTACCATCAATATGATTGATTGATTAATTATTCATAATCAGAATCTTTTTCTCTTTGCATTGTTGGAATGCAAATCTGTTAATAGAATAACTCATTGTCATGAACAATAGGTACTTGGCTCATGAATACCGCAGGATTGACGAACTGAAAGTTTAGTGACGGTTGCCGTGAGGTAGATGACCATTTGTCAGAACTTTGAGACCACACTTAAATCAGAGACCACGTTCAACAGCATAATTGTCATCCAAAAGCCTATGGCCATCATTACAGGCAAGCCAGAAGAGTGAAAGTGGCAATTAGTGAAGCTAAAGGAAATTGGAATTATTCAGTATTTGAGACGGACTGATGAGAGTTGTTCCATGTACACCTACAGCCTACTGCTCAATACTTACTGCTATTATTCAACCGCCTCTTTATTGACTGCAACTATGCCATTAAAATAACAAAACAGTCATACCTCCCTTGGCCAGGAAACTTCAATAACTAGGTAATATTTAGCACCTGTTCCAGCGAACCAATCCCTTACTTAACTGCCAACACAAAAAGAAATCGCACAGATTCATTCCAAGAACATTTTTCATCCCAATCGCTTTCGAAAACAAGAACAAAGCGAAACTAAGTAAATAACAATTTGTTCCACCGAAGTAACATCGCACACAAAAAGGTTAAACAAAAAAAAATTAAAAACTAGACACGAGTTCAGTAGCGGACGTTAATCTGAGCTGACAACGCGCAGCGGCTTCAAAGTGGCGGGGCTACGTTAATCACTCTTCCACTCGACTGTACGATGCTTATCTGCCCATTGCTTTATCACTTCAGATTATTGACTTTGACTGTACCACCATACTACTCACGTTTCATGGAAAAAATATGGATATCTTTATGTAATGTAAATCGGGTGAGTACTGGCGAGGAGAGCGGTGTTATTTTAGAAATTGTGCGTAGGCCTTAGGTACCAAGGTACGTATTAATTCGCAAGTTTAATATTAATGTCACATATGACAGATATTGCTTTCTTAGAAACTTGGTAATTTATACTAAAGTTTAGAGCTTGATTACCGTTATAACACTAGTCCAAGCCTCTTTTAGACCAAGTTTTTATTTTGTTGTACACATGCGCCCACTCTGTCTCCAGATTTTATATTATGTCTCCCTTTCGATGACTTAAGGGTATAGCAGTACCTGCCTTTTGTTGGGTTATACCGAAATGTTCTCTTGAACATAGGACTCTCCCTAAATAATTGTAGATATCATCATTATTACACTTATTATCATTTTGAAATGTTACGTTAAAGCTACAAAACCTCGGCACGAAACTTGCTTTTTCAAAAAGTAACATTCATGTCACCTCCATACATCTTTCCACTTGCTGACTCCTAAATAACCGCAACAAAATACTTAATTCGTTTACTTACCCCGCAATGCATCAAAATCATTAACACCTAAGACGACAGGTCGACAGTTTTTTACCTTGAAACCAGTGGGGCATGCGCAAGACAGCCTCAATTTGCCGTCACCGTGGCTACACCTATATTTCTAGTGTAAGCTGACTCCTTATTGTACGGGAAGACTAAGCAATGCGAGATCAACTTATACTGGAACTGTATGCTTGATGTCGTGGTTAGTTCGCTGCGCGGATCTAATCAGCGACGCTGACGGAGCGATGACCGCTCGTCCTGCGTTTTGTAGAAGAGTTACTGTTATAGGTAATTTATTTTATTGACTAGACTTGCTAATGTTTTGGAAAGGTGAGTGTGGGCTACATTTAGATTAACCCAGAATAGTTATTTTTGTTTGGTGGGAAAGTCGAGGTTGTTTTTGTTAAGACGTTTCTTGTGACATATCTCACCTGTGTGACACTACGTTATCGTTTTAGAATAGGTAGCTTATGGTATTCACTGCCGGGTGATATTTTAGTGTTCATAGAAATATCATCGTACTTTAGACATCATGAATTGTGCTTTACCAACGTTATTTGCAGGACATAAGATTCTCCCAAAATACTGTGAGATTCTGATATTGGATGGAAAGAATACCTTTTCTTTTTATAGACTAAAGCACCATATTTTGAAAGTGGTCCAAATACTTCAGTAATGATATCATGGTGGAAGATTCTCTTAACTATGTATTCTTGTCATAATAATAAATCCAAACACTTCACAATATCGACATTGTACAACAAATATGCACACATAATGTTGCTATCCGGCCTCCTGCGAATGTAACACCAAATATGTTTCCTCTACTTCTTATTGTATCTCGCATCATGTACTGACTGACAGGATAAGTAACTGACAGTTAATAAGAACACGGATTATGTGGAGTTGTAACTTATTTATTTTATTTCACACGGAAGACAAACGTAAGATAAAGGTAATTAACCCACGTCATAAAATTGCAAATTGCAAGGCAATTACGTAAAAAGTTTGTGTTTTTAATTAAAATAAAATATAGCTTCTAAGTAGGTTGTAGAAATTATTCAGTAGGTTTTCTTTCCACTATCGTTAAAAAAAATTATTCATAATGACTGAACTAGCATGAAATGATACTATTTTATTTTATTTTCAATTAGGCAGCTCCACGGCACTGTAAAATACACCAGCCCCACATTAATTATCAAAACTACCGTAAATATCTTTTTTTACGAAACTCCCGCCATTTAAATGTTTCGTCATCAACTAAAGTAATTGCCGTCACCGAATTCGTACTACGTAAACGCTAATTACTCTGACATTATTGCAAATAATTTTTGCGTCAATAAAAATTAACATTTAAAAAAGTTTTTGCACTTTTTTACCCGAGTGTACAAAGTGTCATGGCGTCGGGTGAGCGGCGAGATCAAAGCAGTCGGCGCCTTTGAACCGCCGCGCCGCGTGTATCAACACTGCCGTGCCGTAAACGACACGTAGAGGAATGAGTGGTACGGTCTGCGGCGGAAATTAGCTGAGCGTCTGTTTAACGCCATTTTTTTAATACAAATTACTTGCTATTAGCAGTTTGTGGTATAAATCAGACGTATTTACATGGCTGTTAAATTAGATCATTTGGGACGTTCCAAGAGATTTTGCGTATAAGTTTTAATAATTTGGTAGCTGAGTTAGATTGATTAAATACGGAAGAACTAACATATCGAATAAGACGTATATTTTAGCCAAATGCAATATTTAATTTTAAAAGCCAAGGGCTTGTTGTTGGCTTTTAGTTGTTTTATGGTTCCAATAAATTATAGTAGGAAACGCTTTCTTTTCCATTATTATTTTGAATAAGCTAGTCGTTATAAAAATTATGTAGAGTTTAAAACGACGACACCAAAAGCCGCCTTTATCGTTCACACCTTACCAGTACCGTTAACAAAAAAAAACAACAACCAACAAATGAATTAAAGAAAATTAATCTGCCATCCCTCCTTCCTTACCTGCGATCTATCAAAACCAACGGGGCGTAGTTAAAATTATATGTAGTATGTAAATAAGTCCATAGCATAGGTTGACCCCATTGACTGCATGCTACACCTGCTTACCAAGGTTCCGGGTTCGATCCGGTGTCGGTACATTAGTACATTTCCTTATCATAAAATATTACCCCGGTAACTCATAAAAAAGTTGACATATTAAATTCTCGATAAGGTGAACAAGAGTTACCTAATTAATTTCTTTTAATTAAAATAAATGAGTAATTAAGTTATAATTTAAGGCTCCATTTGTGTCAATGAATATACAGGGTGTTTGTTGCGATGTCAATATACTTAAGTAAGTTACAGGATGTTCTGACGAATAATTTAAATACCCTACTACACGTTTATAACTTGTATATAGATTGACTGCAATTGAACACACATCATCACACTTAGTGAAATAAGTCTTTAAACCACCACTTATTAAAATTACCCACGCATTTAAGGTATAGGTAATTTGGACTACCAGCCTTCGAGCGCTGGTCAAAAGTCGCACTGATGCATAGACCCCGAAGCCTCTTATTTTCTGTATACAGCGAGTCTGCGTCTATGGAAGTATACGACTTCAGTGAATAGAATTGAATAGAATACTCTTTATTATGTACACCATAAAAATAGGGATAATGACTACAAATTTTTGTTTGTCCGTCAAGTAGATTATTAAAAAATATTGGACACGTACTTTTTCTTTTTTTACGTAGTCAAAAGATTACGGCGATGAATTGAGTTAAAATGTGGCATGACGTCACACCTTGCTCGATTTTGTACTGATTTGTGACGTAGCGAGCCCCCACTTCCCAACTTTAGTGCGTTTTATATTAGTAATTTTTTATTACATAATATGATAACCAAAAAATACGTGTCTAATTTTTTTTATTATCTGACTGACGGACTAAATAATTATAATTTCTTTTTATTGTGATACATTGGTGTCGATTCAAGTCACAAATGCCTCTTAACTAGACTAAAAATCACCAAAATTGACTAAAGTGATACGACTTAACTATATTTTAGTTTGACAGCACTAAGATGGCACTGAGTTATTAATTTAGTGAAAATGGCAATTTTGCTATTCTGAATTTGATGTTTTTCTCCTAAAATTTTAGATTGTCTAACTAAATCAATTTTTAATTGCGATTTAAAAGGTGTGGAATAAAATTACTTGTCATGAATTAAAATTCACACCAACACCGCGACTTCAGGTGCAAAAACAGTACCTACTGTATCTTTTTTTTCTTTTCTTTTGCTTATATCTCGAAAATGGTGTGTCCTATCGCAAAATAATGTAAATTTCGAGCCCCTAAAACTCAACATGTAGGTAATATTTTTTCATATTATCCATACAAAAAGTGAAAAATTCCACATAAAACACGTCGAGGCTGCCTCCTGCGCGCTTCCGGCTCAAAAAAATTCACGGGATAGGGCAAACTAGTATATATACCACGTGGAGTCGCGATTGTCAAATTCTATTTTAGCTTGTCAAAATTCTTTTTAAATTTAGTGATATTTTTTTTGCAGAATAGCTTTAAGTTTCTCGTAGCTAAAAGTAAGTAATTTTAGTGACAGTTTAGTTTAGTGCATAAGAGATCGGCACCATTGTCTTGAATTATATCCACTAGACAGAAATAATATAAGATCTCTTCGCTGAACTGTTACTAAAAATGAACACTGCAATCAAGCAACGGCTTTACCACGTATTTCTTTTTATCAAAACTTACCTCCACATACACTTCATGTCAAGAATTACAAAGTGTGCAGTTAGTTGTAATGAAGCAATGTACAAACATTAGGAACAATCAACAGACATTAGTGACATTACGACAACCCGACACGCTTGGTACAATCGGAAACAAAACTGTTACAATACCTAGCCTTATAGTAAAAACTAACATAGAGACAGACTTCGTTTATGTCAATCGTAGCCAAGTTGGTCATCAAAGCATAGTATGAGTAGATACCTATTGAAAACGTCTAGAGAATACTAGTTCCTCATCTAACTGATGACCTACTCTGTCTGATAAGGCTTTAAAAATACCAGTCCAAAAAAAGTTCAGAGTACTCTTTCTAACTCATAGAAAACATCCTATATGGTAATAAGGAACATAATTATTGCAGTGTGTTTCCTGTAATTTTCCCACTGCAGAGGGGTCTTCTCGCAGATAAGTAACGATCATTATCCACCATGCTTGCTCTTTACTCACTCTGTGTTGTTAATTTAAGACCTCTGTAAGTACAGTTTTTGGTCACGATGTTTTCTCTTACGTTAGTCAATGATGTCTAAATATAAAATAGAAAAACCTATTTAATTTTTCCAGGCTTGAACCCGCATCCTCTCGACTGACGTGTCCTGTCCAAATTTTAATAATTCATACAAAAACCCCATAGAAAATGTACTTTTAGCTTTTCTGAATTTTTCCGGCAACTTTTAAATTTTTTTTCGGTTTCGGTTTAAAGAAACTTTATTCCCAATAAAGACATAAGTCACTTACTTGAGAACAATACTAAAAATATAGATTACTATATGCTCGTCATCAGTATTACAATTTAATAGTTACCCATCCAATGCATTCATTTCTCCAGAAGTGATCGATCCGCAATTATGTGCTGGCAAGTTAAGTTTTGAATGCATTGTAAGAGTGTACATTTCTTATACAAGACGGTAATTTGTTATAAAGCTGTGCTCCTTCAAAAGTTAGCATTTTTTTGCCATAGTTAGTTTTTTTTCCGTAAGAACCTCATTATTAGGAACATTTAAAACAAAAAAAAAATCCAAATCAGTCCAGCCGTTCTAAAGTGATGCGCAAGCACCATCGAACAGCATTTCATGTATATGTATATTAAATAAAATAAATGACCGAAGACATCCGTTGTCGAGCCAAAGCGTCGCTAGAAATCTAATTAATTTATTAAAATGAAACGTGTATATTCATTTTAATATTAATTTGAATGACAAATTGATCGTTATGCTAATGCGTGTTGGTTTCCGCTTCGCTTTATAACTTTTGATTTGCAAGCGAATAATCCGATTTCGATGTCATATGATTAGTAATTCGTTGTTTAGTACTGTGTCATAAGAATTGAATAGTTTAGTAGATTGATAGAATTTTAATTGTTAGATCATTAGAATTATGTGGTTTGTATTGGTCTGTTTTCCCTGGACGGGTTAGTGTAGCTGATGATAGTGTTACATAAAAAGGAGTTAAAAACTATGTTTATCTATTTTTAACCGACATAAAAAAAAAATAAGGAAGCTTTAGTTCGTCGGAATCTTTTTTTTTATGTGTGTTCCCCGATTACTGGAAGATAGCTGGACCGATTTCGAAAATTCTTTTTGTTTGTACCTTACAGGTGGTCCCATTGTCATCAGGTCAGGATCTGATGATGGAATCCTGGAGAAACTGAGGGAACTCTTCAAATATTAGTAACTTGTGCATTTGCTCTCGGAAAGCACCATTTGATGAAGTGGAACTGATGATGAAGATCACAGATGGCCACCGGAACAACTCAATAATAAGTATTTCACGGGTTTCGATTCGATTACTTTAAAATGATTGCTAAGCAATATAAGTTCGTCACAATACATATGGTGAAGTGGAGCTGATGGTGAAGTACTAGGAGAACTCCTCAACAATTAACGTCCCTGCATCTGGAAAAGCAAGTAGGTGGCCAAAACCTAAAATACAGATCCAAAGACACCGACTTTCGAAATTAAAGTTATTTTTCACGTTGTAGTGTTTTTTTTTGGAAGTGTTTTTTTTTTTGGAAAATAGTTTTTTTCTTACTTGCGTTGTGAAAATCCAGCTTGCTAGTTAAATTCTCGAATGTGCATTTTTTGATAGGTAGATACTTCACCAATTAACCCTACAAAGAGTATTCATGAAAAAGATAGCCTTTACTTACCGTTACTTACCATTTTGGTAAAATGTAAATTAAATGCCATATATGCCTACTGCCTGACAGACTCCATGTGAGGTGTTAGTTGTTAAATGAGTTAATGAAAAACCAATCACCTGTAAAATCTTTCATGCATGTAACTGGCTGCTGGATCTCCGCCGCCACGCGCCGCTCAGCGACCGAATATTTTTATTTCAGTAATAATTAATATTCTGACAACCATATTATATACAGGGCAATTTTTTAATCACTAGCCAAATTTTCACAAGGTGATCTACCCATGAATATGAACAACTTACACTATAGGACCAACTCTGAAATCGCGAGAAAAAAATCAGCTGTTTCATACATTTTGGCCGAGTAGGTATTAACTTTTGTAAGAAACAGCAGATTTTTTTTCGTGATTTTAGAGTTGGCCCCACAGTGAAAGTTGTTAATATTCATGGGTAGAACACCCTGTGAAAATTTGGCCGGTTATTGAAAACTAACCCTGTATACCAGGGGCGACGGCTTCATACAACCCCATTCTTACCGTCTTCCCTTTGGAACAACGACTGTAGGTACTTGAGTTTACTCTTTATAAATAATATAGTACATACATAGGCATATTACAGGTATTTAATACAATATCATAAGGTAAAAAGCTTTACAAAAACGCGTACCTATATTTATATAGGCGTTAAATTAAGGAAAGTAAAGGATTAACTTAAATTGAGGTAATAATTACCGATGTTATATTGAGTTTATGAGAATGAGAACTGAACATTTTTTTTCTTCGGCTTCCCTCTAATGGAAGTAGTAGCTTCGCTACTGATACATACCCAGTTCTGCTATGTTTACATACAAATACAAAGCGGTATAGCAGCATATATTAGGTGTCAGGATATTATGAATAATTTGATTTAGTCCAATAAATCAAGCCCCTTTAAGTAAAGATCATTTAAAATCACGTTTGAAGAACTCTTTCCTCGAAACCGTTACTAACGTTTACTTTATGACGTTTTTGAAAACATTTACTTATCAAGCTATCTTACAAGTTTTAGGAACAGAGCGTGAGAATTACAGTCGTGTTGAGTGTTCGTTCGGCAGTAAGTGACTGAACTAGGAAATTGCTACCAAGATAAATGATCCATCTGATTTTAAGCAGTAAAATAATGCACCAATGCAACACTTTGTACTTAGGTCTTGTGTTGAAAGTCTTTTGTATGAATTAACGCGTTCCTTTTTTCAAAGTAACGCTTCCAACACGCGGCTGCTACTACGTTTGATGAAAACATAAATAATCCATGTATAATGAACTTCAGTGCACGCAGTTTGAACATCTTATTAATTCAATATCTGGCGAGATGTATCATAAGTCTGCGCTCATAACTCTAGGGTGAATGATGCGATTGTCGGACGGAAGTTCAACAGATTTATGTATTAGTATTTATGTGTGGGTTTTCTTTGGCGTGGTTTATACCTAATACCTGTGGTGTAGTTACCAGTTTTCTGGCTAGGAAAAATTACTGCGGCATAGTTCTCGAAGTTTTCAATGCTTAAAATGTCACATCATCATCATCTGCCTAGCCTTTTCCCAACTATGTTGAGGTCGGCTCCCAGTCAAACCGGATGCAGCTAAAATACCAGTATTTTACATGGAGCGACTGCTTATCTGACCTCCACAACCCAGTTACTGGGTAATACGATACCCCTTGGTTGGTTGTCAGACTTTCGGGCTTCTGACGACTCGTAACGACTGTCAAAGATCTGCGAATGACAGCCGGGACCGACGGCTTAACGTGCTTTCCGAGGCACGGAGGGGTCTTGATATGTAAAGATGGTCAACCATCCACGGACCAACCGCGGCAAGCGTAGCTTAACCTGATCGATCGACCTGTGCGGCTGTTATTTCTTAGCCACAAGCCCCCTAGCTGTAAAAATGTCACATGATATGAAAATTTCTGTATTGTAATTTTGTAATGTTTATTCATTTTGTTGTGTTTTGCAGTGCCCTTACAAGGTGCATGTTTGATACTTTTAACCTTATTCTAACCTCTGTAAGTACAACATGTTTGCAATAAAATGATTTGAAATTATAATGTTTCCTGAAGGAAGAGCTTTATGGTACAGGAATATTTCGACAGTTATGCTGTCTCATGCAAGGGGCGAGCTTTTTACCATTAATCGGATACAAACCAACCCTCCGAGCCGCACTTGAGAATGCTCTTCATGTTGCAATAAAAAATGACCATTATATTAACCATTTAATTCTCGCCTTTAAAACAGTTTTTAATTCACATGTTACGTAGAAAAATGGCTTTTAGTATAGTAGTGAATAATAAGAAAAAGAATTCCGAGTTTCACCGATCGACAAATTGGAAGCCATTGAATTAATAGCATTGAAATTCGTAGCAAGGAAAAAACTATTAAAGCTGACACTAAATAAATTGCTAACAGAAAACTAAATTGTTTTCCCGAGTACACAAAGTCATGACCTGCTTTTTAAGTATTTAAAACAGAGTTTTTCTTCAAGAACAATCCAAAAGAGACTGTCGAACACAATAAAAATGAATGAAACAAAGACATATTATTATACTCGTTTACGACATTAATGAATATAATAATGCGAGAATTATACTTTAAATATATGTTTTATAAATTTAATATGCTTCTTGGCATATATATTTCGAAATCAGCAGGAAACTATAAAGTTTTATTATACATAAGTATACATAAATAAATACTAACATTGTTTTTGTAACTGCCATTAGTTATAAATAAAATGAATGGCGTTATTATAATTTTATTAAATTTATTTAATGTTTATTATGTTTAGCGTCTGTAACGGCGTTTAGTATGTAATTTTAATATTTATAATAAAATTTTGGATTACAAATAGGATGTTAATTTGATTTAGTGTTAGAAACTTCTTTAATTATTTTAATTATAATGGTCACTGTATGTCTATTCAGTACCTTGTTAAATATGTCACTGTATTTTAATTAATGAAAGTTATCTATTTAGTTAAAATATAAGGTATATTTCTGTACTCAATAAAACTTAATCATTCCTGACAGAAAATTTAATGTACAGATGCAAAAGAAACAATGAAAACCTAAATTATAAATTGCAAACCTAAAAATCATTTCACACGTTCATAATGTAGCATTTAAAGATAACGCTTGGCCCGCACGGCTAACAAATGGTGCGTCCACCGTGCACATTGGTCATAATATTTCAACGCTAGTAAATGCTGCACAGTTCGTGATGTATGGCGACAGACAGACAGATAAATTGCTTATAATTTATTGTAGTGGAAGCCGCAACAGTCCTAATTACGAACGACGTTTGAGTCATGCCTTCTGAAAAATATCGTATTCGTTCTGTTGCATCATGTGTGTGGGTTGTTGCTATTAATTGTTCTTCTTTTTCTAATTCGTGTTGTTATTAATCTTCTTGGCTTGGAGATACTGGGCCTAGTGGCAGGTGCATATATTTTGAGTCTTTGTTCCTGATTTACAGGAGATGAGAAACTTACTAGATTTTTACTCAGTGTTAGTCTAATAATTCTTTGCTATCTGTATTGTAGTTAAGATTGAGTTTAAATTATGTTTCATAATGTCAAAGTCAAATCGTTTATGTCAAATGGGCCTTATAAGGTACTTTTGAACGTCAAAATGGTTATATAATGCACAAGAGCTTATGGTACCTAATTGAAATAATTTAATTTTTCGTTGTTTCATGAGTCTATGTTAAATATTTTGGATCCCAGCCTGCAGGATACAATTTCGATCAGAAAATCAAATGGTAATTTTGCCAGACTCAATAATTTGAATCTGGATTTTAGTTCTCTGGTTTGATGACCACCAATGCATGCGGCGATTAATTAAAACTGCGAAAATTAAAATAAAGTTAAAGTTTTTCTCACACAGCGGTTTAAATATTCATAAGTTCTTACTGTGTGCAACTTTGTGAATAATAATTACATTATTTAGAATTGCAGTGCATATTAAAGAAATGTAGACCACTATGAAGACGTATTCATGTTGCTTGGAAAACTTGAACTGTAGATTTTTTGTTCCTAAATAAAGTGGCGAACAATTTTCTGGTTTATGTATTTTCACGAAAATTAAACATGTAGATATCATGAAATTGTGAAGAATTTAAGATTTATCCACTTTGACGCATACCATTTTGAATTCCTGATGACTAATGACACTTTGATATTCAATCACTATTTTTAACTTATGTATTTTGTAATGGGTTTCAAAAATCAAAGTCTGCAGTTTCAAATTAAATATTTACGTATATTTTTTTCGCTTTATGCCCTTTATAACAACAGATTTTTATTTCAACAGTTATCAGTTGCAAGTATTACAGTGTCCCTTACTTTATTGCGAATGTTGTACACGCATTCCGCTTTCATACTATTATAATTTGTGACATTACTTAACATTCTGACAGTGTACTATGTAAACATTAATTTATAGTTACACATAAAAATATAACGTGCCAGTTTTGCAAGCATTAGAATGTAAATTTTAAAGTAAAGTGTATTCGTGAGATTCATCTAAAATCTTATCAATTTGAAAACTGAAAGTAGCAATTATATAATTATAAATTAGGAATAGTTGCGGTAACATGTCATCTGTAACATTACTTTAGTGGGACTACCATGCGTCTACGAGAAACGTTCAGTCACAACGCACATAATTACATAGATATGTGATAGATCAATGTATCGCCAAATCATTAAACATTCACTTAAAAAAATACAAACACAATTAACAACCCTCACTAATTAATTGCAACAACTTAAATTACGAAAATCAATTTAAATTACAATCTAAAGATTTGGTACATAAACATTTCGTTAGTCTAACTAGAAAATTAAAATCCGCGCACGCGCACGCGGTTACGACAAAGCGTTCAGTGCACTAATTATAATGATTACGAGTTAGAGATCACAGCTGTCGCGACCCCCACAGGGGCAAACACTTCTCTCGATGATATGAGCCGACTAGAAACCCGAAGAACACTAATTTATATGTACACAGACTTCGGTTCCGAATGTCCTTTTGGCATGGGCGTTAGCGGTCGGCGCCCCCCTTCTTGTGTCCGTGGAGCGCCGATGGTCCTCAAGGGTGCAGGGGCCGCGGGCCGAACAGCGGGTACGGCGGGAAGTACGCGGCCAGCGAGGGGTGCGGGGGCATCGGGAACGGCAGCGGTGGTGACGACACCAAGTGCGACGGCTTGCTGTACGGGTGGAAGCGAGGAGTCAGCGGTGACAGTGGTGGCGTCGGATATGTCCGCTGCAGCAGCGGGTGCGTCGCGCTCAGCATCGACAGGCTCGGGCTCGACTCGCCGCTCGCAGTGTGTGACCTCAAGTGTTGCAGTAGTTCGTCTGATGTGGCGAACCGCTTGCCACAGTACGCAGAGTCTCCTGCCATCCAACTGCATACGTAAGGCAGCTGTGAAGCGGCCGCTAAAGCGGCTAACTGTGCGTGAGCATACGCCGCTGCCGCGGGGTGATTAGTAGGTAACGGAAACGGAGTCTTGGCGTGATCGCACTGAGCACAGCCAGCCGGGCAAACCGCGGATTTGAGCAAATGTGAGCTTAGTGAGCAACCCGTGCAGTAAGGATCTCTACAGATTCCTAGATCACTTCCAGGTGCCTTCATTCTAGCGTACGCGAGGTACGGATTTAATCCATTCTTTAAAGCATGGTGCTGGGCTGCCATCAGGCTACTGGTCATTAGGTCCATTTGTAAAGGAAATCCACTATGATGTAATCCACCGAAGAAGGCGGATGTAGATACAGGTATGCTGGGCTTGAAGCTCGAATGTTCTTTGGTGTCTGCGCTGGACGATAAAGAGGTGGGCGTGAACGGTAACTTGGATGCAGACGAGATGCTGATCGACTCTGAATTTGATTTGGCCGGCACGGGTGAGCCGTGCAGTGGGCTGGACCTCTCGTCTGACTTCTCTGACGGTGTTTTCCGGTGAGCGGGAGGTGGAGTCCTCTGTGACGAGGAGCTCTGGTTACTGGCGCAGCGTGCTTGTACTGGTGTGGTGGACGCGCTGCCTTTCGATGAGAGCGGAGTCTTAGACAATGCGTTGACAGACCCTCTGTCGTCTGGTGTTCTAGTCTTTTCTCTCGCTGTTAGGCACGATTCGTAAGGCTTAAAGCTTGGCTTGTTGTCAGGTATGTGCGATTTATCATCGTACTTCTTACTCGCTTTCTCGGCGGCGGAGATCAGCTTGGGGTTGGGCGAGTCCGCGCCGATAGCGCTGCAGGTTTGCGCTAGTAGCGCCAGCGGGCTCTTTTTCGCGTCGAGCTGCAACAAAGAGAGGCAGTTTATGAAATGAAACGTCGGGTCGAGGTTGCGAGTGACGGGCGTACAAAGGGACCGCGGGGGTGCGGGGCGGGGGCGGCGGGCGTCCAATCACGCGGCCGATGCGCCATTATCCGCGCGTCTGGCAGCCGTCGGCTCCGCTTGACATTTCACTCGGCTCCCGCATGATGTAATCTCGCAGTGAAAAGGGCAATTTGTGCTGCTGAATTTGCGGCACGCCTGAACTTGTGGCGTGTTGTCACGTCTATTGCCGCCGCTCAACCGTCGCTATGTGTCGGGAATATGTTTTCTGTTTTACTCACGTTGTTTTGTCAAAGTTTATTTTAGCGACGATACGAATCTTATCAGAGTCTAGTTCGAAATACTAATTGCTTGTTTGTTAGCGCTTCAGAGACGATTGTTGTTTTAATGTAGTAATTACGAGACGTCTTTCAAAATAGATGGGTGGTTGTTAAAACATTTTATGTTACAAGTAATTTTAAAATGAGAAGCTAATGGCTTTCGTCTGTCATGAAAGCACAGCTCTGACGATTTTGCAGTTTGCTAAAGTAATATGAACAATGTTTAAAAGAATTTAGTAAAATGCTATTGAAACGATACTGAAAAATATCTCTAGTCTGCTGAATTTTGTAACCTACCATCAATTTCGTAAAACTACGTTCGCCTTCCGGAAGTTAACTACCTAATTACCTATTAACAAACTTGATGAAATTTCATTTTGCCGCTATATTATTTACACATACGTGTTAATACTAAAATATGAATGCCATTAGCGTCGTATTATAAAGGATTATGAGGATAATAAGTATGTTGTTTTAATTATCTTTATGATTTTCAATTGAACCGCTCTATTTTCTCAGTTTGTCTCTTACGCTTTTTTTCTATTGCCTGAACTTTAATAATCTACTTTAGTTTCTTCAAATTTTATACTAAATTATTTAAGTAGGCACCCATAGGTAATTTACTTTCTACATCAGCAAGCAATACAATTATTTCAGTAACATTTGATTGTTCATTGTCATGAAGTGACATTCATATTGAAATCCTCGAGACGCCTTTTCACGGAGCAATTGTTTCATTTTAGAAGGTTCACGGAACATGAGCCAGTTATTTACTGAAGTAGGAGCCCGATGAAAGTTCATTTGTTTTTGTTGAATAACGAAAGGGTACATTTTACAAGTTGGATTCAGAAGCTTGTTTTGCATAAATTATCTCTTTATAGTTTCTTTTTTTATTATGTTTCTGGATTTGTTATTTTCTTTTTTATTTGTTTTCTTTCATATTATAGAGTTACCTATTGGTTTTTCTCTTTAGTGAGTAGTCTGCCTATATCTCCTTAAAAAATATTTATTTTAAAGCTGACGCGATATTTTGAAAAAGTCAATCGTCAGTTAAGAAGTTATTTTTTTAAACTATTAGCCGCATAATATCCGTTTTTTAAATAATACAGTAATCAAAAATAAATTCCCATTTGATACAACCAACAAACTTTCCAGCAACGCTAATGTAAAGTAAATTATACCTAACGCAAGCGCAAGGATAAGAAAACACGAGTTTGTCATCATCAATCAAACTTACCGTTGTCGGAAGCGGCGACAGGTAATCCGGTCGCAAATACTGATTACTTGACGTGAGCATGTTGCTCCACAGTCCGATATCCTTTTCCAGCTTAAAAAAATATAATCAATCCACAACACAGAACAATATCACTTCACAAAATCCAAGGCTTGGTGTCAGCACATGATACACAAGTCACTACTCGCGGCGTGTGTACGGAGCGGAACGAGACGCGCGGTTGCCGCGACGAACGGCTCAGAACTGAGGTTCGCGGTGTGACGTGCCCCCCTCCTGACACCTTGTCACTAGTCGCCTCGCCATTTTTGCATTCTGTGTGCTCTGCGGGAGCTTTGGCGTCTTATCCCCACCGCTGTTTGACACCCCGTTTGTCAGCGGCTTCCTTCTCGCTCGCTCGCGAGAATTACTAAAAGCGCTTTCCGCGAACTCGACGTTTTGATGAAAGGATTATATAAAATATGCATCGCGCAGTCAAAGGAGTGGATGCGACGACTGAGATGCATAGGATGAGAAATTGAATAGCTGCGAAGCTGGTAAACGGCGGCTTAGTAATAATTTAGTTTTAGTGTCGTCTCAACGTGGGCGGACCTTTGTAGCTTAATGTGGGTCAGCAGGAGATTTTTCTGAACGATTTGTTGCGGCGTTTTGTTATTCGCTTTGTATTATGACTGTTTTATGGACTGTTTTTGTATTATTATTCGTCGTATTATATTATAAGCGTGAATTTATTTGTTATTTTAGAAAATTCATCGCATATGTCATCACTTTCTTTTTTAGAAATATCCTCATCATGTTAATTTTATAGCTCTGTTGAAGCAATATTCAAATTCTTAATACCATTGCATAATCTCAGGTAAAGCGTGAGTTTACATTTTAACCCCAAACTTGTATGGCTGGGGGACCACCCACTGGTTTTACGATTGTGAATACGCATTCTCATTGTTTAGTTTTTATAAACAAATGGCTTAGCCGACGTACGCATGGACGCTAAAATAACGCGACGGGATTTTATCGCGCACTGGATTTTCAACGCTCTGCTTAGCGCCGGGAGTTGAAAATCCAACATTGTTTTTCCACGCGTGAAGAGTTGAAAATCCAGTGCGCGATAAAATCCCGCCGCGATAGTTTTGCGTCCGTGCGGACGTCGGCTGTCATGACAATTTCCATGATCTTTTCAAATCTTCCATAGTTTTACTGCGGGTACTAAAATGATACTTTAGCTAGTTTCTGACAATAGCGTGTTAATACTACTGCTTACCTTTATGTTATGAGCAAAAGTTTTATGTTTTTAGCACTTCTTTGTGGGTTTTTTTTAGAAAAGAGGATTACTGTTGTAAATTTGATAATTTTAATAGGTACAAGTAAGCAAGAAGTTACTAGAACTTTTACATTTTATTGTTATATTCTTCGTAAGAATGTAAAATGGTTATAAGAGTTTCTACTTAATTTTTAGAAGGATCAAAATCCTAATAGGCACATAACTAACTAATAAATATCTAAGTGTCTAATACATGCATCATTCATTACCTTAAATTATACTTCTATAATTATTAAAATAACAATAGGTGTGTGGATTGTTTTAACTTTTATTAAATAAATAATATTATTAAGTAAAATTTAAATCGTCTAAAATATTTGTGTCTTTATTACTAACAATTTAAACATTTTCAACTTTAAGACTGTATTCCTGGTTTTTATCAGATTCCGATTAATTATTAAATTAAAAATAAAATCACGAAAAGTATGTATAAACTTTACACATCTTATTACTATTGTGTTTTGAATCTCACAACTTGATTTACACTACTCCGTGACGAGACTGGTCACATTATAACTACAAGTAAATCAGGCCTCTCCCGTCAGAAACACCATGTCATCACCGTATGTTTCACGTCATGGCAGCCATGACAGAATCAATTGTGCCGACAAACGACAGAGCCCCGACTGTGCCCGACCGTGACGAGATGGACCACATTATGTCGTGACTTGATGTGTCACGATTGAGCTACCTAATGGCTCTTATTAGATACACTAGAAATTATTGGGTCTTACTACCAGCTTATACAGTGGTTGCATCAAAACATAAGATTGCTAAAAGAGTAGGCGTAAAACTGGCAATGTCTGGTGCTTCTAGTTTTTTTGGTAAGTACTTACGTTCATAAAGCAAAATTTCACCATACAAAAATTAAATAGATGCAATCCCCTGTTATTGTCATTTGTTTTTGTTTTCGTGTGTTGGGCACTCGAAAACAAAATCAATCTTTGTACAGAAAATAATGGAATTTGTCTCGAAGGGTTAATCAATGTGATCTGGCGTTGGGCCCAATGGCATCAGGATATTTATCAATACAACGTATCACAGTCAATCAGGTTCTTCGGAGTTCTCGTATACCAGCTTTTTCAGTATGGTGGGAAATGATAAAAGAAAAGCAAATTTTTCATTTCCTAGCATCTTTACTGTAATCTGGTTAACCGTAGTACTATGAAGCTATGGAGTTAATTTCAAAGTCTAGACAGCAGGTGCATTACACTAAACTCGAAATTCGCTACAAGAGAGAAGGATTACCGAGAAACGCTTCAGAAAATTAGTGTAAGACCCGCTGTGTCTCTGTCTAAAAGCTATACTTGCACTTGCAGAGTTGCAGCCCAGAAACATCAAACCGCTTGCATTAAAACGTTAACATAACACTTTGAATGCATTACACAATCTGTACGTTAATCTCAGCTGGAGATTAGTTTTGGCATCGCTGCGTTTGAGCAGACTTGAGCCAGCCCGAGACTCGAGCCCAGCTAATCCCCAGGACTCGAGCCAGATAAGAACGATAACATAACTAGAATTTGCATACGTTTGTTTTAACGAGGTTTCTGAGGGTTTTGGTATGTAGAGCAGTTGAATTTGGAGTGTGGAAAAGTGGGGGTTTCTTTCTGTGCTTTGTTGACAGAAGTACCAGGGTATCAGGTTTGAAAGAGAATTCGATCACGAAAGTGAAAGGGTGCTGTTCAAAGCGTTGAAGCTTTAAACAACTGAAACCCTTCACTTTCAAAATACCTAAGCACTCATGCAGGTTTAATTGGACATAATTTTATCAATCATTGACGTTAGGAAATCTAAAAGCACTGACTGAAATAAGAGCAGGATCTCTTATATATAGAAATTTAAATTCACAAATATAGGAGACATTTGAATTTAATCCGAGACCAATGACTTTGTCCACCCCTTAACGACTAGCAGGCATGTTAATAGCATGGTGGTATGTGAGATTTTAATAGTTTTAAATTGAATTTATGGGGTACTTTCAATTTCGGCTTAGCACGAATGAGTTATTTTAACATTTATTTACTGTTGTGAAGGATTCTTCTATGGGTTTAGAAATACGATTACTTACCTATGTTATAGATAGAAGAAGGAAAGCAGGTAGTTCTACTTACCCTCATTTGTCTGAAATACAAGATTGGATATTCTTGTTTCTAAAGGTCACCAGTGTACTAATAGTCATCATTTCAAAAGCGTGGAAGTGTAATCTGACTAAGAACTGTGCCGTTAAATTGCAAAGCTTACTCAATTCTCCAACTTGTAACACCATAAATTGACAACTTGTCAACCAATAACCTGTCATAATATAAACACCAATGAACAATTGAAGTCCAATAAACAAACGAAAGCGCCGCTGACAGATTTCAAACTAACAAATATTATACACGTAGTATCTGATCGCCAAGCAAATACAGCGCTGTATATGTCGCCGCGTCCGACAAGCACTTAGTGGCCGAGTTGCTTGAAGCGCTGGAAGGTAGACTTATAAGGGTCGAGAGAAGACCGATTCAAAATGGAAATAGTTTTATTTGTGTAAAATGTTTAAGCTTAGCTTTGTGGGTAGCGCTGTGGTCTTGTGAACGTGCATAAACCGCTTTATTTTAGAGTTAGTCTTTGCGTTCGGGGTGATTAAATATTGACTATATCTGTTGCCTAGTTAGAAAAATTACGCCATCCGTAATTCTTTTAGAAGGTCTGAATATGCTTTTTCTGAAAGTGAACATTGAAAATTCAGCTTCTGAAATTTCATTTTTCGTGTTGAATTTCTGCCTTGGCTAAATAATGGACTCAAAGGCCGACATTGCTGGACATTTTTAACAGTAGGATGGAAAGTCATAGGAACAGGAAATAATATCCCAATAAAAGGATGATGAAAAATATAAACTGTACCTACAGTAAACAATGACATATTGTTTTCGCCAATTCTGTCCAATTCTGTCGTCTATTTCAGTAACAGATCTGAAAGCGACCGTGTGACTTCCGTCGACGCAAGTGCACGAACAAGATGTTTGGCTTTATACTCGTAGGTACTGTATGTTGTATTTATTTGTTGCAGTCACGTCTTGTATGTAATATAAATGTAGAGAGTAGAGAAAATGACATTATTTTTAAAAAATCTGCTGTGTTTTAGCGGTTTTTGTAAGTAAACTGTGGTTCACACGACGACATCTTATGGGACCACCAACCAGGAAACTCCTGAAAAAAATTGAGTACAGATGAAGCTTCAAATGATAAAATACAAGACAAGTAATAGAATTATAAGTGCTGACATACAACGTGTGTTCTTTGGAAAAAAGGAAGATATTGAAGAGGATTTTGAAGCTTTAGGTAAATAATCCAGTTTTTAAGATAAAACTAAAAGCTTTAGAGCAATATAAGCAGACATGTTAAGCAGATTAGCAATAAGATGGCGGTAACCGAAGGTTACATAAGGTTAATATTCCTATAAGCCTAGTAACTAATCCTCAGTCCCAGTGCGACGTCTGCCGATACAAAAAGATGTAGGTACAATATTTACATTGCTTTGGCTCGGCACGGATGATGGATGGGCGTGATTTATACCGGGCCATCAGCCGGCCTCTATTTATGCACTTATTGTGGAGGAAAGCGATCATAATTCATAATGGGACAGGCGCGAATTAGAGGTGACGGCGTTTTTGAGAAGTTTGACGTTGCTATGAAGTAAAGGTTCCTTCGAACAGGCGCGACTCGCGTGCAACACAAAGGCACCGCTCAACGCGCAATACGCGGTGCCTTTGTGTTGCGTGCGATTCGCGTCGCGTGTCGCGCCTGTTTGCAGGAGCCTTTAAGCTTTTGTCTTCTCTTTCTCTATTTATTAGTGTTTCCAATAGGTAAAGATTATTTTATTGTGTTCTCCAGACAGCGTACACATTTTAGATTTATTTCATCATCATCATCTGCCTAGCCTTTTCCCAACTATGTTGGGGTCGGCTTCCAGTCTAACCGGATGCAGCTGAATACCAGTATTTTACATGGAGCGACTGCCTATCTGACCTCCACAACCCAGTTACTGGGTAATACGATACCCCTTGGTAAGACTGGTTGTCAGACTTTCGGGCTTCTGACGACCCGTAACGACTGTCAAAGATACACGAATGACAGCCGGGACCAACGGCTTAACGTGCTTTCCGAGGCACGAAGGGGTCTTGATATGTAAAGATGGTCACCCATCCACGGACCAACCGCGGCAAGCGTAGCTTAACCTGACCGATCGACCCGTGCGGCTGTTATTTCTTTATACATTTTAGATTTATTTATGGATCTTATTAAAATCTATTTCAGCTCGAAGTTCTAGGGGTTTTGGCATTTCTATAATTAATTGCACTGCATGCACCTTATAGACGTTTACTTTATTGAATACTGTAGTAACTTCATCAAATATTAACGAAAATCGTATAAAACGTCATGCGTTCAGACAGATTCAATTGAGAATTACTCTGTGCTGTCTGTAATGAACTAGCTTTTAGTATATTGATTAGATTATTCTGACTACGGTAAAAGTTATTCTGCCGTCCTTTAACTAGAAAGCCATTAACCCTCAAATGGCCAGTTTTTACTTTTTAATATAAAGTGATAGAGTTCAAAATCATCTATCTTTCTGTCTAAGAAACATTTTTACAATATAAATATTTCCAGAGGTATGATTATTTTGCAGGTCCTTAAGTAACGTAATTTATGATGTTTCCATCACTTGAAAGCGTCTAACCCACACTTCTTCGCTTAATGTATGTACGTTAAAATACCTTAACTGCCCGATGTGATGATTATTTTCTGGTCTTCTACTTAACTATAAGTACGTTATCTGATTATTTTTGACTATAGAGACGCAAAAGGACTATAAATACTTCATAGTTAAGCATTTGAAGAACAGTTTCAGTGAAAGACTTAACTTTTTTGCAGTTACCCGCCCTTAACGCTATTTTAGTTAGGCCCACTTGCGTGAAAAACTTAACTAGAGTTAGTTGCTAACACGAGGTTAAATTGACAGTTTGTCATATAATATTGTCAATTTAACCTCGTGTTAGCAACTAACTCTGAGTTAAGTTTTTCACGCAAGTGTTAATTCTGTAAATTTCTCACAATACTTTGCTTGAAAATAATTCTTGCCTACTTGATGAGAACGGTGAAAAAATATAAAATTATGCTTAGCTACAAAGCAGCTAAGCCTCATTACTTAGCTAAAAGGCAGTTTGCCGACTCTCGCTCTGCTCACTCCGGAGGTAAATTACATTTCGTGCGCATCCTAAAGGGACTGAAAAAGAACGAAAATTAAATATAATTAAAGCATTATCACCGATAATATCCAAGCAAATGTTTTTCTGGCAAAATTTACCCATTGTTCGTGATGATAATGAATTTATCATCAAAATACCACTCACAAAAGAGTTATTAAGTAGGTACTTAATAAGTGTTTTAGTATAGACTAAATAAAACACTTATTACTCAAGCCAGAATTCTATAATGTATCTCAATCTCAATCTTGATCCGCAATCTTTGACAGCTGCTTGTGGTTCGCCCTCTCAAAGACTCAGATTGACAAACTCGGCCGTTGATTGGTTACAGAAACGGATCAGGATCAAGATAGGGATTGAGATATATTATAAAAAGCCGCCGTATGTGATCTAATTAGGTGCCCTTTTATACCTCATGAGTCATGACTATGTTTAATTTAGATACTGTTAAGTTCCATTACCACACACACCAAAACACATCAAAAGTGTCTAGGGATCAAGGTATTTTTTAAAACATTTTGTTGCTCTATTGAAATTAAATAAAAATGTCTATTTAGAATGATTTCATATGTGATCGACGAAGTACTCTCTGCTTTTGCATTAATAAAGACTTTACGCGATTTTTGCTTATGCTAGTTGTTTCAGCTTATTTAATCCTGACAATAAAATGTGATAAAAAGATAAAAATAAAAGTTTTCAAAGGTTTTTATTGCGTAAAATATACAATTAGTAGTATGTATTTCCGCCGTTAACGCGTATAACACAATCGCAGCGATTCGGCCATGCTCAATATGAGTTCATCCAAATAATGTTGCGGAATGGCCGCCCACGTTCGCTGTAACAGGTGAAACAGATTTTCTGGTACGGCACCCATGTTTGTCAGAGCTCTTCCTTGAGGCCAGTGGTCTCGAACGTCATAGAGCGAGATCGGTAGAGTTGCCAGCTAAAATCGGTATATTTGTACCCAAAATCGGTATTTGACAAAAAAATACAATATTCAATCAAATTCGTGTATTTATTGAAAAAAAAAACTTACAGACTAATTTACAGTGAGAGCTCATATCGGTAGAAATACCGAAAAATCGGTAGGTTCGAGACCACTGTTTGAAACATATCCCACGCGTGCTCATTGCTCAAGGGGATTCAAGTCTGGCGATGTCATGGCTATTAAGCAGTTGTGTCATTTAACAACTTTTAAAATAAGTATTAAAAAAAAAAAAACAAACATTATGAAGGTTAAATTTTAAATAATATAGGTACTTCACTAAAATGCCGCTAAGGTATGGTTATCGGCCTTTTGGTACCTACAGTATAATGATGCAATAACTAGGTATGTAATCTAGTTACTGCATCATAATTAACAAAATAAGCAAAATGATTTTTAAAAGTAATTAATAAGAGTTTCTGGACAGAAAGGATTCTTTAGGAGTAGCAGAAAGAAATATCAATTGATGTGTCCAACAATCATTAACCTAAGTATCATAGTTTTTAAGAAACAACGATTCCCGCGTCTTTTGCCATTTTCTCGGAAACAACTTTCTGGGCTTAACGGCCTTCTAGTTAAAGGACGGCAGTATTGTTATACGAACACAACAACTGGAAAAATGTGGGTGTACTATAGGTGCACCTCTGCCCAACCCTTCGGGGAATACAGGCGTGAAGTTATGTTATTATTTTATACGAAAAATTATCTCCCATATCGCTTCTACCTCATAGCTTGCACCAACCCAACAAGACTGGCGAAGCTCATTAGCCAGGAGATAATCAATCATAAAGAATTACCGGCTGCCGCCACGGCTGCCGATCGCCCGTCACTGCCGACACCAACGTCTGCCGCCCCTACTTACGTGAGTGGCGTGATGTAAGTTTGTGACGTCAGCGGGAAATTGGTGGTGAAGGGTGATGGAGATTTTCTTCAAATCAGTAAGATGACTGTTGAACTAACGATACTCAATAGACAATGCTGTAACATCAATCAATCATAGTCTACTGGTAGTCATTGTACTCGCCGGTCTCACAGGACGTCCAGTTGTCAGCTCTCTACATTCTGTCTGTCTCAACTTACCTCTACTATGTGAACCTTCAGTGTATATCACAAGTACAGTATCGATTATTTTGTCAAGTTCTTGGGTGTTTCTTTAGTAACATCTAGATCAGATCAGCCATTACATAACAGCCTTCCACACTTTCATACACAATTTTCATATACAGTTATGTTGTATGTGTTAAGTTGTTTCTTATCAACCTACGGGGCTATTGCGTAACACACTGTAGCAATCGGTTTGGACAGTTCAACAACATACATTATTAGCAATTTCCTTCAAAATCATTCAGACTGTGACTGGGTCCTGGTTCTTCTTTCCATCGTTACTTGACGGTCTTTCCATTAGCATTCTTTAGATATTATATACCTACGTCTAAGATATATTGATCGTGCTGATATAATATACAGCTATCTTCTAAAACATTTTTATCTGTTCACTTAACCCCAAATATATTAATAAGACAATCACAATCCATATTAACACGTCGGAACATGTAACGAGCAATTAGACCGGCCACACACGGCCGACACGCGATATTAAACGCGACCCCACTTTGTAATGAAAGAAACAATGGCGTTATATTTGCGCAGAAATTGTGGATCTTGCGACTAACGCGTGCGTCAAATTGCCGTGTTTGGATGTTGTTAGGTGTAGATAAAGACGATAGAAGAGTTTTTCTTTGTGATGGAATCTGACTTTACGAAATAATTAGACTGTTTTAGCGTCTTATTCCACTAGTCCCCTTCGACATACGCATTCGTTTCTAATTTTGTCATCATGTTAGGTTGGAGAGAGAACATAAAAATAATAAAGTTTTGAGGTGTATTATAGTTATATTAGATACTGTTAAAGCAATGATCAAGATCTATCTTGAACATTGGTTAAACAATAGCTTGAATCAGGAGATCCATCAAGTGTGGTAAGTTCTTACTTTAGCTTGGATTGTGAAGACAAATGTAATAGAAGAAAGAACGACATCTTACCAGTTCCAAATGGAAGCTCTTTATAGCTTCAATGCTCATGCTCAACCTATGTATAATTAAAACCGAATGCATACAACCCCGATCTCTTCAAAGTGAGAGTGAGCAGGCTTCTTCTGGGTAAGCTCGCTCCATCGTCGACTTTGTATCTGTCATCTCTGACCTAGACTAGAGTCAAGAGCAAACCTATCTCAAATAATAAAAAAAAACCAATCATATTAAACATAAAAATATAAAGCAATAGACTCTAATACACGTAATTCATTCCCAACAAGTGGGCAGAATGTTAGTCCACGATATTCCAACATCGGGAGATATGAGCGACTGAAATGAAAGCAGTATTCTGTAGCAAATTGCCATCTTTGTCATATTGTCTCATTTGCAGCACGATGTTATTATAACTTATTTGCTGTAAATAAATTGTTTCGAAGAAGGACACCGAAGGACTTACTTGCTATTTATCTTAGAATACAAAGCTTTATTTTTTCAAGCAAAAAAAATGACAAGCCTGGAATAATAAATGCTGATTTTTTAAATGAACGTCAATTTCTTTTAGCAACGAAATTACAAACCTTATTAACTCAAAAAAAATAATTATATTTAACAGAAGCTAAGATAAATACACTATGTTATTTAAGAATATTTAATAAAAAAAATATATTTAACATTTTTAATTGTTTTCTTATTGCGGAATTGAGTGCTCACGCCTTTCAACTTAATGAAATTAATTTACTACTTAGAACTTAGCCAACTAGAACACCCACAGGAAGAGAAAATGTGGCTATAGACATCGGGAACCAAACGGCTAGCAACATTGTTGCACAATAGATGACCGCCCAAACCGCATTACTTTCCGTTGAAAACAAATCAACCAACCACAATACTCACTCAAACGAGCATACCAAAGAAAAAGGAATGACGATCCAGAATTTAAACAGTAGCAACCGATAATACGGTATACAAAAACCTAACAACAATGAACTTAAAAGGGTATAATGCGTTATTACACTGTCAGTCATAACAAAGGAAGTCGACAGAAGAAAACATGGTGCGTTCAATGAAATAACGTAAATTAATACCTTTGCTTCATGACGTGACGTGAAATGACCCCTTTGGTTCGTTTCGCAGTGGTATACGCCCGGCGATGCCCGCGGGGTGCTTTTTCGGTGAGAGTAATTTTCATGTGTCTGTTTGACGTTTTGAAAGTTTTACGTGCATAATTATGTTCAAAATTTGGAGTGTTTTATTTAGGTTGGTAAAGTGAGTGTTAAAGGTAGCAAAGTTGTGGTTGTTAAATATCGTCAGATAAGAGACTATCTACGTGTATGATATGTATTTTCAGTCCTGAATGAAATAGATCTTTTGTAGTACAATGTGTTAAGTGCTTAAGTGGATAATACGTCTCATCCCTCATTATTCAGATTTATTTGCAGTTCTAGTTATAACCATGAAATAGGTATATACGAATAGGTTTTATAAAATGCCGCCATTATTTTTGACACGATAATTCACCTATTTCAACACACATACTGACACGTTTACACAAATAACGAGGTATAATCCATCAGAAGAATTGAATGCGCGTAATATGTTTTACGCAAACATAGAATTTCATGGCTCGGTGGGTACATGATTACAATGTTAATGATATGAGTCCTGTCCTGTCTTGTTGAGTCGTTAGTGCAGTGATGGGGAGTCATGGTACGCGAATTAAAATTATATTATACTGTAAGATAAGAAACATCTTTACCTAATGATTATGAAGAAAAATGGAAATCTAATAAACCATTGAAAAATCCCATAGTTAGCATTGTATGGGGTTGTGAAGGTATACAAGAGGAGCAGAGGTGCAATTATGCAGAAAACACAATCTAATCAAAAGTAAGAAAAGCATATCGTTATCATTAGGTATACATAATGCTTTCATAACCAGAGCTACAAGCGCTGATATTAAAGAAGCACTTAACGAGGCAAAAACAATAGAGCCTTTTACAAATATGCAAATCTACCATAGCAGTCCTTATATTTTTCTTACGAAGCGCCCTTAGACGTCTTTACTAGGCCCAATTTCCCTAACAGCTTACCCAATATGACAGATGTCAGAAACACACTAACCTCCAATTCCAAGAAAACGTTTATCAATTTAAACCGAATTAAAATTCACAATTCACACCGTCTCATAAATAAAACATGAATTAAATCACTCAATTACCGACGTCATGGCAGGCTTCCTCGAGTAGTAAACGACATAGATGGATGGGATCCCTTCAACGCGTCAATTGTCAAAGGAAATGATCCAGTTTTTTTGCTTTCAAAACAGTACCGTCCCTTATCACCATCCTTAAACTTTACCTTTCTTAGAATAGAGGTTATTTTTGCTTGATGGTTTTAATGTTTTCTTCAACTAATTTGTATAAGAATAGCACAGTGTGATTCATGAAAGCTCACCGGAGCGTGAAGTTATTAAGTGCTATTGTGTTAAACTGAATTTAGCGACGAGCGTGTGATTGATCGGGTTAACGATGACAGAACAATGATTATATGCATTTGTGAATTTTGATAATGGTTTTTGTATGCTTATGTTAATTCAGAGGTATGATCGCAGTTACAATTACTGATAGAGCGTGTTTGACATCAGGTTTGACGAGATTTGGATTCAAATATCTAATCTTTCTATAACGTGACAAAAGCCCTTCACCAATTTATTCGATTCACAGCTTTTCTTTCGATATATTTTTGAACACGACCCCAGGCTGTTCTTAGATAGCTCTATGGAGTATTTTGTCAAGACTTATCAAGAATTTTCGTGTTTTTTTTTTTTAAATTGTTATTAAAGGTATTTCTATTATGTCATTACTTATATTTTGTTCTTTATTTAGAAGGCAAGCATGTTAGGACAAATGTTTTAACAATCGGGAAACTTGGAGAGACGCAAAAAGATGCAAAAAAAGTCATTTAACTAACACTTCCAAACAGCCCACCCCAACATATAACATATCTCAACATCTTAGCGGTTCTACGGGCTCGTAACAAAGAATTAAACCGTAAAACAAACACACATTATACTTGCTCCTCTACACTCGTGCTTACGTATGATAGCGCTAATCCTCCACGTCTGATCGTAGGCACGGATAGGAGTTGGTACATAGGAATAAGTCATAAGTGTAATGAAGGTGTTTGTTGAAGAACTTTCTGGAGACAAAGAGTTTTAAAAGATGAAAATAGTTATGGACTTTGGAAATAAAACAAATGAATGATTGAATAAATGATTTATTTATTTACCAGAATATAGGTACATGACATAGCATTAGGTAATAACGCATGGTTGCACTATATACGTTTTTTCATACATAATAGATTTAAATTACTTAAATAACATTACTCTCATTAAAATTATTACAGACAAGAAAATTTAATTAAAGGGTTTGGAAGCTAAATAGAGAAAAACCAAATAGTACTGCAGATGTTTAACAGGAACGAGGCGGGATTGTCATAAGAAAAATAATTGAGTAGAAATACATACGTACATAAACTCACGCCTTCTTCCCATGGGGGTAGGCAGAAACTACAGAACGCCACCTGCTACGAT
Source organism: Fissipunctia ypsillon (assembly GCA_947568875.1). Lineage (NCBI taxonomy): Eukaryota > Metazoa > Arthropoda > Insecta > Lepidoptera > Noctuidae > Fissipunctia > Fissipunctia ypsillon. The sequence continues at coordinate 23,751,819 of OX387649.1, forward strand.
CCTTAAATACTCTTTTTGTCTCGTTTATGTTCATACATCTGGTCATACACGCACGCCGGTTGCAAGTACTACGCACCGGACCTTTCTGAAGAACATCACCAATAAGATCACTATATGTCTTCCTAGGGCGTCACCTCCCGGCGTTTCCACTAACATCAGCCGACAAGTAGAAATGTGGATGACTTATAATAGAAAAATACCAATAAAACGAAGGATGAATAGTGTGAAAGATGATACGGCTAGAAAAAAAGAGAACACTAAGACGAGGGCTGCTAGAGATCACCATGTCGTTTATCAAACACTGCAGTTTGTATGAATTGTTCTGTTGGAGAGTAATTCTAGTTTAGGTATAATTACGCAGCATCATGCTGAGTGGAAATCTTCTTGTCACAGTCATGACGTGCAGCTGACGACCATTTTTCTGGTTTGTGTTCATGATTATAATGTAGGTCTATTTTGTTTATTTTTTCTGATTATTCTTATCTTTTTGTATGCACATGTTTCTGTGACAAATAAAACTATTTTTCTTTCTTTAAAACTGTCTGATTGCTACCAGTTCCTTCTTTTCTATTTTGTACCTATGTTTTAACGTTCGTATGTACGTTCACTTTAATGGCTAAAATTAACTGCTCACCTAAGGTAGTAAATTTTTAAAAGCCATCAGGTGACCAATGAAAACGGCACGTTTTATTGGTGGTATCATTGCGACTGCTATCAAAATGAGACGTGACTGCTTGGCTGGTCAGGTGTCAGTTTACTAGGTAGAACCTGTGGGAATAAGGATTAGATCTGATGGGAGGTGATAATTATTTTAGTGACAAAAAGTTGTCGTACATTCGCAAAAATATAAAACAGGTTGTAGTGTGATGATAAAAATAAAATTTTATAATAGAACTAAAACCTGACTATGACAAAAACGCCAACAAAAAAAAAAAAAAAAAATTTTTAACTTTTCTGTCTGTGGTGCCTTGTTTACGCCTTTTTACTATGACAAAAACGTCAACTAAAAAGGCGTAAACAAGGCACCACAGACAGAAAAATTAAAAATTTGGAGACACACGTCATTCAATTTATACATACATGATACATTTTTATTTTTTTTATTTATTTATTTCAAAAGTGTGGTACAGTCTGTAACATAATAAATATAGTTTAACAATTTTCGGATAAAATCGTAATTAGTAACAAATAACAGAATTGAATCTGGCGTCCTAGCTAGGTTACAAGGTAACCTGTAAGTATTAAGGTTCGCCAGCCCAGCTTCCCACAGAAGGAGTACAACATTTTAATAGACTGTCTAAGACTAAAAGCTACAAACTAACTTGTTAACTTAACTATATACATATACCTACATAATTAATATATAATTACTTGTCCTGACTGATTCATCAACGCAGAGCCTAAACCGCTGAGACTACAAGCTAGAAATTTCGCACACGGCTTACTTTTATAGCACTAAGAACGGGTTTTTGGAAATTCATCCTTTAAAGGAGTGAAAAGGGGGGATTTTGTTTGTATGAAAAATCTTATTCCTTGAGTTAAAACACTTAAAAGTTGGCATGAATACTTATCTTAGTAAACTATCAAGTATCATAATTTTTGTTTTTCTAAACTACATCCTAAAGGGGGATTGCGGGGTGTCAAAGTTTGTATGGAAGAATTTTAAAGCGCGGTCTGATTAACTCGCAACTTAGTATTTATAATTAAGATCGAAAATAAAGTATAAAATATATCAGGGTTTTTTGAAAATCTACCTCTATCAACAGACCTCCTCTCAACAGAGGGGTACTTAGTCGATTTTAAAATTTAGGGGAAAGTACAAATCCACCCTGACGAAGTCGCGGGGGAAATGCTAGTTAAGACGCAGATCTATGATTTTAGTGACTTTTAAACCTGTTATTAAGCCTTTAAATAATGCAAGTAAGTTCTGCAAAAAATGTACATAATTATGGTAAATTAAACGCGTACACGTCAATTTTATTCTATACTAGCTGTTGCCCGCAACTTCGTTCGCGTGGATGTCGTAAGATACACAATATACTAAAATAAGAGCCGCAATTAAAAAAAACTCCCTCGTCCCCCGACCCGTCGCCACAGATTACCAGATAAATCACTCCATGTACTTACGCGCGCTAACTACCTACCGGCAGCCGGGCCGTACGCAGCCCATTTCTCTGTGGGTTGCCGACAGCCGCGAGGCGCGTACTTACGTACGCATATATAGTTTCAAATTTTTATGATATGGCTGGATCTGGTGTATTATGTGTAGTTGATGGATGTAGATCCAGCAAGAGAACAGATAAAAACTTATCTTTTTTCAGTTTACCTGCTGATATAGTTTTACAATCGTTTTTCAAATAGGTAAATTGTTTAAACTTGCATGTTTCGTGTTTTGTATTTTATTGGTGGGTATGTAATTACTTCTACTATGCGTCTGAGATAAGAATAGAAATGTTAATGCCCTGCATTTGTCAACTGTCATTTGAAAATTACGTTTAGCGAAAAATATCTACTCCGTGCAAATTAATTTTCAATACCGTTTTACCGTTTTTTATTATCGTTATTATCTTGCTAATGTTATGTTCATATGATTATTGTTTATTTAAAAGCATGCATGACGCCACAATAAATGCAGCATAACTCTGCATGTCAAAACTTTTTGGTTCTTTATAATCAACCTTTTTTCCGTTTGTATTTGAGCCTAGTCGATTTTTATCTTTTTATTTCGTGATTCGAATTTCAAACTGTCATTAGATGGGAACGCTTGATTGACAATTTGCTGTCGTTTGTGATTTTATTGAAGAAAAACGAATTTTTACGTCCCAAAAATTACAATTAGTGGAAAATATTTATCGTAAAAGTGTTCGCACACTATATCCCTGCCGAATACCATAGGGCAAAGCAATTTTAAGTATGGTATATTAAGTACGAGTCTAACCATTCATCTTTATTTTTCCTGGTACGTATCTTTTAACAGTTTTCCTCAATCGGAAGTTCAGTCTGATCACGCTGGTCTAACCCTAATTCATTTTGTCTTAGGATTGAACAGTTTTGAACAGGCCGCCTTTCGGCCTCCAGGTTTTGGCCTAAAATAACGCTGGACGTCCTTGGCCAACGTCGAGAGTTGGACCGCATTTTGACCGCTGAAGGTCTCGCAACCAACGCCAGTTCCTGAACAAAGAACTACGACTCCCTACAGTCTACGTCACCTCGCCGGACGCAATTACTTATGCCACGGTTTTTTTTATGATATTTTACGTTCTAATTTAATAGTGTAGATAGTAACCCTCTGCAGATTTTTTAATTCATTAACTACTTAATTTTTATTTTCAAATATGTAAAATGCGAGATACCTTGGTTCTCAGATTTTTTTTTCATAACGATATGTTTTGGTAGCGTTACTTATTAGAGATTGCCATCGACTAGTTAGTACGTTTTATTTCTCGTTCGTTATTCGCGTACCTATCGGACCAAAGTTCTCTATTTTATTCCCTTCACACAAGTCAACCTGCATTTTTTATACCATAATGTTCATCTTTTTTACCTTTTAATGTTTATTTTCTATTTTTATTTTAAAAACAAAATTAAACGTGTCGTAGCAGAAAAGTGAATTTTCCGTCTTTTTATTTTTTTTTCGCTACAAAATGGCGCCCGAACAGGGACGCGAATGCGCCAGCGCAGGTTTGTTCATAGTTTAGCAGCATAGTAGTAACCTATAACGCTAATTGTGTAAATGAACGAACAAATCAATTTATCGTGTTTTCAGTTTCCTCCATTTCGTATTTCTTTTTTATTCGTGGCCATGAGGAGTGGTTACGTCACTGATTATTAAATAGTTAGGTACTACACGTTGCATACGATATGTGCCTTACCTGTCTTACAACTGCAGCATAAAAATATTCCTCGGTTTTTCATAAGTATTTTTAACAATTAAACATGCTAAAATATTAAAAAGCAATTCATTTTATTTTATATTATTACATAAAGTGTACTACAAATACCTACTGACATCTTTATCGAAACAGGCAGCCATGGCAATCCACAATAACCACGCAGCGCGCAGCTACAAAGCACAACTCACTTTACGCTTGAAAGGTTAGGTACATTTTCGTTCGCAGCGTCTAGCGACTCGAAGGTGTTGGCATATAGTAGGTATTGAAAATTTTGTATGGAGTGATTTATCTGGTAATCTATTACTTCGTATTCGCATAAATAAATTCAAGAAGAAAACATAAAAACGATTTTAGTTTCAAACTTACTTAAGATATTTTCATGACATTTTTGTATGAACAGACTATTTTATTATATAAAATTATATCTGTATTTTTTTTTTAATATTCATATTTTCGTTACCTACTAAAAATAAATATTCCCTATGAGCCGAACGGGACGGCCATGCGGCGAAATGGCACCGCTCAGTCGCTCAAGGTCATCAAGGTCACCAGCACTTACCGTCACCTTAACAGATTACCTTTAATTGGATACTAAACGCGATATATTAAGGGGAAGCGCTAAGGTAGCCTGCAAAATTTAAATTTTCTTACGATTTTTGCAATTTGCAGCTCAGTGTCTGGGTGTATTTTGATTAAAGTATGATTTGCGACCGTAACAAATATGTATTTACAGAATTATAATCATTACAATCAGTAATAAAACTCATTAAGTTAGTAAAATACTGAAAGGTCAAGATTTAATGAAATAGTCATTCAATAGGATTACTTGGTCTTAGAGAGTTGTATTCACGACTTTAATGATTATAATTCCGTAAATAAATATTTGGTACGGTCGCGAATCATATTTTAATCAACACACAACCTAATTCCTGCAAATTGTAACAGCGTAACAAAATTTGAATTTCGCGGGCTACCCTGGCGCTTTCGCGTTAACCTTAACATTTTTTTTTCGGTAAGACTGCATTCGCTATAAGCCTCGTTTGTCAAAATGCGACGTGTAGTTTAGTAATTATGAGGGAAAAGACGAATAAAAATACATAAAAAGTTTATTGAAATCATAACCCTCTGGCTTTGCAGTGGTCGGGTAAAAATAAAACTGCATAATAAACATATTACCCACAATTTTGTCGTTTTCTGCAATCATTGTGTAATCTGAGAAGTGTACCCATTATGTTATGGGAAACACGAGATTGACCTTGCAATGATGCACACTTCTTTTTTTAAATTAATGAACCTCTATAAACTTTTTGCGCATTTTTCACAGTTGGTCGCTAAGCTAGGATACCCCGAACAAACGGGTTATGTTAGGTTGGAACTGTGACCAATCACGCTGCGAGCCGAGCGAGCGGAGCGAGCGGTGCCGCGACAGCGGCCGACGAGCAACTGCATCCAAGTTGGTCACAGTTACTTAGCTATTTAGTATTTTAAGGACCTCAAAATTTTAATTTCATTTGAGGTTCACAAAAAGATCATTCTATTAGAGTGTTCAATAATATTTTTACGAGCGCAAAATGGAAGTAATTAGAGGGTCGATTATACACATGCCTTACGTTATGTATTCTAGGTACAATGAGTCATTATCTTATGTCTTCTAGGTACTAATAGAATGCAGTTTATTCAACAAGCAAAAATGTTAAATTCAGTTTAAAACCTACAACAATATTTCCAAAATTTTCTTCCATCCCAAACAAGACAATATTCCGGCTTGTCACTTGAAACACAACAAACCCACCATTGCCAGGGAAAACGAGAAAAACTTCACATTCAACAGCTATTTCTTATTGATTCTTGCAACCGTTGAATATGCAAAACAGCTGGTTTTTCCTCACATAATAAGCGAATGATTTAATGCAGTTTATATGAAGTGAACTGAATGCCGTGGAACCGCACATGTTGTAAGAGTTATTTTCACGGAGCGACCTTCAACTGTTTGTTAGTCTGCTTGGAAAGATACACTTTTTTAATGTTTTGCATAATCCTGACTGACAAGCTTCCAATTGATGGGAGCTGGATAAAATATTGTTATTATTTTTACTTACTTATTACCTAAGCCTTTGGGAAATACAGGCGTGATGTTTTGTGCTATTTTTACTTCAGCATTTTTTAATAGGTAATGGATATAGGTACCAAGACAAAGTACTGAGAATACTAGATAAAATCTCTGTGCAGATGATGAACAGCACGAAGTTCATATTTTATGCACAAACCTGATTAATAATCTGCATTAGAGAGATAATTATTACACTATTATATACCTAGGAATATATAAAGTATCATATCTTTTAGCAGAATACCACGCCTTATTTCCCCGAAGGGTTGGGCAGAGGTGTACCTATAGTACACCCATATTTCGCCAGTTATGTTTAAGACCCATTTAAATTCCGATTCCGGGCTGCTACTGAGAAATTCCAGATAGGAAACCCAGTAACGCTTTGCCCAAACCCAGGACCTCATGCTCAACAATAGCGTTTGCGACCACTAGACCAACGAGGCAGTCATATACTTTATCCTACCTACATGAAATATTATATAGGTTACCAAAACTCACAAATGTGTCATGTCTATATTACGTTCTCAAATATCTGAGACTCGACTGAAACTTAAAGCAGTTAATTCAATTAAACCATGTACAGTCTATTTTGAATTGTCAAAAGAGTCTTCAGTCAGAAATATGAAGCTAATCCTACCCTGAATGGAATTCTATTGAAAAGAACAAGCAAGAAACTCCATAAACACTCTTATAAATTATATTGTTACAAAATATTAGTTACATCAGTAAAGTTGAATTTATAATTAAATGTGAGAACGATATAAAAAGAAAATAGAGGTTAGGTTGTATCCTAGATATGTATAACCCAGGAAAATCATGAAAGTATATAAAGATGTTTGATGATGATCCATGGAGAGTCCACCTATTCTTAGTAATACACGTGCCTACAATTAAATATCCTCAACATAATGCTCTATGGTATAAAACTTAATTATTTGTCCTCCATCCTCTAAAGCCTTCATCCCGGGAGGATAGGGGCGGTTTTCGGGGATCGGGAAGCAATTTCCGAGCCCCGGGCGATTGTTACAAAATCACTGATGTAACGACTAGGAGGATCGTCTGCCACTTTGATCGTAGGTAATGCGATTTCGGGATATTGCATTGACTTGTATGTAGGTAGGTACATGTAGTAGGTGTGTAGGTGTACAAGTCTGTGTCGTCTTGTCTGGTTTGGTGGAGAATCTGTTGCCATCAGTGAACGTCTGAGTCTTAATTAAGATAGGCAGGTTTATATTTGAGCGTAGTAGTAAAATTAGCCTGTATGTACTTATTCTATAGCAAGGATGCCTAAAGGTGGCGGTTCGTGCGGCGACAGAGACCGGAAACCGAAACCATTACTGGTCATTAGGTTTTGTATGGGCGCCCGTTCGCAAGCGAGACCGAGGCAGGAGACGGAGACGCGGGACAGAAGACCGCGAGACGGTCTCCGCCCCGGACCAGTAGTGTCATGCGTCTCGCTCGAAAAGCCGAAAATACGTCATAAACATTTGTTATCAAACAATAAATGTTCACCAATAGTGAAAACGATGCTTCTTGGCCTCTAGTTATATATATAAGAAATTCGTTGATAGGCAATCGTTATTTACTTTATATAATAATAATATATAGGTACATAATCATCGTCTTCTGCTTCCTCCAATAGTAACTTGATAACTTGGCCTTCCATTACAATGTAGATTAATAACTTTGATCAATACAACTGACTCCAACGACTGAATCGACAATACTGTTACTGGTAAGTCTTTAGTTGTTGCTCTCGCTCTCGGCCCACAGGTAAACCAGCGGAGACCGGGACATGTGTCTCGGTCTTCTGTCTCTGTCTTGTGTCTCGGTCTCCGGTCTCTGTCGTCACCTTTAGAAAGAAGTTACCAGTAACAGTATTTGTCAATTTAGCCGTTGGAGTCAGTTGTAGGTATTGTTGAAAGTTATTGATTTACATTGTAATGGAAGGCCAAATTATCAAGTTAATATTGGAGGAAACAAAGATTGCCTATCATCGAATTATATATAACTAGAGGCTAAGAAGGATTTAAAAAAAAAAAATTTATTTACTTAATCCATTATGACACAGTTTTATGTTCGCATAGCACCTGTCAAACTGCAAAGCAATGGGGAAGGCGACTGTCAAAATGGCGCTGTCGTAGCTAGTACCCAACACAAGCCAATAATATATACAAGGCGTGAGGTGGATGACGCGTTGTTGTATTGCTAAATACTCCGAAATTGGAGTCCACCATTTCCCGAGAGACCCTTTTTTTTTTTTTTTTTTTTGTGGATGGGAAATCATCAAATGACTTCTCCCGCTCTGGGCGGAGCGAGAGGGCGTGTCAGACTTTTACTGACTAAAACCCACCCGTGTTCCTTCTGTTGCCTGTGCCGGGGCCACGGTAACTCTTTCGAACATCCCGCAACCCTAGCTGGCATCGGCCCTAGCGGACCCCGTCAATAGTGCTGACATCTCTTTGAGGCGCGCGTGGAACACGACGCGCCGTCGACTCGGGCCTGGTCCTTACCGGACGGCGAGCTACCCATTGCTCGCCGTCCGCAAGCCCGCGCCTACGGTGGCCGGGAATCGGCTGCCAATTCCCGACGCCCAGGGCGTCTCCTGCGGCGACTAGGGGCGTGAGGGTGCAAAGCTTGCCTCTCCCTCACGCGTCCCGCCTCCTCCTTCACGAGCATTACTGCTTCGCAGAAGGAGGTAATGGCTTCCCATGCACTCTCGCTCCGTACCATGGCCTGGACCAGGGCCGGACGCGAGAGATCGCCGCCGCCGATCGCTTCCGCGAGGACACGGCGGTGCTCCGCCCAAGCCGGGCAGACCTCCACCGTATGCTCCACCGTGTCCTCCGGGCGATCCACACAGTGGTGACACCCGGGCGTTTCCTCCCGCCTTATCCGGAACAGGTACCTCCCGAAGCACCCGTGTCCGGTGAGGACCTGCGTCAGGCGGAAGGTGAGGACGCCGTGGCGCCTCTCCAGCCACTCCTCAAAGAGGGGACTTATCGCCGCAATTGTGGCGTGCCCAGCGTTGGGTTGCGACAATCGCACTCTCCATGCCGCCATGAGATCCTGCCGGAGCTCTGTCCGCCGTGCCACGATTTCTCGCGGCAACAGAGTTACGCCCCGGCGTCCTGCCTCCTCGCGCCACTCCCACATGTGCGCGAGGACTTTTGCCTCCAGATCCCATGGCGGTAATCCGGCAAGGAGGTTCGCCGCCTCCCCGGAGACCGTGCGGTATCCCCGGGCTAACCGGATGGCCATGACCCTCTGGGACGCGTTCAATCGACGTACCGGTCGTCGCCTCACGGAACGCGCCCACACCGGAGCTCCGTAAAGGGCCATGGACCGCACGACCCCCGCGTAGAGCCTCCGGCAGGAGGCGTTTGGACCCCCCAGATTGGGCAGGAGCCGCCCCAAGGCAGCCCCGGCCCGCTCCAGTCTGGGAGCCAAACGTCGGAAATGCTCCACGAAATTCCACCGGCTGTCGAGGACGAGTCCCAGGTACTTCATCGTCGACTCGACACCGATGAGAACCCCTCCTACCGTTATTTGGGAACCCGATGGTGGCGCGTTCCGAGGACCATGAAAACACATGGCCTCGGACTTGTGCAAGGCCACCTCGAGTCCCGATTGCCGGATCCTCTCTACGATTGTCGCAACCCCGCGTGCCGCTAATTCGGCCGCCGCCTGGTGCGACCTCCCCTGCGCCAGGACCAGCGTGTCGTCAGCGTAGCAAACTACGCTGACGCCACCAGGGAGGTCGGCGCGCAGCACCCAGTCGTACCCGATGTCCCACAGATGCGGTCCCAGAACCGATCCCTGCGGGACACCGCACGACATCTCTCGCCGGTTCCACTCTCCCCGGTGACCGGGGTAGATGACGGCCCTGTCCGTCAGATAGGCCTCGACCACGCGACAGAGGTAGGTCGGCACTCGGTGATACCGGAGTGCCTCCCTGATGCAACTCCAGGGCAGGGTGTTGAAGGCATTGGCGATGTCTAGAGACACCGCCAAGACGACCCCACCCCGGGCCACAGCATCCCCCGTCGTGAGGGCTCGTACGCGCATGATGGCGTCCACCGTAGAGCGCCCCTTGCGGAAACCAAACTGGCTCTCCGCCAAATCCGGCCCCACCCTCACCAGCCGCCCGACAAGGCGGTCTGCAATGACTCTTTCAAAGAGCTTGCCCACCTCGTCGAGCAGCACGATGGGCCGGTAAGCGGACGGCGAGTCCGCAGGGCGCCCCGGTTTCTTAATGAGGACCAGTTTCCCTGTCCTCCATTGAAGCGGGAACTGGCCCCTCTCCAAGCATGCGCTTAGGAGCCCCCTTAGTCGAGGCCCGAGAGCCTCCAAGGCCAGGACCCAGGCTTTTCCAGGTAAGCCGTCGGGTCCTGGGGCGGTATTCTTGGCATTCAGCCTGCGCACCGCCACTCTCAGCTCTACCTCGGTCACCTCCGGAGCATCGTCGTCATCGTCGGCTGCGTGGTCCGCATCCGACACCGCAGGAGGCGGAGCCATGGGCGGGGGAGTATGTTCCCCTCGCGAAGGGAACAGAGCGCTCACCACGTCCTCCACGAGCTGGGGCCGGAGACTGCGTCAGCGGGGGAGCCCATGGGCGGAGCTTGTTCCGCACCATTTTATAGGGGCGTCCCCACGGGTCCCTGTTCAGAGTCTCCAGCGACTCCTCACGGGCCAGTCCCTTGGCCCGCAGGATCTCCGCTCGGAGGGCGGTCTTCACCGCTCTGTACCCCTCGTACAGCTCCGCCTGAATGGCTTCCGTATCCGGAGGGCGGATACGGAGCCTGCGGTGCCTGGTGTACCGGCGTCGCGCAGCAACGCACGTGTCGCGCAGAGACGTCAACTCCGGCGACCACCAGCACACCTGGCGCCGGGCGCGTCCGGGCCGGACCCGGGGCATTGCCACGTCGCATACTTCGGACATGGCCTCCCGGAACCACCCCGCCTCGTCATTGATGTCAGCAGGCCTGTCCAGTGGTGACACCCAGGCCTGCACGATCGAGGCTTCCAGGAGGAGCTCCCGGTCCAGCTGCTTCAACGCCCACCGCGGACCACTCGGGGCCTGTCGGACCGGCGCGCTCGAGGTCTGGGCGGAGACGTCAAACCGGATGTACCGGTGATCGGAGTAGGTCTCCACCCCCTCCATGACGCGCCAGTCGAGGACACGTGGCGACAGAGCGGGGCTGGCGAACGAAATGTCCACCACTGACTCACCCCGCATCCGCACACACGTGGGGACAGAACCCCGGTTTAGGACGACCAGGCCCGTCTCCAGAGCCCAGTCCTCCACCATCCTGCCCCGTGTGTCCGTATGCCGGGAACCCCAAGCCACATTCTTGGCATTGAAGTCCCCGAGGACGAGTACAGGGAGGGAACGGAATCCGACGACGACGACTCTCAACTCCACAAGGGAGTTGTGGAACTCGGCGAGAGTTCGGTTCGGGGAGAAGTATACCCCTACCACGACAATCTCCCCGAACCGTGCTGCCACGCAACCCCGTCCCCTATTGACAGCCTCGAGGGACAGGGTACCGGCGGCGGCCGACGAAATTAGGGTCACTGAGCCGCTCAGGTCCTCCACCCAGTCATCCCTGGGCGGGACAAAGTACGGCTCAGCGACCACGGCGATGTTAATCGACCACTGCGCCATGCTCTGGAGCAACAGATCCTGAGCGGAGGCGCAGTGGTTGATGTTCGCCTGGAGGAGGCGTAATGGGGCCATTATTGGCACTCCATATCAGCCCCCTCCCGAACCCCCTGTGAGGGCCCTGCCGCGGTGGTTGCGGCGACGGCGACAGTGGAGGCGGCAGCGGCGGAGGCGGCAGCGGTGACGGCGGCAGTGGTGGCGGCTTCGGCGGTGACGCTGGTGGCAGAGGGCTTGCTGCCCCTGGGTTTGGCGGGTGGAGCGCAGGCCTTGCTCCCAGCCCGGTGATTGGCCGGCTTGCCAGCTGCCGCACACGCGAAGCAGTGCGGCGCAGCTTTACACGAGCCGGCCTTGTGACCGGGCTGACCACAGCAGAAGCAATGGCCGCTACGGTCCACCTCCGAGGTGCATTTAGCTCCCACGTGGTTGCCCACGTGACAGCGGAAGCACCTCAGAGGTCTGGGTTCCAGCAGTTTCACCTGCGTGGAAACCCAGCCCACCTTGAGCCTTTGGCCCTCCCCAGTTATTTTTCGGGCCACCGCCACGGGGCAGCTCACTGTAACAGTTCGCATCCCCGTGAAGTCAGGACGGATGGTGCCTACCCTAACCTGCTCGGCTGAGCACCCTCCAGTCCTAACAACGGCGGCCACCACCTCTCCCTCCGTCGCTGAGTCGTCCAAACCCAGTATGCGCATGTTCGCGCACTTGGTGGGTCTGGACACTCGGGCCTCGTCCGCATTTAGGGACGCCCTAAGCCTCTCGGCCAGAGCGTCAGCGGTCGGGCCGCTGGCCGCACCGGGAACCTCCAGCATCCGGGCCCCAGTCGCAGTGACCCTTATCCGGATGCCATCGGCAACGCCGAGCTCCTCGAGGTTCACCGCCTCCCTCGCCTTGGCAAGCACGTCGCGGTAGGACACGCCCTTCTTCTCCGCTTCCGGCTGTAGTGTGATCACTACAGCTGCGGACCTCGGGGCACGGAGCCTAGCCGCGACGATTCGCTCCTTGCGCCGCTGCCGCCTCTCCTTCTTTTTGGCCGCCCTTGCTGCCTTACCTGCCTTCCTCTTCTCCCCGGCTACTTGCCATTCGGCGTCAGCCGGAGGAGATTTAGGAGGCGGGGGCGGCCGTTTCGCCGCCGGGGCTGGAGCCCTCGCGGGTTCCTGCACGGCCCCGCCTTTCGCCTGCCCCGTTGATGCAGGCTTGACCGTGGCAGCCGCGGCGGCGGCATACGATGCCGCCTTCCGCTGGCCCGAGGCCGGCTGGCTCGCCGCTAGCGGGGGCCGCAGGACTATGGCCTCCAGGGCGGAAAACCGGCCTCGGAAGGCAGCCAGTTCTTGCCGGACCAGGGCCAGAACCCGGTCCTCAGCAGGCACGGGCCCGACCTGCCCATGCCGCGCCTCCCCCTGTGGCACCTCCCGGGGGCCAGCTCCTCGGAGCCTGGCCAGGTCCGCTCGGAGCTCCTCATTCTCCTTTCGGAGAAGCTCCATGGCGGCTGTCAAGCGAGCGACCTCCGCCCGCATCTCTTTCATTCCGTCCGACGGGGGCCTGAAGTGACTGGCCTCCGCTGCCGCCATAATGGAGGCCCTGGCTGCCGATATGGCCTTGTCTTTAGAGGACTGAGTCCTCTTCAAGGCCACACTCTTGATCGCGGCTGCCACGACCTCTGCGAACCTGACCGTTTGCTCCGAATTGGAGCCGCCAGCGGCGTCCGGCTCACCACCTGACGACTCCGACCCGGCCGAGACTGGCCCTAACTGCGACTCTGGCTCGGCCGGGCCGGCTTGGCTCGGCTTGCTGGCCTCCTTCGTGGCGAGCCCTCTGCCCACACCACTTTCATGGGCCCCACCCCGCCGGCTGATCTTTTTACGGGCCGAGCTCACCCATCCGTCCGAGGAAGACTCCTGGCCATCCCCCGGTTTGGGGCGCTTTTTCAAGAACTCTAGGTTCCTCTTAGCCGCCCCAACCACTTCGCGCTCTTGGCTCTTATATGAGCCCTTCGCGCCAGATACGGCGTCGGACTCCGACCCCGCATCACTTCCCTCCTCTTCTCTACGGTTTTTGTTTTTAGTTATTGGATCCATGTTTGTTCCCACGAGTAAAAACTTTATATTGTCTCAAAATCTAGTGGTTCGCACTAGCGACTAATTTAGCTACCCATTAGTCAAGCTATCAACCTCCCTCACGGTGCGCCGCCGCTTGGAGGTTTGGGGTGATTTTTTATAGAGGTTTTCTTCCTCGCGGCCCGGGCGGTTAAGCCAAGACCCTCGACCCCCGTCAAAAGTCAGAGACATGACCTTGACAATCTTCGGGGCTACGAGAATAACGGTGGCAGAAAGAGAAGGCCTCTTCCTGCCTGCCCGGCGGCAGAGTTAGTGCACACCGAGCCCGCTCTTACTCCGCCGCTGTGCGTCTCTGCTTAGAGCGCAGAGAGACACACGTTGGAGCGTACTTCTGACAGGATATTGGCATACGGGCAACAAGACCCCTTAGGCACACAGTACCTAATGGGGAGTCATTGCCCGTACCCCAGGGTGCACCGTCCCGGTGACTGGCCTTCCCCCCGGACGCATCCATAAGGGAATTCCAGCCCACAGGCACACGGGGAGGTTTCCTGTCCAAGCACCCCTCCCGAGAGACCCTAAAGTTAAAAGATGGTGGCTTAAAGCTATTCGTAGAGATGTTTTATAAATTAAACAGAGTAGAAACATTTTGAAGAAAGTGACTTTGAGGATATATTTATGGTTTTAAATTCTGACACTTTCCATATCATTTACTTGATTTAAAATATTGAAATCACCGAAAATAACGAAATAAAAGTAAACTCATGACTGAACGAAATGTCACACTTATTTTAGGCCGTGGGGACCTAGCTATAATCACGCCATCTACAATTAGCTTTGCCCGACCTTCGAAAGCAATTTGTCGGCGATTGTTTTCACTATTGGTGAATAACCGTTTATTGTTTGATTACAATATGATCATTTTCGGCTTTTCGAAAGAGACGCGTGACACTACAGGGGGTCTACTCCTTAGGTCCGTCAACGAAGATACGGGTCCGTCTAAAAGAAGTTAGTCCGTCAAAACAAGTGTAAAATTAAAATTTTTGGACGGGCAAAAACACATCGGGCGTAGGGACAACTGTAAAATCGTGTTGTCATTCATTCTTAGTTCGGAAAGCGATCTAATCTTATGTCCGTAAGTGATACAGAGTAGGTAACGCCCGTAACTTCGACCGAAACTACGGACTTCGTGCTTAGGGAGTAGAACACCGTCTCCGGTCCCGGGCGAAGGCCGTCTTGCTGTCTTCTGTCTCACGTCTCCGTCTTCTGCCTCGGTCTCGGTCGCGAACGGGCGTCCATACAAAACCTAATGACCAGTAAGGTAACGGTTTCGGTCCTCTGTTTCTGTCTTCCGTCTCAGTCTCTACTAATCTCTGTCACCGCGCGAACCGCCATTTTTATGCTTTTAAATATAAAGAAAAGGAGAGAGTATTTATTATTACCGTGTTTACTAGAAACGGGTTGCAAGTCATCACCAAGTCCTTTTTCCTGAAACAAAAATGCTAGCTCTAGTCATGTGTTGATTTTTTTAACATTCTGTTTCACGTGCACGCTTGTTTTCATTTCACTCACTTAGAGAAAGTAAACAACTCATGTTTTTATTATAATTCCCACACTACCTTAGTAACAGTCAACACGCTGACTAGAAAGTCATTTAGTCCTCAATTTATTAACATTATTTATCTCCAAACAACAACAAACATACCTGCGACAGAACTGAACCAGTTCAATTAAAAAACCAGTCCAATACTTGTTTATTTGAGTAACACATTCATAAATCGTACATTTAATCGCTTCAGTAGCGTTTAAACTTACCATTGTGTACGTACACGTCCAATTTGAATAAAAAATATATCTATTGTAACCCAAATGAGTGTTATCGGGAACCGGTATCGAGGCGAAAAACATACATGTAACTTGTTCACGAAATTCAACGTTAACCCTCGAAAGACGCGGGGTCTACGCGTACATTCCCATTGTGCGCGGTCGCCGCGACCCGAGTAATGATCTCACGTCCCGCGTGCGTGTCCCGATAAAGGGTTAAGTACACACTAACAACCTGACGTGAGTCACAAATCCACCATTATTATGTTATAGTGGGAGCCGTGTCGCACCGGACCGCCATTTACATACAATTTAACATGAAATGTGGGCAATAATTCATGGCGGCTGTTGCGTTATTATTTCTATTATAAAGTGTTCAACTTGACGTTTTTCGTGTTGCCGTCTGGCGTGTTACCTTTTTTTCACTGTAAATGCTTTTCGTTTATATGTTAACGGCCCGCCATTAAAGTCCAGTTTCGCTATCTCGCTAGCTTGAATAATGATCGCTGTTTTGCATGAAATTCATAACGTGCCTACTTTTTGTATTATAGCAACTCGTATAGTTGAAATGACCCCGCATAATTAATTCCGGGCGAGTGAGTTTAACGATGTTCGAGCATTAAGACGGCAAAACAAATTAATCAAGAATAATCGTCGATTAATTCGCACCATGCCGTGCAGCAATATACCTACATGCTTATTTTTTGTTGTCGAATGAAAACAGAACAAAATAAAAACCCTTCCAATAGGTCGCCGGCGACAAATCGACGAACAGCATTATCTACGCGCCGCTTAATTCGAATTCAAATAAAGGCATTCAGCGTTTAAAATATTAATCGATGCGAGAAGCTTATTGAATATTTTTACGACGATTTATGCCCAATTAGCAGCCGGTGCGTGAATTGAATTGTTTGTGCCCGAAATCTGAATAAATACCACAATATTTACGATAATGTCCGGCCGTTTGAATAGGCGGCACCGCGGGCGCGCCGCGGGACAGTCCGACCGAGTAGTTTATTATGCGGCGGCGAAGGGTTACTCTTTGTATGACGTTTTCATGTTAATTTACGCGCTAGCTGACAAGGTGGTCTCTCCGACCCGCGGCGCGCATTACGACGTCGGATTTTAAAAATGATATTTTAGTGTTAAAGCTATCGTTGAATGGGATTGCTTTTCGTATAAACGTATATTTACGAGACGTTTGTCTGGTACTCGGTTGGTTATTGACTAGTGTTGTGTTCACTGATTATTTCCGAACGGTTAAACTTTTCATAATAGCTCATTATTGCCGTTATTTAATTCCGAGTAACGTTTGTTCGGCTCAGTCGGTTTAATTAGTATGAAGCGGGCGGGTCCGTGATCAAAGCTTTGTGGAAGCGATCGCGCGGATGCAAATCGTTTTGTAGATGGTTAGTCAAGCGGCCGCGTTGCTTCAGCGACTCCTGCCTAAATGTTGGAGACTTAGATTTGTATACGAGAACTTTACTGTTATGGAAGAATCCTTTTATCTACAGTGGAAAATGGCCTCGAACTGACGTGGTACGTTAAATTCTCTTTGCAGATCCAGTTGTAGCTAGCACCTATTGAGATTCTGGACTAGCAAAGACACAGAAAAATCTAAAAATAAAAAAGTAAGGGTGAATTCGACCAAACTTTTATACCTAGTATAAGTCTAAACCAGCGAATAATTTTTATTTTTGACAGATTCTCCATACAAAAACTGTCAGACGTTAATTTTATTCTGCGGATAAAAGATATCTGGCTTTGGTTAAATCAGCCCTGAGACACAATTCTTTTCAGAACTTTTTAGTTTTTCAGTTTACCGTTGATACATGCGCAAGAGTGTTTTTTTTCAAACTTTCAAAACAAGGTATAAATTAAGCAGCTGTGTGGTGTTAGTTATTCACACCTCATTAATTACCTACTAGCAGTGCTCCGCGACTTCGTTCGCGTGGAACTCGTAAGATACACAATATACTAAAATAGCAGCCACATTTTATTAAAACTCCCTCGTCCCCCGACCCGTCGCGTTGCATCGCCCGCCTGCGCTATTACTTCGTTTTCGCTTAGTGTTCTTTCTGAATTTTTTCTTTTTGCTCGGCTCCTAAGGTCGTAGCGTGATGTTAAATAGCCTATAACTATCCTCGAGAATTAGGCTACCAAATACAAGAAGAATTTTTCAAATCCGACTTCTGTTCACAATTTCATAGGTTTTAATTTTTTTTTGAACCCTAAATATTTTTCTAAAATAAAGTTAGCCTAAATTACTGCCCATAACATCAGCTATCTGACAGTGGAAAAGGACATCAAAATAGGTCCAGCCGTTTCGGAGATTAGCCGAAACAAATAGACAGACAGACAAAAAATTTTAAAATTGCTTTTCTGTTATAAGTTTTGTTTATACTTTCTTATGTATTTAGCAAAAAGTTATTATTTTGACATTACAAACAGACACTTCAATTTTATTTATTTATATTTATAGATATAACAAAATAATTAAGCTCTGAACATTATTAATCAAAATTTTCCTTCAAAGATTTTCCACAGAAATTCACCTATCGAATAAAATCCATACATTACATCCGACTCAATTAAAGTTGAAACTTGCCATAAATACAGTGAAACTTGTTAGCGAGCCTATCTCAAGCACCAAACTGCTGGATAAGGGCTCTGCCGTAATTTATCGTTGCGCTTAGAGATAAAAGGGGCAGCAGATTTGTTTTGTATTTATATGCTGATGGTTTATGAGCGACAGGTGCGGGGCAGTGATGTCGAAGTGTCGGTGGGTGGAGAAAATTGTCGATAGATTGTTAAAATTTATTAATAAAAGTGGATTCAAATTATTTTTGAACATATTTTGCTCAGTAGTGTCTATAATAACTTTTTCTATTTAAATAACGTGAAAAAAATCTGAAAGGAACATAAATTCGAAATTAATCTCGTCTACAAAATATAAATAAAATCAGTAGGTAATAAAAGAAAGCAATATTCCGTTCTCTGCTAATAATCACGAATTAATATTAAAAAAAAACCAAGATGACATTTGTACACCATTATGTTGTGATAAAATGTGCAGAACTTGTTAAATTATTAGCATCATACTACGTATGTAAAACTACATTGTTACAAATAAATACATTCTGATTCTGAGCACATGTTGCTCGATCCCAACAAATTCCATCTTAATAATATAATATTCGTGTCTGTCCCTTTTCCCACATCCAAAATTAAATTATCGAAACTTTCTCGCCACCGCACATCCCTAGCCACTATTTCCACATGCCATAACTCAGGCCTGCCCCTTATTAATGCATCTGTATCAAAGCGCGATGACATATTTAGTCGAATAACTCACAAAGCTACGGTAATGCAGTCGACTGTACTCCGTTGAGGACGGTCCAGTGAGTGGGATCATTTCGCTTGAAATGGGTGATTTGAGGGATAAAGGAAAAGTTGACTGACTGAATAATGGGGCACTGGATATTGTGGGCAGGAGGAGCTCGTGGCTAAGTAATAACAGTCGCATGGGTCGATCCATCAGGTTAAGCTACGCTTGCCGGGGTTGGTCCGTGGATGGGTGACCATCTTTACATACCGAGACTCCTCCGTGCCTCGGAAAGCACGTTAAGCCGTTGGTCCCGGCTGTCATTCGTGGATCTTTGACAGTCGTTACGGGTCGTCAGAAGCCCGAAAGTCTGACAACCAGTCTTACCAAGGGGTATCGTATTACCCAGGTACTGGGTTGTGGAGATCAGATAGGCAGTCGCTCCATGTAAAATACCGGTATTCAGCTGCATCCGGTTAGACTGGAAGCCGACCCCAACATAGTTGGGAAAAGGCTAGGCAGATGATGATGGATATTGTGGGCAGTGGACTACAAGAGAACTGTTGTATTATATCAATCAATCAATCAATCATTGTGTACCATTACTTAGGTCATCATGAGCTAGTTTTTTTTTTTTTTGATAGCTTCAAAATACGTCGAATTTTTCATGTTTTCATGACTCATGACGTACCTAAATATAGGGCCTGTCCGTTTTGTAACCTCTCTTTCTCATTAACTTCTTTCGTGTTAGGAACTTCAGCAGCTGGTTTTTCACATATTTTTAGATACAACCAATTTTTTTTTTATTGGGGCAACATATTTTCCGAAAGTATAGGTGGAATATTATCAATTATTTATTGAAGCGATAAAATTGTGAATGATCACTACTTAAACTTCGAAGATAATATCACTAGAAATTCTATTCAAAGTATGTTCTGGTACATCCTTAGATGGAGATAGATTACTCTTAATCTGAGTCTCATCCTCTTTCGCACGTATAAGATAAGTCAATAGTAATTACTGTAACTTATTACGATTACCTACTAGATTACATTAATTAGAACTATTAACGTCTTTGACGCCTGCCGCTATAATTAAAAGAGGTCTATTAATTATGTTGCTTAGCTCTTTTAAGCCTTTAAATTTTAAATAATATAGTACAAATAATAAGAATTAAGCATTGCAGATAGCTGGCAATAGATTGACCTAAATTTTCCCACAATTTTGAAAATTATGCTGATGAAATTACTTACAAAAGAAAGTTGTTTGCAAAAACGGTTCCTACCTATCTACTGTAACAGGCAATTGTATTGACATCCCTATCTGAAAAGTGTTAGATACCTTATGGTAACACTTAGCCAAGATAGTAGTCGCTGAAAACTACACAAATTACCATTAAGAAATAAATAATAAAAATTCTTTATAGTCGCCAGTTAATACATCCGCCTTAGAGAAATCCAAGATATGCATCGTATTTATGTATTGCACAAAAGGTACTGCTACTGATTCCCAAACTAAGTTTGAGCTTGTATTTTGGGAAACAGTATTCAGCCGCAGGAAGTAGCTTAATAAATAAAATACGAATACATTGGTTTGAATGTCGCTGCAGTAGAATTACAATATTGTTAGGGTAACTTTCCGTAATTTTTATTCTTATTCTAATTTTTAATTTTATTTAGGTTTAACAGACGAGTGCGATCTCTGTGTGTGTGTGTGTGGGGGGGGGGTGTATGGTGTGACTGTGTGTATGTGAGAGTTTGTTTAGAGGTATTGTATGAAATATGCTACGCAGTACTTGCCAAAAAATCTGATCGTCGGCGAAATGTGGGTATACTATAGGTACACTTCTGCCTAACCCTTCAGGGAAACAAGGCGTGATGTTATGTTATGTTAAAATCTGATCGATCAAGACAAAGTACTTAAGAAAACTAAAGCGGATAAAACGCTAGAAGATAATCAACAAAACTATGTTGCTACCCAACTTGTTAGCCAACAGCAAATCAACAATTGAATACTGACCTCACAATCTAGACTACCTACTACAGAAAACCCTAATAGGATTCCAACTAGAAGTCTATAAGAACATAAAAAAGAACATTAACATAAAATCTCAATTAGTTTCAATGACAGCCACCGCAATGTAGGAAAAATTATTTCATAAAAGTTAAATTACATGGTGCAGACAATAATTTCCATTGAATTATAGGGTCGGTAATCATCGGGTACTGCATTGATACAATGTTACTGCCTGCTATTGGTAGGTCGGAACACGATCATTTCGATGAATAATTTGTTGGTTTTCGTTTTGACTTTGTTAATTCTGTGGAAGTTGGTAATGTGTTTATTAAGGTACAAATTGGAATTAGATTTAGGACAAGGTTGTGTTCTTACGGATTTTGATCAAAAGCTCGATGAACAGAAGGAGGTAGAAGCTGAAATACACAGAAATACTCGAGAAGCAACTTGACGACATTAAAGTAGAAAATAAGTTGGCTTGATGAGTTTAATGATAAATGATTTTATTTCTGTAAGTAGGTTTATTCAAACACGTTTACATGTCAAACATTTTTTTTAAACTAGATGAGGCCGGCGTTTCCTATCTGACTGCTCTGAGAAGAAAGGCCGAAACAAACTCAGAGGTCACAGTCTCTTTTAAAGTCCAGACATAATCTTGGTCAGATCATGTGAAGACCATGTAGGTTGGTGTCTGAAATGGTCTTTTGAGGAAAGAACCACACAGATTGAGTGAACCTGTCCAGTTAGTGCAAGCATCTGTCAGTAATCGTACAGCTCAACTTAAAAATTAAGGAGCTCAACGATTCGACGAACCAAAGAAAAGACAGGCCATACCAAGAAAGAAAGGGTAGGCCGCATAATTTACTCAAACTGGCAGACTATGATTAAAGCTGAGAGAAAAAAAAACAAGGACCCACATAGTCTTCACACTCACAGTAATTAAAATAATATAACATTTTACAAAGTAAATAAAAATATATAAAATTCATCAATGTCAATGTGTATATAAGAAGAAAACTGCGCGTGATGATATTAATTTGTCTGTTACACCTATTAAAATCTCCTTAAAATCTTTAGCCCTTCTCACGAGGCGTAACAATAGAGTTAAATAAAATATTTCTTAGTCTAAATTATTATTTACGTCTTTTTGGAAACCACTTTGGCCAAACGTACCTACTAGCATTCTCGTAACCTAGATCACTAAAGCAGTTCATCATCAAAGATACCTAAGGCTGCAACTGGAACATTCATCCTTGTAAAACCAGAAAATATAATTCTAAAGGGTTTTCCAATAGGGACGGGTCGATGTTGACAGTCTGTGGCAGCCATACTATTTTGGTGGGATCTGTAAAATCTGTTGTATATTATGCAGTCAGTGATGCCAAATCACCATGGCAAGTTACACGGTTGAGCAGCATGTGCAAATGATAAAACTTTAATCAAAATGAGTGTTCGTTAGTGCAAACGTTGCGCGCATTGCACCCATTTTACGGCAGACGCGGTGGCCCTTCAAAGTCCACTCTCCAACGATTGGTGACTAAATTTGAGACGACCGGTTCGGTAAACAACCAACCAACACCTTTACGTCAAAGGAACGCCAGATCGGCCGAGAACATCGCCGCTGTACGTGAGAGTGTTCAGGAGACTCCGAGGCAGTCGATTTCTCGCCGTGCTCAAGAACTCGGCCTTTCGCAGACCTCAACTTGGAGAATTTTGCGTCGGGACTTGGGTCTGCATCCGTACAAGATCCAACTGACCCAAGAGCTCAAAGTTAATGACCATAGACAACGCCGTGTGTTCGCTGAATGGGCATCGGAACGCTTGGAAGAGGACCCCGATTTTGGCCGAAAAATAATCTTTAGCGACGAGGCACATTTTTGGATGAATGGTTTTGTTAATAAGCAAAATTGCCGTATATGGGATGACCACAACCCACATGAGGTTCACCAGGTGGCAATGCATCCACAAAAAGTTACTGTTTGGTGCGGATTTTGGTGTGGCGGCGTCATTGGTCCGTACTTCTTCGAAAACGACGTTGGCGAGGCCATCACCGTCAACGGCGAGCGCTACTGATCAATGATAAACAATTTCTGTTGGCTTGAATTGAACAATATGGACGTGAACGACATGTGGTTCCAGCAAGATGGCGCTACTTGGCACACAGCGAACGACACAATCGACATTCTGCATGAACGGTTTGAGGGTAGAGTTATCTCTCGCAGAGGTGACGTGAATTGGCCACCAAGATCGTGTGATTTGACTCCGCTAGACTTTTTCTTGTGGGGTTTTCTGAAGTCGCTGGTCTATGCCAATAAACCACATTCGATCGTTGGCCTGAAAGCCAACATAACGCAGGCCATCGCTCGGATTCAGCCGGATCTATGCAGCAGAGTCATTAAAAATTGGACCTCTCGGATTCGTGCCACCATACGAAGCCACGGCGGATATTTGAACGATGTCATATTCCATCCATAATGGCATAAATGGGCCTTTTAAATAAAAAATAAATTTCGTTAATATCTCACACACATCTTGTTTTATTCAATTTTAACATCGACCCGTCCTTGTTGAAAGACCCTTTATATGCTCATTCAATCAAATTAACGAACACAATAACGAGCCAACAGTTGATGTAAAGTATAACCCCGTATATGACGCAAATAGTCATCTAGCATGCGAAATGTGCATTGAAAACTTTGCATAAATAGATTTATATCTGGTTATCCATTAGAGCAGACGATGATTTATGTTATGTGGGCACGCTTGGCGTATCATAAAGTGTTTGTTCTGTTTTATTAGAGAAACTAGCTGGAAACGTGGCTTTACTTGTTGCTGAGGTAGAAATATTTTGTACATATTCATATTCTTTCCTGTGATTTGCATTTGATGAAGATTGTAATTTTTCCTCTTCGTCTTGTCGTGAGTCTAATTAACACTAATAGCCGGGCTGACTTCTCGCGGTGTTTGACGAACCTACTTGAAATATTGATAATCATTACCTTAATAATTTTGATGTGTTGGAAAACGGATGAAAGACTCATTGGTAGAAACTTTACACAAACCTAACATCACCTTGTGTCCCCGCAGGGTTAGGCAGAGGTGCACCTATAGACCCGGAGTCTGGATTTGTACCCGGTTGATGGCAATAGGCTCGCCCCCCTATTACATGGGACTTAAACATAACTAGTGTAATGTGGGTGGTAGAAACTTTGTATTTACATAATAGCATCTTTTGCAGGACAACGCTGGATTTATTAAGTAATAAGTTATAATTAAGTAAATTTGAAGGCCAATGCCTTCAAAGTTACGTAATTTGATTTTCTTTTGCCTTTCACATCCAATCCATCCAATTCCTCTTACTTAGCTCTGCCGTAATCAATACTTAAAAGTCAGTTAATTATGTTGTTATTACAACTGCTAATAATAGTACATCATTCTTTTGTTCTAGCTATAAAGGGCAAACAAGGATCGTTACTATTGTGTGCATAAGTTCATTATGATACTTTACGATCAATAACTTTATACTTAATGCAATATCTGCTTTAATAGCTGAACGATAGCCATTTATATGATAATGATTGCATGGTAGAGTGGTCGATATTGAATTACTAATCTTGTGAATTGCTTCATCAATTATTATGTCTTCCTTTATTTTCGTGCTTGCGTCATGTTCAAAACTTGTGTTAGATTTGATTTAGAGTATTTTACAGTCCATCTGTCTTGTTAGATCTTCATTATCATCATCATCCACAGCCTGTTTTCACCCACCACTCACTGCTGAGCATAGGCCTCTCTTAAGAGAACTTGACCTGGTTACAATTAGTTTGAGGTAGAAAAATATTTTTTCTCCGAAATACAACTCCGACGATTTCTGCGAATATAAAACATTTAATAAAATTCAAACTAACTTCATTCCTGACAATTTGTAGTTACGCCACTGCTTCCGCGTGGTGAACGAGTTGACAGCAAACGTAATTTTTATTTCATTCTCGTGTCACCCACGCGGGAAGCGGGCGACACACTTTATGCCTTCCTTTCAAACTAACACTACTATTCCGAACCCCATAAATATACCATCGCAATTTATTGAAATTACCAATCGTATATCAATTATTTGTTTAAAAACATAAATTTTGTTCGTTGGACGTCGCGTGCATGTCAACTCCGAGTCATGAGCCGATCATTATTGTGTCACTAGGCGATGTCACAACGCCCACAGTAATGATACCAACAATACTCCACGCTGACGTTAAACGTCATAATTGAAATGTATCAACGTGATTATTACGGAATGGGAATGACGAATGGCTGACGGTAATGACACTTTTCAAGAAACGTCAGCCAGTAATCTATTTCATTTTAATAATAAGCAGTGCACTTGCTTACTGGACTATGAATAATAAAACTCGAGCCATTTCTAAAAGCCCATTATGTCTTTGAAGTTATTTTCACAATTTGCGGAGGCAGTCTACCTATCTGGGTTTACCATCAGCACGAACAATGTTCTATTTGAACAAATAAACTGCACAAACAAAGCGACTATCGTTAAGAAACAATACATTTTAACTAAGGGAGCCTGACGTTCACTGCCATTCGCCGAAACCAAACATTGCCAGCGTATCAGCCGTACAGACACGATCCAATCAACCTTTACTTCACAGAGGCATGCCGCAGACGTCTCTCGATTCAATCGAAACTGCAACTGCATTTCCAGTTGGCAGTCCTTTGATACGTCCATCGCTTGTCTGTCCAAACGATTGTGTGACATGACCAAACTAGCTAGAAACCTCGTTCCATAACTGTGCGCCCTCCACGCACCCACAACCAAAGGGTTACAACCAGCGCGGGAGCTCAACGTACGTCGGTCAAACGTCAGCCTCCTTTGAATACAGAATACACCATCATTTCAATTGTCAAGCCGTAACTCGTAAACAGGAGAGGTGATAAATTAATGCACTGGTACATTAGACGCCCGTGATAATAAAACACGCATTAAAATGTAATTGCTGACAACCGTCCCACCCTAATAGATCCTACCCCTACATTGCACGTTCATTGCTAGTTTTGTCAACATCACACGCAACGTTACTGTGTATCACGGAGCAATGGTGTTGTAGTACATCGATGTGGTTGGGTAGCGTGTGGGGTGAATGTTCACATTGCAGGGCGCCTAAGAGCAGAACCCACTCTGGAGGGTAATCGCGCACGAAAGCGTCTAGTAATAAAAGTGATCGTAAAATTGTAAGGTTACGAGCCGTGAGAGAGGAGAGTGCACTTGGATGGCACACTGATACGTTTTTTGGGTTCAGTCGTTACCGCTTGAACTAGTGTCATTTATATGATTTATGGATCTCCTGGTATTGACGGGTCGTATCGGCAACACAGCTGTTTATTACTCGTTTGTGTGTTTTATTCAATAAAAATAAAAATTCAGCGTTGCGTGTGCCAAAAAATGGGTCTAGTGCGTTAGTTCACTCGCTTTTATACATTTAATTACAATAATTCCAGTTTATCATAATGTAACAAAAATGACCGTATCTCGAATTGTTCTTACCTCTTACAGCCAAAGAATCAATCTGAAAATCCTTTGTTGTACGTTATTTTGTGTGATGCTCACTTACGAACTCACTACGACTAGAAGTCAAAATGAAGCAAATGCTAATGTGTATTTCACTATCTTTCCATCTATTACTAGCAATAATAGGTTCGCCCCCTATTACATGGGATTTTAAAAACAAAACAGGCGAAATGTGGGTGTACTATATATAGGGACACCTCTGCCTAACCCTTCGGGGAAATAAGGCGTGATGTTATGTTATGTTACTAGCAATAATGTAAATGAAGATCTGTCTTTTTCATCAGTTTAAAGTCTTCCAATTTCGCGACAAATTCAATATGATTGAGTGTTTGGTGTTACAAAAACAAAATAAAAGTGTTTACTTCAAATAACTACTTACTCCGTGTCCCAAGAAAAGTTATAGCAAAAAAAAAAAATACTTTTAACCAATGTTAAAACACAATATTTTACCCCAGCACCCCCAAATTGTCTGTGTCGAGAAAAATTTGCTCCCGCCAATAGACTACGAGATTAACTCGCGTATCAGACGGCAGCGTTTCATGGGTTTTATCTCGCGCGGTAATTGCTCGTAAGATTCGGGCTTTACAGTCGACACTGGCGTAGTGGCGTATTTCGTAGGAGCTTTTGTGCTCGGTTGTACGTGATTGCCACCGAAATGATTATTGAATGCCCCGATAAGGCTCGTTCCAGATTTATCGTTGTAAGTTTTGATCGTGCTTCAACTGGTGTTACATTAATATTGGGGTGAATGTGTGGGAGTTATGTGTTTTAAATGGTACTGTGATAAGTCTGGTTTTTCTTGTGATGTGAGATTATTCTTGAATACGTCTAACTTGGTTTTAAAATTACTATGTCTAGTCATAAGCCGGTATAGCTTATGGGGTGCCCATGAAAAGTAACGCAACCTTATTTTACATGACTGTGAACAAGGGCGCAGTCTCTTACATGAAAGCCAGTAGTAAACTTGTTATTAATGGTTGTTATTATAAGCGATGTTTAACCCAATTACTTTCAAAAACCTTCACAAAATGATAAACAGTCGGCACGCTTCACGTCGTTCAACACAGTGTCACGAAAATGAAAAATTATTACGAATATAATTTGTACAAAGTAGCCTAACACAGCAACTTTCATTTAAGATATAAATAACATTCTCGCAGTCCGTAAAGGCTAGTTTACGTTTACTTGAAAACTTTAAGTTGGGAAAAGCGAAAATTATAAAATGGTTCTTCTCGAGTTTTCACTAAGCACGGTAATGAGGCGACCAGTATATTTGACCCCAGCTCACCCTTTCAAAATTCCCTTTAAGTTCCATATTACAGAACAGTGAGGAGGTCGGGGAGGTCATACAAACTGGTGGTTGTTGAAAATGTTTTTAATTTATTACACCACCGTGTATTTTTCGGCCATCTTTTATGAAATATTGTCCTCGAAGCTTTGTAAGCTGAATATGTTTTTACCGAGCACAAAATGGCGGCTGGTACGCTTTAAATTGTGAAAAATGTGCTCGATTACATAAACAACAATCATTCTAATAAATATGGCAGTTTATTTATTTGTTTGATGAATTAAAACAATAATTCGAGTCACACTTCTGTAAGCTTTGAGTCGTAAAAGTGATTAAACTGTACATTACCACCCACCATACAAGTTGTGATTTATCGTCCGAGATATAGTGAGACTAATGGATTCTGTTGACGATAGTGGAACCTGTTGCCAATTGTCTGCTACTAACAAGAAAAGGCAACAAACTTGATCTATCTCTTTTACTCAAAAACGTGAAAAAACCATCAATGATATTAATAACGTTCCATCAAATAATAGCACAAGCCGTCTGTTAACACGTGTCACCATTCAAACTTACACGCACAAAACTGACCATTAGCAGGAACAAAATGTAAAAAGACCTTTATACGTTCCTTTTCACGCAAACTCCCGAGCATAACGCGACGTCCCTAATGACGTGTAAAAGATTGATCGAGCTAACCTTGAAGGCGCGCACAATTATTCTTTTATAATGTATTTTAACTAGACATTTTCGTGGGTGTACGATTTATGAACGTTCAACGTTGTTTTATGACGTTAAATTATAGTATGTTGATGGCAGTTGACAATGTAGGCGGAGGGGATCCGATGGTCTGTTATTTACGATTATTCGCAAAGTCGTTAAGATTTAAGAGTTTATTAATATTTGCGATAAAGAAATCTTGTTGGTGTCGTGTTGCGTTTGATTGTGCTTAATGAGAGGTGATGGAGTGTTGTCAAGTTAGGTAATTTTTTTTAAAGTGGTATTGTTTAGTCTAGATTAATCTAGAAATTATAATATCTATTATGTTTCTAGTCTCAATAAAGATAACTTATCGATCTTCTGAAGAATCACGACAAGGTTGATGTAATAAAAACTGCAATGTGCATCTTAAAATATGTGCTGTATGATAATTGTATTTTCTTTTTATTACGTACACACATATAAACTTACGCCTTCTTCCGACAGGGGTAGGCAGAAACTACAGAACGCCACATGATTCTCTGCTGCTGCTTTTATTATTAACATTAAAATGCTTATACAGGGTGTCCTAGACCGAGTGGTCCAAAGGCAAATGGAGGAGGTGGCCACTTATCACTTAAAAAATTTAAAGTTGGGATATTCTCTGTTGAAAATATCCCAACTTTAAAATTAAAAAAAAAATCGTCGGAAATATCGTCGTCATCGTCGTCGTAGTTCAGAAAATTTCGCTTATTTAATCATTTTCAAGAAATCGACATAGTGAGTTCCAAGTCTGGCTGGAAGATGCCTTAATAGTGTAGGTACAAGATTATTTTTCTATTTACGTTAAGCGTGGCTCTGCAACGCTTCAGAATTTATTTTTATTTGTCTTTTCTAACTTTTTATTAAACTTTAGCGAAAGTTTCTAGCCCAGTTTAAAAAAAAAATAAGAATATCCTAACTTTAAAATTTCAAATGATAGGTGACCAATTCCACTTTACCCCATTTCCCTTTGGACCACTCGGTCTGGGACACCCTGTATACACACAAACTACGGTGTAACTCTTCGATAAAAGATCTTACTCAAGTACTAAGGTTTTTAATATTGACTAAACTGTGAACTAATAAAAATTGTACACACTAAAACAGATTCCTTACTTTTATTGATTACATTGTCTCTCATTATTGTTTAATTATTTAAAAGGCTTGTGTAAAATCCTAAACAGCACTCACTCTATCATCAATTGCTTATTTATGTAATCCAAACATAATTTTAATTCCTATATCGTCATCCTTATCTATTCTTACAATTAACGCAGCCCTTAGCTTCCCTGGATATGATACTTCCTAAGTAGTCGTAACCCTTTTAACATTAGCGCACAAAGCTGCCCCACTTCCTCGGTACAGGTACGTCTAACGACTCGTTCAAGCAGATAAGCAGATGAGACCTTCTCAGCTTAAGTTGTTTGTGCTAAGAACTGTAGCTGAGTCTCTGTACTATCTTTGTTTATAAGTATCTTGGAAATAAGTTTAAAAAAGTATTTTTGTATTTGATACTCTAGTTTTAAGACTGATTTAGGTGTTCAGTTTTTACTCTCACAATAATATCGCAGGTTTACAAACGTTATCAGCTATAGTATGTTTATCTAACGGAGCAATACGCGCTTTACTTGTGTTTAGCAAGTGTACAAACACGCTGTGAATGTGTGCGTGAAGACGAGTAGTGTCAGCACATAACACACACACACTTCCGACTTCGCCATTGTCTCGACGTTACCGAAAGCTCCTGTGCTTACACACATTCACAGCGTGTTTGTACACTTGGTGAACTCAAGTAAAGCGCATGTCGCTACGTGAGATACAAATACTGTATCTTCAAATCCCTACCGCTGCCAGTGCCAACCCGTTCAGGGAATCAGTTCAGTCAGTCAAGTTGTGGTCTCCAAAAAAAAAAAAAAATAACAAGCGTCTCTCAAAACGTGGGTGCTGAGCCATTTGCCCAGTTTTGTGTACATGCATATACCTAGTCATAATTATTGAAAACAATAACAGACTTGATAATTATACAACCCTGTGCCCGATGGCATTTCCCATCGGCAAAAATCATTACGAGCTTCCATATAAACTTTCATCTTGTATTTAACCCCTTTAGGGGCTAGACCACTCGGGGTTCTTTAGGAATTTTCTAAAATCCTTCCTCACTGTTCACCTTCTTTTTATTATAAGGAATTCTTGAAAATTTTAATGATTCTAGACCAAACGGTTAAGGCTGTACGTTGTCTGTCAGTGACTTTAAGATTTTATTATATAGATGATATCATGTGACTAGTTGATCATAAGATCTCCTTTTTTAGAGACATCTATCTTCTACAATAGACATTCAAATAGCAAATGCTGTCTGCGACACAATCATTTTCAATCCGCGCATTAATAGCTGCTCTCATTAGTCTTTCAGAAGACAGAGAACGATTAACGTCATTTCTCAAACGTTTGTTGTCAGTCGCATCTCGTCTACGTCAGTCTACTGTCAATGTCTTGGTAACGATTTGTGCAGATTATTGGCATGTCATCTGACGGAGCTTGTTGGTTGAGAAAGAGTAGTTGATCTTTTATCTGCATTTTTAATTAAATTCATACAATTTTTAACGTCATCCCTACTTTTGTAAGCCACTTTTCAGGGACCAGTTCTTTGGCTCATCTTATACATTCTGTCAAAAAAGTACCGGGAATTGATAATTTAAAAAGCCCGCTTAAAGCGATTGTCGAAATTATTTGTGTCGCTAAGTTGGCACAACTGTCTTCTATACTCACGCGGAGTTTGAGTGTCACTTGTCATTCAGTTCGTTTACAATGCGCCATCTTGTCAGTTCATCTCAAGTGTGTTTTGCGATTTTTACAATGGATAAAAAATCTAACAAAGAATGTCTAAAATTTTGCATTGCAAATAGAATTTCTTGTGCTGAAGCGCTGAAAATGATACATAAAACTTACGGTGAATCAACTTTATCAAAAACACGTGCGCATGAGTGGTGGTGCTGGTGGTGGTGAGTGGTGATTTAAAAGCGGTCGAGATGTGGTGGAAGATTTGCCTCGCTCTGGTCGGCTATCAACGTCTTCAACTGAACTTAACATCCCTAAAGTAAAAAAAAATGGTGACTGAAAATCGCCGTTTAAGTCTGAGAGAGATAGCCGCTGTCTCTGTCTCACGAATCAATTCATACCATTTTAAACGATTGTTTGGGCATGAAATGTGTTGCCGGTCGACTAGTGCCGAAAGATCTGAGTTTTCTGCAAAAAACTCAATCGCGTAAAGGTCGCTGAAGACATGATAGAACGAGTCGATTCCGACGCCACAATCACAAAACGCAATGTAGCTGGTGATGAGACATGGGTTTACGAGTTTGACATGTAAACCACTCAACAAGCTTCGGAATGGCGCCTTCCAACTGAGTCGAAACCGAAAAAGCGAGAATTAGCGGCGAGTCGATTCCAAAATATGCGTTAAAAAAATCTTTTGATGATTGGATTATTCGTTGGTATAAGTGTATCATTTCTGTGAGAGTGTGAGGAGCTCGTGGCTAAGTAATAACAGCCGCATGGGTCGATCCATCAGGTTAAGCTACGCTTGCCGGGGTTGGTCCGTGGATGGGTGACCATCTTTACATACCGAGACTCCTCCGTGCCTCGGAAAGCACGTTAAGCCGTTGGTCCCGGCTGTCATTCGTGGATCTTTGACAGTCGTTACGGGTCGTCAGAAGCCCGAAAGTCTGACAACCAGTCTTACCAAGGGGTATCGTAAAGGGTTTTCCAATAGGGACGGGTCGATGTTGACAGTCTGTGGCAGCCATACTATTTTGGTGGGATCTGTAAAATCTGTTGTATATTATGCAGTAAGTGATGCCAAATCACCATGGCAAGTTACACGGTTGAGCAGCATGTGCAAATGATAAAACTTTATTATCAAAATGAGTGTTCGTTAGTGCAAACGTTGCGCGCATTGCGCCCATTTTACGGCAGACGCGGTGGCCCTTCAAAGTTCACTCTCCAACGATTGGTGACTAAATTTTAGACGACCGGTTCGGTAAACAACCAACCAACACCTTTACGTCAAAGGAACGCCAGATCGGCCGAGAATATCGCCGCTGTACGTGAGAGTGTTCAGGAGACTCCGAGGCAGTCGATTTCTCGCCGTGCTCAAGAACTCGGCCTTTCGCAGACCTCAACTTGGAGAATTTTGCGTCGGGACTTGGGTCTGCATCCGTACAAGATCCAACTGACCCAAGAGCTCAAAGTTAATGACCATAGACAACGCCGTGTGTTCGCTGAATGGGCATCGGAACGCTTAGAAGAGGACCCCGATTTTGGCCGAAAAATAAACTTTAGCGACGAGGCACATTTTTGGATGAATGGTTTTGTTAATAAGCAAAATTGCCGTATATGGGATGACCATAACCCACATGAGGTTCACCAGGTGGCAATGCATCCACAAAAAGTTACTGTTTGGTGCGGATTTTGGTGTGGCGGCGTCATTGGTCCGTACTTCTTCGAAAACGACGTTGGCGAGGCCATCACCGTCAACGGCGAGCGCTACAGATCAATGATAAACAATTTCTGTTGGCTTGAATTGAACAATATGGACGTGAACGACATGTGGTTCCAGCAAGATGGCGCTACTTGCCACACAGCGAACGACACAATCGACATTCTGCATGAACGGTTTGAGGGTAGAGTTATCTCTCGCAGAGGTGACGTGAATTGGCCACCAAGATCGTGTGATTTGACTCCGCTAGACTTTTTCTTGTGGGGTTTTCTGAAGTCGCAGGTCTATGCCAATAAACCACATTCGATCGTTGGCCTGAAAGCCAACATAACGCAGGCCATCGCTCGGATTCAGCCGGATCTATGCAGCAGAGTCATTAAAAATTGGACCTCTCGGATTCGTGCCACCATACGAAGCCGCGGCGGATATTTGAACGATGTCATATTCCATCCATAATGGCATAAATGGGCCTTTTAAATAAAAAATAAATTTCGTTAATATCTCACACACATCTTGTTTTATTCAATTTTAACATCGACCCGTCCTTGTTGAAAGACCCTTTATTACCCAGTAACTGGGTTGTGGAGGTCAGATAGGCAGTCGCTCCATGTAAAATACTGGTATTCAGCTGCATCCGGTTAGACTGGAAGCCGACCCCAATATAGTTGGGAAAAGGCTAGGCAGATGATGATAAGTGTATCATTTCTGAAGGAGCATACGAGTACTTTGAAGGTGATAAAATAAATTTGGATGAATAACTAACATTTTGTGTATTATTGATCTTTTCCCGGTACTTTCTTGACAGAGTAGTACATTAAAAGGTAATAATTGTCCAGTAGTACAATGATGCATCAACTTATGAGCGCTACAGGTTACACGCTAAAGTTTACCACAACACATAAAACGTAGCAAAATATCGCACCCAAGTATTTCATCCTCTCACTGCTTAATCTTCTGTCACTATTAACTCAAAAGGGGATCTGGCAAGAGCATCAACATTAGCAATGTGAGTGATATTAGCCGCCGTGACAAAGATATAGCGTTCGGTGAGTCACCGCCCTATAACAACGAACGATGAAGAATATATTATTATTAGCTTATAGCTACATAAATTGGGCATGTATTTGAGTGTCAACAGATTGTTCTCAACTTTGTTTTTAATTTAATGATTTTTTTAATGGTTTTGTTTCTCATTAAAAATAAAATAAGGTTCAGCATCCTTATTGCGTGCTATCAATCACAATCTGACTGATTTTGAACTATGATGCTAATCCATTGCTTCATATGTTAGAAAAATTTGACTGCCCAACAAAATAAATAACGCAATGCATGTTGCTGAACTGTCAAAATGAAACCGAATCCTACCGTAAGTGTATTACGCAATTAGGGTGCAGACTGAGATAAAATGTGAAAAGCAATAAATTCTGTTGTTGATGATGAAAGAAGTAAAAAAGGGAAATATAATAAAAAAATACGATACAATTCGGGGTTAGAATGTAAACAATAATGCTGTCAATTGAATTTCAACAGTAACCAGTGTAACCATTTATCGAAGTAAGATTGTATGACATACGAGTAGTTGACGTCTTAGAAATTTTTTTTCATCTTTTCTTTCCAATTTTAAATTATGTGGACATTGGGCTATTACAGTCACATAAATAAAACTAAACCAGCAATTTGACATCCATATTTAATTTAAGTAACCTTTCGACACAAGTTTACATCAAATATTTTCATCGTTTAAGCCAAAAAACTTTGGAATACTCGTACGTATTCAATACAAACATATTGCATCATAAATCCTCATAAATAATGATATTTGGCACCGATACAGTGTTGCTAGTGTTATAAATTTACGGATTTGCACACAATTTATATGTTTAAAGTGTAAAGTCCATGACGTGTTTTTGGAGTTCAATGTTAAAAGAGTCTGGTGTAAAATTAGTTTTGAAAAACCTTAATTTTTGTGTAATTTTTATTTTTCATTGCTCAAGTTTACTTTCTACTAACTTTTTGTTACATTTTTCTACTTTTTAATAGCCTTTCTTGTTCTTTTTCCGCCACCTTCACTCAATTTTTAACATTCATTGCATACACAATCTCTTTAGAAGGTTTATAAGGTAAATTCTTATGTATTCTGCCTTCAACTCCATCGTCATTCTTTGTGTTTGTCTTCATTCAAGTCAGTGCTATATCTTAGATTTTGATAACAGCTAATTAATACCAATCTTTCACAAAGGTAAGCCAATATTGGTAATATATTGTCAGTCTGTTAAATGTTTGGCATACCATTATTATGCTACTTGCCAAGTTTGAGGGCTATTCTTAGATATTGTTTTATTCCAAGTGAATGATTCATGTTTACTATATAGGAATAATATTTTAAATAATATCCAGTTCTGACACTTTTCTTATAATGAAAAATGACATTAATAGAAACAGTAATTAGTCCTCAAGTTTGGGTAGCGATGGTCAGTTACCATGATGCTTATTATCTCTTCAAAAATGACAAACTCACAAAAGTTTTACATTTATGGTGTATTTATTTTGTAAGTAGTCGTACTCGTGACTACGGAACCCCATATGTCTAAGCCAAACACTCTTGCCTTTTTAGTTGCCTAATTCAGGTATTCACGTGTCGCGAACCCACGGTACTCTTTAGAAATTCAATTCTTACTGTCGCAACTTTTTGTTGCTACTAATCCTTGCCAATATGGCTTTTGAAAACCAGTCTTTTATAAAAGTAATGGTAGCTTTTATGTACGGACATTAAAGTTAAATTTCCATTGATTACAACGCACAAAAGATTGGTAATAGCTCTAAAGTGTTTGCAAATCTCGGAAGCTTTGAAATTTCCGGCTGCAGTACAAATAATACATTGATGCAGTTTATTGAAACTTTGTGTATTTAAATAAGGTTCATTTTCGTTTGTATTAGATTAAGCTTGATATGTTTAATGTTGACTCAGTTGGGTTGACAAATAGTTATGTCATTGAGGTTAAATTGACGGTAGCTAATATTGATTTATTAACTAAATAGTTACCGTAGGTGTTCTCTTATGTTTGGGATTAATAAATCACAGATGTGAAATTAAATTAATGTGTTAAGATGGTTTTTGTTAGATCCTGTTTCCTAATATTTGCTTTTATATTTTATGAGTTAATACCTACTGTGTATAATCTGAAAAGTTGAAATAGTACCTTACTGCAGTGGCTGACAACAGAGGTATTGATGGACGAACGTGAAAATAAGCGCCGAGGCGAAGCCGAAGCACACATACGTGAGTCTATCAATGCCTATTTTTTTCATGGGAACTCATCAAATGACTTCTCCCGCTCTGGGCGGAGCGGGAGGGCGTGTCAGACTTTTACTGACTAAAACCCACCCGTGTTCCTGCAGTTGCCTGTGTCGGTGCCACGGTAAGTCTTTCGAACATCCCGCGACCTTGGCTAGAAGTCCATCAATGCCTGTTTGCGGCCAAGGCTTTTATAGTACTTTTCTCAAACAATACGCAGAAATTCAACAACTGATTATAAATTCCTAAATCAATGACGAATAACAATAATAACAAACAAGGTACATCCTTGGTTGCCATGTAAAGAGTTCGTTCTATTTTTAAATTACGCGACATAACTGTCGCGTACCCCACTCGCCCCTAACGAATCATACCCTAACGGGTATGAGTCTTCATAGTAATTTATTCGGCCGCTAAACACGACAGATATGGATTTTCATACTAACATTGCCGGCCGCTAAACACGACGGATATGAATTTTCATACTAACATTGCCAGCCGCTAAACACGACAGATATGGATTTTCATACTAACATTGCCGGTCGCTAAACACGACAATATGGATTTTCATACTAACATTGCCGGCCGCTAAACACGACAGATATGGATTTTCATACTAACATTGCCGGCCGCTAAACACGACAGATATGGATTTTCATACTTACTTTGCCAGCCGCTAATCGCATGCATTTGATCAGTACAACATTTTCGATTTATCTCGAAGCAGGTTGTCAAAATAATGTTCGAATTTCCAAGCATGTTTGAGAAAACGAGATTTAAATCTTTAGTAAAGAATAAGCTCTCCAATTTGGAAGACGTATATCTCTACAAACTATAGTAAAACAAAGGAACAAGGCCAATTCCCGTATTTAATAACGTTCAAAATTTTATCAAAATTTCATCTTAGCGACCGTCAATATCAAAAACTCGTCATAAATGTAGGTAAATGAGAAGTATTTTTGAAGATTGAAACAGAGATTAGAATGTTGCCGTTGTTAAAAATACAGGAATTGCCCCTTAGATAAAATTGCTTTTATGATTAGCAAATCCACGTGAAATTCGATCTATGTAGGAATATAAACTTTATTCAAGAACACGGTGTGATTTGAAAATGAAAATTCGATTCTAAATAAGTATTAACAAGGGTGGTATCTTCACTATAGTTACTAACCTACTACCTAACACCTTCCTACTTCACTAAAGTACTAATAAACATCTTGAGCACAACACTTTGCGTAAAACAGTAAGTACAAAGGAATTTTTTACACAACATTGTTTTAAAATTCTCGTAAATCGTTAAGTACCACCTGCTCATTGCTTCCAATTTGAATTGCTAAACTGAATTCAAGAGTACTATGGAAAATATAGGTACAGAAGTGCCAATCTCCTGTGTGTGTAAGTTCTACCAACGCGTTATATGTTTAGCCCAGTCCTAAATACGGCATATTCGGTGTGACATAGGTACGTCTAAGTGTTGGTCCTCCTCGTCTAATAGGTGCGAGTCTAATCCAGCTCCCTAATTGCATAACATACTATCAATCACAATCTGAATGATTTTGAAGCAATCCATTGCTTTATATTATGTTCGAAAAAAAAATTCTGCTCAACAATGTAAATAACGCAATGAATGTTGTTGAACTGTCAAAATGAAACCGATTCCTACTGCAAGTGTGTTACGCAATTGCCCCGCTGGTTTTACCTTTATTAATACTTTTGGCTCAGCCTTTTCACACAGCTGACGCTGCAGTTGACTAGTACAAACTGTAGAATGTCATTAGGTTGTTGGCTAAAAATTTTTCTATTAGGTACAGTTTTGATTTTTTTGGAGTCAGAAAAACTGTACATATGTGTGTTGTTCTTATCTTTTTTTGGGGTAGCTGTGCCATTATTGCTTATAAACCTTGACTGATTTTATCTGAAATGGCACCACAAATAGAATGATTATTGAAATTTTGATCTGACGTGTGTAAAATAATTTGACATTTTTTAATTTGACATTTCTATATTTTTTTTGTGTAACTCAATTTAAAATTTATTCTGTGTATTTAATGTTGCTATTAGTACCTTATATATTATTTGCACACCTCATTAGGTTATAATACAATGTACCTTTTATACCTGTAACACCTTTTTAACATGTATTATGCAAATAAATTATTTGATTTGATTTGAAAAATTTGACACCCTGCAGTCACTAGCGTAGTCGCTCTTTGATGCATTTTGCCTCTTTTTAGCAAAATCATGCGTTTTTGTTCCGTATCGCATACTAAATGGATTTACTGATGCTCATTACTCTATGTTGGTACCTTTATGGTCAATTCACTTGAACTTAATTGCTTTATACTTTGATACCCAATTGTTTTATAAAGATGTCTATTGAATGTGAATGAAGTACTTTAATTTAGTTTATTTGTGGCATTTTTTCGCTAAATTAATTCTTGTTTTAAAATTTTTACGATTATTGCTTTTTAATTTAGTTTTTCTATATTTTTAATTAAAAAAAAAATTATAACATTTCTAGCTTTCTACATTAAGCTGAATTAGATTTGCCAGGTTTGTAAAACTTGTGTACTTACCTACTTGTTGTCTAACCTCATGCTTTCAGGCTGTAGTCCTCATATTGATAATGTTATCATCATTTTCATGACTAGTATTCTTGCCCGTCTTTCCATTCTCTTTTATTTTCCCATTATTCAATTGCGATGTCTTCTATACTTATCTATACTAATAATAAAGATGAAGAGTTTCTTTATTTGTTTGAACGCGCTAATCTCTGGAACTACCAGTCGGGTTTAAAAAATTCTTTTCGCATTTGATAGCCCAATTCTTGAAGAAGGATATTTGCTATTTAACATCACGCCAGGATTAGGACCCGGACAAAAGAAACAAAGTCAGAAAGAACGCCAAGCAAAAACGAAGTAAGTCGGGGGAGCAAGAAATTTCATGCGGACGAAATTGCGGGCAGAAGCTATCAATAAAATAAAAGACGTATTAGATTTAAATGATCTAAAATTCTAAATGATTTGGAAAGCGTAGTCATAAGTTGTAATGATCGACTCTCAGAATCATTCACTCGTACAATTACGTACCTACATACTATTTTGTAAAGACCTGATGCGTGAAGTAAAACAAATTTTCTTAGAAGAATGCATAAATAGGAATATTACAAGGTGTTAGTAAGACATTAGCCGTTTTATTATTCATGTATGTGGCTATGTTCACGGTATTTTACCTTAACAGGGCCAATTGAATGCTAAAGTCGTTTGAAGGTATGTTGATGAGTTCTAATAAAATTGTTGAAGTGGATTATAAGGTAAGAGTGCTATTGTGGTATTTCTATCTTTTATTATTAATCTGCTTGAGGTTGTTAGTACTATTACTGTAAAACGCACCACTTGAGATTTTTCTACGAAACTAAATGACCAATATCTAACTACATAGGTACTGGATAGGTAGGTGTTTATATCTTCTATATATAATTATAAAATGGATGTATGTATGTACGAGAATGTGGACTACAAAACGGGTGGAGCGATTTTTATGAGATTTTCAGGCAATCTTCAGATTAGTCCAGTGGGTGATCCTGTAAAGTTTAGTAGGACCAAATTTTTTTTTTTACTTTTTGGTAATTTTGTGTCATACATATTTTTCTGAACAGTAAACTAATAAAAAGAACTAGGTTTGCATGAATTCAAGACAGTATTACAATTATCCACCACAAGTCATCTGGCTATAGCCGGGGCGGGTCGCTAGTCTACTATACGTATATTTTATCTTGTCAAATACACAGATTCTTTGTCATCATGCCTTTTGCCATTCTATACTCTTCTAATTCTAAGGAGCCTGCAGGACATCGAACCGTTTTATAATATCCATGTAATCATTTTTCATAATCCCACGATACATGTGAATTTCCAAGAGCAGGGCGATGGTTTTAAAAATATAATCTTTTGTCAAAGGATTGCCCCGAAATAAATACACTTATTACTTTTATTTGCGATATGATAGAGCATAAACTATCTGATATAAACAGACCTGTCCCCCAACCCGCTGATTTCTCCATGCTTTCATATATACCCACATTTCACCCCATTTAAAGCACTCACGTTCTTGCTAATGGTTTTGAAGTATCGGCTTTGTGTCCCGCGGCCCTAAGCTCTTTGTATCGCGTTATTTATGTGGCGAACCTATTAATACTCATTATTATAACAGCTGTGAATTCCCCTATACGTGTACCGACAACTGGGACGCTCACCTTGTCACGGCCTAAAATATTTATCTGCAGTCTTTTGTTATACTGCCATTTTGAAATTCAGGATGTAAGGTATCTTGTTACGCTGTGACAGAGTGTAAGGTATAAACGTCTGTTATGCGATATGTCATAAGCCATTTTGTAAAGAGCAGAAAGATCAGCTTTGTTGCACAAGTGCCGTCGAGGTGGCGTGAGTGATGTTTTTACCTTTTGTGTCGAGGCACACATTTCTCATGTTAATGTCTTCTGAGAGCTCTAAATTATTTATTTAATGGTGCTCATAATTTCTGTTGCGTTAAGATATTTTGAGGAGATGAAATGTGTAAAAGTAAAAAGTAAGATTTCACACAATACTTACCCGCATTGTTTATTTTTTTTCTCATAAGAGAATCTCGAAAGCGGCACTTGGTGTTTTATTAACGACTCCGTTTCTCTCAAAGTAAATCGTTTTGCAAAATAATTTTAGCTTTAGTACCTAGTCACAACTTAGGGTGCATATTCGGTAGACTCTAATAATCCTTCCATATCCTAAGGGTACGTCTTCCCTACCATTACCGCGCCCCCGGTCTACTCCTTGATATGCAATGGCCTATGTAGCCCCATGAAACATAAGGCTACAGGGGCTAGTGTGAATCTTTGGGTTCATTCAAGTAATCAAGTCTGGTTAAACCACGCTGTTGGGACCTGTGCAATTCATTCATTTCATTCATTCATTCATAGTACCAAGTCACAACTTAGTAGACGTAATAACAGCCGCACGGGTCGATCCATCAGGTTAAGCTACGCTTGCCGGGGTTGTCCGTGGATGGGTGACCATCTTTACATACCGAGACTCCTCCGTGCCTCGGAAAGCACGTTAAGCCGTTGGTCCCGGCTGTCATTCGCAGATCTCTTTTAAAATACACCAAGATCACCATTACAACAAAACCCATAATCCCATTATTCAGTATTACCCATAAACCCATCCCCATTTAACCTAGTCTCACCACACAACTTTCAAAATACCACGTCATAATACTCCACCCCGACACAGCGTGAGGATATTCAGCGTCCAATATCACGAGCAATAAGCGCCCGACTGCGCTCGTCACGTGTAATCGCACATATAAA
This sequence comes from Fissipunctia ypsillon, assembly GCA_947568875.1. Taxonomy (NCBI): domain Eukaryota; kingdom Metazoa; phylum Arthropoda; class Insecta; order Lepidoptera; family Noctuidae; genus Fissipunctia; species Fissipunctia ypsillon. The sequence goes on from OX387649.1 coordinate 23,793,468, forward strand.
TCAGCCATTATCTCGCCTCTCGAAGGCAACAGTACAAAACGGTGACGCCAACAAATGACCGCCATTTTTCCCCAGCAGCCGTGGCGGAGGACTCTGTCAATATATCCGTGAGGTGGGGTCGAGTTACGGCGGGGAGCGGACGGTAACTGGAGTTTTCACCCGATGAAATGTGTCACAGTGTCAAAAGTCTTGCGGTATGTCTTTGTTTCTGATTCTGATGCATCTGAATGAAAAGTGACTAAACTACGTGAATAAGAGTTTTGATATTTTAGCTAACAGGCAGTGTGAAAAGAAAGTGATGATACTTAACGGCTCTTTCATACAGGCGCGACTCGCAACGCGGATCGCGCGCGACACAGGCATCGTACGTCGCGCGACACGCGGTGCCTTTGTGTCGTTTGCAGGAGCCTTCAAAATTGTTAATAAACAATTGCGATTAAGATATTAGCCAGTGACTTTAAAAAAGATACTCATACTATTTATAACTTTTTCTATTTTACCTTTGTCTCTTCTTTACCTTCGCCACTACCTTGCTCGAGAAGAAGAAGCAATATGCAAAAGCAACTCTATACGCCAACCATCAATGTGTCCTTGTAATGTTTAAGCAGTCAAAACAATAATTATTTTTGTTGCAGTTCTTTTGTTTCGCATAATAAATTGTAAATAATGATCGTTATTTATGAAGAGTTGAGTCTTGAGTGATCATTTGGCAAATGGCACACAATATGTGCTGTCGTCAAAATGTATCTTTGTCAACGTGAAAAATGTTATTGTCGCTCATTACAAACGACAAAAGTGCTTTATTTCTGGATTTTTATCATCCGTGTCTTTGGCACAGTTGAGCACACTGGCAGAGACAATGTAAATGATTGTCGGTTATCCGTATCACTTACTTACGGCCAAACCCAGTTTTGGCATACTGGAGATAGAAAAACCTATCTATCTGTTTTAACGTCCCATTAATAATTAATCTGAGGTTATAGAATCTTACCGGCCTGACATAGGACAAATAGAATTACACTGTCTACCATCAATAGCGATCTATCTTTTACTGATAATAGGTTATTGGGTCCAGCCGTACATTTACAGATGAAGGAACATAATTGTAAAAAAATACATAATATATAAACAAAGTAAACAACAGATAACATCACGCCTTGTTTCCCCGAAGGGTTAGGCAGAGGTGTACCTATAGTACACGCACATTTCGCTAGTTATGTTTAAGTCCCATGTAATAGGGGGCGAGCCTATTGCCATCTACCGGGCACAAATCCAGACTCCGGGCTGCTACTGAGAAATTCCAGATAGAAAAACCCAATAAGACTGCCCGACGTGGGAATCGAGCCCAGGACCTCATGCTCAGCAGTAGCGCTTGCGACCACTAGACCAACGATAACTAAACTAGATAAACAAAGTAAATACAGTAAAACTTCAAAAATAAAACATTTACACGGCAACATAGATGTTGGTCCATTATAAAACTAGATTTTGAATATTTTGAAAAGTAAGTACCTACAAGAATTTGCCCTTCTAATGTGTGGCCATGAAGTCGCAACTGACCCGCTCTCCGCTACCACAGGCACCCCTGCCCGCCTCGCCCCATCTGCCGCCCTAACCACTGTTATATTTTATTTGCGCGATAAATTACTTTTTATTACACATATTTTGTCGTGTTATAATAACTAATGTACTCTCTCAATTCGTGTGTAATGCTGCGTAGCGATATTTTTTTTGTTATTTATTTCTCCTTTTTATTGCTTTCACCCTTCTTTTGTTTGATTGATGGTTGGAACTTTGAAATTATTTGATTTGTTTTTTTTTTAAATTTTTTATTGTAATTAGAAACTTTTTGGTTCCAATTTTAACTTTACCAGCGCGCCTTGCGTGGTCATGTTACACATAAAGTAATCCGAAAAAAGTGGTCTGAACCATCGATTACTGATCACTAACGGCCGAACCCAATAACCTATTTTCAGTAAAAGATAGATTGCTAATAGATGGTACACAGTATAATTCTATCTGTCCTTATGTCAGGCCGGTAAGACTCCATAATCTCTTATAGATTATTGAGACTTTAAAACCATAGATAGATAGGTTTTTCTATCTCCAGTATGCCAAAACTGGTGATAGGTTATTGGGTTCAGCCGTAACTAAACAACTGATTATTTTTAAGACCAACGTGAGACCAATATTTAGGTAGGTACTAAAAGTTCCATTCTTGATTAATTATTATCTCCGCGTCAAAATTGTGTTATTATCCGATACGTTCTGCCAGAACCATGTGCCATTGTCTTGTGCTCTAGTATAGATAAGGCTTACAAAATTAGCCATTTGGCTGACAAGACTATCTCCTTCCGCACATATTGCATTTTACATTTCCATCTTCCCAAACAGTGTTTCCTCTTATTTTGTTTGGCAAGATGCACCTATTTCCCTCAACGGTTACATAGACGTAAAGATGTCTATAAAACTATAATACGCAATAAAGGGAACGAGCGAAATGCCTATACCAAAGCTTAAACAAATAAACATAAAAACAGTAATAAACTTTAAACTAAGAATCCCATAATCCACCACCCCTATGTTCAAACTGTTCCAAGGTCTAACACGACAGGACAGAAGTTTCACTCCTTACAACAAATAGAAGCTCAATATAAAAAGCCTACAATGAATTATGGCAAAAGTAAATACAAAGATCCACGAGACTCGTCTCTTTAATAGAAATGATTACTTTCCTAATAACTACCTACCACCACAAGTAAAAGTAGATGGATAGAATACTCTTTATTATGTACACCATAAATATTACAGATATAAAAGTAGAAATTTAACAAGGAGTGACACAATGGGCGGTCTTATCGCTAAGAGCGATCTTTGAAAGTAATTGTGAGGCAGTCCTCAATAATGGTAGCAACGAACATGACCAACAATCAAAGGACAACAAAAAATTCCAATCTCATGAAAAATCTCTGCCTGTAAACGAAGTTTTAGCAGTAGTATACATCATATGGAAGTGTTTGTCTGCGTAATCGTAATCCATATCCAACTGTAGCTGATATTTTAAGAGTGACGTTATCCACTGTAGTTACAAAAACAATATGAGATTTCCAGCTTTCTCTCCAGGCTGCATTTTAATATCTACATTGCTCCTGGTGTGAGAATGACTTGTAAGTTCACTATTTAACAGTTGTATACGTATCTTCTGAAACTCTCCATGTGGTGGTGCCGAGGTTCTATCCTCGAAGGCATGATCTTTGTTGTTCAATACGTCTTGCTCGCATCCGCATTATGTTCGCGGCCGCTCGTAAAACTTCGACAAATTCAAATACTGCTAGTGTTGTAGTTACTGTTCATCGATTATCGATAAATGCTGCTTTTGTTAGCTAAGCACGAGCCAACTTCCGGTTTTCATTGAGTAAAAAGTTATAGAGTGAAAAGAGAGAAGAGAAAATAGAAAGCAAATTATGTATTGAATTGGTTGCTTTTCATTCTCCATTTTATAATATTTGAATAACAACTTCTTTACTAAACTTTGAAATTTAACTTTCTCAAAAATTGCTATTGTAATATAACTTTTCTAAACACCAATTTTACATCATATTTTGATTGTTATTTTAATTTATATCATGGCATCATTAATTGTATGTTCGCCATACTGGTTTCATAAATTGTATGCTATGTACTTACACCGTCCTTTAGTAAATATGTTGTATCTCATAATTGCGCTCAAAAAATATGACAAATGATCTTCATTCGCAATTTTGTTATAATCACCATTACGTCAAAATATTTTTTTCAGATTCACGATACATTAAACGTGAACATTAATCGTGTCATAATTGCTGTATATAAGTAGGTACATTAATCATAATATTATGAGTGCGTTCATTAATCATACTTGTAATGGTCCCATCGAAATATATCATTTTTTAATGTTAGTCGTCAAACTTTAATTTTTGGGACAATGTTTTATAAGGGCTTTTGTATGTGGCTTTCAGAACATCAAAACTAATAAAGACTTCAAAGAAATGCGCAATATTTCGTAAATAAAATAGAAATTAGATATCTGCCTGAAAAAGCAAGCAGAGACAATTATATAAAAAACAGAATGAATAATTAAAACAAATAGGCCACCCAGGGACGTCACATCCATGGATTTTCTGTAATAAACTGGTGATAAAATGCTCATAAGATATCGATAAAATGAAGTATCCGCACATCACTATGGAAACGAAAAATACTGTTATTGCGATGGTCGGTGAAAAGAGTTCGTACGTTTTAAAATGTAGTGAAAATTTAGTATTACGGTAATAGCTTTTATTGTATTGGGGCATATAAATATAGAAGAGAGTTCTTTCGTGAATAAAACTTGGCTATTCTTTTAGTATCTTTATGAGGGTAGTTTCAGCTACATACGAAGCCTTTTACTATTGTGTATCTACTGGGATATTGAGAACTAATGTCTTGAATGAAAATGGGACCCATTTTGAAATCAGTTTAATCTTTTTTTTTTTAATCTACAGGAATATAATAAGGGAGGGGTCGAATAACTAAGTTCACGTTGGGCGATACTGTAAAATGTTACAGGTAAACTATGAAATCATACTTTTATAACATATCTCAGTACACAAAAATGTATACTTAGAAGTTATATTATAAGTGTTGACCGTGTATATCAAACGCGATGATTATAAGAGGCAGTAAAATTAGCACCATCTATTGACTAATGTCCATTTACTAGCCCAGCCCAGTAGCAACGCCATGAACATCCACCTCATTACCCCACAAACTAAACGCGACAGCCTTATTGCCTTTGCCTTAAGCAGAATAAATTAATACAAATATTCCCACTTACATTTATAACGATACCCTCAAAGTTCCGCCAATACGTAAATAAATTGAAATGATGCGGAGTACGGGCGTCGAGACAGGGTGATATGTGTGGCGTGCCAGGGTAATGGCCGCCATCCATCTACTGGCAACAGTGAGGGGACGAGAGTGATTTTTCATTGGGACACTGGTGTAATGCATGAACTTAAAAGTTTCGCGTTGAAGTGGGCTGCTTTGTGGATTTGTTTGTTCGGATTTTTGTGGGGATTTGAAGTAATATGTTATACCAGCGTTGCCGATATCTTCAGAGTTTGGAAGAGTAGCATTCACTTGCTAATTTGCCTATCCGTTATTTTCTTCCGTGCCTATATTGGTCGATACAATGCCCATGTGAGTAATTCAAGACTAAGAGTTCATTTAGCATTGTGTTAAAAAAAAAATTGCTAAATTGTGGGCAAAACTGTTACATTTTCAAACATAGTTATATTTAGAATAATCGGTAATATACTACTTATCAATGTTTGTAAGAATACACGCGAAACAGAATGTAACACAGGAATTACATTTTCAAAAATAAATATTTTATTACTTATGTAGCAATCGGCTATAACGTAAATCTAAGGCACAAATCAAATTTAATTCATACAAATCGCAACAGGGCCGTAACGCTAGGGACATGTGCAAACGCAAATAAATCGCAACGATTTATTAGTCGCGCAATCCGAGAGCGATATAAATAATGATAATAACAGATGAAAGAATAATATAACATGCGTTTGTAACGCAATGGAAAACAGTTTGGATGTTCCTGTCATTTGTAGTGGCTGGAGGGTAGTGATTATTGTTATTAATGATGTTTAACTTTTTAAGAAACTTATGGTTCAAATGAAGTGAAATTAATTTTGGTAAATTAGAAGTAATCTTTTATTTATGTTTAACTTCCGTTCTTTGTCCATTGCATTATTAGTAGATATTGGTGAACGCATGCAGGACATACGTTCAATTAATTTCACTGTTATACAGGATTGGAGTAAAGAGCAGCGAACAAACAAACAAACACAATCGCATGTCAAACGTCAAATCAAACAAAACAGTCCCAAGAAAACACGAAACAAATCAAAACAAATGACAATCGAAATTGAAATAATTCACCCTGCAATCATAATACAAAACATAGATTACAAGACTGATAACAGCTCGACAGTGAATGGCATTGTCGGTACAATAAACAGTAATAAATCAATCAATCTCTATTTCAACGATCCGACCTGTCAGCAAAACAAGAAAGTAATTGACGTAATTACGCGTCGACCTCAGAAAACATAAATCGTTTGACCTCAGAACTGAACCTGGGACCTTGCTTCGTTGCTCTCAAGTTGGTTGACGTCATCATAGCAAGTGTCACTGCATTAATGACGCTCGTGAATATTGGAAGTGTTTGATCTTAAAATTGTTTTTCCCTAAAAATTGTTCTAATTCTTCTTCTACTGTTTGTAGGTACTCTCCGTCACTTGTTCCTAAATAAAGGTTCATTAGAAAACCAGCGTCAGACAGCTTCTGTCTGGCATTCATGCTGAAATGAACCTTTTTGGCGCAGCCGTGAGGCACACACTATTGTTGTTAAAACATTATTTTCACTTTTTTATTTTTTTTTTGTTATTTGTATTTTGTGTTTCATGAACTGTGTCCAAATAAACATTATTCTTTCTTTCTTTCTTTGTAAATGTGTCGATGCCAATCTAAATTGTGTGTGGACAGAACTTAGGTTAGATTGATGTTGCAACGCATATCTGATGTCAATGTCTACAATTTCATTATATTTATGACACTGCGTGAGAGAACTAAGTACAGTCTTTGAATGTGGTGTTGAAACTGAAAATATACGAGTTTGACCCAAAACCAAATATATTCACATAATCACTAACAAGAGCACTATAAGCAGTACCAAGTTAAAACAAATAGCATATCCAGTTCCCTCCAAAGCCACGTGTAACGACCAGACATTTGTTCAAATGTCCATCAATAACATTTTACTGCGACATAAAAATATCAAATGCTAGGGTGTCGTGATGGATGGTGCGGACATAATTGGCCGTCCCCTACATGTTAATGAATCGTGCATAATGAAAAATGATTGTGCAACTGTGTCGGGACATGTCCGGTCGCACTGTGATGTATGGTCACACTATTTCGTGGAACAAATCGAGTTACAAATGGTCGTGTTTGAAGTGTTTTTGGAAGTAGTGACGCGGGGAAGGGTTGTAAATTATGGGTTGAAGAATATTTAAGTGGACGCAGATGTCTTATTTTGAGCCAATGATAAGCTTTTCATGATGTGGTAGGTTTAACAGTCCCAAAATTAACGACAGAAATAGGAAAGTTCTAAATATACCAAATTGTCTACAAAGGAGTTTCTATTGAACTAGGTAGGTATATATTTGAACTATTTATAATAGCAACAGCCTGAGGGCGGTTGCTATTGAGACATAATAAGATGAGACGAGAGGAGATATAATGGTGAGACATTATAAAATATAATTAAAATAATCTGCAATATTTCTGACAAACAGGAAATTAGATACTTTGGGAAAAGTCTTTTAACTAACAACATGAACTAGATTCCATAATTTAATAATACTGTACAACAGTAAATCACAAACCAGTCCTATAGAATTAAACTCAATTATAATCTCCCTTCACGAGAAACCGTTAAAACTTAACGCACGATTTGCATACCCTATAAATATGATAGTAATGTTAAAACTAGTCGTATATTTTGCATGATAGTCCAGATAGCGATGACCATGGCCCCATAAAGCGTATGATGACAAAGTGCCACCATAACGAGGGATCCCCCGATATTTTTACGTGCTGGCGCATTTTACGCCTCTTATATTAGGTGCGGTGTAAGGGAGAAGATTATAGCGTTGAGGCAAAGTCAGTATTTTCAAGAGGGTTTAAATTGGCAATCGTACTCTAAGGCCTAAGGTGGAGTGCCTGCGTTAGGTTCTATGTGGTGTAATTATGTACCATCGCGGACATTTGCGGTGAGCCACTTTCGATCTTATCACTAAGGTAATACCGCAAATATCCGTGACGCATAAAAGTCACTTTTGAGCCCACTACTGTCTAAAATAGGGACAATAATGACAGCATGGTTTCAGAGTGAGTCTAAAGTTCATTCAATATATTGATTATATTTGACAAAAGACTAGAAAGTGGTCAGTTTGGTTTTTATTTTACTTAGCCTATTGAGTTTGAATTTAAATAAGTAAGTGGCTAAGATAAATGTAAATTTTCCATAATTTCTATTCAAATTACACGACAGTGCTACCTAGATACATTATCACCATCTTGAATGTCTCAAACAATTTGAGAAGTACCTATTTATCTAAGAAACTTGCAATAAGTTATAAATAGTTTGTAGTTATAAATCAAACGTGCTGCTGTAAAACGCGCTTTCGCTAATAACTTGGGCCAAGAGGGGCTACTGTCAAATTTGGCAATAAAAACTGCTTTTATGTATAATGCCCATTTATACCACCATTCAAACATAGTGGTGAGCGCAATTTGAGTTATGGGTGCTGGGGACGTATTTATTACTACGCTTTGTGAGCATAAGTCTTTAGTTTGATAGTGGACAACGTTATGCTGAAATAGACAGAGTGCCTACTGAATAGTTTTCACTTGGATCATGCTGGTACTGAGGGTCCATCCTTTTGTTCATACCGTGGTAACTACATATGCTGGATACTAAGGTAGCGGGACTCCCCACCCAGAGAACAAGAAAATAAACCGTATTTTTCCATTTTAGTTGCATTTCCATTCTCTAGTGTAGGAAGATAGTTAAAACCAGAATTACTTTTGAAAACTAAATGAAGCTAGTCAGTTTTATGAACAGAATAATCAACAAAACTTACCTCAGCTTTCACAACACACAGAGAAAAGAACTTACCGGATTCACGACAACTAATCAAAACAATAAAATACCAAAAAAACATAAAAACATAAATTTTAATAATTATAATAACTCCCCACGTAAACATAATAAACACGCCTCATAGAGCCGAACTACAAAACGATTGAATCGAACAATACTTTACAATCGAATACATAATTCATACAATTCTGTTAAGCTTTCGACAATTTTATCGATACGCCCCGGGATAATGTTAATTTATATATCGATGTTTGTCGGCGCTTTGTGTTAAATGATGCTCGATTAATTTTATCGAGTTTTGAATCGATTATAAAATGTGAAAGCGCGTCTGTCGTGACTGTGAAGGGTGTGGTTATTAGTATCTATGGTAATGATTTTATTTGTACGTAAATGTTACTACATATGCTTTAAATGTGCTTAGAAATAGAACATTACTTAGGTTAACACGCTGAATTCCATACAAAATGAAATGAATGGAAGTTACAAGTACACATATGGGGGTTGATTTAAGGTAATATAAGAATCCTTTCAATCTTCAACAAAAGAAAAACAATAGGAAGAGAAGAAAAGCCGTTGTAGGTTCTATGAAGGCGAGTGTGCTTCCTTAGAAGCTGTAGTAATTTGCGATGGTCTAAAATAATATTCTGAACTAAAAGCAAGATCAGTCTCATTGAAAGGAACAAGCACCCTAGCAATGATCAGGTGCAAGCTATTAAAAAGAAACAAAAAGAATCGCCATCTATCATTAGCTACAAGTGCTACAACGAGCATCTAACAATACATCTTCCTCCCACACACAACCTAAATCTTAAAAATCAATGTACTTACAGTCAATAACCTCATTACGTCTCGTCTGTCAAATCGTAACAACATTAGTAACCCCTTATTTTCGTATCCAATTCGTTCGCATCAAACGGCCTGACAAAAAGCTAATTCGTACGACTGTTTGACATAACAAAATCTGAAAGGAGAAAATTCAAATTGGATCACGTCACTTACTTGAAGACGTAACAGTGAACATATAGCTGTCTCCCTCTCACAGAATTAATGACTAAAGTCGGGTTCAGCGGTGACGTTTTTTTGGCGAAATCTTGGCGCTCGGCGAAAGGATGGTCATTAACACGTTTGCCTCATGAAAGTTAAATTATTGTTTAAGTGGAATTGGGTTTTTTATCGCATGGCCTTTTTAAATTATAGCGTGAGGGAAATTTTTGAACAGATTCAGCAGCAGGGTTTGTTTTGTCTGGAATGGCTTTAGCTAGAAAATTAAACCTAAGGTTTATAAAACATCATCAACTCATCTAGGCTACATATTCTGTAAAAGCTGACTTTTGAACTGACCTCTGTATACGTTTGTCAAGAGAATATTAACATAGATAACATTTACCTTGTAGGTACACATTAAAACGCTCAAAAATACAATTCTAATAATTTCAAATTCAACTTTTTGTATAAAAGTTATGTTCCAAAAGATAGGACCTTATTCCATTAGATTTTTCGTCCAAATCACATTGCCGATAAGCAAACAACATACTGACGTCTACAAGATTTAAACTCATTAATTTAATACTTCGACTTTCCATCAGTACCCACCCTTTTAAGGGCAATAAGATTATTATATTTGACAGGGTAATTCAGCGACACAGGCAGTGTCAGGCCAATCTTATTAGCCATGTAAATGAATACAGAATGAATCCATTATTTTCCAAACAAGCCTTAGGGTGGGGGCGATCATATTTTAGGGAAGGCAACTGTGGATTTGTATAGAGCTGTTTATACTTTGTTTGTAAACAAGAAAGTTTTTGGGGTTGCTATCGAGTCGAAAAGCGTGCAAAACCTTTAGTGCGTTGATGGACATATATTTTTTACGCGACTCATAGTTTTATGTAAGTAGTTAGGTCGATTCCCGATGAGCTACAGTCAAAATAATGCTTATGAAATTATAATTTAATTAACAATTCCCAGTATTTCTTTTAAAATAATACCATCGGTAATTAATTCACAGAAAAGGAGTAATCATTTTGATTATATGTAGGTACTACATATACCCTTGTCACATGAACCTTGTGACATCTTCGCTCTCTGTGGTACACTACCTCCCCATTTACCCAAAACTTATGTGCGAATTGACGACGTGACACAGCACAGCTCAAAGTGGCTCATTCTTAAGAAAACTTACATTACACCTACCTGATTACGAGACACGTGAGAGAACAACTCCGTACGACACTTAAACCATAAAGTCGTGGTTGTAATAAATGCGTTACCATATTTTCGGGTGTATTACGTGTAATTTATTGGCTTAAAATAGTACTCATCGCGTATATTATGTATGCTGGTAATTACCCTGCTAGCGCTCCCTTCTTGGGTCGTTCATATTGTGAGGTTGGGGCACAGAGTACGGAATTACAGTGGGCAAAGATTTGTATAGGGCACTTTTTTTTAAGTAAGTATAACATCTTTGTCTCGTGAATAATGAGAGTATGAAAGAGATTGATACAAAAATCTAAGTTATATTATATCCAAGAGCCTAGCTTCCTTAGAGAAAGCTATTTTAGTCAAAAATTCCCAAACAAAAAACGTTTGCGGTTGGGGGACCCCCGTCAGGAACGAAGTTCTTTCTCACGTATGATTTAAAACAAAATTAAAATTTTCGCAGCCGCCATCATGGATAATTACGTTTTAACGTCACTATCCGTTTTCACACCCTCGAAAACTTTGAAAACGATAACCATGGTGAAAAATTTTAAAAATTTTCGCAGCCGCCATCTTGCATTTTCATTTTGACCAAATTCACACTTTCTCTCTCTGAAAGTCGCATGGAGTAGTCGATTTCTATCAGTGAACTCCTACCGCAAGCCGCGTTAAAGAACTTCGATCCAAAAACTTTTGAAACAACTTTTTTTAACGTCGAGAAGCCTGAATGTCCATGATCTACATAACTGTAATTCTTGTTCTGTGACACCTTCAATTTAAATATCCAAGTTTGAACACATCTCAGCGCCCTCTTTCGAGCTCGATGACACTTCACTTTGTTGACAGGTCGGTGATTAATTCATATTTGGAGGGTAGACGTAGAATATTTATGCCCCACGATATTTATAGTGCGGGGGCTAGTAAAAAATGGTGAATATGATTAAATTTTAATATCATTTTGGACGGGACCTTGTTTTTAGGGTAATGTTTTAATAAGAATACTATTTCTGACGTGTGAAATGTTAGCACATTTGGTGTTTTATGTTGGCATAATAAATTTGCTTTAAGCTCGTCTCAAGTTTCTATTGTTCATAGGGGAGTGACAATAGGCTTTTTTATAAAACATCAGTTCCATTTGTTTATGCTAAATAGTTATAAAGGATTTTATTAATCTGTCTAATATACAAATACAGTGTAATATTAGATCTTTTGAACATATATATAAAGAATCTAAAGTTGTGGTGTCTATTCGGACAAGCTCAAGTGTAACAGATAACAACAATGGGTTGATTTGGCAACCTTGAACAACATCACAATCAAGGAAAGCCTATCAAATTCAAGCCTTGCTTTGCCTTACAGGAATCATCATAATCACCCATTTCCATAAGCCATAATTCCATCAAATGTCAGCGATCAAACCATCCCTTCACAAACACATCACAACTGACAAACAATTACCACACCGCATGTATACAGCATACAAAGTCTACAAGACAAGCGTCGCACCGCGATTACTCGCTATTAACCCATAGCTAGCCCCCGTTTAATTTAATTAACACGCCACCGCACACCATCCCTTTCTAACACAAGACTGAGCTGTACCTCTGTCTCTGTCCCACAGTAATCTGCACACAGCCTTGTGGTCACCCGAGGCAGTTAACATGCTGGCCATTGTTTCGGAGATTTCAGTGGGCCACAAGGATAAACTTGTAGGATTAGTACATTTGTCGTGGTTGGGGTGAGAATCGGTTGGGGTTCGTTCGGATAAGTCTTGTTTAGGCTGGCAGGAAATTGGTGATGGAATGTGGGCTTTTGCTGAAGATTTGTGGATAGTTACCATGTTGATGCATGTTTTTGACTTTCGTCTAGGTTTTATTACACTGTGACATTCGTGCATCTTTTTGTATTGCCTTGTCATTGACGAATGCTGCTTGGATGAATGATGATTGCTCATCTTCGTTAACCTTTGAAATGGTTTACCGAAGTTAAATTCAGCTTATTGTATGCTTTTATCCTTTGATCTGCTCAGAAATTGGGGTTTTCAATACTTAGTTTTGGAACCCTTATTATATTCTGTGCTGTACGAAGTACCTAACGCTTTTGAAAATTTCCAAGTATTGCAATATCCTGCAAAAGGTTGGGATTGCTCTTAATAAATCAAACCGGCTTATACTATTCATTGTAGCGGGTAAAGGGAACCTGTAGTTTTACCAGTGGAATTACTAAACTAATTGTATATCAATACTAGTAGTCAGAGTAAGGTGTGCAATGATCGGCATTAGACGATAAAACTATAACTTCACAGCTCCTTAAAACAGTAAATAATCCCCTAGACTTTATCTATAAACCACATCACACTCTTCAAAATTAAAGCCACGTTCGGTCTCCCCACAACGTCTGGAGCTCCTACCGTGCGCAAGACTATGCGGTCGACCCTTAATGTGGCCCGTATTAAATTCTGTGTGTAACAGTCAGTTGTGGGCGCCATGTTAATTTGAGACCTCTGCATTACCTACTAATATTGTCTGCTTAGTTTATGATGCTGGGAATTACAATCTTAGCGTATTTGTATTGATTTTTGAGGCGTTAATTTTCTTTGCGGAAAAAAGAAGGGCTTTTATAGGACGTGTTTTGTGTCACAAAATCTTCACCTGCTGTGCTAAGTTCTAAACTATCCTCTTTTAAGATGTTTCACAACATTGTTTCTCTTGTAATCTCTGGTGTTTTCTATATATAATAAAATCACTGTTCACAGTTTATTCAGTAATCAACCATATAAATCCTTTACTACGTCTAATTTTGCAATAAACATCCATGTACTAAATAGAGAACCTTCTCTCTTCTGCAAAATATAAGTTTAATAAACCAAAATTCGCTATCAAAACTCAGTCCGCGACCCCAAACGACAGACTTACTCCCGCTTTACCCAAAAACCAGCAAATCAACCAGAACAAACTGGCTTACCCAATCCCTTTAATTTCTCCCCACCTCATAGAGCTGACCACGAGATTTATAGTTTTAATAGTAGGCCAACATACCGGCGCCATTTATCTGGACTCCACTGCATTAAAGGGATCTAGTGACCCTTAACGGGTTTTAAATTGTCCTGGGCCGTTGGGGGCGGTTTAGGACTGAATGCGAATTTGGGATGGATAATTTAGTGTTTGGGCTTTAGGATGCCTATATTTAAATCGTTTGTGGTGCTTCTAGTATGTTGCTGAACATTTAATGCTAAAAGATGAGATGATATATGTAGCATATCCAAACGAAGATGGTGTGAAGAACTAGTTACTTTTATAAATGCTGCCTAGCTCAATATATGTGTCAACCAGACCAAAAACGCAAATTTTTTCGTGTAACTTGTTATATTTAACCTAACAGATTGTTTAGACATTATACCTACAGGTCTCAGCTTACTACACTTCTGGCTAATTATGCCAACACCGTTCAAGAGTGACTCAAAATCCTCACTCAAATTCTCTCTACTTTTGGCCACATGTCAATCACTGTCGCACCGGTGACCTCTTGAAAATGCCTTTACAGAATTTTCAATTCTTCACCTACCACAAAGCTGGTTCATTCCTCGCGCAGCTCCGCTCCCCAAAGTTAGGACAATGTGGGAATCACAGACGTTACCCGCCTGCATTAGTCCGGAGATTTGTGCGGGATTGAAGCGGGTGAGTTAGTGTTGGTCGTGCGGCCAGTGTTGGGATTTCACGGGATTCCGGGATTTTGAATCTGGGTCGAGTTTAGTAGTCACCTGGGCGGCTATTAAGGATGTCATTAGTTTTGATTGTTTACAGTTATTTTGGCATTTTAATGTTTTAGACGATGAACTGCTTACTTAAAATTGTACAAGCAATTTGCTTTATCACACGAGTCTAATTTTGCTGCCTAAAGTAGAAAATTTAATTTTGTTAGGTTAATTTTATACAGTTACGTTTTTAAGGTTCTCTGCAATTTTGCTGCTAACCTTTTTGACCTGCTAATCTATTCACCACAGAAGCAAACAAATTGTGATATCTCGTGAGAACTATTCCCTTGACCTCTAGGTCAAACGCAGGCCCTTTTACTGTATTTTGTACGAAGCTTATTTCTAGTAAGTTTGCATGGACACGAAGAAGTTGCCATCTTTAGCCCATCTAATACTATAGTGCTTCAAGCGAACACCAGAATTTCAGCCTTATTTCTGTCCGGAAGCTTCCCCACACAGCACATAACACGAGAAAATCCCGGTAAATTCTAAAACCAATCAATTCCCAACTAAATCCGGCAGCATACGTAATTTCCTGTCAAAACATTCCACCGTAACATAATGATGAAGCAATTTTACTACAGCCGTGTAATCTGTGGCTTTCAAAACATGGAGGATTATACCAACTATCTAATATGATTAGCATACAAATTAGAGGTTTTTAACGGAGTAGGAGTAAGTTAGTTTATGGGTCTGTATGGTGAAGGGATTTGGAGATTATGAATGTTTGTTTACGTTGAGAAATGCGTTTGTTGTATGAGGATTAGGCTTGAGTATGAATGTGTTTTGTTTATTGTTCTGGAGTTTTAATTAAATACATTCAGGAAAAATTGTGAATCAGACGTCAAGATTGGTTAAGTTTGACTTTAATGCATTCGCTTGCAAAACTTTTTTTTTTCGCTTTACATTTTTATTTCTGATACAATTATTTACAATACAATGATATTACTATGCAAACTGCAACCTTGTGTTACCAAAGTATTGAAGCCCTTAAAATTATTGAAAACTGAAATTTTAAAGTAAACCTGTATTTAGTATAACTTTGAAGAACTCGGTGAAGGGGCAGGACAAAGAGTAAACCCTCTCTCTCTTTCTTCCTGGCTATGTATCCAACGTGATGGTCAGCCTTCCTGGTCTTTCTCTTCCACTTCGCTCTATCCTCGACATCGTCTTCGGATACCTCACATGCTTCCATGTCGTTTAGCACTACAGCTTTCCACCTTGTTTTGGGTCTTCAACTGGGAATGGAAAGTTGTAGCGCCAAGTTCTCTACGTATTCAGCGGCCTCCTTTTCAGTGACATCGCAGCCTACTCTCAGTACACCGATAATTTAAAAATAACCTCAAAATACAGTCACAAAAAGAAACAAATTGCCCCAAAAACGTCTATTCCATTAGCAAAAAAAAAGTAAAAACCGCTCCATAAAATTTGGAGTCTCACATAAAGAGCAGTAGTTTAACAATGAAAAATTTACTCCCGAATGAATAAGGTCAGTAAAAATGTGTACCAGTAAAGGTCCATTTCTATGTAAATGTTATTGGGGGCGTCCGTTTAATCCTACGTTTTCCCCCGTCCCCGGGTTGTATCTGGTTTAAACCGGATTAGGGCTGCTACCAAGTTAATAAACTGTGTTAACTAAAACTCTGATGGGTTTTCAGGCATAATTTTTGGTTGGTATGGTTTTCATGCACGGTAGAGCTCAATTTAAATTGTGATGATAGTGAAAACTATTTAACTAAGCAGATGTGTTTTAGTTGATTGGCCATTTATTATAAACTCTATATGATAGGATGAAACAGCTACAAATATGTACTAATTCGGATCAAAATATGCATGAAGCTACTTTCAAAGGAGAAAATACACTAAACTTCATATGTTTTACCTACGTTTGAAACTATCACTTTCTTTTGGGATAGAAGATAAACATAATCAGCCTATTACTGTCCCACTGCTGGGACAGGCCTCCTCTCTGTGAGAGGGAGTGGGCTGTATACACCACGTGGGCCCAGTGCGGGTTGGTAGATGTCTTCAAATTTTTGGTTATTTTTGGTTTCCTCACGATGTTTTCCTTCACCTTTTTGAGAGCAGTATTGATGAAATTATTTACACAAAGTAAAGCGCCTGCCTGGGTTCGAACCCACGACCTACAACTCGTAAATCGGGGCCGTTACCACTGGGCCACCACTGCTCTAATAACAGATAAAGTAATTACTTATCCGGAAACCATGATTGTACGAGTATATGAAGGATTGTGTGTGAATACTATGAAACAATTATGAAAACTTCCAGAATATTTTTTAACAATGTGTAAGTAGATTTTTATTTATATTTTAGTAACCCCAGCCCTATGTACTGCTTAGATCGCTGAGCAGATTCTCTGTTTATCTGATAGTTTGGCAACTCTGTTAATGTTTGTTCTGATACATATTTTGTTGTTGCCGTTGCGTTATATCTCTTATACATATCTTCTACAAGGTTACCTTTCTGTGTGAGGTCAGGGCTTTATACAGCTTTCTTTGTTACGGCAGTGTAAGTTGTGTATGTATTTGAATTTGAAAATGAAGATTATTATAGAAGTTGAACTAGCTGCAGCGGCTATTAGTTAAAAAATATGCATAAGCATAATCAGCCTATAATGTTCCCACTGCTGGGACTCAGGCCTCCTCTCGGTGAGAGGGAGTGGGCTGTAAGCCTGTAATCCACCCCGCGGGCCCAGTGCGGGTTCGTATTGTAGATGCCTTCGAATTTCTGGTTATTTTTGGTTTGGTATTTTTGGTTACCTCACGATGTTTTCCTTCACCGTTTTGAGAGCAGTGGTAATGAAATTATTTACACAAAGTAAAGCGTCTGCCTGGGTTTGAACCCACGACCAACAAACTTGTAAGTTGTGGCCGTTACCACTGGGCCACCACTGCTCTCAAAATATGAAAATTAAAAAAAATATGAATGGCAAAAAAATGACTCCATATCATTGATTTTCAGTAATTCTCCAATGAATTTTCCTATTTCGTATTTGTCGTTTCTACATTCCAGCCGTTTCTTAATACTTACTTTTATTCAGTTAAAATTGGTAGGTATTGTACTTACATATAAAGATTATATTGTAAGGTGATAGAAATCTGTGTCGGCTTCTAGAACATCATCAAGAAAGAAGGAAAAATCTTAATCTTAGCCAAGTCCACAGCTAATTCTCACAACACCAGACTCCCATGCATTATAAAAACGTGCCTCCCCAACAATAAACGTAAAACTGATAATGTTGGACATCCACAGCCATCCACTGCCATCCACGGACATCCACGGACATCCACGGCGCTCGAACAACTTAATAGAGCCTTATTCGTTCTAATAACCACCTTCACGGTTTTATCTTTATCGATAATGGCGATTGCTCTAACACTATCGCCTTTGATTCGAAATGTACGGAAGCTTAATGTGGACGTGAACGTTTGTGAAATGTTTTGCTTGTTGCTCACTGGACTTGTAAGAGTTGATGTTCCAGATACAAAATGCAATTTCTGAAAGGTTTTTTTTTGTGAATTCGGCGTTGGACTCATCGGTCCCTCCAATGGTCTTAAATATTTGCATTGATGACAACTGGGCGTTTGTAAAGTTACTTTGGAAATCAACAACGGAATAACATTTTTGACCATCAGTGATTGAATTGTTCGGAGTGTTGGCAAGTGGATCAGCATAAACAATATTTTTTTTGCACACGCTCAGAGAGTCTTTCTGTATATTTCCATACGACACCGCACGACCTAAGTCTTGCAACTATCTATTTTTACTCCAAACTCAACTTTACCCTTTCCACCTTAGGTATACTTTCACCTGATCCTTCAAAAATGGAATGTCCTGACTACGATAAGGTTGTATCACGTTAACTATAGTCGCAAATTGGAACTATGCGACACTCAACGTTGTTATTCGCTTTGCATTCAACGAGCGTTACTATCAACTCGGCCATTCGGAATCAGGTATCGAATAGGCTCGCATCGAGATAAAATTGAAATCGTTAGAATCGAATAAAGTATCGATTGTCTGTACATGTCCGTAGAAGGGTTTTTAAATGACTCGTGTTTTTTGCGTTTTTATCGATTAATTGCAGGAATGTTGTGTGTGATTGGATCCGTTAGGGATGTAAGCTTTATTGGGCTCAGTGGATTTTTATTGCATTGCATGTACAGAATAGTAAACGAATAGAGTGCCTACATGCACATTTCTTTTGAAGATAAATCTCACCTAATTTGTGGGTTGCGCAAGACGAAAATGCCTGCTTTATGAAGTAGTGCCAGTTTAAAAGATGAAACAAAAAAAAACATTAAATTCTTCGATGACATGACACTCGTAACAAGGTGAATTACTTTAATTTTCATTTCATAATTACACAATTTTTTAACAGCCTTTTATCGTCGCAACTAAGTCAGGTCTTCCAGAGTAAATTGGATCATACTCACTGTAGTTTTTACCTTCACAGTCAGACCTTTGAAAAATTCTCATTCATATACCCCAGGCTCATGGCTTGAACTTTAACATATAATAAAATCAGTTATAAGTTAGCAAGAAACGGCAAGTTCTTTAATTCCGCCCACAAATCAAATCACCAGTGTATCTCCACCCTAACTACTAAAGCGAGAGCACTTTTTGTCGGCTGTCTGCAAACGCCACTACACCAGATCTATGTTCTTCGTCGTCCACATTTTTATCTCACAAAGTGCTTGGATAGACACCGGAGGAAGTTTGCGGGATATTCATCACAGTGACTAGGTTTAAACGATGCAAGATACTAAACAAAAACAATCGAAATTGAGCTCTGTAACTTTCGAGGCTGGGTTGGCTTTTGTATGGAGGCGTTGATGTATTAAGGTGGTATTTCATAAACTTCGGGCTTGTTGAACGGGAGAGCCACGTATAAATGTATGAAGGTACATTAATCCAAACAGACGCGCTTCTTTGTGGGGCATAGTTGAAATGGCGTGAAAATATGACTCGTTATTTATGTCCTGAGTACAAGCTCCGTTTTGTAGTGACGGATTCACTTTGCTGTTTGTTTTTGAATTCTGTTTGCAGTAATGCTGAAGTTGTTTCAGTAAAGTGAATGAACTTATTATTACAGTAATGTGTGGTGTATCGAATTTTTGTAAGAATGGGCAGTGGGTAAAATATCTGGTCTCTCCTTTTGTGGGTTAAGCTCAAACAAGGCCAATCATCCTGATGGATCAGTCATGGGAAACTTTACAAAAAGCCGTATGTTATGAAAAAAATCCAATGTGTACATTTCAGTATTTATGTAAGATGGAGTCTTATTACCGGAAAATTGTGTAATTATGAAATTAAAATTAAAGAAAGTCACTTTGTTACGAGCGCGTCATAACATCGAAGAATTTAATGTTTTTTTGTTTCATCTTTTAAACTGGCACTACTTCATAAAGCAGGCATTTTCGTCTTGTGCATCCCACAAATTAGGCGAGATTTATCTTATTAGGGGCTCGTGGCTAAGTAATAACAGCCGCACGGGTCGATCGATCAGGTTAAGCTTCGCTTGTCACGGTCAGTCCGTGGATGGGTGACCATCTTTACAAACCGAAACACCTCCGTGCCTCGAAAAGCACGTTAAGTAAGCCTTTGGTCTCGGCTGGCATTCTTGGATCTTTGACAGTCGTTACGGATCGCCAGAAGCCCGAAAGTCTGACAACCAGTCTTACCAAGGGGTATCGTATTACCCAGTTACTGGGTTGTGGAGTTTAGATACGCAGTCGCTCCATGTAAAATACTGGTATTCAGCTGCATTCGGTTAGACTAGAAGCCGAACCCAACATAATTGGGAAAAGGCTAGGCAGATTGATTGGTCTTATTACCTTCATGTTTCGATGTCCGACTGGATTTTTTATTTTTTTTTATTTGAAATAGGTTTGCTCTTGACTCTAGTCTAGGTCAGAGATGACAGAGACAAAGTCGACGATGGAGCGAGCTTACCCTGAAGAAGCCTGTTCACTCACTTTGAAGAGATCGGGGTTGTATGCATTCGGAAACACAGACGCAGGCAGAGAGTTCCACTCCTTGAATGAACAGAGACTGTGTTTTACAGTAACTTTTATAAAAGACAGTCTCTGTTCATCTAGTCAGAGAAAAACTTTAGACAAGGGATGTGATGTTAGCACTGCACTTTTCCATTAAAAATAAAACATTTAATTTAAGTCTACTCTGTACGTACAGGACTATGTTATGGCAGTTCTGATTTAGTAGACAAATCCTTAAAATAATCATTTGCTGCCTGTCTAATAAAATCACCCAAAAGTCTGACAAAATCCTCCAACATTATTGTAACAGACACCCATATCTCACGCATCGCTTAAAGCGTTTCGTTCGAACATCTTCCAAAGCTAATACATAACAAGAATCCCAAAATAAAAAGCCGCTTGAAGCGCTGTCGGATCGCGATCACACAAGTTATGACGTCATTAGCCGCGTTCAACGCTGCAGCTTTTTCCAGCGCGGCTTTACTCCCAAATTTATTTGACAATTATTAAGGTGTCCGCATTAAAGGAGCATTACTGGCTCGCTGCTGGTGGAAATTCATGTTTTTCTTGGGATGTTTTCACCAGTAACTCAGTATAAAGACCGACACGTGCGAACTATTAGCCTCCCGACGTTCGGATTAGAAAATAATTCACCACTCTGAATGTTATTATGGAGGCAAGTCGGATTTATTTTATTGCTCCGCGAGATATATGTTAGTCTTTCGGCTTTATCCGTACGTTTCTCCGGTTTGTTTATTGAGAAAGCTGGAGATAAACGTGTGTAGAAAATTTTATAGTGAGAGGGGGAGTTGCGGCTACGTGTTTAAACGTAAATCTTACTAACGTCCTGTGCTCAGTAATTATTGCTTTATACGCATGAGTAACTCGACTTCTACATGTTATTGAATGTTGCTGTAACATATTATTGATGGCGCCAATAAAATGTTATTTATGTGGGTTCTGCGTTTTTTATTATTTTTCTGTTTAACTATCCATTTGTTTGTCTATTTCTGTTTCGGGTTGCGCATTTTATTTTTACGGTTGTTGGTCGTGGAATGGGCGAAGACTCGTCGTTGTAGTAGATAGTCATTCATTTTTATGAGCAGGCACGAAACACAGTGACTACAGAGAGTAAATTGCTAAGATAGCCCCTGTATCAACTTTACAGATAATGTCACTAACGTGGCAAGTAGACTTGTTGCCAAAAATTACTTTGGAATCACATTCCCTAACAGAGCCAAATAAAAACCCACATAAAACCAAATCTAATTACCGCTGTCGCGGACAGTTTCTGCTATTTTTCACTACCCTCCACTTTCAGCGTTCCACATTACCCATGTAATTGCCCAGGTGCTCGTAAATAATACCCGTACTACCCGTTACCCGGCCCGAAGACCGGGTACCCGGCTACCCGGGAATATATTGCGGATGCACCGACTGCATTACTCTGGCAGTCTCTGTTTTATTTCTGTTAATGGGTAGTGTGTTTTATAGGGTCATTTTGGGGTTCTGCTGGACAGTTTTATGGGTTGGCATTAGAATGGATGAGCTTAAAATAATGTTATGATGATATTCTTTAAAAAATCACTTTTCTTCATAAATACAGCTTCTACAGCTCAAAATCATAGAATAACGTATATAATTTAGCCAAAAGGATTGGTGATCGCAATTTCTTTTAGTGTACAGAAGAAATAAATCAATCTGCCTTGCCTTTTCCCAACTATGTTGGGATCGGCTTCCAGTCTAACCGGATGCAGCTGCATACCAGTATTTCACATGGTGCGACTGCCTATCTGATCTCCACAACCCAGTTACTGGGTAACACGATATCCTTTAGTAAGACTGGTTGTAAAATTTTTCTTTTCTTTTGGGGGCGACTGTCAAAGATCTACGAATGACTGCACACTGCAACCTACCCATTTCAATACCTCAGGCGATGACACTTGGCTCGACTTAATTCTCACGTCCACTCCCTCCCTAGTTCCCTATCATGGTCAGTGTCCCGCTCCTGGATTTTCCCAACATGACCTCATTCTCCTCTCCTATGTCCTAAAACCGCCTAAACCTGTCCCAAAAGTTCTGCACATGCGGAGTTTTGCGCGCATGGACATTGAGAAGCTTCGTCAGGATGCGTCAGATATCAGTTGGGATCACTTGGCAGCGGCGACAGCTGTAGACGATAAACTGCGCATTTTCAATCGGGCGGTCCTTGCTCTATACGACAGACATGCTCCTGTTAAAAAAATTAAACTTCGGCGTCCTCCTGCTCCTTGGATGACGACCGGGGTTCGAATGGCGATGAGGCGCAGGGATCGGGCCTTTCATAAATTTAAAAAGGATCGCTGTGAAGCAAATCGGAACTTTTTCAAAGTTGCTAGAAATCGGTGTAATCAGATGATACGTAACGCTAAGCGCCGCCATATTCTCGAGAACATATCTTCTTCTTCACCTGCTGATATCTGGAAGTTCCTTGGTACTCTTGGTATCGGCAAACCACGTCATGTGGATTTTCCTAATACAATTGGCCTTGATGATATCAACCGTCACTTCACAACCACTTGTCATTTGGATTCCCAAATGTTGTCCCAGACGGTCAATTTCATTACTGGCTTAGCTAGTCCCATCATAGAACCATTTCACTTCTCTCCGGTCACCTTGGATGAAATTAAAAAGACCATCCTGTCCATAAAATCCAAGGCTGTGGGGGATGACGGCATCAGTCGTAGTATGGTCGTTTGGATCCTCGATACCCTACTTCCTCCGATTACCCACATCATAAACTTTTCTCTTGATTCCGGACAATTCCCATCCCTGTGGCGTATGGCCTATGTCCGCCCGCTTCCTAAAGTTTCAAACCCCTCCCTGCCCACTCACTTTCGACCCATTTCCATTCTCCCATTCCTGTCTAAAGTGCTTGAGGCCTGCGTTCACAGACAGTTTGCGGGGTTTGTTCACCGGAACAACCTTGTTAGCTCGTTTCAGTCTGGATTCAGGCCTGGGCATAGTACAGCTTCCGCTCTCCTTAAAGTGACTGGTGACGTTAGAGAAGCGATGGAGGATACTAAGGTTACTGTTTTGGTTTTAATTGATTTCTCCAATGCCTTTAACGCTGTCAGCCACGATATTCTCCTTGCTATGCTCTCTCATCTCATGGTTTCGTCCGAGGTTCTGGAATGGTTCTCTTCTTATCTTCGGGGACGCCGGCAGTCGGTTCGCGTTGATGAGAGCTCTTCGAGTTGGCGTGACCTGGATGCTGGTGTTCCACAAGGTGGTATTCTTTCTCCATTGTTATTCTCCATCTTCATTAATTTTATAACTCACTGTCTTCGGTGTTCGTATCATCTTTATGCCGATGATCTTCAATTGTATACAGCTGCGCGGGTGGAAGGTTTATTGGATGCTGTAGCAGATGTAAACCGAGACTTAGATGCAATCAAAAAGTGGTCTGATAGTTTTGGGGTATCAGTGAACCCCTCAAAGTGTCAGGCCATTGTAATTGGAAGCTCGCGCATGATGGGTAGGGTGACGCTTAGCTCTCTTCCTCCTCTCATTTTCAATGGTACCGTCATACCCATTACCCCTACTGTGAAAGATCTCGGTTTGCATCTTGACTCGACGCTTAGCTGGCAGCGCCAGGTCTCTAATGTTAGTCAAAGGGTCAACGGTACTCTACGATCTCTGTATCGTCTGAGAAATTTTTTGCCCGCTAAGACGAAAACTATGCTTGTGCAGACTTTGATTTTCCCTATCATTGACTATGGTGACGTGTGCTACTTTGACTTGAATGCGGTGTTGCTGGATAAGCTTGACAGACTGCTTAACAATTGTATCCGGTTCATATTCAACCTCAGAAAATATGACCATGTGTCGAGCTACAGGTCTGAGCTCAAATGGATGCCCATTCGCCAGAGAAGAAATTTGCGTGCTTTGACCACGCTTTTCTCCCTTCTTAACTCTCCCACTCCTCCTTCTTATCTAGTGTCTCACTTCCAATATCTATGTTCTTCACACGCTAAGAATCTTCGTTCTTCTAACAATCTTCTCCTACTCTGTCCTTCTCATACTTCTGACTTTGTTCATTCTTCCTTTCATTTTCAGTCCATTCTTCTTTGGAATGCGCTACCTCTTGACATCAGGATGGCCACCAGTCGGTATGCATTTAAGCGGAGATTGCGGAGTTATTTTCAAAATAAATAGCGTAGAGTCATCTCAAAACCTCTCTCTCTTGAATTTGTATATAATATATGTATATAATATAGGTATATATTATAGTAAATATGTATGTATGTGTATTATAAGTTTATGACTTATTTATGTACAAATTGTTCCATTTCTAACAGAGCACCTGCCATCTAATCTCTTCACCACCCTTGGTTGACTGGTAGAGAATGCCTAAGGCATTAAGTCCGCCTTTGTACTTTTTTAAGTGTGAAAAGTTTAAATAAATAAATAAATAAATAAATGACAGCCGGAACCAACGGCTTAACGTGCTTTCCGAGGCACGGAGGGGTCTCAATATGTAATGGATGGTCACCCATCCACGGACTGACGGCGGCAAGCGTAGTTTAACCTTCGATCGACCCGTGCGTCTGTTATTATTAAGCTACAATGCTCTCTTATGTGTACATTGAACAGAAGAAATAATAAATAAAACAATGTCTTGAGTGCTCCGATATTATAACTTATGATTGAGAAGAGTTGTGTCCTGAACCACAAATTTTATAAATATGACCATTTTAATAAATATTGTTTGAATAACATCCAACCACAACCAGCACCCTAATTGCGTAACACACTATAAATCGGAATCTGAATCTTTTTGAAGCAAATTGCTAATCCATTGCTTCATAAGTTCGGAAAATGTGTCTGCTCAACACGTAAATAACGCAATGAATGTTGTTGAACTGTCAAAATGAAACCGATTCCGATTGATAATGTGTTACGCAATTGCCACGCAGAACCAATCGCTCATAAAATAAAAAATAGTTCATATCGAAATTAGTCATACATTAGCAGATGAAGACCAAACTTCCAGAAAAAAAAACCATCGACATTTTAACCAGTCCAAGGTCAATAACTTTTTCTCTGAGCAACAATCCATAAATTGAGCGTAAGTTCCCGTAAGCCGTAACTACCATAACTTTGGCCTCATAATCCATTGAGGCCATACTTTAGCTTTATGGCCTAGTGGACGGGCGAGTAGCGAGTGTAGGCGAGTAAGATAATCTATTTTCGTTTGTGACTTCTGGCTGCAGTTATGAGTTTTTTGAAAAGAGAAAAATAAATAGGTCCAAAAAGTCGCCTAAAGAATGGATATGTAAATACAGGGTGTTGCAGACAAAACTAACTTTGTAGATGCATAAAAAAACATAAGTATCTATTTATATTATAGATGCATGAGGAACAGGGTGTAAAGTTC
Organism: Fissipunctia ypsillon; assembly: GCA_947568875.1. Lineage (NCBI taxonomy): Eukaryota > Metazoa > Arthropoda > Insecta > Lepidoptera > Noctuidae > Fissipunctia > Fissipunctia ypsillon. Next base: position 23,819,627 of record OX387649.1, read on the forward strand.
ACTCATCCTTCATAGAAAAGGGAGGATCCTCCGACCAGACAGGTGTTGTGTCTGGTGGGCTACTGCCCCACGGTTGATGTCGGGATGTTGTATATATGCTAGTCGCGCGGTAAACTCTGATTGCGCGATGCAGGATTTTGCGTGACGTCAGTGTGACGCGTTCCATTGTGGCGATGTGGTTATGCCGCCACAATATATACACGTTAAATTACAAAATCAGTGAAAATATAAACATATTTGTTAATTTTTTATGCATCTACAAAAGTTAGTTTTTTCTGAGACATCCTGTGTTTTGTGTTAAGTGCATGTGAAATAGTGTTATTCAATGTCACCAAGAGAGCTTTATGTCCAGCTGTGGACGTATGACGCCTGAAATCATGTTAGTAATGAATCATGTGATTGTATTTGAAACTGAACGATTGGCAGGAGGCAAACAAAAGAATGGAGGCGAACGCCTCTATTCTTTTGTTTGCAGTGATATAATATGAGGCTACAATTCTGTAGAGCTGCATCTCAAACGATGTTTCACCTCGTTCGTGCTGTCTCTGCAACAACATCTGCACTATGTAAGACGTTTCCGAGGCCAATGCTAACGCCGCTGACGTGGCAGAGATTTTGTCGAAACTTATACATACCTATAGAATATATACTTATAGATAATTGTGTGGAATCATCGATACGACGAAGAAGTGAACGAACATATTGTAATCTCCATCGACTCTCGACTGCATTAATAACCGTCAAAATTAATATATACCAACCCTGACATTTCCCTCAAGCCCCCAAATTATTCCGCTTAAAACCCCATTTCAGAAACTTTGCAAACATATCTCAATCAACGCTTTAAGCATACGAAATCACAGTGCCCGGGTGTTTCAACAAATAAGTGCTTGAAGCGATTTATTCGAGCGATAAGAGCGCTAAGTGCTGCACGGTGCAAATATTTCGCGTCTAAGTCTTCCTTGCGTTAGTTAGCGCTTACTTACACTCGCTTACGTCGGAGTTTCGCGTGATGTATGCGATGGGGTGGTTCTAAAGATAAGATTAAAGCGAGGAATATTATTTACTTTCAGTTTTACGAAGAAACGTACAGCACGTCCCCCCAAATTTCAACTTCGCCTGCATGCTTTTAAACCTTTTTTAGGGTTCCGTGCCTCAAGAGGAAAACATAGGATCCTCCCTTATAGGATCACTCGTGTGTCTGTCTGTCTGTCTGTCACAGCCCATTTGCTCCGAATCTAATGGACCAGTTAAGTTGAAATTTGGTACACATATCAATTCCTGTGACCCAAATATGGACGTGTTACGGAAATGAATAACTTTTGAATTTGGGGTCACTTTTGGCGGCCGAAGGAGCAAAATTAAAAAAAAAATGTTTTGCAAACTACGTACCTATACCGTGTGATATATCAAATTAAATGGCATACCGTGAGGGTCTCGAATATATATTTTTTATAAGTTATTTTAAAATAAATAGTTTTAAATTTATTTAAGAAAAAAGACGATAATTGACCACGTGCGTGGTCCGTCACGCACTTGGCCGATTTTCGATTTTCGAAACCCCATCCAACTTGCCTGTCGCAGCCAATATCTGGCAATGATAACAATTTTTATGCATTTCGGGCCAACGCCGTCCACAGCTAGCATATCCATTATATAGTGGACTGTGCTAGTTGTCCAAGCCACTTTAGGATAAGAATTGTACTTCATAAACCTCCCTCAACAATTCGAATACACGAGTTTCTGCAAGTATTTTAAGAAAAGTTATCCGCCTTCCTTTCTTCCCTTGCACCACCGTAGCGCACCTCTGTCAGTCTTAACTGGGTTGCTTACGATTTACGTACAACGTTACCCGAGTATCGTAGGCACTTATTAACATCTATTTTAGTTAAACGCGATCCTCACTTACCTAGCTTAGGTTAACAGCCAAGTAATGATGAAGGTAAATTTGTACTGATAGCAAGTTGATTTTGATGTTGATGTGGAAACTAAATTGATCCTCGTTACCCTTTTAGTAAGATATTTAATGATTTGCAACTTCACGCTTATTACGGAGTTTCATATGAATTCTCCTGAGGACATCATCACGATATATTGACAATTTAAGGTTAGAACAGTTGTCATTATGACAGATCATGATGTTAAGTTAGTCTTGTCTTGCGGGATGTTCGAAAGAGTTACCGTGGCCCCGGCACAGGCAACAGAAGAAACACGGGTGGGTTTTAGTCAGTAAAAGTCTGACACGCCCTCCCGCTCCGCCCAGAGCGGGAGAAGTCATTTGATGATTTCCCATCAACAAAAAAAAAAAAAAAGTTAGTCTTGTCATCTGAATGTAATTATTTCAATCAGTTTCCTCTTATCTTAGACCACAAAGACAATTCCATACAGCCTTTTATAACTTAACCTGTAATGACAACATAAAATAAATTGACTCAAATAAACCGATTACCTGATAAATTCTCATAACGGGCAACAAACGAGACTGAACAAGAACAATACTACTAAAGCTTATTACCTTTTATTACAATAAAAAAACAACAGTTAAGTAGGTACTAATAAAAAAGGACGGTCGGATGGACAGACGTACCTTGCGGCATCAGCAACATATAATTTAATATGAAAACCACAGAGGGTATTACGAAGGGACTGTGATTATAATAAGGTTATTATTACGGAAAATTGGTTTGTCGGTGTGTGTGTTCAAGATAATCGAGGATATGAATCAAATTTTGCCGACTGTGGTGGTGTAAAAGAGGTGTAAGTCGAAAGCAATCAGAGACTAATGTCTTTTGTTTCAAAAGGTACGCAACGCATTTGCGGTACGTGAAATCAATACAGTAATTGTTTTTGACACGGATGTCTGAGAAGAAGTAAAATAGTAGAAAACTCATGGAATGAAAACTAAAGTTTTTCTTTATCAAGCAATTCTGGAAGGTGTACCTAGACCAAAATATTAGTTGGTAAAAGTAAGAAAGATGATGAAGTTACTATTTTTATAAAACTTACTATTGCAAAAAGTGTAGCAGACATGAAAGTGTAGTGTAGCATTGGTGCAGCTACAATTATCATTAGAGGGAAGTCGAAGAGAAAATTGTTCAGTTCTCATAAACTCAGATAAAAAACTGTAGATTTTTAATCTTATGTTGTATTAAACTTGTATTAAATATAAATAAGTAATGTATACACAGTTACACACACAGGTGTACCATATCATCTGGCAATATTACACATTAAGAAAAGTGGTTGTTTCGAAAGGAAGCCGATAAGAATCGGGTTGTACGAACAACGCCCCTGTAGTGTAGCAGTGCATCTGAATAACTATGTAATTGACTTTTTGCTGCCTTGTTATTTGCCTTAAGCAATTTATTTTTTTATCCAATATCACATTTGAATTTAAAAACATCTCCAAATCACCATGCACTGTCACCATCACATACCGTTATCCAATTACGTAGACACAATAATCGATCCACGAACAAAGCGATGCATCGATTTCTTTTATCTGTCAATCAAAATCGATTGTTACGACCGATCGAAGCGAACACAACTTTGCAATTACCATCAAGCTTACGTTCTTCAACCTTATAGTCTTCATCTTAAGGATAGTAATTGAGTTGAGTGAGTGCAAATTTAAGTTAGTTTTTAAACTAGTGACGTGATGTAGATTGATTGGCGGCAGATCGAGATAACTCAAGCTTTGGATATGCGGCTACCGGTCAGATAGCGAGGCAAATAAACGAGAAAAATTTGTAGACAATGGTGATATTAATTCTGGATGCGACAATCATACGGAGTAATAAATGTTCTGGAGTTATGGTTCTTGGTAGCCTGCGTGCAACGTGAAATGGCATGTGAGACAACAATGCTTTCGTTCGTCACGATACATTTTTCAGCTGCTTTTTATACGTTATTTCGTGAACTTAATTTTACAAATGTTCTCGCTTTCAAAATGGCGGCGACTACAATGTCAACCCTAAAATTGACGGGTGATATTTTCACAGTGCCTTTGCATATGAAATGTAAAAAAAGAAATTAAGGACAGGTTGTAAGTGGCGCCTGATGTTGTAAAGAGTAAAGAGAGGCTTGTGGCTAAGAAATAACAGCCGCACGAGTCGATCGATCAGGTTAAGCTACGCTTGCCGCGGTTGGTCCGTGTATGGGTGACCATCTTTACACAACAAGACCCCTCCGTGCCTCGGAAAGGACGTTAAGCCGTTAGTCCCGGCTGTCATTCGTATATCTTTGACAGTCGTTACGGATCGTCAGAAGCCTGAAAGTCTGACAGCCAGTCTTACCAAGGGGTATCGTATTACCCAGTAACTGGGTTGTGGAGGTCAGATAGGCAGTCGCTCCATGTAAAATACTGGTCTTCAACTGCATCCGGTTTGACTGGAAGCCGACCCCAACATTGTTGGGAAAAGGCTAGGCAGATGATGATGATGATGTAAATGGCGCCTGAGATGGTAAAGCCATAATTATTTGTTAACTCAAAGAAAACCTTGATCTAAACCAGGCCAAGAGAAACTGGAACAGGAACCATAGAAAAATAATACCACACACACACACACTTTTCATTGAAGTAGCTTCATTTTAAGCTAGGTACTACTAAAATCCTTACATAGATTTAATCACTTCTAGTTTTGCACTCGGTGAAAAAATGATTAAAACTGTTATAATATTTTAACGCAGCTTCACGTAGGTGTATTTCCTTATCGCCTGCAGAATAACACAATATTTTATAACCATCATTACTCTTTCAGATCAAATTACAGTAATATCGTTCCTAAATCAATTACACCCAATACGTAAGAGTAAAAAGGGTAAAACAGAAGCTGTAAGGTCGATAAAACGTGCTCGTATATAACATTCATTACGATAGCATTAAAATGATGGCGGGTGATTCGTTAAATTTTATCCGGTAGCCGATTGGGCTGTGAGTAGCGATAGAAGAAAAGTTGTAACACGTTGATGATTTTTTGATGAATTAGTTTAATTTATTGATGAAACATCTTCGATAATAAATATGTACGTAAAGTATTGGTGGTTAACATTATCATCAAAGATGTAGCAGATTTAATAAAAAAAAATCTGACTGTTGGAAAAATCTGATGATGATAAATACAGAACCTATTTCTTTGACTACTTGGTCTAAAGGTCGCAAGCGTTACTGCTGAGCATGACGTCCTGGGTTCGATTCCTAGGTCGGGTAAAGTGTTATTAGGTTTTTCCTTCCAGAATTTTTCAGTAGCAGCCTGGAGTCTGGATTTGTGTCCGGTTGATAGCAATAGGCTCACCCATTATTACATGGAACTTAAAAATAACTGGCGAAATATGAGTGTACTATAGGTGCACCTCTACCTAACCCTTTGGGGATTACAGGCGTGATGTTATGTTATGCTAATTCTTTAGAAAGCAAATTTTCGTATTATTATATTTCTAGTCTTTTTAAATAAACCGGAGGAGATATAAGACCTAAGAATCCTAAGTAGACTTGTTTGATAATATTCTCTGCTTTTACTCCACATCATGAGTGTTCTCACGACATTTTCCATGATTCTCTTGCATAACAACCCACTTTTATAGACCATAAACTAAACAACGCCAATCCAAGTGCTGTTGCAATTTTCTCGCTCATATTTCACCTTACAAGTCATCAGTTTATTACTTGGTAATAAAACTACGGGTTAATTACACTATAATTACTTTAATGCATTATGTGCAGAGGGATTACAACATGCCGTGTTTGGCTCAGAGCTCATAACTCTTCGTCTAAGGTGTCATTAGAAAAACCGGGCAAGTGTGTGTCAGTCCACGCATAGTGAAGGGCTCTGTAGTTAGGATGAATGACACACATGCGCAGTATTGATTTTACCGACCGCAAAAATAAGTTTTAAATTCATAGTATTTCTTGAATAAACAAAGACTATGAAAAGCAGTTATTTCTGCGGTTGAAACCGAAAACATCCAATATCTTACTAACAGATGACTTAAATAAAAAAGTAGACATTTATTTCTCTTCCACAAAAGCGCCTTAAAAATATGAATATTATACCTAATATCTGATAAATCCTTTGTGGGGACTGTTATCGACACTAGGAAAACCTGTGTATTGGATCATTCGGTTCCCTACAAAATGGTTGAGCTGGATGGTGCTGATCCACGCGTCTTGTGCGCGAACGGGCGCCGTCAGTGGAGACTGGTCATATCTTAACTGCCAGGGCTTATTTTTAATAATATATTTTGATTGTTTTTAATTATTTATTTTTTACATTGTTCTCACATGTAGAAGCAACAAGAACAAAGTACCCAGGATTTTGTAATAATTTTGATTTAAAAGAGTGTCCATGGAGTTTCTTGCCCATTCTTCTCCATAGAAATCTACGTTTTGTAATGGGCGTCTAGCTTCAATTTTCTAACTGACTGACCCTTTGACAGTTCAAAAGTGCCTGGTAAGTGGTTTAATTTAAATAAATGCTTTGAGTTTGAGTTTGTCACGCACATTATCAGCCCCTCAAAAAAAAAAAAACCAGTGTATATCTATTAAATCTTAAAAATAATATTAACAAATTATTTTAACCTTCGGAATAAGCACACAGTAAATAAAAAGTATGGAAGGAAAATATAAAAGATGTAAAATAATGATTGTGGGTACCAGTAAATTGTGAAAGTCACTTAGAAACATCATAATCGTTTTAATTATGGGATCTAACCAACTAAATCTAATAAATTTATTATATATTTTTCCAACAGTTTAATCCAACAATACGCTTCTGTGCAATGAATTATTTTTCCATCCCTCAGTATGTAACTTGTATGGGGAGTGCCACCCTTAACGTTTTATTTTACCATTGTTTAGCTGTGCATAGAATACACCTACTTTCCAATTTTCATCGATATAGTGCACATGACAAATATATTTAATAAAGGTTCCGATTTTACCATTTGGCTCCGAAACCCCAAAAACGTAATAAGTGTGAAAAAAATTAGTTGATTGAATGTTAGAAGTCAGGAGTAATCGTTAAATGATTACATGTTCCATAAAAATTATAATCGTTTTCCTATTTATGGTCACCATAGCTCTGGCATCTTCCAGGTGACTGACAGCGTCCGTTACGCTTGAAGGCAGTGGTAGGCTGGTTCTGAGGGCAATTAAATAAACGACATCAGTATATCTTCAATTTTTTATTACAAAATCTGGAAAAGAAAGTATCTACATAATATATGTAGGTACACAAAAAATAAATAAACAAGAACTAGCAACATTTAAAAATGTATTAGCTGTACATAGTTACTGGTGGTATTTACACGAATAGGTTTTTAATTTAACCGCTGAGGTCTATAAACTTGATATGTCTTTATCTGTCAAGTGTCGGGCGGAATTCCCGCGGCGCGACATATTTATGACCTTGCTTACAAAAAATGGTCCACTGATGTTTCAATTGGCTCTTGGCACTTATTGTAAACTGTTTTGGGTTCTTGAATAAACATACCATACTATAAAATCTAAACTATACTCGTATTACGAGAGATGTATTTATAAACAAAATATGATTACAACAGAGTATGGCAAAAAATGTCGTTTGTTTACGTAACATTATTTGCTCAAACAAAATGGTATCCATGATGTTATTTCGTGCAAATGTTATCAAAAACGATGTAATAACTACTTATAAATGAATATTTATCCACTTACCGTCGATTAGACACGAAAACACTTTATTTTCAATAAAAAAACACACGGAGATATCAGTCGCGCCAAATATCATTGTCAAAACGTCACTTTAATTTTTTTTTTCTACGTTCCAAACCGAATCTTATAAGTTTTGAAGCATTTAGTTGACGTGAATATCTACCGGACCACAGACTAAAAATGCCTGCACAGGATATTAGCCTTGAATTATAATTTAAAATGGAGATTTAAAAAGCGCGGGTACGGGTGGCACACTTGAGTGCCAGCGCTGTTTGGAGGTTTGGCGCCGACAGGCAAACAAGAGAGCCATTAACTTTTGCCCGGTTTGTAGTTGCTCCTGCCATCTGTGACATTTTGTGTGAACTATCGACATTTTTTAGGAAGCCCAAATACGGCTGCCTTCTGTATTTTGTAATTATCCCAAAAATCAATGTCAGTCATGACCTTACATAAATATATTTTTATTATCTTTAGTCAATCTGAAAAAGGTAGGAGTCTTATACTCAGCAGTGGGTGGGACAAGGCTGCCGATGACGATGATGAAATCAAAAATAATACATAACCTAATTGAACAAAATGTGCATTTTTTTCCAAATCTCTCTTTATTTTATTTCCTAATAAAGATCAGCTTTTCTGCTAACCGTCCCACCCAAGTATATCAGCCCGATCGACGCCGACCGCAACCGGTCGACGACTGTCTAAATGATATACTTTTGACAGCTTAGATACAGTCGTGATAGCAGTGACAGCGGCAATCCGCTCACAATGCGCGCTGATAAAAACTAATGTATTGTCACTAATGAAAGCAGCTAGATGAAGTTAGATTTGAATAGTTATATGTTTGTATGGAAAAGGCTTGGTGGATAGAGAAAGGATTTGAAATTGGGTGAAGGTAAGAAAATAAATTATGCAGAAAGCGAAGAATTCGGTTTTGTGGTGCAATCCAGTGCTACTGGCCCTAAAAAATAAGTAAGCATTGTCCTTTCGTTGGACAAAAGGATTGAGAAGTCATCGATAGTTTTTGCCTTCTCCTATCCTGATGGTCTGACCAGAACTGCTTATAGATTATTTATTTTGGAAAATGTATAATATACTGTCTTTTCAGCAGTGGATGTCACTAAAGAAGACTATGGCAATGAGATGGCAGCTGTTTCCACTTTTGTGCAAACTGCAATATATAAATTTGTACTACATATGTGCAGGTTTTAAAATTGCATCTGTAAAACGTGGATGTTATGACGTTCCAAGTAAAAATGTTTATGGTCATAAAACGCGAAATTAAGTTCATTTATTTCACTATCTTTATAACACAGGAAATGTCTTAGATAAAACTTAATGCTTATTTTACCACATAAGTATGTACAAGCTTCATTGTAATTTAACCTTACAATCATGTTCCGAACAATCATTTACAACTTAACATTATCATAAGCTGTCAAATTAAAACACAGCTGTGTCCTACATATAAATACAATACCAACATACTTTTACCCCAAGAATTTTAGCTCTTCAACCTTGTGTCTGGGTAATAAGGACTATTTTACAGATGTTACTAGTTCCCCAGCAGTAGTATTTAAGTTTGTAAGTATATGGAACTAATATTATGAATTAATCAGTCATGTAATATATCAAAGTAGTGCAGGAAGTACTTAATAACGTTGACAACTTCAAGTAAACTGCATAATAATGCCGTTTTTCATACTGATCTAGTTACATAAAGTGAGGGAAACCAATTAATGATATAGATTCTTACATACAATACATACATTACTTAAGGGAGAAGCGCCAAGGTAGCCCGCGAAATTCTAATTTTCTTACGATTTTTGCAATTTGCAGCTCAGTGTAGAAAAAAAGTAATACAATTTTTTAAGTTAGTATAATCCTGAAATATTAAGATTTCATGAAATAGTCATTCAATAGGATTACTTGGTCTTAGACAGTTGTATTGATGACTTTAATTATTATTATAATTCTGTAAATACATATTTGTTACGGTCGCGAATCATATTTTAATCAACATACAACCTAATACTGACATGCAAATTGAAAAAACGTAAGAAATTTTGAATTTCGCGGGCTACCCTGGCGCTTTCGCCTTAAAGACTTACGGAACGTCTTTTTGTTATGTGCCCCAGCCTAGTTACTGCGACCAACTTTAATTAATGTAATTGATTAAAATAATTATACCATTTACATATACCTACCTTTAGTTTTAATTAATTTTGTGGGCAGAAAACGGATCGATATTTGTAAGGCCATTTGCAGTATTGCCTTCTGCGATCGAGGAATTGAACTAAACTCAGCTCAAACCAAAGTTAATGATAAAAAAATATATCCTTGGTTTTGCTCTTTAGTTTTTGAATGGGAAACTAATGACGAAAATAAAAACAAAGAGCTATAAGAAAAAAATATATGTTAGGTTTTCTTATCAATAATCACTAAACCAGCAGGGAACTGTAGATGACTGAATAATTTTATCATCAGTTCTTGCTTCTGCGGCTAAGAAAAAACGCATGAAAGTGAATCTTCCACGTGAGCACACTTCAAAACTTTCCTCCACAAATAACATTTTATATCCCTCTTTGTTCAAAAGATTTTAAATTGAATAAGAAATAAATCTTGTCAATGTTTTTTATGGGATACAGTGACGGCGTCTCCATGTCGGCCGTCAGTCTTTCCATGGTTTATCTTTGTTTATTCGTCGGGGAATAACAAAAAATGTCACCATGACTAATAGGTATATTATGCGTTTATATAATTAGGTACTGTTTTCTAATGAACTGGAAAATAGAGGCTGGAGTTTGCTGCATAGCCAATGTTTGATGCGTTATAGTATCAATGAGAAACTGTTTATACGAACCACTGACGATCCTTCAGTAAGTCTGCGGGCACGAAACCAGCGGCGTTCGAGCGATGGCGATCCCGCAGTTGGCTTTGGGGTGGGCACGATACTGGCGGTCGATCGAGTAGGAAGTAGCGGCCGTCGAGCGTCGAGCGGCGAAATCAAACAAGTTTGTTCCCGTCGCTTGCGCGTCGCCACAGCGCCGCCACCGCTCGTGCATCGCTCGATCGCCCCGCGCCGCTCTCGCCCGTATCGTGTGCGTCTCTTCAGAATGCTATACTTATGTTTACGCCGCCACCGCCGCGGCGCGCCGCCTTTCAATCGCCATTGCTCGGCCGCCGCTAGTTTCGTGCCCGCAGACTTGGCCCAAGTGCAGGTATAATAACAAACTAAAACTCTCAAGTCATTAGTAATGTTTTCGTGTTAGGTTAGGTCCAGTGGTGGACCTAAGTCGAGTACTTTACTTTAACAGACTGACAGACAGTTACTTTCGTATTTATATGTAATATTAGTATGGATGGATAGTACGGATTGTGTTCCCAATAGTGTTGTTCATCAACTTAAGGCGAAAGCGCCAGGGTAGCCCGCGGAATTCAAATTTTCGTAAGTTTTTTTGCAATTTGCAAGTTAGTATTCGGTTGTATGTTGATTAAAATATGATTCGCGACCGTACCAAATACGTATTTTAAGAATTATAATAAATTATTAGTCATCGTATAACTCTCTAAGACCAAGTAATCCTATTGAATGACTATTTCATGAAATCTTGACATTTGAGGAATGACTAACTTAAGGAGTTGTTTTAATGATTCTAATGATTATAATTCTGTAAATACAAAGTAACGGTCGCTAATCATACTTTAATCAACATAAATCCAGACACTAGCACACTGCATAAATGTTAAGAAAATTTGAATTTCGCGGGCTACCTTAGCGCTTCCCCCTTAAATGGTGGTATCGTGATGCAGAATAATTAAGGAAGTGACGAACTGGCAATGAAACATCAATGTCACTGTTATTATATCTAATTAGTTAAGTAATACAGAAAACAACTATTAATATGGAAAACGGGAACGCAGATGGGTAGTGTTGCGCTGCAGCTGTGAATTTGCGCAATTCATGTGCAAATAAAAATATATTGTGATAATTGTTAACTGTTTCTCATGTCGAGACTACCACAAGAGTGAATATATGTAGATGTTTTCCGTTTTCATAACAGCAAACGTAAAATCTCTTGTCACTCAATGTTTGCTTCACTGAATTATCGTGAAATTCTTGGAACTTTTAAGCACAATACAAATATAATAGGATTTAAAAGAGTATTGGGTTTTTCCATTTGGAATTTCTCAGTAGCAGTCCGGAGTCTAGATTTGTACCCGGTTGATGGTAATAGGCTCGCCCCCTATTACATGGGACTTAAAGATAACCGGTGAAATATGGGTGTACTCTAGGTAGTACACCTCTGCCTAACCCTTCGGGGAATACAGGCGTGAAGTTATGTTATGTTAACGGAATAAAAATCAAATGAGGTCGGTGATCATCGCACACTATATTATCCTATTAATTTGATGCAATCTTTTGTATAGTTAGAAATAGTTCCTGGGGCAATTGCGAAAAAAGCATATACTGGATGATTTTTTTTACCGTCTCGAAATTTTTACAGGGTGTTCTAACTATGAATATGAACAACTTTCACTATGGGACCAACTCTGAAATCACGAAAAAAAAAATCTGCTGATTCATACAAAAGTTCAATACCTACTCTACCAAAATGTATGAATCAGCAGATTTTTTTTTCGTGATTTCAGAGTTGGTCCCATAGTAAAAGTTGTTCATTTTCATGGTTAGAACACCCTGTAAAAATTTCGAGACGGTAAAAAAAATCATCCAGTAAGTATAGTGATAAAAATAAGCACAGCACAAACCTAGGAGGATTCAGCAGAGACAGGTAAACGATACGAGACTCATCGAGCAAGCAACACCACTATAATGTATCGGTCTAATTACAGCTGTTGACCTAATAAACTGATAAATAATTGAAGAGTCCCTAAGGTTCAATGCGGTCAAAAACCATTAGCCTAATTACATAGTAGTTGTATCACACATGAATTTTTCTTTAGTTGCAAAAATATCGTATCGGTGAAAGGACGCAAGGGAAAATGGAGTAAGTAAATGCTATTTTATATATTGTTAAAGTTAATGTGGTGTTTTTAGGATAAGGAATACATTTTATTGATTCTAGGTAGATAGAAACACTCTTAATACTCTTGATTATATTAATTCATGTAGAACTACCAAATTTTTAAGAGCCTCTATCGTCATGAACTCATTAAAAGAAGATGGTTTTTCAATTATTCAAAAAATTTCTCAAGACCTCTATAATAGTTTTGTGTGTTCGTTGATCTTACAAAATTTTTGGGGAAGTGCTTAGCCAAATTATTGATATTCGATTTAGACTTTACTTGCATTGATTTTCCAAGATAATAATACTTACTGAATTGCTATATAACTTGTATTTATTTTTGTTGTACAAATTGTTGAATCGTTTTTACGGTTTTCTTACCTCTACTAAATCTTAATAACACTCGTTTTTCGATTCACGGTTATTGCTTTATGTGTTTAGGAACATTACATAGGGCAAAACTTGGCTAATCCGTGATATGTAGCTATTCGGTGATAGATAATATGTGTTTTATTACCAAGTTACTACTGACTTGATAAATGTATATTTTTCAATCATTATAGTATTTGCCACATTTTTAGATATAAGTTAGCAAAGCTTCTTTTGTCTACTGTATCACAGTAAATTTAAAAAATAATCTGATCAATGAATCGAATTTTACAATTAAAAAACAAAACTATCACCGATTACCCAAGTTTTGCCCTACAAATTAAAGAAATGGCAGTATTTTAAACACATTTGGTAAATTCCATAAAAAATAAGCTTTCAAACTTTTTTCCAGAGAAGAAAATGAAGTGGTGATCGTTACCAACGTATATGGAGATATTTGTATTCGTAAAGCAAGGAGAAAACGGCAGAAAGTGTTGGTAAAGGAACTACTGTATGACTACGCGAATAATACAACGCTGCATGGTCTTCCGTACGTCACTAGGACAGGACTTACTCTCATCGAAAAGTAAGTACTGTAAAGCGCATTTGGTGGAGGCCTACGGTACCGGGACAATAGGTACTTCAACCCGACTATCACAAATCTGCCTCGCATTAAACAATGGACTCGTTCTAAAATTAAATAAGTCTTTTGCTTGAGTGATCGAATCCAACCAGAATTATTTTTCTGCCACCCTGGATAGTACTTTGGTAGATACCCTTAAGACACACGGCACGATTTCTTTACGGCATGGCGTATAAGCCACGCCGTAGAAAAAACGTGTCTGTCAACAAGCTTCCATAGTGATCCATACAACACTGACGACCGTGTCTACACGCGGCGAAAGGCCTATCCGCACACAACACTGCCGACACACGTGACCGACAGTTCCGTACCGTCCAGTTCCGTGACGTGCTATTCGTACATGTTAGTGCCGACACCGACGCGTTCAGTGATTTTCAGTACACTTGCTTGCAGCAGCACCTATCGCAGTTTCACGTGCTTGTTAAAAATGCCTATAAATATTCAAGAGCACAGCTAGCAGCGACAGCTTTAATATTAGATGAAGACGAAAAAATTTATGTGAGAAAAAGGCAATAGGTTTATAACGCGTGGAGGAAAAGAGAAGAAGGAGAAGAGTTCGCCACCCTATATAAACATCTGATAGATGATGAATCACAGTTTTTTGAGTATTTCAGAATGACAAAACATTGTTTCGACACACTTTTATCTCATCTTTTCGTCGTCCATCTTGGAATACTGCGACCGTGTCAGGCAACATATTGTCCGTTAGAAATTGACGTCGGGTCACTGAAAGCGTCGGGGCATCACTACGTTACCGAACGTCACTAAGACTGACGAGATTGAATGGTATCATAGAAATGTATGAAACAATAATAATTTTCACTGATACTGTACGGTACGGAACTGTCTGTCTCGTGTCGGTACTACTGTGTGCGAATAGGCCGTGTTTATTACCCGAGCTGGTAATGTTGGACTAATGAACTTATGTGGACACAAATATGATTGAAAATCAAACAACAGTTGTGTCCTGTTCTAAGCTGGTATATTTGATTAAAATTGCGAGACCTCAGGCAAATCGTTGTAATGAAACCATAGCGAGATCTATTTCGACGCCACCGCCATCTATCTAGCTTGACCTCAACTTTTAAAATTTTACAATAATGCTCTGGTTTCTTCATGAACAGGCCGTAAACCGTAGTGTTTCTTGGCGTGCTTATAGTACCTGCATAATTGATGACCTCAATATTGTAGCTGAACTGTTTTAATAAACAACAAACATAAGCATTGTTTGTGTACGTACATAAGTGTTTTACACTAAATTGTTATTCCATAAGGTACACTGTATATCTTTTGCTTTTGTACCTTCTATTTTCTTTCTTCGGGAGCAGCTTTGTAATAATAACGCTATGTGGTTAGCATTAGAACTTGGGAGTATTTTAGAGTGAAAGATATCAGTGACGTCACTTAGATCCTTCATTTTATTTGTTACTTTCAGAATCTTCTGGCTAATAACTTTTATAGCTAGTGTGTCCATGTGCCTGTTCTTCATCAGTAAGGTGTGGTTCAAATGGCAGACCAGTCCAGTCATCGTTACTGTCAGCGAGCAGCTAGTTCCTGTCTATGAGGTGAGATATCATACCTTCATCATTATCATCACCATTTAATTGTGTGATTCACTGCTAGAAATAGTCTTACCTTTTTTTTTTCGTGGGGAAATCCTCATGGATACCCTCCGTCTGGGAAGAATGGAGGGTTATGTCGGACTCCTACCGACTAAAACCCCACTGTTCCTTCCAGTACCACGAGTCGGGGGCCCGGGAGATACTTAGTACATTCACCGCACCCTCAACAACTTTGCCTCCCATATCCTGCATATTCTACCAGCTTCACCAGGTTATCTGTGCTTCACTAAATTGCACTTAAATGAGACCATCATCATCTGCCTTGCCTTTTCCCAACTATATTGGGGTCGGTTTCCAGTCTTACCGGATGCAGCTGAAAACCAGTATTTTACATGGAGCGACTGCCTATCTGACCTCCACAACCCAGCAACTGGGTGATACGATACCCTTGATAAGACTGTTTATCAGACTTTCGGGCTTCTGACGTCCCGTGACGACTGTTAAAGATACATGAATGACAGCCGGGACCAACGGCTTAACGTGCTTTCCGAGGCACGGAGTAGTCGAGACAAGCGAAGCTTAACCCGCACCCTAATTGCGTAACACACTATTGATCAGAATCTGAATCATTTTGAAGCAAATTGCTAATCCATTGCTTCTTAAGTTCGAAAAATTTGTCTGCACAATAACGTAAATAGCGCGATGAATGTTGTTGAACTGTCAAAATGAAACCGTTTTCTACTGTAAATATGTAACGCAATTACCCCGCTGATCGATCGACCCGTGTGGCTGTTATTACTTAGCCACGAGCTCCCTATTGCGTTTAAATGAGACCATCATGTTCATGCAACAATTTTAGGAGGAGAATGTCTAAAAAGAGACTCATGGAAACTTGTCTATTTCCAGCAGCAAGTGAAAATATTGAAAGATATAGATTCTAATTGCAATAATCTTATTTTGTAGGTACCATTTCCATCAGTCACAATATGTCCGCAATCAAAATGTAAAGCGTCGGTCTACAACTTTACCAATGAAAAAATTAAAGTAGATACGTTCATGGACCATAATAATGGCACCATCAACGATACGTGAGTTGATTTACACGAATGTTTCGCTTTTAAAACGTTATGGCCTAGGTTGGTATGTCACTGTCGAAACTCGTAACCTGTCAAAACTAGTTTTGACTGCGCAAAATCAATCAAAACTCTTTTTGCAATTAGGTACCTTCTGACAATAATTTATAAACCGCATGTTTTTTTTTTGGCGACCTTTTTAAAAACATTTTTTTTTGTGATTCTATACACGTATATAGGGTCAAATTAAAATAGGTAGCGAAACTCCGCAGACGTGATGGATATCTAAACAAGTTTAGACCAAACAGAAATTAATTTGATGCTGTATTGTTTATGTAAGTTAAAATTACTTATATTACACAAATCTTAAATTCAATATACAATCATTATCTTAATTTGATGAGTTTTTTTTTTTGGAGTCATCGCCCACAAGCAGTCACTTGAATATCAGTTTAAAAAAAATCTCTTTTTTTGTGTAAATTTAACAGACTGACGTGATGGGTTTCGATATCTTAATACGATAAAACAAAAAAAAAATACTTTCTCAACTCATACTTCAAGTAACATCAGTACAAGAGGTCGTTGACCCCCCCAAAAAAAATCGTCAAATCTTTTTTTTTACATACAGGGTGTAAGGGACAGCCCTCCGCATACTGAAGGGGTGAATTCAGTATATCATACTGAGATGACCGGTACATGAAATTATTTCAGGAACGTTATGGGAATCGAATAAACCTGATTTGTTTTATTACCTCACATGCAACGTACGATACATACATACCATGACAAAAACGCGCGTAGCGAATGGCAGCATTGCGAGCCTTCGGCCGCCGAGTATTTCAACATCCATTGCTGATTTTTTGATTGAAGCTATTTTATTTACATAAATGGAGTGCTGCGTACGGAGAATGTAATTTTATATTAAAATATAGGAATAGTAACTGAAAATGCGATAAAAAAAAGAAAATTTTCCTGAGAATATTTCCGGTAGAATATGATTCAAAATAAGGAGCTGAATGCGTCCTGTTAGTTTGCGGAGGGCTCTACCTTACATCCTGTATAAATGATAAATTATTTTATTTCTGTAAGTAGGTTTATACAAACACTTTTACACGTCAAACGTTTTCTTTTATACTAGATGAGGCCGGCGTTTCCTATCTGACTACTCTGATAAGAAAGGCCGAAACAAACTCAGAGGTCACAGTCTCTTTTAAAGTCCAGACATAATCTTGGTCAGATCATGTGAAGACCATGTAGGTTGGTGTCTGAAATGGTCTTTTGAGGAAAGAACCACACAGATAGAGTGGACCTGTCCAGTCAGTGAAAGCATCTGTCAGTAATCGTACAGCTCAACTTAAAAGTTAAGGAGCTCAACGATTCGACGAACAATACCAAAGAAAGGACATTTGGGTAGGCATAGTGTTGGGTAGGTATAGTGTTTGATATCGGAGTTTCGCTAGCTAATTTAATCTGACCCAGCATATAACTTAGATTGGTTTTTAGTAGACAAAACGCGTTTTAACCTAATAAGGGTTTTCACCGAAACCAGTCAAAAGTAGTGTGACTGGAACATTATGGTGACAGAGTACCTACATTACTAATTACTATTACTCCCTTAATCTACATAAATTATGTTATTTCGTTGTATTTAGCTTTTAAATTAGTCGTTGTTTTAAATAAATAGATGTGTCTGTTTATTTTATTTTTTCAGAATGAGACAAAGAATCGCTAAGTTTGTCGGTATATTAGGAATTTGCAATATTCCTAATGCGCATAATTTTACTGAAATATTTCCATACAATCATAGTAATTCTTCTGTCGTCGAAAATTTATTGGAGGTAAGATTTATTTGTTTGGTCTTTGTTTTTTTTTTTTACTTTACGGGTGTCTACATTTTACAGTTTTGAATTAGCAGTACTGGCTTGTTTATTAATTAATTTTATTTCGAATGAACTGTTTGAGGTTCTTCGGAATAATCTCCTAAGTGTACTTTTCACATTTAATATAATAAATAGGGATCTTCATTTATAAAAACCTTAAGTCCAAGAAATCACTAAGTGCAGTACACTTTTATCTAAATGCCGTAAAGTTTTTTTTTTTAATAGGTAAATTAGAGTTTTCCTTCTCCATGAACGGTTAAGATATGAGGCCGTTTGAATTATACAACAATGTGTTATTTTAATCACCGTTAACCTCATAAACCTTTATCTGTGACAATTTATAATTTAATTAATTATCGACCCGTTTCGGGTGGCTCAACAGCTGATGATGATGGGGTCATTGTATTATGAACAACTTTTACTATGGGACCAAACCTGGATCCGCGAAAAAAAACAACTGCTCCCTACATTTATCTCGTCAAAGTGTAGATAACAGTAGATTTTTTTACGTGTTACGTAAAAAAATTAATTTTGAATAAGGGGTTCAGTTTTGGGGGCAAATAAGAAAATTAAAAAAAAAAGTTTTGCAAACTATACCGTGTGACATATCAAATGAAAGGGCTTACTGTGGGTCTCGAATATATATATTTTTTTATAATTTTAAAATAAATAGTTTTAAAGTTATTTAAGAAACTAGACGAAAACTGACCCCTTATCTTCGAAACTACTGAGCCAAATATTTTGAAAAAATACAGACAATAGTTCTATACCTATAGATTACAGGAAAACCTATAAAAAGTCTATGGTCTTAAAATAATCGGGTTTTCTCAATAGTGTGCGTACAAAACTTACACTTGCAGTTGAATGTATGGGAGAACACGTTTTTCAGCTACAATGTTAAGTTTGTTCTTGGAATAATTCTGTCTCTTCTTTCTTCATCCCAACCACAGAACCCTTCATTTTGCATGGTCCGACATGCACTTAGTTGGTTTTTTTAAATTATCTATCAACACATGTTATTTCAGCTCGCAATTAAATTAAAACATTAAAATGTCATTACTTTAAAAGTCACATTTTGGACTTAGTGATTTCATGAACTGCGCCACCCCAGTTTTAATTGTCTCTTTCTTTATTTTGAGGACCACTTAGTATGTATGGTAGCCCGCACGACAGTGATAACAGAACCAGTAACAAGCTGGCCACAAATTATTTCTGTGAATAAACACTTTTTAATTTTTTTTTTCTTATTATAATGAAACTACGTACTGATACCAAAATACTGGTTGGCCGAAGAAGTGACATGACCTTTAAAGGTAAAATTTAGATGCCTTTTATTTCTTGAATACAAGGCTTTCATATTTATGAAGCCCAGCCAAATCTTAGGTTTCTATATGCTTTTTTGCATACCTTAACTACATGGTCACGAAACTTTAGTTCCGTGGTGAAACGGACACCCAAGTCTTCAGTGACCCTAGCCATCGGTATCCCGTCCAGCGTATAATTATGTCTAATGGGTGTCTGTGCGTGCGAGAAACTTACGGTCACACACTTAGATGTTTTAATGTATTATGAAAAATATCATCACAAAATCTATCTCCTAAACTAAAAAAAGAAAGAAAGAAAAATTATTCTGCTCAAACAAAACGCACATTACAAAAAATTACATAAAATACAGACTTACAAAGTAGCCAAAAGCCTCGTATTCAAGAAATAAAAGGCATCTAAATGTTACCTGCAGACATCAATTCTCCGGCTACCCTGTATATTGTAACCACTGGTAACACTTTGACCTTAAGCTGGGCTAGCGTAGGGCGGAGTTTCAACAGAATGCGAGGCCAGCTTACACTCATTTAATTTCCACTGCTGTCCAGCCTACCATATAGGCCCATTTAAAAGACCAAGAAGTTTCAAAAGGTTTATTATTTGCATCTATTGTGCAACTAATACACGGTTATAGTTTGATCAAATATAAACTAAAAAAATGAATGAAATAAAAATATTAAATGTTAAATTTCTCGAAAATGGTTGACATTTGCATAGGAGTCATAAGGAGTCATTTGGTTGCAAATGACCTCTCCTACATCCCCATAATGGATTGCTGACATATTGCCAATAACCCTACGTATTTACTTTTAAATTAGTTTTTTTTATTTGTTTTCAGGTTGCTCCAAACTACACAGATGTATTTGCATGGTGTACAGTTCAAAATCAAGATGTAGATTGTGACAGTTTGTTTGAAATGGTTTTAACCAGCGAAGGAATATGTTTTAACATGAATTCACTTGCAGCTAAAGAGATATTTGGAACAAGAAAGTAATAAATTTTGGTATTTCTTTCATTTCAGCTAAAAGACTTCCACTGCTAGACATATGTACGTCTTTCTTTATTTTAATTCAATAGTATATTTTCATGATAGCAGATACTTATCTACGTGAAAGTATAGATAGTATAGTAAAAAATGCGTTCCTTGTAAAGTGTGTTTGGTGTAACTATGAATGATAGATAGAGGAATGATTTAATAAGACAACATTGCGGTTTAAATGAACATATAGGTAGTGAAAAAAATTGAAAAGAGTCTGTGAGATGGTTTGGTCATGTTGAGGGAATGAATGAAAGGCGACTATCAAAAGATATTTACGAGGCAGATATGTATTGTGTGGAAACGCCGGAAGAAGACCACCTAGAAGGACATAAACGGACCTTATTGGTGATGTTCTTCAGGAAGGTCAGGTGCATAGTACTCGCAACCAGCGTGTGTGTATGACCAGATGTATGAACATAAACGAAGCAGAAGGAGTATGTAAGGACTGTAGTTGGTGGCGTCCTGTAGTCTCTGTCTACCACCATCAGAAAAAAAGCATGAATTTATGTAGAAACTTTTAATCCCGTAAGAAAAAAGATCAATAAAAATGTCACAATTTTCACTCTTTCCTACATCGATGTGATTATTTTCTTCTTATTTTGTTTCCTTCCAGCAAGTTTCTTGCGCTGCTATTTAGGGTTCCGTAGTCAACAAGGAACCCTTATAGTTTCGCCACGTCCGTCCGTCCGTCCGTCCGCAGCTTAGCTCAGAGACTCTTAGTACTAGAAAGCTATAATTTGGCATGGATATACCTATTAATAACGCCAATAAAGTGGTAAAATAAAATCATGAAAACAATTATTTTTAGGGTACCTCCTGTACACGTAGTGGGATGTTTTTTTTTCTCGTCTACCTAATGGTGTGGGGTGTTATTAAACAGGTCTTTCAAAAATATTGCGAGTTTGTCAAAACGTTTTTTCGATTATGGGATCCGTTTCTAAAATATTAAGCTTTAAAGTGCAAATTTGTTTTAGAGTCAAGTGTCTCCTCCCCCCCCCCCCCTGCCAGCTAAACAGTTAGTTTTGGATATGTGAAAAAATTCACGGTAGTAGTATATACAACGAAGCTAAAAGGAAAGCTAAGTAGGCTTTACAAGTTTACGAGTAATAGTCGACCAACTTACATTTGCAGTTGGTATGTATGAGAGAACATGTTTTTCAACTATAATGTTTAGTTTGTTCTTGAGATAAACTCATCCCAACTACGGAACCCTTCATTGTGCGTGGTCCGACACGCACTTGGCTGGTTTTTAACTTTCACTTTCTCTAAACAGGTATTTGGCACTTCACATCTAGTTTTTCACTTTGACTTCAAATGAATGTAATAAAAACATTAGTTAATTTGGCAGGTTGCAGAAAGACTATCAATACTTGTACACTAAAAAACCACGCGAAGGCTGGTCAGTAGAACACGGATACAATAAGTCTTTTACTTCTGATTATTATCCTGCTCCTGGAGCGGTAAGTTTTAAATCCTCAACAGTGGATCTGGTACACTTGCGCGAACCCACTTGTGCGAATTGACATTTCTTCGAATGGACTTTTGCGCAAACGGACTTCTGCGCAAACGGACTTCTGCGCGAAGGGACACTTGCGCGAATCCACATTCGCGGATATGTCTTTTTTTACAAGTGTCTTTCGTGCAAGTGTCCCTTCGCGCAAAAGTCCGTTCGCGTAAAAGTCCATTCGTGGAAATGTCTTTTAGTGCAAGTGGGTTCGCGCAAGTTTCTTTCGTGCAAGTGTCCTGCTACCCTCAACAGTCTACTGATTAAGAAAGAAAACAATGAAAAAAAAAATGCGGTCATGGGATCTGCCGACAGAAATGAAAACTTAAAACATTAAGATTTTGCCAGCCTTTTGGGCACTTTTCCCATTGACAGCGTTGCTGAGGAATTTTTTGATGCCCAGTGAGCTATTCTTTTTATTTTTATGTATAACATAACATCACGCCTTGTTTCCCCGAAGGGTTAGGCAGAGATGTACCTATTATAGTACACCCACATTTCGCCATGAAACATTTTGTGATGTGGCGCCCCGAGCACTGCTGAGTAGGCTGCTTCCTACAGGCAGAAGACCCGGACTTACGGGCGGGGAATTTGGGTCAGTTCATAGCTGTGCGATCGTAGGACCATTTTGAACCACAGCAGTTTTTAATTTTACACAGGCTGCTGCACGCCATCAGCCTAGCGCAACACGTCACATGTGAGTTGTGACGTGAGCATGTCGCAAGTCGCGAACCTGGCAGATTTTCTCCTACCAAATAGGGCTCAACGCGCCTAAAGAAGTTTCACTTCAAAAATATGAATCGGAGGTCAAAACCGAATCGTTAATCAATCGATTTAGAAATGGGAGAGCAATTTGTGAAGTCTTTTAAACTGACTATTTGACACAGAATCCAATTTTTTTTTATTTCTTGCAGGTTAAGCAATAAAAGATCAAAGCTATTGTATGTTAATAATAGTTTGATGGTAGTAGTCATTAATTCACTTTAATTACATTTGATTATTTCAGGAAAATGGCGAAGCACCTGATGTTGAGGTCGTGTTGCAACATAGCCTTCACGACCGTGACCATCTCTGTAACGGCCTCAACTCTGGTTTCAGGGTAAGGTTTCTTTTAACTGATTGTTAAAAAAATGTTTATCGAACTATTTTTTTTTCTCTACATCTACATAATGTCTCAAGATATTGTGAAACGGATACAGTGGGGGAAGTGATTCCTCCGTTGTTTTCTGTGAAATCAAAATCAATCAATATTGGATCAATCTCTTTTTAACCGACTTCAAAAAAAGGAGGAGGTCATCAATTCAGTTGTATGTTTTCTTTTTTTTAATGTGTGTCACCTCAGTACTCCGTCATGTTTACACCGATTTGGAAAATTCTTTATTTATTTGAAAGGACAAACTTCCAGATTGGTCCCATTTTTATCAAAATCCAGTTTTGATCATAGGGTCCATGAGCAATTGAGGGAACTTCTCAAATATTATAGGCAAACACATAGCTATTTTGGTATTTTCATCAACAAGTCAAGCATTTGCATTCAGAAAGTATCATTTTATGAAGTGGAACTGACGAAAAAGACCACAGATGGCCACGGGAACGCCTCAATGATAAGTATTTCACGGGTGACGATGTAATATCTCGATTAAGATAGTTGAGTGACTATGACGAAGTAAATTTTAATAAATGGTTCTGATGAAAATGGTACCATCGAACTGATCTGATGATGAAGCCGGAAGGTAGGTATCGGAACTCAGTAATAAAAAAAATGTATCCTAGCCGTGTTTGGGCTTATTGGATAATTCCAATAAGCCCAATGCATGTCATGTCAATTCTTGAGATGCACTCTGGCTATAAATTATTTTAATAGTAATATGCTTCAAATTGCGCTACTTGAGTCGTATGTTATGTGTGGCCTTGATTGTCAGAAGACAGATTCCGTCAACGATCTGTCGTCGTGTAGTTGATTTAATAATTTGTTGGCGATGGCGTCCAAACCTGATAAAACTACGCCTTCCAAACTTTTGACACGACTTAGCGCGTCATCAATTTGCCTTTTTGCAAAGGTTTTATTCTCCTGTGGTCGCATATAAATTTGGTCAAATTCTGATGAGTGGTTTTGAGTTAGCTTCATTAATACATATTTTTTTCCATTTAGTGTAATACGTTGATGATGTTATAATAACTTCCTGTCACTGTTATTTACTTAGCAAGTAGTGGTAGGTCATACGAATTTGGGTGGGGTAGGTACCACAACTAAAATGTGGAAAATAACTTGTTTATTAAAAAAAAACAACCGTCTTCTAAAACAACACTACAAAGAGAAAAATAACTTTAATTTCGGAAGTCGGTGCCAAAAAACGAAAATACTAAACCAAAGACACCGACTTCCGAAGTTAAGGTTATTTTTCACTTTGTAGTGTTCTTTTTTTAAAAAGTCGGTTGTTTTTTTTTATAAAAAAGGTTTTTTATATTATCATTATCAGCCAAAAGACGTCCATTGCATGACATAGGCCTCCCCAAGCTTCGCTACATCGACGGATCCTGTGCTTCTTGCATCCAGTGCATTCCCGCGGCCTTCACCAGGCCATCGGTCCTCCTTCTGAAATCCCTTTGATATTACGAGTCACCTAGTAGAATCGTTTATTTCAGGTATACATCCATCATCCTACCGATTTGCCTCATTCTTCACTGTACTACTATGCTGTGCTGAACAATCAGGTTTCATCAATGGCGCTGAGTTTCAGCGTACTCAATACTTCAGAGAGTTTGAGGGGCTATGACCCAGAAATGTAAGTTTTAGAAGAACTAAGATATTCATGATCTTTTTACACACTCAATATTTATTAGCATCCTGAAAAACCATTAAACCCGTAATTCCATGTAATGTAATTTTTCTATATGGAATGAGGATAATGTCATGAGGAAAGTTTTGAGTATGAATGTAAGGCCAAAGAAACGATGGATGAACTGGGTGAAAGATGATTTGGCTTGAAAAGGGATTACTACAGAGATGATGACTTACAGAGAAGTATGAAGACGAAGACATGCTGAACCGACCCCAAATAAATTGGGATGACGGCAAGAGAATGATGATGGAATAATATGTTTCTCTTGTTTGGTTTGGTTTTAGACGTCAATGCTATTTCCCTGACGAGCGATACTTGAAGTATTTCAGCCTGTACACAGCCAGCAACTGTAGAATTGAATGCCTGTCCAACTTAACTTATGAATACTGTGGATGTGTTGCATTCCACATGCCACGTAAGTATTTTTATCGCATATCGCCGTCTCTTAATAATTATAAGCTACCGTCGCGTGAATACGCGATCGTCGCATTCATTACGTTCGACGAGCCCGAACGCGTCATCGCACCGACAGAGGGCGCCTACCCGTTTGTCGAACGAATGAGTGACAAATTATGATCACGGCGATTGCGTATATGAGGACTCAGCCTATTTAGCCTATTCAGTATGTCCATCGTTCAACCAGTCATGATCATGTATCCTCACAAAAGTAACGAAAAAAAATTGCGAAAAAACCCTAAAATCTTAAGTGATAAGATTTGCAAAGTGTGCAGCAGTAGCATGGGTAACTGCAATGGGCTTGAATGAAAGGGGATAAGGCGGGGTCAGGGTTTGACCCGTACTTCAAACTGGCCTAAGAATAACCAAAAATGCGAATACGATAATAATATCAATATGTACAATAACTTACAAGTCAGCCTATATATTCTTAATTTTTGCTATTCCGGGACTCATAACACTTTAGTTATACCAAATTTCTTCATTTTTTTTAAGATGCAAGCAGTAAAAGAATTTGCACCGAGCTAAATAGACAGTGTATGTCGGAAGCAAGAAGTAAGTTATTAGAAAATTTATTTTTATGGGACTTAAACATAGCAGGCGAAATGTG
This sequence comes from Fissipunctia ypsillon, assembly GCA_947568875.1. Taxonomy (NCBI): domain Eukaryota; kingdom Metazoa; phylum Arthropoda; class Insecta; order Lepidoptera; family Noctuidae; genus Fissipunctia; species Fissipunctia ypsillon. The sequence continues at coordinate 23,845,643 of OX387649.1, forward strand.
GGTGTACTATAGGTACACCTCTGCCTTACCCTACGAGAAATACAGGCGTGATGTTATGTATCTTATGTTGTTTTCCTCTCTTTTTATTTATCCATTCTTCATTGATCGAAAGAACATTTATTTTATCTTCCAGAACAAATGCTACGCCAAGAATTAACTAAAGACATTTTCAAATGCCATTGCCTACCAGCCTGTAACAGTATAGACTATGATGCTGAAATACTGAAAACCGATTATAATCTGAAGCAATTCATCAAAACCTATTATAAAACTTACAATGTTTCTTATGAAAGTTTTAAAGGGTAAGCAAGTCGATAAACATACCTGTATTTAAAATAAATAAATGTGAACTACTACAAAGTTAGCTAAAGACCGTATAGTGATTACGAATCGGGCATATAAATTTATATAAATAGTACATTACTGCAACGGCCGGCAAAAGAGGCTTTGATAGACGAACGTGAAAATGTGGTCCGAAGCGAAGCCGAAGCACACATACGCGAGTCCATCAGTGCCCGGTTGCGGCCAAGGCTTGTATAGTAGGGCAAAACTTGGCTAATTCGTGATATGCAGCTATTCGGTGATAGATAATTGTGTTTTATTACCAAGTTACTACTGACTTGATAAATGTACATTTTTCAATCATTATAGTATTTGCCACATTTTTAGATATAAGTTAGCAAAACTTATTTTGTCTACTATATCACAGTAAATTTAAAAAATTGTCTGATCAATGAATCGAATTTTACAAGTAAAAAACAAAACTATCACCGATTACCCAAGTTTTGCTCTACTATATCTCAAAACGGTGAAGGAAAACATCGTGAGGAAACCGGCTTGTCCTAGAACCAAAAAATCGAAGACATGTGACATCTACCAAACCGCACTGGGCCCCGCGTAGTGGAATACGGCCCACTCCCTCTCACAGAGAGGAGGCCTGTGTCTCAGCAGTGGGAACATTATAGGCTGATTATAGTATGCTTATGCTATTCTATTCAGGGTCGAATTTTCCAAGCTAGAGATGTACTTTAAGAAGCCCAGGTTCCTTTCGATGCGTCGTTCAGAGCTGTTCGGGTTGATCGACTTCCTCGCTAACTGCGGCGGTCTCCTGGGCTTGTTCCTCGGGTTTTCGTTCTTGAGCCTCGTCGAGATCTTCTACTTCCTTTCTTTAAGGTAATTAGTATCAGCCTACTTTGACACTTAAACAAATTTTAATGAGACCTCTTTTCACCAGAAGTCACTATGATTTTATCTACAGCCAAGGGTTCATTAAATGCAAAAAATAATGGGGCGTCAGTTTGGAACCCACGGCATACGGCATTGAGATCATTCTTCAAATTGAAATTGATAATGAGCAGACTGGATTAGTTCTAGGTGCTATTTTTAACATTTCAGATTATGCTGTACACTAAAGAAGGACCTGGAAAAAGAAAAATCTCAGAATGAACCTGGAAAAGAAATTCGTATAGATAAATACTAAGACAGTCTTTTATCTCATCATCAGCCTACAGCAGTCCACTGCTGAACAATTGCACGTCTTCTGTCTTATGTTTGAGATTTTTATTTGAGCAAAGGACAGTCTTCTAATATTACATCAATAACTTCATATCTACATTTCAATAAATTGAGTAACTTACATGAACGGTTGCTAAATGCATAATAATATTTTGATTAAATAAATAAATAAATATCTTGGGACAACTCACATACGGCCATCTGATCCCAAGCTAAGCAGAGCTTGTGTTATGGTAACCAGACAACTGATATACATACTTATATAATTTATAAATACTTTCTTATAATATTTCATTATGCACATACCACAAGAATTTCGTGGTGTAAAATACACTGTAATTTATATATCTAGATATATACTTTATGGATAATGCAGTTTGCACTGGCAAATAAAATGATTGACTTTCCATTTATTGCTGTATTTTATTCGTAGCAACAGCTGTATATTCCTTGTTATATATTTGTAACTCTTCATCAATTTTATCCGTATCGCGTAGTATATCATCATTATCATCAGCCTGTAGCAGTCCACTACTGGACATAGGCCTCTCCAGTCGCACGCCATTTTACTTGAACCTCAACTACTTACTTACACCCAGCTGCTGCCAACAGCCCTGCGATGGTCGTCGTTCCACTCTGCTTGAAAGAGATGGATACTCATCATCCTAGTTTTTCCAAATATTTTGAGGTTAGCTTCCAGTCTCAAAACTCAATATATTTATTGCAAATTGAAATTGTTTTTGTTTATGTGAATGTTTTTAATTTTTGTTCTTCTTTAATTATTTCGAAAGCTATAAATTGTTTGAAAATCTTACTAATTCTCAAACTGAAGCACGTTGTGCAACTGCACCAATATTAGCACAAACAGGACGTCGGTTCAACTCCTGCTCGTCGGATCAAAGACGCGATTTATGCGCCGTCGGATTACTTCGATTTATAGCGCGCTAACGAATGCACGTGCCCCGACAACGATTATAAGTAGGTCTTGAGATGTTGCATTTAAATAAAAAGGTCGTTTTAGCTTTATTTTGCGATAGAGTTCCACTTTGTATTCAGAGTCAGATTTTGTAAAAAGTATATGGACGATAGTTTAGAAAAACTTTCTTTAACATGCAGGGAACAAGCTTGGTGAAAAATGGATCCTCTTTATCTTCAATAAGAATTATATTTTTGCTCCGTATAGAAGGACATTATTTTCTGAAATCGAAAGGATTGTTACCGTAGTTACCCAAGCTTTAATTTTCTGCTGTTTCTTCTGTTGGCTAATCTTAGTTTTTAATTTTCCCAATTGTTGCTAAGCAAAATTGGCGTTAGTATTCTTATTTTTACCTCTAAAACTCCAAACCCTATATGATAACAGAAACAGTTTTAAAGTATGCAACCGCGCGCCTCTGGTCTAGCTATCTCTTTACAGAGGTAGGTAATAAATTAGACTGCCCATCGAAAATAAGAACCAGAAAACTCCATTACTAAAGCCCCACTATAACTCTTACAAAACAATAAACACGAACATTTACAAATATCCAAACATCATGTCTTATACGTAAAGCGAAACACTTGAAGATCAAAGACGGCGCGGGCGCAGGAAACGTGCAATCGTCTATCAGTGATATAGAGCGCCTTTCAGTGCCACTTGAGGGTTAAGTGGGGCAAAAAATGACTTCACTGATTCTGTATTGTATCATGGAAAGATTAGGAGACCGCCAGCGGCTTGGCTGATATAAACATTCAAATGAATTGGAAGGCGTGGACTGGTAAATGAGAGGTCGCGAGTTCGATCCTTCTCCTTGCACTACTGAAGCTAAGGCTTTTGTGAAAATATAATTGTTATTCGTTATGGAATCAGGCGTTACCTTGTGGGACTCCATGACAATATAATGTTATGCAAACATATTTATACTATTTGTAGTTTAGCAAGGTGCGGGTGACCGGTGACAGAGAGGATAACTACAGTTATTACTAATTCCGTTTCTACGACTGTGATATTTAGGGTGCAGCTAAAATCACAATCATGATTGTAAATCGGTGTAATATTCGAGAGTGAAAAAAGGAACGGTTCGTCTAGAGTCACCCGCACCCTTCTACACTGCAAATAGTATAGTTTTAATTCCGCAAAACTAGATTCAGACTTAGGCGCAGAATGCAGCACCGTCCTTCTGTGCGCAAAAATATGCACACACAGAGCAAAAGTTGCCATGAATTTTGCCAACCGGTATTGCTTGTTTTAAAAAAGTAGTTGTCTAAGAGCTAATTGTGGCCTTTCACAATTCCATAGTCATGTTGACAGTAGGTACTTCCACAGACGATAACTTTATCACACATGGAAGTACTATCACGTTGACGGTTTTAGCTCAGAAGCCTAATTCCCATAACTGAAAACGTTCAAAGTATAGTCGCAATCTCATCTCAGCGACAATCAAATGTCAAAAATGTAGAGAAATTATAGGTATTTTGACATATTGAGACTGAGATCAGACAATGTTCTTAAAATTACGAGAATTGCCCCTCAGACCTGCGTTATTGGACTGAAGCAAGAAATACTCATGACATCAGCTAGTGCACGTGCCCTTGGCTGGCATTAGACGCAATGTTTCAAAAAACCCACATCGCAAATCCCTCATAATCAAAACAAAACATAACATCCTAACCTAAATTACTCCTAAGACATGATTATCCAAAACGGCGTCACAAGAGGCGACCTACCGTGCAATTAGCGGGCAGTTCTGCCGACTCCCCTGCGGCTAAAGGATAATGCAAGGGCAACAATTTGGTGGCCATTACAACGTTTGTCGGGTTAATGGGTAATCAAAAAACAGCTCGTAAGTGGCCAGCTCTTTGTTCCGCTTCGCCATTGTTATTGGTTAAGGCTGGGTTATATGGTGCGTGGATACTGTGCTTTTGTGGAGTCAAGTGCATTTTTTATTGGCATACATTTTATATATCCCCAAATAATTTGATTTTCACATAACATTTTGATTTCCTAAAAATACTAATCGATACGCTTAAGGGGGAAGCGCTAAGGTAGCCCGCGAAATTCAAATTTTCTTACGATTATAGCAATTTGCAGCTCAGTGTCTGGGTATATGTTGATTAAAGTATGATACACGACCGTAACAAATATGTATTTAAAGAATTATAATATGAGAATCAGTAATACAATTCCTTAAGTTAGTATAATCCTGGAATGTTAAGATTTCATGAAATAGTCATTCAAGAGAATTACTTGGTCTTAGAGAGTTATTGATGACTTTAATGATTATAAATTCTGTAAATACGTATTCATTATAGTCGGGAATCATATTTTAATCAATATACAACCTAATACTGACCTGCAAATTGCAAAAAAAAACATAAGAAATTTTTAGTTTCGCGGGCTACCCTGGCGCTTTCGCCTTAAAGACTTACGGAACGTCTTTTTGTTATGTGCCCCAGCCTAGTTACTCCGACCAACTTTAACGGTAGGTACAGATAATTTTTAGAAAGACCAGCAGTTTGAAAAAAGATCAGTGCGTTAAAGTGGCCAACATCATCGTGATCGTTCGAATTTCAAAAAAGGCAAACACCTACTCCTGTGCTACCGCGATCACAAAATTACTCTCAATCTCCTAATTTTAAATTCAGGGGTTCGTGTTTCGTGATTTATTCCATTCCATGTGTGTAGAGTCCACCTCGACCCGCGAGTTGAGCACCCACCCAATCAAACAAAATGTCGAACCACCAAGTGAGCACCCACCCAATCAAACAAAATGTCGAACCTCGCTGATCCGGTCGCTTTCGGGAAAGATTTCATCGCTGGCGGTGTCTCCGCCGCAGTCTCCAAGACCGCCGTCACGCCCATCGAGCGCGCCAAGCTGTTGCTCCAGGTCCAGCACGTTAGCAAGCAGATTACGGCTGACCAGCGCTACAAGGGTATCGTTGATGCCTTCGTCCGCATTCCCAAGGAGCAGGGCCCCCTGTCCTTCTGGCATGGTAACATGGCCAATGTCATCAGGTAGGTACTTCCCCACCCAGGCGCTGAACTTCGCCTTTAAGGACAAGTACAAGCAGGTGTTCCACGGAGGCGCAGACAAGAACACGCAGTTCTGGCGCTACTTCGCGGGAAACCTTGTGTCCGGTGGAGCCGCTGGCGCTACCTCGTGTACCCGCTCGACTTTGCGCGTACCCGTTTGGCCGCCGACTAGGCAAGGCCGACGCGCGTGAGTACAAGGGCCTGTTAGACTGCATCAGTAAGATTTTCAAGTCCGACCGTCTCGGCGGTCTCTCCAGAGGCTTCGGAGTGTCCGTGTAGGGTATCATTATCTACCGCGCCTCATACTTCGGCTTCTACGACACAGCCTGTGGCATGCTGCCCAACCCCAAGAACACACCGCTCGTCATCAGCTGGGCCATCGCGCAGACTATCACCACCGTCGCAGGTATCATCTCGTATCCCTTCGACACGGTCTGTATGCGCATGATGATGCAGCCTAGCCGCGCCAAGGCCGACATCCTGTACAAGAGCACCATCCACTGCTGGGTCACCATTGCCAAGTCAGAGGGCACTGGTGCCTTCTTCAATGGAGCCTTCTCCAACGTTCTCAGAGGAACCAGAGGCGCTTTCGTGCTTGTGTTATACGATGAGATCAAGAAGCTTATATAAATGTAATGTAAGAATAATTGTTACCATAATTACAATTAATTGTGATTCCAAATCACCTCTGATAACTACTCCCTTAAATCATATATTATTAGACACGGATTAAACCTTGTAACTTATTTTAGTTAAATAAAAGCGTTATATACATAAAAAAAACCATCATTATAAGATCGAAAAGTTTTAAAAGGATCAATTAAATATTCCACATTTTTCTTCTGTAAGCGAATCCCTGTCCACGTCCAACATGCTGTGAGCAAGCGAGGTGGTGACAAATGCTCGCGGTTGTCTGTATGAGAAGAGATTTTTGCCCTGCAGTGGGATAATAAACAGGCAGAATTTGTCAGAAAATATGACCATGTGTCGAGCTCGACACATGGTCGTATTTTCTGAGGTTGAATATGAACCGGATACAATTGTTAAGCAGTCTGTCAAGCTTATCCAGCAATACCGCATTCAAGTCAAAGTAGCACACGTCAACATAGTCGATGATAGAGAAAATCAAAGTCTGCACAAGCATAATTTTCGTCTTAGCGGGCAAAAAGTTTCTCAGACGATACAGGGATCGCAGAGTACCGTTGACCCTTCAACTAACATTAGAGACCTGGCGTTTTCCAGCTAAGCGTCGAGTCAAGATGCAAACCGAGATCTTTCACAGTAGGGGTAATGGGTATTACGTATCCTATTAAGTAAGTAATAGTAATAAGTATTTATTTTTCTCACCACAATAAACATTACAGACATTGTTACACATGATATATTATTTGGTTTAGTTTACTGTGGGAGACTGGTGCCTAAGCTAGGCTTTAGGGGCCTGTGTTTCAGGCCAGGTATTGTTCGTTCATTTTTGGTCGGATTACATAATATCAGGGCAAAGACATTACAATTCTATGTTGTTTCGTCGATTGGACTGCAACGTTCCCAGCTCAAAAGCTCTCCCACATTGTTGGGTTAAATATTTAGAAGTTTACCTCTAACTCTTGGTCGCGCAAGATGAATTATTTGATTAACCCTAAATTTGCTGTTAAATCCTAGTTATTTAGGATAACTCCATGAACACGCATGTGGGCCTTACAATGTTCATCTTCTGAAATCTTGGACTAATAAAATGACAAAAGACTGCTACTGTTGATCAGCCGTAAAGAAGCCGTTAAACATATCGTATGTAAATTCGTTCGATTTTAAAACTGAAAATACTAGTTTAGCACATAATATATTTTAATTAGTTTTAAGACTTTATTCATATTTATGGGTGATACTCATTGTGCTGACGCAAAAATTTTAGCCAAAATGCTATAGAATGGTTGTATTTTCGAATAAAAATGGTTCGAATTTATGTTACCCAACCTCAACATACAGAGCTTTTTTGTTGTTGTGAGGCAAGTTGGAGTGCCTTGAATAAATACTCCATGTAAACCAATCATCACGAACCATCCTACTTCGCTATATGATTAATTTTTTCTTCGACGTTTTTGCGTCAATTCTTTAAAATTACTGATGATTCGGATCTCCATCATTGTAAAGATGATTGATTACTGCCTCCTAGCCTCCGGAGTAATGAGGGCCACCGTTGGATCAATGTCTTTGTTGGTTCAGTGTTACATGTGTAGATAGGTAGATAAGTACCTACATTAAGTTTATGAAGCAACTCTTCGGAAGTGCGATCTTGTTGGTTTTAAATACCTAATAGTAAGGATCCCTTTATTATTATTATCATGACCTTAACATTTTTGTGTGTGTAATAATAATAATATTATTAAAATTCCAAAACTAGATTGCAAAATTTACAACAATGGTAACAACAAAAATCACAAAATGTCTCGAATTTGGGTGAGCCTCACGGCCTCCTGTAATAATTACTATTATCCTCTGTCGTGAAGCACCCTCCTCCAGTTTGGAGCTGCTGTCAGCTTATTTTCTTCTCCCATCGGGTAAGCTGTCTTCCACGATTTCTTTTGCCATCCCTTGGATACCATTCTGTCACTACTCTGCTCCACTTTCCTTTAGTATCTCGCATCATGTGGCCTGTCCACCACTTTTGTTCGGCTATTCTTGTTAGAATGTCGGTTAGTTTTGTTTTGGACCGGAGTTCTGTTTTTTTTATTTTGTCCTATCTCTTTGAGCCTACCATGATAAATGATAAATGATTTTATTTCTGTAAGTAGGTTTATACAAACACTTTTACACGTCAAACATTTTTTTTTCTAGATGAGGCCGGCGTTTCCTATCTGACTACTCTGAGAAGAAAGGCCGAAACAAACTCAGAGGTCACAGTCTCTTTTAAAGTCCAGACATAATCTTGGTCAGATCATGTGAAGACCATGTAGGTTGGTGTCTGAAATGGTCTTTTGAGGAAAGAACCACACAGATTGAGTGGACCTGTCCAGTCAGTGCAAGCATCTGTCAGTAATCGTACAGCTCAACGTAAAAGTTAAGGTGCTCAACGATTCGACGAACAATACCAAAGAAAGGACATTTGGGTAGGCCTCATAATTTACTCAAACTGGCAGACTATGATTAAAGCTGAGAGAAAAGAAAAAAAAAACAAGTACCCACATAGTCTTCACATTCACAGTAATTAAAATAATATAACATTTTACAAAGTAAATATTCATGTCATTGTATATATAAAATTCATCAATTACAATGTGTATATAACGCTTCCATGCTTCTCTCCATTTCTCTTTGACATTTGGCAAGCTTTTCTCTGAGCAAATTTGTGAGTGCCCGTGTCTCATACCCATAATAGTTACACATAGGAGTATACACGAGTTGAAAGTCTTTCTTTTCAATGTCATGCCTAGGTCTTTAGACTTCATTATCTTCTTAAGGGACCAGTATTTTTTCCAACCAATTGTAATACATATATATATATATATATTAAAAGCCATTTGATTGGTTGGAAAGACCAAATTAGCCAGGAAATAAATAAACAATATAAATTCCTGGTTAATTTGGTCTTTACATAGGCCAAATTAGCCAGGAAATAAATAAACAATATAAATTCCTGGTTAATTTGGTCTTTACATAGGCCAAATTAGCCAGGAAATAAATAAACAATATAAATTCCTGGCTAATTTGGTCTTTACATAGGCCAAATCTTGCTCTTTTATTTTTATATTTACTTATACCGACTTAGTCAATAGTTTTTTCATGCTGTAATTAATTTTAGACCAATTTTTTCACTATTTTCAGCTCAGACTTTTTGTCGTGATTTGCAGGTTTTCTGGGATTTCTCCGAAAAAAACTGAGTCGTCGGCAATTCTGAGGTGGTTCATTTTAAACCCATCTATGTTTAGACCAAACTTTACGTTGTAGTTCAAGTTGCGAAAGATGTTTTCTAAAACGGCAGAGAACAATTTTGGAGATTTTGGTCACCTTGCCTCATACCTCTTTCTATGTGGAATTCGTTTACCAGATATTCCAACTGAATTCTAGCCTTAGTGTTGGCATAAATGGTTTGAATGATGTTGATGTATGTTGCTGGTATTCCTTGTTGCTTTAGAGTTTCCCACATATTCGTAGCTTAGGCTATCGAAAGCCTAGTCAATGAAGGAAATACATACATAACTTTATTATATTCTTTATATTTTTCGATGACCTGTTTGACTGTATAGTGTAACGTTACGGTTACCCGGAGGGCTAATTATAAGTCACATTGTTAGTGAGATTAGAAAATACAGTAGAGTTTAGAAAATAATTAAGTAGCAGCTTCAGGAGGGCTTCAGTTCCGTCTGGAGCGCAAGACGTACGCTATAGGATCCACGGGCATCAGCGCAGGAGCGAGAGACAGGGCTCCAAGGCCTTACTCAAGGAACTCCCCAGGCTTCAGCGTACTCATGCCGCGCAGTAGGGCTCTTGAGATCCGGGTTATGGCATCCATGCATACAGATGTCCGAGTGAGGACTTTGAGCTGGTCGCCGGTGCTCACCAGGATGATACTTGAGCTGGTTGCCAGTGTTCACCGGGATGATATTTGAGCTGTTCGCCGGTGCTCACCCGATATGATAATTGAGCTGGTCGCCGGTGCTCACCGGGATGAAATAAAGATTATTTTGAAGATCAGTAATCGTCTGTTTTATAGCCCAACAGCGGGCTGTTCAACAGCCCGTATTTGTAGGAATCAGAAGTGTCTTATTTAAAACAAAAAGGCTTGTAATAATTCAACTTAATCATAATTGATCAATCAATAAAGAAATCAATAAAGCGGCTTACAGTGTTGATCTGACCTTATAATACTAACCTTAGGAAAAGTTCGTTGACTTTTTAAAACACAGAAAAAGATAAGTGACACATGGCAACATAAGATAATATTTCAATGAATAAAATATTATACATGTTTTACTCATGTAAATTACAGTTTTAGAAAGTATGTTGTTAGTAAGTATGTAAAGTAACTATTATATTAGTTAAATGAGTGTTCTGTGATTTCATATGAAAATATAGGTAGGTACGGGTAACAAGAATTATTGAAGACAACCAGCCCTTTTACTGCTAAATATATAAATAAACTAAAGTATGTGGATTCTGTGAAGCGGAATACCATAATGGATATGGTCAATAGTCGAAACCCTTTCCTGAAACCTGCCTGTTTAACTGGCTGTTGTTCGTCCAACAATGAGCTTATTCTATCTAGTATGACCTTTAAAAATAACTTATACACATTTGACATCAGGCTTATTGGTCTGTAATTTTCAATATCCTCTTTGTCTCCTTTTTGTGTATTAAGATGATGTGAAATTTTGCCTATCTCTCAGGAATATCACCGCTCCTCAGAACCTCGTTATATATTGGAGTAAGAATGGGTATCAGTTCTTCCATTGATTCCTGCAGCAGCTTGTTTGTGATTTTGTCTGGTCCTGGAGATTTTCCCGCCTTTTTACGCCGATTGCTTTCTTTACCTCTTTTGGCAAAATTGAAGGGACGGGTTCCAGAGTGGCTGCAAATATTGATTCGGTGTGTTTGTTTATTACTACATATGCGTAAAGGTGACGGTTTGCTAGTTCTTTGATGTTCTTTTTCTGTGTCTCCTTTCTTTTCTTCAACGTTTTTTTTAAGTTTTTGTATCCATTCTTTTCCTGGTTCCCGCTGGTTCTTTGTATATGGTAATCTAGGGTTTGTAGTCTTTTGATTTTACGGTCCTATAGAGGCATGAGAAACAGGGTGTAAAGTTCACTCATCCTCCATAGAAAAGGGAGGATCGTCCGACCAGACGGGTATTGTGTCTGGTGGGCTACTGCCCGACGGTTGATGTCGGGATGTTGTATATATGCTAGTCGCGCGGTAAACTCTGATTGCGCGATGCAGGATTTTGCGTGACGTCAGCGTGACGCGTTCCATTGTGGCGATGAAGATCACTCCCCTCCGGAGACCGGAACTCGATAGTGGGCAGAGTCGTGTATCTTGCGATGCTTGCCAGGGCCAGTTGAGGTTCCAGTGAGTCGGAACCGGGTGCCGCATAGTTTGCGGTGAGTCGGAACTGTCTGCAGAGATGCCCCCAGTGAGTCGGGGTGGCGCTGTGTTATGCTCCAGTGCGTCGGATGTGGTACAGCGCCGGGGTGAGGCTGACTGCTGGCGTCGACCAGGAGAGGTTTAAAGGGCTCTGCTTGTTGACCGGCCGAGAGTGCAGTGTGCTGTGCCGAGGTGGCTGATGAGGCTGAGGTTGAAGACCAGGTATGCGCGGTCGCTGCAGGCTGGTGGTCAGGATACCTGTTGAAGCCGTGGGTGCTGGCTGGCTGTGTGACTCGCTGCTTGAAAGCTCGAGGAAGTGATGCTGATGACGTCACGCTATAGTAGTTGCACGAAGGCTACGCTGACGTTCATGTTCGGGGTCACCAGTATAGAGGCATGAGGAACAGGGTGTAAAGTTCACTCATCCTCCATAGAAAAGGGAGGATCCTCCGACCAGATGGGTGCTGTGTCTACTGCCCGACGGTTGATGTCGGGATGTTGTATATATGCTAGTCGCGCGGTAAACTCTGATTGCGCGATGCAGGATTTTGCGTGACGTCAGCGTGACGCGTTCCATTGTGGCGATGTAGATATGCCGCCACAGTCCCTTTTGATATTTGCTTTTTGTTTTTCACTTGTTTCTGCTATCAATTTTGTTTTAATCGCATTAAAAGAGTTTGTTATGTGATAAAACTACAAATTAACGATTGTCGGACTTTTATTTTACTTGTGCTGTGAGACCTTGCTTCTTGCCAAATTGTATGATTCTAGGTCAACGGGAAGTACTCTATAGGTTTTGATGTATTTGCGAGTATCAAAATATGCCGCATAAATGGTCGTATTTTTGATTGTGTTAACTCAGAAGCTTGATTTTTTTAGAGCTCCAAGGGATCGTAGACCTACCTACGTATTTGATATTAAATTCAATTTGATACCTCCACATGTTTCTGAGAAAAAGGGTGTATTGATAGACAGACCGACGGACAACGAAGTGATTCCTATAAGGGTTTCATTTTTTCCTTTTGAGGTACGGAATCGGAAACTTTTGAGGTACGAAAGCAGATAATATGCCTGAAATATATAAACTACCCATTGACTTGGTAGAAAAAGAAGCTGTGGTAACAGATTGATAAATCAAAAGGTTAGCCTGTCAAAGCTTTTATTTTTGCAAAAGCTCGTTAAGGGTTCTCCGCCTCATATTACAATCGCAAAACTCTATAATTATATTAATTCCACCTTCGGACTATGATTTCAATTACATACAATGTTTTATTTTATTTTATTTTATTTTATTTTATTTTATTTTATTTTATTTTATTTTATTTTATTTTATTTTATTTTATTTTATTTTATTTTATTTTATTTTATTTTATTTTATTTTATTTTATTTTATTTTATTTTATTTTATTTTATTTTATTTTATTTTATTGGGAAATAAAACAGTTACACGTTACAATTTTAGTAAATTTTATAACAAACTAGTTAATAGAGGTAAACATGTAACCCACACCAATGTCCTCGGAATAATCTATTTTGGAGAAATAAAATAAAACTACGCATCTACTGGAGGCGCTTTAGGTTAGGAAGAATACATAATTATTGTGTAAGAAATTGAATAGCCATTCTTTTAAATTTTGTTTGAGATAGTGAAAATATATCAAGATCGAGAAAGTGTGTGTTATACTATTTCGAAGAGACGACGGAGGGGCGCCCTTGCGCCAGCATTGGTTCTGCACTTTACAGTGGGGAACAGCCGGGGCACGCGCGCCCCTCGCCGCAATACAGTTCTGGGTACAATATAGTTTATTGGTGATATCAGAGCAGTCAAAGTTTTTATTACATAATATGCCGTTAAATATGCCATGCAGCATCACAGCCATAAGTAGGGTGCGCCTGGAGTCCAAGCCTAGGAGTTTGTATTGTTTTAGCAGTTGTGCGTACGATAGTTTTGATGTAACATGTAGTTAAATTATTTAGTTCACATCAAAAAACATGCTTAGTTATTGTAGCACTTCGTCCTATTTCTCAAACTATGTCACCGAGGTATTAGTATTTGTACCAAACGCCCTACTTCCAAGTACAAAAGATATTAAACCGCACAGCTTCTATTCACACACCCCCTCAATCCAGGACATAGGTACAAGGATTTAGGCTTTGTATCAAAGGCCTATTGTATGTCTAATGCGTTCTATTTTCTTCTGAAACTGGATATCTGAGATGTCAAATACATAGGTAGTGAGATATGGGTCTTTTGTGGAGCGAGTGCAGAGATGACGTGAATAAAGCAGGTAGGCTGTTATAGGAACAGAAAAATAACTAGGGATAGTTTTTTTTCTTTGAGTGTGTGCTTTGTAGCTTAGACATAGACATCATGGAATTGTCCAGTACAATGACGCATTCAGGGTGCTTTTGGGGTTACCGTGGCGTTGTAGCGCGTCAGGGATGTTCGCGGAAGCGTGCGTTGACGGGTTCGCTGCGATCATGCGGAAGCGATGCGCTTCCATGATGGCGCGCTTGCGCTCCTCCTCCAATGGCATCCTGAATGTGTTTACAGACCGGTGGGACTCTCCTCTCTTACGAAGGTGGGTAAGTCTTCATACTCACTTATCCAAATAGGCGGTGTACCATTGAACGAACAGTTCAATGGTACACTACCTACTTGTTTATTATTGTAAAAATTTAATACTAACATTAGGCTAAGTTATACTAACAATATATGGAATTGTAATTCTGAAATAAAATATTTGAATTTGAATTTGAATTTGAATTGACTCTAAAGGCTCCTGCAAATAGGCGCGACACACGACGCGAATTGCGCGCGACACAAAGGCACCGTTCGTCGCCCGACACGCGGTGCCTGTGTCGCGTGCGATTCGCGTCGCGAGTCACGCCCGTTTGCAGGAGCCTTTATTACAGAACGTAATTCAAAACTTAAAATTACTTTAAAGCCATTTGATTGGTTGGAACTAGTTTTAAGTAATGCTTGAGTCTTGAGTGAGGTTCTGTAATATGGGCAAGTGTTTTTGGCTTTTTTTTTATATCAGCAACTAGCTGTGCTCCGCGACTTCGTTCGCGTGGAAGTCGTAAGATACACAATATACTAAAATAACAGCCACATTTTAATAAAACTCCCTCGTCCCCCGACCCGCCGCGTTGCATCGTCCGCCTGCGCTAATACTTCGTTTTCGCTTACTGTTCTTTCTGACTTTTTTCTTTTTGCTCGGTTCCTAAGGGTTGTAGCGTGATGTTAAATAGCTTAAGCTGTCCTCGAGAATAGGACTACCAAATACAAAAAGAATTTTTTAAATCCGACTTTTTGTTCACAATTTCCAATTATTAGCGTTTTAATTTTTTTGCGCAGAACCCTAATTATTTTTCTAAAATAAAACTAGCCTTAGTTACTCCCCGTGGCATCAGCTATCTGCCAGTGAAAGTTCCGTCAAAATCGGTCCAGCTGATTCGGACATTAGCCGGAACAAACAGACAGACAGACACAAAAAATTTAAAAATTGCTTTTTTGTTATAAGTACCGTATATACTTTCTTATGCATTTAGTAAAAAGTTGTTATTTTGACATTACAAACAGACACTTCATTTTTATTCATTTGTATAAGTGTATAGATTTAGCAACGTCCTGTAAGTGTACATTGTAGGTACTTACATATTTTCCAAAGGAAATCCCTCACTAAGAATTTGCGTGAATAATCTTAATACAAATCAAATTAAATTAGCTAGCGAAACTCCGCTAACGTAATCGGTATCGATATCTAGAAAAAAACAAAAAGTAATTCATTTGATGATCTTTTTTTTTGAGTGTTTAACATAGTGTAGTCACATAAAATATCAGTTTAAATTTTTTTTTTTTTTTTTTTTGTGAACTTCACACGCGGGATGGGTATATCTTAACGCGATAAAACAGGTTTTATCAACACATACTTGAAGTACCTACCAGCTGTCATTCACCAAAAAATTCAAATCTTTTTATTTTAATTTTATCGTGTTTAGATATCGATACCCATCACGTTTGCGGAGTTTCGCTAGCTAATTTAATTTGGCTTTGTATACATATGAAAATCACGTCTAACGATGTTCGTAATCGCTAATCTCCGAAACCACGCAACCGATTTCAATGAATTTTTTTGTATCTATATGGTTGGTTCCAGCTTGAATGATAGGATAGTTTTGGACCCGACAGGTGGCGCTCCGTGCGAAGTAGGGGCGGGTCGCTAGTAAAAATATAAACCTGCAGGCATTATTATATCTACATCGATATAATTGACCATGAAAGCGCCATATTAGAGCCCCGAAAGATTATTACATCGACAGAATTTCAGCTGTCAAACATACCGTGGAGTGTTGACACTGCAGCAGTCACTTGAACGAGTCAACTCGACCGCTCGACGGTAGCGAGTGTTTTGTTTACTCTGCTGTGCCAACAGTAATGTTGAGAGCAAGTGAATAATTGTGCGCTATTGTTGGGGCAGGTTAGAGACGGGATATCTAAGACAGGATGTTGTGACGTCGATAATATTTTTGGATTTTGAGAATGTTTTTCACGTCGAGTTTTCAAGCGTTTTGTGGAGAGCGCTCTATCAAATTGAACAAGTAACAGTTAAGTTACTTATTTCAAGTCCCATAGCATTGGGAAATCAGAGTGCTTTAACACTAATAATTTTCCTCATTAACTGCACTGCTGAACAATCATAATAAGTAAATAACGAAGAAGAATAAGAAGCTCTACTACTTACATTTCTAACTCCTCTGATCTCCTTCCGCAATTATATTCAGATAAATAGATAGAATATGTTATATTGTACACCAAAAATAAACAAACAAAAAAAAATATTAACATAAAACATGACAAAAATTTCGATAAAAACCCATTCTAATACGAATATCCCATCTCTAAGCCATAACGAACACAAACACTCTATGGTGAGCATAGTTTTGTATGATCGGTGATCGGAACGAGACTCGCGTCCAGTTAATCGTGTTTACACACTCAACACTCGATATTGACATTTAAAAAATCCGCGGGTGGCCAGCTACTGTTTGCTTTTTACCTATGATTTGAACGCTCCTTCAAAATTAAACGTGTTTATTTTAGACAGTCTATTTAATTTGAGCTCTATGCAGTTCACATACAGTTGATTTTTGTTGAAAACATTTTGTTAGAACAAAGACACCTTAAGTCACGCGTGGGGTTATTTGGTGAAACAATAACTTTTGTAAATACTAAGAAATAATATTGAGTCTTGTAAGTATAATTAAGAAACCACAGAATGCTTTCAAGTTAAACGGTAAACAAATGTTTTGCAAACTCTGAAAGGAGTATTAAATGCTACTTGCCGTAAATTATGTTTATTTACAGCGTTTTAAAATGTGTTTTTACGTTAAACGACTTAATTACGGCTCGATAAATAATCCTAAAACATCCGTTTGGTATTAAAACATGGTTTGCTGGTAGGGTGACTAATTGCACGACGCTTTTAGAAACGGTCCCATTAATAACGCTAGCTGATGACGATGATACAATTATTTTATGGGCCTAATGTAGATAAGTTGCTTTTAAATTAGTGTAATTATTTTATTGTGCATTTAAATTAAAGCTTATTGAGATGTTCCTTTCAGTGTTTCTTAAGAAAAAAAGTTAAGTATAAAGCAAGGTTGCTTTTTATATCTTTGCTAAAACATTAACCATTTATTCAATGATTCATGATGTTGGATTTTTATTAATAACAACTTAATTTATTTAACCTATTACGTCCAGCTATAATTAGTACACATTAAGGCCGTCCTGTTATTTATGTTAATATAATTTTATTACAGTTAAAACTTTTCACCTTTTGCTAATTGCTTTGACACCTTTGCGCGATTGTAATTATTAAAATATACAGGTAAAGTATGACAATACTTCCCAAAACAAACTTAGACAAAAAACCTGATAGATAAGCAAATGAAAAAAAATATGCCTTTTTGAGTTTATCGAGGCATGAATAACCAAGGCAGAGAGAACCCTTCTGCGCAGTCGGGTAAAAAGAGGTGTAGCAACTTGTTTGACGTGTGACATGATTAATGTACAGGAAATAATAAGAAACCACTATAATTATACGTAATTGCATGTTCAATAAAGCTCGCTATTTTGCTTGTTATCTGTCAAGAATTATTTATAGCGTTTAATATGCATGAGAGGTTATGAATGGTCGCAGTAAAAAAGGATGAAGGTCGATGAATTAATTTTATTGTTGTAATTTTATTAAGCTAGTTTTTGGTATAATTATTACAAAATATTGTGTAATTAGATTTTTTAATAGGTAGCCTTTAATTTACGTGAATGTGTCATATGAACCTGATTAAATTTTATGTAAGCGTACAGTAGGGAAATACATTAAGGGCTGATTTTTCAATCGTCAGATAACTTTTATCTGGGAAATATGTTTGACGTTTTGACAACTTTTGTATAGAAAATGTGTCAAATCATCATATTTATTCCTCAGGTAAAACTTATCTGACGACTGAAAAATCAGCCCTAAGTCAGTTTATTAAATATTTACTCAAAAGTTTGGTATTAAAAAGATGCTAACACTAACAGACTGGTGGACAGACTAATGAGTCTGTCATCATTTTATAATGAAACATGGCTACCACTAAGAATGATAATCATAAGTATTATTAATTCTGTAATTTACTTCAACGTTAATGACTTAATAACATAAAGGTCACGCCATTCTTTTTATTGCCCTTATGTTGAAGAATAATTTACCCACCAAATGCTATTAACTAATTTAGACATTTTAAAAATATTTTTAAATTAGTTAATTAAAATAAAAAATACACTTCAGCCCCGGTTTGTACAAGCTTGAAGTTTGTGTGCATGTTTCAACAAACCTGCCGCTAAAATAAATATAACTAATCAGAAAATTAATTCAGATTATTAGCTTCAACCAATTTAAATTACTGAGTAGAAAAGAGAAGATACGTGACATTTAACAATCGAAAAGAAAGTGATTTTATAATTAAAAAAAAAAATATTGAGCATCAGAAAAAAAAATCATTTTTCCCAAAATTGATTAAGCCTCATTGCCACCCTATCGTGCGTGCCTTTATTGTGTAAGATCAATTAAAAATCTCGAAAATTCTCAAAGATAACACTTACAAAAGAGCTTTCAAAAGATAAGTTCCAGTCTCATAATTAAAAAGGCTCTCAAACAGAGCCGGTCGTTATCTTAATATTTCTAAATTTAAGTAACAATTTTATCGAAATGTCGACACATGCTTCAACGGCGGCGCTTTGTCGATACCGATAAGACTTTTTATCGCTAAAAAATTATGTCGGCCACATTATTTTGGGAATTAACTACTGGCGTTTGCGTTTTTATGTGCATAACGGATTCTTAAGTGTGAAGCGGAATTATTTGTATGTATTTTTGGCACTGCTTATCCAATAATGCATATTGCTGAGTAATAAAAATTTGATTACACCTTTTTTTCTTAGTTATGTCCTTTTAAACACTCAGCTGTCTGTTAATTAAGAAACCGTAAACCATAATGATGCTCCTATAGTCAATGATGGTAAAACAAAAGAGGACACTTACAAGCTAGATTTAATTTTTATAGCAAACACGGATTTTATACACCTACGACGGAATGGGTATTTTTAACTAACTTCGAAAAAGGAGGAGGTTCTGTGTGTATGTTTTTTTTATGTATGTCCACTGATTTCTCCGTCAAAAATTGTGAACCGAATCTGAAAATTCTTTTTTTTTGTTTGAAAGGGTATACTTTCGAGGTGGTCCCATTGTCACCAAGTCAAAATTTGATGAGGTCATCCCATGGAAATCGAGGGAAACCCTCAATTTTTATAGGCACACCGGTATTTTTTATAATAATTCGTACATTTGCTCTCGGAAAGCACCATTTTGGTGAAGTGGAACTGTTGATGAAGACCACAGATGGTCACCGAAACTACTCTATAATAAGTATTTTACGGGTGGGGAGTCGATTACTTTAATATGGTTGCTAAGCAATTTATTATCGTCACAATGCATTATGGTGAAGTGGAGCTGATGGTGAAGTACCAGAAGAACTCCTCAACAGTTAACGTCCCTGCATCGGAAAAACAAAATTTTGTAAACGGTGATAAGCAGTTGACATTAACCGACCCACTAAAAAGTGAAAATTAAAAAACTTTTTTACAAAAAAAAAACAACCGACTTCCAAAAAAACATCAACCACTAGTTTTTTTTTTAACTGACAAAAGAAAAGCGGTTCATCTACGTAATTTAGCTGCTACTCTGATCTTAACACGAGAAAGTATGTCCTACCTTTAGTCATTATTAATATGACGTTTCTGAATTGAAGGGTTCCAAAAGGTGTAGGCTACAAAGAAAGCACGAATGAAACAGCTTAACGTCAATATCAATAACCGTAACATAAAGGAAACAGGTTGCAAGCCTATTGCCTACAGGAATCATTGAACATGCTATTCCTTCAGCGGATTGGCTTAGTTACATCACAATGTAACTAAGTACAGAAGGTAAACTTTTGATGGACGATGAAACTGTTAAGAGGGTTGTCATCACATTGTGTCACCTCTCTCGCTCACACGGGACCAAATTTTTAAGAATGTTAAATGAAAAGATGCTTTTTTGAAAAATGTAATCAATGGGCGACTTACTAAATAATATTAATTTAATAGGTAATTATTAAAAATACATTTTTTTGTGGCATTTATTTAAATCATCTCAAAAACAGATCATAATACTTATGGAGCTAAGTTTATTATATAACACAATAGAAATGTGTTTTTAATAACTACCTATTAAATTAATATTATTTAGTAAGTCGCCCATTGATTAAATTTTTCAAAAAAGCATCTTATTATTTCACATTCTTAAAAATTTGGTCCTGTGTGAGCGAGAGAGGTGACAAAATGTGACAGCCCTCTTTTTTTTTTGGATGGGAAATCATCAAATGACTTCTCCCGCTCTGGGCGGAGCGGGAGGGCGGGTCAGACTTTTACTGACTAAAACCCACCCGTGTTCCTTCTGTTGCCTGTGCCGGGGCCACGGTAACTCTTTCGAACATCCCGCAACCCTGGCTGGGTGATAGCCCTCTTAAGGCACTACCCTGACCAAACAACCTTGATCGTTCTCTGTCCCGCCGCCGCTCTGATCCGCTCTGTCCCGCTCCCTCCACACACCTATTTCATAGAATTCACTCAATTTTTGGAATTATTTAAAAAAAAAACAAATTTTGGTCTTTTGAAAAAAATATTTCTAACTAAATGTTCATTCTTAAATTGTCTATCCATTAGTGTCAGTAGCAAATAAAATAACGTTTACTTCACGAAGTGACGCATGTAATCAATCATTATTTCTCATTTCTGTGGTTTCGTTGTAAGGAGATTAATTAAAAAACTCCTTAAAAAAATGTACCTATCAATAAGAAATCAAGATCATTTAGAAATTTAACGTATTTTTTATTAGTTGATATTTCTTTTAAATAACAAGCAGTTAGCTCCAAAATACTGCACTAAAAACGGCTAGCGCGGCGTTTCGGTCAGGGAGGCTCCCTAAGTTCGTAAAACTGCTATGGCATCCAGTCTGTTGTCCAAGCACATATTTTTGTATCAACTTTGGCAACTTAAAGAGGGTTGACCAAACCAACCCTAATTACGTAACACACTTGCAGTAAAAATCGGTTTCATTGTGACAGTTCAACAACATTCATTGCGTTATTTACGTTGTTGAGCAGACAAATTTTTCGAACATAATTATGAAGCAATGGATTAGCAATATGTGTTAAAATCATTCAGCTTGTGATTAATAGTGTGTTACGCAATTAGGGTCCTGATTTTAGTGACTTGTTTCCACTTTTTTTTTAAACTTTTCAGAAGCATTCGATGTTTTTGTATAAACTATTTACAGGGGCTCGCACAAAAAATTGCAAACATTCATCCTTTGGATGTCTTGGAGGAAGAAGCTAGCATTCCTATCAAGCCAATCTAATAGAGGAATAGTAAGTAAGTAGTAGTAGAAGGAACACAGGTGGGTTTTAGTCAGTAAAAGTCTGACACGCCCTCCCGCTCCGCCCAGAGCGAGAGAAGTCATTTGATGATTTCCCATCCACAAAAAAATAAAAAATAAAAGGCGATGCAACGCGACGGGTCGAACGACGAGGGGGTTTTATTAAAATGTGGCTGTTATTTTAGTATATTGTATATCTTCCACGCGAACGAAGTGATGGCATAGTCGTGGGGCACGGCTAGTTAGCTGTACAATAAAAAAAAAAACTGAGTGATATAAACGAACAGGAATAAATTACTCAAAAGCTCTATGATGACAATCAGGCTTTTCGGGCTACAAAAGTAATTACTGGATCTTTTGCAAGTTCATCTTCATACTGACCCGAACAGTCTTAACTCACTTATTTCCTTTACCCGGCTCTGACAGACACCGGAGGCAGTGAACAGCTGATGTGTCTTCATGCTTTAATTTGAACGTGGGTAAGCAGAGCTACAGGTGCAGGCAGGTGTGCCGCGTGATGGTGCTGATCGAATTAATAACGTTAAAAGGTGTGACTGACAGACAGACACTAATAGTCGATTCACAGAGTAGTCTGTTGTTTTTTAAGAGTGTTCGGCCATGGAGAACTGTCTTTATTTTATAGGTTAAAAAGTTAAGTGTATACGTACTGACATTATACAGGATTAAATTGAATTCATGGACATCCTCTTAAGGGGTCCAATAAGGGGTACTATAGGACCAAACCTGAAATCGCGAGAAAAAAATCTGCTGTTACCCACATTTTGACGAGTTATGCGAACATAAATGTAGGAAGAGCTGATTTTTTTATGCTGGGTTTATTCATCTGTGCAAATAACGATATCTTCTTTACGTTACAACTCTCTTAAAAACTCTGATAGTATAATGTAGGTAAGTTAATCTTGAAACTTTCCACCTGGTTAGTTTCTCTATAAAGATCTCCCTTATAAATCAACCCGTTTCCTGTACATCGATAAACATCGAACCCACGGTCTTTATTATAAAAAATCACGCATATTAACTTCTATGCGTAACCGTCCTCTCGCTACAAGCTGTCTATCATCGTCTCATATGATTGATATTACTTTTTCACTCACCACGTATTGTGCGAAAATGTTGAGTATTCGCCTTAACTAACTCCACAAAGATACTGGATTTTTAACCCTATCTTTCAAACCGCAAAGATAAAATTCCTCCGCCTGTTATTTGACTTACATTTCTGAACGCATACAAGCAAAATTCAATCTTATAGCGGTAAGATATGGTTGGTTTTCGGGTGTATTAGGAGTTGTTTAAGGGGTCGTTTGCCGCGCACTTAACACACAATGAAACGTGAGTTGAAGCGTTTTTGCGGTATTGATGGATAGGAGCTTACCGCTAATACTGTATTGATCATTTAGATAGGCGCGTCGGAGAATACATTGCAATTGGATATACAATTACGATTCTTTAACTATGTGTGTTTGATTAGAAAAAGCTAAGTGCTTCAAGCGTTTATGGTGTTTAATCGGACTTATTTTTTTTCAGAGTGCTTGTTTTCAGTGTTTTCTGCTCTTAAACTTCAGCACCCCTCAGCTGTCGATCGACTGGCTAGTGGTCGGTAACAATATAAATTTAATTGGTCTCTCAGTTGAAGGCACAACGGGAAACTGTAAATACAATAATTTTCCTCTGGTCTTTCTTAGGTATTTAACACATTAATTCTGAAGAATTTCAAATCGCAACAATAGTCTAATCAAATCAAATCATTTATTACTTTGCATCTATCTAGTCACTTTCAGAAAAGCATATTAAGACCATTGATTGCATTTCCCACCCATATTCCAGTGCCGAAGATTCATCATAATTCCACGCGTGTTCGCGACGAATGTTCCAGCAGCTCCATTTGCAAATAAATGCGCATCGCGTACTGGCGCAAAAAACGCCCGCGAAACGCGCCGGACACGTCACACGGCGAGATGACACGCCGTCAGACGAGAAAAACGTTTGACACGCGGTTAGAAACTTTTGAGTTGTGACTGTTGTGATGAAGTGCCTGTGGTGAATATTTAATTGTGTCTTGGTAGTAAATGTGGCGGACAACAACGTCTTTGGTTTGAAATTCGGATCAATCTGAGAATGAAATCTGAAAATGAGTGCCAGAAAGTTCTTCAGCGGTTAAAAGGGAACTTTTTTTCAATACAATTTTATTATATACTAGATGTGCCCTACGACATCGTTCGCGTAGAAGTGGTAAGATACACAATATACCAAAATAAGAGCCACATTTTAATAAAACTCCCTCGTCCCCCGACCCGTCGCGTTGCATCGCCCGCCCGCGCTATGACTTCGTTTTCGCTTATAGTTCTTTCTGATTTTTTTCTTTTTGCTCGGCTCTTAAGTGTCGTAGCGTGATGTTAAAAAGCCTATAACTATCCTCGAGCTATCAAATGCAAAAATAATTTTTCAAATCCGACTTTTTGTTCACAATTGGTTTTATTTAATTTTCTTTCTTTTCACATGGGTTTTATTTTTTTTGCGTGGAACCCTAATTATTTTTCTAAAATAAAGGTATCCTTATTTACTTCACGTAACATCAGCTGTCTGACAGTGAAAGTCCCGTCAAAATCAGTTTAGCCGTTTCAGAGATTAGCCGGAACAAACAGACAGACACAAATAAACAGACAGGCAACATTTTTTTTTTTTTTTGTTATAAGTACCGTATATACTTTCTTAGGCATTGAGTAAAAAGTTGTTATTATGACATTACATACAGACACTTCAATTGTATTTATTAGAAAGAAGATAGTCGATACCTATACATCATTGACCATGTCAATGTAATGTTAAATAGAGTCGCGTGATCTCAAATTTCCATCAAGTAATAGTGAAGAAGCACTTCAATGTTGAGAGAATAATATTGCCTGTGTATGATAGTTTGATTGTCAAAATATGTTTCGCAGATCCCAAAACAATGACAGATTTTGTGTAAGTATTAGGTACATCATCCATGAAATCACTCGGAATCTAGCTTGTGTGTGTATCTAACCATTTCTAAACAGCTTCAATTTATTTTTTTCCACCTAAAATCGCTATAATTTTTTTTCGATCATTTTATGATTTTAAACGCTCTAAATGTGAACGCCGCGTAAGTACTGACGTGAGTACTTACAAAAACGCCCGCGCCATTTGCATCCGCCGCGGAACGTTGACGTGCCGTCAAGCAGCGCTGAAAGAAATGTGTAAAGCGCTGCAAATGCTGCCAATTATTCAGCACCTACACGTCACTCATTTGATGTCGCTCGCACTCGTGGGTAGTTGGAAAGAGTTCAATTCGGTCAAAGCGGTAAGGTTGAACACGACTTTCCAATGAATTTTGGTTCTTATAGTTTGAAAATAAAGAAAACCATAGAGGCATAGATATCAGTGGCACAGCTACAATTATCATTAGAGGGAAGCCGAAGAAAAAATTGTTCAGTTCATGAGAACTGAACAATTACCTACAGCTTTTTGTCTGAGTTTTCATAAACTCAGACAAAAAGCTGTAGGTTTTAATCTTATGATGTAATAAACTGGTATTAAATATAATTACGTAATGTGATATGATACACAGTTACACACACAGGTGTAAGTACCATATTATTTGGCAATAGTAGACATTAAGAAAAGTGGTTGTTCCGAAGCGAAGGGAAACCGATGGGAATCGGGTTGTATGAACGTTTCGCCTCTGATAGATATAATAATATATTCTATGCAAGGTACGAATTTACACCATAAATTTTAATTCCATGAGGTAAGTAACTTACTATTTGAATGATGAGAGGGGGTGGGGTATATTATTTAATTACCTACTACAATTACTATATTAGTACTTTTTCCAGTATTCATAACATGACCATATTATTATAATGTTGTCCGTCAGGTGTTACTTCATGTCTTTTGATGTTGGCTATGGTTTGGTTGAAGAAAAATGTAAGTAGATTAAACGCAAAAATGAATAGCTAAAATCGTTCAAATTAATTAAACCTACACAAGTACCCAATTTATAAGGGCTGTTCCCATAAGTAATCTGTTTCGCTTCATTAAATCTATTTTGATTAAAATAATTTATTGCGTTACCATCTCATCTCAACAAAAAACATTCCCCTGTATCCTTACAATAGAATTATAACCAGTGATCGGAGTAGGTAGAGCTATTTAGGTTCATTGACCGCAAACATTGATGTTAATATGGATATTCCACGGGATTCCGACTGATACCACGGGATTTTATTGAATTTCATTCTTTTTATCAATATGTATAAAAATGGTTTATGTAAGCCAATAAGCGCATGAGCGACGTTGTAAATTTTACGTCAACAGCACGCTATAAACTTTTTGACAAGCGCGCGACGTTGCCGCTTTGTTGAGACGCGTAATGTCGCCGCATTATGGAAACAAAAGAAAACAATAGCGGGGTGTTTTTTCACTAGAGTGACGCACCTGTTTTTGTCTCTTTCTGCGCTAGTGGTGCAGAAAGAGAAAATTCTGGTGGAATTCAATTCTTTACCAACAGTAACTTGTTGTCTCACTCGATTACTTTGGTTCTTAGAGTGCGCTTGTTTGCTTCCTGTTGTGTTTTGTTGTGTGGTGAATATCTTCTGACCCTGGCCTATTTACTGGATTCTGGAACCTTCTTGCTACTACGACTTTGGCTAGCATTTACGGACTCTGATTTGACCTTATTGGATTGGACGTTTGGAGTTATTTTATTAGATACTGATTTGGTAAGTTCTATTTTTTAAGTAAAATATTGAATACGACTAATGTATTAATCTTATTCTACCTTGACATGTTAGAAAAATTAATTGTTTGGGCTTAGCGAAAAGCTTGTCCCAAGTCGAACCAATAAAAACATTTTAAATACAAAAAGTAAAGTACAGTGTTTTCGCACAAAACGCAAAACCTTTTCTTGTTAGCTAAACTTTATTAATACTAATGTATTCCAATCCAGTATTTTCTTGACTTTAAAGTATGTCACGCACGTGTCAAAATTAACATAGAAACTTATTAATAGAATGTATTAATTAGCTATACGGTAAAGTGCAGAAGTTAAAGACTAACATGTTTGCAGTTCGTGCACATATGAACTATCATTGAACTGTACTGAGTGTACTACTTGTGTGCGATTAACCGTACCCTCTCTTAGCGTAAATTAAAAACTTTTGATTGACTTTGCATTTTCAAACTTGCACTGGGAATATATATATTTTACTAGTTTTGTTTTTCGGACACTAAGTGTCGATGTGACTCTACTCAGCATTTATAATTTAACGACATTTTGATTCAGGTGAATTACTTCAATATGGCGTCAAGTTTTGTCAAGCCTAAAACGGTTTAGAAGTGGATACGTGACTATCCTGAGCTGATTTTTGACGCTGCCAGCTGTACTATTTACTGCACCAAGTGTGAAAGCCATTTATTAGTAAAAAAATCTAATGTTAATCGACATATTGAAGGTGCTCAACATCGAGGAACATACAAACAGCCTCAAGAAGAATTTTATTTTCACCTCATTCAGTTTTTAATTCTTTGTAACATCCCTTGGTCGCAAATAAAAAATAATGTCTTCAAAGTATTTTTTTCAAAAATACATGTGTGGTGTTTGTTGTTGTAATTGCAAATAACAAAAAAGTGCCTGACGAGTCACTATTACGAAAGGTGTATTTGGACAAATTTTATAAAAATAAAATTGCCTCCATCTATGAAAACTTTAAAGATGAGAAACTTTGGATATCGTTAGATGAGACAACTGACTTTTTAGGTCGTTATATTGTGCATTTCTTAGTAAAGCCGCTAAATGAAAACTATTCTGGTCGACCTTATTTAATTGCAAAATGCTCGAGGTGGTTAATGGCCAAACTATTTCAGATTTTGTAATAGAGTGTTTGGAAAATATTTGGCAAGACAACTTTGAAAGAAAAGTTGATAATGTGTTAATATTATGTACTGATAGTGTTACATACATGTTGTCTGCGGGCCGAAAATAAATTTTTTTTTCACCTCAATTAAAACATGTCACCTGTTTGGCACACGCTCTGCATCGCGTATCAGAACAGATACGGTTAGAGTACCATGATGTAGATATGCTAATATCCAATGTGAAAAAAATATTTTTAAAAGCCCCTCGCAGAATAAAAGTATTGAAAGATACGTATCCTAACTTACCTCTTCCTCCACAACCAGTGATAACTAGATGGGGCACAAGGCTCGAAGCTGCATCGTGTTATGCAAAATATTATGAAGAAATAATAAATGTTATTTCTAGATTAAACAGCTCTGATTCAATGGCAATACGTAATGCGAAAAATATTATAGAAAAGCGAAATCTACGGAATCAATTAGTTTATATAAAAAATCATCATACGATTATTTTATTTTCATTAAAAGAGTTGCAGAAACAAAATTTAGCATGAAGTGACTCGTTTGGCTTTTGATCAAGTCAGAGCTGCTTTAAATGAATGTAATTCTGATAGAATAAAAAAAAATGAAAAAGTTATGGATAGGAATCCTGACATTGACATCCTCAGAGAATATGAAGGAAAATTATCGAAAAATGATGTGAATGACGAAATTTTGTCATATAAATTCGCTTCACTAACATCAACAGATGTCGAACGCTCGTTTTCCACATATAAATGAGTGTTAGATGTAAAAAGAAATAGATTAAAATTAGATAATTTAGAAAAAAATAATGGTGATTTATTTTAACTCTGGTCATACTCAGTCGTCTAATGAAGCTGAAGACGAACCAGACCAATGACATTTTTTGTTTAAATAAGTGAATTATTGTTGAAGCGTATTGATTATTTTAATTAAGATTTTATTGTAAATACAAATTGTTCTATTTGATAATGTTTTTATTTTCTGAGGAACAAATAATTTGTATGGTAATATGTTTTTGTACAACTTCAGAATAAAAATGTTTATATGATTGTTGATTCTTGAATAAGAAATTGTTACGTAAAAAAATATATGTGGTTCAATGAATCAAGTTTATCTATTTACTATACTATACTTAATCCCGTCCTTCTTATATTTACCCGTCAGAAAGGAAGTGTAATCTTTCATTAGTCCCGAAGGCGAGAATAGTTTTTTTTATGATTTTACTACTTAAAAACCAAATCCCGGGAATCGGGGAATATCCATATTATTCTAACCTATGGCAAGTACTACATAAAACAGCCTTACCTATTTCGATCTATAATTATAACGCAACAATCCGGGCGGTCTAATTAGAGTTCCACTTACCGCTCAGGGACGCTATGAAATATGCATGCAATGATTTGCATCAGCGTCGGATAAACCAAGACAATTCGCATCAATCAATACGGGAGCGATTGTGGACCTGATCGTTTGAATATTTGAATGACTTAGGGGGACTATTTTTGGAGATGAAATTGATAAGGTTAGATTTAAATGCAATATGCATCGAAATGTGTGTATGTATAGAGTGTATGTGAGTGAATAATATGAATATGGGGATAATAGAGTGGTTTACTTTGAGTATTTTGTGGACGTTGTAAAAAGTTTTTAACAGTTCCGTGCTCTCAATAAGCACGATCTTGTTCTTGAGATCGATAAAATTTGGCTTTCTCAAAGCTTTCTTTCCCTTATAAGGACTGTGCGATCATTAGCTAATGCATTTATCGACCATTTCTCCCATTCGTGTAGATTTTGTATGGACAAATCCACTGTAAGGAAAAGTAATAAACATTCAGAGGACACTTATTCAGATCGACATTCTATTTTAAAATTCTATTGAAGAGACGCGACCCGCTGCTGAATAAACTTTATTTTTAAAACAACCTTATATTTTAAACCAGAATAAGACAATAGAATTGTGCATCACATAAATCTCTCAACTTTCCCGACAACGGATGATTAAGATTGACAAAAGAAACGGTTTCTGCTAGAGAAATTCACGAATTCCACCATCTATGGCCACCGAAATTCTCAAGAATCGATTTAGCGGTAAAAGAAGTGCCGCCCGAATAAATAATAGGACAAAACACGTCGGAAATATTCGCCGATACCGCTGACAGGCTTGCCGCCACGTCCGAAAATGTCAACTTCGCGTTCCGAACTCTTCATGGGTGGAGAGAGGCAAAAAATCAAGCATACCTAAGTCGGCTTCAGCGCTTGACGCCTAATTTCGAATGCTGCAAGCGCTTCGATCCCGAGACCTCTATTATTATTTCAATCAACGATAATTGGACACTTGTCACCGTAAAAAGCGCTGGAATCGCTGATTGGTAACCGCGAGTCACGAGCGCGCGGTGCTTTTGATATTAGAGTCGTTTCGTTTGAAATTCAAATAGTTTGAGAACGTTCGGCCGTTGTCGGGTACGATCGGCTGAATAGTGGAACGTGCGTTTGAAAGTTTAATAAGGGGACGATAGCGACAAGTCGCGTCTCTATTGGACTTTAATTAAATTTATTGTTCACGTCTGATGATATTATGGATGGCTGAATATAGAGTAGTCAGTTCTAGGACTATTCCATTGACATTTAGAAGATAAATCATAAATTATAATAAGAACTAAACAAACGCCGGGAGAGGACGCCCTAGGAAGACATATAGTGATCTTATTGGTGATGTTCTTCAGAAAGGTCAGGTGCGTAGTACTCTCAACCGGCGTGCGTGTATGACCAGATGTATGAATGTAAACGAGGCAAAAGGAGTATGTAAGGATTGTAGCAGGTGGCGTTCTGTAGTTTCTGCCTACCCCCATGGGAAGAAGGCGTGAGTTTATGTTATATAACTATACAAAGATGAACAATGCAGCAAAGATATAGTGCTTCATTAAAACAACCCAGTATCGTGACAGATTACCTAAATTACAATAGCGTCAACTTGTAATGCACAAATGACAAGTTGCTTTGCTTCAAGCTAAGCTGATTAGCAGCTTTTGTTTTTTTTTTTCCTTGGCGAGACTTAAACATTATCAGTTGCTTAGTTTATCTCAGGAATCTCATGAATACTTTTTGTTTTTTAGCGGATAACTAAATTGTTAGACCGATAATCCGATTACTAAATAATTTAAAACACAATACGTAGTCATTGTATCTATTACTTAAAATATACAAGAATAGATTAATCCTTTAAAAAAAGACAAAAATGGCTTGCTTTGGTTCTACACAACCACCATAAACTGTTCAAAACACCATGGCTAGTCGAACAATGGTCTTATCGTTTTACTGACGCCTACACTCATAATTAGCTACCCAAAAAACGAAACAAAAAAACTCACAAAAAGAACTTTCATTCATAATTTCATAAATCCTACCACCCAAGAAGTTACCGAAATTACTTTTTAAATACACAAAGACCTCAGGTAGGTACTAAATGTTACCTTGTTGCGACGCCAACACCAACTTGGCTCCAATACCCACAAAACTTAAAACGCCCAAGTTGTTCACGAAACCATTCGTCAAATGTTTGACACAAAAATTTGCCAAATTCTCGCCTTAATAACTCCTGATGAATGGGTTGGCCCAACATCACGCGAGTGCTGATTAAGCGACCGATTTCCGACCAACATCTGTAATTTGGAGATCGCCGCAAAGAATTAGCTTTTCTAATTGGTAACGTGAAATGGCAGCGTGATTGTCTGTCTGTGGTTTGGTTAAATTACATGTTATTTGGCTGGAGCCGAAAGCCGAAAGCCGAATGTTGGCGCCTCGTTGGAAGACTGGTCATTATGTTATTGAGGGTCTGTCGAATCATGACTGGTGGACAGGACCGGATTTTGTGGAGATTTATTATTGGAATTAGCTACTTATGTCTGTCTTCTGCGGTGGAATAAATAATAGAGTGAGTATTTCCTTGTAATTACATAGGTACCTAAATTAGCAAATTGGTCCTTTGGTCCGCGCTTTGTGTGGGTCTTATGAAGCAGGACGTACTCCAAATGGCTAAGTGATTGTGGAGCTGTCATGATTTTAAAAGATCCAGATTGATGTATGGACGCTAGCACATCACGCTACCCGAAACTGTCAAATTTTCCCAATCAACCTTGAATCTAATGGTTTAGCAATAAAGTCGAAAATCTATTAAAGAAATTTGACAGATTGTAGTAGCTTGATGTGCTGGCGTCTGTAGGTACTATTTCCGGTCCTTCGCCAATATAGACTACGCTTGCCAACCCCATAGATATAGACTACGTCTAAATTGGCGAAAGTTGTAGGGTAACTCTCTTGAAAAAAAGAAAAAATATGTGGTGCAGAGAGTCATAATTAGTGCTAAAGCACGACTCAAAGACACGCTTAGCATAATGCTCGGGTAAAATTAGGGCAAACTACACTTAGCTGCTGCGAAACACTCCATAATATTCTTCTAGGTCAGTAACAATAATTGTTATTTCTTCGGGATTTTAAGGACTCATCACAAAAATTATATCCCGTCTAAATACCAACCTGTTTTCAATCGGTCGTCATACATAATAATATAGAATTACACGGTTAAGCCCAGCACTCGGTTAACTAGAGTATTTTTACTGTACCTAAGTACTCGTAATGACCCCGGTTAGGCGGCTATTGGGGCTGACCGTAGTTACTGCTAACCATAGGTGTCGCGCGTCGTTAGATAAGTGGCGACCGATGAAGTAAGGGCTCATTCACACGGATTCCTGATTCGTGTGAATACGGCCATTTAAAATCCCTTGTCGCCCTCAAAAAAATTCACGAATCGTGAAAAATTACTATATCTACGCAAAAAACACTAATCATCCTCGTGTGTATGAGCTGTAAGTTCCTACAGCTATTAATGGGAATATCATAGCTAAGAGGTTATTTCATTGAATTTGATTTTACTCTATTTTTGTAGCCTAGGAGGTTTCTAGGGATTTATTTACCAAGTATAGGAAATGTCAGATCTAATAGATAGATATATCAAGACTTTTAAGGCAAACAAGGAAAAATATGAAGTAGAAATAATTTTATTTGCCAATATTAGGTAGGTATATCAATATAATACCTATAGGGTGACTAGTAATTAGTGACCGATACTTAAACACATGATTGTACTCATGATAACAAACAACTTTTACTATGGGACCAAACCTGAAATCGTGAAAAAAAATCAACTGGTCCCTACATTTTGACGAATTATGCGAGCATAAATGTAGCGAGCAGCAGATTTTTTTTTCACGATTTCAGGTTTGGTCCCATAGTAAAAGTTGTTTGTTATCATGAGTACAATCATGTGTTTAAGTATCGGTCACTAATTACCAGTCACGCTATATATTATTATTCATTCAACAGAGGGCACATGATGCCAAAACGAAGGATAAATCTTCTCCTTTTTAGCACCGACGTGGCAATACCTAGAAGGTACCTAAGTATTGTCAGCTAGGTGTTAGTCTATAACGCTTCGAGTTACGCATTATCAGAAGCGTCAAGTTCCCGGACCGTACCGGTATTAGGGCACGGAAGACGTGATGTCAAGTGCTCATTGTTTTTGCGAAACGGCTCTCCAATCTAATTGCTGTTGCATGTGGATCCTAAAAAGGCCCGTAGATAGGTAATCTGAAGAGACCTCGATATGTAAAAAAACTCAATATTATTTAAGTTTTAGACGCTGCAATGGTAAAGCTGTCATTTACGTTGACAACAACGTAATTTAAAAAATCAGTAAGTATTAATTTGTTCACATTCAATAATGCAAAAACTCTCCTACACAATCATCTATCATTATTCATTACACTCAAACATCCTAAAATCATTAACATCGAAACACGAAAATAATTAAAAAGCTCTCACCCACTTACTCTTCTGCCTACCCACAAACAAAGCAAGTTCACTTACGCAAGAACGTGCAGTTGCAAAGTGCAGGCGGCCATGTTGTTGCGTGACGTCAGAGGGGCGGGGACTGTAGCGCCCCGCCCCCGGCGCCCGCCTCGCGCGTGTTTTTATAGCAACTTCATACGAAAGTTTAAAACGCTGTTTTTTTTTAGAAAAGTCAATTATAAAGTTTTTAGTGATTTTAGGATAGACTGTTTGTTGTATTGGTGGCGATATGGAGAAAATAACTTTTTGGATTACTGCGAAAACTTTTAAAGAGCTTTTGGCAATTTTTTTTAAATTAGGAACTTTTTCATAAAATTCATGTGAACTTTTTTTTTGTAGGCTGAAAAAGCAAACCGTTTCTGTCTATTATAAAATTAATGTTTTCTAATTTTTATCTTTGTTAGGTGCAACAAAATTTAAATATTATGAAGTGGGTATGTAATATTGCCCAGGTATCTTATTCAGTTTTAAAGGACTACCGGCAGACTAGTTAGAAAAAAATCTTATCTACAAATATTTGCTACATGGCTTTGCTAGTCGTGTTTTTAAAGCTAAATAGATTCTTTAAAAAATGCATTCTGAGCACGTCATGCCCACAATCTACAAATCACCAACTCATTAAAGTTTCAAAAATACGACTCACGATTACCGACAGTTACCAAAAAGTTAGCGTAACCCAGCAGTTTGAGACGCATCAAACATGTCGGCAATAAGTCAGAGGGGCAAAAACTGTGGCGGCAAGATCAAAGCCGGCGGCTCGTTCAGACGCCGACGAAATGACTTGTTTCTCAGTTAGGTTAGTGTAAACAGACCGCTACATCAAAAGCGCCGGTCTGGGTTAACGGGTGCTGAAGCGGATTTTTTTTCGTAGAAACGTTTTTCGATAGTGTCGAATTTCGACGAAGTTGATTTTTGCGAATTGTTTGTTTGGTGAGCTGTCGTAAAACTTTAAGCAAATATTGTTCATATTTCATGGATCATTGACAAAACAAATACTTTCGTGTTAATGTTCAACAATCAATCAATAAAAGTAAACAGCATTTTTTCTACAAAAGAAGTTTTCTTATCATCCCCTTTTCCCTTTACCTTTTTGTCTAAATTTTATTATTTTATTTTTCAAACGCACCAACCTTTTCTCATTCTTAAACTTTCCAACTATCGAAAACTATTTCCAATTTTCGACAACCACCTTTCGACTCGACAGCACCTTTCGACTCGACAGCACCTTTCTCCGGCCGTCCTATTTCCAGACGGAGGGGCTCTAAACTTTTTTACAGCTTCTTCCGTCAATTTGCCAGTAATACAATATTTATTCAACGCCGGAGGCCTGTTATTATTATAATGAAACGCCCAAAACTATCAATTAAATGGCGCCTGCCGGTACCTCAAAGGCACGGGATGAATATATGGGCCTTTTGATGCGGTCAGCTAAATGGTATGGTTTAATGTGGCTAATGATATAGTCTAGGTGAAGTAGGAAGGGGACTTTTATCGATAGTCATCAGATTTTTTGGTGTCGATGATTATTATATATTATATGAATGAATGTTTTAAGTTTATTTTTGCGATAATGCAAAGACGTCTAGATATTTACTAATATTTTTATATGAAAACTTAGCTTCAGTAAAAATGAAGGCCTACCGATTGATTTTTGGTTTACACTATAATACGTTTCTAACAAGATGCAAAGAAGGCAAACAATATTATATCCAAGTTGAGTTTACTCCGGTAAAGCATGAATGAGCAAATAATGTATGTAAATGCATATTGCAAAGCCTGAAATGACGACCATAAATAAAATGTTCTAAACGGTATCGATAATTTTATCGACCAGCATGCATCACTATAATTTATATTCATAATTTATATTTAATTTTACATCATTTTACGGTCGGTTTTAAGTGGTTCAAATGGCCATTTCCGGTGTTTCAGTGATTTGTAATGAAAAACGATCGTTTTTATGACCATCGATTTCAGATGTTGCAAAAATATTTAATTATACACAATTTCGAAATGGGTTTGGGTCTAGCCGTAAAAACACCCTTGATCTGGAACACGCTTGATGTTTTGATATTTTTATGGCCTGTGGAGTAAGGCTAATAACATAAAAAATAATAATATTAAAAATTTTAAAAACCCCCGACACATGCATATACAGGGTGGCGATTAGGTTATCACATTAATTGAAACCACGTATTCAGTACATACCTAATTCTGGACTCCGCTACGTTAAAATTTTTTGTCTGTTATTAAAAAACAAAATTTGCTGCTCCATACATTTTTGCCTACCTACGAGGTCAAAATGTATGGAGCAGCAAATTTTTTTTTTAATAACCGACGAAAAATTTCAACGCAGCGGGGTCCAGAATCATGTATTGAATGCGTGGTTTCAATTAATGTGATAACCTAATCGCTACCCTGTATATCTATAACCTATTCGTTAAGACCATTCCAATGAGCCCAAACACGATACCTCTGCTGTAAATTGGTGAGGGAGTTGGGTACCCTGCAAATTTATTTATTTATTTATTACAAAATCCACAGCTCTTAAAACATTTGTTTACTTACATAAGTACTTATAAATTCCAGGTGATGCTGCAGCATCAGCATCATATTATCACCGAAGTAACAGAATACCAAATTTCGACTTAATCAGACCTATGGAAGATGCTCACATCCATTTATCAACTAGAAAAGAGCTGATAATCTTCAAACGGCTGAATAG
This sequence comes from Fissipunctia ypsillon, assembly GCA_947568875.1. NCBI lineage: Eukaryota > Metazoa > Arthropoda > Insecta > Lepidoptera > Noctuidae > Fissipunctia > Fissipunctia ypsillon. The sequence goes on from OX387649.1 coordinate 23,881,821, forward strand.
ATTTTCTTGAATCATAGCTAAGAACACTCTCGATCAATAAGTCGTCATGTAAACAGAACAAAAAAAAAATCTAAATTGGTTCAGTCGTTTAGGAGCTACAATGCTACCTACAGATACAAAAATACAAATGTTAAACTTAAAACACCCCTCATCTGTTTCCGTCGGGGGTTATTAAAACTATAATTTACTTACTAATAAACGTTGTACAGCGTCTGTATAGTTACACAACGCTTTGTCTTCTTCTTTCGAAAGTCAAATTACTGACGATTGAAAGAGCGAAATCGGTGTGGAACTATTCACCTAATATGATACGTTTATTAGTAAGGAGGTTACATTATAGGAAAATATACATAACAGCTGGTTTGATAGTTTTATTATAGCTTAGGTTCACATTTTCTAGCACGCTCAGCGGCAAGGGGCTGTTACGGCAAAACTAGTGCAGTAGTGTCGTGGCAAAAATATTGTTTTTTTGCAGAATTGGCTTCTTCTGTTACCAGAATACTATGTCAATACTACGTGGTGTAGAAATCTATATACACTGGCCTATGAGGTTGTGCCCTAGCCGTGTATCATCAGTTATACACTGGCCTGGGACAAAACATTAGAGTGTATCAATCTGCTTAGCCTTCTCCCAACTATGTTGAGGTCGGCTTCCAGTCGGATGCAGCTGAATACCAGTATGCAATTTATATGGCGTGACTGCCTATCTGACCTCCACAACCCAGTAACTGGGTAATACGATACCCCTTGGTAAGACTGGTTGTCAGACTTTCGGGCTTCTTACGACCCGTAACGACTGTCAAAGATCTATTAATGACAGCCGGAACCAATGGTTTAACGTGCTTTCCGAGGCACGGAAGAGTCTCGGTTTGTAAAGATGGTCACCCATCCACGGGCCAACCCCGGCAAGCGTAGCGTAACCTGATGGATCGACCCGTGCGGCTGTTATTACTTAGCCACGAGCTATTAGAGTGTATATCAGGATATTATTATGCACATGGCGCTGAGTGTGCTAGATCTGTCAATCAAACTACTGACACTGACACGAGTAGGACTCGAACTAGCGACCTTCAGCGAACAATCCCATGAGTCCATGACCTTGAGTCCTGTGCTAATTCTAGCTTAGCTGATGTGACTTACAAAGTATAGTCAGCAGTTTAAACAGGACTTTGCCGATGTCCTGACGTAGGCCAGTTCTGTCAGCCACAATAGGAAAAAAAAAGAAATAGAAGTAGTTACGTGTAGTCAGAAGTCCGAAAATCTGACAACCAGTCTGTCGATGAGGTATCGTGTTACCCAGTTACTGGGTTGTGGAGGGTAGATATGAATCGCGTCATATAAAATACTGGTAAGTGTTTAGCTGCATGCGGTTTGACTGGAAGCCGACCCGAATCTTCTTCTTCTGCCTAGCCTTTTCCCAACTATATTGGGGTCGGCTTCCAGTCAAACCGGATGCAGCTGAATACCAGTATTTTACATGGAGCGACTGCCTATCTGACCTCCACAACCCAGTTACTGGGTAATACGATACCCCTTGGTAAGACTGGTTGTCAGACTTTCGGGCTTCTGACGACCCGTAACGACTGTCAAAGATACACGAATGACAGCCGGGACCAACGGCTTAACGTGCTTTCCGAGGCACGGAGGGGTCTTGATATGTAAAGATGGTCACCCATCCACGGACCAACCGCGGCAAGCGTAGCTTAACCTGATCGATTGATCCATGCGGCTGTTATTTCTTAGCCACAAGCCCCGACTGGAAGCCGACCCGAATAAAGTTGGGAAAAGGCTAGACAGATGAGAAATAAATAAAAGAAGAAAAAATGCGTTTATTAGAATAATTTAGAATAGAACAAAGTTTGCAGTAAGTATGATATAGCGTTCAGTACCTATGCTGGGTAAAAAAAAAAAAATCTATTTAGTCCGTCAGTCAGATAAAAAAAAAATTATACGTATTTTTTTGCTTTACCATATTAATAAAAAAATACTTAGATAAAACGCACTAAAGTTCCGCGAGTAGGGGCTCGCTACGTCACAGCTCAGTATAAAATCTAGCATCTTTTGATTACAAAAAAAAAGAAAAATACGTGTCCAATATTTTTTAATAATCTACCTGACGGACAAAAAATCATAATTATTATTTTTAATTATCTCAATTATATAAAATCTCGTTCGGTCTAGTGGTCGCTAGCGCTACTGCTGAGCATGAGGTCCTGGGTTCGATTCCCAAATGTTATTGGGTTTTTCAATCTGGAATTTCTCAGTAGCAGCCCGAAGTCTGGATTTGTGCCCGGTAGATGGCAATAGGCTCGACCCCTATTACATAGAACTTAAGCATAACTGGCGAAATGTGGGTGTACTATAGGTACACCTCTGCCTAACCCTTCGGGGAAACAAGGCGTGATGTTATGTTCTGTCATATATAAAAAAAAATGTTTAATCATCATCCCTAATTTTATTGCTATTTGCACATTATTACGTGATGTAATGTATTACGTTTACTTATACCTAATTACATAGTGCATAACTAATGCGTTGCAATGTCCAAAAACTATTGCGTGTCCTAATCACATAACTTCACGTTCGTGTACAACGATGTTGAACACATGCCCTTGATAAGTTTGATTAATGTTCTGTTGAAATGCTAGTGTGTTAGCATAACTGCGTTCAATTAATTATGAAGTATTGGTAGTTCATGATTACATGTGTTACTGTTTAAAAATAATGAGTGGTTCTAATGAAGCATTTACTTATCATGCGTCGGATGAGTCCCGAGAATTAAGGCCATCGCAGTTGAAGGGTTCATTTTTTGTTTCTACAACAGCTTGGTGTTTGGTCCCTTCACGATCCCAATAATATTCACTATCTGACGCATATGACCTTAGTAATAAGGTCGAAAAGTGGTTTTGCGCAAATGTCCGTGATAGTATACATCATAGTAGTACGCGTTACAAAAAGCCGCAAAAGTTCCTTAATGAACCCCAAAACTCTATGGTTTTTATTGAGGCCCTTTTGCAATGCTTGCTTATCTACTTAAAAAAAAAAAACTGTAGTTAATTATAAATTGTTTCAAGGACACAATTTACGTAATTAAGATTTTTTTTTCGTGATATCTCACGAATTCACGATTAACTACACGAAAAAAAAAACATGCAGTCTGTCGGCCAATCTATGTATTTAAGTGGCTAAAAATCATGCAACCATTTAAATTCCATCAAAACTATACTTACCACAGTGTACAGTGGCCGCACTTCAGTGGTAACAAATGTCTCGCTGATAGTGGCGCGTGTGTTCTATCATTCGGTTCCCTTCAAAATGCTTGAGCTAAAGGTTGCTGATCCACGCGTCATGTTCGTGAACCGGCGCCGTCGGTTGGGACTGGTCATCTCTTAGCTGCCACGACTTATTTTAATTATTTTATTTTTTTATTGGCTAGGTTCTCTTGACGCTTTTAACATGTAGATACATTATTTACATCGTTGTCACATTTAATTTTAAATAAATTCTACATAATGATGTACATAACTAATATTTTTGTAACAATATAATTTAAAAGAGGGTCCATGGAGGTTCTTGTCCGTTTTTCTCCATAGATACCTAATAAATGGAATTGGCAACTAGCTTCATATTTCTGGTAGACCGACTCCTTGACAATACTCCGACTCCTTGTGCCTGTAATAGTTTTCAAATATCGAGCCTTTTCAGGAAAAACATCGTCAAGCGCCAAAAATCACAAAACTTTTTTTTCTTCGTTACCTCTTAATTAGACAGTTTTCTATGTTATCGCGATTATTCTTAAATTTTATTTTAAATTTACACGACATTATTGTTGTGTGAAATTGTCATCGTAAATGAAAACATCGTTAATTAGGAAATAAAAAACCCTTTCCTATAAAAAGTGCAAATTGTCGCTTACGATGTTCTTCCTGAAAAGGCTCGATATGTAAATGCATTGAGTTTGACCCAGCCTAATGTAGTACGGAGTTACAATGGAATAAGAGGCCAGCTTATACTGATTTACCACCACCACCACTGACGACCACTGACGTGCCTTCTACTGTACTCTTAGCAATATAAAACACTAGGTCACATGACACATCACATCTATTCATTTACCCACATACCCCACGCGGTCCACTTGGCCCCGTCTCCAAGTAATTGCCATGATGCGGACAGACGGCGCATCCACTGTCGCCTCTGCGTGACAGAGACATTACACGAAGACTGGCTCTTGTCAACCTTCAGATGTTTGGAGTGAGGTTAAGAAGGAGCGAGGATTTTTGTTGTGGTTCTGTAGGCGAAACAATTAATTTTCATGGGTTTTAAATGTAATAAAACTAAAAAAAGACTGCATTTAAAATTATGCTGTCTACTATAAGTAAATAAATACGGATTGCAGGATAGATTTGGTTGGTTTTTGGAGTTGGTCGTGATCTGAAAGAATCTTGAAGAATGTCCTTTTATTTTTTCAGTTTCATCTGCATTCGCTTCTAGCCAAATATATAATAGCAAAGATAACCAAAAGACTACTTTCTAAAAAAAAAATACTTTTAAAAATCGAACCATTACTTAACCCTCAAACGCGCGCGGTACCCAAACAGCGTACAGCTTTACAAAAATACCCGGTAATACCCGCGGAGATCAAAGTTGTGTACAATTAGGTTGCAACACGATACGCCTTCAAAGTGGCGGGTGGCGGCGTTACTACTCATTTCTTTGGTCCGTCGTAACGTGTCAAACCCTTTTAATGGTAAGAACACGCGTCAGCCACCCGCGATGTTAGGGCTGACAGATACGATCTACTGGTTTTGTTGACGTTTCAGATAGTGCTTTGATTTTTAAATGGAATTATATGTTAAAGCAGACTATCTTCAACTTTTAAATATTGGTGAAAAATTTGAAAGAAACAGCGATTTAAGTGATCACATTTAAAGGTAGGTACCTACATACATATATGAAATAGTAACGAAGTCAAAACTGTACACTAAATATTTTTGAATGAAAGTAATTGCTACGAGGTGTGGGATCGAGTCTGGTGCCGAAAATACAGTCTTTAAAATGTTTGTCCGTTTGTCTGTTTGTCAAAATATATGTTCCGTATTGGCGCAAAAACGGCTGAACGGATTTGGATGAAATTTGGTACACAGGTAGTTTATAATCTGGATTAACACATAGGGTACTTTTAATCTCGGTAGTACGTTCCAGTGGGATATCCGACATTCACGCGGGCGAAGCCGCGGGCAAAAGCTAGTTACCAATAAGTGAGTGTTACTAACCATAAAACTAATGCTATTTAATTATGTACATTCTGTACATAATTCAACACTACACTACTTGTGTTCACACACACACACCAAAATCCATTTGAAACGTTAACTTGATCTCAGCACGCTTAATTTAATTTACTGAAAAGAGTACACACATATTATTATCTATCGTGTACTGTTCATAAGAGTCGAAACAGATAAAATCTTAAAGCCTACACCGAATCGTTTGGTCAAATACCGCCAATAACAGCCACTCTTACCTGCCTACTAATTAAATCTTTTATCCGCCGAGCTTGCAACCATAATTAATAATTCCCGGCCTCCCAAATTAATTTGACAGCGTCAACCCTGTCGGCGTGGACAAAGCTTGGCGCTAACTACGATCGCCGTGAAACGCTCCTAATTGAAAAACGCTCGGCGATTACCCGCCACAATGCAACCGCTTGGTAGCCACGATGAGAATTTTAATTGCTCTCTCTTGGCCTTTTTATCTGACGTTGTTGTAGTCGTACAGCATTTTTGATGTAACTTAGAATATTATAATATGTTTAGGTGAAGATTTCATGAGAGGCGGGGATGTTAGTATTATTTTTATGTTTGGAAAAGCAGAACTGTTATGAGAGCAGTCTTCTTCAGTCCATAATCAAACACGTATGATAAAAATAATTAAAGAAGAAAACATTGTCAACATTGCTTGGAAAGGGAAATCAGTTACAAGTTAAGAGGAATCTTGAAGCTTTAAGAGGTGCCGCATTTAGATATCACAGTGTCACCTAAAAATATGTATATACTCAATCCTTCACTACTATGACAACAGTATTAAACATAACATAACATAACATCACGCCTTGTTTCCCCGAAGGGTTAGGCAGAGGTGTACCTATTATGGTACACCCACATTTCGCCAGTTATGTTTAAGTCCCATGTAATAGGGGGCGAGCCTATTGTCATCTACCGGGCACAAATCCAGACTCCGGACTGCTACTGAGAAATTCCAGATAGAAAAATCCAATAACACTTTGCCCGACCTGGGAATCGAACTCAGGACCTCATGCTTAGCAGTAGCGCTTGCAACCACTAGACCAACGAGGCAGTCAACAGTATTAAAATTAACGGTAATTAATACTATGCCCATCAATAACCGTGTACGTTGTTGGGATGTCCGAACCAGTCGGGAGTTCGGGACAGGACACACATTTTACATGTCCGATCCGATCGACGTTGGAGGGTTAAAATTTTAAGAGTGCAATAAAAATTATTATGAAATATTTTTTGAGCATTGTTTCATCTGATGGATTTAAGGGCAGGGCAATCTAAGTGTTATAAAAATATGTAATACCTTTTTTTTCTGAGTAACTTAGAAAAACGATTTGATGAATGGTTTTGTAAGGCTTTTTTTCCTCAATTCTACAAAAATCGCAATTTTGAGCACTGATTAGTATAGGACTACCAATAACAGCTGAAGTAAAAGAAAATACCCCAAACATAGTAATTTTTGAAAAATACCGAAGACTTTTCAAACTTACACTCTGTTTTAAACCACTAACACACACCAACCTGCCAAATATATGATGCACAGTTTCAGAATTATAATTACTGTTAATAAAAACCATATTATTCGTCTTTAATTAAATTAAAAGAACGCATTAAATTAATATCGCAATAACTTAAAGCACGGTTCCGTACAATTTTAATGTTACAAATGTTTATAAATGTATACGCTACATATTTTTTTTTATTGTTGAACGAGCATTAATTGCAATAAAATTTGAGCTGTACGTCAATTGTTTTAAGGGTTGTTTTAAATTACGATTGTCATTTATAGTGTTAAGAGGTACCAGTCAAAAATGAATTGCATACAATGCCATTTTAATTGGCAAGTTCTCGATAGCTGTTGAGCCAGCCATGGCCTGCCGTTTTGACATTCCTCGCGGGTACCTATAGCAAGAAATTGATTGTGAAGAATGTGGGGCTATTACGCCATGTTTTTCGCGACACTCCTTTTAATTATTAATTTATATGACTGTTATTTCCACGTTGCCATTTTGAGTGATACTAAACGGAATACCTGGGTTTGCTTGTGCGTCGATTGTTTTTATTATATTTGGATAGCGTTGTGTGGTCTACAGACCACCCTGTGCCTTCTCTTGGGCATTCCGTCAGCGGATTTACATCTACGTCTATACCTCTTAGGTTTATATATTTGAGTTTTTTAAAGACGCAGCAGAAGTTTTTAGACTGCAATTCTCGGGGATAATCTCAAAGGCTTTTCATATCACAATTTATGAAGGAACTGAAAAGAATACGCAACTTAGATTTATTATACTAGGATTCAGTCCGAATGCTTTCTCAAAAACTGTGAAAATACAAGGATTAAGTTTGCATGCAAATATTATGTGCTTCAATAGACAGACGGCTTATATGCAGATATTAGTATGGCTATAGGTACCACCTGCTGACCGGTAGTGTTAATCTTGAATGACAACGTCTTGCTACAAATATTTGACGTCATTATAATTATAAACTTGGTGCACTGCAAACTGTTAATTGTTATGGTTTCTGGTTATTGCATTCCTGTCCCTCCTAGGCATTAAGTAGACGTTTCCGGATGATCGTTGGCCTTTCAGAATAAATATGACAAACGGTTTTGGGGGCACAGGTCATATTCACTTAGAAAAAAATTGCGAGGTTAGTTTGGTCCTGATTCATTCAAGCTGGCAGTCAAGTCCCAGTTTTTAACTAATGTAACATTAGCGTTTCTAAGAGCATAATCAAGCTTTTGACTACTAATTTGATGGCAAATTACAATGTCAGCATGCCATCATATTGGTCAACCAAAATAATTATAACAGCCACAAAGGAGTGGAACTCTCTGCCTGCGTCTGTGTTTCCGAACGTATACAACCCCGATCTCTTCAAAGTGAGAGTTAACAGGCTTCTTCTGGGTAAGCTCGCTCCATCGTCGACTTTGTCTCTGTCATCTCTGACGTAGACTAGAGTCAAGAGCAAACCTATCTCAAATAAAAAAAAAAACCACTTAGTATTGGATTTCAAAATAATATTAAAAATAAAACAATCTTTGAGATAAGATAAAATACATACTTACCCACCTAATATTATCCCCATGAAAAAAAAAAAATATTCTTACTTATGAAATAATCCTGGCAGTGGACGTACCAACTCACCTTTAATAATTTTTTCCCCACTTTGAAAGAGCATATACTCAAACGATTTACCATTTTAGGCACATACATTGTTTTAGCATTAAATAAACGTCCCTTAATTCCTTAGTTATGAAGATGTCATCATTTTTTTGCTAAGTTAATGTTATTGACAGCGTTTGTCGCCTACAGGCCACTTTTGTATGTAGATATCAACGTTTTTACCCACCCTTAATAGGCAATGGTAAAATGTTACATGGTAATATTTTAAGGATGGATAATTTTTATGTGCTTAATTTTAATATAATGTGTCAAAACTATTTTGTAAAGCGATGTCAATCAATAAAAAAGTGAATTATTACTAGTTTTTATGTAGTATATCGTTCGTATAGCAAGTTAAAAATATTACGAAAATATTCAGTTTGTTTAGGTAAAATTAATTCTATAAACGGTTACCTTTATTAAATAAATACTTAATAATATTGTAAAATCTTTAACGATTCATTAATCAATACTTAATTAATTTAAATATATTACCTACTTTGTTATTTCTTAATAAGCAGTCTTTTTGACAACTCTGTAGTTTTTTATTTAATTCCTTTACAAATGTACCAAACTACTAAATAATTTAACAGTGTCAATAAATCTAAAAAACACATTATTATGTAAATGAATTTAAACCTATCGTTTACACATTTAAGGACCATAATCGATTATGGTCCTTAAATGAATATACGAAAGTTCAGTAGAAGCAATAACAATTACTTTTCATAGTCCATCAAAAATTACTATTCAATATTCACATAAGTTAAAGTCCGTTTCATGTATAAACCATACTTTGCAGCAAAAAGTGGAAAAGGGCAGATACCCATGAATAAATTCTTGCTTATAAGTAAAGCTAATAAAAACAATTACATTGTCATACAGTGTGCAACGTCTTAATAATAAAGACTTGGGTGATATGAAATTATGGTTCAGAAAATATAAATTGCAAAATATCACGTATCATGTAACATTCTACAGACGAGATGAGCATCGATATGTAAACATGATAAAACAAAAAAAAAAAATTTTTTTTTATTATTATTTTGTGGGGTCATCGATTGCAGCTATTGCAGTCACTTGAAATATCAGTTTAAAAATCAGTTTTTATTTTGTAAAAACTTTACAGACGTGATGCGCTTGTTGACTTCCCAAAAAAAAACATCAAATCTTTTATTTTTTTATATTATCGTGTTAGATATCGATACCCATCGTGTCTGCGGAGTTTAGATAGGCAATTTAAAATACCCTTGTATTGTCTGGTTATATTATTTCAGTCGATCGTAGTTTAGTGGTTGACATTTAGTTTTTTTTTATATAGTTGCTTCACGCTGTTATCTCTTTAGTTAAGTATCATGTACATCCCCTAACACCAAGTAGGTATAAGGTCACCATAGTTCTAGGTCTCGAACTCATGATCAACAAAAGCAAATTCCGATTCTTCAGCAACAACAACAAACAACAACAACACAATACAACAACAACACCAACCAAACAACCCAACAACCTACACCTAACAATTTTCTTCTTTTAATTAATTTATATTACAACATACAATTAGCTTATATTAAACGGGAACCAGCACCCTAATTGCGTAATACACTATCAATCACAATCTGAATGATTTTAAAGCAAAATGCTAATCCATTGCTTCATATGTTTGAATAATTGGTCTGTTCAACAACGCAATTAACGCAATGAATGTTGTTGAACTGTCAAAATGAAACCGATTCCTACTTTAAGTTTGTTACGCAAATGCCCTGCAGAATAGGTATTTCAAAAAGTAGCCTAACTCTCACTTATAAAGAACGTAAGTTATTCATAATTGAAGTTTCATATTCATCACACATTGTGCCCTACAGGCTTTAATACAAAGATAAAAATAAGCAATATTACTGTCAGGTATCACTTTAGGCTACGAAGGAATAATTTAAATAACATTAATATTGATAGGAAGACGCGCATGATAAGTGATCGGTCGATGGGTATCAAAGAATATAATGGATTCATTAAATTTTATAGTCATAGTGTTCAGACATCTTTGTTATGAGTTGCCGACGGGCCCAGGTGAACTTAACTTTACTGGTTCTCTGATGTTTCCTATTTTATGCTAAAATAATTTATTTATCACATGCCTATAAAGGCGTTGAGCATAATACATAGCTAACTAGCCTTTAAAAGTACTGAAATACCAGTAGAATGTACTTAATTTACTCATTAGAACATATTTGTGTTAACTTAAAACAGTTACTATTACTAACTAATAGAAAGCGATGAGTTTGATTAAAGCGAATGAAACTCCTATGTGAGTAAAACTAGATGTTAAAGCACCTTGTTTGTACCTGAGTAACTTTACAAAAGGCATAATGAATTGTATTCGCACAGACAATTATAAAGTACAAATTGAAGCTATTACTAAAAGTCTATGAAAAAACACGGACTTTATAGTGTTTAATAATTAACACAAACCGTTTGTAGCAACTACAAAATTAGCATGTATAAAAGGACTTGAAAGGAATGTGCTTGTAAGAAAAAGTTTAAACATAAGAGTCAACAGTTTTCATCGACATACTAAAATGATCACAGTTTGTCAACTTAATGGTTGTACAGACAGACAAATTACTATCTGTCGTGTAATATTTATCTCCGTCAGTAAATCAGCTTTTTGCTGGAAGCTACGGAGTTTCTGAGAGCTTCCAAGTTTGATGTGAAGTTTTTTTGTTAGCAACAGTAATCGGAAAACAATTCGTACCAGTATGTAAAATGAGATGTTAAACTGAACAAATAAAAAAAACTTAAATAATTACAGTCCTTTTAAGCAATTAAGACCACGTAGGAGATGGCGGGACGAGCTAGATAGGTTTCGTCAGAACTGGAAGCACGCGCGGGCGTGCGGAAGGTGGAAGGAGTTGGGGGAGGTCTTTGCCGAGGAGTGGGAGAGAGAAGGATAGTAAGAAAAATAAAAATAATTACAACGTTTTTGGTAAGACTAAAAGCTGAAATGGTAAAGAAGAAAAGTGTGAGGCAGAAGACAAAGGATCGTTCACAAGAAAACCACAATCGAGTATTAAATAGTAACGAACTGAAAAGAAAATCAAAAATAGAATAAAAACCGGCCAAGTGTGTGTCGCACTTCACACCTTTAGGGTTTCAAGGAATGTCAAGGAAAAATTCTGATTTATAATATTGGTATTTGTTAGTAAAATATACGTAATAATAAACATGATCACCAAGTTTCAACTTCATAGGTCAATGGGAAGTTAAAAAACTCTTCGGAACAAAATTTTGAAAAAAAAAGCTGACTGGTGGCTTCATCCTTTGTTTTCCACTATTTTTTCAAACAAAAAATACGGTACTACTCAACGAGCTCTAAACAATGATACTCCACTCGATGGGGTAGGTCAAAACTTGTCCCCCCCCCCCCCCCTTTAGCTGTATGGGAAACCCCCTTAAAACATTTAAAAATATTTTTTGACAATTTGTATGGCTTTGGGTCAATAAGATGCTTATTATACTGTGAAAATTTGAAGACTAGCTCCAACAGCTTGGCTGTAAAACCTGTGACAGACGACGGACAGACGGACAGGTGAGTGACAGCAATAGGGCTCCGTTTGGACTCTTCTGGTACGGAACCTTAAAAAGAACTAGCGCTATACCTACCGCCGCGACGTAATAGTTACATATATTTAGTGCTGATGATTACTCTGTAAGTAGATCATTCCACTGAATTGTTAGCTCATCTGTTTCAAATTCCCCCATTTACACGCAAGACCTCGTCTCACCTCACAAGTTGAATGTAAATTAAATTATAGGGGTTCCAAGTCACCTTTCACTATCAGTATTCGTTCATTAACGAGCATAACTTTATCTTTTTTTTATCAACCCTACAAATTGCGATCTTTACACCCTACCGTGCATTTTTTCCAACAACACTTACTACATAACTACTGACTTCTTCGGCTACATTAACTAGTTTCCCATATTTAACTTAACAAACTGATAAGAAAACAGCTGTAGCTTTTTGTAACCAAATTAAGATAAATACGTGTTGGTATTTATTCGTCGTATTATGAGCCTTTAATTATTCACGAGTGCATATTTTTTGACGCTTGCCTTAAACGGGTAGTTGTCAACTAATTAAAGTTGGATTATAAGGAAAGACTTGTGTGAGTTGTGTGAGGCTGTTGTTAAGGACATTGTACATGATGCTTGAATTAAAATGTATGCGATTTAGTTTCCATTTTATAGTCTGGTTGCTATCGGTCCCAAGATAGTTCCCTGGGAGACGCCTTTTCTAGATGTTTTTCTTAGGAAAGAATGCTAGCTTACTCGTGTTATAGTAGTGAGAATAAATACCTACATAATAGTGAATAGAAATACAACTTTGAAATTACTTTCGTTGCAAAATTCTAAAAAGATATGAGTTTCTTTCATTTGAAGGCACAAAAAAAATTCCTCAACTATTGTTGCATCATTCATTGCAGAAGACGAAGGTTTTTGCGTAACGTTATGCAACGTATGAGAGGCTTCATAGAATCCATCAAATAAAAATCGAAAGCAAAAAACAGCTAAATTACAAACATTCCTTTCACGGAAACTTAGAAATCCTCATTGAAGCGTACACAGGTAAACTATCAGTAAAAACCAACGTTACAGATATAAAGATCGGTTATGCGGATGGCTGATGTGTTTGTGTCGTAAAAAATGTTCCAACAATCTCCCTTGGCATGTGTGAATAGGCCATTAATGAGTTATAAATAACGAGACAAGTGGAATTTCCTTAGTCTTACAGATGGTGCTAATTAATATATCGTGTTGCGGTGTATGAAGAACATGAAGTTTCTTTGACGAGAAAAAAAATATGAATCGTTTAATTAGGCACGACTTTTGTTACAGCAGCCTATTAAAGTGAGCCTGCGTGTTGTGTGACCATGCAAGTGAGAATGAATATTCATATTTCTTTGATAATTTTGATGTGCTGTCTGTATTAGGTAACCAGAAATGATACATATCTACTAGAGACGCTGACAAGAGCTAAAGCGCGGTCATTGTCATAGAAAAGAAAGAGAAGCACGATGACACAATGCTTTTAATAATTAGCAAAATAAATAAAAATAAAATAAAATACATTTATTTCGAGCAACCTTAACTCATAAGTGGGGTATAGACATATAAAAAAAACACAATAAAAAATATGAAGCAATTATCTATTTACTCAAAAATAAGTTGAGTAAACGAAAATGATAAAAAACCAAGTTCTGCATTCAAATAAGACGTTTTATTATTAATTTTAATTAAATACCAACATACGTTGATCTTTAATACATACATAAATTTTGGTTTGGAACTCAAGGTAAAAGTTGACTTTACCGATAATTATCGATATATTTTTAAACGTGTTTTGGTAACAACTAAGTTCTGAGAAATATGTTCAAGATTTACATTTAACTATATTTTTTCCGCTAACACAAACTATATAGATTTAGCAATTTTTTTTGAGACATGCCTACTTAGAACATTTGCCTCTAGTCAGCGCCTTAACTAAAGTTCAAGAGTTATGTCTCGAATTAGCCATAGTTGATGTTGGACCTGTCAGCAGCTTGTCCTTCATAACAATTCTTGTAGTTGTATAGTTTCTTATTTTTGAGCTAAATTCAAATTTTTTTTTAAATTTTTTTTTTTTATTTGAGATAGATTTGCTCTTGACTCTAGTCTAGGTCAGAGATGACAGAGACAAAGTCGACGATGGAGCGAGCTTACCCAAAAGAAGCCTGTTCACTCTCACTTTGAAAAGATCGGGGTTGTATGCATTCGGAAACAGACAAAATCTTGGTATTGTTTAAACAACTGCTGAGAGAAGAGTCTGTCTCTGTTTTCCTTGAAGAAGAAGTTATGCTAGTTATTTCTCGATAACTCCGGTTTGTCACTACGACCGCAACAACAACACATTGTTTTCTTTTTACCGCACATAGTATAAAACCGTTGAGAGATCATTTTTATACGATTCATAGAACCAGTAGCTTAAGGCGGTTTTAATTAATTAATTATTTATTTAGTAAGACATAATATACATCACACGCAATCATTAATGTTCTTGATATATAAAAAAAAATCCTGTTTATTTGCAGCTGTTTTGACAACTCTTTGAGTGTTAATTAGCCCAACATTTTATGTTTGAGTTTAACTGGTATTAAGGGGCTGTTACTTGGTACAGAAGCCTGCGTTTATATTGTTTGCCTCCCCCCCCCTACACATACAAATTCCAGAGATAAGGGGGTAGTAGTTAGTTCTTTTACTAACCTCACTGCGTCGTCAACCGTTTCAACACAACTTAAGACGACACCACAGTGGCGCCCTCATCGTGTGTTTACTTATTTCTTTTATTTTAGAATGAAAATGTAGAAAATAAGCATGTTACGTTCTGCTCAACAAGACTAAATGTTATTCTTATTACAAACGGTAGTTTTACATTGTTTAGTTTTATTATAATCCTTAAAACGGAGCTTTCTTGTGGAGAACAACGTAACATGCTTATTTTCTGCATTTTCATTATGAAATAAAATAAATAAAGAAACAAACGATGAGGGCGCCACTGCGCGCGCGGTGACGTCTTAAGCTGTGTTTGTATCGCTAGTGAAAAAAGGTCTGTTATTGTGCAAGAAGATTCCTTTTTAAAATCCAGTGTCATCTTCTAAGTTCATCATCACCAGCACTCATGTAGTACCTATTCTTCGAAATCTACTCTCTTCTTGTAAAGACGAGCAATAAAGTATTTGGATATACGTATATATATGTAGGTATTGTTCTCGTTGAAGACTCTGGTGTTGGCGATATGATCCAGGAAAACGAATACGAAAAGAGATGAAATTAAATTTTTTGCTTTAAAAATACAGATGGTTTCATCTTGTCTACACCATTCCCATTCCCATTAACAATAATCGCCAATACCATACATTTCAGCACACCATAATGGTCAATTAAAATAAGCTTCCACATTCTGTATTCTGGAAAGTTGCGCAGCAATTAACCGACATTGAGCAGAGAAATACTGTCCTGTCAAGGTATGGTAATGATAATTATTATAATCGACGGTTTGACACGCCTAAGTAATTGCCTGTTGGTTTAAAACATACTAGCGTTTAACGCGGCTTCGTTTGAATGGAACGATGTAATTTATGGAGATTTGCTTCAAGTATTGCAAGCAGTTTTGTCGGGTGTAGCAGTTTGATTTGTGGTTTAATTTTATAATAGAGACTGACCGTTGTAACAGTTCTAATATTGACTGTGTTGTTACTTTCGGCTATAACTTTGAAAGGGTTTATATAAATATTCCGAAATTATAAAGGGATTAAAAAGGTACCAATGGGGTTTTAGGCGATTGAAGTTTGCGTTTGCCACTATATACCCATAGGTAAGCGATGATACAGTCAACGATGGTGTCAGTCACCTAGACTTCTTTGAACAAATTTTACCAATTAAACTGAACGCGATCAGTAAATTAAAACCGCGTTCACGAGCTGTCAGTGTCAATATTCCACAACAATTATGACACTGACAGTTCTCGATGCGGTTTAAAAATTGTCTGGCCAAAGCAATTCTGTACATTCTGCCTTCACAATGCCACTGCTAAGGTCAGCATTATGATTTAAGTTCAATAAGAAATACCAGCCAATAGGCTTATGAATTTATTATAATCAACCTATCAACATGACAGTTAGATGACATGCTTCCGCGTCATCAAATTGCAATGCAATAAGGCATTTCCAATGACGTAATGTCATCTTACATGTCAGTCATAAATCTGTTGAGACAGGCTATAAATCTAGTGAGTCTATTGATATTAGATGAGCATAGTAGATCTTAGAAGCTAACGTTTTAATATATGTCCATACAAAGGGACAAAAGGATGTGGTCTATAACTATGTATTGCATGCGGGTTTTAATGTTAATCGTGAGAAATAAACTAACGGACCTTTCAAACTACGTATCTATCAGTAAACTGTAATAGGACGAGTTAATAAAAATTGCGGTTAGATTTTGGAATCAGCTAGATTTTAAGCACATTTCTTTCAGATTTACACAGACACATACGAAACAGTGGTAACGGCTGCGACTTACGAGTAGTAAGGTCGTAGGTTCGAACCCTGACAGACGCTTTGCTTTGTGTAAATTATTTCATCACCAATGCTCGCAAAACGGTGAAGGGAAACATCGTGAGGAAACCGGCATGTCCTAGAACCAAAAATTTAAAGACATGTGACATCTGCCAACCTACACTGGGCCCGCGTGGTGGATTACGGCCCACTCCCTCTCAAAATGCTTATGCTATGCTATACGAAACCGTTCTTTCTAAAATCGAACACAGTGGAACGGAAAAAGGAACTGACTTCTTAATTTCACCGTATAATTGAATCTTTTTCATCTGCAAATTCCTTTCCAACTTCTTTATCATTATCTCACGTATATTTGCTATCTAGTCCTAGGTCTAATTCAACCACCATCAAATCATTATGCACTAATTCTCCCATCACAGTTCTACGCTCAAGCGCATTGTACTTGCGTTGTCACTCGTAAATCAATCGCGTCACGTTGTAAATCTTGAACGTCGATTGCGCAAAAACGATGCGCGCTGGTTTTACGATGAGAATACTCTGTTGAGCTTGTTGGTGGATACTGGATATGTTGGATCAATTTTGTCAAGCTAACTGCCATCACTATGCAAATGCTAGCGTGAAATCAAGATCCCGAGTAAAACTAAGAACTAAAAGTAATAATGATGACATGTCTTCATTCGATGATTACCTACCACCCTATTTGAAGCCAGTAGGAACTCCGAAACGCTGTTATTAATGCAAGAGATGCATATTGTGCTCTTACGGTGCCTCTTCCGGTATGGATTTTTTTAGAGGATGTCATTTAAGAAACACTATGTTCGGAAAACGATGATTTTGGAAGACAAGGGCTCAAGTTACTGCAATTATGCATGATCAAAAATTATCTATATCACCTACTAAGTTTTAACGCAAAACCTAAATACAAGAAAGCAGTTTAATGAAAGTATTAAGTATAGAACCTGAATCCTAAAAAGATCTAGGTATGTTGTACAAAATCCCCACCCGTATAAAACGGACACTAAAAACGAAAATTACGTACCATTCTGTTGACGATAAGGCGGCGCGCACACTAGCATTCAATCGCAGATTTATTGCAGATCACGATAAAATTATAATCGTTATTTATCGCTGCGTTTTAAAGCGTGTACTTGCATTATTCATCCGATCGCTTGTTGCGATGTCTTGCAACGATTTACTATGCATTGTGCAGTATTTTAGCCGCGATTTTCACACGACATTTTAGTATGACGAAACGCAGTTTGTGTGCCGATTCTTAGTAGTGTTAAATGGTTATAGTGAGCTTTCGAATACATAGTTGTTTCATTATTTGTTTTGTTGTTGTATGATTTTACATAGTTACTGATGTATTATGGGTTCTTGAGGTGGAAATTTGGAGGTATTTATGCATGGCGGTCTATAAATCGTCACTGGAGTACATAAACACCTTGGGATTCTTGCGTAATAAGTTGGTAGATATTATAGGTTGTTTTAGCACCTGTAAGCTATTATAATACTTCCATAATTCCACAATCTCAATGTTACTTTGTATCATCAGACAGCCTTCCTGTAAAATCAAGTCTACAAACTATATTTATTTTTAATTTATATATTTGTTGCAGTGCATGAGTGGCGAGTAATCAAGACGTCTGGAGTGTCTGACAGCTCCGTGTTAGCGCTATCAGGAGCAGGTAATGTAGCAGGCATTTGCGCGCTCAGGGAGCAAATATTTGTTTCTGTTAAGGAGTTGATTATGTTTGGTTGAACTAGTTTAAAGAGTAAACTTTATCGAAGAAAGCGACAGGTAAAGAGCGTCTTCCTTATGCTAAAACAAACCAGGCTCATTTGATTGGCAAGCGCGGGGATGATTATGCTCTATTTAGGAGGTTTATATTCTACTGTCAGAGTAAGTTCTTGAGGAGGTGTATGACCGCCGCTTAAGACGTAGATATATGCCAACGGCCCTGATTGCATAGCTTGCGTGTTCTATGCTGAGCTCACGCAACGCGTCGTACGTCCACCCAGTAATAGGACTCGCTCATCAAGGAGCGCTGTCCCAAATTAGACGCATTATTAATTTATTATTCATAAAACAAAAGGTATTATTAAAACACGTAAAATAGAAATAATTAAATTATCTTTAAAATGGCGAAGGTTTCACGGTTGATAGGTTTTGCGAGATTCTCAGTTTTTTATCCGCTTTAGACATTTTACAAATTAATTACACTAAGTAATATAAAACATAATCTAAAATATTTACATAATAAAGTTATTAAGAAAATGCTCTAATTTAACATATATTTTCTCCAAATCATTAAAACTACTCGTTTAGACGTGATCTTCAGTTTAAAATAATCAAAGGTCGGTAATCGTCGCCTTAATGGTTTTGTAAATGAGCTGTGTAAAATGTTGGTGTACAGTCGAGTATATTCTGTATATCTATATATAATGAGGATTTAGAAGATGATGCTACAGCACAGCCGACAAAGGAAAGTGATGGAGAACGCAAGCAGCTTACTTCAACTTCTTTTTAGCTCATGTTGTGCGGTATGGAGTTATATTGAAGTCTTAGACATTGCTCGTCTACAAAATGGACTATTTTACAATACGCTAATTCTGTGGTACTCTGATATCTAATCTTTACAGCAACACATTTCCCGTAGTTAAGTCATTATTATCTGCGCAGAAGATTAGCTAGCTGTTGACACCCTGTGTTTATCATTCATTCATAAGTGTCACGCTTGTGATCCATAACGGGATGAGCAGAAGTATAAAACCTGCGATAAACGACAGTTTAATGAGATTTTTTGTCGTAGGTAACCTCATTATCATCAACAGAATATTACGCTTGATCAGTATTTTGCGAAATGTGGATCATGTCTTACTCATTCATTAGTGATGATTCCTTACACGTAATCAGCCTATAACATTCCCACTGCTCGTGCATAGGCCTCCTCTTTTCGAGAAGGAGTGGGCTGTAATCTACCTCGTAGGCAGAATTTAAACGTAAACTAAATACATTTTTTATAGACAAATGCTTCTATACCATTGACGAATTCCTAGTTGACAAAATTTCATGTGACTGACCATTATATGCAATATGTTTTAATGTAATACTCATATACATAATATATGTATTTTATAACAATATATATCTTGGGTCGTCAGAAGCCCGAAAGTCTGACAACCAGTCTTACCAAGGGGTATCGTATTACCCAGTTACTGGGTTGTGGAGGTCAGATAGGCAGTCGCTCCATGTAAAATACTGGTATTCAGCTGCGTCCGGTTAGACTGGAAGCCGACCCCAACATAGTTGGGAAAAGGCTAGGCAGATGATGATGATATTATATTTATATTTTAATTTCTGTAGATATTAATTACTTCATTATGTTTCATGTAACGTTTAACTTAATTTCTAATATTGTAATTTAATAATTAGAGGGTAGAGAGAGAGGGTAGAGCCTTAGAGGGTAGATTTTTGAGCTACCTACTCATAAAATATTTTAAAGACCATGTTGTATCACCAAAAATCGCATTAATAAAAAATTGTGACGTTGGCTTTGACAGGCCCAGTGCAGGTTGGTGCGGCGGCGATCTCTCGCGTCCGGCCCTGGTCCAGGCCATGGTACGGAGCGAGAGTGCATGGGAAGCCATTACCTCCTTCTGCGAAGCAGTAATGCTCGTGAAGGAGGAGGCTGGACGCGTGAGGGAGAGGCAAGCTTTGCACCCTCACGCCCCTAGTCGCCGCAGGAGACGCCCTGGGCGTCGGGAATTGGCAGCTGATTCCCGGCCACCGTAGGCGCGGGCTTGCGGACGGCGAGCAATGGGTAGCTCGCCGTCCGGTAAGGACCAAGCCCGAGTCGACGGCGCGTCGTGTTCCACGCGCGCCTCAAAGAGATGTCAGCACTATTGACGGGGTCCGCTAGGGCCGATGCCAGCTAGGGTTGCGGGATGTTCGAAAGAGTTACCGTGGCCCCGGCACAGGCAACAGAAGGAACACGGGTGGGTTTTAGTCAGTAAAAGTCTGACACGCCCTCCCGCTCCGCCCAGAGCGGGAGAAGTCATTTGATGATTTCCCATCCACAAAAAAAAAAAAAAAAAAGTGCAGGTTGGTAGATGTCACGTCTTCGAGTTTTTGGTTCTAGAACATGCGTTTTCTCACGATGTTTTCCTTCACCGTTTAGAGACCAGTGGTGATGAAATTATTTACACAAAGTAATGCGCCTACTTGGGTTTGAACCCACGGCCTACAACTCGTAAGTCGGGGCTGTTCACACACTAAACATCGACAAGCAAATTACTTATAATACTCCTCATTCATTAAGTCATATCAATGTATATTTGCAGCTGACTTCCTGAAATAAAAAAGAGACGAATTTATAAAAGTAGTAAAGCAACTGCCTTTTAATTGAAAAAAACCTTTTTATTCCATACCATCCATTCTTCGTTCACTTACAATACTTATAACTGTCTTTATTAATTTAAGGTTGACAAAGAAAAAACTTTTTCGTACGAGAACGAACCCGAATTCCGTCACGGTGTTCATCAAACAAAGGAAGAGAAGCTAATTGTCGAACTAATTAACGGACACCTTGAGGCCATCCATCAAATGGATGAAAAAATCTGGGGCACCTTGGTACCGATCATTAAGAAAGGCAAGTTTTTGGTTCAGACAGTGATAGGTATGTCAGTTTTTGGGTGGTTCGGCTTGAGAAGTATGGGGTAATGAGGTGGAATTAATGGTGAATCGATCAATTAAAGAGTAATGTCTGATGTTAGGGCAAGAGAAAAATTAATGGTTGCTATTTGGATCTAACTAACGTTGACAACCATACGAAATGTACCTACTGCGCAGAAATAACGACAAACAATAAAGATCCTGTAAAAAATGCGTTAGCACTTGTAATGAATTATAATCTTCATGATTTTATGAAAACGTAAACGTCCACTGCTAGACATTTGGGCTCCTAGACATAGAAATATATCAATCCCTCAACTCTTTTTAAATGTTCGATCCTGAAAACTCACAGTTATAAAATTACCGTCCCCACCGACACTTCACAAAACTTGAAAATAAATAAATACAAAATTGAATCTATTCGAATCGTGCATTATGCAGCGGTGACTCGATGTCTCGTCGATTACATTATGCGTAAAAAACTGCAAACTGTCTGGGGCCATCCGTCATGACAAGCCGTTGAATCCGTGATGATCACGTAGCTAAAGAAATTGGCAGAAAAAATATGGTGTTAGAATTCATACTGTTCGTTAACGTTTGATATTTTTTTGAGAAAAATGAAGAGAATATTGCAAAAGTTAGAAAAGACGATAAGACGCGAGTATTAGCCAGTTAGATTGATGAAATGGTGGGTAATTTTGAAAATTACATTTTATACAAACACTGAACACAACAATACAACACAACTAAATAACGCAAATAAAGCTAAACAGTCAAGAAACACATCGGAGTAGCAAACATTATGACCATAACTTGGAAAACTTCAAGAGATTAAAAAAACTTTAAAAAAGTAACAGTAAAAAAAATATAAGGTAAACGACATTTCAATTAATAATAGAAATAATGATGCTCATAATAAAATTATTTTGGACCAGTTCAAGTCATAGGAAGATCAACATAATAAATAGTTAAGAAGTTTTATTCAATTATGACACAAAGAAAACAATATTTAATTTGATAGCATCATTTTCGCTGTGGGGTTTCCATCCAAAGAGTATAATTAAGTTGTAAATATTTTTGTTCATTTCCATTTGCATTTATTTCAAAATCATAAAATCTTGTGGCGTCTTGTGGCGTGAAGTAGATGCCTAACTATATTTTATTTTGATTTCCTTTACCTCTTGGTGTTCCACATCCACAAGGTTTCATCACGGCTCATAGTGACAGTATCAGGAAGCAGAATTAAGGTTTTATATTTCTGGTTAATCGTCAACAGAATTATTTCCTTTTTTCTTACTTTCCACTTTTCTTCCAGATTTCATGATACGCATTCAAGTTTTTCAGACATTTTTCCGAATATCAAAGTCGTCTTGGTGTCATCGATTGTTTTGCATCATGTAAAATACATTTATAATAAAATACCGAAGTCTTTAAAATAAATAAAAAGTAACTATTTATTTGAAAAAAAAATGTTACTTATTTGAACCAGAAGTGAAAAAAAAGAAAAAAAGTAGATAAAAAGGAATACAATAAATATTTTACTTAATTTATTTGGATTAATTAATTATATTTTGCTATGATAATATTTATAATTGCATAGCAATAATAAACAAATAACATTCTATTCTATTGTATTGATTTGATCTTTTGCAAAAATGTCACATGATAAGAAATTTTCTGTATCATAATTTTGTACTTAATGTTTATTAATTTCATTTTTTTTAGTTTTGCAGCTCCCTTACAGGGAACAAGTTTGATACTTTTAACATTATTCCAACCTCTGCACAACATGTTTGCAATAAACTGATTTGATTTGCTTTGATTTTACAATAAAAACAAAATATATTTCCAAAAATGTTGCACCAACGAAGGTTACCATATAGACAGACGTACTTACTTACTATGCACCGTGACCTGGACTCTCAAATTACCAAATTATGCTCAACAAAAGCTGCAGACAATTGCATTTAATACAGTACAGCCATCATTTATCATGCATTTGTCCAGGAGACATCTATTCTGGTGTCAAATGAATTAAACATACTTCATTCGATGCTGCTGTCTGCCCAGAGTATAATATTATCATTAATAATCCCCAAGGTATTTTTTACTCTTGTCTTTAAATTTTGGAGCTCCTTTTTTGTGTATTTTTTTTTTTTGGGAACCTTGGTTTATTTTCCTGGTGACATATAAATAGTAATGGTGATATAGTTTGTTATTTGGGTCAGTAGTGGCAAAAAAAAAAACAGTCACATGATTAGTGTGAAAATTAAAATTGATCTTGTTTGTGGTCTGAATTTTATACGAGCATCTGAAATAATTACTCGGGAAAGCTATTAAGACAATTTTAGCGTTTTAGTAAGCTCGCGTATTGAAACGCTAAAATTGGTTTACCTTTCACCGTTTACTCGTGGAAGAAGGATATCTTTCACGGTCGAGAGTAAACTGACTATGTTCAACTCAGGCCTGGCCGTGAAGGATATCTTTCTACGGAAATGGGCACCAGTGATACCGGTGCAAAAACCACCACTAGGCAAGATAGCTAGCAACGTAAAAAAACTTGATATGAACCATGAGCAAGCGTTGCATTTAGGAATGCATGCATAAATTTTATTCAATAAACAGTCAATAATAATGTAAGAATACATTCAAAAGCCAACTTACCATCATCATTATGTTTAACCATGTTCAAAAGCTCGATGTTGCTACCTTCAGTAATTTATTTTCGTTCAAAATCTCTTTCACAATCACCACCTCCATATTCAAGTACTTATATACATTCACTATCTTCCAGCATCAGTAATATACTAGTAAGGATGACGTTATTTACTTCATATGTATATTGCTTGTTGCCATGTCTGTTTAGCATACCAAATAGCAACTGCATCAGTCTTTTGAATTTAACATGTTCTTGAACACCGATCAATCTTGGCAGCAAACATTTTGGATTGAACATTTGTAATGCTTATTTTCAATAAAATTTCCATAAGTTTCGGCGGTAGTGGGTACCGTGTGGGTAAAAAGTGCGAGGCGGACTCGCCCATTAACGGATCCGTATCGCTAAACTATTAATTTATCATGATGACGACTATTATAGTAACACATATTCTGTAACAAATTCAACTAGCTTCCTATTACGGTTAAAAAAAATTGATCCCAGAGACCGACAGATGGATAGACAGACTGACTTACAGAGAACCAGCCAGACAGGCAGCATAGGTTTGGCAATATCCAAAACGTGGAAACGGGGGTCCCGTTTTCACTTTTTGAGTAAGGAACCCTAAAAATATCTGTCTGGCATTCAGTGTCTGCATTATACATGACAGTGACGTTAAAGAGTGCAACGTCTGGGTCATTTGTCAAGTGCTGGAATCAATGTTTCATGTGTCTGACGTTTTTGTTGCCGGTATAATGTTCAATGCGGATTTTTTTCAAGTCTAGTTTTCTTGGTACTAGATTAGTGGAGGTTGAATGGAATTTTGGTTTATACATTAAAAATTACAGAAAAAAATTTGTTTTCCACCAGCTTATCGAGCAATTTGCATAAAATAAAATCAATCTGCCTAGCCTTTTCCGACTATGTTAGGGTTGGCTTCTAGTCTAACCGGATGCAGCTGAATACCAGTATTTTATATGGAGCGACTGCCTATCTGACCTCCACAACCCAGTAACTGGGTAATACGACACCCCTTGGTAAGACTGGTAATCAGACTTTCGGGTTTCTGACGACCCGTAACAACTGTCAAAGTTGTACTAATGACAGCCAAAACCAACAGCTTAACGTGCTTTCCGAGGCACGGAGGAGTCTCGGTATGTAAAGATGGTCACGCATCCACGGACAACCCCGGCCAGCATAGCTTAACCTGATGGATCGACCAGTGCGGCTATTATTACTTGGCCACGAGCTCCTCTAAAGTAAAGAAATTATTATGAAATAGTTATGAAATTCACTCAGTACCTACAGTATTTTTATCTCACGAAGCGATATGCGCTAGAATTGTATTAACCAAGTGTACAAACACACTGTGAATGTGTGCGTGAATACAAGTAGCGTCAGCACATAACACACATACGCACACAAACCCGACTTCACCATTGTCTCGGACGGCACCAAGAGCTCCTGCGCTTACACATACATTCACAGCGTGTTTTTACACTTGTTTACCACAAGTAAAGCACGCGTCGCTTCGTGAGATACAAATACTATTCGTTATGGTTTCCATTCCCATAGCTGCAGATAACTAGATCCATATAATATGTAGCATTAACATGATCTATGCGAAGCTGATCAGTCGTCCTAGACAGTAATCATGATCAAGGCAGTATCTTCTGCAGGCATTCCCATTGTGCAATGTACACCAGTATATAACGAGCAATATATTTTGACATTTACAATCTGCCGATCTATTCTGTTAACATCTCACTGTGAACACTTACCTGAAGTGAGTTTGAAGTGAGCTGTCAATCCCTAGTAGAGTAAGGTGGGATGACAGTTCACATCACACTCACTTCACTTAAATTTTCACTGTGGGATCTTTACAGAATAGCACCACAGCTATGACATAAAACCGACCAAACAAAAACATTACAAGAAAACATAACAGAAAATAAATATCTGAAACCATAAAAAATACCCAATATAGTGTCCCAACAAGTTGAACTTCCCCTCACGTCATACACCGCCGTGGCAATAAAAAGTGGCCGCATAAAATAACCATAGTCATAAACCGAGTACAGTTGTGACTCCATTTGTACATCTTAAAGTACTTTAAGCCTTGTACTCTTATCTCAATCGGTTTAGCAAAGCTGCTTGCGCCGATTACCGATAAAATATGTTGGTTAATATCTTTGCACTCATGTGTATTATTTGCAGGGCGAGCGAATATTAATCGGGTTATCTTTTTATTGGATGTCGGTTTACTTTACTTGCGTTTGAGTTTGCCTCTCGATTTACCTATCTCAAAATCTGCAATTCTAATTGGAAGGAGTATGTGAACATAGGCACTCGCACCTGTGTGCTTTCGTCAGGTTTGAAGAGGAACAGATACAGTTACAGTGGTATAGGGGGCCAACCACCACCTTTTAAGCAGTATTGTTTTAATGTTACTTCAGTGTGAGAAAGAGATGGAGCTGTACAGGACGTCTAGCTCCATCTCTGTCCCACACTGAAGTAAGATTACAATAATACTGCTTTAAGAGGTGGTGGTCTAGCTCCAGGTTTGTTCCCATAGTAAAAGTTGTTCATAATGATGAGTACAATAATCCCTTAAGAGGTTGTGCGTTATTTATGTTACATCTTGTATACGTAATAAGTATGGCTTTTACCAAAGATTCCTACGTGTAGTTTGATTTTAATAATTATTTATTTATTAATAATTATCTGGTCTAGCTTTTGGATACAGTTTTGGCGAGTTAACTTTTGTCATATTCTGAACTAGCTGTGCGCCGCGACTTCGTTCGCGTGGATGTCGTAAGATCCACGCGATCAACAGAAAATAACAGGTACATTTTAATAAAACTCCTTCGTCCCCCCCGACCCGCGTTGCATTCGCCCGCCCGCGTTATTACTTCGTTTTCGCTTAGTGTTCTTTCTAACTTTTTTTGCCGGCTCCTTAGGGTCATAGCGTGATGTTAATAGCGTATAACTGTCCTCGAGAATTGGGCTACCAAATGCAAAAAGAATTTTTTAAATCCGACTTTTTGTTCACAAATTCATAGGCTTTATTTTTTTGGCGCGAAACCCTCATTATTTTTCTGAAATAAAAGTAGCCTAAGTTACTCCCTGTAACATGAGCAAAGTGCCAGTGAAAGTCCCGTCAAAATCGGTCCAGACGTTTCGGATATAAGCAGGAACAAACAGACAGACAGACAGACAAAATTGTTACAAATTGCTTTTTTGTTATAAGTACCGTTTATACTTTCATATGAACTTAGTAAAAAGTTGTTATTTTGGCATTACAGACAGATACTTCAATTTTATTTATTTGTATAGAGTATAGATGTATAGATTGTAGCCTCCAGTAACAAATATTGGTTTTTGTCAGTACCTACCCTAATGGTAAGACGAGCTTAATGAATGTTTTTGTTTTTTGTTTTTGGGGAATGGCATCTCGCAGTTCAACCTATAGGAGGTTGTCGACTGCTTAACCGGGCTTTCCTGTGGATGCCTCAATAAATTAAGGCCTCCAGCCAGGCTTAAAACTAAGACTAAAAACTAAGCGACTACACGCTAAGGGCACCCCCTGTGGGGTACGGACCTCGGCTTAGGGCGTCGCTGGGAGAGGACAGCAATGGGACATGCTGGATCGGATTATTTGGGGGCAAATTTAGAATTACGGTCTCAGCTGCGCGGGCTGGCTCGAGCAAGGGTCGGGGTGGGCTTAATGAATGCTGGAGAACTTCATAGTTCTCTAACATGAATGATGCTTCTGGTATTTATTCAATGAAATTTTACATAAGACCGATATTGAAACTGTATCTACCTATTGTGTGCTTTAGGTACAGTTACCATATTCGCCTAACCTAATGTCTTTCCTTTAACATGGCAAAAACTTCATCTATATCTAAACCTTCAAGTTTTACGAGGATAATGCTCAATCATTTAAATGTTATATAGAAAAGCTACACACTCATTAGATCCCATGGTCACAACACCACTTACAACAATTTTACGACCAATATGATTATAATTCTAGTACATTAGCAAGTATCTTTAAACGTGTACCTTTATCTTAATCGGCCCGTAAAGTAGCCTGACATAGCCGATGTAAGATAGTGTTTGCAGTAATATGAGCAAGGAGCTGATAGCCTTTCTGTTATGTATTGCACTTAGATGTCGTCAGTTGGCTGCCTAAAGTATCAATTTTCAGATTTATTGCGTTCTGTTTTGTTTATAGCTGGGTTAAGGAAAGATATGACTTTCTTGGTTTGGATAGTAAATATCTGCTACTGTGTAAATAGCCTCATCTATAGCTGTTGCAAGAAATGCTAATAATAAGACCTTAAATGATTACAGCA
Organism: Fissipunctia ypsillon; assembly: GCA_947568875.1. Lineage (NCBI taxonomy): Eukaryota > Metazoa > Arthropoda > Insecta > Lepidoptera > Noctuidae > Fissipunctia > Fissipunctia ypsillon. Next base: position 23,910,097 of record OX387649.1, read on the forward strand.
GCAATAAATCGGTTGAAGGGTAAAATGATTACAACAAATGAGGATAAGCAAAATTAAAGAAAAGACGAGGAAATCCGACATCACCATCATAAGAGACACATCAGTCAGGAAAAGAGATTTAAGTGATGTGATCGTAAATGCTTAAGACAAGTACCATTGGAATTAGCATTTCCGACGTTTGGCTCCCAGACTGGAGCGGGCCGGGGCTGCCTTGGGGCGGCTCCTGCCCAATCTGGGGGGTCCAAACGCCTCCTGCCGGAGGCTCTACGCGGGGGTCGTGCGGTCCATGGCCCTTTACGGAGCTCCGGTGTGGGCGCGTTCCGTGAGGCGGCGACCGGTCCGTCGGTTGAACGCGTCCCAGAGGGTCATGGCCATCCGGTTAGCCCGGGGATACCGCACGGTCTCCGGGGAGGCGGCGAACCTCCTTGCCGGATTACCGCCATGGGATCTGGAGGCAAAAGTCCTCGCGCACATCTGGGAGTGGCGCGAGGAGGCAGGACGCCGGGGCGTAACTCCGTTGCCGCGAGAAATCGCGGCACGGCGGACAGAGCTCCGGCAGGATCTCATGGCGGCATGGAGAGTGCGATTGTCGCAACCCAGCGCTGGGCACGCCACAATTGCGGCGATAAGTCCCCTCTTTGAGGAGTGGCTGGAGAGGCGCCACGGCGTCCTCACCTTCCGCCTGACGCAGGTCCTCACCGGACACGGGTGCTTCGGGAGGTACCTGTTCCGGATAAGGCGGGAGGAAACGCCCGGGTGTCACCACTGTGTGGATCGCCCGGAGGACACGGTGGAGCATACGGTGGAGGTCTGCCCGGCTTGGGCGGAGCACCGCCGTGTCCTCGCGGAAGCGATCGGCGGCGGCGATCTCTCGCGTCCGGCCCTGGTCCAGGCCATGGTACGGAGCGAGAGTGCATGGGAAGCCATTACCTCCTTCTGCGAAGCAGTAATGCTCGTGAAGGAGGAGGCGGGACGCGTGAGGGAGAGGCAAGCTTTGCACCCTCACGCCCCTAGTCGCCGCAGGAGACGCCCTGGGCGTCGGGAATCGGCAGCCGATTCCCGGCCACCGTAGGCGCGGGCTTGCGGACGGCGAGCAATGGGTAGCTCGCCGTCCGGTAAGGACCAGGCCCGAGTCGACGGCGCGTCGTGTTCCACGCGCGCCTCAAAGAGATGTCAGCACTATTGACGGGGTCCGCTAGGGCCGATGCCAGCTAGGGTTGCGGGATGTTCGAAAGAGTTACCGTGGCCCCGGCACAAGCAACAGAAGGAACACGGGTGGGTTTTAGTCAGTAAAAGTCTGACACGCCCTCCCGCTCCGCCCAGAGCGGGAGAAGTCATTTGATGATTTCCCATCCACAAAAAAAAAAAAAAAAAAAAAAGTACCATTGGAATTAATAGTAGACAGATAACTGTTATTTCATAAATGTGTATTCTATGAAGCATCTAATAAGACGTCATTTTGTTTACCGAAGTATACACATTGTGAATTGTGATCGGTGAAACCTACTCTGTAGTTTAGTCTCCATATCACCGCTTTCTCAACATCCTGCTAACGCATAGACCTCCTGCAGAGTTCTATTCAACGCTTAGTAATTTCTATACAAATCTCACCAACTTTCGAACTGCAAAAATAGCGTGAAAACCTCACGGAAGACATCAAAACTGAAACCAATGAGGCAAGAATATGACTAGTTAGAAAATTATGCAGAATATTAGTTAATCGATGTCCTAATACTGGCAAGCGTCGCCGCGGGGCTTCGTCGGTGTGCCAGATGGTAGATATAAATGCGATGATATCTATCGCGTTTGGGTTCAGTAGTTGATATTTTTAATTATGTAGTTTCTTTTAATTATGATGAAGAATGAAGATGCTAGCTGCATGATAGATAATGATGCTCGTGACTACCAATACCGATGTCCTTAAGAAATTAGTTGGATTTTGTCCGTACTACCAACTTCTAAATTCTCCTCTCCTCTTCTCTTCTCTTCGAGATCTAAAGCTGTGATTCGTAGGTGTCGCTAAGATGATTTATGCACAAAAGACTAAAAATTGGTCAAGTCTGGGTCTTTAGAAAGAAGTGATCAATGAGTCGTAGGAGCAAGATGGTAATCATTGAAACACAAATTCAAAATGTTGTGATATCTACAGACTTTTAACGTTGGTCAATAAACTTTCAGGTCAACAAGATCATCATCACCCACAGCCCGTTTTCACACACTGCTGAACATAGGCCTCTCTTTTCATGTGCCAATCCCCACGCTTCTGTGCCAACCTCATCCAGGTTCTACCCGCGATGGTAACAATGTCATCTGCCTATCTCGCCGCCGGACGACCGATGCGTTCTCATCCAGTCCTTGGACGCCTGCCTTACTCCACCTGTCATCACTGCGCCTTGCCAGATGCCCTGCCCAGCTCCATTTGAGTTCCAAAACTCGTTTTCCACAAGTCAACAAGATAGTCGGATGATATCCTTAAGGGGACTACATGAGCTAAACGCAAGGTATATAGTGCCTAAAATTATATGATCCACTGCAGTAAATACTCTCGGTGGAACGCAGAGCTAAGAGGGTCATTGGCGACGGCGACGTAAGACTGGTGGATGCCATACAGCTTGGCTCATCGCCGCAAGGTTGCCTGCTTGTCGGTCTTCTACAGATTGTACTTCGATGAGTGTGCTCGAAAACTCCACGACCTCATTCCGTCTGCCCCCTTCTACCATAGGACATCTAGACGCACTGCAGGTTACCATCCCTACCTAGTTGCTATCCCACCAATTCGCACTAAGCGTTTCCAAATGTCTTTTGTGATGCGCACAGCAAAGGAGTGGAACTCTCTGCCTGCGTCTGTGTTTCCGAACGCATACAACCCCGATCTCTTCAAAGTGAGAGTTAACAGGCTTCTTCTGGGTAAGCTCGCTCCATCGTCGACTTTGTCTCTGTCATCTCTGACCTAGACTAGAGTCAAGAGCAAACCTATCTCAAATAAAAAAATAATAAAAATCGGAAAATTATATGATATTGTTTAGGATATATGCTAGGTAAATAGTGTATTGAAAACATAATACCTACCTACCTGCGTTTCTACCCTGTAGCAGAGGAGATAGATTTGTTTGCTTGTACACGGAGTGAGTTCACAAGGATAACATTATATTTAATAAGTTTTAGAAAATAAGTTGATGTTGTTAGTTTAGCTTCACCATTGCATTGAGCTGTATACCTGTAATAATAGTTGTAAGTGATTATACATATAAATAAATAAATAATAATAAATAAATAAATTCATTTTATTTCAGACTAAAATTAATTTGTCCATAATTGTTAGTTACATGGTCTTAAATCTATGTTAGTATTTCAAACCTTCATAAAAATAAAATAAAAATAACATAATTCAAAAATACAATTAATAAATCAAACAAATCATTCATGTCAACAATGTCAATAATATCATAATGTCATCTCGTCACATGAAGCTGGACGAATCTCCCCAGCACTGCAGACTCTGGTCTCTCAGAGATCATCCTTAATAATACAACTAATTTGATGCGATAGAAAAAAATCACGAATATACCTCTAAAAATTTCTTTTCACGATTACAAACCATACTAATATACATGCAATAATTCTGATTTTTGTCAGATTATTCTAGAAGCAACATGTTAACGTAATAGTGGTTAAATGTTTAGTCCAATCAAAAGATTTATTGTAAATGTATAATTGCTTCATATCTTGCAATACATTACTAGCGTTGCGTAATCACGCTTCTCTTTCTTTTTTATGCAGTCCGACAGCGACCGCGCTTGAGCTGTTGTCAGCTCCTATCAAAAATTGCGTGATGACAATGGATAAATTTGTACTACATGAGTCGAAGCGGTATTATGAGAAGTCTGCGTAAAGAACTTTTATAAGCGCTTACGAAATTTATGATATACGGGACATAAGGCAGCCCCTATGTTCCCACTGTCTTGTCCATTAAGTATCTAGGTAATATGAACGTCTGAAGTCACATAACGATCGTACGCTCGTAAACGTTTAATTTACGATTATTATACGACTTTAAAACGTTATTGAAGCTTAATTTTCGCGTTTTATTGTCGTTTCGTGCTTATTTAATAAATATTTTTATTTGTTATCGACAGTCGTAAATGGTAATTTGTTTTGTATTGAAATGGTTTACGCTTTGAATATGTAATGAGGTTATAAGACGTTTAGGACAATGTCAAAGGCATTCAGAAGGTTTATCTACGAGTAGTTCCAAAATGCGGCAATGTTGGTAAAAGTAAAAAGCATACAGGATACAATCCCAAATCATAACAACGGTCCTCCAGGCCAAATTTCGGCCATGGCGATCATCTCAGCGGAGACCAGCCTGTAGCACGGGAGATATTATATACTGCTCCATTGGTCTCGTGGTCGCAAGCGCGAATGCTAAGCTTGGGGTCCTGGGTTCAATTCCCGGGTCGGGAAAAGTGTTATTTGGTTTTTCCATCTGGAATTTCTTAGTAACAGCCCGGAGTTTGGAAGTTAGCGGTTAACTCCCGTGCCTCGGAAAGCACGTTAAGCCGTTGTTCCCAAATCATAGTAAGTAGCTGAACAAACACAATCTGTGCGTTTTTCTTCCAAGGGATAAGAAGTATACAAAAATATGTCAATAAACAACATTTTGGTACTAACAGCATCAGCTACGTCGGGTTTGTCAATCACTGGAGACTGGAATACATAACATACGTAATCAGCCTAAAATGTTCCCACTGCTGGGACACAGGCCTCGTCTCTGTGAGAAGGAGTGGACCGTGATCCACCACGCGGGCCCAGTGCGGGTTGGTGGATGTCACACATCTTCAAATTTTCAGTTCTAGGACTTGTCGGTTTCCTCACGACGCTGAGAGACTGAGACTTGAGTAAAAGTGCTTAAAATAAGGTCTAAAAACTAATATTGTAATAAAGAGAAAATGTTTGCAGAAAAGAAGGATTCATTGTCTCATTTCGTCCTGATACCTAAGCAGTACAGTGAACCTTCTGACCTGAGCTACGGTGTATCAAAAACTTGATAGAATTACGACTCTCCTTGTTACGGGTAGTTACAAACAGCTTGTATGAGTAAATACGTTTAGCCATGAGCTGTTAGCGATAAATATTTAATTTATTGCACTGACTTTATAGCATGATTGCTTCCCGTCGTCTGGGGAAGGGAAATAATGTCAGCGGTTCGTGTAGTAAGTCAGTACAGTGTGGGAGCGTAATAAATACCGTTGTACTTAGCTTCATAATTTGTGTGAAACTTCTTCCCTTTTTTTTAGGATTTAAGTTATTATAAGTTTTTTAATCTGTAAGACTTGTCGCAGATCGCAGGAATCCACTGGATGCGGGAAACGCAAGACAGGTTCATGTGGTGATCTTTGCGAAAGGCCCATGTCAACAGTGAACGTCTTTTACCATGTTAAGGATTATGAATCCTTAAGAAAGTCAATGCTCAAAATCGGAACCTTTTAAAATTAGGCATGATTCGCAAAATAAAGACATGCCGACCTCCAACTAACAGGATATAAAATATTACTTACCAAATTAACTTTTAATCTGAAACTAACGGGCGACAATTAAAATTTATATTACCCTCATTCATAAAGATTATATTGACAATAATTTGACGGCCTAAATACATTTCAAAATGGCGGCAGTCGGCCATGTTGTAAAATATATTGCCAAGTAATTGGCATAAATTTAAGCTTACTTCCGAATTAAATATTATTAAATATAGCATTGAATCTAGAGGCAGTAATTACAAATCAAATCAAACTTGTCAAGATAGTCAGAGAACAGAAAATACAGGGCAATTTTTTTTATCACTACCCTAATGTTCACATGGTGTTCTACCCATGAATATGAACAACTTTCACTATTGAACCACACTGAAAACACGAAAAAAAATCAACTGTTTCATACAAAAGTTCAAAATGTATGAAACAGCTGGTATTTTTTCGTGATTTCAGAGTTGGTTCCATAGTGAAAGTTGTTCATATTCATGGGTAGAACACCCTGTGACAATTTGGGTAGTGATAAAGAAATGGTCCTGTATAAAAAAATAAGTTTTAGAAAATATTAAGTGGATTCGATTTCTGTTTTGTCGTCGCTGCATCAGCATGATCGTCTATAAGGTTTGTATTATTTTCCTTTTTGACGTCCTTTCAACTACTCTCAAGTAGCCAGAGAGTCAAAAGATCGATAAAATGACTTATTCCAAAATTCATCATATTCTGTAAACACAAACACATAGTGCTATTATAATGTCACATTCAAATGACATCAGATTACATAAATCTTGCAACTTTATGTACCTTACATAATCACCCAAATCTCCAGTCGAATCTCAACATATCACCTTAATTGCAGCTGACAGGAAATTAATTACCAAGTGTAAAAGGTCGCTAATATACATTCTAAATGAATAGTGTAGTGCTAATATACATTCTAAATGAATAGTGCTGTGCCTTGTCACTCGATTATCGATTGTTTATCAAATATGCTAATATTGTAATAGTGTTTTAATGGGACAACCGGTTGGTGATTTAAATATTGATATTAATATATTCGTGCTGTCGCCGGTAGGTGTTGTGGGAAGAGGGCGGTCAATGGAGTCGCTATGTAACATGTATTTATACATCACACCAAATAAATAATAACAATATTACAATTATAATATTATTATAATTGTAATAAAAATGGAAATGAATGGAATGGATGGATGGAATGGATGTTGGAATATGAGTGTAATAAAATAATATTATTCTTAATTTGGTGTGATAGATAAATACATTATAATCCTGATAAAATCAATCTGCCTAGCCTTTTCCCAACTATGTTGGGGTCGGCTTCCAGTCTAACCGGATGCAGCTGAATACCAGTATTTTACATGGAGCGACTGCCTATCTGACCTCCACAACCCAGTAACTGGGTAATACGATACCCCTTGGTTAGACTGGTTGTCAGACTTTCGGGCTTCTGACGACCCGTAACGACTGTCAAAGATCTACGAATGACAGCCGGGATCAACGGCTTAACGTGCTTTCCGAGGCACGGAGGAGTCTCGGTATGTAAAGATGGTCACCCATCCACGGACAACCCCGACAAGCGTAGCTTAACCTGATGGATCGACCCATGCGGCTGTTATTCTTTAGCCACGAGCTCCTCTTACTCACGACATTATAATCCTGATAATTGTAAAAAAATATTACTGTCATGCACTCATTGTAATTTTCTTCTATTTTTAATTAATGCTTTAATCTATAATTATCCTAAAAGCACTCTTTTTGTAGAGCTTCAGTTGAAAATATTTCGAAAATAAATATGTTTTTTTTCATTCAAATGAAACGATTGCTTATGTATGTTTTAAACCATCGATCCCTCAAAACTTGATTTTTCATTTAAAAAATATTATAATAAACTAATACCTCAAAGAAGTCTCCACGCCCTCCTCTGTCCCAACACTTGTAAATAATGTCAGCGTGTAATTCGGTGTGTATATTAGAATTACGAAACGTGTCGATTTACGTGACACGTCTGTCTGTTTGATCGCTTGTTTGTCGACATTACGCAACTAGGTAAACGTACGGCAAGTCGCTTTTAGATAAATGTCTAACATTTCACTTAGTTGTTTCGTTTTGTCTGTGTTTATGCCTGGTCTAAGGAAGTGATTTTCTGATGCAATTGAAAGGTAGTGGCATTAGAAAATGATTGGTATATTTATTCTTTATCCTCCCTTTTTGAACGATTTGTCAGCCGACCAATCACGCTTTGATGATGTAAAACACGGTTACTACCTTTCACTTGTTTGTATAAGAAAACAAGATAAATATTATCTCTAGAAGATCAATGGGAGAAACCTATGCAAAGCTGCATTTGCATACTTAATTCTTATTCTGATTCACTTCTGAACGATCTCTCTTTCTCAGCCACCTGATATTTATTATCTTTGAAGGAAATATTGTTTAGCAATACCAAGTTGATTGTATAAATTCACCGTTTTGTTTTATTATGCCATAATTTAACTTTTAGAACAGTAAACATAATTTACTTCACTAAAACATTTGTTAATCTTGTGTTGTAATCAAATAATACTTAGACACACATTAAATTTAAACCAATAAATATACAAAAAAGCAATTTACGCGACATTTTTAACGGCACAATATTAATGTTGAATTTTAACATTATAATTTAAAATGCAATTAACGAGAAGGGTGATAATAAATTAAGAAAAACATAATGACACGCCATTATTTATCGATACAATTAATTCCCCACTCTATTTTTTTCCATAATTTTATTTATGGCTCATAAAAAATAGGGTCACAATTTCTCACAGTTTTTGTTTTAAGAAACCTTTCAAATAATTCAGATCTTTTCGTTTTTAGTAAGAGTGACAGCACCCTAAGTGGCGTCTTTGAAAGGTTGATAAAACAACAAGGATTTTGACTTATTGATTGTTCAATTTGTTGACAAGCAAACCAATTACCCTTTTAGTTTTTAATTACCCTTTTAACTTTCGCGTGCAATAATAGCAGCTGATGTTAATTGATATTTTTAATTGGGTTCTCAAAAAGTACAGAGCACTTGCCGGACCTTGTGTAGTTCCTCCTTTATAAATAAAACATAATAAATATTGGATTGTAGAACGTAGCTAAGGTAGAATAAATGTGAAAGTCAGAGGACCAATATTTTTTGTGAAATTTAGAGTTTTCTAAGCCCGCAACATATTCGATTTTAATGATCAGCCATAGATCTTTACTGGATAACATATCATAGATTATCTTTTCACAGTTGTGATAGCAATGTTTATTAGTTGATACATACATTTATTTCTATGCTAATCTGATTCTTATCTCCATCTAGCATCAGATATATAAATGACAGTGCTTGCCACTTGATATGTTCGGTTTAAAGGTCGAATATAAACTAACTGTTTAGTGTGATGATTAGGAGTTGAGGTTCGATAGGTGGTAACCAGTGACTGGGTTGTGGAGGTCAGATAGGTAGTCGCTCCATGTAAAATATCCAGCCGCATCCGGTTAGACTGGACGCCGACCCCATCATAGTTGGGAAAAGACTAGGCAGATTGATTGAGGTTCGATAGGTGTACTGAGTATTATGTTTGAGGGTAGGTATGTAGAATTTTAGAAATAAAAATAACAAAAAAAGCTTTAAAGTTTTTAGGACAAACATTTCCAAGTTAATATTATGTTTGCAACAGCATCACATAATAATATCTCATGCCCATACTTGACAACAGACGTTACAGTGGCCCTATAATTTATTATCTCCACACCCATACTATCAAAGCTAAACATATAATTTAATTTAACAGCATCTATACACAAACAGTTTATTACGCAATTAAAATGACATCCGCGACGGTTCGTATCGTGGAAACGCGATCCTCAATGCTAATGAATGTATAACGATTGCCGATTACCGTTGTGTCATCATCAGATGCGGTATCTATTTGCATTTTATTGATTGTAAAATTTTACGAGCATGTCGTGCTAAGGTGGTATCGACTCTCAAATTGATATTTTATCGATATACCACTCGGACAGCACTAAACGCGAGAGCGGCGAACTTTAAATATAGGGTTTAATATTTATAAAAGTTAGCATGTAATTTTATTTTTAATTTATTAATTTGGGCTTAGCTGTATACGGTAAGCTGCAACTATTATATCTAATGGTGGTTTGTGAACAGCGCTGTGGGCTGCAATATTGTCTATAATTTTTGTATATTTCTTGTTTCTATGTTTTATACTGTACCTGTCTGTTGTTGCTTTTGAATAAAAATGAAAATGGTGGAATTTATGATTTTAATAAAACTTTCGTGTCAATACAGTATGTTAGTTGAATTTCTTTTGGAGTTTCGAGAAAAATATGGCGTTGGCATAAAGTTTTTATGACGAGAAGTTGGAGTGGCTGTAAATTATACTTAACAGACTAATTCAAGGACTTAGTGAGTCATTACTGTCAGCCATTTTTACTGAGACGGTTGTGTATGAATTGTAAAGTTTTATGTATTTTTGCTTTTATGAGATGAAGATTACCAATGCAATCAATGTCTGTGGATGCTGTACGAACGTAACTGTATAGTAACTTGTGTTGATTGGAAATTTTCATTTCATCTCATATTATGTATGACTGTCGTCAATAAATGAGCGACTGTTTGTCTTCAACAATCTGTAACTCGTTGTATTTTCAGGAGAAATACTTGATTTTAATTTACGTTAAGATATGTGTAAGGGGTAGGACATAGGAAAATTTAAATCAACGGACGGACCGCTTTAAGGCTCCTGCAAACAGGCCCGACACACGACGCGACACAAAGGCACCGCGTGTCGCGCGACGAGCGGTGCTTTTGTGTCGCGTCGCCTTTAGACATAGAAATAAACAATTTTGGACAAGGTATTATTTTGTACTGCTGCTTTTTTGGCTACATTTTACTAAAAAACATCATTCACGCCTTTTAAAACTAGCAATAACATCAGCTCAATAATGACCCTGCAGCTACTAAAAAGCTGAATTCCCAGCCGTTTTTCGTCACGTTAGTCGTCGGCGTCGTCGGCGTGACAAATCCGCGGGCATTCGTCTAGTTGGCGGAGAGTGATGGCGGCAGCAGCCAGCGTGACACGTGCATTTATCACGCCACGCTACGTGTTAGCGAGGTATTGTCCCAGGTCTGGGACATTCAGAATATAGTGGGCAAATTTTGGACCGAAGCTGCCAACTAAATTTTGGGATTTGATATTATATAGGTAGGTATACAAGGTGTAACATAATTAACGCACAACCTCTTAAGGGGTCATTGTACTCATCATCATGAACAGCTTTTACTATGAGACCAAACCTGAATCGTAACAAAAAATATCAGCTGCTCCCTACATTTATGTTCGCATAACTCGTCAAAATGTAGGGAACAGCAGATTTTTTTTTCCGCGATTTCAGGGGACCAACCACCACCTCTTAAAGCAGTATTATTTTAATGTTACTTCAGTGTGAGAAAGAGATGGAGCTATACAGGACGTCTAGCTCCATCTCTTTCCCACACTGAAGTAAGATTACAATATTACTGCTTTAAGAGGTGGTGGTCTAGCTCCAGGTTTGGTCCCATAGTAAAAATAGTTCATAATGATGAGTACAATGATCCCTTAAGAGGTTGTGCGTTATTTATGTTACATCTTGTATACGTAATAAGTATGGCTTTTACCAAAGATTCCTACGTGTAGTTTGATTTTAACAATTATTTATTTATTAATAATACAGGGCGAGAAGATAATTTAATTTTCATCAGTATTGACCCCGATACTCCTTTGAGCAACTATGTCCTAGACAACCAAAATAGGCTAAGACTTGTGGACGTATTAGCATCGAGAAAGGAGGGCTGGTAACACGTTTTCACGTTGGATGCTGCGCTGTTGTGTCGTTTCTTGCTTGCTAAAACATGAAATTCTAGCAAAAATGTTGTGGTTGAATCTCTGTAATTTTATGTAATAAAAGTGAAGGATTCACATATCACCAAACAGCATAATTATGATACGTCTGCGTCAAACCTTTTTAATTCAAACACCATGGTTTAAAATGCAATATAAACTCCTTTTACATTTTCAACCCCCAGCATTTATTGTACAACCGCAACAGGGATTCAGTTTGGCGTCATCAAAGGGTGCAGCCACACAAACGGGCTAACCAAAAAACAAGCTTCAAACGTTTTAATACGGCACGCGTTTATTGCGGCTTGATAGTAGGAAGGATAGGTGATTCGGGAAATGTGGGAAAATCCTGACAAAAAAAAAGAATACAAACGCTGAGTTAATCAAAGTATTTTGCTACGATGCCTTGGAAATACTGCTTAGTTATAGTACAAAAGGATTGATTAAGGTAATCCAAGTCAAATGTGAGATGTGTAAGTCTGCATGTGTGGGCTCAGGATACAAGAGTTTTTCAATCACGAAAAAGACCATTTAGACAACAATTAGTTTCATAGTATCTTTACTGTTTGTATTAATAAACATTTCCCGTAACTGAACCTCTGCATCGAAATTTCAGCTAGTATTTATGTTTGTTTTAATTAAAAGTGGTGGTGTATGTGCCATTTTCTGCCAGTCAACCTCAATTATCCTAAAATAATGTTTCACAATAGCACCCACCCTACCTGATGAGAGAACGTATCGCAAGGTTCATTTTGTCGGGTTCTTGCGCCCGGGGGCGACACCGTCGTTTCCGGGGGAAGCCGACAGAGGGCGCTGGCAAACACGAGCTCCATTTCCGGCGCGGAAGAGCGCCGCCGACGTCGCTTCCGGCGGCCGACTGATTGGGCCTTTATTAAAAACTGACACCTGAGGCTATCCGCCGGTTTTTGTTTTTCGAATTTTTCGTTTTTACTAAGGGTTGGTTATGACAAGTGCTTTTTTAATGTTCCTCGGTTGTAGTTTGTCGCGTTTGGATTAAATTGCTGATTAAACTGAGGGGAGGCTGAGATTGGATTCTGTTTGTTTGTTTTGCAGTTTTTTTTACGAACGATTTTGCCTAGCAATTTTAATAAAGATCTCGGAAAATTGATTTATTATCATGGTTAAGTGTATATGCTATGATATAGATGCCTACTTTTTGATTTTTTTTTATTGAACATTTTAATACAATCAGTTTAATCTGAGATAATTTCCAACATAAATAAATAGTGTATTTTCTAATCATTAGACTCATGGTACCCTACATTTTGGTCTCAAAGGCATCACCAGCAAACTATGGTTGGATACATGCCTACCCTTTAAAACATTGACACAATAACTTCCTTACAAATAAAGTATTATCAGTCAAAACTTTACATATCTCCTATATAAAAGATAAAGAATCAGTGTGCGGTGGAGTTGTTCTTCTGTGAAACGTATCACTTCGGTACAAATCCGACGCCTTGTTACATGCACACCGCATAAGCTAACTGTAATAGTGTTGTCTAGTTGTCGATATCGATAAAAATATTTTATTTTTATTGCTATCTAATGCTGTAGGAACATCAACAAAAAAAAAAAATATTTTGTTATCTATTGTTCGCATAAAATATCATTGAATTGATTGTACTGTATCAATTTGGCAGTGTATTTTTATTAATAAGAGCTTTGTATAACCGTTTATGACTCGTAGCTTCTGTAAGTTTGTTGTATGTAATCAACATTATTTCCCATGGGCTTGGAAATATCCTGCAGTACCTACGTCAGTGATTAGTGTAGAAGCATCTCACTATTTCCCTCCTCTGCATTTGAATCGGTTTCAAGCCTCAATCGTATAATCGAATCAAAACTGTAGCCTAGCTTGCACCAACACTTTATGCAAGCGACCAAAGGCCACCAAAGGATACCAAAGGATATAACACGTGCAGTATTAGATCTTCACGTCATGCTAGCATTTTGATTGGTTTCTGGCAATCAAAAGCTCTAACAGAACCTGGTATAATCAAATACATTTCAAACTTTATTTGCATAATAAACATAAAGTGTCATAAGAATGCAATTAACTAACCAACCAATTAATTAACCAACTGTGTCATTGATTGTTTTTTTAATATTTTTTATCAAAAATTGCTGAAGATGCAAATATAGACTAAATTAACTTAAAACTGTAATGAAAAGCCCTGAAAAAAACCAGCCGTGCACAAAAAACAATCAAATAAAAGAGAATAACAAGCATCCTTTTTACGCATTTCTTTATCTACAGAACCCTAAAACCCGTGAACCCAACTTTGCTCCCGCTTTATCCGTCGCCACACAACTCCGAGAGCGATAAATCGAAAACACACGAAATCTGAACAATAAATTGCAGACAATATTTTCAGCAACATCGTTCCCGTAAATATCGTTGAAACTATAACTGAGTTCTTCCTGAGTTAGGGGTGGCACGTAGTTGGAAGTTTTTTGGACGAAAAAAAAGAGTTTGTCGCAAATTATGGTGTTTAGTTTTTTTTTGTTGTTATAGAGTAGGTAGTAGAATACACTGGGTAACGATTACGTGCTTAATTTTCTAAAAATAACAATACCTAATTTATATATGATGTTTTTTATGTAAAACTAGTCTTAGCTTTTCTGTTTAAATTTCAAAAAAAAAAAAAAAATCGAAGTGACTAATTCTTGGAAATGCCTTAATCTCGTTAAATTAATTTGAAAGCAGTAACTCAAAGTCAAATTTAATTGCTGTAGGTATGCAATGAGGCTGGCACAGGAGTGTAGGTATTGGCACAAGCAGAGAGAGGCCTATGCCCAGCAGTGGGCGAAGTTGGAGTGTAGTAAGATGATAATGTCTACCATAATAATAATAGTATATAAACCACATACATACATGTATACATAATACCATAATAGTGTCTCACTTCCAATATCTATGTTCTTCACACGCTAAGAATCTTCGTTCTTCTAACAATCTTCTCCTACTCTGTCCTTCTCATACTTCTGACTTTGTTCATTCTTCCTTTCATATTCAGTCCATTCTTCTTTGGAATGCGCTACCTCTTGACATCAGGACGGCCACCAGTCGGTATGCATTTAAGCGGAGATTGTGGAATTATTTTCAAAATAAATAGCGTAGAGTCATCTCAAAACCTCTCTCTCTTGAATTTGTATATAATGTATATATATAATATAGGTATATATTGTAGTAAATATGTATGTATGTGTATTATAAGTTTATAACTTATTTATGTACAAATTGTCCCATTCCTAACAGAGCACCTGCCATCTAATCTCTTCACCACCCTTGGTTGACTGGTAGAGAATGCCTAAGGCATTAAGTCCGCCTTTGTACTTTTTTAAGTGTGAAAAGATTAAATAAATAAATAAATAAATAAATAATGTCCGGGACAAGATACAAGACTATTTTATAAAAATAAATAGATATCCTTCTCTCACATAATGACAAAATGATAACACTAAAACAAACAAAAAACCTCCACCTAAACTTTGAGCAGCCCTAAACGACTATGGAGTCGTAAAAACGTATTTTATTTGGAATGGTCAATGCAGTGGGTCCCCAGTGGCCAGTTACATGTCGTTCGAATGTGCCGCCCTCTATACGATCACTCTTTTTACGTGTCTCAACTAGTCACGTCGGACACGTGGAGGAGTACTTTAGGGTAGAAATGTCAGCATTTTTAGGATACCTAGAAGCTTAAAGTTTGCACCTTTAGGTAGTTATGATATTGTTTGTTTGAGGGTCTG
Source organism: Fissipunctia ypsillon (assembly GCA_947568875.1). Taxonomy (NCBI): domain Eukaryota; kingdom Metazoa; phylum Arthropoda; class Insecta; order Lepidoptera; family Noctuidae; genus Fissipunctia; species Fissipunctia ypsillon. The sequence goes on from OX387649.1 coordinate 23,925,338, forward strand.
TTTAATTCAAAGGATGCTTACAGTTTGCTTTGGTTGCTAGTTATGTTCACTCAATTTATACTTTTTATCGAGAGAAGTAAAAACTTTTTCTTCCAGATCTTCAACATGGGAATCTACTAAAAAAACTTGAATATCCTCATCTCAAGAAATAATAGTTTTCCAATGTGAAACTTTCGTATGAATCCAAAATAATCATTGCGTTAACAGCCAATAAAATATTGTACCATTTCAATTGAAGATCTTTCTTGCATGTCATTTTAAGTGTCGATAAATACTCGATACGACTTTTGATCTCACCAGCTGAGGTTGAACAGAATTGAAACCCGACAAATAAGGTCACAGACACACTGTGACATCGACGTCTTCAGTTTTATGAGCTCCGTAAATGACTGTCTCCGAAACTGGCTAAGTTTAATCGATTTTGGAACTCTTGTGTTATTTCTGTAGTTTCAGTCCCTCTTTTAAGGTCCGCAGCTTTATTGCTTTTATTTTTATCGTTTACTTGGGAATAAAACGAAATTCTTGTAAGAGCTTGTATGTAATCGTTTAATGATTGTTTGGAAATATGTTTTGTTTTCAAACAACGTGTTTTTCTGCAGTGTTTTTCTCTTTTACAAATACTTCTTTGATATATAGTTCTAAATGTTTTGGTGTAAAGTTTACACTTGCAGTAGCTTCAGTCTTCTAAATAAATGAAATGTTGAAATTGTGAAGTGTCAAAAATAACAATTCATTTTGCGTGTATTTGCGAATCATATCACGTTTGCATTGGCACATATTGCATATTCATTAATCATTGAAACTTTCATCTAGATTCATCTTTCAGGTATCTAAAATAGGGTTCAAAATTGTGATGACGAGTAACAACATTTAGAAATTCTTCAGTACCGAGCCGTTAAATTGAAGTGCAAACAACACGTTTAGGTGTATTAATAAATTATCGGTCGGCAAGTTTATTTGCTCACACATTTTAGTGTACTTATGTTAATCAAAAAAGAAACTCGGCGTTAAGTTGTTGGCAAACATTGTGAGTGTGTATTTGCTTAGAATTATGTACGCAGTATGTATTGATTAGGTTATTTATGGAGATATTTTTCTTGCCTTTGATTTTTATTTTGTGTAGGTACTTAGGTACCTATATCATACCAGCTCTAATATGAGGACCTTGGAATAAGGTCATCTATGTAGAATATAGTCTCTCCATCTCAAAATATTCAAAATATAATCATCTGTCTACGTTGTGATTAGCTTCCAGTCTAACCGGATGCAGCTGAACGCAAGAATTTTACATGAAGCCACTGCCTAACTATGACCGCTATTTACGGCCTATCTATGATGACTGGGTAACACGATACCTCTTGGTGATACCGGGTCTAAAGTCTTCGTATTTTGTGCATCTGATTTGGTCCTCCTTATACTGGCTCTTACCTATCATATTTGGATCATGGTGTGGTGTACAAAAAATCTGGACAGAAAAGTGATATTGACTTCATGGAATACGCATGTTCCAGTGATCTGAAGAGTTAAAAATATTTATAATCTCCGTGCATAACGATGTAAATTGCCATAAGCATAATTTCTTAGATGCTATTATTGCAGTTAATGTGTATAAGTATACTTATTAACAGGTTTCTAGGCCATTATAAATTATGAATCTTATAATGACTCAACTCGATCAGATAACTCTTTTAAAGGATGCACAGCGACAAGCAGCTGACAGCCAGTTTTTGCTTTATTTCCCTCATCAATATGGATATTAATTAACTGTAGCATATCTGGTATATTGAATTCCAACTGGATATATGTAACTTTGTAGAATATAAAGGACTTAGATGCGTCACAAAATTTATTTTGTTTGATGTAGTCCTAAAAATACAGAAGGCAGTTCACAAAACTTCACGAGAATTTCTATATTTACCACCAAACTTCGGACAAAAGCAACAAAAATGGTAGCGTAAACATGAAAAATTTAAACCCTTCCATAGAATTACAAAAGTGATATAGAACTGCGGCATAAATAAATAAATATTTATTTCTCTTTGCCGACGTCAATCTTTAGCGTGGACACGTTAAAATCGCGTTTGCCTACGCTTCACACACATTCTCAGAAGGACTATCTGTCAATACGACGTTCTAAAAATCGAATGTCAAATTGCTTGGACAAACCGTTCGGGTCCAGTCGGTTCGTATCGTACGTCACGAAGCAAAAGGAGCAAAGGGATTGGTCGATTTAGTATTAGCTCGCTAATGCGTATAGGACGACAAAGATACCGACGGCACACAAACCTCGTATTTCGGTTCCGTGACATTTTTACTTAAATCAATATATTTTTACTATTTGTACATATTGGTATTTCTTATAAGAGACAGTTCGATAATTTATTGAGTAAATACGCGGTGATTTTCAAATGGAGTCTTGGAAAAATGTTTTTAGTCAGTATTATTTATTATCTAGACAGATTGTTGGTACAAATAAAGATTAAAACAAACTGATATTCATGGTAATCCAGGAGTAGTGAAATAGTGTACTAACTTGTTATCTTCGCTTTTATGTTAGTTTTGTCGAGCTCACAAACAGAACAATTTGTTTTTAGACACGCTAAGTTTCAGTGTTATCTAGATAAGACTAACACTTAAGGACATTGTAATAAAATGGTCTTATTATTTAAAAGGTTTGAATAGAATGTGAAAATGCAAAGAAAATAAGAAATTTTGCAGGGGTTAGAAACCTTTCACCTCATATAAACACATTGTGTTTATGAATTCACCAACGTGGACGCCAGCTGGTAATTACTCATTACAGAGAAAAGTTCGGAAAATTCATTTATAAACTAACGAAATAAAAAAAAAATTAAGATATTTTATTAGTTCAACATTTTTTTTTCATTCATAATTATTTTGTTTATCAAGGCTATCGTCATTATAAATCTGTAGTAATATGTTTAGCAAATGCAAACTGTAATAATCCCGTACTCATACATACAGATGTTGAATTTTATCAACCCCAATCTCCCTTTGAAAAATAGCAGAAAGCGGTCACAAAATAAATCGGGATACTTGTCTGAAATAACACGATGTGAACCGGACCGGGTATCGGCCGGGTAAATTGGATCGGCATCGTCGACTCGATCGCGGGGATTATCCGGCCATCGTTACTGAGCAACGTTAACGCTGGCCGCTTCTGATTGTCTCTTTACTCTGTGTGCACTGTGGGGTACACTGATGTTGAAGGAGGACAAAATAGTTTTGTATTCAGTTTTCTGAGAGTAATTATTTATTTGTAATTTTGTTTTCCGACGTGAGCAGAGCAAAAGCCACGTGCAAAAGCTGCATGCAGTTGAGACCAAAACTTTACTACAATAAGTGTCAGCCATTGTGTCCTTAGTATCCAGGAATATTTTGCGACTTCCTATAAGTAAAGAAAAAAAAAAGACCTAATCTAAAAGTTGGATTTATAGTTTTGTAACAATTTCGATTTAGAATTTTCACTTGTTTTAGAAGCAAACATTTTTTTGTTTGTTTTTAAGTAATTACCTATAAAATTGTTATAAGAACAGCACATTTTCCCTACTAAGTCTACCCACGGTGCAGATCCCGCCCACAAGTTCAGCCGGCTATCGCAGATCTCCGCTCGTTTGTAACGACGTCTCGCGTCCGACGTAACGACTCGATTCCGCTTTTTATTTCTTTGCCCACCTGGTTTTTGCTGAGTGCCCACTGTGCATTTCAGTGATGGGGATTTTTGGCTAGTTTATTGAGGTTTTCTGTTAAATTGCTATGTTATTTGACTTCACAAAAAATATCAGACGTTTCAATATGTTTTACATTCTTCTCTGCGATCTTGAATGAATGTCAGTATCACAGAATTGAGCCCTATTTTTTTTAATAGAAGTCATAATTTTATAAAACCACTTTTAAGAGTCAACAATGACGAAACGAGCATCACAGCTATAAAATAAATCCTATAAACATTTAAGTCACACGACGCGCTAATAAATTAGAATATTAACTCTATATTTGGGACACGCTAACCAACATAAATCACGATATAAATTAAGTACATTTTAGCAAGACTTTAAATCAACAAAATAAACTAATCAATCACGTACACGTACATTACACATAGCATCCAGTTACAACAGTCACCTAGAAACGTGCTAACAGACGGACAAACAGACCATCAAACATGATAAGTGACGTCTGTCCGACTTGAGATGCTAATTATGAATGTAACGGCATTTTAGCAGTTTGATTAACGAGGTTGGAGGCACGGTTTGAGTAGTTTGATGGTGAATTATTGGAAATAGATGCAGTCAAATTGATTGAAGAGTAATATGAATATGATTTCAATAACAGATATAGGCATATCGCTTGATATGACCAATGCCAATAACAGTATTGTCATTCGTCATATCAGGCTGACAGCAGCCTACTGAGATTCGAGAGAGAAACTAAACATCAAAAATATTTAATAAAAACAAAAATACTTACTTTATAATGTACTAGCTGTGCCCCGCGACTTCGTTCGCGTGGAAGTCGTAAGATACACAGTATAGTAAAATAACAGCCACATTTTAAAAACACACATTTTAATTCAATCATGATTTGAAAGACACGTGGCGCCATATATTACCATATGAAAGTTATTGTTGTTTTCCTTGGGAACAGTACTTTTTTCGGGATAAAAGGTACTCTATGTCAGCTTCTGTACACCTGACAACGTATATATGCAAAATTTCAGGATGATCGGTTCAGTGGTTTAGGCGTGAAAAGGTAACAAACAAACTTACTTTCGCATTTTATAATATTAGTTAGGAATGCATTATGTAGTAGGATTTTTCACGTCTTCAGAGGCCATCACATACTTTTAGGAATGGAATGGATTTCGTATATGGGCAACCAACCTTTTTTTTTTTTTTTAGATGGGAAGTCATCAAATGACTTCTCCCGCTCTGGGCGGAGCGGGAGGGCGTGTCAGACTTTTACTGACTAAAACCCACCCGTGTTCCTTCTGTTGCCTGTGCCAGGGCCACGGTAACTCTTTCGAACATCCCGCAACCCCGGCTGGCATCGGTCCTAGCAGACCCCTTCAATGCTGCTGACATCTCTTTGAGGCGCACGTGGAACACAACGCGCCGTCGACTCGGGCCTGGTCCTTACCGGACGGCGAGCTACCCATTGCTCGCCGTCCGCAAGCCCGCGCCTACGGTGGCCGGGAATCGGCTGCCAATTCCCGACGCCCAGGGCGTCTCCTGCGGCGACTAGGGGCGTGAGGGCGCAAAGTTTGCCTCTCCCTCACGCGTCCCGCCTCCTCCTTCGCGAGCATTACTGCTTCGCAGAAGGAGGTAATGGCTTCCCATGTACTCTCGCTCCGTACCATGGCCTGGACCAGGGCCGGACGCGAGAGATCGCCGCCGCCGATCGCTTCCGTGAGGACACGGGCGGTGCTCCGCCCAAGCCGGGCAGACCTCCACCGTATGCTCCACCGTGTCCTCCGGGCGATCCACACAGTGGTGACACCCGGGCGATGGGCAACCAACCTGATAATCATTTTTAACAACTGCCAAATCATTTCTATTTTTAGTGTATTTTTACTATATTTTTATAACCACGAGAGAGAGAGAGATAATTAAATCAGTCACTTAGGTACCTAACCTTACAATACTATGTAAAAACTTAGCAGTTGACAAATCTTGGACGTCACCATTACTCATACATAATCAGCCTATAATATTCCCACTGCTGGGACACAGACCTCCTCCCTTCGAGAGGAAGTGGGATGTAATCTACCACGCGGAGCCAGTACAGGTTGATTGATGGCACGTCTTCGAATTTTTGGCTCTAGAACATGCCGGTTTCCTCATGATGTTTTCCTTCACCATTTTGAGAGAAGTGGTGATGGAATTATTTAGTCAAAAAAAAAGCGCCTGCCTGGGTTCGAACCCACAACCAACAACTCGTAAGTCGGGGTCGTTACCACTGGGCCAGCACTGCTCTCTACTCAGCCTTTACTCAATTACAATTAATTTGCTTCTATTACTTTGTCACAGCCAATGCTTCACACATTATCAACTCCGACCACACAAGTGAAATCCGAATTTCAAAAGCTCTCAACTACTCTTGTAAATAACATACGGATGCTAATAACGACCAAATTGATACTATCGTTGGTATGGAATATCAAACAGAGAAGGCACGAGTGGAAATAGCTGAGTAATAATGATAATTGATTTGGACAATTTTCGAAACGTATGTTTTATTTGAGCTAACAGACGTAAGAATGTAGCGTTTGTTGACATACTTAGTGATTCAAGGATGTTTGGGATGGTGAAGGGAAATTATATCAGGAGTGGTGGATGATGGGAATGATTTTGATGAGTTTGAAGAAACGAAAGCTTGTAAAGCCAAACATGACGATGAATTGAAGCATGTTGCTGCAGATACTGTTATATAGAAAGAAATCATTTTATTTGCAATATGGTATAATTATTATGGCCTTATTAATAGTATTATGATCGTGCATGTTTTGCCATGGACTGGCATACAAATGTTAAAACATTTAATTTATTCGTTGCTGATGTTGTTAACTTCGAAGAAGTAGTAACACTAGCCTTTGCAAAATAAGCGTGTAATATCCTAAGTAACAAGTAAAACGTTATAAAGAGTTTCAGGAGACAATCTATTTGAATTACTCGTTCCACCCCGCCTCTGTTCTTAGTAAGATTTACGCGGCTTTTAAGTTGACGTTAGTTGATATTATCAGTCCAAGGGCGTACTCTTGTTGACCCTGGCTGAACTTAGCCAATAATTATGCTTTATACAGCCTAGATAAACACCGTTGTAGGATTTATGTTAAGTCGGTGAAGTTTTGAGTTGGTCTAAAGAAAGAGTTGTTTGTAATATTCGTGAATACTCATAATGCACGCAGTGCTTAAGTATGTTTTAAAGTAGCAATACAGTAACACTTTAGATACCAAAACTAGAAGACACTGAAGACAGAATAAGTACTACTTTGTATTCATATTTTTAACCGACTTCAAAAAAGGAGGAGGTTATTATGTTCGTCTATATTTTTTTTTATGTACTGGATGTGTGGTGGATCAATTTTGAAAATTCTTTTTCATTTGGTAGAGGAAGCATGCTCGGTGGTCCCGTACAAATTGTATTAACTTTGCTTGGGTAGTTTTTGAGTTAGCTTCGATAATACGTAGTTAATCCGCTTTGTGTATCTTAATGATAACACCGACTTCCGAAATTAAAGTTATTTTTCACTTTGTAGTGTTTTTTTCGGAAGTCAGTTGTTTTTTACTAGATCTAGTTCGTGATAAAATACAGAAAAAAATACGACCCCGATGTCAAAACAAATTCACCCTATAAAAAACAACCAAAAATCCGGCCGCACCAGACGTACTAAATCTAAATACTGCCATCAATCAACCCTTACCGTTTCACTTATCCGAGCTGTCCACATGTAAGAGAAATTCGTTCACCGTTTACAAAACCCGAAAGAAATCAAGCGATCGATCAATTAAAGTAAAACAACTTATCATTCCAACCGAAAAAGAACCACGAATCCATTATACAAGGGCATTAACAAACAAATGTTCACACTTAACCTTTCTTTCTGGCTTGCGATATACATCTCTCGACGAAGCCTCATTATTACTGACCAGCAAACTTACTGAAACAGTCCCTTCAATTCTTGTACCCTCGACATAAAGTTCAAAACCACCTGACTCGTAGATAAATGGAACGTAGCCGAGGCTCTTAACACAAGGGGGGTATCTCAGGTGTCGTGGAAAACTTAATTTATGTTAAACTCGTCTGCGCCGCGATTATTTAACTGGCGGCGATGGAACGATAAGGAAGATTAATTGGGCTGGGCGTCGGATAAAAAATGCGAGGACAAGCAACCCGTGTGGTTCCGTCCGCCGAAATAACGATACGAACAAAGGCGGTTCTGGGAGGTTTATTTATGGAAACGAGTTGGACAAGACGAAGACTCTCATTTAAGCTGTATAAATTGGGTAATGGCGACTACTTATTAGGGAGAAGTATTTTCAATAAAGTCTCTTTTATGGTATTATCTTAATTACATACAAGTCATGTCAGTCATGCCCATATTTTTATACATTTCTCATAATTTAGGTAATGCTATTTAGAACGTATTTAATGTGTATGATAAATATTAAATTGTGTCATCAAAACAAACATACAGGGACCTTTATCTATGACCTACAACAACAACCAGTTCATTGATTTAGAATTACATCAACACTTGATAAGTTAATTATAAGTATTCATAACAAAACTTGCCGATAAAAATACATAATTATTTTCATCAATCCATCATTTAGTATCGAACTTACTTTCAATAAGAATGTGCATATAATTCAAATATTAGTGGTTCAGATATGTGCAATATCTATCAATTTTAACATAACTAAATTAATGTTTCTAAGAATAAATCCTCATATTCTCAAAAATCATGTAATAGCTTCGAAGTTAATAGCTGATTCAATAAAATTAACAATGGATAGTGGAAGAACAAGCAGCAGTTCTGAAAACTTGGTTCACAGTGACTTTGAAGATGATTATGTGGTCAAATCTATTGGCGCATTTGGTGTATGGCAAGCTACAGTTTGCGCTATAGCGGCTTTAGTACGATCAGCAGCAATATGGAACATGCTATCAATAATCTTCCTGACACCCACAACAGAGTTCGCATGCATTGAATTTCAAGATAATGTTACAATAAAAGTAGAAAATTCAACATGTTACAAAAATTGTGTAGAGTATAAGTATTATGAAGATGTGTTTGAAAAGAGTTTGATCTCAGAATTTGGACTGATTTGTGAAAATGCATGGAAAGCTAGTTTTAGTCAGTCAATGCTCATGTTTGGATTTCTGATTGGAGTGTCACTGTTTGGTTGGATTTCTGATCGGTAATGTATATTTTTTTTAATTGTTTGGAATCATTGTACCTACTTTTAACATGTTTTGACTCTGAAATCATTGTTTTCAGATTTGGTCGACGCATTGGGTTAATAATATCATCTTTACTAAACATCTCATTCATGTTAGCTGTACCGTTTTCTCCAACCTACTGGATATTCAACGGTTTAAGATTCTTTATAGGAATGGCCTCAGGTGGAACCATGATAATCAGCCTAGTATTTATCATAGAAATTGTTGGACCACAGCATAGGGAAGCTGCAGGCAGTCTAGCAATAATTCCTGATGGATTAGCACAAGCACTGTTATCAGTATTTGCCTATTTCTCTGTGGATTGGAGAATGTATCTTTTAGAATATGCTGTAGCATCAGTTTTTATTTACGTATTTATTATATGTTTGCCTGAATCCCCAAGATGGTTGATGGCTAAAGGAAATGGAGAAAAAGCACTTGAAGTTATGACTAAAGCTGCAAAAAGGTGAGAAATATAACATCAACTTGTTAGCATGAGAATATGATAAAGCTAAACGGTTATTGACGATTGGAAGCGTTCAAAGTTTTAGTTAGTTTAATATAGTTTTTTTCTATTTTAGGAACAAACTAAACACAGCAGCCATCAGAGAGAATATTGCTATGGCGTTGGATGAAATGATGGTCAATGACAAAGATATACGCAAGTCGACGTACTTAGATCTATTCAGATCAAAACAAATAGCGTTCAAGACGATATCTTCAATTATTATTTGGATTTCGGCTGGAGCGTGTTATTTTGGCATAAATCAATACATTACTTTTATTGGATCTAATGTTTTCATCACCGTGATATTATTAGGATCTATCCAGGTTAGCCCAACAGCTCAAAAGGTTAACGTAAGTCTGTTCAGCAAGAAGTACCATCTAATTTACTTTATTTGTATATTTGCAGATCCCAACATGTCCTCTAGCAATGATGCTGAACAAAACCTTTGGAAGAAAAGTATCAACAGTTGGAACTCTTACTATCATCGGCATCACAATGACAATCCTGATGTTTGTACCACCAGGCCACCATGGGTGCACCATCATAGGCATCATAGGCTTTGCAGCCACTTGTACCACATTCGGTGTCTTGTGTGTCTATGTTTCCGAATTGTTTCCTACTCCATTGAGGACTATGGCTTACGGTTTGAGCTCTGCTGGTGCCAAAATAGGAGCAATGGTTGCACCGTTTCTAGCAACTATGAACCCACATTGGATACCTTCGTTGATATTTGCAATTTTACCGTTTATTGCTTCGATTTTTTGTGTTTTTTTGCCAGAGACTAAAGGAAGGAAATTGCAGGATACTATGTAGTGAAAGTAGAAGATGGTGTATTGGCTTTACCATCATTATTTAATCACATTATAATGTTGGCGTGTTGGCTTTATTAATGTCAAAGAAACTTCTTGTAGCAATACTATTAAGGTTGTCCCATTCATTTCCAAATATCACAAAGATTTATTAGATAAACATAATTATTTTATCCTTAAAACGTGACGGAACTTTGTGATTTAGAAGTAAATTGAACTTTACTATCACGAAAAGTTATCACGATTTGTATAATAAATACATTCAATATCTTCACGAAATAGAAAAGAGTACAGAATGATCAGTCGATACACTACAGAATAATTATAATGTAACTGATAAAGATGCAAATTGCATCAAAAACAATGAGAGTGCAACCTGAGAGAATGTTTTGAATGTAATATCATCATTGCTTTATTCACAAAACAGGACATCGACTTCCAGGCTTAAGTTCATCTTCACCAACCTAGACTTTTGCATAATATGCAGCTTAAAGAAGGTTTTCAGATTAATGAAATATTTTCCTAGTCTGACCTTTGGATAGCGGTGTATTACTAATCAGGCAAAATATTTCGCTTTTTACATATTCTAACCACTTTGTAATATTCTTACAAATAAATGCAACTTCTTTTCGTGACAATGAAATTATCATCACTATCAATGCTGTTGCTACTTGTAATACCACTGTAATCTTTATCAACAAAAGTTTCAAGTTATATGTTCACGAGTCTTCTGTTTCTATCTTTTCTTACTTTATGCCAGTAATGGACGTTGACACTCATATTTAAGATAAACTTGTCCGTAGCAAGGTTGGCTCGTAATTTGTACGTAGGTGATAATAAGAGTGATAACATTGGATGCACTGAGCTGAATTGTAGACGTAAATAAATTGTAATTTACTTGATCGTTTATACACAATTTACGACGCCGAACTTACATAAAGGAGCTGATAATATTTATTACTTATTTCATGTTATGTGAGCATGTCAGTACTTCTAGAAGTTGTGTACAGTCAACATCAAAAACAGATAATAATTTTACAAAATTCATAGTGATTTAATTTTTTTGTTATTTTACTCAATTGTACCTAATGATTGATGATTGAATTGAATGAAGAGATGATTGATTTGATAAAGATTAAGATTAAGAGAAGTTTTTGATTTATAATTAAAATTTCGCTCTCAGTCTCTTCATGTAAAATACTGGTATTTAGCTTCACCCGGTTAGACTGGAAGCCGACCCCAACATAAGTAAGAAAAGGTTCGGCAGATTGATTTTAATAGGAAAACTGTGTCTATTATTGTGTAGACGAGCCGAGTCCGGAACTTCACATTCCACACTTTCTAAAAGCATAACTGCATTACCCCCAACTTATTCTCATAAAAAAAACTCCATAGAACTACCACAGACTACCATTAATAATGGTGTAAATAATTCAAGAAATAGCCATAATAGCGACAATTAGCCGCGGGCTGGCTTCTCCCATAAACTGATGGTGTTGGTGGTTTATGGGCAATAGTCACGCGATGCGCCCGTAAGGATGCGCCTGGGCATACAGTAATTAATTGTGCCTGATACCATATCGGGCTGGCGTTGGCTATTTAATGTGGTGTTGCTAAAATTAGGGGGAGTGAGACTTGTGAGCGGTGTGACGTAAAATATTGTTTTTTTTTTAATTGTTTGTTGCAATAAACGTAGTTAAAAAACTGGACGAATTCTATCACTCCAAATAAGCCGAAATTTTAACGTAGCTGCAATTTTGACGGCAGTCATTTTTAAGCTGGCTAGTTTCTACTTTTTTCTCCACTATCCTTTAATTTTTATCTTCGACGCAGAGCTTACACAATTATACTTACATGTACTTGACGCAAATAAAATGCCGACAGGCTTTAAAACACGACAAAAACATCGCCATGTTGTTACCAAACATTTCAATAAGCGCACACTAGCGACAAAAACGCGACATATTTCACATGCAAAGAAGGATCGCCCAACATGCGAAAATAAACGGTACGGCCACGTCGCGTTATTGTAAATGCCGTAACTCGCATAAATTCTACTTTTGAAATGTCGAAATATTGATCGTGGGAATGCACACTTGAGACAAATTATGAACGAAAAAGTCGCGCAAGTCAATCGCAAACGCAATTAGCGTGTTGATGCTGGGGAGACGGCGCTTTACATTAAACTGTAGGAAATTATTATAATGTGAAAGACTGTGTGTTAAGTTTAATTTTGTTAATCAACACGCCACAACGTATGAACGGATTTGGAGGAGGCTTGGCACACAGGAAGACCATGACTGTGACCTAGATAGGATACTTTTTATCCCACACGAGTGAAGCAGAAGCTAGTATATTACATGTTATCAAAAGGGTCTCAATTAAAGATCGAGCAAGTTCAGAGGTGATAAAAGAACCAGCGAATATGTATGCGTTGATTAGGTACCATGATAATATGATAAAGTGCTAACTACGATTTGACTTTCGGAGGCTCGAAAAGTAACTTTCTGTCATCTTTTTCTCAAAATCTATGCAACTTTAAGAGGAAAGACGGTACAACAGGGGGCCTCACTTAGCAGCTACCAACGGAAAGGCTCTGCTGATTTTTATCTATTAATTTTCAACAATCGACTCGTTCTAAAATTCAAACCGTTTCCAAATGCGCTCGAGTGTTTGAATTTGATTCATTTCAGTCAGAACCATTTCTATGCCAGCCTGCATTATGTAATGTTCCCTTTTACAGGCAACCTTAACAGTACTTCTACTATGCCAATTAATAACTAGTTCTCATTTCTAGAATACAGTGCAAGTCTTATTTATTTAACCATTTATGTGCACGCAAATAAACAGACAAGAAGAAAGGAACAGAAAAATCTCTCAAGAAGAAGAATCAGAAGAATCTTCTTTGTCTTGGTGTCGATGGCGCGACAATATTCAGTTTTGTTGGATCTGAACTTCGGCATCGTTGGTGGCACACAGAGGTCGCTATGGCTGCATTTTTTAGTGTAAATAATACGACAAAACAGTGCGTCGAAATAGTCGCACGTTTGCACCCACAGCAACATATCTCATCGAACAGATGAATAACGAGCGAGCTGCCAATTACACTAAAAAATGTCCATAGGCGCCAATTAAAATGATTTACATATCAATAAATCGACGCCATGTTGGTCGTTGCGAGTTTTTCTACGATATCGCGTACCCGGCAGTGGGTCGCGGGATGAATTATTTGTACTGTGGACAATGGATTTTTACCTTATTGTGTTATGTTCTTGCTGATATTTTTTAAAGTGCAGGGAATTAAAATTTGTTTTTTTTTGTTGTTTATTAATGATTATTTATTAAAGTGCCTGATGGTGACCTCGCTTGCCTTTATTCCTATGGGTATTGGAAGAGATTTGCGAAAAGGTGCACGGTTTTCAGTAGATCCTTGTAAACTGTCACCTATTGTGCGTTTTTATAATTTGAAGACGCTTTTTTCCATCCACTATAGCGTATAACGTGCACTTATTTCCATACATTGACTGGACTGCCTCGTTGGTCTAGTGGTCGCAAGCGCTATGAGCATGAGGTCCTGGGTTCGATTCCCAGGTCGAGCAAAGTGTTATTGGGTTTTTCTATCTGGAATTTCTCAGTAGCAGCCCGGAGTCTGGATTTGTGCCCGGTAGATGGCAATAGGCTCGCTCCGTATTACATGGGACTTAAACATAACTGGCGAAATGTGGGTGTACTATAGGTACACCTCTGCCTAACCCCTTTGGGGAAACAAGGCGTGATGTTATGTTAGTTTATGTTTACTAATAATAGACAGACAAATTGATTTTATTGAATAAATAGCTTATATTTAAGGGGACTCCACTGTACCTTAACACCTTCGGCTTCACAATTTTGTAGCGTGTAGATGTCCTCGTAGAAATCACTTCTTCTGGGTAAGCTCGCTCCATCGTCGACTTTGTCTCTGTCATCTCTGACCTAGACTAGACTCAAGAGCAAACCTATCTTAAAAAAAAAAAAAAAACTCGCAAAATTTCACACTGCGCAAATGCGCCTTGTTTCCAAACACTTTACGTCGTCAACGCTAATATCGTCACGTTAGAAATAATAAAAGCGCACATTTGAATGATCAGCACTTCATTTTCTGTTTATGTACTTAGTTGTCAAACTACTTTGAGGGTAATTAATAAGAATGAAGCAACTTACCTACGACAGAGCCGTGAATAGACTCGGAAGAGGATATGCTTTAATATCCAACTATATCCACATAGCAACAATGTAGCAAACAAATAAAGAAACAAACATTTACCGACAATGTTGCATGTGACAAGTCAAATTTGACCTAATGAGCGTCGTTGTTGACAAAACATCGCATGTCAAAAAGTAATATAAATCAACCAACCGCGTGCGTTTATCATAAATCACAACCACCACTCAATAGATTTTAGACCTTCCTGTTGAAGTTATAAAGTAAAGATTGCGTTGCAGAATATTTATGATTTACAATCTTGAAAGTACAGTCGACGAATAAAATTGTATAATTAAAGGCAATGTAGATATATTATCATGATGAGACAGGGACAATGTAATGAACGAGATTATTGCTATTGCCATCGCCCTAATGATAATTGACGTATATGAAAAAGTTAAGCCTGAGTATATTATAAATGACATCTAGTAATGCTAGTTTAATTGTGTTTGATGGAGATTAAAGGGTAATCAAGTCTTGTCATCTGAGCTATAAATTCGTTTGTGACATGCATCTGCGTTACTAGAATTATTTCCACCAACATAATTATTATTTATGATACCTGTTTAATTTATACAGTAATTAACTAAGATTGCACCATTTTTACACTTTTCCTCTTTTTCCAGTGCAAGGAAACCTATAGTTAGTTCCACTACACAAAATAAATAAATGCATCTCAGTCAATACCTTTTTTCCTTAACTGTACAACATACTTACACATCCAACCAGTTTTATTGATACAACATTTAACACAAATCACTTGTTGATTGAACGTGCGTGCTTTACACTGCGTTGCAATTAATCGTGCGTCGCAACTTGTTTACACGACTTTGAGTGCACGCGAGTGTACGATACACTTTACGTTCGACGTTTGACGTTTTTATGTCGATAATGGGTGCGTTATAGTGGCCTGCAGTTTATTTTAATTAATACACCATAAATCTTTTTGAAATGGAATTGAAAAATAATATAGCGGAGGTGCTTGCTGCATTGGAAGCTGTAAGCGTTTCAAGTTATACGGTTTTGTAGCAATTTTAAAGCGAAATTAGATTTTATCTAGTTTGCAATAAAGCAGATTAGAGAGCTATCTTTTCAAGATTATCTAAACATTATATCATTCTCTGTGAGATTTTATAAAAAGCATAATATTTGTGAACAAAAATTAAAGTGAACATTTCTCTCTAATTATTTTTAAAGGTGCATAGTGAAAATATTAATACTTTTTCTCTACACCACTCCTTTTTACCGAAAGGTACCTATCTTAAATTAAAAAAAAAAAGGTTTTCAATCCAATCAAATACCTACCTAACAAATCACCCACATTATTTCTCAATACCGTCATAAATTAAAATTTACAGCCTTAATTTCAAAAAACACTTTATAAGTCGATTAATTATTCGTTGATTAAACACAGGCAGTCGTAAAAAGAATCGATATAATGACAATATCATTAACATACGCGATACGAATGACATTATTAGTATTCAACATGTGTATGATAATGTCCAAACTTTGCATTGCCTCCTACGGTTAGTGGGTTTTCCTGGAGATTAATGAGGGCGGAACTGAGAATTTTGAAATGTATTTTACAACTGTAATTATTGTCGTCTGGTCGTTCATCTATTGGTAATATAAAAAGTGAACCACTAGGTATTCTACTTCCTATTAAAAACCATCTAGGCTTCTTCATTGCATGCTGATGACACAGCTGAAGGTTATTTCAGTAAGTCGGGTGATTGGTGACAACAAAGGTAGTCCGGTCTCTTCTTTCTTAGTGAACAAACCTCTACTACTTCTAATTGCACAGATAGGCTGCAATTCAGTTTTTTTTTCTGTCTGTCTTGTGGGACATAAGAAGAAGGAAAGAAAGAAAAAAACAGTCAATAATACCTCACTAATATTTATTATTTCTTCGAACTAACAAATACACACTTATCCGCAACCACCGTTCACGTCCCAGTTCCAACCGCATAATGTTAACATAAATTACATTGGCGAAATCGATTGCTAATTAAAACCAAACATATTTTAACGACCGCGTCAATAAATTTATAACAATATTAATTTATTGGCAGTCAACTTTTTATGTCGGCTTTTGAATATTAATGGGACGTTATTTATTACCCGCTTAACGCTTGATATAACATGTTTTTTTTTAATATTTTAATATTAAATACAGGTTTTATTGAGTTTTCAGATTAGCCTCTGTTATTGTAGGGGGATTAGGGACGGTGGCTTATGAAACGTTTGATCGATCAATTTTATTGTTAAATGCGGTAGTCAAATTATTGGTTTTTTATTTGGGATAGCGTCAAGAACCTATTTGGTTTTTTTTAATAGATTTTGAGTATTAGTCATCTTTGACTTGGTTTTGTGGTCAATCACTAACCGCTCTAACTTTTTACTATTTATTTTATTTTTAATAGGTTATTGAGATAAATATTTACTCTGCTTAATTAAAATAGGTTATCTTCCCAGCTGGCGCTGACGTTTCTAAGCAAAATAATATGGTAAAACATTCCTTTTTTCACATAAATAGGTACAGTGACGTAATTTCGTCCGTCCCACCAAGCTTACTATACCTACTTATAATGGCCGTCCATACCACATTTGTAAGATACAATCTCTCTTCCTGCCTACAGATCAACATTGTATGTAAATACTTGTAGATCGTGTGATAACATTGATAGTACATCATGTTCTTAGTTACAAGTTAATGCTGTTATCAAGTGTTTAAGCTATTCGTTGATTGTCGTTGTAAATGATCATTGTTCTATGATCTGATATATCTTGGAGATGGTGTGATAGCAGCGTGGGCATGTTTATTTCGAAATTGTTTTGAAGGGTGGGTCATTTTGAATGGTCTGAAGTGTAAGCTTTTTTAACAAGGCTCAAAATTGTTTTGCAGAAGGTTGGGTCATTTTAAATGGATTCAATTGTAATTTGTCATGACGGTAAATTATTTATTTATTTATTTATTTATTTATTTATTTAAACTTTTCACACTTAAAAAAGTACAAAGGCGGACTTAATGCCTTAGGCATTCTCTACCAGTCAACCAAGGGTGGTGAAGAGATTAGATGGCAGGTGCTCTGTTAGAAATGGAACAATTTGTACATAAATAAGTCATAAACTTATAATACACATACATACATATTTACTATAATATATACCTATATTATATACATATATTATAAATAAATTCAAGAGAGAGAGGTTTTGAGATGACTCTACGCTATTTATTTTGAAAAATAACTCCGCAATCTCCGCTTAAATGCATACCGACTGGTGGCCATCCTGATGTCAAGAGGTAGCGCATTCCAAAGAAGAATGGACTGAAAATGAAAGGAAGAATGAACAAAGTCAGAAGTATGAGAAGGACAGAGTAGGAGAAGATTGTTAGAAGAACGAAGATTCTTAGCGTGTGAAGAACATAGATATTGGAAGTGAGACACTAGATAAGAAGGAGGAGTGGGAGAGTTAAGAAGGGAGAAAAGCGTGGTCAAAGCACGCAAATTTCTTCTCTGGCGAATGGGCATCCATTTGAGCTCAGACCTGTAGCTCGACACATGGTCATATTTTCTGAGGTTGAATATGAACCGGATACAATTGTTAAGCAGTCTGTCAAGCTTATCCAGCAACACCGCATTCAAGTCAAAGTAGCACACGTCACCATAGTCAATGATAGGGAAAATCAAAGTCTGCACAAGCATAGTTTTCGTCTTAGCGGGCAAAAAGTTTCTCAGACGATACAGAGATCGTAGAGTACCGTTGACCCTTTGACTAACATTAGAGACCTGGCGCTGCCAGCTAAGCGTCGAGTCAAGATGCAAACCGAGATCTTTCACAGTAGGGGTAATGGGTATGACGGTACCATTGAAAATGAGAGGAGGAAGAGAGCTAAGCGTCACCCTACCCATCATCAATTAAGACGAAGACTAATAATTTCTTTTAGGAACGTATTAAATTTTTGAACAACGTTTAGTTTACAGAAAAAAATACAGGAAGGTCAAAAGTTTTAATACAAATCTCACGGAAGGCCGGTAACTAATGTAGGTTGGTGGCAACATTAATGTCAACAACATTTCCATTTCGGATTAATTAAACACACACGTTCCACATTACCTTTCATTCCCACAGTAAAATAAAAAAGAAATCGAAAATTATGTAAATACATAAACTACCAACAAAATATATCAATCGATATCATTATTGCTACAACTGTTTTGATATTTAACAGTTAAATGAGTGTCAAGTCCATAATTAATGAATTATATGTTGCAAACACTTTCGACTAACGAACCGAACGTAAAATAATCTTTAAATTTATCGCCGTACATAATAGACAGTGATTTGATTAGGTATAATCGCATTATTCTTATAAAATTTGCATATTTTATGCATTTTTGAATTAAGGAATGAGGTGTGCTGTGAGAACGCTATAAAAAGTGAAGACTAGAAATAAAAATAAATATATAGGTAGGTGAATGGTGTTATGTATTAGTAAATTTCTAAATACAAATTAAGACTAGAAATAAAAATAAATATATAGGTAGGTGAATGGTGTTATGTATTAGTAAATTTCTAAATACAAATTAAGACTAGAAATAAAAATAAATATATAGGTAGGTGAATGGTGTTATGTATTAGTAAATTTCTAAATACAAATTAAGACTAGAAATAAAAATAAATATATAGGTAGGTGAATGGTGTTATGTATTAGTAAATTTCTAAATACAAATTAAGACTAGAAATAAAAATAAATATATAGGTAGGTGAATGGTGTTATGTATTAGTAAATTTCTAAATACAAATTAAGACTAGAAATAAAAATAAATATATAGGTAGGTGAATGGTGTTATGTATTAGTAAATTTCTAAATACAAATTAAGACTAGAAATAAAAATAAATATATAGGTAGGTGAATGGTGTTATGTATTAGTAAATTTCTAAATACAAATTAAGACTAGAAATAAAAATAAATATATAGGTAGGTGAATGGTGTTATGTATTAGTAAATTTCTAAATACAAATTAAGATTAGAAATAAAAATAAATATATAGGTAGGTACTATATTTCAGGTAAACTTATCTATGAGGCCAACAAACGTAAAGAGAATTCAGCACTCTTTTCAGTAATATAAAAAAAAAAAAACATAATCTTACTTACCAACATGTATGTATGTTGGTTGGTCCAGTGCTCACCTGCCACCTCCTAAAGGGGAAGCGCAGGTAGGCCACGAAATAGAAACTTTCTTATGTTTTTTTTTTTTTGCAATTTGCAAGTCAGTATTAAGTTGTATGTTGATTAAAGTATCATTCGCGACTGTTACAAATATGTAACTCCAGAATTATAATCATAAAAATCAGAAATACAACGCCATAAGTTTGTATAATCCTAATTGTCAAAATTTCATGAAATAGTCATTCAATAGAATTACCTGGTCTTAAAGAATTGTATTGATGACTTTAATTATTATAATTTAGTAAATACATAGTTTTTACGGTCGCGAATCGTATATTGATCAACATACAACCTAATACTGTCTTGCAAATTGCAAGAAACGTAAGAAAATTTGAATTTCCCGGGCTACCTGGCGCTTTCGCCTTAAAGCAGTATTATTTAAATCTTACTTCATAGTGAGAAAGAGATGGAGGTATAACGTCCTGCATAGCTCCATCTCCAAGAGGCGGTGGTTGACCTCCAGGTCGCTGAAAAAATGTTAACTTTATGTTATATTTAGAATATCATACTGACTGCAAATGTATCCAAACAAAACCTTTAGAGACATTGACAACGAGATTTACTGACACAAAAAAATGTTTCATTCAATTTTCTTACTTTATATCTTTACTTCTATCTTTTTCTGTACCAACTAGCGCCTTCGCCAAGACTAAAATTAAAACACCCTCTGTTTTAAACACATCTCTTTGGCCAAAGATCCGGTGTCACAACAGCATCGCTGATTTAACGCCCGTCTCTGTACGTACACACACAAAGATTACCTCGACGTCCATGACGAATGAGATATGAGATCTGTCAACACGCGTAGGCATCGTGTAGGATGAGCTGTCAGCTGCTTTTGTTTTTAGTCTTTGGATTTGAGAACTTAGGCTGCCAAAAATGGAAGCACAAACAAAAACAAAACCCACCGCGACACATTTGACATTTTTGGATGTGCTCTGAAATTAATAATTAAATATTAAGTATACTTTAAGAGGCAATAAAATGCATGTTATTAATACAGTTATTGAACTTTGAAGTGTTTTGCTTGGATATGGTGATGTCATCATTTTTAATTGATGCTACTTATGTATACAACATGTCCTGGAATTAACGCACAACCTCTTAAGGCGTCATTGTACTCATCATTATGAACAACTTTTACTAAGTGACTAAACCTGAAATCACGAAAAAAAATCTGCTGTTCCCTACATTTTGACGAGTTATGCGAACACAAATGATTTGGTCCCATAGTAAAAGTTGTTCATAATGCAGAGTACAATGACCCCTTAAGAGGTTGTGCGTTAATTTAGAGACATGTTGTACACATACCGTCATAACTTCCACGAATGACGATACGACGTCTGGCTCATCACCATCAGGCAGCCCATTCCATCATGCTGGCTATGACTTATAATATCATCAAAGCATGAGCTCAGTTGGAACAGAGAAGGAGAAACAATAACCTTGAAACTCAAAATAACTTCAAGTTTTCTATAAACCCTTTCAAACTTTACAACCAAACATCATAATTAATCCTTTAAACTCCAATACATAATTACCAGAATAACTTATTCATAAATGACCACAGAACAGCAAACTGATGGACGTTAAAATGAATAGTAAATTATAATGTCCCGCCAACGGGATAAAGTTAATGAAACAGCTTCATTGACGCCATTTTGTGGGCTGCTGCGTTTCCTACGCGTTTAATTGCAAATGAATTATGAATATTTACCGGTGTCATTTCGATGTTGGTGGGTAGTGCAAGGTAGAGGATTGAGCGATGCAATCAATATTTAAATTTCAATAATTTATTTATACACATTAATTTAATAATATTACTAGCGACTCGCCCCTACTTCGCACGATTTTACGACTTAACAAAAATCGAGACTTCATTATTATATTTAAATGAAATAAGAATATAATACAATAAACCTTCCGGAATAAATTCTCTACATAAATCATAGTGAAAACCGCATTAAACGCGGTCACACAGACAGACACGAAAAGTGACTTTTTACAATATGGTTAAACTAGCTTCTGCTCGCGGTTTCGCCCGTGGATGTTGGAAATTATCCCACAGGAACGTACTACTGGGATAAAAGTAACCTAAATTATCCCACGGGAACGTACTAGTGGGATAAAAGTAACCTTAATAATAGCCCAACAATCAGAAGAAGATCTAAACCGCCATGCCCTACAACACATACAAACACCACATTTGCTAGGCGACATTTCACTTACCTAAGTGCACGCATCTACAACAAAATACACCAAAAGCTAGACATCCACTCCCAAAATACATTAAAATGTAAAAAAATACTCAAAACTTTTCTACTTACCCTAGATTATGACGAGACAGAAGCACTGGTAAAACCCTCATCCACATAAAACACCTAATATAATCACCATACAAACTTACACACGACCAGACACTATCACACACACACCATCACTCATACACCATATCACACTCTCCCTCCCACACACACACACAGTCACTCTCTCTCATACATACACCCTACTCACGCACGCACACACTACTCACGCACGCGCGCTCCTCACACGTACATAAATTATAACTAAAGTTACACGTTTGCTTCACCGTATTCTTTTGTATTGTAACAACGGACGAAGAGATGTCCCCTATAATACAGGAATTTCCTAGCATAGGGGACATTTTTCATAAAATAAATTAAGTGTAAGAAAAAAAAAGAATTCATGGAATGTAACACGTCATGTATTTTCCTTTGGCAATAAAATTATTATTATTTTTTTTTTTTTGATATTTCTCGGGACCCTAGGGTCCCGGACCTTTGAAAGGCATATGAGGGGCCGAAGCCAACTCGCAGAGGCCCGTTAGACGCTTTCAATGGAAATGAGGCACCAACCGACGATTATCCTTGTGCGTACTATGCAAGTGCACCCAAGGAAAACTCCCGGTTGGTGTAGGACTATTGCAGGATATGGAGACAAAAAAAAAATTGGGCTATGGGTTTGGATGGCTAAAGTGGACTGGTTATCTAAAACTATGGAAGGACTATGGCCCCTGCCTGACCAATGTTTGATAAATACAATACACGGATAAAATGGCAGGGGGTGACTTGCACACTCAACAATGGGCTCCCAGAAACGGTCGCTAGCACATAGTGTCGTAGCGACAAGGGGGCAACATGTCTTGAGGGGCTTAAGAGGAGTGGAGAGGTATTCCACGGCTATCAGGACAATCCCGGAAGTACGGTCAAGATCCTTACCAGCATCTTATTGGATTACTTCCTTCCTCCGAGCTCGTTTGCTCTTGCGAATCGCTACTCAAGCCAGCCAATAAAGGCAAGAATGAGGTCAGTTCTCGTCAGTGTTCACTCCAGCCGGCCATTAAAGGCAAGCCAGAGATGAGGAACATGACTTCGCGTTCGCCACATGCTGCCCTGCGGGTTTCTGTATCTCTCTTGGTCTGGCTCCTCATCCTAGACCTGTTCCGGCAAAGAAACCTCCACCGGCACAGACCTAGAGTTCGGAGCGCGCAAGCCCCATCACGACGTCAACGTAGAGATACGGCGATGGGGTTATTATTATTATTAATAATAATTATCCCACGGGAACGTACCTACTACTGGGATAAAAGTAAACTAAATTACCACACGGGAACGTACGACTGGGATAAAAGTAACCTAAATTATCCCACGGGAACGTACTACTGGGATAAAAAGTCACCTATGTCCTAACCCAGCTCATAGTCTACCTGTGTGCCAAATTTCATCGTTGATCAAATTAATATTAGTAAGGATACTTAGATAATTAAAAATAATCATAAAAATCGAAGGAGTAAATAATGGAAAAAGGAAGCGCAAGCGCTCCAGCAGATTGCAGAGTCCAGGCTAAGGTGGTCAGCCGGGGTTGCGGGATGTTCGAAAGAGTTACCGTGGCCCCGGCACAGGCAACAGAAGGAACACGGGTGGGTTTTAGTCAGTAAAAGTCTGACACGCCCTCCCGCTCCGCCCGGAGCGGGAGAAGTCATTTGATGATTTCCCATCCACAAAAAAAAAAAAAGAAAAAAAAGCGCTCCAGCGCCTCAAACAGAAGTAACTGCAGAACACCGTGTGGTTGCTATCGGTAAGAGTCTGACAGATCCTTGCGCTCGCCACGGGCGGACGATATCCATGATGATACCGACACGCCAAAAGCAGACCTTTTCCCTGCATTGGGACAACAAAGACTAAAGTCTGATTTACACGGTGCGATTAATTTGCCAGTGGCATAACTTACATAGTTCAAACAGCAATAAAAACTCGGGAGGTGTCGTGAGACACCCGGTTGGAACGAAGTTCCTTTATTTATTTATTTATTTATTAAAGAACACCAACAGCATATACATTCAACATTGTTTTATATGAGTATTTAGGAAAGTATTACTGCTAATGTATACACAAATTATAGGTGCACATTCGTTTCGCTGTATATTATGTATTAATACAGAGAGATGTATTAATAGAAAGAGATAATAATTAAAAAACAAGAACCTAAAGTTTTGACACTTGAAACTGACGGCTTAACGCTTTTTCGTTACGTCACAATTTCATAAAGAACTTCGTTCAACAATGATGCAAGATATTTATTGCTTCAGTTTTTTATTTTTTTTATTTAAGATACGTTTGCTCTTGACTCTTGTCTAGGTCAGAGATGACAGAGACAAAGTCGACGATGGAGCGAGCTTACCCAGAAGAAGCCTGTTAACTCTCACTTTGAAGAGATCGGGGTTGTATACGTTCGGAAACACAGACGCAGGCAGAGAGTTCCACTCCTTTGCTCTGCGCATCACAAAAGACATTTGGAAACGCTTAGTGCGAATTGGTGGAATAGCAACTAGGTAGGGATGGTAACCTGCAGTGCGTCTAGATGTCCGATGGTAGAAGGGGGCAGGCGGAATGAGGTCGTGGAGTTCTCGAGCACACTCACCGAAGTACAATCTGTAGAAGACCGACAAGCAGGCAACCTTGCAGCGATGAGCCAAGCTGTGAAGCTTGGCATCCACCAGTCTTACGTCGCCAATGAGCCTCTTAGCTCTGCGTTCCACCGAATCAAGCGCGGCAAGTTGTGGCTGCAATACTCCATGCAGGATCGGACTTGTGCTTTGTAGAGAGTTAAAAGCTGTCCAGGCGTAAAGTATCGCTTCACCCTATTTAGGATGTCCAGTTTCTTGGCCGCAGTTTGGGCTTTGTACTCGATGGTGGCTCCGAAGTTGAGACATGATGTCAACTCCATGCCTAGGAGCTCGAGCCGATCAGTTACAGGAACAGATGCACCCCGAAAAGTAGAAGTTTGATCGAAACGACTCTTTTTAGCGATGAAAAGACAAGCCTGTGTTTTGGTGGCGTTAAAAGAGACCAGATTGTCATCACCTCACTGGGAGGCAAGACTTAAGGTCAAATCTGTCCGCTCTACCATGGCCTCTCCTAAGGAACGAACTTCGGCCCCACTCGTTTTTGCGCTGGACAAGTATCTCTCTGAAACAGTACTGTCATCTGCGTACCCAACAATACCAGGTTGAATTAGGTCATTGATATGCAACAGGAAAAGAGTTGCAGAGAGAACAGACACCTGAGGAACTCCGGCATCAATAGCCATAAAGTCGGAAGAGCAGCCGTCAACGACTACTCTGATCGACCGTCCACTAAGGAAGTCTGATATCCAGCTACAAAAATCAGCTGGGATGCCATAAGCAGGAAGCTTGCTGAGTAGACCAGCGTGCCAGACCCTGTCAAAGGCCTTTGAGATATCAAGCGATATAGCAAGTGCTTCGCCGTGTTTCTCGATGGCCTCGCCCCAGCAGTGCGTGACATACACAAGAAGATCGCCAGTTGACCGTCCCCGGCGAAAGCCAAATTGACGATCACTGAGGAGATCATTGTTTTCAAGGTAGGTCAGCATCTTATTGTTCAGAACCCTTTCCATAACCTTTCACAGAATGAAGGTAATGGCGATCGGACGGTAATGGGCAGGGTCTGCACGGTCGCCCTTTTTGGGCACTGGTTGCACATTTGCAAGCTTCCAGGATTTTGGTACCGTCCTTTTTTTAAGAGAGTCTCCTTTTTTTATTGTATGACACAGGCAATGAACTTACGTCGTGTAAATGGCGCTTAACTATAAGCTTTTTCAAATTGCTGTATTCATGATCACGTTAACTTAACGTGTAGGTATCTTAACAGGAGGACCAATAGCCGTTAAAGAGTTCCTGCTGCAGCGGCAGGTGATTTCTCTAAATAAATGTATTGTCATCTTTCAACTTGCCGTTTCCTAATTTGTTTTAAAGTATTAAGGTAGTATTATCTAATACTTTAGTAAGAGGGGCTCGTGGCTAAGTAATAACAGCCGCAAGGATCGTGTAGTGTAGTAATGTAAGTAATGTTAGAATATCTATGTATGTGTAAGCAAGCCTATATAATCGTATGTTATTCCAAATATAAGTAGTATTATTCCAGCATCGGTTGGTATCATTTCTCTCCCGAATACCTTCGTCACTACAGTCGATCAATCAGGTTAAGCTACGCTTGCCGCGGTTGGTCCGTGAATGTGTGACCATCTTTACATACCAAGATCCCCTCCGTGCCTCGAAAAGCACGGTACGCACACACATAATACTATTCGTTGCCCGCGCATCGCCAACCGCGTCCCGACTGAGGTGACCTTGGTGTTACAACAGTGTATATGGTGGTATACGACCAAACATTGCAACAGCTCTGCCAGTCGCCAGCCAAGGTCACCTCTGTCGGGGACGCGGTTGGCGACCGTGTAGCAGGAGCTTTACGCGAGGTTCGTGATATTTTCCCGACGATAGTTGTCGCGCTTTCGTTTTTTGCACTGCACCTATCATGAGACTAATCTCGCTTTCAAATTCGCTACATCTCCCATCTTGTATCCAAAGCAACAGTTGTTCTACTCACCTCAATACAGATACATTGATTCAGAGCGAGATTGTAAACGTCAATTAGCAACATTGATGTAAGTATGTATTTACAAAGAGATTTATTACCGAACAGTGCTCACTGATCAGCGAGAATGTTCAGATGTTTTATATGCAAAGCTGGTACTGGTTTATTTACTTTGTGGAGATTAAGGCTATGAATAGACTAGTCTTTTCCTTATATTGGAGGTTCTAGACTCTCAGAGGTCCTGTTCTTCGGATTTTTATTCAAAGGTTTGGCAGGTTTATGACTTCGTCTTCGTCAGTACACTGTTGGATTTAGGTTTCTCCAAACGCGTCATGTAACTTGTTCCTCGACTGCTTTTATCGAGGTGCTGCTGCCTCATACTCAAGAGATAAGAAAGTAGGGGTTAAGAATTGAAGATAAAAGGCTATAAACTTCCAAAAATCGTTACGATTAAGTTCAAGGAGCAAGTGCAAGCTTTTTTCCAGTGTCTATTACAAAAGGTTATGTTTTAATTGGCCCTTGTGTAATGATACCTATTTATATTAAGTCTCTCTAATGAGAATGGCATAATAACCGTTATGAGAACTGAACCATAATAAAACCCAACAGTTCTTAAATGTTAAAACCATATTCCCACTATTTATTATTTTCATTGAATCCAATATTGGCTTTCGGTTGATTTTAAAAATTACTTGAGTGTTTGACTTACAATATTTTAGTTGAGCAAATATTTTTCCATGTATTTTTTGTTGTGCAAAGTTTAATATTTCTGTCATTGTTTGTATGGATATTTTTGTATGGAAATTATTCACTCTCTCTCACATACTAAACCGTTACATAAAACGTGTTTTAAAGGTTTAGTAACGAAGAATCCAGTATGAACTTGACGTCACTTCATATTTCTGACTGACCGACTCCTTGACAATTCAAAAGTGCCTGTATATGGTTTAACTGAAATTAATGGTTTGAGCATATTTTTATTGTTTTAGCTGTGTGTTCTAAAGGAACTGACTTCCGCCAGAGAAATTAATAATGGTTACATCTGTGTAAAACAATTATGACTGGCAATTCCAAGAATGAATGACGTTAATCCCACACCATAAAGAAAACCGATCACTTTCATACAAAACTTATGTATTATCTTCTAATCTTTAATCACTCAAACTGCAATTAAAAAGCCATTACCCTAACACGGCATATTATGTTCATCTATTACAAGCAACTGTAGCTAAATCAATTACAATCAATAAAGACGGCCATACATTATGTAAGTACGAACTAGCTTTTGCCCGCGCCTTCATCCGCGTGGAGGTCGGAAATTATCCCACGAGAACGTACTACCGGGATAAAAATCACTCTGTGTATTAATCCAAGTTATAAATTTTATGTGTGTCAAATTTCATCCAAATTCGTTCAGCTGTTTTTGCGTGATTGAGTAAAATAACAAACATCCAAACATACATACAAACTTTCATAATATGTACATATGTAGGATAATAGAATGTAAAAAACTATACATTTTCTCGATGTATGTTCGCACGTACAAGAAATAAGTAATTACATACCTAATAAAGTGTGATATGTATTATGATGATGTAAGACACGGACTGGATGCGAGTGTAAAAACGTGATAAAAACATGTTGGCTGTTAAGAATTGCCTTCTGCGCAAGAGTGCGTATTGTGCGCCGGATGGGACTGTTTGTTTGTTACTTTGTAATAATATCAATATGTTTGCGTTTCATATTATTATTGATGGTTTAATTTGTATGCAATTGAAAAAGATAAGAAATAATAATACCTAAAATAAAAAATAATTAGGTAGGTACCTAAAAGTACTGAGTTGTATTTATTGCCAGATAGATAAATTATTATGTTTTTACTAATAGGTTTCTACTATCTGCAAAAATAATGTAAATTGGTGGAGGATCTATAGCAGCACCTGTAGCAGTGTGGTAGCAGCAGCGGCCTAGAATTGTGAAGATGAATTTTCCCATTAAAAGCTTATAAAAACCTAGGCCTATAATCAAATAAGGTAAGCATTGGGGCTGACATTACCTCCAAATGGATGCAAGTCTTGAAAAAAAAAAGAAAAAAAGTTAAGCCTTTCATTTTTCATTATTTTCACAGAGTGAAGCTATTTTTGTATTATAATTACCTTACCAATAAATTAAATAAGGAATTGAAACCGAATGCTAATACTAGTGTAATATAAAATTGCTTGTGAATTTTATTGTGCGCAGCACTGTGACGATTCTAGCAGTATAATAACAATGAACTGTATTGGCGTAATGTGGTAATAAAAATGGAGACCTTACAACAAAATTAATGATCGTCTAATTAAAAACTGCACGCACACTCATCCACTGAAAATTTTAATGACATTTGAAATGTGTGTTTGCACAAACAATGAAGGGTCGTGCAATTTTATATTACATAATATAGATGAAAGAGTAATTTTTACAGAAGGAAATAGTTTATACAATGTATTTAATAAATTGTAGTGATTACTCATATTTTAGTGGCTTAACACATATAATGCCTCGTCAGCCACATATGGCTGACATTTTCCAAACCAATTGAGCCGTGTCAGCCATTTGTGGCTGACGGAATATGCTTGTTTTGAAAGCGAACTGTTATATTATGAAAAATGTAACGAAAATAGTGAATTAAGACATTCCTCACATTCCATGGACGTATTTTACAAAAAAAAAAATACAGTTAGTTCATTTGTTAGTACGGCATTATATGTGTTAATTGTGTCCTGATTAAGTTCTCAGCAGTAGATTGCCATAAGATAATTTGATCATTTGTTGTTTTTTTTTTATCCTTGTTGCTTTGTTCTCTAAAGCGACTCATGTAGAAGCAGTTACATTTTTTATTTCACAATTTTAATAGATGGAATATACTTTATTGTCTTCTACTCTGCAATAGAAATAACGGAATAGACAGAATAATAACACATCACTTTTTCTTGAACTTCGAATACACGGTTGCCAACTCACAGCGTTCTCACTACAAAACTCTTGAGCACTAACTCCTTGTAACCACACATACACTCATACACTTAGCTATATAATTATTCTTTTGAGTTATTACGCTCGTTAAACCGTCTAGCAGCTGTTGCTATTATGACGTCACTATAATAACTTTTTATAAGATGATGACAACACTAAAGACAAAGACAAAAGTTCTATTCTGTACAAAAGAGTAAGATAAATAAAATACATACATACATAAACTAACGCCTTCTTCCCATGGGGGTAAGCAGAAAGTACAGAACGCTACCTGCTATGATTCTTACATAAACCTTTTGCCTCTTTTACGTTCATACATCTGGTCATACACGCACGCTGGTTGCGAGCACTACGCACCTGACCTTTCTGAAGAACATATACAAGGTGGAACAGGACGATTGACTTTCCTTTAAACCACGTAAAGAGAATCATGTTCTTTACCCGTATCCAAAAAATCAACCAAATCCAATGAATACTTTAACCACAGGAAATTATTTTTCATTTTCTTATTTTTCAACATGATGTAGATCTGAGTCCGTAATAATAGCTAAAAATTGCCGCCGCCGCGCCCCGCACCCCGTACCGCACCGTTGGTCAGTGACTTTTCATGGATAAAGCGTGTTTACTTTTTATGAAGTAGATTCTGCTATTTATTTTGTTTGAAAACTGCAATTTTTAAATATACCATTAACTACTAACCATCGTGTTTTAAAAAGTTTCGATGGACTAGTACTGTGCTCGTTTTAATTTAATGTCGTACGTCCAGATCCACATTGTATAGATAGCATAGATAAAATAACGTCGATAAAACAAAAGTATGTTTAAAAAAACAATTTAATTTTTGGAATGATAAGATTTTAGTGGTTAACACTGTTAGTTTGTTATTGTATAATAACTAAAAACTAATTGTAAACATTACACCAACGCATTCCATAACCTTACGTATTTTCGCATTTGACATGTCAGCTGTTACTTGAACGCTTCGTTCGTTATAGACAACAAACGAGGAATACTTAATAAATCATGATCTTAATTAAATATCATGGCTAACAAAAATGTATTGATTTATTTACTATATTTAAAAACACACACAATGTTTATAAATATATTTAACAATTCTAACAATTATTTACACTCAACTAAAATAAAACATGTACATATGTATTATGTGAGAAAACCGAACGCGCATCGAGCCGTGAAATGGATCACACATATGATCTGCAATGTATTCCATTAAGAAGTTCAACGACCTCAGTATTGCCTGTCTTTGACCTTGCCTCAAGGCAAATGCACGCTCGGTTTGGTTTAGAACGACCTAATTGGCATTCCAAATTGGGCTAATTTAGAATGTTCTAGGTTTTGTGTTATACCTGTTCTATTCGTACACATTTTACTTAGTCCTTATCGTTGTTTTGTACCTATACATATTAAAAAAGTGCCAAGATAGGCAGTGGTAATAGTTTTGCTAAGAATCATGTTTTTATTTGATTTACCCCGTAACATTTCAAGATCAAGTCTACTGATTTATATACTCTGTGGTATCTTGTCAATGAATTTACACTGTGGGTCTTCTGAAAGTTTATACTCTGTGACAATATTAAAAAATAAATTGGTTTTCCAGTATGAAATTATATGGGTCAATAACATAAGGATATATTAATTGGAGCATGTTACTGTATAAGTGGCATGGAATTATATGACACGTATGTGACAGGTAATTGATGGGGAGACAATTGATATTACGATAAATGGAATCTATTGTGGTTTTAAAATGATAACTTTAAAGTTGTTGGTTATGTAATTACAGCAGATGTGTATAGGAGTGCCCAGGTTACAAAAACTGGTTAAAATAAGTAGCTCAATGCTATTCTGTTTTACTGCAATTATAGTATGTGTGACAGGATATTGTTAATAAAATATGGGAGCTACCCTCAACACACTTTTAAGGGCCTATACTACCTCAAATGGCTTAGCATGATCCTCCGTTATGTCGAAAATACTGCAGCATTAATTTTTAAATAAATATATGGTAAATTTGAGGATTAATGTTAAGTCTTATGTTTGGCGAAAACACGATTCCATAAAATTTTCTCGATAGAAAAAAATCTCAAAGTTACCTCTAAACTGAACTATAAACCGTTGGCAATCCTACAATACTTCAAATAAGATCATGAAACTTTTTATACTTACTGAACTAACTATAAAGCAGGTCTTATGTTATTTTATTTTTTTTAATTACTATTATTTTCACCGTAAAAAGCAATTACCTAAACTATCGGCGCTGCCTGCCGCCCAGCACCGTACTCAGTCCCGCTCTCACTCAGTCCGCGCGCAGTATCGTGCGAGCGAGATAAAGAGTGAATTTTAGCTGAGGTAGTATAGGCTCTTAAACATAGAACATGTGGAAACAGTTTATAAGTTAGTTTACAAAAACTACATAAAAGATAAATAAAAATTCAAGTAAAAATTGCATGTAAACTTAAGGAGCTAAAAGCTTAATTGCATAACAACTAATAATTTATTTCATTCTGCACGACAAATATAGTTAACCATTAAGTTTCACCGACAAGCTATCAACATGTTCATAGATCCACCTTATAAGGCATAACGCGTACATTTCTATCTAAGAACTAACTTTTTAAGTTAATTTATAATTGCTTGGCAATCATACATTTTTATAGTATAAAAAACTAATTGGTTCAGAATTGGTCTGGGCATAAAACTAAATTGCGGTGTAATTTCTTGGTGATAAAAACTTGTAAGTCAGTAGAGGCCTTTTCTGTAGGCTGTGGTCAGCAAAGTTTTATGATTGAAAAATATAGACTGACAGACTGGAATTTCCTGAAGGTGTAACCTACTGTACTCTGTGGTGAAACTCATGTGAATCCTTTAAGGCTCCTCTAAACAGGCGCGACTCGCGCGCGACAAAAAGGCACCGCTCGTCGGGCGACACGTGGTGCCTTAGTGTCGCGTGCGATTCGCGTCGCGTGTAGCATCTGTTCAAAATTCAAAATATATTATTTCACATAAGCCTACATGGGCACTTATGAAACGTCAGAAACTAGGTCCACGGTTCCAATTGGTCTTTCCTGTGGAGAAGAACCGGCAAGAAACTCCACGGTTACTCTTTAAAAAATAATTGGCTTTTACAATGTTTTCAAATTACAGTGTTAATAGGTATGGGAGGACAGTGTAGGCCTGTCAACAAGTACCAGGTACTTAACAAAATAGAAAATGGTCTACAAATCTTGCAGGGTCTTGTTTGCAGGAGCCTTTACTATTCTTTACTAACTTTGGTTACCAGCTCAGCTGTCGATCGACCGGCTAGTGGTCGGTAACAATAGAAATTCAATTGTGATGAGACACAGCACAACATCATCACAGTTGAAGGTTTATTTATGTTTGAAATTAAGCAGCAAAGTCGAAATTCAAATTCTTTACTTCAAGTTGGCCATTTTAAAAGGCGCCTTTGAAAGTCAAAATTTACAAGAAAATAGAATAGATTGCGCCTCTTTCAAGAAAGGAAGTTGTAGAAGAATGGGCAAGAAACCTACTGTTTTGATAAGTTGAGCATGAAATATTGACTCCAACAATATGTGTTATGAAATTACTCTTCAAGAAGAGTAGGAATATGATGACGAATAAGTTATAATTTGGCTTCTGTATACGGATTTGCATTTAACAAGACGATTACAAGATGGTTATACAAAGAAGGATGTATAGCAACTGTAATTGTATTTTCACCTACATTAGTGACTCTAGGAGAAAGGCTTGCAGCTCACACGAGGTATGATGTATTCCTTACACATTATTAATGTTTATAGTTGTCGATGATCCATAGCGAATACCTTGTTTGTTTATAGTTGGTCGGGCACAAAGAAAGATTGGTGTATGCGTGTGTAGGCTACTCTTATAATATACTAGCTGTGCCCCGCGACTTCGATCGCGTGAAAGTCTTAATTTTGTAAAATACATAATTTAATAACAGCCACGTTTTAATAAAACTTCCTTGTTCCCCGACCCATTGCGTTGTATCGCCCGCCCGCGCTATTACTTCGTTTTCGCTTAGCGTTTTTTTCTGACTTTTTCTTTTTGCTCGGCTCCTAAGGGTCGTAGGGTGATGTTAAATAACAAATAACCATCATCGAGAATTGGGCTACCAAAAGATACACTTTACTTTTACTTTACTATATTATGTATCTTACGACTTCCACGTGAACGAAGTCGCGGGACACAGCTAGTTCTTTAAATAAAATGCTAAAGTTTGACTTTCTGGGGTAGACAGAAGATATTTCAGAAAACCAAAATAAGATTATTTGTTCTATGGCTGTTCTCAATACATTATGCCATATGTTGTATTATGTTATTGTGTGTGTGTGTATGTTATGCTCATGTCATAATCATAAGTAAAAGAAACTGAGGATTGAAGGAATCCTTACCTCCACACGTCCATACAACTATTCATACGCAGACCGTTACAAAAATGCACTTAATTTCTTTCATTCCGCAATTCATAGGCACACAAACATGGACAAGTATAGCCAATAAAAATTCTACAAAATCCTGCGACGCTTGAGTTTCGCGAGGTATTCGACGGTATGTGTAATTGGCGCAAAAAGCATCAAACACTGCTGGAGCGCAAGCGCACATTGTAGATGTTTCTATGTGTGGTGGTGAGTGATGTGAATTTATTAAGAGTGGTGTGGTTTTTAGAGGATCTGTTTGAGATGGCGCTAAGAAAATAATTCACATTATCTGACCAAGATAATGTCTGGACTTTAAAAGAAACTGTCCTCTGAGTTTGTTTCGGTGTTTCTTCACAGAGTATTCGGTTAGGGAACACCAACCTCATCTAGTTTTAAAATACCAATTTACATAAATAAAATATCATATTTTTTCATTTAAAAAAGCTGTAATTTGAGGAGCCTTTTTTATTGGTGGTTGCAGGCTTGCAGCAACTCTGCAAAGCCTGCAACTTCTGCTGCAGTTTCATTGTAAAACAGGGAATAGTGAATACTACTGCATTAAAACTCTTTAAGATAATATTAATGTAACTAATTAATTCTTATTTTACCCGTACTCTTTACCTTCACTCGTCGCTAGTTGTGAATTGCAGGAGTATCCACAAGCAATAGTTGTTTGTGCAACAAGAGAGCAAAGTTGGGTTTTGCTGCGAGTGTTTGTGATTTTGAATCCCGAGTAAGCGAAGGATTCAAAGAAACGAGATGCAAATTACTTTGGTCTCGTGTAACACCTACAACTTTTCACTTTAGCAGCGAGAACATATTACCTAAAGGTAAAAAATACAACATGGTAAAAATTAAACTACATGTAAAACAAACATAATCATCATAATCATAATCATTTATTTGTCAGAATACGGTAGGGCAAAACTTGGGTAATCGGTGATAGTTTTGTTTTTTACTTGTAAAATTCGATTCATTGATCAGACTATTTTTTAAATTTACTGTGATATAGTAGACAAAATAAGTTTTGCTAACTTATATCTAAAAATGTGGCAAATACTATAATGATTGAAAAATGTACATTTATCAAGTCAGTAGTAACTTGGTAATAAAACACAATTATCTATCACCGAATAGCTGCATATCACGAATTAGCCAAGTTTTGCCCTACATTATTTATGGTCTTAAAATTAGTCAGTGGTATCATCACATTCTGCCAAGTGTGGCGTGCAAATATTAGGTACAGACATTGTCTAATTCTAACCTAACTGTAATAAATGTTATTACAGTTATGGTCTATCGGTTTAGGTAGTTAACTAAAGGTAAACAATCTTGGTATGTCTTTTTATATTAAAGAGGTCGTATATAATATACACAAAGATTATTTAAATTTAGTTTATTAGCTAACATCGATTTAGTAAATACCTAGTCGCAAAGATTTTAATATACAATTTATAGACAACTTTTAGATAAAAAGACATGCCAAGATTGTTTACATTTAGTTAACTACCTAAACCGACGGAGTATAGGTAAGAATTAACATTATACAGATCGGATACAGATCGGCCCGTGAACCCATCTTCACTGAAAAAAATGATCAACAAAACTAATTTTGTTATGTGAAAGTTTCGTTGTAGGGAAATAAACTTTAGTTAAATTTAAACAATCTTTTCAGTAATCGATCCAAAACTAGTTTTGTAGGTTTATATTTGGTATGTAGTAACCTTAATTTTTGTTAATAGGAACTGAATTTACATAGACTAACTAGCGCAGTTGTAGCAACATAACCAATTTCTACACACATCTAAACCTTGTGCTTAATATCAATCAATGTGTTTGATTATTTTTTACCAAATTAATATAATTAATAGTAACTATTCCACACGTAATAACAAAGTACAAATCTTTTGTTAAGTACGTAATAACCAGTTTAGTTAATAACAATTCATTGATTTCATCTATATACAACAACAGTTTTGTTACTAGTAACTGTGGTTCGGTTAATAATTGACAAACAAAATCAACCTCGGGCGGTCGTTTGGAGCGGCGGGGGAAGGAGGAGGACAGCGGGCGGGTAGCGAGTAGCAAAGCGAACGAGTTCATTCCTGATTCCTGCCATTTATATTCGTGTGAGAACATTCATAAAACGGTTTGTGAGATTTCTTTGATTTTATCAAGATTTTATGGTGTTTGTAAAAAAATTAGTACGCCAAAGTGTGCAGATTTTTCATAACATGAGTAACTTTGACCAGGCGGCGGCAGCGGCCGAGCCGGTCGACGGCATCGAAAGTAATTCAAGAGACCTTGAGGACTATCTAAACTCTTGGGGTCTTGGAATGTACATTGACAAGTTTAAAGGTATGTAATTAATATATTCATAATTTAATATTACTCAGAATTATCAGAAACAGATGTAAACGGCGCGGGCGGCGCGGCATTCTTTTTCGCGCCCGTAATGGACGGTAGGTTAGGTTAGGTAAGTACATAGTTGTTGTTCGAGTTGTTGGTTTGGTCTAGAAGAGGTTACTTAGAAATCAGTCAAGCTTGCCAATCGTTCGCAAAGTAAGAAATAACTAAAATACCTACTACATCTACTTGTATTATCGAATTCCAGAACACAGTGTGGACTTGGACACTGCAAATTTTATCATCAGAAGACCTTAAGGAATTGGTGCCAGTAATTGGTCACAGGGCCAAGCTAACCACTCAAATTTCCATGCTAAAAGACATAGTAACAGACGCATTTTCTGACAAAGAAACAGTGACTATCTGCTTTACTTACCTACACCCTACCTACCCTTTTTGTTTTTTCTACTCTTGACTGAAATACTCCCCTACCTACTTTGCTAACGGTATGCGTTATTTTCAGGCTGAAGTACCAACAAATACTACAAACAAAATATATCTATTAAAGGATTCAGATACAGTACTTGTGTTAGATGATGAACAAGTGGAGGATCAACCGACTTCTCTTTCAAGTGACTATACAAGAGACCCCAATAAGGACTGTGTGAGTATATTTTACATGTGTTCTTTTTTTGCATAAATAATATGGGGCCGAACAGTGGCAGCTCTTAAAAACTAGGGATCAGGCGAGAAGCCTCGGTGTGGTGTAGTAAGTGGAAATCTCACTTTTGCATCATATTTTATTTAAATAACTAAACATTTTATTTATTTTCAGGAGCTGTGTAATTTATTAAGCTCTTGCAATGAAGGTAGAGGCCTTCTTCTTCAGTATGAAGAAAATGGATTATTGGAAAATTCAGCCAGGAGACGACTTTGTAATATGATTATTAGTAACGAGTTAAAGGATTATCTAGAAAAATGCATGCAAACTTTAATAAAACTTTAATACATTTTTCTCCATATTCTGTATTATTTCATATTTCTGTTACACCCTGTATACCTACCTAAACAGTAAAAATATCAGTAGAGTAATCAGTAACAAAAATACAGGGTGTAAGAAATGGATTGGCAAAAACTTTATACATGCAATTAGGTCATGAAACTGTACAACTAACCCGAAGGAAAATATGATCTGTAACCGCAAATTTTACATTAATTGTAAACGTCTTTTTATATGGATCGGTCAAAAGTTTTGGCTGTTTCCAGTCTCATGTTCCTTAGGGAAAGTTGGTCAGTTTCATAGCCTAATCGCGTCTGCAAAGTTTTTACTAAGCCATTTCTTACACCCTGTAGGTATTTTCGTTACTAATTCCTCAACTGATAACAAAACTGTTTTGTTATATACTAACAAACCGAACCTGTAACCTGTAAGCATACTGTAAAGTTAAATTTACTTAACAGTTTGGTTACCAGCAAGCAAATAGTTCAGATATCTGTAACAAAACGTTTTAATTAGTTACAGCAAAACCCCTTGTCTACTTTTTAACAAATAGAATTGTTATTTTTAACACAACTAGTATGATTAAAGAAGTCAAATTGTTAGGTTAAATTAAACGAAAAAAGTTAGGCTGCAGGTTACACAACACAGTTAAACGAACCTCATTTTGTTACTGGTAACAAGTAGTTCGCAAGTCCCTAGTTTAGGGCCTACTGGTAGCCAAATTTTGGTTACTATTAACCAATCATTTTTTTCAGTGTTCCCAGAGACAGTGGGATGAGCCGCTCTGCAGGTTGGTACGGAATAATCTTATCAATACGTCCACCAATACTGCTGAGCGTGCCCGCCTGCTGGCTGTGGGTGAATAGGAGTCGGGCCTCTGGCTTCAAGCACTACCGTCACCCAACATAGGCACTTTGCTGGGTGACTCCACCTTCCGGCTCGCTACCTGTCTGCGTCTGGGCGCTCCTTGCGGGGCTCCACATCGCTGCCAGTGCGGTGAAGCCGTTGACTGCCTCGGACATCATGGCCTGTCTTGTAGTAAGAGCGCAGGCCGGATAGCACGGCACGCCAGCATTAATGACATTATCCGTCGTGCTCTTGTCACCGCCGGGGTGCCAGCTGTTTTAGAACCCAACGGCTTGGCACGCGACGATGGCAAGAGACCAGACGGAATGACCATAATGCCTTGGAAGTTAGGCAGGCCTTTGGTGTGGGATGCAACATGTGTCGACACCCTTGCGCCATCCCATCTTCCTAGTACGGCGGGCTGTGCTGGGGCGGCTGCTGCAGGTGCGGAAAACCTCAAACGGCGAAAATATTCCGATCTTTTTGGGAGTTATATGTTCGAGCCGTTTGGGGTTGAAACACTAGGGCCATGGGGTCCGAGTGCCCACTTGGTTTTCCGAGACATCTCCAAGCGGTTGGTCGACTCTTCACGTGACCAAAGGGCTGGCCTATTCTTTGGCCAAAGAATCAGCATCGCCATACAACGTGGCAATGCTGCCAGCCTTTTGGGCACTTTTCCTGTTGACAGCGATGCGGACGAATTTTTTGATGCCCTATAATTATATAAATATGTATATATATTTTTTTACATTTGTACATACTATAATTATTATTTTAAGTCTGTTAGCTTATATATTATGTAAATATTATGTATTGGTTTAATTGAAATAATAAAATTCACACATCAATTAATTAAAAAAAAAAAAAAAAAAAAATAACATTATTGATTACAAATTAAAATTACAATTTGAGGTATGCCAATTTAAAAGTAATATCACACACACAATTTATTTAGGATGTCAAAGTATAAAAGATTACAATATAATTAGGATGTCAAGGTATCATTCAAATAGTCGTTTAAATTATAATAACATTTATTACATAGCAAGTTTTTAAGTTTCTTTTTAAACCCATTTAAATTTAACACTTGGATTGATTTTGGAATTTTGTTATAAACTTGCGGGGCTATGCAGAATATGCTCTTCCACATTAAGGCTGTTTTGGCTCTCCGTCCGCGTAACATGTCATTCCGTCTGTTACGTTTAACAGCATCTGATAGGTGGGGAAACAAGTGTGCATTTAACTTAACAAAATAACATAACATCACGCTTTGTTTCCCCGAAGGGTTAGGCAGAGGTGTACTTATAGTACACCCACATTTCGCCAGTTATGTTTAAGTTCCATGTGCAACAAACAATATCAAAAAAATCTAAGTAAAAAAATATAATACTGTTAAATAAATAA
The DNA here is from genome assembly GCA_947568875.1 of Fissipunctia ypsillon. Lineage (NCBI taxonomy): Eukaryota > Metazoa > Arthropoda > Insecta > Lepidoptera > Noctuidae > Fissipunctia > Fissipunctia ypsillon. The sequence goes on from OX387649.1 coordinate 23,965,100, forward strand.
ATAAATAATTCGATTATTTATAAAAAAAAATATTAATTACATTTAAAACCTTATCAGATGATTTGCAATTGTACAGTTATATCTGAACGTTTTATTGTTGGTTTCTTTTTTGGGCCTAATAAGTATAGAATTTGAAAATCGAACTTCGAATCGACTTGTTTCCATCTCGCCCTTTTTTCGTATAGAATTAAAAGTGACAGAACAAAATGAAATTAAAATCTTTCGAATTTTGTGAGTAGACCCAGCGCTATTCTCTTCATTAAAAAAAATATATTAAAAAGTTACTTTGTCTGACGCTCGCAGCAAAATCGAATTTTGCTCACAACAGCAAAACCAGCTTGTTTGAGGTGCTGAGGTGAAAAAGTAATTTGAACACAATGTTATCTTATTACTACGTTAGATTTATAATTAATAATTAAATATTGTTCTCATGTAAGTGAAATGTAAACTTTATGGGAACTCTCTCTTTAACCGGAATATCTAAATAGACTGATTCGGGACTCCAGTAGTGTAGGGCACTTCTGAACTAGGTATTGTGATGCAGCTTGGAAAATACTTTTGTACTGTGGCGATAAGCTAATTTGGTTGACAGAGGTAATACCCAGAAAGGTTAAATGTATCGTATCCCAAGCCTTGCTCGAGCCAGCCCGCGCTGCTGAGATTCGTTCCAATTTAAACTAAATCCGATCCAGCCTGTCCCTAGCTGCCCTCTTCCAGCGACGCCCTAAGCCGAGGTCCGTACCCCACAGGGGGTGCCCTTAGCGTGTGGTCGCTTAGTTTTTAAATTTTACGCCCTGTTTGGAGGCCTTAATTTATTGAGGCACCCACAGGAAAGTCCGGTTAATCAGCCGACAATCTCCTAGGCTGACTTGCGAGATGTAATTTATAAAAAAGTAATAAAAAAATTTAAATCGACTTCAAAAAGAAATTAAACGAAATAAATTAAATACTCAAAATTATGAAATAACTTTAATTTTGGAAGTCAGTGCTTCCGAAATTAAAATTAAAATAATTTTTAAATAATTTCTTTTGAAGTCGATTTAATTTTTTTAAATTACTTTTTTATATCGTAATTTTTAGTTTTAAGTAAAAACTGGAATATTTCATTGTAATAAGTAGATAATAGTTTTGTTGTAAATATTGCACTAGAATTTGACCAAGGTTTTGAGATGTTTTCCCTTTGACACCACACCCCCGTAGCTCGTATAAATAAGCCAGGCCGTCACACTTACACGTATTAGTCCATATCTTAAAAACTCCTGAACCAATTTTGATGAGACTTGCACTGTTCCCTAAGTTAAAGTAAATGTAAGTCAATTAAAAAATAATGGTTACAATCCGATTAACAGTTTCGGAGACATGTGTGGCCAAACATACTTGTACTTATAAAATTTTGTATATTTGATTGGAATCCCCAATATATTATCATACGTCAATATCTTGCAGTTCCAATAACATTACATATTATTGCTGGCACGAGTCGTGAGCACAAATTCCATCTTAACTTTAACTGCCCTCATCAGCGTGCTCTTGTATTTTGTTTTCTATCTGTATATAAATATGCTTGATCATATATTGATTACATTGCTCCCACGCGTGTGCTACCTGCCGTGATTGGAAATAAGATTTTTTAGGTTTAAGACTGAAGTTTGTGCTCACGACTCGTGCCGGCAACTATACATTTGTGTCGAATTGATAACCTCCTTCTTTTTTTGAAGTCGGTTAAAAATAAAAATAAAATTAATTACGTAATTCCAAGTAACTGCAAACACATTCTCGTACTAAAAAAACTGTGTCTCCTCCTTGTACTGACAGCAGCACAATATTGGCTAACACTTACACAGTAACCAATAACAGTAACAGTAATAGGTACCTTAAGCAGAATGTTATGTCCGTCTGTCTGGTAGTTGCTAGTACTATTAGTGTGTACCGACATCGCTTGCATGCCGGACGTATGCTGTAACTGTATGACAGTAATGTCAAGTATGTTAGTGGCTTTGGATTTAGTCAAATGAATTTTAGACCTGGACTCAAAGCCTTACGAGAATTAATAACTGATATCGATACTTTCATTTCCAGGTTATCGGAGCCCCAGGACATGCCGCATCTTCTCTCCAACTCGTAAATGAGGCAAACGACAGAGCTGTCCAGGTCGCTACGTACTGGTATAAAAATAGAAGTCATTGAATCGGGAAGAAGAAAAAGAAGATCAAAATCAGATGGCGATCTCTTTTATTTACCTCGACTACGTTTATTACCTAAGAGTGGAAGCCGATGTCAGTCATCATTTTCATGATAGAATATAGTTTCGAATATCTAGCGTGTTTTTTTTGTGGTGTTTTCGTGACTGCACTTAAATTTGCTAAAGAGCATTTAGAAGTAAGTACAAGTGACAAAATCTTTTACAGTGCTACATATTGCCTGCATATATCATTTTATCGACAGCTCATAGCTGTAACTCAGTGAGTTGTAAGTACCTATATTTTACAAAATTATCGACAAAAGTATCGACGTTTTTTCACAATATATTTCCCACAGCATAGACACACGCTTATATCGAACGCGACTCATTTTCTAGTAAACGTGTGTCAATTTTTTCAACAAATTGAAACATTTTACTACTTTTCTTAACAGATTATGGTGTGTTCTTACTTTTTTATGTGATCCTGGTAGCAAGTTGTCAGCCTGCTGGTTTCCATCGGCGGTAATAGCGTGAATTACGTTGCCAAGTATAGTTATGTGTAAAATGAGATTTTACTGAGAAAACGGTGGGAGAAATTCCTGATAAATTGTCTGAGCTACTGTGTTGATTTGCGTCAACTGCTAATACTTTAGGAGAGTGTATAGTGTGCGGTTGATTATTTATTTTGCAAATCACTTCCTGACTATATTTTTAATTAAAGTACAAGCCGTGCACCTCATGGGATTTGCCATCGCCAAAAATGACGTATTTCAACAACATTTAATTTTTTAATTTTTTTTATTTGAGATAGGTTTGCTCTTGACTCTAGTCTAGGTCAGAGGTGACAGAGACAAAGTAGACGATGGAGCGAGCTTACCCAGAAGAAGCCTGTTCACTCTCACTTTGAAGAGATCGGGGTTGTATGCGTTCGGAAACACAGACACAGGCAGAGAGTTCCACTCCTTTGCTGTGCGCATCACAAAAGACATTTGGAAACGCTTAGTGCGAATTGGTGGAATAGCAACTAGGTAAGGATGGTAACTTGCAGTGCGTCTAGATGTCCGATCATCAGGGGGATGTTTCATCCCCCTTTTAACCACTTTTTGGGGGATGAATTTTCAAAAATCCTTCCTGACCTCCCTTTTCCTTCTTTCTCCCTCCTATCTTTGCTTACCTTCGTTATAAAAAGGAACTATTATGCAAATTTCATGCTTCTAGGACCCAACGGTTTAGGCTGTGCGTTGTCTGTCGGCGAATTAATGAATCTAAGAATGTTACTAAGTAGATAACAAGGCATTAACATAATTACCACGGTTTTTGTACGTCTGCCGTAAGCAGCATCATTAAGGCTTGCCTTTGTGTCGCGTCGCGTGTCGCGCTTGTTTTCAGAAGCTTTTACAGTGCGTCCAATGAAACAATGGATGTGACTGCGTACTTCTTCTTATTCTTGGCGAATCGATGGCGAATAAGTAAGTTATGAAAATTAAAATATTATTTTTAGCCCAAATTTTGTTCGCTGACGCAGTCATAAGATCCTCGAGTGCAAATTATCTTACTACCTATGTCTTGGGAGATATAATTGGAGAGCTGGAACCTGCTGGAGGATGTGGTTTGTTTCCAATGGTAAGTCCATTTATTTAATCAACGAGGAGGGTTTTCTGAAGGTATGATTTAAAAAAAAATAAAAAACCAGATTTTGAATTGATTTGAACATAGTACTATCGCAGTCATAATGACTGAACAAAAAACAGCAGATATTTAATACATTTCCTTTTTTTAAACTTTTTATAGCAGTTCATAAAATACATTTAAAGCTAAATAAATTAAAAATAAAACCTGCTACTTAACTTTTTAAAGTCCGCAATTTCATTCGCACTTAACATAAAAAGTCCTTTAAATTCGAGGTCGTGTACAGTCAGCTACCAAATTACACTATCAACGCACTTAAAGTACATTAAAAATAATGCACACCGACTCCACATTATCTTATCTATCGAGATATCGTAAAAACTCGATTTAATCGATACGAAATCGGGATCGCCGATTTAATATCGAGAAACGTATACGATGCTGGTGTTAAAAACATGTTATGTGAATTTTACACTTATTGCATAGTCGTAAAATTTTAAATGCCGCCGTTAAATATGTTACTTGTATTTTTGTGCAAATTAACGTTATTTTTCCCCGACGCCGACAATTTAATTCTGCTATATAAAGTTTTTATAAGTTATTTTTTAATATAAAATTCCACGAGGTTGCGGTTTTATAAATGTGTTATGTTCAGTTTACTTTGTATGAGAATGTGATTTTAGTTACGGATTAAGTTAGTAAATGATCAAACGGTAGCAAGTATTAGTAATAATTATTATTCTATTTAATAACACTTAGAATGTTTTACAATGTAATTTATAATAATTAAAACACAGAGCTTTTATACCAGTAGTCAACTAAAGTCTTTTAAATATTATAAGTTAATTACCAAATACCGGTAGTCTTAATGAAGCAAGTGTAACGCCATGTTCCTGCATTCCTATGCGGCCATGTAAATATAAAAGTAATTAACTAAAATCATTATTATTTAACACATTTAATTTGAATATTTTCGTAATATAATGTAAAGTAATATGATTATGTTAATTTTTATCGTGTCCTACAAACTTAATTACATATTATTTTAATTCTGTTGAATCAAATGATTACGATATGTATTTCGTCGTGTGCTGGTTATTATTAAATGCAGTTAGTTTTTTTTATAATAATTATACAATGGTAGACGGAAGTCGTTGTCAAGAATTTACTTACTTCGGTTAGAAAAATACTTATCAAATACACTACATAATTAATCCTAATTCAAACATTTCTTACCTGCTGTTTGTGCCATTGAATCAAGTTAATGTATCAATAATTCTGACTCTGATAGCCAATATTTATACTAAAATACATTTAAATAATTCATCCAGTCAGTGACAGGCGTGAATTAATCCCAGAAAAAATACAACCCACAATAAAAGATATCAAGTAAATTACTTATATAAAAAAGAGACGAAAAAAAACCCCATCACTCGCCACAAACTGGACGTAAACAAAGTAATTGATTTCCATTTCTAAGATTACTTATCGCTAAGTTTTTATTGGGCGGGCAGATCGTAAATTAGCCGTTTATAGCTTTATTCGCCAGTCATTAAGGTTTTATATTAGAATTATGCGTTATTAATTTTAGAAAACGGCAGTTAAATTTATGATCCGCCTCGGGTGTTGCTGTTTTATGTTTCTTATTTCTGTCACAGATTATTGGTGCAGACTGTACTTCAACCGTTATGTTATTATTTTATACCTAATTGTTATTTTTGTTATTGTTTAAATTATTAATTAAAAATATATATTGAGAGATGCTGCTTCATTTTAATTTTATTAAAATCATTTTACAGTTTCTGTTGTACTGAAACCAAATATTGAAAAGAATGGTCCAATAGCCGCACTGCCTACCTACATCTTTTAAAAAGAATAACATTTTTCTGTACTTGGCTGTAGGTACACAGAATATTTCACAAATATAATGTTCGATTGTAATCTTTCCAACCATTTATTTTACTTTTGCGTCCATGAAGAGTTGCATTTTTTCATCTACGGTTTCCTGTCAATAAATAAGGAACTCAATAGACGTGCTTAAGTCAAAAGTAAAATTAATGGTTGTAAAGAGTATCTGGTTAAAGGAATGAGCAAACTTGTATCTTTCAACGTCATACAATCAATGTTCTTCGTTTGTTTACCGAAACGCACTGAGGCACACAAACCTAGGCATAAAACTCCACACTGGCTGTCAAGTCTACCTCACCTACTCTTTGCCCCTAGAAACGGGTCTTATAACATGTGATTTAAGACGGGTGTCAATTGGCAATGTATTAATACATACGATTCATATGTAAATGTATGTACTTAGCTCTCTAACACGAATACAGTAGTTTACATATGGCCGAGGATTGCATCATGGCGAAGATTTTGTTTTTAAAGAATTTATTTGATTTTGATGTGGCCTAGGCTTGGGAAGTATTTGTGTGTTCTCCGGGTATTTTTCCAGGCCTGTAATGGGCAATATACAACATGTCCCGGAGTTAACGCACAACCTCTTAAGGGGTCATTGTACTCATATCTACGAACATCTTTTACTTTTTTATAATATAATATTATTTTTATCTTTTATCTTTTTTATACCATAGTAAAAAAAAACAGCTGTTCCCTACTTATAAAAGTAGGGAACAGCAATTTTTTTTCGCAATGTCAGGTTTGGTACCATAGTAAAAGTTGTTCATAATAATGAGTACAATGACCTCTTAAGAGGTTATGCGTTAATTCCGGGACATGTTGTAAATGCAATGTAAATGTGGTGCTATCCCACAAACAATGGGGCACCTAATATCGTGACCAACGTGTCTTGCTGTCTGCACGCTACAGGAGATGATGAAAGCTACTGCAGGTGCCAAGCTCGAAGCCAAATTCTGGGCTGGCTCTATATAGATTGCCTTTGACACGCTACGAAGAAGATAGATACACAGAAGTCCAGATGCAATACTTTCCAGTCCTAAAGTTTGCCAGCGTGGTGAATGTTTATTAAAAACTTGTAGCTTTGACTTTACTTTTTAGTATGAACTACTACTAGCTAATGCCCACAGCTTTACCCGCGTGGAGATCGGAAACTATCCCACGAGAACGTACTATCGAGATAAAAGTATTCTGTGTTCTAATCCAGGTCATGGTCTACCTGTGTGCCAAATTTCATCCAAATCCGTTCAGCCAATTTAGCGTGAAAGCGTAACAATGAATCTCACTTTCGCATTTATAATATTTATTAATATAAATATAATATATTTATATAGGTATATATAAGTCAGGTAATTATTAGTTACATAGTGCAGTAGACGACTGTTTCCACTTCCTATGAACCGAAGAGAGTAATCAGAACTGACTGGCAACGTCTGTTGAAGAGACACCCAAATAAAAATAAGAAAGATGGTAAAGAAACTGAACACAGTAAAACTACATACTAATAATACTTACATTCCCCAAAATAAATAAAGAAATATAAATTAAAATCATTAAAACTATTTTCTAAACTATATACAGAATAAAAATACCCTATAGCACCTGTCATCACAAAGATATTGAATAAACAAACAAACAAGCGGTGGGAATTACAATAAACCGTGGACATACATTAATTTCCTCGGAATACTCGTAAAAATGCGCCCGAGTTGAATGCTTGGTCCAGTCTGTGAAGCTCAGACGTAATGAGTTCCGTATAGCTCATTCCTTTTTATTTTTTGGTGAGCTAAATGTAAATGCTTGTAATTATATCTCACAGCGTCCATTGTGATCGTATTTTTGTTGTTTTCGTTTGTTTTCAGGCTTTCAAAGATTTGGTTAGGCTTCGAAATCATATAATATTTTATGGAGTTGTTTGAATTTTGCCTGTAGACAAGAGGTAGACAAGAGATCCTAAATCACCAATATCGATACATTTTGTTTTAAGATATTCTCATAAATTATTTAATGACAAAATGGTGAATCATAACATTAACATTATTGTAATTTATAATAATTTTCCATAGTTTCCTACAGAACCCTAAAAATGAAGCCATAAAACGGATGCGTGTGCGCAACCGTGCGCTCGATCATTATTTATGAAGACATTTAATAGTAAATTAATGAAATAATATGTTTATTGTACGTTTTCTATGAGTTTTACTAATGGTTGTGATCACCATGTTTTGACACCCACTTATGTTAATTTTATGAAAAAATATCATGACTTTTATAATAAAAGTTTGGCGCTATGTCAATTAAGATAAAAAAAACCGGCCAAGTGCTTGCCGGAACACGTACAATGAAGGGTTCTGTAGCTGGGATGGGTTTAGCCCAAGAAAAGACTTAACATTGTAGATGAAAAACTTGTTCCCCCGTAGGTATATTCCAACTGCAAATGTACGCACAACATGAGTGATTTGAATCCTAAAAACAAAATATATTTAGCACCAGCTGTGCCCCGCGACTTCGTTCGCATGGATGTCGTAAGATACACAATATACAAAATAACAGCAATATTTTAATAAACTCCCTCGTCCCCCGACCCGTCGCGTTGAATCGCCCGCCCGCGCTATTACTTCGTTTTCGTTTAGTGTTCTTTCTGACTTTTTTTCTTTTTGCTCGACTACTAAGCGTCGAACTATCCTCGAGAATTGGGCTACCAAATGCAAAAAGAATTTTTCAAATCCGACTTTTTGTTCATAATTTCATGGGTTTTAATTTTTTTGCGCAGAACCCTAATTATTTTTCTAAAATAAAAGTAGCCTTAGTTATCCGCCGTAACATCAGCTATCTGCCAGTGACAGTCCCGTCAAAATCGGTCTAGCCGTTTCGAAGATTAGCCGGAACAAACAGACAGATAGACAGACAAAAATTTAAAAATTGCTTTTTTGCTATAAGTAGCGTATATACTTCCATATGCATTTAGTAAAAAGTTGTTATTTTGACATAATAAACAGACATCAATTTTATTTATTTAATTATATTAATTTAGTTTTGTTACAGAAATTAGAGGATTTCGCTATGAATGCCTATTATTTATGTAATGACTGAGATATAAGATGTGGTAATCCGCCTTAACTGATTGCTAATCTTTAATGAATAGATCAATTCTTTATAATATTGTAATGATTACAATGTAAGCTTTTCCGACAAGCACGCAAATGACGTATGACTTATACATCTGCATGCTATCCATATCCGTGTTGCATGCAATCGCATTGATAATTCAATCGATGCATTCGTCTCGATACTAAGAATCGATTTATTCATGAATCGATGTAATTAATGTTTTTTTTTATTCATTCATAATAATGCCAAGATGTTTTGTACGTTTGCCTGTAAAAAGTTTGCTTACTAAGATAATAAGGAAAAACATGTTTTGCTTCGCGATGGTTTGAATAAAATGCATGAAATCGAATTAAACAGTTTCTAAAAATATGTTACTTACCTGAGAGTTCTTGCAATGTTCATTAGGCATCCCATCACTACTAACGCAACGAGTTCTAGTGCTGTGCCATTGCATTTCACGTTGACCCCCTAACCAACTAAAAAGGTAAGTAAGTATGAACCATGTTTTTTTTCTACCATTTTTTATTTTTTTGTTTGCCTAGCAAAACCCGATGCAGAACCTAGTAATTAAACACACAAGTTGTGCATGCAAGCATAAATTACACAGGCTGTGGTTTTTTGCCATCCGATTTGTTTTGCGTTCGATAATGTCGGAGGCAATTATACAGAGATCGTACTGAAGTGATTAGTGACGGTATCATGCACAACCATACACACATAATTTACACTTAAATTTTATTTTTATAAAAGTTAAAACAGGGACTGTAATAAAGGTTTTAAAACACAGATTTTTCGAATTATTTTTGTGGAGTTGCTTGTTTAATTTTTTGATGGGTTGGAAAAATGTGTTTGGTATTCGGGGAAAAAATTCTAAAGCACTTTTTTGATCTTTGCCTCTATTACCTTTTTGTGACCATTGTTTATAGCAAGCTATATAACATTTGGACTCAATATTCGCATGAAGCTCTTCTAGTGCGTAGTGTCAATCTACAGCTGTTATGTTTATGTGTATTGTATCACCTAAAGCCTGATTTACACCGTGCGATTTTATTGCCTGTGACATATTATATTATGCTGAAACAACAATAAAAGTTTTTTTTTCTCATATACCACAGGCAAGAAACTTGCATCGTGTAACTTGCATCGTGCGTGCTTAAGTTTTACGAGTTTACCTTTCCGTCGCTTCGCTACCTGTCTTTTATTTAGTCTCTGAATAAATATTTTCTGTTTGCACGAACGGACACTACACATTATTAAAATCCAATCCAACCCGAGCTAATTCTAGCTTCTAACTTAGAATTATGACTTGTTAACCCACAACATTTATATCGCTCCTAACTAGATGGCATAAAACCAGTGGTTTCAAACCTTCGACCGCTCTAATTACGCCACAATAAAATCAAATGTAAAATGACTGTTAATTGGAGTAATATAACCTTCTTATCGGTAGAGGGTTTGAATTAGCCTAATGGTATGCTCCGCTTTGCACCTGCCATACTTGATTTATTTTATGACCGTGCGTATGTGTTCGACAGCTCACGTTTGGATTTTTATAGTGTTTTGTTAAGACGGCACCGCGCGCGCAGTGGCGCCCTCATCGTTTGTTTGGTTATTTCTAATATTTTGGATGACAATTCAGAAAATAATCATGTTGCGTTGTGCTCCACAATACTATACGTTATTATTATATTACAAACGGTAGTTTTACATTGTTAAGTTATATTATATTCCCTAAAAAGTATAATAGTGGCCACTAAGCTCCGTTTTAAGGATTATAATTAAACTTAACAATGTAAGACTGCTGCGAAAGTTGCTGGATTGTTCTGTTTTATCTTTATCTATGAGTTTGATCATGTTTAGACTTTTTCATGAGTGACTTATCTCATTTTCATAATAATTATCAAGCATGTGAACAGCAGCGTTATTCTGTAAACTGAGGTCATGGCACAAACGCGCCACGTGAAGCGTCAGTGAAGTCACCAACCGCGTCCCCGACAGAGGTGACCTTGGTTGGCGACCGGCAGAGCTGTTTCAATGTTTGGTCTTTAACCACTGTCTACACGGTTGTAAACCGCCCAGGTCACCTCTGTCGGGACGCGGTTGGCGACCGTGTAGCAGGCGCTTAAATTCGAACAATTTTTGAACTGAAACTACAACTACCCTAGCATTTTGTTTTTAGTTTTTGCGACAAACACAATTAGTATCACCCACAGATATGAATAGTCATAAAACTAAATAAACTTACTTTCTAAACCGTTGGAATTTACGATACTCTTGCCCCCGTTCGTGCTAGATCCATTGATCAAAATTATGTAATGAGATTAGCTGTTGATCTTTCACAGGTACATACCTAATTATGTAGGTAGGTACATCGCGATGCCCAAAAACAAAACTTATCTCCAACGCTCTTTGTCCAAATCCAAAACTGCATGGAAATTCTTACTTAAAAGGAACAAACTCAAGTTATCTAAGCGGAATAAACCGCCCAAAATCTGTTATTTATGTTCGGTTGTTATACGAATGATGAATAGCCATCGTATACCTCTTTTTATGAACACCACTTTATCGACACACTTGTTGCAAAGCAAAATTGTCTTTACGTCTAAAGAAATAAAGTTTATATCAACTGCATATGGATACGTGGTGGATTCTTTCGAAAACTATTGTGAATGTTTTTATGAGTCCAAAGGCGTGTAACAGTAATTAATTACGTATGAAGAAATATCAGAGAGTTGTTAATTAAATCTTGGTGAGAAGGTGTCAGAATAGACATCAGCGGCTGATTATCTTTTTTAAACAGAAGTACAAAATACTATTATTATACTTAGATATGCATCTTTCTGTAATGCAGGGTTTTTATTCATTGAGCTTAGATAAGTGCTTGGAGTTGGTTAATGCAAAAAGCTTAGTTTTTGCTGCCAAAGAGGGGAACGTCTTTGATCCCATTGAAGAAAGAAAGAAAGAAACGAAAAATATTTTATTTGGGACACGTACAGGAAATACAAAAAGTAAAAAAAGAGCATTAAAAACAAACAAAATTAACATATTTTTTCAAACAACAAAACTAAAAGAAAACGGTAATATAGACCTGTGCGAGGCCAAAAAGGCTCCCATTACAACATAATGCTGCGGTATTAAATAAAAATACCGCAGCGTTGGTATTCTGATAGGGCCTGACGACATCCTCTGGCTCAGGAACTGCTGCCAACTCTTGAAAATACTCCCTGATAGTATTCATCATCATTCTGCCTTTATGGCTGTTTATTTGGAGTCCGCACATGTCTTTTTATCTATTACTAGTAAATTATTGATCTAACAACATTACATGGCTCGTGCAACATTTTTATTACGAATTTGTTATAACATCGTGTAGGTGTGTAATATTGCAACACATCTAACCAATAACAATAAACAACTTTATAATGTGCCAATCAATCTCGGCGCTAATTTGTTGAGAACCACAGACAATTTAATTGACGTTTTAACTTTTTTTTGTTTATCGCGTAATAAATATCTACAGTTTCGTATAATGTTAATGAATAATATTGACTTTTATAGCTATTCTCAGAAAATAAAATATATTTTTACGATCCTCCAAAAATCGAATTGATCAATACAACATTTTGGATTTATACGCAAATTAACCAATAGTATAATTTAGTATCGAAATTGGATATGTATCAATGTCGAATATATTATAAACTTTAATAAAACATAAATTATATTATATTACTGGTGTTTTCTTCTATCGATTTCATATTGCCAATAATTATGGGTAGGTATTTTGATCATTTTTGTGTAATTAGCGAAAGGAATCGAAGACAAATGTTACTGTCGGAGATTTTTTTTGGTCTTTTGGTCAGTCATGTTTTTATTTGTAAAACATAGGTGTGTGTAAAAACAGGTGTTGTAAATAAAATACGTATAGGTACACTATGTTTTGCCGTTGACGGCGTACAAATATCAAAAAAGTAGTATCTAAAATTTCACATATGCAACAAAATTAAATTTATTAAAATTAATGACAAAATCTATCCACGCTAAATGATGACATAAAAACTTATCTTATAATAAAACAAAGATTACAATTCTGCGTACAAAATTGTAAAAAAATTAAATTAAATTACACACTTCTACATTTATTAGACCTCATTTTAGTTATTTAGAGGGTGACAAATATAATATATAATCACAGGATTTAACTACCTCTAACTCTTATTGCACATATTTATCTGCATCTCTGCATATCTGGTCGGTGCTAAGCTTTTTTTATTTAAATATAAAAAACTAACAAATACTTTAAGTATCAACTTTAATCGTGTTTTCCCTATTTTATTTTTGTCAACTAAAAACACTATTTAGTGTTAGAATAGAACGAATGGATTAAGGATTTCTTCAACATAATTTCTCTGTTTGAAATTTCAAATTAAATATAATTTTGACATAGTGATGATGATAAAACCTAATATTTTCAGAAAAAAATTGTCGTTACTGAACACTCTTTTTTATTATTTGAATGACTATCTTAGCCACGAATTTATCTTGAAATCTGACTGCTACATAATTCTTAAAAAAAAAACTATAAGATCTTTGTGAAATAACGGCGGGAAAACTGACACCCTTTGAAAAAAAAAGCATCTGAACTTTTCATATAAAAAAAATAAAATACAGTATTAAATCATCATCAAAAAAGTTTTAACACAAATAAAACAAACTACAGGAAACTATTAAAGCTTCCTTCCTCCCGCTACACAATTTATAACGTGTTTTGTCAAAACATAATGGCATATCACAAAATTTGGCAGCGTGACAACCATGAATTATGATTTTTATTGCTCTGACTGAGTCATAGTCGGTAGAATAAAAATAAAAGCTGGTCTTTCGACCCATAAAATAAATTATCACCCTAAATTTGTTCAGATTTATTGCTAAGCGAACGTTTGAATGTATTCGCTAAATTATTATAGAAAAATATATTATGAAGAAAAAAGTTGTGATACCAATAAAAATGTCAGAGTGAGGAAATGTTTTCTTTAAATAAATTATTTATTGTGTTTGTTAATATTTTGCGTTGATGAAAGGTTTCCAGGGATATTTTAAATGATGATGGTGAAATTATGAACGTTTTCTAAGGAAACATCTATAACCAAATGAAACGGAAGATGCTTATTTATGATGATGATACCTAATAAGATGACTTCATTCTAATCGAACTAAGATACGCTGATTAATTCTTGAAAGAGGATGTGATTTTAAAAATACATGACCGTCGTCGCGTCTCAATATGTACAAGAGAACCTGATTTATGTAAAAAAGAATTTTAATCTATATTCTAAACTCAGTGACATTCATAGCATAAATACTACAAACATCTATTGATTGTGCCCACGACAAGGCTCCAAAAAATTTGTAATTCATTTAAGTGCCAAACTATACCTACGTTTTTACAACAAACTCCCAAGCCATGTTAAAGAACTGAGCCTCAATAAATTTAAATAATTTATTAAACAGAAACTGTCAAAAAGTTTTATAAATTAAAGATTACTTAGACGACAAAAAAGCTTGGGATTAATCTGAGTTACTCCAACCCCCAAGCAACAATTTTATACTGTTTTAGAATTACTGGTGACATTTTTATTTTTATTGATTTACGTGACATATCTGATGATATTTTTGATGCCATTTATTGACAAATTTGACTAAGAATGTAAGTACCATGCAGGCTAAATTGAATACATTACTTTATGACTGTCTGGCGTTTTGAGAATTTTTTTATATAAATTGCCCTACGCAAATGTCCTGCTAATCAGGTAGCGTCTTGTGACGGGTCGTTGAGCTCCCGTTGTCGGCACAGGTCAACTCAAAGCTGCAATGGCTCTTTCTTCAAAAGGCCCTCGCAGACATGGCCCTGCATTGTTAGACTCACAAGAAATCCTAATAATATATTGTTTGTACTTTAAAAGAGACCATGACCTCTGAGTTTGTTTCGGCATTTCTTCTCAGGGATCAGTCAGCTAGGAAATGCCGGCGCCATCTGGTTTTGAAATGTTGACCAGAAAATTGACGTGTAAAAGTGTCTGAAATAAACATCATTTCATTTCATCATCGTTTCATTTCACCTTAATTTATTTTTAAATATATTAGAACACTTCTGTATAGGCTTTGATCGAACCTCACTAGGTAGACTAGTATTTTTACCCGACTGGCCCTACTTCTATTGATTTAAATTTTATTTCCCCTTGACCTCTATATAGCATCACCCATTTCCCTTTACATATTAACATTTCCGCATTGTATAAAACAACCAGATTTGCATGCTATTATTGTAATAATGTAATTTATAGCCTTGGAATAATATTAATGATTGTTTCTATTACAATTTGTAAATGACGGAAGTAAAACAAGCGATAAATTACTATCAATTGCTTTATATTATTGAATTGTGACACTACTTCAAAATTTAACACCTAGAAATCTATATTCCCCCAATTTAAGCAGGTATATTTACAATTCTTAAAAAATTACTTGAACAGAAAATTTTACCACTGGAAATGACACTAATTATTATTTTAGAAATAGAGTGTCAATCAGTTCAACCTATCACAATCTACTTCTGGAATAAGGCTTCTGTGCTAATAACCGTTGTTAAGCCTTTGATGAAATAAGATCCAGTTAACTCAGCATGTTGAAATACTATTACGATCACAATTATTAAACCTTAATTGGAAGTGCTAACAATATGAGTAATTCAAACCAGAATCATAAAAAGAACTTTTATTATATTAGCTGCCTGTATAAAAATAATTAAAACCACTTTATCATTATTATCCTCCGTACAATCAAGCAATTCTATTCGGTATTACATCAAAAGTAATCTATCTGTTAATTTATACGGTGTCCAATTAAACAAGATTAATGTGATAAAAAACGGCTACTTGTTCCTCCCGATACATGATTAAGTTATAAATTGTGGACGGCCGAAAATAGGCGTCCCAATTGTTAGGCCGCAAATGACAGTGGCAACATTTCTGGCAATGATTAAGAGGGGTGTTATGTAGATGTGGCAACACTTTGCATGTCAAAGGACTTTAAATTATTGTACTCTTCTTCGTGTCGATGGCACAACAGTATTTCAAATCTTGTTTTCCCAAAACTTGCCACTTCCACAGAGAGTCGGTTGCAGCGCTGAGGTCACTTCGACTGCATGTTTTGGGACACAAAAGGCTAATAATTCCATTGGTTTTTGCAATTTTTTATTTTACATTTTATTTAAATTTTCTTTTAATTATCTATTTAATTTAAGTATTATTTTGATAAAGTTTTGTAAAAATTAAGTGCAAATTGTATTTAGTGTAAGCTTCCTCACACCGATCCATATAGCCGGAAAAACCTCGACTCCTGGAGCTATAAAGGATTTCCTAGTTCAGGGGTCGAGACGTCACTGATGTTAAATGTACTGAAGTTTCGAAATAAATTACTGTTACTATTTTGTACGTGGATCAATCCTACAAAATAATACTGATGGAAATAGTAAAAGTAATCAGGAAAGTTAAACCCACTGGCAGTCTAGTTCAACTCAGTTTTGAAAATTCACTCGCTACAGTCTGTCAGGATTCATGTTATTTATTGAAATATTTTGAATTGATTCAATATTTAAATTGAAAAAGATCGTTCTAAATAGTTATTGCCGGAGCAGATTCCATAGAAGTGGCCCTAGGTATAACGAAATATATTCATATAATAAAATAGTAACGAAGTCAAAACTGTACATTGGATATTTTTCTGATGATTTTTTTTTCTGGATATTTTTCGAGTCTGATGCCGAAAATGTATTTTTTTGAATTTTTGTTCGTTTGTCTGTTTATTGGTTTAGACCGAATGTACCTATGTACCGGAATAGCGCAAAAATGGCTGAACGGATTTGGATGAAGTTTGGAATACAAATAGTTTATAACCTGGATTACCACATAGGGTACTATTTTAATCCCGGTATTACGTTCCCGTGGGATATTTTCCAGCATCAACGCGGGCGAAGCCGCGGGTAAAAGCTAGTTGGTAATAAAGTAATCATG
Organism: Fissipunctia ypsillon; assembly: GCA_947568875.1. Taxonomy (NCBI): domain Eukaryota; kingdom Metazoa; phylum Arthropoda; class Insecta; order Lepidoptera; family Noctuidae; genus Fissipunctia; species Fissipunctia ypsillon. The sequence goes on from OX387649.1 coordinate 23,982,005, forward strand.
ATTCTACTATGTAGAAAAAGAGTTCAACATAAAATACAAAAGTTTTCCCGTTCACTTCCAACTGGCATTTCCACAGTTACGCTCTGTCATATCTGAAATATTTAAAATATTAATCTCAACAGTAATATTTCATCGTGTAGTGGCGTAACACCTGCAGGCGGCATACGTGGCTGATTTATTGAGCCGTTTGTTTCCCCCCACTAGTCATCCACCCGCCATCCACCAGCCCCCGGTGTCATCCTCCTGTCATCCTATGTAGTATGCGAAGCTCACCTCTATGATGACGTGCGATGTGACGCTTGAAATTTTGATGAACCGTGTGAATTTCTATTTCATTTTTACTTTTTTTTTGTTTACATTTATTCCGTCAATCTAGTGTTGGAGTATATCGTATCAAGTGTGTCTGTATAAACATTAGGGCTGCCAAACGTAACTGAATTGAAAACCTTTTTGTATTGTAAATTGTTTTGCATAACTGTCGAATTTATATTTTTTGTCGGTGTGATTTTAAAATTCATGAAGTTGAGTGAACTACGTAATATTTAATTTGAATTGATTTTATTGTAAGTTTGTTTTATTCGTTTTCATATTAATGTGCATGAAACGTTTTGAAAACTAACAATATACTTACATTAAAAAATAATAATGTTACAGGTGTTTTTTTTTTATCAACGCCCATATTCGTTACTCCTTCGCATCCAAATTCGCAAAAATTTTAGCAGCGTAAATACAATGACCTTGTCGCTAAACAAACTATTATTTTATTAATACAATTCCAATCTAGACCGATCAGGTGTCAGGATGTTGTATGGGCGGCATCCATACAATGAGCACCGCAAGGTGCTTCGACAATTCTTACGGTCACGTACAGTCATAAAACAACTTTATAGGTTCTTAGTACTGAATTAAAATGTAATTGAAGTTTTACGAGTGAAAAAAACTAGGTATAAATTGACATCAAGCCATCATAGGTGAATGTTTAATTAATTAAAAACAGCTGAGTCTACAATAACAATTACATTGGTCCTTTCCATACAAAAATACAAAAACATGATATATAATGCACCATTTGTGGACTACGTTCATCTTTTGATGTAATATTCTATACGAATAAGATAACATCAAATCCATTTAAGATATTATATCGCTTCGAAAATCTAAAGATTTCACAGAACATTATGTTTGAATTTAGTACACCACGCAACAGAATGCATAACAATAAATTATAACACAAATAATCTTCACTCATATTGTCTGCCTATTAACATAATAAAATGTTTAGCACCACTGAAAATTTACGCACACTAATACGACTCAAAATAAACTGTACTCACTTTGAGATAAAGCTTGCTTTTGATTGGTCGATGTTTCGTTTCGCAACCACATCTCCAGGGGCCCATAACTTTAGGTCGCGTGCACCGGCGGCGTATTATTTTTAAATTATTAACGCTGTAATGGAATAATTCCGATATGCTAATGCTGCGACGAACGGGCACAGATCACGAGATCGCCACAGGATACGATTAACAGTAGGGCAGAAATTCAATTTACGTTAAATTCTGTTTGCGGTATTCTGTGATGTAAATGATCGAGATGTGTTTATTTGTTTTGAAAAGGTTTTAGTGAATGAATTATGTATGAAAGTAATTTGTTCGTAACCCATTATTCAAAGCCATGCATCATTGCATTTTTGCCTCAGGATAAAATATTGCGGGCAGTAATTTAAATAGACGGAGTAGATTATAAAATAACAGTCAATGAAATCTCACTGGCAGTTAACACTACGCAATATGGCGCAATTTGCGACTTGCGAGTTGACATCATAAATTTGAATGGCGACGACAGAGGTTGGGAGGCCACAGGCAGCAACCAAATGACTTGACAATTTATCTGTTAAGTTTATGAATATCTAATGAATAAGGTCGAAAGAGTTAAACAGATTGATGGATTTAGTTAAAGTAGAATAATAACTTCCAACCAGATTTAAAGTTAAAAAGACCACCAAAGATGAGATGAGCTTGTGACTTGGATTTTCATAAGGTGGGTTCCCATTTTTATACACTGGAAAGAGGAAAAAAAGGATCACTAGTAGTTAACCTCCTACAGAACCTCGTACAGGACTTTCTGTTTTTTTTTATATACATTTGTTTTTTATGTTTTTTTTTTCTTTGTAGACCTTTGCCCGAGTACATAACAAATAGGCTAACTAATCCCAGGACTGAAAAGTATCAGAATCCAGATCTTTTACAGAAAGAAAATCTGTGTGCTGAAATGGTTGCGAAACGTTAATGCCTAATTGGTTCAATGTTTTTCTATTTTCTCCTTTTATCATAACGTTTGCCCCAACTTAACCCACTGTTTCAAATTAACTACAACCAAGCGGTTAGAACTACCTCTCCAGCTAATTGCTATTGCTTGCAATTTGTTCGCTTGCCCAGTTTGTTGTGTGTCGGGTTTCTTTACCAGTAATGGATTGGTAGGCTGTGGCCTATCTCTACACTTCATTTGGACTCACTATCTGATTTACTGATAAGTGGATGGTAAATAGATTGGTGCGAATTGGGATTTGTGTTACGTGATGGTATTCCTATGTGGCCTTACCGTTTTCTCCACGGACGACTAAGGAATTTTTGGAAAATGATAGTGTGTCCGTGCTTTTGTTTTTGGCATGAAAATTGAAACAAAAGGTGATCGTCCAGACTTCTCTCAACTGTCAGCATCACTATCTATATTTTTTGTTGACAATATTTTACTATAAAATAAGTAAGAAAATCAATGGCTAAGACGAAAGAAAAAAGTTGTTTAACTTAATTTTTCTCTTTTGAAGTGTTTTCTGTGTTTACTAGCAAAATATTAGAGGTATAAAAAACACCGACACAGAAGTGTCCTAATACAGATTTTATCCAAAACCTTTAAAGTGTCTTAGGAAAATGACTGGTTTATTTAAGACTGGAGCAATTTCGACCGTATTTATTGCCTAATTGCAGCAATCGCGTGTTAATTTAGATAGCAATAAAGCCAATCCCACTTCGTAAGAGTAGGAAGATAAATCATTTTTACCAATTAATGGAAACTAAGCGAGTAATTTATTTATAGTTTCATCAATACTTTATCTCAGTGGATATACCGGTATCAGGCACAGCTGTTATTGTGTCCTAAGTTCGATTACCAAAGAATGTATTTAACATTTAAATACAAAAATAAAAGATTTTTTCCAGTGATCTTTTTACTTTTTTTTCTCACAACTAACTATTTACACTAGGTACTAAATTAGGTGACTAACTAACTATACAAATAAATATACAAAACAAAAGGAAACTTAGGCGTCGAAGTACTCGTCCGCATCGCTGTCATCCGGAAACGTGCCCAGAAGACTGGCAGCATTGCCACGTTGAATGGCAATGCTAATTCTTTTGTCAAAGAACGAGCCAGCCCTCTGGTCACGTGAAGTGTCGACGAGTCGGCGAAAAATTTCCTTAAAAATGAGACACGCATTCGGGCCCCAAGACCCGAGTGTTTTGACCCCAAACGGCTCAAAACTGTAGTTACCCATAAGGGTATTTGTTTGGTAGGGCAGCAGCCGCAGCAGCGGCGATCACAGCTCGCCGTACTAGGAACCTGAGATGGCGTAAGAGTGTCGACACAGGTTGCGTCCCACACCAGAGGCCTACCCACCTTCCAATGCAACAGAAAAAGTAGACAGAGTTTCAGATGACTAACAAAATAATTTCGTTACTAAACATTTCTTGCTCCAGCACACTCTGGGCTATGACCGATTGCCCGCTCCAACATAGCTGACTGAATAATTTTCACGACAGTCTGATCTAAATCCTTCGAAAGGATTGCTCAGTAGTAGACTGATGAGAATCTGATAGATACTGCACTCGGCTACTGTATACCGTTGTCACCGCCACCCTGTCGACAGGCTTTTCAAGTTTTTACCATGGCTTCAACTACTCTAATACCTATGATAGACTATGTGACATAAGCATAGATGTTAAATCTTCATTTGAGCCGCAAGGCGTCTACGCTAGGCATAGGTAGGCCTTGCTTGGGGAGCCCAAGCGTCGACACACCGACCGGTCCCATGCTGACGGTAAATATTTCATCTTATAGGTAAGTAGACTTGAAATTGAATGTTCATTTTATAAGTTCTATGTCAGATAAACTTGCCATCTTTAATCTGTAAGTGTGAAGCACATCTCTGCTTACCCCCAGGGTCCACCAGCGTGACAGTGTGACGTAATTTATAACAGTTACAAGCTGCGCGTGCGCAGCGATCGCGAGATAGCAAATAACTATGATTTATAAATACACAATTTATTATGACTTCCTTTACTTACGAAATAACTATGTATTACCACGGTTGTTAACTTTTACGGGGTCGGCAGATAACGCGGTTTTAATGTTGTAATGAATAACACAGTTATTTTTGTTTGGTAGTTAGTTTTTATGTCTCAATCAATGCGGGGGGGGGACAATAATGTGAACAAAAAAGCAACTTCAATGTCTTTTTATATTAAGTTAATAATAAAACCATCAACTTACGCCTATTACTGTTATTTGGTGGTTTCTGAAAACCACCTACGAAATGACCAAAGATTGACGACGACCACAAAACGGATAATAAATTATGAAGGCTTATTTATGTAAGAAATCACTAGGCATTTTATTTATGTTAGAAATTGTTTTTTTTTTTAATTTTAAGATCTTAGCATCCTCTGCAAAATACGGATGTGGAGGGACTATAGTCTCTTAGAAATATTTCAGTTTGCTTATATTTTAAAGACCACTTCCGTGACACTCATATACAGAGTGTTTGGAGAACGGTTACCGACACTTTAAGACACAACATAAAAATGTTTTGAATTGTTTTATTTAAAATAATTTATAAACTTATGAAGGTTATTATCTTATTATTTTAAGTGAATACTTTATAAATTATTGTAATTCTTTCAGTCGATTTTAAAAATAAGATGGCTGCTATTCGCGGTGTGTTGGGTTAGCAGTATTTATAAAAGTGCATTTGTCGATAAAAATGAGTATATAATGTGCCATTAAAGTATCAGTAACCGTTCTCCAAACACACTGTATATAATTTATGATATCATTAATTTAGTGAGTTACCCAAATCTGCATACAAATGTACAGTTGTTACTTAACAACATAACGGTCGGAAGTAACATTTCAACACACAATCCTACTTACATAAACACTGTTTTTTAATTAACAAATAGAAGTGCCATAATAATGGCTATTGTCGGATTTAATTAATGTAAATTACGGCAATATTATTATTATCTTCCTAACGCTTATAAAGCGAGGTAATGTTTGCTATCAGAGTAAGTTTTAGCAGTATACTTAATGTTCGTTAGTACCGGATTGTTGAGTATAAAAGTGTTATAATTCTTCAAATATGTGTTGGTAGCTGAACTTTCTATCGCGTGGGATCTCGAAATCTTTATTGTGAAGCAGTACCAATTTTTAATAAGTAACTATCGTACAGTAACTTTAGTACACCTACGTTAGGTGAGTCTATCAACTATGACACACACAGAATACAGAAATACACACAATGACCAAACACACATACACACACACACACAGAACACACAGAATATCAGGAGCTAGACCACCACCTCTTAAAGCAGTATTATTGTAATCTTAATCTTGTAATATGTAGTATTAAAATAATACTGCTTTAAGAGGTGGTGGTTGGCCCCCTGGTCTATACAGAATGACCTTTAGAGCAGCACGTGAAAGGTTTTGTCCTAATATCACAATTTTTTCAAACTTCCAAAAGGATTTTATATGTTATGCAGAGGGCAATTGCAATTTTATAAAATTCGTTCAAAAGTAGGTATAACCGTGAAAGTAGGGGTACCGAACAACCAAACATCAAGATTTTATTATTGGCCAGAGAGTAATATTTTAAATTCCCATACAATTAATCAATAGTGAAAACTTATTATATATATATAACAAAAAATTATTATAATAATAAAAAAAAAAGCGTCACGGGCGCTTTTACCGGGTCCTACATGGGCCCGATGTAGACCTCTTAGCGTCCGTATCCTGGTTGCGATTCGGAGACCTCTTTGCGGTAACCGAAGGTTTTGTCTTTGCGATTATGGACGAAGTTATGATGACGAACTACTACCGGAAATATATTGTGAAGGACGGCACGGTTGACATCTGTCGGGCATGCCACCGTCCCGGGGAATCAATCCGACACATTATTTCAGGCTGTTCTCGTCTGGCTAACGGAGACTACTTGCATAGGCATAACCTTGTAGCCAGGATTATCCACCAGCAACTTGCTCTGAAATACAGCCTTGCGGAATCGGAAGTACCGTACTATAGGTATGTGCCCGACCCAGTTCTCGAAAATGACAATATTACGTTGTATTGGGATCGATCTATCATCACTGACAGGACTATTGTTGCCAATAAGCCAGACATAGTGGTGATAGATCGAATAGAGCGTCGCACAATGATTATTGATATAGCGGTTCCGCATGACGAGAACCTCGTGAAAGCTGAAAAAGATAAGCAGATTAAGTATCTTGACCTGGCTCGCGAGGTTGTCGACATGTGGAATGTGGATACAGCAGTCATTGTGCCGATAGTCGTATCAGCCAATGGCTTAATAGCCAAGAGTCTCGACCAATATCTGAGGAGGCTCTCGTTAGGCAGCTGGATCAAGGGCTTGATCCAGAAAGCGGTACTTCTCGATACGACACGTATCGTCAGGAGGTTCCTCTCTCAGGAGCCCTGACCACCGGTAGCTTGGATCCTATTCCCGATACCGGTGGGCTACTATTTTTTATATTTTTAAATGTTTTTATAAAAATATTTAAAAATGTAAGATATATGTATAAAAATGGAATAAAGGAAAAATAATTCTAATGAAATAATAATTATTAAATAATTACAATAATAAAACAATTAAATAATTATTATAATAGTAAAATAATTATAATTATATAATAATAAAATTAAAACAAAAAAAAACAATGTATAGAACTGCTCAATTCTCGCTTATTCAAACGCACTGTGCCATAGGCCTTAATAAACAAGTATTGCTCGCGCACACACTATACGCAGTCTCCACTAATTTTTTAACATCTACCCTACTAACAACGCTAATCGGTTATTTACTTATTAATATTGTATTTTCTCTGTAAGTGATTCAAGTAATCTTTTGAGAAAATAAATATCTTAAACCGTAAACCGTAAAACTTGGATCTCAAGCTAATTCAAGTGATTATTAATTTAGATAATTGTAATTATAAATTAAAATCCAGGAAGATCTGTCTAGACTTTATGATTGTGATCTTTGGCCGTCAGGAAATTAATTAGTTGTTAGAGTTATGGCTTTGTAAGATGCCAGTAGGTACATCGAGCTCTGTTTCAGAGAGAAATGTTATAGAACAGAGTTTGGTATAAGAAATCATATATGGGCAAAGCAAGTAAACCTGTGAAAAACACCGATAATCTTGTCATGATGATTCCCTGCAGTGAGATATGAATAATAAAGAGGGAAGAAAAAGAAAGCTACAGGCTTAAATCTAATTTAGTACAACCACAAACAATGACGGGGCAAACTGTTCTGCAAAAGCTATTCAAAAAATTGAACACAAACTCCAAATATCACATCGTATCAACAGTATTCAACATTTCAATTAATTCTTCTGTCCAATGACACATACTTACGTCTTTAACGTCAAACGTTGCTTATCCTCCATTAAAAACTCCACCCCACATCAGAACATCTCACTTGTCAACCAGTCCAACATTTCAAAAGTAGTATTATCATCTCTTAGTTTATTCCATCTCACTGGCATCTCGTGAAAGGCGTCGTGAAAGATTTATAATTTAATTAGCTGCTGTAAATAGACGCCGACGGTTAACTGTCTGCTGAAGTGGCGGTGATATTTGGGGGCAGATGGGGCGGTAGGTAGAATGTAAATGGATTTGGTTTCTGCCTTCCTGATTCTACTCGTTGAGTTTCACTTTCTCAGCGCTTGTCTAGTAGCGCCACTGTTGTTTCTGGCTTTTAGGAGTTGCAGTGGTTGTGCAGTGTGGCGAGTTTGTCCCCTACTGTTACTTTTTGCTTTCAAGATTCAATCAAGGATTCTGGAGGAATTATAACATGATGCATTTCTTCAACAATATTAACATGGGCACTGTGCCTTATATAAACTATTAACCAGATCAGTAGGTACTTTCAGAGATAATTGTCTAAAAGTACCTACTGATCTGAATACAAAAATCCTTTCACTGACGCTACGGTGCTGATGCTGAGCTTCGATGTTGCCGATGACGTCACGGACAGGAGTTAGCACTATATTTATTGAGTGTGTGTAAAAAGAGAGAGAAAAATCGTATTCTTTTTAAAAATTACCAATGAGCTTCAAAATTAATTGTTACCCTATAAAGTTCCAAGTCGAATAAGGCAGGCAGATAAAATTTACACTCCAAAAGGTGCCAATATTCATACTTTATGCTAGATTCATCATAACTTATTGCAGATTATCTATCATACTCACGTGCAGTCATACAAAATGACACAAGCACACACATAATTTATGCACAACGTAATAACTCATTCGCCACTATTAACTTTATGCAGGGATGACTAATAAATCCATTCATTCATAAATCTTCAATACTTATGATATTAGGATATTGGTATTCCTCTCAGGTTGGCTTGTCTGTCTATAAGAGTCACTTCGTTTATAATTATGTCCAGCCGACTCTGCTGTAGACAGCGATTCCTCTATCTATGTCATCGACAAAGGACTTTTACAATTTAATAGTTACAGTTTCTTTGTGAGAATGTTTTTCCACGTCTCTCTGATGAGAGTTAATGCTTTAGTCTTCACATTTGCTACAATCTTCAGTTTTTTCTTGGAAAATTCTCCCTGTTATTACCTATGTTGTAATATTTACTGCCCCGTTTGATCCTTCTCTCATTTTCCTTCTAGCTTTCATGCTGATGATGATGTGTTCTGAATGAAGGCATAGTGACGTTTAGCCCTACCATTTTTCTGTATCGGACAAATGACTACAAAGTATCGAGTACCAACATTCTTGAGAGCATACAGCAATGTCAGTTCTTCAATTTCCTACTCTTTGTAACCCAACAAACTTTTATTGCTCAAAATTCTTCCATTAAAATGCAAGTGGCGGTCATTTAATAAAGTACAATTATGAATCGTAAAATCGTTCCCGTAGTTGCTTTTATGAGTGGTCGCTTGTTATCGCCTCCATCTTGATTTACGATGCGCGGGAGTGGCGTGTTGCGTCCGGTGGATGCGGCATGTTTGATGTCAGTACTTCTTATCGATTTTTTAGCAATTGAATTGTAATGTATGGTGGGCAGTGTTTTTTTGGATGGTGACGTGTCCAAATATATTGACATGCCGGTTGTGTGTTAAAAAAAAATGTGCAAGCCTTTATCACCCTTGGTTAAATTGTTAGTGATTACGATCGCAGCATGCTTGTGCAATCGAGGATAGTGACTGAGGACATCTACTATACATATAATCGTTTGGAAACAAACCGACCAATCATCCATATATACGAAGCAAGAGGTAATAATGAAAGAGCCTATAACATTCCACTGTGAGACTAAACTACTTAAGTGCTAGGTAAAAAAGCTACTGTATCAAGATGATTTCTGTAGCATTTTTCATAATCAATAGTTGACCAACTGGTCACAAAATAAATTCTTACATTTCTTAGCACACAAAATGCTGTTCACCAACCGCATCCGCAGTCCAGTAGCAGTCTTACAACACGACACGTCCACATGACAGTCTTGCCGCGATAACATACCCGACACATCAGCTTCTTGCTGCCGAAGTACCGACTTCAAGTATAATCAGGTATGTCAGTTTTGTTAATTGCTACTGTATCCCTGTAGTTATTCGATGAAGTATTCAGTCGTGTGGTGCTTGCTCGTGGGTTGAAGATTTATGGAATGCTGCTGGGTAATGGTCCGTGATGGTAATGTGGTTGAAGCTTTTGGTACGTAATGTACAGGTACTGTTGTTTGTTTCGTTCTTCGTGGTGTCTTTGATGATATGGATTTTGTGAGTTTCAGTAAGGTGATTTTTATGTCAATTATCCGTGGTTTCATATCTTTATATAGGTACTGCTACCACCGCACCTTCGAAGATTCAGAAAAAAAAACATTTAATAAAACATAGATTATTTCAGAATGTTTTTGTCTGGGTAAAAAAACATGTTTTCTTTTAAAGCTTTTATTTAAATTCTTACATTTCTATCTGTCAACACAGCCTAAAAAACAGCTCCCGAAAATATAAATATTACGCCCAAGTACAACACTAAACATCTACTTTATGTACGCCCCAAATGTGTTCTTAGTGATGCTCATAAATATCGATAAAATATTGCTATATCGATACTAAATCACTTGCAGTTTATAATAAAACGGAGAAACTTCCTCCATTTTCGTAGTGATGGATGATGTGCTTCATATCTTGGTCTTCATCATGTTGAACGTGTGTTATGGGGTATTACTGAGTAAGTGATGGTGAATGATGGGAGGTCGTGACGTCACGTTATAGGAGATAATGATAGTGTTTTATGGGCAATATTTTACTGCATATACGTGTAGTGTCTGTCAGGAATGTTGGGTTATTGTTGGATATACCGTAAGTCATGCATGTCATTGTAGCTTTGAGGTTATGCGTCAGTTTTTAGTTTAGAAACTAACTTAACTTTTTAGAGCTTTTATGGAAATAGATCCACAGGCCTTCCTCATTTGATCTTTACTTTACCAGTTTGCAGTGCGACAAAAGGAAGTGGCAAGTTGCAATCAGTCAGGATGTTTACGTCTACACTCAAACAGCGAGTGGTCCGAGCTGCGATAACACGTCTAGCAGAGCAAAAATATTAGTGCAACTTTCGTCCTAATAAAAATTGAAATTAGTTAAAGACACTAGCCTAACACATAATGTTCAGTTCGTCACATCAAACTCAAACTCAAAGCATTTATTTCAATTAAACCAATTACAGGCACTTTTGAATTGTTAAAGAGTCAGTCAGTTAGTCAGAAAATTGAAGCTAGTCGCCCATTCCAAAACGTAGATCTCTATGGAGAAGAATGGGCAAGAAACTCCATGGACACTCTTTTAAATCAAAATTGTTACAAAATCCTGGGTAGGTACATTGTTATTGTTCTTGTTGCTTCTATATGTGAGAACAATGTAAAAAATAGATAGTTAAAACAATTTAAAATATAAGATTAAAAATAAGCCCTGGCAGCTAAGAGATGACCAGTCTCCACTGACGGCGCCCGTTCACGAACATGACGCGTGGATCAGCACCATCCAGCTCAGCCATTTTGTAGGGAACCGAATGATCCAACACACGCGCCACCATCAGCGAGACATTTAAGTGAGCATGACATACTCTCAACTGCCATACTCTTCAAGTCAACATACCTACATCATAACATAAAACCGCTCCATGGTACTCACATTTACAAAATTGAAAAGATGCTTCTAATTTATACAAAATTCCAATTAGTATTTATTTATTAGTATCCTTCCAATTTAGTATTTGTTGAACAACAAAGCTGATCTGGCTTTCATTCAGCTCGTGCCGATTAGTGAACTTCGTTCGGCATCTTTCCTGGTTTAAACATGTTCGGGTCGACTCGGCTCAATTCGAACTAAGTCCTAGACTTAGTTCGAACTATTATGTAGTTACCGAAAATATCTACATAATTATATTTTTTTTTTGCTATTTGACCGGCTGTGCCGAATCATGCCGGTCCGAAAATGTGTCTAGTTGATGTCGGGAGGACTTCAATAAATCGAATACCTTAAGTCATTCATGCCTAAACCATCCAATAACTGTCAACCTATTTAGTAGTCAACAAGTCATAAATAATTCTAACGACGTTATTAGTCCACTGTATCTAGAAATAGTCGATCAAGATCTAAATAAATGGAATATTCATCATCATTGTATCGCGGAAGTAAACGCCATTCAAATTCATACACGCAACGCATATTAATTGGTTTATTTGTATGACAGTGATGGACGGCTTTTTGTATGGCCAAGATAGAGATGTAGGCAATAGATTAACGTGACAGTATTTACAATATATATTTTTAAAATAGTCGGCTTCATGAATGCGATGCCTAACAGCCAAAAAGGGATAAGCAACATTGTTTTGCGAAATTGACCTAAACAAGGTGTAGCATAAATAACGCATAACCTCCTAAGGGATCATTGTACTAATAATTATTAACAACTTTTACTATGGGACCTAACGTGAAATCGTGAAAAAAATATCGAACGTGAAAAAAATATCAGATGTTTATTTATTTATTTATTTATTTAAACTTTTCACACTTAAAAAAGTACAAAGGCGGACTTAATGCCTTAGGCATTCTCTACCAGTCAACCAAGGGTGGTGAAGAGATTAGATGGCAGGTGCTCTGTTAGAAATGGAACAATTTGTACATAAATAAGTCATAAACTTATAATACACATACATACATATTTACTATAATATATACCTATATTATATACATATATTATATATAAATTCAAGAGAGAGAGGTTTTGAGATGACTCTACGCTATTTATTTTGAAAATAACTCCGCAATCTCCGCTTAAATGCATACCGACTGGTGGCCATCCTGATGTCAAGAGGTAGCGCATTCCAAAGAAGAATGGACTGAAAATGAAAGGAAGAATGAACAAAGTCAGAAGTATGAGAAGGACAGAGTAGGAGAAGATTGTTAGAAGAACGAAGATTCTTAGCGTGTGAAGAACATAGATATTGGAAGTGAGACACTAGATAAGAAGGAGGAGTGGGAGAGTTAAGAAGGGAGAAAAGCGTGGTCAAAGCACGCAAATTTCTTCTCTGGCGAATGGGCATCCATTTGAGCTCAGACCTGTAGCTCGACACATGGTCATATTTTCTGAGGTTGAATATGAACCGGATACAATTGTTAAGCAGTCTGTCAAGCTTATCCAGCAACACCGCATTCAAGTCAAAGTAGCACACGTCACCATAGTCAATGATAGGGAAAATCAAAGTCTGCACAAGCATAGTTTTCGTCTTAGCGGGCAAAAAGTTTCTCAGACGATACAGAGATCGTAGAGTACCGTTGACCCTTTGACTAACATTAGAGACTTGGCGCTGCCAGCTAAGCGTCGAGTCAAGATGCAAACCGAGATCTTTCACAGTAGGGGTAATGGGTATGACGGTACCATTGAAAATGAGAGGAGGAAGAGAGCTAAGCGTCACCCTACCCATCATGCGCGAGCTTCCAATTACAATGGCCTGACACTTTGAGGGGTTCACTGATACCCCAAAACTATCAGACCACTTTTTGATTGCATCTAAGTCTCGGTTTACATCTGCTACAGCATCCAATAAACCTTCCACCCGCGCAGCTGTATACAATTGAAGATCATCGGCATAAAGATGATACGAACACCGAAGACAGTGAGTTATAAAATTAATGAAGATGGAGAATAACAATGGAGAAAGAATACCACCTTGTGGAACACCAGCATCCAGGTCACGCCAACTCGAAGAGCTCTCATCAACGCGAACCGACTGCCGGCGTCCCCGAAGATAAGAAGAGAACCATTCCAGAACCTCGGACGAAACCATGAGATGAGAGAGCATAGCAAGGAGAATATCGTGGCTGACAGCGTTAAAGGCATTGGAGAAATCAATTAAAACCAAAACAGTAACCTTAGTATCCTCCATCGCTTCTCTAACGTCACCAGTCACTTTAAGGAGAGCGGAAGCTGTACTATGCCCAGGCCTGAATCCAGACTGAAACGAGCTAACAAGGTTGTTCCGGTGAACAAACCCCGTAAACTGTCTGTGAACGCAGGCCTCAAGCACTTTAGACAGGAATGGGAGAATGTTCCCTACATTTTGGCGAGTCATGTTAACATAAATGTAGGGAACAGCTGATTTTTTTTTCGCGATAGGCATCGATATGCTTAAGAGTCAAAAAGCCAATTCTAACCATTTAAGTAAGTCGACTTCGCAAATAACGTCGCTTCGTCGCTTTCTTGCAAATAAATATTTTTGATTTTGATTTTTTTTCTCCCTTTTTGGCTGATAGGCATCGAATGTCTTTTGAGATAGAGTATTGCCCGTTTTCACTCACGCTAGGTGACAGCTAAATGAAGATAATGACGCCTGCGCTATTATTTAAGCAATCATTTAGCCGTCGACTAGTAATCATCATCTCGTGTGCCTTGCCGTTTCCCAACAATGTTGGGGTCAGCTTCCAGTCTAACCGGATGCAGCTGAATACCAGTACCTATTTTACAAGGAGCGACTGTCTATCTGACCTCCACAACCCAGTTACTGGGTAATACGATACCCGTTAGTAAGACTGGTTGTCACTTGTAATATAAGTTACAATCCTAATAATGTTAGCAAAGGGGAACCAAAATTCCTTTATCACAATGTACTTTAATAAAATATTTATAGAGTTTTCAGTTGACCTAAATTATTTCCTATGCCAATTTATAAAATACAAAGGAGAGTGTATCTGTGTGTAATTGAGATGAATTTGGATAAGACAAAAATGGTTCGTGGAGAAGTTACAGGGTTAATTTTATCAGTATTAAACTAGGTTCTATAAGTCAGAACTAGATGATAATATGTATGGATTATAATCTGACAGGTCCAACGTAAATCAAACATAGTCACAAGTACCTAAATACAAAAATGATTTTGGTAATTAACAACTATCTTATAATTCATCTAATTAATAAGGCATGATAATCTAGACACCGTTAATTGCTGTTCAAATATTCAGCATTAATTTTAGGCTTTGAATATTTAATTGAATATTGTGTCATATTTTATTTTTTGTGGATGGGAAATCATCAAATGACTTCTCCCGCTCTGGGCGGAGCGGGAGGGCGTGTCAGACTTTTACTGACTAAAACTCACCCGTGCTCCTTCTGTTGCCTGTGCCGGGGCCACGGTAACTCTTTCAAACATCCCGCAACCCCGGCTGGATTGTGTCATATTGACATGTTTTTCAGAGCTGTTCTAAGTGTGATGTTGAATTACACACGGGTAAGAGTTTAATCCACAACATAGGTAGAAAAAACTTCATTTTCTGCAAGTACGTTTCACTACAATTCCTGATTGATTAATAGGGAAAGCTTTTTAAAGCATATTCAGCTGCATCCGGTTAGACTGGAAGCCGACCCCAACATAGTTGGGAAAAGGCAGGCAGATGACGATGTTTCACTGCAATTCCTGTTTGATTAATAGGGAAAGCTTTTTAAAGTAGAGGTCAACGAAAACATTTTATCTAGAATAATGGTTAGAACCGTAAACCTTGGCCTAAATGTAGTGTTATTTATTTACAGCAACTTATTATTAACTAGTTGTGCCCCGCGACTACGTTCGCGTGGAAGTCGTAAGATACAAAATACTAAAATAACAGCCACATTTTAATAAAACTCCCTCGTCCCCCAACCCGTCGCGTTGCATCGCCCGCCTGCGCTATTACTTCGTTTTCGCTTAGTGTTCTTTCTGACTTTTTCTTTTTGCTCTGCTTCTAATAGTCTTAGCGTGATGTTAAATAGCCTATAACTATGCTTGAGAATTGGGCTAGAAATGCAAAAAGAATTTTTCAAATCCGTCCTTTTGTTTACAATTTCATGGTTATTCATTTTTTTTGCGCGGAACTCTAATTATTTTTCTAAAATAAAAGTAGCCTTAGTTACTCCACGTTACATCAGCTACCTGCCAGTGAAAGTCCCGTCAAAATCGGTTCAGCCGTTTCGGAGATTAGCCGGAACAAACAGACAGACAGACAGACAAAATTTTTAAAAATTGCTTTTTTGTTATAAGTACCGTATATACTTTCTTATAACATAACATCACGCCTTGTTTCCCCGAAGGGTTAGGCACTGGTGTACCTGTAGTACACCCACATTTCGCCAGTTATGTTTAAGTCCCATGTAATAGGGGGCGAGCCTATTGCCATCCACCGGGCACAAATCTAGACTCTGGGCTGCTACTGAGAAATTCCAGATAGAAAAACCCAAAAACACTGCCCGACCTGGGAATCGAACCCAAGACCTCATTCTCAGCAGTAACGCTTGCGACCACTAGACCAACGAGACAGTCAGTACTTTCTTATGTATTTAGTAAAAAGTTGTTATTTTGACATTACAAATAGACACTTCAATTTTATTTATTTATATAG
This sequence comes from Fissipunctia ypsillon, assembly GCA_947568875.1. Classification (NCBI taxonomy): domain Eukaryota; kingdom Metazoa; phylum Arthropoda; class Insecta; order Lepidoptera; family Noctuidae; genus Fissipunctia; species Fissipunctia ypsillon. The sequence goes on from OX387649.1 coordinate 23,998,258, forward strand.
ACGTATAGACTAGTAAGTCAACAGACGTACCTACAGAAAAAGTTCATTGTTTTCACAAATACGGTATAAGTAGCATTTCAAATCTCACAATCTAAAACGAAGTAAAATAGGTAGGTATTCGAGTTGGTATAATCTGAGTAAATAATCAGTTTTCACACTCCAGACTTTGTTTCTCAAGCCAGCGCTGAGTCATGGTAATTATCCTCACTTTAGTCACACTACTTAGCAACAAACAACCGACACTGCTACCGGTAAACATACCGCTAATTGCACTTTCCGCTTCTCACATAATTATTACATTAACCACGCCGGAATTATTACGTAAAAATGTACCAAATAAATCTTTGACATGTCACCTTTAGTGGGACAAGTCCGGGCGACGATGTGTGTTGCGCAAACAATTTATCGATAAAATTAATTAATATTATCGACTGTTACCGTTTTTTGTTGTAACATTTACGAGCAATGGAATAACCAACAGGTATTGTGTGATAATGGTTACATTTATAAGTTTTTAGTGAAGGTATTGGATTTGTTAAAAAAGTCGATGAGATTTTTTAAATGTTGCTGGTTGAGAAGAATTTTATATTATTGTGTGGTGGCGTGAGATGAGTCAGTTTTTATTTCAACGGGAATACCTTATACCGTGACGTGAATGTTGATAATTTTTGCATTGCTCTTATCTGGTATAATTTGTATCTTTTGTGTTAATTTATTATTCACGGCACTCAATATCCTACTGTTTTACATTATTTCCTGTATCGAATGCCAATTATTTCAAGGATTAAACAGTGATGTTACCCCGTCTTTCTGCCCACAGATAATGATTCATTGGCTTACTCGCATCTCGCATCTTGTCTGACCATGTGTCTTGCTCAGCTCCGTTCTGATCAGTTCACTTTTGTATAAGCTGTGACCAAATAAACATTTTCCAGTTTTCTGGCATTCTACAAATAAAATGAGCATTTGATAACACCATAAAACTCACTAGATAACATCAACTCAACCAACTCAAATAAAGTAGATTGCCTTCCCAAAAGTATTAGAACCGATATACCACGCATTTTATCTGCAACAAAAGCGATTACGGTTCAGTATTTTACAACAAGAATTACAACAGTACCTCTGTCTTATTCACCTAATCAAGTTGTCCTCAATCCAATCTAACTCTATCTTAGTTTGCGAAGCTTAGTCGGAGGATAACGGGTGTCGACATAAAGTTACCGATTTATCCCTCAGTAACAGTTGTAAAGTCCACCGATATGTGACTGGATAACCGCTGGCAAATTGGAGTCATTTGGTGCCAAGGTTTGGAGTTTAATAGTCTAGATTTCTTAGAAGACGTCTTGTTCGAGTGATTTATTTAGGACGAGGAATTGTGGGCAGCTGTTGGGAATTAAATAGATGAGGGAGATGCTTCATCGAGTGGCTGGAAATTGGCTTATTGATGGCAAGATGGGCTGTTTAATAATCATTTGAACCGTCATATCGTTGCTTAGTTGTTCATAAAACCAACAACGATTGTAATTTGTACAAGTGACTAAGGACAAACATTTTCATCCTGGATTGTCGACAACCATCATGGTTAAGAACAACACACTATTCACCTACATGCATTGAAATGCAGTATACAGGTTTAGGATTAAAATCAAACCTTATAGGAAATAAAAATCAAGGCAGAGAGAGTATGTCAGTCAACTATGTATGTCTACATAAATTACGTCAGTCATCAGAGAACAATACATGCATAATTAAAACAAATTGGCACCCTCTAATACTAGTTTATAATTATTCCTCCCACATCACTAGACTAATTACCTTGGCGGCCATTTACCGTGTACCACACACTGTCATGTCAATATAATTTAGTTTATCAATATTTAGTATCAATATTACGACAACGAGCCAATTTGCTGCTATTTAAGCGAATCGAGATCACGTGTTCGAAGTGTCATTGGGCTGTTTACCTTAAATTGGTACTTTAGTGATGGGTTAAAAATGTCGATAAAAATTAATTGAGTGTTTTAACCACTGTTCTCTTGTCATTTTCCTTTTTTTAATTACAGTAGTGTCTGTTGCATATCTTAATCAAGGAAGTAAGGTCTAACTTACAATATTAAAAGCGTTTCTGTAAAACAATTTATCTTACCGTCTCGTCTTCTTATCAATACTCAAGAAACGCCACTTAAACGGCTTCCTACCTGGGGATATAAATCACAGGTCACATCTTCACTCTACCAAACGATAAAAGATATTGACGTACTCAAAATACAAGTTAAGCCTTATCTCAACGGCGCCGCTAATTACAAATGAAAATCGCTTCCCGCCATTCCCTGTCACAGATAACCGCACGTCGTAATTCCCATAATCTATGCTCACTTGCTATCTTAATTACACCAAGCCGCCGAAGGAATACATTTTTAATTGAGCTACCTTATCTTGCCGATTACATGACAAATGCATCTTGTCCGCCACTATTTTAATTTAGATATTTTATCGACAGTTTTTCGATGTGCTAACCGACGGCACTATCGTTAAGGTCCGTACACATTAGCACGCTACGCTCGTTTTAGGCACGAACTGTTTGACATTTTGCGCTGTTAACGCGATTACAGTGTTTTAACATGTGCTACGTGTGCACCTTTCAAATGTTAGTACATAAACAAAATGGGTAACAGTAAGTTTATTTTAAAGTTTATCCACGATTATAGTGTAATTTTCGAGAAAAAAATAAACAAGAAAAAAGAATACCTACGTTTATTTACAGTAAAACATGACGCAAAGAAAAAACACTATAAGAACAAATTAGGGGAAAAGATACATAGCATGTTTAACAATTTTCAGCCTGTTATCATCCCAGTAGGGAAATACCTCTTCCATCCAATAAAAAGGATGGAACAAAACATTGATCATCGTCATGCGTACTCATTGCTTGTTGTCTGTACACATAGCCATGAATCTTTTTCAATAGCCCTTTATTTTTCCAATCAAATATCAGATTTATTTTCATCTACGTTATTTACGTACTTACTAAATAAATCTAATCTTTCATAAATGTCGCTACTCTGAACAAATAACAATTTACAGTGACGTGAGGCACACACAGTGGACTTACTTATGAATAGCTTTTTATTCTTTACTGCTGTAATCAATCTAAATCATTAGAATGGGCCGTTAAAGTCATTTTAAAGCATTAATGATACGATTACGCTCTTTGTAGGAGCATTACGTAAATCATTGTGAGAAACGGGGCGCACAAAAAGAGCAATTAGTGTTGTGCCAACGTCGATAGTTTAGCGGATGTCGATAGCATTCCGCGCGGTGCGACGTGACTGCACACTGAAATGCAGCAAACTTTAAATCACCTATTATTTAAACGATTTTAGACTTTATGTCAAAGGATTTAAGGCTTTTTTAATGTGTGGTCTGCGTTTGTCGCTGCACAGAGACGTGAGTTCGATTAAAAAATGTGATTTGTGGCTGCCACTCTGCACGTGTTTTATTTTGCGAGTTATGTTCCTGACAGGCTCGTCAAGAGGCCACGATAAAAAAGACGCCAAACGTTAGAGCTTTAAAACGCTTGAAATGATTTCGCTGTTGAAATGTTTTAAAACGTTTTAAAATTACGAAGCAGCAGACGTAGGTATAATCTTTAAACAAAAAACATTTTGCATTGAATCAAAAAGTATTGCATTATTTCTCGAAATTACTTACTAATGTTTTGTTAGCGGTGTTAGAAAAATAAACGGTTTTCAATGTACCAAAAACAAAACTATTATCTTCAAAGAAAACGGTGGAGCTCTTTGGTGATTGCGATTGTCAGTCTACGTGCGTCTAGTCAACCATCATTCACACCTGTCAGTCAGGGCCTTTGAACAGCACAGACAGGCGGAGACGGGCCGCAACGACTAGTCGACGGCGATTTGTATGGCGCGAGTAAATCACTTTTGAAGTAATTTATGTCTGAACGCTGTTAGTGATGCACAACGTCGCGGTTGCTTGTCGATGTTCTCGTTTAAATTTTGTGTTTACTTGAATTTGAAATAAAACGTTTGAATCGAAATGAAAGCAATGCTATCAAGAATCGATTTAATTACGATGCAATAAATAAAAGTGTGGTTGAAACATCTTTCACACACACCACACGTTGAAGCAATATTCATCACCTTCAAGAAAACGAATTGTACTAACATTACAATACATCTCAATATCGATTCATGTCACGACGACACAAACGCGCCTGACAGTTTTTGTGTTGACAAAAAGTAGAAAAAAAAAACAAAAAAACGGCCGAATAATCAGTTCGTCTATTAATCATACAGGGGCTGTCACATGTGACAGTTGACGTATGGTGACAGGGCCCGACAAGCGACGTATGTGACAAGTGACGTGACGTTCTTTGATGTGTCAGCCGCGGCGCTAATGAGCGAAGTCTCAAAGGCCAATTGCAACGGTTTTCTTTGAACCGACGATTGATGTGGTGTGATTATTAACTTTAATGTCCTACTGTTAAGAAGATGGCAGACTGTGTTGAGCTTTTTGAATGTTTTATGGCAGTGTTTGAAATGTGGGAGATATTTTTATGACGGAAATGCATTTTCGAGAATTAGAGAGGGTTTCTAATAAAGAATGGATTCTAAGATACTGATGACTGATTTGTAGATCCAAATGAAAATAAATTATATTAAAACAAAAAGTTTTTTCATAAAATTTGTGAATGGTATGACGTAAACGTGTATGTTTATACGTTTTTTTTAAATAGATTTGCTACTTATGAAAAGAAAATACTGTCTGTTTGTTTTCAGAAACTCCAAACATTTGTAATTTAAATGCATCAAGCTCCAAATGCACTATGATGATATATTTATTACCAGTAACATCGTTTTAGTTTATCTATGCCGTGAGTTATGATACTACAAACATCTACGTGTTTCAGTGGTGGTATGTTAAATGTATTAGTTTCATTCTTCTCTTGGCATTTTAATAATATTTTATGTGAGCGTCGGCTGCTGCAAATACTTCCTCTCTTAGATTTTTTTTTATCTTCAGCATCATTTAAAGGTGAAACGTTAGTACTAATAACATGTGGCCAAAAGTTACTTGCATTATAAATAAAATAGAAACCATGATTCCATAAAATAAGATTATTGTCAACAGCCTACCAAAGTCCATTGCTGATAACTGTCTCCCAATAATGGAGTATTGCACTGTTAAATATTAGTAGATATATCAGCTACTATATGACTTTTTTTTTTTTTTTTTTTGTGGATGGGAAATCATCAAATGACTTCTCCCGCTCTGGGCGGAGCGGGAGGGCGTGTCAGACTTTTACTGACTAAAACCCACCCGTGTTCTTTCTGTTGCCTGTGCCGGGGCCACGGTAACTCTTTCGAACATCCCGCAACCCTAGCTGGCATCGGCCCTAGCGGACCCCGTCAATAGTGCTGACATCTCTTTGAGGCGCGCGTGGAACACGACGCGCCGTCGACTCGGGCCTGGTCCTTACCGGACGGCGAGCTACCCATTGCTCGCCGTCCGCAAGCCCGCGCCTACGGTGGCCGGGAATCGGCTGCCGATTCCCGACGCCCAGGGCGTCTCCTGCGGCGACTAGGGGCGTGAGGGTGCAAAGCTTGCCTCTCCCTCACGCGTCCCGCCTCCTCCTTCACGAGCATTACTGCTTCGCAGAAGGAGGTAATGGCTTCCCATGCACTCTCGCTCCGTACCATGGCCTGGACCAGGGCCGGACGCGAGAGATCGCCGCCGCCGAAGCTACTATATGACTGGGTATGATTTGAGATCAAGACAAGTCATCATCATCATCAGCCAAGCCTCTTCCCAACTATGTTGACGTTGGCTTCCAGTCTGACTGGACGCAGCATTTTACATGAAGCGACTGCCTATCTGCCTGGCTGGTTGTAATACTTTAACTTTGAGCTGGCCTAGCCTAGTTTGGAGTTTCGATAGAATAAGAGGCCAACTTACACTAGTTTTGTAACCACTGGCTTGCAGCTTATCGTACTTGTCTTCCATTTCTGCTACTCCATGTCATGACACCACAGGTATATCACCAATTCAGTTTTGGAACCGAGCAACAAATTACACGTGGCTCCCGCCAGTCGGCACTTCGCGAATAATTAACTAATACACGCACACATATGTATTAATACATATGTGTGCGTGAATCATAGGACTAAGTTTGTTGCCTTCACGCTAGATGGTGCAGTTTCATTGGATTTGATGGAAGCTATGAGCTAATAAGTTATAGCATGCGAGAAGGTAGTTTAATTGTATCTCTGTGTTGTATCATAGAACAGGTTTGTAATGAATTATCAAAATTATGCTTCAGTAGTGATTGTTGAAAAAGGGATGCTTACAATTGCTAAATTGGAGTTGATAAAATCAAGAAGAAATCATTTTGTTCGGATTATACGTATAAAATCTATTTCAGTGCCATCGAGGATTATGGTCCATTTGTCAATGTGAACAAAAGTCAAAATTTTTCAGACAACGACTTACTTCTAATTTAAGTAGCTTTCTAGCAAGTATAAATTGTATCATAAAGTTAACCGAAAGACCATCTTACATACGACAAAGTTATGCGTGTGAATATTTGATGGTGTGAGTTATGTTTTACAAAATTATATATAATTGGAGTTCATTAATTAGACTAATATTTTCTGGCTGTGTATGTTCTACTTCGTTTTAATATTGTATCTCAGTCGTTTCAATCAAATGCTTAGTTTTCTTTCCACTCTTGCCACTCTTTTTGCGGTGAAATGAAAGGCTGAAACAGTTATTTTCTTACTATCAAGTGTGCAGTCTTCATTTAGTTCAACAGTGTTGTGCAGTCGTTTGGGCAGCAGTAAATCACGCGGGCCGCAGCAGTTGGACGCTGTTCGTTTTGCACACAACTTGGCATAAAATCACGCAGAAGAACCACTTTAAACTATACTAGTAGAAATTAAACCAGTCATAAATACAGAAACAAATGAAAACAGAGTTCTATCTGCATGGACATTGATTTGAAGCTGTTTCATTTTAGCTGAAATGTAAACTTTTCTTGAGTATTAGTTCTTATGTTGCGATTTCAGTTTCAGACCTTCTGTAAATCTATTTTGTTCTTGTATGTTGTTCGTTTTGTACGTATAATTGATGGGTGCGCGTGCACATGATATGTGTGACGTTTGCCGGCCGCGAGCGATAGATGGCGCTATTACAAATTTTAAAGCTGAAGCGGATTTGCGCTGGAATTATTGCAGCGAGTCTTGATTTAATTTAATGAACCTGGAAGTCAATGAAATAGACAGAAACCGACATACTATGTCATCATAATGAGGACGGCTCAGATGCCTGGTGATAAAGTGTGAGTTACTTCATCTATTATTGGGCACACTATGTATTGCAGCCACAAAGTACCTGTAGCTGTTATTATACTATCGCAAATTAATTTTGTATGCCTAAGAAAAGAAGTAGATAATGCACTTAGAATTAATTTAAGAGTAGGTACACGGCCATTAAATTATTATGTGGGTGGTGGGTTTCGTATTAATTTTCCCCGAACGCTCAACGGTCGACCACCGCGCAAGCAAAAACTATTTAACAGCCTCTACGGCTCTACCCCAAATACTTTCACTCCAATCAGCATGTTTATCACGACATAAATCTCCAACAAGACATACACCTTTTACAAAAGCAAGGACATCAAAAAACCTGGCACCCCGCAATCAGTATTCGTCTGAGCTGGCAATAAAATTAATATGTGCATACGGCGAAGCGCGAACTCCATTTGCAGTTAAACAAACGGCCGACCGACGACGCCATTTTGCATTGTTTTTTTAAGGTTCCGTAATTGAAAAGGGTGAACGTTGTAGGTTAGTTTATGTGGTTTGAAATATAGGCTTCGGAGAGGAAATTGGCGTTTTTGGTATTATGGTTTCTTGTGGGTTTTTCATGAGACTAGTTAAAAGATTTTTATTGCATTTTTGTGTGGTCAGAACTTCGTGGGTCAGAACCTGGTTTGTTTCAGACCTTTTATAGAGGTATCCTAAATACTTACTCTCGACAGCGTTGTAAAAAACATTAGTCCTAACTCTTTCATTAATAATAAGACTTGAGTTCACTTTGAAGACTCAATTGTTTTAGAAGACTTTGCAGAACTTGAGACTCGAATATTTTCAAAAAAACTCGAGACTCGAGTCTTTGCAAAAGAACTCGAGACTCGAGTTTAAAAAAAAAACTCGGGATTGAGTCATCTGAGACCTTATCTGGGGTAGTAAGAGAACGAAACAGAAAACAATAAAACTGTAAGTAGCATTGTTTATTATAGAATGATTTTAAATATAAAACGATTAAATAAATATAGGTAAATTTTTTTTTGACAGAAGTCAGTTCATATATTTATTTGATTAAGTAAATCATTTTATACTGATTTTATAATTTTATACTTTAAATATTGATAGCAACACCAACTTTAAAGCAGACTCAGTTCAGCTCACAAAAGTCATAGAACTCAAAAGACTCAAAGAACTACTCGTGAGACTGTTAGTCCCAAGCCTTGAAAAAAGACTTGACTCTCGAAATAAAGTCTTTTATAACACTTGTTGAGTGATAAGAAAAAGAAAGAAATAGTACCTAAATATTATTGAAATTGCTTCACACGATCCATCATACTTCCTCCTTCATACTCATACATCATACTTCTTCCTTTCCTCTCTAAGAGTTTGACTTTGTTTCTAAAACAAGCATTATTTTATTTTTCATAAAATCTCTTTTCATTTCTATTTCTTGTAATGTGAGTAGGTAGTGACGCATTTTTATCGTCGTCATGTTATCCAACCTATCTCTCTCTTCTTTTAACTTATACGGAACATTTCACTTACAAACTGGACTCACGATCGATGTTTTTATTTCTGCATTGTTTCTTATACTCATCTGATTTATGCGGAGTCACGTAAATGTCGCATAATGCCTTTGGGGTTGAGAGCACATCGTCTGCACCTTTACGTCCTATTTTGGCGACATTCTAATTCAGAGGTGACAACTTTGAAGTATTGGCGGGCGTATATTTTATGTTGTCATATCGTAAATTTGATTCAAAGAGTCACTTTGGAAGTGGCCTTTTTATTTAAAGTACGTGTCTGGTCATGGTCTGTTGATTTATATGCAGGTTGAGTGTGGTTGTCTTTAGTCATCATTTTAAAATTATTGAAAATGTAAAGTTATATATAAGTAAACTGATATCGTTATATATTTTACCAATCTTAATTTTTTTAAGTAATATAACGCCTTATGCCTTTATAATTCACGAGACAAATGGTGGTTGCAACAGATAGTTCTTGAGTGGAGACCATGAATCAGTAAAAGCACAATGTAGACTTGTAGAATCCGTAGACAGGTGTGATGCTATCTAAAGTAGAACAGTGAAATAGATGGACTCAGTGGCACAACTTGGGAGCTTCATACTGATATGACGGTATGGGGTGGATCAAAAATGATGGATGGATAGAAAAAACTACGATAATTCTTCCAATGTACTCTAGCTAACAAGCAGCTGTTACACACCATTCACATAAAACAATTACTACAGCACTACCTCTAATGTCATTACAGTAATAAATCAACTTGTCAATTAGTGTCACCAATGACAGTTTTTTAAATGGCCATAATTTATTCCTCACATAAATAGACTATTATAACGGGCTACCGAATTGACGGACGTTAAAAACGCCTTATAATAAATTAAGTCTAATTATTTCTCACCCTGAATTTATGGCGTAATGGTTACATATTCCCCTATAAAGTCCCTTGTTTATCAGATAATGACCGACTATTATGTTGATGCATGGTATTCACGGGTTTTCCTAGGGGGTTACGCTTTAATTTCATATCTACGGGTGGACATGGATACTGGCAGAGTTTTTTATGCTTTTATAAAATGCAGGCTTATTCTGTATGGTGCAAATCGTTTGTAACACCGATAAATTCTATTGCCTTAAGCAATTACAAAATTGTATGTATAGTTAGGAATTTAACTTAAAAAATAACTTACATATTAGTTGAAAAATGATCAGCCTCGTAGACATTACAATTCCACCATTCGTAGAACGGCTTATGATAAAATAATAATAATAAGAGATACTGCAGCTATTCGTTCACATTATTTTTTGTAAATCTTTCTATAGAAAATATAGAAAGGAAGTTTCGTGACCATGAAACAACAGAGTTTAATATCACATCTTTTCTAAACGAAAGCTCGCTTCAAATAGTGTCAATAACACAAGTCCAGCCCACCTCGTTAAATAAAAGGAGCATGAAATTAGGCCGCGGCCGCACTACTAAGGCGGCTGCGACGTGACGGCGATTTCGTGAAAACAAACTCATATAAACAACGACATAAGTCGGTAGCCGCACTGCAGAGGCGACAATGTGTTCATAAGTCGCCGTTCGAGTCGCAGTCGCCTTAGCAGTGCGGCCGCTGCCTTAAGGTATGCCTCGTAAACATACGTAGTTTATAAAATAATGGCTCCTGTCCTACTCGTCACAGTCAGTTAATTTTCTCCATAAAAAGGCGCCTATCGTAGATTTCTTCATGATTTTGAACGACGTAAATTAATATAATTATACAATTATAATTAGTTGCTCAGACAACGAGTGTTGGCGAAATTATCTTTAGGTTACGTTACTGCATAACTGTTAACATCTGTTAAATCAAATTATTAATTAAAAAAATATTGTTAGACTTAATTAATTTTGTCGTAACTTTAGTTTGCAAAATAATCATGATTTTTAATTAATATCTTCAGTTTTATTTTCTTGCTTTCTTACAAGTTGTAAGAGCTGGTTAAGTTAAATTAGGTTAGAGAGTTAGGTTTTGTATGGGTTGGTTTTATTATTCTTTTTAAATAGAGGTGTAATTTGGCATTCATTTTTAATGCATTGCAATCATTTTAACCATTGAGTCTTCCAGAAGTATTTCATTGTCTTTCAAATGAACTCTGTTTGTTTTTCTTTTATATACTCACTTCCTATTTTACTTCTACTTGAAGTTACTTAGTTATAATATTTATTCCAAAAAATTTACCGAAAATATCACGAACATTGGTCTTGCTCTACAGCAACAAGTACGCCCCAAATACGTCACGGCTGTCTTGTAACACATGCTCAGTATGGCCTCGACTTTCCCCTCATAATTGTCTTGAACCTTGATACCGAAATGTGGGCTTGCATTGTTAAGCTAAGCTGTATAAATTAACGCCAGCTTGTTTCTCTAGCTAATAGCTTAATTTCCCCTTATAAATGTACATTTGAATTTTATAATTATACACTGTTTTTTTATAGATAACTGTTTAGTTTAATTGGATAGTTTACCTTCTTATTGAAACGTTGTATGCTAAAGTGATAATTTCTTCAGCAGATTGATTAATGTTAGAAGGTTTTGTTAAAGAATTTTAATAAATGTAAAGGTACGTATTAATGAAAGTTATTATGTTAAATCGTCCGTGTATAGGATAAGTTTAAACAATGTAGTTAGACATGTGTGGGAAGCGTTAACAAGTTTTGTAGGTCCTTCCTATATTAATGTTCTAGTCCAGGTCGCAGAATAAATTTATTTTTTAAAACAGGCTGGATGGAGTCATCACTTCATCATTTATAGAAAAAAGTGGCCAAGTGCGAGTTGGACTCGCACAAAAAGGGTTCCGTACCATCGTACAATATTTAACACTACATGCTTTTAAAAAATACTTCTTAAGTTTAAAATTTATATTATTTGTTGTTACAGCGGCAATAGAAATACACAATCTGTGAAAATTTCAACTGTGTACCTATTATGGTTCATGAGATACAGCCCGCTGACAGACAGACGGACGGACGGACAGCGGAGGCTTAGTAATAGGGTTCCGTTTGGCACCCTTCGGCTACGGAACCCTAAAACGTTAATAAGAAAATAATAATTAAATCACCACTTGCAAAAGTCATCAGTAATATTGAGAACTACATAATGCATGATCTTCAATTCAAAAAAACACACACATGAATATCGTTATTTTATATAACCCGCTGGAATTAAATTATATCTTTATGAATCAAGAAGAATAATAACTACTGAATTGTATTGGTATTTCTTTGTTTATTCTCGAATACATTACATCAAAATAGATTGATTTTAAGACAGCATGTAGTATAGACCTGCAACTTTCATGTTATGAGACACAATCAAGTTTCTATTGTTACCGATCTCTAGGAGTTCGATAGGCAGCGGAGAGGCAGCTTATTATTTTATTAGATAGTTTCAGGGTGTAGGGGACAGCCCTCCGCAGACTGATGGGGTGTATTTAGTATATCATACTAAAATGACCGGTACAAGAAATTATTTCAGGAACGTTACGGGGATCCAATAAACCTGATTTGTTTTATTACTTCACACGCAATGTATGGCAAAACGCGCGTAGCGAACGGCAGCGCAGCGAGCCTTCGTCCGCCGAGTATTTCAACATCCATTGCTGATTTTGTTATTTTAACTGTTTTATTCACATAAATGGAGCAAAAAATGTAGTATAAATGGATGGTATACAGAGAATGTATTTTTACATTGAAATAAAGGAATAGTAACTGAAAATACGACAAAAAAAAATTAAAATTTTCCTGAGAATATTTCCGGTGGAATTGTGACTCAAAATAAGGAGCTGAATGCACCCTGTAAGTTTGCAGAGTCGCTTACATCCTGTACATAATGGAATCTTTAGTGTGATTATCCAAGTTTATTTGTAATAACCCCAAGATACATATCATACATCACTAACAATAAAAGCATGGCACAACTATTGAGGTTCCCGCAGACAGGCACGCCGCGACTCTAGTAGAACGATTTCTGTGAAAACATCATGGAAATTGTTTTGCCAGAATCGCGCCGCGCTTGTCTGCGGTGGCCATTTCTCGTGACTAGATAAAGACAAAATTTACGACATGATTCTTGAATAATTTAATAACTCGTTTTTATTACACTTAATAACGGTTATAATTATGTTTTATTATACTGCTCTAAGCTGTTGCGAATTTACTGAGTTATTTAGTTTTAGTCGTATATTATTGTCTCTTTTTTTCTCACTAGATATTTTAATTAATTTTGCATCAAATTTTGTTGTCAATTACATCCTTACAGTTGGCGTCGCGTTTATTACCTACGTGTAATATGTGTGTTTTTTTTAATATTATTATTAAATAATTTATTATATTAAGTTTCCCCTTACAAGGTTTTTATTATAAAAAGCTGTTTTCCGCGGCTTCGCCCGCGTGGATGTCAATACTTCCCTATTCGAATCGGATTTTGTTAACAATTTCTTAGGTTTTATTTTTTTTTGCGCGGAACCATAATTTTTTGTCTAAAACAAAAGTATGTTACTCCTTATAACATCTGCCAGTGAAATTCCAGACAAAATCGATCGAGCCGTTTTGGAGATTAGAAGAAAAAAACAGACAGACAGACCGACAGACAAAAATATTAAACATTGCTTGTTTGTTATAAGAGCCGTATATACTTTCTTAATATTATGAATTTAGTAAAAAGCTGTTATTTTGACATTACTTATTTTATTTATTTATTTATTAAAGAACACCCACAGCATACACATTCAACATTGTTTTATAAGAGTATTTAGGAAAGTATTACTGCTAATGTATACACAAATTATAGGTGTACATAACATTTAAAGAAATAAGACATTGAACAGAAGCTGCTTATAAACTAAAAGTAAAATTTAAACAAAGTTATTTAACGACAATAACATAAAATACAAGAGAATACAAATCGTGAACATAACACGTAATTCAAATACATTATTCTACAGTATAACAGAAATTATGTGACTAAATGATAATAATTAAGTTTTTTTTTTTCGAATTCAAGGAGTCATGAAATATGTCCAGGTTTGAATTTAGGTTTTTGTTGAGCATGTTGTAATGGTTCTTATTAGCGGACCATGGGCACCGATATTGGTGTTACAAAGAGACACTTAATTTTTTTTAATTTGTATCAAAGTAATGTATTATTTATTTGCTAAACACTTATTTACGGATGCTAAATGTTATGTTGTGATATTTAAATAAGCCATTATACTTCAAGTTAAAATTTATGGCAATTTTATATATTTTCATCGTAGAAACAAAAAGTCAACGACTTCTAATTGAATTAGAGCTACACATTATTACAAAGAGGCATGCATATCAATATGACGTGGCTGTATTTATGAAACGACATAGCTAAGTGCGGGAAAGTACTAGGTAGTGGCGAATTAAGAATTCATCACTGAATGAAGCCATTACGGCGCATTATCGTAGGTAAGTGTTGCGAGTTGCATATAAACTATTAAATTGAAAAGTTGAACTTTAGATCTCGCACAAAAAGGTCGTAAAATTAAGTGGTTAAAACTCTAATTATACTCTAGCCTCGTCCTCAAGATTAGCATTGTACACTTATAGTATCTACCATATAATGTCGCTTCCATCTTCTTTTAGATTTTTAACATGGATGCCTTATTCTCGCTGTCAGTTTGCCGTCAATACTTCATCCACATTTTAGTGCTCGCCTTTATTGCGCACAAAATATAATTATGTTGTTTTTTCGTTATTAATAAATCTATAAATTATTATTATGGTGAAAAGGATGCAATCGCATAGTGACTCCATCGACCGCATCGGGAAGGAACTATAATTAAGTTGGAAAGGAACTGGTCATCGTTTTTACTTTAATTAATTGTAATTAAGGCTTAGCCATTAATCACCAACAAACGAGAAAAACTAATCAGGTGTAAGTATAGCTGTACGAAGATTTTGTGGTGCGCGGCCAAAATTGGAACTAACTTCGCCATTTTATTTTTCAATACATCATCATCATCTTCCTGCCCTTGTCCCATGTTACTTGGGGTCGGCGCAACACGTTTTCTCTTTCCATTTTCCCCTGTCAAAAGTCACGCTATCATTCACTCCCTTCTCTTTCATATCATTCCTCACACAATCCATCCATCTTTTCTTTGGCCTTCCTCTCCCTCTCCATCCATCAACATTTATATTCATCACTCTTTTAGTCACATGCGTTTCTTCCCTCCTCTTCACATGTCCATACCAAGCCAAACGATTTCCTTTCAACTTTTCTGTCATGTGTTTATTTTTCAATACATTTCACAAAATAATTGCGAAAATGTTTACCAACCCTGTAAACGTCATTCAATTACTTATTAAATAATATTTCATATCAAGAAACGAAAATGAAAATAATACTAACCATCTAATATACAATACCATATTATTACAATAGGTAGGTATAAAATAATTCTAACATCAAATAGTTCAAGGGATAATTGTCTGTGACAGACAGACTGACAGAAGCGGTTCCATTCAATAAAGAAATTGATGCTTCATTTTAAGAGGGCTGTCACATTTTGTCACCTCTCTCGCTCACACGGGACCAAATTTTTAAGATAGATAAATAAAAAGATGCTTTTTTGAAAAATATAATCAATGGGCGACCTACTAAATAATATTATTTTAAAGGTAGTTATTAAAAAAAAAAAACATTCCTATTGTGTTATTTTAAACTTAGTATAATAAGTATAATGATCTGCTTTTGAGAAGATTTAAATAAATGCCACAAAAATATGTGTTTTTTTTAATAATTACCTATTAAATTAATATTATTTAGTAGGTTGCCCATTGATTACATTTTTCAAAAAAGCATCTTTTCATTTAATATTCTTAAAAATTTGGTCCCGTGTGAACGAAAGAGGTGACAAAATGTGACAACCCTCTTAAGACAATTTCAGCAATGATAATTACACGTCCTATGCCTATAATACACAGTATTATCACACGATTGACATTTGACAAGCCAATAAAGTTTCACGATTATTAGAACCTAATTCCGAGAACACAAATACGGTACTCGATGGTTATGATGGACTATCAAATATCGAATTTGCATAGTTATTATAAGGAATGGAAGTTGATAATTACGAAACGTCATATACATGGAAAATGTCAGTCATTAGATGGTCTTTTGAGGAATATTAATTGGCTTGCAGCTATTATTATATCTTCTATAGATAATTTTATCGTGTTGATCAAAAGGTACAGGCCTGCTACTAAATACTATCAATCACAATCTGAATGATTTTGACGCATATTTCTAATCCATTGCTTCATATGTTTGAAAAATTTGTCTGCTCAACAACGTAAATAACGCAATGAATGTTGTCGAACTGTCAAAATGAAACCCTACTGGTCTGATATCGCCACGGATATCGAATATCGCTAATACATGACAGATATGACTACTTAACATCGGAATACAACACAGTCACGCTGTTTGATGCTGAATATGCGTATGATGGTAGAAGCAAAAGAAAGAGAGAAATAGATAAGAAAGTCCAGAAAAGACTTCAAATTCAAATTCAAAATATTTTATTGTGGATCATAGGTAGGTACAGTTCTCAAATAGTTGGAAATTATGATCAGCTATGTCCCACCCGTAGGGCATACAATAATCACATATAAACTAGCTGTTCAATATAATTAACATAATTACTAATTATTATTACTTTCCCTCTAGCGCAATAAATAGAAAATAAGAAAAACCAAAAGGGCTCACATTAAGAGAAATGTCAAATTCAATTATATAGAAAATAAAATTAATTACATATAACATTCAGGTAAACTCTTTACTGTAACAAAATTTACCCAAGTCCTTCATCATAAATTGATACCAGTGCGAAGTAGAATAACTACTAGTCATCTACACGATACGAAAAGAGATTAGTCTTTAATAGAAATCCAACGATAATAGTGCCCCTTCCAATCAAATGAAATGACTAGGAGTGTTAGTCAACAAGCTGTTGATTTTATTGGTCACTATTACATCAATAACAATACAGTGACGTGACAAGAGTTGCGTGACAGTTATGACATGGATGACATCTATGACAGAGAACACAATGACACTGTGTATGTATGACGACGTGAATTAAGGTTTGTATATTGTGTGACTGATTCTATCATTGTACCTATGAGTGACAGTTTACGGGTTTTAGGGTCTTAGTATTTTAAAATCATTGTGCTGTATTTAGCTTGCATTTGAAATATAATTTACTATTAATTTGTATGGAGAAAGATAATAAATAATTTAGTTACACCCATAGGTCAACCATTTCCACTGATTGACTTCTTAGAAGTCGGCTACGTGAATATTAATTTCAAGAAGATGGGCGAATAATTGTGTCTTTGGAATTATGAAAATGCGATCATTCGTGCTTGGCCAAACAACACCCAACTAATAATTATCATCCCTTTAATTACCAGCAGATGCTGATAATCAAGAAGCGGCAAAAAAAACGATCTAATTCTGCCCAGCCCTAATGACAAGTAAACCGTTTGTAACCAATTGCCTAATTAACAAATATAACACGCCAGTACATTCGATAAACGTAAAACAGTAGTTTGTGCGCCACTAAACTCGGTGCCCTTAATTTTATGCCGTAAACTAATAATTATAACTAGCGATATGTTACGCGGTATCAAGCCATTAATTTATGTAGGGCTGCCAGCACGGCACGGTTTGTAAATTATTACCTCAGTATTTTTTATGGCGATTAACTTATAATTTTCTATGTGGCTAATAATTATAATTACGTACTTGTAAGTGTTTTTTACCACTACGTGTCGACTAACGAAAGGTATTTACACGGCAGACGTGAGTGAAAACGCCGGAAGGGGACGCCCTAGGAAGACATATAGTGATCTTATTGGTGATGTTCTTCAGAAAGGTCAGGTGCGTAGTACTCGCAACCGCGGCGTGCGTGTATGACCAGATGTATGAATGTAAACGAGGCAAAAGGAGTATGTAAGGATCGTAGCAGGTGGCGTTCTGTAGTTTCTGCCTACCCCCATGGGAAGAAGGCGTGAATTTATGTATGTATGATTTACCACTACCTTTTGATAAACTAAAATTTGCAAGCTTTTGGTAAGAAATTCATAACGTACGTACACATTGAGTGACTAAAACGAAGCAACACAGTGGATTTTTCAATTTTTTGTGTGCTACATAAATGTAATAATTATAGTCTTTCAAAAGAGAGAACGTAAGCACTAATCTAGCCCTTTAATTATGGTATACTTGACCTAGTAATTACTGTACCACTTTTTATAACAAATAAATTGAAACTTCACTAATTAGGACTGGACCTCCTATCTAGCTGTCACACAGACCTGGTCGTTTAATGATGTGCAAGCGACATTCCACCTTAGGGTGACAAAATAATTACGAGGTTGACTATAACGAATTAATAATTTCACCTCTTCATTTTACATAGTCAATCTACCTAACCTCTTCCCAACTATATTGGGGTTGGCTTCCAGTCTAACCGAATACAGCTGAATACTAGTATTTTATATGGAGCTACTGCCTATCTGACCTCCACATCCATGTTACTGGGTAACACGATACCCCTTGGTAACACTTGTAGTCAGAGTTTTGGGTTCTGACTACCCGTAAAACTGTCAAAGATCTACGAATCACAGGCGGGACCAACGGCTTGACGTGCTTTCCAAGGCACGGAGGAGTCTTGATGTCACCCGTACACGAAGTGACCGTGGCAAGCTTAGCTTAACCTTCGACCGAGCCGTGCAGCTGTTATTATTTAGCCACGAGCCATTTGCTTTACGTAGTAGTATCCTTTATTCACTTAGTCTATTACTTGACAACCCTGTATCCACGTAGTATATAAAGTTAATACATAACAAAGTTCCTGCCGGCGACGTTTTTATACTGCTGCACACTTGTCGCTATACGCTGATTGCTCTCAATTTATTGAGCATTAATTTACAAGAGTTGTTATAATCTTAGCTGTATATATATTGTTCTTGTTTGTGCTTTTAATTATCTGGGAATGAAGAAGCGAAGTGGGTGTAATTTTAAACAAGTAAACCAGGTTTATTTCTTGAATTGAGTCTGGAATTGTTATTTATTCGCTTTGCTAGCTGTCACTGGATCTGCAGTTTGAAGATACAACACACACAACTCTATTACTCTCTTCAATTTTCTCAATTTTAAACTAATCTTATTGTTAAAGATGAATTGGTTTGTTTTCCCAGAATTGTTCTTGTACCAACATTAGTCTGCTTTCAGATTTTGAAACAAATGATTCCTATATAGCAGAAAAGAGCTTTCTAACTGCGTGTTATTGAATTCAGCCCAAGATGGTTTCCTTTGACGTAAGTGTAGTGTTACAATTTAAAAATTAATAGTAACGACATTTAGAAAACACAATTAATTGATACAATGTTAATTTTTAACTCACACCGTTCACGTGCGTCTGCAATCCTACAGACCACCAATACTTCTTTATTCATACGAATGACCGCTATCAATCACACCACACCTCTATCGAGAAACGCAACCCATGTACATGACATTAATAAACGTTTTAATTCGTGTCCACTATAATTTAATAACCCCATCCGACCACTGGCGGCTCAATAATTATTAATTATTCTTTCCAACTGACAACGGTGAATGTTTCATTTTGATAAATTGGATGCCTCTGCCAATTGCCTTTTATTAGATGTCGTAAAGATATTTATGGTTGTGAAGAACCTTGTGTTTGACAAATATTTAGGTTCGTCGTTGGAAAGGTCAATTGAAATGCTTTGGAGTTAATTTATGGGGAGATTTAAATTGAAATTATATTGAACTGTACCTAAGGGTGCTTACATAAAGAAACAGGTTTCCGGTACAGGCGAGTCTGTGCGGGTCGGTACCGATCGGTGCAGGTATAATATTCTCATGTTATCTTATGTGCTCACTTATAAATAAACAGGTTTATACTTGATTTGTTTGTACCGAAAACCTGTTTCTTTATGTAAGCACCCTATTGCTATAGATCCGTGATTGGTATTCTTGGTTCTTAGTTAAGCTACAAAGTGTCCCTGTTTTGTGTCCTTGTCCAAGAATTTCTTTAGAGTAGGTATTACCTGCTAGTTGTCAAACTTTGCTTACTGTTTGCTTTCAAGGGCCATGGTCTCAAAATATTATCAAAAGCCCACATTCACATAACATTTGAAGTCTCGTGTAACAGGGGCCGAGCCTATTGCCATCAACCGGTCACAAATCCAGACTCAGGGTTGCAATTACGAAATTCCTGATGGAAAACCCAATATCTTTATCCGACATGGGAATCGAACCCAGGACTTCATATTCCGCAGTAGCGCTTGTGACCACTAGACCAACGAGGCAGTCAACGTTCATTTCTATTTACAAAACATTCCAATTATAATATATTGTCCGATTTCTACAAGATATCACACCTTAAAATGTTTCCGGGTTGGATCATCAATGAAGAATTTCACTTTTATCGCTACATTAATCGCAAATTAAAATGATTTTATAATTAACGAAGATGAATGTCCTGGCGGGCTTTCTACATCATTTATCGATTTTAAAGCAGTAAATCTTTGGTAATTACAGCCTCCTAGCGTGCTCTACGAAGTAATCTCTTGACCTATTATGTTACTTTAGAAGAAGTTATACCTGTAATTACGTTGTTTAATACTGTTGTTAGAGGACTATTACATCAAACATTATAGCAAAGGTTTCGACTAGACTAATGTATACTGCAATCATCAGTGTTGTAATATCAGAGAGGCAATTCCCGTATTTTTAACAGGGAAGTGCTAAGGTAGCCCCCAAATTCAAAATTTTCTTACGATTCTTGCAACTTGCAGTTCAGTGTCTGGGTGTATGTTGATTAAAGTATGATTCGAGACCGTAATAATATATGTATTTACAGAATTATAATCATTAGAATCAGCAATACAACTCTGTTAGTATAATCCTCAAATGTTACAATTTCATGAAATAGTCATTCAATAGGATTACGTGGTCTTAGAAAGTTATATTGATGACTTTAATGATTATAATTCTGTAAATACATGATACTGACCTGCAAATTGCAAAAAAACGTTATAAAATTTGAATTTTGCGCGCTACCCTGGCGCATGCGCTTTAAGATCGTTTTCATTCTAAACTCAGTCGCAATCTGTCAAAAATATCTCTAATTTACCTTCATTTTTGACAAGTTTTTGACATTGGTGTTTTGGACATTAGATCACGACTAGATTTTTTTACGTTTTTATATTATTTAAATACAGGAATTTACATTCAGACCTGCTCCCGTAAGCTTTCGTTTTTTCTTTGGATCTTCTTGTAATCACTAAGGAGGAGACTGGCTTGCAACGTTTGTTTGTAATGTAACATTCGAGGCGAGCTTGGTTACAAAACGATGATACACAAGATGCGGCGAGCGCTCGCTTCGAGCACATGGCTCAAGCGCACTCCATTTCTTGTTACAAAACGGCGATACACTAAACGTGGCGAACGCTCGCTTCGAGAACTTGGCCCATACAACCTTTGTGTTTGTCAATAAATAAGTGTTTCTTCATCATCCCATTGCATTTTTACTTTGGAAAAGTATATTTTTATTTTGGAAAATAGAGTAAAAGGAGATACGTTGTGCTTGCGATGAGGCGCGTCAAACTGCACTGACTAATTTGTTGTTTTGTAATTTGTTTGTTTGTTGTTGTGTTGTCTTCGCAATGCTCGCATCGAGCGGCTCAGCTCGCTACACTGACGCGTTACAAAAACTCGATACATTACAAACAAACGTTACAAGTCAGTCTCCCCCTTTATATTTGGTAAAGTTATTTTGTGACCACAATGTACTGTCTTCTAATATTTCACGCATGGTGAAATTACTGTGACGTGCTCATCCATTGAAACACTATTGAAATTGAGGAGTAATACCTACAGATGGTTATGGATGGATAGACACTATAATTTATTTATTAAACATCATTATGGACAATCACAGCGTCTATTTAAATTGCCAAGAATACGTGTATTAATAACATCTATTAATTAAGCGGCAATAAACGCCGTCTCTAACATAAAAACGTTGAATTATTACCATCAATAAATATAGACGTTAATAATACAAGAACGAGTAATTATTTAAACATAAACCTCATCCAAAGAATCGTTGTATGTACAATCGTAAAACAGAATCGATTAAAAATAAATGCTGAATTTCTAAACGGAACATCACTATAATTCAAATTCACGATGCATTTACGGAAAAAAAGAAACAGAATTCTAAAATGGAACGTCATAACATAATTCACGGCGATTCACGAATAATCGTTACTTCGAATCGATTCATCGGATGTTTACAACCTATCGGTATTACTAGTATCGATGATCGGTATGAGTATTATTCTTGAGATTTATTGAGGCTATTCGGGTACAAATGTGATGTAATTGGTGGAGGCGCGTTGAGTAATTACCTGATCATTTGCGTCGTATTACGTGAATAGGCAGAGGTAATTAACTGTTAAATTGACTTTGGGATACGAGAATCAAGTATTCCTTTGGCTGTTTGATAGATAATCGTGATTAGTTTTAATAGAGATTTATATTACCTACGCTGTAGAGTTGTTTAGACATAATCATTACTACGGTAACAAACGTTTGATTCACCTCAGATTCCTTTCTACAAAGTGGTAATTTTGTCAAGAATTAAAACTCATTGCCATAGATTGGACTTTTAGTGTTAACTCCGTACCTACTTGCCTTATCAGGGCACAGGTCAGTACTTGCTTGCTTCGTCGATACGAGCAGTACAAAGAAGGCTCATACTGCATGCCGTGATGAATAATTTAGCAAGTTAGAAAGGTGCAGCTGGGTTGAGTAGCCAGGATGAGCCTTTTTTATAGAAGAAGTTACCTACATTAAAGCTAGGTAAGTATTTATAAAATATTTTTAATTGCGTGAGGGTGTGGCGATTATAGCAAACGCTTTATGCCTGCTTGTTTTTGCATGAACTAGTAATAAAATCAATAACAGACTAGTGAGAAAAAATACTTTATCATATATCTGAAATAAGGAACAAAAAGTAAAACGTCTGATTGATGACCACAAAAAGTTAAATTAATTGACTGGTGTTTAATAACAAACAAATTATTGATCACAAATAAAATACTTACATTTTGATGGCGATTAATGATATGTATGAAGGTACGTTTTATTTCCTACTTATTTATTATTTACATTAATATACTTTTTGGTATAGGTACCTAACATACTTTGTCATACAGGTTAGGAGACCTACTCGATCAATATGAATAGAAAAGAGAACTATGTTCACTAATTTGTAAAAACAATATTAAAGGCATACTTAGCACATAATCAGAACGGCGAAACTAAGCTAGCATTAATTATTAACAGTTTTCAGAAAAAAATCTCATCAAATTCCTAAAGCAACTGTTTATTTTTTTCAAATCATCACGTTTTTCCATCACACAAAAACAAAACACAGCAGATGACATTGGTCCCCAGGTTCAAACGCTAACCGCAAGGCATCATCTCAAAAATTATATGTGCTCTGTTAATACCTTCGGAGCTACAATCAAGCTTCATTATAATCGTGATTAGTACGGCATGAGCGGCGAACCCTAGCATTATGTGTGGTTAGGGCACATTATGCGCAAGAGTGGCTGGTGTTCAATTTTGTGTATCTCGCTGTCTGTGGTGTGGGGTAAGCAAGGGTTTGAGTAATGTAGGGTAATGTTTTGGAAGGTTCTGGTAGTTGTCTAGATTTTTTTTAAAATTAGGATTGAGCCTAAACTGACGAATGATGAAAACAGATTCACGGGAAGTTTTTTTTTTTGTTGTTTTTGCTATGACAACGTTGATTTAGTAAAACGACATAATATTTAAAAGGACAAAATATAATTCTTAGTTACTATATAGGTACAAGACTATACAGACTATATAGGTACTACCTAATATATATAAATTATGACAAGTAAACAATACAAAATAAAAAAAGGGGGAAGAGCTCATTGGGCATCAAAAAATTCGTCCGTGTCAATGGTAAAAGTGCCCAAAAGGCTGGCAACATTGCCACATTGAATGGCAATGCTATTTTTTTGGGCTAAAAATAGGCCAGCCCTCGGGTCCCGTAAAGAGTTGACCAACCGCTTGGCGATGTCCCGAAATATGACTATTCAGCAAAATCATCATTATGAACCGCTAAAGAACCCGTAAGATACAGACAGCAGCAAGTATTCGTAGAAATCATAGATTCTATTATAATAATAATGTTACTTTTGTTTTTCCAAGAAAACTCCATAATATACGAACAGAAACCATTCATACAAGTAAAATCGTGAACAACAATAACTAATCATCAACCCGCCAATGACGTACAAGAAGTTGCTAAATAATAAATGAACATGTTCGAGTAACCTTTGATTATTACTGTAGTTAAGTTCAGACCAAATTACAGAGTCGGCAGTAATATAATATTAAAGCTCAAGCATTATTAGCCGGTAAGCTTGAATTCATGGAAGGACTAGATGTAGCCCGGAGCATCCACTAGGTATGTTGTATACTTTGAAGTTGGTCCCATGTAAAATTTATTAACTTTGCTTGGGGATTTTGAGTTTGCTTCAATAATACATATTTTTCCCACTTAGTATAATATGTGGATGATGTTCTAATAACCTCCTGTCACTGCAATTTACTAAGCAGGAAGTGAGTGGTATTCGAATTTGTGTGGGGTAGGTAATACAACTAAAAAGTAAAAAATAAAAACTTTTTTACAAAACTTAAAACCGACTACCAAAAAAACACTACAAAGTGAAAAACCATTTTAATTTCAGAAGTCGGTGGCAAAAAACAAAAATACAAAACTAAAGACACTGAGTTCCGAAATCAAAGTTATTTTTCACTTTGTAGTGTTATTTTTGGAAGTCAGTTTTATTTTTTGTAAAAAAAGTTTTTTTAAACTAGAAAATATAGAAGAACATGTTTTGAATAGAAGAATCAATCCTGGGTTTCATAATGAAGTGAAGATCATGTAGGTAAGATGAAGACTTCAAGAGTATGACATATCACGGATGATATAAGATAATTGAACTATTATTGAAGCAGACACTATTTGTAGACTTAACTTACCAAGTAATGATCTTATTTTAATGATTATTATTATTAGACCGTAGAGCTGCCTATTCATCTTTATAAAGTTCTCCCTTGAATCCATCCCTTAGCAGATGTTATAAATTAGAAATCCCCCGAGAAAATCAAGTATCATGCTGTAAGCTTCATAACAAAGGTGATAAAATGCATTTTGAGTTGTGCCAATACATCTATACCCCCTGGATAGATTTAATCCTTCAAAGGCAAACAAGAATAAACAAGGAATACAGAGTTATCGATACACCCCTTTCGAACGCACGGTCAATAAGACTGGCTGCAAATATTTATTCAAACGCTTCCATTGTTTTGTCAAAACAAATGCAAAGCAACTCCATCGGAATAGAATAATTTAATGACTTTGCCGAATTCAAGTATATTCTAAATATTTGATGAGGTTTTGTTTGAAATCAAAATATTTATTTTTCATCATTTTTAATGGAGTGTAAATTGCATCCGCGTGTTTACCGTACAATTTAATAATTGCTTTGTTTCTTTGGTCGCTGATTTTTATTTGTAGAGTGAGATCACCTGTGAACGGCTTTTGTTTATTTTCTGTTGGTTGGGGTCATTAGTTTTAAATATTATTTTGATTGATTTGTAGGATTTGACGACACGGTTAGCGCAGTGGCTGAGCGATTGGACTGCTGCACTGCGTGTCGCGGGTTCGATTCCCGCACGGAGCAAATATTTGTATGATATACAAGTAGTTGTTTCGGGTCTTAGCGTTTGTGTTTGTGAGTTTCTATGTTTGTAAACGCACCCACGACACAGGAGAAATTCCTAGTGTGGGGCAACGTTGTTTTTTTAAAAAAAAAGGTTAATTTTAAAGATTGATTGGCACAGGTTCAACAGGAAAATAAAAACAACAGCTGCAGACTTCAGCTTGTAGGTCAAGAATGCAAATTAAATAGAAAGTATTAGATGGGTCACATATACAATCACATACAACGTGCCTGATATAATATGCTAATAGAGAGAAGGAGTGAAGAAAGTTAATTAGAAAAGTTAGTTAGTGTGCTTATAATATGAATACCAGTAGCAAAAGATGTAATAGGAAATGTTGAACAAGTTCAAATCCGCAATAATTTACGTTACGAACGTCAAAAACAAATTAAAAGGATTAATTAAAAATTAATAGGTACTCAAAACATTAATTCAGAAGCCGAGTACCGGTTGTCTCACCCTAAATTTAGTGAAAGCTGTAATATATGGACGAAAGTATACATTTAATTTTATCCGATAGAAATCAAAAGATGAAGTCATTATGTGTGTTAAACTGGTAAGAGAATGGATTTTTTCGTTGCTAGTGATGTAGTAAGACTTTGAAATAAGTTTTGACAATTCAAATGGACAATCTAGAACATTTTATTGTTTGATTATGCAGAAATGATGAAAGAAAAACAAGACAAAATCAGGTTAGCAGGAAGCATCAATATTTTGTCTATGAATTTGTCTATTCTTTAAACTAATCTGACTAGACAACACATTGGTATTAGCAAAATCTCATGACGAAACTGGACGTGTTCTGAAATTGCTAACATACCCTAACATGTCTCAGTAAATATGATAGAACAAACATTAAATTTCAAATACCTACTTCGTTTCTTGAAGAACAAACAGACAGTGTTCTCACACTTTACTCAGAATTAACACATAATTGTAAAACCCAACTCATTTGCTTCACAAATATTATAACTAGCCACCACTTCACAAAAACTCATACATATATTAATTTAATCAACTCCACAAAGTCATGACTCGAGTAAAAATACAACAGTCGTCCTCACTTTGATATTTATTTTATTCGAACGTGGATTTTATGCGAAATACCATGAATCACTGAAAAATGTACTGAATTATTCCTTTCATAATTCAGCTGGAACTCTTCAAAGGGATGTCGATTGAAACAAAAAAGTGAATCGTCTGTCATAGTTTCCGTGCTTTATTTTTTACTTGTTTTTTATTTTTCATCAACTTGCAGTCTGAGCTTACGTTTTTAAATTTTTTATTGCGGATTTATTTGAAGAGTTAAATGCTGTGATGGAATCTAGAACTGGAAGTGGTACGGATAATGTAATTTAATGCAATATGGGGTTTGAAGAAAGCAAGACGCGAACTATGGTAATAGTCGCATTTTAAAAGGTAAGTTTAAGAACTGTAAGAACATTTAGTTAACAGGCCAACAATCAGTGAGGTTGAGTACTGAGTCCTTCAAAAAAAAAAAACAAATTATGAATACCCGCAGGTTCATCATCATCAATCATCACTTCAGTTGAAAGACGTCCACTGCTGGACATAGGCCTTCCCCAAGCACTGCCACTTCAACCGGTTCTGTACTTCCTGCATCCAGCGGATTCTTCCGGCCTTCACAAGGTTATCGGTACACCTTGTGGAAGCCTTCCAACGCTACGTCTTCCGGTACGCGGTCAACACTCCAGAACCTTTTGGCCCCATCGGCCATCTGTTCTTCGAGCAATGTGCTTTGCCACTTAAGTTCATCAATTTTCAATTAATTTCTGATTCGATCACGTAGGGAAACTGGTCAATGACTTTCGTCTTGAGACACTGCGGTATATGGGACGAGCAATGATATTGTAAAGGAAAGACGCTACGTTCATACTGAGCGGCGTTCAGATATCGTTGCGTTGACACCTATATGTTAGTACACATGTACTAACATATAGGTGTATAGTAGTTTTCTACTACGACTGCGATAGATAATACGGAACGTATTATACAGAAAGAGATAGCTATCTGTAGTGTGTTGCGCTTGACACGCTTCGTTTCGCGCGCTGCTATTAGCCGACTGAATCAAATTACAACAATTGTCTGAATTTGTCTGCAACAATTTGCGCTAGCTAGTGCGTATCTACCTCTTTGTTTATATAATATCAATGTGGACGAGAAGATATTGCGTAGCTTACCGAACGCTGTCCAGTCGACGAGTAACTCGCAGCTTAGTCTTAAAAAACATACGAATATAAAGTGCATAAAATTAAATAATTTGGATGAATCGACGGAAGCAATTGCAATAAGTAAGACAAAAAATGTGTTTTTGTAATAGCAACTCAAAAGAACCGTCATAGCACCGTCAAAGCTTTGAAGTAAAGTTTCCGGCTGACTCAAGAGCAATTTTCAAAAATCAAATTGATTTTCTGCTCGAATTCTCTGCGCAATATTCCAAATATTCAAGCATCATAACTATCTATAACATAATATCAGTCTTCATCTACAAGCATCAAACATCTTCTACCTACAATTACCGCCCAGATAGAAACATAGTAAATTACCATTGGAATCACTTCTACGTCAACCATTTCCTTGATAATTTCATCAGATAGTTTTAATTCCGTGAATTTATTGTACAGATGAACAGTTCCGATGATTTGTAAATAAGCGAGAATAAACTATTACCCGGCTTTACATTTATAGTGAACATAACAGTGTTTCTTTGATGTCACTTTTTTCTTTGCAATAAATTTTTCAACGAAACATAAAGAGAGCTCCACGCGTTATTAGACACGGAAATCGTTTTGGGACACACAGGCTGCAAAGTTTGGGATGAGAGACCAATTCTTTAAATTGTATTCCGGTTTTGATAAGTTACTATAGCAGCAAGAAAGGAAATAATAATATATGTTCTTTGCTGAAATATTCATTTTAACATATTAACTGGAATTATATATAATTTAACATATGAATATCTCAAAATATTTTGAAAAATCGAAGCTTAGGTACCAATTTCTGGAACCACTTGTTAACGTTTTCATTTTGTTGTAGAAGAAAGCAACGACATTTATGTCATAAATTATAACATAATACAACATGAACATGAAAAGATAACAACTGTCATCATAATTCTAGTACCGAAAAGCAAACTAGGAACATAATTATCAGTAAAAACAATACTCTTCCAAGAAGTTAGACCATAAATTCAAGTCCAGTTAGACAAACATTTTGCTTAATAAAACACACAAAACATAAACTTCACGCAGACAACAATTTGTCATAAAATTCACGATGTGTTTGAAGTCAGTTCGCTCTCCAGCGTATCCGTGAGTCTCTATGGCTTCACACGTCGCCTCTTCAAGTATAAATCTGCCTTTACAACTGCATAAATTTGTCGATGGAGAGATTTTCGTATCCGGTCCGACTTTATTCGCCCCGCATCCTGTTTGCTGTGTAACAACGATTTTCTAGGAAACTTTGGCATCGATAAATAAAAGAGAACTCTATTTCGCTCGTAAAAAGTCAATACTATCAATTGAAGTTTCACGATTCGAATGATCGATACTGGAGTTGCTTTCGACTGTATCGGATGCCTATGAGGATTGATGCTCTATGTTTGATGGGCCGAATTTGCGTTTGAGAATTTGTTCGAAATGAGTTTTGTGGTTTTGTATTAATGCGATCGTGTGTAGATAGCAAGAGTGCTTGGCTCTTTGTTGGTATCACTTTAATATGAGCCATACATATTTCTTCGATTGAACGGAGCCTGTACAACATTATCATAATAAAGGTACATTGAATATATTACTTTAATTCTAAGATGCTTTTTGCATAGAGATGAATAAAGTTGTCTTAACCGAATCCTTACCACGGCGGATTGATTAGTCTGTCAGTTTTTTACAGTTACTTTAAAAGTATTATATAGCTTCATCAATCCTCATTCTTTGCAATGAGATTTGCTATTCAACATGTCATTTATTTTCAAGTTTCACGCAGATTGAACTAAAACCGATAACTCCATAAAACCTCACATATCATACATCAAACACGACATCTTATTTTGACACATCATTCACAGAAAGTCCCGAGTCATTATCTCATAGAACCGAACTTTGCTTGCAGTCGCTAATCGCATTAGTCTTGACTTGACAGTGGTCGGTTCGACATGGAGGGTAGAACAGAGGTGGAAACTGATCTTATTATAGTTAGAAGAGGTGGGAATGTGTTTGGAGAAGATGGATGAGGGTTAGTAAGGGTAGAAAAGGTAATAATAATTGCAGAGCATATTGGTTTTGTAAGTATTGAATAGAAGTAAAAATTGGAGAAAGACATTGAAAACGTAAGACGACTTTACTCTTAATCCGAGAACAAGTTGTCGGATTTAACAGTGAATGAAACATATTGCAACACACTTTATATAAGGCTAATGATTGGAGTCGAGCGTTGAAAATCTAATAATGTGCTTTTATTAGGCAATACATTTAGGAGTCGAGTGGTGTTAGTGAAAACGGGTATATGCTAATTATTAAGGTACGAGTTCGTAGCCGACTGCAGACAGCAGCAGCAGACGACGCGGACGTGACGTTGGGACACGTCGCCCGAATACACGTCACACTATCGCTGACGACATGTCGCGCGACCACAGATCAGTAGTGCCAACGACGCTGGAGCGACAACACATTGAATCTTTCTCTGAATGAGTTTTTGCGATTTCCGAACATTCAGAACTAACTGGAATACGGCGCTGCCGTCTGCTGATGCTGTCTGCAGTCGGCTACAAACTCGTACCTTTATACTGTTTTATCTCCTTCAGCCATTCTGACTACGGCCCCATCTTATTTGACTTCAACAGTTTGATTGTACTTTTTATTTTCTTTGTCCTTAAATTCAGCTCCATCATTAGTACATTTTCTTAATAACCTTTTAAATAAAACATCAGCCTTACCACCTCCAATTTTCCTCGCTCTTTCACCTTGACATCATAGACATTTTTTGATTAACGATCCGTCTCGGGTCAGATCTCCATTGTGCCCCTTTGAAATTCCGACACTCATTTATCAAGCTTACTGTTCGTTCTGAAAATTAATGCGCTGGTACAATTTATAGACTCCTGATGTGGAACATGACTTTCATATTAATATTTGTGGATATATCAATCATCTTGGCGCAATATAAAATTTTGGAGAGCAAGTAGAGTTTGATTAAGACGTGGGACTTGTCTATCATTAGCAAGCATTATTACCATTACTTTGTCAATTTATTGCGCATATCTTATGTTTAAGACATATTCAATATTCAAATCAAGTTTTCAAAAAGTCATTTCCCAAGTGCGTAGTAAAGATATTGCATTTCTAAGAAAGAATAGTGATTTTTGCACTTTGTAAGAGTCTGAAGCAGAAATTATAGAACATACCACTTTTCAATAATTACATACTAAAATAAATAAAGCACAACTTCCGTATGTATGTCATTATAATCTTACTCACATCACAACGAAGGCAATTGAGGTTACTACCTTTATTGTGGCTATTAAGGTAAATTATAGTGGTCTCTGTGTTGTACTCATGCACTAGACTCATGACTTTTGACCTTAGTTCATTATTAATACAGGTGGATTAAAGTGACAGTAATGGCCTTTTGTTTTGGGGATGATTTTGGGGGTGACAAAGTGTGATGGAGTTATTTTTTTTTTCTTGTAGGAGTTAAAGAAGACTAAGTGGCCTTGTTTGTTCACGGTTTAGTGCATTTCTAGTTGAATGTGATGTGACTACTGTTTGAATTTGACAAGATTTAATGACCTCAGGTTTTTGCCGGGTGATTTCGGTGTATATTACGTGCTACTGCCAAACGCCCTGACATTTTGTTTTTTATTAATAGCTTATTCCATTACCGCCCAAAAAGTTGCAGTTACAATACTATCCGACAAAATGTTTTACACTTTTTCTGTCTCACTTTCCAAATCATTTTGCGTTTTTTGTGTTAAAGTAATGAAGGACCAGCAAGTAATTCTTAATCCAAACTAATAGTTCATAAAATTCAATACAAAGTTAAATTGCAAAACATCTCGAAATATTTCCGATCCGAAAATCGCTTCTCCCACAGCCATGAGTTGATAACTTAAAGCTACCTTGAATGGTGTGCGGCGTCGAGCGAAATTTACGCGAACACTGATTTTGACGTATCGCCTTATGGGGTGGTTTTCATGAAAAATGATTTACTGGTGCCAGGGAGAACTCTGTTCTTGATTTTTGAAAGAGATCTAAATGCGTTAGCAATTATCACTAAGATTAGTTTCTTTAATTCTATAATAACTACTAATTTGTTTTTGGCTTTCAAATGGTCTAGACGATTTAAAAGAAGCCGAACTCAGATTTATTTATCGTAGATTTCTAATAAAATACATATATTAATTCGTTTTTAAAATATTATTAACTATTTATTCACGTATTTGAAATAAATGTAATACATTCTTAGCTATAATATGCCTGGTCGGGGAACAACAGATGCCATCTTTGCTATCCGCCAGCTGTGCGAGAAATACAGAGGTGCGCATAAAAACCTGCACATGGTATTCATTGACCTCGAAAAGGCATACGACCGAGTGCCTCGTGAAGTTCTGTGGTGGGCCCTTAAGGAGAAATGTGTGCCAGGGAAGTATGTACAGTTGATTCGAGCGATGTACAGTCGATGCAGTACCCAAGTCCGGTCTACAGTGGGCACTACCAGCAGCTTCAATGTGGCTGTCGGCTTGCACCAAGGGTCAGCACTCAGCCCTTACCTCTTCGTGATGATAATGGACGCTCTTACGTCGGATATCCACGAAGAGGCGCCCTGGTGTATGCTGTTCGCTGATGACATTGTGCTGGTTGCTGAGAGCGGCTTAGAGATCCAGAGCAGATTGGAGGTGTGGTGGGCAAAACTGGAGACCGCTGGCCTGAGATTAAGTCGGACCAAAACAGAATATTTGTTTTGTGATTTTGGCGGTCTCTCCAGTCCTGTGCCCATATCTCTCGCCGGAACGCCCGTACCGAGCTGCTCCAACTTCCGGTACCTCGGGTCGTTTGTCCAAGGGGATGGCGAAGTAGACCGAGACGTAGCACACCGGATCAACTCAGGATGGATGAAATGGCGACAGGTCACAGGAACAACTTGCGACCCACGGATGCCCCTCAAATTAAAGGGAAAAATTTATAAGTCCGTGATAAGGCCTGTCGTACTGTATGGATCGGAATGCTGGGCCGTGAAGAAGACGGATGAAAAAAGATTGCATGCAGCGGAGATGAGAATGTTGAGATGGATGTGTGGAGTGACGAAATTGGATAAAGTAAAAAATTAGTATATAAGGGGAAGTTTGAAAGTGGCGCCAGTGACAGAAAAGTTGAAAGGAAATCGTTTGGCTTGGTATGGACATGTGAAGAGGAGGGAAGAAACGCATGTGACTAAAAGAGTGATGAATATAAATGTTGATGGATGGAGAGGGAGAGGAAGGCCAAAGAAAAGATGGATGGATTGTGTGAGGAATGATATGAAAGAGAAGGGAGTGAATGATAGCGTGACTTTTGACAGGGGAAAATGGAAAGAGAAAACGTGTTGCGCCGACCCCAAGTAACATGGGACAAGGGCAGGAAGATGATGATGACATTCTTAGCTATAATTTTTATAACTTTATGTCAAGTCATTTAATTATTAGTAGTTATACATAAATCAACTTTTGCATGTTGAAACGGAAGAATTATTTGGTGCCCGATGAACTCCTCCCTTTTTCCCTTCATATACTTGTACATAATATAGATATTTTAGTGTTAGATTGTACGTATATATTGTATTTAATATTTGTGACAAAATCAATAAATAATGCTATTGCATTCAAATCAATATTTTTGATTAATTTACCTAATGCTAACATACATCTGTATCTTTTAAATCTCCCACAATGTCCCTCCAATACCTGCGACAATAACTGCTTCCACAGTCTTGGCGTGTTTGCAAACCACACATCTAAACGTCCATCCGACTTTGAACTAAAGTCTATCAGAACATGCGTCCATTCATTACCAGTCGACTCCCAAGGCACGAGAAACATCGAAGGCAGGTCAGGCCTGAATTAATCAACTCACGCTTGCTCGGTGTCACTTGACAACCGCCTGTCCAGACCAACAACTCGACCACAAAGTTGTAACAAACCTTAAGGCAGTTGAAATAAGAGTGGATTTAGATTGGGTTTAGAGCTAGGAGCTGGTAGTACTCAATGTGTACTGTCACGGAAATGTTGGGTAGCATGTTAGTAAACAATTGCATGAGACAGTTCCGCTTGATTGATATGGTGTACATACCTATGGAAATTTGTTTTATGGTTTTAATTAACTATCTGGATGAGTAAGCTTGGATTCGTGTTTTTTTTCAGATAAACATAAAAACAAAACGCACAAAAACCAAATCAAATTATTTATTTCTTTACAAACATGAGAAATAGGCGAGGAATATATTGAACTACTTACTCATTATGTGTGTCTACAATTTTTCAGTATCGATTCTTTGTTATTGTCATATACAAATTAAAACCAGAACTAAATGAAGCTTTCAAGTAAATTAATCATGATCAACTATTAAACGTACAACAAAAATCTAATAACCACAATAGCCATTAAAGTAATCAACCCGCAATGACAACGCTAAAACTCACCCCCGAAGTGTTCGCATTACGGGCCCGTCTCAAAATAAAGCAAACAGTATTAATCATACTTCCCCCTCCCCCCACTCTTAGAGCGTACACGATAATGATATATGCGATATTTGATGATAAACAATCAGGGTCATTTATTATCTGTCCGTTATTTGACAGGCGGTAGGCAGATGTCATTTGTCATTTTCCACGATCCGTGGGTCCCTTCGTTACGCCGCCGCCGCCTCCGACAGTGGTTAGCTACCAACAGATATAGTTCAACACCGTCAAGCGAAAATTTCATCTAAAACAACAGTAATAGAGTCTGAATCAGATTGGGAAAAAAATCAATCTTGATTGTTTTCAGCATGAACGATTATGATAGATGAAAGAGTTAGCGCACACATAAAGCCGATGAAATTGTATCGACTGTTGAACTTTAGGCTCATGTGGATAAGGTAGATTTTACTAAAAACAAAGAACGAGTAGTCCCTGCCTCAGAGAAACGTGTTATTGAAGATGAAACAGTAATGGATGGGGATACGGAATGCGTGAACGCTGTCGGAGATGTATTGTTATCTGCCTTGTTTATCGCTATACGAAGATCGTTTCTTTAAATAATTACCTTTTAAAAAGTATATCCCGTCCGTGCTACTGGTAATATATTCATTATATCTGACATCTTACAAAGCGCCATTAAAATAAATAAAAATATTTTATAGCCGGACAGAGATATCGATAGGATCGTTTCTTTAAGAAGACATATTTGGAATTTTGACTGAATCATTAACGTCTGAATCATTAAGGATCGTTTTAATTTGTTGCCGAAAACATTCTGAGGTTTTATGGCTTGCTTCTCGACCCACGCTTGCGGTAAACATTCTCGCGTAAATACCAATTAAGATTTTAAATATAGTGTTAAAGGTGGCATAAAATGTTTTGACAAGACTTGCGAGATTCAGTGGCCAATAACTCAGACAGTTTCGTAATGCGAAATGCTTGTTGAACATTTTTAAAGGCAAATGTATGTGAATAAATTTAGGGTCGTTCCCACGGGATGTCACGTCGTCTGCGGATGTGTCTAGTAAATCAAATGTTTAATTTCCACAGTGAAACAACGAGCATTGTGCGGTTCACCCCTTTTTAAAAGGATGTTCGCTCGTTCATGTGTTTAGTCTTTCCGTTTTATATATTGCGGCGAAATTTTGATTACCCTTGTTTAACCAAAATTTTGTGTCCAATTTTTTGAATTTGTAAGTAGATACTTTTTGTTTTATTGCTAGTGATTGATTTTTAAAGACGTCTGTCTAGCTACCGGTGGTTCTGTTTGCGTTTTATAATTGTCTAATTCCCATAACAATCGCATTATACAAATTTTGCACACCCAATCTTAACAAACTATAATTTATTTACAACGCCATCAAAGCCGACACCCAAATCAAATCCATTATTTACATTACTAAAAAATCTATTATGTGAAGCGGCCTCTTTCGTATCGCCAATTTTAGCCCTTAATTCCCTAAACGGGTGCGCTCTTTTAAAATATTCAATAGAATGTACTGTGGATGCTGCTTCGCTGTCAAACGCATTACTTACTTCATTACTCTCACCTTGACGTGCCTGTTAATCTTTCATTGTGTTTGAATAAAAAGAAGCTTAAACGTGTTTTGTATTGAATTTTTTTTAAAGCTTTCCTTTTAATGGCTTTGTGTGAGTTGCACGTTTGTATTTATGGGGAAGACGTTCCTTTTGTTACGCTTAGCTTGGTAATAAGTTAGTGGTAGATAATGAAATAGTTAATCGCTTTGAAAGCTGATGAGAGATTGTATGATACAAATAAGGCTCGATAACGATACGAACAAAAAATGGTTATAATAGTGAGCCTGTTGTTACAACTTCTGCAATTATATTAAATTATATTAATAAAAACTTATACATAGTTAACGAATAAATAAATCATGTAGATGTCAAAATTAAATTAGAAGCTTTCAACAATCCAGACAAATAACGCCAACAACAACGACATTTATGCGAGGTAACCAAAATAAAAATCAAAGAAATGGAAGTACACAAAAACAACAGTCTTGCTCATCCCTGTCTCCTAGCATCAAGAAGTACAGAAGTACGTATTCTAGGTCTTTCCACAAATATAGCGAAGGGCTCTAAACGCGCAAGCAATTTTTCGAAAGCACCTGACAGTGTCGATCCATCGTACAGAGGCTGTATAAGAACGTCAGACAGTGCCGACACTGACTATGATCAAGTATGTCTATTTACTACTAGGGTTAGCCGATGACTATATATTTATTTTAAAAGAATTGTCTAGAAAGTAGTAGATCCAGCATGATGAAGAAACAGGGAAAGACGATAAGTCAATGTAAGAATCTTCAGAAAGTTATAATAATTAATTCAATCGTGTTAACGTTTGGATATAATATTCTTAATTACTTAAATTAATATTCATTATAACCAAGTTTAAATACCTAATAATTAATAATCTAACTGTAAACATAACTATAAATTAAAACATTTTAGTTTACCAATTTCGCAAAACGATAAATTATTCAACATCATTATCATTATCTATAAAAACAGAGCTTTACAACTGAATATTAACAAAACTTCTATATCCAAATGATAAATGCATCAAATAAATTATAATGAAATTTAAATAATGTCTGTTGATTCTTTAATAGGATGGAAACGTGTAATTAATTAACAGTGTCGCTAACAAATTTTGTCTCCAGTAGACAGTCGGACAAAAACGGGGCATAATTTATGTGTGTAGCAGCCCTGTTCCACCCCCCCCCCCCGCGCCCCTCGCCGGCAGGTTGAAAGAGTCACGGCGCGTGATTGATGACGGGCCCTCCACGCCCACGCGCCCTAACAACCGCCTAGAACTGACAAACTATCGCATTGTTGGCCGCAGGAAATCATAAGGCGATTGGCTTCGAATTTATTGCCTTGTTGGTACCATGCGTTTAGTTGCGACCGTTGAACATGAGGGACGGCCAGATCAAAATCTCGATTAACACGATGATTACTCGTATTTTAAAATAAACATTAATTATATAAATGATATATCGAACTTGGTCAACTTCGAAAGTTCTCAGTTACATCGAGTAAGATTTAGTGGACATGGTGATCAAATCTGGTCTAAGGCTTCCAAATTCTACACCGACACCCTAATAGAAAACATTGCGATGACGAGCATGTTTTGTGTCAAATCATCGCATAATGAAAAATATGAATCAGTCGAGGGTCCCGACCGCATTAATCTCGGCTTGTCCACATGAAATTCGTTTCTAGACATTTAAATACAAAGGTCGATAGAGTGATAAATTATGAATGAAATAACAATTCAGATTTCAATGGCATCAGTTCGTGTTTGGAGTTGAACAACAAAAAGCGCTTGTGTGTACAACAATAGAACTATAAATATGGGTTTCTGTAGCGTCGTGCTTTAAGCTCGGTTCGCCTTCCGCTCGATACGGCTCAACGACGTTTTTATCTTCATTGTTATCGAGAAATATATTAATTGCCATTGCTGTCTAATGCGGTACAACCCTGAGTGAAATTTCACCGAGACCAATAATAATTTATGCATTTGAAGCGGACTCAGGCACGCCGCCAGCCCGCGATAGACCGCTCCGTGTTATATCTCTAAATGCATCTGACACAGTTAATCCATATAAAGTTATTATTGCCTCGCCTTTCAACCGACTTAATTGGCCGCTACCGGCTAGTGTAAACTCATGTGTTAACGATAAAGTAACTAAATAAATTGTGGTTTTAAATACCGTTCACGTTCGTTGCTCACGAATGCGAATTGCACGCCCGCTTGTTTTTATTGCCCTCGTGTTTACCTAAACGATTTTTCCTTCGCAACGCTCGTAAATATGGAATACAAAAGACGCACGTTCTTTATGCGATCTTGATAATATTGTTCTCGGTTCCTCGAGTTGAAATTTTAATTTGTCAGAAAATTTTAAGCCAAGTTTAATCTTCTTACGTCGGGGTGCCGTCCGATGTCCCGAATTAGCCCGCCGAGGCGTGTAGGCCATAGATTAAGTCGGATCTCGCGGCGAGACCGTTGCCAACGTCTCAATAAGCCGCTCTACATTTTTACGGCCCCTATATCCGTTTCGCTGCGTAAATACACTTAATGACCGACATTTCGTGAACGCTTTTATTGTGAAGTTTTTATTATCGAGAAAATCATTTGTTTAGTCTACGTACGGTTATTGCATGGCAACTCAGTGCGTTTCAGGGTTTATTAGGGTTACTTTATTACCCTTTTATACTCTGTCTTTAATACAGAAACATAGCCTGCGAGCTTTAAACCGTCTGAGCAGCCGGATGGTGATAATTAAATTTGATTTTGATCTGCGAATATGATTACATGTTCCGTTATAACGTTGCAGTCTCAAAAGCCTTTTTTTACTTCCAAAAAGAGTTACGACCGAAACATGAATGTTGATCGCTGATTATTTCCTTAATGGTTCTCGATTAGAATTTTTTATCGGTTACGTAGTTAGAAACATCTAACGAGCGATATCGCCGATCTAAACGCGTGAAACTAAATCTGTGTAATTTAAACCCATGGAATTTCCGTCCAATACACAAATTAATGTATTCGAGCAAAAAGTCAACACCATAATCTTGCCGGCCATAAAGCAGTGTCAGAGCACTATAATAATTTAGAAACAGTCTATTAAGTGAATCTTTATGATAATGTTGGAACAGAAGTCGCGGCCGCGAACGGGCTGCCTGTTATTTTGATACATTATCATATTTAAACAATTCAGATGATAATAGACACGTCGGGCGAAACCCTTTGGTAATATAAATGGTTGTATTATTATTTATTTATGGGTTTCCTTCCTCTGGGCCGGGGGCGATGTGGCATATTTCATTGAGCGAAAAAATGCTTCGGAGTCGTGAGTTTATACTGGCTGAGATCCGGTTTGAGTACCTGAAACGACTGACTATAAGCTTGTTGCCGCAATAATAAAGATTTATGCGACATTCGGCGGTAGCGTGTTTTGTTCTGTTACGAGCCGATTCGCTTTCTGAAAGATCAATAGCGCTCTTTATTGTATGCGGTGAATTATCGTCATCGACCGTTCTTTTAGCTTCGACTATAAATTCTTTGGCCGCATTCGATATCTTATTATCGCCTCTTACATCTTCACCGTCTTTACGATTGGCGTTTTGTTTCACTTCAATAGCGTTAAGTTCATGTTTTACGATTGTTACTTCTTAATAGTTCGTGTCTTTTATCTTTTATTTGTTTTTGATTGCGAAACTGGTCGAGGCGATTTGGATAATCTTGGACTTGAAAGTAATTGTTTGTCAATTTGCATAATAATTATTCGATTGTGGTGTTGTTTTTTTTTTTTATTATTTTATTTAAACGTTTTGTTATTTTATTTGTCGGCGTCCATTAAATATTTTTCTTTTATTTGTTGTTATTTCACAAAAAGCGGTCATACTTTTACGTATATCAACACAATCATCCTCAAGCAACAAGCGAAATATCTTCAATTAAAATCATAATAATTAATTCTTAGCAAACCTTCATCAAAGTCCACACATAGAAACAAACAATTAGATTTGCATGCAACTCCCAACAATTACTCGCAATAAAAATATCATCAGCATTGTAAACGTCTAGACTTTTCATTCTCACTGTATTTTTTCAAGTAATCTCATTATTACGTACTACACCACGGTGATTAACCAGTTGATTTATGGCATATGCAATTTGCATCGGACTCGATGCTATGGCTTTTTGCTCCGAAGCCGATGATTATCGCTCGTATCGTGTCGGTCTTAATGATAGTTATTTCATGACCCACCAAGCTCGCTCGGGGACGTTTCATTAAAACCCTTTACATACATTATTTCGACGAATGTGTCTGATTATGTTAATGCCTTCCTTTGGTCGGTATCTTGTAATGGATTGTTTGGTTTTTGTGTAATTTAATAATTGTGCTTCTTACTTTTCCTTTATCCAGCTATATCAACAAGTGAACCATTGGTAATGCATGGAGACAAGTGACAATAGCGTGTGAGACGGTGTACTAGCCGTTAGTATTACGTGCAAACATGTCAGACATGACAGTCCGTTTCCTTGCCGACGTCCAACTTGCAATGGATATGTTGTACTTTTGTTTTTCCTTTTACCTATTCATTTAAGACGGAGACGTGACACGGCATTTGCGATTAAAATGCATTTGTTAAATTGCTTAGACATGTCATCTATGAGCATTAAATGATAAAATGAAGACGCATGATGACTTCCTTGCATTGTTTGTTTTTGTTCGTTGTAACATGTTGCATAATATACATTACAGCAAGCGTAACAAAGGCTCAAACTCAAAGTATTTATTTCAATTAAACCATTTACAGGCACTTCTGCGTTGCCAAGGAGTCGGTCTGTCAGAAATATGAAGCTAGTTGCTACTACGTATATAGCTCATATTTATTAACCTATAAATAACAAATTATCAAAATAAGTGTTGGCTTCACTGCGCTTAACATATTATTATGCTCTATCCATCTTTTTTACAATAACACTATGTTAAAATTAAAAATCAGTTACAAAGCTTAGTGTAAACTAAGCAGTAACACAAATACTTTGTAAAATCTGCTGTAATCATCTGTTAATTTTATAGTACAGCCTTTTCTCTTACGACTGTCAGTCTGTTTCAATGATCTAACGGCTGAACCCAATAACCTATCTATCACCAGTTTTGGCATACCGGAGTTAGAAAAACCTATCTATCTATGGTTTTAACGTCCCAATAATCCATAAGAGACCATGGAATCTTACAGGCCTGACATAAGGACAGATAGAATTATACTGTCTATCATCGATAGCGATCTATCTTTTACTGAAAATAGGTTACTGGGTTCAGCCGTAAAAGATCAACTCTGTCATTCTGACATGGTCATCCCACGTCATCCCACATTTCTACCCAAGCAGGTCCAATATTTGCACCAGTCCAGCTATATTCAACAAACATAATTTCCTCCCATTGTCTTACAACGTGTTACAGAACACGTGTTAGCCAAGAGCGTGACAACCTCGGTGCGTGCACATAGATAATATCGCACATAAAACAAAATGGCGCGACACTAAATTTATGAATCGGCCGGAGCTGCCTTCCACACAAAAGTTGTTTATTACAAGTTAGGGTTGCTAGATTTATTTATTTGTGCAGGGTTCTTTTGGCTTTTTAAGGGGTTAAAGGGAATTTGATGAAGGTTGTCTTATGTAATTAACATGTTGTATAATGTGGCCATTTTGAGTAGTTTCCTGATAGTTTTGCCGCTACTACATCAATCTTGCGGAAACCCTGTTTTGGAAGCGAAATCCCATAAACTTGAAGTAAGTGGGTA
The DNA here is from genome assembly GCA_947568875.1 of Fissipunctia ypsillon. Taxonomy (NCBI): domain Eukaryota; kingdom Metazoa; phylum Arthropoda; class Insecta; order Lepidoptera; family Noctuidae; genus Fissipunctia; species Fissipunctia ypsillon. The sequence goes on from OX387649.1 coordinate 24,040,134, forward strand.
CCTTCGCGATGATTTTATTACGCTTTTTTTGTGACATGCAATTTCAGCTCGAGGCCCCTAGCTATAAGTTTATTGGTACTCCACAACGGACATCATAATTTACTTTATATTATTAGAGCAACCTTAATGGCGTTATGAATTATACGGAAAAAAGTACCCCGTAGCGAACGCGGCCCATTTAATCGCTATTATTTATATCGTTTACCGATACAATCGATTTAAATCGACCAAACGCAACATCGATATAAAATCTTCATCGCTCCTATGGGATGATTAATTGATATTTCTGTTAATTTCGTTCGTGATCTTTTAAAAATTTGAATGTGTTATCGTGACTAGTTGTAACGATTTTTATCGATTGATATTCGAGTTATATCGATGTGGGACCGATCAATCACAAGTAAAGATTATTAATGGTTACCGTCATGTGTTAAGCTTTGTATTGCTCATCGTAAGTTTGGTGGGCGCATTAATTTCGGTTCGGACGTGATTTGTGTTTAATTTATTTATAAGATGTGTTCGGTTGTTGATTTATCAATGTATCCCACCTACGGAGTATGGGTCGGTGTTCCTGCAGGGTGGGCAGAGGCTTCAGTTACATACAGTAACATATTGCAATGTAAGTAAAGGAACCTGACTATCCACAAAAGCTAACACCTAATTAAAATTGTTTAAGGGGAGACTGAAGAACCCAATGAAAAAAAACCTGATGATTAAAATTGTAAAGAAATTAATATATGAAAACTAAAACCGGAGGCATAACAATTTATAGATAATTATGCGTGAGAACAATAGTTTACGACCTGCTTTAAGCTGATCGAAAAGAGCTTTTAATATTAACCTTGTAATAAATTATTCACACATCTGTTGACTTTATTAATTTTTATGTCAGTAGCAGTAACCTGCAGAATGATTCTCAATGCAACAAGAAACATAATGAGTGAATATTCTTTTTCCAATATATCTGACGTCAGATTAATGAAGATAAAATATTTCCATCCTGCTTACAATCTGTCGAGGTAAGCTCCTGTGTAATTTCTTAATCATTGACAGTCATCATGATTAATCATCCGACATAAAAATGATGCACTGTAGACAAACAAATTGATTGGTAAGAGTGTCCCATTTAGAATGAAATAACTTAAAATATTCCTACTAGTTCTAGGTTTTTAAGGTTCCGTACCTCAAAAGGAAAAAGAAACAGAACCATTACAGATTCGCTTTTTGTCCATCTGTCTGTGGCAAGACCCTTTTTCAAAGGAACGGGTAAACATATTAAGTTGAAATTAATATCAAATACTTAAATAATGTTTGCAGCTTCTCGGGCGGCTGAAAAATTTATGCTACTAAGTCAACGCAATCAATAGATACGGTCAATTATGTCAAATAATTTGACGATCATTGTTAACACTAACATCAATAAAACAATATAATTATAAATCGTAAGCAAACCCACGCTGATTTCTATCATGTATGGGTTTCATCACTATGTTAATCTTAACAGCAATATCTTAAATAAATTAGCCCTATCTATTCAAATTAATATGAAAGTTTTCTAATCGCTCGTTTAATCTCATTAAGACACAGTTACTATCTTATCTTCTGGCGATAGGTCTACGTCAGATAATTATAAATCTTCAATCAAAGATTATATTATTTAGATCTGTTATTTATAGCTACTAATAATGTCGTCATTATCGTTTAGAGTACCTATACCTATGTTGTTTTGTCTATCTGTTTGTAATCTGCTTTGGATGATTAAGGCAATGATTTTGATCTGGAATTTTACAATGTGAAAATAATTATATTTTTTTCGAGTGTTTCCTTGTATTTTGAATTTTTATCTTGAACATAGTATCAACTTTTTGATTAACTAAGTAAGTACTGATTTTTTATTGGAAGTCATCACTTTTTTGCCTTCACCGATCACATTACATTACATCAATAAAAATCGTAATGATCAGCATTGGAATGTTACCCGCATTATTAAATGGAGAAAAAAAAATAAAATTTTTGCATAAATTTATAATAATGATATACTATTAATTAAAAAAAATGGACTAAATCTACATACTATTAACATATTTTTTAAATTAACACTAAAGATAATTAAGAATAAATCCTAGCAACATTAATTAACATTTGATATTTAAATTAAATAAAACATGTCAAACAAATTACTCTATTTGCATTTGATTAAGAATACATTAATAATGAAGAGAAACACTTCACTAATGACAATCAAATGAATCTAGTGACCTGCTACTGGCTCCTATTTGACATAAAAACTGTATAAAACGTTTCTATCATTGAGATTACGATTACACCAATAAATCTTATCGATAAAGTCATGAAAGAGCCATCAATATAAAACTGTAAGAAAGGACCTATATAACTTGCCATCCCTATTATTTCAATATCAGAACAGAACAAATGTCAAGAATATCAAATACACCCTACGTTCAACCCTGCTGCCGGCGGCGAGACATTAATACAAGTTGAAATATGGCCCACTAAAGACTATATAACGTAAAATTTACAATTCATAAAACAGAATGATATATGCGGTGGAGGATGGTTGTACTGAAGTTTACAGCGGGCCTTAGTTCCGCGCCGACTGTACCAGTGTTGATGAACTTATTGCATTACAGAGAGTTTATTTTGCTTTCGTGATTTGAGAATTTGAAAATGTATGTGATAGTAGTGTTGGTACTGATTGTGAAAAAGTGCTGGTATGGCTCCAGAGACAAGATTCACAAAAGATAGGTATAAATATAGTTCCTGAAATATCCAAGATTGAAGAAGAGGAAACTTGGATCAATATTACATAAAATGTGTTGTTGTATCACGGATTACAAAACCACAGCGGTTCACTATAATGCGCATAAGTTAACAACCATTGTAATGGTAATTTCGTTATTTTATTTTAATCGAGTGTAGAAAGCTTCAAGCATTGCATTTAAGTAGATAAAAGGCCTTGACCAACTAAAAAATTACTAAGAAATGCCAACAAACAAGTTAAGAGAAAACACAACATTTGTACAAGACACACGTACAAACAAAAACTGACATTTAATCAACAACGCAGACACATGAATACTAACATACAAAGTAGACAGACACGATCTTTTAATCTAGATTGAAACGGCGACATCTAATGAAATGCAGCGCCGTCTGAAATCAAGGAAAACTAACGACACGACATGCTGTACCGCGACAGACGACATTGGAAGCGTTCTTACACCTGCATCAGATGGGTTAAGTACCGATTGCAAACAAGAACACGAAAAAGAAAATAAGTCATGTTTTACAGTATATTTATTTTGGCGAAACATCATTTTGGTATTGATAGAGAAATATAGAGAAACACGTCAAATTGTAGGTTCTTTATTCTCGATTGCCATCAGATCGGTCGATTTTGAAGAAGGATGCTAAAGCTGGTAATCGTCACACTTTGGCACTTTCACTGACTGATATAGCGTGAATGATTGATAATGTTAAAATTGAGAATGTGGCCTTTAAAACTCGATAAAATAATTTATTTTACCATCACTCAGAAAAAGAGAAAAAGATAGAGACATTTATTTCAAGCTGGAACACATAGTTTCACTTAAAACTATATTACTTTGGAATTTTGTGAGCCTATCTACACTTGATCAAACTTAAACGATTCCACAAAAGATAGTTGCTCCATTATTACAGTAAAACAAGAAAATTGATTATCTACATTAGCCCTTACTAACCTTATTGGTCTAGTTGTAACTGTTATAAGTTCAACCACATAATTATTCCAACGTAATTACCGTTCCTTGTTTGAACGTGGCGTGAAAATATGTGTATACGTATGTAATTATTTCTATGTAGCGTCGACGTGGGAACGAAAAAAACTGTATTAACTACTCGTAGTAGTTGCGAAGAACATTAGAAGACACGAGAGACTACTAAATATTTAATCATTACTTATATATTGATAAATGCTGCATCATTATCATCGTCGCTAGAAGTAAACTTCTCCCAAAAAGTGAAGTAGGAACTGCTAACATTCTTGCTAACGACATTTATAATAATTTATTTTTATAATAAATGCCTAAATACTTAATCTATTTCAATAATTCAAATTGTTAAATTTTATTTCCGAATTATATATTTATATAAATTGTATTTTTTATATTTATTTATTTAATACAACTGTTGCTGTGCCCTACAGGGTCCACGATTGTGTCTAGCTTTAAGCCTTTTTGTGAACATCTTCAAACATTGTGGAATGCAATAAATGATATGAATATGAATATTAATTTATTTCTGTAATTTTTATGGGGTATACACGCTGCTTTTTTGTTGGCTAGGGAGTTGCCACGATAGTTTCGTACTCATCATTATGAACAACTTTTAATATGGAATCAAACTTGACATCGCGAATAAAATCAGCAGTTCCGTACATTTATGTTCGCATAACTTGTCTAAATGTAGGGAACACCACCTGATTTTTTTTTCGCGATTTCAGGTTTGGTCCATAGTAAAAGTTGTTCATAATGATGAGTACAACACTATCGTGGCAGCTCCCTAGCCAACAAAAAAGCAGCGTGTACTTACAATAAAAATAATTCTATCTATCTATCTAATGTAAGACTAATTTGTTTTGTACAAGAATGGGATAAAACAATTTATCTGAAAATGTTTGAAACGGTTATTAATTATTTTTAGGTAGAGTTTTACACCCTTTGGCCCGACACTGGGAAACATATATCTGATTCTGTCCATGTCTCCCATTCAACATCAATCAATCTTAACACTCTAAAAACTAAACTAGACATCTAAAAACCAAACAAAACGGACTCCACACATTTGCGCAATAATGTCAACACTGCTGCTGTCTGTACTGCCGGGTGGTTGCGGGGTGCGGGTCGCGGTGCGGGGGCGGGGCTCGGAAGTAATAAATCAGGTGGTAACGTCGACGCGGCACGCCATCACTCATACTGCTGACAACCGTTCGGTCACGTCATACAACGGTACCTGTGTAGGGTTGGTGAGTGTCGTTATTATAATGTTAGAGGTATTCGTGGTGGTGGTAGGTTGATATGTGTGAATGTATAGGGAATTAAAGCTTTAGTTGGGGTCAAAAATGCTGAAAACCCGTTTGCTAATTTTCTGTTGCTTGATGTTCTTAATAAACTTTAACAAAATACAAAATTAGGTAACAAAAACGCATCTTATGTACCGAGTTATCTCATGAAGATTTCGCTTACGCTTTTCTTCATGCAGTCATTTGCTAAATACCCTGAACCTAGAAACCCAAGACAAGTTCCTGTGCTAAGGTGCTTAAGTAGGAAAAAATTGTTAAACAAATCGTAAGATATAAGTAACACGCATAATTAAATCACAAAACCAGTTCAGAAAAATCCATACAGAAATTCAAATAAAACAACTTGAGCACCTGCCAGCCCTAGCTCTGCCGTAACTAGTGTGAATCATGGACTCAAAAAAGGAGTGGACTCGCCTTTGATAGGACAGCCGACGACACGACATGTCTGTACATTCATGTTTAATTAGCTGTCTTGAAGAAATGATACATAAACATCAGGTACTAATTGGTGAGGTAGCCATGGGCTGATGGTAATAGTGTATCGGGTATGAGTAGATATTTGACAGAGACCACACTTTTTAGTGACAAGATTTTACTGTCAATCTTGCGCTCTCTCGCTCGAGTCAGTTCAGGTTCTCATGCTAAAGTGAAAAGATAAGCTTCGACCTCAACCTCAAACCTCATAGTTCGCAGCGAAGGACTTTTGAGCTGGCACAATTTTATTTAGACTGGTTCTCATCTGCTTGGTAAGAAAGTAGAAGTGAAAAGATTGCAGCCATTTATAAAGTTTGGTAGCGGAGCTGTCTGTCTTAGGTGTGCTGAACGTGTATAAAAGAGTACGATCACTCATGAGCTCTTCCTATGCACTGTGTGGCTATGTTAGTCTGATATTTTATAGACACATATACGTTCTAAATCACGCACAGCACAGCCGCTTCTATCGCCACAATTGCATGAAACTTTGTCTCTGTTTTCTATTTACTCATGTGGCATCCATGTCCAGATAACTTTCTGAATTGATTCTGTACCTACTAGGCGAAAGAATGTGCAGTAGAAATTCTTGTTCAGCTGATCTTATTTCCTTATGTGGTAGATGATAGGACGGTATTTATAAGATTTTTTTATTAGAATGTTCTTGGTGAACTGCTTGAGGATGAGAAAATGTTGGAATTTATTTCAATCCAGTTAACTATTGCAAATGCTGCCTTAATGGTGTTTTTTTTTTTTTAACTGTGAACAAAGTCAACTTTGATTTTTACCAATTTCTTTTCAGGCTGAAGATGCGACTACACTAGCTGCCACAAAAAATGAACACCGCTTATTTCATTCAGGTGACCACAATTCCTTTCAGGCAAACAGTAAAACAAACAAAAATATGAGCGTCCTAAAATACAATAACCCTAATGTTTGTCACGCCGACATTCTACGTCACGGCATCACGTGACGGCTTGACAGCGTGTCACGGCAACACATCGCGTGACACGTTAAATTATTTATCCGTCCACCAACCAACTAATAATTGGTCACATTAATAACTAGGGATGTACTCGTTTATTTTTGTGGCAGTAATGATCTTGTTTATTGTGCAACTACGTAGTGTACGTGTGTACGTACGTACAGGGTGGTGTTTTTAGCAGGTGATGTTAATTTCAATATTAATAATTGGCAACATACGTTGTGATACAGGGAGATGTTTGTTCAGTTAATGCTAATTTATTTTTGTTTAACTTAAATCAATCGCAAATTATTTGAAGTCAACTGCAAAAAAATCAATACATCTTTCAGAAACTGGCTTTTTATCCGACTACGACTGTCATGTGAATAAAGGTTATGTTTTTACGAGAGAGTGCAAATAATTTAGTGACAAATTAGCAAACAAATCCCAAAGAAAAAAAAAGCTGTAATCCGCCATTGTAAAATGTTTATACCACGATTCAGTTAATACTGCAATATACAAAGTGTAACATAAATAACGCACAACCTCTTAATGGGTCATTGTACTCATCAGTATGAACAACTTTTACTATGGAACCAAACCTGAAATCGCGAAAAAAAAATCTGCTGCTCCCTACATTTCTGTTCGCAAAACTTGTCAAAATGTAGGTAGCAGCTGATTTTTTTTTCGCGATTTCTGATTTGGTCCCATAGTAAAAGTTGTTCATAATGATGAGTACAATGATCCTTTAAGAGATTGTGCGTTATTTATGTTACATCTTGTATAATCAACTGATCCGCAGAAATAAAAGATTATGTTGATTGATATATTTACACCAATTAGAACAGTAATTTTTGGCATGCATGTACGAGTTGATACAAAAGTATAAATAAATATTAATTGTGAGCAATAAATTTAAATTATGATGTAGATTTTACCTCGTTTATTAAATAACCTTGGCTTTTAATTCGAGGTCCTTAGTCATAATTATTTTGAGTGTTAACTTTATATTGCCACAATAAATTTTTAAATATGAAAATAAAATTTATGCTTTAACCTCTAATTTAATTACAGGTGCGATGAACAATAACAATTAAAATAATTTATATTTATAAGTCAAATGTTATTCTGTAGATGCAAAAAATTAATTCAATGCGACTCCCACACTAATTCCTAATGTTTATTTAAATGTCGTAGCATGATGCAATTTTTCAATAAAAAAAAATATTTTATGTAATAATTTTGTTATGACTATTCTTTTGGAGATTCTATCGAATCAAGAACGAATACATTTAAAAGCACATCAATCATCCATCCATCAATGAATTCATCAATGGGTTCACTAACAAAGATGTGGATACACTTACTGCATCTGATCCACATTTCTGATCATACTCGTATAGTTAGGAAAACGTCTTTCTGAATGAGCCATCGCCAAACAAGTTTTTACTTATTTATTTTAGCAAAAGATTTTGTTACATTATACCAAACATAAAATTTCAACATACAATTTCCTCAAATCTTAAATACAATATAATACAATCACTAACTAATTAACTATACAAAAAATATACAAAAACAAAAGGACACAGGCGTCGAGGTACTATGTACGTCAGATTTGACCAAATATTATGTCCAGATAGACATTCAAAGCTGAGAACACGTTGAAAAAAATAGCGTCTAACTGTTCGCCGCAATTTGCACGCGTACTAGAAAAGCACAATGCAAGCACAATGACTGGCAGCAGTCAGCATAATCAAGGCATTTTACCTATAACATCTGCACAAAATTGGTAGTCTTCGTCCATCAAGAAAACGATTAACATCTACACAAAGCCACGACTGTAATTTATCCATCAGATATCGCAACAGTTAAATCAGTAATGGACATAAGCGTGTAATTATGTTAATTTATGAAACACAATAACGACAAACAAACACGTTACACCAATAATACCTACAATGTGTTATAATTAAGTCCGACAGATTTTTTTTCATCAGTCCACGACAATTATGAACAATCATAGACAATAAATTAAAATAGCAATCACATTGAATGATAAAAAAAGTGTTCGTGTAATAAGTATGAAGACATGCTATCTATTACTAATTATTACACGCAACTTGTTCAATTTGGGGAAATGTGAATTTTGTTCGAAAATGAAATTAATGTGTCGGTGTTCATTATAGCAAGTTTGAAATACTGCTGATACTGACAGTCGATGTATTTTCGATCATTGTTCTTATAATTATCATGCATGCTTTGACGTCTACTGCAGAGAGAATAACCAAGAAGAAACACGCATTGATCAACACGTCTGTCTGCTTACTACTCTACGATGTTGTTCACCAAAGTAAGTTTAAAAGTAACATACGAAGCATATCCATTAAGTAAGTTCATGTTGGTCTACTTTGTCTACCGTTTCAGATTCTGACTACCTATAACCGAAACCCGTCGCACAACGAATTGACCACTGCCATAATTGATTGCTCCGTCCGGTAGCTAAGCTACCTAGGTCGCTAGCCTTCTCATCAATCACACTGTATCTAGAAGTTGGAACAAAATAATATAACACCATTAACACAGTACTCCACACATTGGCTCCAACGTTGGCCCAACCAGAGCATCGCCATGACAGTTGACTAGCGTGACACTTATGACAGATTGCGGCCGAGAGCAGATTATGTCACGTCACAAATGAGATGATAAAAAGTTAATCCGTATCGTGTGTGGAGGGCTCATTGTGTTGTGAGCGCTAATTAACTGATTACAAAGGTGGGGTTTAGGCCGTCTACACGATATCCGGCCGGTCCGATGTTGACGTAATGTTTTTGTTTTAATTGGTGTTGCATTTTAAATGCGAATGTAATATTTAATTGCATTCTCGGAATGATTGAATTGCGAGAATGTAAGGTTTTAAATTGACCTGAATAAGTTGGTTATCAATTTGTTTAAAAAGATCTTTTAAATTATTCATGAATTTACTTTATTGTAATTATGTAATGCCAGATATTGTTATTATAATTAAATTGAAATGCATTCCGAGTGTGATATTAGTATTAAATAAACAATTGTTTGTGATTATAATATAACTAAAATGACATGTGTGCAAGTTGTAAAATACTAGTATTAAGTAAATAATAATTTATAATTCTATTTTATTATATTTAAATTGAAATGTATTTTTTTTTAAGTAATAATGTATGCATTGTAATTGTAACGAATCAATAAAAGCTTTTTAATTAATTAATTTATTTGCTTATTTATTTAATGCCAGATATGTAAATCAAAGAATGAAACATAATTTCTAAGAAATTTCAGCCTTTTAAGTTAACCGTAGATAGTCAAACGGACCTTGAGTATTTTGAACTAGATCAGTCTTTAAATGTCACCACACAACACCCTTATCATTTCACCATCGACGACAGAATCCTGAAAAAAAAACTAAATCATCAAAGCAGCGTTACACAAGACTACAAAAGGTCAAAGCATAAAAAGCGTCCCAAAAAGCGATAATAATCCACCGTTTCCAGTTTCACGGATTACACTGTCATTCGAGTACGAAAACAAAATGAGAAAAAGTCTTTTTCGAAGCCGCCGCATCGCGGTAGGCGCACTCATGCGTCATGATTCTGACAGGCGGTTTGACGTGAGTCTCCAGCTCGCTTGACAAGCCGCCTGACAAGCCACGCTAACGCTCCGCCGGATTATGTAGCTTGATGGATTAATTTGTGTACAATCTGTATTCACTTTGGTGCTCAGATCGTAATCAAAATATAATGAGGTAACCCTATAGTTTTAATGTTGAAACGTGGGAGGTTATCTTTCTTAATGAGTGTTAAGGAAGTATAATTTCTAACTGTTTGTGAATGTAATTGATAGGCTATAAAATATTGTTTATGTTAATACCAGCCTGCCCCCAACTGCAGGAAAAAGACTTCTTCTCACACAGAGAACGAACTTTGAACATAATGCTGTTTTTGCAAGTTCGTGAAATTTAAAATGATAAAATATTACAAAATGTACATGAAAAGTTTCGAACCCAGACCCACTAAAGGGCAAAAACCCTTTGGGCCATCGCGACACGATATACAGTGTGAAGTCTTTATAACGAAACTTAAGAGACCGAGCAATTTTTGTCGTTATATAGAGTTTTTGTTACGTGGAGAGAAGAAAGAGAAACAACCAAATACTAATCACATTACTTTTTTAATTATTTTATTGGTTTACGACTGATAATACGAGAGGTGCCTAGTCTAGTGTGTTTAGTTACTGGGACCAACATTCCTAAAGACAACGCAATCCAATGTCACACGTGTTCTAGTCAATTAACAATAAGAAAAGTAAGGCTGCTGTTGTCGACCTCGGGTGTCTTTATTAGAAATTTCGGCACCTCAAAGATTTAGTCGGAGCCTTTTGTAAACTGGTAACATAAACAGTAATGCTGATAAATTATATTTACTAAATATGAACGTAATTCTTCGCAATATAATTGTCTTACATCTATTGAGCTGTGGCACTATAAAGATTGTATCAATGTATGGGTTTTAAAATAAACCAACCAAATTTAACCAATTTCTCCATTATATGAAGTTTCACGTTATATCAGAAGACGTTATAAAGAGTTTACACTGTATTCCCTTCCTTAAACACTGTTCAGTACATTACTTCTAACATTTTATACTTACGTATTAATTGACAAGGCGATACCCTATAAAATGCAGTTCATTAAAGGTTTCTAACTTATTCCGGCTGTCATTATAGAATTTGCCGTGTCAGGCATATTTTAACATAATTGCGTACTTATAAGTAATGAGCTATTTGCTTAATATCCTCTTATAGGATTGCGTGTGTTACTAAACTAACAGTGAATTCCTACCGTGTTACCTACAGACTTTATTGTGCCATTTCCTTCCATTAGCTTATCGGGGAGTCTATCTACATCAATAATAAAATGGTAACGTTTATAATTTTTATCATCCTCATCAATAAATCTAAATCCTACCTGAATTTTTCAGTATTAGTTTGTCTTTCCACTATCATGATTCATGATCATGGGACTTGCATGCTTGAAGACACATTGTTGGAATCGATGTCTTCGAATAAACGACAAGCCTCATAAGTCTCATGTTGACTAATAACAAAATATCGAGTAAGTACCTACCTACTATAAATGTTGTTACGAAGCACATTGTGCATCAAGAAGAAAACGGCTCATCCAGAGTCCATCCACTCTGGATGAGCTGTTTTCTTCTGCACTCAGAGTCTCAGATTGTATATCCCTCATGAAATAGATATTTTGACGTATCTAGTTGTGCAATACACGGAGAACTGATCATAAACCATGTCATAAAAAAAAGAAAAAAAAAATAGAATTAACTATGACTTCTTAAATCCTACTCCATCATAAAATGGCATAAGCTTATCTCTATTTATCAGTGCTATTAACCCATCACTGTAATCAACTTTAATTACAACACTATCCGATCAATTCTCGCGCAGCACTAACATAAATACTCGCGAATGTCGTAACTGATTAATTTAGAATCGACGGCTTATGAAATTCGCCAATTAATGCTCAAAGCGTTCGCATTAGCAGCCTGCTTGATTACTCCTGATTTATAGCTATGTTACAACACTATTTTAATGACTGCGAAAGAAATTACATGCAATTAATTATAGAATTGCAATTATTTTTGTATCGAATAATTAAAGGTATTGATCGGTTAATTATTTTTGTGTTTTAATGTAGGCTGAAGTTGCGGAAAGTGGTAATGTAGATTAAGATCGTGTTGGCATAGTAAGACAAATTCAAATAGTGTAATATCTGTTGTCTTTTATTATTATCTACTGCTAATGTAACAAAAAAAGCTAACATTTTCGTAATCAGCCTATAATGTTCCCGCTGCTGGGACAAAGGACTCCTCTTTCTGTGAGAGGGACTGAACTGCCTGCCGTAATCCACCACGCGGGCCCAGTGCGGGTTGGTGCAATGTCATTTATCTTCGAATTTTTGTTCTAGGACATGCCGATTTCGTCGCGATATTCTCCTTTACTGTTTTGAGAGCAGAGGTGATGAAATAATTTACACAAAGTGCCTGCTTGGACTCGAACCCACGACTTACAACTTTTAAGTCGCGGCCGCCGTTAGCACTTGTGTTTTTAGCACACAGTTTAAATGTGTCCTAAACTATTGTTAAATAATATTGTATTATATGCTTTAGAAATTCATCTACGACAGACATATTAAACAGAAGCAAATTATTACCATCGTTAAAAAAGCATGTATTCTCATTTACTAAAAATATAAGACAAACAAAACGTGCCCCACATTTCAGATACAAACATTAGTCTAAAACTTAGCGTCTATTTGTATTCATTATTACATGTCATTAGCATACAAAATTGCTATCGCCATTAACAATCCACAAAACATACTGTAACGGTCCTTTTGCCCACGCAAAACATCACAATAATTCATGTCTACAAACAAAATGTTCAGTTAACCACCACAATAAGGCTTTTGTGCCTAAAATGAGCACAAAAGTTTCCAACTTCGCATCAACCGTTTAATTTTTAAACTCCAATTTTATGCTTGTCAGTTCATAATGATGGACACTGATTGTTAATACTTGTCTGGCCTGAATGCACACGTAATAAAGCAGCCAATGGTTTATCAAATGTTTGAAAGGTTTCAATTATTTTTTATTTATTTTTTGCGTAATGTCAGAATTCATTGAATGGCGAATTTAAATATAGAGATACTACCTTTTCAAAAGTTTGGATGATTACAACAACAAACAATTAGTGATGAATTAATTTTAGTTTCCGAATGTCAATACTTACGGATCTCACACACTTTTGGACAAGATACAAGATTGCCTTTTGATCTTCATTGTTGCTTCAATTCACGTTATTTTACTGGTTTGGTGATTGTAAACTCAAATTCAAAACAGGCAACAGCACAATTTACAGGCACTTTTTAACTGGCAAGGAGTCGGTCAGTCAGAAAGTTTATGCTATTTGGCCATTCCAAATATGTAGTAGGTTCCTATGGAGAAGAAACTCCATGGATATTCTGCTTCTATGATACAATGACCAATAGATTTCTGCAAAGGTATCTTTGCACTTTTACCGACCGCGATCACCAATTTGTCAGCCAACCTTAGCAATTCAAAGATACTAGAATGTCCGGATAAAAAAAATCCGTTGTTACGTCTACTTATCAACAGATTGACGTAACAACGGATAATTTTCTATCAACACTAAAAGAACCATTATTAATTATAATATTTTTTTCTCTCTCTTTGTTTATTATAAACATTTTACTTCAAAGAAACATTCACACCGGTCCACTCAACTACCGATATTCTCAATCGATTGTTACCATGACTATCGAACAAATTGGTTGACACTCCGAAACGAGCGGCGGTGCCTTTATCGATGTCTAACTAGTGTAAATCGATTCTGATGCATCGATACCGAGACGAATCGAATAGAACGCACTGTTGCCTTGCTGTGATATTGAGACTTATTTTTAATAATTTTATTTTTAAGTTTGTCACTATGCATTATGTTCTCTCTCCGTTGTGTGTACTGGTTCTCTGATGAATGGTTACTGAAAAGCATTGAAAGAAACTCAGTATACAACCTCTAGAAACTCAAAAACTGTATATTAAGATTTTTTTCTCCATAATTTTTGTACATTACATAACATCATGCCTGTATTTCACGAAGGGTTAGGCAGAGGTTTACCTATAGTGCACCCACATTTCGCCAGTTATATATAAGTCCCATGTAATAGGAGGCGAGCCTAGATTTTGCCATCAACCGAGCTCATATCCAGACTTCGGGCTACTAATGAGAAATTACAGATGGATAAACCCCAATAACACATTGCCCGACCCGGGAATCGACACCAGGACCTCATGCTCAGCAGTAGTTTCTGGACATAGTCAGCATCAAACTTATTATAACTACTGGACCTCACAAGCTGTTATTAGCTCTTTAAAAGCATTTTAATAATAAAACTTTGTTTGTTGTAATTCCATACAAAGTAAATGAACAAAAAATATTATTTACATACCCAGTAGCTTTCAAAATATACAGACTGTATCCTAAAATAATAAATAACCAATGTAAACATTTGTTTTTGGCACTATCCTATGTAAACATTCTGGAACACGAACGACGAAACCTTAAAGTATAACAAATAATATAGGATTGTGCTAAAACAAAATGATTAAATAAATAAATAGGCATACACACACGCACTTTACATTTATTGTATTTAAATAACTCGTAATCTAGAATGCATCAGGTTTGACTGAAGGAAAATGAAAATTCTATCTAATTCTATTCTAATTTTAATTAATACCTTTGAACCCACTGTGTTGTCTACAAAACTATGGCATAGTTGGTTTAGTACTCGTACCTTATTTCATGGTGAAAAGATCTTATTTAATTCAAAATCATTCAAAGGGAGATGAAGAAAGTACTAAAATAAGTTCGTAGAAAAATAATAGAAATTAAAAATTTAAAAATAACTCAGACACACACCTATCTATAACCTATTCATTGAGCCCAAACACGATACCTCTGCTGTAAGTTAGTGAGGGAGTTAGGTACCCTAAAATTCCAGGTGATGCTGCAGCATCAGTTCAAGGTTACTATGTTATTCTAATATCATTGAAGTAACAGAATACCAAATTTCGACTTGATCAGACCTGTGGAAGATGCTCACATCCATTCATCAACTAGAAAAGAGCTGATAATTTTCATACGGCTTAATAGATTTTCTTGAATCATAGCTAAGAACACTTTCGCTCAAGTCACCTTTTAAACTAAACAAAAAAAAATCCTCTGTTTCTGTCAGGGGTTAAAAACAAGTAAGTTAGTAATGAGGTGTAAAGTATCTGTAAATGGCTCATGTTCCACTAGCCTATAAGAAAGCAGTATCAATGAATAATGGATGCAGCCGGACTGCGCCTGAATCCAGCCGGTGATTTTTAGATAAATCTATTTTTTGATTCACCTCGCGTAGCCACGTTTGGAGGAGAGAACACAAATAATGTTCTGGTGTCATTTGGACGCCTTTGTGCAAAAAAACTTCGTGATGTATCCAAATGAAAATATTTTATATACCTCTTTTTGCGAAAGAGGTTGCCGAAAAGTGGTTAAAATAAGAGTACATAGTATTCTGATTATCAAAAATATCCAATTTTATACCAACGACATGGTTTTCCATACAATTATGAAACTAATTTATTACTAGTCCACAGACAGTTTTATATGACCGTTCACACTTTATTACACTATAGAGCTTAATATTCCACCATAATTTTACCTTAGCACACCTATTATCATACCATCTGAATAATTGAATTAATTTCACTAAAACGTTTCATACATTGTAATAATTGCCCTTCAGACAGAACCAATACCCGTACACCTTTAGAATTTTATTTTATGTGTCTCTATACTCAAACATTCTCCGCAAACTATTAATTTACAATATTGTCGTATGCATACATACGACCATATAAAATTTTACGACACCGTTTCAAAAGAACCAAGCTAGGCGTTGAAGTTTAAAAATTCATAAGCGTGGGCACTGAAAGGATCTAAATTGTCTTATTTACATTTTAATATGCGCTAAAATGGCGTTCGTTGAGTAGTTAATTTATTCATGTCATTAATTCTAATGAGATAATCAGTAGTCATGTTGACTGGATGGCCAACTGACCCCTGTTTGTTAAGAGACGAGCATCTATGTGTAGGTGTCGACAGGATGAAGTAAAAAGGTAGTTTGGGCGGTTGAGCGTCACGAGTTTTTACTTTTTATGAGAACCGGTAGCTTGACTAGACTAAAGTTGTCAATGATTTGACTATTGAAGGTGTAACATCACCCGGTCTTCAATGTGGTGATTTGTTTACAAAAAGCCTCATAAATAAAGCTAACAAAACTTGAGCCATTATTGCAGAGATAGTTGATGGAACACCAGTTGATAGACTGACCAAATTAGCAAATCAGAGGTAAAGAAACCTATTATTATACACATATATTACACCATAAAATAGAAGACAAGATATTTTTTTTAAAGGTTTCCAATATTTCGCATATATAAATTACATTTTTAAATATATTGACACTATTCCAGCATTCATCTTCCAATAGCCATACAAAAATTCAATCAAAGTTGCTTGAAAGGCATCAACAGTTATTTAAACAGAGCTACCGTCTGTCTTTGTGTACAGAAGCCAAGAGTGGCTCCCTGGCAATTATGGATGAAAGCAAAATATAAAGAGTCAATACTTGCTTGTCATCCGACACTGGGATTTTGAAGGCAAATAAAGGTTTTTTTTTTGTTCTGGTAGTCCTTTCAAGAAAAGAGATGATTTTACAAAATTAATGCTTTGAACAGTTCTTGTGGTAAATAAAATTTATCAAACAGGAGTGAAGGTTTCGAACAGTGCAGTCATTGAAAAAATCACATTTGAAGTTCTGAAATAGAGAAAAAAAAAAAAATCTATTTGTATATACATTTTGTCTTTTAATTATTCTTACAAGCATTAAGCATGCAATCTCAAATGTCTCGTATATCCGGAACATGAAGGAGTTTTGACGTTAATATGTGGGTCGTATCGATCATCCCGTTTCCTCCAGTTTAATTTTTACAAGATCATTCGTAACACAGGAAACCATAATCTCTACTAACGCGTACCCCGGTTCCCTATCAAGATTTATTATTTTTTATACTATACCAAATGAATCGGCACATAAATTACAACATCATAAACGTTCAGTAAAATATATTGCGCTATTTTGAATGTGAAAACAGTTTTATTTCTCAATTCCGTCTTTTTATTCCTTTCTGTTTCTCTGTCGTAAATTTTACGGCCGACACTGTACATGCATTCACATAAATTCGCGGCTGATTTCCGATCGAGAAAATTAAAACGCATTCAGCCAAAGACAAGAAATGTGCGAATTAACATTAAATGCGCGTGAAATGACAGGCGAAACATAAAAATTTCTCCTTTTAAAATGCGGCTTTTGAGACCGTTCTCACCTTGAGCAGGTTCACTTTATTGAGCGACTCGATTAAAGTGTGGCGAATCAGGCTGTTAAACTACTGACGTGATTGATGATAGAAATGACTTATGTAATATTTTCTATACTTTCAACAATAAACTTTAAGGTTCTAAAAATAAAATTCAAATTACTGAAGTACACCGACCTACGTAAGGTCTTTTCAGATTCGTGGCTGTCGTGCCGCTTGGGTGAGCATTTTGTACGTTGATTGGCATTTTGCCGCGCGAAAAGCAACACCTTTGCGGCCATGACATGTCGTCTGATTGATTGTATAATTAATTTTGTTTTAAATTCAAAACGCCAAGCAATACGTGTCAGCTGTATGAGCTGTCAATTAATTTGACAGTTCTTGATGAAGGTAACCCATAACGAGGTGTTTTGTAAGCTCCGGTTTTTGTGGTTAGTCATTAAAACTAGTTGTCTTGCTTTTAAAGGATAAGTTGACAGGTATAAAGTGCGAATGTTTATTTTAGTGTTTTTTGTTTGTGCCTAATTTGTTATGTAACGAAATAATAAAAATGTTCAAAGATTTGTGTGCCGCTAATAAATCTTTAGATGAAATATTTTTTCAGTTAGTCGAATGACGCAACGTTGCTCGGTATAATAGTTTAGTCACTTTATTTTATTCGGAAACTTCAGTTTTTTAGGCTTTTTATTCACAAGTCAACGTTTCTGAGTAAAATACAATCAACTTTGCGGAAATTCTTTATGCGCTTTTCTTTGGGATTCACTAAGAAAAACAACATGTCACCTGCTACAGACAGATGAAGTTTCAAGCCTTTTATACCTCTTTTTTTCAACTTGAAAAACGATCCTAAAAACAGCAATATCCACATCCAAAGCATCTCACTTCCAAAAATATTCCTCCGCTAAAGAAACAAAGGCTGCATGATGAATGGTTCTCGGCCGCCATACATCATCCCGGCCACGATTGCCACTAATGATGAATAATTAGCAACGTTTGTCTCACCACAATCCCTTTGTGTAGCCACAATGGCTCGTCTGACGTCTACCAGTTATGGTGTTACAGTGACATTAATATCTTATCTCTGTTGCACTGGTTTTGGAGGAATATCATCTAGGACGTTCCATACATCAGTGACAGTATAATCAAGACCTTCTATATAATTAGTAATTCCTTTATTATTAAGTTCTTAATTATCGTCTTGTCTTTCATTATCATCATCTCCTTCTTAAAGTGTCTCGAGAGGTTAAGGTGTTAAATCAGGTGGATTAGCAACATCAACCATACCACGGATAACGTCACTCAGTGAAATCTGGTTTCGCTCTCGTAGGCTATCGCTTAGCAAGTTGTCGCTACTTAGCCTTAAGTTCAGCGGTAATTTATTGCTTGTGGTTTCAAGACAAGTAGGTACATAAATCTTGCAAGTTTGACTTTACTGCAAAAACAAATAGAGTGGTAACATATTTGGTTTTAAAATAATATCCGAGTGCTTGGTTTGGAGTAACTAAGTATTATTGGATCACGAATAAATATTGGGTGGTTTTACTTTTTTTTTGTATTGGTCAGTGACTATACACCAGTAGTGAAATGCGTATCTAATGTGATTTTTACCTTTGGTCGATCTATAAATGTCATGACTCATATCTCTATTTGCCAACCTTTAACCCACAAACGTAGACCCAAGGCAACATTTCATTTCCCTTCAAATCGGCAACAATATCCATCCATCTCTGGTTACATTTCAAACGAATCGTAAATATACTTTATAATCCATTCAAAACCAATGGAGTCGAAACGTCGGCAGCAAACAGGAAGCGATTTCACAATCAATCGTCAACAATAAACGGTGTTCACCTCAGTAGCGCATAAAAGTGCTATTCATTACCATCCATCAAGTATGACGAACAGGCTCTGATTGCCTTGTGGACCTTTGGTGTAAGTTATAAGCAATTCACTTGGCTGTGAGTAATTAGTGGTCTGAGAGAATTATTGTATAAGTGGTCCATATTTCTGCCATACCACCTTTCAGCTTACGTACTTCAATCTTGCTGTTGTGTTCTGGTTTCGAAGTGCTGGACTGGTACAGTCCAGAGATTGCAACGTATTGGCAAATTGCTGATTTTGGAGGTATCAGTTACCATTTTCCACCAGATCAGACAGCGTCAATCTGTTTACCAATCTAAAACATAAAGAAATATATTACTTACAAAAATGTTTTAGAATAAAAAAGCGACTCAATGAATCCAAATATTATTATTAAATCGCGTACACGACGAAGCTATTTATGTCTATGGCGACGTTCATTGATAAATAAATAACGTGTCTGTCAAAACATAATCAATGATAGAGATTAAGGAGCATTTTCTAGATATATTATTATAATCTGTTTACAGATTAAGGTTGGGAATACCGATATTAATTTTCACAGTATCACTTCAATCTTTGTCATTAATTAGTAATGTTTTATAATCGGTATCTCTATCAAAATCTTTCGAGTTATTTTGATCAGTGTTACGTCGATCGCTACATCTCGTCGTACGCGCCGGTTCGCCTCTCATTTTTCCACTCCCTTCAATCTAGCCTCAGCTTGTTTATCTACACAATACCTCCGACAATTTGTCTTCGCCGTTTCTAAATATCCTTCATTGTCTTTGAGTAATTTTGTTAATAAATTCTACCAGTCAAAACCCTCAAGCGTTTCTTGAGCAATTTTCTTTTGTTTATCGAATATTCTCAGCCGGAATGATTTATGTACGCCCGTTCTTTTTATATCAACATCTAGACTTTGACGTGTATTAATTAATAAATCTCCCTGAATTATTGCGCTGTTTAATGCAAATAAATATTATGTGTATATAGAGAATTGGAGTTTTATTACATTTATATCTGGATGTTTTTTGCTGGGCTAAGAATCATTCGTTTTACTTTATGTAGATTTTAATCTGACAGATGATTGGATCGATCGCGCTTTTGAAACCTTTTAGTTGTTTTTTATCATATCAGTGATGAAGATTTAGACTAAGTATGACATTTTAGATTTGATTTCGTTCTGTATTTAAAGTTAATTTTGCACGCGTCCTTAAGCCTTTTATATTGTCTACATTTCTATACATACAATAGGTACCTATTTCATAAAGGAGATATCTGTACACATTCCTTTTTTTGTATAACTTTAGCATTATGATAATCATTACTTACCTAAAGTTAAATGCTTCTTGTACGGAAAAGAGTAAAAGTCGTATTTAAGACCTTTATTCAACTCTACATCATTAGTGGAACAAAATTATTTACAACACAAAATGTTATTATACCTACTTCAGATTTTAAATTATCCATTTATCATATTTTTAATATTCTATTGACGTAATCCCCAGGGATTCTTGACATGGTCAAAGATTAAGACGAGCTTTAAAAGTCACATAACATATTAAATTTATTAATTTATAATATGAGAACGGTCACGCTAAGTAGGAACTAATAAACTTAGCATAAATTATGTAAATGAATATTAATAACAATAAAATCTACACATATTTGGAAATATTTATTGATAATGTAGAAACGATTCTGTGATTTCAATCTGTTTGGTACATATGTTTTGGGACATAATGTTTTGGGAATCGGATTTTAATCTACTTTAGTCACGTGATACTGAGCTTGAATTAAAATTATATGAGTTCTTCATGTTTTGTAAGCAGAAGCTAAGCAGTCCGCTTGTTTAGGAAAATATAAGGTTTGCATATTATCATGTTTAGATTGATAGATAAGCTTCATTGACCATTAATGATTTATTTTTCGATGGACAAACTTTAATGTAAATCGATCCATGCTCAGACTTTATAAGTATTATAATTTGTTTAATTTGATAGTGTGCTGAGCATAAGTTGAAAGCACTAGGTACTCAATAATAAAGCATATCCAATATAAAACCACTCAAGTTTCAGTCTCCGCTGCCGGATTCATATTAGCAAGACCATTTATTACAAGCCAAATTCTAAGCCATTATAGGAGCGTCCAAAATTAATTTCATGGAAAGACGCCCAGCTCTTTCATTACAGATAACCAAAAAACTGACCATAAAATATTATAAGTGATTGCCACCACTCAATGACACAGCATACTCACAAACAACTCATAATCAACACGATGACTATAGAAATCTTCTTACACCGGAGTAATGAGACTACCGATTATGATTAACACCGAATAGGGGCCCATAATGAATAAGTAGATGATATTCAAGATCTGGCCCAAGACCGGCGCCGCAGTAAATGTTAACGGACCAAATTTATTTAAATAACCAACCAAGCAAAAACGTACTGTAACTCAAAGTAATAAAGATTTAGAAGAAGGTATCGATAACTTTGTTGGTGTGTAAGCGAAGCCGACAGCCGTCAATCAGACGGTAAAAACCGGTAGCCATCGAGTCAGACATTACGGGCTAACAAATGGCGTGGAGTGGTTATTACGTCTGTATATTATTTCCGTAATGCGACGTGATTTAGAAATAGTGATTGATTTTGTACGGATCGTTTTTGATTGCTTCCGTTGTTAGCGACAGTTATCTTTGAATTAGATTTGCATGACAGATATAGTAAGGTCAAGATATTAATATTTAATTTAATATTATAATATTCCAATAACACGACATGACCACGTAATAGAAACACGATAACTATAAAACAATCTTAATGTTAATCTTAATATAACATGCGAATAACAACAGCTTGCAAAATCCAAGGCCAACCAAGCCAATAATTTAAAACCAGGTGAAAAAAAAAAGAAAAAAAAGACAAGACGAGGTTAAAAAATGATGACACAACAAAAACAGTAGCTGACACCACTCTCCACACACCAGTAGTCGAACATTTTTATCCCGACACAACCGGCGACTTGACAGCACGAGGATTATACATCGCACCGCAAGAACAAAAAGTTCCCAAATAAATTACTATAGAGGGCAAACAAAAACATCTTGAAGATAGAATAACAATAAAACAGATATGCTTTGATTATTATGAAAATAATACAAAAGGATCAAGATGAAATTTGAGAAGTGTAAGCGTTGGATACGAGGCTTATACTTAGCTTATTGTTAGACACGTAATCGACGAAGGTAAGAGATTATATCTTCTAGCGCTTTATCTTTATAAGTAAGTTAATATATGGATAAACAAGAAAGATTTTAAAATGAATAATGCACTGATAAAATTACTTAACAATCTGTACTGAATATAGTTTACTAACCTTGCCAACGGCGTCGGCACAGTTGAACTTTGATTGTAATCGGAGACTCAATTGAAAAGATTCCAACTGACGTTTACTGATAGAGAAGCCATCAATTAGAACTGATTCTGATTACAATCGACGTTTGATGGTTGGTCTACAACAGCGGCCTCGGCTCTAAAACATTTAATATACTCATTGTGATCAAAAACCCATTTTTTCCCAAACATCTTAAATTATCAAAACGTATTACATCACAAATCAATTAGTTTCAATAAAGTGTTGGCTGAACAATAAGTGATTAATGTACACTGACATAGAAGGTCGGAACTTAGCCGCTCCGTGATTTACAACAAATTGTTTTTATTTAATAATGCTCGTTGGTTCAATGTCGAACTTTACATTTTTATTATTGATTGCGATATTTATATAAGTGCCATTTATGAATGGCACAAAAAATCTGACAGGAGTGTTTGTCTCATACATAATAGTTGTTGAATCTTAAAATAACTATGATTTTGATCTGAAGGATACTGGAATGCAATATCCCCCATACTTAGCAATCGGACGAAATTTTATCATTTCAATCTGGGTTCTCTAGATGTTCTTTGGATTATATTCCAATAAATATAATCATCAGTACTAACATTGTCAACATGAAATGCAAATTGAATTATTATAAGTTGGACATCCAATACCTTATAATCAATAACACCGACATTGTATCCGTATTTCTCCATATCGACGTAGTAGTTAATTATCTCATTTCGATTATATTTCAACTTTTCTCATACGATACATTACCTATTACCTTTAACAAGAAATGAAAAGGGCTAGAAATAATGAAATAATGGACACACTGAATAGAGCTTATAAATCTACGTCGGGGTTTTGACGTATCACGTCTTGTGGATCAACTTGTATGAACGAATTAGCATACTAGAGTTCCAATCTCATAATAGGAATACATTAAGCTGTCAGTATTAATTTAGGACTTGTTGGTTTCAGAAATTGTTTTACCACTAGTGTTTTTCATTACGATGTTCAAGCTATAGACATGTTGCGTTTACAAAGTTTTCTCTTATGTCGACACAATACAATACAAACAAATACAAACTTCATTTTACTACAGCCACGGCGCCATCAATACATTTTTACTGCTACCAACATGTTTTCAGCTGAAACGTAAATTCTAGATAAACTCGATCTTCAACAGACAATAAAACATTTTCCGTCAAAGAAATCCCGAAAACTACTAGCATCCATACTAAGATCTCGTCTCAAGCATATCAGGTATCATTTGAATTCTAGTCTGACTGTTCAGATAGTCAATTGATATCTGACAAACGTCTATCTGGGTGCAGATGCAAATTACGAAAACACATGATTTCAGGCAAAAAGAAACCTTGAAGCTTTACCTGAAAGTTTAAAGTTTCTTCGATGGGGATATCAGATTCGTTCAAACATGGTAAGGAAACCTACAGATTTATAACAACGGTATAATTGTCTGTCTGTTTGAAATACAGCTTTGTTGATGAGGTTAGATTATTCTAGATGGATTAGCTTAGGGTTATGTATGTTTTAATCTTTTTTATAAAAAAATCTACATAGAATAATTTTTATCAAAAGCTTTACAACATAATGTGTCTTGATAGATTTTTTTTAGGTATTACCTGTCACAGCCTGCACTGTGCTTCAGCGGTTTTTTTGCAGACAAAGTATAACTTAAACATAATTAAATATCTAGAACTATATTATTTAATTTATATGTTTTGTAAAACAGCAATGTCCTCAATTTTTTCAATAATTTATATGCCGTTTGTACTAAAACTATTATCATAAATAACGCATTTTTCATTAGTTTAGATTTATTTATTTGAATAATGTAAATTAAATTCATAAATTAAAATGTTAATAACACCAATTACTTAATATTATTTTAATAACACGGTTATGCAACAACCGATAATAAAGTACAATTACATCCTTCTACTGTGTAAACCGAAAATCTAATTCATTTTTCCCGCATTTGTTAATAACAAAATGCCAGAAAAAGCAAAAAGTATTCCGATACCGGGAATCGAACCCGAGCCTCCTGGGTGAGAGCCAGGTATCCTAGCCACTAGACCATATCGGATGATGAGTTATGCATCAAAAATACTGCTCTAAATCTTCGTCACTGGATATTTTTAGGTACTGTGTGGCAGCTAATTGTAAAACGTTCAAGTTATTTCACCATTCGTCTAATACACAGCGGGAAGAGTTTCAATCTATACATCTATATAAGTAGGTAAATAAAATTGAAGTGTCTGTTTGCAGTGTCATAATAACAACTTCTTACTATATGCATATGAAAGTATGTATACGGTACTTACAACAAAAAAACAATTAAAGAAAATTTTGTCTGCTTGTCTGTTCCGGCTAATCTCCAAAAGAGCTGAAACGATTTTGACAAGACTTTCACTCAGCTGATGTAATGGGGAGTAACTTAGGCTAATTTTATTTTAGAAAAATAATAAGGGTTCCGCGCAAAAAAATACCTATGAAATGTGAACAAAAAGTCGGATTTGAAAAATTATTTTTGCATTTATTAGCCCAATTATAGAGGATAGTTATAGGCTATTTAATATCACGCTACGCCTCTTAGAAGCCGAGCAAAAAGAAAAAAGTCAGAAAGAACACTAAACGAAAACGAAGTAACAGTGCGGGCGGGCGATGCAATGCGACGGGTCGGGGGACGAGGTAGTTTTATTAAAATGTGGCTGTTAGTTTAGTATATTGTGTATCTAACGACTTCCACGCGAACAAAGTCGCGGGGCACAGCTAAGTACATAGTATTAAATAATTCAGTTAAGCATTTTTTATTTAAAATCAAAGATTTTATTAGGTAAACTTACAAGTTTATCCTGTGCATAATATTGACTGGAAAGCATGCAAATAAAAAGCAGGTGATTTCAGTAGGTACATAAATAAATGTTTGTTTTTTCATCTTATTTTAGAAATTATGTATATCTCAAACGCCATAACGAGCTCAGACAAATCCGAATTTCAAAATCGGAGCCAAACAAAAACCGAAATAGAATTTATTTGAATAAAATCGACATTCCGAATTCAAACCCGAACCGCCATTCCACTTTGTTAATACGCGACTTATTATATGGTAAACAGTGCCATTAGCATGTCTCGCTGCACTGCATACCTGTCGCCGAAGCCTGTCGATCAACGTCACTCAATCGCGTCGCTGCCGACTTCAGCCGACGACGCCCGACATTTGCCGACATCCCACGATCTACTATCCCGATGTTATCCCTTCGGAGCTTTGTCTGTCCTTAAACGGCAGCTGCATTGAATAGCTTTTGTTGATGAGAGACAATAACTTCGTTTTTTCTCAAAGAAACCCGATGTAAAAGGTATTAATTATCATAAATGTAAGGGTTTGTGATGTAAATAGTTTTAAAGGTAATATTAGACGCGGACGTGCTTTGGTCAAATAATGAAACTTGTTTTTAATAATAGACGATTATATTTTTTCCAGGGGTAGAATAATTTGAGCTACTGTGTTGTGGTGTACAATTTTCTGGTAAAAATAGTGGTTGTGTTATTAGTTGTTATAAAGGAAACAGTAGCGAAGTTATTAGGCTATAAGTAATTAAGTTTGTAACTTATAATCAAAGGCATGTGTACGTAATTTACTTAATTAAAGTGGATATTTCAACGCTGTCATAATTATCATGAATACATGTTTGTGAATTTGTAGTTATTAAAGGCAATTATTACAGAAAAAACTGTTGATTCGCACGAAAACACCTCAATGTGCTCAATTGGATTAAAACTATTAAATTATTCTTTGTTTAAAACTTACAAAACAGATGAGCAGAATCTTGCAGTCAGAAAAAAAACACAAATCGAAGGTAATTCTTTTTTTATACATAGTTTCCTATTTAAGTAGATCACCGACTTTATTGTGTTCAGGAGTCAAGGTCAAGGTTTAATAAAAAAAGTTGTACCTGCGTCATTATAATTTTAGCTATTATTTTGGCATTATTTTTTTGACTGCCTCGTTGGTCTAGTGGTCGCAAGCGCTACTGCTGAGCATGAGGTCCTGGGTTCGATTCCCAGGTCGGGCAAAGTGTTATTGGGTTTTTTCTATCTGGAATTTCTCAGTAGCAGCCCGGAGTCTGGATTTGTGCCCGGTAGATGGCAATAGGCTCGCCCCCTATTACATGGGACTTAAACATAACTGGCAAAATGTGGGTGTACTATAATAGGTACACCTCTGCCTAACCCTTCGGGGAAACAAGGCGTGATGTTATGTTATGCTATAATTTTAGCTAAAATTGTACCGTATTTACCCATTCTCTTCCAGAAGTTGCCACTCGAACGAAAATTCATAATAATTATACCAACCATCGCCGTATAACTACGTTGACGTCGTGGTGGGGGTTGTGCGCTCTGTACTCTAGGTCTGTGCCGGTAGAGTTTACTTTGCCGGAACAGGTCTAGGGTGAGGAGCCAGACCAAGAGAGATACAGAAACCCGCAGGGCAGCATGTGGCGAGCTGCTGGGCAGTAGCGACCCCACGTACCCTATCTCCCGGGAGAAGTCATGTTCCTCATCTCTGGCTTGCCTTTATTGGCCGGCTGGAGTGAACACTGACGAGAACTGACCTCCCACCTCATTCTTGCCTTTATTGGCTGGCTTGAGTAGCGATTCGCAAGAGCAAACGTGCTCGGAGGAAGGAAGTAGTCCAGTAAGATGCTGGTACGGATCTTGACCGTACTTCCGGGATTGTCCTGATAGCCGTGGAATACCTATCCACTCCTCTTAAGCACCTCAGGACATGTTGCCCCCTTGTCGCTACGACACTATGTGCTAACGACCGTGTCCGGGGGCCCATTGTTGAGTGTGCAAGTCACCCCCTGCCATTTTATCCGTGTATTGTATTTATCAAACATTGGTCAGGCAGGGGACATAGTCCTTCCATAGTTTTAGATAACCCGTCCACTTTAGCCATCCAAACCCATAGCCCAATATTTTTTTTTGTCTCCATATCCTGCAATAGTCTTACACCAACCGGGGGTTGTCCTTGGGTGCACTTGCATAGTACGTACAGGGATAATCGTCGGTTGGTCCCTTATTTCCATTGAAAGCGTCTAACGGGCCTCTGCGAGTTGGCTTCGGCCGCTCATATGCCTTTCAAAGGTCCGGGACCCTGGGGTCCCGAGAAATATCAAATACCAATAATTACGAAGAAATAATATCCTCTACGTTACTTACTTTATATAACTTTCATGTACTTAGTTAATCCTTCAGTCGCGTTTTGAAGTCATATTAGGGAACCAAGTGTATTTCCCCGAAGGGTTAGGCAGAGGTGTAAGTACCTATTGCACTACCTGGTGCACTCACATTTCGCTAGTTATGTTTAGGACGCAGATATATGCCAACGGCGTGTTCTGTGCTGAGCTCACGCAACGCGTCGTACGTCCACCCAGTAATAGGACTTGCCCATCAAGGAGCGCTGTCCCAAATTAGACGCATTATTAATTTATTATGCATAAAACAAAAGGTATTATTAAAACACGTATACTAGAAGGTAAATAATTAAATTATCTTTAAAATGGTGAAAGTTTCATAAAAATACGCTTGATAGCTTTTGTGTTATTCTCAGTTTTTTATCCGCGTTAAACATATCTTTACAAATGAATTACACTGCGTAATATACACATAATCTAAAATATTCACATTTTAAGTTATTAATAAAATGCTCTAATTTAACTGATATTTTTTCCGAATAATTAACACTACTCGTTTAGACGTGATCTTCAGTTTAAAATCATTAAAAGTCGGTTATTGTCGCCTAAGTCTCATATGATAGGAAGCGAGCCTATTGCCGGCACAAATCCAGACTCCAGACTGCAACTGAGAAATTCCTAATGAAAAACCATTTTGCCCGACCTGGGAATCGAACCCAGCACCTCATGATAGGCAGTAACGCTTGCGACCACTACACTAAGTTTTTTCCAAAGCCTATGTAATATATGAACTGGGTCTTAAATTAATTACAAAACAGTCATTAATAAGTCAACTGTCAATTAATTCACGAATTACACATAAAAAAAGCTTCTAAATTATTACATAATTGTCACGACAGCATGTGGGTAGTACGACAGGCCTTGTCGTGAAGCTGGTCACGATTTGTCATGTTTGAAGACATTGTCACGCCTCTGCCCTTTGTGTGACGTGACGTTGGACAATGTGATTGACGCGCTATGGAGTGGATAAATATGTGCGTAATTTGGCAGCTGACGTTACTTTTCAAGTTGTTTTTTAGAAGCTGTTATTGGAGACTTTTCGTTTCTAGTTTTAATCATTCAGCTCATTTGTTCAGGTAGGGTGCCTTAGCTAAGGATTCATACTAGAATCAGAGAGCTTTGAGTGAACGGAGGATTATTACGTAAGACACAATGCAGAAGATAAGAAACCAAAATGAAAAAGCATTAACGAGTTATTAGAGTGCATTACATTCAAGACTAGCTGTGCCCCGCGACTTCGTTCGCATGGATGTCGTAAGATACACAATATACTAAAATAACAGCCACGTTTTAATAAAACTCACTCATTCCCCGACCCGTCGCATTGAATCGCCGACCCGCGCTATTGTATATTGACCGTCTGATCCGTGAACTCGGTAGCACCGGTGTGGGATGTTCGATTGATGGTGTGCTTGTCAACAACATCAGTTACGCGGACGACATGGTGCTGCTGAGTCCATCGATCAGTGCCCTTCGACAACTGATTTTGGTCTGCGAGAGGTACGCGGTGGCCCATGGGCTCAGATATAACGCCATTAAAAGTGAGCTCATGGTGTTTAAGGCGAGATCTAAAACGAATGATACTGTCCCACAGGTCATGCTGGATGGCAGTGTCCTTAAAAGAGTCCCGCAGTTCAAGTATCTGGGCCACTGGGTCACTGAGACCCTTGTAGATGATATTGATATAGAAAGGGAGCGCAGGGCTTTGTCTGTTAAAGCTAATATGCTGGCTCGTAGGTTCGCGCGCTGTACTGCGGAGGTAAAAGCTACGTTGTTTAGGGCATTTTGCCAATCGTTTTACACGTGCAGCTTATGGGTCAAGCATTCGAAAAAAAGGCACGACACCCTGCGTGTTCTCTACAACAATGCCTTCAGGGCGCTGCACGCTGATGAAGTGCCTCGCTACTGTAGCGCGTCGGGTATGTTTGCGGACGCAAATATAGATGGTTTTTCGGCGATTATTCGCAAAAGAGTTGACTCCCTGATGAACCGCATACGGGGCAGTTCCAACAGCTACCTTCAGCTGTTCGCATGGAGGATGGATCTGGATCTGGATTGCCCAATAATGCGATACTGGACGAGGTTGCATGTTGAGCACTCCGGATCCAGACCTAAATATAGACTAAGATGACGATAGTGTGTGTGTAATCTGTTTGTGTTTGTAAAATTGTAATTTATAATGTTTTGACTTTTGTTTAATGTGTGTGTTGTGTAATATTTTTCATTGTTATATTATAATTTATTCTTGTGTTTAAAAATGTACTTATGGACTGGTTCTGAATTAAATGATTTATTATTATTATTATATTATTACTTCGTTTTCGTTTAGTGTTCTTTCTGACTTTTTTCTTTTTGCTCTGCTTCTAATGGTCGTTGCGTGATGTTAAATAGCCTATAACTATGCTTGAGAATTGGGCTACCAAATGCAAAAAGAATTTTTTAAATCCGACTTTTTGTTCATAATTTCATGGGTTTTATTTTTTTTGCGCGGAACCCTAATTATTTTTCTAAAATAAAAGTAGCCTAAGTTACCCGCCATAACATCACTTATATACCAGCGAAAGTTTCGTTAAAATCAGTCCAGCTATTTCGGAGATTAGCCGGAACAAACAGACAGACAGACAGACAAACATTTTAAAAATTGCTTTTTTGTTATAAGTACCGTATATACTTTCATATGCATTTAGTAAAAAGTTGTAAATAAAATTGAAGTGTCTGTTTGTAATGTCAATATAACAACTTTTTACTAAATGCATAAGACAGTACCTATATACGAGTACGTACTTATAATAAAAAGCAATCTTTTTATATTTTTGTCTGTCTGTTTGTTGCGGCTAATCTCCGAAATGGCTGGACCGATTTTGACGGGACTTTCACTGGCAGATAGCTGATGTTACGGCAGGTAACTTAGGCTACTTTTAATTTTGAAAAATCATTAGGGTTCCGCGCAAAAAAAATAAAGCCCATGAAATTCTAGATATAAAGTTGGATTTGAAAAATTCCTTTAGCATTTGGTAGCCCAATTCTCGAGGATAGTTATAGGCTATTTAACATCACGCTATGACCCTTAGAAGCCAAACAAAAAGTATAAAGTCAGAAAGAACACTAAGCGAAAACGTAGTAATAGCGCGAGCGGGCGATTCAACGCGACGGGTCGGGGGACGAGGGACTTTTATTAAAATATGGCTGTTATTTTAGTATATTATGAATCTTACGACATCCACGTGAATGAAGTCGCGGGGCAGAGCTAGTATAAAAATATATATGTATGTGTAACGCCTGAAATAAAATATGGATGCAGTAATAAATAACCGCGCACTATTCATTCTTCAATCCAAAATCAAAATATGCGTCGTAAAAACTCGTACAGCCACCAACAAAATCGTTTAGCAATTCACACGTGCACTGAGTGCCACAAGCAAAAAAAACTTGGCCAAAAAAATATTAAATTTATTCTGTTGCCGTGTGCGATCGCGTATATCAAGTGGCTGGGTCGCACAGTGCGACAACATAGGGTTGTGTTGCCAGAATTCTGTTTGACATCTGATGGCTGTCATAACACTGTCACACACACGTCGGATTTCGATTTTATCGAGTATCAGAGCATTGAATGTTATTCTATGATTACTATTAAGTATACAGTTTATTGTATTGCCTTTTTTGTAAAGGGTGAGTAAATTAGGTTGCTGTTCCAGTGAGAGTTATTTATTTTTAAATTATTTATTTTTTGTGTTTGAAGTAATCTCTGTACGGGATCCTATTTTAAATATTGTAGAGTAACAGAAAATAGAGTATGAATAGAAAATATTGTACCGCCGTTAATTTATCTTAAAATGAAGAAAATGAACTTGAGCGTCAGTCCCAAAATTAAATGGAAATGAAAAAACAGCAAGCAACTTTGTTAAAAATAATATGTAGCGAGTTTGTATGTATTTAAACCAAAGATGACTTAAGACTTATTATAACAATGCCATAAACATGGTTGACTCTAGTGTAATAGTCTCCTTTATAGCATTATATGGTCTGTTTCAAAAGCAACTAGTGAAAGTATAAACAAACCCTGCTTAGGTTAAATTGTTACGCAATCACTCACCTATGTAATTGTAAAATTATCTACGAATATTGAAATTTATTTATTTATATACTATTACCACTTAGATTTGTTTTTAAAGGTGGGTGCCCAATACAACAATGTAGTCACAATTCCCACTTAGAGATGTCACCCAAAAACCAATAAACACCCACATAAAAAAAATTAAATGTTTTTAAACTGTTATAAGAATTTTGACAGTTTAAAAACAAGAGAGCAGTAGTAGCGCAATGGTAACGGCCGTGACTTACGAGTGGGTCGTGGGTTCGAATCCTGATAGGCGCTTTACTTTGTGTAAATCATTTCATTACCACTGCTCTCAAAACGGTGAAGAAAAACATCGTGAGGATGTTCTAGAATCAAAAATTCAACGACATGTGATATCTACCAAGCCGCACTGGGCCCGCGTGGTGGATTACGGCCCACAGAGAGAAGGGCTGTGTCCCATCAGTGGGAACGTTATAGCCTGAATATGCTATTATGTTACCTACTCGTATTATGCATATTTTGACTTGCAGGGTTCAAAGGAGACATTTTTTTTGGGCCCACTATTAAACGGTTACGTTTATTAATCATATTACACATGAAAAAAGTGATCATCATTGTATAAGTAACAGAACAAATAATTAAATAGAAATCTAACCGGAATAATGAAATAATAGTAAAAAAGTGTTACGGCAAAAAAAATGTGTTTAGGTGACGTGTCTACCTTAGCTAAAATTCACTCTTTATCTCGCTCGCACGATACTGTGCGTGGACTGAGTGAGAGCGGGACTGAGTGCGGTGCTGGGCGACAGGAAGCGCCGATCGTTTAGGTAATTGCTTTTTACGATGAAAATAATAGTAATTTAAAAAAATAAAAAAACATAAGACCTGCTGTATAGTTAGTTCAGCAATGCAAAGTTTCATGATCTAATTTGAAGTATTTTTTGAATACCAGCGGTTTGTTGTTCGTTTTGGAGGTAAATTTGGATTTTTTTTTCTATCGAGAAAATTTTATAGAATCGTGTTTTCGGCAAACATAGTACTTAACATTAATCCTCAACTTTACCATATATTTATTTCAAAATTAATGTTGCAGTATTTTCGACATAACGGAGGATCATGCTAAGCCAGTTGAGGTAGTATAGGCCCTTAACGTGAAAAAAATATGTTACTACGGTGCGCGGCGGTAATAATTCATTGGTACAGTGAACTTGTTTTTAATGCTGTTATTAACGGTTAACGCAATTATCGCGTAACGTACTTTAAAAATGACCGTGGAATAAAACATAATTAATAAGCTCGTTGCAGATACGCTGTGGTCCTTTGTTTATCAGTTTCAATCAATTTGACACTGACAGACAACATTATTGTTTCAGATTTCTAGTTGCATGAAAGTGTTTCTTCTGATCTTTTCGTATTTTTATTCCAATGATTTTATGAGAATGGCATCTGTAGGTACAGTGCATAACCCACAAAGCTTTGTATCAATTATTGTGCAGTAAGATTCCAACGGAATGTGCGACGACAGTTAGGTACAGTCCGAGATAGCTGCAGACGTGCGCCAACTTGTGTGTAGGTATGTGGATTACTCGCGAGGTGAGTGTTTATGCTCTCTAATCTGAGGTTTTACCCTTGAAAATGCGAAGAAATTAATGAGGTATATTTATTCGCAATATATAGGATGCAACACCCTGCAGAATAGTTTCAAATGTGAGTTCCTCTCCTTAAAGGAGGATATTTAGAATGCTTTTCTGTTTTTTTTCTCCTTATACAACCAGTTTATATCACATCACCTTATTATTTTAGATCTACAGTCAATGACCGGGAAAAGCCGCGCTATTTTGAAATGAATACATCTAATCCATTTACATCAATCCATCAATAATCCATAATTATTAATCCATGTTTTTTTTTTTAGTACAGACGTGACTTTGTTGTATACTATTTATTATTGAACAGTGCACTATTTTAACTTAAAATACTAATGAGACCTATCCACTCATTAAACAATCGCTCTTGTGAGCTTTTAGGTTATTATTATAAGTAGAGATCGGATAATCGGATGCATATTTACCTAAAGTTAATTTTTCACTAAAAAATTATGGAAGCGGTTTCTTAATTTTTTTTTCTTAATATAAATCCCGGGATTCCAGAAAATCCGGGAATGCACAACTAATCGGATACATGGTATAGAAACGACTTCTTAAACATTTGGTATTATTTATTTAAAAAAATACCGAGACACCGGGATCACATAACTATTCTTATGGTTGAAATTTATTTTTAACGCCCGATGCAAATATATTTGTATGTAGGGTGTAAGAGAAAGGGTAGTGTGTGAAGATTATATAGTCAAAAAGAACTAAATTTATCAATTCCTGAAATCGTGAAATTTTTACGATCGATACAAAAAGTGCATTCCATATTAGCCAACACCTCAACTTTAGGTAAATATGCATCCGAATATCCGATCTCTGATTGTAAGTCATGCTTTCATTGTCGTATTTCACAGTATTCCGGTTACATAAAGTTTCGCTAATGTTACCACTGTAATCTAGAGATTATAAGGAGTAAACCAACATGCATTTCATTACTATACGCCACAATTTGTGGTGGGCCTATTCCCCAAACAAAAAAAAATGTCTCCTTTATACTTGTCAATTGACAAGTATAAAGGAGACAATTTTTTTTTTAAACATATTTAAGGTGATTTAAAATTAGAATTCCGAGCCCAAGTATTCAATTAATTAAATCAAAACACTCAATTTGTAAGTGGCACTACTAATATTGGCATTCACATGCAGGTAGGTACGTTTTCTGATCCATTTATTTTGTTTACATTTTCATCAGATTCCTTTGGAACAGACTATACACCATAATTTAGTGCTATGCAGGTTGTTTTATCTTACTATTAGCCTAGCATACTTCTCATAAAAAAAAGAAAATACAATTACCTACAACAAAAACGTGTCGTGAAAATCACGAACATTAATCATTCAGTGTGGTTAAAAAAATACTGTCAGATGTTATCAAAATAAATCTTTTCGCAGTATAAGCCGTGTCTAATTCGGTAACCCAGTCGGCTGGTGACATATTTGTATGCAACACATATCGTTGCAGCGTAGGTACGCGAATTTATGTTCTATACTTTTGTTTCTACGAAGCACTGGGTTGTCGCACAGTGGGTGGCCTATTGTCAGGTGTTCGGCTGATGGCTTTATATTGCGTCGTGTTATGACAGAGAATTGATTTTGGTTATTAGTTATGGGTTATATAAGTGCCTTGGCACTTGGCAGTCAATTAATGGGTTTGTTGAAGTTTGAAAATATAATCAAGTGCGTTAGAGAATAAGAAAAGACAAATAGGTATCTACGTCGCAATGATAATAGGACATAGGTATTCTGAAAAGTTTCGTAGCAAAAAATATTTCTATAGTATAATGTATTTACTTACCATAAAGTAAATGAATTCATAGGAAGTCAAGATGAATATCTTTGTAGGATATTATCAATGGAATGAATAGCTACTTATCATATTAACGAAGTACTGTGTTACTCTATTAAAGAATATTCTGGGAAACTGCACAATATACACACAACGATGAAGGAACCAGTTAAACTGCATTATACCCGTAATCTGACACGTAGAAGGGACAATCAGGAATTAAGTTTAGCGAGAACCACACATTATGTTGTCGAATAGACTCTGTATTCAATTACGATGGGAATTAAACTCACGGCGTCGGGCGCACTCCAGCTAATCTTCCGACCAACAATAGCCCGATTTATACTAAACCCCATTGTCACCGCCAACAAAGATCTTGTCAATTATAATCTCCACGAAATCTTTCATCGCCTACCCGTCAAACGGTAGCGCACGGTGAGCCAACTGCCATGGAACGCCCGCGCTGGCCAAAAAAACTTTTTAATAAATTATTTGCAAAACTTGTTTGGAACCCTTCTCAAAGGGCGGCGAGGAAGCGAAACCGATTGCTCGTGACGTGACGGCCTTTGTGACCGTCGAGTATTATGTTGTCAAAATACACGGGGATTTTGTTATTATTTTTGTGTTTGCGAGCACACTTAACACCCTTTTGTATTGCGCAGACCTTCTTAGAAGAGGGGATGTGTGAGCTATAAACCGCGCGTCGTAACTCCAATCTTTCCATGAAAGAGGTCTATGTGAATGGAATAGTAATAATAACGCATCGGTTAAGCGTTTCACAAAAACAATACGTAATCTCTTATTATCTCGCAGCGCTTAAAGAATGATGATACGAAATACGAAAGCCTGCTTCTAAAAAGGGCTGGGAAATCACATTTCGTATGTTCACCGACGTGCCCTTAAAAAGTTAATAACATTTTTGTATACGAAGACGTCGCCTCGAGTTACACGATCTGTGCCAACTGTAACTGCCAAATTACACCATCACAACACATAACCACGCGCGGCTGAGCCCGCTTTTTGTCACATCACACCAATGGGAGTCTCCTTGATATTTATTCAAATTATTATTCCTCGTCGCCCTCTTGTTATGTTCCGAATGAATTTTTCATGCACACGTCGCGTCGCCCAGAGCCTCGGTAATTTCACTTTGAGTTTGCTCCACGCCAACGAAAATGAGTTTATTTATGTTGATATTTTTTTCCAACACGTCTACGGTTTAATGACATTGGGCGTTGCGCCGCAGCCTTCGAGATATTGGACGTGTAAATATTTAAGCACGATAATTTGTTCATAAAACACATTTTGCCTTCAGCGTAGATTTTAACGAGTTTAAATATGCTTTTGTTTTACGAAGTTGAGGAATCTTTTGGGAAGTTAAACATTTGCAATAGGATTATCATTCATATCCTGTTTTGCAGATTTTTTTTCTGTTTTTCTGCATTGTAATTATGTATGTGTTATGGTGATATCTAATATAATTATCAATATTTTTATATTTTTAGCAGCTCATTTGTCTTAATTATTTACATTAAAATAATTATCACATAGTACCTACCATTAAATAATCATAAAATCGAATAAAGAGACAAAGTTAAGACCTTGAATCATTGAATCATTTGCTTTCACAAAAGACTGTAAATGGTTATTTATTCAACTCTAAAAAAGTAGGACAAGTTTTTGCAATTTTAAGTTCTGAATTAAACCTATTGTAGTCTAACTCTCCTAGAAAAATGAAGCATTGAACACCAGGATGTTATCTAACTAATACCTGTCATGTGGTAGGTACTAGAATTACCTAAATACTACAAATTGTTTCAATTTCCACAAACAATACCAAGGTTCAACAAGACAAACTCGTCAACGTTATCAGACGTAACAAAGCCACCGCAGTCGCTGTTACCTAAAACATTTTATAATCCAACTGCAGCCTTACTAGCCTCTAATTCTTCTGCTATACCACTGTTTGCTGGGCCTTCATGATACGCTGATCCGTCATTAATCATCCTTCCAAAAGTACTTTCTTATTCCACGTCATGCCGCACCTCCACTTATCATCATCTAAGTTGGAGACTATTTCTTCTATCACACATCTGATTCTTTCATTTTATTCGTCGTCCATTGCTCTGTCTGTTTCATTCTTGTTTTCAACGCTATCTTCAAAATCCTCAGTGGGAGCTACGTCCTAATATTCACCGGAAAACAGCAATTTGTTTAGGTCTCCAGCAATGGATTCACAGCAATAAATTTCGCTGAGCCTGTTGACACACGACACATAATATTTGCTAACATTATTTCACGACAAACAGAGTTGTCACTGAACAAATTTGTGGTGTTTTATTACGATAGCGTTGTTTAATTAAATTATATGCGGTGTGATTAAATTATTTGTTTAAAGCTAATGGAGTTCGGGTATTTGTTCAACTTGATAGCGCTCTTGTTTGTGTTTGATAAGAGGGATTTTATTTGGAACAAAAATAAGGAACACGTTTACAATTCTTCCGTGTTTTCGTACCTACTTGAAATTCTGTAATTTCCGAATTCATGAAATAAAATGAATCGTGGTTATTAGATACTTATTACATGAATAATATAAACAAATGATCAGTCATTACGCCAACAACTTCATCCCAAAAAGTATTTATTACGATGTGAAACTTCAATAAGCTCTCATATATTACAGCGATTTCATAATATTTTATGTGAGAAAGCGAATAATATAAATTACAGGTAATTTGTTTGATGGAATAATGATGATGAGAAATATTATAATGTACTCAATTTTCGATGGTAATTTGTCTTTTAATTTTATACTCTATGTTTACCCAAACATGTAGGTACATAATTTATGGTAGCATTTCATTTTTTACTGGACGTCAATATAGTCACGTGTGAACCCGCTAGCTAGAGCTAGTAAGTAACATATTTAAAACATAAACATGTCACGCTGCACGCACATTACAGAACCGACCATTTTTTAGAACCCATTCGATATCATTAGCGTTAGTCGTAATGTCTGTCATTTTAGTGTTACTGTCTATCTGAGACCTCCCATAAACCACCCCCTTAATCTAAATATCGCTCTTTTATCTGTCTTTAACAATTTCGTAAACTCTCACTAAACCGTAGCTGGAATATAAATTACATCGATACCAAATCGCTTTTGCCTTACTGAAATGTCCTGCCATTTCATTATCAACCTTACTCACTGCATTATAAAGTTTATCAGTAGGCTGGCTGGGTATTTCTGAAGTGCAAATACAAATTGGTAAAACTGGTAGAATACATCGTCTCAAATTGCCCCCTGCCAATAAAAAAGGGGAATGAACCACAGGGCTGAATTTTGTTTATCGCTATCTTTATGGTGGGCACAGTTTATTTATACTGTATTCATGCGTGTACGACATGTAATATAATACGTTTTGGAAAAAACGAAAAGTTAAGGGCCAGTTATTTTCGGGTATTGATGTGCGAGTTTCAAGTCTGCAAGTCTTTGAATGGAATAAATTATAGTCTTTGAAAACTGGGTCCATATTTGCTGATGTGTTTGAAATGCTGACACAATTATTGATTGTTATGGTAATAATGTAGTTCAATGTTGATATTTCTATTAAATATTCATAACATCATAATATCACGCCTTGTTTCCCCGAAAGGTTAGGCTGAGGTGCACCCATAGTAGGTACACCCACATTTTGCCAGTTATGTTTAAGTCCCATGTAATAGGGGGCGAGCCTATTGCCATCTACCGGGCATAAATCCAGACTCCGGGCTGCTACTGAGAAATTCCAGATTTCCTATTAAAGATTTTCTATTTTTTATACGTACAAAATATCAATACAGTACCTACAATTTAATTCTCCTGGGAGTTTATACTAGGTGACTTTTCCATGTTGAAGTATTGTCATAATTCTTATAGTCAGTAAAAAGGAAGGAGTCATAATTAAAATTCACTAAATATTTATGCATTTCAGTATGAACACTGAAAACACTCCTAGCTGTGTTGTTAGTCCATTCCAAATCTTAAGCCATAGAAATGTGCTGATTGAATAATCCGAATTGTTAGATCGAAATTAGATAAAATCCTTTATTCCATTTCAAGTATAGCCCATTGTTTTAATCGCTGAGACAACCGATTAAGTTTTGTCATCCTTCGAGACAGATAAGATTCACATTTAATCCGAGCTCAATTTTCCTTCCAAAATATAACAAGGATTAGATAAGAAAACAGTAGGACAAAGAATCTGGATTAAAACAGACTCGTTTTAGTTATCTAGGATTATAGATTATGAATTAACGTTTTATCAGTTAATTTGGTTTAGCAGATTTAGTTGGTTCAAAACTTTTGGAATATTTGCGAGATCATCTTTGTTTCTTAAAACTTCTGGATTTATGAAGACCAAGTTTTCTAAAGATTTATTCCTTTATAGGTACTGGGATTTACTGCACAGTATCTAATTTCACTGTATTACTATTCTCAGAAACTAAATTAATTACGACGACAATGGCGAAATGTGGGTGTACTATAAATAGGTACACCTCTGCCTAATCCTTCGGGGAAACAAGGCGTAATGTTACGTTTATGTATGTTATGTAAATTAATTACCTATTTAAAACTTTACGAAACTTGGCATCTCATTGGCCTTTTTCCATTGGCTTCGAAAATAAAGTCACCAATAACCCTTTAACCCTATCAACGTAAACAATCTTTTAAACGTCACTACAATTTAGTTTTTGTCACCATTTCCTTATATTTTAAAAGTATGAATGTATAACTTTCATTACGAAAATCGTGAACTTCATTGCGTCCTTACAAAGTTTGGTCTGTGCTTAGGAAATGCATTTTATCATACCTATAGTTCTTTAGAAATATAATATAAATGATTATATGAATGACAATCTGTGGCCTGCAACTTCGTTCGCGTGGATGTCGTAAGATACACAATATACTAAAATAACAGCCACATTTTAATAAAACTCCCTCGTCCCCCGACCCGTCGCCAACTGTCGCGTTGAATCGTCCGCCCGCGCTATTACTTCGTTTTCGCTTAGTGTTCCTTCTGACTTTTTCTTTTTGCTCGGCCCCTAAGAGTCTTAGCGTGTAAATAGCCTATAACTGTCTCCGAGAATTGAGCTACCAAATGCAAGAAGAATTTTTCAAATCCCACTTTTTGTTCATAATTTCATAGGTTTTAGTTTTTTACGCGGAACCC
Source organism: Fissipunctia ypsillon (assembly GCA_947568875.1). Lineage (NCBI taxonomy): Eukaryota > Metazoa > Arthropoda > Insecta > Lepidoptera > Noctuidae > Fissipunctia > Fissipunctia ypsillon. The sequence continues at coordinate 24,080,982 of OX387649.1, forward strand.
TAATTATTTTTCAAAAATAAAAGTAGCCTCAGTTACCCGCCGTTACATCAGCTATCTGCCAGTGAAAGTCCCGTCAAAATCGGTCCAGCCGTTTTGGAGATTAGCCGGAACAAACAGACAGACAGAAATGTTAAAAATTGCTTCATTGTTATAAGAACCGTTTATACTTTCCTATGCATTTAGTAAAAAGTTGTTATTTTGACATTACAAACAGACACTTCAGTTTTATTTATTTGTATAGATGTATAGATAAACTGTGACTGGAATTGCAATAAATTTTAAACATTTATTTGAGGTTACTTCTACATTTACCTATTACATTCATGCATATAAAATAAACAATAAATATTGTATAATTATATTATAATCTTAATACATTCAAATAAGGATTATTCATGTTCTAAATGCTATTATCTAATTTTAATTTAATTATGTGTAATTGGATTTTTCTATCTGGAATTTCTCAGTAGCAGCTCGGAGTCTGGATTTGTGCCCGGTAGATGGCAATAGGCTCGCCCCCTATTACATGGGACTTAAACATAACTGGCGAAATGTGGGTGTACTATAGGTACACCTCTGCCTAACCCTTCGGGGAAACAAGGCGTGATGTTATGATGTTATGTAATTTAATTATTTATCCTTGTTACTTATTTTGCTATGCCCTTACAGGGTCCATAACTGTGTCTTAGCTTTAAGCCTATTTGTAACACCTTCATTCACATTATGGTATACAAATAAATGAAAATGAAATGAAATAACTGTGATTGTTATATAGTTGGTAGCAAATAACAGTTTGTCAATGCGTTTCTCGGAATGGTTAAAAGTAGTTATTTATTATGCGCATACGGTCCGTTCGGTCGTGTTTACATATTTTAATGTTGTGTTGCGCGTCCGCTACTGGTGTTTCTGTTATAATAGTAAAATATTTATTCAGTTAACGATTTCGTTTTATATTTTATCGGCCTGTGAGGTCTCGTGCGTCTTTTGAATTTTATGTTTTGACCATTTTCGAAGTCGTGGTGTTTTAATTATTTTTAAGTACCTGCATCCGAAACCGCTAGAGTGTTTTACTTGATGGTAGATCTGTAAACGCAATATGTGAATATGTCAAACACACGTCAGTTTTATCGGAACTTGTTGTCTCTTTCTCGCAATTCAATGGCTGTTGTAGTAATAACGTTGTGTGCTATTATATTACTCTTAATCCTGCCTATTTCTTTTATTTACACCATTAACCCTTCAGGTTATGGGCCCAGAGTGTCGCAGAAGTATACATTTGTATGTATTTTACGCGAAATAAAACAAAAAAGCGGCGAAATCTTAACCTACTAAAATACGGTGTATGGGTTCGTCAACAACATGGCGGGCTCTGAACCTTCAACAAATTTTCTTTCCACCGAGAAATTAAAAGGAATAGATAATTACATACAGCTCGTGAAAAATGATGATGATGTTAATATAGGAAGAGATATGGGAGTGTGTGGAAGATGAAGCATATGATGCAAAGAAACAATTGAAGGCTTAATAGCGCGAATCGCTTTAGCTGTTCAATCCTAAGTTATTCCACACATAGGTACGCAACGCGAAAACGGCACATGAAGCTTGGGGCAATCTAAAAAAAGCCTATGAAGACAAGGGATCATGTCGTAGGCTGAGTGGTCTTCTCAGACCACTGTTTGCAACTTAGCTGAATGAGAGCAAAAATATGGAGAGTTGTATCAATAAAATTACTGTGATGTCACAAACTCGTAGTGAAATAGGATCACCACTAGAGGATGACTTTATAGCTATAATTTAAGCGGGTTGACATCAGATTATGGTAAGCTCATAATGGCAATGGAGAATTCAAATGTATTTTTTTCCAGGAAATAGTTGTGGCGGCATATCTACATTGCCACAATGGCATCTCCGCAGCCAGTTCCGACTCACCATGAACTATGCGGCACCCGGTTCCGACTCATTGGTACCTCAACTGGCCCTGGCAAGCATCACAAGATACACGACTCTGCCCACTGTCGACCTCCGGTCTACGGAGGGGAGTGATATCTACATCGCCACAATGGAACGCGTCACACTGACGTCATGCAAAATCCTGCGTCAAGCAATCAGAGTTTACCGCGCGACTAGCATATATACAACATCCCGACATCAACCGTCGGGCAGTAGTCCACCAGACACAACACCCATCTGGTCGGAGGATCCTCCCTTTTCATAGAGGATGAGTGAACTTTACACCCTGTTTCTCATGCCTCTATATAGTAATAGGAAAGTTGTTGCAGGAAAACATCCGTACAAGTGACAGAAGTGAGACTGGCTCCGTCTTGCTTGTTCGGAAACAACCAAGATGCTACAGGCTACATAAATTTGGGATTATTAAAGATTTTCCTAAGTCCGAGCAAAAGAAAACTAAGTAGACCAATACGGACAAATCGAAAACCCTACTAATTACGCTGTCAGCAAACATCAAGCATGGGTCGTGGTACTTACATAGACAGCGGTGCTACAGAACATAATTATGTGCGGGGACAAAAGTGTGATGAGTGATATTGTGAGTGATAAAAAGCCAATACAATACCATACACTCCACAACAGAATGGAGTTGCTGAACGTGCAAATAGGAGCATTATGGAAAAGACACGCTGTATGCTTCAAACAGTAGGCCTTGGTCAGAAATACTGAGCTGAAGCTGTCAATACAGCGGTCTACACCAAGAATTGTTCTCCCACTAAAGCCGTCAGAGGGTGCACTCAAGAGGAGAAGTGGACGAATAATACGGTATCCATTTCATATTTGCGTACTTTACGTTGCTTTGCTTATGTACATGTAGGTACACCATCGAACTAAACTACAACCAGAAGCGGTGAAGTATATTTTCGTAGGGTATTGCAAAAATACTAAGAGCTATAGATTTTTAGACCCTGAAAATCCGAAAGATTGTATAAAAGCTCGGGATGTTACATTTATAGAAGACTAGCTGTGCTCCACGACTTTGTTCGCGTGGAAGTCGTAAGATACACAATATACTAAAATAACAGCCACATTTTAATAAAACTTCCTCGTTCCCCGACTCGTCGCGTTGCATCGCCCGCCCGCGCGTTTACTTCGTTTTCGCTTAGTGTTCTTTAATTTTCTCTTTGCTCAGCTCCTAAGCGCCGTAGCGTGATGTTAAGTAACGTATAACTATCCTCGATAATTGGGCTACAAAATGAAAAAATATTTTTTTATATCCGACTTTTTGTTCACAATTTCATGGGTTTTAATTTTTTTGGGCGGAACTCTAATTATTTTTATAAAACAAAAGTAGCCTATGTTACTTCTCGTAACATTAGCTATCTAGTACTGACAGACCCGTCCAAATCTGTCTAGCCGTTTCGGAGATTAGCCGGAACAAACAGACAGACACACAGACAGACAAAATTTTAAAAATTGCTTTTTTGTTATAGGTACCGTATATACAATAATTTCTTATGCATTTGGTAAAAAGTTGTTATTTTGACATTACACACGGACACTTCAATTTTAGTTATTTGTATAGATTGTCAAATGATGATAATCATTGCAAAGAGTCTTGGATCATGGATGTAAAAAATGACACTGAACCTACTACAGATTCATCTAATAACGAAAATATCTGTAATGAGGTCCATCCTGATGATACGATTTCAAGTCAGCTTGAACCAAGATAATTATAGTGTGATAGTATAAATGATTCTGACAGTGAAGAAGGCTTTTATTCAGATCATTCTTCAGATGAAACTTATATTCCTGATATAGATGCAGAAGAGTTGTCTTCGAGTTCAGATGGCTCCATGGTAGCTCATCTCGTCAAAGAAATATCCCGTACCAGCGATTCCAATGAACCACAGACAATACAGGGAGCGCTGAGTGGTCCAGAAGCAGATGGCTGGAAGCAAGCGATGAAAGATGAGTATGATTCATTTATCCTGTAAAATGTAAATGGGTATGATGAACTCCTCGGATATAAAGCGACACTTGTCGCAAAAGGATTCACGCAGCGCTATGGCATAGATCACAATGAAACATTTTCTCCTGTGGTCAGGTATTCAAGTATCTATTAGAACACTCTTGGCTAGCTTGATGAGTATAACATGGATATTCAGCATTTAGATGTAAAAACACCGTTTCTTAATTGTGACCTACACGAATTGTTATTTATGGAGCAACCTGAAGATTACACCATAAAGGGAAACGAGAATAAAGTTTTCAAGCTTAATAAAGTAATTTATGATTTAAAGCAAGCTGTTAAAGCCTGGAATGATACAATCAATAAAGTTTTTTGAGAAAAATAAACAATAAGTCACCATTGAAAGCATGTGTTTAATAAAAATACAGTAATAATAAACATAGAATAATACCACTTTATGTCGATGACATTTTGCTAATGTAAACACCTAATACATGTAAAGAGATAATTGATATTAAAATTGAACTCAAAAATGAGTTTAAAATAACAGATTTAGGGCCAGCAAGTATATCTTATGAATGAGAATCTGCAAGTTTAAGAACAGAATAACCTTGCATCAAACAAATTATATTGAAAAAGTGTTAAACATATTTCCAATGGAAGATTGCAAACCCATAGCGACCTCTATGGAGACTGGTTTAAAACTTGAAAAATCAAAAGTTGATCAATAGGACAAATTTGATTGTAGAAGTTTAATAGGATCACTGATGTACATTGGATCACGACCAGATATTACCCATGCAGTCAGCTATCTGAGCCAGTTTAATGATTGTTACAATAAAACACACTGAATCAGCGAAGATAATAAGTACTTCGCTATCTCAAAGGTTCGAAAGAATCGTGTTTAAATTTTCATAAAGGTGAATTTACTATTACAGCAGACGCCGACTGGGGTAGGAACGAGACAATAGAAAATTTTTTACTGGTTATGTATTTCAGGTTGGCAAAGTAGTTTCCTGGTAGCGTTATCAAACACAGATGCCGATTATATGTCTCTTTCTGACAGCTGTAAGGAGGATCTATTTCTTCGTGTTTTTTTTTAAATATGGGGCGCATTGTGTAGTTACAATTTTCAACGACAGTCACTCAGCTCAAAAGTTATGCAAAAATATTATGTTCTATAATTATGCTAGATCAAAGTACATTGACATTCATCACCATTATATTAAAGAATATTATTATATTTGTAATGGCTCTATTGATACCATATATTTATGTACTAAAGAAATGTTAGCAGATTTATTAACTAAGCCAACATGTGGTTTTGCCATATTCCTCACCAGTTTTCTACTTGAAAATTAGTAGATATTATCGGCAACATCAAAGTGATGAATATTCTACACTTTTTACCTGTCACTAAGTGAAATGTCAGCACACAATTTCTCAATTTCTTTAACAAAACTAAAGATATGTACTTACCTATGTACTTAAATTAGCAAGAAGAAAATAACACTGAAAATAACAAAAATTAGCAACAATTAAGCCATTCTGTCCATTCTTGAAGGCCATAAACCAGTGGGTTGTTAACTGTAGCGCCAGGCAGGCAAGCACAAAGTTGCTAACAGCCGAAATCTTACAATACGTAATCATTTTACCGTAGTTATTGTCTTGTCGCCGTTTGAGATTCGCCGACTTTGGTGAGGCTCCGAAGTCAGCGATTGAAACTCATATTCCAATGTTAGATTATGTTTAGAAAACTAGTATATTATATTTACATAGAGATTGCCTCGAGGTTCTTCTTGACGTAAAACTCACGTGTTCTGGGCGATTTATTATGAAACGTCAAAAAGCCACAATCGTTTTGATTATTAAACCATGTGTGATAGGTTTAAATTTAGATCGTAAAAGTGTCATTTTCATTTATAATATCATAATTTTTATGTCAAACAGTACTTAACAGATTCTGTTTTTATAAATATCATGCCGCTATCTTAAACAAATATGTAGGTAATACTTTATTTAATTTAGCTTAAAATATGCTTCAAGGTAAAAATTAAAATCATGGTTTGATGTGTATGATGATATTTTCACTCAACAATCACGAGAGTTGTAAAAAAAATGTTTTCGTTGATTACATATTTATACGCTTGTAATTATTATGCAGTGAGGTCTTATCTTAAAATGACACATGTAAATCCTCCAAAACTTAAAAACGGAAACGTGAAACACCAATTCCTGATTTGGAAGGAAGATAAAAGTTAAATTAAAAAATTTACAACCCCCGATACAAACAAAAACCTCTAAAAAGTAAAGAATAATATGAATGGCTTAAATATGCGCAGCTGTACATATTTCTCCCACAGTTAAGCTAGTTACCTACTTTTTATCCTGATTTCTCTTTGCTACTGCATCATTAGACCCTGATCTGTAAGTTGGTGAGGGAACTGGGTATTCTGCAAACTCCAGGTAATGCTGCAGCATCAGTTCAAAGTTACTATGTTCTTATAATAACATTGAAGTAACAGAACACCAAATTTCGACTCGTCAGACTTGTGTAAGATGCTCACATCCCTTCATCAACTAGAAAAGAGCTGATAATGTTCAAACGGCCGAACAATGTTTTTAAATCATAGCTAAGAACACTCTCGATCACGTCATCATTATCATCATCACCCACAGCCCGTTATCACCCACTGCTGAGCATAGGCCTCTCTTTTCATGTGCCAAATCCTCACGCTCCAGTGTCAACCTCATCCAGGTTCTACCCGCGATGGTGACAATATCGTCTGTCCATCTCGCCACCGGACGACCGACGCTTCGTCTTCCAGTCCTTGGACGCCACTCAGTTACTGCCTTACTACCTGTCATCACTGCGCCTAGCCAGATATCCTGCCCAACTCCATTGGAGTTCCATAACTCGTTATCCGTTTTAGATCGCGTCAGCTTTCAAAAAAAAAACGCATCAAAATCGGTCCATTCGTTAAGGAGCTACGATGCCACAGACAGACACACAGATAGACATGTCAAACTTATAACACCCCTCTTTTTGCGTCGGGGGTGAAAAATAAGGTGAAACAACAGCTTGAAAGAATAAAACATGTAAGCCAGTAAACTTAACTTGATGAGACTGGCGCAGGAGCATTAGAACAGGAATAACCAAAAGACCAAATCAATAAATAAAGTCGGGCTGTAGAACATCTGGATGGTGATGAAAGGGGAAACCCGTTTCTGGGCCTAACCGTTTCACGAAACAAATATGTACCAAAAAATTCATCTATTTTGCTTAATTAACCTATTTAAATCTTAGCCTCAATGACAATGGCCAAGTGTAGAAAATGAGTAGATTTCTATTTTTTGTTATAACCTTTATAAACCGTTACAACACTTATTTCATTTATTTATTTCAATATACGACACTAACTTCACAAACCTATATATCAATAAAGCGTACTCTAAGAATACGATCGATTTAGTGGAAATCGACAGTTACAGATAATTAAATAATACTCCATTATTTTAGGATATTTGTTTTTTTTTTCGGTATTATAATCAATGTATGATAAAACAAATCTGAAATCTAATTGATTTGTAACGTAAACACCATTAAAAAGTCATTAAAACAAAAAATACATAATCGATAAAATCGACTGCACCACAGATTGCACTAGTAAACGGCAAATGGCGGTCAACGTCTGTCAATTGTCATGTCATTAATGTCATTTGTTTTTCCTGTTTTTTCTGTATTTCTCGGAATTTATTATTTCATAAGACCTCTGCTCGAATACTGGACTCCGAAATTGATTGCCTTCTGACTGACCTACCCTGCTACCCCTGCTGTCTCTTACTGCAAAACCGGGTCTGTTTTGTTCTTTTGACGACTGGTTAGTAACGATATCATGAGCCTGTGCATTATTTGCGGAATAGCAACGTTTTGCTGCAATACAATAGGAAGGGGCGAAGATAGAAAGATGAAAGATTCTTTCAATTGTACAGGAATGGGTCGCGCTGTTCCTAAATCTGAAGTCACCGTCACCGTAAGCGTCATCATGATAGGCTGCAGGTGCTGCAGCATAGCGCACGTGCGTTCCAGATTTACGTAGGAAACATAGCCTCAAAAATATAATTTCTTATATAAATAACTCAAATAATAAAAATAACCTAAATTGTAAACATTGTCTGATTTTACCAATTTGGCCATTGCTGGGGTAGGTACGTGAAAATTGGACTCGTGAGACCTTCCTAAATGCTCTAATTTATAGCCAAATTCCAGCCCTGTAACGTCAGGCCCAAGTTTTTATGGAGTTTGGGCTTATCCTTTAGACAATATACTTGACTAATACGAAATATTCACAGAACTCAATTTATCTAAGCATGAACTTTTCTGGCTGTTATACACCAACTTATAGTCAGTACGAGGAAAACGTCTATGGGTTTTGGATAAAATACAGAAAACTTAAAGTAGGTAGTAGCCACGAAAAAAAATATATGACTAGCTCAAGAGTTTTACTAGTCAGTAAAAAAATCGGTTTCCCTGGTATCGACCCTTCAGAACACAAAAACCCCTTAGACAAAGAAGAATGAAAAACTAATATAAAACATAGACGTCATATAAAAATCGCTCTCACCAGCCCCAGCGCTCCTTTGCCGCTACTTTAACACCCCTACTTAACAAGTGTTACAAGGCGACTGGCGCACAACGAAATTATTTATAACGCGCGGCGTTTCACAAAAGCTTGCCTGTTTATTGCCACCATAAATACTAATACAACTCGGCGAAAATTTATTTTACCTCACCTTTTATTTATAACTATAGTGCAGTGGCCCGGTTTTTCTGTGCGCCAGTTTTTTTTTTCGATTCCGTAATCAAGGATCTGTTACTCAACAATGAATGTATGAATAGGTGCATTTTGTTGCTGACGTGTCATAATATTGTGACTATTTTATCTTTTGTTTTTGTTCTTGAATGGCGGTTATCTTTTCTGTCCGATTCCTTTACTTCTTTTCTTTTCGTGACAGTTTTAGAAGCTTTTCTAGGAATTAAATTACTGATGTTACGACTTACATTTAATTTTTTATCTTCTTGTAGTTATGCACACTTCATCGTTCTCTGTTTTCTTAAGCTGGCTTCCCACGGTGCGTGATATTGCGGACGGACGCGGACAAGCCCGCACCGACGCATCATGGGAAGAGTATCGTCCGTGGTGGCGCAGACACGTCCGTCGCAGTGCGTCCGACCCAGGGCAAGTCAGTAACTTCAAAGGTGCGGTGCAAACTTCTCTTTTACCATCATTTTGGAATGATAAAATGGCTTGGAATCTCAAGACCCATACAGACTGACACGCACCGTTGGAAGAGCCTTGTGTGCGGTTCGTGGCTGTCCGTAGTCGTCAGCCGTGCATGATGAAGTATTCCCGTTTGAGTACCTATTTTTTGGGCACCAATGCATTGAGCACCGAAGGTATTAAATGGATTGGTGCTCAAATGGGAATAACTTCGGTGCTCAATGCATTGGTGCCCAAAAAATAGGTGCTAAAACGGGAATACTTCTGCGTGATAATCTGAAGAATCACGCACCGTGGGAAGCCAGCTATAGCTAAACTAACATAGGTAATAGGTAATACGGGCTGGTGTCCGCAACTCCACGTCAATGCGCGTATTTTGCGTGATGCTATGCATGTTTAACTTTGTACAGTTACTGTGATTTGCTGTTCATAGTCCTGTAATACGTTATTATGTACACTACAAGAAACACGAAACGTTTTCTTCTAGTTAGCTCTAACAAATGACTCACCTACATTTGCACCAATCCTTCAGCTGTTACTGTTTTCCATTAAGATAACATTCAACTTTATGATTTCTATATCAGTCTCACAAAATATCCCAATCTAAATATCTAGATTACCAACAAATTGAAAAGCGTCGAAGATAATTATTGTAAATAACATTGATATATCTGTACCATTCTCAAGAAAACCGATACCTTTAGCATTTGTCTGCCATTCAGTCATTGTTTACAATCTGATACTCTAAACTAGAATGTAGGTAACCAGTCGAAGTTTATTGTTCAGATAAGGCCAAAAGCAGACGTTTGAAATCTTTATCTTTAGTTCGTTTTAATGCACAGATAAGCGTTTACTGCGGCAATAAATATCGCAATTAGGGGTTGGAGAACGAATTGTTTTATGAGCGGCATAGTTCTTAACGACTTGCCGATGGGAGGTCCCGGCTTGTATTTGGCGTAAAATTTGGTACATTACTACATTTACATAATAATGGAGGAATAAAAGAAGTATCTGCCGCTGTTTTTTGTTTTAATGCGTAATGTAGTAACCGACAATCTCGGCAATCTTACAAAATAGAAATAGCTAATTTCAGATGTGGTTGAAAAATATTACACGTATCCTCTGCTTGTAAACTTGCTATACTAGAATCTTCTCCTCTATTTTACTAACAACACATACCAACCCGTCCGAACCCAGTTAACTCTTAACAACAGCAAACAAAAATCTAATTCCCACCTGGCCCACCTCCCAACATCATCAATATACACAATACAGAATTATCCACGTCCCTTACAATCATTTAAAAGCACTCTAGTGTATATCGATGACTCATTAACAGGTTCGTGATCATAACAGAACATCAAAGAGATTGAAACCGAAGCAAGTCGGTGTGGGACCCGTCAAGCTTTTTACACCGTTTGTAAACAGCAATTTGGTACTGACGGCAGAGCGGCAACGCTTTGATCTTGCCGCATCCGCTGCGCACAATGACTGTCTATCTGGGGGCACAGTCGGTGATTTCACAGTAGAACAAGTTTTAAAGTACTTTGTTAGTTAAGCGGATTTATGTGCAATTTCATTTTTGTTTGCTTCAGGGTTGGCCAGATGTGGAATAATATGAAGAAGGACATTGGTGTATCTATTCTGATATGGTTTATTTTAAATACTTAATAGGTCTGTGTAGTCGCCTGTACCTACGCCTCATCGTCGCTATACGTTGAATATTTTGGCATGTCATCATTATCAGCTTATAAAATTCTAAAAACCCAAGAAACTAAAGTAGGTATCAAGTAATGAAACTAATTTTCCTCATAATCATAAATTAAAGCTAAATACTTTGACTCACTACCTACATACAAGTCACATGGTAAAATCCGAGCCATAAAAAATCATTTAGTAATGGTGTAAATATGATACTTACCTACAGCTTTAAAGTACTTAACATATTTACACTACTAATAAAAGTTTTATTACAAACATTCGATAACCTATTAAAATACTTTCATGACCTTTGTAATAAATTAATAAAAAAAACTGTCACATAATTGATAAAATAATTAAAACGGATGATGTAATTTAATGTATTTATTTATTTACTAGCTGTGCCCCGTGACTTCGTTCGTGTGGATGTCGTAAGATACACAATATATCTACTAAAATAACAATTTAATAAAACTCCCTCGTCCCCCGACGCGTCGCGTTGAATCGCCCGCCCGCGCTATTAGGTACTTCGTTTTCGCTTAGGTAGTGTTCTTTCTGACTTTTATTCTTTCTGCTCGGCTCCAAAGGGTCGAAGCGAGATGTTAAATAGCCTATAACTATCCTTGAGAATTGGGCTACCAAATGCAAAAATAATTTTTCAAATCCGACTTTTTGTTCATAATTTCATGGGTTTAATTTTTTTTGCGCGGACCCCTAATTATTTAAAAAAAATAAAAGTAGCCTGTGTTACCCGCCGTAACTTTAGCTATCTGCCAGTGTAAGTCCCGTCAAAATCGGTTGAGCCGTTTCGGAGACTAGCAGGAACAAACAGACAGACAAACAAAAATTTTAAAAATTGCTTTTTTGTTATAAGTACCGTCTATATACTTTCATATTCATTCAGTAAAATGTTGTTATTTTGACATTACAAACAGACATGTGATGAAGAGATTAGATGGCAGGTGCTCTGTTTGAGAGGAACAATGCTAAAAAAAATATTAAAAATATATAATAATGAATGCATTACGTATAGTTACGCGATCAATCAAGATTTTTTCGTAATCGGTGGTGCAAAACATGTTGATTGACAGTGTGACTAGTTTCTAAGCAATCAAACAGAAAATGATAGGAGTATAACATTCTGCTCAGTCACCTTTATACAATGAGTTCAAATTATCGTTGCTACACAGAATTTGATTCAATTGAACATAATAACTTCTTGGAAGTATTCTTATAATAATTTGTAAGAGATGCTTTGAATATTAGTGAGTACATAAATTCAGTTAATTTACTCAAGCGTCGATTGCAGACATAAGCGTACGAGTATTTCTCTCAATACGTTCCTACATCTATCACTGGAAAATAAATTAACCTTAATTTATTTGTTATTTGCTACAGACCAACACAGACATAATAAATTATTCCAACCTGAAAAGTGTAATGTAGTCTGTACCCAACAAATTTTACCATCAAAAGATTTGTTCTTTTTATCTCCCTCAAAAGTTGAAAATGGGGTGAAAATGTGCCTCTTGCCATTCGGAACTTCCCTGACTTTTAAACCACAAATCTCATTTCTTAAGTTCTCCTTTACAGCACCCAGAAACGGACCAAGTTTGAGTTCTTTCTTAGAAATACTATAGTCGATTCTCGGCTAGTTAACCGAACTTTTTCCGTCATGCTTGAACCTCTATCGTCATAATTGTGGTTGTTTACACTCCGTTGGATTTCCACGTAGCTATCTATAATTGGGCCAGGAAATTGTTTTCAAAATCTCTTTAGTGGTTGATCGTGCGTTCAATGTTTTCTGTTCATGATTTATTTGAAATCCTACAAAGCCTGTTTGACGATTTGTGGTACGTTATGTTGAAAGATTTTTTCCAGTGAATTCCTTTGTGATGCGATTTTTTTTCTTGTGTAATCTTCAACATAATGGTCTATTACATGTCAATGTGTGTCTGAATACAAAACGTCTACACGTCCGTTTAAATCGTAATAGGAGACAAGGTACTATTATACTTTAAATTAATTATTACACACAGCGACCCGCCCGCTGCTTCGCGCGAGTGCATGCGATGTACTGATGTGGCGACATATCAAAACATCGAGATTTCTGAGCTATATCAAAGTTAAATATTAATGTTTTATACACATAAACCTTCCAGAATAAATTATCTAAATGATGGTGAAAACCGCATCAGAATCCGTTGCGTGGGTTAGGAGGAGATAGCGGATATACAGACAGACGCGAAAAGTGGCTTTATTTTATACTATGTAGAGAAAAAAATACGTATTGTATTGAATATGTCGTAGTATAATAATGTAATATGTCAAAATATATTCGTGGGTGTTACCTAAACTCGTCATACGTCGTCTGTAACACATGTCGATAGGCCATTAGCAGGCGTGCAATGACTGCATGACAGCAAAGTCTAGCCGTAACTTGTTCTCGTACAACTCTCCTAAACAAACACAAACGGCCGCGTGCCTAATTTATAGAACAACATCGCCCGACACCGGCTCGATCTCGCAATAAACATGTTTTTTGTTTCGCATGTCCGCGCACTGTCAAATATATTACAGCCCGCCGGGTTATTTACGACCTCTGTCGTCCGCCCATACGTTATACTTAGTATCTTTGTTTGGACACAATAAGCAATATTTCTAAAGGGCCCCGCCGCCGTCTCTCGCAGCTGTTGATATGGGTTCCCAAATTGACATATTTAATTTGATCGCAACGGAGGGTCCGAACTCGCTCGCTTGACAGGTTTTAGTGTCGGATTAACATTAACGTTATGGACTTAGCGATGTCGATAAACTGAAATATCGCCTTTTGTTACGCTCAATGTTTATCGATTTACATGTAAACGGCTAAAGTTAGCGCGTGTTGACACATCAAACGGTTTCACGGAAAGCTCCCGTCTCGGGGAACAGATCAATTTTCCTTTTTGAACCGGCTCCGATGCATCCCAGAACAAAGCGGGCTCGTAAAAGAGCAAGTAGTTTCGAATGTGTCAGCAGTAAAGTGCGATGACGCTGGCGAAAGAATGAAGCTTCGCCGTCGTCGGGGGCGTAATAAAAGTGGCGTGAAACAAAAAGCTGAGCAGCGCGCTGGTGCGGGCGGGCGCGCGCTCGGCTCAGTGCAGTCGCGCTCGCGGCGCGGCTCAAAGCGCGGCCGTCATGGGTGGCGAGCCACCAACACCATCGCACGTCTCAATCCGCACCCGGCTGCCGACCATACCGCCTTTCCTTTTTCCCCTACCGCAATGCAGCTATGTGTCGTTTCCGCTTTATTTTTTATGGCCGAGCGCTGCAGCGGTGAGACATAGCGCTCTCCCTCTAATGTTGACTTGAGATATTGCTATCCCTGTCTGACACGGCGCAGGGTGAGGGGGCCGCGGCACGTCGGCGGCTGGTGGGGTCCGGTCTCTCAGAGTTGACTCGACCGCCGCCGCTAACGCACGCGTTTCTCTTGTTTTTCGCGTACCGGTGGCATAGAGTAGATATTGCCAGAAGCGTTTCGTGACCGCACTGTGAAGTTTACAAGTGATCGTAAAAGTTATCTCCCAAATGGTGGTGCTTGAAGACGGTGGAATGATGACTACTAATCCGAACCAATATTTACAACCTGATTATTTGACTCCTCTTCCGTCCTCTGTAAGTATAAATATTTTTTATTTATTTAAATTTGGAAAAAAAATTTTTTTTTTTTTTTTTACTTCAAAATATTGTTTTAATTCTAAATATTTTTCTTTGCAATCGTACTTATTTCCAATTTCTATTGTTGCAGTTGGATTCGAAGAAAAGCCCGCTTGCGCTTTTAGCGCAAACTTGCAGCCAGATCGGTGTCGACTCGGCGCCCAGCAAGCCGCTGCTGCCGCCGCTAGATAAGAAGAAAGTGAATAGTGTTAACAGTGATACAATGAGTCGTTCGTCTCCTACTAATACCGTGATCAAAGCCGACAAGCCGCGCTCCACGCCGGAACACAACAAACATTTGGCGTTCAAGCCATATGAAACAAATGTTGTTACTAAGAAACCTGAAGAAAGGCCCTCGTCTAAAGCCAGCTCGGATAGCTCAGATGACAAGAAATCTGGAAAAAGCACGCCTGGACGTAAATCCACGCCGCCATCAGCAGAGAATGGCAAGAGCAGCCCTGCACCTAAGTCCTCTCCCGCTAGTTCTTCCGGAACAAGTCCAATTATCCGCTCTGGATTGGAAGTTTTGGGACACGGCAAAGATCATCTCGGAGCATTCAAGAATATTCCTGGATTATCCGGATTTAATCCGCTAGCTGGACTCTGTTGCCCACCGGGAATGGAGCAACACGCTAACCCAGCGTTCAGACCACCTTATGCGGGTGCTCCATTCAGTGCTCATCATGCTGCTATGCTGGCGGCTGCCGCTGCTTTCCCCGGATCTTCTCCAAACCCATACCTTGGTTATGCGAGAGTGAAGACACCCGCCGGCGGTGAAACCCTCGTGCCAGTGTGCAAGGATCCCTACTGCACTGGATGCCAATTTTCAGTTAACAACCACCATCTGCTAATGAGCAATGGATCATGTCCCGCTGGTTGCACACAATGCGAACATCAAAAGTACAACCTTGCGATGGCTATGGCTCTATCCCAGCAGGGAGCCGCAGCCGGCGGCATGCCATATGCACAGCTGAGCCGCCCTTATGTTTGCAACTGGATTGTGGGTGAATCTTATTGCGGCAAGAGATTTGGCAACTCTGAAGAGCTTCTACAGCACTTGAGAAGCCACACAACGGATGGATCCACGCCTGCATCTGTTGCTTCTACGCAAGCTTCTCTGTTGAACCATCTCAACCCGCTGTTTACGACGGCCGGTCTACGCAGCGCGTACCCGACGGCACCTCTCAGCCCTCTGTCTGCCAGTCGGTACCATCCATACTCCAAGGCTGGTCTTCCAGCGAGCCTGGGAGGCTCTCCCTACGGCGCCTTCAACCCTGCGCTGGGCCCCTTCTACTCGCCCTACGCGATGTACGGCCAGCGGCTGGGAGCCGCCGTGCACCAGTAAACCAAGTGAAGTGCAAACCTGGACTGATCGTCTATGTTGTATTGTCCAATTTTCTTCTGTGATATCGATAGACTATTCAAGTTCTAAGGCGCATTCCGCCATGACAAATTTAGTGATTAGTGCAATTTAAGTATAGTTATTTATAATAAGTGGACACGCCGACGGCGTTGCGTCGAGTGACGTTGATAACGGACTGTACAGCCAAATGTTTTGTGTAAATAATCTCTATGTTTAATATTAAATGAATTATTTCAAATATAATATCTACCTACCAATCATAAAACGTTTTTTCTTTATTTTATCAAACTATTTCAAACGCTTGACTCAAATTGAAACTGAAAATGGTCAAATAAAACAGACATGAGTCTGATGTGTGAGTGATTACACAGATTTATTAGCAAATAGAAAGTAAACAACGCTAAATATTAAATGTTATAAATTTAATAATCAATCAACGTCGTTACAGGCTGCTATACGATCTTACGCAGCAGCAAACTAAATCCATTGCTTAATTAATGTTCAAACAACAAACATTAAAGGCCGTCAATCTACAGAGTAACACAAGCTGGCAATCACGCGAACACACCTCCCATAGCGAAAAAAAACCAACAAAATAATTTATTACATTGAAAATGTATACCAAAGAGGTCGGCGACGTACACCGTCATTAATAATGAAACCGTGAGCTGTCAGCTTTAATGTCAACTTTTTTTTAATAAATGCTATTTTGATTAGGCTCACGTCATGTTGGAAATTCAACTGTCAAAAGGCATAATTGGTTGGACGGGACGGGTAACATGAAACAGAGGAGACGGGGGTAACTAAAAAATAACTAGCTAGCAGTGAACAGGTTAACGCACCTAATATTTTATTAATATTAATTTTCACTTTCTAAACGAATTTGTTATTAAAACATCCATTTATTATGTTAATGTAATTTAGTTTTTTTTATGTTGTAATAATCCTTCGAATGTTACACTTTCGTTTTTATGTTCTCATTTTTATATTTTTGGCTGTAGCAATAAAATTCATAGATCTCGAGCTTTGCATATAAATATCTAGCAATTTTTGTTATTTTTCCTGAATGATAAAGAGTCGGATTGAATACAAGTTTTAATTAATACTCGTTTATTTATAGATTAAGATCTATAAGCTGACATGTTTCACTTTAGAAGCAGGTATGTACTTTGAAAACTGCTTAAAAATTATAGTTATGGCTTTTTTACATAATCTTGCCTTATTTTTTATTTGAAGGATTATTCAGGAGAGTAAGTTAAGCTTGAGTTTATGGATAGATAATGTGAACTAATTTAAAGTGATAAAATTGTCTTTATAATAAAATCATTCATTCTTTTCTTGTGATCTATTAAGAGTAAGTTCAATAGACGTGCTCTAGGTGGCTGTTCCTGTTTTGTCATTGACTAAATCATATTTACCTTTATTTCTTTTTATTTGACTAATAACAAGGTATGATGCCAATTTACACTAATGACTTTATTAAAATATCAAAATAATTGACGATCATGACAATTGTCTTATGAAAGTGCAGGCGTACCTACGTAGCGTTTTCGATATCTGCCTACTTTACAAATTCAAGCTATCTGATTAATCAAGTTTTTAAGTAATTTATGTATTTCTATCACCTACAGCTTAATACTAGTAAAATTCTGCTCACCCAATTAAGAAAAGACAGTGTGAATAAAATAAATCAAATAAATTAAAGCCCGAGCCGTATTGACACAGTCCATGAATACAGATCAGCTATTGCATTAGATACCAGTTTCATAATTAACTTCAACTATTGGAGTTGATTGATAGCGACGTTTATATCCGTTCTGATTTGATTCAATAAATCATTGATATAGTAAAATATGTCGTTCAGATATGACACGACTTTGACATAGTTTTGTGTGTCATAGTTCAGTTTAGGTTGAGTGGCGCCATCTCTTGGTGGGACGCTGAACTTTTGGTTCTGAAGTAAAAGTTTTTGTCGCGGTTTCTTTGTGATTAATCTTGGTGTTGTCGGGTTCCGCCTTGCGGATTAATCTTTTACTTTTGGTTTGGTGTTCGACATCCTTTGTGGCTGGTCCATTGGATTTTATTTGGTCAGTGAGAAACGCAGACAACTTATCTTTGAGCAACTTCAGGAAAATTCCTTAATGAGACCATTTTAGTGAAGAATATTATTTACCCTAATGCTGATCTAGGTACTCAAACTTAGTTTTAACCGACTGTCTTAATAGAAAAGGAGGGTTAGCTTTATATCAAATTACACAAACTATTTTTTGCTTAGTTATAGGAGTGCAAAGTCAAAGCAATGGCACAGACAATATAATTGTAATATTATCGACACTTATTACAAGTTTATTATTACAACATTATATTACATTATTATTATGTTAAAAGGTTAATGAAGTAATACTTATGTATCGTGGATATCGTTATGAGATAAGACGGCTATATTGAATCATTTTCTTAATTATTTATTGTTTTATTATGGATGTTGATGGTCGTAAAGACATTTTGAATATTAACTGTGTTTTTTTAAAGAAGAATACAAGTTGCACCCGCGGCGTTTCGTGCCATTCCCAATTCATGAATTATGCATTTCCGATACTCGCACTTCACATAATAATATGATACCGTCTATTAACAATTTTTTTTTGTGAAATTTTAAACGATGATGGCAAGTGGTATTTTCAAGCTTTTAACAAATAAAATCTGAATTGATGTTTGATACGTGTAAATTAATCACAGTAAATTACCAAATTAGGATTTATTTTAGTTTCAAACAGACAGAACGATTAGTCTACGACAATTTCATTAAAATGACATTCAAGAATTAACCCTCTAAGCGATAGGTGTATTTAAAAATGTCAATCTATCAAAAACCACATAAAATGTATACCCCGCGATCTCAGTTTTTTACACATCCAGCGTGATTAATTATCACATTAAAAAGTTTTAAAACGGGACGTATAAATCTTAAGATATTAATTGAGATAATAATGTAGATTTTATTAATGCCGCCAGGGCACGCCTTGAAATATCACTACGTGTTTCTGTATAAATGACCTCTCACGGTGGGATTAACTTTGACAGATGCGTAGCGAAGATTGATGCCTTACAGCGCTGTAATCCGTGCAGTGAAATAACCAATTACGATTAGCATAAACATAAGGTGGAGTAAATTAACATATTATCAACGGATGAATAATGCATGCCGCGGTATTATGGTCCCGCACATCAAATTAGAGGGTTATGTTACCCTTCAACGCGATGTATTGTCAAAATCGACTCCGACGATCCTCGTTATTATGTTAATTTCATGTTTTTGTACCTGGATTTAGTGTATTAATGCATTAAACATCGGTTCTCTATTTTGAAAATCTAATGTCAATACAAGCGATTTTATTGGTTCGTTTTTTGCCGAATGTTTTGTAACCCTCAAATGCAAGGGTATTTGACGGTGACGCGTGAATGACAGGAAATTTGACAATGCGTGACCGAGTGAGCGATCGGTTCATTTGATAATACGAGTTCGCGTTTAGAATATTAAAAGCTTAAACGATATTTTATTATAATACGAGTCGTAACAACGTTGGGGTTATTTTTATTGTGTCGTATTTGTGTGAGAACTACTTGTTACTAATGTAATAGGATGCGGACTATTCGGGTTTTAATA
The DNA here is from genome assembly GCA_947568875.1 of Fissipunctia ypsillon. Taxonomy (NCBI): domain Eukaryota; kingdom Metazoa; phylum Arthropoda; class Insecta; order Lepidoptera; family Noctuidae; genus Fissipunctia; species Fissipunctia ypsillon. Next base: position 24,100,616 of record OX387649.1, read on the forward strand.
ACTTCTCATTGTAGGGTCTGCATAAACACCGAAAGCGATTACTTGCATGAATAAAGGCGATGATACGAAATAATTTTTTATGATTTTCTCAAGATCAAAGAAGTTTGCAAATTGCGCAACCTTATTTTTTATGAGTTGGCTATTATGTTGCGAAATTACGTGATCATATATTTTTTATGAAATAATAATTTGTTTTGGCATGCTTTCTGCGAATCGTAGGCTTTTAGAACAAGAGTTGACAATTAAACCGATGAGTCATGATGATAAAAAAACTGGCAACACTCCCACAAAAATGTTCACTACTTTGGCAGCCACAATTTTGTTAGCTTTGTAGTGGTCCAATCTGATTGAGTGGCTTCTGAAGAATTTTCTTCAGAATTGAAAATTTAATGCTTACCTATCTATGGCCACTCACAGAGGTCATTTTAATGAAGCTATCTACCCAGGATAAACCGGACCACGACTAGCATTAAAATCTACAACCACTAACACTGTTGAATAGAAAACAAACGGTAGCTAGTTATGTATAAGTAAACAGCTCGTCGATCTATCAAGAGGGAGTCGGAAGGAGTGATGGAACACACCCAGGCTATTGTTTATTGCGCAAGGAGACTTGATAACGAACTAGTGTTGGATACGCTGTTGTGGGTTAAGTATCAATGGGATTTGTTTTTTCTTTATCCGATCAGGCGGCCAAAATAGCGTTGAACGCCCAAACCGTGCGAGCGCCACTTCTCCCGCAAATGTCCCGGGCTACCATAGCAACCGGTAATAAGTAACGTAAAACTACTACCTTTTTACTTATGAAAAACATTTCGTGTGTATAGCTGAAACTATACAAAATCAACTTATGTGAAACCTATATTACAACAACTAACCCTAAGTACTTGAAAAAAAGTTAAACTTAGGAATATGGGTTGAATTTGAGTAAAATATTTGTTCTACCTAAGTTTTTACGATATATTTTGTAGTTTGCGTCAGTAAAACCAATTTTATAATCAAACTAAACTACATATAATAAGCTATTTTTGATGCCCATATGTCATTACTTAGTTTGTTCTGAGTAGCACAATAAACCAAAACAAACAACCCATTCCCCCATCAATTTATGCTATATCTCCTGGGCTACCATAGTAGTCTGTAATTAATAACGTATAATCTTAACTATTTTCGTTGTATTTTAATGTTCTAACTGTATTTAAATACTAATAACGACCTATTTTCCATATTATGAGCAATATTTTAATAGATTATTTAGGAAATCATACAAAAATATTACGAAAATTAAAATAAACAAAAATTATTTGGATTTTGATTAAAATATTGCGCAATATGACGCCATGGCCGTGTTTTTTCATATTGATTTTATCATCTTAAAAACAAACTTTGAACCTTGAGTGGTCGCAAGACTACTGCTGAGCATGAGGTCTTAGGTTCGATTCCCAGGTCGGGCAGAGTGTTATTGGGTTTTTCAATATGGGATTTCTCAATAGCAGCCCGGAGTCTGGATTTGTGCTCGGTTGATGGCAATAGGCTCGCCCCCTATAACATGGGACTTAAAATTAACTGGCGAATCGTGGGTGTGCCATAAGTACACCTCTGCCCAACCTAACAATGCGTGATGATTTGTAGTTTAACTGAACGTAGGTAGTACCTTCCCTATACACAGAATAATAATTGACATTAAAGATTTGCATAAGCTACATTAATTGCCACAATTTAATTAAAATCTTAACCTAAACTAGACTTTCGCCATTAAAGTCGAGCATTAAAATTCAAATGTTCACATTCAACATTAAAATTTTAGAATTAATAACGAACATTAAGAATAAATTTTACAATCAAGTCTGCAATTTAATTTTGCAACATCATAATAATTAAAAAGTGTAATAATGCAACAACAAACGGGTTAATATAGCCGTCTGTCGCGTGATGCCATACAATAAATAAAAGTCTGCGCAAAGTAATTAAAAGTGCATAAATTCAAGTACATTTCATGCGCACCATAAATTGTGAACGCATACTTGAATAATTACCATAAATTATTAGGTTTACGATTAAAATGTTAAAATTTTTAGGTACTTACACAAACAATTTTAATCACTGTTATAAGTTGGGCTAAATGATTATTTTCTTCTGATTCTATCATTTTATGAAACGCAATCGCTATCTGTTTCGTTGTCTGTCCATCGGTTAGTGCGTTTCAAACTCGAAAACCAATCACCGAAATACATAACATAACATTACGCCTGTAATCCTCGAAGGGTTAGGCAGAAGTGTACCTATAGTACACCCACATTTCGCCAGTTATGTGTTTAAGTCCCATGTAATAGCGGGCGAGCCTATTGCCATCAACCGGGCAAAAATCTAGACTCCAGGCTGCTACTGATGCCAGCAAGGGTTGCGGGATGTTCGAAAGAGTTACCGTGGCCCCGGCACAGTCAACTGAAGGATCATGGGTGGGCTTTAGTCCGTAAAAGTCTGACACGCCCTCTCGCTCCGCCCAGAGCGGGAGAAGTCATTTGATGATTTCCCATCCAGAAAAAAAAAGAAGACTGCTTCTGAGCGGATGAAAAAAACCCAATAACACTTTACCCGACCTGGGAATCGAACCCAGGATCTCAGGCTCAGCAGTAGCGCTTGCGACCACTAGACCAACGAGGGAGTGCATAAGTGCGTTAAGGGCAAACTAGCACCTATATCGAGCTGGGTCCGAAGACGAAAGTGTAGGAAGAAGCGTAATAAGGAATCAGACAGCGATTCTTCTATCTCTCAAGAACCTAGATACCACAAAACAGCATGCTATTCTCCTGATAGTTTGCACTCAACACTCAAAGCCATTCAAAAGGAGGTCGGAGCAGTGAATTCTCTCTTAAACTCCATTAAGGAGAAGAAAGGCTCACGCTTATTACTGCTACAAAAGGATGTGTCGGTTATTAAGTCAGAAATATGTGAGCTCAAAAAATCCAGTACAGACTTCGACAAAACATTGCAGTTTCTAAGTGATAAGCATGATGAAATGGAGACATTAAAAAAAGAAACCATAGAAAACAACAAGGCAATGGAAAACAGATACAAGGACCTAAAACAACGAAACATCAATATAGGTACAAGATGTAACATAATTAACGCACAACCTCTTACGGGGTCATTGTACCTACTCATCATTATGCACAACTTTTACTATGGGACCAAATCTGAAATCGTGAAAAAAAAATTAGCTGCTCCCTACATTTATGTTCGCATAACTCGTCAAAATGTCCCTACATTTTAACAGCTGATTTTTTGCGCGATTTTCGTGTTTTAAATGAGATTCAAATTTAAATTAGATGACGACTTGTCTTTGTGTTCCTAATTATTGAATATAATTAATTTAATTCCATAATATAAGTTTATTACTAACAAACAAACCAAAACCCTGAAAATGTATTTGTACGCCGGAAACGGCAGAATATTATGAACTTTTGTAACTATGTAACAATATTCTGACAATTATATAAAATTGAATTGAATGGAAAAGGAATTGGATAAAAATATTGAAATAATGAATTTTAAAGATGCAAGAGAAAAAACCGTTGAACTGGTAGTAAAAAAATGTGCCGAGATATTGAACTTAGATAAAACCGAAATTGAAAACGCATGAAGGGTGGATCCGAAAAAAAAAGAAGTGCGGCTAGAGATGGGCAATGTGTTTCAGGTTTGGTAAATTCCCGACATTTTGGGCATACATTTATTATTGCCCCATATGCATATACCCAATCGCAGGGAATAAAAATATGGGGTCGTTAAACGTGATTTTATATAGTTCTTCATGTAAAATAGTACCCATTAAAGAAATAACAGAAGGAATGTCAATCATTGAACACATTTTTATTTTAAAATAATAAGTTATAATAACATTAAAAATAAATAAATAAACATTGGTGCCGATTCTCTCGTACACCGAACTGTACTATCACTAAAATTCCTTACTTGTGGCTATGAGAATCTTAAAGCTATTCTGCAAAAAATGTCACTAAATTTAAAAATAATTTTGACACAACTAAATCGAATTTGACTACTGCGACTTAACGTGGTAAGTACTTGTTTGCCCTACCCCGTGATTTTTTTTTGAGCCGGAGGCGCGCATGGGGGCAGCCTCGACGTGTTTTATATGGAATTTTTCACTTTTTGTATGGAAAATAAGAAAAATTATTACCTACATGTTGAGTTTTAGGAGTTTAATGTGTAATATACAGGGGGTCGAAATTTTCATTATTTTTGCGATATGACACACCGTTTTCGAGTTATAAGCAAATGAAAAGAACAAAAAAAGATACAGATAGAGATATATCACCCAGTAGTATTTTCGAAGCCCTATTTGGCTCTGTTGGGGTATGATTTTGGAAAAACTGTGATACACGTGTCTCATAATTTTAATTAAAGAGTATGTGTACCAATTTTCGAGTCAATCGACCCAGAGAATAAGGGTGGAATTTCGAAAAACCCTTTGTTAGTGGATACTTACTCTTTAAAAAGAACACATCCTCCAAATTTCATGGCTCTAGGACCAGCGGTTTAGGCTGTGCATTGATATATCAGTGAGTCAGTCAGGCCCTCGAATTTTATATAGACAGATTTGAAAAATTCTTTTTTTATTTGCAAGGATATGCTTCCAGATTGTTGCCATATAAATTTGGTCAAATTCCATTGAAGTTTTTGAGTTAGCTTCATTAATATGTATTTTTTTCATTTAGTATAATATGTTGATGATGTTATAATAATTCCATGTCACTGTTATTTACTTAGCAAGTAGTGGTATACGACTTTGTGTGGAGTAGGTACCACAACTAAAAAGTGAAACAAAAAAACTTTTTTCCAAGTGAAAAACAACTTTAATTTCGGAAGTCGGTGGCAAAAAGTAAAATACAGATCCAAAGACTTCCGAAATTAAACTTATTTTTTATTTTATAGTGTTTTTTTTTTTAGAAGTCGGTAGTTTTTTTTTGGAAAAAAGTTTTTTAGCTGTCACAACTTCAACCAACAACAACAACAACAACATAGGCAGCGCAACCTTGCTACTTACCAGACATAAGCCTAATAAGTACAAGGTTGTACTTATTCTTTACCAGAAACATCTGTCAGTTTCAAGAATTAATATTAAATTAATCGGATATTTATAAATATTTATTATCTTATCAACAATACATTGCAAACACAAAATAAATAATTTATAATAATGCAGTTGTTTATAATAATGATGCATATAAATACTTTATTTAAATTTTGTTATTTATCTTACCTAGTGCATAACACATTTAAATAAATAGGTATAGCATATTTATTATATGCAAATTCAAATGACTATATTTAAAATATATTATAATAATATTGTAAAGATTTAGTCGTAAAATATTTGAGTAGCTCATTAGTGCAGTTTTAAGATTTTACTTATGCACATTAAAAGTTCAGATAATAATCAGAATAATAAAATCTTTATCAAGATCCGGTTTCTTGCATAATGCTATTTTTTCTCTCTTTTTATAAAAAATCAGTTTCAAATTATGTTATTCTATGAGAACTGTTTTAAAAGCTGTTATTTCTCAAACTAAATTATTATGTTTAGCTATCGCTCATAAACTTTTAAGCAATATCCGTACAGTATTTATATCGAAACCTTATTTCAAAATAAACACAAAAAATCATCAACACGAAACAATTTTTGAATAACATTCAACAACCGACTGTCAACAAAAACATTAAAATATAATAATCAATACTTGAAAGAAATAATAACATAATACAATGTAGTAATTAATACAATGTTTTGTCATCGCTTCCTGATATGTATTGGTGGTGCAGATTGTTGTTTCTGATATAATAAGAGAAACTTAATTACACGACATGTGACATGGATAGTGGGACAAATTACAAGGTTAGGTCGGATGCGGGCCAAGTTAGAAAATAATGCAGAAACAAAATTAACGATCAAATACATTTTGGGAAATAAAAGATAAAGTTTAAAGAGTATGAAAAAGTAATTATCTACGTGTAAAAGAGAACATACATTTCCTAGGAACTCGTATGTTTATCTAGGCAATAATAGTTTTGGTGATTGTTAAAAATACGTCCAATTAAAATGCAATTTTCCTTAATTTGGTAAAGCAGATTCTTTTGAATATAAATTTTATATAATCGAGGATGGTAAGTAGCAAAACGATTACCAACATCCAACATTAGTACAGTTTTATGAAAAGCAAAATCTGCCTTTTACTAAAACCTGCACCCTAATTGTGTAACACACTATTAATCACAATCTGAATGATTTTGAAGCATATTGCTAATCCATTGCTTTATAATGTTCGAAAAATTTGTCTGCTCAACCAACGCAATGAATGTTGTTTAACTGTCAAAATGAAACCAATTCCCACTGAAGTGTATTACGCAATTAGGGTACTGCTCTAAAATATTAGTTTCACCTCACCGCAGTCTTTTATAACTTGTACCACAACAACCGCTATAGTTTAATTGGTCGCCAAGCTGTCACAAATGAAGGTTTACAAAATGTAATTATAAAGAACGAAATTGTATGGCTCACTAGGCTCGCCCCGTCAAACCGTTCATTTCTCTAATTACTCTTTAAATAGTGGCCAATTAATGCTTTGAATTTATCAGAGAGTGAAATAAACTATGGAATTTAGCAGCTGGTACCAATCAAATGGTAAATGTGACGGCTAAAATGACAATTAATAAGTGAAGTGGTAGTTAGTATTTTGTTTATTTTTTCTTCCTCTGCTGTTTACGTACGTAACAACATCAATGATTTTCAAAATTTTAGTTTAGCTCCTATGGATTTCAAAATAAATGAAAGAGCGAGATCTAGTACAAAATGTGACTCACTTGAAAATCACTGTGGCAATAAATTTAACAGATATTATAGGTGCTTGTGCTGCTGAGAGAAACTGATTAATAGAAAACATAGATTAATTTACTATTAATAATCTGATAAATGAACACACAACTAATGAAATACTAACAACTAAACGGAATGATAATGACGAAACAGAATATGAAACAGCACCAGTTATTAACTTTGACACTATCAGAGACGTATCACCAGTCACTGCGCCTATCGATCCAATATTAATTGAATACTTATCTGAACTACGAGTGTAGGGAGTGAAAAATGTTTTAGAACATAGTATAAAACTTGTTTAGTAACACTGTTGCAAATATTACACACAAGATAGTCTAATGGAGGTAGATGGTGGTGGTGCTTGTTTCTATAAAAAAGCGGGATTTTTGGATGGGAACAAATAAAACAGAATGATGATAAACTTGGATATTGTACAGTCCCTGATCAACATTGTTTGACCCACCCAACATGGTCTGACTCACTGATATCTTGTTAAGCTATTTTAATCATTATCTTGTTGACATTAAAGTTGAAAGGCTTTTAAGTGACACGGCTATAATAACTACCTAGTCTTTTATTTCGCGTATTTTCAACAAGTTATTGTGGCTTCGCAGTTCGATGGTGGATTGGCTATGAACAACATGTGAGTTCGAAAACACAATCCACCAGTTTATTTTCCAATTTCTTTTTTAATTTGTTTTCATTAATGATTTCTACAATATTTCTTGCATTATTAAAGAACCACCAATATGATTATCGCTTGACAACATATCTTGTAAACAGGTGGGTACCTAAATAAAATAAAAACTTTAAGTCCACAGATGAGTAGATGAGAAGTAAAATATATTTACTTCGTGGGGTAGATGGATACTAAAATGATCTAAGTGACAAAAGTCTGTCTATCTACGCCTAAGAGCAGTGACTGCGCACAAACATTACAAAACATAAAATAATATTTTTACATGAGCATAATGTTGGAATCAGAGAGATTGGTCGTAGACTTAATATAAGCGGTATGTATTTTAATACATAGGTATTTTATTTTATTCTTTAAAATTGACAAAGTAAATACTAACAGATTTTTTGAAGACGTGTGATAAGTATTTCTTACAACCTAGTGATCGTGTAGTTGGCTATTTACCCATTACACCTACTCCTTACCTACAAGTTACCTGCAAATTTCCAATTTATTTTTTTTGTTTTAGAGAAATACGGTCAGGCTAAGACGTTATGGAGACACTGGAAGTACAGATCTGAAATACTGATATTAACTGGCCATCTAAAAGTCCCGATTTGAACCCTACAGAAAACCTATGGGGTCAAATGGTTTTAAATTGAGCAACATCCGAAATGCGAAATAAAAGAAATTTGGCTGAGATCGCGTTATCGACGTGGGAGCATATGCGAGAAAAAGATTTGTGTTGGAACATGGTGTGCGGTGTGCGTAGCCGCTTACAGCAAGTTCAGCAAGTTATAGGAGCCGCTGCGCCACTCCGCTACTAACTAATCTACTTAGGTATTTTTAAACACACTATGTAAGTAAATGCTCAATTGAATGAATGCAGATTCTGTGGTGATGTTATTGTTATAAATGGAAATGCATTTTTCTGTTTAAATAACATGTTGATTAACTACATGTAGCTATAAATCTGTACAACATTTCACAAATTAATTCATTTTCTCGATAACAAACTTCCAAGCATTAGCATGCCTTTTCTAAAATGTTTATAAATGTTTAGGTTTGAATATGATAATATAAAATGTATATTAATTTTGAATTATGAGCATTTACTTACTTTATCTTACTTAAGTATATAATCATTCTCAATATTTGCAATCGGCATATTTGTTTCATTTCTATACAATCTGTCCATTTAAAAAGACATTTCTCGACTTGGTTCGATAAAGAAAAGTAAAAAAATGATAATAATTAAAAACATAATGTGAGCAAAAAAAAAACTGCGCTTAGGTTGATTATTTTCCTAGTCTCGAACGCAGGACAACGAGGTATATCGAACCGCCTTAGTGACCATGAAACCAACTCAACTCTTCTAATATGACTTGAAATTTGACCTTAGTTGTGATGCTAGACGCAATGTTCTAAAGAGTTTGAACCATATCGCATATTTTCATACAGTTCATTATCGCACAATCACAAGCAGCTGTTAAAATGGATCACGGAATTAGCTATTAACCGTAGACAGTTAACTTTAGTATTATTGATGCACGATATATTTTTATTAATCCACCCTCGTCTTGTTTATTTTTAGTAATCGTGTTACTCCATTAGCCTTTCAACCTTAATGACAACATATAATGATTAAAATCGCTTAACAACATGATTTATTGAAATGCTTGCATGGAGTATTCCAAATTCACGGTTCAAATTCAAATCAAATCATTATTTTTTGCTAACATGGGTAGATGTTACGAGTATACACATTTGATAATGTTCTCCATGCTCTGCCGACACATGGGCATGCGAAATTTGCACATAAATTATAATCTACTATCAAAATACCATGATGAAATTCGCTATTACTCAAGTGTGTTCGATAATGTTGGCCACAGACTATACTTTAACTTATAAATTATTGTGGAAATCCGCGACTTGGTTACAAACTCACTTATAATCTGTAATTTTACTGACTTTGATAATTTTACAGGTGCAATTGTGATAACGTATGAGATCCACTACTCCGTAATAGAGTATCATTAAGCACACTTTCGCATACAAACATTGTTGTGGAAATATTATACGAATAAAACGACATGAGACGAATTATACTTAATTATACACATCGTGAACAATTTCCTATATTAACATTTTTAAACAGTAGAGAACACCTGACACAATTTTTTCATTCACAAATCGTGAAATTCTCAAAATAACAAGAATACCACATTTGTCATTTTAATTAACTTAAAACACAAAAGGTATATTCTGAATAGTTTTATCATCAGCCATAATAACCGTTCACATGCAAAGCCATTGTCGAATTAATAAGTGTCCTACTTACTTTTGTTGTTAAATAAGTAATTATAACGTTTTGACAACACATTGTCTGTGTAATTACTTTGGGAATGATAAAACCATTGTGTTGCGAAAGTTTCTGTCCAAGGTAAAGAATCAACAATTAGTTTTTGTTTATTAAATGTGGAGTGGCAGCTGTCGGAGACGTTTGATAAAATAAAGTCAAAATACAATGCAATTAGTATTTATAATATTATGAGAAGACTAAGACAATGAATTTTATTATGTGGACATAATTTAATTAATGCTCTTTTATTTCAAAATAAAGAAAAGTTCTGTCAGACAGATTGAATTTGCTTGTAATTGCAGTTAATAAATTAAATATATTTTTAGAATGCGATATGTTATTGATGCTCTCAAAAACGTAATGAGTGGCAAAAAATGAAAATACAAAACCAAAAAAAGATACAGAGTTAAAGATACCGACTTCCGATTTTTTTTTGTATGTAACTGATTTTCGCAGTCAGTCTACTTAAACAAAGACTCTATTTTGCTACCAGTCAAGATGTAAGTACAGGCACATAAATCCAAGTACAATAAAACATCTTTATGATTTGACTGCAATATTACATTCGGTCATATCACCAAAAAACTAAATCGTATTTTCTTCTTCAGGTTTCATATCGTCAATTTATATACCGTATCTTCTCACCAAGGTACTGTTATGATCTGCCGGGGTACTATGGGGCCGAGCAGATCACTACGTGTACTTACGTATTGGTATGTAGTGTGAGATGTAGCTCACTGTCCAGAATGTATGCTATATACGAAGAACACGATGAAGATATTGATTTGTTTTATACATTTGTGCCTAGTCTGATAAGAATTTTAAATTGCAATTCGAAATAATTGTAATCAATTCTGTATATTCGTCACAAATATTTGCCTATATTAATATGTATAATTATTAGTTTTAATTTTTCATTTCTTTTTACTGTTTTGTTTTTTTTTTTCCTTTAAGAGCGTTGTCACATTTTGCACCTCTCTCGCTCACACAGAACCAAATTTTTAAGAATGTTAAATGAAAAAATGCTTTTTTGAAAAATGTAATCAATGGGCGGTCTACAAAACAATATTAATTTAATAGGTAGTTATCAAAAACACATTTCTATTGTGTTATCTAATAAACTAATGTAATTAAGTATTATGATCTGTTTTTGAGATGATGTAAATAAATGCCACAATAAAAATGTGTTTTTAATAATTACCTATTAAAATAATATTATTTTGTAGACGGCCCATTGATTACATTTTTCAAAAATGCATCTTTTCATTTAACATTATTAAAAATTTGGTCCCGTGTGAGCGAGAGAGGTGCAAAATGTGACAACCCTCTTAAGCAGCGGTTACACGCAAAATAAAGTGCATGCAGTGCTCTCCTTTAATTGATGGGGCACTCAGACTTAAGTTTGGATTGTATAATTATATATGTAATAGTGTACTCATTGTCGAAGAGCCAATTAAAATAAATAAATGTATATTTTACTGTGTTGGGAGGGCTTCAACACTAGAATCACAGACACATGGGTGCACTCTGTTATTATTTATTTAATAGCTCATAGAAAGCACGTTACATTACAAACGTTATTCTAACACTATTACTTTATATAGTGTATTATCTATGACTACCACTGACTCAATATAAAACAATTTTCCTATCCTGTCAAATTTCAAACTATTATATCTACTAAAATCAGCGTTTGTTTTTTTAACCAATGCAGGCCCGATTAAAGCCAATAATATGTTTCTAATATGCCTCTCAGTAATATGTCACCAATAAGCCTAGAAAACATCGTTCGTCACTACTAATCCGGACAAAGTACTCCCGGAGACATCGCTCACGGATGTCGTGCTAGACAAACGACATGACTCCCGCTCTATTTATAATGCTATGTGCGAAAGAGAAATAATGGTTTATAGAGATGACCAGTAATTTATAATAGCTAAGAAGTATAATAATAATAAAGCAAAGAATAAAATGTCTTGGGTTAACGATTTTACAGAAAAGCAGTAAATAGGAATATAATTGCATCCGTTCAGCTCTTAAACTAAAGATTTAGCTTTAAGTGGCACCGCTGCTTTATCTTGGTGTCCTTTTACCAGACAGCGAAACATGATCTTACTTAATTTTATCACTGAACACTAAATCTCTTTTAGCAGAATCCATAAAATCTGCACACACCTTCAACGCCTATTAATTTCCCGACGGACAAAGCGCAGAGTCCGAAACAACGACAAAGACAGAGCATTGCAATATCTTCATCTGCCGTTTCACACGGTGCATTACAAAGATTAATGGGGCAATAGAGGCAGCACAATTTGAACCCGGCTCCCGCGCGCGCAGGATACAATATTTTATGTTGACAGACATAACAGCGCTTATACGACCGCTTATTCTTTGTGCCCCGTATTTTATTCGCTTTATGACGGTCCCTGACAACCTTGTCATTTACAACCCTAAAAATATTCTCCACTCCAATTTCGACTTTATTTTTCAAGCAGTACAGTTGTATATAGCGTTCTTTGTTAGCAAAATCGTTTGTGGCTTTATAGTAATGGTCGTGGATGCCGGTTGAATGTTTGTTAGTATTTTATTTCGGGGCGTTCTCGCGTCATAAAATAATAGCGTAATGCAGTGTTGTAAATCAATTTTCCTTTTGAACGGTGACGTTTATAATGAAGGTCGGTAGTTTTGAATTAGTATAAAATATTTTTTTATAAACGAGCGTGATTATTATCTGTATGGTTTTATTAATGGAGGTAGAATCTGGCAGCCGCCGAGGCTTTCTTTCATTAGATGTCGGTAAAACTACATATAAATAGAGTTTGGATGATTAACATACTTTTAGAACAATGAATCATTCTAGATGATCTTAACGGAAATGTAGAGTTTACATATTTCATTGCTTAGATTAGAATACCTAGTATTTGCAAAGTTCTGGTAAAATGCGATTACAAAAGCACTGACATTTCCAAATAGAAACATATTTTTGAATTTATTTTAGAATCGACATGTTTATTTTTTCTTAAAATATATATAGTTTTTGCACATTATAAATAATAATAAACAGTTAAATACTATCCTAAAATACTATATCAATATAAGCAAAAGAAATCGTCTGTAACCTTACAAAAAGAGCAATAAACTAGACTTATCTAAATCATTCAATCATAAGTAGATCGACATCAACAAGGAAGCGATAGAACCGTGACAAATAAAATATAAATACAAAAGCATCCCCTACGAAGCCAAATTGAAATAAAAATGCATGAATGCTTATCCAAGCATCGGTTTGTGAATAAAACAATACACATTCGATGGCAAACGACTTGGATCAGTATGCTTAGGAAGAGTGCGAATTTTAAGGGGAATACAACTGTTCACCTGTAGGGCTTGAATAGCTGATTTAGATAAAGAAGGGTGGAGGTGATTATGATGAATAAAATTATTCACAGGTAAAGATGGCCAAATACAATATATAAAGAAAAAGACAGAAAGTTTATTTTCGGTAATCATGACGCAAAGAAAGAACACAAACACAAAAAAAAAAACTAGTTGTGGGAAAATATGCGTCACATCCGCGCAAAACGGCCATTGAAAGAAAGAAAGAAAGAAAGAAAAATAGGTTTATTTGTCACAGAAACACGTGCATACAAAACGATAAGAATAAACAGAAAAAATAAAACAAAATAGAACCACATTATAATCACGAGCTCAAAACAGAAATAGTCGGAAGCTGCACGTCATGACTGCGACAAGAAGGCTTCCACTCAGCATGATGCTGTGCTATGAGGGACCCACAGCACAGCGCTGATTTTCAGTGGTTACCCGAAAAAAAGACGTACGGAAATCAGGTCAGGTTCAGTGATCAATACATAAATAGTTACATAACAAAACAAAAGAACCAGCAACAACTTAAAATATACTGCAACTATACAACCAAATACAGGTATGAATAAATATTATGAAATAACCCAAAAAAGACTCCGTAGGCATCGCAGGTGCGTGCATAAATAATGTACCTACCTGAAACATAAATTATTGTTACAATAATAGAACGTCAAGTGTTTCGTCTCGCTCCCACCCTCATCCTCGCGTCTCCCGCGCTCACGCTCACACCTCACAACATTATAAATACAATAACAAGGTAGACAGAGACACACAGCATTGCTCAGCATATTGCTGCGACCATATGCGAGACAGAGCCCCAGCGCTTGGATTCAGTGACAGTCGGCGTTGACGTGATCACGTCGGCCGGTGCAGCATGCAATTAAATATAAATAAGAAATAAAAATAAAATAAACACAAAATACCTAATTATAATGTTTAACTAAACACAATACGTATTTAAAATTGCAACATTAGGTACGTTTCATCGGCACCGACTCACACGCCGCCGGATGTGTTATCTGTGCGCGTAACTGTCAGAAAACTATTTGTTTGAATTTCTTTTGATATGCTGGTTACTTAATATTAAATACCATGGTGCATTGCGTAAAACGCACAACACAACATAAGACATGAAGTAATAAGTTTTAGTACCAACGCTATATGACATGGGCGATAGAGGAACCTGATATCCTACCATCAGAAATTGAACATGCTATCAAAGCTCTTAAGTGCAAGAAATCATTGAGTACTTGCTTTACTAATTTGGCTGTAATTTCTATAAATGACATTATTTTTTATTTTGATTTTGTTTATAACCGTGAAATACATATGCTATCACGTGAAAATAACTTTGCAAATGTAATTTTAAAGACACTAAAGAAAAACTCTATTTCAAAATCCAACTCGAATCTGCAGAAGCAAATTCGAGTTGGATTTTGAAATAAAGTTCAACTATAGTTGAAGTAATCGCGAAAATAAAATCAGCTGCTCCCTACATTTATGTTCGCATAACTCGTCAAAATGTAGGGAACAGCAGATTTTTTTGCGATTTCTGGTTTGGTCCCATAGTAAAAGTTGTTCATAATGATGAGTACAATGACCCCTTAAGAGGTAATCCGTTATTCATATTACATTTTGTATATGTATACATATAAGTATTATTTGTGACGACTATTTAATTCAATTCAATTATTATTTATTGCAATCCATAATGCACACATACAGGTGGTGAGCTTAATAATTTTAGAAACAATAATGGACCCTGTCGGGCACAGCAACATTATAGAAGTGGAAGAGGAGAGAGGAAGAGCGCTTTGATGATTTTCCTTTACTAAATATTCAAATATTACTTTCTTTATTTCATTTTCTGTACATATTATTTAAATTTTTAAATATTTTTATAAAAACAAAAAAAAAACATATTCATAGACATATTCAAATTTTTATTATGACTAATTGTCATTCACATTGAAAGAATGCCAGTACCCTAGACGGAATTGCTTTGACTCTTGCTTGGCAGGAGATTTGATTTCTGTGAGTAATTAGCTTGATGTTTTCATTACTATGTAATATTTGCTGTAGTATCATGAGTATTGTTTGTCAATTCATTAAAATGTATCTGTACTAATACTTGTCGTTGATGGACACTTATAATGCAAAACGTATCTACTGTTTAACCAACTTGTTTTGACGAATAAGCCCAGTTTTCACCATTGGCCAATATTAAAAGCAGGAACAATTGATAAATACTCTTCTTAAAAATTTGGCCCAATGACTATTCAAAAATCGACTTTTAAATCTACAAATCAGTTACAGCAGACCTCCTTTCACCAGCATCAGAGCAGTCCAAGTATTCAACAGTAAGGGTGGCAACACTGACAACCCAGCTCATCCAGTCTTCGTTCTGACATGACGCGGCTTATCCCGCCCGTCGCCCATAACTACGTAATGAGAGGATCCACCGCCCCTACTATGGACTGCTGACACACTTGAACATTAACATAGGATCGTTCAGGAGATTTTGTAACGGGGGATTTTTCACTTGGGAGTTATTGTTCTTCTGTTTTGTGTATATCGTTATTGTTTTGTTGTTTTTGACGTGAATTCGATGAACTAACGTCTTCCTCGTCGTCCCAGTAGGCATTCCAGAAAAATAGCTGTACCAAAAACGTGTACGTTTGAGATCTTTGATTTCCTAAAGATTAAAAGTTACAAAAGTGATAGTTATATCGTTGTGAAGATCCATCTAGTGACAGCACAAAAATATATATTTAATCCCGCCTCTGTTCCCCGCGATGACGTCATAGACCGCGGGACTGAGGGCTAAAATGAGGTGTCGCCCGGGCGACGTTCAGTACCTGTTACTCGCGATAGCATCAAAACTATTTGTTGGATTTGAACAAAATAAACTGTATTTGACAGACTAAAGTGTAATCTGTAAATTTCTACATTTACATCTATATTTTTTACAGATATATAGAATATTATTACGTACATAATAAAGAGTAGTAAGAGTAGTTATATCTGTATTTTATCGCAAAAAATATCAGTTGATAAAGTTATAACATAAGTGTCACACCGAAATGCCGAGACCGAAAGTAAGAAAGTCAAGGATAGTCAAAATTAAAAGGATAAATCCCGTTTGCGAACTACCAAAACCACGTTCAGGAGCGGAATAATAATATATTTATCGTTTAAGAAAGAAGAAGCTCAGAAAAATGACACCAGCACCCTAATTGCATAACACACTATCAATCACAATCTGAATGATTTTGATGTGTAGGTATTGCTAATCTATTGCTATGTTCGAAAAATTTGTCTGCTCAACAACATAAATAACGCAATGAATTTTATTGAATTGTCAAAATGAAACAAAGTCCTACTGTAAGTGTGTTCAGATCAGGTAACCAGACCATCGATGTCGGTGACAAATGGTATATTCAAATAAAAAAAATAAAAAAAATGTAGAAAAAAAAATAATGAATGTAAAAATGTAAGTATGTGTGTGTGACGTGTCAAATAAATGTAGTCCTGCAATTAGTGAAATTTTATGACGTAATATTTTCAGGTAGGTATAGTTAAAATCAAATGTTGAGATGCCATCCAAAGAGATATTAAACCTCCTTGGAAGTCAACGAATTCATAAAAACAACTAGCGATAGTAGCACGACTTCTACCCACCTCAATTTTTTATCATTTTCTTCAAATTATGTTGAATTGATCGATGAACTGTCAATTACAGTGTTATTTCTTTTGTCTTGCTGATAAATGAAGCGAGAATTCGTTTTATTTTCAAAAATACCTATTTTGCTTAGTTCAGCTATCTTTTACTATAGTGAAGCATTTCTAAATTATATCTAACTTTACAACGTTTTACGATGCCACTATCCAAATTACTACCACCGAAACATAAAATGAAATTGATAGCCTTTGTGTGAGCAGCTGAGGAGTTTTACCAAGGAACTAAGGTATCTTATTTCACCGAGATGAACAGCAAAATTTAAACGACGAATTCATTGGTAAATAGCGTTTCCTTTCATACTCGACACTTACATTGATGTAATAAATAGTATAAGTAAAGAGAATAAGATGTATATGAAAAAGTGAGTAGTAAACTTTATTAGAAGTAATAAATAAATATGGAAACCATATAAAAAGAGCATCTAAGAGAAAACTGATTGCTATGGAATATTCCAGGCTTTGCTTTCATAATAAGGTAGTAGACCAGTTACCTTTTCAATACATGTGTTGTCCATCTCAAGATGTCAGTGTTAAGTGAAAGAGCTATAAAAAGATGGATACTAGCTGATACCATAACGTATTATGGTAACGAGAATCTAGTTTTTGTACAGGTATTTAATGAAGGCGAAATTGTGTTAGGGAGGGGATTATTTAGATTTTTAATAAGAGAGATGTTGGTGATCTCAAAATTAATTGCAGAAATTATTGATATAAGTAAATAATTTTTATTAGCGCAATAAAAAAAAAGTAAAAAAGAAACAGGAATGAACAGGATATTTATGATGATAATTGAAATGAAAGAGTAATTAAGTAAATATTTTATATACCCAAGTCCACAATCATGTTTCGTTAAAATGCTTAATTATAACGAAACATGATTGGGAACTTGGGTAGGTCCCAAATTAAACATTGACTAAAACTGTTTGTATAAACAGTTAAAAGTCGTAAAATGCACTTGAGTCAGAAATTAGGTTAGCATCAGTAACTCACGAAAATTCTGTATGTTGGCGCAACATAAACAATTTTGTTTTGTTACCAGAATTACATAAACGTGCATAAGAAATAAACTCAGGAAAGATAAACTCGTGTTTTAAACTTTGCCATAAAATTATTAACAAAGTAGAAAACTGTATGTGGCTTCGACTGAACCGTAGTACCGGGTTGTTCATAAATCTTCATTGCGTCCCGATGACACGCCGCGACACGTCTCTCTGCTACCGCGCTACCGACAAACGCCACTATATGAACAGCTTACAACACCTTACACACATCGCACCATTTTCAACCCTAACCCTGCCTGATAAAGTCTATTTCTCATTTGTACTCTCTACCTGGAACTAAGTCACATTTCCCAACACGAATAACTCGACAAAGTTGGTGCTTCCAAAGAATTTTGAAGCGATAGCTGACGCAATAAGGTTCTATTCGAATTGTGCAATACACTGTAGTACTTTGTTCTTTTCGTTAGAATTTTCGTCGTTTGGAACAAGAATGTCGTTAGCAGCATTCACCTCAGTAAATAAAATGTAACTTTGGGTGGAAGGACTAGAGTTGAGTTTGGAATGAGTTGAGATATTTAGTGTGGCAACAACATTATCCCTCTGTGACAAGCAACGTCAGGCTGTCGATCATTATAATATATGTGCCTGGCTGTCAGCTGTCTTAGAGCATGAATGATTCACTCCGTGATAAATTTTAGCTTATGATTACCTTTCAGACGTACGTCAATATGTCTGTTTACGTAATTACAACTTCTATATTTAAAGGCTTTCAGACTGTTTTATGGAGGGACATGGCGGAAGGCAAACTCGTTTGACGTGTGTATGTGGCTCTAAGTATTTGTGAATGAGTATGATTTATCACTGTAACGGTTCGAATGATAAATCGTACACAAATTCATGGACTGTAAATACAGAAAGGTGGTCGTTTATTTCCTTTACACGATCATCAATTTTCGAACTGTCGATTGTGAGATCATCAATTTCGAAAATTGTTTAGTATCAATCTTGAGTTAGTTATTAAGAACTAAGTGAAATGAAAATGCTATTACTCATGAGTGATAGATTGAGTTTATGAGGTCAGATATGTGTGTTTGATAAAAATGCTGATGCACACGCTGATGTTCGTTAGGTGGTAAAGAGAGCATAGCGAAGATTAATGTCCTTAGCAAGTGAGAGTAATCGTCTTTAATCACATACAAATACCTCTTCACGTGAATTAATTCATTCGCTCTACGCTGAATCGACACCATTCTTTATTTTTACTCTCAAATCGGTATAAAATCTTTATTGTTCGTATACATCATTGCGATTAAGCCTTATCGGGGCGGGGTGAGTAAGAATCTCTGTATACTCGACATTTTTATTGAGCATATTAAGATGGCAATGTCCAGCTAATATGGCACATTTATCAAATAGGAATTACGTATTAATCATTCAGATCTGAAATTCTATGGACAACAAAATGAAGAATCCATTGATAATCTTGTTATAAAACCACTTGAGGTACACGTACATTATTATTAATGACGTTATATAAGAGGTAGATTTGCAATTTTAACGACTGTATATACATATATTTATGTGTGCAGCCAAGCTTTAAGCTTCAAACAAAATATTTAACTGTGGTGAAATCATCGTTCAGGTTTTTTCATATCGTGTTCACAATTTATGCACTTCAGTGCATAATTTAAATCGTCAGTTTTCCTTTTACTGATTATATTTTTACCTTCAATTAAACTTTGTATCTTCCGTAATTTATATATACCATTCAAAGGAACTTAAAACTATCATGATTCTACAACTTCAATATTAACTTCGCTCTTAAGTTCTGACAAGGTTTAGATCTTATCTGTTAAACCATATTGTGGTACATCGGCTACAAGTTCATTCAATATACATTCTACATTAATAATACTTGCTATGTCTATCAAAATATGCTGCTTCAAAATACTCTCTTTCATTAGACTTTACAATTTGAGTCATCCATGTTAGGTTAGGTTAGGGATAACATTGTTTAAATTTTCATTCAATGCTTCATTGAAATGAAAATGAATATTTCCTTCCCACAAACATTCTTCTTTACATTGTCATAAAACAATCATGTTGAAGTCAAAAGTCATGGTATTTGTTTGACGTTGCGCCAAGAGGCGTGACACGTCACGTCAGTGTAATAACATTGTCTGTCTGTCCGTTTGAATTGATAGGGGAATGTAAGTGATGGTGATTCATTATGAAATCTTGTTAGTCTTCCATTGATTGTGTTGGAATTGAATGGTTTTTAATTGAATTTTGTTTCTTGTGTGTGGTCTGATTGAGGAGGTGGTTGTTGTAAGAACTGAGGAGGTAATTAATGAGATAGAAAAACATCTACTTATCTACTAGTTACTTCATACAGTGAAGTCAATTCTGATATCTTATTGATTGATTGATTGAATTAATTTAAATAAAACTGTGATTCTATCTCTAAATGAAAAGTATTCCATAAGAATTATAATAAAATGAAAACAGAGTTCAAAACCACAAACAGCCTTTATAATACACAAAGACTTAGTTTCTTTTTTAATCTAAGTAGACTTGTCTAAACCATACCTACATAAGCAGGTACACATAAAACAGTCAACAACATAGAAAGGACTCTCTCGCAACTCAAACTACTTCGGTAGCGACAGACAGACGTACGCTTATTGAAACGGCTGCAGACGTATATCAAGATGCGGCGCATACATCAAAGTCAGGAGTCTTATCTTGCACGTTGAGCGCATTCACACAGAGACGGGCAAATGTTCCTCTTTGATCTAAAGTGTTGGCTTTATGACTTGTTATGGATATTTTCTGCTTAAGATGAGTAGTTTTTAAAGGTAAAGGTTAGTTTGAAAGTTCAGCGTTATCGTGTTTCGTGAACAGGCAAGTGTACTCAGAGATTAACTGTACAACACTAGTAATAAAGAAATATTTTGAAACTACAAAAGGTATGTTACTTATTGAACAACACCAATAAAAATAGATAACTATTCGATACGGAATGCAATTAAATACAGCGATACAAAATAATTTACAAAGATATTTTTTACTACGTTCCAATGCTCGCTTCTGTAGTAAATGCACGTTCGGCAGCTACAGAAGCGGAGATGAGGAATGCGATACAACGTGATGCGAGCATTGTCTGAGCTCATGACTACCGATCAGATGCCACCACACTCACATCCAACACGAGACATAAAAACTATCCAGCCAAATAAAACTTTAAAAGACTTCACGACCACTCAGACAGATACACAGATAACCGCATTTCTATTCGCAGAGAAATAAATTTTAAACACCCAACAAAGCCATATCACAGTCGTGTTTATTTTGTTAGCGCTACATGAAAAACCAAACAAGCCAGATTAATACTCTAATACCGCGAGGTTAAAGCGCCTAACAAATCAACGCAACAAATGTACCGATAAAAGAACAAATGACGCCGATATAAAATACCATCCCAATTATTTGGGACAATTCATTAGAGAGCCCCTCGACGCTTTCCGATTGCCGCGATCCGTCACACCGCTCGCGACAGATGGGGATCTATTCCGTATGGAGTGTCAGGAAGAAATGGGCACAGTAAATCAACCGTCGGCCGACAATCTCGCGCAGTCGCCGTCGATACATCAACTGTAATGCCTCGGATACCGCAGCCAGATAATCGAATGTGAGCATCGACTCGTTACGCTGGAAATAAGATGAGGTTTGTGACTCCATGTCAGCGGTAACGACGTAACTCGAGCACGATTTTAACGGACTATAGGCATTATTGAGTGCAGCTGTTTGGCTTGAGGCACATTAATTTGGTCTAGAGTCGTTCCACGGACAGTAACAGATAGTTGTATGTCGAGACGCAACTAAGGTCTGTTTTGGTTCGCGCGCGCGAGTCGCTTGTCCCCGCCGAGCAAGCGCTGATAGATCTGTAAAGTTTGCCGCGGACAGGAATATATCGAGTGGTTGCCTCCGTTCGGCTTTATTTATACATAACATCTGTTTGAAGTTGAATCTACCGGCGCGGACGGGGAGCGCATTACCGGAGATTTATTCCGCGTCTTAATTGTGAATCGATGGGTTAATGAAGATAAAACCCGCGGCTGTGTTGTAAATTAGCTCGCGTGTCGACTCGTGGCTCCGATAAAGGCCTTCTTTATTGCTTTGTTTGTTTTCTCGGGCCGTACTTCAAAGGGTACGGAGATAAACTCGAGTTTTATGCGAATGTATTTATTGGCGAGCTTTTAAAGTTACGCCTTTACTCAGAAACGGACGTCAGGTGGAAATAGGAAGCCGGCGCGAATGACAGCCGAGAGATAAATGGGAGCCGAAGAGAAATTAACGATGCGTCGACGCCCGCTGTAATTAACTAGGCTACTTATAAATCAGCTGTAACCTCGGCCGTCTGTAACAATAGCCACAAAGTAAGATAAATCGACAGGACAGCTCGGCTCATACAAGTCAATATTGACAAGCGCGGTATTCCCTTAACTCATGTTCACATTTGGCGACACTTTACAACTGTCTGGCACCACATGTAAAATATTTGTTCATTCTTATTTTTGTTAGCTGGTCGTTTCGAGTTTCTGGCGTATAGGATTTCACTAGTCTGTGTCAGTTCGCTAGAGTGACGTAGCACAGTTTGGACGAGGTTAACCCCACGCGGTCACACACTCTCGTCTAATGGCTGTGATTCGACAAGTACAAATGGCCTCTGTGACAAATGGCCTGCGGAAGACCCCGTGTCGAATTCTGTGTCGTAAGTTCAAGTTACGTACAAGCCAATGTAGCACCTATTGCTTTGATTTTAAATATTTTAGATTACAATCACAGATTGCAATCAAGATTAAGATTGTTTATAGAACTTAATTAAGTGGATACAAAAATAGATAAATAGTTACTATCCATCTTCGCCGACTCAAATGTTAATTTAAATGAAGAGAAAAACAATTCGATCAATCGAAGTAATGATTAATTTAATGCACGTTCTTAAGGTCTAGAATTCCACACAAAAACAGACACGTTAGCGATAAATGATAAGTGAATACGGAAAGTGTCGATAGCTTTCTCAGTTCGCCCTCTGATAGCGATCAAAGGTCTTATCCAGTGCGAACCCGCGAAAAACACTCTTATAGAGCACTTTTAGAGGAAATGTTGAATGTTTTTCGAATGGCGATTTCCCTTTTGCTAGTTCATGTAGTGTCAGTTCCGTAGGGGGAGATCTCTTATGAACCACTTGATTTATGGCTTGTATTGCTTCCAATGTTGCTTTGGGTTCGCCAATATCATTTCCAACAGTTTTGACGTACGGTTTAGTGATGACGCAACCGCTGCGATATTAGTTTCGGGAATTATTTATAGGTTTGCCTGTAAGTGCGGATGTATTGTTATCTTTTGTGGGTAGTTCTGTGTTGCTATTAGGGTTTTGTATTTGTTGTTAAGGTGAATTACTATCTGTTGTTATGATGTTTGATTGAATGGTGTTTTAGTTTAGTTTAATATATATCAATATAGATCAAGTGTAATGTAGCTGTCAAGAATACCATCGTTGCTGCACAATATGCTTTGCTGCAAACTTAGCTGGCTGTGTGTCTAGAGTATTCTATTTCATTTTTAAACCAGATAATATTTACATTTAAGCTAAAAGACTTAAAATAATAACAATAATATGTAGACACATGTATAAAAAAAAGGGGAAAGAATCTTAAGACAACAAAATATTCGTCCGCATCGCTGTCAACAGGCAAAGTGCCCAAAAAGCTGGCCGCATTGCCACGTTATATGGCGATGCTGGGTCTTGGCCAAAAATAGGCCAGCCTTCTGGTCACATGAAGAGTCGATCATCCGCTTGGCGTTGTCTCGAAAAACGAGTATTCTTAATTTTATTTGAGCATCTTTTGCTTCATTAAGAAATGACTTACTCATAAAATATGTTGAAGCTGTCTGTGTTCAGAACACTAACGAAAAAGTATCCAAGCTATATAGTTTTACTCTAATCCGCAAATCGCTTACCTCACCACCCAAACCACAAACCTATAACCATTACACAATTAAAAGGGCACCACAATAAATAACACGGTAGATGCAGACCATCCATCTTGTAATGAAGAAAAGTGCGCTCCAGCGATGCTTTATCGCCGATCTGTGTAATTAAAACGTTACCCGAAGGAAATGTGAGGTAATAACAATAAATCTAAGGCGCTCGTAACTCCGGAACGGCGTGTAGATGCTGTAATTGCAGCATTTGTGAATGGGTCCGGGATCTCTTGAATATTTGATGGGATGTATCAACGGGGATGTTGATGGTCACCCAGTCATGGTGGAAGGATTTGGTACATTTCATCTCTTATTATAATCGATCTCTCATTGCTGAATATCCATCCATCTGTTTTTTTCATGTCATAACTTGGCATGTTTCTGAGTTTCTCAGACCTAGGCCATTCTTTGGGTTTTCCCGAAAAGAGGGTCGTTCCAAGGTCCGAATAATCAGGTCTGTCCATCGTTTTAGTCACCGACTCCTTGGTGGTTTTCCTCTGATAAGGACTCCTAACTTTCATGGGGTCTTTGCATGATGTGGTCGAAGTAACGTATTATTCGGTTGTGAACTATGGTGGTAAGATGTCCCTTAAACTTTAGTTACGGTATATCTAAAAGGGTTGTTAATGTTCTGTGTTTGACATGGACCTCCCCCCAACTGTGAGGTAAATAGTCGGAAATGAATGCCGTAAACGTCGCAGATAGTGGATGGATTGCGAGTAGATTAAATGTTTTAAGACGACAAGTGGCTGTCACTATGTGTCATTTATGGTAAGTCAACTAAAGGCTGCAACACAAGTCTGATGTTTCTATAGTGTTATATCATAATTATACTTCTCATTAAAGAAATAAAAAAAATGCCGTCTACCTTTCCTGCTGTTTAAAATATGATTAATCTGAAATGAGAAATGATACCTACTCAAAAGAAACTTACGATCCTTTATCATGCAAACGATCTGCCAATATATAAGCATAATATAAAAGCAAAGGTCAAGGCATTGCATGAGTATTGACAAGTTGCCGATCCATCACTTGAAGGCATTAAGTACAACAACAAATTTCTCTCAGCTTAGCTCAAGGAAACATTCATTACTTTTATTCCTGAAGCAATAAGACTTATAACAAACAATGCTATTGAGGAAAACATTTATCTCAATACTAATATTAGTAAATATTACTTTGAAGTAACTGTACTTACAATGTGCTGTACACATGTTACACAATATTGTGCTGTCTGACTAAGGCTAGACTAAGATGTTATTAGCATAACTTTGCATGCACGCTGTACCCGAGTGCCAAACACAGGTTTTACCTTTGTCCACAGACGTTTGAATATTCAATAGATGTAATGATTACTACTTTACATACAAACTACAAACCCAAACTTTCTCGTGTTTATTGAAAAGTGGTTTTAAAATTCAGTTTGTTGGTTTAGCTTGTTTTAAAATTAAAAAAATGTTTTCTTTTTTTTATAAAATATTGTGATATTGTCTGTTTGTTACCCGACTGCTAGTTATTTGAATTATTTCTTTCTTGGATCAACGAAGACAAGGCAAGAGCCTTGTCTTCGTTTCCTGTGAAGCGTATTTTTTGACAAAAAAAAAATGTAGTTGTTCGAGAAGCCTGAACAATTGGATCGTTCTTTTGTAAATATTTTTAAACGAGTGGTTATACCCAATTAATGTAGACGTATACATCACGTCACAATTTTCTATGGTAACTTTTATCAAAATCAGGTGATGTTATCGCAAATAAAAATAACACACCCATAAATTTTTGTAATCATTATAGTCATCATAGAGTCGACAATAACCGATGCATTTACAACGGTATATGGCACTAATAAAGATATACGAAGGACACTTTATAATATTGCCTTTATCTTTAAAAGATTAGTCGTAGGCGTTGTTTATTATTTTGTTTATCTTTTTTTATGGAATAGAAATATATTATAAAGATAATTATTGAGTCATCTGTTTGAAAGTTCGAGTGCCTGTGACGTATTTTTTAATAGAGCTTGTAGTAAACCTTATCCGGGGAAATACCGTCAACGTACGAATTTATACCGCGAGAGAGAAAAATTTCATTCTTGTCTCACGCAGGAGTGGTATCGTTATAATATTATAATTACGAGGTATTTACAAGTAATTCAGCCAAATACATAATATGTACTCTTGAAGTTAATGTAAAAAATCTGTGCTCCCATCTTAAATTCCCCGTCAATCCTCTCCTAACCAGCATGTTACGTATTAATTAACAAGAACTTACAATACTTGACTCACACTAATCTATCTTTGAAGTTGAACTCAACAATACCGATAAAATAACCCTCCCCGATCAAGAAACCTCCTAATTTCGCGTACAATCACAAACAGCGGGCGAACTATTAGTTAATCTATTTGTTGTGCGCGACTGTACGAGCAATGGGGCGGCCTCGTTGCTGTCCGCAAGTGTACCACGTTAATTAGTTGTCAACATGTTTTAAACTGTTGCTTTCAGTTTGGTTTATTGTTTAGCTTGTATTGACATTAGCTAGAGGAAAGTGATTCCTTGTACGAGTATGATATATTGGTGCTGATTTAGTTACGCTAATATTATTGTATTAATTAAATTGAAGTTAGAAAAATAGAGCTGTGAAGTTAGATCGATCGAAATTCCCTTTTTTTTAGTTGTGTCCACGACGCCCTGAGGTAAATTCGCTCTAGGGCACAAGTAGCGGCAAAGTCTATCATATTTGTGTACCACAGTCAATTTGCATTGAAATTCAGTAGAAGTAAGAATAGAGTAAGTTTTTACTGTTTTTTACATGTTTTTATGTTTATATACGGTTGCTTATGTGTTATTATGATGTAGATTGAGATAATTTATGATTATGTGACTAGTCTAGCCCGTTAGAATAGATAAAAAACCGAAAAATAGGATTTTTATGGTTTTGTATGAAGAGTTACGTAATTATATTTTCAAAATGACACATTTCGATAATTAAGTTATAGGGTTGTAAGTAACTATGTTTAATACCCAGGTGTAGGTAAATAAATTAGTATACCGTTGTGTTTTTTTACTAACTCACCTCTACGAGTCGCAAATCGACTGACAAGCGTGCGGTTTTTTTTTTTTTTTTTTTATTTGGACCTATGCTTGGCTCCGGATAGCCTTAACCACAGATTACTGAATAGTTACTACCTTAACTGCGTAACCGGGTTTTGGTGGAGCCAGATGGGCCTCTCAACGTGCGACAAGCGTGCGGAAGGGACCCGCCATATTTATACTACTGAAGCGGGGGGTGAGGTAGTATTTATACCTCGGTACGCTTGACCCTGCGCTCGTCATTCCCTCGCTCGACTCCGCTGTGGACGGTCGTGCCGCTGACGCATTCCGCTCGCTGCACCGCTGACTCACCGCTGACTCACCGCCATCGACGCTCGCTCGTGACGCCACGTCACGCACCGACTCCTGTAGTCTCTGACTGCACCCCTTATCAATTATTGCCTTTTTCAAGGCGATCGTTGACAAATTATTTCTTTAACGTCGTCCGTCAAATAAACGTTTGGCGTGTCTCCTTGACCCCCTCAGGGTAAAAACCACAGTTTCGTGGTCCTTGACGGATACCTCACGGTGACAACCAAGTCAAGGGGGTGTTGACCCAACACACCCGCTGAGCCCCTTCAGGGTAAGGCAGTTAATTGGACGGGTCCCAGAGTTAACCGGCCTTGGGGGGTCTCCTAGTCGGCTCTGGTGACAGTTTTGCTTCCACAGCGACACACCTAGCGTCTTTAGGGTGTGTCTACACCCTTCGCGCTAGACTGGTCAGGGCCCTGTCGCACATTAAGATTGGCGACAGGTTTCAGCTCTAGGGCTCACAAGTAGGTACACACCTCCCTGTCTGCACCCGACAGGGAGGGCCACACATCTCCGGGCCCATCCACCCGGGGAGTAGGAGTAGGATCATTAGATCCCCTTATTTTTCTTTTTAAATTCCCTTTTGCTACGATGTCTGACGCAGACATCGTAGCCTTCGCAAGAGAGGTCCTCTTCAAGGACCCCGACTTCCTTTTGAAATACGGGAAGGCTTGGCGTAGTCGCCACCTTGACCCAAGCGAGGCTCTTGAGAGCCCGCTTTCCCCCCCTGTAGCAGACAGGGGCACCCCTCCTACGGCGGTTTCGATGCCGTCCGTAGTCTCCCCCCAGCCCGAGGTGATGGACACCTCCACCCTTCCTTCGGACTCAGAGTCCGAAGACGCCATCTCGCTCACTTCCTCCTCCTCCTCCTCAGACGACTATCAAGTCGTCGGAAAGGGAGGGAAGAGGAAGAAGAGCGCCTCCTCAAAGGCCGGCAAGGCCAAAAAGCCTCTGGCGGCAGCCATCCCCGCCGCCCCAGCCTCCACCTCCTCCTCTGCCTCTGTCCCCACGGCACCCATCTCAGCCAGTCCTTCCCAGGCCGGTAAGCCTGAATCCTCTACCCCTGCCTCAGCGGCAAAAAATAGCGCCCTCACATCCTCCTCGCAGGATGCCCCCCCCGCCCTGACTCCTGCTTCTTTTGCCCCCAAGAAGCTGGCACCCCCCCCGCCTGTGTTCATTCAGGACAAGGCAAAGTGGACAGATGTGTCCCAATGGTGCACCGAGCATAAGATCGGCTTCACCAACGCCCGCTCCACCCAGCAGGGTATCAAAGTGAGCATCCCTACGTCCAAGGACTATAGGGAGCTCACCAGGCTCCTTCGGGCGAGAAGTGTCCTTCCACACCTACACTCTTCCCGAAGAGCGCCAGACCCGAGTGGTAATTCGTAGGATTCCAAAGGAAATCCCTACTGACGCCATCAAGGCCGACTTAGAGGCCCAAAATATCCCAGTTTCGGAGGTCCACCGAATGCACCGCGCCAGAGGCGGTCAATCATTCGACATGGTCCTTGTCGTCTGTCCCCCAACTGAAGGGCATCACCCTATTTTCGGTGTAAAAACCATATGCCACCTCATGGGCTTTGAGATCCAGAAGCCCAATAAATATGGCTTCATCGGTCAATGCCACCGATGCCAGCTATACGGCCACGCGCAGAAGAACTGCCACGCCAAACCCAGGTGCGTCAAGTGCCTGGGCGAGCACGGCACTTCTGACTGCCCCCGTCCTAAGGACCGTACCCTCTGCACCGAGCCACCTAGCTGTGTGCTATGTGGTGAGTCAGGACACCCGGCAAATTACCGGGGCTGCCCTAAAGCCCCGAAATTATCCCCCAAACTGGCCAAGCGCGCAGTCGCCCGCCAGCAAAGGGAAGCCCCCGCCCTTTCGACCCAAATGCCAGAACGGCTAAGCCCTCAAAGGCCTAGCCCCTGGACAGCCCTTAACCATCAAAGGGCTTTCCCGGCCCTGGCCAAAACCAGCCCCCCACCTCCATCCATCCCAGCGCTGATGGACCCCCGCAACCGCGCCGCCGCGCCCGCCCCCGCCCTCCCCCCGAGACCGGTGCAAGCGCCTAAAACCGCCCCTGCAGCCGGTACTGCACCCCCCCACTCACCGACTACGGTTGGCCCTAACCCCCTCGACCCCTTCAACATTATTTCGGGCACCTTCACGGCCTTCCTCACCCCACGCGCCAGGAAAATGGCAAGCGAATTAGTTGCTGCCAGAAATGCCGGCAACCTTCTCCAGATTCTGGAGATATATAACGCATATCCCGAGATCACGCAAGCCTTATCCTCCTTCGCCAACCTTCCCAACCCCCACTATGGATAAAGAAGCCAAAGGGAGAACTAAGCCCCGATCCCTTAAATTAGGCTACTTCAATGCCAACGGCATTCGCGGACAACGCGATGAGATCGCCGAGTTCCTCCGTGATCATCAAATTGATATTCTCCTTATACAGGAATCCTTCCTCAAGCCCAACGTCCGTAACCCGTCAATTGCTAACTACTGCGTAGTTCGCAACGACAGGACTCGGTGTCACAAGGGTGGCACCCTCATATACTATAGAAAGGTTCTTCACTGCATCCCTATGGACCCTCCCCCCCTATCCAAATTAGAAGTGTCTGTATGCCGGCTAGGCATGTCAGGCCACCAACCGATCACCCTAGTATCGGCCTATGTTCCCCCCCAAACCTCGTCAGAAAATCCCCAGTCGATTTCTGACGACCTCTCTGCCCTCTTCGGCCTGAGTGATTCCGTTATCATAGCGGGCGACCTCAACGCCAAACACCCTGCCTGGAACAGCAACACCACCTCAGCCAGAGGAAGACAACTGTTCGGTCTCTGCCCCATACTAAATTTCGATGTCATCGCCCCGATGACTCCAACCCATTTTCCCCACGACCCCAACCATACCGCCGACGTCCTCGACATAGCGCTTCTGAAGAATATCAACCTACGGTTGGATTCTATAGAGGCGGTACAAGAGCTCTCCTCTGACCACCGACCAGTGGTCATGAAACTGGCCCCCCGTGTCGGTCTCCATGACCCCACTCAACCCCCTCTCACCAAAATAGTCACAGATTGGAGGAAAGTAAGCAAAAGCCTGAAATCCACTTCTTCCCATCACTTGGACTCCATCCCTGATCAGTTCGACTCTGTCGCGGACACGACGGCCGCGATCGACTCGCTCACTGAGCACGTACAATCAGTCCTGAACGACTGTTCAAAGGTAACTCCAGCGGACGATGACCGTCGCTGGAGATTGCCGGACGATGTGCGTGAACTGTTGCGCGAGAAGAACGCGGCTGTCCGTGCATACAGCAACTTCCCCTGCCTTGCGAACAAAGCCCATATGCGCCATTTGCAGCGAGCTGTAAAGACACGCCTAGCGGAGCTGCGTACCGCTGGCTGGGACAGGATGCTAAGCGACCTAGAGCCCAGTCATCAGGCCTTCTGGGAACTCCAAAGGAAACTAAAGTCCAATGAAGTAGTCTCCATGCCCCCCCTACTCCGCCCTGACAAGACCATCGCTTTCGACGATGCAGACAAGGCTGAATGCCTAGCCAACAGCCTTGAGGCTCAATGCTCTCCCAGCTCTCAACCAGTAGACCAAGCTCACTTGTCAAAAGTCGACGCTGAAGTCGAACGTAGAGCCTCCCTTCCCCCCGTCGAAAACCCTGACTATCCTCTGCCTCCCGTCACTCCAGACGAAGTGCACGATATCATCAAGGGTTTAAAGCCCCGTAAAGCTCCCGGCTCAGACGGCATCACAAACAGGGTAATACAACTATTCCCTGCCCACCTCATAATGCTACTGACCACCATCTTCAATGGTGCCATGAGCAATAACATCTTCCCAGATGCATGGAAAAAGGCCACTGTCATCGGCATCCCCAAGCCTGGAAAGCCCAAATCTGAGCCCTCGAGCTACCGCCCCATCAGTCTGCTCAATGTCCTCGGCAAAGTCTATGAGAAACTTATTTATAAGCGTCTCAGAGACTATGCCGAAACAAAAGGCCTCATCCCAAACGAACAGTTTGGTTTTCGAACCCAGCACTCTTGTGTGCATCAGGCCCACCGCATCATCGAACACATAAGCGCTGGCTTCCAGCGTGGCATGATGACGGGTGTTATATACTTCGACATAGCGAAAGCGTTCGACAGAGTCTGGCACAACGGCTTATTATATAAGCTCTACCAACTCGGTGTGCCGGACCGTCTCGTACTCATCTTACGAGACTTCTTGTCGAACCGCACCTTCCGCTATCGCATCGAAGGAGCACTATCCTCCCCCCACCCTATCCGCGCAGGCGTCCCCCAGGGCTCTGTGCTTGCCCCCCTCATCTTCACGCTGTTCACCAGCGACATACCCAGGAGCAAAAAGGCACAGTTGGCTCTGTTCGCAGACGACACGGCCATTTACTGCTCAGGCACCTAACAAGCCTCGATTTCTCTCACTCTCCAAAGAGCGGTCAACAAACTTGGCGACTGGTTCAGGAAGTGGAGAATTGAAGTGAATCCCGACAAAAGTCAAGCGGTTCTTTATTCAAAACCGCGCCATAGCCCCCCCCCCCCCCCCCCCCCGACCAATCTCCATGTTCGGTAAGCCTATCCCTTGGGAGAAGCGAGCCAAATATCTAGGTGTGATTCTCGATGAGCACCTCACCTTCGCAGAGCACATAAAGAAGGTTCGTTCGCGCGCCGCTTTCGCTCTCGGTAGACTCCACTCGATAATGAATGCAAAAAGCAAGTTGTCACTAAAGTGCAAGTTGCGCATTTACACGGCGTGCATACGCCCTATTATGACGTACGCCTGTGCAGTCTTTGCTCACGCAAAACCCCACCACATCCATAGGATGCAGACCCTCCAGAACCGTGCCCTCCGAATGATCACGGGATCCCCTTTCTATGTCCGGAACGAGATCCTCCATCTCGATCTCAAAATCCCCACCATCCTCCAGTTCATGAAACGTAACTCCAAGCGTTTCTTTGATACCGCCGCCAAATATCGCAACCCCCTAGTTGTCGAGGCCGCTAAATATACCCCCTCCAACATTAGTAAAGTCCGCCGTCCGAGGCACACACTATTAGTCCCAGACGACCCTATTACTCTCCTCCAGGAAAGCAATAGGGCTTCTAGTACAATACACAAACACAAAAAACCGACATTCCGACCCCGCCGCCGAGGTCCAGCGCGAAAACCCCGAGTTAATAATTCCCCCCGACCCTTGCTCGAAGAAGCGCCAGCCCGCGCCAAAGCTGAGCCTGTAGCTTTAAATTCCCCAGATAAATAATAATTATCCAAGTTTGATCCAGCCTGTCCCAACTTGCTGTCCCCCCAGTGACGCCCTAAGCCGAGGTTCGTACCCCACAGGGGGTGCCCTTAGCGCGCAGTCACTTAGTATTGTAAGTAACACGCCCCTGGCTGGAGGCTTTGAGTTAGCTTAAGGCAGCCACAGGATTGACCGGTTAAGTAGTTGACGGCCACTCTTGGCCAACTACGAGATGCCATAGTTAGGAAAAAAAAAAAAAAAGACCCTGCGCTCTGGAGCGATGGGACGTCCTAGAGTTGAGGTCAATATCTTAGTAGTTAGAGTTAAGAAATACCTTTATAAAAATTAGAGACGCGCCAGCTCACGGCCCCTGTAATAAAAGTTATAATAAAGAGAAAAATGCGGGGTGAGGAAATGGTCCGCTGGCCAGCTGCAACGAGCGAGTATAAAAGAGTGGCAGGCTTTCCGCTGGACACAGTTAATCCGATCCAGCATATCCACTTGCTGTCCTCTCCCAGCGACGCCCTAAGCCGAGGTCCGTACGCCACAGGGGGTGCCTTTAGCGAGTAGTCGCTTAGTTTTAGTTTTATGCCTGGCTGGTGGCCTTAATTTATTGAGGCATCGACAGGCAGGCCCGGTTAAGCAGTCGACAACCTCCTATAGGTTGAACTGCGAGATGCCATTCCCCAAAAACAACAAAACCGGTGGACACAGTCCGTTCTAGACCATAGTAAGAGCAACAAGGTGAACAAGGAAGAAAATTCAGCCCCAGAAAACTACTTCCTCACGCTGTTTGCCTCCGAAATATTACTACGTTTTATTTACGGCATTTGGGCGATCCTGAGCAACTTGTTAGTAAGATTTGGCAATAATAATTTGGAAAAGCTAGGTTCAAATCTAGGATGATTATTATTGCCAAAGTTTTGTTAAAGTAAAATAATTATTACTACACCAAAAAACACACCTACAACATGCCTTCTTCATCTGTGATGTATGGGAATTGCTGGTTACCAAGGAGCATCTGACTTTTTTACTCCTTGCAACCCCTTTAACAATTAGTTAGGTATATACTATTCGTCAACATGGATGCCACCAAATGTTATGGGCCTTACTTCAAACTAGGAACTCACTATAACCTATTACGCCTCACGTCAAAACCGTTTCACGCGGCCACACAGCGACACATACTTTTTAAACCATTTTTATCTGAAGCCATCAATTGTAACACCACGGTAACAAAGATGTCATTCACCTCGCAGATGCCATTTATCCAGGAAAGTACCCACTAAACTAGGTACATAAATTATTTTGTCTGCTTCGCCAAGTGTAAGGAACTCCTAGGGAATTTATCACGCATGTCTCGGTGTAAAGAAAAAGCGGTTGCGGGCTAAGGAAAAAAGCGGATTTTGTCTTAAGTTGGTGTTGTCGGTATCTCTAAGTAACTTTACTCGACCCTTAAGTTCCTTGCGTAATAATGTTCTTCTCATTCTGTGTTGCCAAGGAAAGAAAAGATTGTTGTGAAAGAAAGATTAGCTAATCAATAATAATGTGTGAATGTAAAAACTATGTGGTTCCTTGTTTTTTTTTTTGTTTCTCTCAGCTTTAATCCTAGTCTGCCAGTTTGAGTACATTATGCGGCCTACCCAAATGTCCTTTCTTTGGTATTGTTCGTCGAATCGTTGAGCTCCTTAACTTTTAAGTTGAGCTGTACGATTACTGACAGATGCTTGCACTGACTGGACAGGTCCACTCAATCTGTATGGTTCTTTCCTCAAAAGACCATTTCAGACACCAACCTACATGGTCTTCACATGATCTGACCAAGATTATGTCTGGACTTTAAAAGAGACTGTGACCTCTGAATTTGTTTCGGCCTTTCTTCTTAGAGTAGTCAGATAGGAAACGCCGGCCTAATCTAGTTTTTAAAAAAAAATGTTTGACGTGTAAAAGTGTTTGTATAAATCTACATACAGAAATAAAATCATTTATCATTTAACAAGATTTACAGCTACAAATCGAATTGAGGCAGTAATACTGGTATAGCCAAGATTACTTTAAATCCATAATATCTGACTGTCATTCCTTTATGTTTAGCAAAATAATTTTGAGTTGATGTCACATGAAATTTAATCTGCAATAATCATAGCAAGTCATAGAGAATACTGGCAGAGACTTTTTCTGCGTACCTTGGGAAATTGTCAATTTTGCCAAAAGTGTCTTTTTTTTGTAAATTGTTGTAAAAACATTTTTTCTATCCTTTTTTGTATAACTTGCACCAACCCTGGTAGGAAAAATAGTAGCGAGTGCCGACAGCCATTTTGTATAAAGCAAGGGGGTGGTTTAAAATATTATACATCGTAAGGAAATGTATTTTCGTGAATAAACAGTTTTTCTTTCTTTCTTATTTAGCAATCGTGTCCATATACCGGCACTCTCTGCACCACCACATGCACCACAGCATATAGTTACCATTAAAATTAGCAGTTCTTATAGACAAAGCTATGTGCTATATATGCATTTATAAATAAGCATCCCTAATTGCTATCCCACCAATTCGCACTAAGCGTTTCCAAATGTCTTTTGTGATGCGCACAGCAAAGGAGTGGAACTCTCTGCCTGCGTCTGTGTTTCCGAACGCATACAACCCCGATCTCTTCAAAGTGAGAGTGAACAGGCTTTTTCTGGGTAAGCTCGCTCCATCGTCGACTTTGTCTCTGTCATCTTTGACCTAGACTAGAATCAAGAGCAAACCTATCTCAAATAAAAAAAAAGCAAATACACCATATAATGTAGTAGGAGCTCGTGGCAAAGTAATAACAGCCGCACAGGTCGATCTATCAGGTTAAGCTAGGCTTGCCGGGGTTGTCCCGTCGACGGGTGACCATCCGTATGTCAAGACATACCAAGACTCCTCCGTGCCTCGGAAAGCAAGCTAAGCCATTGATCCCGGCTGTCACTCGTAGATCTTTGACAGTCGTTACGGGTCGTCAGAAGCCCGAAAGTCTGACAACCAGTCTTATCAAGGGGTATCGTATTACCCAGTTACTGGGTTGTGGAGGTCAGCTAGGCAGTCGCTCCATGTAAAATACTGGTATTCAGCTGCATCTGGTTAGACTGGAAGCCGACCCCAACATAGTTGGGAAAAGGCGAGGCAGATTGTAAGGAAATGTGTTTTTTGTAGGTGCGGGGTGTTCCGTTTATTTAGGCGAGCATGATAAGTCTAATTTATAATACTGAAGTCCGCTATATGTTGATTCGAGAACTAGGGGATTATAATGGCTTAGTTTGGATGAGATTTTCTAAGAATGTTCTCTGTAGTAGTCGAAAATATGAAGAAATAGAAGAAACGATGATCAAATTATGGCCTCCATTTGTTTCTACCGCAGAAATTTTCTTCTCTTTAGTTGAATTGAGATCGCATTTGAAGCGGGTGAAGCTATCAGGTCAGTGAAAGTTTCAAATTATGGTCAGACGAAATAACAAGCTGAAAATATTCCGTCTGGCCTTAAATAAGGATATCGCAAATACCAAGACTCATATAGTTTTTCTGCCACTTAGCGTTGGATATTTAATTTGCAACATTCAGTAGGTTTCGTCTGTCGGAATGTAAACCAACATTTACTCCGAAAACATCTTACAGAAAAACAGTAACATTTTCATTTGAATCTATTTTGCAAGCGTTCTAAAACAGCTCCTTGAGGTACTCCAAACTTTTTGTAAACTTGAGCAGTATTTTTATCGGTTACATGTGTTGTAGATTCATCTTATCACACAACCAACCTTCAAAACTAATACTCATATAGATATCTACCTCCAAAAAGTTACTCTTTCCCAAAAGAAAACGAACTCATACATCTCGTAAGCTATCCTAAAGTCGCGTTTAATAAAACTCTCACCTATGACAAGTATCGCGTATATGGGCAGGCTTTAATACGGGCAGCCCATGACAAGTATCGCGAATACGGGTAGGCCATAAATCCGCCAGAACGCATAAATATCGCGGGACGCCGCCGAATCACTTTGAACAAGATAAGGTGTAGCCAGTCGGGTTCTGGCGTTTTGTTAATAGATTTATGTTTTGATATGAAAGAGTGTTGAAATTTATGTTTTTAAGGGGCCAGTGCAGTGCTTTCTATTGTTTAATTGTCATTGCAGTTTTAAAGAAAGTACACATTTAACTAATTACGTATAATTATTGTTCGTAGGTGTGATTCTTACAAATGACAGTGATTAAGCTATTATTTTAATAATTTATTGTAGCAAACGTCACTATGTGCTAGCGACCGTTTTCGGGGGCCTATTATTGAGTGTGTAAGTCACTCCCTGCCATTTTGTCCGTGTATCGTTGTATGTATAAAACACTGACCAGACAGGGGCCATAGTCCTTCCATAGTTCTAGGTAACCAGTCCACTTTCCATATCTTATTTATTTATTTCTTCTTACATCTACCATTACAGGATAACCCAATGCGATAAATGCGCCTATCCTAATGTTATAACTAAATACTAACGTCTATGTCCATAACAAATTATAAACAACGCATTCCTTGTGAATTCACCCAGAGAACAACAGAATAAGTCCGTTTCAATCGCTATGAGGTTGAGCGTGCGGAGTGCACGCGTCAGCGGCGCCTCCGTCAAAAGGTTGGTTCGAGCGCGCGGTTCCACTAGCAGTGGCGGCCGCCGGCGTCGCCATACGTACCTGTCCGGAACACACAGACTCACCTGCCCCAAAATAACTGCATTATGCACCTTCTCTCTCAGTAACCTAAATATATATGAGGTGAGTGCAAGATCCCTCCTAACACTTAGCTCATTGTATCCTACCATACCTAAAATAAATAAGGTTGGTATTGTGGATTGTATTTGGTTTTCTTCTTGGCTTGAGGGGTGGAGGAATGAAAGATTTCTTGATTTTCTTCCCTTTATTCTTCCTTGTGGTTCTTCTAGTAGAGCTGGAGGCCGACTGTGTCCTACCAGTTTTTGTTTTTTTTGTTTTTGGGGAATGGCATCTCGCAGTTCAACCTATAGGAGGTTGTCGACTGCTTAACCGGGCTTTCCTGTGGATGCCTCAATAAATTGAGGCCTCCAGCCAGGCTTAAAACTAAGACTAAAAACTAAGCGACTACACGCTAAGGGCACCCCCTGTGGGGTACGGACCTCGGCTTAGGGCGTCGCTGGGAGAGGACAGCAATGGGACATGCTGGATCGGATTATTTGGGGGCAAATTTAGAATTACGGGCTCAGCTGCGCGGGCTGGCTCGAGCAAGGGTCGGGGTGGGTATGGACGGGGGCGTCGCGGTGGCCCTCGGCGGCGAGGGCGGAAGCACGGCGGTCTCGATTTGAGTTTCCGGATCGTGCTGGTGGCGGGATTACTCTCCTGGAGGAGAGTTATGGCGTCATCCGGGACGGTTAGGGCGTGCCTAGGACGGCGGATGCGACTTATGCGCGACGGTGTGTAGCGGGCGGCCGCCGCAATCAGGGGATTCGGGTGTTTGGAGGCAGATTCGAAGAAACGCTTGGCGAGGCGTTTCATGAACTGCTGGACGGTTGGGATTTTTAGATCAACGTGAAGAGACTCGTTGCGTACATAATAGGGTGCCCCCGTGACCTTTCTGAGGAAACGGTTCTGTAGGGTCTGCATCCTATGGAGCAAGTGTGGCTTAGCGTGCGCAAATACAACACAAGCATACGTCATGATGGGACGGATGACTGCGGTGTAGATGCGCAGCCTGCACTTAAGAGATAGTTTGCTACGCGCGGTCAGGATGAAGTGAAGCCTGCCGAGAGCGCAAGCGGCACGCGAACGAGCCGTCTTGATGTGCTCTCTAAAGGTCAGGTGTTGATCTAAGATCACGCCAAGGTATTTGGCTTGCTTCTCCCAAGGGATCGGCTTGCCATACATGGTGATCGGGCTAGGAGGTGCGGAAGCGCGGAGTCGCGGTCGCGTGAAAAGGACGGCCTGACTCTTATCGGGATTGACCTCAATCCTCCACTTCCGGAACCAGACGCCTAAAGCGTTTGCGGAGTTTTGGAGAGTTCTGGCGATAGAGTTCTGGCACCGCCCTGTGTAGTAAATAGCTGTGTCATCGGCGAAAAGCGCCAAATGAGTCTTGCTACATTTGGGGATGTCGCTCGTGAAGAGCGAGAAGATGAGGGGAGAAATCACCGAGCCCTGGGGGACACCGGCGCGTAAGGGGTGAGGGGAGGAGAGTGTACCCTCAATGCGATAGTGAAAGGTGCGGTTCGACAAAAAGTCTCGTAAGATGAGCACGAGACGGTCAGGCACCCCGAGTTGGTACAGCTTATATATTAAGCCGTTGTGCCAGACCTTGTCGAACGCTTTCGCTATGTCGAAGAACAACATGCCTGTCGTTGCCTTGCGCTGGAAGCCAGCGCTTAGGTGCTCAACGATTCGGTGAACTTGCTGGATGCAAGAGTGATGGGTCCTGAAACCAAACTGTTCACTAGGGATAAGGCTCTTAGCCTCGACAAAATCTTTGAGACGCTTATAAATAAGCCTCTCGTATATTTTGCCGAGGACATTGAGGAGACTAATGGGGCGGTAACTAGTGGGCTCAGACTTGGGCTTGCCTGGCTTGGGGATACCGATGACGGTGGCCTCTTTCCACGTCTGCGGAAAGATGTTGTTGCTGAGAGCACCATTGAAGATGGCGGTCATTAGCATTATCAGGGGGGCGGGGAGGAGTTTAAAAACCTTATTGGTGATACCGTCCGAGCCAGGGGCCTTCCGATCCTGTAGCCCTTTAATGATGTCGTACACCTCGTCTGGAGTGACGGGAGGTAACGGATCATCAGGGTCTTCCACAGGGGGAAGAGCAGCCCTGCGTTCGACTTCGGCGTCGACCTTGGCAAGGTGCGCTTGGTCAGCTGGTTGGGAGCTAGGAGAACATTGAGACTCCAGGCTGTCGGCTAGGCATTCTGCCTTTTCGGGATTGTCGAATGCGATGCTCTTGTCAGGGCGAATGAGGGGAGGCATTGTAGCCTCCCCAGTGGAGGTACGCATTTTGCGTTGGAATTGCCAGAAGGCCAGATGGTTGGGCTCGAGCTCGCTGAGCATCTTGTCCCAGCCCTCGGAACGCCACTCCGTTATACGTTTCTTTACAGCACGCTGTAAATGGCGCATGTGGGCTTTGTTCGCGTCGCAGGGAAAGGAGTCGTAGGCACGAATGGCCGCGTTCTTCTCGGTTATCAGTTCACGTACGTCAATCGGTAACTTCCAGCGATGATCATCCATCGCCGGAACTTCCCGCGAACAATCCGTCAAAACGGATTGAACGTGTTCTGTAAACGAGTCGATCGCACCCGTCGTGTCCTCGACTGACACTATGTGGTCGGGGATTTTATCCAAGTGAGACGACGTGGTGGATTTCAGCTGTTCGCTTACTTTCTTCCAGTCGGTTAACACTTTGGTTCGAGGGGGCTGGTTAGGATCGAGCGGGCCCGAATAAGGGGCGAAGAGCATGGTAATTGGGCGGTGATCCGAGTTGAGTTCGTGGTGCGTCTCAATAGAGTGCAAACGAAGGTTTACATTCTTGAGTAGCGCAACATCGAGCACGTCTGGAAGCTGGCTGGGAACGCCAGGGTAGTGGGTTGGGTTCATCGGAGCGATGATATCGAAGTTGAGGGAGGCACCTAGGTTGAACAGTATCCTACCTCTGGTGGAGGTCGTGTTGCTGTTCCAGGCGGGATGCTTGGCATTGAGATCCCCCGCCAAGATGACGGAGTCACTCAGACCGAAGAGGACAGTTAGGTCCTTGGTG
This sequence comes from Fissipunctia ypsillon, assembly GCA_947568875.1. Classification (NCBI taxonomy): domain Eukaryota; kingdom Metazoa; phylum Arthropoda; class Insecta; order Lepidoptera; family Noctuidae; genus Fissipunctia; species Fissipunctia ypsillon. The sequence goes on from OX387649.1 coordinate 24,141,186, forward strand.
ATCGCGGTGGGATCCTCCGCATCATTGGCAGGCGGGAAGTAGACAGAGATGATGGTGATTGGTTGATGACCAGTCATGCCGAGCCGACAGATTGAGACCTCGAGATGAGAGACTAGTGGAGGAGGGTCCATAGGACTACAGTAAAGAGACCTTTTGTAGTATATAAGGGTGCCACCCTTGTAGCAGCGGGACCTGTCATTGCGAACTATGTCATAGTTGGCGATTTTCGGGTCCCGCTGGTGGGGCTTCAGGATGAATGCAGGAGAATGAGCATAATGTCAAGCTGATGATCACACAGAAAGGTGGCGATCTCATCGCGTTGACCGGTAATTGCATTGGCGTTGAAGACGCCTAGTTTAAGGGAGCGGGGTTTGAGGGACCTAATCTTTTGTAAATTCATAATGGAATTTAAAAAGTTAGATTTTCGAGAGCTTGCGATACCTCGGGGTATGCATTGAATATCTCAAGGAGACGAAGAGCGTTCCCTTGAGCGGCACGGATTTCCTTCACCATGGCGTTGGCCGCCGGGGTGTAGAAAACAGCGAATACGCTGAGAAGCACCTGTGGGTTTGAAGGCTGATGGCCTGAAGAAGGGGACCTGTTTGCTTCCGTGGGAACCGGCGCAGCTTTGGGAGCGGCGGTGACCACAGGAGCCAATGTGGCCGCTGCCGGGACCGGCGTGGCAATGGCCAATGGCGCAGGGATGGGTTGAGAGGGCGGCACCGAGGCCGAAGCTGCCTTTAAGTTGACCCATGGGGAGCGTCTCTGAGGAGCGAGGCGCTCGGGCAACTGAGCAGAGGGGAGCTTTACGCTCGGGCTTTCCCTTTGCTGGCGCTCGCTGGCACGCTTCGCCAGCTTGGCCGAGGAGGATTTAGGGGCTTTACTGCATCCCCGGTAGTTAGCTGGGTGACCAGCTTGCCCGCAGAGCACACAACTTGGAGGTTCTGTGCACAGAGTCCTGTCCTTGGGGCGAGGGCAGTCCGCAGTGCCATGCCCGCCCAGACACTTAACGCATCTGGGAGTTGCGTAGCAGTGCGACTGGGAGTGGCCGTATAATTGGCAACGGTGGCACTGGCCAACGATATTGGACTTTCTGGGCTTCTCAATAGAGATGCCCGACAGTGAACACACCGACTTCACTTTGAAGATCGGGTGATGACCCTCAACGGGGTCGCAGATCACCAGGACCATGTCGTATACAAGGCCCTGTTTCGCCCGGTGGAGGCGGTGTACTGCAGACACTGGGATACCCTTGGAGATCAGGTCTGCCTTGATCTCTTCGGTGGCGATCTCCTTCGGGATACGCCTGATGACTACCCTCGTCGGAGTTTCCTCCGGGAGGGAGAATGTGTGAAAGGAGTACTTCCTTTCACGAAGACTTCGGACAAGGTCCCTGTAGTCCGAGGACGAGGGGACAGTAACCTTGATGCCCTGCTGGGTAGATCGGGCGTTGGTGTATTGGATCTTGCGATCCACGCAAACTTTAGAAATTTCTGTCCACTTGGACTTATCTTGGATGTATAAGGGGGGCGGGGGACGCACCTTCCTCTTTGAGTCCGTTGGGATAGGACTGGCTGAGGTGGGTGATCGGGTGGGTGCCGAGCCGGAAGTAGAGGAAGGGGCAGGGGCAGGGGCGCAGGCAGGGGCGCAGTCAGGGGCGGAGGGGATGGCTGCCGCCAGAGGCTTTTTGGCCTTGCCGGCCTTTGAGGAGGCGCTCTTCTTCCTCTTCCCTCCCTTTCCGACGACCTGATAGTCGTCTGAGGAGGAGGAGGAGGAAGTGAGCGAGATGGCGTCCTCTGATTCGGAGTCCGAAGGAGGGGTGGAGGTGTCCATCACCTCGGGCTGGGGGGAGACTACAGCCGGCATCGAAACCGCCGTAGGAGGGGTGCCCCTGTCTGCTACAGGGGGGGAAAGCGGGCTCTCAAGAGCCTCGCTATGGTCTAGGTGGCGACTACGCCAAGCCTTCCCATATCTAAGAAGGAAATCAGGGTCCTTAAAAAGGACCTCTCTTGCAAAAGCTGCGATGTCGGCGTCAGACATCGCAGTAGTAGGGAATTTAAAAAAAAGAAAAAAATAAGGGGACCTAATGATCCTACTCCTACTCCCCGGGTGGATGGGCCCGGGGGTGAGTGGCCCTCCCTGTCGGGTGCAGACAGGGAGGTGTGTACCTACTTGTGAGCCCTAGAGCTGTAACCTGTCGCCAGTCTTAATGTGCGACAGGGCCCTGACCAGTCTAGTGCGAAGGGTGTAGATACACCCTAAAGACACTAGGTGTGTCGCTGTGGAAGCAAAACTGTCACCAGAGCCGACTAGGAGACCCCCCAAGGCCGGTTAACTCTGGGACCCGTCCAATTAACTGCCTTACCCTGAAGGGGCTCAGCGGGTGTGTTGGGTCAACACCCCCTTGACTTGGTTGTCACCGTGAGGTATCCGTCAAGGACCACGAAACTGTGGTTTTTACCCTGAGGGGGTCAAGGAGACACGCCGAACGTTTAATTGACGGACGACGTTAAAGAAATAGTTTATCAACGATCGCCTTGAAAAAGGCAATAGTTGATAGAGCGGTGTAGTCAGAGACTACAGGAGTCGTTCCGTGACGTGACGTCACGAACGATCGTCGATGGCGGTGAGTCAGCGGTGAGTCAGCGGTGCAGCGAGCGGAATGCGTCAGCGGCACGACCGTCCACAGCGGAGTCGAGCGAGTTGCAACGCGTGTCCTACCAGCCAAATGTTCCTACTTTTATACTTTAAAATCTCCTACATTATTTGATTCTCGGAAATAATTATTCAATATTCTGAGAAGTTGAACAATGCCTCGGACAAATTCTCAGAAATAGCTCAAAAGTTTCGATCAATCAGAGCGCAGCACGAAAAGGCGTCCCGAACCTTAACTATGACGAAACTTTACCGTAACGGGGACCTTTTCGCAAAAATGAATTATTTCTACTTTTATCTTAACAATTTCTTATCCTAAACTTATGTACTACCGCTATATAATTAAAATATGTGCCTACCTAATATAAATAAGTTAAAACTATGCCTATTTTATGTCTATCCTAATACAAATGGGTCTTAACTTATATCTACGTATGGCTAATGCTCGGCGTCCGTTACAGTTGGGTACATTAACGGGTAAAAGGGATAGACTCCGCAATAACGCAAATATAAATATCTTATAAATCTATTTTGTACCCTCTCCAGCATGAGACTATATTTAGCTTCATGCGAAGCCCAGATGACTGCATTACATTCTAACTGGCTCCTTCCCAATGCTATAATAGCTTTCATCTTAGTTTCCATATCCTGCAATAGTCCTACACCAACCGGGGATTGTCCTTGGGTGCACTTGCATAGTGCGTACAGGAATAATCGTCGGTTGGTACCTCTCAATTTCATTGAAAGCATCTAACGGGCCTCTGCGAGTTGGTTTCAGCCCCTCGCACGCCTTCCAAAGGTCCGGGACCGCAGGGTCCTGAGATATGCCAAAAACACATATATAATAATTTTTTTAGCAATAGAAACATACATTTAGCATACTACTAAATAGGAAAATACATGATATCATCATCATTGACTAGCCTTTTCCCAACTATATTGGGGTCGGCTTCCAGTCTTACCGGATGCAGCTGAATACCATTACAAAAATAAAACATGACATCGAAGACATTAATTTAAAAGAACACGTTCGAATAACGTTACGAGGTAATACATATTTCAGCAGAACTGAAGGAATTAATCTCAAAATCTGAAATGACAATATTTTTTTTCAACTCAAATACGTCATCACACGTTTCAACATTTTGAATATAAAACCGTAAATTTTCAGTAACAAGTCGCCGTTTCGCGTACCGTGCAGCACATATCTCAAAGTTATTTCCCTTGGATGAAATATGTGGCAATTTCTTTGAATAATACATGGGCCATATTTCAGCCGTAGCGCTACGAGCGTAGGCCGTAGCCTCGTAGCGCTACGAAACAATATATTGTACTAGGAAGTGTCAGTGATGTTTCGACTTTGTTTTATCTTCTTGTTGTGTTGATTGGTTGTGTTACGGATTTATCAGATGTAGTTCTTGTTTTGTCAGATGAACAATGTAGAGTCCTTTGTGTTACCGCTTATAGATCGTTTAAATTTCACTATAGATTTTGATGAGGTTTTCACTATCATTTAGACTTTAGAGCATTTCTTCCGGAAGTTTTTTGTGTATAAAACATTAATATTTAACTTGAATATATCATAGAAATCTCGATATTAAGAAATGTCGCGTTTTCACCCGTGAGAAGCAGGGTCGGGTCTTTAGTAATAATTGAGAAACTATAATACAGAACTAGCTGTGCCCCGCGACTTCGTTCGCGTGGATGTCGTAAGATACACAATATACTAAAATAACAGCCACATTTTAATAAAACTCCCTCGTCCCCTAATCCGTCGCTAACCGTCGCGTTGAATCGCCCGCCCGCGCTATTACTTCGTTTTCGCTTAGTGTTCTTATGACTTTTTTCTTTTTGCTCGGCTCTTAAAGGTCGTAGCGTGATGTTCAATTGCCTATAACTATCCTCGAAAACTGGGCTACCAAATCCAAAAATAATTTTTAAAATCCAACTTTTTGTTCATAATTTCATAAGTTTTTTTTTTTTTTGCGCGCATCTCTAATTATTTTTCTAAAATAAAAGTAGCCTAAGTTACCCGCCGTAACATCAGCTATCTGCCAGTGAATGTCCCGTCAAAATCGGTCCAGAAGTTTCGGAGATTGGTCGGAACAAACAGACAGACAGACAGACAGAAAAAAAATTAAAAATTATTTTTTTGTTATAAGTACCATTTATACTTTCTTATGCATTTAGTGAAAAAAAAATGTTATTTTAACATTACAAACAGACACTTCAATTTTATTTATTTGTATAGATATAGATAACAATATTATTTTATGATGAACCACACTTTGTTCTGGGGGCCAACCACCACCTCTTAAAGCAGTATTATTTTAATGTTACTTCAGTGTGAGAAAGAGATGGAGCTATACAGGACATCTAGCTCCATCTCTTTCCCACACTGAAATAAGATTACAATAATACCTACTGCTTTAAGAGGTGGTGGTCTAGCTCCTGGTAGTAACAGCTGGGTTCAACTCTGTTGAAGTACTTGGTAATGACAAATAGCTTCTACTCGTATAAACTATACGGCAGCAGGTTGGGTAGCATTAGACCTGAAACCCACCGCATGATAAATAATTACCAACGCGTTATCTACTCATTAGATCTTACCTGGCTTTAAGCGAAATAAAACTAACCAAATAAATAATTATCTTTACAATTTTTGAGATACAAAAGCAGGTAGATAGCAATACACTCATATTTAAAATTACTAATAATTTACACTTAAATGATAACTAAAACCAAAAGTGTATTTAATAACCAATGACAAAAAGTCGATGAGGTCTATCAAGCAAATTAGATTTCTCTTTTTTATTTTTTTTTATTTGAGATTGGTTTCCTCTTGGCTCTAGTCTAGGTCAGAGATGACAGAGACAAAGTCGACGATGGAGCGAGCTTACCCAGAAGAAGCCTGAAAACTCTCACTTTGAAGAGATCGGAGCTGTATACGTTCGGAAACACAGACGCAGGCAGAGAGTTCCACTCCTTTGCTGTGCGCATCACAAAAGACATTTGGAAACGCTTAGTGCGAATTGGTGGGATAGCAACTAGGTAGGGATGGTAACCTGCAGCGCGTCTAGATGTCTGATGGTAGAAGGGGGCAGGCGGAATGAGGTCGTGGAGTTCTTGAGCACCCTCACCGAAGTATAATCTGTAGAAGACCGATAAGCAGGCAACCTTGCAGCGATGAGCCAAGGCTTGGCATCCATTCTCTAGAAATATTAAGCTGTTACCTACCTCACTATAAAATTGAAGAATCGGTCTGAAACCAACTTTTTGATCACTAGAAAACCCTTAAGCCTTAACAATCAAAATTTCACACATTTTATATCAACACGCCATTAATCCCTACAAACTAGCGTGCCAACTTACCACCTGCCAGTTTTTGCCAGTAAAGATGGCAGCCACCAATTTATCACGTCACGTCTTTGAGACACATAATATATTGGAACATTAGAACATAATGAACGACTCATTCGATCGTTTGTCATGTTTTTCTACCTCATGAAAAAATACCACCATAACCTACATTATTTTCTTCTTACTAAGACCCATTTTCCCATAATTTCTTGCTTAAATAATAAGTTCTTTCACGCATGTATCAATTCTGAGACGCGTGTTCTTTCATTTAGTGACTTTTGAGAAGTTTTTCAACAATCGCAGATTTAGTGTGAAAGGGCAGGGACCAAGGAGTCGATTGTCATGCGCCATTATGTTGAGTGATAAATGGTCGGCTTGTTTAAGGGTAGGTATATTTGAACCATCTGGAATTAGGATTTAGCACCTGTGGAGGATAAAAATAATTACCTATGCATTTTATTTATGTATGTAGTTTAGTTATCTATACTTAATAATAATAAAACTGAAGAGTTTGTTTTTTTATTTGTTAGAACGCATTAATCTTTGGAACTCCCAGTCGGATTTCAAAAATTCTGTTTGCACTTGATAGCCCAATTCTTGAGGAAGGCTATAATTTAACATACTAGGACCCTTAGGAGCCAAGCAAAAAAAAAATAAAGAAATAACACTAAGCGAAAACGAAGTAATAGCGCGGGCCGGCGATACGATGCCACTGGGTGGGTCAGGAGCTCAAGAAATTTCACGTGGATGAAGTTGCGGGCAGAAGCAAGTAAAATATAAAGTTAAAGACCGGTACGGGCTTCTTATTTTTATTTTGTATAACCTGATTAATTTAACGATTATTTTATTTCACTGTTAAAACTAAAACTCACAAGACAACGTCTAGAGTAGCCATTGGTGAATAATTACAAACCTCTTTAAGACACAAAGTTTAGTTTTCAGCCAAACTTCACACCTTGGTTTAAATTTAAAGTTTAATAAGATAGGTATCGTCGTGAAAATGCTTGATTAAATTGTTTGTACTCTCTAAATATCCACACCCGACCATGAAAAAAGACAATATTTTGAATAATTTCACACACCAAGCACCAAAAAAAGGCGCACATAATCAAAAACATAACCTCATCACTGCCAAAAAACGACGCGCTTCAAACAAATCATCACCTCACTGTCATCCCCCTAACCCCGCTTCCCTCTCCACCCCCTTAGTCCCCCGAGTACCACTCTTAAAACTCGTAAAAGGCGCGCCATAAGTTTGAATTATCGTCGCACTGAGCCCCCGTAATGAATACGGTCGACTGTATATTTCAATTTGGGCCGCAACTGTGAGCAATGTGTTACGTTTTTACGAGCACACGCTTTTTGGCCAGCACCTTTTTGAAAATTTTAGAAGGGGTGCTGTTTTGTATGTTTAATTAAGGTGCTAATTATGTATTCATGACTCAATTTTGTAGTATGGGTTTTGAGGTATTTGCGGTATGGGTAGTCAACATCCTTTCAAGTTATTTTTTCTTGTTGTCTTTTATGACTATGGTAATATACCACTAACCTGTTTCAGATCTGATGTTCATGAAAGGCAGTTGATTTAACCTCGTGAACTGCAAGTGTTGTTTTCTTTATCTAAATATAAATATCCACTGACTAGTTCAAAAGCACTCACTCACTGCAGGTACTTAACCCTCAAATAGAAGAACCCTAAAATAACTGGACAGGACATTTTCCATCACCGACTGCCCACAAATTTTCAGTCTAAAAAAGCTCTATTATCCGCATCTATAGCGACATTATATCATACTAAGCCATACATTGCGAGAAAGGCTAATTTAGCGGGACCATTTAGCCTCGGAGCGAGGTTGGAATTGTGATATACAGGGTGTTTCATTACGCTCGTACGCGCCGTAACCGAGTAATAATTCAAAATTATAGCCCGCTTTACGACTTTGGCCGACGTCGACGTCAGACGATGGTACACGAGTTTTAAATCGTGTTCCACTGCGGATGTTTAAGTGAAATGTCCAAAAGGGGGGAGGGGGGACTGTCTTATGGTTATTGAGATGGTGATAAAATCTTGCTGGGTTTGCTTGGGGAGACTGTATTTAAAAGTAGTCTTGTTATCTGCAAGGTATAATGATAAAAAAGTAATTTAAAAAAATTAAATCGACTTCAAAAAGAAATTAAGTCAAAATTATGAAATGCTTTAATTCCGGAAGTCGGTGGCAAAAAACACAGAATACAGATCTCAAGACACCGACTTCCGAAATTAAAGTTAGGTATTTCATCATTTTGAGTTAATTTCTTTTTGAAGTCGATTTAATTTTTTTTAATAACTTTTTATTTAGTAATTTTTATATTTGTTTGTAATAAGTAGATGAGAGTTGTTGTAAATATTGCACTGGAACTTGACCCAGGTTTTGAGATGTTTTCTCTTTGACAGCACACCTGTAGCTCCAGTAAGCCAGGCCGTCACACTTACACGTATTAGACCATAATTATCTTGAAAACTCCTGAACCGATTTTGATAAAACTTGCACTGTTCCCTAAGTTGAAGTAAATGTAAGTCAATAAAAAAACACAATTACAATCCGATCAATAGTTTCGGAGAAATGCATGGACAAACATACATTGACACATTGGAATAACATTCTAATAATATAATAATAATATAATAATTCATACATTGGACATTGGAAGCCCTAATAGATTATCATAAGTCAATATATCGCTGTTCCAATAATATTACATACATAACGTTTCATTGACAACCTACTTCTTTTTTTAATTCTGTAAAAAGTATTAGTTCCTTCTCCTCATAGTTCATGATTGAACGTCAGGACTTCGATAGGTTCAAAAATGTAAGCCCAATGCTCATATTCAACAATACCTACATATGCAACCAAGTTATTGTAGTACGCAATGTGTGATTTTGCCCTAAAATTTACACCGATAGCTCCGCGACACAGTGAAGTTATATGAGGTAATACTCGTATGTAGCCATAAATCGCTACAAACATTATAATTTTAATTTATGACCTATTGTGTAATAAATCCAAAAAAGAAACACCACAATAAATCAAGGTGAGCGTGCTAATCGTCGAACCTCGAATTCTCAGTTAATGCGAAATCATTTATAATACTTTTATCCCGACAATTCTATTGTTAATAACAATTTTGAGTAATAAATTCTACCTCCGGCGTATCGGATCCCCCGGAATCACACAACAAAGAGAAGCACTAGATCATCGATACAGAAAAAACCGTACACACCACGACACCGCTTATTTATTTATGAGTTCAATTCAAACTCAAAACCCTCTTCTACAAGCATAATATTGAGCGATCGATATCAGCTCATTTCGGGCACCACACCGAGTTGACACAAAGGGACGTGTCAAAAAAAACCGCTCCAAGTGTCATCTTTCTTGTGACAGACGACAGCTGCGGGGAACATGACAATACGAGCGATATCGATTCATCACATCGACGACAATGCCGCTCATTGGGGTGTCTACCCTACACAACGCGCCACAGACTAAAATTTTCGCTACGTTTGCATTGACCAACTGATTTTCGTAGCATGTGTTGAAAGTTAAATTTTTTACTCTGTACAGGGTGGAGGTGACAGTAATCGGTAGAAGTGTGAAACGGATAGACAGCCGTGGTAAATTGACAATGGTAGTGATTTAAAAGGGAAATAAATAGGGTAAAAGCCGTGAAGATAGTTATAACAAACACACATTTCATGGTCTGGGATGTGCTTACGTTAGTTGTAGTTAATTTGATATGGGTGTCGAATGTATTGAATGGTATTTGTTTAAATACTGTATTGTAACACACAATGTATTGTGTAATAGGTAAGTACCCAAAATAGGACGAGGTATTGACATTACATTTCAAGAATGATTTGAGATTTTTCTTGTTCAATCAAGGGTAACACGTGTTTGTTTCTTTTCTAAATCTATACATCTACATATAATTATACAAATAAATTAAACTGAAGTATCTGTTTGTAATGTCAAAATAATAGCTTTTTACTAAATTCATTTGAAAGTATATACGGTACTTAATACATAAAACAAAAAAAAACAATTATTAAAATGTTTGTCTGTCTGTCTGTTTGTTCCGGCTGATCTCCGAAACGACTGCACCGATTTTGACGGGACTTTCACTGGCAGATAGCTGATGTTATAAGAAGTAACTTTGGCTGCTTTTATTTTAGAAAAATAATTAGGGTTCTGCGCAAAAAAATGAAACCCATGAAATTTTGAACAAAATCCGATTCAAATAGGGAAGTGTCCTCGCGGGCGAAGCCGCGGGCAACAGCTAGACAATGCATATATCAAAAAAGGTTAAATTCTTATGTTGTTTAGGCTTTGAATTATTATATTTTGTTAATTTATTATATCATAATTCATTGAATATCAATGGTTCAGATCAGATTTAATAAGTTCGTAATTATTTTAATTTAATCGACATTTTAAACTAATTATTATCTCCTTCTGGGTAAGAATGAAACTTAGAATTATGGTAACTCAGTAGGTTTTTAGTAACTAGTACCTACAGTGACATTTACAATAGTAAGTATTAAAAGTTGTACCAAAACGCTGTCATTCATAATTTCACGGTTGGTAGAGTAAAAAAGTTTAAATCTATTGAAGCATGATGAGCAATAATGAGAAATTCAAAACCCATGGGAACAAGCTGTCCAACTGGATTATTCTAAAAGGGATGATATTATACTTTTCTTTGATAAAAAATGTTCAATGAATATTATTTGACACATAAAAACATACTAATACTTTATATTTTTTTATCTTTAGATGTATAGAAGCATGCATGTAGTTGTAGGTACCCGTACTTACTACTACTGTCGATACTCATACATTTTATTTCGTATAGTTGACCGCACATCGGTAGTAACACTTTGACCTTGAGTTGGCCTAGCGTTTTACAGAATTTGAATGGTACAAGAGACCAGCTTATACCGGTCCGTGACCACTGACATGCGGCCTACTCTACTCATGAGTCCATGACTTTTCACAAAAAAATATCAATAAAAATTATGACATGGGCAGCATCACTGAGCGCAATAACTACTAAAGCAAAAAACAACACACAAAATCAAACAACAAAAAAGTCAACACACTTATCTAGCTACCCGTCCTTGCGTTAATAAATTATTCGAACGACATTGTTCAAAGTGAATCGCACCACACCAGCCAACCTCACACCGCGTTCATGTCCCGTCATTCCCGTCAACAATGGCAACGTGTCCCGTCACTGTCCCTTTGTCACAATCGTGACAGACAAACAGAATGTACCGTCCGAGCTTCCTGCGCTTTCAAAACGGCGGAATTGTGTAAACACCACTATATTGTAAGTGCATTTTTCCGTAACGGTTACGACGGAAAAGCCACAGTCGTGCCAACTAAAACTACACCGTAACATTGAGGTTATAAAGTTCCGTTTTGAAGTAGAAGGTGTCGAAAAGAGGTTGTTTTCCATTGTACAGTAGAAGTGTGTGCGGGTAATGGATTGGCCGATTGTCGGCCGTCGGTCGAGTGGCGGTGGGTGGTCATTTCACGTCGGCAGCTTTACATCATCGTTTGAAAAGAACACAAAGGGCGAATATTAAATGAACGCTCGTAATGTACGTCGTTTTTATTGTTATGTGCAATGTTCGGTTTGAATACGTAAGTGATGGAGTTTGGATACTCGATTTGGAGTTCTAAGAATGTTTTCATATTATAAAAATGGCATTTTATGCTCTCTTTTACAAACAATGACATGGCGGTACTAGATTATGAATTTCAAACCAATTTTATAAATACAGTTTGTCTTTAACATAATCCGAGCACAAAAACAACAAATAAACATCCAAGTATATTCACAGAAACACACTATACACCGAATATAAAAGCGGATATCTGTATCATGTCGCAATACCCAACAATACAATCTAACTGCTGACGGTTTTAATATAACCTGTTATTAAAGTAACGAGCCAAGGAGCCACATAAAATTTATATATAATACACTTTAAATAAACATTAAAGTGTCAGCATTACTCCATATTCACTGCATTTACGTGTAATATCACCAATTAAGGGGCTGAGTTATGGCCGCAAGCGTCATTACTGCGCCGCCACCGCCTGTCACGGTAGTAAAAAATAAAATATTCTTATCATTACCGCCGAGCGACTTAACTCAGTGTTTGAACATTAATGTGTGACAAATAAAAATCTTGGCACCGAATTTAAGGTCTTTTTGTGACAGTTGCTGCAACCTCTCTATGTCAGTTTTAACGTTAGAGGTGCGACAAGTTTTTGTTAATGTTAAACACTACGTTCAGTGTGAATAAATATGTGTAAATATTACTTGCTACTCCGCAATCAATCAGTTGATAACAGCTCGATGTCTAAAACGTTGGTTCCCGATCGAGATATCGTAAGTTCAAATTCTACAGTTGAATTATCGCGAATTCACCTCTAACACGCCAATACTGGCAGGGGGTTAAAATTAACATAAATAATACACACCACACATCACTAGAAGATATCATTTACAAAAAATAAACTACTCAAACTGCATCATAAATTCTGTTAAAACAACTTCGAGAAAAAATCGTGCCAATATAAATGGCAAAAACAAAAGTTATTTATGTTTCGTAAAACATTTATCAAGACAAAAAGGTGTACATTATACTAATATCCCAATATGCTGATGCACCACGGACGCGACAATTTTTATGTGTGGAGATTAACAAAAAAATATGGCGCCCGCTCTCCGGCTGTCAGGGCCCTATCTGCCGTCGTAATTCAATGTTTATTTTTTTTATTTGACTTTTTTTAATGTATTCTAACAAGAAGCGCCGGCTTTATCTTTTAAGAGTGGTAAATTGAGGTGTTAAATGTCATAGTTTCGGTTGAAATGGTGCTTGTAGATGTAAGAAACTGTGATAAAATAGACTTCTGTACTTACAGTGGTCGTTTCGGTGACATTTTGTTCTCTTACAAAAAGCTTTAAGTTCTTTTGGCAGTTTGTGTAACATAAGCATTATTTTTAAGATGCCTATTTCTTTTAAGTGCGTGTGGTTCCTGTCTAAAATTAGCTCAACGCCTTTTTTCTAACGGTTCATACATGGGTTGATAAGCAGTGTTTCCGTGTAAACTGACAGTATCATAGCCTACTAAGTCACTTGCCGAGTAAGTTTTGATATTACACGCAACAATATTTTTTTCTAGACTAATGCAATCTATCAACTGACCTATTTTTTTTTTACTGTACAAAAAATTTAGCTTAAAAGTGAGAATTGTTTCAGTGCTGTGTGCTACCGACCTGCACTCATAAATAAAAAAAATATTATCTTAGAAATAATGAATACAACTACAAGATACAAACAATTTTGTAGCACAACATAATATGCACAATCTTACTAATAAATCAGTTGCAGGATATAAAATGTGTATTTTCCTCATTTTTACCAACATGTTTTACTGTACACATAAACATTAATATATCAAGTTAATACTAAAAATAAACCAATATTTTAGCCTTACCACTAATCTCCAAACCACTTATCTAATCCCTACAAACGCGGCATCAATAAATTATAGCTAAGTGAAACATAAACGATAATGTCAATGGTGTAAACATTCGTCCCCTTTACATTTGTACAAACACTGACCTACTGGTTGTATTAGGGCCAACTAAGTACAATAAATCCTATGTTACTTCACGACGACCACCATTCGATTCCCAACTTTTCGTTACCAATCCTAAAGTTCAAATTCAGTCGTGGTACGACTGTGAGTATGGTCGTTTTTACCCGTTGTGGTTGGTAGAAACAAGTCGATCCATCATCGGTAAGTGATCGATGAGGGCTGCCCAAATATTTGAATTATTTGATATGAGAGTACAGGAGCGACTCAGTCACTTGCCACTGTGTTAGAATTATATTTTATTTATTATACGTATATTTGTCCGAGTTATTTTTGAAGGCTTGAATTTTGTGGTGAGTTTAGAATATAGAGTAATGAATACGATTTGTTTATTGAATGTGTTTTGAGGATAAATAAGTTTCTTGGTTAGTTAGTATTTTGGAATGCTCTTTCGGATTGTAAATATAATTGTTTTGTTTGCGTACTATGGATTAAGAAAATGTAAAGCTAGGGTAATAATGATTATTATAAGTTTTGATTTTTCACCACACGGTAACATTTTCTTTCCAAGATAATCGTGCATCTAATAACACTTTTGTGTCACGTATTTTTCACGTTATGATTTATCTTTCAAGAAATTGTTACCATTTGTCTGTTTTGTAATGGTTGCTCCAGAACACATTTTCCTATGTCATCAATTCATCATACATAGGAAAATGTGAGTAGAAATAATCCTTGAAAAAAAGAAAAGATACCAATTTACATTACTATTAACATTGTTCTCATATTTCCACTAAACGTGTAAAATATTATGCATTTCTACACAAAGAGTACATAGTTAGTGTTATGTAAATATGATTTACCCCGCATTATAATGCCATGTCCAATGGTACAATGTTTTCAATAGAATTTAATACCATAACACTTTCCATGCAAATTATGTTTGCATATATTATTTTAATGATACATGTCGTGTAAGAAAATATAGCCAAACTTGTATTTACCTATAAAGGAATATTACTGGTACACGTCTATTCAATAACTTGTTTTAAATTATATTGATTTTGTTTACTTTTTTCATTTTGTTCCTTCATACGAGTAGCAATACCTATTTTTGAATAGTACCTACTTGCCTATAGCTAAAATAAAATTCTATTAGGTACCTACAAAATTAGGCAATCAATTTGGTTGCAACTGTCAGATGTTAAGGGTCCCCAAAACTATCAATTGCAATTGTCAATTTTTATGTGATTGATATACACTATATACTGCCAAGCGCAACTGAAGCGATTGACAATATTACTACGATTGCAATTGATCGTTTTGGGGACCGTTCAGACATTCCACTTTTAATTTGCAAGCGATAGTTTCTGATGACTCATCTATTCATCACTGACCACCGTTTGCTAGAAAGATACTACCTATGAAAAGTAGTTTTCGAAGTATCCGTTCGTCAATATTATTACAGAACTGTTGCGGTCCATCTGCGTATTCTGATACAACATTCCCACTGTAAGCCCGTCACTATAGAACTAAATTGATAACACAGCTCTCAATGCTCCATACATTACGAACAAAAGGAAGGGGCGTAAAACTACAACCCGCAAAAGCCCACGCAACTGTAACCGGTCAATTTACATCAACAATCATAATAAATGATTTTGCATCGTAAATTCTAACGTGCCTTTAATTCCCTCGTATATCTTTCCCTAAAGAAATAATTCACAACGTTTGATTAATCGTATGTTGTAATATATTGTTGGAGTTTGATACTGATTGGTGGGAGGAGGAAAATATAGGATGTTTAATAGGTCAGGAGAGGAATTATGCGTGAATAATACACACGGAAATACCATGATTTGCAACGTAAAGTTATAGGGTTAAAGAAGTTCAAGGAGAATGGGGTACTTCCCAGTAGTTCCAAATCTATTCATAGATAAATTTAATTTAACTTTTTGACAGCACAGTGGTTCAAGCAGCAGTTTTTGCTAAATTACTGATTTTAGCTGCGTTTTTTGTCAAAACGAAAAACCGTCGGTTATTTGGTCAGGTTCAGAGTTCGTAAAAATAACTGACAAATAAATGACCTTGGCTCTAGGGTAGCTGTATGTACCTAAGCAAAGGTTTAGGTAGTGCACACAATTTCTGGGCTTACCGACTTAAACTGGGTTTTTGAGGGATTGCAAAAAAATCCTTAAGAGGGAAGCGCTAAGGTAGCCCGCGAAATTAAAAATTTCTTGCGATTTTTGCAATTTGCAGCTCAGTGTCTGGGTGTATGTTGATTAAAGTATGATACGCGATCGTAACAAATGTGTATTTACAGTATTATAATATTAGAATCAGTAATACTATTCCTTAAGTTAGTATAATCCTGAAATATTAAGATTTCATGAAATAGTCATTCAATAGAATTACTTGGTCTTAGAGAGTTTTATTGGTGACTATAATGATTATATTTCTGTAAATAAATATTTGTTATGGTCGCGAATCATATTTTAATTAATACACAACCTAATACTGACCTGCAAATTGCAAAAAACGTAAGACAATTTGAATTTCGCGGGCTACCCTGCCGCTTTCACCTTAATGGAATTTTATCAAGTCGTATTTTAGCGCCTGAACCCAACCTATCGATATAAGTAGGTATAAATTTACCATTAAAATCATATTTCAATGTCGTTGGCAACGTCGCCTAATCGCCCACCTGTCAACTGTCAACTGTCAACTGTCAACTTCGCAAACATACATAGCATCGTAAGCAAACAAGCTTCGCCCATGTTTGTGTGTATTTAGTTATCAATTTATTGCCTTATTATTAGAAGTAGTTTTGGTCGTAGGTACTGTAACAATCTGCCGGGGTAGTAGGGGACCGAGCAGATCACTACGTGTGTTCGTGTCTGTTATGTAGTGTAAGATATGTAAGTCACTGTGTGGGGGAGTGTGCCGACACTACAAACAGAGACACATGGGTGCACTATAATTATTTTAATGGCTTATAGAACGCTCGTTACAATATCAACGTAAAACTAGCACTGACTCAATACAAAACAACTTTCCTAACCTGTCACTATGCAAAAGAATTAATAAGTCAGTATATGCGCTACATGAATTAAAACAGATCTCAAGTATCAATACCTTGTTGACTGCATATCATGGTTTAGTTGCTCTAGTCCTGAGGTATGGTGTCATTTTTTTGGGGGAATTCGACCGACATTGAATTAATTTTTAAAGCGCAAAAGCGGTGCGTAAGGGCCATGTTTGGGCTTCAAATAATTGAAACCGTTTTTCCAGGAGTACAAAATTCTAACTCTTCCAAGCCTATATACCTAGTCTTGCCATAAATACTGAAACAAAGAAAAAAAAATTCTATTGCAATAACATTTAATACTTTTACAGTGTGTTAGTTTAATACATATATAAAACAATTTAAAATATAAAAAGCTTATTCGAAGTAGTCTCCATTGGCTGCAATACAATCCTTTAAACGTTGAGGCCAATCAAAGAAACACGCAATCTTTCCATGGGAAAATTCTTTACTGCCAATCGTACGGATTGTTTTAGGGACTCCAAATTATCATGGCGTTTAGAGCAAACAGTACTCTCTAAAACTGACCATAAATCATAATCCAGCGGATTAAGATCGGGACTAGACGACGACGGCCAGTCTTCAGCTCTGATGAAGTCCGAAACGTTCGTTTCCAACCAAGACTGCGTAGACCGAGCTTTATGACCTGGCGCCGAGTCTTGCTGGAAAGACCATTCTTGGTTATTGGACATGGTGTTGTTAAGGAGCTTCACTACCTTCTCAAGAATGGTATCTTGATACACTTGTGCCGATGTTTTGATACCTTTTTCACAAAAGTATGGCTCAGTCACTCCTTCATTGCTAATATACCCCACCAAACCATCACTGAAGTCGGATAGTGCCCACGTTGCACTCTGTCGACTAATTGGGAAGATTCCTTAGAGCTTTGAGCATAAATACGGTCATTTTGTTTGTTAAAATGTTGCTCAATTGTAAAAATTTTCTCATCCGTACACAAAATTTTTCTGTGACCTCCCTTTGCAAACCGCATCAGTAGTTATTTCGATTTTACCACCCTATTCTATTTTAAATTATCAGTTAAAAAATGACCAGTACGTCTCTTATAGGCTGCAAGTCCTAAGTCATCTTTTAAAATACGCGACATGGTTCTAGGTGCTATCTTCATCTCCCGAGATAAAATCTTTTGCTTTCGGACAGGATTTCTTCGAATTCTTTCCCTTCCTGCTTTGACCACCTTTTTCGTACGAATACTACGTGGACGGCCAGATCTTTTTCTGTCACACACAGAGGAGGCCTCATTGTACCTATTAATAGCCCGGTACATAAACATTTTACCAATACCAAGCATATGGCGAGTTTTAAAAATTGCATTTGGCTCCATACCTACTTTGTGTAATGCAATCACAGCGATTCGGTTCGCTTTATCATTCCACTCCATTTTAATATCGCAAAATATTGTACAATGTATTGGCGCCAAAATGAGAAAACTCAATGAACAATCATATAAAAATGACAGATTCCAAATTCAAATGTAACATTTTGTTTATTTTTAATTGTAACAGTATTTATGACCAGACTAAGTATATATGAGGTCGCAACGATTGTTAAGGTCAATCAAAACTTGTTTACATTGGCGCCAGCACTCAGTAATAGGCAACAACGTGACGCACTTCGCCTCTGTGTGCGTCGAACCTATACCACTTCAATGCATAAAAGTGTGTTTCGCATGGCTCCTGTAATTTTGAATAAACTACCTAAACAAATAAGGGCAATGAATACTGCCTTATTTAAGAAAAATCTAAAGAGCCTTCTAGTTAATAAATGTTACTATAACTTAAATGACTACTTAAACGATAATTTTTCCAATCTCAGGACCTTACAGTGATATCAAGCAATAGAACAATAAATTATGCATGTCTTTAAATAATTAATATATATTTTTATTATTTTTTTATTTGAGATAGGTTTGCTCTTGACTCTAGTCTAGGTCAGAGATGACAGAGACAAAGTCGACGATGGAGCGAGCTTACCCAGTAGAAGCCTGTTCTCTCTCACTTTGAAGAGATCGGGGTTGTATGCGTTCGGAAACACAGACGCAGGCAGAGAGTTCCACTCCTTTGCTGTACGCATCACAAAAGACATTTGGAAATGCTTAATGCGAATTGGTGGGATAGCAACTAGGTAAGGATGGTAACCTGCAGTGCAGCATTTAAATAAATCTAAGAATGACATTGAAATAATTTACTTATTATTATTAAATAAATAATTAATCTGTTTTAACTTTAAGAATGACATTCCATTAATTTAATATCTTAAAATATTTTTTTATCTAATTATATATTTCAACGTCAATCTTGATCTTGATGTGATAATCCATGATTGTACCTATATCTACATTTTGCATGCCTTACGGTCGAATCACTTGAAACATGTACATTTAATAACACCATTGTAACAGTGTTTTCAGCAAAAATAAATAATTTGATTTGTCTTTCCAAACTATTTTATTAAATGAAACCAGTGTTTGTCTTATCAGCCAATCAAACAATTCGTGAAGGTTTCATGCTGAAGGCAGGCCCGATTAAAGCCTCTACAGTACATTATTAGATTATTGAAAGTTTTTTGGAGTATATGTTATATATAGCCATAGCCATATCACAGCTTTTGTCCGCGGCATCGCCGGCGTGGAGGTCGGAAATTATACCACGGGATTATACTACTGGAATAAAAAGTATCCTAGGTCCTAACACAGGTCATGGTTTATTCGTGTGCCTTTCATACAAATCCGTAGAGCCGCTAAGCTGTGAAAAGATAACAGACAGACAGACAGAATTACTTTCGCAATTATTATTATGGATTTTTCTCCGAAATGTTATGCACGGTTTTGGGAGTGGTGTAGGAAAAGCCTAAATTTGTATTAGAGTATTAGACCAAGATGATTGTTGATTAGGTGTGGCAGTTTCTAGGATCACGCTTTGTCGTTTTTCAAAGAATTTTACTGACCTTAATCGATATTCACTATATAATTTAAATCGATTAAGGTTAATGAAAGTTAGCTGGAATTGATAAAGTGACTTTGGTAGAAATAAGAATAGATTATATGTGATTGGCATTCTTAATTGGCGTTCATCATGATTGGCATTCTTTCTTAGCAATATGCCTCATGTTTATAGGGTGGCAGGTTCTGTCTGCAGTCTGAATTGGGGCATTTCTTTTCCAAAACAAGATGTCAAGAGGTGGTTACGTCTGACATTTTCACCTGTACACACACTCAAGTGTACTTTAACTAAAAACTCTTCTTTCTTTAACTAAAAAAAAAAACCTCAAATTGTTTAAATCTTAGCTTTCCTGCAGTCACTTTTGGTTAGTTACACAACTAATTAACATTAGGAAAGAGAAAATGGCCAAAATTTTTTTTTTAAATCAGATGTGTAATTTTAAGAATTTTCGTACTTGCTGTCTTTGAAGGCCGATCGATTTTAGCCAAAGTATCCCATTAATGACTATTTTTTTCCAACCAACAACAACAACCAACCAACCAACATTTTCATAACTTTCATCACAGTTACGAAGATAAATATTTTATGCATAAAAGTAATACTTATGAAAATTCAGTTGCAAAAAAATCTCGACAGTCTTCTACTTTTTTTTTTAGATTTTTTTTAAGTTGGTCAGGTTGAAAATTCTCAAAAATTCAGAAAAATAACAATAACTCGGAAACTATGAAAAGTCGCGGAACATACATTGGGGGTGATTCGGATACCCCACGATATAAGGGACCTTAATTTTTTTTCGACGTCATTATTCCGGCCACCCTGAGTAAGTATCTTGACAATTATTTAGGGATGATGACTAATTTTTTTTTGTCCGTCAAGTAGATTGTTAAAAAATATTGGACACGTAATTTTTCTTTTTTTACGTAGGTAATCAAAAGATCACGGCGATACATTGAGTTAAAATGTGGCATGACGACATGCCATGCTAGATTTTATACTGAGATGTGACGTAGCAAGCTCCCACTCCCAACTTTATTGCGTTTTATCTAAGTATTTATTTATTAATATGATAAAGCAAAAAATACGTGTGTAATATTTTTTTTATCTAACTGACGGACTAAATAGAATTTCGTTTCTTTTACCCAGTCGTCCCTATTCTCGGGACCCTGGGGTCCCGGACCTTTGGAAGGCGTACGAGGTGCCAAAACCAACTCGCAGAGGCCCGTTAGACGCTCTTATTGAAATGAGGCACTAACCGACGATTATTTCTGTTTAATAGTATCTTTTTGTTACATTTTACTATACAGCATCTTATAGCTCTGTAGTCTATCACATCAATCAACAGAAAAATAATATTTCATTCCAAACTCACACAATATTTTTTTGTCCGTAGGTACTAACATCTTTTAATCACTAAAACAATTATTAAATCATTTTCATGAATCTTGTCTAATGTCTGTCAGTCTGTAATATTTCACTTACGAAATACATTTTCTGATATCTAAAAACAATTTGTTCTATTAACACAGAAATTAAAGTGATCAATTTTGAACGATACACAATTCACTTTTAGAGTTCCCCTCCTGGTGCACAGAGTAATAAAAACAGTACACCAACAATAACTTATTGGCTTGCTTGTCTTAATTATTGTATTAATACTGACTGAGAAAGAAGGTTCGGTAATCAATCATAATCTCAGAGTTTTTATTTTAGCATACATCTTAGAGAATATTTAATTTTTTGAAACAGTTGCAGTAGTCGCCTTGGTAAAAGCACTAAATATCGTCGACTTTTTCTCTGTCATCTCTGACCTAGACTAGAGACAAGAGCAAACCTATCTTAAATAAAAAAATAAAAAAACACTTAATGTCAAATGAACTCATTTCCTCTTTGACCACTAACACCAACTGCTTAAAAGTTCAAACTCAAAGCATTTATTTCCTTATTGGCGCAGCCGTGAGGCAGACATTGTTATTTGTTGGTGTTAAAACATTTAACTTGAAGAGACTTGGACCTCATCAGCGATATTAATGGGATCCATGATCTCAATTACTAAGTTGCACTTTGTAGGTGGGCGTGGATTGTTGGGCGAAGAAAATAGAGGCACTAGTTAAAGCACAATTACTTTTATTTCAATCGTATTTTCCTTTTAAAATAATCACCTAGTTATTACCGATATAATAAAGTAACAAAATAGGTAGCACAATAAGACACTCCACCGAACGCTTAGCACGCCTCGCCTGTGCGATCATCTCGAGTCTCAAATCATAGCCCCGGCCAATCGTCGCTTCAATGCGCACTAGCACTCGGTGTTGTGTCAGAGTGTCATGTGATTAGATTTGACGTAGCAAACACAGATAATTCATGTTCACGACACTAAACTAACAGCGACATCTATGAAATATATCTAACACTAATTTAAATGTTAAAACGCCGTCAAACTTTTGTTTTTTATTTGTAGATATTTTGTGTTTCACGATCTGTTGCCAAATAAATATGTATTATTATTTATTTCCTTCGAGGGTTTTTTGAAATGACGTTCACTAGGTGGCAGCACTGAGATGTCAGTTCTGGGCACTTATCAAAAGTGTCAAAGCGCCTATATTTTCATTAGTCCTGACTGAATGATGAACGTCACTATAGATTTTATATTCATTGTCGAAATGGAAGACTTCTTTTCAAAGTAGCGCCAAGTGGTGGCGTGAATTTTCATGAAAACCCTCATTAAACCAATTACAGTTTACAGGCACCTTTGAATTGTCAAGGAGTCAATCAGAAAAATTAAACTAGTTGCCCATTCCAAAGCGTATTAGGTTCTTATGAGGAAAAACGGTCTATCAGATTTTTCCAACCTGTCATCTGTGATAACATTATGGTTAGCAGGCTTTTAAGACTAAAACCTATAAACCTACTGCTATCCCCCAGTCTGTGGCGCACCCGTCGTATGGTGACGATGAATGATGAGCGCGCCGCCGTGATTAACGACGTGCCATCCATCATACCGCCCCGTAGGTAGTGGCCGGCACTACCGCTACCCGTCGCCCCGTCGCCCCGTCGCCCCGTCGCCGCCTCGCGGTACTACAGCGGCACTCATTTGATTGACGCGTTTAATATGTTGTTGATATTGGTTAGAGTAAGATTTTGAGGTGACGTGTTAATTGAAATGTGGGGGTTTGATTGGTCATATAGAGAGTTGTCCAAAATATTGCACAGAATGATCATCTGATTGTTCTTAGATTTCTATAGTACAGAAAAAAATCCAATAAAAAAATGTGCGACAACTTTCGCACAACTCTCTTGCTGAAATCAAGTAGATATAGGTATTACAAATAAATTAAATTGAAGTGTCTGTTTGTGTTGTGTTTGTTTATGTGCTTTTTTCTAAATGCATGTTTTATGACAATATAAGAAACCTATTATGAAACATATTTTTTTTAAATTCCTGTCTGCCTGTCTGTTTGTTCCAGCTAATCTCCGAAACGCCTAGATCGATTTTGACGGCACTTTCGCTGGCAGATAGCTGATATTATAAAGAGTAACTGAGGGTACTTTTATTTGAGAAAAAGAATTAGGGTTTCTCGCAAAAAGAAATAAAACCCATGAAATTGTGAACAAAATCTGATTCAAATAGGGAAGCATTTAAGCCGCGGGCAACAGCTAGGGTAGAATAAAACCGACAGGCGTCAGGTGAAGGCAACAATCCGACAATTTTACAAGTTTCTTTCGTAACCCACTTTCTGCTTTATTAAACAGCACCCGTCGTGAAAATGTATCAATTTTATAATTTTTTTGAAAATATGTCGCATTGTCCGTTATTAATATTAAATTGGGTTCAAATTCCAACTGTTCGCAACCACTCGATTTTCACTTTCAGGATTGTTTTTCATTCTTTGATTCATACTACATTTACTCATCGCGTTCAGCATCCCACTAACAAAGTACTCCAGCATCCTTTCCATCTCAATTGGTTCCGTATCTGCAGCCAATCAAACGTCAGGAGACGTCTGGCGTCATGATGAATTTGCTCCGAAGTCGTTAATCATAGATGCTGCACCATCAATGTAATGGGAGAAATGAACATCTATACAACGTAAGGACTATTTTTGCTTGCAGCGCTCGGCCGCTAAAGTAACGCTTGCTCACAGATGTGGTCATAGTGTGCACGGGATTTTGTTTTCAAATTGGTCAGATGTAAGTTTCCTTGATAGTGCATACTTGGAGGGTAGATACTGGATATGTTTGAAATGTGTCATCAAATGGACTTACTTAGAACTTTCTAGTTCTGGTCAGTACCAGTTTAGTTAGTATAGCAGCAGTTTGGAAAAATATGGGTATAAAGTGGGACAATACTTGCAAGGGAAAAAATGCTGAAGAACCAAGCCAAGCCAAGTAAGTAAACGATTGGATTTGCAATATTTGAATAAGTAATTAAATGGATTCAGTGGTTCCCACCACCAAAAGACATCAATTTTAAGGTACCTATTCTTACTTCTGAATAAAATTATTAAAAGAGTACATACAGTAATTACATTAAAAATCTGTATAGTTAAAATCGGTTACACAAACAAAACAGATTACCTTTCACTCTTCACGTTAAAGTCTCTCAATCATGTCATTGTTTATGCTCAAAACTGTCACTAAGTAACGCTCACCAACACAAATATACTTAATTACCTATTGTCTAACAAGCTATTATTATATCAATCGATCAATCATCGGAAAGATTCCGATCAATCGAACGCGGTTTAGAAAAATGGAACAACATCGTTATACTAAAACCACTTCAATGTTACGATAACGATCTAAATGAATCGATATAATAAATCGATTAAAATTTACACGAGTAATAACATAAATGATTAAATTTGATTTATGGAAATTGCCGCGATTGCTTCAGAAAGTATTTTTTTACTAAAATTCCTGGGTATTATTTCAGTGATAAGTATCTAATAATAGTTTAGAAAGATTAGGTAATGATTGTTATTATTTCCTCATAATTATTTAAAACTTAAATGAGGGTGGCCCCCACCGCTTGCAACGAGTAAACAGGCTGAACTATTCAGTCAAAGAAAGTAGAAACAAACTGCTTGGCTTCAGCAAAACTAATGGCATGTAAGTATTGGGTTTTTTTATTTATAGGCTCTTCAACAATGATTACACCATTACTAATCAATTTGTACATTGCAAACTTAAGTCTAAGCGCCTCATTAGTTATAGAAAAGCACAGAATGAACTACATTATGCCCAGATAGTAACACAATTAATTAATTAAAACAAGTAATATATAGTTTAGATAAAAATAAATAATTAAAAACTAAATTGATTACAATAAATTACATAAATTAGATTAGATCAGATTTTATTATTTTATTTATTAGTAGTATTCAGCTAAAAACGCATAGTAAGCAGCCGTAACCATGTCGGGCGCTGCAATGAGCTGGTGTGGTTGAGGAGTGTGGCAAAGGAGTACGGTTATATATTATCATCATCAAAATATTTATTTTCGAAATTGTAATTAATTTTTAAACCTTTATTTGATTTTTTTGAATTATTGGTACATTTCTTGAAGGCTATAAGAGGGCATTTTTAACCGACTTAAAAAAAGGAGGAGGTTATCAATTCGGTTGTATGTTTTTTTAATATGTTTGTTACCTCAGCACTCCGTCATTTATAAACCGATTTGTAAAATTATTTTTTTATTTGAAAGGCCATACTTTCCAGTTCCTATAACACATCACAACTCCTATAATAGGAGTTGTCTCAATTCTTCATGGATCCTATCATAAGAACTGGATTTTGATAAAAATGGGACCAATTGGGAAGTAAAAATGAATTTTCCAAATCGGTCTTGGCGTCTTCGAGTAATCGGGGAACACCCGAAAAAAAAAAGATTACCATGAACTGAGAACCTCCTCCTTTTTTGAAATAATTTATAGTCAGAGTGCATCTCATGACAATTCCAATAAGCCCAAACACGGCTAGGATAAATTGTTTTATTCCGGAGTTCCGGTGCCCACCTTCCGGCTTCATTATCAGACAAGTTCAATGGTACCATTTTTATCAGAACCATTTATATAAATTTGCTGATAGGATCCATGAGGAACTGAGGGAACTCCTCAGGTACCTAGGCAAACACATAGCGATTTTAGTATTTTCATCAACAAGTCAGGCATTTGCATTCATAAAGTATCATGTGGTGAAGTTGAACTGACGAAGAAGACCACAGATGGCCACGGGAACTCCTCAATGATAAGTATTTTACGGGTGGCGATAAGATATCTCGATTAAGATAGTTAAGCGACAATGTCGAAGCAAATTTAAATAAATGGTTCTGATAAAAATGGTACCATTGAACTGATCTGATAATGAAGCCGGAAGGTGGGCACCGGAACTCCGGAATAAAACAATTTATCCTAGCCGTGTTTGGGCTTATTGGAATTGTCATGAGATGCACTCTGACTATAAATTATTTCAAAAAAGGAGGAGGTTCTCAGTTCATGGTAATCTTTTTTTTTTGGGTGTTCCCCGATTACTCGAAGACGCCAAGACCGATTTGGAAAATTATTTTTTTGTTTGAAAGGGTATA
Source organism: Fissipunctia ypsillon (assembly GCA_947568875.1). Taxonomy (NCBI): domain Eukaryota; kingdom Metazoa; phylum Arthropoda; class Insecta; order Lepidoptera; family Noctuidae; genus Fissipunctia; species Fissipunctia ypsillon. The sequence goes on from OX387649.1 coordinate 24,167,487, forward strand.
CTTTCCAGGTAGTCCTATTGTCATCAGGTCATGATCTGATGATGAAATCCTGGAGAACTCGAGGAAACTCTTCAAATATAGGCACACCTGTACCGATTTGGGTATTTTTTATAGTAACTTGTGCATATGCTCTCGGAAAGCACCACTTGGTGAAGTGAAACTGATGACGAAGACCACAGATGGTAAGATGGCCACCGGAACAACTCAATACTTAATAAGTATTTCACGGGTTGCGATTCGATTACTTTAAAATTATTGCGAAGCAATATAAGCTCGTCACAATACATATGGTGAAGTGGAGCTGATGGTGTAGTACCAGGAGCACTCCTTAACATATAATGTCCCTGCACCGGGAAAAGCAATGTTTTGTAAAAGGTGATGAGCAGTTGGCTTTAGGCTATTGTAACTTTCATAAATTACAAACCGACCCACTAAAAAGTGAAAAATAAAATACTTTTTTGCAAAAAAACAACCGACTTAAAAAAAACACTACAAAGTGAAAAATAAGTTTAATTTCGGAAGTCGGTGGCAAAAACCTAAAATACAAAAATCCAAAGATACCGACTTCCGAAATTGAAGTTTTTTTCACTTTGTAGTATTTATGTGGAGGTCAGTTATTGTTTTTTTTTTATTTTTTTGTAAAAAAAAGTTTTCTTTTAAATTCGGTTGTTTTTTTTTTTGCGAAAAAGTTTTTTTTTAATTCGTTTGTTTTTTTTTTTGCAAAAAAGTTTTTTTTTATACAGCTGTTTGTGTTAAAAATAAGAAAGTTACTCCTACGTGTCACGAACTGTGACGAATGAGCAACTGAATCGGAGTGTGCGACGTCACTCATGTTAGAAGGGCCACTTCTCGCGCGACCATCACGTTACCAGCAGTGGGTGATGTCGGGTTGTGGATGATGACGATAATGATGAACCATCACGTAGGCCGTCATATTTGCCAATATATCACAGTAAAAATTCCACCGAGTAGTTGGTAATATCCTCCCAAAGGTCCCGACGTCCGCAGTCAAACCACGTCGGATTAAACCGTCCATAAATCACAATTAACTTAGCATTGATTACGATCAAAATAATCACACTGCACTTAGAACTAATTTTTTTTATTTGATAAGGTTTTCCGAGTAAATTGCACACGACATATTTGCATAATACGCTGTATTTTTGCATTAATTTATTGCTCGTTGTTTTTTTATGTAATTACTGTAGTTTAGCGTTGGAGCTTGGGTTGGCGATTTCATAAATGTGATCGAAAATAATAAAGATCATACTTGAAAATTACTACATAGTACTTTAGAAGTTATCAGTAAGTAATTAGTTATCTTTGGTGCGATTTTCTATGCAGAAAACTTGAAAATGAATCCATCGAAATTTCGAAAAAAAAAACCCGACATACATGTTTCGGAACATTGTTTCGACCAAAGTTATCAATCAGACACATTTCAAAGTAAAATCAGCATTAATGGTCTTGACTCTTCACCTTCCGACATAATAACCACACAGTGGGTTTGACACAAAACAACGTTCAATCAACGTTACTGAGTGCATTTACATAAATCGTTGGAACAAATACTTATTGTTTGAAATTTACATTATCATTATAATATTGACAGACCCCAGACATAAGTTACGTAATAGTCTGACTTTACAATATATTTTTTGTCTACTGCGGATTTTGGCGCTAGGTCACAAATCTCTGAAAGCAAAACCTCCGTGAAAATTCCAAGGCCACAACTTATGCTCGCCTATTTTGTTTTCTTTTTCTTCTTTTATCTACAATCGGTTTTCTAGCCATAATCAAATGGAGTCTTCGTGTGAGATTTTTTGGTGATGTTCACAAACAACATTACGTTTATGTAAACATTTATCACTTATTTATTTATTTAAGTATTGTGTATTTATTTTTACGTTACACCGGTCAACATCATCACGTCAACGCCGGATGTCACTGAAAACCAGCGCTGGGGCTCTGTCTCGCATAAAGTCGCAGCATTATGCTGAGCGATGGCCGTTTTGCGTGGATGTGACACATATTTTCCTCCAACTTGTTCTTTTCTGTTTGTGTTATTTGTTTGTTTCTTTCTTTGTTTCCTGGTTGCATTGAACTATAACATTTCAGGACAAGCCACACACAACTCCGACTAGCCGCCCGCAGCCGCGACTGGAACAAAGCTAGCCGCAGTTGCATGTCACGACAACTGTTGACAGCGCGCGCCATTACTTCCGTCGCCGCCTTCCGGCTGTCTCCTGATGATCGATAGTGAGGGCTGGGGGTCGATATCGAGGAAATAGACAACTTATTTAAATAATGTTATAGGTAATGCCTACAAAAGCTAGATATAATATTGTTGCAGATGTTTTGACAGCACACTGATAAAGTTTAAAGATGGGCATCGTTGTAACCGGTCTTTTAGACATCTTATCACGTTTAAATCTATCTAGGAAACTACTTCCTTACTAAATAATTTTATCTGTCAATATGTGTTTTAAGTAGGGTTGCCAGGCGTCCGGCTAAAGCCGGACATAGGTAGGCTTTTTGATTGTGTGTCCGGCCAAATTAAACGGTGTCCGGCTTTTGTTAAGCTAGCTTCCTAGCTTTTTTTCTCGTCTACCCCATGGTGTGGGGTGTTGTTGGATAGGTATTTCAAAAATATTGCGGGTTTGTGGAAACAATTTTCCGATTAAGGGATCCGTTTCTAAAATATTAAGCTTTAAAGTGCTAATTTTTGTTAGAGTCAAGTGAGTCAAGCTAAACGGTTAGTTTGGATATGTGAAAAAATTCACGGTAGTAGTATATACAACGAAGTTAAAAGAAAAGCTATCACAGCTAAGTAGGCTTTACAAGTTCACGAGTAATAGTCGACCAACTTACATTTGCATTTGGAATGTATGAGAGAACATGTTTTTCAACAACAATGTTAAATTTGTTCTTGGGATAAATTTATGCCAACAATGGAACCTTTCATTGTTCTTCCGACACGCACTTGGCCGGTTTTTTTCATTTGGCATCTTTCACTTGCGTGAAATGTCTGAACACAAAATAAATGAAAAGTTAAAAATTTATTCATTAGTGAATCAATCAAATATTGGATTTCAGCATTCGGCATCTGTCACTCGCCTACCGAATGATCGAAAAATTAAACGAAATGGCCAGGTGAACGTTTTTTATTCATTAGTGAAGAAGTTTTGTTTTGTTTTCTTAATTTTATTTTTGTGTTTTCCGTTGGGAAATAATAATATTAATGAATGATTAGTAGTAATAAAGACAGATACGTTATTCAATTTTATTTTATTTCATTAGAATTTAAGAAGTTTTATGGTAAATGATAAAAAATCCTAGTTTTACGTAAAAACAATTTTGTCGAGTTATTACTAAGACACAAAATCCTTAATAATTTAGGGTGTCCGGCTTTTTTACCCAAATGTCCGGTCAAACTGGCTGGTCTGTCCGGCTATTAGGTTAGACGACCTGGCAACCCTAGTTTTAGGTATGTCACTGCACCTATTAATCACTTGCTGCAATACTCGTCTAGTCTCGTCTCGTCATTTGCTATCACTTTCCGGAGAAGTAGGTAACCACGATTCGTGCATAGAAAATGCTTTCTATGTCAAATATGTTACAGTATTCTTTGTTTTACGAAAATTTATTTATTATTAGCGTTACTGGTACCTTTGGTTAATTAGAAACCTAAAGTTTTAAAAACTGCAGGATAGCAGAGGTAAAATGGCAAATCATGTACAAGTAAAATACTGTTCCATAGGCCACCGCGGGTTAGACTGGACGATGATATTAAACTTTTACTGCCCTTAAAAGTCACAAAGCTCTGGAACGCAAATTAAGTCCCTATCGATACCTTCCTAACTGACGTACTATCGTCCCTACTTCCGTTCCCCGCAGACGTGTCAATTAGAATCGCGGCCGCCGCTGTATCTTGTCAAGGCAAGCGTTTAAACGTTCGCGTCTGAAACGTAGCATGAATCACTTTCTTTACAATCTGTTACAGGTGTTGGTCGTAATGAGGTGGGCTGTTCCTTTTTAGTTTTTGAATAAAATATTGCACACTATTTTTTCCTGCTATCGAGACGGGCCATATTATATTTTTTCCTGCTGTCGTGACGGGCCATATTATATTTTTTCCTGCTGTCGAGACGGGCCATATTGTATTTTTTTCTGCTGTCGAGACGGGCCATATTATATTCTTTCCTGCTGTCGAGACGGGCCATATTATATTTTCTGGATTTTATCATAGTCTGTTACAGTTCAGCTTAAGTTTAATAAAGAGGAGATTTATGTTATAAAACTTATTCGACAAATAACTCAAAAACAGTAACTTATCCAACTTTCGCAGTTGTATACAGTTTCATACTACGTTGTGCGTGCGGAAGTCTTGATCTTGCTATACAGAGTGTATCAGAAAGGTGTGGTCAAATCTAAGGATGTGGCACAGACCATCAAACTGAACAACATTCTCCATGGGACCAACATCTTAATCGAGAAAAAATTGTCAGCTGTCCCATACAAAGCAATGTCTACATTTATATCTGTAATTTTCATGGTGTACAATTGTACATAGTAAAGAGTCTTCTATTTCATACACAAACATTGTAAAAGCCAATTATTTTTAAAAGAGTAACCGTGGAGTTTCTCGCCGGTTCTTCTTCATAGAAAACGACCAATTGGAACCGTGCACCTAGCTTCTGACCTTTCATAAGTACCCTTGTAGGCTTATGTGAAACAAAATATTTTGATTGTGTATTGTATCTAAAAAGCTTCAATACCTACTCGACCCAAATGAATGGGATGGCTGATAACTTTTTCTCGATTACGATGTTGGTTCCATGGAGAATATTGTTTAGTTAGATGGTCTGTACCAGACCATTTTTGATCAAACCTTTCTGATATATCCTGTATATAGCTTGTAAGTGTAATAACAACATCGTCATAGTCATCTTCGCACTTTTCCTTATAGGCTTTCAGTTTTAACAAATACGGCTACTTAACATAAAACACACGTAGGTAATTTACCGATAAAACGATTGCTGTCGCTAACACAACAAGCTCCTAAATAAATATTATAGCGTAGCATTAAAACCTTCGGTTTTAGCAAACTCGAGGTTACTCCAAATGATGTGTCAAATTGTAAGCAAATAAGCGCAAGATTGATGATACCTGACTCACACTGACAGATGATATCTTCATTTGTTTTAACTATTTCTTTCAAGGTTTTAGTGTAATTAAGCGCCATAATTACTGAAATTAATGATGTCCCGTATGTGTTTATCCTGTTGTGAAAACGGTCACGTCACTGTGTATATTGCTTACTCAAAGTAGTTTTTGTTTTGCTAGCCTGTACGAGAAATTATTTTTCTTCTAGTATAAAATTATAAAACACTTCTCTTCTATACCTAATTAAATCAAAAATAAACATGTAGGTCCCACAATGGTCCCACACCAATTCAATCTCCTCTTATTCTCATAGCAAGAGAGAGCCTAGCCTTCCCTTTTCCCAAAATTACAAACACACAAGCCAAACAAAACGAAACAATAAATCACGTCGGACGTCAGCCGCCACGCCAGCGTGTCACGCGGCCGATCTGTCACGCTGTCACCTGACACGCTGCGGTAAACGAAGCTCAACATTCAATCCTGAAATTTGGTCAGAGCATTATTGTAGTAATTTTGAACAGTTGACCTTTGCACTTTTATATTAATTTGACTGTTTAGAGTAGAATAACAGGCTTGCCAACAGTTACATGAGACTTAATCATAACTGGCGAAATGTGGCTGTAGGATAGGAGCACCCCTGCTTAACCCTTTGAGGAATACAAGCGAGACGTTATGTTATATTTTGTAATAATATTATTTTTTTATAATGCCAGAGGTGACGTAACAATAAATCACGCTGGACGTCAGCAATCGTGTCATCGTGTCAAGTGAACAATATGTCACGCTGTCACCTAACTCACTGTGGTATCTGGTATTCATAGAATTTCCGTGTTGCATTTTGTACAGTGCACAGCCTTTCGCTAAAAAATGACTAATTACTATTTGTTGCTAATGTACAAGTGTAAATGTACTTTTTACGATACGACTTATGGATCATGGCCACTAAGGGTATTATTTCAAAGCATAGTCGGCAAATCCAATAGTTTTCTTTCAGTACTAGGCACTAACTATAGGTAGTTATAATCATGACAGCGTGACGTTATCCTGGCAGACGTCATGTGGCCAAGTTAACACGCTCGCGACATTTGATATAATGCAGGCTTTCACGCTGCGCTGTTGCCGCCACTTCACACAGAATTTTGAACTAGATTTCGCATGATGAATGCAAGAGATCTGTTACATGAATATTGAAATATCCAACTGTACAAGTAACTTACCTACACACATTTACAAATAGTGAGTCTTCGTAAGTTTTGGTCGTAATTAAATTCGTAAACTGTTTTGGTAGTAGGTTTCTAGCTTTCTTGTTCCATTTCAATCTGTTACATGAATATTATGTACTCTGTAAAGTATTTCAATATTATTATTTTAATTATTGTGAATGTGAGGACTAGGTATATGGGTTTTTTCCATTTAGTTTTAATGATACTTTATGCGGCCTACCCAAATGTCCTTTCTTTTGTATTGTTTGTCGAGTCTTTGAGCCCCTTAAGTTCTGAGTTGAGCTACACGATTACAGATAAATGCGTGCACTGACTAGACAGGCCCACTCAAATCTGCATGGTCCTTTCCCCAAAAGACCATCTCAGACATTAATCTGCATGGTCCTCATACGACGTGACCAAGATTATGTCTGGACTTAAAAAGAGACTGTGACCTCTGAGTTTGTTTCGGCCTTTCTTCTCAGAGTAGTCAGTCAGGAAACACCGAGCTCATCTAGTTTTAAAACATAATTTAATGTTGACGTTTAAAAGTACTTCTTTAAACCAATTTACAGAAATCAATATCATTCATCATTTATCATAATTATGATCACGCCAAAAAAAAAATATATTGACTCATTAATAGTGAATACCATTGTACAATTTACGTCACCCAAATCCATAACTTCTGTCAATCAACCAATTAATCTCACAACCCCAATAAACTTTGATTATTAAAACAATAAAAAATGGCCGCCAATGTTCTTCATAATAGGCCGTATGGCCGTATCGATGGCTGCGTGACAATGAGCAATTAATTGACATTCATTGACAGCAATCATTGTCAACGGTCAATCAATTTGAGTAATTGTTCTACGAGATGAGAATGGAAAATCATGTACTGTTTTTTGTGTGGTCGTTGTTGGATTTACCGTACCTACATATTGTTTTTTTTGTGTTTTTCCATGAAAATGATCGAATAATTAAATGTGACTTGACTTATTGCTGACGTATTTAAATATTACATAATTTCTTTATTTACAATTACTCGTCCAATATACGGATACTAAGGAAAATGTGTGTCTTACTGAGTTTTCTTTCCTTGCGGACTCCAAAACATATTTACAACAGGCTAAACCTCTATTACGATGATTAGGTAATACTCGTTTCTTGTGTAAACGATAATTTACAATGAATATTTGAGAAACAAAAACAAATACCTACAAGTTTATTAACATAACAACATTAATTTTTTTATGAAGTTAAAAGTTAGTTTGATTTCGAAATAGTTTCCTTAAAACACGTAAACCTGTTTCCTTGAACTCATTGAGTACTTTATTGAGTATTTTTTGTGAAGCGCTTACACTACTTAAATTTATAATAATTAACTTTTTGTGACGTCCGCAAACACTGACATTAACATGTGACACAAAAAATCCGATAAACAAATCCATTAACCTACGAGTTGGTACAGACCGTCAATCAATATCCGTCAGATTAGCTCATTAAGCGATTTACTGACGCAGTCATAACTACGTCAGTTACCATTGTCTACACATCACAACAAGCGATCAACGTCGCGCCAAAACATACCAAAATAAACTTTATTGCAACGCAATAAGCATCAATCATTTGTTATTCACGCGCTGTTTTAATGAGGCGAAAATTATGAAGCACATTTTTGCTGATATCCTCTGCAGACAAAACACAACCATGTTCAATTGCATTAAAGGTGTATGTAACCGCAGAGAAAGTTATGTCGCAATTAGCTAATTACCGGCGGCCGTCAGCGTGACAGGCCGTCACGTTCGCGGCATGTTGGACGTCATGACGTGACACGCAGACATGAGAGTGACATAACTTTTCGACGCCCGTCCGTTGTCGGTCACTGATTTGTAGAAAGTGGGGAATTTATTGCCCAGTTTTGTTGTGTTTTTTGCCTGATATATAAAATGTTTGTTGATATAAATTAGGGCTCAGATAGTGGACATAAATTGTCACAAATGGGACACAGATATAAAACGTTCTTGTGCGTAGCTGCTTTTTGGTTGGGTAGGCCATAATTGTAGGTGTCTTTTGTTTTTGAAAAGATGCCAAAGCTTCCTCTTATGAGGCATTTTTTCTTAAATAGTGGATATGATATAGCTTCACAAAAAGTAATTTTGGAAACTCCAAGTCTACACTCAACCATAATTCCATATTTGAACACTTTTCGTTATCTCTACTCACCGTATCCTCTGCTCTTCTTTGAAAACACCATCTAATTTAGATCATCCCAACTCCTGACATAACATCGCAAACATAACTCGATCACAAAGACTGCTTCAATTCCGACGTCTAAAAACCTTACACAGCTATTCAATTCACACCTCTCCAACCATCCAACATTGAACAATAGCGACAAATACTCGCTCGATAAATTAATCCGCAAGAAATGGCAGTTTGCCTATCAACGCGGCATCGTTCATGTCAGAACGTTGTGTACTATTAAACGAAGTGTCGTGTCCAGTCTGCGTTGCGTTTCGTTTATTTATAATCTCGACTTCTACACGCGACGTTGCCCGCAACTGATTTATTGTTGATACATAGGCTAGGAGCTTGGATTTGTCTAGGGTTGGGAAAACCTGGTTAAGTTATATGTTTTCATGATAAAACTTGAATCTTCACTATGCATCAACTAAAGAAATCTAAATAATGTTTCAGATGATAATTTGTAGAAGCACAGGAAGTCCAGAAAGATTATCAGTGATCATATTATACACCTCCACTTGGTGACATCAATCAGAACATCGACCAGATTCGTGTTGATGTAGCAGTAGGTAACAATGTTCTTGTAACTCGTTTCCAAGCATTTGACACGAGAACGCCTACACCTGCAATCGTGCACTGCGTGTTGGTAAGGTTGACATAATATAATATCATAATATGGGGAAGTAGGATGCTGTGTTTTTCATCCATAAATATTCTGTCAAGTGAAACGTATTAGCGTTTTGTTAAGAATCTCAAGGCAATAGGCATGCTACGTTGTCTGCAACTGATTTACTGGCGATACATAGATCGAGAGCTGGATTTTTTTTTTTCCGGTTATTTTCAAATATACAGTAAATAGTAAAACTTAAATACTGTGAAGTTGAGCCGAAATTATATTGAGCGCAAAGGTTAGCTTCCTTAAGCTTCGTGTTCAGTCATTGGTTTTAACAGCAATCTACATAAGAAATTGAAGCCAATTTGTTGTTGTCTATAATTGAATTCCAACTTTGACCCAAACTGATAAGATCTTTCGCAAGGATTCACAAACAGTCTTTTCATACTTCCTTTACAATATTCAACGTTTCTATCCCAATCATTTCTAAAGCGTTAAGCAATCAATATTATTCAATCAGTCGAATCAATCAGTTTAATTGGATCGGCCATTGCCCAGACGTAAATACAAATGGGTAGTCGTGCCAAATTTAAATTGAAATATAAGCGGATTTTACTCTCACTTTCCTTTTGAATGAAGTGATGAATAATTATTACTATTAACGTGATAGATGGTTATCTATAACTTTTGATATCATGTTGGGTGCAGGGGTAATTACGTTTCATATTGTACATGCGTAAGTAGTGGAATGGTGTACATATCTTAAAATCTATTTCTTTTGCTCTACGTTCAAGTTCAGCTGTTGTAGCTTTCTCCACCTTGATTAGCCTTTATGGTACGAAAAACTTCTGAGTCTCATTGTTTTTCTTAAGATAACTATTTACCTGCTTATAAATGATAAATGATTTTATATCTGTAAGTAGGTTTGTACAGACACTTTTACACGTCAATCATATTTTTAATAAAAACTAGATGCGGTCGGCTTTTCCTATCTGACTACTCTGAGAAAAAAGGCCGAAACAAACTCGGAGGTCACAGACTTCTTGGTAAGATCATGTGAAGACCATGTATTAGTTTTGTGTCTGAAATTGAGGTAAGAACCACACAGATTAAGTGGACCTATCCCGTCAGTGCACGCAGTAATCGTGCAACTGAACTCATTATATATATTAGTAACAATAATCTTATCTATTTTATTTTTAATTGGGACCACACAGAAAACGCTACCGTGACAAAAAAATGCTCATTACTCATCCAGTCAAAAGTAAAAAACGCAAACTATTCATCCATTCAAAACATTGAAGATTAAAATTTCAATTACAACCCAAAAGATAAAATTCAAATCGATCGAGACAAAAACGCATTATGTTTACACCCTAAGAATTAATTTCACGCTCTGACTCCCGGGCTAATATTTCAACGCTAGAGCCGCGGGCGCACGCAATCGTTGCAACGTTGACACTTACACGACACGTTTGATGATGTCTCATTTGTTTGATGGCTTTAAGATGAGCATTACAATGATATTTTATTTCACCTTTGACAATCTAAGTTACTGGTACTTTGTTATTATTAGTACTTCAACCTTCAATGTGCTTTGTACCCTTGTCATTATTGATGGACTTCTTTTCTGACTTATCTTCACTTATTTTAACTTTGCCACTTACTTTCTTAGTTGGTTTTCTTGTCAAAATAAGTAAATCTGTGGCAGCTTCTATTTTTTTATTTTAATTAACAATGACTGTATAGCATATTGATTATCTGTTTTATACGAAGCAGAATCTTAGGAACAATAAATTATATTTGCAGCACTGATGCAAATTATTGCCATTAATTAAGTCGCTTGTAATGAACGTGAACATTCTCCCCGTTCATTATTGTTTCAAAGTGATGACAGACTTCAACACGGGTGCGGTTTTTTATTGCTAAAGAAATATAGATTAGGTTAAGAAGTTAAACAGATTCGACGGGTAATATATTCTTTGAAATAACTTAAAATATATAATTTAAGGTAATGAATATTTAAATGAGAATAAAACACATTTTTAAATAGCAAATGAGCCAGTTGCATTTTAAATAGCTGCCATACTAGTAAACTAAGTAATGACAGGTATTTACACTTGAAAGGCAGAAACAAACGTGCACGACGACCAATTGCTTTAATCACATAATCGTCTGCCAAGGATACGCTTGCCGAAGACTGGACAAAAAATGCAGTGAAAAAGAAACCAATGGAAAAAATGATAGGTGTGCCCGTTACAAACATGAATATCAATTTCCTTTGTGTGCAAAAGCAAAAGGAGCAAGAAAAATTAAAACAGAAAAAGTAGTCTCGTCTACTTTTCCAGTAACTATTTATGCTTTGACACCTTATGATTGACGGCCCGCTCCAAGCCGACGGTCACGCGATGGTTTCTAAGATTCATGTCTATCAGATTTGAAATAATTGCACCGAGCTGTTGTGTTCATAATTAGATTCACAGTAATCTAGATTTTATTACTTACACGAAGAACAAGTCGAATTACGTGTTTTACTAACGGGATTCAGGTAAATGATATAATGAGATGTAATAACGACGGATTGAGGAAAATGACGACGTTGTTTAATAAATGTTTCTTTGTTCGATGTTCTTTGACAATTGTATGGTGATAGCCAGTTTAACGAGCACTCGTTAAGTAGTGTCATTAGCGGGAACAATGATGATAATGACACTATTTTCAGTGGTGTTCAGTAGCTAATGTGCGATTATTGTGTGTTTTTCACAACTTTTCTTTGAGACTCATTAGTTTTTATACAATGAGTGCAATTCTATGTACCTATTTGCATTCATTTTAAACCAAACAAAATTCTTAACCTGGAAATCCCAATTATTTTACTACCACAAATCCAGAAGACCTACTTTTTTGTGTAGCCACATGTAACACATGCCACACGAATAAACGCAAGCACCAAATAGCATTAGACCACAAAACAGTCAAAACTAAGCAAATACAAACACTCACATATTTCACATGAAAACCATGTTTTCTATGCTAATGGAATCCTCAATACATCATCTACGCTGAGTCAACAAAGAAAATATTTCGTAGAAAAATCAAAAGGAATAAAGTGGTCTAACATTCTTGTTTGATCGTGAGACAAGTTGATTTAAGTTTAACACACGTTATTGTCTACTAGACATCCGCCAAGACGTCTTATAAATAAGCTTTCATGCCTCGTTTTTAACTGTGTGCCAACTTTTTTGTTGGTCGTTACTGACCAATGTTTGTGCAAAGCGGACATGTTGAAATGTTTCAGTTTTATCTCAGCATTCTTGGGGCGCATAAAGTTTTATTCCAATTTGAAATTTATGAAATGATTTTTGTCCTGCTGCCCACATAAGGAGATAATACTTTCTTGTATCTGGTGCTAAAAATGGCATAAAATCGATTGACTCAATAACAACAAGATAGTAATGTTTATTGACATCGTAATGAAGACCACCCAAACAGATTTTATGAGAGACTGAAGTGAACACAAAATGTTGACAGCAGCAGTACTTATGAATTAACTGTTTGTCAGGCAATACTCGTAATAATTTGACACAGGATGGCCAACTGGCAAATTTGTACATCATGTCTTCAAAGACAATTATTTAATGACAATAAAATTGCAATGTCCAACATCTGCCATCCTAGAGGCATTTCATTGGTCAGTCATAACATTGTTCTTTATAGGACTAATAAAACTTTACTGCGGATATGACTTGCTGTGTCTTTATCCATATAGACTTTCACTCACTTTCACAACGGACATAGGGTTGGAGAACGTGGACCACCCAAACGTGAGTATAGTTCCCAAGCTTAAACTGCTTAAAATTCCACACACGTTCGAAAGAAAACGGGTGTGAAAATACAGAAGAGTGTTGGTAAACCAACATCTGTCACCAACTGCCAAGCTCCAAACATTGGCCATACGTACCATTAGAGGCACGCCGACAACGCGAATCGTCAATCATCTGCACGCATTAATCTTGTGAAGACAAGTTGATAGATCATCGCGCTGTGAGGCCCGAGGAGTGGGAAACAATTTAGACAGAAAGTGTGGTGGATGCGGTACTTTATCCTTATTAATTTGTAGAAATGTGGGATTACAATTCGATAGTGAAGAAAAATATAATATGGATCAAAAAATTACAAAAGGCATTAAAGCATCTGCTGAATTTAGTTTTATAGTAATTCAAAGAGTTAAAAAAAAAATATTACTAACGACACCGAGAACGGATTTGATTATATTTTAGTTTGATAATATTAACACTTTTAAATAATTACTTGTGTTCCAATATGCTAATATAACAACAAACAAAAAATAACAAAGTTGTTACTATAATTACATAATAATAATCAAGCATCAAATAAATTGCAATTTAGAAGTTTATTTAGGTACACTTGACAAATCTTAAATACAATATAATCTAACACTAAAATATATACTTATGTACAAGTATATAAAGGAAAAACCTCATTGGACTTCAAATAACATAACATAACATCACGCCCTGTTTCCCCGAAGGGTTAGGCAGAGGTGTACCTATTATGGTACACCCACATTTCGCCAGTTATGTTTAAGTCCCATGTAATAGGGGGATTCAAATAAACTGTATCTTTTCCTTCTATTCAAACAACTTTGTACAAGTACCATTATAATTAAAATATCATGATAATTATCGATTCACACTTTTAATATACAAACAGCAAAAACGCTTAATAACTAATACATTTTTATACCTAACCCGCAAACACATTAGCCATTGATTACATTCCATTAACCATCTTTGACGCACAAAACATCTGTATCAACTGACCTTTAATTTTTTCCTAAATTAATGAAGCGTTACATTTTAATTACTATTCCTTATAGATATTATTCACAGTCATAATTGTGTACGACCACCCAGCTTATACTGATGATATTATCGTTTACGTCCAGGGCAAAAATCATTCGATCTACAATTGAAATGTTACGTTCCACCGAGTCGATCGATATGTCAAGAGGAATCAATATCAATTGACGTTAAAATGGAAATAGATTTCTAGGGTTAACTGTAGGGTTAAGCAAATGTGGTTCTTGTGGCATGACATGCGCGAGCGTCGATGGAAGATTCTGATTGTGACAATATTCATTATGTCATTGTGGTTTTGCGCACTAGTTGCGCATTGGATAAGATATAAGACTTGACTTCTTTAAAAGTAAATGTTTATTGGTGTTGTTGTGGTTTAAACAATTTAACTTGTACTGTTTCCTTTGCTTTACCCTTACAAAAAAACAACTTTATAATTTGACGCACGTTAATATGCAGTGAAGCAGCGTTTACCTAGCAATCATTTACAAAAGAATCAGCTATTGCACCAATAGGTAGCTATCTGGCACATCCAGCAGCTAACAAACATGCATGATGACGAACCATGCTATACATATTCACTCCTCCAACCACAACAAGCCCTCAGATATTTCTCATGTCTTCGAATTATCACCTCACGGCATTATCACCTCCAACATCTAATAAAAATTCTAGATTCTCTGCGACGGCCGTCCAGGCCCTCTCTCGTGGCTTGCAGGTAATAAATCGTGTTAAACAAGTAGGTTGGGGCGTTTTATCAAAGTCAATCGGTATCACGCCGCCGGCCGTGAGTAATTACTTGATACTTCTTCCTTTGATAATCTAATGTCTACTCTATTCGTATGCGGTAAGGTTGGAGTTTGACCTAAGTCTATAATGATAGTGTTGTCTGTCTTTTTCTGTCTTCGTCTTTTTAGTGTTGGGCTTTTGATAGCTCGGATGTAATATAGTAGTGTGATTTAGAAAATTTTGAAGTCAGACCAGTCAATTATGAAATTCAAAGAGATCGTTAAATTATTATGTTTTATTTTCTAGACAGATTTTACGTAAATTAACATGATTGAACACTAAATTGCAGTAATTAAATGAAGAGGAATGACGTAGGTTTTAACGAAATATGTCTGCTATATAAAACGACGCCTTGGTGGAAAATTTACAGTCATTTGTAATTATAAAATCATGTATCGGCAATTATGGCGGTAGGTCTTGCAGCCGCCTTATTTTTCGTTGTTTCCATATTTTTGTAAAAATAAAACCTTACTTTAGTAAATACAACTGTACAACTTTGTTGTAGCGACTTGTTTCGATAAGAAACGAATTCTGACATGAATAGTCAAGTCGTGAATGCTTACAAGGTACTCCAAGGTACTCCTGCCAACGACTTTTATGGTGATTTCATTCACATTATGTTAAGCTGCAGAACTTCCCACGCAGTCAAAAGTCGTGATTCTAAAAAGGTTACTTCAGAATCCAATAGAAACAACAAAATAATAACTTGCTATAAAGTTATAAGTGTGACTACAACTATTGAACAAAATACAACACTTGGAAAACATTTTGGAAAACCCTATAGCAGTCAAAAATCACTTATTTATAAGATAAAAATAATTTTAGGTAGCTTAATAGGACATTAAATATTTTTTTGAAACGTAATTGATTTATAAATTTATTGATTACATTTTATCATACTAATGCGATTCATGACGCAACATGCTTGCGATTTTGAGGAAAGTAAATCAATTAATCCGCTTAGCAAAATATGTTTATTGTGGTATAATACGCAATTTGGTCTGTTAATTTATTATATCTAATTGACGCTCTTGTATCCTTTGAAATAGGTAGATATAACAAAATAATGTTCTTTAAAATACTTTAAAATGGTCCTAGGATAAAGAGTTGCGATAAAAATGACGATAATAATATTGTACATTCATACATTTATAGATCTGAGATCACTCTAACCTACAATAACACATTTTATGTTAGAACACACTTAAAAAAAAGTACTAAGAAATTAATACAGGAAATGTGGACCAATAATAATATGCTTATGCCTATGACTAATGCTTATGACTTTAGCTGTGATTTCAACTTTACTTTCACCACAATACATCATAAATGTCGTAGCACGGATGTAAAATTATCTTTAGCCGCAGACATTCCAAAATTACTGTCATAAATCACTCACAAATGATATCATCCACATATACCTACGTCCTAATAAAAGCTAATCTAGATAATGCATTCAGGTCATACATTATCGACATAACCAATAATAATGAATCATTATGATAAATTGTCTAAAATTGATCCAATTTCAAACGATGACGTTAGATATAAATTGGATTGATGATTGTTTTATTGTCCACCTTTCAACGTTTGTCAATGCCATTGCTATTAAACGTGTCTTTAAATTTATTTTATGCTGTTCGTTCAAAATGAGGCACAATTTCAGATTTTTGGTATTAATATAATTAGAATTGATGTGAATTATATCCATCGTGTCTTTTTAGGTTTTTCTTATTAGCAAATTGCAGAAGTCTATATCATAAATCAACATGATGTATTTTAATGAAGATTTCCGTGTTAGAAATTGCATTATATGTATGTATTAATCATGCGGCTATAAATACCCTGATAGATTAGCCATGAAGTCATTCATATGATTTAGTCAAAAGCAATTTCTAGAAACCATTGCAAGTACTGGCACTCTTTAAATTGAAGTAAAAAATCAGCTCACTCAAATCTTCATACATTGAACACCCCCAATTCCAAGCAACACATTGATATTCTGTCAACGTGTCATTTCGAATTATATTACTGTCAACTGTTTATCAAATGCACTTCGACACATTTTGTTCACAGAAGCGATGAAATATTCAAGTTTCTTGGCATCTGCGAAAGCTATCAATTTAATAACGTCATATTTGTTTTCGTAAATTCCATTTTCTTCTACGATGTGTGCATAAAATCGAATCGCATCACATTCATCATTAATATCATCAAGTGTTTTCGGGCTGTTTTTACATTTTCTCACACTTTTAAAATGGTCCTTGCTTTGTTCAGACGATTTCTTAGATCCGCTTTGTTCTACTGAGTATAGTGATGAGCTTGCTAATGAATACACATTCATTAGGAAGCTCATCACTACACACAGGTTCTCCATTTACTTCCTTTCTTGAGCAATTTATTGCGAATCTTTTTTGATAACGGCTTACTCCAGCGTTTTTCTAATATTTCTTCCTGCTAAATATTTTAAGGTATGGCCAGAACGATTTTTCACTTGGTTTATATTAGTCTCAACACATGAAACTAAAAACACCACCAACACTAATCTTCTTAAACAAAATTACTTCAGCAATTAAAACGCAATCCCATCCTCGAGGTCCATCCATCAAGCTATTAATCAACAAAAACAACTTGAAAAAACTTACAAAAGCTTACAAATAAACATTCTTCAAACACATTACGCAATATACCGACCATCATTCTAACCGACTTGGTTGATTGATGACTGCTTGCAATCATGAATGCCGAAGGACCAGCCAGCAAGACCTGTTTGCGGAATGATGGACCAAATTCTGAAGGGTCAATTTATAGTAGGCTGGCAAAACGGTGATAAATGAATGTTCGGATAAACATGGCTACTTTATTACAGAGAACGGTTATGATTTATTCATGCTCTTGTCAGATTTGAGAGGTGGTTGCACTTGGCGCCTTGAGTTGTACCTTTAGTTCGCGCTCTAGAGTTCGTTTTTTAATTTTGTTTGGGTTTAACATGGCGGGTTGTACTGCTATTTTTTGTTTTTAATAAGTTGAAACTTTTTTGGCTAATGTTTCTCATTGCAAGTTGACTATCTTTTGTATAATTAGATAATAATTTCGTAATGAAGACCAATTCGCAATACATTACGAATCAGATATTGTTGATACAAAACGTGAGAAAAAGTTACATGACGAACAAAAAGTATTTATGCATTGAGGTATACTATTATCCTTGTGTATATTTATATTTAATCCCTACTAGACCCCTTAATTTATATGATCAATAACGGTGTCGGTTTTCTATAAAAATTATTGCTATAAAGTTAATTTTAGAGGTTTTTTTGTAAGAACTGATAACGTTGGAATTTAGTTAACATTCTTTGGTGTGAATGCAGACACATGACATATTGACACAGTAATCACGTTCAATTGTTTGTTTGTAAGTTTGAACCTTATTATTTTCTCTGTTAGGATATCGCGTTTTAAGAAAATATATAGGTCACATCCATCACGTCCGTTGTAGTTGCTGTTATAGAAGTAACTTGTACCTGCAATGCAAATTCATATTTATATGACCGAAAAACTAAAACTTCACAAAAATCACAAAATAAAAAAGAACACAACACTTATTCATCAGATACAAGAAGATCAAACTCGTTGGAAGCTTCTTACAATCATTATCTAGTCAAGGCATGACCGATGCTCGCTTGTATTGATGAACGCTACTAATGGCTACGATGCCTTTGTATCGGACGCAGATGAGCGAGGAGGAAGCAAAAGATGAGCTAAAAATGTAACTTTAGTCACATATTAGATGCATGCATGTTCTTTGGTATGGACATGAAATCAAGCCACTAAACTGCTGACAGAATAATAAAGATGCAGAAAATACAGTGACAATCCTTGTCGTACATTTATTTTGGATCAGCAAATCTAAAAATGCCAATTAGTCGTCTAGGAACTGGACACAATAAATGGAAATCAATGATCACTAATCAGAATACAATTTATTATTTTTATTAAAATGGATCTACCTCAATATTTCTCTTAACTGTTCTTATAAAAACTAGCTTCCCAACAGTTTCACTTCTTCAATCTGCGTGTTAAATAAAACTTGCTGCTGATAAAATCAAATGTTGGAACGCTCATTAAAACTTGAATTTTAAAAATTAATAATTTACCCATTTTTCGTACCAACATGTCATTAAAATAATAAATTGACATCATAAAACATGAATTAATGACTTCATACATTAAGGTCAACATATTAATTTTTGAGCATCAATTTTAAAGTGGAAAATTATAAAGTACTTATAAATTTTAAAGCTGTATTTTACCAAAATTATAGCATGTTCTTGTTCTATAGCGATTAATATGATTAGTAATGAGATTGAATGTAGTTTGATAAAACCTAATGATGGTTTTGTTTCTCTAGTGGCTGAATGTCATCAAATTACACTTCTCGCTCTTCTCTTATCTTCTGTTTATTTTCTTTCTGATTACGTTAACTTTTTACGTGCAAAAATTGTGAATCCATAACCTACACTGAGTAATGATAATAATAATACACATTGTGCCGAGCCGTGTGTGTGAGAATGCCCATTACTGAGAAAAAAAGTAGAATAACACAGCATTAAAAATATTTCACACTTAGAAATCCAAGCAGCAATTATTTCCACAATTTTCCTAACCCCGCATACACTGTAGTCGCACCAGCGACATTAACAGGCCGCCCGGGGCGCCCTCTGCCAGCAATTTGTCAACGTCAAAACTCATTTTTATTGTAACCAAGTTGTCAACTTGGTCCCTTATATCTTTATAATGACACGTTACCAAGTAGCTTTCTTTAATGTCACTTTGAGACAATCGTTCGTGACATTTGGCTAATGACACTCAACGTGTAATTTTGGTCTTATGAGTCAAGTGAGAAAGTAAAATGTTAAATTACTTAATTTTTTACCAAGATAAGTTTTATAGAGGTTTTGATAACCTTTAAGGATAATATCGTGTTGCAAAATTATGGGAGGTCACTTTGATCAGATCTGTCTGTGATATTTTTGTCTGCAGTACGAGTAATATGCGGTACTAAATTGGCTACTTCGGGCAATTTGGAAGGAAATTTAAGTACTTACTAATAATTATGGAGTTATGGTAATTATAGGATAAGATGCCATTTATGTCAGGATGTAATAAATAAATAAATAAGGAGATAAAGATTTTGTCTAAAATGAGCTCAAAATTAACAATGGCTCGAATTTATCATTCGTTTTTTTCTTTTATGAGCATAAACTGTATGTAATTACTGTTGCTATCTTTGTCAGCACTGATAAAAAAACATTTTAATTAATACTTTTACTCGTTCTCTATTATATAGTATTTCATTTATCACGATATGCACACTAATTCTCACCATCTTTCATCAATCCAACTTCACCCTTTACATCTTAAGTTCAGAGATCATCAGACAACACACAATCATTAGCAGTAATAAGTGCATAAACAATATCTAATCTAACCCCCCATCTATTTGCTAGGCAATCAATATCTGTCATAGAAATCATACTAATCTTATTATCAGGTATTAATATGTGATTTATATTGACTGAGGCTAGATATAGTATTATTTATTGGCAAGTTTACCTCGGCGTTCGATAAAACGACTTTATGAAGCTTAGATCGTGATCGATCGGTTGATTCTTATTTTAAATCAGCAATATTTATAGATTGATAGTAAGGGTTTCCATGTCAAAGTATAGATGGCAATGTAGATAATTTACACGAATGGCGTGCTGGTTAATTTTATGTGTTTGTTGCTTGGAGTCGAAAATTCAATTTGTATGTTGGATTGCATCGTTAATGGGAAAATGGGTGAAGTATTTTTGTACTTACAGCTGTAAGTAAGATTTTCATCATGGAAATATGAATTCGTTCAGTTGAAATAGTTTATTTTACTCACACTTTATGATAATTGTTTCCCCTCGTGTTGCCATCTCTGTTAGTTCTCCAATAATTCTGAATTCCCAAAAACGTTAAGAGGATATCGCGCGTGCAGTGGCGCACTCTTCCTTTGTTTGGTTATTTCTTTTATTTAAGAATGAAATAAGCAGGATATGTTGTGATCCACAAGAATAGACTTTATGATTATTACAAACAGTAGTTTTACGTTGTCAAGTTAACTTGAATTATAATCCATAAAATGGAAAATAATCCATAAAACGTAGCAATATAAAAGTACTGTTTGTAACAATAATAACGTATAATCTTGTGGAGCTCAACATACCCTGCTCATTTTTTGCATTTTCTTTCTAAAATAAAAGAAATAACCAAACAAACGACGAGGGCGCCACTGTGCGCGCGGTATCCTCTTAACAATTCTTGCAAAAATTAAAACAATCACCAAAGTACTTACATTTTTCAGCTCATTCTCGACTTACGTCTAAACAAGTAATTAAAGCGGCCACAGAATGAAGACACTAATGGCTCCAAGTCACACGGGAGCGGGATCCTGACAGGATGATGGATCAGCCACTCCTGCTAATGACTCCTTATGTTACAAACTGTAAGTCATCGCGTTTATAAGATTACATATTGCGTGATTACTGGCTTTTATAATGTTGATATAGTAGGTGGATGGGTGACCGCGAAGGTAATGTTGAGTTTAATTCTTAAAATAGAGGATACAATTATGTTAAAACTATGTAAAGTGTAAGAAAGGATGAATATAATAATGAATTAGTTAGGTATATCAATGGAAAGTAATTATTTTTAGGATTCTGCACTAAAACGCCAATTAAAAAGAATCGATTGAAATTGAAAATATTTACAGTGAACAATAACAAAAACAGTTGAACAAAATATGTTGGCTATACAAGGTGTAACTTAAATAACGCGCAACCTCTTAAGGGGTCATTGTACTCATCATTATGAACAACTTTTACTATGGGACCAAACCTGAAATCGCGTAAGAAAAATCAGCTGTTCCAAACATTTTGCTCGCTTAACTCGTCAAAAGAAAAAGTCAATAGTAAAAGTTATTCATAATGATGAATACAATGACTCCTTAAGAGGTTGTGCGTTATTTATGTTACATCTTGTATATGCAAAGAGAACTATGACCAACCCGTGACCTAATTTTGCAAAACAAAAAGAGTGTACCTAGTGACGTTTAAGTTTGTTAATTTTTTAAATCAATCGAGATTCAGAAAATATATTTAAAACATAGTAAGTCTGCTAATGATCCTAATATTAAGCAATATTTAAAATAAAATATCAACTATCTGGATTTCCAGTTAGTTAAAACAATAAACCTGTCCATACATCATCTTGAACTGTACTTGTCACCTATCTTTCGGCATTTTGGCATTTACTGCCGGCGCAATGCCCGTCAACTGCCAACAATGTGGCGACGATTGAAAATCTATTAAACACGTCCGTGCATGCCAACTAGGTGTAAAAGATGCATAGTTCTGCTGTCATTAAACTAGGTACAATATTTATAGAAACGGTTTGAGATGTGGTGACAAAACGTGGGTTTAAAAATATGTAGTTAATGTTCTCTATTCCTAGTTAGTTTTGGGTCATCATCTTCTTGACCTGGATCCATAATCTTATTTATTTTGGGTGGTCAGCCATCATCTCTGGATACACCCTCTTCCTTGCCATATTGTATTTCGTCTAGTATTCTAGTCCATCTATCGTTTCTTTGATTGTAGCATACATGTTACATATTATGAACATGAAATGATTTCTTATTATTTCTTCTATTTTAGCAGTTAGTTTTAACTAAGTACTTACAAATAATTTTCAGTTCAGTTTCTGCACTATTATATCCTGACTAATTTATTTTACGATTCACAAGACGTTAAATTAAAATCAATTTCCTGGGATAAGCTTGGTGTGGGTAATTTTACGACACTTTCCTGCAGGTGGCCATCAATATTAGCTGACAGTACAGACCACCCTGTCTGTGCGTGTACCTAAGATAATAAAACACTAAGAATGGAAAAGTTCTGACGGCATTGTTACAAAGGTTTTCATATGTTTTCGCCTTGCATTGTGATTGTTGTGATAAATGATTTTATTTCTGTAAGTAGGTTTATACAAACACTTTTACACGTCAAACATTTTTTTTTAAGCTAGATGAGGCCGGCGTTTCCTATCTGACTACTCTGAGAAGAAAGGCCGAAACAAACTCAGAGGTTACAGTCTCTTTTAAAGTCCAGACATAATCTTGGTCAGATCATGTGAAGACCATGTAGGTTGGTGTCTGAAATGGTCTTTTGAGAAAAGAACCACACAGATTGAGTGGATCTGTCCTGTGCTTCAACCTTGTACAATTTATTTCTATACATTATCCTAACTAATATTATAATTGTGAAAGTGAGTTTGGTTGTTTGTTTGTTACGCTTTCTCGCTAAAACGGCTGAACGGATTTAGATGTAATTTGGCACATAGTACCCACACCAGTAGACCACAACCTGGATTAGGACATGGAATACTTTTTATCCTGATATTCCCACGGAATCGATACTTATGCGGGTGAAACCGTGGAGCGCAGCTAGCTTAGAAATAAATCAAAATAATTATTGGAAACCTAATTTCAATATTAATAATTTCAAACCGTCATAGCATACATCATCAAACAGGGTATAGTGACAGCAAACCAGAAACTTATATAAGAGATATGTAATCTCCAAGCATAATAATTGTCTCCATTTTGGAAATGACAGATTTGTATGCCCTATGTAAAATTTCTACAATTACGAGAATATCTGTAATTTGTATGGTATACATAAAAAAAAAATATTCTATCTATCTAATTCTATCTATGTCATAGACGAAAAACAACAAAATATCATAATTATTTCGACTAGTTTCACAGTAGTAATTGATATGAACCCGTAATCCGGTTGCGAACTAGATTTAACCCAACAGGTTTGAACTTTAGTCAAACAACAAATTAATCTCAATAAACGTAAATAAATGGCACCCAGCTTACAACTGACCCAAATGTTGCTAAGCTGCTTTTATGAAGCCAATAACTTGGTTATAATAATACTGTTATTAACATTGTCCCGCTAATATTTGTAAATTCGTTGGTAGAAGGTTGTTAATGTTTTATTACACGCATGGGTTTACTGTATCATCTTCTGCCTAGCCTTTTCCTAACTATATTGGGGTCGGCTTCCAGTCTAACCGGATGCAGCTGAATACCAGTATTTTACATGGAGCGACCGCCTATCTGACCTCCACAACCCAGGTACTGGGTAATACGATACCCCTTGGTAAGACTGGTTGTCAGACTTTCGGGCTTCTGACGACCCGTAACGACTGTCAAAGATCCACGAATGACAGCCGGGACCAATGGCTTAACGTGCTTTCCGAGGCACGGAGGAGTCTCGGTATGTAAAGATGGTCACCCATCCACGGACCAACCCCGGCAAGCGTAGCTTAACCTGATGGATCGACCCATGCGGCTGTTATTACTTAGCCACGAGCTCCTCCGCTTGGGTTTACTGTATAAGAACTATAATTTTAGGCGGTTTTATATTCGAATCATTTGAATAGACTTCGATTAATTCATGTACGCGGTTCATAAATTAATACCTATTGGATTTAAATTCTAGAACAGAAGGACAGTCTTAGCTAGTATTTACAGTAAGCACCGCGAGGAGAACGTAGGAAAAGATAAATCTCGTACGGAACATGCAAAGCATAACAACAAATGTTATAAATATAATTATAACACAAGAAAAGCATAGATGAGTGTCACCGATGATTCTGAAGCTTTCAAAGAAGTATCTTGTACACGTGACGATAATTTAGTCCTTGCACTTAAATTTAATTTCCCATGGTGATTTAAATTGTTCACTATAGTTTCTCACATCATTTTGTAAAAGCTTCTCCTGATAACCGGAAAAGGGCGTAAACTCTCACATCCCACAACACATTTTTCATATCACACGCTTCTATTGTATTATCATGTCAGTGCGCCTCTACTATAATAACGAGTGGGCCTCGTAATAATTTATTACCACCATTAAAGTTACCAACATGTTAAACGCGCCGGTTGCCCAGCGGGACACCTTATTATGCCCACTACTGAAATGCTAAGTTCCTTATTGATATCCTTCATGATTGATTGCTTTATGTAACTGACCAAATTGTGGAGTTTGTATATTATTTTGGGATTTGATTTAGTGTGGTCTTTAGGGAGACTGGGGTGGTCTTTTCGTTTCAAAGGACCATTAAAATATGTACTTATGTATGCTAGTGTGAGGATCATGGTCTTGAATACTGATGACATTGCACTGCAATCACCTTGAATACTATTGAGTTGCTATGAAAATAAAGACCAAGTAGACTTTCTTATTTAGATTGTAAATAAGAAAAGTGCCACAGCGTTTCGTCATTCTATGATAATTGATTTAGTTAGTAGGACTAAAGCTATTAGACATCAGTTTTTAGGGACCAAGTCAGCAAGGAACTCTTATAGTTTCGCCATGTCCGTCCGTCTGTCCGTTCTTCCCCCGCTTAGCTCAGAGACTGTTAGAACTGGAAAGCTATAATTTGGCATGGATGAACATATTAATCACGCCGAGAAAGTGGAAACATAAAAACATGAAAAAAAAAAAATACCTACCTCGTGTACACGTAAAGTGGGGAGGTTTTTTTTCTCGTCCACCCCATGGTGGGGGGTGTTGTTTGATAGGTCTTTCAAAAATATTGCATATTTGTGAAAACAATTTTTCGATTAAGGGATCCGTTTCTGAAATATTAAGCTTTAAAGTGCTCATTTTTCTTAGAGTCAAGTGTGTCCTTCCCGTCCCTCCGCCAGCTAAACGGTTAGTTTTGGATACGTGAAAAAATTCACGGTAGCAGTATAATATATACAACAAAGTTACGTAGTGTTAAGTTTGTTCTTGGAATAAACTCATCTCAACTATGGAACCCTTCATTGTTCGCGGTCCGACACGCTCTTGGCCGGTTGTTTTATGTTTAAGTTTCTTTGCAAGATAATAATAATTAACTAGGTAACTAAATCAAACTCAGGCATACAACTAACAACACTACCAGAGGTCAAACTGTGTTTGAAGGATAATCTCATTCGCTTAGAGTTAACGATCACTGATTACAGGAATCGTGTCAATTGGCTGTAATAATGACACAAAATTATACACAATGTAATGACAGTCACCGACATTAGGAATACAACAAATTGCTGTCATAAAAACGTTTGTGTCGCTCTGTAATTGGTTGAAGTTGTGAATTCGTCATGTGTTCGTGAGTCTAATTTGTGTCGTATGATGCAGGGGCTGGTGCGACAATTTTCGAAACGTTATGCTTGGAAGTTCCCTGGATATACCTGATTTATTATGTTGATTAAACAGTCAACTCATAGACACATTATGTCTTAAACTCAAAACATTTATTTCAATTATACCATTTACAGACACTTTTATCAAGGAGTCTGTCAGTCAGAAAATTTTTTTTTTTTTAGTTGGAGCTCCTATGCAGAAGAACGGACAAGAAACTCCATGGGCACGCTTTTAAATCACCTCAATCTCTTAACACTCATTTCACTGCTTTCAAGATCCAGTCAGCCTCGGTTGCCTCTTTGAAGTCTTCAATCCATAATTTTCTTGTTTTTTCATCTTCAAGGCAACACCTTTCTTTTTTTTTATTTGAATGGGAAATCATCAAATGACTTCTCCCGCTCTGGGTGGAGCGGGAGGGCGTGTCGGACTTTAACTGACAAAAACCCACCCGTGTTCCTTCAGTTGCCTGTGCCGAGGCCACTGTAACTCTTTCGAACATCCCGCGACTCTGGCTGTCAAGGCAACACCTCAAAGCAATATATATCGGTGTAGCTTCGGCCAACTCTTCATAATGTTGTAAACATACATCTGAATGCAGCCACCACCTGATATGCGGCCTGAGCCTATCTTTTATTCTACACCACAATTAAACTCGTCGAACAGATAAACGGGCCTCATAAACCAATACATTTAGTTATAAATCGTGCACATAATAGCTACTCTTTGAGTACGCTTTAACTCAACGGAGCGGGGCCGACCGGGCCCTATCGCTTTCGCTTCGAATAATTTATGTGTATTGTCGAAGCGAACGGTGTCGATTATTCATATTTATGCCGCTAGTGTGGGCACTGTGAAATATTGAGCTGAGGAAATTACTTTGCACGCCTGAGGTGAGGTCGGGTGGGGCGCCTGTTCGAACGGATGGCGAATAAAGATTCGCTTTTCAAATAAATGCAAAGGCTGGCAATTTGCGATCATTAAAAGGGTAAATCAGAAGCGAAATTCCCGTAACTAAACACGTTCAAATTCTAGTCGCAATCTATCTCAGTGACGATCAAATGTCAAAAACTTGTCAAAAATGTAGGGAAATTATAGGTATTTTTGATTTATTAAGACTGAGATCAGACTGTGAACGTTCTTTAAATTACCGGACTTGCCCCTCTGATAATAAAGTCATAATTAAAATGGTCCCTGTGACATAGCTGTAATTCTTATTACATACAACGTCAATAAGCGATAATGCAATTTAAAACAAAATATCGTAAAAAGCCATCATTCATATTTATTTCACAATAATTCGTAAATTATTTCTAAAATTTTTTGTTAATCTTTTGCCAAATTTTAATTATTAATAAATATTTATTATATTATTATTTACTATCGATGCAAAAAATCGTGAAATTAATATATTCTTCCCATATTAATGAAAACCTTAACCTAAGAAAGAGAATGAGATTTTATACAATGCAAATAATGACGTCAAAAATGTGACGTATTACCTACATCAAAAGACAAGTAAGTTTGAAAGTGACAGCGCCCAAAAGTGATCAACGTTTTAGTAAGGTTATCGTTATATTTAAAGTAATACATTCTACCATGTATATCAAGGAAAAAAACACAGTTACACACAAAACATTGACACACCATAAGTTCTTATAAGCCAGAAAACTGATTTAGAGCCTGCAACAATGTTCAATGAAGGAAGACTATCGCCTGCAGGCATCCTTATGAAATTATAGATGCACGACAGTACAATCATATCATTATTTGAGTTGAGCGAATGAGAATAAAATATTACGACGAAATTTTGATGCATACGAAAAAAACTAGTGCACAATGCTGATGTTGTTTTGTTTTTTTTAACTCAAGGGTCAATTTAGCACTTCAAGTTGTAGACAAAAAGGCTGCGGGATGTTCGAAAGAGTTACCGCGGCCCCGGCACAGGCAACTGAAGGAACACGGGTTGACGGGTGGGTTCTAGTCAGTAAAAGTCTGATACGCCTTTCCCCTCCGCCCAGAGCGGGAGAAGTCATTTGATGATTTCCCACCCCAAAAAAAAAAGTTGTAGACAAAAGTAACGTCGTATTTGTCACATAAGACTAGCATGACTGTCTCTCTCAAAGGCCACAGTGTCCATCGTCTCCTGTAACGTGCTATAAACTCAAATCACCAATGAGTATCCATGTCACAGTACTAACATTTCAATGGTGGTGATAAAGGTTGCGTCGAATATGGACAGCTATCATAATACTTGCTGTGACATTGATTTAAGTTTGTAATTGGTTAATTTTGAGCAGCGTCGTGAACAATCCAAGTACCACGTTACCTCCTAGGAACTGTACCATTTATTATCTTTTGATTGTCTGGTACCAAATTTTTGTAGACCTTTTTTAATTATTGTAAGCTTTTGCTAGCGACTTCATCTGCGATTCAAAATGAAAAGTAACCTATGTCCTTACCCAGTTCACGGTCTATCTTTGCGCCAAATTTCATCTAAATCCGTTCAGCCGTTTTAGCGTGAAAGCGTAACAAACATACAAAAAAACTTACTTTCGCATTTATTAGTTAGGATTCATGTTTATCAGTAGGTGGAATAACCTTGATTTCCGATAGATATTTGCAATTCGCAATGATATACATTTCCATTGACGTGGAACGTATGCAAAAACAGTAACAGTTATCTTTTGTCAAAATCTTAAAACTTACCATGTCTGATTGTAATTTATATAAAAACTAATGATTAATTGGTGATAATCTTCTATTTGGAAAGTGATAATCGTATTAATAATTAATAGATTATTTACGACGTGTGATAGCTTTGAGTGATGATTAATATTACTGTAATCACCAGCAAGTAGGTACCTATGTTATTAAGTACTGTATTATCTAGGCTATGAAATCATAGATGATGTAAGTTATAGTAAGAATTAGTTGTAAAACAACTGTTGTCAAAAGGATTCCTAGGCGATATTATATTATTGATAAATGATTTTCAATTCTGAAAGTAGGCTTTTTTATTAATTTTCACAAACAATACCTCATAATTATAATTATTCATAATAACTGAATTTCTGTTCTTATGTGCCTATATTATACAATGTTATACTAATTTTTACCTATCGTTATCAAAAAAGAAAACATCGATTTCGTTCGAAATGGAAATTTTGTTTTCTTTTATTCGAGAAAATTTTTCAAGAGAATAGCGAAAAATTATTTACACATTTCACTTCTCACGACAAACTAAAAATGCTGTGAAAATAAAAATTATTTATAATTATACTTATAAGGTACCGAAAAATAAAACATTTTTATTGCTGCCCGCTATCACTGTGACCCCCCCCCCGCCCCTCGGCCGATGAATTGTTTCATAATGTTAGTGCTTTAACTGAAAACTTTATGTTAATCGCCAGTAGAGTTAGCGTTACGACCTGTTCCACCTAAGTGGACTTTAACATCCTATGACTGATGATTACCAATGCTAGCCGACATGGGAACAGACTACTACTGCTTCTAATGGTAGGACTTAAACCAGGAATTTTAAAAGGAAAAGGTGAAACGTATTCAAAGTTAGTCTATTCATTTTATTTCAAATATTATTGTTTTGAATCGTGGATTTTTATTTCTAGTCTAGAATTGTCCCGCTGTTGTTTTCTTATTAGATTAAAAATCCATTGCAACTTGTGTCTTCTAAGGCAAATCGTCAAAATCTACATTGAAAGCTCACGTACACAAGTTAGGCAATCCTAAACGAATGACAGTCGAAGATAGAAAGGCCCCAGACGCCATACGTCATCATTAACTCGAGTCTCACTAATGACAGCTACACAATAGATTATTAAAATCTTACAAACATTACCTTCATTAACTCTAGCCGCTCTGAAGGCAATCAATCACTCACAATTTCCTCCCACACACACACAACCTTGCGTATTCGCGCACACATTTACATATAATTTGCTTTTACGGACATTTAGCTAAGCCCATGGCTTGCCTTTTCACGGAAAAAAATAAATCAAGATGAAAGAAGAAAGAAAGTACGTTTATTTGAGGTAAACATGACGCAAGAAAGAACACAAACACAAAAAGAAACAAGTTGGGGGAAAATATGCCTCACATCCACGCAAAACGGCTATCGCTCAGCATAATGCTGCAACCCTATGCGAGACAGAGCCTCAGCGCTGGTTTTCAGCGACAGCCGGCGTTGACGTGATGACGTCAGCCGATGCAGCATGCAATGTAATTTAAAAAAGAAACAAAGTAAACACAATATCTAAATCTAAAATGTTTATACCTATGTATAAGTACAATATGAAGAATGGCAACATCGCAAGATTGGGTCTTATTTTTTTTGCGCGGACCTCTGATTATTTTTCTAAAACAAAAGTAGCGTATGTTACACTTTATAACATCAACTATCTGCCAGTGAAAGTCCCGTTAAAATTGGTCTAGCCGTTGAGAAGATTAGCCAGAACAGACAGACAGACAGACTAAATAAAAAAAAATAAAATTTATGTACCGCTATACTTTGACTTTAATATGCATTTAGTAAAGAGCTGTTATTTTGACATTACAAACAGACACTTCAATTTAATTTATTTGTAGTAATGTAGTATAGATAGATGTCAAGTCAGGGAAATTAATCGTTAAGCAACTTGACATCCTACATCAGTTGGCCGTGAAAAGGGGAGACGTTGGCCTTTGTCCAGCAGTGGGACATCATGGGCTAACGGCAGAACCCAATAACTTACCTATCACCAGTTTTGGCATACTGGAGTTAGAAAAACCTATCTATCTATGGTTTTAACGTCCCAATAATCTATAAGAGATTGTGGAATCTTACCGGCCTGACATAAGGACAGATATAATTATACTGTCTACCATCAATAGCGATCTGTCTTTTACTGAAAATAGGTTATTGGGTCCGGCCGTAAATAGAATGATAGATAGATAGATAGCCATTTCATATAACTGTGGTTTACACGTGTGTCACACGGGCAATTTAAGTAGACAGTCACTAAACTTTACAAGTGCTTTTTTCTGACTGTATTTACTAAAGAGCTTGTATGACAGTATCACACATAGCAGCCTTCACTTGCAATATTTTCATCATGTTTACTTGAGCACAGTACTTAGGTACATAAGCTATGTATTTTATTTTATTTATTCGGGAAAATAAACAGTTATACATTAAAATCTTATACTAACTTATAAATACACAAGAATTATAAACGTATAACCTACGACATTTTCCGCAACATATTAAAAGTTATATCTAACAGAAAAGTAGTTAGTAGTGAACTTAAACATCTACAGGCATGCAAACAACAGAGAAAGAGAGGGAGAGAGAATGAGTTTTTATTAAACAAATTAAACTAACTATTATAATCTTTGGCTGCCTCGTTGGTCTAGTGGTCGCAAGCGCTACTGCTAAGCATGAGGTCCTGGGTTCGATTCCCAGGTCGGGAAAAGTGTTATTGGGTTTTTCTATCTTGAATTTCTCAGTAGCAGCCCAGAGTCTGGATTTGTGCCCGGTGGATGGCAATAGGCTCGCCTCCTATTACATGGGTCTTAAACATAACTGGCGAAATGTGGGTGTACTATATAGGTACACCTCTGCTTAACCCTTCGGGGAAACAAGGCGTGATGTTATGTTATGATGTTATGTTATTATAATCTAAATCATTTTGTGGACAAGACTTCTAAATTTTTTAAAATAGTATGACTAGAGTTTGTCACTTTTGTCAGGCTTCCTCGACTGGAAGTTTTATCAAAATGTGGCTGTTATTTTAGTATATTGTGTATCTTACGACCTCCACTCGAACGAAGTCGCGGGGCACAGCTAGTTTTAAAATAGGCAAGTAAATCGTATGAATATGTAGTGAGGTGAATACTACGACACCAAAGCAAGCTGCCAATTCCTAAGGCAGGGGACTTGTTATGGTGAACGCTCTGTAGAAACGAAGAGTTTCCCACCCGAAATAGTGATGGGTACGGCCAATCATGGTAATCATAAAGCAAAGCTCCCAGTATTATCTACATAGCTACAAACTGAAAGTAATTCAGAAGACACCAACAGACGTTAAGACAATTTCTGTCTTCAGCTATCACAAACTCCTAACAATGTATCAATCACGATACCCTGCTGAATGTGGGCGTCACTCCATTGTCTCGGGCCGCACACAACGGCGGCACTATTAAAAACGGGAGCATTAATCTTCAGGTCCTACGGCTCATCAATTATATGCCCACGTGGTGAAACCGATTTATTAAGGTTTTGGTTTGTTCGCAAGTTTTAATTTAAATATTTGTGGTCAACTGTCGATAGATTTGTGCGATGGTGCTCTAATCGTTTTGATTTTTGTTTATTGTTAATTAAATGATGCAACTTACAATTTTGAGCTAATAATAATACCAATTAAGTAAACTGCTCTAAATTCATACTTAATTATTTGATAGATCAACAATGTACCTTACACACAAAAAACAGAAAACCCTTTGCCAGCCGCAATGATTTTTGAATTATATAACTACAGGATAACTTTTAGAAAATATTATGCTCGAGGAAATTGAATAAACACGTCAGTATCAACAAAGCAAGATGCTAATTATACACAATGAGTCAATGAGAACTCCACAAAGTTTATTACCACTATAATGTCACCATATTTTTCTCACTGCCATCATCCAAGAATACATAATGAAAGAAACCACATTCTATGACTCAAAGTAAGAACTCGTGTAGACGATCAACCATACATAAATTCATTAGTCTAAACTGCAACGCAACGGTAATAATTTGTAAGTTAAACGACTATTTAGTAGAATCGTGTGCCGGTACCTTAACACATCCAAGAATCAATTAAATTTAAATTTAGAATTCACTCAACACCACAGCAAACGCTTTCAAATGAACGGAACGAGTGAATGATCACTTTCATATCCCGCTTATTAGAATCGAGTGAATGAATATGAATTCTTTATTTAAAATTCAAGCTAATGTATTTTGCCATTTGTCACGTCAAATTAACTTCGGAATTAATTTAATTCTGCATTTTATTATTCTGTAAGGGTGACTACACACTGGGATATTAAACATTGGAAGAATGCCATGACTTTTAAGAAAAAGGTGGTTTGAATTATTCAAGATCAAAGTTCGAAAGAAGACACTTAAATCACATGCTTTCGGAGCAAGTTTAAAAATCATTTAAAGCACCCAAAGATGTTTAAGGATTTCTTAAATACAAAAAAGATCATCTGATATTTTCAGGTAGACGAGACCTGTCAAAGTATCAGAAGATGATGGGTACCATAGACATCACTTGCTTTTTGGTGGTTTTAGGCTAGCCCAGGTTTCTTCTATAGTTTTATTTTCCAGTAATTCTATTAGAAATCGCAATAAGATTTAATACTGCAACCTCGTAATAAACTTTTATATTTAAATAAAATGCACATCTTATGAACGTCATACCGTTGCATTAAACCAGCTAATAAATTTAATTTTATACTCTTCTTCTACACCTATAGCATAGTAATAAGCAATTCAGTTTTACGAGGCTAACACGAGACATAATAACGACTGATTACCATTTTAATGTGGTCATAATATAGTACAGGCTGGGTTTGCATCTTAATGTGAAGTTGAGATGACAATCTAAGTAGATTTAGGTATAGTGTTGCTTGAATTATAATGTGCTGTCATTGTGTGGGTGAGTTGTATGCAGCAACGATTATCTCTTCCACTGACAGCTGCCGTTCTACGGGAACTGTCAAATTTAAGTAGACTGTGGTTCAACTCTATTGCGATTATCTATGAAACTAAGCGCCCTATCTCTTTCGTTCTTATGAGGAGTTTCCGTCACAATTTTTACATGGTCGATCTGAGTACTTCGTTGGTCTATTATTCTTGTGCAGCCTTTCCCAAAGTGGGCGATAACGCCCCCTTGTGGGCGCTGCAGGCCTGATGGGGGGCAGTAAAAGACCCAGAAAAAAAGGGGCATTGTGTAGAGGCTTAGGAGGTGATTTGTAATTTCATCTAGGTAATGGTTTTTAAGTAGATGAAAAAATGGGGGCGCTAAAAAATAATTTATTCTCAAAGTGGGCACTAGACAAAATAACTTTGGGAACTCCTGTTCTAGTGGTTGCTGGAACTACTGCTGAGCTTGTCGTCCTAGGTTTGATCTGCATGTCAGCCAAAAAGTTATTATGTTTTCCTTTAAGAAATTCAGAAGCCCGTGGTCTGGATACTTATCCAGACCACGGGCTTCGAGCACTATCTCGATTGGTGCCAATAAAAAATAAAATTGGTTTTAGATTGGTAACTGCATAATTTTATTAAAATATTCTATTTGCCTCTCCGGTGATGAAAATTCTATAGAATACCAATCGGTATTGTCAATCCGTATTTAAAGGCTTACAGAGTCATTTATCGACGCCATATTTTAGTATTTTTTTTTTTTTTTTGTTTTAGTTAGGTTAGGATATTATTTATTTTTATGTTAATAATCTGTTTATAAATAAAGAAAAATAAAGAAACATTCATTCTCTAATTATTAACATTAAAGTTACCGTCGTATATCGGTGTAAACTTAAGATCGGCTTTATGTCCAGCCGACACAGGACAGAATCGCCTAAGTTAAACATTAAATAACATTCAAAATAATTTACCACTTGAGTACTTACCGATCATAAACTTAAACACAAGTTATAAACATGCATAAAACATCAAGTAATCAGTATGTAAAATCAATAAACAGTATGTTACGTGGTAAGCAGTATTTTGCAACGCATAGTAGCGTAATGTGTACAGAGCCTTATTATTTATGGGTGATTGTGATTTGTGATGTTTTAACTCTTCGGTAATCACATAATGCATGGAGGAGGGGCTCGTCGTTCAATAGAAAATATACAGCTATTAAGATATGGGAGGTCAAGCCGCGCCCACCACGGTGAATTCTTGGATGGGTGACAGTTTTAAGGGTTCGTACGTCCGAATGAAAAAACTGAACCCTTATAGGATCACTCGTGTGTCTCTCTGTCTGCCTGTCTGTTACAGCTGATTCGCTCCGAATCTACATGACCGAATTAGTTGAAATTTGTACACATATGAATCTATGTGACGAACGTGAGAGCGGAGACCCAGTGGTAAAGTGCTTTACTTTGTGTACATTATTTCATCACCACTGCTCTCAAAAACGGTGAAGGAAAACATCGTGAGGAAACTAGCATAACCTAGAACCAAAAATTCGAAGAAATGTAACATCTACCAACTTGCACTGAGTCCGCGTGGTGGATTACGGCCCACTCCGTCTCACAGAGAGGAGGCTTGTGTTCCAGCTGTGGGAACATCATAGGCTGATTATGTATTATGTGTGTGTGTAGGTTTAAGTTCTACCTACCTATGAAGGAAAAATATTACTAGAATAGGAGATATATAAATGCATGGCACTGAAATTTATGTATTACATCAGTGCCTCCTCTGATCTATCGCCTATCGCAGTAAGTCACGCTGTCAACACCACTATATTGCTACTATAAGAGCCTCCTCACCTGCCTCAGTCGCACGTTTATTTTAAGAGTATGAGATATAAACATGCATGGCACTGGCATACGTATTACATCAGTGCCTCCTCTGATCTATCGCCTATCGCAGTAAGTCACGCTGTCAACACCACTATATTGCTACTATAAGAGCCTCCTCACCTGCCTCAGTCGCACGTTTATTATAAGAGTATGAGATATAAACATGCATGGCACTGGCATACGTATTACGTCAGTGCCTCCTCTGACACGGCGATTATCGCACTTAATCATATTGCCAACACTCCAGTCGCAGTGATAAACTCTGGTATTCGGCTGCTTCCGTTTAGACGTGATGGTGAAGAGCCTCCTCACATTACCTCAGTGGCGAGTTTATTATAACTGTATCTATATAAATAAAATTGGTGGTTGGTATACTATAATTATGAGATTGATAAACTCCAAAATCGTTAAACCGATTACCATGAAAGTTGGCATACAAACGTATTTTTTTATGGAGAATGTTTTACATAAGTAGGTTTTTTATTCCAACCTCCACGCGGGCGAAGCCGCGGGCAAAATCTAGAGAGATATAAACATGCATGGCACTGGCATCAATGTCTCTTCTGACACGGCGACTATCGCGCTAAATCACGCTGTCAGCACTACTATATTGCTGTTAGCAAGATCCTCTACAGACGGAATTAGACGCGCGGAATGTTAAAGCTAGTATACTAACTCGACTCAACATTTACACACAACTCTTTATTAGTATTAACCACTGTCACAGAGATCTTAACACGTTAGCTGCGGCACCAATTTTTGCATACTTTCCATTCCTGCGGCACGAGGTATAATCGGCCCGTACCGTGACCAGACGTTAGGGCGACACGCGGTCTATTAGACCCCACCTCCTTTTACAGACTAAAATCCATTTTCTGGCGCGAAATCAAAGATAAATGAGAATTTTGGTCCTTATTGATATAGACAGTGAATTGATGAACCCTAATCCACCGTCGCCCCGGGATCTGATGGCTAGTTTAGGAATTATTAGCAAAACAAAATATGGGATCTTATACACCTCGTAACGCACTGAAATAGGGCAAATTTTCGCTGCGATTAGTGATGGGAAAAATAATATCGACGTTTTTAAACTGTCTTAACTACGCAACGACTTGACCGATTTTGATCAATTATATCTCATTAGATCGTTTTAAGGGCAAAACCTGGCAAAACAACACAAAGCTATCAAAGGATACATTTTTTTTTAAATAATCTAAATTGTGCTTGAAGGCGCCATAAAGAAAAAAAAAACCGGCCAAGTGCGAGTCGGACTCGCGCACGAAGCGTTCCATTCTATACCATTAAGAGGCACCTATTACAGACTTATTATTGGAAAATAATGGATTACGGTTTATGCATAAGGTTTATCTTTCTATTTGTATATGAAAATCTTAATGCGGTTCACAGAATAGAAAAAAAAGGCAACCAGAAGTAGAAAAGAAACTGTCCTATTTATTCTGCCTCGGGCTTTAAAAATACAATTATTAGAACTTGAATTAACATTAAAAAATCAGTATCAATATACTTTTTTTATAAAAATCTCAATATATATGTTGTACTTATTTATGAGTGTTTTTCATTGAAACAGGGTAGACAATAAGATTTTTTGCACTGAGTGCACTGAGTCAAAATCTTTTTGGATTTTTTATCAGCTTCACGAGATGGTAAAAATATG
Organism: Fissipunctia ypsillon; assembly: GCA_947568875.1. Lineage (NCBI taxonomy): Eukaryota > Metazoa > Arthropoda > Insecta > Lepidoptera > Noctuidae > Fissipunctia > Fissipunctia ypsillon. Next base: position 24,204,935 of record OX387649.1, read on the forward strand.
CGTAGTTTTTGGTAACAACCAACACATCTTCTCCTTTTTTCACCCTTTTCGAGGCAATGGCGTGCGCTTTCAGGTGCTGAAAAATAACAAAAATGTAAAGATAACGTAATAAAACTGACATTGTTACTTAGGTTAGATCGTAGATGAGAATAACAATGATAATGTAGGTATAACTGCATCAAATGAATGTGTTTGTTTTATACTTAAAATGTTGAAAGAGTAGGTAGGTAAGGTAGCTTAAATTCAGAATAATTAAAAGGAAACAATAATAAATAACTTAATAATGACCAAATGTCAAGCTTAGTTTATGAAAGCTTCAACACGTTGACTGTCAAGAAATATATCTAAGCATTACATTACCTGGGGTCTCATCGATTTCCTTTTTTATTAAAGATTCTATAAGTTTCTCCACAAAGAGTCTTTTTGGTAACTTTTTTCCATCAGTTTGGATTGAATTAAACACAATCCAGGCATTAATTAGCGCCGTACCAAATATTAGCTCCATTACAACTTTTCTCCACCATTTGATTCCTCTCTTCAAAGTTGTATAATAAGAAGACATCTGGTCAGAAAAGTCAATGCCTTTTTTTGTTTTATTGTACAGCAAAACACATCCCGGTTTTTTTATGCATTCGTCGGTTCCTCTCTTCTTTTTTCCAGTATCTATCAGGTTATCATCGTGATCTTTGCACGTAGTCAACATCAAAACATTCCGTTTATCCATCCATTTCATTACCTTTACGCCCTTTTTGTTCATTTTTCCAATAATTTCGCCTTTCTGCAATTTGTAACTAGTAACTTGCTTTGGCAGATATTTCCGTATTTTATTAAGTGTTCCACATAAAAATGTTTTTTGTGATAGAAGATCTTCTGCCAGGCCCAACGAAGTGTAGTAATTGTCTACTATTACGATTCTACCCATTTCTGTCAGATTTGTCATCAATCTTAACACTACTTTTTTACTGTGTTCTAATTCTTTTTTCTGATTTTTTTTCCCTGTATAAACCTCTAACTCAGAAGTATAACCTTCGGGAGTGCAAAGCTTATAAAGCTTTACGCCGTACCGGTGTGATTTGTTTTTTATGTATTGGCGAAAACCTAGTCTTCCTCTCCATGGTATCATGGTTTCATCGATTACCACATACTTTCCAGGATTTGCAATACGTCGAAAGTTTTCTGTAATCTTTGTGAACATATTTCTAATTTTATATAGTTTGTCAGTTTGGTCTTCATTACTTACATCACTGACATGCCAGCATTTAAGTAGCAATAAAAATCTGTCTCTTGTCATTACTGAAGAAATAAATTCGTTTCGATACAATTTGTTTCTGCTCCAGTATAAATTTAAATTAGGAACTCTACACAAACCCATTGCCATTAAAACAGCCAAAAATGTTCTCATTTCCTGAGAACTGGTGTCACTCCATTTTGTCATGCGTGAATTACGTTTCATATTTTGTTGATTTATTTGTATATACTTTTGTGCGTAAGCATTTGTTTCAGATACCATTATATCAATCATCTCATCTGTAACAAACATCTTGTATATATCTTCAGGTGTAACTCCCACAAACGGGGGTAAATTAAACGTACATTCTCCAGCGAATTCATTAAACGTTATGGGACTTTCCGATATATTTCCCCACTCATCGTGATCTTTAGCTTGCGTGCCGCGTAATGTTTCGTCCGTGACTAAAATGTCATCTTCTGTAGCTTCTTCATATTCACTATCTGGAGATAAATCCTGATCTGAATGAACGCAATTTTCCATTGAAGCATACTCTTCCGAATCACTACTCTTCCTCCGAAGGACTATAATCATTGTCAGTACCGCTAAAATTATCATCTTCCATATTATTACTCTCATCCAACTCAGGTGATTTTCGAATATTCTGCACACTGTGACATATTTTGTTTGTTTGTATTATATTATTGTTTTCGCAGTCTATATGTTCAATAATATCATATTCGACAATATCAGGTGATTTTAGAACAGTTGGCAATTTGTTATTCATGTCTCGTTTTCCTTTAACATTGTCATCAGGAATACTTTCTATAATTACAGAGACCTCTATTTCATGACTTTTTTTGGATTTGGACGGATTAAAGTCTTCTGAATATGTACATTCGGATGTAACATTTTCTCTCGGTCTTTTTTGTGTCGGAGTACGAAGTAATTGTTGAATGTTGTCCTCACTAAGTGATATATTACAATCCAGTAAATTGGAGCGTGAGATTTCTGACAAAGATCCAGCTCTGCTCTCCGTAGTTATATGAGGAAAATCTTTTGAAGGGGAACCTATAGGATTTTGTTTTTTTATTGGTGAGGTTGAAGCACTAGAAGCGGACAAGCGAACATTCTGCAATATTTGACAAGTTTTTCCGGTACTAGGACTGAGATACACTGTTTCTTCTTGTGTTTTGAGTTGAATAGTTTTTCGGATGTTTGGACTGAGGTTAACTGTTTCTTCTGGTTCTTTCACTTGATCAGGATAAATTGAATTTTTTTTAGTGGCAGTCTGAGCACGTGTTTTTGCTTTGTGTTGTAATGTTCTTGTATTTGCAATAATTATAGAGCTTGGGTGCCCATGTAAGAAAGTATATTGTTTTGTATTGTCATACTGTTGTTTATCAATGACACATTCTTGTTGTGAGCTAAATTCATGTAAAGGTACGATTTTTTCAGTTATATTTGGTTCAGTAGAAAAATATGTTTTTTGACGTTTATTTGTTGGAAAAATCTCTTCATCACTCTCATCGTCAAACACATTTTCAATTGGCAATGTTGGCCGATTGGTTGGTTGGACATCACTTCTCGGTGGACTCTGAAAAAAATGACTCACATATTGTATTTTGCATAAACAGGCAGTTCTCAGCCACCAGTAGCTATTTATTGAGTGTACTGATCAAAACACGGTAAAAAAATAGAATAGAAATGACAAGAAAAAAAAACGAAACGCAAATAAAGCTGTGTGGTGCCGGCGGCGAATAGTACCAACCCATTTCATCCCGTGGGTGTCGTAAAAGGCGACTAAGGGAATAAAGGAACACAGAAGACGGGCAGCAGCGTCTCTGAACCGTTTGACATCTTACTGCGATCGCCAACCCGCCTGCCAAGCGTGGCGATTATGGCAATTCCTCCCAAATGTTTGGGAGAGGCCCTTGCCCAGCAGTGGGATCCCTACGGGCTACTAAAAAAAAAAAAAAAAAGCGGGCTCACCGACTAGTTTAGGTATTATGATATTCAAAGTAGGTACTTTTCTTTATAGACTATTTAATAGATCGCCAAAAATGTCTCTAAGTTCAATCATTTTCATATAAGTAACCAGGTTTGTAAAATATCAAAATGTCTTCGTCATAGTGACAATTCAGTACCTAATTAAAAATATTGGCTTTGTATGACCGGTACACTTGAAAATAGAATTAATTAATAAGCTGCTAGAGAAAGCCTTTGCTTGGTGATAGTTTAAACAAAGTGTTATTCTTAAATGAAAACCCTCTTTAGGTGGTGATACAACTCGTGAAAGTAAACAAGTTTCATCAAAATAAAAGAAAGAAAAAATATAATACTTCCTATACAAAGTCCCAAGAGTAAGTTTTGTGTGACAAGTTAATTTTATTACCAATAAGTATAGGTATCATAATTAAGGCAACCAGTTGGAACAACTGATATTACCTGTATACAAATTTTCTTAAAAAAGTATTTTTACAAACGATAAAAAAGTATTTTTATCGTTTTCTTATGAAAGTTGTTCTATTTCGCGAGTGGTTACAACCTAGGAGGGTTCGCTTTATTAGATATTATATTATTATTCATGTAAGTGGTGCAAAATATAAACAGCAGTTTAAAAATAGAGATGAATTTGGCATGCTTATTCATTACAAAAAACAAACTCACACACACACACCACACACTTTTAAAGAAAGTTTTTAAGATTTGTTTTACAATAAATACTTAGAATCCCAGTCCCACTCCGTAAACGCTTTATTCATGAACCGATAGCAGATTTAATCGAGACGCATTAAGCCTAGATTTCGAGTGAAGACTGAAGCGAGTGAAGCTGCGGTATATTCTATATAATATACTGTCATTTTATACCAAATAGTCTGTATGCTACATCTTTCTTCTCAAGCTTTATTATGGTCCAGATTATTTACATGCGATTACATTTGGCAGCACCTTATGTTTTTGAATATTATGTTAAAGGTTTAATATAAAAACGGTGTATTAGTTAGTGCAAAATTAATTCTCGTATCAAGCTTTTCACACAAGTAATCTTATAGATAAATGTTAGAAATATCATATCCACGCATGCTTATACAAAACGTACTTACAAACACTGTAATCCTTTATTTAAGATGGCTAAAAACAAAACATTTCATATTAAAATATTGAGTTTCTTAAATTACTAACACAATAATTTCTGTACTTTTACCATCGTACAATAATATACTCCGCCTGGTGCTCTCTTCCGACCACGTGACATATATCGTAAAATTTACATAAGTCGAATCTAACACACTTAACAAACTTGGTGATTAAAAATATCCCTTTACAGGTATTTTGTTGTTTTTAACTTTTTAGTATTATTGTAATAGCGGCCTACATAATTTGAGAAAACTTCAACTATCTATCTATCGCGACAAACGGACAGACAGCGAAGTCTTAGTAATAGAGGGTCCTGTTTTTATCCTTTCGATACGGAACCCTAAAAATCTTTAATATTTATATACCTACTTTCAAAACCTAGACAAAGAACTACTGAAATATTAATTATATTACTTACCTGTTTTGTCAACGGCTGCTTTGCGTTTCTTGTGGAGTTTTTCACTACCTACAAAAATATCAATTAAGTGTTAAGTCCTAATAATAATAACATTATTATCACGATATAGAATAATAGGTAATTCTAGATATATTGCAAAGTATTAGGTACGTCAATAATCGTTATTACCAATAATATCTTTAGGTATAATATACTTAAGTAATAATATCTTACACTTACTTTAGGTACATAGCTACCAAGATAAGAAAAAACTAGGTACTTACTGAAGATTTTTTCATTAAAAACTTACCTGTTTTGGCTCTGTTTCTGGGTTTTTTAAAATTAACTTCTTCCGACATCGTTTAGACATGTTCGGCGCTGTAAAAGGACGTGCTCTCCAATCGACGTGATGCACAACACTGGTCGCGGGAAGCTTGCGTTGAGTGCGGTACGAGGTCAGGGGGGATATGGGACGTTTTAGCCTCGTTCCGCACTGCATTAAAATTATATTAATTCAGTGCGGCACGAGGCCTAAGACATCCGGTACCAAGGTAGGTACACCACCGAGTCCGGAACCATTAGTGATCTCAAATATATATTTATCTCTTTCCTACACTGGACCAAACCAAAGCTATGCCATTCGCACGACAGAGAAATTCACTTTTTTGCTTGCCGCACCACAGAGAAGTTGCATCAGGGGTGATTTAGGCCTCGCTTCGCACTTAACGTGTTAAGAAAGCAATATAAACTATTGTCAACTCTATCCAATGTTAACAAAAACCAGGAAGTGAATTAAATAAGCAGTAACAAGAATTAACACTGCGGAATGTAAAATTAAATTGTCCCGTCAATTAAACGGTCTATTTTAACGTAGTTTACGTGACGTTAATTAGATGTTACATGTCTCTTTACAAATTAATGTTTGTTACAGGTCTGTTGCTGGCTTAATAAACGCAAATCGGTCTGATGGTGTTCGTTGCTGGGTTTCAGTAAAACTAGGACACAACCCAGAAAAAATCAAGCAACAATGACGAGCTTTAAAAGATAAATGATTTTATTTCTGTATGTAGGTTTATACAAACACTTTTACACGTCAAAAACTAATTTTACTTTGATAAGGATGAATGCGAGCAAAGGTGTAAAAATAGAAAAGACGACGAGAAAAATATATCAGCTTTAATGTCCAGATGAGAAAAAGACAAACTAGTGAAAAGAAAGGACAATCAGTCCCAGTCAGTCAGGGTGGATATTCAGTCGGATTTTCCCATTAAAAAGTGTATTTCATTGATTAATTACGAGTAGATAAAGACTTTCATCATAATCCCTAATCATTTTTCAAAATAATCACTAAGAATATATCATTAGTTCGTCAATCCACGAGCGTCGCGCGTCTCGCCTGACGCGCCTTTACGCGAGCTCCCACACGGGCAGACGCGGCATCGCGACATAAATCTAGACTGTAATCGCGCACAATCTGACAGCCAGCCTGTTGAAATGAATATTCGTGATAAATCAATGTTAGCCACCGTGTGGGGAGTGGATGTTGGCATTTATATTTTGGTTTCCATGTTTATTGGGACATGAGAAATATTTGATAAAATTAACGACTTCATGCTTCGTGCTTCGAGTTTGTCTTGTAATTTACTGTTTGTTTAATTGCAGTCTTAGCGGAACCAATTAATTGATCACCTGCTTTCGTTCTTTCGTTGATATCGGTTTCAACAAAAATTAAGATACATGTATTTGTGATTCTTTTACCCTATATTTAGTGTCAGTTTTCGAAGATGGTTATTGATTGTCAATTTGAACAGGATAATAGTGAGATCTCTTTTTCTACACAACTGACTATACAGAAAAAGAGAGAGATAGATGTCTGTCTGTCTGGTGAGATTCTGAGGTCAACCTTTCTTATTTTCTTCCCCAATTCATGATAGTCAAGCGGAAACGTCACTTGTTACATATCGTCCACCGTCTCTGATTTATAGAAATCACCAATCGTTTCCATCACCTTCAACAGGGAACAACAACAACAAGTTATTCTAGAATTATCATATATTCCTGACACAACTCCACAGCTGTCCTGTTCCATACGTAACGACAGTCTACGTCCATTATTATGTCACATTCATTATCATTTTATTACATACACGACCCATGTATTGGCAGCGCTGTTTACAATGTTGTAAGCTGTAGTCAACTGTCCGTAATTTATAATTATGTTTATAGAAGCTTATAGGCTACTCTCTTTTCACTTTATATTAAAAATCCTCAGCCCAGGTTCATAGTTCATAAATAAAAATGTTTAGTTTATTCACTGACAGACAACGCACAGGCCAAACCGCTGGGTCTAGTAGCATGACATTTTGCAAAAGATTTCCTTATACAGCGCAAGTGATTTCTAAGGAAGGATTTTTGAAAATTCATCCTCTAAAGTGTTTAAATAGTCTTTCTTAATTGTATTGTTCGTGATCCGTAGCTAGATCCGTAGATAGGTTCTAGTGAGCCTGCAAAATTGCTATGTTTCAAACTTCGGAACTTAGAAAAAAAAAACATTTTACTTGGTATTATTATTTATTTGACTTTAATAGGTATAAGTACTCCTATCAACTAACTTCTGCCAGGCAGACAAAGATGGCATAGATTAATATAATCTTTCATGGTAGATAGAAGAACATGTCAAAAAGAGACCATAATGAGTAACCCAATTATTTGGCATCTCAGTTCTTCCAAGTGTCAGTACAAAATTAAAATGTACACACAACAATGGCACAAGACGGGGTGATAAGACTGCGGGCTGCTCAGTAAAGTTGTTAGCCGAACAGACCTTAGTATCGATATACAACCATATACCTGAAGTAATGGGAAACATTGTACCAAGCAAATTAATAATTTGTTATGGATGCTGTGCTTTATTTACGAGATATTTTACGATGATTATGCAGAAAATTGTGGTATTTTGTCTGCGGTCTTTAAATTGAGTAAATATTATGACGTGTAATGAATTAAGTTAATGCATGTTTCATACTTTGAAAGTACTTTTATGAAATATTCATAGTCTTTTTATATGGATATATTATATTTTTGAGATAACTATAAAATTCTCTGTTGAGAAACATTCGCGAATGAACCGGAGTCACGAATGCTGTTGAGTTGTTCCACCTCGCAAATGACAAGGGGAAATATTTTGAGTTGATGGCCCACCTTCAGTAAATGGAGAGCCTTCAAAATTGAAGTACATAATATAGTTATAGTATAGTAGGGTTCTGGTCCAAGCAGATTAACTGGCTGTGCGATACTGGACGCAAGCGGGGAACCTATTTAGTATTAGTACAAGACTGCAATAGGCTTTGAATTGAACCGCCTGGGTTATAATAAGTATAATGTTATTTTGCCAAGTAAGTAGTAGTCGTAAATCTTTATTAAAGAAATAAAATAACAAATTTGAAAGTGACTTCTGAAAATCACCAACGCTTTCTATAATCTTCAAGCTAGGGAGAAAAAACAACGTTACCAAATCCCCACGGCAAGTTTATCAGAAGGCTCCTACTTGACCGGACACCACGACACAATTTCCACACATAAATATTAAAGGATTAATAATTAAGCACGAAATAAAAATGACTCAATACATAAAACAAGCAATGTAATCAATTATAAACGACACAAACATTATAAATCACAGGTTTACTGATACATCCGCGTTATAAATTAATATTATACTGTTATTATTCATGATTAATAATAAATTAATCTCTCAGTTAAACCGCCGGATGCCACATTTATAATCTGCATATTTTAATTATAGGAGCTAAGTGACTGATTTGCGAGTGAGGTGAGATTTCACTGCCTTTACTAAGTTTTAAGAGAAAGTTGATGTGTGAAGGTTGTTATTTTAATTTATGGTTTACCTTATAATCATGGGAATGAGGTCAGAACTACCTTAATTTTATTGTAGATTTTAAGTGAAATGTTAAAGATTGATGGTAGAGTAAAGTAATTTGGCAGTAATCAATTTTAAAATCTCATTGTTATCTTGTTACAATTCATAGTGTATAGCAGTTGCCTATAGAAGGTTAATAATATTTTTTCCATTAGTTCGTGATATCCTTTGCCTTGCATTGAGTATCAAGCCGACATCGACGTTTCAGAAAGTCAAATGATGCAGATGAATACGCAGCACGTCACTTATCGGCGGCGGCGATCTCTCGCGTCCGGCCCTGGTCCAGGCCATGGTACGGAGCGAGAGTACATGGGAAGCCATTACCTCCTTCTGCGAAGCAGTAATGCTCGTGAAGGAGGAGGCGGGACGCGTGAGGGAGAGGCAAACTTTGCGCCCTCACGCCCCTAGTCGCCGCAGGAGACGCCCTGGGCGTCGGGAATTGGCAGCCGATTCCCGGCCACCGTAGGCGCGGGCTTGCGGACGGCGAGCAATGGGTAGCTCGCCGTCCGGTAAGGACCAAGCCCGAGTCGACGGCGCGTCGTGTTCCACGCGCGCCTCAAAGAGATGTCAGCACTATTGACGGGGTCCGCTAGGGCCGATGCCAGCTAGGGTTGCGGGATGTTCGAAAGAGTTACCGTGGCCCCGGCACAGGCAACAGAAGGAACACGGGTGGGTTTTAGTCAGTAAAAGTCTGACACGCCCTCCCGCTCCTCCTAGAGCGGGAGAAGTCATTTGATGATTTCTCATCCACAAAAAAGAAAAAAAAGCACGTCACTTACAGCAATCATTATCATTCTGTCAAGGTTGTATAGAAAATGTAAAGGCAGCTTAAAAATGTATTTTACCAGACAGCTGCCCAACTGTCAGAAGTCTAATCATGATAGAATAACAGCAATGCTAATTCAAAAGTCACTCGAGAAGTTGAGACGTGCAGTGGGCGATATCCTTAACATTAATTCGCGATAACATAATCAGCTAATACCCTATTAATTCTCAGATCAATAATTAGTAATAAATCAATAGTGGATCAACACGACTTAGAATATAATTTTCTTTAAAACGATTACTTTTGCCATTAGGAAAAACCCCTTGGCTGTCTAGCAAAATAACATGTAATTTTGAATCGTGAAGTTGTAAAACTAAAGTTTGATTTTCTTTGACAGTTTTTCGGCAATTGAGACAATATACAAGCATAATCTAAGCGTCCAAATAATATAATTTATTGACGATACTATCTCTGTTATCGAATCAAGAACAATATTATAATTCTTATGGCCACAATTTATTCGAAAAAAAAAACCACTAATTTAGTACGTGCAAACAATTGGAGAAACCCAAGGATTAAAGTATTAAATACACATTATAATTTATTTGGTCGTCATAATTGTAACACAAAGATTATAATTTGTTTATCTAAAAGTGGCTGTTTCACCACAGTATTTAGTATTTCATAAGGCTTGATATAACTACTTTATAATGGTTAGTGTCAATGTCGTGGCCAGATCTTAGAATTGCTCATTTCATGAAGCGTTTGGTCATTTCATGAAATGGTTGTATTCCATGAAATGGCCAGCTAAAATTGACCATATCGTTTAAACATCAACTTTTAATGATATGTCAGTCGACGTTTGGCCATATCGTTTATGTAGCCCTACATAAACGATATGGTCAAACGTCGACTGATCGATGATCTGTCGTGGTCCGATTGTAAAAATGGCCATATCGTGACAAAAGCAACGTATTTATCGACATTCCTAGCTGATCACTGGGCATGTCGAAAAGTAAGGCTGCATTTCACGCCGCTAGTGCCACCCCGATGGGTTAGGTTAGGTTAGAACTGTGACCAACCACGCGCGAGCCGAGCGAGCGAAGCGAGCGGTGCCGCGGCAGTGGCACCAATCGCGGCGAGCGCTACATCCAAGTTGGTCGCAGTTACTTGGCTACTTAGTATTTTTAAAACCCTAAAAAAGAGATGCACAACAAAAATAAAGCAACATCAACGCCTCTACCGGTGAATAATCTGACTATTTTACGATATCATCACTAATGTTTATTTATTTATTTATTTATTTAATACTTCATGCACAGAAAAGTACAGAGGCGGACTTAATGCCATAGGCATTTTCTACCAGTCAACCTTTGGGTGATGCAGACAAACAGTGGTAGGTGCAATTATGAGGAATTGTGGAATACATATTTATTTAAATATAAAGATACACATATACCTATTACAAACTATAAATATAATAATATATACCTAATTATATATAAATAAGCGCAAATAAATATATACATAAATACACGAATATACTAAAACAAATAAGACAAACAATGGGAAAACGTTAACGTTGTGATGATACTGCCAGCTTCTTACGAATAATAATAATAATGTTTGGCCACATCATGAAGTAGTCGTGCGTTTAACTGTTCATATCGTCAAACGTTGAGTATTCAATGATCTGGCCAGACCACATCATGACGTGACCAGGAGATCGACACGTGTGAAAGGGACATCGACACTCAAACTGTATCCATGAATTCAGTACCTACATGATCCTAGAGTCTAGGCCCACTAGGCCCACTAGCGTAGAAATTGATCGTCGGTTATTAAACCTTCCTTACACCGTATACTTATACTATTTCTCGTATTTTAGCTAAATCTAGTAAGATCCTGTTATATAAAAAAAAAACAGTTATTTAAAGTAAGGCATATCATCATCATCTGCCTAGCCTTTTCCCAACTATATTGGGGTCGGCTTCCAGTCTAACCGGATGCAGCTGAATACCAGTATTTTACATGGAGCGACTGCCTATCTGACCTCCACAACCCAGTTACTGAATAATACGATACCCCTTGGTAAGACTGGTTGTCAGACTTTCGGGCTAAGTAAGGCATATCATACTACAAAAATAATCATTTTCAGTCACTGGGTACTTTATAATACTTTTCTCATTTTTATTACATTGTATTTTTTTGTAGAACATGAGTACTGCGTATGATCGATTTAAAGATCTGTTCGAAAGAGTTACCGTGGCCCCGGCACAGGCAACTGAAGGATCACGGGTGAGTTTTAGTCAGTAAAAGTCTGACACGCCCTCCCGCTACCCCCAGAGCGGGAGAAGTCATTTGATGATTTCCCATCCAAAAACAAGAAATCATATTAACACAAAAAAAAAACTATATTATGTCACGCAGTCGGTTAAAAGCATATTTTTTATGAAACTTTAAAACTAAAAAGTGTTAAAGTTTTGAGGTCTAAGAAATGTCATAATGACAGGAACCATTATCACAGAGGAGTGAACTTCGTAGGCACAAATAATTGACAAAGTATCTTTATATCTACATTGCCTACTCATTGTCACCTCATGCAACGTGCAATGCACTACATGGGAGATAATTACTCTGCACTGCAATTAGCATGTCAATTGTAACAGCTTTACATTATGTAATTACTATAAAGTAGAGTACAAAAGTATACATTTATGCAATGAACGATTTCACCGAAACAGCGATTTTCCTTTCTTCGGTTTTCACCATTCTCGTGACGTATTTTACATATCTTTCTTATAGTCTTACTAGGTGTGCCCCGAGACTTTGTTCACGTGGAAGTCGTAAATTAATATAATCAATATAATAACAGCCACATTTTAATAAAACTCCCTCGTCCCCCGACCCGCCGCGTTGTATCGCCCGCCCGCGCTATTACTTCGTTTTCGCTTAGCGTTCTTTCTGATTTTTTCTTTTTTTTTGCTCGGCTACTAAGAGTCGTAGCGTCATGTTAAATAACCCATAACCATTCTCGAGATTTGCTACCGAATGCAAAAAGATTTTTTTAAATCCGACTGGTAGTTCCAGAGATTATCGTTTTATTTTTTTTAGCGCGGAACTTTTTTTCTTAAATAAAAGTAGCCTTAGTTACTCCTTGTAACAGCAGCTATCTGCTAGTGAAAGTCCTATCAAAATTGGTCCAGCTATTTCGGAGATTAGCCGTAGCTAACAGACAGACAGAGGGACTGACAAAAAAAAAATTAATTGATTTTTTTGTCATAAGTACCGTATATACCTACTTTCTTATGCATTTAGTAAGAAGCTGTTATATTGTTGTTATGTTTTGACATAACTGGAGCATGCACAACCCTCACACAGACAAACTACACTCACAGACACAACCAGGTTGCAAACATCATTCACCAAAAACTAGTACTCAAACACAATCTCATACAAAACTCTAATACTCCTTACTACAAGTACACACCACAAACTATCCTAGAAAATGTACTACGATCGCGCCATACTTACAGATAGGACTATCCACTATAATAGACCAGACATAACCCTACAGGATAAAATAAGAAAAATTACCTACCTCATAGACATTGCAGTTCTTAATACCCATAAACTACAAAAAACCATATCAGAAAAAATAAGTAAATATGCCGATCTTAAAGAAGAAACAAACAGACACTTCAATTTTATTTATTTGTACAGATGTAGCAAGAGATACATACCGTTTATATAATTGTAGACATGTTCAGTGTTTGTATATGGCCTCGACCTTTACTACTTTTGCTAACAACTACTTTTCCCAGTAAATTAAAACTTTACTAAGGTCGAAATTTTTTAACTGTCACGTAGGCAAACAAACCGGCCAAGTACGAGTCGGACTCGCTCACGAAAGGGTTCCACCGTACAATATTTAACACTAAATAGTAATTAATATACGTATTTAAAAAAATACTTCAGTTTATAAAAGCACGTTTCTTGTATGGGGACCCCCTTACATTTTTAACTTTGTTGTATTTTAATTATTTGTTATTACAGCGGCATTAGAAATACACAATCTGTGAAAACAATTGTCTACCTATTACGTTTTATGAGATACAGCCCGCTGACAGACGGACGGATAGCGCAGACTTAGTAATAGGGTTCCGTCTGGCACCCTTCGGGAACGGAACTCTAACAGACCTTGACGTTTTATGGTGCAAGTCTTGTGACATTCAATCTTAGGGTTGTAAAACAATTAGGAGCTCGTCTATAATGCTGCCATAAGACTGTTGTAGTTGTATTTTATTAGTGGTTCTAGTTAGATTTCAAGTACCGTTTGCAGTCATACTTCTGCAATCAATTTCCTTCATTTAATTACTATCATAAATCATTGGCAGCTATTAATTTTCTACCCATTATGCCTACAAAGTATAAAGTTAGTTGTTTAGTATGGGAATACGTGTTCTTGTAACATTATCTAGTTGTAAACGATTTAAAAGTATAGGCCATTAAGGCTGTAAAGGTATTGGTGGGTATTAATTTATGTAACAATTTTTATGGGAGTAATATTTAAATTTAAAAATAAAATTATATAGCCTTGTGGTATTGCACGTGATGGTGGATACAATCTGTGTGGAAACTTAGCTTGTATTAAGATAAGTCACGGACAAACTGACTGGGATTAGCATGATTAAATAATTGATTTTTCTGTTCTTTTTAGGTTGGAAAACTGAGCAACTACACATCAAATGGAGACCGGTCACTGTCTCTTATGGTGCCTGTGAAACTAAAGGGTTTTCTGATAGGTTGGCTACTAAAGAGACAAAGTTGAAACGTTTCAAGAGCCTGAAATTGTATGGTTTGTATGGTTTGGACAGCAATTTCGTAAGCTAGGTTTGTTGTGCAGTAGCTTTGTTTTATTTCCAACTAGCTGTTGCCCATGGCTTTCGCCGCGTATTTGTTAATACTATTTGAATCTGATTTAGTTCACAACTGTGAACAAAATCCGATTCATGACATTTCACGAGTTATTTTTTTTTTTGCGTGGAACACTAATTCCGTTTCTAAAATAAGTAGCCTAAGTTACTCCTTATATATATTTGCCAGTGAAAATTTCGTCAAAATCGGTACAGCCATTTCGGAGATTAGCTGGAACAGACAGACAGACAAAGTAAAAAAAAAAATGTTTTTTTGTTATAAGTACCATATAGGTATACTTTCTTATGCATTTATTAAGTAAAAAGCTGTTATTTTGACATTACAAACAGACACATCAATTTATTTGTATATTTGAGAAAAAATGCATGTTGCTGAGTGCTTTTTTACAAAAGGCTAAGAAGTTAGTGACGGATAAACAGAAAAAAAAAGAAAAGTGTTTTACGTGCCAAGCAATTTCATTACGTATCCTTTAAAACCCTGCAGTATAAACAGAACCATGATTAACTTCACCTTTAAGCATGTACCAATCACACGGAGTGCCTGTAAATATTGCTTTTAATTCCCATTTTATTTTGCCGACCGTACAAAACCATCAATAAGTCAAATGAAGCGGTAATCTTGTGCGGTTAACTGCTCATTGTGTTGCCGAATGATTTATTTTACGACCATACTTTCACTGCGTCCGCAATCGGTTGTTTTGCTGACCGTACCCAGTACTCATTGTTTACGATTTGGAAATTGCTAGTTTCAGGAATTTGCTGGCGGTACTTGGCTATGTATGGAACGATGAGGAGTTGCATCACTTAGGTTACAGTCGTTTCGCACGTGAGATCGTGTTCCCGGGACAATTTATTGAATATGATTGCAGTGGAACTTAAGACCTTATCCATAAAGAATGAATCAGCAGCGATCGAAGTTATTTGTACCGATTGGTAGCGGTTGAGATTAAAAACGTAGACGGAAATATTAATGCATCATATTATATACAAATAAATAAAATAACACAACAGCAACAATAAAATAACAGCTTTTTACTAAAGGCATATGAAAGTAGGTATATACGATACTTATAACAAAAAGCAATTTTTAAAATGTTTGTCTGTCTGTCTGTCTGTTTGTTTATTCCGGTTGATCTCCGAAACGGCTGGACCGATTTTAACCGCTGGAGTAACTTAGGGTACTTTTATTTTACAAAAAGAATTAGCGTTACATGCAAAAAAAGCCATGAAATTCGAAACGGCTGGACCGATTTTGATGGAACTGTAATTGGCAGATAGCTGATGTTATAAGGAGTAACTTAGGGTACTTTTATTTTAGAAAAAGAATTAGGGTTCCATGCAAAAAAATTAAAACCATGAAATTCGAAACGGCTGGACCGATTTTGACGAGACTTTATTTGGCACATAGCTGATGTTATAAGATGTAACTTAGGCTACTTTTATTTTAGAAAAATAATTAGAGTACCGCGCAAAAAAATTAAAACCCATGAAATTGTTCCGATTCAAATAGGGAAGTATTGAAATCCACGCGGGCGAAGCCACGGGAAACAGCTAGTGTTGTAATAAGAACAGAATCGACCAAGTGCTGTAATCCAAAGCCACCTCCAAATGATGCTTTTAAAATATGTAAACTGACTAAGCATACAAGACTTACACAAGCAGTAAGTCTTAAGCCTGCAGCCAAAACTAATTTACGTATACACCATCCATCACTCACGATATCTCAATAAAATCAACAGAATTAATGGAAAACATTCAATATCCAGTAACCACACGTAATTCATAATTTAATATTTCATTGCCGACCGGCAATTATCGGCAATACATCGTTCGGCAACCAGCAACCAAACAATAACGGGTTGGGTCAATTAACTTCGGGTCGTATCGGTTTATGAACGAGGGAATGTTTATGGGGTAAAAATGGGGAAATACGGGTACTTCGATATGATCAGAGGTAATTGTTGTATTTAGGAACGTTTTTGTGTTATAGGTTTAGCATATGAAGGCTGTATAATAGGACCTTAGACACTGCAATACTTGGAGACTTACAGGAGCACGATTCCTTTACCAGGAATACAACGATATTGCTTGGCAGCAGAAAGTTTAGAAGAGATAGTTCGTAAGATTTCTTTCTCAGGCGTAGACAGATAGGAACTCCATCTAGCTTATTCTTTTAATATGACGTGTAAAAGTGATTCCGATATCCTTTTTACAGAATAAACAATTTCATTTCATTTGAATTATGATCTTGACCACATTCGTGGTAAATCTTACGAAAGATGGGCTAATTTTACAATCGTCGAACACCATAAATAGTTTCAATTATAATTTCAACGTCTCTTAATTAGTTCGGCAACATAAAAACATAATTTGCTTCCCCGAATTATAAATAAGGCGCCACGATACAGAATACAGTTATAAAATAAAAACATTTCACGACACAATATCATAACCCGACCAGTTTATAGCCCCAGGAATATAACTGAAAATCGATAAAAACAGCGAATCGAAACTCAAAAGGATATCGCGATACTTCAGAACGATAAAAAGTAATGTTTGGCGCAAATCGAGAAACAATAGTGAGTCTGTAAACTGCATATGAGAAACCCCATGGGAAAAGCTACTTTATTAACCAGGCTTAAAGTTAAAACTTGCGTAGATATGTGAATTCAATAAGGTTTTCCGTGGGCAGTCATAGCCCACGCGGTATCGGATTTATTGTCGGTTTATAAGAGCAGTATTGATGATTGAACTCACTTAAAACATATGGATTTGGTCTTAGTTTTTGCAACCATGTGGAACTAAGACAGAGGACCCTAGTGATCAGGAAACATTAGGGCTAGAATCTTATGCTATGCTTTTACAAGTCAAAACGGAAACCAATTGGCATGGAATCCATTCTTCAATCAAGCATTGCAAAAAACACTCGTTCAACAAGCATGAACCAAAGAGAGTACGATGCTTTCCCACAGCTAATTATAAGAGAATTAATTATGGTGATAAATGCCGAATGTGCACCTGGTTAATTTCTCAAAACAAAACTCGGACTTACAACTCGCTTTGAAAAAAGACTAATGATCAAAATCAAAATATTTTATTTCACATAAACCTACATGGGCATTGAAACGTCACAAGCTAAGTGCACGGTTCCAATTGGTCGTTTCCTATGGAGAAGAGCCGGCAAGATACTCCACGGTTACTCTTTTAAAAATAGTTGGCTTTTACAATCAATGTGCTTTCATTCTACGTATGAAAATATTTGTGTGTCCAACAATCCTGCTATCACAGTTTATATTATAATACTTTCTCACACTTCAGGAACACATAGCGCTGACACGGCTATAATATTACGTAGCCCGTGTGAGTTCCGCCATATTGACACAACCGTCCCTTACATAACCTTGCAACTTAAACTAAGCCAGGGAATGTCTTGATCGTAAACCGATTATCGATTACTAAGCGTGCAGGTGCTCGGTTGATTGATTGATTAATATTAATCGGTTATAATCGGTGATTGCATTAAATTTGTGTAGCTCCAACTTGTTTTATGTTGCAGTTTTAGAATTATGGGCGATGTTTATTATTCCGTCCACGTTTATTATCTACTGAAATTAATCTAGTCGGTTGGTTTAATTTGCAAAGAGATCGATGGATTTGACAAGACCTACTTTACAGTGCATATCAGTGTTTTCCAATCTTGTTAATTTATCAAACATTGATCGTACTTATATGCGGCTTTACTTTTATGAATCGGATTTTTGATTTGTCGGGATAAAAGAGCTGTTCTTGACGACTCCAAAAAATAAATCACAAGTGGCTTCATCATCTGCCTGCCTTTTCCCAACTATGTTGGGGTCGGCTTCCAGTCTAGCCGGATGCAGCTGAATACCAGTATTTTACATGGAGCGACTGCCTATCTGACCTCCACAACCCACTACCTGGGCAATACGATAGCCCTTGGTAAGACTGCTTGTCAGACTTTCGGGCTTCTGACGACCCGTAACGACTGTCAAAGATCCACGAATAACAGCCGAGACCAACGGCTTTGCGTGCTTTCCGAGGCACGGAGGAGTCTTGGTATGTAAAGATGGTCACCCATCCACGAACCAACCCCGGCAAGCGTAGCTTAACCTGATGGAGCGACCCGTGCGGTTGTTATTACTTAGCCACGAGCTCCTCAAAAATCACAAGTGGCTTAAAGTCTAGTAAATGTAGTAAATTCATGTGTAATTTGATATACTGGGTATAACTATGTAGGTATGCCAAATAAATAAACTGCCCTTTTGGAAAATATCAATATATTTTCCTTCACACCTGGGAAGTCAAACGTGGAGGTGTCAGCTGCTAATATTCCTATGGTTTGTTTGTTATTCCTATGGTTTTAATAAAGTAAAATGTTTTTCTTGAGAACAGCGATTGATCGTTCCACCTGTCTCATTGATCGATAAATTATGATATATGCACAACATTGTAGCACATTAATGTCTATGCAAATTCATAGTATTAAAAGATTATAAGGAAAAGGTGGTTTTATTATAAGAGTCAATACGAACCACGTGTCGTGTGATAGCTACTAGAAGTCCGTCTGGCGCACTTAGACAGACAGACGGACAGACAGAGTTTCCAACTGACGCTGATTGGCTAATCATTCAAGTTATTCTCGTGTCACTTATGTCGTCATTAAAGAATGGATGTATGGACGTTGTTCTTTGTTATCGGTTTTATTATCGGAACGAAGTTCGTTCCTGATGGGGTTCCCCCGACCGCACAAGTTTTTTTTTCTCTATTGAATTATATAATTTGATGGTGGTTAATCTATGGTACTCTGCCACGCGACAATACTTTTATAAAATTTTCAGATAGGCTAGTCTACTTTTCTAAATAACATTTGACGAAACCATACCGCTCTTGTGATTCGCAGAAGCATAGTAGGATCTTGTCTATTATCCTGTCTGCTACCGTCATGCAAAATAATTTATAGCATTATCAAAATTGCGTATAAACACTAAGACTTCATGACTAACTCATCAATATGGCGTTAACTTCAAAACCACAAAACGTGACAAGAAACTAACCGATTCATTGTCGATCCTATCGATAGCATTCTCGATAACACTGAACAGGCATTGTTGCCGGCCTGTCCGTGGTTCTCGCTTCAGGAGCCGGTAAAATAAAAATACGTGGACTGTAGGTATATCTGGTGTAATGCAACGAGTATATTATTATGCGGTGTCTTCGTCGCGCGTGTCGGAGAGAAGTGCCGTTGGTGATCGAAGATGGCGTGAGCGCCGTCCGCGCCGCCCGAGCTCCCCTCAGCCGTTGCGGAGTCCCGCCGTCATAGGCATGTCCATGCATAGACATGCTCCCCGGGTTGAAGTGCACTTCAAAGAGGAAGCGGACATATGTTATTGAAGCCGCGTCGGATCGTCCCTCTCTTCGTCTTCAGCTCCGCGACCCTCGTGACGCCGTCGCTGCCGGGGTACACATGCACGACGCGCCCCAGCAACCAGCAGAACGGCGGGAGCGCCTTGTCCTTCACAAGAACAAGCGATCCCAACGCTATGTCGCCATTGGTAGAAGTAGGCCATCTCGTTTTCTGCTGTAGGTTAGAAATATATTCGAGATTAAATCTCTTCCAAAAGTGTTGCTTGATGCATTCCACACGTTGGTAGCGCTCCAAACGATTGATGTCAGCGTCGATGACCTGCGGATTTGGAACAGACATTAGTGAGCGTCCAATAAGGAAATGAGAAGGAGTAAGGGCAGAGAAGTCAAGAGGATTAGTGGAAAGAGGAGTAAGGGGCCTTGAATTTAAAATTGCCTCTATTTGAGTTAGGCACGTAGCCATTTCCTCGTAAGTAAAATGAGTAAGCTGCAATAGCCTTTTTAAATGGTGTTTTGTTGAACGAACCGCAGCCTCAGCGAGGCCGTTAAAGTGGGGCGAATACGCTGGTGCAAACCTGAATTCTATTCCCTCCTGGGCTATTTCATATGCAACATCAGAACCCTCCAAAAATTTATACAATTCATTACACGCTCCGACAAAGTTTGTACCGTTATCAGACAGGATCGTACGTGGCTTGCCGCGGCGTGCGATAAAACGATTCAAAGCAGCCCTGTAGGCCTCTTTAGAGAGGTCCGTGACAAGTTCAAGATGCACGGCTTTAGTAGCCATGCATACAAAAATGCACAGGTAGGACTTAACCAATCTAGATCCCCGACCTTTCCGGTCAGATATCAGTATAGGCCCAGCATAGTCAACACTACTATTAAGAAAGGGGAACTCTAAAGTGCTTCTAGTGCTGGGTAATTGTCCCATGATTGGCTGTACATTTTGAGCTTTAAATCTAAAACATTTTAGGCATTTGTTCACAGTTAACTTCGAAAGATTTCGGCCCCCTAGGGGCCAATAAGTTTGCCGAATATTCGACAAAAGCAGTTGTGGACCTGCATGTAGTAATTTTTTATGTTGCATTTGAAATAACATTTTCGTTAAATGATGCTTACTACAAAGTAAGATTGGATGTTTTACGTCATATTCGTACGGGGAATTATCTAGTCTGCCCCCTACACGAATAATATTGTCACAGTCTAAAAAAGGAGTTAAAGAAGTTAACCTATTTTTACGTGGCAATGACATCCCGGATTTAATGGCAGCGTACTCATCTGGGAACATCTCAGCTTGAGCTACACGTAATATAAGAGACAAGGCCTTTTTAGATTCTTCAGCCGAAAGAGGACCTGTTATTTTAGAATTAGTATTTTTTAAATTATGAATAAATCTTAGAATATAAGCTAGGACACGTTGTAAATAACTAAAATTAGAATATTTTCGAATTAATTTTTGTGCAATTGAACTACATGTTAGGTAGGAATTAGAGTTGTTACTATTAGGACTATCTATTAAGTTACAAATTACTTCAGGTAGATCCTGTTTCACGTATTTATTGGGCTGTTGGGGCCAAGCATTTTCATTATTTAATAAAAATCGAGGGCCTGACCACCAAAGTGCAGAATCGCTGATCTGATCAGCCTTCAGCCCACGAGAGACAAGATCCGCCGGATTGACCTTAGACGGCACATATCTCCACGTAGAGCCCGAGCTACTTTCTTGAATCTCGTTAACACGATTTCGAACGAAAGGCTTTAGTTGATGGGCCGGTGTAGCCAACCATCCTAGTACTATTGTTGAATCACACCAATATTGAAACTGGTGGATTGGTAACGTGAGGGAATCTTTTACCTTTGTGCACAACCTGGAACCCAACAGAGCACCACACAGTTCTAGCCGTGGAATCGTAGTAGGCTTGACTGGTGCCACACGACTTTTGGAAGTTAAGAGGTGAACAGTGACTGTACCTGACCTGGTTATAGAGCGAATGTATAAACATGCACCGTAAGCCCTTTCAGACGCATCTGTAAATACATGAACTTCATGGGTTATGGAATTATTACATAGAATCCATCGTGGAATTTTTATATAATTTAAGCAAGGCAATTTACTTGCAAATAACAACCATGATTCCGCAACCTCCTGAGGTACTTCGTCATCCCATCCACATTTATCTATCCAGAGCTTCTGCATTAATATTTTTGCTTCGACAATGCAGGGACTAACTAAGCCTAGTGGGTCAAATATCTGGCTAATTACAGACAAAATGTGTCGTTTTGTTATTTTGATATTGGATTCAATGTTAATAGAAAATCCCAATTCATCAGAATTGCATAACCAATAAACACCTAACGTTTTAGAAGGAGTATTGTTATTGTTGTCTGAAAGATCTAAAATTACATGACTTGAGTTATATAAATTGCCTAAGCCTTTTAAAATTTCTGGGCTGTTCGACTGCCATTTTCTTAAGTTAAATTTAGCGGACGCCAGAATAGCCAGCGCCTCTTTACACAAATCTAGTGCACCTGAAATTGTGTTTGAACCACTAAGAAAATCGTCTACATAGAAGTCATGCTGCATGGAATGCTTGACAAAATGATTCGATGCTTCATCAGCTAAACTAACTAAACACTTAGTAGCCAAATATGGAGCAGACGCTGTGCCATATGTTACCGTGTTTAATGTATAAGTTTTTAACGGTTCTGTAGGATTCTTACGAAAAACAACCTGTTGTAGCGATCTTTGAGTAGGATTGATTTCAATAGCGCGATACATTTTCTCTATATCTGCTGAAATCACATATTTATGCTGTCGAAAACGCAATAAAACAGAGAGCAAATCATCTTGAACGGTTGGGCCTACAAACTGCAAGTCATTGAGAGATACACCTGTCGTAGTTTTCGCAGATGCATCAAATACAGTGCGCAGCTTGGTAGTGACACTCGACTCGCGAATGACGCCATGATGAGGTAAATAATAGTTAACATTACCTTCTGGCTTTGCACTAGAACTATTTTCCGTCATATGACCTAAACTCTCGTACTCTGCCATGAAGTCTAAATACATTGATTTAAAATTAGGGTCGCGTTCAAATCGTTTCTCTAAGGACAAGAAACGGTGTTTTGCGATACCGTACGAATCCCCTAATGCAGAAGGATCTGACTTCAAAGGTATCGTTACCACAAAACGACCGTCATCCTTTCGTTTTGTATTTTTATGAAAGCTATCTTCGCATGCCTGTTCTTCTGAAGAAAGGGAATGCCTTTCAGACACAGAGTCCAGTTCCCAAAATCTTGACAAATCTGTATTGGGTTTAGTTCTAGTAAAATTACAGAAGTGTGAAAGGGACTTACGTGAGTGACAGCCTACTGAGCCTGAAACTAACCATCCTAGTCTACTCTCACATAACCTCGGTTGGTTCTTGCCTAATTTTATGTGATTAGCTGTTATGATACTCCAAAAAACATCTATACCCACTAATATATCCACAGCCGAGGGAGTATTAAATGTTGGGTCCGCCAGCTGTAGACCTAAAGGTATAGTTATATGTTTTAAACTAATTGGAGACGACGGTAAAAGATGCGTAATTTCTGGTAAGATTAAACAGTCAATGTTGACCGAATAATCACTGCAAATGGACTTGATTGTAAGGTTGCAAGTTTGCGCACTAGTACTAGTTTGGTTGCTAATACCTGTTATCGTGGAGCTAGTGTCGTTGCGGTACAAACGCAACTTATCACATAGGCTCTCTGTAATGAAATTGGCTGTACTTCCGCTATCCAGCAGAATTCGTGCGTCGCACCTCTCGCCATTGGCAGTCACCACCTGCACCAGCGCTGTGGAAAGCAAAACAAGCGAGCGAGTACATGGTTGCATAGTGGCTGAAGCGTTAGCAGAAAGAGCAATACTTTCAGTCGTACTAGGCATTGGGTTTTGTATGGGAGGAGTGTCTGTGCGTTCCATGTGCAATAGGGTGTTATGCCTAGCTGCACAGTATCTGCAGCGGGTCATTCTGCACCTTTTTTCATTGTGGCCCAACCTTAGGCAGTTCGTGCAAACTTTGAGATCCTTGGCCTTCGTATTACGTTCCTCTATTGTTAATTTTTTAAAAGATTCACAAATGTAAAGGTAATGATCACCAGAACACATAGGACATTTGAACTGATTTTTATTTGAATTAGAACTGTTGTAACTGTTACCTTTATTTGTAGAATTCTGTGAAACTACTGCAAAACTTTTAGATTTATTAATATTATTGTTTATTTTTTTATGTTTATTATTGTCCTCCAATGTTTCTAGTAAATCAGCTTTGTTGTTTATGAAGCTACTAAATTGAGCAAGCGTAGGAGGACCCGATAATGTATTGCGGTACTCTTCCCAATACCTATTAGTGTTTGCATCCAATTTAACTGACATCATGTAAATTATAACAGTATTCCAATGCTGAGTAGGCTCATTCAGTGTCTTGAGTGCCCTTATATTTTTACTAGTCACATCTATAAGACGACGCAAAGCAGCACTTGATTCAGTAACGATTGGTTCGACATCGAATAAAGCCTGTATATGCTTGTCTATGAGAAGACGACTGTTATTATATCTTTCACACAACAAGTCCCATGCTAACTGGTAATGATCCGCTTTAAAATCAATATTTTTGATAACTTCGGCTGCCTTGCCTTTTAAAGAAGCACGTAAATAATGGAACTTATTTATGCTGTCGATACAGGAACTATCATGAATTAAAGAAATAAAAGTGTCTCTAAACTCTAGCCAACACTGATAAGTGCCATCAAAGTGCGGTAGATCTATTTTAGGTAATCTAACAAAATTATGTTTAGTCCCACCTGTCATTTCTGCCCCGGATTGTGGCTCGGAAGTTGCAGAGTCACGGCGGCGACGCTTGCCATCCGGTCTGGATAGCAAACTTTGTGCCAACGCCACCAGCGAGTAGTACTGCTGCTCAAACTGGGCTCTCGCCGCGTAAGCCTCGTCCGGCCTGTCCGAAGACACCTCGATCTCCGTCTGCAATTCGTCAAATTCGGTGTACAAGGCGTTAAATTTGTCGAAACGGGTTTCCAGCTCGATTATTTGTAATTCGGAAGGATTATCGCAGCTTTTGAACACATTTATATAAGCACTAAAGTTTGTAAGCTTAGCCTTCATTGAACCGCGTTTTTTCAACAATTTGTCGGCCATTTTGCTATAATTTAAAACGAAGAAAGATTTAAATTAACGGTCAAAAATAATTTTAAATGCAAGATATAAAATAAGCTTGAAAGCAAATATAGAAAGCAGCGCACTATGCAGCGCACAAGTGAACAGCTGTTGCCTTGTTAATGTGTCAAGGTCACACTCTGTGTTGCACTGACTAGCAAAATTACTGTTAAATAAAAGTTGCTATTATAAGCTAGCAAATATCGCATACGAAGATGAAAGACGTAATAAAAACGACTAAGAGAATTAAATTAGTTATTTAACCAATCAATAGGGCAATGAATCGGTAAATACTAGAGAATAGCGTTATAAAGACGAAAGACTGAAAATAAGAAATAGGAAATAGACAGATAAAAGGAGTGATTGGAACGATCTCACGAATATCCGAATCCTTATCCACAAGTTCCCAGTTGCGACTTCAAATCGTCAAACGTAGGCGACGATGACACTGCTTTTTTCCAACGACGTGACGTGGGGTCAATGTCCACCAACGTCTCGGTCTTGTTTTCTTGTAAAACGCCAAATCTTCCCGCTGTGTAGTTCTACTTGCGAAGGACCATATGACGCCGGCCTGTCCGTGGTTCTCGCTTCAGGAGCCGGTAAAATAAAAATACGTGGACTGTAGGTATATCTGGTGTAATGCAACGAGTATATTATTATGCGGTGTCTTCGTCGCGCGTGTCGGAGAGAAGTGCCGTTGGTGATCGAAGATGGCGTGAGCGCCGTCCGCGCCGCCCGAGCTCCCCTCAGCCGTTGCGGAGTCCCGCCGTCATAGGCATGTCCATGCATAGACAGGCATTATGCGATGTAAATCATTGGTTGTCAATCGGTAAGATCTAGATGTTAATCAATTTCATACGAAGTCTGGCTGTTGGATGTGTATTTTATGAGAAAAGTGACGTTTGCGTAAGGGTCTTGAATACTTAATGTTTCTGGATTTAACCAGTTACTTTCAGATTTATGACACCACAATTCTGACTACTGTGAAGCAGGATGATGTCCTAGCCAAGGCCACAATGGACTTTACGCTGATGACGATGATGGAAACATATCAATGGATAGATTTATATCATAGAATTATATCATGATCACGTGGGAAAACTGTTACTAGTGAAACCAGAGAGTTTTGGAATAGTCTCAATAGTCACATTCCTCTTAATCGTCTTACTGGTAGCTCTTGACACATCAAACAGCTGAATTATTGTATCGGCATTCTATTTTTATAGTAACTGACGTGACTTTGTCTAGGCGTGTTCCATTGACAATGTTGGAAATTTATGGTCTCACTTGGGTCACATAAATATTTCAAGTTCTGGCACCACATTATTACTGCCCACAACTCCGCCGTCAACAAAATATTTCTAAAAAGCTATAAAACTCGCAAACCCGCCTCCACCAGAATATATTATAATTAATACGTTTACATTAGCATGCCTGAACATGACTTATGAATTTTAAAATAAAATCGATTGTAATTACTCCCTACGCTAACAGGCGGTTATAACGCAATAAATTGTACCTAGACTGGTTAATAACTATGTTTTTTGTATTGTTATTAACTCGGCTTGTTGAAAAGGAAGGAAACTTTGAAGTAATTTGTATGTTGTTTTTGCTACTGAAGTGGTAGATGACGTATCTACTGGATTAACGGCTGTTGTTGCTTGACAACTGTTGGTTACTGTGTAATTAAAAGTTTCTGATGATCTTGTTGTGAAACAAGAAGAAGTGAAAATAATCATACCTACCATGTGCCCTGTAATTATAAAGAAGGGGTTCAGTTTAGATTTTTAGAGAAAATAATTGAAGTACAAAGTTATATCCTTAAGTTTAACAGAAATTTTAACAGACAGCAGTGAACAACACTTTTCCACAAACTTACTAGATTTCTAAGCTCCACATCAAAAGATCAATTGAAATGATGACTTAGAATACAACCATGTTCGTGATATAGGAAATACATTATCTAATGCTACGGACACGATTATTTTTCATTATTATAAAGAGATTATTAGATTCATTATTAGAAAGACAACAATATAAATTGCAGAATTAAATAGAACAAAAGCCATAATTACAAACCAATATCACCGTAGCAAATCAGCAATTAATCTAATCTTCCTTATCCATCTGTATACAACGCTGTATAAATAAATATTCGGAGCTATAAATCTCGGCATCCATACGTTAGCACATCTCAATCGTATATCTCAGGTACAATTAAATTTCAATGCGCTGGAGGCTGAATGCTCAACGCATGTTAAGGTAGTGTTGCTAGGGTTGAGCAACTCGAGGATCGGAGAAATATTACGTACTCCTGAATGGAATTGTGTTAAGTAGGAAGTGTTTGCATGGAAGTCAAAAGTTAAGGGAGTATTTTAGAAAGTCTATTATATCCAATTGTTATAGGACAAGATGATTACTAGCTAAGCAGTTGTTGTTCTATCGACTGGAACTCATGACTATAAAATCTTGTTATTTTCAAATAAAGAGGAAACCTTTTGCCCAACAGTACAATGTTTCAGGTAAGGATATAAGAGATAAGGAAATAGATTATTTGCTGTTAAAAACTACTCGTAACCTACTTGGAAGATCCTGTAATCACTTATCATGTTTCTTGTCTTGTTAGTTGGGTTGTTTTTACTCTGTGAAGACGACATTCAAGCAGAGAATGTTAAATACTCAAATGTATACATCATTGAATGTCAAGTCGCGTGTGTAACCCAATATGGTTGATATCCAATAAAGCAGCCGGTAGTATAGTAGCAGTAGCCGTACCATTTATATTAAACCGAAGGGGTTGTTTCCAATATACGGGACCGCTTGTAAACATTTAAAGCCGATGTCTAGACATAAATGTTTGCACTTCGATGGAGTTGAATAAAAGCTCGCGTCCTCTCAAATGTAAACATATTTTAGGAACGTGCTGTAAACGTTGTTGGAATTCAGCCCTAACAAGTACGTCTAGTACTTTGTGAATTGCTGAACTTAGACCTCCTACTTTGACAACGTATCTTCCAAAAGAATATAATTATCATCAGAAAGTAGACATAAACATCGATGATGATTTCCAGACGATGGTGATTGTAGGTGATGAGGTCAAGAAGTATGATACTGTATAGCTTTCCTTAAGATGAAAAGAAGATAGCAACTTTCTGCTGAGACCAAGACAAGACCATACATCCAAAGCCCTTCATAAAACAAATAACCCCGACACTACTTTGGACCTAGCAACCCCGCTATCAGTCCACCCATATTGAGATCTAAAGGCGTAACTGAATGTAAATTTACGTGGCGGCGTGGCATAAATAATGTGTGGAGCCATTAAATATGATAATCTTGTTGCTGCATCGGCGGATGAATGGTCTTTGTTCGGCCCAGGGTGAACAGATCCCGATAGCATTGTACGGGTTGAGATTCGCTCGTAAATACTACCGTTCGATACTTTGTGTGTTTGTTTGTTCGGTGATTAGCGTGAGGATTTGGGGTTGTTGGATCAAGTTGAAATTAATTCTATGAATGTTTCGTTAGGTTCTACTTTAGCTGAATTTGATACTTGGTCGTTAGTTTCTTACGTTTGAGGATTATGGCAGCTCATAAAGTCATAACACCTTGATAGTTTGGGATAATGTCGCTTCAGATATTTTTTATCTTAACGGAAATTGGCATAACTGCTTTGATAGTTTTATAACTTTTGCTAACTCTACAAAGAAATAAATCAAATATAAACCAGAACGATTTCCTTGAGCCCTATTGGTTACTACGATATGCGTTGTATCCATTTGAATATGCTTATGGTTGTGAATATACTGTTCAAGAACTTTTTGTAGTAGTTTGCACACAACATATTTAGCTTGTAATATTACATGACCAGAAAATTGTATGCACAATCAGGCAAAAACAATTTTCTGAATTTCTTAAAGACACCCTGCCAGTGAAGAAAAGGCCTTGGTTAAAAAATGATAAAACTCTTCGAAAAAAGGCATATTCAATAGTGTAAACTTGAAGTCCAAATTGAAATCGACATCGAGTCCCAATGGTAGCGGTTACACTATCACGTAATAATTTATCGCCAAAGGAAGACGTAAATCATACGCCGGATCACGCCCTCGTAAATCCAATAATATTATCCTGCGCCGTTTGGGGGTCGGCGATAATGTTCCCGTGGTTTATGACCAGATATGGCCAATGGTGACGTGTTAATGGGAGGTTTTGATGGGACCTTATCTGGTGTGGGGATTTTTGATTGTGATGAAAGTGGATTAAGCAAAACTAGCTGTGGTATAGTAAGTAGCGAGATCGAAGATATTTATTGTAATAATTGTTTGAATTCTAGCTAATCGAATAGTAAGTAAGCAGTGCCTAAGTATTTATCTATAGGCGATAGACAACGTATAACTTTTTGCTAAACAAAAATAATATTTCAATAATCATTAAAATTACAGGATTTTTTAATTATGTCCCTCATGATGCTTTTAATGCTGATATTACGAGTCTTCTAAACGTACGGGATAAATAATAATGCCTTCAGTTTTATTTTCATATCTTGCCTCTAGACCCATGCCATGTAAGTCAGGATCGCTGGCTCCACAATAGTATATCAAGATGTAGTTTTTGACTCGATAAACAGTGTATAACATTTTAAAGCTTGTAGAGACCTCAAGTTATCACACAATAAGTAATAAGGAAAAAGATTGAATACAATCGAGAGGAACCTAAAATATTTCAGAGCAAACGATTGCACCACTTCTACCGCCGTATCATAAACCTCAACACAGACCAATTTAAATTTACACCTTCGTGTAGGCACTATCTGCAGACAATCCAACTATCTTCGATACGAAAAACATACGCATCTTCCTCCCATTGTTACCTCTAACCAAAGTATTACGTAGGAGGCACTACAGCCCCAACACAGAAGAACACTGAAACACACAGTGTCACAAGCTCTATAGTCAAAGTTGGGGCTAAGGTGAACAGTGTCATCAAAATGGAAAACAAGTCCAGGAGATAAAATGACGGTATCAAGCGGACCCATTGAGGCTTCAATAGGTATGGAAATAGGCCATCAGTGGTGCACATGCAGTATCGGTTATATGCTATTCCCTATCTGTAATAGCCACTTAAGTGCGAGCCGTGAAGATATCGTATCTGTATGTCTCTATTGCTGGAATGGCTACATTCAGTGTATTTTATATACGTGAGGAAGTTTTTCAATGGAGTCGTGTCGGGTTTTATTTGTTGATGGAAGTTTGTGGAACTGATAGTTTTAAGTTATAGAGACGAGAACTCGTTGGGAGGTAACCTGCTGGCGAGTGACTTGGGCGTTTTGTTCTCTTGATTGGCTACATCGAAGATATATTCTTGTGTGGATGAATTTATTGTAGATCTATTACGTTTTAGGGTTCCGTACCTCAAAAAGAAAAAAACGGAACCCTTATAAGATAACTCGTGTGTCTGTCTGTCTGTCTATCCGTCTGTCACATCCAATTTTCTCCGAATCTAATGGACCGATTATGTTGAAATTTGGTATACATATTGATTTCTTTACACATACTTATGTGTAAAGTTAATAAATGATTTTTGATTATGGAGGTCACTTTTGGGGACAAATAAGAAAATTAAAAATAAAAGTTTTGAAAACTATACTGTATGACATATCAAATGAAAGGGCTTACTGTCAAATGTCAAATATTTTTTTTATAATTTTAAAATAAATAGTTTTAAAGTTATGTTAGAAAATATACGAAAATCGACCCCCTTTTCTCCGAAACTACTGAGCCTAAAATTTTGTGTGAAAATATTGTGTGTAGAAACTTATATTAGCAGTTGGAATGTATGGGAAAACATGTTTTTCAACTACAATGTTAAGTTTGTTCTTGGGATAATGGTTCTTTCTCTTTTTTCTTCATCCCAACTACGGAACCCTTCATTGTGCTAGGTCCAACACGCACTTGGCTGGTTTCTTTTTTTGAATTTGTGCCCTAGAAGTACTAATTTTTATTATGATTGGATAATTATCTTAGTGTCTGTTTTATTTCTGGATCCACTTTGATCAAACAATTTTAAAATAAGGTCGATATTGGACCTTTTAAAATTCTTCAATTACACCTGGAACTACTGTGCTTCCTTTGCACACTCAAAAATATATTTATACAGGATTCTCACGACTGTAATTCCTCCCACAATTCCCAACATTAAAAAACCTTCTCAAACACAATATCAGAGCCATAACTCAAGCACAACATCTAGAAATAACATTAAACAACAACAAAAGACGGTCGCAGAAAACGCTAAACAATAAAAAAGATACACGCGCCAACAAAAAGGCCTTAGAAGTTGTAACATAAAGGGGAAAATTATGGCGCTTTCAGCGGCACATTTAAACGGGACATATTTCAAAAGTTTCAGCGTATTAAGCAACATTTATTTTGGCAGTGACTCGACCATTACGCAGCCGTACGACCTAGGCTGGATGTTATGAAAAACATTGCAGTTACTATGAGTTTCTCGACGGTGTTTAGGAAATAACATTGTTTGGGTAGCATCATAAAGAATGGCTTTGAGAAACAATGGAAAAACGAAAGAAATGAAATTCCTATAGGAAAGGCAGAATTATATAATATACATTGATTTAAGACATTGGTCTTACCTATGCATAGAATCTTAGAACTTGCTAAAACCGTACACTTAAATATTTTCCAGATTAACTCATTCATTTTGAATATCGAGATCCAGATGGCTTTAAGTTAAGAACGAAAATTGAACACAGGAAAACATGACGCAAAATTAGTTATACACGTTTGAAATAAACTCGAAAGTGAAAAAGAATCTAAAACCATTGGTACGCAGCATCTTAAGGCATAACAGCTTGGCTGTCTTGTTACATCCTAGATTCATGCCGAGGCCGAACGCCAGCGTTTTATTATTTAGACTGGGCCCACTGTACAGCATTTTCTTCCAAATTATGTCTGCACTTCATCATAAGAATATGGGAATGTATGGGTGTTTTATTTAGGCATGAATTGAGTTCTTGTATAAGTAGTCAATGTTAGTAATGGTAACGATGAGTACGACTACTTTTTTTTTGGAAGTGACTTACGCTAAGCTGGCCCCCAGGATAAATGGAGTAAAATTCTTACAGATTGGTAGCTTAGAAATGGTAAACGAAATAGAGGTCGACAACGTAAAAGATGGGAGGACGAACACATCTCGCAGCAGGTCCAAACTGGAAAAAAGTTGCGAAGGAGAGAAAGCAATGGAAATCGTTAGATGAGGCCTTTGCCAAGAGGCACATTGACCTCCAAGATATATTATAACTTGGAAAAGAAAATAACAACAATTAATCTAGCACAAGAAAGAAGTTTCAGGATAAAAAGGGCTATTGTATTGTGGGATCTTAGTGTCCGTAATAATGATGTTTGATTAAGCTAACTTGAGTAAACAGCCACTAGTCACTTGTTTGTAAAATTATTGCATCGCACTATGAGTGTGCGAAACTGGCAGGGTTGCCCAATAGTTGTAATCATGATACATCATCCTCTTGTTCTTATTCCAAATTATTTGGGGTCGGCGCAACACATATTTTTCTTTTAATCGTCATCTCGGTAGTCACCCTCTTTCTAGCCTTTTCATATTTCACACAGTCTATCCGTCATTTCTTTGGTCAACAATTGTAGAATAATACTTCCAAAATCAATCGGGTCATGTCGAAACGCATAGCACAATCAGTCTATAATGCTCCCACTGCACAGGCCTCCTCTTTTTGAGAGAGGAAGTGGGCCATCATCCACCACGCAGGCCCAGTGCGGGTTGGTGGATGTCACATGTCTTTGAATTTTTGGTTCTAGGACATGCCAGCTTCCTTACGATGTTTTTCTTCCCCGTTTTGAGAGCAGTGGTAATGAAATAATTTACACAAAGTGCCTACTAGGGTTCGAACCCACGACCGTCAACTCGTAAGTCGCAGCCGTTACCACTAGGCCACTACTACTGCTTTCCGTCAAAACGCTCGTTTTGCGCGAATGGATTCATTAATTTTTCATTGGATATATAGGGTGACTGGTAATAAGTGACCGATACTTAAACACATGATTGTACTCATGATAACTAACAACTTTTAGTATGGGACCAAACATGAAATCGCGAAAAAAAATCTGCTAATCCTTACATTCTGACGAGTTATGCGAACATAAATGTTACACAGCAGAATGTAACAGCAGATTTTTTTTCATGATTTCAGGTTTGGTCCCATACTAAAAGTTGTTTGTTATCATGAGTACAATCATGTGTTTAAGTATCGGTCACTAATTACCAGTCACCCTGTATAATTGAAAACCTCTAACTCTAAAAAGAAAGAAAGAATCAAGAAAGTCACGAGAACAAACAAAACATATATTTGCTCTCATAAACAAAACCTCAACAAAACTGTCTTCCTACTTCACAGTCATAGCAATATCGCACAATGTAGAAACATTGCAGTGATAATTAACATTCCGAGTTTGCTTGTGTTTCTCCTGAGAATAAAGTAACGCGTTTCTTTCAGTCGGGTCTTGCTATTTCATTTTGTATAACTTATTTGAACGTAGTACCACAGTTAGTTATGGTTTGCTGGAGTGTTTATACTAATATTTTGAATGAATCATCCAGAATACATCCTTTATTATATTTGGAGGGAATAAAAAAAAATACCTATAACGGTTTCAGTTTACAACACGAATTCAAATATACTTTCTACTATTAGTATCTTACACTAGGTTAGTAGACATGGAACACTTTCAGCTTTATTTACTTCAAAATAAATCTTTCTGTAATTTGATCAAGTGTAATTTTAAAGGAGGGCAGTAATTAATTGGCCAGTAAACAATTGAAAATCATCAAAGCAATGCAAAATAAGGAGGCGTGAATACATCGTACAATACTACCAAATTCTTTACGACAACAAACAAAATCTAACCATCAATAAAACCACATCAAACTAAAAGAATAAACATCAATATTTTCAAACAAACACCGCTGAACCTATTCAGTACATTCCTTTAAACTCTACCTCCTACCGTTATAAACAATGCTGAGCGGTATACATTGAACCGTGTGAAAGGTGTCGAGACTATTGTAGTCGGTTTGGGGCGGGCAGTGTATAAATTTGTTGGGGAAGGCGGGATGACACGCCCCGTAGTCACTCCAGGCGGGCTGTTAAGGGAAATGCTGTGTTCTGTGATTGAAGGAGTTCCTGGTAATATATTTTTATGTGAAATTCTTGTTAAAGCTGGGGAAATAGCAGCTGTTTTCTTAGAACAAGAGTATTGATTCAAATGTGAAGTAGGTTTTCGATAATCTCGTCTCCGACTTCATCGTGGACTAAAATTAGAGAACCATTAAGTCAACATGCTCTGTGGACAGTTTTGAGTTCGGATGTAATATATGGGACTTAACTTTGCGCACCATCGTCATCAGCTCATAAAAACTTATGGTTCTATCTCCTGTGACGCTTACATTACGAATTGCTTCCGCAGCAATATCTATGGATACAGGTTCCTTACTTTGAAAAATACTGTTCGCTACAAAGTGACCAAAATGAAGGGAACAGCAGATTTTCTTTAATATTTCAGAGTGGGTGGTCCCTCAATTCTCAATTCTTTATTGCATTCCACAATGTATGTGCTTAGATATTAAACTTAGTAAAATTTGTTCGTTTTCATATTATCCTTCTATAGCCCTCCTCTATATCTTAACCTAACACCCTGTATAATTTCAAAAATTCATCTTTTCTTATAGGTGTATAGGCTACTTGTATCACAACTATCCTGAAACATAATGACATTCATGTCTCTTACTGTTTACGGTTTCACTCTTAAGTTTATTATTTCTTGATTGTATTGGTATTCATTTTTTCTCGTCAAAGCAAATAAAATCAAAAAAATACTCAGTCACACAATTCTATTTAAATAAATCTCAGTAGTGCTGTGCTGCCCCGCCCATCACTAACGAGCCCCTCGTCACAACGACACTTCACCATTTCACAATTCACTAATGGCAGCACAAACAAGCGTTATGTTAAGTACTTATTTATTTCTGTAGGTAAATTGAGAAGTCTTTTGTTATGACTGGCAGGCTGGCAGGGTAAGTATAGTGGAAGTCTTCTCAATATCTGGGTGTATATTGATTAAAGTAAGATTCGTATAATCTTAAGTTAGTATAATCATCAAATGTCAAGATTTCATGAAATTAATGAATGAATGAATAGGATTACTTGGTCTTAGAGAGACGTATTGATGGCTTTAATGATTACAATTCTGTAAATACTTATTTGTTACGGTCGCGAATCATATTTTAATCAACATACAACTTATTACTGACCTGCTAATTGCAAAAACACAAGAAAATTTGAATTTCACGGGCGCTTTCGCCTTAAAGGTTTGTAATAATAGTAGTAAGCGGAAATACAGAAGTGCTTAGTCATTTATGACATTATTTCCGAGAGCCAAAAAGTCAAAGACGTGACATCCATCAACCCGCCGGCACTAGTCCCCAAGGAAGAGATATTATCCAGTCTAAAGTTCGTTTTTTAATCCCATATAGTAATTTGACAGGTGCAAATTTGTATGATAATGTTTCAACCCCAAAAAACGCATAATTGTTAAATCATGGGTCGCCAATTTTTTCAGCCTAAGGGACAGACTAATTCCTACACTAAAGCCCCCAAGGGCCAGGATCTAGCTAGCTCATCATAGCAACATACTGTAGTTTTGAATTACGCGCAAATTTTAATTTTGAGACTAGCTGGTGCTCGCGGGCCGTAGTTTGGAGACCCCTTAATACATAAAGACAATTTAAAGAAAACACATGATTATAGGCGTATTTAAATTAATTTTAAAATATGTTTCATGTCACTTCAGCTACATTTAATTATAGCCCAATTCACATAAGGACCACTTGATGTAAGTAGACCACGCCCCCTGTAGCTGCTGACTACCATCGTTGTAACTACGGGAGCACTCAACCTTATTTCAAGTCACCACTCGAGACTCATCAGCACCAACTTGTTTCTACCTTCATAGTGTTTAAATTGAACCTTATGCTGCACTAATAAAGGTGAACTGAAGTGAACAAATGACTTCGTTGAAAATATGGCGCCTGTTCTTAAGAGTAGCCGTAATTAAAGATTAAGAGGATACATAGAGCGAAGAAAAGGAACAAGCTTAGTAAAGGCATGAAGCAAAGATCTGTAGCTTATCTATTCCTTTGGAGATAGACCAATGAATAGAACAGTCATAGATCATTTCAAGGTGACTTGGACGTGAATTATGCTTCCAATAGCAACCATGATGGAAACAGTGTTTCGATATGTAATATGGACTCATAGTGTCAATATTTTTTGGAGATTACCTACTTCAAGTAAAAATATTTTAAAAAAAATTTCTTCTAAACTCGATCTCTTTCAGCATAGTTTATTTACTAACATAAGGATAAGTTAGTGACTAACATATTGTACCAACTTCTAATTTCAAACATACCGTTCCGATTCTCGTTCCAAGGAACGTTTATATGTATGCAACCAATGTTTTTCATTCTAAGTGAATAATTGTATTCTGTTTTTGAGGAATAAATATCTTAAACCATAAACCATACTTATTTCTTTGAGTTAATAATGATCTCAAGAAATCTCGAAACAGCCTGTACTAATTAACGATGAATTAAAATTTTGAAATTTGTACCATATTCCGAACAAGCACAGTGTACAAAGCTCTTTTAAGGAGACGCCTTTGCCTTAAGTCTTTAGGCAGAATGATGAATGATGTTACAGAGAGCCTGTTTTAGGATATGAATTAAAGGCCTTCTATGAAACCATGTCCTATCTACAAAATCGCACTCTACCTCCAATACACATCACCGTCTCGGATGGGCGGAGATTCGAAGCATCCTTGAAGCCCCAACGCGACAATTTCGACGCCTATTTGTCAAATTAACGGAACTGAGGGGAGAGTATACGATCTTAATCACGTACGAAGATTTTAATAAACGACTTGGCATGTAAATTATGTATATAGTTGTAGGTATTTTGATTTTCAAGGGAAAGGAGAGGAGAAGGTCGATGAGTAGATTAAAGTGAAGTTAGAAGTTTAAAGTGAGCTCTTGGGTATTAATTTATTTTTGTGATTCGAGTCCTTAAAATTCATATCGTATGCCTGAGTTTATTAAATACTGTATAGTTACGAAAGAGGATTTATTTTTTACCAATTAATTGGTGAAACTGGCAAGTGAAAAAAATAAGCTTTGAGAAGAGGAGGTTGATGACTAAATTAAGTTAATTAATGAACTTGAAAGTGAGTAGCTGTATATGCAGTAACTACTGAATTAACAGCTGCAATAAAACAGACCTATAATGTACCATAGCCTAAAGTTGTAAAGTAAGTTGTAAGTTGTTGTTGCCTAAAGTTGTTGTTGTTGTAGTTCTAGTTTAAAGGTCTCATTGTTGGTTCACCAATCAATCAGCTGTACCAATACTCTTCAATTGCTTTAATCAGGGATCTCGGTAATGGTATTTTGCACAGAAGTATAGTTTACTACTCTGACGGGTCTACTATCAGAACCACTTCTTCCACAAGGAGTCTTACTACTAAATCTACAAGACAATCATTCCACTTTCACGTGGTAACCTGAGCTACTGCCTACCCCTGTACAAGCATATCATTGCGACATTAATGGCTTTGTGGCCGGCAGCGCGTGCGCCGATAATCTACGGCGCGGTAAATCACCGCGTGACCCGCACTATCGCACATCGGTGTTCAGGGTTGCCACTGTATGTGGTGCTGATAGCAAACGGTGTGTTATCATTATCACTATCGCAGACATTAAATTAAAGCGAGGCTGTCTAAATGTTCAGAGATTGTTAGCCGCACCCGTTCAGTATTCAGTATATATGCAAATGTCCCGTTTTCGATTGTAGGTAATGTTTACGCACAAACAATAATCGCAGCTTCGTTTCTCAAAGAATCTTTATCGTGTCAAGACGCGAAATCGTGAAAAAAACTACATGGTCTTTATTGAGTGCAATGATCAAATAAAGTAACAAACGCCACTGTCAAATTAACTTTAAAGGGTTTAAATAATGCAAAATTATAAGCTGTTAATATTATCATATCAAAATCTGAGCGGCACATAGGTCTGTACCTACTCCTGTAATATGTATTTACACAAAAATGGTACAGAACTTTTTTATCAACCAGCCAACCCTACACACCTGCGGGTCGTGAGCTTTATTGAATTTAGCATATTTCGCTCATATCGAGACATCGAGCCGCATTGTCCCAACACTACCGTATGTGTAAGTACAATATGTTGCTGTACATGCCCGAAACCAGAGTTATAGTTTTTGGCATCGCCGTGAGTTCCAGACATTTATTTAATTTTAAGATTCCTCAGCAAAAAGATATATTTCAGTAGCGTGATGAGTATATCTTTGCCGTGCAATGACAAAATATTGTATTATCTTTTTGTCATATCGTAACACATATCTATATACGGATACATAAGATGGCATAATATCAAAATTTTGATTAAGTCTTAGGGGTCTGTTTTATCAAAACTCTATATTATTATAAATTATTACAGTGTTATGTTAAAACACTCCCCAAAGATCGTGAGTTCGAGACATCCGAGTAGCATGTCTCTAACTCACGTTCTTTGGGGATTTGCAATCCGTGTTTTATCTATTTTAACAATTGATTTCATTCAGTTCACAGGTCCTTTGGTAATCGAGTATCTGCAACCCTGAACCTTTCACATGCTTACAATAAAACTACTGTGCAGTTTAGCTGTCGGCAAGATATTAGGAACGACAAAAAAGATCGACCAAGTTTCGTAGATGCATGTGTGCACCGCCCAATTGGATCTTCCACGTAGCTATTTTCGCTACCGGTCTCGGTCCTGAGTGGAAAATATACAACATGTCCCAAAATTAGTGCCCAACCTCTTAAGGAGTCACTGTATTCATCATTATGAACATTTTTTACTCTGGGACCAAACCTGAATTCGCAAAAAAAATCAGCTGATCCCTACATTTTGACGAGTCATGCGAACATAATTGTATGGAACAGCTGATTTTTTTTTCACAATTTCTGGTTTGGTCCCATAGTAAAAGTTGTTCATAATGATGAGTACAATGACCCCTTAAGACGTTGTGCGGTAATTCCGGGACATGTTGTATAGAATGTTGTGTGTCTTGTGTCTTACAATAACACGAGCATTAGAGACCACCTCTCATCGATAAAAGACATCAAATGCACGTAAAGAAGCTATATCATGTTCAATACACTTTCAATCAACGCAACCTATCGCAGACCACTGCTGGACATGACCGCTCCCGGGTTGCGCCACAACACTCTTCACTACACTTTGGCTCCCTCGAATTTTACCCAGAAACTTTGGGGAAATTGCACGACAGAATTTCGTGTCGTTTCCTCCAAAAGTTTTGCACATTCACAGCGACATGCACAAATGAATACTGCGTATAACTGTGTGTGCATGCAATCGTGCGTGATTTAGTGCGGTAACGAACGGCTGAGCAAACTGTGTCGGCTGTGCGAATAGTTTGGTTTGTAACCTAATGGTACAGTCATGCTGTTTGTTTATGCTCCCATGAGGTAGGCAGAGTGGTCGTGAGTGAGGTGATGGGTAACGACGATGTTAATCCTTGAAGGGTGATTTAGGTAGTCTTATGTGTGAAGTTAATTTTAATTCTCAAAGCGAACATAGATGGTCAACAAAGAACAACGGAACAACGGTGGTAGACAAAGAAGGAATTGCAAAAAATCAAGAATATCAACCTGGAAATGAATTCACTACATGAGTGTTAAATTTTACTTTACGCTAGTTAAGAAGTACGATCTTTGTGTCACTAACTACCTTGATACTTACAAGCAGAATGATATAACCAATTCTTAAAAGAATAAAAGTTGAAGCTTACAAGATACAAGATCATTAACCTATTTAGTCAGAACACGAGTATACATACACATGGCCTGCAAAATGTTACATTATAAATTACGCATCATTTAGTGCTTCTCATCATGTAGTGATTAGCTCATCAACTAATCAATAACATATTTAGTCCGGAAATACTTTGTCACATAATATGCTACACCCTTTACTCATAAACACAATTTGATGTACGATAACACAAACGTATTTGACATCATTATCAAACACAGAATACATTATGTCGTTCTGAAATCACCGGCCGAACCAACAGTAATTTGTAACAGTGATTTGCAACAGTGATTTAGAGCTCTGCCAGACAATATGAGACCGCTACACAAACATATTATTAGTAATTTATGTGTACTGGCGTCAGTGACATGATTTCAGGTGTTGAATTGATGATTATTGCACGGTTGATGATTTCACTTGGCTCACATGACCTCTGTGGTTGGGATTGTTTGATGCGCCAGTGAGTAGTGAGTAGTGAGTAGTAGTGAGTGTGATTGCTCATTAGTAGGGCTAGTATAAAAACAAATGATACAATTTATTGTCTCTATCCGTATTGACTATTATTTTATGGCTCAAAAAGGCTTAGCATGATTTCATCTCACCAACCAGCAATATATTTCGTTAAACATTTTCCAAGCTAAAATAATGAACACCACCTTGCAACCGAACTAAATCATACTCTAACAAAACTAAAATCGAAATTAAATTTCCATCTTCCGTTGTATCTAGAGGCAGTAGGCAATGTGGGCAGGGTGCTCTCACGACCCAATATTTACGAGTTCGGCCGATACTGAACATTATTTATGTCTCTGTTTCCCCATTTTTGTAACAATATTTATTGTGCTCGAATATATCAAATGTGGAATCTTTAACAGTGGCTTCTGTTTGGTAAAGGCTTTCAGATATTTTTTGTAGAGAATTTTAGGAGGTTACGTGGGGCAGATTGGTAATATACAGGTCTATTTTGATATGATTTTTCGTTGAAGCGGTAAATATTAGTGACTGAACAGGTTGTTTTCTTTTCTTGTGTTAGTTTATGGTGAAGACTCTTTGACAAATGTTTGATGTTGTTAGACCTAGTTACACCTGTTATTTTCAGATTAAAGTAAAAAACTTCGACCAGTGGGCAAGCAGAATTGAAGTGCTGATATATTCTTCAACACGTCGGATCGGACACAAAGGGGTGCGTCGAACGTCAAATGATATGTTAACATGTGAACGAAACGTTTGTATAATTTTGTGCACAGAGACACAGTGAGAGCAACAGTTAAAAGACCTTCAAGTGGAATAATTATACAAGATATCTTCTGATTTTCGTCTACCACATGAACTTCTTTTCATTTCTCGACCTTGGAATTATTTCTTCCACTATCACTATTCGAGCATGTATAGCAGAGTCATTCATCGGAACATCAGCAATAAGTTTAACATGTCCAGCTAGTGCTGAGTTGTTGATCCTTGCATCATGAGTTTGCTTAGTTTTTCACGAGAGATAGTTTGTTACCTCGTTTGTGTACTTTTAGTGATTCAGAATTTAATTTGATGATTTGT
The DNA here is from genome assembly GCA_947568875.1 of Fissipunctia ypsillon. Classification (NCBI taxonomy): domain Eukaryota; kingdom Metazoa; phylum Arthropoda; class Insecta; order Lepidoptera; family Noctuidae; genus Fissipunctia; species Fissipunctia ypsillon. The sequence continues at coordinate 24,246,489 of OX387649.1, forward strand.
ATATCTGGTTTCTTGTCTTGCGTTGTATCTTTATCGTTGTGTAAGCAATCTTCTTGTTCCTCACTTACATAAAGTAATATGGTAGGTACTTCTTCTTTTCTTTTTATGCCTCAAATAATTTAAATATTTTTTCTTACAACCAAGCTTAGATCCTAAATCATAATTTATATAAATATTATAAATTATATCGTTATAAAAACCCTCTCGTTGTACCACGCGACTGCTTATTCGCTGTCGAGCCGCAACGCCTCTTTCATGTTCAGAATCAGATACGCGCCGATTTATAGCAGCCCGCCTTAATTGTGGCCCGATCAGCCGGCCGCATCAATTCAATTTGTTATTATGAACACTTAATGTGAACACAGATATTTTGTGAGGATGAAAATTGGTGGATTTGACGCGTTTAGATTATAAACTATGTAATGTCTTTGGGTCTAAAATAGACTAAGTTTTTATCCCACCTTTTACCATATAGGTTAGTGGTCGGATATTTTATATATGTATGTTGTAGTTCGAAAATATTGATGCTCTTCAATAAGGACTTTATATGGAGACCCCAATTAGAGAGAGTAATTCCATCAGCTAATATTACATAATGCACAAATGGAAGCTTACATTTACACTTCTCATTTACCGCTTTAAAATATTTTCTTTAAAAGCCCAAAGAGCCCGAGGAACCTGAAAGCGTGTGGACTAACATTTTTATAGAGCAATAAAGTAGGTAGAGCGCCATTCGCAGACCACCTATCGCAGAGCTATCGCAACAAATTGCGCGTGATATATCGCCCGCTATTATTGCGTGCAGCACTGTTTTGAGAATAGGGGGACAGTCCTGGTTTGAAAGTAGAAAGGTGAATTTGTGTCGTAAATAATTAATTGTTTTGTCGTTGACTACGTGATAGATTTCGTTGTCATTGTTGAAATATGAAACGTGTGTATTATTGAGAGAAGATATAAGATAGTAAACATGTGAATCGGTAAGCTAAAGAAACCAAAAAGATGAATATGCAACGGTAGCCCGCGAAATTCAAATTTTCTTACGTTTTTTACAATTTGCTGGTCAGATTTTATGAAAATGGCATGATTTTGAAAATCATGACATTTTTGAGAAAATCTAACTTAGATGTATTGATGATACTTATGGTTATTATTGTATATACATAACAATCTGACAAAAGCCTGCAAATTACATAAAACGCAAGAAAATTTGAATTTCGCGAGCTGCCTTTGCGCATCCACCTTGAATGTACAATTCCGAAGGCGACTGGCTATGGTTTGCAAATCCGGCAGTTTATATGGCTCACATAAAGATGAGAGAGAGAGAGAGAGAGAGAATTCAAGATAAAGTTCAGTTTTTATTTATTTAATTACAACGGTTGTGTTATAACCAATTACAGTAACTAAAATTATAAAAATAAAAGTTATTATTTATACAATTAACAATTAACATTTAACACATATTAAAATATACAAAATAAACAAAGTAGAGTAAGATTTGAAGTGAAAACATAAGTAAAAGAAGGTTAACAGCACTTTCATAAATTCCCCTCACAGTACTTCTGACATACCAATAAAATCTTCGTCCATCCATCCGCAAACAGATCGCCTGTTGAATTAGAATCCAAGAGATCATTAAGTGCGGCCAGAGTGCGAGGAATTGGCGACTTAGCACGTGCAGCAGTACGACATGGAGGCACGACAAACAGCCTGTGCTTTCTGCCACGGGAGTAATTGTCTGGGTTTGTAGAACGTAATCTCTGTCACTCATGCATGTGCAGTGACAGTCTGCCAAAAACTATATGTGCCACATCAACGGCCTCGTACTGTGAATTTACAGAAGTTACATCAAATGGCAGCCTCTAATGATTTCCCTTACTCACAACCATACCAAAAACCTACCCGTAGAATCCTGTTGAGCCCTTAATTATAAGCTGATTTTATCAGTACACTGGCTCATCACCACAGCAAGCCTCTCGTGCAGGTACCGCTTCACTTTCAAGTGTTTCCCGCCATTCGTGGTGAACTGACAGTTGACCTTAGTGACAGCGACCTCACTGCTGATGTGCATGAGATTGTGTTTACATATCTATTAAAAAGATACACTACACCACCCACCCAACCAAACACAAAAACCAGAACCTATCCCTACTTTGCACAAAAACAAACAGTCCCTACCACCATTACGTCGGCCGGCCGCTGGCTCGCCACCCGCTAGATTTTATCGCTCCTTCGAACCATTAAAACGGCCATAATGAAGTTTCCCTACGGATAATGCACTGGAGCATTACGCCATGATTTACAAGGCCAGCAATAAAAAGAATTTAAGGGATGACCCGGGATAGTAAAAATAGCGGGCTTGGGGCGAATCGACATCATAAATATGAGGAATGAGCGCTAGTGTGTTTTATGTTGGCAATTTTAATATATCATATTACATGTATTGTGGGGTAGGGTAGGCTTTTATTGCGTATTTGGCAAGGTGGTTGGAAGTACATTTTTCCACATAATACTCATTTAATATAGAGAGGGTTAGTTGCTATAATTTCTTAACCCTTGAATAGAAGAAAATTGATTATTAAACAAGCACTATGCATTCCTCAGTCATTACAAATAGGTAGTCATAGGGACTGCCAACAGAAGTGCAAAATTAAAACTTTGGCCAGTCTGGCGCAACACGTCACATTAGCATGTCGGTGACGCGAGCATGTTGCATGTCGGTGACGCAAACCCGAAACATTTTCCCCTATTAAAAAGCGCTCAACGCGCCCAAAGAAGTTTTCATGTCAAAAACTTTGTTGTAAAGAAAACTGACTCTTTCTACTTAACATAGATTAAAATTAAAATTGTTGATGTTGGGATACACAGGTATTATCCTTCTGCAAAACCATGCACCTCCATGGATAGTCATGTGAAAATCATTGGTGGTCTACTTTTAACAGAAAACGTGAATTGATAATATACATATTTTAATTAACAGCTTGAATAGGACCCCCGTGTTTAAAACCTTATTCCCTTCACAGTTGCCTGCCGACAAAATTCATGATCATCAGAAAATCATTATGTTTGAAAGGGAACTTATTCCACGTAAAAATATTGTCTAAAACCATTGAATACAATTCAATCTCAATAACAAAGGTTCGAAATACTTAATACGGCTATTGAACGAAACCAAATTTTGTATCAATTTCAAATCATGCCGGGATTATTTTTGACCTCCTGGTGAGAGAGACCCCTTTCTGTTGAACCCTGAAATTGTTGCATAGATAACGTAATTGAGGAAAGATGTGCCACTCTTGGGATTTACTTTACTGACTATTTTGAGCTTTATTACTTACTCCTACAGTCGATTGCTCATTGCTGAGCGTCGTGATGCGCCCGACTAAACTTTTGATGATCTCCCTCCATTAGTGACACCTTCCGTAGTCTTGGACTTGGGTTCGGAGGCAAACTACCAAATGAAGTCTCTGAACCGCCTCCGAACCCAAACGGGAAGATGTAACCACAACCTCGTAAAGTGGGGCTACCTCGACAGGCTTTGGATGTGGGTCTATGTCGCAAACTATGCTCCATCTCCTATCCTGCTCTTGTAGTGTGCAGCTCGCCTAACCTTATATTTGTAACTGCACACACTAATTATTGGCATTATTACACGAATCGTTGAATTAAACAGTTCTCTTTTATTTTGCCTACATCACTCTAATACACTCTCTGTGCCCCAAAACATGCAGCCAAAGTGACCTCTGCACTATCACCGTCGATGCCGTGGTAGTGGCGAAGTTTTGGGCTAAAAAAAAATAATAATCAGTCGAGCCAACGACACAACGAAGAAGAATGGCGATCTTTTCTATTCAAGCAACCAAAAATATAATCACAATCAGTGGAAAAAGGCGACCCATTTATACGTATTTTTTTTAACAAAATATAATGTTTGTTTATTCGTCAGCATGGTCCTAATGATTGGTAAGGGTCTCTTCTAAATCTTTCTATTTTATTCGTGATTTTTGCCAACTCGAGCTAATTTTCATCATAGGTATCTAGGAAATCTCGCTTTTCAAGCTCTCTCTGGTTTTGTTTCAGATAGTTTTAAATAAATAATATTGTTTTGACGGTACAAGTTTGTATTTTTTTTACAAAATATTTCATACAGCGACGAAAACAAATCCAGTCTTTTCAAAAAATTTAATCTATGACCGTAATACCCTGGGACCCCTGGACGGCGCCCCGCGGGAATCGAACTCACTACCCACCGTATTAAACCCGACGTTACACTCAATATTAAGCGTAATGATGAAGCGGGCTCCTATTACTGATTACTGAATGACGAGGGGTTTTTGGTTTTTTTTGGGAGTACTGCTAAATTATAAATTTCAATTTTTGTTTTTTGTACAGTGTAATGGAAAGATGATATATGGCTTAATTCATTCATGATGTAATTAGATTTATTTATTTATACATCTCACCCACAACTAGCATTACAGACAAGCGATCCCATGCGATAGAGCGGCCTTACATGCTAGATCCTCAATCTACATCCTATAAAGTTATATACTATACCTAAATCTTAACCTACATCTAAATAACATATTATATATAATGTAACTTTTGCGAATTCACTCAAGTTGCACCACAATACATCAACCCTCTCGTGAACCTCGTTCACCACACGCATAGCTCTAGTGAGAGGAGTTCTCGCCAGTAGGTTGGTTCTGGTTGCAGGCACAGCAAGCAGATGCATGCTGGTACTATTTTCTATTTTGTCCGTTAGATAATGAGAGGATACGACTATCTAGCAGCTATACGATAAAAGACAAGTACTGAAATACCAAAACACGGCTGGCTGCTGGTCATAATTCTTTCCATATTATTCACTTTAGCACTCCATACTTCTTTTTTACTCTTCATTATAGGTACTATTAAAATATTTGTCTGTCCGAATGCTGGATTTAGTTGAATCATCCAAAATAATGTATTTTTCAGGAGCTAATAAAAACAATTCTAATCTAATTACATAAGGAATTCATAATAATTTTAGACAGCCTATCTACTCGTATAAGCCAAAGACATGATTTTGTCTCTCTTGTTTACGAAGGAAAGTGAGAAAGTTACCGAAACAAGCCTTTGGTCTTTTCCAGTGTTTCAATAAAACACACAATTCTTACACAATTAAAACAATACCCAATTCACCAAATCAACTAGTCTCTATTACCATTTCAATCCTATCACTCGCCGCCCACAAACCCAATACAAACGAAGCCATACATCACTCTCATAGCGTGTCCGCAGAACATTAGTCTAACCGAATCAATGAGCCATTGTGGTTAGTACATTAAATTCCGCGCCATAACTCATGGTCTGCCATAATTTCGTTCACAAAAGACCGCCTGGACGGCCGTGATTAATGTCGGTGGAAGAAAATGAAATGAGATGTCGCTGACGGTTTGGTTCTGGTTTGGGAGTTTCTTGTTTGGGAGAGTGTGGAGATTTTTATATTAATATATGGTTTTGGTTTTGTGAGGTCATAAGCGTTTTGAAGTCTCATAAAGAGATTTGGTTGATGTGGCTGAACTAATTTGCGAGATTAAGCTAAGCCAATTAGACTTAAAGTCTCACAGCATTTATTTCAATTAGGTGATTTACAGGCATTTTGAATTGTCAAAGGAGTTGCTCATTCAGAAAGATGAAGCTAGTTGCCCATTCCAAGGCGTAGTATGTTCCTATGGAGAAAAACGGGCAAGAAACTCGATGGACACTCTCTTAAATTAATTTTATTGTTACAAAATATTTGAAAAAAAAAATCTTATAAAAAAAATAATAAATAAATCAAATAATATTTGATTTATTAAATTTTATTTTTTTTTTAATTTGTTTTTTTTTTAATTTTTGATTTGTTGTTGAGAGGATGAATGATAGTCGACTAACAAAAGGTATTTACACGGCAGATGTGAGTGGAAACACCGGGAGGGGACGCCCTAGGAAGACATAATATAGTGATCTTATTGGTGATGTTCTTCAGAAAGGTCAGGTGCGTAGTACTCGCGACCGGCGTGCGTGTATGACCAGATGTATGAACGTAACCGAGGCAAAAGGAGTATGTAAGGATCGTAGCAGGTGGCGTTCTGTAGTTTCTGCCTACCCTCATGGGAAGAAGGCGTGAGTTTATCTATGTAAAATATTTGTTAAATCATTATAGACTATCGATGAAATAAGTCTCCAAGTAACAATACATCGGTGTAAAAGATATTCGCATAATAGTCTTATCGAAGTAACGTTACATCGAACGCAAATGTCGTCGGTGGACCGACATATTGCTTCGCAGTAAGAAAGTGTCAGGGCAACGTGTTCTATGTAATGAAAATCGACCAAGTTGTGGGCAATTCGGGTTAGTGTGAAGTCTATTTTCTTTTAAATTGAGATCACGCAAAAGCCTTAATCCTGATTGTATGACAGACATTACACATGGAACTCTGAGACCTAACCCCTAGTAACCCTATGTACCTCACCCCTAGTAAACTATTCTACATTACATTACATTACAATAGTTTTTGACATTAGGTCAAAGTTCCAAATGTTTTTAATTATTGACAGATTAGATCGCAAAATAGTAAAAGATTAATAAACGACAACATAGACGGCCTACAAATAAACTGCACTATGTATATTGGATAAAGAGCATGATATAAAGAGCATGATATAAAGAGCATGATATAAAATGCACTTGCAGCAGCTAACTGTACCAAATAAAATATCTCCCCATTCAGTAGTAAGCCAATCTGTCCGCGGCGCGCGTAGCGGTGATCCAATAGAATACGAATCATTACAATTCGGTGGGTAGCTATCGATATGCACGTGCGATGCTGTGTCAATGTGTCTCATGTCGATAATTTGTCGCCGATATGTCGGTGATGAAGTATGATTGACAGCCGCGGGAGTAATTATGTAAGGAGAAGTCTGATTATATCTTCTCAAAGGTAATACGTACATTTAGATTTAAAATCATTTATCTAGCTATCATTTAGCTTTATTTATCCACGTAGTTTTTTTTCCCAACAGTTTTCGGGTCAGCTTTCAGTCTAAACTGGATGCAGATAAATATTTTATACTAGCTGTACCCCGCAATTTCGTTCGCGTGGAAGTCGTAAGATATACAATATACTAAAATAACAGCCACATTGTAATAAAACTCCCTCGTCCCCACCGACCCGTCGCGTTGCACCGTTCGCCCGCGCTATTTCTTCGTTTTTGCTTAGTGTTCTTTCTGACTTTTTTCTTTTTGCTCGACTTCTAAGGGTCGTAGCGTGATGTTAAATAGGCTATAAGTATCCTTGACAATTTTACCTTTTTCCCTTTTTGCATCTGGTAGCCAACCAAATGCAAAAATAATTTTTCAAATCTGACTTTTTGTTCACAATTTCATGGGTTTTATTTTTTTTTGCGCGGAACCCTCATTATTTTTCTAAAATAAAAGTAGCCTAAGTTACTCCCTGTAACATCAGCCATCCACCAGTGAAATTCCGTCAAAATCGGTCCAGCCCTTCCGAAGATTTGCCGGAACAAACAGACAGACAGACAAAATTGATAAAAATTGCGTTTATGTTATAAGTATCGTACCTATATACTTTCATATGCATTTTTGGTAAAAAGTTGTTATTTTTTGACATTACAAACAGACACTTCAATTTTATTTATTTGTATAGACGGTTGTATTTAAATGGTTATCGTGGTTTCAAAATCTGTGAAGTGACTCACCTAGTCGCAATTCGTCTATTTTTATATCATGTTTGGTACCTTAAAACCGATAGGTACTCCTGGAAAAACTGGGATGAAACAAAAAGTAAGTTGAAATCTAACCCAAAGAACTCCAATGTCGTCATCCACTACAAACGAGAAGACTGGGTTTGTGCATTGTCAGCTTGAGGTTAACTTGAAACATCTAAAGAAGCTCGAACTAAATTCCATTTTTATTTCTTTGGTTAGCTACCTTATCACCCCACTATCGACACTTCCTCATCTCTACGTGCACCGCCGCGGGTGTCCGCATCACAACGATCAGGTCGGATTAGCAGTCGCCGGTCGCGTTCCGGTTGCACCCTTTGTGAATGCGACGCCGCCGGCGATGGACGGGCCGGAGTGCCGGACGGCAAGCATGAGTGTGCTTGTAGGTACTACTGGCGGCTTAACTGATGGGTTGTTTGTAGTTTGTAGGAGGATAGATAATTAAAAGAGAAATTCAGGCATGAAGAGCTTAGCTGATTCAGAATTTATACAGGGGTACTGGTTATTGCATTGGTGAAAGGGTTTTAGAACACATTATGACCTATAGATGTATGAACGTAAACGAGGCAAAAGGAGTATGTAAGGATCATAGCAGGTGGCGTTCTGTAGTTTCTGCCTACCTTCATGAAGAAGGGGTGAGTTTATGTATGTATGTATGTATGTATGTGTGTGTACGACCTGTTTAAAACTGAACAAGTACCTACCTACTTTTTACAAGTATTTTATAGGTATAGGTAAGAACGGGCAACTTGTTTCAATTTTCTGATAATTTTTACTAGAATGTTAGAGTGACTTATGAATTCCAAATCTTAGATTCTTAATTATGTAGTAAATGAAGTTTAGAATCGTTGAGCTCCTTAACTTTTATGTTGAGCTGTACGATTACTGACAGATGCTTGCACTGACTGGACAGGTCCACTCAATCTGTGTGGTTCTTTCCTCAAAAGACCATTTCAGACACCAACCTACATGGTCTTCACATGATCTGACCAAGATTATGTCTGGACTTTAAAAGAGACTGTGACCTCTGAGATTGTTTCGGCCTTTCTTCTCAGAGTAGTCAGATAGGAAACGCCGGCCTCATCTAGTTTAAAAAATAAAATGTTTGACGTGTAAAAGTGTTTGTATAAACCTACTTACAGAAATAAAATTATTTATCATTTAGATTAGTTAGCAACAAAACTTCCAGAAGATGACTTCCGCGAGCAATTCTTACCGTGTAAACAATTGCGGCAAGCTCACTTCCACAAGTTTTCTAATTAGGAGTTACTTGCGGAAGTCACCTTCTGCAAGGTTCATTCTTATTATAACTTAGCTGAAGAACGCTCAAGAAACTCAATAGCGTCGCTTAGCATCTATGTATTTGAGTCCGCCAAAAATGTAGCACTGGAGTTTTCACTGTCACATCTTCAAATTGTTTTCACTCTTTGCTCACTGCTCACCACATCTGCAACACACTTACCCACTGCTCTCGATCACCCGTGGTGTCACCGTGAGCGTGCCGGCGATCCGAATCGCTCAGTGGGGTGTCATGGTGTCATTGACCAGCATCTATCTAATTGGAACCGATGATTGTAGCTAAGTGTTACAATAGTTTTGAAGTGCCGAGTTGAAAATGAATATTATAATGTTGATCGTATACAAAAGTTATTTCAACAGAATAATACCAAGGAAGACATAAATCGGACATTCATTATTCCTTCCTTCTGCATCTTGCCGTAGAATTTAAATCTTGTAATTTATATATTTTTTTTGTTAGCATATAATTATGTCCCACTGTTGGACAAAGGCCTCCCCTTTTTCCTTCCAAACCTACGTTGTCTTGTGCGATCTCTGGCCATGTTGGCCTTGCTAACCTTATCAGGTTGTCGCATCATCGTCGCCGTCATCTCTTATAAATATTGTAACATTTTTTTGGAATAGTCTGGCATCAATCTCGAGTTCCAATAAAAAGTTAGTTTTATTAAGCTTATAACAACGCCATCTACCTAAAATATCACCAACTTCAATACGAGACTGACTCGCAACGTTTCTACGTTTGTCAAGGTTTGAACATTAGTTCAAAGATGTCACTGCATGAACTGAAAACAGTTTCAGTTTGTAAAATAGCAAATGTAGTGCACTTTTGCAATATAAATAAGCATGGAGTTAGTAAGCACTAATTTAAGTTCATGAATTATTAGGATCATTTGAAGATAAATTATAATTTTAGCTGTTCTGTATCAACGCATTTTATCTTTTCAAATATCCTTTCATACTACCAAAAACTGAAGTTGATAGAACTTTTGAACAGCGCTTTCCACTGGAGGTACGCGGAGAAAGTATGTCAAAGCGATGGACGTAATATTTGAAGCACCTTATAGATGGCGCTGTACTAAAATCTGAGTGTATGATGCCTTGTTATAGTGTGGGTAGCAAAAAGTACACAAGTAGGTAATGCTGAATATTTTATAGAAGTCGGTATTGTTGTTTTTTTTATTAGGATTCTTTATCTTTTTTTCTATATAGTTTTTATTTTGCTACATAAAATGCAGAGCCATTTAAATAAATGTAAATATCCCATGTAATTGTGTAGATTATATTCATGTCCATTAGAAAATAATAAACTATCGTTGGTAGACTGCAATACTTCCTACCCGCTAGTATAACGTAGGTAGTTTTCGGGTGATCACAGAAAATCAGCGCTGTGCCTTCAGCTGTGGGTCATAGCACATTACCATGCTCAGTGGAAGCCTACTTGTCACAGTCACGGCGTGCAGCTGCTGACTATTTATGTTCTGTGTTCGTGAGTACCTATAAATCTGTTTTTTTTTTTTTTTTTGAGTTATATTTTATCAGTTGTCTGGTTACCATAACACAAGCTCTGCTTAACTTGGGATCAGATGGCCGTGTGTGAGTTGTCCCAAGATATTTATTTATTTTTGTATGCACGTGTGCTTCTGTAAAAAATAAACTAATATTTTTTACAATGCATGTGCTCGAAAAGAGCATTTTTTATTATTTAAAAAAGTTATACAAATTAGTTAAGTATAGATTATCATTCATATAAAACTAATAGGTACTTCATTAAACGCGTTCTTAATTACTCTAGATTTACATTTAGATCAATAAATTAATTTTAAATATTCACTAAATATGTTTGGCTGAACGTATATTTTGCCCGTGCCTTTTTGCGAAAGGACGTGGCAGCGCATGCGCAGTAGTAGATATGCTGAGCGCGCATGTTTTTAAAATAACCCCGCCATTTTACAAACTTGCTTGATTTGGAGTCGATCTGTGTAAATGTTAATATTTTTTATTTCCTCGCACAATGCATAGTAAAACGTTCTATGATACACGTGCGTATGATGATTTCCGACTCGTGTCGACTTATACAATAAATCACCTAAATCACCGCCGGAAATCACCTACTTTCCGCACTTGTAAATAACTATTTCTTTCTTTCTATAAATTATTATTACTTTACTGATGATTAGAAGTTCACTCGTTTTTCTCATTTTTAAGTTCCTGCATGGGCAAATGCCCAAAATGCCTTAATTGTGCCTATAAGTACCTACTGTTGGGAAACTCTGTTGAAGAAATTCCCTTTGTTTAAACTAGTCCTCGTGCCTAAAATGCAAAATATTATGTTTAGACCTAGTTTCACCATACCATGTTAATTAGTTTAATCTTCTGTTAAAATGTTAACGGCACGTTAAGAGTAACGAGTTTTTCAACAAGCGCTAATCTGTCTTAATCAGGCGTCAAATTTGATTGCTGCCCTAGAGGTCTGATAACTTACTAACCTATATTTAGTCAGTTGTCAAAATCATAGAAATAAAAAACGCGGGACTCTAATAAACGGCTAGCTAAAATGATGCATTGTCAGTAAACATTGACATGTGACATTGCGACTTTTTATTTTGGTTGCTTTGACAACTCACCGATTTAACAGTGAATGATAATCCTAACGCCATGTTTGTTATTTATCATATCATCGATGTTTATTTTAATTGCTCATTTACTATATTGGTGCCGATTCTCTTGTACACCGAACTAAACTAACTAAACTATCACTATATAAAATTCCTTACTTTTGGCGAGAATCTTAAAGCTATCCTGCAAAAAAATATCACTAAATTTAAAAATAATTTTGACAACTAAATCGAATTTGACAATCACGACTCCACGTGGTAAGTACTTGTTTGTCCTACTGCACGTGATTTTTTTTGGGTCAGAGGCGAGTAGGAGGGGGGGGGGAGGGTGGCCTCGACGTGTTTTATAAGGTATTTTTCACTTTTTGTATGGAAAATATGAAAAATTATTACCTACATGTTGAGTTTTGGTGGTTTATGTGTTTTATAAAGGGGTCGAAATTTTTATTATTTTGCGATAAGACACACCGTTTTCGAGATATAAGCAAAAAAAAAGATACAATACTGTTCTTAAACCTGAAGTCGAGGTGTTGGTGTGAATTTAGTTCATGCCAACTAATTTTATTCCACACCGTTCTAATCGCGATTAAAAATAGTCAGATAGAAAATCTAAATTTTAGGTGAAAAACGTCAAATTCAGAATAGGAAAATTACCATTTTCACTAAACTAATAATCTCAGTGCCATTTTAGTGCTGCCAAACTAAAATAAAATTAAGTTGTGTCCCTTTAGTCAATTTCATATTGGGAAATCGTCGTTCGACAGGATTAAACTAATTTTTGGTGATTTTTAGTCTAGTTTAGATGCATTTGTTACAAGAGAATCGGCACCAATGTCTGATTACATGAACAGTTTGGTGAAACTAGACCTTAGGCTTTTGCATAAACAATCCTAATGTTATTGAAAATAGACCTTAGGCTTTTGTATAATCAATCTTAAAGTTATTGAAACTAGACCTTAGGCTTTTGCTTATGCAATCCTAATGTTATTGAAACTAGACCTTAGGCGTTTGCATAAACAATCCTAATGTTATTGAAACTAGACCTTAGGCGTTTGCATAAACAATCCTAATGTTATTGAAACTAGACCTTAGGCGTTTGCATAAACAATCCTAATGTTATTGAAACTAGACCTTAGGCGTTTGCATAAACAATCCTAATGTTATTGAAACTAGACCTTAGGCGTTTGCATAAACAATCCTAATGTTATTGAAACTAGACCTTAGGCGTTTGCATAAACAATCCTAATGTTATTGAAACTAGACCTTAGGCGTTTGCATAAACAATCCTAATGTTATTGAAACTAGACCTTAGGCTTTTGCATAAACAATCCTAATGTTATTGAAACTCATTTTGAAAATATTTACGAAGGTATAGGCAATGTTTACTTTTTTGATAACATACCTACTTAGAACGAAATAAAAGATTACATAAAAAATATTAGATTCAGGTAATTACAGAATCGTAATGCGTGCTCACAATTAATCGATAAAGAGGGCAATTTATCAGTATTGATACCATTTATCTAACGGAAAATAATTTAGAAACAGAATTACAAATTAACAATGGTCTAATAGTTAAAGCCCTGTTTACATGATGCAAGGTGCTGTCATCTTAGTTGCAGCGTCGAAGTACTGTTCAAACGGTGCAACGTTTATTGTTGTTTTATTTTAATTATGGTACGCCACAGGCAACTGAATGGAAACGAGGGCAGTGTTGGCCCAGTGGTAGCGGCCCCGACTTACAAGTTGTAGGTCGTGGGTACGAACCCAGACAGGCGCTTTACTTTGTGTAAATTATTTCATCACCACTGCTCTCAAAACGGTGAAGGAGAACATCGTGAGGAAACCGGCATGTCCTAGAACCAAAAATTCGAAGATATGTGACATCCACCATCCGCTAAGACAGCAGATGGTGCCACATGGACAGAAAGTAAACAAAGCAAACTGCCAAAGGCGAGCGCCAACATTTTTTGGTGTTTTTTTTAAATATTATATCAGCTTTATTTCATCCTTGTTATTATAATTGTAGGTTAAAATAATACCAAAGGTTAAACAAATGCCTATAAGAATTTGCACAGTTAAGAGCTGTGCTTTGAGGTTACCTGTCATGTAGATGCACGCTCTGGGATGATCGTGATCTGTAGTGACCAGGAGCTTACCGCCAAGATTGGAGAGTCCTTGTATGCGGCCGCCCTTAATCCACGGCTCTTGGATCAAAGCAATGGCCGTGTGTTGAACCTCCATCCACTTGCGAAGTTGAGCCGTCGCGGTCTGACTGTGGTGGAGGTTTGCTTGGAGGATCCTACAAATTGACGAAGGGGACGCCATCGCTGGTCGAACCCTCCTCGTCTCCCTCCAGTCTGAGCCCGGCAAACAGGTCGCCCTCGTCGAAGCCGTCCCCCCCCGGGCCCGAAGCCGGAGACAGGATCATGTCGTCCAGCTCCCCACCCGATAAAGGGACGGCACCCACGGTGACGGCGGCAGGAGCGGCCGACTCTGCTGCAGCAGGTTCAGCTGCAGCTGCTTCCGGGTTGTTTGTTGGAGGAGTGGACTCCCCTGCTGGTGTCTGCGGCAGCTCCTCTAGCGCCTCGCAGATGGTTCCAGTGGCGGGGTCCCAACCCTGCGGGACGTCGGTGAACCTGCCGTTCCGGCCCTGAAACTTTACGTACACCGCTCCCAAACCTATTGAGAGACGGCGCCCGGACTCCATCAGGGCCGGGATCTGGTCCACAGGCACACCAACCACCACGAACCATGCTGCGGCTTGTTTGTCGGCATGCAGAAGTACCCACCTCTTTATGTCGACCCAGGGGTTCTGGTAGCTAAGAGCACGACCAATATTGGTTGGCTCACCGAAGACCCCCTGCTCGTCTGGGATCACGATGCCACATCGTGCTCGCTTAAGGATCTCCGACTGGCTCTTGACGACTAACGAGGTGCTAGTTGGGAGCGACAAGTCGGAGACTGTTTTCCTTAGCCAGGCTAAGGTGTGGTCGTTACCGCACCACAGTTTCAGGACACCCCCGGCGAACATCGGCTTGGCGTTGAAGGTCGGCCCTGGAGTGTCTAGCTTGGGGGAGCAGGCCTCGAGAATGATCTGCTTCTGGATAGCAGCGAGTACCTGGTCCGATACGTCCTTGCTGAGGATCCCCGTGCGGTCGCAGGTGATCGCGACGTCAAGGGTAGCGCTGGCAGCTTGGGCGTAGCTTCGTTGTGGGACCCGTTTGGATTGATCAAGACGCGGCCGCTTGTGCTCCCCCCGAGGTGTCAATGACTCGTTGAGAGCTCGCTTAGCCGCGGCCTGATCCTTCCAATCGGGTCGCTGTGTCTTGTTATGTTCCTCAGCCGGTCTCTCTGGAACACTGGTCGGCGGTCGACTGGGCTCTGGTCGGCTAATGCCGGCCTCAGCCTGCGACCGCTTCCCGGCGGAGAAGTTGAGCTGGTCGCTATTCGGTTTGACCGAACTAGCGGCAACGGACTGCTTATTATGGGAGCCTTTACCTGCCCACCTGCGTGCTTGGCGCCGCTCCTTCCTCGTCAGTCTATCCCTCATCTTGCCCTGTTCTGAGGCAACTGGTGTACCTGAAGGGCCAGAGCAAGAGCAACGGGCTTGTTGAGTGCGTTTACCCTTGCCCTTGCGTGCCTGCACTTGCCAGGCGCGTGAAAACGCGTCCTCGGTGCAGCTGGTTGTCTCCGTTTGACCGGAGACGGCCGTCTGATGGGGAGAGGCTAGAGGAGCCTCAGGAGGAGGAGGAGGAGAAGGGTGTTTAGTTTGGCGCCCGGTACCGGTGTTACCCGGCACTGGCGTCTGTGAGGAAGGGGTCGGACCGGCAGTGGTATTAGTCGTCGCCGTAGTCCTCGCCCGAGTTTGAGAAGGGTCGGTACTGGTCCCAAGCAGCGCCGACTTCCTTTGTTTGGGAAGGGACTTTGTGGATTTGGTCTTAGCTGTGGTTCTCGCCACAGCCGGACCTGCACCCGCGCTGGTACCCGCGGCGTGAGCCGCAAAGCCACCAGGGGCGAGAGAAGTGAAAGCACCTCCCTTGGGAGTCTCATTGGCTTTCGCCTCCACTCCAGTGTTTGGTTTTTTAACTGGCCTTAAATTGTCCATGTTAAAGTTAATTATAAAATTCATCTCTCTGGCTCCCACCCTCCATGGAGCCCGCACCTGGGAACGTCTCACTATTAAAAGCTCGAACGTTAGGACTACCAGAGAGATATAGGGGCGCAAGGCTGGTTTACAGTGCGACATCGGGTGCTCGATCGGGTTGGCGTAGGGGGTCGAAAAGGCCCACCCCCAACGAACTGATCAACCCTCACTTACACCGTCAGCATGACCTTTACCTACCGCTTCGGCCGTCCGAGGACGGCCTCAGCGGACCTCACGCACCTCGCCTGTGGCCCTCTGACGGGACACTGTGACCATTTCCCTACCCCTGGCTATTGGGTAGGGCCACCGTTTCGCTTGAAATCCAGACCGAAGGGGGCGTGTTGCCTTACGCGCACATTACCGCCAGAGCCGCTCGGCTCAACCCCCCAGGACTCCTTCATCCCCGCTCACGGCGCTCAACTGTGCAGGTTCTAGCACAGGTGATTGTTTACTCCTACTCGCCATCAGCTTATTTTAGTGATAGACGAGCCCGCCACCACCCAATCACAAGGGGTCGCAGTTAGGAGTGGAAATTGGAAAAGTGGAGGTGGAAGGAGTGAGGATGTGGGTAAGGACGGAGTGGGGGGAGGGACTGTGTGAATGGGACAGGAGGGATAAGACGGGAAAGAATGGGGTTACGGGAGCTGGAGAAGGGAAGTGATGACGCCTGGCAGTTTTTGTTACGTCTAATTCTTATGGAATTAGACCAAGAACGGGGTGGCAACCTCGAGAAGGTGCATCCGCCAGACTTGCCTTGAGGATTTACACGACTGTAGCGCTCACCCTCAACACCCCGCCACCCTGCCACCTCTGAAGGAGGTGGCAGGGTAGGCCTGCATCTATACTACCAAGCAAAGCAAAGCAAAGCATGTCGTTGTGCAACCGCAAAAGCATAAATCCAGACCCTCCCCTTGCGTTGTTGTTATAAATATAATAATCTTTGAAGAAGAATGTAGTAACTAGGAACTATTTATGAATCTTTCAACGATGACTCATTTAATCTATACATATACATACATACATACTACATACAAATAAATAAAATTGAAGTGTCTGTTTGTAATATCAAAATAACAACTTTTTACTAAATGCATAGGAAAGTATAAACGGTGCTTATAACAAAAAAAAAGCAATTTTTAACATTTTTGTCTGTCTGTCTGTTTGTTCCGGCTAATCTCCGAAACGGCTGGACCGATTTTGACGGGACTTTCACTGGCAGATAGCTGATGTAACTGCGGGTAACTTAGGCTACTTTTATTTTAGAAAAAATAATTAGTTCCGCGTAATAAAACTAAAACCCATGAAATTATGAACAAAAAGTCGGATTTGAAAAATTCTTTTTGCATTTGGTAGCTCAATTCTCGAAGACAGTTATAGGCTATTTAACATCACGCTACGATCCTTAGGAGCCGAGCAGAAAGAAAAAAATCAGAAAAAACATTAAGCGAATACGAAGTAATAATGCGGGCGGGCGATTCAACGTGACGACACAGATTACCAGATAAATCACTCCATACAAAATTTTCAATACCTACTACTATAATAGCCTACACCTTCGAAGGTGCGCCTAAGGCCTAGGTGCGGTAAGGTTAGCCTTACAAGCGTAAAGTGAGCTGTGCTTTGTAGCTGCGCGCCGCCGCGTGGTTATTGTGAATTGCCAGGGCTGCCTTTTTCGAAAAAGATGTCAGTAGGTATTTGTAGTGCACTTTATGAAATTAAAATAAAATAAAATGCTTTTTGCTTCGGGTATCATCCGTGTATCATTTATGGCATAGGATAGTCAGTGTTAAGCAGCCAACCCAAAAAGATGGCTTTGTGGCGTAAAAATAACCCGGAAGTTCACTATGTAGTTTCAAACACTTTTCTGTATAGGAATTATAGTTTGGAAAGGATACCTAACATTCTAAATATTGTGGCCGATAAACTTCTTGAGAATTTAGAAGTGTCTGTAAAATGGTCTACTTAAAAGATAATGCTTTCATTATCTGCCTAGCCTTTTCCCGGATCGGAAAGTCTTACTGGAAGCAGCTGAATACCTACCATAATGAAATGGAGCTACTGTCTATCTGACCTCCACAACCCAGTTACTCGGAAACACGATATTCTTTGGTAAGAGTGGTTAACAGACTATCGGGCTTCTGACTGCGTTACGACTGTCAAAAGTTAAAGTATTTATTCATTGATAATCTGCGAGGCTGTACGTACAAGTAAAGGTCAAATCAAGCGACCATACTGCTAAAATTAACACTTTAATATGTTACAGAAAGCTTAACACTTGACCTTAGAACCCGGCTTGTCAAAACAAAGTACAACGGTTTTTTTGTCTTTCATTCGGCATCTTTTATTAAAAGTGAATCATCTGAACACAAAAAATGTTTGACATGTAAAAGTGTTTGTATAAACCTACTTACAGAAATAAAATCATTTATCATTTATCACAAAATTCCTTCAACGATGTTGATTTCGACGCTGAATCATTCAGTCGCCTACAGAATAATATAAAAATGAAATAAAAGGAGCAAACGAACTTACATTCCTATGTAATTTCGTCAGTGTCGCGTAAACGTAGAATCAAACAAAAAAGCTGGCCAAGTGCGTATCGGACCACGCACAAGGGCTTTTTTTTTTTTTTTTATTTGGATGGGAAATCATCAAATGACTTCTCCCGCTCTGGGCGGAGCGGGAGGGCGTGTCAGACTTTTACTGACTAAAACCCACCCGTGTTCCTTCTGTTGCCTGTGCCGGGGCTACGGTAACTCTTTCGAACATCCCGCAACACGCACAAGGGCTCGAGTTAGGATTTAGAAAGATGCGAAAGAATTATCCCAAGAACAAACTTAACATTGTAATTGAAAAACATTGTTCTCCCATAAATTCCAACTGCAAATGTATGTTTGTACGCACAATATTCAGAGATTCACCATGTTATTTTAAGACCATTGACTCCTTATATTTCCTGCATATTTTTTATTGGGTTGACTTAGTAGCTTGATTTTTTTAGAGCTCCAACGTACCGTAAATCTACTTATTTGATATTCATTTAAACTTGATACCTCCACGCGTTCCTGAGAACAAGGGTCTTGACAGACTGACAGACAGACAGACGGACAACGAAGTTATCCTTTTACCTTTAGAGGTACGGGATCGTAAGCTAGTTCTAAGTCACGGTCTAGATCATCAAGTGTCTCACGTGCGAAGTGCCTTTCAAACAATAGTATTATTGCAATTGGGTTAGTTGCTATAGCAATGACTTTTCAAGTAAAGGATAATCTAATCAGGTATTAATTCTGAAGAATGAATAATATTGCGACCTCTACTTGACTAAAAACTACAAGATCATTGCAAGAGGAACAAAAAATCTCATAATATTATAGTATAATCGGTAGCACATAATAATCAGATAATTTAATAATCATTGTATTATTAATTATACGGAGGTATATATTATCACGTATGTTTATCTGTCTTAAGATCGCAAAAAGTCCGATTACTTGAGTTCATTTGGTGATGATAATTAGTGCAAAAAAGACGTGTTTCATATGGTGCTAAAAATATAAAGAAAACAGGTGAGTGTTCAGTCGTTTGGAGAAATGATAGCAACCTGTCTGGTATTATTGCTGAATTTTACTTAATTAAGCTTTTTTAATTAAGCGCATCTGTGAGGCACTCAAATGACTTATACTTACATTTTTAATTTCATGCTTTTAAGAAATGTGTTCCATTAAGTGCTGCCAAATTAGCATTACTTTGCTAAATTGATGTTCTTTCTTCATTCTTTCCTGAAATAGTAATTATAGTGAATAGTCAATAGCATCGGCCTTCTTATCTGTGCGTGCATTTCAATAATATTTTTAGTACAGTTGCATTTGATTATGGAATTTCCTTTGTTTTGATTTGTTGCTAAGTTTATCAAGAACTTTCCTAGGTGCTGTGCCTTATTGGCATTGTTCAATAGCAACTCTAATAATAGGTGAGCCGCTCAGGAGTTTGGACACGTTGCTTGATTAGTTTATTAATTGAAACTTTATTTATTTCAAAGAGATTACGACCTAGTTTCACCATACCGTGTTAGTTAGTTTAATCTTCTATTAATCATCATGCGCTAATCCATGATTAAATGTCTTAATCAGGCGTTAAATTTAATTGCTGCCCAAGAGGTCCGTTAACTTACTAACCGAAAGGACATTGTTCGGCGTCCATACATCGTCCGCATAAGAAGCAACAGAGAAGTGAATTTACTTTCAGTGATTTATAATCAATTGAATCTAATTTGTAATCACGGACACTTATGAGAATTGTAAAAAATCCAAAACACTTTCGGATTTTGAGGTTATATTAGGCCAATAGAAACATACTAACTTAGCGTTTATTAGTTAAAACACATTGGATTTTATCTTTAAACTTTTCATTACATAATATTGGGTAGGTAGTCAGAACTATTCTTTCTTTATACTAATTTATTTGTAGTTATGACTAGATAAGGGTTATGGACTGTTTCGTTTTTGTGTGACTTAGGAGTAAGTATTGCATTTTACTACGAATATAAAATCTTGCTTGTTTACCCAAAAGTCAAACTGTCATCTGTCAATGATGACACTGACATGTCGATGTTGCTCGTTTCACACAGCGCTGAGAGTGCTGAGTTTTGTAATTACGGTGCACACTATACCGCTGCGTACAAAGACTTGGCTGTATGAGCTACAATGCCCTTTGCCTATTCAAAACGTCAAATTGAAACAAAAAAATAAGACCGAAGTCAATTACTTTTTAAAATGTTTTAGAAATTCTGAAGTGCGGTTCTATTGTAATAATTGTAATGTAAATTATTAAAAAAAAAAACTATTAATTACTGTACCTAAAGGTTTTATATGTGTTGATTCATATGCCATTTTTAACAATGTCCTTTAGTCAGTTGTCAAAATAATCGAAATGAAAAACGCGAGTCTATATTATACGGCTAGCTATAATGTTGCGTTGTCAGTGAACATTGACATGTGACGTTGCGACTTTTTATTTTGATTGCTTTGCCAACTGACCGATATAAGAGTGAATGATACATCCTAACGCCAGGTTTCTTAATGTGGTGATATTTTTTCTGGTGGTACGTAAATACCATTAACATAGTTACATGTACATTTTAGTTAGCAATTCCTTAAATAAGCTTGTTTCCATAAAATATTTTATACATTGCAGCAACTTGAATCGGGGCACCTATTTTATTAGTTCGCTGATCTGGCGATATTAATAGCGCGTTGTAATTATTTCACCTGCATAGTCATAAAAATAATTTTAATAATGAACTGCAATCAATATCCAAAACAAGTTTTCAGAAGATTGGTGATTCAAATCAATATTTAAAAAATATATATCAAAGCTATGACATTCAAAATAAGAGCGTTAATTAAAATAATAATTTAAGTCGGAAGTTCCCAGGCTTTGTTTTTCTTATAGACAACTTTCAAAATTTTGCTGGTTCCGGTGGACCTCCTGCAGCTACATTTCTACCATATTACCCCAAAACTCGACAAAAAATGTGAAGATAGACCCCAACGTAGCCCCCGTCGAGTCTCCCGTGGACCTCTGGGGGTCCACTTGAACCACTTTGGGAACTAAGGATTTAAGTAAAAGTTCAGGAAAACCTCAACTAAATCATCAAAACATTGGTATCAAAATGGAACAACTTAGATTTTACATTTATTTTATCTTTTCCGTGTATTGCAGGACACATAGAAGTTTTATTTTTATGACTCATACATACATAAGGTATATCAATTCCTATACTGAATCTCTTGAGGGGTCATTGTACTCATCATTATGAACAACTTTTACTATGGGACCAAACCTGAACATGCGAAAAAAAATCACCTGTTCCCTACATTTTGACGAATTATGCGAACATAAATGTAGTGAACAAATACTTCTTTTTTCGTTATACAGGGTGTAAAAAGACACATCACATACCAGTTAACCACGCATACTGCCCATCAAACTAAGTAATATAGGGCAAACATTATTGCTGGGAAACGACATTTTTGTGGTGTGAAAAATCGCTTTTTATGGTAACACGCAATGTAACGCGCGCAAAACGTAGTGCTTACTGTTGCATACAACAGTATAGGGGTCGTGCCGGTATTTAAAGTACAGTTATAACATTAAAAACAGCTTTCATAAAAAAACGTAAGTTAAAAATTTGGAACTTTGACCTTCAATATTTCCGTAACCAGAAAGTTCCCAGATATGGTCCAAAACAAAAAAAAAATCGCAATGTTGGGAAGAACATGTAACTTTCGGCTTCGTTTTGTGTCTTTTTACAACAGATATAGGTAATAGCCGTTCAGTGGCTGGATATTTAACGTTCTTGTAAATTGTTCAAATTAAAACTGAAATCACTTATCAAAGACGAACTTAACAAACAAATTATAAAGATAGCTTAGAAAATTCTACTTCATGCACAATGAAAAACAATGAAGAAAGCATGAATTTCCTGTTTGACATACCAAAGACTTAAACATTTTGCACTAGGTAACATTAATTAATCCCTTTGTATAAATCGGTTGTACCTACCAATACCTGATATTCATATTATTTCACAATCGGCGATTACCTCAATACTTGCTAATGGATGGTTCTTCGAGGACCCTCAGAACGCGGTCACACGTCTTAATTCCTAACTCATTAAACATTCCTAGTTTATAATAATGACCTTACACTACTTAATATCGTAAACTGCAAAATAATTTCGTATGCAGATGATACTACACTGACATTCCATGGTGATAATTGGAGTGAAACCTTCCAAAAAGCTCAACATGGTTTTAATATGGTTACAAAATGGCTTGCTCAAAATTACCTTTCTCTTAATACCGATAAAACCAAATACATGTCATTCTCTATTCGCAACCCTGATGAACCACTTCAATTGGCACATAGTTGAACCTCACACACCTGCCATAATGAATCTAACCTTTGCTCTTGTCCCTCCCTATCTTCCGTTGAATATATTAAATATTTAGGACTTATATTTGACAAAAATCGTAATTTTAATAATCATTTAATTAATCTGTCAAATAGAATAAGAAAACTTATATATGTGTTTAAACAAATAAGAAACTCGGCGGCCAATGCTAATATTATGAAAATGATTTATTATTCCTTGTGTCAGGCGGTTATAACCTATTGTATTTCTTGTTGGGGAGGTGCCGCTAAAACGCATAATTTAATTGCTGAAAGAGCACAAAGAGCCTTATTAAAGGTTAGTTACTTTAAGCCCAGGTACTTTTCTACCACTGAGCTGTACAGGGAATGTGCGGTACTGACTGTCCGTAAACTATTTGTACTAGCCTTAATTATGAGACAGCATTCCTGTGTTAAGCTGAGTGTCCTGACTGACAAAGAAATTACAAAGAGAAGACGTTTCGATCTTTTAAAATCAGTACCCTGTAGTCCTTTGCTCAAAAATTCAACAAGTTCCTTGGACCAAGACTATTCAATATTGCAAATAAACAGTTGCTAATTTTCTCCACGACAAAAAAAGAGTGTAGACAAAATGTGACTACTTGGCTTCTATTCCTAAGCTACGAAGAAATAGAAAAGCTGCTTAGCGTACTTGCGTAACTTCATTGTAAAGTACTAAAATCGATCTAATATTTATTCTTGTTTATAATGTAAGGAATGAATAAGCGATATTATTATTTTTCATGTAAGTATTGCACTTTATTGTATTTTTTAAAACTCAATATCATAAGTTTCCTTCTGGTATGCTCACACATCCTCACACACACACACCCCCACACACACGCTCCCACACACATGCACACCCCTACACACCCTCACACACACTAACACACCCACATATTCACACACTCACAAACACAATTACACTCGCCTATACACTTCATTGACTTGTTTTTATTTTATTTTATTCTTTGTTTGTTAATTTTAACTCTTGTTTTGCACCTAAACAGTCACAAATTCTATAAGCGAGGCACAATAACATCGGCTATGACGAGTACCGAGGGTGGGCGCTGATACCTATAATTACAAGATATTAAGTTATCTTCGCTTAGGTATTGGCTGCAACTATAATATACAACTTTATTTACCTCTAGGCCTATTTTTATTGTAAACCTTATTTTTACTTGAAGGTGTAAAATAAACTATTTTTTTTCAGTTTTAGGACCTAATACACATTACCCTCTATATATACAGGGTGACTTGTAATTTGACGTATTCCTTTCAGGACGTGATAGTGTGACCTATTTGCAACAATTAAGCCCCCCATAAAGCCTAGGAAAAAATGCATGGGATTCGAGAAAACCAAATTTTAATGTATTTTTGAAAATTTCCAAAATTTTTTTAAACTCTCAAATTGAATGGCGTTCATTGCTATTCCATTTCGTATGTACCTAATACTTTATCAAACCTTTCGATATAACCGAATTTTCTAAAACATAAAACAGTTAAAATTAAAGGAAGAACTTTACTAACCATTTTTAAAAATCATTTATGTACAGTAGCGGTCAGAACTCCAACGCCAGCATTACAAAACTATCGCATCGTTACTCGTCGCACTTGAGACCTTCTTCTATTTAGGCATTTCACACACACATACACATCCGTATATTGCACTCTTTCATCATGAACCAAACAGAAAAAGCGCGGTATATGGTCATCATCAAAGGCTTATCGCGGCACGCAGTCTTTTTCTGATTATTCTAATGAGAAAAAGACAGCGAATATTTTAAACTAGTCACATAAAAGTTGAGGGTAGATCTGAAACAAAACCAATTTTCCGACTGTTGTTAGGAATGGTATGACGTTGCTGGTTGGTGAACTTAGTTACGAGCCTTTTTGTGCCTTTGTGTTATTGATATAAGAGGTGATGAGTTTGAAGATTTTTATTGAAAATGCAAGCAAATATATTGAAGCCAGGGCGATCACAGTAGCCTTGCATAACAATAGGTGTAATAAATATATCTGAAATGTCCAATGAAACCGGATTTTGTGTAAGTTATTTTGTTGTTTTTGATTTTATTTGTTCTCATATGTGACGCTTCAAAATGTGTGATAGGGATTTCTTTTTTTTAGAGAGATACAGTGAGACGTTGGGGGAGGAGATTTGAGGAACAGAGGAGTCTTAAGAGCCGTGTAAGAAGTGGTAGGCCGCCACTTATTAACCAGTCTCAGCGACGCTTTATGGTTGGTGAATGAAACGTATGGTTTCATACCTACTGTTCGCAATGTTTGTCCAGTGGATGAAATTGGTGAATTTTATTTGGTTCAAGATAATTGTGCGATACATCGTGCAAGTATTATTCGTGAGTGGTTTAGTGAACATTCGGATGTTAAAGTTATTCCGTGGCCAGCGCGATCCCTTGATTTAAACCCTATAGAAAATGTATGGGGATTAATGATACAAAAATGGGAAGCGCGAGACGAAATATGTCTCGAACAGTTGAGGTCCCATAGCATGGAGTTGTGGGATAGTTTACGTGGCACAAGTATTTGCAGTAATATTGTGGCCTCCATGCGTCGAAGTCTTCTTGACTGCATTGATAATAACGGAGGTCACATTAAATATTAATAAAAAAATATAATATTCAATGTTATCAGGGGAATTTAGGGGATACACTGGCCATAATAGTAATAAGTTAGTGATCGTAAGATTGTAGGATTGAGGTTTAGTTTCAATCTTCTTTTCCTTGAGAAAATGAATAAATTAAGCTATATCTATATATATAAAAGGAGAAACTGACTGACTGACTGACATATCAACGCACAGCCGAAACTACTGGGACTAGGAACGTGAAATTTTGCACACGGCTTCCTTTTATAATGTAGGGGAGCACTAAGAAGGGGTTTTTGGAAATTCGACCTTTAAGGGGGTAAAAAGGGGGTATTTCGTTTGTATGAAAAACCTTATTCCTTGAGTTAATAAACTTGAAACTTGGCCCAAATACTTATCTTAATAAATTATGAACTTTGTAATTTTTGGTTTTTCTAAACTACCCCCACGAGGGGGATTGGGGGGTGTCAAAAAATGTATGGAAGAATTTTAACACGCAGTACGGTTAACTCGAAACTCAGTATTTATACTTAAGTCCAAAAATAAAGAATAACCTGTATCAAGGTTTTTCGAAAATATATCCCGGACGGAGTGAAAAGGGGCTGTCAATATTACAGGGGAGAATTTTATTGCGTAGCTTGATTAACTCGAAAATTGGTATGAATAATCTTTGAGTCAAGGTTTGGAAATATCCTAAATGATTTTCTAAAATTCCACCCCTGTGGGGGTGAAAAGAGGGGATACAGATTGTATGAAAAATCTTATTCCTTTGGTTAATACACTTGAAACATGGCAATATTTGCCTCAGGAAATAATAAAAATTGTCACTAAGTTTTTTAAAACAAGTAAGGAACACTAGGTCCGTAAGAACAGTAAGGAACAGTAAGGAAAAGTTTTAACGCGCTGTCATATTAACTCGAAACTCAGTATTTATACTTAAGTCCAAAAATAAAGACTAACCTGTATCAAGGTTTTTCGAAAATCTACCCCGGACGGGGTGAAAAGGAGCTGTCAATATTACAGGGGAGAATTTTACTGCGTAGCTTGATTAACTCGAAAATTGGTATGAATAATCTTTGAGTCAAGGTTTGGAAATACCCTAAACGATTTTTTAAAATTCCACCCCTGTGGGGGTGAAAACCGGGGATATAGTTTAGATGAAAAATCTTATTCATTTGGTTAATAAACTTGAAACTTGGCACGAATATTTGCCTAAATAATCAATAAAGTTTCTTACTATTGGTTTTTCAAAACTACCCCTGACGGGGTGAGAAGGGGTAGTTAGATTTTTAAGAGGAGGATTTTACTGTGTGGCTTGATTAACTCAAAAATTGGTATAAGAAATCTTTGATTTCAGTTATGGAAAAATCGGAAATGATTTTTCGAAATTCCACCCCTGTGGGGGTGAAACAAGGGGATACAGATATGAAAAATCTTATTCCTTTGGTTAATACACTTGAAACATGGCAATATTTGCCTCAGGAAAGAATAAAAATTGTCACTCTAAGTTTTTAAAACAAGTAAGGAACACTAGGACTGTAAGAACAGTAAGGAACAGTAAGGAAAAATTTTAACGCGCAGTCCGATCAACTCAAAACTCAGTATTTATACTTAAGTCCAAAAATAAAGACTAACCTGTATCAAGGTTTTTCGAAAATCTACCCCGGACGGGGTGAAAAGGGGCTGTCAATATTACAGTGGAGAATTTTACTGCGTAGCTTGATTAACTCGAAAATTGGTTTGAATAATCTTTGAGTCAAGGTTTGGATATATCCTAAACGATTTTTTAAAATACTACCCCTGTGGGGGTGAAAACCGGGGATATAGTTTAGATGAAAAATCTTATTCATTTGGTTAATAAACTTGAAACATGGCAATATTTGCTTCAGGAGAAAATAAAATAAATAAAGAAAATAAATTGTCACTCTTAGTTTTTTAAAACACGTAAGGAACACTAGGACCGTAAGAACAGTAAGGAACAGTAAGGAAAAATTTTAACGCGCTGTCATATTAACTCGAAACTCGGTACTAATACTTTTTCGGAAGTCAGTGTCTTTGGATCCGTATTTTAGGTTTTTGCCACTGACTTCCGAAATTAAAGCTATTTTTCACTTTGTAGTGTTTGTTTTGGAAGTCGGTTGTTTTTATTGTTCACTTTTTAGTGGGTCTGTTTGTAATTTATCTGAGCTACAATAGCCTGATGACAACTGCTCATCACCTTTTCCAAAACATTGCTTTTCCCGAAGCAGGGACGTTAATTTTTGAGGAGTTCTCTTGGTACTTCACCAACAGCTCCACTTCACCATATGCATTGTGACGAGCTTCCATTGCTTAGCAATATTTTAAAGTAATGGAATCGCAACCCGTGAAATACTTATTATTGAGTTGTTCCAGTGGCCATCTTACCATCTGTGGTCTTCGCCATCAGTTCCACTTCACCAAATGTTGCTTTCCGAGAGGAAATGCACAAGTTCTATAAAAAAATACCAAAATCGCTATAGGTGCGCCTATATTGAAGAGTTCCCTCAATTTCTCTAGGATCCCATCATCAGATCCTGACGTGATGACAATGGGACCACCTGGAAAGTATACCCTTTCAAACAAAAAAAGAATTTTCCAAATCGGTCCAGCCGTCTTCGAGTAATCGGGGAAACATAAAAAAAAAGATTCAGAAAAACTGAAAACCTCCTCCTGTTTTGAAGCCGGTTAAAAATAATTTATAGCCAGAGTGCATCTGATGACATTTCCAATAAGCCCCAACACGGCTAGGATACATTGTTTTATTACTGTCCTAAGTTCAATGGTACCATTTTCATCAGAAGCATTTATTTAAATTTGCTTCGTCATAGTCGTTTAACTATCTTAATCGAGATATCTTATCACCACCCGTGAAATACTTATCATTGATGAGTTCCTGTAGCCATCGGTGGTCTTCTTCGTCAGTTCCACTTCACCAAATCATACTTTCTGAATGTAAATGCTTGATTTGTTGACGAAAATACCAAAATCACTATGTGTTTGCCAATAATATTTGAGGATTTCCCTCAATTCCTCATGGATTCTATCATTAGAACTGGATTTGGATAAAAATGGGACCAATCTGGAAGTCCAATCCTTTCAAATAAAAAATATTTTTTTAAATCGGTTTATAAATGACGGAGTAACGGTAACAAACATTAACAAAAACATACAACCGAATTGATAACCTCCTCCTTTTTTTGAAGTCGGTTAAAAATAGTAACGAAGTCAGAACTGTGCATTGCATATATTTAAAAAGAAGAGATTGAACGAGTCTGTTGCGCACACTATAGTTTTTAGAATTTTTGTCCGTTTGTTGTTTGTCGGGATGTACATATGTTCCGGATTGGCGCAAAAAACGGTTGACTGAATTTAGAGGAAATTTGGCATACAGATGTTTTAGAACCTGGATTAACACGTAGGGTAGGTACTAATTTGATATATTCCGACATACACGCGAGCGAAGCCGCGGGCAAAAGCTAGTCCCTAATAAACCAAAACCATCCCATTCTAGTAGGAACCAAAAATGATTTACGAACAAAATAGGTATTTTATTTATTTCAAAGTTTGGAATATGTTTATGTTTTAAAGGTTATTAATAACTTCAATAAATTTTTCTATGAAAAATAGTGAGTTATACTTTATTTGCACACATGCACCTGACCAACTAACAACGCATTTTCATAGTTATATTGTGTGCGCTTTACAGTCACCATTAAATTATCACACACACAGAGATAGGCGGAGATCTGACGTGCAGGCCAAAATGATCATTCCGGTGGCAGTCCACTTAAGACCGTTGATTGTACCTACTTGAACTTTGACACCAGTTATCTTCAATTTTTACTATGGCATTAAGCATACTAATTACAGGGAAAACAACTTCACTTAATCAGCTATTTAACGAGGTACAAAAACTAAACAAATATTTAAAGACGGCGATGAAACAGTCAATAATGCTGGCAAAGGTCGAAATTGCAAATTGTTGAATATTTAAAAATTGTGTGATAATCGAATTAATTAACTTGTTTATGTTATCCCTACACCCGGAAAAGGATTGCTGGATGGACGACCTGGCTACATAACTTAGAAAGGATCTTAAGTTATGTCGCCAGGTCGTCGCGACCAGGTCGCAAGTTGACACGCCATTTTCGAGTATTACTGGCAGTAGATGAACTAATCACTAAGCACTTGTCACTTAGTTCGCGTGTCTTTAAACAAACTCTTAATTCTTTAATAAACCTAAAATGTTGAGGTTTTTGTAAAAGAAATCACATTTTGTTAAATAATGATTCTTCTTTGACCTTCCAAAAATAAATTTAATAGAAAATGTTTAAAAAACTTTGTTTTATTTGTTTTCTTTTGTTTCTTATTTCAGCGAATTTTCATTTAGCAGTATTTGCCAAAGGAATATGTAATATAAGAAATGCATCTGCAAAATGAGAATTCGTTGTAGGTATAAATTTATCTAAAACTAAATAGTAGGTATGTAGTACCTATCTGTTCACAATTCCCGCGCCTCACGAGTTTCTGATTGCATACGTTGGAGTGCTAGTTTGCTTCTTTGTAAGCATTTTTAAAGTATGAAGTTGACGTTCTTCCCTTTAGGGTATATATTGTTCTGTGCTCAGTAGTGTCCCGGCGTCAGTGGCGGAGTCACATAAGTTCATCGCTTCAAAACAAAAAAAAATACGAGGTAAGTTATTATTTGAATATTTTCATGTAGCCTTGGCCAAGAAACTTTCATGGCCATAATACATCTTGAGGGGCTGGCCTGAACTGAGTTCAAAAGTCCCTTAAAATAAAGATTAAAAAAAAATACATTTGAAGGATATAATTTTCCAATTCATTTTGAATTAAGGAGTTGATAGATCTTCGCGATTATTCCTAAGTATTTTGGTTGTTGATTTACCTATAACTTTAATCGTAATTCTCAAAAATGTGAAATTTTCTTAACTTTCGTGGCACAACTTTCGTGGTCAGAAAGTTAGTATATCTCCATTAAATAATAACTTTTGTAACTACTCGTGGTATGTGTTTCTGTTTGTATGTTATCTCGAAGCCAATTTAACAGTTTACCCACCCCAAACTTGGCTATTTTGCCAATTGTATCCCTCTTTCTTAAAAAATCATCGACGTCATCGTCATACTTTCTGATTGTCTTGTACTTTACCTAACTCAATTACTCACATCAGTCATGTTATTTTTTTTTTTTTTTGGTTATTTTTTTTCAGATTATGTTCAAATAGAAACTATGCCACCACAAAATGCAAAGGAGCGACGGGAGGAAAAGAATCTTACGGGATTTATTGACAATTTAAGACAAAAATTTTGTGATTTTAGACTTAAAAGAACTTCAAAGAAGAAAGACTGAAAAATAGATGCAACAAATTGTTAGCAATTATTATAATTAATTACTTGTTGCTTAAATGTTGTGATTTTTCTTAAGTTTAGTGGTAATTCACAAATGAGTGATAGCCATGGAAATATCTTTTCATAAATTCTAAATGATACGAGACTGAAAATAGATAATAATATATTAATACGTAAACTACTATTATAGCAGCTGGCAGATAATGGTGTGTTTTATGATTCTAAACATTTTAATTCAATATTCAAAAGCACACATTATCTGCGAGCAACTACAATAGTAGTAAGTTATGATTATGTTTATGTTGTAAATACAGTTTAATTACTGGGACCTAAGCTACTGCAACCTAAGTTACTAATAAGTAATAATAAACTGATCTCAAAACAATTTAAATAAGTCTTTAATTTTATAAACTTCAATCGACAAGAAATTTGAGAAAAAACAAAGATTTGAAACCATACCTTGCTTGTAGAAAATACGCCTATAATTTCGTGGCTTAAGTAAATTTTGTGGCCACTGAAAATTTAAAATACTATATCTCTGCAGTTTATGCACCGATATACATATACTAAAAATGTACTTATTATTTTTACAGCGACTTAATTAAGTGTCCTTATAAAGATTACTTTAAAAAAAAAACGCCATGTAAGCACGCGGAGAATACTTTTTGAAGAATTAGCCTAATAATGTTATTTATGCTGATTGCAGGATGACAGGTGCAAAAGCTAAACAGACGGTGGTCAAAGACAAAGCTGGAGATAAGGTTATAGAAGATACAAAAACGACAAAACACCACTGGGAGCCTCTCACAGACGGCGTGAAGTGGATTGAGAAATATAGTGAAAATCTCGAGAATTTCTTCGAAAGATTACCAGAGTTCATCACTACCTTCATTGCCACGTTAGCTGTCTTCACATTTGGAGCTACTTTAAGAGGTATGTTGCGTTGTTTTTCTATGATTTGTGAGTACGTATTAGTCACGATTTTGAGTAGGTTCAGATTAGGTTTCATCAATATAACTGCACTAAACACAGCTTTGGTCGTGAGTACAAAATTATAAAATGTATTGTTGTTTTTGGTTAGTGAAACGTTTTTTGAAAGAAGTTCCTTATCACACGTTGTACTGCGCGTACTTAGCGAATGTGAGCTAGACCGAAAAATTGTAACATTTCGACCGTCACGACACTTTTGTTACGTAACAAAAGTGTGCAAAAGCGAAAGGAACTTCGTTCCAACCGGGTGTCCCACGATACCTCTCGTTTTAAGGGGTTCCGTACCCGAAGGGTGCCAAACGGAACCCTATTACTAAGCCTCCGCTGTCCGTCTGTCTGTCAGCGAGTTGTATCTCATAAACCGGAATAGTTAGACAGTTCAAGTTTTCACATATTGTGTATTTCTATTCCCACTATAATAAAAAAATAATAAAGTAAAAAATTAAAGGGGACCCCCATACAAGAAATAATGTGTTTTTTTAAATTGAAATATTTAAAAAAAATATTATGTAGTGTTAAATATTGTGCGGTGGTACGGGTATCCTTCGTGTATGAGCCCGAGTCGCAATTGGCCGGTTTTTTATTGTTATTTATGGATTCATTGCATGCAATTTATTGGTGACCTAAGATAATGCAATAACGTTAGAGATTATGATTCATGTTATTCCCATGCGATTGTTGATGATGAGGTTATATAGATCGTCAATTATTATGACGAAGCTTTCACTCCATTTCAGTTTATTAACCAGTATCCATTAGCCAAGTATAGATCACTGTTGACAATTTTATTCATATTCATAATAATTATGAATAGTGCAGACCACTTATCACGCAGGTTCTGCATAGCGGCATACGCCAATTTCAATTAATTTCCTGATGATGATTAATTTTCTGCAACTCTTAAATTAAATGTTATCGTTCACGTGAAATTGCTTTAAGTCATAAAAATTACTAAATTAATTCATGTGAACTGTATTAAAATAATTATGATAAGATAGTTACGTTATTAAAATAATTATGATAAGATAGTTACGTTATTAAAATAATTATGATAAAATAGTTAAGATAGTCACAGAGACAATGTTAAGAACACAAGTTGGATGACTGATTTTGATAACGATCGATGAATCAACGGCTAATCTAAACATTAGTTACTTACTTAACTGTACTTATTTCTACGGAAAACATTGATGGTAAACTTTGATGATATTATTATATAAATTGGCTTGGCTTGGATAAATGATAATGTAGCAGTAACTCATGATGCATTGCATTCATTTAAATCGGCGCGTTCAAAATAATTAAAATGGAAGTGTCTGTTTGTAATG
Organism: Fissipunctia ypsillon; assembly: GCA_947568875.1. NCBI lineage: Eukaryota > Metazoa > Arthropoda > Insecta > Lepidoptera > Noctuidae > Fissipunctia > Fissipunctia ypsillon. Next base: position 24,279,597 of record OX387649.1, read on the forward strand.
TTAAAATAACAGTTTCTTACTAAATGCATAGAAATTCTATACGGGATTTATAACAAAAAAAAAAATATATATTTTAAATATTTTTGTCTGTTTGTCTCTTTGTTCCGGGTAATCTCCGAAACGGCTAGACTGATTTTGACGAGACTTTTACTAGCAGATAGCTGATGTTATAAGGAGTAACTAGAAGGCTATTTGTATTTATTTATTTTCATTGGTTCACCAACAATTTATTGTTCACACTGGTTTTATGTTAAGAATATCATGCAATAAATTATTATGCAACAATCGCTTAAAGATAAACACCGCATGCATAAGAAAATGCATCGTAGAAAAAGAGTTAGGGTTCCGTGCAAAAAAATTTAAAACCATGAAATTGTGTACAAAATCCGATGCAAATAGGAAATTTGGAAGTATTGCCATCCACGCAGGCAAAGCCGCGTGCAACAGCTAATAACACATATACTTCGAATAGCTGACGCTGGCCGCACAGCTGCTGGACTAAAGTGGAATATAGGCTAGCCACGTATGTTGCGTGTCGGAGCAGCAATACGCAAGAACCACCAGTCAGTGGATCCCAAATAGCAGGAAACGACTGCACGGCAGGCCCAGAAAGAGATGGCGGGATGAGCTGGCCTCCTTAAAGGATTGGCCCGCAATCGCAGTAGACCTGTAAAAGTGGAAAGAGAGAACGGAGACCTTTGCCTTGCGGTAGGACAACACAGGCTTGTAATATAAAATATGTATAATATAACAGATATCATAACATCCCGAAGGTTGGCAGAGGTGTACCTGTAGTAACCCACATCTCGCCAGTTATGTATAAGACCAATTTAATTTGGCAACAGGCTATTTACAGCATTTTTTTCAAACACCCTCTTGACGACAATGTAATCAAGCATTAACAATGTCGCAATCAAGACAGTGGAGCTACTTGATTAATTCGATAAGCTATCTTTGACATTGGTATTCGGGTTGACGAAGTAACATAAGTACATCTTTGTGAATGTAAGTAAATGTACATAAAACATTAAAATTACCTTTGAAAAAGGATTTTAGATGTTTATAGATGATTGATTAATAATTCTATTGCTTCATGGTCAGTCTCTGTATTACCTATATAGTCTATGTTGTTACGCACGGTAATTCTAATCACCTGTTTATAGGAAGAGACAAAACGTTGCTATAGTCACAGAATATGGGAACTTTAATCCCTGTTATTAATAGATCCTTGTCTCAACACCTTTATCTACTCCTTTATCTTTAAAGTAGTCTTTTGGACTCTTTTCCTGTTGACAGCGATGCGGACGAATTTTTTGACACCCTATAATTTTTTCCCCTCCCATTTTTATAAAATTGTACATATTATTATTTATTTAAGACTATTAGCTTTTAAATTATGTTAATACTAGCTTTGCCCCGTGACTTCGTTCGCGTGGATGTGGTAAAATACGCAATACAGCCACATTTTAGTGACCCTGACTACTAGGCCGGAGGTCGTGGGTTCGATTCCCACCCAGGACAAATGTTCGTGTGATGAGCACGATCATTTGTTTCTGTGTCTGGGTGTTATTATCTATAATATGTATGTATTTAGAAATATATAAGTATGTTTATCAGTTGTCTAGTACTCATATCACAAGCTCTGCTTAGTTTGAGACTAGATGGCGCTGTGTGAAAGTTGTGGAATATTATTATTATACTTCTTACTACTTACTTATATATTACTTATTATTATTATTATTATTATTATTATTTTAATAAAACGCCCTCGTCCCCCGGCCCGCCGCATTGCATCGCCCGCCCGCGCTAGTACTTCGTTTTCACTTAGCCTTCTTACTGATTTTTTTTCGTTTTGCTCGGTCCTTATAGGTCGTAGCGGGGAACACCATACTCCGAAATATTTTATTCCGAATTTCGATGTTCCGATTTTCAAAAGTCCGTGTTTCATAATACCTAAGAATTATTATAATGTCTATTATTATAAAATCACGAAACTTATTTTACCGAAAGTCGTAAATGCGATTTGTTTGTTTTCCGATTTTCATATGTTCGAGGAATCAAATGCTCGATGTGTTTTCGGTCCGAAAAATGACATTCTGATTTTCAATACTTCGAATAAACTGCTAAAATTAGGATTCAGATTTTCATTCAATAAGTATAATATGGGATATTAGTGACAGAAACGAATCGATGCAAAACCGACTCCACGTTGTCTGCCCTACCCCTAGAGTGTAATTTAGGCCCGCGTAGGCGCGGATGGGCGAGGCCGGTCGCGAGCTGAGGAGCAGGTGCCTATATTGCCCACTGCCGCGGCTGAGGCTGGCTGGTGAAGCCGGCCAGCATGCCGAAGCTGCGGTGGTGAGTGTTAAAACCATCTGCGACGATAAGCTCGCGTGGGACCGCCGCAGCCCCGCAGCGCCGAAGCCGTGACAGAAACCATACCTGCTGCATGTTGCATGCTCGCTTACATGATGCATGCTTGCTTGCATATTTGCTTGCATGCTTGCTGAATGCTTGCTGCATGCCTGCTACATGCTTGCTGCATGCTTGCTACATACTTGCTGCATACTTGCTGCATGCTTGCTCCATGCTTGCTCCATGCTACATGCTTGCATCCAAAAACAATTTTAATCCTCCTTTAATATTGACGAATGTACGACACTGTACAATATTATCTTAGTTTTCACTCTTTGTCAAAACAAACAACTTAGATATTATAATATGTACCTAACACCACAAGGATACCACCAAGGATTATAAACTGTAAACAATCACTTAACAATGCAATTTTGAGTAGGAAAACGCATATGTCATTAGTTTTTTAATGCCACCTCCTCATCAGGCCTCATACTAAACATAAAAATAATAATTATACTTCTCTCTGACGATGTAATCGTGTTTATTTGTCTTGCTATTCAGTTTACTAAGGCGTTTTTATTTCGGAATTTTAATTAATCGGTACTTCGATAATCTGAATTCGTATCTTTGATGTTTCAAATTATCATTAAGTCGGAATTTTAGTTATACGATCTATTGAAACTCGGTATTTTGAGAATAGTAATTACAAACATTAGGAATATTGAAATTTCTGAATTATAAAAATAGGATGAATGATAAATTGGAGTTGTTATATTAGGGATTATGAAAATCGGTATCTTGAAAATCGTATTTGTGGAATAAAGTTATTCGCATTTATGTAGTGCACCCGTCGTAACGTGCTGTTAAATAGCCTATAGCCATCCTCGAGAGTTGGGGCCCTATCAAATGCAAAATTAATTTTTCAAATCCGACTTTTTATTCACAATTTCATGCGTTTTATTTTTTTTTGCATTTTTTTGCATCAAAATCGGTCTAGCCGTTTCGGAGATTAGCCGGAACAAGCAGACAGACAGACAAATATTTTTAAAATGGCTCTTTGCTATAAGTACCGTATATACTTTCATATGCATTTAGTAAAAAGTGGTTATTTTGACATTACAAACAGACACTTCAATTTTATTTATTTGTATATTGGGTGTAAAAAGACACTTAACGAAGCCGAAAGTTACGTGTTCTTCCCATCATTGCGATTTTTTTTTGTTTTGGACCATACCTGGGAACATTCTGGTTACGGAAATATTGAAGATCAAAGTTCCAACTTTATTACTTACGTTTTTTTTTATGAAAGCTGTTTTAAATGTTATAACTGTACTTTAAATACCGGAACGACCCCTATTACCTATTATTATTAGTTATAGTGTGTAACAGTAAGCACTACGTTTTGCGCGTATTACATTGCGTGTTACCATAAAAAGTGATTTTTCACACCACAAAATAAAGTAGTTTCCCAGCAATAATGTTTGCCCTATGTTACTTAGTTCGATGGGCAGTATGCGTGGTTAACGGGCATGTGATGTGTCTTTTTACACCCTGTATATGCGTGAAAAGTACATAGCTGGTGCAGATGAGTACTTTGCGGCGATACTTTTCATGTGTTGAAAGTCGAAACGCCAGTAATAGATAGTAGGGCTAAACTTGGGTAATCGGTGATAGTTTTGTTTTTTAATTGTAAAATTCGATTCATTGATCAGATTATTTTTTAAATTTACTGTGATACAGTAGACAAAAGAAGCTTTGCTAACTTATATCTAAAAATGTGGCAAATACTATAATGATTGAAAAATATACATTTATCAAGTCAGTAGTAACTTGGTAATAAAACACATATTATCTATCACCGAATAGCTACATATCACGGATTAGCCAAGTTTTGCCCTACTTACGAGTGTCCTTGTTCAAAACCTCCTCAGTGTAGTCTCCCTCAGCCCCCTTGTTCAAAACCTCCTCAGTGTAGTCTCCCTTAGCCCCCTTGTTCAATACCTCCTCAGTGTAGTCTCCCTTAGCCCCCTTGTTCAAAACCTCATCAGTGTAGTCTCCCTTAGCCCCCTTGTTTAAACCTCCTCAGTGTAGTCTCCCTTAGCCCCCTTGTTCAAAACCTCCTCAGTGTAGTCTCCCTTAGCCCCCTTGTTCAAAACCTCCTCAGTGTAGTCTCCCTTAGCCCCCTTGTTCAAAACCTCATCAGTGTAGTCTCCCTTAGCCCCCTTGTTCAAAACCTCCTCAGTGTAGTCTCCCTTAGCCCCCTTGTTCAATACCTCCTCAGTGTAGTCTCCCTTAGCCCCCTTGTTCAAAACCTCATCAGTGTAGTCTCCCTTAGCCCCCTTGTTCAAAACCTCCTCAGTGTAGTCTCCCTTAGCCCCCTTGTTCAAAACCTCCTCAGTGTAGTCTCCCTTAGCCCCCTTGTTCAAAACCTCCTCAGTGTAGTCTCCCTTAGCCCCCTTGTTCAAAACCTCCTCAGTGTAGTCTCCCTTAGCCCCCTTGTTCAAAACCTCCTCAGTGTAGTCTCCCTTAGCCTCCTTGTTCTTCAGCCAGCCTTTGTTTCATGTTACTAGGGGTCAGTACACATTGTTTTTTCTGTTTTTATTCGCTGTATCGTTACCAATTTTCATAGGCCCCCAAGTGTTGAAAATAGTTTAACGCAAACAAAACGTGGCTACCTACCAACGCGTTAAAAGATATTGTAATTGGTATTATAACGACTGTATTAAATACCTCGAAGCTAAATTGTTTAGAGAATATTTAATAAATTATTATCTATCGATGGATCGCAATTTAAAACAAAGTTTATAATTGCTTCTGAATATGTATAGGTTTTGAAATGTTTCGATTTTAGGAGTAGGTAAATTATTCTAAAAGCTCAACAGTTATTTACACTGCCAATTATTGAATACATTTTACCCGTTTTACTTAGTTGAAAATAGTTGAGCTGAGCTGAACACAACACACACACACATGATACAGACAATTCACAAATTGTTATCGGAAAATCCAACAAAATTAATACATTTCCATGTAAGTTGTTGGTTTTGAAATACAATTGGTAGAGCTATCAGAATTCTAGGAACAGTAAAGTAATACTAGGGAGGAATGTGACCTCTAGGATATAAATTTTCCCTACTAGCTGTGCCCCGTTACTTCGTTCACGTGGAAGTCGTAAGATACACAATATGCTTAAATAACAGCCACATTTTTATAAAACTCTTTCTCCCCTCGCCCGCCCGCGCTATTACTTCGTTTTCGCTTAGTGTTCTTTCTGACTTTTTTCTTTTTGCTCTGCTCGTGTAAGGGTCCTAGCATAATGTTAAATAGCTTTCCTCAACAATTGGGCTATAAAATGCAATATTTTTTTTTAAATCCTACCGGGTTCCGATTACCGGGTTCAAACAATCAATTAATAAAAAAAACCGGCCAAGTGCGTGTCGGACCACGTACAATGAAGGGATCCGTAGTTGGGATGAATTTTTCCCAAGAACAAATTTAACATTTTAGTTGAAAAACACGTTCTCTTATACATTCCAACTGCAAATGTAAGTTGGTCGACTATTACTCGTAAACTTGTAAAGCCTACTTAGCTGTGATAGTTTTCCTTTTAACTTCGTTTTATATACTACTACTGTGAATTGTGTCACATATCCAAAATTAACCGTTTGGCTGGCAGGGAGGGGCACACTTGACTCTAACAAAAATTAGCACTTTAAAGCTTAATATTTCAGAACCGGATCCCTTAATCGAAAAATTGTTTGAACAAACCCGCAATATTTTTGAAACACCTATCCAATGAAATCCCACACCATTGATTAGACGAGATAAAAAAAAAACAACCCCACTTTACGTGTACAGGAGGTTCCAAAAATTTTTTTTAATGTTTTAATTTTCATTTTATCGGCGTGATTAATATTTACATACATGCCAAATTATAGCTTTCTAGTATTAAGAATTTCTGAGCTAAGCTGCGGACGGACGAACATGGTGAAATTATCAGGGTTCTTTGTTGACTACGGAACCCTAAAAATAAAATGTGTAGGTAACTAATACACTAAGCGCATTTTTCTTACTTTTAGCATTTTCATACTCGTCGTAATTTCTAAACGAAAGGTCCGATTCGAATAATTTAAAAAGGAATTTGTATGTAGGTACTGTAACAATCTGCCGGGGTACCAGGGGGCCGAGCAGATCACTACGTGTATTTGTGTGCTGACTCGTTAAGAGGTATATTTGGTAAACGCAGCTACGATAAATCAGACACACAGGAGCACCGTATTATTATTTAATAGCTTATAGAAAGCACGTTACACTATCAAATTAGTACTAGCACTGACTCAATATAAAACAATTTTCCTATTCTGTCAAATTTCAAACTATTCTATCCATTAAAATCAATTCATAAAAACTATCAAATAACTCGCGAAGGTTTCATTCTAAAAGCAGGCCCGATTAAAGCCTCTACAGTACTTAACCAACCTTTATTGTGAAACTATTTATTTGGATAAGGATTAATAACATGATACGAATTTCTTTATCTTTCGATTTTACCTGTGTTTTGATTGACTAATTTGAATAAAAAACGGTTATTGTGACTTAATAATAATTGTAATGATTAGACATATAGCCTCGCGGAATTTTTTTGTGGGTAATGATGAGTACTAAAAAAAATGTAGTACAATATTTTATATAACATCAATAGTTGATTCAAATTATGATTTTCATAGGCAATTTTTTTATACTTTGGGTTATATTATTGCAATTTTCGTAGGGATCTCTATTTTTTTGACAATAAAATATAACCCGTTTTACTCGCTGATAATGTAGCTTTCTAATGGTGAAAGAATTTTTAAAATCGGTAAAGTGTTTTTTTTAAGTTTATCCATTACAAACGAACAAAAACTCGTTCCAGCATGTAGCATTTCGCGAAACCGTAAAACCTCGTTTACGGAACGCGGGGCGTCGCGCATCGCGTGTGGCTTGGCGTCTCGCGGCGCGTCGGATGTTTTTTCAGTTCACAGACAGGCGGCGCATCCTGCAGCACGCGTCATTTCATGCGCAAAGACAAATATATGGTAACTAGTGGTTTCGTTTATGAAGGAGCGGGGCATACGGAATAGCGGTACCCGGCGCTGTGCCTGCCGCGTCCGCACTTCTCCTTCCCCTTCCTACACACATCGAAGGGCACGCGGAGATGACTGCTGCATCAACCTCTTTGTTGGCCGCCGCTTCGACCGCCTCGAAACCCGCCGCGTCCTACGCGGAGTCACCCGTCGCCTCATCCGCCACATGCGACGATATAATTCAAACAAACGCGTGCAAAAACGCTTCTCCTTGAACGCTCTATACATCGCCGTATGTTTGTGGTTCGGCAGGCCGCATCGCGCACCGCGGCGCCTGACACCCCGCGTCTCCCGAATGCATCGAGCCTAAAGAAGTTTTCACTTCAAAAATACAGCGAAAAACTTATCTACGAAAAATCAACGGAATACCATAAATATAAACGATTTTGAATCTTTTAAAACATATCGTGCAATCTCAAAAATATATCTGCATGTATTAATATGAACTCTTTCTTTATTTCCAGGAGAATGGGTGGTAATCCTAGTGACAGCGCTGAAGCAGCTGAGTGGTCACACAAACAACAGCACAAATACAACGTCTGACATAATGGAGTTGTTCTCCTCAAGAAACTTGAAGATGGAGAACTTCACGACCATCTTCATTGGAGCACATGCCGTCTCTATGAGCATGTACTTCTTGATGGGAGGATTCTTGCATGTAAGTGGATGTTATTCTACTGGAAAACGTCTCATTAGATTTATAATTTTTATTTCTCTTCTTATTTTTACCAATAGCTTAAAGTGGCGACATAATGGTTTTATCACGCCTGGAATCTCCGAAGGGGCAGAGAGGTGTACCTTATTACACCCGCATTTCGTTGGGCTAGTGGTCGCAAGCGCTATTGCTGAACATGAGTTCCCGGGTTCGATTGTCAGTTCGGGCAAAGTGTTATTGGGCTTTTTCCATCAGAAATTTCTCAGTAGCCGGAGTTTGGATTTGTGCCCTGTTGATAGCAATAGGCTCGCCCCGTATTAGGGTGCGTTTCCACTGACGCGGAGCTGGGCGGACCTGAGCAGAGACGTGCAGGAATCGTCCAATCAAAAACGAGACGAGAGACGCGATGAGGATTTCAACTATTGTGATTGGTTGATTCACGCACATCTCCGCTCAGCTCCGCTCGTCTCCGCTTCAGTGGAAACGCACCCTTACATGGGACTTAAACGTAACTGGTTTTTATAATATTTAGCTTTAAATGCTACAAAGTCATTTGTTGCGTAAGTTATCGTCCATATCCAATATCTTTTTTTCTTAAAACACACCCAATATTTCATGAAACTGTGGACGGGCCCGAATTCAAATTACCTTGTGCCTTTTTCTAAACGAAGCTAAGTCAGATAAGCTGCTATTTTTACCTGCGGGAGCAAACTTCCCAATATAACACACATTTGAACATCGCAAAACCACTTAAGTAAATCTACTTCGAAATCACTGCATTAACATTTCACACACGTTTAGTCTGAAAACTTACAATTTGAAAACATAATGGACCACCGCAAATTGATTTTGTCTAGGAAACTTCCGGCTTTTGTATAAATCTGTGTTCAGTAATTACATCCGATTTGAATCCGCAAATTTTTAACATTTTAGTTGAAATCAATTTGTAATAGAATCTAAGCTCACAATGGTTGAGAGCATTTCCGAGGACTTGTTACAAGTAAATTCGCTTTGACTTTGACGTTTTGCTCTGATTTTCTGATGAAAATCAATTAGATACTGTTGCTGATGCGACAGTACCTAATCGAGGTCATTAATGAAAGGATTTTATTTGTTTGGTATGGATTAGCGTCATTATTCAGCAAAAGTTTATTTTACGTACACATTGGTTTTTTAATCTGCCAAACATAAGAAAAATAGGTTCAATCCGCTTTAATTTACGAAACCTGTTTCTGATTTATTCGTTTTAATTTCCTTCATTTATCATGATTGGAATATTAATAGCCTTTTCGAATATCTGTTCAAGATTTCCCTTTTCAAAAGCAATAATCTAATAAAATCTCTAATCCCTCGCTTCCTTGGTAATTAATAATTTTGAATTATTAATATTTACGTCACTGAGATATGGAACAATCCGCTTGTTATCTGTCGTTTTAATCAGAAGTTTGTTGAGGAATTTGTAAACCTGACTCGCGTCACATACGTACTAAGAGTTATCAAAGTTGTGAACATCTGTTGATATGACGACGACATTCGGAGCATTCGTGTCTTAACGTGACTTTATGTTTTAATAGGTACTCACAAATGTTGGTAGCGTTTTAATCGCGACCGTGTTATAAGATTAATTGCCATTTGCCTTGATAATTACAATGATTTAGAATAGGTACATACTTAACCTACCTTGAATTACACAATGAATAGTGTTTAATTACGCAACATAGAAGAATATAATTTTAGAATACATGAAAATGTTTCTTATGTTTCTATTTGTTGTTTGTGTTGTTTGTTTGTTTCTTATATTGATAATACATTTAGTTGACATTATTTGACATTTAATATAATTTACAATAGACATACCTACATGTAAAAAATTAATTATAATTCATTCATGATTAATCTATAACATTTAATTGATTTTGTTTACTCGAACTTGACCTTGTATTATATAGATCCAAATTTATTGCTAAAAGCTAATTAATATACACTTCTGGACACATCTATTGGCCCACCTTAGAGTTTAGGTTTCGATGGCCCCTACCGAAATATGATTGCTAGATTGAACAAAAACTGTTGATGCAGTTTTAAACCTGATACATTTTACCATCTTTTTCGATCGTATTGTTTTAAATTTGAATTCAGAATACCATACGACATGGAGCTACGCCTAACAAGTCGGATATGCGCCTTGTTAAAGGCAATTGATTTTTGAATAAAAAACATGTTTTATCAAATAAAGGTTTAATTTAATAACGCGTGTTGCCTCCATGGGCATCTACCACAGCTCTCATACGATTAGGCATAGAGTTTATCAACCGCTCTATGAAATTTTGAGGGATCATCTCCCATTCCTCTTCTATGGCAGTTTTCAACTCCTGCATCGTCTGGGCAACTGGCTGACGAGCCCTAACACGTCTTTTTAGCTCGTCCCACATGTGCTCAATGGGGTTCATGTCTGGGCTTCTGGCTAGCCAGTCCATAACTGTGATATTCACATCCCGAAAATATTCCCTGACGATGCCGGCCGCACGGGCTCTTGCATTATCATGCATAAAAAGGAAATTTGGGCCCACATAGTCCGCGTATGGTATCACGTGAGGTTCTAAGCACTCACGAATGTACCTTTCAGCATTTAATGTTGGCAGCCGTGGTCCTGTAACAACCTCAAGTTGAGTTTTGCCGCTCGCGGATATACCGCCCCAGACAGTCCATGAGCCACCGCCATAAGCAACCCTCTCTTCAAAGCAGCATTGTGCGAAACGCTCTCCCTTACGTCGGTAGACCTTCTTCCTTCCATCATTGCCATGTAACACAATTTTAGACTCATCAGAAAAGAGTACACGGCTCCAATCTTGCTGTGTCCAATTTAAATGACTGCGTGCGAAATGAAGGCGCGCTGTTCGGTGGGCTCGCGTTAGTTTGGGCCCATTAGCTAGCTTGTGTGGTACCATATCGCGTTCTTTTAACCTTCTCCGAACAGTTCGAGCGCTCACAGATACTCCGTGGAAGTCGCGAAGTTGGTTTTGTATCTCAATGGAGGTAAGGTGACGATTTCTCAAGCTGGTCGTCACGATGAATCGATCCTGCCTTTCAGTTGTGACCCGAGATCGTGGCCTTCCTTGGCGACGAACAAAGCCGCCAGTCTCTAGGTACCTCCGATAAACATTTCGGACCGCAGATCGACTTAAATTAAGTTGAGCACTCACGTTTCTTTGGCTGTGTCCGGCCTGAATAAGTGCCACAGCTTGGGCGGCGACTTCAGGTGAAGTATCCATAGATTATTGATAGAACCTCACCTTAATGTTAAGAATAAGTAATGTTTGTTGCAAAACCAAAGATATCAATCACTTTTTCAAGAATTAAATCCAAGTAAACCAATAAAACCAAGTTTTCTTAGTATTCGATTGTTTGATATCAACAAACAGGCTCCAAATTGTCTTTTGTTTCTTTAAATTCTGTGTTCGAAATTCAAAAAAAGACTATTGAATGAAATTGTGAATGTGCCAGGTTCAAAACTGCATAAAAACTTTTCGCTCGACCTAATATAAAATTTTAGCTAGGACCAAACGAAACTGAAAATACAAGGTGGGCCAATAGATGTGTCCAGAAGTGTATTTGTACACCAATTTCATTGGTAGGACATAGTGCTCGACTTAAATATTTACATAAGACCTTTATTGTAATACAAATATGTACACAAATAAAGATTGATTGATTGATTGATTGATTGAATCTTTTGGCTTTTTTATTACAAACAGAATCCACTAGACTGTAAAATCGTTTTATTAATTCTCTTATTTCCAGTGGTACTTCTACATGAACAGAAGGCATCTTGCCAAAGAGTGGAAAATCCAACCTGACAAGTGGCTATCTCCGGAGCTGGAACGCCACGAAATCATGGTCGGCACCCTGTCACTCCTGATCACTGGCAGCTTCTCCGCCTTCCTTGCCTGCTACATCTACAACGGGAACCCTTCCACCGTCTACTACCAGTTCGATGAATACGGCTGGCTTTGGTTCTTCCTGCAGTTCCCTGTTATCTTCTTATATTCGGTTAGTGTTACTTTTAGCAAGCCTAGAAGATTTTTTTTAAATAATTCTTCAAAATTTTTTGTAAATTCACTTCCCACCAAATAGTGTTAAGATACTGTTTGATCAAATATTGCTTTTGTGAAAACAGGAAAAGTATCACTTTACCTTTTATATACCAAGTATAAATATTATTGGGTTGAAAAGGCTTTGCATTATTTAATACTCTGCTCATGTATCAGTTGGTACTTAAGTACTAAAGTAAACCATACTTCGCCTTCGTTTTCAGGACTATACGACTTATATCATCCATCGCCTGTACCACACTCCATGGCTGTACAAGCACTTCCACAAGCTACACCATAAGTACAAGCAGCCGACTGCCTTCTCTGTCACTGCCATTCATCCGTTCGAGATCATGCACGTCCAGCTTACAATGTGCGTGCCACTCTTCCTCTTCCCTGTTCACTGGCGTAAGTTTTGAGTTCTACGCCATATTTTTGCATAGCTAATAAACATAGAACCAGTAGGAGCGAATGAAATTGTGGTTAGTAAATGAATTCGTATCTAAAGTTACACTTATTATAATCTACATAGGTTTTCGAATAATAGTTGGATTATTAATAATACTTATTAATCTCACAAAAACAGCTTCTTTCTTATCTTTTAATATACCTTTGGCTGAAAAAGGATAACTGAACCACTGTTTGAAACATACAATCTTAAGATTTTTTGTGTTGTATTTCAGTCCCCTTCTACGCTGTTGCTATCTACGTGTACTACCACGGTATCATCGACCACTCTGGCATCAACTTCAAGGCTCAGTGGTGGCAGCCGTGGCAGCCTGATGCAGAGTTCCACGACCAGCATCATGAGTTCTTCCATTGCAACTTCGGTTTCAACATGTCTCTTTGGGATAAAGTAAGTTGACTTTGATAATTTTAAAAACATTACTTTCATCATAAGAACAGTAATTAGATAACTTGGCTTTTATTCTAAATCTTGTCTATTTGAATGTTAATTTAATCCTATAACACCACGTCTTACGATCTACCGGATTGTGTGCACAACACTACGCCACCCCAGTAGATTGCAACACAAACAAGATCAATCATTGATGAGACGATAGCAGCAACAGTACCTACAGACTACCAGCGATAACTAACATTCGACATGTGAAGTGTCCGTGACGTCAATGAAGGTTAAAACAACATACAAGCATGAGGTGATGAAGACACACTTATCTGTCAAACCGACTATATAAACGGAAAATCTTGGAGGAACGAGCACTCGCTACTTAAAGGGCACAGTGCACGATAGCCCTGCAGTCACCACTGTTGTCATAAGCTTGACTTGAGCGAAGGCCACGTCGCCCTCAGGAATAGCCTAGCTAGTAGGTGAAGGGATAGGATAAACCCGCAGCCCATCCCTAGGACCACTAATAGGTTGAACCTCAGTCAAAATTTGTTTGCTAAAGTCTGTCAAGTGTTTGACGTAAAGTGAATAAACCCCCTGTCTGTCATCCAACGTTAGTTTTATTCCACCGCCGTCATTATATTGGCGCCCAACGAACATTTTCTTCTACCCGCATCAATTTAATCGGAGTACCAACATTTTTGACGGTGTACCCACATATTGGCGGATAAACAGGAGCCTACCCTCAAGAGAATTTATATTATTTTGACATTATTGACATGTCTGAGAAAAAACAAGACATGGTGGTGATGACTCGGGAACAATTCACTGCACTCATAACAAAAGTGACAGAAGCAAACGAAATTGGAAATATACATTTTAAAAGTTTTGCTACGTGCACAAAGCATTACGACAGTGAACGAAATTTTGCTAAAGTTGAAGAATTTGTGACCGGTATCTCAGCTTACAAAAATATTGAGAAAATCAGTGACGAAGACACCTTGGAAGGTTTGACTTTGTTATTGTCTGGTGCTGCTGCTACGTGGTGGAACGGTGAAAAAGGTGACATCAAAAAGTGGACCCAAGCTCTCGACGCCATTAAGTCAGCTTTTGCGCCGAAAATGCAGCCACACGAAATTTATTTGAAACTATACTTGAAGAAGCAAGCAACTGAAAAAATTGACGCGTTTGTGTGTAAAAAACGTGCCTTACTCGCTCAGTTACCTGCAAAAAGACATAAGTAAAATGAAAATTTGGACTTTGTTTACGGACTTCTCAATATAACCTGCAAAAAGGAGAGTGTTCGCACAGAAGTGAAGACGTTTGCTGAACTTCTGGATCGTGGTCATCATATTGAGAGTCTGCTCAAGAAAGCTGGTGAGGTAATGACATCAACACAATCAGAACGGAAGCCGCTCAAAAGATGTTCTTTTTGTGGCAAGAAGGGTCATCTTTTTGAGGTATGTCGCAAAAGGTTGGCACAACAAAAAAAAACGGCAGTATCTCAAACAGAAAAGAAGCCAGTCATCACGTGCTATGGACGTGGAGCACATGGTGTTTACATAAGCGTCTGCAGTACCTGTAAAATTAAGAAGACGCCACCAAAGTCCGTTGCAATGCATTTTATGCAGTACAAAATAAAGCTTAAAGATACAAGCCAAAACACCGACGATAAAGGTAAACATAAAAGGGGAAGAAGATTATGCATACATAAATACTACTGCCCGTCGCAGTATTGTCAGTATGCGGCTTTATAAGACGTTGTTACGTAAAGGATCACAGTTTGACCAGCGAGTAACTGACATCAAATTAGCAGATGGAACGGTTAAAAACGTCAAACTTATTGACAACGACAACTGACATACGTATTGGAGAACGCACACTACCAATAACATACCAGAATATACCAGAAGAATAGTCATACCAGAAGCTGTTGATAACCGTACGCTGTTAGGTATAGAATTCCTAGAACAGACAGGAATCATTCTTAATGCACCGCAACGCAGTTGGAATTTTATTGACGAACCACCAATAATATACAACTTCATTCAACTCAAAAATGATGTCATACTAATGAAGGCAGTTAAGCGGATGACATTTGAAGTCAAAAAGGAGCCACTGGAAATGAAGGCAGTTTAAGAGTTCATCCGTTGGGCTAACGAGCTGGACATGTTGTCACCATTACCCATAACACCGACAGTATCTGACGTACAAGACAGTCCACCAGTAAACCCTACTTCTATATATTTTGTTGATCTTTATTTCAATCCCGATGAAGGAACCTTACTTACATACAGTGAGCAAAAGATGTTCAATGAATGGTTTTAACCTCCTTTTTTATATACTTGTACATATTATTATTTTTATTTTAAGATTGTTAGGTTTTAAATTATGTCAATAGTAAAATAAATGCTTAAAGTAGCATGAATGGTTAATTGAGCACGGCGAAATCTTTGAGAAAAACACAGACCCAAATCCATTTACACAACATAAAATTGACACAGGCAATCATCCTCCTATTAGTGTTAAGGCCTATAGATTGTCATCAACAAGGAAAAAGCAATTAAGAGAAAAGCTGGATGATATGATAAATAATGACATTATCGAAGAATGCAATTCTTCATGGTCAGCACCTGTAATTCTAGTTCTGAAAAGAGAAACCGATGTTCGAGTTTGCGTAGATTATCGACGACTCAACGAGATAACTAAACCTGACAAATATTCGTTGCCTCGTATTGACGACTTATTACATCAAGCAAAAGCGATGCCATACATGTGAACAATTGATTTACAGTCAAGTTACTGGCAGATTATGGTACATCCAGGTGATTACGATAAAACAAGCTTTTTATCACTATTTGGAACGTTCCGATTCAAGCGAATGCCATTCGGTCTTCGAAACGCGCCTGATACGTTCCAAAGATTAATGGACAAATTCATACAAGGATTGCACGCGAAGCATGTATGATATTAAACTGTTTAGATGATCTAATTATACGATCCATTACTTTCAGTCATCATATAAAAGACTTAAGAGAAGTATTTATTAAACTGAGAGAATACAAGCTACGAGCCAACAGAAAGAAATGTAAATTTATATGTTCAGAAATTAAATATCTGGGCCACCCTTGGGCCACCTTATAGTTTCTGACGGTATCAAAACAGACCCAGAGAAAATCTCTGCTAGTGCAAACCGTCAGGCGCGTAAAAACCTAAAACAATTAATATCATTTTTACAAACCACATCATGGTATCGGAGATTTATTCATAATTTTGCAAACATTGCTAGACCACTTACTAACTTAACGAAGACGAAAATAAGCTGCAAGTGGGAACGAGAGCAACAAGAAGCATTTATGTACTTAATTAAAAAATGCCTTGACTACGTCACCAGTGTTAAAACAGGCAAGTGACGATTTACCCTTTGCTATCAAGACTGATGCCAGCCAGTATGCCATTGGCGCAGCTTTAGTGCAGGGGGAGGGAGACAATGTGCATCCTATGGAATACGCAAGTAGACTCTAAACACAAGCTGAACGCAATTACAGTGTCACAGAAAAGGAAGCACTAGCCATAGTATGGGCTATTTCAAATTTTCGTGGTGGTGTAAGGGACAGCCCTCCGCAAACTAACAGGTTGAATTCGGGTCCTTATTTTGAATCATATTCCACTGGAAATATTCTCAGGAAAATTTTCATTTTTTTTATCGTGTTTTCAGTTAATATTCCTTTATTTCAATGTAAAATTACATTCTCTGTACGCACTTTTTTTGTTTCTTGTAGCGCTTTATTAATGTAAATAAAAAAGCTAAAATAAAAAAATCAGCAATAGATGTTGAAATACTCGGCGGCCGGAGGCTCGCTGCGCTGCCGTTCGCTACGCGCGTTTTGCCACGGTAACGATACATTGCGTGTGAGGTAATAAAACAAATTGTGTTTATTAGATTCCCATAACGTTCTTGAAATAATTTAAGTACCGGTCATCTTAGTTTGATATACTGAACTCCCCCCATCAGTCTGCGGAGGGCTGTCCCTTACACCCCGTATAGAATCAGAATCAGAATCAGAATTATTTATTTGTAAAACATAGGTTACAGGTCAAGGTCTTATATAATAATAATAATATGTTGCGCTATGTTCTGTCTTGATGACATACAAATTTTAGTGACGACTATTTAAAATAATGACAACAAAAAAAAAAAAACTAAAAAAAAAAAAAAAATATCAAGACAAAAGAAGGTGCATGCAATATATTAGATTATTAATAGGAACAATATTTACAGTGTTTTATCATTAAGTAATCATCTAGGGCATAGTAACATTTCTCAACTAATAATTTATGAAAACACCTTTTGAATTTTTTTAATGGCATGCTTCTTATGATATCAGGTATTTTATTGTAAATTAAACTTTATTTAAATTATTATTAATTAAAATTATTTTATTGTATAGAAGGAATAAAGTTCATAACTATTACTGATCATCAACCGTTGAAATGGTTAATGAATCTTAAAACACCTACTGGTCGCTTAGCGCGATGGGCACTACAGCTGCAACCATACGAGTTCAAAATCCAATATGCTCCAGGGCGAACTAATATAGTAGCTAATACATTGTCTCGACTACCGTATGGGCAGCATGATGGAAAATGCATTATAATAATATGCAGCACAGTTAGATCTACCTAGATATAATGAAAAACAGTTAAGAGATGGACAAATGAAAGATGACACCCTTCAAAGTATCATAAAAATATTAGAAGAAGGAAAAGAGTAACAAAGTTATGTTGAATACATCAAGAAAGGGGTACCTAGTCCAGAAAGGTGTCCTGTATCTTTACATGCCAGAACAAGAAAACGACAATGTAAAGTTAGTAGTTCCATGCCATGAAACACAAAACATACAGAACGCTTACCATGACTCACCTGCTGCATGTCATATGGGTGTAGAAAGAACAGTCCAATGCATAACAAATAATTTTTATTGGAGGGGACTACGAAAATATGTTATAAGATACGTAAAAACATGTGTTGAATGCCAAACATATAGGCCCTCTAATAAGAAGCCAGCAGTCTTAAACCAGTCCACCCCAAACTCTCAACGATTTTAGGTATTGTCCATTGATCTTTTTGGAACTTTGCTAAAGGGATTGACAGGATAAAAGTGGATTCTGATCATAGAAGATACTAATTCAAGATGGGTAGAATTATTTCCACTAAATGAAGCAACTAGTGAAAATTGTGCCATCATTTTACCCAATGAAATATTTCTTCGGTATGGGTTGCCAAGGAAAATTGTCAGCGATAATGGAGCACAATTTATATCAGCGATAGTGCCAAAACTAGCATATTGCTTAGGAATTCAACAAATATTCACACCCATATATTAACCTGAACTAAATGTGGTTGAAAGGAAAAATAGGGACATGAAATCACAGATTGCAATTATGATGAAAGACGAATATAAGAACTGGCCATCGACTTTACGAACAATAAGATTCGCAATGAATACAGCTAAGTGTGAAACTACAGGCTTCTCATAATCTTACCTTACATTTGGGAGAGAATTGCGTACACTATATAAGTTGACACATGATCTAAGCTCGGTTGTGTCAGAGAACTTTGTCGCAGAAATTACCCCAAAGTTAAAACAACTAACCCAAAACTTGGAGCTAGCAAAAGAAAATATAGAGTGTAACAAAGAAACGAGAGCCAGAGAGCAAATAGCAAGAGAAGACCTGACCCAAACTATGAAATTGGAGACTTAGTCTTGATAGAATCTCATCCCGTTAGCAACATCGATAAACAGTTTACTTCGAAATTTGCTCCTCGACGAGATGGACCGTATGTTATATAAAGAAACATGGAACCTCCGCTTATGAAATTTCTCACTCAGAATCTCCAGATAAGTCTATTGGAAAGTATCATACGTCAGCAATAACGAAGTTTGAAAGGAAAGACAACGTGATATCCAAACCAACTCATCCGATACGTCGAAGAGGAAGGCTGCAGACACGAACTGGTGCTGGTACTCAGTCGAGATGACCATTGAGTACCAGAGGGGGCGAATATAACACAACGCCTTACGCCATCTACCGTATTGTGTGCAAAACATTACGCCACCCCAGTAGATTGTAACACAAACAAGATCAATCATCGATAAGACGATAGCAGCAACAGTACCTACAGACTATCGGCGACATCTAACATTCGACGTGTGAAGTGTCCGTGACGTCAATGACGGTTACAACCTCATTCAAGCATGAGATGATGAGGACACACACTTATCTGTTAAACCGACTATATAAACGGAAATCCTTGGAGAAACGAGTACTCGCTACTTAAAGGGCAAAGTGGACGATAGCCCCGCAGTCACCACTGTTGATATAAGCTTGACCTGAGCGAAGGCCGTCCGTCGCCCTCAGGAATAGCCTAGCTAGGAGTTGAAGGGATAGGATAGCCCCGCAGTCCGTCCCTAGGACCACTAATAAGTTTAACCTCATTCTAACTTTGTTTGCTAGTCTGTCAAGTGTTTGACGTAAAGTGAATAGCCCCCTATCTGTCATCCAACGTCCATCCAAAGAGGGGCTTGTGGCTAAGAAATAACAGCCGCACGGGTCAATCGATCAGGTTAAGCTACGCTTGCCGCGGTTGGTCCGTGGATGGGTGACCATCTTTACATATCAAGACCCCTCCGTGCCTCGGAAAGCACGTTAAGCCGTTGGTCCCGGCTGTCATTCGTATATCTTTGACAGTCGTTATGGATCGTCAGAAGCCCGAAAAGTCTGACAACCAGTCTTACCAAGGGGTATTGTATTACCCAGCAACTGGGTTGTGGAGGTCAGATAGGCAGTCGCTCCATGTAAAATACTGGTATTCAGCTGCATCCGGTTTGACTGGAAGCCGACCCCAATATAGTTGGGAAAAGGCTAGGCAGATGATGATGTCATCCAACGTTGGTTTTATTCCACCGCCACCATTATAATCCATAAATGTGTGAAGGATTGATGACTGATATTTGTAACATTTAATTACCCTTTGACCGTTGAGTTATCGTGAGAAGATCGGTAACAGTAACTACGGTATATCTTAGTTACTTATTTATGCTCACTGTGGTTGTTTATTTTATGTAGATTGTGGGTATTTATGAAGTTTTTTTTCACTTTGTCCTTTCAATTTTGCAAATCTAATCAATTGGCACATTATTTAAGACAGTCAGGCATTTGGAATTATCCTTCGTTTTGTGAATCAATGACAGTGCAGTTTAATAGGAACTGTGCCATTAGAATATGACAATCGATTTACAAATTTGAAACTGATAGTCCATAAATCGAACAATTTTACAAAAATTTGTTTTAGATTATGTTGAGAGTAAGATATCCTATTGAGTCTTCGATAATTTACTCTGCCAAAAAATTGATGGTCAATCAGTTCGTTGACGTGGCGTGAAGTTTAAAGATATTATGAGGACCTTGTATCGGCAAAAATACTTACTAAATCTAAACGTTATTTTACAGTTACACGGTACAATGAGGAAAACGTACCGTGCTTACACTGAAGACACCTACCACGGAGAAGCACCATCCCTCGATAGTCCTGAAGGCAAGGCCCTTCTAGCTGAGAATCCCGATCTTATAGACAGTAAAGTATTGCTTGAAGAAATCCCTGAAATTATCCAAAACATCAAAACAGATGCATCCAAGACTGAACAGAAAAAGGATAAGTAATAATATGTAGAATTAGAAAACATTCTCTTTTGATAATTATCATCGTAGAAGTTTACTTACTTATGGAGCGTGTAAATAATGTCGGGTATTAATTAAATCTAGTTTATCATAGTTCTGCCCCAATCGCTAGCGTGCAAGCGGTTTTTAATTCAGAATGGTGAACTAAGATTTTTCACTATGTTTTTGCTTAATTATTGTTTATCGAAAACTTTTGTTTCTTACCAGTGATAATGAGAAATGCCTTGATCCTGATTTATGATTTCATCACCAACGGGTTTAAGTATTTTGCTACTATTTTAAATGCAGATGTATTTACTTAATGATATTGTGAAAGGAATAAACTTTCATCTACCTGCTAATCTTTTAAAATATTCAAAGAGCAATTTTAACGGACTTAATTTTTTTCTTCACCGACGTTGTGACAGAATTGATATTTAAAATAGTTTTAAGAGTATGGTGATTAAGTGATATTGTTAGTAATTTTGATCCAATAAAGCGTTGTTTTCTCCACCAGTTTTTGATTATTAAAACAATCTTTGTTGTTGTGAAAAAATATCCTATTGATGATTTTGTAAAATTAATTACTTAAACTCTTGAGTTTTAATTGTAAGTCTGTAAAGCGATCAGTAGATTGTGTTAAAAAACTGTGTGACACTTCGGATATAGTTGCACTGCAGGAGACGTGGCTGCTACCTCACGATCTGTCCTACCTCAACGATATCCTGGTGGGTGTTTCAGCGGTAGACATAGCGGTCGTATGGTGGGGTGGCCCTTCTATGGCAAAAGAGTGCGTTTAGTGTCGTCGAGATTATTAAGTGTGCGCATTCCTCCAATTAAATATATAAATCAGTGTCAAACAAAGTTAGTGTTCTCAGTGTATATGCCGATGGACAGTCAGGATAAACTACCTGAGTTTACTGCGTGTCTCTCGGAAATAAATGCGGTAAACGATGATTATAATGTAGATACAGTCTTTGTTATGGGTGACTTCAATGCGCATCGAAAGGAATTATTTTATAATGAAATGCTGAATTTCTGTATGGAGCAAAGTTGGTCATGATGTGCCAACGTAGATTTGCTGCCGGGTTTCCGAACACACATAAGTGAGGCTCACGGATATACATGTGTTAAATGGTAAGATCATTGTCTGGTTACGTCAATAGCATTTCAAACAATTGAAAGTATTAAGGTATTCTATGAAGTGTCATGCCACTTTCCATAAGAAGTCACGTGTAATCTTAGGTGTATATCAAATTAAACGGCTGCAAACAGAGAGACCGATAGTATAATATGGTGGGGGTAAGAAACGAGGAACTAATTTGTATTTGTATAGGGAGCTATGCAACGGAGTACTTCGTAATATAGACCTTCCAGTGGAATTGTGGGACTGCTCTGACTATATATGTGACAATGTACATCATAGTCATATTATTAACACAATGTACGCTAACATTAAAGCTATCTTGAGTGGTGCATCGGATAATTGCCAGTAAAATTAATAAAAAGCCATTTAATGTAGGGTGGAACAAGCAGTTAGGAGAATCTCATAGGAAGGCTTGGCTTAGTTTCAACAAGTGGGTTCTACAGCGGAAACTGCGCCTAGGGCCTCATTATTTGAGTATGTGTGAAACACCAAAAGAGTTAAAAAAGAAATTGAAATTGTGCCAGGATAATACTGAGCAAATAAAAATGGACATACTGGCGGAAAAACATAAGGCTAAAGATTTTAGCAGTTATTGGAAAATACAGGGCACCTGAATCCTAAGCCGAGTGTTCCTGTGAGCGTCGACAGTGCAGTAGGGGATAAAATATTGCGAATGTTTTTAAAGAGCTGTTTACTGTAACACCAATGTCATGTGACTTAAGTAACTCAAGTAAACCGGACGTCAGACCAAGTACGGTCGAATTATGCCACTGGATGTGTGGCATACCACTTACCGTCATAAAAAAGATGAAGCGTGGAAAGTCACCAGGTCATGACGGTATAAGTATTGATGCGATAAGCTGGTGTACATCTGCCCAGAGTTCTGAGTCTATTGTTTAATTTTTGTATTGGACATTCCTTTATTCCAGATAATATGATGAAAACAGTAGTAGTTCCAATAATAAAAAAACAAAACCGGGGATCCATCTGCCAAGCATAATTACCGACCGATATCATTGGCCTCAACCACGGCGAAGGTCCTTGATAGTCTCATGAACGCGCAGCTGAGCGAACACCTTCAGATACATAAATTAAAAAGCTTATGGCTCGTAGGGATAAAGCTATGAGCAGATATAAGCGCAGACCATCAGAGCTTATTCTCTCTTATTACAAATCTTTACATTATCGCTGCATTCATCTGTGTCAAGATGCTAAGAGACACTATTTCCACGATCAGCTTAGTAACCGCAATTCTTCCAATGTATGGAAATTTCTTAAATCTGTAGGTATAGGCAAATCACCTACCAAACAGTGTAAGGATGTTAACCTCAATAAGCATTTCTCTATCCTTCCTTTTTTTCTTGATCCGTCTGTCAAAGCTGCGATATAAGAGAGTCTTGCTAATTTGCCGTTACCACAATGTTCTCACTTTAAGCTTAGCAATGTTACTGAGCATGACGTTAGGAAATCTGTACTTGCGATTACTTCTTCAGCGGTCGGTAATGATAAGTTGTGTTCAATAATGTTAACACTTATCCTTCCCTCATTACTTCCTGTCCTCATCCACATCTTAACCACTCGTTTTCCTCTTGCTCGTTTCCGTAAGTTTAGAAACAGGCTCACATTATACCTTTACCTAAAACTAACGATCCTTTTTTATTAACCCACTTTAGACCTATTTGTATTCTCCCATTACTCTCTAAAGTTTTTGAGCACATAGTTCATATACAATTATCATTTTTCTTGACGTTGAACTCGATAATATCCCCTTTTCAATCCGGTTTCCACCAGGTCACAGTACTGGTTCCGCGCATTTGAAAGTAACTGACGACATCCGCTGGGCCATGGAGAATAAGTGCCTTACTGTTCTTGTATTACTTGACTGTAGTAGCGCCTTTAACTAAGTGGATTTCGACATTTTACTAGGTATTCTCAAATATCAATTTATTTTCTTCTGCTCTAGCCTGGTTCAGTTCTTATCTTCGGGGCCGCTCTCAGTGTGTTCACCTTGAGGAGTATTTCTCTGATTTGTGTAGTCTCACTGAGGGCGTTCCTCAGGGTAGCGTTCTCTCCCCTCTTCTCTTTTCAATTTTCATAAAATTGGTTACCAGAGTGGATTCCAAGCTTTACAGCTTGGCTCATCGCCGCAAGGTTGCGTGCTTGTCGGTCGTCTATAGATTGTATTTCGGTGAGTGTGCTCAAGAACTCCACAACCTCATTCCGCCGGCCCCCTTCTACCATCGGACATCTAGACGCACTGCCGGTTACCATCCCTACCTAGTTGCTATTCCACCAATTCGTACTAAGCGTTTCCAAATGTCTTTTGTGATGCGCACAGCAAACTCTCTGCCTGCGTCTGTGTTTCCGAACGCATACAACTCCGATCTCTTCAAAGTGAGAGTGAACAAGCTTCTTCTGCGTAAGCTCGCTCCATCGTCGACTTTGTCTCTGTCATCTCTGACCTAGACCAGAGTCAAGAGCAAACAGAACTCAAATAAAAAAAAAGAATAATCTCCTCTAGTTTCCATCTCTACGCAGATGATTTGCAGCTTTACCGACATTTTACTGTAGCCGACGCGGGTTCTGCAATTGCTGCTATGAATCATGACCTGGCTTGTATCAGCGCTTAGGCTCAGTCTTTTGGTTTGAAAGTTAGCCCAACTAAATCCCAGGCCATGATCATAGGCAGCAGATTCGTTCGCAATGCAGCTGATGTTGCATCTCTGATGCCTTTATGTCTCGATGGTGTTCCCATTGATCGAAACCGCCAAAGATTCGGGTGTTATTATTGACTCCAATCTTTCGTGGCGTGATCAGGTTAATGAGGTCAGTAGAAAGGTAAATTTTTCATTTCATTCGCTGAAATGCCTTCAAAGCCTCCTGCCCTTGAAGGCCAAAAATTTCTTTGGTACAAACACTTATTCAGCCGATTATAGATTATGCCGACGCCTGCTACCTGAATGCTACTGAGGAGCTATTAAGCAAGCTTGAGCGCTTGCAAAACTTGTGCATTCGCTTTGTTTTCGGTCTGCGAAAGTATGACCATGTTTCTCACCTTCGCAAGGAACTCAAATGGCTCGCAATCTGCCTACGCAGGAATACTCGAATTTTATGTCTCTTTTTCAACATCTTACACCACCCGTCTTATCCTTCCTACCTGCGTGAGCAGATTGTCTTACGCTCGCCTTAGCGCACCGTGTAGATTGTGATCTACACGGTGCGGTACGGTATTTAAGGAGGGATCTAAGGTGTGCCTTAGATCCCTCCTTAAATCCCATCATCATAAAACAAGCTACTATTCTTATTTCTTCTCAGTCCATGCTGTAAGATTGTGGAACTCACATCCTGCGTAGCATTCGAGACTATTTCACAATTCAAATATCGAGTAAAAGAGCATTACGTCTCTTTTCAACTGTCGGAATTTATATATTTATATAAATCAGGTGTTCCCTACATTTTGACGAGTTATGAGAACATTAATGTAGGCAAAAGCTGATTTTTTTTCGCGATTTCAGGTTTGGTCCCGTAGTAAAAGTTGTTCATAATGATGAGTACAATGACCCCTTACGAGGTTAACGGTGTTTAAAATTACACCTTGTATATTTTATTGTGTGAACATAAATAGTAAAACAAATAAATACATGACTTGCAGTTTAGCTTCAGATCCAACCTGTCAACGGAAATGGCAATCATGTGTCTGAAACAAACAGTGAGGTACTATACCGACAGAAAAAACCAATATATGCGTGTTTTCTTGATCTGTCGAGGGCTTTCGACCTGGTGTCTTATGATATTCTTTGGCATAAACTGCTTGAAGAGACCACTGTGCCGAAGGAGCTGGTATCTCTCCTTAAATATTGGTACAGTAATCAGAAGAATGCTGTCAGATGGGTCAACATGCTTAGTCAGGAACACAATTTGAAATGCGGTCTTAGGCAAGGCGGGTTGACTTCCCAGAGTTTTTTAATCTGTATGAAAACCAGCTGATCGGCGGGCGCAGTAGATCCAGGATTGGCTGCTCAATAGATGGAAAAATTTCAACAATATTAGTTAAGCGGACGACATGGTTCTGTTGAGCCCGTCAGTTAGTACGCTCAGGAGACTTCTGGGTATTTGTGAAACTTACGCCCTGTCACATGGACTCAAATAATATATTAAGTTTTTTGCGAGCTTCTCCATCATTGTTTGCAATTTTTGGCAATAGACATCTGCCACCACTGTTGTGCCATTCGGTAAAAAGCTGTGATGTACGAGTCCAGCACTGGTCCATCAGACAGTCCCCATCATCTTCCTATGAGTAATCTTTTTTTTAGCGCACTGATTAGGTGCTGTACCCGGGTCCACCCACTGAGACGATCGCTTACAGTTGTCGTACAGGATCCACTTTTCATCACAGGTAACAATTCGATTTAAAATTCCCTTGTTTCTATGCCGATTCAGTAGTGTTATGCATGCTTCGACGCGTAAGTCTCGCTGTTGGTCGCTTAGTTCGTGTGGCACCCACTTATCTAGCTTTTTTATCTTTCCGATTTGACGCAAGTGCTTTAATGTTGTTTTGACACTAACTCCAAGGCCCGCAGCAAGCTCAGCCGTAGATTGAGTTGAATCCTCTTCCACTATCGCTTTCAATTCGTTGTTGCCGACAATAGTTGCCGGTCGACCGCGAGGCTCGTTTTTCAACTCAAAATTTCCAGATTTATAACGATTGAACCAATAATGGACCATGTTTATGCAAGCAGTGTTAGGCCCGTACACGTCGTTAATGTTTCGTGTTATTAGCGCAGCGGTGTTTTTTAATCTTTCCGATTTGACGCAAGTGCTTTAATGTTGTTTTGACACTAAGTCCAAGGCCCACAGCAAGCTCAGCCGTAGATTGAGTTGGATCCTCTTCCACTATCGCTTTCAATTCGTCGTTGCCGACAATAGTTACCGGTCAACCGCGAGGCTCGTTCTTCAACTCAAAATTTCCAGATTTAAAACGATTGAACCATTAATGGACCGTGTTTATGCAAGCAGTGTTAGGCCCGTACACGTCGTTAATGTTTCGTGTTGTTTGCGCAGCGGTATTTCCAGGTAGGAACTCATATTCGAAAATTGTACGAATTTTCAGTTTATCCATGGCGCCAAAAACTACCACAATTTCACAAAAACAAAAAACTATCTAAAAACAATTGACTGAATTTGAAATTAAATTAACACGACTTTCGAATAAAATTTATTTGAATTTCGAATTGCGCGCCAATCCACAGATAATTAAATCTGAAAATTCTGGTTATAGAATCTCCAATTACATAGGTAAAGACCTATTATAATGCGAGTAAGAGTGTTTTCATGGTATACAAAGCAGGAAACAAGGCTCCGTCTAACGTGACGCCAATTAAGATCGGTGGGTCGGCCCTCGTGAGGATGCCTAAAGTTATGTATTTGGGTTACATGCTGTCAGATCAGCTACAGGACGGTGAAGACCTAGAAAGGGAAAGGAGGGTATTGGCAGTCCGCTGCAATATGTTGGCCCGCAGATTCGCATGATGTACCACAGATGTAAAACTGTTAGGTACTTTACAGAGCCTTCTGTCAGTCTTTTTACACGTGCAGTCTGTGGATCAACTTTACGCGGCGGGCTTACAATGACCTGCGTGTTCAGTACAACGACGCTCTGAACTGCATCGATGATGAGCAGGGTCCATGGTAGCACCAACACTGTCCTCGGAACGATATCGTGAAAAATTGATAGTCTGTTTGCTGTGCACTGGGTGGGTGTACCTGCACAGGAATAGGAAACAGGCTAAGAACCTTGTATAACTTGTTTTGTTTACTAACACCTTCTTTGTAACTATTTTAGCACTGTTGTCTGAAATAAAGATATGTTTCCTTTATTACAATAAATACATATAAATTATATTTTTAAATATTAGAATATAATGATTATAAAAAAAAAACATTTAAAAATATAAAAAATAGTAGCCCACCGGTATCGGGAACAGGGTCCAAGCTACCGGTGGTCAGGGCTCCAGAGAGAGGAACCTCCTAACAGTGCGAGCCGTGTCCAGAAGTACTGCTTTCTGAATCAAGCCCTCCAGCTGCACAACGATAGCCTCCTTAGGTGTTGGTCGAGGCATTGGCTGATAAGACTATATATTTTATTATTAATAAAATAATGGGAAATGATACAGTTCAATGCGAGATCTCAGTACTTATATTTTTCAAAGAAATGAAAATATCATTTCATTCATCATTACTTGTATTAATACTTTTCTAATGACTCTCATATCAATTTCTTCGTATAAAGTTTATTGCTACAATCAAATATTACTTAACAATCATGCCAAGATTTCTCGGAACATAATTTCAATAATTATCTATATAGAGATTAGATGTTAAAAATATTTCTTAGAAATAAATGGTAAGATTCCTGATTAACTTTTAGGTAAGCTTGTTACATGACATAATAACGTAAAATTATAAATACTTATTTTGCGTATTTTCTGGTTATTTAATAGCAATGAACCTCTATGTTCCTTTTTTCTTATGAGAATACAGATTTGCGTAAATACTTAAGTACTTTTAAGTAATTCTGGAAATTAGTAAGAAGTTTAGGCTGAACAGTAATTAAGATTTAACTTAGGTACATGTAAATAGGATATCAAGGGTTTATCAAATTTTTGCCCCCATAACACACATCCAGACTCATTTCCAATCTAAACAATGCCGAGAAAAGAAGGGACACCATTTTCTTCAACATCAATTCAGAAATCAAAAGTCTCGATTCTCACGCCAGTATTGAATCTTAATCATCTTTTTCCATTGTACGCCCATCAATATACTTGACTGCAAATAATCTATCGTAATAAGAACATAATAGGATATTTCAATGTCTTCAATTTTGGCCTCAGATTGAAACAATGGGCAAACTTAATAGGATCGCTTCCGTTTAAGGCTCCTAAGTATTTTTTCATGAAAATCGGACATGATGTTTTTCCTTATAATCTCACTGCGAACGATATTTTTTGAAATATGTGTTCATAATTTAGTTAATTTCTTTTAAAGATTTGAAATCAAAGATAATTATTATTATTAAAATCGCGATTTGGTTGGCTTTGTATTTTGTTTTCGAGGCTTAATTATTGCCTTTTGATAATGCATTCAAATGTGTGCAATTTTTGGCTCCTCGAATTACCCACTGAATATGGCTATATTGGCTCTTATTTAGTTAGTATTGAGTGGCTACTCAATACTAACTAAATAAGAGCTAAAATGCTCTCAATATTATGTTTCGATATTGACTCGGCACATATCTGCTTATAAGACACTATCGGCGCCTAAAATTATCTGAACAAACATTTGAAATGCCTCTGACTCTGACCCTTTTTCTACATGAGCAGCAAAATATTCAAGGATACTCTTTTCGCCGCTTCTTGAAGATTTTAGAACCGTAAAGGGACTCGTATTTTAGTACAACAATGCTTCCATCTTGGCTATTGGGCCTTGCGGGTCTAATCTAAGTTACGGCCTGGTCACGCAGTCAAACCTATAAATTTTAGTGCTCAAGTACTTAGGTTCGCTGCTGTTGTTTATTTGATATGTTTTGAGCGCGAAAACACAACAACTCATTTTGATATACAACCTTTATCCTTTTATGGAGGTGAAATATGTATTGTGATGTTAGTTTACATAGGGCATGTACCTACTTGACCAACAGTGAGTGAAGTAAATTGTGTACCTACCGTACTAGAGTTTGAGTTAGAAAGTACTGATATCACTTATTTTCGACTACATCCATACTATTATTAATATTATAAATGCGAAAGAGTAATTCTGTCTGTCTGTTACATTTTCACGTCAGCCATTAGGTTGAATGGATTTCGATGAAATTTTTCACACAGACGCCCTGGTGGTCAGTGGGTCGTCTAAGGGGCGATGGTGGTCAGTGGGTCGTCTAAGGGACGATAGGATACTTTTTAACCCGGTCGTAGTTCCCGTGGTATAGTTTCCGACTTTTCTTATTCACGTTCATACATTGATTCATTCATTGTCATAAATAAGAATGTATTCATTCATTGAAGGTTAGGATACAATGTATATGTAGGTCGAGGGTGTATACAGAAACGTTGTATGTAAATAGTTGTAGATAAAATTACTTAAGTTATAAAGAGAAGCTTTGATCTTAATAAAAACAAACAGAAAACTAATTCCTCCGCGAGCTCACTTGAGCTCTATTTAAACAACTTGTTAGGAAAAGAGAATATTTGGCTAAATGTTAATGTTTGGACTGGAAGCTAAATAAGACTTAGTGTAGGAGTACCCTAAAAGTTAAATCAGAAGTAATTCCTGACCGGTCTGACAGTTGAATCGAGGTGGTTGATATTCTATGGGTAAGATAAATGTAGGTTAACATAATCATGCCAATTACATTGTCCATCCTTTCCTATTCCGAAATAGACAATAATTTTACTCTTTGCCTTTCCTAGGGATTTTAAAGGTACTTTCAATGATATCATAAGTAAAAATAAAAAACCAGACTGCAAAAACAATTTTGTTTCAGATTTGTTTTTTGAAGGTATTGCAGGCCCGGGACAAAGCAATAATCCGGAATATGGTGTAACTTTTGTTTGTTCCCGCCTGCGATATGTCAGTTTTTTATGTGTTTCTGCAGTCGAGTTTTTTGTTTTTTAAATAATTTGCTTTATTTCAAGATTTTTAGTTCTATTAAAGAACGAGTTGTGTTCAGCGTGCGTGTATGACCAGATGTATGAACGTAACCGAGGCAAAAGGAGTATGTAAGGATCGTAGCAGGTGGCGTTCTGTAGTTTCTGCCTACCCCCATGGGAAGAAGGCATGAGTTTATGTATGTATGTATGAGTTGTGTTCGCAACTGGCGGTATAGATGTCGTCGCACTAGTGTTCTTTATTTAAACGCACATTTCTTTAGTTTGTGTCAAAATGGTAGCATAAAAATGTTATAATTACCTATATGTACATATTTGTAATTGACTCATTAGCTTTTTTATACCAATATTGTTTCTTTGTTTAAATAAATTAAAACAATCAGTCTATTGATTGTTGTAATTTATTTTTAAAAAAACCAACCCCTCCCTTTTTTGTATTTGCAGATGCAATTTATATATATTATATAGCCTATATGTCATTTCCACAATTAAGACGAAACTAACGACACCTCGTATGTTAAAATCTATCAAGCTGTTAAGGCTACAGAGCCTGCCAAAGAAATATACATTTAATATACTCTCGAAAAAGATTACCCTCCTTCTGGGGCTGTTGGGTAAAAAGAGATGATAGGTTCCGAGGCGCTTTCCGCTAGTGGCACGTAAAAACTTGGCTAGTCAGCCAAGTTACATACTTATTGTCTTGTCTCTTTTTCGCTCCTGACAGCTACAGCATGACGTTCTACTTCCACGTGTCATATAATATTGTGAGACATTGAAACGTTTTTGAAAATAGAATGTAGGTAGATATCGTATACATCTTTTTACTCAAAATAACATTGGTACTCTTGGTAATATTACTATTTAATCGTCCCATGGCCATCCCCGGAACACCATACCAATCAATTTCCGCAGCAGGGAAGATGATATCTGCTACTAAGAGGACTCACTCTCCTTAAGCACAAGGAAATCGCCTGCATCCCATCGAGCGATCATAATAATTCACCGTTGAAAACAGAATTCTGCCTTTTCACGCAAACCATTTATCACTCTCGTGAGAAGGAAAAAAATGCTGTGGCCTTAAGGGGCCAAGTGAAAATAATGTGAGAACAGGGGCCAACTTCATTTGATTTATACCATTCAGAATATTGCGTTAGTTAAGCTTTGATGTAACAGACTACTCTGGGACAATGGGCCAGGAAATTATATCTCTTTGTTCTTAAGGATTTTTTGGGAGATTTCAACAGTCTCTTTGTGTGACTAATGTTGAGCTGAGAAATGAAAGGTCAAAACTTATAGAAGCAAAAAGCTGAGTTTTTATTCTATAGGTATGTCACAAGAAGTGAGTTTTAGTAATTCAATCAAATATTGGACCAACACAAGAGAGACCCACTAATTGATTTCGCAAGTTTTACCTCAAAAAGCGGAAGAGGTTGCGCTCTACGTAATTCATCGATTCATCGAATCAATATCTAATTTAAGTAATTTCAATGGTTGAGTAATCACACTTTCGCGTCCAAATATTGCTCCCGAGACTTTTATCTGATCGAACTCTACGCACCGACTGTTGAACTCCCGTTTTATTAATCGAGTTTAATTGGACACTCTAACTTTTTAAGAGCAGGCTTCATTATAATTTTCGATAGAAAAGATCGTAAATTCTTTTCGATATTTACTTTTTGTAATTGCTTTGAGCCAGATTGACCTTTTAGAGGATATAAAAAATATTAATTTTAATCTTAAGGGCATTAGAATGATTTTTGTTTGAACGAATTTGGTTGATGGTTTGGTTGTAAAATCTTGTTCTACAAAGTAACAAATGCTTCATTATTACACTCTGGAAATTGTAATTTTACTTGTTTAATATCGTAGTTTTAATTTTTCCCCATTTGTCAGGACTTCTTGACTTCTTATTCAAAATTCAAATCTTATACAACCTGAACTCCTAAAACTTTGTGGAACATAATGAGCTTTTAGCTACTATATGACTTAGGCCCTTTGTACACACGTTATCTTGCCATGAAAACTACGGTTTATTCGCCGTGTGTAGGCACGGTCGTCAGTGTTGTATGGATCACTATGGAAGCTTGTTGACGGACACGTTTTTTCTACGGTGCGGTTTATACGCCATGCTGTTAAGAAACCGTCCGGTGAACAAAGAGCCTTAGCCTGTTTTGTTCTTCTTTTGTTCTTAGTAAAGTTAAAGTACATATAAAATATTCATCATTAAAAATCTAAGGTCCATTCAAAGATTTACAGTTCATAAAAATTCCGTCCTTCTTTACTTTTATGGCAGCAAAACTTCTGTTATTACGTGTTAAGCGGCGGAGGCGGCGCTATAGCGCTTAAATCTAAAAATAAAACGAAGCTTTGAACTTCAACTTTAAGTTTGAGGCACTTAAGACAATAACAAGCTATGCGAAGCTATAGCCATTTTGCTTTTTGGAAACGGTTTAAGAATGAAGAATGTAGCGGGAGTCATCGAAGGGCCGGAAGAAATAGTTTTATAACTTCACTTACTGGTACTTTTGAAATAATTGTCAAACGTAATTCTGTAAAAGCTGCATTTTTCATCCTCAATACTGGACTTGAAACACCTTTATGATTGGATTAATAAATGTAGATGTAAACAATATCGGTACTCATAGAGGATCGCTAGGTTTATATGTCATAATTAATCAATGTCATAAAAATTAATCTGTCTATTCAAAATTGTTGTTTAGCATGCAGTAAAACTGAAGACTGACATTT
The DNA here is from genome assembly GCA_947568875.1 of Fissipunctia ypsillon. Taxonomy (NCBI): domain Eukaryota; kingdom Metazoa; phylum Arthropoda; class Insecta; order Lepidoptera; family Noctuidae; genus Fissipunctia; species Fissipunctia ypsillon. The sequence goes on from OX387649.1 coordinate 24,312,957, forward strand.
TCTTGCAATTCTTGGTTTACATCCACCGACTACTAAACTATGACTTCTCTTTTTCTATTTATTAGTTTTAAGTTCTTTTTCTTTGTTTCCTTTCATGATACTGTGTGCACTTGTGGCATGTGCCAATAAACGTTTTTTCTTTCTTCTTTCTTTCTTTCTTTCTATTCTCATGTTAAAGGGTTACTTTCCAAATACAAATAGAATTCCACCTTTCTTTCCACCTTGCAAATTGGACCACTGGAACAAAAAGAGGCACAGAATGGGGTGGAGTCAAAGCCGTCGAAAGCCTCCTGCATAATGCATTGTGACTGCAGCTACCTTTGACTGGCGGATTATACGCCGGAGTTATCCCCCAAATACTTGGAATCATAGCTGGAGGAACACAGGGAACATACTTGAGCTACGTGGTTTTGAAAAGAAAGATTTTGGTGGGTATTTTTAGAGATTTTTTCTTTGATAAAATACTAATTAAGTCATAATGAGTATTTCATTACGTCAACAATCAAAATTGTTTGTATATTTATTTCTTTTTTTACCGACTTCAAAAAGGAAGCGGTTATTAATTCGACAGATTTTTTTTTGTGTTTATGTTCAGGCATGTTTTCGTTGATAAGTTATCTGATTTTTGTATGGAAAAGTATTTTCCCGAGGTGGTCCTGTTTTAATTTGGTGAAGAACTGATAAAAACCTTTGGAGATAGACAATGAAATTCCTCAATATCGAACATATAAATAAATCAGTCTTTGTTGTCCCACTGCAGGGAAAAGGCCTCCCTTTCTTTTTTCCACGTAACAAATGTATGTTTACTCCTTTTTGGACATCCGTAGGTAAGTGACTTATGTAACCTCAACATATAGGTATATATTTATATCTACACTACCTACATCTGTAACATAATAATATAATATTCCAAGCCAAATAACCTCAATATTCTGAACTTTCGAGACTTAAGTAACACACCAAAGTCGGAGGCACGTACCGACTATAAACTAGAAAAAAATATTTTATTAAGTTTTCCCTAAGAATATGACACAAAAGAAGCGAAGGCGGAGTTTTCTAGTTGTCGTAAAAAAGACAATAAAACATTGACGGTCGTTCACCGGACTGTGTCGTACGGGTGGAAACTTCGTCGTACGGGTGTTGGGGACGGCTCACATGTGCTGTTTCTGGCTCATTTTGTATCTGCTTTTGTGTTTGAAGAATCTTTTGGGTGACTTTTAATCAATAGGGTTCTGAAGTTGTTAAAGGGGTTTATGGATTTTTTGCGGTTACTAGTCAGTTTGTTGAGATGTCGTTCATAATAGAAAGTAAAAGGAAAATTATTTTGGCCACATGCATTACAACCTTGTAGCGATGTACTTGTCTTATCATGATCATAGGTAGCAGGACACTTGTGTAAAAGACATTTCCCCGAATGGACTTTCGCGCAAATGGACATTTGCGTGAAAGACACTTGCATAATGTGGGCAGTTATTCGCTTATATAGCGTTAAAAATCCTTAGCCTTTTTATTGTGAAATCCGGTTTGTGGTCTGTGTCTATTGCACATTATTGATCAAGTGTTGTCATCAAAAGTTACCTAAATTATTTAATTAAATATAAATAAAGTGCTTCAAAGATCTTTTTGCATCAGAATGACGTTGACAGGGTTTTTGGTAAACATTTGTGAAATTGTGTCATAGAAATTGTATTGACTAAACAAAATGTCGATGGTAGTTCCGATTTTAGCCGCGCGATAAAATAACCTTGTACAGCTGTACTTATCTAATCATGATCACAGGTCAAAGTCCGGCCGACGAGAGAATGCGTTCCTGACATCTGTCAATTGGATAATTTCTAGTTGTAGTAATGATCAAATTCGCAAAACACATATTTCCTTGGTACAGTATTGGAACAGAATGTGTGAGTCAATTCTAAAACAGGCAAAAGTTAAATAAAAACTGTTAGCCGTCGCCTGTTGTATCGGCGACTTGCGTAACAGAGAGTGTTCAATTTATAGCTTGTTCGAACGTGTTCCTAACATCACGACAAACTTACTACTATTGCACAACTATCAAGGAAGAAGGGTTATACATATGTATTCTTATTCTTTGTGTTCTAGATATTTTGGTGTTTTGTTCGAGTTAGGAAATATTGTTGGCTTTTTGTGTGATGTTTTTCTTAAGGAGTTTGGAATGAAAGAATAACATACTCGAACAGAGATGTGAGTGATGTTATTCCTTGTTGTGTGTACTGAATCATTTTGTGGTGATATTGTTTGATGTACATAATACAGATGAATACATATATGTGGGCGTCCAAGCAAAAAGGGTCCAGTAGTAGGGTGATTCGGTATCTAGAATAGTCAATTGATAATAAGGACTAAAAACTATTAAAAAACTGGCACATTTTTTTATCGGACATTTGAAGTTGAAACTCTGAAAAGACTTGATTTGAGAAAAAGCATTTTCAAAGTTTGATATTTGGTACAACATTACATTTTCTGATGTTTCTAAGTACATTTATTAGTACTTAGAAACATCATATAAAGTCATTTACTATATGAACTTGTAGATAATTGAGCATTAATTAATAATGAATTAAAATCGAGAAACGCAATTTTTTCACCCAACTTTACAAAACTGCGTATAAGTATCTCGGAAACTAAATGCCACGAACTGGACCCTTTTTGCTTGGACGCTCACATATGATGATGTACAGTCAGCCCCAAAAAGATGTATACACGGACAAGGATCCATTTTATTGGCAACAACTTTTGTTTCTTAATATTGTATCCACCGTATAGGTACAAAACATAGTATACAATTTATTGTACCAAAACGAAGTAAACATTGGGTCCCAAAACATCTATACACCCTATGACCAAAACAATGTACACAGTGATAATTCTAGAATAAGGTAAACAAGACTGACAACGTCAAAATCAGAATCCAAATACACACATCAAAAAAGTCTTAACAAAACGCATTATTTTACAGAAACTGCATGTTTTATTAATTGATACTTTATTTTTTTCTACACAAAGTAGATTTTTTTCCGATTTGACGTGTTTTCGTTGCTTGATCAATTTTTGTATTTATCTCACTTTTATAATTTTGAGATATCCAGTTTTAAAAAAAATGAGTGGTGAGTCATTTTTTATGTCATGGAGCGACGCCATTTGACTACCGATGAAATGCAAAGAGCTATAGGAATGCTACAAGCGGGAAGAAATCAGTTCCAGGTATCGCGGCATTTTAGTGTCAATAGGAGCGTGATTTGTCGTCTTTGGCAGCGTTACGTTAAAACAGGGGATCCTGCTGAGCAGCACCCAGAACGTGGAAGGAGTACAACTGCTCGACAGGACCGATACATACAACTGGGGGCCAACCACCACCTCTTAAAGCAGTATTATTTTAATGTTACTTCAGTGTGAGAAAGAGATGGAGCTTTACAGGACGTCTAGCTCCATCTCTTTCCCACACTGAAGTAAGATTACAATAATACTGCTTTAAGAGGTGGTGGTGTAGCTCCTGACTGCAAGACGTCCGCCGATGTTACAGTTAAAGCTACAATTCTCAAGCGGTGTTGTTGTTAGCCACCAAGCCGTGAGAAATCACGTCGTCCCGGAAATGCTGAACGGCAGAGATGCGTCCAGGAAGTGCACCCTTACAGTGGCTCCACAGTGATAGTATGGGCGGCTATTATGAAGAACAGACGAACTGAGCTCGTTTTTGTAGATGGCAATATGAACGCTGAAAGTTACGTTGAAGATGTCCTCAGGCTTTATGCTCACCCATTTGCACAAAATTTTGGCTCAGATTTCACGCTGGTGCATGACAATGCGCATTTGCACACAGCTCCTAGGACCAGAGAGTACTTGGCAATGGAAAACAGATGTGTTCTAGAGAACCTGCAGTGCTATTCTCTAAAAGACAATTTCATGGCTGTAAGCTACGACAAGCTCGTCGTCAAGACAGCCTTGAGATCGACCGAGCGTGTAGCGCTGATTCAAACCCTATTCACTAGCGTGGTTGTGGTCGTCGACGAAACTTAGGCTGTAGCCTCCCGTCGCTATTTCGTAGACGAATTAAGGGCTTGAAACAAATTCTTTAGATCATAATCGATCAATCTCGACTGAGAGTTTTATGGCTTTAAAATATATATTAGAGGTCTATCTAAGTATTATAAGGAATAGAGTAAAGCTATAAGCAAATTGCATAATTTTATTGTAAGAGTTTATTGCAATATATTATTACATTTTAAGGCTGAATGACGATTCCTTTGCCTATTTTGAGTAACGCAACGCGGAGATTAATGTTAATAAAACAAAACACTTCACTCGTAATCTGTGACTCTGTGCTTCACTCGTAACAACCCGACCTCAGTCCAACATAAAAAAAAATCGAAAAGCACTTAAATTCTAGTTTGAAAACTTTTATGTGCATTGCATCTAAATTATTTGTAAGTATCAGCGATTGCTGCAAGTAGTTCCGTGACTGAGAGGATAAATATACCCTCGTGAAATGGGAGTATTATGTTATTTTCCTCGTAGTTAAACCACTGGAACGAACTCGCGGACGCATATATGGAGTTAAGTCATCTTCTAATAATACTATATTAATTAAATCCTCCGAAAGCCTGTAAGTATGGATAAACTCTTTATCGCGGGATATTGTTTTATATTTTCTTATTTCTTTCACCTGTCGAGCTTTCTTCAAATCATCACTTTCCCTAGCTTCTGCTTATAAATGTAGCTTTATAATTAACCGAGCTGTCATTTTTTCAAATAAGTATATATAAGAATCGAAAAATTTTAGGTTAGTTTATTATTTTTGTCAAGAATACGCACGGATATTGGAGCTTTTAGATTTGACAGGTAGAAGCGAGGCTGTGTGCGAGGTCATAAGCGCCTTTGTCGCTGTTTTTTCTAAAGGAATGCCAAAATGTAAGAAGAACTGTCATTACTGTCAATTTGTCCGCTGTTGGGTAGTTGTAACTCACGGCCGTCACAGCCTTGAGCGCTAGTGTAGCTTTACGCAGCTTAGTGAATACTAAACTGAGTTTCACCGTTGCGGCAGCACTGCAACACAAGGCTGAATCCTTAGAGAATAGCATTGCTGGACGGAGTGCCGACCACCCAACAACTGAAAGACTTGATAAAATTCCATTGGGAGCGATTGCCACAGGATCAGATAAACAATCTTAAAAATTCAATGAAAAATCGTTGCCGACAAGTTTTTAACAACAGAAGCGGTCACACTTTGTATTGAATTACCAAATAATTAAAATAAATGTCGTTATTTAATTTTGTAAAACATGAAAAGTTTAATTTCGTTTTAACTTTATTTCATACTACGTATGTACACATATTGTTAATTATTGTGATTACATGAAGAACTGAATGAATGATTTTGTTGCTTTAGTCACTAATGCATCAAAAATGCTTAGTATTGTTCATAAAAGAAATATAAATATCTTACAAAAATCGTTCAAAAGTTCAAAACCGTACATGTTGCTTAGACTTTTTTGATGTGTGTATTTTATTTCACATAAGCCTACATGGGCGCTTATGAAACTTCAGGAGCTAGGTGCACGGTTCCAATTGGTCGTTTCCTATGGAGAAGAACTGGCAAGAAACTCCACGGTTACTCTTTTAAAAATAATTGGCTTTCACAATGTTTTCAAATTACAGTGTTATTAAGTATGGGAGGACCTTGTAGGCCTGTCAACAAGCACCAGGTACTTAACAAAATAGAAAACGGTCTACAAATCTTCAGTATATTAAGCCTACAACGTTCTCACATTCACAAAATATAAAAGAATCTATTTAAAAGACATGTATAATGTAAAAACGACTTATATCGAATGAGACGTCCTTAACTTCGTTTAATAGAAGAACAATAATTTTATTTTTGTTGTTTTAAGATTTTAGATTTTAAATACAAATACAAGTGCTCACCCACTGGGTATTCGCGTGTAATTAACATTCCACAATTCAATTTTGAGCATTGCGTCACAATACTACGCCGTTTTGACGCACTGACTAAGAAGCATTTGCTTTTGTAACCGCTCGAACTGTGAGTATTCGCACATATAACATCGATTCATGTATATAATGCTCGGTATTCCGCACTCACTGCTGCAATGTTACGAATTAAATCATTACAGGTACGTACTACAATGCTCGCCTGGACGCATTCACTGATGAAATACTCGAATCTGAATTGTTACATTACACGCGAATGCTCCCGGTGAGTTCAAAAGTTTAACTTCGAGTGGAGCTGTTAGAAAAAAGTATTAAGTTGAAAATGCGATGTCATAAACAATTGCCATTTACTTAAACGCGACAGACTGACATATCAACAACCGACAACCGTTGTTATCGTTGTCATGACAACGATCACTTCATAAAGTAGTCACTCACCGGGAGCATTTGCGTGTAATATTGTTTTGGGACAAAATGTTTAATTGAAGATGTAGGAGAAAATCCTTTACTGCAAGAATCGACAAAATGCAAAAGTGAGTATCAATATTGTATGTGTTGTTGTATTCATCACCCACAATTTGATAATTTATTAAATTAATTAAAACTACAGCAGTGATCCAAAAGTTATATGTTCCCAAAATAATTTCATACATGGTTAAAAAAATAACACATTTGTAACTAAACTAAAAACATAACAAGCAAACTAATCCTACATTAATGTGTAATATTTTTAACAAAACAAACATTTCATAATGAACGCTAAACGAGTCATACAGTTGTTAACGATTGTTGGTCGAAAGCTTGTTAAAGAGTTTATTCGCAGAAAAGTTCTGTGTTAACTATACCTGGGTGACCTAGATTTTACTTCAAATTCATTTAATTTTCATTTAGGACCCTTATGTATAGAAGCTGGCGAAATTGCTGTTTCAGAGTTTTCAAGATAGCTGTTATAGTTTGGAATTAGTAGTTGAAGTTAGGTTTGGAGTTAGTCGTGTTTAATTTTAGCAATTTCTTCATCACCAATTTTGTTAATTATTGAGAGAATCAAATTATCAGTTTGATAAAATGTAAGTGTGATTAAGTTCTCACTTTTATAGCATCTTGGCAACTGGAATTTGCTTGACGAAACGAGATCATATTTATGCCGTGGCTGATGCTCCCGTTAATAAGGTTTCTTTTAATAATTAATTTTCAGTTTCTTCACTTACACGAAGTTTATCGATAAGTTTTATTAACGCACCACAAGGGAAAACATACGTAAATGTAATCAACAAGTGTAAATCAATAAATGTAATACAAGGTTACAATGGAGGGTTGGAAGGCCGGCTGGTTTTGGTAACATAGTTATAAATATGTTCATGAAATAATAGAGAAAATAATATATCGATCCATCTAATGTTGTTTTTATATTTCGTTTCGGATTCCAATTGGGACTTGCTGAGATTCGTAGTCTCGGCGCTTTTGTGGTTGATTGATTTTGACTTACACGAGCGCTGCCAGCTGTGGTTAGGAAAAGTGTGGTGGGCTTGTTTCAAATAAAAAGTCATAAGTGCATAGGTCATATGTGTCCACATATATTGAGTTTACGATAGGAGATTATATGATGATACTTTGATGAACCTAAAAAGCCACGCCTGCTTCATTTGCTTACTAAAGGCCCGTAAATTACCGCGTACTATTTCACGCTATAATGGTGTACATTAATGAAGTCTACAGACAATGGCGACTCACTAACGAGCGATAACCGCAGGCATTACACGACAAACGGCCGCACAGAGCCAAATTACACCAAATTTTGTTATAATTTGTATTAATTTGATATCATTCCGTTCCGTTTGATTGCTAATTGCTACAAGGTGGGTATATTTTCGTGTTTTGTGGGCGTTGCATCAAATTAGTTTTTTAGTGGTGCTGGTTAATTTAAGGACGTTTTGCGTATTCTCCAAAAGTTGATGATAACGAGTTGTATAAGGTGTAACATAAATAACGCACAACCTCTTAAGGGGTCATTGTACTCATCGTTATGAACAACTTTTACTATGGGACCAAACCTGAAATTGCGAAAAAAAATCAGCTGCTCCCTACATTTATGTTTGCATAACTCGTCAAAATGTAGGGAAAAGCTGATTTTTTTTTCGCGATTTCAGGTTTGGTCCCATAGTAAAAGTTGTTCATAATGATGAGTACAATGACCCCTTAAGAGGTTGTGCGTTATTTATGTTACATCTTGTTTAATCAGTTTTAAAGTTCATCTTGACAAAGAGATTCTTATCGAGATTTTACTTCCTCTTGGTATATTTTTATCAACAACTTGAAGTTTTAAAGGAGATTGGGCGATTCTGCCCTGAAGCTCAATAGCGTTAAGATCTTGATTGTTAGTACGAAAAGATCTACAGAGCTCTAAATGTGAGTAAATAAGTATAATTGATATTATGGTATTTCGTCATTTGATTAACTTTCATTAATTCTATGCCTTGCAAAAATCGTCTTTTAATCTTGTAGAGCGACACTTTAAAACATTGCCCTCCTAGATGCAGTTTTAGAAACAATGTTTTTAAGAGTCGGTTGACTGGTCAGAACGTTAAGTCTGCCGCATCCCCTGATAGCGTTAAGATATATGCCAGTGGAGAGATCTCTTCAAGGGAAATATTTCTTGTTATGAAGACTTCTCTTGATTGTTAGTACGTCAGAAGGTACAGGGGGCCAACCACCACCTCTTAAAGCAGTATTATTTTAATGTTACTTAAGTTTGAGAAAGAGATGGAGCTATACAGGACGTCTAGCTCCATCTCTTTCCCACACTCAAGTAAGATTAAAATAATACTGCGTTAAGAGGCGGTGGTCTAGCTCCAGAGCTCTAAATGTGAGTAATTAAGAATTATTGAAATTCCGGTATTTCGTCAATTTCATCATTTTTCTTTTAAGCCTATCACCGTCCACTTTAAAACATGGCCTCTTAAACTTGTATGCCATTTTAGGAACAATGTTTCTAAGGGTCGGATGGACATAATGTTAACCCATTGGGCGCCAAGAATTCCTTAACTACGGTGCCCAAGTAGTCACCTATTAACTCATTCAATCCAAATTGACCAACAATTGGCAAAAGTCGTGTTAGTAACAAAGGTTCTCCTTGAAAAGCTCTTTCCATTGGTGTATATTTTATGGCTATTGAGCGCAAAGAATTCCTTAACTACGGTGCACAAGTTGCCACTAAGCTAGATCATTAATTCCGAACTGACTAACAATTGCCAAAAATTGTGTTAGTAGCAAAGGTTCTCCTTAAAAAGTTCTTTCTATTGGTGTATACCTTGTGGCTATTGGGCGCCAAAAATTGCTTAACTACGGTGCCCAAATTGTTACCTATTTAAATCATTAACTCTGAACTGACTAATAATTAGCAGGTTGTGTCAGTAGCAAAGGTGCTCCTCAAAAAGTTCTTTCCATTGGTATATATTTTATGGCTATTGAACCAAAGAAAACCCTTAACTCTGGTGCTCAAGTAGTCACACCTATTTAGGTCATTAACTTAAAACTGACTAACAATTGGCAAAAGTCGTAATAGTAGGAAAGGTTCTCCTTGAAAATCTCTTTCCATTGGTATATATCTTATGGCTATTGAGCTTCAGGGCATAAACCCATAGTTAGGTGCCCATTGTCCTTTGGAAAATCCAAAAGTGCACGCCTCACAGACATGACATGATAACATGTTGACGATAAATATGGAAAAAAATCTAAGAAAATTCGTCGTTTTTTTTATTATCTTTTGAACGGGAGGTTGATAACGAAAATCAATAGGGCAAAGTTTTGTTTCATCCTTTGTATGATAGAAACTTATAGAAGAATATTTATTTTGTCATTCAGCATGGTATTTGGATAGTGGATTGTAATGTATGTGTAAATTTTATTTATGTGTAAATTTTGCATGCCCATGTGACGGCAGAGCATGGAGAACATTATCAAACATGTATAACATCTATACCCTTACCCATGTTGGCAAAAAAAAAATTATTTGATTTGACTTAGATTGATCCATTCTGAGTGACGACGTGAATCGTGACGACAAACAGACACACTTCCCAACGGAAATCACTATACGTCATTTTTATTTACATTTTTGGTTAGACATAATATCAAGTTATATCTATCTAAAAATATATTAATCTTATAATTTCAAGTCTAGTTTTCAAAACTTGTAATAATATGAATTCCATGTATAATTTGAGAGTAGAGAAACGGTTTTATGTTCGAAGGGGACATATCGAGAGTAGAGTACTCTCACACGCTGAAGCGTTATTGTGCGTGTGAGGCATGCAATAAATGTAGCGGAAGCAAGATTTAATTTAAAACTTCGTGTTAAAGTACAAGCTTCAAGTGCTTTGGATTAATGAAGTGTTCATATCCTTGGTCATGTTCATTAGTGTGTTAATAGTTCATGTTTATTTCCTAAACATACTCGTAAGACTTAAGTATATTCTTATCACTGCTGTGAATAAACTGATGAAAGATATTTCTCGATGGAAGACATTTCTTTTATCAGGTTTAGGAATTCATTGTTAAGAACCTCTAGATGATAGCCATTAACAGCTTGTGTACTTTCATAAAATCGCGTTGAACTAATCCTAGGTACTTTCTACTTTACCACACTACACGCAAGTGCAGTAGGTATTTATTTATGGAGTATTTAAGAATCTATAACGTACACCAACCGAACTATGACCTTCATAAAAATATTATTTTCTTCCATAGATTTTTAAATAGGTTAAAATTATTATTTTATTGTCTTGCTATTTTCTCATGTAGAAACTTATCATCTTCAACGATTTCAAAGGTAATAATAATATAATAATAATATAACCATTTATTATCAGGTAACAAAGACCCATAGATACATACCTTAACCTAAGTATACATAATAAGTATAGTAACAATTTTGTTAATAAATAAAACTTAATAACTATGTTAGTATCACTTAGTTGCACTAAGTCTTTGTGCGTTCTGGTGGCACTTGTCCGCGAAAGCGGCGGAATACCACATCCTGCGGCCAAAAGCTTTCTTCCATCACCAAGTGCAGGAAGCATGTTGGTATGCGCACCACGAACGCCTTGAAGTTGACGTTGCGGTGCGACTCCAGTAACTGCACCCTCGGCGCGTACCTCGTCTTCTGGCGCACGTACTCCACGATGTCCTCCGCCTTAGTGGTGTAGTGTAGGCGGGAGATGTACACCGGTGTGTTCGGCTTTGCGGCACGCAAGCTGATTTCCGGCACACACATACATACACATACTTACTTACATACATACTTACTTTCAAATGCACGACCAGTTTCAAAATACATAATATCATAAAATATCAAAGTCAAAGTCAAATCATTTAATTCAAATAGGCACATAAGAGGCACTTTTGAACGTTAAAATTGATTCTAGTCGCCCCTTCTAAAAGGTAGATTTGTATGGAGAAGAATGGGCAAGATACTCCACCGTTAGATACTCTTTTAAAATGTTTTACAACATTTTGTATACGTACATTTATTATATAATTATATTTGAAGACAATGCACCTAGAATGAAATTACTATACCACAATAGGTAAACAATTAAAAATGAAGCAATGACAGATAAATTAAATATGTGCTAGATACACGGTGCTCACAGATTCACAAACATTGTAAAAGTATACGATTTTCCTAAAATGTTAACAAGTAATAATAAGTCAGCGTGTGAGCCAAAGTAATCACAGAATGTAAAATCTATCATGATCTAAAGAATAAAGAAAATATTTCTGAAAGAAATGTTGAAACATTTGTACCTATCCAAAATATGTAATTCTCAAGCCGAGCCCGTTCAAATCGAATCCTATTTATCTGTAAGTACAATACCATCAGAGAGATTTCGCGAGCCAATCCAATATCTATAAAAGTACACATAATTTTTTTACAAAAAATCCTTGTCGTTAATGCTACTGCAGACACGCCGATTTGAATCTAGACAAAAGATGTTTTGCCAATACAACGATTACGGCGCAATCTTACTGGATTTACTTGGATTTTTGAACAAATACCTTTCTATTGGAACCTTTGATTTCAAACGGTGCGTTGTTTATGAAATTGTTTTACCCGTTTCCATTTTGCGAACATTTTGCGGGTTTGGGATAGTGTTTGTATGAACACAACATGGTTTGTTCTTGTAGGGTTTTCCTGGTTAAAATTTTAATATTGACCGGATAATTATTTAATGTCGCTGTTTTTCAGCTGAAAAAAATTACCATCACAGATATTTTGATGTTACGTTGTACGTCATCCCAATTTAAGGGAACATTTAACTTTCTCAAAAGAGATCTTAAATTGACTATCCACTTACACCCAAGTGGACTTCCATATTTTTCCAAAATTTTCTACTTCACCCGTAACAAAGAATCATGTAGGTGAGCGCTCTTTTTTCGATTTCGATATTTCGTGTTATACAAAAATCCGGCCATTTTGTTTGAGGATTTTGATTTTTTTTCTCACCTAAATATTTTAATTCCACTGTTTCACGCGATTTCCTTGAATATGACAATTATAACAACTACTATTACAAGAACTACTTAAATGGTATCTTGCAAGTAAACCACTAAGTTCTTTTAAGATCTTATTTATGTATTCTTCAGAAAGCTTAGTCTAATATCTATAAAAGTAAGTTGTGTACAATAGCGCTTACAATTGCCATCTACAAGCTTCCACGAATTAAAAACTATGTACCTACCTAAAATTAAAAAAAGAAAAGAAACATGCAAAAATAATAATTAATAACAAAATCTCCACATTTTAAAACAAAACCTGACAAGATCTTGGAATTTATGAATGGTTATTAGTATCTAAATAATTACAGTTTATGAATTGTGCTTAAAACAGTAAAAAAAATATATACACAGGTCCTACATGTTATTTAATCATGAATAATGCCGGTAATGCTACTCATTGCGGTCTATAACAAAGTATTCTTTATAAGTAAGTAAACATCATAATGGGAGGCCTAAGAACTCGGAAAATAATGATCCAAAAACTGTTATGCCCGACGAATACGCGGGGTACTATTATAATATGATAGTTCGAAACTTTATTGAAAAATCCGGGCAAAATATTTTAACCTTTCCGACTTCCTCCACAATATTTGAGCTGAACTAAGAAGTATTTAACCTAACCTGAGCCCCAAAAACCGAGGGCAGTAGCTTTGTATCCAGTAGGTATTTTGGGATACAAGTTATTTCGCTCAGGTAGTAAAGAAGGTATAAATCACTGAGAATTTACGGGATTGCTATTTTTGCGGCTTCCTATTGAAAAATAAATGTTAAAGGTTACTTTTCTTAAGTCTATAGCTTTATTGCTTGGAAGACTTCAAAGAGTATTTTTATTGAAAAGGCTGCTTAGGTGCTTTATAGGTACACGTGGCACTACCGGTCAAGCGCGAGATACTTTTGACGTAACCAGAGCATTGGCCGGGCGCGGAATACTCGCGACATGACCTTATGACCCCGCTTACAAAAAATAGTCTATTAATGTTTATATCGACTGCACTCGCTTAACGTAAATTGTATTGTGTTCTTGAATAAACAGACCATCCTATAAAAATGTTAACAATATTCGTGTAAAGAGAGATGTATTTATAAACAAAATATGACAACAGAGTATGGCCAAAAGTGTCGTTTGTTTACGTAACATTATATGTCCAAATAAAATGTATCTATGATGTTATTTCGTGCAAATATTATCTAAAACGATGTAATATCTACTTATAAATGAATATTCATCCCCTTACCGTCTATAAGACACGAAAACACTTAATTTTCAATAAAAAACACACATAAATCACTCGCGCCTAACGTCATTGTAGAAACGTAATTTTTTCTTTTTTTTTCAAGCATCCAAACGAAATTTTAGGTCCAGCAACATTTAGTTGACGAGAATATCAATCGGGCCATAGGTTTATTTTATTTCTATTTATTTATTTATTTAATAATCAACTTAGATTGAAACATTCCCCACAGGATTTAAGCCTTTATTAAGAAGTAATAATAAAAGCGCGTGAATTGAGTGTAACCAATGTGTTACAGTGGGGCTTGACAGTTTGGGCTCGGGTGTGACCAAGTGGGTGGGTGGGGCGAGCCCAAAACGCGGTCTTCACCGGTATAAAAGTAAACACTTGCTCACTGTAAATACTTTCTGCGCACATCAATATTAATAATTTGAACTAGCTTTTGCCTGCGGCTTCGCCCGCGCGGTGGTCGGCAACTATCCCACGGGAGCGTACCACCGGGACAAAATTAACCTATGTCGTAACCCAAGTCATGGTCTATTCGTGGGCGAAAATCCAAATCCTTTAGCATTAAGGCGTGAAAAGGTAACAGACGGAGAGAGTTACTTGCGCATTTATTATATTAGTATGGACGTATGTATTACTATGGATTTGAATAAAAAAGAATAATATAGGTAGGTTGAGAATGATTTTCAAGATTTTGTTTCTGACAATCAAGGGGCCAACCACCACCTCTTAAAGCAGTATTATTTTAATGTTACTTCAGTGTTAGAAAGAGATGAAACTATACAGGGCGTCTAGCTCCATCTCTTTCCCACACTCAAGTAAGATTACAATAATACTGCTTTAAGAGGTGGTGGTCTAGCTCCAAATAGGGTTTATAAATCAGAAATAGGCTTACAAACTGCAGTGAATTCCTTGTCCCTGGATAATCACAAACATTTCAGATTACCTTCAGAAGAAAACATGTAGAAAATTATCAGTAATACCAGACCAAGGACAGACCGAAAGTGTCGAATCCACACCTGCGACCCCACTGGCTATCACAGCGTAGATTACGTTGCAATACATTGCTACCTTTCATCGGAGTGCGTGACTTGAGCAAGAAACGCGGCCAGAATATGATTACGTGCAATGCGGGGTTAACGATTTTCGTAGGGGCTTTGGAAGTTTTAGTTGGTATGGATTAGAAAAGGAGGTAAATTAATAATGTTGTACAGCGAGAAGAAGGTTTGGGTGTGTGAAAAACGGTTAAGTTTTCTGTTAGTAGGTAGGTTCTGCTTAAAAACTGTGAAAATCACTGTCGTGCATTTGACAAGTCGATGAAATTTTCCTTTTATTCTATGTCGAAGTATTGTTCCGACTTGCCGTTCAACGCGTTTTCTTCTTACGACCATAATTTAAAAAATATCCGCTTTGGGCTAACTATCCATTCTATTTGTTATAAGGCAATATTTTATTTTCTTGAGACAGATTCGAGTGCCATGAATAGCGACTTTCAACAAAGGTCCTTAGAATCACAGCGAACGTCCAAATTTTCCATAGCGACTCTTGTGATCGTTCAAACAAAAATAACTTATTGAATGCGGGAGAAACACTTTTTCATTGGCAATTCGATTTATATCACCTACTACATCTTAAGCTCGTTAACTGTCTCTTAGTTCCTGTTACTTAGACACAAGGTTGATTTTAGCGTAATTTTAAGTTGTTGAACTGTATAATTTGAAGGATTTTTGGTAAATATGTTAAGTCGTATGAGCTAGACTGTGACGGAGGTCGACCGGCCCGATAAACCTTATAAAGGGTCTGCTACGTTTGATATATATACCTTTGTTGCTATTACTTTTTTATTTGTTTTGATATTCGTACTTGCATGAATTTTTAAGGGTTGTTTTCTAACAAACAAACTGAGTGTTTTTGTTTATAGATAACTAGTTGTGCCCCACGATTTCGGTCGTGGAAGTCGTAAGATACACAATATACTAAAATAACAGCCACATTTTAACAAAACTCCCTCGTCCCCCGACCCGCCGCGTTGCATCGCCCGCCCGCGCTATTTGTTCACAATTTCATGGGTTTAATTTTTTTTACCCTTATTCTTTTTCTAAGATAAAAGTCTCTTTATAACATGAGCTATGTGCCAGTGAAAGTCTCGTCAAAATCGCTCCCGCCGTTTCGTAGATTAGCCGAAACAAACAAATAGACAGACAGACAAAACTTAAAAAAAAAATGTTTTTTTGGTGAAAAGCTGTTATTTTGACAGTTACAAACAGACACTTCAATTTTATTTATTTCCATAGATTCGGAACACTCAAGACTTAGGTTTTGAAGTCATTATGATGTCAATGACAACTTAGAATACTGTATTCTAAGTTGTCATTGACATATGTAGGTTACTGTTCCTATAGTAACTGTTCTGTGCCACTTTAGTAAAAATGACACCATTAAGAGTATAAAACTTGAAAAATTTTCTAACAACATAAGATGGTTTTGATTTCAATTATGACGCTCTCCCCCACAAATAAAAAAAAAAAAACTTTTTATAAATCATTTTTTTCCTGTAACGATAACTGTACTTAACTCCAATTAAATAGCTGCTCATATTAAAGGTCATAAACTATAATCGACAAGATAAATTGGATGATTAATTTTCATTAATTTACTTCTCTAAATTCATGAACTTGCCCTAGGTAAAACTTTACAGAGCTATCATTTATCTTCAAGCTCTTAACAGTCACCGAATTAATTCAACCATTAATTTGTACTTGTTTCTTCTCAATTATGAGGGTAAGATAATGAATTTTTGTACTACCAATTAACCAGAATAAACAAGCAAGGATATTAATTTTATATAATGTTTTGGAAAGCGCTTTTAATGGGTTTTCTTGAGCGCCCCTCGCACTTTATTCTTTGAATTTTAAAGGCATAAATGTTACGTTTAAATTTGAATTACCCCGTAATTAAAATTGTGTTGTTTTGACAAAATTCTACTTTTGGTTAATCTTTGTTTTAGCGCATTTTCGAGATAAAAAGTAATCATACGATGATTACTTTTTTTTCTTGAAAATACTCTTTATGTTTTTTATTGATGTGATTGTTCGCTTTGACCCTTGTCTTCAAGGCATTATTGAATATTTAATATCAAATGAAAGTCGTGATTTCAGTCCCAGCATTTCATTTGGCTGATTCAATCACGCGCGAAAACAAATTCTCTGTCGGCTCAACCGTTCTAATTTAATAGGCATCATTCTATTAGACGACATGTGCTATTAGTTTTACGATAAATAATGTTTCGCTTTAGGATCCGTTTTTAGCTGGCCAGTAGCGTGCATAGCTTTTAATTAGGATCAGAAAAGGAATCAATGTCGGAAAATCTTATGAGTTCACGGCACCGACATGCTACCAGTATATCTGTTTAGCATGTTAACAGTACATATATCTGCAGCTATAAGGCTGGCCACTGTTGTTTCATAGTTCTAAAGTTTTCACTTCTGTCGGCAGTTTTAATGGCTGCCTATTTTAGAATGTTAGTGTTTTTGGCTTGCAACTATAGGTAAATTTTTATGCTATTGGAAGAATTGTAACACAAGTGAAACATAACTGGCGAAATGTGGTATAGGTTCACATCTGCCTAACCCTTCGGGGAAACAAGGCGTGATGTTATGTTATGTGGAAGAATAAAATTGTTTGTTTGATTGAGACTTAGAAAAATGTGAATGAACAAAAGCTATTGTAATCCAATCAATGCAACGATGGTGAACTTGCTAAAACACAATTAACTTTCGTGAACAATGCTGGTCTGTTAGAATTTGACCTCGATCAGAATGTCAAAGTTCGACCAGTTTGGCAGGCTGATTCGGGTCAAATTCTAGCCCAATTTGCGACTGGCTAAAACATTTTAACTTATTTGGTAGGCTCGCGTCTTTATATTCACCTAATGTTGGGTGATCGATTGATGATACACTTCACAAAAATACATGCTTGCCTACAAGTAACATTTTGTAAGAAAATATTAAAGAAATGGTTACTAGCGTAATCAGCCTATAATGCTGGGACACAGGTCTCCTCTCGGTGAGACGGACTGGCCCGTAGTCCAGCACGCGAGCCCCGTGCGGGTTGGTAGATGTCACACATAAATTATCGTCTTCGAATTTTTAGTCTAGGACACCAAGCAAATCAATCAGTAATACAACTCCTTAAGTTATTATAATCCTTAAACGTCAAGATTTCATAAAATTGTCATTCAATAGGATTACTTGGTCTTAGAGAGTTGTATTGGTGACTTTAATTATTACAATTCTGTAAATATGTACATATTTTGTTACGGTCGCGAATCATATTTTAATCAACATACAACCTAATACCGACCTGCAAATTGCAAAAAACATAAGAAAATTTGAATTTCGCGAGCTTAACTATAAGAATGTTATTCATCCATGTACCTGTCTATGTAATTGTATTACCTAGAAAATAAACATATTTCTATTTTTAAGTCTATATTTCTTATTCTTAATTGAGACTTGATAACTTCTAAGGGTCATATTAATAGGTAGGTTAAAAAGTTTCTTCGCATTTTTTAAGAAAATTCAAAACATTTTTTAATATAGTTTATTCACATTTAACTACAGTATATAGGTACCATTTTGTTTGATAACTTTTTGCCATCTTGTAGGTAGGGACATGATCCCATTGCTATAGAAATTTTGGGACTTCTGATCAAAATACCGCGACAAGTGGTTTTGGCAGTCGTCTCGTGATGTTAACCTGACACTGCCTAAAGAATTCTGAAGAGACCGAAACAGGTGGAAATCTGAAGGTGCAAGGTCAGGACTATACGGCGGATGCATTACACCTCCCAGCCAAACTCTCTTAATTTTTGCTGAGTGGCTAAAGATGTGTGAGGTCTAGCGTTATCATGATGAAAAACCACACCCCTTCTGTTGATTAATTCCAGCCGCTTTATCTCAACTTCTTGCTTTAATCTCATCAGTTGTTCGCAGTAGAGTTCAGAATCGATGGTCCTGCCTGGTGGTAACAGCTCATAATGAATAATGCCCTTCCAATCCCACCAGACGCACAGCATCACCTTGTTGCGAGTTAACCCGGGTTTCGCCACAGTCTGTGAAGCCTGAGTCTTTGACCACGACCTTTTTCGCATGTTCTTGTCGTACGTGATCCACTTTTCATCACCAGTTATCAGCTTCTTTAAAAATGGTTCGGTTTCATTACGTCGTAATAAAGAATCACAAATGAGTACACGGTTCATTAGGTTTCTTTCAGTGAGCTCGTGAGGTACCCAAATATTGAGCTTTTTTGTGTACCCAGTTTTTTTCAAATGCGCCAAAACTGTTTTGTGGTCAATTCCCAGTTCTTCAGCTACGTCGTTACTACTGATATGCTGATCTTGCTCCACTTTTTCAAAAATGGCATCCATTTTATCCGTAATAGGGCGACCAGAGCGACGTGCATCTTTGACATCAAAATTTCCGGATTGAAAACGCTTAACCGCTGATCTGCTTGAATACTTGAGATGTCACAATCTGTCAAGTCTCGGGCGGAATTCCCGCGGCGCGACATGTTTATGACCTTGCTCACAAAAAATGGTCCACTGATGTTTCAATTGGCTCTTGGCACTTATTGTAAACTGTTTTAGGTTCTTGAATAAACATACCATACTATAAAATCTAAACTATACTCGTATTACGAGAGATGTATTTATAAACAAAATATGATTACAACAGAGTATGGCCAAAAATGTCGTTTGTTTACGTAACATTATTTGCTCAAACAAAATGGTATCCATGATGTTATTTCGTGCAAATATTATCTAAAACGATGTAATAACTACTTATAAATGAATATTTAAACCAAATTTGTGCTACTCTCACAGACACTGCACCAGGTCCATAAACATCGCAAATTTTTTTCGCAGCTTGCGTTGCATTTTTACCTTTTTTGTAGTAAAATTTTAAAATGTATCGAATTTTTTCATTAGATTCACTCATCTTGACAGTACAAAAAACAAATGAAAATCACACATTTTCCTAATTTGAATTTGGAATTATGTTCTTTAAAATTTAAACTTTCAATGATACCAAAACCAGCCAGATACAAATTGTATAGCCAAAGAGATTTTATTACAAGTTCATACATACTATAATGCGAGAAGCCTTTTTCCCCAACCTAATATGAAGTGTTAATGCCATCATGATTCCAGTCTGAAAAAGGGATGGTGTTATCGGTCTCTCTCGCGCACTGGAATCATGATGGCATTAGAACGTCTTAATATGGCGTCAGGTCTTGACGTTCGGACATACAGGCAGGGAGTCACTTATTCCGAAAACCCTGTTTATCCCACAACAACTCTTCAACATTATAAAACACGGTGCACAAATACGACGACAAAGTCTGTTACTGTTTCCTAAGTATTGTTACATAAAGCACAACTCGCTCAGTTTACGACCATGTGCGAAGAGATCGCTACTAAAACACGGCTTAAGTTTAGCGGTCGATCGCAAGGGTAGCGATACACTTAGGGACTAAGTTTTTAATGATGAGGATACATGCTATCGGGTCATTAGGTTTTTATCCGGAGGTAGGATAAAGATGGGGATTAACTGATAGTAAAATTTGGTCTAACGATAGTAATATCGAGCTCGATATCAACGATAGATACCCTTTTATAACGTGTTTGTACTTCATTTTATGTCTGCCTTTTCTATCAACTTTTGGTGATATCAGTGGACTGCCTCCTAGATCTACTTGCAAGCGTAACTACTGAGCGTTTGGCTAGGGTAAATCCCCAGATCGAGCCAAATTCAATAGGGTTTTTTTCTCTTCAAACTTTGTCAGAGGCAGCCCTGAGTCTGGATTTGTGCCCGGTTCAATAAGGTCATCATTACACGAAACTTCTTTCGAAATGTGGAGATGAAGGAGTGATGTGTAAAATAATATCTTCCGCCATTTTCCCAATTGTGTCGCCAGCAGAAACACTCAACATCAGTTAGCGCTCTCAGAACATTTTCATATTTCGCGACACGAGCACATAACGCGACTTTATTGACTCGCCCGTACTACTATGAATATTGAACGCTTTTACAACTACTATGTATTTAGTATCCAGTTCAGAATATCTTAGATTTTAACCATAACATCACGCCTGTAGTCCTTGAAAGATTGGGCAGAGGTGTACCTATAGTACACTCATATTTCGCCAATTGTATTTCTCAGTTGAGTTTCATGTAATAAGGAGCGAGCCTATTGCCTATGTTACATTTATTCAGTGTATAAATAAGCAGTGTATCGATATGTAGAAACTTCAGATCGCCACGTGCTACGATCCTCCCATTAACCTTTTAATTCGTTCGTTCGTTTGTTGGCAAAGCCTTTCTTTAAAATATACCTACGTTTCTATGTGGTTGGTTCGTGAAGGTAAGACTATGTTAGTTTTATGTTGACTCACTACTTCTGAACCGTTACACTAAAAAAAACAGCCGAGTGGATATCGGACCACGTACAATGAAGACTTCCGTAGTTGGGATGAAGAATGAAGAGAAATAATCCCAAAAGCAAACTTAACATTGAAGTGAAAAACATAATAATGTTCTCACATACATTCCAACTGCAAAATGTAAGTTTGTACGCAGAGAATATTGAGAGATTTATGGTGTTATTTTAAGACCATAGACTTCACACTTATAGGTTTTCCTATAATATCATAAGTACCTATAGAGCTATTTTACATACTTTTTTTTCAGTTTCGGAGATAAGGGGTGGGGAGTATGGTAAATTTTTGGTCATTTTTTTAATAACTTTAAAACTATTTATTTTAAAATAATAAACATATTCATTTGAGACCCTCACATTAAGCCCTTACATTTGATATGTAACACGGTTAGTTTGCAATTTTTTTTAAAATTTATGTTACACGTCCGTGTTTGGGTCACAGAATTTAATATGTGTACCAAATTTAAATTTAATCAGTCCATTAGATCTGGAGCAAATTGGCTGTGACAGATGGACAGACAGACAGATACACGAGTGATCCTATAAGAAAGAAAAATAGGTTTATTTGTCACAGAAACACAAAGGGTAAGGAAGGCATAAGGGTTCCGTTTTTTCCTTCTGAGGTACGGAACTCTAAAAACTGATCCAAAATCATATAAATGGTTCTAAATGTAGAACTCGGAAGAAGACGATGAAACAGCACGCATAATCAAGGATTTATTACAGACGTCAAGAATGACTATTTGGAGTTACAAAGTACAAGCTGCCGACCTACCAGTACAATAAACTGAGCTGGATCGCTAGTAGAAGAAAATGCACAGTAGACAAAGCTCGCAGCAACTCTCCACACAATCGCACAAGACAGCTGCTTTCAGGAGAAGTTTTAGAGACGCCGCATCCAAATGCTAGAACAATATTCCCCCGCCGATAAGGTGTCTTAAACGTACCTTCAGATTTCGACTGCGGCAGTTTTATTGCCTCGCAGAAAAAACTGGGCATGATTGCTTCGAAGACGTCCACGTCCATTATATATCTAACTGGCTGTCGTGTTCTTCGCAAGTCAATCTGTCTATTTACCACAACTCATGGTCACAAACCTGTGAACAAGGGGGTACTTAGTAGTTGAATAGTTTGTGAATCTGTTTGACAATAGTTATAACACACGTGTTGTTTCCTTATATTTATTATATTTATATTAATTATTGTAATCATATTTTTGTTTATTTTATTCGCACTTACATCACTATAATTATATTAGGATTATTCAGTCATATTTCTCGACATCAGAGCCGTCTGGTCCTATATCCATTTTGCAACTTTTCATCGAGCAAAAATAAACATTGAAAATGAATAATTGTTCTATAATTTTTAAGACTGTGGAGAACACGGCTATAATTATTTATGCTTGGTTATTTAAAATTCGAGGGATGCCAATTTTAAGCGATTCTCCCAATAAATCCGAAAAAAAAACTACATTTTATATCCGATGGTAGTTACGTCAGACCCAATTTTTAAGGTCCGGTTGCAATCAATATTTTATGTTGTTATCAGACCTTTTGCTTCGAAAATTTTACTATTTAATTAAAAAAAAAATGCTGGATGATGTTTAAATCCGATCATTTGGTTCAAAAAAATAAATAACGTGTATAAAAAATACCTATTAAGTATGTTAACAACAGACCCTGTGGTTCGGAAAAAATACAATTTCAATTTTTGTTGCGTGTTGTGGATATTATATTACTTGCTCTTAAAAATAATCTAATAAATAGATCTTACCTCATTGTAATACCATTTGACTCGTTAAGCAAAAACTTACTTATTTATGACGCCAAATTTAAGGCTTAAATATGCTTTACATAAGAAATAAAGAAGAAAAAAAGAAAAGTTGTTTATTCTGCACAAACCAAAGGCACATTAGAAAAAAAATACATAAAATACACACATACAAAGTATCCAAAAGCCTCATATTCAATCCGCATAAAGTTAAAAAAAAATTGTTCTTTGCTTGATATTCGGGTCAGGGACCGAAGACAATTTACATTGTCTCTGTGTGCGCATGTGTGCGTATTGCGACACTGACAAATGACATCAAACAAGCAATCAAAACAAAAACAAAATATTGCGGTGTTTAAAAATAACTACTTTTGTAACAAGCAAACAAGACTATCATGAACAATAAGCCGTGCTTCGCATCTGTGCAAGAATAGGTCGTTGCTCAGCAAAATGCTGTGACTTCGGACGAACCTATCACTAACAGCGCTGATTTTCAGCAACCACCTCTTGGATAACGTAATGACGTGACCTGTGTGACCTAATAAATCAGGTAAGTAAAATTTCGCACAGAAATACGTGTGATTCTAGCTGAACCTAGTATGTACTTATAAATAAAATAAAAATTATTCGTCTGTATCGCAACTTTTAAAAATAACAAAAATACTTATTATAGGCAAATAAACAATGAAGATAAAAAATATATTAAATAATTCCCTACTCTAGGCGTTGCATCGTATGTTTCCTATTTAGGCTATTTAAGTAAGTAACTATAATTATTATATCTCCACTTAAACTAACAATACTAAGACAATTAATTGGCACCGGCTTTATTTGATTGGTTTAAGGTGTATTGGTAAATGAGTCTTTATATCCTCTTTCATCGATACATTATACTTAAACATTCGTTTTGTGTCGTGAGGATAGGCAGAAAGATGAAGTCGTACTTCAATTTATTTATATATTAAAGAACACCAACAGCAACAACATTCAACATTGGTTTACAAAAGTATTTAGGAAAGGTATTACTGAATATTTAACTGAATACGATTTCCGAAGGTACTGCAGTTAGCCAATGAATGTCATATCATACAGGTCCATCGTTATATCGGACAGGTCCACTCAATCTGTGTGGTTCTTTCCTCAAAAGACCATTTCAGACACCAACCTACATGGTCTTCACATGATCTGGTCATGATCTGATCTGATCTGGTCAAGATTATGTCTGGACTTTAAAAGAGACTGTGACCTCTGATATTGTTTCGGCCTTTCTTCTCAAAGTAGTCAGATAGGAAACGCCGGCCTCATCTAGTTTAAAAAAATGTTGGACGTGTAAAAGTGTTTGTATAAATCTACTTACAGAAATAAAATCATTTATCATTTGTCTTATAATACAAATTTTATCAATCTATGTATATTAATGATCGTAAACAACAATATATATACTCGTATGTATTATGTTTACATTAGACAATTTTGCATAATGTTATTACAAAGGCAAACTCTGTTATCTCGTTAATTTTCGAAGAGAACGCACGTCTCGATTGATTAGGGTCTTTAAAATTATATATGTTCGCTTCATTATGACGCAGTTTTCAAGCAAGTAAGTTTCGCAACGCATTTAAGTTTGAACATATGGAGGTTGGTTTGATTAACTGTTCAAGAACATTAGTTAAAATATTTTGTGACTTCGATAGCATGCTTAAGCAATAGGGAACCTTACTGACGGCACAGGCAACTGAAGGAACACGGGTGGGTTTTAGTCAGTAAAAGTCTGACACGCCCTCCCGCTACGCCCAGTGCGGGAGAAGTCATTTGATGATTTCCTATCCAAAAAAAAAAGAAAAAAAGGGAACCTTACTGACAATTTATCCCACTAGAAGGCGCACCTCAAACGCTTGGTAAACAGAACAACATGGCGTCCGTCTATGGTAAGACTAGCTAACAAAAAGGTTATAGTAAAAAGTTTAATGTTCTTAATAATTTTAAATTGTACACAATTTTAGTAAAAATTCATATTATGAGACCGTACAATTGCATTAGGTAAAGCAACCTGTAATGATAGTTATAAGGGGAATAAATAATTAAATAAATAACGTAAACAAAAAAAAAAACAAACTTCATGTTTAGGCCTCATTTTTCATCTGTGGTTATAAAAAAAATATATATATGGTTAGATGACGGTTAATTAGAAATCTCGTGTGTTTACAGTCTACTGATATTTTAGTGAGATCTGTTCGTTAGGAATATTCTGTAATAGATAGTAATAATGCATCAGTCAGTGAATCAGTGTTGTGCCATCAGGGAGTATATGCAGGAACGAAGGTGTTCATTAAATTCACTAAAAACGGATAACTTCACAAGCAGTGGTAAATTGCTACGTTGCAAGCATTTTACATTCACAAATCATTAAAGGTTGTGTTCTGAACATTTTAGAGCTGAAGACTATAAGAATGAAGGATATTTTACAGGTCAGAGTATTAACCTAATATAAAACACAGTATTTTTAGTGCTATTTACTTGAATGTAACGTTAAAAGTATATTGTAAAGTAGTTCAATGCTGATATAAAGATGAAATAACGCTGAAATTCTATTGAAAAACGCCGAAAAATGTTGGCGCTCGCATTTGACAGTTTGCTTTGTTTACTTCGTGTTTATGTGGCACCATCTGCTGTCTCAGCTTTGCGTAATATTCCCTATACCACCTATACCATGTAGAATTAACGTGGTTGGCCTACCCATACAAATTCAAAAAATTTAAGCTAAGCCCTGGTAAACGCTGCGGGAATCTGTTGAATGAGGGCAGCGCAGGACCAGTGACTGTGGTTATCCTTAGTAAGACTTACATCTTTGTAAAATATGTCTAGCAATGGACATCTTTCAGCAGAAATAATGACTAAACCGATCGGCATCACTGATTTCAACCCAAAACTACGTAACAATACTCACAAACAGCATAGTTCCCCGCACATTCACTAACAAATATACGTCTGCAGACATTTGCTAATAAAACCTTGCCCGCGATAATTACCGCCATTGTTTCTGTATTACCCAGTTAGCAACCATACAACAGTTCCGGACCGACGTAAACAACATTAACATTAAATTAAAAGGCGTTTAATACGTTTATTCGGGGTAATCAGGGCGAGTGGTCCGAGATGGGGCGAGAAGGGCGAGATTAACCGGATAAACGAGATGGGGACGAGCGCCGAACTGCCAACGAGTGTGCACGACTGATACCGAGTCAGCGACAAACGTGCTGCGAGAACTACGAATACCAAATAAGGTAGAACTATGTAGTAATTGGGTACAGTTTATATGAGTTTACAAAATGTTATGAACGTAATTGGATGCTTTGTTGGATAGTTTTGGTAATTGTTTAGTACAGTTGGAAGTTATTTTGTGGGTTTACGAGGTAATGTGTTGTTTTGCAGAACATTATTATTATTTGTTTCAATAATATTTTTACAGTAAGGAATGCTTTCGTTTGTAAAAGTCGCTTACGTTTGTAAATAACTAACCATCTGACAATGGGAATCACAATAATCGCGAGACCATGACCCAGATTTTGAAATTTTGTATTTCAGAACTTGTGCTCCTGCTATTTGAAACCTTTTGGCGACAGCCAGATATTGACTGATAAGTAGAACAGCCATTTAAACATAACGGCTTGCGTACACGTCATCCATCTAGTAAAGGGAGTAATCGGATGTCTTCGGCAGATGTCGGTTGAAGAATTTCGAGAATTGAGAAAAGAAAAATTCTTTCCTTCTCAATTCAAGCGTCTATAATACTCTCGTGAATTCACTTCTTATACACAGCATACAAAGGTAAAACTTGAAAAGGTTTTAAAGATGTCGATCATGTGTAATATTATGTTAATTTGTGTACAACGATATTACTCGGAGTTTCTTTGAAGTATGTAATGAGGCGATGTTTTCAACAGTTTGTGTGTTCCATGAAACGTCGAGAAATATTCGTATCTATAATAATATGTTTACCTTTATTTGACGTAGCGACAAAGAAATAGTTCCAAGAAGTGGTAGTTCTCAGGTCGTAGCTGTTGTTTTGACGAGACATCAAATACTTACTTATTACATAGGTATACATCGATCAAGATCAATGCCTATTTTCTATGAGACAAGATAATTATACTATCGAACAGTTATCTGCAAATAATATAACTTAACTGGGTATGTTCTTCAGAAAGGTCAAGTGTGTAGTACTCGCAATCGGCGTGCGTTATGACCAGTATTCTAATTGCGTAACACACTATCAATCAAAATCTGAAAGATTTTGAGGCATATTGCTAATCCATTGCTTCATATTATATTTGGAAAAATTGTCTGCTCAACAACGTACATAACGCAATGAATGTAGTTGAACTGTCGAAATGAAACCGATTCCTAATGTAAGTAGGTATGTTACGCAACTGCCCCGTAGATGTATGAACGTAAACGAAGCGAAAGAAGTATGTGTGGATTGTAGCAGATGGCGTTCTCTGATTTCTGCTAACATCTATGGGAAAAGGCGCGAATTTATGTCATCTGCAAAAATGACCATTACATTTTTGCAGGAAATTACTACCTATTATTACAAACGACAGCAATCACAAATCTATTGCGTGATGATCATGGCAATTTCTCTCGTTTAGTGTGCAGCAGTAGGCGATTGAGGAATGATATTGATATTATATTGACAGTGACGTTTATTACAGGATATTATGAAAACTATAACCTCATCAAGACATCATTCAATCAAAATTATTTGTTTAACAAATTGACTGCTTCTGGTGACTGGTCGTTTTGCTGACTATAGTTTTTATTTTTATTAGTAATTAACTGCTTATTTATTTCACTTCGATGGTCCTAGTTTATCATTTGTGACTTCGAGATACAGCTATATAGCTAAAATACATATATGTATGTCCTAAGCGGGCACGCCCTTTATGCCTGGAGGCTTTTATACTTAAATAAAATTATAAAGTTCTTTAACGTATTTATTTTTATTTCTGCTTGAGTAAGGATCGATGATTATTTTTGTTGGTACGAGTATATTGGCGTGTGCTAGTTGACACATGGAAAATAAATTTATTGAATGTTTTTGTGTTGCGAAATGTAAATAATTCTGCATACTATTGAATAGAATCAAGTGTTTCTAACTAAACAGACAGCTGTGCTGCTGAGAAGTTTCTTGCGCCACTTCTTCTTCCTAGCTAAAGCACTAGGAAGTGGTGAAGGGCGGGCGTTTTGGGAGACCGTCTTTTGTATTTTTGACGTTCGAAAAGTGCCGATTCTCAGCCTAGTTTGAATAAATGACTTTTGATTTTGATTTCGACTATCAACCTAAATTGTCCATTGTGGTATTCCACTTCTCAGAATCTACATCCTTTAGTTTATCCATATATTTTGCCAATGATGTTAGGACTAGATCAGCAGTGTACGATGCCAAAGTGTTGCTACGTCTTATATGTTCACAGCCATATCTGACTGCAGTTGTCAGCTTGACTTCAAGTAAGCGATTGCTCAACAATAAAAATATAAAAATGGTGAAATGAGCGGCTAAAATGTGTATGTCACGGTCTTAAAAGATTAACAAAGCAAGTGGTGTTACGTTTCACAAGTAAATTTGTTCAATTTTCTTCAGATTATCCAAAAAAATATTGAGAGAAGAAATAAATTTATCAAACATTGTTTTTGCCATCAGTGTTACCAGTAAAAACGATTTTGATTTTGCCAGACTGTTGGGAGTTTAGTGAGTTATTTGACAAAATCTTAATAGTTCTGAAATATAATATTTACGATTACGCTTTTTTTTTCTTCCTATATGTACCTAATTCTTATTAATTTCCCTAAATATTTAATCTGTTGAAAGTTCCCTATTACAACCTTTCATAGTATGTAATTGAAAAAATACCTTCATTTATTCTGGGGAAATTGTGTTGATCATTGGCAACTCTGGCCGTTTTCCCTAAACAATGTATTGTCTCATTCCAACGTTCCAGTTTGACGGTAGAAGAAATGAGACAAACAGATTATTTTGACAGATTGACATAAGTTATGTATCCGTTTCAAAGCTACGTCTTTAAACTCGTAAGTGGCTACGTTTTTTTCAAATTGTTAGTAGGACGCTGCTCCTCTAGTACTATATAACCTCATTGTATTTTGCAGTAAAAGGGCTGGTTGTGTTCAATTATTCCTGTTACCTGTACTTATATTTTTAGATATGAAATCACAGGACACTTATTTAACTAATACATAAGTAATTCTCTATTTTTGTAAAAAAACATAAAATATTTTCATTATAAATTGTCATCTGTCATGTTTCTTTTTCTATGTTCTAAATTGTCAACGAACGTTTTGTAAGGCTAGTATTATAAGGTCAGGTATTCACCGTAAGCCGCTTTATTGATGCTGGCTGACTATCAATTATGAAGAAGAGTTGGTCACGATCCCTTCATGTCGACGGATAATCGTCCTTTAATTTGAAAACCTCAAAAATATTTAACTAATGTGCTATTCAATCTTTCTCTAGTAGCAATGCGATACGTGTTTTTATGATTTTTTTTACGTGTAAAGTTAGTGTGTTAGCCGACAAAATGTTGACTTCGGTACGGTGGAGCTCGTTCGAAGACAGGCTCTTTAATTTAAAGTCTCTCAATGAACAGTTTGAGAAGACCAGGGTGGGCGGCGGTGTGCAGCGCAGCGCCACACATGCCGAAATGCCGCACAAGGTAGGATGCACCATTGTCGAAAGGGATATAGCTGACGCCTACCTCCATCTTGGCGTAAGGCGTTGAAGCGCCGACAACACCTACCGCCCGGTGCACTTATCTGGATGAAGATGTTGTGGCCCTGATTCCGGACTTCGAGTGCTCACCGCAAGACCCCGCTACTGCTTCAATCTCAATCCTTCTATATTTCTATATATTTTATTATTTTTTTGAAAAATGCAATTTAGCCCTCCGGCTAGATTGTAACGTTACACCGTGTAATCAAATCACATTACTGTTGTGCTTTGACAGTAGTGTAGAAGTTTTAACCTGACGTTCTATTAGCATGCAACCTTCGATGATTAGATTAAAAGACAAACATTGATTTGAATAAGCATTATAGGAAAAAACAGTAAGTTGTCAGTCGGCTGACAAGCGGTGATCTTGTGGTAAAGAATGTAGCAGAACCGTTTATAGGAATAATAAACCGCTAATATCGCCAACAGTCTTTTCATTTAGCACACATTAACTCTAAACGTCCCCCCGACGTTTACTCTAGTATGAAATGTCTACAACACGGCAAATTGTCTTAGTGTGTCCATTTGCACAATTAGGTAATATCAGTAACTGTGTGCAATACTGCACATTATTTTTATGCAATATTATACCTACCAGAATTCTTATGATAATCCTCAGTGCATAAACTTGGCTGCTATCGCAGCATGTGGAAAGCGTACATTGTTCTATAAAAACAGGATTTAAAATATAAAAGCAGGCATCCGTGGCTGTTTCACTTGGTCGGTTGCCAGCTGAATTTATCATGCACTTATCAAATTCTTTTCTTACAGTTTAAGTAGGACTCGGAACGAAGCTGACACGTACCCCATTTTTCATTTCTTTTGAAACACTTTTGAGTGTGATTTGTGTGAATTTAAACAAACAAAGTCTTGGTTTTCGCTGCTGAGTGTTGTTAGCAGATGAATTCCTACCTATGCTTAAAACAATTATTCTGGCGTTAGTTTCACCGACTTGTAGGTATTTAAATTTGTAAAAACTAAAACTTTTATAATATTATATTCCTGAAGTATGTAATGGATACTTGGAAAGTGATATAAATAGTATTTACAGCTTAGTATGGCTTACAAAGGACGTAAGGATCTCCCCTGTTGGTCCTTTGTAAATGCTATCTAGAAGTTAATCAATCATACAAGATAATGCAAAGGTTGACTGGTAGAAAATGTCTATGGCATTAAGTCCGCCTCTGTACATTTCTGTGCATGAAATATTAAATAAATAATAAATAAATGCTATTATCAAAATTATCAACAAATTGTAAGAAGTGTAAGTTGTTGTACTTTCCTATACTATTTCATATTGTTATTGTTATAAACAATAAAACTAAAGAGTCTGTTTGTATGTTTGAACGCGCTAATCTCTGGAACTACCAGTACAACTTTGGAAAATTCTTTTTGCATTTGATAGCCCAATTCTTGAGGAAGGTAAGGTTAGGTTAGATTACATCATGCTACGACGTTTCGGAGCAGAGCAAAAAGAGAAAATGTCAGAACATACGCTAAGTGAAAACGAAGTAATAGCGCGGGTGGGGATGCGATGAGACACTGTGGGTCGGAGGCCGTGGGCGGCTGCCGGGTTATTATGTGGTCTTCTACACAGATATTACAATTTTTATTTGTCGATGCAACTTGAATGTTGAGTCCACTGTCCCAATCTTCGTCAGATGATCTGTCAAGTAGGTCTAGCAAAATTAAGTTTAGTACTTATGCGCTTCAATGCAAAAACTGAACAGCCTGTACAAGGACCGCGTCCGGTAGACTGACGCACTCGCGATATATTATAGTACCTTAGGTGTGTGTGTGGTCGGTTAAGATAATATCGTTACATTAAGCGCGATAATATAAATATTATCTTCGGTGTGTTGCCCGTGTGTTCGCCCTTTAGGCGCCGAGCATAAAGAAAAAAAAACGTGTGCGGTCGGGTGAACCCCGTCGGGAACAAAGTTTTTTTTTTTTGTATTTGAGATAGGTTTTCTCTTGACTCTAGTCTAGGTCAGAGATGACAGAGACAAAGTCGACGATGGAGCGAGCTTACCTATAAGAAGCCTGTTCACTCTCACTTTGAAGAGATCGGGGTTGTATGCATTCGGAAACACAGACGCAGGCAGAGAGTTCCACTCCTTTGCTGTGCGCATCACAAAAGACATTTAGAAACGCTTAGTGCAAATTGGTGGGATAGCAACTAGGTAAGGATGGTAACCTGCAGTGCGTCTAGATGTCCGCTGATAGAAGAGGGCAGGCGGAATGAGGTCGTGGAGTTCTCGAGCACACTCACCGAAGTACAATCTGTAGAAGACCGTCAAGCAGGCAACCTTGCGGCGATGAGCCAAGCTGTGAAGCTTGGCATCCACCAGTCTTACGTCGCCAATGAGCCTCTTAGCTCTGCGTTCCACCGAGTCAAGCGCAGCAAGTTGGTATTTGGCCGAGCCATCCCAAAGGTGGCTGCAATACTCCATGCAGGATCGGATTTGCGCTTTACAGTAACTTCTCACGCATGATTTAAAAAAAAAAAAACAAAAGGGTTTCGCAACCGCCATCTCGGATTTACATTTTGATCGCACTATCGAATTTAGCACCCTCGAAAACTACGAAAACGACAACCATGACGAAAAATTGGAAAATTTTCGCAACCGCCATCTTGTATTTACTTTTTGACCTCACTATCGGCTTTTAAAAATGTTTGTAGCCGCCATCTTGGATTTACATTTTGTCCACACTATCGGCCTAAGCACCCTCGAAAACTATGAAAACGATACCCTTGACGAAAAATTTGAAAATTTTCGCAACCGCCATCTTGGATTTACATTTTGATCTCTCTATCGACTTTAGCACACTCGTAAACTATGAAAGCGACATCAATGCCAAAAAGTTTGAAAATTTTTGTAGCCACCATCTTCGATTTACATTTTGTCCTCACTATCGGCTTTAGCACACTCGAAAACTATGAAAACGACACCCTTGACGAAAAATTTGAAAATTTTCGCAACCGCCATCTTAGATTTACATTTTGACCTCACTATCGGCTTTAGCACCATCGAAAACTATGAAAACGACATAGATGCCAAAAATTTAAAAATTTTCGCAGTTGCCAGCTTGGATTTACATTGTGTCCTCACTATGGATTTAGCACTCCCGAAAACTATGAAAATGATACCGATGCCGAAATATTTGAAAATTTTTGTAGCCGTCATCTTAGATTTACATTTTGACCTCACTATCGGCTTTTTTTATTTTTTGTAGCCACCATCTTTGGATTTACAATTTGACCTCACTATCGGCATTAGCACCCTCGAAATCTACGAAAACGACTCCCATGACGAAAAATTTGAAAATTTTCGCAGGTGCCATTTTGGATTTACATTTCGACCTCACTATGGGCTTTAGCACCCTCGACATCTATGAAAACGACATCTATGAAGAAAAATTTTAAAATTTTCGCAGCACTGTCTTGCATTTACATTTGTCGTCACTATCGGCTTTAGCACCCTCGGAAACTATGAAAACGACATCCATAACGAAAATTTTGAAAATTTATCGCAGCGGCCACCTTGGATTTACATTTTGACCTCACTATCGGCTTTAGCACCATCGAAAATTATGAAAACGACATAAATGCCAAAAATTTTAAAATTTTCGCAGCTGCCACCTTGGATTTACATTGTGTCCTTAGTCCTTACTATTAGATTTAGCACTCCCGAAAACTATGAAAATGATACCGATGCCGAAATATTTCAAAATGTTTGTAGCCGTCATCTTAGATTTACATTTTGACCTCACTATCGGCTTTTTAAATTTTTTGTAGCCACCATCTTGGATTTACATGTTGACCTCGCTATCGGCATTAGCACCCTCGAAATCAACGAAAACATTTGAAAATTTTCGCAGCCGCCATTTTGGATTTACATTTCGACCTCACTATGGGCTTTAGCACCCTCGACAGCTATGAAAACGACATCCATGAAGAAAAACTTTAAAATTTTCGCAGAACTGTCTTGGATTTATATTTGACGTCACTATCGGCTTTAGCACCCTCGAAAACTATGAAAACGACATAGATGCCGAAAATTTTGAAAATTTTTATAGCCGCCATCTTAGATTTACATTTTGGCCTCACTTTTGGCTTTAGCACCCTCGAAAAATATGAAAACGACACCCTTGACGAAAAATTTAAAATTTTTCGCAGCCGCCACCTTGGATTTACATTTTGTCCACACTATCGGCATTAGCACTCTCGAAAACTATGAAAATGATACCGAATCCGAAATATTTGAATTTTTTGTAGCCATCATCTTAGATTTACATTTTGACCTCACTATCGGCTTTTTAAATTTTTTGTAGCCACCATCTTTGATTTACATTTTGACCTCGCTATCGGCATTAGCACCCTAGAAATCTACGAAAACGACACCCATGATGAAAAATTTGAAAATTTTCGCAGCCGCCATTTTGGATTTACATTTCGACCTCCTTATGGGCTTTAGCACCCTCGACAACTATGAAAACGACACCCATGACGAAAAAATTTTAAAATTTTCGCAGCTCTGTCTTGGATTTATATTTGACGTCACTTTCGGCTTTAGCACCCTTGAAAACTATGAAAAGGACATCGATGCCAAAAATTTGAAATTTTTGTAGGCGCCATTTTGGATTTACATTGTGGTGTCACATTAATGAGACCCATACTGAAAATAATAAACTATTGTTCACAGTGCTAACTGCCTACCTACCACTTATTTGTTGCTGGCGTAAAGGTGCGCGCACGCTGCGCACGCGCCGCTTTGCGAGCGCCCGCCTGCCGCGGAAACCGGTCGGCCTACCTCACCCCTCACGCCGCGCACCACGCCACCTCCACAGCCCGCTCAAGACGCAGATGGCGGCGACCGCCCGACAGTGCAGTGCACCAGAAGCCCTCGACTTGATCCTTCCGCCGCTTTGGCTCGCTACCACCTAATTAATTTAGCTCGCGTAATTTGATTTTCATATCGCTTCCTATGGAACTTTCTCTTGTAACTCTAGTTGTTTAAAGTTGCTTACCTTTCTGTCAATATCGGTGTATTGCATTCCATCTTCGTCTAATTATACTTTCATTCTCATCTTTGTCGTGCCTCTTATTTACACGCTCCAATACACTTCCAAAAGTGGTAACCCCGAACGTAAGGCACAGCGCAAAGATATAGAGGCACGACCGCATGACGTCAGAGACGTTTCCGGGACGTTTGTGAAGGACACGTTGAGGTTAAGGGGGAAGCACCAAGATAGCCCGTGAAATTCAAATTTTCTTACGATTTTTGCAATTTGCAGCTCAGTGTCTGGGCGTATCGTAATTAAAGTATGATTCGCGAGCATAACAAATATGTATTTACAGAATTACAATCATTTGGATCAGTTATACAATTCCTTAAGTTGTATAATCCTGAAATGTTAATATTTCATGAAATAGTCATTCAATAGAATTACTAACTAAGAACTAACGAATAACTTCCGATTTGACGAAATATTTTACAATGGTCGGTAATTTAGAACCATCCATTATGGCTCAACTAGAGGATATATGCAGCAGAGAATTCACCAACTAGTAATAAATACGAAAAGCTTAAAACTGAGCTAATGAAGCATTTGTTGAATGTTGGGTGTGGCAAAAGAAGCATGAAAGTAGAATAAATGCTGTGGAAATGCGTTCCTTGCAAAGCATATGTGGAGTGACTATAAATGATAGACTGAGGAATGATTGTGATAAGGCAACGGTGCGGCTTAAAAGAAGATGTAGTGACAAAAATTGAAAAGAGTATGCTTAGATGGTTTGGTCATGTTGAAGGTATGAATGAAAGTCGACTAACAAAAGGTATTTACGCGGCAAATGTGAGTGGAGGGCGTCCCCGCCCTAGGAAGACGTATAGTGATCTTATTAGTGATGTTCTTCAGAAAGGTCAGGTGCGTAGTACTCGCAACCGGCGTGCATGTATGACCAGATGTATGAATGTAAACGAGGCAAATGGAGTATGTAAGGATCGTAGCAGGTGGCGTTCTGTAGTTTCTGCCTACCCCCATGGGAAGAAGACGTAAGTTTATGTATATATTAAGCGTTTGTCAGTTTCCAAGGAAAAGAAAAAATGTGTTAACTCCTTATTCATGAGGAACTTGGAGACCGCAAGCCGTCGGCATTTCTTCGCTACCTTCAGAGCCTGGCTGGCGGAGGTGTACCTGATGACTTCCTGCTCACTAACTGGACCAGCCGTCTGCCAACCGGCCTGCAGGCGCTTGTGGCATCCCAGGCTAGTTCGTCCCTAAAAGCTGTTGCGGAACTGGTGGACGGGGTAGGAGATCGCTCCGGTGAACCCGGTGGCCCAGGTCGCGAGTACTTCATCCTGTGCAGGGAGTTTACTTAAGGTTATGCGCACGGAAATAGCCAGTCTCACGCGGAAGCCGGATGAGTTATCCACTACAGTGGATCGACAATCTCGTACCGGTGGTAGGTCAAATAGGAGTCGTAACCGGCGTTTCTTCCGTTCGAAAAGTCGTTCAAGAGGCCGTCCATTCAAAATAGTGTATAATTGGCGCTTATTTTGGTACCACCATAAAGGAGACGGAAACGATTACATACAATCTTGGGCCTAAATGTAACGAGATGAAATTGGTGTGAATTAATAGATTAAAACTTATCAGTCCCTCGCTGGAAATTCTGTAAGTTTTGACAATCTGAGAGCCGAGTTATTAGAGGTTTAGTAAAAGTAAAGTCATGTCACAATTTTTAACTAACAACTGATTCCTGAAGTGCAAAAGATGTTCTTTAAACACTAATGTTTATTATATTTCGTCTGAGGGTCGTCGGCCTAGTGTATTGCAGTGACCAGTTGCTATCCCTCAATTTACACAGCGATCCATAGTTTCAACATAATCCAATCCACAAGGCGGCGGTAAAATTCAAAATAATAATTCCAAGTCAAACGTGTGAGCGATCTTCGGTGTCCAGTGTGAAAGCAAGGGTCGTACAAGGTAGGCAGGCTCAGAATCCGTAAACAACAACACAGTGGTCGTTAAAAATTAAATAATCTGGAAAGCACTCAAAACGCATCGGAAAACACGGAACGAGTGAACAAGCAAGAGCAGTCGGCAACTGTCTACTGTCAATGTTGAGCTGACTCACGGCTGTCATGCCAGTGACATAGACTAAAAATATAAGACTGATTTTAATCGATATGAAATCGATATTCATTATATTGGTTTTTCAGTAATTAACTGATATTTAATTTATTAAGGCATGTAATTAAATGCACTTTATAGTATATAAGTATATTTAATGCATTTAATGACTCGATTTAATTACCTAGTGCGAAGATTTTCTTTTTGTAATTTTGTAATCGATTTCTTATATATTTACTTATATATTTCCCTTAATTCTCCGCTTTCAGATTAAGAATTGAGCTGATTTTTGTTATTCTAAGATAAAAAATATGACTAATTTTTTAGATCATAACTTATTACATTTGGGCCCACTGTTTTCCATCTTCTTTGGAGACAAAACACATCATTGCATACAACCATGTGATTATGCTTCGGAAAACGCCAAAGCCAATGGCTGAGACGGCGAGCGATTGCTGCAGTATTTCCACCCGTTTATTCGTCATAGATCTTCAGTATAGAAAACCTCGTAGTTATTTAAATGAGAAGCGGGTACGTGTAAATTACGACCTGAGCGCAGCTAATAATTCTGTTATATCCACGTACGGGTATATTAATTTGCAGTTGAATTTAGGACTACGCAGGGAGTTTAGCTGGAAGTTTGGTGTCGCAGATGTGACCAAAACAATTATTGGGTATGTTTTTTTTCCCATTATAGTCTAGTAGTAGATTGCCACAACAATAGGTTGATTAACTAACCTTTTTGTAAGCGGGGCAATTGCGAAGGTGAATATGCCCAGCGTCAAGGCTGTTACTGGTACTTCTCGGTATTTCGAGTTGCGGCGAGAATTCCCAGCCATCTCACGTCAGTACATTTTATTAATACGACGCCTGGAATACCCGTTTTCTGCAGGCCACGCCGTTTAGCACCAGATCGTTTGAAGATGGCTAAGTCAGAGTTCCAAGCTATGGTTAAGGAGGGGACAGCTCGTTGCTCCAGTGGACCTTGAGCACCTGCTCTATACCTGGTGCCCAAACACGACGACACTTAGAGATCCTGCGGTGACAGACAGGTACCCGGTCCGTCACATAGAAAATTTTTCACAGCATTTACATGGAAGCACTATTTTATCAGTCGTAGATCTAGTCAAAGCTTACCAACTAATTTAAGTTAATCTAGCAGATATTGAAAAGACAGCCATTACGACATCGTTTGGGTTGTTTGAATTCCCTTTTATGTCATTTGGTCAGAGAATCACTGCACAGACGTTCCAACGTTTTGTAGATGGATTGGTACGTGATTTTAACTTGTGTTTTTCATACATCGATGACCTCTTAATAGCCTCTAGAAGTACACGGGAGCATGAAGAATATCTACGGAACTTGTTCGCACGACTCGAAGAGTATGGAGTGGTCATCAACGTAGCTAAGTGCAATTTTGGTCAACAACAGGTAACTTTTCTTGGTTATTCTGTTACAGTAAAAGGAGTGTGCTCGTTAGAGGAGAAGGTGAAGGCTATTCAGAACTACCTACCGCCTCAGACTATGAAATGCTTGAGAAGATTTTTAGGGATGCTCAATTTTTATACGCGTTTCTTGAAAAATGCTGCAGAGTTACAAGCCCCACTAAATTATTTATTGGTAGGCCCAGGCATGAAAGGATCAAAACCGATGATGTGGACTTCCGAGTTATCAGAAATTTTTGAGCGTTGTAAGCATAACCTTTCAGATGCAGCACTATTGGTTCACCCAGTTTCTGACGCGCAGCTGGCATTGGTTGATGATGATGATGCCTCCAATGTATCCTTAGGAGCGGTCTTACAACAGAAGATATATACCATCTGGCAGCCCTTAGCTTTCTACTCGAAGACGATGAGCCCCACGCAGCAGAAATACGGCGCTTATGATCGCGAACTCTTCGCAATTTACGAGGCCATCAAATATTTTCGTTATATGGTAGAAGCACGTCATTCACTATTAACACCGATCATAAGCCGGTGATAAGTGCATTTAAAAAGAAAGACCAACAAGGTTCACTAAGGCAGATTAATCAACTGTACTTTATATCACAGATCACGACTGTCATCCAGCACCTTTCCGGGCAGGACAACCAGGTGGCCGATGCATTATCTCGGATTGAGGCAGTCACTGCGCCAGTGGACTTCATGGAGCTTGCGCTTGCGCAGCGTGATGATCCAGAGCTAAAACAGCTACTGAAGGGTAACCATTCGTTGACACGAGTTAGCGCAAGTACCAAATTCAAACGTACCTATTTATTGTGATGTTTCTTTGGCAAAACACAGACCTTTCGTGACAGCTACCCACAGACGCCGTGTGTTCGAGACATTGCACAGCCTAAGTCACCCTGGTGCAAAGGCATCCATCAAAATGGCCAGTGGACGTTTTGTATGGCCATCCCTCAGGAAAGATGTTCGCGCATGGATCAGAGAGTGCATTCCATGTCAAAAGTCCAAAATAACAAGACATACGACGTCTCCTCTTGGTAAATTCGACGTACCAGATGTTCGATTCGCAGAGGTTTAATATGGACCTAATTGGACCACTACCAATATCTTCCAATTTTAAATACTGTCTTATTATTATTGAAAGGTATACCAGATGGCCAGAGGTGATTCCACTTCCTGACATGACAGCAGAGACTGTGACATTTGCGTGGGAGTGGATTGCTCAGTATGGTTGCCCGAAGAAGGTAATAACAAATAACAAAATTTAGCAAAGACGTATGGAATCAAGTTGGCAAGGACAACAGCGTAACATCCAGCTTGTAACGGCATGATTGAGCGTTTGCATCGCACGCTCAAAGCTGCTTTGATGACACATGGTACGAAGGATTGTGTTAGTTCTCTTCCCATAGTCTTTTTAGGATTACGGATCGCGTGCAAAGAAGATTTGCAATGTTCACCAGCAGAATTGGTGCTTGGAGAGCAGTAACGAGTTCCAGGTGAGTTTTTCACCGCAACGAATGACAAGGTAGATTACCCAGATTTTGTCAGTACTTTACGACAAACAATGTCCGACCTACGCCCGTGTCCAGCATCGGACCATTCGCAGCATAGTATTTTTGAGCACAAGGATTTACATACCACCACGCATGTGTTCTTTCGCCATGATCTACTTCGTGGATCTCTAGAACGACCTTACAGTGGCCCTCATAAGGTTGTTTCAAGAAGTCCAAAGACATTGGATATAGTGCTCAATAAAAAAACCGTCAAGGTGTCAATCGACAGAGTAAAACCAGCATATCAGCATATCGGGTTCATTGCTCGGTCCGTTGCTTTTCATTATTTATATAAACGACATCAACTCTTGCTTTATTTCATCCAAACTATTGTGTTTTGCTGACGATATGAAAATATATGCTACAATATCATCACATGAGGACGTGATTGCACTTCAGGATGATTTACGTTGTCTGGAGTCTTATTGTCGTGGGAGTAAGCTTGATCTTAACCCTGCTAAATGTTCTGTTCTAACATATTCTCGAAAGCGCTCAATTATACCTTTATCATTATCTTAGGTGATCAAGTACTACCTAAAACGAATTGCACTCGAGATCTGGGAGTATATCATGATTCCAAGCTTACGTTCGAATTTCATGTCGATGTCATGGTCACTAAAGCCTCTAAAGCACTAGGTTTCAAAATGCGGCTATCCAAGTGCTTCATTCAAGCCAAAACTTTAAAAATTCTTTATTGTACTTTTGTTAGAAGCCACTTGGAATACGCATCTGAAATCTGGAATCCATGTTATCACAAGTACATTGATCGTATAGAGAGTATCCAGAAAAGGTTCATCAAGTTTTTGTGTTATCATCAGAAAGTGCCCTACCGGTCTGAAGATTATCTTAACCTCTGTAAGAGGTATCCCTAATTAATCGGCGAGCAATCTCTGACTGTATTTCATTATTTAAGATTTTCAATAATTCTTTTAATAGCCCCGATATTCTATCCAAATTTTATTTTAACGTTTCCGGAAGGTCGAAGCGATGGAACGCACCGTTGCGTATTCCATTTACGTCTACGAATTACAGGCAAAATTCATTTATAGTGCGTGCAAGTAGAAACTTTAATGACATGTGTAAACGGCATGATTTTGATCCTTTCATGACAGGTGTGTCCTCGGCCAGAAAGTGCCTCAGCCTTTGCTTTTTTAATTAAAAATTTGTATGCTTAAGTTTTTATTAATGTACTGAATAAAAAATGTGAATTTAGTTTAAGCTTGAATGTTATATTGTTTATCTCTCTTTTTTTGGTAGCTGTGTTGTGTTGTTCACGCTCTTTGTTTCCAATCTGTTTTTAGAAGTGATGACTTTTAATTGGCTGTCAGTCTCACATACTATTTTTTATTCTGATTGTTTTAGCTGTAAGTCATCCATAGTAAATAAATAAATAAATATGCATGGCGTGATGACGTTGAAACACAAATTGCACGACCAATGCATATTACTGATTCGGGACGCAAAGTAAAGATCCCTGAAAGTTACAAATAGAGCGGCCCTTTAATTCGTCACTGGAAATAATAAACTATTGTTTACAGTGATAACTGCCTAACTACCACTTATTTGTTGCTGGCGTGAAGGTGCGCGCGCGCCGTGCACCACTGCTGTGCGAGCGCCCGTCTGCCGCGGAAACCGGTCGGCCTACCTCACCTCTCACGCCGCGCACCGCGCCGCCTCCGCAGCCCGCTCAAGACGTAGTTGGCGGCGACCGCCGGACAGTGCACCAGCCGATCTATTCTGTAAACATCACACCTTGAGCACTTAGGTGAAGTGAGTTTGAAGTGAGCTCAATCCCTAGTAGAGTAAGGTGGGATGACAGTTCACATCACGTTCACTTCACCTAAATTTTCACGGTGGGATCTTTACAGAATAGCACCACAGAAGCCCTTAACATGTTCCCTCGTTGCTTTAGCTCGCTACCGCCTAATTAAGTTAGCTCACGTAATTTCATTTTCATATTATCGCTGTCCTAAAGAACTTTCTCTTGTAACTCTAGTTGTTTAAAGTCGCTTACCTTTCTGTCTATAATTTCTATCGCTGTATCTCATTCCATCTTCGCCTCTTTATACTTTCATTCTCATCTTTGTCGTGCCTCTTATTTACGCGCTCCAATACACTTCCAAAACATTCTGACCTCACTATCGGCTTTAGAACCCTCAAAAACTATGAAAACGACAACCATGACGAAAAATTTGAAAATTTTCGCAGCCACCATCTTGAATTTACATTTTGACGTCAATACCGTCTTTAGCACCCTCGAAAACTATACAACAACACACTCGACAAAAAATTTGAAAATTTTCACAGCCGCCATTTCGGATTTACATTTTGACCTCACTATCGGCTTTAACACACTCGAAAACTGAAAATGACACAGATGCCGAAAAATTAGAAAATTTTCGTAGCCACCCACCATTTTAGATTAACATTTTGATCTTACTATTGGCTTTTGAAAAATTTTGTATCCGCCATCTTGGATTTACATTTTGACCTCACTATCGGCTTTAGCATCCTCGAAAACTATGAAAACGACGTCTGTGCCAAAAATTTGAAAAATTTTGTAGCCACCATTTTGGATTAACATTTTGACCTCGCTGTCGGTGTGCAAGTCAACTGTAAGCCTTTTATGATATTTTACCTTTTATACCATTTTTCTATGCTTTCGCCACTTATTGTCTATTACTTTTGATTGACTAAGAATATACTTTGGTTTTACTACCAAGAACCAGCGACTTTTGATTTCAGTTGTTAATAGTCGACTTTAGCACCCTCGAAAACTACGAAACCACAACCATGACGAAAATTTTGAAAATTTTTGTAGCCGCCATTTTGTATTTACGAGTATATTTCAACCTCACTGCCGGCTTTAGCACCCTCGAAAAATATGAAAACGACACCCATGCCAAAAATACCAACTTGCCGCGCTTGATTCCGTGGAACGCAGAGCTAAGAGGCTCATTGGCGACGTAAGACTGGTGGATGCCAAGCTTCACAGCTTGGCTCATCGCCGCAAGCCATTGCCTGCTTGTCGGTCTTCTACAGATTGTACTTCGGTGAGTGTGCTCGAGAACTCCACGACCTCATTCCGCCTGCCCCCTTCTACCATCGGACATCTAGACGCACTGCAGGTTACCATCCCTACCTAGTTGCTATTCCGCCAATTCGCACTAAATAAATAAATAAATAAATAAATAAAAACATTTATTAAAGAATCATGTTCCTTAATTTGTTAGTACCAGTATAAAATGCCTTATATCTAGTGTTAGTAAATAACCTAATCTAGCGGGTAATTATATAATTTTAAATTAAGTACAGCCGCTAGAGACTTTCCCATCCCAATCTACTTCACTACATGGAGTCGTATCCAGCGTCCTAGAATCGGAGAGTCCCAGCGGTCTGCCAACGTCCTCAGGATAGTGTTGGGGCTGGCGCGAAACCGATATAATAATGATGCGCATCTCTTGCGCATGACGGTTGAAAAGCTGTCAA
This sequence comes from Fissipunctia ypsillon, assembly GCA_947568875.1. NCBI lineage: Eukaryota > Metazoa > Arthropoda > Insecta > Lepidoptera > Noctuidae > Fissipunctia > Fissipunctia ypsillon. The sequence goes on from OX387649.1 coordinate 24,356,404, forward strand.
CATTTGCGTCGGCAAACATACCGGACGCGCTACAAAAACGCGGCAGCCCCAACAACACCCGGAAAGCGTTGTTGTATTGGATGCGCAGGTCGCTATATGCCCTCTGCGTGAAGTTCACCCACAGCACGTGCAAAAGGATTGGCAGAAGGCTTTAAAAAGCGTTACCTTAACTCGTGCAGTACAACGGGCGAACCTACGGGCCAACATACAGCATCGGACAGCCAGCGACCTGCGCTCCCTTTCCACATCTAAATTATCTTTGAGGTCTAGCGTTTCCAAATGTCTTTTGTGATGCGCACAGCAAAGGAGTGGAAATCTCTGCCTGCGTCTGTGTTTCCGAACGTATACGACCCCGATCTCTTCAAAGTGAGAGTTAACAGGCTTCTTCTGGGTAAGCTCGCTCCATCGTCAACTTTGTCTCTGTCATCTCAGACCTAGACTAGAGTCAAGAGCAAACCTATCTTAAATAAAAAAATAAAAAAATCATTTTGACCGGACTATCGGCTTTGGTACCCTCAAAAACTATGAAAACAACACCCTTTACGAAACTTTGAAAATTTTCGCAGCCGCAATCTTGGATTTACATTTTGATCTCACTTTCGATTTTAGCACACTCGAAATTTACGAAAACGACAACCATGACGAAAAATTTGAAAATATTCGCAGACGCCATCTTGAATCCACATCATCATCTCATCATCATCTTGGATTTACATTTTGACCTCACTATCGGCTTTAACACACTCGAAAACTACGAAAACGACATCCATGACGAAAAATTTGAAAATTTTCGCAGCCGCCATCTTGTATTTACATTTTGACCTCACTTTCGGCTTTAGCGTCGGCATTAGCACCCTCGAAAACTATGAAAACGACAGCCATGACGAAAAATTAGAAAATTTTGTAGCTGCCATCTTGGATTTACATTTTGACGTAACTATTGGTCTTAGGACCCTCGAAAACTATGAAAACGACACCCTTGACGAAAAATTCGAAAATTTTCGCAGCCGCCATCTTGGATTTTCATTTTGGCCAAATTCACTCTTTCACTCTCTCTCTGTCTGTCGAGGGAACGTGTTAATTCGAAAGAAGAAAGTCGCATGGGGGGGGGGCATACAAGTATGAACGTTTTTTCTTTAGTGACGATTTCTGCCAGTTTACTCCTACCGCAAGACGCGTAAAAAAACTTCGTTCCAAAAAAGGCAGAAAGAACGCTAAGCGAAAACGAATTAACACCGCAGGCGGGCGATGCGATGCTACGGGTTGAGACGAGGGAACAAAAAATTTCACGCGGACGAAGTTGCGTGCAGAATCTAGTTTTGTTATAAAAATGCTTGAAGAAGAAATTCAATATTGTAACAAGACTAAGTCATTGCGTAAACAAGTTAAATAACCAAACATTTGCAAAGGAAATATGTCCAAAACTCCTAACTTAGCTCCCAATGTCAATCCTTTGCTATTTATTTCACTTTGTCTGCCAAGGGCTTACCACAAACTTTGCTTTTAAGATGAAAAATTCCCGAATTACCCTCTCACAAAGACGAATCCCATCACTTATCTAAGCCACGTCCAAGTCGGCAAACTGAAAGCTCGTTTGAATCACGATTTATTCAGGACGGAACTGTGTTTTGCCTTCGGCGTTGTTTGTGATGAAGTTGAGATGGTTGCCGTGTCTACGATAGATATCTATTTTCGACTATTATTTAGGTGTATGAAATGTATTGTAATCAACGCAATCAAGCAATTTATTTAAAAGAAAAAAACTAAAAGTATTTCTGATGAAAATAATATTTCAATGAATTTTCCGAAAAGCCGGAAATTGAAAATGTTGTACACACCTACTGCTAAAGATTTCTAATAATTTTCTTATACATAAAGACTGTAATTTTGGTTCTTTCGTTAGAATTCTATTTATTCTGAAATGATTCACAAACGCTTGTGTGCAAACCTAAACAATTGTATTATAATAAAAATATGAATTCTAAACTCCTCCGTCCGCCCTGAATTATTAATTTAGATTTTGACATTGATGACTTCCTGGCTACCAATAATAAATTGTGTAAGAGGTCGGAAGTGAGCGAAGTGATAATTTCTTATTATTTGGAACGTTCAAATTGCTCAGTTACTTCGCCTGATTTATTTTAGAGCCGGCACAAATCTTGGTCTTGAACTCTTAACTAGCCTCGAGATTTACGGAATTAGTTATACTACCTGTCTACTACGAGATACTGGAGCTTGGTGCTCAATAAAACGTAGGAATTTTACTTGAATAATTTAGTATTTTTTTTAGACAGAATTTAGTATGAAAAAATTAATAAATATGTGCGCACCGATCCTTTTCTTCTTCTTGAGAATTTTTGTGTATAAATAAATTTTATCAAAAAAAACTGGTAGAAATTTTTCCTTAGCCGACAGTATTTTGTGCGTGAACTACCGACACTTATGTACGCCTTATCAAAAACAGTTACCAGCAACTTGCTCGGGCGCAAACATCTTCCCCGCCATTAAAAATGTGCGGCTTTTAACTCTCACTCGATTAAATGTTCCGACGCTGGCAGAGGGCAGAGTCGCTTGAAGGGCCTTCGGTAACTTCCCTGTGTTGTTTGAACATCTAAACGCGACATACTCCGTCAGGACCAGGAAAGAGTTGGCTAATTTGGCACATTCGCCAACACAATGGTGGCAAGTTGTCTTCCTAAAGCAGTACTAGGTCTCCAACGTTCAGTGGAGTATCATTAGTGCGCCATTTTGATCTTTGTTGCAGCTCGGCTAGGTACCTACTCCTCTGCCATCTCCTCCAAAAGTGCTACCGGATTTGTTCAAGTGGTTGGTAGCGCTTCAGTTGAGTGGAATTGAAGTTTTTTAGGCTCGGTAAAGGCAGCGCAGTTAGCGGCCGTCCAAGCAGGAGTGCCATGGGGTGATAAAAAGGAGATCATTTGGAGACGAGGACATGGGGTAAAGTGAGTGACTATTTAATATGGCTTCCACTTGTGCGAACATGTGGATATATCTCCTTAAAATTTAATTGCGTTTTGCCCATTACACGTCTTACACGATACTTAGCGGATTTTACCCCGGCCTCCCAGATACCACCAAAGTGGGCAGGGAGTGTAATTAGTTGACAACAAAAATTTAATTCCCTCCTCGTTAAAAAAAATCTGCAATTGCTTGGCGGTGGTGCTTCAAACAGTTTCCAATTTCTTTGGAAGCGGCCACAAAATTGCGGCCGTTATCACAAAAAAATTCAGTAGGCTCACCCCGACGGGATGTGAACCTACGCAAGGTAAGAATGAAAGGGTCTTTCGAAAGATCACGTACCGCTTGGAAGTGTACACCCACAAGTGTGTGTACATTAAGCAAACAAAACTGCATAAATAGCAATTTGTGACTCTTGATCCGCGACCGTTCCTATTTGAGACAAAAAAGGGTCCGGAAAATTTATACCAACACTACAACACTAGACAAGAGAGATTATTGGAAAACTTACGCCAAGCCTTTTCTATTTCATCTGAAAGAGGTTCGTCCCAGCCAACCTTGTCAAGCCAAAGTTGCTGCATTATTAGTTTAGGAATTACAATACAGGGTCTCACAAAACCGAGTGGGTCAAAGAGTCTAAACGATGTTGATAAAATATAGTGCTTCGTGATTTTATCATCGATAGGAGGAATTTAGAAAGATTAATGTAGACTATCAGTTTTAGGATTTCACCCTATTCGAAGTACGAGTATCACTAATGTTAAGTGTGTCTGTAGAGTTTTCGGAGCAGACTCTAAGAACGCTAGACGAATTAGATTTATTTTTTCGTAGACTAAAACACGCTGCCTTAACAGCTTCTTGAAAATCTCACCTAGACTAGAGTCAAGAGCAAACCTATCTCAAATAAAAAAAAAAGAGAATCTTGAATTTGAGGTCCAACCTTGTATGTTGTTAACAGAGAAGCCTGAAGAATTGCGAGAAGATGCGTCGAAAACGGCGCGAATTTTAGTCGGTAAGAAATGGCACAAATTAGAATTTAAGTTATTTAGTGCAATTTCTGAAAGATGAACTAATTCTGCATATTCTCTGATAAATTCAATATATTGTGACTTAACTTCGAGGTGTCTTCTAAATCGCCGTTCAAAATTGTAAAACCTTTTCTTGGCCATGTTGTAGGAGTCACAGAGACAATCCGATGAGTCAATGAGAGGTTACTTGACCGAAAATCTACCGTTTTCTAAGCGGCAGGTGTGCTGCAAAAAATGCATTTCACATGGCTGCTCGCCTTTACTTAGCTAAGATTTGGATGGGATTTCTTCAAGCTTCCAAAATCTATTTAATTTTAATTATAGGTTTGCATCATAAGACAAATGGGTAAGTACATGATTGCATTTAATATCCTTGGGTTGTTTATGTTGCAGGGGACCTCCAATCCACCAGCCCATCTTTGAGCCGTATACTTTAGGATAATTTGGGCCTAATCATCGCTGCTCACAACCAATAATGTCCCAAAATAAATCTGAGCCTATGAGAATGTCTATGAAAGTAGGATGATAGAATTTAGGGTCTGCCAAGACAATATCCTGGGGAATATTAAATGATCTGTTATCAATTACCGCATTGGGAAGTAAGGCTGTTAGTTCCTTCATAACATAAAAGTTAAGGATTTTATGTGGGCAATGCAATATGCAGTTATCGCTTCTGCCTCATTGTTGCTAAAACCGATTACCTTTGCAACATTAATAGGGCAGTCCTCTTATGATAACCTTCGTTTCAGGCATAGACTTATAAAAGAGGATTGGCTGCCACAATCAAGTAAGGCGCGCACTGTTTCACATTTATTACTCTTGGAATTGACTATTTCAATTAAGGCAGTACAAAGAAAAGCATATTTGTTACCTTGATTGTAACAGTTAACCATCGTCTCAGAAGGACTGTTGGTGCTGTCAGCTTTACCAGTAAGAAGGTGCAATAAAGAATTATGTATTTTGTTGCATTCACGACAACGGTCGAAACAACATTTAAACTTAGGGTGACCCGACCTTTAACAATTAAGACACAATTTCAATTTAGTCGCCTCGGCTATACGCTCGCATGCTTTTTGCCTTGAACGATGGACAGTCAAATATTTTATGATCAGCATTACAGCATGGACAGAGGTATGACAAGGATGATTGTGTTTGTGGGGTTACAACTATGTATGCACATGCCTTATTATGACGTATGTGGTCTGTTTTTTTTAATAGCCTTCTGGACGATGTTTATCATGATTACGTTTAAATGTATTGTCTGACTTGCTGCGATGCAAGGACTCAAGCACAATTGCACGATCTTTTAAAAAATTATAAAGTTCCTTAAGCGTAGGGGTGTCTGTTGACAACGCGTTACGGTATTCCTCCCATTTCACGAAGGTGTAAATGTCCAACTAGGAGGCGACTAAGTGAATGATAAGGTCATCCCAGTGCTCAGTGGCTTGTCCTAAGTTGGAGAGGGCACGTAAATTTTTTGTCACGTGTCAAGAAACGCAACGATTTTTCAGCCTCCTTATTTATAGAATTAATGATAATTAATGTGACAGAAAAGTTGAAAGGAAATCGTTTGGCTTGGTATGGACATGTGAAGAGGAGGGAGGAAACGCATGTGACTAAAAGAGTGATGAATATAAATGTTGATGGATGGAGAGGGAGAGGAAGGCCAAAGAAAAGATGGATGGATTGTGTGAGGAATGATATGAAAGAGAAGGGAGTGAATAATAGCGTGACTTTTGACAGGGGAAAATGGAAAGAGAAAACGTGTTGTGCCGACCCCAAGTAACATGGGACAAGGGCAGGAAGATGATGATGATAATTAATGTACTGAGATGATGACTTATCAACAAACGTTTATTGTCGTAACGTTCCAGCAACAGGTTTCAAGCTTCCCGATAATTATCAGCAGATACTTCTATATTTGAAACAGTTTATGCTGCTTCGCCTTCTAAATAAGAAATTAAATAATGATAATAATAATAATATATTTCTCGCCGCCGACGACACCACCACCAGTACGTCGGCGTGGAAGAGGCCGACCACCGGCCAGCTTAGGACTCCGAGGCCCATCGGCCTCTGATAGGGTCCCCGCTTCCGGTGGAAGTGTGCAGCGCATGAGATGGACACAAACAGTCAACGAAAATGTCATGCGCGCATACTTTGGGGCTACTGAGGGGGGAAGTAACTTGACTGCGTACCGTGGTCGAATGCTCTCTCTGTTTCAGGTGCTTGAGCCAGCTGTCAACGTGTCGGCGCAACGACTGTCGGATCAGGTGCGGGTCATCCAGCGTAACCATATGCTGGATGACGTCGTGCTTGATCGACTACGTCTCGAATCACGGAATAGCCATGTTACACCTGCTTTGCCACCGGTCGCGGTGCAACTGCAAAATCTCCCCAGTGCTTCACCGCGACCCGACCGCGTTGGTGAAGTGGATGATGACGGGGCTATATCCGTGAATTCCCAATGCAATGTACGACTGAGGAGCGCTTTGGAGGATGCTTTCCGGGAGTACCGCTCCACTCCGCCGGGACTTAGACCACGTTTACCTCGTTTGCCCATGCACAAGAAAAACAGGGCGCTGGTGTGTGCTCTAGACTCGCAGCTGTCAAATTGTTTTGACGGCAGCAAAGACCTCGCCGACACCCACTCAATCTTGTACTGTGCAGCTGTAGCGGCATGTCGTGTAGCTCAAGTTAAATTTCCTAACAGTGACAGAGCTCCACGACCAAAACCAGCTATGCCAGCTTGGCAGTGCAGGATTGAGCGACGTATCGGTGAGGCTAGAGCACTCATCGGCAAGCTAATCTCTTTCAGGCAGGCCAACACTCGCCCTAGAGTGATGCGCTTTGTGAGGCGGGCGTTCTCGGGGACGGATATTAGTTCTCGAGATTATTTGAGCCGCGTCACAGAGCGTATCGACCTCCTGAAGCAGAAGATCTGTGCATGGGCAAACCGTATTCGTCGATACAGGCGGAGAATGGAGCGGTACACTCAGAATCGCACATTCCAGAGCGATGAAAGGTGGGTCTATAGGGCTTGGGAGCAATCGAACCAAGGTGTGACTGACACGCGCCTACCGGATGATGACGCCATGTGTTCCTTCTGGCGAAGCATCTGGTCGGTGCCTGTCAGTCACACCGAAGGTGATTGGACTGGGGGGCTCGAGCGAGCATGCGATCAAATATCAGAAATGGGGGCACTAACCATCAGCCCCCAAGATGTAGCTCGTGCAGTCCGTCCGTTGCCCAACTGGAAATCTCCAGGGCCGGACGGGCTACACAACTTTTGGATAAAGTGGCTGCAAAGGTCGCACGCCCGCTTGGCATCCCAGTTCCAGTCAGCCTTAGAATCAGGATCGCTGCCCCAGTTCCTAACGACAGGAATAACCCACCTGCTCCACAAATCAGGTAGTACTGCGGAACCTAAAAATTATAGACCGATCACTTGTCTACCAACGGTCTATAAAGTTTTTACATCCATTTTGAGAGCTAAAATTAACAAACATATAGACACTAACTCCATCATGTCTGCCTCTCAAAATGGATGTAGGAACGGATCCCGCGGTACTAAGGAGCTGCTCCTCATCGACATGGCCATTAGCCAACAGGTTCGTCGATCCCGCAAGGATCTGTCGACATGCTGGATAGATTATAAGAAGGCCTACGACTCAGTGCCACATACATGGCTCATGAGGGTGCTGGAGTTGTACAAGATTGATGCAACTCTACGCACCTTCCTTGAGTCGTGTATGGGGCAATGGAGGACGGTTCTCCGTTATCCAGGATGTCGACATATCCAGAGGAATAGCGAACCAATAAGGATCGAGCGAGGTATTTTTCAGGGTGATAGTTTGAGTCCACTTTGGTTCTGCCTAGCCTTGAATCCTCTAAGTACACTGCTGGAGAATTCAGGTCTAGGTTACCGATTGAAGAGAGGTGGTCAGGTCATATCCCACCTCCTTTACATGGATGACTTGAAACTTTTTGCCCCCAACAATTTGCAACTGCTGGAGCTACTGAAGGTAACCGAAACTTTCAGTAGCGCCATCAGGATGGAATTTGGTGTGGACAAATGTGCGGTCATGCATGTAAAGCGAGGCAGGATTATGGAATCCGTGGGAACGCAACTCTCGGATTCCATAAACCTTAGAGCCCTCTCCGCAACCGAAACCTATAAGTATTTGGGTATGTCGGAAGCGTTGGGCATTAATGCTGCTGACATGAAGCAATCGTTGAAGGAGCGCTTCTTTGGCCGCCTGAATAAAGTATTAAACAGTCTTTTATCAGGCGGAAATAAGACGCGAGCCTTCAACGATTGGGTCATGCCGGTTTTGATGTACTCTTTCGGCATACTCAAATGGACTCAGACGGAACTAGACGCCCTGGATAGGAGGGTCCGTACACTGCTGACCGCAAACCGGATGCATCACCCACGGTCATCGGTGATGAGACTGTATATCCCGCGGAAGTGCGGAGGTCGAGGTTTTTTAAATGCTAAGACCCTGCACAATCGTGAAGTATGCAGTCTCAGGGAATACTTCCTAGAAGCCGACGTGGGGATGCACCGAGATGTGGTCTCAGTGGACAAGGGCCTCACCCCGCTCTCCTTGGCTAACGAGAACTGGCGCCAACCTATAGTATTAGATACTAATGACCGCAGGGAGGTATGGCAGAGTAAAGAGCTTCACGGGCGCTTTTACCGGGTCCTACATGGGCCCGATGTAGACCTCTTAGCGTCCGTATCCTGGTTGCGATTCGGAGACCTCTTTGGGGAAACCGAAGGTTTTGTCTTTGCGATTATGGACGAAGTTATGATGACGAACAACTACCGGAAATATATTGTGAAGGACGGCACGGTTGACATCTGTCGGGCATGCCACCGTCCCGGGGAATCAATCCGACACATTATTTCTGACTGTTCTCATCTGGCTAACGGAGACTACTTGCATAGGCATAACCTTGTAGCCAGGATTATCCACCAGCAACTTGCTCTGAAATACAGCCTTGCGGAATCGGAAGTACCGTACTATAGGTATGTGCCCGACCCAGTTCTCGAAAATGACAATATTACGTTGTATTGGGATCGATCTATCATCACTGACAGGACTATTGTTGCCAATAAGCCAGACATAGTGGTGATAGATCGAATAGAGCGTCGCACAATGATTATTGATATAGCGGTTCCGCATGACGAGAACCTCGTGAAAGCTGAAAAAGATAAGCAGATTAAGTATCTTGACCTGGCTCGCGAGGTTGTCGACATGTGGGATGTGGATACAGCAGTCATTGTGCCGATAGTCGTATCAGCCAATGGCTTAATTGCCAAGAGTCTCGACCAACATCTGAGGAGGCTCTCGTTAGGCAGCTGGATCAAGGGCTTGATCCAGAAAGCGGTACTTCTCGATACGGCACGTATCGTCAGGAGGTTCCTCTCTCAGGAGCCCTGACCACCGGTAGCTTGGATCCTATTCCCGATATCGGTGGGCTACTATTTTTTATATTTTTAAATGTTTTTTTTTATGTTTTTATAAAAATATTTAAAAATGTAAGATATATGTATAAAAATGGAATAAAGGAAATAATATATTTATTCAAGTTATAAAGTAGAACAGAAAATACAATTATGCTTAAATCTATGTCAAGTTCACTAATGTTATTTGCCTGAACTAGGACATCCTGTGTTTCAGGCGAGAGGAGGTAAAAATATTGAGATATAATCACTGTAATTTTACAAAATAAAATAGTCATCTAATAGGTACGTAAGTAATGTGTAAAATCTTACTTTCTAAAATCTTATCATACTAACTTATCGAACTAATTAAAAATAAATAGTACGCTAAACACTCTTTATTTCAATACTACTAACAACTTCTCTGTATCTTCATAGGACAAACTTTGAAGAGCTACCTTGAGAGTTTTTTTGCAATTTGCATAATTTAGGGCATAGATGTTTGCTTTTGCATTTAGTCTGTTATACAGTAATGGTCCAAGGAAAACATGAAATTTGGCTGTGAAAGCATGTCTTGTACTATTTGTGGGGCAAACAATATCTTTCCGTCTCTTTTTAGTAAATTCAGTGCTGTAGCGAAGGGCTGCGTGTTGTTTTAGTACAATGCTCATTATGAATAATTGTCGAACTGTTAGTACTTCACAAGACTTATAGAGCAGGTTAGTGGGAAAGAGGAACGGGCGGCAAGTAGACACCTTGAGAATCGCTCTTTGTGCTCTTTCGATGGGTATAATAAAACTTATTTACTGACCTTTTTCTAGTATTTTCATCTATTAAAGATCGGAACGTATCACGAAATTCCATCCACCGAAAGTACGACCGTCGAATTTAGATATTTGTATCAAAGGTATCTTAAAACCCATTTCATTATGATTGACAGCGCAATGAGTTATATTGAGAGGACTGCTTGAGTCTTGGACGCTCTCATCCCTATCGTGTATTTGTAATAACTCTTGAGCCATTACAATATTGCTAATGAATTCCTTCTCAATATTTTCTCGTTCTTACAGTTCATCGTTCAACTCGCCAGAATTAAAAAGATCAATTTGGCTTTGTAAGTCAAATTGATTTTCTAAACTTTGAAGATAAGGTTTAAAATTTACCAAGTTTAAGTGTAAGATCCACCCTATGTGTAATTTTTTTTACTTGGCCCTTGACAGAACTTCGTCTAACATTTAATTCCGCCGAGATCTTGGCATCATCATCTACACCCATTATGATTGTTTATTTCAAACAAAATACTCACGAAAAGGAAATTAAAGTTGTGTAAGATTGAAATAAACTTAAGAAAAACTTATGTTAAAATAAACCATATAAAATCAAAGAATACGCTCACGCCCCTGGTTGGTGGTCTCTGCCGCACGGGAGGCCAAAGTTGCAGGCACCGGCCTGCGGCGGACAGACTAAGGCAGCATGGACGCTGCGCGGGCGCCGCACACTGCAGCAACGACGCTCAGCGATGCACGGGAAACTTGGGAAAATCTGAAATATTCGGCGGAACAATCTCTAAACGGAAGTAGATAGGCACGGCAGCTTGTGGAAATAATTTCCTAAAAGAAATACAACAAGAAACAAAACAAAAAAATCCATACTAATGACTTTAGGTATGTAGGTACCTTGAGATATGAAATGTATTTGAAAGATCCGCTAAAATGAATCAAAACGGTCAAAAATTAGAAATATAGAACGTAATATCCTTGCGAATTGTCAATAACACTATTATTAGCGGATTTATGAAAATATAAAGAAAGAAATACTATTTAAGAAAGTATGACGCAATACTGTAACCTTGACAAAGGTGACCCTATAAAAAATATGAAATCGCACAAGTAGTAAAACCATACAGAAATCGGACAAGGACGGAGGCTACGTGGTTTAAACGGAAGTTTAGGATTTAAGGAAGGGCACTTAGCTGCAGAAATGCTGCTGCGCTGCGGTGTGCTCAATACAGCAGCATCGAGCTCCGGCGGTGCTAAGTACTGCTCGTATTCTTCCGATTTACTTGTTTCTCCCAAGGGCTCCCAAGGGCAATGCGGCGCGGTGCTCACTGACTGATAGTTGCGGCGCGGTGTTGACCAACTCCAGCTAGACCTTGGTAATCCATTGATTGCAGGTTCATGTTCTGTCACGGTCGCCAACTCTGTCTACTATGAGACACTGGAGCTTGGTGCTCAATAAAACGTAGGAATTTTACTTGAAGAATTTGGTATTTATTTTAGACAGAATTTAGTATAAAAAACGAATGAATATGTGCGGACCGATCCTTTTCTTCTTCTTGAGATTTTTTTTGTACAAATCAATTTTATAAAAAAAAAACAGGTAGAATTTTTTACTTAGCCGATAATATCTTGTGCGTGAACTACCGACACTTATGTGCGCGCTATCCAAAAACAGTTACCAGCAATATGCTCAGGCGCAAACACTACCTACCTATAATATAAGTAAAGGTATACTTATCCGGAAACTTGTGTTGTGATTTCACCAATAGTTGGTTATTAAAGTTGGAGTTAAATAATTAGGTATCAATAGTCTCATGATTGGGTTTTGAAGTCATGATTGCAGCAGCTCAATTGTGTCAGACTTCATTCTGACACAATTAAACTGCAAACCTACATATTTTATGTAGACTTCATTCTCCTGCTGTAGCAAATAACATAATTATTATGAAACGAACAACTATAATATAAACGCGAAAGTTTGTGAGGATGGATGGTTGGATGGATGGATGTTTGTTACTCTTTCACGCAAAAACTACTGAACGGATTCGAATGAAATTTGGCACACATATCTGTTTGTAACCTGGATTAACATAGGATAGTTTTTATCCCTACGGGATCGAGACTTATGCGGGTGAAACCATGGGGCGCTACTAGTCATCCATCAAAAATGAATCTATCTTACCTATTGAACCTATTAAATTGCTTTAAACGGAATGCTTTGGACCAAAAAACACTTCCCGTCGTATCAAATCCATAACAACAACGATCAACAGTACAACAACAACAAATAAACAACTGCACTAACAGATAAAGCATTAATCATAACGTTAGGAAATTACTCCTAAACTGGAAATCCTAGTTAAGCCGAGGGTCGTTAAAATGTCGTAAATAGTCGCTAAATTGTTGCATCGCGTTCAAAATGGCAGACAATTTGCCTGACGAGGTACTGGATATACGCTGTGGTTATGTCAGATTATGTTGGTGGCTTTTAAATTGTTCTGGAATTGCAAGATTCTGAAAGTTTTTATTTTGTTTGTCCTCTTGTTTTCATAAAATCCTTGTTTAAGTTCATAATGTTTCATTGTTGAATTGACTTGACAGAGACCATTTAAATGGGAACGACCATAAGAAATATTGCTAAGATCACAACATTTTGACAAATCATCAATCAGACATCGTATTTAATTCGTAAATCATCGCAAAATTACCTGTGTTCCAATACCAGTGCACGATTAAACGCCGACAGACTGAACACCGACAAGACTTTACTTCGACGGGACTCTACGCCGACAGGACACTTCGCCGACAGGCACCTCGAGGGCACCCCCAGGGTTCGGTTTGGTTAGGTTTCTTTAAACCCTGCACACAGAAATAGGAGACCCGCTCAGCGGGGCTCCGTCGACCTACTATCAGACATAAGGTATTAATGTACCTAGGTTATGTATGTATATTATATTATGCCCTGTCGGGCGAAGTGTCCTGTCGGCGAAGAGTCCCGTCGAAGTAAAGTCTTGTCGGTGTTCAGTTTATCAGCGTAGTGTCTGTCGGCGTTTAGTCGTGCACTCTCCAATACAAAGCTCTATTTATTTAAATTCCGATACCCAGTCTTTATAATGGTTCTTACGGCTAAGAACTCACGGAGGGATTTTCACCCACGCCCGCCGCAGTGGCGGGACCGTAAGGCCTCGCTCAGGGAGACGCGGGTCGTCAGGCGCCGCGGTGCGCGGTGCGGGCTCTCGGAATCACAACCATACGGTGATGTATAAAGCGTTCAAGCAGAAGCGTTTTTGCACGCGTTTGTTTGAATTGTAGCGTCGCTTGTTGCGGATGAAGCGACGGGCGACGCCGCGTAGGACGCAGCAGGTGACGCGGCGGCTTTCGCAATGGTCGAAGAAGCGGCCAACGCGGAGGGTGATGCAGCAGCCATCTCCACGTGCTTTCCGATGTGTGTAGGAAGGGGAAGGAGAGGTGTGGTGAGGGGTAGCTGCGGCCGTGGCAGCTGACGACGCCGCGTGCGCCGCTACGGACAACGCGGCAGGCACAGCACCGGGTACCGCTATACCGCATGCCCCGCTCTTTCATAAACGAAACCAAAAAACGTCCGACGCACCGCGAACGCCACGCCGCACGCGACGCGCGAAGCCCCGCGTCTCCGTAAACTAGGCCTTACACTCGTACGAACACGTAGTACATGGAAATGTAAGATAGTAAATTTCATGACGCGATTTATGTCCGTGGCGTGCGCGATTGTTTGCAGGTTCCGCTGCACCGGCGGGCAACTAGTAGAATTGCGCGGGTCGCGGTCTACCGCGTACTAGGTGGGTTTCGCACGCTCGGCAGGCGTTTCTGGTATGTCAGTGGTGGTGTCTGGGACCTAACTAAATAACCACCCGTTTTGCGATTATCGCCCGCCAGGTTTGCGGACGATGATCGCAACCGCGACGGCTGCGTAACCGCACGAACAACCGATCTCTTGAGTTTAGAAATAAAACAACTATTCCGCCACTGCGGCGGGCGCGAGTGCAAATCGCTTCTTGAGTTCTTAGCCTAAAGCGGCTTTCAGACTACGCTATAATATAATAGCTAGTATAAAGCTCACAGCACAACAATATCGGGCTCCATACATTGTTATGGACACGTTCACACTGTAATGTACTATATATTGTTGGCGCGATATTGTATTATATTATAGCGTAGTCTGAAAGTCGCTTAAGAGGGTCTGCGAGGAATTTGAAAAATAAGTATTTAAAGAAACTATTGCCGTCGCGCTGCGCTCAAACAACCGCAGCTTAGAGTGCGATAGGGACAGCTGCAGCTCAGACCGATTATATCACAAACATTTTGACGAGATCGACGTTTCGTATTCCCCTGTTTTCTCCTCGAAAACTGAACCGATTTAATTATTTTTTACGTTAAAATTTTAAGAAAGAGTATGTCTAAGTCTGTATTATTTTCTTTTGTGTTAAAAACTTTTCGAATTTGTCTAGCAGCCCTCTAATCACGGCGGCAAAAATGGGGCATTTTTTGTAATTTTTGGAGGGTCTTATTTTCTTTACTAATTAGTTGCTGAAAAAAAGAAAATGACAGGGCCGTGTCTAAAGCAGACCTTGACTTTATGAAATATAAATGATTACTCTAGCTAGAGGCATTATTCAAGGAGAAAAAAAACTTTTATGGAAAAAAAAAACAACCAACTTCCAAAAAAAAAAAACAAAAAAATTAAAATAACTTTAGTTTCGGAAGTCGGTGTTTTTGGATCTGTATTTTAGGTTTTTTCGAAATTTAAGTTGTTTTTCACTTTGTAGTGTTTTTTTCAAGTCGGTTGTTTTTTTTTTTTGCAAAAAAGTTTTTTATTTTTCACTTCTTAGTGGGTCAGTTTGTAATTTATCTAAGTAACAATAGCCTAGTGAAAATTGCTCATCATCTTTTACAAAACATTGCTTTTCCCGATGCAGGGATGTTAATTGTTGAGGAGTTCTCCTGGTACTTCACCATCAGCTCCACTTCACCTTATGCATTGTGATGAACTTATATTTCTTAGGAATCATTTGAAAGTAATCGAATCGCAACCCGTGAAATACTTATTATTGAGTTGTTCCGGTGGCCATCTGTGGTCTTCATCATCAGTTCTTCTTCACCAAATGGTGCTTTCCGAGAGCAAATGCATAAGTTACTATAAAAAAATACCCAAATCGCTACAAATGTGCCTATAATATTTGAGTAGTTCCCTCAATTCCTCATGGATCCTATCATCAGAACTGGATTTTGATAAAAATGGATAATCTGGAAGTATGTCCTTTCAAATAAAAACAGAATTTTCCGAATCGGTTTATAAATGACGGAGTATTGAGGTAACAAAAATTAAAAAAATAAAAACATACAGTGTGAGTCTTTATAATGTGCACATATCGAAATGAGGGAATCTATGCTTAATTTTATCGACGGAAAAAATGTTAAAAAAAATCTAAATATTTATTTATATTTTTTATGGATTTTTAAAAAAAAATGTTTGCTTTTGTGACCCCAGTGTATACAAAACTGTGTAACTTTTAAACTAAACGATTTATCACGATGAAACAAACTCTATAATGTTTGGAAGTAATTAGGTGTCGTCATAAAATAAAAATTATGGAAAAAAAATAGCCACATTTAAAAATAAACATTTTTGTTTGGCAAAAATCTGATTTTTTTTCATTAATTTTTACAAAAATTGTAAAATTTCTCAATAACATGCCCCCATCACCTTCTTTTTTTATAACTTTAAGTTATTCTTCATTGTATTAGGAACCTAACGGTAAAAATTGCATGTTTTTAACTCAACCCCAACATTTTTTATCAACTGTCAAAGAAAGGCCCAACGCATAGCTATTGTTTAGCAGGTAGATAAACTTTCTTTTGAATGTGCGCAGGTCGGGGAGGTAGGGCCAGCCAAAGGAACTTGAATTATGACAGATGTCAGACTGGCAGTCGCTCCGAATTATTCGCCGCTGCTACATGTGTTTCGGTACTTTCGTTCGCTGGACTTTCATAACTTTCGTTCGCTGCTACATGATGCCGCGTTTAAGTGAATTTTCCCCGGCACACATCGCCGACATACATTTTTATTATGGAGTGGGACAAGGAAGTGCCAGAGCTGCGCGCGCGGCTTACATAGCTGCGTATCCTAACAGGCAACCAGTGCCATCTGCCCGAAACTTCCAGGAAGTTCACAGAAGGTTGTCGATCACTGGACTTGGATCAAGTAGAGATCGTCGCAAGCCACCTCAAGTAATTATTGATGCGGCTACTGAACAAGCAGTATTAAGTGATTTGTTTGCTGATCCATCCATAAGTACTAGACGACTGGCTCTTCGTCACGGAATATCCCAAAAATCAGTGTGGCGTATTTTAAAGAAAGAAGGATTGCATCCTTATCACTATCAAAGGGTGCAACATCTACATGAAGACGTAGACTGGCGTCCAAGGTGTGTGATGTCCACATGGATTCAAAGAAAAACCAGAGCAAACCCAAACTTTCCAAGAAAAATACTATGGATGGACGAAGCGACATTCACTAGAGACGGTATTACTAACTGTCGAAATTTACACAGATGGTGCCGCGCAGGTGAAAACCCGAAACTGAAACGGTCATCTACTTTCCAAGTAAGATTTTCGATAAATGTTTGGGCTGGTCTTATCGATAACATGTTGATTGGACCAGTCATATTGCCGAGAACGTTGACTGGTGAAAGATTTTTAAGTCTATTGAGAGATGATATGCCTCAGTTATTGGAAGATGTCCCACTGGCTGTGCGTCAAAGGATGTTTCTTCAGATGGACGGATGTCCTGCCCATTACGCTACAAATGTAAGAAGATTTTTAAACGAAAATTATCATGACAAATGGATCGGCCGGCAAGGACCTGTAGGGTGGCCTGCGCGTTCACCCGATTTGACGCTCCTTGATTATTTCCTATGGGGGACCATGAAGCAACGCGTCTACAGTACCCCCATCAACAGTGAGGCCGATTTGCGTGACCGCATAATAAACTGTGCGAATGATATTCGCAATGATCCCGAAATGATAAGGAGAGCGACACACCAAATTCTAATTCGCGCGGCTTTGTGTTTACAACAACGAGGTGGACATTTTGAGAACCTGATGCATTAAATTTTGTATTTAATAATAAATGGGTTTCAATTGAACTTTTTTGCATTAATTATCATCCCAAACAAACCACCCTTATGAGAACAATACGATTCCGCGTTCGGAGTGCCATCTTTGAAACGACCCGCGCGCATTCACAACAAAGTTAACAAAAAAAAGTTTATCTACCTGCTAAACAATGTGCGTAGCTATGCGTTGGGCCTTTCTTTGACATTTGATAAAAAATGTTGGGGTTGAGTTTAAAACATGCAATTTTTACCGTTAGGTTCCTAATACAATGAAGAATAACTTAAAGTTATAAAAAAAGAAGGTGATGGGGGCATGTTATTGAGAAATTTTACAATTTTTGTAAAAATTAATGAAAAAAAATCAGATTTTTGCCAAACAAAAATGTTTATTTTTAAATGTGGCTACTTTTTTTCCATAATTTTTATTTTATGACGACACCTAATTACTTCCAAACATTATAGAGTTTGTTTCATCGTGATAAATCGTTTAGTTTAAAAGTTACACAGTTTTGTATACACTGGGGTCACAAAAGCAAACAATTTTTTTTAAAAATCCATAAAAAATATAAATAAATATTTAGATTTTTTTTAACATTTTTTCCGTCGATAAAATTAAGCATAGATTCCCTCATTTCGATATGTGCACATTATAAAGACTCACACTGTATAACCGAATTCATAACCTCCTCCTTTTCTGAAGTCGAATAAACAGGGAAATACATTTGTATGGATAATTGCTCTTAAGAGACTGACAACAGCCAAAGCGCGATCACTGTCGAACTCCATGGAAAAGAAAGAGAAGCGCGATGACACAACGCTGGTAATTTATTATAAAATATGAAGCAATTATCTATCATAATGATTACATGTATATTAGTATGGTATTTAGTCGTTAAAAGAAATTTTTAGAGGTATCTTCGTGATTTTTTTCTATCGTATCAAATTAGTTGTATTATGTTTTCAACACACTATCTAACTAGCATATATCCGGAAGAATATCATATATATTTATGATTTTGTTTACTGCAGTGGATCATATTATTATACTTTTATGCATTATAAAACTTGCGTTTAGCTCCTGTAGTTCCCTTAAGTCATTTTTTTAGGTACCCACGGGTGAGAAAGGACGGTTCTATGCCAAGACCCGAATGGAGTCAAAGTAGGAAGGTGCGTATAGGCTACCTTATAATTCCTTAATCACTCTAAGGTTGAATGTCCCTTGCTCAACATAAACCGTCAAGGTCAGTTAGATAGTTTCAACCTTAGTGAAATTTTGATTCACTGGTAATTGTTTTCAAAAGTGGGTTATAGTATAAATTTGGGTCGAGTAGGTATTGAAGCTTTGTACGGGATAGCTGACAATTTTTTCTCGATTACGATGTTAGTCCCATGGAGAAAGTTGTTCAGTTTGATGGTCTGTGCCACACCCTTAAATTTGACAACACCTTTCTGATACAGCCTGTATATTATATACATCAGTAATACATAACTATTCTACCTATAAGAAACTAGCGGTTTCCCCAAAGGGTACAATATGTTTGTAGGATATTATGTCGGCCTTAGCACAATAGTGGGCAATAACATGATATGTAACGTATTCGCCCCACGGGCATATTTGGACAAAAGGGTAGGAATCGAAAATAGTGCGCCAAACGAACCAAGACTGTATTTGTTGGAAAATCTATTTGTGGATGTTTTTACTTCGTTCGTAGTTTATTTATTTATTTATAATGGCACTCCAACGACTTAGTAGTTCACAAAGATATTAACAGAGAGCTTAGCCTAAATGTCTAAGTACTACAACAGCGAACTTATCATTTAAGTATGTGCACAGCACTTACATATTTTTCATAATAAAAATTGAATCATCATCTGCCTAGCCTTTTCCCAACTATATTGGGGTCGGCTTCCAGTCTAACCGGATGCAGCTGAATACCAGTATTTTACATGGAGCGACTGCCTATCTGACCTCCACAACCCAGTTACTGGGTAACACGATACCCCTTGGTAAGACTGGTTGTCAGACTTTCGGGCTTCTGACGACCCGTAACGACTGTCAAAGATCCACGAATGACAGCCGGGACCAACGGCTTAACGTGCTTTCCGAGGCACGGAGGAGTCTCGGTATGTAAAGATGGTCACCCATCCACGGACCAACCTCGGCAAGCGTAGCTTAACCTGATGGATCGACCCATGCGGCTGTTATTACTTAGCCACGAGCTCCTCCATAATAAAAATTGAATCAATAACTTAATAATAATAAAATAAAATCAAATAAATCAATAATAACAAAATCAAGTTAAATATACACTAATTCAATCCAATTAAATAACTATAGTAATAACGTTGAAATGCCGAACAATATTTGAATTATGAAATTCAACAAGGACCAGCTGTCAGCACTTATCAAGCGATCAGCAAGTTGTCGTAAAAGATGATTGCGAAACTGAGCCAGGGTGTTGGAGAAGATGTCAATGCTATAGGTGCGAGAGTGGCTTTCATTGTACGTCCTCATGAAACGGTTCAATGGCGCTGATCGCCCGAAGTTAGTTCCTGAAGGCCTGGGTTGACTACTACGGGAAACAGATACATTTACGTCTTCCAGAAGTTTTGGAACATGGATCAGTCCATTGACAATTTTAAAGAGCGTAAATTGATCCATCAGTTTTCTGCGGCTTTCAAGGGATATAAGGTTGAAGTGACTCAAGCTTTCAGGGTAGTGTTTTTTTCTTTGATATATGTATTATAACAGTCTGGAAAATAAGTTGCTAAGCAAATTTGACACCCTACGTCAATTTTCCATACAACTGTCAAAGAATGACAGTTGTATGGAAAATTGACGATTGATTGATTGAATAAATGATGGCGCCTAACACCATATACTTGGGCGGAAATATAAAATTGTTTGCGTTTATCCCAGACGCAGGGAGCTGGTTCAATTAAAGAGTGGACTGTATAATGCAGGGGTGGAAAGTACGTGGGTAGGTCTGACCTTGCAAAATACGACACGAATTAGGACGACGAAAATTGTACATGGACAAAGGAATTTGGCAGGAAAATGCAACACCACTGATCTGTAGATTCACCATCAATCCTCCACGTCGGCCGGCAGAAGGTTCGAGTCCTTGCTGGATCAGGGGCAGCGCACGAGAGGGCGCACAGACGCCTTTCACAGCATAAACACGCACTTTTTGTAGTGTTTTAGATAATAGTTCGTAAATGCACTTGCGACAGTTCGCAACCGTAAATTGGTAATAAATTAACAAGGGAGCATGTTCTTAGTAACACTACTCTCGTCGAAGCAAAGCCAAACTGTCAAAGAATGACAGTTGTTATTTGAATATATGGACACTTTACTAAAGCAGTAAGGTACCTACTTATTTAAAGTACTAGGTTTTGTGTAGGATCGTACCTTAGTAAGAACGAAGGTCTAGACGGGTTTTCTCGTTTGACAGTAAAAATAAAACACATTTGACAAAATTCTTTTGCAATACAAATCTAATATAATACTTACCTACAAACTAGAACACGCAATTTCTATAAAATCAAGCTATTCTTCCATTTTCTGTAGAAACATATGAAAAACACGTGTTACCAACCTTTTTTGCATATCCCGATGTAAATGGGTACGTGAGGAAATTCATATTTTATGAAACTTCCTTTTCTTATTTGTATTGACTTGAATGTGCCCTGACGGCTGCGAGTATGTCATGCTCACTCAAATGTTTCGCTGATGGTGACGCATGTGTTAGATCTTTCGGCTCCATTCAAAATGGTTGATCTAAATAGTGCTGATCCATGCGTCACGTTCGTGAACGGGCACCGCCACTTGGGACTGGTCATCTCTTCGCTGCCACAGCTTACTTAAGTTATTTTATTTTTGATTTTTTTTTTTCTGATTGCTCCTCTGGACGCTTTTAACGTGTACGTCTTTTTTACATCGTTTTCACATTTAATTATAAATTCAACATAATGATGTAACTAATATTTTTGTAACAGTATAATTTAAGAGTGTCCATGGAGTTTCTTGCCCGTTCCATAGGTACCTACTACGCTTTGGAATGGGCAACTAGCTTTATACTTTTCACTGACCGACTCCTTGACAATTCAAAAGTTAAATTGAAATAAATTCTTTGAGTTTGAGTTAGCAGATTGGTTTTTTGATTCGTTACCGGGTACATTAGCCCCACCCATCCGCTTCTCGGCCTCTCGAACCGTTACTTAACCTAACGATGTGCGACCTGAACAATGATCTAACTTCAAGTAATACAGTAACCAGCATGACTTGTAGTTACCGTTAATGATATCTACAGTGACTCTGCACTTTCATGCAAGTTCATTTTTCATGAAAATCTTTATTGTTCGCCAGGGAGAGGGCGGAGTATGTTCTTAAAAAATGTGTGGTATTTTAAGATTCAGGATAGTCTAAGGAATAGTTTTATTCTATGCTTATGGGTCACGGCTTCCCGTTTTAAGTATTAAGGTGATGATCAGTTTGGATTCGAGCCCGATTGATGGCAATAGGCTCGCCCCCTATTACATACACTTAAACATAACTGGCGAAAAGTGCGTGTAGTACAGAAGGAAAGAAAGAACAATATGTTTATTTGTCATAGAAACACGTGCATATAAAAAGATAAGAGTAATCAGAAAAATTAAACAAAATATATTCACATTATAGTAACGAGCTCAAAACAGAAAAAGTCGGCAGCTGCACGACATCAAGGCTACCACTCAGCACGATGCTGTGCTATGGGGGACCCACAGCACAGTGCTGATTTTCAGTTGTCACCCGAAAAAGACGTACGGAAAACAAGTCAGGTTCAGTGATTTGTACATAAATAGGTCAATCAATCAACTCAGCCTATCGCAGTACACTGCTGGATATAAGCTTCTCCCAGTCTGCGCCACAACACCCTGTCCTCCGCCTTCCACATCCAGTCTGTCCCAGCCACCTTCTTAAAGTCGTCGAACCATCTAGCTGGGGGGCGTCTCCACCGGCCATCAGTCCTTCGACAAACATGTCCAGCCCACTGCCACTTCAGCTTACTTACTCTGCAGGCTATGTCGGTAACTCCGGTTCTTTTCCGGATAACTTCATTCTTGATCTTATCCTTCAAACATAAATAGGTAACAAAATAAAAAAGGTATATATGTACGACTTTTGCCCAACCCTTCGGAGAAACAAGGCGTGATGTTATGTTTTATATCAAGATGACGCGTTCTGTAGCGCCACCTAGCGCCTAACGTGTGGAATATTCACAGTATACTCGGAATTTTAATTCGATTCCAGATTTGACATTAGCTACTGTCATTTTGTGAAATAATGATACCACATATAATAGTGTAGTGATGAACACAACAATCGATAAACAATCAGTGTGTGTGCCATCAGTGTGCCAATTAAAGACTAAATTATTGATTTTTATTTAAATAAATACATAATTATTCATAATAATTATTTATTAATTAGTAATCGCTGCTCTATTTTATAAAAAGTTAATATTTTTGTTTTTATATTAAAAACAAAACTTATAATAAAAGAGCCTAGATAGTTTTCAGTATTGGCAACCCGTGCGCGCTCGTGCAGCTATCGCCATTTTGTTTATCGTGTCATTCGGCTTCATTCTCCCAGTCTGACTGCACGAATATCTTATTTCATTGCGAATCGATATTTTGTTGGGTTTTTGTTAGTGTTGTTACGTTGTGTTTGTTGTTACGTTAATAGTTTTTTGTGAACTTTGAGTGAATCTATTTGTTTTGGTTTTCCATCAAAATGGATCCTCAGCCAAGTACATCACAAAAAGACGTGGATGTTTTCTTGTCCCCAAGAAAAAAACGTCCATGAAAAGCTTTCACTGTACTGAAAAAGTAATGATCCGCAACGCCTACAAATACGTGAAAAATGAAATTTCTGCGCAATTGGAGGCCTTTGAAGTTGTGGAAGAAAATGAATGTATGAGCAAAGTTGCTGACATATTGGGAATAACCTCACGCTCTGTTTGTAACGTTTTGAAGGAAGTAAATAAAGGTGCGCCGCCAACTCCTCCTAAAAAAACTGGACCAAAGCGAAGTTTCAAAGATAAAATTGATGAATTTACATTCTCTGCAATACGAAGAATTGTTCATCAGTTCTTTTACCGAAATGAACCTCCAACTATTGCAAAGGTTAGTCAATCAGTCAGACAGTATTATTTTATACCTACATCTTTTATATATAAGTAATGATTCCAAGCTATTATAAAATTTACTATTTTAGATTTTACAAGTGATGAACGATGATTCAGAAATGCCCAAGATTTCCAAAGACACCCTCAGAAAAATTTTGAAGCATCCTTAATTTTAAATTTGTTGCACGGTCACGCAAGAGCACACTTATTGATCGAAATGATATAATAACATGGCGCCAGCGTTACTTGCGATCTATATGTCAGTTTCGACGAGAAGGGAGACATATATATTATCAAGATGAAACTTGGGTTAACGCAGGTAGGCTAACATTTATACACAAAATGAATTTATATACATTTTACATTAAATTTAATAGTAATATTGAATGTTCATGTACTATATTTATTTTAAGGTCATACTGTAAAAAAAACTTGGGTGGACAAGAAAGTCACATCATCTCGACAAGCGTTTTTGGAGGGACTGACCACTGGATTAAAAAATCCATCTGGAAAAGGCAAACGTCGCATAATTAGCCATATAGGTAGTGAAGAAGGCTTCCTGGAAGAGGGGCTCATGATTTTTAAAGCAAAGAAAAATTGTGAAGATTACCATGATGAGATGAATGCAGTTTGTTTTGAGGAGTGGTTCGCTGGAGTCTTACCAAAATTAAGACCAAACTCAATTGTGGTGATGGATAATGCACCTTACCACTCCCGAAAATTGGAAACGGCACCAAAAATGAGCTGGAAAAAAGCTGCCATTCAAGATTGGCTTTTAAATAAAAATATTCATTACGAACCAGATATGGTTAAAGCTACGCTTTTAGAACTGATTCCACATAACGAGTCTTTTAATAAGTACGCTGTAGACGAAATGGCAGCACAACATGGGATCACGGTTTTAAGACTGCCCCCTTACCATTTCGAGCTAAACCCTATCGAATTGATATGGGCGCAGGTAAAGGGGCATGTAGCTCAAAATAATAAAACCTTCAAATTTACAGACGTGAGAAATTTATTTCAGGAAGGCATTTAAAAAATTACGGCTACCGAATGGTCTAAATGCGTATCCCATGTTGTCAAAGAAGAGGAAAAAATGAGTAGGCTAGATATGTTAATTGATAATATCACAGGCACATTTATAATAAATGTTACAGAAAGTGACAGCGATAGCGATAGCGATGACGGCGACAATTTATAAAATAAATTATTACCATAATACATCTATCTGTTTTATTTGTCATGTTCTTTCATGATCACATTTTTTTATTTATTTCACACACAATTATAAAAGAAAAGTCTCAGATCGTTAATTAATCGTCAAAACTAAATTATCGGTTCAGAAATATTTAATTTCCTGATATACTTAGTTTACGAGAGTAAAATTATAAACGAGAAGAATCGATCTGGAAATATTCCATTTCCATATCGAATAATTTCGCAACGTCACTATTTAGTACTTGTTATAACGTTGCAACACTGAAATTGTCAAATCTGGAATCGAATTAAAATTCCGAGTATAGTTAATAACCAACTTAAACAGTCCGCGCCCGATATAACTTTAGTTTCCTCTGACTTAGCTTTGATATTTAACTGGAACATTATGAACGAAACCCTTGGAAGTGATCACTTAATGATTAAAATAATGACCAATTTCACCGTTGGATCTAGAAATACATATCGACGGAATTTTAAAAATGCGGTTTGGGATGGTTACAATAGCTTACTTGAAAAATTATTTATTAGCTTTGAGCAGTCAGGCAATCTTCAAGCCGACTACGATAATTTTATTGACTGTATAAATTTAGCAGCAGTATTCATATTCCTTACATAAAATTTAACATGGACCTTGATAACGTCTTTATTCCCAAACCCTACTGGAATGCAGACCTATCCAAATCAGTTGCAGAACGTAGATTAGCTTTTTCAAACTTTAGACGCAATCCTTCACCGAATAGCCTATCGCTTCTTAACAAAAAAAAAAAATATGTGAGCCACAAAAGTTAGTGCGCAAATCAAAGAATAAAGGTTGGAAAGATTTCTGCACATCATTGGACGGAACAACTTCACAAAGTCATATGTGGCATAAAATGAAATGGTTTAAAGGGCGTAGAAGTGCTAAACAGCATGTTGATGGAGAGAAAGCCAATAAACTACTTCGTAACCTAACTCCCGATTACGCATCTCCTCAAGACCTATCATTATTGTTTCTATTAATTTTAAATTAGAGACGCAAATCACGAAACAAGAACTTAATTGTTGTATTCGCGCTAAAGACATGTCACCCGGTTGTGACAATATTTCGTACTCGATGATTAAATATCTTCCTGAAAACGGCAAATCTATTTTGTTATCGCTTTATAATGGTTCTTTGTCAACCGGTTTTGTACCCAATCAGTAGCGAGACATCGCAGTCATTCCAATACCTAAGCCTGGGCGCGACCAGTGGTGCTATTCTGTAAAGATCCCACCGTGAAAATTTAGGTGAAGTGAATGTGATGTGAACTGTCATCCCACCTGACTCTACTAGGGATTGAGCTCACTTCACCTAAGTACTCACGGTGTGATGTTTACAGAATAGATCGGCTGCAGTCTCAGTGTTCACTCAGACCGATATCAATGTTGTCGTATATTCCATAGTATTTTGAATAATCGAATAGAATGGTTCATCGAAAAAAATAACATCTTATCGCCTTATACGACGGGGTTTAGAAAAAGTCGATCTACAATGGACAATCTGGTTAATTTAGTCTCTCATATTCAAACTTGTTTTACAGAAAATAAGACAACAATAGGATGCTTTTTGGATATAGATAATGCATATAATAACGTAAACATAATTTCACTATTGCAAAAACTGGACCTAATTGGGGTGGGATCCAAAATATTTCAATATTTATGGTATTTCTTAAAAGGAAGAAAGTTGAAGGTATTAATTGACAATGGTTACATATGTCGAACTACCGGCCGTGGATTAGCCCAAGGTGACCCTTTGTCACCGTTGCTTTTTAACATACTAACTTCAAGTATCTGTGCAAGTATTATGAGCAGCAGAGTTTTGATATCCCAATACGCGGACGACTTTATTCTTTATTCTGTAAGTAAAAACATACAAGAAGGTGCTAATTTTTTACAAAATGCATTAAACTTTTTAGTTAAATTGCTTGCAAACATAGGCTTAGAAATTTCATCTGCAAAGAGTAAGGTATGCGTTTTTAAGAGAGGGTATAAAATATATTTTTTTCATCTGTTAATAAATGAAACATCGCTTCAAGTAGTAGATAGTATTAAGTACTTAGGGCTATGGCTAGACCGCTCGCTTAGGTGGAAAAAACATATTGGGGAACTAGCCGAAACATGTCTAAAATATTTAAGAATCTTTCAAGTTCTTGCTGAGTCTGGGTGGGGCGTACATCCATATTACTTGAGGCTATTATATGTTTCTATTATTCGTTCGAGACTAGACTATGGTAACTTTTTGTATGACAGCGGGTACAAGAGCAACTTTGTCAAATTGGACAGGATACAAAATCAGTGTATGCGCGTTATTGGTAGTTTTGTGAGGACTACCGCAATACACGTGATGGAGTGTGAGCTTCACCTGCAAGCTTTATATGTACGCAGGTACTTTTTAGCCGGCAAATATTGTTTGAAGGTGAACTCGTTCCGGGGCAGTAAAATATTTCTCTTCTTAAACAATCTTGCTGAGTCATGTCAGAGTTTATATTGGAGGCGTAAAAAAAAAACCACTATTAGTGACGGTACATGAGTTTCTTGTTGACTACCCTATACTTTCATCGCAGCAATTGGAAAGATTTTCTTTGAACACATGGGTTAGCAGTGTGGACCTATCCAATGTAGTAAAACCTTATATAGATGTCATTGACAAGCCGAAACATCAGTATAGATGTAGCAACATTTATGAAATTTGCGAGCAGTATCTAAATGCTAATTATTTACATTTTTACTCAGTCTATACTGATGGATCACAGGAAGGTAACGAGTCGGGATGAGCTGTTTTTGATCCACAAATGAAGGCCTCTATAAAATTTAGATCATGTGCTAAAATTTCGATAGTCGTTGAACTACTAGCGATCTCAGAAGCTATTTCATACATTGAGTCACTCTAATCAGGAAATTATGTAATACTGACTGATTCTAGGAGTGCTCTGCAACGCCTGGCTATCAGTGCACCTCGAATTGTCGAGGTGCACCGATAGCCTATCAAATTTTAGATTCTCTTGGTAAAGTACAAGACAAAAGAATTATTCTTCAATGGTTACCTTCCCATATTGGCTTGTATGGAAATGAAGTAGTAGATCGCTTAGCAAAAGAGGCTATCACAGACGGAATATCTCTTGAATGTTTTCCCTTATTTGGCGACCTCTTGTATCGAGTTCGCGACCAGTGTTTAGAATTATGGAAAGAATACTTTGATGAGAGGTCGCTCAGCAAGGGAATTTGGTACAAAATCATTCAACATAGCCTTTCCAGAGTTCCTTGGTTTGTGGGTACAGATATGCATCGAAATGAGATTGTGACTGCTGTCACACTACGTTCGGGACATATTCCGTTGAATAGCTTCGCCTTTTTAATGAGAGAGAGTGATTCGCCCAATTGTTCTGAGTGTGATAAGGTAGAGGATACCACTTATATTTTAGCGGAGTGCGTCCGGAACAGGTGGAGAGGAGTAACTATTTCATAGAAAACGGTTTTAATTTTAATAATGTTGGCGTGTATAATAGTATCTTGGTCAGTGGGTCGTCTTAGGGGCGGATTAGGGAGCAGCCAAGATACTCTTGGCTGCTCCCTTGTCCTGCCAATCTATTCTGTAAACATCACACGGTGAGCACATAGGTGAAGTGAGTTGGAAGAGAGCTCAATCCCTATTAGAGTAAGGTGGAATGACAGTTCACATCACGCTCAATTCACCTAAATTTTCACGGTGGGATCTTTCCAGAATAGCACAACAGGACAGCCAAAAAATTATACAAAATTGTACACGTAGGTATTAAGCGTAGATAAACATAGAATGCCCCTATGAGGGTAGCATGGTCATACTGATCAAACCCTCTATAAATAAATAAAAATTAAAAAAAAAAACATTCAGATACAAGCAATCTCGCAAAATGCACCCATTATTGTTATTTGTGTTCCTCTAAGCGAAAGTTAAAAGTATTGAAAGAAAATAAATCAAAACATTATCGAGATTTCTATATTTATGCATTACACACATAGAACTTCCCGAATAAATTCTCTAAATTATGGTAAAACCGCATCAAAATCTGTTGCAATGTTTAGAAGAACAACGCAGTCACACAACAGACAAGAAAAGCGACTTTATTACATATGTACATGTTTAAACAATATATACAAATAAATAAAAAAATAGCTTTTTTACTAACCTTCTTATTAATAAACGTTGTATAGCGTCTATATAGTTACACAACGCTTTGTCTTCTTCTTTCGAAAGTCAAATTACTGACGATTGAAAGAGCGAAATCGGTGTGGAACTATTCACCTGATATAATACGTTTATTAGTAAGGAGGTCAATGTACAAGAAAGTATATAAGGTACTTATAACAAAAAACATTTTTTTTAATTTTTGTGTGTCTGTTTGTTTGTTTTGGTTAATCTCCGAAACGGCTGGATCGACTTTCACTGCCAGATAGCTGATGTTATAAGGAGTAACTTAGGCTACTTTTATTTTAGAAAAAGAATTAGGGTTCCGCGCAATAAAATTAAAATCCATGAAATTGTGAACAAAACCGGATTTAAATAGAGAAGTATTGACGTTCACGCGAGCGAAGCCGCGGGCAACAGCTAGTTTATATTACGTTTGGATAAATAAGGAGCCCTTGTTCATTCTGCACCCTAACTGTGTGACACACAGTTTAATTTTGACTGTTTAACAACATTCTTTGCTTTATTATTAGCAATATGCTTCAAAATCATTCAGATTGTGACTGATATGTGTCACGCAAATAGGGTGCGGGTAGATGACAATACTGTCTAAGATTCTTTGTTTGATTCACAGATTATTTGGATATAAAATCGCTACACGCAAGCTCAGATTTATTTCACAATTACCCACATAATGACAGTAAACTTATACAAGGTATGTAAAAGTTCACTGAGTTTGTTTTCTGCAGCATGTAGGTAGGTGATCTGTGAAGGGTGTCCAGGGTTACCATCTCAAATATTTTTACAATAAAGACAGGAATGATGCTTCTGAAGGTAGTTATAGATTGTTAGAAATAACACATAACTTCACGCCTGTATTGCCCGAAGGGTTGGGCAGAGGTGCACCTATAGTACACAACATTTCGGCAGTTATGTTTTAGTCCCATGTAATAGGGGGCGAGCCTATTGCCATCAACCGGGCACAAATCCAGCCTTCTGGTTGCTACTGAGCAATTCTAGATGGTAAACTCCAGTAAAATAGAGAAAAAGATTGAGAAAATTGAAAGAGAGATTGATGGAGATTGTTGGAAATATTCAGCACTAAATTGTTATCACATAATTAAATGCTTTCTGACGTTTACAACTAAAGCTTCCATTTAGGGTCGATATTAATAAAACCGATTTCACTTTAACACATACATAAACTCACGCCTTCTTCCCATGTAGGCAGGCAGAAACTACAGAACGCCACGCCCGCGGTGTTCTGTAGTTGCTTCGTATACGTTCATACATCTGGTCACACACTCACTCAGTTTCGTTAGAGCTAAATATTTTTAAAACGCAATTATATCTTATTTGTGATAACTGTAGATAATTAACTTATTTTTTTTTAAAATACAAACTTCAGGGATGCTAAAATCCTCGCATTGGCAACACAAACGGTGCACGAACTCATTCCGACAACAAACGAAGGTTCCCGAACAATCAAACTAAACCGATTCGCGAACCGAACGACATACGCTGCCACAAACGAGATAATTTCATTTATATAACGTCTTCTCGTACGTCAGCAACCATTCTATTACAAGTTCGTGATAGTCTGAGACTTGAGAATCATTATTAATAAGTTTTACTTATTGGTTCGAATCTTTGAGAAGATACGAGCAATATTGAGGACTGAAGGACGTCCGCATGATGGCGCACAAGCAGTTATCACGTAAGTTTTTGTTAATATTCATAGTGAAATTATTCAAATTATTCAGGCCACAAGCACGTGTCAGAAAGAGGATAAGAACTATATGTGTAGGTAATGTTATCCACTTAATTATCAAGCTTTGAGTGTTAGAATGGTTACTAGTTAATTACTGTGTATGAAAACACCTATGATTATGTTGTGTAGGGAAAGGATTTTATGAAGAAAAGCACAGAAAGACAAGACTAGGCATTTATTTCAATTGGCCTTGTCAGTTTTAAACGATAATGCGAAAACTAGTTGTCCGTTCCAAAACTAGGTCATCATGGAGAAGAAGGACAAAGAAACTCCACGGCAGCTTGTTTTAAAATATTATCAACACATTTTTACATTAGCTTGAATTATTGTTTCTCTTGGATCATTTCTCAAACTTATATCAGCAACGTACAGACACAGAACATGAATATTCCATAATTAGATTTAACACATGATAAAACACCTTAGTACAGAAAACATAGTTGTCAGCAACCATCAAGAAATATGATCAATTGACTTACGTAAACATATAATTATGTAGTCCATCTTTCACGACAGTTCTTTTATTGTAGTTCAAGTTCTCCAGCCTAGGCGGCCTTGGCGGGTACCTTTTTTTTCTCCCGTTTTTCCATATTACTCAAGTACCTCCAACATTCCCGCCATTTTCAAACCAATCATAGACTTTGACCAAATAACTTTTTATATGTACAGTCTTAAGTAAATTTAATTTAGCAGAACTGTTTTAAAACATCTTAAGACATTTAATGTATTTTTATAACAATTTATCTGACTTTGAAGTCCCCTTAACATAGCATCGACTGAGTTTACTACATTTATTATTTTTAACATCATAATTATATATCAAAAATAGCATATAAAATTAAGAAAATATTTTATACACAATTTATAATTCTGTTATTCTATAATTTACGGTAAAATTTAAATAAGTTTTTGTATTTATTTAGACCGACTCACAGATCACCGGTTTCGTTCGGAATTGATTCACAGACTAGGAGTACTGAATTAATTCTAGAAATACTCTGACAGTTTAGCAAGAATTATAGTACCTACATACTGATTTCATGCAATTTAGCAAAAGAAATCGAATATTAATTTTATGTGATTCTACATATTCCGACACACACGTCCAAATGAATGTTATTTAGTGGAAATGAAACTGTGGTCTTAAAGAGTTTCGTTACGCCAGTTTTCATAGTATATGAAGTTTAATATTTGTGAAAACTAAGAATAATTTGAATAAGGGTAGCCAAAAATAAAAACTTACTGTAATTGTCAGTCTTTTGTTTCGAACATAGAAATTCAGCAATAACCTTATATTACACTTAAATAATTTATGAGTGTAGGTACTGTGATAAAAATATCGCAATTATGCTGTGCAATAGAATTAGTGCGCTAGTGCGGTGCGTTGTTTTTTGTAACCTAGCTGAAATTCTTTTTTGTTCTTTTCAGCACGCATTTCATTAAACACGTCTGCAGAGCCAGGCCAATTAGAAAAACTTACGGATGAAAACTCTGCCCTAAAAGAACAAATCGAAAAATTAGAAAAGGATCTTGTAACTAAACGAGAATACCACCAGGGACTTAAAGAAAGACCTTTCTGGAAAGGTGAACACGCAGCTTTCTGGTTTTTTGTCACAGAGTCAGAATTTAAGGCAGCCGGTGTGTCAGCTGATCAAACAAAATACGATTATGTTGTTAGCCAGCTAGATGAATACACGATGGAAAAAGTAAAAGATATTATAAGTGATCCTCCAGATAGCAGTAAATATGACAAGATAAAGGAAGAATTAATTCATCGTTTGGGTGAACCAGAACTTGAAAGATTTCGGAGACTTTTCGAAGAAAGGCTTGGGAACAGGACACCTTCTCAGTTCTACCGCCATCTGCAGGTTCTGGCCGGAACTAATGTCACAGCAGAAAAAATCTTGCTCCATCTTTGGTTACGTCGGCTGCCGCCACATTGTCAACAGATTTTAGCCAGTCAGCTTGACCAATCTATTACAAAACTGGCTGAGATTGCAGACAACATTATGGCAGCGACTGAAGCATCTTTGAACCCTTTTGTTAATAATACAGTAGTAGATAACATACAGGAATGTGTTGATGAGCTTGGCAAGCAACTCATGAGATTAGAAGAGTCTGTGAAGCGGCAACAGATTAGGAGTCGTTCGGTGTCCCCGAACGGATCTCGTGCACCTAGCGGATCAAGTGCTTCAGGACCTAAGATATGCTGGTATCATCAAAAGTGGGGCCCTAACGCTTATAGATGTGTCCAGTCTTGTGACTGGAAACAAGAAATGAACAAGAATAGTCATAGTATTTACTAAATTATTGTCGTTAAGGTAAAATCTTTATTTTAATGGTGCTTTAGATTTTTTATTGTAAGTTTTCAATTTTACCCCATGGTATGGTAACTCTTTCTGATTTAGTAAGTTCAAACTTTCATCAAAAAGTCGTAGATTTCATATTCTTGTGGCTTTTTGAAACCCTGGATATACTTACAGCACGGCTAGGTTGGTTTTTCCTTTTTATTTTACTTGTTTTTTGAAGTGAAAGCTCAACGCGACTGAAGACGGCGCGTTGAGCGCTTTTTGTACGGGAACATCTTACGGGTTCGCGACATGCGACATGCTCACGTCACAATCACAACTCTCATGTGAGTGTTGCGCCAGACTGGTGACGCGCAGCGGCCTGTGTACATGTTAATGTTTTAAGTTTTCACTTCTGTCGGCGTGACTGCCAATTTTTTTTTTATCGATGTCTTTAACTAATTATTACTTCGTCTGCTTACGGGTAAAAAGTAATAAGTGCAATTAGTGTCAATTCGAGTAAATGACTTTTCAAAGTTTAGGTTTTAATTTGATTCATTTTAAATTCATTAATTAAAAAACTGATAAAGCAAAATGTGGCACTAACTACCCTTCTTTTAAAATTTACTGATATATAATATTTGGTATTAGTAAAAACTGTAGAAAATTAAATTTAGATCGAATAGGGACCGCATTCAATATGTTTTACCTGTACTTAACATACGTAATATTCTGAATTCAGAGATGTCAAAAGCCCATAGCAGTTTTGTATAATCGCTTATTGTAATTCTGAATCTTATAAAATATATTAACATTATATTAAATTTATTTATCCCATTTTACTAGTAAATATACTAAATCATTTCTTGGTTTGCTAATTTTACTAGTTAATATAATCAATTCCTGGTTTCATAATTTATCTACAGCAAAAGATGCATTTATGACCTTTTCTCAGAATAATTCAACTATTTGAAGTAAGAAATGTAAAAAGCTTTAAACGTAATTATTATTTTCTAACTGTTTAAACTGAAACGGATTTAAGCTATAAGATTATTTATTATGATAAACTGGTATATTTTTTCCAAAATGTGAGAAGATATCATTTTTACTAACTCATTATCATTGCAGCCATTGGACATTGTATTTATTTGGGTTTACTAGCAGATAGCGCGTAAAAAATTACACTGCATTATTTTTAATTCGATGTAGTAAAAAACTGCATTTATCTCGTTTTAACAGTAAGCAGGTCGATTTGATTTGACGTTTATGTTTCTTTGAGTTACCATACTGCGTTAAAATTGATTATTTTACAGTTTGTTTGTGATTGCGGTTTTCATTTATTTCTCATTTATTTATCATTTATTTATTTGTGATATACATATTTTTATGATGTAGGTTGTTGTTTTAATTGCAGATTATTTTTTTTCATTCTTTTAGAAGCAATTTCAGTTTAATTTCTAATTTAAGCCAAATATATTTAAATTTAAATGGAAGAATAATTAAATATTAAAGATAATAAAAAAAAAATTAATTGAATTCAAAAACAGACACGTCGTGGTTTTGATTCAATCAATCTGCCTATCCTTTTCCCAACTATGTTAGGGTCGGCTTTTAGTCTAACCGGGTGCAGCTGAATACAAGTATTTTACATGGAGCAACAGCCTATTTGACCTCTACAACCCAGTAACTGGGTAATACAATACCTCTTGGTAAGACTGGTTGTCAGACTTTCGGGCTTTTGACGACCCGTAACGACGTCAAAGATCTACGAATGACAGCCGGGACCAACGGTTTAATGTGCTTTCCGAGGCACGGAGGAGTCTCGGTATGTAAAGATGGTCACCCAAACACGGTCATCCCCGGCAAGCGTAACTTAACCTGTGCGGCTGTTATTACTTAGCCACGAGCTCCTCACGTCAGTCAAAGCCACGCCGTGGTTTTGACTGAATTTTGAATATTTCTGCTGTAATACAAATTCATGTTGATTAATCTGGCGCATTGAAAAAATCTGCGCGATACTGAAGCAGATCATTATCGGCATATTCTTCCGGTTCCTACAGTTCCACATCTTATACCGTGGTACCAAGTGCAATTGCGATTCTCTAAGTTTTAGTTCAGTTGCGAGATCCAGATATAATTGAAAGCACCAATTGACATTTGGACGCGACGCTGTCTCACGGCAACCAACGGTTGCCGGGGCTGCGCCAACATGACATACGGCGGCGCGGTGCCCCAGGCTGCCAGCGCGACTGCGCCGCTGTCATCGTGCGTGAGTCCAGCTGTCAATTATTTTTCATAAGTCATTTTTGTTATTTAAGTTTCTAAAGTTTTGATCAGTGCGTGATATTTTTATGGAAAAATCGTGTAAGTTGTCTTTTTTTAATATTGAAAAATGACGACAGTAGTGACGCAGTAGGAAGCGCCAGTCAACCTGCCATATCGCTGGCTGTCCTAGTGAGATGCCCTCATTGTCCTCAAGCACGATTTTTCAAAGGTGAACGAGGTTTGAAGATACACTTAGGTAAGAAACACAAACATCACAATGTGCCTTCATACTGCTCGACAATACCCACTCCCTGACACCTGTTTCACCCGCTCAACCCTTTTGGAAAACCCTTGCAAAATTAAAAACTTCAGTTTTAAAGAGAGTTCCTCGTGGCGCGAAACCATCCGTGGCTTCATGTTTAGCGCGTTGTGTCCGCCTCGCCACCCGAGAAAAATCTCAAAGTGCTTGGGAGCAACTACTCACCTTGCCGTTTAGAATTCTACATGTGCAAAAATATTTGGCAAATAAAAAAACTTTAACAGCACAAATCAAGGACAATAATAATTGTAACTTTTCGAATCAAAGTAACGACCCTAAATTAACAGCGCACCTCCCCCAAACAGGCTTATTGCACCATGTGGAGTCTGAACTAGGCGAAGGTGATACCAGAGGTGATAACGGAAAGAAAAATTTGAAAAGTTGCCTGAAATTTTTCAAATTCGGGAAAAATTATACGTCCTTTTTTCTATAGGATTTTTGTACGAACTGAAGACCATAGGATAGGACAACGTCTTTCGGATTGGCTCGTATCAAAATAAGTAGAAGATAGCACTTGAATTTTAGAGCGTGCAACGAATTTAATTGAGCTAGTGTTCCTACAATTATCTTTATAGTATTTCGAGTAGGTATATACTTATTTATATATACTTTATTGTACACCAGATTATACATTACTTATAGATAAATTATAAACTTGGCGGCCTTATCGCATACTGCGAACTCTTCCAGGCAAGCTTGGAATGGATGGTGATACCGGATTAATCTAAAGACTGGTTCACAAAAGATATATGTAGTTTATTAGAAATCATCCCATTTTTAAGTGACTTCAAAAAAAGGAGGAGGTTTTCAGGTTGTCGGAATCTTTTATTTTTTATGTGTGTTCCCCGATTACTCGAAGACGGCTGTACCGATTTGGAAAATTATTTTGTTTATTTGAAACCGTATACATTCCAGGTGGTTCCATTCTCATCAAATCAGGATCTGATGACGGGATCCTGGAGAAATCGAGAGAACTCTTTAAATATTATAGGCACACCTTTAGCGATTTGGGTATTTTTATAGTAACTTGTGCATTTGCTTTCGGAAAGCACCATTTGTTGAAGTGGAACTGATGAAGAAGACCACAGATGGCCACCGGAACAACTCAACAATAAATATTTCACGGGTTGCTATTCGATTACTTTAAAATGATTGCCAAGCAATATAAGCTAGTCACAATGCATAAGGTGAGGTGGAGCTGATGGTGAAGTACCAGGTGAACTCCTCAGCAATTAACGTCCCTGCATCGAGAAAAGCAATATTTTGTAAAAGGTGACGAGCAATTATCATTAGGCTATTGTAACTTAGATTAATTACAAATCGACCCACTAAACGAAAATCAAAAGGAGAAGTCTTAGAGCTGGCGGTATCCAAACATACGGCACAACTTTTACGATGTCCAGTTAGACATACTAAATAACTGGTTCTCAACCAAAGAATATACTACTCTGTGACGAGAGTTCTCAACTAAACTAAACTAACTAAATGTTTCACGTGTAAAAGTGTTTGTATAAACCTACTTACAGAAATAAAATCATTTATCATTTATCAAACGAGATTACTCAAAAGAAAATGTTCGGAAATTCATAGACAACATCAAAGCTATCACTTTTGCTGACGTATACGAGGAAACGGATCCCGCTAAGGCATTCAAATTATTCTATGACCTGATTGCTACATGATTTATGCTTTCCAAATATAAAAATACGGATATTGACTAAAGGAAAATGGATTAGTCGTGGTGTTAGGATTTGCAGTAAGAGAAAAAGAGAATTGCTGTGGAAATACCGGTTTTTACCAAAAAAGAAAAAATAAAACAAACTTTAAAAAACTTTCAAATCGGCTGAAGAAAGTTATAAATCTCACGCAGCGATCCCATAATAATCGTTTCATACATTCAGCTCAGAATCTGTGTAAAGCAACATGGAAGTAATAAATAGAAATAAGAACAAACACAATTTGCCAGACGAAATCATAATAAACATAAAATCAAATGACAAAATCTTAATTAATCCTCTTGACATAGCACAAGCTTTTAACGATTACTTTATAGATCAAGTAAAACCAACTAATTTAGACGTTAATAAAAATAAACATAAAATAAACAATAGAATTACTTCAATGTTTAAATAAATAAAAATAAATAAAATAAAATAAAATCTATTTATTTCAGGCAACATGCCCATACTATTGTTAGTATACAACTTAAAAACTATGTTAGTTACATTGTTTAAAAAAATAATTAATTAAGGTATTTGCCACCCTCTGGGGCCCCAGGCACGCGCACTTGTGCTTGAACCCAGTGCCGCAGAAGGGGGCTGTCCAGCTTGTGGCTGAGCACGTTTAGAATGGTGTTGGCGCTCCCACGCGTACGGAACATCAGCGATGCGATGCGGCGCCGCAGCACAGTGTGAAAGCCATCTGTGTGCGCTTGCGCAAACATCGCAGACGCGCTACAGTAACGTGGGAGCCCCACCAGCACCCTGAACATGTTTATGTCACCTACAGTACCACTAGAAATTCACCAAAATATTATGTCGCTAAAGAATACGTCTAGCACTGGGTATGACGATATAAATACAAGTATTGTTAAACTGGTATCCACAATAATTGCTCCTGTGTTGAGTCATCTTATCAATATGTGCATATGCCATGGTTACTTTCCAGAAGAATTAAAAATAACAATTATTAAACCTCTTTTCAAGAAAGACAACAGAAGATATGTCCTCCTACAGACCTATAGCGTTAGTGCCGATTTTTTCAAAAATATTCGAGAAATCAATACATTATCAACTTACTTCATGCTTTGAGAAAAATTGCCTATTCGTTGATAACCAGAAAGGTTTTAGGAAAACAGATCTACTGGCATGGCCATCTACGATAAGAGGCTACCGACTCTGGCACTTTATATGAACATTGAACATGTCAAAAGCTTTTGATCGCGTAAACCATAAATTACTGATAAGTAAACTTAACGCATACGGAATAAGAGGAAATATATCAAATTTAATAGAATCTTTTCATTGTGATAGCCAACAAATAACGACAATTAGGAGAATTTCTAAAAAAAACGAAATAACATATAAATCTAGCCAGAGAACGGTAAATTATAGAGAACCACAAGGTAGTGTACTCGGGCCGCCCGTATTTATTGTTTATATTAACGACTTTCCGACAGCATCATCATATCCTATGACAATGTTTGCAGATGACAGCACTTTACTTTTTAATAGTGACGAAGTAAGCACATTAGAGGCTGAGATTAATTCTACCTTACTATCAGTAATAGTTGTGTTGGTGTTGTGTTGTTGTTGTGTGTAGTATTAGTTGTGAATTGGCTGCATAATAATAATTTGGTTAGAAATCTTGATAAAACAGTATTAATGAAATTTCAACAAAGAGTAAATTACAATCTGGACTTAAATATTAAACATAAGGACAAAATTATTAATGAAACAAATGTGACTAAATTTCTTGGACTTAATATAGAAAATACTTTAAAATGGAATTCACACATTGACAAAGTATGCAGCAAGCTAAACCAACATTCCTATGCTTTGCACATGTTAAGTAAAACGGCCAATCGAGCAACAGTCTTAACGGCGTATCATGGTCTGAAACCTCAACATTGAGATATGGAATCATATTTTGGGGTAATGCCGCGGGTAAAGATATGGTATTCAAATCCCAAAAAGGTGCATAAGAGCTATATATAATTTGCAGATAACAGACAGCTGCAAACCGTTTTTTAAAAATACGAAAATATTAACTATGCCGTCGTTGTAAAT
The DNA here is from genome assembly GCA_947568875.1 of Fissipunctia ypsillon. Taxonomy (NCBI): domain Eukaryota; kingdom Metazoa; phylum Arthropoda; class Insecta; order Lepidoptera; family Noctuidae; genus Fissipunctia; species Fissipunctia ypsillon. Next base: position 24,395,798 of record OX387649.1, read on the forward strand.
CTATGAAACGTCTATGTTCGTTAAAAATAATTTACATAAATTTGCTCGAGTAACTAGTCAACGTCGTTGTGATCGGTTACAAACAGTTGGATCTAGTACTGTACTATATAGAAACAGTATTTTTGTAATGGCTCCATGGGTCTATAATAAAATACCAAAATGTATAAGGAGTGAAGGTAATGTCTGCAAATTCAAAAGTAAATTGTATTTATTTCTAATAGATAAAACGTATTACTCTATCGAAGAATGTGTCAATGATAAAATATGACATTACCAGCCCTTTAATATAACTTACCATTGACATGCATGTAGAAATAAATTGTAATTGATTAATTATTTATTAGTAATACAATTAATTGACATTATTTACAATACGATAAAATATGACATTGTTACCCCTTTAATTTAATTTACCATTGACATGCATGTAAAAGTAAATTCTAATTGATTAATTATTTATTCACACTTAAATACTAAAAAAAAGCTAATCAAACTCAAACTCAAAGCATTTATTTCAAATAAACGAATTACAGGCACTTTTGAATTGTCAAAGAGTCGCACATTGGGGTAATAGTATGAAGAAAGCTGCTCGAAACTCAAATTTAATCATTTCAAAATCAGAACGTTGTAATGCATTTCGGGAGTTTTTTTATTTTGGAATAAGATGGCGCTGCCATCACGTAAACTTAGAGCTCAGTATTTAATTCTCATAAAATATTAAAAAGTCAGTGTAGCTATGATATTTCTTGATTATGATAAAAAGTAAAGTGTAAATATTAAGTGGAAGTGTTATCAAAACCTATTTTTAACATTCAACAAAGTTATAATGTCTTAGAATTCTGATCTCAAATTGTGCCAAAAACTATGAAACTATGTGTGAAATGAAGTGCTAAAGTAACTAAAAAGTCTAAACAGTAAACAATAACACTACGTTAATATTATAAGGTTCTTAAAAAAGTGCTAGCAAGTCTTAATTCTGTGGTAATCTTAATTAATAACAAAAAAGCAGAACTCACAAATTTAAAGTGCGCGCGCATGCAAAAATTATGAATTTAAAAATAGACGCGGCATAACGGACTTTTTTTCATTTCTCTAACAAATAGAAGACCTATTTCGACATACAAAACGTACAACCAGTCAGCGTAGAAACATAATGCTTCACATGGAAAGTATGATGTTGTGAGTTCGAGCCCTGCAAATTGCAAGTTCTTTTTGTATGATTTTAAATTTACGTAATAGTTCGAGTTATAACAAAATACTTTACCGAACCGAACTCAAATAAAAATGGATTCAGAAAATAATATTACTTTCCGCAAAAAGAGAAATACGTCTATTGACGACACTATTACTGGATCTCTTGACGCAACTATGTTCAGCTTAGCCAACACGTCACTAGGTGGCGCTAACAGTTGCTGCGAAGAACTACAGGGGCAGATAGGAGCTTTGAACTCTAAACTAGTGTCCGCCCATGGCGAAATTGATAGCATGCATAATGAAATAAAAGAGTTAAAAGATGAACTGCAAAAATGCTGCGAATTTATGACGAACCTTAAAAATTCTGCTTTCACCGAAAATTTCACTAAGACCACATTATCGGGAAGAAAGGCTAAAAATAAGAACAAAACCAAAAGTCTCCAACCGACTATGTCTACACCTACTTCTTGCGACAATGAAGAAACTGAACTGATCCATCAGTACCCAAAAAATCCCGCAAAAAGCTGTAATATATACCCAACTAATATAGAGAAAAACAATAAGCCGCCTATTATAGAAACGTATGGCAAGATCGAACCTAAGAGACAGACAAAAAGTATCATCAAGACGTACTCTCAGCGACCACTTTCTCCAACCAAAAATAAAATATGCCTACTGAGTACCGACAACAAGAACAAGGTTCTATCGGTAGCTCAAAATGTTTTAAAGGAAAAGTATGACGTTTGTCACTACCTCAAAACTGACGGAGACATAAGACATTTGTTCTGTGATTTGGAAACAAAGTTAAGTGATTTTACTTTAAAAGATTTTTGTATTATTTTGATAGGAGAAGAAGACTTTAAAATAACGAAAGATTACTTTCAGATAATTATTTGCATACGAAACCTACTACAACACATTAAGCACACAAATATAATTTTGTGCTTTCCCACCTACAAACTTGGTTATAACTTTAATTTGTATAATAACAGAATTGAAACATTTAATAATTTAATATATCTTGATCTATGTAACTATAAATATGCATACTATTTAGATTCGAACCTAAATTTAACAACAGATTATAGTATGTTTCATAGGCACTCGGGGACAATAAATAACAAAGGACTGAGAGTTATTTAAAAAAATGTAATTTCATTGATCGAAAATATTGATTATTGTGTAAAAATAAATGCATGTAATACTGATGTACAAGTGCGAAGGGGTCGATCTACAGATGATTGTATTACCCCACAGGCAAGTTGTGTAAATGGAAACACTGGGGTAAAACTTGATGTAACTAAAAATTATGTTCATAACGATTTTTTTCGTGTATAAGCACATATTTATCTTACATCAGAACATTAACGGTCTAATAGGTAAGTCAGACCAATTAGGTATCCATTTAGATGAACTTTTACAACAAGAAACAGTAGTAGATATTATCTGTATTACTGAACATAACATGAAAGAAGATGATATCATACAATTAAATTTACTGAATTATAAACTTGCCACGTATTCATCAAGAAACACCAGGAACGGAGGTTCCTGTATATTAATAAACCCTAGTCAGGAGTACAAAATTATAGATATCAAAGAATTTTGTGTTTGCAGTGTTATAGAATGTTGTGCCGTTGAGCTAATCGTTCATCAAGTGATTATTATTTGTATTTATAGACCTCCAAAATACAGTAAAAATACTACAGCCGTGTTCCTTGAAAAACTAGATCGTATACTTTACTTATGTAGCCGAAACATTGAAAAAAAAGTTTTATTATGCGGTGACTTCAACATTGATATACTTCAAAATTCAAGATTGTCTATAGAATTCCAGCATCTACTTTTAAACTACAATATAAGACCAAGTATAAATAAACCTACACGTATATCCAGCGGTAAATGCATTGACAATATCATGCATAATGTCAAAGGTGGTCGAGGAGAAATTTTAGATTTAGCTTTATCTGATCACACAGCCCAACTCTTTAAATGTCCAGTCAAAAAAACTTGTAAGATCGATCACTGGTATATAATTAGTCAAGACTACAGCTCAGAAAACAAAGATAAATTTGTAGATTGCATGCGAAAACTTAGCTTTGATGAGGTATTTAATAGTGCTGATCCCGAAATGGCTTTCAATTCATTTCATGATTTATTTAAACTTTTCTATGACCTGTGTTTCCCTATTGTAAAGAAAAAAATCTTTACTCGGCAATCTTCCAAATGGATTTCAAAAGGTATTAGAACGTGCAGCAAACGGAAAAGAGATATACTTTGGCAATATAGAAAATCGCCTTCTAATGAGAACAACCAATTACTAAAACAATACTCGAAACGGCTCAAAAAAGTTATTTACTTGACCCAAAGAGCACAAAATAATTATCTTATAAATAATGCTGAAAACAAAACTAAAGCTGCGTGGAAAGTTATAAAAAAATGCAAAACAAACTTTCCTTCTGAATCCGTGCACAAAATACATACCAATGATAAAGTAATAGATGAACCTATAGGAATTGCTACAGCATTTAATGATTATTATGTGGATGTAGTTGAACAAACGAGTAGCAAAATAAATAACAATAGTAACGGTTTTTCAAATATCAACCATTATCCGAAATCCATGTATATGGCACCTACTGATCCGTTCGAAATATTCAAAGTTATTAATTCACTAAAAAACACAAATAGCGCCGGTTACGACGGCATTACTACTAAAATCCTAAAACTTGTAGCAAACAATATTGCTCCAGTGCTAAGCTTTATAATCAATTTGTGTATAGAAAATGGACACTTCCCAAGTAAGCTAAAAATGTCATTAATTAAACCATTACACAAGAAAGGTGAAAAAACAACCATGTCAAATTACCGCCCAATAGCCTTAATTCCAGTACTATCTAAAGTGTTTGAAAAGGTAATCCATAATTCCCTATATTCTTTTCTGGAATCAAATAATATACTTGCATCGGAACAATATGGATTTCGAAAAAATAGAACTATAAACAAAGCAGTCTATGAGTTATTCTCTAAAATTGTTCTGAATGTTGACAAAAAAATACCAATTGCAACACTACTAATGGATATGTCAAAAGCATTTGATCATGTAGACCACCATATATTACTAAGCAAGTTAGAACGCTATGGCATTAGAGGCAACATGCTAAAACTTATTGAAGCATACTTAACAGGCCGACAACAAGTGACTGTCATAAATAGACTATGTTCAAAAACAAAAATAGAAATTGGGTACATGTCTTCAACTAGATTTACAATATGCGGGGTTCCTCAAGGAAGTGTCCTTGGGCCCCTGCTATTCATTATCTACATAAATGATTTACCAAAATGCACTGAACATCAAACTATTTTATATGCCGATGACAGCACAGTAATCGTTCCATGTACAGATATAAAAACATATGAAAATAATATAAATAGTTCCCTACAATGCATAATTAATTGGTTAGAAATAAATAAATTAAAAATAAACGTGGATAAAACAAAAATAATGTCATTTTATCAACGGACAAATCGATCACCATTAAATATCATTCATAAAAATACAAAAATAGCTGACACCAGTAATGCCAGGTTCTTGGGACTGCATTTAGATAGTCATCTATCTTGGAAATCACACATCGAAATTATATGCAGAAAGTTAAATCAATACTCTTATGCAGTTTACAACTTAAGAAAAATTGTAAATGAGTCCGTCGTCCTAGTAGCGTACAATGCCTACGTAACATCTACTCTACGCTATGGAATAATATTCTGGGGAAATTCTACAGATAAACTCATGGCATTCAAGGCACAGAAGAAATGTTTACGATCTGTCTTCAAGCTAAAATCAACTGACAGTTGTTTGCCATTTTTTAAAAAGTATAAGTTGCTAACCTTACCATGTTTATATATTTATGAGACAGCAGTATTCGTGAAATCAAACTTACATCTATTTGAAACACTGAAATCGAAACGTCGCAACAATGAGATTTGTGCTAATACACACAACACAGCATTCTACACTAAAAGTTTTCTAGGCATGGCACCCAGAATGTATAATAAAATACCGAAGTCTATTAGAGACAAACGCGATTTAATTGATTTTAAAACACACCTAAACAACTTCTTAGCGCAGAAGGCATATTATTCAGTTAATGAATATCTAGACGATAATGCTAATTATGCAGATAAATATGTGCAATAAGAGTTAGAGTTAGGTAGTTAAATCCTGTGATTATATATTATATTTGTCACCCTCTAAATGACTAAAATGAGGTATAATAAATGTAGAAGTGTGTAAATATTTAATTTATTTTTTTACAATTGTGTACGCAGAATTGTAATCTTTGTTTGATTTTAAGATAAGTTTTATGTCATCATTTAGCGTGGATAGATTTTGTCATTAATTTTAATAATTCTAATTTTGTTGCATATGTGAAATTTTAGATACTACTTTTTTGATATTTGTACGCCGTCAACGGCAAAGCATAGTGTACCTATACATATTTTTATTTACAACACCTGTTTTTACACCCACCTATGTTTTACAAATAAAAACTTTGACTTTGACTTTGACTTTGGAGTAGTGTTGCTAATGACGCATCAAACGGCAGCCATTTTGAGACGTTATTTTAGGCGGTAAATTGACAGCGTTACTCGGAATGGTCATTGTTTACATTGCACGTTGCAGTATTTGGCATTTTGAAAAACACGTACTTTTAGTCCACCTATAAGTCAGTGCTACTTTGATTGAGAGGAAGATTTTAGTATGGATATTGAAAATAACGGTATGTAGTCTATTTTTAGCCATAAACTTTAATTTAAAATACAATGTTTAGGCTTTTGTGATCTATGAAAATTAATGATAATTTTTTTTTTGCTATATTTTTGTTACAAATTAGTAAATTCGTTATGTTTCCGAGTCTGTCAGAGTAAAAATTGAAATAGAATATGAATATAGACTATCTTAGATTAGAAAGTAATTTGAAAAGTAAAAAGTAGCGGAAGTTTGGCGTTTTATTTACTATGATTTTTTTTTATAGGTGACTCGAGGGAAATAAAAACGTTTACCAAACAATATTTATGTGACATTGTGCTTCAATGTTCTATTAAACAAATTGATAAGAAACTTGAATATTCGGAAGACCATATTTGTTTGAAATTACCAGATGTGAACGTCATATCCTGAAGCATAAACTGTCTTATTTTAAATCAGATTTTAAAAGTAAATCGAAGGCTGCCCAAGAAAAGAGACGTATTTGAAAAGAAGAATAGTACATGGTTACAAGGTGTTATCGCTTTGCCAATGATGACGTTATCTTTACCACGTACAGGCTGTCGGCCTAGTAAATCATTCGTAAAATCTAGCGACTGCACGAAAAGGAAAAGAACAAAAGATTTACGAGAACGTGCAAATCCACAGCAGCAAACATTTGCAGCACAAATGAAGTTGAGAGCCACTGGCAATGTAGATGCTTCAAATATTATAAAGGACATTATGAAATCGCCAACGAGGGCATCAAAATTCCGCAAACGTATTACTAAACCATATTATTTATTTATTTATTTAACAGTTTATGTACACACATATAAACAGACAAGAAGAAAGGAACAGAAAAATACGCACAAAGGTGATGCTTATTTCTAAAGAAATCTCTTCCAGCATACCTGCGATAGGAAAGTAGATAAAGAGATGTAGACAACGTGTGTATGAGTAAAAGAGAAAACAAAATACATAAAATCACAAAAAAAGATACACTAATAAAGTTAAGAGAGTTGAGTTATATTCCATAATTATCACTAACAGAAGCATTCTCTATGTTTGTGGAGGGAGATTTAACGAGGAGACAATATAATATCGTAAGCAATGTTGACAAACAGCGCTTTCCTTATTACTGATTACTCCAAAAGGCAAAGCAGCAATGCTATCCGAAACCAGATGCATTACGTGTAACATCCACATGTGATGAAGTGAAATTGCAAGATGTTCTGGACCACACTTGTTCCCGTTTATTAAATTAAATTAAATTCTTCTTATTTCAGACTAAACTAATTTGTCCATAATTGTTAGTTACATAGTCTTAAATCTATGTTAGTATTTCAAACATTCATAAAAATAAAATTAAAATAACATAATTCAAAAATACAATTAATAAAATCATTCATGTCAACAATGTCAATAATATCATAATGTCATCTCGTCGCATGAAGCTGGACGAATCTCCCCAGCACTGCAGACTCTGGTCTCTCAGAGATCATCCTTAGGATTCCGTTGGCGCTCCCCCGAATCCGGCGCATCAGCGAAGCTGTTTTCTTACGCATAATGGCATAAAAGTCATCGACTCTTGCGTCAGCAAACATGCCCGACGCGCTGCAGAATCGAAGGAGCCTCACCAGAATCCTAAAGGCGTTATTGTACTGGATGCGAAGAGCGTTGTAGGCCCGCTTGGTGTAGTTGAACCATAAAGCGCTGGCATAAAAGTTTTGGCAGTAGGCTCTGAACAATGTTACTTTTACGTCTACTATACACCTTGCAAATCTATGAACCAACATGTTAGCACGCACCGACAACTTCGTTCCCGCTCGATATCCGCATCGTCATTCAGGGTCTCTGTCACAATGTGCCCTAGGTACTTAAACTGAGCGACACGTTCTAAAGGCACACCGTTCAGATAGACAGGTGATACATGCTCCGGTTGTTTATTTCTACCTTTAATGACCATACACACACTCTTATTCTCGTTGTACCTCAGACCGTGAGCCACAGCATATGACTCACAGATATCGAGCAGTTTTCTCAAACCACTGAACAATGGGCTCAGCAACACCATGTCGTCAGCGTAACTGATGTTATTAACACAGACGTTATCTATATGACAACCGACATGGCTATTACTGAGCTCATCCATCAGATGATTAACGTACAAGTTAAATAGTCTTGGAGAGGACAGCCCTCCTTGTCTCACACCACACTCCAGTGCATACTCATCCGACAAGACATTCCCCCACTTTACGAAGTTCTTCTGGTTTTTGTACCAGAAGGACAAGATGTTAATGAGTTCAGTGGGAGCCCCTACCTCTCCAAGCTTTTCCCAGAGCCTGTTAAAGTCCACTAAGTCAAAGGCCTTGGATAGGTCAAGGAAACAAGCATAGACAGGTGTTTTTCTGTTTACATAGAAGTTGACAGTATGCTTGAATGTCAAGATAGCACTTTCAGTCGACAGTGTCTCACGGAAGCCAAAATGCGCATCATTAAGCTCAATGTGCTTGCTAAGTTGAGCGTCAAGAAGACCATCGAAGACCTTGGCAACCACAGTCGCTAGAGAGATAGGCCTTTTTTTTTTTTTTTTTTTTTTGTGGATGGGAAATCATCAAATGACTTCTCCCGCTCTGGGCGGAGCGGGAGGGCGTGTCAGACTTTTACTGACTAAAACCCACCCGTGTTCCTTCTGTTGCCTGTGCCGGGGCCACGGTAACTCTTTCGAACATCCCGCAACCCTAGCTGGCATCGGCCCTAGCGGACCCCGTCAATAGTGCTGACATCTCTTTGAGGCGCGCGTGGAACACGACGCGCCGTCGACTCGGGCCTGGTCCTTACCAGACGGCGAGCTACCCATTGCTCGCCGTCCGCAAGCCCGCGCCTACGGTGGCCGGGAATCGGCTGCCAATTCCCGACGCCCAGGGCGTCTCCTGCGGCGACTAGGGGCGTGAGGGTGCAAAGCTTGCCTCTCCCTCACGCGTCCCGCCTCCTCCTTCACGAGCATTACTGCTTCGCAGAAGGAGGTAATGGCTTCCCATGCACTCTCGCTCCGTACCATGGCCTGGACCAGGGCCGGACGCGAGAGATCGCCGCCGCCGATCGCTTCCGCGAGGACACGGCGGTGCTCCGCCCAAGCCGGGCAGACCTCCACCGTATGCTCCACCGTGTCCTCCGGGCGATCCACACAGTGGTGACACCCGGGCGTTTCCTCCCGCCTTATCCGGAACAGGTACCTCCCGAAGCACCCGTGTCCGGTGAGGACCTGCGTCAGGCGGAAGGTGAGGACGCCGTGGCGCCTCTCCAGCCACTCCTCAAAGAGGGGACTTATCGCCGCAATTGTGGCGTGCCCAGCGCTGGGTTGCGACAATCGCACTCTCCATGCCGCCATGAGATCCTGCCGGAGCTCTGTCCGCCGTGCCGCGATTTCTCGCGGCAACGGAGTTACGCCCCGGCGTCCTGCCTCCTCGCGCCACTCCCAGATGTGCGCGAGGACTTTTGCCTCCAGATCCCATGGCGGAGAGAGATAGGCCTATAGTTGCTATTGTCTGTGACGTCCCCAGTAACATTTTTCGGAATCGGTACAATAATAGTTTGCAACAGTTTTGTCGGTAGGTAAGAGTGTCGTATACAGAAGGTAAATAGCATGGCCAGGACCCTAAATATATGCTTGCCTGCATACTGCAAGTGCTCAATACTGAGACCGTCATTGCCCGGGAATTTTCCTCTAACCATGTTTTTTACAACCTTTTCCACATCTTTACTGGAAAAAAAAAAAAAAAAAAAAAAAAACCTAACAAGTTTTTGGGATCAGTGACACCAGCAACAGGCACCCCAGTACAAGAGGATAGTGGTGAAATTACTTTAAAATGATCCTTGAAAAAGTTGGCTATATCCTTAGGCTCGCTACATTCCTCCACAGTCACTGGCACGCTTACCTTACCCTTCATTTTCTTAGTTCCCTTCCAGAATGCCCGAAAGTTTTTACCGGAGACATGGTCTGCTAAAATATCCATTTCGAGCTGGTTTTTATGGTTTTGACAGAATTTTAGCCTAGACTTTTTTTTAAATCTTTATTAATGCTAAAATAAAGGAACTTTTGAACACATTTTCACGCCAGTTCCATCATACCTTAATCTATAATACATATCTTAACGCTATAATATTACATACTAAATATTCGACACCAGATCATAAACCATCTTAGCCTCTTTTGAGGTGGGTTTACATAGCAAACTTAGAAAAATACCTACATCTAGCTTATTAATTTTAAGTGTCCGAATTATAATTTCTCTTTGAGATTGGTTCCTGACACACTCCACCAAAAGGTGCTGTACATCCTCTTTTTTATTACATGTGTCGCAATTAGGAGAATCTGCTTTCCTCATTAAATATGCAAAGCATTTTAGTGGCATGTGTCAGGAACGAACTCTATGAGCTACTACTAATATTTTCCGGCTAATTGTTTGGTTAGCAAACCACGGTATACGGGGAGGTTCTTTTTGCAATACTTTATACCATATGCCTTTTGATTTCGACTTTTCGTTAAAATATTCGATCCAGTCATCATGGCAGCGATTCTTATAGTGCGTCATAACTTCAGAGTAGATAGGAGATATATAAATTTCTGTTCCATTAATTGACCCTGATTTGGCTAGTTTGTCTGCCTCCTCGTTTCCCTTTAGTCCAATCTGTGACGGTATCCACTGTAGGATCAGATCTTTACCACTTCCATCCAACTCATCAAGTTTCCTCAAGACAGCATAGGCTAGCGGTACACCTCTGCAACCAGAGGCGCATCGAGTCAAATGCTGGAGGGCGCTTTTACTATCCGTAAAAATGACCACCTTTGTACACTGCAAATTAACGGCATATGATAAGGCTTTAGAGATCGCAAGTAGCTCTGCTGTCATTATGGATACCTTCGAAACAATCTTATAACAGTCTCCATGTTTTAAAACGGGGTCGTAAAAAGCTGCACCCATCTCGGTGCTCCTTGAACCATCAGTAAATAATGCATACCATCCAACATATGCAGTACCAATTTCTTGTAGGATATTAGTTCTTAAAATATTTGTGTCGTAACAGTGTTTTGGTTCATTTATACAGTTCAATACAGATTTTATAATATGTTTAACATTTATTATCGATCACCAAAAATTTAATTTGTACATATCTATCGGATTTGATGAATAAATATGTCGGTCTTTAGTATTATTAAACGTAGTCATTAGAATCGGTTTCTTTTTAGTCGCCCAGTACCTGTTGGCACAAAGAGCACCGAGCTCAGACAACAGCTTAATCGTCACACCGTTACTCCATGACTTAGCCTTAAGACAGTATTTTGTAGCTAAATATTTTCTTCTTAGGTATAACGAGGTAGACACAAGAAAATTTTACGTGTTGTATACATGTCGTCATATAAAGGACCATTGTCGGGTTGCCATACGACACATACCTACGAAAAGCCTGCCTTGCCTCATTGTGTGCTTCCCTCAAATGCTTGTTCCACCCTACTACACTCTTACCTTTTTTATGCATTCTGATTTGTCTGTTTAGTACAGAGGCCTCACACAATATTTCTATAATGTCATTATATACTTTGCCAATAACAATTCTATGACCAACGTTCTGACACATCTTATCTGCACACGCACTAAGTTCACTGGGGAAGTGAACATCTATTAGTTGACTGTTACAAGCTTCAGTTCAGTTCAGTTTAGTGGACTGTTCAAGTGTCAATTGTATTTTTCACATTCGTCCTCACCTCTTTCACCCCATATAATATTATTACAAGTCCAATTGTCAAGGATACATTTATTTCTAATTATGTCAAGATTACATTCAATAATTAGTGGCAAGTGATCTGACCAATACGCCCCATAGTCGACTTTAACACTAGCTATCGTTTTCCAAGCAGATTGTGTAACCAAACAATGATCTAGCCAACGTTTACATCTGTGAGCCTCACTATAGAATGTATAGGTATCAGACGATACGCCTAACTTAACTAAATCAGCAATGCTATTCTCTAAGGATACAGCCTTGTGTTGCAGCGCTGCCGCAACGGTGAAACTCAGTTTGGTATTCACTAAGCTGCGTAAAGCTACACTAGCGCTCAAGGCTGTGACGGCCGTGAGTTAAAACTACCCAACAGCGGACAAATTGACAGTAATGACAGTTCTTCTTACATTTTGGTATTCCTTAAGAAAAACAGCGACGAAGACGCTTACGACCTCGCCCACAGCCTCGCTTCTAACTGTCAAATCCAAAAGCTACAATATTCGGGCGCACTCTTGACAAAAATAATAAACTGTATTGAAATTTTTCGATTCTTTGTAATACTTATTTGAAAAAATGGCAGCTTGGTTAATTATAAAGCTACATTTATTAGATGAAGCTTGAAAAAGTGATGATTTGAAGAAAGCTCGACAGGAGAAACAAATACTTAAGTAAATTTAAAACAATATCCCGTGATAAAGAGTTTATCCATATTTACAGGCTTTCTGAGGATTTAATTAATATATTAGAAGATGACTTAACTCCGTATATGCGTCTGCGAGTTCGTTCCAGTGGTTTAACCAAGAGGAAAATAACATAATAATATAACACTCACATTTCACTAGGGTATTTTATCCTCTTAATCACAGAACTTACATGTAACAATCGCTGATACAAATAATTTAGATGCAATGCACATTTTAAAAGTTTTCAAACTAGAATTCAAGTGGTTTTCGAACCTTTTTAGGTCGGGTTGTTACGAGTGAAGCACAGAGTCACAGATTACGAGTGAAGTGTTTTGTTTTGTTTACATTCATTTCAGTGTCGCGTTGCTCAAAATAGGCAAAGGAATCGTCATTCAGCCTTAAAATGTAATAATAAATTGCAATAAACTGTTACAATTATGAAATTTGTTAATAGTTTTACTCTATTCCTTATAGTGCTTAAAGATAGACCTATATTATATATTTTAAAGCCATAAAACACTCAGTCGAGATTGATCGATTATGATCTAAAGAATTGGTTTCAAGCCCTTAATTCGTCTACGAAACAGCGACGGGAGACTACTACTACTACTACTACTGCCTAGGGTTCGTCGACGACCATAACTACGCTAGGGAATACGGTTTGAATCAGCGCCACACGCTCGGTCGAACTCAAGGCTGTCTCGACGACGAGCTCGTCGCAGCTTACAGCCATGAAATTGTCTTTTAGAGAATAGCACTGCAGCACATGCCCATTTGTTATCCGTACAAAAATTAAGTAACTCGTCACATAAACTAGCAGAAGGATGCGCATTAAAATCACCTAGGATATATACTGATTCTATATTATTATTTTGTACAATGGCACTAACCCACCCACCAATACCTCACCCTCACCCACCTCACCCAGACAATGCGAGAATGTTGGTAGATAGTTATAGATACACCTCACCCGTCTGCTTTAGATTAAGCTAAGTACGTATATGTCTCTATTCTAGCAACTAGATATCATTTGCAAGCTCAGCGGTATGTGCCCACCGGATGAGCCATGTATGAATTGCATTTCAGAATAAAGCTCGCCTCCAAATCGGCAGTACGTATTTTTATTTTTTTTATCCTCAGTAAAAATCCTCCTGAGTAGTTAATTTTACTATTAGAAAGGTTTCTCTCGCTCCGAAACCAAAAGTGGCGCAGCCGGTAGGATTTTCTCCTAGAAATCCGTAGTTTTCGCGTTTTTCCGACGTCCAAATTCGTCCAAAAAAATTACGCGTAAAGTCTACGAAAGTAGAGGAAATCCTTCGAACCAAAGAAATATTCTTTTGTATCGCGTGAGTGCAGAAATCATCGAGTATGGGAGTCGCGGCCAGTTGGTGAGTCAATCTTTTCGCCAATCCTTTGTTCCCCTAATCCTCCTATATTTTTCATAAGTTTTAAATGTTATTTTCGAGATCAAAACTTGCTCATTATAACAGTGTTTAATGTTTAGTATTTAGTTTGATAGCTCCGTATGAAATTATATGGTCTTATCTCTATTCAATTCTTAGAACTTTTAACATAGAGTAGTGTCAATGTCAGAGAGTTCACATTTTTTTAACATTGAGTTTAATATTCTAATTTAGACTACCAAATTGAATATCGCTAAAATATATACGTTGATAATGAAGCATAACATAATAAATACTAACAGCTATGACGAAGTGGAAACATAGTGTTCTTTCACTCTTTTTTTAAACACTGCAACAGTTTGGCAGTCCCTAATATCAAGTGGAAGTGAATTCCATAACCAAACCGCATGCACAGTAAAGGAGTAGGAGTAGAAGTCGGTTGAGTGGGGAGGGGATTTAAGAAGATTTCTAAGATGCAACCTGCAAGGTGCATCAGAAGGATGAGCGTAGGAAAAGCGTTCCCGCAGGTAGGATGGCATTTTAGGATTGTGAAGGACGTTAAATAGCAGACACAATATCCGAGAGTTCCTGCGAAGTCGAATAGGGAGCCACTTGAGTATCTTGCGAAAGTTAGAAACGTGATCATACTTTTTAAGATTAAAAACAAAACGAATACATATATTTTGCAAACGCTCAAGTTTATTTAAGAGCTCCTCAGTGGCATCCAAGTAACAGGCATCAGCGTAGTCAATAATGGGCTGTATAAGAATTTGGGCAAAGAGAGATTCTGGTATTCAAAGGCAAGAAGCTCTGGAGGCATTTCAACGTACGGAACATGTAGTGCACTTTGCGACTGACTTGAGCAACTTGGGCCGTCCACGATAGGTAAGGGTCCATGGTCACCCCCAGGTTTTTAACCGTATTTGCGTATTCTATCTGAACTCCATTCAGACAGAGTGGAGACAGCGACGCGACATCGAGCCTATTCCGCATATACCTTCCGCCGATGATTATAGCCTAGGATTTCTTAGGGTTGATTTGCAGTCCAAAGGACCGCGACCACTCGCCAATCAAATCCAGGTCACTGTTCATAGCAGACACGGCTGCTTCTGCATCTTGACTCAAGAAGTGATTGTAAAGCTGCAGATCGTCGGCATACAGATGGAAGTGGAAAGCGATGACTCTGGTGACAGAGTTAATGAAAATAGAAAATAGAAGAGGAGAGAGAACGCCACCTTGAGGCACACCCGCGGTAAGAGAACACCAGTCAGAAGAAAACTCATCGAGACGAACCCGCTGCGAACGGCTATTATGATAGAAATCGAACCAATCAACTGTAGAAGACGAGAAATTGAAAGTTTTAAGGATCCCTAGAAGGTTGTCGAAATCAACGGAGTTAAAGGCACCTCTAAAGTCCAGAAGTACAAGCAAGGTGAGAGATTTATATGCATGAT
Organism: Fissipunctia ypsillon; assembly: GCA_947568875.1. NCBI lineage: Eukaryota > Metazoa > Arthropoda > Insecta > Lepidoptera > Noctuidae > Fissipunctia > Fissipunctia ypsillon. The sequence continues at coordinate 24,411,069 of OX387649.1, forward strand.
TTATATCGCATGTATATACTTTTTTTCTCTCTTTGGTTGTCATGAGTTCTCTCAGCCAAAAGTGTAGGGTATTTTAGTTACCACCAGGGGCGTGTATAAGGGCATACACGTCGTCAGGACGGTCGAGTGTAGGATTTTTAAAGATTTTAATAATTCATTTTTATGTTTGAGAAGTGTCAGCCCTGTTCAGTCAATTTGGTGGGAAGTAGCTGTGGTGATCGTATCTGTGAAGAAGTGAAGAGAGAAATAAAGTACTAGTATCTACAATCAGCGAGTTTTATTACAGGTCGACCGAAATATATGCGTACGTACGCGCCTTGCGGCTGTCGGCAACCCACTGAGAAATGGGCTGTGTGCGTGCGACACGGCGGCCGGCCGGTAGGTAGTTAGCGCGCATAAGTAATCTGTAACTGCAGCACGACACATTGCAAGTAAGAACTGACAAAAAGCAATTTATCTCTTTCGCACGATTCTCGCTGTCGTTGCTCATAATGCGCTCAAGGTCAAAGTGTAGTAAATTGATATGCTGGCGACTGTACGTACTGTTGTAGCGACATCATCGAGATTTGTATATTAATTCAGTTATAATATAAGTGCAGGGTTACCGTCTAAAATATTTTTGCACTAAAAACATGGACGATATTTCTGAAGGTTGATTATAGATTGTTAGAAATATCACATAACTTCACGCCTGTATTTCCCGAAAGGTTGGGCAGAGGTGCACCTATAGTACACCAGATTTTGCCAGTTATGTTTTGGTCCCATGCAATAGGGGGAGAGCCTATTGCCATCAACCGGGCACAAATCTGGATTTGTGCCCGGAGAAGTCTGGACTTCTGGTGGTTACTGAGAAATTCTAGATGGAAAAATCCAGCTAAAAAGAGAAACAGATGAGAAAATTGAAAGAGAGATTGATTGATTGTGATCTTTCGAAATATTCAGCACTAAATTGTTACCAGTATCACACATAATTAAATGTTTTCTGACTGGCTTTCATTTAGGGTCAGTATTAATAAAACCGATTTCACTTTAACACATACATAAACTCACGCCTTCTTCCCATGTAGGCAGGCAGAAACTACAGAACGCCATGCTCGCGGTGTTCTGTTGTTTCTGTAATTGCTTCATTTACGTTCATACATCTGGTCATACACTCACTTACTTTCGTTATAGATAAATATTTTTAAAACGCAATTATATCTTATTTGTGATTAATGAATGTAGGTAGTTAACTTATTTAAAAAAAAATACAAATTTCAGGGATGCTAAAATCCTCGCATTGGCAACACAAACGGCGTACGAACTCATTCCGACAACAAACGAAGGTTCCCGAACAATCAAACCAAACCGATTCGCGAACCGAACGACATACGCTGCCACAAACGAGATGATTTCATCTATATAACGTCTTCTCGTACGTCAGCAACCATTCTATTACAAGTTCGTGATAGTCTGAGACTTGAGAATCATTATTAATAAGTTTTACTTATTGGTTCGAATCTTTGAGAAGATACGAGCAATATTAAGGACTGAAGGACGTCCGTACATGATGGCGGAAAGGCAGTTATCACGTAATTTTTTGTTAATATTCATAGTGAAATTATTCAATTTATTCAGGCCATAAGCAAGCGTCCAAATGAATGTTATTTAGTGGAAATGAATCTGTGGTTCTTAAAGTGTTTCGTTACGCCAGTTTTCATAGTATATGAAGTTTAATATTTGTGAAAACTAAGGGTAATTTGAATAAGGGTTTATGTCAAAAATAAAAACTAGCTGTAATTGTCAGTATTTTGTTTCGAACATAGAAATTCAGCAATACACGCCTACCACCGTATATTACAATGAAATAATTTATGAGTGTAGGTACTGTGATAAAAATATCGCATTTATGCTGCGTAATAGAATTAGTACGCTAGTGCGGTGCGTTGTTTTTTGTAACCTAGTTGACATTCTTTTTTGTTCTTTTCAGCACGCATTTCACTAATCACGTCTGAAGAACAAGACCAATTAGTAAAACTAACGTATGAAATCTCTGCCCTAAAAGAACAAATCGTAAATTTACAAAAGGATCTTGCTAAACGAGAATACCGCCAGGGACTTAAAGAAAGACCTTTCTGGAAAGGTGAACACGCAGCTTTCTGGTTTTTTGTCACAGAGTCAGAATTTAAAGTAGCCGGTGTGTCAGATGATCATGCAAAATTTAATTATGTTGTTAGCCAGTTAGATGAATACACGATGGAAAAAGTAAAAGATATAATAAGTGATCCTCCAGTCAGCAGAAAATATGACATGATAAAGGAAGAATTAATTCTTCGTTTGGGTGAACCAGAACCTGAGAGATTCCGGAGAATTTTCGAAGAAAGGCTTGAGAGCAGGACACCTTCTCAGTTCTACCGCCATCTGCAAGTTCTGGCCGGAACTAATGTCACAGCAGACAAAATCTTGCTCCATCTTTGGTTACGTCGGCTGCCACCACATTGTCAAGAGATTTTAGCCAGTCAGCTTGACCAAACTAATACAAAACTGGCTGAGATTGCAGACAACATTATGGAAGCGACTGAAGCATCTGGAAACCCTTTTTTTAATAATACAGTAGTAGATAATATACAGCAAAGTGTTGATGAGCTTGGCAAGCAACTCATGGGATTAGAAGAGTCTGTGAAGCGGCGACAGATTAGGAATCGTTCGTTATCCTTGAACGGATCTCGTGTAGCTAGCGAGTCAGGTGCTTTAGAACCTAAGATATGCTGGTATCATCAAAACTGGGGCTCGCACACTTTTAGATGTGTCCAGCCTTGTGACTGGAAATAAGAATAGCGATGGTAATTACTAAATTATTGTCGTTAAGGTAAAATCTTTATTTTAATGGTGCTTTAGATTTTTTATTGTAACTATTCAATTTCACCCCATGGTATGGTAACTCTTTCTGTTTTAGTAAGTTCAGACTTTCATCAAAAAGTCGTAGTTTTTATATTCTTGTGGCTTTTTGAAACCCTGGATATACTTACAGCACGGCTAGGTTGGTTTTCCCTTTTTATTTTACTTGTTTTATGAAGTGAAAGCTCAACGCGACTAAAGACGGCGCGTTGAGCGCTTTTTGGTACGGGAACATCTTACGGGTTCGCGACATGCGACATGCTAACGTCACAATCACAACTCTCATGTGAGTGTTGCGCCAGACTGGTGACGCGCAGCAGCCTGTGTACATGTTAATGTTTTAAGTTTTCACTTCTGTGGTCGTGACTGCCAATTTTTTTTTTATCAATGTCTTTAATTATTTATTACTTCGTCTGCTTACGGGTAAAAAGTAATAAGTGCAATTAGTGTCAATTCGAGTAAATGACTTTTCAAAGTTTAGGTTTTAATTTGATCCATTTTAAATTCATTAATTAAAAAACTGATAAAGCAAAATGTGGCACTAACTACCCTTCTTTTAAAATTTACTGATATATAATATTTGGTATTAGTAAAAACTGTAGAAAATTAAATTTAGATCGAATAGGGACCGCATTCAATATGTTTTACCTGTACTTAACAAACGTAATATTCTGAATTCAGAGATGTCAAAAGCCCATAGCAGTTTTGTATAATGGCTTATTGTAATTCTGAATCTTATAAAATATATTAACATTATATTAAATTTATTTATCCCATTTTACTAGTAAATATACTAAATCATTTCTTGGTTTGCTAATTTTACTAGTTAATATAATCAATTCCTGGTTTGATAATTTATCTACAGCAAAAGATGCATTTATGACCTTTTCTCAGAATAATTATAACCATTTTACTATTTGAATTATAAAATGTAAAAAGCTTCAATCGTATTTATTATTTTCTAACTGTTTAAACTGAAACGGATTTAAGCCATCAGATTATTTATTATGATAAACTGGTATATTTTTTCCAAAATGTGAGAAGACATCACTTTTACAAACTCGTTATCTTTGCAGCCATTGGACATTGTATTTATTTGGTTTTACCAGTAGATAGCGCGTAAAAAATTACACTGCATTATTTTTAATTCGATGTAGTAAAAAACTGCATTTATCTCGTTTTAACAGTAAGCAGATTCTTTTAACGTTTATGTTTCTTTGAGTAACCATACTGTGTTTAAATTGATAATATTACTGTATGTTTGTGATTGTGGTTTTGATTTATTTCTCTTTTATTTATTTGTGATATAGGTACATATTTTTATGATGTAGGTCTTATTGTTTTAATTGCGTATAATTTTTTTCATTGTTTTAGTAGCAATTTCAGCTGAGTTTTTAATTTAAGCCAAATCTATGTAAATTTAAATGGAAAAATAATAAAAAAATAAATTAATTTAAAAAATGACACGTCGTGGTTTTAACTCAATCAATCTGCCTAAACTTTTCCATCTATGTTGAGGTTGGCTTACAGTCTAACCGGATGCAGCTGAATACCAGCGAGGTTCTATCTGACCTCTACAACCCAGTTACTGGGTAATACGATACCCCTTGGTAAGACTGGTTGTCAGATTTGAGCTTTTGACGACACGTAATAGGTAATAGGTAATACGGTCTGGTGTCCGCAACTCCACGTCAATGCGCGTATTTTGCGTGATGGGTGGGAAAATCGATTATTCGATCCACCCCAGCTCCTCAAGGAAGGCCAGCAACGCCTTGGTGTTACTGACAATCTCACGTAGGGTACCTGGGTTACCGAAGTACTTTGCCCTGTATGTGGCGAGCACTGGGCAGTTTAGTAGCACATGAGCTGCTGTCTCGTCGCCCTTCATGCAGGCCCTGCACAGCAGACTTTCTGTGACTCCTATGACAAAGAGGTGTTTATTAAATGACCCGTGGCCAGTTATGACTGCTGTAACTATACGCAGCTGCTGTTTATTTAGCCGGAGAAGCCGCTTCGTGAGGCGGCCATCAATTGCAGGGACTGCTTCCTTGGCCTGCCTACACTCACCCTGCTCCAACCATTGCTTGTGGTGTTGCTCGCTGGTGCGTTTCCTTACCAGAGTGCGTATGTACCCGAAGGGGAGTGGTACGATGGGTTCAGGTCCCACTGGTGCCATGCTCGACCCCCTCCTGGCAAGTTGTTGTTGTAGGCTAGTCGTTTCCTAACGAACCGCTGTGTCCCTTGATCCATTGAATGGTTATGTTATTATGGCTACCCACCTGGTTAAGGCGCTGGTGGCACTTGTATATTAGGCCAGAATCAACTGTGTGACTGTTTAGCGCTTGCAGGACAGCCATGCTGTCTGAGAGTATACGGATCGAGTGGTCCTTAACTTCCCTGGCCATGATAGCTGCAGCCGCCAAAGAAACACCCATGCATTCGGCCTGGAACACTGTGTTATGGACATCCAATGGTGTGGCTATGTGCATGTTGTAAGTCCTCCGAGAAGATTCCAGCACCTGTACCACTACCTGTTTTGGATCCATCCGTAAAGATGCGCAGCTCCGCGGGGCACAAACCCCTTGCGATACCCCTTGGTAAGACTGGTTGTCAGACTTGGGCTTTTGACGACCCGTAACGACCGTCAAAGATCTACGAATGACAGCTGGGACCAACAGCTTAACGTGCTTTCAGAGGCACGGAGGACTCTCGGTATGTAAAGATGGTCACCCATCCACGGTCATCCCCCGCAAGCGTAGCTTAGCCTGATGGATCAACCCGTGCGGCTGTTATTACTTAGCCACGAACTCCTCACGTCTCAGTCAAAGCCACGCCGTGGTTTTGACTGAATTTTGAATATTTCTGCTGTATAACAAATTCATGTTGATTAATCTGGCGCATTGAAAAAATCTGCGCGATACAGAAGCAGATCATTATCGGCATATTCTTCCGGTTCCTACAGTTCCACATCTTATACCGTGGTACCAAGTGCAACTGCGATTCTCGAAGCTCAGAATTCAGTTGGAGATCCAGGTATAATTGAAAGCACCACCTGACATTTGGACGCGACGCTGTTTCACGGCAACGGTTGCCGGGGCTGCGCCAACATGACATTATGGCGCGCGGCGGCGCGGTGCCCCAGGCCGAAAGCGCAATTGCGCCGCTGTGATCGTTCTTCGGTCAAGCTGTCAATTCTTTTTCATATGTCATTTTTGTAATTTTTATTTTATTTAAGTTACTAAAGTTTTGATCACTGTGTGATATTTTTATAGAAAAATCGTGTAAGTTGTCTTTCTTTAATATTCAAAAATGACGACAGTAGTGACGCAGTACGAAGCGCCAGTCAACCTGCCTCATCGCTGGATGTCCTAATGAGATGCCCTCATTGTCCCCAAGCCAAGCACGCTTTTTTAAAGGTGTACGAGGTTTCAACGTACATTTGGGTAAGAAACAACTCCACAATGTGCCTTCACCCTGCTCGACAATACCCACTCCCCTAACACCTGTTTCACCTGCTCAACCCTTTCGGATAACCCTTTCAATATTAAAAACTTCAGTTTTAAAGAGAGTTCCTCGTGGCGCGAAACCATCCGTGGCTTCATGTTTAGCGCGTTGTGTCCACCTCGCCTCCCGAGAGAAATCTCAAAGTGCTAGGGAGCAACTACTCACCTTGCCGTTTAGAATTCTACATGTGCAAAAAAAAATTGGCAAATAAAAAAACTTTAACAGCACAAATCAAGGATAATTGTAAATATTTCGGTCCAAAGTTTCGACTCTAAATAAACAGCGCACCTCCCCCAAAGAGGCTTATTGTGCATCATGTGGAGTCTGAACTAGGCGAAGGTGATATCAGAGGTGATAACGGAAAGAAAACTTTGAAAGGTTGCCTGAAATTTTTCAAATTCGGGAAAAATTATACGTCCTTTTTCAGACCATAGGATAGGACAACGTCTTTCGGATTGGCTCGTATCAAAATAAGTAGAAGATAGCACTTGAATATTAGAGCGTGCGACGAATTTAATTGAGCTAGTGTTCCTACAATTATAATTATCTTTATAGTATTCCGAGTAGGTATATTTATTTATTTATATATACTTTATTGTACACCAGATTATGTATTACAAGATAAATTATTAACTACAAAACATACAATTGGCGGTCTTATCGCATACTACGAACTCTTCTAGGCAACCTTGGAATGGACAGTCATCATCATCTGCCTAGCCTTTTCCCAACTATATTGGGGTCGGCTTCCAGTCTAACCGGATGCAGCTGAATACCAGTATTTTACATGGAGCGACTGCCTATCTGACCTCCACAACCCAGTTACTGGGTAATACGATACCCCTTGGTAAGACTGGTTGTCAGACTTTCGGGCTTCTAACGACCCGTAACGACTGTCAAAGATCCACGAATGACAGCCGGGACCAACGGCTTAACGTGCTTTCCGAGGCACGGAGGAGTCTCGGTATGTAAAGATGGTCACCCATCAATGGACCAACCCCGGCAAGCGCAGCTTAACCTGATGGATCGACCCATGCGGCTGTTATTACTTAGCCACGAGCTCCTCCACCCCAACCTTGCAACCTTGGAATGGACAGTGATACCGAATTAATCTAAAGACTGGTTGACAAAAAAGACGTTTATTATAAATCATCCCATTTTTAACCGACTTCAAAAAACGGAGGAGGTTCTCAGGTCGTCGGAATCTTTTATTTTTTATTTTATTTATGTGTATTCCCCGATTACTCGAAGACGGCTGGACCGATTTGGAAAATTATTTTGTTTGTTCAAAACCGTATACGTTCCAGGTGGTTCCATTGTCATCAGGTCAGGATCTGTTGACGGATTCCGGGAGAAATCAAGGGATCTCTTCAATATCATGGGTACACCTATAGCGATTTGAGTATTTTATATAGTAACTTGTGCATTTGCTTTCGGAAGGCACCATTTGGTGATGTGGAGCGGATGATGAAGTACCAGGAGAACTCCTCAACAATTATCATCCCTGCATCGGGAAAAGCAATATTTTGTAAAAGATAATGAGCAGTTGTCATTAGACTATTGTAACTTAGATAAATTACTAACCGACCCACTAAAAAGTGGGTGTTTTTTGGAAGTCGGTTGTTTTTTTGCAAAAAAGTTTTTTATTTTTCACTTTCACAAGTTTCTTAGTGCTCAGAATGTCAATAGGTACTTTTTTGTATACTTTTGATGCAATTCCAATGAAGCTCTTCTTAAATAGAGCCATTTTATGTGGTACATTAGAAATTTATAACATATATCTTTTAGATTTGAGTTTATCAAATAGATTTTTATTTGTTTTTACAAATACGGCTACCTACTTAATAAAAGTAAACTGCAGGAAAGGTCAATATTTTAAATTCTTTGAAATATGGTTTACATGAATCAGAAACACGAATACCAGTAATCGCACGTACATATCTTTTGTGCTTTAAACACTAAATCGCTATTAGTGGCACTACCCCAGTATAATCGTGACTGCATATTATCTCAGTGTCGACGAAACATATGCATGGTATGCGGTCAAAAGAACTGATTGATCAACGGATTGGATAGTTTATATAAAGCATATGAGTACTGATTAAAATTATTGCATATTGTGTCAATACGTGTTTGCCAAGTCAAATCATTATCTATCCAAAGCCCTTGAAATTTAACGCAGCTGACTTGTTTAATTTTCGTCCCATTACAATGAATATTGATGTTGTTACTTTTATTGTGACGCCCGAAATTGACTAATTTAGTTTTTTCTAAATTGATAATTAAGTAACTGGCGAAATGTGGGTGTACTATAGGTACACCTCTGCCTAACCCTTCGGGGAAACAAGGCGTGATGTTATGTTATGTTATGATAATTAAGTTGTTATCCGTCAGCCAGTTAATTATATTGCGAAGTGTAGAATTTATGTTACTTTCAAAAGTATCAATATTTTGAACTGTAAATATAGCTGTGTTGTCATCAGCAAAAAGGATCATGGGATGCTGTGAAACTGAAGGCAGATCATTTATTTAGATCAAAAATAGCGGTGGACCTAACACACTAAGTCCCTACGTCCCTAAGTCACTCCATATACTACTTTTTTGGGCATGGATTTATGTTTTTGTTCGGTATTATTTAAGAGATTCACATTATTTATTTCTATTACCTGTTAACTATCATTTAGATAAGATTCTAAAAGTTTATGGACGTTACCCCATAATCCATAATCGAACGCTTTTGTTATATTCATAAACATTGCAGAGACAGGTACCTACGTGCCTATCAATATTAGTATATATTGTTTTTAAAAGGTCATAAATTGGTAAATTAATTGACTTATTTTTCCTAAAACCTTTTTGATCTTTAACAAATAGATTGAACTTATTTGAGTATTAATTGCATTATACACAGTGTGTCCGGTTTCGGCATAGCGAAACCTAAACGGGAGGTACAGACCATCAAACTGAACAATTTTTTCCCAGGGACCAACATCGTAGTCGTGAAAAAAAAAATCAGTCGACCCATACAAAACTTCAATACCTACTCGACCAAATGTATGGGACGACTGATATTTTCTTTACGATTACGATGTTGATTCCCGAAAGAAAGTTTTTAGTTTGATGGTCTGTACTAACCACCCTTAATTTTCGCCACACCGTGTCATTGTAAATATTTTAGAAAAAATAGGGATAAGTGCTATTGGTCTGTCACATGCCATGTCTTCCTTGTTGTTTTTCTTAAAACGTGGCTTCACTACGGATTTTTTTAAGTTTAGTCGGAAACACACCATGTTCAATACATAAGTTAGGAAATATGTGAACTTTTTAATAAATATTTCTCAACCATAGGGTCAGTACTTGCGGAGAAAATACCTAGAAAATTTCATGATTGTTCTAAAATATTAGAATTAAATAAACAACACGATGCCACAAGTCACTCACTTACATCACTGCAGCCCTGTAATGCTGAAGAAATTATAAAAATTATCAAAGACCTTGATGCCAACTCTAGTAGTGGTATAGATAAAATCAGCATTAAAATTATAAAAAACTTACAAAATCTAATCTCGAATGTGCTGGCAAAATGCTTTAATAAACTTATGTCTAACGGGGAGTTTCCCGATTCATTCATTACTATTATTTTTCTAACAATATTTATGATATAGTTTGCGTTTTCACTTACGGCTTGGAGCAGCGCCATCTACTGTCTCACTGTGTATATAAATGTTGATGAATGGGGTGGAAGAGGAAGGCCAAAGAAAATATGAATGGATTGTGTGAGGAATGATATGAAAAGTTGGTAGGGGGAAATCTTACTGGTTCGCATCACCGACATGCGACGTGCTATGTTGGTAGGGGGAAATCTTACGGGTTCGCATCACCGACATGCGACATGCTAAGTTGGTAGGGGGAAATCTTACGAGTTCGCATCACCGACATACGACGTGCTATGTTGGTAGGAGGAAATCTTACGGGTTCGCATCACCGACATGCGACATGCTATGTTGGTAGGGGGAAATCTTACTGGTTCGCATCACCGACATGCGACGTGCTATGTTGGTAGGGGGAAATCTTACGGGTTCGCATCACCGACATGCGACATGCTATGCATAGTTTTACGTTTAAGCTTGTCGGCAGTCCCCATGCCTGCCTATTTTTTATTTTATTTTAATACGCTTGACGACGAAGGGGGCTGAGGGGCTCGTGTCTAAATCACGGGTCGATCAATTAGGTTAAGTTACGCTTGGCGCGGTCGGTCCGTGGATGAGTGACCGACCGTCCTTACATAACGAGACCCCTCTGTGCCGCCGTTGGTCCCGGCTGTCATTCTTATATCTTTGACAGTCGTTACGGTTCGTCGGATGCCCGAAAATCTGACAACCAGTCTTACCAAGGGTATCGTATTACCCAGTAAAGCTCCTGCTACAGGGTCGCCATCCGCGTTCCCGACAGAGGTGACCTTGGTTGGCGACAGGCAGAGCTGTTTCAAATTTGATCCACCACCAAGGTCACCTCTGTCGGGACGCGGTTGGTGACCATGTAGAAGGCGCTTAATTGGGTGGTGGAGGTCAGATAGGCAGTCGCTCCAAGTAACATACTGATGGTCAGCTGCATCCGGTTAAACTGGCAGCCAACCCCAACGTAGTTGGGAAAAAGCTGGGCAGGTGATGAATAGGCTTGATGACGAACTAACAGAAAAGTTATGAAAAGGATCTATCAAAAAAACGTAAGGTATCCTAAAAAAAGAAGTACTTATATTTTTCTTTGATTCCTAGAAGAATTTTAAAAAGTTTTTAGATATAGATAAACATACACTCGGCATCAAAAAGATGTCCTACATCATCATCTTGTTCCGTAATATTGTATCAATGTGTAGCCATAAAACAAATTACGCATTGGGTAAATATTGTGTTGGCAACTAAATACTGACTCACTTTCGAATGGATCAAATATTAATATTTGTATTCTTTATTCAAAATTATTATTCGACAATATAATCGCCGTGTAAATCTATAATTTGTTTCCATCTATCTGGCAAAGATTGAATGCCTTGTTCCCAGAAATCAACGGGCTGCTATTTAAAAAAGTTATCCAGTGTATTCTCCACTGCGCTAAAATAATTAAAGCACTGTCCACGCAGGAAGTTTTTAAGAGAGCGAAACAGATGATAATCGCAGGGCGCTAAGTCTGGAGAATACGGTGGATGTGGAACTGTAGTCCAGCCTAACTCCTGCAACTGCTGACGTGTGGCGGAAGCAACGTGAGGTCGCGCATTATCGTGTAGCAAGCGGATGTTGACTTTTCTTTGCCTTTTTTTTTCACAGCAGCCGCTAACTTACGAAGCTGATTAACATAGACGTTGGCGTTGACAGTTTGTCCTTCGGGGAGTAATTCATAATAAATCTTACCGCCTGCATCCCACCAACAACAAAGCAAACCTTCCGTTTATGAGCTTGTTCTTTGACTTGGATAGGCTGTTCTTCTCCTCGTGGTAACCCTTTACGCTTGTCATTCTTATACAGTATCCAGCTCTCATCTCCTGTTACTAAATCATTTAGAAACTCCTTTTGTTTGGGCTGGAGGAGCAACGATTGACAAATCGATATTCGGGCAGCTCGGTTTGCCATACTCAACTGATGCGGAATACATTTTGTCAGCACTCGCCGATATCCCAGTGCATACAGTCGCTTTTCGATAGCCATGTGACTGCAGCCAAGTGCCTGCGCTAATTCGCGAGTAGTAGTATCCGGGTTTTGATTTAATTCTGCCAACAGCATGTCGACATTGAATTCGACTGGTCGACCCGGGCTCGATCCTCTGGTGTTGTATCGCTGGATCGAAAGCGATGAAACCATCGACTTACAGTTGACTGTGTGACCGTGCCCTCTCCAAATGCATTGTTGATATTCGCATTTGTCTGCCTCGTACTGGAGTCACGTATAAGCTCGTAAAATATTACAGCTCGAATAGCGTGCTCGTCCATGTCATGGATTAAACTGCCAAAGACGCGCTCTAGCCGCCTTTTATTAATTCAATAATAAAGCTTCTGGAATGTTCTAGATTTACCTAAAAAAAGAACTTTCTAGAAGAAAGAATTGTTTTTTTTTCAAAGTGAGTCAATACTTAATTGCCAACCCAATATTAGTAGCTACACATTGATAATGGAACACAAATTGTAGACGGGCAAATTATGAATTCTTGTCGATGTATACGTATTTAACACCTCTTTAAGGCTGACTGTACCACATTACTAGAATAATCGTATGAAATTTTCCTTTTAATATCATAATTAAGTATCAAAAAGTATCTTAAACAAGAACACAGCAGTTGCTTTTTGGTCGTCACTACGGAGCCCTGAATAAAAATGAAACATCCACTTAAGCAGTCTCAGCTCTTCAGACGGGCAGCAACCTGAAAACATTCGACGATCGCACTATACCAACATTCAGATACAAGCAATCTCGCAAAATGCACACATTATTGTTATTTGTGTTCCTCCAAGAGAAAGTTAAAAGTAATGAAAGAAAATAAGCAACTAAACACTAGCATTTTAAACTAGTGACCCGCCCCTGCTTCGCATGGGTGCAATGTACATACGTACTGTTGTGGCGACAAATCAAAACATTATCGAGATTTCTATATTAATGTATCAACATAAAACTACCCGAATAAATTCTTTAAATGATGGTAAAACTGCATCAAAATGCAATGCAATGCGTTGCATTGTTTAAAAGAACAACGCGGTTACACAACAGACAAGAAAAGCGACTTTTAATCTATACATATCTTATATAAGTATATCACAATACTTTTGTTGTTTGTTTTGGCTAATCTCCGAAACGGCTGGACCGACTTTCACTGTTAGATAGCTGATGTTATAAGGAGTAACTTAGGCTACTTTTATTTTTGAAAAAGAATTAGGGTTCCGCGCAAAAAAATTAAAATCCATGAAATTGTGGAAAAGACCCGATTCAAATAGAGAAGTACTGACGTTTACGCGAGCGAAGCCGCGGGCAACAACTTGTTTATAATACGTTTGGATAAATAAGGAGCCCTTGTTCGTTCTGCACCCTAACTGTGTGTGACACACAGTTTAATTTTGACTGTTTAACAACATTCTTTGCGTTATTATTAGCAATATGCTTCAAAATCATTCAGATTGTGATTAATAGCGTGTTACAATATACAATTAAGGTGCGGGTAGATGATAACACTGTTTAAGATTCTTCGTTGGATCCACAGGTTATTTGGAACTAAATTCGACATAAAATTGTTACACGCAAGCTCAGATTTATTTCACAATTACCCACATAATGACAGTAAACTTAGACAAGGTATGTAAAAGTTCACTGAGTTTGTTTTCTGCAGCATGTAGGTAGGTGATCTTTGAAGGGTGTCCAGGGTTACCATCTCAAATATTTTTACAATAAAGACAGGAATGATACTTCTGAAGGTAATTATAGATTGTTAGAAATAACACATAACTTCACGCCTGTATTGCCCGAAAGGTTGGGCAGAGGTGCACCTATAGTACACTACATTTCGCCAGTTATGTTTTGGTCCCATGTAATAAGGGGCGAGCCTATTGCCATCAATCGGGCACAAGTCCAGCCTTCTGGTTGCTATTGAGCAATTCTAGATGGTAAAATCCAGCAAAATAGAGACAAAGATTGAGAAAATTGAAAGAGAGATTGATTGAGATTGTTGGAAACATACAGTACTAAATTGTTATCACATAATTAAATGCTTTCTGACGTTTACAACTAAGGCTTTCATGTAGGTTCAGTATTAATAAAACTGATACATATACTCACGCCTTCTTCCCTTGGAGGCATGCAGAAACTACAGAACGCCACGCCTGCGGTGTTCTGAAGTTTCTGTAGTTGCTTCGGTTACGTTCATACATCTGGTCATACGCTCACTTACTTTCGTTACAGATGGATATTTTAAAAACGCAATTATATCATATTTGTGTTGACTGTGGGCATTTAACTTATTTAAAAAAATACAAATTTCAGGGATGCTAAAATCCTCGCATTGGCAACACAAACAGCGCACGAACTCATTCTGACAACAAACGAAGGTTTCCGAACAATCAAACTAAACCGATTCGCGAACCGAACGACAGACGCTGCCACAAACGAAATGATTTCATTTATATAACGTTTTCTCGTACGTCAGCAGCCATTCTATTACAAGTTCGTGATAGTCTGAGACTTGAGAATCATTATTAATAAGTTTTACTTATTGGTTCGAATCTTTGAGAAGATACGAGCAATATTAAGGACTGAAGGACGTCCGTACATGATGGCGGAAAGGCAGTTATCACGTAAGTTTTTGTTAATATTCATAGTGAAATTATTCAATTTATTCAGGCCATAAGCAAGCGTCCAAATGAATGTTATTTAGTGGAAATGAATCTGTGGTTCTTAAAGTGTTTCGTTACGCCAGTTTTCATAGTATATGAAGTTTAATATTTGTGAAAACTAAGGGTAATTTGAATAAGGGTTTTATGTCAAAAATAAAAACTAGCTGTAATTGTCAGTATTTTGTTTCGAACATAGAAATTCAGCAATACACGCCTACCACCGTATATTACAATGAAATAATTTATGAGTGTAGGAACTGTGATAAAAATATCGCATTTATGCTGCGTAATAGAATTAGTGCGCTAGTGCGGTGCGTTGTTTTTTGTAACCTAGTTGACATTCTTTTTTGTTCTTTTCAGCACGCATTTCACTAATCACGTCTGAAGAACAAGACCAATTAGTAAAACTAACGTATGAAATCTCTGCCCTAAAAGAACAAATCGAAAATTTACAAAAGGATCTTGCTAAACGAGAATACCGCCAGGGACTTAAAGAAAGACCTTTCTGGAAAGGTGAACACGCAGCTTTCTGGTTTTTTGTCACAGAGTCAGAATTTAAGGTAGCCGGTGTGTCAGATGATCATGCAAAATTTAATTATGTTGTTAGCCAGCTAGATGAATACACGATGGAAAAAGTAAAAGATATAATAAGTGATCCTCCAGTCAGCAGAAAATATGACATGATAAAGGAAGAATTAATTCTTCGTTTGGGTGAACCAGAACCTGAGAGATTCCGGAGAATTTTCGAAGAAAGGCTTGAGAGCAGGACACCTTCTCAGTTCTACCGCCATCTGCAAGTTCTGGCCGGAACTAATGTCACAGCAGACAAAATCTTGCTCCATCTTTGGTTACGTCGGCTGCCACCACATTGTCAAGAGATTTTAGCCAGTCAGCTTGACCAAACTAATACAAAACTGGCTGAGATTGCAGACAACATTATGGAAGCGACTGAAGCATCTGGAAACCCTTTTTTTAATAATACAGTAGTAGATAATATACAGCAAAGTGTTGATGAGCTTGGTAAGCAACTCATGGGATTAGAAGAGTCTGTGAAGCGGCGACAGATTAGGAGTCGTTCGTTATCCTTGAACGGATCTCGTGTAGCTAGCGAGTCAGGTGCTTTAGAACCTAAGATATGCTGGTATCATCAAAACTGGGGCTCGCACACTTTTAGATGTGTCCAGCCTTGTGACTGGAAATAAGAATAGCCATGGTAATTACTAAATTATTGTCGTTAAGGTAAAATCTTTATTTTAATGGTGCTTTAAATTTTTTATTGTAACTATTCAATTTCACCCCATGGTATGGTAACTCTTTCTGTTTTAGTAAGTTCAGACTTTCATCAAAAAGTCGTAGTTTTTATATTCTTGTGGCTTTTTGAAACCCTGGATATACTTACAGCACGGCTAGGTTGGTTTTCCCTTTTTATTTTACTTGTTTTATGAAGTGAAAGCTAAACGCGACTAAAGACGGCGCGTTGAGCGCTTTTTGGTACGGGAACATCTTACGGGTACGCGACATGCGACATGCTAACGTCACAATCACAACTGTCATGTGAGTGTTGCGCCAGACTGGTGACGCGCAGCAGCCTGTGTACATGTTAATGTTTTAAGTTTTCACTTCTGTGGGCGTGACTGCCAATTTTTTTTATCAATGTCTTTAACTAATTATTACTTCGTCTGCTTACGGGTAAAAAGTAATAAGTGCAATTAGTGTCAATTCGAGTAAATGACTTTTCAAAGTTTAGGTTTTAATTTGATCCATTTTTAATTCATTAATTAAAAAACTGATAAAGCAAAATGTGGCACTAACTACCCTTCTTTTAAAATTTACTGATATATAATATTTGGTATTAGTAAAAACTGTAGAAAATTAAATTTAGATCGAATAGGGACCGCATTCAATATGTTTTACCTGTACTTAACAAACGTAATATTCTGAATTCAGAGATGTCAAAAGCCCATAGCAGTTTTGTATAATGGCTTATTGTAATTCTGAATCTTATAAAATATATTAACATTATATTAAATTTATTTATCCCATTTTACTAGTAAATATACTAAATCATTTCTTGGTTTGCTAATTTTACTAGTTAATATAATCAATTCCTGGTTTGATAATTTATCTACAGCAAAAGATGCATTTATGACCTTTTTTCAGAATAATTATAACCATTTTACTATTTGAATTATAAAATGTAAAAAGCTTCAATCGTATTTATTATTTTCTAACTGTTTAAACTGAAACGGATTTAAGCCATCAGATTATTTATTATGATAAACTGGTATATTTTTTCCAAAATGTGAGAAGACATCACTTTTACAAACTCGTTATCTTTGCAGCCATTGGACATTGTATTTATTTGGTTTTACCAGTAGATAGCGCGTAAAAAATTACACTGCATTATTTTTAATTCGATGTAGTAAAAAACTGCATTTATCTCGTTTTAACAGTAAGCAGATTCTTTTAACGTTTATGTTTCTTTGAGTAACCATACTGTGTTTAAATTGATAATATTACTGTATGTTTGTGATTGTGGTTTTGATTTATTTCTCTTTTATTTATTTGTGATATAGGTACATATTTTTATGATGTAGGTCTTATTGTTTTAATTGCGTATAATTTTTTTCATTGTTTTAGTAGCAATTTCAGCTGAGTTTTTAATTTAAGCCAAATCTATGTAAATTTAAATGGAAAAATAATTAAATAATAAAAAAATAAATTAATTTAAAAAAATGACACGTCGTGATTTTAACTCAATCAATCTGCCTAAACTTTTCCATCTATGTTGAGGTTGGCTTACAGTCTAACCGGATGCAGCTGAATACCAGCGAGTGTCTATCTGACCTCTACAACCCAGTTACTGGGTAATACGATGCCCCTTGGTAAGACTGGTTGTCAGATTTGAGCTTTTGACGACACGTAATAGGTAATAGGTAATACGGCCTGGTGTCCGCAACTCCACGTCAATGCGCGTATTTTGCGTGATGGGTGGGAAAATCGATTATTCGATCCACCCCAGCTCCTCAAGGAAGGCCAGCAACGCCTTGGTGTTACTGACAATCTCACGTAGGGTACCTGGGTTACCGAAGTACTTTGCCCTGTATGTGGCGAGCACTGGGCAGTTTAGTAGCACATGAGCTGCTGTCTCGTCGCCCTTCATGCAGGCCCTGCACAGCAGACTTTCTGTGACTCCTATGACAAAGAGGTGTTTATTAAATGACCCGTGGCCAGTTATGACTGCTGTAACTATACGCAGCTGCTGTTTATTTAGCCGGAGAAGCCGCTTCGTGAGGCGGCCATCAATTGCAGGGACTGCTTCCTTGGCCTGCCTACACTCACCCTGCTCCAACCATTGCTTGTGGTGTTGCTCGCTGGTGCGTTTCCTTACCAGAGTGCGTATGTACCCGAAGGGGAGTGGTACGATGGGTTCAGGTCCCACTGGTGCCATGCTCGACCCCCTCCTGGCAAGTTCGTCGACTGCGTCGTTTCCTAACGAACCGCTGTGTCCCTTGATCCATTGAATGGTTATGTTATTATGGCTACCCACCTGGTTAAGGCGCTGGTGGCACTTGTATATTAGGCCAGAATCAACTGTGTGACTGTTTAGCGCTTGCAGGACAGCCATGCTGTCTGAGAGTATACGGATCGAGTGGTCCTTAACTTCCCTGGCCATGATAGCTGCAGCCGCCAAAGAAACACCCATGCATTCGGCCTGGAACACTGTGTTATGGACACCCAATGGTGTGGCTATGTGCATGTTGAAGTCCTCCGAGAAGATTCCAGCACCTGTACCACTACCTGTTTTGGATCCATCCGTAAAGATGCGCAGCTCCGCGGGGCACAAACCCCTTGCGATACCCCTTGGTAAGACTGGTTGTCGGACTTGGGCTTTTGACGACCCGTAACGACTGTCAAAGATCTACGAATGACAGCTGGGACCAACAGCTTAACGTGCTTTCAGAGGCACGGAGGACTCTCGGTATGTAAAGATGGTCACCCATCCACGGTCATCCCCCGCAAGCGTAGCTTAGCCTGATGGATCAACCCGTGCGGCTGTTATTACTTAGCCACGAACTCCTCACGTCTCAGTCAAAGCCACGCCGTGGTTTTGACTGAATTTTGAATATTTCTGCTGTATTACAAATTCATGTTGATTAATCTGGCGCATTGAAAAAATCTGCGCGATACAGAAGCAGATCATTATCGGCATATTCTTCCGGTTCCTACAGTTCCACATCTTATACCGTGGTACCAAGTGCAACTGCGATTCTCGAAGCTCAGAATTCAGTTGGAGATCCAGGTATAATTGAAAGCACCACCTGACATTTGGACGCGACGCTGTTTCACGGCAACGGTTGCCGGGGCTGCGCCAACATGACATTATGGCGCGCGGCGGCGCGGTGCCCCAGGCCGAAAGCGCAATTGCGCCGCTGTGATCGTTCTTCGGTCAAGCTGTCAATTCTTTTTCATATGTCATTTTTGTAATTTTTATTTTATTTAAGTTACTAAAGTTTTGATCACTGTGTGATATTTTTATAGAAAAATCGTGTAAGTTGTCTTTCTTTAATATTCAAAAATGACGACAGTAGTGACGCAGTACGAAGCGCCAGTCAACCTGCCTCATCGCTGGATGTCCTAATGAGATGCCCTCATTGTCCCCAAGCCAAGCACGCTTTTTTAAAGGTGTACGAGGTTTCAACGTACATTTGGGTAAGAAACACAAACTCCACAATGTGCCTTCACCCTGCTCGACAATACCCACTCCCCTAACACCTGTTTCACCTGCTCAACCCTTTCGGATATTCCTTTCAATATTAAAAACTTCAGTTTTAAAGAGAGTTCCTCGTGGCGCGAAACCATCCGTGGCTTCATGTTTAGCGCGTTGTGTCCACCTCGCCTCCCGATAGAAATCTCAAAGTGCTAGGGAGCAACTACTCACCTTGCCGTTTAGAATTCTACATGTGCAAAAAAAATTGGCAAATAAAAAAACTTTAACAGCACAAATCAAGGATAATTGTAAATATTTCGGTCCAAAGTTTCGACTCTAAATAAACAGCGCACCTCCCCCAAAGAGGCTTATTGTGCATCATGTGGAGTCTGAACTAGGCGAAGGTGATATCAGAGGTGATAACGGAAAGAAAACGTTGAAAGGTTGCCTGAAATTTTTCAAATTCGGGAAAAATTATACGTCCTTTTTCAGACCATAGGATAGGACAACGTCTTTCGGATTGGCTCGTATCAAAATAAGTAGAAGATAGCACTTGAATATTAGAGCGTGCGACGAATTTAATTGAGCTAGTGTTCCTACAATTATCTTTATAGTATTCCGAGTAGGTATATTTATTTATTTATATATACTTTATTGTACACCAGATTATGTATTACAAGATAAATTATTAACTACAAAACATACAATTGGCGGTCTTATCGCATACTACGAACTCTTCTAGGCAACCTTGGAATGGACAGTCATCATCATCTGCCTAGCCTTTTCCCAACTATATTGGGGTCGGCTTCCAGTCTAACCGGATGCAGCTGAATACCAGTATTTTACATGGAGCGACTGCCTATCTGACCTCCACAACCCAGTTACTGGGTAATACGATACCCCTTGGTAAGACTGGTTGTCAGACTTTCGGGCTTCTAACGACCCGTAACGACTGTCAAAGATCCACGAATGACAGCCGGGACCAACGGCTTAACGTGCTTTCCGAGGCACGGAGGAGTCTCGGTATGTAAAGATGGTCACCCATCAATGGACCAACCCCGGCAAGCGCAGCTTAACCTGATGGATCGACCCATGCGGCTGTTATTACTTAGCCACGAGCTCCTCCACCCCAACCTTGCAACCTTGGAATGGACAGTGATACCGAATTAATCTAAAGACTGGTTGACAAAAAAGACGTTTATTATAAATCATCCCATTTTTAACCGACTTCAAAAAACGGAGGAGGTTCTCAGGTCGTCGGAATCTTTTATTTTTTATTTTATTTATGTGTATTCCCCGATTACTCGAAGACGGCTGGACCGATTTGGAAAATTATTTTGTTTGTTCAAAACCGTATACTTTCCAGGTGGTTCCATTGTCATCAGGTCAGGATCTGTTGACGGATTCCGGGAGAAATCAAGGGATCTCTTCAATAGCATGGGTACACCTATAGCGATTTGAGTATTTTATATAGTAACTTGTGCATTTGCTTTCGGAAGGCACCATTTGGTGATGTGGAGCGGATGATGAAGTACCAGGAGAACTCCTCAACAATTATCATCCCTGCATCGGGAAAAGCAATATTTTGTAAAAGATAATGAGCAGTTGTCATTAGACTATTGTAACTTAGATAAATTACTAACCGACCCACTAAAAAGTGGGTGTTTTTTGGAAGTCGGTTGTTTTTTTGCAAAAAAGTTTTTTATTTTTCACTTTCACAAGTTTCTTAGTGCTCAGAATGTCAATAGGTACTTTTTTGTATACTTTTGATGCAATTCCAATGAAGCTCTTCTTAAATAGAGCCATTTTATGTGGTACATTAGAAATTTATAACATATATCTTTTAGATTTGAGTTTATCAAATAGATTTTTATTTGTTTTTACAAATACGGCTACCTACTTAATAAAAGTAAACTGCAGGAAAGGTCAATATTTTAAATTCTTTGAAATATGGTTTACATGAATCAGAAACACGAATACCAGTAATCGCACGTACATATCTTTTGTGCTTTAAACACTAAATCGCTATTAGTGGCACTACCCCAGTATAATCGTGACTGCATATTATCTCAGTGTCGACGAAACATATGCATGGTATGCGGTCAAAAGAACTGATTGATCAACGGATTGGATAGTTTATATAAAGCATATGAGTACTGATTAAAATTATTGCATATTGTGTCAATACGTGTTTGCCAAGTCAAATCATTATCTATCCAAAGCCCTTGAAATTTAACGCAGCTGACTTGTTTAATTTTCGTCCCATTACAATGAATATTGATGTTGTTACTTTTATTGTGACGCCCGAAATTGACTAATTTAGTTTTTTCTAAATTGATAATTAAGTAACTGGCGAAATGTGGGTGTACTATAGGTACACCTCTGCCTAACCCTTCGGGGAAACAAGGCGTGATGTTATGTTATGTTATGATAATTAAGTTGTTATCCGTCAGCCAGTTAATTATATTGCGAAGTGTAGAATTTATGTTACTTTCAAAAGTATCAATATTTTGAACTGTAAATATAGCTGTGTTGTCATCAGCAAAAAGGATCATGGGATGCTGTGAAACTGAAGGCAGATCATTTATTTAGATCAAAAATAGCGGTGGACCTAACACACTAAGTCCCTACGTCCCTAAGTCACTCCATATACTACTTTTTTGGGCATGGATTTATGTTTTTGTTCGGTATTATTTAAGAGATTCACATTATTTATTTCTATTACCTGTTAACTATCATTTAGATAAGATTCTAAAAGTTTATGGACGTTACCCCATAATCCATAATCGAACGCTTTTGTTATATTCATAAACATTGCAGAGACAGGTACCTACGTGCCTATCAATATTAGTATATATTGTTTTTAAAAGGTCATAAATTGGTAAATTAATTGACTTATTTTTCCTAAAACCTTTTTGATCTTTAACAAATAGATTGAACTTATTTGAGTATTAATTGCATTATACACAGTGTGTCCGGTTTCGGCATAGCGAAACCTAAACGGGAGGTACAGACCATCAAACTGAACAATTTTTTCCCAGGGACCAACATCGTAGTCGTGAAAAAAAAAATCAGTCGACCCATACAAAACTTCAATACCTACTCGACCAAATGTATGGGACGACTGATATTTTTTTTACGATTACGATGTTGATTCCCGAAAGAAAGTTTTTAGTTTGATGGTCTGTACTAACCACCCTTAATTTTCGCCACACCGTGTCATTGTAAATATTTTAGAAAAAATAGGGATAAGTGCTATTGGTCTGTCACATGCCATGTCTTCCTTGTTGTTTTTCTTAAAACGTGGCTTCACTACGGATTTTTTTAAGTTTAGTCGGAAACACACCATGTTCAATACATAAGTTAGGAAATATGTGAACTTTTTAATAAATATTTCTCAACCATAGGGTCAGTACTTGCGGAGAAAATACCTAGAAAATTTCATGATTGTTCTAAAATATTAGAATGAAATAAACAACACGATGCCACAAGTCACTCACTTACATCACTGCAGCCCTGTAATGCTGAAGAAATTATAAAAATTATCAAAGACCTTGATGCCAACTCTAGTAGTGGTATAGATAAAATCAGCATTAAAATTATAAAAAACTTACAAAATCTAATCTCGAATGTGCTGGCAAAATGCTTTAATAAACTTATGTCTAACGGGGAGTTTCCCGATTCATTCATTAATATTATTTTTCTAACAATATTTATGATATAGTTTGCGTTTTCACTTACGGCTTGGAGCAGCGCCATCTACTGTCTCACTGTGTATATAAATGTTGATGAATGGGGTGGAAGAGGAAGGCCAAAGAAAATATGAATGGATTGTGTGAGGAATGATATGAAAAGTTGGTAGGGGGAAATCTTACTGGTTCGCATCACCGACATGCGACGTGCTATGTTGGTAGGGGGAAATCTTACGGGTTCGCATCACCGACATGCGACATGCTAAGTTGGTAGGGGGAAATCTTACGAGTTCGCATCACCGACATACAACGTGCTATGTTGGTAGGAGGAAATCTTACGGGTTCGCATCACCGACATGCGACATGCTATGTTGGTAGGGGGAAATCTTACTGGTTCGCATCACCGACATGCTACATGCTATGTTGGTAGGGGGAATATTACTGGTTCGCATCACCGACATGCAACATGCTATGCATAGTTTTACGTTTAAGCTTGTCGGCAGTCCCCATGCCTGCCTATTTTTTATTTTATTTTAATACGCTTGACGACGAAGGGGGCTGAGGGGCTCGTGTCTAAATCACGGGTCGATCAATTAGGTTAAGTTACTCTTGGCGCGGTCGGTCCGTGGATGAGTGACCGACCGTCCTTACATAACGAGACCCCTCTGTGCCGCCGTTGGTCCCGGCTGTCATTCTTATATCTTTGACAGTCGTTACGGTTCGTCGGATGCCCGAAAATCTGACAACCAGTCTTACCAAGGGTATCGTATTACCCAGTAAAGCTCCTGCTACAGGGTCGCCATCCGCGTTCCCGACAGAGGTGACCTTGGTTGGCGACAGGCAGAGCTGTTTCAAATTTGATCCACCACCAAGGTCACCTCTGTCGGGACGCGGTTGGTGACCATGTAGAAGGCGCTTAATTGGGTGGTAGAGGTCAGATAGGCAGTCGCTCCAAGTAACATACTGATGGTCAGCTGCATCCGGTTAAACTGGCAGCCAACCCCAACGTAGTTGGGAAAAAGCTGGGCAGGTGATGAATAGGCTTGATGACGAACTAACAGAAAAGTTATGAAAAGGATCTATCAAAAAAACGTAAGGTATCCTAAAAAAAGAAGTACTTATATTTTTCTTTGATTCCTAGAAGAATTTTAAAAAGTTTTTAGATATAGATAAACATACACTCGGCATCAAAAAGATGTCCTACATCATCATCTTGTTCCGTAATATTGTATCAATGTGTAGCCATAAAACAAATTACGCATTGGGTAAATATTGTGTTGGCAACTAAATACTGACTCACTTTCGAATGGATCAAATATTAATATTTGTATTCTTTATTCAAAATTATTATTCGACAATATAATCGCCGTGTAAATCTATAATTTGTTTCCATCTATCTGGCAAAGATTGAATGCCTTGTTCCCAGAAATCAACGGGCTGCTGTTTAAAAAAGTTATCCAGTGTATTCTCCACTGCGCTAAAATAATTAAAGCACTGTCCACGCAGGAAGTTTTTAAGAGAGCGAAACAGATGATAATCGCAGGGCGCTAAGTCTGGAGAATACGGTGGATGTGGAACTGTAGTCCAGCCTAACTCCTGCAACCGCTGACGAGTGGCGGAAGCAACGTGAGGTCGCGCATTATCGTGTAGCAAGCGGATGTTGACTTTTCTTTGCCTTTTTTTTTTCACAGCAGCCGCTAACTTACGAAGCTGATTAACATAGACGTTGGCGTTGACAGTTTGTCCTTCGGGGAGTAATTCATAATAAATCTTACCGCCTGCATCCCACCAACAACAAAGCAAACCTTCCGTTTATGAGCTTGTTCTTTGACTTGGATAGGCTGTTCTTCTCCTCGTGGTAACCCTTTACGCTTGTCATTCTTATACAGTATCCAGCTCTCATCTCTTGTTACTAAATCATTTAGAAACTCCTTTTGTTTGGGCTGGAGGAGCAACGATTGACAAATCGATATTCGGGCAGCTCGGTTTGCCATACTCAACTGATGCGGAATACATTTTGTCAGCACTCGCCGATATCCCAGTGCATACAGTCGCTTTTCGATAGCCATGTGACTGCAGCCAAGTGCCTGCGCTAATTCGCGAGTAGTAGTATCCGGGTTTTGATTTAATTCTGCCAACAGCATGTCGACATCGAATTCGACTGGTCGACCTGAACGGGCTCGATCCTCTGGTGTTGTATCGCTGGATCGAAAGCGATGAAACCATCGACTTACAGTTGACTGTGTGACCGTGCCCTCTCCAAATGCATTGTTGATATTCGCATTTGTCTGCCTCGTACTGGAGTCACGTATAAGCTCGTAAAATATTACAGCTCGAATAGCGTGCTCGTCCATGTCATGGATTAAACTGCCAAAGACGCGCTCTAGCCGCCTTTTATTAATTCAATAATAAAGCTTCTGGAATGTTCTAGATTTACCTAAAAAAAGAACTTTCTAGAAGAAAGAATTGTTTTTTTTTCAAAGTGAGTCAATACTTAATTGCCAACCCAATATTAGTAGCTACACATTGATAATGGAACACAAATTGTAGACGGGAAAATTATGAATTCTTGTCGATGTATACGTATTTAACACCTCTTTAAGGCTGACTGTACCACATTACTAGAATAATCGTATGAAATTTTCCTTTTAATATCATAATTAAGGATCAAAAAGTATCTTAAACAAGAACACAGCAGTTGCTTTTTGGTCGTCACTACGGAGCCCTGAATAAAAATGAAACATCCACTTAAGCAGTCTCAGCTCTTCAGACGGGCAGCAACCTGAAAACATTCGACGATCGCACTATACCAACATTCAGATACAAGCAATCTCGCAAAATGCACACATTATTGTTATTTGTGTTCCTCCAAGAGAAAGTTAAAAGTAATGAAAGAAAATAAGCAACTAAACACTAGCATTTTAAACTAGTGACCCGCCCCTGCTTCGCATGGGTGCAATGTACATACGTACTGTTGTGGCGACAAATCAAAACATTATCGAGATTTCTATATTAATGTATCAACATAAAACTACCCGAATAAATTCTTTAAATGATGGTAAAACTGCATCAAAATGCAATGCAATGCGTTGCATTGTTTAAAAGAACAACGTGGTTACACAACAGACAAGAAAAGCGACTTTTAATCTATACATATCTTATATAAGTATATCACAATACTTTTGTTGTTTGTTTCGGCTAATCTCCGAAACGGCTGGACCGACTTTCACTGTTAGATAGCTGATGTTATAAGGAGTAACTTAGGCTACTTTTATTTTTGAAAAAGAATTAGGGTTCCGCGCAAAAAAATTAAAATCCATGAAATTGTGGAAAAGACCCGATTCAAATAGAGAAGTACTGACGTTTACGCGAGCGAAGCCGCGGGCAACAGCTTGTTTATAATACGTTTGGATAAATAAGGAGCCCTTGTTCGTTCTGCACCCTAACTGTGTGACACACAGTTTAATTTTGACTGTTTAACAACATTCTTTGCGTTATTATTAGCAATATGCTTCAAAATCATTCAGATTGTGATTAATAGCGTGTTACAATATACAATTAGGGTGCGGGTAGATGATAACACTGTTTAAGATTCTTCGTTGGATTCACAGGTTATTTGGAACTAAATTCGACATAAAATTGTTACACGCAAGCTCAGATTTATTTCACAATTACCCACATAATGACAGTAAACTTAGACAAGGTATGTAAAAGTTTACTGAGTTTGTTTTCTGCAGCATGTAGGTAGGTGATCTGTGAAGGGTGTCCAGGGTTACCATCTCAAATATTTTTACAATAAAGACAGGAGTGATACTTCTGAAGGTAATTATAGATTGTTAGAAATAACACTCAACTTCACGCCTGTATTGCCCGAAAGGTTGGGCAGAGGTGCACCTATAGTACACTACATTTCGCCAGTTATGTTTTGGTCCCATGTAATAAGGGGCGAGCCTATTGCCATCAATCGGGCACAAGTCCAGCCTTCTGGTTGCTATTGAGCAATTCTAGATGGTAAAATCCAGCAAAATAGAGACAAAGATTGAGAAAATTGAAAGAGAGATTGATTGAGATTGTTGGAAACATACAGTACTAAATTGTTATCACATAATTAAATGCTTTCTGACGTTTACAACTAAGGCTTTCATGTAGGTTCAGTATTAATAAAACTGATACATATACCCACGCCTTCTTCCCATGGAGGCAGGCAGAAACTACAGAACGCCACGCCCGCGGTGTTCTGAAGTTTCTGTAGTTGCTTCGTTTACGTTCATACATCTGGTCATACGCTCACTTACTTTCGTTACAGATGGATATTTTAAAAACGCAATTATGTCATATTTGTGTTAACTGTGGGTATTTAACTTATTTTTTTTTAATACAAATTTCAGGGATGCTAAAATCCTCGCATTGGCAACACAAACAGCGCACGAACTCATTCTGACAACAAACGAAGGTTTCCGAACAATCAAACTAAACCGATTCGCGAACCGAACGACAGACGCTGCCACAAACGAAATGATTTCATTTATATAACGTCTTCTCGTACGTCAGCAACCATTCTATTACAAGTTCGTGATAGTCTGAGACTTGAGAATCATTATTAATAAGTTTTACTTATTGGTTCGAATCTTTGAGAAGATACGAGCAATATTAAGGACTGAAGGACGTCCGTACATGATGGCGGAAAGGCAGTTATCACGTAAGTTTTTGTCAATATTCATAGTGAAATTATTCAATTTATTCAGGCCATAAGCAAGCGTCCAAATGAATGTTATTTAGTGGAAATGAATCTGTGGTTCTTAAAGTGTTTCGTTACGCTAGTTTTCATAGTATATGAAGTTTAATATTTGTGAAAACTAAGGGTAATTTGAATAAGGGTTTATGTCAAAAATAAAAACTAGCTGTAATTGTCAGTATTTTGTTTCGAACATAGAAATTCAGCAATACACGCCTACCACCGTATATTACAATGAAATAATTTATGAGTGTAGGAACTGTGATAAAAATATCGCATTTATGCTGCGTAATAGAATTAGTGCGCTAGTGCGGTGCGTTGTTTTTTGTAACCTAGTTGACATTCTTTTTTGTTCTTTTCAGCACGCATTTCACTAATCACGTCTGAAGAACAAGACCAATTAGTAAAACTAACGTATGAAAACTCTGCCCTAAAAGAACAAATCGAAAATTTACAAAAGGATCTTGCTAAACGAGAATACCGCCAGGGACTTAAAGAAAGACCTTTCTGGAAAGGTGAACACGCAGCTTTCTGGTTTTTTGTCACAGAGTCAGAATTTAAGGTAGCCGGTGTGTCAGATGATCATGCAAAATTTAATTATGTTGTTAGCCAGCTAGATGAATACACGATGGAAAAAGTAAAAGATATAATAAGTGATCCTCCAGTCAGCAGAAAATATGACATGATAAAGGAAGAATTAATTCTTCGTTTGGGTGAACCAGAACCTGAGAGATTCCGGAGAATTTTCGAAGAAAGGCTTGAGAGCAGGACACCTTCTCAGTTCTACCGCCATCTGCAAGTTCTGGCCGGAACTAATGTCACAGCAGACAAAATCTTGCTCCATCTTTGGTTACGTCGGCTGCCACCACATTGTCAAGAGATTTTAGCCAGTCAGCTTGACCAAACTAATACAAAACTGGCTGAGATTGCAGACAACATTATGGAAGCGACTGAAGCATCTGGAAACCCTTTTTTTAATAATACAGTAGTAGATAATATACAGCAAAGTGTTGATGAGCTTGGTAAGCAACTCATGGGATTAGAAGAGTCTGTGAAGCGGCGACAGATTAGGAGTCGTTCGTTATCCTTGAACGGATCTCGTGTAGCTAGCGAGTCAGGTGCTTTAGAACCTAAGATATGCTGGTATCATCAAAACTGGGGCTCGCACACTTTTAGATGTGTCCAGCCTTGTGACTGGAAATAAGAATAGCCATGGTAATTACTAAATTATTGTCGTTAAGGTAAAATCTTTATTTTAATGGTGCTTTAGATTTTTTATTGTAACTATTCAATTTCACCCCATGGTATGGTAACTCTTTCTGTTTTAGTAAGTTCAGACTTTCATCAAAAAGTCGTAGTTTTTATATTCTTGTGGCTTTTTGAAACCCTGGATATACTTACAGCACGGCTAGGTTGGTTTTCCCTTTTTATTTTACTTGTTTTATGAAGTGAAAGCTCAACGCGACTAAAGACGGCGCGTTGAGCGCTTTTTGGTACGGGAACATCTTACGGGTACGCGACATGCGACATGCTAACGTCACAATCACAACTGTCATGTGAGTGTTGCGCCAGACTGGTGACGCGCAGCAGCCTGTGTACATGTTAATGTTTTAAGTTTTCACTTCTGTGGGCGTGACTGCCAATTTTTTTTATCAATGTCTTTAACTAATTATTACTTCGTCTGCTTACGGGTAAAAAGTAATAAGTGCAATTAGTGTCAATTCGAGTAAATGACTTTTCAAAGTTTAGGTTTTAATTTGATTCATTTTAAATTCATTAATTAAAAAACTGATAAAGCAAAATGTGGCACTAACTACCCTTCTTTTAAAATTTACTGATATATAATATTTGGTATTAGTAAAAACTGTAGAAAATTAAATTTAGATCGAATAGGGACCGCATTCAATATGTTTTACCTGTACTTAACAAACGTAATATTCTGAATTCAGAGATGTCAAAAGCCCATAGCAGTTTTGTATAATGGCTTATTGTAATTCTGAATCTTATAAAATATATTAACATTATATTAAATTTATTTATCCCATTTTACTAGTAAATATACTAAATCATTTCTTGGTTTGCTAATTTTACTAGTTAATATAATCAATTCCTGGTTTGATAATTTATCTACAGCAAAAGATGCATTTATGACCTTTTCTCAGAATAATTATAACCATTTTACTATTTGAATTATAAAATGTAAAAAGCTTCAATCGTATTTATTATTTTCTAACTGTTTAAACTGAAACGGATTTAAGCCATCAGATTATTTATTATGATAAACTGGTATATTTTTTTCAAAATGTGAGAAGACATCACTTTTACAAACTCGTTATCTTTGCAGCCATTGGACATTGTATTTATTTGGTTTTACCAGTAGATAGCGCGTAAAAAATTACACTGCATTATTTTTAATTCGATGTAGTAAAAAACTGCATTTGTCTCGTTTTAACAGTAAGCAGATTCTTTTAACGTTTATGTTTCTTTGAGTAACCATACTGTGTTTAAATTGATAATATTACTGTATGTTTGTGATTGTGGTTTTGATTTATTTCTCTTTTATTTATTTGTGATATAGGTACATATTTTTATGATGTAGGTCTTATTGTTTTAATTGCGTATAATTTTTTTCATTGTTTTAGTAGCAATTTCAGTTGAGTTTTTAATTTAAGCCAAATCTATGTAAATTTAAATGGAAAAATAATTAAATAATAAAAAAATAAATAAATTTAAAAAAATGACACGTCGTGATTTTAACTCAATCAATCTGCCTAAACTTTTCCATCTATGTTGAGGTTGGCTTACAGTCTAACTGGATGCAGCTGAATACCAGCGAGTGTCTATCTGACCTCTACAACCCAGTTACTGGGTAATACGATACCCCTTGGTAAGACTGGTTGTCAGATTTGAGCTTTTGACGACACGTAATAGGTAATAGGTAATACGGCCTGGTGTCCGCAACTCCACGTCAATGCGCGTATTTTGCGTGATGGGTGGGAAAATCGATTATTCGATCCACCCCAGCTCCTCAAGGAAGGCCAGCAACGCCTTGGTGTTACTGACAATCTCACGTAGGGTACCTGGGTTACCGAAGTACTTTGCCCTGTATGTGGCGAGCACTGGGCAGTTTAGTAGCACATGAGCTGCTGTCTCGTCGCCCTTCATGCAGGCCCTGCACAGCAGACTTTCTGTGACTCCTGTGACAAAGAGGTGTTTATTAAATGACCCGTGGCCAGTTATGACTGCTGTAACTATACGCAGCTGCTGTTTATTTAGCCGGAGAAGCCGCTTCGTGAGGCGGCCATCAATTGCAGGGACTGCTTCCTTGGCCTGCCTACACTCACCCTGCTCCAACCATTGCTTGTGGTGTTGCTCGCTGGTGCGTTTCCTTACCAGAGTGCGTATGTACCCGAAGGGGAGTGGTACGATGGGTTCAGGTCCCACTGGTGCCATGCTCGACCCCCTCCTGGCAAGTTCGTCGACTGCGTCGTTTCCTAACGAACCGCTGTGTCCCTTGATCCATTGAATGGTTATGTTATTATGGCTACCCACCTGGTTAAGGCGCTGGTGGCACTTGTATATTAGCCCAGAATCAACTGTGTGACTGTTTAGCGCTTGCAGGACAGCCATGCTGTCTGAGAGTATACGGATCGAGTGGTCCTTAACTTCCCTGGCCATGATAGCTGCAGCCGCCAAAGAAACACCCATGCATTCGGCCTGGAACACTGTGTTATTGACACCCAATGGTGTGGCTATGTGCATGTTGAAGTCCTCCGAGAAGATTCCAGCACCTGTACCACTACCTGTTTTGGATCCATCCGTAAAGATGCGCAGCTCCGCGGGGCACAAACCCTTGCGATACCCCTTGGTAAGACTGGTTGTCAGACTTGGGCTTTTGACGACCCGTAACGACTGTCAAAGATCTACGAATGACAGCTGGAACCAACAGCTTAACGTGCTTTCAGAGGCACGGAGGACTCTCGGTATGTAAAGATGGTCACCCATCCACGGTCATCCCCCGCAAGCGTAGCTTAGCCTGATGGATCAACCCGTGCGGCTGTTATTACTTAGCCACGAACTCCTCACGTCTCAGTCAAAGCCACGCCGTGGTTTTGACTGAATTTTGAATATTTCTGCTGTATTACAAATTCATGTTGATTAATCTGGCGCATTGAAAAAATCTGCGCGATACAGAAGCAGATCATTATCGGCATATTCTTCCGGTTCCTACAGTTCCACATCTTATACCGTGGTACCAAGTGCAACTGCGATTCTCGAAGCTCAGAATTCAGTTGGAGATCCAGGTATAATTGAAAGCACCACCTGACATTTGGACGCGACGCTGTTTCACGGCAACGGTTGCCGAGGCTGCGCCAACATGACATTATGGCGCGCGGCGGCGCGGTGCCCCAGGCCGAAAGCGCAATTGCGCCGCTGTGATCGTGCTTCGGTCAAGCTGTCAATTCTTTTTCATATGTCATTTTTGTAATTTTTATTTTATTTAAGTTACTAAAGTTTTGATCACTGTGTGATATTTTTATAGAAAAATCGTGTAAGTTGTCTTTCTTTAATATTCAAAAATGACGACAGTAGTGACGCAGTACGAAGCGCCAGTCAACCTACCTCATCGCTGGATGTCCTAATGAGATGCCCTCATTGTCCCCAAGCCAAGCACGCTTTTTTAAAGGTGTACGAGGTTTCAACGTACATTTGAGTAAGAAACACAAACTCCACAATGTGCCTTCACCCTGCTCGACAATACCCACTCCCCTAACACCTGTTTCACCTGCTCAACCCTTTCGGATAACCCTTTCAATATTAAAAACTTCAGTTTTAAAGAGAGTTCCTCGTGGCGCGAAACCATCCGTGGCTTCATGTTTAGCGCGTTGTGTCCACCTCGCCTCCCGATAGAAATCTCAAAGTGCTAGGGAGCAACTACTCACCTTGCCGTTTAGAATTCTACATGTGCAAAAAAAATTGGCAAATAAAAAAACTTTAACAGCACAAATCAAGGATAATTGTAAATATTTCGGTCTAAAGTTTCGACTCTAAATAAACAGCGCACCTCCCCCAAAGAGGCTTATTGTGCATCATGTGGAGTCTGAACTAGGCGAAGGTGATATCAGAGGTGATAACGGAAAGAAAACGTTGAAAGGTTGCCTGAAATTTTTCAAATTCGGGAAAAATTATACGTCCTTTTTCAGACCATAGGATAGGACAACGTCTTTCGGATTGGCTCGTATCAAAATAAGTAGAAGATAGCACTTGAATATTAGAGCGTGCGACGAATTTAATTGAGCTAGTGTTCCTACAATTATCTTTATAGTATTCCGAGTAGGTATATTTATTTATTTATATATACTTTATTGTACACCAGATTATGTATTACAAGATAAATTATTAACTACAAAACATACAATTGGCGGTCTTATCGCATACTACGAACTCTTCTAGGCAACCTTGGAATGGACAGTCATCATCATCTGCCTAGCCTTTTCCCAACTATATTGGGGTCGGCTTCCAGTCTAACCGGATGCAGCTGAATACCAGTATTTTACATGGAGCGACTGCCTATCTGACCTCCACAACCCAGTTACTGGGTAATACGATACCCCTTGGTAAGACTGGTTGTCAGACTTTCGGGCTTCTAACGACCCGTAACGACTGTCAAAGATCCACGAATGACAGCCGGGACCAACGGCTTAACGTGCTTTCCGAGGCACGGAGGAGTCTCGGTATGTAAAGATGGTCACCCATCAATGGACCAACCCCGGCAAGCGCAGCTTAACCTGATGGATCGACCCATGCGGCTGTTATTACTTAGCCACGAGCTCCTCCACCCCAACCTTGCAACCTTGGAATGGACAGTGATACCGAATTAATCTAAAGACTGGTTGACAAAAAAGACGTTTATTATAAATCATCCCATTTTTAACCGACTTCAAAAAACGGAGGAGGTTCTCAGG
The DNA here is from genome assembly GCA_947568875.1 of Fissipunctia ypsillon. Lineage (NCBI taxonomy): Eukaryota > Metazoa > Arthropoda > Insecta > Lepidoptera > Noctuidae > Fissipunctia > Fissipunctia ypsillon. The sequence continues at coordinate 24,444,922 of OX387649.1, forward strand.
TCGTCGGAATCTTTTATTTTTTATTTTATTTATGTGTATTCCCCGATTACTCGAAGACGGCTGGACCGATTTGGAAAATTATTTTGTTTGTTCAAAACCGTATACTTTCCAGGTGGTTCCATTGTCATCAGGTCAGGATCTGTTGACGGATTCCGGGAGAAATCAAGGGATCTCTTCAATAGCATGGGTACACCTATAGCGATTTGAGTATTTTATATAGTAACTTGTGCATTTGCTTTCGGAAGGCACCATTTGGTGATGTGGAGCGGATGATGAAGTACCAGGAGAACTCCTCAACAATTATCATCCCTGCATCGGGAAAAGCAATATTTTGTAAAAGATAATGAGCAGTTGTCATTAGACTATTGTAACTTAGATAAATTACTAACCGACCCACTAAAAAGTGGGTGTTTTTTGGAAGTCGGTTGTTTTTTTGCAAAAAAGTTTTTTATTTTTCACTTTCACAAGTTTCTTAGTGCTCAGAATGTCAATAGGTACTTTTTTGTATACTTTTGATGCAATTCCAATGAAGCTCTTCTTAAATAGAGCCATTTTATGTGGTACATTAGAAATTTATAACATATATCTTTTAGATTTGAGTTTATCAAATAGATTTTTATTTTTTTTTACAAATACGGCTACCTACTTAATAAAAGTAAACTGCAGGAAAGGTCAATATTTTAAATTCTTTGAAATATGGTTTACATGAATCAGAAACACGAATACCAGTAATCGCACGTACATATCTTTTGTGCTTTAAACACTAAATCGCTATTAGTGGCACTACCCCAGTATAATCGTGACTGCATATTATCTCAGTGTCGACGAAACATATGCATGGTATGCGGTCAAAAGAACTGATTGATCAACGGATTGGATAGTTTATATAAAGCATATGAGTACTGATTAAAATTATTGCATATTGTGTCAATACGTGTTTGCCAAGTCAAATCATTATCTATCCAAAGCCCTTGAAATTTAACGCAGCTGACTTGTTTAATTTTCGTCCCATTACAATGAATATTGATGTTGTTACTTTTATTGTGACGCCCGAAATTGACTAATTTAGTTTTTTCTAAATTGATAATTAAGTAACTGGCGAAATGTGGGTGTACTATAGGTACACCTCTGCCTAACCCTTCGGGGAAACAAGGCGTGATGTTATGTTATGTTATGATAATTAAGTTGTTATCCGTCAGCCAGTTAATTATATTGCGAAGTGTAGAATTTATGTTACTTTCAAAAGTATCAATATTTTGAACTGTAAATATAGCTGTGTTGTCATCAGCAAAAAGGATCATGGGATGCTGTGAAACTGAAGGCAGATCATTTATTTAGATCAAAAATAGCGGTGGACCTAACACACTAAGTCCCTACGTCCCTAAGTCACTCCATATACTACTTTTTTGGGCATGGATTTATGTTTTTGTTCGGTATTATTTAAGAGATTCACATTATTTATTTCTATTACCTGTTAACTATCATTTAGATAAGATTCTAAAAGTTTATGGACGTTACCCCATAATCCATAATCGAACGCTTTTGTTATATTCATAAACATTGCAGAGACAGGTACCTACGTGCCTATCAATATTAGTATATATTGTTTTTAAAAGGTCATAAATTGGTAAATTAATTGACTTATTTTTCCTAAAACCTTTTTGATCTTTAACAAATAGATTGAACTTATTTGAGTATTAATTGCATTATACACAGTGTGTCCGGTTTCGGCATAGCGAAACCTAAACGGGAGGTACAGACCATCAAACTGAACAATTTTTTCCCAGGGACCAACATCGTAGTCGTGAAAAAAAAAATCAGTCGACCCATACAAAACTTCAATACCTACTCGACCAAATGTATGGGACGACTGATATTTTTTTTACGATTACGATGTTGATTCCCGAAAGAAAGTTTTTAGTTTGATGGTCTGTACTAACCACCCTTAATTTTCGCCACACCGTGTCATTGTAAATATTTTAGAAAAAATAGGGATAAGTGCTATTGGTCTGTCACATGCCATGTCTTCCTTGTTGTTTTTCTTAAAACGTGGCTTCACTACGGATTTTTTTAAGTTTAGTCGGAAACACACCATGTTCAATACATAAGTTAGGAAATATGTGAACTTTTTAATAAATATTTCTCAACCATAGGGTCAGTACTTGCGGAGAAAATACCTAGAAAATTTCATGATTGTTCTAAAATATTAGAATTAAATAAACAACACGATGCCACAAGTCACTCACTTACATCACTGCAGCCCTGTAATGCTGAAGAAATTATAAAAATTATCAAAGACCTTGATGCCAACTCTAGTAGTGGTATAGATAAAATCAGCATTAAAATTATAAAAAACTTACAAAATCTAATCTCGAATGTGCTGGCAAAATGCTTTAATAAACTTATGTCTAACGGGGAGTTTCCCGATTCATTCATTAATATTATTTTTCTAACAATATTTATGATATAGTTTGCGTTTTCACTTACGGCTTGGAGCAGCGCCATCTACTGTCTCACTGTGTATATAAATGTTGATGAATGGGGTGGAAGAGGAAGGCCAAAGAAAATATGAATGGATTGTGTGAGGAATGATATGAAAAGTTGGTAGGGGGAAATCTTACTGGTTCGCATCACCGACATGCGACGTGCTATGTTGGTAGGGGGAAATCTTACGGGTTCGCATCACCGACATGCGACATGCTAAGTTGGTAGGGGGAAATCTTACGAGTTCGCATCACCGACATACAACGTGCTATGTTGGTAGGAGGAAATCTTACGGGTTCGCATCACCGACATGCGACATGCTATGTTGGTAGGGGGAAATCTTACTGGTTCGCATCACCGACATGCTACATGCTATGTTGGTAGGGGGAATATTACTGGTTCGCATCACCGACATGCAACATGCTATGCATAGTTTTACGTTTAAGCTTGTCGGCAGTCCCCATGCCTGCCTATTTTTTATTTTATTTTAATACGCTTGACGACGAAGGGGGCTGAGGGGCTCGTGTCTAAATCACGGGTCGATCAATTAGGTTAAGTTACTCTTGGCGCGGTCGGTCCGTGGATGAGTGACCGACCGTCCTTACATAACGAGACCCCTCTGTGCCGCCGTTGGTCCCGGCTGTCATTCTTATATCTTTGACAGTCGTTACGGTTCGTCGGATGCCCGAAAATCTGACAACCAGTCTTACCAAGGGTATCGTATTACCCAGTAAAGCTCCTGCTACAGGGTCGCCATCCGCGTTCCCGACAGAGGTGACCTTGGTTGGCGACAGGCAGAGCTGTTTCAAATTTGATCCACCACCAAGGTCACCTCTGTCGGGACGCGGTTGGTGACCATGTAGAAGGCGCTTAATTGGGTGGTAGAGGTCAGATAGGCAGTCGCTCCAAGTAACATACTGATGGTCAGCTGCATCCGGTTAAACTGGCAGCCAACCCCAACGTAGTTGGGAAAAAGCTGGGCAGGTGATGAATAGGCTTGATGACGAACTAACAGAAAAGTTATGAAAAGGATCTATCAAAAAAACGTAAGGTATCCTAAAAAAAGAAGTACTTATATTTTTCTTTGATTCCTAGAAGAATTTTAAAAAGTTTTTAGATATAGATAAACATACACTCGGCATCAAAAAGATGTCCTACATCATCATCTTGTTCCGTAATATTGTATCAATGTGTAGCCATAAAACAAATTACGCATTGGGTAAATATTGTGTTGGCAACTAAATACTGACTCACTTTCGAATGGATCAAATATTAATATTTGTATTCTTTATTCAAAATTATTATTCGACAATATAATCGCCGTGTAAATCTATAATTTGTTTCCATCTATCTGGCAAAGATTGAATGCCTTGTTCCCAGAAATCAACGGGCTGCTGTTTAAAAAAGTTATCCAGTGTATTCTCCACTGCGCTAAAATAATTAAAGCACTGTCCACGCAGGAAGTTTTTAAGAGAGCGAAACAGATGATAATCGCAGGGCGCTAAGTCTGGAGAATACGGTGGATGTGGAACTGTAGTCCAGCCTAACTCCTGCAACCGCTGACGAGTGGCGGAAGCAACGTGAGGTCGCGCATTATCGTGTAGCAAGCGGATGTTGACTTTTCTTTGCCTTTTTTTTTTCACAGCAGCCGCTAACTTACGAAGCTGATTAACATAGACGTTGGCGTTGACAGTTTGTCCTTCGGGGAGTAATTCATAATAAATCTTACCGCCTGCATCCCACCAACAACAAAGCAAACCTTCCGTTTATGAGCTTGTTCTTTGACTTGGATAGGCTGTTCTTCTCCTCGTGGTAACCCTTTACGCTTGTCATTCTTATACAGTATCCAGCTCTCATCTCTTGTTACTAAATCATTTAGAAACTCCTTTTGTTTGGGCTGGAGGAGCAACGATTGACAAATCGATATTCGGGCAGCTCGGTTTGCCATACTCAACTGATGCGGAATACATTTTGTCAGCACTCGCCGATATCCCAGTGCATACAGTCGCTTTTCGATAGCCATGTGACTGCAGCCAAGTGCCTGCGCTAATTCGCGAGTAGTAGTATCCGGGTTTTGATTTAATTCTGCCAACAGCATGTCGACATCGAATTCGACTGGTCGACCTGAACGGGCTCGATCCTCTGGTGTTGTATCGCTGGATCGAAAGCGATGAAACCATCGACTTACAGTTGACTGTGTGACCGTGCCCTCTCCAAATGCATTGTTGATATTCGCATTTGTCTGCCTCGTACTGGAGTCACGTATAAGCTCGTAAAATATTACAGCTCGAATAGCGTGCTCGTCCATGTCATGGATTAAACTGCCAAAGACGCGCTCTAGCCGCCTTTTATTTATTCAATAATAAAGCTTCTGGAATGTTCTAGATTTACCTAAAAAAAGAACTTTCTAGAAGAAAGAATTGTTTTTTTTTCAAAGTGAGTCAATACTTAATTGCCAACCCAATATTAGTAGCTACACATTGATAATGGAACACAAATTGTAGACGGGAAAATTATGAATTCTTGTCGATGTATACGTATTTAACACCTCTTTAAGGCTGACTGTACCACATTACTAGAATAATCGTATGAAATTTTCCTTTTAATATCATAATTAAGTATCAAAAAGTATCTTAAACAAGAACACAGCAGTTGCTTTTTGGTCGTCACTACGGAGCCCTGAATAAAAATGAAACATCCACTTAAGAGGGTTGTCACATTTTACACCGCTCTCGCTCACACGGGACCAAATTTTTAATAATGTTAAATGAAAAGATGCATTTTTGAAAAATGTATTCAATAGGCGGTCTACAAAATAATATTAATTTAATAGGTAATTATTAAAAACACATTTTTATTGCGGCATTTATTTATATTATCTCAAAAACAGATCATAATACTTAATTACATATGTTTATTAGATAACACAATAGAAATGTGATTTTTGATAACTACCTATTAAATGAATATTATTTTGTAGACCGCCCATTGATTACATTTTTCATAAAAGCATTTTTTCATTTAACATTCTTAAAAATTTGGTTCTGTGTGAGCGAGAGAGGTGCAAAATGTGACAACGCTCTTAAGCAGTCTCAGCTCTTCAGACGGGCAGCAACCTGAAAACATTCGACGATCGCACTATACCAACATTCAGATACAAGCAATCTCGCAAAATGCACACATTATTGTTATTTGTGTTCCTCCAAGAGAAAGTTAAAAGTAATGAAAGAAAATAAGCAACTAAACACTAGCATTTTAAACTAGTGACCCGCCCCTGCTTCGCATGGGTGCAATGTATATACGTACTGTTGTGGCGACAAATCAAAACATTATCGAGATGTCTATATTAATGTATCAACATAAAACTACCCGAATAAATTATTTAAATTATGGTGAAACTGCATCAAAATGCAATGCAATGCGTTGCATTGTTTAAAAGAACAACGTGGTTACACAACAGACAAGAAAAGCGACTTTTAATCTATACATATCTTATATAAGTATATCACAATACTTTTGTTGTTTGTTTTGGCTAATCTCCGAAACGGCTGGACCGACTTTCACTGTTAGATAGCTGCTGTTATAAGGAGTAACTTAGGCTACTTTTATTTTTGAAAAAGAATTAGGGTTCCGCGCAAAAAAATTAAAATCCATGAAATTGTGGAAAAGACCCGATTCAAATAGAGAAGTACTGACGTTTACGTGAGCGAAGCCGCGGGCAACAGCTTGTTTATAATACGTTTGGATAAATAAGGAGCCCTTGTTCGTTCTGCACCCTAACTGTGTGACACACAGTTTAATTTTGACTGTTTAACAACATTCTTTGCGTTATTATTAGCAATATGCTTCAAAATCATTCAGATTGTGATTAATAGCGTGTTACAATATACAATTAGGGTGCGGGTAGATGATAACACTGTTTAAGATTCTTCGTTGGATCCACAGGTTATTTGGAACTAAATTCGACATAAAATTGTTACACGCAAGCTCAGATTTATTTCACAATTACCCACATAATGACAGTAAACTTAGACAAGGTATGTAAAAGTTCACTGAGTTTGTTTTCTGCAGCATGTAGGTAGGTGATCTTTGAAGGGTGTCCAGGGTTACCATCTCAAATATTTTTACAATAAAGACAGGAATGATACTTCTGAAGGTAATTATAGATTGTTAGAAATAACACATAACTTCACGCCTGTATTGCCCGAAAGGTTGGGCAGAGGTGCACCTATAGTACACTACATTTCGCCAGTTATGTTTTGGTCCCATGTAATAAGGGGCGAGCCTATTGCCATCAATCGGGCACAAGTCCAGCCTTCTGGTTGCTATTGAGCAATTCTAGATGGTAAAATCCAGCAAAATAGAGACAAAGATTGAGAAAATTGAAAGAGAGATTGATTGAGATTGTTGGAAACATACAGTACTAAATTGTTATCACATAATTAAATGCTTTCTGACGTTTACAACTAAGGCTTTCATGTAGGTTCAGTATTAATAAAACTGATACATATACTCACGCCTTCTTCCCATGGAGGCAGGCAGAAACTACAGAACGCCACGCCCGCGGTGTTCTGAAGTTTCTGTAGTTGCTTCGTTTACGTTCATACATCTGGTCATACGCTCACTTACTTTCGTTACAGATGAATATTTTAAAAACGCAATTATATCATATTTGTGTTGACTGTGGGTATTTAACTTATTTTTTTTTAATACAAATTTCAGGGATGCTAAAATCCTCACATTGGCAACACAAACAGCGCACGAACTCATTCTGACAACAAACGAAGGTTTCCGAACAATCAAACTAAACCGATTCGCGAACCGAACGACATACGCTGCCACAAACGAAATAATTTCATTTATATAACGTCTTCTCGTACGTCAGCAACCATTCTATTACAAGTTCGTGATAGTCTGAGACTTGAGAATCATTATTAATAAGTTATACTTATTGGTTCGAATCTTTGAGAAGTTACGAGCAATATTGAGGACTGAAGGACGTCCGCATGATGGCGCACAGGCAGTTATCACGTAAGTTTTTGTTAATGTTCATAGTGAAATTATTCAATTTATTCAGGTTATAAGCACGCGTCCAAATGAATGTTATTTAGTGGAAATGAATCTGTGGTTCTTAAAGTATTTCGTTACGCCAGTTTTCATAGTATATGAAGTTTAATATTTGTGAAAACTAAGGGTAATTTGAACGAGGGTTTATGTCAAAAATAAAAACTTGCTGTAATTGTCAATCTTTTGTTTCGAACATAGAAATTCAGCAATACACGCCTACCACCGTATATTACAATTAAATAATTTATGAGTGTAGGTACTGTGATAAAAATATCGCATTTATGCTGTGCAATAGAATTAGTGCGCTAGAGCGGTGCATTGTTTTTTGTAACCTAGCTGACATTCTTTTTTGTTCTTTTCAGCACGCATTTCATTAATCACGTATGAAGAACAAGCCCAAGTAGAAAAACTTGCGGATGAAAACTCTGCCCTAAAAGAACAAATCGAAAAATTTCAAAAGGATCTTGCTAAACGAGAATACCACCAGGGACTTAAAGAAAGACCTTTCTGGAAAGGTGAACACGCAGCTTTCTGGTTTTTTGTCACAGAGTCAGAATTTAAGGCAGCCGGTGTGTCAGATGATCAATTAAAATACGATTATGTTGTTAGCCAGCTAGATGAATACACGATGGAAAAAGTAAAAGATATTATAAGTGATCCTCCAGTCAGCAATAAATATGACAAGATAAAGGAAGAATTAATTCTTCGTTTGGGTGAACCAGAACTTGAAAGATTTCGGAGACTTTTCGAAGAAAGGCTTGGGAACAGGACACCTTCTCAGTTCTACCGCCATCTGCAGGTTCTGGCCGGAACTAATGTCACAGCAGACAAAATCTTGCTCCATCTTTGGTTACGTCGGCTGCCGCCACATTGTCAACAGATTTTAGCCAGTCAGCTTAACCAAACTAATACAAAACTGGCTGAGATTGCAGACAACATTACGGCAGCGACTGAAGTATCTTTGAACCCTTTTTTTAGTAATACAGTAGTAGATAACATACAGGAATGTGTTGATGAGCTTGGCAAGCAACTCGTGGAATTGGAAGAGTCTGTGAAGCGGCGACAGATTAGGGGTCGTTCGGTGTCCACGAACGGATCTCGTGCACCTAGCGGATCAAGTGCTTCAGGACCTAAGATATGCTGGTATCATCAAAAGTGGGGCTCTGACGCTTATAGATGTGTCCAGTATTGTGACTGGAAAGAAGAAATGAACAAAGAGTAACAAGTAATTACTAAACTACTGTCGTAAAGGTATAATCTTTATTTTAATGGTGCTTTAAACTTTTTATTGTGAGTTAGTTTTTAATTTCACCCCATGGTATGGTAACTCTTTCTGTTTTAGTAAGTTCAGACTTTCATCAAATAGTCGTAGTTTTTATATTCTTGTGGCTTTTTGAAACCCTGGATATACTTACAGCACGGCTAGGTTGGTTTTCCCTTTTTATTTTACTTGTTTTATGAAGTGAAAGCTAAACGCGACTAAAGACGGCGTGTTGAGCGCTTTTTGTACGGGAACATCTTACGGGTTCGCGACATGCGACATGCTCACGTCACAATCACAACTCTCATGTGATTGTTGCGCTAGACTGGTGACGCGCAGCAGCCTGTGTACATGTTAATGTTTTAAGTTTTCACTTCTGTCGGCGTGACTGCTAATTTATTTTATCAATGTCTTTAACTAATTATTATTTCGTCTGCTTACGGGTAAAAAGTAATAAGTGCAATTAGTGTAAATTCGAGTAAATGACTTTTCAAAACTTAAGTTTTAATTTCATCCATTTTAAACTCATTGATTAAACAACTATTAAAGCAAAATGTTACACTACATACCCCCCTTTAATATTTACTCATATTTCATACTTGGTATTAGTAAAAAACTGTATAAAATTAAATTGAGTTCGAATGGGGACCGCATTTAAAATGTTTTAACTGTACTTAACAAACGTGATATTCTGAATTAAAAGATTTCAAAAGCTCATTTCAGTTTTGTGTAATGGCTTATTGTAATTATGAACCTTATAATTTATAATAACATATTTATATTAAAGTTATTTATCCCATTTTACTAGTAAATATACTAAATCATTTCTTGGTTTGCTAATTTGACTAGTTAATATAATAACTTACTGGTTTGCTAATTTCTCTACAGAAAAAAATGCATTTATGACCTTTTCTCAGATTAATTCTTACCGTTTTACTATTTGAAGTAAGAAATGTAAAAAGCTTTAATCGAATTTATTATTTTCTTACTGTTTAAACTGAAACGGGTTTAAGCCATCAGATTATGTAGTATGATAAACTGGTATATTTTTTTCAAAATGTGAGAAGACATCACTTTTACAAACTCGTTATCTTTGCAGCCATTGGACATTTTATTTATTAGGATTTACGAGTAGATAGCGCGTAAAAAATTACACTGCATTATTTTTAATTCGATGTAGTAAAAAACTGCATTTATCTCGTTTTAACAGTAAGCAGGTCGATTTGATTTGACGTTTGTCTCTTTGAGTTGCCATACTGCGTTAAAATTGATAATTTTACTGTATGTTGTGATTGTGGTTTTGATTTATTTCTCTTTTATTTAATTTTGATATACATATTTTTATGATGTAGGTATTATTGTTTTAATTGCATTTTTTTTCATAGCTATACTAGTAATTTCAGTTTATTTTTTAATTTAAGCCAAATGTATTTAAATTTAAATGGAAAAACAATTAAATATTAAAAAGAGTAAAAAAAATAAATTTAATTTAAAAAATGACACGTCTTGGTTTTGACTCAATCAATCTGCCTAGCCTTTTCCATCTATGTCGGGGTCGGCTCCCGGTCCAACCAGATGTAGCTGAATACCAGTATTTTACATGGAGCGACAGCCTATCTGACCTCTACAACCCAGAAACTATTCTTTTCTATTATTGTAACAATAATTTATGTTTCAGGTAGGTACATTGTTTATGCACGCACCTGCGATGCCTACGGAGTCACTTTTTGGGTTATTTCATTATATTTATTCATACCTACTTATATTTGGTTGTATAGTTGCAGCATATTTTAAGTAGTTACTGGTTGTTTTGTTTTGTTATGTAACTATTTATGTACTGATCACTGAACCTGACTTGATTTCCGTACGTCTCTTTCGGGTAACCACTGAAAACCTATCAGCGCTGTGCTGTGGGTCCCTCTTTGCACAGCATCATGCTGAGTGGAAGCCTTCTTGTCACAGTCATGACGTGCAGCTGCCGACTATTTCTGTTTTTAGCTCGTGATTATAATGTGTATCTATTTTGTTTTATTTTTCTGATTATTCTTATCGTTTTGTATGCACGTGTTTCTGTGACAAATAAACCTATTTTTCTTTCTTACTTTCTTTCAAACTGGGTAGGTAATACAATACGTCTTGGTAAGGCTGGTTGTCAGACTTGGGCTTTTGACGACCCGTAACGACTGCCAAAAATCTACGAATGACAGCCGAGACCAACGGCTTAACGTGCTTTCAGGCACGGAGGAGTCTCGGTATGTAAAGATGGTCACCCATCCACGGTCATCCCTGGCAAGCGTAGCTTAACCTGATGGATCAACCCATGCAGCTGTTATTATTTAGCCACTAGCTCCTCACGTCAGTCAAATTCACGCCGTGGTTTTGACTGAATTTTGAATATTTGATTAATCTGGCGCATTGAAAAAATCTGTGCGATACAGAAGAAGATCATTATCGGCATATTCTTCCGGTTCCTACAGTTCCACATCATATACCGTGGTACCAACTGCAACTACGATTCTCGAAGCTTAGTTCAGTTGGAGATCCAGATATAATTGAAAGCACCACCTGACATTTGGACGCGACGCTGTCTCACGGCAACGGTTGCCGGGGCTGCGCCAACATGACATACGGCGGCGCGGTGCCCCAGGCTGCCAGCGCGACTGCGCCGCTGTCATCGTGCGTGAGTCCAGCTGTCAATTCTTTTTCATATGTCATTTTTGTTATTTTAATTTTATTTAAGTTTCTCAGTGAGTGATATTTTTATGGAAAAATCGTGTAAGTTGTCTTTTTTTAATATTGAAAAATGACGACAGTAGTGACGCAGTACGAAGCGCCAGTCAACCTGCCACATTGCTGGATGTCCTAATGAGATGCCCTCATTGTCCCCAAGCACGCTTTTTTAAAGGTGAACGAGGTTTCAACGTACATTTGGGTAAGAAACACAAACTTCACAATGTGCTTTCACCCTGCTCGACAATACCTACTCCCCTAACACCTGTTTCACCTGCTCAACACTTTTGGAAAACCCTTGCAAAATTAAAAACTTCAGTTTTAAAGAGAGTTCCTCGTGGCGCGAAACCATCCGTGGCTTCACGTTTAGCGCATTGGTTCCGCCTCGCCGCCCACGAGAACTGTCAAAGTGCTTGGGAGCAACTACTCACCTTGCCGTTTAGAATTCTACATGTGCAAAAAATTTGGCAAATAAAAAAAATTAACAGCACAAATCAAGGACAATTGTAACATTTCGGTCCAAAGTTTCGACTCTAAATAAACAGCGCACCTCCCCCAAAGAGGCTTATTGCACCATGTGGAGTCTAAACTAGACAAAGGTGATATCAGAGGTGATAACGGAAAGAAAACATTGAAAGGTTGCCTGAAATTTTTCAGATTCGGGAAAAGTTATACGTCCTTTTTCCTATGGGATTTTTGTACGAACTGAAGACCATAGGATAGGACAACGTCTTTCGGATTGGCTCGTATCAAAATAAACAGAAGATAGCACTTGAATATTAGAGCGTGCTACGAAGACGAGCTAGTGTTCCTATAATTATTGTAGGAACACTAGCTCGTCTAATTATTATCTTTATAGTATTTCGAGTAGGTATATTTATTTATATATACTTTATTGTACACCAGATTATACATTACTTATAGATAAATTATAAACTTGGCGACCTTATCGCATACTGCGATCTCTTCCAGGCAACCTTGGAATGAACAGTGATACCGAATTAATCTAAATACTGGTTCACAAAAAGATAGTTTATTAGTAATCCCATTTTTAACCGACTTCAAAAAAAGAAGGAAGTTCTCAGGTCATCGGAATCTTTATTTTTTATTTTTTATGTGTGTTCCTCGATTACTCGAAGACAGCTGGACCGAATTGGAAAATTATTTTGTTTGTTCAAAACCGTATACTTTCCAGGTGGTTCCATTGTCATCAGGTCAGGATCTGTTGACGGAATTTTGGAGAAATCGAGGGAACTCTTCAAATATTATGGGTACACCTATAGCAATTTGAGTATTTTATATAGTAACTCGTGCATTTGCTCTCGGAAAGCACCATTTGTTGAAGTGGAACTGATGATGAAGACCACAGATGGCCACCGGAACAACTTAATAATAAGTATTTAACAGTTTGCGATTTAAAATTATTGCTAAGCAATATAAGCTCGTCACAATGCATATGGTGAAGTGGAGCTGATGGTGAAGTACCAGGAGAACTCCTCAACAACATTAACGTCCCTGCAACGGGAAAAGCAATATTTCGTAAAAGGTGATGAGCAGTTAACATTAGAGTATTGTAACTTAGATAAATTATTAACCGACCCACTAAAAAGTGAGTGTTTTTTGGAAGTCGGTTGTTTTTTTTTGCAATAAAGTTTTTTATTTCCACTTTCACAAGTTCCTTAGTGCTCAGAATGTTAATACATAGGTACTTTTTTGTACACTTTTGATGCCATCTTCTTCTTTCCCAGATTTTTTTTATGTTTTCAATACTTACACACAATACATCAGATTTGCTGATCAATCCGTTGAGATTTTGATGCATAACAGTTACATTATTATATACGAAATAAATGTAACTGTCTTGTTTTTCGAAATTAAAACTATCACTGTTATTTTCACTCGTGGACATAACCGACTGGCTGTGGCAGAGTAACATCATCAGAATGGACCACGGTGCAAAGAAAAAGACCTAAGCTGTTATCCAAAAATGTGAATAGAGGTCAAAATGCAAGTATCCTTGATCTGCAAGCCATGGAGCGAAAGAGACATCTTCATGTATGGAGGTTGCATCCAGAGACTACCATCGAAAGGTTAACAGCGCATGTAAAGAATATCTGCGGCAGCGATGAAAATGTAAAAGTCGAAAAAATCAAGCATAAAACGGAAAGGGATTATGCATCTTTTATTATCGGAGTAGCGGAGGGAGTGTATGAAAAATTGTATAAAGTGGAAGTTTGGCCCGTGAACGCGGAGTTTGCCGAATGGATTTGGTTTCGGAGGTACACAAATAAAAGAGACAATGGAAAATAAAACGATGAATATTTACTATCAAAATGCAAGAGGACTGCGTACAAAAGTAAATATTTTCTGTAAAAATATAGAAACAACAGGGGCAGATCTATTTGCAATTACCGAAACGGGTTGCAATGATTCCATACATAACGCGGAGTTGGTACCACAAAACTACAGTATTCTGCGATGTGACCGGGCGGATGGGCGTAAGCAAGGTGGCGCGCTTCTTGTGGCCGCGCACTGGCTCGAGCTGCGCCGAGTTACGCTACCTGAGAATGACGTTGTGATAGATAGATGTACCTTCGAACTGATTTGTGCAACCGTACATAAAGGTAACAAGTATTTGTTTTTGTGTTGCGTTCTTTACATACCTCCAAATAGTAATGATAATGAATATATGTTATTATTTGGCCTATTAGAACAATTGTGTGTTAAATATAAGGAGGTTGTTATATTAGGTGATTTCAATTTATATTCTTGTGATGTAAACATTAATAATTATTACGAATATTTTATATCTTTTTGTGAACTTACACAGAAAAATAAGGTACCAAATTGTAATAATAGGCAGTTGGATTTAGTGCTATGTTCGTTGAGTATAGGTGAGACTGTGTGTGTCAGGGAGGCAGACGAAGCGATAGTGCCAATAGATACGTACCACCCGCCTCTAGACATTACTGTACCGTTGATAAGCAAACGCTCAGCGGAAAGTGGTTGCACTTTTAATGATATATCTGTAAATATGCAAGAGAGCGATTCCTGGCCACAGTGGAATTTTTATAAAGCGGATTACAGTAAGTTGTATTATATGATAATGAATCATGACTGGTCGCCTATGTACAACAGAAGCGAACCAGAGGAGTGTTTGAATTATTTCTATGATATAATTAATAGTATTATCGATGATTGTGTTCCCAGGAAAATGCGACGCCGCCGTGTAAATTCTAGGTACCATTACCCTGAGTGGTACACGGCAGATATTATTCGCGACATAAAATTAAAAGCACTGCTTCATAAGAAGTGCAAGATTAGTGGATTGACGAGTGATTACGAAATGTTTTCTCAGTGTAGAGCTAGGGTTAAAATAATGATAGGATTGGCACACGACAAACACCTTGAGAATGTGCAATACAATCTTGCAAAGGATCCTAAATCCTTCTGGAATTATGTGAGAAGCAAAAAGGGTAACGTGAACCGTAAAAAAATCACTAAAAATGGTCAAATTTTATCAGACGCCGAATGTGTTCACGAATTTGCTAATTTTTTCAAGTCCGTATATAGTCCCCTGAAAGCAAAACTAGACGTGCAAGCCGCCGTGGCCGAGAGTAGCACAAGTAGTTTACGAGTGCATATAGGGAGTATTGACAGGTGCCAGGTACGGGAGGCGCTGACTAAACTTAAACCTAAGCGTTCGGCGGGACCAGATGGTATCCCACCATTTATCATTAGAGACTGCAGGGATTATTTAACACAACCGCTAGCATACGTCTATAATTTATGTTTGGAACAGTCGTACTTTCCGGAACGCTGGAAAATTACAAGAGTAATTCCAATGCCTAAGGGCGAAGCAGGGAGTGAAGTTAGTGGGTATAGGCCGGTGGTGGTGCTGTCGGTTCCAGCGAAAGTATTCGAGTCAGTAATCCATCATTGTGTCCTTAACCAGGTTTCAGTCATGTTGTCCGACTCACAGCATGGGTTTAGGCCGACTCGAAGCACGACTACAAATCTGCTGAATTTTATGGCGTATGTGGTTCCTAGCGTTGATTTAGGGGTGCAGGTCGATGCTGCATACTTTGATTTTAAAAAAGCATTTGATTTTGTCGATAATGACATTTTATTGACAAGGCTTGCGGCAGTCGGATGCACTCCTAAATTGCTGAAATTCTTTGCTGATCACATGACTAACAGAAAACAATATGTAGAATATGCTGGGTACAAGTCTGAGCCCTATTTTACGAGGTCAGGCGTAAGTCAGGGCAGTAATTTAGGACCACTTCAATTCATAGTAATTATAAATGACTTGCCTGATGTCGTCAGGAATGCCAAGTGCCTGTTGTTTGCTGATGATCTAAAATGACTACTAGCTGTGAAAGAGCAAAAGGACTTTGAGCGCTTACAGGAAGACATAGACAGGGTTGTTGAATGGGGAAAGAAGAATAAGTTGGTGTTTAATATGTCAAAGTGTTCGGTAATAACTTTTAGTAGAATGAAAATGCCCAAGAGATATGACTATAGAGTGGACAATACGTTATTGAAAAGAACGGAAACGGTGCGTGATTTAGGAGTACGCCTTGACTCGGATCTGGCATTTCGTAATCACATCGTAAATGTTTGTAAAAAAGCCTATAGGAGCCTAGGTTTCGTCCTAAGAAGAGCAGAGGGTTTTACAAGCATCGCCGCGCTGACTTCTTTGTACAATGCATTGGTAAGAAGTCAGCTCGAATGTAACGCAATCATATGGGCTCCGCATGAGACTAAATACAGTCTCATGCTGGAGCGTATACAAAATAAATTTATTAGATTTTTGTACCTAAGGTGGTATGGTGTATATCCATTTTATCCATTGATGTATCCAACTTTGTTTGTTATAGGCATGGTGGGATACAATAAATTGGAAACAAGGAGGGACATAGCTCTTGCTACCTATATTTTTAAATTATTGCGTGGCAAGACTTCAAACCCAGGTATATTAAAAGAAATAAACTTGTGTGTGCCCGACAATTATGTATTGCGAAGGCGACAGCCACGTCTATTGGCGGTGCCCAGTAGTAGGACCAATCTGCTGAGTAAAGCCCCTATAACGCGTACCTTGCGTGTACTTAATGACGTAGCAGACAGCATAGATCTTTTTACTTGTTCTCTGAGTGAGTTCACAAAAACCACGATGTACAGAATATGTTATAAAACTACATAATAAAACTGTAATTACAGCCACACTATTGAATTAGGAAATTCCTGTAATGATAGTGATGATGAGGTAATAAATAAATCATTAAACAAATTTATGTCAGTGATGAGCTCCAGCGCATCATTTAATATTGTGTTTATACCGTTGTTATTAATTGCCCCTGACCACTTATGAAACGAGTTATAATATAAGATCAAACGAACTTCTTGAAGTGAAGTTTGATCATTATTATATGAGTCGCTTCATTCGAAGATACAAATAACCATGTAGTGCCTTTATTCTACTAGGCTCTATTCGCACGTTTAAAGAATCGACTTTTAGTCGATAGTCTTTTTTTTTATCTGTCAACCTCACTAGCGTGCCGTGATGTCCGTGTTGTGAACTTCATTCTTGTGTAGAGATCAGTTTTCTATAATGGGTTTGGGTGGGTGAGGACTTTGTATCTTCGAATGAAGCGACTCATATAATAATGATCGAACTTCACTTCAAGAAGTTCGTTTGATCTTATATTATATTACGTTGCTTCATTCTTCAGATACAAATAACCATGTAGATATTTAGAGATAGGTTCTCAGATTAGTAAATAAAACTATACTTGTCTGTAGAAAACTTTGATTTTAATAACAAAATCAGATTTTTTTTTCTTAATTATAAATTAAGTAATAACTTTTATCCGTATATTGTATTTATCAAACATTGGTCAGGCAGGGGCCATAGTCCTTCCATAGTTTTAGATAACTAGTCCACTTTAGCCATCCAAACCCATAGACCAATATTTTTTTGTCTTCATATCCTGCAATAGTCCTACACCAACCGGGGGTTGTCCTTGGGTGCACTTGCATAGTACGCACAAGGATAATCGTCGGTTGGTGCCTCATTTCCATTGAAAGCGTCTAACGGGCCTCTGCGAGTTGGCTTCGGCCCCTAATATGCCTTTCAAAGGTCCGGGACCCTAGGGTCCCGAGAAATATCAAACAATTAAGTAATTATTATTCGAGTAACAATAAACACTTAAATGTATTTTGATATAATTAGTTTAAAACTTACATAACTAGATCTAAACTACTGATGGCGCAGACAGATCGAGCAAAAATTCCGTCATCAATTAATGGTCGGTTATAGAACCAAGCGAACGATTGAGACGTGCTAGCCCAGCCAGCTGTCTTCCTGGTGGTGTCAACACAGACTCCAGCGGAGGCCGCCGCCGAGGTGGAGGCATGGCGCGTGCTGTGCGCACTGAACACTGACGTCGAAGCCGCTCTCCGCTAGGGTCTGCTTGATCCACCTACTGATAGTTTGTGAAATTCTTTTTTATATGGTCTTTTAACAGTAAGCAAAAGACTATCAGTTCCTTCGGGTCGTGAAGCAGAAGTTACCTCGAGGTAATCATCGAGAGTTTTTGCTGGGCATATCTTTGGATTTTCTACGAAATTCGGTAAATATAAAACAGGTTGTTCTCGATTTGCTGCGGAAGTCTTTATCATGTCAGTTATGTTTATCTTTATACCAGTGGGGGATCTATTGATATTTTGCAGACTTATAAGGGAGAAGGTTTGTACTCGATGGGAAGTACATAACGCTAATAAAATTTACAATTTTTTTGTTAGTTTAGTATGGTCAATATTGGTATTGGGGTACCATTGGGAAACGTAGTCCAATATTACTTTTGGGTCCCAAGTGGTGTTATATTTGGGACGAGATGGCTTTTGCCTCTAAATACCTTTGAGTAGACGTTTTATTCTCTCGTCTGCTCCAATGTTATTCCCAAGGAGTAATGAAAGGGCAGATCGAAGGCTATTGATAGCACCGTATGATGCTACCTTATGAAAGAGATTCATCAGAAAGGCTATGACTGATGATATCGAGGCTTCAAAGGTATTAGGGTTATTTTCGAGACAAAATTGCCACCAATATTTGTAAGTGACGGAATATTGTTTCATGGTATTATCCGAGATGGAACCTAGCATTAAGTCTAGCACTACATCCAGGGTATTCAGTCTCGTAAATGCTGTCCTGAGAGCGTCGCGGCCCCCAGCGTAAAGCTGCTGTGAGGCGGGTGGCGAGATCTATAATTTGAATGCAAAAGGTACTCATTAGGATACAAGAAAACAATATCTGACATGAGCATTTTTTTCAGCAATGGAAACCAAGGTTGGCCAGCCCAATAAAGAAAGACTAGGATGCCGGTGGCTGAGTCATCAATGATTTTTCTTAAACATTTTAGGATTAAAGTAAACGGAGGAAAAGCGTAGAAAAAAGTTGATTGCCAACTAACTGTAAAAGCGTCAACTGTTATAGAATCAGAGTCCGGTCTCCATGAAATATATACTGGCTACGTTTGGCATTGGTGCGGGAAGCGAATAGATCGATTTTTGGTTCACATAACGTTTGAACTATCGTTTGGAAGGCCCAATCCGATAGTTCCCATTCTATGTCTACATTAATTTTCCGAGATTCTTCATCGGCTACTATATTGTCATGTGTATTAATATACGATGCAAATAGAAATATATTTCGCTTCTTGCACCTTTGCCAAATTGTTTTGGTCAGTTCATTTAAATGTGGGAACCGAACTCCTCCCATACGGTTGTGGCGGCATCGCCACAATGGAACGCGTCACACTGACGTCACGCAAAATCCTGCATCGCTCAAACAGAGTTTACCGCGCGACTAGCATATATACAACATCCCGACATCAACCGTCGGGCAGTAGCCCACCAGACACAACACCCGTCTGGTCGGAGGATCCTCCCTTTTCTATGGCGGATGAGTGAACTTCACACCCTATTCCCCATGCCTCTATACTGGTGACCCCGAACATGAACGTCAGCGCAGCCTTCGTGCAACTACTACAGCGTGACGTCATCAGCATCACTTCCTCGAGCTTTCGAGCAGCGAGTCACACAGCCAGCCAGCACCCACGGCTACAACGGGTATCCTGACCACCAGCATGCAGCGACCGCGCATACCTGGTCATCACCCTCAGCCTCATCAGCAACCTTGGCACAGCACACTGCACTCTCGGCCGGTCAACAAGCAGAGCCCTTCAAACCTCTCCTGGTCGACACCAGCAGTCAGCCTCAACCCGGCGCTGTACCACATCCAACGCACTGGAGCATAACGCAGCGCCACCCCGACTCACTGGGGGCATCTCCGCAGACAGTTCCGACTCACCGCGAACTATGCGGCACCCGGTTCCGACTCCCTGGAACCTCAACCAACTGGCCCTGGCAAGCATCGCAAGATACACGACTCTGCCCACTATCGACCTCCGGTCTCCGGAGGGGAGTGATGTGGCGGCATCGCCACAATGGAACGCGTCACACTGACGTCACGCAAAATCCTGCATCGCGCAAACAGAGTTTACCGCGCGACTAGCATATATACAACATCCCGACATCAACCGTCGGGCAGTAGCCCACCAGACACAACACCCGTCTGGTCGGAGGATCCTCCCTTTTCTATGGAGGATGAGTGAACTTCACACCCTGTTACTCATGCCTCCATACGGTTAATATAGCAGATAGCAGTTGTATTATCCACGCGGAGCAATACGGAACAGTTAGAATGCAAGCTTGCAAAGCACTTCAAACCTAGAAAAACCGCCAACAGTTCGAGGTAATTGATGTGAAAAGATAATTCCTGGTTTTTCCAGCCACCGTTTGCTCGATCACCATTACAGACTGCTCCCCAGCTGGTCAGAGAAGCGTCCGCGTAGATTTCTAAATTAAAATGTTCATCTCTTCTCAACGCGTTGTATGTTAAGTTGATGTTCCGTCTCCACCATTCTAAGTCAGGGAAGATGACGTCCGACAATCTTATCTTTGCTTCAAAGTTACCGTACTTTTAAAGGGCTAAATATTTCTGACGTTCGAGAGTTTTGGTGTATTACCAACGATATCTTACTGCAGGGAGGGCTGCAGTAAGTACTGCGATCAACTGAGATAGTTCCCTAATGGTACACTTGGGAAGAGAAGAGAACTTAATGACCAATTATATAATCCCTGTTCGTTTGTCATCTGGCAGGCCTAGTGACATATCGATGCTATCTATCTATATATACATATAAAAGGAGAAACTGACTGACTGACTGACATATCAACGCACAGCCGAAATTACTGGGACTAGGAACGTGAAATTTTGCACACGGCTTTCTTTTATGATGTAGAAAAGCACTAAGAAGGGGTTTTTGGAAATACAATTTTTAAGGGGGGGAAAAGGGGGATTTTGTTTGTTTGAAAAATCTTATTCCTTGGGTTAATAAACTTGAAACTTGGTACAAATACTTATATTAGTCAATTAAGAACTTTGTAAATTTTATGTTGGTAGGGGGAAATCTTACTGGTTCGCATCACCGACATGCGACATGCTATGTTGGTAGGGGGAAATCTTACGGGTTCGCATCACCGGCATGCGACATGCTATGTTAGTAGGGGGAAATCTTACTGGTTCGCATCACCGACATGCGACATGCTATGTTGGTAGGGGAACATCTTACGGGTTCACGTCACCGAAATGCGACATGCTATGTTGGTAGGTGGAAATCTTACGGGTTCGCATCACCGACATGCGACATGCTATGTTGGTAGGGGAACATCTTACGGGTTCACGTCACCGAAATGCGACATGCTATGTTGGTAGGTGGAAATCTTACGGGTTCGCATCACCGGCATGCGACATGCTATGTTAGTAGGGGGAAATCTTACTGGTTCGCATCACCGACATGCGACATGCTATGTTGGTAGGGGAACATCTTACGGGTTCACGTCACCGAAATGCGACATGCTATGTTGGTAGGTGGAAATCTTACGGGTTCGTATCACCGACATGCGACATGCTATGTTAGTAGAGGGACATCTTACGGGTTCGCATCACCGACATGCGACATGCTATGTTAGTAGAGGGACATCTTACGGGTTCGCATCACCGACATGCGACATGCTATGTTGGTAGGTGGAAATCTTACGGGTTCGTATCACCGACATGCGACATGCTATGTTGGTAGGTGGAAATCTTACGGGTTCGTATCACCGACATGCGACATGCTATGTTGGTAGGTGGAAATCTTACGGGTTCGCATCACCGACATGCGACATGCTATGTTGGTAGGTGGAAATCTTACGGGTTCGTATCACCGACATGCGACATGCTATGTTGGTAGGTGGAAATCTTACGGGTTCGCATCACCGACATGCGACATGCTATGTTGGTAGGTGGAATTCTTACGGGTTCGCATCACCGACATGCGACATGCTATGTTGGTAGGTGGAATTCTTACGGGTTCGCATCACCGACATGCGACATGCTATGTTGGTAGGTGGAAATCTTACGGGTTCGCATCACCGACATGCGACATGCTATGTTGGTAGGTGGAATTCTTACGGGTTCGCATCACCGACATGCGACATGCTTTGTTGGTAGGTAGAAATCTTACGGGTTCGTATCACCGACATGCGACATGCTATGTTAGTAGAGGGAAATCTTACGGGTTCGCATCACCGACATTCGACATGCTATGTTAGTAGAGGGAAATCTTACGGGTTCGCATCACCGACATGCGACATGCTATGTTAGTAGAGGGACATCTTACGGGTTTGCATCACCGACATGCGACATGCTATGTTGGTAGGTGGAAATCTTACGGGTTCGCATCACCGACATGCGACATGCTATGTTGGTAGGGGGAAATCTTACGGGTTCGCATCACCGACATGCGACATGCTATGTTGGTAGGTAGAAATCTTACGGGTTCGCATCACCGACATGCGACATGCTATGTTGGTAGGTAGAAATCTTACGGGTTCGCATCACCGACATGCGACATGCTATGTTGGTAGGTAGAAATCTTACGGGTTCGCATCACCGACATGCGACATGCTATGTTGGTAGGTAGAAATCTTACGGGTTCGCATCACCGACATGCGACATGCTATGTTAGTAGGGGGACATCTTACGGGTTCACGTCACCGACATGCGACATGCTATGTTGGTTGACTGTTTAACAACATTCTTTGCTTTATTATTAGCAATATGCTTCAAAATCATTCAGATTGTGACTGATATGTGTCACGCAAATAGGGTGCGGGTAGATGACAATACTGTCTAAGATTCTTTGTTTGATTCACAGATTATTTGGATATAAAATCGCTACACGCAAGCTCAGATTTATTTCACAATTACCCACATAATGACAGTAAACTTATACAAGGTATGTAAAAGTTCACTGAGTTGGTTTTCTGCAGCATGTAGGTAGGTGATCTGTGAAGGGTGTCCAGGGTTACCATCTAAAATATTTTTGCAATAAAGACAGGAATGATACTTCTGAAGGTAATTATAGATTGTAGGAAAAAACACGTTACTTCACGCCTGTATTGCCCGAAGGGTTGGGCAGAGGTGCACCTATAGTACACCACATTTTGCCAGTGATATTTTGGTCCCATGTAATAGGTGGCGAGCCTATTGCCATCAACCGGGTATAAATCCAGCCTTCTGGTTGCTACTGAGCAATTTTAGATGAAAAATCCAACAAAAATGAGAAAATTGAGAGAGAGAATGATTGATTGAGATTGCTGGAAATATTCAACACTAAATTGTTATCAAGTTCTACTTGCATCGTCAGCAGAACAGTTGCAAGACATGGTGACTGACATGGATGAAGCGTATAAGATGAAAGGGATGTATATAAGTGTGAATAAGACGAAGGTCATGGTGTTTGAAAGAGAAGAGGACGTATCGATGTGTGATGTGAAAATAAATGATAAAAGTTTGGAGCAAGTAAGTGAGTTTGTATATTTGGGGAGTCTGTTTACAAGGGATGGAAAGATAGATGAAGATGTTGAAAGGAGAGTAAATGCGGGAAATAAAGTGAATACATGCGGTGGTGACCAACCAGTTAATGTCCAAAAAAGCCCGACTGGCTGTTCACAATGGTATGCTGGTGCCTACGCTTATGTATGGAAGTGAATGTTGGGTGTGGCAAAAGAAGCATGAAAGTAGAATAAATGCTGTGGAAATGCATTCCTTGTGAAGCATGTGTGGTGTGGCTATAAATGATAGACTGAGGAATGATGTGATAAGGCAACGGTGTGGTAAAGAAGATGTAGTGACAAAAATTGAAAAGAGTATGCTTAGATGGTTTGGTCATGTTGAGAGGATGAATGAAAGTCGACTAACAAAAGGTATTTACACGGTAAATGTGAGTGGAAACGCCGGAAGGGGACGCCCTAGGAAGACATATAGTGATCTTATTGGTGATGTTCTTCAGAAAGGTCAGGTGCGTAGTACTCGCAACCGGCGTGCGTGTATGACCAGATGTATGAATGTAAACGAGGCAAAAGGAGTAAGTAAGGATCGTAGCAGGTGGCGTTCTGTAGTTTCTGCCTATCCTTATGGGAAAAAGGCGTGAGTTTATGTATGTATGTAGGTAAATTATTATCACATAATTAACTGCTTTCTGACGTTTAAAACTAAGGGCAGGTTGTTTTACGTCCACTTAACGCACGCGTATACGTCAAACATGACGCTTACTATCGTCAAACCAAAAGAAGCGTTGTTTCACAAAATTATGGCCTAAATGTCCGATAAATAATAACGATTACAGTAACCGGTACTATACCCACTGGTTAACGTCATTTTGTTCTCAAACATTGCGCCCAATAGTAACACAATAACAATATGGACTCTCTTTCGTTATATTCGTCTTTGTCCGACGATAGTTCATCTGACGATCAAACAATTAATAGTGTAGAAAGGATGAAAAAATATTTAAAACTCGTGTCAATAACCTTAACCTATGGGACGAGCAGGAATTTATTGCAAGATACCGTTTTTTAAAGGCAGTAGCTCAATGTTAACACGTCAAATCGAAGACGAAATATTTGTTACATAAAAATGTGTAACTACCTACTCAGTTATCATATAGATACTTAGGTGTGTACGATACATAATTTGATTCTCAAATTCGTTCACAATTTTCAGGGCAGTAAAACCAGGTACTTTCAACTCTGCAATATTACGCCAAATAAATAATAATTTAAGTGCATCAAAGATCATGAAATATCCTTTTTTTATTTGAGATAGGTTTGCTCTGACTTTAGTCTAGGTCAGAGATGACAGAGACAAAGTTGACGATGGAGCGAGCTTACCTAGAAGAAGCCTGTTCACTCTCACTATGAAGAGATCGGGGCAGTATGCGTTTGGAAACATAGACGCAGGCAGAGAGTTCCACTCCTTTGCTGTGCGCATCACGCTATGCGCATCACAAAAGACATTTGAAAACGCTTAGTGCGAATTGGTGGAATAACAACTAGGTAGGGATGGTAACCTGTAGTGCGTCTAGATGTCCGATGGTAGAAGGGGGCCGGCGGAATGAGGTCGTGGAATTCTTGAGCATACTCCCTGAAGTATAATCTGTAGAAGACCGACAAGCAGGCAACCTTGCGGCGATGAGCTAAGCTGTGAAGCTTGGCATCCACCAGTCTTACGTCACCAATGAGCCTCTTAGCTCTGCGTTCCACCGAGTCAAGCGCGGCAAATTGGTATTTAGCTGAGCCATCCCAAAGATGGCTGCAATACTCCATGCAGGATCGGACTTACGCTTTGTAAAGGGTTAAAAGCTGTCCAGGCGTAAAGTATCGCTTCACCCTATTTAGGATGCCCAGTTTCTTGGCGGCAGTTTGGGCTTTGTACTCGATAGTGGCACCGAAGTTGAGACATGATGTCAACTCCATGCCTAGGATCTCAAACCGATCAGTTACAGGAATAGATGTACCCCGAAAAGTAGGAGTTTGATCGAAACGACTCCTTTTAGCGGTAAAAAGACACGCCTGTGTTTTGGTGGCGTTAAAAGAGACCAGATTATCATCACCCCACTGGGAGACAAGGCTTAAGGTCAAATCTGTCTGCTCTACCATGGCCTTTTTTTTTTTTTTTTTTTTTTTTTTTTTTTTTTTTTTTTTTTTTGTTTCGGGGTGGAAAATCCTCATGGATGTCCTCCGCCCTGGGGCGGGCGGAGGGGTCTGTCAGACTCTTACTGACTAAAAACCACCCCGGTGTCCCATCTCACACCTACGCCGAGGGTCGCGGGAACTTACGATCCTTCCGCAATCCCCGGCTGGTGCCGGCCCGCCACGGCAGGCCTCTCCTCGTGTCGAGGGGGGGAGTGAGGTGTTTGACTCCCCCCGCGACGTCTAAGAAGGGCGCGCGTGGAACACTACGCGCCGCCACCTCGGGTCCGATGTATGGGGGGGTGACGGACGTCCCCGAGTCCGTCGCCCCTGGACCCATTTAGGGGGGCTGGAAGAGGGCGTTGTCCGCCCTCCGCCGACGCCCAGTGCGCCTGCTGCGGGCTGGGTGAGAGGATGTGATCTCCCTCTCCCTTTCCGCAGCCTCCTTCTGCGAGATGACTGTCTCGCAGAAGGAAACCACCGCGTCCCAGGACTCCTCGCTGCCGACCATCGAATTAACGACAGCCGGCAGCGACAGGTCACTGCCTACTCTAGAGATGAGGGCACGGCGCGGCTCCTCCCAAGCGGCACACTCTGCCAGCGTATGCCGCGCCGTGTCCTCCCGACAGTCGACGCAGTGGTGACACCGGGCGTCTGGCTCCCTGGTTATGCGACACAGGTACTTCCCGAAGCAACCATGCCCCGAGAGCACCTGCGTCACCCGAAACGACAAGGAGCCGTGCCTCCTCCCGAGCCAAAGGTCGAGCACCGGCCGGACCGCCTCGATGGTGCCGAGGCCGGCGGTAGGGCGTGAGAGCCTGTCCCGCCATTCCGCCACCAGGACCTCGCGAAGCAGCAACCGACGCTGCTCCATTAGTCGCTGCATCGGTCGCTCACCTCGCGCCTGCATTTCCTCGCGCCACCGATACAATGACGCGAGTAATTTTGCCTCCAGGTCCCAGGGCGGGGATCCGGCCAGTGCACAAGCCGCCTCGTAGGAGATCGTGCGATACCCCCTGATGACTCTGACGGCCATCGCTCTCTGCGGCCTCCGCAGAACAGCAATGCTACCGGCCGTCAGGTCAGCCGCCCAGCTCTACCATGGCCTCTCTCAAGGAACGAACTTCGGTCCCGCTAGTTTTTGCGCTGGACAAGTATCTCTCTGAAACCGTTATGTCATCTGCGAACCCAACAATACCATGCTGAAGTAGGTCATTGATGAGCAGCAGGAAAAGAGTTGCAGAGAGAACTGACTCCTGAGGAACTCCGGCAGGCTCAGATATATAAATCAACGGTTTGCCGTATTATTCATCGAATGACTAGGGCTATTGATAACTTATGTCCTCATTATAAATATAAGCCTGCCAGCTAGCGATGAGTAGACAGAGATTAGCTGTTGCAAGTGACTTTTATAAAATATCTAGATTTCCGAAAGTATTGGGTGCAATATGGATTGTACTCATGAATTCAAATTCTTCCTGCATGGTAGAAATAATAATTGTCGGCGGTGATGTCATTCTGCTTGTTTTGTTAGTTGTCACCACAGACGTCGTCATATGAACATTTGACGTGAACGGCGAAATTTTGCCGTGATATAAAAATCTCCCAAACATTTTTTATTGGGAAAAAGTATTGGTTTTTACTGGAAGCCCGGATAACTTTGATCTTTTATGCAGTGAAACTACGCTTTGTATTTAACGAACGTTAAACGTATTACGCAATTGTCATTATTTGACGTACCTATGCACGTACGTATGTTGGTTATCGTAATAACCAACCGGTTTAAACCACCGGCCCTAAGGCTTTCATTTAGGGTCAGTATTAATAAAACCGATTTCACTTTTACACACACATAAACTCACGCCTTCTTCCCATGTAGGCAGGCAGAAACTACATAACGCCATGCTCGCGGTGTTCTGTAGTTTCTGTACTTGCTTTGTTTACGTTCATACATCTGGTCATACACTCACTCGGTTTCGTTACAGATAAATATTTTTAAAACGCAATTATATCTTATTTGTGATTAATGACAGTAGGTAGTTAACTTATTTTTTTTTTTAATACAAATTTCAGGGACGCTCAAATCCTCGCATTGGTAACACAAACGGCGCACGAACTCATTCCGACAACAAACGAAGGTTTCCGAACAATCAAACTAAACCGATTCGCGAACAGAACGACATACGCTGCCACAAACGAAATAATTTCATTTTTATAACGTCTTCTCGTACGTCAGCAACCATTCTATTACAAGTTCGTGATAGTCTGAGACTTGACATTCATTATTAATAAGTTTTACTTATTGGTTCGAATCTTTGAGAAGATACGAGCAATATAAAGGACTGAAGGACGTCCGTACATGATGGCGGAAAGGCAGTTATTACGTAAGTTTTTGTTAATATTCATAGTTAAATTATTCAAATTATTCAGGCCATAAGCAAAGTCCAAATGAATGTTATTTAGTCGAAATGAATTTTTGGTTCTTAAAGTGTTTCCTTACGCCAGTTTTCATAGTATACGAAGTTAAATATTTGTGAAAACTAAGGATAATTTGAATAAGGGTTTATGTCAAAAATAAAAACTTGCTGTAATTGTCAATCTTTTGTTTCGAACATAAAAAATCAGCAATACACGCCTACCACCGTATATTACAATTTAATAATTTATGAGTGTAGGTACTGTGATAAAAATATCGCATTTATGCTGCGTAATAGAATTAGTGCGCTAGAGCGGTGCATTGTTTTTTGTAACCTAGCTGACATTCTTTTTTGTTCTTTTCAGGACGCATTTCATTAAACACGTCTGCACAACAAAGCCAATTAGAAAAACTTACGGATGAAAACTCTGCATTAAAAAAAAGAATCGAAAAATTACAAGAGGAACTTACTATACGAGAACACCGTCAAGGACTTAAAGAAAGACCTTTCTGGAAAGGTGAACACGCATCTTTCTGGTTTTCTGTCACAGAATCAGAATTTAGGATAGCTGGTGTGTCAGATGATGATACAAAATACAATTATGTTGTTAGTCAGCTAGATGAAAACATGATGGCAAAAGTAAAATACATTATAAGTAACCCTCCAGTCAGCGGTAAATATGACAAAATAAAGGAACAATTAATTCTTCGGAATCTCTCAAGTTCACGTTCACCCAAAGGTGAACCAGAACTCGAAAGATTCCGAAAACTTTTCGAAGACAAGCTTGAGAACAAGACACCTTCTCAGTTCTACCGCCATCTGCAAGTTCTGGCCGGAACTAATGTCACAGCAGACAAAATCTTGCTCCATCTTTGGTTACGTCAGCTGCCGCTACATTTTCTACAGATTTTAGCCAGTCAGCTTGAACAAACTAATTCAAATCTGGTTGAGATGGCAGACAGCATTATGGAAGCGACTGTAGCATGTGTGAACGCTTTCTTTTCATAATAAAGTAGTAGATAACATACAGGAATGTGTTGATGAGCTTGGCGAGCAACTCGTGGGATTGGAAGAGTCTGTGAAGCGGCGACAGATTAGGAGTCGTTCGATGTCCACGAACAGATATCGTGTAGCAAGCGAGTCAAGTGCTTCAGAACCAAAGATATGCTGGTATCATCAGCAGTGGGGCTCTAACGCTTATAGATGTGTCTAGCCTTGTGACTGGAAACGAAACAAACAATGAATAGCCAATCAAATAATTACTACATTATTGTCGTTAAGGTAAAATCTTTATTTTAATGGTGCTTTAGATTTTTTATTGTAACTATTCAATTTCACCCCATGGTATGGTAACTCTTTCTGTTTTAGTAAGTTCAGACTTTCATCAAAAAGTCGTAGTTTTTATATTCTTGTGGCTTTTTGAAACCCTGGATATACTTACAGCACGGCTAGGTTGGTTTTCCCTTTTTAATTTACTTGTTTTATGAAGTGAAAGCTAAACGCGACTGAAGACGGCGTGTTGAGCGCTTTTTGGTACGGGAACATCTTACGGGTTTGCGACATGCGACATGCTCACGTCACAATCACAACTCTCATGTGAGTGTTGCGCCAGACTGGATACGCGCAGCGGCCTGTGTACATGTTAATGTTTTAAGTTTTCACTTCTGTCGGCGTGACTGCTAATTTATTTTATCAATGTCTTTAACTAATTATTATTTCATCTGCTTACGGTTAAAATGTTATAAGTTCAATTAGTGTCAATTCGAGTAAATGTCTTTTCAAAGTTTAAGTTTTAATTTTATCCGTTTTAAATTTATTAATTAATTAAAAAACTGTTAAAGCAAAATGTTGCAATAACTAACCTTCTTTTAAGATCTACTCATATACAAGGCGTAACATATATAACGCACAACCTCTTAAGGGGTCATTGTACTTATTATTATTTACAACTTTTACTATGGGACCAAACCTGAAATGGCGAAAAAAATATCGTCAGTTCTCTACAGTTTGACAAGTTATGCGAACATAAATGTATACTCATAATTATGAACCACTTTATGGTAAAAGTGGTTCCTAATTATGAGTACAATGACCCCTTAACAGGTTGTGCGTTATTTATGTTACATCTTCTATAATATTTGGTACTAGTAAAAACTGTATAAAATTAAGTTTAGTTCGAATGGGGGCCGCATTTAATATGTTTTACCTGTATTTAACAAACGTGATATTCTTAATTCAAATATTTCAAAAGCTCATTTCAGTTTTGTATAACGGCTTATTGTAATTATGAACCTGATAATTTAACACAATATATTAAAGTTATTTATCCCATTTTACTAGTAAATATACTAAATCATTTCTTGGTTTGCTAATTTCTCTACAGCAAAAAATGCATTTATGACCTTTTGTCAGAATAATTCTTACCATTTTACTAGTTCAATTATAAAATGTTAAAAGCTTTAATCGTATTTATTAATGTATTTTCTGTTTAAACTGACACGGATTGAGCCTTCAGATTATATATTATGATAAACTGGTATATTTTTTTCATAATGTGAGAAGGTATCACTTTTATTAACTCGATATATTTGCAGCCATTGGACATTGTATTTATTAGGTTTTACGAGTAGATAGCGCGTAAAAAATTACACTGCATTATTTTTAATTCAATTCAGTAAAAAAACTGCATTTATCTCGTTTTAACAGTAAGCAGGTCGATTTAATTTGACGTTTATGTCTCTTTGAGTTACCATACTGCGTTAAAATTGATAATTTTACTGTATGTTTGTGATTGTGGTTTTGATTTATTTCTCTTTTATTTAATTTTGATATACATATTTTTATGATCTAGGTATTATTGTTTTAATTGCATTTTTTTTTCATAGCTATACTAGTAATTTCAGTTTATTTTTTAATTTAAGCCAAATGTATTTAAATTTAAATGGAAAAACAAATATTAAAAATAATAAAAAAAAAAAAAATTTAAAAAATGACACGTCTTGGTTTTGACTCAATCAATCTGCCTAACCTTTGCCATCTATATTGGTTGGCTTCCAGTCTAACCAGATGCAGTTGAATACCTGTATTTTACACAGAGCGACTGCCTATCTGATCTCTTTAACCCAGTAACTGGGTAATACGATACCCCTTGGTAAGACTCGTTGTCAGACTTGGGCTTTTGACGACCCGTAACGACTGTCAAAGATCTACGAATGACAGCTGGGACCAACGGCTTAACGTGCTTTCCGAGGCACGGAGGAGTCTCGGTATGTAAAGATGGTCACCCATCCACGGTCATCCCCGGCAAGCGTAGCTTAA
Organism: Fissipunctia ypsillon; assembly: GCA_947568875.1. Classification (NCBI taxonomy): domain Eukaryota; kingdom Metazoa; phylum Arthropoda; class Insecta; order Lepidoptera; family Noctuidae; genus Fissipunctia; species Fissipunctia ypsillon. The sequence goes on from OX387649.1 coordinate 24,476,344, forward strand.
CCTGATGGATCAACCCGTGCGGCTGTTATTACTTAGCCACGAGCTCCTCACGTTAGTCAAATCCACGCCGTGGTTTTGACTGAATTTTGAATATTTCTGCTGTATTACGAGTTCATGTTGATTAATCTGGCGCATTGAAAAAATCTGCGCGATACAGAAGCAGATCATTACCGGCTTTTGACGTTTATGCTTCTTTACCACACTGCGTAAAAACTGATAAATTTACATTACGTTTGTGGTTGTGGTTTTGATTTATTTCTCATTTATATATTTTTGATATAATAATAAAATAATGTAATAAAGGAAATAATACCCCATTGTCGTATCTCTACGTTGATGTCGTGGTGGAACTTGCGCGCCCCGAACTTTAGGTCTGTGCCGGTAGAGTTTACTTTGCCGGAACAGGTCTAGGGTGAGGAGCCAGACCAAGAGATTCAGAAACCCGCAGGGCAGCATGTGGCGAGCTGCTGGGCAGTAGCGACCCCACGTACCCTATCTCCCGGGAGAAGTCATGTTCCTCACCTCTGGCTTGCCTTTATTGGCCGGCTGGAGTGAACACTGACGAGAACTGACCTCCCACCTCATTCTTGCCTTTATTGGCTGGCTGAGTGGAGATTCGCAAGAGCAAACGTGCTTGGAGGAAGGAAGAAGTCCAGTAAGATGCTGGTAGGGATCTTGACCGTACTACCAGGATTGTCCTGATAGCCGTGGAATACCTCTCCACTCCTCTTAAGCACCTCAAGACATGTTGCCCCCTTGTCGCTACGACACTATGTGCTAGCAACCGTGTCCGGGGGCCCATTATTGAGTGTGCAAGTTACCCCCTGCCATTTTATCCGTGTATGGTATTTATCAAACATTGGTCAGGCAGGGGCCATAGTCCTTCCATAGTTTTAGATAACCAGTCCACTTTAGCCATCCAAACCCATAGCCCAATATTTCTTTTTTTTTTTGTTTCCATATCCTGCAATAGTCCTACACATACCGGGGGTTGTCCTTGGGTGCGCTTGCATAGTACGCACAGGGATAATCGTCCCACACACACACATATCATACATTCCCAACTCAAATAACTGTAACATACACAAAACATATATCCCTTTCGAATAAACTGATATAAAATATTAGTCTTCTACAATCTGTTGTATTCATCAATGTTACTTCATTTGACTCCAGTTTTTCAAAATTATATAAATAGTAAAAAATGTGTGTGAAAAACGACTTGTCATTGCTTCAGGGCTATAGACTGGACCTGGTGAGGTATATGACGAACTTGCAGAGTGTGGTCGGGTGGAGTGTGGTTGAGTGGAGTGTGGTCGGGTGGAGTGTGGTTGGGTGGAGTGTGGTCGGGTGGAGTGTGGTTGGGTGGACTGTTGCGGTGGTTGTTGTCGTAGTGGACTTGTCATTGCTTCAGAGCTATAGACTGGACCTGGTGAGGTATATGACGAACTTGCAGAATGAGGTCGGGTGGACTGTTGCGGTGGTTGTTGTCGTGGTGGACTTGTCATTGCTTCAGGGCTATAGAATGGACCTGGTGAGGTATATGTAACGGTATTGTAACGTAGGGGAGTAATAAGAAGGGGTTTTTGGAAATTCGACCTTTAAGGGGGTGAAAAGGGGAGATTTGGTTTGTATGAAAAATCTTATTCCTTGAGTTAATAAACTTGAAAGTTGGCACGAATACTTATCTAAGTAAACTATGAACTTAGTAATTTTTCCTTTTTCTAAACTAACCCCAAGAGTAGGGTTGGGGGGTCTCAAAGTTTGTATGGAAGAATTTTAACGCGCAGTCCGATTAATTCGAAACTCAGTATTTATACTTAAGACTAAAAATAAAGAATAACATGTATCAGGGTTTTTCGAAATCTACCCCTGATAGGGTGACAAGGGGTGGTCAATTTTACAGGGGAGGATTTTACTGCGTGGCTTGATTAACCCGAAATTTGGTATAAACAATTTTTGAGTCAAGTTTTGGAAGGATCCTAAACAATTTTTTAAATTCCACCTCTGTGGGGTGAAAAGAGGGGATACTGTTTATATGAAAAATCTTATTCATTTTGTTAATAAACTTGAAACTTGGCAGGAATATTTGCCTAATTAAGCGATAAAGTATCTCACTATTAGTTTTAGATAACTACCCCTCAAAGGGGAGTTTAAGGGTGTTAAAGTTTGTATGGAAGAATTTTAAAGCGCCGTCTGAGTAACTCGAAACTCGGTATTTGAACTTAATACCAAAAATAAAGTGTATCAGGGTTTTTCGAAAATCTGCCCCTAACGGGGTGAAAAGGGGTAGTCAATTCTACAGGGTAGGATTTTACTTGGTGGCTTGATTAACTCAAGAATTGGTATAAATAACCTATAAGTCATACAATGGAAATTGGGGGTGAAAAAAAATCTTATTTCGTTGATCTTTTAACTTAAAACTTGGCCCAAGTACTTCATCATTATTCTCCTGCCCTAACCCCAATTTATTTGGGGTCGGCGCAACATGTCTACTAAATCTATATATACTCGTATAAAAGGAGAAACTGACTGACTGACTGATATATCAACGCACAGCCGAAACTACTGGGACTAGGAACGTGAAATTTTGCACACGGCTTTCTTTTATAATGTAGAGGAGCACTAAGAAGGGGTTTTTGGAAATTCGATTTTTAAGGGGGGGAAAAGGGGGATTTCGTTTGTTTGAAAAATCTTATTCCTTGGGATAATAAACTTGAAACTTGGCACAAATACTTATCTTAGTAAATTATGAACTTTGTAATTTTTGGTTTTTCTAAACTACCCCTACGAGAGGGATTGGGGGGTATCATAATTTGTATGGAAGAATTTTAACACGCAGTCTGATTAACTCGAAACTCAGTATTTATATTACACTTAAGACCAAAAATAAAGAATAACCTGTATCAAGGTTTTTCGAAAATCTACCCCGGACGGGGTCAAAAGGGGCTGTCATTTTTACAGGGGAGGATTTTACTGCGTGGCTTGATTAACTCGAAAATTGGTATAAATAATCTTTGAGTCAAGTTTTGGAAATATTCTAAACGATTTTTTTAATTTCCACCCCTGTGGCGGTGAAAAGCGGGGATTTAGTTAAGATGGAAAATCTTATTCATTTGGTTAATAAACTTGAAACTTGGCACGAATATTTGCCTAAATAAGCAATAAAGTTTCTTACTATTGGTTTTTCAAAACTACTCCTGACGGGGTGAAAAGGGGTAATTAGATTTTTAAGAGGAGGATTTTACTGTATGGCTTGATTACTCAAAAATTGGTACAAGAAATCTTTGATTCCTGTTAAGGAAAATCCCGAAATATAAGCAATGTATAATCTTGTGTACAATAAAGTATATATACATAAATAAATAAATATCCCTACTCGGAATACTATAAAGATTATTATAGGAACACTAGCTCAATTAAATTCGTAGCACGCTCTTATATTCAAGTCCTATCTTCTACTTATTTTGATACGAGCCAATCCGAAAGACGTTGTCCTATCCTATGGTCTTCAGTTCGTACAAAAATCCCATAGAAGAAAGGACGTATAACTTTTCCTGAATCTGAATAATTCCGGGCAACTTTTCAAATTTTTCTTTCCGTAGATACATAGTTCGGACTATTACGTACATTTTAAAATAACGAATAGCCATATCGGTCCGGCCGTTCTCATGTGATGCACACCAACGTACAGCATTTTAATTTTATTTGAATAGAAGACATTACAAAAGGTGTACAGGACTTGCACCTACCATTTCCTTGATAAGACTGCGTTACATAAATACACGTAGAAGTAATTAACATAAACAATTAAGTAATTGTCATACCCAAACATTTCCTAGCACAGTAAATACAGCCGGGTAAACATAAAAGTTTCGTACGATTCACAAACGATTCGTGTAGTTCCGAGTAATCAGTCATCTGCACACTAGATACTCAACGCGGACGGCGAAACCAGCTGGACATATTGCAGATAACCATCGAGACGATAGGGCAAGTCATCCAGCTCGGTAGAAACACCTTCGAGAAAGAAGCCGACAGAAGGATCAAGTTGGGTTGGGCAGCGTTTGAAAAACTTCGTCAAGTCTTCTCGTCACTTATCCCGCAATATTTGAAGACTAAGTTCTTCAACAAGTGCGTCCTGTCATACATGCCATACGGTGCCGCAACGTGGACACTGACAATCGGGCTGGTCCACAAATTCAAGGTCACTCAGCGCGCTATAGAGTGAGCTAGGCTTGGAGTTTCTTTGATGGATAAAATCAGGAATGAAGTTATCCGGAAAAGAACCGGAGTAACCGACATAGCCTGCAGAGTAAGCAAACTAAAGTGGCAGTGGGCTGGCCATGTTTGTCGAAGGACCGATGGCCGGTGGAGCAGACGAGTCCTGGAGTGGAGACCACGTATCGGCAAGTATAGTGTGGGACGCCCCCCAGCTAGATGGACCGACGACCTTAAGAAGGTGGCTAGGACAGACTGGATGCGGAAGGTGAAGGACAGGGTATTGTGGCGCAGACTGGGAGAGGTCTATATCCAGCAGTGGACTGCGATGGGCTGAGTTGATTGATTGATGTTATAACAACAATCAAATGACTAACCTACATGTATCTAAAACAACGGCTGAATTATCATAGATGCGTTTAAGTGTTTTTTTTAATGTAACCAACTTCAGAGCCGAGTTACTACTTGCTTACCTAATATATACGGTACTTTAAATAACATTTTTTAATTTTTTTTTCTGTCTGTTTGTTTTGGCTTATCTCCGAAATGGCTAGACCAACTTTCACTGGCAGATAGCTTATGTTATAAGGCGTAATTTAGGCTAATTATATTTTAGAAAAATAATTAGGATTCAGCGCAAAAAATTTAAAATCCATGAAATTGTGAATAAAATCCGATTCAAATAGAGAAGTATTGACATTCACGCGAGCGAAGCCGCGAGCAACAGCTGGTTTATAATACGTATGGATAAATAAGGAGCCCTTGTTCGCTCTGCTCCCTAACAACAATGGATCTGTACCCTAGCAATGGATTAGTAATATGCTTCAAAAACATTCAGATTGTGATTAATAGCGTGTCACGCAATTAGGGTGCGGGTAGATGAAAACACTGTTTAAGATTCTTTGTTGGATTCACAGGTTATTTGGAACTAAATTCGACATAAAATCACTACACGCAAGCTCAGATTTATTTCACAATTACCCACATAATGACAGTAAACTTTTGTTTTCTGCAGTATGTAGGTAGGTGATATGTGAAGGGTGACCAGGGTTACCATCTAAAATATTTTTGCAATAAAGACATGAAAGGTCCTCCAAGGAACACAACATTACACACACACACACACACATGAGGACATGGAAGGTTGAAGGAGCTTCTGAAGGTAATTATAGATTGTTAGAAATAACACGATACCTACTTCACGCCTGTATTGCCCGAAGGGTTGGGCAGAGGTGCACCTATAGTACACCACATTTCGCCAGTTATGTTTTAGTCCCATGTAAAGGGTAATTTCCACCAAACGGCTCGCATCGCATCGGATCGGAGCGGATTTTACAATCTTTAAACGATATTAAATTGTGTACACGGCATTTAAAGTCTATATTACCAAGCCAAGTTTAAAGATTGTAAAATCCGCTCTGATCCGATGCGATGCGAACCGTTTAGTGCAAATCATCCTTAATAGGGGGCGAGCCTATTGACATCAACCGGGCACAAATCTAGACTTCTGGTTGCTACTGAGCAATTCTAGATGGTAAAATCTAGCAAAAAGAGAAAAATATTGAAAAAATTGAAAGACAGATTACTGTTGGAAAAAATCAGCACTAAATTTTTATCACATAATTAAATGCTCTCTGACAATTTACAACTAAGGCTTTCATTTAGGGTCGGCAGGGGGAGAATGAGGAGGCGGGGGCGGCCGTTTCACCGCGGGAGCTGGGGCCTTCGTGGGTGCCGGCACGGTCCCGCCTTCTGACAGACCCGACAACCGACACTGGCCCGAGGCCGGCTGGCTTGCCGCCAGCGGGGGGCGCAGGACAGTGGCCTCCAGGGCGGAAAAGTAACTCCGGAAACCCGGTCCTCAGCAGGCATGGACCCGCCCTGCCCATGCAGCGCCTCCCCGTATGGCACCTCCCGCGGGCCGGCTTCTCGGAGCCTAGCCAGGTCCGCTCGGAGCTCCTCATTCTTCTTTTAGAGAAGCACCATGGCGGCTGTCAAGCGGGCGACCGCCACCCGCATCTCGGACATTCCGTCCGACGGGGACCCTAAGTGAGTGGCCTGTGTTGCCGCCATAATAGAGGCCGTGGCTGCGGATATGGCCTTGTCTTTAGAGGATTGAGTTTTTTTCAAAGCCACACTCTTGATCGCGGCTGCCACGACCTCTGCGAACTTGGCCGCTCGCTCCGAACTGGAGCCGCCAGTGGCGTCCGGCTCACCACCTGACGACTCTGACCCAGCCGAGACCGACCCCAACTGTGACTCTGATTCGGTCGGGTTGGCTCGACTCGGCTTGCTCGCGAAGGAGGAGGTGGAACGCGTGAGGAAGAGACAAGCTTTGCACCCTCACTCCCCTAGTCGCCGCAGAAGATGCCCTAGGCGTCGGGAATTGACAGCTGATTCCTGTCCACCGTAGGCGCGGGCTTGCGGACGGCGAGCAATGGGTAGCTCGCCGTCCGGTAAGGACTAAGCCCGAGTTGACGGCGCGTTGTGTTCCACGCGCGCCTCAAAGAGATGTCAGCACTATTGACGGGGTCCGCTAGGGCCGATGCCAGCTAGGGTTGCGGGCTGTTCGAAAGAGTTACCGTGGCCCCGGCACAGGCAACTGAAGGAACATGGTCGGGTTTTGGTCACTAAAAGTCTGACACGCTCTCCAACTCCACCCAGAACAGGAGAAGTCCTTTGATGATTTCCCATCCAAAAAAAAGGCTTTCATGTAAATTCAGTATTAATAAAACTGATTACATTTTTACACTTACTCACGCCTTCTTCCCATGTAGGCAGGCAGAAACTGCAGAACGCCACGCCCGCGATGTTCTGTAGTTGCTTTGTTTACGTTCATACATCTGGTCATACACTCACTCAGTTTCGTTACAGATAAATATTTTTAAAACGCAGTTATATCTTATTTGTGATGACTGTAGGTATTTAACTTATTTTTTTTTAATACAAATTTCAGGGATGTTAAAATCCTCGCATTGGCAACACAAACGGCGCACAAACTCATTCCGACAGCAAACAAAGGTTTCCGAACAATCAAACCAAACCGATTCGCGAACCGAACGACATACGCTGCCACAAAAGAGATGATATAACGTCTTCTCGTACGTCAGCAACCATTCTATTACAAGTTCGTTATAGTCTGTGACTTGACATTCATTATTAATAAGTTTTACTTATTGGTTCGAATCTTTGAGAAGATACGAGCAATATTGAGGACTGAAGGACGTCCGTACATGATGGCGGAAAGGCAGTTATCACGTAAGTTTTTGTTAAAATTCATAGTGAAATTATTCAATTTATTCAGGCCATAAGCAAGCGTCCAAATGAATGTTATTTAGTGGAAATGAATCTGTGGTTCTTAGTGTTTCGTTACGCCAGTTTTCATAGTATATGAAGTTTAATATTTGTGAAAACTAAGGGTAATTTGAATAAGGGTTTATGTCAAAAATAAAAACTTGCTGTAATTGTTAATCTTTTGTTTCGAACATAGAAATTCAGCAATACACGCCTACCACCGTATATTACAATTAAATAATTTATGAGTGTACTGTGATAAAAATATCGCATTTATGCTGTTGTGACTGTCCCTAAATTACCCTAGGCTGATAAAATTTTCGTTTTTTCCTAATTGTGATAATATTAGTGTTTGGGTCGGTTTCCCCTAATGGAAAAAGGCCGCACCCCGCCCTGTGCGACCCTGTAGAGCTCGTCTCCGGACTGGTCACTCTTCCACCGACTATAAGAAATGAATTCCCAAACGAAATGAAAAGCCTTGTCCCATTAATAATGCAAGGAAAGGATTGATTTGATAGAAATCGTAATTGAGACTTAGGATTTCACATATGTGAAAATAAAAGATGTGGTTTTAGAAAGTGAATAATTAATAGAGGGATGCTAAGTATATTATTATACAAACTGTGAGTAACCCTTACTTTAGCGTAACGGGTAATTGGTCAGTCTTTACTCACACGATACTTCACATCTACACTCGGAGTACTCAGAGCTACACTTCCATAAGTGACGCATGCGGCTTATCAGCGGCATTGTGTCGGCATCATGCTCTTATGGAGACATGGTCCCTAGCAGTTCTCTCGAGCTGATAAACGTGACGAAGCGGCTTTCCCTGCGGCTACCGTGTGACCGTCCTTGTCTAACAACGGTGCGGCTAGTTCCAGCAGCATAGCGTCAGCATCATGCTCCTAATGAGACATGGTCCCTATCAGTCCTTGGACTGGATATGAGATATATGTGTTCACCCAAACCCCTGGAAGCTCACCCTTTGCACAACAAGCATATCTGCAAAGACACGTGTTCATGTCAGTCTGAGCGAATTATTGGTCTAAGATAAAGAATACAACATTCAAGAATTACTTGATAATAAAGTTGAGAATTGAAACTCAAGAATCATTATTTGATATAGTTTTAGATAAACTCTCTTATAAGCCTACTAATTGGTCGGAGGCAAAGAGTATGTAATTCCAGAATAATTAATTAATAGACTTGAAGGTTTATAGACAGCCCCAAAACGTCCACCCTTCACCACTTCCTAGTGTTTGAGTTGGGGAGAAGAAATGGTGCAATAAACTCACCAGCAACACGTCTCTGTCTATTTAGTCATAAGGACTTTAATAACTTTATCAGCCAAGGATAATTATTTTTATGAAAGACTCACCCAGTCGTTCCGACAAACACACACAGACACACACACTACATTAAGTACTAAATTATTCTAGTCTGGGCTTTAACCCAACTCTAATTAACTTAATAACTATAGGTACTCGCTGTTTGCGACAGCCCATTCGGACATGGCCTCTTGGTATTCACCAAGTATCCTAACTTAACTAGCCTAGAGACGGACGTCTATCTCCTGTAGCGGTCTAAAACCAACTATCCATTTCGCATGTCATAATATCCCCATGCTCAGTCAGCGAGTCCCCGCAACGCTTCCGTAGGACAGATTGACTGTTTTTGTCACATCGACCCAAACAATTTTTAGTAATTTCTTAATAGCTTTTAAGGGTCCATTTGTATTGCCTGGGCACAATATACGGTAACCAGATGTGGCCCCAACATTGTATTTGAAATTAGAAATCGGATATTTTACTAATTCTTTAGAATTTGTACAAAATATCGCATCTTAAGTGACGGTCGGTCGCATTGTCCCTAGCAGACGGAATGTTTCCCATGAAATAGAGAATGCATGTGTTTGCAAGTGGGCCGTTCCCATGTGCAGTTTTTAAAATAAATATAATACTCTGTTAATAAATTGGAATAAGTGGCAGACAGTCACACTGTGTAATAGAATTAGTGCGCTAGTGCGGTGCGTTGTTTTTTGTAACCTAGCTGACATTCTTTTGTGTTCTTTTCAGCATGCATTTCATTAACCACGTCTGAAGAACAAGACCAATTAGAAGAACTTACGGATGAAAACTCTGCCTTAAAAGAACGAATGGAAAAATTAGAAGAGGAATTTGCTATACTAGAATACCGCCAGCAGGGACTTAAAGAAAGACCTTTCTGGAAAGGTGAACACGCATCTTCCTGGTTTTTGGTCACAGAGTCAGAATTTAGGATAGCCGGTGTGTCAGATGATAATACAAAATTCAATTATGTTGTTAGCCAGCTAGATGACTACACGATTGACAAAGTAAAAGACATTGTATGTGACCCTCCAGTCAGCGGTAAATATGACAAGATAAAGGAAGAATTAATTCTTCGTTTGGGTGAACCAGAATTTGAGAGATTCCGGAAACTTTTCGAAGAAAGGCTTGCGAAAAAGACACCTTCTGAGTTCTACCGCCATCTGCAAGTTCTGGCCGGAACTAAAGTCACAGCAGACAAAATCTTGCTCCATCTTTGGTTACGTCAGCTGCCGCAACATTGTCAACATATTTTAGTCAGTCAGATTGAACAAACTATTACAAAACTGTCTGAGATTGCAGACAACATTATGGAAGCGACTGAAGCATCTGTGGACCATTTTTTTAATGGTACAGTAATAGAAAACTTACAGCAATGTGTTGATGAGCTTAGCAAGCAACTCACGGGATTGGAAGAGTCTTTGAAGTGGCGACAGATTAGGAGTCGTTCGCTGTCCACGAACAGATCTTATGTAGCTAGGGGGTCAAGGGCTTTAGAATCTAAGATATGCTGGTATCATCAAAAGTGGGGCTATAACGCTTATAGATGTGTCCAGCCTTGTGACTGGAAACAAGAAACAAACAAAGAATAGCCATGGTAATTACTAAATTATTGTCGTAAAGGTAAATTCTTTATTTTAATGGTGCTTTAGATTTTTTATTGTAAGTTTTCAATTTCACCCCATGGTATGGTAACTCTTTCTGTTTTAGTAAGTTCAGACTTTCATCAAATAGTCGTAGTTTTTATATTCTTGTGGCTTTTTGAAACCCTGGATATACTTACAGCACGGCTAGGTTGGTTTTCCCTTATTATTTTACTTGTTTTTTGAAGTGAAAGCTCAACGCGACTAAAGACGGCGCGTTGAGCGCTTTTTGGTACGGGAACATCTTACGGGTTCGCGGCATGCGACATGCTCACGTCACAATCACAACTCTCATGTGAGTGTTGCGCCAGACTGGATACGCGCAGCGGCCTGTGTACATGTTAATGTTTTAAGTTTTCACTTCTGTCGGCGTGACTGCCAATTTCTTTTTTATCAATGTCTATAACTAATTATTACTTCGTCTGCTTACGGGTAAAACGTAATAAGTGCAATTAGTGTCAATTCGAGTAAATGACTTTTTTAATTTTAAGTTTTTATTTGATCCATTTTAAATTAATTAATTAAAAAACTGTTAAAGCAAAATGTTGCAGTACGGTACCTTCTTTTAAGATTTACTGATATATAATATTTGGTATTAGTAAAAACTGTATAAAATTAAATTTAGATCGAATGGGGACCGCATATAATATGTTTTACCTGTACTTAACAAACATGATATTAAGAATTCAACGATTTCAAAAGCTCATATCAGTTTTGTATAATGACTAATTGTAATTAAGAACCTTATAATTTAACACTTTATTTGAATATTAAAATTATTATCCCATTTTACCTAGATATTATTATTGGTTTTAGATTTTTTTTTTAGTTTTTACTTAATAATTTCTTGGTTTGCTAATTTTACTAGTTAACATAATAATTTCCTGGTTTGATAATTTCTCTACAGCACAAAATGCATTTATGATCTTTTCTCAGAATAATTCTAACCATTTTACTATTTGAATTATAAAATGTAAAAAGCTTTAATCGTATTTATTATTTTCTGTTTAAACTGAGACGGAAATAAGCCTTAAGATTATTTATTACGTTATACGGGTATATTATTTTCAAAATGTGTGAAGATATAACTTTTACCAACTCATTGTCTTTGCAGCCAATGGACATTGCATTTATTTGGTTTTACCAGTGAGATAGCGCGTAAAAAATTACACTGCATTATTTTAACTTGATTTAGTAACAACCTGCATTTATCCTCGTTTTAACAGTAAGCAGGCGATTTGATTTGACGTTTATGTTTCATTACCTTACTGCGTTTGTGGTTGTGGTTTTGATTTATTTCTCATTTATTTATTTGTGATATAATAATAATAATGTAATAAAGTAAATAATAATAAATACATTTTTTATGATTTATGTAATCATAGCAGCAATGTCAGTTTAGTTCTTTATTGAAGCCAAATATATTTAAATTTAATTGGAAAAATAATTAAAAGTATTTTGAAGTATCTGTTTCGGACAGTAGGAGTATGTCCAATACCCGTTATCGACTTGGGACAATCTCCCACGTTTTTGACAAGCGTTCCCTTCTACCCGAGTCGAGTGACTCTTTCGGCGACATACGTCACCACGTACCCCTGAAAGCGTATGTATGGGTACAAACCACAAGGACCTCGATGATAGACGGGTCATAGTCATAGTCATTTATTCATAAACAAGTAACTTGTATCTGAATTTATACACAAAATTACACATGATACATAAATTACATCAACATTAAAATTAATAAATTTATATTTCTTTAATGGTATTTCGACATGTAAATTAAACATTATGGCTAACACTTTAAATTTTAAAATAGTACCGATAAAATAATTAATTAAAGACAAATTAGCATAGATTGATAAATTCAAATAATTATTTAAAAAAAATCATAATATAAATCAGAAACACTAAAATCCACCAAAATTTAACAACCCATAATGAATTACAATTCAATAAAATTATAGTTCTTCTACAGCATATATACACTTATCAATAGTTAATTTTTTAGTTTTATTTTGCAAGCACTACTGTAGACGGCACTTTTTATGTCTAAAGGCAACCTGTTGAATAATTTTACAGACTGGTATCGTGGACCGTGTCTAACAATTTTTAGGTTATGATTTGTAAATTTTTTATTAGAGTAGGGTAGCGAAGGGGTGGTGAAATAAGCAACTTTTCTTCATGATTTACACTGTAGATTTATTACTTATCACTTGTCGCTAGGAAGCTGCGAACTGAACTGACTAACTATCTCTAAAACTCGCTCATTTTATACAATTTGTATGTTTTTCCCCAGCGCGAACTAACTTGTTTTTCAAGCCCGTCACAGACGTATCTATAATATATATTATTATATCGAGATATATATTATAGTATAGAAAGCTACCACACACAGGAGCTATACTATAATAAATATATATTTTGCCCTCACTTGGTCTGCGGTCGTCCTTGCAAGCGCACGGTTTTAAAGCTTATTTTCTGCACAGAATGTTCAAATTTTGCAATAACTTTATAATCAATCTATGTAAATACCTAAATGAATTCGACAAGAGCATTACTTTTAGATCTAATTGAAAGCTCCTCAGAGGATGAATCTGATGCTGAATTTGATATGCATGTTGCCTTGTACATATTATGTTAATATTGTGTTGAAATTAATTATTACCAATCACTATATTTGCACGCCATAGTATGTGGCAGATATGTCTGAACCTATATACGAGTATATATATATATTTCTTTTGTTATCTTTCATGGATTTTATTCTTGTATGTGTACACATGTTTGAGCAAATAAATATATCTTTATCTTATCTTATTGAAAAATAGAACCATCTAGATAGAGTCGCATATAAAACAGAAGAGAACTTGTGGCGAATTTAATTTGTATCATGATTTATCATCAAATTTTGCACAGTATTTTAGATATTCAAGATCGTCATTTATCAAGCTTCATGAATTGATAAAAAATGATTGAACAAAACGCGATACGGTTATGCGCAAAAGCATTGGTTCTGAAGAACGTCTTGCACTATGCTTGAGATAAGAATTAAAAACAAATCATATTTCAATAATTTATTATAGTTGCAACACTTTTTTTTTTTTTTTTTCTTTTTTTTTTTTGTGGGTGGGAAATCATCTAATGACTTCCCCCGCTCTGGGCGGAGCGGGAGGGCGTGTCAGACTTTTACTGACTAAAACCCACCCGTGTTCCTCGAACATCCCGCAACCCTAGCTGGCAACTGGCATCGGCCCTAGCGGACCCCGTCAATAGTGCTGACATCTCTTTGAGGCGCGCGTGGAACACGACGCGCCGTCGACTCGGGCGGGCGTCTCCTGCGGCGACTAGGGGCGTGAGGGCGCAAAGCTTGCCTCTTCCTCACGCGTCCCGCCTCCTCCTTCACGAGCATTACTGCTTCGCAGAAGGAGGTAATGGCTTCCCATGCACTCTCGCTCCGTACCATGGCTTGGACCAGGGCCGGACGCGAGAGATCGCCGCCGCCGATCGCTTCCGCGAGGACACGGCGGTGCTCCGCCCAAGCCGGGCAGACCTCCACCGTTTGCTCCACCGTGTCCTCCGGGCGATCCATACAGTGGTGACACCCGGGCGTTTCCTCCCGCCTTATCCGGAACAGGTACCTCCCGAAGCACCCGTGTCCGGTGAGGACCTGCGTCAGGCGGAAGGTGAGGACGCCGTGGCGCCTCTCCAGCCACTCCTCAAAGAGGGGACTTATCGCCGCAATTGTGGCGTACCCAGCGCTGGGTTGCGACAATCGCACTCTCCATACCGCCATGAGATCCTGCCGGAGTTCTGTACGCCGTGCCGCGATTTCTCGCGGCAACGGAGTTACGCCCCGGCGTCCTGCCTCCTCGCGCCACTCCCACATGTGCGTGAGGACTTTTGCCTCCAGATCCCATGGCGGTAATCCGGCAAGGAGGTTCGCCGCCTCCCCGGAGACCGTGCGGTATCCCCGGGCTAACCGGATGGCCATGACCCTCTGGGACGCGTTCAACCGACGGACTGGTCGCCGCCTTACGGAACGCGCCCACACCGGAGCTCCGTAAAGGGCCATGGACCGCACGACCCCCGCGTAGAGCCTCCGGCAGGAGGCGTTTGGACCCCCCAGATTGGGCAGGAGCCGCCCCAAGACAGCCCCGGCCCGCTCCAGTCTGGGAGCCAAACGTCGGAAATGCTCCACGAAATTCCACCGGCTGTCGAGGACGAGTCCCAGGTACTTCATCGTCGACTCGACACCGATGAGAACCCCTGCTACCGTTATTTGGGAACCCGATGGTGGCGCGTTCCGAGGACCATGAAAACAAATGGCCTCGGACTTGTGCAAGGCCACCTCGAGTCCCAATTGCCGGATCCTCTCTACGATTGTCGCAACCCCGCGTGCCGCTAATTCGGCCGCCGCCTGGTGCGACCTCCCCTGCGCCAGGACCAGCGTGTCGTCAGCGTAGCAAACTACGCTGACACCACCAGGGAGGTCAGCGCGCAGCACCCAGTCGTACCCGATGTCCCACAGATGCGGTCCCAGAACCGATCCCTGCCCCCTTAGTCGAGGCCCGAGAGCCTCCAAGGCCAGGACCCAGGCTTTTCCAGGTAAGTCGTCGGGTCCTGGGGCGGTATTCCTGGCATTCAGCCTGCGCACCGCCACTCTCAGCTCTACCTCGGTCACCTCCGGAGCATCGTCGTCATCGTCGGCTGCGTGGTCCGCATCCGACACCGCAGGAGGCGGAGCCATGGGCGGGGGAGTATGTTCCCCTCGCGAAGGGAACAGAGCGCTCACCACGTCCTCCACGAGCTGGGGCCGGAGACTCTGCGTCAGCGGGGGAGCCCATGGGCGGAGCTTGTTCCGCACCATTTTATAGGGGCGTCCCCACGGGTCCCTGTTCAGAGTCTCCAGCGACTCCTCACGGGCCAGTCCCTTGGCCCGCAGGATCTCCGCTCGGAGGGCGGTCTTCGCCACTCTGTACCCCTCGTACAGCTCCGCCTGAATGGCTTCCGTATCCGGAGGGCGGATACGGAGCCTGCGGTGCTTGGTGTATCGGCGTCGCGCAGCAACGCACGCGTCGCGCAGAGACGTCAACTCCGGCGACCACCAGCACACCTGGCGCCGGGCGTGTCCGTGCCGGACCCGGGGCATTGCCACGTCGCATACTTCGGACATAGCCTCCCGGAACCACCCCGCCTCGTCATTGATGTCAGCAGGCCTGTCCGGTGGTGACACCCAGGCCTGCACGATCGAGGCTTCCAGGAGGAGCTCCCGGTCCAGCTGCTTCAACGCCCACCGCGGACCACTCGGGGCCTGTCGGACCGGCGTGCTCGAGGTCTGGGCGGAGACGTCAAACCGGATATACCGGTGGTCGGAGTAGGTCTCCACCCCCTCCATGACGCGCCAGTCGACGACACGCGGCGACAGAGCGGGGCTGGCGAACGAAATGTACACCACTGACTCACCCCGCATCCGCACACACGTGGGGACAGAACCCCGGTTTAGGATGACCAGGCCCGTCTCCAGAGCCCAGTCCTCCACCATCCTGCCCCGTGTGTCCGTAAGCCGGGAACCCCAAGCCACATTCTTGGCATTGAAGTCCCCAAGGACGAGCACAGGCAGGGAACGGAACCCGACGACGACGACTCTCAACTCCGCAAGGGAGTTGTGGAACTCGGCGAGAGTTCGGTTCGGGGAGAAGTATACCCCTACCACGACAATCTCCCCGAACCGTGCTGCCACGCAACCCCGTCCCTTCTTGACCGCCTCGAAGGACGGGGTACCGGCGGCGGCCGATGAAATTAGAGTCACTGAGCCGCTCAGGTCCACCACCCAGTCATCCCTGGGCGGGACAAAGTACGGTTCAGCGACCACGGCGATGTTAATCGACCACTGCGCCATGCTCTGGAGCACCAGATCCTGAGCGGAGGCGCAGTGGTTGATGTTCGCCTGGAGGAGGCGTAATGGGGCCATTATTGGCACTCCATATCAGCCCCCTCCCGAACCCCCTGTGAGGGCCCTGCCGCGGTGGTTGCGGCGGCGGCGACAGTGGAGGCGGCGGCGGCAGCGGTGGCAGTGGCGGCGGCTGCGGCGGTGACGACGGTGGCGGAGGGCTTGCTGGCCCTGGGTTTGGCGGGTGGAGTGCAGGCCTTGCTCCCAGCCCGGTGATTGGCCGGCTTGCCAGCTGCCGCACACGCGAAGCAGTGCGGCGTGGCTTTGCACGAGCCGGCCTTGTGACTGGGCTGACCACAACAGAAGCAGTGGCTGCTACGATCCATCTCCGAGGTGCATTTAGCTCTCACGTGGTTGCCTACGTGGCAGCGGAAGCACCTCAGAGGTCTGGGCTCCAGCAGTTTCACCTGCGTGGAAACCCAGCCCACCTTGAGCCTTTGGCCCTCCCCGGTAATTTTTCGGGCCACCGCCACGGGGCAGCTCACCGTAACGGTTCGCATCCCCGTGAAGTCAGGACGGATGGTGCCTACCCTGACCTGCTCGGCTGAGCACCCTCCAGTCCTAACGACGGCGGCCACCACCTCTCCCTCCGTCGCTGAGTCGTCCAAACCCAGTATGCGCATATCAGCGCGCTTGGTGGGTCTGGACACTCGGGCCTCGTCCGCATTTAGGGACGCCCTAAGCCTTTCGGCCAGAACGTCAGCGGTCGGGCCGCTGGCCGCACCGGGGACCTCCAGCATCCGGGCCCCAGTCGCAGTGACCTTTACTCGGACGCCATCTGCGATACCGAGCTCGTCGAGGTTCACCGCCGCCCTCGCCTTGGCAAGCACGTTGCGGTAGGACACGCCCTTCTTTTCCGCTTCCGGCTGTAGTGTGATCACTACAGCTGCGGACTTCGGGGCACGGAGCCTAGCCGCGACGCTTCGCTCCTTGCGCCGCTGCCGCCTCTCCTTTTTTTTTGGCCGCCCTTGCTGCCTTACCCGCCTTTCTCTTCTCCCCGGCTACTTGCCATTCGGCGTCAGCCGGAGGGGATTTAGGAGGCGGGGGCGGTCGTTTCGCCGCCGGGGCTGGGGCCCTCGCGGGTTCCGGGACGGCTCCGCCTTTCGCCTGCCCCGATGACCCCGGTTTGGCCGTGGCAGCCGCGGCGGCGGCATACGACGCCGCCTTCCGTTGGCTCGAGGCCGGCTGGCTCGCCGCTAGCGGGGTCCGCAGGACTATAGCCTCCAGGGCGGAAAACCGGCTCCCGAAGGCAGCCAGTTCCCGTCGGATCAGGGCCAGAACCCGATCCTCAGTAGGCACGGGCCTGACCTGCCCATGCCGCGCCTCCTCCTGTGGCACCTCCCGGGGGCCGGCTTCTCGAAGTCTAGCCAGGTCTGCTCGGAGCTCCGCGTTCTCCTTTCGGAGAAGCTCCATGGCGGCTGTCAAACGGGCGACCTCCGCCCGCATTTCGGACATTGCGTCCGATGGGGGCCCGATGTGACTGGCCTCCGCTGCCGCCATAATGGAGGCCGTGGCTGCGGATATGGCCTTGTCTTTAGAGGACTGAGTCCTCTTCAAGGCCACACTTTTAATAGCGGCTGCCACGACCTCTGCGAACCCGACCGTTCGCTCCGATTTCGAGCCGCCAGTGACGTCCGGCTCACCACCTGACGACTCCGACCCGGCCGAGACCGGCCCTAACTGCGACTCTGGCTCGGCCGGGCCGGCTCGGCTCGGCTTGCTGGTCTCCTTCATGGTGAGCCCTTTGCCCACACCACTTTCATGGGCCCCACCCCGCCGGCTGATCTTCTTCCGGGCCGAGCTCACCCATCCGTCCGAGGAAGACTCCTGGCCATCCCCTGGTTTGGGGCGCTTCTTTAAGAACTCTAGGTTCTTCTTAGCCGCCCCAACCACTTCGCGCTCTTGGCTCTTATACGAGCCCTTCGCGCCAGATACGGCGTCGGACTCCGACCCCGCATCACTTCCCTCCTCTTCACTACTTTTATTTTTTATATTTGATTTATCCATAGTTGTTCCCACGAGTACAAACTTTTTATTTCCCAAAAACTAGTGGTTCGCACTAGCGAATAATTTAGCTACCCATTAGTCAAGCTATCAACCTCCCTCACGGTGCGCCGCCGCTTGAAGGTTTGGGGTGATTTTTTATAGAGGTTTTCTTCCTCCCGGCCCGGGCGGTTAAGCCAAGACCCTTGACCCCCGTCAAAAGTCAGAGACATGACCTTGACAATCTTCGGGGCTACGAGAATAACGGTGGCAGAAAGAGAAGGCCTCTTCCTGCCTGCCCGGCGGCAGAGTTAGTGCACACCGAGCCCGCTCTTACTCCGCCGCTGTGCGTCTCTGCTTAGAGCGCAGAGAGATACACGTTGGAGCGTACTTCTGACAGGATATTGGCATACGGGCAACAAGACCCCTTAGGCACACAGTACCTAATGGGGAGTCATTGCCCGTACCCCAGGGTGCACCGTCCCGGTGACTGGCCTTCCCCCCGGACGCATCCATAAGGGAATTCCAGCCCACAGGCACACGGGGAGGTTTCCTGTCCAAGCACCCCATAGTTGCAACACTTGTATTTTAATTAAATAAAGTACGTAATTTAAGCATCTTAGTTCGTAAAAAAGTAACATAATATTATGTAAGTAATTTCAATAGCTAAAATCTTTTAAAAAGACACGAATATCTAATTCAGTAGTTTGAGATTGCGGTGGTTATGCTCGTGGTGGACTGTCTTGTCATTGCTTCAGGACTATAGACTGAACCTGGTGAGGTATATGACGAACTTGCAGAATGTGGTCGGGTGGACTGTTGCGGTGGTTGTTGTCGTGGTGGACTTGCCATTGCTTCAGGGCTATAGAATGGACCTAGTGAGGTATATGACGAACTTGCAGAGTGTGGTCGAGTGGAGTGTGTTCGGGTGGACTGTTGCGGTGGTTGTTGTCGCGGTGGACTTGTCATTGCTTCAGGGCTATAGAATGGACCCAGTGAGGTATATGACGAACTTGCAGAGTGTGGTCGGGTGGAGTGTGTTTGGGTGGACTGTTGCGGTGGTTGTTGTCGTGGTGGAATTGTCATTGCTTCAGGGCTATAGAATGGACCTGGTGAGGTATATGACGAGTTCGTCGTGCAGAGTGTGGTTGGGTGGACTGTTGCGGTGGTTGTTGTCGTGATGGATTTGTCATTGTTTCAGGGCTATAGACTGAACCTGGTGAGGTATATGATGAACTTGCAGAGTGTGGTCGGGTGGACTGTTGCGGTGGTTGTTATCGTGGTGGACTTGTCATTCTTTCAGGACTATAG
The DNA here is from genome assembly GCA_947568875.1 of Fissipunctia ypsillon. NCBI lineage: Eukaryota > Metazoa > Arthropoda > Insecta > Lepidoptera > Noctuidae > Fissipunctia > Fissipunctia ypsillon. Next base: position 24,496,095 of record OX387649.1, read on the forward strand.
ACTGTTCCTGATGTGATAAATGATGAGGCTGGAATATTGAACAGGAGCGTCAGTGTAGTGTCTTGCAGTAGAATCGACATTTTGACTACAATCCTCATAATGTCTGTTATGTGGTGTTGGTGGAGTTTGCAACGTCTCAGGGCTGTAGGGTGGACCTGGTGAGGTATATGACGAACTTGCACAGTGTGGTCGGATGGACTGTTGAACAGGATTGTTTGACATCTTGCATATTGAGCGGCTTGTGGTATTGGCGGCAGATTTTGAGTTGTCTCTGGACTTTTATAAGTTTCAACCGATGAAATGTAAGATGATTTTGCGGAATAAAATGGGCTGGTCCTTTGTAGCTGAAAAGGAGTACCACCAGTGAAATAATAGGTTAAAGAACCAGAGACTGTTTGATCTCATCCAATGTTGCTCTTTGGCTTCCATTACAGTATTTAAAAAAATACGTTTTATACTTTTTTGTAGATACTCCGGCAACTGAGAAGTTGTATCAAACATGCTCAAGAAAAATTTTTCCATCGCCGTGGATTTATTTTCGTTTTTAGGAATGTTCTCTAATAATTATTTTCGTAAAAGATTCCTTTCTTCGTGTCTTTTTTCTCTCATTTTCTGTTCATCTTCGAGCATGGAGTGTATTGTTTTATTTCTTTTTCTGGTTACTTCACTTGAGGAGTCTTGTGAGTCTTCACCTGTAAGACTGTCTTCGGGCTGCTGATTTCTTACTACAAACGTGTGGGTGGGTCTGTTCTTCATAAAAGGAAGTAAAAACTCCATATGCTTCTCATACTTCCATTTATATTTGTGATCTGCCGCTTGTCCTGTAGTGGTTTTTTTTAGCATTGATTGCTTGACGGTGGCTATCTCTTAATTTCTTCCACAGAGATTTCATTTCAGCTACTGTAACTAATGAAAATAATTACTTATTTTTTATTTCAGGTACTTATCAACTGGAGATTAATTTCGGTCCATTGGTTTTAGTTATAGAATGGGAGAATCTACTGTATTCAACATAGTAGAGGAAGTATGCGATTCTCTTTGGAAGCACCTATAGCCTAAAGTTCACTCAGAACCCACACAAGAAGAATGGAAGAATATTGCGTCAGTATTCAAAGATACATGTCAGTTTGATCACTGAGCTCCACCTAATTCTAGTTCTGGGCACTTAATTCTGGGCTATTTTAATTTTAAGCACATTTTTTCCATCGTGTTACTGGCTGTAGCTGATGCTAAACGAAAGTTTACATTGATAGATGTGGGATCAAAGGGACGATTCAGTGACGGTGTAATTTTCACTATCATTACCTTAGGACAAAAATGCGTTCTGGTGAAATGAATTTTCCTAATGAAGAACCCTTAACTGACGGCGGAATAAATATGTCTTACGTTTTCGTGAGGGATGAGGTCTTCGAGCTGATGCCTAATCTAATGCTAGCTTATCCAAAAGGTCACTTAACCAAAAGTCGCAAAACTTATAACTACAGACTTCACAGGGCCCGCAGAATTGTAAAAAATGTCTTCGGTATTTTGTCTACTCGTTGGAGAGTCTATAACAGACCTTTTGAATGTATGTAGAATTGATCTTGCAGATAAGATAGTTAAAGCCACTTGAGTTTAACACAACTTTTTTATCGACAAACCTAATGAATATTTCGATATTACAAGAAATCTAAAAATCATAGTTATTAACGATTGTCAGTTGCTCGCGATAAATGACTAACACGCAAACGAAGTATATCTAAATGACTGCTTTTTCATTCGAGAAGAATTTTGTATTTTTTTAATATAGCTGGAGCAGTGCCATGGCAGTCCACAAGAATAAAAAACAGGCTAAACCAAAGAAGGCATCGTCCCTAATCGAATCTCTTAATTAAAACAATGTAAAATAAATTATCTTACTTACCGCTTGGAAAATCTCGCTCATTGAACACTTCAAGTCAAGCTGCTTCTTTTAATTCATTGTCCTTGTACTCGGGTAAATCAATTTGCCACAAACGTCCAATGTCAAAAATGTCCCATATTAAATAAAGCGCACGCTCCTTCCACGAACAAATAACAGGTAGTGAGTGGCAAGCGAATGCAGGCTCGCACACAGCCGAGAGCCGAGACACAAGCAATAGGTGGGTAGGTGCCGTTGAGGTGAAGCGGGTGGGGGAGAAATGCTCGTGCGCATCGAGCACGGACGTCGGACAGGCGTTCAGTGAACAAATGGAACATCCCGTATCCTCAAAATATATATGAATATACCAAAATATATATCAATATGCCAAAATAAACCAAGATACATATGTCGACATATTTTGGTGACATCATAGAAATATATATGATATTATAGCTACGTCTGTGACGGGCTTTACTGTATGAGAACTGCAGCCGGGTAAAACCCTGGTGTACTTTCTACACGTGTGGCTGGGCGTGTGAACTACAGCCGGGAAAAACCCTCATGCTGTTTTAATACTATACAAATCTATATTCATGTCGTCGCAAACAGTATCTAAACACGTGGTTTTTTTTTCAACATTTGAAACTCATAATTTTCAGAACTAGTAATCTATTTATCTTGCCAATGAAGTTATAAACAACTCATCAATAATTATACAGTATGGGGACCACATATGTGCAATAAATTATAGGACATACTTGTTATCGCCTTTTTTGACAATATTCAAAAAATTTACGAAATCGGTCCAGTAATTAGGTCAAAAAGTATAGTTTTAATTTTGAGCAAATTTGAACACTGTAGAATTGGATCACTAAGTCAATGATTCTATAGAGGCATGAGGAACAGGGTGTAAAGTTCACTCATCCTCCATAGAAAAGGGAGGATCCTCGGACCAGACGGGTGTTGTGTCTGGTGGGCTACTGCCCGACGGTTGATGTCGGGATGTTGTATATAATAATATGCTAGTCGCGCGGTAAACTCTGTTTTGCGCGATGCAGGATTTTGCGTGACGTCAGTGTGATGCGTTCCATTGTGGCGATGTAGATATGCCGCCACATCACTCCCCTCCGGAGACCGGAGGTCGATAGTGGGCTGAGTCGTGTATCTTGCGATGCTTGCCAGGGCCAGTTGAGGTTCCAGTGAGTCGGAACCGGGTGCCGCATAGTTCACGGTGAGTCAGAACTGTCTGCAGAGATGCCCCCAGTGTGTCGGGGTGGCGCTGCGTTATGCTCCAGTGCGTCGGATGTGGTACAGCGCCGGGTTGAGGCTGACTGCTGGCGTCGACCAGGAGAGGTTTGAAGGGCTCTGCTTGTTTGACCGGCCGAGAGTGCAGTGTGCTGTGCCAAGGTTGCTGATGAGGCTGAGGGTGATGACCAGGTATGCGCGGTCGCTGCATGTTGGTGGTCAGGATACCCGTTGAAGCCGTGAGTGCTGGCTGGCTGTGTGACTCGCTGCTCGAAAGCTCGAGGAAGTGATGCTGATGACGTCACGCTGTAGTAGTTGCACGAAGGCTGCGCTAACCTTCATGTTCGGGGTCACCAGTATAGAGGCATGAGGAACAGGGTGTAAAGTTCACTCATCCTCCATAGAAAAGGGAGGATCCTAGGACCAGACGGGTGTTGTGTCTGGTGGGCTACTGCCCGACGGTTGATGTCGGGATGTTGTATATATGCTAGTCGCGCGGTAAACTCTGATTGCGCGATGCAGGATTTTGCGTGACGTCAGTGTGATGCGTTCCAATGTGGCGATGTAGATATGCCGCCACAATTCAATGAACTTGAATCCTTGGACATGTGCGCAAACAAACAAAAACATGTTCGGCGAACAATGGATTGGGCGCTGTGGTGCACCGCAGGTGGCCAGCTCGGTTGTCTAAACAGAGTGTTTACTTTTACTGAATTTATTTTAATATTTATTTTGTTTGAAAATGTAACTTTTTTAATTTACGGTTTTTAATTTAATATTTATTTTGCTATATAGTTGGGAAAAGGCTAGGCAGATGATGATGATGATGATTTATTTTGCTATACTTCTGTGGACTAGTATTACTTATGGTTTCATTTATTGCATATATGTGGGCTCCATACTGTATGCCTCCAATGATATAACAGTTATCAGGCACCTAAATATTATTCTCAATGTTTTACGTACTCTTCAAAATACGTAAGTAGAACGTAGTGACATCAAAGCTTTTCATATCGTTCAACAAAACACAGGTATAACACTTGGCACGTTCCCTTTGTCTCCACACATTTTCTGTTCCAAGAAAGAAGATTAGATATCTTCCTCTTGAACACAATATATTTCAATTTGTACAAAAAACGAAGCAAGTTTAGGAAATAAGCGAATTTCTTAACAGTTCATCAGTCAAAGAGCTTGTCGATATTAAATTTTTCCTACGACAATTTTATTTTTCGTTTGATACAATATTGTTCTTACACGTTATTACAATAAAGGCTGTTATTATTATTCTTTATTGTGACTAGTTTACAAGCTGAAGTAGGAGGGGCGTGGGGAGGGGTTTCACTTTTTTTGATGAGTTCGTAACAATAGGTGCTTTGAACGTTTGTTTTATTCTTATGGACATCTAATAAGTTTCCTGTAGTACTTTCATCTCACAAAGCGACTCGCGCTTTACTTGTGTTAACCAAGTCAACAAACACGCTGTGAATATGCGCGTTAAGAGTAGCGTCAGCACGTAACACACACACACTCTTCCGACTGCGCCATAGTCTCGAACGGTACAGAGAGCTCCTGCACTTCCACACACAATACAAAAACAAAAACCGACCACTAACCAACCAATAACCAACCAAACCAACAACCAATAATACTTTAAAAGAAATGGCTTATTAGTTGCTATTCATGCATAATTAGACAGTCGTAAGGGTATCTGTTAACATAACATAACATCACGCCTTGTTTCCCCGAAGGGTTAGGCAGAGGTGTATCTATAGTAACACCCACATTTCGCCAGTTATGTTTAAGTCCCATGTAACAGGGGGCGAGCCTATTGCCATCAACCGGGCACAAATCCTGACTCCGGGCCCGGGACCTGTGCTAGTACTGAGAAATTCCAGATGGAAAAAGCCAATAATAAATAAATAAATAACACTGTCCGACCCGGGAATCGAACCCAGGACCTCATGCTCAGCAGTAGCGTTTGCGACCACTATACGAGGCAGTCAAATATCTAATTATTCATAGTAAATATTTTGTTTCTTGTGTCTGTTGGTGCTATCATACACTTAACAAAGATATAATTATATTCTATTACATGTGACTTGAAACATAACTGGCGAAATCTGTGTGTACTATAAGTACACCTCTGCCTAACCCTTCGGGGAAACAAGGCGTGATGTTATGTTATGTATAATTCTATTGCTGTTTCCATAGTTCGATTTCAACTATATTTTATTGAAAATATAAGTAGGTATATAAAATTTATTTAAGGGGGAAGCGCTAAGGTAGTCCGCGAAATTCAAATTTTCTTACGATTTTTGTAATTTGCAGCTCAGTGTCTAGGTGTGTGTTGATTAAAGTATGATTCGCGACCGTAACAAATACGTATTTACAGAATTATAATCATTAGAATCAGTAATACAATTCCTTAATTCAGTATAATCCTGAAATGTTGAGATTTCATGAAATAGTCATTCAATAACATTACTTGGTCTTAAAGAGTTGTATTGTAGACTTTTATCATTATAATTCTGAAAATACATCAAGTTAAGGTTAAGGTCATTACATGGGAAGCTATTACCTCCTTCTGCGAAGCAGTAATACTCGTGAAGGAGGAGGCGGGACGCGTGAGGGAGAGGCAAGCTTTGCGCCCTCACGTTCCTAGTCGCCGCAGGATACGCCCTGGGCGTCGGGAATTGGCAGCCGATTCCCGGCCACCGTAGGCGCGGGCTTGCGGACGGCGAGCAATGGGTAGCTCGCCGTCCGGTAAGGACCAAGCCCGAGTCGACGGCGCGTTGTGCTCCACGCGCGCCTCGAAGAGATGTCAGCACTATTGACGGGGTCCGCTAGGGCCGATGCCAGCTAGGGTTGCGAGATGTTCGAAACAGTTACCGTGGCCCCGGCACAGGCAACAGAAGGAACACGGGTGGGTTTTAGACAGTAAAAGTCTGACACGCCCTCCCACTCCGCCCAGAGCGGGAGAAGTCATTTGATGATTTCCCATCCGCAAAAAACAAAAAGGTTAAGGTCATCAAATCATACTTTAATCAACATACAACCCAATACTGACCTGCAAATTGCAAAAAATACTCTGGCGCGCCTGAACCTCAATAATTGTGTAGCACTTGATTGAGCAAACTAACCAAACAGTCGTGAACTCGGGCCCGAATAATTTAAACCCTTTCAATGTACCTCCTGTTTAAACTAGCAATTAATTTGAATAACGAGGACAGCCTGTACACGTTTGATAACCGACTTAGAGACACACGCCAAACCCTATAAGTTAATGTCAATAAAGCGGTATTGTTGTATAGGGCTAACCCGAAACGGGATTAGTTTTGTATTCCTGAGTTGGTGTTGGCGCGTGATGAATTAAGCAGACTTAGCCGACGAGATATTGATTCAGAACTTGCTAGTCTAAGATTGCTGTGAAGTGGATTCTGATAGTGTTGGTTTTGTATCTAGGAGGTAAGCTTGTAGCGGACTTGTTTTGTTTGTAGGAGGTCAGCTTGTAGCGGACTTGTTTTGTATGTAGGAGGTCAGCTTGTAGCGGACTTGTTTTGTTTGTAGGAGGTCAGCTTGTAGCGGACTTGTTTTGTTTGTAGGAGGTCAGCTTGTAGCGGACTTGTTTTGTATGTAGGAGGTCAGCTTGTAGCGGACTTGTTTTGTATGTAGGAGGTCAGCTTGTAGCGGACTTGTTTTGTTTGTAGGAGGTCAGCTTGTAGCGGACTTGTTTTGTATGTAGGAGGTCAGCTTGTAGCGGACTTGTTTTGTTTGTAGGAGGTGAGCTTGTAGCGGACTTGTTTTGTATGTAGGAGGTCAGCTTGTAGCGGACTTGTTTTGTATGTAGGAGGTGAGCTTGTAGCGGACTTGTTTTGTTTGTAGGAGGTGAGCTTGTAGCGGACTTGTTTTGTATGTAGGAGGTGAGCTTGTAGCGGACTTGTTTTGTTTGTAGGAGGTGAGCTTGTAGCGGACTTGTTTTGTATGTAGGAGGTCAGCTTGTAGCGGACTTGTTTTGTATGTAGGAGGTGAGCTTGTAGCGGACTTGTTTTGTATGTAGGAGGTCAGCTTGTAGCGGACTTGTTTTGTATGTAGGAGGTCAGCTTGTAGCGGACTTGTTTTGTTTGTAGGAGGTCAGCTTGTAGCGGACTTGTTTTGTATGTAGGAGGTCAGCTTGTAGCGGACTTGTTTTGTTTGTAGGAGGTCAGCTTGTAGCGGACTTGTTTTGTATGTAGGAGGTCAGCTTGTAGCGGACTTGTTTTGTTTGGTGGAGGTCAGCTTGTAGCGGACTTGTTTTGTATGTAGGAGGTAAGCTTGTAGCGGACTTGTTTTGTATGTAGGAGGTCAGCTTGTAGCGGACTTGTTTTGTATGTAGGAGGTCAGCTTGTAGCGGACTTGTTTTGTTTGTAGGAGGTCAGCTTGTAGCGGACTTGTTTTGTATGTAGGAGGTCAGCTTGTAGCGGACTTGTTTTGTTTGGTGGAGGTCAGCTTGTAGCGGACTTGTTTTGTATGTAGGAGGTGAGCTTGTAGCGGACTTGTTTTGTTTGTAGGAGGTGAGCTTGTAGCGGACTTGTTTTGTATGTAGGAGGTCAGCTTGTAGCGGACTTGTTTTGTATGTAGGAGGTCAGCTTGTAGCGGGCTTGTTTTGTTTGTAGGAGGTGAGCTTGTAGCGGACTTGTTTTGTATGTAGGAGGTCAGCTTGTAGCGGACTTGTTTTGTTTGTAGGAGGTGAGCTTGTAGCGGACTTGTTTTGTATGTAGGAGGTGAGCTTGTAGCGGACTTGTTTTGTATGTAGGAGGTCAGCTTGTAGCGGACTTGTTTTGTTTGTAGGAGGTGAGCTTGTAGCGGACTTGTTTTGTTTGTAGGAGGTGAGCTTGTAGCGGACTTGTTTTGTTTGTAGGAGGTGAGCTTGTAGCGGACTTGTTTTGTATGTAGGAGGTCAGCTTGTAGCGGACTTGTTTTGTTTGTAGGAGGTGAGCTTGTAGCGGACTTGTTTTGTATGTAGGAGGTCAGCTTGTAGCGGACTTGTTTTGTATGTAGGAGGTCAGCTTGTAGCGGACTTGTTTTGTATGTAGGAGGTGAGCTTGTAGCGGACTTGTTTTGTATGTAGGAGGTCAGCTTGTAGCGGACTTGTTTTGTTTGTAGGAGGTGAGCTTGTAGCGGACTTGTTTTGTATGTAGGAGGTCAGCTTGTAGCGGACTTGTTTTGTATGTAGGAGGTCAGCTTGTAGCGGGCTTGTTTTGTTTGTAGGAGGTGAGCTTGTAGCGGACTTGTTTTGTTTGTAGGAGGTCAGCTTGTAGCGGGCTTGTTTTGTATGTAGGAGGTAAGCTTGTAGCGGACTTGTTTTGTTTGTAGGAGGTCAGCTTGTAGCGGACTTGTTTTGTTTGTAGGAGGTAAGCTTGTAGCGGACTTGTTTTGTTTGTAGGAGGTAAGCTTGTAGCGGACTTGTTTTGTTTGGTGGAGGTAAGCTTGTAGCGGACTTGTTTTGTATGTAGGAGGTCAGCTTGTAGCGGACTTGTTTTGTTTGTAGGAGGTGAGCTTGTAGCGGACTTGTTTTGTTTGTAGGAGGTGAGCTTGTAGCGGACTTGTTTTGTTTGTAGGAGGTCAGCTTGTAGCGGACTTGTTTTGTTTGTAGGAGGTGAGCTTGTAGCGGACTTGTTTTGTTTGTAGGAGGTCAGCTTGTAGCGGACTTGTTTTGTATGTAGGAGGTCAGCTTGTAGCGGACTTGTTTTGTATGTAGGAGGTCAGCTTGTAGCGGACTTGTTTTGTTTGTAGGAGGTGAGCTTGTAGCGGACTTGTTTTGTATGTAGGAGGTCAGCTTGTAGCGGACTTGTTTTGTTTGTAGGAGGTGAGCTTGTAGCGGACTTGTTTTGTATGTAGGAGGTCAGCTTGTAGCGGACTTGTTTTGTTTGTAGGAGGTGAGCTTGTAGCGGACTTGTTTTGTATGTAGGAGGTAAGCTTGTAGCGGACTTGTTTTGTTTGTAGGAGGTAAGCTTGTAGCGGACTTGTTTTGTTTGTAGGAGGTGAGCTTGTAGCGGACTTGTTTTGTTTGTAGGAGGTGAGCTTGTAGCGGACTTGTTTTGTTTGTAGGAGGTGAGCTTGTAGCGGACTTGTTTTGTATGTAGGAGGTGAGCTTGTAGCGGACTTGTTTTGTATGTAGGAGGTCAGCTTGTAGCGGACTTGTTTTGTTTGTAGGAGGTGAGCTTGTAGCGGACTTGTTTTGTATGTAGGAGGTCAGCTTGTAGCGGACTTGTTTTGTATGTAGGAGGTCAGCTTGTAGCGGACTTGTTTTGTATGTAGGAGGTGAGCTTGTAGCGGACTTGTTTTGTATGTAGGAGGTCAGCTTGTAGCGGACTTGTTTTGTTTGTAGGAGGTGAGCTTGTAGCGGACTTGTTTTGTATGTAGGAGGTCAGCTTGTAGCGGACTTGTTTTGTATGTAGGAGGTCAGCTTGTAGCGGGCTTGTTTTGTTTGTAGGAGGTGAGCTTGTAGCGGACTTGTTTTGTTTGTAGGAGGTCAGCTTGTAGCGGGCTTGTTTTGTATGTAGGAGGTAAGCTTGTAGCGGACTTGTTTTGTTTGTAGGAGGTCAGCTTGTAGCGGACTTGTTTTGTTTGTAGGAGGTAAGCTTGTAGCGGGCTTGTTTTGTATGTAGGAGGTAAGCTTGTAGCGGACTTGTTTTGTTTGTAGGAGGTAAGCTTGTAGCGGGCTTGTTTTGTATGTAGGAGGTAAGCTTGTAGCGGACTTGTTTTGTTTGTAGGAGGTCAGCTTGTAGCGGACTTGTTTTGTTTGTAGGAGGTAAGCTTGTAGCGGACTTGTTTTGTTTGTAGGAGGTAAGCTTGTAGCGGACTTGTTTTGTATGTAGGAGGTCAGCTTGTAGCGGACTTGTTTTGTTTGTAGGAGGTGAGCTTGTAGCGGACTTGTTTTGTTTGTAGGAGGTGAGCTTGTAGCGGACTTGTTTTGTTTGTAGGAGGTCAGCTTGTAGCGGACTTGTTTTGTTTGTAGGAGGTGAGCTTGTAGCGGACTTGTTTTGTTTGTAGGAGGTCAGCTTGTAGCGGACTTGTTTTGTATGTAGGAGGTCAGCTTGTAGCGGACTTGTTTTGTATGTAGGAGGTCAGCTTGTAGCGGACTTGTTTTGTTTGTAGGAGGTAAGCTTGTAGCGGACTTGTTTTGTTTGTAGGAGGTAAGCTTGTAGCGGACTTGTTTTGTATGTAGGAGGTCAGCTTGTAGCGGACTTGTTTTGTATGTAGGAGGTGAGCTTGTAGCGGACTTGTTTTGTTTGTAGGAGGTGAGCTTGTAGCGGACTTGTTTTGTATGTAGGAGGTCAGCTTGTAGCGGACTTGTTTTGTTTGTAGGAGGTGAGCTTGTAGCGGACTTGTTTTGTATGTAGGAGGTCAGCTTGTAGCGGACTTGTTTTGTTTGTAGGAGGTGAGCTTGTAGCGGACTTGTTTTGTATGTAGGAGGTCAGCTTGTAGCGGACTTGTTTTGTTTGTAGGAGGTGAGCTTGTAGCGGACTTGTTTTGTATGTAGGAGGTCAGCTTGTAGCGGACTTGTTTTGTTTGTAGGAGGTGAGCTTGTAGCGGACTTGTTTTGTATGTAGGAGGTAAGCTTGTAGCGGACTTGTTTTGTTTGTAGGAGGTGAGCTTGTAGCGGACTTGTTTTGTATGTAGGAGGTCAGCTTGTAGCGGACTTGTTTTGTATGTAGGAGGTCAGCTTGTAGCGGACTTGTTTTGTATGTAGGAGGTCAGCTTGTAGCGGACTTGTTTTGTTTGTAGGAGGTGAGCTTGTAGCGGACTTGTTTTGTATGTAGGAGGTCAGCTTGTAGCGGACTTGTTTTGTTTGTAGGAGGTGAGCTTGTAGCGGACTTGTTTTGTATGTAGGAGGTCAGCTTGTAGCGGACTTGTTTGGTTTGTAGGAGGTGAGCTTGTAGCGGACTTGTTTTGTATGTAGGAGGTAAGCTTGTAGCGGACTTGTTTTGTTTGTAGGAGGTAAGCTTGTAGCGGACTTGTTTTGTTTGTAGGAGGTAAGCTTGTAGCGGACTTGTTTTGTATGTAGGAGGTCAGCTTGTAGCGGACTTGTTTTGTATGTAGGAGGTGAGCTTGTAGCGGACTTGTTTTGTTTGTAGGAGGTGAGCTTGTAGCGGACTTGTTTTGTATGTAGGAGGTCAGCTTGTAGCGGACTTGTTTTGTTTGTAGGAGGTGAGCTTGTAGCGGACTTGTTTTGTATGTAGGAGGTCAGCTTGTAGCGGACTTGTTTTGTTTGTAGGAGGTGAGCTTGTAGCGGACTTGTTTTGTATGTAGGAGGTCAGCTTGTAGCGGACTTGTTTTGTTTGTAGGAGGTGAGCTTGTAGCGGACTTGTTTTGTATGTAGGAGGTCAGCTTGTAGCGGACTTGTTTTGTTTGTAGGAGGTGAGCTTGTAGCGGACTTGTTTTGTATGTAGGAGGTAAGCTTGTAGCGGACTTGTTTTGTTTGTAGGAGGTGAGCTTGTAGCGGACTTGTTTTGTATGTAGGAGGTCAGCTTGTAGCGGACTTGTTTTGTTTGTAGGAGGTGAGCTTGTAGCGGACTTGTTTTGTATGTAGGAGGTCAGCTTGTAGCGGACTTGTTTTGTTTGTAGGAGGTGAGCTTGTAGCGGACTTGTTTTGTTTGTAGGAGGTAAGCTTGTAGCGGACTTGTTTTGTTTGGTGGAGGTAAGCTTGTAGCGGACTTGTTTTGTATGTAGGAGGTCAGCTTGTAGCGGACTTGTTTTGTATGTAGGAGGTAAGCTTGTAGCGGACTTGTTTTGTATGTAGGAGGTCAGCTTGTAGCGGACTTGTTTTGTATGTAGGAGGTCAGCTTGTAGCGGACTTGTTTTGTATGTAGGAGGTCAGCTTGTAGCGGACTTGTTTTGTTTGTAGGAGGTGAGCTTGTAGCGGACTTGTTTTGTATGTAGGAGGTCAGCTTGTAGCGGACTTGTTTTGTTTGTAGGAGGTGAGCTTGTAGCGGACTTGTTTTGTTTGGTGGAGGTAAGCTTGTAGCGGACTTGTTTTGTATGTAGGAGGTCAGCTTGTAGCGGACTTGTTTTGTTTGTAGGAGGTGAGCTTGTAGCGGACTTGTTTTGTATGTAGGAGGTCAGCTTGTAGCGGACTTGTTTTGTTTGTAGGAGGTGAGCTTGTAGCGGACTTGTTTTGTATGTAGGAGGTCAGCTTGTAGCGGACTTGTTTTGTTTGTAGGAGGTGAGCTTGTAGCGGACTTGTTTTGTATGTAGGAGGTCAGCTTGTAGCGGGCTTGTTTTGTTTGTAGGAGGTGAGCTTGTAGCGGACTTGTTTTGTTTGTAGGAGGTAAGCTTGTAGCGGACTTGTTTTGTTTGGTGGAGGTAAGCTTGTAGCGGACTTGTTTTGTATGTAGGAGGTCAGCTTGTAGCGGACTTGTTTTGTATGTAGGAGGTAAGCTTGTAGCGGACTTGTTTTGTATGTAGGAGGTCAGCTTGTAGCGGACTTGTTTTGTATGTAGGAGGTCAGCTTGTAGCGGACTTGTTTTGTATGTAGGAGGTCAGCTTGTAGCGGACTTGTTTTGTTTGTAGGAGGTGAGCTTGTAGCGGACTTGTTTTGTATGTAGGAGGTCAGCTTGTAGCGGACTTGTTTTGTTTGTAGGAGGTGAGCTTGTAGCGGACTTGTTTTGTATGTAGGAGGTCAGCTTGTAGCGGACTTGTTTTGTTTGTAGGAGGTGAGCTTGTAGCGGACTTGTTTTGTATGTAGGAGGTCAGCTTGTAGCGGACTTGTTTTGTTTGTAGGAGGTCAGCTTGTAGCGGACTTGTTTTGTATGTAGGAGGTCAGCTTGTAGCGGACTTGTTTTGTATGTAGGAGGTCAGCTTGTAGCGGACTTGTTTTGTATGTAGGAGGTCAGCTTGTAGCGGACTTGTTTTGTATGTAGGAGGTCAGCTTGTAGCGGACTTGTTTTGTATGTAGGAGGTCAGCTTGTAGCGGACTTGTTTTGTATGTAGGAGGTCAGCTTGTAGCGGACTTGTTTTGTTTGTAGGAGGTGAGCTTGTAGCGGACTTGTTTTGTTTGTAGGAGGTAAGCTTGTAGCGGACTTGTTTTGTTTGTAGGAGGTGAGCTTGTAGCGGACTTGTTTTGTATGTAGGAGGTCAGCTTGTAGCGGACTTGTTTTGTTTGTAGGAGGTGAGCTTGTAGCGGACTTGTTTTGTTTGTAGGAGGTAAGCTTGTAGCGGACTTGTTTTGTTTGTAGGAGGTAAGCTTGTAGCGGACTTGTTTTGTATGTAGGAGGTAAGCTTGTAGCGGACTTGTTTTGTTTGTAGGAGGTAAGCTTGTAGCGGACTTGTTTTGTATGTAGGAGGTAAGCTTGTAGCGGACTTGTTTTGTTTGTAGGAGGTAAGCTTGTAGCGGACTTGTTTTGTATGTAGGAGGTAAGCTTGTAGCGGACTTGTTTTGTTTGTAGGAGGTAAGCTTGTAGCGGACTTGTTTTGTATGTAGGAGGTCAGCTTGTAGCGGACTTGTTTTGTTTGTAGGAGGTAAGCTTGTAGCGGACTTGTTTTGTTTGGTGGAGGTAAGCTTGTAGCGGACTTGTTTTGTATGTAGGAGGTGAGCTTGTAGCGGACTTGTTTTGTTTGTAGGAGGTAAGCTTGTAGCGGACTTGTTTTGTTTGGTGGAGGTAAGCTTGTAGTGGGCTTGTTTTGTTTGGTGGAGGTAAGCTTGTAGTGGGCTTGTTTTGTTTGGTGGAGGTAAGCTTGTAGTGGGCTTGTTTTGTTTGTAGGACGAAAGCTTGTAGCGGACTTGTTTTGTTTGGTGGAGATAAGCTTGTAGCGGACTTGTTTTGTTTGTAGGAGGTCAGCTTGTAGCGGACTTGTTTTGTATGTAGGAGGTCAGCTTGTAGCGGACTTGTTTTGTTTGTAGGAGGTCAGCTTGTAGCGGACTTGTTTTGTTTGGTGGAGGTAAGCTTGTAGTGGGCTTGTTTTGTTTGGTGGAGGTAAGCTTGTAGTGGGCTTGTTTTGTTTGGTGGAGGTAAGCTTGTAGTGGGCTTGTTTTGTTTGTAGGACGAAAGCTTGTAGCGGACTTGTTTTGTTTGTAAGAGGTAAGCTTGTAGCGGACTTGTTTTTACTAGTGAACGAACCTTCTTGACTATAAGGGCCCGTTCACACGTACCAACCCCACACCACATCGCAGCGACAATAATGTGGACAAGCAGTGGTTACATGTAAATAGTGTCATTGCACTGCAACTTCTTGCAGTTGCGTTGTCGCTAATAGTAGTTGCGACGAGGTTATGTTGTTGCTGCGACGTAGTCGGTATCGTCAACCGTTGTGGTGTGGGTGTAGTACGTGTGATTGGTCCATAAAATGTGATGTACACCTTTACCAGGATTTTCTGACGCTCAAATGAATGACATTTAAAAGGAGGCGCTGTTGGTAAACATTTGTGCAATTGTTTTGTGAAATGTGTTGAAAAAACAAGATGGCGGTGATAGTTTTGGCCACGCGCCAAAAGATCCAAGTAGGTACCTTTTAAAACCCTTTTTTGTGAATAAAGCAATTTACGGTAGTAATTTTATGCCAAAAAATCGGCCAAATGCGCGTCAGACCACACACAATGAAGGGTTCCGTAGTTGGGATGAAAAAAGAAGAGACAGAATTATCCCAAGAACAAACTTAACATTGTAGTTGAAAACCATGTTCACCCATATATTCCAACTGCAAATGTAAGTTTGTACGCACAATACTGAGTGATTTACCGTGTTATTTTAAGACCATAGACTTATCATACATACTACATACATAAACTCACGCCTATTTCCCATGGGGGTAAACAGAAACTACAGAACGCCACCTGCTACGATCCTTACATACTCTTTTTGCCTCGTTTACATTCATACATCTGGTCATACACGCACACCGGTTGCGAGTACTACGCACCTAATCTTTCTGAAGAACATCACCAATAAGATCACTATAATAATATGTCTTCCTAGGGCGTCCCATCCCGGCGTTTCCACTCACATCTGCTGTGTAAATATCTTTTGTTAGTCGAATTTCATTCATACTTTCAACATGACCAAACCATCTAAGCATACTCTTTTCAATTTTTGTCACTACATCTTCTTTTAAACCGCACCGTTGCCTTATCACATCATTCCTCAGTCTATCATTTATAATCACACTACACGTGCTCAAAACTCAAACTCAAAGCATTTATTTCAATTAAACTAATTACAGGCACTTTTGAATTGTTAAAGAGTCAGTCAGTTAGTCAGAAAATTGAAGCTAGTCGCCCATTCCAAAACGTAGATCTCTATGGAGAAGAATGGGCAAGAAACTCCATGGACACTCTTTTAAATCAAAATTGTTACAAAATCCTGGGTAGGTACATTGTTATTGTTCTTGTTGCTTGTATATGTGAGAACAATGTAAAAAATAGATAATTAAAACAATTTAAAATATAAGATTAAAAATAAGCCCTGGCAGCTAAGAGATGACCAGTCTCCACTGACGGCGCCCGTTCACGAACATGACGCGTGGATCAGCACCATCCAGCTCAACCATTTAGTAGGGAACCGAATGATCCAACACACGCGCCACCATCAGCGAGACATTTAAGTGAGCATGACATACTCTCAACTGCCATACTCTTTCAAGTCAACATACCTACATCATAACATAAAACCGCTCCATGGTACTCACATTTACAAAATTGAAAAGATGCTTCTAATTTATACAAAACTATAGTTTGCAATGATTGTATTAAAAGATTAGTAAACACTAAATCTATAGTCTATAATATATAGTCAATAAGTCTATAGTAATAACATAATGTCAGAAAAAAAAGGGACGCATTTCTTCCAAACAAAAAAAAAAAGAATTAACAAAGCCCAAGTGGCTGTGGAGCAGGACCAGCATTTAGCCAAGCATTTTTATCTA
This sequence comes from Fissipunctia ypsillon, assembly GCA_947568875.1. Lineage (NCBI taxonomy): Eukaryota > Metazoa > Arthropoda > Insecta > Lepidoptera > Noctuidae > Fissipunctia > Fissipunctia ypsillon. The sequence continues at coordinate 24,512,122 of OX387649.1, forward strand.
TGATATAATCATTCAACCTATAATATGCTTGTCTACATAGTGTGCGTTTAATGCATGTTTTAAATTGCTTCTCATTTAGTTGAAGAATATCGAGAGGTAATTTATTATAACATTTTACACAGTACCCCATAAAAGAAGTGTGTACCTTAGATAATCTGAAACGTGGTTGATCTAATTTGTTCCTATTTCTAGTGTTAAAATTATGCCGATCACTTATCTTACTAAAAAGATGTAGATTTTTTCTAACATACATAATATTTTCATATATATATTGACAAGTTACCGTCATGATGTTAATTTTTTTAAACAGTTCCCTTAGAGATTCGCGACTGCGGAGGTTATAGATGGCTCTGACAGCCCTCTTTTGCAGAATAAAGATAGAATCAATATCTGCAGCCCGTCCCCATAACAAAATACCGTAAGACATGACGCTATGAAAGTAACTAAAATAGTCCAGTCTCGCGGTATCGACGTCTGTTAATTGGCGGATTTTCCAAACAGCGTAAGCAGCCGAGCTTAGCCGCCCTGCTAGTGATGTTAAATGAGGACTCCACTGCAGCTTTGAGTCCAGCGTAATTCCCAGGAAAACAGCCTGTTCGACGAATTGTAGTATTTCCTTATTCAATACTACGTGACATTCACTACTTCTAACATTTGGTAACGTGCTTCGTAAGGAACGCATTTCCACAGCATTTATTCTACTTTCATGCTTCTTTTGTCACACCCAACATCACTTCCAATAAGCGTAGGCACCAGCACACCATTGTGAACAGCCAGTCGGGCCTATTTGGACATTAACTGGTTGGTCACAACCGCATGTGTAGCACCATTCACTTTATTTCCCGCATTTACTCTCCTTTCCACATCTTCATCTATCTTTCCATCCCTTGTAAACAGACTCCCCAAATATACAAACTCACTTACTTGCTCCACATTTTTATCATTTATTTTCACATCACACATCGATACGTCTTCTTCTCTTTCAAACACCATGACCTTCGTCTTATTCACATTTATATTCATCCCTTTCATCTTATATGCTTCATCCATGTCAGTCACCATGTCTTGCAACTGTTCTGCTGACGACGCAAGTAGAACTTGATCATCTGCGTAGAGAAGGCATTTGACAAGCAAATCATTCATCCTCAATCCGCACTCACCCTCTTTCAAATTTGTCAAACTATCCATGTACACGTTGAACAGCCATGGTGACGCTACACAACCCTGTCTAATACCCCTCGAGATGCAGAACCAGTCCGTGTATGCCCTATTTATCCTAACACAAGCACTGGAATCCTTGTATAAAGATTTCAGTGCCCGTACCAAGTGCGAGTCTACACCGTACACCGACAGTGTCGACCACAGTTCCTTCCTCCACACACTGTCATAAGCCTTCTTGAAGTCAGCGAAAGCACAGTAGACTTTCTTGTGCTTTGCCAGATGTTTTTTGGCTATGCATCTTAAGGAGAAGAATTGATCCATACAGCCCATTCATCCCATATTTTCTCCTCTGTCACTCTTATTACTCTATTTATTCAAACCTTTGCATACAGTTTGCCAACAACACTCAAAATACTAATGCCGTGGTAATTTTTACACTCCTGCTGAGAGCCTTTTCCCTTATATAGTGGTACGATTACAGCTTTGCACTAATCATCCGACACACGGCCATATCTCCAACACATATTAAAGATCCGGCACAACAGGCTTGCTACCACCTCGTCACCGCCCTTCAGCATTTCAGACACTCTGTCGTAATCCGCAGCTTTCCCAACTCTCAACCCTTTCAGCGGTCTTACAATCTCATCTATTTCTATTTCATTCTCTTCATCTAAATTTGAGCTTGGGTCTTCAAAATTGGCGTCTGCCCAATTTCCCACTCCTTGCATACTATCCTGACAGCTAAATAAACTTTCAAAGTATCCCTTCCATCGTTCCAAGGCCTTACATTTTTCGCTTAGTAAACATCCATCTTCTGCTCTTATAACATTCATACTCGATGTTCTTATCACTCCGCGAGCCAATCTTACCTATTTCCTGTAATCTGTAGGTATAGAACTATTTTCTGTATTTTTTCCAACATGTTTGGCTCAGTAGTTTCGGAAATATGGGGGTCAATTTTCGTATATTTTCTTAAATAACTTTAAAACTATTTATTTTAAAATTATAAAAAAAAATTATTCGAGACATTTACAGCAAGCCCTTTCAATTAATGTATCACGGTATACTTTGCAAAATTTTTCTAATTTTCTTATTTACCCCCAAAAGTGATCCTCATATTCAAAATTCGTTTATACTTAACACGTCCGTATTTAGGTCTCAGAAATTAATATGTGTACCTTTCAACTTAACTACACTACAACCACAACTTACTTCCATTTTTGCTTTTGAGGTACGGAACCCCTTTTTTGTGGAAAGTCATCAAATGACTTCTCCCGCTCTGGGTGGAGTGGGAGGGCGTGTCAGACTTTTATTGACTAAAACTCATCCGTGTTCCTACAGTTGCCTGTGCCAGGGGTTGCGGTAACTCTTTCGAACATCCCGCGACAGGTATGGAACCCTAAATAACCAAAATTTATCACTCAGTAATAAATACCATAAACAGTCATATAAGCCCCATTTGCGGTAGATTTAAAAAAAAAAACTCTGATACTTGTTATTCTATATTTTTGGTCATGAGTATAAATAATGAGTTTCAAGTTAATCGACCCGTGCGTTATAATCTATTTATATATTATTATATTATAAAAGGTGTTTTTTTTTAAAGCCGAGAACTAATTGAAATAAAACACAGAAAAATGTTATTAATACCCATGAAATTGGTTTTATTTGACAGGTAATTTTATGGCATTAATGGTTGAATATGATTTCGGGCATGCGGCTGGCACGTACATGGGTGTAATCTGGAGGTCAAGTTTTCACACACTCCTTGCAGTAAATCAGGCTGTATTTCGGCAACAATGTGTCGAATGTTGGCAAGTGATCGATTGTTACTGGTTTATCGGCGTAGACATGTGACTTCACATATCCCCAGGGAAAATAATGTAATGTCGTTAAATAGCACGAACGGGGTGGCCAGATTTCGTGAAATTAGTCGTTCGTCAAATGTTTCCTTTAGTAAATTAAGCCAATAAACAGTGAAGTTTTCAGTAAATTAGGCCTTCGCGTCAGCCGCGGCGGCTCGAAATATTCAATCATTAATGTTAAAAAGTATTTATCAAATTAAACCAATTTAATGGATATTAAAAACATTTTTCTGTGTTTTATTTCAATTTAAAGTTCTCCGCCTCTAAAAAAAAACACCCATTATAAAAGGAGAAACTAACTGACTGACATATCAACGCACAGCCAAAACTACTGAGACTAGGAACGTGAAATTTTGCACACGGCTTCCTTTTATAATGGAGAGGAGCAATAAGATGGAGATTTTGGAAATTCGAACTTTAAGGGGGTGAAAAGGGGGGATTTCGTTTGTATGAAAAATCCTATTCCTTGAGTGAATAAACTTGAAACTTTGCACGAATTTAATCTAAGTAAATTTGTATTTTTTTTATTTATCTAAACTACCCCCAAGAGGGGGATTGGGGGCTGTCAAAGTGTATGGAAGTATTTTAACGCGCAGTTCGATTAACTCGAAACTCGGTATAATACTTTTGGCAGTAAATAAATAATAATACATTTTAGAGATTTTTTTTAAATCAACCCCTGACAGGGCGAAAAGGGGTAGTTAGATTTTTAAGGGGAGAATTTTATTGCGTAGCTTGATGAACTCAAAAATTGGTATAAAAATCTTTTATTCAAGTTATGGAAAAATCCGAAACGATTTTTTCAAAACTCCATCCCTGTGGGGGTGAAAAGAGGCGATACAGTTTATATTAAAAGTCTTATTTCTTTGGTTAATACACTGGAAACTTGGCAATATTTACCTCAGTTAATAATTAAGATTGTCGCTTTTAGTTTTTAAAACGTATATTTTCCTCCTCACGGAGGATTTAGGGTGTAAAATTACTAAGGAAAAATTTTAACGCACTGTCACATTAACTCGAAACTGGGTATATGTAATACTTAAAACCAAAAATAGATAAATGATAAATGATTTAATTTCTGTAAGTAGGTATACAAACACTTTTACACGTCAAACATTTTTTTTTTAAACTAGAAGAAAAGTATATGTTTCAGGGTTCATCAAAAATTAACTCCTAACGAGGTGGAGAAGGGTAATAAAGTGTAAGGGATGGATTTTACGGCTTGCTTCAATTAACTCGAAAATGGGTAGAAATAATGTTTAAGTCATAAAGGGAATGGTATCAAACGCTTGAAAAAAAAAACAAGCCGCAGGTGTCGTAATGAATAAAGAGGACACAGTTTATTTGAAAAATCTTATTCCTTTGATCTATAAACTTAAAAAATTGGCCCGAAACTTATTTATCCTGATAAATTATAAAGATCGTAACATTACTTTTCGACAAAAGCCTTTCAAAGGGGGTGGAGGCGGCGTTAATTTTTTTAGAGAAAAGTACGAAATCCACGTGGATGAAGTCGCGGGCAAAGTGCTAGTTCGTCCATACAAACTTTGATGCCCCCAATCCCCCTTTAGGGGGTAGTTAGAAAAACAAAAAAATACCATCTTTACAACTTACTAAGATAAAAACCAAGATAAGAAGATACGAAGATAATAAGTAAAAAGAAGATAAGACCAAGATAAGTAGAAAAAGAAGATTCGTGCCAAGTTTCAAGTTTATTACCTCAAGCAATAAGATTTATCATACAAACATCCTCCATTTTCACCCCACTAAAGGTTAAATTTCCTGAAACCCCTTCTTAGTGCTCCCCTACATTATAAAAGGAACCCGTGTGCAAAATTTAACCTTCTTAGTCCCAGTAGTATCGGCTCTGCGTTGATGAATCAGCCAGGACAGAACAAGTAATTATATTGTGTACTAGCTGTGCCTCGCGACTTCGTTCGCGTGCAAGTCGTAAGATACACAATATACTAAAATAACAGCTACATTTTAATAAAACTCCCTCGTCCCCCGACCTGTCGCGTTGAATCGCCCGTCCGCGCTATTACTTCGTTTTCGCTTAGTGTTCTTTCTGACTTTTTACTTTTTGCTTGGCTCCTAAGGGTCGCAGCGTGATTTTAAATAGCCTATAACTGTCCTTGAGAATTGGGCTACCAAATGCAAAAATAATTTTTTAAATCCGACTTTTTTTCATAATTTCATTGGTTTTAATTTTTTGCGCAGAAACCTAATTATTTTTCTATACAAATAAATAAAATAGAAGTATCTGTTTGTAATATAAAAATATCAACTTTTTACTAAATGCATATGAACGTATATACGGTACTTATAATAAAAAAGCAATTTTTAATTTTTTTTCTGTCTGTCTGTTTATTATGGCTAATCTCCAAAACGGCGGGATTGATTTTGATGGGACTTTAACTGGCAGATAGCTTATGTTACGGCGGGTAACTTAGGCTACTTTTATTTCAGAAAAAAATAGGGTTTCACGCAAAAAAAAAAAACCTATGTAATTATTAACAGAAAGTTGGATTTGGAAGCATTTTTTTGTTATTTTGACATTACAAACAGACACTTCAGTTTTATTAATTTGTATAGACTAGCACTTCCCGTATGAATTCGCCCGCGTAGATTTCATACTTTCGTACCCCGTTAGGGGTAGATTTTCAAAAAAACCTGATACACGTTACTCTTTATTTTCGGTTTTAAGTATGAATTCTGAGTTTCGAGTTAAACGGACCGCGCGTTAAAATTCTTCCATACAATCTTCCCCCAATCCTCCTTTAAGGGATAGCTTAGAAAAGAAAAAATGGCAAACTTCATAATTTACTTAGATAAGTATTCGTGCCAAGTCTCAAGTTATAGTAACTCAAGAAAAAATACTTTTCATACAAGCAAAATCCCCCCTTTTCACCCATTTAAAGGTCAAATTTTGCAAAATCCTTCCTTAGTGGATGTTTACAATATAGGCATCAACTGTCAAACTTTCAAGTTTGTAGCCCCAGTGGCTTAGGCTCTGCGTTATAAATTAGTCGGTACAAGTAATTATAATATATATAAGTATCATAGATACACATGTATTTGGATGAAGCAGTAGCATATTTTCTGTGTGCTTAAATACCTAGCTACCTAGCCTTAAAATACCTATATATTATTATTAGTCATACTGTAGAAAAAATGGGAATTCTTAACGGATTAAGATATTATTCTGTTTTTCAATAGAAAATTAATAAAAATGTGATGAAAAGTGACAACCACTTACTTATACACGGGATTTAATTTCATTATTATTTCCTGGAAAAGTAATAACAAAATAAAGCCTTTTATTATTTAACGCCTACGCTCCTAACATAATCCTCAGTAGCGTTCAGGTGTACAGTACAAGTCGACTCTTCGACGGGACGTGATCCGACGATAATCGATCCAATGCCGCTTGCGACTGTACGGGTAGGCACACTTATTATCCACTGCTGTTACACGGGTCTGCTCTGCAGTAACGCGATTTTGTTTTTCTTGCATGTAAATAAAGATGCCTTCTTTGCGATTTTTTGTGAGATGATTACTAGTATAACCTGTTAATTAAAACCTTCCATCTTCTATTATAAAAATTATTGTGATATACGCAATGGATGTTTGCCACGTGATAAGGTTTTGTTATTGGACTTTGTGGCAGATTGGACAGATGGCATTATCACATTAATTTAAGTAGGAGCAGACTATACTGTTTCTTGAGTAGTACCTACAGCTATGCGAATAAAATAGAATACAATACAACATACAACCTATTGTTAATACAGGTAGCAGTGGCGGAGATACAATCATCATTAGAGGGAAGCCGAAGAAAAAATTGTTCAGTTCTCTTATACTCACGACAAAAAAACTGTAGGTTTTTAATCTTATGATGTATTAAACTGGTATTAAATACAATTATGTAATGTGATGTGGTCACAGTTACACGCACAGGTGTACCATATTATTTGGCAATAGTAGACATTAAGACGAGTGGTTGTTCTGAAGGGAAACTCTCAAAAGATAGATGTCGGTCAAATTAAGGAAAAAGGTAATCCTAGCATATTTTTCTGACATTGAGTTTCGCCAGAAAAACGTAATTTATAGAGCAAGGATTCGTTTATACTGACCCCATGACAGCTAAGCAAAGAGTATAAAATGCTGTAAATACTTATATACGACACTAGCTTCCGCCCGCGACTTCGTTTGCGTGAAATTTCTTGTTCCCCCCACCCACCCCGTCGCATCGCATCGCCTGCCCGCGCTGTAACTTCGTTTTCGCTTAGCGCTCGTTTCTATGTACTTTATTCTTTTTGTTCGGCTTCTAAGGGTCCTAGCGCAAAGGTATATCCCTATAGCCTTCCTCAAGAATTGGGCTATATAATGCAAAAATAATAATCCGACTGGTAGTGATAAAGATTAGCGCGTTCAAACAGTCAATAAAAATTAAAAAGTGTAGGTAACTAATAGACTAAGTGCATTCTTCTTACTTTAAGCATTTTTATACCCGTCGTAATTTCTAAATGAAAGGTCCGATTTGAATTATTTAAAGAGGAATTTACATTTATTTAGTCAACCTTGATTATGAAACTATTTATTTGGATAAGGATTAATACCATGTTTATGAAAACACCTTCGCAAATAATGCATTATTTTATAACAAATTTGATTACCATTAAAAAAGTTATAGTGAGCCAACCTATAAAGATAGACATATATTATTGTGGACTTTTTTAGAACTTCTTAAGAGAAACAATTCAGTCGCACATGATTTTTGTGTAAATTTTAAACGTTTACGCAGCGTACGCAACGGATAAATTTTCCCCGTTTTCGCAACATTTTTCATTGGTGCTCCGCTCCTATTGGTCGTAGCGTGATCTTATATAGACTATAGCCTTCCTCGATAAATGGGCTAACACTAGAAGAGTTTTTACTTTTTGTTCCTGAGATTAGCGCGTTCAACCAAACAAACAAACAAACTCTTCAGCTTTATAATATTAGTATGTATAGATTAAAAGTTGGCGGAAATGAATAGTTCCAATAATTACTACTGTATGGAAAATTGGTACTAGTAGTCGACTCTGTACACTCTGTTGTCCCAGCCGGCACACCGGTGTGCCCCTCGCGCCCCCCGTCGTGTCCCAGCGGCACACCGGGGTCCCGGCCGTATTATAACTGATGAATATAGGCTAATATCCTGTATGGCATTTTTATTCTATGGTCCGATGGATATTCTCGTCAAGTATATGATTATAAATTCTAAATAATTCTAAAAAAATTCGTTTGGAAACTTCAAAAAAAATTAAGAACTGACATAAACAAAGACGTATAGCGCGAGTTAGCGCGTGAGTTTACGAGTGTTTTTTAATGAATTGATTAAGTGTTTTCGTCTCTAATCGACGGTAAAGGCTCCTGCAAACAGGCGCGACACGTTACGCGACACAAAGGCACCGCGTGTCCCGCGACGACCGGTGCCTTTTTGTCGCGTAGCGTGTCGCGCCTGTTTGCAGGAGCCTCTTAAGTCGATAACTATTCATTTTTAAGTAGTTATTACATCGTTTTAGATAATATTTGCACGAAATAACATCATAAATACATTTTCTTTCGGCAAATAATTTTACGTGACAAACAACACTTTCGGCCATTCTGTGTTGTCATCATATTTTATTTACAAATACATCTCTCGTAATACGAGTAGTTTCTATTATACTATTAGCTGTGCCCTGTGACTTTGTTCGCGTGGATGTCGTAAGATACAGAATATACTAAAATAACAGCCACATTTTAATAAAACTCCCTCGTGCCCGATCCGTCGCCAACCGTCTCGTTGAATCGCCCACCCGCGCTACTTCGTTTTCGCTGAGTGTTCTTTCTGACTTTTTTCATTTTGCTCGGCTCCTAAGGGTCATAGCGTGATGTTAAATAGCCTATAACTATCCTCAAGAACTGGGCTGCCAAATGCAAAACGAATTTTTCAAATCCGACTTTTTGTTCATAATTTCATGGGTTTTTAATGTTTATGCGCTTATGCGCAAACAAAATGACAAAATGTATTTTGTTATTACTCGTATTATGATATTATACGTACCTAATGAAAAGCAAGGCAAATCAAAGAAAACGAAACGGTTTTGGAGAGAGAAAGCAAAAATACGACCTTTTTTTTTGATGGGAAATCATCAAATGACTTCTCCCGCTTTGGGCGGAGCGGGAGGGCGTGTCAGACTTTTACTGACTAAAACCCACCCGTGTTCCTTCTGTTGCCTGTGCCGGGGCCACGGTAACTCTTTTGAACATCCCGCAACCCCGGCTGGCATCGGTCCTAGCGGACCCCTTCAATGCTGCTGCTCTTTGAGGCGCGCGTGGAACACAACGCGCCGTCGATTCGGGCCTGGTCCTTACCGGACTACGAGCTACCTATTGCTCGCCGTCCGTAAGCCCGCGCCTACGGTGGCCGGGAATCAGCTGCCTATTCCCGACGCCCAGGGCGTCTCCTGCGGCGACTAGGGTCGTGAGGGCACAAAGCTTGCCTCTCCCTCACGCGTCCCGCCTCCTCCTTCGCGAGCATTACGGCTTCGCAGATGGAGGTAATGGCTTCCCATGTACTCTCGCTCCGTACCATGGCCTGAACCAGGGCCGGACGCGATAGACCGCCGCCGCAGATTTTTTCCGCGAGGACACGGCAGTGCCCCGCCCAAGCCGGGCAGACCTCCACCGTATGCTCCACCGTGTTCTCCGGGCGATCCACACAGTGGTGACACCCGGGCGTTTTTTTTCCCGCCTTATCCGGAACAGGTACCTCCCGAAGCACTCGTGTCCGGTGAGGACATGCGTCAGGCGGAAGGTGAGGACGCCGTGGCGCCTCTCAAGCCACTCCTCAAAGAGGGGACTTATCGCCGCAATTGTGACGTGCCCAGCGCTGGGTTGCGACAATCGCCCTCTCCATACCGCCATGAGATCCTGCCAGAGCTCTGTCCGCCGTGCCGCGATTTCTCACGGCAGTGGAGTTACGCCCCGGCGTCTTGCCTCCTCGCGCCACTCCCACATGTGGGCGAGGACTTTTGCCTCCAGATCCCATGGCGGTAATCCGGCAAGGAGGTTCGCCACCTCACCGGAGACCGTGCGGTATCCCCGGGCTAACGGGATGGCCATGACCCTCTGGGACGCGTTCAACCCAAAAATACGACCTGGGGATACGTCGAACGTGAACTATGCACGATGTTTTGTTACCCTGCACCAACGCGCTATCGCTTTGCGACGTGCATTGTGCACGACCAGACAGGCTCGGATGGATAGTCCTTCCCACAGCACATATCCCTAGCGATGTCTGGCCACATCCAAAACGATGAAAAAGTTCGTGAGGCATGATATCTGACGACGTTAGGCGACATCGCCCGACGTTGCCCAACTTCTTTCGACATCTCCGGAGACACGTGTCGCCAGACTACGACTAGTGAATGAGGCTTTACACGGACAATACTTGTCTATGAGCTTAATGACAGCACAGTTATTCATGATGTTATTAACAAATTTTTGCAATATTACAAATACCTAACTTTAAATTCTCGGGACCCTGGGTTTCTGGACCTTTGGAAGCCGTGCGAAGGGCCGAAGCCAACTCACAGAGGCCCATTAGCCGTTTTTAATTAAATGCGGCACCAGCCGACGATTATCCCTGTTCCCACTATGCAAGTGCACCCAAGGACGACCTTCGGTTGGTGTAGGACTATTGCAGGATTATATGTATATTATATTATCTATACTAATAAATGAAATTAAAGTGTCTGTTTGTAATTTGAAAAAAACAACTTTTTACTAAATGCATAAGAAAATAAATATATACGGTACATAACAAAAAAGCAATTTTTAAATTTTTTGTCTATTTGTCTGTCTGTTTGTTCCAGCTAATCTCCGAAACGGTTGGACCGATTTTGACGGGACTTTCACTGGTAGATATCTGATGTTACAAGGAGTAACTTACGCTACTCTTATTTTGGAAAAATAATTAGGGTTCCGCGAACAAAAATTAAAACCCATGAAATTGTGAACAAAAAGTTGGATTTAAAAAAATATTTTTGCATTTGGTAGCCCAATTCTCGAGGATAGTTATAGGCTATGTTACATCACGCTACGATCCTAAGGAGCCGAGCAAAAAAAAAAGTCACAAAGAACACTAAGCGAAAACGAAGTAATAGCGCGGGCGGGCGTTGCAACGCGACGGGTATTGGGACGAGGGAGTTTTATTAAAATGTGGCTGTTATTTTAGTATATTGTGTATCTTACGACATCCACGCGAACGAAGTCACGGGGCACAGCTAGTTATACATAAAACAAAAGGTCATAATTATATTAAAACACGTCTATTAACAGATAAATAATTAAATTATATTCACGATAGCGCCATTTGGCGTGGCTCCAAACGAATAAAGTCAAATGGAGTGATTGGACATCCAGAGTTTTACATCACACCAACGGATTTTAACATTCACGATCAAAGGAGATGTTTCAAAATGGGCCCAGAATATGTACAATACCTCTAAAAACGAGAAAAATCCGTGGAATTAGGGAAAAATACTGATAAATTGCATAAATGCATATTTCTCTTGTAATAATTTGATATTTATCAATAATTTTATCGACTTTCAATATGGCGTCTCGCCAATTTAGGTACTCTGTGGTTAAAAACCAATGACAGTAAACCATAGATCGACCATCGATCATAGATCGTGAGTTGTCTACTGTCACTTCAGTCGCTTTCGTTGTCGACCGTGTTCTGATGTTCTGTTCTCTCGAGTTATTTTTAACAACCTGGCTTTCGTTTTTTGGATTTTGTGATTTTGTTTTTGATAGTTGAATCAAAAGATCGCTACATTGTTTTTGTCTGAGTTAATATTTCGACTATTGAATGTTTGTATTCTGTACGTTTATGCTATAAGTAAAAATCTTGGCATATCGCAGGTCAACCTATGAGGTTGTCTTCTGCTTAACTGGACTATACTTTATGTGCAGACGTCAGTACATCAAGCTAGTACAATCTGTCAGATTTTTTTAATAGATTTTCGACTTTACAATTAGATCTAAAATAATAGGTATTGCAAAAGACTAAAGAACGAAAAAAAAAAACGAAAATGTTATGATTCTCTTTGACAATGTAATATGACAGAAGTAAACATGTCAAACGTCAATAATCAATCAACATGACAACTTACTGCCATGTTGGGTTTTTGTTGTGTGTTGCAATTTCAATTTTACATTCTTGTAAGTTACTACCAAACAAATCCAATTAAAAGTAATTGGATGATTGGAAACTGTTTGAATTGTGTTTCCCCATTTTTTAGTAGGGTGTACCAATACATGGCCGGGGCTCCATACATTTTGGAACATCTCCTTTTGGACGTATAATTTGACGCGATGGACTGACTGTGAATTCCCTCCTTAAAATGGTGAAGATTTCATAAAAATACGCTTGATAGTTTTTACGTGATTCTCAGTTTTTTATTCGAAAAGAATGCTCTAATTTAAAATATATTTTTTCCAAATCATTAACACTACTTGTTTGGATGTTTTCAGTTTCAAATCATTAAAAGTCGGTGACTACTGACGCCTACAGTGTGAGCATACTTTGGCCGATGACGGGTTATATGTACGCGAGCCAAGTCCTTTCACTGCAAAGGAAAAAAACTTAGTAATTCTTTCTCAATAATTCAAGTGACTACAAAATTCTCGTGAATTTCATTTATTGGCAACATGTCTATATACAGGGTGTAAGGGACAGCCCTCCACAGACTTATGGGGTTAATTAAGTATATCATACTAAGATGACTGGTACATGAAATTATTTCAAGAACGTTATGGGAATCCAATAAACCTGAATTGTGTTATTACCTCACACGCAATGTATCGTTACCGTGGCAAAACGCGTGTAAGTATCGTACGGCAGCGCAGCGAGCCTTCGGCCGCCGAGTATTTCAACATCCGTTTCCATTTCCATAAATTACATAATTTGAGTGCTGCGTACAGATAATGTAATTTTACATTGTAATACAGGACTAGTAACTGAAAATACGATAGAAAAAAATAAAATTTTCCTGAGAATATTTCCGGTGGAATATGACTCAAAATAAGGAGCTGAATGCACCCTGTTAGTTTGTGGAGGGCTGTCCCTTACACCCTGTATAGGTATATCTTTTTAAAGATGTCAATCATGTGTAGTGTTACATATATCATAATAAATTATGTGTTTTGTGCCTCACTTTCAATAAATAATAAACAAATAACACTCCACACCATAAAATCGTAATTGCACAGTCATCATTAATCACTCAATCCGTTATTATTTTGACAAGGCTATTTCCACTCCGAGCACAGTCAGTCCCCGCAATTCCGCCGGGGAGCCGATTTTGCCAACCCCTAAGGGCAGTTAACCTATTCACGCCGACAGTCGCCTCAAGTGATGTAATGATTTATGACTTTTGCTATTCAATTGTTATGTTCAATGATTGAATTGAACAGATTTTGGATTGGAATGATTATTTTAACGTATTTTACTCAGCAAAGTAATCAGTTTTGGCAGACTTGTGAGAAAAAATGGTTGTGGTGATGACTATGTTATGAGGACTTCTTTAACTATACCTACTCGTAATAAGTTATATAAAACAAAGTCACTTCGCGTCTGACCATCTAGCTAGATGTTCCAAATCTAAACTGCACAATGGATTTTAATGCAGTTTTCACCATAATATAAACTTTAGAATATTTAATCCGGAAGATAAATGTATATAATTCGTACAATTTAACTTAATAATAGCACAGAAATCTTGATGTTTTGACACGTCGTCATTGCACCTTGCGAAGCAGCGGCGGCTCGCCAGATTTTAAATACAATTTTCAAGCAAATTTAAACTTTCTAGTTTACACTAATTTCCTTTTCCTAAACTCAGCACTGCTAAGTTTTTTGACAAAGCATCTAAACAGCTGACAAGGTTTGAATTAAAACCCTTACCTTAATAATGTCCCACGCAAAGGTTTACACAAAACTGCAAATCCTCAGAACACCTTACCCCTAATTTTTGCTTCACTGCGTCATCTTTCCAAGAATTTACAATTTATAATAAGTTTTGCAAGACTAAAATCAACTAAGGTTTTGTGAGTTTGGCAATTTCACCTCTCACGTCCACATGACGGTTCAATGAGGTTCCAATGAAGAAGGGAATGGTAGGTGTCGCTGACATCGCATGGTCCTCAGTAAACAGACCCTCATTTGGAGCCCCACGTTCTGATGTTGAACTTGGTATGCTGCTCATTTCTGATTGGATTGTATTTACATAATATATTTATGTCGCCTTGGAGAGGTGATCGTAAGGTTGAATTTTTAGAGGGGGCTTAGGTTTGGTGTAGGTACCTATTATTTAATATATTTATGAAGTACCTACCATAATGATCACCTCTGAAATTAACAGCGCAAACATCGTTTGTTGTATCGCCACGAACTATAATAATTATGTGAATGATAATAATTGACTTGACTTTAAGAATGTAAACATTATTAATAATCATATATTTTTCTCGTTACCTGTTCTATGTAATTTTAAAGACTGTTTTGTGATTTTTGAGACTGTTTCTTTATTAAGTTCTTTTAAATTATAAATTTTATAAAGTTATCTAAAATAGTTCCCTTTCTTATGTAAGAGTCTGATTTTGTTTTCTTCATGTGTTAGTAGTTTAATTGTTAATTTTATGATTTTTGTTTTTATTTCAATATTTGTACGCCTTCACGGCAAAACATAGCGCACATATAATAATCTAAGATCTTTTTGTAAATACCTATGTTTCACAAATAAACGTTCTGATTCTGATTCTGATTCGGACTAGAAACTGAATAAATGAATTAGTTATGTACAGTAAATAAAAACATAGCTCTGATAGTGCACCCTGTGTGTATATTACATTTCAATCAGTAGAAAACTGGTTGAAATTTTATATAGCTGTTGCAACAATTTTATCAGTTAAATAGTTAAAACCTTTGAAATAGAACTTAGGGCACAACACAAGGGGAACAAACAACAACTACATCAACATAGGGGGAACTCAGTAACAGCCCGGAGTCTGCATTTGTGCCCGGTAGATGGCAATAGGCTCGCCCGTTATTACATGGGACTTAAACACATAACTGGCGAAATGTGGGGGTACTATAGAACAACTCTGCCCAACCCTTCTGGGAAACAAGGCGTGATGTTATGTTGAGAACTTAGGGCTGATTTTTCAATCGTCAGATAACTTTTATTTGTGAAATAAGTTTGACGTTTTGACAGCTTTTGTATAGAAAATATGTCAAACCGCCATATTTATTTCTCAGATAAAAGTTATCTGACGATTGAAATATCAGCCCTTAGTCAAAATTCGAGAAATTAGATTCTATTTGTCGGTTGTATGTTGTTTTTTATCTAATAGCTTTAGTTCCTACTGTATTAGAACCCAATGGCTTGGCACGCGACGGTGGCAAGAGACCGGACGGCTTGTCTTTATTTACATGGAAGGTGGGTAGGCCTCTAGTGTGCATGCAACCTGTGTCGATACTCTTGCGCCATCCCATCTTCCTGGCTCGGCGTGCTGTGCTAGCGCTGCTGCTGCGGCTGCGGAAAACCTCAAGCGGCGAAAGTATAATAACCTTATCGGTAATTATATTTTCGAGCCGTTTGGGGTTGAAACCCTCGGGCCGTGGGGTCCGAGCGCTCATGGTTTGTTTAACGAAATCTCCAAACGGCTAGTTGACACTTCCCGTGACCCAAGGGCCGGCTTTTACCTTGACCAGAGGCTAAGCATTGCTATACAACGAGGCAATGCCGCCGGTCTCTTGAGTACATTACCAGTCGACAGCGATGCGGAGGAATTTTTCGACGCCATATCTTAGCTTATGAATAGTTTTAGTTAAGTCAGGATATAATTTTAAAATTGTATTTATCAACTCTTATATAAATAAAACCCCTGTTTAAAGATATCAAGAAATAGTTTTATAGAATTTCATTTCTCATAAAAATTTTCTCATATTATCATTTCATAGAATAATCAATACCCAGAATACTTACTTTGAAGAAATTTAAATCATTGATTTTTGTTTCACATAAAATTTAATGTTACAATATTCATATCATACAATAACAAATCAAATATTCTTTACCCTTCCGGGATTGCGGGATGTTCGAAAGAGTTACCGTGGCCCTGGCACAGGCAACAGAAGGAGCACGGGTGGGTTTTAGTCAGTAAAAGTCTGACACGCCCTCCCGCTCCACCCAGAGCGGGAGAAGTCATTTGATGATTTCCCATCCACAAAAAAAAATATTCTTTACCCTTATATTGTTTATTTATTATAAAACTTATTACCAAGAATAAGATTTTATCGAGTGACAGTTTCTAAACGTTTCAATTCATACCTTTGATAAAATGCATACCCTCCTATAAAATTACAACACCGCGTTCACAAAAATAATGCGGGTAAATTCATGTCAAGCAGGAAAACAATCTTGTTATTCTCACTAATAGTGACTTCATATGCATATACTAAACAAGCATACACCATGCATGCAGTTAGCATGCAGCATGCAAGCAAGCATGCAGCAAACCTGGTTTCCGTCACGGCTCCGGCACTGCGGGGCTCCGGCGGTCCCACACGAGCTTATCGTCACAGATGGTATTAACGCTCACCACCAGCTCCTCAGCTCGCGGGCCGCCGCGCCCTTTCACGCCTACGCGGGCTTAAATTACACTCTAGGGGTAGGGCAGACAACACTACGTGGAGTCGGTTTTGCAGCGATTCATTACTGTCACTAACTTTAGTAGAACATCATATTGACTTTTTAAGACAATATTTTAATTTTAATTCCTTAAATGCTTAATTAATCTTACTAAATATTTTTAAGATTTATAAAATTATGGATAACATAACGTCTACTTTTACATTTTCGTTGAAATAAAATACCATGGAAAAATACACGGAACGTACAATATTCGTTAAAAAATAATTCTACTGTTTGATAAGTTCGTTAAATAAATAAATGTGATTATAAAATTCATTGAATTGTGTTTCTGTAAAATATGTTTCATTCAATTAAATAGTATTTGAAACAATAATATTCGATATTAAAATACAAGGACCAAATATTATATGAAACATTTTCTGGGAGACGAAATTCTATGAAATTTCTGTGTGCGAAACAAGGGGGGAGGGGGAGGAGACAACATATTTGTCCATACTTTGACGAGTCTCCAAATATTCAGATACAGGTACCTTCATACTTTGTACCTACATACTTTTAGATGTTTATAATTTTTTGTAATAATTTGGTATGTAAATGGAGCAGCTAAAAGCAAAGCTAGATTGGATTTAGGAAAAACATTTGAATTATTTTCCGCTTGTATTTTCTACTGGCTTTCAAGTCTGGAACACCTCTTAACATTACTTTTGATTAAATATGTTTATTTGAATTTTTTAAAAGGAGTTGGTTACGAGAGTTGGTGTTTTTTTTAAGTTTTGATTGGGTTTGGAGATATTTTTATCATATCTCCAAACTATGGTCGTACATAATACATAAACGCACGCCTTCTTCCTATGGATACCTCCATGGGCAGGAACTACAGAACGCCACCTTTTACGGTCTTGTCATACACGCACACCGTCGTCTATGGTCGTCTTTTTCGAACTAGTTAAAGTACTATTCCCAGTTAAGCATAAAATAATCATGTTTATTTGAAATAGGAGCTGGTTCAGGTCAACAGTGTAACGGGTGAGTTCATTTGCCAGTTCGCCGTCTTACCTGTTGATCTGTGACCGCCAGCAAAGTTTGTCATTTCTCATTTGTTTACACTGGGGACATGTTTGCTTAACCCTTCGGGAAAAACTGAATGATGATAATAATAATTTAAAATTGTCTAAGGGGCCTCTGCGAGTTGTCTTCGGCACCTCGTGTGCCTTCCAAAGCTCCGGGAACCCAGGTCCCGAGATATGTCAGAGACATTTTTTAAATAATAATTAGCCTGTATAATCTGAGTGTACGACTAAACGCCAACAGACACTACGACGACAGACTGAACACCGACAAGTCTTTACTTCGACGGGACTCTTCACCGACAGTAGTAGTACATACATAATCTAAGTACATTAATACCTTATGTCTGATAGCAGGTCGACGGAGCCCCGCTGGGCGGGGCTCCTATTTCTGTGTACAGGGTTTAAAGGAACCTAACCAAACTGAACCTTGGGGTGCTCTCGGGGTGCCTGTCGGTGAAGTGTCCTGTCGGCGAAGAGTCCCGTCGAAGTAAAGTCTTGTCGGTGTTCAGTCTGTCGGCGTTTAATCGTACACTGGTATTATCTCACCGCAGGGTAATAAAGGTCTCTTTTTCCTTTTTCCATTCAATTCGACCGTGAGCCAACAGGAACAGAAGGCCATTTTTCAGTTTATCTAAAGTACATACACATCTCATATGGGGTACTGTGTTAAATGTTACAACAAAATACATTATGATAATATCATAAATTATTATTATAATATATTAATTAAATTGTCTTTAATTGCAATTTGCAATTAAAGACAATTTAAAACTCATATTAAAAGTACCTACACTTTGTAAACAAGTTTTTTTTTTTGAGATAGGTTTGCTCTTGACTCTAGTCTAGGTCAGAGATGACAGAGACAAAGTCGACGATGGAGCGAGCTTACCCAGAAGAAGCCTGTTCACTCTCACTTTGAAGAGATCGGGGTTGTATGCGTTCGGAAACACAGACGCAGGCAGAGAGTTCCACTCCTTTGCTGTGCGCATCACAAAAGACATTTGGAAACGCTTAGTGCGAATTGGTGGGATAGCAACTAGGTAAGGATGGTAACTTGCAGTGCGTCTAGATGTCCGCTGATAGAAGGGGGCCGGCGGAATGAGGTCGTGGAGTTCTTGAGCACACTCCCCGAAGTATAATCTGTAGAAGACCGTCAAGCAGGCATCCACCAGTCTTACGTCGCCAATGCACCTCTTAGCTCTGCGTGCCACCGAGTCAAGCGCGGCAAGTTGGTATTTGGCCGAGCTATCCCAAAGGTGGCTGCAATACTCCATACAGGATCGGACTTGCGCTTTGTAGAGAATTAAAAGCTGTCCAGGCGTAAAGTATCGCTTCACCCTGTTTAGGATGCCCAGTTTCTCGGCCGCAGTTTGGGCTTTGTACTCGACAAGTATGTTCAAATTAGAGGATTAGAGAATTATATCCAAGATAAGAATGCTGGTCCTCTATAGCACAATCTAGAGTTAATCTAGACAAAATAAAACTGGTTTCTAATTTAATTGCATAATTTATTATTTTTATGAAATTGAATTTACATTCTGTGATTACTTTAACTCGCATACTGACTTATTACTTGTTTTTTTTATTGTCTACTTTTACAATATTTGTAAATATGTGAGGACCATGTATCTTTATCATAGTTCATTTATCTGTCATTGCTTTATTTTTCATTCTTTTTACCTAGTGTGGTATAGTAATTTTATTTTAGGTGCATTGACTTTACATACAATTACCTTCTTACTAATAACGGTTTTAGACATTTATTTTCTCAAAAGACCAGACCCAATGACTTACAGAAAAATACAATATTATAAGTTAATAATACATTAAACCAATTGGCGTAGTGAGTTGGTACTATGACAAATTACACTAGAATTTCTTAACAGTTTTAGTACAAGGGTAGTTGTAGAAAATATGTTCACACGGAACTAAGTGCGCGACATCGTATGCGCAGCGCCACTGCGGGTAGGTGTGCATGAGTTGAATGATACAATACTTGTTTATTAAGGCCCATGACACAGTGATTGTATCACTGCGTTTAAAGTTATTATGTGTTTTTTATTATTGTGTTCGTAAATTTATATTTTTAACCTGTTATTTTTATGCTAAGATGTATGATATAATTACAATCATATAATTTATTTATTATGGTTATCTAAGTTTGTTTATGTATTAATTTATTATATGTATATAGTTAATAGTTAGTGTAGTGTCAAATACGTAGATTAAGATATTTAAAATATTATTATTTGTATTTATTTTATGTAGATTAAAATATAGTGTATGTATGTATATGTATATTTTGTTTATAGGTATATTATGTGTATTAGGTAATGTGTAGGTTTATATATGATTAACTGTTTAATAAGATATATTTTGAAATTTATGTGTGTTACAATGTAGATTAGAAATTGGTACCACTTAACTTAGGTAATATTAAGCTCTTATTAATAAAAATCCTTTAAAATGTGGGTTTTTAATATTTTTTTAAAAGTAAACAGAAATTTTGCTGCTTTTATATTTTTAGGGAATTCTTTGTAGTGTTGGGCCCCATCTTAAAGAATACACTTTTCTGTAGTTCGTTCTATGGCTTCTTAAACACAGGTTATTAGTCTGCCTTGTCATGTGTTTCTATGCTAAACTATCTGTTTTACATACTTACATACATACTTAAACTCATGCCTTCTTCCCATGAGGGTAGGCAGAAACTACAGATCGCCACCTGCTGCGATCCTTACATACTTCTTTTGCCTCGTTTACTATCTTTTTTGTAACTGTAATTTGTGAGTGGATATCTTTAGTAAGGATATTTCTAATAAAATGCATGTATTATATTTGTGTGTTTGGGCCAGATTGAATAGTTTGGTTTCTTTAAAAATTTTGATAGGTGGTGTTAGAAAATCGTATGGAAATAATGTTTTAATAATTCTATTTTGTACAACTTGCAGTTTTTGTAAGTTTGTTTTAGTTGCTGAACCCCATACTTCTACTAAATAATCTATACGAGACTTGACCAATAAGTTGTATATCGTGTATCGAACATGTCTCAGGAGACATGACATTGAGCTGTACGATTACTGACTGGACAGGTCCACTCAATCTGTGTGGTTCCTTCCTCAAAAGACCATTTCAGACACCAACCTACATGGTCTTCGCATGATCTGATCAAGATTACGTCTGGACTTTAAAAGAGACTGTGACCTCTGAGTTTGTTTCGGCCTTTCTTCTCAGAGTAGTCAGATAGGAACCGCCGGCCTCATCTAGTTTAAAAAAAAAATGTTTGACATGTAAAAGTGTTTGTATAAACCTACTTACAGAAACAAAATCATTTATCATTAATCATTTGACATCCCATTATACCTCTTACCGCGCCTGTTAGTGAATTTATTTTATTGCGGATTTTTTCGATTTGCGGTTTCCAGGTAAGCTGGCTGTCAAGACCAAGGCCTAAGCGTTTTTCATTGTTAACTTTAGCAATTTTGTCACCATTAATAGTAAGGAGACTATGATTTGTAAATGTAATAAAGTTGCGCGTCTACTGCATCGGAATCGGAGCGTACGCACCGTACGGATTTGTTGCTTTGTATTGATTTCTATAGGACTGCTTGCACTGGATCGGCAAATCCGCGCTAGAGACCGGCATTTCTCCAGATGACGTCATCCGCAGTGAACGCGCTCAGTGTTACCAAGTATACGATAATTACCTGCTTATATACGGTATTTTTTACCAATAACTACATGGTCTACGGTTGTGATTCACTGCCGTGTAGTTTTCTACGATCGTTTTAAATAATAACACCATGTCAAACTATAGGATAGGTTTCTGTCTCTGCCTACTTTTATGTTAAATATTGTATCCTTACCCCACTCGAATGCTACCTGAGAAGGGATATTTTATCCCAAAATTCCCTAACTCCCTGTCAAAATATAAAAGCCCTAAGCCATGCATAATATTGGTCATTATACCCTAAAAAAGGGAGAAATCCCTAATAGTGGAAACACTGGTTTATATTGCCGAAGCAAAATCCGAATGCAGTGGACGCACCCTATCGGCATTTTGTAAATGCGGACGCTCCGTATCTTCCGTACGCGCCGATTCCGACACAGTGGACGCGCAACTTAAAAAGCCGGACAATATAATTATATTAGAGTGCCATTCATGAACTACTAACATTGTTACCAAGCAAATCGAATCAATACAGTTCGTTAAAGTCAGAATCTTCAAAACGTATAGCAACTAACAACCATCTATTGCCATCGAGTCTTCACTTAGTTCGGCCCAATAGGTACATGAGATGACATCTAAGGAATAATTAAATTGACCCCAATCTGTTCCTATTTCTGCAATAAAGGACAAACCCTTTGTCTACCAGCCGAATTTTATTCCCAAAACATGAAGGACTCATTTTCTTTGTTAAATATTTATTAGAGAGTATTTCCTCTGAAATATTTGGAATATAAAAACCGGCCAAGTGCATGTTGGACCACGCACAATGAAGGGTTCCGTAGTTAATATGAATATATCCCAAGAACAAGTTTAACATTGTAGGTATAGTTGAAAAACATGTTCTTCCATACACTCCAACTGCAAATAATGTAAGTGTGTGCGCACAATATTGAGAGATTTACCGTTATTTTAAGACCATAGACTTCTTATAGGGTTTCCTGTAATCTATAAGTATAGAATAATTTTCTGTATTTCTATCGAAATTTTAGCTTCGGAGATAAGGTGCGGGGAATGGTTAATTTTCATCTGTTTTCTTGAATAACTTT
This sequence comes from Fissipunctia ypsillon, assembly GCA_947568875.1. Lineage (NCBI taxonomy): Eukaryota > Metazoa > Arthropoda > Insecta > Lepidoptera > Noctuidae > Fissipunctia > Fissipunctia ypsillon. Next base: position 24,534,748 of record OX387649.1, read on the forward strand.
AAAACCATTTGTTTTAAAATATTATTGGGACCCTCACATTAAACCCTTTCATTTGATATGTCACATGGTACAGTTCGCAAAACTTTTATTTTTTTTATTTGTTTCGTAACCCCCATATTCAGCATTCGTTTATTTAAGTAACACGTCCGTGTTTGGGTCACATAAATTCAGATGTGTAACAAATTTCATCTTAATCGTCCTTTAGATTCGGAGCAAATTGGCTGTGACAGACGGACAGACTGACGCACCAGTGACCCTATAAGGATTCCGTTTTTCATCCGAACGTACGGAACCCTAAAGCTTAAGTGTTGTTCGGTGGTACATAACATTGAGGTGGGTTTACTTGAGGAAAGTTTCTCGACTGGAGAGGCGAGAATGTGAAGGACGTACTCAGCAGGCGATTACCGCGATTAATTAATTTTGCTCAAGTATCGTTTACATGATGACAGTGTTTCAAAGTATGTATGAGTACTTACGATAAACCTGATTGTTCTGGTCTACACATCTCGCCAGGACATTGTAACTTTTCGATAGTTAAAAACTCTCTTCGTGTAAACACACCTTTTTGTTATATTTGTTTCTGGGACAATAGTACTGAGATGTTAGAGTTTCCCTCGTACGAGTAGGTCGCCGGTTGAGGTCCGTCGGCAACTTTCTGTTCCAGCTTAAGTTACAGATTATTTTTCTTTGAATTGTCAGTTTGCTGGTTCAACGAACAGCGAGGGGTTAAATTCGGCAGATGGACAGGTTTGTTACAATATACTGCGAAAGACTGGTTTTCGTAGGAGTTATTGAGGTCAGATGGCAAAAAGTGGGATTTTATTTTTAGCTACAGAAATCTTTTAGTAGTCGATTACTCACGGACTGATTCTACGAAAAACTAAAATTTACATAATATAAAACAAAAACATTGAAACAAGAATGACATTATTATCATTATAGCACAGAAAATGCTTTGATGCGTTTGCTTTCCACGATACAGTTTTTAAATGCTGGGAACAGCAACCATGTTAATACTATCCACTCGAATTTATACAATTCACATTTTTAAGCCACAATACCTTCTAGTACGCCAAAAGCCAACCTGCCGATCTATTCTGTAAAACGAAGAGTTCCTACAATACCACCGTGCACTATTTAACACTATATATGAAAAAAAAAAACTAAGCGAAGAATATTCATCTTAAATTTTAACAATTAAAAAGATAGCTTTGTATTTCATAGCTGTGAATTACAAAATTATTTTTGCAGTTGCAGAAAATCACCCCTAACTAAACAAATTACCTTATGAATCGGCGTTTTTATTATTTGTTGATTAAATACAGCATATGATACATGATATTATGATACATGATATTATGATACATGATATTATGATACATGATATTATGATACATGATATTATGATACATGATATACAGAATTTTCAAATTTCTTACTAGTTTAGTTATTGCGATAGAGGTCGTAGAAAAATGGTCTAAAACTGACAACTTTTGCGGCTCCCTATTTCTTCATTTTTGAAGATAAAAATATGATAAATTATATTTGTTCTCTACTCGCCAGCGGAGGCTCAGTAATAGAGTTCCGTTTATTTATTTATTTATTTTCCTTTATTGGCCAACCAACAATTGTTTACACTGATAACATTTAAAGTAAGTATATAATATCCAAGGTTAGTGTAACAATTAATTACAGGTTAGCACCGCATGCCCCATAAACAAATAAGATGTGCCACAAGCACTGAACTATTATTAAACATTAATATTTGGGTACTTAACTAAAATAAAATTAATAGGTATAACAAGCATTACGTGATGAGATTTACAGTACGAAAAGCAAACAGAAACACATCGAAACTGTACATAATAGCGAAATTGGCATCCGAATTAAAAATCTATTTAAAATCAAAATTACAATCAAAAATTAAAATCGAAATTAAAAGTCAAATTAAAATCACAATTAATATTAAAATCAATTAATATTAAAATCTAAATTACAATCACAAATTAAAATCTAAATGAAAAGTAAAATTAATATCACAATCAATATTAAAATCAAAATTAAAATCGAAATCAAAAGTCAAGTTAAAATCACAATTAATATTAAAATCAAAATTAATTAAAATCCGAATCAAAAGTCAAATTATAATCACAATTAATATTAAAATCAAAATTACAATCAAAATTAAAATTTAAGTTAACATTAAAATAAAAGTAAAAGTAAAAACAAGCAAAAACAAATCAAAATTAAATTAAAATTAAACAATTGATATAGTTGTTCTATGAAACTTTGCATATGAGTCAAAATGCACATTCATCATTCAGTCATTTGGCAGCCTTTGGATACGGAACCCTAAAAATGTCACCGTCTAAACTAAGACGGACTGACAGCTGAATTCACGCTCACTTCTACGCACATTTTTACAGAATAGATCGGCAGGTTGGCTTTTGGCATAATTATGTACTATTTATAAGGTATTGTGGCTTAGAAATGTGAAATGTATACATTCCAGTGGCTGCTACAAGCTGTGGCGCTGTTACAAGACATATGTATGTCACCGTAAGATTTGGACACAGTTAGTTTATAATCTATCTCCCGAGATTGTAAACTGTCGATAAATTGTGAACTGCACCATACTGCTTACATTATAACGTATTCACTTTCGATAGTTTATAATCTATCCATGTCAAACCGTCAGATTATGAACGAACCTGCACTTAACGACAGGGTTCAGTCTGTCCGATTTTATCACTCGTAAAATTGTGAACCAGCTTTGATTGGTAGGTCTTGGCGGTAGCCGAATTGGTCGCAGTAACTAAGCCCGAACAAATGGGTTAGGTTAGGTCTGAACTATGAACAACTGCACGCGAGCCGAGCGAGCAAAACAAGTGGTGCCGCGGCAGCGGCCGGCGAGCGCTTCCTCCAGCTGCTCGCAGTTACTTGGCTATTTAGAATTAGCGCAAGGTGTGTTCGTCGCATGCAAGTTTGATACCAGTTCACTATTTTTCGGTTTGCCATAGACAAATTATAAACTATCGAAAAATAAAGCGTTAAATTGTAACTGGTTTGTTCTAGTTCACCATTTTTCGATTGTTTATAATCTCGCGAGGTAGATTATAGCTAACGAAGTTCATGATAATACGGTGACATAAACATAACTACCGAGTTCTAAGGCGGGCAGCCAATCGTACACATATCGAGTTCTAAGGCGGACAGCCAATCGTACACATATCGAGTTCTAAGGCGGGCAGCCAATCGTACACATATCGAGTTCTAAGGCGGGCAGCCAAACGTACAGATATCGAGTTCTAAGGCGGGCAGCCAATCGTACAGATATCGTGTTCTAAGGCGGGCAGCCAATCGTACACATATCGAGTTCTAAGGCGGGCAGCCAATAGTACAGATATCGAGTTCTAAGGCGGGCAGCCAATCGTACACATATCGAGTTCTAAGGCGGGCAGCCAATCGTACACATATCGAGTTCTAAGGCGGACAGCCAATCGTACACATATCGAGTTCTAAGGCGGGCAGCCAATCGTACAGATATCGTGTTCTAAGGCGGACAGCCAATCGTACACATATCGAGTTCTAAGGCGGGCAGCCAATCGTACAGATATCGAGTTCTAAGGCGGACAGCCAATCGTACACATATCAAGTTCTAAGGCGGGCAGCCAATCGTACAGATATCGTGTTCTAAGGCGGACAGCCAATCGTACACATATCGAGTTCTAAGGCGGGCAGCCAATCGTACACATATCGAGTTCTAAGGCGGGCAGTCAATCGTACAGATATCGTGTTCTAAGGCGGACAGTCAATCGTACACATATCGAGTTCTAAGGCGGGCAGCCAATCGTACACATATCGAGTTCTAAGGCGGGCAGCCAATCGTACAGATATCGAGTTCTAAGGCGGGCAGCCAATCGTACAGATATCGAGTTCTAAGGCGGGCAGCCAGTCGTACACATATCGAGTTCTAAGGCGGGCAGCCAATCGTACACATATCGAGTTCTAAGGCGGGCAGCCAATCGTACAGATATCGAGTTCTAAGGCGGGCAGCCAATCGTACACATATCGAGTTCTAAGGCGGGCAGCCAATCGTACACATATCGAGTTCTAAGGCGGGCAGCCAATCGTACAGATATCGTGTTCTAAGGCGGACAGCCAATCGTACACATATCGAGTTCTAAGGCGGGCAGCCAAACGTACAGATATCGAGTTCTAAGGCGGGCAGCCAATCGTACAGATATCGAGTTCTAAGGCGGGCAGCCAATCGTACAGATATCGAGTTCTAAGGTGGGCAGCTAATCGTACACATATCGAGTTCTAAGGCGGGCAGCCAATCGTACACATATCGAGTTCTAAGGCGGGCAGCCAATCGTACACATATCGAGTTCTAAGGCGGGCAGCCAATCGTACAGATATCGTGTTCTAAGGCGGACAGCCAATCGTACACATATCGAGTTCTAAGGCGGGCAGCCAATCGTACAGATATCGAGTTCTAAGGCGGGCAGCCAATCGTACACATATCAAGTTCTAAGGCGGGCAGCCAATCGTACAGATATCGTGTTCTAAGGCGGACAGCCAATCGTACACATATCGAGTTCTCAGGCAGACAGCCAATCGTACACATATCGAGTTCTAAGGCGGACAGCCAATCGTACACATATCGAGTTCTAAGGCGGGCAGCCAATCGTACAGATATCGAGTTCTAAGGCGGGCAGCCAGTCGTACAGATATCGAGTTCTAAGGCGGGCAGCCAATCGTACACATATCGAGTTCTAAGGCGGGCAGCCAATCCTTCACATACCGAGTTCTAAGGCGGGCAGCCAATCTTACAGATATCGAGTTCTAAGGCGGGCAGCCAGTCGTACATATATCGAGTTCTAAGGCGGGCAGCCAATCGTACACATATCGAGTTCTAAGGCGGGCAGCCAATCGTACAGATATCGAGTTCTAAGGCGGGCAGCCAATCGTACAGATATCGTGTTCTAAGGCGGGCAGCCAATCGTACACATATCGAGTTCTAAGGCAGACAGCCAATCGTACACATATCGAGTTCTAAGGCGGACAGCCAATCGTACAGATATTGAATTTACGAGAACTATCGCCTCAACACACTGTTCGCCCGCACGACTGCTTAGTGCGAATCTACCTAATAATACCTACCGTAATGCGCATAACGTAACGTGCATTAATCATGGATGAAGAATATCGAGTTGAAGCGAAACAAAGTCGATGCCACCGAAATAACTAGTGCTAGCACGTGAAAATCTTCAGAAAGTATAGTTTGTAACAGATACGCGTATTTCTTCCCAGATGCTTTCGAAACATTAATTTTAACTTGGTACAATGGAGAGGAATTTTTTGCGCAAATTCCCGCAGTGTTTTTGAGCTTAGATTTTATTTGAGCTGGGAGGAACGGAGAAGTGCAGGGCTATAATAGAAAAATAACATTCTATAGCATTCCACTAAATTCGCTTCATTCACGCATCACTGGACAGGGCAACTATTTACTACACAATTATAATACCACCTCCTTCTTCTCCGCTCAGGCTAAGCCCATACTGCGAAATCTCACCGCGCGATTTTTATTCTCGAGGATTATATTCAGTGTAAAATACGAAATTTGAATTAGCACGCCTTGCGAATAAAATGTCTCGTGATTTTTTAATTTATAAGCAGATCTCAGCTGAGACGCATGTCTACAAGGGACAAGAGAACTAAAATCTTATTTTTCTTGTTGCTACGGTGTAAAAGACGAATCGGAACATATTATGAACACTGATAATATGAAATATATGTATATTATTTTCGACATATCGCTCACCGTACAATTTAATGGAACACCACACGCACTGAAGATAATTTCATACATATTTTATAAATTATAGTATCTTAAGAAACTGGCCGATTCGCGAAAGTTATAAGAATAGTTGAGATTGTTAAATATTTTATTATGTGTAGGTACTTAGTTAGTGAGATACAAAATATGCTAACTAATACTTTTTATAGTAATGTGATGGTAAAATAAACAATGAAAACCTTAATATAGTAGGTATATAAAGCGTTCTGTTAATAACCTACAATAATTTGCATGGTTCCTTAACTGCGCTGACCGAACATCATTTTTAGGATTTACCTAAAGCTGATGTTCAGTCAGCGACATAAGTCGATGACCATTACAGAATTTTGATTGATTACACCAAAGAACCTAATTATTATTTTAAATCTATTCTATCTATACTAATTTAATACAGCTGAAGAGTGTGTTTGTTTGAACGTGATGTACTTACTCGGCAGTCGGATTTAAAAAAATCTTGCATTTGGTAGCCCAATTCATGAGGAAGGTTATAGGCTAACATCACGCTACGACCCTTCGGAGCTGAGTAAAAAGAAAAAAAGTCAGAAAAAATGCTAAACGAAAACGAAGTTATAGCGCAGCGGAGATGCGTGATCGTTTTCTGGTTATTATGTGGTCTTCCACTCAGATTTTACGATTTTTAATGGTCGATGTAACGTGAATATTGAATCCACTGTCCCATTCTTCGTCAGATGAGCTGTCAAGTAATATTCTATTATTATATTGGTCTAGCAATATTAAGTAATGTATGCGCTTTATTACAAAAACTGAACTGATTTCTTCTACAAATTCCTATTTCATGCTGCAGCGGTCTGCGTGTTTGCTGTTAATATTGAAGCGTATAGAAACGATTGAGACATCGGTTTGTGCTGTGGTCGTCTTACAACTAACGGAAATATGGTACAACATGAAACATTAGTAATGTGTTCTACCACAGATTATGCTTAACGTGTGTTTGTTTTACTGTTCCAGATGATCGCTGTGCTCTTCAGTCTGTAGTCCATTGGAGCTGAAGTTGATAATGATTATTGATGGTGAATGAATACTGATTTGAATCTTAGCCAAAAAATGACAATTAAGAGGCAATGCTTTGCTTGTCTGGTTTGTCAAGTTAAACGATAGATAATCGAAGGGCTACTGACAAAGACTTTGAATAATAAGGAGATCAAATCCCAGTTAGAGGTAGGAATTATAGACAGATACGGTTTAAGATGTTTATTTCTCAAAATATTACATTAATCACTTAAAGAGGAAATACAATAAATTATAAGTAAACAAAATAACCGATTAGCGTTTTTAGTAGGGTAGATGTAAAAAAAAAGAAATGTTAGTGGAGATTGTGATTGTGTACTGTGGTGCGAAACAATGCTTGTTTATTAAGGCCTATGGCACAGTGCGTTTGAATAAGCGAGAATTGAACAATTTATACATTGTTAAACAAATAAAAATGGTGTAGGTTATTTAGTTTAAGCGTTAGTAAAATTACAAATGCATCCTTATCATTATATTAATGAAAGATCCTTCAAAATGTGGCGTTTCAATAGTTTCTTAAAGGTTGATACGCTTTTTTAGCCTTTTTTATGTCTTTAGGTAATTTATTATACTTCTGGGCTTCATCGTACAGAATGCCCATTTTCCGTAGTTAGTTCTAGGTGGTTTCAAATAGATATCATATAGATAGATAAACTATTTAATTTGGGCACACAAAATAAATCATAATTAACGTGCTTTCCGAGGCACGGAGGGATCTTGATAAGCGCAGGTTAACCTGATCGAGGGCTTGAGAAGGGGGCTTGTGGCTGAGAAATAACAGCCACACGGGTCGCATGTGGCTGTTATTTCTTAGCCACAAGCCCCATACACCCACACATTGAGCTGCAAATTGCAAAAATCGTAAGAAAAATTGAATTTCGGGGGTTACTTTAGCGCTTCCCCCTTAAAGTGTGTCATAGACATAGTGTCACTTTATTTCTTTAAAATTAGTGTTTTTTTTGTTGTTTTGTTTTGTTAATCTGGGCACCTTGTATTTTCTGTATTTTCATTATATTCATGTACCTGATTTGTTATTATTTAACCCTTCGGCCCACTTCAAAACACAACACAACACGCGCAACACGTGCAAACGCAACACGTGCATCTGTCACGTCGACTCGTTGAGTCGGCGTTATTCGGGTCGGACTTAATGCGAAATATTGCATTCTAGAGTATACCTTTCCTAATCTAATTTACACAGAGTGTAGGAAAAAGAATAGGAAAGGCATATAACATCACATGTCAAACATCTAACAACAATTTGTTGCGGAATGTTGCTCATCCGCGGGTGGCGCTGATCGGAGACGGCGGGGCTCATACGGTAACCGTTGGTCCTGGCTGTCATTAATGTATCTTTGACAGTCATTCCAGGTCATCAGAAGCCTGAAAGTCTGACAATCAGTCTTACCAAGGGGTATCGTAAGACCCAGTAACTGGGTTGTGGAGGTCAGATAGGCTGTCGCTCCATATCAAATACTGGTATTCAGCTGCATCCGGTTTGACTAGAAGCCGACCCCAATATAGTTGGGAAAAGGCTAGGAAGATGATGATGTGTGGGTGTATGTTGATTAAAGTATGGTTCGCGACCGTAACAAATCTGTATTTCAAATCAATCAATCAACTCAGCCTATCGCAGTCCACTGCTGGACATAGGCCTCTCTCAGGCTGCGCCACAACGCTCACTTCACCTAAATTTTCACGGTGGGATCTTTCCAGAATAGCACCACAGGTTATCTATCCCGGTGTTACTTTTTAGTGGCGCAACGCGTAATAAGAGTTTAAATGTTAATTACATAACTAAGAGTTTACAAATTCTATATTTATTTATTTGATCCGAGTAAACGTCCAAGTGGGCCTTAGTAAAGTAATATTCTCCCGTTAAGACCGATTATGGGGAGGTTCTTAAAATTAGCAAAACACTAAAATACGCCATTTAAAAAGTATGCAATTAAATCAAATAAATAACTAATTAAATACTAAATATTAACCCCACATACGATTTCAATCAAGTGAACTAATAAAAGTTAAACAAATATTTTATAATTTAAGTACGACTATATTTTTATGGCCACATGGCCATAAAAATATACTCGTAAAAAACTCGTATTTAAAACTCGGTTAAAATCTTATATTATTGACAAAATTGAAGTCCGGCCCTGGTTTATGTTTTTAATTTACCCACAAAAATTTTATTTTGTTTCGCTTGAATCTTTTACTGCTACCTTCAATGTCTATAATAGACGTTAAATATTGTTGTTGTATTCCTTAAATATTGTGCAAGTCATACTAGCGAGTTCGTTTAATAGAAAGCGATTTTGATTTTGGTCAATGTCTTATCGCTTAGGGAGAAATATTTTAACTATATAATTATTAATTCGTGAGCCAAGCTAGTATGACTTGCACAATATTTAAGGAATACAACAACAATAATTAACGTCTATTATAGACATTGAAGGTAGCAGTAAAAGATTCAAGCGAAACAAAATAAAATTGTTGTGGGTAAATTAAAAACATAAACCAGGGCCGGACTTCAATTTTGTCAATAATATAAGATTTTAACCGAGTTTTAAATATTTGTAAACTTCTAGAGGTTTTTATTTCTCGTGGTAGGTTGTCGAACATCTGTGCCCCTTCGTATGTAATATTTTTCTTTCCATAATTCGTACGTGTTCTCACGAGACAGATATCTTTTGCACTACGGAGAGGTCTTAATCCTTCTTTGGTGTTAGTTTTAAAAATTAGCTCTGAATCTATTTTTTATCTACAACTTTTTTATTAAGATGCATGTTTTATTATTCATTATGATTAATATTCATTAATTTGGTTTCGGAGTAAATTTTATTTGTTGGTGTAAGAAAGATTTTTTTTTTTATTTTGTATTGTTTGGATGCAATTCAAGTTAGTTTTGGCCGCGGTACCCTATATTTCTATTAATTAATGTAGATGTGATCTGACGAGGGAGTGATAGATATTCAGTCTAACCTGTCGTGGTAAACATCGAACAACACCGTGAAGACGCCCTGACAATGACGATAACGTAGATCTTATTTTATTTATATGCGACTTCCATATTAATGTTAATCCGCTGTCCAAAATCAGTCCTAGGTATTTTTCTACGATCGATTCCTTTAATTGAGTAGTATTAATATAAAGCTTGGGCTAACTTTGTAATTGTTTGTTTATTGCCTCAAATGTAATATAGCTCGTCTTTGATATATTGATTGTGAGTAGATTATACTGAAACCAGTCGTGTAATTTGTCCAAGTCCTTCTGTGCAAAGTCCATCATTTCGGTTATTGAAGAACCATTGTAAAATATACATGTATCATCAGCATATAGACTAATTTTTAGTTTAGGCGTGAAAAGGTAACATACAGTCAGACAAACAGAGTTACTTTCGAATTTATAATATTAGTATGGAAGTATGGATTGCGGTACTGCTAGCTCGCTTGGTACCTCGTTATAGTTCTAAACAAGAACTGTGCCGTGGTTAAGAACTGCTATTACAAATGGAGTGACGTAAAATGAGTAGGTATAGTCGACCTCGTAAATTCTTTATCGCCCTAACGTGAACTATACTTTGCGCGGTCTCTGTTACACAGCAAGACGTCGAGCGGTGTGCGAAAGAGAGCGCGTGAAGTGTAGTTCGCGTTATCGCGACAGTGTGGCCGTAGTATAAGTGACAATAGATAATTTCGACCTTAATAAAATTTCAATTTACTGGGAACTAGCTTTGCCCCACGACTTCGTTCGCGTGGATGTCGTAAGATACACAATATACTAAAATAACAGCTACATTTTAATAAAACTCCTTCGTCCCCCGACCCGTCGCCAACCTTTGCGTTGAATCGCTCGCCCGCGCTATTACTTCGTTTTCGCTTAGTGTTCTTTCTGACTTTTTTCCTTTTGCTCGGTTCCTAAGGGTCATAGCGTGATGTTAAATAGCCTATAACTATGTTCGAGAATTGGGCTACCAAATGCAAAAAGAATTTTCAAATCCGACGTTTTGTTCATAATTTCATGGGTTTTAATTTTTTTGCGCGGAGTTCTTATTATTTTTCTAAAGTAAAAGTAGCGTAAATTACGAGCCGTAACTTCAGCTATCTGTCAGTGAAAGTCCCGTCAAAATCGGTCTAGCCGTTTCGAAGATTAGCCGGAACAAACAGACAGAGACATAGACAGACAAACATTTTAAAAATTGCTTTTTTGTTATATGTAGCGTATATATACTTTCTAATGCATTTAGTAAAAAGTTGTTATTTTGACATTCAAAACAGACACTTCAATTTTTTTTATTTTTTTTATTTTAACATCTATAATGTTGTTGTGATTGTTGTCTCTAAAGTGGTAAAACAATTACAAGGTCGGCAACAAGTTTTGTAGATTTGAACTTTATTAATTTACTATGATTACTTTTCATATTTTCGCACATTCAGTAAGATTCTTGTGACAGATTTTTAATTCAACGATTCTAAATCTTTTCTAACTTCTTTCAGGAATGAGAGACTATCGCTAAAGGGCCCCGAACGATAAATTGCAATTGATCAGTTGCCATCAATTTCTATTGTAGTAATATTGTTAATCGCTTCAAATGCATTTGGTAGACGATCAATTTGCGCATCAATGTGTATCAGTCACGTTAAAATTGACAATTGCAATTGATCGTTTCGGGGACCCTTAAAGGTTCATCACAAAATCAGCGTCCGGTTAAGGGTCTCCCCTTAAGAAAAGGTGTTTCATGGAAACAATACAGCTTAGTATTGTGGTCAAGAAAATACAAGTTCGCTAGTACCTACTTAATTACTTTGACTAGTAAAAATGGCCCCTCTCCCTTCAAAATGGTTGAGCTGAATGGTGCTGATATATGCGTCAGGTTCGTGAATGGTCGCTGTCAGTAGGGACAGGGGGCCAACCACCACCTCTTAAAGCAGTATTATTTTAAGGTTACTTCAGTGTGAGTAAGAGATGGAGCTATACAGGACGTCTAGCTCCATCTCTTTCCCACACTGAAGTAAGATTACAATATGGTGGTCTAGCTCCTGGTCATCTGTTAGCTGCCGCGGCTTATTTTAATTAATTTTTGAATTGTTTTTCTTTTTATCTTTTTCTACGGATGCTTTTAACGTTCTGCATCGTTCTCAGATGTATAATTTCAACATGAATGATGTAACCAATAGTTTGTAACCATACTTTGATTTAAAAGAGTGTCCGTGGAGTTTTTTGCCCGTTCCTCTCCGTAGGAACCTACTACGCTTTGGAATGGGCAACTAGCTTAATCTTTCTGACTGACCGACCCCTTGACAGTTCAAAAGTGCCTGTAATTGGTTTGTTTGAAATAAATGCTTTGAGTTTTGAGTTAGAGTTTAAAGTCTTTGTCGTTTGAACTAATACGACTGACAAATACATATTTTAAATAAGGATAGGTATTTGTTAGACCAAAACCTACACATTTACTCTTCTTCCTAATTGAAGTTCAAACAGTTCCTTAACGTAGGACGCCCTTGGTAATCAACGGGAGGATCGTACATTGAACAATAAGTTTGACAGTTTTATGTCTTAACATTATTATGTCATCATCGTAACAATAAGATTCAAAGCCTTGCGGTACCGCTTCTTGAGGTTAAAGCTCATGGTTGCAAAGTAAAAACTTGGAATGTAAAAATGCTGCTTATTTATGATCACACTCTTGACAAATTTTGGAGGGGATCGTGGCTAAGTAATAACAGCCGCACGGGACGATCGATCAGGTTAAGGTACGCTTGCCGCGGTCGGTCCGAGGATGGGTGTCCATCTTTTTTCTGTTTATATGCTGAGATCATGCCATGCCTCAGAAAGCACGTTAAACCGTTGGTCTCAGCTGTCATTCTTGGATCTTTGACAGTCGTTACGGGTCGTCAGAAGCCCGAAAGTCTAACAACCAGTCTTACCAAGGGGTTTCATATTAGCCAGTAAACCGGATTATGGGGATCAGATAGGCAGTCGCTCCATGTAAAATACCGGTATTCAGTTGCATCCGGTTAGACTGGAAGCTGACCCCAACATAGTTGGGAAAAGGCTAGGCAGATGATGACGTTTGACTAATTTTGACGGAAAAGGTCGGTAGAAAGTGAAGATAGCAGTCCAAAATCGTCTCCATACTATGCCTAAAATGGTATATTTTCGTCTTTTCATGTAGGTAGGTACTTTGAGGCCTTTGTCGGTGAAACAATTATTTAATTACCTACATCAAGATTGTAAATTCCTGAAAACCGCTAATGCTTACCTGGAGTCTGTTGCCACTTCTAGCACTATAATATGCTTGTAATAAATTTGTTATATGTGTTAATTTTATGAGCAAAATCTTGACTTATTTAAAAAGCTATATTCATGTTTTTTAAACTATGAGCACAATGTTATCTTTTATCTGGTTTAAATGTTGTGTTGTTATACCTATAATTTATATTTTATATGACCTATAACTTGTATGTGTAGTATTAAACTGTTAGTAAAAGTTTTTTTTAACAAGCTAATTTAGGCCAGATTAGGTGGTGTAGTCATCTGTAGCCGAACTAGGCAGCCATCTGTAGCCGAACTAGGCAGCCATCTGTAGCCGAACTAGGCAGCCATCTGTAGCCGAACTAGGCAGCCATCTGTAGCCGAACTAGGCAGCCATCTGTAGCCGAACTAGGCAGCCATCTGTAGCCGAACTAGGCAGCCATCTGTAGCCGAACTAGGCAGCCATCTGTAGCCTCTATTTTGGCTATCAGCGCCAAACCCCTCAAGTATTATACAAACATAAAAAGCCATTAACATAAATTCATTTGTAGATACATAATCATTATAACGATTTACAATGTATTTACTTTACTTAGGTATTAGAGATATAAAAAGTATATAAAAAGAGAATGAAGTTTGTGTAGTGTTGGCATGCATGCAGTTGGTCAGTTAAATAAATAAATAAACATACATATAGTTACTTCCCTAGAATATTCTTCAAGTCGATTGCTTTCCTGGCTGCTTTGCTTTTTCTGCAATCTTTGCTTGAGCCAAAGTAGGCAGCTTCTCAGCTGTAGTGCGGAAAAAGAATGCACCTCCTCTCACAAGATTGCGGGACAGTTGCCACAGCCTCCCGAAAGCTATTTCTGATGGGCCTGATGAAAGCTTCATAATGAGGCATCTTATAAAAACAACGCTGTCGGTAGTAGAATTTAATTACTAACATATCAAATAAGTCAAATTGTTTTCTTACATCTAGAATTGTAAGTACTTTTGTAATTGGATCTAGATCTGTGTTCAAAGAATAAATTATTGTATTTAAATACAGACTGACTGTGACGAAAAAGAGCGACAGTGATACAGTTTATCGAAATGTCCATATTAACAATCAACATTTTTAGACTCATAGCACAATATAATGATTCAAAAGACAATCGTCCCCAAACATCCTAATCACCTACTTGAAACACAAACGTACAACTCAAAACAAAACACAACACAGAGTGCATTGTTCCGAATATTTTATGTGAAGACATAACGTGCCACTCCACGAAGGTATGTCAGTCAAAAGCCGTGTCACACGGTCGCAACAAAGGGTAGACGGGCGCTCAGCTCTTTGTGACGAGTACGGAGAGACTCGTGTGAAGGACCCTCTAGAATATAAAAAGAATTGCTTACATGCGATGAAGCGATGTTCTTGTTTAATTGTTGTTTCATTAAGGAGGTAATCTTTCTGTTTAGGGCTTCCTTGCTCAAACTTATGTTTGTCGTTATTTCCATCTTGATCGCTTTCTGCGATCCTATTGTTTTAATGATATTTTTCGTAACCTTTAAATCCAAGTTCCCTATTTCTGTTTTTAATTTTTGTACCTGTTTTGAACATGCATTACAAATATTAGTTACTATTTTAATACTATTTTAAGTATGTATTGTGTTTAAGAGGGCTGTCGCATTTTGTCAAATCTCTCATTGACACGGGGCCAAGTTTTTAAGAATGTTAAATCAAAAGATGCTTTTTTGAAAAATTTAATCAATTGGCGAAATAATAAAGAATATGAATTTAATAGGGAATTATTAAAAACACATTTCTATTGTGTTATATAATGAAGTCAGCTCTATAAATGTTATGATCTGTTTTTCAGATGAGTGAAATGAATGCCAAATGCTTTGTGTTAATTAATATTATTTATTAGTTCGCCAATCGATTACATTTTTCAAAAAAGCATCTTTTCATTTAACATTCTTAAAACTTTGGTCCCGTGTGAGCGAGAAAGGTGACAATATTCGACAGCCCTCTTAAGACAGTGTAAACCGTTCTATTCAATTAGACCCTTAGTTCCCAAAGTGGTTCAGGTGGATCCCCAGGGGTCCACTGGAGACTTGACGGGGGTCTACGTTAGGATCTATCTTCACATTTTTTGTCACAGTTTTGGGAATATGGTAGAAATATAGCTGCAGGGTGTCTACCGGAACAAGAAAAATTTTGAAAGTGGTCTTTGAGAAAAAAAGTGTGGGAACCTCTGATTTAGACCATTTTCAAATGCGTTCTTACTGTAATCCCATAAAAAAACAATCAAAGTCGCATTGCAGTCACACTTCATCACTATTGTTTTAAGGAACTTCTTCGAAATCGGTATTTTTATTAGAAGACGTAGTGACAAAAATTGAAGAGTATGCTTAGATGGTTTGGTCATGTTGAGAGGATGAAAGAAAGTCGACTAACAAAAGATATTTACACGGCAGATGTGAGTGGAAACGTCGGGAGGGGACGCCCTAGGAAGACATATAGTGATCTTATTGGTGATGTTCTTCAGAAAGGTTAGGTGCGTAGTACTCGCAACCGGCGTGCGTGTATGACCGATGTATGAATGTAAACGAGGCAAAAGGAGTATGTAAGGATCGTAGCAGGTGGCGTTCTGTAGTTTCTGCCTACCCCAATGGGAAGAAGGCATGAGTTTATGTATGTATGTGTGGTATTTTTATTATCTTAAAACAATTTACTAAAACTATGCTTTTTGGAATGCCTATAAAATAAAAAAAATATGCTTAAAGTTATGTAAACATGAGAATCAAATTGTCGAACAAGTGTAAATATTTTTATGGGTGAAATAATCTGAGTAAAAGTAAAGTTTAAAATAAAAACAATATTCTATTTCCCTTCAATCCTACGAGGTTGACATAGCAACAAAGAGCTTTTGATTATGTTTACCTTAATTTGCTCACGAAATCATATTCACTTTACCTAAAGCTCGATAGCTTGTACCACACTAAGACCAGAGCATGAAACGTTCACACCTATGTCATCCTAGTACGTTTCATCAGTTAACAATATTCTGAGTTTATAATTCCTTAATATGTATGTCCGCTGTCTCGTTTTGAAACAAAACGTTCTCCTAGGATATGCACTTTTGTCTTTGTTAGCTCCTTTCAAGCAATGTGATCCTGTTACTCTCTCCCTCAGTTGCCCTGTGAGTTCTCCACCATCTCTGTATATTCATGGTTACTTCTTTGTTTTTTCGTAGATCTAGTATTTAAATTAAATTCCAAGTGTTTGTCTAAGATGGTCTGAAAATGAAAGTAACCTTTTGTTAGACAGTGCTTCTTTTTAATTAATTTAATTCTAGACAGACACTGGGGAAGGGAATTTATTTAAATGAAATAGTGCAAAACTAGCAGTAACGATACTTAAATTAATGTTTGTGAATTTTGGTTACGTCTGAACCGGTGAAATGGTCCATGAGTATTGAAAGAAAAGACACTTATACTGTGGTAATCTTTTTAATTAATTATAATAACACTATAGCACTTCTACACTTAGTCTGTACCCCTGTACAGCTCGACAAACCAATTTATATTTTTTTCAGCAAACAGTATTCGATTTACTTGACAGCTCTATGCCCACGTTAAAAAGTGGGGCAAAGCGCGCGAATTTTAAGTCAATAGATGGACGTTAAATTTGTATAAAATGGTAACTATTTATTATATTAATAATTAATGTTTTGTACTTAGATTCGAGTTAATTTCTACGTATTTAATTATAACATAATATTTTAAACACAGTATCATCTTTTATCGAACCAAATTACTGTTACTAGTCAAGTTGCGTACTAATGAACTCTTAAATTCATATTGAAATATCTTGGTTTATTTTGTTATTGCTTACAGTATGTAAATGGATTACTATCAATCACGTCCGTTGTAAGAAAATGAAATCCTTTGTACAATATTATTCGTATAACATCGGACAAAAATAATAAGAAACTATACAAAATAATAAGACATCCACCACATCAAATCTTGGATCACTATCATTTCTGATCCCTCGATTCCGAAAACAAATAAGGCCCAGAAACTTCTAGAGACTATTCAACAAATAGGCCAACTCCGAAACTTCTATACAAGAAAAGCAAAAAAAAAAAGGATTTTCGAAAACAAAAGCATGTAGGAGTGTATCTGGTAGATGACGCGGCGAGATCCTCAGTTCGTCATTCGTGGCTGATGAGTTAGCTACGCAATGATCCATGTGATTACCGGGCTTGCTTGTGGCGCGGTACAAGTCAGGAAAAAACTTGAAAGTCAAATATTATACTGTCAGTCAACAATAATTAATGTTACTTGAAAGCTTTAAAGTGGTGAGTGTCTTATTTTACAAGAATGTAGCATCGTTGCTAAACTTTGTGCACCTTATGAAATTAATTTCTTTTTAAAAACACCCTAACTTATTTAAGGTCTAATTTAAGGCATATTGGATATTACGAAAAAGGCCATGTTAGTTATACTGAGTATATAAGTACTTACTACTTAAACAAATACTAAACTAATAGCAGAAAGTCATCATAGTCATGATTAAAGAATCTCGTTTAATCTTATTAATCATGATTATTTTCCAAAAAAACTTTTTCCGTCAATCTCTTGTGCCTTAGAGCACGACATGATTGCGAACCATGGCGCTACTGTCAATCATTATTGAAGGTACTTTAATTTATTGTTCATCAATAACGCGAACAATCTGTGCGCTGTGGTCGCTGTAGTCTATATTGATGATGTCATTATTTGCGTAGATTATTAACGCTGCGGTAATCTACTATCGTGTTGGTTGGTGTTGCATGGTATCAGATATTCAGAAACCAAGATTTGATTTAGAATAAAAATTAATTGATGTGGCTTTGAGTACAGAATTTTTTTGTTGTTAAAATATGAATATTCACATGTTTGTATGACACTATTAAACTGCAGTGACAGTGTGACTTCAGCAGTAGCTAAATATAATGGTGAATTTAGAACATTTATAAAAATACCAGTAAATAAAAAAGATGACCCTCCTTATCATTTTACTCGCTGTAGGGTGAAAAGCTCATAGCAACAATTTATTTCAGGGTATGATAGTTATACAAAATTTGATCCAATAAAAGGATTGGTCCAGATTCTATACAGCAAGGATTACAATGAATGGAACCACGAATGTGTAGATAGATCCTTTCTTCTCCGGAATGAAAATATAAGGAAAATCTAAAGGTGGGTGAAGGGTTCAAAGGATAGATTGAATAAAGATTGTATTCTTAAAAGACATAGTTCCAGGTTATTGAAATCCGCTTTCGCGTGGAATCAGATTTATCTGGAGGATTGTATAGAGGTTTAGGAGAGAGGTAAAGTTAAAATAATACATGCCCCTGAATTTAATATGGTGAGAAGAGTTATAGAATTTAATACTACATCGAAAAATACTAAGTTTTTTTTACAGTTGACAGAAATTGCTGGTCTTGAAGGTCTCGACGATGAAAGTCAATTGATAAACTTGGAATTTGCTATGGACTGTGCCAAACGAGTGCCTACTTTTTTTTTCAAGGTCTTTGTTATTACACAGGTTGTTACAATGGTGTTTACAAATGATCTTATTCGATTTATACACAAATCGTGATTAATTTGTTACATTGGCTATATTTCGCATTTACAAACATTAAACATGTTTTTGTAATCTTATTTTGCGTTGACATGAATTAACTTATAGACTACTTCGTTTAACTACTAGGTATGCGCAGGCGTCGGCTAGCAAGCGAGCTATCGTCACGATACGTAACGGAGTAAGTAATGATGGGGCAGTCGGTATCGATTGTACGTGTGAGCGTACGACAATGTACTTAGTCTACTTTTACCAATTGCAGATATTAGAGTATTACGGTGTGATGGGTTATTATGCAAGTATTTACGTGTAATTTTTAATACAAAATCTTTTAAAAATGGATAAGTTTTTTTAATTTTTTTTTTTACTTGAGATAGGTTTGCTCTTGACTCTAGTCTAGGTCAGAGATGACAGAGACAAACTCGACGATGGAACGAGCTTACCCAGAAGAAGAGAATATATGTAGATTCCTACTGCATGCAATCTAAAACATTTCAAATTTACAATTATACATTAAAATTTAAATTTTTATAGGCAATCTCATTTTATTGACAGTAAAAACAATAATGGACTTATTATTTTTCTATTATTACTGAAAACATTAATTACATTATTATTAAGATTATTATGATTATTTATATATATTGTTACATTTTATTGTTATTATTATATAATCATTTTAACGATTTCAATTTTAATAGCAAGAACCCCTCTTAGTAGAAGGTGAAGGACTCCCTCAGAGATGACCAACGGTCTTTATCCTCTGCTGTACGCATCCAGCGAGTGCCAGCGACTTTCATAATGTCATCGGCCCAGCGAACTATGCGCTCTCTTCCTCTTTTTCTTTGGCCTGATGGCCCCGGCCAAGACGTTACTCTTAAAGTCCAGCGGTCGTCTTTGAGTCTAGCAATATGTCCAGCCCATCGCCATTTAAGCTTTTTCGAATAGTTAAGAGCATCTTTTACTTTTGTTTTAAGTCTTATAAGATGGTGGGTATCTAAAATACTGGTATTCAGCTGCATCCGGTTAGACTGGAAGCCGACCCCAATATAGTTGGGAAAAGGCTAGGCAGATGATGAAGATGGTGGGTATCTTTTGAATTTTTCGTAACTTCATGACACTCCTTTCCATGCTCTTTTGACATGATGTTACTTTTGTTTTTAATCGACGGGTAAATTTCTATGTCTGGCAAGCATATGTCAATGAGGGTAGTAGGCAGGTGTCCATAACTCTATTTGTAATAGGCATACCACCTTTGAGTATTTCTTTGAGACTCCAAAACTTTTTCCATGTATTTTTTACTCTGCTTTCGACTTCCAACTCGTTGTTTTGTCGGTCAAATAAAATCTGTTATCCTAGGTAAATGTAGCTGTTGACATAATTTTAAGGTGTGTTTTCAACGTATATGGGTGTTTCGATGTGATTTTTGTCATGATGTTTGTTTTACGTAAATTTATCTCCAGACCCGCCTTTTTACTTTCTTCATACAGTGATTTTACCATCGACTGCAGCTGTTTTGTATTCTCAGAAAACAAGACTATGTCGTCCGTAAAACGTAAGTGGTTTATGTACTTTCCATTTATATTTAAACCGAGCTTACTCCAGTCTAGTTTGCTTATGACTGATTCTAGCACCGCTATGAAGATCGTTGGAGATAGAGGATCCCCTTGTCTAACCCCTCTCTTTATGTGTATAGATGGTCCTGTGGTTTCCAGTTTAATTCTGCTTGTGGTGTTTTTATAAAGATGTTTTAGAACTCTTATGTACTCAATCTTTACCGTAAAGAGAGCATACAAAGAGTTAAGATCACACAAAACATGGATCGAGGGACTTCAAGGGCCAACAAATACAACATAAAACAGGTTAAAAATACTACGAATAGCAACAGCCTTCTACAGGGACTTGACCAGTTCTCAAGATCAAGTGTGGCACCCACTCAACACACACATAGCAACAGATAGAGATGAGATTAGCGAAATGGACGAAATGGAAGTGATCAGAGGAATTAACTCACTCAAGGAAGGTAAGAGCCGCGGTCCTGACAAGATCACAAAGTACTTTATACGCGTCTCTAATGTTTTAAGGTTTGTGCGAAAAGGTGTATTATATGACGATTTTAGTGCTTAATTTTGGATCGTTTGGAGTTTATTATATTTGGTTTCTGACAGACTGGACCAGACAGGTGCTGAATAAGTTAAGCATGGTCTAACTAAAGTAGAATACATAAGCAATTTTGTTGAAGGGCCGAGAAAAGATTTGCGTTTTAAAATAGGTTTTAATGAATTTAAGACTTTTGAACCTTTCCTAATAGTTAGTTCAGTGTTTTTGTTCCAGTTTGGGATCTTGTCTAATATTACGCCAAAATATTTAGCCGATTCGCGCCACGTTATCTGGAAGTCATCAATTTTAACGAATCTGTGGAGTAGTGTGCGTTTTCTAGTAAACAGAATTCCTTCAGTTTTTGTGGTATTAAGTTTCAGGTTCCAGGTCTTGAAAAATTTAGTGAGTAGTTTATTTATTTATTTAAATTTTTCACACTCAAAAAAGTACCAAGGCGGACTTAATGCCTTAGGCATTCTCTACCAGTCAACCAAGGGTGGTGAAGAAATCTCTCTTCATTTAATCAGATGGCAGGTGCTCCGTTATAGAGGAACTTTGTTCCAGTTAGGGATCTTGTCTAATATTACGCCAAAATATTTAACCGATTCGCGCCACGTTATCTGGAAGTCATCAATTTTAACGAATCTGTGGAGTAGTGTGCGTTTTCTAGTAAACAGAATTCCTTCAGTTTTTGTGGTATTAAGTTTCAGGTTCCAGGTCTTGAAAAATTTTGTGAGTAGTTTATTTATTTATTTAAATTTTTCACACTCAAAAAAGTACCAAGGCGGACTTAATGCCTTAGGCATTCTCTACCAGTCAACCAAGGGTGGTGAAGAAATCTCTCTTCATTTAATCAGATGGCAGGTGCTCCGTTATAGAGGAACAATGCTAAAAAAAACTATTAAAAATATATAATAATGAATTAGCTTGACTGCCTCGTTGGTCTAGTGGTCGCAAGCGCTACTGCTGAGCATGAGGTCCTGGGTTCGATTCCCAGGTCGGGCAAAGTGTTATTGGGTTTTTCTGTCTGGAATTTCTCAGTAGCAGCCCGGAGTTTGGATTTGTGCCCGGTAGATGGCAATAGGCTCGCCCCTATTACATGGGACTTAAACATATCTGGCGAAATGTGGGTGTATTATAATAGGTACACCTCTGCGTAAGGCCCCACGAACGAACCCGGGGCACACCGGCTGGGAAGGTTTTAGGGGCAGAATGCCCTTTGCCTACGTAAACAGAGAAGGATCGATTAAGTAAGTAATTTTGAATGAGCTTTACTAGACATAGAGGTACTTCGTGTTTGATTAACTTGTGTCCAACTTGTAGTCCAGCGTGCCAGGCAGAATCAAAAGCTTTTTCTATGTCTAGTAAAATCATTCCAGTGGAAAAACCGCGGTTTAGCCCATGGGCTATCTGTTCAGCCACTCTGGCTAACTATTGCGTGGTCGACTGTGAGTTTCGAAATCAAAACTGTTCGGGGATCAAAATATGCGCAGTTGTTTTTGAGACGCGGGGTAAGATAATGGATTCTAGAAATTTTCCTATGCTTGGTAATAAACTTATTGGACGATAGTTAGATGGAATGGACTGATTTTTCCCAGGTTTCTTAATAGCTATGATTTTAGCGTATTTTAGGTTAGAGGGGGATGACGGGGTCTGAAAGACCCCGCCATGGTTATTTATCTTAAACCTTAGAGCCCCGCAAAGCGGGGCTCCGTCTACCGCGCTTTACTCGTTTTTTTTTTCTCAGCCCCTATGGTTTTGCACACTTTGAGGTTTCAAATATACACTAAAAAGGGTCTGTTCTACCCAATAAAAAATAGCTTCTATAAAAAAGCGACGGGTGTTAATGTACAGTGGTTCCCAAAACAATTTACGTTAAGTGAGTGCAGTTGATAAAAACATTAGCAGACCATTTTTTGTGAGCGGGATCATAGGTCACGTCGCGGTGTTCCTGTCGCATGTACTTTTCGGGCCTTTACGTCATTTTCTTACGGCACTTGATCGGTTAACCTGTCTGAGTCGGAGTGCCCCAAATCCCGAGCTCGCTTCGCTCGCTCTTGCATCCTAATATTTAGTTATACACAATACACACAGTGTACTGTGTAATAGGTGAACGTAAAAAAGAACACAAAAATAATAAAATTGAAAGAAATTTTTATTCTATTTAGTTGAATTTTCTGAAACTTTAGGATTGTTTTTTCTAAAAAACTAGGCGTTTGCGCAATGTGAAATTTTGCGAAAGTGATTTACATGAGGACATCTACACACTATAAAATTGTGAAGCTTCAAACGCGCGGGCGTTAATGTACACTGGAGCCTTGTTTTGTGTTCTTGAATAAACAGACCTATAAAATATGTATGTATGCACAATACTCGTGTTGCGAGAGATGTATTTATAAACAAAATATGATGACAACAGAGTATGGCCAAAAGTGTCGTTTGTATACGTAACATTATATGCCCAAATAAAATGTATCTATGTTATTTCGTGCAAATATCATCTAAAGCGATGTAATAACTACTTATAAATGTATATTCATCCACTTACCGTCGATTAGACACAAAAACACTTTATTTTCACTAAAAACACGCGGAGAAATCACTCGCGTCATATGTCATTTTCGAAACGTCACTTTAACTTTTTGTCAAGTTTCCGAACGTTACTTTTGGTTTAGAATCATTTAGTTGATTTGATGAGTATATCCATCTTACCATAGAGTAAAAAACTAACATACAGGATATTAACCCTTTTTTACAATAATAACAGTGGTTAAAGCCGCGTGAATCGCGTGTAACCAATGTGTTACAGTCGTACTTGACGTTTTTCGTCGGGTGTATTGAGATAGGCTGATGGTTTTTTGACTTGACCACTGTCCATAAGTCTG
Source organism: Fissipunctia ypsillon (assembly GCA_947568875.1). NCBI lineage: Eukaryota > Metazoa > Arthropoda > Insecta > Lepidoptera > Noctuidae > Fissipunctia > Fissipunctia ypsillon. The sequence goes on from OX387649.1 coordinate 24,558,500, forward strand.
AATAGAATAGAAAAGAATAGAATAGTTCTTAATTTGCACAGAAAGTAGGTACAAGTTACAGAATGCTAAAATGAAAAATGATCCATATACTAACTACCTTAACTAAGGCATGCAAACAGTTTAAGCGATAATAATAAAGACTCATTCAAAATATATTATTAACACTTTGAATTAAATTAAAACAAATTTACCATGTCAAGATGAAATATGAGATGACGATTGTCTGAAGCGGGGTTGGTTATTTTAGTTAATTTATTGTTCCAGACATTGTCATTTAGGGCTTGGATCTTAGACTTGATGCATTTCTGCATGTTGTTGACTTGGGAGAATAGCTGGCATTATTATGTTAAACGGATTAACTTCTTCTAAGGCTAGTTTACGAAAACGATTTTTCAAATTTATTTGTAACCTGATCCGTAAAGGGAGTTTATGACCATCACCGCACCACCATCACTACCAGGTAAAGGAACGGCTTTATCTCTTGCATTAATAATTGATTGGGTGAGGTGTTCAACAGTAAGATTAATTGTCTCAGGTGAGTTGAACGTTGTTTGGGTTAAAATTATAGACTCATTCAAATGAGATATTACCTTCCCAGTCCGCCTCTCTGTAATTGAAAATAATACGCGCTTGTCTTGGCTTTACCAGCTACGGTAAAGCAGACAGGCAAGTGGTTGGAAGAAAGACTGCTGATAACCTGAGGCTCCGACAGCTGGTAGACAGAGTTAGTGAGGATATTAAGTGGGGTAGATGGTATATGCGTGCTATGGTAGTGGACTAGAGTGGGACTAGAAGGCGCATAGATGTCATATACGTTGTTAACCATGTGGTCGAAAAGTACCTCGCTGTGGATGTTGGAGCGAGAGCAGTGCCAGTAAGATTAATTGTCTCAGGTGATGATGGTGGTGATGGTGGTGGTGGTGATGTTTGGCGTTAAGATCACCCATGAGTGTTTTAGGTCGAACATTCATAATAACATCTAAGTCCGTAGATAGTAAAGCTAGGTTAGGCGATTGATAGGCTGAGATAAAGGCGAGTTGCTGATTTGATAGAGCTATTTGTATTCCCACACTTTCTAGGTTTCGAGTTATAAGAGTATTTAGAGGGGTATGTTCTATGTTCGACTTGACTAAAATTGCAACTCCTTGGCCGTGTCCATCAGATTTCTTATCGCGCCGGTAACAAGTGAAGCCAGGAGTGTGTAGTTTGATGTGGAGAGATATTCTGGTCTCTGACAAAGCCACAATATCAATAGAAAGCTCGCTTACCAGGTCCAACAGTTCCGTGATTTTGGAGCGAATGCCGTCGGCATTCCAGCAGAGGATACGTACGTTTTGTGTGCTACACATATTTACCAGGGTGGGTTAAAATGAAAATAATTTATCCATCATACTAGTGCATCCTAGAAATGGCTTTTGATGGTTTTTATCGTCATTAATATGGCCAGCATATCAGTTGTCGCCTGATCTTGTACATTTTATTGATCAGTGGCTTTTTGTGCATTTGGCAGCAGCAACAAAGCTTCAGGGTCGCTCATCTACTATGTTTGTCTTCAATGACAGTAGACAGTTGCCGACTGCTCTTGCTTGTTCACTCGTTTCGTGATTTCCAATGCGTTTTGAGTGCTTTCCTGATTATTTAATTTTAAACGACCACTGCGTTGTTTTTCACGGATTCTGACCCTGACTACCTTGTACGACCCTTGCTTTCACACTGTACACCGAAGATCGCTCACACATTTGACTTGGAATTGTTATTTTGGATTTTACCGCCGCCTTGTGGGTTGGATATTGTTGAAACTATGGATCGCTCTGTGAATTTAGGGATAGCAACTAGTCACTGCAATACACTAGGCCGACGACCCTTAGACGAAATATAATAAACATTAGTGTTTAAAGAACATCTTTTGCACTTCAGGAATAAGTTTTTAGTTAAAGATTATGACATAGCCTTACTTTTACTAAACCTGTAATAACTCGGCTCTCAGATTGTCAAAACTTACAGAATTTTCAGCGAGGGACTGATAAGTTTAAATCTATTAATTCACATTAATTTCATGGTGTTACATTCAGGCCCAAGATTGTATGTAATCATTTCCGTCTCCTTTGAATTTTCATATCCCTAATTTAAGAAATGCTGGGTTTTCCATACAAACTTTCATCCCCTATATCAGCCCCTGTACGTTTATTTTTGAAACAAAAAGTAGCCTATGTCCTTCCCCAGGACGCCATCTATCTTTTTGCCAAATTTTATCGAAATCCGTTCAGTGGTTTAGGCGTGAAAAGGTAACATACAGCCAGACAGACAGACAGAGTTACTTTCGAATTTATAATATTATTAGTAAAATTAGTAAATTAGTATATTAGTATGGATGTACAAGTGTACAATAAAATATTAATTGACTACCTAGGAAGTTCCAGTTCTATCACGATTTTTCCTTTCAGCATGTGGTTCAATCATCATCATCATCTTCCTGCCCTTGTCCCATGTTACTTGGGGTCGGCGCAACACGTTTTCTCTTTCCATTTTCCCCTGTCAAAAGTCACGCTATCATTCACTCCCTTCTCTTTCATATCATTCCTCACACAATCCATCCATCTTTTCTTTGGCCTTCCTCTCCCTCTCCATCCATCAACATTTATATTCATCACTCTTTTAGTCACATGCGTTTCTTCCCTCCTCTTCACATGTCCATACCAAGCCAAACGATTTCCTTTCAACTTTTCTGTCACTGGCGCCACTTTCAAACTTCCCCTTATATACTCATTTTTTACTTTATCCAATTTCGTCACTCCACACATCCATCTCAACATTCTCATCTCCGCTGCATGCAATCTTTTTTCATCCGTCTTCTTCACGGCCCAGCATTCCGATCCATACAGTACGACAGGCCTTATCACGGACTTATAAATTTTTCCCTTTAATTTGAGGGGCATCCGTGGGTCGCAAGTTGTTCCTGTGACCTGTCGCCATTTCATCCATCCTGAGTTGATCCGGTGTGCTACGTCTCGGTCTACTTCGCCATCCCCTTGGACAAACGACCCGAGGTACCGGAAGTCGGAGCAGCTCGGTACGGGCGTTCCGGCGAGAGATATGGGCACAGGACTGAAGAGACCGCCAAAATCACAAAACAAATATTCTGTTTTGGTCCGACTTAATCTCAGGCCAGCGGTCTCCAGTTTTGCCCACCACACCTCCAATCTGCTCTGGATCTCTAAGCCGCTCTCAGCAACCAGCACAATGTCATCAGCGAACAGCATACACCAGGGCGCCTCTTCGTGGATATCCGACGTAAGAGCGTCCATTATCATCACGAAGAGGTAAGGGCTGAGTGCTGACCCTTGGTGCAAGCCGACAGCCACATTGAAGCTGCTGGTAGTGCCCACTGTAGACCGGACTTGGGTACTGCATCGACTGTACATCGCTCGAATCAACTGCACATACTTCCCTGGCACACATTTCTCCTTAAGGGCCCACCACAGAACTTCACGAGGCACTCGGTCGTATGCCTTTTCGAGGTCAATGAATACCATGTGCAGGTTTTTATGCGCACCTCTGTATTTCTCGCACAGCTGGCGGATAGCAAAGATGGCATCTGTTGTTCCCCGACCAGGCATAAAACCGAATTGGTTTTGCGAAATTTCACTCTCTTCTCTCAGTCGCCTTTCAATAACTTTTTCCCAAACCTTCATACTATGTGATATTAGTTTTATTCCTCTATAGTTGTTGCACTCCAGCACATCACCTTTGTTTTTAAAGATGGGCACCAGTGAACTGTTACACCATTCGTCAGGTATGGCTTCTTCCAGCAACAATTTATTGAAGAATAAAGCTAACCACGTCCATCCATGTACCCGTAATAACTTCCATACTTCAACTGGTATTCCGTCCGGACCTACTGCTTTACCATTCTTCATTTCATTTACTGCTATTCTCACTTCATCCATACTAATCATTCTCACTAACCCCTCATTTACTTGTTTATTCTCAAGCACACCACTCCAGTCATTCTCCTCATTCATCAGTCTTTCAAAATATCCCTTCCACCTATCCTTAATTTTCTGATCATCCGAAAGCACTACTCCAATTTCATTCCTTATACATTTTATCTGACAAACATCCCTCATCTTTCTCGCTCTAGCTCTAGCAAGCCGGTATAAGTTTTTTTGGCCTGCTGGACTATCCAGTGTGTCATAAAGCTTGTCCTGGGCTTTTGCTCTCGCTACCGCCACAGCTTTTTTGGCTTTTTTCTTTAGAGCATCATACTGACACTTTTTTTCTGTTTTCAAACTAACATTCTCATCTTCAACACTCTGCCATTCCTTGAACTTTCTCTTCTTATCCTGCAACACCTTCTGTATTTCTGTCGACCACCACCATGTATCCCTATCTATCGTACCCTTTCCTTTAGTCTCTCCCAAAATATCTTTCGCTTCACTCCTAATATACTCCGCCATTTCACTCCAACATTCATTTACACTTCGATCATGCATGTCCCCCATATCTGTCATTTTATCAACTACTCGCTCTTTAAATTTCTTCGCACAATCATTCTTCTCCAGCATATGCCATTTTATTTTAGGGGGAGGTCGCTCTTTGTTTTGATTGAGCTTTATTTTTAAGACCATTTCCATAATTAGGAGTCTATGCTGTGAGACTAAATCTTCTCCCGGTAGTACTTTGCAGTCTTTGATGTACTTTAAGTTGTTGCGTCGTACTAGAAAATAATCAATTTGCGTCTTGTGATTGCCACTTTTGTACGTAATTAGGTGTCCGTCGTTCTTCTGAAACCAGGTGTTGGCTACTGCCAGGTCAAGTGCGGAAGCGGATTGCAGCAGTGTCTTTCCCTCATTATTTTGGTTACCAAATCCCCACCCTCCATGCACTCTTCCATAAACCCCTTTCATTCTTCCCACATGTCCATTAAAATCACCTCCAACTATCAATTCCTCATGCACCGGGATGTTCATCAAAACTGTGTCAAAGTCCTCCCAAAACTTCTCTTTCACGCTTTCATCACATCCTACCTGCGGTGCGTATACGCTAATTACATTTAGTATTACGTTTTCTAACATCACTTTTACAACTATCAATCTATCATTAATTCTTTTTACCTCCATCACACCTCCTTTCAAATTACTATCTAATACTATTCCCACGCCATTTCTTTTCCCGTTACTTCCACAGTAGAAAAACTTGTATCCTTCACCAATTTCCCTCGCTTTCGTTCCTTTCCATTTTGTTTCTTGCAGACACGCCACATTTATTCGTCTTCTTTTTAATACGTCCGATAATTCTCTGGCTCTTCCAGTCATCGTCCCAACATTCCAACTTGCATACCTCAGTCTCACTTCCCGGGCTCGCTTCTTACGTTGCCCCCGCCCGAGGTGGTGCAACAACCCTTGTCCACTTCCCGCAGGAGCCGGGTGCTGCGCCTGCGCGTCGCCTGTGGGGTACGCCCTAGTCCTATCGCGCATCATATCATTTCCACACATGTTGCTTAGGGTTTTGGCACAGTTTTACAGTCGGCCGCCAGCCTGACACCAACCCTCCTTGGGAATGCGATTGTTGATGGTTTACCCGCCATCGCGCGGGTGACCCAAAGTGCTTTATGGTATGCACTGGGTCTTGAGCTCCCTTAGTCGCCTCCTACGACACCCATGGGATGAGATGGGGTGGTCTATTCTTTCTCCGGGACCGACACGGACAATTCACTCAATTCAATACTCATAAAAAGTTACATTTTATGTTAAACTATCTTTTGCCCGCGGCTTTTCCCGCGTGAATGTTGAAAAATATCCCACGGGAACATACTGCCGGGATCAAAAATATGCTATGTTTTAATCCAGGTTATAAACTATCTGTATGCCACATTTCATCCAAATCTGTTTATTCGTTTTTGCACAACAAACAAACGGATAAAAAGTCTAAAAACTATATTTTCGGCATCAGACTTGTTCCCCACCTCGTAACAATTACTTTTTTTCAAAAAAATTCAATGTACATTTTTGACTTCGTTACTGTTTTATTATATAGATTACTTGCAAGATTGTGAACCTACAACACTTTCACAGTCTCCTAACAGAAATACATTAATTTTATAATCAAACAGGTTTCATTGGTCGTGGTTTTTATGATTTGCCCAAAATAAAAATAAACCCAAAAAATAAGAAAGTAAGTACCTTCCCCTTTCTTATCCCTACTGATATTCGTATGGCCTTCTTCATACATATCTCATGATCCTCCTCACTCAAAACTGAAAGACCTCTGAAAGCCGCTTATTTTTGGATGTCTTTGATATGAAGCATGAATAGAATATAAAATATATTACTATGTCTTCATTTATGTAATTACTTCTTACGGTAACTGTTTCTGTATATTCAAATGACGAAAAAGTATTTTGTTTTGGATACGTTGTAAGTTTTATTTAAGGTAATTTTACTTATAACCTATGTAAAGTAGTAAATTAAAAAAAACTGTATCCGAGTAAAAAAGTGCGTTTAAACGACATATTATTCCGTAAACTACCGCTCGTAACACTAAATGCTTTAAATAATGAAAAGCACCTTTTATTCAAACTCCAAACTGAAACTATGCTGTGCGATTTTAGTTCCAGTCTCATTACACTTTCCGCCGATGAAATCCGCCACAACTCGCCAGAATTAGTAGCAAACTATGTACAAAGTACGAAATTATTTCTCTTCAGTATCGGAATATGGTTGCAAATATACGATTGTTTTGCAACACTTCCATTATTAATTCCGCCAGGAGTTCGGAATTTCCGAGTTTAAATATACGATAGGAAAATAGCAATAGTTTGTGTGGAAGTTTCGACTGTCATTTGGAGTTTAGCTGTATGGTTACGTGTTCCCGATAAATAACTGTTCGGGATTTAAATTCGTACGGAATCGCGGAAATTCTGAAATAGATTATACTCGTATATGTAGGTTCAGTAAAATGCACACGTTTCGATACGAACGTATCTTGTTGTTTCTGTGCTTTTAATTGGCTTTAATTGATTCGATAGATTAATCTTTCATCGTCGTTGGTTCGCGGAAACTGAGGCAATATGTAACGTTACATTACGATTATTTCATCTTACCTACCTGAAACAAATAAAATAATAAGGATTTATCTAAAATACGAAATGATATCTCATCGAAAGAGCTTTTTAAGAAACACACATGAGAAGAAGTGATGAACGTAAAAAAAAAATCTTAAGAAAGGCTTTCAAATCTCGCAGTTATAGAGTTTGACAGAAAATTCTTAGACAAAAGTGAATTTAATCTCATAAAGGCTGGTTTAATCCAAACGAACACGGAACCAGCAGAGCAAGCATTATTTTCTTGATATTCTTGAGATTTTAGTTTGGATAGACCAGCGAGAGAAAGTTCTATCCCTATTTACACAAAATGAATTAGGTAGAGAGTGGGGTTAGAATGTGCATTCCCTCGTTTGGTCTAAACCAACCTAGATAAGAATATTCTTACTACCTTGCTACTTTTAGCTAGAACGCTACTCGCTAGTACACCGTGCACATAATTATATGTAAAGTATATGTAAATCTGTGAACTCGTAGACTGAAATGTAGGCAGGCATCAAATTGAATGTGAAAACCGCCGCAGTAAGTACCTGCAGCCAATTTGAATTTTAAAATAACCACTACTTTAGGTATTGTAATGTTTTATAAATATATACTGATAATCCACTAGAATAATTATTGGAGTTTCGGATCAAGTAATGAAATAAAACCAACTTCAAAACTATCTAATTCAATACTTAGACTTTTGGGTATTTTTAACTGATTACAGTATTGTAGATAGATTTATAATAGTATATAGCTATAATAGTTTGATTAGTTAGTCGTTGTAGTTTTAACATATAGAAGTAAACCGCATTTGATCAAACATTGGAATTGATGGTGCATTAAAATTTGATAGAAATGCAGGCAAATAATTGATTATTATCGAACATGTCTCGAACAGCGAACAACTGTAGTTTAGATTGGCATATTATAGTTAACAAGAAAAAATTGAGGTCTGTTATCATTGTCTAGCTTGACTGTATCTAGAAAGAAAGAAAGAAAAAAACGTTTATTGGCACATGCCACAAGTGTACACAGTATCACGAAAGGAAACTAAGAAAAAGAACTTAAAACTAACAATATTTTAAAAGTACAATTACCTACATCAAAGCCAAAAAAAAGCATGTAGGTAAAATACTGTGTGACTCACGGCTGCGCCAAATAGGCCCATTTCAGCATAATGTCGGACAACAATGGTGCCCGACGCTGGTTCTCAAATGAACCTAAATGGTAAGTGTACGAATGTCAATGTTAGTTTAAAATGATAGAATAAAATAAAAGTAGTATATGAGAGAATATATATATATATATATGACGGCGCTTCGACGTTTTGAGAGTGTTAAGAAACGTCAAGAATGACAGCGGACATTTTGGACAAGCGCGGATTGACGTTTCTTCACTCTGACGCAACTCCGGGCTTTTTTGCAGGCGAGAAGGGATCCGTTGGCATCGCGCTCAAGCAAGGCGTGTTCGGTGGAGCGTCGCTGTGTTTCAATTAATTAGAAAGTGCTGATTGCAATTCTGTTAATATTTTGTTAAAATAATAATCGTGCATTGTTAATCTTCTTCAACACGTGGTCTTAATTCTCCTCGCCCGCATACCCACGATAGCTCGGCAGCCGCAATAAACCCAGAATTAACTGATGATGGCCATGTGCCGCTATATATAAATAATAAATAAGGATAATATTACGGAATAATTATGATAATATAGTAAACAGTACAGACGGTACAACTACAATACAAGAAATTAAAAATTAAAAATACTGGTATCGACCGGTTTCCGATAAATCATAAAGTCCGAGGCAATCACAGTGCGCTGCATGCAGCCTCCTGTGACGCACGAACTACCGGTCTAGCTTGCATCTGTCTAGTTAGACTGAAAACAAGTTCCAGTACAATTGAAGAACAATGTTAAATTAAGAGAAAGCCCGAAAATGTAGGTGAATAATGCATAATCAGCCTATAATTTGTTCCCACTGCTGGACAGGCCTACTCTCTTTGAGATGGAGTGAGCCGCAATCCATCACGCGGGTCCATTACGGGTTGGTTGACGTCACATGTCTTTGAACTTTTGGTTCTAGGACATGCCGGTTTCTTCACGATGTTTTCCTTCACCGTTGAGATCAGTGGTGATGAAATTATTTACACAAAGTAAAGCACCTGCCTGGGTTCAAACCCATGACCTCGTAAATCAGGGCCGTTACCACTGGGCCACCACTGCTCCGAAAATAAAGATAGCAACAGTAAAATTACCAGCTACGGTCAAGCGCACTTCAGCAGGTGAGTGATAATTGACTGCTTTTGCCTTTTTTTTGATAAAAGAAAGGATGCTGACAGCTAAAGTGTTGTCATGGACGTGTGGCAGACTATACAATATTTCAATAATGACTAATGATCAATAATTTAAAGTCCTCTGATACAGAACATAATTTAAATCAAAATTAACTAAAGCCAAATGAACAGAACACTCTAACCTTAAATTAACATCGGAACACCGCGTCCATTGAAATCAAATTGTTTAATTCTACAGTACAAACGATTTAATAGATCACGCTAATTTATCAAATGTCTACTTCAAATGAAGCCAGTTGAATACTAATTACTAAATGCCTGTGTATGTGATGATGGCGACAATTATTACAGTACTAGCTTTTGCCCGCGGCTTCGCCCGCATGGATGTCGAAAAATATCCCACGGGAATGTATCCACTGGGATTAAAAGTACCCTATGTTCCGTAATACTTTATTGGTTTACGTGGCGCACGCCAGAAAGCTCCCAGTTGGCAAATTTTTTTCCGACATCTTCAACAATCATTATAAAAAATAAAATAAAAATTCTTTATAGTCGCCAGTTAATACATTCGCCTTAGAGAAATCCAAGATATGCATCGTATTTATGTATTGCGCAGAAGATACTGCTACTGATTCCCAAACTAAGCTTGAGCTTGTATTTTGGGAAACAGTATTCAGCCGCAGGAAGTAGCTTAATAAATAAAATACGAATACATTGGTTTGAATGTCGCTGCAGTAGAATTACAATATTGTTAGGGTAATTTTCCGTAATTTTTATACTTATTCTAATTTTTAATTTCAATTTAATTTTTTATTTAGGTTTAACAGACGAGTGCGATCTGTGTGTATGTGTGGGTGGGGGGGTGTGTGTGTGTATGGTGTGACTGTGTGTATGTGAGAGTTTGTTTAGAGGTATTGTATGAAATATGCTACGCAGTACTTGCCAGTAGGTCTTCCGTCTCCTGATAGTCTAATAGTTGAAGCCATATCATATATCATCATATTTCAGCCAATTTATAAAAAAAACTTTAAGAATTATTCACCTAAACCTTCCACATGAATCATTCCATCCATTGGTGAAAACCGGATGAAAATCCGTTCGGTAGTTATTGAGTTTATCACGTTCAGTCAGACAGACGCGGCGGGAGGACTTTGTTTAGTTAAAATTATGCCGGTCACGCTCTAATAATAAATAAGAAATAACTTTTGACCGAGTGGACCGATTTTAATAAAAACTTATTTATAAAAAAAAAAACAACCGACTTCCAAAAAAAGCACTACAACGTGAAAAATAACTTTAATTTCGGAAGTTGGTGTCTTTAGTTTAGTATTTTCGTTGTTTGCCATCGACTTCCAAAATTAAAGTTATTCTTCACATTGTAGTGTTTTTTTGGAGGTCGGTTGATTTTTTAAGAATAAGTTTTTCATATCCACTTTTTAGTTGTAGTTCCTAATCCCACCCGAATGCGTATAGTATACCAATGCTTGCTAAGTAAATAACAATGACAGGAAGTTATCATCAACATAAACTAAATGAAAAAGATACGTATTATTGAAGCCAACTCAAAAACCACTCATCAGAATTTGGCCAAAATATGCAACCACCTCATATACTCTTTCAAATAAAAACTTTGCAAGATGGCAAATATATGTCGCGCTAATAGCAGAAGTTTGGAAGGCGTAGTTTTATCAGGTTTGGACGCCGTCGTCAACAAATTATTAAATCAACCTCACGACGATGATCGTTGACGAAATCTGTCTTCTGACAATCAAGGCCACATATAACATACGACTCAAGTAGCGCAATTTGAAGCATATTACCAATAAAAGCATTCGACATGGCTAGGATACACTATTTTATTACGGAGTTCCGATGCTCATCTTCCGGCTTCATCATTACATCAGTTCGATGGTACCATTTTCATCAGAACCATTTATTTAAATTAATAGGACTTACGAATTGCTGAAAACAAACTTTATGATCATCATAGCACTCCAACATGTCAACGTAGGCCTGAAATACTTCTCTTATTATGATTTCCATCGTGCGTGTCTTCCAATTCTGAGTAATTTAAAACTTGAATATTCTATAGAACCTTGCTTTTCAATAATAACTCATGTGGCATAAACGACATTAAAATCGAAAACGGCTAAAAGGTAGCAAACAAACATAAAGTAGTAAGGAAAACTTAGCCGTATCGAGAAGTACATGAAAATAATTACATAAAAACTCAGAGCCATGATTACAATAATCAACTAAATGTAAAAGGCAGTTGCCTACATCAAATTCATTATGACAAAATGACAGAATCGATGATTTGTAATTTATTACTCTATCTAACTGTACCCCGCGACTTAGTTCGCGTGGAATTCGTAAGATACACAATACACTAAAATAACAGCCACTTTTTAATAAAACTCCCTCGTCCCCCGATCCGCCGCGTTATTATTTCGTTTGTGCTTAGCGTTCTTTCTGACTTTTTTTTGCTCAGCTCCTTAGAGTCGCAGCGTGATGTTAAATTGCCCATAACCATCCTCGACAATTGGGCTACCAAATGCAAAAATAATTTTTTAACTCCGTTTTATTTTCACAATTTCATGGTTTTTTTTTTTGCGAACTATAATTCTTTTTCCATGATAAAAGTAGCTTTAGTTACTCCTTATAACATCAGCTATCTGCCAGTGAAAGTCTTGTCAAATTCGGTCTAGCTGATTCGGAGATAAGCCGGAACAAACAGACAGAAAGACAGACAAAAATAATAAGTGTTTTTTGATTATATGTACGGTATACAAATGTACGTTCGTATGCATTTAGTAAAAAGCCTTTATTTTGTCATTACAAACAGACACTTCAATTTTATTGGTATAGATGTATAGATACAGAAGCTAGACCACCACCTCTTAACGCAGTATTATTTTAATCTTACTTCAGTGTGGGAAAGAGATGGAGCTATACGTCCTGTATAGCTCCATCTCTACCTCACACTGAAGTAACATTAAAATAATACTGCTTTAAGAGGTTGTGGTTGGCTCCCAGATGAATTAGACTAAACTTTTTATTACGTACAACATACAGAGTGATTTCTTTGGTGGGACTGGAAGATGAACACTGGAACTTGTTGAAATAGAGAAAATGGTAGTAGTCCTATGTACTCAGTTTTGTGACAATTACAATGAGGCTTTAAAAATGCTTTTTTAAGTAACGTATTATTAACATATTATTGTTTCATACTCGAATGTTTTCATCACGCAAGATATTTAACTTAGTTTAAAATTATAAATTCACCGTTACACCAAAATAATGAAGTATAGCAATAAAAACCGGCCAAGTGCGAGTCGGGCTAGCACACCGAGGATTAATTTCAGTTTGTTTTAGTTCAGATAAATGATATAAAATCGTAACCCTCCTTTTTAATTCGCCGTAGTCCGGTAAATATACGTGCTAAACGAAGAATATTTTTCATTTTAAATTTTAACAATCGCAAAAATAACCCTGTATTTCATAATGATAATGTTATTTTATGCAGTTGCAGAAAATCGCCCATATTTAAACAAAATACCTTATGAATTGGCGTTTTTAGTATTTGTTGATTAAATATAGTATAAGGTACATAATATATAATACTTTAAATTCCTAACTTGTTTAGTTTACGGTTCATGAGATATAGCCCGCTGACAGACAGACAGATGGACAGCCGGACGGACAGCGGTGGCTTAGGATCCCGTTTGGCTTCCTTCGGGTACGGAACCCGAAAACCAAGGATAATTGACTCATCACGTGAGAACTTCATAATTATATCACAGTCAATAAACGCTGCTCTCTTCAACAAGAAAGCTTTAAAAGATCTCCGATAAAATACTGAACATTAACTTTTTACGTCCATCTCATTAAAATATCAGACTCAGTAACTATTTTAAAACTCAACCCAGTCATTCAATAAAACCGTGAAAACTATATTACTTTCTTTGTGGAAAGAACTACACAGCACTTTTGAAGCCGGTGGAGTTGCCAGCGGTAAAATGAGTACATACGCTGGAAAAGTTCGTCAGGCAACATTGAGGGAAAAATTTCGGAATAATTCCGAGCTACGGTGGAAGTCGAGGGAATTATAAAGTGTCTTTCTTTCCGCTTTTTGAATAGAATTTTCTTTGAGGTGAGGCGACTGATGAAAGGTTTCGGTAATTTCAGTTGCAATTATATCGGTTTCGGTTTATTTTACTCGAAGAGCAGCAATATAATACATCATATATTTTTAAATATGGAATAAGGGCAGAAGCGTTCTATAATAGGTAGCTTCAGTTATCTGAAATATACATTATCTATCTATCTAAACGTATATAATTACTTGTCCTGACTGATTCATCGACGCAGAGCCCAAACTACTGGGACTAGGAGCGTGACATTTTGCACACGGGTTCCTTTTATAATGTAGGGGAGTACTAAGAAGAGATTTCTGGAAATTCGACCTTTAAGACGGTAAAAGTGCAGACTTTGTTTGTATGACAAATCTTACATTTTTATTTTTCTAAATTAGCCCCTAACGGGAGATTAAGGGGTGTCAAAGTTTGTATAGAAGACTTTTAAGGTGCGGTATAATTAACTCGAAACTCTGTATTTATAGGTACTTAAAACCGAAAAAGAAGAATAACATGAATCAGGGTTTTTTGCAAATCTGTCCCTAACGGGGAACTCGAGTACAAAATCCACGTGGACGAAATCGCGTGGGACGTGTTAGTATAGGATAACATAAAAACTGACAAAAAGTATTCTCGTTTTTCCACGTTCTTTGAAAGCGGTCAGTATACGTAGGGTATCTTCTTTACTTAAACTAAACTATGTGATTACCTTGGCGCTAAAAATCAAAAATGTAAAGACAAATAGTGTCCTCGCATCTCAGAGTAATAAAGTTTTACGTTCCAAAATAAATTCAGTCCTGTGGTGTAGCAAAATAATAAAAATTAAAGAGCGTATAAAGGTCAAAGAAGCCCGTACATTATATTAACTGTTCTGATAAGTAAGTTATAACGTCCAGGATCCGAGTACAACGAGTACACAGTGTTAGGTCTTGGACGATGTATCACCGAGATAGTCCTTTCAGTTCTGCTGTGTTCGGCGAGATTATCACCAATGGTAAGTTATAGCAGTGGAGTTTTTAGCGATTATTTTGAGAATTTTGCTTTGAACATAAAAAAAAAAACATTAGAAATTTCTGTTTTATTTCTCTCTCAACAAGTGTTTCTTAGGTTATGTATTTGATAAGCTATATCAACCTTTTCATTAAAATATATTATTGCAAATTGTGTAAGTTTTAATTATTTACACTTGAGTTTTTTTTCTACTTTCAAAAGTGTGGTGAGTTAGTATGAAGGGATTGGACAATTTTTATTTTTTAATTCTAGGAAGTAATATAATTCTATTTCATACAAAAATGTTAATATTGGTTTTGATATAAATGAATTCAAACATGCATAGACCGATCAATTCAGTCGGTAACTTGGTGTTATATTTTACGATAATAAATGTGCTGAAGCGTCTCGCACTGTCTGCGTCTATACGTAACAGCGGCGCACTTGCGACTGTTGAGCACCGTAGTTTACTGAGATTTCGAAATGCGTCGTTTCGAGCGTTTGTATGAAAACGTGATACTGCTTGGTTTATTATGCTGTGACAATTTTCAGGTGAAATCGTTGTTTTATTTAGTCTACTAGACATTAGTTTCGACACAGTCTCATACTTCAAGGACTTTAATTGTGCCACGAGGCCCCTTGGGAAAAGACGATAATCTTCTTTTATTTGTGATTTTCCATTAAGATTGCGTCTCCTGTTACATTATATTATATTATGTATATTTAAAGGTATACCGCCGTTTGCCCGAATTTTATTAACCCTAATATCATTTGCGATAATAGTCAACAGCCATAATATTATACGACGTAATATTCATTTGCCCTACTCTTATTTGCTATATTAGTCACGTGCTAGAAGCTTTGTTTCCCATAAAGTCACTTACCATAACATCATTTGTCATAATCATTGTAAGCCCTAATTATCACATGCCCTAATTATTACATGTCCTAATTATCACATGCCCTAATTATCACATGCCATAATTATCATATGCCATAACATCATTTGCCATCGACATTGGGTATGTAACGGTTGTTATATCAGGAGAAACTGGATGCAATCGGGACTTTAGGGCACTCCGACTCGGATAGGTTAGGTTAGAAGGGGATGGCAGGGTCATGTGAGCGAGCGAAGCGAGCGAATAGACCCCGCTATCCCCTTCGTGGTTATTTTTTTATAAACCACACAAAAGTAGGAACCCCGCGAAGCGGGGCTCCGTCGACCAAGCCCACCATCAACCATGCATAGAATATTTTAAGGTTTGGCTAGGTCTATTCGCTCGCTTCGCTCGCTCAAACGACCCCGCCATCCCCTTCGTGGTTATTTTTTTATAAACCACCTAGAAATAGTTTGGTTAGGTGCCATTTGAGTTAGGTTAGAACTGTGACCATTAAACTTAATAAAGAAGAATAAATAAATTTATTCTAATTATACCAAACATTACACACCTATCGACATCGACAGCCAAAAAGCTAATAAGTAGGTAGGTATTAGAATTAAAAACAAGTTTAATAATCTATATATATAAAAGAAGAAACTGACTGACTGACTGACTGACTGACTAACTGACTGACTGACATATCAACGCACAGCCGAAACTACTAGGACTAGGAACGTGAAATTTTGCACACGGCTTCCTTTTACAATGTAGGGGAGCACTAAAAAGGGGTTTTTGGAAATTCGACCTTTAAGGGGTTAAAAAGGGGGTATTTCGTTTGTATGAAAAACCTTATTCCTTGAGTTTATAAACTTGAAACTTGGCCCAGATACTTATCTTAATAAATTATGAACTTTGTAATTTTTGGTTTTTCTAAACTACACCCACGAGGGGGATTGGGGGGTGTCAAAAAATGTATGGAAGAATTTTAACACGCAGTCCGATTAACTCGAAACTCAGTATTTATACTTAAGTCCAAAAATAAAGAATAACCTGTATCAAGGTTTTTCGAAAATATATCCCGGACGGGGTGAAAAGGGGCTGTCAATATTACAGGGGAGAATTTTACTGCGTAGCTTGATTAACTCGAAAATTGGTATGAATAATCTTTGAATCAAGGTTTGGAAATATCCTAAACGATTTTTTAAAATTCCACCCCTGTGAGGGTGAAAAGAGGGGATACAGATTATATGAAAAATCTTATTCCTTTGGTTAATACACTTGAAACATGGCAATATTTGCCTCAGGAAATAATAAAAATTGTCACTCTAAGTTTTTTAAAACAAGTAAGGAATACTAGGACTGTAAGAACAGTAAGGAACAGTAAGGAAAAGTTTTAACGCGCTGTCATATTAACTCGAAACTCAGTATTTATACTTAAGTCCAAAAATAAAGAATAACCTGTATCAAGGTTTTTCGAAAATCTACCCCGGACGGGAAGAAAAGGGGCTGTCAATATTAAAGGGGAGAATTTTACTGCGTAGCTTGATTAACTCGAAAATTGGTATGAATAATCTTTGAGTCAAGGTTAGGAAATATCCTAAACGATTTTTTAAAATTCCACCCCTGTGGGGGTAAAAACCGGGGATATAGTTTAGATGAAAAATCTTATTCATTTGGTTAATAAACTTGAAACTTGGCACGAATATTTGCCTAAATAATCAATAAAGTTTCTTACTATTGGTTTTTCAAAACTACCCCTGACGGGGTGAGAAGGGGTAGTTAGATTTTTAAGAGGAGGATTTTACTGTGTGGCTTGATTAACTCAAAAATTGGTATAAGAAATCTTTGATTTCAGTTATGGAAAAATCCGAAACGATTTTTCGAAATTCCACCCCTATGGGGGTGAAAAAAGGGGATACAGATATGAAAAATCTTATTCCTTTGGTTAATACACTTAAAACATAGCAATATTTGCCTCAGGAAATAATAAAAATTGCCACTCTAAGTTTTTAAAACAAGTAAGGAACACTAGGACTGGAAGAACAGTAAGGAACAGTAAGGAAAAATTTTACCGCGCAGTCCGATTAACTCGAAACTCAGTATTTATACTTAAGTCCAAAAATAAAGAATAACCTGTATCAAGGTTTTTCGAAAATCTACCCCGGACGGGGTGAAAAGGGGCTGTCAATATTACAGGGGAGAATTTTACTGCGTAGCTTGATTAACTCGAAAATTGGTTTGAATAATCTTTGAGTCAAGGTTTGGATATATCCTAAACGATTTTTTAAAATTCCACCCCTGTGGGGGTGAAAACCGGGGATATAGTTTAGATGAAAAATCTTATTCATTTGGTTAATAAAATTGAAACATGGCAATATTTGCCTCAGGAGATAATATAAATTGTCACTCTTAATTTTTTAAAACACGTAAGGAACACTAGGACCGTAAGAACAGTAAGGAACAGTAAGGAAAAATTTTAACGCGCTGTCATATTAACTCGAAACTCGGTACTAATACTTTTTCGGAAGTCAGTGTCTTAGGATCTGTAATTTAGGTTTTTGCCACTGACTTCCGAAATTGAAACTATATTTCACTTTGTAGTGTTTGTTTTGGAAGTCGGTTGTTTTTATTTTTCACTTTTTAATGGGTCTGTTTGTAATTTATCTGAGTTACAATAGCCTGATGACAACTGCTCATCACCTTTTCCAAAACATTGCTTTTCCCGAAGCAGGGACGTTAATTTTTGAGGAGTTCTCTTGGTACTTCACCAACAGCTCCACTTCACCATATGCATTGTGACGAGCTTCTATTGCTTAGCAATAATTTTAAAGTAATGGAATCGCAACCCGTGAAATACTTATTATTGAGTTGTTCCAGTGGCCATCTTACCATCTGTGGTCTTCGCCATCAGTTCCACTTCACCAAATGTTGCTTTCCAAGAGGAAATGCACAAGTTCTCTAAAAAAATACCAAAATCGCTATAGGTGCGCCTATATTGAAGAGTTCCCTCAATTTCTCTAGGGTCGCATCATCAGATCCTGACCTGATGACAATGGGACCACTTGGAAAGTATACCCTTTCAAACAAAAAAAGAATTTTCCAAATCGGTACAGCCGTCTTCGAGTAATCGGGGAAACATAAAAAAAAGATTCTGAAAAACTGAGAACCTCCTCCTGTTTTGAAGTCGGTTAAAAATAATTTATAGCCAGAGTGCATCTGATAACATTTCCAATAAGCCCCAACACGGCTAGGATACATTGTTTTATTACTGTCCTAAGTTCAATGGTACCATTTTCATCAGAAGCATTTATTTAAATTTGCTTCGTCATAGTCGTTTAACTATCTTAATCGAGATATCTTATCACCACCCGTGAAATACTTATCATTGATGAGTTCCTGTAGCCATCGGTGGTCTTCTTCGTCAGTTCCACTTCACCAAATCATACTTTCTGAATGTAAATGCTTGATTTGTTGACGAAAATACCAAAATCACTTTGTGTTTGCCAATAATATTTGAGGATTTCCCTCAATTCCTCATGGATTCTATCATTAGAACTGGATTTGGATAAAAATGGGACCAATCTGGAAGTCCAATCCTTTCAAATAAAAAATATTTTTTTAAATCGGTTTATAAATGACGGAGTAACGGTAACAAACATTAAAAAAAACATACAACCGAATTGATAACCTCCTCCTTTTTTTGAAGTCGGTTAAAAATAGTAACGAAGTCAGAACTGTGCATTGCATATATTTAAAAAGAAGTGATTGAACGAGTCTGTTGCGCACACTATAGTTTTTAGAATTTTTGTCCGTTTGTTGTTTGTCGGGATGTACATATGTTCCGGATTGGCGCAAAAAACGGTTGACTGAATTTAGAGGAAATTTGGCATACAGATGTTTTAGAACCTGGATTAACACGTAGGGTAGGTACTAATTTGATATATTCCAACATACACGCGGGCGAAGCCGCGGGCAAAAGCTAGTCAAACTATATAATTATAATTAGTACAATTTATTTTTTAGTGCAAATACAAATTAATTGTTATATGCCATTTAAATGTTATGTCTAATTATCATTATGGCGTTTAAATATTATGTCTGATAATCATTATGGCGTTTAAATATTATGTTTGATAATTATTATGGCACTTAAAAATATGAAAAACAATACGTATGGCACTCGTATCTTATGGTATCTAAGTTTCGGGCAATTAACAGTATGTCATATGTCTTTTAGGGCAAACAAAACATTCGGGCAAATGAAATTCGGGAATATGATGATTATGGTATATAATCTTCGGGTAAACAATAGACAACCATATTTAAACTCAGTACCAATATCAGTGCTTCTACAAGAAATGTTACTCGTATTTACATACATATTAATCTTAAAGTTTGGAATGACGATTAAGTATTCGAGAAACTATAATTCTGATTCTGTTCAAGGTCAATGAATTCAAGACACGCTTTAATTAAAATCATTTGTTTCCTAAGTAATCAGCTGGATCTTTGAATACAATCATAGCGATGTTTGATTACATTCGGTTGCTAAAGATATGATACCAGCTAGTTAGATTGAAATTCTAGAATATTCAGTAAAGTTCGCTGAACGTAATTGTAATATTTATGTAGTCTTGAAAGATTAAAAACAAAAAACACAAAACTATAATTATACTTCCAGTAAATAAATAATTTTATATTATTAGGTTTACCTTTACCTATGAAATTGGAGATTTGTATGAAAATTTTAAAATATAAAAATTTTGGTAATGTTTTTATTTCAGCTAATCAAAGTAGGTACTGGCCGAAATTATCTATACGATTTTGCCATTTTGATGGCAGTTTGTTTATCCCTTTACTGCAGAAGTCTGCCGGACGAGAGGCGATGAAGTCAGCGAAAGCGTTTTGTACTGCCTCTCGGGTGTTGATTTTTTTTTTCATTTAAAAGATGGTCTAAGTTTCGAAAAAAGTAGAAATCTGTTGAGGCAAGGTCCGGTGAGTGCGGTGGGTGATGGAGAGCTTCCAGCTGTAACTCTTGTAGCTTTGCAATGGTCTGTCGTGAAGTGTGAGCTCGCGCGTTGTCGTGGAGAAGCAATGGGGAAGAGCGATTGACTAGTATTGGCTGTTAAATTGCGAGCTTCTCCATCATTGTTTGCAATTTTTGGCAATAGACATCTGCCGTCACTGTTGTGCCATTCGGTAAAAAGCTGTTATGTACGAGTCCGGCACTGGTCCATCAGACAATCACCATCATCTTCCTATGAATAATCTTTTTTTTTAGCGCACTGATTAGGTGCTGTATCCGGGTCCACCCACTGAGACGAACCCTTACGGTTGTTGTACAGGATCCACTTTTCATCGCAGTTAACAATTCGGTTTAGAATTCCCTCGTTTCCATGCCGATTCAGTGCTATGCATGCTTCGACGCGTAAGTCTCACTGTTGATCGCTTAGTTCATGTGGCACCCACTCATCTAGCTTTTTAATCTTTCCGGTTTGACGCAAGTGCTTTAATGTTGTTTTAACACTTACTCCAAGGCCCGCAGCAAGCTCAGCCGTAGATTGAGTTGGATCCGCTTCCACTATCGCCTTCAATTCGTCGTTGTCGACAATAGTTACCGGCCGACCGCGAGGCTCTTTCTTCAACTCAAAATTTCCAGATTTAAAACGAATGAACCAATAATGAATGGACCGTGTTTATGCAAGTGCGTGTTTAGGCCCGTACACGTGGTTAATGTTTCGTTTTGTTTGCGCAGCGCTATTTCCAGGTAGGAACTCATTTTGAAAATTGTACGAATTTTCAGTTTTCAGGCGCCAAAAACTACCAAAATTTCACAAAAACAAAAAACTGTCTAAAAACAAATGACTGAATTTGAAATTAAATTAACACGGCTTTCGAATAAAATTTCTTTGAATTTCGAATTTGCTCTTTCTTCTTCTCAATGAAATGCTGGTTACAGAATCTGAACTTACATAGGTAAAGACCTATTATTAAAATTACCCTAAAATTAGAGCCACTTCTTTAAAATGTTTTTTTTTTAGATTCAACAACACAGTCTAAACACGTTTAGTGCCTAACCAGATTCAGGAATAGCTAACGCCGTCTTCCATAAGTATAGTCACATACATTTTCAGAATAGAGATTGCAGTTAAACAAAGTATTTCATTACTTTCATTGCTACCGCCCCGCCGCCGACTGGATAACAGCCTTTACTCGATGGATCTTGGCTGGCAACACTGGCACTGTTTACATTACTCGTCTATTTAAATTTTGTATTTTATTTTAAATAAATGTCTAAATGTTATAAATAGCAAAGAAACCGTGACGAAAACGTATTATAATTAAGTGATAGTATTGGTGAAAATTAGTGATAAGTGACTTAGAACATAAAAACAATTTTGTGGAATTAGCAAGTGATGTGAGTAACTCTCTAAAAACATTACATTCAGTGTTAATATCATCACAATAACATTGACGCAATTAAATTGACTATAAATAATATGGTTAAAGTTTTTAATTTTAATGATTTTGAGTAAATTTATCAAATAAGAACCGTTTTTTGTAAAGACATTTTAAACTTGAACTTTGTACCCGACTACTAGCTCCAAGTGGGGAATAGATGCACTAAACTACAGTACTACTACCGCCATAACAGACCCTAGTGGTAAATAGACGTACTAAAAGCAGTGTTACCATCCCTAATAAAGACCAATTTGACACTAATCAAAATAACTAATTGGACAACTACCGCCATTCTAGACCCTTGTGGTAAATACACGAACTAATAAAACAGTGTGACTACGATCATCCATATCATAGACAAAAGGTGGTGAAAAGTTGAACTAAAATATAAGTTCTCTTTTATGATTAGTAAGTTTACATCATGAACTTTCTGGCGAATATTACGATGCGTGTTCGACGCACACGTCGTACTCGCTCAATGTCCGATTCATGTAATATAAGTCAAATTGAAAACGAAATACTGGATGACACTGCTACCAGTGCTAACAGTCTCCCTGAAAAATGCAACGACGACACATACGATCTAGAATTAGTATCCAAATTAAAGGAACAAGTTGAAAAACTAACTGTTCAATTAAGTAGTGCAGAAGAAGAAATTGAAATACTTACATGTGAAAATAGGAACCTTAATCAGTTAAACCAGGAATTAGAAAAGAAAAATGAACTTTACAAAAAAATCACCATCACTCCCACTAAGAAAACCAAACAAAAATCTTCTACTCCAAAAAAAAGGGAAGCATCAATTAGTAAAAACACTCAAACAGAACCAGTCAATACATTTGGCAAGAAGAAAAATAGTAAGGCCACCCAAACAATCGCAATGGTCACTAAAGGGTCATCTAAGCGAGAATCGGCGGTATCACCAGCACTTCCTGATACAAAAAGCCACAATGAAATACCGGAGAAAAAAAGTAGTAAAATCTGTATTATAAGTGAAAATAAATATAATAAAACACGTACAATTGCAGAAAATAAGTTTGAAAATTGTGAATTATGTCATTACCTAACACCATACTCAGGAATAAATAATATGTTTCGTGATTTGGAACCAAAGCTAAAGAAATTTACTATGGATGACTTCTGTATTATCTTGATTGGTGAAACAGACTTCAAATCTACTAAAGAATATCCCAGCATCATTCTCTACATACGAAAAATACTCGAAAAAATTCAACACACAAATGTTATTCTCTGCATGCCAACTTATGGTCAATGTATCAGTAATGCTACTTTATATAACATGAGAGTAGAAAATTTTAATAATCTGCTATACCAAGACATTTTAGCACACGAACATGCCTATTTTATTGACTCAAATAAGAACCTTACGTGGGACTACAAAATGTACAGGCAAAAGTCAGGATCAATAAATAATTACGGCATGCAAATAATTTTCGAAGACATCGCCGCACTTGTGAACTACATACGTGAAAATACCACCACCTCTATGAATATAGAAGACGAGAACATTATCAAGATGAATAAACAGCAAGCGACAAAGCAGTTTTTTCGATTATAATTATCTGAACGTGATACATCAAAACATTGCGGGTTTACTGAACAAGAGTAATGAGCTGATTGTATGTCTTGAAGAGATGGCAGAGGAAAATACTGAAAGTGACATAATCTGTTTATCTGAACACTTCATGATAGCTGGCCATGAACAGTTGTTACATATTCCTAACTATACTTTGGCGGCATGCTACTCCAGAAAGGACAGTAAGAGAGGTGGCACATGTATCCTTGCAAAGAAGGGTCACCAGTTTAAAGAGCTTTCAGATTTAGCAAAATTGTCTATTAACGGAATATAATACAATTATTGTTTGTATATATAGGGTACCAAAGTCCAATAACTTACCTATATTTTTTGAGCAATTAGAGAAGGTTTTAAGTACTATTTGTAACAGAAATTTAAAAAGAAATGTCGTGATGGCAGGTGACTATAATATAGACTGTCTTAAACGTAATAATACTCTGATTGATCTGGAATGTTTACTCTTAAGTTATAATTTAAAGTTAGAAATAAATCAGCCAACTCGACTCGCAAGCGGCACTTGTATAGATAACTTTGCACATAATGTGGGGAAAAAGTGTAAATCTGACGTAATTGACTTCGGCTTGTCAGACCACACAGCGCAAGTAATAAAATTACCGGTTAGTAAAAAAATTTTAATAGATTATTGGCGAACAAATAGACGAGATTATAGTAAAGTAAATATGCAAAAATTCAAAAATTATATAAATTTTTTTTCTTTTTCTGAAATCTATAATACAAATAATCCAAACACAGCATACAGTGCATTTTTTGAATCTTTCATGATGCTGTATAACTTATGCTTTCCTTTCCAAAACGTTACAATAAGAACCAAACTAAAACCTAGGTGGGTATCACGAGGCATTAAAATCTGTAGTAAAAAAAAAAAAAAAGAGAGAGCTTATGTGGAACTATAGGTTAAACCGTAATGAAGTAAATAAAACTAAATTTAAAAAATACTCTAAACTATATAAAAACATAATTCATTTAACGCAACGTGCACAAAATAATCACAAAATAAAATCATCTTCTAATAAATCTAAAGCCACATGGGCGATCATAAATAAATCTAAACTCAATTTACCAAAGGATAGTATCACTTCCATAGAAACAAATCACAAAATTATAACCAAGCCATACGAACTTGCGAATGCCTTTAACAATTTCTTTATAGAAAAGATAGAACCAATACCAGACGCTGGTAAGAATGTAACTGAAATTATTCCTAAGTCGAGCCAATCTATGTTCATGTCACCAAGTACTCCATATGACATATTTCAAATTATAAAATCACTTAAAAATACTACAAGTGTTGGATATGATGGGATCTCTACTAAAGTCCTTAAGTATAGCGCTTATTACATCTGTGACCACCTAAGCCATATTATTAACATGTGTATTAGCACTGGCTCATACCCGGAAAGTCTCAAAACTTCTATCATCAAACCCATCTTCAAAAAAGACAACAAACGGAATATGAACTGTTACAGACCAATTGCACTTATTCCTATAATTTCGAAATTTTTTGAAAAATACATATATAATCAAATTTATGAATATCTGGAAAAAATTAATATTCTATCGGAAAAGCAGAACGGTTTCCGCAAAAATAAAACGATAAACATGGCGGTTTTTGATTTTATAAATAACGTGATGGGTAAGGTGGATAAAAGGACGCCGGTATGTACCATTTACTGTGACATGACCCAGGCTTTCGATTATGTTAATCATGACATTCTCCTTCGTAAACTAGAAGCCTATGGCATTAGAGGCAATATATTAAATCTCATAGAATCATATCTAAAAGATCGTAAACAGTATACAAAAATATCTAAAGTGAACATTAATACCAAAAAAGAAGAAACGTATTCATCTAAAAAACGTGTAGTTAAATATGGAGTCCCACAAGGGAGCGTATTGGGTCCTTTATTATTCATAATCTATATAAATGACTTGCCACTAGTAACTAAATATCCAGTATCACTTTTCGCTGATGACAGTACAGTCACCATTGATTGTATAAATAAAGATACGTATGAACCGGAAATTAATAATACAATCAGTTCAATAATTAACTGGTTAGTTATCAATAATTTAAAGATCAACCTAGAGAACACAAAAATTATGTTCTTCAGTCAACGTTTAGAAGCACCAGATGTTAATGTTCAATACAAATCAACCGTTATTAAAAAGGTGGATACAGCTAAATTTTTGGGTCTAATCATTGACAATCGTCTGAACTGGAGAGCACACATAGAGGAATTAAATAAAAAAATATGTTCTTCTGCCTATGCTCTCTATAAACTAAAACCTATCATAAGTACCAATGCCCTTATAACTGCCTACCATGGTATAGTCGGCTCGATATTGAGGTTTGGAGTTTTATTTTGGGGAAACTGTACAAATAGAGAAATTATTTTTAGGTCACAAAAGAGATTTATTAGAGCTATGTTTGGTTTGAAAATAATTGATAGTTGCAAACAGTATTTTATAAAGTATAAAATTTTAAGTCTGCCGTCCTTATTTATTTATGAAGTAGCAAATTTTGTGCGAACCAATCCTAACCTATTCAGGAAACTATCAGACGTATCTATTCGTAATCGACGGGATAATAATAAATTATGTGTACCAAGGTCAACCACGGCATTGATGCGAAAAAGTACTTTTTGTTTAGCGCCAATCATATATAATAAAATCCCAAAGGGTATTAGACAAATGCCTACTGCTCTATTTAAAGTACATTTAAAAAAATATCTTGTAAATAAATGCTATTATACCATATCGGATTTCTTAAATGAACGCAATTAATTAACTGTATTCTCTGCAATTACGATATTTTACAATTTGAATCTCAAATCTATAAAACCTAATCTGTACATTTTCTTCTTTTTTAAGTAGTATTACGATGGAAAAAAAAATGTTTTGTTGTTTAGACTCAGATCTTATGTGGTTATTTTAAACCAAATATGTTGTTTTTGTACGCCATTAATGGCAAAACATGCAGATCTAACCATTATTATAAGACCTTGCACATGTTATGATGTATACTCATGTTTTTACAATAAAAATATATTCTATTCTATTCTATTCTATTCTATTCCATTCTATTCGACGCGTAGCGGACTGCTACGAAAGCGTAGCTGGCGTAGCAACATCGGTGACGCCGTAGCAACATCGTAGTAAAAGTGAACTCCCTTCATCTGTTTTATTACAAAAATAATAAAACCTTATCAAACGTTTCCATTAAGAAAAATCACTACTTTTATGAATGTTTGAAGGAAGAGTTAACAATATTTACCTAGACAAGTAAATAATGATAACTTTTTAGGTTGTCTAAAGTTCAAGACTAAACTACAATGCTTGCCAGAAACTATCCATTGTATACTATCAAGTTACACAGGCTGTTTGAACACACCTAGTCCGGTGTCAGTAATATAAATCGTCTGCGGGTCTAGATTAAATGGGTCTAACAAAGTATCCTTTTTTGGATATAGGTTGCTTATCTCGGCTAAGAAACCTTCGTATAAGCAGGTTGGTAATCTCCAGGTATTTTGTTGTAAAAAAAAACTTAAGTAGTTCTTGTACTATTTCTTAAATAGAGTGAAGTTTCATGAATTTGTGTAAAACTACCTTGTCTGATCTACTTTAAATTTTAAAAACATTTTTCAACATGGAATCTGTGGTATCAAGGAGCCACTTAATTTCTTCTATGACACCATGACTCTCACTCAAGTATCAACTTTCGTCCACCGTGTTAAGGTTGCAATCAGCTTGACCGTCATCATCTTTGGTCGAGGCTACGTAGAAACCTTTTCACTCGAAAACTTTCAACACAAATTCCATTAACGGAATTAAAATTAAAATACCCTCATTAATATGTAAGGAAAGATTAATGAACTAACTAATAACACTGCTTCGCTCGGGTTTAGCAAAAAGTGTAAGTACCTAGGTACTATAAGTACCGTACCGCCATTAGCACTGTCGACAATGTCGCCTTGATTCTATAATGAATAGTTCCTCTTAGGTTCTTTGTTTAAACGGAACTTTCATAACTCAGGGTCAAAATGTTTGTGTAAAGTGACTTTATTAGTATAGAATAGAAAAGAATACTCTTCATGCTATTCTGGGACAGAGAGAATTAAAGCGCAGTGGACAAAGCGTGTTTGTCAAAATTTAAATATGATGTAACAGAAATCCTGTACCCTGTAGTATTCTATTAAAGTCTGATAATAATAATAATTATTATAACAACGTATTTAATGGTAAAGTAAGTCAGGCGTGATGGTACCGAGAGGAAACACAATTCTTAGTGGATTGTATAACCCAATTAACTTTAAGGTTACTGAAAACCTGTTCAATAAAATGTAATCTCTTGTCAAAAAGTAACGTGATTGGCTGTTGAAGTTGGCAATTAAATTAAATACATTTTTTACTAAGTCTATACTGTCCCACTGCTGGGCAAAGGCCTCTCTCAAGTCCTTCCAGGCACACTATTCTCGCGCCACCTCGAACCAGCCCTCACGGCACGCGTCCAGGTCATCCCGCCACCTCTTTCTGGACCAGCCTCGGCACGCGTCGGCGCCGCCCGTTCATCTTCAGGTACCCATTGTGTGGAGACTTTTGCCCAGCGTTCATCATGCATGCGACTGACATGACCCGCCTTATCCCATTTCAGCCTGGCAGCATTCTTGCTTACGTTCATTATACTTGTTTTGGAGCGTCGTGTTCCAAATTTTGTCCTGTCTTTTTACGCCTAGTAAGCTGCGTTCCATCTCTCTTTGGGAGACTCCAAGGTGGAACTTTTAAGACTCCATGAGTGACCTGATCTGAGCACCATAGGTGAGGATGGGTAGGATACACATATCGATGAGTTCGCGTTCAGGGAGATCGGCAGATCACCCTTCATAAGCGTCTTCATGAAGCAGTAGCATTTTCAGGCGTTTTCGATTCGGCGGCCAAATTTCCTTTACTGTAATTACCTATTTAAAATCACAAATTTTAAAGCAAGTCTTAAACTTCCATTATAAATCCACATATTATTACCTTATAGACATACATGTTATAAATTAAAATTACTTTTCGTATCTGTGTGATCGCGTTGTTCTTCTAAACTTCGTAGCGGAATTTAAGGCGGTTTTTACTATTTATGTATATTTATAATACCCTAGCACTTCCTGCGTGACTTCGTTCTCGTAGATTTCGTAATTTAGTACCCCGTCAGAGGTAGATTTTCAAAAAACACGTCACGCACACAATACACGTCATTCTATACTGAGTTTCGAGTTAGTTGGAACGCGTGTTAAAATTCTTCCATACAAACTTTGGCACCCCCCAATCCTTTAGAGGGAAGTTTATTAAATTATAAAGTTTGTAATTTTTGTTTTTCGAAATAAAAAATTACATAACATTACATCACGCCTTGTTTCCCCGAAGGGTTAGGCAGAGGTGTACCTCTATAGTACACCCACATTTCGCCAGTTATGTTTAAGTCCCATGTAACAAGGGGCGAGCCTATTGCCATCTACCGGGTACAAATCCAGGCTCCGGGCTGCTACTGAGAAATTCCAGATAGAAAAACCCAATAACACTTTGCCCGGCCTGAGAATCGAACCCAGGACCTCATGCTCAGCAGTAGCGCTTGCGACCACTAGACCAACGAGGCAGTCAACAACAAGGCAACGAGATGAAAAATTACAAATTTTCTCATATTTTTTTCATAATTTACTTAAATAAATATTCGTGCCAAGTTTAAAGTGTATTAACTCAAGAAATAAGATTTTGTATACAAACAAAATCTCCCCTTTTCACTCGCTTAAAGGTTGAATTTCCAAAAAACCTTCCTTAGTGGATCTTTACAAAATAAAAGGCATCAACTACCAACATTTTAAGTTTGTAGCCGCCGCGGTGCAGGCTCGGCGTTGGTGAATCAGTCTGGACAAGTACGTATAATTACATTATATCTATAGATAAATATTACAATTACATTGTAATAAATAAATGTCGATGTTTTGTCAAGTCTTATAAACTGTGCGAAACAGGGGTGGGTCGCTAGTTCAAAGTAAAACACAGCAAGTGGTGATATTAAATAATAAATAGCTCCAACAATGCCCGTCAGATGACCGCTTCCAATTTTCTACCTTTTAAAAAAGTTAGTCGCGTTACGGTGAAAACACGCTGGCAACATGTTCCATTGACGCGACAATGGGCGGAACAAAGGAAGCTTTGTTGCTGCCTCCATTGTCGCGTCAATCGCCGTGTTACGTCGTGTTTATTCCGATAATTTCTACAACATGGAGCAGTGGACTGCGGCAAATCGAGGATTGAAAATTAAAAGTTTGATTGGAATGCAAATGGTGTAAATTAGTGTTCAGAATTTGTTTATTTATAATTTAATCTAGTTTTTTAACAAGCACCAATGTAGAAACTTTAGAAAAAACCGTATTTTTCATTCATGATATTGTTGCGTATTCAAGAAACTTCATACCAAATTATACATAACTATTAAAGTTCAAATTAAAAAGATTACAAATGCTACAATACTATAATATTATAACAACAGACTTCATTCCATTTCAGGACGTTTAAAAATATTTTTACTATAGCCGTCCGTCTAGAACATTCTTCATTACTGCGTTTATTTTTTATAATTTGTTTTTATAATATGTGGAAAATGTCGTGGGTTATACATTTACTCACTCTTTAACTCAATTTTTGTGTATAACAATAATGTGTAACTGTTTATTTTCCCAAATAAATAAAATAAAATAAAATTTTATAAAGATGATATAAAACCCCGACAAAAATGAAATAAAACTGTTTGGAAAGATTTTACGGACATTTTATAAGAAATTCTTGAAGACTTCAACAAGGACATAGGCATTAGAATGCATTAATTATAGAATTTTTAGTCTGCTATGAGGAGTAAAACGACGTTGGTAGAAAAAAATATTTTTAATGGAACAGAACGCATATTGAGCTTATTAAGTCACAGTCCTCATGATGAAAAGTGCTTACCGCCCCTTATAGACACTGATAAGACGAAGGCTATTTGTCGATACGTTGCCATCAACAGTTTCTGTACCTTCTTAATAAAATCCAAAATAACAAGCTTTGATCTCAGAAATCCAACGTTTGTCGACCAATTGTAACGAGCAAAATACACCCCATAGTATTTTATTTTGTTTACCAGCTCAAATGAGGTCTTTAATTACACGAACTCAATTACAAAGCATCATTTAGATAAACTGATGCAACTTAATCTTAAGCTAGACCCAAATATTTATCGTCCGAGCTAAAAGTAATTAACAGTAGTTTATTACTCCCGTGTCACCTTCAAAAAGATCAGATAGAGTTTAAACATATCTATTTAATTAGTTAAAAGATCAGATAGCCCGGGATTATTTGAAAGGAGTTAATGCCGAATGGCCAGTTTAAATTATTCACAAAGGTTCCACTATCTAGATCTGTGTTTAAAATAGTTTTGGACAATTTTGAGATAATTGTGCGAAAGTTGGGAATAGCTTTTAGCGTGGTGACTTTTGTAGGTAGAATGGTTGTAAAGTCCAGTTATTGAAATATTATAGAAACTTATACAAATATTTGCTTGTCATTGAATGTATTTAATTAAAATATTTACTGATGAAAATATTTATTTCCTAGCTTATGTAGATTTAAAATCTTAGGACATGCAATTCCGCCAACAAATGTTTTCATGGCCTACAGATACCTTTTTTCGATAACTTTATTTGTGTTTGTAAACGCACCTACAATATAAGTAGGTAGTGTAGAAAAATGTAACACTTCTTATTGAAACTACATTACAATCGTTTTTTTTTTTCGATATATAGTAGGTCCTCTTATACTGATCTTTGACGTGGCATACGACCCAAAATAAGTTGCAAACTAAACAAAAAAGCCCGGTGCTACCCCGAATTTTAATCATGTCAAGTCTTCAGCCCGTCCCCTGCTCGTCCATACAAATAAATCTCACTACATACCTACATACGTATATATAAACACTTTCGTACCTTCGCGTTTGTTTTCTTCCTGTCCCCGGCTAATCTTATCGATTCTCAGCGAGAAGAGAATGGGCGCCGATCCGATTATACGAATACATTAGATAGATATACATTATCGGAATAGATGGTTATAGACGCGGTATTAGCATATGTGGATTTGTTGCTTCACTTGCTTTCGATTATTCTGTTTGCGTGTTACATTCGAATTGAGTTGGTTGTTTTCTTTTAATGGGGTTTCAGATTGAGTGCTATCGCTGCTTCTTCGTTGTTATCGGCACAAATTTTATTATTATGTATGGTAAAAATATTGGCTGTAAAAAAATAAGCTGAAGTGGCAATAGCCATATTAGCCGTATAACCGATACCCATTAGGATAAACATGTTCTTCAGTGAAGACCGCAAATCGGTAAACATAAGGTCGGACAGGTCAGGATAGGTAAGGCAACAATCTTCGCAGGATGGCTGGGAGCAGCTGGATGAGAGAATGGCGTACGATTGGAGAGGCATCTGCTGTCCAGCAGTGGACTGTTTCAGCCTGATGATGATAAAGATGGAACATATTGGCCAGTTAGCATGTTGGTAGCGAGTTGACTACGGTGCGCCGGATATTCATTTACTAATCCTTAAAGAATACGAAGAAAAAACGAGCTTGCTTCTAACTAAAAACATTATAGTGTATTTACGATTTCAACTATGTTCTGAAAAATAATGTAACAGATACCACTTGACTTATCATAATAATATTTTCAATGAAACATAAATATTCTCGGAATTCTATTGGCACAAGTCTTATTACTGCACATATATGAAATTTTATTATATTAGAAATTAAATAACTTTTATTCATAAATGTCGAACCAAACGATGAATGATATTTAATTTTACACAGGATTTATCGTCAGGTATTTTAATGAAGAATGCAG
This sequence comes from Fissipunctia ypsillon, assembly GCA_947568875.1. NCBI lineage: Eukaryota > Metazoa > Arthropoda > Insecta > Lepidoptera > Noctuidae > Fissipunctia > Fissipunctia ypsillon. The sequence continues at coordinate 24,590,883 of OX387649.1, forward strand.
AGGAAAATATTTTATAAACCTTTGCGTTATTTTGAGATTGTAGTGGTAAAATGTTCAAAGAAAGACTCCCGTGTTTTAATATGTTTTTCTGATCTCAATGCATCTTAGTCTGACATTCACAGTGCTATATTGATATGTTTCGATTGGCCAAGTGGGTGATCGATTGGCTTTTGAAACTGCTCAGCGAGTTTGAAGTCAGGAGCTTTTATGTTATTCTGAACAAATCCACGAGTAGCTAGACCTCCAAAGTGAGAGTATTCTTTACCTTAACGATTAAATGAGATTTATCATACTTTAGTAAATTGTTACAAAAATAACACTAGTTTCTTATACGACAAAGCTCCACAACGAAAAAAATATGATAAAGTTAGTAAAAACGATTAAAGAGGCAGAGGCCTCTATGTAATTACCTATATAATAATATACATACGGTATAGTAATCATAGCAATTCCAATACCTAGGTTTCACAGACATAATCATAATCGAGAGAGATATTCGTAACACCCTGTGGATTTACCGTAATCTCTTATTTTGTGGTTTCCTCACGCAACGATGTTAACATTATTCTTCCAATATTTAGATACCTAGTGGCAGATATTTTTGGCATTTATCCAGAAAGTTGAATCCAATATTTAGCTCAGTGGGCCTACACAAACAGAACCAAATTTATGGACTATAAAATACTATCGTTTAACCGTTTAGTCTTTAGTTTCTTTTTTTGTCTTTCTCTGACTATATTTAGTATGACCTAAATGAAACAAAAGGGTATACTCACAGATACTGAGGGTACTTTATGTATAATTTATTTTCAATTTGCGTGTATGACAAGATATATGAAAGTCCATGTAACAAAAATAGTGGGTACGTGTTTATGTACTTATGTACCTACATAGCCTTTTTGGTATTTTTCATGACTAAAAAACATTGTCTGATAGGATATTCCTTTAAGCACTAAGCCTAACCGATTGATAATGCAAAAATGTTGCAAATGCTTTCCACTTTTGCATTAATCGCTGGTAGTCGTTCATTTCCATACATTACCAAGGTTTATAATGTTCTAACACAAGTGTGAAATGTAATTGATTAAAGCGCAGCGCAAGACCAAACGATTTGACAACATCTCATGCCTTCCACTTTCCTACTACTTCTTATTTCGAATAAAAAGGATAAAACTCCGTATTACAGCAGACAGGTTGAACTGTATAAATAAACATCAAGTCGTGGACTCTTTACTGGCCGCAATAAATTCTTGTTTCTCTCATGAATGTCCAGTTTCATATTTTTGCTGCAGCTTACTTAGCGAAGTTGCTTTTAGTTTATATAAATCTGTGAGTTTGTTTGTGTCGCAGTCATATTTTAGTTTAGTGTGATGTGGATTTATTTAAGCGGTGGTTCTTTGTTATTGTTTGACAATGTTTTTTGTTTAGTTCAGATTCTATTTATTTAGGTGTTAAGTTTCTGATGACTGCAACTACAAAATGTTTTCAACAGTAAAATATGCTTGCCTATAGATAAAACTAGGTGCACTATTTAAAATAGTAAATTAATTAGGGCAGAAAATTCTGTACGAATATACTTTTAGAATAATTTCCATTAAACAAGCACCAGAACGTTGAAGCTCTCGAAGTCGCGACCATTTGCTCCGAATGCACTTGGTCCTTTCATGCATAACGCTCGTTGGTCATGAGCATATAATGGGACCATTTGGACATTTTGTCTCTTCTCTCTTTGACTCAAAGTACCACTGGTGGCTTCAAATTTGTCATCACTAGTTCGCCTCTATTCCTTGATAATATAACTTTAGATCGGCTAGTGCCGCAGTTTATCACTGTCTCCTAACAATACGCAGCTTAATTTTATCGAACGAGATACCAACTTACCTCACAAAGTAAGGTCAAAAAATAAATCATTTCGCAAAAATGGCTATAAATCCCAAAGGTGACGCGAAGAAAATTTTATTTAACCGTAATATTAAGGGAATAACCGTCGAGTTCCAGCGGTCGCCATATTGGAATGTTATCATTTGACGTTACTCGCTTTATTAAAGTTTTTAAATTGTGGTCATAAAAATATCGTCGTGTATTTAAATTGGTTTATTTTCAGCACTGTCTGGATTTAAAAAGGTCTGCATCAGCTGATAGGTATCGCAGAGATATATTAGTTTACTGATTTATGGGGATAATCCCCTTGGGCTCAGCTACAGATAGACGCCACAATAATATTATTTTCTGCACCTAGGTGTTTAAACAGATTAGGGGATAGCAGGTAATTCCTTAAAGCGTTGCACATTTTTACACTTCAAGAATATTTATTGCATGGCTCAAGATATCTGTCCCAAAGAATGTTTAAAACACAATGCGATTGCAAAAAAAAATGCGATTAAAAGTGGTTGATTAACCATTTTTAATCTCACCAGCAGTGGTTATACAATCAGGCTCGGGGGCCGGGGGGCTCTTAGAGGAGGACATAGGTATTAAAAAAATAATCTGCTGTCCTTTAGATTTTGTCTTCTCATGTGAACACAAATGTAGGCAACAGCTGATTTCTTTTTCACGATTTCAGGCTTGATCCTATAGTAAAAGTTGTTCATAGTGATGAATGAGTTCGATGAAGTGTATTTTTGTTTACTCTGTAAGAGGTTTAGAGTAAACAAAAACTACACTTGTACAGGCAGTGAAATGGACCTCAAACCAATTAAATAGATGTATGATGAAAAAAAAATCAAATAGGTAGTTATAAAACGCAATGGCAATATGCCTTCATCTACGCCAAATATTATCCACCCATTTTAAAAATCATTCAGCTTCCCCAACAAGGGTGTCTACAGACTTTTATTAGCGACTATTAGATGTACGTATACTTATATATTGGTGCTGGATATGGATAGGCGTTAAGAAGATTAACAGGCGACCCTGCTCTATCTGGCCGGGGCGACGGCATTCATTTTTTATAAGGACGGCGAAGTACTTGCTTACTTGGTGTATTTCGTAGGTTTAGATGTGTTGATAGGAGAGGTTGTTATGTGAGAGACTAGCACTTTTCCCATGACTTCTTCCGCGTGTATTTCGTATATTCTCCTATATAACACCCGGTACCGGTAGTTTTGAAAAAATAATTATTAAGATCCTTTTACTTATTACTAATTTATTGATTAATTTATGGATATATTGATCAAAGGAAAAGTAAAATTTTCATATATACTGTTCCTCCTTTTTCACCCCGAAAGAGGTTGATTTATGAAAAGCCTTCAATCATGTGTTTTGTTATTTAATGTTTAGATTACTTTTGACTTAATCCAGATACGCAGTGAAATTCTCCCCCAAAAACTTAATTATCCCCTTCTTATTTACCCCTTCTTAACCAAAAAACTTATGCTCATATTATTTGTCAAAAGTATTAATACCGTTATTCGAGGTTACCAGACAACGCGTTAAAATTCTTCCATACAAACTTTAGCACTCTCTAAATTCAAACCCTTTTGACGGGTAGTTTTGAAAAACTAAATGATGACAAACTTAATTATCCATGAATAAGATTTTTCATACATTAGAAATCCCCATTTTCACCCCTTTTAAGGGTCGAATTGTCAAAAACCCCTTCGCAGAGCTCGTGTACATTAAAAAGGGAACCCTGGTACAAAATTTCTGATATTATTATGTCAATCATTCAGCACTTCATCCGCGATTTCGTTCGCGTGGATTTCGTAATTTCCCCTACAAATTTCACAACCCCCTCCGGGGTCACATGTTGCGCCGACCCCCAATAAATTGAGATAAGGGCAGGAGAATGATGATGAAGTATTCGGGCCAAGTTTCAAGTTTATAGATCAACGAAATAAGTTTTTTTCATACAAACTGTATTCCCCCTTTTCACTCCCAAAGGGTTAATTCTTGAAAAGTCTTTTGTGATGTTTCAATTATTTGACTTATAGGTTATTTATATTAATTTTCGAGTTAAAATCTCCTCCTCCAAGTTCCTCGCAGTAAAATCTTCCCCTGTAAAATTGAATACCCCTTTTGACCCCGTTAGGCGCAGGTTTTTTAAAACCCCAACACACGTTATTCCTTATTTTTGGTCTTAAGTATAAATACCGAGTATGGAGTTAATCGGACTGTGAGTTAAAATTCTTCCATACAAACTATGACACCCTCTTTAGGGGGTAGTTTAGAAAAACAAAATAATTATGTCAATCTTTATAATTTAATTAGATAAGTATTCGTGCCAAGTTTAAAATTTATAACTCAAGGAATAAGACTTTTCATACAAACTGTCCCTTTTCACCCCCAAAGAGGTTAATTTTTGAAAAATATTTTGTGATGTTTCCATTATTCGACTTAAATAGGTTATTTTTACCAATTTTCGAGATAATCCAACCACGCAGTTCAATCCTTCGCTGTAAAATTTAATATCCTTTTTCACCCCGTTAAGGCTTGATTTCCGAAAAACCTTGATACATGTTACTATTTATTTTTAGTTTCCAAAATAAATACTGAGTTTCAAGTTAATCGGACCTCGAGTAAAATTTCTTTCATACAAACACCCCCAATCTGCCTTTAGGGTAGTTTACAAAAACAAAAAATAATAACTTTATAGTTTACTTAGATAAGTATTCGTGCCAATTTTCAATTCTATTAACTCAAGGACTAAGATTTTTCATACAAAAGAAATCCCCCTTTTCACCCACTTAAAGGTCTAATTTACAAAAATCTCTTCGTAGTGCTCCCTTACATTATAAAAGGAAGCCGTGTCCTAAATTTACGTTCCTAGACCCAGAAGTTTCGGCTGTGCGTTGATATGTCAGTCAGTCAGTCAGACATTCAGTCATTCAGGTCTCCTTTTATCTATACAACATGTCCAGGAATTAACGCAAACCTCTTAAGGGGTCATTGTACTCATCACTATGAACAACTTTACTATGGGACCAAACCTGAAATCACAAAAAGAAAATCAGCGGATCTCTACATTTTGACGAGTTATGCGAACCCACAATGTAGGGAATAGCTGATTTTTTTGTGATTAGATCCCTCTCCTCGAAAATCTAGGGAGGGTATATGGAATACAAAAGTTAAATTCCCTCGGATTCCATAATCTCCCCTCGCTTTACATGCATGACTGCACATTTTTGTCCACACCAAATTCCATCCTGATAGCGTTACTGGAAGTTTCAGTTGCCTTCAGTGGCTCCATCGGTCGTAATTTGTTGGGGGCAAAGAGTTTCAAGTCATCCATATAGAGGAGGAGAGATATGACCTGACCACCTCTCTTCAACATATAGCATAGACCTGAATCCTCCAGCAGTGTGCTTAGAAGATTCAGGGCTAAGCAGAACCAAAGTGGACTCAAACTGTCGCCCTGAAATATTCCGCGTTTAATCCATAGGTACAGGCTCATCACTACCCTGGATCTGTGTAGTCCCTGGATAGCGAAGGACCGTCTATCATTGCCCCATACACGACTCAAGGAAGGTGCGTAGAATTGCATCAATCTTGTACAACTCCAGGGAGCCAACCACCACCTCTTAAAGCAGTATTATTTTAATGTTACTTCAGTGTGAGAAAGAGATGAAGCTATACAGGACGTCTAGCTCCATCTCTTTCCCACACTCAAGTAAGATTACAATAATACTGAGAGGTGGTGGTCTAGCTCCTGCACCCTCATGAGCCATATATGTGACACTGAGTCGTAGGCCTTCTTTTAATCTATCCAGCATGTCGACAGTTCCTTGCGGGATCGACGAATCTGTTAGCTAATTGCCATGTCGATGAAGAGTAGCTCCTTAATACCGCGGGCCCCGTTCCTGCATCTATTTTGAGAGGCAGACATAATCAAGTTACTGTCAATGAGGGTATTAATTGAACATAACATAACATCACGCCTTGTTTCCCCAAAGGGGTTAGGCAGAGGTGTACTTATAGTAACACCCACATTTCGCCAGTTATGTTTAAGTCCCATGTAATAGGGGGCGAGCCTATTGCCATCTACCGGGCACAAATCCAGACTCCGGGCTCCTACTGAGAAATTCCAGATAGTCACCAACAACATTTTGCGCGACCTGGGAATCGAACCCAGAACCTCATGCTCAGCAGTAGCGCTTGCAACCATTAGACCAACGAGGCAGTCTATTAATTTTTGCTCTCAAAATGGATGTAAGAAGTTTGTAGACCGTCGACAAACACGTAATCGGTCTATAATTCTTGGGTTCCGCAGGACTACCTGACTTATGGAACAGGTGGGTGTAGCCTGTTGTTAGAAACTGCGGTTGCGACACAGACTCTAAGGATGACTGGAACTGAGATGCTAGGCAAGTGCAACTAATTAGCCATTTCAACTAAAAGTTGTGCAGTCCGTCCCGAAGATTTATAATTCGGTAACAGACGGACTGCTTTGGCTACCAAAGCTTGCTTTGGCTGTCTAATGGCGTAATTAGGACTGCGTCCATTTCTGGTATAGTTCCACACACTCCCTCGACATTCTGCATCCAGCCAGCCTCAGCGTGACAGACAGGCACCGACCAGATGCTGTGCCAGAATGCATTCGTGGTGGAATCATTCGGGCGGCATACGTTTGTCACATTTTGTTCAGATCACTACCATGCTCTATATGCCCACCTGTTATCGCTCTGAAACATTCGGTTCTGCGTGTTTCGATCAACCCGCTATACCGCCGAATACGGTTCGCCCATGCACAAATTTTCTGCTTCAAGAAGTCAATGCGCTCTGTGACACGGGACATGTATTCTACAGGGCTGATTCCAGTCCCCGAGAATGCCCTCCTTACAAAGCGCTTCACTCGTTCTCGTGTATTGCCCTCCTTGAAGCAGTATAGTTTACCGAGGAGTACCTAAATCCTAGTAATAGTACCTAATATCGAAAAAATTCTTGAGCTGCGAGTCCAAAGCATATACCAGCACCCTATTCTTCTTATGCATAGACAAGCGTGGTAATCGGGGTCTAAGTTCGGTCGGAGAGGACCTATACTCGAGAAACGCATCCTCGAGTGCGCTACTCAATCGGGCATTGCATTGGCTACTTACTGTGGCAACCCTATCATCCTCCAACACCATGATAGGACCGCGGCGGATTGAATCAATAGTTGAGGCTTGTACCGACGATATGGTGTAGCCTATTAAGTGCGGCATCGTCCCACCTATGAATGCGTTGGATGACCTGCACATGATCCGATAGTCGTTGGGCCGAGACGTTTATTTTTTTTTCTTTCTTGGTTTGTAAATCGCTGTTAGCGTACATTTAGTCAACGCAAAGTACTTGTAATTAGATGTCTACATGTTGTGACTGTCTGTCACTCATCCCAGTTTAATATACAGGATAATATATTGTATATATAATATATTTTAAAACCTGCATATGGTAACGCCCTATTTAGAGACACATAAATTCTCTAGACAAAGTCCTACAATTAGCGGCCGACGGGTAGAATGCAATAATTCAACAAATTCTAAGAAACTAGTCAAATATCTGATTTCTAATTTCAAATACAATGCTCGAGCCACATCTGGCTACCGTAAATTATGGCCAAGCGAACCCTTGAAACACACACACACACACACTTGAGGAACACACAAAAAGCGTTGCGGGTCTGTGTGACAGGAGGCTGGCGAAGGGTGCGGACTCGCGGAGTGTACGTGGTCATTTTTAGGAGAGGAGAAATGATAAGGACAGTGAGTTTAGAATGGCTATAGGGCACAGTCGTAATATTCCAAGCTAGTACACAAGGAAGATAGTTGGTTTTTCACCATGATAGGCTACAGAGGTCCATAGTCCAGGCAAGCTTATTTAGGAGACTAGGCGAAATGGACCAAGTAGGATTTATTAAGTTAAAGTTGGTAGTGGGCTTAAGACCACTTTAAATAGCGGCAGACGAAGTCTAAGCTAGATTACGGAGAGGAGCTGTGCCTGAGGTGAAATTGGTGATTCATGCAGTATTTTGTGAGTTATTCTTTCTATGGAGATATTTGGTAGTGTCAACTTTATAACTTTAATCTTTAGTGTACACTAGTATATTGTGTCCCTATATATACTTTGCATCACTCTACTATTTATTAACTTTCTAAAATCGCATCTAATATATTTCATAAATATGAATTCCTAAGTCTTAATTACCATTTCTATCAATCCTTACCTGGCCATATTAATGGGACAAGGCATCGTTTGGGAATTCATTTCTTATAGTCGGTGGAAGAGTGTCTAGTCTGGAGACGAGCTCTACAAGGTCGTACGGGGCGGGGTGTAGCCTTTTCCCCTTATGGGGAAACCGACTCAAACACTAATATTATCATAATATTAAGAAAAACGAAAATTTTGTCAGCCTAGGGTAATTTAGGAGCAGTCACAATGTGGAAGCTTGTAATTCGCAATTTGTACTATCTATGATTGATTTTTAAATGTGTTATTAGTCTTTAAGCTTCCTGTTAAATAAAATAAATAAATATTATATATTATGTCACACATTTTTTACCCATTTCTATTTCTGTAAAACTCCTCTTCCCACCAACAGGACAACGGTAAATAACCAGGGGTTAAAAACTGCAACCTCAAGCCACCCTCCCTTAATTTCCTCGACTTCCGTCCAAAAACGCAATCCAATTTCATCTGTTTACATTTATTACAACCGAAAAATGTCACTTCCCTCCCGACAAGCCGAAAAGAACCGGTACCAGGTATAAACTTCGATTAGTTAACTAATGTACCGCGCTGCCACAAAACGAGGCTTCATCAAGTTATCCATGTTTTGGCACCAGAATAAACTTTCTTGGCATTGTTTCAGCCGTTATGTTGGTAACAACAGGCGGACAGGTAAATAAAAGTTGCGGAATTAGTTGGCCTAGCTCCGGCCGACATCGGCACCAAGATTACAGATGTAATTCCATTAAATGAAAAACACAGGGGCCTCTTTGGGCATTTTTTGGATCCCTAGTTAGGGAACTTTTGGATTGGCAGCTGTCAGTCCGTTAGTTAGGGAACTTAATTGCTATTCTGGTTAATGTGACAGGTATTGTAATTGGCAGCTGTCAGTCCGTTAGTTAGGGAACTTAATTGCTATTCTGGTTAATGTGACAGGTATTGTAATTGGCAGCTGTCAGTCCGTTAGTTAGGGAACTTAATTGCTATTCTGGTTAATGTGACAGGTATTGTAATTGGCAGCTGTCAGTCCGTTAGTTAGGGAACTTAATTGCTATTCTGGTTAATGTGACAGGTATTGTAATTGGCAGCTGTCAGTCCGTTAGTTAGGGAACTTAATTGCTATTCTGGTTAATGTGACAGGTATTGTAATTGGCAGCTGTCAGTCCGTTAGTTAGGGAACTTAATTGCTATTCTGGTTAATGTGACAGGTATTGTAATTGGCAGCTGTCAGTCCGTTAGTTAGGGAACTTAATTGCTATTCTGGTTAATGTGACAGGTATTGTAATTGGCAGCTGTCAGTCCGTTAGTTAGGGAACTTAATTGCTATTCTGGTTAATGTGACAGGTATTGTAATTGGCAGCTGTCAGTCCGTTAGTTAGGGAACTTAATTGCTATTCTGGTTAATGTGACAGGTATTGTAATTGGCTGCTGTCAGTCCGTTAGTTAGGGAACTTAATTGCTATTCTGGTTAATGTGACAGGTATTGTAATTGGCAGCTGTCAGTCCGTTAGTTAGGGAACTTAATTGCTATTCTGGTTAATGTGACAGGTATTGTAATTGGCAGCTGTCAGTCCGTTAGTTAGGGAACTTAATTGCTATTCTGGTTAATGTGACAGGTATTGTAATTGGCAGCTGTCAGTCCGTTAGTTAGGGAACTTAATTGCTATTCTGGTTAATGTGACAGGTATTGTAATTGGCAGCTGTCAGTCCGTTAGTTAGGGAACTTAATTGCTATTCTGGTTAATGTGACAGGTATTGTAATTGGCAGCTGTCAGTCCGTTAGTTAGGGAACTTAATTGCTATTCTGGTTAATGTGACAGGTATTGTAATTGGCAGCTGTCAGTCCGTTAGTTAGGGAACTTAATTGCTATTCTGGTTAATGTGACAGGTATTGTAATTGGCTGCTGTCAGTCCGTTAGTTAGGGAACTTAATTGCTATTCTGGTTAATGTGACAGGTATTGTAATTGGCAGCTGTCAGTCCGTTAGTTAGGGAACTTAATTGCTATTCTGGTTAATGTGACAGGTATTGTAATTGGCAGCTGTCAGTCCGTTAGTTAGGGAACTTAATTGCTATTCTGGTTAATGTGACAGGTATTGTAATTGGCAGCTGTCAGTCCGTTAGTTAGGGAACTTAATTGCTATTCTGGTTAATGTGACAGGTATTGTAATTGGCTGCTGTCAGTCCGTTAGTTAGGGAACTTAATTGCTATTCTGGTTAATGTGACAGGTATTGTAATTGGCTGCTGTCAGTCCGTTAGTTAGGGAACTTAATTGCTATTCTGGTTAATGTGACAGGTATTGTAATTGGCAGCTGTCAGTCCGTTAGTTAGGGAACTTAATTGCTATTCTGGTTAATGTGACAGGTATTGTAATTGGCAGCTGTCAGTCCGTTAGTTAGGGAACTTAATTGCTATTCTGGTTAATGTGACAGGTATTGTAATTGGCAGCTGTCAGTCCGTTAGTTAGGGAACTTAATTGCTATTCTGGTTAATGTGACAGGTATTGTAATTGGCTGCTGTCAGTCCGTTAGTTAGGGAACTTAATTGCTATTCTGGTTAATGTGACAGGTATTGTAATTGGCTGCTGTCAGTCCGTTAGTTAGGGAACTTAATTGCTATTCTGGTTAATGTGACAGGTATTGTAATTGGCAGCTGTCAGTCCGTTAGTTAGGGAACTTAATTGCTATTCTGGTTAATGTGACAGGTATTGTAATTGGCTGCTGTCAGTCCGTTAGTTAGGGAACTTAATTGCTATTCTGGTTAATGTGACAGGTATTGTAATTGGCTGCTGTCAGTCCGTTAGTTAGGGAACTTAATTACAATTCTGGTTAATGTGACAGGTATTGTAATTGGCTGCTGTCAGTCCGTTAGTTAGGGAACTTAATTACTATTCTGGTTAATGTGACAGGTATTGTAATTGGCAGCTGTCAGTCCGTTAGTTAGGGAACTTAATTACTATTCTGGTTAATGTGACAGGTATTGTAATTGGCTGCTGTCAGTCCGTTAGTTAGGGAACTTAATTACTATTCTGGTTAATGTGACAGGTATTGTAATTGGCTGCTGTAAGTCCGTTAGTTAGGGAACTTAATTACTATTCTGGTTAATGTGACAGGTAGTGTAATTGACTGCTGTCAGTCCGTTAGTTAGGGAACTTAATTGCTATTCTGGTTAATGTGACAGGTATTGTAATTGGCTGCTGTCAGTCCGTTAGTTAGGGAACATAATTGCTATTCTGGTTAATGTGACAGGTAGTGTAATTGGCTGCTGTCAGTCCGTTAGTTAGAGAACTTAATTACTATTCTGGTTAATGCGACAGGTATTGTAATTGGCTGCTGTCAGTCCGTTAGTTAGGGAACTTAATTACTATTCTGGTTAATGCGACAGGTATTGTAATTGGCTGCTGTCAGTCCGTTATTTAGGGAACTTAATTACTATTCTGGTTAATGCGACAGGTATTGTAATTGGCTGCTGTCAGTCCGTTAGTTAGGGAACTTAATTACTATTCTGGTTAATGCGACAGGTATTGTAATTGGCTGCTGTCAGTCCGTTAGTTAGGGAACTTAATTACTATTCTGGTTAATGCGACAGGTATTGTAATTGGCTGCTGTCAGTCCGTTAGTTAGGGAACTTAATTACTATTCTGGTTAATGCGACAGGTATTGTAATTGGCTGCTGTCAGTCCGTTAGTTAGGGAACTTAATTACTATTCTGGTTAATGCGACAGGTATTGTAATTGGCAGCTGTCAGTCCGTTAGTTAGGGAACTTAATTACTATTCTGGTTAATGCGACAGGTATTGTAATTGGCTGCTGTCAGTCCGTTAGTTAGGGAACTTAATTACTATTCTGGTTAATGCGACAGGTATTGTAATTGGCTGCTGTCAGTCCGTTAGTTAGGGAACTTAATTACTATTCTGGTTAATGCGACAGGTATTGTAATTGGCTGCTGTCAGTCCGTTAGTTAGGGAACTTAATTACTATTCTGTTTAATGCGACAGGTATTGTAATTGGCTGCTGTCAGTCCGTTAGTTAGGGAACTTAATTACTATTCTGGTTAATGCGACAGGTATTGTAATTGGCAGCTGTCAGTCCGTTAGTTAGGGAACTTAATTGCTATTCTGGTTAATGTGACAGGTATTGTAATTGGCTGCTGTCAGTCCGTTAGTTAGGGAACTTAATTGCTATTCTGGTTAATGTGACAGGTATTGTAATTGGCTGCTGTCAGTCCGTTAGTTAGGGAACTTAATTGCTATTCTGGTTAATGTGACAGGTATTGTAATTGGCTGCTGTCAGTCCGTTAGTTAGGGAACTTAATTACTATTCTGGTTAATGCGACAGGTATTGTAATTGGCTGCTGTCAGTCCGTTAGTTAGGGAACTTAATTACTATTCTGGTTAATGCGACAGGTATTGTAATTGGCTGCTGTCAGTCCGTTAGTTAGGGAACTTAATTACTATTCTGGTTAATGCGACAGGTATTGTAATTGGCTGCTGTCAGTCCGTTAGTTAGGGAACTTACTTACTATTCTGGTTAATGCGACAGGTATTGTAATTGGCTGCTGTCAGTCCGTTAGTTAGGGAACTTAATTACTATTCTGGTTAATGCGACAGGTATTGTAATTGGCAGCTGTCAGTCCGTTAGTTAGGGAACTTAATTACTATTCTGGTTAATGCGACAGGTATTGTAATTGGCTGCTGTCAGTCCGTTAGTTAGGAAACTTAATTACTATTCTGGTTAATGCGACAGGTATTGTAATTGGCTGCTGTCAGTCCGTTAGTTAGGGAACTTAATTACTATTCTGGTTAATGCGACAGGTATTGTAATTGGCTGCTGTCAGTCCGTTAGTTAGGGAACTTAATTACTATTCTGGTTAATGTGACAGGTATTGTAATTGGCTGCTGTCAGTCCGTTAGTTAGGGAACTTAATTGCTATTCTGGTTAATGTGACAGGTATTGTAATTGGCTGCTGTCAGTCCGTTAGTTAGGGAACTTAATTACTATTCTGGTTAATGCGACAGGTATTGTAATTGGCTGCTGTCAGTCCGTTAGTTAGGGAACTTAATTATTATTCTGGTTAATGCGACAGGTATTGTAATTGGCAGCTGTCAGTCCGTTAGTTAGGGAACTTAATTACTATTCTGGTTAATGCGACAGGCATTGTAATTGGCTGCTGTCAGTCCGTTAGTTAGGGAACTTAATTACTATTCTGGTTAATGCGACAGGTATTGTAATTGGCTGCTGTCAGTCCGTTAGTTAGGGAACTTAATTACTATTCTGGTTAATGCGACAGGTATTGTAATTGGCTGCTGTCAGTCCGTTAGTTAGGGAACTTAATTACTATTCTGGTTAATGCGACAGGTATTGTAATTGGCTGCTGTCAGTCCGTTAGTTAGGGAACTTAATTACTATTCTGGTTAATGCGACAGGTATTGTAATTGGCTGCTGTCAGTCCGTTAGTTAGGGAACTTAATTGCTATTCTGGTTAATGTGACAGGTATTGTAATTGGCTGCTGTCAGTCCGTTAGTTAGGGAATTTAATTGCTATTCTGGTTAATGTGACAGGTATTGTAATTGGCAGCTGTCAGTCCGTTAGTTAGGGAACTTAATTGCTATTCTGGTTAATGTGACAGGTATTGTAATTGGCAGCTGTCAGTCCGTTAGTTAGGGAACTTAATTGCTATTCTGGTTAATGTGACAGGTATTGTAATTGGCTGCTGTCAGTCCGTTAGTTAGGGAACTTAATTGCTATTCTGGTTAATGTGACAGGTATTGTAATTGGCTGCTGTCAGTCCGTTAGTTAGGGAACTTAATTGCTATTCTGGTTAATGTGACAGGTATTGTAGTTGGCTGCTGTCAGTCCGTTAGTTAGGGAACTTAATTGCTATTCTGGTTAATGTGACAGGTATTGTAATTGGCTGCTGTCAGTCCGTTAGTTAGGGAACTTAATTGCTATTCTGGTTAATGTGACAGGTATTGTAATTGGCAGCTGTCAGTCCGTTAGTTAGGGAACTTAATTGCTATTCTGGTTAATGTGACAGGTATTGTAATTGGCTGCTGTCAGTCCGTTAGTTAGGGAACTTAATTGCTATTCTGGTTAATGTGACAGGTATTGTAATTGGCAGCTGTCAGTCCGTTAGTTAGGGAACTTAATTGCTATTCTGGTTAATGTGACAGGTATTGTAATTGGCAGCTGTCAGTCCGTTAGTTAGGGAACTTAATTGCTATTCTGGTTAATGTGACAGGTATTGTAATTGGCTGCTGTCAGTCCGTTAGTTAGGGAACTTAATTGCTATTCTGGTTAATGTGACAGGTATTGTAATTGGCTGCTGTCAGTCCGTTAGTTAGGGAACTTAATTGCTATTCTGGTTAATGTGACAGGTATTGTAGTTGGCTGCTGTCAGTCCGTTAGTTAGGGAACTTAATTGCTATTCTGGTTAATGTGACAGGTATTGTAATTGGCTGCTGTCAGTCCGTTAGTTAGGGAACTTAATTGCTATTCTGGTTAATGTGACAGGTATTGTAATTGGCAGCTGTCAGTCCGTTAGTTAGGGAACTTAATTGCTATTCTGGTTAATGTGACAGGTATTGTAATTGGCTGCTGGATAATTTGTTGTTTTACTGGTTTTTGTAGCTGCTTTAGAATGTTATTTTTTTATTTTCTCTGCCTCGATGTTTGCTGTTGTTGTAGTCGTTTTTTTCTGTTACATAGAATGCGAAGCTTCGCAATCACAAGATAATTAAATACTAGGCTTAAGGTTTTTCCAAAAAATTACAGTAAAGAAATACATTCATCACTTCGGCAAGATTAAGAGTTTAGAACAACAAACCAACTTTAAACAAAAAACCACGAAAAAAGATCCAAAAACAATTCAATTTACACACAAAACATCACGCCTTGTTTCCCCGAAGGGTTGGGCAGAGATGTACCTGACGGAGAAGGTACATCTCTCTAGTTATCGTCAGCAATATTTTAACTACTGTGGGCGTGCTAAGGGTAGTGTTGGTTATTGCGCAATAGAAAAACTGTTTGCCGTTCAAATCAAACTATAATTCACGACTGAATTATTCACACTAGCAATTCACACACTGTCGGTATACGACTCAACTGTACGGAACGCGAGACAGTTTCTTAACGTATTCACTGCTCGACATCCACCGAAAAACTCTGCTTAAGGCTGCGGGTACGAAACCAGCGACGACCAAGCGATGGCGACTGCGGAGTGGTGTGAGGCGGGGCGATCCGGCAACGGCCTTTGAGGTGGGCACGAAACTGGCAGTCGATCAAGTAGGAAGTAGCGGCCGTCAAGTGGCGAAATCAAACAAGTTTGTTCCCGTCGCTTGCGCGTCGTCACCGCGCCGCCACCGCCCGTGCGTCGCTTAATCGCCCCGTGCCGCTCTCGCCCATTTCGTGCGCGTCACTTCAGAATGCTATACTTTTGTTTACGTCGCCGCCACGCCGCGCCGCTCTGCAGTCGCCATAGCTCGGCTGCCGCTGGTTTCGTGCCCACACATTTACTACGTTCGACGAGCGTTATGTTGTAGACTCTGTCGAGCGCCGCCTGGCGGCGCTGGCGTCCCGATTAGTCAAACGATGATTAACGTATTTCCGACATACCTATAGTACGCCCACATTTCGCCAGCTATGTTTATGTCCCATGTTATAGGGGGCGAGCCTATTGGCATCTACCGGGCACAGGTCCAGACTCCGGGCTGCTACTGAGAAATTCCAGATAGAAAAATCCAATAACACTTTGCCCGACCCGGGAATCGAACCCAGAACCTCATGCTCAGCAGTAGCGCTTACGATCACTTGACCAACAAGGCAGTTCACAATTCAATTTACTCCCTTGTAAACAAATAAATCACAATTTTAGATGGAAAAAAAGTGTCTACAGTATAATTAAGAAGTCTAGACACGATTGTTTACCAAAAACTAATCCTAACAGAACAAAGTAAATTAGTTCTGTTTGTAATAAATCGTGCTCCTTACAAACTTATGTTTAAATTAACCTTTCAACTTAGATTGGTTTTCCTTTTATTTTTATAAACCGACAGAACAGCTGTCATCATTATATGTAATTCGGAACTGTCCACTGCTAAAGTAAGCTTTCTTGATGGTTTCAATCTTAAAGCACGATCGTTGCTCCTGGCAAAGGGATGTGGGAGACTTTGGTGATGCCTGGTAATAATTACAGTGACGGGCATCATCAACCCATCATTATCAAACTGCAGAACAAGTTACTATTTCTTAGACGATAGTGAGTGAAGCTACAGTTATTTCATAATAATCATCGACGCATCATTATCAAACTGCAGAACAAGTTACTATTTCTTAGACGATAGTGAGTGAAGCTACAGTTATTTCATAATAATCATCGACGCATCATTATCAAACTGCAGAACAAGTTACTATTTCTTAGACGATAGTGAGTGAAGCTACAGTTATTTCATAATAATCATCGACGCATCATTATCAAACTGCAGAACAAGTTACTATTTCTTAGACGATAGTGAGTGAAGCTACAGTTATTTCATAATAATCATCGACGCATCATTATCAAACTGCAGAACAAGTTACTATTTCTTAGACGATAGTGAGTGAAGCTACAGTTATTTCATAATAATCATCGACGCGTAAATTATCAAACTGATAATTTACGCGCTATTAGAATTATTAGCTTCCCTCACTATCAAGTGAGGGAAGCTAATAATTGCCAACTCGCAGTTAACAAGCCTGTGAGTTAACTTACTATTAACTTCACTCAAGGTTCTCATAAAATCAAACCTTATCAATAAAAGGCTTCAAAGTTTCCACACCTAATTTTCTCATGAACCCATTTTGATTTCACGAACTACCTCGAATTCCTTCCTTTTTACGCTAGTTCTGTAGCGAGGTGATAAATTAGCCTCACTGCTGCTTCCTCGGCTCCCACACTGAATATTGTATTCGTACTCCTAAATTAAACGATACTGTAGCTAGACACTTACAAATGAGATATATTAGAGAACTGCAGATAAAGATGTGAAATATGTACATAGTTTTAGAAACATTTAAAAGACTGTATCGTAACAGCACAAAATTGACTCAAATCTGTGTGGGTTTCAGGTAGGTTTTTTTTATTTCAGGCACTAATCTGCATGGTTCTAACATGATCTGACCAAAATTATATCTGGACTTTAAAAGATCTTTGACCTTTGAATTTGTAGGCGGATGGACACCGACCTCATCTAGTTTTTAAAATATTATTAATGTGTTAATATGTTTGCATAAGCCTACTTACAGAAGTAAATATATTTGTTTATACATTGGTGATTAATGTAAAAGTTAATAAAATGCAGCTTAAGCCTTCATCGACGAGGTAATATTATACAGTTTGTTAGGTTAAACGAGGGACTTATTGAGGGAGGGTATTTAGTGTTCGATTCTCATCCCAAATATGTAAAAAACATATAACCTTAATGTATGACGTAATTGTCCAATAAAATACATTACTCATGAACACTGAGCGCGCAAGAAGTGAACTTGTAAACGAACTTGTAAGTGAATTTGTAAAGTTATCATGCGGCACAACAAGTGGCCGATCCTAGAATTCGGGATCAATGACCACGAACCACGTGTGAATTTTTGCCGCTGGTTTTTGTTTAGCGCAAGGGTGCATACACGCCCTGCGGACTCGCCGTCCGCTTACCGGCCCATCGTGCTGCTCGACGAGGTGGGCAAGCTCTTTGAAAGAGTCATTGCAGACCGCCTTGTCGGGCGGCTGGTGAGGGTGGGGCCGGATTTGGCGGAGAGCCAGTTTGGTTTCCGCAAGGGGCGCTCTACGGTGGACGCCATCATGCGCGTACGAGCCCTCACGACGGGGGATGCTGTGGCCCGGGGTGGGGTCGTCTTGGCGGTGTCTCTAGACATCGCCAATGCCTTCAACACCCTGCCCTGGAGTTGCATCAGGGAGGCACTCCGGTATCACCGAGTGCCGACCTACCTCTGTCGCGTGGTCGAGGCCTATCTGACGGACAGGGCCGTCATCTACCCCGGTCACCGGGGAGAGTGGAACCGGCGAGAGATGTCGTGCGGTGTCCCGCAGGGATCGGTTCTGGGACCGCATCTGTGGGACATCGGGTACGACTGGGTGCTGCGCGCCGACCTCCCTGGTGGCGTCAGCGTAGTTTGCTACGCTGACGACACGCTGGTCCTGGCGCAGGGGAGGTCGCACCAGGCGGCGGCCGAATTAGCGGCACGCGGGGTTGCGACAATCGTAGAGAGGATCCGGCAATTGGGACTCGAGGTGGCCTTGCACAAGTCCGAGGCCATGTGTTTTCATGGTCCTCGGAACGCGCCACCATCGGGTTCCCAAATAACGGTAGGAGGGGTTCTCATCGGTGTCGAGTCGACGATGAAGTACCTGGGACTCGTCCTCGACAGCCGGTGGAATTTCGTGGAGCATTTCCGACGTTTGGCTCCCAGACTGGAGCGGGCCGGGGCTGCCTTGGGGCGGCTCCTGCCCAATCTGGGGGGTCCAAACGCCTCCTGCCGGAGGCTCTACGCGGGGGTCGTGCGGTCCATGGCCCTTTACGGAGCTCCGGTGTGGGCGCGTTCCGTGAGGCGACGACCGGTACGTCGATTGAACGCGTCCCAGAGGGTCATGGCCATCCGGTTAGCCCGGGGATACCGCACGGTCTCCGGGGAGGCGGCGAACCTCCTTGCCGGATTACCGCCATGGGATCTGGAGGCAAAAGTCCTCGCGCACATGTGGGAGTGGCGCGAGGAGGCAGGACGCCGGGGCGTAACTCTGTTGCCGCGAGAAATCGTGGCACGGCGGACAGAGCTCCGGCAGGATCTCATGGCGGCATGGAGAGTGCGATTGTCGCAACCCAGCGCTGGGCACGCCACAATTGCGGCGATAAGTCCCCTCTTTGAGGAGTGGCTGGAGAGGCGCCACGGCGTCCTCACCTTCCGCCTGACGCAGGTCCTCACCGGATACGGGTGCTTCGGGAGGTACCTGTTCCGGATAAGGCGGGAGGAAACGCCCGGGTGTCACCACTGTGTGGATCGCCCGGAGGACACGGTGGAGCATACGGTGGAGGTCTGCCCGGCTTGGGCGGAGCACCGCCGTGTCCTCGCGGAAGCGATCGGCGGCGGCGATCTCTCGCGTCCGGCCCTGGTCCAGGCCATGGTACGGAGCGAGAGTGCATGGGAAGCCATTACCTCCTTCTGCGAAGCAGTAATGCTCGTGAAGGAGGAGGCGGGACGCGTGAGGGAGAGGCAAGCTTTGCACCCTCACGCCCCTAGTCGCCGCAGGAGACGCCCTGGGCGTCGGGAATTGGCAGCCGATTCCCGGCCACCGTAGGCGCGGGCTTGCGGACGGCGAGCAATGGGTAGCTCGCCGTCTGGTAAGGACCAGGCCCGAGTCGACGGCGCGTCGTGTTCCACGCGCGCCTCAAAGAGATGTCAGCACTATTGACGGGGTCCGCTAGGGCCGATGCCAGCTAGGGTTGCGGGATGTTCGAAAGAGTTACCGTGGCCCCGGCACAGGCAACAGAAGGAACACGGGTGGGTTTTAGTCAGTAAAAGTCTGACACGCCCTCCCGCTCCGCCCAGAGCGGGAGAAGTCATTTGATGATTTCCCATCCACAAAAAAAAAAAAAAAAAGGGTGCATGCACGTTGCGAGACTTTTTGCGAAGTTTTTGGTATGGTTCTGTCTGTTATGTATCAGTGTTTTTTTTTTATTCATATTTTTATTAGTATAATGTGAGCATGAACTATTGTGGGTTTTAATACGCCCCTCGTTTAAACTAACATACCATATAGCGTCCGAAAAATAAACACGCATTTAGCAAAATTGACTCGAAGCTTAAAATTACTAATATTAATATAATAAAAAAAATATATATTATAAAATATTAATATTAATTGTTTGAGTCCAAGTTGCAATTTCCTTAAAGGAGACGGAAACGATTACATACAATCTTGGGCCTGAATGTAACGAGATGAAGTTGATGTGAATTAATAGATTTAAACTTATCATTCCCTCGCTGAAAATTCTGTTAGTTTTGACAATCTGAGAGCCGAGTTATTAGAGATTTAGTAAAAGTAAGTTTATGTCACAATCTTTAACTAAAAACTTATTCCTGAAGTGTAAAAGATGTTCTTTAAACACTAATGTTTATTATATTTCGTCTAAGGGTCGTCCGCCTAATGTATTGCAGTGACTAGTTGCTATCCCTCAATTCACAGAGCGATCCATAGTTTCAACAATATCTAATCCACAAAGCGACGGTAAAATCCAAAATAACAATTCCAAGTCAAACGTGTGAGCGATCTTCGGTGTCCAGTGTGAAAGCAAGGGTCGTACAAGGTAGGCAGGGTCAGAATCCGTAAACAACAACGCAGTGGTCGTTAAAAATTAAATAATCTGAAAAGCAATCAAAACGCATCGGAAAACACGAAACGAGTGAACAAGCCAAGCACACACGAGCCAAGCATGAGAGCCAACTGCTCTTCAGTTGGCAACTGTCTACTGTCAATGTTGAGCTGACTCACAGCTGTCATGCCAGAGACATAGACTAAAATATAAGACTGATTTTTATCGATTCATTATATTGGTTTTTCAGTAATTAACTAAATTCAAAATTTAACGTGTGGTATTTAGACGATGGAACTCTAGGAGGTGATGCAGACACCTTTTTGAAAGACCTACAACTTCTCAAACAGAAATTTAAATCTATTGGCTTGGACCTTAACCCCTCAAAATGTGAAATCTATCTTCCTGACATTACTGACAGACAATTGACCCTAGATAAATTTAATGCAATAGCCCCTTAAATTAAAACTTTAGAAAAAAGTTCACTGCACCTCCTAGGTTCCCCAATTTTAGAAGACAGCTTTTCTTCTTTTATCGACGAAAAAATCAAAAACTTCAACGACATTTCGGACAAACTCTCCAAAATTAATTTACATTCGGCATTCACCTTTATTAGATACTGTTGTTTTGGCCCAAATTTTATATATTTTCTACGTTCTTCCCCTTTATGGAAGGAGCCACATCTGTTGGACAAAATTGACCAAATTATTCGCAACACGCTAACATCTATTTTAAATGTGGCCCGCAAAATTACCAGTATTAGCTTACCGGCGTTCCTGTCCTCTGTCCACAGCACTGAAAAGTTGACGGGGAAAATTTTAGCTCCCTCCCTGGTCGACTCTGAAGTGCCATGCTTGAGTGATGCGGTGAACGCCTGGATAGCAACTTGCCCGGATACAGATCGGCCCGTGAACCCATCTTCCCAGAGACAGTGGGATGAGCCGCTCTGCAGGTTGGTACGGAATAATCTTATCAATACGTCCACCAATACTGCTGAGCGTGCCCGCCTGCTAGCTGTGGGTGACTGGGAGTCGAGCCTCTGGCTTCAAGCACTACCGTCACCCAACATAGGCACTTTGCTGGGTGACTCCACCTTCCGACTCGCTACCTGTCTGCGTCTGGGTGCTCCTTGCGGGGCTCCACATCGCTGCCAGTGCGGTGAAGCCGTCGACTGCCTCGGACATCATGGCCTGTCTTGTAGTAAGAGCGCAGGCCGGATAGCACGGCACGCCAGCATTAATGACATTATCCGTCGTGCTCTTGTCACCGCCGGGGTGCCAGCTGTTTTAGAACCCAACGGCTTGGCACGCGACGATGGCAAGAGACCAGACGGAATTACCATAATGCCTTGGAAGTTAGGCAGGCCTTTGGTGTGGGATGCAACATGTGTCGACACCCTTGCGCCATCCCATCTTCCTAGTACGGCGGGCTGTGCTGGGGCGGCTGCTGCAGGTGCGGAAAACCTCAAACGGCGAAAATATTCCGATCTTTTTGGGAGTTATATGTATGTTCGAGCTGTTTGGGGTTGAAACACTAGGGCCATGGGGTCCGAGCGAAAATATTCCGATCTTTTTGGGAGTTATATGTATGTTCGAGCTGTTTGGGGTTGAAACACTAGGGCCATGGGGTCCGAGTGCCCACTTGGTTTTCCGAGACATCGCCAAGCGGTTGGTCGACTCTTCACGTGACCAAAGGGCTGGCCTATTCTTTGGCCAAAGAATCAGCATCGCCATACAACGTGGCAATGCTGCCAGCCTTTTGGGCACTTTTCCTGTTGACAGCGATGCGGACGAATTTTTTGATGCCCTATGATTATATATATATATTTTACATTTGTACATATTATAATTATTTTTGATATTTCTCGGGACCCTAGGGTCCCGGACTTTTGGAAGGCATATGAGGGGCTGAAGCCAACTGAAGACAACCCCCGGTTGGTGTAGGACTATTGCAGGATATGGAGACAAAAAAAAAAAAAATATTGGGCTATGGGTTTGGATGGCTAAAGTGGACAGGTTATCTAATACTATGGAAGGACTATGGCCCCTGCCTGACCCATGTTTGATAAATACAATACATGGATAAAATGGCAGGGGGTAACTTGCACACTCAACAATGGGCCCCCGGAAACGGTCGCTAGCACATAGTGTCGTAGCGACAAGGGGGCAACATGTCTTGAGGTGCTTAAGAGGAGTGGAGAGGTATTCCACGGCTATCAGGACAATCCCGGAAGTACGGTCAAGATCCCTACCAGCATCTTACTGGACTACTTCCTTCCTCCGAGCACGTTTGCTCTTGCGAATCTCTACTCAAGCCAGCCAATAAAGGCAAGAATGAGGTGGGAGGGCAGTTCTCGTCAGTGTTCACTCCAGTCGGCCAATAAAGGCAAGCCAGAGATGAGGAACATAACCTCTCCCGGGAGATAGGGTACGTGGGGTCGCTACTGCCCAGCAGCTCGCCACATGCTGCCCTGCGGGTTTCTGTATCTCTCTTGGTCTGGGCCCCTCACCATAGACCTGTTCCGGCAAAGTAACCTCTACCGGCACAGACCTAGAGTTCGGAGCGCGCAAGCCCCACCACGACGTCAACGTAGAGATACGGCGATGGGGTTATAATTATTATTATTATTTATTTTAATTTATTATTTTAAGTCTGTTAGCTTATATATTATGTAAATATTATGTATTGGTTTAATTGAAATAAATGTCCTCAACCTTGTATTAATTGATATTTAATTTATTAATATGGCATGTACGTAAATGCACTATATTGTATATAAGTATATTTAGTGCATTTAATTACTCGAGTTAATTACCTAGTGCGAAGGTTTTCTTTTTGTAATTTTGTAATCGATTACTTATACCTGTATTTCTCTTAATTCTCCACTTCCAGATTGAGAATTGAGCTGATTTTTGATATTCTAAGATAAAAAATATGACTAATTTTTTAGATCATATCTCAACTTATTACATTTGGGCCCACCGTTTTCCATCTCCTTTCAACTCACGTTGTTTATTACAGTATATTTACTCCAACTTAAGGCCCGGACTCCACCAAAGTGGAGATGTCCGAAGCGGAGACGAGAAAAGTTGTTTTTCAGCTAGGGTGTATCACCGAAGCTGTGCGGAGATTCGTACTGGCTAGACTGAAGCAGAGATGTGTGCTGGCTAGAGCGGCTGGCGGGTTGTGCGACGCGGAGTAACCAGCGGCGCCACTCACTGCACGCCGTGTTCGCCATCTTGCGAGGCACAGCTCACATCTCTGCTTTGCACCGCCGCCCAGCTCAATCTCGGCGAGGCACAGCTCACATCTCCGCTTCGATCGTGCCATAGAAATATGATACATCTCCACTCAGTGGTATACACTGAAGCTGAGTGGAGACGAGATGTGTGAATAACGATATTCTATTGCTTGTTTAAAACACATCTCCTCTTCTCTCGTCTCGTCTCCACTTTGGTGGAAACCGGGCCTTATCATCATTAAGGACGAAGATGTCCTTCGGTTTTGTGCTCATATCGAGTAATTTAAATTTTGATAGTAAGAACTATCAAAATTTAAATTACTCGATATGAGCACAAAACCGAAAATTCCATAAACTCACTGCAGGAGATTTAATCTATCGCTCAAGTATCAAAGCTTATCAATCTCTGAACTTAAACCACAAAATAAACAGATACAGAAGGGCAACTTTATCTATAACGACCGAAAATGGGCGCGTACACACGTAGACACGTAAGTGCAGCGATCTCGAACAAATGCCAGTTGCGAGAGCGCATGCGAGGTTTGTTATAAAAGTGTCTATTGCAAGTGTAAACAAACCCTGTTTAGGTTAAACTCTTACGCAATCACTAACTGAAGGGAATTAGTAACACATGCATCTGTTGATATTTAGTACATTTCAACTTTACATCTCACCACTTTTTAACAATTATTGTTTGAATAACATTATTAAATTGTATTTGAAAAATCATCGACAAAAATTGAGATTGAATGAGGAAAATTTCGTGTGGAAAGTTTTGCGTATGAATGTAGATGGCTGTAAAAGCAGAAGTGGACCAAAGACACGATGGATCGACTGTGTGAAAGATGATGTGACTAGAAAGTATGGAACTTTAGTTCCATAGGGGGTCGATAGTTTTTTCCACTTTGGAGTCGGCGTAGCATGACTTAAAAGGCATGCTACGCTGATCCGAAATACATTGGGATAACCAGACCTTAAAATGTAATGTTATTCTGCGAAGAAACTTAATTAAAGTTGGCGAAGTTGTTATGTGTATCGGGGATCACGGTCTAATAACAGCGCAGTCATGTGCAACGAACAGCTTTCATATTAATCAAATACCTTGATAGTTC
The DNA here is from genome assembly GCA_947568875.1 of Fissipunctia ypsillon. Taxonomy (NCBI): domain Eukaryota; kingdom Metazoa; phylum Arthropoda; class Insecta; order Lepidoptera; family Noctuidae; genus Fissipunctia; species Fissipunctia ypsillon. The sequence goes on from OX387649.1 coordinate 24,615,739, forward strand.
TAGCAAGGTTTCGGCTGTGGGTTTGCTTAGGATTAGTTTGAGATAAGGAATCTCAATGGATGAGCACATAACATATCCACCATATTGGTCTGACTGCGTGCCTGCAGACACATAAAACGATTAGATCGCTTAGTTTTTTCATTATAGCGTTTCGTAGATCAACCTTAGAGGTGGTCATCTGCTTAACCGGGCTATCCTAATAGAAGTAATCTTTCGATTTTGAGTTCTAAACAGTCACTCTTGGTCAGGTCAAATGGATCTGAAGGCAGAAATGACCCTGGATTGGCATAGTTAATTAGGCTCTAAGACGTGTATCGTTGCTCGATTTGAAATACATTGCTGATTTATCATTTAGTTTTTTCATCAAAATTGAAATCATAGTCATATTTCCACAATAACTAAACGGAGATGGAGAGGGAGATGAAGGCTTATGAAGGAAATGGGAGTGAATGATAGCGTGACGGTTGCCAGGGGAGACTGGAAGAAGACAATGTGTTGCTCCGACCCCACGTGACGTGGAACAGGGGCAGGAAGATGATGATGATGATAACACCCATATTATTTAGCGCGACAATACAAAAATGCAATACAAATATCAAGTGGCGGCACAATATGCCGCCACTAGATATTATCTACATCGCCACAATGGAACGCGTCACACTGACGTCACGCAAAATCCTGCATCGCGCAATCAGAGTTTACCGCGCAACTAGCATATATACAACATCCCGACATCAACCGTCGGGCAGTAGCCCACCAGACACAACACCCGTCTGGTCGGAGGATTCTCCCTTTTCTATGGAGAATGAGTGAACTTTACACCCTGTTCCTCGTGCCTCTATATACTGAAGCACAAAAGGAGAGTAATGTTTCGACAGTTAGCAAAGAGGATTAGCTCTGTAGGATCACAATCTCATAATAAATACATCAGAACCTACCTACCTTCATCATTGTTCTTTGTCGAAACGAAACTCCAGCTAGTATTGAACTTATTGTCATACATTTTCGAGTACTAAATCTGACTGTGGCTTACAAATCTGAATTCACTGGCAGGACTTGTAAATGAATGAGAGAGGATCTAATACACGTTACTGTTGTTTTTTCTTTATGAAAATGATAGTGGGCTGTTTATAAAGTATTCAACTAGAACATTTTTAATATAGTAGGTTATTATTCTAGGTAGTAGAGGCAGTTTCTTAGATCAGATTTTGCCTCGTGCTTTAAATACTCGGAAATTAAAATGTTTGGCAAAATAATATAATAAAATAAATAAATCAGCGTAACCGATGTAATCCTCTATTATGCGTATGTATGTAAACTGTCCACAAAACGGACGCCTTTATAGCTTATAGGTGCTTTTTGTATACACTGATACATTGAAGAAACCCTTCGCCTGTGGTTGTTTGTTTTACTTTGTCATAAGTACAATGATTGCAGCTTTTTTTTTTGTGGATGGGAAATCATCATTTATGACTTCTCCCGCTCTGGGCGGAGCGGGAGGACGTATCAGACTTTTACCCGTGTTCCTTCTGTTGCCTGTGCCAGGGCCACGGTAACTCTTTCGAACATCCCGCAACCGCGGCTGGCATCGGTTCTAGCGGACCCCTTCAATGCTGCTGACATCTCTCTGAGGCGCGCGTGGAACACAACACGCCGTCGACTCGGGCCTAGTGCTTACCGGACGACGAGCTACCCATTGCTCGCCGTCCGCAAGCCTGCGCCTACGGTGGCTGGGAATCGGCTATCAATTTCCGATGCCCAGGGCATCTCCTGCTGCGACTAGAGGCGTTAGGGCGCAAAGTTTACCTCTCCTTTACGAGTTCCGCCTCCTCTTTCACGAGCATTACTGCTTCGCAGAAGGAGGCGATGGCTTCCCATGTACTCACGCTCCGTACCATGGCCTGGACCAGGGCCGGACGCGAGAGATCGCCGCCGCCGATCGCTTCCGCGAGGACATGGCGGTGCTCGGCCCAAGCCGGGCAGACCTCCACCATATGCTCCACCGTGTCTTCCGGGCGATCCACACAGTGGTGACACCCGGGCGTTTCCTCCTGCCTTATTCGGAACAGGTACCTTCCGAAGCACCCGTGTCCGGTGAGGACCTGCGTCAGGCGGAAGGTGATGACGCCGTGGCACCTCTCCAGCCACTCCTCAAAGAGGGGACTTATCGCCGCAATTGTGGCGTGCCCAGCGCTGGGTTGCGACAATCGCACTCTCCATGCCGCCATGAGATCCTGCCGGAGCTCTGCCCGCCGTGCCGCGATTTCTCGCAGCAGCGGAGTTACGCCCCGAATAATTGCAGCTTGCAAGCAAAATTGTTGTAAATTACAAAGGCTTGGCGTTTGTCGAGAGTACATGAAAATTGATTTAGAATATTAAGAGAATGCATTGTGAAAATTGGTAACGACGCAAATACCTGTTAAATATTTTGATGTTTTGATTTATTTGTCAATATTACTAAATAAAATTATGAAATAATATGGAATAATGGCTCTATAGTGCACTAAAATATTAAATATGAATTGCAATAATTAATATCGTAATGCTGAATATTTAGTCTTAGGTGTAATAAAAGCCAACTTTCGGAATGGTCAAAGGAACTGTAAATTAATATATTAACTTCTCGTTCATGAAAATATTTATTTTTGACTGTCTTTAAAGTTCTGTTCGCTCTGTTCGCGACTCAGTTCATCGGTCTCTAACAAATTAAATGCTTATAATAATAAATTATTGCTATTTGAAAATTTAAGATTTTAATTGAAGCGCCCGCCATATAATTGGAGCGACATAATTACGCGTGACGTCAGCGACTCTAATGAATGCGATTACAGCGATAATTGTCAAACATTTTGTGAACATTAAATATTAATTTTATGTCAATGTTGATAGATTCTTACTAAAGAGATAGAACATTCTTTGTTCAGCTCTTCAAAATTATAATAATGAAAAATTATTTTCTGCAGAAAATAAGACAGCTGAGTAATTCTAGCTGACGAGACATAAACGATTTTGTTGTATAGGCTACCATATTATATGTTCATATTTATTTTACAATACAAGGGTTGAGAAAAATACACAAGGAAGCCGATACTGGAAGCACTTCGTAAAAATAGGTGCATGAATTTTTTTTCATATTTTCCTACGTCCCATTAATTAAAAAAAAAACAAATTCTCTAAAAACGTGCAAATCCAATTAAAAGTATACAAGTTATATATCTTCACAGAATTAATGAGACATTCATTTATTGTATAATGCGATTTTTTTCGGACGAAGTCGGACCGAATTAAGTTTAGGTGGAACTGTCGCCCTTAATTAAGATATTTCTTAAGATAGACCTCTCCTGAGCTTTGCCGTGAATTTGCAGCAGTTTTAAAGTAACGACGCAAAAAATACAGGATTTTTATCTGTTAGAACCCTTTGGGTATAGATGTTATCAGCTGTGGACGTGGTTCGCAACTCGGTGGTTGCTACACATTTTATTTTTTGATAAATTGCACGAAAGTGTTAATTATGGATTCATAGTAGACACACACTCAAACACTCTTCCTTCTTCGTTCATTCAGTCTATCTCTCTGTGAAATGCACTCCCCCAGCACGCGTAGCACGTCCACCATAGAAATGGGCTTTGTCGACGGAAGAATAAACAAAATGACACATCGCCATGTTTAGATGTTAGAAATCTTTCTATAATCTGTCATTTTGTCTATTCTTCCCTCGACAAAACCCGTTTCTATGGTGCTCATGCTACGCGTGCAGGAAATCAAGATGACAACCAACCAATTATCCTTTAAAGTTAAAGTTGGCGAGCACTTTCGTAAGAAGCTGGCAGTGTCGTCACAACGGTAATGTTTTCCCATTATTTGTCTTATTTGTTTTAGTATGTTTGTGTATTTATGTGTATTTATTTGTGCTTATATTTATAAAGCATAATCTGCCTATAATGTTCCCACTGCTGGAACACTGGCCTCTTCGTTGCAAGATGAAGTGGGCCATAATCCACTACGCGGGCCTGTGCGGGTTGGTGGATTTGTATAAATTTAGGTATATAAATTATATTTATAGTTTTTAATAGGCATACGTGTGTCCTTGTATTTAAGTATTTATTTATTCCATAAATTTCTTCATTACACCTACCAATGTTTGTTTTTATATCACCCAAAGGTTGACTGGTAGAAAATGCCTATGGCATTAAGTCCGCCTCTATGCATTTGTGTGCTTAAAGTATTATATAAATAAATAATAAGAACTAAGTGGCCGAGACGAGCGGCAATCGCTTTTAAAGCGTTTCGGATATCTACAACGACTTTCAACAAACTCAAAGCATTTATTTCAAACAAACCAATTACAGGCTCTTTTGAATTGTCAAGGGGTCGGTCAGTCAGAAAGATGAAACTAGTTGCCCATTCCAAAGCGTAGCAGGTTCCTATGGAGAAGAACAGGCAAGAAACTCCACGGAAACTCTTTTAAATCTAAATATTGTTACAAATAATTGGTTACATCATTCATGTTGAAATTATATAAGTATGTGAGGACAATGTAGAAAGACGTGCACGTTAAAAGCGTCCGTAATAAAAAGATAAAAACTAAAAACGATAAAAAAATAAAAAAAAATAAGCCATGGCAGCCATGAGATGACCAGTCCCTACTGATGGCGCCCGTTCACGATCATGACGCACGGGTCAGCACCATTCAGCTCAACCATTTCGAAGGGAACTTAATGATCCAACACATGCGTCACCACCAGCGAGAGAAGATTGACATTATCAAGCTTTTCAGTAGATTCTGTCAAACCGATACATATTTGCCTTTCCCAACATCGTTATCACTGATAGAATATCAATTAGTCTAAGCCCTCAGGTCAGTACAATAAAGTATATTAATTGTCAGTTTTGTCTTATAATAATTACCTACAGGAATTAAACGTTATTTTCCTGATTAGTCCCATTCAAAAGTACTTTGACAGGCAACCTTGACCAAAGTCTAATTTCTGGAATTATTTCTAGAAATTCTCTTCAGCTCCTAAAATCAAGCTTGTGGGTAGTACTAGCCTCGTGGTTATTTTACTTACTAGTCATACCGGTATCGTGAGGAAAACAACTAAAGCTCCCAATCTTATATAATAAATATTATGGAAATTGAATTATTAGCATAATCCCTAACTGTCGGTGAAATAGCTAATGTAAAATATTGTTGAGCGAATGATTTGATTATCATCAGTCGATTTACTAAACCAACAAGTAGGGAGGTTGAATAAGGACGGGGGGTTACGGGGAATTTTGACCAATAGATAATCTGATAACCTCACGCCGAAGACGTTTGTAATAAACTGAGCAAGTCAGCTTATGTGCTGTATAACCTATCGCATAAAGTAAGCAATAATACACTTCTGACAGCTTGCCGCGGACTTGTTGCCCCAATATTAAGGTTCGGAGTAATATTTTGGGGCAATTGTAAAAACAGAGAAGAGATTTTTAAAGCCCAAAAACGATGCATAAGATCTATGTCGAATCTAAAAACTACAGACAGCTGTGAGCCTATGTTTAAATCACTGAAAATACTGACCTTCCCGTCGTTGTATAAATTTAGAAGTTGCAGTTTTTTTAAAGCGAATTTAAATTTATTTCCGTCACTAGCCAATATTAGAACTCGTTCAGGTCCTATGAGAACGCAATATAAAAATGTATTACGAGTTTGTCGCCCCTGGACCCATTTAGAGTGGCTGGAGGAGGGCGTTGTCCACCCTCCGCCGACGCCCGGTGCGCCTGCTGCGGTCTGGGTGAGAGAATGTGATCTCCCTCTCCCTTTCCGCAGCCTCCTTCTATGAGATGACTGTCTCGCAGAAGAAAATCACCGCGTCCCAGGACTCTTTGCTGCCGACCATCATATGTATGTATGTGTATTATAAGTTTATAACTTATTTATGTACAAATTGTTCCATTTCTAACAGAGCACCTGCCATCTAATCTCTTCACCACCCTTGGTTGACTGGTAGAGAATGCCTAAGGCATTAAGTCCGCCTTTGTACTTTTTTAAGTGAGAAAAGTTTAAATAAATAAATATTCACGACAGCCGGCAGCGACAGGTCACTGCCTACTCCAGAGATTAGGGCACGGCGCGGCTCCTCCCAAGCGGCACACTCTGCCAGCGTATGCTGCACCGTGTCTTCCCGACAGTCGACGCAGTGGTAACACCGGGCGTCCAGCTCCCTGTTTATGCGACACAGGTACTTCCCGAAGCAACCATGCCCCGAGAGCACCTGCATCACCTGAAACGATAGGGAGCCGTGCCTCGTCCTGAGCCAAGGTCGAGCACTGGCCGGATCGCCTCGATGGTGCCGAGGCCGGCGGTAGGGCGTGAGAGCCTGTCTTGCCACCAGGACCTTGCGAAGCTGCGACCTACGCTGCTCTATTTGTCGCTGGATCGGTCGCTCACCTCGCGCCCGCATTTTCTCGCGCCACCGATACAATGACGCGAGTAATTTCGCCTCCAAGTCCCAGGGCGGGGATCCGGCCAATGCGCATGACACCTCATAGGAGATCGTGCGATACCCCCTGATGACTCTGACGGCCATCGCTCTTTGCGGCCTCTGCAGAACAGCGCTGCTACCAGCCGTCAGGTCAGCCATCCAGATCGGGACCCCCTACAGGGCCATCGATCACACGATCCCCACGTAGAGTCACCTACACGCGGCGCTCGGGTCCCCCAGAATCTGGCAATGGTCCTAGCGGAACCCATCAATAGTGTTGACATCTCTCTGAGGCGCGCGTGGAACACAACGCGCCGTCGACTCGGGCCTAGTGCTTACCGGACGACGAGCTACCCATTGCTCGCCGTCCGCAAGCCTGCGCCTACGGTGGCTGGGAATCGGCTATCAATTTCCGATGCCCAGGGCATCTCCTGCTGCGACTAGAGGCGTTTGGGCGCAAAGTTTGCCTCTCTTTTACGAGTTCCGCCTCCTCTTTCACGAGCATTACTGTTTCGCAGAAGGAGGCGATGGCTTCCCATGTACTCACGCTCCGTACCGTGGCCTGGACCAGGGCGGGGCGCGAGAGATCGCCACCGCCGATCGCTTCCGCGAGGACACGGCGGTGCTCTGCCCAAGCCGGGCAGACCTCCACCGTATGCTCCACCGTGTCCTCCGGGCGATCCACACAGTGGTGACACCCGGGAGTTTCCCCCCGCCTTATCCGGAACAGGTACCTCCCAAAGCACCCGTGTCCGGTCACCTGCGTCAGGCGGAAGGTGCGGATGCCGTGGTGCTTCTCCAGCCACTCCTCAAAGAGGGGACTTATCGCCACAATTGTGGCGTGCCCAACCATTTTATACTTGTACCTACATTGTTGTCAAATAAATAAATCTAAACCTGAATGTGATATACTCGTATTAAACAAAAACCGCACACCGGGTTTCGCACCACCAAAACTGTTATAGTTTACCTTTTTCTTACCTATTATTTGCCATACTAGAAACCATAGTCTCACGTAGGTATTTTGACCGATTATTGTACATCATTTTATTCCAAAAAAGATTAAGCGCTTACTTTGTGTAAATAATTTAGTCACAACTGCTCTCAAAACGGTAAAGGAAAACATCGTGAGGAAACCGGCATGTCCTAGAACCGAAAATTTGAAGACATGTGACATCTACTAACCCGCACTGGGCCCGCGAGGTAGCCCACTCCCTCTCGAAGATAGGAGGCCTGTTTCCCAGCATTGGGAACATTATCTGGCTGATTATGTTTATGTTTTATTACAACAGTTAAAAGAAATTTAGGCCCTGCTACAGACAGACGGGCCGACGAACTGACAGCTGACGACAGCTGGCGACAGGCAGGGTCCCATTTTCACTATTTGGGTACAGAACCTTAAAAAAATATTTTGGCTTTCGCTTCCACAAATAAATGATCTACTTCCCTAATCGATATGCTAATAATTTATTAATACAACAAGACTGGCAGCTCATAAAACTCAAACAATTTGTTACTATGTCGGTACACCTAAGTTGTGTTCATATTATTTTGCGCTGGTCCAATTACTCCAAGTAATTTGAAGAAGACGCTTTCTAATTTTCATTAGGGTGCCGTTTCATTTGATATAAAACTGTGTTCTTGTTGGAAAAGAATCGTTTTAATGGTTCATACTTGGGATGGGCAACAGAATTTTTCAGTGCTTTGTACTGAAAAAATGTGTGCAATTTTATCCTGAACTGTGACGTTTTTTAAATCTGCACTAATAATATTATAAAGCTGAAAAGTTTGTTTGTTTGTTTGGTTGAACGCGCTAATCTCAGAAACTGCTGATTCGAATTGAAAAATTATTTTAGTGTTGGATAGCCCATTTATCAAGGAAGGCTATAGGCTATATAACATTACGCTACGACGAAGAGGAGCGGAGCATCAATGAAAAATGTTGTATAATAATGCAAATGGCTGGTAAAGAAAAAAAATACGGTTACAATTAGTATATTAGTTACCTACACATTTTATTTTGAATTTACTGTTTGAACGCGATAATCTCTATTACTTCCAGTCGGATTTGAAAAATTCTTATTGCGTTTTATAGCCCAATTCTTGAGGAAGTCTATAGGCTATATAACATTACGCTAGGATGGATCCTTAGAAGCTGAGCAAAAAGAAAAAAAAGTAAGAACGAGTGCTAAGCAAAAACGAAGTAACGGCGCGGGCAGGCGATGCGATGCGACGGGGTGGGTCGGGGGAACAAGAAACACGCAGACGAAGTCGCGGGCGGAATCTAGTAATTAAATAAAAATGAAGGTAAAAAAATATTAGTTAGCAAGGTAAGATGTGTCTGTCCAAAGATTAATACTTTCATTCTAATCCTTTCTTTTTACTGAAATCACTATTATTGTGTGAGAGAGTGAGAGTACTCTATCTCTTTTACTCAATAATAATGATTTTATTTTTAGAAACAAAAATGTATTCTGTTTAGTCAGTCTTTGGAAATAGATAAATGTATATTATGAGGATTTTGCTATTCTCTATACCAACCAACAAGCTCTAATTACTGAAAGTGGCCGCGGCCGTCCTAATTAGACGAAATAAATGATAAATGGTTAATGAATACCTGCTCGTGGTCGAGGGGCACCGCAAGGTCACGCACTGGGCCCGATCGTATCATGTTAGGACTATGTTTGTAGATTTGTGTAGATAATACTGAGAAAAGCTTGTACCGATGTACAGTCAACGAAATTAATTGTTAAGCAGGTTTTTATTTCATACGACTTTCAAATAATGACAATTGTGATTTGACTTAACGGACAATTTAAGTAGATTTGCTCAGCAGCTCAGCTATCATTTTACCTGATCATTTGTATAGTAAAGAGATCGCATGTTGTTAAGCTATAATATTACAGTTACTCTTACATTTACAAACTAACTAGCTATTTAAGAAAATGCCAAAATCATCAACCCCTTTTGATTTATAAACTTGAGTACTAAATCAATCAAATAACATTACAAGAACATAAAATAGAACGAAAAGAGGTACCACTAGGTAGAGGATGCTTCTAATAGTGAGTTCACCTTCGGGCCGCATCGTGGCATTTTATTTATTTATTTGTGAATTTTATGAATTTGGCTGTTACGCCAGTGTGAGTACGCTACACACATAACACAACACAACATGAAATGACATGACATGACATGGCATGGCATGACATGGCATGACATGACATGGCATGACATGGCATGACTTGACATGACTTGACATGACATGACTTGCCATGACTTGCCATGACTTGACTTGACTTGCCATGACTTGCCATGACTTGACATGACTTGCCATGACTTGACATGACTTGACATGACATGACAACATGACTTGACATGACATGACATTACATGACATGACATGACATGACATGTAAATTTTAAAGTCTACTGCAAAAACACATACATTTTTTTATGATTGGCATCTCGCAGTTCAACCTTGGAGGTTGTCGGCTGCTCAACCAGGCTATCCTGTGGATGCCTTGAAATTTAGGCCTCCAGCCAGGGTACAATTTATAAAGTAAAGACAAACACGGCCGGGGCGTCTTAATTTAAGATCTTAGGGCTGTTAAACTTCTGCTTAGTTAATGTTTAAAACGTAGTTAATATTTTCTTAATGTAATTGACTTCAATAGTAATTCAGAAACTCTTTAGGTTGGGGACAAATATTTAAGCCCTAAGAACTTTAGTTCCAAGGTCAAGTTCGAAAGAAAAGTAAAAGAAAAAGGTTCGATCCATTAGCTTAAGATAAAAACTTAATTGTTGCATTAGTCCCGACGTGTGGCGATCAATTACTGATATCACTTTGATACTCTTTGTTGAGTTTGAAAGCTTTATAATGTTTGTAAAGTGAGGCTTGAGTATTTAATGAAGTAGGTGTTTTTTTCTTCTTCTCTGGCAAATAAATGAATGTTTTTGAAAGTGTTCGTGATGTTATAAATTTATATAATGATATCATAATACTGTGAACTCGGAGTTTGTTTCGTTGTTTCTTCCCAGGGTTAGCAAACACCGACCTTATATAGTTTAAAAAAAATATGTTTGACGTGTAAACTTTTGGAAATGTTCAAGTATTTGGAATTCAATCGATAAACATTATAGCAAATCCAACAAAATCAATTTCTGCAAATTGTGGTAATGAAAATAAAATATAGTACGTACCTTAACAAAGTCCATTTGATTGTTTAAAACTTACTTGAGATCTATTCAGACTCCGTTTACTTTGGAAAACTTGAGATTTTCCAATAACCACAAGAAAACAAACGAATTTAAATGAAGTGGTTTTTCATCAAACTTATTGTAAAGTTAATTATAATTCTCCGTGCCTACAGTAACTTTGATATAAAATCTTATGGAGACTATTGTAAACGTATTGATTTTCACAGAATATGTTATTTTATAGTTTTTAAAAATAAAAATAAAATATTTCTAAATAATCAACCTGCCTAGCCTTTTCCCTACTTTGTTGGGGACAGCTTCCAGTCTGTCCGGGTGTAGCTGAATACCAGTATTTTACATGGAGCGACTGCCTATCTGACCTCCACAACCCAGTTACTGTGCAATACGATACCCCTGGTAAGACTGGTTGTCAGACTTTCAGGCTTCTGACTACCCATAACGACTGTCAAAGAACTAAAATGACAGCCGGGACCAACAGCTTAATGTGCTTTCCGAGGCACGGAAGGGTCTCAATATGTAATGAATGGTTAGCTAGCCACGAACCGACCCGTGCTGCTGTTATTATTTAGCCATGAGATCTAATAAATGCAGTTTTTGTTTAAAACATGGATTCGGTTCTTCGCTACAGATATCCCTATTTAAAACACACCCCTCGTACAAATTATGAAGGTCATATTAATATTCAGATTTTAATAATAGTTAAAATTCCACATGACCTAATTATTAACCATTGCGATGCCTCAGTAGACACATTAGGTATTGAAACGCTTGCGTGATGTTAATTACGCAAATAACCTTCATTTATTCGCAATTTTTTTCATTTTATAGTAGTGTACGTGGTGTTACTGCAGAAGGACGCACTAAGGGTAGGAACAAAAATGGAGTAAGAATCATTTTAACTTAATACACTTAGTTTTTTTTTTTAAATAATTTCAGAGAATTTTAAAGTTCTTGCCAAGTATTCATTGTGTATTTCCTTATTTCCAGGAGAAATATAAGTACAGTCCCTTTTAATGCAGCTGATAATGCCAGCGTACGTAAAGTTAGAAGAAAACGGCAAAGGAACATAATGCGTAGTATGTGCTATGAATACACGCAGAGTACTTCTCTACAAGGCATCCCTTATTTCACTAAAAGAGGACTTACTATATTTGAGAAGTAAGCTTTTGTTAATTTTCTTTAATTCTTACTAGAGCTAATAGATACCCAATTATTTAAGAGGGTTGTCACATTTTGTCACCTCTCTCGCTCACACGGGACCAAATTTTTAAGAATGTTAAATGAAAAGATGCTTTTTTGAAAAATGTAATCAATGGGCGACCTATTATATAACATTAATTTAATAGGTAATTATTAAAAACACATTTCATTGTGGCATTTATTTAAATCATTACAAAAACAGATCATAATACTAATTGAGCTAAGTTTATTAGATAACACAATAGAATGCGTTTTTGTTTCGTTTTAATAATTACCCAATTATTATTGACGCAATTATTGAATAATTTTCCAATTGTATTATTAGTTACCCAATTATTTCTAGAAACAAAATACTTGCTAAGTTAACCTACTTATAATATCAAGAACAAAAACTTTCAAGTTTGTGCATTTGTGTGATTTATCTTTTTAATTGATTTAACTTGTTTATTTCAGAATATTTTGGGTGATTACTTTTATTGTAAGCCTTTCAATGTGCAGCTACTTGATTCGTGATGTGTGGATAAAATGGCAGACAAGTCCTGTCATAGTTACCGTCAGTGAGCAACTTGTGCCAGTCATGAAGGTTTGTGCTAATTGTTTATTTACTGAAGCGACAACGAATCGTATATACGGATTGCGATTTATATGTACAGTTTAATGTTACAATCTTTGTGTAAGAAAAAACATTGAGGCATCAAGACCTTAAGTTTATAAAATCACTGTAAAAAGATGGAGTACAAAACTACCTACAGCTATGTTTTTACAAATCAATGTAAAACTGCTGTTTTTATAAATAATAATATTTTACTCAACATATTTCAGGTTCCTTTGCCATCAATAACAATTTGCCCGCAGGCGAAATGTATGGCATCGGTATACAACTATACTGCGGAGATGAGAAGAATCCTTCATAAAAACATACCTAGTACGGAAGATAAAAAGATGTTCGTACACAACGTTCATTGGGGATAGCCTTTACAGTATGACAAGTAAAAAAAGGGACATACTTTAAGGGAGTCGGCAGATCAGCTGTTCATGGATGAGCTATTCCATACATTTTGTGTGCACGTGTTATACTTTTGTGCAAAAGTGCAAAAGTAGTTCACTTTCATGAGTACCCACTACACACTCCTGTATGTCCCATATTTTACCTGTCACACTGTATAAATAGCCGTCAGTCGTTGTCATCGAAAAGGCTGGGCAGATGATGATGAGTATAAAAAGCAGTAAATATCACTTAAAATATATCGTTGATGAATTAATATTTTTATATTGCCATTTCCAGGACTCCCGAACAATTGGAAAAGTTCGAGGGTATATCACTGATGTGTGGAGATCACAAGGATAGCAGGGATACGTTTAGACACGTAATTTTTGCTCAACTTAGCTATCACAACTCCTCTGCAGTTAAATATATAAATGAGGTAAAATTCAAAGATTGAAATAGTTAGATTCGCTCTACCGCGTCAAAAGATGGTTGCGTTTTTGTTTCGTTTTAACATCTCTAACATACGCAAGCAAAATTGAACATTTTGAAAGGAGCATATTTACGATTATAATGATGGATTTATCTATAAATTAAGTTTCACCAATGGATTCTGATATTCACTTTTCACAAGAAACACTTCTTGATAAAATAGTTAAAACTACTTTTTATTCCAGGTAGCTTTGGACTATAAAGATATTTTTAGATCATGTAAAGTAAGCAATAAAAGTATACCATGTTCAAGACTATTTTCTAAAGTAGTAACCGCAGCGGGAATCTGTTACACTATGAATGCGCTGGCAGCTGAAGAAATTTTCAGACTGGAAAAGTAATTACATTTTCAATTCTTTTTTTTATGTTTTCCTATTTTTTCTATTTTCTAAAATACTCTAAGGCTCGAATGCAACACAAATTACTGAATGCATTAACCACTAAAAGTATTTCATATCATTTTGTCTCTGTCATCTTCAAACGATTGATAGAAACAGAATTATGTTTATAAGTTTAGTGCTAAACGCATTAAGTGATTTGTGTTGCAAACGGGCTTAAAAGTATGTAAAGTTATTTTGACAATTGTTTTTTTTCTTTTTAGCCTTCAAAAAGACTTCCTTTATATGCATTCGAAGAAGCGCAGTCAACGTTGGTCGATGGAACACGGCTATGATAACGATTTATTGTCAAATTCAACGTTTTATCCTGATCGCGGGTTGGTAAGTAGATTTTTTCATATTGTATAGTATGAAAATTAAACCTAAAACAATAATTTGCTGATAATTCTTCATACGTGCTTGAGATCTCGATGACCAGTCACTCGTCCTTGTACTTTTAAATAATATTGTGTTTACTTTGTTGCAGGCAATTGATGAGGCACCAAACGTATACATTTTATTCGCTCAAATGTTGGACGATCATGATCAGTTTTGCTACGGTTACTCTACTGGTTTGAACGTAAGTAGAGTCCAACGTAGCGTTAGTACAGGGTAAAGGAAGTTTATCGACTTAGTTCACTTTAACTTTTGTATTGCAGTTAGTTGTTGAAGCTTAAGTTTAATCGTGGAAATTATAGCGCTTGTTTTTTTTTATTATCATCATTTGATGGCAGCCTGTTCGACCCATGTTGAGAATTAGGCCGCCTCCCTTTTGTGCCATGCTCTCCTGGAATTGTGCGACTCTCAAACAGGTCTTCACTTTTTTTCTTTTTTTTTTGGATGGGAAATCATCAAATGACTTCTCCGGGCGGAGTGGGAGGGTGTGTCAGACTTTTATTGACTAAAACCCACCCGTGTTCCTTCAGTAACCTGTGCCGGGGCCACGGTAACTGTTTCGAACATCCCGCGACCCTGGCTGGCATCGGCCTTAGCGGACCCCGTCAATGCTGCTGACATCTTTTTGACGCGCGCGTGGAACACAACGCGCCGTCGACCCAGGCCTGGTCCTCACCGGCCGGCGAGCTACCCGGTCCGACCCAGGTCTTACCTGCGATCCCATTGTTTTAATTACAGCAACATTATTTTTAGATATATATTAATCACCCAGCGGACTTGCCACAGGCATCTTTTTATACTCACTCGCTGATGAACGATCAAGATGCGCTGTTGGCACTCAGCTTCAACATAATGAACACTTCAGAGTCCTTGAGGAGCTACGACGCAGAAACGTAAGTTTAGTAAATAAAGGATTTTTTTACATGGTTCATGGTTCATAGCATTCTCGACGCGGGGCCCCGCGTAAAAAAAATCTTGTATATAGATTATGATTCATGTTGGCCTCAAATTGTTTTTCTATAAAATGCAGCCAAAGATTTTGAAAACGTTACACAGCTATGTAAGCTCGAATGAGATTTTCGTTCTTCATCTCACAGCTTCAACTCTTACAACTGACGAAAGCACTGTCCGTCTGTGAACCTACTGAGTATTGATAAAATGACACAGAGGTGTGGAAAACATGCAGTTATTTTAATTTATATTATTAATATTTTAATGTAATTAATCATTCTGTTGCAGACGGCAATGTTATTTTCCTGAGGACAAACAGTTGAAGTATTTTAAAATATACACAGCAAAGAACTGCAGAATCGAATGTTTGACCGACTTTACTTTCGAAAGCTGTGGATGCGTCCAATTTCATATGCCTCGTAAGTGAAGGCAATATTTTCAGCCTTTCAATGCCTACGCCATTGACCATCTAGCGTAAAAATTTGGATAACAATTCGTTTTTTCCCTATTGGAAAAAAAAATACTTTTATTGTGCTATGTTTTGCAGATAATACTAGTGATAGGATATGCCCATTGAGGAAACGCTGGTGTGTAAGAAAAGCGCACGGTAAAGTATTTCTAAACTTTATTTATAAATGACATCCACAAGTTACAGTTATTCCGTAACACTGACTATGCATCAGTCAGGGAAGATTGTTTTTCAAAAAGGTGCGACTAAGGCATTATTTCAACTCTCCCTCCCTATCTCTCACGGATCCAAGCTTTCTTCCATTTAAAAATCAAGTTGACTTTTTAACATACATAAACTCACGCCTTCATCCCATGGGGGTAGGCAGAAACTACAGAACGCCACCTGCTACGATCCTTACATACTCCTTTTGCCTCGTTTACATTCATACATCTGGTCATACACGCACGCCGGTTGCGAGTACTACGCACCTGACCTTTCTGAAGAACATCACCAATAAGATCATTATATGTCTTCCTAGGGCGTCCCCTTCCGGCGTTTCCACTCACATCTGCCGTGTAAATATCTTTTATTAGTCGACTTTCTTTCATCCTCTCAACATGACCAAACCATCTAAGCTACTACGCAAAATTTTTACCTACGTTAGTGAAAAAGTTGATAGCTTTACTTGCTGCTTCACTTAGGCTTAGCTCAGAAGATAAAAGATCAAGTGCAGGTTCAGGATTTTTTGATCCAATTGTATTAGATTTTATGAATTTTCATATAAGTTTACTGTTTTTTCCTGCTTTCTGTAGTTGATTTTTATCATATTAGTTTTTTAGCTTTTTCAACAGATAATTACAGAAATTTCTATATCGTTTGTAAATAACTGAAAGTAGTTCATTATCCGGTGCATATTTTGATTTTTGGTGAAGTTTATCTCTATGCCTGATACAGCGAACAATTCCGGACGTAATCCATGGTTTAATGTTACTATATTTTCTTGATATGACTTTAGTAAATGTATTTTTCCTTATAGTAGATATAACAAATCGACAAAATATTGTAGAGAAACATTTGAATCAAAATGGGGTCAAAATTAATGCTGCGTTAGTCAGTTTCAAGACCCGTCATATTGAGTTTAGTATAGCTGTCCATGCAGTTTTTTCTAGGTGAAGATATTTGTAATGTTAGTAAAACAGCTTGATGATCGGTGAGTGACGAATTAGTAACCAATGTTTTGGATGGACTTTTTGATTTTATAAGGATATGGTCTAGACAAGAGCCGTTTTAGTGGGTTGGGTTATAATTAGCTGGTAAAAGTCCATGAAATGAGCAAATATTCAGGTAATTATGTGAATGATTATCGATTTTATCGGCCGCAATTTTTATGTTGATATCACTTACCAGTATGATATTTTTAAACGATAGTAATTTTTCTAAATTACTGCCAAGCGAATCTAAAAAACCTATCAATACTTTGGGATGGGAGCCTCTAAATAGCCATAATTACTGTATCGGTGATAATTTTAATTACTAAGCAGTTGCAATCTAGGAAATGGGGTTCATCTACTAATTTCCTTAAATTATTTTTAATATAAACCACTATGCCATTATTCTGGTTGAATGTTCTATCGCTTTTGTGTAGATTAAACCATCGAGAGATGATAATTATATTGGCCGTTTGTTTGGATAACCAACATTCTGTTACGACGATAATGTCGCACCATAATATGTCCAGATTCGTTAACCGAAAAAAACCGTTAACATTACGGGTTTTACTGCGTATGTTTTGTGTAAATGAGATCAATGTTTTATCCCCAGTATAGACTATATTTTTGCACTGTTCCATATTACAGAGTTTAGCTTCAGACACGGAAAAACTATCTAGATCACAGATTAGCTGATTGGCCATAAACCAAATATTATGTAAAAACTAACCAACTATCTATGTGCTTAATTTAAAAAAAAGTAGTCGACGGCGGTCCTAGGCGCCTTCATAGTCAATTGAATTAATATAATTGTCTTCGGCGTATTTACGTGCTGGGCAATTTACATCACCAGTTGGATGATAATTTTTCCTCTTAAAACGTTTGCAGGTCGCACATTAAGGCGGAGAACATTTTATTATTGCATTCCTTGAAAGAATGTCGTATTTCGCCACAGAGGTTGCAAGTAGGGCTAGTTTCTCTGCAAAATTTAGCTGCGTGTCCGAATTGCTGGTAGTTAAAGTACCTGGTTACAATAGCACTCACTAGCTGCTTTCACTGGACATGATGTCCAATTTATGAAAATTCGGCCTTGGTCCATCATAATTTTCCCGATATTGGCAGGAACTTCCAATATATAGTTGCAAGTAGGACGATCTTTCTTTCCTGACTTGTGGCTCAATTTTATAATTCCTAAAAAGGATTTACGAGAATTATTCGTCAATTTATCTGTAAATTTTTGGACGTAAATGCAATCAAATACCTCTTGTTCAGTAAGGGCTACAGGGTCACCAACGACAGCAGTCCTAGGACGTGTTTGGACGGGTCTTCTACTTTAAGGCTCGAGGAAACAAGCTTCTGTGAGCTTTTTAATTTATTAATATCGCCTTTGTTATCCATCCTAATAATGACGCCTCCGTTTCTAATTTTCCTTAGACCGCGGATATGGAGTTTTTTTTCCTCAGGCGTAATAATTTTTTTGACCAACGTCTTGGTGTCGTCACTGGTTTTGGTTTTATCACTAGGATATATAGCAACTGAACTGAGATTTGCTGGTTTGATTTTTATCAGAGCCTTTCTTTACCATGTTAGCGTAGGAAGTACTTTCTGGCTCGGTTCGGCTTATTTTCGTTTCCAGGACCTCTTTGAACTGGCAAAGGGATTCCGCAACATTCTGCTGCACTTGAAGGTGTTGGATGGTGATGTGCGCCTGGATGGACTTCTGCTTTAGGAATTGGTAAAGCACAGTTATCTGAGACGTTCATGTGAGACTTTTCGAAATAGATTAGTGACACGAAGTTTTTGATCGGAATTCATTTTTCCCTCCGCCACAATCGAGCAAACTTTGCTCAAAATTGTGTCGAGGGATCCGAGCCATCTCTGAATTTCCGACGTAAAGACGACTTCAGTCGATACTTCGTTCTCCGTGGCTGCTGGTGGCGCTGGTTCTCTTGTCTGGCTTTGATTGGCAGGCGATGGCGTCGGTGGGGGACTTCGTCGTACCAATTGGCTGCAGCCGAAGGGGCTATCTCCTGGATTAGACATACTACTCAATACATAATGTTAGTATCCTAATCATAAACTTAAGCCTAAGTCTAAAATCGGACCTCACACTATCCACGTAGTATGTAGTACGTACTTGTAGACGTGTAAAGTCCGATCCAGTGACGCAGCATCGGATAGTCCCACCTACAGCTTAACGTGCGCAGAATGCTTTGGGAGCTAGCAAGTATTCTGCGAAGGATCGAGGCACACTGGTTTCGGATGATGGCATGAAAGCCGTTAATCCTTGCCTTTGCAAACATCCCCGAAGCGCTACAAAAACGCGGGAGCCGGGGCCAGCATCCTGAACGCATTGTTGGAAGGTTTGCATATACCTAACCCACAGACTGCAAGTGTAGAATGACAGGCAGTAAGCTCTAAACAATGTCATTTTTACCTGCTTACTACACCGTGCAAATCTGCGGATCAGCATATTACACTGGACAGCCAACGTCCCGCGTTCGCTCTCTATCTCCAGGTCATCAGCGATCCAGTGACTCAGGTATTTAAACTGCGTGATTCTATTTAGAGGAGTATTACAGATAGTGACTAGTGGCACGTTGGAGTAACAATTTCCACGTGCTTTAAACATAAGTAACTCGCTCTTTTTAGCATTACACCTGAGTCCCTGAGCCACCGCATAACTTTCACAAATTTGCAGAAGGCGTCAGAGAGCACTGATCGAGGGACTCAGCAACACCATATCATCAGCATAGTTAATATTATTAATACAATCCACATCAATGTGACAACCGATAATTGTGTTGCTGAATTCATCGATTGGCTGATTGATGTACAAATTAAAGAGGCGAGGTGAACTTATCCCCCCTCCCGCCTCACCCCGCATTATATATAAGACGTGACTGTTTATATTTCAGGACCAAGTTTGCAAGTCTTCAAATATTTTACAAAAGCCCGCAGTTTATCTCGATGCGTCGATCAGAGTTGTATGGGATTACTGACTTCCTGGCTGCGTGTGGTGGCCTTCTGGGCCTGTTCCTTGGCTTCTCATTCCTGAGCATAGCTGAAATATTTTATTTCTCTACACTAAGGTATTTTTTTACTATATTAAATTCTACAAATTGCATAAGTAGACGATGTTGTCCGGAAAATAAAATTTATTTGAATTAGGACAAAGGTACGATACTTTTTATCCGGGAAGTACGTTCATGTGGGATACTTTCCGACCTTCACGAAGGTAAACTCGCTTACGAACGGTGGTACATAGTTATTTTCTAATTTAAAGAGCTTTTCATACTATCCATTACATTCGTTTGGAAAAAATATTAAACATATTTATAGTTTGATCTGGTTTTGAAAAGTTTTGGCCTGAAATAGAAAATTACTTTATTTTAATAAATTTAGTAAACAGTTCAAAATTGTTTCTTTTTTCAGGGTATGCTGTGCATTAAAGGCAGATCGTAAACTAGAAAAAGAGGAAGCGAAAGAAAAACAATATCTAAACGTGCGGTTTTGATCGAATAAAGTTTTAGTAATCAAATCCAATTTTTATAAACTTTATTTGATTTTATAAAACAGAATAAATTAGAAGGCGAAAACGCAAATAGAACTGAGGCAACACAAACTACTTTACTATAGTTTTTGTTATGTATTCTGTGCTTTATTTGGTGTATTTTTTATTTTAGTAGTAGTTGTTTTAAATGATCTCTACATTTAAAATACCATGACGATAGTTGCATTTTTCACTTTCTTTTCATAAAATAGGTACCTAAATCAAGGCTTTTGTCAAACTTATTAAATTAACAATAAGTATACTTAGATGTAATCACTCGTTATTGTTAATGTTTATTTTAAAATAATATGTTTACCTACACACGCTCATAATTTACTAAAGATATCAAGAAATTATTTCGGTACAACAAGTTGATAAGAAAATCAGGGGTTCATGCAAAGTTAGTTAAGAACCACTCTAGAGCCAAAGACACGTGCGTTGCGTTCAATCCAATCTACTGCAGCTCTCTGGCGCAATAAGTGTTCAATAGGTTGTAATACTTTATGTAATAGATAATATCGTAAGAATACTTTTGCTAAATTTCGTAGGCCTTTCTTTAATTTCGGAGGGTCAGCTGGGCGTATAAACTTCTTTTTTTTAATATATTTTAGAATCGAGAGTGCTTATGCCTAAGCACTCAATCGATAAAGGTGTAGTAACCTTATTTGATTGAATGCTTAGGCATAAGCACTCTAAATCATTAGACTGTTATGCCAACGAAAGTGTTGTATTATGTCCAGCCATGATCTGCTTAAAGACTATGAATTACAATGATTTTTTTTTAATTCTGCCTCTTTATTATGGTAAAAAACAAATCTTCAGAATTCACTCATTTACTATTCAAACAAATACACTATGCAACATAGAACTCAGATGATTGTTACTTAAGCAGTCAACAAAGTTATACAAGTACAAAACAAAATGACTGCACTTCATTAATTTAAAGTTCTCGAGTCACGTCTACAATTAAAAACTACAAGCAAACTCGTTGCAATTTATACCGTGAAGCAGCGAACGGTATAAGGTTTGCACCCAAATTAGTTTATAACAATGTTGGAGAAGTGAATTCATGTACATGTTTCAAAGTTCGTTAAACATCGCCCATGTTGTACGCACAAGTAATCGTGTTAGATCCGCGAATGAGCGCGAATGTTCAGAACGGCGATGGAAATCCGCCACGAGATTGGATCCTCGACTCGACCATGTAACATATAGGGTCAGAAGTTCTATTGATTTTCAGATAGTGGTCAGCTCTCACCAAAGATTTATCCTTTATAGTAGTGTTATAAGAAGAGGCGATTGAAGTGATTTAAAAAAGATAGATACATACAACGATATTCTGCTATCACCAATCTTTTAACGAAACTTAAGATAACGGTACTACCGTTTCAATTTAATCAACAAAACAATCCTGGAATAGTGGCTAAAGTAATCAGTACTAAGCTGTAAAAAACTATAATAATAATCATAAATGCTGGTTGTAGAGCATGTTCGCAAACAAACGCATCTTCAGAGACACCAAAAAGTAGGCAGGTACCACATTCTCAGTTTATGTGCGTCATGTTCGTGAACGGGCGCCGTCAGTTGAGACTGGTCATCTCTTAACTGCCAGGGCTTATTTTTAATCTTATATTCTGAATTGTTTTTATTTTTTTTTCTTGTTGTTCTTCAGAGCAACAAGAATAATGTACCCAGGATTTTGTAATAATCTTGATTTAAAAGAGTGTCCTTGGAGTTTCATGCCCGTTCTTCTCCATAGAGATCTACGTTTTGGAATGGGCAAGTAGCTTCAACTTTCTGACTAACTGTACGACTCTCTGACAACTCAAAAATTCCTGTAATTGGTTTAATTGCAATAAACGCTTTGAGTTTAAGATTGTGTTCCATAGCTGCTTCTTCTCTTCTCTTGTCAGCATCAATTATTGACACTAGTGCCAGGCCTCCGTCACTCCATGTACTTGCGCGCTATAAGTGCCTACCGCCCAGCCGAGCGGTCTCGGTCCGCCGGCGGATCAAATTCAGTGCGGTTTTCGCAAGCGAAGCGCGCGCACGCCGTTCAATTTTAATAGTGCTGTTCGTTCGTACGCGTATTACGATGCCGTGTGGTGCCTTATGTGCTGTAGATGGGTGTAAATCAAGCAAAAGAAGGGATAAACACCTAACATTTTTCCATTTACCTGTCAATGAAGAAAGGTAAGTGATAAATTATTACTAGTTTTTGTCGTTTAAATTTTTTTCCATTCACATACCGTCATTAGAGACATAATTAAAAGACAGTAGGTGTGCGGACACCGGTATCCACTTAGAATTAGACAGTTTCATACAGTACATATATACTAAGCATTAGCTTGCCTTTCAGACACAGATTTACATAATTTTGTTACATAGAAACGTTATACCACAGAATAATTAATAGTACAAGGTACAGAAGATGCACTCTTCGAAAGAAAACATTCGAATATAAACTGCTAAACTAACAACTGCAATAATGTTCATAAAACATTGCAAAGCACGGACGTGACCTTCAAAAAATGTGCCTACAAGTCCTTGACGCGCTCGTAACGAATCAAAATGCGCTTTAAGTCTGTGTAGCGAGAGTTCTTTTTCTTACGCCCGATGAAAACCTTTGAACAAGCCGCGTCTGTTGTAAGGTTACTTGTTGCGAGAAAACGAATCAAATTTATTAATCTTAATAAATTTGATTCGTGATAATTGGTAGTAGTACAATACACCTAGATATGTACAACTAGGAACTAGATATATTTTTTTATTTTGAAGGCCATCGACTTTTTGCGTGAAAACTTTCGAAAACTGCAGTGTTTATGTATTTTTGTGTGAGAGTGTTATACTCGTTAATAAAATAATAGTAAAAATAAGAGCCACTTTAAAAGCGTTGAAAACGTTATAATTATGAAGGTACCTTTTGGGATCATTAGGAAGTGTTAGCTAAGCACCCATCCATGTTATAGATAATACATTTTTGAGGTTGATCTAGGTACCGATCTCCTTTTTTAGACCTATCCTATTTTATTATTCTTGTTTTTTTCAGGCGTAAAACATGGGCTGAATTGATTGGCAGGCCCGATTTAGCAAGGCCAGACACCAAGCCAAAAAGTCATTATGTGTGTTGTCTTCATTTTGAAAAGTCGGTGATTATTCATATACCACAGTTACGACCTGACGCTTTGCCTACAAAACTGCTGCCATCTCTCCCAACTACTTCAAGTGCTAGTACTGAACCAAAATGTAAGGAAATATCGACACAAACCAAATATTCTAATATTAATATACTATCAAATATTACCATCAAAGGCACTGATAAAAAATCGGAGTCGGTACAGACGTCTCATAATGTTCAAACTGAACAAACTCAGACGTCAACTGCACTTTCATCTAATACACCGAGGAAAAGAAGACTCAGTAAAGAATTGAAAGTATCGGAACTAAAAAGAAGAAAACTACAGAATGATTTGGACAAAATAAAGGAAGAAGTTCAATCAAAGGAGTCACAATCTTTTGAACGGTTTACTTTCCAAACCGAAGATGAGGTCACAAAAAGATTTTGTAAGCTCATTCAGTGGCAGAGCAATTTAAAAAATAAGCGCAAAGGCAACAGGTATGACCCCGAATTTAAGTTGTTTGCCTTAAATTTTCATTTTTCTAGTCCGCAGACGTATCGGAGTATGAAGACATTTTTAGGGCTTCCTAGTGAAAGTACCCTTGAAAGATTTAAAATGGTTATTCCACTTAATTTCGATGATCGTACTTTAGAGTTCTTATCATCTAAATTAAAATCTATGCCATTAAAAGCTAAGTACTGCACTCTGGCCTTAGATGAAATGGTTCTCAAGATACATTTACATTACGACACCAGAAGAGACGAAATTATTGGTCTTCATAATATTAATGGAGAAGTGACGTCGGAAATAGCTTCTCATGCCTGTGTAATAATGCTCGGAGGCATTATTGTGAACTGGAAACAACCTATTGCTTATTCTTTCTTAGGATCTCCAAAACATTATGAAAAATTGGAACTATGGTTGGATGAAGTTATTTTGAAACTTTCAAACATAGGAATAGAAGTTAAAGCAATTGTATCTGATCAGGGATCAAACTTCGATAACTATGCTAAACAAGTGAAAAAGGTCACAGCTGAGAAACCCTACTTTTTATTTAATGGTAAAAAAATTTACTACATATTCGATGTCCCTCATTTAATTAAATGTATCAGGAATAACTTACTGACAAATAATTTTGTATATGATGAAAAAAAAGTTTCTTGGGAACATATAGATACACTTTATTCTACACAACAGGAAAAAAAATTAAAATTGATTCCTAAAATCACGGAAGCTCACGTAAAACCAAACAATTTTCAAAAAATGCGAGTTAAATACGCCGCTCAGATTTTTAGTAACTCCGTTTATGCCGCATTAAATGTGCTTATGTTTGATAAAACTATACTTGAACAAGCAAAAGCGACCGCCGAATTCGTGCTAAAAATTAATAATTTGTTCGATGTTTTAAATTCAAGTACTGTCAAATCTACCAATAAATTTCAAAGGGCATTCTCATTGCAAAAATACGAGCTCGATGTATTAGAAGACGCCATGAAAATGTTCAAGAATTTGAAGGCTATTCATTCAATGAAAGGCGTTGATAACACAAAAAAAATCAGGACATTTAAAAACGTACAAATTACAATTCAATCCATAATCATGCTATGCAAGGATTTAAAGAAAGAAGGGATTAATTTTTTGTTTACAAGACGCCTTAATCAAGATTGCCTAGAAAATTTCTTTGGCACCGTCCGTCAACAGGGTGGTAACTGTCGAGACCCTACACCCATACAATTCATGAGGGCATTCTCAAAATTATTCCTGTGTAACATGCTGAAGAAGTCACGGTCTACTAACTGTGAAGAAGATATCTGCGAGTTGCTGCAGAAAAACGATGGATTTTTGAGACCACAGAGACATGCAGATAGCTCGCGCCACAATATATCTTCGCTTGTAAATTTAAGTGGTGAAATTGATTACCGCTTTGACTTGCCAACAGAAAACGCCTTAACATATATATCGGGTTATTTACTTTTTAAATGTAGCAAAAAGCATACCTGTCCTGACTTTGTTGCTGAATTACAGAACATTCCCGATTTAAATGAATCTATGAATAGATTGTTTATCCATTTTAAAGCATTCAACAAAACATCGTCTTTTTACGGAAAGTTAAAAGTGCCAACAGATGCTTTTCATAATTATGTAAAAGAACTTGAGACTATGTTCATTAAAAATTTTGAAAAAAATATGAAACAAAGACCGGGTAGTACTCTTTATGAAATTTTAAATGACATACATTTTAATTCTCCCTGCCCTTGTTTACCAAAACAATATCTCATAAAACTTTTTATTAGATTCAGGATTTTTTCTACACTAAAATTTAATAATCGAGAATTTAGAAAAGGTAAGAAATTTATAAAAAATTATATAAAAATAAAACACGTGTAACTTTAAAGATTTTTTTATTTTACCTACACACTGAGGTCTATAATTATGTTTTATCTAGGTTTCTTCCACAGTCAGCACCAATATATAAAACAAAACAAACTTACAAATATAATAAAACAAACTTTAAAAAAGAGAACCGACTTCAAAACACTAAACCGTAAGAAATAATTTCTTCTTTGATGTCGGTGCTTTTTCGATTCGTAATTACCAGCTGTTAGCACTAACATAAAAAAAAACAAATTATTTCTTACGGCTTAGTGCTTTATTTGAAGTCGGTTCTCTTTTTTTAAGGCTTTTTTTTTCATTTCTAGTGAACATCTCCGAAGATCATCATCAAACTAAGAAGTATTATACTTATTTTAAAACGTTCTCCTAAATGTAACCAATCCTTTTCTGAAAACCGCATCGATATCGGTTTAGCCAAACGCGAGATTATCGCGCACAAACATACATACCTACAAACCATACAAGTCAAACTTCTCAGTTTGGCCTGTATGTCTGATCACCTCCTTTTTTTTAAGTTGGTTAAATATTTTATAAATGATAAAATTTTTAACTGCCACATAAAAGTCAGAACATATTCACAGTTCTCAATAACATAGATAAAAAGTTATGTTAATTTAATTTTATCGAAGAGGCAGCCCTGCGATTACTGTGGAATCGCGCGGTGCGAAGCAATCACTGCTGTACGCTTGAGCATTTAGGCGCATTTTAGCATACAGTGGTTGTTGACGCGAGGGAGTAGGCAATTATCGTAATAGGTATTGGAAATTTTCTACTGAGTGAAGTATCTGTTACGTAGTAACTATTCAGTAATCTGTGCTAGTGCGACTATTGCAATTTTCTATACTGTGGTACAGCGCTTCTTGTACAGGGTATAGTGTCTTGTTGCGGAATCAATTCTAGACGAACAGTTTGTTCAGCTGCGGTGTGATAAGATAGACTAGTTTGCAGACTTGCTGCTATTTGAAACAGGATAGAATATATATGGTGTTTGCGAAAACTCAAGTAAAGCACGTTTAGTATCGTGTCTTAATAAAGTAGGTATTAAATGTATAATGACGAACTACCTCGCCGAAGGCAAAATTTTCATACATTACCATTAAGATTCAGTACTTAGGTAATTGTGTATTCTAAGCTGTTAACTTGTTGATCCCCGGTGACTAAGAAGAAAGTAGTGTAACAGTAGTGAGTAGTGTGAAAGTAGAAAATAAGTAAGAAAGTAGTGTCGTTTAAAAAAAATCTAATTCTATTCTGATTTATTCCTCCAAATCTCGTGCGTCCTAGAGAAGTGTTGAAATTAATTAAAAATCTCAAAAGTCGTAAGTCTCCGGGCGTCGATGGTATACACAACTGCTTACTAAAGAATCTATCACGTAAATGCATAGTATTCATAACCAAAATTTTTAATGGTTGCCAAGGAATTGGTTACTTTCCCTCAGCTTGGAAAAGAGCTAAAATAATAAATTTCAAGAAACCAGGCAAAGATGAAAGTGCACCAACTAGCTATCGGCCTATAACTCTCCTACCGTCCTTGGAAACTTTTTTGAATTACTAGAAGGAGTAATTTCATCGCGCTCAGCAACAGATACAAACCACCTGTTATTGCCTGAGCAATTCGGTTTCAGAAAGGCTCATTCTACAGCGCAGCAACTGGCCAGGGTCGCAGAACATGTCACGCACCACATAAACATGGGCGAATCTACGGGCATGATATTACTTGACGTAGAGAAGGCTATTGATGCCGTCTGGCATGCAGGCCTTTTACATAAGCTTTTTATATGCGACGTACCGATTGGACTTGTAAAAATCATCCAGGCGTATTTGACGGATAGGTCGTTCTGTGCTCATATTGGCGATAGTGTGTCTAAACCAAGATCTATTCTTGCAGGGGTGCCACAGGGCTCCTTGCTCGGGCCACATCTATTCATACTGTTTATACACGACATGCCCAAGCAGGCTTACACTCATCTTGCTTGTTTTGCTGATGACACAACATCATTTGCTTCAAGTAAAGACATCGATTTGATAGTCGAACGGCTTCAGTTATCATTGCAGCTTCTCATTTCATATTTTACCCAATGGAAATTAAAATTAAATTCCACAAAAACTTAAGCCATAATGTTCACACGAAAGCGATCATTCCCTAAAAAATGTATAAAAGTAGGTGATTATACTTTGCCATGGCGTGTATCTACCAAGTACCTTGGACTATTGCTGGACAATAAAATGAATTGGACTAAAAATACCGAGTACTTCCGCGTTAAAGGAATAAAAGCTCTAAACTGCCTGCACCCAATATTAAAACGGCGATCTAAAGTCAGCTCAATTACAAAATTAAAAATCTACACAACCCTTGTAAGACCCTGCATTACCTACGCGGCGCCGGTCTGGAGTAGCACATGCGAAAGTAATTATACTAAACTATAAGTCGTCCAAAACAAAGCAATAAAAACCTCATTCAATACACCCTTAAGGACAAATCTTAAAACGTTACACAGACAATTAAATTTCCCTACATTAAAACAATTTATTACAAAACTCACAAAAAAGTTTTATCTGGTAACTAACCCTAAACATCATAACCCACTTACTTCTAACATTGGCCGAACCCGATCTGTAATCCTAAAATATATCGACAAATATCATCGATACCGTTTCCCACATCACTTACTGCTGTACGACTAACAAAGGTGATGCGACTTGATGACCGGACTTTTTTTTTATGTTCGCTCCGAATGTAGGTAGGTTTGCAACGAATCACACTCAGTACACGAAGCTCACTTGCATTTTAGGTATTATAATAATTCTGCTAAAGTAAAATTTAATTTTATCAATGTTAATTGCTACAATCTTTTATATAAAATAGTTTTAAAAGTGTTTTGAAGTGCGTTTGTGTCTAACCATCGCGCTGTATAGTACAGTATTTATTTAACGTAAGTAGTTATGATACCTCTGATTCACAACAACTAAGAATATTTATACATAGTTTATGTATACGTAAATGTTTTATATAGGCGCCACAGTCTGCACAAAACACCTAATCTTCAAATGTTTTAATGCTTTTAGAATAAGATCTGAATGTCATTTATCTATTTTGTTTATGTTTAAATAAAGAAATTTCAAAATCAATCAATTCTATTCTGAAAGTTGTACCTACGCATGCAGATATTTAACTCTCAGAAACTCTCAGAAATAACATTTTCCAATTGATTACTTGTAAAGCTGTCTCGACTAGTTGCCGAGACGAGTCAACGAACCGATCAGTACCGCAATTTAACTGAAAATGAACGATTTATCGATATAAATCACACACAAACTTGTGGCAAAACATGTAATAAAATTGTTCACAGGAGATAAGTTTATAGGCGACGCAGACTCACGGACGGCGACCGAAAAATATTGCTAACCTCTCTCAGTAACGTTGTAGTGATATTTCACTCGTTATAGGAATTTGGTGAAAAGCCATGTCCAGATCCACACAATGCGTACAATTAACTCTGTACACAGTAACTTATGTCAGATTGTTTTAATGACGCCTAATATTGGTAAAGAAATTTGAACAAGAACGTCCTTTTCATTCATAGATTTCTAAGGAATGTGTGGGTTTAATACTAATTGGATACTCAGTCATAAACATCAAGTACTGATTATGTTGATGTTGGTATTATTTAGCTCAAATGTAAATGACTTGGATTTAATCTTAATTAAGACACTTGTGTTAATATAATATTCTTTATCATTTTTTAAAGTGATTGTTAATGTTAACTAAACAAATCTTTACATGTATACAAATAAATAAAATTGAAGAGTCTGATTGTAATGTCAAAATACCAGCTTTTTACTAATTGCATATGAAAGTATATACGATACTTATAACAAAAAAACAATTTTTAAAATTTTTGTCTGTCTGGCTGTTTGTTCCGGCTAATCTTCAAAACGGCTGAATCGATTTTGACAGGACCTTCACTGGCAGATAGCTGATGTTATAAATAGTAACTAAGGCTACTTTTATTTTAGAAAACGAGTTGGGGTTCCGCGCAAAAAAATTAAACCCATGAAATTATGAACAAAATCCGATTCAAATAGGGGAGTATTGACATACATGCGGGCGAAGCCGCGGGCAACAGCTAGTTATTAATATTTTTATATTCATATTTTTCATTTTCAGTAATATTTCAGTTCGGAAACTTCGTGACGTAGGTGCTTTATAATGTTTACCTTTTCCACTAGGCATGATGATATTATTAAGTTTAGTTTAAATTATTAGCCTTTGTAAACCTGTGGCTGAACAAAAGATTTCCCAGCGGGTGACAAAGCTTAGTAGCTGTATTATGTGACGCCTGCTCCTCAGATGTAGAATATCTACATTTAGAGAGAAAGAAAATGCTTTTATCCTCCGGTTTATGGTTATAAATTTCTTAGTTTTCTAGTTTGTGCCCATTGTGTCTTATATTGTGAGCTTTACATTTTAATGTAGCCACAACAACAATTCTATTGAGGTAAGATTATATTTTGTGTTTTACAAAACTCTCAGCTGTTTTTAAAAACTTTTTATATAGGTACCTAATTGACTTATATGTCGTTAGCTAGAAGACAAGAGCTTAATGAAAAAATTGCGCGTGCAGCAACTTACACGTGATAAAAGTGATACTAATAATGAATAAGTGAGATTTAGTGTGAGAGGCAGAAAGAGAGAGAGAGAGAGAGAGTTGTATCTTTCTTCTCTCTCATGTAACGAAATATGCCTAAACGTGACGCGTCCTTGAAATTTCACTCTCAATTCTCGTCTTATCGATTCGCCGCCTTAGAAATTTCACTTCAAAAACGCACAACTCTCATAGTTAAAATTATATCACAATCATGACGAGTCGGGAATAAGTCATAACCCCGACCCAACAATAAAATTAAAACTAGAAAACTCCACCCTTCATTAGTTGTTCTTGCAAAAATAAATCTTCCCTTTGCACAACTCCAGTGAGATGCACTTACTCAACTCTCTGAAACTCAATCTGAACACTTTGAAACAATTTTCGCAACAGGAAAACTAACAAATGAAATTCAGCCAATTCTTCAGCTGAGCTCAATATGAGGACTTGCTAGAGGTGTCACTGTCGGATACTTGCACAAGTTATGCTTTGCGCAAGTCTTGGATTCCCAGATAAGTTTGACACTGGCGTCTGTGAAGTAAATTAAAGTTGAAGTTGAATCTCGGAGTGAGCTATGTAAGGAGACCCTCCGTAGTATTGCTTTGAAGTTTGGGATATGATAGTGTAGGTTCTCGCCACGTTTGTTGGAATGTCTTATTTCAATTTCATATATTTATGAAATAAATATAAAAGGAGCTACAATATGGTATACACCACTGAACTCGTGAAGTCGTGTATTTTGTTTTGGTAGATCATTAAAACAGTAACTGGAATATGGACGGCCATGTTCTGAAAAATGTTATAAATTATGGCTTCATTTTATACTTGGAAATTCAAAAGAACAAAAAAAAATTAAAATCTGGCAGCTTGTTACTCAAAATTATATCACAATTTATTTAATTACTTAACCTCCATAATAATTTGATTTATTTTAAACTTAAGCTTTTTATTATGTTCGGGCTAGACAAGTAGACAGTTATTATCTGGCTGGAGATGGTTTAAAGTTTACCTTCATTATTTTACTAATAATGCCTTCAAGATGTTAGATATAATTATGTAGATAAATTATTTCTAGATTGGAGCTACTTGGTAATCAGTGTACGTTATAATACAATTTATTATTCTATTGTTTATAGAATGTTATACTGAAAAAGGTCCCAATATTTTGGTACACACTTAGAACAAGAGTAGTGGTGGCGCAGTGGTAACGACCTTGACTCACGAGTTAGGTCGTAGGTTCGAACCCTGACAGGCGCTTCACTTTGTAGAAATAATTTCACTATCACTGCTTTCAAAACGGTGAAGAAAAACATGGTGAGGAAACCGGCATGTCCTAGAACCAAAAATTCTAAGAAATGTGACATCTACCAACCCACACTGGGCCCGCGTGGTGGATTATGGTCCACTCCCTCTCACAGAGAGGAGACCTATGTCCCAGCAGTGGAAACATTATAGGCTGATTTATGATATATGCTGTGCCTAGATCTATTTATAAACGTTACTTAGCACGCACTTTGGCTAAGCGTATAATTCTTTTCACTCGCACAATTGTCAAACCACAAGTGCAAGATAAAGACGGGAACATGTCTAAGCCAAATTGCGTGCTAAGTTACGTTTATAGATCTCGGTGTTAGTTCCACATTGTTGGTCAAGATTTTAATTAAATTAATCCTATTCGTATCTACGGTAAAATTCTTTTGACTTCGGTTTCTACCATTCATCTTGGCTTTTTGAACTCAAGATATTGCATTTGACAGCCATAGTGTCTTCTACATATTTGCACTACTTTCTAATATTGCTCGAAGCGTGTGTTGCGTCGAAAATTCTGAATGTCATATGCAGCTATTGTGTCAGCAGTTCATATGCATGCAATATAAAGAAGTTTGCAAGTAGAGTTGTGTGTTCCTCCCCTTAGATACCTTCAAAAAAGGAATTTATAATCATAATGTAGGAAAAACCTTGTGAACACGATAAGCCTTCCTTTCCCGACATAGCCAACATATTTTTCCACAAACATTAAGAGCACACTTAGTTATCGCCTTACAAATTAAGTTTTCATTACAAAGATCTCGCAGAACTTTAGCCATGAGTTTGAGTTTTCTTATAAAACACTGGATTCTGAATATTCACTCGAGTTAGTTCAGGAAGTTAGCGGGATTTATTGCATGATACGGTAGAGGTGCACTGAGCGCACATGTGGGAGTGGCGCGAGGAGGCAGGACGCCGGGGCGTAACTCTGTTGCCGCGAGAAATCGTGGCACGGCGGACAGAGCTCCGGCAGGATCTCATGGCGGCATGGAGAGTGCGATTGTCGCAACCCAGCGCTGGGCACGCCACAATTGCGGCGATAAGTCCCCTCTTTGAGGAGTGGCTGGAGAGGCGCCACGGCGTCCTCACCTTCCGCCTGACGCAGGTCCTCACCGGACACGGGTGCTTCGGGAGGTACCTGTTCCGGATAAGGCGGGAGGAAACGCCCGGGTGTCACCACTGTGTGGATCGCCCGGAGGACACGGTGGAGCATACGGTGGAGGTCTGCCCGGCTTGGGCGGAGCACCGCCGTGTCCTCGCGGAAGCGATCGGCGGCGGCGATCTCTCGCGTCCGGCCCTGGTCCAGGCCATGGTACGGAGCGAGAGTGCATGGGAAGCCATTACCTCCTTCTGCGAAGCAGTAATGCTCGTGAAGGAGGAGGCGGGACGCGTGAGGGAGAGGCAAGCTTTGCACCCTCACGCCCCTAGTCGCCGCAGGAGACGCCCTGGGCGTCGGGAATTGGCAGCCGATTCCCGGCCACCGTAGGCGCGGGCTTGCGGACGGCGAGCAATGGGTAGCTCGCCGTCTGGTAAGGACCAGGCCCGAGTCGACGGCGCGTCGTGTTCCACGCGCGCCTCAAAGAGATGTCAGCACTATTGACGGGGTCCGCTAGGGCCGATGCCAGCTAGGGTTGCGGGATGTTCGAAAGAGTTACCGTGGCCCCGGCACAGGCAACAGAAGGAACACGGGTGGGTTTTAGTCAGTAAAAGTCTGACAGGCCCTCCCGCTCCGCCCAGAGCGGGAGAAGTCATTTGATGATTTCCCATCCACAAAAAAAAAAAAAAAAAAAAAAAAGAGGTGCACTGAGCGCGGATTTTTGTATGCTGGTGCGTGAAATAAGGGGTGATTGTGGTAGGTTCTGAAATGAGACATATTTAGAACTAGATTTCTAAACAGGGTATTTGTTGAAAGAACTACCTACTAATTTTCTGAAAAATAAATTAGTTAAATGGAAAGGTATAATGAATAAAAAAATAACACATTTTAATTTATTTATATTCTTTGTATTCAGTTAATTTTATTTAGGATTTTTGTTAAAATCTATACTAATATTATAAAACGGAAGAGTTTGTTTGTTTGTTTGGTTGAACGCGCTAATCTCAGGAACTACTTGTTCGAATTGAAAAATTATTTTAGAGTTGGATAGTCCATTTATCGAATAAGGCTATAGGCTATCACGCTATGACCAATAGGAGCGGAACATCAATAAAAATGTTGCAAAAACGGGGAAAATTTATTCATTTTGAGAGCTTCCGTTGCGTGCGCTGCGTAAACGGCAAAAAAATGTATAACGAAATTGTTTCTCTTAAAAATTTCTAAAAAAGTCCGCGATAGCATATGTCTATCTTTTAACGTTGGCTCACTTTGTTTTTTTTAATGGTAATCAAATTTGTTACAAAATGACGTATTATTTGTGAAGGTGTTTTCATAAACATGGTATTAATCCTTATCCAAACAAATAAATACATAGTCAAGGTTGATTATGTAAATGTATATTCCTTTTTAAATTATTCAAATCAGACCTTTCGTTTAGAAATTACGATGGATATAAAAATGCTAAAAGTAAGAAAAATGCGCTTAGTCTATTAGTTACCTACACATTTTATTTTTTACTGACTGTTTGAACGCGCTAATCTCTGTCACTACCAGTCGGATTTGAAAAATTATTTTTGCTTTTTATAGCCCAATTCTTGAGGAAGGCTATAGGGTATATAACATTACGCTAGGACCCTCAGGAGCCGAGCAAACCGAATAAAAGTAATACTATTATTATTATGTATTTACTTCAGATACAGTGATCCATATTTTTGTTAGTAGGTATACTTACGAATTAAAGCAACACCACAACGAGCAAGATTCAATACACACCACAATCATACTATCATACTATTATAACTAAAATTAAAAACATTTCATTGTGTACTCACATAAATAAAATTACAATTATTTTTAAATTCATTAAAATGCTTAAAATCATCAATATTATTTAAAATCAAGAAATCAACTAAACTCTTTAAATTAATTAAAATCATATAACAGCAAAACAAATAAATAAAATCATTTCATCAGTTGCTGCTTAAAATTACAATTATCTTTAAATTCATTAAACTGTTTAAAATCATCAATATTATTTAAAGTCAAGAAATCAACTAAAATCTTTAAATTAACTATTATCATACAACAACAAAACAAATACATAAATAAAGTCAAAATCATTTCATCAGTTGCTGTTCTTCTTAACATGCAACTGTACACAATGCCACAATATTGGGCAGTCAATTCTACCAGCCACAACGCTAAGAATACTGTTGCCACTGCCGCGGGCACGACTTAGCAACGATGCAGCTCTCTTTCTTAGGATAGCATGGAAGCCATCAATACGAGCGTCGGCAAACATGCCCGACGCGCTGCAGTGCCTCGGCAGCCGCATCAACATCCTAAAAGCATTATTGTACTGTATGCGCAGGGCGTTGATTGCCTTCTGCGTATACTTGACCCATAGACTGCACGAACTGCTTGTTGCTGTAATAACGAGCGCTAAGCGAAAACGAAGTAGCAGTGCGGGCAGGCGATGCGACGCGACGGAGTGGGTCAGGGGAACAAGAAATTTCACGCGGATGTAGTCGCGGGCGGAAGCTGGTTACTCCCACCAAATATCTCATTCTTCATATATGTATGTAAGTGCCTCCTTTGACAAAAAAGCGAAACTATCCCGCACTGTCTTTGAATCCTACACATTCTACCTAGACCGCAAAGCAAACCCTACCCAACCTCAGCGCACTCTGTTCATTAAATCGCACACACAGCGAACGTCTTCATGTAGACACTAACGTAAAGCACTCAAGAGACGCATCGCGCAAAACAAGTTGCATAAGCACTCTACCATTTCATAATACCACCTGAAAAGCTACGACGCACCGCTGAAAAATGCCTGAAAGCTATGAGAATTTATCATGGAAAAGTACGCTTGAAAAAGTCTAGTAGCATTTTACTTCTACGTCTTCAAAATGAGAAAATATGTGATTTATTACGATATTGGATTTTTTTACGCGGAAATGCTGAATTGGGGAACCATGGCATGATTGAGCGTTGGATTTTGGTGTTTAAATAAAATATTTTTTACGAAATGTAAAAGGATTGAACATGCGAATTAAATTTATATGCCGTTGATGAGATGATCACGTTCCATTGAGTTTATTACTATTTCATAAAGAGTTGCTTGTGATTGGCAAATCTTATTTTAACCCAACGATTACAATTTTAAATGGTAATTAATAAATCTTATTACAAAAACGTGTATTATAATTTATTTTTATCTATTCGGTTACTGTTCACCAAAATGCTATAAGTTAATACCACAGTATAAAAAGTTACAGTGGTTTATCTTCATAGAAAACGGCCGAAACTGCGCGCTTCAAAATCTCAGTGTGTACAATACACAACAGTCTCGAGTGCGACATTTATTTACGTGAAATATGAAACAAAGTTATCGACTATATTGTTCACTGTATGGATGTTTGAAGTCATTAATATCGAAACCAGAAATATCATTTTTTAAATTACTAACTCAGTCGCCAAGGTAAGCCTCTAAGAACAACAATAATTTTAGTGTTTATTTATTTCTTTGTTATGTAGGTAGTTGTATATTTATTGAAGTGTAGCGAGCCTAACGTCCTTGACAGGTACTTAGCTAATATGTGAGCATCTCTCTTTTTCCATGCGATCGGTGCGTGCACGAGTGAAGGAACAAAATATACCTTACTAGCTTCTGCTCGCGGCCTTGCCCGCGTGTATTTCCGTCAGTCACAGAAAGTCTTTATCGTGCGTCCTACGATCAAAAACATGTCCGTGAAATCTATATAAGGTGTATCTATTCATACACGAAATCTCTTAAAGGGTCATTGTACTCATCAATATGAACAACTTTTACTATGGGACCAAACCTGAAATCGCGAAAAAAAATCATCTGTTCCGTACATTTATGTTCGCATAACTCGTCAAAATATAGGACCAGCAGATTTTAATTTCGCGATTTCAGGGTTGATTCCATAGTAAAAGTTGTATATATTGATGAGTACAATGACCTCTTAAGAGATTTTGTGTATGAATAGATACACCTTATATTATTCAACCCACATTCATTCAAATGCGAGAGTGCGTGTTACGACTCTAACCGTGTGTAGACGTGCATTGTCGTGCATCAGTCGAAACGAATCACCCAACCGGCTTCACAAAAGGATGATCACTTAGGAAACAATCCTCTCTGCATAAATCTGAGCATTGAGGTGGCCCCTGATCCAAATCGGTTCTTCCACCGATCCGACGACCGGCCCAAACCATTACAGTTCCACCTCCCTATGAATGAACTTCCTGACAAAATTTCAAACGTTCTTGACGTCCAGAGGTCTTCAAAACTCTAGTATGTCTTGTATCCGGCCTCACACCGAAACGAGATATATCGGAAAAGCAACCACAGCGCCAGTCTTCTTCCTCCCAATTTCTGTGTTGGCGAGCCCATTCTAAACGGGCCCTACAATTGATAGGTAGAACTCTCAGCGGCGTCTCTGGAACGCAGACCCACTTCACATAGTTAAATGATTTCGGATGGTTTGGTCACTTATCAGCAAGACTGAAGAGCTGTGGAGTCTCGTAGCCAACATCACAGCGGTCATGTTACGATTCCGGCGAGAAGTATTTTGGATGTACCGGTCCTGTCTGCGAGTGGTGATGCGAGATCGTCCTCCATGTCGCTCGGCCACGCCGCCCGTGATACGATAGCGTGTCCAGAGGTGGCTTATGACGCTCTGTGTAGTGCTAAGAGCGACAGCTACAGTACATTGCCTGGAACCAGTTTGCAACATTCCGACGGCTCTCATCATTTCTTCTCGTGTCAAATGATGTCGTTGCTCCATATCGATGCAATTTTTTTCAGTTCTAATGCAGACATTGTTATGGTTTTGTAAAAACGCTATTACACACTTTTGTAGGAATCCTGATTGACAGTTGATTTTTTATCTTTAATCAAAATTTAAAGAAAATTCTTTATTTAAATAGTGAAATTCACTAAAAAGAATCAATAATGATTCAAAAAAGTTAAAATAATAATCCTCAATTGCGGCGATACTCTAAAACGTACTTGATCCCTAGACACTTTTGATGTGTATATGTAATCGCAGACTTTTTCTAGGCCTTTTTATGTAACTTTTCTATAGAAAGTATGTTATTTTTAACCCGAATAAATAGATACTTATAATTTATTTTCGGTGACACTTTGCATCCGCTATATGCCGCTTTGTTGGATTTTTTGAGACGTCATATAGCCATCATAAAACCTGCGAAACAACATGGCACTCCCAACGATATCTCGTTTGTCAAAATGCGACGAGTAGTTTAGGAGTTATGAAGGAACAGATGAACGTACATACAT
The DNA here is from genome assembly GCA_947568875.1 of Fissipunctia ypsillon. NCBI lineage: Eukaryota > Metazoa > Arthropoda > Insecta > Lepidoptera > Noctuidae > Fissipunctia > Fissipunctia ypsillon. The sequence goes on from OX387649.1 coordinate 24,653,932, forward strand.
ACTGATAACCTGTCAAAATCATACCCTCCTTTGGCTTTGCCGTAGTCTGGGTAAAATTAAAACTTAAAAGATTTGCAGTAACACATTTTAACAAAAAAATAACAAAAAAAAAAGAAAGGAAAGAAAAAATGCAAAAAAAAAAGAAATAGGTACTAATTAAAAGATAATATAATTATGACAATTGAATATATCATTAACAAATACCTACGTCACTCAAGAGACACAGTCAGTGGGCCACCCTAGTGCGCGTTTATCTACCGAGCGGCCGGAGGTAATTATTTCAAGGTCACTGCCGAGACATACTACTCCTTCTTTTATTTATACTGTGTCGTTACGTTCCACAAGTGTACAATTATTTTGCAAGTCCCATTGACAAAATAAGAGACCGTAGGTAGTACTTTCCTTTATCCATATAATTCTAATCTTAGAATTTCTATAGGATCTTGCTTGCTTCGTTCTAAAGGTCAAATGTGCCTATTGTCATTTATTGAACCATTCCGTACTGCTTCTGAGAATTTGTTAACGAAAACTGGTAATTTTTAATGTAATTGTTTAGGAAAATACAGATTCTCAGTTTATTTTGATGAGTTGTTACTTAATTATATTGTAGCTATTGGTGATTGTTGAAACGGTGAGAACTCACGCGGGAAGCTAAAAGAAATACAAGCTAACGGAAGCTTATTTACAGCCATTAAATTCTACATTAGCCGTATAAAAAATCAATGAATAGGCAGACTAACGGCTCCTAAAGACAGGCGCAACGCGACGGTGAGACGCAATTCTGTTAGAACACTTTCCATGAAGTTTTCAAAGGAATTGTTCTACTAGAGTCACGTCGCGCTATCGTGTCGCGCCTGTCAGCAGAAGCCTTCACGTGATAGATCCATTCTGCATTACATAAAAGCTTGAATAGCACTTGGCCAGCCTTCAGCCCAAACACTAAGATCCCTAAAGGCCATAACGTTACAGATTTTTTCAAAGGTGTAAAAGGCTTCAACATAAAAGTAGACCCAGGGGAACTACATACTTACGTTTCTAACGGAAAGTATACGTCAAAGGCTAAATTTAACTAGCATCTACTCATACACATTTTTTTTTCATAATAATATACAGTCAAGGGCAAACACGTAATACAATTAGGCCACCACGGATCAATTTTTCACGAATTTAATACATATTTCTGTTTCTGTTAGTCGTTTAATGATAACAGGGACAGAATTATGTTTTAAATATGGTTAGCTTATCTAACTCACTTTAGACATTGGCAAATTGGTTGACATCGGCTATGCTTGCCATTGAAAAAATATAGAGTAGAAATATGTTAACCGCTAAACGCATTTAGTAATTCGTGGTGCAAACGGGCCTAATGCTGCGGCCACATTGCGATAAGGCGAACTACACTTCACGCGCTCACTCTCGCACACCGCTCGACGTCTCGCTGTGAGACAGAGAGCGTGCGAAGTGTAGTTCGCTTTATCGGGACAATGTAGCCGTAGAATTAGTGAACTTCAAGAAGGATTTTCTCGGGTATTGATTGACGTAAGAAGGTATTGTGCGTAAAGCATCTTCGCGAATTGTATTACATTTCAACAATCCAAGCAATTGTCTACGAGAGAAACACTTTTGAAGTTTGTTAAACTGTTACATAAGTACATACCTACCTATTTAGTTTTGTCCTTGACTGTACCACCCAACGTAGCTCGCCAACCAAATACATTATTTTTGTCCTTGACTGTACCACCCAACGTAGCTCGCCAACCAAATACATTAATTTTGTCCTTGACTGTACCACCCAACGTAGCTCGCCAACCAAATACATTATTTTTGTCCTTGACTGTACCACCCAACGTAGCTCGCCAACCAAATACATTAGCCATGTTGGCCGTACCTAAATGGGAATATTTTTGTAGAAACTTCGGTTTTATATTTATTACAGTCAGGAAAAATATTTCAGACGCTTGATGGACGGGTGATGGGATGGAGGGAAATTAGTTAGGTACGTACATTTGTGTAGCCTAGACTAAGTTAGGTGGTTTGGCTAAATATAAAAAGGGTCATATATGTTTATTGTTTGTGAAAATGAAATAATGATAGGTTTTTTGTAGTCCTTTTTTCCATAATGATTATTTTATAACTTAGCAACTTAAACATGATTTTTCTTTTATTACTAAATTCACTCTGAATTCCTAATAACATCATAATACATACAAACAACGCCAACGAAGATTTAGACAAAACTAATCCGTATTCGCCAAGCGATGCAATTTCAACCCAACATAGAAAACTTACTATTTCTTAAATTGTCCCTCACTGGAACATTTTCTGTATGCTGAGGGAAAAAAATCCTTATATTACACTCCCCACAGTGCGGTATTAGAGCGGAATATTGCAAGGGAATTACTAAGCAATTCCTTTGATCTCGGCAATCACGAGTTGCGCCGCGGAATGCTAAGGGCGCGTTTCTATAATGCGACCGCACAACATGCGAACAATAAATGCCGCAGCACTTCTTGCTCGAGTATGTTACCCCGTGGCCACGAGCGACACTTATCTAGCGATAGCGACTGCGGAGAAAACCAATGAAAAGAGTTGTTTAGAGCGTACCACGAGTCACCACCACGCGACCTGCGGAGCGACAGACGGAAACAGCTGACGCGCGCGCTTGTCTCGTGACACAAGTCGCATCGCTCGAGTCATCGTGATTAGTTACGAGTAGTTGGAGTATTGCAGCCACCTTCGGGATGACTCAGTTTAATACGAACTTGCCGCGCTTGACTCGGTGGAACGCAGAGCTAAGAGACTCATTGGCGACGTAAAACTAGTGGATGCAAAGCTTCACAGCTTGGCTCATCGCCGCAAGGTTACCTGCTTGTCGGTCTTCTACAGATTGTACTTCGGTGAGTGTGCTCAAGAACTTCACGACCTCATTACTAACTAGTTACTATTCCACAAATTCGCACTAAGCGTTTCCAAATTTTATTTTGTGATGCGCACAGCAAAAGTTTGGAACTCTCGGTAGAGAGTTCCATTCCTTTGCCGTGTGTTCGGAAATACAGACGCAGGTATACGTCTCCGCGAGAAATCGCGGCACGGTGGACAGAGCTCCGGCGGGATCTCATGGCGGCATGGAGAGTGCGATTGTCGCAACCCAGCGCTGGGCACGCCACAATTGCGGCGATAAATCCCCTCTTTGAGGAGTGGCTGGAGAGGCGCCACGGCGTCCTCACCTTCCGCCTGACGCAGGTCCTCACCGGACACGGGTGCTTCGGGAGGTACCTGTTCCGGATAAGGCGGGAGGAAACGCCCGGGTGTCACCACTGTGTGGATCGCCCGGAGGACACGGTGGAGCATACGGTGGAGGTCTGCCCGGCTTGGGCGGAGCACCGCCGTGTCCTCGTGGTAGCGATCGGCGGCGGCGATTTCTCGCGTCCGGCCCTGGTCCAGGCCATGGTACGGAGCGAGAGTACATGGGAAGCCATTACCTCCTTCTGCGAAGCAGTAATGCTCGTGAAGGAGGAGGCGGGACGCGTGAGGGAGAGGCAAGCTTTGCGCCCTCACGCCCCTAGTCGCCGCAGGAGACGCCCTGGGCGTCGGGAATTGGCAGCCGATTCCCGGCCACCGTAGGCGCGGGCTTGCGGACGGCGAGCAATGGGTAGCTCGCCGTCCGGTAAGGACCAAGCCCGAGTCGACGGCGCGTCGTGTTCCACGCGCGCCTCAAAGAGATGTCAGCACTATTGACGGGGTCCGCTAGGGCCGATGGCAGCTAGGGTTGCGGGATGTTCGAAAGAGTTACCGTGGCCCCGGCACAGGCAACAGAAGGAACACGGGTGGGTTTTAGTCAGTAAAAGTCTGACACCCGCTCCCGCTCCGCCCAAAGCGGGAGAAGTCATTTGATGATTTCCCATCCACAAAAAAAAAAAAAAAAAAAAAAAGGTATACGTCTGTGTTTCCGAACGCATACAACCTCGATCTCTTCAAAGTGAGAGTGAACAGGCTTCTTATGGGTAAGCTCGCTCCATCGTCTACTTTGTCTCTGTCACCTCTGACCTCTACAGTCAAGAGAAAACCTATCTCAAATAAAAAAATTATTTCCAGCATTGAAAATTCCAATCGTCAGTTGACTGAGAGGGTTTTTTTCTGAGCCCTTCATGTCTCATTTCAACATTCTGGTTACCTACTAGCACATTTTCTAAGTATAGCTTGGGGATTCGTCGTTGTTGGGGATTAAAGTAATTTTCAAATGTTGAATATGAAGCGGCCTGTTAGAAAATCGTAATTATTTTATTAGCGATCTGGGTATAACACAAAACTTTAAGATTACAAGTTACAATTTACAAATTTGTCAATTTTACAAGTTCGTCTACCTCAAAACTTTAAGCCACACAATGGTAACGGAAAAATTTACGGACAATTCTATAATTATAACACAAAGCTTGATGGCAATCGCCCTCATGCTTTGTTTTACGCTTTTAGAAATGCGAAAGAATTGTAGATTGTAAATTAAATGTAACTCATACATATTAGTGAATTTCTGTGTTACGCAACTTTTTCTACAATTTAACAATTTTATTGAATTGTAAAGTTTTGTAGTGTATGGCCCAGAACAAAGATAATTTTGAACTAAAACATTGTCGCGATATCGAAACCTACCTTTAACCACTTCGTTCAGTGATACGTTTGGATTAGGCGCTGAGGACAGCCCTGCGGTATACACACTTATATTCTTTTTGATAACCATTCGCTTGTGGTAACAGCTATCGAAATGTTCGTAGTAGTTTTGTTAGAGGCGCCAAGTAAAGGTCATACGATAGGTCATACGATGACAGAAAATATACTAAACTATTAACCAATGAAATAGAGAATATGAAACGCTAGTGAAAATAATAACTATCTTATCATTATGATCGACTTTTTGAACTAAGTTTTTGATAATAGGTCAAGTTTTTTTTGTCATATTCATGTTCTTTTGCAAAAATCTGATTACTGTCAAATCGCATAGGTACTGCAAAAAAAAAAATAACAAAAGCTCGATCGCGATTGGTATTGTCACCGTGGAACAAAATGTTGTTAGTCAAAAAACAATTCTACAATATCGCGTGTAGGTTCATTTTTGTACTCGATGACCGTGGCCGTATCATAGTTTGAAACTGAGTCTAGTTTTCATCGCTGATCACTATTTCGTTACAAAATTCAATAAAACCTCTACCAAACTCTATTCCACCCGCTATGCTATGTAACAAACTGTGAAAAAGTTGAATTAAAAATTCCTTTGTACGGAACCACTGGGGGCCGTCAAAGGGCCGATATAACGTTTTTCATACGGCTCAAAAATCTTTTTATTCCAATTCCATAAAATCATGGCAGCTCTTAAAATAGAGTGGGCAAATTGTACTACTCGTAATTAAATTATGAAGGGTTAAAAAACTTTTTTTTGATTGTGCCAGAGTGCTGAGCAGTACAGATGGCAAAAAAAGATTCCCCAGTACATATTTTTTTGTACCTGACTGGGAAACAGTAATAAATAGAGTTTGGCTAGCGAGTCGTGGCATAAGGAAATGGCGGCAAATTAAAAAAAAAATCTTCAGGTGGCAACATCAAAATGTAGTCTGAAAAAAGGATTTCATACTTTTGTATTGTTATGTTAATTAGCTTGTTGATATGAATAGGAATGTAGGATTCAAGAAAAAATAATTTCTTTACACTTTTTATTTCAATTTATATTGTAAACCTATCATAGTGAAAAGTTTCGCCAAATATTTTGATTCCGAGTTGATGTCAATAATTCATTGTTTTTGACCATTTTTTACTAAGTTTTTAATTGTACATTTCTTTCGTCATCCAAGCCACCTAGAAACAAGTAAGCGTAATGTAGGACAGAATAACAGTAATTCAACTAACTAAGTAGGTAGGTATGTAAGTATAGTGTTATTTATATGATATTATTACGTATTTAAAAATAAAAATTGTGAGGTATGTATTTACGATGTCTAGACGATGAAACAATCGTCTATGAAATAAAGTGAAGTAAAAACATACTTATTTAGATACTTAAAAATTGATGTTTTGGTAAAAGTTAACCGATGCCGGGAACACTCTTTTGACGAATAAAAGTGTTGTCATGAAGAATTTGAATAAATTACTTGTGACACGACTCGCTGGCCAAACTCTAAATTATATTCTTGAAAGTAAGTGGACTTGAGTACTTACTTAAAAAGGTGGACAAAAGTTGTAGATGGTTTTATGTTCAACAAGGAATTCTACTAATAAAGTAGAGCTTCTTGTAAAAAGTTTGTTTGGGACGTAATTCCAGTACGTTTCTCTATTTCTGGCGAGCAGCTGCCACCAGAACTGTGTTTTGGTTAGAAGAATGGGTGCTTAAATTACTTTCAAATACATTTTCACTCATCATTAATACCTACATGTGTATTACACATGTGTGTGTGTACATGTGTATTTGACAATAATATTTTGTGAAAATAAGTGTATTCATGGAGTTTCTTGCCCGTTCATCTTCATGGGAACCTACTACTCTTTGGAATGGACAACTAGCTTCATCTTTCTAACTGTCTCCTTAAAAATTCAAAAGTGCCTGTTAATAGTTTAGTTATTATTGAAATAAATAGTTTGAGTTTGTGTTAGAACATCCATGTCGTCGAATGTGTTCCTTGGAATGACAATGAAATATTGCCATAAACAGTTTAATTAAATCTAAAACATTGTCTTATAAAAGCGCCACCACTTATGAACCCAACCACCTTATTGTAATTTCCCAGTTAGGTACTAGCCAAGAATCTATTTCCCCACGTAATATCAAGATGTTTCTTTCGCTACACGCACAGAGAGCGTTAACTCGTAGGGTTTATGGTTCATATAGTGCACAGATTGTCAGGTTGCCAGGCCATAACCATAGCCATTCCCTGTTAATATTCCAGCAGCTTGCCTCGATAAAATTTGTAGCAGTAACTTTGACGAACAAAATGTAAATAGTCAAAAAGAATTTTGTGAAGTTTATTGTAATGTGATTTGTCAACCTCCTTTCAATTTCGAGTGATTTATTATCAAGACTCGTAGCTGAATTCAGGGCCGAGTCTATTTAGATTGCCATCGGCACGCTAACAAGAAGAAGAAGGCTTTTTGTTTGAGAATGATGTTGGGTAGTTGTTTGTTTTTAAGGTTGATCTGGATAAGACAGAAGATAATTTATTATTTTTCATGTTTTTGTTTCGGGCATGATAGATAGATAGATAGAATACTCTTTATTATGTACACCATAAAAATTACAGATATAAATGTAGAAATTTTACACATAGGGTGACACAATGGGCGGTCTTATCGCTAAAAGTGATCTTATATCTCTATATCTATTCAATCATTAACTTGTATTAAATAATTAAATTAATATTATTTGTGAATTACAGCGTACTGGTTGCCGCGCAAACGTAAAGAATGAACGCTAGATGACGTATACAACGGGAATACTAACACTTGTGTTTAGTGTTTGCTTTCAGGAGCTCTAAATATGCGTTGGTTGTCGACTGGCATGAAGAAGCTGCAATATAATTTCATATCGAATACGAAGCCTAAATATAAGCAACGTCGACTTGCCTACTGCAGAAATAAAAATAAAAATGTGCCCATGTTTGCTTAAAATGTTTTTTTTTTTTTTTGTAAAGAAAGTATTTTGGAAAATATTGTATGAAAAATCATGTACCTATTTCTATTCAAACTTGTTAAATAGACCTACAACCCTTATTACGACGGTTTCATACAGACGCTGGCGGGTGCCATGTACTCGTATTATAGTCGCCGGTCACAACTGTGACCACTGACGAACGTGGGTTCGACGGATTGACAATAATGACAACGGTTTCCGTTCCAAGACATGGACTGGTTGGTGCAAGTTATGAGAGGGAGCGAAAAGAGGTCATAATAAGAAAAGGATATTATGTGAGGGTGGATGAAGATTTAATAATAATTACGTCAGGAACTTAGGATATGCAGGTCTGTTTTAGTTCTATCTCTCCTTTTCAAAACTAGTTTTCTTTGCTATTTTGACTCTCATAATTATTAATGAAAAAGATAGTAGTTTATATTTTTTAAATGTTTGGATTTGGGCTTATAAGATGGGTGCATAGCACCACACCACCCTTAAAGCAGAATTTATATGAGCTGAGGATTTAAATGTTACTGTATTGAACTTTTTGGGACATATGTAAAACCTTTACCTTGCCTTCATTTAATAATGTTTTAATTTCTAACCAAAAAAAGAAAAATAGAAAATCAGCATTCTCCAATACCTTGCAACTCGCACCATCACCAAACAAAAACCGAAACGTAATCGTTCACGTTTGACGTTAGAGCACGTTAAATTACCGGCGCGGAATCTTATTTATTTGACAACGGTACGTGAGCCGCCTCCGGCCAGATTAAAGTTCCTTTCTTCAGATCTTTTACAACGACAGATTACCTTTTTTTGGAATGTCGAGAATGGAAAATAAATATTTCTGGAGTGTAAGTTAAAGTTTCAACATATTGGGTTTAGTCGTAAACATGTTGGTAACAAATCACTCAACAGTCAGCCAGTGACAAATCACTGGCTGACTGTTGAGTGATTCCTTGATCTAATATGTTGACTTTTCTTCTTTTCCCATTTGTTTTCTTCCTATTGTCGTTCAATATAAGCAACGTTACGTCCCTTCAAAATTGTTCTTCAATCAACCGAACATATCTGCAACACACCGTAAGTCCCATGATTTCTGTATCATTGTATCACAACCATTTCCCAAAAATTTTGTAATGTGTTTGTAATTTAACATCTTATTAAAGTCACGATTATATCATTTTGCACTACCACTTCATAATCACTGCCATAGATATATATCTGCCATCAACGACAAATTACACCGGAGATTGGTCAGAGATAGCACCCACTAGGTTCCTCGCCGTCTTATACAAGGTGTAACATAATTAACGCACAACCTTTTAAGGGGTCATTGACTAAAATCGATTGCAGCAAATCAGTAGGAAAGTCTATGAAATAACAATGTGACGAGTGCGATTTCAAATGAAAATGAAACAACACAATACGAATCGAAATCACCTAATATACAAGGTGTAACATAAATAACGCACAACCTCTTAAGGGGTCATTGTACTCATCATTATGAACAACTTTTACTATGGGACCAAACCTGAAATCGCAAAAAAAATTAGCTGCTCCCTATATTTATGTTCGCATAACTCGTCAAAAAATAGGGAATAGCTGATTTTTTTTTCGCGATTTCGGGTTTGATCCCATATTAAAAGTTATTCATAATGATGAGTACAATGACCCCTTAAAAGGTTGTGCGTTAATTATGTTACACCTTGTATATTATTCCTTCAAAAGCCAAGAATATTATTCAACATCTTACCGCTTATTAAATGGCTTTTGAAGGAATCATATATAAAACGGCGAGAAACCTGTAGAGGCATGAGGAACAGGGTGTAAAGTTCACTCATCCTCCATAGAAAAGGGAGGATCCTCGGACCAGACGGGTGTTGTGTCTGGTGGGCTACTGCCCGACGGTTGATGTCGGGATGTTGTATATAATTATGCTAGTCGCGCGGTAAACTCTGATTGCGCGATGCAGGATTTTGCGTGACGTCAGTGTGACGCGTTCCATTGTGGCGATGTAGATATGCCGCCACATCACTCCCCTCCGGAGACCGGAGGTCGATAGTGGGCAGAGTCGTGTATCTTGCGATGCTTGCCAGGGCCAGTTGCGGTTCCAGTGCGTCGGAACCGGGTGCCGCATAGTTCGTGGTGAGTCGGAACTGTCTGCGGAGATGCCCCCAGTGAGTCGGGGTGGCGCTGCGTCATGCTCCAGTGCGTCAGATGAGGTACAGCGCCGGGTTGAGGCTGGCTACTGGTGTCGACCAGGAGAGGTTTGAAGGGCTCTGCTTGTTGACTGGCCGAGAGTGCAGTGTGCTGTGCCAAGGTTACTGATGAGGCTGAGGGTGATGACCAGGTATGCGCGGTCGCTGCATGCTGGTGGTCAGGATACCCGTTGAAGCCGTGGGTGCTGGCTGGCTGTGTGACTCGCTGCTTGAGAGCTCGAAGAAGTGATGCTGATGACGTCACGCTGTAGTAGTTGCACGAAGTCTGCGCTGACGATCACGTTGGGGTCACCAGTATGGAGGCATGAGGAACAGGGTGTAAAGTTCACTCATCCTCCATAGAAAAGGGAGGATCCTCCGACCAGACGGGTGTTGTGTCTGGTGGGCTACTGCCCGACGGTTGATGTCGGGATGTTGTATATATGCTAGTCGAGCGGTAAACTCTGATTGCGCGATGCAGGATTTTGCGTGACGTCAGCGTGAGGCGTTCCATTGTGGCGATGTAGATATGCCGCCACAAACCCAATGGGAGCCGTCTCTCACCAGACTCCGGAGTAATTTATTATTTATTTATTTATTAAAACTGTATGCACAAGTAAAAAATAATACCGTACAAAGGCGGACTTAATGCCTGAGGCATTTTCTGCCAGTCAATCTTAGGGTGATGCAGAGAGTAATTCGTCGTTGATGGCAGATATTGGTAGTAGAGTTTCAAACACACACAACACTTAACTCAAACTCAAAGCATTTATTTAAATTAAACCATTTACAGGCACTTTTGAATTATTATTTATTAAGGAGTCGTTCAGTTTGAGTTAATAAGTGAAGCTAGTTGACCATTCCAAGACGAAGTAGATTCCTTATGGAGAAGAATGAGCAAGAAACTCCATGGACACTGTGAAATCGAAACATTATGTTACAGAGGTTTTATTGTTCGACAATTACAATTTATATTTGACCTTTTAACACAACTTCCATTTTTCGATACTACACGTTCGCTATTTTCGACGTGACTCTCAAAACTGGGCGGAAACACTCCTTCAATCATATTCTAGTCTTAAGACTTAACTAGCTGAACAAAACTTACAAACAGTACTAAGATCAGATCAATTAATTATTGTATCACTAAACAATGCTAATATTCACAAATGCAAAGGCGTTTGAAGATGAAAGTTTAATCAGTAGCTTCATTAATTTTTACAACTGAAATACTACTACTACGCAAAACTTCTGGTAGGTCAAGGAATTTAATTAAACAAAAGGTTTTCATACATAAATGTTTGTGTAAAATAATCTTGTTACTTTATAATTTGTAAATTATTATGGAAACTAAAATATGGCGTCGAAAAATTCCTCCGCATCGCTGTCGACTGGTAATGTACCCAAGAGACTGGCGGCATTGCCACGTTGTATAGCAATGCTTAGCCTCTGGCCAAGGTAAAATCCGGCCCTTGGGTCACGGGAAGTGTCAACTAGCCGTTTGGAGATTTCGTTAAACAAACCATGAGCGCTCGGACCCCACGGCCCGAGGGTTTCAACCCCAAACGGCTCGAAAATATAATTACCGATAAGGTTATTATACTTTCGCCGCTTGAGGTTTTCCGCAGCCGCAGCAGCAGCGCCAGCACAGCACGCCGAGCCGGGAAGATGGGATGGCGCAAGAGTGTCGACACAAGTTGCGTCCCACACTAAAGGCCTACCCACCTTCCATGGAAATAAAGACACGCCGTCCGGTCTCTTGCCATCGTCGCGTGCCAAGCCATTGGGTTCTAATACAGCTGGGACGCCGACGGTGACAAGAGCCAGTCGGATGATGTCATTAATGTTCGCGTGCCGCGCTATGCGACCCGCACTTCGGTTGCAAGACAGGCCGTGGTGTCCGAGGCTGTTGACAACTTCGCCACAGTGACAGCAATGAGGAGAGCAAAAAGGGGCTCCTAGTCGCAGGGAAGCAGCGAGGCGGAAAGTAGTGTCGTCAAACAAATTTTAGTTTGTGAATAGTTTTAGTTAAGTTAGGATATAATTTTGTTATTTTATTAATTAATTAGGTATAAGTTGTTATGTAAAATATTAATGTATTGAAAAAATAAATAAATGATAGACTTATGGAAACTGATTTAGCTTTCGTTTCAAAGTATAACTTTGAGGTATTGACCATTAAAACGTAGTCCGCGATTTTCTAGAATATAGGGTGATGCTGGATCATAAAAAGAACTTACTATATCAAATGTTGAATTGTTAAGATGACTTTAACCCAAAAGACATTAAATAAATGTTCCCTTTTAATTTTAACTGTATAATAAGAGAGCCCACGATCAAAACCATGTCGCATCGTTTTACGGCCAAACCCGTGTAAAATCGTTAGTTAAAATTATTCTGAACAAGATTCGGTGAGCAGTACCGGTCAGAAACGTCACAGTTTTATGGGGGCCCATTTCTGCTAAGACAAAAACAAATAGGCAAATGGTTTTATCACAACACCAGCAGCAACAGCATCCTGAGCACTGTAGCGGACAGGTGGGACAGTCCCATACTGGGGCATTGGATACGCCTGCATGCCACTGTGGCGTATAATTAATAATAGTTTTGTTTTTTCTGGTAGATGTATGTACAAGCACTAGTTTCTAAGTTATGTGTTGTACTGACCAAATGGACCTTGTCTGAATTAAAAGAATTTTATTTATTTATTTTATTTATCACAATATTGTTTGATCTGAATCGCAATTTTCTTGTCGTAACGAGATTAAATGTCATAGTAGGGTTATTTCCCTATTATTTATATTGAAAATCTTGAGTCATCGAACATAGTTCGAAATTTATCTTTATGTGATATATAATCTAGTGTACAATAAAGTATTTATAAATAAATAAATAGTTCTTGCCCATAACTCCAAAGATGTTTTTGTTTCCTTTATATGCATGTACGTACACAATCCGGGTTCAATGGTCAAAACTATCTTCGCCTTGGCTTTTGCATTATCTGATGGTTCTGCCTCGCAGTCTGCCTCTAGACCGATATAGTTCACAAGGTTGTCTAGCGCCAGCAAATTTTCTACTGCAAAACTCCACTCATCATAATTTTCGCATCCTTTCAGTTTCGGAATACTTTGAATATAGTTCGCTGCCATATCTACACGAAAAGTCAACAATTTTCGTCTGTTTCATACTAATTTTAAACTGTATAAAAAGCGAAATATTTTCCCATAACCTGTACACGTTAGCTTTTCGTATTCTGTAGACATTTTATTTAAAGGATGTTCCACAGGGTAAAACATAGACAAACACATTTTATGTATAATTTTGTTACCTACATACTAACAGTTTCGGGTAAGCTCTTGACTAATTGTACGTACATACGCCGCAATACGATTTTTTAAAATAATTTCTGTTTATCGAAAAGTTGTCTGATTAGTAATGTGATATATTTTTTTTCTGATATAATTTTTGTCTGTCTACATCTGGGCAATTTTTTCATCATGCCCAACAGTTTTCAAACAGAATGCTATGTTACCGATCGGTAAAATTTTTCAACACGTTCTTAATAATTTATTCGCATCAAATGAACAATGTTCACTTGAAAACAAGATTTTCAGACGCTTGCTATGGGTTTTCTTGTGCCTCCTTTTTCATTTTCTCATCATGGCCTCCGGTACGTGCGACGCTATTGGTGTCTGAAAATTGTGGTTTCGGTATCTAAAATCTATCGTCCAAATACATTCTGAAAATCAGACGGATTGCTGTGATTTGATTAGTTTGATTGATTGGTTGCAGTTCGGTATTTTTTTTTGACATAATATTATTTGAAAAAGCGGTCAGGTCAGACGAGATGCGGAAAATTTCTGAAAATAGGTTTTCTGGATTTAGAATAACCAAATCTATCGATTGTATACGGTTATGGTCGTAAACCGATGAGGCAAAAATTCTGGTCTCTCGTACCTACCAATAGTTTTAACGACAACATCAGAATTAGTTTAATAATTAATCAAGGTATTTCTAATTCACAAAAGCCAATAGCTGGCGCCGATCTCTTACATCCATCAATAGTAACATGTTGTATTGATTGTAAAAATATTCCGCAGAGAGCGCAGTTATCAAGATTATGATAAATTGGAATAATTAGTTTGTTACGAATAAGATTATGTAATAATCTTAACAGTTCGGCGCTCTTGAGGCGACATATACAATATGTATAATCACCACCGCATCGGTTACAAGTTTCTCCATGTTTCTCAAACTCCAGTTCAAAAGCAATATTATACTAAAATCAATCATTGTTTATACAGAACAGGGTCTGAAATGCAAAAATGAACAAAAGTATTGTAATAATCACGATAACCGTTGTATAGAGTGCTACGTAACGACATCTGTTCCTTTCCAGTTTTATTTATCGTTAACATATTTTCCATAATATTGTTTTATCAAAGAACTGATGCAAATTTATTTTTACTGAGTTCAGAGAAACATTTCGTCAGTGCAATTTTGAATGCGAGTTATTTTTTAAAAGACTGATTTAAAGCGGCAGTCGTTTTATGGTTTTGGTGAATTAAAAATTACAAAATGCATGTTGGTTAACAAGCTGAAAGCCCGTTAATTTTTTTAACTGGTGATAATAACCTCCCTAATGTTCCTAATGTTTAAATAACAGTTGTAAAAATTATTACCCTTTTCAAAAAATATCTGTAAAAGGGACCGAAGAATACATAATGAACATAGAGCAATATTATTTTTTTTATTTTTTTTCATAAAATTAAAGCTTACCTATATTTCTACCGCTAAAACAATTAACTTTTTAAAATAAAAATAAATTGTACAAAATCTTCTTTAGCAAATACTTCTGACGAGCTGGAAGTCGATCTTAATCCATGCCAGGGCCATCATCTTCAGGGCCTGTACTGACGAACGAATTTTATATTGTTTAAAACCTTTGATCCTAGTCAAAGGTTTTACAGGTTCATTTTTCTCAAGACGTCAAGTAACTTGTACTTTCTTATTTCAAAACGAATAAATGTTACAAACTTTTTCAGCCGTCATTCTGTCCCCGAGAGTCATGAATTTTTAAAGATTGTTTTTCAAGGGGCACTCTTTGTAATGAGCTCTTCAATTGAGAATATAATAATTATATACATTAATCATAATTGCTACTAATTAATGCTCTGCGACCTTTGTAACGAAGCCTATACTTTGACATCGTGAATTTATTATTAAGCTATTAGAGTGTACACGTTTTATTAGCTGAAAAACTAAATGGAAATATTGTTTTAGTGTCGCAAAATGTTTTAAGCAGTCAAAATTTTAAGCCGGATTCACATGATGATGATATGATGATATGCAAAAACTTAATTATTCATTAATAATTTCACGTGTAAATAGATAACTATTTATACGTGTCACTTGCTTTTTTTTTAATCTGGCGTTAGAGTGTAAGCAGCTGGTCTGTGGTAAATGAACATTAAGATCGGACGCAAAAAGCAGCACGGTAGTGTTTTGGTTTCAAAGCAATGAATTGCCGGCAAAACAAAAATACATAATAAATCTAGAAACACATTTTGACTTATCGAGAAACTATGATAATCCTCCTTCAATTTAAGATGCAATTTTAATTATCATTAGATTTATCATCATGATTTACCCTATCGGTTCAATCAACTCAGCTTATCGCAGTCCACTGCTGGACATAGGGCTTTCCCAGTCTGCGCCACAACACCCTGTCCTCCGCCTTCTGTATCCAGTCTGTCCCAGCCACCTTCATAACTTCAATCCTGATTTTATCCATCAAAGAAACTCCAAGCATAGCCCGCTCCATAGCGCGTTGAGCGACCTTGAATTCACCAACCTATCGGTTGGTGTCATAAAAACACATGCCATTCTTTTTTGCATTTGAGTCGATTTCCAATTCAGGCAAGCTAATTTCCAAAACTGTTTAAATGCAGTTTAACTTGCTTTTTAAAAAAGTCTACCAAATGTTTCGTAAAATTTAAGTGAAAATTGGGCGATTGATTCAGGGCACGCTTCAACTTTTTGCCATGTATTTTTCATAAAAATAATTCATTTTTCTTCCAAAAACCTGGTACAAAGCTCTAACTTCCCCAATACGCCTGTTTCCAACTTAGTACAAAATAACACGGTCTGCGAATGTGTCAAAACTTCCTTCATTTACGTGTTTGAGTTATTTTAGCAGAGCGTCCGACGTCCTTTTGCATTGACTATAATTATGAAGTAGCTATACAACATGCTGCCAGCAATTTGATTGGCTTCGTTCATATTTACCAGAGTTTTTCCAGCACTGGTTTTTTAGGTTCGAAAATTATAATGAATTTTGTTACTTTATATTACAGTAACATCCTTACTTAATTGATACTGAAAGAATAACTTACCCTAGCTGGTTTTAAGCTGATCAATATCAAACCAGAAAAAAACAGGAGTGGATCTTCAATATTATAATTAAGATAACAACATCCAAAAGCATCAACCTTAACATAATTCACCTTATCTACACACTAATCAGTGTAGCCCCCTTCTTTTCCACGCCATCACCAAAAAATTTTGTCTCTCCAAATTCATCCTGTAACCAAAACCTCCTAACTCATCCTTTAACCAAAACATTCTATCTCACTCCTTTCAAAATCATAGCTTCTGCAAATATTTCAGGGGGTTCATTGTAACATAATATTTCAGGGGGTTTATCGTAACATAATACTTCAGGGAGTTCATCTTAACATAATATTTCAGGGTGTTCATCTTAACATAATATTTCAGGGAGTTCATCGTAACATAATATTACAGGGGGTTCATCGTAACATAATATTACAGGGGGTTCATCTAAACATAATATTTCAGGGGTTCATCATAACATATTATTTCAGGGGGTTAATCGTAACATAGTATTACAGGGTGTTCATCTTAACATAATATTTCAGGGTGTTCATCTTAACATAATATTTCATGGGTATCATCTTATCATAATTGTTCAGGGGCTTCATCGTAACATAATATTTCAGGGGGTTCATCTTAACATAATATTTCAGGGGTTCATCATAACATATTATTTCAGGGTGTTCATCGTTCACATAATAACCGAACATCGTTCAACGTAACAATGTCCTATTTGAGAGCAGCGTATTGGCAAATGTGCGCCAGTGACGAAGCCAAAGCTGCGTGCATTTATCTTGGCCTAAGTCCATCATAACAATTATTGTGGAACTTGGTCTTTGTGTTCGCGGGAAGCTTCTTTATTTATTGAAACGTCTAGCTTTCGCCAAATTTTAGTACAGTAGGCCCCAGTACAGTGGTAACACTTTGACCTTGAGCTAGCTTATCGTAGTACGGAGTTTCAGTATAATATGAGGCTAGCTTATACCTTTTATTTTTTATTAATTATATTTTTACTTATCTCGGCATCATGGAGTCCCGGTCCTTTGGAAGGCGTACGAGGGGCCGAAGCCAATTAATGAATAATTTAATATTATTCTTGAATAAGGGAAATAAAATTAACATAAGGAAATTATACAATAATCAAACATTCTTAATTATAACTGTCTGCGCCATTTCTTCTATTTCATTAATAACGCATTTTTTTATAAAGCAATAAACACGTTTTACACATTGCAACACTCAACATAAATCACTCATCCGAAGGACATTCGTTTCTCGATCCTTTCATTACCTCGTTCAAAAATAACCCATTCAATCACTCAGTTCAAAACTTATCCTCGCCCCAAAAATCCGCTCGCTAACCGCTTAATAGACGCTCCCGCTAAAAACTGTAAAATTAGTGAATACCGGTGTTGTGCTGTGTCTAAAACAAATTCACTTGGTGTGGGAAGTCACAAACCTGAACCAGCATGCTGCATTATTGAAGGGACGAAGCTTCAACCCTGTGAGTACCTTTCCCATCCAATAACAATATTGGTAATTTATTTATTTATTACTTTAATTGCTGTTGTAAAAATTAATAATATTTTTGATTACTGAAAATGTCTTTGACATATCTCGGGACCCTGTTTTATTATTATTTTTATATTATTTTCAAACATACATTATTTTTACAACTTTACTCGCCACACTTTCTAGTTTGATTATAAAAAAATCTAGTTTAAACTGACCTTAATACTACTATGCACTATATTTTTTTCTTTTATTCAGAATTAAAAAGGAATGTACATAAATAACAACTTATACGAGTAAGTTGCTGAACTACCATGAAAACAATGATCTGCTCAGTGACCGTCAGTAGGGCTTTCGCCGGGGACGGTCAACTGGCGATCTTCTTGTGTATGTCACGCACTGCTGGGGCGAGGCCATCGAGAAACACGGCGAAGCACTTGCTATATCGCTTGATATCTCGAAGGCCTTTGACAGGGTTTGGCACGCTGGTCTACTCAGCAAGCTTCCTGCTTATGGCATCCCTGCTGATTTTTGTAGCTGGATATCAGACTTCCTTAGTGAACGGTCGATCAGAGTAGTCATTGACGGCTGCTCTTCTGACGGCTATTTATGCCGGAGTTCCTCAAGGATCCGTTCTCTCTGCAACTCTTTTCCTGCTGCACGCACATCATTGACCTACTTCAGCCTGGTATTGTTGGGTACGCAGATGACAGTACAGTTTCAGAGAGATACTTGTCCAGCGCAAAAACCAGCAGGGCTGAAGTTCATTCCTTGAGAGAGGCCATGGTAAAGCGGACAGATTTGACCTTAAGCCTTGTCTCCCAGTGGGGTGATACGAAAATATGAAAGAGAATTAATTACAAAATCAGTTGCTAACAATAAATTTCTTTGGAAGAACATTAAAACTATAACTTACACAAATAAACCTAACCATTGTAATACAGACTTACTTAATATAAAATCGACTCCGTAAGAATCAGTTAACTATATTCACGAATATTTAGCGAACATTGGTAAGTGCCTTGGTCAAAAAATTCAGCCAACTTTAAACTATGACCAAAATTACTTACACTGTTCGCACCAAACTCAACCCAACTCCTTCGTAATGTTAGACACTGACGATGATGAAGTGAATCATATCCTAATGAGTCTTAAATCTGACAGTGCGTCTGGTTGGGATAATGTTTCTACTGCATTTCTAAAATATATAAGAAAGGAGGCTGTTCCCATAATTACACATCTTGCTAATCTTAGTTTTGGTGAAGGCATCTTCCCGACTTCCTTAAAACTACCTATTATTACGCCAGTGTATAAGGGTGGGGACAGAGACGATGTCTCCAACTTCAGACCCATATCTGTATTACCTTCAATATCAAAAATAATAGAAAAACTTATCATTATAAGGCTTTTGACATACCTAAAAGATTTCAACGTACTATCTGAGTCACAATTCGGCTTTCGTCGAGGAATTTCCACTGAAGATGCAGTTACTGCACTAAGTACGCATATGACCCAACAACTTGACAAATAAAAGCCTTTGACACCGTCTCTGTGCCAATCCTTGTAAGAAAGCTGGAATGTATCGGAGTTTGTGGAATGCCTCTTAACCTTTTCAAGGATTATCTCGGAAACAGGAAGCAGAGGGTTAGAGTGGGTCAGTACACTAGTGAAGACGTAAACACGTCATACGGCGTCCCTCAAGGAAGCGTATTGGGGCCTACATTGTTTCTTATTTACGTCAATGAACTTTGTAACATAAATGTTGCTAACGCACGAGTCTTTTCTTACGCGGATGATACTGCTGTAGTCTTCACCGGTGATACTTGGCAGAATGTTAAACTTAGTACTGAAAGAGGTTTGTCTAAAATTGCTAAGTGGTTAATAATTAATTTGCTTACATTAAACATCACAAAAACAAATTACATTTGCTTCAGTGTCTGCCAACGTACATAACTAGAGATAGATTTTAATGTTTAAATTCATACTTGCAATAATGGTAATCGCAATAGTTGTGGCTGCTTATCAATCAATGAAGTACCTCATATTAAGTACCTAGGTGTTATCGTGGACCAGAGACTATCATGGTACCCGCACATTGAGCGGGTTGCCAATACAGTCAGGAAATTAGGCTGGATGTTCAGGACTCTTAGATACATCGTTCCCAAGACTGTCGTTAATCATTCGTGCCATCAAAAAGATTTCCGTCAAATGATTTATGTTGCGCTGGTCCAATCAGTACTTTCTTATTGTATACCTGTCTGGGGTGGTGCAGCCAAAACAAAATTTATAGCGGTGGAAAGGTCACAACACGCTTTTATTAAGTGCATGAATTAAAAAAAAAAACATTAGATATCCTACTGAAGACCTGTTTCGACTTAATAACTTGCTCTCAGTCAGGAAACTTTACATTACACAAATCATATTAAAAAAAACACAAGTCTTTTTCCTATGATGCTGGCATACTGACAAAAAGAAGGAAATATATATTGGATATCCCCAGGACAAGGACCTTGTTTGCCAGTATGCAATTTACTAAACGGTCTGCTGCGCTATATAATAAAATCAATAAATACGAGTACATCTACTTTTATCCCAAAAACTACTACGACAGTAAAAAAAAAATAATGGAATGGATACAAACGCTTACCTACAATGATACCGAAACACTTCTGAAACCTTGACACAAGCACACCCTCACTCTCATGCACTCTCAGTCACTTTCACAGGCTACATTTTTACTCACATATACTCACACACAACCATACTTACACCCACTCATACACACATTTGATCTAATTTAAGTTAATTAGTTTTAGTTTTTCTAATTTAAGTTAATTAATTAATTTAGTTTTAGCATAAAAATTATACGTTTTGCCTTTGTATAACACGTCTTGCTGTGGAAAAGCGGACTCTCCTAATACGGGCACTATCTGCCTAAGCGGAGGATCCAATCAACTATTCAAACTGACTTGGGGTTGCACCGAGATATGGTCGCAGTGGAAAAATGGCCTGACTCCGCTCTCTTTGGCGAAAGAAGACTGGCGCAAACCTGCAGTACTTGATACTAATGATCGTAGGAAGGTATGGCAAGGCAAAGAGCTTCCGGGCCCTCCATGAACCTGATGTAGACTTTTTGGCGTCTGTATCTTGGCTGCGTTTCGGCGACTGCTTCGGGGAAACTAAACGTTTTGTCTTTGCGATTATGAATGAAGTTATCATGACGAAAAATTATCGGAAATACATTGTCAAGGATGGTACGGTTGACATCTGTTGGGCATGCCACCGTCCGGTGAATCAATCTGACATATTTTTTCCGGTTGTTCTCGTCTTGCTAACGGCGAGTACTTGCACATACACAATCTAGTGGCTAGGATTATCCACCAGCATCTTGCCTTGCAGTACAACCTTGTGAAGTTTGGAGTACCATACTATAGGTATGTGCCCGAACCAGTTCTCGAAAATGGTCACGCCACTTTGTACTGGGATCGATTTGTCATTACTGACAAGACTATTGTAGCCAATAAGCGTGATATTGAGGTGATAGATCGACGAGAGCATCGTGTAATAATTGTTGATATCGCTGTTCCTCAAGACGAGAGTCTCGTGAAAGCTGAGAAAGGTAAAAAAAATCAAGTATCTTTATTTAGCACACGAAGTTGTCTACATGTGGAATGTGGACACTACAATCATTGTGCCGACAATCGTTACAGTTAATGGCTTAATAGCGGAGAGCCTCGACCAACACCTCAGGAGGCTCTCATTGCGCGGCTGGGTCAAGGGCTTAATGCAGAAAGCAGTTCTCCTGGACACTACACGCATAGTGAGGAGGTTCCTTTCTCTAGAGCCCTCACGACCGGCAGCTTGGACCTTGTTCCTGATGCCGATGGGCTACTGTTTTTTTTTATATTTTTAGATGTTTTTATAAAAATATTTAGACATGTAAATTATAATTATGTATAGACCATGAATTATAAGAAAATAATAATAATATAGCCTTTATTTGTATAACCAAAAATTTATACTTAATTTATGACAGGGTTACTAAAAAAAATCACAAAAAACAATGTTTACTTTTTCAACTAGGTTACGGTCCCTTTTCGGGTACAAGCCTCCTCCAATTTTTCCCAGGTTTCCCTATTTTTGGCTTTGCCCATCCGGCCTTTGCCTATGCTTTTTAGGGTTCCGTACCCGAAGGGTCCGAACGGAGCCCTATTGCTGTCACTCACGTGTTCCTCTGTCCATCATCTATCACACAGGTTTAACAGCAAAAAAGTTGGAGCTACAGTCTTCAAATTTCCACAGTACAAGCATCTTATTGGACCAAGGTCAAACAAATTGTGAAAAATATTTTTAAATGTTTTTATGGGGGCTTCCCATACAGCAAAAGGAGGGCGCGAAAAAAAAAAATTGATCTACCCATTAAGTGGGGTATCGTTGTTTAGAACTCATTGATTAGATAAATACTGTATTTTTAGTTTTTAAAAAATATTGGAAAACAAAGGAATGAGAAGCCACCAAAGTCAGCTTTTTTTTTACAAAATTTTGTTCCGAAGAAATTTTTCACTTCCCATTGACCTATGAACTTGAAATTTGGTGATAATGTTTATTATTACGCATATTTTACTAACAATTACCAATAAATATATTTATAAATCACATTTTTTCTTTCAAATTCCCTCATTTTTCCTATTACAACCAACTCGATTTTGCGGTCAAACGCGTAGCACAGATGGGAAGCGGCAGGCGGCACGCCACTGATTCGGATGGCTTATATTCTACATTTGGTACGGGACCCTAAATGTGCGAAGTCCAACACGCACTTGGCCTGTTTTTATTTCTATTGCATCTACCAAGCGTTCCGGTTTGCGTCCTCTGGGTCTTCTTGCTGATGGTCCCGATTTACCTTTACATAATTATTATGCTGGTTGCGTCACCACAACGGCCGCGCGGCTTACCGTACCTACCTTCAGTTAGTAGGTAGTCAGTGTTTCTAGTTAAGGCTATGTTCAGACCTCGATTTATTTTGCTTGTAAGTTCTCTTAACAGCAATCTGGACGAATATTATTTGAGTTATCTAATCAGACTGGTAAATCAAAATGCTGTCTCATGACTGAAAAATACATATACCATGCAGGAGTTCTAAGGCAGCTCTCTAAGAACTCGTTGCAGTTATGAGTTGCACGTTTTCTATCATCCCAGGCGCTAACTTTATGTTATATATATATAATACCAGTAAGCAGATATATACTTCCCTTAATTTTTTTTTGGTGTCATTTTGCATTTTATTTTCAGTTTTTCTTTCATTGTCTCAATTCACCCGCTTATCGCTTTCACAGCTACCTCGCTTCACTTCGACCGCCCTAGGCGAGAACAAATACAGTGTTGTGTCGGCCCCTCCTTTTGTTATTGTAACTTTTATGTATGGAAACGCTCTGTTATTACAAAACGATGTATTTTTATAAAGGATTTTATGAGCACACAAAACATTTTTACTTTTATGTTATTCACGGCTTTAGGTTCTAAATGCTAATGAGTTTATTCGTCCAGGATAAGGTGTTTCACTTTTATAAAAGATAATTTTTATTCGTCGACTTCTATTCTGGTTTTCACAACAATTTATCAGGCTTGAACGTGAGTTTTTACTATTTCAATACATTCGTTATTCTTATGATCCAAGTTCTATGTGCTATACAATTTTGATGAAGAAGTTTCAATAATTCATGCCGCTATTAATAGGTCTTCTTTTCTTCTTCTCAATCGCTCTCTCACTGCTGAGAATCGTGACTCCGTATCAAATTATCAACGGTCTTTCTCCATCTATTGCGATCAGTGGCCTGGTGGAGTGCGGCGCTGATAGGTATCGCCAAATGATCGGTTATTTGATCCGACCACCTTTTTGGGCTTCGGCCTCTAGGTCTTTTGCCCTCTATTTTCCCATTCACCATTAGACGTTCCGTGTTGTTGGTACCTCTGCGGGCAACGTGGCCGAAGTATCTCACGACACGTTGCAGGCAGGCTGAAGACAATTGTTGCTACAGTACACGTAGCATGACCACCATAGAAACAAGTTTTGTCGACGGAAGAATAGACAAAATGACCGATTGGAGAAAGATTTCTAACGTCTAAACGTGGTGATGTGTCATTTTGTCTATTCTTCCGTCGACAAAACCCGTTTCTATGGTGGACGTGCTACGCGTGTTGGTAACTATTGTATTTTGAAAAGCACTCGACTTGTTTTGTTGCCTTTTTCAGATCGGTCGGTGGCTAATCTATTTTACTTGAAATAATTATGACTGACCGTGATTTGCTTCTCGGAAAATTTAACGACACAAAAGAACCCTGAACCTGATCATAAAATAATTCATATGGACTTAAGGCACTGACGTTATCCTCATAAATAGCACCCATGACGTAGCAGATTGTAATACTTTAACAATCTTCTCGACACGGCCATTATGCTAACAATGGTTTATAGTTACAAGGAATTTTCTATTCACAGAGTACCTACTAGCGAAGTTCTGAGCCCCTTTACTTAAGTTGACTTGAAATGCTTGCGTAGTATTACTAGCTTTGTTTGTGTTTCTATTCCACAATTAAACGGAGAAATTTTTAAATAAAGTTTTAAATAGTTAAGAAACTAACATGTAATGTGTGCCTAACACAGTTTCCTTAAACCTGATTGCGATGTCTTTGCGATAAATGGAAGAAAATCTTGTCAGTATGACTGGAGTATTGAGAAATGAGGGTATGACAGTCGTGTCTAAACATGTCTTTAATTAATTAATGTAATTAGACTTTAGCCGTGTTATTTCAATGCCCGAAGTTTTGTAAAGAAAAGCCAATAAATTGACAGCTGCAAGTTTCAATTCATCGAAAGAAACACATTTCAACATTACATATTCATTAAAACCTTGAACTCTTAGAAAATTAACAACGTTATATAATTTACCAAACTTCCCTAATCATTGAAACTATTCCAATTAACCGAAGAAATATCTTAATAGAAATGCGAAATTACTTTGAATTCCTGACGATCTACATCCAAATAGGAAAAACGTTCCTGCCGGGATTCGAAGTCTCACTCACCGGGAAATTAAAAAACTTTCAAACCACTTTGGCAAACTTCGTTACTGAGATCCACAGAGTAGTTCGATCTTTCAAAATATATAACGTTTAAAATAGCCGCTATTTGTATGGCATTTACGTTGCGTTACTATTTAAACTTGATGCAACTGGATTCGTGAGTTTAATTGGTCCAGGCTTAATTACCTTTTTTGTGCGGAGCGAGGCAGCTTCTGTATACACGAAGCTTTGTAAATATGGAGAAGTAATTAAACGTGCTGTATTTTTATTTCAAACTTGTTTTTATAAAGTTAATACTAGAAAGAGAAATAAAATAATCAGAAATTTTATATAACACTAGGATGTAAGTACCTAAAAGTTTCGACTGTTTACTGTTTTTTACAGTTTACACACTGTGTATAAAACCAAAACTTGGATGCCTTAGGTATGAATTGGTAGTTTTGTTTAAGCTAAACCCCCACACGGTTTTTGAAGGCTTATGAAGTCAAAATATCCCTTATTTGTATTTGTATTATATATTATTAATTTAATTTTCGGTTAATTTTTATGTGACATTGACTTTCATTTGATTTCCTTGACATTGAAGTTCTGATTTGTTGACATTGTATTTATTACTATTTGATTTTTATTATTATTTTTACATTTTTATGTTAAATTGTGATTTGTATTTATCTCATGTGTCGTAAACGTGTCATTTTTAATATGGGGGAATCTGAAATAAATGGATTTTATTTTATTTTTTTATTTATAAAATCATACTGAATAAATGTTTTGAAAGTCCTGTAACCGAATTATTTCTACAGATTAAAAAATAAACTCCATACCCGCAGTACGTACTCAAAGCATAAAAAAGCCTTCATAGTTATTACCGCGGTTCGTTTCACAATAGAAAACATGGTTGAAAAGCTTCATATTTATAAACTGCAGGCTATTAAACGTTGATGAACATTTACGTCATGACGGAAAACTCGTCCATGTCCGTCCACGCCGCGTTACTTCAACCGACCATCCGTTGGTAGCAAAGTGGGTCAAAGTCTTTGTGTTTTTTCATTCGAAAGTTATTATGAGTTAAAGTAAAAATTAAATTGTTTTAGGAAGTTGATGACTGAGTTGGTTTATTAATTTTTGCGGTCAAGAGACTTCAGATGGACATATTTTTTGATTAGAAAAGTTTTATATAAGTTAAGAATTTTCTTTTTCAGGAGTAACATGCTTTGAATGTTTTGACTAAGGGGTTATATTTTCATGCAACATCTCACTTGTCAAATGCTTTGTATGAATTTGTGCCTGAAATCATCAACCAATCAATTGATTCTCTAACATTTCACTACATGCTACATTCTTTTCTTTTTTCAAGTTTCGTCACAGCATCCAATTTTCAACCTTGCTCATCCAGTCTGTCCTGATCGCTTTCTGCAGCTTCTTGTTTTCTCTTTCCTTCCATATTGTTCACTAGCTTTTGCCCGCGGCTTCGCCCGCGTGTATGTCGGAATATATCAATATTGTTCATTTCCATTGTTCATCTACCTAAGTTTACAGCAAATACTCTAAGAACTATTATCGAATGAACAATATCCACACAGCAAAGTTTAACCATTCCCAAAGTGGCACAGATCAGCCACGTAATAATGATCCAATAAATATCTCGGCTTTCTATCGCTAATGTTCTGCCCCCAAGGATTAGGAGCTCGAAGCTATATCAACAGGAGATTCATTCCGTATTAATGTCCGTAATACCATTATGGGAGTCGAGTGTTCATGTATTAATATTTGATGTTGCTTGAGTTTCTTTTGCCCTTTTGCAGATACGTGTTAATAAATTCTAATAGTAAACTAAAATTAGCTACTTTATTTATATTGAAATAAAAATAATTAATAAATCTCTAGTAATTATAGTCACGGTCGTCTGCTGATATAAATAGAACTAAATAGTTATTTTGTTATGTACTAAGATGAAAAAGAACCTCTGAACTCGTTCATTTGGAAAATACAAATTCCTCAGCAGTACTAATTGAACTCTGAAATGGTTGTTGCTCAAAGCTTTACAGATTTTAACATGTTTTAGCTCCTTGACATAATTTTATACTTAAGGCCAGACTTACAAAATTATAATATAATTTTCGCACAGCTACAGCAACACACAACGATACACAAAGATTTGTATTTAATGTGAAAAAATAACAAAAAAAACTCACCGGGATGTCACGCGCATGGAAACGAATGTCACTAAATATAAATAATGATTGTCAAACTACCTTTGTTCTCACGTCAGGTTGACATAAAAACAAATTTATTATTTTCTACTTCAAAAAATCTAAAGGAGACTAAAGATTAGAATAGTAATTCTATATTCATGAAGCGAAAGTAACCAAATAACTTTCTTTGATGAGAAAACTTCGGAATGATGGAAAGAAAGAAAGACAAATATATATGAATGGAATCTGTTTGCCCAAGTAATGGAAACATTTTTTTGTGAGGATGAACTTTGGTAGTTTTGAATGAGGACAAACTTTCAGAAAGTAGTCCTCTCCTTATCGGTGGTTGTTCCCATTTATATGGGCCTAATGGGATCTCACGGAGTAGGCTTACTTAAGCTAAGACATATGAAACTTATGTGGTGACATAATAACTATTGAGAATTGGAAGAAGATAATCCTTGAGAATTATTGGCACAGTACTTTAATAATACAATAATTATGGCATTAACAATGACATAACATCACGCCTTGTTTCCCCGAAGGGTTAGGCAGAGTTGTACTTATAGTAACACCCACATTTCGCCAATTAACAATGAAAGCATTCGAAAAATAATTAATCAATCAACTTTTTACTTCAAACATTCAAGGCATCAAGCGTTGCATAATTTTATAAAGAAAACAAAGATAAAATATTTTAATCTCTCTCAGTAGGTACTGTAGAGGCCTTAGTTGAGCCTGCTTTCCGCATGAATCCTCTTTGGATTATGACATTGGCTGATAAGACAAACACTGGTTTCAAATGGAATTAAGAATAGGTCAAAATCATGACGTATAGTCATATTGTTCTATGTCGAGTCAGTGTAGTATTAGCTCTACTAATATAATGTATTGTTGCTTTCATATAAGCAAATAAATAACAAGAAGAATCCTGCTGCGTTTATATTTCTATCTACGAAGAGTCCCCAACACACCTTAAAGTCGAGACCCTACAGACAATCTACATAGTGACCTGCCTGTGTATCGTGGCCGGTCATCACAGTACACTCAATACCAGACCATTCCATAAAACCTCCTAGCAATTCTAGTACAGACACTACACACAAAATAACGCAAAGGTAAAACCGAATGAGATAACCGGGCACCGCATTACCCACAATTTATTGCTAATCGCTAAACCCGAACATAATTCGCTCGATTCGAATCGAACCGACCACCGACGGGTTTAAGTGACCACGCATTAATATAGAACATCGCGAGTTATTAGACCGAAATTATTCGCATCCGACTAATTATTCCTATGCTGATTTTAATTTGACGTATGACGCTAATCTGTGGGGGTAAGTAAACATAGTCATAAGAGTTGTCATACATCTAATAATTCCAAAATAATGATAACGGTAGAGATCTTTTACTATAAAACTGCACGCTTCTCCACTAAAATTTACAAACATTTGAAAAGTGTATGCAACAAGGAGTGGAGGGGCGTGACGATTTATAGTAAAATATCACTACAGAACGTTCAATATAACTAGTCCCTGGCCGTCATGTTGGCACCATTGCTTTTATGCGCT
Organism: Fissipunctia ypsillon; assembly: GCA_947568875.1. NCBI lineage: Eukaryota > Metazoa > Arthropoda > Insecta > Lepidoptera > Noctuidae > Fissipunctia > Fissipunctia ypsillon. Next base: position 24,682,547 of record OX387649.1, read on the forward strand.
GTAACATACCGGCAAGCAATGGTGCCAACATGACGGCAAGGGAAAAGTTATACTGAACGCTCTGTACTTTCATATTTTGACGTTTGTAAAGCGACCGATGAGTTTTGATGTTGCTCTAAAGTTTCGAGATTGGAATCCCGATGACGAAGACGCAGATGGGTGAAAATCATTTAAAATGACCATTTTGATAGCAAAATTTGTCCACACGCGATATTTTATAATAAAATTGCTATTACTTTGATATATATTGTCAAGCTACATTATACAGATTTATATATTCATTGCATAAACAATTTATTTTTTTCTCATCTAACTCGAATATTCTCCATACAAAATAATTTGTCCTCTCCACGAGGTGCGTTACAAAAATCATCTGAATAAATTAAATTAGCTACAATATTTAATTATTGGTGAACTTTTTGCCAAGACGTTATTAATTGCAATTAGTTTCGGTAAAATTCATTTTATCTTAATTATTTAAAATATATAATTTTGGGAAGAAAATAATGTCCATTAATTTGTTCATTTTTCTAACAGTAAAATTTGGTATTAATTGATAATTGTAAATTGTCAAAACTCAGGCTATAATGAACCAATCACATGCTAAAATCGAATATGAGTCGGCCATTTTGTCATCGAGTGAAAAAAGTGAATGACGTGTGTTTCTTTGTCGGCGAGCAAAATTCCAATTTTAATTTGTCAGTTTTGTATTGTTTCAAACAACGTAGTTAAGTGAGCACTTATTATTATTTAATTGATTAATTAAATTGGTTATTGCTGACCTTTATTGAAATGCAAGGTGGTTAGAACTCATTGAGATTTCTGTTTGGCTTAACACATTTGTAGTTACTTTCAAAGTATGGCGATTTCCCATTTTTGTTATGATTTGTTACACTTTTTAGATGTTACAAAAATGAAATAACAAAAATGAACTAAAGTCGCAATCACATTGCTGATGAAATGTTATTATTAGAGCGTGATTCTTATGCTGTATGTTTGAGAAATAATGTTCCTTATGATCTCCTATAATTAATTAATAAAACAAATGATAAAACGTGTTTTATTGCGGAACACCTTATACGAAATTAGTTAAATAAATAATAGTCAGATAATAATGCGCATTGTAAACAAGCCCGAATATTTAATTTTTGTTTTTTTTTATACGCGTTTCATTTTTGTGACATTTTCATTTTTGTTTCATTTTGGTCACAATGGTCTTTTTAAATAATTTTCACCCAGATGTGAAAGTAATCGTCATGGCTGGTCAGGTTTCCTTTACGCTGATGATACAATTCCAATAGGCTCGATTTATCATGAAATCATATTTAAAAAAAAACGTATTAAGTAGGTAGGTTTCTATTGTTTTAACAACAATTTGTTTCAACACAATTGAATTCATTATATCTACCTACATCCCAAATGCTGGGGGTGTTGCCATTTTATTTATTTACCTTAAATGAAACAGGTTCAGTCACAAATGAAAAAAACATAAAAGAATAATATGATTAATATGTTGCGTCCCCCAAAACCTTCCCTGGCTTCAGCTGATATTGTCATTAAGGGCGGAATTGTTCCAGAGACAGAACCCTGTGTCATATCCGACCGGAAGTAGCGTGTATTTCAGGCTATAACAAAAAAATGGACCGGAAGAGCCACAACGCTATTGTGAGGGCCCACATAGCAGCTGACATTAAATGAAAATTGCTGTGAAGTTCCCACGTAAAAAGTTTTTAAGAAAGGGATTGTCATGGGGCCCATATTGTTCGGATAGTTGGGACGTGTTTTCTGACTTAGTATGTGTGTTATGACAGTCTTTTTACGTTGAATTGGTTGCTTTTAGGGAAAAAACAGAATATATGGGTCGAAGTCTATAATGTGTGGCACGAGTTTTAGGAAATGGAGGCGAACGGGTACACTGTAATGTTATTTTGTCGAGCCCTGTCTTGTTTATGAAATCGAACAATCTTTCTTTTGGATAGTGCATTTTTGTAAAGGGCTCCGTGGTTTAGAGAAACCCATACATGTACATACAGCCCGAACCCAAGTATTAGCTTACTGTTACCCAATAAAACAAAGGTACTGTTATTTACAAGATACCATTTCCGTGAACTATTTTTAATATACCAAAAATTTACTAATTTTACTTTCCACCCAGTTCATCGACATTTAACACCAAGTCGAAACACGTCAAATTCCCACAATCGAGCGCACACAACGCGACTTGGCAACTTGTTATCCTGAAGCAATTAAATCGAGTCGGCATTCGAGTCACGTTCAGAATTAATGTCCGAGAACGTATCGGTTCGCGCTTCGTGTTTAGACGGTACCTGCGACGTTTAATGTATTGGATTAGTCGTGATGTGTGTGCCGGTGCTTAGTAGTTTAGAGTTTCTGTTTTATCTAGTTAGGAGTAATCTTCTAATTTCGCTTGCGAGAGGGTAAGTATGCTGCATTGATAATTTCGAATGGAATTAAAGATATTGGTTCGTTTTCTGATTCTGTTTTAGTATTCAGGATGATGAAGAGGTTTAAACTGGATTGAGGATTTAGCTTTTGCTGCTACTAACAGAAGAATACCTATTAGAAATTAATGAATCTTTACTGCTGGCTGGTCAGTATTTACTTAACTACAAGATCAATTAAAAAATATAGCCATAACTAGCTTATCCCTCGCCTCATAGACTATTTATTATCATCAAATCGTGGTTCATATACCTTCAACTGTCATGATACGACACAATTGCTATTGTCACCGACCCCTTTCAATCGACAGTTGCGGAGATAAAGCGAACATATTGTAGTTTCAATTGTTTATTACTGTCTGAACATTTTTCTTAGCTCGTATGTTCGATATTAGTGAGTAAGAGTAGAATTGTATTAAGAGCTTGCTGTCTGCTGTCTATTAGCAGAACTAAGTATATCTGGGTCACAAAGGTTACCTAAAGATCCACTTATCTGTTTCCTGCACATTGAGTGCAGGATCTTCAATGTCTTTCCTTTGTTAAGGCGCTTTTATTCTATTTTCTTAGAAGAACGTGCACACCTGTATTTATTAAGGTTTCTTAAACTTTTAAGAATATAAGAAATATATTTAAAAATATATTTCTTATATTCTTAAAAGTTTAATGTTTATGTTTAATGTTTATGATAAATCATGAGTGAAATTTACATGTGTGTTTTCTCAACGCACAAATTCACATGATCTAAATACATAAATAACATTTATATTGTCAATAAACGCTTATATCCCTGTAAAGCCAAGGGATTATGGCATCAGTCCCTAAAGACCTTTTTGGTACACGTGGAGGTTATAATAATATTAAAGACGATGATGGCATTAATATTAAGATCCAAAGACAATGTTGGACTAAATCCTGACATAAATAACTAAACTGAACTATCAAAACACATTGCTAAATAAGCATAGATTATGGCAAGCCAAATGTCAGAGCGGGCCATATATCGGGTGATTTCGATTCGTTTTGTGCTGTTTCATTTTCATTTGAAATCGCACTCGTCACTGCTCATTGTTATTTCATAGAATTTCCTGCTGATTCGCTGCAATCGATTTTAGTCGAATTATTCGTTGCAATTAGTTACAATGCTTAATTTGGAACTCCTGTGATTGACTAGTGCGTTAAGTAGATTAATTGCCCATAGTGCCTTTAATAGTGATTTTGGGATAACCTTTTTGAGAATCAAGCAGTAGATAGTAACTCTGTACTGGTCGACCAGATAAAAGGACAACAGTTTGAACAAAACTACACACAACATCTAGAGTTTGAGAGAGATTAGTCATCAAGGCAATTAGTCATGAATAAAATAAATCAATAAATGCACTTAACCCGAGTATATTTAACTATCACATGTTTAATTACACCCACCCCGTTTCAATTCCAAATACCTTCAAACATATTCACACCCAAGAAGATTCGTACAGAATCCCTCCACCAAATTAACAGGACGTAAAACGCATTAACCGCTACCCGATTTAACAGGCGTAAATTTGAAATATTCATGCGTTCAAATTAATGGCCGCACCCATAAATTAGCCCCCGATACAACCACTATCACCTGAGCTACATATTATAGGGTCTTTAAAATCCTTTCACAAAATTCTCCGCATAAACGCAAACGACATATTTCGGTCCCTTTTTAGGGAACCCTAGCTCATGCGGATTGGAGACATTAAATTTGAGAATGTAGTTGGAGGGGTACAAAAAGTCAAGTAATTAAGGGTCTAAAATTATGTTTTAAGTTTGTTGATAGTAATGAGAATTTATATATGGTTTGTTAAAATCTAAGGGATGGATAATTTTGCACCTGGTATTGGTAGTAAAAGCACCTACTGTCTATTCTGTTCATCGAACTGTATTAGTAGGTATGTCATGCGTGACATGACATTTAACCTTTCAGTTCTAAGAACAATGACTTGGGTAAATTATATAGATACGATCATATTTATAGTTCTCTTACATCAAAGTCCTGAAACAAAGCAATTTCATCAACCGGCACAAAGTTGATCTACGGCCCCTCGACTACGTTTCCACACGCACATAAGGAGTCAAAACTAAAACAGGGTGCTTTAAAACAAACGGCGTGCTTTTATGTGGCACAGATTGTTTTACGCCTCTCACGTCATTAACTAGAGATTCGTTTGCTTTTCACGCTTCAACAGCTTCAGTTTCTTCAGCCATTATATTTTTTTGTGCTTCTGTGATTTTTAATATTCTTAAGGGTATGGATTTTTACTTTGTAACTTAAGTGATGTTACCTTTACAATTATGAACACATGCGTAATTGTTCGTGAGAGTGTAAACTGATGAGTGATAGTCAAATCCTAGTAGTAGTCCTTTTGATAGTGAAATTAAGCGGTGTACTCAAATCAGTGTTATATACTACACATAACATAACATGCCTGCCTCTGTCCTCGTTGCCACTGCCTCGTTGGTCGAGTGGTCGCAAGCGCTACTGCTGAGCATGAGGTCCTGGGTTCGATTCCCAGGTCAGGCAGTGTTATTGGGTTTTTCTATCTGGAATTTCTCAGTAGCAGCCCGGAGTCTGGATTTGTGCCCGGTAGATGGCAATAGGCTCGCCCCCTATTACATGGGACTTAAACATAACTGGCGAAATGTGGCTGTACTATATAGTTACACCTCTGCCTAACCTTTCGGGGAAACAAGGCGTGATGTTATGTTATGTTAACATAATATGGTAGTACGCCTGTTGCACAACATTGCCAATGATTACAATAGAAACAAAGAATCTGCATTTGTAAAATCTCATCTTCTCGCTTACCTACCTAATCCAATTTATAATTTAGTCTTCGATAGACAGTTCTTTATTCTGTTGCAAATTTTATTTCAAGGGTTTTCAATTTGAATATCGATGATTTTGCATATACTTGAACCTAACTAAAGTACGGAGTATCACCAGCGTGTAGTTCTATTGAAATAAAAAGGATTTTTACACGATTGTACTACAATTTTATTATTCTGTTGCTGTGAGCTTTTTACGATGCTCGGTCGAATAAAATAATCTTAAAGTTGGTTTTTATCTTTCGTACTCAGAATATTGTATTAAAATGGCAGGTCTCTGAGGATTCGAAAATAAATAAATCAGATTTTTAGCATCTAGTCAGAGTAACAGGCCGACTTTGTTGTGAAAGTTGTTGAAAGACAAACAATCAGCTCCTTTCGAGAATACTGAATTAACAATGATATATATGTTTTTATTTTTTATAATACGAGTAAACTCTGATCAGATCAGCGACAAGAACAGTGATTATGAAACCAATATATTTAAACTCACTTATTAGCAAAATCTTCAAAAACCTTCTCATATATTTGTCTTTCTCAATCCTAAGGTTACTACGAGCAGTGCAGAACCCAGAATCAGTGAATCAGTCGCGGTCACCTTTTTCTTGGACTTCTTTGACTAAAAAAGAGAATAATTAAAGCTTGATTAATTATCACTTGCGTAATGATCACATAGGATTTTTTAGTGTTCACGAGTCATTTTAAACTTAAAACTAAATCATGACCTCAACTATCAACAGGCTTCTCACCGTCAAATGAAATCCTGAAACAGTTTACTTACTGTACTGTGACCAGTAATTGGCTGGACGCTCCTAAACTAATAGTAAGATCAAAGACCTTTAAGGAACGGCTCAGTGGCCCCGGAGCCTTACATTGTTGGCATAGTTGTGATTATATAAAGGTAGCTCGGTGCGCTGTCTTGATTATTTGAGATTTCTAAAGGACTGTTTTTGATTTAATTATTTCTTTGATCGTTAGCCGGAGGGGACTATAAAGGACTTGATTCTGGGATCTACTTTTGTTTGTGCAGTTTCTTGCCCATTCTTCTCCATACGAAACTACCTTTTGGAAGGGGCGACTAGAATCAATTTTGTAAATTTAAATTTTCAAAAGTGCCGTCTTTGTGGTTATTTGAAATAAATTATCTGACTTTGACTTTGTTTTTCTGCTTGAATGGTCTGATCTAAATCAACATAGTTAGTGCCGAATTTTAAACGTCACCAGTGTCCTGTATTTGCCTATAAATAGTTTTTGTAGACTTTTAGACTACATTCATATCTGTGGGTGATACTGATTGTGCTTGTCGCAAAAATACAAAGCAAAATGCTACAGAATAGTTGTATTTTCGATTCAAGAATCGTTCTAATTTACGTTACGTTTATGCCGTAGGTTACTTCACTCTGCTCTTAGGTTACTTCACTCTGCTCTTAGGTTACTTCACTCTGCTCTTGTGTTACTTCACTCTGCTCTTATGTTATTTCACTCTGCTCTTAGGTTACTTCACTCTGCTCTTATGTTTCTTCACTCTGCTCTTGTGTTACTTCAATCTGCTCTTATGTTACTTCACTCTGCTCTTATGTTACTTCACTCTGCTCTTATGTTACTTCACTCCGCTCTTATGTTACTTCACTCTGCTCCTATGTTACTTCACTCTGCTCTTATGTTACTTCACTCTGCTCTTAGGTTACTTCACTCTGCTCTTATGTTACTTCACTCTGCTCTTAGGTTACTTCACTCTGCTCTTGTGTTACTTCACTCTGCTCTTGTGTTACTTCACTCTGCTCTTGTGTTACTTCACTCTGCTCTTGTGTTACTTCACTCTGCTCTTAGGTTACTTCACTCTGCTCTTAGGTTACTTCACAGAACCCGACATTACTCTACTTTTTTTTTTTGAGATAGGTTTGCTCTTGACTCTAGTCTAGGTCAGAGATGACAGAGACAAAGTCGACGATGGAGCGAGCTTACCCAGAAGAAGCCTGTTCTCACTCTCACTTTGAAGAGATCGGGGTTGGTATGCATTCGGAAACACAGACGCAGGCAGAGAGTTCCACTCCTTTGCTGTGCGCATCACAAAAGACATTTGAAAACGCTTAGTGCGAATTGGTGGGATAGCAACTAGGTAAGGATGGTAACCTGCAGTGTGTCTAGATGTCCGCTGATAGAAGGGGGCCGGCGAAATGAGGTCGTGGAGTTCTTGAGCACACTCCCCGCAGTATAATCTGTAGAAGACCGTCAAGCAGGCAACCTTGCGGCGATGAGCCAAGCAGTGAAGCTTGAGCCTCTTAGCTCTGCGTTCCACCGAGTCAAGTGCGGCAAGTTGGTATTTGGCCGAGCTATCCCAAAGGTGGCTGCAATACTCCATGCAGGATCGGACTTGCGCTTTGTAGAGAATTAAAAGCTGTCCAGGCGTAAAGTATCGCTTCACCCTATTCAGGATGCCCAGCTTCTTGGCCGCAGTTTGGGCTTTACACTCGATGGTGGCACCGAAGTTGAGACATGATGTCAACTCCATGCCTAGGAGCTCGAGCCGATCAGTTACAGGAACAGATATACCCGAAAAATAGGAGTTTGATCGAAACGACTCCTTTTAGCGGTAAAAAGACACGCCTGTATTTTGGTGGCACTAAAAGAGACCAGATTATCATCACCCCACTGGGAGACAAGGCTTAAGGTCAGATCTGTCCGCCCTACCATTGCCTCTCTCAAGGAACGAACTTCGGCCCCGCTGGTTTTTGCGCTGGACAAGTATCTCTCTGAAACTGTACTGTCATCTGCGTACCCAACAATACCAGACTAAAGTAGGTCATTGATGTGTAGCAGGAAAAGAGTTGCAGAGAGAACAGACCCCTGAGGAACTCCGGCATCAATAGCCATAAGGTCGGAAGAGCAGCCGTCAATGACTTCTCTGATCGACCGTTCACTAAGGAAGTCTGATATCCAGCTACAAAAATCAGCAGGGATGCCATAAGCAGGAACCTTGCTGAGTAGACCAGCGTGCCCAGACCAGTAGCAGACCCTGTCAAAGGCCTTCGAGATATCAAGCGATACAGCAAGTGCTTCGCCATGTTTCTCGATGGCCTCGCCCCAGCAGTACGTGACATACACAAGAAGATCGCCAGTTGACCGTCCCCGGCGAATGCCATACTGACGGTCACTGAGGAGATCATTGTTTTCAAGGTAGGTCAGCAACTTACTGTTCAGTACCCTTTCCATAACCTTGCACAGAATGGAGGTAATGGCGATCGGACGGTAATGGGCAGGGTCTGCACGGTCGCCATTTTTGGGCACTGGTTGCCCATTTGCGAGCTTCCAGGATTTAGGTACCGTCCTTTTTTTAAGAGAAAGGTGGAACAAACGTGTCAACACAGGAGACAGTTCAGGCGCACACTGCCTCAACACTCTCGCTGGAATGCCGTCAGGCCCGCTGGCCTTGTTCACGTCTAGACTACACAATACTCTACTTATCCAATCTCAGATACTTTTCCTAGAAATATCTACAATAGTACAGAAGTAACAGTAATTTTGAGGGATAAAGGAGCCAACCCACAGAAAGGATTGCTACTTGACATTGTATCATGCCTCGGGAAAGATATCTAGTGAGACAAATGTCGGAGAGTTAAAAGCGCCTATTTTTGTTGTAAAGTACTTTAATGAAGACAATAACGTCACAGAGTTGTGTTGGTTATTAACCCCATTTGTACTATCTTAAAAAATGAAGCTGCCCTAAAAAAATCTTGCAAAATTGTTCATTCAATAAAACAATTCAAGATTCAAGCACCATTCAAGTCAAGATCAATATGGAAATGTCGATTTTAATAACAAAAGTGAACTAAAGCGTTAAAGAAAGGGTCAACTCAACCCTCAAATTTCACGAAAAGGTCATAGGTGAGGTTCAAAGCATCAAAATTCCGTTTGGGAGGCCAATTCGTCGAATGCCGAATTAATTCTCCTTTTATCGTCAATTGGCTCTCTCGCTTGTTTTTACCCGACTGTGGCGAAGCCAAAAAAGGAAGGTGTGTGGTTATGTGTTTGACCTGTATGTATCTATGTATGTATGTCCATCCCTATGTTCCCTCGTCACTAGTAAATGGCCGAAACGATTTTGATGAATGATATGTCGTTAGATTTGTCTTTATTGCAAGTATCATTGGGTATATTAAAATAAAAAAAACCAAAATGGCGGATTTTTGGCGCCAAAATGTATGTTTTGTGTAAAGTTCCCAAAGTTATCGTGTGGGGTATCAAAATGAAGGATTTTAAAAAGTGATTACAAAAATATATACAACTTATATGTTTAAATGTAATTTGGCATGAGAAATGATAAAAATCAATCCCGAACTTTGGGAGTGAGTGAGTAAGTGGCTGTTACCATCCGATTATACGCGGGTATTGTATTTACGATCGTTGTCTAAAGCGTTACTAAAAGTGTGAGGAGTGAGAGAAAAATAATGCTAACTAAAAAGTGTAAAATAAAAAAAGTAAATTTGAAAACCTAAAAACCCGACTGCGTAAAAAGTGAATTTTATAAAAGATGGAAACAAGATGACCTATTTTGTCTCAAACAATCTCATGCAGTCGGAGGCATCTTCTTTTAACAATAAAGACCTATTGCCTCCGACTGCATGAGATTGTTTGAGACAAAATAGGTCATCTTGTTTCCATCTTTTTTAAAGTACACTTTTTACGCAGTCGGGTTTTTAGATTTTATAAGTTTACTTTTGTTTATTAATTTCTTTATAAAAGGCTTTCGACTTGATATTGTTGTTGGTATTTGATGGATTACGACTTATTTAAACTTATTATTGATATGAAAGTTACGGGCAATATGTACATAGTTTAATTTTTTATCATTTTATTAAATTAAATAAAGCTACACTTAATTCCACTTTCAATTAATTCTTGCAAATTAATATTCATTTAAATAAATTTATTTTAATTCATTATATTCTTAGACATACTCATGTTGTAAGCCTTTCAAATATTTATTATTTCATCAATTCGCTTTACATACCAACTTTTTGGTGATGTGATAAGAAAGCAATATGAGGGCGAATTAACAATTAGTAATTTGTAATCTGTAGTGATTTCTTCGAACCGAATTCGAGGAAATGCTCTAATCAAAGTTTGTTCGTTATTCTCAGTCTTGTAGATTTCTTCTGTTGCGGGAATACTTTTGAAACATAAAGGCGGAGAAATTGTTGAATTTCTCCAATACAGAACAGACGCCGTGGGGCTTCTGTTAGTCTCAAGGTCACTTAGGAAAAGACAAGTTTTCCTAGAATGATATTAAAATTTATTTAGGAAATAACTTTGAAAGGGAATGTTAAGTTTTATTCTGCTACTTTAATGTCTAATTAGTAAACTGGTAATACGTTAGCCCGGGCACTACAGGTACCCTGGTAATTACTTAACCTAATTCCTGCTGGCTGAGTAATTTTCCAGGAAGATTACTTTGAGTAATCTATCTGCAGGAAGCCACAGACATACCTCGTTAGCTATAATAATTTATATATTTTTTCATGATATAAACATACACAGACAGATTGTACGTCATCTTCAGACTTGCCTTTAACCGAATATAAGGATTTGGCTGGAGCCTAATTTCTGAATATTTCTATTTCACGATAAAGTCAGACTTTTCGAATATCTAGCCTTTCGCAAATATGTCGCCTGGTGCCTACGCTTATGTATGGAAGTGAATGTTGGGTGTGGCAAAAGAAGCATGAAAGTAGAATAAATGCTGTGGAAATGCGTTCCTTGCGAAGCATGTGTGGTGCTATAAATGATAGACTGAGGAATGATGTGATAAGGCAACGGTGTGGTTTAAAAGAAGATGTAGTGACAAAAATTGAAAAGAGTATGCTTAGATGGTTTCGCCATGTTGAGAGGATGAATGAAAGTCGACTAACAAAAGGTAACTACGACTAACACGGCAGATGTGAGTGGAAACGCCGGAAGGGGACCCTAGGAGGACATATAGTGATCTTAGTGGTGATGTTCTTCAGAAAGGTCAGGTGCGTAGTATTCGCAACCGGCGTGCGTGTATGACCAGATATATGAATGTAAACGAGGCAAAAGGAGTATGTAAGGATCGTAGCAGGTGGCGTTCTGTAGTTTCTGCCGGCGTGAATTTATGTATGTTTGTATGTAATGTCTTACGAATTCAGGAATATCAGAGAGATATCTATTTCAAACAAAAATAATTTTAAAGATCGATTTGTAAGGAGAGGCAACTGACAACACGCATTCCCAATTCAGTAACAGCCGTCCCAAAAACAATTTTTGTATCTCCACGATTACATTTTTAGGTCATCTCACACCTTTCCATTTGTCCGCGAACAGTATTCTGTTGTTCGTAATGTTTTTACACACTCGGCTGAAAAAGGGGCAGTTCATAAAATTTTCACATTGTCCGTTTGGCTAAACACGACATGGCTGCGGGCGACGCTACACGGCCCTTAATTAGGACACCGTTTGATTACGTTGGTTGTACCCACGTAGGTATTCCGTGACTTTTTCCGCCTGTTGGGACTTACTCTGTCGTATATACGTGTAAATCGATATTGCTTTTGTTGAAAGTATTTATTTTACACATGTTTTAATGCTTTTTTTTGTTAGGGATAATTTCCAAGCTATATTGAACATTAAATTGACTTGAATGTATGCCTCCCCTAAAAGAGCAAAGTACCTACCTATTGTCAAACTTAGTGTTCATTAATTAATGCAATCCACTAGTATTTATTCACGTGACTGAATGTTCAAATTCATACCTTAAACAAATAAATAAAATTGAAGTGTCTATTTGTAATGTCCAAATATCAGCTTTTTACTAAATGCATATGAAAGTATATATACTATATAATACGGTACTTATAACAAAAAAACAATTTTATTTTTTTTTGTCTGTCGTCTGTTTATTCCGGCTAATCTCCGAAGCGTCTAGGCCGATTTTGACGGCACTATTACCCGCAGACAGCTGATGTTATAAGGAGTAACTAGAGCTAGTTTTATTTTAGAAAAAAAAAATGGTTTCGCGCGAAAAAAATTAAAAGCCATGAAATTGTGAACAAAATCGGATTCAAATAGGAAAGTGGTTTTCCGACATCCACGCGATGAAGTCGCCGGTACGGCTAGTTATCAAAACAAAGTAAAAGCTTCCAAAGAATATGACAAAACCCAACCTAAAGTGAAGAAGACATTGTAAAAAGTGCGATTTCTAACGCTTTTCTCGGAAGAAAGCAGAACGCAGCAATACCTATTCGGGAAAGGTAAAAGAAATTGTACAAATTATTACAAACGTATCTTTCAGGAATATCGTATCGTTCATTTAGGAATGTGATTTAAACAAAATATATACAATAAAAACAACGAGCACAGAGCAATGCGCATTACTCTTTACCCGTTATTTGTAAAAAGCCATATTTTAGGGCGATTTGTATTTATGTATAAAAGTTGAAACTTTCGCTCCGACCAGTTTATGGACCACATACATCCCGGTCGAAATAGAACATTGAATGTATGCAGCGATTATTTTAGTCCAGTTTCCAGTGCAAAAACCAAAAGCTGCAAACACAACCACAGAAAAAGTTGATACAATTTGGGATTCTATCAGCAACTTTGTATAAATTGTAAGGTCTGAAAAAAAAAAACACGGCCATTGAAAAGCGTTGAAACTGCATTCACTTTGTTTGCCACAGAATATTATTTATTCGTAGGGGACAAAAATAAACCTGTAAAGTAAATATATACTAATCTAACAAATAAAAGGTAGGACGACATTTCGGTGGCTCACCCTAATCGAGAACGCACAAAGATTTAGGAACATGTAAATATTAAACGGAGGGTCTCAAGTATTAGGAATGTAGTATTATAGATCCTTGTTATTTTGTGGTTTAGGACGATAGTAGGATTAATGACAGTTGCTTTTCATCCCACGCTAGTCACTCTTAATTGTCTGTTCAGATGAAATAATTACTTCTTTACCTGTTTTATTTAACTAAGCTCAAAAAGAGCTATTCAGGTTGGAGGTCGAGGTATGATTGTAAACTGTGTGTAGATATATGTCGGACCGGTTACTATATTTAGCAAATATATTCATATCATTTTCTGCTTCATTTTTATATGATACTAGCTTTTGCCCGCAGAATCACCCGCGTGGAGGCCGGATTTCTTCCAGGGGAAGGTACTAGCAGGATAAAAGTATCTTATGTCCTAACCCAGATCATGATCTATCCCTGTGCCCAACATCCAGATCCATACATAACATGACATCACGCCTTAAATCCTCTAAAGGTTAGGGCAGAGATGTGCCTATAGGAAAACCCACATTTCGTCAGTAATGTTTAAGTCTCATGTAATAGGTGGCGAGGGTATTGCCATCAACAGGGCACATATCCAGGCTCCGGGCTGCTACAGATAAATCCAAATACGTTCAGTCGTTTAGGCGTGAAGGTAACAGACAGACAGTGTCATTATTTTCGTATTTATGAGTATAACTTCAATTAACTCAATAATTGGTATGGATTCATTAAACTTTTACTTGTGAGTATGACTTAATAACCAATTTTTTTAAATAAAGTAATGTTTTCCGCATAATATCATTTCCAAGAAAAAAGAAACAAAAGCATCGGTATCAGAAGTTGGAAACCTTTTAAGGAAAAACAGATCTTTTATAAGAAAATAAGTGAGTTCCCCGAAATAAAATAGCGTTTGTCCGGGTAGGATGGCTCGGTCATACTTACACCCGGGTATTCAATGTGCCCGGGTAAGTGAAACGTCAATTGAACGTTGTACTGGAAAAATAAAACCTCTTTCGAATCAATTACAAGAGGAAGGTATTAGTTGATATTTTTATGGATTCTATGGGGAAAGGTAAAGTGCGATTTTTTTATATAGGTACTATAGAATGCATAGATTAATGACTTAAATTATATTATAATAAACAGTGTGTGTTAATAAAGTCATGACCGTCATAGGACGTTTGGATGTATAATTACCTAAATTTGATGGTGTTGACTATTATGGAATGCACTTTTGTATCTAAAAAATCCCGGGATTCCGGGATCGATAAATTTAGAGTTCTGTTTTCAGAACTCTAAATTTATCCATCGAGAATCGAATGTATATTTTCCTATGTTCAGGTGTTGGCTAATATGGAATTCACTTTTGTATTGATCGTAAAAATCTCGCGATTCTGAAATTGATAAATTTAGAACTTTTTGACAATAGAATTGACACGAACTACCCTTCCTCTTACACCCTACTTACACATACATTTGCACAAATAATTTCAAGTAAACAAGCTTAAGAAAGTGATCTCCGTATTTTTTAAATAAACCATACCACATATCTAAGAAATCGTTTCCATACCATGTATGCGATTAGTTGTACATTCCCAAATTTTCTGGAGTCCCGGAGTTTATATTAAAATAAAATATGAAGCCGCTTCCATAATTTCTTAGCCATAATTAGCTTTAGGTAAATGTGCATCCGATTATCTTATCTCTGGTCATGACAAATAATAATGTTCAAATAGTAATTTTAATGAAAAATCCTTTGTAGGAATACTCATAATTTGTGTGAAATTAACACATTATTTAATGAAATGAGCCAGTAGTTATCCAACTGCAAATATAAAATAAGTAATTGTCCCAAGCAATTTTCATGCTCAATGAAACGATAAAATGTAAAATAATGAGCATTCACTGTAATGACACAGCTGCGGTACTTATCGATTCAATTGTATCATATCGAGTTCCAGAAGAATTATATCGAATATCGATGAAAGTACGCTTCGGTAACGTTTATATCGAAATTGTATTGTATTGAAATCTAATTGGTTTTGATACTTCAGAATGCTTTAATTCTTTTCTTAAATTAGTGTATTCCTTTTTGTGTTATTAAAACTAGAAACAAACGTAGCTTCGTTAGGCACAAAGTAATATTTTACTTAGTAGCTATAACAAGTAATTACTCAGGTACTTAAGGAAAGACAAAGGAAAGATAATGGAAGCCGTAACAGTGTTATCTTTTATCAGACGTTTTATACTTAGCTTAATGTAATTTATTGCGCACGTTACTCTGGTAAAGGCAGTTAAGTGAAACTTATGTTTGGTAGCTATATAAGTAGCTTCAAAATACATTATTATTCTTCAAAAACATCATCGGAATTTGTTAACTAATGACCCGCCATTCCTTCGCACGGTTTCACGACTTGACATAAACATGGTATGTAAGTTTAATATATTATTAATGTTTAACCCAAAAAAAAAGCCTCCGAAATAAATTCTCTAAATGATGGTGAAAATCACATCAAAATCCGTTGCGTAGTTTAGAAGAACAACGCGGTCACACAGACAGACACGAAAAGCGACTATAGTTTATGATACGCATAAATAAAGTACGTTACTAGCACATAGTAACCAAACAACCTTCTATTGTAACTTCTTTCATAAAATAAAAGACTAACCTTTTTATCTTACTAAAGTTTCTCAGTTTTTCTAAAAATTATATTTCTTGGAATCCTGTTTAAAAGAGAAACATTTGACGTGTTGTCTCATGCATTATGTAAAGATATTGAGCTGACTGAATTTAAATAGGGGACACCTGTCCAACTTCGTTTTTATTTGTGAAAAAAGTTTTCCTCCCCTGTGTTTTAGAAGTTTTGTCGTACTGTTATTACGTTTGCATACCTAAACTTTAATTAAAAATGTAATGAATAAACTCACTGTACTTAGTTAAAGTGAAATGATGTGAATACCTACATCATTTCACTTTAACTGTAGACAGTGAGTTTTAGAAATGTTTGCCAACCATTAAAGATAAGATTTTAGGTGTTGAAAATACGTCTATACTTTTTCCAGAGTTTAGCAAAAACCAATGATTTTTCAGGATAAAATCTCAATGTTTTGATTCATGAAAATTATATTTTCGGTTTACATTCACAAAAAACTTGCCCAATAATTTATTATTTCGTAAGAAATCAGTGGCTTATATGTAGATACCTATTTTATTCGAATTATTTTATTATTTATTATTGATCTAGTGGTTGCAAGCGTTACTAATGAGCATGAGCAAAGTGTCACTGGATTTTCCATCTGGAATTTCTCAGTAGCACTCCGGTGACTTGATGGTTGTGTCCGGCCGATGGCTATAGGCTGGCTCCCTATTAGGTACATGTGTCTTAAACATAACTGGCGAAATGTGGGTGTACTATAAGTACACCTCTGTCTAACCCTTCGGGGAATACAGGAGAGATGTTATGTAATAACCAAGCCTCAAACTCATCATGCAAACTTCCGTAACTGATATTTCCAAGAACGCGCGGTACACCTATGAATTCAATAACGAAGGTGTTGTTAATAACGTGAACGTTTCGTCATGATATACGAGTATTCCTGTGTCAACACTCATCTGCTAATTGCATTTACGGTAGGTATGAGACGTTTACTTATTCATGAAGTTGAAACTGTCAAATAGAAGCTTATGGAATTATCTTTGAAACTATGTAGTGGTCGAAAGTGATTGAGGATGATCTTGATGAGCTGGGTCAAGAGGATGGTACAGAAGGTGGTAGTCTTGAACAAGGCACGTATAAGAGGAAGGAGATGCTTTTACAGCCGTTTGTTTGAATCTAAACTCTTCGTACCAAGCCAATGACGATTCTTGTAAATATGTTTTATAAAAGTGTAAGAAGTATTAATAGCAATCATGAAAGAATTCTTGAATAATCTTTACATAATGTGTCATGAAAAAGCTGGTGTTCCCATTACTGAAGCTGAAGCACAATTTCGAAAATACATTTATTCAGCGATGGATAAGATAACTCTAGCAATAGCTATAAAGCATTGATGTTGACACACGTACTGTTTTCACTGAAGCATTCCAGCCCACACTCACAGCGTTACTTCCACTTCACCAAGTCAGCCATGAAAATAAAGCTTTAAAAGCAACACATGCAAGAATCCAACATCTTTGAATTTATCGACGCAGGTGCTATAAATAAGAGCGGCGGCCATTACGGCAGATAACTCTGTTTTATTGTAATTTTATGCGCGATGTTACCACCTAGAGTTTCGTACAAAATGCAAACCACCCTGGAGATTAATTAGGAGACGCGCTCCGGAGGTTTATTCGGTTATGGGACAAGCAATAGTCTTGTTCAAAGTTTAGATTTAGTCTCAGATTTGGGAAATGATAAAATGAAGGTTCTGTTAATATCCCAGGAGATGAATTAAGGAATAAACCTAAAGGATGAGAAACAACGTAAATAAGAAGGTTGGTACATTTAGAAATGGAACGACAGTAAGGAAAGTGCGACATGTGTATCTAGTTTCTTATCAGAACGTCCCAGGATTAAAAAACCTGCCAAGTGCGTGTCGGACCACACACAATGAAAGGTTCCGCAGTTGAGCTGAATTTATCCCAAGAAAAAACTTAAAATTGTAGCTGAAAAACATGTTCCTTGTTCATACATTCCAACTGCAATTGTAAGTTTGTACGCTTAATATTGAGTGATTTAACATGTTATTTTATAACCATAGACTTCTTATAAAATTTTCTGTAAACTGTTAGTATAGAATTGTTATAGGTTTTTTTTTCACAATTTTAGGCTCAGCAGTTTCGGAGATAAGGGGATGTTAAATGATAAATGATTTTATTTCTGTAAGTAGGTTTATACAAACACTTTTACACGTCAAACATTTTTTTTTAATTTTCATCTACATATTTTCTTTAAAAAATTTAAAACTATTTAATCTATTTATTTTAAAATTATAAAAAAAAAAACATATTTGAAGTCCTCTTAACAAGCCCTTTCATTTGATATGCCACACGGTACAGTTTTCAAAACTTTTTTTTGTTAATTTTCTAATTTTACACCCAAACGTGAACCCCATGTTATATACGTACAAATTAATTTATATATTATACGTTACTCGTTCGTGTTATAGAAATTTATATGTGTATTAAATTTTAACTTAATCGGTCCAGTAGATTCGGAGCAAATTGGCTGTGACCGACGGACAGACAGACAGACACACACGAGTGATCCCATAAGAGCTCCGTTTTTTCATTCGGACGTACAAAACCCTAAAAAGAGTCACAAAGATCAGCGCCTGTCAGCAATTTGTTTATAAAAGAATAACTGGAAGGAAATTAAATGAAATTATTATTATTATTTATTTATTTATTTTATGTAAACAAAGCACACAATTAGACCTCTGGGGTCTGTCTTAGCATGCCATGGCCTGAGATTTGATCAACGCGCTATTAATTAACAATTAAGTGAAATTGTTTATTCTGTAAATAGGATACCGGAATCACTTTCACATGTCATATTAATAAACATAAGCTAGATGGAGTCGACATTTCCTATCTAACTACCCCTGAGAAGAAATAGAGACATAATCTTGGTCGAATCATGTGAGGACCGTGTAGATCCATGTCTGAAATGGTCTTTGGATCCGTGTCTGAATGGAAAAACAGTTACTAGGAAAATTTAAGACAAAGCCGTACAAGTTATGTGACGGATACGCCCTTGTCTTAAATTTATATACCATATTCCATTCCATACACGCTCCACGCCCACCCGCGTTCACGTCCATTACTTTTTACTTAATCCCATAGATAAAACTTTCTAAGCTGGACTAAACAATATTAAAATTTTCTCTTTACCCAAACCAGCCTCTATTATTACTGCTAAGCAAAAGCAACAAAATGAGCCCATTTTCAACAGATTTGAACAAAGACAATGAATCACAAAGCCAACTACAATCCAATTCAAAAGCAATCATCGTGAGCCCCGCAGATTTATAAACTGCTAATTCTAGTACCTATTGTAATTCAGGATGAGGCTGGAGTAGGCTAAATAAAAGTGGGAGATTAGGGAACGTTCCCAATCTGGGCTTAAATCACTTCGGAGATGTAATTTGTACTGTTGGAAGTTTTTTATGAGAGAGATTTGAGGGGCGTGCTGACCAGGACGTAGTGGGAACTGTAGTATTGGACCAATGTAATGCTATGATATAATGGATTTTGGGAAACTGGAACAGTTTCATAATAAGGAACGGTAAATGAAATGAGATTAATGTTGCTGTGAAGGAGGATGATAATGAAGTGGAAAGTAGACTAAAGATAAATATTGCGGTATTAGATTAGTGTTTGCCGAACTGTTACAAAAAGGTAAGAGTTCGAATTTCAACCTTGTGTCGTTGTTCTTCAATAACGATAGTAGGTTAACAAAGATGATGGAAAAAAGAAACGGTCACAACCGTTAATATAAAGCTTATAAAGAATAAAAACCGGCCAAGTACGTGTCCGACCACGCACAATGAAGGATTCCGTATTTGGGATGAATTTATCCCAAGAACAAACTTAACTTTGTATTTTAAAAAATGTTCTCCCATACATTGATATACGTCACGGTTAATTCTCCAACTGCAAGCGTAAGTTTGTAACCGCAATTATTTTTATGTGATAAAATTACAAATTAACGATTTTCGGACTTTTTCCTTTAGTTGTATTGTGAGACCTGGCTTGTCAAATTTCATGATTTTACGTCAACGGGAAGTACCCTTTAAGTTTTGATTTATTTGCGAGTATGAGAAAATATGTCGCGTAAATGGCCCTATTTTTTATTGCGTTGACTTAGAAGCTTGATATTTTTAGAGCTCCAAGGGATCGTAGACCTATGCAAGTATTTGATATAAATTTCAACTTAATACCTCCACGTGAGAAAAAGGGACTTGACAGACGAACGGACGGACGGACAGCGAAGGGATCCTGTAAGGAGTTTTGAGGTACGGAACCCTAAAAAGAAGAAAATGAAGTACTTAACATAAAAACTTTTTTGCAAAAAAAAAACAACCGACTTCCAAAAAAAACACTTCAAAATGAAAAATAACATTAATTTCGGAAGTCGGTGGCTTAAGGTCTGTATTTTAGTTTTTTGCCACCGACTTCCACAGTGGAAGTTATTTTTCACTTGAAGTGTTTTTTTGGAAGTCGGATGTTGTTATTTATTACTTTTTAGTTGTGGTACAAACCCCACACAAAGCCGTATAACACTACTTGTAATATAAATAACCGTGACAGGAAATTATTATAACATCATCAAGATACACCAAGTGGAAAAAATACGTATTATTGGAGATAATTCAAAAACCACTCATCAGAACTTGACCAAAATTATACAGGACCAATCTGAAAGCATATTCTTTCAAAAAAAATAAAATGCATTTTTAAAATCGGTATCAATCTGACGGAGTTCTGAGGTAACGAACATTTAAAAAATACAACCGAATTGAGATCCTCCTCCTTTTTTAAAGTCGGTGAAAAATCACAACAGCAAAAGTTTATTGCAGCATTGTAAATTACACCAGATGAAAACAACTCAACAAAAAACTTGCACGATACATTTTAATTCCTCATTCTACGAAACACATCAAGTGAACAATTAATTAAAACATTACGCTTGTAGAGTAAGTAGTATTTACTGTATAGTCGCATGTTTGTGTTCCGGCCTCCGGTAGTTTAGCTTTCACAGACGACGACGGGAACAAACTGCGGTTATTTTTCCTACTAAAATATAGTATAAAATAGAAACGATTTTTACAAAATGTTTTTTTAAAGTTAGAATGACTGCCTCGTTGCTCTAGTGGTTGCAAGCGCTACTGCTGAGCCTGAGATCCTGAGTTCGATTTCAGGGTCGGGCAAAGTGATATTGGGTTTTCGCATCTGAAATTTCTCAGCAGCAGCCCGGAGTCTAGATTTGTGCCCGGTTGATAGCAATAGGCTCGCCCCCTATTACATAAAGTCTGGCGAAATGTGGGTGGACTATAGGTACACCTCTGCTCGGGGAATACAGGCATGAATTATGTTAATGAAAGCAAGAATACTAATTTAATTTCATTGTTGTTCATTACTTACATAGCCTTCATATTAGTAACTAGCTTTTGCCCGCGGCTTCGCCCGCGTGTATGTTGGAGTATATCAAATCAGTACCTACCCTACGTGTTAATCCAGGTTCTAAAACATCTGTATGCCAAATTTCCTCTAAATTCAATCAACCGTTTTTTGTGCCAATCCGGAACATATGTACATCCCGACAAACAACAAACGGACAAAAATTCTAAAAACTATAGTGTGCGCAACAGACTCGTTCAATCACTTCTTTTTTAAATATATGCAATGCACAGTTCTGACTTCGTTACTATTTTTAACCGACTTCAAAAAAAGAAGGAGATTATCAATTCGCTTGTATGGTTTTTTTTAATGTTTGTTACCGTTACTCCGTCATTTATAAACCGATTTAAAAAAATATTTTTTATTTGAAAGGATTGGACTTCCAGATTGGTCCCATTTTTATCCAAATCTAGTTCTGATGATAGAATCCATAAGGAATTGAGGGAACTCTTCAAATATTATTGACAAACACATAGTGATTTTGGTATTTTCGTCAACAAATCAAGCATTTACATTCAGAAAGTATGATTTGGTGAAGTGGAACTGACGAAGAAGACCACAGATGGCTACAGGAACTCATCAATGATAAGTATTTCACGGGTGGCGATAAGATATCTCGATTAAGATAGTTAAACGACTATGACGAAGCAAATTTAAATAAGTGCTTCTGATGAAAATGGTACCATTGAACTCAGATCAGTAATAAAACAATGTATCCTAGCCGTGTTGGGGCTTATTGGAAATGTCATCAGATGCACTCTGGCTATAAATTATTTTTAACCGACTTCAAAACAGAAGGAGGTGCTCAGTTTTTCAGAATCTTTTTTTTATGGTTCCCCGATTACTCGAAGACGGCTGGACCGATTTGGAAAATTCTTTTTTTGTTTGAAAGGGTATATTTTCCAGGTGGTCCCATTGTCATCAGGTCAGGATCTGATGATGGGATCTTAGAGAAATTGAGGGAACTCTTCAATACAGACGCACCTATAGCGATTTTGGTATTTTTTTATAGTAACTTGTGCATTTCCTCTCGGAAAGCAACATTTGGTGAAGTGGAACTGATGGCGAAGACCACAGATGGTAAGATGGCCACTGAAACAACTCAATAATAAGTATTTCACGGGTTGCGATTCCATTATTTTAAAATTATTGCTAAGCAATTGAAGCTCGTCACAATGCATATGGTGAAGTGGAGCTGATGGTGAAGTACCAAGAGAACTCCTCAAAAATTAACGTCCCTGCTTCAGGAAAAGCAATGTTTTGTAAAAGGTGATGAGCAGTTGTCATCAGGCTATTGTAACTCAGATAAATTACAAACAGACCCACTAAAAAGTGAACAATAAAAACCACCGACTTCCAAAACAAACACTACAAAGTGAAAAATAGCTTTAATTTCGGAAGTCAGTGGCAAAAACCTAAAATACGGCCCAAAGACACTGACTTCCGAAAAAGTATTAGTACCGAGTTTCAAGTTAATATGACAACGCGTTAAAAAAATTCCTTACTGTTCTTACGGTCCTAGTGTTCCTTACGTGTTTTAAAAAACTAAGAGTGACAATTTATATTATCTCCTGAGGCAAATATTGCCATGTTTCAAGTTTATTAACCAAATGAATAAGATTTTTCATCTAAACTATATCCCCGGTTTTCACCCCCACAGGGGTGGAATTTTTAAAAATCGTTTAGGATATTTCCAAACCTTGACTCAAAGATTATTCATACCAATTTTCGAGTTAATCAAGCTACGCAGTAAAATTCTCCCCTGTAATATTGACAGCCCCTTTTCACCCCGTCCGGGGTAGATTTTGGAAAAACCTTGATACAGGTTATTCTTTATTTTTGGACTTAAGTATAAATACTCAGTTTCGAGTTAATATGTCAGCGCGTTAAAACTTTTCCTTACTGTTCCTTACTGTTCTTACAGTCCTAGTGTTCCTTACGTGTTTTAAAAAAACTAAGAGTGACAATTTATATTATCTCCTGAGGCAAATATTGCCATGTTTCAAGTTTATTAACCAAATGAATAAGATTTTTCATCTAAACTATATCCCCGGTTTTCACCCCCACAGGGGTGGAATTTTTAAAAATCGTTTAGGATATTTCCAAACCTTGACTCAAAGATTATTCATACCAATTTTCGAGTTAATCAAGCTACGCAGTAAAATTCTCCCCTGTAATATTGACAGCCCCTTTTCACCCCGTCCGGGGTAGATTTTCGAAAAACCTTGATACAGGTTATTCTTTATTTTTGGACTTAAGTATAAACACTGAGTTTCGAGTTAATCGGACTGCGTGTTAAAATTCTTCCATACATTTTTTGACACCCCCCAATCCCCCTCGTGGGGGTAGTTTAGAAAAACCAAAAATTACAAAGTACATAATTTATTAAGATAAGTATCTGGGCCAAGTTTCAAGTTTATTAACTCAAGGAATAAGGTTTTTCATACAAACGAAATACCCCCTTTTTACCCCCTTAAAGGTCGAATTTCCAAAAACCCGTTCTTAGTGCTCCCCTACATTATAAAAGGAAGCTGTGTGCAAAATTTCTCGTTCCTAGTCCCAGTAGTTTCGGCTGTGCGTTGATATGTCAGTCAGTCAGTCAGTCAGTCAGTCAGTTTCTTCTTTTATATATATAGATTTTCAAAAGCAATGTTAGATTCTAAGCTAGGGCAGAGAGAAAGCCAATAGATTTTTGAGTACTCTTTCCAGTTATACGTATAACCGAAACCCGCCATCGGATCGGATCAAGGCCGTTCGGCTGCATTTTCCCGGACTCCAGTTTCTATTGAAATTGGTGTACGTAAAAGCCAACCCCTACGAAATTATTGATGGAAAAATTACTCTAACGGCCTGTACCAAACAATTGCCCAGTCTTGAACAGAGATAGATTTGTTCAAAAGTTTGTAAGACCTACAATAATACAATCAATGAAATAAAACAAGTTCACAATTCCCAAACGTTTATATTTTACAACGGAACATTTCAATACAATTTAACTCTTCACATTATACTTACATACATAGGAATTTACAAATAGGTGTACAACCGTTCGGGGTATTCATAAAATAAAAAGAAATCTTTCGGGTTTTTCTATGAAAGATGGATGTATTACTCTTGGACACTGTAATTTCCTTAAAATAAGGAAACGAAAGATGCTGTTCTGAACTTAGAAGGGTTTGGGACTATCCATCATGCAACATGCCAAATCACGACTGAAGATATTACCGAGCTACGTCAAAAAAAAAAGATAATCATTTGTAGAAAATAAAAAAGGCCCTTTTGAAGGCGATTTATTGTCTCTTAGCCTGAGGCTGACGATCGTTTATTGGTAGGATAAAAAACGAAACGTTAAAAAGTATAATAATCTTCTGCAATGCAATTGATTTAAAGCAAACCGTCTCTCCATTAATCTGTAATATTTTTGCTTTTTGATGTCTTTTAACATTGTTGATCGTTGTCAAACGCCAATAGAGGCAAAATACTTACCTATATACATTTAACATTTTTAGGGCGGAGTACAACATGTAGTATTAAAACATAATTGAAAATAATGTTAGTATAAGATTTTTTTACAATACTTAATTCATTGCAGATATGCCAAACATTCCACTAAAATTACCCAATACTGAAACATTTTTAACTTATTCAGTAATTTTACATCCACACTTTGGACTTACGCCAACATTCTCTTAATTAATAAAGCCTTCAAAGATACTGACTATAATAATAAACTAATCAAACCTTTAACAAATTAATAATACATCACTCAGAATCCTACGGTCAGTTTGGCCCTTCAAAGGATATAAAGGGTTTTCCAATAGGGACGGGTCGATGTTGACAGTCTGTGGCAGCCATACTATTTTGGTGGGATCTGTAAAATCTGTTGTATATTATGCAGTCAGTGATGCCAAATCACCATGGCAAGTTACACGGTTGAACAGCATGTGCAAATGATAAAACTTTATTATCAAAATGAGAGTTCGGTAGTGCAAACGTTGCGCGCATTGCGCCCATTTTACGGCAGACGCGGTGGCCCTTCAAAGTCCACTCTCCAACGATTGGTGACTAAATTTGAGACGACCGGTTCGGTAAACAATCAACCAACACCTTTACGTCAAAGGAACGCCAGGTCGGCCGAGAACATCGCCGCTGTACGTGAGAGTGTTCAGGAGACTCCGAGGCAGTCGATTTCTCGCCGTGCTCAAGAACTCGGCCTTTCGCAGACCTCAACGACACAATCGACATTCTGCATGAATGGTTTGAGGGTAGAGTTATCTCTCGCAGAGGTGACGTGAATTGGCCACCAAGATCGTGTGATTTGACTCCGCTAGACTTTTTTTGTGGGGTTTTCTGAAGTCGCAGGTATATGCCAATAAACCACATTCGACCGTTGCCCTGAAAGCCAACATAACGCAGGCAATCGCTCGGATTCAGCCGGATCTATGCAGCAGAGTCATTAAAAATTGGACCTCTCGGATTCGTGCCACCATACGAAGCCACGGCGGACATTTGAACGATGTCATATTCCATCCATAATGGCATAAATGGGCCTTTTAAATAAAAAATAAATTTCGTTAATATCTCACACACATCTTGTTTTATTCAATTTTAACATCGACCCGTCCTTGTTGAAAGACCCTTTACCTTCATTATATTCATATATTATTGATTTCCACTCCGCAAGTCAAAGTTACCTCTGTTTTCAATTTGCAAAATTAATTGTAAGAATTTACAATCGAAGAGAAATAATTGAAACACAAAATAAATATCAATAAAATCTTATTGCATTTGAAACAAGTCAAATATCACACAATTAATCTGAATCACTAACATTGACTTATTTATAATCGTGTCCTATAAATTGATATGACTATTTTCGTGCGAAATTATTTACAGCCACGTTTATAATAATCGACCCTAAAATATATATATGTACATTAAACATAAACAATACACAATTTTGATCAGCAGTCGTTGTTTAATTAGATTACAATTACAATATACAAGTCAAAGTTCCCTGGGTCACTGACGTCACAGAATAGATAGATACAGAAGTTCGTCTCCTTACAACCAAAGAAACCGCACGCATAGTGTGTGTAAATTCCCTCGCGACTGACATTCGTTTGAGATCGCCGCGCCGTCAGCGTCTCCATTGAGTGCGTGTGTACGTTGTCGCTTGTTGAATGGAGCTAGCCTTCTGTACCGATATATTTCATGTCAACGTGATAAATGAATGTTTAATCCTGAAAGCCGTTTTAACAACCTTTTTTTTTTGTTTATCACTGATTGAATGAATGTCACACTAGCAGCACTAGCACCAGCGCGAGGAGCGCGAGGAGCGAGCACGTGGGCGCGGCGACCCCCGCGTCGTCGTGCGGCGGCGGCCAGCCCTCGCTCCAGGGGCCGCGCGCCCCCGCCGCCGGTCACATCGTCGTCACCATTTCTGCGGAGACGGAAGGTGTCAGTGTCTTCTGACTGGGGTTAACGACACACATACTTACACTCGTATTGGTCATCGTGAGCCGTATGCGAGTTGCAGCGTTTAAAACCTATGACGTAGTACTGAACTACGCATTTGCTCTCACGTGTCGACGCAGGCAAGTACATGAGCGTTAACGCGCGTATTGTGAGAGTACTACTAGCTGACACACTATCTTCGATTGGCTGCCGCGAGTGTAAAATCTATGGCATCCATATTGTTTGGTTCGGATTGACGAATGCCACTGATTTATCTGTCGACAAATGTTGATGCAGAGCAGAGAGTAGAGCAGTGGTAGCCCTGTGGTATGTGCCTCGACAGACGGACAGTCGTGGGTTCGAACCCAAGCAGGCGCTTTACTTTGTGTAATTTATTTCAATACCACTGCTCTCAAAACGGTGAAGGAAAACATCGTGAGGGAACCGGCATGTCTTAGAACCAAAAAATCGAAGACATGTGACGTCCACCAACCTGCACTGGGCCCGCGTGGTGGAATATGGCCCACTCCCTCTCACCGAGAGGAGGCCTGTGTCCTAGCAGTGGGAACATTATAGGCTGATTATGCTGTATGCTAAATGCACACATGTCAACCAATTTCAGTGTCGCATCAGCATAGTATCGTGAAACAGTGCGAGTGTTGGCATGTGCGGCAGGAGTAAAAATTTGACTACAAACGCTTGCTGTAAAAGGAGTATTCCTTTTACTTCAGCAAATATAACTTGAATTAACATCAGTACAAGTCTTGTAGATTGCTAAAGAACTGCGACGTCAAAGAAATCACCATTATCTTGCGTGAAATTCTGTTTTCAACTATGAACAACATTTAAATTGAAATCTCCACTGTAATTCGACTAAGCTCTTAAAACTTTTTGTGACCGTAAAAATAAAACCGGCCAAGTGCGTATCAGACCACACAATGAAGGGTTCCGTAGTAAGCATGAATTTTTCCCAAAAATAAACTTAACATTGTAGTTGAAAAACATGTTCTCGCATACATAAGTCACGGTCAATTCTCCAACTGCAAATGTAAGTTTGTAATCGCAAAAAAAATTATGTGATAAAATCAAAGATTTTCTGACTTTTCCTTTACTTGTGCTGTGAGACCTTGCTTGTTGCCAAATTTCATTCTAGGTCAACGGGAAGTACCCTCCCTATAGATTTTGATTTATTCGCAAGTATCAAAATATGTCGCGTAAATGGCCCTATTTTTTTATTGCATTGACTTAGAAGCTTGATTTTTTAGAGCTCCATGGGATCGTAGACCTATGTACGCATTTGACATTTTCAACTTGATACCTCCACGCGTTCCTGAGAAAAATGGGCTTGATAGACTGACAGACAGACGAACAATGAAGTGATCCTATAAGGGTTCCGATTTTTCCTTTTGTACGGAACCCTAAAAGTATAAAAACTGAAAGTTTTACTATCCAAAGTAATGGTACGATAATGTCAAGATCTTTTTAGGTTTACTTACGACTTGGTTTAAATTATGAGAGATTTTGTTTACCACGTCTTACATAGGTACCTATTTAAAAATTTTTAATCCTTTTTTTGTGTGAAAGTGGTGGGAGGCACAGAAACGAATGTTATGTTGGCCCCGTGGCCAATGTCCAGTAGTGAATGTTGGCCAGTGTCCAATAGCGGATGTTGGCCGATGTTCAATAGCGGATGTTGGCCAATGTCCAGTAGTGAATATTGGCCAATGTCCAGTAGTGAATATTGGCCAATCTCCAGTAGTGAATTTTGGCCAATCTCTAGAAGTGGATATTGGCCAATGTTCAGTAGTGGATGTTGGCTTATGTCTAGAAGTAGATGTTGGCCAACATCCAGTAGTAGATGTTAGCCAATGTCCAGTAGTGAATGTTGGCTAATTTCCAGTAGTAGATGTCTGTCGGATAAATGATGTTGATGATGATGAAGACGGTGGGAATATTTACCAAGGTTCTGCATTTGGTGTTGGCTCAGAACAATGTATGGGTTGTCGAGGCCGGGATCTTCTAGCACCCCGCGATGCAGCTGCTCCAGATGTCTCTCTGTGTCATCTAAGAGACACAGAATAAGCTTTTAATTTAATAACAGTTAATTGGATACCACTTTATTTATTTATTTAATACTTCATGCACAGAAATGTACAGAGGCGGACTTAATGCCATAGGCATTTTCTACCAGTCAACCTTTGGGTGATGCAGAGACAAACAGTGGTAGGTGCAATTATGAGAAATTGTGGAATACATATTTATTTAAATATAAAGATATACATATACCTATTACAAAGTATAAATATAATAATATATACCTAATTATATATAAATAAATGTTGTGTACCTGTGTACAAAGCAACACGTGTAATCTATATCAATTTGAAACTTAAGCAGGTACTTGGATACTTGTCCAAACAACTTTATTTCATTTCCGAGCAATTCCTTAACGGATCACTAAACTCAGATAAATAATGTTATCTTAGACATCAATCTCACTACTTATCAAAAGTTCCAAATGCGTAAGTTTTAAATGATTCAAAAGTGCTAAACAATGTTCTAAATTAATTAACAGTTACAGTTTGACTTTAATTTTCATTTATTAG
Organism: Fissipunctia ypsillon; assembly: GCA_947568875.1. Classification (NCBI taxonomy): domain Eukaryota; kingdom Metazoa; phylum Arthropoda; class Insecta; order Lepidoptera; family Noctuidae; genus Fissipunctia; species Fissipunctia ypsillon. The sequence goes on from OX387649.1 coordinate 24,711,891, forward strand.
AATATTTGGATTGTTATCTTTAATTTCAGTATCATTTATTTATCTGACTAGATTTAAAGTAAATAAATTGATGTAGACTGAGCTATTGAGCATTGTGTGCTTTTAACTCATTATCAAAGAGCATTGACATTCAAGCAATAACAAATTTAAAACCCATTTTAGTCTACATTTTCAAATACATTGATGTTTATTTGTATGATCAATTCAGAAATTTTCGAGTAATTTTAATAACATTTATGATAATTATGACAGACGTAGCACTGTACTGACAACCACAATAGAGTCCTCAAACATTTAGATTTTCAGTTGGGTAAGGTTATTCCAACATATTATTAAAGTTTACAAAATGTACAAAAACGCTAGAAGAGACAAATAATAATATCACTAATTGTATTTTAATTCTAATTTAGTAGTTTCACTTACATGGTATCAGCGTTGTTGTTGGTGGTGGTAATGTTGTAGTAGTGGTCGTCGTTGTTGTTGTAGTAGTGGTCGTCGTTGTCGTTGTAGTTGTTAATACTAAGGAGACAGAAATACAGAGTAAGAAAACTGATCATGACTTAAAACTATTCATTTGGTAGATAAACTAGGTGACAAGATGTTCGTACGAAAAGTAGAGTGAGATTGCCTTAAAAGATTGTGGAAAGCATATACCAATTCAATTTATCTGATTACACTGATATATACGAGTACTTAACATTAAAATATTTGTTCTGAGGGGCCTGTGGCTATGTAATAACAGCCGCACGGGTCGATCGATCAGGTTCAGCTACGCTTGCTGCGGTTGGTCCGTGGATGGGTGACCATCTTTACATACCAAGACTCTTCTGCGCCTCGGGACGCTCGTTATACCGTTGGTCGCGGCTGTCATTTGTGGATCTTTGACAGTCGTTACGGGTCGTCAGAAGCCCGAATGTCTGACAACCTGTCTTACCAGGTATCGTATTACCCAGTAACTGGATTCTGGAAGTCAGATAGGTAGTCGATCCATGTAAAATAATAGTAATCAGCTGCATCTCGTTCGACTGGAAGCCGACCCCAATATACGACGTGGATATGTCAATAGAACAATAAGTTAAACTTCTTCTAATCAGCTTCTTAGGAGTCATGAAATAAGTACACAAGAAAGATATTAAATGAAAGTGTATTTCGTCAAGAGACTTAGGGCACAAATTAAGTGGAGAATCATGAAGGAAAGTGTGACGATGTAGCAAATTCTCCTTCTTCTACCTGTGATAGCTTTTTAGGCCCGCTTGCATCACAACTAGCTAAATACTTTTCACGCTAAATGTATCAAAGACGTCGCAATGTTTCTGACAATCGTTTGAAGATGACAGAGACAGAATATTTGTTCAATTTATGTTCAGCACTAAATGATTAAAGGACGTATTTCAACAATGAAACTGAACGCGTTCACTACATCTAAACCGCGTTCAAGAGCTGTCATTGTCATCATTGTTGTCAAAGATTGACACTGACAGTTCTCTGAAATCCGCTCTTAGTGATTTGGGGTCCAAGCGGGCCTTAGTAAAGAAAACAAAACTAATACTTACAATGTAAGAACAGCTCAGCCTGCGCCCTTCCCTGGGTGTTCTCCACATGACAGCGGTAGGCTCCGGCATCTTCCCGAGACATCTCCATCACCATCAAACTCACAGTGTGACGGTACCCTCTGGACGTCACGCTTAGTCTGTATTTTGTACCTAAGAATTGGTTACATTTAAATTTTTGTTTCCAAAGTCAGTGGATTTCAATCAGAACCATTTTTTTAATGACTTTTTTTATTTATTCAATGTCGAAGGGATTGCTCATTGCAAAATGTTGTTTCGTGCGTACAAGAATGGGTACTAAAAAAAATGGATGCTGTTTAAAAAAATCTTTTAAGTTCTTCATAATGACATCAGACAATTCCCTAATAAGATTAGGTTAGCAACAACATTATCAATATTTTATATTCTTTGCTATAGTTTACATAACGTGATTGTGTTAGGTATTTGGTTGAAATAAGATTACATTTAAATAGGTGCTCCTAACAAAATATTAAACAGGATGTTCTAAATCGTAACCAAGAAATAATGTCATCAAAAGCACGTGTTTTAATTAAAAGAGATTACAGGAGTAAACTCATATATAAATCGTTGGTTAAAATAGAATAAATGTTTATTTCCAGTGATATAATAATTAAGAATAGGCTTCAAACTTTATTATAAACGGTCTGCGCAAAGTTTTTGCTATTGTTAGTATTCTGCGGTTGTCTCGTATTTTCGTTATTAATATTTTCTTTGTTTGCAAATTCGGTTTACGGTTCCCAATTCATTGTAGAACATAACTTTATAATACTTTTTTATTTATAACAACATTAGTTCGGTTGAGTTCAAATATTGTGAAATGTATTATCAAAATCCATTCTTAGACTGGAAATTATTAAAGGTTACCTTAAGCATTGCTTTGTCGTTTATCAATAATTGGCACTAATTCCAATAAACTGTTATAAGAATATTTATTAAAAGCAAAAGCAATTAATACATTAAATAATAAGCATTATTGATCAGGAGTAGGAGCAGTAATTTATTCAAATTAAATGCAAATTGCTAATGAATTCCGGTGTCATCAAAACGTTTCTATTAAAATGTATTTACCCAAAACTTCCTTATTAAGTATCGGTTTACTTTCAATGGCTTTACATAAAGTCCTAAATCATAAAGCGCTTTCATAATAAAAATAATTCTTGCTGAGTCATAATTCTTGAGAGGCAAACTTTTATTACTCTGGAGCACTCATTAACTGATACATCAAAGAGTAATAAACTGAAATCCTAGATAATAATTGTAATTAAAAACTTTTTGAGCAAAATTTTATGTTTTATGAAGACATGATTACTTAAGAGACTCTCTTTTATCATCCTTGGAGTATATGTTATTTTTTGACTTTGAAAAACTACAATATAGAGATAAAATGGCTCCTTTGTGACTCCTTTGAAGTTTCATCTGCCCTAATTGAATGTTCCTTTAACTATGAGTTGAGGGGCAATCTATTTCACTTTGTACCTAGTTATTTTTGGTTATATTCTTTATCAACTTTCCGTTTGTCGTTTGGATGCTTGGATTTCTTTTAGGGGAACCTATTGACTTCTGACAACTTATTGTTTCATTAAATGACTTCACCTAAAAGGTAAGAAATTCTCGATAGCAGCCATCCCAGATCTTATTGTATAACATTTCTTACCTTAGTAATAAATGTGGGTTGTTACGTAAAGTCGTTGAAACAATAAGTTCTCAGAAGTTAAGGTGAAAGCGCCAGAGTAGCCCGCGAAATTCAAATTTTTTACGTTTCTTGCAATTCACAGGTCAGTATTAAGTTTCATGTTGATTAAAATATGATTTGCGGCCGAAACAAATATGTATTACAGAATTATAATCAATAAATTTATCAATACAACTCTCTATGACCAAATAATTCTATTGAATGACTATTTCATGAAATCTTAACATTTCAGGATTATACATACTAACTCAAAGAATTGTATTACTGATTCTAATTTTATAATTTTATAAATATATATTTGTTACGGCCGCGTATCATACTTTGATCAACATACACCCAGACACTGAGCTGCAAATTGCAAAAATCGTAAAATTTGAACTTCGCGGGCTACCTTAGCGCTTCCCCCTTAATAGGTTCCCCAAAAACAAAAATAAAATGATATTACTAAATAAAATATATATTATACTAGATCTTTAATGTCTTCAAAAACATTAAATATCCAGCCAAGGTGTCTTTACGATCTAATTACAAATACGTATCGTTTGCAGAACAAACGAAAGTAATTGTTGCGTAAATGAGAACAAGACTGCAAATTATATACAATGTTAGTGTGTATTGTTTCTATTTCACTCTTTTATTTTCTTTCTTACATTTTGTAACCGTTCCAGCCAGCAACTTGTTTAACTTTATATAATTGTGCGGTAAGAAAGTTTTACCTCGGGCTAGGAAAAGGTTAGCGTGTTTCCTAAGTGACAAAAAAGAGGTATTTTACTTACGATTTCGATGGAAGCATCGTTTAATTAATAGTTATTGCAAATACCTATTAGTTTAAAAATGTATTATACCACTTTAAAATAACCACGTTAAGTATAAATAGTGTTTCTTTTTCCTTATTAGAGATTCCTCTTGTTTACCATTGATTAAAGAAGAGGAATCTCTATCCATTGAGCTGCTTCTTAACCCGTTGTGTCCTTAAAGGAGAATGGCAGGAATTCATGTATTCTAGGTGTCGCATTTAGACTTCGCGTACATTCGTAAAAATTCAAAAGATAGATTTTGGTGAAATTAAGATAAACGGTAATCGTAGCATATATATTTATTATTGGGTTTCACCAGAAGAAAGCGTTGTTTAAAGAGCAAGGATGGCTCTATTATAAAGATCCCATAACAGTTCACCAAAGAGTATATAGTGACCGATACTTAAAGACATGTCTACTCATGATTACAAACAACTTTTGCTGTGAGGCCAAACTTGAAATCGCTAAAAAAATCTGCTGTTCCCTACATTAATTATGTTCGCATAACTCGTCAAAATGTAGGGTACAACTGATATTTTTTTCGCGATATCAAGTTTGGTCCCAGAGTAAAAGTTGTTTGTTATCATGAGTACAATCATGTGTTTTTGTATCAGTCACTAATTACCAGTCACCAGGTATATACAATATGCTGTAAACAGTATGACACCACAAGATGGCAGAAATGAATAGTTCCAACAATTACTACTGTAGGTAAAGGTGGCACTAGTAGTCGACTTTGCACATTAAGCATAACACAAAGGTCATCGTGTCCCATCGCGTTACGTTCACCGTAAGCCGTGTAACTGTTTCATACCCCTGTAATGTACATACTGTCATTCATGAACGCTTCTGAAATTAAGTGACACCAGAAGTGCCATTCTTATTTTCTTCATAGCCGTTTTATTTTTTTTATTTATATTTTATTCTTTAGTTTAAATCATTATTATCGCTTTCATCTGTCGTATTCCTTCTAGGCTTCACTTTAAAGCAAACTAAACTTTAACATTGAATAGCTTACCATTAACCAGCCTCTGCTCTCCATTAAGAGTCCAATGAACATGTGGGACTGGGTATGCTTCAGCTGTGCACTGAAGAGTGACGGACCCACCAGACGGCGCCCGTATGGCTACCCGGCCAGCCCACACCGACGGGGAAACTGTAGGCATGAATGTGTGTATAAGTGTGGGTATTTTGGTTTTTGGTATTTTGGTATATCGTATAGGACTTTTTTTTTAGAGATTTAATAATTTTCTAGCTGATTGTACTATTTTTTTTAATCTATGAATGCAGTTAGCAATTATTCAAAAAGGTAAGGACATAAAAAGAAACGGAAGGACGAACATTTTCCTGTAGCTATAATGTACCTGTTCTTACAGCTACCTCTCGAAGATTCACCCTGTATGTTGGGTTAAGTAAATGTAGGGCTTCAAAGCATACAATCCTAAAGTAATGAGTTCGGGTTGTAGGTAAATAGAAATCTGTAGTGCAAGAAAATATTGAACCTAAGTGGAAATAGACTTTTGAAATGGAAATTAATTATACTATTTGAGCAGAAAAACCCGTTTCTATTTATGTCTGACTTTAAAATAAGGTCTAAAATTATATCCCTCAAAGCATTTTAAGTAGGTAATTAAAATAACATCATAAACCACACAGAGTTCCTTACTAAGTAAGATACCAATAAGGCCACAAAATAATTCCGAATTCAATTTCTTCCTGAAACCCAATTCAAAGGGGTACTATCTCTAAAAGTTTTCTTGTTATTAATGAACCTCGAACCGTGAATCCGCGAATATTTGAGAAAATAACCAAGAAAGTTATAACACACGACCAACTTAAATGGAAAACGGGCACTTTGGTCAAAGTACATTACTTCATTGAGGTTTTGCGTGACAAAAGATTTTTCTTTCATCTTAGAAGTTTATCTGAACCTGTCTGTCCTTAGAATGAATCCTGATTTTCAGAATAATTTAAGTGCTTAGTAATCTCAAGTTACATTTTTGGCTTTCTCGAGGCTTTGATTAATGACAAATTTTACTTTAACTTCCATAAAAAAAAACAAGTCCTAATCTGGCAACTGATCCAATGGTCATGCTTTCATATTCTCTTTCAGCATACTGCTCTTATAGTTCAACTGCGGTTGATAGAATTAAAGATATTCATGTCATTTTAAGTATCTAAACACAAAATATACCGACATAGAAAACAATATATTCCAAAACTACGGGGTAATTGTGTAACACTTACATAGCAATGTCTTTTAATTTGATAGTTCAATCAAATTCATTGCGTTATTTACATTGTCAAGCAGACGAATTTTTCAATTTCAAATTTCAAATTTATTTTTTCAAATTTATTTATTTATTAATCACAATTTCTACAAGAATAGAACAGACGGTGACCCCCAAACTAGGCATTTGCCTGTATCTTGGGAGTCAGAGTTGCGACTTTTTCAATGTGTATACACAGTGATTATTGCAAAACAGGAAAACAAAAACAAGTTTAACTAAACTAAAATAAATTAAAATTAAAATAAGATAAAAAGTTAGAATATCTATTGCCATCAGCGTGAGATCAAGCCAAGCAAAATATAATCACCAGTGTGAGATCAATTATATAACAAAATAATAAGTAATAATATCGGAACTAACAAAATATAAATCAACGAAATTCTAATCAATTATATAAATCAATTCAAGAAAAAAATATAAAAATAAAGTGTAGAGTATAAGCGTGAGTATGTGTTAGAGAGTGGGGTGTGTTAGTGTGTGTTATGTGTGTCGTGAACGTGAGCGAGAGCGTAATGTACTACATTTAGTCTGTATAATGTTGCTTATCTAAGTATAAATAATATTTTCTGTTTCATCGTAGGAGAGTGTAAAAAGCCATTTTTTATTACCTTTTTGCACAGTCATAACTAAGAACCAGTGGATTAGTAGTTTCCTTCAAAATCCTTTGGCTTTTAATTAAAGAAGTGTTACACAATTAGGGTGCAATCATACCAAACCAGTTGACATACTTTCCGCTCTGTTAGACGTGCCAGCGGCTAGGACTAACCTACTCAAGTTTGCCCCTATGTCACGAGCCGCGCGTATTATTAACATTATTACAGTATCGGAGGATATATTTGGGCAAAACCTGCCGAAATTCATTCAAATGGCACAAATAATAATTGAAACAGGTTTGATATTATAAACGTTGCTATGTTTGTAATTATTATAGTAGTAAGTAGATCATTCTTTGTAAGTTTGCTTACAGGTCATTTATTTTTATATTTTTAGATTGTTATAACATCGCCTTGGGTGATTCTGTGAAGGTGTTATAATTGTGGTTTAAATAAATAAATAAAAATAAAAAAATAAATTTTAAGGACAAAAACCCGAACCTCAATTTAAATTAATCAATTGCCTCAATTTATAAACAAACCGTCATAAACCGATCCGTCACACGACGACGAAGAGCGTCATCTTACAGCCTCCAAACTGACAGTACGAGGACACTCTTAATTGTGCCGGTTATAATTGACGTAATTAATTCAACTGTCGACTCACATATCACATTAATCTGGATTCTCTTGCTGACTGACGGAGGGACGCCATTGGTGGCTATACACAGGTAGGCACCTGACAGCACTCGCTCGACGCCGGTCAGGTTCAGCCAGGGGCCGCTCCATTTTGAGACTGTGGAGGAAAGTTAATTTAAATTCTAGTTAGGATTTATGAATAAATATACAGATTTATGTTTATTTAGAAAAAATCTGGCGATGACAATCATGCAAGATTGGAATTTGGAGCACATTTTACGATAAAAAACTGTGTTTCTTAGTAAACGTAGAAAATATTATAATAAGGTTAATAATCGACACATAATAACTAAGGCAAAACTGTTCACTAAACTAACATTGAATATTTTTGAAAAGGACGAACATAATATAACCTTCTCCTTTTTTGAAAGCGGTTAAACAGTAATTGCTACGAGGTTTGGGAACGAGACTGATGCCGAAAAAATAATTTTAATTTTTTTTTCCATTTCTCTGTTTGTCTGGATATATGTTCCAGATTGACGACAAACGGCTTAACGGATTCGGAGAAAACCCACAGATAGCTTATAACCTGGATTAACACATCGGGTACTTTGAATCCCGGTATTGCGTTCCCATGGGATATGTTCCGATATCTACGCGTACGAAGCCGCGGGCAAAAGCTAGTTGGCACATATAACAAAAGAAAACGGCAAGATGAAAATCTTCGACTAGTTTTCAACTTGTATAAACCCGGTTGCTTTTAAAATATTTTTCTTGAAGACGCACTTAACCGCTTAAAGTTCTTTTTAAGTACCTTTATCTACAAGTAGGTACTTACTAACCAAATTTAAGCACAGGCTAGAATCACGACACAAATCAGTTTTATTTACAAAGATTTCTAGAATTACTTTTGGTTGTGTAAAGACTTTTATTATATCAATTCACTTGTCATAAAAAGGTCTATTTAATGATTAGTAATTATTGGAGAAATCTTCCGTCTCTCGAAACGCTTACTTAAACTGAAATTGTATTTTTGTATGTCTATTTACGTGTTCCAACGAGGGCCAAGCCACTAAAACGCCGTAAGCTCGTTGATACTACATCTCCCTCCATCCCCACGATTTGATCGCTGGTCTGCTGATAGGGACCATTATCTGACTTATTTGAAAAAGTAATTTCCTCGTGAAGATATCCGTATTACTAAGAGCTACGTTTGATTCATTTCCTGCTCGTTTGCTGCCTTTATTTTGTCCTCGTTTTATGAACAGCCCCTGTTTCACAAAGTCTATTGGAAATTGGAACGTTCTCGCTTTTTGCTGTGTACTTTGGACTCAAAGGCAACCCACTGTTTGTATACAGATTGTTTACGGACAAATTCAAAAATTAAAATACTTTACACAAGAAAGTAACTGGCTTTTTACTGAGGACAGGAGCAAATTTATCTTGAGACAATAATGAGTTAAGAATTTATTTAGAACTTGGTAAAGTTGACGTAGCCAAAGGCCAGGCAATACTCTGCACAATTTTATAACAACTTCGTTTGAGCACAATGCAAATAAGAGAGCTTACATTCAATTTATAGCCGCGGGCGCCAAAGTTTTCCTTTGTGTTTCACAGTTAGCTCTGGCGGTGACTGGCTGTGTGCATACTGTGACAGTTTTTGCACACTATCGCTTTATAATGTTTGTGGTCCTCTGTGCGGTAGTGTGAATAACAGATAAAGGTTATTTCTGACTTCAAGTTTATATAAAACAATTGTTTGTACTTGTTGTTTAAACTGAATTAACGGGATCTGCGAAATTGGCTTTTACTGCTCTGTTTATGCATAGTACGATGTTGTTTGTACTGGTACCGTGTTTCCTAAAATCTGCAACATTGTCGGGCTGTTTTCTTCGAAATTGCCGTTCCACAATTATTTTCACGGTCAACAGTTGTTCCTGACGTAACGATGTGGTAATTGAAAAACGAAACTTCGGCGGAGGCAGAACTAGGAAACTAAAATTAGTTTTGTTCGCTGATTTTGCGTTAAAATTAAGATCGACATTTTAAATTCTGAGTTGAATCAAACTTTTTAAACATGAACTTACCTAAGTTGTCAGTTGGTAGGAGAGATATGACGAGTCACTTTAGAATGGCGGAAAACTTCATTTTTACTTGTTGACAAACCTATACTGTCCTCTTATACATATTTACAGTATAATTTGAAAACATTGTAAAAGCCAATTAATTTTTAAAGAGTAACCGTGTAGTTTCTTGCCGGGTTTTCACTATAGTAAACTACTAATTAGGACCTTGCACCTGGCATCTGACGTTTCATAAGTGCCCATGTAAGTTCATGTGAAATAAAGTATTTTGAATTTAAATTTTGAGGAGCATAAGGTCTTTTATAAAGACTTACCTAATGTCTGGTTGTCAATCTTGAAGTGCCTGGAGTCTTCTCTCCTCCAGGCTATGACGGGTGGAGGTGTTCCTGAGGCAGCACACCTTAGTGCCGCATTATCACCTTCTTTGACAAGTACCTCGCCACTGCTGGCGTCATCATCGATGTCTGGTGGTACTGTTGAATTTGACAAAAAATAATTCTAAGTAGTCTAAATACTTTAGTTAACGATTTATTTGTATCGTAGTCTTTCCCATTAGCTAGTCTTTCAAAAAAGCGTCACGGGGATCTTGTTACTTGTTCTGGTTTTCTATTTCTCCCAAATTAATATTGTATTGAGGATAATAATATACAATCCTTACCGTTATCCCAATAATAATATATCATTATTCAGAGTCAGCTTAGCTCGTCTAAATAATGTAGCAGTCAGCGATTAGGTATTTATTACTTAATTGATCTCTTGGCGAGAGATAAACGTGGAGATACCTAATAAATATTTGAATAGTCTGTAAATACTGCTTTCGGGGCTTCTAAGTGATGGGTCTGTTCCTTAGTTAATCCATCTTGAGTGTTTGTGCGATGGCCAATGTGGGCAATAATTAATTGAGGACTTCATGCCGATGCTGTTTATTGTCTATACAAATAAAAAAAATTGAAGTGTGTTTGTAATGTCAAAATAACAACTTTTTACTAAATGCATAAGAATGTATAAACGGTACTTATAACAAAAAAGCAATTTTTAACATTTTTGTCTGTCTGTCTGTCTGTTTGTTCCAGCTAATCTTCGAAACGGCTAGACCGATTTTGACGGGACTTTCACTGGCCGGTAGTTGATGTTACGGCGGATAATTTAGGCTACTTTTATTTTCGAAAAATAATTAGGGTTCCGCGCAAAAAAAATAAAACCCATGAAATTATGAACAAAAAGTCGGATTTGAATAATTCTTAATTATTTATTACGTTATTTAACATCACGCTACGACCCTTAGTAGCCGAGCAAAAAGAAAAAAGAAAGAACACTAAGCGAAAACAAAGTAATAGCGCGGGCGCACGATTCAACGCGACGGTTGGCGACGGGTCGGAGGACGAGGGAGTTTTATTAAAATGTGGTTGTTATTTTAGTATATTGTGTATATTACGACATCCATGCAAACGAAGTCGCGGGGGACAGCTAGTATTTAATAAAATGTTTAAATGTTTTGATGTTCGTAACACCCTAAAAATATCTTTAAGAGAAAATTGCTTTTGAATCTTGTGTAAGGAATCTGTGTATTGGGAACATGATATTAATAATAGGACAAAAAGAAAATACCCCGCTACGAGTGAAATGATTACAAAGTAGAAAAATTGTATCACACTTTTAAAGTCTTACCTACAACCTGTAACAGATGAGTCTGGCTCATCATCGGCTCGGTGTTGACCTGACACATGTAGCGGCCGCCGTCAGAAGGGCCTATCTCCTTGAGCGTCAGGCTCCAGGCCCCGTCGCCGTGGCTGACGCTGACGCGGTGATTCTTCGTGATCACGTGGCCGGCAATCGTCAGGATCGTCTGTGTGTCCACTCGAAGCCACGCCACCTAGGCATGGGATATATGAAAAGATTAAAATAGGCTTTTTTGTTGAACACCATATTTTATACCTACAGCTCAAGTATAATATCGTTCAGCTAAACGGTATTATTGTTAATATACCCCGATCTCTTCAAAATGAGAGTTAACAGGCTTCTTCTGGGTAAGCTCGCTCCATCGTCGACTTTGTCTCTGTCATCTCTGACCTAGACTAGAGTCAAGAGCAAACCTATCTCAAATAAAAAAAAATATTGAAAGAAAATCTGCTCATGTATGAACATTGGGAATCAATAACTGTGTGACTGGCATTTGTTGAAGTGGCCCATTTATATTGAAGTACTAAATTAATGATTCCTGTAACGCCATAAAAGAGGAATGGAAGAATCTGAAATAGTGGGAAAACGTTATACAGGTTGTCCCAGAAGTCGCCGTCAAGCTGGAATCGGGGGATAGGTCAAGTCATAATAGTTAACAGAAAAATATTAAAAAAATCTTTTTATTTTAAAAATTGCGTGCATTTCTAAAAAAAAAACATCCTGTGACGGTCTTTTAACTCCTGTTGCTACAAATTTTAACTTTTTTTTAAAAATTTTCCTTTTATTATGTAATCCTGAATAATGCTTCTGAAAACTCTTGCTAAAAATTTACAGCCAATTGCTCTAGTCCAGAAGGAAATGTAATTTTTTTCCCAACCAAGTATTCAAAATTAATAATTTGCCCAGTTTTAAACGACTGTACTGAAAAAAATGTACTACACGAATTTGGCAAGTGACTTTTTAAGTTGGCGCATTTAATAACAATTCAAAAATGGTATAACACTAAACTTGCAAGATTATTTGTTAAATTATGGATTTTTTTTTAAGAAACCCAGTAATTTAATTTTACTTAACTGTCTAAAATTATTTTTGTGTACCCCAATGATTCCTGTTACATAAGATTCTAGTTTGAATGAAACGGAGGGAACCAGTTGATGAAGTGTGTGCGAGACAGATAGTGACGCTAACGTGACAAAGATGGAGAGAGAAATTTCACGTAGTTTGAGCGAGACAGATAGTGACGCTACTTTTTCGCTGTCGCACACACAATTAAGTTCAGTACGTTACGCTCCTTCGTTTACTGCGCATCTTTCTGTATTCGTTCGTGTTGATTTCGTACTAACCACATTCGGATTCGTTTATTGACTTCGTTTATTGCTTATGATTTGGATTTGGCCTGTTTAGTTTCTCTTTAAGACGACCTTTGCTTTCCCGTGAACTATCGTTTATAGTGTGATTGCGCAGTGCCACCATGTCTGCGTACATCACACAAGATTATGCTAACATGCACCTCATTTTTGGGGAATGCAGATGCAACGCTAGTGCTGCAGCTAGACTTGAGAGAGGCTCGCGAGAGATAACCAAATGCTGCTCGTCAGCTGGATCATCGAGTTTTTATTAAATGTGCACCGTTTACTTCTCTCAGAGGGCCGACTCCCAAACCAAGCACATAGTGAGGGGGACCTTCTCTCCCTTACGAAGACGTTGTGCTAGAAGCTGTTGGAGAAAACCCGAGTATTTCAGTGCGTGCAATAGAATTAAGAACTGGAGTGTCCAAAAGTGCAGCTCACAGGATATTGCAAAAAAATGTGTTTCACCCATACCACGTACAGCGAGAGCAAATTCTTCTTCCCCGAGGTTATGAGTCTCAGGTTGCTTTTTGTCAAACAATGCTAGAAAGAAGCAGCAACATTTTATGGTCGGAAACATCGATGAATGAATGATGAAATGATGAACGATCGGGGTAAAATAGATGTATACATAAATCTGCCTAACTTTCACGAGTGGCGCGTAGAAAATCCAAATTTGATGAGAGAAGGTCGAACACAGTATCGCTTTTTACCTTTGGACCGGAATTTTGAATGGACAAAAATCGGTCCTGTGGATATCTACATCGCCACATTGGAACGCATCACACTGACGTCACGCAAAATCCTGCATCATGCAATTAGAGTTTACCGCGCGACTATCATACGAGTATACCTATATATACAACATCCCGAAATCAACCGTCGGGCAGTAGCTCACCAGACACAACACCCGTCTGGTCGGAGGATCCTCCCTTTTCTATGGAGGATGAGTGAACTTTACACCCTGTTCCTCATACCTCTATAGTCCTTTTGAGCTGCCAGAGATGTTGTCTAGTGCAGTGTATTTGGATTTCTTACAAAATCATTTGCCAAATTTATTTAAGGACGTGCCCCTAAGTATCTACAGAGCCATGTGGTTCCAACACGATGGTTGCCCAGCGCACTACGCCCGCTCAGTGAGAGAATATCTCGATGAAGAATACCCAAACAGATGGATAGGGTGGTTTGATACAATCTCGTTGCCAGCTCGTTCACCTGATTTGAATCCATTAGATTTTTATTGGGGAGCCGTCAAAGAAAATTTTTATTTAAAACCGATTGAAAATGTAGCTAAGCTACGGCAACGTCTTACTGAAGCGGCTGAATTTATAAATAATGGTAGATTCGCTCGTCTGATAACCCGATCCTTTTTAAGTAGATGCCGAGTATGCATTGCGAATGAAGGAAGGCAGTTTGAGCATTCGGTGTAAATTTACCATCCTTGATTTGTAATTAAGGCATTTTGTTTCTTTAATTTAAGACTCGTCATCTTAAAGATAAACTAAACAGGCCAAATAAACGAAGCCGAATGTGGTTAGTATATGAAATCAACACGAACGAATACAGGAAGATGCGCAACAAACGAAGGAGCGTAACGTACTGAACTTAATTGTGTGTGCGACAGCGAAAAAGTAGCGTCACTATCTGTCTCGCTCACACTTCGTCAACTTGTTCCCTCCGTTTCACTCAAACTAGGATCTTAAGTAACAGGCTTGAGGAAAGCATTGGGGCACACAAAAATGATTTTAGACAGATAAGGAGAATTAATTTACAACTGGGTTTCTTAAAAAAAAATGTTTTTCCATAATTTAACAAATAATCTTGCAAGTTTATACCATTTTGGAGTCATTATTAAATGCGCCAACTTATAAAGTTACTTGCCAAACTCGTGTAGTACATTTCTATTCAGTACAGTCATTTAAAACTGGGCAATTTATTAATTTTGAATACTTGGTTGGGAAAAAATTACATTTCCTTCTGGACTGGAGCAGTTGGCTGTAAATTTTAAGCAAAGTTTTTAGAAACATTATTCAGGATTACATAATAAAAAGAAAATGTTAAAAAAGTAAAAATTTTTAGCAACAGGAGTTAAAAGACCGTCACAGGGAGTAGATTTTCTCGTTTTTTTTTTTTTTATATAAATGCCCGTAATTTTAAAATACATGCAAAGATTTTTTTTTCTATTAACTATTATGACTTGACCTATCGCACGATTCCGGCTTGACGTCGATTTCTTATGTTTTCACGAAAGTCATTATTTACAAACATCAAACCATAAACCACCCCAAACCTTATAAAAGCAAATGTTAAAGAAATGGCCAGAGGCTAAGCATTGCCATTCAAGGTGGCAATGCCGCCAGTCTCTTGGGTACATTACCAGTCGACAGCGATGCGGAGGAATTTTTCGACGCCATATTTTAGTTTGTGAATAGTTTTAGTTAAGTTAGGATATAATTTTGTAATTTTATTTATAAAAAAAATATATTTGAAATTAGTATCGTAAAAATAAAATTAAAAAAATTGATCAAGTTAAAGTTGGCAAAGTCATACTTTTAAACAAATCTAAAAATGAGAGTAATAAAATCGCTTTTGCTAAGTATAAAATTGAAAATGAAAGAGGTACCACAATAATCTAGCGACTAATTAAATACTAATAAAATTAGTTGATTCAAAGAAAGTTGAGCAACATCTCAGAACAGGGAAAGTTAATTATGAAATACGAAAGTATCTGAATGTTGAAACTAAAGAAAGAAATATTACGAAAGAGCGAACGTTTTGTTAATTTTTGCTGTTTACGGTGTTATTACCTGTAGAGAAGTTGTTTTAAATATTGAATAGTTATAGTGAAACTCATTGCGATTAATATTAAAATTTATGGGATTTCAATTTGAATAAGCAATTAGCAAAGGTATGTAAGTTTGGAAGAACACTTTACAATTTGTTTCTCTTTCTAAATTAGTGCTGGGATCTGTTGTTTTTGATTAGGTACTGTAGAGGCCTTAGTTGAGCCTGCCTTCCGCATGAATCCTCTTTGGATTATGACATCGGCTGATAAGACAAACACTGGTTTTATTTGAATCTTAGAATAGGTATGGATTATGACGTATAGTCATATTGTTCTATGTCGAGTCAGTGATATACTAGCCCTACTAATATAATGTATTGTTGCTTTCATATAAGCAAATAAATAACAAGAAGAATCCTGCTGCGTTTATTCTACCTATAAACCCCCGAACACACCTCGAAGTCGAGACCCTACAGACAATCTACGTAGTGACATGCCTGTGTATCGTGGCTGGTCATTACAGTACTTTGGATTAAATAAAATAATACATAATGAAATAGAACGTAGGACGGTTACTTAAAATAAATGATCCGTTTCTATTATAAACGTTTGAAAAGCTTTTATTTGCATCCATTTGCTCAAAACTTTATTTTTAACAGATACTCTTTTTTTCAACCAGATTTGCATCTCACCAAAAACGCTTCCGAATAAATCAACATCTGTACCTCAGCTATATAAGAAATCCAAGTCTCTAGAAGAGATAAGTCACCCTACATTATCATGCTGGAAAAAACACGAGGAGTAATTAAGATAGCGAAGAGCCTTGTCCCACTAATTGTGGAGGCTTCCGGCCCTTTACTGATTCAGCAATGTGACTTGTTCACACGAACAGCCCCTAATAAAGGAAGCCTGGATAAAAATAATTAAAAGAATTTGTTGGGACAATATTACTGTCTTAAATCACTCTAATTTTCTGAGGGCAAGACACAACAAAAAGAAAATTTTGTTCTACAGTAAAAAAAAAAAAAAAAAATTTACTAACATTTTACAAGACCTCAAGGATTTTAATCAAAGCTTTCGAAACTACTTCAACAAATTGAGCCAACTATTTATGTCTATTTAACAATGTTTATAAATAGAAAACTCCAGACTGATTTATACTAAAATGTCTTTCATATAGCTATTTAATAACTTAACACCCATTTTACTCACATCTCAACACAAAAATATTCAAGAAGCTCTTCTACGTTAGAAGAGTTCAATTCTATTTTGTCAGAGCCACATGGGCCCAACAATTGCGTCCTACGTGTAATAGCGGGTCCTACCGGGTGGAACGCGGAACACTTTTCTAAGCCTCGTTGGGCACCGGGGGCTATCTGCGAGACCAGACGGAGAGTGATAAGGGGTTAATCGAGCGAGAAACTAATGGGAGAATGTGTGCAGCTATTTTTTACCGTATCGGGTAAATTGTGGTTTTGTTGGTTGTAGGTCCAAAAGATTCCCTTCGAGCAAAATTTAAAGAAATAGATATTCTGACTGTAGCCTCTCAATATTTGAAAATATATTGTATTTACACAAAAATATATGTTTTAAGAAAATGTCTGATATTCATAGTTTAAATACCAGGAATAAACACAATCTTGCTGTACATCGCACTCGCCTCCAAAGGTAGGCAATAAGGCAATTCGTTCATGGGTCAATGTATACGCATTTACAACAAACTTCCCAGTGATATTCGATTACTTACCCATTAAACGATTTAGAAGCTGTATTAAAACCAAACTTTGTAAAAAAGGGTATCATAATTTCTGATTATTGAGAAGTTAAAAAAGCTTGGGATTGAGCTGCTCGCTCTGCTAAGCCTTGCGATAAAACTGTTAAACTTGACATTTTAATTATTAGGCAAAATCATCATTACATATAATTTTATATACAGAATGACATGAATATTTTTACTTTGAAAAGTATAAGTCCTTTCTTTGGTATTGTTTGTTGAGTCGTTGAGCTCCTTAAGTCCTGAGTTGAGCTAACGATTACTGATAAATGCTTGCATTGACTGGACTAGTCCACTCAAATCTGTGTCATTCTTTCCTCAAAAGACCATTTCAGTTAAGGATCTACATGGTCCTTACAAGATATCTTACCAAGATTATGTCTGGACTTTAAAAGAGAGTTTGACCCCAGAGTTTGTTTCACCATTTCTTCTCAGGGGTCAGTCAGATAGGAAATGTCGACTCTATCTAACTTATTTTTTTATTATGACGTGTAAAAGTGAGTCCGATATCCCACATATTTACGGAATAAACAATTTCATTTCATTTGTCTTTGATTATAAAATATGTGGGTGCTATTTATAGATGATTTATTTGATAAATTATTGTTTTGCCTGCCCCTTCCGGCCACTTATTTTTTATTATCTGGGATGAAATGTGGGGACGCGCGTGGTGTGTGTGAAGTGTGGTGTGAATTAAGTACAGTCTCTTGGTGGCCCAGGAAAACCTGGGCCACCAAGAGACTGTACTTAATTTGGCGCCCACAGCTTCTTCTATGAGTGATCTCTGAACTTTGCTTATTGTGAATTGTTTCTTTATCATATAGCATATAATGGATACCTAATTTGTGCGTGTCGTCTCTAATTTTTTATTTATTCTCATCTTTGTCATTTCTCAGGACCCGGAGCTGACTCGCAGAGGCCCGTTAAACGTCTTGAATGAAATGAGGCTCCATCCAACGATTATCCTTCTATGCACTGTGCAAGTGCACCCAAGGACAAGGTTGGTGTAGGACTATTGAAAGATGTCGAAACAAAGATTTTAGTTTTAGACTACGGGTTTGAGCGGCTAAAGTGGACCGGCTGCCTAGAATTATGAAAGGACATTAGCCCCTGCGTGATCAATGTTTTATACATATTCGGATAAAATAGCAGGTGGTGACTTTCACACTAAATAATAGGCCCGGAAACTGTCGCTAGCACATAGTGACGAAGTGACGAGGGGGCAACATATCCTGAGGTGCTTGAGGAGTGGAGAAGTAATCCACGGCTATCAAGACAATCCCGGAAGTACGGTCAAGATCCCTACCAGCATCTTACTGGAATACTTCTTTCTTCCGAGTACATTTGCTCTTTTGAATCTCCACTCAAGCCGGCCAATAAAGGCAAGAAAAGGTGGTAGCCCTGTTTCTCGTCAGTGTTCACTCCAGCCGATCAATAAAGGCAAGCCAGAGATGAGGAACAAGACTTCTTCAGGGAGAAAAGGTCCATGGGGTAGCTAGTGCCTAACAGCTTGCTACACCCTGCCCTGCGGGTTTATGGTCAGGCTCCTCACCCTGGACCTGTTTCGACAAAGTGAACTCTACTGGCACATCCTTAGAGTTAGTACTTATAGGAGCGCGCAAGCCCAACCACGACGTCATCGTAGAGACATACGGCGGTGAGGTTATTTATTATTAGCTAAGAACGTTTACTTTTTGTAAATAAAAGAAAACATTATCAATGACACGTAGTTATTAAAAAAACTGCGTTAAAAATACTGGTTTAAGGATTACTCAATTAAGAGTAAGCGATGCTGCTGTAACTGTTGCTCTCATATTATATACACTTAACTGACCTTGAATGTCTGTAAATTATCAACTCTACAGGTAAGCGCTGCATCTCTGCCGACTGCCACGGTGACGTTCGAGCCTGGTCCCACGAACCGTGGCAAATCTGAAACAAAAGAACACAATCATTGTAGAAAACTGTAGGACACAATTTGTAAGTGTAAGTTAATACAAATATACTACAACAAGAAAAGACATAAAAAGCTGATTCCTGCACATAATTTAAAATAAAAACTCATTCATTCAAAGGCTCTTAGGACTGACTATTAGATTAGACTATATTTAGATGCCAACTGTTCTTATGCATTTCATTAAAGACAGAAAAGGATTTAATTTAAAAACCATAAATAATTTTATTATGAGCGACATATTTCTTCCGTCAAATGCTTGATCAAAGATTGCCAGTGACAGCTTTTACGAATAAATACCAACGTTCAATCAAACATCAATATCATCTGTATATCCCGAAACAAATCAAACCGACAAAATCTTTTGTTCTAGTATTTTCTCGGAACGCTTCTGTCGTATGTTTATTCATGAGCGACGGAACGCGCAGTATTCATTTATTATACATTCGTAGCAAGTTATTTGTTAAACGTGGGCGGGCTCTTTGTTTTATGACATTTGAGGTCCGCTTGCGCCACAAATCACTAAAATTTAGCGCTACATGCAATTTAAAACGCCCGTCGTTCTATTTCTGTAAATCGTTTGGATTTGATAGAGACGGATTGATATTGATAATAAATAGATAGATAAAATACACTATAATTAGAAGCACATCAAAATAAGTAAAACATAATATTTTTATGCGTAAGCCACACTCCAATATTATTACAACTCCTTCACAAACATCAGCAACATTTTACGTTCAATTTTATATCAAAAATATAACCGAATCACATTAATATTTATAATACCCTAACTTCGACAGAATACTAAAAACAAAATTGCTGCCAATAGTCCCGTGAGACGGAACTTGTAGATACAGTTATGACGGAAGCGTCCCGGTCGGGACATTTGAGGCCATTCGGGACGTTTGGGGATAAAACGAAAGCAAAAGGTAGGAAATAATGGACAACTCGGTATTGGTCGAGTCGAGACGATCATGGAAGATACATTTTCTAGTCGATTCTTTGTTGTTTTCGTTGTTATTTTGAATGATGAATATCCTTTGATGGTAGTGAATTATTTAAGCGATTGTCAATAGATGACTTTTTTCTAAATTTCATGGTTTTATTGCACAGCTTATACTACAAACTATAAAAATGCAGTTATCATTAACCACCGTAAGATAAACGAATAATTGAATAAAGGCCGTTCATTCTAGATTTGAATGTATGGGCGAAACGAAATAATTTATAATTTTATAAAACCGGTGTTAGATGGTACCCTTATAAAAGCACATTACAATTGGTAACTCTCCACCCCATCCGCGAGACGCTTCACCCCTTCTCCCCGTATAAATTGCCTTCTTTTTAATTTTTTTGTAATTTCTAGAAAAACGTTGCATGCTAGGGCAAAATGACCAAAGAGTAAATTAATCTACCCAAAATTAAGTTCTACATTCATTTTGATAGAAGTTATAGTTTCTGAGTAATTTCAATAGAATGTACAGTAACTGGTCTCACCAATAGTACATTTTTATATATGACTAGCTGTGCCCCGCGACTTCCTTTGTATGGATATCGTAAGATACACAATATAATAAAATAACAGCTACATTTTAACAAAACTCCCTCGTCCCCCGACTCGCCGCGTTGAATCGCCCGCCCGCACTATTACTTCGTTTTCGCTTAGTGTTCTTTCTTTTTCTTTTAGCTCGGCTCCTAAGGGTCGTAGCGTGATGTTTAATAGCCTATAACTATCCTCGAGAATCGGGCTACCAAATTCAAAAAGAATTTTTCAAATCTGACTTTTTGTTCACAATTTCATGGGCTGTAATTTTTTCACGTAACCCTAATTATTTTGCTAAAATAAAAGTAGCTCAGTTACCCACCATAACATCAGCTATATGCCAGTGACAGTCTCGTCAAAATTGGATAGCCGTTTCGGAGATAAGCCGGAACAAACAGACAGACAAAAATTTTAAAAATTGCTTTTTTGTTATAAGTATACTGTCTTATGCATTTAGTAAAAAGTTGTTATTTTGACATTACAAACAGACACTTCAATTTTATTTATTTGTGTAGATGAAACCTCAAATAAAGCAAGCTTTAATAAAACAGTAACGATAATGACGATAAGTTAAAAAAATCACAAAATTTCAAAAGTTATTTAGACATATTTGGACCAAATAGTAATACTTTTTTTTTTTAATTTAGACCCTAAATTTTTGTTCTGAAAAAACGACTTGAAATTTGCTCATTTTTGTCGCAAACACTGAAATAAAATAAAAAGCTTAAAACTTACATAATTATTTTTCCGAACAAAACGAAATCAGTCTTCCATTGTAGTAACTCAGAAATATTATTTTGTATCGTAAACGTAACATCGAATCAGCATTTTTTATACTCGGATCTACTCGTAAGTACATATATTATATATCATAGGCCTGTAGGCTATATAATTATAGGATCTGTGGGATATATTTTGAATCTCGCGAGTCTGTCCACTAGCAAACAGTTGTGTCGTCAAATGACTGATAGGCCAGTTTACCTTTTGCAGTCGTGCTGTAGTCACGGCTGATGGATTGCTTTTTTGGTTACTACGTAAAGTACAGTCACCGTAACACGTAGGAACGTCTTTTTGTACCCAAGATGTCAAATCTACGGAGTTGTGAAAAGTACCAAGGATGCCGAATACGTGTTTATTCGTTTACTGGCACCAATGATGCTTTTGTTTTCGCTGATGATAAATAAATGATAAATGATTTTATTTCTGTAAGTAGGTATAAACAAACACTTTTACATGTCAAACATTTTTTTTTTTTTAAACTAGATGAGGCCGGCGTTTCCTATCTGACTACTCTGAGAAGAAAGGCCGAAACAAACTCAGAGGTCACAGTCTCTTTTAAAGTCCAGACATAATCTTGGTCAGATCATGTGAAGACCATGTAGGTTGGTGTCTGAAATGGTCTTTTGAGGAAAGAACCACACGGATTGAGTGGACCTGTCCAGTCAGTGCGAGCATCTGTCAGTAATCGTACAGCTCAACGTAAAAGTTAAGGAGCTCAACGATTCGACGAACGACGATGCCATATGTATATATATAAATAAATAGATGAATGTATGGTGGGAACCAACTTTGGCTGTGTAGCCAATTTCGGCATTCAATAGATTAAAATATCTAGAATGAATGTACTATTATTGGTTTTCGTTGCCTTAATATATTTCTATAACCGGTTTAAAGAATTCTTTGCGTAATAGGTCAAAACTTTTACACGAAACCACGAAGCAACCACACAATACAGCGTATATCAGACATGCGTGCCCATATTTAAGGGTGTGGTACAGACTATCAAACTAAACCACTTTCTTCATGGGACGAACATCGTAATCGAGAAAAAATAATCAGCTGCCCATTTAGATCGAGTAAGTATTAAAGTATTTAAGGGACTGTTGATTATTTTTTCATTAAATATAATCACACATTTCTGATACACGCTGTATAAGAAACCATTTTTTTTCTAACCACATCTTCGAACGTAATAACAGTCGCTAAGCAAGCAATTAAATCATTACTGACGCAGTACTTTATTATGCACATTAATCTCTGAACATTACTTACCCTCTAATCTCGGCTTAGTAAGCCGGCTGTACCTACAACTTTACTAAATGGAAACCGTCCACTAAGTTCATGTAATTTTTCAATGGCTGCGAGGATTTAGTAGGTAGCCTGTGAGATAAAGGGGTACCCTGGTGTTGGGTGTTTCAGATGGTTTTAATTTAAATAGGATTTCTGGTTAATTTATTAATTAATTAATTTATTTATTTATTTAAACTTTTCACACTTAAAAAAGTACAAAGGCGGACTTAATGCCTTAGGCATTCTCTACCAGTCAACCAAGGGTGGTGAAGAGATTAGATGGCAGGTGCTCTGTTAGAAATGGAACAATTTGTACATAAATAAGTCATAAACTTATAATACACATACATACATATTTACTATAATATATACCTATATTATATATATATATATATATATATATATATATATATATATTATATACAAATTCAAGAGAGAGAGGTTTTGAGATGACTCTACGCTATTTATTTTGAAAATAACTCCGCAATCTCCGCTTAAATGCATACCGACTGGTGGCCATCCTGATGTCAAGAGGTAGCGCATTCCAAAGAAGAATGGACTGAATATGAAAGGAAGAATGAACAAAGTCAGAAGTATGAGAAGGACAGAGTAGGAGAAGATTGTTAGAAGAACGAAGATTCTTAGCGTGTGAAGAACATAGATATTGGAAGTGAGACACTAGATAAGAAGGAGGAGTGGGAGAGTTAAGAAGGGAGAAAAGCGTGGTCAAAGCACGCAAATTTCTTCTCTGGCGAATGGGCATCCATTTGAGCTCAGACCTGTAGCTCGACACATGGTCATATTTTCTGAGGTTGAATATGAACCGGATACAATTGTTAAGCAGTCTGTCAAGCTTATCCAGCAACACCGCATTCAACTCAAAGTAGCACACGTCACCATAGTCAATGATAGGGAAAATCAAAGTCTGCACAAGCATAGTTTTCGTCTTGGCGGGCAAAAAGTTTCTCAGACGATACAGAGATCGTATAGTACCGTTGACCCTTTGACTAACATTAGAGACCTGGCGCTGCCAGCTAAGCGTCGAGTCAAGATGCAAACCGAGATCTTTCACAGTAGGGGTAATGGGTATGACGGTACCATTGAAAATGAGAGGAGGAAGAGAGCTAAGCGTCACCCTACCCATCATGCGCGAGCTTCCAATTACAATGGCCTGACACTTTGAGGGGTTCACTGATACCCCAAAACTATCAGACCACTTTTTGATTGCATCTAAGTCTCGGTTTACATCTGCTACAGCATCCAATAAACTTTCCACCCGCGCAGCTGTATACAATTGAAGATCATCGGCATAAAGATGATACGAACACCGAAGACAGTGAGTTATAAAATTAATGAAGATGGAGAATAACAATGGAGAAAGAATACCACCTTGTGGAACACCAGCATCCAGGTCACGCCAACTCGAAGAGCTCTCATCAACGCGAACCGACTGCCGGCGTCCCCGAAGATAAGAAGAGAACCATTCCAGAACCTCGGACGAAACCATGAGATGAGAGAGCATAGCAAGGAGAATATCGTGGCTGACAGCGTTAAAGGCATTGGAGAAATCAATTAAAACCAAAACAGTAACCTTAGTATCCTCCATCGCTTCTCTAACGTCACCAGTCACTTTAAGGAGAGCGGAAGCTGTACTATGCCCAGGCCTGAATCCAGACTGAAACGAGCTAACAAGGTTGTTCCGGTGAACAAACCCCGCAAACTGTCTGTGAACGCAGGCCTCAAGCACTTTAGACAGGAATGGGAGAATGGAAATGGGTCGAAAGTGAGTGGGCAGGGAGGGGTTTGAAACTTTAGGAAGCGGGCGGACATAGGCCATACGCCACAGGGATGGGAATTGTCCGGAATCAAGAGAAAAGTTTATGATGTGGGTAATCGGAGGAAGTAGGGTATCGAGGATCCAAACGACCATACTACGACTGATGCCGTCATCCCCCACAGCCTTGGATTTTATGGACAGGATGGTCTTTTTAATTTCGTCCAAGGTGACCGGAGAGAAGTGAAATGGTTCTATGATGGGACTAGCTAAGCCAGTAATGAAATTGACCGCCTGGGACAACATTTGGGAATCCAAATGACAAGTTGTTGTGAAGTGACGGTTGATATCATCAAGGCCAATTGTATTAGGAAAATCCACATGACGTGGTTTGCCGATACCAAGAGTACCAAGGAACTTCCAGATATCAGCAGGTGAAGAAGAAGATATGTTCTCGAGAATATGGCGGCGCTTAGCGTTACGTATCATCTGATTACACCGATTTCTAGCAACTTTGAAAAAGTTCCGATTTGCTTCACTGCGATCCTTTTTAAATTTATGAAAGGCCCGATCCCTGCGCCTCATCGCCATTCGAACCCCGGTCGTCATCCAAGGAGCAGGAGGACGCCGAAGTTTAATTTTTTTAACAGGAGCATGTCTGTCGTATAGAGCAAGGACCGCCCGATTGAAAATGCGCAGTTTATCGTCTACAGCTGTCGCCGCTGCCAAGTGATCCCAACTGATATCTGACGCATCCTGACGAAGCTTCTCAATGTCCATGCGCGCAAAACTCCGCATGTGCAGAACTTTTGGGACAGGTTTAGGCGGTTTTAGGACATAGGAGAGGAGAATGAGGTCATGTTGGGAAAATCCAGGAGCGGGACACTGACCATGATAGGGAACTAGGGAGGGAGTGGACGTGAGAATTAAGTCGAGCCAAGTGTCATCGCCTGAGGTATTGAAATGGGTAGGTTGCAGTGGAAGTATATGGAGACTGACGGACTCAATGATGTGAAGGAGTTTACGGGATCGAGGGGTGCGGTGAGCAAGGTCAGTGTTGAAATCGCCCATGATGACGCAATGTGCATACTCTGACCCCACGGACTCTAGCGCCAGTTCAAGCTCGGAAAAATAGTCAACGGCGGGTGGACAATAGACAACCCCAAGAAGGGTCTTGACGCCTTTGACGTAGACTTCTAAAAAGAGGTACTCGGCGGAGGCATGGTACTGTGAGAGGGATGAGGCAACGATTTTGAAAGGGAAATCGCTACGAAGATAGATAGCTACACCACCCCCTCCCTTTCCAATTCTGTCATTGCGGATAAGAGTGAAACCTGGAAGAGAGTAGGTGGTGGAGAGAAGATGAGGTTTGAGCCAACTCTCAGAAACCAGAACGGCATGGGCATTGGCGCCGGTAAAGGTGTCCAACAGATCACTGTAGTGACTTGGGACACTCTGCGCATTTATGTGGCAGACATTAAATAAGTGGCCTTTTTGTTGGCTGAAGCTCCGACGCACAAAGTCACCAATGGTATCAGTCAAGGAGCTAAAACTTGCATTTACAGATGAGCTAGAGGAATCAATGGCAGAGTAAAAAGAATCAGCATCAGATGTCATAAAATACAAATACAATTAATATTAATAATAATAATATCAATAACTGCTAAATATGTAAATAAACTAAAAGTAGCTAATATTGCTTTCGCTTTAGGTGCAACAACCACTATCTGTGCACCACCCACCAGCAGTACCAGTATAGACGTACATGGATCTCTTGACGCGTGACCAAAATCGGAACTAAGGTGTATTGTTTCGAAAAACGTTAAAGTTTATTCAAGCGCCAAAAGATCCCTGCAGCACTGTACAGAAGTAACAATACAAAACAAGAAAAAAACATGAATTAAGAATAGGATACAGTATCACAAACATAAACTTAAGAAATGAACAAATGAAGAACAAAATTATATAATGACAAAGTTACATGAGCAAAAACGGAACGTAAATTACGAAACTGAACACAAGAATGTGGAACAAGGAAAATAGGACGTCATGGTCATAGACAAATTCAAGATTGACAGGTGACAGTAACAAGTAATGGCGAAACAATTTAATATTTTAGTAACACAAACAATACGCAAATTACCGGCAGAATGTGATTTTAGTAGTTTTGAGGTGAAAAAAAGAAAAAGTAAGCAGGTAGACGTGTACGATAACCATAATAATGGCATGAACTGACGTCCCAAGCACAATAAACTGTTAAGTTGGAGAACCGCACAAACAAGTTGCAAGCATTTAGATTTTACGCACTCCACTATCCGGCTTGCCTCCAGTACCAGCGGATGATTCGCCGGTCTTCTTAGGGTACTTAGCCAACAAGGGATTGAGTTCCTCCAGAGTACAAATCTTATGCCGTGTTCCATCGGGGGATCTAATGACAATAATGCCATCCTGAGTCCAGCATGTCGGCATCCCGAAGTGCAGGCGTGCCCTGCTGAATACGGTTTGCCTAGACCTGGTCAAGAACTCCTTGACTGTGACCGTAGAACCCTTCAATGCAGACTTTGCCTTCCAAACAGTGGATTTCAGGTCAACATTGGAGAATCTTACCAATATGGGTCTGCTAATTGCTGGTCCTCTGCTTGATGTTCCAAGCCTATGACACACTTTGATGGAAGATGCAGTGATGTCAGGCAGCGCTAATTTGTTCTTCAAAATGTCCAACACAAGAGCCCTACAATCCTCCCCGTCCGCCTCAATAAACCCAGTGAAAATGAGAGCTTTCCGACGAGATCTTGTCTCCAATCCATCAACCGCTCTAGAGCACTCTAGTATCTGCTTCCTAAGAAGTCCCAGCATGCCAAACATAAGCTCGCGAAATGACCGGAACTCATCAGCAATCTTTGCTACAGTGTCCTTTGCGGGACCAGCACATTGAATCTGTGCCTCAAGCTCACCCATCTTTTTAAGGAAGCACTCCTCGAGATTCTTCTGGGCCGATTGGATCTCTTCCAGTTGAGATGACATGGCAAGTGTGCAGAACTTGTAGCGACTATGACAACACTAGTGAGAAGCTGGCAGGTGGTGTAGTTTTAAGAAAGTGTGTTACATGGAATGTTTCACCAATGTGAGCGCTGCTTATTTAGTAGTTTATAGAAAAGATTCTAAACTCGAAAGCAAGAAATACTTTATAATAATTTTAATTAAAAAAGATTTATTAATTGAAGTATAATTATGTATAACTTATTTTTAAATATTTACAAATTTGATAAGGCTCTTACTACCTCATCATGTTTTCTGTTTTCTCCAGTATGTTGGCTGTACTTATTTATAATACACAAATGATTCACAAGCACCACCAAGACCTGTCTGTGTAAATCAAGAATAATAAATATTACCTATACAAACACGTAATCAAAACTTCTCCTACATTTAAAACAACACACGGCTCTGAGACAAAAAGTCGTAACTCCATTCAATCGCACCTAGGCCCGGTCCGGCTAAGTAAAGTCGAAAACTTTTCCTTCCCCTCGTGAATTAGTTCTGATTAAATTCGTTGGACCCTACCCACGTTTATGTGACGGAATTAGGGATAGTTATACAGGTGCCTAGGTATAGGCATGCCCGGTATTAGGGAACAAGACTTGTAGTACGTTAGGTTAGTTTTGAAGGGTCACGCAGGTAATTTTGGGTTACCTGCCGTGTTTATGTTATTTAAGTGGATAACTAGGCGTGACTTTAGAGGTTCACGAGAACGGCAGTAACGAGATCAGGTAAAATGCGATCTTCTTACATAGTTGGAAGATAAATAATTTGAATAGTGGCATCCTTATCAGCTGTGTTTCATACCGTGACCACTCGTGATGCGTAGTGATTATGGTAATATCTCTTAACATCACTCTCTCATACTTTTTAGCCTAAAGTCCGCAATAAAATCAGTTATATTTATACAGGGAGTCCCACGGATATCCCATGGAGGGAAAGTACCTTGAATATTGTAGATGGAACATTTTACTGAAAGAAGCCATTATTTGAATTTAAAAAAACAATTTAAACTGCATTCATAGCTATTTAAATAATTACATGGTTGAACCGGGAAGCGAACCCGTTACATGAGAAAAATAATCACCCTGTAGCTTTATCATACCGATCGAAAGGCTTCACCATAAGGATTATTTTTTGTTAAATAACATAGTGTCAAAAATAAAAGGAAGACCATGAATTTTAACATTTTTAATACAAAATTAATCAATTTATCAAATGGTCAAAATGAGTCCCTTCCTGTTGAATACAAAGTCGCACTCTTTTGATAATTTCGCTCCCTGTCGATTTTTTGATCTTGTTGTGGTGGATATTTAGAATAATACGTCTAAGTTCTGCTTGTAGCTCGTGGATGCTTTCATACCGATTCTTGTTTGTTTTAAATGATGCGTACTTCTCAAGTGGGTACATTTATTAGTAATAGGTACTTGTGATAATGTCAGTTGTATGTCCTTACGACAATGTCAGCTTTTCATTTTTCTGAACAAAATTTCACATCAAATGTTAAAATTCATGGTCTTCCTTTTATTTTTGATATTATGTTATTTAACAAAAAATAATCCTTATGATGAAGCAGCTCTATGAATGCAGTTTAAATTGTTTTTTTAAATTCAAATAATGTCTTCTTTCAGTAAGATGTTCCATCTACAATATTCAAGGTACTTTCCCTCCATGTGGCATATCCGTGGGACGCCCTGTATATAAATATATTATTATATACGCTTATCCTTTACCAAAGTACAGACGCAAAGAAAATGTTTTGTCAAAAAATCATAATACGAGTAGAACAGATAAACCGTTAGAAAGACAATATGATTCTGTCCCCCGAGGGTACGATGACAAGTGGCCCGCGTCCTTGAACGCGATGTTACTTCCCGTTCAAAGTTCTGTCGCATTTTATCAGTTCGTGATCAAACAACACACGTACACTTTATATCGGTAGCCATTTTGTTTTTACTTTAATCGGATATAGACATGGAGTGCTACAAGTTGGCGTATTTTAATTATTGACATTTGATACTTTTTCGAACATCTAATACACCGTGGAAAAAAAATCCCGTGCAAACGATGACCATATCCGTTAGCAAGCGTTAATATAGCGGCCGAGCGCTGCAAGCATGAAAAGTCCTTACGGTGTATAGAGGTTCGTTTCTCCGATAGTACATACATGTCATAAACAAGTTCAGCGTATGTTTTGTGCATTGGAAAAAGTCTTTAAATATTATGTAGCTCGCACCTTTCTACAATGAACGTAATCATTGTTGATTTTTAATTCGTCGAAAAATATGTTACCCATCCGTTAAGCATCATGAATCCTTTCTGTTTAAATTCACATCAACGGCATTACATAAAGCACTTCTAAATAATTTTACATCATCAGAAACGAAGCGATAACTTGGTAGACTAGGAAACTCATCGAGCATTTGTTGGTAGGTAGGTACCTACATAGTAAATAATGTAAACAAAGAGGCTAGTGCTTCTACGAAATGTGTGTGTTGTGTAGTTCTGGTAATGGTAATCGAAATGTTAGCTCAACGCCGAGTAATGGTGGTAATTTGGTGAACATTGCGAGCCTACAAGCATATTGGAAGCCTAATTAAAGGGAATACATAATAACTATAACAGATTTTGTATAGCCAGGAATATTCTCCACAATATTAACATTTAAAAATAAATAAAATTTAAGTGTCTGTTTGTCATGTCAAAATTTTACATATGAAAATATAATATGTATGAGACCTATAATAACAAAACTAATTTCAAATCGTTGTCTGTCTGTCTATTTGTTCCAGCTAATCTCCAAAACGACTGGACCGATTTTGACGGGACTTATCGTATAGGGAAGTATTGATATCTACGCGGGCAAAGCTGTGGGTAACAGCTAGTATGCTACTAAATTAGCACTTCGATTTCTTAGAAATATCATGAACGTAAACCTTCATAGTTCTCGTATTCACTACAACACAACAACTACCTTCCGAGAGATCACTCTAATATTCTAATTCCATCATCTGACACCAACGTGCCTACTGAATACAACATCGATACATTTCACGTGTAATGTACCCGCCCACACACACCACATCACACGACACGAATATTAGAATTATTCTACACTCATACGTCAGCACACCCAGGCACGCACACACTGATGTACTTTTACGCACACATTGAAATGTAAATTCGAATTCGAACGCGGTTCCTACGCACACATGGACACGTTCCAACGCACACATGCAAGGACGAGTATAAAATATGATAATGCACAATTTGAGACGCGCTGATAAATTGGCTTTTAACTCTGAGTAAGCTTGTTTGGATGAAAGCGCGTAATCGCTTCGCTCAGCGTCAAAAGGGATGCGGGAATGTTGTCGAGTAGCGTTTTTCTCAGAGTTTCTTACGCAGACAGCAGATAAATGCTCAGGTTTTTATTTTTTACATCGTTACTCGCGATTTTTCGCAAGAAATATTTCTAGAGTTTTGTTGGAATAGGTAAAATAATACTACTTCATAAAAAGTGTGTAGCCATTGGTAGAGACTTGTTGTAAATAAGCAATTTTATTTTTCAAACATTAGTATTCATAAGTTTCGCGAACACGTTTATGGAATGTTTTACAAATCTGAATACAACAGAACTTCCGTCCTTCAAAATCACAACGATGCAAAGACAGTGATCCAACCCTTCCTACGTCACGTCCAACAAGTATTCCATCATTATAAACAGACGCTGTGATTAAACAATTGAAATACGAAACTTTACCACAGTCTCCCCATTGTGGACCACAAACAAAATCAAGATGGTTCAAACTGGTTCAAAGCTTCATCATTTCGAATGGCGAACCTATATCAGAATTTTACCTCTGTCTATCATTGTAATACAAGTTTAATTAGATACAAGATTGATTCGAAATTTTGACAAGTTATTTCGTATTATTTGTCGCCAACTTTTCGTATTGGCGTCGTTTTGGTTCAAATACAGGGTATAATTTTAGCTAGTTGACAATATTATTTGCAAAGTCTCGTAATTTACTGATAAAAAGCCTTTTTTGCTCTTGGGGTTTACTCTAATTAGCAATTTTCAGAAGAGATTTGGAACAAATAACCATTAATCACAAGTTTCAATGTTGTTCCTTTCAAAGAACCAATGAAATCCATACTAATAGGTATTATAAATTCGAAAGTAATTCTATCTGTGTATCTGTTACCTTTACACGCCTAAACCACTGAACGGATTTCGATAAAATATGGCAAGGCCATAGATGGCATCCTGGGAAAGGACATAGGCTACAGGAGGTGATATTATGGATGGAAGTTTGTATGGGAAACCCAGCACCCAGCAGGTTTCTTAAGTTAGGGATGTGAAAATTCAAATGTAGGCCTTTGGTAGGAAATAAAGAATTATGTGGTTTAGCGTTTTTGAGAAATCATCCCCTAAGGAGGTAAAATAGGGGGTGATTTTTAAATTCACAAATAATAAAAAAATGTGTGTCTCTTTATAAGAGATTTAATCGATTGGAAATATAGTTATAGTTCGTATCTTTAGGTAACATTTAGTCTTTATTTAATTAAAATCCGTCCACTCGGTCAACAATATTTGTTATTAGAGCGTGACCTGCATAATTTTAACTAAACAAAGTCCTCCTGCCGCGTCTGTCTGTCTGAACGCGATAAACTCACAAACTACTGAAAGGATTTTCATATGGTCTTCACCAATGGCCGAAGTGATTCACGAGGAAGGTTTAAGTATATAATTCATGTAAAGTTTTGTGTAAATTGGCTGAAATATGACGATGATTGTTGAAGATGTCGGAAAAAATCATGATGACTGGGTGCTTTACTGGCATACCCCGCGTAAACCAATTAAGTTAAATGAAAACAATGTAATATATATTATTACGGAATTATAACATTATTCACCTGGATTAACACATAGGGTACTTTTATTCCCAGTAGTACGTTCCCATGGGATATTTTCCGACATCCACGCGGGCGAAGCCGCGGGCTAAAGCTATACTAAATAAAATAAACAATCCGCTTTCATTTATATACCGCAAAGTACAGCAATACATTTACAACAGAAAAACCCTCAAACAAAGAAATACAGAACTGTCATTTAATTCCCACAACAGCATTAATTTCCAACGTCCCTTACAATTAGGAAATTTCTAACAAGGCCTGATTATTAGAATTGATTCGAAGGTAACCCTCAAGGTCCCCTACTCCGTACTTCGCAGTTTTAGCAGCCGTATCCCTAAAGGCTATCCGTTTAAATTAAGGGCACGACTCGTAAATGGAAATTAGTTAGTTACAATTTGAAATAACTTTAGTGAATCGAGTCAAGATTAGTTTCTGGGACTACCTGGGTTATGGAAATCGCGCTGTGAAATGACAGAATAGGGTGAAACTGTTTAAGATGTATTTGGATTACATTTGAGCGATGTTATCCCGATGACGGATGAGAGAAATAGTTAGGTTAATGTTATAATTTTAAGGCCCACTTGCATATTTAGTCGGGTTAAATGAATAAATGTAGAGTTTGTAAACTCGGAGTTCACAATATGAGACACAACGCGCAATATGAGTTAAAATTTAATTTAATTCGAAAATAACTAAAATTTTAACTCATATCGCGCGTTGCGCCGCTAAAAAGTAACACCACATAACCTGACAATAGTGACTTTTGTGTTGGGAACATTGCAGTTCAATTGACGAAACATAAGATAGGATTGCAGTGTCTATGGCCTGATATGTAATCCGACAAAATATTAATTAACGAATAATGAACGGAAATTGTATACAATTATGGGTATACAATTTCCGTTCATTGTTCGTTAATCAGTCAGTTTCAGGTGTCAAAAGTTTTTTTTTAATACAGAGCTATCTAGGTATAGTTTTTGGAGTTTACTCCTTAAGAATCGATTACCATATAAGGCCTTCGGTATGGAAATTTTATGAGGAGTGAAATTAAAACAAGCGTTAACTCTAAAGCGTTACGTTTTTCTGTGCAACGTACCTTGCACACCTTTCACGGAGTAAACTCCAGTGGTACGTCCGAGCTGACGCACACCCACTTTTTCGTTTAGCTTGCTGAAAACTATACTAGATGGTTTAGTGGACACAGGGTCCGATCTTTGTGTGTACCCATTGCAGCATAACTCTGCATGTCAAAACTTTTTGGTTCTTTATAATCAACCTTTTTTCCGTTTGTATTTGAGCCTGGTCGATTTTTATCTTTTTATTTCGTGATTCGAATTATTATTCTTCTGACAGATGGGTCCCCATTTTTTTCTTAGTTGCAAAAGTTGAATCAATTGACGGACCCAGTTTGTGGAAAATTATCGAGTTTTTTTTTCAAGTGAACCAGACTATCTCTGCCGGCCTATTAATACCTTATGGCAAAATTATATTGAGAATGGTATATTAAGTATTATTCTAAGCATTCATCTTTATTTTTTCTGGTACGTATCTTTTAACAGTTTTCCTCAATCGGAAGTTCAGTCTGATCACGCTGGTCTAACCCTAATTCATTTTGTCTTAGGATTGAACAGCTTTGAACAGGCCGCCTTTCGGCCTCCAGGTTTTGGCCTAAAATTACGCTGGACGTCCTTGGCCAACGTCGAGAGTTGGGTCGCATTTAGACCACTGAAGGTTTCACAAACAACGCCAGTTCCTGAACCTGCGACAATCTACAGTCTACGTCACCTCGCCGGACGCAATTACTTATGCCACGGTTTTTTTAATGATAATTTTACGTACAAATTTAATAGTGTAGATAGTACGAGATTTTTTTTAATTCATTAACTATTTAATTTTATTTGTAAAATGCGAGATACCTTGGTTCTCATTTTTTTTTATAACTATATGTTTTGGTAGCGTTACTAATTAGTGATTGCAATCGACTAGGTAGTACGTTTATTTTCTCGTTCGTTATTCGCGTACCAACCTCGGACGCTCACTATCGGACCAAAGTTCTCTATTTTATTCCCTTCACACAAGACAACCTGCAACTTTTTTATACAATAATATTCATTTTTTTACCTTTTAATGTTATTTTTTATTTTTATTTTAAAAACTAAATTAAACGTGTCGTAGCAGAAAAGTGAATTTTCCGTCTTTTTATTTTTTTTTCGCTACAAAATGGCGCCCGAACTAAAGTAAGTAATTTTGATGGTTACTTAATATATTTTTTTCTGTTATTTTGTGTGTGATGCTCTTCGAGCAAATATAATCCATATTTTTTTCCTTTTTTCCTTTTTCCAGTGTCATGGATGGAGCAGGATATGCATTACAATACAATGATACCATTGATGATCACCTTTTAATGTTGGATGTTGTGTGTGATTGTACTTTAATTCCATAATTCCATAATTTTTTTGCGGTTGTGTGCTTGGTTTCGTTTTTTTGGTATTCTATTAGCCCAGAGCGTCCCTTTCACGTTTTGTTTTTCTAATAGGTTCCTATCTTTTTTGACTCCTAGCCTGACCGTTTAGCTTGCCGAATGCGTGTCTTTCTATTCATCCACCAGCCATATTACTCACTAAATAACTTTTTCCAACTACTGGTAAACATGCTCGTGGATTGTTTTATTCTGTTTTGGTTTTTTTCGTGATTTAATATAGCAGATGGAGGAATTCAATGTGTGTGACACTCTGATGTGGAAGTCTTTTTATTTGCAGGCCTCTACTTATTTCATTCAGGGTTACTCCGCATTTTATTTTGTTGAATTCTTCCTTTCCAATTTGTCCTAGGAACTTTATTATGTAATACTTTCTAATTATATGCCTTTGACATAAAAGCACAAAACATTTTTTCAACAAAAGCACAGACAACATGATCATACAGCCTAAAACATTTTTTCGCATCTATTTTCATCTGGTTTCCCTCCTATTAGTATTAAATTATCCCTTTATCTTATTAAACAATAATATTTGACATATTTTCATACATTTTGGTTTTGTTAAACATTAACTCAAAAAATGTAGCTCTGAACATTTTTATTTCACTAATTCCTTTTTTGAGCTTTTATTTTTCATAGATGTTTATTCTTATATCCCTACAATTTTGATTAAACTATCCCGTTTTCATATTAAACTATTTGTCCTATATACAAACAACAACTTTCCTTCTATACATCCTGGTGTCACAAATCCTACCTTAAGATCAAGGAGATTTTTTATTGGCCAAACATGTTTCGTGATGTTTCTGAAACTTTGAGGCAATGTGAGGTTTGTAAGGCTCATAAAATTGCAAACACTCAACCACGAGGCCAAATGATTTGTCCGAAAGATGTTTCATTGCCCCTACAGGTAATTTCTATCGATGTCATTGGACCTTTGCCTGTTGCTTACTATGGTTTTAAGTATATTCTGTCCATGGCAGACGTTTTCTTGAAATATGTCTGGTTATTTCCCCTTAAGAAGGTTGACGCTGGTTCCGTTATTAGAGCTCTGGAATCTGAATTATTTTTCAATTTTGGTGTACCACGTGCTATTCTCTGTGACAATGCTACTGTTTTTCGTAGTAATATATTTTTAAACTTCCTTAGTTCTTTTCACATCGATTCACCTACTTACACTCCTTACTATACTCCTCAAGCCAATACTGTTGAACGTTACAACCAGAGCGTGGTTACATGTTTAAGTATTTTAGTCGGAGAAAATCAAAGAAATTGGGCGAAAATGCTTCCAAAAGTCAAACTCTATCTCAACTCTTGTATTAATTTAGCTACAGGTTTTACTCCAAATTTTCTCATGTTCGGCAGAGAGGTCTTTATGAATTCTTCTCGTGCGAATAGTCAGACTCGAAGCACTAATTTAGCCGAAAGTCGGGCTCAGCACGCGTCGAATCTTTCCTCTCTTGTTGAGGTTTATGCGAAAGTAGCTGATAATCTTTCTATGGCTTTCCTCCGTAATTCTCGGGCTTATAATACGAACCGCACGGCTGTTACTCTTAACGTTGGTGACACGGTATGGAGACGTAACTTTGCTAGATCCTCTGGAGCAGATTATTTTTCGGGAAAGCTTGCTCCTCGCTTTATTAAGTGTCGTGTGACTAGAGTTATTTCTAGAACCACCTATGTCCTTCAAGATTATGATTCTGCCCATTCCGGAACATATCATATAAAAGATATCCTTAAATAATTTCTCACAACTTCAAAACGCGTTGTCCGATTTACACGAATTCAATTGGAATATTAGTTTTACATAAATTTATTTTCTTTGTAACCAAGAATTACAAAATATTTACGTAAACAAAAAACTCATTTTTAAATTTCGTAAATATTTCGACAAACTACCATTTCTAAAACCATCCACAGCGACATCTAGTTGTCACAAGTGGAACTTTTTGATTACGTCTTATTTACAGCTTACTTCTTGTGTTTAGTGATGTACCATTGTCGATAATTTTTTTCGATAAAACGCAAGTGGTTTAACAGTCTCGATCATTCTGGTTTTTCAATGGAGCAATTAATCATAATATTGTTAACGTTTCTAT
Organism: Fissipunctia ypsillon; assembly: GCA_947568875.1. Classification (NCBI taxonomy): domain Eukaryota; kingdom Metazoa; phylum Arthropoda; class Insecta; order Lepidoptera; family Noctuidae; genus Fissipunctia; species Fissipunctia ypsillon. The sequence goes on from OX387649.1 coordinate 24,749,025, forward strand.
TTGATTAATGCAGTTGGTAGCTCCAATGATTTAGCAGGGAAGTCCTTATAGATTCAACCTGTGCTTATGGTCAGACTCGAAGCATCCATTTAGCTGAAAGTCGGGCTCGACAGGCGTCGAATCTTTCTTCCTTTGCTGAGGTTAAGGCGGGATTGTCAGACTCAAAGCGTTAATTTAGCTGAAAGTCGGACTCAACTCGCGTCTTACCTTTCATTCATTGCTGAGTTTTTGTGTTAACATCGCTATTAATCCCTCTATTGCTTTACCCCTTATTCACCCGAGCGTATGAGCTCGCTTATTTTTTTTTGGCTGTGTTACTAGTAATATCACTAGGACCACTTAGTCCTACGGACTTTCTTCGACTTCTGTCGGCATGTTTCGACTGAAGTCTCTTTCGACAGAAGTTTGTGTTGACTGATGTCGCCCTTTTTTTGACTGATGTCGCTTTTTTTGACTGATGTCGCTTTTTTTTGACTGATGTCGCCTTTTTTGACTGATGTCGCCTTTTTTGACTGATGTCACTTTTGTTGACTGATGTCACTTTTGTTGACTGATGTCACCTTTTTTTGACTGATGTCACCTTTTTTTGACTGATGTTACTTTTGTTGACTGAGGTTACTTTTGTTGACTGAGGTTACTTTTGTTGACTGAGGTTACTTTTGTTGACTGATGTCACTTTTGTTGACTGATGTCACTTTTGTCTTTTTTTTTGACTGATGTCACATCATCTTTGGCTGATGTTGTATCGTCTTTGACTGAGGCTATTATCTTTCGCCAAGGTTGTTTCATGTTTTTAATTTTTTCAGGGTTCCTTTCATATTTAGGTTAGTTAGGTACATATAGTTTTAATTAGTCTCTAAGGTTTTTAGTCTTTGTCCTTAGGATTGTTAGTTTTTAATCTTTTGCTTTTAAGTCTCTAGGTTACTCAGATTTAGTGGACGCATCTGGAGATCGCGCTGATAACGTCTAAGTTGGAGGGCGCTTTTCGATTTTATTCTGTATCTGCTGCACTTCGATGTCGTCTATTATATGTATTTTAAGTATCTTCTAGGTTCTATATTGCGTCATGTAAGTTAATTAATTTTCTCGTTCTATCGTTTATTTTATAGGGTTGTCATTTGTTTTAGGGTTGCCACATTTCGGTTATATATATTTTTCCTTTTTTTTGTTGGAAAGGGGGTAATGCAGCAAAACTCTGCATGTCAAAACTTTTTGGTTCTTTATAATCAACCTTTTTTCCGTTTGTATTTGAGCCTGGTCGATTTTTATCTTTTTATTTCGTGATTCGAATTATTTTTCTTCTGACAGATGGGTCCCCATTTTTTTCTTAGTTGCAAAAGTTGAATGACGGACCCAGTTTGTGGAAAATTATCGAGTTTTTTTTTTTCAAGTGAACCAGACTATCTCTGCCGGCCTATTAATACCTTATGGCAAAATTATATTGAGAATGGTATATTAAGTATTATTCTAAGCATTCATCTTTATTTTTTCTGGTACGTATCTTTTAACAGTTTTCCTCAATCGGAAGTTCAGTCTGATCACGCTGGTCTAACCCTAATTCATTTTGTCTTAGGATTGAACAGCTTTGAACAGGCCGCCTTTCGGCCTCCAGGTTTTGGCCTAAAATTACGCTGGACGTCCTTGGCCAACGTCGAGAGTTGGGTCGCATTTAGACCACTGAAGGTTTCACAAACAACGCCAGTTCCTGAACCTGCGACAATCTACAGTCTACGTCACCTCGCCGGACGCAATTACTTATGCCACGGTTTTTTAATGATAATTTTACGTACAAATTTAATAGTGTAGATAGTACGAGATTTTTTTTAATTCATTAACTATTTAATTTTATTTGTAAAATGCGAGATACCTTGGTTCTCAATTTTTTTTATAACGATATGTTTTGGTAGCGTTACTAATTAGTGATTGCAATCGACTAGGTAGTACGTTTATTTTCTCGTTCGTTATTCGCGTACCTACCTATCGGACCAAAGTTCTCTATTTTATTCCCTTCACACAAGACAACCTGCAACTTTTTTATACAATAATATTCATTTTTTTACCTTTTAATGTTATTTTTTATTTTTATTTTAAAAACTAAATTAAACGTGTCGTAGCAGAAAAGTGAATATTCCGTCTTTTTATTTTTTTTTTTCGCTACACCATGTACGCTGTAAGTACTACAGCAGCGGCACAGCAAGACGACGTACCAGCTCTTCGCGGCAATGGAACCACCATCGACACATACGGTTGGGTCGAGTTTCATTTGAACCTAGGGTTCTGCCGTGTTTACTCATGGAAGTTCGTGGTCGCGAACGTCACAAAACCCATCATAGGCGCAGACTTCCAACGCAATAACGGTATGGGTATTGGTTGGCAGTCTGCTCGCCCACAACGTGGACAGGACCGCCTGTGGCACATTTGATCCAGCCAGGGTCTGAAGGAGCCTCCACCATATAACGGGGATCAAGTAGGTCCACGACGGTATAAAATTTGATATTGTCGGTGGTAATGCCAGCGATCCTGAACTGACCTTCAACCTAGGCGAACCACAGTGCCGGCTCCTTTGGCCAAAAAGGCGGTAATTTGACGCTGACTTGGCAGACGTCCTGCTTCTCCGTCGTCGCTCCTGCTCCGGTTAGGATGATGGCTCCGTCAGGCTTCTTTGTTCTCTTCTCTGGGTCACCAATGAAGCGTTACGGGGGAAATCAAATAAACACGTGATTTCTCGCAAAACTACTTGTATTACTGCCTACTCCGGCACTTCCTTGATTTATAGTGTTATAATACAATAATACGAACGAAGGACGAATAGAACAGACATTACATAGAATTAATTAAGATAGTTTTTTTGGAATGTTCTAGGACGCTCTGAGAGATTAGATTTTGGAACTGAACCGAGTGCGCCTTCGCCTTGAGGCAAAGGCGAATTCTGAGGTCGTTGAACTTTGCATGGCAATATATAATGCAGATCATCGTTAGAATTCATTTCACGGTACCTACGTGTGTGCGTTCGGTTTCCTTCCCATAATGTACATTACAATTATAATTATGTCGAGTGTAAATAATTCTTAGAATTGTTAAATATGTTTACAGGCACCAAGTGTGTTGCAAATAAAGTAAATTAATACATACATTTTTGTTAGTAATAGATAATGTTATTATTACTCATTTGTTGTCGCACGAAGCGTTTGGGTGACAGCTGACATTACAAACGAGAAAATAATTAATGTAAGAATCAATAATGCCGAGCAAGTATTAGTTACTATAGACAGATGGTTTAAAACCAATCTCCTCACCAACTAACCCTTAGTGTTCCTAAAACAAACTACATTGGTTTTTCTCCTAGTATAAGGTCTAATCCAGGCCTTAATTTTAGAATTTGAATCCACACGTGTGCGGACCACTCGGACCAACATTGTAATTGTCAAGTCATTAAACATGTAACGTCCACAAGATGTCTGGGAGTTGTGTTGGGAGTTAGTGGGAGTTGACGAGTGTTTAACTTGGCATTTGCATATTGAGATTGTCACGTCACGGGTGCGAAAATAAATACGGAGTTTTAAAAATCTAAGGTATGTGATGCTTCCGAAGAAGCTAAATAGCATCTACATGGCGCTCGGGGAATCAGTTATTACATACTGTTTACCACTAAAACTAAATTCCTTGAGTTAGAAAGAGCCCAAAGATCACTTATAAAAGTTATGTACTATAAACCATACAGGTTCCCCACAGTCGATCTATATAGAATCAGTGGCTTACTTTCAATAAGAAAACTACATATATTTTTTAATTTCGACCCTATATAAATATTTACAAAAATCTATTCCATTAAACCAAGACAGTCAGGAGAAAAGACGTAAGTATATAGTGGCCAGTTGGCCAAGGGAGAAGAAGTACCGTAAGGGTCCGAACCGCTCTTGCAAGGCGTCAGTATGCAATCCAATCAGCCTACATCTATAATAAAATAAAATCAAAATTAAGGTTCCACCATGAGGTCTCACACGTATGCAAATAAGTAATTACCGAGTGGCTAAAAACCTTAACATTTATTTATTTATAGCAACAACATAACAACATACGAACATACATATTAACATACGACGAAACTGAGCAAATTTTAGCTAGACTTGATTAAACTATTTCTTTCTAGTCTATAATGTAAGGGCTCACCGAGTTTGATCTATCATTTGCTCTTCGAGCACATCGGCACTTCAAAGAAGACATACATATACACACGTACACACACAACCACAAAAACCCTTATAGAGGCATGCGGAACAGGGTGTAAAGTTCACTCATCCTCTATGAAAAGGGAGGATCCTCCGACCAGACGGGTGTTGTGTCTGGTGGGCTACTGCCCGACGGTTGATGTCGGGATGTTGTATATATGATAGTCGCGCGGTAAACTCTGTTTGCGCGATGCAGGATTTTGCGTGACGTCAGTGTGACGCGTTCCATTGTGGCGATGCCGCCACATCACTCCCCTCCGGAGACCGGAGGTCGATAGTGGGCAGAGTCGTGTATCTTGCGATGCTTGCCAGAGCCAGTTGAGGTTCCAGTGAGTCGGAACCGGGTGCCGCATAGTTCGCGGTGAGTCGGAACTGTCTGCGGAGATGCCCCCAGTGAGTCGGGGTGGCGCTGCGTTATGCTCCAGTGCGTCGGATGTGGTACAGCGCCGGGTTGAGGCTGACTGCTGGCGTCGACCAGGAGAGGTTTTTTTGAAGGGCTCTGCTTGTTGACCGGCCGAGAGTGCAGTGTGCTGTGCCAAGGTTGCTGATGAGGCTGAGGGTGATGACCAGGTATGCGCGGTCGCTGCATGCTGGTGGTCAGGATACCCGTTGAAGCCGTGGGTGCTGGCTGGCTGTGTGACTTGCCGCTCGAGAGCTCGAGGAAGTGATGCTGATGACGTCACGCTGTAGTAGTTGCACGAAGGCTGCGCTGACGTTCATGTTCGGGGTCACCAGTATAGAGGCATGCGGAACAGGGTGTAAAGTTCACTTATCCTCTATGAAAAGGGAGGATCCTCCGACCAGACGGGTGTTGTGTCTGGTGGGCTACTGCCCGACGGTTGATGTCGGGATGTTGTATATATGATAGTCGCGCGGTAAACTCTGTTTGCGCGATGCAGGATTTTGCGTGACGTCAGTGTGACGCGTTCCATTGTGGCGATGCCGCCACACCCTGTTTAAAATAAGACGCACATACAGGTTCACACAGGCATACAATAGGTATACTATAGTTACCACCTAAGAACACATTATGGTAAAGCGGTAAAGATATTGAGTATTGAGTACAACTACAGTTGCACACAAAGAGCTGCAAATTAGTTCATAAGTCGTTTACTGTTATCTTTTCTTCCTAAATTTAATTTTTAGTCACCTTTTGTAAACAATCGTCTCAATATTGTTAATAACTAAGGAAAAGAGTGAGATAGCCCCAATACAAGTAATATCAAATATCTACTGGGGATGGTTCATCCATGTAACTGATTTGGGACAAATAAACATTTTTCATTTAATTTCATTTCAAGAATGTAAGAGGTTGTGCAAAAGAGTATGTTCACAATTTGTAATTATTGAAGTTGCAATAACAAGCTAACCACGGTAACCGCTACAATGGAATCAAAACTAAACAAAAACAAAAAGTTTGACACTTGAAACTTGAGGCCATACTAGATGGCTCTGTATTAATACCTACATAATATACATCATTCCAACCGGGTGTCCCATGACACTTGCCGAGTTTTTCTTATAAGACTCGTTTCCAATTTAAGAATAATTTTAATTTGGAAAAGTATCTCTGTATGAGCCGCTTCTACATGTAGACTCAACAGGCATTTGATATACACTTATTTTTTAAATAAATAATTTTATTTATTTGCCATCCAAAAACTTTTGAAGATGAAATAATCTAGATACCTACTTACATTTAGTACTTAACACTGTTGGTAAGAAAAGTACTACATAAACGTACTTATATTTAGGATTTCAACATATTTTTATGTTAAATATGGAACACTTTTGACGTAGGTAATCGTAAAATTTGATTACAGCTGGGAAGTCTGACTACACACATTGTTTAAATAATTTTTGTTTAGACGTTTTCATTCTTACCTAAAAACTAAAATTAACCTTTAGAAATTCTGAAAGGATGTTGTATCACCCGAATTGAATTTTCTTCTTTTTCGTTTAATTACAAAAGCACTAATCGACTGTTTAATATTAGTAAAAGCAATTCAGAGTAAATACCCTTACAGAATCCAGAACAGTCGAGTTTACTTGGCAACAAGGAATATTCATCAATTTGATTCGAATCTAGTTCCTTTGGCAAATAAATAAGAGTCAGTGAGCCAAGTAATCGTTTATAGTGCCAGCAGACTGTTGTACTGAAGTCTGTGTACATCTAGTTATTATAAGTATTGGAGCAGGAATCATTGTTTACCTACTCAGGTAAACAATAATTCCAATGATACACATAGTATGGATGGAGTTGACATTTCCTATCGGACTACCACTGCGAAGAAATGGCGAAACTAACTCTGGTTTAGCCATTTCTTTGCAAAGTGATAGTCCGAACCATCTCAGGCAGTCACAAGCATCTATTTAAATTTAACAATAAAGACCTATGGCCTCCGACTGCATGAGATTGTTTGGAGACAAAATAGGTCATCTTATTTCCTCATCATCATCAGAAGAGATGATGAGAGCCATCGGGATGTTGCAAGCTGGTTCCAGGAAACGTACTGTGGCTGTCGCTCTTGGCACTACACAGAGCATAATAAGCCACCTCTGGACACGCTATCGTATCACGGGCAGCGTGACCAAACGACATAGAGGACGATCTCGCATCACCACTCGCAGACAGGACCGGTACATCCAAAATACTGCTCGACGGAATCGTACCATGACCGCCATGATGTTGGCTACAAGGCTCCGCAGCTCTTCAGGCTAATAAGCGATAAGCGACCATACCATCCAACATCGTTTACGTGAAATGGGTCTGCGTTCTCGATGGGCGCTGAGAGTTCCACCTATAGTACCCCGCAATCGTAGGGCCCGCTTACAATGGGCTCGCGAACACAGAAATTGGGAGGAAGAAGACTGGCGTTGTGTTGGCTTTTCCGATGAAACTCATTTAGGTATGAGGCTGGATACAAGACGTACTCGAGTTTGGAGGACCTCTGGACGTCAAGAACGTTTGAAATTTTGTCGGGAAGTTCATTCACATGGAGGGCAAATAATAAAAGTTTGGGCTGGTATTTGGATCGGTGGGAGAACCAATCTCATTTGGATCAGGGGCAACCTCAATGCTCAGATTTATGCGGAGAGGATTGTTTCTTACGTTATCATCCCTTTGCGAAGCCGGTTAGGTGATTAGTTTTAACTAATTCACAACAATGCATGTCTACACACGGCCAGACTCATAACACGCACTCTTGCCGATGCCCGCATCAACATTCTGCCGTGGCCTGCTCAATCGCCAGACCTCAACCCAATTGAGCACGCATGGGATATGCTCCAAAGAAGTGATCTGCCGAGTATGGATGCCGTGCATACTCTACAACAAATTTTTGAGTTGTTAGAAAGAACGTGGGCGGCCATTCCTCAAAGTGATTTTGATGAAATGATTTTAAGCATGCCAAATCGCTGTAATTGTGTGATTCGTGACAATGGTGGAAACACAGATATTTTTTTTAAAATTTTACAATATAAATTAAAAACATCTTCATTTTTGCCTTTTTTGTCATTTAATTGACGACATGGCTCACTCTGCTGGGTAGCTGGCTCACTCTGCAGGTGAGAAAGCAAATCTATTTGCATCTCTCTTTGCAAGCAATTCACGTCTGGACGCTGGCTCCAAGCAACCAACTACTGTGCCTCATTACGACTCCTCGATGCCGGAGATCGCAGGTCACATTAAAGAGCTCCGAAGAGTATTGTGCAGTCTAGACGTGAACAAGGCCAGCGGGCCTGACGGCATTCCAGCGAGAATGTTGAGGCAGTGTGCGCCTGAACTGTCTCCTGTGTTGACACGCTTGTTCCGCCTCTCTCTTAAAAAAAAAACGGTACCAAAATCCTGCAAGCTTGCAAATGTGCAACCAGTGCCCAAAAAGGGCGACCGTGCAGACCCTGCCCATTACAGTCCGATCGCCATTACCTCCATTCTGTGCAAGGTTATGGAAAGGGTACTGAACAGTAAGTTGCTAACCTACCTTGAAAACAATGATCTCCTCAGTGACCGTCAATATGGCTTTCGCCGGGGACGGTCAACTGGCGATCTTCTTGTGTATGTACGCACTGCTGGGACGAGGCCATCGAGAAACACGGCAAAGCACTTGCTATATCGCTTGATATCTCGAAGGCTTTTGACATGGTCTGGCACGCTGGTCTACTCAGCAAGCTTCCTGCTTATGGTATCCCAGCTGATCAGACTTCCTTAATGAACGGTCGATCAGCGTAGTCATTGACGGCTGCTCTTCCGACTTTATGACTATTGATGCCGGAGTTCCTCAGGGGTCTGTTCTCTCTGCAACTCTTTTCCTGCTACACATCAATGACCTACTTCAGCCTGGTATTGTTGGGTACGCAGATGACAGTACAGTTTCAGAGAGATACTTGTCCAGCGCAAAAACCAGCGGGGCCGAAGTTCGTTCCTTGAGAGAGGCCATGGTAGAGTGGACAGATCTGACCTTAAGCCTTGTCTCCCTGTAGGGCGATGATGATCTGGTCTCTTTTAACGCTAACAAAACACAGGCGTGTCTTTTTACAGCTAAAAGGAGTCGTTTCGATCAAACTCATACTTTTCGGGGTACATCTGTTCCTGTAACTGATAGGCTCGAGCTCCTTGGCATGGAGTTGACATCATGTCTCAACTTCGGTACCACCATCGAGTACAAAGCCCAAACTGCGGCCAAGAAACTGGGCATACTAAATAGAGTGAAGCGATACTTTACGCCTGGATAGCTTTTAACCCTATGCAAAGCGCAAGTCCAATCCTGCATGGAGTATTGCAGCCACCTTTGGGATGGCTCAGCCAAATACCAACTTGTTGCGCTTGACTCGGTGGAACGCAGAGCTAAGAGGCTCATTGGTGACGTAAAACTGGTGGATGCCAAGCTTCACAGCTTGGCTCATCGCCGCAAGGTTGCCTGCTTGTCGGTCTTCTACAGATTGTACGTCGGTGAGCGTGCTCAATAACTCCACGACCTCATGCCGCCGGCCCCCTTCTATCATCGAACATCTAGACGCACTGCAGGTTACCATCCCTACCTAGTTGCTAATCCACCAATTCGCACTAAACGTTTCCAAATGTCTCTTGTGATGCGCACAACAAAGGAGTGGAACTCTCTGCCTGCGTCTGAGTTTCCAAACGCATACAACCCTGATCACTTCAAAGTGAGAGTGGACAAGCTTCGTCTGGGTAAGCTCGCTTCATCGTCAACTTTGTCTCTGTCACCTCTGACCTAGACTAGAGTCAAGAGCAAACCTATCTTAAATAAAAAAATTAAAAACAATATTAAGTTATATTAATTTCCCACAAATTGCAAAAATTGCAATTTTTCTTAATTTTTACAAAACATGGGGATAAGTTGTTAACTTAGTAAACAAAGGAATTAAAGTAAGAAGGCAGTCTGGAATACTAGATTTGGTAAATATTAATTCGATAATATTTTATAGTTAAAAATGTACTTGATCCCCAGACACTTTTGATGTGTGTATATTGTGAGTAGTATTAGTATATTGTGATTATATTTCTCTATAATCACGCCACATAACGAAAACTCTCTATAATAAACAAAAAAATGTTCGCTCCCTTGAGTTTCGTTATAAAGACTTTACACTGTATCATAGTCGTAAAATACGGACTCAGTAATTAAATAAATTTACCCTCTCTGTCACCTGTCACACGCGCAATGCTACACCGCAAATAGTATGTTTTTTTTTATTATTATGACATTTAAAAGTGATTCCGATATCTTAATTACTTTTCTCTTTTTTGTTTACTTTTTTTAAAACAATTTCATTTTACAGTGTCATTGTGATGAGAAAATGATTTAGCGCATTATTTCATAACTTGGTCATAACCCTTTGTAAATAAAACTGATAAAATCATTGATATTAGAAGTACTTATACAATGTAACATACAAACATCAATGAAATATTCATTTTCACAATTTTTTTGTCTTTTGTTGTCGAATATTTGAATGAGTCTCTTTTTAACCGACTTCAAAAAATGGAAGAGGTTCTCAGTTCGTCGGAATAAATATTTATGTTCCCCGATTACTCGAAGATGGCTGCACCGATTTGGATTTTTATTTGTTTGAAAGGGCCATTGTCATCAGGTCAGGATCTGATGATGGGATCCTGGAGAAATCGAGGGAACTCTTCAAATATTATTGGCATACCATAGCGATTTGGGTATTTTTTATAGTGACTCGTACATTTGCTCTCGGAAAGCACCATGTGGTGAAGTAGAACTGATGGTGAAGACCACAGATAGCCACCGGAACTACTTGCAATTCAATTGCTATAGTATAGATGCTAAATAAAATGCTCGTCACAAGGTATATGGTGATAAATGATAAATGATTTTATTTTTGTTAGTAGGATTATACAAACACTTTTACACGTCAAACATTTTTTCTTTTAAAACTAGATGAGGCCGGCGTTTCCTGACTGCTCTGAGAAGAAAGGCCGAAACAAACTCAGAGGTCACAGTCTCTTTTAAAGTCCAGACATAATCTTGGTCAGATCATGTGAAGTGGTTCTTACTAGGAGAAACACATAATATAACCATGGGCGCCGGCAGAAATAATTTCCAGGTGGTGCAGATTTTAGTTTTCTTACAATCTTTGCCGTATATGATTGTTAATAAAAAGATGAAATTTTAGTCTGAATGTTCGAGACATTTACATATTTCTGACTATTCATTATGAATTTATTATATAGGTACCCAGTCGTCACGGCTCACACCTATTTGTTCACGACGATCGAAATTTAAAAATTCTAAGTTGGTGGGCTAGGAGTATAAAAAAATGATTTCCAACAGACGGCTTTTTATTTCAATAATTCCTGTTGATCCCGAGATTTCCAAGGGGTGCAGGTGCACCCCCTGGCACCCCCTGCCGGCGCCCATGAATATAACATCACGCCTTGTTTCCCCGAAGGGTTAGGCAGAGGTATACCTATAGTACACCCACATTTTGTCAGTTATGTTTAAGTCCCATGTAATAGGGGGCGAGCCCATTGCCATCTACCGAGCACAAATCCAAATATTGCTATTCCCGATGTAGTGACGTTAATTGCTGAGGAGTACCAGGAGAATTCCTCAGCAATTAACGTCACTACATCGGGAATAGCAATATTTTGTAAAAGGTGACGAGCAGTTGACGTTAGGCTATTGTAATTTAGATAAATTACAAAGTGATCCACTAAAAAGTGCAAAATAAAAACTTTTTACGAAAAATCAATCGACTTCCATAAAAACACTACAAAGTGAAAATTAACTTTAATTTGGAAGTCGGTGGCAAAAACTAAAATACAGATCCAAAGAAATGGTTGTTTTTTTTTTTTTTTTGTAAAAAAGTTTTTTTACACAGGAATGTTGGTACGGGAAATGAGCATAATCATTAAGCTTTACAGATGGCTTGGTAATTATTGGAACTCATCCGGCGTGAAAAGGAGTTCGTATAGGTGCATAATCCGTTTGTATAAAATAGTGGTGGACGTATACATTTTTCGTAAAAGGACCGATATAAAAATAATTTTAAAAGCACTTTACAGTGACGCAGCGGTTTTCATGCAAAAACATTTTCGTGTTGTTGAAACATGTGCTAAAATTAGTTCTGATTATTTTAGAATCCTAGAAGAGTAAAGGCTCAATTTTTGCGGAATAACGTTAGTGCCGAACGCAATGCCAATATCGAAAAAAAAAATACCTACAGCTGTTCTAACTTAGGCCTATTTTTTACATTTTCATTAACAAAATAAGACTTAAAAGTTTTAACAAAGTAGTCATCATATAGTGCTCGATCTAAAGATTTAACCAGATTACGGTCGATTGAAGTCAACCAGTCAATTTTGATCGCCTTAAAACATAATCCATGGTCGATCGATGAAAGTAATCCGGCTGCTATAGAACAGATTGGACGGATCGTAACTGTTGATGTTACCGTTCGACGACGGAGTACCTTAACAAACATCGAATTGACAGCTTCAGAGGCTCAGAACTCAAAATTAAAATACTGTTTTGATTTTGGGTTCCTTACGCCTAATATAACAAGATCTAACTTCAGTCAGTTTTTGAATTTATTACGACTAAGATACAGTTCATAATACAATACTGACACCTTAATACCGGACTAAGATGTCGGTCTTGAAAAAAGAACTGTATTTCGATAACAGTGTGGTTATTATTACAAAAACTGGCTCGCTGATTTAACTCTTCGTATATTCGAAAATAGATCTACGCGAGGCACAATGACTTTTAAATTGTTTCTGTAATTAACATCAAGCATGCCCCAAAAGGTTGAACCATATCTAAAAAAAAACTTTGTTTGGTACATAATAAGACCGCAATACATTAATCTCAGCAGCAATCCAAAGCAGACCTTTTAACGCAAAAATATTCAGCAAACATACAAATTCACGTGAGACCCACATTCCAGCGGGTTACGTAAAAAGAGATTCGAGTGGTCCTCCTAAATTATTCGTAAACAAAATATGGTTGTCATAAAGTCAGACAAAGGTATAATTTATGCCATCCGTCAAATACCTGCGTACGTACTTATGAGTGAGGTTACGTCACTCCCTGTATTTGGCGTGATTTGTGTACTGTGAGTGCGGATTCTGCGTTGAATGGTGAATTTGTTTGGGATACGATACGAGGAAACTTTTTGATGAGGTAGACATCTAGAAATCGAGAGAGAGAAGATTTGAAATACAGGGCGGTAAACTCAATATACAATGTGTCTGTACACAGTGTGACGAAAATTAAGGGTGAGGTACAGACCATCAAACTGAACAACTTTCTCCCGGGGACCAACATCGTAATCGCAAAAAAAATATCAGTCGTCTCATACATTTGTTCGAGTAGGTATTGAAGTTTTGTATGGGATGACTGATTTTTTTTCACGATTACGATGTTGGTCCCCGGGAAAAAGTTGTTCAGTTTGATGGTCTTTACCTCCCCTTTAAGTTTTACTATTCCGAAACCAGACACCCTGTATAGTTCAGACTTGCCAATTTTGTATGCACCTGTTTGCTACTTAAAAATGCGATCGCTTTTCATCAAATTTTCGCATAGTTTATTGGGTATCCCACAAACAAAGTCACAAATTCTGCTTCTAGTGTTCAAGATTGATAACTACACGTCCCTTTAGACAACCCCACAGAAAAACAATCGGGACACGTCGTGCAATCCTCTGTGATCAAAACGGTATTTTCACTCGTAATGATTTGTTATAAAGAACTGGCTTCTTTTCAATTTGGTCAAGAACTTTGAGTTAAAATTACTAAAAATCAGGTGGTGGTCATGGTCTTATAGACTATCTAATGGACAGTGTCTATATCGAATGTCATTATGCCATTGCATCTTCATCTTGGTCTGCTCATTAGAAGACCTGAAGCCCAATTCCCGTAATTAAAAACGATCAAAATCTAGTCGCAACCTCATCTCAGCGACAGTCAAATGTGAAAAACTTGTCAAAAAGGTAGGGAAATTAAAGGTATTTTTGACATATTGAGACTGAGATCAGACTGTGAACGTTCTTAAAATTAAGAGAATTGCCCCTCTGGGATCCGGTTATATACTTAGTTTATTGATGCAACGCACGAAGCTTTGATATAATGTACGTTCGAATGCCGCATTGTAGTTAATATTTATAATGTATGCAGATGTAGTTTATTTTTCAGTAGGTATGAAATAAACATCTAACGCCTGCAGACATGAAATATACTCCTCCATCTTAGTATTTATTTATTTATAAAAAAGCGAAAAACTTTACCACAAATGATTGTATTCGAAATTCAACGTTCAATGTTTAGAAAACATTGAATTGAACATTTGTTTCATAAAACTGGTTTTAGAAATATGAAAAATTGATATCGTTATAAAAGTTTTAGCTTAATGTAATTTCGAAACCCACTCTAACTTTCCCCTAGGAACTGATACCAAAATTATATATGCGAGCATATTGTGTATATCTTAGTGTGCATAAACACATATATTCGAGCTCATTTTTACAGCAAAACGCGTAACGAAAGGCATCGTAATAATCGAAATAGGTACAAAAAATATTCTCATACAACCAGAAAGAGTGACGTAAAATTTATTTCCATTTTTTTACGTCCATATTTATATAGTACCATAAAGTAGCCGTTAGACAACAGAATAACTGTCTGTACGATAGTAAAAGTCGAAAGAAATATGAAAACGTCTGCCAATAACAACGCCAGTGAATAAGAGATGTTTATAACTCAACTTGTAAATTATACTTTTACTGCTAAGTACTACTGGGATGCGGAAAAACCTTTATGTGTATTTGGGATATTTATTTTATTTTATGCAGCAAAATAAAATAAATTCTTCAGGGCCCGGGTGTAATGATAATCCTGTTAGCAGTGTTAAAGAAGACATTTTACAAATGATTGTGCAGGCCCTGACTGTGTATATTTTATGAATATTTTTTACAAGACCGCAAGTATATAAACGGATTTTGAAACCTTCATAATTGCTTCACCGTACAAATTTCTTAAAACTTTTGTTGTTTTCTAATTCCAAGTTGGTCATTCAATGAATAAATTAATTTTCTAAAAAGCCGGAGAAATTCAAAGATCGCCAAAGCTGGAAACTCATTTCAAATGCACTCGAATAAAATTGACATTTCTGACACAAACAATGTAGAACTATTTGAACATGACCCATCTTCCAACTATCCTACATACGTAACCATACAAGCACGGAATCATTCATAACATACTTTGCTAATGCCTCCTACATGCGAGGAAGAGTGCAAACTTGGCAGCCACTGAAACACATCAACGTGTTATAGATGGCCGTACGTTGCAGCGAAATGAAAGCTGATTTTTCTTGCGTTTTCTGCAATGAATATTCTTCTATATATCTTGGCTGAAAGGGTAAATGACCTGTGGTGACCTTTTGTGCGATAAGATTTCAGTTTTTGTGTTGTGCGGTTCCGGATACAAACAGATTGTGGTTCCATTTCATTAGCGTCGTATGAAGACTTTTTCTTTTTTTTTTTTTTGTAAAAAGAATCTTGTCACGGGGATCTCTATTAAGACGAAACCGCGCGCGCAGATTAAAAGAAATAACCAAACAAACGATGAGGACGCTACTGCGCGCGTGGTGTCGTCTTAAATTATTTCATTTGATTCACGAGGAACTTAGTTACACCATTTTTACGCCACACAAATGAGAACAAAGTTTTGATTGACCACAAATTTCTAAAGTAGAAAAAAACCATTAAAACTGCGGATAAAACTTCTAGACTGTTGAAAAAAGCAAAGCTTTCGGCATTATCCGGATGGTAACTTCCATTCACAACTGTAAAGAAACCAGCTATTCTCTCCCAAGACCCACTAATAGTAATTTACGCGAGCGTTTAAATAATTTACCTTTTGTTCAAAACATCTACAGCGTGGTCGCTGCTGTTAGGGCTGCCACACACTTGGTTTTGAGTGACTGTGAGGAGGATTTCATTTTACGCAATATACGTTTATATTGTGATTAAATATCTGTGAGTAAGTCTGAAAGCGATGTTAGTTTTACGAAATTAGCTGCTAATCCGGCAGCCAGAGGCAGGTAAGAATATAATCTGGACTGTTTTGTGCAACATGTACGTATAAGTGTCCGTATAAATATTGGTAGTACCCGCGTTTGAATATTGTTATGTGAGTACCTACTTATTTATAATTAATAAATAAGTAGGTAGGATTAGTGCCCGGTAGATGGCAATAGGCTCGCCCCCTATTACATGGGACTTAAACATAACTGGCGAAATGTGGGTGCACTATAGGTACACCTCACCTTAGCCCTTCGGGGAAACAAGGCGTGATGTTATGTTATGTTTAAGTAGGTAGACTAGCTACATAGTTTTAAGTTAACGACTGCTGCGTCAGATAACAAATATGAGAAATGGCCTCTCAATCCATACGGACACACATGTAAGTACCTGTTTAACACTTTTAAAACGTTCTGAATTTTGGTGTCCCGCCACAGGTTATAAACACTTTGGTAATGACATCACAATACGAAATCCAGCCAATGCGGCCACAATCCTCCAGCTTGGCCAACCCTGGCTGCAGGTGGAGGCAACTTGAACAATTCAATTACAGCCACCGCACGAGTATAATAAAATAATGTGACTTTAATTCCGTATAAAATGACTCATTACTTCCCGGTGAATTGATAAATGAATTGAGCCAATTTATCATTGAAATCCTTTTGCAGTCTTTCAGTTGTTTTATGTGAGAATTGCTGGAAAATTACATGTTTCTAAAAGGGTTTTGTAGTTCCGTTGGGTGGTGAAAAGGATGTAAGAGAACCATGGCGAAATCGTATTTGAAATAAATTTGAACGTCTAAAAGTGACACTTATACGAAAGAAATTTAATTAAATAACTACGCTGAAGGAAAGTTGTTTGACTACTTCGTTTTTAAAGATTGGGAAATTGTTGGTTGGATTGGTTTAGTATTGCCATTTTATATTTATTTTCTTAAAAAGTAGGTACAACAAAATTGTCGTGGTGTTGTTATTATTTTTAGTTTATTATTATATTATTTACATGGCGGAAATATTAATAAATAACAAATTTATTTTGTTGTATATCTAAGTTTATTCTGTCTTCTTCCCTAGATAAGAATATTGCAATAAAGTAGGAAAATATCAAATGTTATGGCAATTCTGAACTAAAAAGACTAGTATTCAAAGTCTTAAAAAATATAGCTTGGTAGTTGACATTGACAGCCGTTGATAGTTTTACAACTCTTGACCCAAAGAGTATATTAATGGAAAGAGTATAATAATTGTAATAAGATCTTGACCATAAGCTTGCTCTCTACCCTGTGTTGTCTATAAGTTCAACACTGAATATCTATAAATCTCCGAAATCTCTAACAAAAAATTTTGCACAAACTAGCACAGAAAATGACGCTGAGTTAAATAAGATATGTTTCATATAAAAACGTAGTAACTAAATTTCAAATAAAACAATGTATGGGAAGCTGCCATTGTTTTTTATATTGTTTGTGAGGTATTTTACATACTGATGTTTTCACTACACACTATAGAAATTATAACAAATTAAAGGACTGGATTCTTTAAAAAAAATCGACCATTTGTGGGTATTTAGAACCATCTCCGTGAGAAATTATGAAATCAGACTATCTACAAGAATAAGTAGGTTTTTTACGAAAATAAAAAAAAATCTACCTTCTAGATCTTTTTACGACTTTACAAAGTGTAGTTCGAATCGACTTCGCGTATAATACATACTCCCAATAGCAATGCCGTCGTGAAAGCATTTTGATTAGCTTGCGAATGGTTCCTACGGCCCTATAGGCAAGCAAATGATTTGAACAGCCATTGCAAGCATTGAAAGTCAGAATAACATGATTGTGAAATAATATTATGCTTTAGCTTTTTATAATAAAACACATATGGTATTGTAAGAAAATGGTAAAAGCGTGATAAATTGATAACTGAATGTTCACTACATTATCGACAATGTACATTTTAACGATTAAGTCTTGTTAATTTAACATTTTGTTTTATATGACTGTTGTGAGATAGTAACAAAAACCTTTCATTTGATTTATAACACATTACTTAATTTATTTTTCCTATAAAGTTAGATATTATATATGTATGTCGTGGTCAGTTTTTAGAATTGATCATTTCATGAAGTGTTCGTTCATTTCATGAAATGGTCAGCTAAAACTGAACATAATATCATTTAAACGTTGATGGTTAATGATATGTCAGTCGATGTTCGGTCATCTTTTAATGTAGGGTATCTGTCGTGGTCTGATCGTAGAAATGGCCATATCGTGACGAAAGCAACCTATTTATCGACATTCCCAGCTGACCACTGGGCATAAAGCAAAGTAATTGCATTTCACGCCACTAGTGGCCATGGGCGCCGGCAGAAACAATTTCCAGGTAGTGCAGATTTTAGTTTTCTTACAATCTTTGCCGTATATGATTGTTAATAAAAAGATGAAATTTTAGTCTGAATGTTCGAGACATTTACAAATTTCTGACTATTCATTATGAATTTAATATATAGGTACCCAGTCGTCACAGCTCACACCTATTTGTTCACGACGATCGAAATTAATCGCTTTTTAAATGAGAATTGTGTAATTACTGCCTACTAATTATTGTGAATAAAAAAATGATTTCCAACAGACGGCTTTTTATTTCAATAATTCCTGTTGATCCCGAGATTCCCAAGGGGTGCAAGTGCACCTCCTGGCACCACCCTGCCGGCGCCCATGCTAGTGGCACTCCAACTAAATGGGTTAGATTAGGTTAGAAACTTAGAACTTACATTTCATGGTGGTAATCAGATCAGTTTTTATTAAGTAGAAATATATACCATTGAAGCTGCAGCACCCGCGGGGTGAATTTTTAATTCTGTGCACTTCTATATTATTTGGTTGAGGGAATGTAGGTGGTCAGTAGTGGAGAGACCTCGTTGGAATCCTGCTTGTTCAGGTGGCTGTTGGAAGTCAAGTTAACTTGATATACGGTTTTTATTCACTTTTATAAACGTTTTATACAATGAGACACCAAACAGACGGGTCGATAGTTACCTATTTCGGATTTAGCACCTTTTTTGTGTAGCAGTATTATTGTGGAATGGCAAAATTGAGAAGGAAATAAACCAGTTTGTAGTATTGAGTTGAATAAATTTGTGATGTGCGGAAATAATACGGGCTCTCCGATTTGCAGAGCTTCCGTGGAAATACTATTTTCACCTGTATTGGTGTATTGGTTTTGTCCTGTATTGTCACACAAAAAACTTTAAAGAAAATAAACATTACAAGCTCCGTACATTCAATATTGGTAGAAATGAAATTCGGCCAAGATATGATTTGTTTGACTTTGTAAAGAGCGTTTTTTCCAACTCGAATTCCACTCAATCTGATCATCAGTGAAGATCCGATGACGATTCTAATGACAAATGACACCTTATCAGCTGACAATACTGGACAATGATGGTGAACTCGAACTTAACGAAACCCACAGACCTTTTTTTATTCTTACCTCACGTATTGTGTCGGTGTAACATTTTGACCGGTTGGTTGGTTGCCTACCTACCTTATTCTTCTTCTCTTCTAGAATAAGACATAACTGTTAACTAGTGTGCTCGTATATTTATCTAGTCATGTGTAAGTTGAATGACAACTCGAGAGAAAATGGACTCGAACCAATGTTATTTTATTAATTCCAATACCGAGATGAATAAAATTGAGTTGCGTCACAATCTGACACTGACAAGCAGACAAGTGTCAAGTGACAACAACACTTCATTCACTTTCTTTCTTCTTACCATTTCTTTTGAATCGTATGAAATTATTATTTCGGTTTTTCTCTGTTTAATAGAATAATTATAATGAATATAGCATCTTCAAGTTAGCATTCATTCCATATGAATGTTGTGATGATTGTTTAGTAATATTCCAACGCAATATGCGAAAACGCTGTCCGAGACTGCTGCAGATGTGTGCTAACATGTGAACGCATGGATATTTCGCTTGTTTCAGTCAAACCAGCTAGATGCAGTTTAAGGAAAGAGCTTATTAAAATTTTAAGAAAGTATTCAAACACCTTTTTCAATTATTCTCTTTATTTTAATTTTAATATTTATTTTAACTTTTTTCCCCTTAGCTTCTCTGTCACAGAAAATACAATAAGCTTGTGATTGTACTTTAAACTTCTGCAATGTACCTTATGATGACCTAAATACTGGGAGACTGGAGATCTGTAACACAGGGTTTCCCTAGTCCGGACTCCAGTCTCTCACAAAGAAAGAAAGAAAGAAAATAAAAATATTTTATTTGGGACATGCACAGGAAATACAACATTAAAAAGAACAATTAAACTAACAATATTATGAACACAATTATAGCAAAAGAAAATTAAAGAAGACCTGTGCGAGGCCAAAAAGGCTCCTATCTCAGCATGATGCTCAGCATACAAAGTTATCTTTGCGATTGATAAAAAGGTAGAATACTCTTTATTATGCACACCATGAATATTACAGATATAAAGTAGAAATTTTACAAGGGGTGACACAATAGGCGGCCTTATCTCTAAGAGCGACCTTAAGATTGCGATTGTTATGATTTAAAATGAAAAATAATCTTCGTATAGTACTTTTTTTTAATATGTAGTGTTAAATATTGTACGGTGGTACGGAATCCTTCATGTGCGAGTCCGACTCGCATTTGGCCGGCTTTATTTTATTTTTTTTGTTATTAGGTTTTCTATCTGGAATTTCTCAGTAGCAGCCCGGAGTCTAGATTTGTGCCCGGTAGATGGCAATAGGCACGCCCGCTATTACATGGGACTTAAACATAACTGGCGAAATGTGGGTGTACTATAGGTACACCTCTGCCTAACCCTTTCGGGGAAACAAGACGTGATGTTATGTTATGTTGAATATTATATGAGTTCACTCGGCAACTATTATAAATCCTATTATAAATCCTGAATAAACATTCAATGTTATTGTTTTATTAATGTATTGGATATTATGTTATCATAACATTACAACTTGTTAGGTTCAAAAGCAATATATTTTATCCACTTGAAACTGTTTTTCTGTAATTTGGAAATCTCAGGGAAAAAAAAATCTTAGGGAACAAAATGACGAAGGGGATTTGGAAAAATTATCACTGTGTTGAAAATAACAATATATATACAAGGTGTTTTTTTATATGTCATAACTCTAGGGTACGAATGGGACCATATCAAAGAATCAACTGGCATATGAATAAATTCGAATTATTATTTTTTTGTTTTCATTTTTCATACAAAATAATTCGACAAAGTCACGATTACCCTTACGTGAAACAGCCTTACGTGAAACATGAAAACGTCACTTTTTCTTAGCTTTAATTATGAATGATTGTTAAATGAAAAAGAATTACTCGTATTTACCAATGAAACTTAATATGAACCTAATTTACTATGCATTTTAGAACCTATGCATTTTTCGACCACATATTCTAGGACTTTTTGTATTATTTTTACTTATAGAATATAATCCTAGAGTATGAACTATAAAAAAACACCTTGTATACATTATAGTCTTTTGTAACTATGTTGGAGTCGGCTTCCAGTCTAACCGGATGCAGCTGAAAACCATTATATGAAGTGACTGACTGACGCAAGCTCTAGTTGATCTATAATAAAATTTACTTTTAGCAGAACATACTTCTACCCTCTGCCATTATTTAATACAACGATAAACATTACCATCTTTCGGCGGCAGTCTGATAAAAAATTTAGTTTAAATATCAATAAGACTTGCTAATGTTTCACCTGAAATGACATTAATAAGCATGTGCTATTGATCGAAAATAATCCCTGTGCTTTGCCGGTCATAATTAAATGTACATATATGTAGGTACATTCATATAGTTTAAATATAATACAAACGCGAAACACACGAATACAATTTGACAGTAAACCAGCGAAGAGTCTATAATATAGAATTATTTGATTGCTCAGCTCTTAGAAATTGAAATAGCCATTTAGCCTCATTCGGTATCGGTTATCAAAGTAAGCAATCTCCAAATTGCCTGTTACAGACATCTAACGGTACCATATAATGGGGTATATCAGAAAAGATTCGAGTACCCTTACAATAGTAAAGTTACCTTTGGAAAAATAATGTTAGACTTACGTGTTACGATTTTCCTCCGTGTTTATTATGTTAGATATAAAGGAAATATAGTTTTTGATAAATTGGTTGCAGTATTTATTATTGTAAAATCAGTAATCTGTTAATGTCTTAAATCTTCCGTTATGGGGGGCAAGGAATTAGCCAGCCTCTAATCTTTGTATTTTATGTTTAATGTGAGAAGAGACAAGCAGATTATCTCTTATAAGATGAGTAGTAGTCATCTTTCAGACGAAAATAATAGACTGTGATCACTTATCTGTATGAGAAAAAATGGTCAGATAAGACATTATGTAAAAATGCTATAAATCAAGCTATCAAACGCAGGCCCAAATTCAGCTGGCGCTGGTGTTTACAAAGTAATAATTTGTGATAAAACACAAACCACGAGTAAGTTATATTATCGTTATAGTATATACAAACAGAGTAAGGTAACATAACATCACGCCTTGTTTCCCCGAAGGGTTAGGCCGAGGTGTACCTATAGTAACACCCACATTTCGCCAGTTATGTTTAAGTACCATGTAAAATTCGTACAGAGTTAGATCAAAGTAGACAAATGAATTAACCAGGAAATGTATGTGTAATGTGCAGGAACGTTGATAGTTTAATGTTTCCTTTGAGAAATACTTCGCTTTCAGTTTATCTTGTATCTTTCAAAGAAATAAATAAGTGTTTGTGAAAGAGTGTACTAAAATAGTCTTCAGGAGTGGCGGTGCGTGAGGTTCACTAACAGCCTCGCTGACTGGTCAATCTATTGAACACAACAGCCTCGCTGACTGGTCAATCTATTGAACACAACAGCCCCGCTGACTGGTCAATCTATTGAACACAACAGCCCCGCTGACTGGTCAATCTATTGAACACAACAGCCTCACTGACTGGTCAATCTATTGAACACAACAGCCCCGCTGACTGGTCAATCTATTGAACACAACAGCCCCGCTGACTGGTCAATCTATTGAACACAACAGCCCCGCTGACTGGTCAATCTATTGAACACAACAGCCTCGCTGACTGGTCAATCTATTGAACACAACAGCCCCGCTGACTGGTCAATCTATTGAACACAACAGCCTCGCTGACTGGTCAATCTATTGAACACAACAGCCCCGCTGACTGGTCAATCTATTGAACACAACAGCCTCGCTGACTGGTCAATCTATTGAACACAACAGCCTCGCTGACTGGTCAATCTATTGAACACAACAGCCTCGCTGACTGGTCAATCTATTGAACACAACAGCCTCGCTGACTGGTCAATCTATTGAACACAACAGCCTCGCTGACTGGTCAATCTATTGAACACAACAGCCTCGCTGACTGGTCAATCTATTGAACACAACAGCTCCGCTGACTGGTCAATCTATTGAACACAACAGCCCCGCTGACTGATCAATCTATTGAACACAACAGCCTCGCTGACTGATCAATGTATTGAACACAACAGCCTTCGCTGACTAATCAATGTATTGAACACAACAGCCTTCACTGACTGATCAATGTATTGAACACAACACTTCTCGATACCTCGCTCCAACACGAAATGTTCGAAAAAAGAGGTCAGTTACTTAGTGTAAAGAGAATTTTGGCTTCGTAATATGAAGTCCTAAGGGAACCTGTTAATAGTTCATATTATAAGATGTACATAGTTGTAATCTATATTATCTTCAAAGTATCTTTCGATAACATTACATCGATAGCCCTTATCTCATGCTGTACTTTCCTGCAATATCAAACAAACCTCTTTCGATAATATTACATCGATAGCCCTTATCTCATGCTGTACTTTCCTGCAATATCAAACAAACCTCTTTCGATAATATTACATCGATAGCCCTTATCTCATGCTGTACTTTCCTGCAATATCAAACAAACCTCTTTCGATAATATTACATCGATAGCCCTTATCTCATGCTGTACTTTCCTGCAAAATCAAACAAACCTCTTTCGATAATATCGAGAGGTGCCATAAAACATTCTAGGGATGGGATAAAAAATTTGTTCTCGTCAGATAAACTGAACTGTATAAAATGACATCGGCATTTATGGGTTTATATGTGGTTCTGGGGACTGTGGAAAAGAAAATAATATTTATTTATTTAAGAACAACAACAGCATAAACATTCAACATTGGTTTACAAAAATATTTAGGAAAGGTATTACTGCTAATGTATACACAAATTGTAGGTTGCAGGAAGAGTAGGCATATAATATCGATGGCAGCAAAGTAAAGAAAGACATCAACGAAATCGCAACTATACAGGAGAGCACATTAAGTAAAATATAGCGGTCATTTTGAGAGTTATTGAGCGATTAACATGAAACTTTAAAAGATGAATTAAAATAATATTCTTTATTGATTATATAACAGGTTATATCTGTGTATAGTTTTTTTACTGGAATAATGCAGATGTCTTTTTTTACTCCTGAAAAACTTAGACGTATAAGAAGATATCTGCCAGATATCTGTTTATACGTTGTAATGATTAAACTAACCGTTTTATCTATACAATTTTTTTTACATATTTAACAGTAATTTATTCCTTGAGACACTCATTTTTACAGAGATACAAATATTTTAAGGATTCTTTAATGTTAAAATGCGTTAAACATAAGAATTTAATAAAAAACCATGAGAGCACAACCGGCACGCCAAAGAAAGAGACAACTGACCGATGTCTTTATTGACGTTTGAATTACCTGTCAAAGTTGCGAATTAATGGCGGCTAAATCAAATGTCCGTTTTTACTGTGACGTTTTTTGAAAACTGGTTTTCATTTACGTCCTAAATATTACGTATTATTATCAAATTCGGAATAATTTTAATACAGACTTGTAGATAATGTTTATCTAAAGCTAATTTTGAGAAAAAAACACTCGCAAAAAATTTAGATGTCCGTATCTACTTTGCTGCACTGGCTCGGTGTCACACTCGAATTCCTTGAGCTTTTAAGTTTTTTTTTCTGTATTTTGGATTGTGTGAATGTGATTATATTATGTTTTTTATGCCAACAAAACTTTATTTCATTGCAAGGTGTATGTAACATTTAAATAATAAATATTTTAGACAGAAGCTGCTCATAAACTAAAATATCTTTTTTCGTTCTTTTTTTGCCATATATATTAACTGAAATATTACAATAGTCATTACTTTTATTAACAGTGATATCATGGGCTATAATAACCACTGAGTTACTAGAAATCACATTAAACGCAACATTGTGGCAGATCAAGGCGAAGGTAGAGGGGCAAACTTGACTCCCACCAAAATGAATGTCCCATATGAGCAGAGGTCTGAAAAAAAATGAGAAGCCATAGCCATACAGTGTGACAACACAGGATAAGTATATAGATAGCAAAACATACATATACATAACGTTACACATGTTTTTCCTGAATGGTAAGGCAGAGGTTTACCCAAAGTATGTATCTATCGAATGCGATATGCGGCTGTACACTAATAGCTTATATGAGTTGTACCGAGTTCGGCGATTGAACTGTCCATCTCTAACTAACTGTTTTAAAATTCGAACCACTGAATCGAACGCCGCCAAAATTTCAAATGTTGGTCTTTGACATGTTCTCTATCATCGTTTGTAGTGATTCTGTTGTGAAAGAAACACATTCGTATTGCAATAATTATGTGGTTACCTAGCGACCTCGACAATTGATCATAATTATTCTTGCTCGAGCAACCGGCAGCAAGTTCGTCATGCACCCTTGGATGTCACTGCTTGCGGTAGCGTCGGGGGTCGGGTTGCCTCTTTCCCTCAAATATGGCGAGGGGTAGATATGGGGAATATGGGGGAGGGGGGGTAATGATTGATCTTTGCGTTATGCTCGTGAACGGGTGCTGCTTGTGGTGACTGGTCGTCTTACTGACCATGTTTTTTTTTTATTGTTATTAGTAATTAACTGCTTATTTATTTTACTTCGATGGTCCTAGTTTATCATTTGTGACTTCGAGTTACAGCTATATACAGGGTGTAAGGGACAGCCCTCCGCAGACTGATGGGGTGACTTCAGTATATCATACTAAGATGACAGGTACATGAAATTATTTCCAAATCCAATAAAACTGATTTGTTTTATTACCTCACGCGCAATGTATCGTCACCGTAGCAAAACACGCATTGCAAACGGCAGCGCAGCGAGCCTTCGACCGCCGAGTATTTCAACATCCATTGCTGATTCTTTGATTTTAGCTGTTTTATTTACATAAATGGAGTGCTGCTTACAGAGAATTTAATTTCACATTGAAATAAAGGAATAACTGAATAATAATAGTAACTGAAAATACAACAGAAAAAATGAAAATTTTCCTGAGAATATTTCCGGTAGAATAGGATTCAAAATAAGGAGCTGAATGCACTCTGTTAGTTTGCGGAGGGCTGTCCCTTACACCCTGTATAGCTTTATGTAAGCGGGCGCGCCCTGTATGTTTGGAGGCTTTTATTTAGGTTTAAAGCTCTTTTACGTTTTAAGTTTTTAATTTTTATTTCTGCTTGAGTATAGTTTCGATGTTTTTTTTTATTGGTATATTGGCGTGTGCTAGCTGACACATGGCAAATAATTTTATTTAATGTTTTTGTGTTGCGTAATGTAAATAATATTGCAAACTACTACTACTGAATAAAATCAAGTTTTTCTAACTAAACAGACAACTGTGCTGCTGGGGAGATTGTTGCGCCACTTCTTCCCAACTAAAGCACTAGGAAGTTGTGAAGGGCGGGCGTTTTGAGGGACTGTCTTATGTAATTTTTGATGTTCGAAAAGTGCTTATTCTCAGCCTAGTTTGAATAAATGACTTTTGATTTTGATTTTGACTATTAGTGCACTAGCTCGGCTGAGTGATTGGCTTTGTCACAGTTTGCAGTTTGATTCCCACATACGACCAAATACGTATATGGTCTACATACAGCTGTTTTGGGTATTGATGTTGGTTTGAGCAAATGGAATTTTAGGTATCTGTTCTGATACATACCTACACGTACTGACGATACAGAAAAAAAAAATATAGTAAGAAAAATCTGGAAAGACATTACGTACAGTTGTGAAGAAGAATTAAGTATTTCACAAACAAATAAATTATTATACTACTTGTTAGTATATCGCAATTTAATGTCATGAACATCAGCCCGCAAACGACCACATCTGAACATAAAGCTTCCACTAAAGCGCTACAATAAATAGTACTACTACTCACCATACACTTTGCATAAACCTAACGCCGGAGCCCAACATTTATAACAACTATCTCACAATTTCTCATGTCTTCTTTCATGAACAACGCAAAACTAAGCGACGGAAAAATCCCACCCTTGTTTCGCACAGGGACTGAAAACCTTTATAAGCTACAGCTACAGGTACAGCTATCGAAGAATTTTGGTTACCTCTACGACTAAGGTTCCCGATATCTGGGTAAACAAGACGAAAAAACATATTACCTCTATTTAGGTTACAGTTTTAATACAATTCACCTAAAAATGAATTGTAAAAATGTATCGATTACGAGAAAAAATAATGTTTATTTCAATTACAAAGTACATTTTCATACTTAATTTAGAGATCTCTTTTTAAGCAAGAATTGCTTGTGTTAGGAGACTCCACTCTTTTTTTTATATTTGAGATAGGTTTGCTCTTGTCTCTAGTCTAGGTCAGAGATGACAGAGACAAAGTCGACGATGGAGCGAGCTTACCCAGAAGAAGCCTGTTCACTCTCACTTTGAAGAGATCGTGGTTGTATGCGTTCGGAAACACAGACGCAGGCAGAGATTTCCACTCCTTTGCTGTGCGCATAGCAACAAGGTAGGGATGGTAATCTGCAGTGCGTCTAGATGTCCGATGGTAGAAGGGGGCCGGCGGAATGAGGTCGTGGAGTTCTTGAGCACACTCACCGAAGTATAATCTGTAGAAGACTGACAAGCAGGCAACCTTGCGGCGATGAGCCAAGCTGTGAAGCTTGGCATCCACCAGTTTTACGTCGCTAATGAGCCTCTTAGCTCTGCGTTCCACCGAGTCAAGCGCGGCAAGTTGGTATTTAGCTGAGCCATCCCAAAGGTGGCTGCAATACTCCATGCAGGATTGGACTTGCGCTTTGTGGAGAGTTAAAGGCTGTCCAGGCGTAAAGTATCGCTTTCACCTTATTAAGGGTGCCCAGATCTTCCAGAAAGAAACGGAAAATCGCCAGCCAGAGCCGTGATTGGTCGGCGTTCGATGTCGCGCTGGTCCACTCGACTCTTTGATACACACACAGCAATGTGCGCCCTTTGACTAACGCCGACGGGCACGTGTAAGATAGAAGTAAAGTAGATTTTTATTTCGGTTACAGGTATTATTACCGGTTATATTCAATTAAAGAATTAAGGTAACATTTAAAAATATCTGTAAATAAAATAAAGTTTGTAACCGAAAAAAATATCGGCTTCGGTCCCTGGTTTCGCAAATTCTGTCTAGAAACTTACCCCTGTAGTTGTTACAGCTTCAAACTCACGTCAATTTTCCATATTATTTAAATACATGAATGCTGAATCAATTACGCCGAGAGTACTACATAACACATCTCTATACGATCGTCCACGATAACAATGTTAACAGCTCTCTCACTGCTCAAATCCTCAATTTCCTTCAACAAAAATCAAAAAAAAACATAACGAGTGTCTTATTGTACTCAAACGTTCCCGATCTAATAATCTGTCGTTTTCTGGTTTCTAAGCTTCATTAAAACGAAGTTTTGCTGTTAAATCCCTTTGTGTAATACATCTACTTTCGTTTGATAATCTCGAAGACCAGCTGTCGACTAAAATTAATATAAGGCTCTCTTTATTAGTTCTCGTAACAACCTCACTTGCAGGGTTAATGAACCGACGAGGGAAATATTTTAAGCCGAATGAAGCCTCATCAAAAACTTTTTGATGACTAAGTAAGGCTTCTAAGTTAGACATTTTGTTCTAGTTGGGTTTAATCAGGATTTACTTTGGATCCGATCGGGATTATCACTTGATCGGGGCTGGAAAACTTACGTGCTTTAATTAATAGTATCGGGGTTGTATTGTTTAGCCATACTTTATCTTTTTGTTTTGTTCATGACTAGCTTATGAATAGAATACGTATAAATCCTCTGCATTATCCTGAAAATTCACATCATTTCGTGTCTTACAGTTACGTTGTTCTATACACAAACAAATCTCACTTGTACAAAACCTCGAACCAGAACAACTATCTGTAGGCCATTCTGTTTGTTTTGTGAGAAAAACGATCCCGCACGTGAACTCAAACTCAAATTCAAAGCATTTATTTCAAATAAACCAATTACAGGCACTTTTGAATTGTCAAAAAGTCGGTCAGTTAGTCAGAAAATTGAAGTTAGTTGCCCATTCCAAAGCGTAGAGGTCAGTTAATGAATTAATAATCATATAGCTCTATGAGACCTTCATCTAAAGACACGCCCGGTTTATTCACTACTCTGAAGTCTTATACAAATAAACAAAGTAACTTTGTAGCTTTATATTTAAAAAGTACTTGCTTTTTTCATCAAATAAAAACGTTTTTTAATCTAGAATATTCTAAATAAAAAAGAAACCTTTCACCGCTTTCTTTCGCCCGCCATATTACGCAGAATGACAATAATGAGAAAGTAATCCGGTATCGAGTCGATCGCACGGTCAAATGGTAAAATTCAGCGCTGAAAACGCTGAATACGCCAAAACAGCTGCTTTTGATTACGTTTGTTTCTTTATTAAGTTTTTGCTAAATAAATCATCAATGTATCATTTTGCTGAAAGGCGAAAAGGATGAGTTTGAAATGGGAAGGATGTGTGTCTGTTTTTTGATTAGGGTGTTGTGTATTTATTTGTTGTTATTTTGAAGGAGGTAAGCGGTTAAGAGAAATTACGATTCATATTATTATTGGTATGTACGAAATTATAAATACATTTTTACTTGTCTAGTCCATGAAAAGGATAAAATGCGATTTTGGATTTGGAACGTCATACGATAAAGCGATACAGTATAACAATTACTAAAGTAAATAAATAAGCTAAAGAACTAATAAACAAAAAGTGTCTGTTATTAAAGTTTGCGGATATTTAACTTATCATCACAGATACTTTGGGGAGTTTGGGTCTCTTTTAGTTCTTGTATATCTTCGTTCTGGCTGGATGCTTTTTAGTTGTTATTATTTGGCACAAAATTTGTGTACTTTGGGAGCTGATTGTTCCTTTATTACGTTACACGTGACAGATGAGGCTGAGTGATGATAATGAAGATGGAAGTTCTAAATGACGATTCCTTTTTTGAAATGGCTTCTTACGCTGTGGCATATCTAAGTGAATCAAGGATATATAGAAAAGTTTTGCCGTCACTGTCTTTCCTTACGTTGTTCATCCACTATTATGGGTCTTAACCTATCAACTTTAAAATCACTTAGAATAATGCTAAGAGTAAGTTGTCAGAGTAAAACTAATCTCGTGCTGAGCTCGGTGCGGCCAGGACTTGCGAGTGCTACATGTCAGATTTAATAGACAAGCTCAAGTAAATCAAGTTAAAGAACAGGGAGAACATGGTGAAACAAGTTCCAAGTGTACCAAATGCTTTTAGTATAAACTTGTTAACTAATTCTTTCGACTCATCGGGTTAGGGGCAGAAAGCTCAACTGTTTGTTTGTGTTTCTGGCTTATATTTTTTATCTTGGATATTACTTATATACGATTTATGAAAATACCTTCCAGCTCCTTGCTGATTCAATAGGCCTGTATTTAATTAGAGAGATAAGAACTTAACTATGTTACTGCTGCAGGAATAAATCCTTTTCTTACAATACTTTCGTGTTTTAAAATTATCCGTCAAGAGAAAAAAAAATTGAGGGAGTATCGTGTACCAATAGTTATAATTATTATTGTATTTTTTTTTTTTTTTTATATTTCCCGGGACTCTATGGTCCCGGACCTTTGAAAGGCATATGAGGGGCCGAAGCCAACTCGCAGAGGCCCGTTAGACGCTTGCAATGAAAATGAGGCACCAACCGACGATTATCCTTGTGCGTACTATGCAAGTGCACCCAAGGACAACCTCCGGTTGGTGTAGGCCTATTGCAGGATATGGAGACAAAAAAAATATTGGGCTATGGGTTTGGATGGCTAGTGGACTGGTAATTCTAATACTATGGAAGGACTACGGCCCCTGCCTGACCAATGTTTGATAAATACTTATTGTATTTATTACTACCCTTAATTATAACCTATAAACTTGTTTTCAAAAGTAAGTGCTTACGTATACTGTGAGATTAACGTCTGTACAAACACGGCATAGAAAATTAAATTAATTAAGTCCGGCGACTCCGCCGTGGCGTTTAGTTTTAAATATCAAATTCCCGTTTTACAGACACAAGAAAAGGTCGCAAATATCTACAAATAACACTATCAACTATTTTGATTTCATTTAATTCCAGTTAAATGTCATCGCACGAACTCAAACGTGTTCCAAGTAAAGGAGCATGCCATGCATTGTTCGGGAATCGAACGTGTGTAATATCCTGTGAACAGTTTGCGAGCGTTCCTACACAATCATGAGCTACTGGGAAGACGTGCATTGTTCGGGAATCGAACGTGTGTAATATCCTGTGAACAGTTTGCGAGCGTTCCTACACAATCATGAGCTACTGGGAAGACGTGCATTGTTCGGGAATCGAACGTGTGTAATATCCTGTGAACAGTTTGCGAGCGTTCCTACACAATCATGAGCTACTGGGAAGACGTGCATTGTTCGGGAATCGAACGTGTGTAATATCCTGTGAACAGTTTGCGAGCGTTCCTACACAATCATGAGCTACTGGGAAGACGTGCATTGTTCGGGAATCGAACGTGTGTAATATCCTGTGAACAGTTTGCGAGCGTTCCTACACAATCATGAGCTACTGGGAAGACGTGCATTGAGGACGAACGTACGTCATTGTTATGAAGGCTTCGATGTAATAATGGTAGACGAAGAATTATTAAAGGTACGGTTTAAAGACTTTGCGAGAGCTCTTACTCAAATATTATGCCTTGCGAGCAAACTTTTAGCCTCGATACGCAATATTTTCATAATATGTGGAGTATCGTAGACTCAATAATTTTCAACACTAATTAGATTTTTCTATATTTACAATATTGACCTAAATATCAAGGTCCATACTTAAAACTTTTCTAATAGCCCCCAATTACAGCTCCCAAAAATAACTTAAAAGTCACAACGAGACTCTAACCTAAATTTATAACAAGCCTTAAATCATAAAAACTCGTAAAGATTCAAAAAATCAACGAAAGAGCCTCAATGATAGGATGAATAAAAGATGATCCACTGTCAATTCATTATTGTTCACTTGGTGACTCCGGACAATAAGCATTCAGCCATTATGTAGACAGACAAACCAAACGACGCTCATCAACATAATCTGGAAATCAAACGACTCCAAGCCATTTTAATCCGTCTCCTTTTAATCAAGGGACGCTATTGTCAGCTTAATTGTGTGAGATGCTTAATCGTCAGCCATATTCGGAATTGTTCGGAAACTTTCAGATTTATAACTAAGCTCTTTGAAACTAGAAGGTTTAGATGAGAATAATGATATGGAGTCTTAAGTAGTAAGGCTTTTCGCTCAGATGTGACGAAACTTTGAAGTAGAATGGATGTGTGTTAAATGGGTGTCTTATGTGAATTTGCTGTGTTTCATATGTCTTGTCACTTTGAAAAGATTTCATAAATGTAAAGTGTTTGGTGGTCAAGGCATGTCGGCTGTTGCTAACTGCATAGAATATGAACAATTGTATATTTATGGATCCATGTAAAAGCTCCCGAATTTGAAGTATCATAAATTTTGGAAGTACCTAATTTTATAGTTGTTGTTAAACTTGACATGGCTCACTTATCTACCTACTTTGAGAGAATAATACCTCTTAATCGCTACAAAACAGCCACTGTTATGACAAAACTTCAAAGTAATTGTTTCGTAATAACAATTCCCGGTGACTTTTATGTCAAATGTTACGAAATTTAGATCTACTCCTCAACTTGTACAAAATTATTCCCTGTACTTAATTTAGGTTAATAAGCTTGAAATATTTTTAATTAATTTGCCAAAGGTCTGAGCACTTTGCGAGATGGGAACTTAGAAAATTAATTCAGAATACTCGTAAGATTTCAAAGTTTCCGAACTACGGTGAACATCGGCGAAGTTTTACGAACTCGATACGAGGATTTCCGAAGTCAGCCGAAGTGTACCGAATCGGAATATCGGAAAACGATGAATATCGCGGCCCGACGCCTGAGACAAGCGATTAAGTTTTAAAAGATGGCCACGAAATTCGGCTCCGCATTGTTCTGTACTATTTGTTTAAAAAAAAACAAAAGGGGAATACAAGGTGTGAACTTTTGCTAGAGTTATAATTTTTATTTTGGGAAAATGACTATAAGTGTAGGAGGAGTCAGCTCATTGGATGAACTCAGTGCCAAAATAAATTGCCGATTTTTGACGGCTGCT
This sequence comes from Fissipunctia ypsillon, assembly GCA_947568875.1. NCBI lineage: Eukaryota > Metazoa > Arthropoda > Insecta > Lepidoptera > Noctuidae > Fissipunctia > Fissipunctia ypsillon. The sequence continues at coordinate 24,782,481 of OX387649.1, forward strand.
CCAATACTTTAAGCTTTTCCCGGAAAAAATCGGAGAGCCCTTATATTAAATGTTATTCGTTCACGGTACACTGATCACAAAGCGTCTCACGAGAAAATAGGGAATGTCTGGAATACATTTTGGTATTTTTAATTTTTTGATCGGCGGTGCCTTGTTGGATTTTATTTATCTAAAGATTGCTCACACAAAGGCAGTCTTGTCTTGAGTTAAATAATCAAAAGCTTTATCTTCGACAGAAATCTTAATTCCCATTGTCAAACATTTGAAACATTCTGCCTCAGCTCAGCAACCGGATTCCACTTACTCCATTAATTGTTAACACTAAAATGGATATCCTGGCACAACTTCCAGTAATAGACCACTTAGTGATGAGTTATCCGGGATGCATAGAGTAATTGGGTCAATGTGGTCCGTATCTGTTTTATGATCTGCTCTTGTCAAGTCACCCTCATTAAGCCATGCGGTATTAAGATTTTGATGAGGCACTTAGGAGAAATTGGAAGCTGTATGTGCTACAAAAATATTTGTACTGAACTTGCCACCAATGCAAAATTTTATTTCAAAGCTTTTATGATAATTTGCCGCGAATAAAATCATTGATGGGTCATAAAATATGTCTAGCGGTTACCGATCTTATTTATATTGGAGACGAATGATCTTTCTATACAATCGTTTGTCGAACGAGATCTTAAAATGGAGCCTTCAAATTCAGTAGGCCATCAAGATGCAATAACGGCGCAAACCGCCTCGTAAAACTAGGACATTCCGGAGTACAAGCACTTTGTTAGGGGCGACAGCGCCACGTCCAAACTATCGTATGTAGCGCCCTTTAGCCCGTAGTATGTGCGAACGTCGAATGGCTGGTGATTTGGTGACAGAGAAAGGGTGGCCCCGGCCATTTGATAATAAGATGCTTTTTTATGAACGCCAGAGGAACGTTGGATAGACCAGCAGCGCGTGTACACATGATTTACTGGGTTAGGGAAGATACTTTTTAAAATTAGTACTGGAATAATTTTTGGGCTCCTAAATAAGTTTTGAATCAAGACAATCCAATAAATCGCCTCATAAACTCTGAACATGTCTTTATATGAAAATAGTTACTTTATTTTTTAACTTTTGTTTCAGAATTCTATGTATTTAAGTGCACTATATATATATATGACCCGTAAATGATAGAAGCCAAACTTAGCCCAATCATAATTTAGAATAAAAAGTAATACTACAACAATAAGAAAAAAATCATGCATGGAACATGTATTTTTTTCTCAAATCCTTCGCCGTTAACAAACTCCCGTAAACCTAAACCACTAAACTATTTGCATTACATTTCATCCTTACTACTTCACTCGTGCCTCCAGGCCCGCACCAGCAGGTCGTTGACATAAAATAATGGTTGTGTTTATCAGGCGGTGACTTCATACGCTGGTGACGCGTGACGAATGTCGGCGTTAAGCGGAAAAATCGCTGCCGTCGCGTCGCTTACATTTTTGATGAAAATACTGCTATAAGGAAAGCAGAGGTTGGCTGCGCTTAGCGTAGTTCGCTTTTATATGGCTGTAATGCGCGTTATTTATGAACGACATGTGTAGTCTTAGTATCCTCATTTGACGGAATAAGATACGGCGGTTTGCGGTTTTTGGCGGGTCCTGGTTTTGTTTCGCACTTAGTACATTTTATAAGTACGTTTTCCCCATTAACAAACGTGTTTCCATTTTTTTTATGATAGAAAAACTGCCAATAATACTGATAAAGAAAACATATCGCATGTATACGCAGATCAAATAATGTGAAACAATACTGGGAATTTGGCTGCTAGAAATGTAAAGCCAAAAACGGTCATTTTTAGAAAGGCTCTTCATCAGACATAAATGAAATGTAACTACTAATTTCTAGAGATATTTAGCCTCTTAGGCTAATCAGCGAGAAGGATAAATAGCCTTTCATGTAACCACGTAGGCGGTGTACCAGGAAGTGATGGCAGCGATCCATCTGACACGAGCGTCTTTCAGTCCGGCCGACGCTGACGGGCAATCGCTCTCACACGGACTGAGCCGCCGCGAAACAAGAAACTAGCGATGAGACTTGTAACTATTGCAGCACAATATTATTCGTTACAAATGCAGGAATAGGCACATTTCCATATAACCACCTTTTTTCAAGGACAATCAACGCCTATGAGCGTCTAAACGCTCATAGGCGTTGATTACGCGGACACTAATGTCTCGCAAAGTGTTTACTAATAATAATCCGTAATCAATGCAATAGTTATTGGACCTTTTCGGATTTATCCTTAGACTAGCAAATTGCTAGAGCTTGCGTTGCACGCGTGTTACAACTTTACAAAATATCGAGATTTCACTATAACTATAAGTAAATTTAAACTTCCATAATTTATTTTACGCAAAACTTCCGGAATAAATTTTCTAAATGATGGTGAGAACCGCATAACAATCCTTCACGTAGTTTAGAAGAACAACGCGGTCAATAAGACAGACACGAAAAGTGACTTTAACTTTTATAATATGTACAGATTAAGATCATCGGCCTTTCAGTTAATAGTACCCTAGTGCATTTTTAAGTTTTTTTAAGCTCGATATTAATAAATTATACCATTGTTTATGAAGAGAAAATAAAATTATTAGAATTTAACCAAAATACTACTAGGTACCTACTAACACTACGCACGAACGAGGCGTGTGAGCGGTGATACCCACACATTTTGGGTAACGTAACCGAAGACACGACCCTCAAATAGATGGCCGCCATATTTTAGGACATTAGCGTTGTTGCCCCTTCGCATTTATTAGCTGTGTCACGGCAGCTACCTATTTACAATGTTAAGTACTATGAAGACCAGTTTTGTACAGGGTTAAGTCCAGGACAGATGCATAGCTATGGGATAGGTGCCGCGACTTTGAATACTCTATGTTAGAAATATACATACTTAAACTCATGCCTTCTTCCCATGAGGGTAGGCAAAAACTACAGAACGCCACCTGCTACGATCCTTATACTCCTTTTGCCTCGTTTACGTTCATATTTATCTGGTCATACACGCACGCTGGTTGAGTGTAGATTTAGAAATATCATAGGCTAAAATCGTCCTAAATTTTTATTTTGCAGTTCATGCCAAAGGATACGTCTGCAAAATGAGAATTCGTTGTAGGTATAAATTAAATTACATCTTACAATTAAATAAATTAAATCTAATTACCCCTTTTCACTCCGTCAGGGGTAGTTTTGAAAAACTAATAGTAAGAAAGTTTATCGCTTATTTAGGCAAATATTCCTGCCAAGTTTCAAGTTTATTAACAAAATGAATAAGATTTTTCATATAAACTTTGTCCCCTCTTTTCACCCCCACAGAGGTGGAATTTAAAAAAAAATGTTTACGATGCTTCCAAAACTTGACTCAAAGATTATTTATACCAGCTTTGGGGTTAATCAAGCCACGCAGTAAAATCACCCCTGTAAAATTGACAACCCCTTTTCACCCCATCAGGGGTAGATTTCGAAAAACCCTGATACAGGTTATTCTTAAGTTTTAGTCTTATGTATAAATACTTAGTTTCGAATTAATCGGACTGCGCGATAAAATTCTTCCATACAAACTTTGACACCCCTCAACCCCACTCTTGGTGGTAGTTTAGAAAAACAAAAAATTACTAAGTTCATAATTTACTTAGATAAGTATTCGTGCCAACTTTCAAGTTTATTAACCAAATGAATAAGATTTTTCATTTAAACTATATCCCCGCTTTTCACCCCCACAGGGGTGGAATTTAAAAAAATCGTTTAGGTTATTTCCAAAACTTGACTGAAAGATTTCTTTTACCAATTTTTGAGTTAATCAAGCCACACAGTAAAATCCTCCTCTTAAAAATCTAAATACCCCTTTTCACCCCGTCAGGGGCAGTTTTCAAAAACCAATAGTAAGAAACTTTATTGGTTATTTAGGCAAATATTCGTGCCAAGTTTCAAGTTTATTAACCAAATGAATAAGATTTTTCACCTAAACTATATCCCCGCTTTTCACCCCCACAGGGGTGGAATTTTTAAAAATCGTTTAGAATATTTCCAAAACTTGACTCAAAGATTATTTATACCAATTTTCGAGTTAATCAAGCCACGCAGTAAAATCCTCCCCTGTAAAATTGACAACCCCTTTTCACCTCGTTCCGGGTAGATTTTCGAAAAACCTTGATACAGGTTATTCTTTATTTTTGGTCTTAAGTATAAATACTGAGTTTCGAGTTAATCGGACTGCGTGTTAAAATTCTTCCATACAAATTTTGACACCCCCCAATCCCCCTCGTGGGGGTAGTTTAGAAAAACCAAAAATAACAAAGTTCATAATTTATTAAGATAAGTATTTGGGCCAAGTTTCAAGTTTATTTACTCAAGGAATAAGATTTTTCATACAAACGAAATACCCCCTTTTCACCCCTTTAAAGATCGAATTTCCAAAAACCCCTTCTCAGTGCTCCCCTACATTATAAAAGGAAGCCGTGTGCAAAATTTCACGTTCCTAGTCCCAGTAGTTTCGGCTGTGCGTTGATATGTCAGTCAGTCAGTCAGTCAGTCAGTCATTCAGTCAGTCAGTCAGTTTCTCCTTTTATATATATAGATAGATGACATGTGAATTTGACATTATCGTTATCCAGACTATCATGATCGCTTTTCATTCACTATCTTTCATGCTACAATTAGACCGTTTGAAAAGAGGACACATCTTTACATATAACAATGAATACCAGTATTATATTATATTACCCAGTAACTGGATAGTGGAGGTCAGAATTATTTTCTTTCTTTTAGATAAGCAAACGCTCCTCATAAAAACTGGTATTCAGCTGCATCGGTAGACTAGAAGCCGGTCCCGACAAAGTTGCGAAAAGACTAGGCAGAGTATGATGATGCTGTGTGAACGTGAACCAACTCGCTGTCCGCTTCTACCACGCAAGCGCACCACAATGATAAGTTAGACTTGAAGCCGGCCCAGACATAGTTGCGAAAAGACTAGACAGAGTATGATGATGCTGTGTGAACGTGAAGCAACTCGCTGTACGCTTCTACCTCACATGCGCACCACAATGATAAGTTAGACTTGAAGCCGGTCCCGACATAGTTGCGAAAAGACTAGACAGAGTATGATGATGCTGTGTGAACGTGAACCAACTCGCTGTACGCTTCTACCTCGCATGCGCACCACAATGATAAGTTAGACTTGAAGCCGGCCCAGACATAGTTGCGAAAAGACTAGACAGAGTATGATGATGCTGTGTGAACGTGAACCAACTCGCTGTACGCTTCTACCTCGCATGCGCACTACAATGATAAGTTAGACTTGAAGCCGGCCCAGACATAGTTGCGAAAAGACTAGACAGAGTATGATGATACTGTGTGAACGTGAACCAACTCGCTGTACGCTTCTACCTCGCATGCGCAACACAATGATAAATTAGACTTGAAGCCGGTCCCGACATAGTTGCGAAAAGACTAGACAGAGTATGATGATGCTGTGTGAACGTGAACCAACTCGCTGTACGCTTCTACCTCGCATGCGCACTACAATGATAAGTTAGACTTGAAGCCGGCCCAGACATAGTTGCGAAAAGACTAGACAGAGTATGATGATGCTATGTGAACGTGAACCAACTCGCTGTACGCTTCTACCTCGCATGCGCACCACAATGATAAGTTAGACTTGAAGCCGGCCCAGACATAGTTGCGAAAAGACTAGACAGAGTATGATGATGCTGTGTGAACGTGAACCAACTCGCTGTACGCTTCTACCTCGCATGCGCACCATAATGATAAGTTAGACTTGAAGCCGGCCCAGACATAGTTGCGAAAAGACTAGACAGAGTATGATGATGCTGTGTGAACGTGAACCAACTCGCTGTCCGCTTCTACCTCGCATACGCACCACAATGATAAGTTAGACTTGAAGCCGGCCCCGACATAGTTGCGAAAAGACTGCAGAGTATGATGATGCTGTGTGAACGTGAACCAACTCGCTGTACGCTTCTACCTCGCATGCGCACCACAATGATAAGTTAGACTTGAAGCCGGCCCAGACATAGTTGCGAAAAGACTAGACAGAGTATGATGATGCTGTGTGAACGTGAACCAACTCGCTGTCCGCTTCTACCTCGCATGCGCACCATAATGATAAGTTAGACTTGAAGCCGGTCCCGACATAGTTGCGAAAAGACTAGACAGAGTATGATGATGCTGTGTGAACGTGAACCAACTCGCTGTACGCTTCTACCTCGCATGCGCACTACAATGATAAGTTAGACTTGAAGCCGGCCCAGACATAGTTGCGAAAAGACTAGACAGAGTATGATGATGCTGTGTGAACGTGGACCAACTCGCTGTACGCTTCTACCTCGCATGCGCACCACAATGATAAGTTAGACTTGAAGCCGGCCCAGACATAGTTGCGGAAAGACTAGACAGAGTATGATGATGCTGTGTGAACGTGAACCAACTCGCTGTCCGCTTCTACCTCGCATGCGCACCACAATGATAAGTTAGACTTGAAGCCGGTCCCGACATAGTTGCGAAAAGACTATGCAGAGTATGATGATACTGTGTGAACGTGAACCAACTCGCTGTACGCTTCTACCTCGCATGCGCACCACAATGATAAGTTAGACTTGAAGCCGGTCCCGACATAGTTGCGAAAAGACTAGACAGAGTATGATGATGCTGTGTGAACGTGAACCAACTCGCTGTACGCTTCTACCTCGCATGCGCACACAATGATAAGTTAGCCGGATTGTTGCGCGCCTCGTGTGCGGCCTGTCATTAATTCTTGGCGTAATTTCGCCTTCAATTAACGGTAGGCGGGACATGCCAATAACTCAGGATATCGGAGTTCCGCTTAAATTAGACAGATGTAGCAAAGTTAATGATGTAGCATGAAATGTACGGGGGTTTCAAGTTGTGTCATATTAGATTATACCTTTGAAATAAGGTAAAGGAGTTATAGCCGACGCTTCCAGTTTGGTATGTGACGGAATATATTTTCTTATTTGTTTCAGCTGTTTACACACTTTACACAGAAAGCGTCAACTCTTGGAGATGCTCTGGTAGATAGATGAAGATGATTTAGCATTAAGACCTCAACCTTTCACTGGTACCTAATTTCTGTTTTCTTTTGGTCACAATAGCCATAAATTGTAAAAATAAACAATTATTTTCCAGTAGTGTGCAGTTGAGTACGTCATTTTAGCCCACATTTTATACATACATACATAAACTCACGCCTTCTTCCCATGGTGGTAGGCAGAAACTACAGAACGCCACCTGCTACGATCCTTACATACTCCTTTTGCCTCGTTTACATTCATACATCTGGCCATACACGCGCACATTTTATGGCACGTGTATACAATACTCCCAAATACTGACAGGTATCAACTGAACTACAACAAAAACTTATAAGACAAAACAAAAAAAGAAAACGTCCAATTAAGCTCCCCTGACGCGCTGACTCGGCAAAATGAAAGTGTACCGTCCCACGAGTGACAATATATCTTTTGAGTTCCACGTTACATAGAAATGAAAGATATTTCCCTTATTGTCCTTTTCACGTGTGACGCAGTCAACCTCGCGTGACGTCACGCCTCATCCGCTCGAACGACTGCAACGATCGTATTTAATAATTCGTATTTCCGAATACTATACAACAATAATACGACATTTTCTCAATTTCCGTATTTTCCCCCTTAATGTGAGCAACAAAGGATCTTTGACGTTCTCCTTGACGTTTTTGTTATTTCGATAACACACGTATTTCGTTTCCACGTGTTATTGTTAAGATCCGTTCAGGTGAAAGTAATTTGCAAAAGGCTTCGGGATAAACGATGGAATTAGGGGTGAACGGAATTGTTATTCAAAACAGGTCATGGTAACGGTTCCTTCTTCTTGGGGATTTTGAAAGCTGATCAAGATGACTCTTTTGGGATAGATAAACTACAGATTTTAGAGGATGGATCGATACTCTTTTCACTCACCAAATGTTTTTCTTATCTCTCCCAAATTTCAAACAAAATCAAACGTGAGCTGTGATAGCTTTGCACGGAAAGAAATGTCAACACAGACCGCGAGAGCTGACTCAACACACCCTGTGGACTCTACCCGCTGCAAACACATCATTCATACTACAACAAATACCTAGTAATAAAATAGTACAGTTTAGTTAATCATCTTCGTAAGCCCTTTCTATCCTCGCAAAGGCGGAGTACAATGAGATGGTGAGCAGAATAACAGACGTAGAACAATTAATCATATAGTCTGACACTCGATTTAGTACTTCAAAATGAAACGAGATGAAACCACCCGTCAATCAACTCAAAGTCCACAAAACCCGCGCTCGCTGCGGTTCGACTACATTCCAAATAAAAACCTTTTAGCAGATTTTCAAATTAACTTGGTACACCTCTACCGAAAAATCCATTTACTATGTAAAGAAAAACCTTTACAAACCAATGTCAAGTACCGAAGTGTATAAAAAGTCCGCCCAGCAGAGAGCCACTCGCCGGTAAATCTTATTATTAGCAATAATCGTGGCATTGTGGCTCGCGGGGCCACAATAGGGCCCCGTAATAATGGACTGCCACACAATAGGCCTGCCCAGTCCTTTTTACCGGGATTGTGGACCTAGCCTGGGTACAGACAGAATGTAAAGCAATCGCATCAAAGAATTATGGGCCAATACGTTGTATGCCTAGTTCGTCCTTTATTTTATTAGTCTACGACACTAAGTTAAGAGTTCGCTATGTTTTATATGATAGACGTGGGTATATTACTAAATAATCTCAGCTTAGATTTCTAGTCTTGTTTGTAGTATTTTTCAAAAAGGCTTTTCTTTATAAAACCAAGCCTTTTATTTTATGAAATACGATCACGTAGTCATAAAATGGTAATAGTACATTATGATGCAAGTGTGTAAAGATCAACGCACACGCGTTTCATACGACGTTTTTCAACACACTTTTTTGGATGAGAAATCATCAAATGACTTCTCCCGCTCTGGGCGTAGCGGGAGGGCGTGTCAGACTTTTACTGACTAAAACCCATCCGTGTTCCTTCAATTGCCTGTGCCGGGGCCACGGTAACTCTTTCGAACATCCCGCAACCCTAGCTGGCATCGGCCCTAGCGGACCCCGTCAATAGTGCTGACATCTCTTTGAGGCGCACGTGGAACACAGAGCGCCGTCGACTCGGGCCTGGTCCTTACCAGACGGCGAGCTACCCATTGCTCGCCGTTCACAAGCCCGCGCCTACTTGCGAGGCAAAAACTAAAGTTTCATAAACTAATTACATAAATATGGCCCGCGGATTCCTTTTACCGCGGTGTCTTCGCAGGTTGAGGAGAGGCAAAGACACGAAGCCGTTGAATAATCTAATAGGTTTTAAAATAAAATCATAAAACTGAATATTTTGTCTAATATTTGGATATAGAACACGAAATAATGTTATTTTTTTTTGACAAAAATAAATAATTTGATGAATTATCATGTTAATTTATCATACCATAATAATATGTATGTACACAGTAGGCATAAAGAGATATGAAGTCTCTTTGATGAGATTAACCGTATAGTTCAGATTCGCCCCCAATTGGACCCGAACACACGAACCTCCGTCGGCTCGTTAGCAGATCCCATTGGACCCCAGAATGACGACATACTACACTCTAAATTGATTATGAAAATATTTATTATGTTACCTATCAAATCTTATGAATGTGCGTTAACTATGACACTTGGATAAAAAACTCATATCTTAGCGCCATTACATCATTCATATTTAGCGCGCAAGTTTATTAATTTATCTTTCTAGAATCCAAGTTCCTATGTAAATGCGATAATCGCCATTTTAAAGACAGTGGTATTCGAGGCTAAAAAGCATAAAATTGGGTATTTCGAACATCCAAACAGTAGCAGTGGCATCCACCACAGGGTCAGTGAATAATACATCATTTAATTATTTGACGAATTCATCCATTGTTCAAGTTAAATTAGTAGTAATAATGATTTTTTTGATATAGGTACAAAGTAGAAATTACGCGCCAAACGAGCGTGTGAGCATTTTTACTATTCAGAAATATCACACACACATACATAGAAGATTTATAATGTGACAAATATTATTCAAAATATTATAAACAACAAGAAATTGCCCAGATACTAACGTAATATACAAACACAGGTTCATTAACATGTAATATTCATTACCACTCCTCACTCAATTTGTGTTCAAAATCGCCAACCATTAATGTTTTTTTTTTTATTGCAATGATGTGCGAAAGCAATTATGCCAAACGATATTTTTTAAAATTTCGATCGACTTTTCAAAACTACCGGTTAAGGGGTGGAGGAGGTGTTAAATTTTGTAGGAGAAAATATGAAATCCACGCGGACGAAGTCGCGGGCAAATAGCTAGTGATTGAATTATCATTTCTGTCATTAGACAGAAATCTATACTTGGTTTCAAAATGAAATAAAAATGGTCCAAGCATAATAAAATAAGCATTACCTACCTCATTTATAGAATTTCGCGCTGAAATGTTTCTATTTTCAAATTTAATTTCGGAATACGCTCGCTGTTCTAAATTATTTTAACTTAGTGGACAATTATTTATTGTGGATTTTATTTCTGTAGCAAGTACAGAATGCCCAGTATACAGTTATTAAGTAGGCTAAGAAAAGGGAATGATGATTATTTTAAACAGTCAGAGTGATTATTTCAAACATCTATGCAACCAGATGACGTAAGTTCAAAAATATGGGTGTCACGTGATCAACTTGGAACGTTAATATCTGGGAAACGTGACGCTTTACGGCGTTTGGTTTTCTTATAATGTTTTCTGTTTGCACTGATGTCAGCTATCGATTTATATAAGTTTCATGTGTGGCTGCTTTTTTCACAGAATTTTGTTTTTTAGAATATATTTTATTTATTTATTTTATGTCCGTAGGTGTATCCGTGGCATCACAGTGGGCCCTGTAAGAATATCAGCGCTGCGGTATTTGTTTTTGTATTTTCAAATATCGCAGCATCATGCTGAGATAGGAGCCTTTTTGGCCTCGCACATGTCTTCTTTGTTTTGTTTTTTTTTCTTTCCTTTTATTTTATTTGTGTTTACGATATTGTTAGTTTTAATGTTCTTTTTATTGTTCTATTTCCTGTGCGTGTCCCAAATAAAATATTTTTCTTTCTTTCAAAAAAAAAAAACAAAACGGCAATTGGTATGCCAGACTCCATATAAAAATCTTCAATCCCCTTTCAACTTAATCGGTCCGGTAGATTCGAAGCAAATTGGCTGTGACAGACCGACAGACAGACACACGACACGAGTGATCTTATATGGCTTCCGTTTTCATTCGAACGCACGGCACCCTAAAAAGTTACACCTCTATCCACGCTGTACGTGTATGTACTTATTAATATCAAAAACATTAATTCATGGAAAAAGCACCAAATAGTTTTTATACAGTTTCTACTACTTTTTTTCAAGCTCGATTTTATTGCGAGTATCGAATATGCTGAATGTAACTTTTGAATCGAAATTAGAAAATTGAGTCAACGGTCAGCACTAAAAAGTGCCTCGTCGCAACACATTTTTTTGTAATATTTGTCAAGATTTGATCGTATTTTTTTATGTAGTTTACGTATGAAAAATGGTAAAATTAAGACTGCAGAGAGAATGATAATATCTTCAAAATCCTGTCGAGCAGAAAAGTTCAAAAGCGCACATCTCTGACTAGTAAGTAGTTATCTGTGGCGCACATTACCGCACTAGTTCGGTAATATAAAGTAAAAAGCACGCGTGTTTAATACACGACATTAGGAACCTAAAAGCAGTTCAATAAGAGCCACTTTACGAGCAATTGTGTTGAAAATATCATTATCTGTTTCAGAATACAAATATATATATATATATTTATTTGTGAGGGAAAAATTGATCGAATAAAACGAATGCATGATTTAAATCAATTTTATAATTATTAAATCCACACAGTAATTATTTGCACACCAAAATGATGTAGTAATATTATTACATGAAAACAATAAAGCATAAAGCATATTAACCAGCAATTTTGCGAAACAACATATTACATTTTTTAAGAGCAATATTAATATAATCAAAATAAAAAGTACCTGACCATTCAGAATTGTCTTGCAGAGTCCATAGTTCATAGTCCATAGTGAACAAAGTCTGAGCGGTCGAGGCACTTGCGTACTCTTTTAAACTTCGGCTTGCTAGTCAGTGGGTGGGAGCGAGTAGTCAACAGAACAACTTATTAAACCGGAAGTTACTCGAAAAATTGCGTTAATATTTTTAAATGAATAAAAATTCAATGTTTTGACAGCTAATCGTGATGCTATAAGAATACATTTGATTAAATTAAAAAAGGTTACAAGTTTGTCTGGTGCGTATCAATTATAATTTTGATCCATTCGATGCTGCCAAAGTGATGTCAGATATTTTCGGTCATAACGAAGAAGTATTCCCGTTTGAGCACCTATTTTTTGGGCACCAATGCATTGAGCACCGTAGGTATTAATACCTTCGGTGCTCAATAAACAGAAGAATGTGATACTTCGTTATGAAGTATTCCCGTTTGAGCACCTATTTTTTGGGCACCAATGCATTGAGTTTTGCTTGATTTTTTGGTCTCTTCCAGACATCTCTACAGAACCGCTCGTTTATGTAATTGGACTGCGCCATTCAATGGGCATCCTTTAACACAATTAAACTTCGAAATGTTTTTACTTTTTTATGAGGTTGCGTTCCGTTTTGACCGAATTGCTTTGTGGGCCAAGGCTTGAATGTATCTTAGATGGAAGAAAGGCAGCAAGCCTGCAGGTGCGGGTCGAAAAGTGAACACGACATTACTCAAAAGTTATGTGTTATAAACTCAAATCACCAATGAGTAGCCAGAATGTCACAGCACTAGTACATATTTTAGTTTCACAGTACACGACGCAACCAGTCACAAACTAGATAATAACGCCTAACGCGTAAGTCGCGTCATGTACGGACCGCCATTGAAATACTTTTTTTTTTTGATGGGAAATTCAAATTCATTTATTTCGTGAACACAGGGTACATACAGAAGGTGTTATAATACATAAGGTCCGAGCTGTGCCCCGCCAAAAGGCATACAAAATATCAAAGGTACAACACTAATCAAAATTAACAAAATTATTTAGTATGTCACATAACATGAGACCATATTGGATTTAGGTAACAGGTATTATAATTAAAATTTGTCATTTAAATATTCGTCAACAGAATAATACACCTTGTCATTTAACAATTTCAGTAGATTTCTTTTAAATTCGTTAATGTTAATACTTGCGATAACTTGTCCTGGTAACTTATTATATAGTTTTTGAGCCATTGCATAAAAGCGTTTGTTTTGAAATTGTGTTTTTGTTGCTAACACCTGGAACTTTTTTGAATGCCGTTTACTTTCTACGAATCTATATAAATTCATGTTGTGTTTTATAAAAATACAGGCTTCATAAATATAGAGTGACGGTAAAGTTAATATCAAATCATCAAATGACTTCTCCCGCTCTGGGCGGAGCGGGAGAGCGTGTCAGTTTACTGACTAAAACCCACCCGCGTTCCTTCTGTTGCCTGTGCCGGGGCCACGGTAACTGTTTCGAACATCCCGCAACCCCGGCTGGGCCATTGAAATACTTGTGCTGTGACATTTGGCTACTAATACTATTGATATTGATATTCATATTCCATAATGTTAAAAGATCTTACAACGGCTAAAAGTTAAGGTAAAATCACGGACCCTGTAGGGCACAGCAAAAAATTAGGGGTCATTTTTTTTATATGTTATTTATAAAGGGTGTCTTAGTAAGAGTGCACTTTTTAAAATTGGAATATTTCTTTTTTTCATGCAAGTGGCAACTCTAAAATTTGACAGCTGTCACATCTGTTTATTCCGATTATTAAAAATGGAGCGCTTTTCGAAAGAACAACGCGTTATAACTGTGAAAACTCATTACAACGGTGAACAGCATTCGTTACAGGAATATGATAACGGACTTCTTGTGGCCTCAACTGGACGGCATGAATCTGGACAACATGTGGTTTCAGCACGACGGCGCAACCTGCCACACCGCGCATGAAACAATCGACTTATTGCAGCAACGATTTCCAGAAAACATTATCTCACGAAATTCTGATGTCAACTGGCCACCAAGATCGTGTGATTTAACGCCGTGCGATTTTTTTCTTTGGGGTTTTGTGAAATCTCGGGTTTATGCGAATAAAACCCGAAACAATTCCTGAGCTCAAATCGGAAATCCAACGCGTCATCGGTGAAATACAGCCACATCTCTGTGCAAAAGTCATGGAAAATTTCATGAAAAGAGTAATGGCCTGTCATCGGAGCCGTGGGGGTCATTTGCCGGATATTTTATTCCATACTTAATCGGAACATGTCTTCTTTACAATACAATAAAAATATCACAACTCTGTCATAAAATACTTGTTTTTATTTTAAAATGAAAAAGTGCACTGAGACACCCTTTATTAATTAACTAAGTTACAACATTTATTTATATAGAGATCAGATAAATCAGTTATAGTTCAGTGTAGTGTGTTTAGTGTAGGGTCAGTTCATTGATGATTCTGTGGAACATCGCATTCGGACTTCTTACAGGCGGACCGGCACTGGCTCTAGAGTGAGACTACGGCGACAACCTCGATGACACTAATGCCATACAGATACACGTCAATAGGATAAAATTATATAAAGGAATTAAGTATAAAACATTCCTTCAGTCGCAAATTGTTTATCCACTCTGCTCACGTTGTTGCCGATATAACGACAAATAATAATAATCAAATAAAGTAAAAAAATTGGAGGGGTTCCCTCTGTACGAGCTCTAGCGCAACAATCAGTTGTTGCGCACAAGTTAGGAATTTGAAAAAAATATTAAAACCGCCGATTCATGAGGTACCTATTTTGTTTAAGTATGGGTAATTTTCTGCAACTGCACAAAATAACTTTGTAATTCACAGTGTCATTATGAAATACAAAGTTATCTTTGCGATTGAAATTTTAATTTAAGATGAAAAATATTCTTCATTTAGTATTTTCCTTTATCTGAACTAAAAAACAAACTGAAGTACGGAGCTCTCGGTGCGGGAGTTCGACTCGCACTTAGCCGTTTTTTTTACTTTAATTCTTACAAATGTTTACAAAAAACTTGAGCCATGTTACCACATAGCTCGGCACTTTGATTTATGAGCACAGATAATGTCGGTTCATGCTTGTAAATTAAGGATTTTTTGCAGATATAACAGGTACTTATATATTCGTTTTACGTTTTAGGTGCTGCGCAAACGTGGACACTTTTGTGTCTTATGTCGGATACAAGCTACCAATGAATATTTGATTTTTATATAAACAGTATGAAATCAGCCACTCCCTGCGCAGACGTGAACATTTTTTTTTGTCCAGTTGCTTCCACTTAACACGTCATACTCGTTGCCGATCAAAAAGTGTTCGGTGTCGGTAACTGGAAACTAAAAGTCGTCAGTTGAAGACACAAGCAACATTAACAAATTTCCTTACAATTGTACTGAGCTGCGCAAACGGACGATTTGCAGTCGGTGTCCGTATACTGTGTGTGACACAAGCAACGCACACCGAGCGGGTGGCGCAGGGGCGCGGGCGCGGCGAGCCGAAAAAAATCTCACCACAACAATTACGCCACCGGACACAGCAACTACGGTTACCAGTGACCAGGAGTAGCAACTGGCGACTGTGTCCGGTCGCCGCTACAGAACACAGCAACTACGGTTACCAGTGACCAGGAGTAGCAACTGGCGACTGTGTCCGGTCGCCGCTACAGAACACAGCAACTACGGTTACCAGTGACCAGGAGTAGCAACTGGCGACTGTGTCCGGTCGCCGCTACAGAACACAGCAACTACGGTTTCCTGTGATGGTGTGCCGTGTTAGTAACAAAAAGTGTCTACGTTTGCGCAGCCCCTTAATTGACTTGCATTTTCTTTTAAATTAAGACTCATGGTTTTAAATAAAATGTGTGATGGTGTTAGTCGATAAAAAATGGTAATCTCTGTTCGTTTATAAGGGACTTGGTTTGAGTTGACTTAGGATAAAGTTGCGAGTGTTAGTTTTGAGACAAATGTGACGTGTTAGGTGCAAGCCTTAGGGTAATGTGGGAATGTTCCATGTGGCTGAGGTAGCGGGGTTACCTCCAGCTCCTCCTGCTCCAGATCCTGCCCCTGATGTGATTCTTGTTTATGTTAGACCTGAGTAGAGTAGGAGAATATTGTATATTTTTTCTATTTCATTATTTAATTAGACTATGTATAGCCATAGTGATTCAATCATTCCAATATTTTACCTACTCGTATATGAAATGCCTAATTAACCAAAACACTGAGATATAACTATATTCTAAGGTTGACTACCTCTTAAGAAATACTATAAACTATCTTACGAATAGATTTGACTGTCATTGCAAGTAGTCAAGTTAAATTATCGACTAACGGCCGAACCCAATAACCTATTTTCAGTTAAAGACAGATCACTATTGATGGTAGACAGTATGATTATATCTGTCCTTATCTCAGGCTGGTAAGGTTTTCATAGTCTCATATAGATTATTGGGACGTTAAAACCATAGATATACAAGGTGGAACAGGACGATTGACATTCCTTTAAACCACGTAAAGAGAATCATGTTCTATACCTGTATACAAAAAATCAATCAAATCTAATGAATACTTTAGCCACGGGAAACTATTTTTCGTTTTCTTATTTTTCAACATGATGTAGATCCGAGTCCGTAATAATAGGTAAACATTGCCGCCGCCGCGCCCCGCACCCCGCACCCCGCACCGTTAGTCAGTGACTTTTCGTAGATAAAGCGTGTTTACTTTTTATGCAGTTGATTCTGCTATTTATTTTGTTTGAAAACTACAATTTTTTAATTTTCCATTAACCTTCGTGTTCTAACTGTGTTCAAAATTAATCTTCGTGTTTTAAAATGTTTCGATGGACTAGTACTGTGCTCGTTTTCATTTAATGTCATACATCCAGATCCACGTTGTATAGGTTTTTCTATCTCCAGTATGCCAAAACTGGTGATAGATAGGTTATTGGGTTCGGCCGTAAGATAACGAGTTCTTTGTTATGGTTTTGCCGTGTGTCACCACAAACAGATGTTCCCAATTAAGCGCAGCTTAACCCAGTAGATCGTTAGATCGGATGAATCCGGGTAATCGTTTTTAAACCACGATCACTCTTCTCACAAAATGACACCAATACTGCGCAAAAACCGTCAATTGCTCAATTGCCTGTCAATATAAAACCACGAAATACACAATAATAGGAATGATAAATAATAGGCCTCTCCATTATTTGTAGAATTGTACGCAGTACAACAACATGGCATTTCAAGTTTAAACACCATTCCACGTGATATTTGTATGTCATTTATTAACCACGCGACAATGGATGTAATTACTTTTGCAAGTCGCCACATAATAAATTTAATACTCAATTAATACTCATGCAGAGTATATTAACAAAATAAATGTGATTTTTCGTTTAATATGTAAATTACGGAATAATACGGATTCTGACTCAATATCACCTACCCTCTATGCAGATCCTCTTTAACATGTTTTTTTTTCAGAATGTATTGGGCGGTGGTTCGTAATTGTAATAAGACATTATAATAATGACTTCATTATAATAACTTTATAATACATTCATTATTAATTATCTTGAAAAATTCGTTCATTTTATTATTAAAATAATATTCTCACAGAAATAAGATTAGTGATTTCATTTACTCAAATTCTGATAAACATGGAGGCTATTCCTTTGTAAAGTAGTAAAAATTTTACTATTATGAGTACATATTTTCTTAAATCTATCAATTTGTACCTATTGATCAAACGCTAGACCACTTGGCCAGGCATCCAAAATATGGCATCAATAATTTTATCATAAATCCTCCTTACATTCCACTATCCCTACCAATGTTCGTCATCTCTATACATAGATAGATAGGTAGAATATTCTTTCTTAGGTACACCATAAATATTACAGATATAAAAGTAGAAATTTTACAAGGGGTGACACAATGGGCGGCTTTATGGGCCTTTCCCTGTTCAATACATCCTCAGTTAGTAACACGTCATAAATTCGACGTGTAATCGAGTCGCTAAGCAAGTGCGGCCCATTGAGCAATGCGCAAACATGCCAAGATTATCTGCCGTTAATTACAGTAAGCTAACCCGACTCACTGATCGTGTGGCCTTTTGTTTAGGAGTAAGGAGTTATGTATGCTTGAGTTTAAGGGTAAGACGTGATGAGCCAAACTCAGAGAGTGTCGCTTAAAATGAGTGAAGGGAATTTGTGTAGGATTCTCAATTCTTTAAGTACCTAAGTGCTATACCTGCACGCACAAATCATATAAAATACGACAAAAAGACAAGTGTGGTGCGAAGTGCAGTTTGATGAAACACGAATCGTAATGAGTCAACATAATGTACATCAGGTTACGCTAGTCTGGCACCATGCTCAGAAAAGTAACACCGGTTCTTTTCCGGATAATATAATTCCTGTTTTTATCCTTCAAAGAAACTCCGAGCATAGCCCGCTCCATAGCGCATTGAGCGACCTTGAATTTGTGAACCAGCCCGAATGTCAGTATTCACTTTTCGGCACCGTATGTCATAACGGACAGGACGCACTGGTTGAAGACCTTAGTCTTCAGACATTGCGGTATAGGCAACGAAGCTTCGAACTAAAAGCAAGCAATAACACCGCACTTTAATATCGTAGAGATCGTCTGTCAATCTCGTCTGAACCGCCGCTGCCGCTAGTTTCTGCAGCCGAAGGTTCTGAAATCTACAGAGCTCCACGAGCTGCAGCGAAATCATCGTCAATGCTATCAGGCCATGCGGAAATTCCGTCTTGAGAAAACAATATGACGGCATAATTGCCTGGTTGACGTGAAAGTGGAAGATTGTACGCTGTTTGTTTTTGTTTTTTGGGGAATGGCATCTCGCAGGTCAACCTAAGAGGTTTTCGGCTGTGCCTCTATAAATTAAGGCCAGGCTAGGGCATTCATTATTTTCTTTTATATTAGTACAATTAAATTGAGAAATTATAGTTATGTCAGAATTAAATGTCAATAACAATGAATTTCATCCTTCATTTAGAAAGAAGCCAATCTTGTTTTCATTTCAATCTTGAAGACTAAAACCGACTCTCTGACAGACGTTTCACGGTACACCAAGGGCCGTGTACCCTGACACAACCCCACTCAATTTTTTAGGTAGATCTGTGTCAAAGAGTTTTGAATACATCCATACTTCTGTATGATGACGTTTTCAAGAAAATGTTTTTGACGTTAATGCTGACGAAAAATAACCCAACTCAGGATTATAGTATAGACGGGTAAACAAAGATTCTATTTTTGACTAGCTGTTGCCCGCGGCTTCTCCCACGTAGATGTCAATACTTCCTCAATTGAATCGGATTTTGGTAACAATTTCATGGGTTTTAATTTTTTTGCGCGGAACCCTAATTCTTTTTCTAAAATAAAAGTAAATGACTTTTAAGTTACTCCTTATAACATCAGCTATCTTCCAGTGAATGTCCCGTCAAAATCGGTCCAGCAATTTTGGAGATTAGCCGAATAAACAGACAGAAAGACACTTTTTTATAAGTACAGTTTATATTTGGCAGTAAGATGGTTATAGCCGTCATATAGTTATAGGGATATAGCTATATACCATAATATAGTTATATGCAAGTGATTCATAAGTATTCATAACTATCCTACTATGAACATAACTATGATACGAGTATGATCTGTAATATAATTATGTAGATATTAGGGCACTCCGACCAAATAGGTTAGGTTAGAACTGAGACCAACTACGCGCGAGCCGAGCGAGCGAACCGAGCGGTGCTGTGGCAGCAGCCAGTGAGCGTTACGTCGAAATTGGTAACAAAATTAGGGCACTCCGACAGTTATGAATCGCTTTTATATAAATATATTATGATATATACCTATAAGGGATATACATAACTATATATGACGGCTATAACCATCTTACAACATAATTATTACACTTTCGTACGCATTAGTAAAAAGCTGTGATTTTGACATTACGAACAGACACTTCAATTTTATTTATTTGTATAGAGTATAAATAACTCCTGCTTTCCTCAATTTTAACCCCGGCTTTACCGTTGTCATCGATGTGGTATTATCAAGTAGGTACTGCCCGCGGTCTGCGGTATCTTTTACCGATTTCAAAGCGGTATTATAGGCCGGGTTTTCAGTAATTTTATTTGATTTGGCTCGTAGGTCGGTCGTGGCTGCGGTTTCCTGTGATCCAGCGTTCAAATCCCTTGATAGTTTTTTATGATAAAATTGTGTTTTTCTGACAATAATACAATAAACGAATTCAGTCGTAGTAATTTAAGAATGTGACCGTCGTTAAATTACGTTTTCAATTAATTATCTTACAATAAAGAGAAAGAAGGTGCACGGGCAAGATTTTGTTGCAGTTTTTGACACTTTTCTGGAAAATAATGCCATGACCATCAAAGGATTGACCGCTCAATCCTTTGATGGAATTTACCTAAAATCATAATTATAGAGATGAAAATGTTCTGTGACGCTCATAGAGTCCGCTTTCTTTTTGTTTCTTAGATTCATATTATTTTATTTTAAAACTAATCTAGTAAACAACACACATCCTTCATTTTCCAGTGTAGTCATCGCCGCGGTATATAACCTCCCGCTGCGGTATCGGTCGCTATCGCTCCGAGGCGGTATCACATCCTGTCTGCGATTATCGATGTCATATTATTCTAGGGTGTTATGTGATCCTGGTATCTACTAAACCGGTACGGCTTGCGAGGGTTAAACGTGTCACGTTTCGGGTTAGATGAGATGGGGTTTTAAAATGGTTGGGCAATTTTCTGTGCTCTTGTAGCAGATCCTGTAATTTTAAAAGATTTAGTTTGTGGTTACATAAATTCACAGGTAATAAATTTACTGGTTTAATCATGGATTTACGGCCGAACCCAATGACCTATCTATCACCAGGTTGGGCATACTGGAGATAGAAAAATTATCTATCTATGGTTTTAACGTCGCAATAATCAAATTATAAGAGATTATGAAATCTTACCGGCCTGACATAAAGACAGAATTATACTGTCAACCATCCGTAGCGATTTATCTTTTACTGAAAATAGGTTATTGGGTTCGGCCGTTAGTGTTTAATGAACTTATCGCGCCCTAAAGTGTGGTTGCAAATACATACAATGTGGTTGGGAGAGTGATCACCTCTCGACTGCAACCAGAAGGTTATAAAAAAAGCATATAAAGCCTCACATGTTTATTAGGTACGGATATTATCAACGTATAAAAAATACATAATATTAATTCTATATATTTGTATAACGTTTACACTAGTAAAAGTTAAGTGTAAGTTATCTCAGTTGCATTTACTGCATCTTTGTCCATATATTCGAATCCCACCTGTCATTCTTTGACAGCTGTGATGAAATAGCACGGCAAATTGGCGTAGTGTGCCAATTTTATAAACAAATAATTTCCCTGACCGTAGGTACCTAACTGTAGCGACACGTAGCCAAAACCAACATTTATTCAATTTAACTCGGAGAACTTGATACAAAATGTATCAAAAGAGAATTTAGCTTCGAAATACAAACTCCTGGTAAACAAATCATGAGTGAGAATTAGTAATGCGTTTAAGATTACTGAGCGCCGTTAATTACTCTAATTATTCCTACGCTGCTAATTGGAGTAGGTAAGTTGCCGGTAGCACTAAACTGTGTGTATCTTATAGCAAGAACTTAACATCACGCCTGTGTTCCCCGAAGTAGGGGTAGGTTGTCGTGCATAGTTACTACAGCAGTAAATACTCATTAACAAAGGGCGAGCCTACTGCTGAGAATTAATTGCTGATTAAAAAATGCAACAAGTCATTAAATTTTTCAAGAGTCAGAATTAGTATTACCAAAATTAAATAACCAAAAATCCCCACCCAAAAATTAAACCTACAATTTATTGACTTGCCCGCGAGTTACGATTAAAAGCCTAATCTAATTCGCAGTTCGCTGATTTACGCCCGGCTTGTAGAAGCCATCCAATTTAATCTTTAATAATGTTTGACAGCAGGTTCACCGATGTATATCTGCTGGCAAACATGCACACAACTAGATCAGACTGCCTGGCACCAGGCTTCCAGGGGTGATCTATTGTTTGTTGTTGTGATATTTAGTACATATTTAATTCTGTGTTCGCTTATCATCTTGCGCTAACTAATCATTTTATTGCATGTTAGTAGGCAGTAGAAGTTGAGCTTTTTGTGAAGAAGCCTATCCGTGAACGTTCTACGTCTAAGTTCCAATTACTGGCACTATGTACCATCGACAAACGCTAGGCTTTACCAATTTTGAAACAATTTTGCTTGCAAGCTACAATTGTACTTATGAAAAAGTAAAACAAAGGACCATAGGGGCAGGGTTTTTTTAATGAATCAGTGTATACACAAAGCAATTTAAAGGTGTAAAGTCGTCCGTTTTGTCGATAGTACCTGCGGCACTGCGGCTGTCGATGTGCCAGCGGGCATTGGAGGGTTAAGCGTATGGATGCTATAAGCACATAATTATGACATATTTACAGCTTTGTTTTTAGGTTTGACTACGCAGTTGAGATGCCTGCACTTTTAACAATCTAACAAGAAGTATTACCACTAGGTATAGTCTAGCCCATTTCTGGCACTGATTTGGTTGTAAGGGCATGGATGCTGGAGACACGTCATATGACATTTCAACTTTGTTTATAATTATGATGGACAATGCATTTGAGATGCCTCCGCCACTTACCATCAGATCGGCGAGGCACCTGCTTGCTGGCCAATTTAATAAAGAAGTGTTACATATGTAAGTGTATGCACATTACTTAATCATGTAGGGTCTGACAAGATTTATACAGCATTATTTTAAATTAAGTATTATGTGCTCAACAACACGTTTGAAAAGGGTAAAACACTCTTTTTTGGAAAAACCCATTAGTCCACTGTTGGTTCAGCTGATTGATCGAGCTTGCTTGATTGAACGTGCATTCATTATAATGCCTGAATCTATTTAAAATATTTTTTCCATATTATATCTCAGTGTCTGAAATTATTATTAACATAAAGTAAAAAATAAACTTCAAAAGATGCTTTCTAAGATATTTTAATGAAAAATACAAATACCATTTTTTATCCAGATTAAATTTTAAAATTAAAACTATAGAGGCATGAGGAACAGGGTGTAAAGTTCACTCATCCTCCATAGAAAAGGGAGGATCCTCCGACCAGACGGGTGTTGTGTCTGGTGGGCTACTGCCCGACGGTTGATGTCGGGATGTTGTATATATGCTAGTCGCGCGGTAAACTCTGTTTGCGCGATGCAGGATTTTGCGTGACGTCAGTGTGACGCGTTCCATTGTGGCGATGCCGCCACATCACTCCCCTCCGGAGACCGGAGGTCGATAGTGGGCTGAGTCGTGTATCTTGCGATGCTTGCCAGGGCCAGTTGAGGTTCCAATGAGTCGGAACCGGGTGCCGCATAGTTCGCGGTGAGTCGGAACTGTCTGCGGAGATGCCCCCAGTGAGTCGGGGTGGCGCTGCGTTATGCTCCAGTGCGTTGGATGTGGTACAGCGCCGGGTTGAGGCTGACTGCTGACGTCGACCAGGAGAGGTTTGAAGGGCTCTGCTTGTTGACCGGCCGAGAGTGCAGTGTGCTGTGCCAAGGTTGCTGATGAGGCTGAGGGTGATGACCAGGTATGCGCGGTCGCTGCATGCTGGTGGTCAGGATACCCGTTGAAGCCGTGGGTGCTGGCTGGCTGTGTGACTCGCTGCTCGAAAGCTCGAGGAAGTGATGCTGATGACGTCACGCTGTAGTAGTTGCACGAAGGCTGCGCTGACGTTCATGTTCGGGGTCACCAGTATAGAGGCATGAGGAACAGGGTGTAAAGTTCACTCATCCTCCATAGAAAAGGGAGGATCCTCCGACCAGACGGGTGTTGTGTCTGGTGGGCTACTGCCCGACGGTTGATGTCGGGATGTTGTATATATGCTAGTCGCGCGGTAAACTCTGTTTGCGCGATGCAGGATTTTGCGTGACGTCAGTGTGACGCGTTCCATTGTGGCGATGCCGCCACAAAACTATAACTCTCTTGTGGCCGTTTCTTTATGTAGTTTTAATATAGAGGTTTTCTTTAAACGGGTCTTGGACATTACTCATCTACATAAATGGTCAGCCATTATTGCTTAAATGTTTCATAATATAATTTTTGTGAAATACTTTTATAAAACCTTCAAAGCAGAATGGCAAGACTTCATGTATGCTGGGTGTAGCATTTAGACTTCGCGTACATTCATAAAAATATTCTCAAAAGATAGATCTTAGTCAAATTAAGATAAAAAGTAATCATAGCATATTTTTAGGGTTCCGTACCTCAAAAGGAAAAAACGGAATCCTTATACTAGAAAGATTCAGTTTATTCATTTTGAGGCGGACAACGAAGTGATCCTATAAGGCTTATAGGATCATTCGTAGGCCCGTAAGTGTAAAATTAGTGAATACCGGTGTTGTGCTGTGCTTAAAAACAAATTGACTTAATGTGGGAAGTCACAAACCTGACCCAGCCTGCTGCATTATCGAAGGGACGCAAGCTTCAACCCTGTGAGTACCTTTCCCATCCAGGCACTACCCTCTAAAATATTTCTCATAGTATGTTCCTTTATGTCAGAGATTTTGGCCTTTTGATTATTATGTACTAATATGCACGCCCCTCCATTTCTATTATGCCTAGAGTAAGATGACATTAATGAGTAATTGAGAATTTTCAGTGAATAGGTGTCCTCGTCCTCATTTATCATATTATATTCCGTGATACAAAGGACATCAACATGTTTATTGTTACGGCTCAACTCGTCTAAGTGTAACGAAAGGTCATCTGATTTACTTATTAGACCATTGATGTTCTATATACGAGTACCTATATTGATATTGATATTTATGTGATTATACACGAAAAAAAAATGTTATCTTTTGGTGACATCAATGGAGTAGGTACCACGTTCAGAAATGTTCTTTGTTGCTATAATTTGGTTTTCATTTTGTTCTTGTTTGCTATTTGACGTACTAAGGTTAATATTACGATCAATGAAGTCTGTTTGTGTGAAACTATTCACCATATCTTTTTGAGTGGCGGACATTTTTGTATTAATGTAATGTAATTAATTATAATTTATAATCTATACGTAATATCTCTCTTAACCAGGACGCCGTAAATTGTGACTGTAGTTTATTCCTCTCGGTACATGCTTTTCAAAATCTAGGTCTATGTACTTCACATTGTTAAATTTGCTACACATAAACTTCATATATAGGTGTATAAAAGTAGCCTAAGTAATTATTCCTTATAACATCAGTTATCTGCCAGTGAAAGCCCGTCAAGATCGGTCCAGCCGTTTCGGAGATAAAATGAGACAGACAAACAAACAGATAGACAAAAATTAAAAAAAAAATGTTGGTAACAAAAATAACAATTTTTGAAACGTTTAAATACTAAGTTTTATACGGTACTTATAAAAGTACCGTATATTCTTTCATATGCATTTAGTAAAAAAACTGGTATTGTGACATAACAAAACGGACATTTCAATTTTATTTATTTGTATAAATGTATAGATGATAAAATAAAACCACTACCACCAAAATTCTACTAATAAGTTCTGCTAATTTATTATTTTATTTTAAAAATAGAAATGCCATGTTCTCGTGAATACGGTAACTCCGCTGCTACCGTCCTAGGTTGTTTGTTTAGATATTGTAAATAAGTGCGTTTAGATATTCAGATTTAATAAAAAAAGCTAATGCATACCAAGTAAAGCCCTGTAACTGTTTCATATAATGTGCATAAGATAAGATAATAATATTTTATTTGCATAAAACATGGTATACAAGATGGTAATATGAATACACTGGTAGGTTCTACATACTTTCATTCATGAACGCTTTTGAAACTGAGCGACACCAGAACTGCCATTCTTTTCTTCAGTGAGCACACTCACAATTATTTCGAAATCAAAATATTTTATTACACATAAAGGCACTTATGAAACGTCAGAAGCTAGGTGCACAGTTCCATTATGTCGTTTCCTATGGAGAAGAACCGGCAAGAAACTGCACGGTTAATCTTTTAAAAATAATTGGCTTTTACAATGTTTTCAAATTACATTACAGTGTTGATAGGTATGGGAGGACAGTGTAGGCTCTATATAAAAGAGAAAATCTGGTGCGTTACACAAATAACATTCTATCGAACCATCACAAATAGACAGATATCTGACGATTCCTTTTTCATGCCAATTTACTGGCCATATTTCTAAACACACATCTTACCGCTAATCAAATAAAAGGTCCTGATGACGTCACAAGTACTTACGCCTAATCCAATAAAAGGGGCGGATTCAAAATTGCTGAGCTCCTAGTAACCACATCAATTGTTCATTCGGACGGTAGTCCTAAACAAATTAATACCTAATTGCTTTTACACTCGAGAACCGAGCCGCTTTCAATGGAACCCAATTATACCCGGCATCCACACTGATGGGGACTTTCAAAAGAAACGGGAGATTCGAAAATGTATTTTTCTTTGATTAAATCGGGTATTCGCTGTATTGAACGCGTTTGATTCTGTAAGTGTCAAGTGTGCAATAAACGGATAAGATTAAATTAGTTTACGGAATTCTAAACAGGATTTCAATGGCTTTGTCAGATTACTTTTAGAGAAATCCTACGTCTCCAGAAACAAAGTTTCTACCTCATTAGAGTAGCTAATATCATCTCCTCGCGAATATTGATTAAGTAATTCTCAATATTTCTTTCTCCCTTCACAGACATCTGGCCCCAATACCAATGTACACATGGAGTAAAAATATATTGTGACAAACGAAGCACCAATCAATAGAAAATCTCCTACAAGAGTGCAAGCTCATACCTACTTTAAAAATTCCCAAGAAACCAGAACACGAAGATAAAGTACCAAAGGAATGTTTCACGTAACCAGAACTTGTACTTACGTGAACACCTTAGTTCTTCGCCACACTTAGTCGTACGGTACCGTGCGGTGCTGTGCGATGCCGTGCGGCTCCTTGCGGTTCCATGCAGTTCCCGGGAGAAACATAATATTAACAATTTATTAACTGCACCGCCGAACTTCGCCACAGTATTGAACTGATATTAACTTGAATGTCTGTTGAGACCCTAAGCTGAGCACGGAAATGGTTATTTATTAGAGTGTTATAAACTTTGTGGTTGTGAGCTAATAGCTGTTGATATCAATCAGCACATATTAGCTCTCAACCACAAAGTTTCACAAGATATTCTATTTCTGTAGAAAGTGGTTTGGTGCGGTCGGGAATGGAAGTGGACTTACGTTCACATCTGTATCTTAGAAAACATTAAAATTCATGATTCTTATAAGTTTCTGATCCATTGTAACTACTGCTTCTAAATAACAAAATGATAAAAAAAGAAATCATAAAAATAAAACATTACATGAAAATGTAAAATCATTCGCTCAATTAGCGTCAAATGGGTTAAGTCATTTTGTAGCGAAAAGAAATAAAAGGAAGAACACTTTTTCACCACATCATGTTTAATTTTGTTCTTTAAAAAAAAAATAGGAAAACATTGCAATTTAATATAAAAAGTAAAAAAAAATGAATACTTAAAGCATAAAAAAGTTGCGGGTTGATTTATATAAAAAAAAAGAAGATAAATAGCAGAGAACTTTGATCCGATAGGATAAAGTACGCGAATATCGAAAGAAAAAAAGATGTCCTAACAAGTCGATTGCAATCGCTATTAGGTAACGCTCCCAAGATAAACCGTAAAAGGAAAAGATATCAGAGAACCAAGGTATCTCGCATTTTACAGGCTTGAAAATTTAAAATAAAATTGTGAACGAATTAAAAATTTGCAGAGAGTTAAACTAACTACGTTACTTAGTTAGTATATAAAAAATATCGTAAAAAAATCGTTGTCCAACGTAATTACGTCCGGCGAGGTGTCGTAGACACCAGGAGGCGCTGGCAGAGTGGTCCACGTGGTTGTGTGGCCTTCACGGCTGGATGCGGCCAATTACTCCGCGTTGACCAACGATGTCAAGCGTTTATTTGGGCCAGAACCTGGAGGCCGAAAGACGGCCTGTTCTAAACTGATTAATCCAGATTAATTAAGACGAACCAACAGTAAAAGTAAAAGTTTCCAAAAGTAAAAGACAGGCGACGTCGAAAGCACTTTGCTTTTATTATACAAGAAAAATGTATTAAATACGATTACACAAATTACACGTACATTTTCAACTAACTGGATCAGTATCAACAGATCAACTTTTTGCAACTGACGCACCATACTGAAAAAAAAAAATGAGGACCCATCTGTCAGAAAAAAATAATTCAAATCACGAAATAAAAAGGTAAAAAAAAAATATCGACCAGAATCTATGACAAACGGAAAGAGGTTGACATTAAAGAACCAAAAAGTTTTGACATGCAGAGTTATGTTGCAATTTGTTACCTTTTATATTTAACGACTAGCTGTGTCCGTGACTTCGTTCGCGTGGAAGTCGTAAGATACACAATATACTAAAACTTATTTATAAAAAAAAAACAACCGACTAAAAAAAAAAACACTACAAAGTGAAAAATAACTTGAATTAATTAATAAGTTTTTATTTTTCAGTTTTTAGTTGTGGTACCTACCCCGCCCTAATTCGTAAACCACTACTTGCTAAGTAAACAGTGACAGGGAATTATTATAACATCATCAACAAACACTAAATGGAACAAAATACTTATTATTGAAGCTAACTCAAAAACCACTCATCAGAATTTGACCAAATTTATTTTATTTATTATTTTATTTTTATTTTATTTTTTTATTTTTTTTTTATTTTATGCGACCCTATCAAATAAAAACTTTGCAAAAAGGCAAATATGTATATGTCGCGCTAAATCGTGTCAGAAATTCGAAAGTCGTAGTTTTATCAGGTTTGGACGCCGCCTTCGCCAACAAATTATTAAATCCACCACACGACGACAGATCGTTGACGAAATCTGCCTTCTGACAATCAAGGCTACACATAACATACAACTCAAGTAGCGGATTTAAAGCATATTACTTACCATTAAAATCATGTATAGCCAGAGCGCATCTCATGACAGTTCCAATAAACCCAAACACGGCTAGGATACATTGTTTTATTACGGAGTTCCGGTGCCTACCTTCCGGCTTCATTATCAGATCTGGTCGTTGGTACCAGTTTCATCAGAAACATTTATTTCAATTTGATTCGTCATACTTAGTCGCTTAACTATCCTAATCGAGATATCGCTATCCGTGAAATACATTGAGGAGTGCCCGTGGTTATCTGTGGTCTTCTTCTTCACTTCCGCTTCACCAACTGATATTTTCTGAATGCAAATGCTTGACTTGAAAATGAAAATATCAAAATCGCTATGTGTTGTTTATAATATTTGAGGAGTTCCCGCAATTCCTCGTGGATCCTATCATCAGAACTGGATTTTGATAAAAATGGGACCAATCTGTATGCCCTTTCAAATAAAAAAAGAAATTTCCAAATCGGTTTATAAATGACGGAGTACTGAGGTAACAAACATTAAAAAAATGCAACTGAATTGAGAACCTCCTCCTTTTTTGAAGTCGGTTAAAAATAACAGCCACATTTTAATAAAACTACTCCTCCGTCCCCACGAGCCGCCGCATTGCACCGCCCACCCGCTCTATAACTTCGTTTTCGCTTAGTGTTCTTTCTGACTTTTTTCATTTTACTCGGCTCCTAAAGGTCGTAGCGTGATGTTTAATAGCCTATAACTATCCTCGAGAATTGGGCTGCCAAATGCAACAAAAAAAAATTCAAATCCGACTTTTTGTTCACATTTTCATGGGTTTTATTTATGAGTTTTTTTGTTCACAACTTCATGGGTCTTCAGGGTCGTAGCGTGACGGAAAATAGCCTATAACTATCCTCAAGAATTGGGCTATCAAATGCAAAATAAAAAATTAAAATCCGACTTTTTGTTCACAACTTCATGGGTTTTAATTTTTTGCGCGGAACCCTAATTATTTGTCTAAAATAAAAGCCTAAGTTACCGGCCGTAACATCAGCTATCTGTCAGAGAAAGTCCCGTCAAAATCGGTCCAGCCGTTTCGTAGTAAAAATTTTAAAAATTGCTTTTCTGCTATAAGTACCGTATATACGTTCATATTCATTTAGTAAAAATTTGTTATTTTGACATTAAAAACAAACACTTCAATTTTATTTATTTGCATAGATAAGGAATCTCAATTGCCAACGTTTCACAACATGAAAATGATCGACAGCAGAGACGCAGAGTCATCGTAACATAAAATCATCTTAGTAAAAAAAGGCTTTCTAAACAAGAATCATTTATATTAATTCATGCCTAAGTTTATTCCTCAAAGTGTGCTCAAACAAGAACGGTTTGAAAACGAAACACGAATAAAATGACTTGGCGATTATCAGAATGTACAGCTAATCTCCATTCGATTGCCCCCTTAATGGTGTTTAAATGAACGAATTAATTTTAATGCAAATCAGTCGTGATTGATAAGCTGTATATATTAAATTACCATTACAAACGTTTTATATTGTGATGCGTGGATTTAGTTAATAATATTTTATGAAACATAGTTGTAGGCTCGTGGCAAAATAATAACAGCCGCATGGGTCGACTAGAGGTTTAAGCTTCGCTTGCCGCGGTCGGTTTGTGGATGGGTGACCATCCATTACATATCGAGACGCCTCCGTGCTTCGAAAAGCACGTTAAGCCGTTGGTCCCGGCTGTTATTCGTAGATCTTTATTAGTCATTACGGTTAGCCAAAAAGGTCTGACAACCAGTCTTACCAAGGGATATCGTGTTATCCAGTAACTGGGTTGTGGAGGTTAGATAGGCAGACGCTTCATGAAAAATACTGGTATTCATCTGTATCCGGTTAGACTAGAAGCTGACCCTACATAGTTGGGAAGAGGTTAGGTAGATTGATTCAATTCAGTCCTGTCAATTTTTAGAGCGGAATTTGGCAAATTTGTATACCCTAATTTATTATCTTTATTAAAATTAATGTTAAGTTTCATGTTTAATATTATGGATTCATCATCTGCCTAGCCTTTTCTCAACTATGTTGGGTTCGGCTTCCAGTCTAACCAAATGCAGCTGAATATCAGTATTTTACATGGAGCGACTGTTTAAGATTATGGATTATTACGATTTATACTTTTACCATAGTGAATTTTATAAATAAAATTGTAGTGTCTGTTTGTAAAGTCATAATTACAACTTTTTACTAAATGCATATTTATTACAAAAGTATATACGGTACATAGAACAAGAAAGCAATTTCTTAAATTTTTGTCTGTCTGTCTGTTTGTTCCGGCTAATCTCCAAAACGGCTAGATCAATTTTGACGGCACTTTTACTGGCAGTTAGCTGATGTTATGGGGAGTAACTAAGGCTACTTTTATTTTATACAAATAATTAGAGTTCCGCGCAAAAAAAATTAAAATCCATGAAATTGTGAATAAAAAGTCGGTTTAGAATTTTTTATTTTGCATTTGATAGCCCAATTCTTGAGGATAGTTATAGGCTATTTTCCGTCACGCTACGACCCTTAGGAGCCGAGGAAAAGTAAAGAAGTCAGAAAGAACACTAAGCGAAAACGAAGTAATAGCGCGGGGGCGATGCAACGCGACGGGTCGGGGGACGAGGGAGTTTTATTAAAATGTGGCTGTTATTTTATTATATTGTGTATCTTATACGACTTCCAAGCGAACGTAGTCACGGGGCACAGCTAGTTCCAAATAATACCCAATTAAAAGTCTTTTTCGTGTCATTTCTCACTTATTTTCATGTCATTGTAGATGTTTTACCTATTTCAGTCCTTCCACGTTATGCTTACGAGTGTTTGTTGTGGGTTTTGGCATGGTCAGTTAAGTGCCTGTAGGTGCCGTGGAGGTTTTATCTGAGCGTGCTATAAGCATGCAACCTTCGCTGGTTTCAACGTTTATAAGTTAATAACAACAACAAACAAAGGAATTTTTAAGTTCGAACATAGGAAAAATCAAGATAGGTTGAGAGTCGGCCTCCCGGCCCTGACTGATGTGTAATTTAACATGTAATATGATTACTTTATTAATAGAAGTATACGGAATAGTGTTACGGTGTACCATTTATACACACAAATCCCCCATTAGTTAATGGTTCGTCCAAAGTACCGGGCGGATCGTTACAGTACCTATAAAGCACTGTAGACAAATATGAGCGGTTACAGAAAAAAATCATAAAATTTCATCAGCACTCAGTCTCCGCCTTTCTTTTCAATATCTTCATCCGTCACTATTTTGATGTCCACAGTATCTATATACACAGTATTTATATACCAACATACATAAACTTACGCCTTTTTCCTATGAGGATAGGCAGAAACGATATAACGCTACCTGCTACGATCCTTACCTTTTGCTTCGTTTATTTTCATACATCTGGTAATACACGCGTGCTGATTGCAAGTACTCCGGAGAACTATATAATTACTAATTGCTGCGCCAAACCCCACAAGCTAATCAGTTTCCTGACTCACCAAGATGCGAAGTGCCCTATCTCCAGTCACCAACCTCATGACTAACAATAGTTTAAGTTTAGTAATGACGTCACCGATCCCAGTCTATTAATGAACGCTATTAGGCCGATCCATTTAATCACTTCGTAACTCCAAAGTTCGGCAACTTTAGATACGATAATTACTTTGATGACCTTTAGCGTATTTTGTCGAAAATACCTTATTGGTATTAAAAAGGGTTATAACGCTGTGAGCTGAATTGTAATTGGGGCTAAATTTTTATATTAAAAACTGAGGAAAATAGGAGATCCATGAGAAAATATTCGATACTCAAAGTTAATCAGGGTGGATTATTCAGTGGTTTCATTTAAGCTTCATCATCGGAATTTCATGGTAGGATATCTTAAACTAAAAATATATGTAGTTTAAAAAAATACATATAAACACGCTTTTATCACGCACTAAAAATTATAAAATAATTAAATTGACTTACATTAGTTAAGATATAAGTACCTATGCAGCTTGTCACTTTTTTTGTATCCAATGATTAATTTAAAAAGCGTGGAGCGCTTTGTTTAAATTAATTAAAAGTAGGTACACACAACTAGAAAACGAAACGACGACGAGTTAATAAGTCTGTGGTCAACGTAGTTATGACTTGACCAGTTTACTAGCAGCCACTGAAAAATTCCACTATCCACCTCCTGGCTCCATCATTAGATCAGCTCTAAAATACCAAATTATTGTATTGTCATTCGAACTACATATACATACAAAGTTTCATGCCGATACGACAAATATAAGTAGGTTAAAATTTACTTCCAAGATTTTTTCCATTGTTTGTTAGTTAGCCCCTTGAAAGCTTCTAGTTACAAGTGGAGCTAATAAAAGCGTGTTAAAAATCATTGTAACTTTTTCGCGTCCTATATATCTAACGTGACGATCAAACGCTATTGAATAGGACAACGGACAATGCGACATATTTGTCAAAAAATGACAAAAATGGCACATTTTCACGACTGGTGCTGTTAAATAAAGCCATAGAAATGTACTACATAGATGAAAGAAACTTACGTAATTATCGAATTGTCAGATAGCGCCCACCATCTGTCGGTTTTGTTAAATAGGCTTCTGGTTATTCAACTCAATCTCGGCTTACCAGCATATTAATGCACGTCTGGGTATATACCCTGGTGAGGTCCATAACAATACGTGAAAACAGCATGCTGCGATTCTCCCAAAGGTCCTGGCTAGCCCAGGTCTCTCATTCGAAAAGTTCAAGACCTCGAAGACCAACTGCTAGGCATAGGTGCGTGGGAATAACCCATGAGTCGAGATCTGCTGCTGCCTGCAGATCCGTGTTTGAGGATTCATTGATTTTCAGGTCCAAAGGGATCATTTAGCACCTGCCATTAAGGTTATTTACAGCAAGGTATATTCTGTTACTGTCCCTACGGTTTCAGGTTCTCAACCTTCAAAGTTTAATTAATATTAATTCCTATCTCTATCTCTATCTGCCGAGATGACGACTAATAGAGAAGTATGGAAGAAAGAGACATGTTACGACCGACCCTATATAAATTGGGATAAGGGCAGGAGAATGATGATGATCTCTCTCTACCTTTTAACTAAGGGCTAGTTGGTTTTCTACCCTACTGTGCCGAAGCCCAATGGGAAGGTAATGATTTTATATGTTATTAGGTGTTAATAGAGCAGACGAACACCTGATGTATCAGAGACCTCGAAAACGCGTTGTCATCTCAGAGGCGAAGCTACAACACCTTTCAAACCAGTTAAGTACCTGGCATTTTGTACGAGCTGTTTGTATTCATATACCATAGGTGCCTACTTTCAGGTTTAACCCTTTCCTTGAACCCTTTCCATTTCTCGACTCTTACGACGTTCGCCAATCGAATAGTAGGTAGGTCTTTGTAGTTCCAGGCTATTCTTGTAACGTACAGCGAAGCGTAATAATTAGCTTCTTTTCTTGTCAATTACCTATCAAGTTAACATAATGTGTGTATAATGTTACAATAGGACCGGCCCTGGGATAAATAGAGATCCGATAACAAAGGATTTCTTCTGTGATAAAATGTGTGTACCTATAGGTATTCTATGGTAGGACTTACATCGTAATCGATCCGACACCGATACCAATTTTTAGCTACCAAAATTAAAAACTGAGTTTTTAACGTGGTATTGAGCAAAAATTTCATAAATGGAGAAGGCAATTATTACATTTAAATTTATTTCTGTTGCAGAGCTCAGCTACGAAAATGAAATAACTGGACACCTAGTCATTTATACAATGAAAATAAACTTCACCTTAAAACACCAACATTAAAATTTAGTTTTGGTTCCCTAATTATGCATTTGTTCCGCTACTTCATTAAGTAGCAGTTAGCTATTTATTTACTACAAAAGACGAAGCAACTGCTGACAAATTAAGTTAGTTAAGTTGAATTAAGTTTCGCGTTTAATTAGCGTCGACGGGTGAAAAATATACGGACGTCGAAATAAGGAGCTTTTATTAAATACACGGGCGCTGCCTTTAAATAAATTAACCTGGTAGTTTATGATACTTTTATAATTAAACATTATTCGTTTTCTATGTATATTTATTTATATTATTATTTTCTTCAACTTACCGACAGAATCCGTACATCGAAACAACACTGAAACTCCCAGTACAAACAACTGTGACCACTTCATCACAAAGTTTTTCAACAAACTCATCTTCACCAAATACATCAACGAGAAAAAAAACAAAAGTTCAAAAAACGTTCCAAATTCTAGAACGTCGCATTTTCAAAAAAGTTTTCGTAAATCGAACGCGGGAGCGACGACGACGGTTACAATTCGCTCGGGTTAGATTCGGTGCGGCGCTTGTGAAGCAACTGTTCTGCCGGAACGGTTGAACGGAGGCTGAGGGTTCCAAACCCCGCATGCGCGAATCTCTCTTCGCTTTTCAGAAAGCGGTGTTTCTAGTTTGAATTATACTGTATTTCCTTTTGACGTTACGCTCGATGCGCCTTTGACTTGGTGCATTCCTTCAAAGGCCCGTGGTTCTGTGGAATGGAACAAAAGCTGTTCGGTGTTCACTAGGGATTGTGTCCTGTCCCCTTAATTGTTGCCTTGTTTTGTAAATGTTTCGGTTGAAACGATTGTTTCTTGGATGTAAGAATTTATATAAATTATAGGAAAGACACTTTTGAAATAATTTGAAGATTGTTTCTTCTGCTTAATAATTAAAAATATTGGAGAAGCTAAGTTGATATCTGCACTCGATAGCCGCCCGGGCAGATAGCCCGCTTGTGTGGGCGTTAGCCGAGCGCACTAAATCTGTGCTAGTTATTAAGTACTAACATAGGTTAAGTTTGTTACTAACACAATGGACCTTCTGTAGTCTGAATAAATAAATGATAATAAAAAAAAATAAGTCTAATAGTTTAATTAATTAGTTAAATTTCGGAATCGCAGAACTAATTAATTAACGCTAAAAATTACTTACTAACTTTAAAATAGGGAATATTACGAAAAGCTGAGACAGCAGATGGCGCCACTTTGACACATGGTGATGGGACATTTTTCGGCTTTTTTCCATATTATTTCAGTTTTTTTCCGTCCTTGTTACTATAATAGAATTTTAGGTTAAAATAATACAAAAAGAGTAAAACATACTTAAAAGAATTTCAAACATATTTATTTTTGTGATATTGAACTACTTTACAATATACATAAAACGTTACATTCAAGTAAATAGCACTTAAAATATTGTTTTTTTTTTGTGTTAGATCTCTAACCTATAAAAAATCCGTCATTCTTCTAGTCTCAAAAAGGGTCAGAACACAAATTTTAATGTTTTGCGACTGTAAAGTGCTCGCAATGTTGCAATTTACAATTGGAACGGCTATCACTAAAATAATATAACAGTAACAGTAAACAAATCGGATTTCTCATTAACACTCATTTTTATAACCATAGATGACAAAAGAGGCATATACCTCATGTTTTTCTGCTTACATAATTTGCTTATTTATTTATTTATCCCTCATATAATTATCACTACAGGTTTAATTACCTAATGCGATAGTACGGTCTCATAAAATGCATTTAATATTAAAATTATTAAACAATTTAAAATTATTGAGAACTTTAACCTTTTTATTATAATTTTTTTAATATCTAATGCAATGGTTCCCCTATAGTGGGAGCACTTGGCAGGAAGGTTCCCTATTGTCACATGAAAAAAAAAGAATAGTAGGTACATTAAAAATTCTCAAAAATCACATTCAATAATAATATTATGGAACACTTTCTTTAATTCTATGAACGCTTCGTGCTCAAATGGTCCAGAGATATTCCTGCGTTAGATTACTCGAGCAATTTATGTGATCGTGTGACGTCACCATGACATGTGTCTTCTAACTGAAGACCGTTTGTGGCGGGAAAGATGAATGGAGAGATTAGATGGCGCCAATTCTGAGAGGCGCTGACTAAGCTAAATATATAGTGCTGACTTTTATTAAGAAGCGAGATAGGAAAGAGACGGGAGATATTTTCATTCTAGTTGACATTTTTAATTTCATGAACAGTGGCATGAATCATGAATTCATGATATTGCACGTAGATATTTGTTGAACTTAATTAGAGAATTTTTAATTTCTTCTTGAGGGTTCAGTTCTGATGTGTGTTTAATTACGTGTGTCCAATTGAGAGAATCTTTATGCCAATTGACAAAATAAAAATAATGTAACCAGCGTTTAATCGATTTAATAATAAATTAACTTGCACGGAGTCATAAAATATCGAAAATCTATAAATCCAGTATTACAGAAAAGCTACACAATTTTCTTACTGCAAATGTCAGTTCTTAATGATTATTATAAAAATAAGAATACCTATAGGCTTTTAGTACCCAGACTGACATTCTTAGTTTCCGCTAAGCGACATTGTTGTCGTTAATATTGTTTAGCGACGTACAATTTTCCTTTGTGAGCGCAAATAGTATTTTTCTCGATCTTTCGCGAAAAATTCCATTTATAAAACTGTTGCCTAGGTAGTAGTGAAGGAGTTTTCAGCTTTTATTTAGGGACCTTGGCTCTCACCACGCCTTTTAAACTTGTGTTGAATTCAGTTTGAAGTTGAATTTAGATTCCAATCATTCAAACATTTACTCAGCCTTTTGAAGTCTATGGATGGACCCAGATGTCCATTTTAGGTCGCAAACTGCCTGCTTCTAATCTTGGCTCTAATTCACCAACGGGTGCTCTCCTTGAAGTTTACCAGTTCGAGTTCTTAAGTGAATTTAATACCTCAGCCAATATGGTCAGGCAACCTTAGCTTGCTAAATATATACAGGATAATATCTTCTTTAGAGATATTTTTATTTCAATACATTCTGTTTAATTGATAGATAATACTTATATTGAAAACGTGACATTGGCTAAATGCACGAACCGTGCGAAGCCAAAAGAGAAAAAAATATACGTATATTATATTAGTATATTTTACTGATACATAATTTCCACGTACTTCGAACACGTTTCTCCGAAACTCGTAGATAGGTATGGTTAAGTTAAGATTATAGTATACTAACAAATTAAAACGAACACAGTAAATAAAAGAAACAAAATACACATGATGTGCTTCACTCGTGAAAGCTACCTACAATTGGTCCCCTCGCGAGCCCTCACAAGCTACCTACAATTGGTCCCCTTGCGAGCCCTCACAAGCTACCTACAATTGGTCCCCTTGCGAGCGCTCACAAGCTACCTACAGTTGGTCCCCTCGCGAGCCCTCACAAGCTACCTACAATTGGTCCCCTTGCGAGCGCTCACAAGCTACCTACAATTGGTCCCCTTGCGAGCGCTCACAAGCTACCTACAGTTGGTCCCCTCGCGAGCCCTCACAAGCTACCTACAGTTGGTCCCCTCGCGAGCCCTCACAAGCTACTTACAGTTGGTCCCCTCGCGAGCCCTCACAAGCTACCTACAGTTGGTCCCCTCGCGAGCCCTCACAAGCTACCTACAGTTGGTCCCCTCGCGAGCCCTCACAAGCTACCTACAGTTGGTCCCCTCGCGAGCCCTCACAAGCTACCTACAGTTGGTCCCCTCGCGAGCCCTCACAAGCTACCTACAATTGGTCCCCTTGCGAGCGCTCACAAGCTACCTACAGTTGGTCCCCTCGCGAGCCCTCACAAGCTACCTACAGTTGGTCCCCTCGCGAGCCCTCACAAGCTACCTACAGTTGGTCCCCTCGCGAGCCCTCACAAGCTACCTACAGTTGGTCCCCTCGCGAGACCTCACAAGCTACCTACAGTTGGTCCCCTCGCGAGCCCTCAGAAGCTACCTACAGTTGGTCCCCTCGCGAGCCCTCACAAGCTACCTACAGTTGGTCCCCTCGCGAGCCCTCACAAGCTACCTACAGTTGGTCCCCTCGCGAGCCCTCACAAGCTACCTACAGTTGGTCCCCTCGCGAGCCCTCACAAGCTACCTACAGTTGGTCCCCTCGCGAGCCCTCACAAGCTACCTACAGTTGGTCCCCTCGCGAGCCCTCACAAGCCCTCGATTACCATAAATCACAATAACAGTATATTGAATCCGTCTGAACTTGGATCGCGGCGTTTGCTGAACATTAGCTGTTCACGGCAAGCAAACATCATCAATCAATGGCGAATTACTTTTAGTATTCTATTATGTCTGCTTATTATTAGTTAATTACATACCTAGTTCTTAAACGTACCGCAAAAAAAAAATCTGCTGTTCCCTACACTTATGTTAGCATAACTCGTCAAAATGTAGGGTACAGGGGATTTTTTTTTTCGGGCTTTCAGGTTTGGTCCCATAGTAAAAGTTATTCATAATGATGAGTACAATGACCCCTTAAAAAGTTGTGCGTTAATTCTGGGACATTTTGTATAACTACTTTTTCCAAGAATTATTGTTTGAATAATATTATTGTAATTGAAAAATCATCGACGAAAATTGAGATAGTAGGTACTGTAGTTAACCTAAATTTGTAAATTGGCATCCACAGATTCCTTTTCTGATCCATTTGTTTACATTCAAACTCAAACTCAAACTCAAAACTCAAAGCATTTATTTCAATTAAACCAATTACAGGCACTTTTGAATTGTTAAAGAGTCAGTCAGTTAGTCAGAAAATTGAAGCTAGTCGCCCATTCCAAAACGTAGATCTCTATGGAGAAGAATGGGCAAGAAACTCCATGGACACTCTTTTAAATCAAAATTGTTACAAAATCCTGGGTAGGTACATTGTTATTGTTCTTGTTGCTTCTATATGTGAGAACAATGTAAAAAATAGATAATTAAAACAATTTAAAATATAAGATTAAAAATAAGCCCTGGCAGCTAAGAGATGACCAGTCTCCACTGACGGCGCCCGTTCACGAACATGACGCGTGGATCAGCACCATCCAGCTCAACCATTTTGTAGGGAACCAAATGATCCAACACACGCGCCACCATCAGCGAGATATTTAAGTGAGCATGACATACTCTCAACTGCCATACTCTTTCAATTCAACATACCTACATCATAACATAAAACCGCTCCATGGTACTCACATTTACAAAATTGAAAAGATGCTTCTAATTTATACAAAACTATAGTTTGCAATGATTGTATTAAAAGATTAGTAAACACTAAATCTATAGTCTATATATAGTCAATAAGTCTATAGTAATAACATAATGTCAGAAAAAAAAGGGACGCATTTCTTCCAAACAAAAAAAAAAAATTCCTCGTATCATACTTTTGGAACAGAAATGACTACAGTTGCGACTTGTGCATTAAAAGACAAAAATATTTTAATCAGTCTCGTATCATTATAAATACCTACGAATTCACATTGTAATCATAATATCAGTTATTTGAATCCGCCTTAACTGGATAGCCACGTTAGTTGAACGTTAACTTTATAGTTCGGGGTCAGACAAACAATATCAATCTGTGGCATACCTGCTACTTCATTCATTAAGTAGCTTTGAGTTTTAACGAATTGATATTATTATGAAATAATAGAAAAAAGTTGGACTTGTCGTGTTTCTAAGATAATCTAGTACGAATATTATGAGTACTAAGGGGTAACGAATACTTAAATCTCAAATTCCCGTATTTTAAATGGTTTATTATGTGTTTGATTATGTAAATGAAAAGATATTTGATACTGTTTGCTATAAATTAATTTACAAACGCTTACTATGACATCATCAATCATCTACATATCAATCAAAATCTTTGTTCTTACTTGCCTAGTATTGTTATTTAATAAAGTTCGGGTTTCTATGAACATTCTGATGTAAAAACTATCGGATGGTGTTTGCTGAAACATTAGCCGGTTCACGGCGTGTGCTCTCTAAACATCATCAATCAACTGCGCATCACGGAGGTTGACTCCAAATAAAACGTATGGCGTAGTATTGTGTTGAAACTGGGCTTTTTGTAAACTGTCTAGAAAAAACTGTTGTTTTGGAATTGGTTCGATTTGGTTTTGATTTTTCGTTAATTTTTAAGGGTGTTCCGCACATCGCCGGTCGGTCGCGTAACGCCAGCCGAACAGACAATTAGATAATAAAACATTCAACCTTACTCACTCAACCGATGATGCAATAGTGCGTCGAAAGTTACACCCGACGCATCTTCTGTCTGATGTGCAACCATCCTAATATATTTTTTGATCACAAATACAACGAAATTTAAAAAATATATATATAAACAGTAAAAAACGGAAGATATTCAAAGTTTTAATGTTATAAAAAATGCAGGTAGGGTCAGTGATTTGGTTTAAACTATGACACGAGAAGAGCTAAGACGCCTCTAGTGGTTAAATATTTTTAGTCATTGTCTTGGTTCATGACCTGACGAAATTCAGTTGCAACCGCATTTTTTAGGTACACGCACGCAAAATATATACTCCTTAGAAGATTTATTATTTTAAAGATAGCGCTAAGATAAACCGTAGTTAGACGCAGTTCTGATTTAGGTAAATAATTGTCTTTAAATTGTATCGTGAGTTAAAATTATTATTACTACAATGGTTGGCTACGGTATAGCTTAGATAAAATAAAAAATACGAATATCTGGATCAGCTTCCAACTGTCGTGCGCCGTCGAGACAGGTTCACGAGGTGTAGTAGTGTGGCCTCGTTGTAGGTCGACTGATTAATTCACTACAACTCTCAGGCTAAAGCAGACTGGCCGCTTAGCCCGTATGGTGGAGCCGAAATTCGGCTTGATCAAAACGGTCCTACCTAAGGCAAAAAATAGGGAATAAGACCAGGGATCCAACCTGAATCTCTGATTAAAACAGAAGAAGGAAAAAATAACATACTATTTTGTTGTAGGTATAAATCCAATTAGTTGGCGGTATTTGGAGACGAGCGTGCGTTTAGCTGAATGTTCCTATGGCAAAGAAAACAGAATATAATATTAACGAAACTAAGCTGAAGTTTCAATAATCAGAACGAAAAAGAAAAATTATCTACCGATCACTGAGCACACTAATTACGTTATATGTTAGAACTTATACAATTTTGGCGTGAAGTTTCGAAAATAAAATATTAACCCATCCGGTCTGAAAGAATTTTCTGCAGTGAACCATAGATAATATACTATATAAAGTAATTAAATACAGTGAGCTGTCTCCCTGTAAAAATCCTGACGTGTCAAACGCAAAAATTCTAAATTTCAAAAAATCAAGGATAAAATCGATTGCCGGTCAAGTCACCATTAAAATAAAATAGGTTGAATA
The DNA here is from genome assembly GCA_947568875.1 of Fissipunctia ypsillon. Classification (NCBI taxonomy): domain Eukaryota; kingdom Metazoa; phylum Arthropoda; class Insecta; order Lepidoptera; family Noctuidae; genus Fissipunctia; species Fissipunctia ypsillon. The sequence goes on from OX387649.1 coordinate 24,825,072, forward strand.
CGTTCTTAACGAAGGAGAAATAATACAAAGATTTTCAATGCAAGATACTGCAATACGTTTGACCGACAAAACAATATTATGGAAATATATCAATCTGTTCTGAACCGACACAGGACGAAGGTTCAATCGTTACGATATACAATATAATTGAATCAAAAGTCCGCGGGGTTCCGGATCTTGTGGCGTTGCAGGGCGCCATTACCGCGCCCGCGGCCTTTAGGTTCATGCTCCATTTGTTTTGTTTTTTTGTTTGGGTTTGGTTGATAATTAATTATTTTTTAATGTTGATAATATAAACGTTGAAGACTGCGTTAAAAAAATGGATAAAATAGGTTTGCTACACAACTTTAAGCTGAAGAGCCTATAATGTATTAGTAAATGTAAAATAACAAATATAAATAAAAAACTTTCTTTGTTGACTATGTACAATTGTACACGTAAAGTATACAATGAAAACCTAAATAATAACGTTTGCCTACTTTCATTCATCAAAAGAGCCAACAAAGCCGATCACAATTGTTTGTTTAGTAAGTTCGCCACTAAAATAACTTTCCACCTACATTGTTTTCAAAAAACAGCCACTGTTTACAGTCCTAACCCTCTCATATTAACATAGATCAGGCATCCAAAATCATAATTCGTCTCAACAGTGGAGCCGCTTGCTCATACATTAGTATGCGGGTCGGCGCTCCCAGCTATTGTGCTTTGTTTATAGACAAATTTCCACCTGAGAATATACTTGAACAAGATGAAACGGACTGATTTCTGTTTGCTTTACTTCCAGTTCTTTGTGTTATATCTATTGTTCGAGACCCAATCAATCGTACCTTTTATTTATTCGGCAGGATTAACTGAGATTATGGTGCGGGTGTTCGGGGAATGTCGACACTGTGGGAAATGTCGGATTTAGTTCGCGACTGCGACGCAAATTGCAGTTGGATTCATTTGGTGGGTGCGCGCCAGAATGAATTTGTGTTAGCCATGGTAAGTTTGGTTGGTTTGCAGATGCTATCAGTTCTGCGTGTGTTTGTGCAAATATACGGACTACATATAAGCCCTTTATGGGTTTTGTTGGCAACTGTTAATAAAAAACAAGATTTCATTCAACTTGTATCAAAATGTGATTTGTTTGTAATGAGGGCTGAATTGCCTACAGATGACAGACAGTGTGTCTCGTCTATTAAGAATTGACAGTACAAAAAAGTTAAATTCAAAATAAAGTCCTTTAAAATGTAATGAAATAAAATGTATTGGCTAAAATAAAATTAGTTTATAAGTAGTAGGTAATATTTTGATCCAAGCATCCTCGCTTCAAGGGACGCCTAATGAAAATGCCAAACAGACAAGGTTTATACCTAGCAATTATGAATGTACGAGTATAATACTATCGTAGAAAGGATAGCTGCTGTTAACTTCCTATTTTCATTAGCCGTCCCCCGACGCGACGACGATTGGATCAAAATGTTACCTACAACAAAGTCATAATAAAAGAAGGCACTTTTGAACGTCAAAGTTGATTCTAGTCGCCCCTTCCAAAAAGTAGTTTCGTATGGAGAAGAATGGGCAAGAAACTCCACCGTTACTCTTTTAAAATGTTTTACAATATTTTGTATAAGTACATTTATTATATAATTATATAAAAATGAAATAATGACAGATAAATTAAATATGTGTTAGATACACGGTGCTCACATATTCACAGGCGTTGTAAAAGTGTACGATTTTCCTAAAATATTAACAAGTAATAAGTCTGTTTGTGAACATAAAACATAATAAATTATACAAGTAAATTAGCAACCAGTTTGATTTTGTCTAGACTCTAGATTGTCCTATGGAGCAGGCTCAGCATGTTTCCAAGCATTCTTGTTTTGGATATAAACCTCTTATTTGTAATATGATTTTTTACAAAGTATACTTTTAATATGAGTTTTAAATTACCTTTCATTTAATTGCAATATATCACAAGGTATTTTGTTGTACAATTTAACATAGTCACTGCCTCGTTGGTCTAGTGGTTGCAAGTGCTACTGCTGAGCATGTCATGTCCTGGGTTCGATTTCTAGGTCGGCCAAAGTGTTATTGGGCTTTTTTTATCTGGAATTTCTCAGTAGCAGCCCGGAGTCTGGATTTGTGCCCGGTTGACGGCAATAGACTCACCCCCTATTACATGGGACTTAAACATAACTGGCGAAATGTGGGTGTACTATATAAGTACATCTCTGCCTAACCCTTCGGGGAAACAAGGCGTGATGTTATGATGTTTTATGTAACTCAGTACCCAACTTACTGAGAGGCCAATACATTTTATTTTATTACTTTTTACAGGATTTTGTTTGTGTCGATGGATTTTTAAATTTTACTTTTATTTCCTGCTTTTTAAACTTTATATACTATTTATTACTAGTAGACGCGCTACGATCGTCACGTGCCTCGTTTAACTCTGCACAGCTGTAGGTACGGATTTCCCACAGTAATGTTAGTTACTAATTTACCCTCATTTCTTTTTGCTACTCCATCTGACCCCGATTACCATTTATCTATAACTTATTCATTGAGACCATTCCAATGAGCTCAAATACTATACCTCTGCTGTAAGTTGGTGAGGGAGCATCAGTTCAAGGTGTGTTATTCTAATATCATTGAAGTAACAGCATACCAAATTTCGACTCGATGAGACCTGTGGAAGATGCTCACATCCATTCATGAACTAGAAAAGAGCTGATAATCTTCAAACGGCTGAACAGGTTTTCTTAAATCATAGCTAAGAGCACTCGATCAAGTCACATTTCAAACAAAACAACAAATCTCAATCGGTTCAGTCGTTTGGGAGCTACGATGGCACAGACAGATACACACGTTAAACTTATAACACCCCTCTGTTTCCGTCGGGGGTTAAAAACAAAATTCTGAATAGAATGATTTTGCTACATTTGGGGCGCGTGTAACTTTTTAAGTAATGTCCATTCGAATCAAGGCTCAGATGCTAAAAATAGTTAAATATTAACCTTGTACTTAGGTAAATAATTATAACAAGCAGGAAAGTAGCCTTAAAGAAACATGTATCAACAACCTTGACTTCCCAAAAACCGCTTTTCTAAACTCTTTACCGCGTAAACGTGTAACCATACCTTTACATAAAAAGACTTACAGTAACAAAGTGCTAAGCGCTCGATCCTCGCCTCGGCAGTGATGCTCTCCGGAGAATCGAATCATTGCCGCTCGGCTGGGCAAATTAACTACACGGGAACAGAACGTGGGCGCCGTGTAAACGAGGCTTGGTTCGACATCTGCACTCATTTGAACGCGTTATATTCGTTTTGGTAGTGTTAAGGCGAAATGGAAGGAGAATCGGGTGGCTGTACAGGGCTTAATGGGAAAACGTTAGAAAGGAAATGCTGGGTGTCGTTTACGGTAACTTTCACTATTACGTTGCTTGGAAATCTGAATGCGTGTGCTGGAATATGCTTCATTCCTTCTTACAGAGAAGACACCTCATTCCCAGCAGTGAGAACAATATACGCTGATTATGTAGCACGGGGATATTTTGGATTAAAAGCCTATAAAAAATTACCTCCTTTTTTAAATAGAGATTATAGTTACCTAATCTATAATATTTAGAGAACATATAATTTTACATGTCCAAATAATGAAAACCTTTCTCATTTATATTTCCGCAAGTAGGAAAATGTTATGTAAAAATATTTAGTTTGAATTCCGCTTATTTACAACTTATTTCTTCAAACCTTGACTCTTCAAAAAAATCTTTCACATTAACATTTTAAATTGTTGGTAACAGAAGAAGCGTTCACTACAAAACGGATTTGCACTGACTCCTGAATGTGATGATAACCTAGAAGTGTCAATATTGGCACCGATCTGGATTGAGGATCCAACACTATTGAGGATCCAACACTATTGAGGATCCAACACTATTGAGGATCCAACACTATTGAGGATCCAACACTATTGAGGATCCAACACTATTGAGGATCCAACACTATTGAGGATCCAACACTATTGAGGATCCAACACTATTGAGGATCCAACACTATTGAGGATCCAACACTATTGAGGATCCAACACTATTGAGGATCCAACACTATTGAGGATCCAACACTATTGAGGATCCAACACTATTGAGGATCCAACACTATTGAGGATCCAACACTATTGAGGATCCAACACTATTGAGGATCCAACACTATTGAGGATCCAACACTATTGAGGATCCAACACTATTGAGGATCCAACACTATTGAGGATCCAACACTATTGAGGATCCAACACTATTGAGGATCCAACACTATTGAGGATCCAACACTATTGAGGATCCAACACTATTGAGGATCCAACACTATTGAGGATCCAACACTATTGAGGATCCAACACTATTGAGGATCCAACACTATTGAGGATCCAACACTATTGAGGATCCAACACTATTGAGGATCCAACACTATTGAGGATCCAACACTATTGAGGATCCAACACTATTGAGGATCCAACACTATTGAGGATCCAACACTATTGAGGATCCAACACTATTGAGGATCCAACACTATTGAGGATCCAACACTATTGAGGATCCAACACTATTGAGGATCCAACACTATTGAGGATCCAACACTATTGAGGATCCAACACTATTGAGGATCCAACACTATTGAGGATCCAACACTATTGAGGATCCAACACTATTGAGGATCCAACACTATTGAGGATCCAACACTATTGAGGATCCAACACTATTGAGGATCCAACACTATTGAGGATCCAACACTATTGAGGATCCAACACTATTGAGGATCCAACACTATTGAGGATCCAACACTATTGAGGATCCAACACTATTGAGGATCCAACACTATTGAGGATCCAACACTATTGAGGATCCAACACTATTGAGGATCCAACACTATTGAGGATCCAACACTATTGAGGATCCAACACTATTGAGGATCCAACACTATTGAGGATCCAACACTATTGAGGATCCAACACTATTGAGGATCCAACACTATTGAGGATCCAACACTATTGAGGATCCAACACTATTGAGGATCCAACACTATTGAGGATCCAACACTATTGAGGATCCAACACTATTGAGGATCCAACACTATTGAGGATCCAACACTATTGAGGATCCAACACTATTGAGGATCCAACACTATTGAGGATCCAACACTATTGAGGATCCAACACTATTGAGGATCCAACACTATTGGTTTAAGTGCTGCGGATCTGAGCTTCACAACCGTTTATTCGTTTGCGTTACCTTTGGTTATGGGATTAAGAGATTCTATCTCAAAGCTGCGACAACGCGTAGTCAACAAATTTGCATTCTACCAACATTCTTTGCCACCTCTTTATTTACAACCTATTATCAAAGTAGTTAAGACATGGCTTTTTATAACAAATGTTGGCAGAAACTACAGGACCCCAAAAACATACTGCTTTTGCCTTGTCCACGTATACATATATGTCGCAGCTGAATTGTATAATACGACGAAATACAAAACGTCTAGCCGAAATATATAAAGGCGCTATTTTCTATTATGGCTGATTGACGTTCAGCTGGATTGTCATTGCGTTACGTTTTACAATACAGCCACGTTTAGACGTATTGCAGAATGGCTTATTGCAGTCATAATAAGCATTTAGTGTAGCTTCTAATGTCGAATCGGTCGCAATAACTAAGGTAAAGCACTCTTAACGATTGGTTTAGGTTAGGTTAGAACTGTGAACAACCACGCGCGAGCCGAGCGAGCGAAGTAAGCGGCCGGCGAGCGCTACTTCGAAGTTTGTGGCAATTACTTGGATATTTAGTATTTTTGGGACTGACTTTCATAAAACTCTGAAACTTTATATTAACATTATCCAGTCACTGTTTTCACTCGAGTTAGGGTCATTTTCACTCATATTACTTGTTTTATTTATTTTTTCACCCTATTATTGTTGTCATGACACACAATTTAGGATTATAATCTACAATCTGACGTTTCATGTCACGCTGTTTTACATAACGTCTAATCGTTGACCCGCTGCATTGATAAACGTAAGGTGTTTAAACAATCTGGCGTGTTAAAGTTCAGTAATGTTCAGTAAAGTTCAGTATGATAAACCGCTAAACGTCGTTTAGTTGTTTTACACAACGGCACTGTTTTGTAAAACAACTAGCCGTTTTGTAAAACAGCGGATTATATAATCCGTCTGCAACATACACATTTGGTCATAAACTTATTCCTGGTTGCAAACTAGTACACCTACTTATCTGACCTTTGTTTTTTTTTTATTTAGGATAGGTTTGCTCTTGACTCTAGTCTAGATCAGAGATGACAGAGACAAAGTCGACGATACAGCGAGCTTACCCAGAAGAAGCCTGTTCACTCTCACTTTGAAGAGATCGGGGTTGTATACGTTCGGAAACACAGATGCAGGCAGAGAGTTCCACTCCTTTGCTGTGCGCATCACAAAAGACATTTGGAAACGCTTAGTGCGAATTGGTGGAATAGCAACTAGGTAGAGATGGTAACCTGCAGTGCGGCTAGATGTCCGATGGTAGAAGGGGGCCGGCGGAATGAGGTCGTGGAGCTCTCGAGCACACTCAATGAAGTACAATCTGTAGAAGACCGACAAGCAGGCAACCTTGCGGCGATGAGCCAAGCTGTGAAGCTTGGCATCCACCAATCTTACGTCGCCAATGAGCCTCTTAGCTTTGCGTTCCACCGAATCAAGCGCGGCAAGTTGGTATTTAGCTGAGCCATCCCAAAGGTGGTTGCAATACTCCATGCAGGATCGGACTTGCGCTTTGTAGAGAGTTAAAAGCTGTCCAAGCGTAAAGTATCGCTTCACCCTATTTAGGATGCCCAATTTCTTGGCCGCAGTTTGGGCTTTGTACTCGATGGTGGAACCGAAGTTGAGACATGATGTCAACTCCATGCCTAGGAGCTCGAGCCGATCAGTTACAGGAACAGATGTACCCCGAAAAGTAGGAGTTTGATCGAAAAAAAAATTCCCTTCGATCCTTCCATCGAAAGAAAAGATGTCCTTTGTGAAGGACATCTCTAGTAAGGTCAGTAACTGTCCCTTCGAGGGCACCCCCCATCAATCTCATAAATATTCCATCTCCTACAGAATCAAAACAAAAGAAAAAAGTTTACAAACATTTGAATAAAACATTACAGACCGCAATGTCATTTAAGAAAAACAGCATTCGAAATTCAAAATTGTTAGCCCAACCTTACTTACCTCTTTCTTCACAAATTAGAAACCCCGCTGTTTGCAGCTAGGGTTGGCGTTAATCATAACTTTCTGTTGGCTATTATCGTAAATTCGCGGCAACTGAATAGGAAATTAGAATGGTTCATTGCCCACTTAGAGTTTGCTAATACTTGTAGAAATGCACCTAAGGAATAAGTTGTTTGCAGTAAATCTGTTTGTGAAAACGATCGAGAATTATTGAAATTAAGTCGACATATTTTTTAGTAGCACACATTAAACTTATTCCTTGAACAGTTACACCAGCGTGCAACTATTCAACGAATAAAACCCCGCTTACAATGTAAGAAAGTAAAAAGTACTCAACAAAACTAAGCTAAACTGCACAACTCGTTCCTTAAAAAGCAGATACCTCTCTAATCTGAAGCACTAGTCAAAATAAAAACAGAGAGTGTATCAGCTTGTCCCGAACAAGTTTAAAACTAACTTCACTGGAGCTAGTGAAACTGGATTACTAACGTACTCAGTCGCCGAGTGGGCGAGCAAATATACTCCTTACCTTGCAGTGTGTGTCTTGAGAAGTGCATGTGTGTGTCAGTCGTAATGGTATTACTTACGGAGATGTAGGAATATTTCTAGTCGTTTTAAACATAGTTGCTAATTGCTATTTCCTCTAACATCGAAACAAGTTGCGTTATGTACCAATGCACACACTTGGAAACAAAGGTATATTTTATCAACAGGTTTTCTCTCCAAAAAATATACACACAAAATAATCTATGTTTTTTTATTGAACCAAAAAAAAAAAAACATTAAGCAACAATGCACAATGCAGCTTGGACATGACCAGACAATTTTTTATCCCCTGTCGGCCGTTCATACAAGCTAAATATTTCATGCGGGTGAGGTATGTTTGTCGCTTTTCAATTTACCATTTTGCACTTCCACTTTCAAAAGTTAACCATTACAAAATTTGCCTTAAACAGGAGCGAAATTGCTGTCTTGTTATCTAAGTTCGTCCTTCGCAAAATATACTCAATTGCTCAATTTCGACGTAACTAATCCTTGATTGTAAGGCCACTTGTATTATATTTCAATAAACTTGTATCTAAATAAACATTAAGTAGGACACGGTCACTATGATATCGCTATATTGAAAACCTGCTCAATTCATAAGTATCTAGTATCTACACAGGCATAGGCTTAAATGAATCTACAAAACATGCAGAGTCTTTGTCCATCCATACAAATTAAACTCAGTATACTACAGTAAAAAAAAAACAAATAGAAAGTCTTCAACGCTTCATCAAGCTTTGCGGCTGACTGTCCGACGTCCGTCAACCAACGGATTGTAACATTCACACCATTTAATTCTTGCACCATTCAATCAATGCCGGCAGCCCATACATGTACACTGTGCTTTATTTAAACAAATGCGTGAAACGCGCATTGTGTCGTTAGCCGAGCTATCCAGTACATTTGTTATTCATATTCCGCGAGGCTCGTATGACAGTAGCAAACAATATATTAGTGGGAATGGCTATATTTTACAGAGAGACAAACTGCACGAAATTCTGCCGGATAGTGTCGAAAAGTTAGTGTATGAAAAGTTGTGTTTATATCGCACTGTTTATTTTTACTTATACTTAAGATATAGCGGGGTTCTTTTTATTCACGATTTCTGCACTGTTTTATTGGGTACTAGCTTCTTTACTCGGTAGGTACAAAACACAATATTATAAGACTAGCACTTCCCGCGCTACTTCTTCCGCGTGGATTTCGTACTCTAGTAGCACGCTAGGGATAGATTTTCAAAAAATCCTGATACACGTTATTCTTTATTTTCGGTCTTAAGTATAAATACTGAGTTTCGAGTTAATCGAACCGCGCGTTAAAATTCTTCCATACAAACGTTGACAAGCCGCAATCCCCGTTTAGTTTAGAAAAACTAAAAATGACAAACCTCGTAATTTACTTAGTTAGATATTTGTGCCAAGTTTCAAGTTTATTAACTCAAGAAATAAGAGTCTTCATACAAACAAAATCCCCCCTTTTCACTTCCTTAAAGGTCGAATTTCCAAAAATCCTTTCGTAGTGCTTACAACATAAAAGGCATCAACTACCAACATTTGAAGTTTGTAGCCGCCGCGGTGCAGGCTCTGCGTTAATGAATCTGCAAACAGGCGTAACACGCGACGCAACACAAAGGCACCGGTTGTCGCGCGACGAGCGATGCCTTTGTGTCGCGTCGCGTGTCGCGCCTGTTTGTAGGAGCCTTCAGTCGGGACAAGTAATTATATATGTATAGTTTACCGCTCGTGGAGGCTATTTTAATGTGGGATACAATTAAATAGCCTCCACATGCAACGTCCAATACTCAGATTATATTTCCGTGGTCCAATACTATCTATAACTGCTTCTCCAAGTGTAACATGTTTTTTTTAGTACTATATACCAATCTGACTTTTAAATTCATAGCAAAATTTTAGAAGACTCTCTCCAAAGACTTCCCGAAACACCCCCAAATGTGTTCAGCGATTATTTATAGTGTAGGAGCTAGACGGTTTTTAATATTTTTCGGGAAATTGTCACTTGACTTCAGACTTTTTAATTTTTCTCTTTCTGTGTCACGTTTTTTTTTTTGTAGTAGAAATATAATACTATCTGTGTAAACATTACCCAAAATGACTAAAATTTAGCTCAAAGGGAAAATGTTTGATCGACAAGATGCGTTCTAGATTTTCAGTATTTAAAAAAACAATCAACTTCCAAAAAAAACACTACAAAGTCAAAAATAACTTTAATTTCGGAAGTCTTTGGATCTGTATTTTAGTTTTCTGCCACAGACTTCCGAAATTAAAGTTACTTTTTACTTTGTAGTGTTTTGTTGGAAGTCTATTGTTTTTTTTAAGTTTTTTTCACTTTTTAGTGGGTCGGTTTGTAATTTAGCTAAGTTACATTAGCCTAATGTCTACTGCTCATCACCTTTTACAAAACATTGCTTTTCCCGATGCAGGGACGTTAATGGATGAGGAGTTTTCCTGGTACTTCACTATGCAGTGTGACGAGCATAGATAGATATATTACTCTTTATTATGTACACCATAAAGATTACAAGATACAAATATAGAAACATAAATAAATTGCTTAGCAACCATACTACAGTAATCGAATCGCAACCCGTGAAATACGTATTATCTGTGGTGTTCATCGTCAGTTCCACTTCACCAAATGGTGCTTACCGAGAGCAAATGAACCAGTTACTATAAAAAATACCCAAATACTCTTCAAATATTATAGGCACACCTATCGCTATAGGTTCCCTCGATTTCTCCGGGATCCCATCAACAGATCCTAAGATGATTACAATGGTACCACTTGGGAAGTATACCAAGTGGTCAGTGTAGTAAGAATTTTTCAAATCGGTCCAGCCATCTTCGAGTAATCGGGGAAAACACGTAAAAAAAAGATTCCGACGAACTGAAAACCTCCTTCTTTTTAGAAGTCGGTTAAAAAAGAAAAAAGAGGGTGGCAATGACCCCAAAGTAGTTTTAAAAACTTCCACTGACCGTCAGCTTTTCAAAGCAACATAGATAGATATAATGCTCTAATTATTATGTCATAAATATTACAGAATGATATTCGCACTAAGCGTTTCCAAATGTCTTTTGTGATGCGCACAGCAAAGGAGTGGAACTCTCTGCCTGCGTCTGTGTTTCCGAACGCATACAACCCCGATCTCTTCAAAGTGAGAGTGAACAGGCTTCTTCTGGGTAAGCTCGCTCCATCGTCGACTTTGTCTCTGTCATCTCTGACCTAGACTAGAGTCAAGAGCAAACCTATCTCAAATAAAAATATATATATATAAAAAAATCGAAAGGAGAAACCCAAATTCCATAGAAACTTGGGCCTGGCGTTACAGAAATAGAATTTGGCCACAAATTAGAGCATTTAGGAAGGTCTCAAGAGCTAATTTTCATGTCTCCCAGCTATGACCAAATTGGTAAATTGGTCAAATCAGGCAATGTTTACATTTTAGGTTATTTTTAATATTTGATTATTTAAATAAGAAATGATATTTTTGCTACGTAAATCTGGAACGCACGTGCGCTTTTTGCTACAGCGCCTGGAGCCTATCACGATGACGCTTAGGGGGTGACTTCAGATTTAGGAACGGCGCGACCCATTCCTGTACAATTGAATGAATTATTTCATCTTCCACTCTTCACATTGTTATTGTGTTGCAGCGATCCGTTGCTATTCCGCAATTAATGCACAGGCTCATGATATCGTTACTAACCAGTCGTCAAAGGAACAAAAACGATCTGGTTTTCTAGCAAAGGATATCAGGGGTGGCAGGTTACGGTGTCCAATTTTCAAGCGAGAGTCAGTCAGAAGGTAATCAATTTCGGAGTCCAGTATTCAAGCAGAGGTCTTAAGAAATAATAAATCCCGAGAAATACGGAACAAGCACGGGATAAACAAATTCACTTGTGCAAAAATACGTAAAGCGAAGGACATTAACGACATGACATTACAACCATGACAATTGACAGACGTTGGCATTGACATTTGCCGTTTACTAGTGCAATCTGTGGTGCAATCAATTTTATTTAGATTATGTATTTCTTTTAATGGTGCTTACGTTAAAAATCAATTAGAATTCAGATTTTTTTTACATTAATTCTAATACCTAAAAAAACAAATATACTAAAACAATGGAGTATTATTTAATTGTAATTATGTAACTATCGATTTCCACTAAATCGATCGTATTCTTAGGGTACGCTCTATTTTTCGGGATGTTCGAAAGAGTTACCGTGGCCCGGCACAGGAAACAGAAGGAACACGGGTGGGTTTTAGTCAGTAAAAGTCTGACACGCCCTCCCGCTCCGCCCAGAGCGGGAGAAGTCATTTGATGATTTCCCATCCACAAAAAAAAGGGTACGCTCTATTGATATAATGCTAGCGTTTGTGAAGTTTGTGATGTATAATGAAATAAGTGTTGTAACGGTTTACAAAGGTTGTTTAAAACAAAAAATAGAAATCTACTTATTTTCTGCACGTGGCCATTGTTATTGAGGCTAAGATTTAAATGGGTTAATTAAGCAAAATAAAGGACTGTTTTGGTACATATCTGATTCGTGTAACGGTTAGGCCCAGAAACGGGCTTCTCCTTTACAAAGGGTAACACAATGGGCGGTCTCAATATAGGTATTGCTTTGGAAGGTAGGCCTTACCTGCACTACCTTCTCTAGATTCTAGGAAAATATAACAAACCACAAACAGAGGCAAGCCGACTCTTTCTGCATTTAGAATACGAGTGAAGATTGATGCGATATTAATGTCCAATTTCTGAGAGGCCTATGTGCACTGATATAAACTGAGTCATTGACCCCAAGATGTGCCAAAATGTGTCACCGAAGGGAGTATATTAATGCAAAAATATGACTAATAGTGTGATGTAATAATAACTAATACTGAGGGATGAGGAAAATATGAAGTCTACTCTGACATAACTCAAAACCCCTCTTTTGAAAGTACGTCTGTAGTTTAGCGACATCCTTTACTTAGCTTAAATACTTTTTGTACAATAATTTAGAGTGAGCTTTTCATAGAAATATGAAACAATTCCAAAATGTAGCCGTGGGCTAGAGTTATTTAATTATTTTTGTGGAAAGCGCTGTAATATTTTCATTTAAACAATTTCTGTTTCCGTACCCATTAGTTTATTTCTCTTTTGATCGTTTTCCAGTCCAGTTTACAAATAGTATGTATTTTTAACTAGGTTTTGTACCGTCCTAATTGCTTTTGTTCAGTTTAGTAGTAACACTGACTCAATACACGGAAGTTAATCGGTCGGCGGTAGGGTTCGTTGGTAGTTAAAAAGTGAACTCCATGGTCAGCTTTTACAAAATATTCATGCATTAAATAGCATAATTTAGTAATTACATAAACCTATATTTATTTACTTCAGAATAGCGCTTTTTATTGTTACTTATGTTTTACATACTTCATTGCAATTTCTTAGTTTCAAAACTTTTCTACAGCAGTCATTGTTCAGTCTTTCGTACTTTTGGTGAAATATAAAAGTTAATGATATAGAGCCCTTGGTATTCGGGAATGTTCACTAGCGTCCGCATTGACTGTTTTTATACCAGCATGCGCAAGAGGGCGACATCGATAGCGAGTAGGGTGCGGGGCAGTGGTAGCAGTCTTCTTACCATTGTTGCCAACAGGTTGGACGGCCCTTTTATGCAGCACTGGCAGGCCTTACACGCACCCGTATATCGGGCGTGGGGCAGGTAAAAGTAAATTAAAATAAAATTCCAATAATACGACAGTCATTTTTATAATTATTTGAAATTTTGTGCACCTACTGAGTTTATTTTGACATTATTTGTAATTTATTTATTTTTTTGACATTTTTAATAATTATTGTTTTTTATTTTTTATTATTATTTTTATTGTGAATTGTTCAATATTTAAATTTAATTAATTTCAATTTTATTATTGGTGTTTATTTTTAATGTATTGTATGTGTTAATTATGGACAGGAATTATGTCTGAAACAAAATGAATAAATAAAAAAAAAAAAAAAAAAATAAAATTATTCTAAATTAGGAAAATATTGCGACTAATATGTACATACAATGTGGATCTGGAACTACGACATTAAATTAAAACGAGCACAGTACTAGTCCATCAAAACATTTTAAGACACGAAGATTAGTAGTTAATGGAAAATTTAAAAATTGCAATTTTCTAACAAAATAAATAGCAGAATCAACTGCATAAAAAGTAAACACGCTTTATCTACGAAAAGTCACTGACCTAGTGCGCGGCGTGGTGCGGCGTGCAGCGGGCGGCGGCCGCGGCGCCGGCGGTGTTAGGCGTAGGTACTTTAGTCGGAGAAGAACAAATCAGCGGCACAAATTCGAAGTGTCCCCCGTTTTTCATTATGCACAAGCGACATCGTCTTATTAAATTTTCACGAACTCGTCTTAACAAGTCCCCATCTACCATTCTTTTAAGTTCGTCGAAGGCATTAATTATGTTAATTTTTAACTCGTCCACAGTGTTCACTTCTCGTGCATACACCTTGTTTTTTACGGCCCCCCACAAAAAGAAATCCAGTGGTGTCAGGTCCGGTGACCGTGCTGGCCATCGAATAGGTCCAAAGGAACCAAAGGCCGATTTTCTCGTAACCTCTGAACGGCCAGGGTAAAAACACGGCTGTTGGTAGGGCATGTTCTTGTGTTACCATATCTCTCCCGATATCTACGCAATGCTAAAGTCGCATTTTGGCGACATTCTCCGTACATAAGTACCATGTCGGTGTACTCGGCAGCTGTATACCTTATTTGAGGCATAATTAAACTAAAAAACTTACAAACCTAACCTAAATCACAAAACTAACTACCTAATAAATGCCTAAATAACTAATATTACACTAACACTTAACAATAAGTCACACTACCCTATGCACTAATCCAACTATCATAAATCGTCTTTGATCACAACAACAACAAACTTTTCATAAAATCACGACAATGCGCGCGCGGCTCGTCTTGTGATAAAAAAAGTATGCGTGTGCTCTCCTCAAAGGGCGCCGCTATGCACTGACTGACCTAGTTACCGAGTCAAGGACTTTTTGCCGAAAAAATTCCGCTCACACACACACTCGCAATTTTCTATGCACCACTAATGCACTATTTGCGTAAGTAATATTTCTTTTTCTTTCTAATTGTAGTATTTTGTGGGCGAGGGCGGGGCGCGTCAGAGTGGGATCGTATGACACCTTTCTCTGTCTTTCAAGCATATTGAGACGTAGAGAGTTTTTCGTACGTTTTTACACAGGTTCCTGACCTTACAATGTTTACCTATTATTACGGACTCCGATCTACATCATGTTGAAAAATAAGAAAATGAAAAATAATTTCCTGTGGCTAAAGTATTCATTGGATTTGATTGATTTTTTGTATACGGGTAAAGAGCATGCCATTCTTTACGTGGTTTAGAGGAATGTCAATCGTCCTGCTCCACATTGTATAAAAGTAAACTATAGCGGCGGACATTAAAAGACTTACATTCTTTATCAAATATTAAAGTCATGTTTTACATTACGGGGTTATTTCGTGACGTCACGATTTATATCGTCGTGCTATTGTCGTTCCGTTACAATCATGATTATAGTATCTATTGTATGCAGTGCACTGTGAAGGTTTGCATGGCAGAATAGGTAAGCGCATTGTAGTGAGGACATAGATGTATAGTTTAGTGTAAATGTAACTATTACATCGCCCATTGATGAGTATATAGTTTATGTTCGGATCTGCTACCAGTCTAGTTGATCTGGTTTTGTCTATGATTATGATAATCTGGTACCTGGTTTGTCTCTTGGCTGGTTTCGGGTGACGTGGGAAACAGAGTGCCTGGAAGGACTTACGGGAGCGAGACAAGTTGCTATGGTCTAGTTCGAAGGTTATGAGATACGGTGCACCACATGAGACGTTTCAGCACTGTCACTGGAATGGCAACGCACCTGGAATGCCTCTGATGTTACAAATATTCATTCGCGGTAAGGACAGCTTACCTGCCGTAGAGTAGGCTGCCTACAGTTTGTCACCTAACAACATAAAAACAAAATACACTATCACTTACTCCGTAGAAACGGAAACGTCCTCCATTCGTAAATACACACAATTTACATGAGCACGAGTACTAGTGCGAACAGCGCACGTAATGGCTGGTATTGTATTACATAGGTACTGTTAAGTAGGCACATACAAGCGTAGAAAGCGACACTCGTTACTGTGTCAATAAGATTAAGCTTGTTGTCATACATTTTCGTGGTATTTTTAACCGACTTAAAAAAGGAGGAGGTTATCGATTCGGTTTTTTGTTTAATGTTTGTTACCTCAGTACTCCGTCATTTATAAACCAATTTGGATTTTTTTTTATTTGAAAGGACATACTTCCAAATGGCTCCATTTTTTTAAAATCAAAATCCAGTTCTGATGATAGGATCCATGAGAAATTAATGGAACACTTTATATAGTATAAGCAAACACAGCAATTTTGGTATTTTCATCAACAAGTGAAGAATTTGCATTCAGAAAGTATCATTTGGTGAAGTGGAACTGACGAAGAAGACTACATATGGCCACAGGAACAATGGAAAGTATTTCACGGGTGGCAATAAGATAATATCTCGATTAAGATAGTTAAATGACTATGACGAAGCCAATTTAAATAAATGGTATCATCGAACTGATCTGATGATGAAGCCGGAAGGTAGGCACCAGAACTCCATAATAAAACAATGTATCCTAGCCGTGTCAGGGCTTATTGGAATTGTCATGAGATGCACTCTGGCTATAAATGATTTTTTACCGACTTCAAAAAAGGAGAAGGTTCTCAGTTCGTAGGATTTTTTTATGTGTGTTCCCCGATTACCCGTTGTCATCAGGTCAGGATCTAATGACGAAATCCTGAAGAAATCGAGGGAACTCTTCAAATATTACAGGCACACCTATAGCAATTTGGGTATTTTTTATAGTGACTTGTGCATTTGCTCTCGGAAAGCACCATTTGTTGAAGTGGAACTGATGATGAAGATCACAGATGGCCACCGGAACAACTCAATAATAAGTGTTTTTACGGGTTGCGATTCGATTATTTTAAAATGATTGCTAACAATATAAGCTCGTCGCAATGCATATGGTGAAGTGGAACTAATTGTGAAGTACCAGAAAAACTCTTCAACAATTAACGTCCCTGCATCGGGAAAGCAATGTATTGTAAAAGGTGATGAGCAGTTGTTATGAGGCTATTTTAACTTAGATAAATAAATTACAAACCGACCCACTAAAAAGTGAAAAATAAAAACCTTTTTTTAAATAAAAAACAACTGATTTCCAAAAAATACACTACAAAGTGAAAATCAAGTTATTTTTCACATTGTAGTGTTTTTTTTTTGTTGGAAGTCAGTTGTTTATTTTGAAAAAAAGTTTATAACTGATGTATCTCTTCTAGATTATTAAAATGAATGAGTGCTTGAAGGATAGCGTCATGTATACGAAGTGTAACATAAATAACGCACAACCTCTTAAGGGGTCATTGTCATTGTATTTGTCATCATTATGAACAATTTTTACTATGGGACCAAACCTGAAATCGCGAAAAAAAAATCAGCTGCTCCTTACATTTATGTTCGCATAACTCGACAAAATGTAGGGAACAGCAGATTTTTTTTCTTGATTTCAGGTTTGGTCCCATATTAAAAGTTGTTCATAATGATGAGTACAATGATCCCTTAAGAGATTGTGCATTATTTATGTTACATCTTGTATAAAATCTAACTATGATTACTAATTCATACACTTATCCTGAGTATGTAGGTATATTGGTGC
This sequence comes from Fissipunctia ypsillon, assembly GCA_947568875.1. Classification (NCBI taxonomy): domain Eukaryota; kingdom Metazoa; phylum Arthropoda; class Insecta; order Lepidoptera; family Noctuidae; genus Fissipunctia; species Fissipunctia ypsillon. The sequence continues at coordinate 24,842,708 of OX387649.1, forward strand.
TGTATTTTCGTTTGGAAATCTGTTCACACTACAAAAACGTTTTCCGTATTTTTAAAACGTGTAGAGCACTATGGGTTTCAAGAACTGGTTATAACAAAGTGAACGGTTTAAAGGTGTGCATTTTTTCTTTGTGCATAATGTGGAAATATAATTCACTCTGAAAATTCTCAAAGGAATGATCTGTGTTCGAATCTGCCGGACTAAAAGATTTTGGTTTGTTTAAACTTGATTGACAGTCTGTTATTATGTACTATGCGGAATATTGAAGTGGTTGTGTTTCTATGTTCTTGTTTATTTATTACAATGGAATTATCGTTCAGATTTTCTTTCAGACAACAAACAAACTTATTTAAACTTTTTATCAAATCAAACCTTTGTCCAGCTGTGTCAACCAACAGTAGGATACGATATAAAGGATACGTTAGATTAGACAAGATCAAATAAAATTGGTTAGTTTTTCGTGTTTATACTGGATGATTTTTTTTACAGTCTCGAAATGTTTACAGGGTATTCTACCCATGAATATGAACAACTTTCACTATGGAACCATCTCTGAAATCACGAAAAAAAATCTGCTGTTTAATAGAAAAGTTTAAACCTACTTGACCAAAATGTATGAAACAGCTGATTTTTTTTCGTGATCTCATAGTTGGTCCCATAGTGAAAGTTGTTCATGTTCATGGGTAGAACACCCTGTAAAAATTTCGAGACCGTAAAAAAAATCATCCAGTATATCCCACTCACCATGTCTGTGGAGTCTCGCTGGCTAACTTAATTTAACCCTGCATAAAATTCTTAGTCTGAACTATCATTCTCAACAAATACTGAAAGCCGTCATAATATAAAAAGTTTAGCGCTAAGATAGCTTTAAGTTTTTATGGCGAGATAGCGCAATACTTGGTATACTGTGATAAAATTGGTAGGACACTTTTGGCTGTAGGGTGACAGTGAGTTAAGATAAAAAGTTAAAACAACCCAACGAAAAAAAAATAATCAATTACTTTTCTTAGCTTTGACGTGAGAGACGATACCGTAAAATATTGATATTTTATTAAATTCAATAATTAAATAATCTTAACAAACACACTCATGTTCTACGACTCTTATAAAAAATAAATATATTGTGTCCCCATATATGAAATATCACAAAGAATTAAACTCAAAAAAAGTTTCTAGGAATCCTCAACCAATTTACTATTGCCGGTGTCGCTTACTACCTCGACAAGAAACACTGATGGAACAAACTTAAGCCAACCACAAAATTGGTCATCGAAACTAACCAGTCTCTCTGATGTCAGTCTGTACAATACTCAATATTTATTTACATTCCACAGTGTGAACTTGGGTGGTTAGTTTTACAAAGACATGATCAATGTGGCCCCTGTTGTGCACAGCAAACTAGGAAAGAGGAAAAGGCTTTAATTTGATTAATTAGTTGGTCTAGGTTCTATAAATATTTTTATGTACTTATTTTATAAAAGATACAATTTAAAATTTGTCATTTATTGACACATCTATTAGTACACGTTGTCCACACTTATTCAATGATACAGTTCTTGCATTTTACGAGCACTCACTTATTATGGAAAATTTAACCTTATCAAGATTCTCTTGCTCTTATCCCAATTTATTTAATCTATAAATCAGTAAAATAAGCCACGGGACGTCCGCTCGTGACTTACGACTAGAACCGCTTATTTCCGACTTGATCCATCACTGCACATACGCTAGAGACACTGTGTGACATCAATAAGGTATAACTGTGTCCACACTACCGAGCCAACCTCAACTGCACATAACAAAACTTTGCCAATTTCACAAAATATCCTCAACGACAACTAGCAACAATGGTCACTGTTTGCCCAAGCCTCAAAGTGGAGCAACAAGGATTAATTCCACACAAACTGCATCGTTTTGCTCTGTTGCCCACGCTGCCCTCGTTGCCCGTGACATGCCCAACTTGTGCCGTTTGTTGCCTTAATGCCATGCCCGCTGAACGCTTGCGGCTAATGGTTAGCCCTGACTTATGTTTCTGGTCTTAGGGCTTAAGATTGTGGATGTAAATAAGGGAGGGTGTTTAGATTTTTATCTTGAGGGTTTGGTAGCAGATTTAAAGAGAATTACTAATAGCACACTGGTTGACAATTAAACACTTTTCTGCTAAAGGATTCAATAGCGACATGGTCTGAATTCTTTTTTGGGCATACTACTGAATCCTAATTTTACTCAATACATTTAAAAACCCATTTAAGAGCGTTTATGACGTACAGCATTTCATACAAGCCTTCAAGTCCTTGGTTTTCGAAATGAGTCATCATCAGCGTAGCCTTTTCCCAACTATGTTGGGGTCGGCTTCCAGTCTTACCGGATGCAGCTGAATACTAGTACTTTACACGGTGCGACTGCCTATCTGACCTCCACAACCCAGTTACTGGGTAATACGATAGCCCTTGGTTAATCAGAAGACTTTCATGAATAGACATGCTGAGTGGTTACAATCGAATATTAGTTGACCAAATTGCACTACTGTGAATTTATCTGAGATTGTTCAAGCCCAAGATGAAGATAGTGAAAGCATATCGTCAGACAATACTTCAGTTGACATCGATACTGTAGCAGCTGTGATTCCGTCAACATCAAGTACACGTAACTGTGGGCACATCTACCGCAGTTCAGGTTAGGAAGCCTTTTGTTGACATGTACTTACCAGAATGTTTGCTTAATATACTTAATATACTGAACGGAGAAAAGAAAACAGATTTTCTCCCATAAATTTTTCAATATTTTATTTAGGTCTGAAGGAATTTTTTTTAAAATTGTGGTAATAAAAATATTAATCAGCGTTAAAACTTCTACACAAAACAATTGTTTGTTAAATGAAATATGCATCTTCGATCCCACGTCCACCTTTTTGAAAATCCGGACCAGCGTGCGTCGTAATCGCTCTAAATAAAAAATTTAACAAAATCAACAACGAACCTATTATTTAGATGTCTTTACTCTGTCAAATCACTCTGTACATGAAAGGTCACTGTACAATAATAACTGTAATATGTAATACTTCCACACATTTACAAAATAATAGAAAGCTAATTACATTTTTCCATCATCCTTCATCAGACCTTAATGAGCTGTCCCCAATCAGCGCAAGTGACAGGTGTTCAACCACAGAGAGCATGCGCACGTGCCGAGCAATATTACTGTGTAGGCTGTTACCGCACCAAAACGTACCTACAACTAATAACCAACTCAGTAATATGTTCGTGTATTATTGGGATTTGAATGTAATGTACAGTCGGAGGATGAAAAGGTTTGATCACCTCTTGGTATTTTCAGGGTTCCATACGTCCAAATAGGATCCTTATAGGATCATTCTTATCTGTTTTACTGCCTGGCCGTCTATCATGACAGCCGATGTGTTCCGAATCTAATGGACCGATTAAGTTAAACTTTGATAAACATGATTTTCTGTGACCTCAAACACGGACATGTAACGTAAATAAATGAATTTTGAATAGTGTTGCCCAAATTCAGTCTTGGTCTTGCAGTCTTGGTCTTGTTCTTGCGTTTTTGCAAGACCAAGACCAAGAACAAGACCGCGTATTTTTAGCAAGACCAAGACCAAGACTGACCGTGCAAGACTTGAGCAAGAACAAGACATAGCCTGCAAGACTCTTGCGTCTTGCAGCTAGGAGCTATTTCACTGAGTAGTTAGGTGTAACAGTTCGGTGTATAGGTAGGTACGCTTAGGAATTCTATGAGACGCAAAAAACTGTATCAAAGAATATGAAAAACTGGACCTATGCGCATTACGACTAATACCATAAACATAGCGAATAAAAAAATATCTATTAAAATCAAACTGAGTGCATGCATAGTTATGTTTTAACCATCGGCACTTTGATAATGCGGCATCAAAGGTTTTGTACTTACTTCTCAAAGAAATTTGCCGCTTTTCGGAAGTACATGGTTATGATACACGCGCCGGCGGCTTCTTTTGAAATCTAAAACAATCGTTGCCGCCACGCCGAAATCATAACATTTGTGACACTATTTGATTGCCGCCATAGGGCGTAGGTATACTCATGCAAAATAATTTCGAATTTTTTTAAGAGTACCTACAGGTGTTCCAAAGAATAAATAAGTTTCAGAGTGCTTAGAATGAAAATGAATACATTATACTGATCACGCAAGTAGTATTATGATTAGGATAAAATGGTAAGGATAGGTAGTAGATGTCATATTAATTCATTCTAGTAAGTATATATTATAATATTGATTACTTATATGGTTTTAAACTAATTACTTAGGTACTATTATTGTACATTTAGTCATTATATTTCTTAAGTTTTTACAAGAAAAAATAGCAAAAAAGTGTTCAAATATCACCCGTTTAATAAATATTGTAGCCACTTTTAAATATACTTGAAACGTGTAAAAAAATTCTACAAAACTAATAAAATAATATAAAAAGCGTAGGTACTTACCTACTAATAAAATAAAAAGCCTGCGATAAGAGTTTTGTATTACTTACCAGCCCGAATATCTCTGAGAGAGATGATGAGAGTAAGTATTTACTAGCTGTGCCCGCGACTTCGTCCACGAGGAATAGTAACTTTGGAGGTATAGTGACGTTCAGGACTTATTTATTTATTTTAAAACTTCTGTCATCAAACATACAAACGAACTCTTCATCTTTATAATATTAGTATAGATGTACGCCAAAACATTCACTTATATGTAAAGAATAGTGATTGGCACTAATTCTATTTTATTCACGCGTCGCGTCTGTACAAGTAGGTAATATTTAGTGTGTGTTTGTACGCCGCACGCGGCATTGTTTGATTTGCGGCGGCATCCTTTTCATAGAGCCGGCACGTGGCGAGGCGGCGCGGTAGAAAGCAAGGAAACGTACTATAAATAAAGGAATTATTTTAATTCCAGTCATTTCCAATTGAGCTGTGCTTCGAGTCTAACTTAATAATTGTTTTTACTAATTCTCGTTGTTTTCTAAAAACGTATCACGTGTACAATTTAATATGAGTGACGAAGATTCAAATTATTCTAGTCCGAGTAACGAGAGTTTGAGTCACAGATCTAAAAGACCCAAAAGCAAATTTGAGGAGTTTTTCGAAATAATTCATGCAGCCTTTGGGCTGCATGAATTATTTCGAAAAACTCCTCACAATCCGCACAATCCGCACAATCCGCACAATTTACAGAAGGCAGTTTGCTGCCTTCTGTAAATTGTGCCAACATAAAAAGATTGAAATAAAAATGAAAAACAGAAACACTTCAGGCTTAAGGAAACATCTAATATCTTTCCACAAAAAGGAATCAGAAATACCTATTTCTTCCTGTTAAACCAAAATTAAGTGGAGATATCACAAGCTTTTTAGTAACCGCTGGAAGAAGTGGACAGGTAAGAATATTTTTTTAACAGTTAAAAGAATTTTAACTCCGCGTAGCTATTCATGCGATACTTTCAAAAACGCCATTAACTTACGTAAGTATTTTTGAGTTAGTGGTGTTTTCATCTAGGGGTGCGACATATTAAGTATGTAATTATCGTCTTAAATATTTTTTATAAACACCCATATTTTCATTTAATCGGCCAGTAACAACTAAGTACTTTATTTTGGTAAATTACAGTACAGTGCAACCTTAATATAACAAATATCAATTTAACGATTTTCTCGATTTAACAACAACAAACCTCCTCCTCTTATACGCTCAAACCTAGTATGTTTTAAATAATAACACAAGATTTATTGTTTTGTTTCAGTCGGAAAACAGCAGTGACAACATCACGACAGCTACAGTTGATTGGGTGGTGAAAAAATATCTTCCCTTCTCATTTTTCGATGACGAAGCTACACAAGTATATTTTCGACGTATTTGCCCTAATATGGTGTTTCCTAAAAGGTCTACACTTAGAAGGAAAGTCAAAGAGCGATTTGAAGAGCTCCAATTGAATCTCAAGGAACGACTTCAACAATTATCATCTAAAATGTCTTTTACCATTGATGGGTGGACGTCAATTGCTGGTAGGAGTTACTACGGGGTTACTATTCATTATATAGACAACGAATGGAAGTATCAATCTGCAGTTCTTGATTTTATACCATCACGCGGTCGACATACTGGGGAAGATATTGCAACGATTTTCCATGAATGTTTATTGGAATATGGCATAATTGATAAAATACAAGGTATCACGGTCGACAACGCAACTGCAAATACCAAATTTATGTATGAACTGGGCAAACAGCTGCCGCCACACTTTGATTCAGACAATCAACATTTCCGGTGCTTTGCTCACATTTTAAACCTTGGTGTACAAGATTTATTAAAGACCTTAGCATTACACTGTGAGTCTGACACTAACGCGCAAGATCAGCAGTACGAAGACTATGCAGACGAAACTGAGGATGAGGAAGATGAAGAATCTGCACCAAATATTGCTGACTCGCGTACATCTGTAACAAAGTTACGCAGTATTTCCAGTAAAATAAAAAGAAGTGAGATAGTGAAGAAGAAGTTTCAGTCTGCTTGTGAAGCAGCTGGCGTGCCATCAAATCTAAATGCCATTCTTGACTGTCCAACGAGATGGAATTCCACACATGATATGATTGGATTTGGTTTAAAAGTGAGAGCGGGCATTGACATATTGTGCAGTTCTGTCACCGAATTAAATGATTTTCAAATCACAGCTAATGAATGGCAGGTACTCGAAAAATTACATAAATTTCTAATAAACTTTAAACTTTTAAGTACAAAACTTGGTGGAGACAAATGTGTTACATTACCGCTAGTCATTGTATCATTCAATCTCTTGCTAGATAAAATTGAATCCATGGTAAAACAGTTAGATGAGAAACCTAATCAATCTGAAGTGGATGAAAGGCTCATTCTAGCTTTCCAAGCAGCTCGAGACAAAATGCTTAAACATTACAAGAAGAGCAACTGGATTTATTGTACTTCTTTAATTTTAGACCCAAGGCATAAGGCTCAGACTTTTGACCTGACAATGTGGGGGAAGCAACTTAAAACAGAAAGTCTGCGCAAGTTCAATGAACTTTATGAAGAATATAAAAGTCTACACTCACTGAACAAATCTCTGGAATTACCAGAAAAAGAAAATAAAGTATGTGATGAAGATGAAGACGTAATAGACTTTGATAAACTCTATGAATGTCCCTCGACGTCATCTGGATCTTGTCTTCAAGGCTTAGTGATAGACGAGTTGGAGGAGTACCTGAGAAAACCAAGAACTGCCAGCTCGGAAGACATTTTAGATTGGTGGAGGACGCATGAGACAGAGTATCCGATTTTATCGAAAATGGCCCGTGATTTTCTCTCAATACCTGCAACTTCAGTACCTGCTGAGAGGTTATTTTCTAAAGCATCATTAGTAATTAGAAAACATAGAAATAGGTTAAGTGATGAGTCAGCCAGATGGTTACTTTGTATTAATTCTTGGTCAAAAAAATTGATATAAAGTATCATAACCTAATGATAAAGCTGTTGATTTGTGTTGTATTTTATTTTTTATTCAAATAAATGATAAATCGTAAAACTCTTTTATTAAATTTCTTATAAGTTGAGGGTTCAATCTCTTTCTAGACAGATAAGTATTGTTCTTTAAAATACAGTCAAGTTATTGTAATTAATTTGTTTTTTTACATGTTTTAGCAAATGTAAGCTTATAAATCATAAATGTTTATTAAGAAACAGTTACTTCCATGGAAAACGACATATAGGTCAGTTGATTTTTCGAATTTCTTATCAAATCTTCAGTTATTTATTAATCTGCTTGATCTTTACTATGGCTATGTTAATTCAAGCTCGCAATGTTCCAATTCTAATACGTTTTTCTAAGATTTAAAGTAAACTTTAATAAATAGTAATAGACTAATAGGTAATTGCAAGACTTGCAAGACTCTTGCTGCAAGACCAAGACCAAGACCAAGACTGGGAGCGCAAGACCAAGACCAAGACCAGGTGTATTGGCGCAAGACCAAGACCAAGACTGGCTAAGTCTCGTCTTGTTCTTGCATTTGGGCAACACTAATTTTGAACATGGGTGGTGGTCACTTTTGGAAGGCGAATAAGAAAAAAAACTTGCAACCTTAATTTAAGCCCTGTCATTTGATATGTCACACGTTACCGTGTGAGGATCTCAATTTTTTTTTTATAATTTTCAAATAAATACTTTTTAAATTATTTAAGAAAGTATATGAAAATTGTTCATTCCCCCTTATTTCCGAAACTACTCAGCCTAGTGTTAAAAATACAGAAAATAGTTCGTTACTTCTATAAGTAATCTATATTACAGGAAAATTACAGGAAAATATAAGAAGTAATGTGATAAATCACTCAATATTGTACGTACAAAAATAGATTTGCAGTTGGAATGTATAAGAGAATTTGTTTTCAACTACAAAGTTAAGTTTGTTCTTGGGATAAATTATTTTATAAATACATGGTAGATAATAAATATTCATCGTACAAAATCCTCACCACGCGAGTTGCACTCGTACTTGTCTAGTTTTTTATTTTCTTTTTCTGCATATAGCTATTGCAAATATGAAATGATTAAATTGACAGCGCAAAAGGCAAAAATGCCCACTGTGTGGAGAAATAAACTATTTGATAACTGCGTAACCATTTCATTCTTCGAATATCATCAGACTCTCAATACAAGTATTTCGCTGTCTAGACAATCGTTAAACTTGATCGAGGAATTTAATAAGAATCATGAGAGGCTTTTGAGTCGATTGCTTATTTATTCCAAACGCTGTCTTCATCTTGACCCAGATTGTATCGAACCAACTTCAATAGAGCCACTCAGCAAGCAGTGAAGTCTAATCTGTATAATTATATAAAACTTGCTTCCGCCCGCGACTTCGTCCGCGTGAAATTTCTTGTTTCCCCGACCCTTCCGTCGCATCGCGTCACCTGCCCGCGCTGTTACTTCGTTTTCGCTTAGCGCTCGTTCGTACTTTTCTTCTTTTTGCTCGGCTTCGAAGGGTCCTGATGTAATTTAACATCCATATAGCCTTCCTCAAGAATTGGACTATAAAATGCAAAAAGAATTTTTCAAATCCGACTGGTAGTGACATAGATTAGCGCGTTCAAACAGTCAATAAAAATTAAAAAGTGTAGGTAACTAATAGACTAAGCGGATTTTTCTTACTTTAAGCATTTTTATACCCGTCGTAATTTCTAAACGAAAGGTCCGATTCGAATAATTTAAAAGGAATCTACATGTACTTAATCAGCCTTGATTATGAAACTATTTATTTGGATAAGGATTATGAAAACAACTTCGCAAATAATGCATTATTTTATAACATATTTGATAACCATTAAAAAAGTTATAGTGAGCCAACCTTAAAAAGTAGACATATGCTATCACACACTTTTTTTTAGAAATTTTAAGAAGAACAATTTATTCTATCATACAAGATTTTTGCGTAACTTTCACCGTTTACCTACGCAGCGCACGCAACGGAAGACTCAAAAGGAATCAATTTTCACCGTTTTTGCAATATTTTTCATTGATGCTCCGTTTCTATTGGCTGTAGCATGATGTTATATAGTCTATAGCCTTTATCGATAAATGAGCCATCCAACGCTAAAAGAATTTTTCTATTCGAACTAGGAGTTCCTGAGATTAGCGCGTTCAACCAAACACACAAGCAAACTCTTCAGCTTTATATCATAATATTATATTAGTATAGTTTCAAAGTCCCTGACGAACTGACTGACTAACATATCGACACAGCCTAAACCGCTGGTCCTGTGAAAATTTTTATTCTCAAGGTCGATTGACTCGAAAATTGGTACACATACTCTTCAATTAAAATTATGAGAGTCGTGTACCACAGTTTTTTTTAAATCATCCCACAACAGAGTCAAATAGGGCTGATACTCGTATATCAATGCACAGCCCAAACCGCTCTGGACATAGTCTTGAAATTTTGCACATAGATACCTTACACAGTGTAGGCATCTACTAAAGAAGGATTTTTGGATATTCTACCCTTATGGGGGTGAAAAGGGGGGATTTTAGTTGTTACAAAAATATTATTTCTTAAGTTAATAAACTTTAAACTTGGCACGAATGCTTATCCAAGTAAACAATAAAGGTTGTCATTTTCAGTTTATTTCAACTACCCCTTAAAGGGGGATTGGGGGGTATAAAATTTTGTATGGAAACAATTTAACGCGCGGTACGATTAACTTGAAACACGGTATTTATAGGTACTTAAGATTGGAAATAAAACAAGACATATATCAGTGTTTTCCAAAAAATCTACCCCTAACGGGGTGGAAAGGGGGGCTTTTGTTTGTTAGAAAAATTTTAATTCTTGAGCTAATAAACTTAAAACTAGGTACGAATGCGAATAAGTAAAGAACAAAGTTTGTGTTTTTCAGTTTTTTTCAACTAACCTCTAAAGGTGGATTGAGGATATCAAAGTTTGTATAGAAAAATTTTAACGTGCGGTACGATTAACTTGAAACTCGACATTTATACTTAAGATCAGAAATAAAGTAAAACACATTTATCAGGGTTTTCAACAAAATCTACCCCTAACAGGGTAACCTAACGGGGTGGAAAGGGGTAATTAATCAATTTAAGATGGGATGGTTTTATTGCGTGGTTCGATTAACTCGAAAATTGGTATAAATACCTTTAAGTCAAATAATAGAAACGTAACAAGCGATGTTTCAATAATTAACCCAATGAAAAGGGATGATAAAGTTTATATGAAAATAATCTTATTCATTGGGTAATAAATTTGAAACTTGGCACGAATATTCACCTAACTAAGCAAAAAAGTTTCTCATTATTAGTTTTTCAAAACCACCCCTCCAAGGAAAGTTAAGGGCTGTTAAAGTTTATATGGAAGAATTTTAACGCGGGATCCGATTAACTTTAAACTCAATATATAAATTTAAAACCAAAAATAATGTGTATCAGAGTTTTGGAGTGAAAAAGGGAGATTTTGTTTGTATGAAAAATTTTATTTATTGAGTCAATAAACTTGAAACTTGACACGAACACTTTTCCAAGTAAATTATGAAATTTGACATTTTTTTGTTTTTCCAAACTACCCCTTTAGGGGGTGCCAAAGTTTTTATGGAAGAATTTAAACGCGGGGTCAGATTAACTTGAAACTCGGTATTTATACTTAAGACCAAAAATAAAGAAAACGAGTGTCAGGGCTTTTGAAAATCTACCGCAACGGGGTACTAAAGTACAAAATCCTCGCGAACGAAGTCATAATACAATCGCCACTTACGTGGTAACTATGGATACTTTACAATCGTATCGAATTGGATTAATGTACAATTGGTTTAATTTCCAGGTTAATTTTCCTAAAAATGCTGAAAGAAAACAACGCGAGGAAACCGGCAAGTCCTAGAACCAAAAAACTTGAAGACATTTGTGACATTCACCAACCCGCACTGGGCCCTCGTGGGCCCAATCTCTCTCACAGAGAGCAAGCCTGTGTCCTAACAGTAGAAACGTTGTTGGCTGATTATGCGGTTCATATTCTTAACGTAATAGTCTATTTCATTCGCATCCTAACTAAAACTTCTGCATTATTTAAAGTGTGTAGGCTATTTATAAGTGAGCCACATCCGTCCTGCTGTATAAGTGTAAATTGATATATTTTTTTTAAGTTTTTTCCTATTAGTAAGTTTAATAAAACCAGCCGGGTTAAAAATATTCCTACAGCACGTATAAACGTGCCTTTAAAGATAAACTCATAGAAAACGTGTCGGTGTGTGTCGTAGGCTTATCTCTGTGCACCTCGGGCTCACCCTTAAGTACTTTGATTTGTTCACGAAACATAGCGCTGCAAAATGTGCACGTGTCCGCGTTTCAAATGATCTATTAAATTATAAAAATCAACCTGTTTAGTTTTATGAATCGGAAGATTAAAAGAGAAAATAAATAAGTTTGTCTTTTCTCTCTTCTGGACCTTTTCACCTTATAAATGTTCATAAAAAGGTGAATAAAAATAGCGCATCGTTATGCATCGTTATCCAGAGTTTGGAGGTTGAGTCGTCTTAAAAAAAAACCTGGCCCGTTTAGTTTAGCGCGACTTTCATGTTGGTATTTAAACTCCGTTTCGTCCATTCTGTCTGTACATGGTTCATCATTAATTAGGGTATGTTTACCCTAATCATTTTGCCCGGAAGCTATAAATAATCTGAGTTATGCAGACGACATGGTGATGCTAAGCCCAACGATTGGTGGACTTAGAAAATTAGTCAGTGTGTGAGACATACAATCATGGCTTCAAGTATATAGTCACAAAGAACGAGCTCATGGTATTTAAAGCAGGTACCAAGTCACTAGATCGTGTTCTTCCCGTGACTTTTAACGGAACATCAATGAAATTGGTCATCTGTTTTAAATATCTTAGGCACCTAGTCACTGATCTCCTTCGCGACGATGAGGACATGGGCAGGGAGCGTAGGGCACTGTCGATCAGAGCACAGATTTAAACGTTGTAATGTACAAGTGAAAATAACACTGTTCAGAGCGCATTGCTCATCACTATACCCATGCTGCTTGTGGGCTCATTATGCGCAAAGATTATTCAGTTCAACAGACCGACAATGCGTTCAGGGTATTGTTGGGGCTGCCGCGCTGGTGCAGTGCGTCAGGCATGTTCGCGGACGCACACATTGATGGCTTTCAAGCCGAGCTCTGCAAGCGATGCACCGCGGCACTCGGCAGGTCGCGCGCCAGCACCAACAGCACCCTGGCAGTTATCTACTAACACTAGTTTCATATGTTTTACTTTACTAACATTCTATGGATTTTGTCAGTCTGAGCTAAAAAGTTTTTATTTTATTTTTATAAAAACTCCTTCTTCCTACATGGCCACATAGTCGATGATACCTACAGGGTGAACGTAACATCGGACCGTACTCTACTTTTAACGTCATTTGCGTTTTAGTGCTCACTATTCGCGACACACTTTTTGTTTATACAGCTATTTTACGACCTTTGTACAGCTATGGGAACCATAAGTCTCTGGAAAATGCCTGTTGATAGTATAAAAGGGTACCAGAATTGAGCGACGGAAAGGTCACATAATAGCTTTTCAGGGAAGATAGGACGTTTTTGATTTAATATTTTCCGGATCTCCTGTTGGTTATTAATATTAGATAATAATCACAATATAGATAGGTAGGTACTATCGCTGTGTATTCAACATAATGTAGTTAGGAAGAAGCTATGAGCCCTGTTTTACGCTCAGGGTTGAACTTTAATAATGATCATCACTATATAATACCAATTCAGCTGCATCCGGTTAGACTGGAAGCCGACCCCAATATAGTTGGGAAAAGGCTACGCAGATGATGACTATACAGTGTGAGTCTTTATAATCTGCACATATCGAAATGAGGGAATCTATGCTTAATTTTATCGACGGAAAAAATGTTAAAAAAAATCTAAATATTTATTAATATTTTTTATGGATTTAAAAAAAAAAATGTTTGCTTTTGTGACCCCAGTGTATACAAAACTGTGTAACTTTTAAACTAAACGATTTATCACGATGAAACAAACTCCATAATGTTTGGAAGTAATTAGGTGTCGTCATAAAATAAAAATTATGGAAAAAAAATAGCCATAATCAAATATAAACATTTTTTTTTGGCAAAAATCTGATTTTTTTTCATTAATTTTTACAAAAATTGTAAAATTTCTCAATAACATGCCCCCATCACCTTCTTTTTTTATAACTTTAAGTTATTCTTCATTGTATTAGGAACCTAACGGTAAAAATTGCATGTTTTTAACTCAACCCCAACATTTTTTATCAAATGTCAAAGAAAGGCCCAACGCATAACTACGCACATTGTTTAGCAGGTAGATAAACTTTTTTTTGTTAACTTTGTTGTGAATGCGCGCGGGTCGTTTCAAAGATGGCACTCCGAACGCGGAATCGTATTGTTCTCATAAGGGTGGTTTGTTTGGGATGATAATTCATGCAAAAGAGTTCAATTGAAACCCATTTATTATTAAATACAAAATTTAATGCATCAGGTTCTCAAAATGTCCACCTCGTTGTTGTAAACACAAAGCCGCGCGAATTAGAATTTGGTGTGTCGCTCTCCTTATCATTTCGGGATCATTGCGAATATCATTCGCACAGTTTATTATGCGGTCACGCAAATCGGCCTCACTGTTGATGGGGGTACTGTAGACGCGTTGCTTCATGGTCCCCCATAGGAAATAATCAAGGGGCGTCAAATCGGGTGAACGCGCAGGCCACCCTACAGGTCCTTGCCGGCCGATCCATTTGTCATGATAATTTTCGTTTAAAAATCTTCTTACATTTGTAGCGTAATGGGCAGGACATCCGTCCATCTGAAGAAACATCCTTTGACGCACAGCCAGTGGGACATCTTCCAATAACTGAGGCATATCATCTCTCAATAGACTTAAAAATCTTTCACCAGTCAACGTTCTCGGCAATATGACTGGTCCAATCAACATGTTATCGATAAGACCAGCCCAAACATTTATCGAAAATCTTACTTGGAAAGTAGATGACCGTTTCAGTTTCGGGTTTTCACCTGCGCGGCACCATCTGTGTAAATTTCGACAGTTAGTAATACCGTCTCTAGTGAATGTCGCTTCGTCCATCCATAGTATTTTTCTTGGAAAGTTTGGGTTTGCTCTGGTTTTTCTTTGAATCCATGTGGACATCACACACCTTGGACGCCAGTCTACGTCTTCATGTAGATGTTGCACCCTTTGATAGTGATAAGGATGCAATCCTTCTTTCTTTAAAATACGCCACACTGATTTTTGGGATATTCCGTGACGAAGAGCCAGTCGTCTAGTACTTATGGATGGATCAGCAAACAAATCACTTAATACTGCTTGTTCAGTAGCCGCATCAATAATTACTTGAGGTGGCTCGCGACGATCTCTACTTGATCCAAGTCCAGTGATCGACAACCTTCTGTGAACTTCCTGGAAGTTTCGGGCAGATGGCACTGGTTGCCTGTTAGGATACGCAGCTATGTAAGCCGCGCGCGCAGCTCTGGCACTTCCTTGTCCCACTCCATAATAAAAATGTATGTCGGCGATGTGTGCCGGGGAAAATTCACTTAAACGCGGCATCATGTAGCAGCGAACGAAAGTTATGAAAGTCCAGCGAACGAAAGTACCGAAACACATGTAGCAGCGGCGAATAATTCGGAGCGACTGCCAGTCTGACATCTGTCATAATTCAAGTTCCTTTGGCTGGCCCTACCTCCCCGACCTGCGCACATTCAAAAGAAAGTTTATCTACCTGCTAAACAATAGCTATGCGTTGGGCCTTTCTTTGACAGTTGATAAAAAATGTTGGGGTTGAGTTAAAAACATGCAATTTTTACCGTTAGGTTCCTAATACAATGAAGAATAACTTAAAGTTATAAAAAAAGAAGGTGATGGGGGCATGTTATTGAGAAATTTTACAATTTTTGTAAAAATTAATGAAAAAAAATCAGATTTTTGCCAAAAAAAAATGTTTATTTTTAAATGTGGCTTTTTTTTTTCCATAATTTTTATTTTATGACGACACCTAATTACTTCCAAACATTATAGAGTTTGTTTCATCGTGATAAATCGTTTAGTTTAAAAGTTACACAGTTTTGTATACACTGGGGTCACAAAAGCAAACAATTTTTTTTAAAAATCCATAAATAATATAAATAAATATTTAGATTTTTTTTAACATTTTTTCCGTCGATAAAATTAAGCATAGATTCCCTCATTTCGATATGTGCACATTATAAAGACTCACACTGTATAATACCAAAGAAGAATTTCTCTAAGTTTTGTTGCATGTTCGGATATCGATTTAGAAAAAGAAGTGAGCTTTTCTTTTGAATCTTGACAATGTGCTTTGCTTAATTATTTTACCAACTCACACGGGGCCCGGGTAGTGGATTAAAATCAAAAAAATTTATTTCACATACTACATGGGCTCTTATGAAATGTCAGAAGCTAGGTGCACGGTTCCAATTGGTCGTTTCCTATGGAGAAGAGCCGGCAAAAACTCCACGGTTACTCTTTTAAAATAATTGGCTTTCACAATATGAGGACAGTTTAGGCCTTTCAACAAGTACCAGGTACTTAAAAAAATAGAAAATCGTCTACAAATCTACAATCTATTAAGCCTACAAAGTTCTTACATTCACAAAATATAAAAGAATCTTTATAAAAAATAAATAAAATAATAAAAAGAAAAACCTATTTAAACTAAATGATATGAATGCCATTACAACTGTAACAAATGATATGAATGCCATTACAACTGTAACAAATGATATGAATGCCATTACAACTGTAACAAATGATATGAATGCCATTACAACTGTAACAAATGATATGAATGCCATTACAACTGTAACAAATGATATGAATGCCATTACAACTGTAACAAATGATATGAATGCCATTACAACTGTAACAAATGATATGAATGCCATTACAACTGTAACAAATGATATGAATGCCATTACAACTGTAACAAATCTGAATTAATGTCCTGTCCACAAAAGCCACTAATAAAAATTGAAATTATAATCATAGGTATATAATGTCAATATGCCTCGCCCCTTATTACATAGGACTTAAACATAACTGGCGAAATGTGGGTGTACCATAGGTAAGTACACCTCTGCCCAGCCATTCGGGGAATCAAGGCGTGATGTTATGTTATGTTATAATGTCAAATAATGATAAGTAATTTAGGAGCAGTTAATAGACATTTACATAGTTATGCCATTAATGAGGTACTAGGAAAGCCATTGTAGCATGTCCCAGCAATATAAACGTTATAGGCTGATTATGATAATGCTTAGTATTTAAGAAGTCATTTTTACTTTAGGTCATTTCCGAACAGAACAATGTCAAACCTGTAAACTTAACAGACCCGCACACAAAGTCCTTCGAGATATTCTAAGTGATACGTTCATTAGGATCCGAGGCGCGCTAACCGAGGTTCAACTGTACATACTCGTATCTCTGGCAGACGGGAAGCGTGTCTCATATCATATGCTCACGACTCCTAACATCGATAGTTGATCTAATTACAGCTTCTCGCTTTGGTTTCAGCGTTATAGTTGTACCAATAAATTGGTAATACATTATTATTAATGCTGAATTTAGTGACGATATTTGCGGCTTGTGTGTTTTAATAATAATTATTATAATTATTTCAAATATATATACATATAATTATATGTCCATTGTATACAGTATTAATATACGTACTGTTCAATACAATGTGA
Organism: Fissipunctia ypsillon; assembly: GCA_947568875.1. Classification (NCBI taxonomy): domain Eukaryota; kingdom Metazoa; phylum Arthropoda; class Insecta; order Lepidoptera; family Noctuidae; genus Fissipunctia; species Fissipunctia ypsillon. The sequence continues at coordinate 24,860,036 of OX387649.1, forward strand.
ACATATATTTTGCTATTCTAAATTATGACAAATTGATTTAATTAATTCCATTAATTTGTAATAATTTAGAATCAAATTTAATATTTTAGTTTTTTATTAGTGAAATATTAATATGTGCTCAAACATATATATGTGGTGTGGCAACACACTTTTTTTCTGTTGTTCGCTTCCGTAATTCGTTGAGCGTAACGCCATTGTTTTTTTTCTTTTTTATAAAAAATAGTAAAATCTATATTTTATTTTTCTCTTTATTTCCAACACGTACTGTCTTCAGTAAGTTTTACAATTCGGTAAGATTAGGTAGGTTGGTGTACCTATTTGGTTTATTTTTAAAACAGTGTAAATACATTCGTTGTTCGTTTGTTATCTCGTCAATTTGAAGACTAATCTAAGCACAGAGTAACTGATACATATTTTCTGAATTGATGTTTCTGATAATAATAATGACAGCCGATTCGAATCGACAAAAAAAGAAGGATCGAAGTCACGAACCCAAAATAAATATAAATAAATTGGTGAAAAACTAAATAGCACGCATAGGTGCGTCGGTAGACAAAGTTGAGCGCGATAGTTGAGCGGCAGATAGTTGCGACGCGGCACACGTGACCTGACACACTAATAAGTCTGACGTGTGGCATCGCGTCAATATGATAGCATTGCACCCTTTAGAAATATATACGTTATGGCCATGTAATAGTATTATTCAATAGATATTTAGCTAATTATCAGTAGGTTGGATTAAGCACAAAGCACATACTAAATATACCTAGATAGTTGTGTTGGTAGACAAAGTTGAGCGCGATAGTTGAGCGGCAGAAGGTTGCAACACGAGATTATACACGCGACCTCGCGATTATACGTATTCAGATACTGTTCCCTAATGACTTAAAATAGTAAGCAATATCCTTATAAAAGTAGTGGTTCAACCGACCATGTTATCAAATATTTTAATATCCAAAGAACCGATCAAAAACATTAAACTATGTTACTAAACGCAATGAAAGCCTAAGTGTATCGTATTAAACCTATAACGTCGACTATTACCAAAAAACAATTGTGTAAAAAGAATATGATCATAAATTCTCTTTCATTTTCGATGAGAACTGATTTATGAAATTCTTTTAATCTGATAAAAGATTGCCTCGGTATTTTTATACCTGAATTATTGCTTCCAAGATCCCTTTTTATCTTATTATTTAACGTAGTTCGCTTTTTGTGGCCAAATTTAATTTAAGCGTTTATTTTTAAAGAACTAGGTAGATGCTTAAATTTATCGAAGTGGGCGATATCTGAAATATTGAATAGAAAATTACTGTTTGGGCGTTATCAAATTAACTTTTCTAAACACATTTTTATTTCAATATCTAAGGTCTAATTTAAATAAATAAGATAATCTTTATTTATAAATGCCATTCATGCTTTCAACCTTTCTTTCTCATTTTAATTTAATTTGACTCATGTCAATACAATTTCAAGGTAAGCAAGCCACTCGTGGAGAACATTATTAGTACGCATCACGGCTCAATTCCCCAAAGAAGTAAGCAATGGTATAATGCACCTACATTTTGCCAGTTTTGTGTAAGTCCCAACTAGTGTCGTTTTTCTTCCAATCGGAAGACATTACCATGATACGGTTGCAGTTGTCAACATTTTTTCATGAATGATTAATAAAGATTATAAAAAAATGGCACAGCATCTAATGCTCAAACCATACATCGAACACACCCGTTGCCAGACAGTACCGTGAAATGGGTGCACAAACTCGCAAATACAATTTGGTAGTAACTGTGTATTGGACGAATTGAGTCACCTCATCTCCCGCCGGCTCCCGAATGTTTTCATGCTAAATATTAAACACTGACCAACGGATAACTGAGTTTACGAAATGGAGGTGGATTATTTAATCATACTCTTTTAAAAGGATGAAATTAACAGACACTTGTTTGAAAACACATAAATGACTATAAATATAACTCTGCTTCACTCATCGGGAATAACGGACGTGATGTTACGCGCACTAGCTCTAGCTGCGGTTCTGTCTAAATCTGTTTTAAACGGGATCTTAAGTAAGAGTAGGTATACTCTACGTCACTCAAGTTTGGTAGCTAATAACTCTGTAAAGAGAAAGATTCATGGTTGAATTGATTACATGCATTAGCATGCTAATGTTATAGACATCAAAGAAAACGAGTGTTTATTTTAAATCGTAAAAATGAACCAATAAGTTTATTTGGATGAACTAAGTAAAGCACACTGAAACACAACTCTCCTAATTTAACCTTCAAAACTCACCCGTACAACAAACAAAGCTAAATTACGATCCTCCAAAATGATAACCACTAATTAAAAGTCAATGGCTCCGAAGACTCCGAAAGATGTCCAAATTTGTATAATATCCGCGTTTACTTACATTCAAAAGAAGATATCTTTTTGATAAATGGCTTGCAATCACTTTACAACTTGTAAATTAATTCCGTGAAATGGTGAGGTCTATCAACTTTCTTTGGTTTTCAGAAGGATTTGCAACTATGCGAATGGTTATAATTGATTTTCGTGAAAAACCCTTACATTATGTCCATTCCAATTTATTTTTGTGGGTGTTTTTTTTTTTGGTATTTTGCTATATTTTTCTTATTATTATTTGGTCGCGATTGACCATTTTCCTCTACTCTTAGGACTGCGGTTTAACCGATTGGAAAAAAAGTCTCTTGTGAAATTAGGTACACACATTTTAATTTTGTATCTAAATACTAGGTAACTACATACATATTGTCAGAACGAAGTTTAACCCTTTCAATATTATACTCAATAATTTATTGCATTCGACAATGTGTACCTAAGTTCACATATACACCGGTAACTTAAAATATGATGAGATCATTATGGTCCCAGTCGGGCACAACAATACAGTAGGGGAGCGGAAGCTACCTGTCCGTCTGTATGAATACCTATAATATAATAATTACAAAGGTTCTTATTTCAGCTGGGTACGAATCATTTCCAACCCTAAGGTCACGACCTGCGTGACCTTAGGGTCGGGATCGAGGAATGTGTTAACTGGTAATCCTGGTTACGGGGGTTTATTTTTAATAATACTTCCAAATTAGTGAGTTTTTCTTGGGTCACCTCTTTTAACAATCAGAATACAGATAGGACTTACGTCTGAATCTCTCAGCACCTACATTGCCGTGTGCCGTAGTATTTACAATGTCATCCTCCAGAGTTAGCATAACACAAATCACAATTAAAATACAATCTCTTCACTCAAAATATAAGGCTTGTTTACCCCTAAATTATTGTTTGATATTTTAAGGAAAATTACTATTTAAATATACGCCCTTAATAATTTATGACAACGGGGGTAGGACTTCTCCCCTTAGTCTGCAAAGTGTACATTAACGTAAATGCGAATAAATAAAATTTGGTGCATACTACTTGCCGCCGAGGATGAGTAATAAATACTTGTAATATATAATTTCACGCCTCAGTTCCCGAAGGGTGCAAATTGCTTTTGGTTCGAAACTTGACTTTATTAGCGTACTTTTTTTTTTCAAGAAAATTTTGCGTTTCCTATTTACGGATAGTTTAACTTACTTATCGTATTATTCCGTACTGGTCTGGTGTTATAAACATGCTGTGATGGCTTTCCTGTAAACAAAATTAAAAAATTGGCTGTTCTGTGCAATTATCCACCTAAAATAAAGCATATTAGGGGCTTGTGGCTAAGTAATAACAACCGCACGGGTCGATGATCGGGTTAAGCTACGCTTGCCACGGTGGGTCCATGGATGGATCAGCATCTTTACTTAGCAAGGTCCCTCCGTGCCTCGGAAAGCACGTTAAGCCGTTCACTCGTTCAGTATCAACAAAATATCTATTATCATCGTGTAACATCGTATTTTTCCAAAATAAACAAAACGGCAATCAGTTCGCAGATATTCGAAACTAAACTGCAATTCAATCGTATATCATTTTTACACCGGTCGGTAACTAAAAATTGATAAATGTGCCACTAGCACTAGGGCTGGCAAACAATGTTGTTTATCTGTCCGGGTCGATAGATAAACGAAACTTTTGGAGCCGGCATAAAATATAAAGGCTTTGTAAAGTAAAGTAAAAAATCATTTTATTTTCCACATTAATGAAGAAAAAGAAGTACAGACATTATTAAAATGAATGGAGTGGACTGGAGCCTAAACTAGGGCAGCCCTGTATTTCAGGACGCCAGGTCTTCCTCCCGCGGCGAGTGAGTTGGTCACCCTTTATTAATGAATGACAACTAGAGGTGTGTGTGTGTCTTTGTCGAAATTCTTTATTTTCGTTACATAGTTTGAGTGACTTATTAAGGGCAATAGGTTGACCGTACTACCCTTCACTCAAACTCTGTGAGCTTAAGTTACACGTGATGCTATAAGCCCATGGATGGGTCTATTCTTGACTTATCATGATTCGACCCCTCTGTCTCGGAGTACCTTCACATTAAGCTGTAAGTCTTGGTTATAATACGAATTTCTATAATAGTTTCGTCGGGTAGTCAGACAGCGGGTTTAATTTTAGAATATATTGGAGGCTCTAGTTATGTCAGATGGCAATCAAAAACTACTATGCTAAAAAAAAGCCTCCAAGGACTGCGATAACCGGACCTGTTCTGCCCGCATCCAAATAACATTTGCTCTTAGCAAATATTGATTTTCGTATTTTTGGTGTTAAGACTGAAACCCACTCCCAGCAAAACAGGTCCGGTAGATGATCATGGGTATGGCCAAATTATACAGACAATGCAATCAACCGGGTTATCTGAAGTGGCAGCCCTTACTGCAACGGTTAGGCACGCGCATGCCGGATAATTGTTAACCGGACGCCCGTGTTATTATCGTTTTAACTCCAATTTACAATCACATGCATCGAATCGGTCGAAAATGTTAAAACTTTCATGTATATATATTCGCTTCCTTTTTTTTTAACCTGTGAATATTTGAAACGAGCCTTCAGCGGCCATTGTCCGTGGGTGATAAAAGCAAATGGTAATTATTGTTGCATGCTGTTATGTAGGTAGTTGGAAATGTATGTTAATTGAGAGACACAGTTATAACTGTTCTACCTACTGTAGTTATTTATAAAATACTAGTTAAAAGCGATCCATTTCTGCTTGTTTTTTGACCTAAAATGGGTAGTTTTGGTAGTATTCAAACACTTGGAAGCTATTCTCGTACTTCAAGACGTTCAAATTCAATGAGCAATCTCAATCTCATAACTACAATTCATTAGTAAAACCTAATCTAGAATACCTGATTGAGATTTGGGGATCAGCGTCCAAGACTAACCTCAATTACATACAGAGGACCCAAACAAAATTATAAAACGATTGTATTGTTATGACTTCCTAACACCTACTAAACACCTATATGAAAGAACTAAACTTATCAATCTCTGTCAACTATATAATTACAATACTTGCATATTAGTAAAAAAGTTTTTAGACAAAACTACACAAACCAACATTAAGGTCTAAGTTTGAGCCCGTTACCTATAACTGATGAACCAGCCATCGAATATTGCTTTGAATGCTGTGCCGTCGAAATATTGACTCATAATTTAATTTTACCGTGCATAATATAGAATTCCAGATTCTGATGTGTCTATATTTTTTGAAAAATCTTGAATCACTACTACGCAATCTAACTCACAAAGTTAAAAAAAAATATTATTCTGTGCGCAGATTGGAACAGAGACATATTGAAAGATAACAAATATTCTAAAGAATTAATATCAATAACGAACAATTTTAATATTTCCCTACATGTTAGGATGCCTACTAGGAAAAATACTAGCATAGATCAAATAGCTAGTAATCACTCAGCAGTTGATCTGAAATGCAATATACATAATTTAGCTCTCTCCGATCACGATACTGGACAATCATTAACCTTTTACCTTGAAGAGATTAATAATAAATTAAAAGCTGTACAATTTTGGTATGATACGAGGAGAGCTTACGATAAGAGTAACATAGCAAAATTTTTAGACTGCTTAGCAGCTTTAAGTTTTGGTGAAATGTACGAAGAGACAGACTGCAATAAAGCATTTAATATTTTCCATGACATATTCACGCTCTTCTATAAATTATGTTTTCCCGATATACTTGTCAAAAGGACCAATAAACCCATAAAAAAACAAATGGCTCAGTACGGGTTTAAAAATATCATGCATTAAAAAAAGAGCGTGTATTACGCATGTCAACAATATGCTATAAGTAAAGGTTACCACAAGAAAAAATACCGCAATTACACTAAGATTAAAAAAAATGCATATAAAAATCACAGCAGATCAACAACAACAATTTTTTCAATAATTCTAAGAATAAATGTAAAGCGACATGGACAATCGTAAAAAATAACTTAAATAAATCTAATAATAATAACTACATATATGAATTAATAATTAGTGACAAAAAAATTAATAACCCTGTTGACATATGTAACCAATTTAATAATTATTTCATCGAGCGGACACAAAAAAAATAAAAATAATAATCATGACGTACACAACATTGACATTGACAATAACATAAATACTTTATTTTTGACTCCTGTAAATGAAATTGACATTCTTAAAATAATTTATTCATTAAATAATACAAATTCTACGGGATATGACGAAGTAACCACCAAAATAATTAAATTAAGTGCGAAAATTATAGCATCCCCACTTAGCTACTTAATAAACCTCTCATTTGAAGAAGATGTTTTTCCGTCGGCATTAAAGGAGTGTATAATTAAACCATTATTCAAAAAGGGTAACTGTTCTGATATGGGTAATTATAGGCCCATTACGCTGATCCCGATCTTTTCAAAATTTTTTGAAAAAGCATGACAAATGCATGACAAAATAAATAGCTTTGTAACTAAACACAATCTAATTGCAGAGAGTCAGTTTGGTTTCAGAAAAAAATGTTCAACAACTCTAGCCTGTTTTTCATTAATAAAACTAATTACCGAAGCTTTGGATAAAAATATGTCTGCTTTATCGATATTCTTAGATATGAGCAAGGCATTTGATTTTGTCTCACATGAGCGACTACTCTACAAAGTAGAGAGATATGGAATAAGAGGCAAGGCGCATGATTGGCTTAAAAGCTATTTGTCTGATCGCCAACAGAGAACTGTTATTTCTAAAATAGAAAAAAACACTAAGACGACATATAGCTCAGAATTAAAAATTAATAAATCTGGCGTTCCACAGGGAAGCGTACTGGGTCCGCCACTATTTATATTACACATAAATGACCTCAAAAAATGTTTAAAATATGAATGTATCCAATTTGCTGACGACACTACTTTGACTATAAAATCTTCCAACAAAACTGACATAGAAACTAATACTAACATTGAATTAATTAATGTAATAAAATGGCTCGGGGACAATAATCTTAATGTTAATATTAATAAAACCAAAATTGTTCAATTTCAAACATGCAACATGTCGGTAACACCAACAACAATTCGACAAGATAATAAAAAATTTCAACCAGAACCATCGGCTTTATTTTTAGGTATAATAATTGACAATAAACTGAACTAGAAGGAACATGTAGAAAGAGTATGCAACAAGCTTGATAAGTTTGTATTTGCCCTTTGCAAGTTAAGACTGGTGGTGTCCAGTAAACAAACTGTCCTCAATGCATATCATGGGTATGTTTCCTCAGTATTGCGTTACGGCCTAGTGATATGGGGTAATTCAGTGGATGTGTACAGAGCATTCAAAGTACAAAAAAATGTATCAGAGCCATGAGCGGAGCAGAATATTTAGACCATTGCAGGCCATTATTTCAAGAATTAAAAATTCTTCCACTCCCGTGCCTGTATGTTTTTGAGGTTTGTTTATTTGTAAAAAAATACCCACATTTATTCCTATTAAATGAACAAGTCTCCCAAAGACTGAATAAAAAAAAATGCCGGGAAATTGCTAGTACCTCCTCAGAGATTGCAACTATACAGTAGAAATGCCAGTTGTATGACAGTAAAAATCCAAACTTAATATTATAAATGCGAAAGTAACTCTGTCTGTCTGTCTTTCTGTCTGTCTGTCTGTCTGTCTTTGCTTCACGCCTAAACTACTGAACCGAATTGTGTGAAATTTGGTACAGACATAGTTTGGAACTTGAGAAAGGACATAGGATAGTTTTTATTACAAAAAATAAAATAAAAAATAAAATAAAAAATAAAATTTATTCCGGGCATACAGCGCCATCTATTGGTCAAGAGTCGGCATCAATTCAGTACTGAAAATTCATCGGAAAAATGTAAATAAATAGTAAAAAGGTATGAAAATATAATATAATACAACTTTTAGTACAAAGAAAATGCTCTAACGGAGTATAGATAATTCTATTAGTACTATATGTCGAGTTGGTGATCGCGCAATGGTGTCGATCGTTACACGAGTTCGGTTCATGTTATTGTTTTAATTCATCGGAAAAAAGTAAATAAATAGTAAAAAGGTATGAAAAAAATAATATCAATAAATAATAAAACTTTTAGTACAAAGAAAATGCCCGAACAGAGTATAGATAAATAATCCGAGTGGTCACTATGCTCGATAGATGGCGTTGGGATCGAAATAGATCGCGCTATGGTTTCGTTACACGCATTTGGTTGGGTATCGGCCGAGCGCTTCGGTACTGTCGTGGAATTGTGGATTAATCGTTTCGTAAATTTAAAATTGGCTCCGTTGTATTAGTAGATTAAAAGGTTTATTTGTTGGGTTGTCTGGTGGTTGTTTTCAAAATTGGTTCCGTTGTATTTGTCGATTAAAAGGTTTATTTGTTGGGTCGTCTGGTTGTTGTATAATGTAAGTTTAGTTTGATCTCGATTATTAGTAGATACTAAAATTATATGTCTAAATTCGTTTTAATTTTTAAATTAATTAGATCGTTCCTTTTAAATTATTTAGTTTTAAGCTTGGTTATTAAGAGAATAGGTTGTAATATAATTTCTTTTAAATTGTTATCAAGTTCGTAATTCGTATTTTTTTAAAATTCTTTTGTTTTCAGTTAGTTTTCAATTTAAGTTCGGAAAGATTGTAATATTTCTTTAGTTTAAGTTCTTTTTTAAACTACTTTTTTCAATGACGAGAAAACGCAAGTCCAATTTAGCACGTAGTTCCAGCGGAGCTCGAGCTAAAAGAGTTGCAAGAAGTCAAGAGTCTCAAGAACAGACTCAAGCCCGTTTAACTTTAGACGCCGAGCGTCACGCTGCTCAAAGAGCTGCTGAGACTGAAGAGGTGAGGCAGGAGCGACGGCTCTTAGACGCTGAGCGTCACGCTACTCAAAGAGCTGCTGAAACCGAAGAGATGGCTCGGGAGCGCCGGCTCTTAGACACCGAACGTCACGCTGCTCAAAGAGCTGCTGAGACAGAGGAGACGAGGCAGGAGCGACGGCTCTTAGATGCCGGCCGTCATGCAACTCAAAGAGCTGCTAAGACCGCTGACATGACTCGGGAGCGCCGGCTGTTAGACACCGAACGTCATGCTGCTCAAAGAGCTGCTGAGACTGAGGAGGTGAGGCAGGAGCGACGGCTCTTAGATGCTGGGCGTCATGCAACTCAAAGAGCTGCTGAGACAGAAGAGATGGCTCGGGAGCGACGGCTCTTAGATGCTGGGCGTCATGCAACTCAAAGAGCTGCTGAGACAGAAGAGATGGCTCGGGAGCGCCGGCTCTTAGACACCGAACGTCACGCTGCTCAAAGAGCTGCTGAGACTGAGGAGGTGAGGCAGGAGCGACGGCTCTTAGACGCCAGGCGTCATGCAACTCAAAGAGCTTCCGAAACTGTAGATCAAACTCGAGTACGTCGGCTTTTGGATGCTGAACGTCATGCGTCTCTGATTTCTGCAGAGTCACATGAAGAATCTCATAGACGACGTGTTCTATTAGCTGCACGGCAAGCACAAAGACGAAATATATTTACACGTAATACGTGGGAGGTATTTCATGATGCTGCTTTTGATTACGACCCTTTAATCGATTACATGAACCATCGATTAGTGCTCTTAGGACGGATGGCTAAAAAGTGCACATATTGTATGGCACTAAAATGGAAAGAGGAAACTCCGGGTATGTGCTGTTCTGGAGGTAAAGTTTCACTTCCATCACTCGGTATTCCAGAAGAACCCCTGAAAACATTCCTTTTATGCGATAGTAATGAGTCACGACTCTTTTTGAACAGTATAAGGAAATATAATATCTGTTTCCAAATGACGTCATTTGGGGTAGATCATGAGGTTGTTATGCCTGGATTTTCCAGTACATTTAAAATACAAGGTCAAGTTTACCATAGGGTTGGGTCTTTACTGCCTACAAACGATCAGCCTAAATTTTTGCAAATTTATTTTATGGGAGACGAAAATAGTGAAGTTAACCGTAGATGCCAGAATATTAATGGAGTTGTAAGGGATACTGTCTTAAAAATCCAGAGAATGTTGCACGAGCATAACAACCTCATTAATACTTTCAAAACAGCATTAGAAAGAATACCGGGAGAAGAATACAAGTTGATTATGCACCCTGACCGTACACCAACTGGGGAACATGAAAGACGGTACAATGCACCGCTTATTAATGAAGTAGCAGCTGTAGTCACAGGCGAACAGTTTGCTTCCCGTGACATTATTTTGCATGCCCGTAATGAAATTTTAAGTAGGGTACCAGATACACACAAATTTTACGACGCATTGCAATATCCGTTGATATTCAGCAAGGGGCAAGAGGGGTACCACTTTCAAATACCCCAAGTCAGTCCTGTAACAGGTTTGCCTGTAAACAACAAAAAAGTCTCATGCATGGATTTTTATGCCTACCATATCATGGTTCGAGAAAATGATTTTAATATAATATCACGATGTAGACAACTGGCCAATCAGTTTTATGTTGATATGTATGTAAAAGTTGAAAGCGAACGATTACGATACATATCATTAAACCAAAATAAATTGAGAGCGGAGAACTATGTCCATCTTCAAGATGCTGTGGCAAATGATGGTAATGTTAACCCTAACGATTTAGGTAAATTGGTAATTTTGCCATCATCTTTTGTAAATAGCCCCCGATATTTACACGCTTATACACAGGACGCATTCGCTTACGTACGTACATATGGTCGCCCCGATTTGTTCGTGACTTTTACATGCAACCCAAGCTGGCCTGAAATAGTTGAAGAGTTGCTGCCGGGACAGAGGGCAATCGATAGACATGATATTGTTGCAAGGGTTTTTCGATTAAAAGTTAAAAAGCTTATGGAAGTTGTCAATAAAGGAAATGTGTTCGGTGAAGTACTATGCTTTATGTACTCGATAGAGTGGCAAAAACGCGGGCTTCCTCACGTGCATATTTTAATCTGGCTGAAGGACAAGCTGAGACCCGATCGAATAGATAATGTTATTAGAGCGGAAATACCGGATCCAAGTAGTGACCAGGCACTTTATGAAATTATTATTAAAAATATGATTCATGGTCCTTGCGGTTCTGACAATCCTCAAAGCCCCTGCATGAAAAATGGAAAATGCTCTAAAAAATATCCTCGCGCGCTTATTAAAGAAACTGTCCATAATGACAATGGATATCCGCTGTATCGTAGAAGAGCACCAGGAGATGGGGGACAAACGGCGTCTGTAAAAGTTCGAAATGTTTATGTTACTATTGATAATAGTTGGGTAGTTCCTTTTTCGCCCGTATTGTCAAAAATGTTTAACGCCCATATTAACGTAGAGGCTTGCAGCTCAGTGCGCGCTATCAAATATATATGTAAATACATAAACAAAGGTAGCGACCAAGCTATCTTTAATTTTAAAAACACCGATGCTGCTAATCCCATAAATGAAGTCCAAACGTATCAGTCTGGTCGTTATGTTAGCAGCAACGAAGCCGTGTGGCGGCTTTTAGCCTTCCCGTTACACGAAAGGCACCCGACAGTCACACACCTGACTGTACACTTGGAAAATGGTGAACGTGTCTATTTTACTGCAAACAATTTCCAAGAGAGATTAACCTCTGCTCCAAAAACAACACTCACCGCTTTTTTTGAGCTCTGCACAAGAGATGATTTTGCAAGGACGCTCCTCTATGTTGATTTACCAAGATATTACACTTGGAACGCAACAAGGAGGGAATGGAAATGACGAATCCAAGGAGTACCGGTTCAGAATTGGCCTGGTGTCAAATCTGGAGATGCCTTAGGCCGAGTTTACACGGTCCACGTTACTAATATGGAGTGTTTTTGTCTGAGAATACTTTTACACCACGTGCGGGGGCCAACTTCTTTTGCAGATCTCAAAAAGCTAAATGATCAAGAATTCTCGACATTTAGAGAGGCATGTGAGGCAAGAGGACTATTAGAGAACGATAATCATTGGGATCTAACTCTAGAAGAGGCCGCACAATGCAAATCTGCGCCACAGGTGAGAGAGTTTTTTGCTATATTAATAGCAACGTGTGGACTCTCAAACCCTGAATATCTGTGGGGAAAATATAAAAATGATATGGCGGACGACATTTTACGCAGATTTCAAGAAGAGGACCCAAATATTTCGTATAATGATGTAATTTACAACGACGCTCTGACCAAGGTTGAGGACCAAGTGATAACTATCACTGGTAAATATTTGTCCGATTTTGGTATGAGCAGACCACAAAGAATTGGGGAAGTCAGTAATGATTTAATGCGAGAGCTAAATTATGATCCAGTTTTGTTACAGCAACAAATAACAGAGGCCCTTCCACTTTTAAATCCAGAACAAAGATTAGTCTTTGAGACAATCATCAACAAAGTTGCCAGTGGTGAAGGTGGTTTGTTCTTTTTGGATGCTCCAGGAGGTACCGGCAAAACCTTTCTTCTAAACTTATTATTAGCTGAAATCCGGAAAGATAAAGGAGTCGCTGTGGTAGTAGCTTCATCCGGAATAGCTGCTACGCTGCTTAGTGGAGGACGAACGGCCCACTCAGTTCTGAAATTGCCACTAAATTTAGCTCATGAGGAAATGCCAGTTTGTAACATAAGTAAAAGTAGTGAGCGTGGAAGAATGTTGCAACAATGTAAACTGCTGGTTTGGGATGAATGTACGATGTCCCATAAAAGAGCAATCGAAGCACTTCATCGCACGATGAAAAACATTAAAAACAATCAAGGTATTATGGGAGGAATGGTGGTTCTATTGGCCGGTGACTTCCGGCAGACCCTGCCGGTTATAGCAAGGGGCACACCGGCAGATGAAATCAATGCCTGTTTAAAAGCATCTGTGCTATGGACACATGTGAAAAAGGTTTCACTGTCGACGAATATGCGAGTATTACTCCATAATGATTGTCAAGCCGGGCAGTATGCTGCTGCTCTTCTGAAGATCGGCGAGGATAGTATGCCTACCGACTCCGAGAGTATGATCACGCTGAGCAGCGAATTATGCCAAATTGTGGATAGCACATACAATTTAAAAAATAGTGTCTATCCGGATTTACGCGCTAATATCGAAAATCGGGAATGGTTATGCGAAAGGGCGATATTGGCGCCAACAAATGAAATAGTAGGCCGGATAAATGACCAAATTATGTCTGACGTAGAGGGAGATGTCATCGAGTATCTATCAGTAGCTAACGTCGTGGATACCGAGCAAGTGACATCTTACCCAACAGAGTTTCTCAACTCCTTAGAGTTATCAGGAGTGCCTTCTCACAAGTTGAAGCTGAAAGTTGGAGTTCCTGTGATGCTTATGAGAAACCTAGATCCACCAAGGCTATGTAACGGCACACGGTTACAAGTAACCTATTTAGGACGGAATGTCATTAAAGCCGTTATTATGACTGGAATGGCAAAAGGCGAAACTGTAATTATTCCCCGCATTCCCATCATTCCAACTGATTTGCCATTCCAATTCAAAAGAGTTCAGTTTCCGCTGAAAACTGCGTTTGCAATGACCATAAATAAAGCCCAAAGGCAAACGCTTAAAGTTGCGGGGGTACATATTGAAAAAGACTGTTTCTCCCATGGACAACTCTACGTTGCGTGCTCAAGAGTGTCAAAACCACAAGACCTATATATTTTTGCAAAGGATGGCAAAACTAAAAACGTGGTATACAGAAATGTCTTGGTGTAAGAAACTTTAATAATCTTTAAAGCCTAAAATAATAGAAAATTTGTCAAGGGAGAAACAGTATTTTTTTCTGAAATGGCAAATCAAAATAATATTTTGAAAATAAGGGAAAAATAACATTTTCGCCTTTTTCGATCGGCAATAACGGTTTTAATGCCCTAAGTGAGTAAACATATCTTCAATTCAAACGCAGAGCTCATTATGTTGATTTTTGAAGAGTTCCCTAGAATATCTTCCACATTTCATTTTTGAAGAGATCCCGCGAGATCGGGAACTATGTGGGTAAAACCAAAAATCTGCCGGAAGTCACTATTCCACGCGAACGAAGTCGCAGGCAAAAGCTAGTTTATAATATATTACCATCTGGTTTGAGAATATTACTAATGAATAAATTCAAATGTAAAATGTTTACTTGGCTCTTAGACATGTGTTTTTATTCCGTTAATGAATTTTTAAATCATACTTTTTGACATTGTAATTAATATTCTATGCTATTAGTATTTTGACATTATAATTAATATTTTGACACTAGAACTTATATTTTTGACATGCAAATTTTTTTTTTTTTTGTCTTGTTTTGTATTTTATGTTTGACAAAATAATCAATATTTTGACATTACAAATAATCCCATTCAATGAATCCAAATCAATATTATTGTATAAAATTAACCGGCTAAGCCTAATACGCGATGAAGTCAACGATGCTCAAACCCCGGGAGAATTTCGATGGCACGGTACGTTTGTGACTGCGCTCACAAAAATTGCCATACGATTATTTTGCCGAGGACATTGAGGAGACTAATGGGGCGGTAACTAGTGGGCTCAGACTTGGGCTTGCCTGGCTTGGGGATACCGATGACGGTGGCCTCTTTCCACGTCTGCGGAAAGATGTTGTTGCTGAGAGCACCATTGAAAATGGCGGTCATTAGCATTATCAGGGGGGCGGGGAGGAGTTTGAAAACCT
Organism: Fissipunctia ypsillon; assembly: GCA_947568875.1. Taxonomy (NCBI): domain Eukaryota; kingdom Metazoa; phylum Arthropoda; class Insecta; order Lepidoptera; family Noctuidae; genus Fissipunctia; species Fissipunctia ypsillon. The sequence goes on from OX387649.1 coordinate 24,875,136, forward strand.
TATTGGTGATACCGTCCGAACCAGGGGCCTTCCGATCCTGTAGCCCTTTAATGATGTCGTGCACCTCGTCTGGAGTGACGGGAGGCAACGGATCATCAGGGTCTTCCACAGTCGACTTCGGCGTCGATGGGAGCTAGGAGAACATTGAGACTCCAGGCTGTCGGCTAGGCATTCTGCCTTTTCGGGGTTGTCAAAAGCGATGCTCTTGTCAGGGCGAATGAGGGGAGGCATCGAAGCCTCCCCAGTAGAGGTACGCAATTTGCGTTGTAGTTGCCAGAAGGCCAGATGGTTTCTTTACAGCACGCTGTAAATGGCGCATGTGGGCTTTGTTCGCGTCGCAGTCATAGGCACAAATGGCCGCGTTCTTCTCGATTATCAGTTCACGTACGTCAATCGGTAACTTCCAGCGATGATCATCCATCGCCGGAACTTCCCGCGAACAATCCGTCAAAACGGATTGAACGTGTTCTGTAAACGAGTCGATCGCACCCGTCGTGTCTTCGACTGACACTATGTGGTCGGGGATTGTATCCAAGTGAGGCGACGTGGTGGATTTCAGCTGTTTGCTTACTTTCCTCCAGTCGATTATGACTTTGGTTCGAGGGGGCTGGTTAGGATCGAGCGGGTGAGCGCGTGCGGGTTTCGCCGCTCCTATTTACACTCCCGGCTTCCGCGACGCTGCGAAGAACTTTGTCGCTGTATATTTTACTTTCATGTTAATAAATACTAATTACACAATTACTCACCGAACAAACAGACTTCGTTGTTAGTGCGTAATACTTGGTATGTGCCCAATCAGTTTGTACTTATGAAGTTGAATAGTTAGTGCGAGTACATAATTTTATTTAATACAGAAACAAACGTCTTTTTTTACATACAGGTTGGAAGAGACATCGACGCGAAAACGGTTACTATAGCACGTATTCAGTAAGTACATCATTCTGAGCCCCCCTACATATAAATTTTTCACCGGTTATTAAAACAAAAATATGCAGTTTCCTACAATAGTGCAATACCTAAATTGTCAAAATGTATGGAACAGCAGATTTTTTTTTTCAATAACCGATGAAAAATTTCTATATAGGGGCTCACGGGCTTGCGGACGGCGAGCAATGGGTAGCTCGCCGTTCGGTAAGGACCAGGCCCGAGTCGACGGCGCGTTGTGTTCCACGCGCGCCTCAAAGAGATGTCAGCAGCATTGAAGGGGTCCGCTAGGCCGGGGTTGCGGGATGTTCGAAAGAGTTACCGTGGCCCCGGCACAGGCAACAGAAGGAACACGGGTGAGTTTTAGTCAGTAAAAGTCTGACACGCCCTCCCGCTCCGCCCAGAGCGGGAGAAGTCGTTTGATGATTTCCCATTCACAAAAAAAAGGGGCTCAGAATGTTGTACTGAATACGGTACCGTTTTCGCGTCGATGTCGCTTCCACCCCGTATTGATTCTAAGTAAGTAGTAATAATTATACAAATAAACAAGATTTTTCATATAAAATGTATTCCCTGTTTTCACGCCCACAGGGGTGGAATTTTCAAAATCGTTTGGGTTGTTTCCATAACTTGACTCAAAGATTATTTACACCAATTTTCAAATTAATCAAGCCCCGTAATAAAATCCTCTCCTGTAAAATTGACTACCCCTTTTCACCCTTTAGGGGTAGATTTTCGTAAAACCCTGATACACGTTATTCTTAATTTTTGGTGTCAAGTTTAAATACTGAGTTTCGAGTTAATCGGACCGCGCGTTAAAATTCCTCCATACAAACTTAGACACCCCCCCTCCTTAAGGGGTAGTTTCGCGGGCTTGCGGACGGCGAGCAATGGGTAGCTCGCCGTCCGGTAAGGACCAAGCCCGAGTCGACGGCGCGTCGTGTTCCACGCGCGCCTCAAGGAGATGTCAGCACTATTGACGGGGTCCGTTAGGGCCGATGCCAGCTAGGGTTGCGGGATGTTCGAAAGAGTTACCGTGGCCCCGGCACAGGCAACAGAAGGAACACGGGTGGGTTTTAGTCAGTAAAAGTCTGACACGCCCTCCCGCTCCGCCCAGAGCGGGAGAAGTCATTTGATGATTTCCCATCCACAAAAAAAAAAAAAAAGGGGTAGTTTGGGAGAACTAAAAATGACTAACTTTATTTACTTTGAAAGTGTTAGATTTATGAGTTTATTTAAAAACGTAAGTACATGATACATCATTTTCTTTTTATGTGATTAAATGTGGTGCTGTTCAACTGTTAATTTCCAAAATTAAATTGGTTTGGAACCACATAAATTAGTTTGTCTGCCGATTTATTTTTCCCATATTAATAATTCTTAGACTAGGAGGGGACACTCTAGGAAGACATATAGTGACCTTATTGGTGATGTTCTTTAGAAAGGTCAGGTGCGTAGTACTCGCAACCGGCGTGCGTGTATGGCCAGCTGTATGAACGTAAACGAGGAAAAAGGAGTATGTAAGGATCGTAGCAGGTAGCGTTCTGTAGTTTCTGCCTACCCTCATGGGAAGAAGGCGTGAGTTTATGTTATGTTACATGTTAATAATTTTTCAGGAAAACAGTCATATTCACACCGTCATGATTAGAATATTTGATTGCAGTGCACACGTAGGTTCCATTTGCACACCGATATAGTAATTAGCTGCCTCAAGCGCAATATAATTAAACAAACTAATTATAAACAAATCGGGCTAATCAACGGGTTAATTGGATCAGAGCGTATTACAATTAAATATGTAACTAGCTGTAAATAATTACTGCTGTAATATTGGATCGCAAGTAGTGGGGAATGAATGGTGTTAGAGATATAGACGCAGAAGGTCAATGCGATGCGCGGCCTCAGGCTGTAGCGCATTAAATAGTGCACATAAGGAAAAGGATCCGAGAACAGAACATAAATAGAGGCAAAACTAATGATGCTATGATAGCCGATTTAAAAGTACCTAGTTGTGCACTGGCAACAAGTCCAGTTATTCGGCAATTAAAATAAATTTGTCTGGCAATCCTCCTATCGTCAGTCAGTCGTCCTATCGTCAGCAAGAGAATACTCTGTAAACCCCTGTTAAAGTACCGAGCACCTGAATGTTGTTTCCCTTTTACCTTGATTTCACGACATCATAAAATTCATTCCAGTTGGCCTTTTTGTTTCGTGCATTTTTTGTAGTGGGTCTACTCAATTTTCTTTAATCCATGGTATTAGTCCACACACACGGAATACACGAATCCATTATTCAGCACATTAATGACATTTGCTGCTGATTGAAATCGGATTATCGCCGGCCGGAGGCCTGCACTGATGCAACCTCACTATAAAAATTGTTTCCCACCATATTCCCACCAATGAAATAACTAGTTAATTAATTATTACGTTATGTAAACGTACAAATAAATGAGAAGAAAAATACCTATTTATTAAAATAATAGATACTTGATCATGGATGTGGTACAGATGTTTAAAATTATGTATACAAATACCAACATTTTTTAACGAAACAAGCGTTTTTTAAATTTTGAGTGTACGACTAAACGTCGACAGACATGACGCCGACAGACTGAACTCCGACAAGACTACTTCGACGGTACTGTTCGCCGACAGGGCATAATATAATATACATACATAATCTAGGTACATTAATACCTTATGTCTGATAAAAGATCGAGGGAACCCCGCTGCGCGGGGCTCCAATTTATGTATGCAGGGTTTAAAGGAACCCAACCAAACCGAACCTAGGGGTGCCCTCGGGGGCCTGTCGGCGAAGTGTCCTATCGGCGAAGAGTCCCGTCGGCGAAGAGTCCCGTCGAAGTAAAGTCTTGTCGGTGTTCAGTCTTTCGGCGTAGTGTCTGTCGGCGTTTAGTCGTACACTGTTAAATTTAATTTAATTTTGTTTCTCGATTAATTGATTAATCGATTAATTTGTTTCTCGGTTATTCGACGGTCAAAACAAATGAGAAATAAAATCTCAGTAGTTCGACGGTCGAACTAATGAATCGAACTATTGAGAACAATGGCAAATACGTATATTTATAGTAAAACACAGTGTTTGGTTGCCCACCGTTACCGGCAATCTATCCCGAATAGCAGAAGTTCGACCTGCGGCGAATGTAAACGGGTAGTATTGTTTACCTTTTTTCTTTAATTAGCACATTCAGCACACAGTCGTCTCATAGACTGTAACAAGGCTTCGTTGAGTCCTAGAATCACTTTTCTTGGTTGATTTGGCACACTGCAGTGGGTTTAGTCGCTTTGTTAAAGTACTTAAAAGTTAACGAAACTTAAGAAGTGAATTTTCTAGATACATTTAATCTATAGTATAATATTAGAATACACAACAACAAGAACGTTTAGTGTCGTTTTTTGCATTGTTATCTCTAAGTAAAACTATTTTTTTTAATCTAGGCATCCTAACCACATAAGGAAAAGTAAAATCATAAGACAATAGAATCAATGAAACATTGTACTTGATCTAATCATATTATGTGCATTTCAATTTGATTCAGCAGCCTACCTCATTTCTCTATAAAGCACCACTAACTTCTTCAATTTATTACTTTCATTTCAAGCTTTCCTTTTTCGCTTGTATGTTTCATTAGTTTTCACCTTTCCTTTTATTTCTACTTTCAGTTCTAATTCCTAAACCAATGCCTGTGGTGGCCCGTAAGGGTGCTGCTCAGGAGTTGGAGCTTAGATTGAGAACAGCCGTTCAAGATCGTAACGCATTAAACAGTAAATGTCTTATTTTATTTTTTTATTTTATTTTATTCAAAAGGAACAACAAACAGCTACAATATAAACATAGAAACAATAAATATACAAAAAAATTATAGATAATATTGCAGCCCACAACGCTGATCACAGATTAGCTACGGGATACAAAACAGTGAAAATAATCGCTAGGGTTACAAATATAAACAAATATATAATGTTTTTTTTTTTGTATAACTGACGTGTTGAAAATGTTTAGTATGTCTATATAATTTTTAAAAAAAGGCACAAAACAAAAACTAAAAGTGTTCAAGAAAGCTCCTTAAGTATAAGACTTTTGAAGTTATAGGGAGTACATGCAAAAATGTCTATATGTTCAAAAGTCCCATTGTAGGAATCGACCATTCTGCGAACAGGCGAACGCAAGCCAGAGTTGGACTTACAAGTACCCACGGAAAATAATCTGCCAGCGCGCACCTGTCGCTTGTGGACTGTCCTAGGAACCGCATAGCACAACATGTTGGACAATTCAATACAATCAAATTTATTTCCAACAATATTAAATAAATTCATGGCTTCTAGGAACTTAGGTCTATTTTCAAGTATTGCGATCTTATACTTTGCAAGCAAATCATGGTATGGCAAATAATTTCCATAGCATCTATAATGCATGGTACGCAGGAATTTGTATCGAACACGCTCAATCATTTCAACTTATTTTTTGTAGTATGGATTCCAGACGGACACGGCATATTCCAGTTGAGAGCGTACTAGAGACTTATACAAGCAAATATAAGAAGAAGGCTTTTTAAAATCGAGAGTTGTTCGCATTACAAATCCATATAGTTGATACGCTTTATTAACTAAATATTTTTCCTATGTGTAGGTCCAAGCAAAGCTTAGAATCAAGGATAACACCGAAATCATGAATGTAGTCCGCTTTAAGTAGGGGGCATTGCACAATGTATATGCGTAGTTTATTATATTTTTATTTTTTGTAAAATTTAAGTAGTTACATTTGGATAAACTTAGTTGCAACTTATTTTCCTGGCAATAACAGGATAGCCGGTCCAAATCTTGTTACAGCAGAAGGCAATCATTTGTTTGTCGTATGGCTCTGTATACCTTGAGGTCATCGGCATATAGCAGAAACTTGGTATTGCGAAAGCATTGGCTGATGTCATTAATGTATAAAATAAACAAAAGGGGACCAAGTATAGAGCCTTGAGGCACGCCAGAGGTCACCTGCACGATGTTAGATTGGTGACCATTGATTACAACCCTCTGACTGCGATTAGTTATATAAGAAGTAAACCACCTCAGAAGATTTCCACGAATTCCGTTGAACGCTATTTTATTTAGCAGAATTTCATGGTCTACCTTGTCGAAAGCCTTACAGAAATCCGTATATACCGCATCCACTTGTACACGGCTGTCAACACAATCAAACAAGAAGCTCGAAAATAATAATAAATTAGTATTTGTCGACCGCGCTTGACGAAGCCGTGCTGTTGTTGACATATGATGTTGTGGAGTACGGGATAAATTTCGTTATGGACTAACCTTTCAAAGAGTTTCGACAAGGCAGACAGAATGGAGATGGGACGATAGTGTTCTACGCTGCGCTTGGATCCACTTTTGTGAATGGGTACAACATACGCATGCTTCCACAATTTAGGTACAACTCCTTCAGATATACATTTATTATAAATAATAAATAGAGGCTTGCAGATGGAAGCCGCAGTGTTCCTAAGGAAGTAAGGAGAAAGTCCATCAGGTCCAGGGCCTTTCGCTGGATCTAGGGATTTAAGCTCCTTCAATATACTGTCTTCACTAAAAGAAAGGTTGCAAATAGAGACATCGTGTTGTGCGTTGTTGTCCTGTGGAGGCTTCCATTGAGACAACGAAGGAGATGTCGGTTCATAAACTGAGTAAAAAAAGTCGGAAAACATATTACATACCATTTCTGGACTATTTGTTTCAGCATGTTTGTATTGAAGCTTAGATGGGATTCTAGGTTTATCCTTACGATTCGAAACATAGGTCCAGAAGTGTTTTATGTTTCCACTTAAATTATCCTCTACAGAGCTGATGTACGAACTGAAACACTTAAGACATATATCCTTAAACTGTCTTCTATAGTTTGAAAATGATTCATAATCAGAAATATTATTATATTTCTTCCACTTAATCCATGCCCTTTGTTTCTTTTTAGAAATATTTATAAGCGTACGAGAGAACCATATGGGATAGCTAACTGATCTAGGCCGGGCCAGTGGGGTGTCATGTTTAATGATATTATCCATCTCAGCGTAGAATTTATCCAGAGCCTCTTCAGAATTCATAGAGCATAGCAGTTCAGATCAGTTCAGTTTCTATATGTTACAATTAATATTCTCAAAATTGGCCTTATGAAAACAATATTTGTGAAGAGAAGCTTTAGTCATTGGGGTGATTTTGACGTTTAAACAGCTCTCACACGTCAAGACAGGATGGTAGGTGTCAATCGGCAGTAATGCTGTTGTGATATGAGAAATATTGCAGGGGTTATTAGAGATGACTAGGTCAAGAATTTTAACTTTGTCATTTACTATGTTATTCAGTTGAGCAGCACCCAGAAGTGATAAATGATAAATGATTTTATTTCTGGAAGTAGGTTTATACAAACACTTTTACATGTCAAAATTAAATAATAATAAATCGTTAAAATTAAATAACGCTTTTAATATAAGGATACCTACATCCGACTTAGTAAGCTCGACTGCTGAAAACTTTATTTCGTAGGAAACCCTACTCAAACTCACCAACTCTATGTATAAAATCTAGATAAAGCAATAATTTCACACTTCACAATAAAATTTTATAACGCCGTAAATAATTATGTCGTTTGGAAACAAAACCCGTTGCCATGGTAACGCGGTTCTGCCACCCAATGTATTCGAACAAAAAATCGAGAACAAAGTTTTTCTTATACCTTCTACTGTCATGTTATGAGACACCCCATAACAATTGTGTTAGGGGATGCGTATGTGTATGTGGGGGTATGTGTGTGTGTGGGGGTTTTTGCATGTTATAATATTTTATGAGGTGCCCGTTTATTCTGCTGGCTACGGACTGTGGTGTGTGGTGCAAGTTATATGCGACGTAAAGGTGACGCACCTACATACGAATTCTTTTCGTGGGTCACAAGCTATTCGTAGGTCTACTGGCCGTCATCTTATTTCAACTCAGATTACGTCGCCACAGTCAGATAAAATATTGAACAGACTTTCAGTAGTAATGGCATACACCGGTTAATGGTGAAAAGTTCTTTCAGTAACAGACAAGTGATTCTCAACACTTTTTGTCAACCGACTGAAAGCGTTAAGAAGAGTCTAAGAGTAGAGTGAAAAAAATTAATTACACAAAATACTGACACAAAACAAAGCCTACTTTAGGTTGAATTGAATTGAATTTGAATTAGGAGGTTGAAAAAAAATTACAAAAACTACAAAACCGCTCCCGCTCATACCTTAAACAACTTAACAAAAAGCCTGCTAGTGGCGTATTGTCGCTCGCTTGCCAACTGTTTCCAATGTTATTATTATTATCTTTGAAACGCAACTTACGCCCCGCGGCGCCTCTCGCTTACGCGGTATTAACATTATTCGTGCAAAATGAGTTCGGCGTGAGTTACAGAATACAGATACAAGATTATGTAGTAAGTGAGTTATGTATAGTGTGTACAATCAACGGTCTTAAGTGGACTGTCACCGGAATGATCATTTTGGCCTGCACGTCAGATCTGCGCCTATCTCTGTGTGTGTGATGTTTTAATGTAGACAGTAACGCGCACACAGTATAACTACGAAAGCGCGTTGTTAGTTGGTCAGATGCATATGTGGTCAACACTAAAGAATATACCTACAACTACCTACTTTTATACTTGTTTAAAAAAAAAAAAAATTATCGACTACAGTGCCTATTTAAAAGCAATGCTAAAATTCGAAGTGAAAATTATAAGCAGCGATGGCAGTTTCGCACCAGGTTCAGTTGGGTGGCTGTTATTGTGTGTGTGTGAAATGGAGAAGGTTCGAACCTCAGTGCGCGTTTTTGACTATTTATGTTTTTCGTTTTCGTGTCAGAGTTCAATTATTTATTGAGTTTCGTTAATATAATGACAATAGAGTCTATACCCTATTAAAAAATATATAATACCTAAGCAATTTAATTTTTAACTCTTTTTCATAGGAACATTCATTGATGTTATTAACAGCCTTTAAAACATAAACATATTCCAGACTTTGAAATAAATAAAATAACAAATTTTTTCGTAAATCATTTTTGGTTGCTAATAAAATGGGATGTTTTGGTTTATTGAGGTTATGGCTTAATTTATTCATAGATAGATTGATAGAATACTGTTTATTATGTACACCATAAAAATTAAAGGAATAAATGTAGAAATGTTACACATATTTTTCTTCATTTTCTCAGGGAAAATAAGATTGAAACTAAACCTTAATCCTACAATCTTACGATCACTAACTTATTACTAATATGGCCAGTGTATTCCATGAATTTCCCTGATAATATTTAATATTATATTTTTTAAATTAATATTTAATGTGATCTCGTCGTCGTCGTGAAGACGTCAACGCATGGAAGCCACAATATTACTGCAATTATTTATTTCACGTAAACTATCCCACAACTCCATGCAATGCCAAAACTGCAAGTCGCTTAGAGGCTTTTAAAGTTAAACTCATTAATAAATTACCAGTTTCGCATAATCATGCTGATCCTAATCATCAATATGATGATTTTTTTAATATATACTGTAAACAATTTAATACCACGTTTATTCCCAAGATTATCTCGGTTAATAGTAACGCATCTTTCACTGATTGGGCTACCGTTGGTATTCATAAAAGTAGAATACGGCTTTATGAGCTGTACAATGAAAGGACTTACGTAAACACTACTGCATTTAATTTATATGTTAGAAATTATTCAAAATTATTTTAAAAAGTTTGTTGTATGGTGAAGTCGCGTTATTTGAGTTCGAAGGTTAAAAACAGTAGTAATGTAATAAAAACGACTTGGAATATTATTAATAGTGAAACGGGAAGGTCTAGTAACCGAAATACTAACTATAGCCTATCTATTAATGACAACATAATAAAATCAGACTCACAGGTCGCCATGTCATTTGAAAATTTCTTTGCAGATATTCCCGTTTCAACTACTAAATCCCTTAACTCATCACCTTCTGTTGCTGAGTCTTAGCTTAAGGAAAATGTTGATGTTTGCGATACGGAATTTCATTTTGAACATATTACCTGTAGAGATATAATTAAAACCTTTCACACTTTAAATGTAAAAAAGACAGCAGATCTGTGGGGTAATTCTGTAGAAGTTGCCAAGTCTATTATTGACATTGTAGTGTGACGGCATCGCCACAATGGAACGCGTCACACTGACGTCACGCAAAATCCTGCATCGCGCAAACAGAGTTTACCGCGCGACTAGCATATATACAACATCCCGACATCAACCGTCGGGCAGTAGCCCACCAGACACAACACCCGTCTGGTCGGAGGATCCTCCCTTTTCTATGGAGGATGAGTGAACTTTACACCCTGTTCCTCATGCCTCTAAACTGGTGACCCCGAACATGAACGTCAGCGCAGCCTTCGTGCAACTACTACAGCGTGACGTCATCAGCATCACTTCCTCGAGCTTTCGAGCAGCGAGTCACACAGCCAGCCAGCACCCAAGGCTTCAACGGGTATCCTGACCACCAGCATGCAGCGACCGCGCATACCTGGTCATCACCCTCAGCCTCATCAGCAATCTTGGCACAGCACACTGCACTCTCGGCCGGTCAAACAAGCAGAGCCCTTCAAACCTCTCCTGGTCGACGCCAGCAGTCAGCCTCAACCCGGCGCTGTACCACATCCGACGCACTAGAGCATAACGCAGCGCCACCCCGACTCACTGGGGGCATCTCCGTAGACAGTTCCGACTCACCGCGAACTATGCGGCATCCGGATCCGACTCACTGAAACCTCAACTGGCCCTGGCAAGCATCGCAAGATACACGACTCTGCCCACTATCGACCTCCGGTCTCCGGAGGGGAGTGATGTGGCGGCATCGCCACAATGGAACGCGTCACACTGACGTCACGCAAAATCCTGCATCGCGCAAACAGAGTTTACCGCGCGACTAGCATATATACAACATCCCGACATCAACCGTCGGGCAGTAGCCCACCAGACACAACACCCGTCTTGTCGGAGGATCCTCCATTTTCTATGGAGGATGAGTGAACTTTACACCCTGTTCCTCATGCCTCTAAAGTAGCACCTACTTTAGCTATACTTTTATCTTTAATAATTGTATCGACTGTGGGGAGTTTCCTGACCTTATGAAAAATAGTAAAATAATACCTTTGTTCAAATCAGGTAGTACATCCGACCCCACAAATTATAGACCTATTTTAGTACTACCTACCTTTAGCAAAATTTTTGAGAAATTAATTTTATAACAATTGCAAAGATTTTTTAATAAACATAAATTCTTACATAACAAACAGTTCGGTTTTACAAGGGGTCGTTCAACTACTAATGCTGGTGTTGAACTATAAGGACATATTTATAATGCATGGGAAGATGATGCTTGGGTGTCTTTTGTGATTTGTCCAAGGCATTCGATTGCGTTCTTCATGAAACGTTAACCAGGAAACTCCGCCATTACGGGATCCGAAACACCGCTCTGGATCTTCTTACTTCATACTTAAGTAATAGGATTCAGTGCGTTAACGTTAATGGGAAAAGATCTCCCGGATCTACAGTAAAAATGGGAATCCCGCAGGGCTCAATTCTTGGTCCTTTCTTGTTTCTTATTTATATTAACGACCTGCCTTACCTCGTAAAAAACGATCATGATATAGTGTTGTTTACGGATTCACTTTTGTTTAAACTTAAATGTCAGCAGCTGGTTACTGATGATGTAAATAGCGCGATCTCAAAAGTAGTAAAAAAAAAACAAGATAAGATAAGATAAGATTCATTTATTTGCAAAAACATGTGTTGATAATATACATGGTATAATGTTTATTATAGGTGTTACAGGATATTCTTTGGCACAACATGTCTGACCATGGCTGGTGTACAAATTAGGTCGGAAGACCATAAGATTTCAAAAAATAAAATGAAAAGGAAATATACAAAGTTAAATAATCTAAAAAAAAGCAACAATTAATATTAATATTAAATTATAAATAAAAAAACAATTTGTAAATATTCATAACGATTCAAAATAAATATTATAGATACAGTCGGTTTAACAGAGCGATTTGTCAAGGACCCCTTGTTTTTTTTTTTTTTCTCTTTCAGCTTTAATCATAGTTTGCCAGTTTGAGTAAATTATGCGGCCTACCCAAATGTCTTTTCTTTGGTATTGTTCGTCGAATCGTTGAGCTCCATAAGTTTTAAGTTGAGCTGCACGATTTCTGACAAATGCGTGCACTGACTGGACAGGTCCACTCAATCTGTGTGGTTCTTTCCTCTAAAGACCATTTCAGACACCAACCTATGTAGGTTGGTGTCTGAAATGGTCTTTAGAGGACTATGTAGTCTTCACATGATCTGACCAAGATTATGTCTGGACTTTAAAAGAGACTGTGACCTCTGAGTTTGTTTCGGCCTTTCTTCTCAGAGTAGTCAGATAGGAAACGCCGGCCTCATCTCGTTTAAAAAAAAATGTTTGATGTGTAAAAGTGTTTGTATAAACCTATTTACAGAAATAAAATCATTTATCATTTATCAATGGGCACGCTACAATTGCGGCGATAAGTCCCCTCTTTGAGGAGTGGCTGGAGAGGCGCCACGGCGTCCTCACATTCCGCCTGACGCAGGTCCTCACCGGACACGAATGCTTCGGAAGGTACCTGTTCCGAATAAGGCGGGAGGAAATGCCCGGGTGTCACCACTCGCCTGGAGGACACGGTGGAGCATACGGTGGAGGTCTGCCCGGCTTGGGCGGGGTACCGCCGTGTCCTCGTAGAAGCGATCAGCGGCGGCGATCTCTTACGTCCGGCCCTGGTCCAGGCCATGGGCCGGAGCGAGAGTAAATGGGAAATGGGAAGCCATCACTTCCTTCTGTGAGGCAGTAATGCTCGCGAAGGAAGAGGCAGAACGTGTGAGGGAAAGGCAAACTTTGCGCCCTCACGCCCCTAGTCGCCGCAGGAGATGCCCTGGGCGTCGGGAATTAGCAGCCGATTCCCGGCCACCGTAGGCACGGGCTTGCGAACGGCGAGCAAGGGCTAGCTCTGGTAAGGACCATGCTCGTGTCGACAGCGCGATGTGTTCCACGCGCGTCTCAAAGAGATATCAGCACTATTGACGGGGTCCGCTAGGGCCGATGCCAGCTAGGGTTGCGGGATGTTTGAAAGAGTTACCGTGGCCCTGGCACAGGCAACTGAAAGAACATGGGTGGGTTTTAGTCAGTAAAAGTTTGACACGCCCTCCTGCTCCGCCCAGAGCGGGCGAAGTTATTTGATGATTTTCCATCCAAAAAAAAAAAACTCCATGTAATGGGACTTAAGCTGTATCTTGAACCAAATAAAATTCACCAATTTCATCCACTGGATAAATATTGCGAACAGTAGGTAGCATTATATCGCTCAAAACCTCGACGTAATTGGAGCTGTTGGCACGCGTCTGTATAAATGCCAACTCTCCCGGCACTTGAGCATTAATCCACCCCCACATATTCACACTCATTCTTCCTGACTCCGCATTATTTATAATATTACTATCAGACCAACGTCTATAGTCTCTGCGCCACAAATGAAGTCTTCCTCTTTGACACGATTTGAAATTCATCTCGTCCGTAAATACAGTAGTCTCCCAATCAAATTCTTAATATTCTCGAGTAAAACGCAATCGTTCCTCCTTATGCCTTTCCGTTAAAACCGGTTTTTTCACTGGTGTTCGATGATGGAGGCCTTCAGCGTGGAGTGCATGGCAAACAGTGTGCAATGACGTATCAAATTCTTCAGCAAATAGTCTTGTAGGTATGAAACCATTTTGCGGGACGTTCGAAAGATTTACCGTGGCCCCGGCACAGGCAACTGAAGAAACACGGATGTGTTTTAGTCAGTAAAAGTCTGACACGCCCTCCCGCTACGCCCACAGCGGGAGAAGTCATTTGATGATTTCCCACCTAAAAAAAAAAAAGTTATGAAAGCATTCGTTTCATATTCACCAACCATAAAGCGTCGCTGAGACTGGTTAGCGGCGGCCTACCACTTCTTACACGGCTCTTAAGACTCCCCTCTTACTCAAATCTCCTTACCCAACGTCTCGCATTATCTCTATAAAAAAAAGAAATCTTTATTACACATTTTGAAGCGTCACTTATGAGAACAAATAAAATCAAAAACAATAAAATAACTTACACAAAATCCGGTTTCATTGGATATTTCAGATATGTACACCTATTGTTATGCAAGGCCACAATATTCGCACTGGCTTCAATATTTATATTTGCTTGCATTTTCAATAAAAATCTTCAAACTCAACACCTCTTATATCAATAACACAAACGCTCGTAACAAAGTTCACCAAAAACAACAACGTCATACCGTTCTAACTACCTACACTCAGAAAATTGATTTTGTTTCAAATCTACCCTCAACTTTTATGTGACTAGTTTAAAATATTCGCTGTCTTTTTCTTAACAACTTAATCAGAAAAAGACTACCAGTGCCGCGTTGACGACTGAGACGTGCGGACGTCTTACTCATTTTGTCGCGTTACTTATTTATAAAATTACCTTCATGCTACTCAATCATTTAGATAATGGATAGATTTGGTAGATCTGTGAGTGTTGAGTCGAATTTACCTGTGCAAAGTTTTATAAATGAAGAGATGAGCGAGTATACGAGGGAAGAAACCACTATTGAGAGAAGTACGACGAATGTTGAAAATGAAAATCAGAGAAATGTTGAGAAAAGGGTGAGAGAGGATAGTGCAGAAATTATTGAAGGGGATGATGGTTTTATCACCGTAACCAGAACGGCGAAAAGACTATTACGAAGTAATTCACAAAATAACAATTGTGAAGATAATGTGGGTAGTTTGGAAAATAATACACAGCAAGAAAAATATTATGAGGTATGCCTTACATCTAAGACGGTACTTCCAAAAATGGTTGGTATGGCTAAATTACTGAAGTCTCAAAATATAAACGACATTCTTAAAATCAAGTATAAAAGTCCTTACAAAATGTTCATCATGTTAAAATATATTGAAGATACAAATAAAATTCTTAATTGCCAGAAGTTTAAAGAATTAGAATTTAGATGTCAAAGAACAGACCAATTAAGTATTATTTATGGCATTGTCAGAAATATTGACTTGGAAATAGAGGAGAACGAACTTGCGGAATTATTTCAAAGTGAAGCAGATATTTGCACGGTTAAAAGACTGAAAAAATTAACCGAAGATGGACAGTGGGTCAATAGTGAAGCTATTCGCATCGCCTTTAAGGGAGCAACATTACCCTCACATATATATGGATATGGGTGTCGTTTTAAGGTTGAATCATATATGTTCCCTGTTACCCAGTGTTCAGGGTGTTGGAAATATGGCCACATGAAACGTTTTTGCCCTACTCAGAAAATAATGTGCCCCAAATGTGGCAAACAACATGACAATTGTGAAACAGAAGAGTTCTCATGTATCAATTGCAAAGGGCCGCACATGGCATTAAATAAAAATTGTCCAGTATATCTCAAAGAGAAAAAGATTAGGGAAATAATGAGTAAAGACAAGTGTTCATACAAGATAGCACAAGACCTCTATTTTAAACAATTTAAAAAAAGTAAGGAAGTTACTCCTGGCAACGTTGAAGTAGGGCAAATACTACCTCCTTCTACCTCTTCTTCAAAGACAAGCTACAGGGATGCTCTCACACCCCTAGAACCGTCAATTAATATAGTAAATACTGGCATGTATTCAAGTCTGTCACTAGAAGTCAGTGAAAGCGAAGAAGATGGTAACGAAAATAGAACTACATTCAAATCAATTAAGAAAAAAAAGAAAAAACAGAATGAGAAGAAAAAAGAACAATCAAGGGGCAATACAACGCGAAATGTAGAGGAAGGTCAGAAAGAGAAAAGCCATACAGAAACAGTAGAAGAAAGTCCCTATAAAAACAAAAATATATCAAAAATGAAGAAGTGTTACAGCAAGGTTAAAGAAATATGGCTGGCAGATTGTTCATCAGAACAAAAGGTGAAGAAGAGCATAGGATTAGTACTAGAAGAAATTATGATGTATGTTGTTTCGTATTTTAAAGATTGGGATATTGTAAGTAAACTTCTTGGGCTATTCATAGATGGATAATGTTGAAATTACTACTAATATCAACATATATCAGTGGAACGCTCAGAGTCTGAAGCCAAAATTAATTGATTTAGAGTTATTATTAAATAGAGAAAATATTCATGTAGCCATTTTAAGTGAAACATGGTTAGATGCAGATAACCGCATACAAATAAGTGGGTATAATGTTTATAGAAAGGACAGGTATGACTCATACGGAGGAGTGTCGATTATTTCACATAGATCGTTAAAAACCTTCATTGTTCCTATAAGTGTGACTAATTCAGGTATAGAAATATTACATATAAAAATTCTTAATTGTAAATTAATCCATAATATAATTTCGGTATACTGCCCGTCCTCTGTGAGCACCTCTCAATTAGATTGGGAGCATATTTTTTCAAGATTTCCAAAAAATACTATTATTGCGGGCGATTTTAATGGCCATTATTCTTGCTGGTCCAGTAAAAATGATTCTAGGGGCAAACAACTGTTCGAAGCTGCAATTGAACACAATTATATCTCTTTAAATAATGGTGATCCCACTAGGATGAAGCTCGTGAATGGTTTTTTTCAAAAAACTTCCCCTGATGTTTCGTTCTGTACCACAGACATAGCTATTAATGGTTCATGGAGTGTTAGTAGTGAATGCCTGGGTAGTGACCATTTAATTATAAAAATGTGTTTTAAATATCCTGACGCAGCTAATATTACATTAAAGAGAAATTTAAAAAAAGCAGATTGGGCTAGTTATCGTCAAATTATTTGTAGCTATTTTGTAGAGGTTCCGCCACCATCAGAAAACGTACAACATATGTATGACTATTTTACTGCCCAAATGAATAAAGCTGCTGATAAAACGATCCCATTCATAAAACTATGTCATAATCCAACTCGTAAATTTACACCTAAACCATATTGGAACCAAATACTTTCTAAAGTGGTAGCCGAGCGTCGTTTAGCTTTAACAAACTTTAGAAAAAACCCTATACCGCAAAATCTAGATATACTTACTATTAAAATTTATGAAAGTCAGAAGATTATAAGGCAAGCTAGGTCTAAGTCTTTCCATAATTTCTGTGACAGTATTGATGAGACTACAACTTCAGCTACCATGTGGAGAAAAATGCGTTGGATGAAGGGATTCAGACAGACGAGATTTTATTCATCGGACGAAAAAAAAAAAGAACTACTGAGTTCATTGGCCCCAGACTTTGTGATGACTCCAACACCTGTGTTTGATAATAACGAGTCACCTCTTAATTGTGAGTTTTTGAAACAGGAGTTGGAATCATGCTTTAAAGCTAAGGATACATCGCCCGGTATAGATAATATTACATATTCTATGATTTTTAATTTACCTATTATTGCAAAAAAATATTTACTTGAATTGTATAATTTAATTTTTAAAACATCAACGGTTCCCTCACAGTGGCGAGATATTTACATAATACCGATTCCTAAGCCTAGCAGTTCCGATGGTAAGCTTCGTCCAATCGCATTGATATCTTGTCTGTGCAAAATATTTCACTCCATGATTCTAAAGCGTCTAGAATGGTTTATAGAATACAATAGAATATTATCTCCTAGTACAACTGGCTTTAGAAGAGATCACTCATGTCATGATAGTCTGGCGCGCTTAGTTACTAAAATACAAATTGGTTTTACTGAAAATACCCCAACTGTAGCTGTTTTTTTGGATGTGGAAGGAGCTTATAATAACGTTCTTATTGACCGGGTAGTACATATTCTAAATGATTTGAAAGTTGGGAAAAATATTTGTTCTTATATTTGGGAATTATTAAAAGACAGACATCTTACTATAAAAGCTGACGAAAGCAATATACAATATGTAAGATGGACTGGCAAGGGAATTACACAAGGTGATCCTTTATCCCCCCTTCTCTTTAACATAATTACGGCCAATATTTGTCAAAATATCAATAACGTTTGTGTCAGTCAATATGCTGATGATTTTGTTTTATACTGTAATACAACTAAAATACAAGACAGTGTTGATAATTTGCAGCAAGCTTTAGATTTTTTTGTAGCTTCAATAGACGTTTTAGGATTAGAACTATCAAACAATAAATCAAAATTATGTGTATTTACCAGAGGACGCAGAAGACTCTCAGTTGACATTAAAGTAAACAATAATACTTTAGAAGCTGTTGACCATATTAAATATTTAGGAATGTGGCTAGACAAGTGCTTGAGATGGGGGAAACATATTAACGAAGTGTATGAGAGTTCACAAAAAAAAATTCAGTTACTTAAAGTTCTGGCGGGATCGTCATGGGGTGTTCATCCTATATTTATGCGTAGACTTTATATGGCCCTTATTAGGAGTAGAATTGATTACGGATGTTATCTGTATGATAACTCTGCAATTAGTCACACTTATAAACTGGAAAAATTACAAAATGTAGCTTTAAGAATTATCGGCGGTTTTATTAAGTCGACTCCGATACACGTAATGGAGAGTGAGTTGAGTATACCTCCTTTACAAATTAGAAGACAATTCCTTTCTCTAAAATTTTGTTTAAAACTGCAATCTAGAACAAATGATACTTCAACGAGTTTGATTACAGATCTTAGTAGTATGATTGAAAATAGGTACTGGAATAGGAAGAGGAAACCGCTACTCGTTACTTCACATAGTATGATAGCAGCTGAGGAAATTTCGTCTTCGTATCCAGTTTTAATGTTTACTTTAGAGACATGGGTGTCTAACATAGATATTAAGGATGTTATTAAATGTAATCTAGTTAGTGTCACTGCCCCAAAATCACATTACGATATCAATTTGTTAAAGTATAATGCCCTTAATGAATTACGGGAAAGATACGTTGGTTGGCATGTCTTGTACACAGATGGATCCAAAACATCGGACGGAGTGGGAGCAGCTTTTTGCGATTTAGCAAATAAATATCATAAAACTTATAATATGAATAACCATATTTCTATCATGACTGCCGAACTATTTGCCATTTCTGAGGCCTTGAAATATGTGCTTGAACTAAATGCGATAAAAGTGGTGATATGCACCGATAGCAAAAGCGCTTTACAGCATATTTCTAAATGTGTTCATAATGGGTCAAAGGGCTTAGCTATAGCATACAGGATTTTAGAACAAATTCAGTTTTTTAACCAAACAGGTAAAAAAGTAGTAATTCAGTGGGTGCCGTCCCATGTTGGACTTCCAGGTAATGAGGAGGCTGACAGATTAGCCAAATATGCCATTCTGTTAGGCACAAAAACACAGAATATATTACCAAGCTATTCGGAATTGTTAAGTAAATATAGAAGAATAAACAATCTATCTTGGAAAGAACACTTTAATGAAAGATCGAAATCGAAAGGAATCTGGTATAAAAGTATACAATGTGAGCCTCCTCATATACCTTGGTTCACCGGGTCAAAACTGAATCGAAGCCAAATTGTTGCTGCGCATCGTTTGCGATCAGGACATATTCCACTAAACAACTTTGCTTATCTCATGCGAAAATCTGACTCTCCAAACTGTGAGGTGTGTGGCAAGATAGAGGATGCACAGCATGTGTTGGTGGAATGTGTCCGATATACTCATAAGAGAAACGCAGTTATCGACGCGATGAAATTGTCGGTAATGGATGTTGGAGTGTTCCATAGTATTTTAGCTAAGCCTACCTCTGAAGCAGCAAAAATATTATATACCTTTTTACTAGATAGGAGATTAGATTAAGTTTACTATAAGATAAATTAATTTAGGAAGTAAGCTCATATTTGTAAAAGTACGATGGGATTGACATCGTCGCAATTGTGTACAAAAATCCCTTAAATAAAGAAGATTAAAAAAAAAAAAAAAAAAAAAAAAAAAGACTACGTGCCGCGATAGGCCTATGATGATGACCATATACCGCGCTTTTTCTGTTTGGTTCGTGATGAAAGAGTGCAATATACGGTTGTGTATGTGTGGGTGAAATGCCTAAATAGAAGGTCTCAAGTGCGACGAGTAAAGATGCGATAGTTTTGTAATGCTGGCGTTGGAGTGAAATGAAATGAAATCAAATTGTTTATTCTGTAAATAGGATATCGGAATCACTTTTACACGTGAAATATTTTTTTTTAAGCTAGATCATTCGACATTTCCTATCTGAGAAGAAATGGCAAACTCAGGAGTCAAAGTCTCTTTTAAAGACCGGACATAATCTTGGTCAAATCATATGAAGTCTTTTGAGGAAAGAACCATACTTTGAGTGGACCTGTCCAGTCAGTACAAGCATTTGTCAGTAATCGTGTAGCTCAACTCAGGACTTAAGGAGCTCAACGACTCGACGAACACACACAGAAACACACACACACACACACACACACACACACAGAAAGGACATTTGGGTAGGCCGCATAAAGTACTCAAAATGCCAGAACATTATTAAAACTAACTGAGGAAAAAAAATAGATGACACACATAGTGATCGCATTCACAATTATTAAAGCAATAAATAAATAACGGTTGCACTGTCAATCTGATTTATTTGCTTATATGAAAGCAACAATACATTATATTACTGGGGCTAATATTACACTGCCTCGACATAAAACAATATGACTTTATGTCATAGTTTTTCACCTATTCTAAATTCCATTTGAAACCAGCGTTTGTCTTATCAGCCAAAAGTCATAATCCAAAGAGGATTCATGCGGAAGGCAGGCTCAACTAAGGCCTCTACAGTACCTACCCACCATAATTATTAGGAAGGTAGGTTCCTATGATCTCTGTCTCTACCTCTACGCTGTCTGCCTGGTTCATAAGATAATAATAAGGATAACTGCTATAGCTACCCAATATCCATACCTAATACCTCCTAGAACTTTAATAAAATTAAAACCTAGACCCAAACCTTAATCAAAGTCTGTACTTCAAACACATAACATCCTATACTTACTAATTTAGTTCTCAGGCAAATTAGGTTTGTTTTCCCACAAAAATAATAGACAACGGACGTGACAGGCAAGCGACATGCCTGCTCAAATTGAACATGTTCCCTTCATAATGACTGAGACGGAACTTTCATACGAATTTGCAGGATAAGCAGGCAGGCTGGGGGTACCATGTGACGTAAGGAATATTATGTAAGGCTGCTGAGGAAGTTTCGTTTAAGATTCTGTGCTTATTTTGAGAGGTTATAGAAATGTAAGCTATATAAGCTCGTTTTGATTTTGGTTCTCTGGGTGTAAGATCACAAAAATGAATTATTTAATAGCGAGTCACTGTTAAAGTACATTATAATCTTGCCAATATGCCTATTTATTTTTGTTAAAATATGTTTACAATTCACGCCTAATCTGTTCGCATTTAAGACCAGTTTTAGTTTTACAAAATTTTTCGTTTCTTTGCCAATATCGAAGCGAAGTTTTAAACCTTAGCAGAGACCTTTTTATGAGCTTTTTCATTACCTTATACCTTTTCAAAGAACCAGTTAGTTGGGTATTTTGAAAGATAAGGATTGCGAAAATACCCGTTTTCTATTTCGATCTAAAGAACCTGTTAGAAAATCAACAATGCACACAACCCCGATCTCTTCAAAGTGAGAGTGAACAGGCTTCTTCTGGGTAAGCTCGCTCCTTCTTTGACTTTCTGTCTGTATCACCTCTGATCTAGACTAGAGTCAAGAGCAAACCTATCTTAAAAAAAAAATAGTTAGAATGAAATCCCCTTGTGGAATCGTCATAGCAAGTGTTTGCCTGTTACATATTGCAGGTGTCAATAGGCGTTTGATATTAATATGATGTGTCATGTGTGTCTTTCATAGTTAGCTTAAATAAAACGTGTGCCTTGTTATATTTTATTGATAATAAGTAGTATAAAAACTACTGGGAGTCCATTATTTCTTCAGAACCTATAGTAAATAGGTACCTTTGTCATTACTAAAAAAGATGTTCATTTATTGCTACCTAAAGTTCCCATTTACCTACTCATACCCATGGATAGAATAAAAATAAGAGCAACCTTTTCTTACCTTTCGAGTTAATACCCGAAATAAAAAGAATTATCTTAAAGTTCGCCGGTAATAGATCCCTTACAATGGGGGGCTGGGATGTATTTATTTATAAGACAAATGTTCGAAGGACAATAGCATCAGAGAATTTCCGTAAATAAATGAAGAACTCGAATGCCACTTGCCGTTGGATGCCACTTCGACATCATACAGCGACAAGGTCTTCTTGTTGAATAAGTGACATATATATAATATCTGACTGCTTCGTTGGTCTAGTGGTCGCAAGCGCTACTGCTGAGCATGAGGTCCTGGGTTCGATTCCCTGGTCGGGCAAAGTGTTATTGGGTTTTTCTATCTGAAATTTCTAAGTTAGTACCCGGAGTCTGGATTGCGCCCGGTTGATGGCAATAGGCTCGCCCCCTATTACATGGGACTTAAACATAACTGGCGAAATGTGGATGTACTATTGGTACACCTCTGCCTAACCTTTCGGGGAATTAAGGCGCGATGTTATGTTATGTCATGTCATGTCATGTCATGTCATGTCATGTCATGTCATGTCATGTCATGTTATGTTATGTTATATATAATATCAAAATTTTTGAAGTTCTCATTTAGTAAAGTGTTAAAGCAATTACGGCTTATTCTGATCGGATCACACCATCCGATCCCACTTTATAGATTCGTTAGGAATGTAGGTAAAATTAATATTTTGTTCCGATCCGATCCAATTTTATGGTCACGCTTGGAATGTGGATAACATTAATATTTTGTTCCAAAACCGATCACAGTACGAAATGATTCCTGCTATGAAACGATAAATGGAAATTAAATTATAGGGTAGGTAAGTACAGATTATTAGACACAATATCGTAAAGAAACAGTCATAGGTAGAATCAAAAGAAATGCCCCTTTAACAATATTCTTAGAGTGAGACCACACGATACGTTGCCACTGCCTTGCGATTTCAGGGCGGTGGCGCTGCGTCCTACATTATGAAGGTACAATTCCGAATGTGACGGCACACCGCAAACATCAGGCGAATGGGCAACAGCAAAGACAGATCACAGCGACACTACTGGTTTTTATGTAACTCTATGAAAACGCTTCTGTACATAGGGGCCTTGTTGCCTGCTGCTACGGACGAGCGAACGACTGCATACGGCATTACCAGTAGCTGTGCTGTCAGTGGCTGTTATGAACAAAGCGTCCTCATCGTCGAAGTTTTAACATCACATTTGGAATTAAAACAGCAGCGGCACTGCGCTTGCGGTCATTGTCAACCGTAACGTCAGTACTGTCTGTGTTCTTCCATCGGGTTTTTAAGTGTACCATAATTAATTACAACATGCCACACGGTGCGTTGCGATGCCGCGCAACAGCGGAGCGCCCGTGTTGCTTCACTCCTAATAATATTTGTTCATTTTGTTTTATTTAATTAATGATATTTTTTTATTAAAAATTTGTTAATACATATCTCTAAAAGTTTTGTTTGATTATTGTAAAAGAATGGTTTAGGTAATAATAACAATTCAAATTACTCTTTACATTTTCATTTATCGTATCAAGGTTGGGTCATCTTCGGGGTCGTATTGGGATCGGTTAGGAACAAAATATTAGGTCCTTACATATGAACTTGGTGTTTTATACGAGAGGAATATAAAGTAATTTTTTTTTTGTAAAATATATTTAATTAATCAAAGTATGCACCGCTGTTATCTATGCACTTTTGTCATTTCATAGGTAGTTCATTGATCCCTTTACTAAAAATAGCATGAGGGCGAGAATCAATAAACTCTTTGAAGGGGGTTTGGACTGCCGCATAGGAGTTGAATTTTTTTCAAACTCAAACTCAAACTCAAAGCATTTATTTCAATTAAACCAATTACAGGCACTTTTGAATTGTTAAAGAGTCAGTCAGTTAGTCAGAAAATTGAAGCTAGTCGCCCATTCCAAAACGTAGATCTCTATGGAGAAGAATGGGCAAGAAACTCCATGGACACTCTTTTAAATCAAAATTGTTACAAAATCCTGGGTAGGTACATTGTTATTGTTCTTGTTGCTTGTATATGTGAGAACAATGTAAAAAATAGATAATTAAAACAATTTAAAATATAAGATTAAAAATAAGCCCTGGCAGCTAAGAGATGACCAGTCTCCACTGACGGCGCCCGTTCACGAACATGACGCGTGGATCAGCACCATCCAGCTCAACCATTTTGTAGGGAACCGAATGATCCAACACACGCGCCACCATCAGCAAGACATTTAAGTGAGCATGACATACTCTCAACTGCCATACTCTTTCAAGTCAACATACCTACATCATAACATAAAACCGCTCCATGGTACTCACATTTACAAAATTGAAAAGATGCTTCTAATTTATACAAAACTATAGTTTGCAATGATTTTTTCTTGTAATTTTAATTTCCTTGTAAGAAGTTGTCCAAATTCCGGAAAAAATGGTAATCTGTTGGAGCAAGGTCCGGGGAGTACGGTGGATGTCGCAGACATTCCAATTGTAGCTCATCTAACTTAGTGGTTGTTTGTTGTGCAGTGTGTGGTCTTGCGTGGCCTAGGCCACTGCTGCTTCACGACAACGCTCTAGAGCGATTGACCAATCTCGGTTGTTTAGCAGCTAGTTCTTCCTTCATGGTTTGCAGTTGCTGACAATAGATATCTGCGTAATCGTTTGGCCAGATTTTAGAAAGCTGTATAATAACTAAACATAAGTAACGTTTTCTGAGTCAATTTTCGTTTAGGGCAGGATTTGGCTGGGTCTCCAGGGTTCAGCCATTGCGACGAGCGCTTCCGATTATCGTACATTATCCACTTTTCATCGCAAGTAATGATTGGATTTAAAATCCCTTCATTATCGTGTCGGTTGAACAAAGTAACACAGCAGTCGACGCGTGTTTGCAAGTTCGATTCACTCAATTCATGAGGTACCCATCGTTCAAGTTTTTTTACTTTCCCGATTTACTTCAAGTGCATTAATACAGTTTTATCACTTACCCCGATGCCTGCAGATATCTCTGAAGTGCTTTGTGATGGATCCGCTTCCACAATAGCCTTTAATTCTTCATTTTCCACTTTGGTCTCCGGTCGTCCACGGGGTTGATTCTGAAGGTCGAAATTTCCAGAACGAAAACGTTGAAACCAAAAACGTACCATGCTTTTTTGCGACACCAGCGACGTACACATCATTAATCCTTTGCGCTGTTTCTGCAGCACTGGTGCCACGGTAGAACTCGTACTCGTAAATATACCGATATTTCATGTTTTCCATTGTGCGGTAATAAGCGACGCCAAAGAAAAAAAAATGAGGAAAAAACAAATGAATGACTGTTTTCAAAACTCAAATGTACCAGCTAAATGGATTTATAAATTTGAATTTGGAATTCTTAACCTAAGAGGAGATATTTCAGATCAAAGTGGTCAGTACGACAAAACGCTGATTTCGTATGTAAGGACCAATATTATTATTTATTATTATATTTTTATTTAATAAGGCACCAAGTCCCAATAAGTTACACGGACAACAATTTAGCACTACAAATAATTAAAATTAGATACATTAATATTCATTAAATCATTAAAATAAAATAAAATCACATAATAAAATACATTAAATCTGAATACTTATTCATTAAAATATAACTCCATTAAATTACATTAAAAACAAAAAATAAATAAACAAATACATTACACACAGGTTTCATCGTCGGTTGGCACTCCGATGGACTTCGAGCCAATATCTGCGGATCGGACTGTTCCAATCCTCACCAACGACCTTCAACAGTTGATTGGTCGATTTTCTTAAGCGGCTGGAAAATTATGCTATGCGCGATCTAACAACGGCATAAAACTCTCGCCTCAGCGAACATGCTCGACGCACTGCAGTACCGCGGAAGTTTCATTATGATGCGGTAGGCGTCATTGTACTGCACACGCATGGCACTTAGTGTCGACCTTTAAAATTTTGTCCATAGCTGGCATGTGTAAAAACAGAGGCAATAGGCACGGAACAAGGTCTTTTTAACACACGAGCTGCAAAGGGAAAATCTGCGCGCAAGCATATTGCACCGTACCGAGAGCGCCCGTCTTTCCCGCTCTATATCTGCATCATCTGTGAGATCGTCGGTGAGGATGTGACCCAGATACCTAAATTCCCGCACAACCCTCACTGGTGAACCATAAATATAAACTTCTGGGACTGTCTCCGGTCCCTTACCAGCTCTAAAAACTAACATTTCAGTTTTCCTAACATTATAGACCATGCCATGTGAGCTGGCATAACGTTCGCAAATACTCACTAGTTGCCTGAGAGCTCTTATTGAGGGGCTCAAGAGGACCATGTCATCGGCATAACTTATATTATTAAAGCACACGCCTCCTATGTGACATCCGACACCTGCCCTCCTCAGCTCCTCAATAAGATCATTCATGTAGATATTAAAAAGGTCCGGAGAAGTCAGTCCCCCCTGACGTACGCCACATTTTAACCTGTAATCGCTAGACTGAGCGTCGCCCCATCTAACACTGTTAGTTTGGTTCCCGTACCAGTATTGTAGCATACTTACCAAGTCCGTGTGTACCCCAGAATCGCGCAATTTGCCCCATAGAATATTGTAATTCACCAGATCAAATGCGCGACTCAGGTCCAAGAAACATGCATAAACCGAGGTGTTACGACTTTTGTAATAGTTTACCGTATGCTTTAACGACAGTATTGCGAGGTCAGTTGATAAACCAGGAAACCAAACTAGGATACGGAAACCAAACTGAGCATCATCTACCCTAGCACTCTTCAACAGTAAGGGCTGCACGAGACGCTCCAACACTTTACCCAGAACAGTTCCAAGGGAGATTGGTCGGTAGTTGGTAGCAGAATTGAGATCACCTGTTTTATTTTTTGTGACCGGAATAACTATTGTTCTCATTAAGGCTTCGGGTAAGTAAGAGTACTTAATACATAGATTGAATAGTGTACATAGGTTTGTGTGTAAGAATTTCCCTGCATGAATCAAGTGTTCTATGCTCAGGTTATCATGACCCGCAGATTTACCACGCTTCATACGTCTTATTACGTCAAAAATATCCTGCGGTATAAATTGCAACTGCTCACAATCCACACAATTCTCAACCACACCCAACCCCCGACCACACCCCCCTGCAGCCTGGCCAGTCGGATCCATAGGCATGGGCTCCATTTTAAACTTATTAGCAAACATATTTGCGATTTGAGATGGCTCAAGTAGGCCCTCTATGGAAAACGGTACATTTTGTTTGCCATTTAACTTTTTAGTACTTTGCCAAAATTTTATGAAGTTCTTGCTTTTAGTATGTGTCGCTAATATATCCATTTTAATTGATTCTTCATTACGCTGACACCACTTTAATTTGTTCTTAAATATTTTGCGATTGATTATCATGTTATTATATAAGTCACCCATAGACGGTCTACCAGCTGTTACCCAACAATGATAATAAAATTTCGCTGTGCTATGGCATTCTTGCACATGATAGTTCCAGCCCGTAACTGGTCTAATTATCCACATTTCTACCGAATTCGCACAAAATGATTTCAGACCGGAACAAAATAATTGAATCAAAATGATTAATTTTATCCACATTTATAACAGATCGCACAAAGTGGCATCAGATGTCTCGTTACACTTTTGTCAACCAAAAAATTGTACCAAAAATCCTAACCTAATCGTAAGACCAAAGCTGACAACAACAAAACTTTTATTAGGTACTCGTATATATGTACTTACATGGGTAGGTCTGACTATCCACTCTACACACGTATGTATGTACTTACATGGGTAGGTCTGACTATCCACTCTAAACACGTATGTATGTACTTACATGGGTAGGTCTGACTATCCACTCTACACACGTATGTATGTACTTACATGGGTAGGTCTGACTATCCACTCTACACACGTATGTATGTACTTACATGGGTAGGTCTGACTATCCACTCTACACACGTATGTATGTACTTACATGGGTAGGTTTGACTATCCACTCTACACACGTGTGTATGTACTTACATGGGTAGGTCTGACTATCCACTCTACACACGTATGTATGTACTTACATGGGTAGGTCTGACTATCCACTCTACACACGTATGTATGTACTTACATGGGTAGGTCTGACTATCCACTCTACACACGTGTGTATGT
Source organism: Fissipunctia ypsillon (assembly GCA_947568875.1). Classification (NCBI taxonomy): domain Eukaryota; kingdom Metazoa; phylum Arthropoda; class Insecta; order Lepidoptera; family Noctuidae; genus Fissipunctia; species Fissipunctia ypsillon. The sequence goes on from OX387649.1 coordinate 24,903,382, forward strand.
ACTTACATGGGTAGGTCTGACTATCCACTCTACACACGTATGTATGTACTTACATGGGTAGGTCTGACTATCCACTCTACACACGTATGTATGTACTTACATGGGTAGGTCTGACTATCCACTCTACACACGTATGTATGTACTATAGCGACCAGCCACGATACTTAGGCAGGTCACTATGTGTTTTGTGTGCGGGGTCTCGACTTCGAGGTGTGTTGGGGAATCTTCGTGGTGATTTATAACTAGGAAGACCGTTGCGTTGTACGAACTGGTTTATTAGCTTCTCTCAAAGCTATCTTAATACATTCAATCACTGGGGCTAATATTACACAGACTCCATATAAAACAATATGACTTTATGTCATCACCTATTCTTATTCTAAGTTTTCGAATAGAAAAACAAAGTTTGTCTTATCAGCCAATGTTAAAATCCAAAGAGGATTCATGCGGAAGGCAGGCTCAACTAAGGCCTCTACATCAGCTACGCCCCCACTGGATAAATTGGGCTACCAGGGTGCCCCATTTTATCCATTGGAAACGAGTGATAAGAGATATTTTGCTTTGATCCTACCTATGCCTATTTCAAAAAGGACCTACGCACCGGTAGAAATATACAATGTGGGATTTATCCCTTACAAGAGAAAGCTGGGCTCAGCAATAACGATCCGCGAAGCTCCGGCACTCTGCCGAGCGTCCGTCACACTAATCCTTAACATGTGCCATAAAGGACCCACACAAGCTAACGTTTTGCTGTCCCAACTTCGTTGGCCAAAAACCGGTGCGGCAAAAAGATATTCCAACGTGTCCCTTAATTGTTAACACGTAGATGTGACAAATTCACAACTGCCCAGATGGGGCTTAAGGAAGAAAATTTAAACTAATCAATCTAAACTTTCAACGCCGGTAGGGGATGACCCTGAGGGAGGTAAAAGTTCAAGAATCAATAGTTCAGGTGTAGTCCTAACTCATGGTCACACTCCAGAGGAAAAAATGTCAAAATATCGCGAAATTACTAAGCTCCATTGACTGTCAGACAATCCTGACCTAACTGTGGGTCCACAATCGTCAGTTGGACCAGTTGTGTCAACCTGACACACCTCGCAAGGACTATGCCCCGTCAGCAAGGTTGGTTTCAATTTGACTGCTTATCCCCCCCGTTCAAGGCTGGAACCACAGTTTCAATTAACTATTTCCCTCTTCTAATACGTCTTAATAAATCTGGAGGATGACCGTTCTATTCAGGGCCGCGCGCATATTAAATATCGAAGATGGTGCACGAAGCTGGTGCACTGGATGGAGAGGCTCAGATGAGGCTCTCGCGCGCTGATGTGGCCCGAGTACACTCCCTCAAGCTCTGATTAGAGCCGAGAGGCATGGCGCCTCAACAACTCCCCCTGCCGCATCCAATGTGTCTCATACATATGAAACACACACAAACAATGCATTAGAATAACATTACATTCACCAAACTAAAATAATGCGCTAATAAAAATGATGTTTACATCTAAATTACATTGACATGACAATAACAGTTAATTGACATATAAAGAAAATATTTACATGACATTACAAGACAATCGAAAAGGTTAAATGATTCTTAAAAGAAAAAGTTTCCATTCATCGTTATTAATAAAAGTATCTATAAATAATTTACAAGGTGGCTTATTTAATTTTAAAATTTATATTTTATAATAGAAATTGTCTTTATAAACTTTTCATATATATTTCTAGGCCATCTTTGGAAATTATTTTGTTTAAAAATAAAGTTTTATAAAATCCATAATAAACTTCTCAAGGCACATGTTATAGCCCGAATAATATTGAATATCTAGCGCTAGCGACATCGCGCTCGATTATCACTCCATAATAATAAATATAAATAAACCACTCAACTTCGCATGGGGGCACTGCTCTCTGCGTGCCTACAAACTTCCTTACTTCGTCTTCAAAAATAATACCGCTTGGCTTTTGATCCGGGGACGTTGTGGACGACGCGCTCGTCCTTATTTTGCTTCCAAAAAAATATCGCTTCGCTTCCCTGCGAGAGGTCTCGTTGTATCGCTGTAACAACGAATGACGTACGCGGAATCGCGTACAGCGCACTTCGCCGCGCTCACACACGGCGCTCGCCTTGTAGTTATCTAAAACACACGCGAATTATAATATGACGCCTTTCACTTAGGCGCCTCCACCATATATAGCGACCAGCCACGATACTTAGGCAGGTCACTATGTGTTTTGTGTGCGGGGTCTCGACTTCGAGGTTTGTTGGGTAATCTTCGTGGTGATTTATAAATAGGAAGACCGTTGCGTTGTACGAACTGGTTTATTAGCTTCTCTCAAAGCTATCTTAATACATTCAATCACTGGGGCTAATATTACACAGACTCCATATAAAACAATATGACTTTATGTCATCACCTATTCTTATTCTAAGTTTTCGAATAGAAAAACAAAGTTTGTCTTATCAGCCAATGTTAAAATCCAAAGAGGATTCATGCGGAAGGCAGGCTCAACTAAGGCCTCTACAGTACTTACATGGGTAGGTCTGACTATCCACTCTACACTCGTATGTATGTACTTACATGGGTAGGTCTGACTATCCACTCTACACACGTATGTATGTACTTACATGGGTAGGTCTGACTATCCACTCTACACACGTATGTATGTACTTACATGGGTAGGTCTGACTATCCACTCTACACACGTATGTATGTACTTACATGGGTAGGTCTGACTATCCACTCTACACACGTATGTATGTACTTACATGGGTAGGTCTGACTATCCACTCTACACACGTATGTATGTACTTACATGGGTAGGTCTGACTATCCACTCTACACACGTATGTATGTACTATTGAAGACAAAAGTGCATGGAGAGCCTAAGGTCGACTTTTGACTGAGGTTTTGCATTACGTTTCATGACTTTCATGAGACGACTAGATGGCGCTGTTCAAACATGAAAATAACACCGCAAAGCTTAAAAACCTTATTATGCAGAGGCACATAATAAGGTTTTTAATACCTAAAATAATTACTAAGAAATAATAATATATTTATATTCAAATAAACATAAATTATTTTATTTTCTTATTTCCGAGTACTTAATACAGCGCCATCTAAACCAAACCAAATAAACCAATTGGTATATTAGTTAATTCGACTACAGATGGCGTAGATCATAAATAATAAAAATCCCTACATTCACAAACTAGCTCTCATTTTCGCATTCTACAATAAGTAGATCGTAGCTCAGGTGGATAAGCATGACAGAATAACAAAGCTCGTTTCACAGGGCACTGGTTCGAAACCCAGTTCACAGTCGGTTTTTTTAAATTTTATTATTATATAATGTAATTTATATTCTATTTTTTATATTTTTAAACGTTTTTTATTTTATTTTTTGTTATAAATAATATAAGATGTATAAATGAATAAAGGCATAATATACAAGTATACATATACTACTCTACTATATATAACATTGTATAAATAAATATATATAAATTACTTTCGTAATTGGTGGTAATTATTAGTATTATTAGTAAGAAACATTTATGTAAGAAGATTTAGATATATTTTTCTTACAGATTAAGATTTACTAAGTTTAGTTCTCGTAAAGGATAAGAAATTAAACTATTTTAGTGATATTATACATTAAGACATTTAATTCTCAAAGAAGAATACAATTTATTTCTTTCTTTCTTATACAGTGTATAACCTAACCTAACAGTTTTACACCCAATTGACAATTATTTAATTCACTTGTTATGAGAAATACAAGTAAAATTTATAACTGAATAACTCTATTACAAAATGGAAGACATTAACAAAGTAAAACTGTATAATAGATGTTATAAGTATTCTAAATCAAAACTGTGTTGTGCTATTCTTATAGTATTTAGTTTTATTTACATAATGTTATAATACCTTACACTATATATGCAACCTTAGTTCTGTAAATATTTTACCTACTCACAAATTATAAAAAAATTACGTTTTGCATAATTATGGTTAGTGGTATTGACTATAATGATTGATTTGTGCATTATGTTATGACTAAGGTTCACAGCTTAAGTATTCGTTCCAGAACGAGGAAGAAATTGAAGCTAAACCTCAAATCAATAACAATTGTAAGACCGGGTTATAGCTGTCATTTTGGGACCAATTTGTTTATAATAATAAATAAATAATTAATTATATTAGAAAGGAATCTATATTTATATTGTTTTTATTTTAATTTCTTATATTATATAAGAAATCAAAATCATTAGTGTAAAAACATTTTGTTGTTATAAAGTAGTGAATAAATTTATCCCACTTACACTAAGTTTGATCACTGTAATTTATCAAATAAATTATAGCTACCCCGGTCTTTGTTATTACTCAATCCAATAGTCAACACTTTATATTATTTTTTTAATATTTCGTGTGTCCGCCATTTTGATCGATTACAGCTTGCAACCGCGAACCCATGGAGTTTATTAATTTTTCACATAAATTTAGACCCCGTATAGAATCCCATACCTGCATGCAGTGAGTACTCAGTACTTCCTTAGTCCTTTCGTTCCTATTGTCCCACCTTTGAACCATAACGCCCCATAAATTTTCAATGGGGTTTAAATCTGGCGATCTCGCAGGCCAAGGAATAATCTGTATATCCGATTGCTGGCTAAACCACTCTTGCACAATTATGGAACGGTGTATAGGACAATTGTCCTGCACGAACGTTATCACTGGCATGTCTTCTACAGGAAAAACATTCCGTACGGTGGGCAACATGACGTCATTCAGCACATCTATGTAGTTTACACTGTTTGCACGACTGGGTATTACAGTAAGTTCTCCTGGTCCTGCAGCACTCATCCATCCCCAAATGTTCACTGTTATACGACCGGATTCAGAGTTAGGCACAACGTGATCACTATCATAACGCGTATTATTCCTACGCCACAACCTAACTCGCCCATGCTGGCTAGACTTGAAAGTCTTTTCATCACTGAAGATGACTCCGTTGCTCCAGTCGAAATTTCTGTATTTCAAAGCGAACTCCAATCGTGCTCTTTTATTAGCTTCGGTTAGCAATGGCTTAATAGCATGTCGACGATAATGCAGACCTTCACTATGAAGAGCACGATACACCGTCCGCAAAGATGTATCAAACAACTCTGCGTAATATCTTGTTGGTGTAAAGCCATTTTCCTCATAACCTTGCACCATAAGTTGACGCTGGTCTGAGTCAATATGGCGTCTTCTGCCAGATCTACTACGGTGTTCCAACGAACCCTCTTCTTGAAACCGCTTTATCCATAAAGTGACAGTCTTTACCTATAAGGGAAATATATTATTTATTATTTTCGTGTATCGATAACCATGGATAATAAAATAAATAACGAACAGTGATTTTAAAACATTACTTACGTTTAAGCCAGTTTCTCTCGAAATTTCAGAATAATTTAAGCCTTGATTATGCAATGCTATTATTTGGGCCCTCGTAGCCATATCAATATTTGAACGCGAACTCATGATAAAAATAAATATTAAAAACTTGTAAACGCAATCGTAACTGAAGTCACTCATAGATAGTAAAGAACATTATGATTGAACAAAAAGATTTAATTTTTACACAGTCAATATTAAACTACCCTCAATTCTTTTGAGATTTATGATACGGGTTAAAGTCACTTAACAACTTCAATATAATAAAGAGAAGGATAATTTCAATTCAATGCGTAATGACGCAATGGTCCAGTGGCTAATGGTATCGGTAAATTTTATGCCACCGAGTTCGAATCCTAGTTATTACGTGCTTTGCTTTATAAGGTTTGTAATGTCGTAGGAGAATTTGTGTTAAAATTGAGTAATATTGTAACTAGCAAAAAACAAGATAATGTTCTTGTATATTTTCCAATCCAACTACTATACTAGCGCCATCTATGTCATCCAAGACATATTATTAAGGCGATGAAACCCTGTACAAACGATTTTGGTTTGGAACTCTCCATGCACTTCTGTCTTCATGTGTACTTACATGGGTAGGTCTGACTATCCACTCTACACACGTATGTATGTACTTACATGGGTAGGTCTGACTATCCACTCTACACACGTATGTATGTACTTACATGGGTAGGTCTGACTATCCACTCTACACACGTATGTATGTACTTACATGGGTAGGTCTGACTATCCACTCTACACACGTATGTATGTACTTACATGGGTAGGTCTGACTATCCACTCTACACACGTATGTATGTACTTACATGGGTAGGTCTGACTATCCACTCTACACACGTATGTATGTACTTACATGGGTAGGTTTGACTATCCACTCTACACACGTATGTATGTACTTACATGGGTAGGTCTGACTATCCACTCTACACACGTATGTATGTACTTACATGGGTAGGTCTGACTATCCACTCTACACACGTATGTATGTACTTACATGGGTAGGTCTGACTATCCACTCTACACACGTATGTATGTACTTACATGGGTAGGTCTGACTATCCACTCTACACACGTATGTATGTACTTACATGGGTAGGTCTGACTATCCACTCTACACACGTATGTATGTACTTACATGGGTAGGTCTGACTATCCACTCTACACACGTATGTATGTACTTACATGGGTAGGTCTGACTATCCACTCTACACACGTATGTATGTACTTACATGGGTAGGTTTGACTATCCACTCTACACACGTGTGTATGTACTTACATGGGTAGGTCTGACTATCCACTCTACACACGTATGTATGTACTTACATGGGTAGGTCTGACTATCCACTCTACACACGTATGTATGTACTTACATGGGTAGGTCTGACTATCCACTCTACACACGTATGTATGTACTTACATGGGTAGGTCTGACTATCCACTCTACACACGTATGTATGTACTTACATGGGTAGGTTTGACTATCCACTCTACACACGTATGTATGTACTTACATGGGTAGGTCTGACTATCCACTCTACACACGTATGTATGTACTTACATGGGTAGGTCTGACTATCCACTCTACACACGTATGTATGTACTTACATGGGTAGGTCTGACTATCCACTCTACACACGTATGTATGTACTTACATGGGTAGGTCTGACTATCCACTCTACACACGTATGTATGTACTTACATTTGTAGGTCTGACTATCCACTCTACACACGTATGTATGTACTTACATGGGTAGGTCTGACTATCCACTCTACACACGTATGTATGTACTTACATGGGTAGGTCTGACTATCCACTCTACACACGTATGTATGTACTTACATGGGTAGGTTTGACTATCCACTCTACACACGTGTGTATGTACTTACATGGGTAGGTCTGACTATCCACTCTACACACGTATGTATGTACTTACATGGGTAGGTCTGACTATCCACTCTACACACGTATGTATGTACTTACATGGGTAGGTCTGACTATCCACTCTACACACGTATGTATGTACTTACATGGGTAGGTCTGACTATCCACTCTACACACGTATGTATGTACTTACATGGGTAGGTCTGACTATCCACTCTACACACTCCGACAGCTTTTTGATTAGCAAACAAGTTGAACTGACCCTTGGCCCAACTTATTATTTTAATCAAATTTGTGGGCGAACTGTTTAATTGAATTATTATTTGTTAGAAACAAAATATTGTGTTTCTGGCATATTGTAATTTTGTCTTTTACGTGATGCGGGGTTGCGGAAGGATGATCATACTGTGAACATGAAATCTGGTTTAAATTTTACAATTATTTTGTTGTTTTTTTGGTGGTGTTTAATTTAGGTATTTAAGCTAGAATATACCTACTTATTTCATGTATATCGTCTTGTATTTAAGGTGTTTGAGGAAACAATTTTAAATATTGTATTTAGAAAACAAGAGCAATATGTGTATGTACCTTCATAACTATGTAGTTACAAACTATCAAAATACATTACACACTGAACGCCAACAAACAGTTACGTGGACAGTCCCTATATCTATGGGAAAATTCGTCAAAGAAAAAGGCTTTGCTGCAATTCTTATTGAACCGAGTTGTAACAGCATGGAGTAGGCTCCCGGAAAATGTTGTGACGGCTCTCACACTGAGCTGCTCCAAGAACCGGCTGGACAGACTAAACATCTCCAAGCTGTTTGAAACACACGCATCAGCTGATATGTACGTGTGCTTCAATCGACTGCAAGTGTGTCTTGATAAATAATAATTTTTACCTACTTGTCATAGATCAATTATAAATGTTGTTGTTCCATTGAAAGGCAAATTAAGCAGAGTTTACCAAATTAATTTGTTTAGATAATGAACTGATGGGAAACTTTCATAGGTATCCACAACCACATACCCCATACACCGCTCTCTAACTAACAAAACAAACACAATTCTTAAAGCTCGCACAACAAACAAGTGAGATTAGAAACACTTGAAGTACAAAGAGAACTGCGAGTACCGCACATTAACGATTCCACCGCCAGCAGTTGGCAATGCTATTCATTTGATTAAGAATGTAAAGCGAATCTATTCCAAGTAAACAACAATTCTTCAGGATAAACATGTATTTAAAGGTTTGAGAACAGGTTTTTGTCATGGGAGGAGGAATTGAAAAGATTTGAGAAACAAAAGAAAATCAAGTGAATTTTTAAATATCAACACACGGCTCTAGGCATGATTCTTCTCATAAAGAAACTTAATAGGTATTGAATTATTAATCGCTTTGGTATTATGACCGTAGGACAGTATTATAGGCTGATTGGTGTAGGTACTGTAGAGGTTTGATGTCGGTGGCAACCTTATGTGACACAGGCCGTTAAGTATTTGTCTATGGACACGTTCGAACACCAACAAGTGTCGAATGCATTTGAATTTGATAGGATAAGCCAATTGTTTTTTATTGAGTCAGTTAGGAAAATAGCGTTGTCATGTAAATGTGTTTTTTATAAAGTAAAAGGAAATATATAATAATATAATGCTCCCATGTGTCTGAATTATTGTAGCTTCGTTGTTCGCACAATTCACACACAAATCAGCACACAACACACGTAGTGATCTGCCTGGCCCCCGAGTACCCTTGCAGATCATTTAAAACTCACAGCATTTATTTCAATTAAACCAATTACAGGCACTTTTGATTGAATTGTTAAAGAGTCAGTCAGTTAGTCAGAAAATTGAAGCTAGTCGCCCATTCCAAAACGTAGATCTCTATGGAGAAGAATGGACAAGAAACTCCATGGATACTCTTTTAAATCAAAATTGTTACAAAATCCTGGGTACATTGTTCTTGTTGCTTCTATATGTGAGAACAATGTAAAAATAAATAATTAAAAACAATTCAAAATATAAGATTAAAAATAAGCCCTGGCAGTTAAAAGATGACCAGTCTCCACTGACGGCGCCCGTTCACGAACATGACGCGTGGATCAGCACCATCCAGCTCAACCATTTTGTAGGGAACTGAATGATCCAACACACGCGCCACCATCAGCGAGACATTTAAGTGAGCATGACATTCTCTCAACTGCCATACTCTTTCAAGTCAATACCTACATCATAACATAATACAGCTACAGTACTTACTGTTAATAACATATTTATTTTATTTTTTTAAACTGTCAAAGACTTTCTGGAGATTTTAGTCAGTAAGCTCAATGTCCTAAAAATGATTTCCTGCATTGTGCGTCTTGATGTCTGACATAATTGCTGTTTGTACCTCATATAAGTAGTTACTTTGGAAGAGGTAGTGGTCTATACATCAGCAGCTCAAAACATCTCTTCATAAACATCAGTAATTACAGTTCAAATTCCTTTCCTCCTATCTTAAAATCAATTGTGGTCTTCGTCGCCATCTGTGTCTTCGCATTTCAATGTCTCATTTACCACGACATAGACTACTATTAAATAGAAATTAGCGACAAATCTTACATAATTATGTACATTTACAATCAGATCAGAAGTCAATTATTTAGTGTATCTCTTGTCTAATTGGATTAAACTATTGGCAGACAAGCTGTGATTAGCTAGAGCATTGACACTGGAAAATACAATGATACTGCGAATAGATTGTCAATACGTGGGTAGTGTGTAAGGAACGAAGGTGAGTCACCCGTACGCGATGACATTTTAATGGTTTTAGAAACGTGATGCACTTACTCTGTACCTAGGTTGATTTAGAAGGCGAGGTTACAATACCAAGAAGTTTGTTTAAGCGTTGCTTACCTTCTTCTCGCGACTAAATAAATTACAATGTAAGGGCATAGGTATAAGCAGTTTTGGGTAAAATTTTGTCTGACTAATGATTGATGAATTATGATTGAATACATCAATCATGATTGATGACTAACGATTGATTAGTTTAATCTGTTGTTGGTGACTAATGATTGATTAGTTTTAATCTTCATCAAGTAATCATGATTAATTGTTTATGATTGCAATTTTCTACTATCCTCAAAATAAGACACTGACTTGCCATCTGTCGTCTCGTATCGTATTCTGCCAAATTAATAATTTCTCATTATAAAATTTTCTATAAGGTGGTGTACGAGCCGCTAACCCGTACAGTAGAGTTGTAGCTTGTAGAGTTGTGGTGAAGTTGGTTGTTACAGTAGACGGGATGTAGACAGGGAATAACAACACTGTATTGTGTCCGTGCTACCGGAGTGGGTTTATTGTTCACACTAATCATATAAAATATTAACCTAAATAACATCGACTACGCGTGTAAGTCAAATAGCATAATCAACAAAACAATTTAATGCTAAGTAATGTAAAAAGTTAAACAATTAAAGTCATGTGGCGATGCTCGTACATCCTGCCAACAACAAAAAATAAACAGAAAGGAATTATGAAAGATTAGATTGTAGACATAATAATTGTGTAAATGTAAATCTAAAAATAAAGCATAATACATTAAAACAAATAAAGGAAAGATTAAGACGCTCTCGGTTCAGCTCTGACTGACATAGGAGATGTTCCACAGTCCATCTTGATGTTGCTTCGGCAAGCTCGTAGTTGCCCGGTGGTTTCTTCTGTTGCCGATTCATGCGCCCTTGCAGGTCTCCTGCTCTCGTGAGGTTCCATCATTTCAATTTCTTCCTTGCGTTTCTATTGTCATGTTCGTCAAGTAGGCAATGTTGCTATTACTTGAAACTAAATGGTTTATGCTTGTCTCCGGTATGTAAATTTCATCATCATTGTCCAATTTCATTTTACTTTGCAGATTATAGTGCGAGTGAATAAGGTGATTGTTACCACGCATCATGCATCCTGTCGCTAGGGCGATCGTCCCCGTATTACGTAGTGTCTGTGACGTAATGCCAGTTGGACAGAAAATGCGCATAGTGCATTCCTCGCAACACCTAAACAACCAAGCGTCTTTGCTGTGTAGCTTAATCCAGTCATTCGTGCAACTTGATATTCTTGAGCGGCAACTGGATGCTACTCGGTTGTTTATTATGTCTGCTTCGCACATACTTGTTGTTGTTTTTAATTCATATAGAGGTAGGTTGAAATTGCATAACAGCTGATTTGTTTTGCAGATAGGACAATTTTTGTCGGAGCTTGTGTGATTCGCCTTGGGTGCCCGTTTGTATTTGTGCATGTCCCTTAAGAATGATGAAGTCTCCTTGTCCTGAGATGAAGATGCTTGTTTGTTGAAGTTAGTTGGATTCCTTTTCTTCGTTATTGATTCTAGCGCTGTAAACTTGTTCTCGATAAACTGAATAAGTTCTTCAAACACAGGAAGCTCTCTGGGATGTTTCCTCGCTTCCATGTAGTCGGAGTAGGTTTGAGAGTCGAGTCGTCCTCCAAGGATGTGTACTAGAATGGGATCCCACGTAGTAGTGTCTATACCCAAGTTGCGAAGGGCGTGCACTACTTCCAGACTAGTGTCATGTAGACGCTTCAGCTCGTACGCATTTTGATGTTGAATCGTCGGCTGACTCATAAGTGTTTGCATCTGTTTCGTGAAGAGCAGCTGTCGATTGTTGTATCTGTGGTTAAGTAGTTCCCAGCAGGAGTCGTAGTTGGTTTCAGAAACAGGTAAATGTTGCACCAAGCGCTCAGCCTCTCCCTTTAGCTTCCCCTTCAAATGCTGCATCTTTTGGGCTTTGGAGAAGGTAGGGTTGTTGTGGATGGCAGCGGCGTATAAGTCTAGGAAGGTCGGCCACTGTGAGTAGTTTCCTGAAAACACCGGTATTTCGATCTTCGAGGCGCTGTCGCGTTGCTGTACCGCGAGATTTAGTTTGCGATTAAGATCTCGCTTTGTTGACTCGTACGTTGCCTCATACTTCGAAAACTCAAGTTCGTAGTTTACGTCACTGCCGACGAGAATGTTGTCGAGTTTCCAATGTACTTCGTCGATCACCTTCCATCGGGATTCGAGAGTCTTGAGTTTGTCCTCGATGTCCCATTTTTCAGTTAAGTCATCAGTAATCATGTTGCGGGTGAAGCGTGAAAAAGCTCTAAAATTGGTGGCTTGTTGTGTCTTGAGCTCGTCAGATTTAGAAGGGACTCCAATGTTCTTGGTGGTTTCACCTTGATTTCCGAAAGTTTCAGAATCCTTGTCGCCAGCAGTATAAGAGGCCCAGGCTTGCAACTTCTGCAGTATGGTTAGGTATTCACCTTTGACTCTCTCATATGCTTGAGTGGCGTAGTATTCGTTTGCCTTGTTTTCAGCACCTTGCAGAATACTATGGTTCATCTCAAACTCGTTCCAGTGAGCCTGGAGGTTATCCAGTCTAACTTTGATGTATGCAGTGTTTTTGCGGTCAGGGCCATCCTTTCTGAAGTTGACACCGATTTTCCTGATGCCCTCAGCAATGATTTCCTGCCGCTTCAGAAGTTCTTGTTGTTTAGCGTCCATTGTAGTTGTGGGACACTAACTCCTGTTGACTTCAATAGCTTCCGGATCACTCACTGTTGATTTTGCCTGTTGTGATCGCAGGATCAGAAGGTATCTCTAATACGATATGTGCGCCTTCTCAATATGACTGGGGCGATCCGCTTGTGGAAGACCAGTCAAACCGATTCGCTATCGTATGTAGAAACTTGCCGTACCTGATAAGGTTTGCAGGACTATTTTGTTCCAGTTGTGGTGCATCCGGCTCGAAGGACCAAAATGTACGAGCCGCTAACCCGTACAGTAGAGTTGTAGCTTGTAGAGTTGTGGTGAAGTTGGTTGTTACAGTAGACGGGATGTAGACAGGGAATAACAACACTGTATTGTGTCCGTGCTACCGGAGTGGGTTTATTGTTCACACTAATCATATAAAATATTAACCTAAATAACATCGACTACGCGTGTAAGTCAAATAGCATAATCAACAAAACAATTTAATGCTAAGTATTGTAAAAAGTTAAACAATTAAAATCATGTGGCGATGCTCGTACAGGTGGATTTTCTACGACTGGAAAAATAAAATTACAGGTTTACAAAATCAGTTTTTATTTGAATAGTGACCAACACGAATTAAAAATAAAAGGTGTTGATAATAAAAGAAAAGGTGAAAAATATTCTAATAATTTTTAGAATAATTTAAATTGTTCTTCATAATAACTCGATACTCAAATATGTCATGTAAATAAAATCTTCAATCATGATTACATTTGTCATACTTAACTAAATTAGTCATGATTGAATAAGCCATGATTGACCAATTGATTGAAAAAATTCGTTGATTTGCCTAACACTGATTATAAGCTAAACAAACCATGGAAATATCTTGTTGACCACACCATGTTTTCTGCTGCATTCCACACTCTAGCAATTAGCCGTTTACCAAAAAAAGAACGAACTATTTATTCTACGTACCCCAAAAAAACAGCTTCAAAAGAATCTCGTACATTTCACAACGATTAGTTAAACAAACAAATATATCTGTGTGAGGCTTGTGCAATCTCGTAAATACGTTTAAAGCGAGCCAGCGCTATCTAGCGGCCACAAAGTGAATTATTTAAGTGCTTGCAACGGAGAAATGTTTTGAGTTATTTAATTTAGTAGTCGCCGCTTCGATTCCCAGCCGCGGCGGACGCAAAGTGCACTGGACGCGGCAAGGGTTAGCACTGCGAAGTTGTAGATGTGGTATACAGTACTATGGAGATGTAAAGATGGCTTGTTTCCTTGACTTCTTTCTGCTAAGTAACCAAAACACCTAAAGTTAGATATTGCATTATTATTTAAATAAGTATAAATCATTGTACATAGTAATATAAGAGTAATCTAATAAATATTGTCATTGTTAGGTCATGCATTACTAAAATACCTACCATTTTATTGGGTTTTATTTTCAATAAACAAACATGATACTCTATTGTTCCACTCATAAAAATATCGCAATAAATATTGTAACAATTAGCAAAATGCACACATTTCGCGTGCACAAAGGTAACAGTTACATCCGAATTATATAAAGAATATTAATTTCATGTAGCTACTATTTCACATCCATTTTTTTTTTTTGCTTGTTATATACGAATTCTGGTAGAATTTTGCAAACATAATTTAATATGGGTGTAAAAAAGTTAACGCATGAATTTTCCGTAGTGCCTCCGGGTGGTAAATCGACTAGGGTATCGCACTACAATTTTCAGTGGACTTTTATCTAAAAATATATCTATATTTTTTCCGAATGGAACACCGTTATCATCATCTGACTGCCTTTTGGGGTCGGCTTCCAGTCTAACCGGATACAGCTGAATACCAGTATTTTACATGGAGTGACTGCCTATCTGACCTCCACAACCCATTGGGTAATACAATATCCCTTAACAAAAATTTTACGAAACAAAAACGTACTTGTGAAATGTTACTTTTTTGTTTTAGTTCGTATCAGTTTTGTATTTTTCCACGTAAAAGTTTTAACTGAAACCTGCCACATTTCACAGTAGTTATTTTTGAATTTGTAAATAAACAAAAATTTCTAGACAATAAAAATTTCTAAACATTTTGAGGAAACCAATGCGTTAATAAAAACTTTAACACCTGGTTCTGGTTAGGCGATTAACACACGGCACCGCGCACCGCCGCGGTTGGCGGTGAAGCGGATCTCATGTCGCATTGATCTCTATTAAATCCGTCGATGCCTAACACACGTACACCGCCTGACCGCGCGTTCGAGCGGTGCTCTCACTGCCACCGCCCCTCCGCGCGGCCGGCCGCGCGGAGGGGCGGTGCATCACACACGGGGCGCCGCATTCTTGCCAGTGTCTGTGATCAAACTGGTCAAATCCGCGTTAAATCCAACCGCGCGGACAGGCGCGTAAACCGCCTTACCGCGCGGGGTACCGCTACGAAATCCGCTTTACCGCCACCGCCCTCCGCGGCGGCGCGCGGTGCCGTGTGATAATCGCCTTAGCAAGCATGTCCTAATTTTTGAGTATATTGTAAACAAAAGACTGTCCTTCTGGCCAGACTTTGATTAAATCTTAAGGTAGATCCACATTCTTTCTTACATCATCTCACAAACACAATCTGGTAGAAACATCGCTACCTTCGATCAGGTGATTTACACAGCTTTGCTCCGTGACTCCGCCCACTTTGTGTACGGTGTACAGTCAAACAAGAAAAAAGTAAACAGGCAGAAAACTTGCAACTACTTTTTAATATTGTTGTGTATGTACCAAGTTGTCAAGTCTTTTACCTGTGAATTTTGAATTATATTCACAATCATTATTTATTGTTATTATTATTTATATTTGTGTATTTATTATTTTTATCAGGAAAGTGTTGTATAAATAATGATTCGAATACTGGAACGTCTAATTGATTTCGTAAAAATATTAGGTCGAAGCATATTTTGATATAAATTATAAAATCATAGTCTAATTGGTTAATTAATTTCCCGACTAATATAATAAATGATTGTAGACATTATTTCCGAGAAAAGGTTTAATATTGTTTAGATTATAATTTTGTTGTATCTGTGGTTGTTTCTAGATCGATATCTTATTAACTGATAAATAATAATTAATTCAAAATACCTATAAATATTTAACGTTACGGGACTATTGAATTTTGCCACACTAAAAACAAGTCCTACCACAATGAAAGAGTCAGTTGTCACCAAAACGCCTCGTATATCCGTCAGAGGAGACAAATGCGGTCATGTGGCTCCCGCATGGCCGCACTGAATCGGTGCGGCAGCGGTCACACCACCGACAAACTGGCGATGTTACGTTGAGGACAACGTTGCTTTGATTGAACAAGTCATAAGAATATAGCGAGCGTTCCGACGGTCGAACCAAATTGAAAGAACCACACGACGCGCTGTCAGCGATGTGATTAGGAATAGAGAACGATGAATGACGAACTTACTTTCAAAACTTTGCCACATTGCAGAACTCAAGCAACAAGGCATGAGAGGAGAGGGGGCATAACTACGGCTGTTACTTATGGCTCATAGTCACGAAACTGGTTATAGTTGAAGCAGGATCTAATAAGTTTGTAGTTAAGTGATGGTGTATTGTTGTTAAAAACTTTTTGGCAAAAAAAACCGGCCTCCCAAAAAAAAAACACTGCAAAATTAAAATTAACTTTTATTTCGGAAGTCGGTGTCAAAAAACGAAAATATAAAACCAAAGACACCGATATCCGAAATTAAAGTTATGTTTCACTTCGTTGTTTTTTTTGGAAATCGGTTTTATTTTTTGTTATTTTTCACTTTTTGACTGACTTTTTGGTTGACTGCCTCGTTGGTCTAGTGGTTGCATGCGCTACTGCTAAGCATGAGGTCCTGGGTTCAATTTCCAAATCGGGCGAAGTGTTATTGGGTTTTTCTATCTGAAATTTCTAAGGACCCGGAGTCTGAATTGCGCCCGGTTGATGGCAATAGGCTCATACACAATACATGGCTAATACATGGGACTTAAACATAACTGGCAAAATGTGGGTGTACTACAGGGTACACCTCTGCCTAACCCTTCGGGGATTACAGGCGTGATATTATGTTACGTTATGTTTTCACTTTTTAGTTGTGGTACCTACCCTACACAAATTTGTATACCACTACTTGCTTCGTATATACATTATGGGACCACCGCGCAAGTTTTCTCAACCAAATATTAAAATAATATTCAAAATCGGTCCGCATTTGACGAAAATGTCGATAAACAGATAAAAAAATATTATGCATATAAATTGAAAACCGCCTCCTTTTTTAAGCAGTCGGAAAATGACCGTGGATTGGCGAACATTATCATGCTTTTGATAGCTTCTGTTCTAACGTTTCCGAGTCATGATTGTGAGGAAGTACACTATTAAATAAAATACTCCTAAAAATAAGTGAACTTTATTGGTCGTCCAACAACATTCCGTTTATTTATTATCTGTACATTTTGGCTGGCTATTTTCTGCTTCCGTATAGAAATCTATTGTCTAACTGAAACGGTTTGAATACATTCAAAGTAACCACTGCTGCTCACTTCTCCAGTAACTCCTACTGGCAGTAGAATGGCTGCCTAGTCTCCATGCACTGTTATCGTCCACGACGTACAAGGAATTTTATAATCAGTTTAGAGGGGCTGGACCGCAGTGAAGCGGTTGGAACCGGCTCGGTACTGACACGTCACGTTGCGTTCACGCGAACATCGCTACATGGCAGGGAGAAGAGACGGGGTACAGTTATAAGCAGTTAGCAGTTGAATGTTGTTGATGAATGATAAAAAAACATTAGACAGTTATACATATAATTATTTAAAACAAATGTATGTATAATAACTGTATATTTGCCTGTAAGGGCGTTTTCCCACGAGCCACCATACGACACTACAAAATGCGGTGACGACTCCGGGCACCATACATTTCTATGAGCCGTTTACTCACGCGACGACACCGCACAGCACGACACACGTTTTTAAAATGACAGCTCACTATGTGGTGAGCTGCCGCTAGGTTGTGACGTTTTATTTTGCGGTGACAATATAGCCACTATCCGGAACCTGTGAACTTGCTCACGAGTCACGACGCGACGGACCGCACGACTTGACATAACCTGTTTTTTCTGTTCTGTTGGGGGCCAACCACCACCTCTTATAGAAGTATTATTTTAATGTTACTTCAGTGTGAGAAATAAATGAAGCTATACAGGACGTCTAGCACATTTTGTTCATAATTTATAACCTTTGATTGTAAATATTCAAATTCATATTGTTTTAACAAGTTTTTTTATGTTATTTTAAACCAGAGACCATAAAATACTATCGATAAGTAGAGAATTTCAATTTCAAGAGCAGTGGTGGCCCAGTGGTAACGGCCACGACTTACAAGTTGTGGGTGTAGGTTCGAACGCTTTTTTTTTTTTTGTGGATGGGAAATCATCAAATGACTTCTCCCGCTCTGGGCGGAGCGGGAGGGCGTGTCAGACTTTTACTGACTAAAACCCACCCGTGTTCCTTCTGTTGCCTGTGCCGGGGCCACGGTAACTCTTTCGAACATCCCGCAACCCTAGCTGGCATCGGCCCTAGCGGACCCCGTCAATAGTGCTGACATCTCTTTACGGCGCGCGTGGAACACAACGCGCCGTCGACTCGGGCTTGGTCCTTACCGGACGGCGAGCTATGTAGGTTCGAACCCTGACAGGCGCTTTATTTTTTGTTAATTACTTCTTCACTCATCATCATCATCTGCCTAGCCTTTTCCCAACTATATTGGGGTCGGCTTCCAGTCTAACCGGATGCAGCTGAATACCAGTATTTTACATGGAGCGACTGCCTATCTGACCTCCACAACCCAGTTACTGGGTAATACGATACCCCTTGGTAAGACTGGTTGTCAGACTTTCGGGCTTCTGACGACCCGTAACGGCTGTCAAAGATCCACGAATGACAGCCGGGACCAACGGCTTAACGTGCTTTCCGAGGCACGGAGGAGTCTCGGTATGTAAAGATGGTCACCCATCCACGGACCAACCCCGGCAAGCGCAGCTTAACCTGATGGAGCGACCCATGCGGCTGTTATTACTTAGCCACGAGCTCCTCCACTACTTCTTCACTACTGCTCTCAAAACGGTGAAGGAAAACATCGTGAGGAAACCAGCATGTCCTAGAACCAAAAATTCGAGGACATGTGTAACATCTATCAAACCGCAGTGGGCCCGCGTAGTGGGTTACGGCCCGTTCCCTCTCACCGAGAGAATGGCTGAGTCATAGCGGTGGGAACATTATAGACTTATTTTACAGAGTTTCATGACCAACGCGGTACACTCGGCTGTACGGCGGCTTTGGACCGACTAAAAAAATGATACGGCATGACTCAACATAAAAAAAACACGTAACCGCTCATAACTTGATATGGTACGTTAATCAGACGGCCGCAGTACCATCTACCGTTCGCCAGATTAATATCAGTCGTCCGCGTTCAGGGACGCCGTGTTTGGAAACTGCAACTGGGTAATACTCTCTCTAAGCGCTGCGTAAAGCGGCTCCATTCCCCGAACGAAATGGTGCAGCGATGTTACAAGTCACCGGAATTGCTTCATGTAAACGATTAGCAGATGAATGGGTAAGAAAATTATTGGATTGCCGATGAGTTCTGTTGAAAATTGGGTGGATGTTTTAGTTATAGAGGCATGAGGAACAGGGTGTAAAGTTCACTCATCCTCCATAGAAAAGGGAGGATCCTCCGACTAGACGGGTGCTGTGTCTGGTGGGCTACTGCCCGACGGTTGATGTCAGGATGTTGTATATATGCTAGTCGCGCGGTAAACTCTGATTGCGCGATGCAGGATTTTGCGTGACGTCAGTGTGACGCGTTCCATTGTGGCGATGTAGATAAGCCGCTACATTACTCCCCTCCGGAGACCGGAGGTTGATAGTGGGCAGAGTCGTGTATCTTGCGATGCTTGCCAGGGCTAGTTGAGGTTCCAGTGAGTCGGAACCGGATGCCGCATAGTTCGCAGTGAGTCGGAACTGTCTGCGGAGATGACCCCTGTGAGTCTGGGTGGCGCTGCGTTATGCTCCAGTGCGTCGGATGTGGTACAGCGCCGGGTTGAGGCTGACTGCTGGCGTCGACCAGAAGAGATTTGAAGGGCTCTGCTTGTTGACCGGCCGAGAGTGCAGTGTGCTGTGCCAAGGTTGCTGATGAGGCTGAGGGTGAAGACCAGGTATGCGCGGTCGCTGCATGCTGGTGGTCAGGATACCCGTTGAATCAGTGGGTGCTGGCAGGCTGTGTGACTCGCTCCTCGAAATCTCGAGGAAGTGATGCTGATGACGTCACGCTGTAGTAGTTGCACGAAGGCTGTGCTGACGATCACGTCGGGGTCACCAGTATAGAGGCATGAGAAACAGGGTGTAAAGTTCACTCATCCTCCATAGAAAAGGGAGGACCCTCCGACCAGACGGGTGTTGTGTCTGGTGGGCTACTGCCTGACGGTTGATGTCGGGATGTTGTATATATGCTAGTCGCGCGGTAAATTCTGATTGCGCGATGCAGGATTTTACGTGACGTCAGTGTGACGCGTTCCATTGTGGCGATGTAGATATGCCGCTACATAGTTAACGACTCGTGAAACAGAATAAAACAGTCTAATAGCGTATTATCTACACATGAGTAAGGCTAGTTCATGTCATCTTTGTTTTTGCTCTTAAAAAAACATAGACAGGGTTGTAGAACAAGGCGGGAGGAAACGCCCGGGTGTCACTGTGTGGATCACCCGGAGGACAAGGTGGAGCATACAATGGACGTCTGCCCGGCTTGGGCGGAGCACCGCCGTGTCCTCGATCGGCGGCGACGATCTCTCGGGTCCGTCCCTGGTCCAGGACATGGTACGGTGCGAAGTACATGGGAAGCCATTACCTCCTTCTGCGAAGCAGTAATGCTCGCGAAGGAGGAGGCGGAACGCGTGAGGGAGAGGCAATATTTGCGCCCTCACGCCCCTAGTCGCCGCAGGAGTCGCCCTGGGCGTCGAGAATTGACAGCCGATTCCCGGCCACCGTAGGCGCGGGCTTGCGGACGGCGAGCAATGGGTACCTCGCCATCCGGTAAGGACTAGGCCCGAGTCGACGGCGCGTTATGTTCCACGCGCGCCTCAAAGATATGTCAGCACTATTGACGGGGTCCGTTAGGGCCATTGCAATCTAACGTTGCAGGATGTTTGAAAGAGTTACCGTGGCCCCGGCACAGGCAACTGAAGGAACGCGGGTGGGTTTTAGTCAGTAAAAGTCTGACACGCCCTCGCGCTCCATCCAGAGCGGAAAATGACTTCTATTTGATGATTTCGCATAAAAAAAGGGTTGTAGAACAGCGAAATAATATTGAAAGCGTTTTTTGTCATTTCAAAGTTTACATCAGCTTTATTGGAGCTGATTCACTCGTTTTTGTTTTCTTTTACCCGATAACTCCGTTTTGAGTCACAAAGATTAAAACTCTATTGCTAGGTAGGTATGATTAGAGCCAAAATGTGCAACCTAATCTATTTTCACATCAAAACTGTTCTAGTGCCGTGAGTGGGTCACGGCAATATTTCATACAATCTTACAATTTCCAGTCGCATTGTGTGCGCCGAGGCTATCAACGCCATGACATCAGCTGATAACTGTACGCAAAGCTTTATACTGAGCACAAATACTGCTCGTCAAAGAAACGCGCCATCATTCAATTTTAAGCCCGGACTACACTGATGGCACTGTCACCGATGAGCTCAGCTTTCAAGTTATTAAAAACTGTGTTGTGTTTGGCTGGTATGAACTGGGTTCTATTTTTGTGTTCATTTGGGGATGATATTATCGTACGTTTTCTTTTGTACCTTTACTTATTAGAAAAAATGCGGGAATCCTGGTCAGTTGCAGGTAAGTAAGTCTGTCTGTCAGTTTGGCCGCCTTTTACTTATTCACGCTCTCTATTGCTCTATATATCTATTCATCTATTGAACATATTTTATGACTTTTAGCAGAGTTAGCTTGGTACTTTGAGAAACCCGATGAATACTTTGAATAGAGTGATTAATGAATTATATATTACAAAACCTACTCTATTCATACCTACGCATAACCTAGCCCTGCCTAGAGTTAGTCAATACGTCATGTAATTATTTTGTGCTCATTAAAACTTGTCATTAATATTGAGTTGCCCATCAAAAAAAAAAAACATTTATACAATTTCAAAACATGACTGTGGCTTTTGTTTTTAATATTATGTTACCCTTTACTAAACGCGTACAACTGTTAATCCTTTGGAATTCCTGAGTTATAATCCTATGTCCGACAAACACAAATGTAATTGAGTTTCATACGTACAAAAACCCCAATTATACTTTAGTACCAGGAGATTGTAGACGTAAAGGGACATGGTATATCAAATTACTTTTGGATTCACTGACTCGGAATATCAAAGGTATGTTATACAAAACTAGAACTACGTTCTTTGTCACAAAGTAGTCAAACTCTTTTCAGAGTATACGAGCGAAAATACACAGCCTGTAGCTAGTCCAAATCTATGCAAGTATCTGGCATGCCATTGTGACACTGAGCAATCAGAAGTTGTCATGGCACACGGCATGCCAGCTACTTGCATCGAGCGTTATAACCACGAGCTATATGGTGTTCTAGGTGTTAATAAGTATGCAAAGTAAGAACATACTGATAATACACATAACATTACGTCACGCCTTGTTTCCCCGAAGGGTTGGACAGAGATGTACCTACAATACACCGACACTGATAACCCCCATACTGATAACATTCACATTAAAAACTCTTTCCCATAAATAATAATTTTGAAACATTTAATTTATTACAACGTTTCATGTTGTAGTTTGTTTCCACAAACATACAAATGATTTTGCATTGCATAAAAAAGTGAGGTGAGGTGAGTGATCAAGTCACGCTTGGAAATCACGTAAGTTAAGACCACCTGACAAATAATAAATAATTAACGGCTAATTAATTATCGGCTAAAATTAACGGCTAATTACTCGCATATTATATGTTTGCCTAATAGCTGGTCATTTTTAAAAATTAAATGTTAGTTTATCTGGTTAACTCATAACATGATTTGTATATTTCTGATAAATACCAACGTATCAATGTGTGCAGACATATGAGCGAAGTTATGTTTATGTAGGAGCTTGCAGGTAATCTTACAATTGCTAGCAATGAGTCAACACAAGCAAGTAAGCAGGAATAATTTAATTATGTATAGTGCCGACGTGCGCAAACAATTTGTACTAATTCAAATAATTACATTATGTTAAGTGTATTTAGAACAAATTCTTGTGATATTATAATTACGGTAATCAAAATAATTCTGCTAGTATAATAACCTTATCGGAAATTATATTTTCGAGCCGTTTGGGGTTGAAACCCTCGGGCCGTGGGGTCCGAGCGCTCACGGTTTGTTTAACGAAATCTCCAAACGGCTAGTTGACACTTCCCGTGACCTAAGGGCTGGCTTTTACCTTGGCCAGAGGCTAAGCATTGCCTTACAACAAGGCAATGCCGCCAGTCTCTTGGATACATTACTAGTCGACAGCGGTGCGGAAGAATTTTTCGACGCCATATTTTAGTTTGTGAATGTTAGGATACAATTTTATTAATTATGAAACATTAAAAGCAAATAAATATTTTTCATTATGCTAAACTAATAATAAATAACCTGATTCATAATTTATCTCATGGCTTATTAACTAAAATAAAGCTAATTAAAATAAAACATTTATTAGAATATAATAGAATATTCTTTATTGTACACCACAAAAATTACAGATATAAACACAATAAAACATTTATTTCAGGTTATCAATCCCAAAAATAAATACAATTAGATAATAAATAGTATGTTGTATTAAAGTTTTTCTTGTATACATAATCACAGTTTAATGTGCCCACTGCCACTGCTGGGACTCAGGCCTCCACTCTGCGAGAGGGAGGGGGCTGTAATCTACCACGCGAGCCCAGTGCGGGTTGGTAGATATCACATGTCTTCGAATTTTTAGTTCTAGGACATGCCGGTTTCCTCACGATGTTTGCCTTCACCGTTTTGAGAGCAGTCGTGATGAAAGTATTTACACAAAGTAACCTGCCTGACTGGGCTCAAACCAACGACCTACAACTCGTAAGTCAGGGCCATTACCACTAAGTCGCTACTGCTTCCTTCCTGTTTTCCTTGTATAATTGAGTAAAATGGAAGTTGTTTTCTTTATAATACTATTTGTGCAAAAATAAAGCCTCGGCTTCTGGAGGACGAGTCTAAAAGCTATTGGAAACAGTTATTGTTCGGGAAAGGAAGTGTCATCTATCTAGATGACAAAAGCTAACTCGCTGGCTTTTATAAAAAAAAATTACGGTGTGTTTCATTAAGATAAATAATACCAGAGAACTGATTCCGGTAAAAGTAAATATTAAAAATAAAAAACTGTGCAATGAACAAATACGGTGATAAACATGCTTTCTCGTTGTTAGAAGAGGCCTTTACCCTGTCGCTGAATATAAATAGCAGACAGATGTTATTCATTACAAACGCATAATTTAAAAAAAGTCGCAAGAAAAATTCCCATAAAAAACATAAATAGCATTTATAAATATAAAAAATAGGAATGCACCGATGTCGAGAATAGGCTCTAACCGGCCAGTGGTTAGGGCTCCGGAGACAGAAACCTCCTTACGTTGCGGGCCGAGTCCATCCAACCGCCTCGAGAGAGATAGTGCTGCTGAGCTTCGAGAGATATTAGTCGAGTCTTTCGGCCATCAAGCAATCGGATCGGCGCAATGACAGCCGAGTCCACATTCCACATGTCGACAACCTCGAGTGCTCAGTCGCGATATTGATTTATTTGACAGATACATTTATTTTTTATTATCAAGGTGCAAGATCAATGTCTTACACCACCATCACAAACACCACCAGGTCACAGAGGAGACATTTCAAGCTACACTTTTAAAATAGTGCGCAGATTGAAACAGTTATTTAACATAGTTTGTATGTTTGTGTACACTCGCGAGCAAACGCGTCCACTGTGCTCGCTGTGTTTGTGCTGCATCTTGGTGCAATGTCGTAGAGTATAGAATTTGATAGATATGCAAAAGGAAACAAAATTGTTTAATTAAGGCACAGATTTAAAGTGGCAGTTGTCTATTGTAGTTTTGGTAAATAAAAAAATACAAAGTGCATGTTTATTAACAAGTTCAGCAGTAAAAACTGAGCGGTAAACTAAATAAAAATGAGTCATAATAAATATTTAAATGGGTTATTAGATAAATATTAAGCAGTAAAATGTCTTAGTTACGTGTAGGCAGTTAATAAAGCGGAATTAGTCGGTAAGAAATCTAATTCGGCAATAGCGCTCGCTCGGCTCGCGCGCTACTGGTCAGTTCTACCCTAACCTAAGCCATTAGGTTCGGGTGATTGCGACCAATCTGGCTCACGCGTGGTTGGTTACAGTTCCAACCTTACCTATGAACTGCCGAACTCTTCAGCTAACTGCCGAATATTCGATATTTTTACTGGCCATTCATTTGTTATGCTACTTGAATATTTTTTGTTCTGAAATTATAGAATGAAATAACCAACCAATTTTCTTTTTATTACTGTTCATGTTACTGTCACACTAATTTACCAACCGCCAAAAAATAAAATGACAGACCGTTGTTTTTTTCAACCGATCTTAATAACCTCCTTAATGATATTGTAAAAGTTTTATATATATTTATTACCCATTAATTCAAAACACATATGTGAAAGCCAATTTAACCTGGATATTTTATTTTCCATACCATTTGCCCCAGTTTCAGAAAGATTATCTAATATAATCCTAACGTTATTTGCTTTACGCTGTTGTAGGTAATGAATAATCTAATTGGCAACCAGTGCCCCCCCCCCTGCTGCCGCACGGTTTTCTCGACTTAAAAAAATATCGAGATTTCTTCTCTATTATGTGTCAAAACAAACAAAACCGTTTCATTATTAGGCTCTATTTCTACCTCAATTGAAAATTGAACACGTCGGTCGTGTCCTTCAGACTTGTGTTGAACGTTTGGTAATAAGAACAATTTACAAGGCTACTAGGTGCCGTAGTATGACGTTTTAATGCCATCACGATTCCAGTGCCAGAGAGAGATAGAGCTATACATGATCGATAGCACCATCCTTTTTCGCACTGGAATTATGATGGCATTAATACTTCATAACGTGGCTCTTGGTTCTTTCGGCGCGTGCCCGAAATTAGGGCTAACGCCGACATCTTAAATCATCAATACAGTTTCTGTGATAATTTAATATAATGTACCAACAATGCCGCCTGTCAATGTCATTCAGGAGCTAAAAGCTCCTTATAACACTATATCATCTTAAGTCTTTACTGTTTGCCGACGACCTCAAGCTTTATCTCCCCATCACAAACGTGACTGACTGTGAAAGACTGCAGAGAGATATAGACAGAGTGGTAGCTAGGAGCGAGAGTAATCTCCTGCAGTTTAACACATCCAAGTGTGTGACCATAAGTTTCTCGCGCGCACACGCACCCATCACGCATACTTATACGGTGGACGGGGTGCCGCTGAATAGGGTCACTGAAGTGAGGGACTTGGGAGTTGGTTTCGTCACTGGGCTCACGTTTCGTGATCATATAGTTAAGGTATGCACAAAAGCATATAGAAACCTAGGATTTGTGCTTAGAATGGTAAAAGGCTTCACAAATATTAAAGCTATAACGGCGTTATATAATGCTTTAGTAAGAAGCAAACTAGAATGCAATGCAGTTATCTGGGCTCCACATGAAACTAAGTATAGTCTCATGTTGGAGCGAGTACAAAATAAATTTATTAGGTACAAATATATGAAGGAATACGGGGTATATCCATTTTATCCATTAATGTATCCGACTCTATTTGTCTTGGGTATGGTCGGATATAATGAACTGAGGGTCAGGAGGCAACTCACACTAGTGACTTATATCTTTAAGATAATTAGAGGGAGGATACACAATGCGGATATATTGCGAAGGGTGGAGCTAGTCGTGCCAGACGGGTATGTGGGGCGTCGTCGTCAACCACGGTTGCTGGCAGAACCGCGTGCGCGAACTAACTTGCTGCGCGAGGCGCCGCTCACGAGCGCGCTCCGCACTCTCAACCTCATTGCTGAGGACTTGGACATATTCTGTTGCACTTTGGGTGAATTTACAAGAACAGCTACCTGTACAATTTGTTATGATCAAAACAGGGTACTTAAGTTTTAAATGTGCTACAATATCGCATTGGTTCTAGCCTGTAAATATATTTGTATGTATGGATAAATAAATAAATAAATAAATAAATAAATAAATAAATAAATAAATAAATAAATAAAAATAAGTCTCTTAAGTTGCTACTCTGTGCCGGTACAGTCACGAACAAATTGTTGGAACACGCGGCCGCACGGCTGCTTGCGCACAAAGGAGCTAACGCACACTTTACATGTTAATTTGCGCATTTTTATAACAACCCGTCATTCAGATGCATATGTGCCTCGTTGCTCGAACTGTGTGTTAATTTATTTATTTTACATATACAACATGCATTTTTGAGTTTCATGTTTGGTTTTTAGGAATTTCGGTGAGGTTTGACCAAAATGTTTTGCTTTGTAACCCAAGATTGTTGCAGTAAAGCTACGTACGTATAAAAACGTATAATAAGTTTAGCCTTAACTTTTTTCTTTTAATATAATAATATAATATTATATTCTTGTATATTTATTTGCGCTTATTTGTATACAATTAGGTATACAAATAAGGTATATATTATTATATTTATAGTTTGTAATAGGTATATGTGTATCTTTATATTTAAATAAATATATATTCCACAATTTCTCGTAATTGCACCTACCACTGTTTGTCTCTGCATCACCCAAAGGTTGACTGGTAGAAAATGCCTATGGCATTAAGTCCTCCTCTGTACATTTCTGTGCATGAAGTATTAAATAAATAAATATAAAGTAATGTATCTGCCGCTAAACCTACCTGTTTGGAAACCCTACCGGTGCTAACCTATTACACAGTTAATTATGTCATCATTTTTTAATTAAAGACCCCGTCACTGTTCACAAACACAACTTTATCCGCATTACTCACTTCACGTAGCGGCGTAGCACATTCGTAGCACATTCGTAGCACATTCGTAGCACGAGTGTAGCATTTTAGTAGCAGTCTGTAAACGATTTTCTTCTACGAATAATTGATAAAGTTTAAAATTTTACTAACACGTAATTTACACTTTCAATTTAAGAACTAGTCTTCTAAGGATGTTTCCTTGTATTGTTACGATAATTTATTAGTAGTCTACCATCGTTGTTCCCGCCATATCCTTCAAAAATTACAAGCATGACTTTAATATAACAGAATACCAGATAATACGTATGTACTTATGAAGTATCCTCCGAGCTCAAGTTTGTAGGTTCCCGTGAGGTGTAATGTGCCTCACATTACAGTTATTACGAACCCGCGTCAGGTTCTAATGGAACACTGACTTCTGGAATGTTCTGGAACGTTCTCGAATATTCCAGGCTCGGAATGAAACTTGGAAAGGATTAGTTTAGGAAGTAGGGCGTGTCGAGCGTGGTTACATGTTTTAATTTTAGGTAATTTGCTTCCTCTGTGTTAATTTTGTAGAAAGATATTTGCTTTCTACTTTAATACGTAAAATAGTGATAATCCGCTGATCCGCTTGCACCATACTAAAGACGGCAAACGTATTAATAATATTATTATTTCTGTCAATTGTTTGAAGCTAAAAAAGACAGAAGAATATTTTAATTTTTTAGCTTCAAACAATTGACAGAAACAACAATATTATTAATACGTTTACCGTCTTTAGTATGGTGCAAGCGGGTCAGCGGATTATCGGATTTATTACAAATTTACGTATTAAAGTAGAAAGCAAATATCTGCCTACAAAATTAACACAGAGGAAGATGTTTAGCGCATTTAGTGATTTGTGGTACAAGTGGGCCTAAGTATTTGTTGAGCCATTCTTGATTCTTTGTTCACGCAACATAGTATCTACCACTTTCAGCCTCACTTTCCCTCCAACCCTTCCATCCATCAGTGCATAAACAAAAAATCGTTCAATAAGTAAAGATTACGGGTAATCTGTATGAAGCGGTGCACACACGGGCGCAGGTGGCGCCGCTCGTTAATCAGCGGTAAGCGGGCGCCGCCAGTAAGCGCGGGATTAACGCTATCCTTATAATTGTTGTTTTTAGATTGTTCTATTTGTTTCGTTTGTAATTGTTACGAGTTTTATGTTGCATTAGCTTTAATTTGATTCGAGATGAAAGCATCTTCAAAATATAGTCTTGAAAGGCAGAAGGGTCTTGGGGTGCCTACCTAGCAGTGGCGGCCCGGTGGTGGAAACGGCCGCGACATACGAGTTTTATGTAGGTCGTAAGTTCGAACCCAAGCAAGCACTGCACTTTGTGTAAATTATTTCGTCACCACTGCTCTCAAAATGATTAAGGAAAACATCGTGAGGAAACCGGCATGTGCTAGAACTAAAAATTTGAAGACATGTGACATCTACCAACCCGCACTGGGCCCGCGTGGTGGATTACGGCCCGCTTCCTCTCACAAAGAGGATGCCTGTGTCCCAGCAGTGGGCACATTAAAGGCTAATTATGCTTATGCTACCTAGGAGCCCCTTAGAAATTATCGTCTACAGTCATCATAATAAACACGGATGTTTCTTCTTCCGATAAGATACAACATTAATATTAGTGGTCCATACTACCCACACCACCGGACCGTTCTCGCTAATTACCGGATTATGCTAATCTCTAAGACCAGACTATGACGCAGGCAGTAACCCCGTGGGAGAGGCTAACGATCGGTAATTAACATAATATCCTGACTAATATTAAATCACTATTATCTAATTGACAAATTGAAAAGCACAAAAGTATATTATATAATTATTATGTGCAAGAGTTAATTACACAGTGATGTTCAACTGGGTAATATTATCAACTAACATTTTTTGCATAGTAGTTGTAATTTTATTTTGTTTACAGCTTACTTGCAAATACACTACCTACGTCTTTTTCAATCATAATTATTTAAATGCAGAATATGACAATAGGACTGTTGTTGTAAATTAGTTAAATCCATACTTTTATTATAAACTAGCTGTGCCCCGCGACTTCGTTCGCGTGGATGTCGTAAGATACAGAATATACTAAAATAAAAGCCACATTTTAATAAAACTCCCTCGTCCCCCGACCCACAGCGTTGCATCGCCCGCTCGCGCTATTACTTCGTTTTTCGATTAGTGTTCTTTCTAACTTTTTCTTTTTGCTCGGCTCCTAGGGGTCGTAGCGTGATGTTAAATAGCCCATAACTATCCTCAAGAATTAGGCTACTCAATGCAAAAATAATTTTTCAAACCCGACTTTTTGTTCACATTACATGGGTTTTAATTTTTTTGCGCGCCACCCTAATTATTTTTGTAAAATAAATTTCCTTAGTGATATTAACTATCTGCCAGTGAAAGTCCCGTCAAAATTGGTGCAGCCGTTTCGGAGATTAGCCGGAACAGACAGACAGACAAAAATGTTAAAAATTGCTTTTTGTTATAAGTATCGTATACTTTCATATGCATTTAGTAAACAGTTGTTATTTTGACATTACAAACAGATACTTCAATTTTATTTATTTGTATAGAAGATGATGAAGATGATTTGATGCGGTCTGTCGGTCGGTTTATTACCTTTTCACGCCTACACCACTGAACCTATTGTTCTGACTGGTAGGTAGCCTGTGAACTGGAGAAGGACATCATGATATTTGTCATAAAAAAAATGATAACAGAAAAAATATCCACACGCAAACAATGTTGCAGGCAACATCTTTCTGTTTTATGCTAGTGTTAATAATTATGGTCGATTTGAGCTGGAAATAGGTATCTCTATGTCCTAGTATACAGGGTGTAAGGGACAGCCCTCCGCAGACTGATAGGGTGAATTCAATGTATCATACTAAGATGACAGGTACATGAAATTATTTCAGGAACGTTATGGGAATCCAATAAACCTGATTTGTTTTATTACCTCACACGCAATGTATCGTTACCGCGGCAAAACGTGCGTAGCGAACGGCAGCGCAGTGAGCCTTCGGTCGCCGAGTATTTCAACATCCATTGCTGATTTTTTTATTTTAGCTGTTTTTTTTACATATTTGGAGTGTTGCGTAGATATAACGTAATTTTACATTGAAATAAAGGAATAGTAACTGTAAAATACGATAAAAATAAATGAAAATTTTCCTGAGAATATTTCCGGTGGAATATGATTCAAAATAAGGAGCTGAATGCACCCTGTTAATTTGCGGAGGGCTGTCCCTTACACTCTGTATACTCTATGTGTGTTCAAGTATGTTCTATATTATACAAGTAAGTACATACTAATAAATCGCTGAAGATACAAGCAATAACAAAAGTCTTATGAATTATTTAGACCAGTGGTTCCCAAAGTTGAATGGACCGCGACCCACCTAACAAAAACTTCCAAATTCGGGACTCACGTCTTGGCTGTCATGGCGAAAAAAGGAGTATATAATTATACTGAATGGAAAAGAACTGTTGAAATAAGAAAAAAAAAAACATTCAGTTACAATCGAAAATTTTAGTACCTACATTAAATATTGCACTCCTTGTATTTAATTAATTAAAAGTTGTAGTAGTGATACCCAGTAGTTTTTGTCATTACAGCTCGACTTCAATTTTAGTTACTTTTAATCGCCATGAGTACGATACGTCCAATTTATTTCGGTATTTAGTTTTAATGCTAATCATAGCTTAAAATCAGTTTTTTAGGCCCCACCCAATATTCGCTCGCGACTCACCCATGGGTCGCGACCCATAGTTTGGGAAACGCTGATTTAGACCATGTTTTTGCCAACACGGCAATTATAAGAAGCGAACAAACAATGAAATATTTATACTTTCATTATTGTTACTGACTACTACTAGTTTATTTGAAAAACCATAATCCTGTCAGTAACAGCCTATGCTTATCTTGACAACAGATAAAATGATCACCGCTGTAATTTCGGTGTAAAAAAGCAAATCCTTCTGTTTTCTAATTTCCCAGGGTTCAAAGTTCACATTAGAACCTGTAGATATAAAAGCCTCTGCAACAAACAGAAGCCCAGTATTCAACACACGAGCATCTGCACGCCACCTAAGCTGAGATCAAGAGGTCTGGCAGAGAGCCAGGCTCCACTACAATTGACCTAATTACGTGCCAGTTAGCCGATCAAGATGGCTGCGTAACCTTAAGTGGACTGTGTAGGTTGTTTGTTTAGATTTGTAAGATTTGAAATACATTTGATTCAAAAAAACCCACATTTAAAACAAATGGGTATTGCTTTCGTTACTGATAAAATTGATTGGTATTGTTTAAAGGGATTTATTTGGAAGACATAAGAATGTTAGAAGACCAATACTTAAGAATAGGACTTAATTTAGTAAAAGCATATCGTCGTTGTTAGAGATGTTACGGTTACGCATAGACGTGGCCCTTATCGAGCATTGGACTGAGTCGATTGAAATGTAGTGAAACTGTAAACCACAGAAAGGTAAAGATCATTTAACACAACGGTTACTGTTTCAAATCTATTCACCACAAATGAGATATACTGAAACAACTCGCCACGATATAAAGCAAAAACACAAATCTCGTACCCATTGGGTGTAAAAAACAATGCATTTCACGTAACAAACAAACAAACAAACTACAACCTACATCGTAACAAAACATAATTCCGTAGAATCTTCTCATGTTTCCCAACACGCCGCTGGCTGATAAATACGCCATTTTTAATTCCAAACAGCGCTATTTTGCTTTTAATTATCTCATTAGCAGTATTTACGGCAACGGTTAGTGCACGTTCATTATGAATTAGTGGCACGTGTAACTTTCAATTTAAGTTATCGTATCGTGTGGAGGTTTATAAAGAACTGTGTAGGGTCTATGTGCTGCTGCATTCGATTTTATTGAATTGACCGTTTGTCATTTTGCATCAGCATAATTTTATACGCTATGCAATTACAAAGTAGCGGTCCTCATATCTTCAAAAGACAATGTATTGCGGCAAACGCAATAAAAACCTGTATCACCCGGGTTACAACTGAAATATTAATTTACTTATATGAAGAAACGGATGGTGATCATCAGTACCCATGTTGTTATTAGCATACAGTATGATGCAGCCTATTCTTCTGCCCTTAATATTTTAGGAAAAGACAGGAAAAGAAATTGCATTACTTTAAAACACCTACAGTACGGACATGAGACATTCAGCTCTCTAAAATAGGGTTGAGCTAAACGATGACTGATGCATGTATACTGTCTGCTTCTTCTTCTTCTTAGCGTGTCGATGGCAATCTTAATAAACTCGGCCCAGAATTCAGCTACGAGTCTGGCGCCATCACTAGCGTCTATCAGTTCCTGTAACGTGCAGCTGACACGACACGCAGGACATGATATTACGTGTCCCATCGTTTGTGGAACAGCACCACATTTACACTCCAAAGCGGAGTCGTCAATGAATCTCCACCTGAGCAGGTTTTCTCTGCTTCCAACCTGGATCAAGAGTCTGTTTAAAGACTTCCAGGTTACCCAAGACAACTCATGTCCAGGTGGGAGATCTTCAGCAGGTGGAAAAAATGGTTTGGGTAAGGAAGCACTGTCTCGCCACAGCTGCAGTCTTTATTTTGATCGTTCGCCAGTGAGTGGAACGACACACTTTAAAAAACGGTTTCGGCTTTTCAGCTTTTGTGGCACAAGGATGTTGTCGTGCAAAGGGTGTCGTGTGTCGGAGACCATTTTGGATCTTTCGCTGGAGCTAGCGACCGCTCTGCGAACCACTGGTGGCGCTATTCCTGCTAGTGGATACAGCATTTAAACCGGAGTCGGTTTGAGGCAACCAGTGATAAACGTTTCGTTCAAAGCTGTATCCACTAACTCTGCATAGGCAGAATGAGTCCACACGGAGTAAGCAAATTCACCTGCAGAAAACGATAGCGCCAGCCCAGTAGTTCGCAAAACGTCAGGTGAAGCACCCCATTTCGATGAGACTAATCGCTGAAGAGACTGTTACGAGTGTGCACCATCTGTTGGGACAGGTCAACTTATAGCTGCAATGGCCCTTTCTTCAAACGGCCCTTCCAGACATGGCCCTGCCTCACAAAAAATCCTAATAATATAATGTTTAGACTTTAAAAGAGACCATGACATCTTTTTTTTTTTTGGGATGGGAAATCATCAAATGCCTTCTCCCGCTCTGGGCGGAGCGGGAGGGCGTGTCAGACTTTTACTGACTAAAACCCACCCGTATTCCTTCTGTTGCCTGTGCCGGGGCCACGGTAACTCTTTCGAACATCCCGCAACCCCGGCTGGGGACCATGACATCTGAGTTAGTTTCGGCATTTCGTCTCAGGGATCAGTCAGCTAGGAAATGCTGGTGCCACCTAGTTTTAACATATTAACGTGTAAATGTGTCTAGCAGAGGCGAAGCACGCTAAAAACTCCATTTCTACTGGCTTCCCTTTAGAGGATCGGAAGAGTAACTTCACCTACCACCATAGAAAAATAGCACATTCAGTAATGTCTACGATTGCCAAATAATATATATTCCAACAACAACACAAATTGTCCTAAATAAGTCGGCGCCACAACGTGGTAATCGTATTTATATGACTATTTGTAAATGAACAATTTCTTCTTCGGCTTCCCTCCTACGAAACATCAAGCCTCGCCACTGGTGTCTAGATCTAATTAAAGAAATAAAAATTTCATTTCATTTCATTGTGTATCGGCTGGCAAACAAACTCGCTATAAATAAAGACCATGTGCGCAACAATCATTGTTCGAACAACAGAGTGGACACGTTGTAGCAGCTAAATCTTCGTGTGTAAAGGTTTCTTTGGGCAGCACAGTGATCGCATTCCCTGTGGCCTGGGAGCCTGTCTGGCCGGATTACTGAGCGATTTGCTTGTGGGCTCTGCCCTGCATGCGCGCGGTTTGCCAAACAACTGGCGCTCTCTTGTACATTACATGGATAGGCAAGTCATGAGCGGAAGGCGACTGAAAATTATATTCAGAAATACTAATGCTCAAAATCTAAATGCCAACCGTTTGACT
This sequence comes from Fissipunctia ypsillon, assembly GCA_947568875.1. NCBI lineage: Eukaryota > Metazoa > Arthropoda > Insecta > Lepidoptera > Noctuidae > Fissipunctia > Fissipunctia ypsillon. Next base: position 24,938,510 of record OX387649.1, read on the forward strand.
CACTGAAATAGTACTGCGTTGGTCAGAAAACTTTCATACTAAATAAGGCAAATTTCTATATTTTCAGTAAAACTAAGTAGTTTTATGAAAATATAGTAATCTCGTACTTTTATTCACTCGTTTATAAGTACGAAACTCCTATATTTTCCTACCATGCCAAGTAAGTATTTTACTGTATTGTTATGTTGAACTAGTGCACAATAGGTATTGTGCACTAGTTCTAAATATGTTTGTGCTTTATGTTTTATATGGTACAATAAAGTGCTTAATAAATAAATAAGTTATTAGCAATTGTGTAAGAATCCAACAAATTCTTTTTGCTTATTAATGTCTATCCATAGAATTCCATCGATTATTAGTAGGTTTCATTTGATGCAGAATGAGTTAAAGTACATCATAATACAGCCACTAATCTCTTCAACCTTGGACCACATCCACCAGTAAACTACAGAGTACATATCGGCTGCAAACAACTTGTATTAGTTTCAATGCAATCTGAGTGTTCGATGCAATGCCGTTAAGTGCTGTTTGTACCAGAACTCTCAAAGAGCTGGACTCCAGTTACCAAGTATTTTGTAACTTGGAGGGATACGAATTTAATTGTAATTGTTGGACTGTAAGCTGCAGTGGCCCTGGAGTTTCTTGCAGATGCTCTCTGCTTTGAGACAGAAGAACAACTTGTGTTTGATAAGTCGCTGTATGTTGGCTATGTTATTTTTTTTTCATTCTTACGGTTTTTTCATTCTAAGTTCATGGTATACTGTAAACAAATGCAGTCAATTAGTGTTCACACGATCATAATTTAATATGATTGTGCTAGCGACCCGCGCGCTGCTTCGGACGGGTGCAAGCAATGTACTGATACGGCGACATGTCAAAACATCGAGATTTCTGAGCTATATCAAAGTTAAATATTTATGTTTTATACACATAAACCTTCCGGAATAAATTTTCTAAATGATGGTGAAAACCGCATCAAAATCCTTTGCGTGGTTGAGGAGGAGTTAGCGGATATCATCCGCTAACTCCTCCCCCTATAAGTCTTTAATTTTTATTTAAACCAGCACGCGTGGCATGCCCACTTCTATCCACTCTGTGAGATTAAGTGGCCAGTAATTTCTTTATTTTTGACACTACGCCGTAGAATTCTTTCTAGAATCTGTAATTTATTCTTTAATTTCTCCCGTTTCTACGATAGTCACGCTAGGCGTGCTGGGTAACATGTAAAGCAGAATTATCAGTATTAATTTGTTGTGACAACACAAGCTGCAATATGGACGTACTTAGGTACGAACATGATGTAAAGACAGGTGTCGTAGCGCGAGGTTGCTTTAGACCCAAGAGATATGGTGATACTTAGATAGACGTTATGATTTCAAAGAACAGATGACTTCCTTTGTTACCATGGAATCGTAAATGTTCAAGTTGATACTGACACGATTACCGAACGAATACCCTCGAACAACAATGAAATCGTTATGGATAGGTACAATATAGGCATCGGTAAGTAGAAAAGGGTTTCTCTACTTGTGGATTAATATTATGTAAACGATAATGTAGTGTGAATAAAATAATAATTCCTGGTTGCACGGCTCCCCGAGGTCGGTGGGTATACTGAATACCTTATTTTGTAACACACAGTAAATGCTGGATTATATTCGTTCTTACAAAGAATATTTTTCCTTACGTACGTCTCTTGGGAGGTAAGGAATGTTCTAAACGGTTTCTTGTTGCTTCAATTACGACTGTGCTATTTATTCATTTGTTTTTTTTTTTTAATATTATAAGGACTTTTACACATTGTGCATACCAGTCCCATTTTACCCTAACCACATCTGCCTGCCATTAGCTTATACTAAAAATTATAAATATAAAAATTTACTTCGATGCCATTAATTCAAACAGACACTTTGCTACTTTAGAATTGGGTTGACTAAGAATCATATTGAATGTGCCAACATCCAGTCTGTTTAATTCAAAGGTATTTGCTAGACATGTTCTCCCAGATTCAAATCGGACACATTTCAGCAATAAATGATATAGATGATTTGTTTCTTATGGGCTACTAATTCGGTTCAATCTAGAGTCTAGACAAAATCAAACTGGTAGCCAAAAATTTTATAATTTATTATTTTTTACTAGCTTTTTCCCGCGGCTTTGCCCGCGTGGATGTCAGTTCACCGAAATAAAAAGTATCTTATGTGTTAACTAGCTTTTGCCCGCAGCTTCGCCCACGTGTATGTTGGAATATATCAAATTAGTACCTATCCTACGTGTTAATCCAGATTCTAAAACATCTGTATGCCAAATTTCCTCTAAATTTATTCATTCGTTTTTTGCGCCAATCCGGAACATATATCCCGACAAACAACAAACGGACAAAAATTCTAAAAGCTATAGTGTGCGCAACATACTCGTTCAATCACTTCTTTTTAATTATATGCAATGCACAGTTCTGACTACGTTACTATTTTTAACCGACTTCAAAAAAAGGAGGAGGTTATCAATTCGGTTGTATGTTTTTTTTTAAATGTTTGTTACCGTTACTCCGTCATTTATAAACCGATTAAAAAAAATATTTTTTATTTGAAAGGATTGGACTTCCAGATTGGTCCCATTTTTATCCAAATCCAGTTCTGATGATAGGATCCATTAGGAATTGAGGGAAATCCTCAAATATTATTGGCAAACACATAGTGATTTTGGTATTTTCGTCAACAAATCAAGCATTTATATTCAGAAAGTATGATTTGGTGAAGTGGAACTGACGAAGAAGACCACAGATGGCTACAGGAACTCATCAATGATAAGTATTTCACGGGTGGCGATAAGATATCTCGATTAAGATAGTTAAATGACTATGACGAAGCAAATTTAATTAAATGCTTCTGATGAAAATGGTACCATTGAACTCAGGACAGAATTAAAACAATGTATCCTAGCCGTGTTGGGGCTTATTGGAAATGTCATCAGATGCACTCTGGCTATAAATTATTTTTAACCGACTTCAAAATAGGAGGAGGTTCTCAGTTCTTCGGAATCTTTTTTTTTTTATGGTTCCCCGATTACACGAAGATAGCTGGACCGATTTGGAAAATTATTTTTATGTTTGAAAGGGTATATACTTTCCAGGTGGTCCCATTGTCATGAGGTCAGGATCTGATGATGGGATCCTGTAGAAATCAAGGGAACTCTTCGATATAGGCGCACCTATAGCGATTTTGGTATTTTTTTATGTTAACTTGTTCTCGAAAAACAACATTTGGTTAAGTGGAACTGATGACGAAGACCACAGATGGTAAGATGGCCACTGGAACAACTCAATAATAAGTATTTCACGGGTTGTGATTCCATTACTTTAAAATTATTACTAAACAATAGAAGCTCGTCACAATGCATATGGTGAACTGGAGCTGTTGGTGAAGTACCAAGAGAACTCCTCAAAAATTAACGTCCCTGCTTCGGGAAAAGCAATGTTTTGTAAAAGGTGATGAGCAGTTGTCATCAGGCTATTGTTACTCAGATACATTACAAACAGACCCACTAAAAAGTGAACAATAAAAACAACCGACTTCCAAAACAAACACTACAAAGTGAAAAATAACTTTAATTTCGGAAGTCAGTGGCAAAAACCTAAAATACAAATCCAAAGACACTGACTTCCGAAAAAGTATTAGACCCGAGTTTCGAGTTAATATGACAGCGCGTTAAAATTTTTCCTTACTGTTCCTTACTGTTCTTACGGTCCTAGTGTTCCTTACGTGTTTTAAAAAACTAAGAGTGACAATTTATATTATTTCCTGAGGCAAATATTGCCATGTTTCAACTGTATTAACCAAAGGAATAAGATTTTTCATATAATCTGTACCCCCTCTTTTCACCCCCACAGGGATGGAATTTCGAAAAATCGTTTCGGATTTTTCCATAACTGAAATCAAAGATTTCTTATACCAATTTTTGAGTTAATCAAGCCACACAGTAAAATCCTCCTCTTAAAAATCTAATGACCCCTTCTCACCCCGTCAGGGGTAGTTTTGAAAAACCAATAGTAAGAAACTTTATTGCTTATTTAGGCAAATATTCGTGCCAAGTTTCAAGTTTATTAACCAAATGAATAAGATTTTTCATCTAAATTATATCCCCGGTTTTCACCCCCACAGAATTTTAAAAAATCGTTTAGGATATTTCCAAACCTTGACTCAAAGATTATTCATACCAATTTTCGAGTTAATCAAGCTACGCAGTAAAATTCTCCCCTGTAATATTGACAGCCCCTTTTCATCCCGTCCTGGGTAGATTTTTGAAAAACCTTGATACAGGTTATTCTTTATTTTTGGACTGAAGTATAAATACTGAGTTTCGAGTTAATATGACAGCGCGTTAAAATTTTTCCTAACTGTTCCTTACTGTTCTTACGGTCCTAGTGTTCCTTACTTATTTTAAAAAAACTAACAGTGACAATTTATATTATTTCCTGAGGCAAATATTGCCATGTTTCAAGTGTATTAACCAAAGGAATAATAGATTTTTCATATAATCTGTATCCCCCTTTTCACCCCCACAAGGGTGGAATTTCGAAAAATCGTTTCGGATTTTTCCACAACTGAAATCAAAGATTTCTTATACCAATTTTTGAGTTAATCAAGCCACACAGTTAAATCCTCCTCTTAAAAATCTAATTACCCCTTCTCACTCCGTCAGGGGTAGTTTTGAAAAACCAATAGTAAGAAACTTTATTGCTTATTTAGGCAAATATTCGTGCCAAGTTTCAAGTTTATTAACCAAATGAATAAGATTTTTCATCTAAATTATATCCCCGGTTTTCACCCCCACAGAATTTAAAAAAATCGTTTAGGATATTTCCAAACCTTGACTCAAATATTATTCATACCAATTTTCGAGTTAATCAAGCTACGCAGTAAAAGTCTCCCTTGTAATATTGACAGCCCCTTTTCACCCCGTCCGGGGTAGATTTTCGAAAAACCTCGATACAGGTTATACTTTATTTTTGGACTTAAGTATAAATACTGAGTTTCGAGTTAATCGGACTGCGTGTTAAAATTCTTCCATACATTTTTTGACACCCCCCAATCCCCCTCGTGGGGGTAGTTTAGAAAAACCAAAAATTACATAGTTCATAATTTATTACGATTAGTATTTGGGCCAAGTTTCAAATTTATTAACTCAAGGAATAAGGTTTTTCATACAAACGAAATACCCCCTTTTCACCCCCTTAAAGGTCGAATTTCCAAAAAACCCCTTCTTAGTGCACCCCTAAATTATAAAAGGAAGCCGTGTGCAAAATTTCACGTTCCTAGTCCTAGTAGTTTCGGCTGTGCGTTGATATGTCAGTCAGTCAGTCAGTCAGTCAGTTTCTCCTTTTATATAAAAGATAAAAAATATATAGATTCAGGTTATATGCTATAATTGTGAAGTTTCATCTAAATAAGTTCAGCCATTTTTGCGTGATTGAGTAACAAACATCCAAACATCTTCACAAACTTTCACATTTATAATATTAGTAGGATGACACTAATTTTTCATTCTCTGATTACTTTAGCTCACACACTGACTTATGACTTGTTAAAATTTTAGGAAAATCGTACACTTTTGTGAATGTGTGAGCACCGTGTATCTAACACATATTTAATTTATCTGTCATTGTTTCATTTTTAATTGTATTTTGTGGTATGCTAATTTTATTCTAGGTGCTTCGTCTTGAGATATAGTTATATAATAAATGTACTTATACAAAATATTGTGAAACATTTTAAAAGAAACTCCACCGTTACGGTGGAGTTTCTTGCCCATTCTTCTCCATACGAAACTACCTTTTGGAAGGGGTGACTAGAATCAATTTTGTAAATGTTGACGTTCAAAAGTGTCTTTTATTTGCCTATTTGAAATAAATGAATTAACTTTGACTTAGTTCAATTATAAATAACCAGGTAAAGACAACAGTCACCACAATAATCTTCTACGTAAGACTATGAGAACTAACTGAGTGGTCTGGGTGTCGCTCTAACACAATCATAGCTGTGTCTGCATGCAAACAAAATGTCGCATTCAACTAGCTCTCCTAACTGTGCCCCGTGACATCGTTCGCGTGGAAGTCGTAAGATACATAATTTTCTAAAATAGCAGCCATATTTAACCTGCTGCGTTGCATCGCCCTCCCGCGCTATTACTTCGTTTTCGCTGAGCGTTCTTGGTTACTTTTATTTTTTGCTCGGCTCTTAAGGATCGTAACGTGATATTAAAAAGTCTATAACAATTCTCGAGAATTGGGCTACCAAATGCAAAAAGAATCAAAATAGCAAAAACTTCATGGGTTTTAATTTTTTTTTGACCGGAACCTTAATTCTTTTTCGAAAATAAAATAAAAGTAGCAGCTACTCCTTATAATATTAGCTATCTGCTAGTGAATGTCACGTCCAAATCGGTCCAGCTGTTGTTTCGGAGATTAGCCGGAACAAACAGACAGACATAGACAAAAAAAATTAAAATGTTTTTTTTCTTATGAGTAGCATATATACTTTCATATGTATTAAAAAAGTTGTTATTTTGACATTATAAACAGACACTTCAGTTTTATTTATTTATATATTTATATTCTACTGTAAGCTCTGATCGCTTTCCCCGAGTGAACTCTCAAAAACAAGATTTTCTTTTGAAACTGCTTACAAACCAACTAACATCAAATCATCTGTATTGTAGCTGATATTTTGGTGCGGCGGCGTAGTCTCTTTATTAATTATAAGGAGCAAAACAGGCGGCCATTTGTTCAACAAATTATGTACATAAATTAGACATAATCGTCGTGCCGGCTGCGCTTCTCGTGACATAACCCCCTAAATGTGGAATTTAAACGAAGCATTTTATTTTTTAGTACTACTACGTACTAGGGCTGTCGGGTTGCCGGACTAGCGGGATACTCGCGGGCTGCACGCTTTACTTTACATTTTAGTACTACTACTAAGCTTATTCGATAACATACGGTATTATATCGCAGGTAGAACTGTCACTGTTATTATGAGGAGAACAGTGTGCGGTTGTTTTATAAGAGAATCCATACTTCCATACTTAATACTTTATAATATTATAAATTCGAAAGTAACTCTGTCTGTCTATCTGTCTGTCTGTATGTTACCTTTTCACGCCTAAACCACTGACCGGATTTAAAGAAAAATTGGCAAGGAGATAGATGGCATCCTGAGGAAGGACATAGGCTACTTTTTGTTTCAAAAATAACCCTACAGGGGGTGATATAGAGGATGGAAGTTTGTATGGGAAACCCAGCATATCTTAAGTTAGGGATATCAATATTCAAATTTATGCTTTTGGTAGGAAATAAAGAATTATGTGGCTCAGCGTTTTTGAAAAATCACCTGCTAATGGGGTAAAATAGGGGTTGATTTCAAAAATCACAAATAATATTTTAAAAATTGTGTACCTCTTTTTAAGAGATTTGTGGGATTTGAAATGTTCATATCTTGACTTTTTGAGGTAACATTTTACTCTTTATTTTTAACCGACTTCAAAAAAAGGAGGAGGTTCTCAATTCGGTTGTATGTATTTTTTTAAGCCGATTTGGAAAATTCTTTTTTTAATTTGAAAGGACATACTTCCAGATTCCCTTTTTTATCAAAATCCAGTTCTGGTGATAGGATCCATGAGGAATTGAGGGAACCCCTCAAATATTATAGACAAACACATAGTGATTTTGATGAAAATACGTAAATAATTATTATGTATATATGCCTATAATATTTGAAAGGCATATATACATAATAATTATTTACGTATTTTCATCAACAAGTCAAGCATTTGCATTCAGAAAGTATCATTTGGTGAAGTGGAACTGATGTAGAAGACCACAGATGTCCACGGGAACTCCTCAATGATAAGTATTTCACGGGTGACGATATCTCGATTAAGATAGTTAAGCGACTACGACGAAGTAAATTTAAATGAATGGTTCTGATGAAAATGGTACCATCGAACTGATCTGATGATGAAACCGGAAGGTAGGCACCGGAACTCCGTAATAAAACAAAGTATCCTAGCCATGTTTGGGCTTATTGGAATTTTCTTTTCAATTCACTCTGGCTATAAATGATTTTAATGGTAATACGCTTCAAATTGCGCTACTTGGGTCGTACGTTATATGTGGCCTTGATTGTCAGAAGACAGATTTCGTCAACGGTCAGTCGTCGTGTGGTTGATTTAATAATTTGTTGGCGACGGCGTCCAAACCTGATAAAACTACGCCTTCCAAACTTCTGACACGACTTAGCGTGACATATATTTGCCTTTTTACAAAGTTTTTATTTGAAAGGGTATGGTCCTGAGGTATTTGAATATAAATTTGGTCAAATTCTGATGAGTGGCTTTTGAGTTAGCATACGTAATTTTTCCATTTAGTGTATGGTAATGATGTGATAATTACTTCCTGTCGCTGTTATTTACTTAGCAAGTAGTGATATTTGGGTGGGGTAGGTACCGCAACTAAAAAGTGGAAAATAAAAACTTATTTATAAAAAAACAACCACCACCACCCTTGGTTGACTGGTAGAGAATGCCTAAGGCATTAAGTCCGCCTTTGTACTTTTTTAAGTGTGAAAAGTTTAAATAAATAAATAAACAACCAACTTCCAAAAAAAAAAACACTACAACGTGAAAAATTACTCTCATTTCGGAAGTCGGTGGCAAAAAACGAAAATACTAAACCAAAGATATCGACTTACGAAATTGAAGTCATCTTTCGCTTTGTAGTGTTTTTTTTTTCAGAAGTCAGTTTTTTTATAAATATTTTTTTGTTAAAATCGGTCCACTCGGTCAAAAATTATTTCTTATTACTGAGTGGCATAATTTTAACTAAACAAAGTCTTCCTGCTGCATCTGTCTGTCTGAACGCGATAAACTCAAAAACTACCGAATGGATTTTCATCCGGTTTTCACCAGTGGACGGAGTGATTCATGAGGAAGGTTTAACTGTATAATTCATTAAAGTATTGTATAAATTGGCTGAAATATGATAATACGATGATTGTCGAAGATGCCGGAAAAAATCATGCCGACTGGGAGCTTTCTGGCGTCCGCCGCGAAAACCAATACAGTGTTACGGAACATAATTATGACACTTTTAATCCCGGTACATTCCCGTGGGATACTTTCTGACATCCACGCGGGCGAAGCCGCGGACAAAAGCTAGTATAGCATAAGCTCAAGTCCATCATATTGTCATTGTTAATATTATTTACATTGATTGTTATCGCAAGTAAAATTAAACATTATTTCTGTGTGTTTTAAAGTTCTCAAGACTCAAGATTCTTATCTGTTATTTCGAAATTTATATCTATAATTTAAATGGTGTACTGTAGAGCTTTATTGACGGTGGCAACCTTATGTGTCACAGGCCGTTAAGTATTTGTCTATGGGCTCGTTCGAACGCCAGCAAGACGTGTCGAATGTATTTGAATTTGATAGGACAAGCAACTGGTTTTATATTGAATCCGTGGTAATATTACGTTTGTAATGTAACGTGCTTTCTACAAGCTATTAAATAATAATATAGTGCTCCATGTGTTTAATTTAGTAATTTAGACGCCCCAGCACTCACCACAGTATCACATGAACATATAAACATACGTAGTGATCTGCTCGGCCCCATAGTACTGCGGAAGATCATTGCAGTACCTACATAAATCTAATAAAGAATATTCTTTCTATCTTAATTTTTGAGCTTTCCACAGGACAATCGCCACTAGCTATCGTGAAAGGGCAATGTTTCTATATGATTGATAATATATTGGCAAAAAAATCATATTCAAATTCTACAGTTATGCCAACTCCTAGCACAAAACAGCTCCATAATAGTTTCCAAAGTTTGCCAAACGTTAATGTAACCGATTTGGTCCGCGTTTGTGATGTGAGTCGATTGATGGACCATTTGCATATCGGAAAATATGCAGACAGCTCCGGCGAAAGATAAATCCCGTTGAAGCTAAAATTAGCAGCGTTGGTCAGCGCACAAGGGTATTAAAATGATTTTTTTTTTTAACTGCATTATGAATACAGGATTTTCTTTTAGTACTTTTTGTGCCAATCATTAAAATGAACACGAAGAAAGATGGCGTCGGTGCCGTGTGGAATTCTCGATCATGAAATGACCATTTGTCACGTTCGTGAACCGTGGACTTAAATTCTGCCTCGATTGTCTACATTGTCTATTACATCACGAATTATAATTATATTTTAAATAAGTACTTACTATCCTATAAGGATAAAAGATATAATTAAAACCTTTCTCGCCTTAAATGTTAAAAAGCCTGCAGATCTATGGGGTAGTTTTGTGGACGTTGCGAAGGCGATTATAAATATTGTAGCACCTACTTTAGCTGTTATCTTTAACAATTGTATCGAAAGTGGTGAGTTTCCTGATCTTATGAAAAACGGTAAAATAATACCGTTGTTTAAATCGGGTAGTACATCAGATTTTAATAATTATAGACCTATTTCAGTGCTACCTGCCTTTGGTAATTTTTTAAAATGATCTTAGATCTTTTAAAGATTTTTTAATAAACATAAATTACTACGTAACAAACAGTTCTGTTTTACAAGGGGTCGTTCGACTACTGATGCCGGGTATTGAACTTTTAGGATTTGTTTATAGCGCTTGAGAGGATAAATGCATGTTTTGCAATTTGTCCAAGGCATTCGATCGCGTTCTTCATGAAACTTGATCTTCTTACTTCGTACTTAAATTAAGTCCCAGACACTCCCTCACAGACAAATTTAAAGAGATTAATATAATGACTGTGCCTTCTCAGTATATTTATGAAAATTTTTTGTATGCACATAATAATATTAATCTGTTTAAAAATATAGTGATATCCATACTACAAATACTAGGAACAAACACAAATTTGTTGTTCCTACAACCAGGCTCAAGAAAATAGGTAGCTTGTTTAGATGTATACATTTTTATAATAAATCTTTTGTGATGCGCACAGCAAAGGAGTGGAACTCTCTGCCTGCGTCTGTGTTTCCGAACGTATACAACCCCGATCTCTTCAAAGTGAGAGTGAACAGGCTTCTTCTGGGTAAGCTCGCTCCATCGTCGACTTTGTCTCTGACCTAGACTAGAGTCAAGAGCAAACCTATCTTAAATAAAAAAAAAAACTTCCTAGCCACATTGAAGAACTAAGCCTTAATAAATGAAAATCTTTTATAAATCGGAAACTTTGCCAGACAGCCTTATATACTGTCAAAGACTATATTGCGGACAAAAAGGCTTGGGATTAAGCTGCTCCAATTAATATACACGGTGTATGTTGATTTTATATTTTAAATTTGATAACTGTATATATATTTTTCTATTTATTTTACATACACAATAACATGAAATTTGTAAAGTATTTAATTATTGTGAATGTGAAGACTATGTGGTTCATTGTTTTTTTTCTTTCTCTTTTAGTTCTCATGGTTCACATTTGGGCAGGCCGCATAAATTACTCAAACTGCCAGCAGTTTACCCATAACTTATCAGCAGCGTCCTCTCTTTGGTATTGTTGGTCGAATTGTTGAGCTCCATAAGTTTTAAGTTGAGCTGCACGATTTCTGACAAATGCGTGCACTGACTTGACAGGTTCACTCACTCTGTGTGGTTCCTTCCTCGAAAGACTATTTCAGACATCAATCTACATGGTCTTTACATGACCGAACCAAGATTATGTCTTGACTTTAAAAGAGACTGTGACCTCCGAGTTTGTTTCGGCCTTTCTTCTCAGAGTAGTCAGATAAACGTGTTTGTACAAACCTACTTACAGAAATAAAATGAGGTATTACACTCAGAGCACTGATTTCAACAGCACTTGTCCGAACCGCACCAGAGCACTTCCACTAACCGCATGCACATCAATGGTTCAACTTTTGCGGTATTTTTACGTTCGTCATCCACAGCTTATTTGTGTGAATCGCTCCCAAGAGACGACCTAGGACAGTCTTCATGGCACTACAATACATTACGTTATCATACCCCATAAGCACAAACGGGCGGGCCGAACCATAACGTAAAGGCGCACATACGGGCGGGCCGCGCCACAACTTAAAGGCAAACATTTGGGCAGGCCGCGCCACAACTTAAAGGCATACATTTGGGTGGGCCGCGCCACAACTTAAAGGCGCACATACGGGCGGGCCGCGCCACAACTTAAAGGCAAACATTTGGGCAGGCCGCGCCACAACTTAAAGGCATACATTTGGGTGGGCCGCGCCACAACTTAAAGGCGCACATACGGGCGGGCCGCGCCACAACTTAAAGGCATACATTTAGGCGGGCCGCGCCACAACTTAAAGGCGCACATACGGGCGGGCCGCGCCACAACTTAAAGGCATACATTTGGGCGGGCCGCGCCACAACTTAAAGGCGCACATACGTGCGGGTCGCGCCACAACTTAAAGGCGCACATACGGGCGGGCCGCGCCACAACTTAAAGGCATACATTTGGGCGGGCCGCGCCACAACTTAAAGGCAAACATTTGGGCAGGCCGCGCCACAACTTAAAGGCATACATTTGGGTGGGCCGCGCCACAACTTAAAGGCGCACATACGGGCGGGCCGCGCCACAACTTAAAGGCATACATTTGGGCGGGCCGCGCCACAACTTAAAGGCGCACATACGGGCGGGCCGCGCCACAACTTAAAGGCATACATTTGGGCGGGCCGCGCCACAACTTAAAGGCGCACATATCGCTCGTTTGTGGAATGCATTACCAGTTCCAATAAAGCGCGCGCAATCACTGCCTGTGTTTAAACGACTCGTGAAGGAACATTACTTGTCGTTGTGATTTTGTTCTCGTTGCTGGCTGACAGTCTTCTTTTGTTTTCGTCTCTTAGATAATATTTAGTATGTATGTATCTATGTATATATTATATGGCATATTTATCTACTATATAGCATATGTACGTATCTGTGTATCTATTATAGTATACTGTACTTATATACTTTTAATTTGCACCAAGAACAACCCCATTTAATGTCCATAAAATCACTGTCCATTCCAAGGTTGCCTGGAAGAGATCGCAGTATGCGATAAGGCCGCCAATTGTATATTTTGTAGTTTAAGATGTATCTTTATGTAATGTGTAATCTGGTGTACAATAAAGTATATATAAATAAATAAATAAATAAATACGTGCGGGTCGCGCCACAACTTAAAGGCGCACATACGGGCGGGCCGCGCCACAACTTAAAGGCATACATTTGGGCGGGCCGCGCCACAACTTAAAGGCGCACATACGGGCGGGTTGCGCCACAACTTAAAGGCGCACATACGGGCGGGCCGCGCCACAACTTCAAGGCATACATTTGGGCGAGCCGCGCCACAACTTAAAAATCCTTCTAAATTACTTTCGTACATTTTGTATAAACCATCGGACACTATAGGTCGCACGGCGCTTTTTATATTGAATTGCGATGCGGCCGTATTGTGCGCTTGCCTTAAAGTAACACTTTATTCTAACTCCATCCCAAAAACTAATTCATTTATTAATTAACTAGCTTTTGCCCGCGGCTTCGCCCACGTGTATGTCGGAGAATATCAAATTAGTACCTACCCTACGTATTAATCCAGGTTATAAACCGTCTGTATGCCAAATATCCTCTAAATCCGATCAACCGTTTTTGTGCCGATCCGGAACATACATCCCGACAAACAACAAACGGAAAAAAATTCTGAAAAATATAGTGTTAGTTTCAGACTCGTTCCCACACCTCGAAGCAATTACTTCTTTTCTAAAATATTCAATCGACTTCGTTACTATTTCTAGCTGACTTCAAAAAAAGGAGGAGGTTATCAATTCGGTTGTATGTTTTTTTAAATGTTTGTTACCTCAGTACTCCGTCATCATTTATAAACCGATTGGAAAATTATTTTTTTATTTAATGGACATACTTCCAGATTGGTCCTATTTTTATTAAAATCCAATTCTGATGATAGGATCCATGAGGAATTGAGGGAACTCCTCAAATATTGTAGGCAAGCATATAGCGATTTTGGTATTTTCATAAACAAATGAAGCATTTGCATTCAAAAAGTCTCATTTGGTGAAGTGGAACTGACGAAGAAGATCACAGATGGCTACAGGAACTCCTCAATGATAAGTATTTCACGGGTGGCGATTAGATATCTTGATTAAGATAGTTAAACGACTATGACGAAGCAAAACATAAATAGTTCTGATGAAAATGGTACTATTGAACTGATGATGATAAATAAATAAATCCTAGCCGTGTTTGGGCTTACTAGAATTGACATGAGATGCACTTTGGCTATTAATTTATTTTTAACCGACTTAAACAAAAGGAGGAGGTTCTCAGTTCGTCAGAATCTTATAATTATGTGTGTTCCCCGATTGCTCGAAGACGGTATACTTTCCAGGCGGTTCTATTGTCATCGGATCGGGATCTGATGATGGGATCCTGGAGAAATCGAGGGAACTCTTCAATATAGGCACACCTATAGCAAATCGGGTATTTTTTATAGTAACTTGTGCATTTGCTCTCGGAAAGCACCATTTGGTGAAGTGGAACTGATGACGAAGACCACAGATGGTAAGATGGCCACCGGAACAACTCAACAATAAGTATTTCACGGGTTGCGATTCGATTACATTAAAATCAGTGCTAAGCAATTTAAGCTCGTCATAATGCATATGGTGAAGTGGAGCTGATGGTGAAGTACCAGGAGAACTCCTTAACAATTAACGTCCCTGCATCGGGAAAAGCTATGTTTTGTAAAAGGTGATGAGCAGTTGTCATTAGGCTATTGTAACTCAGATAAATTACAAACAGACCCACTAAAAAGTGAAAAATAAAAATAACCGACTTCCAAAACAAACACTACAAAGTGAAAATTAACTTTAATTTCGGAAGTCAGTAGCAAAAACCTAAAATACAGATCCAAAGCCACCGACTTCCAAAAAAGTATTAGTAATATCTTCCTCTTAAAATTCTATTTACCCCTTTTCACCCCGTCAGGGGTAGTTTTGAAAAACCAATAGTAAGAAACATTATTACTTATTTAGGCAAATATTCAAGTGCCAAGTTTCAGGTTTATTAACCAATAGAATAAGATTTATCATCTAAACTATATCCCCGGTTTTCACCCCCACAGGGGTGGAATTTACAAAAACCGTTTAGGATATTTCCAAAACTTGACTCAAAGATTATTCATACCAATTTTCGAGTTAATCAAGTTACGCAGTAAAATTCTCCCCTGTAAAATTGACAACCCCTTTGCACCCCGTCCGGGGTAGATTTTCGAAAAACCTTGATACACGTTATTCTTTAATCCAATCCCCCTCGTGGGGGTAGTTTAGAAAAACCAAAAATTACAAAGTTCATAATTTACTAAGATAAGTATTTGGGCCAAGTTTCAAGTTTATTAACTCAAGGAATAAGATTTTTCAAACAAACGAAATCCCCCCTTTTCACCCCCTTAAAAGTCGAATATCCAAAAACCCCTTCTTAGTGCTCCCCTACATTATAGAAGGCAGCCGTGTGCAAAATTTCACGTTCCTAGTCCCAGCAGTTTCGGCTGTGCGTTGATATGTCAGTCAGTCAGTCAGTCACTGACTGATCTAAATCTGAATCTATTTATTTATTTATTTATTTATTTGTTTATTTAACAGTTTATGTACACACATATAAACAAACAAGAAGAAAGGAACAGAAAAATACGTACAAAGGTGATGCTTATTTCTAAAGAAATCTCTTCCAGCATACCTGCGATAGGAAAGTAGATAAAGAGATGTAGACAACGTGTGTAAGAGTAAAAGAGAAAACAAAATACATAAAATCACAAACGATACACTAATATGAATATATACAAATATATATAAACATAAAATATGAGTACACACAAATACATACATTATACTACCAAAATAAATATCACAAAAAAAAAATATACGATAATAATGAAACATAACATAATAAATACTAATAGCTATGACGAAGTGGAGAGATAGTGTTCTTTCACTCTTCTTTTAAACACTGCAACAGTTTGGCAGTCCCTAATATCAGGCGGAAGTGAATTCCATAACCGAACCGCATGCACAGTGAAGGAGTAGGAGTAGAAGTCGGTCTATATATTTATATAAGGAAAAACTGACTGCAGTTTCTCCTTTTATATATATATAGATTTAGGCAAATATTCATGCCAAGTTTCAGGTTTATATAGCAAATGAATAATATTTTTCATCTGAACTATATCCCCGGTTTTCACTCCCACAGGGGTGGAATTTGAAATTGGCGCGAGGAGGCAGGACGCCGGGGCGTAACTCCGTTGCCGCGAGAAATCGCGGCACGGCGGACAGAGCTCCGGCAGGATCTCATGGCGGCATGGAGAGTGCGATTGTCGCAACCCAGCGCTGGGCACGCCACAATTGCGGCGATAAGTCTCCTCTTTGAGGAGTGGCTGGAGAGGCGCCACGGCGTCCTCACCTTCCGCCTGACGCAGGTCCTCACCGGACACGGGTGCTTCGGGAGGTACCTGTTCCGGATAAGGCGGGAGGAAACGCCCGGGTGTCACCACTGTGTGGATCGCCCGGAGGACACGGTGGAGCATACGGTGGAGGTCTGCCCGGCTTGGGCGGAGCACCGCCGTGTCCTCGCGGAAGCGATCGGCGGCGGCGATCTCTCGCGTCCGGCCCTGGTCCAGGCCATGGTACGGAGCGAGAGTCCATGGGAAGCCATTACCTCCTTCTGCGAAGCAGTAATGCTCGTGAAGGAGGAGGCGGGACGCGTGAGGGAGAGGCAAGCTTTGCACCCTCACGCCCCTAGTCGTCGCAGGAGACGCCCTGGGCGTCGGGAATTGGCAGCTGATTCCCGGCCACCGTAGGCGCGGGCTTGCGGACGGCAAGCAATGGGTAGCTCGCCGTCCGGTAAGGACCAAGCCCGAGTCGACGGCGCGTCGTGTTCCACGCGCGCCTCAAAGAGATGTCAGCACTATTGACGGGGTCCGCTAGGGCCGATGCCAGCTAGGGTTGCGGGATGTTCGAAAGAGTTACCGTGGCCCCGGCACAGGCAACAGAAGGAACACGGGTGGGTTTTAGTCAGTAAAAGTTCTGACACGCCCTCCCGCTCCGCCCAGAGCGGGAGAAGTCATTTGATGATATCCCATCCACAAAAAAAAAAGGGGTGGAATTTAAAAAATGTTTAGGACACTTCGAAACTTGACTCAAAGATTATTTATACAAATTTTCGGGTTAATCAAGCCACGCAGTAAAATCCTCCCCTGTAAAATTGACTTCCCCTTTTCACCCCATCAGGGGTAAATTTCGAAAAACCCTGATGCAAGTTATTCTTTATTTTTGGTCTTAAGTATAAATACTGAGTTTCGAATTAATCGGACTGCGCGTTAAAATTCTTCCATACAAACTTTGATACCCCCCCCCCCTACTCTTGGGGGTAGTTTTGAAAAACCAAAAATCACAAAGTTCATAATTTACTTAGGTAAGTATTCGTGCCAACTTTCAAGTTTATTAACTCAAGGAACTTAAACATAACTGGCGAAATGTGGGTGTACTTTAGGTACACCTCTGCCTAACCCTTCGGGGAAACAAGGCGTGATGTCATGTTAACTCAAGGAATAAGATTTTTCATACAAACGAAATCCCCCCTTTTCACCCCCTTAAAAGTCGAATTTCCAAAAACCCCTTCTTAGTGCTCCCTTACGTTATAAAAGAAAGCCGTGTGCAAAATTTCACGTTCCTAGGACCCAGTAGTTTCGGCTGTGCGTTGATATGTCAGTCAGTCAGTCACTTTCTCCTTTTATATATATAGACTAGCTTTTGCCCGCGGCTTCGCCCGCGTGGATGTCGGAAAATATCTCACGGGAACGTACCGGGCTTAAAAGTACCCTATGTTCCATAATACTCTATTGGTTTTCGCGGTGGACGCCAGAAAGCTCCCAGTCGGCATGATTTTTTTGGACATCTTCAACAATCATCATATTTCAGCCAATTTGCATATAACTTTAATAAATTATATACCTTAACCTTCCTCATGAATCACTCCATCCGTTGGTGAAAACCGCATAAAAATCCATTCGGTAGTTTTAGAGTTTATCGCGTTTAGTCAGACAGACGCGGCGGGAGGACTTTGCAAAAAGAATTTGCAAAACTGTTACGCCGCTCAATAATAAACATGAAATAACTTTTGACCAAGCGAACTGATTTTAACAAAAACTTAAAAACAACCGACTTCCAAAAAAAAAAAAATACTACAAAGAGAAAAATAACTTTAATTTTGTAAGTCGGTGTCTTTGGTTTAGTATTTTCGTTTTTTGCCACCGATTTCCGAAATAAAAGTAATTTTTCACTATAGTGTTTTTTGGAAGTCGGTGGTTTTTTTTTATAAATATAAGTTTTTATTTTCCACTTTTTAGTTGTGGAACCTACCCCACCCAAATTCGTATACCACTACCTACTTGCTATAACAGTGACAGGAAGTTATTATCACTTCATCAACATAATTACACTAAATGAAAAAAAAAAACGTATTATTGAAGCTAACTCAAAAACCACTCAACAGAATTTGACCAAATTTATATGCAACCACCTCAGGACTATAACTTTTCAAATATAAACTTTACAAAAAGGCAAATATATGTCGCGCTAAGTCGTGTCAGAAGTTTGGAAGGCGTAGTTTCATCAGGTTTGGACGCCGTCGCCAACAAATTATTAAGTCAACCACACGACGACAGATTGTTGACCAAATCTGTCTTCTGACAATCAAGGCCACACATAACATACGACTCAAGTAGCGCAATTTGAAGCATATTACCATTAAAATTATTTATAGCCAGAGTACATCTCATGACAATTCCAATAAGTCCAAATACGGCTAGGATACATTATTTTATTACGAAGTTCCGGTGCCTACCTTCCGGCTTCATCATCAGATCAGTTCAATGCTACCATTTTCATCAGAACCATTTATTTAAATTTACTTCGTCTTAGTCGCTTAACTATCTTAATCGAGATATCGTCACCCGTGAAATACTTATCATTGAGGAGTTCCCGTGGCATATGTGGTCTTCTGCATCAGTTCCACTTCACCAAATAATACTTTCTGAATGCAAATGCTTGGCTTGTTGATGAAAATATGTAATTCATATTATTTAAATGCCTATAATATTTGAGAAGATCCCTCAATTCCTCATGGAATCTATCATCAGAACTGGATTTTGATAAAAATGGGACCAATCTGGAAGTATGTCCTTTCAATATAAAAAAGAATTTTCAAAAAAATACATACAACCGAATTGAGAACCTCCTCCTTTTTTTGAAGTCGGTTAAAAATAAAGACTAAAATGTTACCTCAAGAAGTCAAGATACGAACTAAGACTACATTTTCAATCCCTTAAATCTCTTAAAAAGAGGTACACAAAATGTTTAATATCATTTGTGATTTTTAAAATCAACCCCTATTTTAACCACATAATTATTTATTTCCTACCAAAAGTATAAATTTGAATTTTCATATCCCTAACTTAACAAATGCAGGGTTTCCCATACAAACTTTCATCCCCTATATCACCCCCTGTAGGGTTATTTTTGAGACAAATAGTATCCTATGTCCTTCCTCAGGATGCCATCTATCTCCTTGCCAAATTTTATCGAAATCCGTTCAGTGGTTTAGGCGTGAAAAGGTAACATACAGACAGACAGACAGACGGACAGACAGAGTTACTTTCGAATTTATAATATTATAAAGTATGGATTAATAAACAACAAATAATTTAATATTATCTATGAAGACGGCCCGATTATAACAACCCGGCCATCCTAAGTGTTCGCGTTACTCATTTTAATCACAGCAGTCAGTCAGGACTGAAGACAGTACATTTGGCGGGAACGTCAATTAGGCTTGATGGTAGTCGTTAAACCGATCGCCCATTACACGGTGTCTACATATTTGGCGAGGAAACATTTTTTGGAAGGCTTTAGTTTGGTGGAACTTGAAAAGAGAAAATATAAAGTGATGTCACATAGTTGTTTGCTGCATCTAAAAATGCGCTGATACGAACTAAGTTGCGCAATTTTTGGCAATTGTGTTTAATTCGGACGTGTTGTCAACACCGAGTATTTTAAACTGATGCGATGCCCGTCTTACAGAAAACCTACAATTTCTCATATCCTAACGCGTCTTAACCTGGAACATGACAACGCTGCCTGGCGACACATACATTACTATGACCGATGCATTTGTCCATTGCAAAACCTCTAGCAAAAAAACATTACACTCCTAAAATGTCCTCGAAACGCCTTTCACCTACTTACGAATAATATTTCAAATCTCATTTCACTATGCGATGAAACATATCTCGCACGCAGATGATCACAGTAACCGAGTTACCCACGCCTTGGGACACGGCAGACAATTCAATTTGGGACCTTTTTCTTAAACGAGCCAAAATCAAGATTTTATTTCTTGCAGAATAAAAATTCTAAGCCTTTCAGAGTCTAGAATATTCTACACTTCGTAGTACGGAGGACCGCTCCGTGTATTAGGCATGCAGTCTTTATACACGCTTATGTGAACTTTAAGAAGAGTTTTTCAATGCTTTTGGATCTTTGAACCGTAATTTTGACAGATTGGGGTTCGACTTTAAAAAGTAAATAAATTTGTGTAAAAGGGTTTGCCCTTTTAACTACTTACTAATGAACTGCAATCACTTGTCCAATGTCAAGAGGCTAAAATTGTGCAGAGGTAGTTTATTTAACAACTTTGATGACGTTGGTAAAATATTGTTTTTTTAATAGAAAAACATAACTCCAATGCGTCTTGCAAACAAAAGCTTCCAGGTTGAAGGACACTGAACGAGACACAACATACGTTTTATTGTTATGGCGCGGGCGCTTAGTGTCCCGCTAAGTGTTATCACGACATTAAAAGGAATGGTGGTATCAAGTTTGAGGCAATTTATTGGTAAATATTTAAGGCTCCTTAGCTATATGCCGCCTACCTACCTACCTACCTTTGGTAACCGACAAACTGAATATACACCGTGTTTTGAAATGCAGATGTGACTATTTTATTCAAATAAAAGCTTCTTTAAAAGAAAAGAAAATCACGGAAAATGTTTTCTACATCGAACAGGTTGTCTGTGAAGATGGCGAGTGATAATAGCCATTGAATCCACTTCAAGTTATCCCCTAAGACAGGAAAAACATAGCAAGCTATTGCTAGAAATTGCTTCAATATTGGGAGCAGCATCGCTGAGGGCAATGTATCGGAAATGTGCAGCAATCTGCGTCAAATTGTTGGTGCGCAACCAACTTTGAACTGAACGAAGATGTTAGGTACATAAAATTGTAAATGCAGCGATGGCAATGATCGATGATAGAAAGTTTTAAAAGTTTGAAGAGATAATGCCTACCTTAATAGCTACCTTATATGAAATAAATAATCGATTGGATTGTTGTTTGATAATTATAACGATTAAATAAGTTAAATAAAATACACTGTTGAAATATCAACACTAATTCCCAGTTCTCCAATAACAAACAATAGGAAAATCACCAAATTGCCTATGAATAGAGTAGTAAATAAGGTCGAGACTCGCGTGAAGGGTGTCAGAGACCAGCGCCAGTAATTAACTGCGGGCGGTGACTCGACACTATTAAAAACTTCGTCTGACGATGTCGTCGGTCTCCGAAACCTTCGAGTTACGACTGCTCACATATAATCATATTTGTGTTGCAATTTCAGTTATAATTGGGCATGTGGCTTGCAAAAGGCTTTGTTTATAGTACATGAATATTGTATTGTAATAACTATGATCGGCAGCAGCCCGAGGAAACATTTTCTATAGATTCAAGATGTACATGAACTCAACGACTGTACTTACCAAAACTGCACCATTACAAAAAGTGCAGATACAAACTAGACCAATAACATCGGGTAATTTGAATAAATTTAATAGCACTTTAATTAGCAAGTTAAGTGCTCAGGGCCTAAATATGAACAATGGCAATATTTTGTATAAAGAATTCTTTTCATTAGTGCAAACTGAGTAAAATAATTCATTTAAAAAGAAAACTAAAACTATTTGCCCTAAGTTTTTATTCAGTGACTGGGCAACTAAAGGCATCAGGAAAAGTAGAGAAAGATTATTTGAACTGTATGGCCTTAAGCCGTACATAAACTCGGAAACTTTTAATAAGTATGTTGCTACTTATTCTAAAACTTTTAAAAAAATTTGCAAAGCGGCTAAAGCTTCATACATAAGCACCAAGGTTAAGTCAGCTGACAATAAAATAAAGACAGTTTGGAAAATTATTAACAATGAAACGAACAGGAACAAGAGACATAATACTGATTACACACTGGAAACTTCCGGCGGTCTCATTAGCGGTAACATCGATGTTGCCCAGGAATTTGCAATTTTCTTTACAAATATTCCAATTAAAACTACAGAAACTTTAAAATCCTCGCCCTCACTTGCTATTGATTTATTAAGAGCGAATGTTTCACCCTGCCCTGAGGAATTCAAATTTAAACATATAAACCCTGTGGTCGTTGTAAAGGCTTTTAAGCAACTTAATATCAAAATTACCGAAGATCTGTGGGGCATGTCTACAAAAGTATGTCAAAAATAGTAACGAAGTCAGAACTGTGCATTGCATATATTTAAAAAGAAGTGATTGAACGCGTCTGTTGCGCACACAATAGTTTTTAGAATTTTTGTCCGTTTGTTGTTTGTCGGGATGTATGTTCTGGACTGGCGCAAAAATGGTTGATTGAATTTAGAGAAAATTTGGCATACAGATGTTTTAGAACCTGGATTAACACGTAGGGTAGGTACTAATTTGTTATATTCCGAATATTCCGACACACACGCGGGCGAAGCCGCGGGCAAAAGCTAGTCTAAAATACAGATCCAAAGACACTGACTTCCAAAAAAGTATTAGTACCGAGTTTCGAGTTAATATGACAGCGCGTTAAAATTTTTCCTTACTGTTCCTTACTGTTCTTACGGTCCTAGTGTTCCTTACTTGTTTTAAAAAACTAAGAGTGACAATTTATATTATTTCCTGAGGCAAATTTTGCCATGTTTCAAGTGTATTAACCAAAGGAATAAGATTTTTATATAATCTGTATCCCCTTTTTTCACCTCCACGGGGGTGGAATTTCGAAAAATCGTTTCGGACTTTTCCATAACGGAAATCAAAGATTTCTTATACCAATTTTTGAGTTAATCAAGCCACACAGTAAAATCCTCCTCTTAAAAATCTAATTACCTCTTCTCACTCCGTCAGGGGTAGTTTTGAAAAACCAACAGTAAGAAGCTTTATTGCTTATTTAGGCAAATATTCGTGCCAAGTTTCAAGTTTATTAACCAAATGAATAAGTTTTTTCATCTAAACTTTATCCCTGTGGGGGTGAAAACCAGGATCTTTTATCCTAAACGAAAAAAATCGTTTAGGATATTTCCAAACCTTGACTCAAAGATTATTCATACCAATTTTCGAGTTAATCAAGCTCCGCAGTAAAATTCTCTTCTGTAATATTGACAGCCCCTTTTCACCACGTCCTGGGTAGATTTTCGAAAAACCTTGACACAGGTTATTCTTTATTTTTGGACTTAAGTATTAATACTGAGTTTCGAGTTAAACGGACTGCGTGTTAAAATTCTTTCATACATTTTTTGACACCCCCCGATCCCCCTTGTGGGGGTAGTTTAGAAAAACCAAAAATTACAAAGTTCATAATTTATTAAGATAAGTATTTGGGCCAAGTTTCAAGTTTATTAACTCAAGGAATAAGATTTTTCATACAAACGAAATACCCGTTTTTCACCCCCTTAAAGGTTGAATTTCCAAAAACCCCTTCTTTGTGCTCCCCTACATTATAAAAGGAAGCCGTGTGCAAAATTTCACGTTCCTAGTCCCAGTAGTTTCGGCTGTGCGTTGATATGTCAGTCAGTCAGTCAGGTAGTCAGTCAGTCAGTCAGTTTCTCCTTTTATATATATAGATTTTTGCAAATATTCGTGCCAAATTTCAAGTTTATTAACCAAATGAATAAGATTTTTCATCTAAACTATATCCCCAGTTTTCACCCCCACAGGGGTGGAATTTTAAAAAATCGTTTAGGTTATTTCCAAACCTTCACTCAAAGATTATTCATACCAATTTTCGAGTTAATCAAGCTACGCATTAAAATTCTCCCCTGTAATATTGACAGCCCCTTTTTACCCCGTCTGGGGTAGATTTTCGAAAAACTTTGACACAGGTTATTCTTTATTTTTGGACTTAAATAAAAATACTAAGTTTCGAGTTAAACGGACTGCGTGTTAAAATTCTTCCATAGATTTTTTGACACCCCCTAATCCCCCTCGTGGGGGTAGTTTAGAAAAACTAAAAATTACAAAGTTCATAATTTATTAAGATAAGTATTTGGGCCAAGTTTCAAGTTTATTAACTCAAGGAATAAGATTTTTCATACAAACGAAATACCCCCTTTTCACCCCCTTAAAGGTTGAATTTCCAAAAACCCCTTCTTAGTGCTCCCCTACATTATAAAAGGAAGCCGTGTGCAAAATTTCACGTTCCTAGTCCCAGTAGTTTCGGCTGTGCGTTGATATGTCAGTCAGTCAGTCAGTCAGTTTCTCCTTTTATATATATAGATAACATCCTACACGATCAACAGTATGGTTTCACCAAAGGACGTTGTACAGCTGACGCCGGTGTCACCTTATTAAAACACATCTTTAACGCTTGGGAAGAGGCACATGATGCAATAGGCATCTTTTGCAACCTATCCAAGGCATTTGATTGCGTGAATCATGAAACACTGCTCTTGAAACTTGAGCATTACGGACTGGGTAAACTTGCTCTTAGCTTAGTAAAATCATATTTGAATAATAGACTGCAGCAAGTTCAAATAAACGGTGTGAATTCATTGGGATTAAAAGTCAAAATGGGTGTACCGCCGGGCTCTATATTAGGTCCGTTCCTCTTTTTAGTATATATAAATGATTTACCTCATTTACTGAAAAACCGAACACAAATGGTGTTATTTGCTGATGACACATCACTAATTTTTAAAGTTAACAGACATGCACAAGAGCTCGACGACGTAAATAACGCTATGCTTAAGGTCCATAATTGGTTCACTATAAATAATTTAGTATTAAATGAGAAGAAAACTAAATGCATAAGATTCACGTTACCAAATGTTAGAAGTAGTGAATGTCACGTAGTATTGAATAAGGAAATAGTACAATTCGTCGAACAGACTGTTTTCCTGGGAATTACGCTGGACTCAAAGCTGCAGTGGAGTCCTCATTTAACATCACTAGCAGGGCGGCTAAGCTCGGCTGCTTACGCTGTTTGGAAAATCCGCCAATTAACAGACGTCGATACCGCGAGACTGGTCTATTTTAGTTACTTTCATAGCGTCATGTCTTACGGTATTTTGTTATGGGGACGGGCTGCAAATATTGATTCTATCTTTATTCTGCAAAAGAGGGCTGTCAGAGCCATCTATAACCTCCGCAGTCGCGAATCTCTAAGGGAACTATTTAAAAAAATTAACATCATGACGGTACCTTGTCAATATATATATGAAAATATTATGTATGTTAGAAAAAATCTACATATTTTTAGTAAGATAAGTGATCGGCATAATTTTAACACTAGAAATAGGAACAAATTAGATCAACCACGTTTCAGATTATCTAAGGTACACACTTCTTTTATGGGGTACTGTGTAAAATGTTATAATAAATTACCTCTCGATATTCTTCAACTAAATGAGAAGCAATTTAAAACATGCATTAAACGCACACTATGTACACAAGCATATTATAGGTTGAATGATTATATCATAGATAAAAATGCTTGGCTAAATGCTGGTCCTGCTCCACAGCCACTTGGGCTTTGTTAAATTATTATTATTATTATTTTTGTTTGGAAGAAATGCGTCCCTTTTTTTTCTGACATTATGTTATTACTATAGACTTATTGACTATATATTATAGACTATAGATTTAGTGTTTACTAATCTTTTAATACAATCATTGCAAACTATAGTTTTGTATAAATTAGAAGCATCTTTTCAATTTTGTAAATGTGAGTACCATGGAGCGGTTTTATGTTATGATGTAGGTATGTTGACTTGAAAGAGTATGGCAGTTGAGAGTATGTCATGCTCACTTAAATGTCTCGCTGATGGTGGCGCGTGTGTTGGATCATTCGGTTCCCTACAAAATGGTTGAGCTGGATGGTGCTGATCCACGCGTAATGTTCGTGAACGGGCGCCGTCAGTGGAGACTGGTCATCTCTTAGCTGCCAGGGCTTATTTTTAATCTTATATTTTAAATTGTTTTAATTATCTATTTATTACATTGTTCTCACATATAGAAGCAACAAGAACAATAACAATGTACCTACCCAGGATTTTGTAACAATTTTGATTTAAAAGAGTGTCCATGGAGTTTCTTGCCCATTCTTCTCCATAGAGATCTACGTTTTGGAATGGGCAACTAGCTTCAATTTTCTGACTAACTGACTGACTCTTTAACAATTTAAAAGTGCCTGTAATTGGTTTAATTGAAATAAATGCTTTGAGTTTGAGTTTTGAGTTTGCATGCTGATGTAAGTTAAGTGACAACCTGGGAACTCATCTCCACGCACCACTGAGCACTTTCACAATATGTCTTTTTCAAGGTTTCATGATTATTACCCCGCTTTTACACCAAGGTATAAAACATGTTATCTGCGTGTTGTGTCTACTAGCTTTTTTAATCGTTTACTTCTAAAACAATTTGCAAAGACTAGTTGTATGCAAAACTTTAAGAATACTTGGCAAAAATTTCAAATTTCAAACATTGTACACTACAAAAGCAATACCTACACAGTCACCCAATACATCCTTTGTAATTAACATAATTCCATCTTACATAACATTCATTACACAATGCGCCATGTTATTTAAAGTAACTAGTATGCACATATTATGTAGTACTTTAGTATGTCCAAGAAAAGTCAAACAAATAGTTTACTGACAGCTACGCGCACAGATAACGCACCGGCGGTATGTGAGTCGGTGCCGACGGAACGTAACGTTGTCATTTTAAATATTATATTTATATAAACATTTAGATTATGTATTGTGTTTATTTTATTTCTTATTTACATTTCAGTACATGCTGCACCGGCCAATGTCATCACGCCAACGTCGGCTGTCGCTGAAAACCAGCGCTGAGGCTCTGTCTCGCATAGGGTCACAACATTATGCTGAGCGATGGCCGTTTTGCAAGGATGTGACGCATATTTTCCCCCAACTTGTTCCTTTTTATGTTTGTATTCTTTCTTTGCGTCATGTTTACCGCAAGTAAACGTATTTTCTTTCTTTCAAAAAGGTGACCTAATAGTTAACCATACATGTCAAATCATCGTCAATACATGAGTGATACAGTCATGTTTTAAAAACGACATGTTTTTGACAAGCCTTTTACAAGACTTGTCGGAAACTAATATCGCAACTTGTATGACTGTAACTGAGTAAACGCGATGCTATAGGGGCGTTTCTGCCCTGGCCGGCGTGCCACGGCATCGGTACCGGATAGAGGACTTTCCACTTGCCGGCGACGGCTTATACTCATACATTTTACTTCAGTCTCTACCAGGTAGCCGTTTTGCCAATGCCGTGCCGGTGACGGTCGGAAAAACACCCATTATCACACATGATTCATAATTATAATAGTCAATACTTTGCTTGTGCTTCGCCGCAGTTCTAATGGCGTCGGTGTCACAAAAACGCGCTAGAAACTCATTAAGCGTTTAAAAGACTTGCTGACGATAATTTCCCATTAGGATTTAACCGATATTTTTCATGAAACTATTTACTTTGTTGTACAGCGGCGCTCTAAGAACTTGTCTATCATTTAATAATTTATATAACGGTGAAGATGAAGTTTTATATTGTATTTTTTCGTGCAGTTTTAAATAGTTATAAGTAATTTTTTATTATATGTATTACCTATTTATATTTACTTATAGATCTAATTTACCCTTTTTTATGGATGGAAAATCATGAAATGACTTCTCCCGCTCTGGGCGAAGCGGAAGGGCGTGTCAGACTTTTACTGACTAAAACCCAACCGTGTCCCTTCAGTTGCCTGTGCCGGGGCCACGGTAACTCTTTTGAACATCCCGCAACCCTAGCTGGCATCGGCTCTAGCGGACCCCGTCAATAGTGCTGACATCTCTTTGAGGCGCACGTGGAACGCAACGCGCCATCGACTCGGGCCTGGTCCTTACCGGACGGCGAGCTACCCATTGCTCGCCGTCCGCAAGCCCGCGCCTACGGTGGCCGGGAATCAGCTGCCAATTCCCGACGCCCAGGGCGTCTCCTGCGGTGACAAGAGGCGTGAGGGCGCAAAGCTTGCCTCTCCCTCACGCGTTCCGCCTCCTCCATCGCGAGCATTACTGCCTCACAGAAGGAGGTAATAGCTTCCCATTTACTCTCGCTCCGTATCATGGTCTGGACCAGGGCCGGACGCGAGAGATCGCCGCCGCCGATCGCTTCCACGACGACACGGCGGTACTCCGCCCAAGCCAGGCAGACCTCCACCGTATGCTCCACCGTGTCCTCCGGGCGATCCACACAGTGGTGACACCCGGGCGTTTCCTCCCGCCTTATCCGGAACATCTAATTTACCCTAGTATAAATATAATATAATAAGTGGCCTTACCTTTGTGGTATTCCCATGACAGAGAAGAACATATTAATATATTTTAGTGCTGTGTAACTTTACGTATCAATTGACAGTATTGTACCAATCATATAAAAACACTTATTGCATTAAAAAAAGCAAATCTAAGACACATCACTTTTTATAGTCATTAATATTTGGACGGATTTTTATAAGTTCTTGTATTAACTTTGTAAACACAATAGTCAAATTAGGTACTTCATTAGGTTATTAACAAACAAACTATATTAATAAAATCAAAGTTCATGACTGAATGACATCTAAACGAGAGTGAAGTCATGTAACTAAAGATATGCGGTGTATCAACAATGCACATAAGTGCCGCGAGTTTCATGTATGTATGTACTCGAATGTGTCTCAAGTGCTCAACAGTGGTGGCTTCCTTGAATGTTGTTTGGGGAACTGCAAGTTTTTGGAGACTTCTGCTGAATGAGGTAAGTCAAATCTTTGTCAGTTTTGAGACGAAATTACTATGGAAAATGCTTTGAAAAAAATGTAGTCTTTTCGTATCTTTTAATTTAACTTTCCTAATCTTAAACTACAAGGTCTTGCTCGAGAGATAACTACGTCACGGTCACGCCACGGTTCTCTCTAGTAAACCCAACAGAACTTTTCATTTTAGAGAAATATCTTGTCCGTCGTATACTCTGCAATACAGTTACAGTTCCAACGGTTTGCAACTCACTTAAGGTAGAATGCAGCATTGAGCGTCCGAAGAAAACGCCTTAAGTGCTCAGCTCAAGTGATTCCCTTGCGTGCAGTTTGGCAAGCCGCCAAGCGTGCCACTTCAATGCTCAGCCCTCGCAAACTGTTTGCAGTATGACACACTTAAATAAAACAGTGATTTAAATTTAAAAAATGTCATGTTTAAAATACAGCGCATGATGAGGTTCTGCTAAAAGAAGTCTCTCATGCACTCGGCGGACGATCCCGTCGGTATTGTTTGGCACAATGCCACGACATTGCCACTTTATGGTTAAGTAGAATGGGCGCCAGATTTGCGTATAGTACTTATGTAAAGTAGGATGAAGATTTGCCAATTTTGAATAAATCGAGTTTGAGATAAGACATAATAAAGAAGATTATTACATAGCCCTGTGGATGCCCCACTGCAGGCAGTACCTAAACCTATACTCATGAGAAGGAACATGTGCAGGCATTGCTCGCCACATGAACGTAATCCGTGGTGACTTTCCATTAACCCCTGAACGGTTTTTTGGGGTTTTCATAAATTCAATTCCGAAATACTTTGACATTGAAAAAGCCATATTGGTGTAAGCCAAGTTCCGAACTTACAACCTTCAGGCCACAAAGAAATCCAGCCGAAATAAGAAAAAAATCGCTCTAAGGCTACAAAACTACTTTCTGAAGTCCTCCACCAAGTCCCCGAGTCAATTTTCCGACGGTCCGACGTCTAAACGTCGCTCAGTGAAGTCAATAAGTTTTTTAATGCGTCTCGCCTCGCTGATTGCTTGTTAATCGATACTCGAGTAATTTGTGTTTAGTAAGCAAACTCGAACACTTTGTATAAGGAAGTTGTGGAAGTTGAAAAAGTGTGAACGGGTTCTTTGGCGAGTTAGCCAATTAAAGGAGTATTTTAATGAATCTTCTTGTAAGATTTTTAGGTATGCTGTATTTTATGGCACCTGATTGGACTTAAATGATTTTATGAGTTGAGGATTTTTGTGTAGTCAAGAAATTATTACATTTTTGCTTTTTAATTAAGGTAGGATTTATAAAGACATCGCACATTTTGAAAAGTTATTTGCATCCCTATTAAAGCGGAACTTAATAAAATATTAGATAAATTAACATCTCTGGGATCTCTCTGAACATTCAAAATTATTATATTTCTCTTGGAATGTCGGCGTATACTAACCAAGTCAACCACTTTGTAAAATAGACAGAAAAGTAATTTCTTTCAAGAATTCTATTAAAAATTAATGTTAAAAGCCTGTCCAATAATGTTAAAAATTCTCCCAGCGTCCAATTTAATGTCAGAAAAAAATAATCACTCTTGATGAAAAGTCTATGTTTTAAAATGAACTAATCTAAACTTCTATGGCAATTGGAGAAATCCCAATTGGAACTGAGCGTAGAGTGCAGCAAATTGACGAAGGAATTGTAAATTGAGTGTTGTTAAGTCGCACACTCCAGTTGTAGTCATTTAGTTAGTAAGTAGTTTGAAATTTGTAAGTTCAAAAGTCTTAGTTTTGAAGACTTTGAAGACAATCTTAAAGATTGAAGTCACTTCGTTTGTAGGTGTAAAGTCGCCAACTATGTTTCGGATCTATGGATTTGATGATAAGTAAATAGAGAAATGGTTTAATAACACAGAATAAGATAAACCTTTTACTAAAGTATAAAACGAGACTTGGAAGCTCTAGAGCTACATTCAACAACAAAAGTACATTAAGACTTCAGTTTTCTAAATCTTAATTATAGAGCAAAATATTTAAAACACTCGCAACAGAAGTAAAATTTTCAGAATATTAATTCTTAGCTATTTCATTAAATGCTTAACAACACATTATTGAATCATTTTATGTTAATTTTATATTAATGTTGAAAAGTAGCAGTGTTAATCGACTTTTGTTGCTGACCGTACCTACCTTCTGCATTAAGTAATATCGTATGGAAAACGCTGTTGCATCAAAAAGTATATTTCATTTCTCATACTTGGAAAGTACGCTTGAAGTAACCAGATCAGAGGGATGAAAACAGTACTTTTCTTACTAAGAAACGATTTTCCCTGCTGTCAAAAAATTTAAAACTATGCAAGACATGCCCCAACTTTTTATATAACTTTTTATGATATTTCTTTTAAATCGCAGGGTAAAATTGTAATAAAAATATTATCAACAATTTTGTAACATGACCTTTACTTTTCACTAAATTAATATTTTATTTACATAGATTTGAGCTAAATATGTACCATCATCAATAATAAAAATACTGGCTGGTAGAATACCACAGACAAAAGGCGAGAAAGCGGCAATTCGATCTTCAGTTGTTTTGTCGACTACTGTTCAAGACTTTACTTATTGACGTCTAAAATCCGCCACTTGCCAGCTAGCCTATACAGGCTGAAATTGAATTCATGAGCATCCTCTTAATCTCTCATTGTACTCACCATTATTAACAACTTTTACTATGATACCAAACCGGAAATCTGGAAAAAAACGGATGTGAAAAACGCGCGAAATGCATTCCGCCTTCGTTCGTATTGTTTATTCGAATTCAGATTTTACTTAGTTTTATAAAAAAATATTATTTCTATGATACGTCATAATGTAATTATGTAAATAAATAAACGTACTATTCTTATTCATAAATTGCACTTATTTTCTCATAGAGGGTGATACAAAGTAGTGTCCACTCGGGAGCAACACTATTTTAAGCTCGAGTGACGTACTTTGAATCCCTCGCTGCGCTCAGGTTTCTACTTTAGAATCCCTCGCTACGCTCAGGATTCTACTCTAGAATCCTTCGCTCCGCTCTAGATTCAAATAAACACTCTCGCCTTTAAAATAGTTATTTGCTCCCTTGGCAAATATTCTACTATTCTCTAAACAATGTCAAGCAATTTAAATGGACTTTTCACGAAGTAGAAGTCAGAAACGTCAGACC
This sequence comes from Fissipunctia ypsillon, assembly GCA_947568875.1. NCBI lineage: Eukaryota > Metazoa > Arthropoda > Insecta > Lepidoptera > Noctuidae > Fissipunctia > Fissipunctia ypsillon. The sequence goes on from OX387649.1 coordinate 24,970,938, forward strand.
ACAAAAGACGATAAAGTGAAACATGGAACTTATTAATTTTCACCCACTTTACATGAGTTTTTAATGAGAAGACTCGCTTGCTACGTTAAATTAATTAAAAGTTAGCAGTACTTCAATTTATTCTCATCAACGGTATCAAACGGCTTAAGAGCTTCAGACCTCTTTTGGGGAAGTTCTAAATAGATTTAAAAAAAAACGTGAGGGTTGCTATACACATAAGCGGGCGAATTAATCGCCTCAGCTGGGCGGTAAAATGGAATACAAGGTGTAACATAATTAACGCACAAGCTCTTAAGGGGTCATTGTACTCATCATTATGAACAACTTTTACTATGGGACCAAACTTGAAATCGCGAAAAAAACCAGCTGCTCCCTACATTTATGTTCGCATAACTCGTCAAAATGTAGGGAACAGCTGATTTTTTTTCGCGGTTTCAGGTTTGCTCCTATAGTAAAAGTTGTTTATAATGATGAGTACAGTGACCCCTTAAGAGCTTGTGCGTTATTTATGTTACATCTTGTTTATGTAGATGGGAACAAGTGTAACTCCATATTACTGCCGAGCCGACAATGCCAGCCCGCGTATGTGTGTAGCAGCCCTGACATTATTAGTATTTACGTAAATAAATTGACGTTAGTTTCGGCGTGCTACATACTTGCTCGGGTCGACATGATTCAGCACAGCCGGGTGACAAAATCGAATAATTTAGATGTACGTATATATTCGGGAAAAAGCCGCTCGGCTCAGCTCGAATTTGCCGAGCCAACGCGAACATGATTCTGCGAGGGTAGATGCCGAACGCAGTTTGCCGATCGGCACTAACCGAATGAAATTCGGCTTTGTTGTTGAACAAATACTATAAAGTGTAGCACCTCTGACATAATATCTCAGGTCATAAAACATACATGATGAAGCCCAGGATTTGGATCTAATGTTTTTTTTTCATTAAAATCAATTTGGAATTGAATTTGTTCAAATCTATCGTATCTGAACAGCTGACGACAGTGATGTTCCGTAATTAAATCGGAGGCCCGTCAGTCGGCGACGCGATAATCAAATCGTCTTTCTGTTTAATAATATTATTCTGGAGTTCAGGCTCGTAATCAAAAATCAGTTCAATAAGCAAGTAATAGATATCTACATTCGTAGACTATTATTTAGGACATGGTTCCAATCTGAAAATAATATATATTCTTTTTTATGTCTTTGACATTTCTCGGGACTCTGGGGTCCCGGACCTTTGGAAGGCGTGCGAGAGGCCGAAGCCAACTCGCAGAGGCCCGTTAGACGCTTTTAATGAAAATGAGGCAACACCCGACGATTATCCCTGTACGCACTATGCAAGTGCACCCAAGGACATCCCCTGGTTGGTGTAGGACTATTGTAGGATATGGAAACAAAAATAATTATTGGGCTATGGGTTTGGGTGGCTAAAGTAGACTGGTTATCTAAAACTATGGAAGGACTATGCTCCCTGCCTGACCAATGTTTTATAAATACAATACACGGGAAAAATGGCAGGGGGTGACTTGCACACTCAATAATGGGCCCTAGAAACGGTCGCTAGCACATAGTGTCGTAGCGACAAGAGAGCAATATGTCCTGAGATGCTTAAGAGGAGTGGAGAGGTATTCCACAGCTATCAGGACAATCCCGGAAATACGGTCAAGACCCCTACCACCATCTTACTGGAATACTTCCTTCCTCCGAGCACGTGTGTTTATTTATTTATTTATTTAAACTTTTCACACTTAAAAAAGTACAAAGGCAAGTGTGTTCTTGCAAATCTCTACTCAAGCCGGCCAATAAAGGCCAGAATGAGGTGGGAGGTCAGTTCCTCGTCAGTGTTCACTGCAGCCGGCCAATAAAGGCAAGCCAGAGATGAAGAACATGACTTCTCCCGGGAGATAGGGTCCGTGGGGTCGCTACTGCCCAGCAGCTCGCCACCTGCTGCCCTGCGGGTTTCTGTATCTCTCTTGGTCTGGCTCCTCATCCTAGACCTGTTCCGGTAAAATAAACTCTACCGGCACAGACCTAGAGTTCGACGCACGCAAGCCCCACTACAACGTCAACATAGAGATACGGATTATTATATTATTAATTCTGAAAATAATGCCATGCATGTACTAATAAATCTCTAGACTAAAGCGTTTTTCTTTAGAAAAACCGTGTATTACTTAAAAGAACCTCTTCAATACGAAAAGTAAATCAATTTTATTTATTTGTCTTCTTGCATCGCCAGACCCCTACATGTCTAGTAAAGGGTCTTTCAACAAGGACGGGTCGATGTTAAAATTGAATAAAACAAGATGTGTGTGAGATATTAACGAAATTTATTTTTTATTTAAAAGGCCCCTTTTTTGCCATTATGGATGGAATATGACATCGTTCAAATGTCCGCCGCGGCTTCGTATGGTGGCACGAATCCGAGAGGTCCAATTTTTAATGACTCTGCTGCATAGATCCGGCTAAATCCGAGCGATGGCCTGCGTTATGTTGGCTTTCAGGGCAACGGTCGAATGTGGTTTATTGGCATAGACCTGCGACTTCAGAAAACCCCACAAGAAAAAGTCTAGCGGAGTCAAATCACACGATCTTGGTGGCCAATTCACGTCACCTCTGCGAGAGATAACTCTACCCTCAAACCGTTCATGCAGAATGTCGATTGTGTCGTTCGCTGTGTGGCAAGTAGCGCCATCTTGCTGGAACCACATGTCGTTCACGTCCATATTGTTCAATTCAAGCCAAAACAAAATTGTTTATCATTGATCTGTAGCACTCGCCGTTGACGGTGATGGCCTCGCCAACGTTATTTTCGAAGAAGTACGGACCAATGACGCCGCCACACCAAAATCCGCACCAAACAGTAACTTTTTGTGGATGCATTGCCACCTGGTGAACCTCATGTGGGTTGTGGTCATCCCATATACGGCAATTTTGCTTATTAACAAAACCATTCATCCAAAAATGTGCCTCGTCGCTAAAGATTATTTTTCGGCCAAAATCGGGGTCCTCTTCCAAGCGTTCCGATGCCCATTCAGCGAACACACGGCGTTGTCTATGGTCATTAACTTTGAGCTCTTGGGTCAGTTGGATCTTGTACGGATGCAGACCCAAGTCCCGACGCAAAATTCTCCAAGTTGAGGTCTGCGAAAGGCCGAGTTCTTGAGCACGGCGAGAAATCGACTGCCTCGGAGTCTCCTGAACACTCTCACGTACAGCGGCGATGTTCTCGGCCGATCTGGCGTTCCTTTGACGTAAAGGTGTTGGTTGGTTGTTTACCGAACCGGTCGTCTCAAATTTAGTCACCAATCGTTGGAAAGTGGACTTTGAAGGGCCACCGCGTCTGCCGTAAAATGGGCGCAATGCGCGCAACGTTTGCACTAACGAACACTCATTTTGATAATAAAGTTTTATCATTTGCACATGCTGCTCAACCGTGTAACTTGCCATGGTGATTTGGCATCACTGACTGCATAATATACAACAGATTTTACAGATCCCAACAAAATAGTATGGCTGCCACAGACTGTCAACATCGACCCGTCCCTATTGGAAAACCCTTTATAAGATCTGCACATAATTACATAACACACTTTTATTCACAATCCGAGGGTTTTGAAGGAAATTTCTAATCTATTGCTTTGATTGAGGTTTGAAAATTTCGTCTGCTCAACAACGTCAATAACGCAATGAACGTGGCTGCACTGGATAAATGAAAGGCATTGCGATCGATTGCCATTTTATGTGCATTGCGGCCCTCCCGCGCAGGTTTTTCCTAGAATCGCGCTTTTCCAGTGAGCCACAATGGTCGAAGATTTGACACAAAATATAATAATAACGCGTTTTCAGATAGTTATGGCCAGTTTATTGAATAAATACTACTTATGTAAATATAAACGTTTAAATACTATGGTTAATAAATTGTGTATACAAGGTGTGATAGAAACAAATGGACACCTGAAAAGAGGTCATTGTACTCATCATTTTTAAAAATCTTTTCCTATGGGATCAACGATGAAATCGCGATAAAAAAAATTCGCTGTTCCCTACATTTTGTCGAGCCATGCCGAAGAATTATGCGAACATAATTGTATGAAGTACCTGGAAGCCGACCCCAACATAGTTGGGAAAAGGCTAGGCAGATGATGATGATGATGAATTGTATGAAGTACCGGATTTTCTTTCTATATATCTATCTCGCGAGATTGTAAATTGTTAATAAATTGTAAAAAGTACCATAATGCTTACAATACAACGTATTCATTTTCGACAGTTTATAATCTATCTATGTCAAACCGTCAAATTGTGAACGAACCTGCACTTACCGACAGGTTCACAATCTGTCCGATTTTATCACTCGTAACATTGTGAACCGTCCCTGATTGGCAGGTCTTGGCGGTAGCCAAATTGGTCGCAGTAACTAAGCCAGGGCACCCCGACCGAAAAGGTTAGGTTAGGACTTGTTCATTTCTGTACCTTACAGAATAACAGGAGACGTGTTTACCGAGATATCCTAGGTGAACGTTAGCCACAGGGAGCCGGACGCCCGGTGTCACCACTGCGTCGACTGTCGGGAGGACACGGCGCGGCATACGCTGGCAGAGTGTGCTGCTTGGGAGGAGCCGCGCCGTGCCCTCATCTCTGGAGTAGGTAGTAACCTGTAGTTGCTGGCTGTCGTGAATTCGATGGTCGGCAGCGAGGAGTCCTGGGACGTGGTGGTTTCCTTCTGCGAGACAGTCATCTCGCAGAAGGAGGCTGCGGAAAGGGAGAGGGAGATCTCATCCTCTCACCCGGCCCGCAGCAGGCGCACCGGGTGTCGGCGGAGGGCGGACAACGCTCTTCTCCAACCCCCCTAAATGGGTCCAGTGGCGACGGACTCGGGGACGTCCTTTGCCTCCCATACATTGGACCCGAGGTGGCGGCGCGTAGTGTTCCATGCGCGCCCCTCTTAGACGTCGTGGGTGGAGTCAAACATCTCACTCCACCCCTCGACGCGAGGAGAGGCCCGCCGTGGTGGGCCGGCACTAGCCGGGGGTTGCGGAAGGATTGTACGTGCCCGCGACCTCCCGCGTAGGTGTGAGATGGAACACCGGGGTGATTTTTAGTCAGTAAGAGGCTGTCCTCGTGGATGTCCTCCGCCCTGGGGCGGGCGGAGGACATCCACGAGGATTTTCCACCCCGGAACAAAAAAAAAAGAGGTCTGAACTGTGACCAACCGCGCGCGAGCCGAGCGAGCGAGGCGAGCGGTGCCGCGGTAGCGGCCGGCGAGCGCTTCTTCCAAGTTTGTCGCAGTTACTTGGCTATTTAGAATTAGCGCAAGGTGTGTTCGTCTCTTGCAAGTTTGATACCAGTTCACAATTTATCGGTTTGCCATAGATAAATTATAAACTAGTGAAAATTAATGCGTTAAGTTGTAAATCGTTTGTTGCAGATCCTAGTTTTTCGATAGTTTATAATCTCACGACATAAATTATAAACTAACGAAGTTCATAATCATACGGTGACATATAATATATTGATAATATCTATTTGTGTATTGTGCATGTGTTGTGTATTAAAATATAATTAAAACAAAAGAAAGGCCACTGGTATTTAAGGTGTACCATGAAAATTATTTAATTAATTAATTGTTTAGTTTTAGTAAACATAAAACAATGTTATTGTTTACCGTTTAGGCTAGTAACTGTTTAAATAAATTATCAATAAACATGTTTATTTAACTTTAATTAAATAAACAATGACTATTTAAGATAAAAAACAGAAACAACGAAAAGTCACAAAAAATTATAAAATATTCACTTTTTATTTCTTTTTCTATGTTTTAATAACGCGTATGCCGGGATCCTCTTTTAGCTATGCACCCCTGAAGCCTGGGATACATGTTCTCGATCAAACGCCTCACGTTTTCAAGTGGAATCTCTTCCCAGGCAATTTTCAAAGCGTCAATCAGCTGCTGCTGATTGCAGACCTCTTGCTCACTCTCTCTAATCCTTCGTTTCAATTGGTCTCACATGTTCTCGATTAGATTCAAATCCGGACTGTTTGCTGGCTACGTCGAACTTGAATGTGAGAGTCTTCCAGCACAGACTGGGTCGCTTGAGCTGTATGTGCACGGACATTTTCCTGCATCAAGACAAACCCAGGACCCATTTGCAAATGGGATCACATGAGGCCTGATAACTTCCTCAATGTAACGCTGAGCAGTTACGGAACCCTCATTTAAAATAGCGAGCTCAGTTTTGCCGTGTAAGCTTATCCCAACCCGAATCATTACGTTGAGCTCACCAACACGGTCAACTTCATGTATGCAGGTTTCCGAAAATCGCTCGCCGCGTCGTCTCCACACCCTAATACGCTGATCGTCAATAAAAAAAATTACTTTGCACTCGTCGGTGAAAAGTACCATGCCCCACTGATTTATGCCCCAGTCCAAGTATTGATGGGAGAAGCTTAAACGATTGGCACAGTGAGCTCTGGACAAAGGAATTCGAACAACTCGTCGTTTTGAGTTTACTGGTCTTCATGCAATCGATTCCGGATAGTTTGGTCACTGACACGAGTACCCGTTGTTACCCGTAGGCCGGCAAGCACGTAGCTGGATGTACTGAACCTCGTGAACTGTTGTAATGCGAACTCTACACGAACCTGATCTTCTTGCAACACTGCGGGTCTCTTGAAAGCTATTCCAAGCATTTTGGATAGATCTTCGAGAAAAATGCAGTTGCAAACCCACAGGCCGCTGTGAATTCCTTCTTGGATATTTGTACCGGCTCTGGTTGCAGTAATTGTGTCCATATGTCTTCGTATTTGTGACATATTAACGCAAGATGTAGTTTTAACAAGATAACGAAACTTATGATAATGTTCAGAATACCAAGCCGCTAATTGAAACAAAACAAGAATACAAGAAAATTTAAAAAAATTTTTTTTTAAATTATGGCCAGGATTTGATCTCAAGCATAACATCAAAGAGGTTAGCTATCGAAGAGTTCGTTACATCAATATTTTGCTACTTAGCAATATAGTTAATGTTCTATAAATTACACTGAAATGTAAAAATAACACGTGGCCCTTATTTTGTTTTGAATAGTATATAATAAGTATAAAGTAATTTAGCCCGATTTTCCAATAATAATACCTACACCATTCTACCTCCACCCCATAAATTATATTTCCAAAATCCTCACATCATCAAATTACGTAGAAAACGTAGCGTCAGTTTAATTGAACTGGGTAGCTGTCAGGTGTGAGCTCTCGAGCTCAATTTATAGCTCCCCAGACCACGCCGTGACGCACCACAGTGCACCGTAGACGGAGCTCCGGGATTTAAGGCACGTACCGATTATGATATGAGATTGTACTGCAATTGGGTAACAATGCTGCATTGTGGATGTATTGCTTGTAGTATGGTGGTTGAAACTAAAAATGATTCATAATAATGGCTTGAATAACTACAACCTGCAAACGTTTCAGAACAACATTTTAAGAAGATAATGCCATAGCCACTATATTTCCCGTTTCAGTGACCTCAGCCTATCGCAGTCCACTGCTGCATCAGCCTGACTAGCTGTAAGCCCATCCTCCTAATCTCAACCTCATGACAACTAGTACAATATAATTATTCGCCCGTAAACTCATAAATACAAATAAATACGAGCCACTTATTGCTGTAAATTTATCATTTATCGATACTCCCCTCTCTACACAAACAGACGAACAATGTGATTCACTAAATCTACTTTCTATTCTCTTGTGCGTGCGGTACAATTCAATCACCTGATTGGCTGGTCCTCTCTGTCTTACGTTCGAGTTAGAAAGGGACGCAAATAGCAATCTTTAGTCAAAAGAAGCATCTTGACGTTTACATTGTTATCAACTCGCAGTGGATCACTTAACACAGATTAAATCTGAAATATATTTACTTCGTAGTGCTTTGTTTGTTAAATAATAATAATTATGTCGATGTAGATTGTGTTCAGGAACTTGTAAGTGTTGAAACCTTTGGAGAGAGTTAGTTTTGAGTTGGTAATGGTGTTTTAAGTTGAATAATTTGTGTTAATTATGGTATGTTAAATTACGTTTTAGTTGTTTAATTATATACTGGGTGCACCAATATTTTCCTTAACCAATTTTTATTTCTTCAGATGTTCAGTCAAAATGCAAGAACTAATCAGATATTTCTGTTTCAACTTCCCAAATGCTCCGACTAGCACTTTACTTGGCTTTCAATAAGTATGTCTTTACATGAGACGAAACGACGACTTAAGTATTTCTTTCAAAGTTGCTTGTTTCGTAAGCGTCAACAGAATTTGTTTCTCTAGAGAGGGTTTAAGTGAGCTTGGCCTCTGAGACAAAATTTTGTTGCAAAATTCACAACAGTTATCGGGGATTGAATATCAGACATAAACTGTACAAATAAATAAAATTGAAATTTCTGTTTTTAAATAGCTTTTTTTACTTCATGCATATGAAAGTATAAGGCACTCATAACAAAAAAAGATTTAAAATTTTTGTCTGTCTGTTCCGGCTAATCTCCGAAACAGCTGGACCGATTTTGACGGTAATTTCACTGGATAGATACATACAGATACCTGATTTTAAAAGAAATTACTTAGGTTACTTTTATTTTAGAAAAATAATTCCGCGCAAAAAAAAATTAAAACCCATGAAATTGTGAACAAAATCCGATTGAAATAGGGAAGTATTGACATCCTAGTTAATAATGTAAATAAACAATAGTAATGACAAATTGCATTGTTTATAGATGTTCCACAGCTTGCATACTTCAACTATTTCGCCTTAGATTGCACCAGATGCTAAGGATCTAAACCTGGCCACGACACCGCGACTCGCTGAACAGTAAAATAGATCTGTCATTAGAGGCTTTACATCCTCAGGTATTAAGGCAGCAGGAGCTAACACCAGGAATACTGAATGAGGGCTCGATGTCAACGGATTAGATTACTTACGTTATTTGTTTTACCTTCTGCACTTTAGAATGATGTACTAGAAGGGAATCTTGTCCTGAGTTTGATCAGAAAGTTAAACATGATTTCATTAAACTTATGTAAGGTTTGCTAAGATAAATGCAACAAGAGGTTACATTTGGCTTTGATCATTAGCTCTCACTTCAATGGTTCTTGATATTGAAATGCACCGTTTCCGTCCATCAGACATTTTACTGATTCTTTGGTCTTGTATCTTTAAGACGGCTTTAATGAAGTTTTAATCCAAAACAACTTCTACAGCTTCCTCTAATAAATAATATCCATGGCCACCTCCACACAGAACACAGCAAAACGTACACACGTATAACAGTTACTTCGGCAAAAATTCGTTACACTGAAGAACATTGTTCCCACCATCCATTCTCGATATGTATGGGTAGTTGTTGTCCAGTATCGCAGGTAAGAATTCAGCGCTGTATCCGACTAGACGGATTCTCGCTGCTCGGCAAACGATAGCTGTCTTCGTTTAAACGCGTTGCGACGACTTTAGCGAGAGAGTAGTGTGTAGCAAAAGGCAGTGGCTGACAGCGGGTACTTGTAACAGTTACTATGTCTCAACTTATATTATAAAGAGAAAAGATTTTTGGAGTTTACTCCTTAAGAATCGATTTTCATATAAGGCCCTCGGAATGGAAATTTTATGAGGAGTGAAATGAATATAAGCGTTAACTCAAAAGCGTTATGATTTACTGCGCAACATACCTTGCGCACTTTTCACGGAGTAAACTCCAGTCGTGCGTCGGAGCTCACAGACTTTTTTGTTTTGTATGTTACTTTGTAATGGATAAACTCAAAAAATACTAAACCGATTTTAAAAATTCTTTCACTTATAGAAAGCTACATTATCAGCAACTAACATTTTATCGACTTTCACGTGAACTAAGTTACAGGCAAAAGCTAATATGAAACACAGGCAAAAGCTAATATGAAACACAGGCAAAAGAAATAAGTTGGGTTTGTATACAATAACTAGCAGTGCCCCGTGGTTTCACCCACGTAAGTCTTGATCCCATAAAAATATCGGCATAAAAAGTTTCCTATATGTTAACCTAGGTTACAAGCTATCTGTGTGCCAAATTTCCTCCAAATCCATTCAGGAGTTTTGGCGTGAAAGAGTAACAAACATCCATCCATCCATTCTCACAAACTTTCGTGTTTATAATATTGGTAGGATTTGACTCATGAATGGGATGGTAGCTTCTTCTTTCCAGAGTTTTTAAAAGCATTTTGGAATGAAAAGACTCATATTCTTATTCTTTATTGTACACATAATTACAATATAAGGACAGCTTATGAATAAAGACGAGCTTAACCCAGATTTAGGTTCTCTAACAACAAACGAGTTTGCAAATGAGGACAGTAAATAAGTGCACATCCAAACTACACATTACATAATATTTACAAACTGGAGCCAGCTTCTGGTTTCAGATTTCTAAATGAAAACTATCACAAAAGTATTGGCATTTGTTGCTGGTAGATTCTCTTCCATATGAATACCACAAAATTGAATTCCTGACAACATCAACCGCTATCGCTTATAACTTGTCCCGTAATAAAACTGAAATCAATTTATCCAGCGCGAGCGCAGCGCAACTAAATCGATTACGTCGGCGACTGTTTGTCCGGTAATAGAGCTATCCGTGACGTCACGACGTCGCTCAGTGATTCGTCTTTGTCTTACACTTGCTTTTGTTTTAAAACAAAATAATACAATAGCTTGTTGGGACTTGTTTGCTTTTGAATGTGCCAACTAAACACGGTTGCGGGAACAAAACAAGAGGATGAGGATTTTTTAATTAGCATATTGAACTTAAGGTTGTGGACATAAGCTGGAGGAAAACATCGTGAGGAAATCTGTAAGTTACAGCCAAATCGCAGTGAGGAAGTGTAGTGATACCTGTGTTGAATATTGTTGTCAAATTGCCTGCATAGCAACAAATAACATTATTATTTTGGTTAGTATTACTGGTAGGTATTCCCATATGTATTTACAAAGCCGGTACAAGCGTAATTATTCTTGGAATCTGTTCTATTTGTAAAACGTTCAGTAAACATCGTTCGGTATTTTTATTCTAGCGATACGTTTATATCTTTCCATAACTTCTATCTCAAGTCCAATGATATCTGCCTTATTGGTCAACAGAGGTCATTCGAGGTCACCGGACTTCACTCTAGACAAAATTATTATCAGCCATTTGGAACGTCCACTTGAACCGTATTCATGACTATGGGTATTAAACATCTCATTTTTAACAACCGATTCTCATCTTTATTGCTTCGGAATAGAACTACAATAAAACCAGATGCCTCCTTTGAAGTATCGCTTCATTTTTGCATGTAACGTGTAAAAAACTGAACATCTCACCCCAGACGACCCTTAAGCCTTTTCCCGTTACCGTTACTATCATCCAGCTATAACCAACGCTATCTGCTTGTGGCTTATAATACTGAACCTTATTGCTTGTGCACACAGTTCAAAATCGGATGCAGTGAACTGCAAAAATAAATTGGTCATGCTGACCGCAAGAACAAAGTTATCATTGTACGTCATACTTCCCTTACTCCCATGCAGTAAGGTTCACAGTTTAGCTGAGCAGTTGCTAGAGGATTCAGAAGTATTTGGCCACACGCCAGCGCGTCAATAGAGTATAGTGGCAGGAGTGACGTCTCGTGGCGTTACAGTGTGTTTACACCGCAGTTACCGTTTGCTGGTGTAATGTGCTCTTGAAGCCACCAGTAAGTGGCTTAAAACCTTAAACTGAACAGATCTCGACATGTATTGCGGATTAGAACCCGAAATTCCGTGCATCGTTTTGCAGAATTGCTAAAGTTTCTTTTGGTGTGACAGGTTTTGCAAACACGCCAACGCAAACGGTCCACCTGAAGTGTAGTAGTAACCGCCACATATACATACCTATGTATATATAATAATAGAAAAATAGTTGCCGTTGTTATGACCATAAGCATGAAAATGTATCTTGCACCTGTCATTTCTAACTAATTATTTAATATTGCTGGGCGGCACCAGTAGGTACGGCAGTCTAAGGTATTTCCCCAGATGAGCCCCTGTAAAGCGCTCTATTACTACTGGAACGACTGATCCGGTTTAATTTGAAACTGAATTAAGATATCTAGCAGTTGCGCCGTTTATTGCAACTAGTTTATCTTTGTCTGCTTCGTGATAGATCGCAGCTGTCGCCAGTGCTTGCATTTTGGCTTAATGTTTCTATTTGCTCCATTTCGAGAGGCTTTTTAGAAAATACCTTGAGATAATACATCATTATTATGGTTCCTTTTGGAAAATCCTATCGAACCCCATCTAAAATTACAACAGTATAACACACAATTCTCGTCAGTAAGTACAACTCCTATTAACAAAGCAAGTTCATTTAAAAATGTCGGCGTATCGAAATTGTTCGCAGGGCGATACGTTGCGAATTCATAGGGGCTCTCATTGTGCACGCCACTCGTAAACCTGCTTTACTGCCTACCCCCGATACCTTCACGCTTTCTAATAGCCCGTATTAGTATAGGGGACACACTGAGTATTCCTTGAAATGTATTGTTATTTTTGGCATGCCAATTTTTATAGAATATTCAGGTATGCCATGTTTACCCAATCAAATAATATGGAATGATAGACTCTTTAATTTACTCAAACGCCGTCGCTTATAAAAACTGCACGCGTAGCGTTACCACTTCAATCTCTCTCTATGAAGAATAGACATACCTATCTCTTTTTATACAAACAGGCATTCCTTTTCTTAATTTTTGACATCATGTCGTAGAAATCTTACCACAATCTGTAATTTTGTCTTTAATTTTTCTCTTGGTATCTACGTGTGCTGTAAAATGGTTTGCCGATGCCAACTTTAGTAGTCGCTAGCTTTTTCTCATAAAATTTAACTACTACTAAAATGTAGTCCTTGGATACAATATGTTTAAAAATGTGGTTTATCAACGAAGTATCAACTATGATAAAAACTATTTTTTTTTTAATTTCTCATTCTCATCTTCATCTCTGAGTGTACCTTCACCTTAGGGGCAGTAGTTACCGGTGCGCAGTTTTTACGCCTTCCACTGAATATTTAATCAAGATGAAGTGATAAAAAAAATGTAGCCTCTACGATTGGGATGCCCATAGCCCGGCCCGCACCGGGCGAAGTAGCTAACGTTACGAAATAATGTAATCGTTCTGTTGTTGGTCTTAATTGGTGTTCCGAGACGAATAGTTTGTGTTGTATCGTGGGATGAAACTACTATAACTCGTCATCTAAACTGTGTAAACGTCATAGTGAAAACTTTAATGTCACGTTCGCATTTTCTGAAGGTAAGTGCGTAAGTGTTGGGTACTGTTTAGTTCATACAGTTAATCAATTTTTGATTATAAAGGATGGATCTTCCGTTATGTTTCCATTATCGTGCTACCACGACACAAAAATAATCACTATAAAAATAACACCACAGTATGATATTGGAGTAGATTAATCTAACGAGATGGTTCTCGACTCCGTGACAAAAGACTAACATTTTAACATTCAATATTTACATGTTTTCTGTTCTTCCATCATTTATATATTTATAACAAAATAGAACTCAATATTTAAGTACTGTTTTAAAAGAAGCCTTTATCAAATGGGCTTGCATTGTGGGGCGGAGTTTCTTCACAAGAGATATATTGAAATATTGTATCGGTTACTCCACGAGAGTTTGTGTAGTGGCAACAAAATAAAAAGCTTGTGGATAATAATTATTTAGAAACGCAGATTTTGTATGTTACTATGAAATCGTTTACCGAGGTCTTTACCGAGTTTGATGGAAAAACCATTGTTAGTGCGAGGAGCAATAAAAGAATGGACTGTATAAATAGGCAATGGTTTAATACCACATTATAACAAATATATCATTTCCCGGATAAATAATAAAAGGTTAAATTGTATCGTCCGTCACTGTGGAGTCCATTGAAGCGAATCGCCATAGGGCCGCGCCTCAGCGACACGATGACGCGTGGATCACGCCACCAGCTCATGCAGACCGTGCGCAAGGTATAGAGTTCGCTTCCCAACACCATAGTTCATATTTAGTTCCAAAAATCATTATCTCCTGGTGTAATGTCCTTCGCATCATCATTATAACCTGTCAATGGTTTTAAAGAATGTACGAAAATAAATAAGTATTAAAATTTGCGATTTTGCGAAAACGTTGCTTTGCTGTCTACTCGTTCATAGACACCTTAAGTAGTCGCTAGTAACCTTTATTGTCTTTATGTATGTTTAATAATAAATAATAATACGTACAGACTAAAAATTTTTATTGAATTTTACGTCTACTCCTAACCTTTCTCGAAACTAGTATCAATGTCTCGCACGGTACACTTGTACGTACATCCAATGTTATTTCATTATCGAGTCGCTGATCAGATTGCCGACGGTACTGCAACGAGCGGACTGCTCGATTCCATAGACAAATACTACAGTCGAGAACTATTTTTGTTATCGAGTCGCTGATCAGACTGCGACGGTACTGCAACGAGCGGACTGTTCGATTCCATCGACAAATACTACAGTCGAGAACTATTTTTGTTATCGAGTCGCTGATCAGACTGCGACGGTACTGCAACGAGCGGACTGTTCGATTCCATCGACAAATACTACAGTCGAGAACTATTTTTGTTATCGAGTCGCTGATCAGACTGCGACGGTACTGCAACGAGCGGACTGTTCGATTCCATCGACAAATACTACAGTCGAGAACTATTTTTGTTATCGAGTCGCTGATCAGACTGCGACGGTACTGCAACGAGCGGACTGTTCGATTCCATCGACAAATACTACAGTCGAGAACTATTTTTGTTATCGAGTCGCTGATCAGACTGCGACGGTACTGCAACGAGCGGACTGCTCGATTCCATCGACAAATACTACAGTCGAGAACTATTTTTGTTATCGAGTCGCTGATCAGACTGCGACGGTACTGCAACGAGCGGACTGTTCGATTCCATCGACAAATACTACAGTCGAGAACTATTTTTGCACTTTGTTTCTTACAATTTTTCTTTTCAGATTGATGTTGCTGCCTAGCATTTATTTTGTATATTTTTAATAGCATTTCCTGAGTTTTCAACCAATATTTGGCTACCATTTGTAAATATTATTGGCACTAACCCACTTCTTTTTAGGGTTCCGTGCTCAAAAAGGAAGCCTTTTAGTTTCGCCGTCCGTCTGTCTGTCCATCCGCAGCTTAGCTCAGAGACTCTTCGTAGTAGAAAGCTATAATTTGGCATGAATATAGATATTAATCACGCAGACAAAGTAGTAAAGTAAAAGCATGAAAAAAAGTTTTTTTAGTTCTCTGTTCACGCAAAGTGGGGATGTTTTTTTTCTCGTCTACTCCATGGTGTAGTGTTGTTGGATAAACCTTTCAAAAATATTGCGGGTTTGTTAAAACAATTTTTTGATTAAGGGACCCGTTTCTGAAATATTTAGCTTTAAAGTGCCAATTTTTGTTAGAGTCATGTGTCCAAACCCAGCCACCACCCTCTGCCAGCGCTAAACGGCTAGTTTTGGATATGTGAAAAAATTCACGGCAGTAGTATATACAACAAAGATAAAAGTGAAACTATCACAACTAAGTAGGCTTTACAAGTTAACGAGTAATAGTCGACCAACTTACATTTGTAGTTGAAATGTATGAGAGAACATGTTTGTCAACTACAATGTTAAGTTTGTTCTTGCGATAAACTCATCCCAACTATGTAACCCTTCATTGTACATGGTCCGACACGCACTTGGCCGGTTTTTTATTTGTGAGGAAACAAAAACTTCACCTTTTAATTGATTTGACTGTTAAAATAAGAAATAATAAATAATTACAATACGTCTTTTTGCTACTTAGTAATAAACATCAACGTCATTATTTTCTAAAGATACCTACTGTCCTGATGGCCTGAGGGTGAAAATAATAAAAAAAATATGATTCTTTTCAGAGTAGTTCATATTATTCAGCAGATTGCGTTTTTCTTCACCAGCCAATGTTTTTCTCAGAATTTATAATAAGGTCGTGTAGTTTTCAGTAGCAGGCAAATACTTTAGACCTTTCACCTCTCACCCCCACACCTTCCTTCTGTCACGTTCTAAGAATCTAATAAAAATAACCGTACACGTTTTCACACTGAAAATATTTAAATAACAGTTATTAAAACATTCGGGAGATTCTCAAGACCTCCACCATTCACTAAATTACATTTAATAGGTACTAGGTTGTCATGAATTCAAGCAGCACTTCGCAGACTCATTCAATTTCTTTACATTCGTACTTGCAAATGAAATTCGTACGCGTACAACACAATGTTATTCGTAATGTTACGTTAGCTGAAACATTTTAACTAAATCGTGCAGTTCAAGTACGAACGTACAATTACAGTTTTCAAGAGCGCTTTTATGCTGAAAAACAATGTTCCCTTTATACATATTTGTGAGACCTCAGCATAGAATGTTGTGCGGTACCATAACTGTTTGTTGTAATTAATTTCTTGTTTCGTTTTGGATGGTTCATTTCCTTGTGTTATTTAATTTACACTTAGTGTGTCCGGTGAGTTTTGTATTGAAACTCTTTGAAATAATTAAGTTGAATATTCTGACCAGTTTTAAAGTCTGACCTTATGTTTCCTGATTATACAGATTTATTTATTTGAAGATGAGCCCTAAAGTCTCTTCTGCAAGCACATTTCCCTAAATTTACTCAATAAATAGCTGCCGAAACTCGTGTGATGATTTATATCATTCTCGTTGAGTTATAGCGTCGCATCGCGCTCAACTTTCTTCGTCGAGCTGGCAAATTTGTCCCTTCATTAACGAGTTTGGTATCTTACGTTAGTTTAGTAAAGTAGGTTACGGAAATAGGTACATATGAATGGAATTTTACGTGGGCGTATATAGTGGGGCTAAGTGAGTGGTCATTAGTGCCAAGGTTATTGGTATTGTTGCTTGAAACTGAGGCAAGCGTGACAAAGAAACTGTTTCTGCATCTAAAGCAGCAATGAAATGCAGAAAATTAGTAGAAAAATAAAACAAAAATTATTTAAATTAAAAGTTATTAAACAAATAAATAAAAACGTTTATTTCGACCAACAAGGGTCATATAGGTACAAAAATGAAGTACATACCTAATAAAAAAAAAACATACAATTACATAAACCACATACACATATTACATACTTACTTCGATTAATCAGAATGTGAACCTTACAGTAATGGTTCAGGTAGTGGCAATCGAACCTCTGCGCGAATGTCCTCAGGATGCTGCTGGAGCTAGCACGAACCTGCGCACCAGAGGTATGCATCGATTTCGCATCGTATCATAGAAATAGTCTACTTGCGACTCGGCAAACACCCCTGATGCACCGCAGTATCGGGGCAGCCTCATCAGCTCCCTGAGTGCATTATTATATTGCACACACAAGGCGTTGTGCTGTCCGCGCGTGTATGAGACCCACAGGCTGCTCGTGTAAAAAGATGTACAATATGCACTGAATAAATTGTTGTTTTTGTTAATGAAGCATTGGAATAATTTAAATACTAGAAGTGAATTGAACAAATAACCAACCATGTAAGTAAAACAGAATTATTTATGTTTTATATTGATTTTTAATCAATCTTTGACAGTCGTTACGGGTCGTCAGAAGCCCGAAAGTCTGACAACCAGTCTTACCAAGGGGTATCGTATTACCCAGTAACTGGGTTGTGGAGGTCAGATAGGCAGTCGCTCCATGTAAAATACTGGTATTCAGCTGCATCCGGTTAGACTGGAAGCCGACCCCAACATAGTTGGGAAAAGGCTAGGCAGATGATGATTGATTTTTAATCAATCTGTTTAGACTTCCGAACTATGTTGGAGGCGGTTTCCAGTCTAACCGGATACAGCTGAATACAAGTATTTTACATGGAACGACTGCCTATCTGTCCTCCACAACCCAGTTACTGGGTAGTGCGGTACCGCTTGGTAAGACTGGTGGTCAGACTTTCGGGCTTCTGGTGACCCGTAACGACGGACCAACGGCTTAACGTGCTTTCCGAGGCACGGATGAGGAAGAGTCTTGGTAAGAGAAGATGGTCACCCATCCACGGAACAACTCCGGCAAGCCTAGCTTAACCTGATGGATCGACTCGTGCGGCTGTTATTATCTAGCCACGAGCTTCTCTTTTATATTTGATTTCAAAACAAAACAAAATCATAATAAGTAAATTAATTCATAGCTAATGTAGTCGTCCTAAAGTCAAATAATTAGTAAATAAATGAACAGCAGGCTCCACAAAACATCTAAATACTAGTCACATCCGCCATCATTGGTCACGACTAATCCCCTGCTACATAAAATCGAGATGGTGTGTTAGTATTTATACATATAAAATAAAGCGGCGATAAAGCAGCGTGAAGAGTGGTCCGCGTGAACCATGCATTACGTTTTAGGGGACTTGTACATGCACTTGTGCTGGCATCGTGGGGACAACTTGCTGTTAGTAATGCTGTAGTTTGTGGCTCGAGATGTCAAAATATGTATTTTCTATAGGTATGTACTAATAGAGGTTCCCCTTGTAATGTCGGCGCATGCTCTGTCTGTGCTCTGATTATAAATGTCATCATCATCTGTCTTATCCCAACTACATAGGGTTCGGCTTTCGGTGTAACCGGATACAGCTGAACACCAGTATAATGCAACATTACTAATTATGTGCGTAAGCCGTTGGTCCTGGCTGTCATTCGTGGATCTTTGACAGTAGGAACGGATCAACTGAAGCCCGAAAGTCTGACCACCAGTCTTATCAAGGGGTATCGTATTACTCCGACAAGGAATTATTTTAAGTAGGTAGGTACCTACCTACATAATTGGCCGTAAAAAAATGTTTCATGCGTCAATCAAAATTGTAGTTTTGAGTCTGAAGCCCAATTCCCGTAACTAAAAATGCTCAAAATCTAGTTACAATCTCATCTCAGCGAAAAAACAAAATCAAAAACCAAAATTCATTTGAATCAAATGTCAAAAACTTGTCAAAAATGTAGTGAAATAATAGGTTTTTTTTGACATATTGAGACTGAGATGAGACTGTGAACGTTCTTAACAACTTCCCTGTCCAATGAGTCATATATGACTCACGAGAGAAGTTTTCGCCCTACGTCCATGAGTCACAATGAGTCATAAAATAACCAAAATAGGATAAATCTACATGTAATTATGAAAATTATATTTTATGGTATATAAGAATGTTATATATAACTCATCAGAAGAAAAAACTGTGAAAAATGCGTTGTATGGGACAGGGAAGTTGTTA
Source organism: Fissipunctia ypsillon (assembly GCA_947568875.1). Lineage (NCBI taxonomy): Eukaryota > Metazoa > Arthropoda > Insecta > Lepidoptera > Noctuidae > Fissipunctia > Fissipunctia ypsillon. The sequence continues at coordinate 24,990,278 of OX387649.1, forward strand.
AAATTACGAAAATTGCCTCTCTGAAGAATAATTACGTGGTGCAATCCTTTTTTTTTTTTTTTCTTTTTCTTTTTGTGGATGTGAAATCATCAAATGACTTCTCCCGCTCTGGGCGGAGCGGGAGGGCGTGTCAGACTTTTACGGTGCGTTTCCACTGAAGCGGAGACGAGCGGAGCTGAGCGGAGACGTGCCGGAATCGTCCAATCGCAGACGAGACGAGAGACTCGATGAGGATTTCAACTATTTCTACTTTCTACTTTAGGTCTATGAGTAAGGTACCCGCGCGGCTCAGACGCGTGGTCGGCTCCTTACGCAGCGGTCGCGCGAGCGGTTTCTAATAATTTTCGTACGAAAATTTTTAGATTTCGTTGTTAAAACTAAACCTAACAAAAAGTTCTATTCAGAGCTACATAACAGTTTCTTTTCAAAGCTATATAAAAAATCTTTTCAGAGCTTAAGAAAAGTTCTTTTCAGAGCTATATAAAAGTTCTTTTCAGAGCTATATAAAAGTTCTTTTCAGAACTAAACAACAGTTCTTTTCAGGGCTAAAAAACAGTTCTTTACAGGGCTAAAAGAACAGTTCTTTTTAGGGCTAAATAGTTGTTTTCTGAGCTAAAATATTACACGCGATTAACATTTTCTTAATTATACATATATATTATTTGTTTGTTACATATCTACAGATATATCTAAAGTCTGCAAAATACCTAAAAGAACGAGGTCTCAACTTTCTAAACACAGTTCTCAAACAAGGGCAGCAAGAATACGTCGTATTGAAGAATCTTCACCTGAACGTTCACAACGTCTTGCCGAACAAAATCTGAGAACCTCTGAGTTACGCGCACGACAGTCGAGTGTCGAGCGTTCGCAACGACTTCATGAACAAAATGTAAGAACCTCTGAGTTACGGGCACGAGAGTCGAGTATCGAGCGTTCGCAACGACTTCATGAACAAAATGTAAGAACCTCTGAGTTACGCACGCGAGAATCGAGTGTCGAATGTTCGCAACGACTTCATGAACAAAATGTAAGAACCTCTGAGTTACGCACGCGAGAATCGAGTGTCGAGCGTTCGCAACGACTTCATGATCAAAATGTAAGAACCTCTGAGTTACGCACGCGAGAGTCGAGTGTCGAGCGTTCGCAACGACTTCATGAACAAAATGTAAGAACCTCTGAGTTACGCACGCGAGAATCGAGTATCGAGCGTTCGCAACGACTTCATGAACAAAATGTAAGAACCTCTGAGTTACGCGCACGAGAGTCGAATGTCGAGCGTTCGCAACGACTTCATGAACAAAATGTAAGAACCTCTGAGTTACGCACGCGAGAATCGAGTGTTGAGCGTTCGCAACGACTTAATGCACAAAATGTAAGAACCTCTGAGTTACGCGCACGAGAGTCGAGTGTCGAGCGTTCGCAACGACTTCATGAACAAAATGTAAGAACCTCTGAGTTACGCACGCGAGAATCGAGTGTCGAGCGTTCGCAACGACTTCATGCACAAAATGTAAGAACCTCTGAGTTACGCGCACGAGAGTCGAGTGTCGAGCGTTCGCAACGACTTCATGAACAAAATGTAAGAACCTCTAAGTTACGCACGCGAGAGTCGAGTGTCGAGCGTCGATTCGAGTTGAGTCGATCGAGTCCATTCTTTAGAAAGCTTGATAGATGCAGTATACCCTGGCATAGAAAATTTACATGGAAATGACTTTCGTTGGCTGTGTTGTAGAGCAATAGTGTCACCTAGGAATGACACGGTCAATGAAATAAACAATTTAATTATGCAAAGAGTCCCGGGTCAAGTTAAGCATTATAAATCCATAGACACTGTCACTAATATCGAAGACGCAGTACATTACCTACAAGAATTTCTAAATTCTTTCAACCCCGCTGGACTGCCACCTCACCAACTGTCGTTAAAAGTCGGAACGCCAATAATGCTTCTCAGAAATTTGAGCCCTCCCAATATGTGCAATGGAACGAGGCTACTTATAAAGGAATTAAAAGACAATTTAATTGTAGCGACCATTATCACCGGCCCTGCTGCTAGTGAATTAGCTCACATTCCTCGGATACCGATGATCCCCACCGATTTACCAATTCCATTTAAACGACTTCAATTTCCGGTGAAAACTTCTTTTGCATTAACAATTAACAAGTCCCAGGGCCAAACTTTCAATTTAGTAGGTATTGATCTACGAAAGGAATGCTTTACCCATGGCCAACTTTACGTTGGCCTATCACGAGTTGGGTCTCCCGAACATCAATACATTTTGTTGCCACAAGATAAAATTATATCAAATGTTGTATAAAGGGAAGCTCTAATTCAGTAACTTTTTTCACAAAAATTTTATCCTTTAAAACAATATTTAATACATGAAGTTATCTTATCCTGCTAATAAAATAAATGCGAAAGTCTGTTTGTTTATCTGCCTGTTTGTCGGCTAAAATGCTGAATTTACTTTTGGGTAGTTGAACACATGGGATCAAACTTAGGCTTTTTGTAGCGGTAATCGACATCCACGCAGGCGGAGCCGCGGGGGACCGCTATAGGTTATACAATGTGTCTGTACACAGTGTGACGAAAATTAAGGGTGAGGTACAGACCATCAAACTGAACAACTTTCTCCCGGGGACCAACATCGTAATCGCAAAAAAAATATCAGTCGTCTCATACATTTGTTCGAGTAGGTATTGAAGTTTTGTATGGGATGACTGATTTTTTTTTCACGATTACGATGTTGGTCCCCGGGAAAAAGTTGTTCAGTTTGATGGTCTTTACCTCCCCTTTAAGTTTTACTATTCCGAAACCAGACACCCTGTATAAATCAGAATAACACATAGGCTACTTTTTGTCGCGAAAACCGACATCCACGCGGGCGGAGCCGCGGGCGACCGCTAGTGAGTTATATGTAGTTACTTTATGAAGGAAAATATTATTTCTATAACAACGAATACGACAGCGTCAAACTGAAGACGCATTCGTATGCAGTTCCCACATAGTAGCCGCCTTCACATAGACGTCAATGATATCGGGAAACGTGTCACCAGGTTTATTGCGCTTTTAATACCAACACCACTTCGCGACACCATAAAATATTTATGTTTTATAGCTTGTAATAAAATATTCTCGCCGGGTTCCTGATACTCGAACCTACCTAACGAATAAACAGAAATATTTCTTTTCTACTAAAAGTTCTCTCGGAATCTATAAAATTGTGTTTAAAGGTTACAATTTTACCGTATCCTGTCTGTTTACGGAGTGCTATAAATTTTTATTGGAACACTTTTAATATTTTTTGTAGGTAGATAAGACTTGGTTTTTGAATTGGGATGAAATAATATTATGAGGTTGTTACTTTTTAGTACAATGTGCGAATTTGCAAAAGTATGGATAGGTAGGTTCTCACGTAGTGTTTTGTAGCTTAGTTGCTGGATACGAATATTCTTTGTTATTTTAAAATAACTTCATAATTTACAAAAAATATGCTCAAAAATGAGTAATTCATGAATTCATAGATGACTAAGTGATTATATATACAAATAAATAAAATTGATTTGCCTGTTTGTAATATCAAAATAAGAAACTTTTAAAGTACTTTTAAGTACCTACGGTACTAGAACAAAAAAAAAAACAATTTTAACATTTTTGTCTGCCTGTTTATCTGTCTATTTGTCTCTTTGTTGGTCTAGTGGTCGCAAGCGCTACTGCTGAGCATGAGGTCCTGGGTGCGATTCCCAGGTCGGGCAAAGTGTTATTGGATTTTTCTATCTGGAATTTCTCAGTTGCAGCCCGGAGTCTGGATTTGTGCCCGGTAGATGGCAATAGGCTCGCTCCCTATTACATGGGACTTAAACATAACTGGCGAAATGTGGGTGCATTATATGTACTGTGGTGTGCGGTCTCGTCTTCGAGGTGTGTTGGGGGAACTTTCTCGAAGATATTTATAAATTTAAAGACCGTTACACTCAAATAACTGATTTATTAGCTTTGGCAGCTATATTTAAAAAATTCTTTATAATTAACAGGTAAAGACTGGGGCTAAAACTATAATAGCTCGATACAGAACAATATTACTATATGTCATTATTTTTCACCTATTCTAAATTCCAATTGAAACCAGCGTTTGTCTAGCCAGCCAATGTCATAATCCAAAGAGGATTCTTGCGGAAGGCAGGCTCAACTAAGGCCTCTACAGTACACCTCTGCCTAACCCTTCAGGGAAACAAGGCGTGATGTTATGTATGTTATGTTGTCTCTTTGTTCCGACCAATCTCCAAAACGGCTGGACCAATTTTGAGGGGACTTTCACTGGCGCTGATGTTATAAGGAGTTAGGCTACTTTTATTATAGAAAAGGAATTTATTATAGAAAAAAAAAACGCGCAAAAAAAATTGTAAGCAAATAGCGCGGGTGGGGGACGAGGGAGTTTTAATAAAATGTGGCTGTTATTTGAGTATATTGTATGTATATCTTAAGAGTTCCACGCGAACGAAGTCGCGGGACACAATTAATATTATCGCTGTCATTCATGACGAGAATCTCGTGAAATCTGAGATGGTTAAAAAAATAAAGCATGTTGACTTAGCACACGAGGTTGTCCTCAAGTGGGACGTGGACTGACTGCGATCATGGTACCGATCATTGTTACGTTTAGTGGTCTAATAACGGAGAGCCTCGACAAACACCTCAGGAGGCTCTCATTGCGTGGTTGGGTCAGTGAATTCAGAAAGCAGTACTCCTGGACGCGGCACGCATAATGAGGAGGTTCCTCTCTGTGGAGCCACTACTTTCGGTGCTGAACCGAACGTTGTAAATCCAACAGCGCGCTTTTATTTAGGTATTCATTCATGCGTCGACCTTCACCTTGTTTCAGTGAAAATAGGCACAAGTGTTAACTGTCTCCTTGCATAAGCATAATTATTAAGCGTGATTGGAGAGGCAACTTAGATTACACGTAGCACTGTGCAAGTGTGCTTATCTGTTTAACATAGGCAAATGCAATCAAAATTGTTCTTGCAATTCAGAAGAAAAATTGGTCTAAGATGTGGAGGAGCTTTTTAATTAGTTTTATAAGAAAACTATACCTTTTTGCCTACGAATCTGTGAAAATAGTAAAATATCAGTTTCAGTTCTCCTCGACAAGTTGAAGGCGCTGCAAACTTTGGAAATGCCGTCAAAACTTATAAAAGTCTGCCAAGTGCTGGAAGTTGGAAAAATCTGTATCGGGCGTCGATTTAATCAATATCTTCTTTCTGTGAAAAATTGTGATGGTAGAAACAAGGAATATATTTCTGGAGATAGGAAGCACATACACATTCTAAAAGCTTTGCTTAGAATAACATTTTGTGTTTGTTTACATTCGAGTAATCACAGTCCAGCCCAATTGTTTCACATTTACCTTATTTAACTAGACTTAACGTTGCTAAGCGTTGAGCTGGGAATTTAACAGCCTTATGTTGTTATGTTTATTTATTTGTTCACCAAAACCTTTGATTGTGTGCAGTAAGATAAGCTGTGGGAGGTTCTAAAAGACATGGGTACACCTCAACATCTTATTGACCTAATCCGATGCTTCTAACTAAATCAACAACCGCTCTGTCGTCAAAATAAACAGCGACTGTTCTAATGTATTCCCCATCAAGAAAGGCGTTAGGCAGAGATGTATCCTCTCACATCTGCCCATCGATGTGTATGGAGAGTATATAATTCAGAAAACTCTTGAGGTCTGGAAAAAGGGGTTTGCCGTTGGTGGAGAGCGCATTTCCAATCAGCGGTACGCTGCCGAAACCGTTCCTCTTGTACAATATTTGACGACATAAAGGAGATACTTACTACTTAGATTTGAGGTGGAAAGTGCTAAATTAGGGTTTGCAATAAATGGGCAGAAAACCAAGCTTATGGTGACAGATCGTGTGGGAAAGCTCTCGGGCGCCAATAACATCCCAGGCATCGATACTGTCGGGCTTGCGGACGGCGAGCAATGGGTAGCTCGCCGTCCGGTAAGAACCAGGCCCGAGTCGACGGCGCGTTGTGTCCCACGCGCGCCTCAAAGAGATGTCAGCACTATTGACGGGGTCCGCTAGGGCCGATGCCAGCTAGGGTTGCGGGATGTTCGAAAGAGTTACCGTGGCCCCGGCACAGGCAACAGAAGGAACACGGGTGGGTTTTAGTCAGTAAAAGCCTGACACGCCCTCCCGCTCCGCCCAGAGCGGGAGAAGTCATTTGATGATTTCCCATCCACAAAAAAAAAAGGCATCGATACTGTGGACAGATTCATTTATCTGGGCTCTAATATTAATAATAAGGGCAGTTGCGTCCCAGAAATAAAACGACGGATAGCCATGGCTAAAGATGCAATAACACGCCTCCAGAACATCTGGAAAAATCGTGGTATAAGCTTTAAAAACCAAATCTCGATTAGAGCACTAGTTTCCCGATTTTCCCCTATGGAGTTGAGACGTGGACAATCCGAGCAAGAAAGAGACAGAATAAACGCATTCAAAATGTAGTATTGGAGGCGGATGCTTCGAATATCATGTACAGCCATACGCATAAATGTTTGTCTTTTCCAACTCTATATCAAGACCCGATTGTCTACAGTTTGCCTACAGCGTATTTTGACCTATTTCGGCCACATAATGCGATAAGGATATAGCTGCCTTGAAAAACTGCTTATTGTTGGCAATACTGAAGGGAAGAGAGCACGAGGACGGTCGCCAAAACGATAGGCCGACCAAGTAAAAGAAGCTACGTAAGCAAACAGCAGTTGGTGATGGCAACTTTGGACCGGAGTCGATCTCCATCGACTCCGGTCCAAAGCCCTTTAGATGCCAATGACCACTGACCACGATCCTCAGAATTGAGGGACCGATTGAAGAAGAAGAAATTTGCAAATATTTTGGCAGAGTTCATTTTACTAACTGTAATGTTAAGATATCCGAAAATGATGAGTCTTTCAGTTTTAACAACCACTGAAGCTGGCCGAGTATTTCAGTAAAGTTCATTGTACAAGAGGTGGATAGGAGACATACAATGCCTGCTTTTGAAAGTCTTACTAGGACTTACAGATGTTTGTGGGCTGTGGTAACAACTATACCGTAATCTATTGTAAAGTTTTGTAACGTTCTTTTCCAATATTGCTCATTTAAATCGTAACAGTAGTTTTGCCATGTCTCATTTCCTTCTTTGATTCGTGCTCCTAGTAAAAATTGTTGGGTAGTGAAGAATTCAAACATCCCGAATCAAGTGTCCGCTTCGCAACTGAAATCTCGAAGAAGAATTGTTTTCAGACGTAATCTCAGATAGAAACAAGTATAAACTTATAAAAATACTGAAAGCTTCCACACGGGAGTCGGTCTCACAGAAAAATCTAGGATAAAATCGGCTACTTTTCTTGTGAACGAAAATGCAGAATTCAATTACGATACAGAATACCCAGATAAAATATTTTATATTTTGCATACTGTAAGCATGTTGTCAAGTGAACATGAGGATGGACACAAATATGCGCCAAAAATAATAATTATACTTAAATCAAATTCGTTTATTGACACTGGTCTTACAAACATAGTTAAAAATCTTAACTGTTTAATTCCTCTCCACTAAATAACTGAACAACAACTTTCAGTTCTCGAACAATTTCGCAAATGTGATCAACATCAAACAAAGAGTCCCTTTATTAAGCCACAATTACGGAAGTCCCAATCTTTGCGGAGAGAAGGACCAAAAACTGGCATCCTTAGGAATTTATAGGAGCGTAACCCATGATTGAGGGGGCTACAATAAAGGGGAGTTATGTCGTGATGTCGACTAGTTTCAATGTGGAGGCGGAAGTTTAGTGGGTAGTTGATTACGTGGACTTGAAGCGGTTTCAATTGTTTTTAGCTGCAGAGTTGTGTAGGTGACATGGGGCAATGAGAAGGGGATAAGTAAGAAAAGAGGCAAATTTTTATATGATAACATTTGGAATAAAATCGTTTGTTACCAATAAAGATTACTTGTAAAATGCACATTACTTGATTTTATACATACGTTGCTTTCCACACTGTACTAAAACTTACTAAATATATATATACTTAGTAATCTAAATAAATAGGCTAAAGCTCACCTAGCAATCATTATTAAGGTACCTAGCTACATACTTGGAATGGTTTACAAAAAATATGTGATTGCTTAGCAGTTACATAAATATTGGCGGTTGTGTAACATGGCTACAGGAGATGGTTTTGCCTATAAGACCTGTCAGAATATTCTAGACAATTTGAGTGTTTGTTTAGATCTAACGATCCAGCCATCAAATTTTCTTATTCACAAAACACCAACACCATTCCATATTCAAACGGTTTTTGTTACACAATGGACGTGTTTTTAAAATGCACGCATGTACATCGATTCGATAGTTCAAAATGTTCAAATCGCAGCTCAAACAAAAAGAGTAGTGGATGCACTCATCGTGAAGTTATTTCGTGAGTGTCGGTGTCCAGTTATGCGAATAGTTGACCTCCTTTTTGAGTTAGAATTGAATTGAAACTTTTTGGACAGTCAGGAGTGAAGTGTGGATTATTTTTTCCTTTGTTTTTTTTTCTGGCGAGCTGGCACCTAACACTTTTGGACATTTGACATTTACTTCTAAAGAATACAAAACGAAAGCAGCATAATAAATTAAAGTCGTGTTGGGAAAATTATAAATGTGTAACATTTTATTTTATCGAGTAAAAAAAAATTAAACTCTGTCTAACTCAGATTCATAAATCATTCTTTTAGGCCTCTCATCAAAATGCCATGTATTTAGACTGCTTCTGGTGTGAAGTGATACAAAAAGGTAGGTTAATTATTTACAATATTATTAGGTAAAGGATGTATTTTTTATTAGAGGCGGAGAGGCTTAAATTGAAATATAACACAGAAAACTGCCCAAGTGCATGTCGGACCACGCAAAATGAAGGGTTCCGTATTTGGGATGAAGAAAGAAGAGACAGAATTATGCCAAGAACAAACTTAACATTGTGGTTGAAAAAATATTTTCTCCCATACATTGCAACTGCAAATGTAAGTTTGTCCGCACAATATTGAGAAATTTACCGTGTTATTTTAAGACCATAGACTTCTTATCAGTTTTCCTGTAATTAACAGGTATTTTCTGTATATTTTTCAAAAATTTTGGCTTTGTAGTTTCGGAGATAAGGTGAATTTTCGTCTATTTTCTTAAATAACTTGGCCGGTTTTTCAATGTTTTATTTCAATTTAAACTTCTTCGCCTCTGAAAAAAAAACACGTGATACAATAAAACAATGAAATATCCTAACAGTTAACTAAAATAAGGTCGAAAAATACGCAATTAAATAAAAACTTACGTTCACTAATTTTATTCAGCCGTCAAACCAACGCTCACCGGAAGTTCCTTCAGGTGATGTTATGAACATTTTAACGCTATCCAAGATGCTTAAGAACCTTCTTATATTAGCCTACTCACCGATTCATTGCCCCAAACAGCGCTTAACATAAATAAGGAGACTGCAACACTATTTATATATAGCTTATCATTAGTATCTCAAGTTGCTAGTCGTCGGCTCGTGAACACTTGTGGGCACATATCGGAAGCCCTGATAATCCTTAAATTACTCACGAATGTCTTCCACTATTAGACTAAGGATGTAAGGGATCTGAGGCGCAAGAGATAAGCGGGTGTTTACATTGAATTGTGTACATTCCTGTGATTGTTTATAAGCGTTGCTATGTTCCAGTATAAATGATACTAGTTCCAGGCAAATGCAACTTCTACTGTATTAGTCCATTTGGTTAGCAACTCATTAAAATTAACTCCTTAGTGAGTCTGTGAGTCAAGACATCTATCGATGAAATCAAATCTAGGTTTTCCACTGATGCTATTTAGGTATTGAACCTAAGGAAAATGGTACATTTAGTATCGAATTATTAGTTATTTTATTTATTTAATACTTCAAGCACAATAATATACAGCAGCGGAATTAATCTCACAGATAATATATGTGGGGTTCATGGTATTATATTTTAGTCCGGTGGCCAGCAACTTTTAAGTATTTTAATTCTCCAGGAACTTCAAATAGTCTGGAAGTCACAAGAAGTCGTCTGAGGAAGTCGTTTATAAATTGCGCCGCGTCATAAAAGTGGCTGGTCAAAGCGCGGGCAATCCTCTTGCGGAGGATTACAGGACCGCCCGAGGACTTACGAGCTGGAGCGAAGCGCAGTCCTCAGTACCGGCGTTTAATGTTTGCTTCTCATTTGTGAAGACGGTAGTGTTAATTTGGTTTGGTGCCTCGGTGTTGTTGTATTAATTACTTTGATTGTTAATGTTATTATTGTACAATGTAAGTAAGTACATACTACGAAGATCAATATGTAATTAGTAGGTAAAAATAATAAAATTGGCCAGCTTTGGTATTATTCTGCTGAAATTAAAAGAGATTAAGTACTTCAAGTTATTTTTTGGTCAAATGTTACTCGGAACGTCAGAAGAAATTAAAAATAAGTTATTTGTTTGTACGTTTTAGACTGGCTGGTACATTATTTTGATGAATGCGGAAGGTCGGGCAAAGCTAGTAGATGGCGTGCTCATAGCTAGTTCCCTACAGCCTACAATATTTGACATTTCGTTCATTCATTTCATTTCGAGTTATTTTCGGTGATTTCAATATTTTAAATCAAGTAATTGACATAGAAAGTGTCAAAATTTGAAACCTTCAATAATACCTCGTAATCACTTTCTTCAAAATGTTTCTGACATTACCTCGAATTCTGTTTCATTAAGAAACAATCTCACGAATAGCTTTAAGCCACCATCTTCTAATTTTAGGGTCTCGTGGGAAATGGTGAATTCCAATTTCCGAGCATTTAGGAACACAACAACGAGTTATTTTCGCAAAAAATAAATAAAAACCACTTCACGCCTTGCATTATTAGCTTATTTTGGGAACTAGCTTCGACAGCGCCTTTTTGACAGTTGTCTTCCACATTAACATACGTCTTCAACTGTCATGATATGAGACACAATTAAAGGACACCGGCAAAATTAGGCCCAGTAGCGGACACGAATGAAATATATACTAAAAAAAATCTTTAATTAAATAATTATTTACCGTCATTTTTAAACACCTTTTAACCATTGGATACTGAAAATCATAATAAAAAGAAGATGATAGCGGAAGCCATTTTGAATGAACTAAATGAAATTAGGAAATGCATGGGAAATGTAGAAGTCATTGACTGGGTTGCCAGGGGTAAAATATATAATATTTTATGCAGAGATAGCAGAAGTCATGATTTCTCATTATTTAATTATTATTATCAATAATAGATCCATTTTGAAAGTCAAAGTATATCTGTTGATGCATTACACAAATATTTTTGTTAACTTCAACGTTTTTGGTTCATAATAATAATGGTTTTTGGGTTTGTGTTGATTTCGATGGTGGATCAAAATGCTAGAAGCCAAATTAAATATAAGTGTCAACTCAAGAAACGTCTAATGAGCTGAATAAAGATCAATCAAATAATCAATCTCATTCACACATGAGACTCCCGCTTGGACTCTTGCGTACTTGTGATTTACTCGACTGTTTTCTTTTGTGATTTACCTTGTTTTGTTTGACCTGGCTATTCTTTTTGGACTCTGGAACTGCTTAAACGATTGACCCGGCTGTGTTATAATTGGATTTTGTTGTGTAAAATGGAAGGTCTGAGATGTTTGAATTGTGGTCTAATGATCACCACCAATCGAAGGCACTCTCCGGCTAATGCCGAAACAGTTCGACAAACTATATCGCAATGGATTGCTCCACGCACAGTGAGTATTAAATTGTATATTTTTAACTATGACTTGTGCCTTATTTTGTTATAAACGCACATAACAATTTGGGAGCCTTCATGCTGACTACAGATCAATTAATTTTCAGATGACTGCCAGTGATCATGTTTGTGATAGCTGCTGGACCTTGGCCAGCAACGTAAACACTCAACATCGACACCTATGCGTCAGTTGTGGCCGCTCCCTACTGAGAATTCGTTTTCATGTGTTAAATATGGATAGTGAGCGTGCATATGACATTTATAGACTTGTAAATGAAAACATACAGAGAAGACTTGGACGTCAGGTTAGTGAAATCATTTATTTATATAAATTGGTTACATTACAGCAAGTCATTTAGCTAAAGCTATGTATGACCTATTTTTTTTATATTTGTGATGATTGATGTATAGTACATCTCTGTGCTAACTATAACACTATCAAAAACCTTGTGTGTGATTACAAGCGAGAAGATATCAACCTTTCAAAATGATTTTTAATTTAATTTTAAGTTTAACATGATAAATGATGTTTATTCAGTAAATTGGTTATTCGTAATTACACAATTGAAAGTCAATGTGTTACCGCCAAGAAACACCGTACTGTAAAAACCTTATACCTATTTATATTTTTGTTTCAGGCAAGGATTGGCCATGATAACATTTGTCATCCATGTTGGCAGCGGGCTGATCGTTTGCGGAATAGACAATTATCTGTTGCTTCCACAAGTACCTCTCAATCTACTTCTATATCAATTAATATTGACAATACTGAGACGGAATCAACACCAGCAGTTGATGAAACACCAGCAGTAAATGTAATACCTGCAGTGGATGAAACGGCAGCAGTAGATGAAAGCCAAAATATAGGCCAAGTGCAGCTTCCATCCTATTTGCGTGCACCTGATACCCAGCGACATTGTGTTTTCCAAGGTTGTATAAATTCACAGAGACGGGTAATTCCCACCTCTATTAGAAAACGCGTTTTGTGTGATTATAATTACTATATACCTGCTAACTGTCGTGTATGTAACGAACATATGTCTGCAGCACCATGGCATAATTTATCAGAAGCGGAAAATGCAATAAATTCTTTTAAGCCGAACCATCTTGAAGAAATCATAGCATGGTTTCAGTCTAGCCAAACATCTGTTTTAGATTTTCAGAACATTGATGGATTAAATGATGATCACCTTCATTATTGGATCGGGTTGTCTAGAGATCAATTTAATCTTATTCTTGCTGAAGTTCCCCGTATCAATGATATGATTAGAGGGCAAATAGCACTTCTAGCTTATTTAATTAAAATGAGGACAGGGGACTCAGATGAGCGCTTGTCCCAACTATTTAATATTCCAAGAAGAACACTTGAGGTTATGATGAGTAAGGTTAGGGAATTACTTAAACAGGATTTTGTTCCTCGACACTTAGGACTAAGTCACATATCCCGCCAGGAGGTTGCTAATCGCAATTTAATTATACCAAATGGGCTATTTGGTACTGCGGATTATAGTACGGCTATTGCAATTTTTGATGGGACATATGTGTACATACAAAAAAGTAGCAATTATAAGTATCAAAAACAAACTTACTCACTTCATAAATACAGAAACCTTATTAAACCATTTCTCCTTGTATGTACAGATGGTTATATTATTGATGTACTTGGGCCATATCCTGCAACTACATCAGATGCAGACATTATGCGAAATGAGTTTGCAGATGGGCAGCCTTTAAAAAATTACTTTGCAAGTGGGGACACCTTTATATTAGATAGAGGGTTTCGGGATGCAGTTCCCTTATTAGGACAATGTCATTTCAATGTGTCCATGCCAGCATCTCTTGAAAGTGGTCAACATCAATTAACTACATTACAAGCTAATAAGTCTCGGGCCACCACAATTTGTAGGTGGGTAGTTGAAATTGTGAACGGTCGATTTAAAAGAGATTATAAGCTTTTCCGCCAAGATTTTTTTAATGTTGCTTCAAAACATGTAATGACGGACTTTACCATAGCTGCAGCTATAATAAATACTTTTCATCCACTTCTAACAGACAGAGCGAATGCTCAAACAATATTAAATATAATTCAAAATAAAATGTACACTGATAATTCTCTGGCTACTTATGTAACTAGTCATGATTTAAATAGGAGGCGAGCTCAATTCGAAAGAATTAATGTTAATAATCATAATGTTAATGATTTTCCAAGGCTGGACTTTGAACAACTTATTTTAATATCATTAGGGCCTTATCAAATCAAACAAGCCAGATCATATTATGGTGAACATATACGAAGTGGAGGACAATATGAAATTGAAATATACAGAGAAAGCAACAGCAATTTACGAGACTTAATTTCACAAAATGAAAATAAATGGTTGCTCAGAGGGAGAATCCAAAGTCGGCACGTTAGCAGAAGAGTGTACTTTGTTTACATTCTAATAAATAATAATCTTAGCGGGCGTGACGCTATAGAGCAATATTGTTGCAACTGTTTGGTGGGCAGACGCACTGTAGGGTGCTGTGCTCATGTCATGTCTATTATATGGTACTTGTCATGGGCTCGGCATGAGCCAAACATACCAGCTCAATTTTTAGATGATTTATTAATTATTTATGAAAATGAATAAAAAAGAGCTTTATGGGTAGTATATTCTTTGATTCTAATGAAAAGTGGTTTCTTTTTCTCAATTACCTTAAATATTTTTACTTTTATAACCTGAAAAATGTTTTTTGTTATGTCACTAATATCTCAGTATTCCCATGGTCAATATTGATATTGATGTTTTTATAGTAAATAATGTTTATGACCAGTCATTTTAGCATTTGTATTATTATTGTCTGTTGAGTTGAAAAAGTGGGCCTGACGAAGTATGGGCGTTTGCCAGTGTCCTTTCTATTGTTACCGACCACTAGTTGGTCGATCGACAGCTGAGAAGGTTCTGGCAGACCCCGGGAAAAAATAAACGGTAGGCGAAACAAATACTTATAACTTTTTTTCAGAATTTCAAACTCAATTTGTACATGAAACAAAAACACAGCTACCAATACACCTCAAGTTGGCCACTTTGTTTGCACACAATACGACATGAAAACTGTCCCATAACAGCTTTAGACAATACTCGCGACACAAATATTGTAAGCGATAATAAAGTTGAAGAAAGCGGAGAACTGAACAAACTCCAAGTTGTACTTCAAGTGGTTGGGCGGGGACACAGAATGAAGGAAACAGAAGGCACAAGACTCGCCATGAGAAAGGCTGCATTTTTATTGTTGCCCACTTTACCACGAACATGCCGCAGTTTAAGCCAATTTAATTGCACTAGAATTATTTGCGAACTTATAATTTCTGTTTACATTACGAAAGTTTTAAAGAGTTTCTTGTGTGAATTGGGTAATGTAGGTAATAGGTAATACGGGCTGGTGTCCGCAACTCTACGTCAGTGCGCGCATTTTGTAAACGGGAGGGAAATCGATTATTCGATTCACCAATTGGGTAATGACATAATTATTTTATTTCCAGGCAGGCTAACGTCAACGGGCCGCTTTATGTAAAGCAATAAACGCCACCTTCAGATACCTGCAATATCTAGAACCGATGACAAGACTCTCAAAACCAACATAGATAAACAATACACATAGGTATCGGCGGCATTTTGGTTTATACCATTACAATGGCGTCATACGTCAGTTTGTGTTTCACGTGAACCTTCTGCAGTTCTCTCATCTGTGGTAACGGTGTAACACAATTTATGTATTACAGTTTGTTTGTGTGAGTTGTATGGGAGCGACCCTTCCTTTTTATATCGTAATGGAACTTGAGCGAGGCTTTTGTCTCCCGAGTTCGTAATGAGTGCTGAGCGAGGCCGCGAGTTTATTGACAGGCGGTAACGGGTAGCGAGTTTTTGAGACGATGCAACAAGGTGACTTGTGTCAATCTTCATTTTTTTAATTATTGACTAGCTGTGCCCCACGACTTCGTTCGCGTGGAAGTCGTAAGATACACAATATACTAAAACAATAGCCACATTGTAGTAAAACTCCCTCGTCCACCGACCCGCCGCGTTACATCGCCCGCACGCGCAATTACTGGATTGTTTCCTTTTGCTCGGCTCCTAAGGGTCGTAGCGTGGTGTTAAATAGCCTATAACTATCCTCGAGAATTGGGCTACCGAATGCAAAAATATTTTTATAAATCCGACTTTTTTCACAATTTCATGAGTTTTAATTTTTTTTGCGCGGCACCCTAATTATTTTTCAGAAATAAAAGTAATTTATGTTACTTCCCGTAACATCAACTATCTGACAGTGAAAGTCCCGTCAACATCGGTCCAGCCGTTTCTGAGATTCGCCGGAACAAACAGACAGACAGATAAAAATTTAAAAAATTGCTTTTTTGACATAAGCACCGTATATACTTTCATATACATTTAGTAAAAAGTTGTTATTTTGACATTACAATCAGACACTTCAATTTTATTCATTTGTATAGATTATTGTGGCCAGTTTCACTACCTCCAAATAAGTTTCTTTGATTGTATCATATCACACAGATAACTTCGTACCAATTCCGTAGTACTACTAATATTACCTGTGAAGCAGCCCCCTTACCTGTTGTACCGGTAACAGTCAAATGGTCCAGACTTTGGACTGAAGAGCATATGGTCATTGCGCCGCTTTGTTTATATCATAACTGAGGCAAAATGTAGGTACAAATTTGGGGCGTATAAGAACACTTTCTTATTTATTTTGAAATACCTTTATTTCTTATCGTAGTTTAAATAACTTTATATATTTCGTATTGTTGTATCAAACCTAAAAGCACTGGTATAGGAACTTTAATTAATGAAAAAAAAAATACATTGTTTTACCACTAAATATATTAAAACTGTTTTCAAAATGACAGGCGTATAAACAAAATCCTCAATTGAAAATTTTTATTTCATTTTGAATTAAGGTTTTTTAAGAACATTAATTGTTTACTCCACTTTAAGGTCTTTCAAAATAAGTAGTCGGTTGTACTTCACAACAGTATCATAACATATACTAATAATGTGTTTACTTTAGCTTAAAAAAGTAACATTATTTTGCCTTATAAAACATAACACGATAATTGTATACCCACTTTTCAATTATCTCTATTGTAAGTATTTGGGGTACCTACTTGTAAGCTCCTAGGAGGAAGCCCTAAAAATGAATTGTCTGAAAAAGTACCCTTTTTTTTATTCAGTATGAGCAAGTAATTAGCAACACAAAGTTTAACCTTTTATTTTTCAGCAATAACAAGTATTTAAATTACTTGACCTAAAAATTATATTTTTATAAAATTGCACATGATAAACTTAAAAAAAAACAGTTTTCTTTAAAAATCTTTTAATTCAATAAAGACACGGACAATCCAACATAAATGCTATAAAAATCAATCCATCGACTTTGATGTGAGGCTGGTTCTGCGACAGTGGTATAGCAGAAGAAGTACCTAGCCCGCGTGAATTCATTGCAAATGGTATAGTGGTACTGGTTCTACGTCAGGAGTCATTTGAAAAGAAATATCGTGAATACTTTTACGTGTCAATGCGAAATTTCAGGTATAGTGTCAGAACCAACGAATTGTTGCAGATCATTAGCAATAGCAGCTTGTTCCAAAGTGACTTTTTTTTTTTTTTTTTTTGTGGATGGGAAATCATCAAATGACTTCTCCCGCTCTGGGCGGAGCGGGAGGGCGTGTCAGACTTTTACTGACTAAAACCCACCCGTGTTCCTTCTGTTGCCCGTGCCGGGGCCACGGTAACTCTTTCGAACATCCCGCAACCCTAGCTGGCATCGGCCCTAGCGGACCCCGTCAATAGTGCTGACATCTCTTTGAGGCGCGCGTGGAACACGACGCGCCGTCGACTCGGGCTTGGTCCTTACCGAACGGCGAGCTACCCATTGCTCGCCGTCCGCAAGCCCGCGCCTACGGTGGCCGGGAATCGGCTGCCAATTCCCGACGCCCAGGGCGTCTCCTGCGGCGACTAGGGGCGTGAGGGCGCAAAGCTTGCCTCTCCCTCACGCGTCCCGCCTCCTCCTTCACGAGCATTACTGCTTCGCAGAAGGAGGTAATGGCTTCTTCCAAAGTGACTGGTGACATAGGCAGGGTATTCGTAGGTGTTTGTGCATCTATACAATTCGTAGGTGTTTGTGCATCTATACAATTCGTAGGTGTTTGTGCATCTATACAATTCGTAGGTGTTTGTGCATCTATACAATTCGTAGGTGTTTGTGTATGTATACAGTTATCATGCATGTTAGTGAAACCATTGCATGAAGGCGTAAAATAAACTTATTTTTTTAAAGCAATCCCTTAATCTTTCAAGCATCGCTAATGAAACTCAATTGATTATGACTATTGTGTCTCATTAGATTGATAAGGTAAGAGATAATCCTTGTGTTGAGAGGGTTTTTTTGTAACGAAACATAAAATTTACAGGCAAGCGACTCAACGTTAAGTTTAATTAGTTGGAGAAACTTTACAGAAGTGATGAGTATCGATTTATTTTATGATAATAAAACAAGAAAAAATATGATTTTCTACATTTTTAAATTCTTATAAAATATTAAGTAGTTCGCGCGTCACACGACCGTCAACCCCGTGAGCTGTACTTAAATTATAAAACCATGAGATTTAATAAGAAAAATATTTGATTTTTTAAATCATATTTTTTTCTTATTAAACAAACAACTAAACAAAAACCAAAAAAACGAACAAACAATAAGTGTAGTATACTATATGTATTATTCTTTTTTATGTATACTCTAAGATAGTTTTATTATCTAAACCTATTGTTTATGGAGATTGATAATTTTATTGGTCTTCGCGAAGATCAATTATCAAACTAAAACTAAAATCTTAATTATATAAGCTTAGAACCATAAAGTCATGAAGTAGGTACTTTTTTTTTTGTGGATGGGAAATCATCAAATGACTTCTCCCGCTCTGGGCGGAGCGGGAGGGCGTCTCAGACTTTAACTGACTAAAACCCACCCGTGTTCCTTCTGTTGCCTGTGCCAGGGCCACGGTAACTCTTTCGAACATCCCGCAAATGAAGTAGGTACTTGCCGTCACCTTCGGCGCCACCAACCCTAGTGCTAAATTAATTAGTCTGGTACTTCTGTTCATCTTTGGAGTTCATTAATTGGGAAATTAAGGAAACTTGTAAAAAATCAACCTCGCTCGGCCACGTTCAGCGGCGTACTGACTTGTGTTGAACGAGAACGAAACGGGAACGTTGTAACATGAAGGCATACATGCATATGCCTTCATGAATTGTCTACCAATATGGGCCTATGCTTTAAAATTACTTAAGACGGACTTGTACGCCTTTTTGTTTCTACGTAGTTTTTGTAAAGACGTTGGCGTATAAGTTACGCCTGTATGTTGTGCAAGTTTCTTCAAAATAAGGATACACTAATGGCGTATTCGTAGTTTACGCCTTCGTGTTACAACCGTTTTCACATGCGGTAACATTACGCCAATTATTTTAATGGCCTATAAATATCTAAAAAATAACAGAAAAATATAAGACTAACTATGTTATGGACCTCGATTTGTACTATCTATTGCAGAAAAAAATTAAAAATTACATTTTTGCGTGTACACCCTAAAAAAAACCTGAGAGAGAGGAGCCTGAAACTTATAAGTTAGAGCCAACAAAAAGGTATAAAATCTTTTTTTAAATTTCGTTTTTATTATTCTTAATTTGAAATATTTTTATCTTATTTTGTTTTTTCTTCTTTAAGTGGCATCTCATGTAGACACAAAGCTTAATAAATGTGTTATGTTATTTTATTATTTCTTTACATACGTCTCACAAATTTGGTGTCGAAACAAAACAAATTTAAAAAAGTGATAGGTATTGATGTGCGCAAGTCCTTATCCAGTGCCAAATTAGTATTAGTGTAAAAACATGTGCGTCCAATTGTCACGTCCGTAATTTTATTATATGTACACATTTTTGTATGAAAATAATATTTCCATACAAAAATGTGTTGCGATTGAAGCCGAGCGATATCGCCATAACAAGCACAGCTAAGTACAATAATTATCTACTAGGTATACGAATGTCAACAGAGAGCGACGTATACTTTTCTGTTCTAACCTCCACGTCCCCTACTAAAATAATGACAGAAAATCTAATTAAAAAGCTTCGCATTGCAAGCAAGACCAAATTAAAATGGATATGTTGGCATCAAAGCATGAAAAGAAGGACTTTCGTGGGTTTTGGAAACACACCAAAAAACTAAACCCTAAGCCCGGCATTCCGGTGAACGTCGCCGGTGCTAGCACGCCCAGGGAGATCGCGAACGTGTTCATGAATCACTTTAAATTACATCACCCGGCGAAACAGGACGTTGAAGTTGGCGTTGCTGGGGCTGTTGTGTCTGAGGTGCCTGCCCGCATTACGGCTAAGCAGATTAGTTTGATTATTAAAAGTACGTGGCAAGTCGCCGGGACACGACAGCCTCAGCATAGAACATTTGGAACATCTCCCTCGGCTGTTAGCATTACTGTTCACTTTCTGTATCCGACACTCCTACCTACCCGCGAATTTGATGAGAACGGTGGTTGTACCAATACTGAAAAATAAAACAGGTGACGTTAGTGACGTGGGTAATTACCGACCGATCTCGCTGGCGACTATAACAGCTAAGGTACTTGACAGTGTGTTGGAGGGACAACTTAGTAAACACCTCCGAATACGATGCGCAGTTCGGTTTTAGGCCTCAGCTATCGACTGAGAGTGCTATTTTTGCCCTCAAGCATACTTTCAGGTACTACACACAGAGAGGAACGCCGGTATACGCAGCGTTTCTTGATCTCAGCAGGGCTTTCGACCTAGTTAGGTACGACATATTGTGGAGTAAGTTGCGCGAGGAGGGATTGCCTGACGCCATCACAAATATGTTTCAGTATTGGTATGGCCACCAAACCAACCAAGTTAGATGAGCCAATGATGTGTCTGATGAGTACAGGTTAAAATGCGGTGTAAGACAGGGTGGATTGACCTCGCCAGCGCTTTTCACTTTGTACATAAACCAGTTGATTGTCGGGCTTAGTAGCATACAGGTTGGCTGTTCTATTGACGGTCTCTTTGTCAATAGCATTAGCTATGTGGACGACATGGTGCTGCTGGGTCCGTCAGTTAGTGCAGTCAGGAAGTTGTTGGCTGTCTGCGAGGCGTATGCTGAGGCGCATGGTCTTAGGTATAATGTTCTAAAAAGCAAACTACTTGTTTTTAGGGTAAACCAAAAAAAACCAGCACATGTACCCCCTATTATATTGAGTGGTGTGGCTCTTGAACGTGTAACAGATTTCAAATATCTTGGGCACATAGTAACGGAGGATTTAAAAGACGATGCTGACATGGAAAGAGAACGGAGGGCGTTGGCTGTCCGATGCAATATGCTGGCTCGCAGGTTTGTGCGTTGTGCTCCAGAGGTGAAAACAACTCTTTTTAAAGCCTTTTGCTAATCGGTGTGCACGTGCACTCTGTGAGTTCGATATACGCAAAGGGCATACAACGCCCTCAGAGTTCAGTACAATAACACCTTCAGGATGTTGATGGGGCTTCCACGATACTGCAGCGCCTCAGGGATGTTTGCTGAAACACGTGTGGATGGTTTCAGCACTATCCTACGAAAACGGATGGCGTCCATGATGCGCAGGGTGTGTGGGAGTGCCAACAGCATTCTGAAGGTCATCAGTGGTAAGCCGTGTTGCGACATCATGGCTCACTGGGTATATGTTCATATGCATGTGCCCGGAGCGTCAGGTGAGCGCGGACGGTTCATGAACTGATTGTGTGTGCATTGTTGTTACTAACCTATGTTAGAGGTGAGTACCTATAGTGCACTAACAATATAATTTAATGTAAATGTTTTGCGTTTGTTACTAACATAGTTTCTTAAGTCGTGTGTGAACACAAAACTATGGATCCTTCTGTGGTCTGAAATAAAATATATATATTTTTTTTAATTGAACGCGGACTGCGATAGGCGGCCATATTACGACTCAAAAAATACTTCCAAGCTTGTGCCTTTGACAACCTTGACTATGAAGATGTTGCATATCATATCATCACGTCTCACTTGGTAATTTGAGTAATTTACACTTGAGTGACACTTGCTGATACTGTATTCTATATTCCAGGTGAAATAACACTCCTGTTAGCTGCTGACATTTTTTTTTAAATGATAAAGGATGTCATGATTGAGGGAAGTCCAGAGGATCCGATACTGCTCCATACCCGGTTTGGATACGTCATTTCAGGTGACTTCTTTCCATCTTTTATAACTCATAACTCCGTTGAGCACACTCCTGCTCATGAGTCTCTAGTCAGTAAGTTCTGAGAAACACAATCTCCTACATGAAAAGGTCCCAAAGCTATACTGCGAAAAACTACCGGAGCCAGAATAATGTGAAAAAATATTTCACGAATTAGTTACTTTATAATAATCGTTTTGAGATTAAATTACCTCTAAAAACAGATGTCTAACAAATTAATACTTCAGTCATCTAGTATTGCATTACAGCGTTTTTATAGTTTAAACAGGAACGTTTTGTTAAGGAAGATTTATATCGCTCCTTTTAAATTTACTTTATTAATGAACTAGCTTTTGCCCGCGGCATCGTCCGCGTGGATGTCGGAAGATATCCCACGGGCACGTACTACCGGGAATAAAAGTACCCTGTGATGTATTACTCCAGTAAACAATGTATTAACTCCGTGATACGTTGTGTTTCTTATACCTCACTCTATTTGTTTACGCAGCGCACGTAAAGCTTCCAGTCGGCATGATTTTTTTCCGACTTCATCAACAATCATTGTCATATTTTAGCCAATTTACACTAAACCTTCATGAATCATCTGACCCTTCCTCATGAATCACTCGGACGATCAGTGGAAACTATTTGAAAATCGGTTTTGTAGTTTGTTTAGTTTGTCGCGTTCAGACAGACAGACAGACAGACAGACAGACGCGGCGGGAGGACTTTGTTTAGTTAAAATTATGCCGGTCACGACCTAGAAAGAAAGAAAATAAATTTATTTGACCCAGGTTAAGGCACACAATATTCATACAAAAACAAATTGGGGCTTGGGGCGCGCAATTTAAACTTAAAATAGTATAAATTGTGCGCCCCACGGCTGCGCCAAATAGGCCCAGTTCAGCATAAATGCCAGACTAGTGCCTGGCGCTGGTTTTGAACCGTACCTTATGTTACGAGGACGTCTCACGGATGTAAATCAATTTTATATTGTGTGTCAATATTTAAATAAAATGTAATAGTAATAAACTCGGTTAGATAATTGTTTAAAAAATAATTATTATAAATAGGTAATTATGTAGCGGTGCTTAGGAAAAAAAAAAAAAAAAATGCTATGGTTGCACAAGAAAAAATGGATTGTCGTCAGAAAATAATAATAACTATATCATAATTCATATCAATGAATCATTTAGATGGATCAAGTCTAGCTTCAGTTGCGCATCTAATCTATTAACGAAATCTCCAAACGGCTAGTTGACACTTCCCGTGACCCAAGGGCCGGCTTTTACCTTGGCCAGAGGCTAAGCATTGCCATACAACGTGGCAATGCCGCCAGTCTCTTGGGTACATTACCAGTCGACAGCGATGCGGAGGAATTTTTCGACGCCATATTTTAGTTTGTGAATAGTTTTAGTTAAGTTAGGATATAATTTTGTTATTTTATTAATTAATTAGGTATAAGTTGTTATCTAAAATATTAATGTATTGAAAAAATAAACTGAATAAAAGGTTTATTCATTCAAATAAATATAATTGAAGTGTCTGTTTGTAATGTCAAATTAAAAATTTTTACTAAATGCATATTTATTTATTTATTTATCATTTATTATCTCTCCACAAAGCTGACTTAATGTGTACAAAAGATGCCTCAGCTATATTCCACCTTTGTGAGAGATTGGTGTCTGATATAGGTTCTTGGGAAAAACCTGTGTTACAGGTCATCAGAAAAATGCAAAACAATGCAATGAAATGCATATGAACGTATATACAGTACCTATTTATAACAAAAAAGATTTTTTTTTTTTTGTCCTTCTGTCTGTTTTTTCCGGATAATCTCCGAAATGGCTAGACCGATTTTGACGGGACTTTCACTGGCAGTTAGCTGATGTTACGGGGAGTAACCTTAGTCTACTTTTATTTTAGAAAATAATTAGGGTTCCGCGCAAAAAAATTAAAACCAATGAAATTGTGAACAAAAAGGGATTTCAAATATTCTTTTTGCATTTGGTAGCCGAATTCTCGAGGATAGGATTAGCTATTTAACATCACGCTACGATCATTAGGAGTCGAACAAAAAAAAAAAAGTCAGAAAGAACGCTAAGCGAAAATGAAGTAATAGCGCGGGCGGGCGATGTCATGCGGCGGGTCGGGGGAGGAGGGAATTTTATTAAAATTTGGCAGTTATTTTAGTATGTTTTGTATTTTACGACTTCCACGCGAATGAAGTCGGGGGCATAGCTAGTAACAAATAAATTTTGACCGACTGGACCTATTTTAATGAAATAAAGACTAAATGTCAACTCAAGATACGAACTATGCCTAAATTTCCAATCCCCTAAACTCCATTTTCACGGTGCAAGTTTCTGGAACGTACTAGAGCAATAATCATATGTCATAAACCATGTCAGTTCAATTCCCATTCAAGAATTGCGTGCAAATGTTTATACGCGTGTTATTTCCTTAAAATGGCATATAATAATTGAATGCAAGGTTTGCCATTCAATAACACTGCATGAGACTTACAGCAAGGCATTAAAATTGCAAGGCGATTATTGCAAGTAACTTTTGCCTCGTCTAAACACAGAGTTACACGTCCTTGTACAATTGATTCAAGTACCTATTGCCCGTACTTGCGCTGCCAAATATGTAATTAAAATTTTATTGAACGTCTTCTCAATTTTTTTTTTAACTTGATTTATTCATTCGTACTTGTAGAGTTAAATGCAGTTTTATTGTACACACGGCTACATATCAAGCTATCGTTTTCCAGTATAAGATGACCTCTCACTATATGGAAATCCTATACAATGCGAGATCAGTTTATACTGGACTTGTATAGCTATGTATGTAGCCGTGTGTACGTGCTTTTTACATCTATTCCAGTTTTGAACGGCTACTAACTTACCCGTATCATGTAACAATATATATTGTACGTCTTGCTAAGACGGTTCCACTTAATTGCTCTTCAATTTTATGGTATACCACAGACAATAATTTATTATATTAATATAATTTATTGCCCCTAATTAATCGTCGTGAGATCTCCGACTGTGTTTTGTTATTAAAGACCTTTAATAATAATATTAATAGTTCCGAAATTCTTTCCAAATTTTACTTCAACGTCCCCGGAAGATCGAAGCGGTCCAATCCCTCGCTTCGTGTGCCATTTGCTTCGACTAACTACAGGCAGAACTCATTTCTTGTGCCTGCAAGCAGAAACTTCAGTAGGGTGTGTGAACAGCTTGACTTCGATCCTTTTACAACAAGTGTGTCCGCGGCCAGAAAGTGCTTGAGCCTTAACTTTTTCACCTGATGCTTGATACTGCTCACCCGCGTAGCTTAGTTTCACCTGATGCTTGATACTGCTCACCCGCGTAGCTTAGTTTCACCTGATGCTTGATACTGCTCACCCGCGTAGCTTAGTTTCACCTGATGCTTGATACTGCTCACCCGCGTAGCTTAGTTTCACCTGATGCTTGATACTGCTCACCCGCGTAGCTTAGTTTCACCTGATGCTTGATACTGCTCACCCGCGTAGCTTAGTTTCACCTGATGCTTGATACTGCTCACCCGCGTAGCTTAGTTTCACCGGATGCTTGATACTGCTCACCCGCGTAGCTTAGTTTCACCTGATGCTTGATACTGCTCACCCGCGTAGCTTAGTTTCACCTGATGCTTGATACTGCTCACCCGCGTAGCTTAGTTTCACCTGATGCTTCATACTGCTCACCCGCGTAGCTTAGTTTCACCTGATGCTTGATACTGCTCACCCGCGTAGCTTAGTTTCACCTGATGCTTGATACTGCTCACCCGCGTAGCTTAGTTTCACCTGATGCTTGATACTGCTCACCCGCGTAGCTTAGTTTCACCTGATGCTTGATACTGCTCACCCGCGTAGCTTAGTTTCACCTGATGCTTGATACTGCTCACCCGCGTAGCTTAGTTTCACCTGATGCTTGATACTGCTCACCCGCGTAGCTTAGTTTCACCTGATGCTTCATACTGCTCACCCGCGTAGCTTAGTTTCACCTGATGCTTGATACTGCTCACCCGCGTAGCTTAGTTTCACCTGATGCTTGATACTGCTCACCCGCGTAGCTTAGTTTCACCTGATGCTTGATACTGCTCACCCGCGTAGCTTAGTTTAACCACATATGTTGTACTGTTGCTTGTCTATAATATTAATTTGTACAATTTTGGTTTTGGCGGTTTATTGTTCTGTTGGCAGTACTGTGTTGTTCACAGATTGCTTCTTTTAATAATCTGTTAATTATATGTGGCGACTTGTAATTGGGTGTCAGTCACATTTTCAATTTCTTATTCTGTCTTGTTTAGTCGTATGTCTTCCAAAGGAAATAAATAAAGTTGCACCGTGTAAATGGACCTTAAAACTCTTAATAAGAGGTACACAAGCATTTTAATATTATTTGTAAATTTCAAAATTTCTATTTTACCCCTTTACGGGATGATTTTTCAAAAACGCTGAACCACATAATTCTTTATTTCCTACCAAAAGCACAAATTTAAATATTCATATCCCTAACTTAAGAAATGCTGGGTTTGCCTTGCAAACTTTTATCCCCTATATCACCCCTGTAGGATTATTTTTCAGACAGAATGTAGCCTATGTCCTTCCCCAGGATGCCATCTATCGGCTTACCAAATATTATCGAAACCCGTTTAGTTGTTTAGGCGTGAAAAGGTAACAGACAGAGTTACTTTCGAATAGTATGGATGGATATGGATGAATAACCGTTCCTTCTTTACCGTACTTCGCTATGTAATGGTTTTCAGCTTTTAACTCTCTTTATTCTTGTACTCTGGAGAACCTGGTACTTGAGCACTCATAGAAGTTAAAGCGTTGTTTGTTCATTCGAAATTGCTTCTCAAAAACCTACAAAATTTTACTAACTTAGACCAACCTCCTAATATATGTCTCCATCTCGTATCATTCCTCGACATGTCCCGCCCCTTTACGACACCGCCCGTGTCAAGTGCGGATGTGTCAAAATCAACATTGTTATTGTAAGGCAGTTCTCGTTATGGTCCTCTTGTTACATCTGACAGGTCTATCATTTTAATTTTGGGTATAATTTCAATTAAGTGTATGAGTAGGGTAGGCTTCGAAGTTAATTGAAGTCTTCTGTGCAGTGAATTAGATATCAGGCTAGTGATATTGATTGATTGAATTTGTCGAGATTTCTCAATCTTCAATTAGGCCGGCCATTTCTAATAGATGGCTAAGTCTAATTATTTTTTTCTGAATTTGTTACCTTAAAGATTCAAGTTCAAAACCGTGTCTTCTTTTTATTGCAGTCCTGCACCCTTATTGCGTAACACACTATCAATCGGAATCTGAATCATTTTGAAGCAAACTGCAAATGCATTGCTTCATAAGTTCGGAAAATTTGTCTGCTCAACACGTAAATAACGCAATGACTGTTGTTGAACTGTCAAAATGAAACCGATTCGGATTGGTGATGTGTTACGCAATTGTAGAAGTACTAGGTTGTGTCAGCGGCTTCGCCCGCGTGGATGTCGGAAACTATCCCACGGGAATATATTATTTTCATATAACTTTCATACAAACTTTTTTTGATGCCAGTCGATCCTGTTTCTTATAAAGATCAACAAACTCTAATGTACCATCTGAGGTTTGAGTACTAGAAAAGTCAGAAATCAGAAAAACTGTTCCCATACATTTCGCAGGAAATAAAACTCCAGCAAAAGGAAAAAAAGGAATCCTTATAAGATCACTTCGTTGTCCGTCTGTCTGTCAGTCTGTCAAGACCCTTTTTCTCAGGAACGCGTGGAGGTATCAAATTGAAAATAATATCAAATACGTAAGTTGGAGCACCCCTTGGAGTATCCCTTGGAGCTCTAAAAAAATCAAGCTGCGATATATTTTGATACTCCCAAATAAATCATAACCTATAGGGTACTTACCATTGATCTAGAATTATGAAATTTGGCAAGAAGCAAGATCTCACAACACAAGTTAAGGAAAAAGTCCGAAAATCATTCATTTGTAGTTTAATCACATAAAAAAAATTGCGATCACAAACTTACATTTACAGTTGGAGAATTGACCGTGACGTATGTAGATGTATGAGAGAACATGTTTTTCAACTACAATGGTAAGTTGATTTTTATTATATTTATTTCTTATTTATTTTATTTTTGCAATTTTAAGAAAGCTTACAGACACGATTGTAACGAGATAATGAAAACTGACTTTTGGTTTGTTAAATAAATTCATACCAACAACGGAATCGTGGAATCGGAATACGTGGTCCACGCACAATGAAGGGTCCCGCACTTGGCCAGTTTTTTTAAGTTGGAAAGACTGGCCGCTACAACTCTCAGAAATCGCAAAAAACTTTTCCTGTACAAGTCAAGCGTTCTAAATTATTTGAAGGCATTTTTCTCAGAATGTCAGAAATCACAAGCAACAAAATCTGTTCTCAAAGTACATACAATTATAACGTGTATTCGTTCGAAATTCGAAGTTTAATTTTTTTTTATTTCGTTTTCGGCCAGTCTTCATAGTAGCGGCCAGTTTATCCGCCATGAAAAGTAAGTTTAGTCTCATTTCAGACGAAATGTATGGGAAAAGTTTTTGCAGTTTCTGAATTTTCTAGTACTCAAACCTCAGTTAGTTCCATAGAGTTTTATATTTATATGCCATGCAAGAAACAGGATCCAATGGCATAAAAAAAAGTTTTTGTGAAAATTGTCAATTTGCTTGCTGACTATACAGTTTTTTCTAAATCTGTGAATGGGGATCAAAATTTCTCAAAAAAATAAGGACAGTATCCTAAGACCGTTTTTCTGCAGCTACAATAGTTAAGGTACCTGCCATTTTTGCCCCGTCTTGAAATCCACCCTTTATAACGGAACGGAAAATTACCTACATGAATGCCTGAAGGCAACTTTAAAGTGAAAATATGTCTACTTTAATACCTATCCCGTAAGAATTTAAACAAAAATAGTTACCTAAATACAGGTACGGAATTTAGTAAATTTGTTCTCTGAATTACTAGTGTCTTTAGCGATGGAGATAGTTGGGCTAAGTGATTATGAGTTGTTTTTAACCCCCCCTTTTTTTTGTGGATGGGAAATCATCAAATGACTTCTCCCGCTCTGGGCGGAGCGGGAGGGCGTGTCAGACTTTTACTGACTAAAACCCACCCGTATTCCTTCTGTTGCCTATGCCGGGGCCACGGTAACTCTTTCGAACATCCCGCAACCCTAGCTGGCATCGGCCCTAGCGGACCCCGTCAATAGTGCTGACATCTCTTTGAGGCGCGCGTGGAACACAACGCGCCATCGACTCGGGCTTGGTCCTTACCGGACGGCGAGTTACCCATTGCTCGCCGTCCGCAAGGCCGCGCCTACGTTAGCCGGGAATCGGCTGCCAATTCCCGACGCCCAGGGCGTCTCCTGCGGCGACTAGGGGCGTGAGGGCGCAAAGCTTGCCTCTCTCACGCGTCCCGCCTCCTCCTTCACGAGCATTACTGCTTCGCAGAAGGAGGTAATGGCTTCCCATGTACTCTCGCTCCATACCATGGTCTGGACCAGGGCCGGACGCGAAGGCATGATTTTCCAAAAACGCCGAAACATGTTATTCGTAATTTGTAAACAAAAGGCTTAATACCAATGTTTTCCTTACAAACTTGCCCCAAGGACGACCCACTGACCCCCCTTCAGCCCATATTAACCCCCCCCCCGCCCCTTAGCGAATGATTTTCTAAAAACGCTGAAAAAATGGTTTTTATTTTTAACCAGAATGCTAAATACCAAATAATGACGATTTTCCATACAAACTGTCATCCCCTATTTTACTCCCTAAGGGCCGTAAGATGAATTGAAGTTTAAATAATTAATTAATTATCGATGCCCAGAGATTAAACTCTCTTCCGTAGTTTAAACTTCAATTGATATTACGGCCCTTAGGGATTGAATTTCGAAACATCGTTTCAACTATAAGCCTAAGTAATAAATTTAGTGATTTTCATTTTGAAAATGGAGGACTTTCCATACACAACTTCATCCCCATTTTCACCCCTTCGGGGATGGAATTATCAAAAACGCTGAGACATGTATAAATTAATTTCAATCGTCAGCCTAAACAAAAAATTGAAGATCCTAACTTCGAAATTATTATTTATTTATTGATTTAAACATTTCACACTTAAAACCGTACAAAGGCGGACTTAATGCCTTAGGCATTCTCTACCAGTCAACCAAGGGTGGTGAAGAAATTGACGAAATTTCATCCCCTATTTAACCCCCTTAGTGGTGGAATTTCCAAAAATCCTTCCTTAGTGGATGCCTACACTGCATGTGTGTGTGTACTGTGTATTTATGTGCAAAATTTAAAGTCTCTATCGCCAGCGGTTTGGGCTCTGTCTCCCAGTCAGTCAGTTTACCATTTTATATTTCCATATATTATATATATTTATTTATTATATATCTTGAGCTGGAATATGTAAAGGTAATTGATGTTAACACATGTTGACCTAATGATCAACCTTTGAATAAAAAAAGTGCGCGTGACAGACTGACAGGAAAACAAAATAACGTTTTGTTTTTATGGCAGTGCAAAGACACTCCAAGTTCCTATGACAGAAAGCATATTACTCCATACATGAATATTTAGAAGAAAAATAAAAACCGTTATGCCTTATTCTCAGATGTATTTATACTTACTTTAGTTAGCTATTAATTTCTCGAATTCAATAATTAATGTGTATTAGTTATGGCTTACATGTTAAGGTTTATAAATAAATGTTAAAAGTTACCTGTAAATAAATACTGGAGGCTTCCAGTAAGTTCAAGAAATCAGAGATGCCATTCAAACTTTAATACTAGATGTTCAATTTCAATTCTGTAGTGTCAAGTCAGGAGAAATGATAACACTATCTTGATGTAGCATGTCATGTCGTCATTTGCTCTATTTAAGTACTTGTTTTGGAGGGGGGGGGGGGGGGTTAGAAAATTGCTGCGAGCGGCACGGCCGAACCAAAATGCTCAGAGGTTTAAATATGAGTGCCGGCCGCGCATGATTCAGTCTAGCGGCGCGCGCGGTGGTGGCCGCACGCGCCGAACATGCGACGTTGGTATGCAGCTACAATTCTTTTCAGATGAGTTAGAAGGCATTGAAAATAATAAGAAAATTAAATCAACTTTAAAATTCTTAAATTTTTCATTGATAAAAATAATTTGTAAAAGTATGTGGACGCTTAACAAATTCAGATCTGCCCGTCGCCAAGAGTTTCCAGCCATTATTCCAAATAAATGCTATTTTACTAAACTCATAATCAGAAATGAACATCTGAATTTGTTACATGGAGGCTTGAAGTTTGTTATGAGCTGTTCATCTCAAAAATATTAAATTATTAACTCGGTTCGAGAAATAAAAAGTATTACACATAAATGTATGTCACAGACACGAGTCTGTGGCTGCAACAGCTTCTCTGCCGATGGGATCCCTGCCTAAGGACAACATTCCATCTTCTAGGGCTTTTGCCAAGGTTGGTGATGACTGCGTATAGTTGATTATTTCACATCAAATGGTCCACCCATTTGATGTGAAACCAACTATACGCCAAAACATTATATCCAAAGGGCTGAAGAAAAGGCAAAGGGGGCTGTGTTTGTTTCCTTTTCTACCAAAGATAAACACATCGAAGTAGTCGCTAACATGACCAATGAAACCTTTCTGGCAACTTCAAAGCGGTTTATAGCTCGTCGTGGACTCCCATCAGGTATGTACTGTGATAATGCCACAAATTTTAGAGCAGCTAAAAATAATTAAACGAGCTTTATAAGCAACACAATAGCCACAATAACTACACAATACACCTCTCAAGAAGCGAATTATAGTTATGCTTCCGTAGAAAGTATTCAATATACAGGGCGTCCCACGGACATGCTACATGGAGGGAAAGTACCTTGAATATTGTAGATGGAACATTTTACTGAAAGAAGACATTATTTGAATTTAAAAAACAATTTAAACTGCATTCATAGATATTTAAATAATTACATGGTTGAACCGGGAATCGAACCCATTACATGAGAAAAATAATCACCCTGTGGCTTTATCATACCGATCGAAAGGCTTCATCATGAGGATTATTTTTTGCTAAATAACATAGTATCACAAATAAAAGGAAGACCATGAATTTTAACATTTGATGTGAAATTTTGTTCAGAAAAATGAAAAGCTTTCATCCCTGGATCGGGACAAATGGACAAATAAGATGGCCGCCGAGATCCTCAGATCTAACGCCGTTAGATTTTTTTTATGGGGTTATGTAAAAAATTTAGTTTACAAGAACCAGTATGAAAGTGTCCACGAGCTACAAGCAGAACTTAGACGTATTATTCTAAATATCCACCGCAACAAGATCAAAAAATCGACAGGGAGCAAAATACTCAAAATAGTGCGACTTTGTATTCAACAGGAAGGGACTCATTTTGAGCATTTGATAAATTGATTAATTTTGTATTAAAAATGCTAAAATTCATGGTCTTCTTTTTATTTTTGACACTATGTTATTTAGCAAAAAATTATCCTTATGATGAAGCCTTTCGATCGGTATGATAAAGCTACAGGTGATAATTTTTCTCATGTAACGGTTTCGATTCCCGGTTCAACCATGCAATTATTCAAAGATCTATGAATGCAGTTTAAATTGTTTTTTAAATTCAAATAATGTCTTCTTTCAGTAAAATGTTCTATCTTCAATATTCAAGGAACTTTCCCTCCATGTGGCATATCCGTGGGACGCCCTGTATATGATACTAACTTTTGCCCGCGGCTTCGCCTGCGTGAATTTCGGAAAATATTCCACGGGAACGTACTAACTACCTGGATTAAAAGGAAGCGAAGCGATTGGAAATAACAATGACATTTTTATCAAATTCTGAAAGATAAAAATGGTTACTGTGGGTCATCCTAAGAAGATAGACGTATATATGCTATTGCGGATTTTTCTGTTGATATTTTTAAGATGTATAATCCTTTAGAATATTAATAAATTTAATGACAGGTTAATCACCTGTTCGTGAACGGGCGCCCGCCGTCAGTGGAGACTGGTCATCTCTTAGCTGCCAGGGCTTATTTTTAATCTTATATTTTGAATTGTTTTTAATTATCTATTTTTTACATTGTTCTCACATATAGAAGCAACAAGAACAATGTACTCAGGATTTTGTAACAATTTTGATTTAAAAGAGTGTCCATGGAGTTTCTTGCCCATTCTTCTCCATAGAGATCTACGTTTTGGAATGGGCGACTAGCTTCAATTTTCTGACTAACTGACTGACTCTTTAACAATTCAAAAGTGCCTGTAATAGGTTTAATTGAAATAAATGCTTTGAGAATGTATCTCTTACGGTTTACGCGGCACATGCCAGTAAAGCTCCCCAGTCGGCATAATTTTTTCCGACATCTTCTACAATAATCGTCAAATTTCAGCCAATTTACACAAAACTTTCATGAATTAAACCTTGAAAACCTTCACCTAAACCTTCCTCATGAAACACTCCGTCCATTAGTGAAAACCGTTTGGAAATCCGTTTGGTAATTTTTGAGTTTATCGCATTCACACAGACAGACAAACGCGGCGGGGGACTTTGTTTTATAATATGTAAGGATTTATTGATTAATTTATAGAGTTATTATTTAATTTATTGATTAAAGAATTTTAATTTTCATATCAACTGTTCCTCCCTTTTACCCCGGAAGAGATTGATTTAAAAAGCATCTCGAATCATGTTTTTCGTCATTTAATGTTTAGATTACTTCTGACTTAATCTAGATACGCAGTGAAATCCTTCTAGAAAAATAAATTACCCCCTTTTGCTGGTCGATTTTCGAAACACCCAAAAACTATGTCTATGTTTTTTGTCAAAAGTATTAATTTATTCGAGGTAACCGGACAGCGCGTTAAAATTCTTCCATACAAACTTTAACACCCTGAAGCTCCCCTTTGAGGGGTAGTTTTGAAAAACTAATAATGAGAAACTTTATCGCTTATTTAGGCAAATATTCCTGCCAAGTTTCAAGTTTATTAACAAAATGAATAAGATTTTTCACATAAACTTTATCGCTCTTTTCACCCCCACAGAGGTGGAATTAAAAAAAAATAATTACGATACTTCCAAAACTTGACTGAAAGATTATTTGTACCAATTTTCAGGTTAATCTAGCCACGCAGTAAAATCCTCCCTTGTAAAATTGACTTCCCCTTTTCA
This sequence comes from Fissipunctia ypsillon, assembly GCA_947568875.1. Classification (NCBI taxonomy): domain Eukaryota; kingdom Metazoa; phylum Arthropoda; class Insecta; order Lepidoptera; family Noctuidae; genus Fissipunctia; species Fissipunctia ypsillon. The sequence goes on from OX387649.1 coordinate 25,024,681, forward strand.
CCCCATCAGGGGTAGATTCCGAAAAACCCTGATACAGGTTATTCTTAAGTTTTAGTCTTAAGTATTAATACAGAGTTTTGAATTAATCGGACTGCGCGTTAAAATTCTTCCATACAAACTTTGACACCCCCAATCCCACTCTTGGGGGTAGTTTAGAAAAACGAAAAATTACAAAGTTCATAATTGACTAAGATAAGTATTTGTGCCAAGTTTCAAGTTTATTAACCCAAGGAATAAGATTTTTCAAACAAACGAAATCCCCCCTTTTCCCCCCTAAAAAATCGAATTTCCAAAAACCCCTTCTTAGTGCTCGTCTACATTATAAAAGAAAGCCGTGTGCAAAATTTCACGTTCCTAGTCCCAGTAGTTTCGGCTGTGCGTTGATATGTCTGTCAGTCAGTCAGTTTCTCCTTTTATATATATAGATAGATTCCCGCTTATAATAACGCATACAACCCCGATCTCTTCAAAGTGAGAGTGAACAGGCTTCTTCTGGGTAAGCTGGCTCTATCGTCGACTTTGTCTCGGTCATCTCTGACCTTTTTTTTTTTTGGATGGGAAATCATCAAATGACTTCTCCCGCTCTAAGCGGAGCGGGAGGGCGTGTCAGACTTTTATTTATTTTATTTTATTTTTTTTTTACTGACAAAAAGCCACCCGTGTTCCTTCAGTTGCCTGTGCCGGGGCCACGGTAACTCTTTCGAAAAGCCCGCAACCCTGGCTGGCATCGGCCCTAGCGGACCCCTTGACATCTCTGACCTAGACTAGAGTCAAGAGCAAACCTATCTCAAATAAAAAAAAAATAATCCTAATCATGATGGCCTATATGGGAAGCGGTGGTCAAATCTGCCAAGTACCATTTTATGAGAATAGTTATTTCAAAAATATTTACATTATTTATAAACCCAACCACTCTACCTCTTCACTGGGCTTTAGACAAAATAACTCAAATATTTCCAGCTTCCGATAACAAGGTTCGAGTTGTTGAGTTATAATTTCATATAAATACACAATTTAATTTTAGCACAATAAGTTTTTTAATTATCTACACTTTACCAAAAATAAACAAACAGACAGATTTGTTTTATTTGTCTGGCCTGTCAATATTGTAACAGCCAGGAAGAAGGTATAAAACCTCTTTTTAAATTACATTTTTATTATTCTTAATTTTATTTCTAACTTTTTCTTTTATAAGTGATACTCATGTATGCACAAAGCTAAATAAATATGATATTTTATTATTTCTTTAAATTTGTCTAACATAAAATATTATGTAACAACAATATACAACCTACATTGCTACAACCTTAAAGAAATATATATATTTTTTTTTATTTGAGATAGGTTTGCTCTTGACTCTAGTCTAGGTCAGAGATGACAGAGACAAAGTCGACGATGGAGCGAGCTTACCCAGAAGAAGCCTGTTCACTCTCACTTTGAAGAGATCGGGGTTGTATGCGTTCGGAAACACAGACGCAGGCAGAGAGTTCCACTCCTTTGCTGTGCGCATCACAAAAGACATTTGGAAACGCTTAGTGCGAATTGGTGGAATAGCAACTAGGTAAGGATGGTAACCTGCAGTGCGTCTAGATGTCCGCTGATAGAAGGAGGCCGGCGGAATGAGGTCGTGGAGTTCTTGAGCACACTCCCCGAAGTATAATCTGTAGAAGACCGACAAGCAAGCAACCTTGCGGCGATGAGCCAAGCTGTGAAGCTTGGCATCCACCAGTCTTACGTCGCCAATGAGCCTCTTAGCTCTGCGTTCCACCGAGTCAAGCGCGGCAAGTTGGTATTTGGCCGAGCCATCCCAAAGGTGGCTGCAATACTCTATGCAGGATCGGACTTGCGCTTTGTAGAGAATTAAAAGCTGTCCAGGCGTAAAGTATCGCTTCACCCTATTCAGGATGCCCAGCTTCTTGGCCGCAGTTTGAGCTTTGTACTCGATGGTGGCACCGAAGTTGAGACATGATGTCAACTCCATGCCTATGTTACAGGAACAGATATACCCCGAAAAGTAGGAGTTTGATCGAAACGACTCCTTTTAGCGGTAAAAAGACACGCCTGTGTTTTGGTGGCATTAAAAGAGACCAGATTATCATCACCCCACTGGGAGACAAGGCTTAAGGTCAAATCTGTCCGCTCTACCATGGCCTCTCTCAAGGAACGAACTTCGGCCCCGCTGGTTTTTGTGCTGGACAAGTATCTCTCTGAAACTGTACTGTCATATATATATCTGAAACTGATTTTGCAGTTAATGCTTCATTTCAAATATCAACTATAAAATAATTTCATGGTTGAAAAGACCTGAATAACTTTTAATCTGCAATTTAAGATTACATGGTAAATGATTACCTTTTTTGGATATCAAAAACTTTATTTGAAGTAGGCTGGACTATTATCCAGCTCTTTAAGTTTTCAGAAATTACTTGATGAATAACTAGATCCTGTAAAGCGAGTCAAGAAATTTTAAATAGATTCGAATGTAAAATTATCTAAAGAAATGTCTCAAAGAGATTCTGGGTATAGATAGATTAAGACCAAATTACAGTTCAGTGGAATAAGCTACAGAAAACCAACATTTTTATTTAACTTGAAAAAAGGAGCTTCTGAAAAAAAAAAACAAACAAAAAACTGTCAATCTATCACTCGGTAGTTTTTTTTTTATATAGAAATAGACGATTAAACACATTCAATGCTGAGTAAACGGGTCTCTCAGTGGCAGTTCCAGGAAAATTGTATTGGTATGTACAATAAGTATGTAGGCCGCGCGTCGGTGGTAGCGCCACCATCTTGAGCTGGCCTAGCCAAGTACGAGTTTCAGTAGAATAAGAGGCCAGCTTATACTGGTTTTTTACCACTGACTTACGGGCTGTCTATTACTTATCAAAGTGAAGTCATGTGAACTTACAATTTCAAAACTGTTTATTGTTCAATTATCTGCTACCGCTTATCAACACGTCCTAACCCAACGGTTTATTGAAAGTACATAGCAGCACACGGAGTTTCGTTTCTCGTTAGTAAAACGGTTAGAACGGCCGCCTTGTGAATACGCTTAATGTAACGTCGCGTACACACTGTGGGGGACGGTGTGTCTTCACGCTAATGTTTTTAATGGCTTTTACAGTAAACTAATGTGGTTTTATTGTTCTTAATGCGTTGTTACAGGTTTAGGCTTGAAAGTACTAGGGCTTAAGTATTTTTTTTTGTCACAGGTGCAGCTATCGCTCACGGCGTTCAGTAATGTAAGACAACGTAGCCACAAACACGCTGGGCGACCAGTCACAGGCGCAGCTATTGCTCACGGCGTACAGTAATGTAAGACAACGTAGCCACAAACACGCTGGGCGACCTGTCACAGGCGCAGCTATCGCTCACGGGGTACAGTAATGTAAGACAACGTAGCCACAAACACGCTGGGCGACCAGTCACAGGCGCAGCTATCGCTCACGGCGTACAGTAATGTAAGACAACGTAGCCACAAACACGCTGGGCGACCAGTCACAGGCGCAGCTATCGCTCACGGCGTACAGTAATGTAAGACAACGTAGCCACAAACACGCTGGGCGACCTGTCACAGGCGCAGCTATCGCTCACGGGGTACAGTAATGTAAGACAACGTAGCCACAAACACGCTGGGCGACCAGTCACAGGCGCAGCTATCGCTCACGGCGTACAGTAATGTAAGACAACGTAGCCACAAACACGCTGGGCGACCTGTCACAGGCGCAGCTGTCGCTCACGGCGTACAGTAATGTAAGACAACGTAGCCACAAACACGCTGGGCGACCAGTCACAGGCGCAGCTATCGCTCACGGCGTACAGTAATGTAAGACAACGTAGCCACAAACACGCTGGGCGACCTGTCACAGGCGCAGCTATCACTCACGGCGTACAGTAATGTAAGACAACGTAGCCACAAACACGCTGGGTGACCTGTCACAGGCGCAGCTGTCGCTCACGGCGTACAGTAATGTAAGACGGAGCACCGCGACACGGCGACATTGCAACAAATCTAATTCTTGATACATTTGTATGGGTTTACGACATATAACAGAAATGTTATGGAACATAAAATATTTATGTAAAACTACACCTTTTTACAACAACTTAACATAACATGACGCCTGTAATCCCGGATGTATAAGGTGGAGGCGAAGTACATCCACATTTCGCCGGTTACGATTAAGTCCTATCTGATATAAACAAACATACGAGTACATGACATATAAATACGCCGTGAAACTTTAGTAATATTCGTCATATATAACATCATACCGTAAAATATGTATAATGGGAGCGAGCCTAGAACCATCAACCGAGTATAATAAATCCAGAATCCGGGCTGATTGAGAAATTTCTGGTAGAAAAACCCAATAACACTTTATCCGACCTGAGAATCAAATTCAGGACCTCATGCTCAGCGGTAGCGCTTGCGACTACTAAACGAAGTAGCTTTTAATTATATCATGTCCAAAATATACTTAAACTACTTGTAACGCAGTTTTCTAGCATGTTTCTGAATACCATTGTTGACATTCATGAATATTCAAAGTGCAGTCGATTGGAATTTCTTCTTTGCTACGAAAGCGTAGCTCACGTAGCGGTTACTGCTACGGCGTAGCACTCTTCTAGTTCTTTATTTTAATGTTGCTTGTATGTGCACGATGCATGTTACATTGGCATAATATTCAGGCACCGTGCAGGTTACTATATTGTGCATTTTTTAAACGACTATGTAAATGAGACAGAGTAGCTCGCACACGTAGTGCATACTAAAGCAATTGGCTGCATAAATTGTACAAGAGGTAGTTAAAGTATTTATTATAGATTCTGATAATTACTTTTATACGTTAAGATAGATACTCGTACGAAGGTAGAATGTCTATGTAATTATGAATAATTGATAGGCTCGCCCATCATTACATGGGACTTACATAATCATTACTGGCAAAATGTACGTGTAGTGTAGGTACACCTCTGCCTAACCTAAATAACTCAGAGTTAACAGCTAAATCAAATAATTCATCTTGCGCTGCCAATAGTTAGAGGTAAACCTAGAGTTAAACTTTTAAATATTTAAACCCACTGATTTGGGAGAGTTACGTCGCTAAGCTATGGGTTAGTGTTAGTAATGTCAAAACAAATTGACGTTTCACGCTACCGCTGATAACTTATTTTTAACCGACTTCAAAAAAAAGGAGGAGGTTATCAATTCGGTTCTGTTTTTTTTTTGAATGTTTGTTACCTCAGTACTCCGCCATTTATAAACCGATTTGAAAAATTCTTTTTTTATTTGAAAGGACATACTTCAAGATTGGTCCCATTTTTATCAAAGTCTAGTTCTGATGACAGGATCCATGAGGAATTGAGGGAACTCCTCAAATATTATAGGCAAACACATAGTGATTTTGATATTTTCAACAACATGTCAAGCATTTGCATTCAGAAAGTATCATTTGGTGAAGTGGAACTGATGGAGAAGACCACAGATGGCCACAGGAATTCCTCAATGATAAGTATTTCACAAGTGGCGATAAGATATCTCTATTAAGATATTTAAGCGACAATGATGAAGCCAATTTAAATAAATAGTGCTTATGAAAATGGTACCATCGAACTGATCTGATGACGTAGCCGGAAGGTAGGCACCGGAACTCCGTAATAAAACAATGTATCCTAGCCGTGTTTGAGCTTATTGGAATTGTCATGAGATGCACTCTGGCTATAATTTATTTTTAACCGACTTCGAAAAAGGAAGAGGTTCTCAGTCAGTTCGTCGGAATCTTTTTTTTAAGTGTGTTCCCATACCCGTTATAGTATATAGTTATTACATTGAGGCTGTTAGAACGCTTGTGGTTTACACTAGACTTGTACCACAGATGTCTTTCAGGGTTGTTTATAGAGCTAATACAATTTTAACGATCAGCTTAGAGTGGCTCGTGGCTACATGAGAGTTTTGCGGATTAATTGATTATTGCAATGAATATTTATATTTGCGCCAAGTAGATTATATTCGAAAGTTCATGAGTTTCTGAACTGTATGCAGAGACACATTACAGTTTCTAAAATGAAAAATGGAAGTGGAATAATTATATGTCCATTATTTAAATCAAAGCACTTCAAAGAAAACGCCAAGAAAGCAACATTAAACAAACATACGAGAGAATTTACCTTTACGGTTTTTAACACAAACAAAATCAACATAATCAATACTCATTTATTCAGCTTACTTCTCCCCATTCTTTGTCTCTTTCGCACACAATACATTCCTTTCACCTCATTTGCTTGCCTAATCGACGAGAAAGCACGATATGAGACGATTATGTACCTCTACAGACTTACCAGCACTCGACCACAGTGTAAAATTACCTCTTGAATTAACACAACAAATATAACAGAGAGACAACAATTTTAAGGTCACCTTTCTACTCTGTGGCGCAAGGTTGTCTAATTCAGTACCATGTGTAAAGATGAGAGTTCATTCGGCTGCAGAATTTCGACAAAATTATGCATTAAAAAGTTCCATATGGCTTTAATGCTTTCGTTCGTTAAAAAGGTATTTTTCTGAATAGCGTTCGCGTTTTTTATTCGCGAATTTTATTCTTAATAGATTTTTAAAAGAACTGAAAATGCATGTTTTAAAATAAAACAAGTGAAATATTGATAGGTGATTTTGTGAATAGGTTTTAAAGTACTATGATACCGACATTTGTTTATCCATTACTCACACACCTGGTACTACCAGCTAGCCTAGACTTTAAGGTTCAAAAACTACAAAAAAACTGACTAAAACCACAACAAAAGTGTATTAAACTTTTGAAAATATGACTATAATCTTTTCCAACTCTATCCAGTCCTATTCCGTTCAAATTCTACCAATTACCTTTCTTCACGAAACTTTAGCATAGACGGCGGCCCACATTGTAGGACGCGGTAAAACTTTGCCCCCGATTCATTTATTGTACATCGCGCGCTGCTCTTGGCGTGTTTACGGCGTGATTTGGCGTTCGCCCGTATAAACGTCAATGGAACCAATAAATAAATTGTATTTTATACGCGACTATACTTTTTGTGAACACTCGGCTCTACCAAGCACTGCAGTTACATTTGGAATTGGGTCTAGTGTGTAGTGTATGGGAACAGCGTAAGCGGGAGCGGGTGAAGATGAAATGTTTGACACGATATTATTTATTTTGATGTTAATTTTTGTTTAAAATGTTTAGAGTCTGGTTATTATTTAATTTGAGGCATTTCAAAGTTTAGTTAATAACATAAAGTCGATTATTGTCGAAGATTTGTGCCCGGTTGATGGCAATAGGCTCGCCTCCATTACATGGGACTTAAACATAACTGGCGAAATGTGGGTGTATTATAGGTACACCTCTGCTTAACCTTTCGGGGAAACAAGGCGTGATGTTATGTTATAAAGTCGATTAGTTTACAAAATTGTTGACTGACTCAGGAAGGGAAACTATCAACAACATTTCTTTGAGTTCATTCTACAGCTATAACGTTCGAAGTATCATAATCATACTTAATTTATACACAACTATGTACGTCTGAACGCTAACAAAATCTTAATTATAGCCGTAATTTTTCATACCAATAGACGATATAAACAAACACGACAGCGATATATCACAAGCGTCTACAATCGCTGTATCTCACAACTCGCGCCAACAATATCGTTTCGGTACACGCCCCTCACCACAACACGCTCGTCTTTTTCTCGTACATTCGCTGCACTGCCAAACTCCATACAGTGTTTATACCGCCAGTTTTTGTGCCAGAATGAATGGAATATGGCCGGCCTGGCAGTCTGGCAGGCTGGCAGATTGGCAGCATGGAGGCACACCCAGGACTTCACGGGCTATTTAAAATTATTTACTATTTGTTGTATTGCATTTTTATGTGTGAATGCACTTCGCGTTATGGGAGCTTCAAAAACTATTTTCAGAAACAAAGTAAGAAAGTTTCTGAAATCTAAATCAGGAATTGATGATTTTTCTCTAAGGTATAAAAGATTGTTTTATCGTTATTTTACTATGTAAATGTATGCGTCACCATTTGGCAGGAGGAAAAACAGCACTTCATTTCTTTTTAATGAAAATTATTTTTACGTTTTGTAACACAGCTGTGTCGATATCAAAGAATAATGTTTATACGTACTTAGTAGCCGCGCGTAACTTTGTAATGGTAGTGGATAATTTTCAGAGCTCGGAATAACATCAGCGTTTAAATGTGTACGCCTGAACATGAGCCACCCATGCAGATAACGAATTGCCACAATCACCGCGACTGGCAGGCAGGTGATCGCTGTTTGATGTTATTAGAAAGGAGTAGACAACTTATAGAGTACTAGCTTTTGTCCGCGGCTGCGCCCGCGTGGATGTTGCAAATATCTCACGGGAACTTACCACCGGGATTAAAAGTACTCTATGTGTAAATCCAGGTAAACAATATCTCCACCTGGATTTACACATAGAGTACTAAACAATGTCTTCCAGCTAGGGTAGCGGGATGTTCGAAAGAGTTACCGTGGCCCTGGCACAGGCAACTGAAGGAACACGGGTGGGTTTTAGTCAGTAAAAGTCTGACACGCCCTCCCGCTACGCCCAGAGCGGGAGAAAATATTTCATGATTTCCCATAAAAAAAAGGTAAACAATGTCTTCTCGCACTGCTTAAATAGTATCCGAGGAACGGCGCGCGGATTGATATATGATTGCTGGACGATAAAAAACGTGTGCGGTCGGGGGACGTCAGGAACGAAGTTTCTTCTCACATAAGATTTAAAACAAGAACAAAATTTTCGCTGCTGCAATCTTATATTTACATTTTGTCGTCACTATCGGCTTTAGCACCCTCGAAAACTATGAGAACGACAAGCAAGACGAAAAGTTTGAAAATTTTCGCAGCCGCCATCTTAGATTTTCATTTTGACCTCACTATCGGCTTTAGCACTCTCGAAAACCATGAAAATGACACCCATGACGAATAATTTGAAAATTTTCGCTGCGGCCATCTTGGATTTACATTTTGTCGTCACTATCGGCTTTAGCACCCTCGAAAACTATGAGAACGACAACCAAGACGAAAAGTTTGAAAATTTTCGCAGCCGCCGTCTAGAATTTTTATTTTGACCTCACTTTCGACTTTACCACCCTCGAAAACTATAAGAACGACAAGCAAGACGAAAAGTTTGAAAATTTTCGCAGCCGCCATCTTGGATTTTCATTTTGACCTCACTATTGGATTTAGCACCCTCGAAAACTATAACAACGACACCCATGACGAAAAATTTGAAAATATTGGCAGCCGCCATCTTGGATTTTCATTTTGACCTCACTATCGGCTTATGCACCCTCAAAAACTAAGAGAACGATACCCCTGACGAAAAATTTGAAAATATTGACAGCCGCCATCTTTTTTTTTTTTTTTTTTTCGTGGATGGGAAATCATCAAATGACTTCTCCCGCTCTGGGCGGAGCGGGAGGGCGTGTCAGACTTTTACTGACTAAAACCCACCCGTGTTCCTTCTGTTGCCTGTGCCGGGGCCACGGTAACTCTTTCGAACATCCTGCAACCCTAGCTGGCATCGGCCCTAGCGGACCCCGTCAATAGTGCTGATATCTCTTTGAGGCGCGCGTGGAACACGACGCGCCGTCGACTCGGGCCTGGTCCTTACCGGACGGCGAGCTACCCATTGCTCGCCATCCGCAAGCCCGCGCCTACGGCGGCCGGGAATCGGCTGCCAATTCCCGACGCCCAGGGCGTCTCCTGCGGCGACTAGGGGCGTGAGGGCGCAAAGTTTGCCTCTCCCTCACGCGTCCCGCCTCCTCCTTCACGAGCATTACTGCTTCGCAGAAGGAGGTAATGGCTTCCCATGCACTCTCGCTCCGTACCATGGCCTGGACCAGGGCCGGACGCGAGAGATCGCCGCCGCCGATCGCTTCCGCGAGGACACGGCGGTGCTCCGCCCAAGCCGGGCAGACCTCCACCGTATGCTCCACCGTGTCCTCCGGGCGATCCACACAGTGGTGACACCCGGGCGTTTCCTCCCGCCTTATCCGGAACAGGTACCTCCCGAAGCACCCGTGTCCGGTGAGGACCTGCGTCAGGCGGAAGGTGAGGACGCCGTGGCGCCTCTCTAGCCACTCCTCAAAGAGGGGACTTATCGCCGCAATTGTGGCGTGCCCAGCGCTGGGTTGCGACAATCGCACTCTCCATGCCGCCATGAGATCCTGCCGGAGCTCTGTCCGCCGTGCCGCGATTTCTCGCGGCAACGGAGTTACTCCCCGGCGTCCTGCCTCCTCGCGCCACTCCCACATGTGCGCGAGGACTTTTGCCTCCAGATCCCATGGCGGTAATCCGGCAAGGAGGTTCGCCGCCTCCCCGGAGACCGTGCGGTATCCCCGGGCTAACCGGATGGCCATGACCCTCTGGGACGCGTTCAACCGACGGACCGGTCGTCGCCTCACGGAACGCGCCCACACCGGAGCTCCGTAAAGGGCCATGGACTGCACGACCCCCGCGTAGAGCCTCCGGCAGGAGGCGTTTGGACCCCCCAGATTGGGCAGGAGCCGCCCCAAGGCAGCCCCGGCCCGCTCCAGTCTGGGAGCCAAACGTCGGAAATGCTTCACGAAATTCCACCGGCTGTCGAGGACGAGTCCCAGGTACTTCATCGTTGACTCGACACCGATGGGAACCCCTCCTACCGTTATTTGGGAACCCGATGGTGGCGCGTTCCGAGGACCATGAAAACACCTGGCCTCGGACTTGTGCAAGGCCACCTCGAGTCCCAATTGCCGGATCCTCTCTACGATTGTCGCAACCCCGCGTGCCGCTAATTCGGCCGCCGCCTGGTGCGACCTCCCCTGCGCCAGGACCAGTGTGTCGTTTGCGTAGCAAACTACGCTGACACCACCAGGGAGGTCAGCGCGCAGCACCCAGTCGTACCCGATGTCCCACAGATGCGGTCCCAGAACCGATCCCTGCGGGACACCGCACGACATCTCTCGCCGGTTCCACTATCCCCGGTGACCGGGGTAGATGACGGCCCTGTCCGTCAGATAGGCCTCGACCACGCGACAGAGGTAGGTCGGCACTCGGTGATACCGGAGTGCCTCCCTGATGCAACTCCAGGGCAGGGTGTTGAAGGCATTGGCGATGTCTAGAGACACCGCCAAGACGACCCCACCCCGGGCCACAGCATCCCCCGTCGTGAGGGCTCGAACGCGCATGATGACGTCCACCGTAGAGCGCCCCTTGCGGAAACCAAACTGGCTCTCCGCCAAATCCGGCCCCACCCTCACCAGCCGCCCGACGAGGCGGTCTGCAATGACTCTTTCAAAGATCTTGCCCACCTCGTCGAGCAGCACGATGGGCCGGTAAGCGGACGGAGAGTCCGCAGGGCGCCCCGGCTTCTTAATAAGGACCAGTTTCCCTGTCTTCCATTGAAGCGGGAACCGGCCCCTCTCCAAGCATGCGCTTAGGAGCCCCCTTAGTCGAGGCCCGAGAGCCTCCAAGGCCAGGACCCAGGCTTTTCCAGGTAAGCCGTCGGGTCCTGGGGCGGTATTCCTGGTATAGAGGCATGAGGAACAGGGTGTAAAGTTCACTCATCCTCTATGAAAAGGGAGGATCCTCCGACCAGACGGGTGTTGTGTCTGGTGGGCTACTGCCCGACGGTTGATGTCGGGATGTTGTATATATGCTAGTCGCGCGGTAAACTCTGTTTGCGCGATGCAGGATTTTGCGTGACGTCAGTGTGACGCGTTCCATTGTAGCGATGCCGCCACATCACTCCCCTCCGGAGACCGGAGGTCGATAGTGGGCAGAGTCGTGTATCTTGCGATGCTTGCCAGGGCCAGTTGCGGTTCCAGGGAGTCGGAACCGGGTGCCGCATAGTTCACGGTGAGTCGGAACTGTCTGCGGAGATGCCCCCAGTGAGTCGGGGTGGCGCTGCGTTATGCTCCAGTGCGTCGGATGTGGTACAGCGCCGGATTGAGGCTGACTGCTGGCGTCGACCAGGAGAGGTTTGAAAGGCTCTGCTTGTTGACCGGCCGAGAGTGCAGTGTGCTGTGCCAAGGTTGCTGATGAGGCTGAGGGTGATGACCAGGTATGCGCGGTCGCTGCATGCTGGTGGTCAGGATACCCGTTGAAGCCGTGGGTGCTGGCTGGCTGTGTGACTCGCCGCTCGAGAGCTTGAGGAAGTGATGATGATGACGTCACGCTGTAGTAGTTGCACGAAGGCTGCGCTGACGTTCATGTTTGGGGTCACCAGTATAGAGGCATGAGGAACAGGGTGTAAAGTTCACTCATCCTCCATAGAAAAGGGAGGATCCTCCGACCAGACGGGTGTTGTGTCTGGTGGGCTACTGCCCGACGGTTGATGTCGGGATGTTGTATATATGCTAGTCGCGCGGTAAACTCTGTTTGCGCGATGCAGGATTTTGCGTGACGTCAGTGTGACGCGTTCCATTGTGGCGATGCCGCCACACTGGCATTCAGCCTGCGCACCGCCACTCTCAGCTCTACCTCGGTCACCTCCGGAGCATCGTCGTCATCGTCGGCTGCGTGGTCCGCATCCGACACCGCAGGAGGCGGAGCCATGGGCGGGGGAGTATGTTCCCCTCGCGAAGGGAACAGAGCGCTCACCACGTCCTCCACGAGCTGGGGCCGGAGACTCTGCGTCAGCGGGGGAGCCCATGGGCGGAGCTTGTTCCGCACCATTTTATAGGGGCGTCTCCACGGGTCCCTGTTCAGAGCCTCCAGCGACTCCTCACGGGCCAGTCCCTTGGCCCGCAGGATCTCCGCTCGGAGGGCGATCTTCGCCACTCTGTACCCCTCGTACAGCTCCGCCTGAATGGCTTCCGTATCCTGAGGGCGGATACGGAGCCTGCGGTGCCTGGTGTACAGCCGCCATCTTGGATTTTCATTTTGACCTCACTATCGGCTTATGCACCCTCGAAAACTAAGAGAACGATACCCATGATGAAAAATTTGAAAATATTCGCAGCCGCCATCATCATCAAACAAGTATGAGCCCTGTTTCGTTTGTGACGATTTCTGCCAGTTTACTCCTACCGCAAGCCGCGTAAAAGAACATTATCCAAAAAAAAAAATCCTTAAACTTAGCAATATAGTAACGCAATTTATAACGGAAACGGCATTAAAACGACATTAATTACCTACTTGCATGCCAAGAAGCGAAAATATAAATTCTCTTTAATCCCTATCCCGACAGAATTTCGAAAAAAAAAAAAAAAATAGTTGCCTAAATAATTACAGGTAAAGTTATTGTTCTCTGAACTACCTATTAAAGTGTCTTTGGCGATGGCGAAAGTCGGGCTGACCGATGAAAATTTTCCTAAAATGCCAAAACACGTAATTCGTAATTTCTAAACAAAAAGCTTAATACCAATTTCTTCCTTTCAAACTTTGATCCCCTATTTTCCTTCTTAGGGGATGACTTTCCAAAAACGCTGAAACACATGGTTTTTAATTTTTAACCAGAATTGAAATATCAATTTTCATGGTTTAAACTACAAAAATGACGATTTTCCATAGAAACTTTCATCCCTATTTTACTCCCTTAAGGGTTGAATTTCAGCAAATCTGTCGTTATTCCTTGTCTACATTGTAAAAGAAACCTCTGTTCAAAATTTCAGCTTGCTAGACCTAAGGGTTTGCGCTGGGCGTTAATAAGTCAGTCAGTCAGTCAGAACTTTTCTTTTTATTTATATAGATTTATATTGATCAAAGTAAAAATTAAATTTTCATATCAACTGTTCCTTCCTTTTCACCCCGAAAGAAATTGATTTAAAAAACATCTTCGATTATGTTTTTCGTCATTTAATGTTTAGATTAATTTTGACTTAATCTAGATACGCAGTGAAATCCTCCTCAAAAAATAAATTACCCCCTTTTGCTGGTCGATTTTCGAAAAACCCAAAACAATGTCTATGTTTTTTGTCAAAAGTATTAATACCATTATTCGAGGTAACCGGACAGCGTGTCAAAATTCTTCCAAACAAACTTTAGCACCCCTTAGAATCCCTTTGACGGGTAGTTTTGAAAAACAAAATAATGACAAACTTTATTTTTCATTTAAGAATGTATTCGTGCTAAGTTTCAAGTTTGATAAGATTTTTCATACAATGGAAATCCCCCTTTTTCACCCCCTTTAAAGGTCGAATTTCCAAAAATCCCTTCATAGAACTCGCCTACATTATAAACGGAACCCTTGTGCAAAATATCTGATATGTCAGTCATTCAGCATTTCGCCTGTTATTTCGTTTACGTGATTTTCTTACTTTCCCCTACACATTTCACAACCCCCTCCGCTCGCTGTAAATGGTTGTATTATATATTAAGATCTTTATTATTTATTTATACTTTAGTACGTATATAAGTAGACATGTTGCTCCGACCCCAAATAAATTGGGATTAGGGTAGGAGAATAATGATGAAGTATTCGGGCCAAGTTTCAAGTTAAAAGATCAACGAAATATGATTTTTTTTACCCCCATTTCTGTAAATTTGACTACCCCTTTTCACCCCGTTAGGGTAGATTTTCGAAAAACCCTGATTCACGTAATTTTTTATTTATGGTTTTAAGTATTAATCCCAAGTTTCGAGTTAATCAGACGGCGCGTTAAAATTGTTCCATACAACCTTTAACACCTTTAAACTCTCCATTGAGGGGTAGTTTTTAAAAACTAATAGTGAGAAACTTTATCGCTTACTTAGGCAAATATTCATGCCAAGTTTCAAGTTTATTAACAAAATAAATAAGATTTTTCATATAAACTGTATCCCCGCTTTTCACCCCCACGGGGGTGGAATTTAAAAAAAAAATGTTTAGGATACCTCCAAAACTTGACTCAAAGACTATTTATACCAATTTTCGAGTTAATCAAGCCACGCAGTAAAATCCTCCCCTGTAAAATTGACTACCCCTTTTCATCCCATCAGGGGTCGATTTCAAAAAACCCTGATACAGGTTATTCTTAAGTTTTAGTCTTAAGTATAAGTATTGAGTTTCGAATTAATCGGACTGCGCATTAAAATTCTTTTATACAAACTGTGACACCCCCCTCTTGGGGGTTGATTTGTAAAACCAAAAATTAGAAAGTTCATAATTTACTTTGATAAGTATTCGTGCCAAGCTTCAAGTTTATTAACTCAAGGAATAAGATATAAAAAAAAATAAAAAAAATATATAATAATAAGATACAAACGAAATACCCCCTTTTCTCTTAAAGGTCGAATTTCCAAAAACCCCTTCTTAGTGCTCCTCGTAGATGTCCGGTTTCAGAATAATTAAACTTAAAGGGGTGGTATAGACCATCAAACTGAACAACTTTCTCCCCGGGACCAACTTCGTAATCGCGAAAAAATTATCAGTCGTCCCATACATTTATTTATTTATTTAATACTTCATGCACAGAAATGCACAGAGGCGGATTTAATTCCATAGGCATTTTCTACCAGTCAACCTTTGGGTGATGCAGAGACAAGCAGTGGTAGGTGCAATTACGAGAAATTGTGGAATACATATTTAATTAAATATAAAGATACACATGTACCTATTACAAACTATAAATACATTCAGTCGAGTAGGTATTGAAATTTTGTCTAGGTCGACTGATTTTTTTTTTCACGATTACATTGTTGGTCCCCGGGAGAAAGTTTTTTAGTTTGATGGTCTGTACCACCGCTTTAAGTTTTTGTTATTCCGAAACCGGACATACTTTATAAGTCGCGTGCGTCGGCATAGTATATAATCAGCTGAATAAGTGTTTGTGCCAGAGAAATTTTAGTCTTCAGGACAGGCGACTTTGAAGGCATTTCAGCGAATGAAACGAGAAATGTACCTTTCTACTAACCTCATTGAACTGAGCATGCCACGAAATATTGGAGTGAATAATAACACCCAACTCTTTGGCAGTTTCGGTATAGCCATGCAATGAGAACATCATCGAGATATAAAGGCACCAGAGATGCAACATCAGTCGCATTGCGAATGAATCTGCTGCCTATGATCATGGCCTGGGATTTAGTTGGGTTAACTTTCAAACCAAAAGACTGAGCCCAAGCGCTGATACAAGCCAGGTCATGATTCATTGCAGCAATTGCAGAACCCGCGTCGGCTACAGTAAAATATCGGTAAAGCTGCAAGTCATCTGCGTAGAGATGGAAACTAGAGGAGATTACTCATGTTATATTTTGATAATCCTATATACTCGTAATTATGTTATGAAGTATTATGTATACATCTGCGTGTGTAATATTGTTAATAGTGAGACATATTCCAGGGTCGGCACACACGACACTTGTGTCTCCGAGTGTAATATTATTGTTATTAGTGAGACATATTCCAGGGTCGGCACACACGACACTTGTGTCTCCGAGTGTAATATTATTGTTATTAGTGAGATATATTCCAGGGTCGGCACACACGACACTTGTGTCTCCGAGTGTAATATTATTGTTATTAGTGAGACATATTCCAGGGTCGGCACACACGACACTTGTGTCTCCGAGTGTAATATTATTGTTATTAGTGAGACATATTCCAGGGTCGGCACACACGACACTTGTGTCTCCGAGTGTAATATTATTGTTATTAGTGAGACATATTCCAGGGTCGGCACACACGACACTTGTGTCTCCGAGTGTAATATTATTGTTATTAGTGAGACATATTCCAGGGTCGGCACACACGACACTTGTGTCTCCGAGTGTAATATTATTGTTATTAGTGAGACATATTCCAGGGTCGGCACACACGACACTTGTGTCTCCGAGTGTAATATTATTGTTATTAGTGAGACATATTCCAGGGTCGGCACACACGACACTTGTGTCTCCGAGTGTAATATTATTGTTATTAGTGAGACATATTCCAGGGTCGGCACACACGACACTTGTGTCTCCGAGTGTAATATTATTGTTATTAGTGAGACATATTCCAGGGTCGGCACACACGACACTTGTGTCTCCGAGTGTAATATTATTGTTATTAGTGAGACATATTCCAGGGTCGGCACACACGACACTTGTGTCTCCGAGTGCTGCGGTCGCGGCAGCTGCTTGTGTTCGGTCCTCGTTCTGTGTCGCGGTACACCCGACAATTAAAACGTATAACACGGTACAGAGCATTCGTATTGAGGTTATTTTGTTGAAGGTATTCAACGTGTTTAAAGGGTTTAATCGGCGTATCCAAATTTAATGTTCTTGTTCAAAAGAATGGATGAAATATGTTTAAAAGAGACAAAAAAAGTTCATCGAATTATTTGGCACGTACTTATAGTAACTGCCATAGAAAGTTTTTTCTGTCGTCAATAATTCATTTATCCTTAAGTCGGAAAATAGCTCCGCTAAGCTCCGTTTACTAAAAACATTTAAATTACTGAAAATAAAGAAATAGGTAGTGAAATAAAACCAGACTCATCAATGAACACGAAATGGAATGAATGAACGAAATGTACAATTTATTGTAAGCCTTAAGTTTCTAGCTATGATCACGCCATCTACAATTAGCTTTGCCCGACCTTCCCCATCAAAATATTATATACCGCTATAATAATCGAGTCGTCTCTGTCATTAACTCCTGTGTCTTAGTCAGATTCTGTGGATAATTTAAGACTTATCTCACTTAGTGCTTTGACGAGTACATGAAATAAAGTATTGGTTGTAAGAAGACTATACTCAAATAAGGTTTGATTCGCTGAGATTACGAAGAAAAATGTTAAACTTTTTCAGTCACCTTTAGGGTAGTGCTCAATAACTGGGTTTTGACGGTTAGAAGATAGTCTAACCCAGATAGTATAACGTGTAAAATTATCATAATATCACGCGTCAATATAAAAATTTAGTTTCTATGAGCCTTCTGTTTCTTCCTTTAAATTTTGTGCATCCATGTTCTCAGTTCATTTACTTAGAAAGCATCCATCTTGTCGGTCGTCTTAATTAATTGTCTAGTTCTTGGCTACCGAAGCTTAAGAAAAATGAAAGGGGTTTTTAACATCCCCTATAATGTCCGCCCCTGAATAACTAGCAATTAATTACTTTGCAAATAAAAAGCGAACGAGTAAAATAAAGAAGGGGCTCGCCATTGTTTATAGCAGTTCTTATTTGCATTGTAGATCGTTTTTTGTTTTTTGGTAAAGAACATTTTTAGGCGATGTTGTTTTGTTTTTTTCCTGTCTGTAAGGAGTTCTCCTGCATAATTAGTTGTACCTAGAAGCTTAACGTTAGACGACTATTTGATTGTACCTATTTGTAGTGTGTCTCGTCATTCTGGAAAGACTGCACTGCAACTTATCTAAGTACAAAATTATAATAAACTGTCGATATATTTCGTATGACAAGTAAATATTGAAAATCCTTCCTAAAAATATTGTATTATACGTTTATTTTCAAACAAAATAATATTTTCATAGTCAAGCTTTGGCTTGGACCATACTGTTGTTTTGGCCCAAATCTAAACATATATATATTCTATACAAATTCTTTACAAATTAATAAAATTTAAGTATCTGTTTGTAATGTCAAAATAACAACTTTTTACTAAATGCATAAGAAAGTATATACGGTACTTATAACAAAAAAGCAATTCTTAAAACTTTTGTCTGTCTGTCTGTTCCGGCTAATCTCCGAAACGACTGGACTGATTTTGACGGGACTTTCACTGACAGATAGCTGATGTTACGGCGGGTAACTTACAAACACAAATAGCCTTTATTTCTGATACTGTACATGCAATTACATTTCCATCTTTTAAGAATTACAGATAGTGATTTACTTACGTTATTACAAGTTTTATCTTATTAAATTTTCACTATATTTATTTATTTCATTCACATTCCATGCATTATTAATTATATATTATTGAAAATAAAAATAAATATTGATAATTGTACTTTGTTTGGTTGCATTCATTATTGTTAAATTATTATTAATCATCGAGATCGGTAACAGATTGCCCTTTGGCAAAGGCCTCCCCGAGAGTTTGCCATAATTTTCTGTAACTTAGGTTACTTTTATTTTAGAAAAATAATTAGGGTTCCGCGCAAAAAAATTAAAACCCATGAAATTGTGAACAAAAAGTCGGATTTGAAAAATTCCTTTTGCGTTTGGTAGCCCATTTCTCGAGGATAGGTTATTTAACATCACGCTATAACCCTTAGGAGCCGAGCAAAAAGAAAAAAGTCTGAAAGAACACTAAGTGAAAACGAAGTAATACCACAGATTACCAGATAAACACTCCATACAAAATTTTCAATACCTACTGATATAATAGCCTGCACCTTCGAGTCGCTAGACGCTGTGGACGAAAATGTACCTAACCTTACAAGCGTAAAGTAAGTTTTGCTTTGTAGCTGCGCGCCGTTGCGTGGTTATTGTGATTTGCCAGAGCTGCTCTCTCGAAAAGATGTCTGTTCGGGCGCCTCCAACCACTCGGCAATCTTCTGCTGAGGGCGGCGGGCGGCGGTGAGAGGTACCGCGTGCGGGACGTGGGCCGTCAGACCACTTCGCTACCGATCTCTGATGACGGCACACGTGCGCACTCCATAAGCTTACCAACATCGACTTAATACCTATTAGGATTACATTCATTTAAATTACAGTCCATTGCATTTTAGTCTAGTTAACCGAACCTAAGTACATAGGTACCAAGAATTCACGGGGATACAAAATTAATGCGATATGTAAATTAAAAGTAAGTGCCTAGTGTTAGTTCCAATATACTCGTATGTTGTTTCCACTTAAACAAAATATCAACTTTACAACTATGTAAATTACGATGATTTCAAAATTATAGGCCCTACCTATCAAAAAAGACCATAAAAACGTGTTGCAGCCGAAAGTACACTTTACATGTAGAAATTAAAGTTATTTTTCCGAAATCACATAAATTGGAAACTATGAATTCCATAATAAATAAAACTCAAGTACCTAATTACCTATTATATTATGAACCTAAGTAATCATAAAAACAGGATTTTTAAATAAATACTTCGTAAAAGCACGTCTGAATTCGCCAGTTTCGTCGTTCGTGCTTGTTTGGTCAAGTTTAGGTAGGTACCTACTTAAAAAAAAAAAAGGTAAGGACCGGAGAATCGAACCTAAGACCCCACACTCGGCAAACACGCACAGACCTGCCTTCGTTCTGTGACAAAAAGGATCGTTTTGTTTGGCGTCGCGGCGATTTCGCGGTGTCGCGCTGCGCGATAATATCGCTATGTTATCGAATCACGTGACGCGATATTTCTGTGTCGCGGCGCGAAATGTCGCTCATATGTGTAGTGTCGCGCGCGTTTTCATAGAAATTGTTCTACGGATATAATATCGCAGAATCGCGTGGCGCAACCAGTCGCCCCAGTCTATGGGAGCCTTAATATACCCTATTGATTGAAAATATAGTTGATATGCCCAACACTGCCCCACGGCCATACCACACGCACATAGCTTGCACTTAAACAATACAAGTCCACAGCAATTGTTTGTCACTAAAACACGCTCTGTGTGCGTGTGCGCTCTGTTGATGTAAGAGCGCTTCAACAAGACAGTGTCGTGTGTGTGAATATGCCGGCGACGCGTATAAAAATGTATGTTGTATTCCCTATACAAGGAGGGAATTGCTTCTTATTATATGACCGGCTGTACCGCGCGACTTCGTTTGCGTGAAAATTGTAAGATACACAATATACTAAAATAACAGCCACATTTTAATAAAACTCCCTCGTCCCCCGACCCGTCACGTTGCATCGGCCGCCCGCGTTATTACTTCGTTTTCGCTTAGCGTTCTATCTGACTTTTTTCTTTTAGCTCGGCTCCTTAAGGTCGTAGCGTGATGTTATATAGGCTATAACCATCTTTGAGAATTGGGCTACCAAACGCAAAAAGAATTTTGCAAATCCGACTTTTTGTTTTTGGTTTTAATGTTTTACGCGGAACCTTAATTAATTTTCTACAATAAAAGTAGCCTAGGTTATTTCTTATAACATCAGCTATCTACTAGTGAAAGTCCGGACAAAATTGGTCAAGCCGTTTCGTATACTAACCGGAACAAGACAGACAGACAGACAAACCGACAGACAGACAGACCAACAGATAGACAAAAATTAGACAAAAATTTAAAAAAATAGTTTTTTGTTAAAAGTACCGTTTATACGCTTTAATAAAAGCTGTTATTTTGACATTACAAACAGACACTTCAATGATGGTGGTAAACTAAGCTAAATACGAGTATACTGATTAATTAAACTGATTGAAAAATAAACAAGATACGTAGTATCTAGTTATGCATATTTTTGAGTGTTTGGAAATTTTATGTCAAGCTAGCTTTGACTGCCTGATTTTGAAAAGCCAACCAGCCAAAAATTAACGCCATTTGGAGCCCAGCAAAACAGCGTACAATATTTAGCAAAATAGCGTGCAATATTTAGCAAAACAGCGTGCAATATTTAGCAAAACAGCGTACAATATTTAGCAAAACAGCGTGCAATATTTAGCTTTTCTAAAATCCAACTTATAACTGATGAACGGCGAGATTTTTTTGAACGAAAACAATACCACGAAGTAAAACTATACACAAACTTCTCTACAAAAAAATCTATTGTTGTGGGGGTTAAACCGAACGATTCCGAGTGAACTCTACCTACTGTTCGCAATGTTTATCCAGTGGATGAAATTGGTGAATTTTATTTGGTTCAAGGTAATTCGGTATGTAATGTAAAAATTAACCTATGCCGATTCCAAAACCCTTTCGAGATTTTACGTTGCTAAGCCTTATTTTTCTATTTCTAGTCCTTAAAGTTTCAAGATTGTATTTATTTTTACAAAAATGCATAATAGAGTTAATCTCTTGTAAAGAATAAAAATCGCTTGGCAGCAAAACCTTAAGTCTGTAGAAAGGAAAAAATCCGTTGCAAAGCTTTTGCGTTCCAATCTTCCTTCCAGTGAAGTAAAAGCGACTAAGATGCTTTGGACTTCAGTATTTCTTATTTACTTTTCTAAATAACGTCTCGCCAATGGCTTTGTGCAAAAGTAATTTCTTATAAGTGGAAAAAATGTGGACACCGCTTTCGAATTGATTAAAAGTCACGAAAATTATTTGACGATGGATTTTCCTCTTCGCGTTAAGTGGAATATTTTAGTGGACGCTAAATTTATTTTTCTTCTTCTCTGATTTTTTTTTATTAAATTACGAGAGTATTATAGATTTTTTGGCGGCGTCTGTGAAGATATTTTAATTACATTTTATTGTTTTGTCATTTAATTTGACCGAGATAGTTTTAGCTAAGATAATCCGTCAAGATCTGTTCAACTTGACTCCATTTTGCTGAGCGCTTCTTCGTTAGCTTACTTTGGCTATGTCTAGACTTTAGGCTATGGATATGCTATTCAGCTTCTTTCAAGTTTCAACAAGTGCTGCTATCTGTGTTTTTTGGCTTTAAAATATTACTCTGAATGTATTCACATAATTTTTTTTATTATTATTTTAGATTTGAATTTGAAGTCCATAATTAGTGCTCAGTTTATAAATAGGTAGGTACTTACCTACTATACTTCTACCTTCAAACTTTTAACGTTAAATAGTATAAAAAATAAAGTAGAACCTCAAATTACACATAATTTAATTTAGTGTTTCACTTCGCTTCAAAGACTTCGATGGAGGATAATGGACGTTGATTTACATTCGTATCACTTCCTCCCTCCTCCCCCAACTTCGTGCCGCCACATTCGATTCAATTAATTAAATGATGGATATTATTAGACGGACGTTATTGAACGTTCCGTTTTTATTAACAACTTTATTTGTTTGCAAATAAATTGGGGAATTTCTTCAGAATCAGTTTAGGATACATTCCTGTTACATTCGCAATAATATATGATGCCGAGTGTTATTTTAAATGGGGCTGTTAAAATGTAGATAAACATTATTAGAATTTGTAACAGCTCCTGCTTACATTTGTACTACTCATAGTACGTAAGAGATTTAAAAATCTGTGGTCTTTATTTTGATTGCCAGAAGAAAAATATTTTATCAGCGATATCTAGTGACTTCTTGGCTTACGTCAAAAAATGAAAACGTCAAATTTCATCCGTCATTCTTTTTAAAATGGCGTCCGAATGTGAACCCATGCGCATGCGTTTGCGCAAAAGTAAGTAAATCTATATTCATCTGTCAATTCTTTGTGTGATTTTATCTTTTTTCTGTGTAAAACAACGTAATCGTAGTTCAAACTAATTTACCCAAAAATTGAAATATTTGTCGTGTAACCTTGATATTTTATTCTATGTCCTTTGCAGAGTACAAAAGTATGCAATCAATATTTTTATACAGGTGTCTTCCCAAGTACTATGTAAAGTACGTTGACGTTTTTATCAAGTTTTATGTTTTTTTTTTAGGGATATCAAGCAACGACATTATGGATGCTTTGGATGACTCCGAGTTCGATTATTCTGGAGATGATTCAGATGAAGATCCGGCGTTCGTTCCACCTGAATTCAACCAAACAGCCCGTGATCACCATCTTACCGAGTCCAGTAGCTCGGGTGAAGATGAGTCTCACTTGGTTACCCCTGTGGCTCTCCCGTAATGTCAAACAACTCAGACTTCACACTTTCAACTTTGTCATACCAACCACGAACAAGAGGACGTGCAAGATGAGCATCGCGCGGGCAGGGACGTGGTCGTAGCCGTGGTACAGGTGAAAGTTCACAATCATTATCCACTCGACAGATAGCTATTAGGAATCGACACAATATTGCTGGAATTCAAGACACTCGGACACACGATACACTAGATTCAGAAATAAATAGTTTAATGCAACCTGCCTATATCCAGAAAAATACTGAGGAATGGGAATGGTACCAATTTTATAACCAATACGTAGATGATGATATTCTAAGCCATATAGTAACCTGCACCAATAGTACCCAAGTTTTGGAGACCGGTAAATCCATGGGATTGACTTTAAAAGAGCTCAAGATCTATATTGGTATCACCATGATCATGTCCGCATTGCAGTACCCACAAATTTCTATGTATTGGTCTCAAAAATGGAAAGTTCCGATAATAGCAAGGGCTATGACTCGTAACCGATTTTTTTTCATTAGACTGCGACTGAAATGCGTCTTTGACCCTGAAGTGACACCGGAACAAAAAATATAAAAAATCTGGAAAATCCAGCCTTTACTTGATCGCATATTAGCCGGATGCCACGAACAAATTCGTGCTCAAGAAATGAGTATAGATGAAATGATTATACCTTCTACTGGAAAATGTCCAATGCGCCAATACTGTCCTAACAAACCGAACCCAGTAGGCCTCAAAGTTTTCGTTTTAGCTTCACCAAAAGGTATCGTTTGTGACGTAGCAGTGTATCAGGGAGATACTACATTCCCCCACTTAATCAACCAAGGATTTAGTCTGGGAGAAGCTGCCATAATTCATATGACAAGGAGTTTAGTTCCGGGACATTTACTATTTTTTGATCGTTTCTTCACCACGGCTAAACTTTGTGAAGAATTACTACGACTTGGATTTCATGGCACAGGTACTATTATGAAAAACAGAGTCCCTAAAAACTGTGTTCTGACTGATGAAAAAACGTTAAAAAAAAGCCAGAGGCAGTAGTGAAATAAAAGTAAGAGAAAACCGTAAGCTCGCTGTAACAATGTGGCTTGATAATAAGCCTGTCCTAATGATGTCTACTTGTTATTACGATCAAGATCATGATGAATGCGAGCGATGGTCCAAAAAAGATAGAGGATATGAAAAAGTGAGGAGACCAGACGTTATCAAAAAGTATAACGAATATATGGGTGGCGTCGATCTCGCTGATCGGATGCTTTCTGTTTGTCCATCGCGCAACCGTACAAAAAAGTGGACAATTCGCGTGATTTCGCATCTTTTTGACCTATGCGTGGTAAACGCTTGGTTGCAGTATAGGATCGTTGAAACAGAAAAGGGCACCCCAAAGAAAAATATAGTACAAATGAGAGAATATAAACTGAATTTGGGTACCAAACTCATCAATGACAATGAAGAAGAGTGTGACGATGACGATGAAGGTGAAATTTAATACGAAGAACTTGAACCAAAACATAAAACGCGCAAAGCTCTTATCATCCCAGTTCTTTCCAAAGAAAATCGTACCAAAAGTGCTGTGCATTTACCGGAACATGGTACGAAACAATGGCGCTGCAGAAAGAATGGTTGTGACAAAAAGACTACCGTATTTTGTAAAAAATGCGCAAATTATTTATGTTTTACGCCTAATCGTAACTGTTTTACTAACTTTCATGAAGACTGTTTGTTGACTATAGTTTTTATAAAACTTTGATATAAGAATAAATGATTGATCTCTAATGTTCCTACTATTGAATTACTGTAAGTTTGTACTTTTAAGTTTCTTATTTTTGATTAGAAAAAAGTTTAATTTCTGTTGATTTTGAAGAATTTAATAAAACTATTTAATACGTACATAACATTTATTATTTGATACCCATAACTGCTTATTATGCCATAAATCTGAGACGTAAATATGTTATGTCCTTTATAAATCACATGTTTGTTTAGTACCCTTGTACTTTGTGTAGGACATAGTGAAAAACCAATTTTCCCGGTACATGATTTTTAAAAATATTTTTCCCATACTCAATAATTGTCTCACAGTGCAATACGAGACTTTGATAAAGAAACTTCAAAAAAAGTATGTCTGGCACTCAGGAGGTTAAATATTTCGTTCACAACTATGTCTTATGGCAAAACAACAATCATAAAATAATGATACATAAATAAATATGACTTTTCTTTGTAGGTGATGAAATAGCTACTTATGTTAATTAGAAAAATGGCAACCTACCAAATAAAAACGTACGTCCCTCTGCCACATTAAATTGCCACTGAATAGTTAACTGCCAACTAATTTCGTACACGTATGACGTATGTGACGTCAGGGCCGCCATTATGACGTCATAAGTCATGTGGCGGCCATTTTAATTCGCTCATAAAGTGGGCATACATCATGAACGGTGCAGTGCGCCGCTCAAATCGAATTCTTGGCTTGCTTCTGTTGGAACCACGGAAAGATATTTTGTTCAGTAAAACAAGTATTTGTTAAGAGAAGGAAAAGTTTTTATTTTTACTCTAATTTGAACTAATTCTGCATGTTGATATGAAAATGCCTTACTAAATATAAAACCAATTTATTGTAACAAACAATTACCTACTTAAAGGAGAATACCATTGGGCCGTACCATCTTGCGGGGGAACGTGTCACAATCAATTGTGATTCATAAAATTACTCCTATTTTTAAATCGAATTTAGGTTTTTGTTATTAAAAAGATTCCCGGATTTCGAACATCAAAATTAAAGTATTTTTTTTTACTTTTATACGTTTTTTCCAGACACGTATTTGCCATTGCACTTCATTTCCGAATGTTGCTACTACATAAAAATATAGCACTATAACATACCTGCCAACAAACATATAAATGAAGAAAATATTTATGTAGGTAACCCATTTGCTATTTAGTATAATATTAGGTATATTTTTTTGTGTCAATAAAAATGTAGGTGACGCGTTTCGTCGTAATAATTAAAATGACACATAACATAACATAACATCACGCCTTGTTTCCCCGAAGGGTTAGACAGAGTTGTAGTACATATAGTAGTACACCCACATTTCGCCAGTTACGTTTAAGTCCCATGTAATAGGGGGCGGTGTAATTAAAATTATTATTTTGGAATACATTTTAAGCATTTAATGAAAAGAGAATAAAATGTTGTTTTTATTGTGACGTATTGCATTTTTTCTGTGGCGCGTCACGAATGACTTTACTTTCAATATTGGTTTCATCTGTACTATTTGAATATTATTAAAAATTTATTAACGAAAACGGGGGTTCAAGTGCTTTTTCATAACTTAGTCTTTTTGTGATAATCCTTAGCGATGCCTCCATCTAGAGTAAGATATCGGCCAGGTAGTCGTCGTCGTCGATGTATAAACTGTTCATTTGTATTGTTAGAACAATGAACAAAGAACATGATATAGAAAATATATGGATTATGATACAGAAGATGTATATGTCATGATTGCATGAACGCCTGTTAGTATAACCTCACTTAGCATTTACATTTTAATTAGCTTCTAAAGTACCCACTTCCACACCAACACTATATTATGCTTTCAAATCAATCCTGGTAGTATTATAGAGTTATGAGGAACAGGGTGTAAAGTTCACTCATCCTCCATTGAAAAGGGAGGATCCTCCGACCAGACGGGTGTTGTGTCTGGTGGGCTACTGCCCGACGGTTGATGTCGGGATGTTGTATATATGCTAGTCGCGCGGTAAACTCTGATTGCGCGATGCAGGATTTTGCGTGACGTCAGTGTGACGCCTTCCATTGTGGCGATGTAGATATGCCGCCACATAGTAAAGAACCTAGTTGTTAGCTTTTGAAAATAGGAAGTTAACAGTAGCTATCCTTTCTGCAATGGTTTGGCGCTTACATTAAGTCGTTAAGGCTCCTGCAAACAGTCGCGACACGCGACGTGACATAAAGGTACCATTCATCGCGCGACACGCGGTGCCTTTCTGTCGCGTCTATTTGCAGGAGCCTTTTTGCAAAATATTACCTATAATTTATATTAAACTTAAAGGGCTAATACATTTTATTTATTGTTTTTAATTGTTTGTGTCGGGGGATTTTTTAAATTTTAATTAACTTTTATTTCCTGCTTTTTAAACTTTATATATTACTAGTAGACACGCTACGATTGACACGTGCCTCGCCGAAATCTGCGCAGCTGTAGGTATTTTTCCTACAGTGAAGCTATTCACTACTTTATCCTTATTTCTCTTTCCTACTCCATCATCAAACCCTGTTCATTATTTTATTTTATTTTTATGTATCTATAACGTCTTCATTGAGACTATTTCAATGAGCCCAAACACAATACCTGTGCTGTAAGTTGGTAAGGGAGTTGGGTATCCTGCAAATTCCAGGTGTTTCTGCAGCATCAGTCCAAGGTTACTATGTTCTTCTAATATCATTAAAGTAACAGAATACCTCTGGACATGTGGCAAGACGCAGTGATGACAGGTGGAGTAAGGCAGTGACTGAGTGGCGTCCAAGGACTGGAAGACGAAGCGTCGGTCGTCCGACGGCGAGATGGGCAGACGACATCGTTACCATCGCGGGTAGAACCTGGATGAGGTTAGCACAGAAGCATGGGGATTGGAACATGAAAAGAGAGGCCTATGCTCAGCAGTGGGTGAAAACGGCCTGTGGGTGATGATGATGATGAACAGAATTCCAAATTTCGAATCGATCAGACCTGTGGAAGATGCTCACATCCATTCATCAACTAGAAAAGAGCTGATAATCTTCATACATCTGAAACGATTTTCATGAATCAAAGCTAAGAACCCTCTCGATCAAGTCTGTGTATCTGTGCGCAGACAGACGCACAGATACACAGACACACAATACAAACGTTAAATTTATAACACCCCTCTGTTTCTGTCGGGGGTTAAAAATGAGAAACGGAACCCTATAACTAAGTCTCCACTGTCCGTCCGTCCGTCCGTCTGTCTGTCAGCGGGCTGTATCTCATGAACCGTAATAGGTAGTCAGTAGAAAATTTCACAGATTGTGTATTTCTATTGCCGCTATATCAACAAATAATAAAAATAAAGAAAAGTTAAAAATGAAAGGGGGGGGGGGGGGGGTGCCCATACAAGAAACGCGTTTTTTTAAACTGCAGTATTTTTTTTTATTTGTACGGTGGTACGGGACTCTTCGTGTGCGAGTCCAACTTGCACTTGGCTGGTTTTATTATAATATTCATGAATTATTAACATTCTATAGAAATCGAAATAAAATTATTCAGTTTTAACTTCACCTTCTGTCATATTCTGCACTGTGTAACCGGGGTAGCAGCAAGGAATTTTCTTGAACGTTTTTAATATGAGGATGCAGTCACATACATAAATTATAGCAAAGTAACAATTTGCACTTAGTCCTTCCGATATTCCGAGGCAGCCCGTCATTGGGCAAAAACTTGGAATCGAACGTTGCCAAAGATCAGACAGTTTGATTGCACTAAATGAGCTCTTGGTGAATATTACTCATATTTTTATAGGCTACTAAAACTTCAATTTTAGTTTCAGTTTTTTCGCAAAAAACACTTGGCAAGCGTTGCGGAGTAATTAAAGTGACAGCAGTGAGAAAATATGAGAGAATTAAGACTAAGGTCAGGTCTTGTTGGATAGCTCAGACTGTTACGAGGGAAATGCAATGCGCTTTAACATAAAACAAAGCTTACTACTTGGAAAGATGACAAGGATATTTAAATGTAATGCCGGAGCAAAGAATAAGTACGAATGTGGAATTAAAATAAGAAAAGACACTTTTTTGAAATTTAAAAGACTGCAGCATTGTCATGAATGTATGATTATAACATCTGCTGACAAAAGGAAAAGGGTTTTCTTATTTATTGTTAGAGTTTTCAAGCGAACTCACAGACATTAATTATGGTTAATTGACGAATATATTGCGTTTATATTCTCTACAAATATCCAAAATATGTGAAATTCCATCATAATCTGCCTACTGGCTACAGACATCAGAGAGTGGGGGTTTAGGAAATACACTGAACAGCAGCTAAGGATATAATATTTAAATTACATTTTCAACACACTTGCTCGTAAAGTGGCTCTTATTGAACCGCTTTTAGGTTCATAATGTCGTGGATTAAACTTGCGTGCTTTTTTTTATTTTATATTACCACACTAGTGCGGTAATGTGCTGCGCCACAGATAACTATTTACTAGTCAGAGATGTGCGTTTTTTTAACCTCTCTGCTCGACAGGATTTTGAAGATATTATCATTCTCCCTGCATTCTTACTTTTACCATTTTTCGTATAAACTACAAAAAAAAAAATAAGATCAAATCTTAATAAAAATTGTAAAAAATTGTTTTGCGACGTAACACTTTTTAGTGCTGGCGTATTCTGCATAATCGATACTCGCAATAAAATCGAGCTTGAAAAAAAGTATTAGAAACTGTATAAAAACTATTTGGTGCTTTTGTTTTTGATATTAATAAGTACATACAAGTACAGTATGGAAAGGGGTGCAACTTTTAAGGGTTCCATACGTGCGAATGAAAAACGGAACCCATATAGGATCACTCGTATCGTGTGTCTGTCACAGCCAATTTGTTTCGAATCTACTGGACCGATTAAGTTGAAAGGAGATTGAAGATTTTTATATGGCATATCTACTGTCCGACATTTTGATTATTTTTTTCAAAATGGCGACCACACAAGGAACCTATATAAATCGTTAGCTGACATCAATGCAAACAGAAAACATTATAAGACAGCCCCGTAAAGCGTCACGTTTTCGAGATAGCATAATCAGCCTATAATGTTCCCACTGCTGGGGCACAGGCCTCCTCTCTTCGAGAGGGAGTGGGCGTGGGTGGGAGATGTCACATGTCTTCGTGTTTTTGGTTCTAGGACATGCCGGTTTCCTCATGATGTTTTCCTTAGCCGTTTTGAGAGCCATGGTGATGAAATAATTTACACAAAGTTTTCGAGATATTTACGTTCAAAATTGATCACGTGACATCTATATATTTTTGAACAAAAATAAAAAAAAATATCGTTTGGCATAATCGCTATCGCACATCATTACAATAAAAAAACATTAATGGTCGGCGATTTTGAACACAAATTGAGTGCGTAGTGGTAATGAATATTACGTGTTAATGATCCTGTGTTTGTATATTGCGTTAAGATCTGGGCATTTTCTTGTTATTTATAATATTTTGAATAATATTTGTCACTTTTTTTTTATTTTTTTTTTATTTCTGTAAGTAGGTTTATACAAACACTTTTACATGTCAAACATTTTTTTTTAAACTAGATGAGGCCGGCGTTTCTTATCTGACTACTCTGAGAAGAAAGGCCGAAACAAACTCTTTTAAAGTCCAGACATAATCTTGGTCAGATCATGTGAAGACCATGTAGGTTGGTCTGAAATGGTCTTTTGAGAAAAGAACCACACAGATTGAGTGGACCTGTCCAGTCAGTGCAATCATCTGTCAGTAATCGTACAGCTCAACATAAATGTTAAGGAGCTCAACGATTCGACGAACAATACCAAAGAAAGGACATTTGGGTAGGCCGCATAATTTACTAAAACTGGCAAACTATGATTAAAGCTGAGAAAAAAAAAAAGAACAAGGACCCACATAGTCTTCATATTCACAGTAATTAAAATAATATTACATTTTACAAAGTAAATATTCATGTCATTATATATATAAAATTCATCAATGACAATGTGTATATAAGAAAAAAAATAGCAAAAAGAAAAGAACAAAAAAAAAATCAGTATGTATATTTAAAAAAAAAAAAAAAATAGTTAAAATTAGTTGGAGTAGCTCAATCCCACGCCTTTTTGTCATCAATGTAATATTTAATGGTATAAAAGGCTTTCTGGCACAACTTACGTTTAATAAATGATTTGAATTTATTAAGGCTCAGATCTTGAACGCGGCTTGGAAGTTTATTATAAAAACGTATACATTGACATCTGAACGAGCCACCTATTTTCTTGAGCCTTGTTGTAGGTACAACAAATTTGTGTTTGTTCCTAGTGTTCATATTATGGATATCACTGTATTTTTTAAACAATTTCATATTTTGATGGGCAAATAAAAGATTTTCAAAAATATACTGAGAAGGCACAGTCATTATATTAATCTCCTTAAAGAAGAATGACCACTTTCCATACATTTCAAAACCTGACAATAAAAGTTTATGTATAGTTATAAGGTACAGTAGACAGAATACCTGTAAGTTTAGAAAATAATGTCTCATAGTAATGTTTACGATTTAAACGCTACGAACTCCAAAAAATATTAATGTTACTTTTTAGGTTAGGATTTGCCAGTAACATGTTAGAACTAAATAATTATTACATAACTCTCGAATTGTAATCTAAAATAGACGGTCGAACAGGTTTATTTATTTTGTTTATTCCTTCAACTTACGTCGCTACTTAGACTTGGCACTAATAAACCAATCATCGACAGTCTAAGCAGCGAGTGTCGAGTATAATAATTTCTGTTTCTCCAGCACAAATATCTTGTACTTACTAACTAGTAAATACATTTTTAGTAAAGAAAAACGATAAATAGTTTGTATAGGTACTTACCTCTAAAAAGTATCTCTTACCTGTTGTAAGTATGGTCAAAAGTGATCACTTATCTACCCAACACATTTTATTGGCTTACGGTATGTATACAGTACATATAATAAACAAAAAGGGAAAAACAAATTATACGCTATGTTTAAGTGAAATGGTTTATTATCATCATTATCATTATCACCTAAATCTCTTATAAATACATCGTCCAGAAATTCTGCTGGAGCAGAGATATTTTCTTGATACCTAGCCCACCCAATATACCACACTAATGTCATGACGTGAGCGCAACATCCAATGGTTCGTCGACCGACCAAACAATTACCAACAATATTCGACTATACCAGCTCTGCCAGACACATTATTTTCTATTAAAATGTAGACATAATATTGTTTTCTTGAAATATGCCTGGACTTAATTATTATTGCAGTATTTGCTGCACGTCTATATTTACTAATGTTATGTCGCTAGATACAACTTCAGAAGGTGCTTCTAGACTTTCATTAACTGGTTCAGCAGTGATTGGCTCAGAGTCACCTGTTTCAGCAGTGATTGGCCCAGAGTCACCTATTTCGACTTCTTCAGTAGTAGACACACCACGAACTTCATCAGCTTGCCCAATACGTATGGCAGCACGCTTACAACTCATCCAGCATGGATGACATAGTCTATCAGATGATGACATCTATGAAAGAAAATATTGAATTAATATCAGGTATTGTAAATGTATTAATAAAAGATAATATCATGGTCAAAAAGAGAAATCACCAAGAGTTATGGTATGAAGTAATATACTGGCAAATAAAACACCTGACGTGGTGCAATCCTTGTTTGTATAACAGCATTTATCTGTCTTTGCTCTTCTGAAGGATTGTCAAAAAGAATAGAATGGCTCTGACGATTACGTGTTGACCGTCCACAAAGACTGCACACTTGTCTTTGACCTGGTCGAGATAACCCTGAAGCTTGAGCACCATCACCGCTTGTCGTTAATTGCTGGTTTATGCTTCTCATGAGGAGTTCATTACAAGGCTCACAAAATGTAATCTTCCTCAGTAATCTGAATTAGGAAAGATAATGTAAACTTCTTTGATTTACAATTGATATAGGTAATATAATGCCAAGATTAACAGTTCAAAACGTAACATGAAATAACAAGACAAAACTGTATTAGTTTTAATCCATCTTTCGGTCATTTGACTGTGTTGTCATACATTATAAAAAAGCGCCAGGCTGTTAGTTTGATTAGGACATGATATATAGATAGTTTTAGATTAAACATTAAGTATAGAAATAAATACTTACGATTACTGGTGATATCCACTCGCTAAGAAGCGAAATAACTCTTGTGTTGAGCTCATAAACGAGATAACGTCGAAACGTATTCAAGCAGATGTTGCAGTGTATGCAAAGTATACGTCGACTCTTTGTTGACGGCGGCATTATCAAGAGGGCGGATTTACAACAATATGGAAAGCAAAGGTCGTCAGATGAGGAAGATATCGAGGTCCAGTGGGCAGGAAATAGGGTCGTAAAAGGAAGTAACACACACAAAATCGCACAGTACACAACGAGACGCAAACGCACCAACGCAGGACTGCGCCAATTTCAGTCGTAGAACTGTCAAATGTCAAAAAAATCCGTTTCAGTCATCCGAACTCAATTACATACTGAATGATTAATTTATTTAATCAATTTTTTTTTTTCACTGAATCTGTATTATAAAGACTAATAAAAAAATACATATTGATTAAATAAAACTTAAAATAATGTATAAAACTCAGAAACAGGGATGAATAAAGTCAAGTAAAAGTGCGTAAAATGGAACGTCATAGAAAAAGGTAATTGAGATGCGTTCAAAACATGGCAATATGTGTACCTTAGACGTAAAATAAGCTTATAGAAAAACTTAAAAATATATTTTCCTGCGTTTCTTTTAAAATTGTTATAAGCGTATTTGATACATAATAAAATTAGCTAAATTTTAACATTTATTTCATTACTATACACAGTCAGGTGAAAAATGGTCATGATTCTTTCTCTCTGAGAGAGTGTCTTGGACTTATAAATTGATCGAACAGCTCTTTTCTGCAAAACAAAGATAGTCTGAATGTCGGCGGCATTTCCCCACAACAGAATACCGTATGACATTACACTATGAAAATAGCTAAAGTACACTAAACGGGCTGTCTCTATGTCAGTTAAATTACGAATTTTTCTAACAGCGTATGCTGCAGAGCTTAGCTTTTTTGACAATTTATCTATATGTGGGCCCCACTGAAGCTTAGCATCCAAAGTTAAGCCCAAGAATACTGTGCTATCTTCAGGATTCAATTCTTTGCTCTTTATCAACACCTTAGTTTTCACCTGCCTAACGCCTAACTTTATAAATCGTATCTACATGTGTTTGTGAAAAGTAAAAATGTAAACACGACTGGCGCGAAATTTATACTTTGGGTATCAAAAAACTTCATTATCACTAGATACTGATTTAACTTGAACAATGGATGAATTCATCAAATAATTAAATGGTATGTTATTTCCTGCCCCTGTGGTGGAGTTTGGATTATCGAAATTCCCAATTTTATGCTTTTTAGTCTCGACCACCACTGTCTTCAAAATGGCGATTATCGCATTTATAGACTTGGGTTCTAGAATGGTAGGTAAATTAATAAACTTTTTTTTTTGTGGATGGGAAATCATCAAATGACTTCTCCTGGTCTGGGCGGAGCGGGAGGGCGTGTCAGACTTTTACTGACTAAAACACACCCGTGTTCATTCTGTTGCCTGTGCTGGGCCACGGTAACTCTTTCGAACATCCCGCAACCCTGGCTGAAATTAATAAACTTGCGCGCTAAATATGAACGATGCAATGGCGCTAAGATATGATTTTTTTATTCAACTGTCTTAATTAACGCACATTTAAAAGATTTGGTGGGTAGCATAATAAACATTTTCATAATCAATTTAGAGTGTAGTATGTCGTCATTCTGGGGTCCAATGAGATCTGCTAACGAGCCGACGGAGGTTCGTGTGTTCGGGTCCAATTGGGGGCGCTTCCGAACTATACGGTCAATCTCATCGAAGAGACTTCATGCCTCTTTATGCCTACTGTGTACATAAAATATGATAAATTAACACAAAATTTCATCAAATTATTTATAGTGTCATAAAATAACATTATTTCGTGTTCTTTATCTAAATAACATACAAAATATTCAGTTTTATGCTTTTAATACCTATTAGACTGTACGGCTTCGTGTCTTTGCCTCTCCTTCAACCCGCGAAGACACCGCGATAAAAGGAATCCGCGGGCCGTATTTAATCATTTTTTTTACGTATGTAATTCGTTTCTGAAACTATTTTTGCCTCGCAAGTGAGTGGAAAACGTCGTATGAAACGCGTTGTAATGATCATTACACACTTGTATCATAATTTAGTATTTCCTATCAACTTTCGTGAAAAAAACTTGCTTGAGCCTTACTTAACCCTATATTATTACATTATTGGTATTTCATCGACTATGCGTTGTTCATTTTATAACAACACTCGTGGAAACATTTTTGTTTTATTTGACTGAATTAAAAAATGTCGAATATGTGACTGCCCAAACCACAAATACAGTAACAATTTTCGTCTCTTTCTAAAATAGAGTCGTAAAGATTTCGATTAAATAGTTATACATATAAGATACACTGCCAAATCTAGAACAATTAAATTACTTTAAATATAATTTAATTGGAATTTAAACAAATATATTATAATAGTTATTGTAAAAAGTATTATCAGTGTTGTGCCATTAGGTAGTATAAATACAGGGAAGTTTTGTTATTTTAGAATATTGTGGTATCTTACAACTTCAGCGCGACCGAAGTCGTGGGCAGAATCTTGTACATAACATAGAACAATAACATCACAGATTCACAAGTATGGTTCTAACAACAATACAATCGCACAAAACACGTTTTATCTTTTTCTAAAGTTAAAACGTCGGCGTGAAAACCGAGCCACTCGTAAGTATAAATAATGGAGTTTTCTAACGCCGGTAATGGGACTGTCCGATTCTATGAATTAACGTCACACTGCGGGGTTTGCAGTCGGCAGAATTTAGCGCCTGATAAGTAGATACATTAGTTTTTAAAGAACTATATAAAGTGAGTCACAAAACTTGTAATTGCTACTTAAACACAGGGTTTGTTGTGGTTTTTTAAACGTTACTGTGTTCTCAAATTAGAAAACACGGTTAGGACGGAAGGAAAAACATCTCTCTGTCTAAAAAGTAATAAAACAAATAGGTAAATGCAATTAAAATAAATTAAACGGTTTGTAAAAGTTCGATGTGTTAACAAAACTCGTAAGTAAAAATACAGTAACAACATGCTCTGAAGCTTGTTCCCCAGACTAACATTTAACGACACAAATATTGTAGCAACAAAATGCCTAAATTATTGAACAAACCCAAAACACAATTGATATTGTAAATGAAAATCCGAGTTCCGTAACAGATTATATTCAAAATGCACCCTTCCCAGCAGTGGACTTTAAAACAAACAGTATTAACTCCGGCAAATGCTGCCAACATCTCATTTCAATATTAGGATTGAATCGATTTAAATTTATGAATTGTAAACGATTTTGTGATTCGATATCCCGGGTCGGTTAGTTTGAATGTTGCTCGCCCATAATTATGTTTTGGTCAGCGGTGATATTGATGACTCTATTTAAATATTGTCGGCTTTAGAATATTTAGGCTAAATTGTTTTTTCCTAACGCGTTAAGGACAAACTAGTTTGTGGAAGCTTTTGAATGGCAACTGTATGCGCTTCATCATCATCTGCCTGCCTTTTCCCAACTATGTTGGGGTCGGCTTCCAGTCTAACCGGATGCAACTGAATACCAGTATTTTACATGGAGCGACTGCATATCGGACCTTCACAACCCAGTTACTGTGTAATACGATACCCCTTGGTAAAACTGGTTGTCAGAATTTCGGGCTTCTGACGACCCGTAACGACTGTCAAAGATCCACGAATGACAGCCGGGACCAACGGCTTAACGTGCTTTCCGAAGCACGGAAGGGTCTTGGTGTGTAAAGATGGTCACCCATTCATGGACCAACCGTGGCAAGCGTAAATTAACCTGATCGATCGACCCGTGCGGCTGTTATTACGAAGCCACAAGCCCCTCCAATATCAACGGTAACTGTAAGCGCTTATTGTTATGTATTTACCTATATGTTTATGTATATATATATATATATTTTGTAATAAATAAATAAATAAAATAGTATGGTATATGCTTATCCGGTTGATCCTTACGTGCTTTGTACAAACTAATTTCCTCTAGCGCAAATTAGCTTATCTGGAAATCTGGTTTTCCGGTACTTTTTTACATAAAACTTTAAAATACTACTGTATCCGTAGATAATTCTAAGTGTATTCGTGCATGAATAGGTATTTATGTTTATTCACAAATAAACTGCAATGTTAATTAATATTCAAAACTATAAAAAAAAACTTTTGCTGGATTAATAAGAAGAAAATGGATTTTACGTATTTAAAGTGAAATATCGAACTGTTGTAATTTTTTATAAATAAAAGGCAGTTTCTTAATTTCTCTTATTCGATTATATTTCAATTGAATAAATGAATAAATAATGTTTTATTTCCTGGATGTTACAGTTACAAATAACGTAGGTAGTGAATTGTGAACCAATACATAAATCAGTCAGTGTGTTCCGGACACACATTGACTGTTTGCTATCAACCTTTTTACGATTGTTCTCTTGCAATAACAGAATTTAAAATTTAAATCCCTTCGGAGAATGTGCGGTATTTAAATTTAAATGTCAGTTATTGAAATTCGCGTGAAACTGTTTTATTTATTGCTTGAAACGCGTTGTGAACACGTTCGCGAATTTTATATGTTCCAATGGATACTTTTACTTATACAAGCGCCATTTGCTTAGGTTTAAAAATTAAACACATAATGTTTATAGATTTTTCAATAAAACACGCAATGGTCATAGCCCAACGGGTACATCATAGAATTAGCAATTGAAGAGCCATGAGTTAGAATTTTAGAATGAACCTACCTAAACAATATTAATAAACACTCTTTAGGGCTAACAGGGACACTATCATCGGATAATCTATCTCATTGTTTTAAGCCCTATATTTATATACTGGGACACCCATGGAGGAACAGCCATAGTCGCGCTGCCAAAAAATTAATGGTTAGTTGCGCAGCCATGGTTGTGCCTGGTGAGATACCAATCATTAAGCTGCATGTGTTGCGTCACCGCGGTGTTCATGTGTAATAATTAAGGTCGTAGAGAATCTTGAGACTGTATCATTCCAAATCCATTATCAAGCAGAAATACGAAAATCATTTCTAATCACGCTCAGCCATTGGAAAAGTAAATAATTTAACTATCGAATTAAAGCCTATCAATTGAAACCATAATGCTGTCATTGATAATCACACTGAACTGATCCGCGCCGGCTCATGTTGCTGCCCGCAGCGATGTGGAAATCGCATTATGCTCTTATTAGTGATGTGCTTACGATAATATTTGTGGATTAATTCACAGAAAAATCCTTCTTACTCTGGTCTTTGACTGATGTAATTTTGCTTTTATGTAAAGTTGTAATTATTGCAATGGTGAATGTTAGTTGCATTTCAAGAGTTCGAAAGAAAAAAAAATATTTTTGATTTCCGAAGTAAAAACGGGCATATTATACGTACTTATTTTTCAGCTTATAATGTTCCCCCAGCTGGGACTCAGGACTCAGACTTCCTATCAGTATTAGGAAGTAGGCCGTAACCCACCACGCGGGCATAGTTTGGGTTGGTAACATTATGTCAAATTAATAGCATAACTAACAAAATGAAAATTAATGGAGAGCCAAAAGTGGAACCAGTCTCAACACAAACCGCGGTAAGTTCCTACAAACGAAGTGCATTCCAACTATTATCTACTTACTTACCACTGAATGCATCTAAAATCAAAAGTCCCGCTCACTTTTCCCTCGGTTTCCCATCCCTACCGTTTAATAACGTAGGCCACGCTTTGACGCGACATGGGAATGCAGCCGCTGCACCGCTGCAATCTAATCCATCTGCCACTTATTTTACCTTGATTGATGCGCGGTCGGAGGTATGCGGTATTGAAAACTTCTGTGCCTACAATATCGAACACCGCGTCCGTTAATATGACGGGAATTATGAATTATTTTTATAGGTTTTACTGTAGAAGATATTTATTGTCATGATAATATGTAATTTTGTGTGATAAAAAATTACATTACAAGATTTTTTTCTTGTGTAATATGTAAGTATGTTGAAAAACTGTGTAACTATTTTCCTAAAGCGAGTTAATTTGAGAATTTATTTTTTATTTATTTATTTAGATTTACCAACGTTGCGAAAGTTGGTAAATCTAAATAAATAAATACAGGAAGCAACAGAAAAAATAACTACAATGTGAAAATTAACGTTAATTTTGAAAGTCGGTGTCTTTGGATCTGTAGTTTAGTTTTTACCACCGACTTCCGAAATTAAAGTTAATTTTCACTTTGTAGTGGTTTTTTGGAAGTCGGTTGTTTTTTTTTTTTTTTGTAAAAAGTTTTTTATGATATTTTCGCTTTTTAGTGGGTCAGTTTGTAATTTATCTGAATTACAATAGCCTAATGTCATCTGATCGTCACTTTTTTACAAAATATTGTTTTTCACGTTGCAGGGACGTAAATTGTTGAGGAGTTCTCCTGGTAATAACAAGGAAAACAGGAGCTGATGGTGAAGTCACCATCAGCTCCAATTCACCATATGTATTGTGTCGAGCATAAATTGCTTGGCAACCATATTAAAGTAATCGAATCGCAACCCGTGAAATACTTATTATTGAGTGGTTCCGGTGGCCATCTGGCCTGGTGATCTTTATCATCAGTTCCACTTCACCAATGGTGCTTTCCGAAAGGAAATGCACGAGTTACTATTATTATAAAAAATACCCAAATCGCTATAGGTCTGCTTATATAATTTGAGGATTTCCTTCGATTATCATTGTAACAAAGTTAGAATCTAATGAGGGGTCATTAGATTCTAACTTTGTGACAATGAGACTAACTCGTATGGAGACCCTTTCAAACAAAACAGATTTTTTTAAATCGGTCCTCAGTTCACAAAATTAAAAAAATACATATAGTCGAACATAGAATTTCCTCCTTTTTTGAAGTTGGTTAAAATGTAAACAAGTTTCCGTTCAACACAAATAAGCGTAGCTGGATGTGGCTCGAAATTACTGTAGGGAATGTGATTTTTTTTATTGATGCACTGTCTGTGATTATACACACAACACA
The DNA here is from genome assembly GCA_947568875.1 of Fissipunctia ypsillon. Classification (NCBI taxonomy): domain Eukaryota; kingdom Metazoa; phylum Arthropoda; class Insecta; order Lepidoptera; family Noctuidae; genus Fissipunctia; species Fissipunctia ypsillon. The sequence continues at coordinate 25,065,293 of OX387649.1, forward strand.
ATCTGGGGATATTTTAACTATTTATGTATTGAAACGAAACTATAAAGAACTTCTTAAGCATCCTTACATAATGCGCAGTTTTTTATACCCTAACAGGAAATTAAATAAATATATGTGTATATTTTTAAAGGGCTTTTATAGAAAAAATAAAACAGTTGAAATTGTGCTAAAATTAAACTTTTTTAAAAAAAAAAAAAAAAAACGTTGCCGCACACTAGGAATTTCACCTGTGTCGTGGGTGCGTTTACAAACATAGAAACTCACAACCACAAATGCCCAGACCCGAAACAACTACTTGCAGATCATACAAATATTTGCTCCGTGCGGGAATCGAACCCGCGACACGCAGTTCAGCAGTCTAATAGCTCAGCCACTGCGCTAACCGTGCCGTCTAAACGTATTGTTTTGGGTGATTAAAGAAAGAAAGAAAATTAAGTGCAACATTAAGTTTTGTATGCAATAAAAATGAATAGTCTGTAAAGGCACCTCGGCTGGTTATAGCGCATCTGCAACGATTGGGTCACTCAAAATAAGGTTATCAATTTCTTCTTGTGGGATAAGGTCCCAGGTTCGACGAAGATGCATGAAAATTCCACCGTCTGTCAATCTATTTCGCAATTCAAATATCGAGTAAAAGAGCATTACCTCTCCTCTCAACTGTGATAATTTATATATTATATATATAGGTTTATAGCATATTTATTTATTTAAGTATTTGTTAATTTTTGCTTTATAGTATATGTGTAAGTATATATATTTTTTAGTTTAAGACGTCACTAACCATATTCTTCTCTTGTTCTCACACACTATTGTCTACATTTCTTTTTTAATTTCTCCTTTCGCAGGTCTGCTGGAAGAAATTTCTTAAGAAACAAGCAGTACCTTTGTACTCAATGATCATAATGTCCTTACTGTATAATGTTTTATTGTGTGTACATAAATAGTAAAATAAATAAATAAATAAAATAAATAAATAGATTTTCGGGAAAATTTTGTAAAGCCTTTCGTTGCAGCATATCCCACGCGTGCTCAATCGGATTGAAATCTGGGGACCTAACGGGCCAGTCCAGGGTCGCCACATTATGTTGCTGTAGCTATTGAGTTACCACTCGAACCGTATGTGGGTAGGCATTATCATGTGCATAAGCATAAAATCTTGACTCATTTGCAGCCGGTGTGGTTGGACTACAAGCGCTAGCACCTCATCACGGTATTTTGCAGCCGTTAAGTTGCCGGGTACCCAAACGAGGTCAGTTCTCCCGTGCCTAGGCGTATTCCTGCCCATACTATGATTGTTCCACCTTGATATAGATGGACTTCCTGGGGATTTTGCAGGCGGCTCTTACGTCCAGGTGTCCGTTAAACACCGCCGAATCCGAACCGGGATTTAACTGAAAATAACACCCTAGACCATTGCCGATCATTCCAAGCCGAATGTTCGTTGGCCCATTCCAATCTTCGTCCGCGATTGCCTCATCACAGTGTTAGAAACCGAAGTGGTTTTCGAGCATAAAGGTTAACTTTGTGCAGTTTGATCGTTTGATCGCTAACTCCTGACAGTTTGAACGCTAACAAGGACCTGGTGTTCCGACTGTAACTTCAAAACCAATTTCCTAGCCGTAAAGTAAGGGTGTCTGCTCGCCGTAATTTGTAAAAATCTGTCTCGCCTAGCAGTTGTTACCCGAATATTCCTAGTGTGCCGCTTAGCTACCTCGCCAGTGTCCCGGTAGCGAGACCACAATCTTGATATGACGCGTTGAATGGTGCCAATGGCATTAGCAACATTGCACTGACTCGTGCTCGCTTCTAGCATGCCTATTGCTATCAACATCTCTTCTCTGATTGAATGTCGGCGTTCCATTGTGTATAAAAAACAACTAATATTAATTATATTAACAAACGTGCAAAAAAAATAAAAATTTTGTTTAAAAACATTTACCTAAATCTTTAACTCACGGGGAAGAAATATATTTTAATTTTTATGTGTCTTTTGTGCGTTACCTACATAAAGTAATAAAAATTAATATCTCGCCTGTTCGTATGAATACAAGTGTATCGTAATTCATAGTGGAGAATGTAGAGTAATTTACAATGTTTTTAAGTACTTTAGAATGTGTGATTTAAATGTGACTATGGTAAGCACAGTAATAAAAACAACTGATTAAAAAATATTACTAATGACTTTAGTTTTAATTTAAGACAATTAATTTGGTTTTTATCCACTAAACTTAATCTTTATAAATATAAATTGTTTGAATTATAGAGGCATGAGGAACAGGGTGTAAAGATCACTCATCCTCCATAGAAAAGGGAGGATCCTCCGACCAGACGAGTGTTGTGTCTGGTGGGCTACTGCCCGACGGTTGATGTCGGGATGTTGTATATATGGTAGTCGCGCGGTAAACTCTGATTGCGCGATGCAGGATTTTGCGTGACGTTAGTGTGACGCATTCCATTGTGGCGATGTAGATATGCCGCCACATCACTCCTCTCCGGAGGCCGGAGGTCGATAGTGGGCTGAGTCGTGTATCTTGCGATGCTTGCCAGGGCCAGATGAGGTTCCAGTGAGTCGGAACCGGGTGCCGCATAGTTCACGGTGAGTCGGAACTGTCTGCGGAAATACCCTCAGTGAGTCGGGGTGGCGCTGCGTTATGCTCCAGTGCGTCGGATGTAGTACAGCGCCGGGTTGAGGCTGACTGTTGGCGTCGACCAGGAGAGGTTTGAAGGGCTCTGCTTGTTGACCGCCCGAGAGTGCAGTGTGCTGTGCCTAGGTTGTTGATGAGGCTAAGGGTGATGACCAAGTATGCGCGGTCGCTGTAAGCTAGTGGTCAGGATACCCGTTAAAGCCGAGGGTGCTAGCTGGCTGTGTGACTCACCGCTCGAAAGCTTGAGAAAGCGATGATGATGACGTCACGCTGTAGTAGTTGCACGAAGGCTGCGCTGACGATCACGTCGGGGTCACCAGTATAGAGGCATGAGGAACAGGGTGTAAAGTTCACTCATCCTCCATAGAAAAGGGAGGATCTTCCGAGCAGACGGGTGTTGTGTCTGGTGGGCTACTGCCCGACGGTTGATGTCGGGATGTTGTATATATGCTAGTCGCGCGGTAAACTCTGATTGTGCGATGCAGGATTTTGCGTGACGTCAGTGTGACGCGTTCCATTGTGGCGATGTAGATATGCCGCCACAGAATTTTGACTCCATTATGAAAACACCTTTACCCTGCAGATGCACTGATGACTCACTATTTTCTTAACGCGAACGGACTATAGTGCATCAATATCGTAATGCAATTGTACTATTGCTTAGTGTGTAGTTTCAGTAAATAATGGACACGAAATAGTGAACTCGTAAAAATACAAAATGGTTATTTTATTATTATTATTAAAAGCCTGTGATGTCCCACTGCAGGGCAAAGCCTCCCTACTCTCTTTCCACTTCTCTTTGTTTAAAGCTGCTAAGAACTAGTTCTTGTTGAAGGAGTCCAGCTCATCCCGCCATCTGCACTTGCCATTAAGAGGGACCCTTTGGGTGGTAAGTTTGGCCCATCGGTCGTCTGACACAAAGATAACTGATGTCACTTGGAAAGCTGCCACGCTAAAATGGAATTAGGCTGGACAAAAAATGGATAACAGCCCCTTTAATCCAAGGGGACCAGTGCACCCCTCCGCCTCGCCGCCGAACACGACGACGCAAAACCCAGCCCTTGAGTCGGTCACGGTTGATGTTGTTACAACGCCCGAGATTCAAAAATGGATGTCCGCCATCCAACAGCACTCAAATGAAGTTTGTTTTATAGCCGCAGAAGGTAAACTCCACTCGGAGCAGTCTACTCTATGCTGTAAAGTAGGATCTGGAACCTCACAAATGGCAGTCCTATATCAGTCGCTCAAGTAGAAAGCCATTTACGCGTAAAACGCGGGTGATGCCCTTCAAGAAAAGCGTGACCTGACGCGAGTGACGAAACAAAAGACCTCGTGCAAAAAATCATACGCCCTGATCAAATGAAGCTGCATGTACGTGGTGTTCGCAAGACCAAAAATGAAGGCGTCATTATTAGTACCAAGACGAAACATGACGCTGATAAACCAGCTCTCTACATCCAGACTAACCGCCGATGATACCCAACAAGCGCAGACCTCGGATCGTAGTTGTAGGTGTGCGAACTACTTTGCCTGAAACTGAAGTCTTCAAGTGCATTTACGAACAGAACGTAGCCGACAAGTTTCCACCAACGCCTATGGAGTCCTTTCTGACCATGGTTAAATTAAGCCACAAATCCGGGAAGAAAGATGCGTCGATCTGTAACTACGTCATTGAAGTTACAGCCAATATACGTAAAGTCCTATTATCCCAATCAAGGATCTTTATAAATTGGACATCCTGCCCTGTCACTTCACCCTGGTTACCAGATTCTACAAATGCCAACAATATGGTCATGCAGCCAAAACATGCAAAGAGCTGAAATCTACGTGTGGTCACTGCGGTGAAGAGGGACACTCGATGTCAGAATGTGCGAAGAAAGCTTCGAAACACATCGAAATGTGCAACTTACTCACGCTTTAAAAAGCCCAACACCCATAAAACGTGAGATGCTGAGTGCCCTGCTAGGGAAATAGCGGAATACAGGTACATCAACTCTATCGACTACGAGGGCGCCTAGAGCGTCATACTCAAGGCCAGACATCCGTGTTTGATGCCTGCTGCTGACTCAACAAAACACTGCATTGGACTATACAAACCCTCGATTTTGTAGATGTCTAAGCACATTAGTCGCCCGCAGCAAAAATCAAATATACAAATAGCCTCGTGATTTAATTTTGTGCAACATTGAATCAAACCCACTTGCCAATTATGCTAACGCATATAATATGTGTTTTAAAGGTTATAAAGTGCAAGAAACTATTTTTCGCAAACTAAATAAGAAATTACGTTTTTATGACTTTTTGTTATCTTTAAGGTAAATAGTATAAGATTATAAACTAGGTATAGGATTATGAAAGGTAAGTCAGTCCCAAGGGTAAGTCAGGTCCGGATGTTAGTGGCTACAGACCGGTGGCTGTGTTGTCGACACCTGCAAAAGTGTTCGAGTCTACCATCCAACGCGGCGTGCAGGCTCAAGTGAGCACACAGCTATCGGACGCGCAGCACGGGTTCCGGCCGGCGCGCAGCACTGCCACTAATCTGCTTAACTTCATGGCGAGGGTGGTGCCAGCCGTCGATGCTGGTGTGCAGGTAGACGCGGCATATTTTGATTTTAAAAAGGCGTTTGATACCGTCGACAATGATGTACTGCTAATGAAGCTGGCAAAAATTGGCTGTACTCCACACGTACTAAAGTTCGTCGCCAGCTACTTGAAAGACCGACAGCAGTACGTTGACTACAACGGGTTCGAATCCGAGCCATACTACACCTGGTCAGGCGTGAGCCAGGGCAGCAATTTGGGTCCTCTCGAATGTATTTTAATGATAAATGACTTACCAGACATAGTCAAACATAGTTTATGTTTATTGTTTGCAGATGACCTCAAATTGCTGCTCGAGGTCAATGATGAGTCCGACTGTGAGAGATTGCAGGAAGACATAGATAGAGTAGTAGAGTGGAGCCATAAAAATAAACTCTATTTCAACACAGCGAAATGCTCAGTGATGACATTTACGCGAGCAAAGACTGCTTTAGCCTACGAATACAAAGTAGAGGAAGCGCAGATGCAGCGAGTGTCTCAGGTACGAGATCTAGGTGTACTGCTTACCCCGGATCTAACTTTCAGGGATCATATAGTTAAGATTTGCAAGAAGGCGTACAGAAACCTGGGTTTCGTGCTGAGACAGTCGCAAGGATTCACAAACGTTACCACGCTCAGGGTGCTGTATGACGCTTTGGTAAGGAGTCACTTGGAACACAGTGCGGTGATTTGGGCTCCTCATGAAGCGAAATACGATGTCATGCTGGAGCGAGTACAGAATAAATTTATAAGACACTTGTATTTTAAACTTTATGGGGTTTACCCATTTTACCCGCTGATGTATCCTACACTGTTTGTACTGGGTATGGTGGGGTACAACGAACTCAGAGTGCGCCGGGAATTTATGCTCGCGGCGTATGCGCTAAAGCTCCTGCGTGGAGTAGCTTATAATCCGGGTGTGCTGCGTCACCTGAAGCTGTGCGTGCCAGACCGGTACGTGTGGAGGCGGCGGCGACCGCCACTGCTAGCCGTGCCTGCTGCTCGAACCAACCTGCTGTCAAAAACACCTCTCACCCGCACAATATGTGTACTAAACGAAGTGCATGAGAGAATTGACATATTTTCGTGCAATCTGAGTGAATTCGCAAGAGTTTTGTTGAACTTTTATTAGTTATATTTAAATATTAATATTCTGTGTTAAGTCTGATTTTATATTTTAGGTTAAGATTTTATAGCAAAGAAGAGGTTATGGCCAATTTTATATTTGAGGTTATGGTAGGTAAATATTTTATATTTTAGGTTAAGATTTTTTTAACATGTACATAATTATAATTCTGTAGTTTGACTTCAGATTGTGTTTTTAATAGAGTTTAGTTTTGCTTTGTGTTTTAAAGTTAGATTTTTAAGTATTAGCCGTAAGTTGATTTTTCAATTTATGTAGTGTGTTTCCAAACCACTATTGGATTGGGGTCATCCTGTAAAGATAGTGTGTGTAAGTTTAAATAAATAAATAAATGAATTAATTGAATTTTGTCAGTATTTCAAGACATGTTAAGTATTGTTAAGAATTTTATTGTCCTACAATTACCATAATGTCGCTCATGCCACCTGTGATACAGGTTTATCCTAGCACAGGCATCTAACATAATAATACCTTTGTAAATTATTTCTAAGATTTTATATTAATATTTTACCAATTTTTAATATGGAATAAATATTTATTATTCATTTATTATTATTTACATTGTTGACATATCTCGGGACCCTGTGGTCCCAGACCTTTGGAAGGCGTACGAGGGGCTGAAGCCAACTCGCAGAGGCCCATTAGATCGTTTGTATGTTTGATATGGGGCACCAACCGACGATTATCCCTGTATGCACTATGCAGGTCCACCGAAGGACAACCCCCGGTTGGTGTAGGACTATTGCAGGATATGACAACAAAGATATTTGACTATGGGTTTGATTGACTAAAGTGGAGTGGTTACCTAGAACTTTGAAAGGACTATGCCCCCTGCCTGATCAATGTTTTATAAATACACGAATAAAATGGCAGGGGGTGACTTGCACACTCAGTAATGGGCCTCAGAAAACGGTCGCTAGCACAGTGTCGCAACGACAGGGGCAACATATCCTGAGGTGCTTATGAGGAGTGGAGAGGTATTCCACGGCTATCAGGACGATCCCGGAAGAACGGTTAAGATCCCTACGAGCATCTTATTGGAATACTTCCTTCCTCCGAGCACGTTTGTTCTTGCGAATATCCACTCAAGCCGGCCAATAAAGGCGAGAATGAGGTGGGAGCTCCGTTCCTCGTCAGTGTTCACTCTGGCCGGTCAACAAAGGCAAGCCAGAGGAGAGGAACAAGACTTCTCCCAAGAGATAGGGTCCGTTGGGTCGCTACTGCCCAACAGCTAGCCGCATGATGCCCTGCGGGTTTTTGTATCTCTCTTGGTCTGGCTCCTCATCCTAGACCGTTCCGGCAAAGTAAACTCTACCAGCATAGACCTAAAGTTCGGAGCGCGCAAGCCCACCACGACGTCAACGTAAAGATACGACGGTGGGGTTATGTACATTATTATTTACATTATAATACCTTTGTAATTATTTATAAAATTTTATGTTCATATTTCACATATACCTAATACTGAATAAATATTTAATATTTGTTTATTTTTTTTTTTTAATCGAAGACACATATAGAGATAGACATACAGAAAATACATGTGTCAGGAACAAATTGACGTTTAAATCTTTAAAATACGGCCAGTACTTTTAATGTTATGCTATGAAACGTGAAATATCCCTAAACAATGTTGATGTGTATATTTCGGTAATTTATTATATAATTTGGATTCTTCATACATGAGACTTGTCTTCAGTAGCTTGTGCAGGTAGTTCACGTCTTAATTTATGTTTTTTTTTTCTCGTGAAGGTAAAGTTTGTGTGTGTATTTTTATCTAGTAGGTATGCACTAGCGCCCGCGGCTTCGCCCGCGTGGATGTCGGAAATTATCACACGGAACCGTACTACCGGGATAAAAAGTATCCTTATATAAATAAACTAAGGAATACATATTTTAGCGACACGTCTACTTTGTACAACGTCCCAACAAAGTAACCTTAGTTAAGTAAGTTTGCAAAGTTAATAACAATTTGTGAGCAGGACGAGTTCGTTTTCATTAAGTTGAGGAACTCTTAAAATCTTTAACCTGTCTCCTGCTGCAAAAGAGTGTGGCTAAATAAACCTCTAAATTATATGTAGTAGACTGCGGTGCATTTACTGAGGGTTTATACTTCGCTAGTATAGCCCAGACGGTGAAGCAGTAGAGGTTTCGTAATTTTTGATGGTTGATTTTTGCATGAAGCATTAATATGTATATACTGATTGCTTTTAAAACTCAAAACTCAAAGCATTTTTTTCAAATAAACCAATTACAGGCACTTTTGCATTGTCAAAGAGTCGTTCAGTTAGTCAGAAAGTTGAAGCTAGTTGCCCATTGTAAAGCGTAGATCTGTATGGAGAAGAAGAAAGAAACGGCAAAAAACGCAAGAAACGGGCAAGAAACTCCACGCACACTCTTTTAAATCAAAATATTGTTAAAAAATATTGGTTACATCATTCATGTTGAAATTAAGTATGTGAGAACAATGTAGAAAGACGTGCACGTTAAAAGCGTCCGCAACAAAAAGGTAAAAACCAAAAACTATTCAAAAATGAAAATAAGCCGTGGCAGCTAAGAGATGAACAGTCCCTACTGACGGCGCCCGTTCACGAACATGACGCATGGATTAGCACCATTCAGCTCAACCATTTTGAAGGGAACTTAATGATCCAACACACACGCCACCACCAGCGAGACATTTGAGTGAGCATGAGATACTCTCAGTCGTCAGGGCAAATTTAAGCCCATGAAAGACGTGCCCAGCTAATGGTAGCTTAATATCGACGGTCGTCTTTTTTTAACCTTCACTGTATTAATGATATCAGAGGGGCTATAATATGATATATAATTACATATAAGAATGTTCACATTCTAATCTCAGTCTCAATCTGTCTAAAAACCTCTAATTTACCTATATTTGCGAAAAGTTTTTGACATTTATTGTCGCTAATATAGGTTTAGGTTTAAAGAATCTTGATTTCTCATAAGAACATGATACAGTTCACTTATATGAGATTTATCTTTTAACATAAATAATCGTCGTCTAATGACGAAGTATGTAGATGTAGAATAAGTACTATGTATAACAACAACGTACGAGATCAACAGCAAACAAAGCAAGAGTGTAGCTAGTTACAATAAAACTATAACAACAACGTACGAGATCAACAGCAAACAAAGCAAGAGTGTAGCTAGTTACAATAAAACTATTACAACAACGTACGAGATCAACAGCAAACAAAGCAAGAGTGTAGCTAGTTACAATAAAACTATTACAACAACGTACGAGATCAACAGCAAACAAAGCAAGAGTGTAGCTAGTTACAATAAAACTATAACAACAACGTACGAGATCAACAGCAAACAAAGCAAGAGTGTAGCTAGTTACAATAAAACTATAACAACAACGTACGAGATCAACAGCAAACAAAGCAAGAGTGTAGCTAGTTACAATAAAACTATAACAACAACGTACGAGATCAACAGCAAACAAAGCAAGAGTGTAGCTAGTTACAATAAAACTATAACAACAACGTACGAGATCAACAGCAAACAAAGCAAGAGTGTAGCTAGTTACAATAAAACTATAACAACAACGTACGAGATCAACAGCAAACAAAGCAAGAGTGTAGCTAGTTACAATAAAACTATAACAACAACGTACGAGATCAACAGCAAACAAAGCAAGAGTGTAGCTAGTTACAATAAAACTATTACAACAACGTACGAGATCAACAGCAAACAAAGCAAGAGTGTAGCTAGTTACAATAAAACTATTACAACAACGTACGAGATCAACAGCAAACAAAGCAAGAGTGTAGCTAGTTACAATAAAACTATAACAACAACGTACGAGATCAACAGCAAACAAAGCAAGAGTGTAGCTAGTTACAATAAAACTATAACAACAACGTACGAGATCAACAGCAAACAAAGCAAGAGTGTAGCTAGTTACAATAAAACTATTACAACAACGTACGAGATCAACAGCAAACAAAGCAAGAGTGTAGCTAGTTACAATAAAACTATAACAACAACGTACGAGATCAACAGCAAACAAAGCAAGAGTGTAGCTAGTTACAATAAAACTATAACAACAACGTACGAGATCAACAGCAAACAAAGCAAGAGTGTAGCTAGTTACAATAAAACTATTACAACAACGTACGAGATCAACAGCAAACAAAGCAAGAGTGTAGCTAGTTACAATAAAACTATAACAACAACGTACGAGATCAACAGCAAACAAAGCAAGAGTGTAGCTAGTTACAATAAAACTATTACAACAACGTACGAGATCAACAGCAAACAAAGCAAGAGTGTAGCTAGTTACAATAAAACTATTACAACAACGTACGAGATCAACAGCAAACAAAGCAAGAGTGTAGCTAGTTACAATAAAACTATAACAACAACGTACGAGATCAACAGCAAACAAAGCAAGAGTGTAGCTAGTTACAATAAAACTATAACAACAACGTACGAGATCAACAGCAAACAAAGCAAGAGTGTAGCTAGTTACAATAAAACTATAACAACAACGTACGAGATCAACAGCAAACAAAGCAAGAGTGTAGCTAGTTACAATAAAACTATTACAACAACGTACGAGATCAACAGCAAACAAAGCAAGAGTGTAGCTAGTTACAATAAAACTATAACAACAACGTACGAGATCAACAGCAAACAAAGCAAGAGTGTAGCTAGTTACAATAAAACTATAACAACAACGTACGAGATCAACAGCAAACAAAGCAAGAGTGTAGCTAGTTACAATAAAACTATTACAACAACGTACGAGATCAACAGCAAACAAAGCAAGAGTGTAGCTAGTTACAATAAAACTATAACAACAACGTACGAGATCAACAGCAAACAAAGCAAGAGTGTAGCTAGTTACAATAAAACTATAACAACAACGTACGAGATCAACAGCAAACAAAGCAAGAGTGTAGCTAGTTACAATAAAACTATAACAACAACGTACGAGATCAACAGCAAACAAAGCAAGAGTGTAGCTAGTTACAATAAAACTATTACAACAACGTACGAGATCAACAGCAAACAAAGCAAGAGTGTAGCTAGTTACGATAAAACTATAACAACAACGTACGAGATCAACAGCAAACAAAGCAAGAGTGTAGCTAGTTACAATAAAACTATAACAACAACGTACGAGATCAACAGCAAACAAAGCAAGAGTGTAGCTAGTTACAATAAAACTATAACAACAACGTACGAGATCAACAGCAAACAAAGCAAGAGTGTAGCTAGTTACAATAAAACTATAACAACAACGTACGAGATCAACAGCAAACAAAGCAAGAGTGTAGCTAGTTACAATAAAACTATTACAACAACGTACGAGATCAACAGCAAACAAAGCAAGAGTGTAGCTAGTTACAATAAAACTATAACAACAACGTACGAGATCAACAGCAAACAAAGCAAGAGTGTAGCTAGTTACAATAAAACTATAACAACAACGTACGAGATCAACAGCAAACAAAGCAAGAGTGTAGCTAGTTACAATAAAACTATAACAACAACGTACGAGATCAACAGCAAACAAAGCAAGAGTGTAGCTAGTTACAATAAAACTATTACAACAACGTACGAGATCAACAGCAAACAAAGCAAGAGTGTAGCTAGTTACAATAAAACTATAACAACAACGTACGAGATCAACAGCAAACAAAGCAAGAGTGTAGCTAGTTACGATAAAACTATAACAACAACGTACGAGATCAACAGCAAACAAAGCAAGAGTGTAGCTAGTTACAATAAAACTATAACAACAACGTACGAGATCAACAGCAAACAAAGCAAGAGTGTAGCTAGTTACAATAAAACTATAACAACAACGTACGAGATCAACAGCAAACAAAGCAAGAGTGTAGCTAGTTACAATAAAACTATAACAACAACGTACGAGATCAACAGCAAACAAAGCAAGAGTGTAGCTAGTTACAATAAAACTATAACAACAACGTACGAGATCAACAGCAAACAAAGCAAGAGTGTAGCTAGTTACAATAAAACTATAACAACAACGTACGAGATCAACAGCAAACAAAGCAAGAGTGTAGCTAGTTACAATAAAACTATAACAACAACGTACGAGATCAACAGCAAACAAAGCAAGAGTGTAGCTAGTTACAATAAAACTATAACAACAACGTACGAGATCAACAGCAAACAAAGCAAGAGTGTAGCTAGTTACAATAAAACTATAACAACAACGTACGAGATCAACAGCAAACAAAGCAAGAGTGTAGCTAGTTACAATAAAACTATTACAACAACGTACGAGATCAACAGCAAACAAAGCAAGAGTGTAGCTAGTTACGATAAAACTATAACAACAACGTACGAGATCAACAGCAAACAAAGCAAGAGTGTAGCTAGTTACAATAAAACTATTACAACAACGTACGAGATCAACAGCAAACAAAGCAAGAGTGTAGCTAGTTACAATAAAACTATTACAACAACGTACGAGATCAACAGCAAACAAAGCAAGAGTGTAGCTAGTTACGATAAAACTATAACAACAACGTACGAGATCAACAGCAAACAAAGCAAGAGTGTAGCTAGTTACAATAAAACTATTACAACAACGTACGAGATCAACAGCAAACAAAGCAAGAGTGTAGCTAGTTACAATAAAACTATAACAACAACGTACGAGATCAACAGCAAACAAAGCAAGAGTGTAGCTAGTTACGATAAAACTATAACAACAACGTACGAGATCAACAGCAAACAAAGCAAGAGTGTAGCTAGTTACAATAAAACTATTACAACAACGTACGAGATCAACAGCAAACAAAGCAAGAGTGTAGCTAGTTACAATAAAACTATAACAACAACGTACGAGATCAACAGCAAACAAAGCAAGAGTGTAGCTAGTTACAATAAAACTATAACAACAACGTACGAGATCAACAGCAAACAAAGCAAGAGTGTAGTTAGTTACAATAAAACTATAACAACAACGTACGAGATCAACAGCAAACAAAGCAAGAGTGTAGCTAGTTACAATAAAACTATAACAACAACGTACGAGATCAACAGCAAACAAAGCAAGAGTGTAGCTAGTTACAATAAAACTATAACAACAACGTACGAGATCAACAGCAAACAAAGCAAGAGTGTAGCTAGTTACAATAAAACTATTACAACAACGTACGAGATCAACAGCAAACAAAGCAAGAGTGTAGCTAGTTACAATAAAACTATAACAACAACGTACGAGATCAACAGCAAACAAAGCAAGAGTGTAGCTAGTTACAATAAAACTATAACAACAACGTACGAGATCAACAGCAAACAAAGCAAGAGTGTAGCTAGTTACAATAAAACTAATTAATACAGCTGGCCAATTTGACACCAAGGTACCCTCATAAGTATTGATTATTCACTTTGTGAGGATGTGTTCCTCACAACGATTAAGAAGCGAACTACTGTGTGAATGTGTTTGTGTGTGCTAGCATAGTGCGTGCATGTGTTTGTTTGCTTGTGTGCGACAGGTATAGTCTCGGAGACCGCTGATCATTTATAATTTTGATTACTACGTGTGTGTTCTGGTTTTATGTGTTCGTATTTAGTATTATTTGACTGTTTTTTTTTTAATTTTATTTTTAGAAGTATTTTATCTATATATATAAAATTCAAAGTCCTGACTGACTGATATATCAACGCACAGCCCAAACCGCTGGACCTAGAGACATGAAATTTTGCACATAAGACCTTACCTTACCTTATTTTGACCTTATATAGTGTAGGCATCCAATAAGGAAGGATTTTTGGAAATTCCATCCTTAAAGGGGTAAAATAGGGGATGAATGTATGAAAAATCTTATTCCTTGAGTTAATAGACTTGAAACTTGGCACGAATATATGACTAAGTAACTTCGTTCGTGAAACTTTGTTTAAAGAGATTAAGAACTAACTTTGCGAGAATATGTAATTCCTCGAAATTTATTAAATAATCAATTACATTATTGGCGATTATAAACGAAGCCACGATTCTCTCTCATAGTCTCCACGTGCGTAATCAACCACTTGCCAGTAGAATAGCACTTAACCTCTGCATGGCCAGCCCAAACAATCTGCGAGCACACGGCTCATGTATCGCTGACAATAAAATATAAAAGTCTCAACTCCTCCGTCGTCCTCTCGTCTGTCCGTCCCTCTGTCACAGATTATAGAAAAAAATACGTCATCACAATAAATTCATTGTTCATTTTGATCAAATTATTGTGATGATTGATATAATTGTGATAAAATTATAACAGCCGCTTAGCTGTTGCATAACATAAATTGAAAGTATTTTTGAGTTATTGGTTCTAAATACATATTATTGTTAATTTCAATATTACGTTAGAAAAGTTGTTTTCAAGCGTGACATTAAATAATCATTATAATGCTACTTGTCTATAAATAGTTTTCTACTAGATTATTATGATGATGGTTACAGTACTTTGTTACTGCAAGAGCATTCAATGCTTAAGATTATGTGCACTTTGAGCATATTAGAGCACCATGGCTCATTTTCTTGATTCTATGTGTATTCGTGTTCTGAGGTACCATCGTTTTGTTTTCATTTGTTTAATGCCTGCCTTTTTCTATGAGCAGGTGACGTCATTATGTTTAATTTTATTCATTGACGCTTGTGTAATGGGGCCTAAGGGGTATCATGTGGACTGTTGGCAGATTGTGACCCTTTGTTTTGGTGTGAACTGTGTTATATTACCCAATCTTTTGTCAATTACCCCTTCAGAGTAATCTCGGCTATTAATATATACATCTATGTATACAAAAAAATAAAATTTAAGTATCTGTTTGTAATGTCAAAATAACAGCTTTTTACTAAATGCATATGAAGGTATATGGTACTTATAACAAACAAGCTGTGCCCCGCGACTTCGTTTGCGTGGAAGTCGTAAGATACACAGTATACTAAAATAAGAACCACATTTTAATAAAACTCCCTCGTCCCCGAACCGCCACGTTGCATCGCCCACCCACCCGCGCTATTACTTCGTTTTCGCTTAGCGTTCTTACTGATTTTTTCCTTTTAAATAAATAACTTAAACCATCCTCGAGAATTGGGCTACCAAATGCAAAAAATATTTTTCAAATCTGATTTTTTATTCATCATTTCATGGGTTTTTTGGCGCGGAACCTTTATTCTTTTTCTTAAATAAAAGTAGCCTAAACTACTCCCCGTTATATCAGATATCTGCCAGTGAAAGTCCCGTCAAAATCGGTCCAGCTGTTTCGCAGATTAGCCGGAACAAACAGACAGACAAACAAGAATTTTAATAATTGCTTTTTTGTTATAAGTACCGTATATACTTTCTTATGCATTTAGTAAAAAGTTGTTATTTTGACATTACAAACAGACACTTCAATTTAATTTATTTCATAGAAAAGCAAGTTTTACACATTTTGTCTGTCTGTCTGTTTGTTCTAGCTAATTTTCGGAACGGCTGGACCCATTTTCACGGGACTTTTACTGGCAGACAGCTGATATTACAAGGAATAACTTAAGCTGCTTTTATTAAAAAAAAATAATAAGGGTTTCGCGCATAAATATTAAAACCCATTAAAAAATAATAACTCTGGAACTATCAGTATGATTTGAAAATTTCATTTTGCACCTGGTAGCCATTAGGCTACCAGGTGCAAAATAATTTTTTTTGAGAATTATCTCGAGGATCTTTCTAAGATATTTAACACCACGCTGCGACCCGATCCGATCCGAGCCGATCAAAAAGAAAAAAAGTCACAAAGAACGCTAAGTGAAAACGAAGTAATAGCGCAGGCTGGCGATGCAACGCGACGGGTCGGGGGACGAGGGAGTTTTATTAAAATGTAGTTTTTATTTTAGTATATTGTGTATCTTACAAATTCCACGCGAACTAAATCGCGGGGCACAAATAGTTATTAATGTAAAGTCCCCATAAAGATCTTTTATTTAGATTTGGAGGAAACAACAAACAGAATAATGAAATATTACCAGTTTATGAGCCGTTTAACTCGTATTGTAAATTTCGCTTTATCTAAACACGGTTTGGTAACTAATTACTAATAAATGCACATAAGTGTATATGCTTAGTATACATGCACACTTACTAATATTGTAGGTTCATGAAATTTTCTTTGATCGAAGTCTTAGTAAATAATGACATAGCAAATCAATAATAATATTATTTATTTATTTATTTAATTTATTTAAATAACATGGGAGACTTACAGCTAAAACAAACAGAACAAGGACAGTACATTAGTCTGAAAGCCAATTACAGGTCTCCACTTATAAAAAAACAGTAAAAAAAAACCTAAATTCTAAGGACATTCACACCAAGTTACTAAGTACACAGCATAATTGCTAAGCTGCTCGCACTGCATAACAACCATCACAACATATTTTACTTAAAAAAGTCACGGCTTATGCACTTCCTGGCTGACGACACACTAGTTAGGAACGGATCTATATCGTGCTGTTTACAAATCCTGTTTAAATTTTTGCTTGCACGCACAACGCACGAATTCTGCCTATAATTGGTTGAAGCAAATGGCACTCGCAAAGGTGGATTATATCGCTTAGACTTCATGGGAGTGTTGAAATAAAATTTTGTCAAAATATCGGGACAGTCTATAGTATTGTTGAAGATTTTCAACAAACACACACAGTCAGAAATCTCGCGGCGGTTGATTAACGGTAATAAATGAAATTTTTTACATAGATTATCGTAATCTTCGGAATGATAGGGTACTTTTTGATGATAGCATAGATATCTTATGAACCTTTTTTGGATGCTTTCAATGCGGTTAATATATTTGTGGTAACATGGGTTCCATATTTCAGACGCGTAATCCAAGTGGCTTCTAACAAAAGTACAGTATAGAATTTTTAGAGTTTTGGCTTTAGTGAAGCACTTGGATAACCGCATTATGAAACCCAGTGATTTTGAGGCCTTAGCGACTATTGCATCAACGTGTATTTCAAAACTGAGCTTGGAATCGTGATGAACTAGGTAGAACTTGACTGCCTAGGGTATAGGATGTAGCAATGATTGAGCACTTCCGAGAATACGTAATAACCGAGCATTTAGCGGGATTAAGATCAAGCTTGTTTCTTTGGCAGTAGTTCTCTAGGCGACGCAGATCATTTTGGAGTGCCGTTACGTCCATCTGCGATGATATTGTGGCATAAATTTTCATATCATCCGCAAAACACAAAAGTTTGGATGACGTCAAGCAGGAGTGGATATCGTTAATGTAGAGTATAAATGGCAATGGACCGAGCAATGAACCTTGAGGGACTCCACTAGGAACAGGGACCCAGCCAGATATATAATTATTTAGCACTACTGCCTGGGACCTGTTGACAAGGTAAGAGGCAAACCATCTGAGTAGGTCACCACGAATTCCCATCATATTCAAGAAACATCAAGTTAACAACATAACATAACATCACGCCTTGTTTCCCCGAAGGGTTAGGCAGAGGTGTACCTATAGTACACCCACATTTCGCCAGTTATGTTTAAGTCCCATGTAATAGGGGGCGAGCCTATTGCCATCTACCGGGCACAAATCCAGACTCCGGGCTGCTACTGGGGAATTTCAGATAGAAAAACCCAATAACACTTTGCCCGACCTGGGAATCGAACCCAGGACCTCAAGCTCAGCAGTAGCGCTTGCGACTACTAGATCAACGAGGCAGGCAGAAACATCAAGATAAATTCCTTTATTTACTTTACCTTTTCCTCCTTAAGTAAGTATTTTAAATAAATAAAAGATAAAGACAGTAAATACAGTAAAACGCGTTGGGAAGGTATCGGGCAGCAATCTATCTCTATTTAGCGCCAAACTATTGAGATATAGTGGTGTGTTTAACGAAAAAAGATTTTGTTTCCTGTTTTTAGTTACGGAGGCTTTAGGTGAGTTTATTTACGTGAAAAATAAATAGCATTTGAAAAGGATTTAATTTTGGATCAATTCGTAACTGATGTTGTGGTTGCCTTCAAGTGGCCTTTCATTATTGTTAAAGAATGGGCAGTACAATTACCCATTTAAATTAATTTTTTAGTACCTAAATAGTTACAACAAGACATGCTTATTTTCTGTAAAACAAATGAAGCTCGAATTTTTCCAAGCAAAAGTCTGCAGTTCCCGATTTCGACATTGACCGAAGAGTTTCTGATTCCACAACCTAACTGGCTCGATATTCTCAATTGGAGAGGTCTCTTTGTACTTCTCATTACTACTCAACGTAGGATTCGATTACGGTATCTTATTACGTCCAAGCATCTCCGATATCTGAGCATTATTTATTCAACGCTAAACTCGGTTTGCGCCGATCGGTGACGAAACCCGAGACCATCTAAAACGGTCAACTCAACCAAAAACAATCGATTTTGATTAGCTCATTATTATGATATTAATTTACTAATCATAATAATTATTCAAATGAAACGTAGCTAAATGTAGATACAATTAAAATTAATATCTGGCTTTATTCAAAGTTAGCAAATTAATACACGTACAAAAATTAAAAGTGCATGTAGGATAACGTAATAAAATAAAGGTTCATACATTTTGGCACATACCTATTATGGCGCGTAAATCTTATGAATAATTACGAGTATTATTGTTAATAATTACTTTCTAATCAATATCATTAATTTAACGTGAATTTAGCAAACAATAACATAAAAAAAAACCGGCCAAGTGCGGGTCGGACCACGCACACTGAAGGGTTCGTAGTTGGGATAAATATTTATCCCAAGAACAAACTTAACGTTATAGCTGTTGAAAAACATGTTCTCTCATACATTCCAATTGCTAATGTAAATTGGTCGACTATTACTCGTTAACTTGTAAAGCTTACTTAGATGTGATAGTTTCATTTTTATTTACTTCGTTATAAAGGTTGGTGCAAATAGTCAAGTCATTAAAACAAATTAGATTCCTCATGCCTAGGGGTATCCGAAAATACCCCATGTACTCATATGTTCCGCGATTCTCGATAGTTTTCGAGTTATAATTATACTTTAAAATTTCTTAAAAATTTTATGGAAACCGCTTGAAAATATCTATCTTTATTTAAACACGGCCTTTTCACATTCTTTTTTTTGCAATTTTCATTGTTATGGTATATTCTTTCAGACATAAAATAATCATCTTTCTATCACACATGACTGTAACTAAAATTAGCACTTTAAAGCTTAATATGTCGCAAATGGATCTCTGAATAAAAAAATGGTTTTCACACACCTCCAAATTTTTTTTAACGGCCCGACACTTCACATAACGGGATAGACAAGAAAAAAAAATATCCCCACTTTACCTCCTTGTGTCCTGGAGAAATGTTTTTTATGATTTTATTTTATTACTTTGTCGGCGTGATTAATATGCATACCTATCCATGCCAAATTACAGCTTTCTAGTACTAAGAGTCCCTGAGCTAAGCCGTGGACAGACAGACAGACGGACGGATATGGCGAAACTATAAAGTTTCCTTCTTGACTACGGAGCCCTAAAAAATCGTGGTTTGATAAAATAGCTTGATAACACGTCGGTAATAAAATGATAGGTTCTCGTAGTCTTTCAGTTCGTCACGACCTACACAACAGTAGCTCACGCCGCATGGACAGCGAGTCCCTCCGCGAGGTTGGTAGAGGTTTTACGATCATAGGATTCTGTTGTATCCATATTATTTGCCTACCTTAACCACACCAATACCCGGCCCTGCCTACGCAATACTCCACAGTACCAGTAGGTACATTTCAGTACATCAAATTGGTTAATTAATTCTCTTCAATATCACACGTAGCAAGATATCGAGTTGGACCAATAGTTAGAATTGGTACACAGTGCATGAAATAAACAATATATCAACTACGAACAAATTAACGAAATGATGCATTGGCATAGATACGTGCCAACGACCTGTTAGCGAGTTTTGCAACACACGTAGTCGGTGACGTCACACCAAGGCAGGTTGGCATATTTATGACGTGCAAACTGCCTGTTCTTGAGGTTAAGATTGGTGTTTGCTTAGCAGGAATTTGGTAATTTAAAATGCGAGTTTGCTTCAAGACTGTTTAATTACGACTAACTGTAGTGGGAGCATACAGACGTTAGTAAACACTTTACTATCACACAATATAGATTTTTTAATTTTTTTTATTTGAGATAGGTTTGCTCTTGACTCTAGTTTAGGTCAGAGATGACAGAGACAAAGTCAACGATGTAGCGAGCTTACCCAGAAGAAGCCTGTTCACTCTCACTTTGAAGAGATCGGGATTGTATGCGTTCGGAAACACAGACGCAGGCAGATAGTTCCACTCCTTTGCTGCGCGCATCACAAAAGACATTTGGAAACGCCTAGTGCGAATTGGTGGAATAGCACCTAGGTAGGGATGATAACCTGCAGTGCGTCTAGATGTCCGATGGTAGAAGGGGGCCGGCGGAATGAGGTCGTGGTGTTCTTGAGCACACTCACCGAAGTATAATATGTAGAAGACCGACAAGCAGGCAACTTTGCGGCGATGAGCCAGGCTGTGAAGCTTGGCATCCACCAGACTTACGTCGCCAATGAGTCTCTTAGTTCTGCGTTCCACCGAGTCAAGCGCGGCAAGTTGGTATTTAGCTGAGCCATCCCAAAGCTGGCTGCAATACTCCATGCAGGATCGAACTTGCGCTTTGTAGAGAGTTAAAAGCTGTCCAGGCGTAAAGTATCGCTTCACCTTATTTAGGATGCCCAGTTTCTTGGCCACAATTTGGGCTTTGTATTCTATGTGACACCGAAGTTGAGACATAATGTCAACTCCATGCCTAGGAGCTCGAGCCGATCAGTTACAGGCACAGATGTACCCTGAAAAGTAGGAATTTGATCGAAACGACTCCTTTTAGCGGTAAAAAGACACGCCTGTGTTTTGATGGCGTTAAAAGAGACCAGATTATCATCAGCCCACTGGGAGACAAGGCTAAAGGTCAAATCTGTCCGCTCTTCCATGGCCTCTCTCAAGGAATGAACTTCGGCCCCGCTGGTTTTTGCGCTGGACAAGTATCTCTCTGTAACTGTACTGTCATTTGCGAACCCAACAATACCAGGCTGAAGTAGGTCATTGATGTGCAGCAGGAAAAGAGTTGCAGAGAGAACAGACCCCTGAGGAACTCTGACATCAATAGCCATAAGGTCGGAAAAGTAGCCGTCAAATACCACTTTGATCGACCGTTCACTAAGGAAGTCTGATATCCAGCTAGATATAACACACCGCCCATCAAAAGGACGTAGTTCTTTTATTAATCTAACTTTAACATAATTAACTTAACTTTAACATTTTACTGAGTAGCAATAGGTTAAGGGCACAACTTTGAGCAACATCTCTTCATTACACTATTATTACTTTTTACACTGTAGACTCTGGTAATACTATCTTCTCCAGGATGTTTATCTACAACTCGACCTTGAGAAAATTTGCCAGGCGGCAATCCACCGGTTTTTATTAAAACATCTTCGCCAAACTTGAATTCTTCTGTTTTTTTTTAACCAAACGGGACGTTGTTGCAACCGTGTTAGGTATTCTTTTTGCCAACGTCGCCGGAAATCTCCAAGCAATTTTTGAGTGTATTGCCACCGGGACAAGGAATGAGTGGTTTAATCTTTGAAATCAGATGACGGTACAACGATAGGAGATTATCGAATAGATAGATAGATTATAGAATTCTTTAAATTGTAACTATACTTTCTTCATGTTCTATTTTTTTTATTTTATTATCGCGTAATATAGATATAACACCGCCACATGTATGCCTATAATATTTGAACGGTTCCCTCAATTCCTCATGGATTCTATCATCTGAACTGAATTTTGATAAAAATGGTACCAATCTGGAAGCATGTCCTTTCAAATAAAAAAAAAACCTAATCTCTTTTTAAATGACGGAGTACTGAGGTAAGAAACATAAAAAAAAACATGCAACTGAATTGAGAACCTCCTCCTTTTTTTTGAAGACACACAACTAAAAAACGCTCCGCGCTTATTAAATTATTCATTGTAATATATATAAAGTGACAAGCTGCATAGGTACTTATATCTTTAGTAATACAAGTCAATTTAATTATTTTATATTTTTTGTGCTTAATAAAAGCGTGTTTTTTAAGTTTTTTTTTTAAACTACATTTTTTTTTTAAATATGAGACATAAGGATTGTGTGAAAGCTGATAAATGGCTGGAAAGGAAGCGATCACTAAGATAACGACTAATTATATTTAAAGTGTATCGAAGAAAAAGTCTAACTGTGCTGAATATAATTAGGAAGGGGTGTAGTCCAGGAAGATAATGATGGTTGACAACCCTGACCGGCTCTCCGAGGAAGCGTAGGTAATTATTACAAAAATAGCCTAGTTGTCATTCTGTTTTACACTTGTACTGTGGCAAAGGATAGCATTCGGGTGTGAAATTTGAGGTGGAAACACAATACCTTTACAAATAGGAATATCGGAGCGCCCGCAAAGATTGTGGTCTGGTGTCCGAGCCTCGTGTCTTCGGAAGGGTTTGATAGCGTTCTGAGGAATTAAGTGGACGGTATAAGATGTCTTCAGGTCACTGAACCGTGAACATAATAAGCAATTAGTGACAAAAAAAACGTAAAAAGATCGAGTATTTAGGTACATACACTATGGCCAGAGATTGCATTAGACTGCGTGGATGTAGGTTCTGTACCTACACCTCCACCTACCCCTTTGGGAAATATAGCCGTGCTGACTTGCATTTGATTGAACTTTCTCATCTTCAATATAACAGCCACACTATTGTAATGCGGTATTACCACTTTATAAAACTAACTTCCTATATGAACAAACGAAATACATTCACTTAAACATCCACATCCACTTATCTTCATCACCTGCAATCAATGCAATTTAAAAGCAAAACCACAGTTCAATCCAAAGAAATCGAATCAAACAGGAACTGGATAAAAGTGGACAATTACAACCGTCTGACCTGCGAGCTTCATACCCAAGCTAAAAACGCGTCTGGTGAAGTGGCATACTAAAATGCTGAAAAACGCGCCGAAACCAGCTTAGCGCTCTAATCAGTTCTGTATTTCACTGCTCTGTGCCGAGTACGGAACGTTTTCCCGCTAAGTCACGCTCGGTAAAGGTCTTTGCAAAGGGGAATTCTTTTACGCGTAACATTAGAACGTTTAAATGCAAAAATTCGTAGATACAAAATGAAAGGCTCTCGTTTCTTACTCCGTTATTATTTTATGATCATAACATCATGATACTGCTTCATACTTTCTATTGTCAAGCTAAGTGGTCATAAAATGTACACGAAACTGAACAGTCACTAAAGTCACTGCGCGTCCAATATAATAACGCCTTCAGGGCGCTGATGCGGCTGCCGCGTTACTGCAGTGCGTCAGAGATGTTCACAGCTTCTCAGCTATCGTACGGAAGAAAAGTGCGTCTCTGCTCGCCAGATTGCGTGGCAGTGGCAACAGCCTTCTGAGGGTGATAGTTGATAGGCTTGATGAGAGCTCCCTGATGGGACATCTCATCAAAACAACACTGTCTGTCGTAGTGTATAAGTACTAACATAGATCATAAGCCACATTGTTACTAACATACTAGTTTATAAATACTAACGTAGGTTATAGGATTATTGTTACCTACTAACATCTTTTAAGTATTTTGTTTGTGTGTATTTGTCAGTCTGGACCTTTTGTTGTCTGTTAAATAAATAATAGTAATAATAATAACGATTGGGCTTGATTCAGAAAGCGGTACTTCTGGACACGGCTCGCATTGTTAGGAGGTTCCTCTCTCTGGAGCTCTGACCGCCGGTAGCTTGGACCCTGTTCCCGATACCGGTAGGCTACTATTTTTTATACATATTTTTAAATGTTTTTATACTTTTTATATTCTAATATTTAAAAATATAATTTATATGTATTTAATTAAATAAAGGAGATAATAATAATAAAGGTCAGTCACTAATTTTCTGGTATATTTGCATTAGTTAATTAGCGAGTTAAGTTCCTTGATATAAATACGTGATACTTCACAATGAAAAACTGTCACTACTGACGTTTTAACACCACTCTTTTCGCTAGTTAACTTAAGGAAATGTAAATCAGCAATTAGCGACCAAGTTCAGTAAGTTACTTACTTGGTACTTAAGTAATTTGAGACGAGATTTGTCTTCACATGAAATTGAAATACCGCGTAAAACATCTCCACCCTTACAAAATACTTTCGGTACAATTTTCCCTCTCAGTACGTTAAATCTCAATAACTTTTTGTGTGTGTTTTCTTTCTGGCGATCGTAAGCCGGCGTAATGTTTATAAATAAGAAAACAGTAGAATAATAACGCTTAACTTTGGATCTCGCTCAGCGCCGCGAGCGTACGAGCCACTTCCACACGGAATCCTGTTTGCAATCTCATTTTAGTTGATTATAATTGCAATTTAGCGACAAATAAAATGTTGTACAATCGTCTTTAACGTAGGCTACTTTTGCCACTTCTGTTTTTACTTGGAACGTTTGTCGCGCGGGTCGATGTGACTGAATAATAGTACGTTTGTATGTTTTTATCTCTTTTCATGTATCTAACGTAACATAGCATTACGGCTGTATTCCTCGAAGGGTTAGGCAGAGGTGTACTTTATTAAGTACACACACATTTCGCCAGATGTAATAGGGGGCGCATCCATTTACATCAACCGGACACAATACCAGACTCCGGGCTGTGACTGAAATATTCCTCATGGAAAAACACAAAATTTAACACTTTGCCCGACCTGGAAATTGAACTCACGTACCGTACTCAGCAGCAGCGCTTGCCGCCACTAGACTCGTGTAAAGGAGTAGTTGAAAGGAGTTTGAAATTATATCTTAAACTTTACTTATGATTTGACTAGCTTTTGCCCGCGGCTTCGCCCGCGTGTATTTTGGAATATATCAAATTAGTACCTACCCTACGTGTTAATTCAGGTTCTAAAACATCTGTATGCCAAATTTCCTCTAAATTCAATCAACCGTTTTTGCGCCAATCCGGAACATACATCCCGACAAACAACAAACGGACAAAAATTCTAAAAACTATAGTGTGCGCAACAGACTCGTTGAATTCGTTCTTTTTAAATACATGCAATGCACAGTTCAGCGGGGCAATTGCGTAACACATTATCAATCGGAATCGGTTTCATTTTGACAGTTCAACAACATTCATTGCGTTATTTACGTGTCGTGCAGACAAATTTTTCGAACTTATGAAGCAATGGATTAAGAATTTGCTTCAAAATGATTCAGGTTCCGATTGATAGTGTGTTACGCAATTAGGGTGCTGACCTCGTTACTATTTTTAACCGACTTCAAAAAAAGGAGAAGGTTATCAATTCGGTTGTATGTTTTTTTTTAATGTTTGTTACCGTTACTTCGTCATTTATAAACCGATTTTGAAACATATTTTTTATTTGAAAGGATTGGACTTCCAGATTGGTCCCATTTTTATCCAAATCCAGTTCTGATGATAGGATCCATGAGGAATTGAGGGAAATCCTCAAATATTATTGGCAAACACATAGTGATTTTGGTATTTTCGTCAACAAATCAAGCATTTGCATTCAGAAAGTATGATTTGGTGAAGTGGAACTGACGAAGAAGACCACAGATGGCTACAGGAACTCATCAATGATAAGTATTTCACGGGTGGCGATAAGATATCTCGATTAAGGTAGTTAAACGACTATGACGAAGCAAATTTAAATAAATGCTTCTGATGAGAATGGTACCATTGAACTCAGAACAGTAATAAAACAATGTATCCTAGCCGTGTTGGGGCTTATTGGAAATGTCATGAGATGCACTCTGGCTATAAATTATTTTTAACCGACTTCAAAACAGGAGGAGGTTCTCAGTTTTTCAGAATCTTTTTTTTTTATGGTTCCCCGATTACTCGAAGACGGCTGGACAGATTTGGAAAATTCTTTTTTTGTTTGAAAGGGTATACTTTCCAGGTGATCCCATTGTCATCAGGTCAGGATCTGATGATGGGTTCCTAGAGAAATTGAGGGAATTCTTCAATATAGGCGCACCTATAGCGATTTTTGTATTTTTTTATAGTAAATTGTGCATTTCCTCTCGGAAAGCAACATTTGGTGAAGTGAAACTGATGACGAAGACCGCAGATGGTAAGATGGCCACTGGAACAACTCAATAATAAGTATTTCACGGGTTGCGATTCCATTACTTTAAAATTATTGCTAAGCAATAGAAGCTCGTCACAATGCATATGGTGAAGTGGAGCTGTTGGTGAAGTACCAAGAGAACTCCTCAACAATTAACGTCCCTGCTTCGGGAAAAGCAATGTTTTGTAAAAGGTGATGAGCAGTTGTCATTAGGCTATTGTAACTCAGATAAATTACAAACAGACCCACTAAAAAGTGAACAATAAAAACAACCGACTTCCAAAACAAACACTACAAAGTGAAAAATAACTTAAATTTCGGATGTCAGTGGCAAAAACCTAAAATACAGATCCAAAGACACTGACTTCCGAAAAAGTATTAGTACCGAGTTTCGAGTTAATATGACAGCGCGTTAAAATTTTTCCTTACTGTTCTTACGGTCCTAGTGTTCCTTACTTGTTTTAAAAAACTAAGAGTGACAATTTATATTATTTTCTGAGGCAAATATTGCCATGTTTCAAGTGAATTAGATTTTTCATATAATCTGTATCCCCTCTTATCACCCCCACAGGGGTGGAATTTCGAAAAATCGTTTCGGATTTTTCCATAACTGAAATCAAAGTTTTCTTATACCAATTTTTGAGTTAATCAAGCCACACAGTAAAATCCTCCTCTTAAAAATCTAATTACCCCTTCTCACCCCGTCAGGGGTAGTTTTTAAAAACCAATAGTAAGAAACTTTATTGCTTATTTAGGCAAATATTCGTGCCAAGTTTCAAGTTTATTAACCAAATGAATAAGATTTTTCATCTAAACTATATCCCCGGTTTTCACCCCCATAGGGAAGGAATTTTTAAAAATCGTTTAGGATATTTCCAAACCTTGACTCAAAGATTATTCATACCAATTTTCGAGTTAATCAAGCTACGCAGTAAAGTTCTCCCCTGTAATATTGACAGCCCCTTTTCACCCCGTCCGGGGTAGATTTTCGAAAAACCTTGATACAGGTTATTCTTTATTTTTGGACTTAAGTATAAATACTGAGTTTCGAGTTAATCAGACTGCGTGTTAAAATTCTTCCATACATTTTTTGACACCCCCCAATCCCCCTCGTGGGGGTTGTTTAGAAAAACCAAAAATTACAAAGTTCATAATTTATAAAGATAAGTATTTGGCCCAAGTTTCAAGTTTATTAACTCAAGGAATAAGGTTTTTCATACAAACGAAATACTCCATTTTTACCCCCTTACAGGTTGAATTTCCAAAAACCTCTTCTTAGTGCTCCCCTACATTATAAAAGGAAGCCGTGTGCAAAATTTCACGTTCCTAGTCCCAGTAGTTTCGGCTGTGCGTTGATATGTCAGTCAGTCAGTCAGTCAGTCAGTCAGTTTCTCCTTATACATATACAGTGTGAGTCTTTATAATGTGCACATATCGAAATGAGGGAATCTATGCTTAATTTTATCGACGGAAAAAATGTTAAAAAAAATCTAAATATTTATTTATATTTTTTATGGATTTTTAAAAAAAATTGTTTGCTTTTGTGACCCCAGTGTATACAAAACTGTGTAACTTTTAAACTAAACGATTTATCACGATGAAACAAACTCTATAATGTTTGGAAGTAATTAGGTGTCGTCATAAAATAAAAATTATGGAAAAAAAATAGCCACATTTAAAAATAAACATTTTTGTTTGGCAAAAATCTGATTTTTTTTCATTAATTTTACAAAAATTGTAAAATTTCTCAATAACATGCCCCCATCACCTTCTTTTTTTATAACTTTAAGTTATTCTTCATTGTATTAGGAACCTAACGGTAAAAATTGCATGTTTTTAACTCAACCCCAACATTTTTTATCAACTGTCAAAGAAAGGCCCAACGCATAGCTATTGTTTAGCAGGTAGATAAACTTTCTTTTGAATGTGCGCAGGTCGGGGAGGTAGGGCCAGCCAAAGGAACTTGAATTATGACAGATGTCAGACTGGCAGTCGCTCCGAATTATTCGCCGCTGCTACATGTGTTTCGGTACTTTCGTTCGCTGGACTTTCATAACTTTCGTTCGCTGCTACATGATGCCGCGTTTAAGTGAATTTTCCCCGGCACACATCGCCGACATACATTTTTATTATGGAGTGGGACAAGGAAGTGCCAGAGCTGCGCGCGCGGCTTACATAGCTGCGTATCCTAACAGGCAACCAGTGCCATCTGCCCGAAACTTCCAGGAAGTTCACAGAAGGTTGTCGATCACTGGACTTGGATCAAGTAGAGATCGTCGCGAGCCACCTCAAGTAATTATTGATGCGGCTACTGAACAAGCAGTATTAAGTGATTTGTTTGCTGATCCATCCATAAGTACTAGACGACTGGCTCTTCGTCACGGAATATCCCAAAAATCAGTGTGGCGTATTTTAAAGAAAGAAGGATTGCATCCTTATCACTATCAAAGGGTGCAACATCTACATGAAGACGTAGACTGGCGTCCAAGGTGTGTGATGTCCACATGGATTCAAAGAAAAACCAGAGCAAACCCAAACTTTCCAAGAAAAATACTATGGATGGACGAAGCGACATTCACTAGAGACGGTATTACTAACTGTCGAAATTTACACAGATGGTGCCGCGCAGGTGAAAACCCGAAACTGAAACGGTCATCTACTTTCCAAGTAAGATTTTCGATAAATGTTTGGGCTGGTCTTATCGATAACATGTTGATTGGACCAGTCATATTGCCGAGAACGTTGACTGGTGAAAGATTTTTAAGTCTATTGAGAGATGATATGCCTCAGTTATTGGAAGATGTCCCACTGGCTGTGCGTCAAAGGATGTTTCTTCAGATGGACGGATGTCCTGCCCATTACGCTACAAATGTAAGAAGATTTTTAAACGAAAATTATCATGACAAATGGATCGGCTGGCAAGGACCTGTAGGGTGGCCTGCGCGTTCACCCGATTTGACGCCCCTTGATTATTTCCTATGGGGGACCATGAAGCAACGCGTCTACAGTACCCCCATCAACAGTGAGGCCGATTTGCGTGACCGCATAATAAACTGTGCGAATGATATTCGCAATGATCCCGAAATGATAAGGAGAGCGACACACCAAATTCTAATTCGCGCGGCTTTGTGTTTACAACAACGAGGTGGACATTTTGAGAACCTGATGCATTAAATTTTGTATTTAATAATAAATGGGTTTCAATTGAACTCTTTTGCATTAATTATCATCCCAAACAAACCACCCTTATGAGAACAATACGATTCCGCGTTCGGAGTGCCATCTTTGAAACGACCCGCGCGCATTCACAACAAAGTTAACAAAAAAAAGTTTATCTACCTGCTAAACAATGTGCGTAGCTATGCGTTGGGCCTTTCTTTGACATTTGATAAAAAATGTTGGGGTTGAGTTAAAAACATGCAATTTTTACCGTTAGGTTCCTAATACAATGAAGAATAACTTAAAGTTATAAAAAAAGAAGGTGATGGGGCATGTTATTGAGAAATTTTACAATTTTTGTAAAAATTAATGAAAAAAAATCAGATTTTTGCCAAAAAAAAATGTTTATATTTGATTATGGCTATTTTTTTTCCATAATTTTTATTTTATGACGACACCTAATTACTTCCAAACATTATGGAGTTTGTTTCATCGTGATAAATCGTTTAGTTTAAAAGTTACACAGTTTTGTATACACTGGGGTCACAAAAGCAAACAATTTTTTTTAAAAATCCATAAAAAATATAAATAAATATTTAGATTTTTTTTAACATTTTTTCCGTCGATAAAATTAAGCATAGATTCCCTCATTTCGATATGTGCACATTATAAAGACTCACACTGTATAGATTTCAATTGTCAAAGGTAGAACAATCAATTAAGTGGATGAATGATCTCTTTTGTAGCTTTGCGGCTTTGATGGAAACAAAAGACAATTGTAAAATAAATGGATTATATTTTAAAGCAAGATCCTAATTTCACATAAATATAGCGATTCCCCAAATCCCGTGACCCATTTCCCAATTATAATCCGTCAGTCGGATAATTTAAATAATATTGCGATATTTCTATATTTCTAACAATGATTTCCCCTTTGTTCATTCCTGGTAAGTACAATTACCATACAATACGTATATTATAATAGCATGTAAGCCTACTTCGGTGTATCCTATTGCTGCAGGTTCGGCGATGCATAGCTTCGGAGTTAAGCTACATTAATAACGGATGAAACGCTCGTCCCTCTAGCAATGTTAAGCTTAGTGTACATCGTGCAATAATACAGAATTTATATGAATATATCTGTATGTTGTTGTTGTGTAATTGAGTAGAATATCGGTGATTTGTATTACATATTTGGTTACGGAGAATTTAATTGGGTTGACTGTATTGATATAATTAGGCACAATTACGGAAACAATATGTACAGTTGTGATATTAGCAGTGTGTATGTGGATGGTTGAGAACCGGGTACTGTAGAACAATTATGTAAAGCTTGTTTCCAGAGAGAAAGAGCACGACAACAACTAAATGTTCGTTTTGTAATGATACGCCTCCGCGTGATGGATGTTGATTACTTTAAATAGTTTTATAGAACTTGATCAATTTTACCGCTCCTAGTTATAGACTTTCTATAATTGGAAATACTTACACAGTCCAATCCTAAGCATAACGAAACAAGTATCTACTCGTAGCACGTTTTTGATAAAAATATTTATTTTATCTTTAAAAGTAATTATTACATAATAGCCAAAAAGATTCTACAAAGAACGAAACGTTTAATGAATTGTATTTAGGAGCCGCGTGCTGCGCGATGTCTGGCGATACTCGGCGTACTGCCCGTAAAGCTGAGGCTTCATTACATGGTTAGTACGCGTCTTGTGGCTGTCGCGGTTTAACTACATATTAAAACCAGACATTGTTATGATATCTTTGCGTATATACTGTCTGGATATATGAGTAACTGTCAGTGATGGTACCTATGAGGAACGGCTGATAAGTTTGCAGCCGGAGATTCTTATCGATGACTCATTATCTCACTTGTGTTAGCACTAATTACGACCGTTTTGGCAGTATAAATATAATATTCTTTCGATATTGAGGTCATTAGGAAATTATCGTTGAAGGTCATCATGCTAGCTAATTTGACAAATTTTAGTAATATTGAACACCGCGCCATGATAAAGTACTTCGTAAAGAAAGGAAGAACGCCTAAATAAATTTTCGAAGAAATGACATTAGTTCTTCAGGAATCTGCACCTTCGTATACCATGGTCAAAAAATGAGCTCGCTTATTTCAGGGTACTTCTACGAGTTCGTGCAAATTCGCTATTTGTAGTTATAAAAAAAATAAAAATCACTTTGAGTGTGTGCTTTCTATCAGAACGAAATAGTATAGTATTAAACTATAGCCATACGGTAACGTTACCGTATGGCCGTATGGCATTTCCAATGGGTTTAATAAATATTTTACAAAAATATGCTAAAAATCGTCTACCTTCAGTGTCCGATCGTGAGTATTGCCGAATAGGTGTTTCAATTATAATGCTGCATTACTACAATCAATCACTAAGTGAATAAATATTATTACATACATTACAAAGAATCTGTAGTCATGTTTCTTACAAACTTAAACTGTACAATTAATTTGAAAAGAAAAAACAAACTTTTGTCACGCAAAATTGATCATTACCAGCGGCAAAATTTGAAAGTACAAAATATCAGTATATTTTACTCTGTGGATTTATTCCCCTCGCCCCGCATTTTACTCGCCAGCCAGTTGAGCCACAAGCACGGGAGAGGAAGGCTGCGCGTCTGGGTTGGAGAATTATCGAACATTGAATACTCGAAATTTTACTTTGTCACGAAATATTTGTCTTTACCGTCACCTAAATTGTGGGGTAAGTAATAAGATTTTATTTATGTTTGATCTTTAAAAAGGAAGCTCACTAGGATTATTAATGTTCTTGTTGGTTTGATAATTGGCATATTTACGGATATAGGATTACAGACTGAAAATGTCCTAAAATGTCATTACCCTCAGCATCATCACCCTCTTTTACCTTCAGCTTTGAAACTGAAGGTAATGATCCTAAACGGAAGGTAGTGATGAAATTATTTAATTTTTTTAATTTTCTTTTTAAATCTCTATATTATATTAGATTTATATAGCTCTGAGTAGGTACTTAAATCGTTTCAATTACTCGGTACGTTAATGTAGTATATAGGTATAGTATAGGTAGTGTTATTTTTAACATGTTCTATGCTGTGTCTTGGGTTGGATTTTTCGTAAGAACACTGGAGTTATCATATTTATGGACATTATCGTGTACTTTTTTTTTTTTTGATAAACACATACTTTATGACTTCTATAGAAAATATATATATTTATAAAGGTTCACTGTCACGGCAGAGTGAACTTAAAGTAAGCTAAGTATTCTTTAGTTAAATAGATAATTAATTACAGTGTTTTATTTACAGGAACAAGAATCATGGCGAAACCGAAGGCGAAGAAAAAGAAAACTACCGAGGAAAAGTTAGCTCAACAAAGACTTCATAAAAGACAAAAGTATAAAGAAATAAAAAAAAGATCCAGAAAAATATGCTGCTCAAAAAGAAAAAGAAAGGTTACGATATTTGAAACGCAAAGAACAGAAAAAAATAAAGTCAGTTAAAGTCTTAATAACAAAGACAGTAAAGAAAACAATGGAGAGAAAATTGTCAACGATACATAGAAAAGAAGAAAAAGCAATAGAGCAAATGCTTGTTGATAATTCTCCACTTACCAGCGATGATGAAACAATAGATCGTCAAGTGCCTCAAGTTGGTGAAGTTGACCCACTGGAGGGACCGTCAACTTCTCAGATTGAAGTCAAAAAGAATAAAAAAAGAAATTCAGAAGGAACAAAATGAGAAGAGAGAGCTGAAAAAAATGGTAGATAGGCTTAGGAGAGAGAATATAAAAACTAAAAAAGAAAATCCATCGACTGAACCGAAAATTGAAAGTTTAATAGATAAAATACATAAAGGCAAAAAAGAAGAAGTGAAAAAGAAGTTGATATTTGGTGAAGTTATTTCTAAACAGCTGAAAGAAGGGTTCAAGACCCTAAGAAAAACAGATAAACGTAAATTCAGTGATGTTATTGTAAAAGACAAAGAAAGTTTCAAAAAACAGAATAACGACAGCAATAATGCCATTTACATTAAAAACCCAGTACGATCGTATCACTCCGTCTTCCCTGTTGTCATTACCATCACTATCAAAGTCTTTACCAGTTCGAAAAAAAAATTAAAACCCTTATAACTTCCAAGTTTATGTGTGCAATTGGCTATTAATTGGCAAAATCATAAAGAAAAATGCATATTTTAGAAATACAGGTCTAGTTTTGAAGTAAAAAAAAAATCTCTCATTTTCGCCAAATTTGCACGAAATGGAAGAATTACCCTTCAACAAGGACGAGAGAGCTGTAAAAATAATCCCCGCCCGGGGCGTTCTGCGTCGCTTATGGCGACTGTTTTCTGGGATAGTGCAGATGAAAAAAATATAAATTATTTGAAAAAAGCGCTTACAAAACAAATAGTAGAACTCGTCACAAAGACAAATTGAAATTGCCCCAAATAAAATTAATGTTATTTAAAAGAAACACCTACTGCATGGCAATTATTATATATAACCATTTACCAAATGGGATTCAAGATCTGCCACTGCCGTTGTTCAAGAGGGCATTGTAGAGATTATTATCAGATAAAAATTATTACAGTGTTCAAGAATACCTAGAGGATAAGTCATTAATGTAATAAAATCACAATCTTTATAAAGTAATTATTATAGATGCATAATTTATTCCGTAATTCATAATTATTATTAAGAGGTTAATCATATAAATTTGTTTTTGAATAAAAATATTTGTACGCTATATTATGGCAGATTATGCTGGAACTAGTATTATAACACCTATTGTACCATATCCTAACAAATAAACGTTTTTGATTTGATGTTTTGCTGCTTGATTACCTGCCAAAGGGGACTACTATGAATGGCCAATATTATTATGGTTATTGGTAAATTTATTGACTCAGGCACGAGAGGCAGTCGTATAGAAACGACGTGGGAAATTAGCTAATTAATTAGCTAGTTAATTATAATGCTCATGTCCACACGGCGCGAGTTTCGAAGCAGGCCCTTTAGCACACGGGCTTCTCGGAAATTGACCACACACCCTACAGCCCAGACCTGGCTCCCAGCGACTATTTCCTTTTTTTCAATTTGAAATAAAAATAACAAAGTCGTAGATTTGCCGATGACAATGAAATTAAGGAGACTGTAGAAAGCCATTTTGAGGGCAAAGAAAAGGAATATTAAGGGTGGTTTAAAAGTGTTATACGCTTGATGTGAAAAATGTCCGTATATTTCGCTTGAGGAAGACTATAATGAAAAGTAAAATTAAAATACTCATACTTTTCTTTCATTTAATGCCTTAAACCGCGAACTTATTAGCCGGTGTAGTACCTACGTACCTAATACTTTTAATATGTAGTTGTGGGCAAGTTTTCTTTTGTATACGTGGAACATCCTGGGTTTTAGGCGTACTTTGAGTATAAATATTCCTTAGTCACCGGCCAGACAGATCAAATCATTTTACCTATCTATCCAATAGACTCAAAAAATAAATAGTGCCAGCAAAAACTAAAAACCAAAACAGCAGATACAAATTAGGCTCAAACCTTTGACAAAGCGGGTCCGCTTTGCTCTGAGTAATTGAAGTAAACGGATCCGTGAGTGCTTTATTATCGTCTGTCGCGGTCCTACGTCGCAGCAGAGTGGACAGAATACAATGTGAGCAGTAATGCACTTTTGCGGAGTGAAGTACGCGGCGTACTATTAGTTTTGTACCTTTGATGTGGTCTGTGCTTTACCGGCCCATTATTTTCCTGTCACAGACGTGATCTGGATCAGCTGTTCGCTTCCAAAACGAATTCATCTGACCTCTGAAAATCGCAGAGTATAGCACGTGGGGTTGTACTGTCCCTCCCATTAATATGATTTAATATAATTTCTTTATTTACGCTTCAAAGTCACAAACTTCCGTGCCAGGAGTTCCTGTAGCACAAGAGCCAGACAGCCGTTACAGCTAAGTCCAGTGCATTGTGCTAATTGTAAAGAACACAAAAATAATATGCGGTAGAATGGTTGCTAGTCAAACCTTACACCCGGTTTCTGAATTGAGAATTTGATGTTGAAAACCTGACAAACTCTACTTTGGTTGGCTCTAGTCCGCGCGAATTTCACAATTTGAATTGCTAAAAAAGTAAGATATTTTGTATTTCACGGGCTTGACAACGTCTTAACTTCAAATTTTCAATTCAGAAACCGGCTATAAAACATCATATAATATATACGTTTAACACACTACACAACATCGATTTAAACGCTCACCACTAGAGCTCAAACGTTGATTTTATTACTAAGTCAAACAAACCGTCACACTGCATGGTCCCTCGCCATTCTAGCGATTAATCTGTGGCGTGAAATCTAAGCGGTTACGAACAGCACCCGCGGGCCAGAGGTAAAGTTACCGGAACTTTTCTAATATCTAATGTTATTGCGCCGTCCCGCACCGTCCCACACCGGCCCGCACCGGCCCCGCGCCCTCCCGCCGGTATGAGATGGACTTTCACGTTTTCACACTTTCACGCCTGTTAACTGGTCGTTTTGTGTTGAAATATAAAATCGGTAAACATGGTGTTTGGTAGTCGATAGTCTTTAGTATATAAAAATACTGTTGTGATGGATAAAGATCGCGGTAACAGTTAAGAAAAACTATTTTAATTTATCTGACTAATGGCTGTCGCACACCAAAACAAGTCAACAAAGAGTAAAGTACTGAAATCTGAGTTATTTACAAGTGAAATTTGAAAATTGAATCGGAAAGTATTGATAATAAGATTTTCTTTCGCACCATTATAAGAACTTGAACGTTATCACAGATAACAATAATATAACACAATCATAACAACATGCCGCATGTATATGAGTGAGCGAAGGAAACGAGCAATTCTAAGGGCTAATGTAGGTTTGCAAATGTCAAGTCGGATAAAGTCTGTACGAAGTGATTGAGGTGTGGCTATTAAACACGCGGATTAAGTTATATACTTGTGATCTATGCATCCATGTTCAAATACGATGTTCTATAAATATTTGTAGAAACTAAGGGTTATGCAGCATTTATGACTTTTAAATAATAATAACATTTATTTGGACTCAATAAAATTTAGCCTAAATATTACTAAGAATTAGAATACAAATAATGTAAGTGAGTAGACGGCTAAAACTATATGAGCTGCTGAATTCCAAACTACATAAAAACCTTCTTGGAAATAAGTGCTATTCTGTGGTAAATTAGATGTAGAAACTTACAAAACACATACGTATATGACACTTCCAAAATTAAATGACAGACTATAAAAGGAGGTAAGTCTAATGAACCGAACTGAAAACCTTTTGCGAAATCTCTAAGGCCCACTTGCGTGTACATGGGTTTATATAACTCGGAGTTTAACAGTTCCGGGATAATCAAATAATTCATCTTGCGCCACCAAGAGTTAGAGGTAAACCTAGAGTTAAACTTTTAAATATTAAACCCATCCATGTGGGAGAGTTAAGTCGTTAAACTCTGGGTTAGTGTAAGTAATGCTAAAATAAATTGACGTTATGAGGTCCCGCTGATAACTTATTTTGTATTTTATATTGTTCGACGTTATAGTAAGTGAAAATTTGGTGCTATATCAGCAGGTATATATCATATTCATGAACTCATATAAAAATAAATATAAAATATAAAAAAAACTTAAAACATATTTTTCCATCTGACGTTTTTGTCAATCAATAAACTAAAATTCCATGGAAACCACATACAATGGATTAAAATGAAATGTCATGTTATAAAATTTAGAGACAAGAAAGTTTTACGTATCGTAAAGTAGTGTAAGAGAGATGCGTTTAAAGTTTCCGTTCATTGTTCGTTAATTCATCTTTGGTTGGATTACATATCAGGCCTTAGACACTGCAATCCTATTTTATGTTTCGTCGATTGAACTGCAATGTTCCCAACTTAAAAATCACTATTGTCAGGTTATCGAACCCGATGTTACTTTTAAATGGCACAACGCGTAAGAAGAGTTAAAATGTTAGTTACATAACACGAAGTTTACAAATTACATTTATTAATTTAACCCGACTAAACATGCAAACGGGCTTAGAAACAAACAATTTTTGAAACATTTCCTTTAAAATACTGCCTGCAGCTTTATTTTATCTAAGGTCTGAAAAAAATATTAAGATATTTTATGGACTGGTTCAAATAAAATGTTTTCAATACAGTGGCTCGTAAAGTGGCTCTTTTTGAACCGCTTTTAGGTTTATAATGCCGTGTATTAAACTTGCGTGCTTTTTACTTCAGATAACTATTTACTAGTCGGAGATGTGCTTTTTTAATCTCATCATAGAGACTTTATGCCTTTTTATGACAGTAAGCATAAAAAGGCATGAAGACTCTTTGGTACATATATAAAATATGATAAATTAACATATTAATTTATCAAGTTATTTATTTTTGTCAAAAAAATAACATTCTTTCATGTTCTACATCCAAATAACATACCAAATATTCAGTTTTCATGCTTTTAATACCTAAAGGTGTTCGACGGCTTTGTGCTTTGCCTTTCCTTCAACCTAAACCTCCCCAACGAAGGCACCGAGATAAAAGGAATCCGCGCGCCATATTTCATAATTTTTTTACCTATGTAATTAGTTTATGAAATTTTATTTATTTCTTTCCTCGCAAGTGTGTTGAAAGACGTCGTATGAAACGCGTGTGCGTTGATCATTAAACACTCGGCTCCCTTATCGCGCTCGTCTCCGGCTCGCGCGAATAATACCACCTCGACTGTCTTACACTCAAAGTTGTAAGCACTCAAAATGGTCTAATATTATTGATATGATTTTATTCACAAGAAGTTAAACAAGTAACCTATTCACTCATGCCTGGCTTCCTAGTTACGTATACTTACCATCATGTTGACGCTATCTTTGTGGCTACCAATCAGTAAATCTGTCTCTAGCTTGATTAGATTCTAGTGGGCCGTGAAAGAATTTCGTTAGTACCTAAATAAATACGCGCCAGGATTAGTTAAGGGGCGCTTATTCCCGGTATCACGACTCATGGTCTAACGAGTGTGGGGGCCCTGGAATATGTATGTGTTGACGGAGCAGGACTTTAATAAATAAGCAGTGATTATCGTATGATAACAGATGTTTTGAGTTCATATAAGGCCCAATGAGCTAATTTAAGAGATACTTGTTATTGAGGCGTTTATTTATAAACGTTGCTTAAAGTTAGGTAATGATTAACGTCTCCTAACTTTAAGCAACGTTTATAAATAAACCCTCTGTTAGCCGTGGTTCGCAAAGGCAATTTTTTTCCGCGGCGATTTTTGTCGCACACTGGATTTTTAACGCTCTGCTTAGCGACGAGAGTTGAAAATCCAGTGCGCGATAAAATCCCACCGCGATATTTTTACGTCTGTGCGACCGTGGGCTGGGCTTATGTCCCCAAAGATTAATAGTATACCTACATACAACGAGAAAATATAGTTTTGTCTTGGACTGATAGTCCTGAAGACACTAATGTTCTTCTTGTTCATGTCTTGTCATTATATTATCTTTCTTTCTTTAATTGCAACCTCGGTAGTTTGGACAGAATTGGTGAGAATGCATGAACAATTGAACATTCTGATCAATTGTTTGATTATTTTCATAGGCCATTTAGAATTTCATTAGCTTTCACATGTGTTACAAGATTAGGTACTTACAAGGCGCTGTTTAGTATTACCGTGTATCTGCATTCAAATTAAGAGCTAATAGAAACGTGTGACAATAAGTAACGACTACTGTAAAACTTTTGCCAGAGAGCTAAAGCTTTTGCTAGAGCCATGGAGCGTTCCGTTCTCGGCATAAGATTGATAGACCGAGTTCCAAACGTCGGAAAACGAGTTATGGAACTCAAATGGAGCTGGGCAGGACATCTGGCAAGGCGCATTGATGACAGGTGGAGTAAGGCAGTGACTGAATGGCGTCCAAGGACTGAAAGACGAAGCGTCGGCCGTCTGGCGGCGAGATGGGCAGACGACATTGTTACCATCGCAGGTAGAACCTTGATGAGGTTGGCACAGGAACGTAGGGATTGGCACATGAAAAGAGAGCCCTATGCTCAGCAGTGGGTGAAAACGGGCTGTGGATGATGATGATGACTGTAAACCTTCGCGATCTGCTTTCAATGCCTTTGTACTGCAAAGATATAATGAAAGAAACAAGCAATTTACTAGAAGGGGTTATTTAATACAACGTTTTTGGTCGTTGTAAATGTTTTTAGTGCACCTGCGCACTAGGCAGCCGATTAGCAACGGTCAGGCTACGGCAGTCGGAATATTGAGAATATTCTTGTTTGCCCGATGCTCGGGTTCCAATTAGACATTATTTATATTTTAGATTGGCTGCCGTTGCCTGTGTGACTGTCTGTCACATACTTCAATTTAATAACAAAATATTATATTTATTTTAAGCATATACTTAAGCAGTGTGTATGACTTACATAATATTATGTATCAAAGTCTGAATGAAAGTATGGCGGCATATCTACATCGCCACATTGGAACGCGTCACACTGACGTCACGCAAAATCCTGCATCGCGCAATCAGAGTTTACCGCGCGATTAGCATATATACAACGTCCCGACATCAACCGTCGGGCAGTCGGGCAGTCGTTGACCCGTCTGGTCGGAGGATCCTTCTTTTTCTATGGAGGATGAGTGAACTTAACACTCCGATCCTTCATGCCTTTCTAAACGTAATATTTTAAACCGGTACATGGTTCAGGTCACTTAGGGCCGTAAGATCAATTGAAGTTTAAACTACGGAAGAGAATTTAATCTCTGGGCTTCAATAATTTCATATTCAATTTCATAGGAAATAATCGATGCCCAGAGATTAAACTCTCTTCCGTAGTTTAAACTTCAATTGA
The DNA here is from genome assembly GCA_947568875.1 of Fissipunctia ypsillon. Lineage (NCBI taxonomy): Eukaryota > Metazoa > Arthropoda > Insecta > Lepidoptera > Noctuidae > Fissipunctia > Fissipunctia ypsillon. Next base: position 25,105,940 of record OX387649.1, read on the forward strand.
TCTTACGGCCCTTAGAAACATACCGGGTTTTACCACAAAAACTTGACACTTGTTCAACGCGTGTCTTTTGTCAGTCTTACGTCAAACTCCCTACATAAATGTCGTGTTAAACAGTTGTTTAGCCTAAACAACTGATAAACAAAGTTTTGTGGTAATACGGTGAAATTCTCTATTTAATGGGAAACAAAACGAGGTGTTTTTTTAGGGATTTAGGAGATTTAGTCATGGCAATTGGTTTTGAACGGTATAGGGTACAGACGTCATAGTGTAAGCTAGTTAAGTTAGGAGACTTAGTGAATGCCAAGAGGTCATGTTCGAGTTGGGTTTAGACCACGATAGGGAGCGGTTGACGTAGTCTAGGATAGCAGAAATAGAACTTAGTCGATAGCAAAGAGAATATGTCTCTATGGAGAGATCGTGCGCGAATTACGTTAAATACTTAATAAGTGTAGTATTAATGTAAATAGTGACTATGGAGCGTGAATTTCATCGCCACCGGCCGCCGCGCGATTTTGTAAATACACCTCTTTTGTTTTTACACTTAATGGTCTATATAAAATTGAGACAAGTGATTCTGTTTTTAGGGTTCCGTAGTCAACAAGGAATCCTTATAGTTTCCCCATGTCCGTCTGTCTGTCTATCCACGGCTTAGCTCAGAGACTCTTAGTACTAGTAAGCTGTAATTTGGCATGGGTATACATAATATTAATCATGCCAACAAAGTGGTAAAATAAAATCTTGAAAAAACACGTAAAGTGGGGATGATTTCTTTTCTCGTCTATCCCATGGTGAGGGGTATCGTTGGATAGGCCGTTCAAAAATTTTAAAGCAATATTTTTTGTTAGAGTCAAGTGTCCCCCCCCCCTGTCAACAGCTAAATGGTTATTTTTGGATATGTTAAATTCACGGCAGTAGTTTAATTCAGATGTCTTATTTTAAGAATTTTCCACCTCGCTGCCTTTGAAGGCCGATTTTAGCCAAAGTAGTCCAAAAAGTAGTAACTTTTTTTTAATGATTATGAAAGCTGTGCGTCTGGTGCATTCTTAAGGCCTACTTAAGAACCATGAAATCACTTGTTCAGAGTTTTAATTTAAATTTGAAAATTTACGTCATAATTGACCGAACGTAAATTTTTGACTTTAGACCAACATTTTCATCACAGTTACGAAGCTGATTACTTTATGCATAAAAGTCCTACTCGTGAAGATTCAGTTGCAAAAAAAAATTTCGACAGTCTTCTACTTTTCCTTTTTAATTTTTTTAAGTTGGTCAGGTCAATAATGCTCAAAAATTCAAAAAAAATTAATGACTCGAAAATTATGAAAAGTCGCGGAACATACATACATGGGGGTGATTCGGATTGATACCCCACGATACGAGGGACTATTTTTTATTTTTGGACATCAATATTCCAGCCACCCTGTATTGTGTATATAATTTAAAAAGAAAATTATCACAGATAAATAGGCTTTACAAGTTAACGAGTAATAGTCGATCAACTTACATTTTACGTTTACGAACTTCATCAATGCACCAAATGGAAGACTGACGCTAAGAAGCTGAATATCGGAGACCCTGGACTAGATGGCATATCTCGAGTCTCAGACATCAACACTGCAAGAGGCTACATACGTCAATCACTAGTTCACCTGTGACCCCTGCCTGCAGGTGAAGAGTTTCCTGGCTTTTCGTCCTTCAACGGGGGAGTTTATGTTCGCGCCTGCCCATTTTATTTGGAAAAATTGTCATACTCGTGTTTTGCTTCCACATGCAAATAATTGTTTTTAATATTTACTTGTGTAACGGTAGAAGGTTGAAAAATATATTTTGTACTCGTTGTTTCGACTCCGCGAGAAAAGGTCCAAAATTATATAAATTATACAAATCTCAATTTATCAATGACTTTTCTTAAAGAACTCCAATCTTATGCTTAAACACCAATCATTTTTACAATCACGTTACCTCGACCAGCCGACCGACACATTCTCAATAGCATTACACCCACGAAGTTACCACCTATTTCCAATCGCACCGGTTTCACCGAGCTCGACACTGAACCAGCTGACGTTGCACTCTTGTCACCTCGCCGGAGGAGCCGTGTTCTGCGGCCACGAGCCAGTGTTCGCTCGAGTCTGCGGTTCGTTCCCGCTATTACGACGTACTTTTACCTTTGCGGTTTTCTTCTTTAAATGCTTTTCTTTTTTGTGGTTTTTTGGTGGAATAATGAAAGTGTGGTATTATTTGAAATTATTAGAATTGTCAAAGAATTTAAGTATCTAAGTACCAATTGAGTGTGTACAATGTATAAATTATAGATAATAGGTAGGGGAAAAAGTTTTTCGTATTTTATAGGTATAAAGTTGTAGTAAAATCTCTTTGGCTGTACTGTTTGTATCAGGTTGGTTTTGATACCATTAATGACATTTAAAAAAAAATATAAATAAAAACTAGAAACCACCCAAGTGCGTGTTGGATCACGCAATGAAGGGTTCCGTAGTTGAAACGAATTTATCCCAAGAACAAACTTAACATAGTAGTTGAAAAATATGTTTTCTCAAACATACCAACTGCAAATGTATGTTGGCTGACTATTACTTTTTAACTTGTCTAGCCTACTTAGCTGTGGCAGTTTTCCTTTTAACTTCGTTACATATACTACTGCCGTGAATTTTTTCACATATCCAAAAACAACTATTTAGCTGACAAGGGGTGTGGTGGACGTTTCACTTTAACGAAAAATACTTTAAAGCATAATATTTGACAAATAGATCCCTGAATCGAAAAATGTTTTCCACATACCCGCAATATTTTTGAACGGCTTGTCCAATGAGACCCCACACCATGCGAGAAAAAAAGTCATCCTCACTTTACGTGTAGGGGAGGCCATAAAAACGGTTTTTTTTTTCAAGATTTGTTTTCACCACTTTGTCCGGCGTGATCCGCGGTATAAACAAATAAATACATTTGAAGTGTATGTTTGTAATGTCAAAATATTTTTTTTTAACTAAATGCATAAGAAAGTATATACGGTACTTACAACAAAAAAGCAATTTTTAAATTGCCTGTCTGTCTGTTTGTTCCGACTAATCTCTAAAACGGTTAGACCGATTTTGACGGGACTTTCATTGGCAGATAGCTGATATTACGGGAAGGAACTTAGGCTAGTTTTATTTGAGAAAACGTACTTAGGGTTCCGCGCAAAAAATTAAAACCCATGAAATTGTGAATAAAAAGTCTGATTTCAAAAATTCTTTTTGCATTTCGCTACAATCATCACGCTACAATCCTTAGGAGCCGAGCAAAAGGAAAAATTATGTAACAACGCTAAGCGAAAGCGAAGTAACAGCGCAGGCGGGCGATGCAACGCGGCGGGACGAGGGAGTTTTATTAATATGTGGCTGTTATTTTAGGATAATGTTTTATTACTACTTCCACGCGAACGAAGTCGCGGGGCACAGCTAGTTAATATATAATAGCCAAGCCAAATTACAGCTTTCTAATACTAAGAGTTTCTGAGCTAAGCCTCGGACAGACAGACAGGCGGACATGATGAAACTATCGGGGCTCCTTGTTGACTACGGAACCCTAAAAACAATTTCCCGCCATATTTCAATTGTTTTTTTGTCCGTCAAAATCTAACGAAGAAATTCGATACATTTTGAAGTTTTATGACAAAAAAGAGCCAAAAGCCGCGAAAAAAATTTGACGTTTGACGTTTATGTACTTACCGCAGTCTCAGTAAGAGTAGCACAAAAATGGTTTAAGTATTTCAGTCCGGGAATTTTGGTGTCGAAGATGCAGCTCGCTTTGGTCGCCTCTGGTCACCCTGTTATGGTGGGCATTCACGATAGCGCCATTTGGCGTGGCTCCAAACGACTGAGGTCAAATGGAGCAATTAGACATCCAGCATTTCACATCAGGCCAACGGATTTTAACATTCACGATCAAGTTTTGGATGTACATCACGCCATTTGGCGCGATGGACTGACTGTGAATGGTAAAAATGGCATCGACGTTATCCATACAGGTGAGCTCTTTACGGATAATGTCGACGCCATTTTTGAAAAAGTGAAACGAACACGAGTCGTTTACAAGGTTTTCGAGGGTGCTAAAGCCAATAGTAAAGTCAAAATGAAAATCCAAGATGGCAGCCGTGAAAATTTTCAAATTTTCCTTCATGAGTGTCGTTTTCATGGATTTCGAGGGTGTTGAAACCGATAGTAAAGTCAAAATGAAAATTCAAGATGGCGGCCGTGAAAATTTCCAAATTTTCCTTCATGGGTGTCATTTTCAAGGTTTTCGAGGGTGCTGAAACCGATAGTAATGTCAAAATGAAAATCCAAGATGGCAGCCGTGAAAATTTTCAAATTTTCCTTCATGGGTGTCGTTTTCATGGATTTCGAGGGTGTTGAAACCGATAGTAGTCAAAATGAAAATTCAAGATGGCGGCCGTGAAAATTTTCAAATTTTCCTTCATGGGTGTCATTTTCAAGGTTTTCGAGGGTGCTGAAACCGATAGTAAAGTCAAAATGAAAATTCAAGATGGCGGCTGTGAAAATTTTCAAGTTTTTCATCATGGGTGTCGTTTTCATGGTTTTCGAGGGTGCTGAAACTGATAATAAAGTCAAAATGAAAATCCAAGATGGCGGCCGTGAAAATTTTCAAATTTTCTTTCATGGGTGTCGTTTTCAAGGTTTTCGAGGGTGCTGAAATCGATAGTAAAGTCAAAATGAAAATCCAAGATGGCGGCCGTGAAAATTTTCAATTTTTTCATCATGGGTGTTCGAACGACATACGAGTAGGGCGCTGAAGAGTCAGGAGTTGACACAATACAGTTTTGAACCATTTAGTAAATGGCAATACTATAATCAAATGTATATGAACTATGGAAAAAGAGTCTTGAATTTGTATATAAAATACGAAAAAACTTTTCCTCGACCTAATATTTATTAAAGTTATGGTGAGCGGTGACTGTTCTTTGGGAAAAAAAAATATAAAACATTAACTTATATAAACTAAATGGTATGCTGGATGTAAACCGTGTTCTCATTTCACGTGAAACTACTTTGTTTGCGTAGAGCTTGTACAAAGTGCTGCAGACGTTACTTTTACTCCGCTACTTGTTTCGGCAAAGCTTCCGAACTAAGCGTACGTGCACAGTTCGCATCAAAGCTAAATAGTCCGTTTACTTTTCGTTTGGGATTAACATCGGTTAGAGGATTAATTATTTACATGCAATAAAATATAGGAACACGTGTAACCTTAAAAAAAGTTTTGTTTTTGAATACAGTTTGTGTGGTTGCTACGCCATAGCCCGTAGCACCGCTACGGCGTAGCAGATATTCCACTCGCTACACGCCGAGCGTACAATTTCATACAATTTGGGCACTATCCAAGTAGTATTTACGTTTGTCAAAGTGGCTGATGAATTAAAATACACAACAATACGGTGGCGTATTACACAAATGTCCTTCGATGTATTGTATTCTTTTGTTATTGAAAACCAAAATAACGATGATTTTACATCCTCATCTTAACATTCAACTTTACCATCTTCTCTAACAGATAAAACTGAAGTCTGCAGATCTTAAGCTCGGCGAGAAACATCTTCCATCGTCGCTGAGTAAGCTGAAGTCCGCGTGACACGTAAACCCTCTCGGAGCAGACACTAATGCACCGCTAACGGCACAACTATATGAGGAAAAGTCTTTGTGGAGTTTGCGAAACGGAACTGTTAAAAAAATAAGATGAAGTTTTGTAATATGTTAAGGATACAATTTCAATTCTAATGATTTTATTACCTTTACGATCTGTACATGCTGTATACATCCGTCAAGATCATTCCTGATTATATTTTGGACGTACATATAATCTTTCACACTTAATTATTAAGGTTTGGACTTTAAAATAGACCATGACCGTGGGTGAGTTTGTTTCGGCATTTCTTCTCAAGAATCATTCAGAAATGTCGGAGCCATCAAGCTTTAAAATATTGACCACATTGACTTTAAAAGTGTCGCAGAAGTTGTACTTAAAACGATCTGACGAAGATCATGTTCTGAGAAAGATGACGATTCATCCATGTGTGAAGTGTTGTCGCCTACTCATTTTATTTATTCACAAAACATAATATTAGTTATTCCCAAAGTACTTGGTTGGACGTGAAGTTGCGGACACCAGCCATACAATACAATACTTGTTATAAACAATATAATTTTAGTAAAAAGCAACAAAATTATGTATAAAGGAACCCTTTGGATCGTTTGACACGTATCACGCTTGGCCAACTTGAGTCACTCATACAAGGTGTTGCAGGATTCACGTCACAACAAAAATATAATAATAGGAATCTGTGAAGGTCAATAAGCACACAGGACCTGGTAGAACCTTATTGGAAAGGTCAGTTTCTTCGAAACACACACCATGCAGGTGGGCAGTAATAGCAGCGTCTGATTGGTGAAGCTTTATGTTTTCTTCATTGTGTATCCAAACATGAGTGATATGGTCTGTCCTAAAGCACCTGATGAAAATGTGAACCTGAAATGGATCAGAAGACGTACCCATGTATGTATGATGGATGCCAGTCTGTAGTGCCGCTTGCAAACTGAGTGATATGGTCTGTCCTAAAGCATCTGATGAAAATGTGAACCTGAAATGGATCAGAAGACGTACCCATGTATGTATGATGGATGCCAGTCTGTAGTGCCGCTTGCAAACTGAGTGATATGGTCTGTCCTAAAGCATCTGATGAAAATGTGAACCTGAAATGGATCAGAAGACGTACCCATGTATGTATGATGGATGCCAGTCTGTAGTGCCGCTTGCAAACTGAGTGATATGGTCTGTCCTAAAGCATCTGATGAAAATGTGAACCTGAAATGGATCAGAAGACGTACCCATGTATGTATGATGGATGCCAGGCTGTAGTGCCGCTTGCAAACTGAGTGCTTTGTATTGATTATTTGTCTACTTAAACCCAAAATTCTAATTATAAATCACCTTAAAGATGTTTTTCATTTGACAACTGACGTTAATTTAATAACTAGTTTCGGTTGTGAAAGCCGTTTTTATTTGGCCTACCGTGCGACACATGTATACGTACATACTTACATGAAAAGGAAACAATTAGCGCAAGGAATACAATAGTTTTAAGTAGTACTAACTATTATTATGTAGGTTCTTCCAATCTGCTTACAAATAAATTAATATAATATCTACTTTGATTATTTATCTAATACACATACTATATTATATGAGCGAGCGTAGAGTTTAACACTAAGGTACCTTATTATCATTTCCCTTAAGGTTTTAGGCACATAAGCACACAATCTGTTGGTTGCATATTATTCTAATAGTCGCAGTGATAACTACTAAGTGTTTAATAAAATCTTAACACAATGAGCGCTGTTATCATTAACAGTTAGTAGAAATAGGCTTTGTTTCGCAGATGAAGTTAATTGTTTTCGATTGTCTTTCAAGAGACTGTAAATACAATAGGTACAATTATAATGATGAATTAACACCATAAATGAACTATTTCTAGAAAAATTAATGAAATTTTATGTAGTTTTTCCATAGCAAATTCTTAGAAGGTGCCGCCCGAGGCGCCAGAGTCTGGAATTTGTACGGTTAATGGTAATATGCTCGCCTCATAAAGACTTTGTAGAAGTTTCTACTAATTTCACACACTACGGTATATCATCATCACCTACCTAGCTTCTTCCCCACCCATGTTGGGGTCTGCTTCACACTACGGTATATCTTTCCCACCCATGTTGGGGTCTGCTTCACACTACGGTATATCTTTCCCACCCATGTTGGGGTCTGCTTCACACTACGGTATATCTTTCCCACCCATGTTGGGGTCTGTTTCACACTACGGTATATCTTTCCCACCCATGTTGGGGTCTGCTTCACACTACGGTATATCTTTCCCACCCATGTTGGGGTCTGCTTCACACTACGGTATATCTTTCCCACCCATGTTGGGGTCTGTTTCACACTACGGTATATCTTTCCCACCCATGTTGGGTCTGCTTCACACTACGGTATATCTTTCCCACCCATGTTGGGGTCTGCTTCACACTACGGTATATCTTTCCCACCCATGTTGGGGTCTGCTTCACACTACGGTATATCTTTCCCACCCATGTTGGGGTCTGTTTCACACTACGGTATATCTTTCCCACCCATGTTGGGGTCTGCTTCACACTACGGTATATCTCACTAACAAAACATCATGACCTTAGCCAGGACACCCTAGACAAACTGTTCATAGCTAGGTACCATGCAAAAAGTATACAGTAGGCTACGCTCCTTAACGCCACTTCAACAGATTGACAATGATCCACTTCTTTGCAGCCTAAGCCTTAGAACAAAAACTGTACAAAGTGCTTCAGACAAGTCTAGACTGAATTTACGTGAGTTACGAATTTTCTGTCGCCCACAACTTAACGCCACGGAGTATGAAACAAATGGAATACTTATATAGATGCCATTTTTCAATTTCAACTTGCTACGCAGTTTTGCTACGAAGTAGATTCGTTTTGCTACGCCGTAGCACATTGCTACGCTTACTACGCCGTCATAACACATAATGTCGTGTGAACTCGTGTGCCGCGGAGAGATAGCAGAATTAGGTTAGTTTGAGAAAAAAAGACACATTTATCGAAGTGTCTACCTCAGTTAGACACGACATTTTGTTCCAGTGTACGAAGGACTTGAGCAGCTTTAATGAGTATTCTATTCATTAATTACTCTGATATAATCAGTAATTAGGTAGGCATTGTGGGTGAATCGAGGCGTCTCGACTGAAATTGATGTTCGCACTCATTACTCAAAGTCACCGCAATAGAGTAATGTTATTATCTAAGTTTTAGCTACGCTTGTTAACGTAAATGTTACCTTTGTATGTGTTTATAGATTACATTATATTAAACAGTGTAATGACGGAAACAAGATTGCTTCGCACTAAAATAATTTTATATCGTACTAGAACAAATCAAATAATAATAACCCGTTCTGTGGTCAATACATGGCATAAGTACACTCATGGCGGCTACTTAATTAATGCTATTATAAAAGGATAGGATGGTACAGCACTGAATATTTCAAACTTTACTATCTGAGGATGTCTAAGTCTCCTAATCAACAACCTATCATTGATAAAGCAATTATAGTTATTAGCTTGACAACCATTTCTTGGAAAAGCGAAGCGAACGTTGTCACTGCCTCATTAAACCGATTCCATAATAACAATAATATTGGCTTTCAGTAACATTGCCCTGTCTTGTGACACGGCTGACAAACCCGAGCATACTCGATTACACTTGAGTTGTTATTAAAATAATCAGCCTTTTCATTGTTCACACTGAAAACGTTACGATTAGCCGGAGCACTAATAGTAAGCCACATTGTTAGAAATAGGTAAAAAATACAATAGAGACATTAAAAAAGAGTAAGTAAATTAAGTAGCAGCTTCCGGACGGCGTCAGCTCCAGGCGAGTCTTGTGGCTAGGTGCGCGGTGTTGTGCGGCAGGAAACGGGCCCACGTGGAGGCAGGAACGCAGCGTCTTCGTAAGGAACGTGGTGCCGTTCAGCAGGAGTTAGGACTGCGGCGTCTAAACACCGTGCAGCAGACGGACGGATGACGGCACAGTCCCTCTAGTGATTGGGGCGGCATCTCACGGCACCCAGCGCCTGGACGTCGGCGATGAGGATCATATGGAAGTCCCAGCGCTTCGGCGTCCTCAACCCGTGTAACAGGGTTCTAGGAGTCCGGGAAACGGCATCCATGCGCTGAACAGCTGGATAACCCCAGTATAAGGTAATGATGTCCAAAAGGACTTGAGCTCGTCGCTGGCGCTCACCGGGATGATATTGGACTGGTCCCCGGAGTCCACCGGGATGTAATAATAGTAGTTTGTGGAACTGTTGCTAATACCTAATTATGTGCAGTTTCGTAATCATAATCATTTATTCATTTGCGAATATGGGTACAAAAGAAAGGTCTTATACAAACAATAGTGTTCATTAGCCATATCCTACCATAAGGCATGCAAATTTACAAATCCAAAATAATAAACAACGCCGCATCTAAAATATTGGGTGAAGTCAAATTTTCTTCACATTCAATGATATCAGACATTTTTAAACAAGAACTAAAAAAATCCCACGAAATTCAGTACAACAAAACAAAAGAATGGTGCTCAAAACCCAGCACAGCACCGCGCTTGCACTAAAGTGGCGCTGCATCAAACAAGTAAAAATTGGAATCAAACCTTTTTGTAATGCTATAAAAATAGTGCGCCTCGCTTATGCATTCCATTAGAAAAAATATTGATGGAAACTCTTGAAAAAAGGTTCTATGAAAGCTTCCTTGACTTTTTAGAACATAGAAAAAGAAAAATGACAGATGACAATTTATGACAAACATTTCATAGAATAAAAATATTTTAAATGTTTTACAAAAAGGGAGATTCACTAATGTACTAAACAGTTTTAGAATAGTTATTTATGTTACAAGTGAGGAAGGTGACTTCCGGCGAGTGGGCTTTTTTATTCACGAGCGAGCGAATCGAGCGAGTGTATAAGTCGACACGAGTCGGAAATCATCTTACGCACGTGTATGATACAACGTTTTACTATGCATTGTGCGAGGAAATAAAAAATATTAACATTTACACAGATCCACTTCGAACTAAGCAAGAAATTAGTAAAATGGCGGGCTTAATCGCGCTCAGCATATCTGCTACTGCGCATGTGCAAATAGCTGCTACGTCGTATCACAAAAAGCACGAGTAAATTATACGTTCAGCCAAACACATTTAATGAATATTTAAAATGAATGTATTGATCAAAATCTAGAGTAATAAATAACGCGTTTAATGAAGTATTAGTTTTAAAGTACCTATTATATGAATGATCATCTGTACTTGACTAATTTGTAAAACTTTTCTCAAATAATAAAAACTCTGCGTCGAGCGTTAAAAAAAGCTGAAAAGTAAAAAGCACTAGTGCAAAAAAGTGGCACTTTCCACATATTTGGCTGCTTGGAAAATGCTCTTTTCGAGCACATGCATTGTACAAATAAAAAAAAAAACTGAAAGTAAAAAGCACTAGTGTGAAAAGTGGCACTTTCTGCATAATTTGGCTGCTTGGAAAAGCTCTTTTCGAGCACATGCATTGTAAAGTATGTTTTGTAGCGCTAATAGTGTAAAGTAAGTATTAATTAAATGAGTGTCCTGTGATTTCATATCTGAAAATATTGGTACAGGTAACAAAAATTATTGAACACAACTAGCCCTTTTATTGCTAAATATATAAATAATCTAAAGGATGTGGATTCTGTGAAGCGGAATACCACAACTGCTGGGACACAGTCCTCCACTCTGTGAGAGGGTGTGGGCGGTAATCCACCACGCGGGCCCAGTGTGGGTTGGTAGATATCACATGTCTTCAATTTTTTGGTTCTAGGACATGCCGGTTTCCTAACGATGTTTTCCTTCACCGTTTTGAGAGCAGTGGTGATGAAATAAAATTAGCACATAGTGCCTGTCTGGGTTCGAACTTATGACCTACAATTCGTTAGTTGCAGCCGTTTCCACTGGGCCACCACTGCTCTTAAACTACTCGTGTGGTTATGTTGTGGAAGAAATGAGGAATAAGTTGTGTTCTTCAAACACTGCTGTGGTGTGTGTTACTCCTATACAAAAAGCCTTAAACTTGACATGGCAGTGGTTGCGACTGATGCATTAAAATAGTCTCTACGAATGATATTATATGTACGTGGGGAGTGTGGGGCCTGTCCTGGACTTTAAATGGCCCTGCTACCACATAATAGCCAGGTCATTTTTTACAACTGTGTGAGCTATTTTCACGAGTGCCTAGTCAGGAGCTTAGACGAGAGCCTATACGAGAGCCTAGTCAAGAGCCTAGACGAGAGCCTATACGAGAGCTTGTACGAGAGCCTATACGCGAAGTTATGTTATATGGAAATATAAACAGATCACAATAGTTGAATAGCAAATATCTAAACACTTAGCAGAAATATGAACTTTAAAATATAACACTGTCTAGTTGATCTACCTAGATAACCAGACGGCCGTACCTACTGGGTTTTCGAGATCTAAAAATATTCTTAACACCTCACATGATATTACTTAACAAAAACCAGTAAATCCTCAAACCAGATACCACGAAAACAAATGACCACAGGTTCTCAACAAACATTTTAAAAGCAAAATATTTTATGTCTTATAAAACGGTTTCACGCGAGCTCTGGCCGCCTTCCAACGTATCTGTGACCAACTTCTTTACTATTGGTCGTAAGTCGCGCTGACGTTGCGGATGTGAGACTGTGGGACTTCCCCGTAGGCTTAGGAGCTTACTGCATTTTGTTTATTGAAAAGTTGGATAAGGTTTAGCGTTAGAATACTTCTTCTTTGAGGCATGTTTGAAAAGTTAACTTATTTTTTTTAGGCACTTTTAAATTGTCAAGGAGTCAGTCAGTAAAAAATATGAAGCTAGTTGTCCATTCCAAAGCGTTCCTATAGAAAAGAACGGGCAAGAAACTCCACGGACACTCTTTTTAAATCAAAATATTGTTATACATATTGAGAATGATGTGAAAGTCAAAGTCAAATCATTTATTTAAAATAGCCACTTAAAAGGTACTTTTGAACGTCAAAATTTACAAAATTAATTCTAGTCGTCCCTTCCAAAAGGTAGTTTCGTATGGAGAAGAATGGGCAAGAAACTCCACCGTAGAAAGACACAATAAAAATCGTCCATTGTAAAAAAAAAAAATATTGATTACTGAATTGATTGATTATTGTAAATAAATAAAATTGAAGTGTATTTTTGTAATGTCAAAATAATAGCTTTTTTACTAAATGCGTATGAAAGTACATATAGTACTATAACAATATTTTCTTTATATTTTTGTCTGACTGTCTATTTGTTCCCGGTAATCGCCGAAACGGCTGGACCGATTTTGACGAGACTTTCACTGACAGATAGCTGATGTTCTAAGGAGTAACTTAGGCTACTTTATTATTTTTTTAAATAGGGTTCTGCGCAAAAAAATTAAAACCCTTGAAATTGTGAACAAAATCCGATTCAAATAGGGAAGTATTGGCATCCACGCGGGCGAAGCTGCGAGCAACAGCAACTAACAGCGCCCGTTCACGAGCATGACGTATGGATCAGAACATTCAGACAACAGATTGGAAAGTTTCAAAATAAAGAAAAAACTAAATTGAAATATTTTATTTCACATAAACCTACATGGACATTTATGAAACGTCAGAAGCTAGGTGCACGGTTCCAATTGATCGTTTCCTATGGAGAAGAACCGGCAAGAAACTCCACGGTTACTCTTTTAAAAATAATTGGCTTTTGCAATGTTTTCAAATTACAGTGTTAATAGGTTTGTGAGGACAGTGTAGGCCTGTCAACAAGTACCAGGTACACAAAATAGAAAATGGTCTACAAATCTACAGTCTATTAAGCCTATAACGTTCTCACATTAACAAAATATAAGAGAATCTATTTAAAAGAAAAATAAAATAATAAAAATATAAACCTCTTTAAACCAAATGGCATGCTTTCTAGTACAACAGTAACAAGTCTGAATTATATCCCGTTCACAAAAGCCACTTATAAATAGTATAAATTAAAATTGAATATATAATGTAAAATAATGAAAAGATTATGTCATGGAAAAATGTAAAAAAAAAAAATATCGTAATTAGGGAGCAGTTAATAGACATTTACATAAAAAGTTATGCTGTTAATAAGGTACCAAGGAAGCCACATGTGCAGAAGGAATTAGCGCCAAACTTCTCTGCCTTCATCGTAGTCTTAATCTTAGAATGTGCTTTTTGATAAGGACACGTTTGATGTGGGTTTCGCCATGTCCATCCGTCTGTCCGTCTGTCCGTCCGTCCGCAGCTTAGCTCAGAGACTCTTAGTACTATAAAACTATAATTTGGCATAGATATACATAATATATTAATCACGCCGACAAAGTGGTAAAATAAAACCATGAAAAATATTTTTTTAGAGTACCTCCTGTACACGTAAAGTGGGGATGTTTTTTTTTGTCTACCCCATAGTATGAGGAGTTGTTGGAAAGGTCTTTCAAAAATATTGCAAGTTTGTGAAAATAATTTTTCGATTAATAGAAGCGTTTCTGAAATATTAAGTTTTAAAGTGCTAATTTTTGTTTAGAGTCAAGTGCCAGAAGTTTTGGATATGTGAAAAAAATCACGGTTGTAGTAGCAAAGAAGTTAAAAGAAAAACTATCACAACTAAGTAGACTTAACAAGTTAACGAGTAATAGTTGACCAACTTACATTTGCAGTTGGAATGTATGAAATAACATGTTTTTCAACTACAATGTTATCTTTGTTCTTGGGATAAATCATCCCAAGTACGGTACCCTATAACGGGTCAATTGTGTCGTGGATTATAGGTTCTGTATAATTATTTACAACTAGCTGTACCCTGCGACTTTGTTCGCGTGGAAGTCGTAAGATACACCTAATACTAAAATAACAGCCACATTTTAATAAAACTCCCTCGTCCCCCGACCCGTCCCGTTGAATCACCCGCCCGCACTATTACTTCGTTTTTGCTTAGTGATCTTTCTGACTTTTTTCTTTTTGCTCGGCTTCTAAGGGTCGTAGCGTGATGTTAAATAGCCTATAACTATCCTTGAGAATTGAGCTACCAAATGCAAAAATATTTTTTCAAATCTGACTTTTTGTTCACAACTTCATTGATTTTATTTTTTTGCGCAGAACCCTAATCCTTTTTCTAAAATAAAAGTAGTCTTATTTACTCCCCATATCATTAGCTATCTGCCAGTGAAAGTATTATCAAAATCGGTCTAGCCGTTTCGGAGATTAGCCGGAACAAACAGACAGACAAAAATTTAAAAATGCTTGTTTGTTCTATGTACCATATATACTTTCTCATGCATTTAATAAAAAGTTGACAAAAAATTTGGAAATATTCACAGCCACCATCTTGGATTTACCTATGAAAACGACACCCATGACGAGTAATTTGAAATTTTCGTAGCCGCCATCTTGGATTTTCATTTAGACCTCACTATCAGCTTTAGTACCCTCAAAAACTATAAAAACGACACCCACGACGAAAAATTTGATAATAATCGCAGCCGCCATCTTGGATTTTCATTTTGACCAGTTCGAAAGAAATAAAAAAAATCGAAAAATCGATCTGATTGAAGAATTTGAAAGAAGAAAGTCGCATGGAGGGGACAAGTACGAACGCTTTTTCGTTTGTGGAGATTTCTGCCAGTTTATTCCTACCGCAAGCCGCGTAAAAGAACTTCATTCCAAAAATCCTAAAACCTAACAATAGTAACGGAATACAGAACGGAACGGAAAATTACCAACTTGCATGCCAGAATCGAAGGCAACTTTAAAGGGAAAATATAAATTCTATTTAATCTCTATCCCGTGGGAATATCGAAAAAAATAGTTACCTAAATAATTACAGGTACGGAACTTAGTGAAGTTATTGTTCTCTGAATTAATAAAGTGGCTTTGGCGATGGCGAAAATCGGGCTGACTGATGATTAGTTAGTAAGGATTTTTAACCCCCTAGGGGATGATTTTCCAAAAACGCCAAAACACGTCATTCGTAATTTCTAAACAAAAAGCTTAATACCAATTTGTTCCTAACAAACTTTGATCCCCTATTTTCCCCTCAGGGGATAGTTTTCCAAAAACGCTGAAACACGACCGTGGTTTTTAAAGATCTAGTTTCACCGTACCATGTTAGTTAGTTTAATCTTCTGTTAAAATGTTAACGGGACATTAAGAGTAGCAAGTCAATCTCCATGCGCTAATCCACGATTAAATGTTTTATTATGATGTAACGTAACATCGTTATTTATTTTAATCGCTGATTTACTACTATCCGATTGAACACTGGTAAAATTGGCCCTAAATATTGTTATTTTAGAGAATTTACTCATTCGAACCACTTTAAAATACGATTCTACGGAAAACAGCAATTATTTACAAAGCTTTCTTCAAACTAACGTTTACGACACAAGTTCTCATAAACTGTAAATAAATAACCAAGCTTATAAAGTAATAACCTACTCATAAACCGCACTATCAGCACAATATCATTACATATCAGTAAATAGTGGCACTGAAACCATTTTCTGTTGCGAAACAACTTCGTCCTACAACACCCTTGACTTGATTAAGTACCCGTGACGCAAAATAACGGTAAATACGAATATTTACCCTTATTTACCCCCAGTGAGATGAATATGCCATGAGTACCCGTGTCACTAAACACGTAGCTCAGAAGGTGCGGTACGGACACTCGTTATGGGAGGCTGAGAGGTTCAGCAGCTTCCAAGTGCTACTAACATTTATTATAAGCTAAAACAAGACGCACAACAAATTTTAATAATGATAAAAGTCTCTGACTCTTTCGCTAGTTATAGCTGTGTTGCATTGTCATTGCCATTGTAAGTGTGTCTCGCGAGTGCCCACAGCTTGTATACAAGCATTAACTGTTTCATGTGCGCTGTATAACAATCAACCTGCTGAGTCTACCTACTTCAGACCTGTAATGGGCAGGTCATATTTATGACCTGGCAAAAGAAATATACGTATTGTGATTTCGCGAATACTAATGAAAGAAGAGAAAATAATGTCTGAGGAAAAGGTAACGAAAGGTGCAAAATAATATTTATGTTTCATATGGTTTGCGGGCAAATGGGAAACTGATTTTATTTGTATTATCACGCAATAGACACACGTATTTTATTCTGAAATAGATAGATTAGTGGAAGTGCTCCGGTGCGGTTCGGACAACTGCTGCTGAAATCAGTGCTCCTCGTTATTTTTTGTGTGGGACTTTCGTGTGACAGAGACGTTTTGATATGATGGTGATAGTTGCATCGCTTCTCGTCAACAGCTTTAACACTAGAAAGTGATTTATGGGTGATTTTACAGGACGTTTTTATAATCTTTTGAAATATGGCTAACCAGTCAATACCTCTCCTACCCAGAGCTATAGGTGACCAAAAAATAAATGTAATACAACAAATCGGCGATCGTCGATCACCAATTTGCCCATTCAATACTTCGATATCAATCACAAAATTCTTGGTACCGGGTTGGAAAAAAATGTTATTTCACATTCGAATAGTTTTTACATATAACCTTCCGAGAATATCTGGTATAACGATCTGACGACTGACACAAATGCACTGCACGGAATACCAATGTGACATGGGCACTGTGCGAAATATCTGGACAAAGTGACGGACTTTGCGTAAATCAAGCTTCAGGTAACATTGGAGATAACGTTTGGTTGCGGAAATCATTTGGTAGATGTTTTATACATTTTTGAGAGCACTGAAAATAGTTACAGTTCAGCTACTTTCTATAAATAGGTATACAACATGGTTTTAGAAGCCAATAAAGGGAAACGTATGTATAATGAACAAGACCGAACACTATTAAAATATCTTGCGCCTAGCATCAGATAAGATATATCCCTGTCTAAATCGGTTTCATCTGTAACTCAACAGAATGACTTTCCATTTATAAGTAAAGGCAACAATAACTTAGTGCTATAATTTTATTTGTTGACTGCCTCGTTAGTCTAGTGGTCGCAAGCGCTACTGCTGAGCATGAGGTCCTTGGTTCGATTGGTCGGGCAAAGTGTTATTGGGTTTTTCTATTTGGAATTTCTCAACAGCAGACCGGAGTCTAGATTTGTGCCCAGTAGACGGCAATAGACTCGCCCCCTATTACATAGGACTTAGACATAACTGGCGAAATGTGGGTGTACTATAGGTACACTTCTGCCTAAACCTTCGGGGAAACAAGGCGTGATGTTATGTAGTATTATAATTTTATTTCTGCGAAAACTCTAAGGGACATCGTTACTCAACTCTTACACCTACGAGCATCTTTAGTAAATAAACAAGCGCCATGTTTCGCTCCTCAGATGTGTTCGCTCACAAATTTCTCGCTAAGCTGCAAGTCGCTGCAAGTAGTTAACACTTAAGCCTCTTTTGTGAACTTAGCCCGTTAGTAACACGCGTTACACTTTCTGCGACGTTTTGCAAATATAGTATTTAGATACTGTTATGTGATACAATATTATGGAATATCCATATTTATTATTATGCCCGCTGCTTCACCCGCGTAGATGTCGGAAAATATCCCACGGGATTGCACTACCGGGATTAAAAGTACTCTATGTGTTAATCCAGGTGAACAATGTCTTCTCGCACTGATTATAATTGTAGTATCCGAAGAGCGGCGCGCGGATTGATATATGATTGCTGGCGGATAAAAAATGTGTACGTTTGGGGGACCCGCGTCAGTAACGGTTTCTTCTCACATATGATTTAAAAACAAAATCAATATTTTCGCTGCCGCCATTTTGGATTTACAATTTGACGTCAGTGTCGGCTTTAGCACTCTCGACAACTATGAGAACGACACCCATGACGAAAAGTTTGAAAATTTTCGCAGCCGCCATCTTGGATTTACATTTTGACCTCACTATCAGATTTAGTACCCTAGAAAACTATGAAAACGACACCCATGACGAAAAATTTGGAGATTTTTGCAGCCGCCATCTTGGAGTTACATTTTGACGTCTTAATTATTCATAATCTTCATCATAATCTTAAATAGTATAAAGCTTAAAATTAAATATAGAAAGGTATCTGAGGTAGGAGAGTTAATGTCATTGTTAATAGAACACAATTTGATAATTGATTGAATTTCAGAAACGTTGTCCGGTTAACTAAACTAAATAACATCCAGGACATTTTAATGGTTCGATGGACAAAAATTAATTGTTAGCAAGAGCTGAGCTTAGAACTTGACAAATGAGTTGTTAATTTTGTTCATTGACTGGTTTCCAGCTAATAGTACTGCGGTATTTATGATGGGAAGCGAAATTAAATTACTTGTCATATTTAAATTGGACTGAGGCGTAATTTAAATGTGCAAAAAGTTAGTAATCTCTTGTGGACTCGTGATACTCATTGACACTCATGATATTGTCGTCGACACTATTACAAATCCTGCAGGGGTAACATTACACAAACGACAACTACTCAATCTCGCGTCGAAGGGAATGGGGAATCTGTCGCTTTTCTAGTATCCCGACAGCGCTACCATACAAAATACTTGACTCGTTCTGTCAAACTTGATATTATCTCTACAAACCCTTACATGACACCTAAGTTCTCTCGAATGTTGACAGTTCAATTTTTTTTTTTTTTTTTTTTTTTGTGGATGGGAAATCATCAAATGACTTCTCCCGCTCTGGGCGGAGCGGGAGGGCGTGTCAGACTTTTACTGACTAAAACCCACCCGTGTTCCTTCTGTTGCCTGTGCCGGGGCCACGGTAACTCTTTCGAACATCCCGCAACCCTAGCTGTGACAGTTCAACATGAGATATAACCAATTCTTCTGTCATTTTGTAGTCCTCGATTTTGACGACAAGTAGGGTAGACAAAATTAAGGCACAAAAAGCTCCAAAAATAACAATAACTTGGCAGTTTCATATTGTACTTATTTTAGTACCTATTAATAATGAAAATACTTAGTTTTAAACTAGTATTTATTTTGGAACGAAGTCCCTTTCGACGGGCCGCGAAAGAAACCGTGGCGGAGGGAAGCATCACTTTCAGTAATAACCAGTCACTTTAACGAAATCTAGGGAGTTATGGTTCGCAACATAATTACTAAAATGGTTATAATAGTGAAATCAACTCCAGCTGCATATGTATCCGAATGCCAGTCCTTTCGATAAGTGTGCTGATTAAAAAAAAAAACAATATTTTACGGAGATTGTTACTGTTCATTTAAAAACTGTCGTTTATAGCTAGCTATACATTCATGTGTTCAAGTTACTCAATCGTTAATTCATAAGCAGTGTCCAATAGGGCTTTGTAAAAACCACACGTCGTTTCATTCAAAATTCAAACAAGTAAACCTCGACTTTATCACCTTTACTTGGTTGAGCTGGATGGTGCTGATCCACGCGTCATGTTCGTGAACGGGCGCCGTCAGTGGAGACTGGTCATCTCTTAGCTGCCAGGGCTTATTTTTAATCTTATATTTTAAATTGTTTTAATTATCTATTTTTTACATTGTTCTCACATATAGAAGCAACAAGAACAATAACAATGTACCTACCCAGGATTTTGTAACAATTTTGATTTAAAAGAGTGTCCATGGAGTTTCTTGCCCATTCTTCTCCATAGAGATCTACGTTTTGGAATGGGCGACTAGCTTCAATTTTCTGACTAACTGACTGAATCTTTAACAATTCAAAAGTGCCTGTAATTGGTTTAATTGAAATAAATGCTTTGAGTTTGAGTTTGACTGTTTACAATATCAACCTTCGCTGTGTTGAAAATACTCGCCGAAGTCTATCATTACAAAAGTAAACTTTTTTTTTTTACAATTTTGATTTGATTCGCCAACCAACGCTTCCCAGATTCCTTTTACTAACAATACCTACGGACACATCTATTCTACGCCGTCCCGTAAAACCTGGCGTTTCGGTATTTATGAATATATTCAGCTTTCTATCTCCAATCTAGATCCGATAACTTTGGTTTCAAGCCCGGCGGGATTAATCGTTCACCAGCTAGTGTGGGATAAACCGATTAGTGTAAAAGTAAACCGGTCGCTTGCCGAGCCGCCGACGTTGAAGACAAACACAGAGGTTAATTACTGCGGCCGCGTTGTGCCGACAATATCCGGGTAGACGGCTTGTTAGGTGCGCTGCGTTGGTGCGACTGATGGTTTTTCTATAATTTTGTAAATCGTTCATTCACTTAAATCTATCTATTTCAATAAAAAGAAAAGTCCTGACTGAAAGTTTGTAAAGAAAAAATTGGTATTTAAGCCTTTTGTTTAGAAATTACGAATGACGAGTTTTGGTATTTTTGGAAAATCATCACCTGGAAAATCCTTACTAACTCATCATCGCTCAGTTCGACTTTCGCCATCGCCAAAGACACTTTAGTAATTCAGAGAACAATAACTTCACTAAGTTCCGTACCAGTAATTATTTAGGTAACTATTTTTTTCGAAATTCCCACGGGATAGGGATAAACAGCATTTGTATTTCTGCTTTAAAGCTGCCTTCAAAATGAGCATGCAAATAAGTAAGTTTCTGTTCCGTTATATATTCCGTTACTATTGTTAGGTTTTAGGATTTTTTATCCTCCAGCAATCATATATAAATCCGCGCGCCGCTCCTCGTATACTTTAATATAAGCAGTGCGAGAAGACATTTTGTTAACCTGGATACTTTTAATCCCGGTAGTACGTTCTGCGTGGTAAGCCGCTGGCAAAAGCTAGTTGATAAATAAACACACACCTTTCTTGGTGGAATCAGGCCTTACTTTGTGGAAACCCATGACGGTAAAATTTTAAGCGAAAATATTTATTTTTAATTCCACAATAACTAGATCCAGGCTTGGATGCAGAATGCGAGTGAAAAGGATGCCCCGTGGAGGGGAGACACACGTGTCGAGTCAACATCTCGTGAGGATGTCCCGTGGAGGGGAAACACACGTGTCAATTCAACATCTCGTGAGGATGCCCTGTGGAGGGGAGACACACGTGTCGAGTCAACATCTCGTGAGTATGTCCCGTGGAGGGGAGACACCTGTCAACCTCTCGTGAGGGTGCCCTGTGGAGGTGAGACACATGTGTCGAGTCAACATCTCGTGAGGATGCCCTGTGGAGGGGAGACACACGTGTCGAGTCAACATCTCGTGAGGATGCCCCATGAAGGGGAGACACACGTGTCGAGTCAACATCTCGTGAGGATGCCCTGTGGAGGGGAGACATATGTGTCGAGTCAACATCTCGTGAGGATGCCCCGTGGAGGGGAGACACACGTGTCGAGTACAGGTTTGCGTTGCATGTTGCATTACTATAGCCGAATATTTTCCATAGTACTGTATCGATCCGCCGGGACCAGGGCACCGAGCAGATCGCTACGTGTATGTGGTGTGTAATGTAGTTATTTTTGACTTATGTGTGTGCTGGGTAGATCGAGGCTACAATAATACACGCACACCGGATCACCACATTGTTATTTAATATTTTCAAAGAGAACATTACATCACAAACATATTAAGTACTAGCACTCACTCAATATAAAACAATTTTCCTATCCTGTCAAATTCAAACCTATTCTATCTGAACGAATCTATGCTTGTCTTATAATCCAATTAAATAGCTCGCGAAGGTTTCATGCTAAAGACAGGCCCGATTAAAGCCTCTACAGTTTTGTAGAGGCTTTAACCGAGCGTGCCATAAGCATGCAACCTTCGCGGGTTTAAATAATTATTAGTTTATGAAGACAAACTTTGATTAAAAATAGAACAGGATAAAACAAAATAGGTTGACAGTTGGCCTCCGGGCAATGACTGATGTCGAGGAATAAATAAGTAATAAGTTTCTCTTAAGAATAAAAGTTTAATAAAAGTATTGCAGTCTATCATTTCATACATTATACACAATATCAGTACACAATGCTTAATTTTGTGAGCGGGATACTGCACTCTGCATCCAAACCTGGATCTAAATATTGCGGAATTAAAACTGTATTGTTTTTCACTTACACTTGTACATGTAGTAAGGTGCAACTAAGAGACTTTTTGGTCAGAGTACAGCATCTGCCAATACACTATAAAAACGTGATTTCCCAAAGGATTGAAAAGTAAATTCGAATGGAATCAACCCCGAAACGTCCGCGAGAGCATTCTCATTGTGAATCCTTCAAAATGTATTATTGCAATAATGAAGATACTGTACTTACATACACAGTACAGTAGATACTAGTGGTGGTGCATTCTTGTTTCATATTCTTCTGTAGGTATCTTATTTCAAAGATTACGTTGGGTTTAAACTAAGATGGTGTGGTAAAAGGAATGACTTTGCATCTTTCTTTTTGGTTCGCACTCACCATCTTTCGATCATTAAAATTCTCTAGTAAAATTAACGGATTTTATAGTGATGTCGACTAGATTTTGAACGCTGTAATTAGTCGTTTCAGTTTGTTTACAACAATCCAAGTAGAAATTAGTTTGTTTCCCGAATCAATTCATGTGTGTATATTAAGTTCTTTGTATAACACTTTACAGAAGTCAAGAGCATGCCAATTCAGCAACATCATCATCATCATCATCTGCCTGCCTTTTCCCAACTATGTTGGGGTCGGCTTCCAGTCTAACCGGATGCAGCTGAATACCAGTATTTTACATGGAGCGACTGCCTATCTGACCTCCACAACCCAGTTACTGGGTAATACGATACCCCTTGGTAAGACTGGTTGTCAGACTTTCGGGCTTCTGACGACCCGTAACGACTGTCAAAGATACACGAATGACAGCCGGGACCAACGGCTTAACGTGCTTTCCGAGGCACGGAGGGGTCTTGATATGTAAATATGGTCACCCATCCACGGACCAACCGCGGTAAGCGTAGCTTAACCTGACCGATCGACCCGTGCGGCTGTTATTTCTTAGCCACAAGCCCCTCAATGCCAATTCAGCAACATAATTAAAAAAAAAAACTGGCCATAAACTTGTCGGATCACGCACAATGAAGAGTCCCGCAGTTGGGATGGATTTATCTTAAAAACACACTTAACATTGTACTTGAAAAATATGTTCTCATCTAAACCGATATACGTTACGGTCAATTCTCTAACTGCAAATTGTAATCGCAAAAAAATGTTTTTTTTATATGATAAAACCACAAAGTATTAATATTCGGACTTATTGCTTTACTTGTACTTTGAGACCTTGCTTCTTGCCAAATTTCATGACTCTAGGTCAACGGGAAGTACCTGTTGACCTGTTTTGATTTATTTGCGAGTAGTTTGTCGTATAAATGTCCGTATTTTTTATTGCGTTGACTTAGAAGCTTGATTTTTTAAAGCTCCAAGGGACCATAGACCTACATATTTGAGTTCTACCGTAACGTAAATCTACTTAAGTATTTGATATTAATTTAAACTTAATACCTCTACGCGTTACTAATGATTGTATTCGATTATTTATTAATTTTGACTTAATTTAATTTGATTTAATTTAATTTGGTCTTATTTTATTTGATTGATAATGTTTTGGCAATGGGTGTTCCTTACCTGAAATAAATGAATTTATTATTATGTTACTGAAAAAAGGGTCTTGACAGACTGACAGACAGACAGACGCACAAAGAAGTGATCCTATAAGGGTTCCGTTTATTCCTTTTGAGGTACAGAACCCTAAAAATAAAATAAAATATATATTAGCGAACAGGTAAAATAAAATATCGAAAGTGACAGTAATAAAATCAGTTCGGTTTGACACAGTTTAATGAGATCCCGCCAGTTTATACGCAACACAATAAAACTGAAAACAAAAGCCTATAAATATACATTTTACTAGCTTTTGCCCGCGGCTTCGCCCGCGTGGATGTCGGAAAATATCCCACGGGAACGTACCGGGATTAAAAGTACCCTATTTTCCGTTATACTCTATTGGTTTTCACGGCGGACGCCAGAAAGCTCCCAGTCGGCATGATTTTTTTGGACATCTTCAACAATCATCATATTTCAGCCAATTTACATAAACCTTAATTACCAGTAGTGGGCCTATATATGAGGATATGATTTTAAGTCGTAAAGTGTTTAAATCAACATTGAAATGGGTCATTAAGAATCAAGAAAAAATAGAAATGGATATATTGGCCTCGCTCCATACAAAGAAATGTTTTTCTTCTTTCTGGAAAGGCACTAAAAAGCTTAATATCTCTCCAAGCTTACCAGTTAGCGTGGAGGGTGAGAGTGACAACACTGAAATAGCGAATATATTTAAGGAACAGTTCATAGTGAGCTCACCTCTGGAGTCTGTGGGGAAGGTGAACGATGCTGAGACCAATTGATCAGGGATACCCCTGTGGTTTACGTGTTCAGAAATAAAAGCCGTGATTAAAGGTATGAAGCGGGGAAAATCTCCTGGTCATGATGGGCTCAGTATTGAGCACCTTCAAAATGCTGGTCTGTACTTGCCAAGAGTATTGACGATGTTTTTAAATTTATGTGTGGGGCATTCTTACCTACCACAGGAGATGCTAGATACATTAGTTGTACCTATAGTAAAGAATCGGACAGGTGACATAGCAGACAAAGGGGATTATAGGCCAATCTCACTGGCAACTGTGATAGCCAAAGTGTTTGATAGTGTGCTTGACACGCACCTCAGTAGATAAACAAAACTACATGACACACAGTTTGGTTTTCGTGCTGGGCTGTCTACTGAGAGTGCAATACTTGCGTTGAAGCACACTGTCAAATATTATACGGACAGGAAAACACCAGTGTATGCTTGTTTCCTGGACCTTACCAAAGCTTTCGACCTGGTTTCTTATAAGATCTTATGGGAAAAGCTTCGGAAGGCGGGAGTTCCTGCATCTTTAGTGTCAATATTATCTATCTGGTATGACAGGCAGAGGAACTTTGTGAAATGGTCCAATGCCTTGTCAGACTCTTACAAACTCAAATGTGGTGTCAGGCAGGGAGGTCTTACTTCCCCGAAGTTATTTAATATCTATGTTAACAACCTGCTTGTTGAGCTCAGCAGCACTCCTGTAGGATGCCATATAGACGGAGTTAGTGTAAATGACCTAAGTTACGCAGACGATATGGTGCTGATGAGCCCCACAATCGGTGGAATTAGGAAATTGCTCCTCATTTGTGAAAGATACGCCGAGCAGCATGGGCTAAAATATAGCCCTACAAAGAGTGAGCTGTTGGTATTTAGAGGAAGAAATAAAAGACCCTCAAATGTCCCTCCCGTAGAACTAAACGGTTCACCTTTGCAGAGGGTAACACAATTTAAATATTTGGGCCATATTGTTACGGAGGATCTTAAATATGACGCGGATATGGAAAGAGAGCGCAGGGCGATGGCTGTGAGGGGAACCATGCTTGCTCGCAGGTTACCTGGTTGTTCAGTACCGGTTAAAATAACGCTTTTTTAGGCGTTTTGTCAAATATTTTACACCAGCAGTCTGTGGGCTAATCATGCCCAAAAAGCTAACAACACACTGCGCATTCAATATAACAATGCCTTCAGGGCGCTGTTGAGGCTTCCGCGTTACTGTAGTGCGTCAGGGATGTTCGCCGACGCACACACGGACGATTATTTCGCGATCATGCGCAAGAAAGTGGCATCAATGATGCGCAGGGTGAGGGGGAGCAGCAACAGCGTACTGAAGGTTTTTTCAGATAGGTTAGAAGGGCCTACAATGGATAGGTTTATCAAGCTACGTGTTAGACATGTGGCTTGATAAATCTTCCTCTAATTGGATACTGTGTTTTTTTTTTGTGTGCTACTACTAACATAGTTTGTAAGTTTTTTTTTGGTAATAATAACATGCTATGGGCCGTCGATGGCTGAAAATAAACGACAGACGCGGCGGGAGGACTTTGCAAAAAGAATTTGCAAAACTATTATGCCGCTCAATAACAAATATGAAATAACTTTTGACCGAGTGAACCGATTTAAAAAAAAAACTTGTTTATAAAAAAATAAAAAAAAACAACCGACTTCCAAAAAAAAAAACACTACAAAGCGAAAAATAACTTAAGTTTTGGAAGTCGGTGGTTTTTTTATAAATAAGTTTTTATTTTCCACTTTTTAGTTGTGGAACCTACCCCACCCAAATTCATATACCACTACTTTCTAAGTAAATAACAATGACAGGAAGTTATTATCACATCATCAACATACACTAAATGGAAAACACGAAACTTTGACTAAATTTATATGCAACCACCTCAGGACTATACCCTTTCAAATAAAAACTTTGCAAAAAGGCAAATATATGTCACGCTAAGTCGTGTCAGAAGTTTGGAAGGCGTAGTTTCATCAGGTTTGGACGCCGTCACCAACAAATTATTAAGTCAACCACACGACGACAGATCGTTGACCAAATCTGTCTTCTGACAATCAAGGCCACACATAACATACGACTCAAGTAACGGAATTTGAAGCATATTACCATTAAAATAATTTATAGCCAGAGTACATCTCATGACAATTCCAATAAGCCCAAACACAGCTAGGATACATTATTTTATTACGGAGTTCCGGTGCCTACGTTCCGGCTTCATCATCAGATCAGTTCAATGCTACCATTTTCATCAGAACCGTTTATTTAAATATACTTCGTCTTAGTCGCTCAACTATCTTAATCGAGATATCGCCACCCGTGAAATAACTATCACTGAGGAGTTCCCGTGGACATATGTGGTCTTCTGCATCAGTTCCGCTTCACCAAATGATATTTTTGAATGCAAATGCTTGACTTGTTGATGAAAATACGTAATTAATATTATTTAAATGCCTATAATATTTGCAGAGTTCCCTCAGTTCCTCATGGATTCTATCATCAGAAGTGGATTTTGATAAAAATGGGACAAATCTGAAAGTATGTCCTTTCAATATAAAAAAAGAATTTTCCAAATCGGTTAAAAAAAATACATACAATCGAATTGAGAACCTCCTCCTTTTTTAAAGTCGGTTAAAATAAAGACTAAAATGTTACCTCAAGAAGTCAAGATACGAACTATAACCACATTTTCAATCCCTTAAATCTCTTAAAAAGAGGTACACAAAATTTTTAATATTATTTGTGATTTTTAAAATCAACCCCTATTTTACCCCCTTAGGGGATGATTTTTCAAAAACTCTGAACCACATAATTCTTTATTTCCTACCAAAAGTATAAATTTGAATTTTCATATCCCTAACTTAAAAAATACAGGGTTTCCCATACAAATTTTCATCCCCTATATCACCCCCTGTAGGGTTATTTTTGAGACAAAAAGTAGCCTATGTCCTTCCCCAGGATACCATCTATCTACTTGCCAAATTTCATCGAAATCCGTTAAGTAGTTAAGGCGTGAAAAGGTAACATACAGACAGACAGACAGAGTTACTTTCGAATTTATAATATTAGTATGGAAGTATGGATTACCACCGATTAACGGAATTAAGTAGCCACCTGACGGGTTTGCGATGTTCGTGAGTTATTGATGGACATAAGAAACTATTCGCGAAGTAATAACAACACTCAACACTCTGTTGGTAGTAGCCCAGTGGTAACGGCCGCGACTTACGAGTTGTAAGTCGTAGGTTCGAACCCAGACAGGCATTTATACTTTGTATAAATTATTTCATCACCACTGCTCTCAAAACGGTAAAGGAAACCATCGTGAGGAAATTGCCATGTCCTAGGACCAAAAATTCGAAGACACGTGACATCTACCAAACCCCACTGGGCCCGCGTGGTGGATTATGGCTCACTCCCTCTCACTGAGAGGAGTTCAGTGTCCCAGCAGTGAGAACATTATAGGCTGATTATGCTATAGTGATTTTATAAATAACGCAATAAAAAGACGATGTAAAAATGTTTTACAACTTTTAGTATCCTACAGTAAAAAAGTCGATATTTTTTATCTAAACTCAGTGTAGGCCAGACGGCGCCACTCACATTAGCCGCTTGAATAATTATCTACTAGTCACTGTTACTACCCTTCAAATACATACAATACACCCTTCAAACCAGACTCGCCTTTGACAAAAACAAATGGTTCTTGTTCATGAGACATGTACTATCGAGGAAACTTACATTTGACCAATTTGAAAACAAAATCCCGTGCACACGATGATCACATCTGTTAACAAGTGTTACTATAGTGGCCGAGCGTTGCAAGCAAGAATAGTCATTACGGTGTATAGATGTTCGTTTTTCTCATGGTACGTAGTCATGCGTGTGGGGTTCTTCTATTTAGGTTCGATTTCCAATTCAAATAGGAAAAATATATCAGAGAAAATATATCCATTAGCACAATTATATTATAATGCGTAAAAAATGAAATGCTTATAGTAGGTTTGGTGCCAAAGGTAGCAATCAAAATTGTTTAGATGTATTGTCGTCAGCGTGTAGCCGGCCTTAGCGTGCAACCTACGTCTCAAGTAGGCGAGGCTATTGAAAATTACATAAATGCTGAATGAAAGAACGGTAATTAACTTCTCGTCTGCTACGTGAAGGCTGGTTTTGTGCAGAGTAACTACCCTGGTAGCTACTTAATTGCTAATTTAAGTCTTTTTGTTCTTGGTATTTTTTTTTTTCTCTAATCAGAAATGTGTGATTACTGCCTTAACTTTAGGAAAGTTTCTTTTAAACTGACACTTGATTGCAAAAAACCATTCAAGAGATCAAGACTCAGCTGTTAAAATGGATTCAAATGGTTGTAATTCAAACAATCAAATTGTTTGACACGCGGCTTCACTAAACATATTGAACTAAATAGGCTTTCAGAAACATTAATAATGAGAAAACACATAACATAACATCACGCCTGTATTCCCCGAAGGGTTGGGCAGGGATGTACCTGTAGTACACCCACATTTCGCCAATTATAATTAGAAAAATCTTACTGTATTGTTTAACCACTTAGCGAGTAGATCATTAGATACAAAAAGTTAGCCAACAGGCAATATTTTCCTCACCTCTATTAATATTGCCAGCGTAAGACAATCATGTTGTACCACAGAATATATAACAGGCTGTACTCAAACTGATACAACCTCCATTCTGTCCCAATTCAAGTTAGTAGTTGTTAAATAGTGGACTACCCTCCTTCCTACACATGTAGCTTAAACAACGAGTTAATCGTCCTACTTAATTGATTTACGAGCTGCGAACAGTCTGGGAACACGTTAATGTACTTTTAAGGGAGCATTATATTGTTATATCGCGTGTTCTTTTCAGTTGAGAGAAATTACCTACCTATGTAATTATTCAGATGGTTGTGTTTAGGCTTTTTTTTTACTATCGCACTAGTTTTTGTTTTGGTGTTCAATAAAACGTGGAAGTTAAAGTTATGGGCTTAATTGACTTATCCATTCACAAGCAACAGATTCTTCCAGGTCGACATGTTGGATGTGACATTATCTCTGTTAACAATCTTACGATATAAAAAATCTAAATGGCGTTGCTACTTCTTTATTAGAAATATTTCATAATTGGGTATCGTGAGATGATCTACGTGACAGTTCAAGGTGAAGGTAGCAGCGTATCATTGTCATCCTCATCATCATAAATTATTATGTTGTTGTATAAATAGATTTATTATTATCTTCGGCACGGTGCGGCTCCATGCAACTGACCCCGCTCTATTTCTGTTTGCATGCTATTCCACATCAATTTCCATATTGATCAGTATCCTATGAAGTAAGTCAGCTGTAGGAAAATAGGTTACCGCGGTGACCGCGGGTCGTTGATCGGACACTGGACATCTGTTTATACCTACTACATAACATCACGCCTTGTTTCCTCGAAGGGTTAGGCAAAGGTGTACCACACACACCCACATTTCGCCAGTTATGTTTAAGTCCCATGTAATAGGGGGCGAGCCTATTGCCAACTACCGGGCACAAATCCAGACTCCGGGCTGCTACTGAGAAATTCCAGATAGAAAAACCCAATAACACTACCTACTTTATACCTAGTATTACTGTGTTATCATAATAAGATGATAACAAACATTTAAAAATTACCACACTTGTAGAGTTGTACTGCACTTGCCTGCTGCAGTGACCATATTGGTAGATGGCGGATTGGTGATTCCAGGATTAATATACATACGTACGATGTTTTCTTTTTTTAATAATCTTTTAAAATACTGTTTAAAATTTTTTATTTGTTGAGTTTCAAATCTTCGAATTCCCAAACGATATCTACTTTGTTCTAAGAAGTCCTTAAAAGTCTTTGTGATTACGACGCACTGGAAATGATCATTGCCTTGTAGTGGGAAGGCGTTTATTTCCTGCGAGCCAAATTCTTTTGTTCCCTATACATGTACGCGCTCAGCGCTTCCAGCAATTTGCCACAATTCCGTGTAATGGCGCGGCAGACTGCTCACGACAGCAACTTGCATCACACACAACATTTTATGCCCACTTTTGTGCACGTCTGTACCGGAGCGTAGAGGTTGTAAATGTGTCAAGTGTACATGATTGTACGGCTTAATGTTATTTGTTTATTCCAAACGTATGACAATTAGGTAAACTGACTGCCTCTTTGGTCTAGCAGTGGCAAGTGAGACAACTGAACATGGGGTTCTGCCTTAGATCCCCAGGTTTGACAAATTGTTTTCGGATTTTCATTAGCATTTTTTTTAGTAGCATCCCAATCTGAATTTGTGCACAGTTCTGGCTCAAATATAACTAGCGAAATGAGGGCATACAACATCTATGCCTGCCTGCCTGCCTTTGGGATGTAGCAGGCTTGCTCTTAGTTATATAATGACAAAATAGCCAATTGCAAGAAACTGACTCGTAACGTAAACCACAAGCTTAACTGTAGCCAGATGTAACAATTCACCTACACTGTTTCGGAACACAGTTAATAAATTATAACACCATTTTAAATGAGATACCGTGTGCCGAGAACTTACCAAAGAGTATTAATAGTAATATTCTACTTCTAAAGGCGATCTGTAAATACCAGCCGCTCGCTCACATAAATATAAAGCTGCCATAATTCCACATTTTATACCAACTGCAGTCTGTTACTCTAATCTCGATACTTCGCATATCTGAGTCGAATAAAATCCTACATAATACGCGAGTTGATCGCACGTTAGCAATTCATGGGCGCCCGCTTTGCTATACATCGCCTGCCGCTCGTAAACACGTTTTATTGAGTTGTGTAGTGAGCGAGCGATGAATATTAAAGTAGAGAGAGAACGAACGACGCATATTCAATTTTAATATGCTGCTATGTTAGTGAGACTGCGATATTGTTTGGTTGCTATTAGTTACGGAAGGATAAGGGATATACAAAGTAAAGGTGGAAAGGTGTTGTACAGAACTACACTCCATTTCAATCTTCCGTCAACAAAAATATGTATTTTGTTAATTGAGTCAGATATCATGTAAGGTCATAGCGCAATATATTAACTCGCATGTTAACCAACACCTCACTATGTTTAACCTCATTAAGTACCACATCATGTTTGTAAAGCTACGCTTTTAACTACGTAGACATAACGTAATGCAAAGCATTTCTTAACATATTTATCCCTTCTTAAAAATCTTTTTGCACTACATGAAAATCAAAGAAGTCATAAAACGGAAAGTTTCATGAAGTGCCTTTTCATTTCAGAACTTACTTAAGATGTGAAATCGCATAGAATTTTTTGTTGCACCAATGTTAAATATTCTCGTAGAATTCACGAAGAAATTGAAATCCCGAAGTACAAAGAAGTATGTTTGTATAAATGTCTGTTTTGAACTTTTAATATAAAGGAGTCAAAGACTTGTCGAATGTAATGGAAGTGGCTTGATTTGTAGATATTTTCTGCGAAGAAGCTGGTGGCAATTTTAAGTTTTTATATTTAATCTCATTCAAAATATAAATCATAAGCATTTCTTGGTTTTTTGAGTAGGCAAAACTACCTCGACAAAAAAAAATCTCATCAATTGGATTGCTCCAGGCATGAAAGCTTTCAAACTGGCTGCGTATTCAATTCACCATTGTGGCTACCTAATTTTTTTCATTATTTTAAGTCAAAACCAAAGTTTTATTTGTTAACCATGTAGTTTACAATACAATACAATTTTAATACGTTGTTGTGTTGTGTTGTTGTGTTGTTGTTGTGTTGTATGACATTAGCCATAGTGTTCTAATTTGCTTATTATCAATATATCGTGGTCAATATGATCAAATGCTTTTGTCATATTCATTAGTATCGCTGAAATTGGTATTGTTTTATTAGAATAGAATAGACATTTATTATTTTAATACATAATAGATGTTACGATACATTAAAGCACAGCCATATTTCACCATGCGGCAAACAAATATATTAACAAGATTATTGACGAGATTAATTAATATTAACAATATTCACAACATTATCCAAAAGAAATTCAGCAAATATTTTCTTAAATAAAGGTTTAATTATAGATGTTTCCTTTTCACTATTTTCATTCTTTTGTTCATTATTTTTTTCAGTCAATATTCAGAAAAAATTTAGAGAATGACTCCAATACTGCTTTATTTATAGTTCTATTTTTCTAACTCCATATTATTCTCCTGCAGGTAAATTGTTTGATTCAAGAAAAGTATTTATAGAAATATACCATTACTTATTCAAAGACTTTAGTCGGTATTGGTATTAAAGCAGTTGTGCGAAAATTTGATATTATGGTTATTTTATCGTCTTTCTTATGTAGTAGTTTAATTAATTATATGTTTAGTCTACTTGGAAAGTGTCCATTTTCTACGCGTTTTTTGTTAGAACACGTTTTTACAAGTTAAAACTAGTTTTTACCGAATGCCTTTTTTACAAGAATTTACTACTGATCTAAGATAAAAAATATCAGTTAAAACTAGTTCTAACTAGATAAAACGCATTGTAACAAAAAGATTCCGTTAAAACCGTTGTGGCCGAGGTCAAAGTGGGTCACCCGCCTGCGCATACCTACAGGCAGTAAGTCTTGAGCTAAGCACGTTTACATCAAGTCGTACGCGTTTGTACTCTTACCGACGCCGACGGGTACACAATCTGTCCGATTTTATCACTAGTAAAATTGTGAACCGTCCCTGATTGGTAGGTCTTGGCGGTAGCCGAATTAGTTACAGTAACTAAGCCAGGGCACCCTGACCAAATTGTAAGGTAAGAATTGTTCTTCTATACCAATCGCGCGTGAGCCAAGCGAGCGAAGCGAGTGGTGCCGCGGTAGCGGCCGGTGCTTTATTGGCTCAATTGAATCATTGCCCCCAAACAAGTCTCTCTACCTACACTATATAGTTTTGTCTAGTGTTCAATGTTAAAACTAGTGTTAACTAAAATTAAAACATGAATATCAACAAACTCAAGTTATAACTAAGCAATTCTAGTAAACAAAGGCATCCGTAAAAACTAGTTTGAACTGGTGAAAACGCGTTTTAATTGTAACATATTTATAGAAAATGTCAAAGTCTGACTGGTGGTTATAATTCAAGATTCTATTTAATAAATAATTTCTCAACACACTTGCTCGTAAATTGGCTCTTATTGAACCGCTTTTAGGTTCATAATGCAGTGTATTAAACATGCGTGCTTTTTAGTTTACCTATATTACCGCACTAGTATGGTAATGTGTCGGAGATGTGCGCTTTTTTAATCTCATCAAAGAGATTTCAATTGCTTTTTTATGCCTACTGTGTAAGTACATAAATAAAATATGATAATTTAACATAATATTTCATCTAATTATTCATTTTTGTCAAAAAAATAACATTATTTTGTGTTCTTTATCCAAATAACATACAAAATATTCAGTTTTAATGCTTTTAATACCTATTAGACTGTTCGACGGCTTCGTGCCTTTGCCTCTCCTTTAACCTGCGAAGACACCGCGATGAAAGGAATCCGCAGGCCATATTTCATTTTCTTTTTTAAATAGGTAATTAGTTTATGTAACTTTATTTATTTTTTGTCTCGTCGGTGTGCTGAAAATCGTCGTATGAAACGCGTGTGCATTCATTACACAATCGTCGCGCAAATAATACCGCCTCGGGTGTGATGTCCAACATACCACACTTGTAACATAATTTACTATTTCGGATAAAGACCCAAAAAGTCACAACTAGTAAAAAAGCAATGACATAAATATAATCTAGAAGCGTCTCATTATTCAGTATCACGATTCTCCTACGACACGATTTACAAATGAAGCAATTTCCTGATTTTAGACATAAAATCCGATATTGGGTAAATAAACATATACGTACTGATAACCAATGCGTCAATTACGAACCTAATTTTAATGACTATCTGACCATTTGATCGGAGGGTCGCATTTGATATAAAATATACCCGGGGCGGTGAGGCGCTACCAATTACTGGCGATCACTGGCGATAATTAGTCCGTTACCAATTAGTACAATGGCCGTAGGGCCCGTCAATTGGTCCAGGAGCATTTGGTCCATGTTTTACGTAATTAAATAATTATTTGATTAGACGGAGTAATGTTCTGGAAGTTCAACAACAAGGTTTTAGTAAAATCATTCCACTGCCAAGAAATGTCCACCCTAAGAAACACAGAATTAAGTATCATTTCAATGAAAACAAATGTAGGTATTTTAAATACATCTGAATTGGGCTGCTAAAAAAATACGATCTCACCTAATTAATCTTCTTAGAAAAGTCGTTAAATTCACTGCGGACACTAGAGATGCGAGCCGCGTACAAAGATACGTCACCTTCGTAATGTATTGTGATCTCTTCGCCTTTATCTCGGTTCGAAGCGACGAATGAACACAATTTATTACTGAAAATGAGTTCAAGTGATATTGTAAGAGTTCAAAGGCAATGAAAATATAATATTAGCTTTAAATAACGAGCAAATACTTAGTTAAATATATTATTGTAAAATGTTACATTATATAACAAAAATGTAACACGAGCACGTGTAACATCATGTGTAACATTAGCACGTGTAACATCAGGTGTAACACTAGCACGTGTACCATCATGTGTAACACTAGCACGTGTAGCATCATGTGTAACACTGGCACGTGTAACATCATGTGTAACACTAGCACGTGTAGCATCATGTGTAACACTAGCACGTGTAGCATCATGTGTAACACTAGCACGTGTAGCATCATGTGTAACACTAGCACGTGTAGCATCATTTGTAACACTGGCACGTGTAACATCATGTGTAACACTAGCACATGTAACATCATGTGTAACACTAGCACCTGTAACATCAGTTGTAACATTATCACGTGTAACATCATGTGTAACACTAGCACATGTAACATCATGTGTAACACTAGCACGTGTAACATCATGTGTAACACTAGCACATGTAACATCATGTGTAACACTAGCACGTGTAACATCATGCGTAACACTAGCACGTGTAACATCATGTGTAACAATAGCACGTGTAACATCATGCGTAACACTAGCACATGTAACATCATGTGTAACACTAGCACGTGTAACATCATGCGTAACACTAGCACATGTAACATCATGTGTAACACTAGCACGTGCAACATCATGTGTAACACTAGCACATGTTACATCATGTGTAACACTAGCACACGTAACATCATGTGTAACACTAGCACGTTTACCATTTTGTCTGCATGCGTACAACCGCTCCACTTTAGGATTTGATTTATGATTGAACTTAGCATAACGTAATCAGCCTATAATGCTCCACTGCTGGGACACAGGCCTCGTCTCTGTGAGAGTGAGTTAGCCGTAATCCACCACGCGGGCCCAGTGCGTGTTGGTAGATGTCACAAGTCTTCGAATTTTTGGTTCTAGGACATGCCGTGTAGGAGTCGTTTTGATCAAACTCCTACTTATCGGGGTATATCTGTTCCTGTAACTAATCGGCTCGAGCTCCTAGGCATGGAGTTGACATCATGTCTCAACTTCAGAGCCACCATCGAGTACAAAGCCCAAAAACGCGTGCGGCCAAGAAGCTGGGCATCCTGAATAGGGTGAAGCGATACTTTACGCCTGGACAGCTTTTAATTCTCTACAAAGCGCAAGTCCGATCCTGCATGGAGTATTGCAGCCACCTTTGGGATGTCTCGGCCAAATACCAACTTGCCGCGCTTGACTCGGTGGAACGCAGAGCTAAGAGGCTCATTGGCGACGTAAGACTGGTGGATGCCAAGCTTCACAGCTTGGCTCATCGCCGCAAGGTTGCCTGCTTGACGGTCTTCTACAGATTATACTTCGGGGAGTGTGCTCAAGAACTCCACGACATCATTCCGCCGGCCCCCTTCTACCAGCGGACATCTAGACGTACTGCAGGTTACCATCCTTACCTAGTTGCTGTCCCACCAATTCGCACTAAGCGTTTCCACATGTCTTTTGTGATGCGCACAGCAAAGGAGTGGAACTCTCTGCCTGCGTCTGTGTTTCCGAATGCATACAACCCCGATCTCTTCAAAGTGAGAGTGAACAGGCTTTTTCTGGGTAAGCTCGCTCTATCGTCGACTTTGTCTCTGTCATCTCTGACCTAGACTAGAATCAAGAGCAAACCTATCTCAAATAAAAAAAAAATAAAAAATGCCGGTTTCCTCACGATGTTTTCCTTCACTGTTTTGAGAGTAGTGGTGATGAAAATATTTGCACAATGTAAAGCGCCTGGCAGAGTTTGAACCTACGATCTACCACTCTTAAGTCGCGGCTGATAGCACTATGTCACCACTGCTCATAAACTGATCGCATGGTATGTTGTGATGAATGAGGAATAAGTTGTGTAATAGAACTTGTTAAAAGCTAATAAGTCAATTTGTATTTAAATTAAAGTCCACAAACGACCCACTCATAAACGCAAACTAATTGAAAATGCGTAATTTTAATTAGCAATCAATCGCGATTCAGTATTAAGGCGACCTATACCAAATATTGCATCACTTTGATTCAAAAATAAACAAAGAAAAAGTGATTGTATAAAGCCAAAAAAAATATATATTGTAGTTTACTATATGTACTTTGACTTTTTGTGGTTCAAAACATGATATCGAAAACTTCGCTCGACCAAAAAAAAATCGGAAGAGGAGTCTAATCGATGATTTTTTTGATGTTTTTCTAATTTTGCTTGAAACCTATGAAAGCAATACTTCCAAAAAATATATCTTTAAAAAGTTCATAACAAACAGAAGAACAATTTGTGGTTACATTTTGCAAAATAATTGAATTCATTTAATAATAAAATATTATATAATACAGCGGCTTGCGCACCGCGATTCAGTCGCCCGCCGGGCCTTGACGAGGTCGGACCTATGTCCGTTTTGCTAGCGCACGGCTGTTCCGCTAATTTATCGAACAATTCATTCGTAGGACATAGTGTAAATAAGTCAGTATGTTTTTTTGGGTTTCGTATGTTCGAATGAATAACGGAACCCTTATTTAAGAACAAAGTTCTGTAACGCGGCTTGCGGTAGGAGTTAACTGGTAGAAATCGTCACGACTCGACTTTCAAAGTGTAAATTTGGTCAAAAAGAAAATCCAAGATGGCGGCCGTGAAAATTTCCAAATTTTCCTTCATGGGTGTCGTTTTCAAGGTTTTTGAGGGTGCTAAAACCGATAGTAAAGTCAAAATGAAAATCCAAGATGGCGGCCGTGAAAATTTTCAAATTTTCCTTCATGGGTGTCGTTTTCAAGGTTTTCGAGGGTGCTAAAGCCGATACTAAAGTCAAAATGAAAATACAAGATGGCGGCCGTGAAAATTTTCAAATTTTCCTTCATGGGTGTCGTTTTCAAGGTTTCGAGGGTGCTAAAGCCGATAGTAAAGTCAAAATG
The DNA here is from genome assembly GCA_947568875.1 of Fissipunctia ypsillon. Taxonomy (NCBI): domain Eukaryota; kingdom Metazoa; phylum Arthropoda; class Insecta; order Lepidoptera; family Noctuidae; genus Fissipunctia; species Fissipunctia ypsillon. Next base: position 25,144,391 of record OX387649.1, read on the forward strand.
AAAATCCAAGATGGCGGCTGTGAAAATTTTCAAATTTTTCATCATGGGTGTCATTTTCGTGGTTTTCGAGGGTGCTAAAGCCGATAATAAAGTCAAAATGAAAATTCAAGATGGCGGCTGTGAAAATTTTCAAGTTTTTCATCATGGGTGTCGTTTTCAAGGTTTTCGAGGGTGCTGAAACCGATAGTAAAGTCAAAATGAAAATCCAAGATGGCGGCTCTGAAAATTTTCAAGTTTTTCAACATGGGTGTCGTTTTCAAGGTTTTCGAGGGTGCTAAAGCCGATAGTAAAGTCAAAATGAAAATTCAAGATGGCGGCTGTGAAAATTTTCAAATTTTTCATCATGGGTGTCCTTTTCATGGTTTTCGCGGGTGCTAAAGCCGATAGTAAAGTCAAAATATAAATACAAGATGGCGGCCGTGAAAATTTTCAAATTTTCCTTCATGGGTGTCGTTTTCAAGGTTTTCGAGGGTGCCGAAACCGATAGTAAAGTCAAAATGAAAATCCAAGATGGCGGCTGTGAAATTTTTCAAGTTTTTCATCATGGGTGTCGTTTTCATGGTTTTCGCGGGTGCTAAAGCCGATAGTAAAGTCAAAATGAAAATCCAAGATGGCGGCTCTGAAAATTTTCAAATTTTCCTTGATGGGTGTCGTTTTCAAGGTTTTCGAGGGTGCTAAAGCCGATAGTAAAGTCAAAATGAAAATTCAAGATGGCGGCTGTGAAAATTTTCAAGTTTTTCATCATGGGTGTCGTTTTCATGGTTTTCGAGGGTGCTAAAGCCAATAGTATAGTCAAAAAGAAGATGGCGGCTGTGAAAATTTTCAAGTTTTTCATCATGGGTGTCGTTTTCATGGTTTTTGAGGGTGCTGAAACCGATAGTAAAGTCAAAATGAAAATCCAAGATGGTGGCTGTAAAACTTTTGTTTTTATTTAAAATCATGTAAGAGTCATCACGTAACAAGGATCCCGGGAGGATTCCGGGATCTCACATATGATTTAATCCAAAAACAAAATTTTTATTTTACATTTTGACCTCACTGTCGACTTTAGTATCCTCGAAAACTAGAAAAACTACACCCATGACGAAAAATTTGAAAATTTCCGCAGCCGCCATCTGGATTTTCATTTTGACTTTACTATCGGCTTTAGCACCCGCGAAAACCATGAAAAGGACACCCATGAAGGAAAATTTGAAAATTTTCACGGCCGCCATCTTGTTTTTTCATTTTGACTTTCCCATCGGCTTTAGCACCCGCGAAAACCATGAAAAGGACACCCATGAAGGAAAATTTGAAAATTTTCACGGCCGCCATCTTGTTTTTTCATTTTGACTTTCCTATCGGCTTTAGCACCCGCGAAAACCATGAAAACGACACCCATGAAGAAAAATTTAAAAATTTTCACGGCCTCCATCATGGATTTTCATTTTGACTTTACTATCAGCTTCAGCACCTCCGAAAACCATGAAAACGTCACCCGTGAAGAAAAATTTGAAAATTATCACAGCCGCCATCTTGGATTTTCATTTTGACTTTATTATTGGCTTCAGCATCCGCAAAAACCATGAAAACGACACCAATGATGAAAAACTTGAAAATTTTCACAGCCATCATCTTGGATTTTCATTTTGACTACTATCGGTTTCAGCACCCTCGAAAACCTTGAAAACGACACCCATGAAGGAAAATTTGAAAATTTTCACGGCCGCCATCTTGGATTTTCATTTTGACTTTACTATCGGCTTTAGCACCCTCGAAACCTTGAAAACGACACCCATGAAGGAAAATTTGAAAATTTTCACGGCCGCCATCTTTGATTTTCATTTTGACTTTACTATCGGCTTTAGCACCCTCGAAAACCTTGAAAACGACACCCATGAAGGAAAATTTGAAAATTTTCACGGCCGCCATCTTTGATTTTCATTTTGACTTTACTATCGGCTTTAGCACCCGCGAAAACCATGAAAAGGACACCCATGAAGGAAAATTTGAAAATTTTCACGGCCGCCATCTTGTATATTTTTCATTTTGACTTTACTATCGGCTTTAGCACCCTCGAAAACCTTGAAAACGACACCCATGAAAGAAAATTTGAAAATTTTCACGGCCGCCATCTTGGATTTTCATTTTGACTTAACTATCGGTTTCAGCACCCTCGAAAACCTTGAAAGCGACACCCATGAAGGAAAACTTGAAATTTTTCTCTCTTGATAGAGAGAGAGAGAGAGAGAGAGAGTGAAAGTGTGAATTTCAAAGAAGAAAGTATGAACGCGCATTTTCGTTAGTGACGATTTCTGCCAAGCCGCGTCAAAGAACTTCGTTCCAATGAGTTGACCTACTGCCTACACGACACGCTTACCTATACTGTGACACATTTTGGGTTCATGCAAGTTCACGCTGGCGAGGTAAGCGCACGGCTCGCTCCGTGGGTAGGTTGGTAGCGTTAAATACCCACTTCGCAGGGTCTACCTCGCCTTAAGTCAATTGTCAATAAAGTGAGGATCGTCCATGATTGGTCGAAGCATGCAAGTTTGAAGTGCTTCGCTCATAATGAATCCATTTAATTTATTCTGATATCCGAGTGGGTACATACGTTATGACTTCAATTAATTAACTTGTTCATACAGTTTTATAGAAACTATAGTATTGGTATCTGTAATAAGTAATAACGCAAGAGAGTAATTAATTTCTTTCGTGTTGATGTATTAGGTAAGTTTCAGTGGTTCATTCATTAATCCATCCTTAGGGATATTGTTTATGCTCTTTGTTATCTTTTGGCGCTTAAACCACTGACCCGATGGGGCAGATGGTTGTCTGAGACTAGCAGAAAGATACGGGCTACTTTTCATCCTGGATATTTGTATTGAATAAACCGGCCAAGTGCGAATTTGACCACGCACCATAAGGGTCCCGTAGTTGGGATGAATTTGTCTCTAGAACAAATTTAACATTGTAGTTGAGAAACATGTTCTCCCATACACTCCAACTGCAAATTAATGTCAAATTTGTAAGCACAATATTAAGAGATTTACCGTATTATTTTAAGACTTTTGACTTCTTATAGGTTTTCCTGTAATCTATACCTAAGTTCTTATAGAAATATTTTCTGCATTTTTATCAAAATTGTAGCATAATGGTTTCGGATATAGGGGTAATTGTCAATTTTCATCTATTTTCTTAAATAACTGTAAAACAATATATTTCACAATTATATATAAATATATTTGAGACACTCATAGTAAAACCTTTCATTTAATATGTCGCACGATACAGTGTGCCCTTTTTTACATAATTAAAATTCATTTATCACTATGCAAGCGCACCCAAGGACAAGCCCCGGTTGGTGTAGGACTATTGCAGGATATGGAAACAAAAATAATTATTGGGCTATAGGTTTGGGTGGCTAAAGTAGACTGGTTATCTAAAACTATGGAAGGACTATGGCCCCTGCCTGACCAATGTTTTATATATACAATACACGGATAAAATGGCAGGGGGTGACTTGCACACTCAATAATGCGCAATATTATATTATATTATTATTATATTATACTGTTTTATTAATCTTCGGTATATTCAAATTATAAAAAAACTTAAAACATATTTTTCCACTAACTAACGAACTAACTAACTATACAAATAAATATACAAAACAAAAGGAAACTTAGGCGTCGAAGTACTAAGACCAGAAGACTTGCCTTGCTTGCGTGGAATGCTGCCGCATTGCCACGTCGAATGGCAATGCTAATTCTTTGGTCAAAGAACGAGCCAGCCCTCTGGTCACGTGAAGTGTCGACCAGTCGGCGAGAGATTTCCTTAAAAAGGAGACGCGCACTCAGGCCCCATGACCCGAGCGTTTCTAACCCAAACGGCTCAAAACTGTAGTTACTGATAAGGTTACAGTATTTGTGCAGACTTAGGGTCTCAGCAGCCGCAGTAGCGGCGCCAGTACAGCACGCCGTGCTTGGAACATGAGATGGCGCAAGGGTGTCGACACAGGTTGCGTCCCACACCAGAGGTCTACCCACCTTCTAAGGCAACAACGTCATGCCATCTGGTCTCTTTCCATCCTCACGTACCAAGCCGTTTGGTTCTAATACCGCTGGTACGCCGGCGGTGACAAGAGCTCGACGAATAATATCGTTAATGCTGGCGTGCCGTGCTATGCGGCCTGCACTCCTGCAGCAGAACAGGCCATGGTGTCCGAGGTTGTCGACAGCTTCACCGCAGTGACACTGATGCGAAGCAACACAAGGTGCGCCCAAGCGGAGATACATAGCGAGCCGAAACGAAGAGTCATCCATCATAGTGCCTACGGTGGATGACGGAAGCGCCTGGAGCCACAAGCCTGACTCCCAATATTATATACATAAATGAAAAAATGGTTTATTATTATAAGAAGAAAGAGCTTGTGGCTAAGTAATAACAGCCGCATGGGTCTATCCATCAGGTTAAGCTACACTTGCCGGGTTGTCTGTGGATGGGTGACCATCTTTACATACAGAGTCTCCTACGTGCCTCAGAAAGTTCGTTAAGCCGTTGGTCCTGGCTGTCATTCTTAGATCTTTGATAGTCGTTACGGGTCGTCAGAAGCCCGAAAGTCTGACAACCAGTCTTACTAAGGGGTATCGTATTACCCAGTTACTGGGTTGTAGAGATCAGATAGGCAGTCGCTCCATGTAAAATACTGGTATTCAGCTGCATCCGGTTAGACGGGAAGCCGACCCAAACCTAGTTGCGAATAAACTAGGCAGATGTTATTTTAGCAAGGAAACCTTAACAACTAGTGATTGGAGCCTCCTTGTAAGCAGATAAGCATGTGTTAGGAGACTCCGCTCTTCCGTAACTTAAATAATTATCATTTACTTGTTTTGTGCAATGTAGATACTAAAGAAAATAATGATATAAAAAAGAGATAATTACATAACATAACCGCCTTGTTTCCCCGAAGGGTTAGGCAGAGGTGTACCTAAAGAGAGACAGAGAAAAGAGAGAGAGAGTGGTGTGTGTAAAGAGAGAATTCATTACAAAATAAAAAAAGCTAAGCGTGCAGCACGCACGCAGGCATACGAGTGTGCGGGTGTGTGAATGAGAACGCGAATGAATCAGAGTGTATGTGGGTGGTTAAGAATGGTGCCGGCTTTAGGTGTAGGTTATATTTCATTCTAGCAGCGCCTCCATGTCGTCTTAAGTTAGTGGTTTTATCCAATTAGTAAAAAAAGTTACATGCTTTTTGTTTCTTATCAAAATCATACATAGGTATATGTGTTTCATCTATACAAATAAATGAATTTGAAGTATCTGTTTGTAATGTCAAAATAACAACTTTTTACTAAATGCATAAGGAAGTGTATACGGTACTTATAACAAAACGCAATTTTTATCTGTCAGTCTGTCTGTTTGTTCCGGCTAATCTCCGAAACGGCTAGACTGATTTTGATGGAACTTTCACTGGCAGATAGCTGATGTTACGGAAAGTAACTTAGGCTACTTTTATTTTATAAAAATAATAAGAGACCGCGTAAAAAAATTAAAACCCATAAAATTGTGAACAAAACGTCGGATTTGAAAAATTCATTTAGCATTTGGTAGCCCAATTCTCGAGAATAGTTATAGGCTATTTAAACTCACGCTTCGACCCTTAGGAGCCGAGCAAAAAGAAAAAGGTCAGAAAGAACACTAAGCGAAAACGAAGTATAATAGCGCGGGCGGGCGATACTATGCGACGGGTCGGGGGACGAGGGAATTTCATTAAAATGTGGCTGTTATTTTAGCTTATTGTGTATCTTACGACTTCCACGCAAACGAAGTCGCGGGGCACAGCTAGTTATATAATAACATACGTAAATCTATTGTACAGCTGAGCTGAGTGTTTCTTGTATTGTATGCGGGCGAACTTGGTTTTAGTTTGAGGAACTTCCGCTACTATAATCTTTCTTCTTTTCAAGGTTAAGCTGGGGTCAAAAGGAAGAGTTTTGTGTTTCTTTAGAACAGTTTTAATTATATTTAGTTTTCGCAGCGAGAGTAAATCTCTTATTTGACTTTGGGTAGGTTATCTAAGGTTTTCAAAGTAGATTGGTTTTATTAAAGCCCGTTGTCCCCGCTCAAGGTCTATGAATTTAGTCTTAGCCGCAATCCCCCAAATGGGGATGCAGTACACTAAGACGGACTGTACTGAAGCTACATACGTCTATTTCGTTGAGTAGGTTTCTGTGGGTATTTGTGCTGGTGGGTGCTTTTTTGGTACTTAGTGACCTGCACCCTAATTGCGTAACCCACTTTCAATCGCAATCTGAATGATTCTGAAGCAAATTGCTAATCCAACCACGACAGGTTCTGGTCAACAATAACACCAAAGTATTTAGTTTGTGACACTTTGACTAGTATTGGACATTAACAGTACAGACAGATATTCTGTTATTCATTTTTTATGAGTTAATGCAGTATTTTGATCGAGGGCAGTTAAATGATTGATACTATAATGAACTTTCAAGCTGCAACGCATTATATTTAATAACGCTGAGCTTGCTTCCCAATTGTTCTGTCCTGCTTTCCTATGCTTGACAGGTTTCACATTGAACTTCCTGTCTATAGTAATATTACTTAGAAGTTTTCAACTGATGGTACCATTATCTATCACACTATTAGACGATGTGTTCTCAAATAGTTTACGTCCATACACGAGAAGAAAAAAACGAATTATGAAATACAATAAAAATAGAGTGTTGAGCACATAATATTGTTTCGAGAGTAGTTTTTTATGTCCATCAATAACTCACGAACATCGTAAGCCCGTCAGGTGGCTACTTAATTCCGTTAATCGGTGCTAATAAAATGTATATTTATCGGCTTATGTTTTCAGTTTTATTGTGTACTATTTATTGCGTATAAACTGGCATGGGATTTCAATAAACTTTGTCAAACTGAATTGGTTTTCTTACTGTTACTTTTGCTATTTTATTGCAGAAAGTAAATTCTGCCACTAAAATAATGGTTTTATAAAAAGATCTTAACAATGTATGTGAACTGATTTGAAAATCACTTGTACTCCGATTTGTTTAAACAAAAACGTATTGAACGTATTGAAGATTTTTAAAATACCATATAGTTTATTCTTTAAGGATATGCGGGCAATTTTATCGATAAATAAAAAATAATGTTGATTATTTCCGATAATTAATTAAGCTGCGATACAGCACTAAGTTTTCCCTTCCTGCCTGCCCTCACTGCCACCTGCTGGTCATCTGAAGTTCGCCTGACCTGAAGCAGTCTGACGCTGCTTTACCGAGTACCTAGCAGGTACCACTCAACAATTTGTTTAGCTTCATCGGTCAATTTTATTTCTGCAGGCATGAAAATTACTACTTATTTTTGCTGGACTACGGCAAAGCCAAAGAAGGGTTATGAATTTAACAGGTTGTATGAATATATGTTTGTTAATCTGTTCTCTCATAACTCCTAAACTCCTAGTCGTATTTTGACAAACGAGGTATCGTTGGAAGTGTCAAGTTGTTCCGCGGGCTATAGGCTATATGAGGTTACATATAATCCACTATGGTAGCTTACACAACATATCCCTATACGGTGGCGTATAAAAAAAAAAAATCAGCTGTTCCCCACATTTATGTTCGCATAACTCGTCAAAATGTAGGGAACAGCAGATTTTTTTTTGCGATTTCAGGATTGGTCCCAAAGTAAAAGTTCATAATGATGAGAACAATGACCCGTTAAGAGATTGTTGTTCGTTAATTCCGCGACATGTTGTATATGGCAAATATATGTTTTTTTAAACTATTTAAAAATGTAAATTGCTTATGTATATAAATGAAATATAGGAAATAATAATCATCAATATTTATTGTTCATCTAGGACTAGATTACATGGCAAGGTAATATATAAAGCACAAGCGTAAAGTTTCATATCTTGTTAGAACCTGTATTTATAACAAACAATTCCGATCCCCGTCATAAACGGTTGACTTATAATAGCACGTATTAAATATGTATAATATCATAATTATGTATACAGGGTGTATCAGAACGGTGTGGTCAAACTTAAGGGTGTGGTACAGACCATCAAACTGAACTACTTTCTCCATGGGACCAACATCGTATCTGAGAAAAAATTATCAGCTGTCCCATACCTTTGGGTCAAGTAGGTATTGAAGTTTTGTACGGGACACTTGATAATTTTTTCTCTTTAATTATATTCATTCGTTAATTTTTTTTTCGTTAATTGACTTGTGGACAGCTTCACAAGTGAATTTAAACCTACAAAAGCCAAACAGCTGAGGGGATACAAATATGGCTTCCAACCAGAAATATTTCGCAGTCACACAAAACACATTGTTTGTGTGTACACAATTTCTGTGTGTTACAATATTGCATGTTGACCACAAAACACTGCATAGGGAATAAATTAATTGTTCCTTCTGGTAATATTTCACGTGGATTTAAATCCAATTTGAATTGCCATAAGCGGTGGTTTCGATGTGCGCTGTTTGTTTTAAATTAGTCCACTGAGGGTACAGTACAGCTAATTTCCTAACGCCTCTCGGCAAACTTCGTGTTTCGTCAGTAGTTGGATTTCTATCAGTTGCCTTTTGCACTTGGTGCAGGCCGGACGCTCTCAATCAACTTGGAAGTATATAGAGTTGTTACTACTCTTTTCACTTTATAATTTATTTTAAAAATGGGAGGTAAGCTGCTAAAGTCGCAGCACGACAGTTGCCGAGAGACATTAAGAAAATAGTTGTACTGTACTTGTGTTAGAGTAAAGAACTAAATAGAAACAAAACACTAAAAGATTATATTTAAGGGGTTCAAGATTATAAGGATGTATTGTTTTCTGGTCCCCATATATTTTTCTTGCTATGCTTCATACCATTTATATATACATTTTGCTTCTACAATCAAATATTCTGAAAACAATTTTACTCTCAATAACATAAAACAACATGCTTACTTTACTTGGTAAAACATTCCCCTGCGCGTCTGATAAATTTCCAAGAAACAAGTGGATTACTAACAGGTTCCTTTAAAAATTATTCATTATAATTGGCGAAATTATATGTATTTTGTTTCAGCAATAATAATGTCTCGTTTGATATAGTATAGTTTGTTGCCTCACTTCTTCTCCCCAGCTAAAGCACTAGGAAATGGTGAAGAGTGGGCGTTTTGGAGGACTTGGGTTTGAATAAATAACTTTTGATTTTGATTCGTAGAAGAGTTCGTGGAAAAGCCGATAGGCTAGCCCTGGTAAGGCTTTGTTTGAGAGTAAATATTTAAATCGTAACTCTTTGTTGGTAGGATAATCAGAAATTGTTTATCATCAAAGGTTATTCTCGAGCCACAACGCTACTGTTGCATATTTTGTATCAATTTTAATTTTAATGTGGATTTGTCAAACAAAACGGGACCCCTTCGGGAAATGATGTGTCTTGCTGTTGAAATATTATACTGTACTTTTAAAAACTTGACGTGCGTGTATGACCAGATGTACGAAACTGTCCGAAGCATCAGGAGTATGTAAAGATCTCAGCAGCTGGCTTTCTGTAGTTTCTGCCTACTCCCATAGGGAAAAGTTGAAAATTTATTTAGGTTTAACTAGACCTTTATACTCCTGATATTAGAATTCCAAATTGCCGCTCAAGATTCCTGATACCAAGACAAATCGATTCCTTCTCAACCACCGCCACCTAAAAATTGATTTCTTTAGGCTGATAAGAAACCTATGCAGTCCGTTTTTGTAATACATTCTGAAGTTTAGAAAACAAGTGTTTTTCCAAACAAAACTGAGTAGTTTTTTGGTAGTTTGTCAAAACCCATTATGAAAAATATTGGCAAGTGATTAGGTACGATCTTTTAGAGATGAAATATTAAGAAACTACTCACGTAGTCGACTCGTGTTAGTACTAGATTAAAACCTGATGAAATTGTATGTATTGGATATTCTGAATATCCAATACATACATATATATTTTGGAATATTGCGTGTACTTGCAGAAGTTAGAAGATAATAAAATTTCTCCAATTAAGTGTTCACTACCTACAACTAATACATAATATACATAAATACACTGTGGTCCAATTTATTTTCTTTTGTCACACTGAGCTGGGTTTCGGTCGAAAATTTTTACGCATAAATCCCCTAAGATTCCTTACAAAGAGTTTCATTTGCATCCGAGAGTTTGCGAGGCCACTAAATCAGCGGATCATCCTCGCTGTACCTAATGAAGGTGCGATCCGATCCGACTGCGACCGGCTTGACTAATTTTGCTTTTAATGAGGCTTAATAAATAGTAACTCGTAATATTGTTTATTAAGCTAACCTATTAAACCAGATGTATTTGAAATAACTGCCAATCTCTCATGGGCTCATCGTTATGATCAACTTTTACTGTAGAACCACCTTGAACTTGAAATCGTGAGCAAAACATTAGCTAGGTATTCCCTAAGCTTTCTCGCGTTACGCGAATAGCTGGTTTTTTCGCGAATTCAGGATTGGTCTCTAAGTAAAATTTGTTCAAATGATAAATGCAATGGTCGCTCATAAGGTTTTATATTTTTATCAGACTACATTTGGACCACACGTCAGAAGACAACACACTAATTGACGCCACTGCCAGTTTATTTCTTCTTAGTACGTTTGGGTACACTACGCAACATGCTACGGCGTACCTACGTGCTACGTAACATGCTACGGCGTAGCTACTTGCTACGCAACATGCTACGGTGTAGCTACGTGCTACGATAGAGTAGCAGTCTCGTAGCACGTGTTTTAGGAACTTCCTTTATGAATAAGTTGTGTCAAGGTTTGGAAATGTTGGTATGGACCTCACTCTGCGAATACTATACAATATACCAGGCGTTAAATAATATAAATTATTATCTCATGAAATATCCCCACACCCCCAAAAAACTCACCCCACTTTATTTCACCAAATTTCCCCATTTCCCCCGTTCCCTTTCCCCCAATACCCAAAACCTGTATCGTCACCGCTCACTTCATTGCCGTAAATTTCTCGCCTCCAGATTTATTAAGGCAATTAAACTTGGTCCAAGTTGACAGTTTTTTCCTTTGTTTCGGACACTTTAATGAGCGCCGCGAGACGTAGGGAATTACATTCTGAAGGAGCACTGTACCAGAACACGTATATTCTAATATCCCGAATTCTACGCTCAGGAATTAAAAGGCACTTATGGAATGTAAATTGGCTTTAGTCCATCTTGTCACATCATTTATAAAATAAATAAACCTGTCAAGTGAATCCATCCATTCCATTCTTAGTTTAGTTGGGTATTTATATGAAGATTATTTGGAAAAATCTTATCTTGGAACATTGTCTAAGTTAGAATATCACTGTGACAAAGCTTAGTGAGTAAGCATTAATGCATCAGCTCGGTTTTAAGAACACAACTAGGTATTATATTCTGACGTAACATGGCAAGTCAACTATATTCTACACAATTTACTGAATATCTCCCCTTCCAAGTTTGCTCACTGTAACTGTATTATTATAATTATTTCCTTCATTCCATTAAAACATATAAATTATATTCTTAAATATTAGAATACAAAAATTATAAAACATTTAAAAATATAAAAATTGTAGCCCACCGGTATCGGGATATCGGGGGTATCGAGGGTCACAATCCGATTAATAGTTTCGGAGAAATGTGTGGACAAACATATATACAAACAAACATACATAATATACATACAACTATAAAATTTTGTATATTTGATTGGAAACCCTAATAGATTAGCATGACATTATGTTATTTGATTGGAAACCCTAATAGATTAGCATGACATTATGTTATTTGATTGGAAACCCTAATAGATTAGCATGACATTATGTTATTTGATTGGAAACCCTAATAGATTAGCATGGCATTATGTTATTTGATTGGAAACCCTAATAGATTAGCATGACATTATGTTATTTGATTGGAAACCCTAATAGATTAGCATGACATTATGTTATTTGATTGGAAACCCTAATAGATTAGCATGACATTATGTTATTTAATTGGAAACCCTAATAGATTAGCATGACATTATGTTATTTGATTGGAAACACTAATAGATTAGCATGACATTATGTTATCTGATTGGAAACCCTAATAGATTAGCATGTCATTATGTTATTTGATTGGGAACCCTAATAGATTAGCATGACATTATGTTATTTGATTGGAAACCCTAATAGATTAGCATGACATTATGTTATTTGATTGGAAACCCTAATAGATTAGCATGACATTATGTTATGTGATTGGAAACCCTAATAGATTAGCATGACATTATGTTATTTGATTGGAAACCCTAATAGATTAGCATGACATTATGTTATTTGATTGGAAACCCTAATAGATTAGCATGACATTATGTTATTTGATTGGAAACCCTAATAGATTAGCATGACATTATGTTATTTGATTGGAAACCCTAATAGATTAGCATGGCATTATGTTATTTGATTGGAAACCCTAATAGATTAGCATGACATTATGTTATTTGATTGGAAACCCTAATAGATTAGCATGACATTATGTTATTTGATTGGAAACCCTAATAGATTAGCATGACATTATGTTATGTGATTGGAAACCCTAATAGATTAGCATGACATTATGTTATTTGATTGGAAACCCTAATAGATTAGCATGACATTATGTTATTTGATTGGAAACCCTAATAGATTAGCATGACATTATGTTATTTGATTGGAAACCCTAATAGATTAGCATGACATTATGTTATTTGATTGGAAACCCTAATAGATTAGCATGACATTATGTTATTTGATTGGAAACCCTAATAGATTAGCATGACATTATGTTATTTGATTGGAAACCCTAATAGATTAGCATGACATTATGTTATTTTGCAGTTCTGATAATATTACATGTACCTACATGACGAATTCATAAAATGGAAATTGGGGGTGAAAAAAAATCTTATTTCGTTGATCTTTTAACTTGAAACTTGGCCCGAATACTTCATCATCATACTCCTGCCCTAATCCCTATTTATTTGGGGTCGGCGCAACATGTTTACTAAATCTATACATATAAAAGGAGAAACTGACTGACTGACCGACATATCAACGCACAGCCGAAACTACTGGGACTAGGAACGTGAAATTTTGCACACGGCTTCCTTTTATAACGTAGGGGAGCACTAAGAAGGGGTTTTTGGAAGAGGTTTTTCGACCTTTAAGGGGGTGAAAAGGGGGGATTTCGTTTGAGTATGAAAAATCTTATTCCTTGAGTTAATAATAATACGACCAACATTTTACACCTCTTAATTTAAAAGACACTACAGAACAAAAAAACGAAAAGGTTATAGATGACAGAACGAAATGTCAAGAGTGGACCCAGAAGTCTCTACACGGGAGACATCGCCAAGATTTATGCCAATTAAATGTCGACACAGATGCGTCGAACGCGTGGTTGAATCGAGGCGAACTATTCCCGGAAACTGAAGGATTCATGCTTGCAATACAAGACCAAGTTATTGAGACCAAAAACTACAGAAAATATATTATAAAGAATTTAGCAACCGACAATTGTAGAAAATGTAATAGTTCTCCAGAGACAATCCAACATATCACCGGCGCCTGCAAATCAATAGCCCAGACAGATTATAAACATCGACACGACCAAGTAGCCAACGTCATACACCAGAAGTTAGCACATCAATACAAACTCATAGACACCGTAGGACCAGACTATAAATACAAACTCATAGACACCGTAGGACCATACTATAAATACAACCCTGAAACGGTATTGGAGAACTCTACAACAAAATTGTACTTCGATCGAGCCATACTCACAGACCGCACAATTCACTTTAATAGACCAGACATCACATTAATTAACAAAGTAAATAAAACTGGGTTTCTAATAGACATCGCCGTGCCAAATACACATAACTTACAAACTACAATAGCCGAAAAACTATCCAAATACACCGAATTAAAAGACGAAATATCCCGACTTTGGCATCTCCAAAGAGTCACAATAGTCCCTATAGTGCTATCTGCAACAGGAGTAATACCCAAACAGCTTCATCAGTCCCTTAGGTCCCTCAACCTGCCACCTAACACCTACCACCTGCTGCAGAAGGCAGTGATTCTGAATACATGCAGGCTAGTAAGAAAATTCCTACAGTGTGAGTCGGACAACTTGCACCATTACTCCCCCTCAAATATAGTTTCTGTTACCATACAGTCTACTGCGGAGAACCAAGCAGTATCCAATATTACTCCCACACTTAACCCCACTGATGAACACTTGGCTTAGGCCCGTGCCATCAGTTCTACCCGGCTAAGCCGAGAAAATCAACTGAAGACAAATAATAATAATAAATATCTTGGGACAACTCACACACGGCCATCTGATCCCAAGTTAAGCAGAGCTTGTGTTATGGTAACCAGACAACTGATATACATACTTATATAATTTATAAATACATACATATTATAGATAAATTACACCCAGACACAGAACAATAATAAATAACCTATACAGCAAAAATACGCGTCTAATATTTATTATTATCAGAATGACGGACTAAATAGAATTTCTTTTTTCCACTTAGGCTGCCTAAAAAAAAATTATAAGTTAATTTAAAAAAAAAAAACAATAATATTATCTTCTTTTGTTATACAAGTTTCCATTACGATATAAACCTACTTTAGACTACGTTACGGATACACGGAACATTGAATAAACCTTTATCCCAATACAAAGACGAACAAACGTATTTTTTATAACCCCGGGGACACACTGCGGTCATTACTTTCCGCTTTGTTAGCTCCGGGATAACTTGTTTGGTAACAGCTAAGAAAAACTGCGACTTATTCTGTTGTGTGATGTCATCGGGTGGCGTAAGCTGATGTTGCTTCAAGTGTTGTGCAGAGATAGATGGCGTTAGAACGCCTTGTTTTTTAACTGACTTCAAAAAAGGAGGAGGGTCTCAGTTCGTCGGAATCTTTTTTTATATGTCTTCCCCGACTACTCGAAGACGGCTGGACTGATTTGGAAAATTCCTTTTTTTTTGTTTGAAAGGATATACTATACTGTCCAGGTAATCCCATTGTCGTCAGGTTAGGATCTGATGATGAGATCCTGGAGAAATCAAGGGAACTCTTCAATTATTATAGGCACACCTAGAGCAATTTGGGTATTGTTTACAGTAACTAGTTCATTTGCTCTCGGAAAGCACCATTTGGTGAAGTGGAACTGATGATGAAGACCACAGATGGCCACCGGAACTACTCAATAATAAGTATTTCACGGGTTGCGATTCAATTACGTTAAAATGGTTGTTAAGCAAATTATGCTCGTCAAAATACATATAGTGAAGTGGAGCTGATGGCGAAGTACCAGAAGAACTCCTCAACAGTTAACGTCCCTGCATCGGGAAAAGCAATATTTTACAAAAGGTGATGAGTAGTTATCATGAGGCTATTGTAACTTACATAAATTACCAACCGATAAAACTTTTTTGTAAAAAGAAACAACTGACTTCCAAAAAAACCCTACTTAGTGAAAAATTACATTAGTTTCGGAAATGTGTGGCAAAAACCTAAAATACAGATCCAAAGACTTCTTAAATGAATGTTATTTTTCACTTTGTAGTGTTTTTTTTAGAAGTCACTTGTTTTTTTATTCCGTTTGTTAATGAGCAGTCATGATGATAAGTGTAAGTAAATAAAATAAAAGTTGTAGGTAGTTCACCCCGCATAAAACAGGTGATCCATCAAAATTGTAACAAAAATCGATACCGCTCAACTTCCTTCAATAATAATTTTTTCAAACAAATCGTTCCGAGCGCTTCTGCGTGACTTTTGTAAAATTCTCGGGAGCAGCGTCATTACAAAGTTTTCGATAGTCAACCATGGAAGTACATACTAAGTACACACTAAGTATGGAAGACGTCTTCATTTTTCCAAAAACTTCTCTTTTGAAGTTCGTAGTGACGTGAATTTTTAATGGCGCCCCTTACGACACTGAACACGTCGTATGAACAAAGCACATCAAACAGTTGTGTGTGTGAGTTTGTTGTTCTCCAAAATGTAACTAACGCTTTATTTTCGTACCAAGTCTTACTTGCATATTAAGAAGTTATTTTTTATGCTTTCAAATCAGACCTTCACTGATCAGTAATCAGTTTGTTTGTCGAAGTTGGCTCACACTCATCAATGATTACATATAATATCTCTCACTGTTATAACTCTTCTAGTCCAGAGGTTCCCAGACTTTTTTTCTCATAGACCACTTTCAACATTCAGCTGGTTCTAGTGGACCCCTGCAGCTACAATTCTATCATATTCCCAAAACTCGACAAAAAATGTGAACATCAGATCCAACTTTGGAAATTTGCGTTGGCTGCGTTGACACCTGGGGGTCCACCTGGACCACTTGGGGAACTAAGGTTCTAGACAATGTCTTCCTGTCGTGTAGGTAAGTGTGTAGATATTTCAAGAACATTCGTGCAACGAACAACGACAAAAACAAAGATATTTGTATAGCTAGTCTGCAGCTGTCATATCGGGCGGTCTTGCGGGCCAATGCAAATCACCAAATCGAGATATTAAGCGGATCAAATTCAAATATTTTACCAATATGCGATGTAAAGATCGTCTACATGGTGCCCAATTGCGTAGCCCGTCGTCTGGTTGATGTTTAAGAATAAACTAATGATTATACCATGGTAGTTAGTTTAATCCTTGGTTAAAAAGTTAATGGGGCATTAAGAGTAGCGAGTGTTTCACCAAGCGCTAATCTGTCTTGATCAGGCGTTAAATTTAATTGCTGCCCTAGAGGTCCGTTAACTTACTAACCGACATTTAATCATGATTAGTCAGTTGTAAAAATCATCGAAATAAAAAACGCGAGTCTATACTATACGGCTAGCTAAAATGATGCTTTGTCAGTGAAAATTAACATGTGACATTGCAGTTTTTTATTTTGGTTGTATTACCAACTGACCGATTTATGAGTGAATGATACATCTATGTCTGATTCGTAACAGTTTGGTGAAACTAGGTCTAATGCACACCATGATTTTACGATGATGTGTATTTAACATTTGTGTACTTCACAAAAATGTCAAAGTCGCAATGACTTAACATTCCATTTTCAGAAATGAGAGCATCTTCCAAAGAGGTGACAACTTGTGCGCCACCTAGTAGATACCTTAATGACATGACTAGAGTACTTGTTGAGTGCTGCGGCATATTGCCTTATGTTTAATTTATTTTAATGACTTAATGCACAGAGCTGCTAATTACTTTTTGTCATTGTTTTCTCTTTGGTTCTAGATTAGTTGAATTAGTTTTTTTTAGTTTAATTTTAATTGTTACAGAGTCTCAATAGTGTATAAGCTATCAATTAAGGAAAAGAGCGAGATAACCCCAACACAAGTATTATTAATTACTTACTGGGGCTGTCTCAATCACATCTGCAAATGTAACTGTTTGAGACCCAATAAACAATTTATTTATTTAATGTGTATCTTGACTGTATATGTTCTCTTGTAGTGTAAAAGTGTTGGTACTTTCGAACAAATTTGCATATTTCTAGAATGTATAGGCAGGGGAGGGTTAGTTCTGCGAAGCAGTAATGCTCGTGAAGGAGGAGGCGGGACGCGTGAGGGAGAGGCAAGCTTTGCACCCTCACGCCCCTAGTCGCCGCAGGAGACGCCCTGGGCGTCGGGAATTGGCAGCCGATTCCCGGCCACCGTAGGCGCGGGCTTGCGGACGGCGAGCAATGGGTAGCTCGCCGTCCGGTAAGGACCAAGCCCGAGTCGACGGCGCGTCGTGTTCCACGCGCGCCTCAAAGAGATGTCAGCACTATTGACGGGGTCCGCTAAGGCCGATGCCAGCTAGGGTTGCGGGATGTTCGAAAGAGTTCCCGTGGCCCCGGCACAGGCAACAGAAGGAACACGGGTGGGTTTTAGTCAGTAAAAGTCTGACACGCCCTCCCGCTCCGCCCAGAGCGGGAGAAGTCATTTGATGATTTCCCATTCACAAAAAAAAAAAAAAAAAAAGGGGGAGGGTTAGGATGTTATGTTGGGTAGGGTTAGGATGTTGTGTTGTGGATGTTATGTTCTTGAAAATGAGATTTACAGGCTGTCGGTGTCTTCTATATTTACTAAGCTTTTTATTAATCTTTTTTGCAGTGTAGAAAGTGTGGGTGCATCTGCGCTGCTTCCAGAAGGCCACAACATCACACCGTAGCTGAGCCAGGCATGTGCGTAGGCAATACGTAACAAGTGCAGTTTTAAGGTTAGTAGTCTTCTCGACTTCACGAAGGACGTATACAAATTTGGATAGTTTTGATCTACTCTTTCTGTTAATTATGAGATGTTTAATTAAT
Source organism: Fissipunctia ypsillon (assembly GCA_947568875.1). NCBI lineage: Eukaryota > Metazoa > Arthropoda > Insecta > Lepidoptera > Noctuidae > Fissipunctia > Fissipunctia ypsillon. Next base: position 25,162,790 of record OX387649.1, read on the forward strand.
TTTAGTATCTATGGACAAGCCAAGTAAAGTAAATTCTTGAACAACTTCTGTTTGCGCCAATGTAGGTGGTGTAGGTTTATATCTAGTAGATTTTTTGACGGAGGTGGAAGGACATTATTTCAGTTTTAGAGAAATTGAGAAATTGCGAATTCAATCCAATCCTGAGTGTCCACTAGAATCGTGCATTTCTCAGAGATAACAGTAAGCCTAAGTCACTTGCAGCCTCACAAACCATCTGTTACTCTGATGCTGCGTGAAGGAAGGACAAACCAACACATTACACACTTTCGGATTTTATAATATTACTAGATTTTGCATAACTGTTGCAGGAGTTCGCGAGATTACTGGTAATGAACAACCCACGCCACATTATTAAATAACTTGTGATCTTATAATAAATATACCTCTCATAATCTTGCTTTTCTTGTATAAGGGAAGTAAACTTGTTATTAAAAAGAGTGGGTGGAGGCACCCAGGTAAAGCCTTGCGAGTGTGTTCCGTTGATCTGGAATCATTTAAAGGGATAATAAGATTAGTCTGTCATTCTCCCTCTGCGGGATAAAGAGGGCCTTTCATTCAGAGATAGGAAGAAATTGATCCCGCTTGTTTAGTATGATTTGAACTGCTGACGTATTTAAAGACAGCTGTTGTCCACCTACACCCAAGATTATTTTGTATTTTCCTGTTACACTACTTTAAAATGTTCGTATGCTCTCTGATCCATAACTGATTTCCAATTATCTCTTTATGGCAACGTAAACAAATGCCCTCATCGTTCTCTCATGACCTCAGTTTCAATCAGTCCTGTGCGGCATCCATACAGAACGAGGTGACATTCACCTCGCACAACACAACATACACATCGCGTAACATACACATCGCGGCGACAACACCTCGCGCGTGGTTTATGACCGAACACGTCCTTACCGGATTACAGCGTCTCTGTTTTATTGAAGCGGAAATACCGTCATTGATTTATTTATACTTGTAAACTGAAAAAAATACACTATTTGATGAAGATTTGTTTAAAAAAAAAAGTGTTTAAAATATCCAAATTCCCATTTTTCCACAATATTATACCACTAATAATACCACTAATATTTCTGATATTCTGTATTTAAGTTTCTCAAATAAAACAAACGTGCTCAACTGCTAAGATGGAAGGATGTATATTTTATCTTTACACAGACATTAAATACAGTCATATGACTATGGAAATAATATTATACAGTCATATGACTATGGAAATAATATTATACAGTCATATGACTATGGAAATAATATTATACAGCCTACAGCCAACATCTGCACATTATAGGTGGCATTAGTAATTACTAACTAACACGTGGTATTTTGAGCAAATTATAACACCCACTCTCAAAATACAGATATTTTACATGTTCAAACCACATTAACAATACCTAGCATTTATATAAATTTGATGTTTCACTGAAGGTTATCTTTTAGTAAGCAGATTTCTTATCCCATTTGAACCTTGTCTGTCTGTTTGCATGTGCCATTACAGTACGCACAGACACTTTAAGATAACTGATATTAGGCTTACACAACTCATATGGAGTTTTATTATTTACACATGCTGATACTGTTCGTTCCTGTATAATAGCCGTATTAGTCGCCTCTGCCCAGAATTGCTTCTTCAAATCAGAATCAAATAATAAACAACGAGCCTTTTCAATAATAGTACCGTTCATCCGCTCACTTAAATTATATTTCTCAGGTGTGTATGGGTTTGACTTTTGATGAATGATACCTTTTTATCTCAGAAAACTGTCAAATTCACTATTGTAAAATTCACGGCCACTGCGCAATACTTTATTTTTTGACGTGAGTTCTCTACTTTGGCTGTATAATTTTTAAAACATTGAAATGATCTACTATATTTTTTTTTTAATAAATATGAGTCATACGGCTACAGCCATCAACAAATATTATAAAATACCTTGGTCCTCCTAGAGAGACATGCTCCATTGGTCCGCACACGTCGGTATGCACCACATCTAGTAGCTGAGTACATCTGTTACCACGCCTGGGAACGGACGATGAGTCTGCCAACAGGTTACACATGAAGTTCTACTTATCTCTGCCTTTTGGTCAATGAAAAACCTTCAACAACCTTCTGCATTCCATTCAAGATAGGTACTATTGACATGACCAAGTCTTCGTTGCCATATCTCATTGGTTACTACCGCTGCAGCTGACAGATGTACTGGTGTAAAGTTTATACACCCATTAACTAATGTGGCTGTAGCCACCAAGACTCCTTTTCTGTTGTAGATATCACAACCACTGTCTCTAAAGATCACTCTGTTGCCTTTCTTCATAAGTTGACTCACTGATAGAAGATTTGTTGTGAGACTCGGAACACATATTTAACCTCTTCTATTGTCACATCAAAATTGCACTTATCTGTACAAGTAGTAATTTGTACTTCACCGGAACATTTTACGGGCACTTCATTCTCGTTCGCAACAATAATCTCTTTCGTACATTGTTCGTAAGACGCAATTACAATCCAGTGTTAATTTATTGTCAAACGCAGACTCGCTCTGGAGTCAATACCAATCAGATTTACTAAAAGAACCACTAAGGAACACTAAGGAAACCGCATTCGTTTGTGTCCGATCCATTTCTTTGGAATGTGTAGTACTTTTGCACTGATTTTGGTAATGTCCCATATTTAAAACATTTTATTTTTGTTTCTGATTGCTGCGCGCCACCATCTTTATCATGATTTTTGTCTTTCTCTATTGGCTTGACCTTTTTCCTTATTGTTTTTCTGAAAACTACCAAACGCAACACTGTTGTTTCTACTGACTTCCGACTACGTAGGTATCTAATAATTTAGATTTTTAGGCATCCGTTGTGATGGACATTCCCGAATGCTCGAGGGCCATAATCATTAGTGAACATTTTTCTATAAAACCAGCAAGCAATAATGATTCAATCCATTCATCATTAATGTTGAATCCAGTTCCCGCCAATTTCTGACCTGTTTCTATTATCTGAATAACGAAGGAGTTCATAGAATTACAATTTTCAAGTCTTATTGATATGAGGTTTCACAACAGATATTCTTCTGGTAAATCCCATCTGGTTATCACACAAAAATTTTAACTTATCCCAAAGATCCTTTGTAGTTTTGACTTATTTGTACGTACATACGTAAATGGAGGGATAGTCAATATTAACTTGGCTCTAGTCTTAGCATCTTCTGCAACTGCAACTGCTGCTTGATCTTTCCCCAGCGTGATGCATCCTAGCGTTGCTTCTAACACCAAGAAGTTTTCTGCCGCAAAGCACCTCTTTCCCGCCATAATTTTCGCGCCCCTTGAATTTGGGCAAGCTCACGACATAGTTAGACGCCATATTTTTTTACAGCACGACTGCACGAAATACAAAAGAACTAAACTGTTCTCTTTCTGCAACTTAATATCAATGTCCAGATATCACACTGTGACGAAGAAACTAGTTGCTTGAACCAAAAATAGCCCTTTTTTTGGATGGAAAATCATCTAATGACTTTTCCCGCTCTGGGCGGAGCGGGAGGACGTGTCAGACTTTTACTGACTAAAACCCACCCGTGTTCCTTCAGTTGCCTGTGCCGGGGTCACGGTAACTCTTTCGAACATCCCGCAACCCTAGCTGGTATCGGCCCTAGCGGACCCCGTCAATAGTGCTGACATCTCTTTGAGGCGCGCGTCGACTCGGGCCTGGTCCTTATCGAACGGTGAGCTACCCATTGCTCGCTGTCCGCAAGCTCGCGTCTACGGTGGCCGGGAATCGGCTGCCAATTCCCTACGCCCAGGTCGTGTCCTGCGGTGACTAGGGGCGTGAGTTCCGCCTCCTCCTTCGCGAGCATTACTGCTTCGCAGAAGGAGGTGATGGCTTCCCATGTACTCTTACTCCGTACCATGGCCTGGACCAGGGCCGAACACGAGAGATCGCCACCGCCGATACCAGGCCCTAGGCCCTTAACCTGTTATTATTTGATATTTTGTATTTAAGTTTTTTGAATAAAACAAACGTGCTCGACTGCCAAGACGGAATGAAGCATAATTTATCTTTAGACTGACATTAAATACAGGCCTAAGACTAAGGAAATAATAGTATACAGCCTACAACCAAAACCTGCAACTTATACGTGGCACTAGTAATTACTAACTAACAGGTGGTATTTTGAGTAAATTACAAAAATTTAACAAAATACACAATTTGACTTGAATTTATTTATTTAATATTTCTGGCCAACAATTGTATATACTGTTACATGTTAAAATAAACATTCTTATACCAAAGGTCAGTATAACATTTTTTTATACGTTAGCACCGCATACCCCATAAAAAATGACTTGATAAATAACAAATTTGGCCGCCAAATTGGTGACAAAAGAGTTGTAGTAAATGAACGTTATATAATCAAAATTAGTATTGAAATAAGCAGACCAGCTACTGAATTCAGTGCTAGAAGGTATATTATTAACGTAACGATACGAACTTAACGTAGTTTTATCGTCTGTTACCAATTTGACGAGCTCGCGAGTGCTGCACTCATGCTTGTCATTTAATTTGCTTCCTTTCGTCCTGGGCAGTTTTTGTACGTTGACTTCTTGTGCATTAGTTGTTGATTCAAAATAATTAGATAACAACAATTACAATCATAAAAGAAGGAAGGTATAAAATAATTTTCGGCCTACTATAAAAAAAACAATTACATTTTATCTAAAGTTGAATCAAATTAAAGACCTGACTTGATTTATCAACGAGCCATCAAATTGTTATTACCTATAAAACAGCTCTAAATAAAGTCAGTATCGCCACCCTGATGATAAATCTACAAACAATGACTTACAAACGAAACGAAGCAAACAGTTACTAATGCATTTAATTTCCCTTAATTCCCGATCATTAGCAACGGACATATATCACGTCCAAACCGTTTACTACCGCTTACGTTTTACGAAAAATGAAAATAACTAAGAATAACCGCTATTTTTCTCTCTCCCCTAACAAATGATTCGGGAAATAAAATGTATGAATCAATAAACACGGAATGCTCTTTGGTTTCCGTATTCACGTGTCGCCCACTATGGGTTATATTTTTACGACGTCTCTTCAGAAACATTTGAACTCCAATATTTGACTAACATATCCATTCTAACCCTTATTAGATAGTCATAAGAGCGTTTTTGCCGAGCCTAAGCGTCGAAAACGGCTTGCGGTTAGAGTATCCAAGAATTCAGGACAGAGCCGAAATGTGCTAAGTTTTCCGTTAAAGGCATGTAAATGTCTCATATTTTGCATATTGATTTTGGTTAAAAGTAGAACGAAATTGCCTTTCCCGGCTCATGTCGTACAAGTTTAGCGAGCGGAACATTTTCTTGAATGTTTCGTATGAGGGAGGTTCTATTGGTTTTTAATGCTAATAAAATTAAATGGGTCCGTGTATCGGTATAATTCTCGACTATGTCATTGGGCACGAGCTCCTTTTATATTATAATATTGAGAAAGTACTTTGATGTCTGTTATTTGGAAGCCGCCGAGAAGCTTATAAATAAACTCGAGCGTTTGCCAAATATGTATTCGCTTTTTTTTTTAAAAGTATGATCACGTTTCTAACATTCGCAAAATAGGGGAAACCGGGGCAATGTGGGCCCCTTAAGGGAAATGATGAATAAAATCTGAGAAAAACAAGATAATGAAAAAAATCAACAGCCATTTATTGGTCTCATTATTACTTATTATCATTAATTATTAAAAAATATCTTAGGCTACCAGTCTTTGGTGCTAATATAACTTTAAAAAAATAAAAAAGCTGCCTGTTTTGCCCCGTGTCTGGGGTAAAATGGTCATATGCGGGGCATAATAGGCATGTACGTTTAAAACCGAGCACAAAAAGTACAAATGTGAAGGGATTCGTCATCATTATCCTCTTCACCGGCGCAAGAACAGTGGGCCCATCTCTGGCATGCACGGCAAGTGACCCAACCCTCAGTAGATTCTGAGTACAAATTTCCACAGTACAAACATTCTGCATCTTCTTCCTCCGATTCGTTTTCTTTATTTTTTTCAATTTTCTTCGTCTTTTTCTTCCTGCCTTGCTTCTCATTAGCCACTGGTTTCCGTATCTGGGCTTCTTCTATATCCTTCTTATATGGTGAACTGGTTATTAATGCCGTTTTTCCGCGTTTCCTAGTGACTCGTTTTTGGACACGTGCTTTGGGTTTTGGCATGATATCTAAAGGCGACATGACATGAAAAGATGTTCCAGGCGGTGGAGTTGCACATAACTGTAGCATTGTTGATGGACCCGGAGAAGGTGATACAGGAGGCTGCTCGATATTTGGCTGTGTCAGGGAACCAGTTGAACTTTGTGTGGGATTATGCATAGCCAACGGTTGTGGTTGGGATTCTTGATTCAAAGATGACGGTGGTATAATTACATCATCCATAGGCAAATCTGTAGTGTCAGCAGGTAAAAAATCCTCATCACCAAAGATGTCTGGGTTAATTGGCCAGATGCCTGTTTTACGAAATCCATTGATTGCTACAAGCATTGTAGCAGATTTTAAAAACGCATGGCAAAATAAGGTTGCTACTTGATAATGTGTCACTACACGCCCTGGATTTGATCGGAGCCATTTTTTAACTTCTTCTCCATAATAAGCACTCAGTGGTTTCATGAAACTAACATCCAGCGGTTGAAGCCGGTGCGTGCAATGTGGTGGGAAACAGATAATATGAACACCGCTTGATCTGGCAATATCGATAAGTTCTAAATTTTTAATATGGCTAGCGTGTCCATCTAGGAGTAATAAAACTGGTTGTTCCTGCGTAGCTCTGGACCAGGTCACAAACTTGTTAAACCATTTCAAGAAGATTTCCTTTGTAATCCATCCTTTTTCATTGCATTCTGCCCAAGAATTGGGAGGAGCTCCATCCATTAATTCAGGCTTGAGTCTCTGGCGGGGAAAAATGAACATTGGCGGCATGAAAACCCCTGTAGCACTCATACAGATTTCAACTGTAAACAGTTGCCCACGCTCTGCCGATGACAATGATCCGACTTGTTTCCTGCCTTTGGTGGCCACTACTTTTCCAAGGCTTTTTGCAACAGTTGTCATCCCGGTTTCATCAACGTTATAAATTTTATCCGCTGTAATTTTAAACTTATCGACTGTCTCGATTAAAATTTTAAAGAAAGCCTCCACAGCTTGGCGATTGAAGCCCATGGCTCGAGCAGCGGATGTGGCTTCAGGTTTGCGCAGGGACAAAGAAGAATTGCGTTTCAGAAAATTTGCTAACCAATCCTCGCCAGCGGTTTGAGTCGTCGGATCAAAATTATGCGGGATGTTATTTTTTGTTGCCAATTGATAGGCCAGCTGACGAACTTCTTTTGGAGACAAACCAAACAATCTACCTTCCATGTCTTTAATATATGAAGCTAACTCTTCCTCTTGAGCAGCTGAAAATATTGGTCTAAAACTACCTAGTTTTGTTGGTGATAAGTGCTGTTTTGATTTGTACTCCTCGAGTTTTCGCTGCAAAGTTGATCGTGGCACATTGTACTCAAGAGCGGCCCGTTTACAGCTTAATCTGCCACTAGCCACATCTTTTACGGCTGCTTCCATATCCTCCAAGCTCCATTTGGCACGTTCTGTCTTCCTTTGGTAGTGGCGAACCATAATTATATCTGCAGAAAAAAGATCAACTTAATAAGATTACCCGAGGCAAAACGGGCACCCTGCCCATTTTGCCCCGCCCAATATGCCCCCGAGGTCAAACAAAACAAATGATATCCAAATCAAACGAATATGTGGTGGTTAGTTCACAACTCTTTCTAGTTATTTAGACACATAATTGAACATAGCAATTTACTTAATAATTGGGCATTTAACACAAACACGAATTAGCAATAGCACAGACTTAAAACCAAAAAATTATATCAAATGCATCAACTTACGTAATTTCGTTCTGTTGACGTACGACGGACATCTACACGCACACAACCACTTTACTCGCTGGCGCGAGGTCGACTGCAACGCGATCCGACTAGTTCCGAGCGTCTCGGTTTATTATCCTGCGGGGAAGAGGGGGTGCCCGTCTTTCCCCGGGGGCCCGTAATGCCCCGGCTTCCCCTACTCAAGTGGTTCCCTATTCGACTTCACAGGAACTCTCGGCTATTGTGTCAGCTATTTAACATCCTTCTCAACCCTAAAACGGCATTATATCTGCGGGAACGCTTTTCCTACGCTCGTCCTTCTGATGCACCTTGCAGGTCGCATCTTAGAAATCTCCTCAAATCCCCTACCCACTCAACTGATTTCTACTTCTACTTCTTCACTGTGCACGCAGTTCGGTTGTGGCATTCACTTCCGCATGACATCAGGGCTGCCAAACTGTTGCAGTTTTTAAAAGAAGAGTGAAAGAACAGTATCTTTCCACTTCATCATAGTTGCTTATAATGTATTTATTATTTTATGTCTATACCGCAAGCACGTTCGCACATTAGATAGATTCCATCTGAAATGCCTACGAGACATTATGAACATCCATTGGTCGGACCGTGTTCGTAACACGGAAGTACTACGGCCAGCTAGTGTCGGTGGAATAGAGGCTTATGTAATGCGGCGGCAGGTGCGGTGGGCTGGCCATGTCTCCCGAAGGTCTGACGACAGAGTGGTGAAGCGCATCTTCTACTCAGAACTACGGGATGGCAAGCGGAGACAAGGCGGCCAACTCCTTCGGTACAAAGATGTGCTTAAGCGCCACATGAAGCGGTGTGATCTAGAAACGTCACAATGGGAGGCAATGGCAGCAGACCGGTCACTGTGGAGGCATACCGTGAGCACTAAGGTGTTAGCGTTTGAAAGGCGACGTAAAGAGGAGCTCGATGCTAAACGAGATGAGCTCAAGGCCCGACCACCCGCGGCCATCCAATATAATTACATCGGAGGGGTGCTGACTTGCCGTGAATATGGACGCACTTTCACGGCAAAAATTGGTTATATCAGTCACCTGAGGGCACACCAGCGATGTCATCAATAGGCATTTCCAAGTCGCTGTGGCCGAAATCGGCCAGGATCTTATATATATATATATTATGCTACATTATATTTTTTTGTAATATTTATTTTAGGAGTATGTACATATGTATGTATATGTATATTCTCATATTGTATGTTTATATTTGAAGTAGTGAATAGTTTTTTTTTAATTATAGGTATGTTGTTTTCTCTTTTACTCTTACACACGCTGTCTACATCTCTTTTTCTACTTTCTTATCGCAGGTATGCTGGAAGAGATTTCTTTAGAAATAAGCATCACCTTTGTACGTATTTTTCTGTTCCTTTCTTCTTTTCTGTTTATATGTGTGTATATAAACTGTTAAATAATTAAATAAAGTTTTGTGTCCAGACTTAAGAATGACACAATCATTGTATCATAACACAACAGTATTACCAGAACGTGCAAGTTAAAATTATGTAGTTAATAAATAACAACCGACGCTTAAAACCCTCCACAAACCCATTAAACATCAGAAATAAACTGTACAGCGCAGTGCACAACTCCCACTTGATACAAGCTTCCTGTTCACACAATATTTATTCCACTCATTTCCCGTTAATCATATAAAAGTTGGCGAGCCTATAACTAGTAAGGTAGAAGAGCCAGTTGCCGACCTACTTCCATTCGGTCTTTGTTTTAAAATTCCCTCGCCGCGCCTGCCAAATGTGGCGTGGATTGAAAACGAGGTCGCGAGCCTTGTTAACGTTTTTTTTGACAATTTTATATGGATTTCTTTGCACTCGGATTTTTGTGTATCCGCTGACGTTTTGATATTAAGCCAACGTACGTAATGACGTTACGTGGCTCTTTGGCTTATGTGACTTCTTTGAACTGTTTGTGGATGTTTTTTTAAAGTCTTATTAAGGACCAACTTCTGCCCGCGACTTCGTTCGCGTGGTAGTCGTAAGACAATAACAATTTTAGTACAATGTACTAAAATAACAGTCACATTTTTATTAAAATTCCTTGTGTACAGTTTGTAGGTTTGGTGTCAGCGGCCAAAATATACAGAAATCTTAAAAAATATTAAAAAACAATCACAGAAATGAACATCTGATGGGGATCGAACTCACGAACCGTGGCTGTACAGCGAGGTCATGGAACCGTTAGACCGTTCTTAAACATGTCAAGATTGACTGTTTATTTTTAATTTAGTTCAGATTAATTTTAGACGTTAATTCCATTTCTATCTGCAATATTTTATCATTTTTCTCGTTTAATTAAATCTCGCGGTAAACTTTTGTCGAACACGGACATATTGCAATATTACTGATCCCCCATACCAAATAATATTAATTGATACTGCCCTCACGCATAACGAGTTACGCTTGCTCTGTAGTTTTAATAGTTTAGAAATAGTGTGATACGTTTTTAAGATCATCTATTCTGTTCTACCAATTGCTTATACTATGAACATTCAGTGACAGTGTTATCCACTGAGAACTTTGTGGAAGTATAAGTTATTTGTATTGACTGACCTCAGTGTTTATATTTCTTAATGACTCGATTTTACAAAATGATAAACAATGATTGTGCTGTGAATTATTAAAATACTCAAATTAATATGTGCTGGGACCAAATAAGCCAAATGACTCTGCGGAAATTGTGTTTTCATATTAAATCACCTTAAAAACCGTTACGATACGATTTTTATTACAAATACACCAGTGCCAAATGTAACAACAATTAGCGACATCTCGTCTAAGAACACTGAAACTGACAGTCGATAAAACAGATAGATAGATGTCTGCATGTAGAAGCTATGATACAATTTGGTCGATAGACTCGTAAACACAGTTGGCGCATTGGGAACTATACGGACTGGGGAGCTGTTAGTTGCTGGTTCGAAACTGGATATAAGTTTGACTTTTGTAAATATTCAAAAATAAAAATATGGAGAATGATAATAACATACGTCACGCAAAGAACACAAAAGTGATATAATTTAAATGTCAGCGAGTTTGAATTTGACATGGATATCTCTTATCAAAGCTTACCCAACAATAATAATTCTGGAAATATGGATGTCATTGCGGCGAATGAAGACATTAACAAACTTAAACTTAGAAAATCTTTCACTAAAAGACAAAATTGGTAAGTATGAAAGCAAAATAAAGATTTTTAAATCAGTAGGCTTACAGGATTCTACTTCCTCAGATACAGAGGCAACACCGATAAGGTTCTATTCTCCTCAATAACAACGTCGACTTAGAACTATAACTATGAAAACAGGATTATCCAGAACCTCTTCTAGAGAAATGCACGCCATAGCGCCACAATGAACAGAAATAGTAATAAGTCGGAAGCACACTCATTCATGAGTCGCCAATTAAAACAATTTTAATAAGTCTTCATTCACAGGGACAGGGTACTTGTCACCTACAAACAGTTACAAGGAACTACAGGTTAGTTTTTTTCCAAAAATCATCTACATCCAACTCGGAGGAGGAACAAGAAAATGGAGGTAGACATACATCGACGGTCAAAGAAATACAGGCAACATGCAAGAACATGTCACTGTCAACACCGAAACTAAATATGTTCGCTAATGCAATCGTAGAACAACTGACAGAGAATAGATCTTGTGCAAAACTATTACAAGTACTGGCACCAAAGCATAATATCGCTATCTTCGCTGATCAAACCGGATATGAAATTAGAGATATACTTCAAAACTTAGCGGGTAACAGTTTTAGTGTAACGTCAGTAACCAAACCAAATGCACCTCTTAGTTACATATTAAGTACATGGGTAACTGTGTGTAAGGACTTCACAAAGTCTGACTTTGTTTTAATAATTGGAGGTAGCAGCGACAAAAATCCATTAAATATATTAAGTTCCCTGCGTCACACTTCGCTAAATATACAAAACACAGACATCCTTGTCAGTAACATTTAATATAATAAATATTTAAATGTATCAAATCGTACCATAAAACTTGTATGCAATAATTGCGAAAATTCTAATTTTATTACACTAAAAGACAGAAAGAAAGAATAATGTTTAGACGACAATGAATATTTTGAACATAAAAGGCTTTTACTAAACAAGCTGCATGCAAATTAATTTACAGGGATACATTGCGATTACAATACAGGAAAGAAATCAATTCAGAAAGGTCAGGTGCGTAGTACTCGCACCCGGCGTGCGTGTATGACCAGATGTATGAATGTAACCGAGGCAAAAGGAGTATTTATTTATTTATTTATTAAAGAACACCAACAGCATACACATTCAACATTGTTTTATAAGAGTATTTAGGAAAGTATTACTGCTAATGTATACACAAATTATAGGTGTACATAACATTTAAAGAAATAAGACATTGAACAGAAGCTGCTTATAAACTAAAAGTAAAATTTAAACAAAGTTATTTAACGACAATAAAATAAAATACAAGAGAATACAAATTAATGAAGGATGTGAACATAATAAGTAATTCAAATACATTATTCTACAGTATAACAGAAATTATGTGACTAAATGATAATAGTTAAGTATTTTTTTTCGAATGCCGGTCAAGGAGTCATGAAATATGTCCAGGTTTGAATTTAGGGTTTTGTTGAGCATGTTGTAATGGTTAATAGTTCTAGAGTATGTAAGGATCATAGCAGGTGGCGTTCTGTAGTTTCTGCCTACCCCCATGGGAAGAAGGCGTGAGTTTATGTATGTATGTGTATGTACAATACAGGATCAACCATCAAAATTATGTGCATAATGTGCTTATAGATCAAAAAACAAAATTAATGTTAAAAAATGTTTCTTTACAAACTATTCCTAATTAGATGTTGTAATCGAGTGAAACACCTATATCTAGAGTGTTTGTGAATTCGTCCTCACAAACAAATATTCCATCTGTAATTATAAAAGATCGTGATCTTTTTCGAGAAAAATAAAAAGAAAAAAAGGAATAAAAAGGTAATACCAGGTGACGTAAGTAATAGCACCCAGAGGGGCAATTCTCGTAATTTTAAGAACATTCACAGTCTGATCTCAGTCTCAAATGTCTCAGTCAAAAATACCTATAGTTTTCCTACATTTTTGACATTTGATTGTCGCTGAGATGAGATTGCGACTAGATTTTGAACGTTTTTAGTTACGAGAATTAAGCTTCAGATACCAGTTGTTTAATGATTTTTCATCAAACTGTTTGTGGAATAAGCAATAAAAAAACTGTGCTGAAAGTTTTGAGATTGAGGTGCAAAAGATGTTGCAACACGGTTTTACATTTGTTGTTGTTACCGAAGTCCCTATGATAAAACTTCGAAAGCTTCAGCTTAGAAAAATTGTTTCCCGATGAGATCTATACAAGTAAATAAAATTGGAGTGTCTGTTTGTCAAATTAACAACTTTTTACTAAATGCATAGGAAAGTATAAACGATTCTTATAACAATAAGGCAATTTTTTAATTTTTGTCTGTCTGTTTATTCCGGCTAATCTCCGAAACGGATAGACTGATTTTGACGGGATTTTCAATGGCAAGTAGCTGATGTTACAGGGGGTAACAAAAGCTACTTTTATTCTAGAAAAATAATTAGGGTTCCGCGCAAAAAAAATTAAAACCCTTGAAATTATGAACAAAAAGGCGGATTTGAAATTTTTTTTTTGCCTTTGGTAGCCCAATTCTCGTAGATAATTATAGGCTATTTAACATCACGCTACGACCATTAGGAGCCAAGCAGAAAGAAAAAAGTCAGAAAGAACACTAAGTGAAAACGAAGTAATAGCGAGGGCGGGGGAGAATCACTCCATACAAAATTTTCAATACCTACTGCTACAACAGCCTACACCTTCGAGTCGCTAGACGCTGCGAACGAAAATATACCTAACCTTACAAGCGTAAAGTGAGTTTTGCTTCGTAGTTGCGCGCCGCCGCGTGGTTACTGTGAATTGCCAGGGCTGCCTTTTTCGATAAAGATGTTACTAGGTATTATTGTAGTACACTTTAAGAAATAGAATAAAATTCTTCTTAATGTTTTAGCATGTTTAATTGTTAAAAATACTTATGAAAGATCGAGGAATATAACTATTTTAGTATTCTGTGACCCCCCCCCCCCCCCCCCCGGAACTGCAATTGTAAGGCAAGTAAGATACACATCGAACGCAACGTGTAGTACCTAACTATTTAATAATCAGTCACGTAGCCGGAGTGGTTACGTGACTGATTATTAAATAGTTAGCATGGCCACGAATACAAATGAAATACGAAATGGAGGAAACTGAAAACACGATTAATTGATTGAAGAATTGAATTGAATTGATTGATTGATGTTGAATGAATGCAATTTGCGCATGAATGCGCTGGCGCCATATTGTGATGTCATGCACGCTTTTCTAACACTTCCACGCTTTTAAATAAACAATTATCATATGAACATAACATTAAGGAAATAATAACGATAATAAATATTGTTGAAAATTAATTTGCACAAAGTAGATTTTTGCTAAACGCAATTTTCAAATGACGATTGACAAATGGAGGTCATTGACCTTTCTTTTCTTATCTCGGATGCGTAGTAGAAGTAATTACGTACCTAATAATAAAATACAAAACACGGAACATGTAATTTACCTATTTAAAAAACTATACTATTAAACTATTTTTCTTTTCTCTCAGCTTTAATCATAGTCTGCCAGTTTGAGTAAATTATGCGGCCTACCCAAATGTCCTTTCTTTGGTATTGTTCGTCGATTTGTTGAGCTCCTTAACTTTTATGTTGAGCTGTACGATTACTGACAGATGCTTGCACTGACTGGACAGGTCCACTCAATCTGTGTGATTCTTTCCTCAAAAGACCATTTCAGACACCAACCTACATGGTCTTCACATGATCTGACCAAGATTATGTCTGGACTTTAAAAGAGACTGTGACCTCTGAATTTGTTTCGGCCTTTCTTCTCAGAGTAGTCAGATAGGAAACGCCGACCTCATCTAGTTTAAAAAAAAAATGTTTAACGTGTAAAAGTGTTTGTATAAACCTACTTACAGAAATAAAATCATTTATCATTTATAGTAAAACTGTGTCAGTAGGTAAACTGAAAAAAGCCAAGTTTTTATCTCTTCTCTTGCTGGATCTACACCCATCTACTGCACATAATACACCAGAACCAGCCATATCATAAGAATTTGAAAATAAGTACCTACGTCAGGTCGACCAAAATATATGCGTAGGTACGTAACGTAGGCGCCTCGCGGCTGTCGGCAACCCACTGAGAAATGGGCTGCGTGCGGCCCGGCTAGGCAGTTAGCGCGCGTAAATACATGGAGTGATTTATTTGGTAATCTGTGGCGACAGGTCGGGGACAAGGGAGTTTTATTAAAATGTGGCTGTTTAGTATATTGTGTATCTTACGACATCCACGTGAAAGAAGTCGCGGGGCACAGCTATTTACAAATAAATACAATTGAAGTGTTTGTTTGTAGTGTCAAAATAACAAATTTTTACTAAATGCATAAGAAAGTATCATCATCATCTGCCTAGCCTTTTCCCAACTACTCGTATGTTGGGGTCGGCTTCGGCATAAGAAAGTATAAACGGTACTAATAACAAAAAAGCAATTTTTAACATTTTTGTCTGTCTGTCTGTCTGTTTGTTCTGGCTAATCTCCGAAACGGCTGTACCGATTTTACTGGCAGATAGCTGATATTACGGCGGGTAACTAAGGCTACTTTTATTTTAGAAAAATATTTAGAGTTCCGCGCAAAAAAATTAAAAGCCATGGAATTGTGAACAAAAAGTTGGATTTGAAAAATTCTTTTTGCATTTGGTAGCCCGATTCTAGAGGATAGTTATAGGTTATTTAACATCACGCTACAATCCTCAGGAGCCGAGCAAAAAGAAAAAAGTCAAAAATAACACTAAGCGAAAATGAAGTAATAGCGCGGGCAGGCGGTTAAACGCGGCGGTTGGCGAACGGGTCGGGGGACGAGGGCGTTTTATTAAAATGTGTCTGTTTTTTTGTATATTATGTATCTTACGACATCCACGCGAACGAAATCGCAGGGCACGGCTAGTTCATTAAATACATTTGGAAATCTTGTGAAGAGATACGCGACGCGCAGAAAATCTTTATTTATTGTTGCATTATCGGCCTAAAACAACAAAATATATGTTCCCATAATCATGCGCACTCCCCATCCCATAACCCCGGCCAATCCCACTAATCTTTTCCCATTCTTTTTCCAAGAAAACTACCGTAATAGCGGCGCTACAGACTTCGATAGATCCCCGTAGTCATTTGTCCTCTGCATACGTTACCATAAGCTGTAGTTTCTCTCAACGATACAACGATAAAGTCCGGTCGGTATACCGAGATCCTTTTTACTCTGTGACAGCTTGGGAGCACACATCCCTTTGGAAACATATTTATTTGATAAATTACTCGTATGTCGGGGGCTGAGCGGACAGTGACATGCGTGAAACTAGGTACTGGTTTTAGAAGGACCACGAGTAAATTGGCTTATGAATTTTGTAGCGAAGTTATATTCAATGAGCTTGTATGTAGAGTCTGTTGGGATTCTATCTTGTCAAACTTTATTTGGGAGAAGTTATCTTACATTTTCTTGTATAATACCTCTTTTTTAAACTTAACTTTTGTTACCATGAATTGGAAAATAGATAGATAGGTACCCAAATATAAAATGCCTTGAGTCGACTTTGCTTCTTCAGTAATTAGAGCTGAAATAAACATTTGGGATATCTTCCCTGAATTCTCATTCCTTAAATATTCAACGCACTAAAACTTATTTTAATATTTTCCTCCTAAGTACATAGCCACGCAAATCTATCCGATAAGGCCTCCATTAAGTTGCAGAATTTATTCCACAGTGTTGCCAACAAACAAAACATCCCAAGTTAATTGGTACGCGACGGCTGGGGAGGCTCGCCGACCAACTTCGTAGTACCTGCCGCCACAGTGTTGCCAGCATTAATTCTAATTACGCACGCGGCGCGATCCACTTCGAAACTTGAGGAATAACTCCCAGGAACTATATATTAATTAAAATCTATCGGCAACTGTGGCCGCTAAGCGCGCGGGGTTGCGCCACGTTGTTGAATTCATAAAATTCAATTCAGTGATTTAGGGACGGGGTTTGTTCTATGTGTGTTCTTTTGTTTAATGCCGTTAGAAATTTTAAAATGCAATAATATACCTGCAATGAACGTACAACAGCTAAAATTAGGTAGGTAAGTTTTATTAATGGAACGAAGTTTAGTCTGAAAACTTGTTTCTGGAAATAGTGTATTCTTTTTTGTTTATTTATTCAATAAGTACACCAACAGCATAAACGTTACTTCTAATGTACACACACATGATAGGCGTTCATTACGTTCAAAGAAAAAAAGACATTGGACAGAAGCTGCTTACTGTAAATAATTAGTAGTAAAACTTTTTACTAAAATAAAATAATAGTTACAAAATTAAATACAGGTTAGTGAAGGGCAATGTGAACAAAATATATGTTAACTAACTTAAGATCGTTTACGACGTACGGCATTTCATACAAATCAAGTCCTTGTTTTTCGAAATGAATGAACCGATTTTAATGAAACTTCATACGCATAAGCAAGCTACATAGGTCTAAAAAGTTAGTTAAGAACATTTTCTAAAAATAGCGTTGCAGCTAAATTTGACTGATTTAAAATTTTCCATAGAAACAGAGATTGCCAATTATCTTTTTTTAATAAGACATTTCGAAAATGTTCTTAATTAACTTTTTACATCTATGTATCCTGCTTATGCGTATAAAGTTTCATTAAAATCAGTTCTTTCATTATGAAAAACCAGAACTTGAAAGTTTGTATGAAAATCCGTACGTCGTAAACGCTCTTAACAGTGACATGAAAACAAATAATTTCCTCTTCAGCGCTCTAATATGCTCTAAGCTTCACTCTATTTAGTAATGTTCTTTGACCCTAAATTTCAAAAACATAACTGAATGTTTTTTTTTTAAGTACTTAATAATATTTTATTTAAAGATAAAATCTTAAGTATTCTGTGATTAAAAATAAATTATTATCATATGATTAATATTGGAATTATTATTAAATTAAAACCGACATAATCCATATGAGCCTCAACCTAACAAGCCGGCCACGCTGGTACTCCGGCTCACCATCGATGTGATTTAGTAACCTGCATTGGAACAATAAATCCTATGTCACGACATATCATGGTAGCCCTACACCCGTGGTAGTAGCACCAGTTGTCGGGCGTCGCGCTTCACAACTTAGCTCACGTGAGGTAGTAGCACCAGTTGTCGGGCGTCTCGCGTCACAACTTAGCACACGTGAGGTAGTAGCACCAGTTGTCGGGCGTCTCGCGTCACAACTTAGCACACGTGAGGTATTAGCGCAACTTTTATTAATTCTTATTGTCGCCGTCTGTAACGCGTCGCTATTGTGTCCGTTGTCCTCTGTAATAACTTAGCGGAGGGAGGGCGGATAAATGGGCCCTCCACCCCGCGCTTCACAACTCTATGCTCGTGTTTTTCGTCTTTTGTTACGTAAACAATTGAATAAAACTGAAATGAAAGTTTGATAAATATTAAACTACGCATACGGGCAAATAATTTTATATTTAAGCCCTCATTATATGTAAGAGGTTTGTAGAAATTACTTAAAACAATAACATAACATAACATCATGCCTGTAATCCCCGAAGGGTAGGCAGGGGTATCCTATAGTACAACCATATTATTTATGTCATGTTTAAGTCCTTGCTGTGCAGTTATTCAGTTATTTTTGTGTGCTTAAAATCTGGATAAAAAGCAACGTTGGTCTTTTAAGCAACCAGTTACATCCAATTAGGTATATTATAGTATCTCCTTTGGCCTCCACAGTTATTTTAGCTAACTTGATGGATCAACTACCAAAATATTCCTCGTCTAATAACAAACTAGCAGACAAACAGGCATGTCTGGAAAGCAATCGAATTATTTGCTAAGTAACTATTAGGATTGGCTACAACTATCGGATTGTTTATTAGCTTTGCGCTGAGTAGCGCTAACTTTAGCGGCATTATGATGCTCTGTCAACATTTGCCGAGACAGGTTTGAAAGTCGCGGTGCCTAGCTTAGAAGGTACAGAATAGGCGCAGAGGGTCAATTAACACTTGGAGAATCTCCAATGGCAGAATATATAACTGTAATCCTCGAAGGGTTAGGCAGAGGTGTACCTACAGTACATCCACATTTCGCCAGTTACGTTGAAGTCCCATGTAATAGGGGGCGAGCCTATTGTCTTCACCGGGCGCAAATCCAGACTTCGGCTGATTTGAAAAATTCCTGATAGAAAAACCCAATAACACTGCCCGACCTGGCGAACCGAACCCTGGACTTCACGTTCAGATGTAGCGCATGTGACCGGTATACTAACGAGACAGTCAATAGCAGAGTTTTCGTAAAATGGAGATGCATTTTAAGATCCACCATCAGTTAGACTTCTTTCGTACCTATCTCCATGAACTATACGGGATCAGCTCAAGCAAGCTATTCAGTACTTATAAGATGGTATCGCGGCTCCCTGCTGAGCATCACCGCTCGTAGAGGCTAGTTTAATGATTCTGAAGTACCAACGTTCCCTCCCCCACCTGTGCAGTCAGCCAGCCTTGCTACCGCGTTTATATTTTATTTTATTTTTCTAGTGAGAGAGATTATTGCTACAGTTTCTTTTGGTACGTCATGCCGTGTATGTGAATACTCATGTTGTAGATAAATCATCAAGATATTTATCTTTTATCGATGTCGTGATCTCAACAGTGGGCCTTCTGAACCCATTTTTTATTACAACCGTCTAGAATTCTAAATGCTCAAGCGACAGGTCACTTTTAGACCCGATAGTTTCTAAAGGAAAATTGGTTGTCTATACAATCTAATTGTAAGAACTTCGTTGTTGAATGACAACCGTGGAGATCTAGCTAGCTAGTGGTAGGGTAGGGGTTCGGTAAGGTGGTCAAGAATGGAAGATTGAGGTTTATACTTAGAGATTTCTCTCTATATCTTCAGAAAGCAAGTTACCTTTTCCACTTTGAACAAGTAAGAAAGGGTGCAATCCCGCAATATATTAGAAAATAAAAACGTCTATTGACCTGTTACTTGATTACATTGTATAGCAGCGACACAATCTTTCCCAGATTTCAGACAAAGGCAAACTTTCTAACAAAAATCCCTCAATAAAGCCAATACCAGACGACCAACGGTAACTAGCATGGTTCCCCACCGGTTACAGCGCACTGTAGAACATGCCCTTATCAGCCACATGTGAACAAAAACCGCGGGCCAAGTGTTTGCATAATGGAATACTCCGAAGCACTCAACAAATCATTTCCCGTCGGAGCCTAGTGCTGGGCCGTGCGGCTTTACGTGTATTTTATGTTACCCTTTTATTTTATACGACTAAATTGATCGTTTGTTAGTACTGGAACAATCTTGTTGATTTTAGACTTGATGCAAATAAGTGGGCATGTGCTGTGTTACAATATTCTTTTACTATGGGGACACCATAGATAAATAATTAAATGAAATTACTTAGCTCCTGAAATTTCATGAATAATCCAAGTTTAATAATTGCTACGTATTTATTTACATAGGCCCTCTTCAGGAATTGCTGTAACACCATGCTTTCCTTCCCAATCTAGTTTACCTACCTAGTCAATTGCGCGTTATTCATAATCGTAATTTACAATTTATGCCATATAAAATTTGTACTTTAAAAACCGTTTTGTATAATCAAATTCCTTACAATTTTTTTTTCATAGGTGAGTGTGATCCCGCCCGGCGCCGGCGGCGCTCGAGTTCACTCAAATTGTGTTGAGATTTGTTCGCAGCAGTTGATTTGTTTGTTTATACAATGAATATGTTTTTACGTGCAGTTTTCAGCGGGATTACGTATTCTGATAGTTCGTGGGTTTTAACTTTTAGTGGTTGGTTGCTGCAGATTGCATTTAATATGAGCAGGATTGTTTTACGATGTAATGTGGTGCAATATTATCTTGGATTACTATAGTAGATCACTGAATATTAAAGCCTTGATCTTTTATTATTTTAAACTAAAACAGTAATGAAAATGATCACTTTTATCGACTCACCAAAATTGTCACATTAGTGTGAAAAGAACGACTCTGACGCCCATTATGGTGATATATCTATGAAGTCTCTTCAACATAACTCTCACCTTTGAGATTCTACTTCGAATCAATTCAAAGTCGCCTAAATAGATTTACCTCCGATTCGACTTTTATTCGAGGAAGAAATTGAGTGGGCCCTTCTCTATCGCGCGGGCCCTAGTGAAAGGGCGATGCTTATGTATGAAGGGTGCAGGTTATAAATGGTGGGATTCGGCTGTTTTAAGCGAAAATCGAGCGAGTTTTTCGCCGACAGAGGGAAAGTGGTCAATGTGATTTATGAAGTGGCTCGGAGGGATATCTTGTGAGAACCGACGTGTTGACATCAGCTGCTGATATAGATGACGGTGGGGATAATCGGGCCGTTGCACATTTTTATGCGTTTTTGGGTGAAATTTTCTGTAGTGTGTCGATCGTCATTAGTTTTATGAACGCAGAATATTCAGAATGATTGAGTGCAGACGGTACTGTAGAGGCTTTTACTTAACATGGTTTTAGAATAAAACCTCCGCGAGTTTATTATAAGTAAATGGCAGATTGAAGACGAACGTTGCCTTAGATTAAGAATTAGAAAAGTTTTGTCAGTCAGCTCGTCGAGCTGACAAGCGAATTTCATATAATATAACAATGTAAAATGAAAAGACCCTTAACAATTATTCGAGCTGTATCACAAACAAGAGTTCTATTTACCCGAGTACAGCCAGCGCTCCTCCAGAGCTGACTGTACACGTCGTGCTTGGTACCAGTAAAATTAAGATGAAGTGGAGCTTATTCACTCTACGAGAAGGTTCGTGTACTGGCACCAGCCGAAGTTACGCTTTGTAGAATGTAATTATGTTTGTGGCTACAAAAACAGGTCGAACCTTCCGTAAACTAATAATAGCTATAACTCAGCAAAAATTCTTATCAACAACTTCCAAAAATAAACAACTTCAAATACTCAGTGAAACAATTTCGTCGGCTGCACCCGATTGATCCCGAGTCCGACCCGAGTAAGCCCGAAGCCTGCTGGGACTTTTTAATTTGACCAACCTAACACCGTGAACTTCCCGGTACGAGAGGTGAAAACTTTAGAATTAGTTACGTTACACGGCTTCATACAGTTCCGTATAATTTTTTTCCGCGTTTTTAAATTACAGTCACACTGTGCAGTCGGTGGAAGGATTTCATTATATAAATGTACGGTTAGTAACTTTTGTATTTTTTTAAATTTTATTTCACAACTTCATGCTGCGAATGTTTGTGAAGCTGAATTTATTATTCTCTTGGAATTAAATTCTGTGGAATTATAATATTATGTTGTTGTTGTTACTGCTGCTGTTTTGTGCTATTATATTATATTATATTATATTATATTATATTATATTATATTATATTATATTATATTATATTATATTATATTATATTATATTATATTATATTATATTATATTATATTATATTATATTATATTATATTATATTATATTATATTACATTATATTATATTTAATTTCAATATAAGAGGTGAGATTGGAATTGAGATGTGCATGTTTTTGCGATAGGAGCTATAATATGTGTATGGAATCTTTTATTTTTTCAAATCTTAAATACACTATACAATTACTAACATAATAATAATAATATGTACAAGTATATAAAAAAGGGAGGGGGTAAATAATCAGAGGGCATCAAAAAATTCATCCGCATTGCTGTCAACAGGAAAAGTGCCCAGAAGGCTGGCAGCATTGCCACGTTGTATAGCAATGCTGATTCTTTGGCCAAAAAATAGGCCAGCCCTCTGGTCACGTGTGGAGTCGACCAACCGCCTGGCGATGTCTCGAAAAACTAAGTGGGCACTCGGACCCCATGGCCCAAGTGTTTCAACCCCAAACGGCTCGAACATATAAGTCCCAATAAGACTGGAGTATTTGCGCCGTTTGAGGTTTTCCGCACCCGCAGCAGCCGCTCCAGCACAGCCTGCCGTGCTAGGAAGATGGGATGGCGCAAGGGTGTCGACACACGTTGCATCCCACACCAAAGGCCTACCTACCTTCCAAGGCATTATGGTCATTCCGTCTGGTCTCTTTCCATCGTCGCGTGCTAAGCCATTGGGTTCTAAAACAGCTGGCACCCCGGCGGTGACAAGAGCACGACGGATGATGTCATTGATGCTGGCGTGCCGTGCTATCCGGCCTGCGCTCTTACTGCAGGATAGGCCATGTTGTCCGAGGCAGTCGACACTGACACCGCATTGGCAGCGATGCGGAGCCATGCAGGGAGCGCCCAGACGCAGACAAGTAGCGAGCCGGAAGGTGATGTCACCCAGCATGGTGCCTATGTTGGGTGACGGTAGCGCCTGAAGCCAGAGGCCCGACTCCCACTCCCCGACAGCCAGCAGGCGGGCACGCTCAGCAGTATTGGTGGTCGTATTAATTAGATTATTCCGTACCAACCTGCAGAGCGGTTCATCCCACTGCCTCTGGGAAGATAGGTTCAAGGGCCGATCTGTATCCGGGCAAGCCACTTTCCAGGCGTTCACTGCGTCAGTCAAACACGGCACTTCTGAGTCAACCAAGGAGGGGGCTAAAATTTTCTCGGTCAACTTTTCCGTGCTGTGGACAGAGGACAGGAACGCTGGTAAGCTAATACTGGTAATTTTGCGGACGCCGAGGCCACCAAAACGGATGGGTAGTGTGGCTTGCAGCCACGCTCGGTCGTCCAGGGCCACATTTAAAATGGATGTTAGTGTGCTGCGAATAATTTGGTCAATTTTGTCCAAGAGGTTTGGCTGCTTCCATAAAGGGGAAGAACGTAGAAAGTAAATAAAATTTGGGCCAAAACAACAGTATCTAATCAGGGTGAATGCCGAATGTAAATTAATTTTGAAGAGTCTGTCCGAAATGTCGTTGAAGTTTTTGATTTTTTCGTTGATAAATGGAGAAAAGCTGTCTTCTAAAATTGGGGAACCTAGGAGGTGCAGTGAACTTTTTTCTAAAATTTTGATTTGTTGGGCTATTGCATTAAATTTTTCTAGAGTCAGTTGTCTGTCGGTAATGTCAGAAAGGTAAATTTCACACTTTGATGGGTTAAGGTCCAAGCCAATAGATTTAAATTCCTCTTTGAGAAGCTGTAGGTCTTTCAAAACGGTGTCTACATCACCTCCTAGCGTTCCATCATCTAAATACCACACGTTAAATTTTGAATTTAGTTTCTGGATAACTGGATGAATAGCCAAGCTGAAAATAACTGGCCCGAGAGGGTCACCTTGTTGGCATCCTACTGCAGATTCCAAAACATTGTCCTTGTATAATAATTTAGAAGGGTACCTGTAACATTGCCACATAAAACCATAAATTTCGATTATATTATATTTCTGGTTATTTTTAAATTTTCACGTATGCTTTTAATTTTAAAATGCCTTAAATTTTCTTAAGTTTTCTTACCTTTTTAAACATAAACTTAACATCACGCCTTGTTTCCCCGAAGGGTTAGGCATTGTGTACATATAGTACACGCACATTTTTCCAGTTATGTTTAAGTCCCATGTAATAGCGGGCGTGCCTATTGCCATCAACCGGGCACAATCCAGACTCCGGGCTGCTACTGAGAAATTTCAGATAGAAAAACCCAATAACACTTTGCCCGACCTGGGCATCGAACCCAGGACCTCATGCTCAGCAGTAGCGCTTGCGACCACTAGACCAACGAGGCAGTCAGTCTTACCTTTATAGGAGAAGCATTTATTATTTTTATATTATTCAGCGCATTAGCATACCAGCGTATTTTATTTATTTTTTGTTTGCTCTGCAACAGAATGAATATAGGGTTTCTTAATACATATTTTCATTTACTCAGCTTGGCTCATCGCCGCAAGGTTGCCTGCTTGTCGGTCTTCTACAGATTGTACTTCGGGGAGTGTGCTCGAGAACTCCACGACTTCATTCCGCCTGCCCCCTTCTACCATCGGACATCTAGACGCACTGCAGGTTACCATCCCTACCTAGTTGCTATTCCACCAATTCGCACTAAGCGTTACCAAATGTCTTTTGTGATGCGCACAGCAAAGGAGTGGAACTCTCTGCCTGCGTGTGTGTTTCCGAACGCATACAACCCCGATCTCTTCAAAGTGAGAGTGAACAGGCTTCTTCTGGGTAAGCTCACTCTATCGTCGACATTGTCTCTGTCATCTCTGACCTAGACTAGAGTTAAAAGTAAACCTATCTTAAATAAAAAATTAAAAAAAAACTTTGCCAGCAGCATACATGTTAACTTTTGAAGAAAAAAAACAGCACAACGCATCAAGATAATCACGCAACTGAATTTGTTAATTTACGTAATCACAGTTACGTAATTACTCGCATGGGTCCCGGCACGAGAGAGTAGCGACGCATCCTGCAGCTGCAGCAGCCTATCCTTGCTAAAGTATAATCTTCGAGGCGTATTATGAATCTATTTGGAGCGCCAGGACGTTGCAACCAATGCAAGTAATTCTATCGTCACATGAAAGTGCGATGACCCCATGCGCCTAATTAAGCATTCACATAATTATATTGTACTGAACACAGTGGCTATCGTATTTATATTGAAAAGATGATTCTCATTTACTAATAATGCCAACAAACAACAGACAGGCTTCTAGAACTGGAAAAAGGAGTAACAAATATGATTCTTACTTTTCTCAAAGTATCCTTTGCGTTCACATCGATACATAGTGATTACCTTGAGTTCACGGGATAATTGTTCTGTGCTTGAAGTGCTTTTAATTTACAGACGGCAAAGGGATTGGAAATAGTCCGCTGTGTACTAGTCAGTACGCTGGAATGCTGAGAGAATGTTTAAGCGATTATTTTGCTGTTACTTTTAATTTATTGTTTGAATTAGTTTAATGCTGAAGGTGCTGAATTGTGCACCTGTTAATTCATTTCACGTAAATACATATCAGTGACATGACATGACGCCTTGTTTCCCTGAAGGGTTAGGCAGAGGTGTACCTATAGTACACCCACATTTCGCCAGTTATGTTTAAGTCCCATGTAATAGGGGGCGAGCCTATTGCCCTTTTTGGAGAAGTAAACAAACGCATCCCTTACTTCCTTTCTATCCCTCATGACACTTTATTATACTATGTGCACCATACTATTTACTCCTTTTCATACCATTTCTATGCATATTAGTGTGTAGACACCATGATAGAATTGTAAATTCCGTGTACGTTCAACACAAGAAACTTAGCTTTTACTTAGATCTATGAGTACCTAGGTACTCTAACTTAATCAGAACTTCAAACAAAAACGACTGTAGAACATACAGCATCTTCAAATGTTCTACACCAAAAGTCTATACCTTTATTGGAACACAAAGGTAAGCCCACAATAACATAGATGGTTCAAATGAATCAACTGCCCTGTGGGGCCGTCACGGTAGGTGGCGGTGGAGCGTTCAGCTGCGTGACGCTGATCCCCCGAGAGCGGCTGTCAGATCGCAAACTGTTATCTAGATATGTTTATTAAAGAGCTATTTTTTTTCATTATAACATTATTTTTTATTTATTGATTACAATATAATATAATAAACCTTAAATTCAATATACAATCTAATACTAAAATATATATTATGTACAAGTATATAAAGAAAAGAAAAAAATTTGGGCATTTGACATAAAAAAATTCATCCGCATCGCTGTCAGTGCGAAAAGGGGCAAAAAGGCTGGCAGCGTTGCCACGTTAGATGGCAATGCCGATTCTTTGACCTAAAATTGGCCAGCCCTCTGGTCACGTGAAGAGTCGACCAACCGTTTGGTGATGTCCCGAAATACTCTACGAGCAGTCAGACCACACGGCCCTTGTGTTTCAACCCCAAACAGCTCAAACATATAGCTCCAAATGAGGTTGTTATATTTGCGCCATTTGAGGCTTTATGAACTTGCAGCAGCCGCCCCAGGACAGTCCGCCGTGCTAGGAAGATGGGATGGCCCGAAGGTGTCGACACAGTTTGCATCCCACACCAAAGGCCTACCCAACTTCCAAGGCATTATGGTCATTTCGTCTGGCCTCTTCCCATCGTCGCGTGCCAAGCCATTGGGTTCTTAAATAACTGGCACCCCGGCGGTGACAAGAGCCCGACGGATGATGTCATTAATGCTGGCGTGCCGTGCCAGTCGACCAGTGCTCTTGCTGCAAGAAATGTTATGGTGTCCGAGGCGGTCGACTGCTTCACCGCACTGACTGCAATGAGGAGCCCCGCAAGGAGCGCCCAGACGCAGACTTGTAGCGAGCCGGAAAGTGGTGTCACCCAGCATAGTGTAGGCACTATGCTGGGTGACGCCACTTTCCGGCTCGCTACATAACTCGTCCGGCTCTCGGCTCGCAACATAGGTGCTGGGTAACGGTAGCGCCTGAAGTCAGAGACCCGACTCCCATTCTCCCCCAGCCAGCAGGTGGGCACGCTCAGCAGGTGGACGTATTAATGCGAATACGTATATAATTAGTTATGTTTAAAATAAGTTCAATTTTTAAAGCCTCCTCTCTCCTACTATTTGGCTATGTCCGATAGCCTCCATTAAAATCTCATTAAATAAGTTATCACCTGAGTACACCTTGTGGAATGCAATAACGTATTGAGTGCATAGTATTATCGTGTAGGCACTAAGACTATGTAACTGTAACTATGTACTTACATCAGTGCAAACACCTCGCAGGGATTTTCAGACGAGTCCAACAACATACCAGCCAACTACACAAAAAGAAAAACCGTCCTTTCATCACATTAGTCCGTATAAAAATAAAGCCTTCCAGCTATAAATATAACGCTCGACCTTCGACTTAGTTCGTGCATCCCGTTTCCCCGAACAACTCCACTTATCAAACATGGTGGCAATTAACAACAAAAACAAAAATAAATTGTTCCCGTCACCAACAAAGATTTTGTTATGGGAAACGGAAGAGGCGGCACACTGCGCGACACACATTCATTGCGTCGACCTCAACTCGGGCCGGCAGTCCGCGACCACTGTGCACCGCCATGTCGCGTCGTCCGAACTCGTCTTGTTTTTATAAATATAGATGTACTAAGTAACTTGTTTTTTAATTATATTTTGTGGTAACATATTTTCTACTATCAAATTTCAAATTCAAATTTATTTATTAATAATCAGTTTGTACAAGAACAGGTTAGTCGGTGACAGGCATATGTCTGTATCTTGGGGGTTAGAAAAGGCATTAATTAAGGTGTTTTGAAAAAGAAACCTAATTTTGAATTTCGTTAGGTATTACCTACTAAGACTGGTCACAAAATCAATTAGTATTAACATGTCAAATGAAAAAATAATAATTTTAACATTGCCACTGAGTTATGTTCGAAAATAGTAATACTGTACAGAAACGTGAACGCGAGAAAAGTAGTGATAAAAATTCATTTTTATTATGGTACTTACCTCATTTTACCGTCTGCCAACTTCTAGCCACCTTTTAGTTATCTTAGTCATAGGAATGCTGGAGAAGGTAATGGGATAGCATGAACCAGTTAATTAATACAATTATCACACTATTTTTACCAAATTCTACCTTTGTCTGTATTATCAACTGCTTCATGGGCACCTTTAAATATTTGTACCTCGTTAGATAGCTGATTAAATGAAGATGTGTTCCCTGTAATATGTAATGCCTGTGCTTGTACGTTTAATGCCACAGTAAAATTGATAATTATAATAAACAAAAATTGTGTTTTCTCGAATCCCATGTTTTTTCGCCTAGGCTTTACGGCTTAATTGTTGCACATGGGTGTCACATTATCACGTCCTGAAAGGAATACGTCAAATTACAAGTCACCCTATATAATTTGAATCCTCAACGAATTCGCAGGTATCGATGTAGATAAGATCAGAGCAGTGGTGGCTCAGTGATAACGACCGCGACTTACGAGTAGGTTCGAACCCTGACAGGCGTTTTACTTTGTGTTCATTATTTCATCACCACTGCTCTCAAAACGGTGAGGGAAAACATCGTGCGGAAACCGGCATATCTTAGATCTAAAAATTCGAAGACATGTGACATTCGACAACTTGCACTGGACCCACGTGGTGGATTACGGCTCACATCCTCTCACAGAGAGGAGGCCTTTATCCCAGCAGTAGGAACATTATATGCTTTATTTCGTAGCAGTAAGGGCGATTTTCGTAGTGCAAGTGTTACCACTGATGTGAGGTTGACTGTATTTATAGAGACTAAATTTGTAAACGAATTCTATAGAGTTGTTATAATCACTATCTTAGACTGACTGCCTTTATAATTATCTCAGCAAATAAGTTCGTTTTATTCGCTGGATGCGAGAACCACAGGATCCGTCGATGTGGTGACGCTTGTGGGGAGCATATAGGAAGTCTCTCGGCTGAAATGATAATGATGATGCGTTCATTTTAATTGTGCATGTGCCTAGCGACTCGCGAAACATTCGCGAAAAAGTATAAGAAGTAATAACTTTAACGGTGCTTAAAAACTCTCTGGTAATCTGTGTTAATAGTTATGTGTTAACAGAGCCTACCTTTTTATAACACAAACACAAATTGAGAACGTGGTTTGATTTATGGCATTAACCTCAAACAATAATCAACCAGTAATTCCCTTCTTGTAACCATCACAAGTCAACACTCTCGTCTCACGAATATATCTTGAGGAATCGACTAGCATTAAGTAGTATAGCGCGCGTTTGAAAGGTGTCGCCTTTGTACCGACGACGGCGGCGCCGGCGCAGGGCGCACACGTGACCGTTTAGTTGGCTCACGTGACGCGCGTACCGCGCAAGGAATGAAGGCCACAGTGGTGCGGAGATGAGTGGGTTAAGTACGAATTATGTTGGGGAAAGATCTGTAAGTCAACGTTGTTGGAGGCCGTGACCTTCATTGACACTTCAAATTTGAAAACACTTAAAAGTTATTGAATCTGGAATCAAATTATTCGTGGTTCTTTTTCAAGTGGCAAAACATTTTTTCGAAAGCAATTCGCTATACACGTGTGAAAATTTTCAAAAAGGATATTTTTATGCAAATGATGTAAGAAAAGGTAATAGAATTGGTTTATTTGCACATAATAATGGCGCATAAGGGTGCTAAAGCACCATATAACACGATCCCTACCGGCTTCCCTTCGGAGGTTCGCATCAGCAACTCTACCGCTATTGAAAAATGGCACAGTCAGTAGTGTCTACTATTGCCAACAAATATAGTTACCCTACGGGTAGTTAATTTGCCATAAAATTCAAAAAACACAACAAAAAAACTTTTTAAAATAATCCGGCGCCAAAACGTCAGAATCGGGAACTAAAAATTCATACAACAACTATCCCGTCATGAGGTCATGTGGCACCGTTGATAACAGACGAGAGCAAGCCGCTGTACAACGGGTTACCACAGAGACAGATATAGAAAAATAACGAGAGCCAGAATGAAATGGAGGAAAATTGCACATTATATTTAGTTTTCACTTGTATAACTGTATTGTATTGTATTTATATTCCCATAATAATTTTAGAATGAGTACCTAATTTAGTTGAGTTTATATAAAATATTTTATTTCACATAAGCCTACATGGGCACTAATAAAGGTCAGAAGCTAGGTGCACGTTTCCAACTGGTCGTTTCCTATAGAGAAGAACCGGCAAGAAACTCCACGGTTACTCTTTTTAAAATAACTGGCTTTTATAATGTTTTCAAATTACAGTGTCATTCATTAAGCATGGGAGGACAGTGTAGGCCTGTCAACAAGTACCAGGTACTTAACAAAATAGAAAATGGTCTCTAAATCTACAGTCTATTGAGCCTAAAACATTGAAAGTTTTGTTTGTGTAGTGATAGCGTCTTTCCTATTCTGCTATTTGACGATAGATGGTGTTAAATTCAGTAAAGACTTTTATTTTTAAATTAATACATTAATTTTTACTTTATTTATAAGTAAGTAAGTTAAAACCGGATTCGCTTCGGCTTCTGTCTTGCAAAAGTTAACACCTCACCGGCGGTGGTGCTTACATAAAGAAACAGGTTTCTGGTGCAGGCGAGTCTATGCGGGTCAGTACCGATCGGTGCAGGTATAATATTCCCACGTTATCTTATGCGCTCACTTATAAAGAAACAGTTTTAAACTTGTCGGTGCCGACTACCTGGACTGAGACTTACCAATCGGTACCGACCCGCACAGACTCGCCTGCACCGGAAACCTGTTACTTTATGTTAGCACCCTAAAAGTAAAAACCGGCCAAGTGCTTGTCAGACCACGCACCTGGCGTAGTTGGGATGAAGAAAGAAGAGACAGAATTATCCCAAGAACAAGCTTGACATTGTAATTGAAAAACATATTCTCCCATAGATTGCAACTGCAATGTAAGCTTGTACACACAATATTGAGAGATTTATCGTGTTATTTTAATACCATAGACTTCTTATAGGTTTTCCTGTTATCTTTAGGTACAGAATTATTTTCTGTATTTTTTCATAATTGTTAGCTCAGTAGTTTCGGAGATAAGGGGGGACATGGTCAACTTTCATCTATTTTCTTAAATAACTGTAAAACTATTTATTTTAAAATTATAAAAAAATATTCGAGACTCCCACAGTAAGTCCTTGCATTTGATATGCCACACGGTTTAGTTTGCAATTTTTTTTTAAATTTCCGTAATTGCCCCAAAAGTGACCCCCATATTTAAAATTCATTTCTTTGCGTAACACGTCCGCGTTTGGGTCACAGAAATTGAAATGTGTACCAAATTTCAACTTAATCGGTCCATTAAATTCGGAACAAATTGGCTGTGACGGACAGACAGACAGACAGACAGACAGACACACGAGTGATCCTATAAAGGTTTTGTTTTTTCCTTTTGAGGTACGGAATCCTAAAAATAAAACAAACATCGGGAAAATATGCGTCTCACATTAAAATGGCAACATTCTGTTGCGCCACCATAGACGTACGCGCAGCGGCGCGACATATTATGTGAAGTTGTAATATGTTACAGCCCGGCCGTCGACAGAACGTGTTCCTGACACCTGTCAGTTAGACAATTTCTAGTCATTATAAGGATCAAATTTGCTACTCGTTTAGACGTGATATTCAGTTTAAAATCATTAAAAGTCAGCTATCGTCGCCATAACAGTTGGTGATTGCAACTATAGAACCATTTTAAACCGAAAGCTGAACATAAATTTTCGTTAGTAATAACATAACATAACATCATGCCTTGTTTCCCCGAAGGGTTAGGCAGAGGTGTACCTATAGTAAGTACACCCACATTTCGCCAGTTATGTTTAAGTCCCATGTAATAGGGGGCGAGCCTATTGCCATAAACCGGGCACAAATCCAGACTCCGGGCTGCTACTGAGAAATTCCAGTTAGAAAAACCCAATAACACTTTGCCCGACCTGGGAATCGAACCCAGGACGCGCTTGCGACCACTAGACCAACGAGGCAGTCAGCCATTAGTAATAATAAATACCAATTCAGAGGTTTCAACGCAATAATATTCACGTACCTCAATGAACACAGTGCAAATTATCAAAATGAATTAAATTATAATAATTAATACAAACATTCCGCCCAATAAACACATACATGGAAATGAAAGAGATATCAACAACTACTTTAAGTACATAATGGCTTTCGCCGGGGACGGTCAACTGGCGATCTTCTTGTGTATGTCACGCACTGCTGGGGCGAGGCCATCGAGAAGCACGGCGAAGCACTTGCTGTATCGCTTGGTATCTCGAAGGCCTTTGACAGGGTCTGGCACGCTGGTCTACTCAGCAAGCTTCCTGCTTATGGCATCCCAGCTGATTTTTGTAGCTGGATATCAGACTTCCTTAGTGAACGGTCGATCAGAGTAGTCGTTGACGGCTGCTCTTCCGACCTTATGGCTATTGATGCCGGAGTTCCTCAGGGGTCTGTTCTCTCTGCAACTCTTTTCCTGCTACACATCAATGACCTACTTCAGTCTGGTATTGTTGGGTACGCAGATGACAAGACAGTTTCAGAGAGATACTTGTCCAGCGCCAAAACCAGCGGGGCCGAAGTTCGTTCCTTGAGAGAGGCCATGGTAGAGCGGACAGATCTGACCTTAAGCCTTGTCTCCCAGTGGGGTGATGATAATCTGGTCTCTTTTAATGCCACCAAAACACAGGCATGTCTTTTTACCGCTAAAAGGAGTCGTTTC
Source organism: Fissipunctia ypsillon (assembly GCA_947568875.1). Taxonomy (NCBI): domain Eukaryota; kingdom Metazoa; phylum Arthropoda; class Insecta; order Lepidoptera; family Noctuidae; genus Fissipunctia; species Fissipunctia ypsillon. The sequence goes on from OX387649.1 coordinate 25,196,176, forward strand.
GATCAAACTCCTACTTATCGGGGTATATCTGTTCCTGTAACTGATCGGCTCGAGCTCCTAGGCATGGAGTTGACATCATGTCTCAACTTTGGTGCCACCATCGAGTACAAAGCCCAAACTGCGGCCAAGAAGCTGGGCATCCTGAATAGGGTGAAGCGATACTTTACGCCTGGACAGCTTTTAATTCTCTACAAAGCGCAAGTCCGATCCTGCATGGAGTATTGCCTTTGGGATGGCTCGGCCAAATACCAACTTGCCGCGCTTGACTCGGTGGAACGCAGAGCTAAGAGGCTCATTGGCGACGTAAGACTGGTGGATGCCAAGCTTCACAGCTTGGCTCATCGCCGCAAGGTTGCCTGCTTGACGGTCTTCTACAGATTATACTTCGGGGAGTGTGCTCAAGAACTCCACGACCTCATTTCGCCGGCCCCCTTCTATCAGCGGACATCTAGACGCACTGCAGGTTACCATCCTTACCTAGTTGCTATCCCACCAATTCGCATTAAGCGTTTCCAAATGTCTTTTGTGATGCGCACAGCAAAGGAGTGGAACTCTCTGCCTGCGTCTGTGTTTCCGAATGCATACAACCCCGATCTCTTCAAAGTGAGAGTGAACAGGCTTCTTCTGGGTAAGCTCGCTCCATCGTCGACTTTGTGTCTGTCATCTCTGACCTAGACTAGAGTCAAGAGCAAACTTATCTCAAATAAAAGAAAATAATAATCGTTAAACACTTTATGTGCTTCCGAAACTAATTAAACATAGCGTTTTCGTTTAGTAATTCAATCAATATAAATATTTGCTGTTTTCATACTGACAGGAACAAAGGAAAATGTTAAATGAAGGTGGGTGAGCGCATCAATCAGCGTGCGCGTGATTTCCCCGGAAGAAACACAATGCTACTTAGAAATGCTTTGTATTAAATAGCTCACGTGCAGCTTGAGCGAGATAACTGATTCTTGGGTGGCGACAAATGGTTCGATGTGAATAATAGGGTTAGGTTGGCCAGGGTTAGGGGTCATTTTCGATTAACGAGATCACTTAGGCCACGTTCGTGGCCTCGAGCGATGCGACTTGCGACGCAACTTATTATTTATTTTATTTATAGTAAATTAAAACAGAACAACACCAATTACTTTAATTAACATAGAAACATAAAAAGGAACCTATATATACAACACGCGCGTGTCAGAAAGAGGATGAGAACTATATATATATATATATGTGTAGGTAATGTTATCCACTTATTTATCAAGCTTTGAGTGTCAGAATGGTTACTAGTTATTTACTGTGTATGAAAGTACCTAAGATTATGTTGTGTAGGGAAAGGATTTTATGAAGAAAAGCACAAAAAGACAAGACTAAGCATTTATTTCAATTAGGCTTCTCAGTTAAATACGTTAATGCGAAAACTAGTTATCCTTTCCAAAACTAGGTCATCATGGAGAAGAAGGACAAAGAAACTCCGGCAGCTTGTTTTAAAATATTATCAACACATTTTTACATTAGCTTGAATTATTGTTTCTCTTGGATCATTTCTCAAACTTATATCAACAACGTACAGAAACAGAACCTGAATATTCCTTATTTAGATTTCACACATGAGACCATAATAAAACACCTTAGTACAGAAAACAGTTTTCAGCAACCATCAAGAAATATGATCAATTAACTTATGTGAACATTATATGTAGTCCATCTTTCACCACAGTCGTTTTTTTAATGTTTTTCAAAGTTCCCCAGCCTTGGCAGCCTTAGCCTTCGCGGGTACCTCTTTTATAGTTTTTCCATATAACCCAAGTACCTCCAACATTCCCGCCATTTTCAAACCAATAATAGATTTTGACCAAATAACTTTTAATATTGACAGTCTTATGTAAATCTAATTTAACAGAACTGTTTTAAAACATTTTAAGATATTTAATGTATTTTATAACAATTTATCTGACTTTATTTAGATGCAGTCTAACATCACATCAACTGAGTTTACTACATTTATTATTTATAACAACTTATTTATCAAAAATAGCACATAAAATTAAGAAAATATTTTATACACAATTTATAATTCTGTTATTCTAAAATTTAAGGTAAAAGTAAAATAAGTTTTAGTATTTACTTAGAGCGACTCACAGATCACCGGTTTCGTTCGGAATTGATTCGTCTAGAAATACTCTGACAGTTTAGCAAGAATACATACATACATACTAATTCCATGTAATTTAGGAAAGGAAATCAAATATTAATTTTCTGTGATTCTACATATTCCGACACGCGCGCGTCTCCTGTTTTCGTACGTGACGCGTCGCTCCACAAGTCGCATTTTAGTGACTCGTGGCATGCTCTAAACAACTTCTTTAATTAAATTCTGTTTTCTCCGCAGTGGCTGTGCCAAGACGCGTGTCGCTTAATCGTGTCGCTCGTGGCCGCGGCTTTAGACATAACTCTGGCTTTTATCTTGGTTTTTATGTCAAACTTGACAATACAATAGGTATACGTTATTTTGTGCATTCATGCGAATGAAACAGGTTAGCAGCAAACCTCTGTCCGTCTCTTGCGCACTAAGGTGAGTTGCTCCACTGCGTGTAGCTGCACTGTGGCGCTGCGCGCGCTCACAAACTGTTTGCATTACTTACTTAGGCTTATTTGCTGATCGTGTTTTGTACATTTATTGCCAAGATGAGGATACAATTTGAATTATGTGTACGTGGCTGACGAATGGATAATTATGTAGACAAAAGTATGATTGTGTGTTAAAGATTAAATATATTCTTATCCCCGTTTTTTTGTGGATGGGAAATCATCAAATTAATTTTTCCGCTCTGGGCGGATCGGGAGGGCATGTCAGACTGTTACTGACTAAAACCCACCCGTGTTCCTTCTGTTGCCTGTGTCGGTAACTCTTTTGAACATTCCGCAACCCTGGCTGGCATCGGTCCTAGCGGACCCCTTCAATGCTGCTGACATCTCTATTCTTGTCCTCTACATTAATTCCTTTTTTTTTAGAAATATACTTACTTCTGCAAGCTATCAGGGAGTGTATTGTAAAATATTCGTTAAATGCAAAACCAGAAATGCGTAATTTAGTAAAAATTCTACCCAAATGTACACTCTGTACATGAAAGAAAGAAAGAAAATAAATGTATTTGACCCGGGGTAAGGCACGCACTATTCATGCGTACTGATCTAACGTATTTATGCTATTAACAATTTTTTTTTATTAATTACTTATTAACAAAGTTTAGTTATTTGGCACTTGGCAGTTCAGTTGGTCACACCCGATGCTGCTCCTATTTACACATAGCAAAATATCACAGAACACAATATTTCAGGACAGTAGAAAATAATTTGTGTAAGTGACTTATGGTTTCATTCAATTCATAATTAACCTTAACGCGGACCTATCATAAAATTACATTTCCCAAGATGTTCGCATCAAACGTATTTAAAAATCTAAGATAAGTAATTTCGTCCGCAACGAGTCGCACGTGAACTAATAATCCGCGTGTGTCCAATCATGGCGGACATCCGTCCGGCGTCGCGCGATACGCGACTGTTCGGACGTGATCGCATATCGCGGGATCGTGATCCGCATGTCGCCACGAAGTACGTGTGTGCAGAAGGGCGAGGGACGGAAATCACTTCTAGATCTCTTGCAGAGACGTAAAACTAAAACACAACTTCAACATGATTTAGTTCGTTTAATTAATTATTTTTATTGAATTGATTAAAGTAAAATATTGACAGTGTGTAAACTATTTATATCTAATTAATTTACTAACTACCTATTTATTTATAAATATAATTTAAAAAAAAATCATCATTCACTTCGCCAAAGAGATCGTCCTCGGATTGTATATAGACGTTGCCCCAGGACCCCAGGAACTAATTTCCAAGACATTGACAAGGTGACCGCGATGCAGACTGTTGAACAATGTGAAGGCTGGCAGCGAAGGGGTGGACTCTATAATGGGCTTCTTTAAATTAGACTCCAAGTACAATAATGCAATAATGAATTAAATGGCGTTAACACGTTGACATCGCGCTAATGGCTTGCGCTCAATAATAAAAAAAAACCAAATAAACACACTATGACCGGGGTCGTCGGTAGACTGGTGGAAGCGCGCGCTCTCGCCGTAGTGCCGCTCACCGCTTCATGTGGCTGCCAATATAGTATATTTACTCTGTGGTGGCTGCGTGTCGCCTCCCGCGCCGTGCCGTGTGCGTGTGTGTGTGTAATGTTGTGCTCGCACACATGCAAGGCGTCAACACAGTCATTGGCTTCCGTATTTGATTTGTATTATAATAAAATGTAAATTAATCAATATCTTGAGAGTCTCGTCGATTACCTAGTCATTATTTATTATGGTAGTGAAATCGGCCGATTTTAAGTAGTTCATGTCTTGTGTGGTTGCACTTTCTGTGTCATCTACATTGTGACACGATGTGATACACCGTTGTTGTGTCCATCGCTTTAGTCGCGCTGCTGACAATAACGGGCGACCATTTAATAGTGAAACTTAATTAGTAAAAAATCTGCTGAAACTTTCGATGAAAATTCCGTTCAAGAAAAAGTTTGATAATTAAGTTATTCGCCTATTCGGTTTAAAATAGATAGGATCTTGATAATTTATGATACTTACATCCAGGTATGTTCAGCACGAGTTTTAGAGGTTCTAAACTTTTTCATATAAGCTTTAACGGTAAACCTGGTGGTTTACCGTGGTCCGTTACCAGGGTGATCCTTAATTACTGTGTAAGACCACCTGAGGATATTTTAAAAACTGATTCAGGGATTGCGTCAAAAAAGACAGCAGCGTCCTTTTTTCTGATATTTATTCAGTCAGAGTAGACCAGTTGTTGCTTGTGGTAGACAAGCAACCAACGACCCCTGTGACTGATCATTAAACAAGGAAGGTAATCTTTGAGCCGAGTTCAGCATTAAGTCTTCGTTGCATGTAGTTCGTGTCTAGACTGGATAATACAAATAAATGATCAACAAATACAGTAATAAACTAAGCTAAGTCAAATAATGAGCACTAAACGTAATTGTTATCACTATTCAGGCGCACTTCACTTGCTAAGCTAAGTACATCACTGAGCTAAGTACGCGGGTATGTAAGCCGGGGCTTATTGATTAATTAACGCCCATTAAGTACTGACTGATCGCTTTACATCATCTGTGGCGCTATTAATGATTCGCTTGTATTGATTACTGGACGAAGATTAATGGAAGTTGGTATTACCTATATCGGATGTAGAAAGACATTTAACGGAGCCGAAAGTTACATGTTTTTCCCATCATTGCGATTTTTTTGGTTCTGGACCACACCTGGGAACCTTCTGGTTACGGAAATATTGAAGGTTCCAACATTATTACTTACGTTTTTTTTTTTTTTATGAAAGCTGTGTTTAATGTTATAACTGTACTTTAAATACGTCACAACCCCTATACTGTTGTGTGTAACAGTAAGCACTACGATTTGCGCGTGTTACTTTGCGTGTTACCATAAAAGGTGATATTTCACACCAAAAAACAAAGTCCTTTCCTAGCAATAATTTTTGCATTACTTTACTTAGTTCGATGGGCAGTATGCGTAGTTGACGGGTATGTGATGTGTCTTTTTACAGCCTGTATACTTAAAGACTTAATATTTGTTTGGGATTAAGATACAGGGTGTTACGTGAAATAATACTGAAAAATAAGGTGCACTGAAAGGATTTATCGAAAGGATTAATATCGAGTGACGATACACAAGAGCAGAGTTCCTCCATCTAGAATTATATGCAGACAAGCAACCTGGTCATGATATCCGGATCAGTGTTGGATGTGAAAACGGAGTAATTGAGAGTTTTGGTGCAATTTCAAAGAGACGTATGAGGAAAGCGGGGCTGCCACAGAGGCTGAGTCGGCTGAATGATCAATTTTTTACCTTCACCAAACTGAACTCCTGTTTAAGTTTATTCAACTAGCTCTTACCCGGGCTGGGCTTGTGTTTTTCTATCCCTCAGGAACAGTAATTTTTTGTCTGGATGAAATGACAAATGATTTTTTTTCTGTAAGTAGGTATGTACAAACACTTTTACACGTCAATCATATTTTTTTTTCAAACTAGATGAGGCCGGCTTTTAATATCTGAACACTCTGAGAAGAAAGGTACCCTATGCCCTTCTGTACCCCTGACAGCGTGTTTGCAAAATTTCATGATGATCAGGTGAGTAGTTAAGACGTGAAATGGTAATAAACAAACAAACTCACTTTCGCATTTATAATATTAGTTAGGGCTAGCTGTGCCCCGCGACTATCCCGATCGAGTGGTTGCTAAGCAATTTATGCTCGTCTCGAAGTGGAGTAACTGGTGAAGTGGAGGAGCTAATGATGAAGTACCAGGAGGACTCCTCAACTATTAACGTCCCTGCATCGGGAAAAGCAATATTTTGTAAAAAGTAATGAGCAGTTGACATTAGGTTATTGTAACTTAGATAAATTACTTGAACCGACCCACTAAAAAGTGAAAAAAAAAAATTACAATAAAAACAACCGACTTGCAAAAAAAAACTACAAAGTAAAAAATAATTTTAATTTTAGAAGTCAGTGGTAAATAAACTGCAATACAAAGACGCCGAAATAAAGTTATTTTTCACTTTGTAGTATTTTTTTGGAAGTCGTTTTTTTTTGTAAAAAAGTTTTTTTACAAAAAAAAAAACATCTGTTGTCATATTTAACCTTAGAAACCTCACACAACTTCAATATTGTAATGGGTGGGTTTGGATTCACGCCATGTTGCTCCACAGATTTTTCGCATTTAATAATGCAGTTTTTTCTCTGCAGAAAACGTCAATCCATCAAAAACCTCATTCAGTTAAAGTCCAGACATTTTAAATATTAATTAACAATCAAGTTTAACAAGCAGTAGTTAGTTTTAGGTGTCTAGACTTCGTTTATTTACATGAAGTGTTCCCTTCAGACCTGGGACACTAATTATATCGTTGAGATTTTTGTTTTAAGATTTTGTAAAGAAAAATTAAATTAAAAATTTAAAAACCCCCAACGCAGAAAGTACACCGAACATTTAAAAAGTCATAAATAATACCTATCATTGAGTCATCAAATTCGAATGAGTAACACCTTTTAATAATTTAATTATATAAATTGGTGGATTGCACGATAAGGTTTGCTCGTTGAAATGGCGCTATAATGTCGCGGCGGGGTACCGCTTAAGTAAGTCAGACCCTTCATTTGATTGACTGTACTAGGGTGAATCAAAAAGTTCTTAGAACTGCTTATATCTAAAACTTTTTTGGGGGAAGTTCGATATTCGAATTAAAGAGTGTCAATCACAAAATATTTATGCAAACTGTCAGTTGTTTTCTTCAGTTCGTTCCCACGTAATATTTTTTTTTGTGCAACGAGTTGATAAAAACTTAAAATAAAGATAAAAGTGAGTTACGTAGTGATAAAGTATCTCAGCCTGAAAAAATGTTCAAAAGTATACTAGTGTTCTGGATATCCTGGCTGCAACATCAGACCAAGAATTCCATAATCTTGCATAGTTATATAGTATACATGGGTGTTTCAAATTTTAGGTCACACACATGTTTGAAAGTAAAGTAAATACCCACTATGCCTCTAAGACACCTACCGCAGCTAACACAAGAGCTGATGACCTTGAAACGGCTCAACCAATTTTTATAAAAACATGTCTAAGAACCATCGCTAGAAACTTTTCTTTCAAATAAAAAAAACCGCATTCAAATCGGTTCACCCGTATAAGAGCTACGGTGCCACACATAGACACACACATAGCGGTCAAACTTATAACACCCCTCTTTTTGCGTCGCGGGATTAAGAATTCTTCCAACATATTATTTGGAATACCTCAGGAGACGTCAAAATGAATGCTTTTTTGGTTTAGTGGTCACAAGTGCGAATGCCACGTGAGGCCCTGGGTTCCGTCTCAAGGTTTTCCAAGTTTTTAGGTTTTTCATCAGGGATCGCTCAGTAGTAACCCGGTATCTTTGTTTGTCCGGTTGATGAAAAAAGGCTCACCCTCTATTACATAGAACTCTGCCTATTCCTATACTCTTATTCAGTGTACAGGCGTGATGTTATGTCATTGTTTATGTTAAGTTAGTTGTCAAAAGTTATTCTTGCTCTAATCAAGTTAAGCTCCACACCGCACTTGTATCGGCTAATCTCACTTTACAAAGTTCTCCCAAATGATTTAGCAGAACTCCTTTAAATTCATTTAACGCGAAATTAAATTATATGCTTCTGCTATGAAATTCACGTCGTGAGTAATTTTCTTTTAATATAGTAGTAGTATTATTATATTCATATATTCATGAGAAGTTTCCCGCAGGGAGTCAGGTATGAAGCTCTCTGGAAAAAGAAAGGAAACTATTGAGTTTAGATGTCTGCTCGCTACCAGAACCGGGTCAAGTAGAGGGTTTTGGTGAAACATCGCGTGCTTGGATTGCTTTTCGTGTATATTTTAAGAACTAAAAAATTACAAACAACCGACTGTCGTGTCCCGCGTCTGACAAATTCTGTCGGTTGACATTGCGGTCAATGAGCTGGTGTGAGTTCAGCAGCTAAGTGTAAAAACGGATGCTTTTTATTATTTGTAACTTAATTGGCCACTTTAACCTATATGGAGTTCTATATGCAATGCAGCTTCGATTATGTAACTGAAAAACCCAACAAGAACATAAATCATTATCTGTAAAACTCAACGAATGGACTTCTCGTCGATATCATTACTCCTCAATACCTATGACAGTCGCGTACGAACCGGCGCTTGTTAGGATCTGCATGTCTGATTGTAACTCCACAGGAATTTGAAACGCAATCATTGAATAATGCAGCTCTTTATTAGACCAGAGAATGGCGGAGGACAAAAATAATATAAGCCGTGCTTCACATTTGTTTGGTTCGGCATATGTCGCACAGCTGGGCGCCAATATCGATCGTCATCGTCATGCCGACTGTGCCGACCCGAACAAGTGTGTAGCACGCCTAAGAAACCATTAGTTTCTGTTTGTGTAAGGAATTTTCTAAACCACTGAAGTTAGTTACCATCGGCGTTTAACCCCCCCTATAAGCGCGTGCGTTACATACCAAGGAGATCGGTTATACGATGCCAATATTTGAGAAAAGTTGGGAAGACTAAAATTCCTATGATTTTGCCAGAACCCACACAACACTCAAATACTTTTTGATACTATTGAAAGGTAACCTACCTATAAAAACTGTCCTATCAGCTCTTTTGAAAATCCTAAATGATTTTTATTTGAACTATTATTTTAGCCAACAAAACAACACTAAGCCGATCTTTAGCTACAATCTTTTTATTTATGTTAGTCAATGGTCTACAAAATCTCTAAGCATATTTTTTTTTAAACGTGGCTAGACGACGATAGCCGGCGATGGCCAGCGATGGCCGGCGATGGCCAGCGATGGCCGGCGATGGCGATGGGCGCGCGGCCAACTTGTCCACTAACTGCTAGTTATAACGAACATGTGATCGGTGGCCGTGACCACACAACTGATACAGTGTTGTAGCTGTGCTACTGAGGATGTGTTTAAGAGATATGATTGTTGTGTAATTGTTGCAACTTTTGGAAGTAATGACATGAATAGTTACTTTGTAAAGTGTTATATTATTTTAATTACTGTGAATGTGAAGACTATGTGGATCCTTGTTTTTTTTCTTCTTTTTTCTCTCTCAGTTTTAATTACAGTCTGGCAATATGAGTAAATTATGCGGTCCTTTCTTTGGTATTGTTCGTCGAATCGTTGAGCTCCTTAAGTTTTAAGTTGAGCTGTACGATTACTGACAGATGCGTGCACTGGCTGGACAGGTCCACTCAATCTGTGTGGTTCTTTCCTCAAAAGACCATTTCAGACACCAATCTACATGGTCTTCACATGATCTGACCAAGATTATGTCTGGACTTTAAAAGAGACTGTGACCTCTGAGTTTGTTTCGGCCTTTCTTCTCAGAGTAGTCAGATAGGAAACGCCGGCCTCATCTAGTTTAAAAAAAAAATGTTTGACATGTAAAAGTGTTTATATAAACCTACTTACAGAAATAAAATAATTAATTATCATTTATAATGTTTCTAGAACGTCCATGTGTAGGTATAGTCACGGACTTTAATTGATGAGCCACTATTCACACTTTCCAATTTTGCAGTTTTATACATTCACGAGATTACACGATTAAACACGAACTCAAACCGCATGCTCGGAAACATGACAGATTACTAATAATCGGAAATAGTCATATCCATAGAGGTTGAAGGTTGACTAACAAGTTGTCAACAATAAATTATTACAACGTTGCATACGTTTATCCAATCTATTTGATACTGGCCTCTTTTGAATTACAGCTCATTAAAAACTCGTTATTTCTGAAAACCTATCCGAAGACAGTGACAGTTGAAATGTCGATGTCAGAGATGATAATATAAACTACGACACGGAAATATATACATATAAAATAAAATTGAAGTGTCTGTTTGTAATGTCAAAATAACAGCTTTTTACTAAATGCATAATAATATGAAAGTATAAACGGTACATAAGTACCGTTTATAAAATTTTGTCTGTCTGTCTGTCGGTCTGTCTTCTCCGTCTGTCTGTCTGTTTGTTCCGGCTAATCTCCAAAATGGCTGGACCGATTTTGACGGGACTTTCACTGGCAGATAGCTGATGTTATAAGCAATAACGTATGTTACTTTTATTTTAGAAAATTATTAGGGTTCCGCGCAAAAAAATTAAAACCCACGAAATTGTGAACAAAATCCGATTCGAATAGGGAAGTATTGACATCCACGCGGGCGGAGCCGCGGGCAACAGCTAGTAGAAATAAAATTCATAATCAATTCTTCCAAGATGGCGGCGGTTATATGTTATTTATGTTTAAGTGCAATAGTTATCATAACGTCATCTTGGACGCTACGCGTTCGGATAAAATCGTGGGTGCGAGTTTTTCCAAAGTCGAAATGACCAATCATAATTTTATTTCTCCGTAAGCTAACGTTACTATCGCTACGCTAATACAATTGTTGCTAGGTTACGACTGCTAGACCTGCAACGTATGACTTTCCGTGTCTGTATGCACGAGTCTATCCGACTAAACCCGATTTGCATTACACGGCTAAAATACGAACAGTGGCAAGTGGCTCATGAATTAAAGTCCGTGACTGTACCAAAAGCAGTGACGACACATGTTTGTGTTGCCAAAAGGTTGGCCGAGGAAGTCACGATACGTTACTTAATATTATTCGAGCTAGGCGAACAAATCAAAACCGGGAATTTAGTTTTTTATCAAAAGGTCTAACGCTCTCAACTTGGCATGCATGTTTGTTACGCCTGTTTTCATTTTTGGCAGATGGGCAGCTTGAGAGTTCCGAGGAGACTCATGAATGGTGTTTGTTGGCTTCTTTTACTTTAGTTTAGATCTGACAGCTGACAAGTGGCATTCTGTTTCAAAGTATCGCATTTCTACAAAGGCTTTCAATAGAATTGACATAAGCTTATCGGTAGTTTAGGTAAATCCAATACATTTTTGACTCTTTCATAATATTTTCGCTGATAGAATGTAAAGCATTGTTAAAGCTCATAAACTGATAAAGTTATTTTGTAATAATTATTCAAATAAATTTTTTGAGCCTGATTTTATAACAGGCTCACAAAGTAAAAAACGACACAAGACGGAGAGCGAAATGTTACACGGACAATAGTACAATGCTGACAAGAAGTCGGGCACGACAATTGACCCTAAACACACACCCAACATCTTCGGGTTCGTCGCTCAGCTCCGCCTCGCAGTTACCGGAACCTGCTCCAGATGTGAGTCCAGTGATATCGGCCGCTGCAGTTGCGTCGAGCTCGAGCGACGAATACTTCTCGCCGCCGACGACACCACCACCAGTACGTCGGCGTGGAAGAGGCCGACCACCGGCCAGCTTAGGACTCCGAGGCCCATCGGCCTCTGATAGGGTCCCCGCTTCCGGTGGAAGTGTGCAGCGCATGAGATGGACACAAACAGTCAACGAAAATGTCATGCGCGCATACTTTGGGGCTACTGAGGGGGGAAGTAACTTGACTGCGTACCGTGGTCGAATGCTCTCTCTGTTTCAGGTGCTTGAGCCAGCTGTCAACGTGTCGGCGCAACGACTGTCGGATCAGGTGCGGGTCATCCAGCGTAACCATATGCTGGATGACGTCGTGCTTGATCGACTACGTCTCGAATCACGGAATAGCCATGTTACACCGGCTTTGCCACCGGTCGCGGTGCAACTGCAAAATCTCCCCAGTGCTTCACCGCGACCCGACCGCGTTGGTGAAGTGGATGATGACGGGGCTATATCCGTGAATTCCCAATGCAATGTACGACTGAGGAGCGCTTTGGAGGATGCTTTCCGGGAGTACCGCTCCACTCCGCCTGGACTTAGACCACGTTTACCTCGTTTGCCCATGCACAAGAAAAACAGGGCGCTGGTGTGTGCTCTAGACTCGCAGCTGTCAAATTGTTTTGACGGCAGCAAAGACCTCGCCGACACCCACTCAATCTTGTACTGTGCAGCTGTAGCGGCATGTCGTGTAGCTCAAGTTAAATTTCCTAACAGTGACAGAGCTCCACGACCAAAACCAACTGTGCCAGCTTGGCAGTGCAGGATTGAGCGACGTATCGGTGAGGCTAGAGCACTCATCGGCAAGCTAATCTCCTTCAGGCAGGGCAACACTCGCCCTAGAGTGATGCGCTTTGTGAGGCGGGCGTTCTCGGGAACGGATATTAGTTCTCGAGATTATTTGAGCCGCGTCACAGAGCGTATCGACCTCCTGAAGCAGAAGATCTGTGCATGGGCAAACCGTATTCGTCGATACAGGCGGAGAATGGAGCGGTACACTCAGAATCGCACATTCCAGAGCGATGAAAGGTGGGTCTATAGGGCTTGGGAGCAATCGAACCAAGGTGTGACTGACACGCGCCTACCGGATGATGACGCCATGTGTTCCTTCTGGCGAAGCATCTGGTCGGTGCCTGTCAGTCACACCGAAGGTGATTGGACTGGGGGGCTCGAGCGAGCATGCGATCAAATATCAGAAATGGGGGCACTAACTATCAGCCCCCAAGATGTAGCTCGTGCAGTCCGTCCGTTGCCCAACTGGAAATCTCCAGGGCCGGACGGGCTACACAACTTTTGGATAAAGTGGCTGCAAAGGTCGCACGCCCGCTTGGCATCCCAGTTCCAGTCAGCCTTAGAATCAGGATCGCTGCCCCAGTTCCTAACGACAGGAATAACCCACCTGCTCCACAAATCAGGTAGTACTGCGGAACCTAAAAATTATAGACCGATCACTTGTCTACCAACGGTCTATAAAGTTTTTACATCCATTTTGAGAGCTAAAATTAACAAACATATAGACACTAACTCCATCATGTCTGCCTCTCAAAATGGATGTAGGAACGGATCCCGCGGTACTAAGGAGCTGCTCCTCATCGACATGGCCATTAGCCAACAGGTTCGTCGATCCCGCAAGGATCTGTCGACATGCTGGATAGATTATAAGAAGGCCTACGACTCAGTGCCACATACATGGCTCATGAGGGTGCTGGAGTTGTACAAGATTGATGCAACTCTACGCACCTTCCTTGAGTCGTGTATGGGGCAATGGAGGACGGTTCTCCGCTATCCAGGATGTCGACATATCCAGAGGAATAGCGAACCAATAAGGATCGAGCGAGGTATTTTTCAGGGTGATAGTTTGAGTCCACTTTGGTTCTGCCTAGCCTTGAATCCTCTAAGTACACTGCTGGAGAATTCAGGTCTAGGTTACCGATTGAAGAGAGGTGGTCAGGTCATATCCCACCTCCTTTACATGGATGACTTGAAACTTTTTGCCCCCAACAATCTGCAACTGCTGGAGCTACTGAAGGTAACCGAAACTTTCAGTAGCGCCATCAGGATGGAATTTGGTGTGGACAAATGTGCGGTCATGCATGTAAAGCGAGGCAGGATTATGGAATCCGTGGGAACGCAACTCTCGGATTCCATAAACCTTAGAGCCCTCTCCGCAACCGAAACCTATAAGTATTTGGGTATGTCGGAAGCGTTGGGTATTAATGCTGCTGACATGAAGCAATCGTTGAAGGAGCGCTTCTTTGGCCGCCTGAATAAAGTATTAAACAGTCTTTTATCAGGCGGAAATAAGACGCGAGCCTTCAACGGTTGGGTCATGCCGGTTTTGATGTACTCTTTCGGCATACTCAAATGGACTCAGACGGAACTAGACGCCCTGGATAGGAGGGTCCGTACACTGCTGACCGCAAACCGGATGCATCACCCACGGTCATCGGTGATGAGACTGTATATCCCGCGGAAGTGCGGAGGTCGAGGTTTTTTAAATGCTAAGACCCTGCACAATCGTGAAGTATGCAGTCTCAGGGAATACTTCCTAGAAGCCAACGTGGGGATGCACCGAGATGTGGTCTCAGTGGACAAGGGCCTCACCCCGCTCTCCTTGGCTAACGAGAACTGGCGCCAACCTATAGTATTAGATACTAATGACCGCAGAGAGGTATGGCATGGGCCCGATGTAGACCTCTTAGCGTCCGTATCCTGGTTGCGATTCGGAGACCTCTTTGGGGAAACCGAAGGTTTTGTCTTTGCGATTATGGACGAAGTTATGATGACGAACAACTACCGGAAATATATTGTGAAGGACGGCACGGTTGACATCTGTCGGGCATGCCACCGTCCCGGGGAATCAATCCGACACATTATTTCTGGCTGTTCTCATCTGGCTAACGGAGACTACTTGCATAGGCATAACCTTGTAGCCAGGATTATCCACCAGCAACTTGCTCTGAAATACAGCCTTGCGGAATCGGAAGTACCGTACTACAGGTATGTGCCCGACCCAGTTCTCGAAAATGACAATATTACGTTGTATTGGGATCGATCTATCATCACTGACAGGACTATTGTTGCCAATAAGCCAGACATAGTGGTGATAGATCGAATAGAGCGTCGCACAATGATTATTGATATAGCGGTTCCGCATGACGAGAACCTCGTGAAAGCTGAAAAAGATAAGCAGATTAAATATCTTGACCTGGCTCGCGAGGTTGTCGACATGTGGGATGTGGATACAGCAGTCATTGTGCCGATAGTCGTATCAGCCAATGGCTTAATTGCCAAGAGTCTCGACCAACATCTGAGGAGGCTCTCGTTAGGCAGCTGGATCAAGGGCTTGATCCAGAAAGCGGTACTTCTCGATACGGCACGTATCGTCAGGAGGTTCCTCTCTCAGGAGCCCTGACCACCGGTAGCTTGGATCCTATTCCCGATATCGGTGGGCTACTATTTTTTATATTTTTAAATGTTTTTTTTTATGTTTTTATAAAAATATTTAAAAATGTAAGATATATGTATAAAAATGGAATAAAGGAAATTCAAATAAGTGAACAAACAATAAAAAAACATAATAATTCAGAATGCATTTTGATTTCCTTTGTAAACTCCGAGACAAATTTCTAGGAATATCTAGTTACCTTTGAGCCAAATATACCTTCTACTTGAAAGTTAAACTAGCAAAATGCGAACACATTTATGAAATACTTCTGAGCAGCAGACGACACAATTACATTCAAATGATCAAAGACGACGGAATCGACACATCAACACTTACTGTTACGGGCCATCCATAAGTTACGTCACACGAATTTCATGATTTTGGAGCCCCACCCCCCGTCCTTGTCACAGGTGGTCATTTGTGTGACCCCTCCTTTCCTAATGTTTTGCAATTTTAAATAAAATCTCATCTTTTTCGGGTGACCACTGAAAATCAGCGCTGGGCTGTGGGTCCCCAATAGCACAGCATTATGCTGAGTGGAAGCCATAATACTATATCTATGGTGGAAGCTTTCTTGTCACAGTCATGACGTACAGCTGCCGGCTATTTCTGTTTTGTGATTGTGGTTATATGGACCTAGATCAATTTTATTTTATTTTATTTTTCTGTTTACTCGAGCCATCTTTTTGTATGCACTGGTTTCTGTGACCTGCTATCCTATTTTTCTTTCATAATAATATTGATAGAGTTGGTAATATTTTAAAGGTTTTCGTTAGAGTTGAAGTTTAAAAAAGTTTGAATATTTTACATTATACACGTTACGAACTTTAAGTGTCCCCCTCCCCCTTGTCACGCTTTGTTCACCCCTTATCTCCCCATTACGTGTGACGTTATTTATGGATGGTCCCTAAGTTCCAACAGTCCGAGCACATTCACCCGTTTGTTGAAAAACAACAAATAATATTGTACGTAACACAATGTTGCCAACACTCCAACTTTATCTTACTGGTGAACTTACATCTTGACTACTTTTCTTTTGTAGAGCTATACCAATTTTACAAGACACTCCTCCCCCTTTTACATCTTGCAAAATGTAACGATGAAGAGGAAACGTGTTTTACGAGTAGAGGTCTCATTAAAGTGGTGTTATGACTGTTATTTGAATGACACAATGTAGTTTGGTGTTTGCGTGGTGATACTTTTCTTAATAACTGCACAATGTAGTAGGGACTTACAAAGAAAACTGTACAAGTTAAGGAGTAAATCAATGAACATTATTTATAGACTGAACCGTAGAGAACCATTATTAATAAAGATTCAAAAGATCGTATTTATTCACTTTGATGGCGAAGTTGGATTACCTATTTAAAGAAAACTCATACCATAAACTTTAACCAGTGAACAAACTCTATTAAAACAAATATTAAATATGAAGATAATACAGTTGCTAAAATTGTCAACACAAAATTTCTAGGGCTTTGGTTAGATCAGCACATGTCATGGAAAACACACGTTGATCATATAATTTAAAAAAAAAATCAATATTGCTATGCTTTACACAATTTAAGCAAGGTCGCCAATCGTAGCACCGTTCTTACCGCATACCATGCATATGTCTCCATCACACTGCGATATGGCGTAATAGGGGTGCTAGAATACCCTTTCTTCTTCTTAACGTCCCCCGCTGCTATACAAATTACAGACAGAATTCATTCTTTATAAGATGCGCAACAACAATTTGGTTGATTTTTCTGAACTTGACTTATTTACTACTAAGCCGAATGTATTCAATCGAATACTTACTAAACATTGGTTCGAATTGGTTCACTAACTGTTTTTCTTTAGCACTTAACTACGTATCATTTTTGACTGTATAATATCGTTTACGTACAGCGTCATTGTAATTTACTTTTTTTTTATCGTTCTTTTAATTTTTTTTTCTCTCCATGCATGCTCTTCATATTTAGCTGTTTAAATGCGAAAACACGTAATTGGTTTTTAGTTGCATAATTTGTTGTTAAATTTGTAGTTGTTAATACTGTTTGTTTTCCTGTTACAATAAAATAAAATAAAAATAAAATATTCTGGGGTAATTCTACGGATAGAGAATTGGCCTTTAAAGCCCAAAAAAGTGTCTTCGTGCAGTATGCATGATCCAAAACACAGATAGTTAAAAACCATTTTTTATTAATTTAAAATTATTAACACTTCCGTCCCTATATATTTTTGAAGTTGTCATGTTTATCAAAAATAACCTTAACCAATTTGAAACCCTATCCACTAGACGCCATCAAGGTGCAATTAAGTCAAAAACCCACCAAACCGCGCTCGCTGTTCTGAAAAAGTTTTCTAGGAATGGCTCCAAAAATATTTAACAAATTCTCTTAGTACTAGAAAGCTACAATTTAGCATGGATATTAATCACGCTGATAAAGTTATTAAATTAAATCATGAAAAAAATAATTTTTTTAGGGTACCTCCTGTACACGTAAAGTGGGGATGTTTTTTTTTTCTCGTCTATCCCACACATCATTGTGTGGGGTGTTGTTGGATAGATGTTTCAAAAATATTGCGGGTTTATGAAAATATCTTTTCAATTAAGGTATCCGTTTCTGAAATATTAAGCTTTAAAGTGCTATTTTTTATTAGAGTCAAGTGTCCTTCCCCCTGCCAGCTAAACGGTTAGTTTTGGATATGTGAAAAGATTCACGGTAGTAGTATATACAACGAAGTTAAAAGGAAAACTATCAAAGTTAGGTATGCTTTACAATATTACGAGTAATAGTCGACCAACTTACATTTGCAGTTGGAATGTATGAGCGAACATGTTTTTCAACTACAATGGTGAGTTTGTTCTTGGGATAAATTCATATCAACTACGGAACCCTTCATTGTGCGTAGTCCAACATGCATTTGGCCGTTTTTTTTTAATATGTTATATGCTATACCTACTACCTGTACAACTATTACTGTGTATGTAAACAATATTTGTACGCCTTACAAGGTAGCGCATAGTGATACAATTTTTTTTTTATATAACATTATGAACCACAACATTATACCTATGTGTCACAAATATATTTCCTATCGCAGGTATGCTGGAAGACATTTCTTTAGAAATAAGCATCACATTTGTACGTATTTTTCTGTTCCTTTCTTCTTTTCTGTTTATATGTGTGTACATAAACTGTTAAATAAATAAATAAATAAAAAAAAAAAAATGAATTTGAAAAATATGTTTTGCTGAATGATTAAACAGTTTTTCAAACGTTTGTTATTATAATGATAGTTATTGTATTAAAATATTAATATTGAGGTTTTTCTCATGGATAGAGCATACAACCTCTTTAATAATATTATATTTCATCATGACAATGGGTCAAGAAACGAATATCCTCAACATCTAAAGATATTTCTTTATTTTCTAGCATTTTCTGATTTGATATTTTCCTCTCTGACAGATGTGTAAAGAGATCATTGACTCGATAGGAAATAAGTGAAAGAAAGAGCGTGAGCCTATTTTTTCTAACAAAGACATTACTGCCCGCCAGGCACCAATCTGTTACCTTTTACACCAGACTTAAATTACTCTCAGGGGAAAACAAAAACCTACATTTAAAAACATTAAAGCATTTCCCGAAATCACCACAAAATACCGCATTCATTAATCGTGAGCAAAGAAAAAGTTCACGGAAACGGACGAAACGGAGAAAAATATTCGAAATGAAATTCATTGCAATAAGTTTTATTAGTTTTGTTTCGTTTTCATAAATAATGCACGCCGCGCCAGCTGGGCACGCTGGGCACGGCAGCTAAGTGGGCACAGTGGGCACGCCACCAGGATATTGCTTGATAAATTAGACTTTATATAGCTAGGTATCTGATGTTTACATTGTCTGCTTTGCTTTGGTTTTCATCTAAATGGATCTTTATGGTATGAGTACTTTCAGTGAACCTAAAAGAATGTAAACATCGACAGTAATGCATTTATGAACCTAATTATCTTCAATTTTTATTCCATAACTAGTTGTGTCCCGTGACTTCACTCGCATGGATGTCGTAAGATACAAAATTACAATTATTACAAACAGACACATTAATTTTATTTATTTGTATATTCGTATTCACATTCTTTATTGTGGATCATGTGTAGGTACAGTCACGGACTTTAATTGATGAGCCACTTTCAAACTTGACGGGACTTTCACCGGCAGATAGCTGATGTTATACGGAGTAACTTAGGCTACTTTATTTTAGAAAAATAATTAGAGTTTCGCGCAAAAAAATTAAAACCCATGAAATTGTGAACATAAAGTCGGAGTTCAAAAATTCGTTTTGCATTTGGTATCTCAATTCTCGAGGAAAGTTATAGGCTATTTAATATTACGCTACGACCCTTAGGAGATGAGCAAAAAGAAAAAAGTCAGGAAGAATACTAAGTGAAAACGAAGTAATAACGCGGGCGGGCGATGCAACACGACGAGTTGGGAGACGAGGGAGTTTTATTTGTATGTGGCTGTTATTTTATTATATAGCGTACCTTACGACTTCCACGCGAACGAAGTCGCGGGGCATAGCTAGTACCTAGTTAATAATAGTCCTCCCGATCAATTTCGGCCACGGTGGCCAATCTCAACGGAGATTAGCTGGGTACGCAACAGATGTTACAGTGCAAAAGTGAGTGCGAAAACACAGGTGCACTCTCTGTTTCTTTAGTCTCATAGTCCGATGGGACCGCAATCCAGCACGACCGGGGAGAGACCAGGCGCAGGACCGACGGCTTAACGTGCACACTGAGGCACGATGTATCACACCAACAACTTCCAAATTACGGCCTACTCCTGAGAAATTCTTAACACTCCAGTACACATGCCCCTGTTTGGGACGCCAGTGCTCGCACGCTCTACATAATAATATATAGAACTGTTTTTACCCGACTTAAAAAAGTCTTTTTTTACGTGTGTTCCCCGTTTACTCGAAGATGGCTGGACTGATTTGGAAAATTCTGTTTTGTTTGAAAGGCTGTACTTTCCAGGTGGTCCCATTGTTAACAGGTCTGATGATGAAATCCTGGAGAAATCGAGGGAACTCTTCAAATATTATGAGTACACCTATAACGATTTGGGTATTTTTTTATAGTAACTCGGGCATTTGCTCTCGGAAAGCACCATTTGTTGAAGTGGAACTGATGACGAAGACCACAGATTGTATGATGGCCACCAGAACAACTCAATAATAAGTATTTCATGGGTTGCGATTCGATTCCTTTAAAATGATTGCTAAGCAATATAATCTCGTCACAATGCATATGGTGAAATGGAGCTGATGGTGAAGTACCAGGAGAACTCGTCAACAATTAACGTCCCTGCATCGGAAAAAGCAATTTTTTGTAAAATTTGATGAACAGTTATCATTAGGTTATTGTAAAATAGAAATCGCCCAACTAAAAAGAGAAACATAAAAAAACTTGTTTGCAAAAAAGAAAAAAAAACCGTTTAAAAAAAAAAAACACTACAAAGTGAAAAATAACTTAAATTTCGGATGTCGGTGGCAAAAACCTGAAATACAGATCCAAAGACACCGACCCCCGAAATTAAAATTATTTATCACTTAGTAGTCACTTTGGAAGTCGGTTATTTCTGTTTTTTTTTTTTGCAAAAAAGTTTTGTGTAAAGATTTTACAGGGATGATAAAAAGATTACATAAATGTCATATGAAAACAAACTTTATTAAGAAACTAGCAGCTGTGCCCTGTGACTTCGTTCGCGTGGAAGTCGTAAGATACACATTATAATAAAATAACAGCCACATTAAAATAAAACTCTCTCGTCTCGTTGCATCGCCCGCCCGCGCTATTACTTCGTGTTCTTTTTGACTTTTTTCTTTTTCTCGGCTCCTCAAGGTCGAAGCATGATGTTTAATAGCCTATAACTATCCTCGAAACTTGGGCTACCAAATGCAAAAAGATTTTTTCAAATCCGACTTTTTGTTCACAATTTCATGAATTTAATTTTTTTTGTGAGAAACCCTAATTATTTATCTTCTGGAGATTAGCCGGAACAAACAGACAGACAGACAAACATTTTAAAAAATTGCTTTTTTTATAAGTGGGTACCGTATATACTCGTATTTTCAAGCATTTAGTAAAAAGTTGTTATTTTGAGTTTACAAACAGACACTTCAGTTTTATTTATTTGTATGTATGTATGTGTAGACTAAAACAGACAAAACTTATCTGTTAGCATTTATTAGGAACTTAGTATCAGACTCCTTGAGAATTTTGAGAAAAAAATGCGTGACATTGTTTTCTGTGTCACTTGCTATTCTAACTTCATCATCAGTACTAACTTCTTCCAACCATCTCGAAACATCTGTCATTATTTTAAGAAATATAGTTACTGAGATTACAAATCATATCAAACTAAAAAAACCACATATTAACAATATTTATACACAATATAAATACTTACATGAAATAAACACGGAAGGTAAACTTCCGACAAAAACGTTACGCAAGTGCTCGCGCGCTCTACTATTGTATTTTATTTTTGGCGCAAAATTTCTTACACGTGCGGGTGCGCAGGTCGCAGCAAGGACCCTAACAGTGATCACCAGTTTGTAATGGAGGAATACTATGAGTGTGTGTGTTAGATACAAAACAAAACTGGTGATTGATATTTATGCTTGCATCCTGGACTTATCAAAGGCATTTGATTTGGTTTCCTATGATGTAACATGGAGTAAATAAGAGCGGGTTAATTTACCCATAGAACGCGTTAACATCTTCAAGTTTTGGTATGGAAACCAGATCAACATTGTGCGATAGGCTGCGTCATTGTCTCATCCGTATGGGTCGCAGTGTGGGGTGAGGCAAGGTGGACTGAGCTCACCAACGCTCTTCAACCTGTATGTGAACGGGTTGATTGGCGAGCTCAGCAGTACCAGGCTTGGGTGTTATGTAGACGGTATCTGTCCAATAATATCAGTTGCACGGACGACATGGTGTTGCTGAGCGCGTCAGTCTGTGGCCTGGGGAAATTGGTCACTCAGTGTGTGGCGTATGCGAAGCTGCACGGCTTGGTATATAACACCAAAAAAGCACAGATCATGGTCTGTGAGGCTGGGGGTAAAAGCCCATATAGAGTACCATCTGTGTTTCTCTCTGGAACGCCTTTGCAGAGAGTTCACAAGTTTAAGTATCTTGGACATATATTGACCTTAAAGACGATGATGATATTGAACGGGAGAGGAGGGCGCTGTCGGTTAGAGCGGACATGCTGGCTCGCAGGTTTGCACGATGCTCATTTTCAGTTAAAATCACGCTCTTTCGAGCCTATTGTACTGCCTTCTACAGCTGCAGCCTGTGGGCTAGATATACGCAAAGATCGTTCAGTGTTCTCCGCGTCCAATATAACAACGCGTTTAGGATGCTGGTGGGGCTGCCCCGTTTCTGTAGTGCTTCAGGGATATTTGCAGAGACATGTGGATTGCTTTTACGCAACGATGCGTGTGCGCTTCCCTAGTGCGCAGGGTCTGGGGCAGTTCCAATAGTGTCTTAGACATGGTTGCGAGTCGCCTGGCCTGTTTTTATTTGGGTCGTTATTGCGCCGTCTCTCATGGGATGTCACAGCAGGGGTCGGCCAGTATTTAATTTCTTGTTTTGTTTTCCTCTTTTTTGTTTGTTTGTTTAATGTATAAACTTACTAACATAGTCGTAAAGTTTTATTAACAGTCTTGTTGAGTCCTGGTCACTCGAATAAAGAGAAATTCTATTCTATTCTATATACAGGGTGTCCGGTAAAGAATGGATAACCTTGAAATCGCATATAACAGACCTTATGGCTGTTCTAAAAAAAAATACAAAAAAAAATATATCCCAAGTAATAACTAAGATTTTTTTGAAAAAGAATACTAACTTTTTTTACATTTTTCATCACCACAACCACAAATGAATGAATTCCATCGGTTATCTGTTGTTATAATATTGTACGTTGACTACGCCGCCGACAGAGAGGCAATAAATAATGTGACTAGAAATTACACAGAATTTTTTTCTAAAAAAATTATATCTTAGGTACTTACTACTTGGGATATACATTTTTTTTGTATTTTTTTTAGAACGGCCACAGGGTCTATTATATGCTATCGCAAGGTTATCCATTAATTACCGGACACCCTGTATATACCTTCTCGAGCTTCAGTTTCCACCCCTGGCGACTTACACTTGACGTACACGGCACATTTATTAATTACATCTATAAAACGGACCGGCTGATGAACTCAATGCAATCAGTACTAAACAGCCTTTTCCCATTAATGTTGAAGAGCCAAGTTTTATGTTGGCAACACGTTGTCTTATCGTTGTACACAGAAGTTTGTTACTCATTGACGGATTAGTGAGTTTACTGATAAGCAGCTAAGCTTATAAACTTATAGCGCCATGTCAACGAGCAAACCTTATCGTGCCATCCATCAATTCCTTTAATTAAAATATTAAAACGTGTTACTCAATCGATTTAGAAGGCTCAACGATAGGTTTTTTTTTTGACTTTTTAAATGTTCGCTTTTCTTTTTTGCGTTGGGGTTTTTTTAATCTTAAATTTAATTTTATCAATCGTAATTCTGTCGGTTATCACAGGAACCGTTAATTACGACTGTTTAATGTGTGTTTATTGAAAGTCAGTGGCTGTAAAATGAATGAGTTACGAACCGTGTGATTATGAAGAGAGCGCTTGAACCTGAACCAACCGTGAGCATTTTCATGTGTTTATTAATGAAATTATGTTTTGTTTTTTCCTTTTTTTAAGCCTTGTATTATTAAGTTTTTGTTTTTATTTTAATTGGAAATAATGTCATCTAAGAGGATAAATAATAAATAAATACCAAATAAGTAGTTACACCTTTCTTCACGGCAGTAGATGTCTTGGCATCATCACCATCTTGTCCACCTCAACATAATTACATTATTATCATCATTATTTTAAAATAAGATCGTAAAACATTCACTCTTTAATAGTAACAAGCGGGATGTCCATTAAAATACAACAATTTGTCACATGAGATTTGCACGTAATAACATTCTATAACACTTCCTTCTACCGAATATCATAGTGCACAATACTGCATATACACGCCGCGCGATAACTCAACCCTGGTCGCGACGACCAATGCATTCCGTTCCGGCTTCATTCCGAACCGGACAGCTTTACGGGCTCACTCGTGCGAACACCTTTCAATATTTAATGTTATTCGCGTATTCATATCGGATTGCAATCCGACTTTATTGATTCGAGAATTGAATCTGTCTTGGTTACGTACAGATTTATGATGCTGAGCTAGAAAACTGTACTTTTGGAACGTCTCCAATCGCATGTCATTATTTTTTACTGATAATACTTAATTTTATCTTTGCAAAATATTATTTCGAAATCTTGAGCAGTATTTTAATTATTTTACGTACAGTTTGCCAATAATGTGTCTGCACCGTTTAAACTAAATCTATAGTCTACTTAGTAATACTAGTACTAGTATTAGAATACACCTTGCTTTTAAAAGTAATACATTATACAAGGTTATTTTAAATTGGCTAGCTAATCTCCGCAGACGCGATGGGTATCGATATCTTAACACAATAAAATAAAAATAAAAAGATTTGATGTTCTTTTTTGGGTGATCAGCGACCGCTGTTAGTATTGTTACTTGACGTATGAGTTGAGAAAAATTAAGTTTAAGTTTATTATAAGTTTATTTCATAAAAACAGTACTTAGATTACGTTACAGTTAAGTGCTATGATAAAACAAAAGTACACAAAAGTTTTAGCATCTGGAGCCGAATTGTTTTTGTTTCATGTTTTATCATACTAAGTTATCGATAACCATCACGTTCGTGAAGTTTACACAAAAATAACAGATTTTTAACTGACATTTCAAGTTACTAAAATAACTACAGTCGATGACCTCACAAAAAAAAAATCATCAATTTTTTTTATTTTTATTTAACGATGTTTAGATATCAATATCCATCGCGTCTGCGAAAGGAGATTGACCAAAAGCAGTCTTGAAAAGTTGCACGTATGAAAACCAAATTAATATACAAATTATTTTCTTATTTTTTACAAGCTTTTCACTTCAGGAATTTTGTTTTCGTATCCGGAATTATGATTTTAAGATAAACAGTAAATTAACGATTGATAGGTACTACATTTCCGTATAGTCATGATGGACGTTTCGTTCTCTTCATTTGTACGAGTTACGTAAGTATGAGCCTTTACATAAAAACATCACAAAAATGATATTAAATTCATAAATAGCTAAATAATTAGTAATATCATAATCATAACGTAGGTACTGTATATGTATTTCATAGTTCCGTTGTGAAAATATTTATTTTTGTGTTTCGTCTCATGCAGATGCAACTGTCAAGGCAGATGACAGACGTACCGGTAGGGATGATGATTATTCCTAAACAAGATCGATTTTTAAATCTATCCGAATCGCAGGAAAGAATCGATTCAGCAATAAATTGAGTTCTGATAGATCTGTTCCCGCCATTATTCTACATCGACAGCTTTACTATAGATAATCACTTATTCGTTTTGCTGTTGCCAGCATAATTAGTCAAATGTAATGAATAATCGATATCTAAACTTAAAAGTTGCAATCCGCAGGAAAAACATCGGAACTCGTTTTCAAGTTTTTAAAATCGATTAAAAAAATCTATAATTCATTGTTTATGATCGATAAAAAAAAACAATTTGCTTGACCTATAAAATCGATTCTAGATCGCCATCCCTAAGCCGGCGCCTGCGGAAGCCGCCATTACTGTTATGTGTCGAATGAGAATACTCACCGCGATTAATCTCTCCACTTAAATAGTAATACTTACGGAAATTCGTTGGTGTGTTTGTTTTAAACAACTTAGCGTGTTTCATGTAACTAACGACAGGACGTTTTCATATTTAATTGCTTTTTATTACGCCAAGACGTTTTTATGTTGTGTTTCAGAACTCTTGAGATTCTAATCATGTCGATGCTTGATTCTGATCAACCGATGCCGGTGGTAATGAGAAGGCGATGTGTCAATTGTTCACTATTGATACCCAGAAATCAGAATGTTGTTTTGTACCTACATGATTGATCTGTGGTCATTTTATAAGTTGCGGGTAGTTTAGACATAATTTTTAGGTTATTTCCGAATTTGTTTAATTACTTTAAAACTCGGATACTTGTGTGAAAATGAATACTTTTATTTAATAGTATATAAAGCGTAGTCTATAATAAATAAAGATTGATTGTGTTTCAACTTAAGACGGATTTCCATACATCGTTGGTCATGATCCTTTAGCTAGCCAATTTAAAATAACTCTGTATAATTTTTCCTACCTACATTTCCATCAAATTAGCAACATAGTTCCAAACTCATCTCAATCAATCTGCCTGCCTTTTTCCAACAATGTTGGG
The DNA here is from genome assembly GCA_947568875.1 of Fissipunctia ypsillon. Lineage (NCBI taxonomy): Eukaryota > Metazoa > Arthropoda > Insecta > Lepidoptera > Noctuidae > Fissipunctia > Fissipunctia ypsillon. Next base: position 25,223,003 of record OX387649.1, read on the forward strand.
GTCGGCTTCTAATCTAACCAGATGCAGCTGAATAGCAGTATTTTACATGGAGCGACTGCCTATCTGACCTCCACAACCCAGTTACTGGGTAACACGACACCCCTTTGTTGACTAAGACTGGTTGTCAGACTTTTGGGCTTTTGATTACCCGTAGCGACTGTCAAAGATCTACGAAAGGCTGATGTGCTTTCCAAGGTTCGGAAGAGTCTCGATATGTAATGGATGGTCACCCATTTACGAACCGACCGCAGCAAGCGTAGCTTAACCTTCGATTGACCCTGCGTTGTTATTATTTGACAGGGAGCTCTCAATTCAAAACAACACTTCAAAACTCATCTACCATATTTAAATTAAATAAATAAATAAATACTTGAAACTTCAAACTGGTCACGGAATATCTTGGCACAAACTGGTCACGGAATGTCTTCAGCACAAACTGCCACATCGCCGCAGCGACAGTTGCAAATCCCGCAACGATGAGATTTCTTAACACTTCTACAGAGTAGGGTACTAAGCCTTAAACTATGACATAGTGTGCGAGCGTATACGTGTGTGTGAGGAGCGGGCTAAGAAAATGTATTTTAGCCAAGGCTATGAGATGTCTCTACAATATTCTCGAGCGTTTTATTAAGTTTCTAGGAACGTCATTTTAATTTAAATAGCATCATAGTTATGACATACCCAACCTTTATTGGAGGTACATTCATTCGGTGAAATTCTCTGCCAGCGTCTGTGTCCAGCTATAACCCGTCAGTAAGATCGAGGTCAAGAGCCTATTAAGGCAATTATAAAAGAAAAGGCGGTATTTTGTGTGGAGTCAGTACATTACGCAGACTTATGAAAATCTTGAGCCCCAAAAACGGACAGCTTTTCATCGACAAAGTGCATTAAACAACGATTTCTGAAAAGAGATACCTCTCATCTCCTACAACCCCACACACCTTACGTACTCGCGGGGTCCCGCGTCATCTAAGTTGTCGGACACAATCTAAGTTGAGGCGCTCCTAATTCCGGCACCTGCCGCATTGCGCTCGGCTCGAGCTCGTGATTAATGGCCGACTTGATGCAACGTGCTCGAGATTGATTCGTAACGTTATCCAGCGCCTTCGTGTTGTGAGATTGCCTGATAGATCGGGTTAGTGTGTCCTGAGATGGAGCTTGTGGTACCTAATAGGTGCTGCATTGGTATAAGATTAAATAATAACAATTAAGTATGTTTTATTTTAGTTGTTGTAGAGCTTCTTGTGAAACATTTTATCATGGAAATGCTAAAAACGTAATACGTTTCACCCAAAGTGACATCTTTATTATCTTCATCGCCATCGGTTACGTCACGTGGACCTATTTTTCTGTAATGAAACTTACATAAACATAGAATTTTAATATTTGCTTAAAGCTTGAAGCTTCTCTTAAAGTGTAAGAAGGACTTGCCTCAAGCTTTTATGAAAATATTTAAGTTTTATTTAGTACTTTTTAGTTTATTAAAAGATTGTTTTTAATTTTTTTTTTTTTTTTTTTTTTTTTTTTTTACTTTTTGCATTAGAATTTGTTTAAATATCTGTTCTATCTCCTTCACTTGGAAGGTACTTGTAAAGACAAATCCAGCGAACCCAAACACGCCTTTACACAAGTCATGGTGCGAAGCCGCACTATCAAAGAGTTGCACTATCAAAGAGTTGCACTATCAAAGAGTTGCACTATCAAAGAGTTGCACTATCAAAGAGTTGCACTATCAAAGTCATACTTTAGAACAGGCTATCGTAACCGTATCATCTGCCTGCCCTTTCCCAACTATGTTGGGGTCAGCTTCCAGTCAAGCCAAATGCAGCTGATTACCAGTATTTTACACGGAGCGACTGCCTATCTGACCTCCACAATCAGTTATTGGGTAATACGATAACCCTTGGTAAGACTGGTTGTCAGACTTTCGGACTTCTGACGACCCGTAATGACTGTCAAAGATCCACGAATGACAGCCAGGACCAACGGCTTAACGTGCTTTCCGAGGCACAGAGGGGTCTTGATATGTAAAGATGGTCACCCATCCATGGACCAACCGCGGCAAGCGTAGCTTAACCCGATCGACCCGTGCGGCTGTTATTACTTAGCCACAAGCCCCTCTATCTAAGGCTATTATAATTGTATAAATATCGTAAAATGTTGTGTCTTTGACCGCTGAGAAGTTCCCTCTTCTGGAACCAATCCTGGGTGCAGCAGCCAGAACAAGATACACAACATCCTAAAATAACAGACGGACGGACGGACAGCGGTGGCTTAGTAATGGGTTCCGTTTGGCACCCTTCGGGTACGAAATCCTAAAAACATATGTTAGTTGCGAAATGTGGGTGTACCTGTTATGGCTACACCTCTGCCTAACCCTTTGAGGAAACAAGGCGTGTCGTTTTGTATCGGTTTGTCAGAACAGAATAGACGTGGTTATTGGCTTTAATTAGTCTGCGAGCAAGAAATTAGCGGCGGCCGAGCTATGGCGATTGCGGGGCAGCGCGGCGCGGCGGTGGCGTAAACAAAAGTATAGTATTCTGAAGAGACGCGCACGAAACAGGCGAGAGCGGCGCGGGGCGAGCGAGCGATGCACGGGCGGTGGCGAACTTGTTGGATTTCGCAGCTTGACGGCCGCCACTCCCTACTTGCTCGACCGCCAGTTTCGAGGCCACCCCAAGCCCGTTGCCGGATCGCCCCGCCCCGCGTCACTCCGCAGTCGCCATCGCTCAGCCACCGCTGGTTTCGTGCCCGCAGACTAATTAAAGCCAATAACCACGTAGTTCATAACATAACATAACATCACGCCTTGTTTCCCCGAAGGGTTAGGCAGAGGTGTACCTATTATGGAACACCCACATTTCGCCAGTTATGTTTAAGTCCCATGTAATAGGGGGCGAGCCTATTGCCATCTACCGGGCACAAATCCAGACTCCGGGCTGCTACTGACCACCACGTAACCACCACCACCACCACCACGTAGGTACGTACCACGTAGTTATTACCTAGAATACACCTAATGTCATTGACGATAAAAGTATAAAAACTAACACAATTTTTTATAATCGTAATCGAATTGTTAAGCGCGCAAAATTCCGTAGTTCCGTTGTTGGCATCACACAATACATTACGTTTTGTCGTGTCCTCGCGAAACAAAAGATGTCAAACATGAAATTAATAAAGGTCCGCTGCAGTTTCGAGCTAGGAGGCGTGCACACTGCCCGAGTGGCAGATGGTCCGCCAATGTTAATTTTATATAGCACGGAAAGCTCGGGAACTTTTTAAAATTAGTTTCGCTGCTGCAGTTGAGTGCACTGTTTTTGAAACTTTTTTGATTATTTCTACTTTCTTTTGTTGTGGAATACGGGAAATGGTTGTTGTATAGGTACATTTGCCTTTTTTCGACAGAGTTATTGTAACAACTTTAATTTAGCTTTTGCTTTATGTATTTTTATTTACTCTGGAGTCTTGCTCGCTCGTCCTGTTTGCTGTACACGACTGCAAAAATTCCTGCAAAAAAAGCACTTCATAAAATATCTACATTTGGATAGGACTAATACGGGATGGTCGCAAGAAAAAAAGAAAGCAAAGAAACCGACTTATTAAGAGATTAGTCGTAATTTGCTTATCAATGTCAAGATATTGCATTACGGTCACGACGTATCGTCCCACTCTGTCTGCACACTCCTTAACGTCAAGAGCGTGGAGTCGGACGTCGCGTCGCAAGACGTTTCAGATCGCCGCGTTTTTGTCGCTTCCACCGCGTTACCTCCACCGTGTCATACAATACACACACTGTTGGTAACTGTGCCGGACCGGGCACCTAATGGATGCCTCACTGCTTTCTGGAAATTAACGGTAAGTATTTCTTTTGATTGCTGGTTTTACTGGTGGCTTTCAAAAGCCTGAAAGCCAGCCTGAAGGAGATTGATGGTGATTGGGGGTTGTTGATTGGATAAAAGCCATAGGATATTAATGTTTCACAGTTATTGGGTAACGCAGGTTATATAGTAGTTGCTCCGTTTATGATTTTGATCTGAGGACTTGGTTAAGACTGGCTGCTGACCTCAACTGACCAGCAAAAAGGCTAGGCAGTCATGAAAAAGATATGACTTTACTAAATAAACGATTGTTTTTGGTACAAAAATAGTTTTGTAACTATTACTTCATTTAATAATAGCAGGTCTTAATGTTATGTTTACGAAATGTTCATATTTACAATACCTGCGAGTAATATCCGATTATTATAGATCTATACATGAAATAAAGAAACGATTTGTTATTATCAAACAATATGTTTTTTTAATATTTGTTTAATTTAGAGACTTTTGGTCATACATACATAACCATGTCAGCCCCAAACAATAAATTGGAATTTTAAAATGGTAATATCACGACAACACTAAACTTGTCTGTTTTGTTATGGAATCATGTGCATACGTTTCATTACGATTTAATAATAACATTTGCCTCACAAAATGGAAAACTTTTCTTTCTTCAAATAGTAAACGTTTCTGATTATTTCAATAGCCTCAAGCATCTATCGAGTCTGATGTTTAGACAATTTACACAATCTTTGTTTAAGGAATTTATGGAGCCTACTCTATGTATTACATGCAAAGGTTCGTAAGGTGTACATCGTGCAGGACACATGAGTATCTAACCACACAAGAAATAGGGAACTTTAAAACAAGATTGAATTCCTAAACATCGCTACCTGCGGCTACTCTGACACGTGTTATCTTAGTAAAGGATCGGAAACTGCACAATATGTGGAGGAAAAACTACTTCCCGTGAAAGTTTTTTAATTTGCTGAAGGTATGGATTACTAGAGCTTTCAACTTTTGGCATCCGCGCCAGATGGAGAGTGAAGTATGAGACTACGTGACACGTGAGGAGCCGGCTTATTGTTTCGATAGATAAGTCATCAGTGGGTTCGGTATCTTCGCTGGACAAGGTTTAGCTAAAGTACTAATTAGATCACAGGCCTGATTGCCGCGAGTCCTCAAATTAAAAATCCCTCTTGTATAGCACTAACACTGTAATAGCACTTGTTTTAATATCTCAAGTACTCAAACACTTAAAACCAAAGTAGCTATCTGAAGGCTTCACGAAATATAAACTCCATTTTTTATAGCAGTCATTAAGAAAATCAAGAGCTCTTGTTAGTATTCAGTTATTAACATAGGGGTTAAGACCCGAAGTAGCGTTCATCAGACGTTGATTTAGTTCATTGTCTAATACATCCATTAGATGGCTTGCCTAATTGTCTTAATTAGAAGCCCTTTGTCACCTAAATAGACCAATTTTACTACTAAGTGTTAGTCCACGTCGTGTATTCATTGTCTAGATCTAAGCGAAGGAACAATTGACCTTGGAGTCATGCCAAGGACAGTGAGGCGATCTGTTTGTCTTCCCTGGGGAACACAAATATGTACTCTGTTCAGCTCAATGTACTCGTGTGAGCACAGGTTTGAACTAAATAACTAGCGTCTTCGTTAACTCAAAACATGACTGTAAATAGAACTTAATTAAAGATTGTAATTTATTTTTCTTTTTACTGCTCAGTGTTCCTCATTTTTCGCCAATTAAAATAATTAGGTAATTAATAGGTACTACAATTAGGTATATACTATTATAATATAGTTTGTAATAGGTATATGTGTATCTTTATATTTAAATAAATATGTATTCTACCATTTCTCATAATTGCACCTACCACTGTTTGTCTCTGCATCACCCAAAGGTTGACTGGTAGAAAATGCCTATGGCTTTAAGTCCACCTCTGTACATTCCTGTGCATTAAGTATTAAATAAATAAATAAAACGTCTAGATAAAACTGTCTGGAATTATGTGAATGTTCAAGAAATGAGCCATGTATGACGTTATTATTAGGTTAGACGTTATCTGACTTACATTGTAAGTTTTAACAAGCACTTTTGAAACTATTAAGATACAATGTCGTTTAATGTGGCTGATAAGTTTCATTTAGTCATTATTATGTGGGTTATATGAACAAACAGTTGCTCGAAATAAAATCAAAAGCTACTTTAAAGTTACACATGTAAATTAATTATACCTAGGTAGGTACTAAATATTTACTTATTGCAACTACGCATGTCATACTTTCAAATCAAAAGCACTTATTTACACAATTCACCTTTCCTGTTTCAGTTTGAGTAAAGACGCGGCGTAACCAACTCCCAGCAAATTCATATTACGTCCTATTAGAAGAAAACATTATATATATCAGACGGAATGACCATAATGCCTTGGAAATTAGGTAGGCCTTTGGTGTGGGATGCAACTTGTGTCAACACCCTCGTGCCATCCCATCTTCCTAGCACGGCTGTGCTGCGGCGGCTGCTGCAGGTGCGGAAAATCTCAAACGGCGAAAATATTCCAATCTTATTGGGAATTACCTATATGTTCGAGGCGTTTGGGGTTGAAACACTAGGGCCATGGGGTCCGAGTGCCCACTTGGTTTTTCGAGACATCGCCAAGCGGTTGGTCGCCTCTTCACGGGAGCAGAGGGCTCACTTATTTTTTGGCCAAAGAATCAGCATCGCCATACAACGTGGCCAAGCTGCCAGCCTTTTGGGCACTTTTTCTGTTGACAGCGATGCGGATGAATGTTTTGATGCCCTATGGTATAAAAAGGAACCCTTATAGGATCACTTTGTTTTCCATCTGTCTGTCTGTCAGTCTGTCTGTCAAGACCCTTTTTCTCAGGAACGCGTGGAGCTATCAAGTTGAAATTAATATCAAATACGTAAGTATACGGTCCCTTGGAGCTCTAAAGAAATCAAGCTTCTAAGTCAACGCAATAAAAAATACGGCCATTTATGGGACATATTATGGGACATTTTTTTTTCCTGTGGCAACATTACAACTAACAGCTGATTTCAATTTGTTCTTCTAATTTTAATATTAAATATTTTGTTTTATGTTTTATACTCATCAAGTAAATAGGATAATAATGTGTATTTTGTATTAGATTGTTTTCCGAACGCATACAACCCCGATCTCTTCAAAGTGAGAGTGAACAGGCTTCTTCTGGGTAAGCTCGCTCCATCGTCGACTTTGTCTCTGTCATTTCTGACCTAGACTAGAGTCAAGAGCAAACCTATCTCAAATAAAAAAAAAAGATTCACATACCAAGTGCAAAATAAGTGTAAACATTTCAATGTGAATCGGTGACAGTTAGTTAGTTAGGTGACGTGAATCTTGCATTGTCATCTTGATATCAGGTACTATATTGTATATTTTACTTTGTATTAGTTTAAGTATTACAATCGCACCAGAAATGACATTGCTCACTTTTAATACGGCTACTGGTGCCAATAACCTTTAAACGTAAACATAACCTTTTGGTTTGGTGTCAGAACTCCTCTACATCTAAATTAATTTTTTTCTTTTAAACAAACCATCTTTTAAACTTGCTGCCACAACTCCCGTCTCTCGTCCGATTTCTTGTTGCTTCCTTATTAATCATGATTATGACTCGCAGCGCCCGTGCTCGTCTCGAAGAGTCTTAACTCAGTCAGGCTTTGAGCGAATTAAAGGCGTCAAAGGAGTCCTGTGACCAACTGAATAAGGAAATATGTATATGACAATGAAAGGGTTCTCTTTGATGCCCCTGAAAAGAATAGGAAGTTGAAAATTGAAATGGCCCAGTTATATACTCAATACACTGACGCCATAGAAGAACGGGACAGGCTTCAGCTTGTTGTGGACGGCTTCTGCCAGAGTAGCATAGAGTCTGAATAAGCTCTTAGTCACAAACTTTTACTACAACATCAGCTACAAGAGGCTCAAAGTCAAATAACTCAACTTCAGACTACAAATCATAACATCACCGCCTCGCTGAATCAAAGTCTGTTCAATGAGTGGATGCATATTGCCCCGTCAATGGTTTCTGCTAAAAAGCCCTCTTGTACTATAGATTTGACAGGTGATGAAGATTCAAAGTCATGTAATTCAGTGAGGGTAGTCACCAGTAAAAACAAACTTAAAAATACATTAAAATGAATAAATACATTGAGAAAACACAAAGGATGGTTAAAGGACAAAATTTATTTATTAAAAATGTTAAACTAAATAGAGAAATGCTAAATTTACTCAAACAATTAGATATGTATTCCTTATATTATTTGGAACAAAGTACTAGTGGTAGGAGGTACAACATTGACACAAGAGTACTAAATTTGCAATCTGAACTTCACCATTTACAGGAGAAAGTTCAATGACTCACAAATATAATACCTCTGAAGATCTAATGAGGGAATATGTGTTGGCAATGAATGAGCTGGTAAACTCACAAAACAAACAACCGTGAGCATTGTCAAACACGATCCAACATGTTTACACCGGACCATTCATTGACATCACGTGATACCACCTTACCGCAGCCCTGTGTTGATTTGATATTTCCTGCTATTAATAATTCCAATAAACAATGTAAACCAATAGTAAAAATTAATATGCTATTATGTTGCGATGAGATTGGAAAGGAATTAGGCTACTTGTTAACAGATTAATATCCGGGACACTCCATATTAAATTATTGTATGCCTGGTTGTTCTTTATTTGATATTATGAAAAAAATTATTAAATGTAACTTTCGCCAGGACACTACATTATTAATTTTTATGGGTAATAGAGGAAATTTGAACAAAGGAGATTTACTCTAATATTAAAGAACATTGTGTAATCTTAGTATAAGGGAAATTGAGTTGTTTACTTTTCCTTATAGTAACAGTTTTCCACAGGAAGAAAATAATATAAGATTTGAAATGAATATGTCATTGCATAATTTGACTTTCAATAATAATCTATTCCATCTTATTGATACTTACAATTAAGTTGGTATTAATTTGTATTTGACCAGAGATAGACATAATGTTGATATGAACATGCTATCTTTTTAACCATCACAAAATCAGACGGGATTTTTTTCTATTTCAGCCAAAAAAAATTGGCTATACAGCTTGCTTCCTTTCAGCAATGCAATTACATTTTAAATAATTCTGCTGCCAATAATTTGGCAACTACTAATGACATTGATTATCATTTAAATTAGAAATTAGGACAATAGAGGAAACCTCTTGCTTAATAAATGGAAAACTCAACTCAAAACATTTATTTCAAATAAACCAATTACAGGCACTTTTGAATTGTCAAAGAATCGGTCAGTTAGAAAGTTGAAGCTAGTTGCCCAATCCAAAGCGTAGATCTTTATGGAGAAGAACGGGCAAGAAACTCCACGGACACTCTTTTAAATCAAAATGGTACTGGTTTAAATAATCTAAATGTTACAAAAAGTCCTTCTCTAATATCACACCTATCAAATTGCACTAACCTAAATAAATGTAATAATAATACTCTAAAAATAGTTCATCAAAATATACAGGGTGTGATAGGAAAGCTGTTTATTTATTTATTTAGGTATTTCATATAAGGTAGCTTCACAGCTGACAGTAAGTATACATAATTATTATTCCAAACATTACGCCAATTACGAAGTACACAGAAAAATAAGAAATACCGAGAGTGACATAATTATTAATATTTATAGTGTGTGCGTGTGTGTGTCTGTGTGGTGTAGGTGCTGTTCATGAACTGTAGTTACATTGATATCCTGTGTAACTGAACATTGGTTAAAAGTCCACCAGTTCATGTTCAGCTTCAACAACCAGCAGGTTGCCAGCTCATCCAGCAGAGTTAATATGATACGTGGTGGCTCTCTAATAATTGTTCGTAACAATATGAAATTTAAAGAACGTAAGGATATTGTGATCCTCTCTGTTGAGCGATTTATTGAAATAGCTTGCATTGAGCTTGAGCAGTTCATTGTAATGAGCGTATACAGGCCCCCATGTGCTTCTTATGATATTTTTGAGAAACACATGGAAGAAGTATTATTAAAGACTTGTACCAGTAATAATACTGTAACGGTCACCCGATTGCCAGCCATGCCAAAGCCATGCCATGCCGTGTCGTCTTGGTGCAGCCAAAGCCACAGCCACAGCCTCAGCCAAAGCCATAGCCATGACAACCAAGTACGCCACGGCAGCCACAGCAAAGAAAAAGTCAATTGACCAGCACGTCACCTGCGCTTGTCAACCTAACGCGATGGGCGTTACCGAGCGGCGATCCCCTCCTCGATTTAGAGTGGGGAGTAAACTTATAAATAGGTCGCGCAGCGTATTTGGTGAGAATATTCTGATCTAGAACCTAGCCTAAGCCGAAACTCTGTTCGATTATAATTTATACAATAAATACCTACAATCGAGAAAATTGTTTTTCGCTATCCTGTGTTTCACTCAGAAGCGGGATGAAGCGAAATCGCCGTGAACTTCATGGACGTGGGGTGCGTCCACCCGGATGGGACCCCTCGAGCGACACCGAGCAAGATGAAGACGGCGATTCTACACCACCGCCCGCTAGAAAAATTCTGAAACGCCTCCTGCAAAATGAGGTCGACAAGGCCGTCCGCGAACTGGATTCAGACATCGGTACATCCAAAAATCATCGTGCTGCGTCCCTCATTCCTGAGTTCGACCCGGATGGCGAAGATTGCACAGTATCAGTATGGTTAAGAAAAATCGATCAACTCGGCAACATACATCGTTGGAGCGATGAGATAAAGGCATTCCATCTGCAAGACAAACTACGGGGACAAGCTCGCAAATGGTACAACCGACTCGACGAGTATAATTACTCGTGGGACGAGTGGAAACAGATGCTGCTGCGTGCCTTTCCAAAACATCGGGACTACAGTGCATTGTTAGACGAGATGATGCAAAGACGGAAAATGACTAATGAAACAATGACTAAGTACTATCAAGATAAAGTATCCATGTGCTTCCGTTGTAAGCTATCAGACAGCGCCAGTGTCTCGTGCATCATTCGAGGCCTACCCTCATCTTTGCAACCAAATGCACGTGCTTTCCAATGTGAACGCCCTGATGAACTATATGAAGCATTTCTCTGTGCCCTCGACGACTACCGCGGCCCCGCACCAGAAATTCGCCTACCGAGTAAGGATCCTCGCCCAATGCCTGCCGAAAAGAAGATTTTTAACGGAGAATGATCCGTGCCCACGCTGTAAGAAGACTGGTCACATGTTGCGAAATTGTACGCTTCCCGATCAACGTGTGTGCTTTAAATGTGGTAAGCAAGGCCACATCGCTACCCGCTGCAATAATTCATCTGCAACCACTCTTCAAAAATCTACGTTTGATATAAACAACAGCGTCAGGGACATTAAGATAATCCAAAACTACAGTGACACCTACAAGAAAATAGCCAAGATCAACGGAGTCCACGTGAAGACCTACATCGATACCGGAAGCCAGGTGAACGTCATGACCAGTCGGATCTCCAAATTATTATCTCTCGACGTCATACCTACGAGTACGATCCTAAAAGGCTTTGCCGGCGGGTTAATTACTTCCCGTGGAGAAGTAAAATTTAATCTGGAAATAGACGGTATTCGAGTTACTTGCGATGCGTATCTGACAGACATCGAGATGGGTGACATTCATTTACTCATCGGTCAACCCGTCATCAATGCCAGCGACATTGCACTCGTCGTAAGCAACGGAACAGCCACACTGATGCGCGAATCTGACTCCATGCCAAAGAAAGATGTGGTTGAAGAGCTCCACAAGTTCAAGATTGTAACGACTATGCGAGAAACGTTGCCACCAGGAGCTTCCATCATCAAGGTCCTGATAGTGGGCAACCGCCAGAACAACGAGATCTGTACCGCTGCACGCCACTACGAGCTTCAAGGAGTTTCCTACTCCCTGCCCGCCACTCTCCTTCGAGGCGACAGCGGACACGTCAAGGTCATCAACACCGGGGCTGAGGACATCGTGTGGGAGGCTGGCCAGGTCCACACACGCGCCGAGAGCTGCGACACATCACCCACCATAAGTCAGGTTAGCCATGCCAAGCCATATTTGCCTTTAAAGCCTTCTGATTTGCCTAAATTAACTGTGCCGGAAAATATGCCTTTTGTTTTGTCTGTGGATAAAGATTCAAATCTGAGCATAGGTGGAGTTTTGTTAGACGACATAAAAATAGGCAATTTGAGTGAAATGGAACGTAAAGATTTAATCAAATTACTAATTAGATTCAAACAAAGTTTCGCAGTCAGCACTAAAGATCTCGGCTGCACAAATTTAATTCAAATGCCAATTACTTTGACTACCGATAAGCCCGTTTATCGACAACCATATAGACTATCGCACTGTGAACAAGAAATAGTAAAATCTAAAGTCTCTGAATTATTAGAAGCCGGTATTATTAAAGAATCAGAGTCCAACTATGCTTCTCCAGTGATATTAGTAAAAAAAAAGAACGGAGATAGCAGACTGTGCATAGATTATCGCGCACTTAACGCCATAACCGTTAAAGACAGATATCCGTTACCTAATATTGAAGATCATATTTCTAAGTTAGCCGGTAAAAAATATTTTACGTGCTTAGATATGTTTCAAGGTTACCATCAATTGGCGCTAAAACCCGAAGATACTCATAAAAGTGCATTTATTTGTCAGGCCGGTCAATTTGAATATGTCCGTGTTCCATTCGGTTTAGCTAATTCTCCGTCAGTTTTCATGCGTTTAATTAACAAAATAGTAAACTCCATCCATTTTTCCCAAAATGGCGGTAGTAGCGATTCATGCGAGATTTTAGCTTTTCTAGATGACATATTGGTACCCTCAGTCGACGTTAAATCTGGTCTTGACATGTTAGAGGTTGTGTTAAATAAATTCGAAACCGAGAATCTGAAATTAAATATGAAAAAGTGTACGTTTTTAGAAACTCGAGTAACGTATTTAGGACATGAAATTTCCGAAAGTGGTGTGCAACCGGCAGAGTCAAACTTAACCGCCGTGTCACAGTTTCCGGTGCCCAAAAATGTACACGAAGTTCGACAGTTTATCGGGTTATGTAGCTATTTCCGTAAGTTTATTCATAAATTTGCTCAAATTGCTCGTGCCTTAACAAATTTAACAAAGAAAAACGTTGCATGGGATTGGGGTAGTGAACAATCAGAGCCTGGAGGTGGCCCTCAACAAGTCGGAGGCCATGGTGTTCCATGGTCCCCGGCGGGCGCCGCCGCCCGGATCACACATAGTGGTCGGGGGGGTCCGGATCGCTGTCGAGTCTACCATGAAGTACCTGGGATTGGTGCTCGACAGCCGGTGGGACTTCGGACCCCACTTCCGGCGGCTGGTGCCCAAGTTGATGGGCGCGGCTGGGGCGCTGTCAACGCTGCTTCCCAATCTGGGGGGCCCGAGCGCCGCCTGTAGGCGACTCTACGTGGGGATCGTGCGATCGATGGCCCTGTACGGGGCCCCGATCTGGGCGGCTGACCTGACGGCCGGTAGCATTGCTGTTCTGCGGAGGCCGCAGAGAGCGATGGCCGTCAGAGTCATCAGGGGGTATCGCACGATCTCCTACGAGGCGGCTTGTGCACTGGCCGGATCCCCGCCCTGGGACCTGGAGGCGAAATTACTCGCGTCATTGTATCGGTGGCGCGAGGAAATGCAGGCGCGAGGTGAGCGACCGATGCAGCGACTAATGGAGCAGCGTCGGTTGCTGCTTCGCGAGGTCCTGGTGGCGGAATAGCGGGACAGGCTCTCACGCCCTACCGCCGGCCTCGGCACCATCGAGGCGGTCCGGCCGGTGCTCGACCTTTGGCTCGGGAGGAGGCACGGCTCCTTGTCGTTTCGGGTGACGCAGGTGCTCTCGGGGCATGGTTGCTTCGGGAAGTACCTGTGTCGCATAACCAGGGAGCCAGACGCCCGGTGTCACCACTGCGTCGACTGTCGGGAGGACACGGCGCGGCATACGCTGGCAGAGTGTGCCGCTTGGGAGGAGCCGCGCCGTGCCCTCATCTCTAGAGTAGGCAGTGACCTGTCGCTGCCGGCTGTCGTTAATTCGACGGTCGGCAGCGAGGAGTCCTGGGACGCGGTGGTTTCCTTCTGCGAGACAGTCATCTCGCAGAAGGAGGCTGCGGAAAGGGAGAGGGAGATCACATCCTCTCACCCAGCCCGCAGCAGGCGCACTGGGCGTCGGCGGAGGGCGGACAACGCCCTCTTCCAGCCCCCCTAAATGGGTCCAGGGGCGACGGACTCGGGGACGTCCGTCGCCCCCCATACATCGGACCCGAGGTGGCGGCGCGTAGTGTTCCACGCGCGCCCCTCTTAGACGTCGCGGGGGGAGTCAAACAACTCACTCCCCCCCTCGTCACGAGGAGAGGCCTGCCGTGGCGGGCCGGCACCAGCCGGGGGTTGCGGAAGGATCGTAAGTTCCCGCGACCCTCGGCGTAGGTGTGAGATGGAACACCGGGGTGGTTTTTCAGTAAGAGTCTGACAGACCCCTTCGCCCGCCCCAGGGCGGAGGACATCCATGAGGATTTTCCACCCCGAAACAAAAAAAAAAAAAAAAAAAAGTGAACAATCAGAGAGTTTTAACGAATTAAAAAAGTGTTTGTGCTCCAAACCGGTGTTAGCGATATACGATCCCGAGCTAGAAATAGAAATACATACGGGCGCTTGCAAGTTAGGCATAGCGGGTATATTATTTCAAAAACAAATTGATGGTACTTTAAGACCGGTAATGTATTTCAGTCGTGTAACTTCTAAACAAGAAAGCGTATATCACAGCTACGAACTCGAAACACTAGCGATTGTAGAATCTTTAAAAAAATTCCGCGTTTATGTAATTGGTAAACATGTAAAAATTGTTACGGATTGTACCGCGGTGCGTTCCACTTTGACAAAACGTGACATTATTCCGCGGATAGCCAGATGGTGGTTGATGATTCAAGATTACGATATAAGTGTAGAATACCGGCCGGGTGAGCGCATGAGACATGTCGACGCACTTAGTCGAAATCCTGTTGACGCGCTTAATGTTAATCGCCTAGAAGTATCTGATTGGTTCTTTACAGTTCAGTATCAAGATGACAAAGTCAAAAACATAATTGATCGATTAAAATCTGGTTCAGCAGAGCGCGACTTAACAAAGGATTTCGTACTGATAGATGATAGGTTATACCGGAAAACTCGTGCGGTAATCGTCTTGTAGTGCCGGGACCAGCTAGGTGGAAAATGGTTCAAATGCACCATGATGAAATAGGCCATGTAGGGTTCAAGCGCTGCATCGAGCTTATTAAAAATGACTACTGGTTTCCGAGAATGACGCGGTTTATTCGGAAATATGTTGCGGCGTGTTTACATTGCGCTTACGGAAAAGGGGAGCACGGGAAAAAGGAGGGTATGTTGCATCCTATTCCCAAACCAACTGAACCGTTCAGAACAGTACATGTAGATCACTTAGGACCGTTCTGTAAGACGAAGAAAGGCTATGTGTACTATTGAAGACAAAAGTGCATGGAGAGCCTAAGGTCGACTTTTGACTGAGGTTTTGCATTACGTTTCATGACTTTCATGAGACGACTAGATGGCGCTGTTCAAACATGAAAATAACACCGCAAAGCTTAAAAACCTTATTATGCAGAGGCACATAATAAGGTTTTTAATACCTAAAATAATTACTAAGAAATAATAATATATTTATATTCAAATAAACATAAATTATTTTATTTTCTTATTTCCGAGTACTTAATACAGCGCCATCTAAACCAAACCAAATAAACCAATTGGTATATTAGTTAATTCGACTACAGATGGCGTAGATCATAAATAATAAAAATCCCTACATTCACAAACTAGCTCTCATTTTCGCATTCTACAAAGTAGATCGTAGCTCAGGTGGATAAGCATGACAGAATAACAAAGCTCGTTTCACAGGGCACTGGTTCGAAACCCAGTTCACAGTCGGTTTTTTTAAATTTTATTATTATATAATGTAATTTATATTCTATTTTTTATATTTTTAAACGTTTTTTATTTTATTTTTTGTTATAAATAATATAAGATGTATAAATGAATAAAGGCATAATATACAAGTATACATATACTACTCTACTATATATAACATTGTATAAATAAATATATATAAATTACTTTCGTAATTGGTGGTAAGTATTAGTATTATTAGTAAGAAACATTTATGTAAGAAGATTTAGATATATTTTTCTTACAGATTAAGATTTACTAAGTTTAGTTCTCGTAAAGGATAAGAAATTAAACTATTTTAGTGATATTATACATTAAGACATTTAATTCTCAAAGAAGAATACAATTTATTTCTTTCTTTCTTATACAGTGTATAACCTAACCTAACAGTTTTACACCCAATTGACAATTATTTAATTCACTTGTTATGAGAAATACAAGTAAAATTTATAACTGAATAACTCTATTACAAAATGGAAGACATTAACAAAGTAAAACTGTATAATAGATGTTATAAGTATTCTAAATCAAAACTGTGTTGTGCTATTCTTATAGTATTTAGTTTTATTTACATAATGTTATAATACCTTACACTATATATGCAACCTTAGTTCTGTAAATATTTTACCTACTCACAAATTATAAAAAAATTACGTTTTGCATAATTATGGTTAGTGGTATTGACTATAATGATTGATTTGTGCATTATGTTATGACTAAGGTTCACAGCTTAAGTATTCGTTCCAGAACGAGGAAGAAATTGAAGCTAAACCTCAAATCAATAACAATTGTAAGACCGGGTTATAGCTGTCATTTTGGGACCAATTTGTTTATAATAATAAATAAATAATTAATTATATTAGAAAGGAATCTATATTTATATTGTTTTTATTTTAATTTCTTATATTATATAAGAAATCAAAATCATTAGTGTAAAAACATTTTGTTGTTATAAAGTAGTGAATAAATTTATCCCACTTACACTAAGTTTGATCACTATAATTTATCAAATAAATTATAGCTACCCCGGTCTTTGTTATTACTCAATCCAATAGTCAACACTTTATATTATTTTTTTAATATTTCGTGTGTCCGCCATTTTGATCGATTACAGCTTGCAACCGCGAACCCATGGAGTTTATTAATTTTTCACATAAATTTAGACCCCGTATAGAATCCCATACCTGCATGCAGTGAGTACTCAGTACTTCCTTAGTCCTTTCGTTCCTATTGTCCCACCTTTGAACCATAACGCCCCATAAATTTTCAATGGGGTTTAAATCTGGCGATCTCGCAGGCCAAGGAATAATCTGTATATCCGATTGCTGGCTAAACCACTCTTGCACAATTATGGAACGGTGTATAGGACAATTGTCCTGCAAGAACGTTATCACTGGCATGTCTTCTACAGGAAAAACATTCCGTACGGTGGGCAACATGACGTCATTCAGCACATCTATGTAGTTTACACTGTTTGCACGACTGGGTATTACAGTAAGTTCTCCTGGTCCTGCAGCACTCATCCATCCCCAAATGTTCACTGTTATACGACCGGATTCAGAGTTAGGCACAACGTGATCACTATCATAACGCGTATTATTCCTACGCCACAACCTAACTCGCCCACGCTGGCTAGACTTGAAAGTCTTTTCATCACTGAAGATGACTCCGTTGCTCCAGTCGAAATTTCTGTATTTCAAAGCGAACTCCAATCGTGCTCTTTTATTAGCTTCGGTTAGCAATGGCTTAATAGCATGTCGACGATAATGCAGACCTTCACTATGAAGAGCACGATACACCGTCCGCAAAGATGTATCAAACAACTCTGCGTAATATCTTGTTGGTGTAAAGCCATTTTCCTCATAACCTTGCACCATAAGTTGACGCTGGTCTGAGTCAATATGGCGTCTTCTGCCAGATCTACTACGGTGTTCCAACGAACCCTCTTCTTGAAACCGCTTTATCCATAAAGTGACAGTCTTTACCTATAAGGGAAATATATTATTTATTATTTTCGTGTATCGATAACCATGGATAATAAAATAAATAACGAACAGTGATTTTAAAACATTACTTACGTTTAAGCCAGTTTCTCTCGAAATTTCAGAATAATTTAAGCCTTGATTATGCAATGCTATTATTTGGGCCCTCGTAGCCATATCAATATTTGAACGCGAACTCATGATAAAAATAAATATTAAAAACTTGTAAACGCAATCGTAACTGAACTCACTCATAGATAGTAAAGAACATTATGATTGAACAAAAAGATTTAATTTTTACACAGTCAATATTAAACTACCCTCAATTCTTTTGAGATTTATGATACGGGTTAAAGTCACTTAACAACTTCAATATAATAAAGAGAAGGATAATTTCAACTCAATGCGTAATGACGCAATGGTCCAGTGGCTAATGGTATCGGTAAATTTTATGCCACCGAGTTCGAATCCTAGTTATTACGTGCTTTGCTTTATAAGGTTTGTAATGTCGTAGGAGAATTTGTGTTAAAATTGAGTAATATTGTAACTAGCAAAAAACAAGATAATGTTCTTGTATATTTTCCAATCCAACTACTATACTAGCGCCATCTATGTCATCCAAGACATATTATTAAGGCGATGAAACCCTGTACAAACGATTTTGGTTTGGAACTCTCCATGCACTTCTGTCTTCATGTGTACATGCTAGTGATAACCGATTCATTTACAAAGTTTGTAATTGCGGAACCAACTCGGACAGTAAACTCAATCGAGACGGTCAGGTTATTAAAACGAATTTTCGCTTTGTTTGGATACCCGGATAGAGTAGTGTCGGATCACGGAAAAGCCTTTACTAGTAGATATTTTAAGAAGTTTGCTACAGACAAACAGTTCAAGCATACTTTAACTGCTATAGCTTGTCCTCGAGCTAACGGCCAAGTTGAACGTACCAACAGAACCATTTTGAACGCATTACGAGCTACTGATCCTAGTGAAGCCGCGAACAATTGGTCTAATCATTTACCTGACGTAATCTGGGGTATAAACAACACTTTAAACGACACAACCGGATATAAACCTTACGACTTGATGTTTTCACGGAGTAGTAGGCAGTAGTAGTATGTAATGTTTCTATTCCGGGGCGGGTAGTCGAATCGACTCACGTGAAACGCACCAAGGCTAGGCAGCGCATTGAAAAAGCTAGCGCTAAAATGAAACACCATTTTGATAAGCGTCGTAAGCCATGTCACATATATAAGAAAGGTGATTTAGTACTTTGGAAATAGGCTCCTACAAGTAGCGCGGCTAAAGTCAGTACTAAACTAGATGATCTCTATTCAGGGCCGTATATTATCACAAAAGTTGTTGGTAAGGACAGATACAGGATCAGGAGTATAAAAGGTTTGAGAGGATATAAGAACTTCATAGGTTTAGTATCTGCTGACTCCTTGCGACCCTATCAAAGTGTGGCTCCTGTATCTGACAGTGCCAGCAGCTCTGATGAGCAGTTAGAGACAGAGGACCTAATTGATTTACTGGAAAGCTAATTGTGTTCCCTTTTCCCATTGCGGGAGCAATTGTTTCAGGATGGCCGACTGTAACGGTCACCCGATTGCCAGCCATGCCAAAGCCATGCCATGCCGTGTCGTCTTAGTGCAGCCAAAGCCACAGCCACAGCCTCAGCCAAAGCCATAGCCATGACAACCAAGTACGCCACGGCAGCCACAGCAAAGAAAAAGTCAATTGACCAGCACGTCACCTGCGCTTGTCAACCTAACGCGATGGGCGTTACCGAGCGGCGATCCCTCCTCGATTTAGAGTGGGGAGTAAACTTATAAATAGGTCGCGCAGCGTATTTGGTGAGAATATTCTGATCTAGAACCTAGCCTAAGCCGAAACTCTGTTCGATTATAATTTATACAATAAATACCTACAATCGAGAAAATTGTTTTTCGCTATCCTGTGTTTCAATACAGTTGTTTTTTGTGGAGATTTCAACATAAATTTACTGGAAAAATCTGCTACAGTAAATAAGTTTATTAAAGTCATATAATTTGTACAATAATTTGTTTGAGCCGACTAGAATAACTGCTACTAGTGCAACCTGTATTGACAATATTTTTACAAACTTAAGACCTTCTAGCGTATTTAATTATAAATGAGTTGGACTCTGATCATTGTGACCAGTTAGTCACTTTCCGTCAGAAAATAGTCAGAGCTCAAAGAAAACTTGTGAGTTTTATTCCAGTAAACAAAAGTCGCTTAAAACAATTTAAAAATAATTTAATGGAAGAGCTGCCGGGTTTGCCTTATCACAACGACGCGGATCAAATATATACTTTACTATTTGACCTCATCTATTGTGATTTTACGAAGGTATTCACCTCAAAAACTTTGCCTGTTTGTGACCGCATTATATTTAAAACCCGTATTTCCCGTTGACCTAGAATCATGAAATTTGGCAAGAAGCAAGGTCTCACAGCACAAGAAATGAAAAAGTCCGAAAATCTATAATTTGTAATTTTATCATAAATAAATAATAAATAAATATCTTTATTGTCAGGCATCATGGCCCATAGGGTACATTACATAATTTTTTTTAAACTGCAAAAATTAACATCAATATTAAAATGAAAATAAACAATTAAACAGAAAAAAAAAGAAAATACAATTTAAAATCAGAATTAAAATTAACATCATAATGATAAATAATAATAAAATCAGAGTTAAAATTCACTACAAAAATAAAATAATGTTTAGAATTTGATTAAAGTAGTCTCTTATATGCGACACTATATGTAACTTGTCTGTCACAGCAGTGTCGCACATAAGGACAGTCCAGCCTATTCGCTATCATTCTAAGAACGGTGTTGGAGCTGGCCCGCACTCTACGCACTAGTGATGCGCAGCGCTTCCGCATGGTCGCATAGAAACAGTCTGTGCGTGCCGCCGCAAACATACCTGAAGCGCTGCAGTAGCGCGGCAGCCCCAAAAGCGCCCTGAAAGCGTTATTAAATTGGACACGAAGGGTACTGTAAAAAAAACATTTTTTTGCTATTACAAACTTACATTTGCAGTTGGAGAATTGACCGTGACGTATATGAATGTATGGTAGAATATGTATTTAAACTACAATGTTAAGTTTGTTTTTGGGATAAATCCATTCCAACTGCGGAACTCTTCATTGTGCGTGGTCCGACACGCATAAAAATAAATAAATGTACATGTTATTATTATTATTTTAAGTCTGTTAGCTTATAAATATTAAGTAAGTAGTATATTCGAGGGAACATAATATTTACTTAATATTTATAATATTTATAAGCCAACAGACTTTGGCTCAGATGCTAGCAAAGGTCGAATATGCAAATTGTTGAAATATTTAAACATTGAGGAATGTTTAAATAGTTCAACAATTTGCAAATTCGACTTTTGCCAATTGATAAATTGCCATCCAAAGTGGCAACGCTGCTAGCCTTTTGGGTATTTTTCCCACTGACAGCGATGCGGACGAATTTTTTGATGCCCAATGAGCTCTCCTATTTTTTCTTTATATAGTTGTACATAATATATATATATATATACTTATACATACTCGTATGTCGGAGACGGTCATTAGTTTAGACACTAAACGAAGCGCAACACGAGTTCCGAGAGGTGGCAGCACTGTCGCGACAACGTGGATACTCGGCTAACTTCGTGCTATGACAGAGCCTGGCTGATGGAGGAGCGCTGGGACGAGAGGACACTTACCATTCTGCCGTCGAGGAGATCAGTACCTCCACCGTAGGAACTGTCAATCGTTTTATTTGTTCGTTGTGTCGTGTACCTACAGTGTGTGAATAGCTATTATAGTGTGATTAATTTGATTGTGAATTTTAATTTGATTTGAACAGCAAACGGTTTTTCTATTGCGCAATAACCAACACTACCCACTGCACGCCCACAGGAGTTAAAATATGACTGACGATAACTAGAGAAATGTACCTTCTCCGTCATATATTTTAGTGTTAGATTGTATTTAAGATTTGTATACAGGGTGTCCGGTAATGAATGGATAACCTTGAAATGTCTTATAGTATAACTTATGGCCGTTCAGAAAAAAAATGAAACAAAATATATCATAAGTAGTACCTAAGATATGATTTTTTTAAAAGAAAGGTCTAATTTTTTTTACCTTGTTTTACTTTTATGAACACTACGATCAGAAATGAATGGATTCCATCGGTTTGTTGTTATTTTATGATTATACACGAACTATGCTAATAGATAAACAGTAAATAGTATGACTAGCTATTGCACTTTTTTATTAAAAAATTAGCAAATTAATTAATTTTAGAAAAACTGCAAAATTTATTTTTTAAACAATGTTTAAACATCTTGGGTATAAAAAAAAATGTATGAATACATGAGTGGCCAATAATTTTAAAATAATGTCACTTTCAAGTAGATTTTATAATGGTACAATTATTTCCATTAATGTAGAAAAGGAGAAAATTTTACTAAATATCAAAATTTGTAATATGGGAACATTTTTTAAATTTAATTGTACCTGAACTTTGGGGATTAATAAAAAACAACATTTAACATAAAAAAACACTTTATTATACATTCATTTATAATAAATGTTCAAACTGTCGGCCTCCCACTCTTATGCAGGCCCTACATCTACGGATAAATGATCTACGGAGCAGTCTTGTGTACCGTCGTTCACTAATTTTTGATGCGGCTGCTCTGACTCGTCTTCTTAATTCTTCTAAAGACCTTATAGGCTTACGGTATACTTCCTCTTTAAGGCAGCCCCAATAAAAAAAATCCAATGGATTTAGGTCCGGTGAACGTGGAGGCCACAAAATTGGCCCTAGCCGCCCGATCCATCTATCTGGGTACGTGTTATTTAAAAATGCACGAACAGATACAGCATAATGCGCAGGACAGCCGTCATTTTGCAACCAATATGACTCCCTCAGCTCCTCGGGCACTTCTTCTAATAAATTGGGGAGATCATTTTGAAGAAACTCCAAATAGCTTTGCTCTGTTAAATTCCCCGGTAATTCAAATGGCCCGATTATTATTCCACTTAATATTCCAGTCCAATAATTGATTTTAAATTGATATTGTGATCTATCTTCACGCATAAGATGGGGATTTTCTAGTTCCCAACTGTGTAAATTATGAAGATTCATGTATCCATCTCTTTTGAGTGTTGACTCGTCGCTCCACAGAATTTTATTAAAAAATTGCGGGTCTTCTTCGATTTTTGCCAGCATTTGTCGGCAAAAACGCAATCTAGCTGCATAATCTCTTGGTTGGAGAGTTTGCACGCGTGTAACGTGGTAAGGGTGGAATTTATTTTTTTTCAAAATATCGTGCACGGTCGATTTTCCGATACCTGTGCGTCGAGCTATTGTTCGCGTAGAGGTAGAAGGATCACTTTCGATTTCCTCAAGCACGGATTCTTCTACATCAAGACGAGAGATTCTTCCACTGCTTGTACCACCGACACCACTACCCGGCAATCTTCCTTCGGAGTAACAACCGTGGACACGGATACATACGCGGTAGTCTGGGTGGCGCGCATTACGGTATCTCTCCCTATAGAGCACTGCAGCTGCATTTGCGTTACCTCTGCATTCTCCATAAATGTAATGCATATTTGCATATTCTTGTGCCGTATACTGACGTGGCATTTTGATACACAAAAACACAAAAGTCCAGTTTAGTCCAAAAACAAACCAAATCGTCGCAAATATCACCAAACAAAACAAGTCCAAATCAGTAAGCAAAACGAATAGTCCAATAAAATAGCCAGGTGGTCGTTTTAACACTGATTCAAAGTAAATCACGATAATTGCAAACGGAAACTAAATAAACACATGCGAAGTCGAGCAAGTCGAGTAACGCACTAAGTAAGAGTACTTACCTGATGTTTTACATTTATTTCCTCTCTCTCGCACCTAGCCAATTCAGACCCTCTTTGTCTAACATAACACAAAAGAATGACAGCACGGCGTGCGCGCAGGTAGCAAATATGAAGGTCACACGACCCATTTCACGCTTTTAAAGTAACTATTTTAATCATTATGAGTATTTGTAAATTTCTGACAATTTGGTTTCAATACGCAATTTTTATTCACTACAAATTCCTTAAATTTATTTTTTATTAATCCTCAGTGATCAGAAGCAATTTAATTTAAAAAAAGTTCCCACATTACTCTTGACATTTAGTAAAATTTTCTCCTTTTCTACATTAATGGCAATAATTCACTATTTATTGTAGATACATTTATGAATTGTACCATTATAAAATCTAATTGAAAGTGACATTATTTTAAAATTATTGGCCACTCATGTATTCATACATTTTTTTTTATACCCAAGATGTTTAAACATTGTTTAAAAAATAAATTTTGCAAAGTTTTTCTAAAATTAATTAATTTGCTAATTTTTTTAATAAAAAAGTGCAATAGCTAGTCATACTATTTACTGTTTATCTATTAGCATAGTTCGTGTATAATCATAAAATAACAACAAACCGATGGAATCCATTCATTTCTGATCGTAGTGTTCATAAAAGTAAAACAAGGTAAAAAAAATTAGACCTTTCTTTTAAAAAAATCATATCTTAGGTACTACTTATGATATATTTTGTTTCATTTTTTTTTCTGAACGGCCATAAGTTATACTATAAGACATTTCAAGGTTATCCATTCATTACCGGACACCCTGTATATTACAATAAATAAAACATATTGATAAAAATCTAATGTTTTTATAACATTTTATAAGAGCTATTATTACAAATACGAAGTAACAGGAACAAACAAAATCGTAATTTCCTCATATAACTCACATACGTCGTAAAAACATTAACTTTCATATTTAAATACCATCAACAAATTCAATAATAACAGAAATATATTAGTCACGTCTGTACTTAGAACGTTTTCTTCGTGCTAGCTACAGACTGCTAATTACTGCATTAGATCCGGGATCTGTCCCCGAGGTTTGCATAACTGTCATTGTGGACAAGGATAATGTGCAGGTGATTGTTATTAGATAGGCTTTTATTTTTATAAACGTGGCCGGTATACAAATGTGACTTCTTTTGGATGATAGTGAAACTGCTTGACGGGGTTCCAATCTAGCAATATCATGTTCAATTAAGTATATTATTTACAACTTTCGTTCATCCAGTTCGAAAATAATGCAGATACACATCCTATTCTTTCATATTGTCCAAAAATTGTTATTTTCACTCACCAATCGTAATGTTCCACAATAAAGAATGTGATCGTTTGTGGTCCACTCAACCAATCGTAAACTTGGTTGAGCGGAGCCTGGTTACTTATGTAGGTAGGTATCTAGGTCTTATGAAATGACTCTGAATAAAATGAGACTGAAGTCTTGTTTATTTTTAAAGCACAAAAGACTCTTCGATATAGGATAGGACTGACCCTATATCTTGTTCAATAACCATACAACGAACATCGCACATAATTCTTCCATGACAAATGCGTTGCGCGCCACCCCTAGCTAATGATTAGGGTTATCGCAACAGTGTGTCTAGTTAGAACGCCTGTGCTGAACTGTACAGTACTGTCTCCATGCATTCGACAAGTCGCGAATGATAAACACTTATTCAAGAGAGGCAGGTACCGCTGTGACGTCATTAGCGCTCTCTCTAAGATACCACCAAATAGGAATTACTCAAAGTTCCACTTGAAGATCCCCCGAACTACCAGTACTCCCAGCTCCTTAGTCGTCGTAGCTTCGTCGATGAAGTGGGATAAAGGAATAATAGTACATAACATACATAATCAGCCTATAACGTTCCCACTGCTGGGACACGGGCCTCCTCTCTGTGAGAGGGAGCGGGCTGTGGTCTACCACGCGGGCGCAGTGCGGGATGGGGATGTCACATATCTTCGAATTATTAGTTCTTGTACGAGTACATGCCGGTTACCTCACGATGTTTTCCTTCGCAGTTTTGAGAGTAGTGGTGATGAAATAAACACAAAGTAATGTGCTTGGCTGGGTTCGAACTCACGACCTATGACACGTAAGTTGGGGCCGTTACCATTGGGTCATGGCTGCTCTCCAGGGATAATAATAATCAATGAAAACCAAAATTCTTTAGGGGCGTGAAGGCTATCAGAGACTCTAACGACATCCTTGTTTAAATAATAATAATAATAATTCTTTATTGACATAATAGGTTACAGAAACGTTTGCAGCCTCTGACTCCTGAACTAGGTGTACCTGTGTGTCAGGAGTCAATGTTTTTTTAAAGGGTTTAGTTCGGCACAGGATTACTCTCGACTAAGTACGAAACTGTCATTTTTACGAGTACAATGCGCGTTCAAACATTTGGAGTAATCACTAATGCAAATTGTAAACAGGGTTAAAGCATACCGAAGGGCCGCAATTTTTTGTTTTTTTGTGCATTTTCTTTTGCGGCAAAACTACAAACATTCGCTCGGTGCCTTTCATTCCGCATTACGAGAGTAGGCACACTTTCGGTTTGTACTGTGGCTGGCAACGTCTTTGAGCTGTGATAAAATTTGACTACCTTTGCCTGTTCTAGTACGAAAGTGGCTGAAGTATGTAGCGAAAGAATTTTTGTGTTTTATAAAAGTCTTATAATGTCTGTTAAAATGGCTCTTTCACATGCTCTCGGCGGTATTTAGTGAAACAGAATTTTTATTTTAAACCGCTAAGCGATAGAGCTTGATGCCCGGGTTACACAAGGTTAGTTTTTGAAGCTAGGATAGCAAGGTAGTGCTAGTAAGCTAGCAAGCTAGTCACGCAGACCTCGTGTATACAGAGCTAATAGCGCCCCCCGCCACTGACTACTATCCTGGCTAGTGTACTAGCCTCGTGTGGCCTGCGAGCTAATACTCTATCGGTTCATTTTACTGCACACACTAAGTCACCGCAAAGCCATTAGCTTAAAATGTACTAGTATCGTGTAAAGTCGTTAACAGCTCTAGCATGTGCCAAGTCAGGATAATTAGCCAGGATATTGCTTTATTGCTATCCTAGCTTAAAAAACTAGCCTCGTATAACCCTCACCTCGGTTTCTTACCTACTTTACTTATGCCCATAAGTGATGGAAGTCAGAAACCGGGACTTGCCCATCGCGCAAGAGAGATTCATGCTCACAACTGTGCAGTTTTGTGTACCAACGTACAGCCTTCGTATTGCATATTGACATAATCAGCCGTGACCAAATGATTATAACATGATCAAACTCTCATGCTCCTATACAAACCGATAAATATTATAAGTTCTTAAAAGAACAATAGGAACAACCCATTAGCCGGCGCCGCTTGCGCTCAGCTGCAGACGCGAATAAGCAAGGACTCGTAATGTCCATCATTTTACATTTTAAAGCGCTCAGAGGTGAAGGAGGTTCAAGTGGGGCTGCTAGACTAGCGATTGTGACATTTGTGACGATTTATTACAAGTAGGTAAGATGGTTCGAGCCGTGATATCGTTGTATCCCTTGGGATACCTAGAGATACAGCTATAATCCGTAATATAGTTATATGAAAGCGGTTCCTACCTATCTTACTAGGAATATAACTATGATACGAGCACGATCTGGTAATATTATTATTAAGACACTTCGACCAAATATAGGTAAGGTTAGAACTGTGACAAACTACGCGCGAGCTGTGCGAGCGAAGCGAGCGGTGCCGCGGTAGTGGCCGGCGAGCGGTACGTCGAAATTGGTCGCAGTAACAAAATTAGGGTACTCCGACAGTTATTAACTGTTTTCATATGTATAACTATATTATGGTATATAGCTATATCTCTAGAGATATAACTACATATATCGCGGCTTCAACCATCTTACTGCGTCATAATTATAACAACTGAATGCCTTTTGTAAAATATCACTGTGCGGTATTGATAACAGTTAGCCACGAATACTATGAGGTAGCCACTGGCTAATATGCTAGTTTATCGCATATATAAGCTCCTACCCTAATACTTGATATATATTTTTTTTTAAATATTTTTAAGTACTAATTTATTATTATTATTAAAAGAGTGAACTGTCACAGTTTCTACTGTGACAGTTCACTTTTTTATTCAACACGACGTGACAAGAAATACATAAAATGTTAACTAACGCACTCATGGACGCTATTGTTCAGAAATCGTAGAGCACTATCTAAGTCAGGGCTTCATGGCGTCTCAAGAATAGACTTAATAATAATATCGTCTTTTAAACGCGTCATGTTTCAAGCGTTTATTATCTTAACTTCGCAAAAGCATTATTAAACGAAACTTAAGCTCATATCATAATAACCAATACAAATTCTACACAGATAGCAGATTAAACGCTCTGCGCCTCGGGCTCACTTCGGCTTCGGTCGACTTCACCCGATTCTTGGTGGTACGTGGCTCATAAACAGCGAAACTGCACGACTTTGCTTTCGCACTTCTATCAGACTGTACTCGAACGATAAACTTAAAAGTTAATACTGGTCACGTAGCTAATGATGTTTATTATTTTCGCATTCGGTGTGCGTTTTGAACTTGTGTATTTTTCGGTTTTCGTATATTTATGTTTTTTAGAACGAAGTTCCTTAACGCGGCGTGCGGTAGGAGATGACTGGTATATTAATCGGCACGTAAGGTAAATAAAAGCGTTATGCCCCTCCATGTGACTTTCCCTCTTTCTCCGTCTCTTTCTATTATAAACGCGTGTGTGTGTGTGCGTGCGAGTATCGCGTAAGGAACGTCGCTCCTGACGGGGGTCCCCCGACCGCACACGTTCTTTTCAGTATTAGCTCTATATGCGTAAGTAAATCAATAGCACACGGGTTTATTTCCTGAGCCATATATGTGTTTTTATAAACAACATGGTTCCTTAGAACACATTCCTGTAATAGTTTCAAGATTAGTCCATACTAACCCATCTCGGATCATACTGTATAGAATCAGCGAAAATCACAAACAGCTGCTATTTACATTATTTGAATTTCGCACAAGAGGTACTTAAGCGTGCCTATATCGAAGCAATATTCAGTTCCGTGTAGTTATTGTATCAGAAATATTGAACAATGTTGAAAATAAAATACAAAAGTGGATACAGAATATGAAAGCTTTCTTCGACGTAGTTCCAAGAAAATTAGGTAGATAGAAACAAAAAGTAGTAACGTTAGCAATACTTCTTATTCTACCAATAGGTACTCGTTATGGCTCCTATCATTTTACGGCTTTAATGGCCAGTCATTATAAGTATTCTCCTAATTATATTACGATAAGAATAAGACACTGTGGATAAACAAGGGAATTTTATAATGGTGTCGAATTATTATGAAGACAGAGATTAATGCGGTTCTCATTACATATTTATCTTTCTTTGCCGTTCTATAATTTTATTTCACGAGCGATTGAGCGAGCGATTTAGTTAGTTGTTTTACCGAATGTATAAGTAGAAGTGTCATTATCTGTGGGTAAAAATAACGAAATTGTGGCAGCTGAATTGGCCACTTCGATGAAGCTTTGATAGTGATAGGTAGGTCTGATTCTGCACCAGTATTCATTGAAAAACACCACAGATAATTTTAACACTTTTAATATCAATCCGTGCATTACAGAAACACCCCTCTATCCCTTGGAAAATTTTCCTACTTTTACTTTAATTCCTCTCCAGCTTACAACTAATTATCCCCACCACTAACCCATCCACTCTAACCCGTTAATGTACATCACCCTCACTGTTACCCCGCTGACGTGATGGCCTCAGGTGCGGGCGCATCCGACTGGAAGCGAACCTCTCCAAATGGAATACTTACGTTGATGCTCACCGAACGCCACGCTAAGCATTGTCGTTTGTTTTGGTAACTATTGCTCTGATACTAGCATGGAACTATTGTTTGTACGAGATTGTTCACCAGGGGTCAATTTAATAGGTCATTTGACATATTTATGTCACATTATCAGTTATATCTCTAAACTAACAAAATTGTCTAAATTTAACGACGAGTGCTGTGAAAGTACTAAAACTTTGAAAACGCCCTGTAAAATTTTCAAATTGTCTGCTTATAAAAAGCGAAGTACTTACCTAATCAATGGGATTTTCGGTTCATATCTGTTATTTTTTTAGATAAATCGTTGTTTTTCTGCCACCTCTACAAACAAATTTACAGTTGCATATTGCTCACTGAAACAATCCATGGCTAGACAAACACATTCATACTGGAAAATATAAGAAGATAAGTGTGGAAAATCTTAAAATCGATGTTTTTAATCTATTATATTTGTATTTTATTACTCTGTGGTTCTTATGACAGATAGCTATTGCATAAGAATTAAAAAAAAAGATGGCTTTAGCGAATGATAAAAAGAATAGTGTTTCTTTAATCTCCAAAATTCCTCAAGATCCTGAATTAATAAATAACGAGGAGGACGACTCTAACAAACAGTAGATTTTAAACTTTAATACTATTAGCGGAGCTCAACGCATGAAGCTGTCCCAGGCACTGTTGGCAAATGCTTTCTGTTGCCCCAAATGTTACAATTTTGATTACTTGGAGTTTCCTTAGCTCAAAGTGCTGACGGTAGATAGCGCTGTTTGCCGGTTGGTGACTCACGTAACATTAACTTTTATTTCAGCCACTAGATGGCACAGTCAAGTTTCAGTCGCCGTAGTTTGTATGTTATTATAGGTTAGTTATTCAGATTACACCTGCGACGTTGGCTGGTTTATACCTAACTACAGGTGATAAGAGACCCTTATGTACATTATACATATTATGTGATTACAAATAATTTTTTAGCAGAGGAGTGGGCACCCCTAGATAAAATTTAATGAAATGGAATTGTTTATTTTATAAATTCTGTAACTAGGATCACTTTTTGAATCATTTTAAACATCATATTCAAAATATAAAATGTCTCTTTAAATGTCCATTTGTTTATCAGATTGCAAATCTCGTCTTTTCGTTTTTTACAATTACGAGATGGGAAAGCTAAAGAGTGTACTATGGTTTGGTAGTACTCATGGTATATATACATCTTGCTGCTGATAGTAAAGTGGGTTTAGTAGCGAACAGTACTATTATTTATATGCAGATGGCGTTAGCAGTCCTGCATACTTATTTCCTTTACTGCTAGTAGTTATATCAAATACGATTCTGCTTACAAAATGAAACGACATAATTTAATGTTCTTGATATTTATTTTATTTATACTTATGAAAATAAATGATTAGTTTCACTGATGTAGTTAATAACGTTTTTGAAGGTGGATAACTGTCGCTAAGCTCACAGGGTGACATCTGGTGTCGGAACTGTGAACAAATACATAATGATCTAGGATATAGTTATGAGAGTAAAATGAAAGTTTATTGCTATGAAATTAACTTTGCATGCAGTGATGGAATTTCAGCACTTTGTTGGCATATTCTAGTTTTTTGGACAGCTGCTGCTACAAGTTTGACAGTCTCAAATGTGCTCTCATACATGTGAGTCTTGACCTTGGTAATTCAAGTGTTAGTATCATCTTCAGTGAATTAAAGATCATGAAATCGATGACGGATGTTAAAATACTAGTTAATTGTTTCTACGGCAAAGCTTTGCTGTAAATAATCAGATATTTCGTAGATAATTATTTGCTCTAACACCGATTTAATGTCACGTTTCCCAAGGTACAGTTACGTTTCCCAAGGTACAGTTACGTTTCCCAAGGTACAGCTACGTTTCCCAAGGTACAGCTACGTTTCCCAAGGTACAGCTACGTTTCCCAAGGTACAGCTACGTTTCCCAAGGTACAGCTACGTTTCCCAAGGTACAGCTACGTTTCCCAAGGTACAGCTACGTTTCCCAAGGTACAGCTACGTTTCCCAAGGTACAGCTACGTTTCCCAAGGTACAGCTACGTTTCCCAAGGTACAGCTACGTTTCCCAAGGTACAGCTACGTTTCCCAAGGTACAGCTACGTTTCCCAAGGTACAGCTACGTTTCCCAAGGTACAGCTACGTTTCCCAAGGTACAGCTACGTTTACCCAAAATACAGCTACGTTTCCCAAGGTACAGCTACGTTTCCCAAGGTACAGCTACACTAGTATGATATATATCACATTATTCTTACAAAAGAGAACTTACCAACAGATACAAGACAACATACAATAATTTAATGACTCCTTAAATGTGACTATTTCAGATATTCTTCTTTACTCAATGTTATAGACATCTTTTTTTTTATATAACAGTGAATAGTTATTCCTAATGCGAGTATATCATTGCAATGTTTAATTTTAGTAAGAAATATTGATTTCTTTATTGAATATAATACAAAGCGTAAGCATAAGCTTAATCATAAGCCTATAATGTTCCCACTGCTGGCACACAGGCCTCCTCTCGTGAGAGGGAGGGGGCCGTAATCCACCACACGGGCCCAGTGCGGGTTGGTAGATAGATAGATAGATAATATTTATTTGCTTAAACATGTGTCATACTTACAAGAAAATGCATGCAAGATGGTAACAACATTATTACGTACAGGCATGTTTGCCACTTGATGTGACGTGCAAATGTCTAAAAATATCATTAAACTAAAACATTCTCTTGAAATAACAATAAATTAAGTAATTAAAGAATAACAATAATAAATTTAAAATAACCATAATTAAACAGAACATTAACACAAAAATAAGTTATTAAGACAATACAATACAATAATCATGTCAACAATAATAAAAAAAAGATCCAAAAATAATTAAACTATTCCATTGTAAATTAACAAACAAAAAAAAAATATCAAATCAACTAAACATAATATGTTAACACAAATGTCTCCTCTCGGAACTCGTTCATGTTATATAGTATGCTTTATTTACTAAATATGCCTTAAGTTTTCTTTTCAAGTGTACAATATTAAGCTCCTTCCAACTTTTAGGCAACCTATTGTAAACAATTGGAGCCATATGAAATACACTTTTGCGCATAAGTGCAGTCCTACAGAGAGGTACACATAGTTGAGTTTGGTCACGCCTGTTCCTGGGAAATTGATCTGCTGTGTGCGGAAATAATTTAGGATTGTTCCTAACAAACATAACGCTTTCAAGAATATATATGGATGGCAATGTTAAAATTTTATGCATGATAAAATAGGGTTTGCTGCTGTCCGTGGTTTTCAAATGAAACATTGCTCTAAGGCATCTCTTCTGTGCCTTAAATGCTACTTCTCTATTAGTCGAGTTACCCCAAAAGATAACACCACATCTGAGCACGGATTCAGCCAGACCGTAGATAGCTGTTAATAACGCCTCCCTTTTGACAT
Organism: Fissipunctia ypsillon; assembly: GCA_947568875.1. Classification (NCBI taxonomy): domain Eukaryota; kingdom Metazoa; phylum Arthropoda; class Insecta; order Lepidoptera; family Noctuidae; genus Fissipunctia; species Fissipunctia ypsillon. The sequence continues at coordinate 25,256,172 of OX387649.1, forward strand.
TTCGTGACAGCAAGTACAATGCATCTAGGCACTACTACTAATTCTTTTACTCAGAGAATCTATGTGATCTTTCCAATTTAAATGGCGGTCATATTAGTCCCAGAAACTTAGTTGTATTAACTGTGTCAATTTTTATATTATCATATATTATGTCAAGATTGGAAAATGTCAATAAACGCTGGCTAAAATGCATAATTACTGTCTTACTTAAATTAATTTTTAATTACTATGGTAGCTGTCACATATCTTCGAATTTAAAATATTCGATTCGAATAATTCGGTTCGAATCAAATATTCGAATATTTTAAATATTTGTTTTTAATTTCGAATCAAATATACACCGAGGGTTTACTGCGAAAACCAACAACAAAAAAAAAATGTTAAAAATTAGTTAATTACATGAAAATACTTATCTTTTTGAGCTTAAAAATTTCATGTATTTAACTAATTTTTCCCAAAAATATTGTTTAGCAAATTTTTGCAGTAAACCCTCAATGTGCGCTTAACCATTTATTTTGTCTTTCCACATTTTTTTATCATTTGCTGTAAACAATAAAACTTAATCATGGAATAGTGACACTTTTCCCACAAAGTGTCAGCATGTGAGCTATAACAGTTAAATAATACAGCTTAAAACTTCAAACGCATAGTGACCACGTGAATAAACAATTTCACAGTAAAAGTTTACTGCAGTCAAACGCTTGTGATAGAATTCTGGTAGAAATTAGGCACTAAGTTCGCAACAAACATGTCCACAGTTTGCTAATCTATAAAATCTTCCAATCGACTTCACTCTTCTGAATCTACTTGCCTTTTTAAAGCCAGTGAAACTTTGTTTCCTCTGTGAATAATACCAGATCAAAGAAAATATCTATCACAACAACATTACATTAAGCATAGTCTCGGCTAAAACAGTTTCCACATCCCGTGACATTGCAATGGATCAGATCAGGATCACCTTGGACATCTGACATCTGTGTCCTATTGTCTATATTGTCGATATTGTCACGACCCCGTATCCATGAAGGATCAGACACCTTGACGTGACCAATACCGTCGCCTCGTGAGACAATAGGCCACAGATATTGTCACTACCCCGTATCCATGAAACGTGTCTATCATTGCTGTGTACGGAGTATCGTTTGTTAACATGTCACAAACGTGGCGCAGCTTAAGGAACGGTGAATCAAGCTGCTCTAAACATCAAGTTGCGCTAGAAAGTGGTGCTGATGCTGCGGGTAGTTGGGGTTGTGGTGCGGCGTGTGCCGCTGCGCGTGGTTGTCGTGCGCGTGGTGCGGGTGTGTGTGTGAAGAGTGCGTGAGCGTGTCCAGGCGGGTGTGGGGGCGCGTGAGCGCGTCCAGGTCAGCGTGGTCGCGGCGCGCGGCGGGGGCGCGGCCGGCGCGCGCCAGGCGCAGCGGGACCGGCAGCAGCTCTGGCATCACGCTGTGGTGCGTCACTAGAACGCACAGGGATGTGAACTCATGTGTGAAGCCCTGGAAGGTGAAATATTATGAATAGTTAGTGATTGGACGTCGTCAATGAACAACTTTAAAATTGGGCTAGAGTTGCGAGCAGTAGGTACCTAACTAAGCATGTCATTTGCATTGCTTTGGAATACGAACTAAGCATTTCATACAATACGACATTATGAATGCACAGAATATGTTTTAATTTGTGCGATATTTTATGTTGCACGAAAGATAATATGCCTAAGAAGGAATTGAATCCTGATATGGCGGGTTATGAAGATATAGGATAGGAGAGTGATGATTATGGTGCTTATTCTACTGTAGCTAGTGTCAGAAAATGGTCACAATACAACTTTTGGAGAATCTAAAATAAAAATATGAAAAGTATCATTCATCAATAAATATTGTAAAAAACATACAAAAAAGCTTTAAAAAGGTACCGTTACTAGCTGCGGGGCAAACATTTCACAATTATTATAAGGGTGACGTCTGCAATGTGTAGATTACATCAATCAACTCTGCCTACCGCAGCCTACTGCTGGACAAAGGCCTCTCCTAGGCTGCGCCACGAAACCCTGTCCTCCACCTTCTGCGTCCTGTCTCTCCCAGCCACCTTTACCGCTGAGGTATATATAATTGAGATGTCTTTATCTGTCAAGTGTCGGGCGGAATTCCCGCAGCGCGACATATTTCTGACCTTGCTCACAAAAAATGGTCCACTGATGTTTCAATTGGCTCTTGGCACTTATTGTAAACTGTTTTGGGTTCTTGAATAAACATACCAAACTATAAAATCTAAACTATACTCGAATTACGAGAGATGTATTTATAAACAAAATATGATTACAACAGAGTATGGCCAAAAATGTCGTTTGTTTACGTAACATTATTTGCTCAAACAAAATGGTATCCATGATGTTATTTCGTGCAAATGTTATCTAAAACGATGTAATAACTACTTATAAATGAATATTTATCCACTTACCGTCGATTAGATACGAAAACACTTTATTTTCAATAAAAAAACACACGGAGATATTAGTCGCGCCAAATGTCATTGTCAAAACGTCACTTTAACTTTTTTTTTCTACGTTCCAAACCAAATCTTATAAGTTTTGAAGCATTTAGTTGACGTGAATATCTACCGGACCACAGACTAAAATTGCCTGCACAGGATATTAGCCTTGAATTATAATTAAAAATGGAGATTTAAAAAGCGTGGGAACGGGTGGCACACTTGAGTGCCAGCGCTGTTTGGAGGTTTGGCGTCGATAGGCAAACATGAGTGCCAGAAACTTTTGATCGGTTTGGTGGCTCGGGGGTGTCCCACACTACGTTTAGAGATACGCGGTCTCCATTCCAGGACTCGTCTGCTCCAACATCGGTCCAAACATGACCTTCTGACTGCCACTTCAGTTTGCTTACTCTGCCAGCTGTGTCTGTAACTCCGGTTCTTTTCCGGATAGTTTAATTTCTGATTTTATCCTTCAAGGAAATAGTGCGCTGAGCGACTTTGAATTTGTGGGCCTGCTCGACTGTCTTCTTCGACTTCACAGGCCGTGAGAAGCCGTCTTTGACTTTATTTTTCTTCTATAAAAGAAGAAATATTTATATAAAATTGATAGTAGTATCAATATCACAGAACGTCGATATCCATAGTGTTTTCATAATCCTATAAAATATAAAATTTTGCTAACGATGATTATCGGAAACATGTAAAAATTCAGGTCATTTTAATAGTACGCAATAGGTATTTTTGAACATGACAAGAAAATGGAAGAGAAAATGACATAACTACAATTTATTAAAGTTCATTCAACAATAATAATAATCTCATACTATTCTCTTTCAACATTTACGAGAATTATGATAGACCTAAATAAATTAACTGAAGGGAATAGTCTTATAATTAGAATTATTTAAAACCTTAAATACAAAATTCCTGTTCGTAATCTGTAAAAAACCACAAACTTTCATTTTTATTTATATTCTTTACAATATTATATGGTTGTCATTGAGTTTTTCACTCCTGCTCCTGTCAGAAGAATAACACGACACTGACCAACTGCACCTAAGCCCAGTACTTCTTCTACATGAAGACCAGTACGGTCAGCACCAGTAACACCTGTTATAAATGATTCTTCAGATTCAGATGAGTCAGATTTGAAAATTTCGGATTGACGATTTGACGATTGGAAATTGTGCAAAAAAAACACTTTTACTCCTAATAGTAGACCAGATCCCAGTATCTATGACGAAATCCAAATGCAACCAGTGCAAGGGTTCAACAGCAAAACGAGACCTATTGTTTTTTTTTTAATATTTCTCAGATGAAGCTTACGACTTGACAGTTTGCCAAACGATAATAATGGGTTACAATATTCTGCCCAGCAAAAATCTTTATTCCTCTTCTGACGCTAGATTTAGGGTGGATGAGATTACAGTAATTATGCCACTGAGAAGATTCGAGCATATTATGCAATGTTTGCATATCAATAACTCACTGACACCCCAGAACTCTAACCCAGCGTATGACAAACTGTGCAAGATTCGTCCACTAATCAATATTATCAATTTATCTCTTCGTGACAGAGCATGAAGAATCCATGGTCCTTTTCAAAGGCTCCACTACCAAACAATATATGCCGCTAAAACCAATCAAACGTGGCTACAAAAACTAGTGTCGTTGCGACAGCGCCAGCGCCCACCTTTATGAGTTTACATATATACCGGAAATACTAATAAATAAATACTATTTATTAAATTACAGCAAAATGGTATACGGGGTCCATTCTTGGAATGGTTTAAAAACTACCACAGAAACCGCTTCACGTCGGTGAATGTCTCAGGTTCATTAAGTAGCATGATTCCAACCGATAAAGGCACGGCTCAAGGTTCAATTCTTGGGCCGACTGAATATTTACTGTACGTGAACGACATGTGTAACATTTTCACGGAAGGCTCCGTATACCAGTTTGCTGACGATACATGTTTGGTAGCTGCACACAAGGACATTCGTGAGGCACAGAGAGTGATGCAGAGTAACTTCGACCTCTTATGTAAGTGGGCTCACGACGTTGGTCTTGTAATTAACGCAAAAAAAACCAAACTACTGCATATACACTCGCCTTACCTGCCGGCGTCTTGTGTGCCTTTTGTTGTTGCTCATGAGCATCTGTGTCTTCACCAACCGGTCACAGTGTGTAGTTGCCAAAAATTAGAGTTGGTGACTCAACATATGTATCTTGGTGTGATAATTGATAGTAACTTCCACTGGCGGCTGCACATTGATCATGTATGTAATAAGCTTAGGTCTATATTAGCAAAGTTATCGATACTTAAGTATAAACTACCCTATAGAACACTTAGATTATTGTATTTGGCACTGGCCGACTCCGTAATTGATTACGGCCTAAGTAGTTACGGGCGTACATACAAGACTTACGTCGAGGACATTTACAAGTTACAGTTACGCATCTTAAAAACGATTGTACCCACAAGAATAAAACATGAATTCCAAGATAATGATACGGGTTTATTTAAGCACTGCCACATTGTAAATGTCTTTGACAAGGTACGCTTACGTGTTATAAGTGAGAATTACCATAACTTAAGTAATATTCGCAAATACGAAAGACTAAAGTCGTTGCGTTGTTTGACCTACTTACAGACATTTATCGAACCTAAATCTAATAATGTTTATGGAGCGCGGACGTGGGAATGCATGCTACCATCGTATATGAATGACTTACCTATGGAAATCTGCAATGTAATAAATGAGAAGAACTGCTCAAAAGTTTTAAAAAGATACTTTCTAGATTGCAGTGCGATCTAGATAAAAAAAAAATATCAATGTTCCTACCAATTTTTTTTTTTTTTAATAATTAATATATATATAGTGGCACCGAGTTGCCGTGTCTGGCCATACCGCTGTTAAACCCGCGATGGTTTGTGCGGTATGTTTAAGGGTTCAACAAATGTTTATACTGTTTTATTGATTAATAAATATATAAAAAAAAAAACAGAGAATAGAAGTTAAGAGTAGAAACACGAACATTCTTATTGTGCAAAAGGAACAACAATTGTAAACTGTCCCATCTTGACTTTCGAGTTGGATTAACAAGACGGCTAATAGGTGGTTTTTATCCAACCAACTTGATTTTTTTTATTTTTATAAAAAAAAGATATAGGAATGTATTCCCAAAAATAAACTATGTACAATTGCTATATACTTACCGTAAAACAGGTCTAAATTGAGTAAGTGAGCTTTCAATAGACATCAAAAAAATCTGACGGGTAAAGGGAATATATTTCCCACCATACAACACAAAAAAAATTCTGACCCCTTTATGTATGTAGCTCTTACAAATACCAGTTTTATTTCTCCCCTGTCCTCTCCATATGAGCGTTTTAAGGTAGCAATATGTTATGTTGGAACATTAAGCTAATAACAAGCTAACTTGCTACCTCCTACCAGGGTCATGTACGCATTAGTTAAGCCTAGTCTGAAACCTTGTGTCATGATTCATAGTCATTTCAGTCGAAAGACGTCCACTGCTGGACATAGGCCTCTCCCAACGACGCCACTCCGAACCGTTCTATGCTTTTCGCATCCAGCGGATTCCTGCGGTCATCGGTCCATCTTGTTAGAGGCCTTCGAACGCTACATCATCCGGTACGCGGTCGCCACTCCAGAACCTTTTGCCACCATTGGCAATCGGTTTTGCGAGCAATATTCCCTGCCCACTTACCTACTTACTTACTTACCAACTCTTTGGGCTATGTCTGTTACCTTGGTTCTCCTACGATTTTCTTCATTTCTGATTCGATCACGTAGGAAAACTCCAAGCATAACCCTCTCCATTGCCATTTGGGTAACTTTCAGCCTTCTAATGAAACCCATGAGTGACCACGTTTCAGTGCCATTGGTCATCACTGGCAAATATACGCACTGGTCAAAGACTTTGGTTTTGAGTACATCTACTTAATAAAATTCTAACACTCAATGACAGAATGCGCACTACCTAAACCGCTAGGTCAAGAAACAAGAAATTTTGCACAAGAGTTCCGATTATAAGGAATGTGAGCATGATGGAAGTATTTTTGAAAATTAATCCCCTAAGGGTATCAAATAGGGGATGAAAGTTTGTAAGAAAGTTTGTCATTTTTGCCGATGGGAAATCTCATCGGGCACAGGCTTGTACGGTTATAAAAGTTGAACTAAGAATGAGCTATGTGAATGTACCTGCCTAATGGTACACGTCAAGCTCTTGATATTGCAAAACGTTTTTCGATGTTGCCCCTCTGTACCATTTGAAGTGCGGTTCAGACTGGGGTGATGGTACCCACCTATTCTTCATATTGTTACACCTCCTGAAGTCCACATTGAGGTCAGAGTGCATGAAATGCTTGGTCCACCTGGGCGCAGTGATCACGGTGGGAGGCTCACGTTTGCACTCCCGCGTGCTCAGACGCCTCGTTAATGTAGCTCCCGTTCATGTACAAGACAGGTTTGTGATTCTGGAAAAGGGAGAAATGTGTGCTGGAGATACTGTTAATGGGAATAGAGTATATTCATAGTATATTAGAACCATGACTTCGTACATATAAGTCGCATCAGCAAAAAAGGATAACCTAAACTGCACAACACCAAAGCAGTTATCAAAATGCAAATAGCCTCAACCATATTTTTGGCAATCTTTCAGTCTTTCACGACAGGCCACTTGTGGGAACAATAAAGGCTGATTGTGCTTATGCACTTGTTGTAGTGTCCTAAATTTCCCTACTCCTGCTCATTTGAGGACGTAAAAAATGCTAATGACGCCACGATGAGCGTGGCCACCTACAGGGCCAAAATAATCGGTGACAAAACCAATGTTGTATCACAGATTCGAAGAGAAGAAGATTCAGAGTTTCGATTTTGGCTGCATATAAACATAAACTTCACTGAGCCTGATGACCAGATGCTCTTTGTATAGTATATAAATTGTGATATGCTGTTTCAAGATGCAGAACAATGTCAGCAAAAATCAAATCAGTCACAAGATTGATAGAATTGTAATTGTGTTTACACTTACGTGGTTGGTGTATCCGTAACCTGCGGTGTGGAGTCATCCTTGGAGGACTGCAGCAGCGCCCCGCTGAGCTCCATGGACCGCCTTTTTATGAGAGGAAGCCGCTCGCCTAGCAGTTGATCTCCGTCGTTGTGTTCGACTCCTCGAAACTGCTCGGCCTCGGCTCGTTCACTAGCTTTGAAACGCCCATTATGTTACATTTCGCTGAGGACCTGGAAAGTTATTGTAGAATGAAAGTTATAGAATCTTTGTACTTGTTTATCACATTCATCTATCTTGTCACATTGGTGTGAGGAAGTTGATACTCAATACTAATCATTTATTGTATTTTACAATGTGCACTTATGTGGTAACTTAATATGAGATAATTACTAACCCTGTCCGGCACAGCAAAATAGTAGGAGAGAGGCAACTTTAAAAACTTATCTGTCTATAATGTTCCCACTGCTGGGATACAGGCCTCTTCTTTCTGCGATAGGGAGTGGGCCATAATCAACCACACGGACCCAGTGCGAGTTGATGGATGCCACATGTCTTCGAATTTTTGGCTCTAGGACATGCCGGTTTCCTTACAATGTTTTCCTTCATCGTTTTAACAGCAGTAGTGATGAAATAATTTACACAAAGTAAAGTGCCTGCTTGGTTTCGAACCTACGACCACTCAACACGACAACTCGTAAGTCTCGGCCGTTACCACTGGACCACAACTGCTCTCAAATGTATAGTTTCTGTACTAATTATATTATTAACACACTATAACACTTTTAGTTTATCGTTCAAATATTCGTTAACAGTAGAGTAGCATTTTTTTTTTTAATTTTTTTTTGGTAGTTTCTTATACATTTTTAAGGACATTACATAGGGATTTGTAGAATGTGTAATAAATATTGTTAAAATGAAGTAAAAGACATTATTGTCATATTTTGTTAACTTCTTAGAATAATGAAGATAGACCGAAAAGAAAAATCTCTTACAAAAATTTCATGGCGACAACGACGCCGACTTGAGAACCTCCTTCTTTTTTTTCGTTGGTTATAAAAGTTATACGAGAAAGAACAAGCATATTTTTAAAAAATACATACAATCACCATAAACTGAGTACTTTGGTGGGCTAATGGTAGACTCCTAACTGACGGGCTCCGTCAGTTAGGAGTTTTAGACTAGCAGTAGCTCACCCAGCAAGATAAGTGTGTTGGTAGAACATGGATGATTGGGCCGACACCGTCATTTATTTCCATGGTCATAGTTACCAGTATTCTGAAGTACTCAGTTTCAGTCATAGTAGCCCCATTGAAGATCTTGAAATACTCTTCACGGTGCTGATCAATAACAGGCTTACTTAAAAGCAAGGAAATATGTAGAGCCGGAGCCACGAAATAATATTTATTTTTATGCTTTGTGTCCCACTGCTGGGCAAAAGCTTCCCCTTTTTCCTTCCAAACCCCTCTGTTTTGTGCGATCTCTGGCCACGTTGGTCCTGCTGACATGATCAGATCGTCACACCACCTTCGCCGCTGTACATTGAATATTTTTGAAAAAAAGTAATTGCTACGAGGGAACTTTTGACCGTTTGTCTGGATGTACTCGTATGTTCGGGATTGGCGCAAAAACGGCTTAATGGATTTTAATGAAATTTAGCACACAGATAGTTTATAACCTGGATTAACACATATAGTACTTTTAATCCTGTTAGTTCATTTCCTTGGGATATTTTTCGATATCCACGCGTGTGAACCTTCTATCACTGTTATTTGCATAGCAAGCAGTGGTTTACGACAACAGAACGTAACAAAACAGCTGGTAAAATGTAGGTGTACTATAGGTACATCTCTGCCCAACCCTTTAGAGAAATGTGATGTTATGCTATGTTAGTGGTATACGAAAAAATCAAAAACTATTTTCCAAAAAAAAAAAAAAAAAATTACTGACTTTCAAAAAGACACAATAAAGTGAAAAAATAACTTTAATTTTGGAAGTCGCTGACAAAAATCGAAAATACAAAACCAAAGACTCGTTCGGTCGGTTGCTTTTTTCACATTTGCTACATCGTGTTTAAATATGATATCACAACCATCATTGGTTATCTTGGTTACGTCCTTAGGTTCGGGACTGTAAAGTGTATTACGTAAGTCAATCGTGGTCTTTGAGTGTTTGTTACATGCCGACAACCTTACAGTAACCCTTACCTTTTATTTCAGTACTCACATGCGCAGCTAAATTTAGATCTCCGCTAGTGACAGATAGTGTCCCGAAACATACTCGCATCTTTACAACGGTGAGACGTGCACCCACTGATAACAATCCAGTCATCTTTTTGTACATTTACAGCATTACAAACTTTTAAATCTGAAACATTAAAAGTAATTAGTGCTTCGTCCATGCGCACATGATTAGCTACCACATCTTTTTGTACCTTCTTTTTATTCGGACACTCTGATGTCTTATGTCCTTGCTCGTGACATCTAAAGCATTTATATTTAAATCCTTCTCCGCTGGTTCGTTGGGTTAGTTTCGTTTCCACTTTTCGCGCTTTAAATTGTTCCATTTCTTTAAACTTTTTTTCATTATGTTAGCAATATGCCCTCATTCTTAGATCTATTAATCACTCTGGATTCGTGCTCTTCTGATATTTAATATACAATGCCTCTGGGTCGGGCAACTCCTCTCTTGACTCAATGACACATTTAAATCTTTCTAATCCAGGTAAACTATATAACAGCATTATAATGTTATGATCAGTTTACCTGGAAAATTTTGAAGCTGAAATGCGTATACAATATCAACAATGATTTGCTGTCTATATAAAGAAAGCTGCTTCTGCTAGTTTATCAAAAGTATCGAACAAAACTATTAAAATAATCTCGTACATCACCTGTTTCCGATATTTTGTACAACATAAATCGCTTTAGAAGTGTAACCTTCTTAGCAGGTCCTTTCGAAGCATACATAGACTCCAATTTCAGCCAAACCTCTTTCGAAGTGTTACAGACCCTAATAATATGTCGAAGTTCATTACCACAAATTAACAAAATTAGGTTCGCTTTGGCTGTTTCATCCTCTGTTTCCCAATTTGTAGCTTCGCCTATTTTAGATGGTTTACGTACATCTCCAACATCATTTTTTAATAGGACCGTCTGCAATAAAATTTCTAATAATACTGTTTATTCAAGGGCTCGATCCTAAATATACATACATAATAGCCTACAATGTTCCTACCGTAAAGACACAGGTCTCCACTTGGTGAGAGGGAGTGGGCCGTAATCCAGCATGCGGGCCCAGTGCGGGTTTGTAGATGTTACAACTGTTACAAGTATTCGAATTTTTGGTTCTAGGATATGCCAGTTTCCTCACGATGTTTTTCTTCACCGTTTTGAGAGCAGTCGTGATCCTAAACGCATTGCTCATAATCGTTCCAAATATTTATTTAGCTGCTTAAAAAATAAATGTTACTCCTTACTTAACTCTCCAGACTTCTTACTGGATCCACGCTACTCCTATCTACCCTGGGTCTCTTGTTTTGGATGGCTGGGTGTCTGGGCCCATAACCATTCCAAGATAAAGGAAACGACTGGGAGAAATAGATCGTAGCAAAATATATCCGGAGAATATTTAGTGAGTGACACATACACACAACACATTGACAAAATTATATCAGAACGTATTTATTTTAATTTCAAAATTTACTTCATATGCACTTCATATACACATAGAGTTTGTATATCTAACTTTAGTCACAAAACCAGTCCAACACAAACCAGAGATCACACTGACCTAGTAGAAAAGCTAGCCCACCGGCGTCTAACAAAATATCAGGCACTCGACCACCCAACTACAACAGTTAGCCGACCCGCGGGAACAGCACTACAGATTCAAATGCGATCCTAGTGAAGATACATGCAGTCTGTCTGTATGCAGCCACTTAAGAGGAAACGCAGTCGCGTGGCCGTTGGCATTCATTCCATACTAATGTATTCGTCTGTTTTCTCGCCGGTAATGATACTATTCCAAATATTTTTTTCCTATGTTTTCTTTTTTAGCGTAATTATATACCATAATAGGTATACATTTTTATTTAAAATTAATAAAATAGTTGGACTAGTTTCATTCTTCTTCTACCTAACTACAATAACCAGGGACAAAAGAGAGGAATGCTTTAGTATGGAATGAACGCCAACGACCACATGAGCGCGTTTCCTCTTAAGGTAAAGATAGTTAACGATTCTTTTACTTTTTTCTTTTGCTTTTTCTTGTGACTTTGTCTCAATTACCTAAACGTTTTAAATTGTTTTAATCCCTATCTTTTTATATTATGTACATTAATCAATACAAAATTTTGATCAGCAGTCATTGTTTATTTAAATTACAATATTACAATTTACAAGTCAAAGTTTCTTGGGTCACTAACGTCACAGAATAGATAGATACAGAAGGTCCGTTTCATACAACGAACGAAACGGAACGCATAGTAAGTGAAAATTCCCTCGCAACTGGCATTCTTTTGAGATAGTTTGAGATCACCGTACGATATTGTGTGCCTGTACATGTTGTCGCTTGTTGTATAAAGCAAGCCTTCTGTACCGATATATTTCGTGTCAACGTGTTAAATGAATGTTCAATCCTGAAAGCCGTTTTAACAACCTTTGTTTTTGTTTATCACTGATTAGTTGAGTGTCACGCTAGCAGCACTAGCACGAGCGCGAGGAGCGCGAGGAGCGAGCACGCGGGCGCGGCGACCCCCGCGTCGTCGTGCGGCGGCGGCCAGCCCTCGCTCCAGGGGCCGCGCGCCCCCGCCGCCGGTCATATCGTCGTCACCATTTCTGAGAAGACGGAAAGTGTCAGTATCTTTTTGCTACGATCAATGCCCGCTGCACATGCTCGTACTCGTATTGGTCATCATGAGCCGCGTGCGAGTGGGATCGTTTAAAACCTATGGCGTTATACCGAACTCCGCTTTTGCTTTACCTTGTTGACCCAGGCACGTACATGAGCGTGCACACGCGTGTCGTGCGAGTCCATACTAGCTCAGACACGTCTTTCGAATGGCAGTGGCGCGAGTGTCCGTAAAATCTATGGCATCCATGTTGTTTGGTTCGCATCGATAAATGCTACTGATAAACGACTCATGACGGCTAATACTGACGCACACGTGTCGACCAATATCAGTGGTTTATCAGCACAGTATCCTGAACGAGAGCGACTATGACCATGTGCGGCGGTCGTAAATCTGGCGCTGGTTGTACTCAAAGGACTACAGCTGCCGTCCACCGGTCACCAAAAGGACAAATTAAGCAACAAATAGGATAATCACTGAGACACTAGGTATGGTTCAAAGACAACCCGTTAGCATTAGTACCTACAAGTCTTGTAAAATAAGTATGGAACTGAGACGCCTATAAAAAATCCCATTATCTTGCGTGAAATTTTGTTTTCAACTATGACCAACATTTAGATGGAAATCTCCACAGTAGTTCAACTAAGCCCTTAAAACTTGTAGAACCAATAAAAAAAGTATAAAATCTGAATTTTTTACTATACAAAGTAATGCTACGATAATGTCAAGATCTTTACTTTTACAATCCACTTTCTTTAAATTATTATACTTTTCGTCTACCATGTTTTTCAAACTTAAAAATGATTTAATCTTTTTTGATTTGAAGGTGGTAAAAGGCACACAATCGGTTATCATAGCAATGCTTGGGTGAAGCTTATGTCCAGAAGTGGACGTCTGTCGCATGAACAATGAAGACGGTGGGAATATTTACCAAGGTTCTGCATTTGGTGTTGGCTCAGAACAATGTATGGGTTGTCCAGGCCGGGATCTTCTAGCACCCCGCGATGCAGCTGCTCCAGATGTCTCTCTGTGTCATCTAGGAGTTACAAAGTAAGCTTATAATCTTGTTACAAGTAATAATTCCATTTTTCATTATGTCAGCAGTATCACACAAAATCCCTATGAAATAAAGAATATACCCGTAATTGATAATATCTAGGTTTTATTTATAAAAATTCAACATATAAAACAACGTTGAAACAAAGCAAGCCACTTGCCTTGTTTTACCTACCTACTTGAAGATTAAGTACGTATTGCTTATTTCCTGGAAACGTTTGGGACAATACATACCGAGTTTTGCATTGTTATACACCCATGTACTTGGCCCTACCAATTATATTATATTGCTGCAACATAATACGCCAAATGTTTTGATAAAATCTCAAATGTTTTAAACCGTCTTAATAACAGCGATGCTCTGTCAGTAACGAAAGTGAAAAATATGTTGTCATAAGGAGTCTCCGCTTCTTGATTCTGTTCTTCGAAGTTTAGGTTAATATATTCAGCCTAATCCGATCACTGCTGATCACATACAATTAGATACCAAATAGACTCACATGGTAACAGCGTTGTTGTCTGCGGTGGTAATGTTGTACTGGTTGTTGTCGTTGTAGTTGTTGTTGTCGTAGTAGTAGTGGTTGTTGTTAATACTAAACAAACAGAAAACAATAATCTTAGGAGATTTGAACAATTATAAGGAGCTACAGTTACATCTGGTTAAAATCAGAAGATGACCCAAACGTTGCAACTCTTGAACGTAATACCTCGGTATTCTTATCGACGACCACCTAACATTTAAATTTAAACAACATATATCTGTTAACGGAAATGTGTGTAATCCGTCATTGTATACAATTCCTAGCAGATGTGTACAATTCCTAAAATATTTAGATAGGAAATCTATGATATATTTCAATATGCACTTTTCCTAGGAAATCTATACATTTCGAAAGGAATAAATATGTAGTTGATTTTTGATGTTTAATTAGTAATAAGCCCTATGAATATTTTATATTTTACGATGTGATTGTTACAGCTAATTATGTCAACGAGAGCCTTAATAAAAAGTCTGATTTCAGTTTACAAACGTGTTTTATTTATTTTAGTCACAGAAAGCATTACTTTTTCATATATTTCCTAGAACCTATCATCTCGAAATTGCATACAATTCCTAGGAAATACATACATTTCACAGGAAATGTGTGTATTGAGGAATCTTTGAAACATTATTTTACACATTTCCTAAGTAGGCTCGGAAAGGTATATATTTCCTAGGAATTGTGTACAATTCCTAGGTTTCATACATTTCCGGTAACATATCCAACCATTCTGGTAGAATAACAAAACTCATCCACACCATGACTACGAGACTGTCCATCCCCAGACACACTACAACAACTTTACCTTGCGCTTTGCCAATCCATAATTCAGTATTGCATCAGCGTGTGGGGTAGTGCTGGGAAGACCTAATTGATTGAGGTGGAATGAGCACAGAGAGCCCTTCTTAATGTAACTTTTAAGAAGCGCTACCGGTTCTCTACTGACTTACTTTATCGTGAAACGAGAGTTCTCAGAGTTCGCCAGTTTTTCTTTCTGTCTGCCTGCACCAACACTCACAGAACTATTAAAAGCAAACCCGACTACACATCCTACTTCCTACTAATATTATAAACGCGAAAGTTTGTTAGGATGGATGGATGGATGTTTGTTATAGTTTCACGCAAAAACTACTAAATGGATTTCGATGAAATTTGGCAAACAGATATGTATTATCTGGGGTATTATGTGGGGGTATCGGGATAAAAAGTATCCTTTGTGTATTAACACATAGGATACTTTTATCCCGATACCCCCACAGGATAGATACTTATGCGGGTGAAACCGTGGGGCGCTGCTAGTTAATTATAAGGAAAAGAAACTATAGAATCCCAACACCTGACAACACCTTATTGCTAGCTAGACGCTCCCCAGCTTACTCTCTCATTAATCCTACTAATATAATAAATCCTACTAATATTATAAACGCGAAAGTTAGTGAGGATGTATGAATGGATGTCATTTATTCTTTCACGCAAAAACTTCTGAACGGATTTGGATGAAATTTGGCACACATATTGTTTATACATACATACATAAACTCACGCCTTCTTCCCATGGGGGTAGGCAGAAACTACAGAACGCCACCTGCTACGATCCTTACATACTCCTTTTCCCTCGTTTACATTCATACATCTGGTCATACACGCACGCCGGTTGCGAGTACTACGCACCTGACCTTCCTGAAGAACATCACCAATAAGATCATTATATGTCTTCCTAGGGCGTCCCCTTCCGGCGTTTCCACTCACATCTGCCGTGTAAATACCTTTTGTTAGTCGACTTTCATTCATCCTCTCAACATGACCAAACCATCTAAGCATACTCTTTTCAATTTTTGTCAGTACATCATCATCTGCCTAGCCTTTTCCCAACTATATTGGGGTCGGCTTCCAGTCTAACCGGATGCAGCTGAATACCAGTATTTTACATGGAGCGACTGCCTATCTGACCTCCACAACCCAGTTACTGGGTAATACGATACCCCTTGGTAAGACTGGTTGTCAGACTTTCGGGCTTCTGACGACCCGTAACGACTGTCAAAGATCCACGAATGACAGCCGGGACCAACGGCTTAACGTGCTTTCCGAGGCACGGAGGAGTCTCGGTATGTAAAGATGGTCACCCATCCACGGACCAACCCCGGCCAGCGTAGCTTAACCTGATGGATCGACCCGTGCGGCTGTTATTACTTAGCCACGAGCTCCTCAAATTTTTGTCAGTACATCTTCTTTTAAACCGCACCGTTGCCTTATCACATCATTTCTCAGTCTATCATTTATAGTCACACCACACATGCTTTGCAAGGAACGCATTTCCACAGCATTTATTCTACTTTCATGCTTCTTTTGCCACACACAACATTCACTTCCATACATAAGCGTAGGCACCAGCACACCATTGTGAACAGCCAGTCGGGCCTTTTTGGACATTAACTGGTTGGTCACAACTGCATGTATAGCACCATTCACTTTATTTCCCGCATTTACTCTCCTTTCCACATCTTCATCTATCTTTCCATCCCTTGTAAACAAACTCCCCAAATATACAAACTCACTTACTTGCTCCACACTTTTATCATTTATTTTCACATCACACATCGATACGTCCTCTAATGTTTCAAACACCATGACCTTCGTCTTATTCACATTTATATTCATCCCTTTCATCTTGTATGCTGCATATATAACCTGGATTAATAGGATACTTTTTAACCCGATATCCCTATGAGATCGAGACTTTTGTGGGTGAATCCGCGGGTAGCTGCTAGTACGTACAGTAAAGTCTACAAACTCTGTGAAAATAAAATACTAGCCCATTCAGTTGTAAAAAAAATAATAAAGAAAATATTGCAAATTTCTGGTTATGATGACTCAGAACCATTAATGTAATTACCCTAACCTGACACTGAATCAAACGACGCCAAACAGGGAACAAATAAGCACACACACTCCCACACACATCACACGTACACAAACATGCCAGATATACCATACAACACCTGAAATCACCTATCTAGCCTCCACTCTGGAATTCGTACCCCGAGCCCCAAGATACAGACTACATAAATGTCTAGTTTCCTCACTGGTAACCCTGCCACAGATAATATTTAAAGCAGCTCATGTCATCTCAACTTGGTGTTAACCTGCTTACGGTATTGCCTACAGAATAAACTATTTTCTATTTCTATTTTCTATTACAACAAAGTCTTACAAACATGTAAATTCTAGATAAGCTATGCCAAGTTTAACGTGGCTCACTTAGAGTAGAATAGAATAGCTTTATTTCGGACACAAAAATCCATATAGTGTTAGTAACATTAAAAAAAATAACTTATTGCCTAGTGTTAGTAAAAATCAACCTCCGCACAAACTGCTGTATAATCGGAGAGCCAAGGCTCTCAGCTACAAGTTTCAAGATGCTCCCAATATACATATATATTGGTCCCAATTGTAATGTTACTAAACCTTTGTACTCAATACTTTTAATGTCGTATCTGTATCTATTTTACTGAGAACTTAGATAATAAAATAAATAAATATTATATATCTAACAAGCACTAACTTAACCATTAACGTTCTTTTACATAAATACTTAAATATCTTAAGTTGAACAAAATAAAGATGTTCTTAAATCCGAAGAGAGCCAAGCAACTTTAAATTCAATCTAACCGCTTACGATGCACAAATTCAAACTAAGTGAAGTGCTCTAAAAGCTTGTTAGTACATTATTACATCTTTAGCTCTGTCTGCACGTTTTAGTGCTCGCAAAGTACGACTTAGATCAAGGGATGATAGAGATGTAGCAGGTTAGCTGAGCTTTAGTTAAGCAAAATTTAAATTTCACACAATACCAACAAAAAATTATTCATTTATTACGGCTTAAAAAAGTTAAATAGCCACAGTGTCATAGTTAATAATATTAGATGAAAGGTGTATTTGTCAAGAGGTTTTAGGCACAAATACAATGAGACTGAAATGAAAGGAAAGGAAGGATAGCGACGGAGCACATTCTCCTTCTCTTATCGATTCATCGCGAGCTACGTACAATCATCCACACGTCAGTGGTAACAAAACCAGTATAAGCGGGCCTCTCATTCTATTGAAACTCTGTACTACGTTAGGTCAGCTCCAAGTCAGTGTTACCATCGACGTGCTATTTAGGCACAAATAGAGTGGAGACTAACTTATTGGAAAGAATGACGACGACGTAGCAAATCCCATCCTGCCATCACAAGCTATATGAAAACAGCTCATACCCCGCGATAAAAGCTCCTTAAACCGATATCAAACGGTAAACTCGAGTGAACTGTTCATTTTTGGTTTGTTCCACGCTCATACATCACCGACAAAATTATATTATAGGAATAAACGTTCATCTGCTCGTTTCAACAAACAATTCGAACAAACATCGTTGGATCGGTTTACAATTAATGAATATATTTTTCTTCTTTGATTCATTTTGTATTCAGACGTTTCACTTCAAGTGAAAGATACCAAATTACAGGCAAAAATTATCAAAAACTGAAGAGTCTGATATCGGGCTTCGGTAAACCAAATTATAACTTACAATGTAAGAACAGCTCAGCTTGCGCCCTTCCCTGTGTGTTCTGCACATGACAGCGGTATGCCCCCGCGTCACCCCTGGACATCTCCATCACCATCAGACTGACAGTGTGACGGTACCCTCTGGACGTCATGCTTAGCCTGTGTTTTGTTCCTAAGGAATGAAAAAATACGTTAGATTTTACAAAATGTAGGCAAGCAGTGGTTAAGTGTGAATAGTGTCGCTACAGCTTCGCTGTGGTTGCGCTGTCGCCAGCAGTTGCGATGTGGTTACGTTGGGGCTAGTATTTGCCGACGGACAGATCGTTGTGTTTGCGACGTGGCCGGCTGCTAGTGCGCGGTCTCGCTGGTGGTTGCGTCATGGCTGCGACGTGGCCTTGATGTGGTCGGTATCACCCACACGGTTGATTATGACGGCAAAATGTGGTTCATGTGAATAAACTATTCATGTTCATACAAATTAGCGGCCGTCCACGTGTTGTAGTTGTGGTACGTGTGATTGGGCCCAAGTCAATGGTCATTTCAATCAAAATATATATTTTTGAAGTATGTTTTTTTTTATCATGAAAGATCTAGGGATTTCACCCTTACAAAATGTTGTTTCCTGCGGAGAAGAATGGGTAACGCAAACTAATAGACGCTCTGCTTTAAAAAATCGTTTTATAAGTACTTTGTTTGTATTCCTCATAATGACATTAGTGAGACAAGACCCTATTATGATAAAGTTTCAATTTGGCACTTAGCGACTACATTATCAACATTTTATATTCTTTGCCATAGTCTACATAATTAATATGTGTTACTGTTTTCACCTGGTATGTAGGTATCCATTAAAACAATTTGGTTGAAATAGGATAACAAAATACACAGAGTGTTGTAATTGTAACCAAGAAATAATGTCATCAAAAGCACGTGTTTTAATTAAAAGAGACTACAGGAGTAAACTCAAATATAAATCGTTGGAAATTTTATTAAAATAGAATAAATGTTTATTTCCAATGATACAATAATTAAGAATAAGCTTCAAACTTTATTATAAACGGTCTGCGCAAAGTTTTTGCTGTTGTTAGTATTCTGCAGTTGTCTCGTATTTTCGTTATTAATATTTTCTTTGTTTGCAAATTCGGTTTACGGTTCCCAATCAATTGTAGAAAATAACTTTATAATACATTTTTATTTATAAATGTGTCAGGTTAAATTCATATATTGTTAGACACAATAGATTAGAAGATAGTCTGGTAACAGAAAACAAAACATATTATTTAAAACTTACATGATGACATGTTTGTGGGGCTCGTGGCTATTCATATTCATTTATTTGCGTTCCACAAAATAAAACAAGATGTTAACAAAAGGCTTAGAGCTAGGAGCCGTTGAAGACCCTCTCAGGGCACAGCACAATTATTGTTTGTAACATAGCTTTTACCCTTCTACTCACTACCGACCCCCGATGGTACCTTCTACTCACTACCGACTCCCGGTGGTACCTCCTACTCACTACTGAACCCCGGTGGTACTTCCTACTCACTACCGACCCCAGTTAAAAGTCTTAATCATAGAAAGCTAAAAATTAAAATAAAATTATACATGAAAACTGAATAATTCGCATAAAAGTTTATACCAATAACTTAATTAATTCTATTATTGACAAGTAGGTAGCTATTTTCTTAAAATACTATTATTACATTTAGATAAAATTATATAGGCTAAGTAATAAAAGCCGCATAGGTCGATCGATCAGATAAAGCTATGCTTGCGGCGGTAAGTCCGTGGATGAGTGACCATCTTTAGATAAGTACCGAGACCCCCGTGCCTCGGAAAGCCCGCTAAGCCGTTGGTCCCGGCTGACATTCTTGGATCTTTGACAGTCGTTACGGATCGTAAGAAGCCCGAAAGTCTGACAACCAGTCTATCTAACCCAGTAACTGGGTTGTGGAGGTCAGATACGCAGTCACTCCATGTAAAATACTATACTTAGCTGCATCCGGTTAGACCGGAAGCCAACCCCAACTAAGTTGGGAAAAGGCTCGGCTGGTGATGATCACACGTTGTTTAGCTTTCTTTCACAGTCGACATTATGTAGGTACCAGCAGGGCAATTGCGTAACACACTTACAGTAGGAATCGGTTTCATTTTGACAGTTCAACAACATTCATTGCGTTATGTACGTTGTTGAGTAGACAAATTTTTGAAACATATGAAGCAATGGATTAGCAATTTGCTTCAAAATGAGTCAGATTTTGATTGATAGTGTGTTACGCAATTAGAGTGCTGTTACTGTTTTCGTATCAATAATATTTGAAACTCATAATAAATCATTTATACTTGCTTCCGGCATGAATAAACCATAACTGCTAACGAAACGCATCGCTACTTAAATTAATTTGTCTACAATTTATTATCAGTTTACTTTTCAATGGCTTCACTTAAAGTTTAAGACATCATAAAGCGGTGTCCTAATAAAAATAGTTCAAGCTAAGTAGCTAATTCTTGAAAGGTAAACTTTCAGAACTCTGTAGCACTCATTAACTGATACAGTTAGGAATTATGCTAATAATCCAATTTCCATAATATTTATTTTATGGGATTGGGAGCTTTAGTTGTTTTCCTCGCGATAGCGGTATGACTAGTAAGTACAATAACCGCAAGGACAACACGTTTGATAGAGCTGAAGAGAATTTATGAAAATAATTCCAGAAAATAAACATTGCTTAATTTTTCCTGTCATAACTAGTACTTTTGATTAGGATTAGTCTGGAAAATTATGTTAATTCCAGCAATTATTATAAGACAGAAACTGAAGAATAAAAATATATACTTAATAACGTGACCCAGTGGTAACAACTGCGACTTATGAGTTGTCGTGGGTCGTAGGTTTGAACCCAGATAGGCGCTTTGAGGAAACCGGAATATCTTAGAACCAAAAATTCGAAGGCATGTGACATCTACCAACGCGCCACGCCCGCGTGGTGGATTACGACCCACTCCCTCGCTCAGAGAGAAGGCTTGTGTCTCAGCAGTGGGAACGTTCTAGGCTGATTGTGCACACTGACCAGAGGATCAGTGATAGCGATGATGGAAAAGTCAAACATGTATTCGACTTATATCAAGCGACCGAAAAGTGTAATTATATCAATCCCGTTGAAAGTCGTTGTAGAAATACGAATAATGCTTTGAGAGCGAGAAGAAGAAGTTAAAAACTGAGCGAGTATTGCCACAACCCAGGCCCTTTTTTTTGGATGGGAAATCATCAAATGACTTCTCCCGCTCTGGGCGGAGCAGGAGGGCGTGTCAGACTTTTACTGACTAAAACCCACCCGTGTTCCTTCAGTTGCCTGTGCCGGGGCCACGGTAACTCTTTCGAACATCCCGCAACCCTAGCTGGCATCGGCCCTAGCGGACCCTTTCAATGGTGCTGACATCTCTTTGAAGCGCGCGTGGAACACGACGCGCCGACTCGTCCAGGCTCTCAGTTCTTATTATGAATCCATAATTCACACTTCCATGCATCACAAAAATTTAAATGTGCAGCAACCACTGAGTTGCGAACCGCGTTCCTGTGAACAAGATAACATCTATACCCGAAGGGGTTGAACAGATAAAAATCCTGTATTTTTTGGGTCGTAACTGCTGCAAATCCACGGTAAAGCTCAGGAGAGATCTATCTTAAGAAATATCTTAATAAAGGGTGACAGTTCCACCTATACTTAATTTGGTCCGACTTCGTCCGAAAAAAATCGCATTATAAATGAATGTAAATATACTATTTAATTGGATTGCACGTTTTTAGAAAATTTGTTTTGTAATTAATTATATCTACGAAAATATGAAAAATAAATGTTTTTTTATGTTGAGCTTCCAAAGTCGACTTCCTTCTGTATTTTTCATAAAAAAATAATAATCCATCTCTTTAATAACAAGCTCTCAAAGTTAACATAAAATAATAAATCTTGAATGTTCACAAAATGTTTGTCAATTATCGTTGTAATCGCATTCATTACAGTTGATGACGTCACGCGTAATTATGTCGCTCCAATTATATGACGGGTGCTTTAATTTTATTAGTCTTAAATTTTCAAATAGCATTTTTTATTTGTTAGAAACCGATGAACTGAGTCGCGAATAGACATATAAAGGCAGTCAAAACGAAATAATTTCATGAACTAGAAATTAGTACAGCTTTGTTTCATGTAATTTTCTTAGAATACAGAAAGGTTATTTGGAATCAATTAACATGTAGGACCTACCTACGAACAAAGTCAAAGTCAAAACGTTTGTTCTAAACTACGTGTAGGTACGAATATTGGTCATATTATTGGTTTGTCATTAGGCGTTACAGATTTAGCGTAGTGCTAAATGGAATATTGAAATTATTTGTAATAAAAAGGCGAGAAATATATATGACAAGAGGAAAAAGAATTTTATTATTTTGACAATTTAACATGCGTCATTGGTAACAGTTTTATTTAGAAGGCTAAAATATCTATGGTAACTAAAAGTGTATTTACATAGTAGAATTTACGTGGTTCGCCACACAGAAGGTGACGTCATTTTGTTACGCCAAAGTCATAATTATTATTAGTAGCAGTAGACCCTACAGACGTTGTGCTGTCCAAAGGACATCCTCGAAAATCACCCTAGGATCAACAAACATTTGGCGTGCATACATTTATTCTATACAAATAAATAAAATTGAAGTGTCTGTGTGTAATGTCAAATTAACAGCTTTTTTTACTAAATGCATGCGACAGTATACACGAGACTTATAAAGAAAAAGCAATTTTTAAAATTTTTGTCTGTCTGTTTGTTCCGGCTAATCTCCGAAACGGCTGAACTAATTTTGGCGAGACTTTCACTGGCAGACAGCTGATAATATATGGAGAAACTTAAGTACTTTTATTTTAGAAAAATAATTAGGATTCCACCTCAAAAAAATTACAACCCATGACATTCGAAACGGCTTTACAGTTTTTCATGGAACTTTCATTGGCAGATAGCTGATGTTATAAGTAGTGACTTAGGGTACTTTTATTTTAGAAAAATAATTATGGTTCCGCGCAAAAAAAGTTAAAACCCATGAAATTGTGAACAAAATCCGATTCAAATAGGGGAGTATTGACATCCACGCGGGTGAAGCCGCGGGCAACAGCTAGTCTATAATAATTTAGGCGGGAATATAAATTTAGATGTATAGATTGAGTCCCATATTGGATTGGTCATGTTCGTGAACGGGCGCCGTCAGTAGGGACTGGTCATCTCTTAGCTGCCGCGGCTTATATTAATTTTTTTAATAGTTTTTGGTTTTTACCTTTTTGTTGCGGACGCTTTTAACGTGCATGTCTTTCTACATTGTTCTCACATACTTAATTTCAACATGAATGATGTAACAAATATTTTGTAACAATATTTTGATTTTTGTCCGTGGAGTTTCTTGCCCGTTCTTCTCCATAGAGATCTACGCGTTGGAATGGGCAACTAGCTTCAACTTTCTGACTAGCTGACCGACTCTTTGACAATTCAAAAGTGCCTGTAATTGGTATATTTGAAATAAATGCTTTGAGTTTGAGTTTTTGAGTTTGAGCAGTCACGTTTAATTCGATAAAGTTCGGTTTTCCCATAGATATAAGAAAGAAGGTTTTTCCGAAGATAAACGGTGGAACCTTTGAACGTTGTGGTACTGTACGTACTTGCTTTTTCAACCTTCTTCGCTCGAGGGTATGACGCTTCTGTAGTGACTCGTGCGACGATTTCCATACACCTTAGGTGCGAAAAGAATTAAACAACAAAACCGATTTTCATATCGGTTTTGACTTAATTAATGATTTTTTTCTATACAATTACTACATATAAGTGAGATGCATGAGTGACCGGTATCGATTTTTTACGGATCTAATGTATGGGCATCCCTAATACTTGTCATGTCATGTCAATCAACTCAACTTTCAAGTTATTGCACTCACTAAACTAGAAGATTTACCAAAAGAGTAAAATGCTAATGTATGAGTAGGTAGGTTTACTTAAATGAATTACTGAATCTCTAAGTTTAACTAGCCACATACAGGCACTAGAAATAACATTAATGACAGGCATTTATTAGCTTCAGACTGTGTACAACACGGCCGACGTATCTTGGCGTGTCCAAACTTCGTGCAGAAGGCTGCGCAGTAACATTTTTTAAGAATCAAATGGTGACATGAGGTGAGTGTGAGTTAGAGAACATGCGCAAAAGTTCGCAGAGCCTATGTTCTGACTCGCCAAGATACGTCGGCCGTATGGTACTTTTAAGTATTGAAAGGATTGTTTCTTACTAAATACAACGTGTATCTGGATGTACGACATTAAATTAAAATGAGCACAGTACTAATCCATCGAAACATTTTAAAACACGAAGATTAGTAGTTAATGGAAAATTTAATAATTACAGTTTTCAAACAAAATAAATAGCAGAATCAACTGCATAAAAAGTAAACACGCTTTATCTACGAAAAGTCACCGACTAACGGTGCGGTGCGGGGTGCGGCGGCGGTGCGAAGCGCAGGTAGGTAGGCGCAAGCACTTTAGTTGGAGAACAATACAAACGCAGAGAATATAATCATATGTTTCGCATAGGTTCTTGACCTTACAATGTTTACCTATTATTATTACGGACTCAGATCTACATCATGTTGAAAAATAATTTCCTGTGGCTAAAGTATTTATTGAATTTGATTGATTTTTCGTATACGGGTAAAGAACATGATTCTCTTTACGTGGTTTAATGGAATGTCAATCCTCCTTTTACACCTTATATAAACTAAAAACCTTTGTTTTCTTTTCAAACAAATCTTTTCTGCAAGTTGTCCGTCATTAACATATACATGTAATTTAGAACATGCAAAGTAATTTTCCTTCGCTCTTGGTTCCTGGGGCGAAAGATGTATGGATGCAGAACAATCTCAATAATTCTTACAAAATTCCCATAGAAAGTGCACTTTTTGTTTTCCCGAATTTTCCAATTTTCTCGGCAACTTTTGAAATATTTTCTTCACTTAAAAACCTGATTCGGACTATTACGAACATTTTAAAACAAAACCTTGTTATCATCGGTCCAATCTATTAACGGACTTTCTAGTCAGTAAATAGTAGTCCTTAATTTAAGAACCTAGGTACCTACTGTGAAAATGACATTTTATACAACTATGGGGTAGTTTTGAAAAACGAATGATGACAAATTTTTTTTATGAATTTATTCGTGCCAAACTTTAAGTTTTAACTCAAGGAATAAGATTTTCCTACAAACGGAATCCCTCTTTTTCACCCCCTTTAGGGCCCGTTCACACTTACCACAACCACACCACATCGCAGTGACAAAGTGTGGGCATGCAGTGGTTACGTGTAAATATTGTCGCTGCAACTTCTTGCAGTTGCGTTGTGGCTAGTATTGGCAGACAGATCGACTCCGGCTGTGATAGTGTCATCGCATCGACGCAACGTTGTAGTGGCGTTGTGGCTGTGACATTACCCTGATGTGGTCGGTATCGCCTACGTGGTTGAGTTTGACGGCTAAATGTGATCCGTGTGAATAGAATATTCATGTTCATACAAACTAGCGCCCGTCCACGTGGTGTCGTTAGATAGATAGATAAAACATTTATTCAGTGCACTCAAAAGACAGCACAACACACAAAAGCACAATTAAAAAGACGATAACAAATTACATGAATATACAACACATACAGTGTGCCAACATCCAAAAAAGAAAAACATAAGTATTTAAAGAAATAGAGTCACACGATAACAAACTTTAAATTGAATAACGTGATAAGGTGCGGTGTGCGTCTCAAGGTTGCACCAAATGGGAGTCCAGCTCAGCATGTGTCAGGCAAATATAACCTGACGCTGATATTCTGCTGAATCCCTGCTGTGACATATGGACGTCGAGCAGACAAGATAAACACAATTGGTGTTGTAAAAAAGTGTTATGCGCGGAGTGAAATTATGTAAGTATTCCCGCAACTTAAATTATGTATTCTACAGTAAAGTTTTGCCATGGAAAACGTTCTTGTCCGCTGATGTGTTGACTGCGTTTTTATTACTACTTGAATATTGAATAATTTTATTAAAATTATAGTGGCGTAAGTACAAATAATATAAAAGATTTCGATAGACTGAGACATGTGTACAATAAATAGATAATAAGATACTTAAATAACATGTGTATTATATTATAACAATTATCCAGTAAAAAGATCCACAAACTGTTCAATTATTAAGTAGCGCCTTGTTCACAGGTTTGTTATATAATGGACGTGTTCGAAACAGTCATGCCCAGTTATATAATGGACGTGTTCGAAACAGTCATGCCCAGTTATATAATGGACGTGTTCGAAACAGTCATGCCCAGTTATATAATGGACGTGTTCGAAACAGTCATGCCCAGTTTTTTATGCCAGGCGATAAGAAACTGAAAGAAACTGAGAAAGTGTTGTGGTTGGGGTACGTGTGATCGGGCCCTAAAAGTCGAATTGTAAAATACTTTATAAACAAACAGCCCACTGTCATCTTCTTCGTGAAGAAAAAGCAACCAAAACCTAGGCATAGGATCATTTCTCATTCTCTTACCAATCCTGCCCGTAATTTCGGATTTGTAAGCCACAGCCAGATTTACTGCTCCAAAATGTATGAGAATAAATTCAATACTAGCTGTAGCTTCGTTTCCACAACGAACTGTGAAACGCAGGTAGGTATTGATGTATTTATGAGATGGTGCTCCTACAAAGCTGGTCCTCTTTCATAACTGAAGAAACATTACCCTCCTTTTTGGGTCGGATGCAACTTAGTAGCGACAGTGAGATACTTTTAGTAATTCCCATATTATTTATAAATGGGTGTTATTTTTACTGTGAAAATATTGATCAGATTTCAATGTTGATGCAAAAAACAAATGATAAACAAGCAACGCCTTTAAGATCGCCGATACACGTCTTAAGGCTAAACCTATGCCAACACAGACTCATTTCTGCCTTCAGATCCGTCTGACCTGGTCAAAATCGTTAACTGAACAGGAGTGAACTGTTTGACCCCAAAATCGCAAGATCAATTTTTAGGGGTGGTACTTGATGTATTAAGTAAGACACCACAGGATATTCCGGTGACGCAGCTACAACCTCCAAAGTTACTGCGAGATGCCATCCGGAAAAAAAGCATTCTAATCGATTCGCTTGTCTGCACGCATCCAGCCAGACCAATGTGGCGATATTTTATGTGCTCATCCACTGAGACTCCTATATCTCAAACTAATCTCAAGACAAGCAAACCCACAGGCCAAGCTACAACTAGCAAGACGTTTGATTAATATGAAAGTTGTTCGTTGCACATGACTGCGCCGTTATTAGGCCGTGATCCCCGATACACATAACAACTTCGCCAACTTTAATTAAGTTTCTTCGCAGAACAAAATAATATTCTAAGGTCTTGTACACATAGATTGAAGAGCCCTAGCATGTAAAGTAAATTAGAACCATTTTTGAATCAAAAATAGAACAGCTGTCCTATATCATTTTAGTTTTAATGTTTGCGACAGGCACAAATCACCCATAGATATAATATGTATAATATCTTGTTTTTTTTCTTTAAACATTGTGTGCGTTACGGGTATTCTCAATTTTAACCTCGATCGAATTTTCGTTCGATCACTGTACGTACGGGTCTATGTGTGTATGCGCCTGTTTTCGCTCATTGTGTAAAGCCGACCTTCTGTACCAACTTATCTATTCTGTGGTTTAAGTTCAGAGATTGATAAGCTTTGATACTTGAGCGATAGTTTAAACCTCTTGCAATGGGTTTATGGAATTTTCAGTTTTGTATTAATTTCGAGTAATTTGAATTTTGATAGTAAGACGCTATGATAATAAGAGTAAATGTACGTTATAAGCAAGTTCAGTCAAAAGAGAATGAAATTTCACAACAAAACTGTAGCTAAATATTTCTGAGACGCACCAATGCCTGTATTTGTTTAAGCTTCTAGTGAATTTTGATCAAAGTCTTTGAGATACAGTCGCATAACTTTTCACCCTACATATTTCACATCTTTATCGGCAGTTCTGTAATATATTGTCTAATTTTAGTTAGTGTCTAGCTACAGTATCGTTTAATTTGGGAGTACGAATACATATTCAGTGTGGGAGCCGAGGAAGCAGTAGTGAGGCTAATCTATCACCTCGCTACAGAACTAGCGTGACAAGGACGAAATTCGAGGTAGTTCGTGAAATCAAAATGGGTTCATGGGAAAATTGTGTGTGGAAACTTTGAAGCCTTTTATTGATAAGGTTTGATTTTAAGAGAAAACCTTGAGTGAAGTTAATAGTGAGTTAACTCACAGGTTTGTTCACTGCGACTTGGCAATTAATCATATTATTTAGTTTCCCTCACTATCATCAAAGATATTTATTTGTTCCAACTTATTTCCTTTTTTTTACTTCCCGCGACTTCGTACTTGTGGATTTCGTATTTTCTCCTACAAAATTTAACATCCCTCCATCCCTTTTAACCAGTAGTTTTGAAAAATTTATGATTAAGATCCTTTTACTTATTACTAATTTATTGATTAGTTTATAGACTTAATATTTATCTTATTGACCAAAGGAAAAGTAAAATTTTCATATAAACTGTTCCTCCCTTTTCACCTCGAAAGCGATTGATTTATGAAAAATCTTTAACCATGTGTTTTGTCATTCAATGTTTAGATTAATTTTGACTTAATCCAGACACGCAGTGAAATTCTCCCCAAAAACTTAATAAGGTATGATTTATGAAAAATCTTTAACCATGTGTTTTGTCATCCAATGTTTAGATTAATTTTGACTTAATCCAGACACGCAGTGAAATTCTCCCCAAAAACTTAATAAGGTACCCTCATTTGCTGGTAGACATTCGAAAAATCCAAATATTTATGCTCATACTTCAACAGAGTGTTCGAACGAGCGTTAAAAATCACTTCGAACTGATTCGTCGTGCAGTTCGGACGTACCATGGGTTCCGCAAAATTATTAGCGGTAACTATTTCTGTGACCAGGAAACTACAAAGGACGCAAACAAAATTTTTGGATGCATCCCTTGAATAATTAACTATATTTTAAAGGCCAATTTGTGATGCTCTATGATGATTTAAGACAATATCCGGAAACTTTTTTTGTTATTTAAGAACGTCGAAGCGCATGTTTGATGAGTTATTAAAAATAGAGCCAGCAATAACACGACAAGAGTGCTAAAATATAATTTTGTCCGCCCGCACTTGCGGCACGTCTACTCAAGCCGGCGCACCGTACTGACCAACGCTCGCGATGTTTTCGCGACCGTGGAAACACAAGTACAGAACTTCGTATGTCGTATTCATTCAACGCTCAACGCCGAGCGTTGAAAATCGAACACCGCGCGATTTAAAATTGCGGCGTGGAAAAATCGTGGCCGTGTTTACAGATGTACCGCTTTTTAATTGTTCCATTCCAAGCGCGGCACGCGATTTTTCCGCGCGCGAAATTTCCGCGTCCGGAAAAACGTGGGCTAATAGAACTAATTTACATTGTTCTGTTGGGCCCTTTGTACACACACGTTTTTCTTGCCGTTAAAAACTACGGATTATTCACCGTATGTAAGTACGGTCGTTAATGGATCACTATGGAAGCTTGTTGACGGACACGTTTTTTCTACGGTGCGGTTTATACGCCGTGCTGTAAAGAAACCGTAGTTTTTTACGACAAGAAAATCGTGTGTACAAAGGGCCTTAGGATTTGTTTTTGGTAAATAATCGTCAGTCTAGACATGTTAAAGTCTAGACTATTAAAAAAAAAACAACAATTGTGATTTATTAGTTTACCAGGGAGTAAATTGAACTGAAGATTTTGGATTTTCTTACGTTGTTTTTTTAGGGAAGTTTGTTTGTGATTGTGACTTAATGTCGAAGAGCTTAGGATTATAATTATTTCATTAGTATCAGATTTTGGAGAAACCTTGAGTCTAATATGAAATTAACTTGTGATTGTGAAGCTTCTCATTCTATACAACTGAAAATAGCGTCTAACAAAACAAAACAAAACAATAGCCGAGGCAGAGAAAATAAAAAAGGAACATTCTAAAGCCGCTACAAAAGCCAGTAAAACAACAAATTATCCAGCAGCCAATTACACTACCTGTCACATTAACCAGAATAGTAATTATGTTCCCCAATCAACGGTCTGAGAGCAGCCAATTACACTACCTGTCACATTAACCAGAATAGCAATTAAGTTCCCTAACTAACGGACTGACAGCAGCCAATTACACTACCTGTCACATTAACCAGAATAGTAATTATGTTCCCCAATCAACGGTCTGAGAGCAGCCAATTACACTACCTGTCACATTAACCAGAATAGCAATTAAGTTCCCTAACTAACGGACTGACAGCAGCCAATTACACTACCTGTCACATTAACCAGAATAGCAATTAAGTTCCCTAACTAACGGACTGACAGCAGCCAATTACACTACCTGTCACATTAACCAGAATAGCAATTAAGTTCCCTAACTAACGGACTGACAGCAGCCAATTACACTACCTGTCACATTAACCAGAATAGCAATTAAGTTCCCTAACTAACGGACTGACAGCAGCCAATTACACTACCTGTCACATTAACCAGAATAGCAATTAAGTTCCCTAACTAACGGACTGACAGCAGCCAATTACACTACCTGTCACATTAACCAGAATAGCAATTAAGTTCCCTAACTAACGGACTGACAGCAGCCAATTACAATACCTGTCGCATTAACCAGAATAGCAATTAAATTCCCTAACTAACGGACTGACAGCAGCCAATTACACTACCTGTCGCATTAACCAGAATAGCAATTAAGTTCCCTAACTAACGGACTGACAGCAGCCAATTACACTACCTGTCACATTAACCAGAATAGCAATTAAGTTCCCTAACTAACGGACTGACAGCAGCCAATTACACTACCTGTCACATTAACCAGAATAGCAATTAAGTTCCCTAACTAACGGACTGACAGCAGCCAATTACACTACCTGTCACATTAACCAGAATAGTAATTATGTTCCCCAATCAACGGTCTGAGAGCAGCCAATTACACTACCTGTCACATTAACCAGAATAGCAATTAAGTTCCCTAACTAACGGACTGACAGCAGCCAATTACACTACCTGTCACATTAACCAGAATAGTAATTATGTTCCCCAATCAACGGTCTGAGAGCAGCCAATTACACTACCTGTCACATTAACCAGAATAGCAATTAAGTTCCCTGACTAACGGACTGACAGCGGCCAATTACACTACCTGTCACATTAACCAGAATAGTAATTATGTTCCCCAATCAACGGTCTGAGAGCAGCCAATTACACTACCTGTCACATTAACCAGAATAGCAATTAAGTTCCCCAATCAACGGTCTGAGAGCAGCCAATTACACTACCTGTCACATTAACCAGAATAGCAATTAAGTTCCCTAACTAACGGACTGACAGCAGCCAATTACACTACCTGTCACATTAACCAGAATAGTAATTATGTTCCCCAATCAACGGTCTGAGAGCAGCCAATTACACTACCTGTCACATTAACCAGAATAGCAATTAAGTTCCCTAACTAACGGACTGACAGCAGCCAATTACAATACCTGTCGCATTAACCAGAATAGCAATTAAGTTCCCTAACTAACGGACTGACAGCAGCCAATTACACTACCTGTCACATTAACCAGAATAGCAATTAAGTTCCCTAACTAACGGACTGACAGCAGCCAATTACACTACCTGTCGCATTAACCAGAATAGCAATTAAGTTCCCTAACTAACGGACTGACAGCAGCCAATTACACTACCTGTCACATTAACCAGAATAGCAATTAAGTTCCCTAACTAACGGACTGACAGCAGCCAATTACACTACCTGTCACATTAACCAGAATAGCAATTAAGTTCCCTAACTAACGGACTGACAGCAGCCAATTACACTACCTGTCACATTAACCAGAATAGCAATTAAGTTCCCTAACTAACGGACTGACAGCAGCCAATTACACTACCTGTCACATTAACCAGAATAGTAATTATGTTCCCCAATCAACGGTCTGAGAGCAGCCAATTACACTACCTGTCACATTAACCAGAATAGCAATTAAGTTCCCTAACTAACGGACTGACAGCAGCCAATTACACTACCTGTCACATTAACCAGAATAGTAATTATGTTCCCCAATCAACGGTCTGAGAGCAGCCAATTACACTACCTGTGACATTAACCAGAATAGCAATTAAGTTCCCTAACTAACGGACTGACAGCAGCCAATTACACTACCTGTCACATTAACCAGAATAGCAATTAAGTTCCCTAACTAACGGACTGACAGCAGCCAATTACAATACCTGTCGCATTAACCAGAATAGCAATTAAGTTCCCTAACTAACGGACTGACAGCAGCCAATTACACTACCTGTCACATTAACCAGAATAGCAATTAAGTTCCCTAACTAACGGACTGACAGCAGCCAATTACACTACCTGTCACATTAACCAGAATAGCAATTAAGTTCCCTAACTAACGGACTGACAGCAGCCAATTACACTACCTGTCACATTAACCAGAATAGCAATTAAGTTCCCTAACTAACGGACTGACAGCAGCCAATTACACTACCTGTCGCATTAATCACAATAGTAATTATGTTCCCTAATCAACGGTCTGAGAGCTGCCAATTACACTACCTGTCGCATTAATCACAATAGTAATTATGTTCCCTAATCAACGGTCTGAGAGCTGCCAATTACACTACCTGTCACATTAACCAGAATAGCAATTAAGTTCCCTAACTAACGGACTGACAGCAGCCAATTACACTACCTGTCACATTAACCAGAATAGTAATTATGTTCCCCAATCAACGGTCTGAGAGCAGCCAATTACACTACCTGTCACATTAACCAGAATAGCAATTAAGTTCCCTAACTAACGGACTGACAGCAGCCAATTACACTACCTGTCACATTAACCAGAATAGCAATTAAGTTCCCTAACTAACGGACTGACAGCAGCCAATTACACTACCTGTCACATTAACCAGAATAGCAATTAAGTTCCCTAACTAACGGACTGACAGCAGCCAATTACACTACCTGTCACATTAACCAGAATAGCAATTAAGTTCCCTAACTAACGGACTGACAGCAGCCAATTACACTACCTGTCACATTAACCAGAATAGCAATTAAGTTCCCTAACTAACGGACTAACAGCAGCCAATTACACTACCTGTCACATTAACCAGAATAGCAATTAAGTTCCCTAACTAACGGACTGACAGCAGCCAATTACACTACCTGTCACATTAACCAGAATAGCAATTAAGTTCCCTAACTAACGGACTGACAGCAGCCAATTACACTACCTGTCACATTAACCAGAATAGCAATTAAGTTCCCTAACTAACGGACTGACAGCAGCCAATTACACTACCTGTCACATTAACCAGAATAGCAATTAAGTTCCCTAACTAGCGGACTGACAGCAGCCAATTACACTACCTGTCACATTAACCAGAATAGCAATTAAGTTCCCTAACTAACGGACTGACAGCAGCCAATTACACTACCTGTCACATTAACCAGAATAGCAATTAAGTTCCCTAACTAACGGACTGACAGCAGCCAATTACACTACCTGTCACATTAACCAGAATAGTAATTATGTTCCCCAATCAACGGTCTGAGAGCAGCCAATTACACTACCTGTGACATTAACCAGAATAGCAATTAAGTTCCCTAACTAACGGACTGACAGCAGCCAATTACACTACCTGTCACATTAACCAGAATAGCAATTAAGTTCCCTAACTAACGGACTGACAGCAGCCAATTACAATACCTGTCGCATTAACCAGAATAGCAATTAAGTTCCCTAACTAACGGACTGACAGCAGCCAATTACACTACCTGTCACATTAACCAGAATAGCAATTAAGTTCCCTAACTAACGGACTGACAGCAGCCAATTACACTACCTGTCACATTAACCAGAATAGCAATTAAGTTCCCTAACTAACGGACTGACAGCAGCCAATTACACTACCTGTCACATTAACCAGAATAGCAATTAAGTTCCCTAACTAACGGACTGACAGCAGCCAATTACACTACCTGTCGCATTAATCACAATAGTAATTATGTTCCCTAATCAACGGTCTGAGAGCTGCCAATTACACTACCTGTCACATTAACCAGAATAGCAATTAAGTTCCCTAACTAACGGACTGACAGCAGCCAATTACACTACCTGTCACATTAACCAGAATAGTAATTATGTTCCCCAATCAACGGTCTGAGAGCAGCCAATTACACTACCTGTCACATTAACCAGAATAGCAATTAAGTTCCCTAACTAACGGACTGACAGCAGCCAATTACACTACCTGTCACATTAACCAGAATAGCAATTAAGTTCCCTAACTAACGGACTGACAGCAGCCAATTACACTACCTGTCACATTAACCAGAATAGCAATTAAGTTCCCTAACTAACGGACTGACAGCAGCCAATTACACTACCTGTCACATTAACCAGAATAGCAATTAAGTTCCCTAACTAACGGACTGACAGCAGCCAATTACACTACCTGTCACATTAACCAGAATAGCAATTAAGTTCCCTAACTAACGGACTAACAGCAGCCAATTACACTACCTGTCACATTAACCAGAATAGCAATTAAGTTCCCTAACTAACGGACTGACAGCAGCCAATTACACTACCTGTCACATTAACCAGAATAGCAATTAAGTTCCCTAACTAACGGACTGACAGCAGCCAATTACACTACCTGTCACATTAACCAGAATAGCAATTAAGTTCCCTAACTAACGGACTGACAGCAGCCAATTACACTACCTGTCACATTAACCAGAATAGCAATTAAGTTCCCTAACTAGCGGACTGACAGCAGCCAATTACACTACCTGTCACATTAACCAGAATAGCAATTAAGTTCCCTAACTAACGGACTGACAGCAGCCAATTACAATACCTGTCGCATTAACCAGAATAGCAATTAAGTTCCCTAACTAACGGACTGACAGCAGCCAATTACACTACCTGTCGCATTAACCAGAATAGCAATTAAGTTCCCTAACTAACGGACTGACAGCAGCCAATTACACTACCTGTCACATTAACCAGAATAGCAATTAAGTTCCCTAACTAACGGACTGACAGCAGCCAATTACACTACCTGTCACATTAACCAGAATAGCAATTAAGTTCCCTAACTAACGGACTGACAGCAGCCAATTACACTACCTGTCACATTAACCAGAATAGCAATTAAGTTCCCTAACTAACGGACTGACAGCAGCCAATTACACTACCTGTCACATTAACCAGAATAGCAATTAAGTTCCCTAACTAACGGACTGACAGCAGCCAATTACACTACCTGTCACATTAACCAGAATAGCAATTAAGTTCCCTAACTAACGGACTGACAGCAGCCAATTACACTACCTGTCACATTAACCAGAATAGCAATTAAGTTCCCTAACTAACGGACTGACAGCAGCCAATTACACTACCTGTCACATTAACCAGAATAGCAATTAAGTTCCCTAACTAACGGACTGACAGCAGCCAATTACACTACCTGTCACATTAACCAGAATAGCAATTAAGTTCCCTAACTAACGGACTGACAGCAGCCAATTACACTACCTGTCACATTAACCAGAATAGCAATTAAGTTCCCTAACTAACGGACTGACAGCAGCCAATTACACTACCTGTCACATTAACCAGAATAGCAATTAAGTTCCCTAACTAACGGACTGACAGCAGCCAATTACACTACCTGTCACATTAACCAGAATAGCAATTAAGTTCCCTAACTAACGGACTGACAGCAGCCAATTACACTACCTGTCACATTAACCAGAATAGCAATTAAGTTCCCTAACTAACGGACTGACAGCAGCCAATTACACTACCTGTCACATTAACCAGAATAGCAATTAAGTTCCCTAACTAACGGACTGACAGCAGCCAATTACACTACCTGTCACATTAACCAGAATAGCAATTAAGTTCCCTAACTAACGGACTGACAGCAGCCAATTACACTACCTGTCACATTAACCAGAATAGCAATTAAGTTCCCTAACTAACGGACTGACAGCAGCCAATTACACTACCTGTCACATTAACCAGAATAGCAATTAAGTTCCCTAACTAACGGACTGACAGCAGCCAATTACACTACCTGTCACATTAACCAGAATAGCAATTAAGTTCCCTAACTAACGGACTGACAGCAGCCAATTACACTACCTGTCACATTAACCAGAATAGCAATTAAGTTCCCTAACTAACGGACTGACAGCAGCCAATTACAATACCTGTCGCATTAACCAGAATAGCAATTAAGTTCCCTAACTAACGGACTGACAGCAGCCAATTACACTACCTGTCGCATTAACCAGAATAGCAATTAAGTTCCCTAACTAACGGACTGACAGCAGCCAATTACACTACCTGTCACATTAACCAGAATAGCAATTAAGTTCCCTAACTAACGGACTGACAGCAGCCAATTACACTACCTGTCACATTAACCAGAATAGCAATTAAGTTCCCTAACTAACGGACTGACAGCAGCCAATTACACTACCTGTCACATTAACCAGAATAGCAATTAAGTTCCCTAACTAACGGACTGACAGCAGCCAATTACACTACCTGTCACATTAACCAGAATAGTAATTATGTTCCCCAATCAACGGTCTGAGAGCAGCCAATTACACTACCTGTCACATTAACCAGAATAGCAATTAAGTTCCCTAACTAACGGACTGACAGCAGCCAATTACACTACCTGTCACATTAACCAGAATAGCAATTAAGTTCCCTAACTAACGGACTAACAGCAGCCAATTACACTACCTGTCACATTAACCAGAATAGCAATTAAGTTCCCTAACTAACGGACTGACAGCAGCCAATTACACTACCTGTCACATTAACCAGAATAGCAATTAAGTTCCCTAACTAACGGACTGACAGCAGCCAATTACACTACCTGTCACATTAACCAGAATAGCAATTAAGTTCCCTAACTAACGGACTGACAGCAGCCAATTACACTACCTGTCACATTAACCAGAATAGCAATTAAGTTCCCTAACTAGCGGACTGACAGCAGCCAATTACACTACCTGTCACATTAACCAGAATAGCAATTAAGTTCCCTAACTAACGGACTGACAGCAGCCAATTACACTACCTGTCACATTAACCAGAATAGCAATTAAGTTCCCTAA
This sequence comes from Fissipunctia ypsillon, assembly GCA_947568875.1. Taxonomy (NCBI): domain Eukaryota; kingdom Metazoa; phylum Arthropoda; class Insecta; order Lepidoptera; family Noctuidae; genus Fissipunctia; species Fissipunctia ypsillon. The sequence goes on from OX387649.1 coordinate 25,294,051, forward strand.
CTAACGGACTGACAGCAGCCAATTACACTACCTGTCACATTAACCAGAATAGTAATTATGTTCCCCAATCAACGGTCTGAGAGCAGCCAATTACACTACCTGTGACATTAACCAGAATAGCAATTAAGTTCCCTAACTAACGGACTGACAGCAGCCAATTACACTACCTGTCACATTAACCAGAATAGCAATTAAGTTCCCTAACTAACGGACTGACAGCAGCCAATTACAATACCTGTCGCATTAACCAGAATAGCAATTAAGTTCCCTAACTAACGGACTGACAGCAGCCAATTACACTACCTGTCACATTAACCAGAATAGCAATTAAGTTCCCTAACTAACGGACTGACAGCAGCCAATTACACTACCTGTCACATTAACCAGAATAGCAATTAAGTTCCCTAACTAACGGACTGACAGCAGCCAATTACACTACCTGTCACATTAACCAGAATAGCAATTAAGTTCCCTAACTAACGGACTGACAGCAGCCAATTACACTACCTGTCGCATTAATCACAATAGTAATTATGTTCCCTAATCAACGGTCTGAGAGCTGCCAATTACACTACCTGTCACATTAACCAGAATAGCAATTAAGTTCCCTAACTAACGGACTGACAGCAGCCAATTACACTACCTGTCACATTAACCAGAATAGTAATTATGTTCCCCAATCAACGGTCTGAGAGCAGCCAATTACACTACCTGTCACATTAACCAGAATAGCAATTAAGTTCCCTAACTAACGGACTGACAGCAGCCAATTACACTACCTGTCACATTAACCAGAATAGCAATTAAGTTCCCTAACTAACGGACTGACAGCAGCCAATTACACTACCTGTCACATTAACCAGAATAGCAATTAAGTTCCCTAACTAACGGACTGACAGCAGCCAATTACACTACCTGTCACATTAACCAGAATAGCAATTAAGTTCCCTAACTAACGGACTGACAGCAGCCAATTACACTACCTGTCACATTAACCAGAATAGCAATTAAGTTCCCTAACTAACGGACTAACAGCAGCCAATTACACTACCTGTCACATTAACCAGAATAGCAATTAAGTTCCCTAACTAACGGACTGACAGCAGCCAATTACACTACCTGTCACATTAACCAGAATAGCAATTAAGTTCCCTAACTAACGGACTGACAGCAGCCAATTACACTACCTGTCACATTAACCAGAATAGCAATTAAGTTCCCTAACTAACGGACTGACAGCAGCCAATTACACTACCTGTCACATTAACCAGAATAGCAATTAAGTTCCCTAACTAGCGGACTGACAGCAGCCAATTACACTACCTGTCACATTAACCAGAATAGCAATTAAGTTCCCTAACTAACGGACTGACAGCAGCCAATTACAATACCTGTCGCATTAACCAGAATAGCAATTAAGTTCCCTAACTAACGGACTGACAGCAGCCAATTACACTACCTGTCGCATTAACCAGAATAGCAATTAAGTTCCCTAACTAACGGACTGACAGCAGCCAATTACACTACCTGTCACATTAACCAGAATAGCAATTAAGTTCCCTAACTAACGGACTGACAGCAGCCAATTACACTACCTGTCACATTAACCAGAATAGCAATTAAGTTCCCTAACTAACGGACTGACAGCAGCCAATTACACTACCTGTCACATTAACCAGAATAGCAATTAAGTTCCCTAACTAACGGACTGACAGCAGCCAATTACACTACCTGTCACATTAACCAGAATAGCAATTAAGTTCCCTAACTAACGGACTGACAGCAGCCAATTACACTACCTGTCACATTAACCAGAATAGCAATTAAGTTCCCTAACTAACGGACTGACAGCAGCCAATTACACTACCTGTCACATTAACCAGAATAGCAATTAAGTTCCCTAACTAACGGACTGACAGCAGCCAATTACACTACCTGTCACATTAACCAGAATAGCAATTAAGTTCCCTAACTAACGGACTGACAGCAGCCAATTACACTACCTGTCACATTAACCAGAATAGCAATTAAGTTCCCTAACTAACGGACTGACAGCAGCCAATTACACTACCTGTCACATTAACCAGAATAGCAATTAAGTTCCCTAACTAACGGACTGACAGCAGCCAATTACACTACCTGTCACATTAACCAGAATAGCAATTAAGTTCCCTAACTAACGGACTGACAGCAGCCAATTACACTACCTGTCACATTAACCAGAATAGCAATTAAGTTCCCTAACTAACGGACTGACAGCAGCCAATTACACTACCTGTCACATTAACCAGAATAGCAATTAAGTTCCCTAACTAACGGACTGACAGCAGCCAATTACACTACCTGTCACATTAACCAGAATAGCAATTAAGTTCCCTAACTAACGGACTGACAGCAGCCAATTACACTACCTGTCACATTAACCAGAATAGCAATTAAGTTCCCTAACTAACGGACTGACAGCAGCCAATTACACTACCTGTCACATTAACCAGAATAGCAATTAAGTTCCCTAACTAACGGACTGACAGCAGCCAATTACACTACCTGTCACATTAACCAGAATAGCAATTAAGTTCCCTAACTAACGGACTGACAGCAGCCAATTACACTACCTGTCACATTAACCAGAATAGCAATTAAGTTCCCTAACTAACGGACTGACAGCAGCCAATTACACTACCTGTCACATTAACCAGAATAGCAATTAAGTTCCCTAACTAACGGACTGACAGCAGCCAATTACACTACCTGTCACATTAACCAGAATAGCAATTAAGTTCCCTAACTAACGGACTGACAGCAGCCAATTACAATACCTGTCGCATTAACCAGAATAGCAATTAAGTTCCCTAACTAACGGACTGACAGCAGCCAATTACACTACCTGTCGCATTAACCAGAATAGCAATTAAGTTCCCTAACTAACGGACTGACAGCAGCCAATTACACTACCTGTCACATTAACCAGAATAGCAATTAAGTTCCCTAACTAACGGACTGACAGCAGCCAATTACACTACCTGTCACATTAACCAGAATAGCAATTAAGTTCCCTAACTAACGGACTGACAGCAGCCAATTACACTACCTGTCACATTAACCAGAATAGCAATTAAGTTCCCTAACTAACGGACTGACAGCAGCCAATTACACTACCTGTCACATTAACCAGAATAGTAATTATGTTCCCCAATCAACGGTCTGAGAGCAGCCAATTACACTACCTGTCACATTAACCAGAATAGCAATTAAGTTCCCTAACTAACGGACTGACAGCAGCCAATTACACTACCTGTCACATTAACCAGAATAGTAATTAAGTTCCCTAACTAACGGACTGACAGCAGCCAATTACACTACCTGTCACATTAACCAGAATAGCAATTAAGTTCCCTAACTAACGGACTGACAGCAGCCAATTACACTACCTGTCACATTAACCAGAATAGCAATTAAGTTCCCTAACTAACGGACTGACAGCAGCCAATTACACTACCTGTCACATTAACCAGAATAGCAATTAAGTTCCCTAACTAACGGACTGACAGCAGCCAATTACACTACCTGTCACATTAACCAGAATAGCAATTAAGTTCCCTAACTAACGGACTGACAGCAGCCAATTACACTACCTGTCACATTAACCAGAATAGCAATTAAGTTCCCTAACTAACGGACTGACAGCAGCCAATTACAATACCTGTCGCATTAACCAGAATAGCAATTATGTTCCCTAACTAACGGACTGACAGCAGCCAATTACAATACCTGTCGCATTAACCAGAATAGCAATTATGTTCCCTTACTAACGGACTGACAGCAGCCAATTACAATACCTGTCGCATTAACCAGAATAGCAATTAAGTTCCCTAACTAACGGACTGACAGCAGCCAATTACAATACCTGTCACATTAACCAGAATAGCAATTAAGTTCCCTAACTAACGGACTGACAGCAGCCAATTACACTACCTGTCACATTAACCAGAATAGCAATTAAGTTCCCTAACTAACGGACTGACAGCAGCCAATTACACTACCTGTCACATTAACCAGAATAGCAATTAAGTTCCCTAACTAACGGACTGACAGCAGCCAATTACACTACCTGTCACATTAACCAGAATAGCAATTAAGTTCCCTAACTAACGGACTGACAGCAGCCAATTACACTACCTGTCACATTAACCAGAATAGCAATTAAGTTCCCTAACTAACGGACTGACAGCAGCCAATTACACTACCTGTCACATTAACCAGAATAGCAATTAAGTTCCCTAACTAACGGACTGACAGCAGCCAATTACACTACCTGTCACATTAACCAGAATAGCAATTAAGTTCCCTAACTAACGGACTGACAGCAGCCAATTACACTACCTGTCACATTAACCAGAATAGCAATTAAGTTCCCTAACTAACGGACTGACAGCAGCCAATTACACTACCTGTCACATTAACCAGAATAGCAATTAAGTTCCCTAACTAACGGACTGACAGCAGCCAATTACACTACCTGTCACATTAACCAGAATAGCAATTAAGTTCCCTAACTAACGGACTGACAGCAGCCAATTACACTACCTGTCACATTAACCAGAATAGCAATTAAGTTCCCTAACTAACGGACTGACAGCAGCCAATTACACTACCTGTCACATTAACCAGAATAGCAATTAAGTTCCCTAACTAACGGACTGACAGCAGCCAATTACACTACCTGTCACATTAACCAGAATAGCAATTAAGTTCCCTAACTAACGGACTGACAGCAGCCAATTACACTACCTGTCACATTAACCAGAATAGCAATTAAGTTCCCTAACTAACGGACTGACAGCAGCCAATTACAATACCTGTCGCATTAACCAGAATAGCAATTAAGTTCCCTAACTAACGGACTGACAGCAGCCAATTACACTACCTGTCGCATTAACCAGAATAGCAATTAAGTTCCCTAACTAACGGACTGACAGCAGCCAATTACACTACCTGTCACATTAACCAGAATAGCAATTAAGTTCCCTAACTAACGGACTGACAGCAGCCAATTACACTACCTGTCACATTAACCAGAATAGCAATTAAGTTCCCTAACTAACGGACTGACAGCAGCCAATTACACTACCTGTCACATTAACCAGAATAGCAATTAAGTTCCCTAACTAACGGACTGACAGCAGCCAATTACACTACCTGTCACATTAACCAGAATAGTAATTATGTTCCCCAATCAACGGTCTGAGAGCAGCCAATTACACTACCTGTCACATTAACCAGAATAGCAATTAAGTTCCCTAACTAACGGACTGACAGCAGCCAATTACACTACCTGTCACATTAACCAGAATAGTAATTAAGTTCCCTAACTAACGGACTGACAGCAGCCAATTACACTACCTGTCACATTAACCAGAATAGCAATTAAGTTCCCTAACTAACGGACTGACAGCAGCCAATTACACTACCTGTCACATTAACCAGAATAGCAATTAAGTTCCCTAACTAACGGACTGACAGCAGCCAATTACACTACCTGTCACATTAACCAGAATAGCAATTAAGTTCCCTAACTAACGGACTGACAGCAGCCAATTACACTACCTGTCACATTAACCAGAATAGCAATTAAGTTCCCTAACTAACGGACTGACAGCAGCCAATTACACTACCTGTCACATTAACCAGAATAGCAATTAAGTTCCCTAACTAACGGACTGACAGCAGCCAATTACACTACCTGTCACATTAACCAGAATAGCAATTAAGTTCCCTAACTAACGGACTGACAGCAGCCAATTACACTACCTGTCGCATTAACCAGAATAGCAATTAAGTTCCCTAACTAACGGACTGACAGCAGCCAATTACACTACCTGTCACATTAACCAGAATAGCAATTAAGTTCCCTAACTAACGGACTGACAGCAGCCAATTACACTACCTGTCACATTAACCAGAATAGCAATTAAGTTCCCTAACTAACGGACTGACAGCAGCCAATTACACTACCTGTCACATTAACCAGAATAGCAATTAAGTTCCCTAACTAACGGACTGACAGCAGCCAATTACAATACCTGTCGCATTAACCAGAATAGCAATTAAGTTCCCTAACTAACGGACTGACAGCAGCCAATTACACTACCTGTCGCATTAACCAGAATAGCAATTAAGTTCCCTAACTAACGGACTGACAGCAGCCAATTACACTACCTGTCACATTAACCAGAATAGCAATTAAGTTCCCTAACTAACGGACTGACAGCAGCCAATTACACTACCTGTCACATTAACCAGAATAGCAATTAAGTTCCCTAACTAACGGACTGACAGCAGCCAATTACACTACCTGTCACATTAACCAGAATAGCAATTAAGTTCCCTAACTAACGGACTGACAGCAGCCAATTACACTACCTGTCACATTAACCAGAATAGTAATTAAGTTCCCTAACTAACGGACTGACAGCAGCCAATTACACTACCTGTCACATTAACCAGAATAGCAATTAAGTTCCCTAACTAACGGACTGACAGCAGCCAATTACACTACCTGTCACATTAACCAGAATAGCAATTAAGTTCCCTAACTAACGGACTGACAGCAGCCAATTACACTACCTGTCACATTAACCAGAATAGCAATTAAGTTCCCTAACTAACGGACTGACAGCAGCCAATTACACTACCTGTCACATTAACCAGAATAGCAATTAAGTTCCCTAACTAACGGACTGACAGCAGCCAATTACACTACCTGTCACATTAACCAGAATAGCAATTAAGTTCCCTAACTAACGGACTGACAGCAGCCAATTACACTACCTGTCACATTAACCAGAATAGCAATTAAGTTCCCTAACTAACGGACTGACAGCAGCCAATTACACTACCTGTCGCATTAACCAGAATAGCAATTAAGTTCCCTAACTAACGGACTGACAGCAGCCAATTACACTACCTGTCACATTAACCAGAATAGCAATTAAGTTCCCTAACTAACGGACTGACAGCAGCCAATTACACTACCTGTCACATTAACCAGAATAGCAATTAAGTTCCCTAACTAACGGACTGACAGCAGCCAATTACACTACCTGTCACATTAACCAGAATAGCAATTAAGTTCCCTAACTAACGGACTGACAGCAGCCAATTACAATACCTGTCGCATTAACCAGAATAGCAATTAAGTTCCCTAACTAACGGACTGACAGCAGCCAATTACACTACCTGTCGCATTAACCAGAATAGCAATTAAGTTCCCTAACTAACGGACTGACAGCAGCCAATTACACTACCTGTCACATTAACCAGAATAGCAATTAAGTTCCCTAACTAACGGACTGACAGCAGCCAATTACACTACCTGTCACATTAACCAGAATAGCAATTAAGTTCCCTAACTAACGGACTGACAGCAGCCAATTACACTACCTGTCACATTAACCAGAATAGCAATTAAGTTCCCTAACTAACGGACTGACAGCAGCCAATTACACTACCTGTCACATTAACCAGAATAGCAATTAAGTTCCCTAACTAACGGACTGACAGCAGCCAATTACACTACCTGTCACATTAACCAGAATAGCAATTAAGTTCCCTAACTAACGGACTGACAGCAGCCAATTACACTACCTGTCACATTAACCAGAATAGCAATTAAGTTCCCTAACTAACGGACTGACAGCAGCCAATTACACTACCTGTCACATTAACCAGAATAGCAATTAAGTTCCCTAACTAACGGACTGACAGCAGCCAATTACACTACCTGTCACATTAACCAGAATAGCAATTAAGTTCCCTAACTAACGGACTGACAGCAGCCAATTACACTACCTGTCACATTAACCAGAATAGCAATTAAGTTCCCTAACTAACGGACTGACAGCAGCCAATTACACTACCTGTCACATTAACCAGAATAGCAATTAAGTTCCCTTACTAACGGACTGACAGCAGCCAATTACAATACCTGTCGCATTAACCAGAATAGCAATTAAGTTCCCTAACTAACGGACTGACAGCAGCCAATTACAATACCTGTCGCATTAACCAGAATAGCAATTAAGTTCCCTAACTAACGGACTGACAGCAGCCAATTACAATACCTGTCGCATTAACCAGAATAGCAATTAAGTTCCCTAACTAACGGACTGACAGCAGCCAATTACAATACCTGTCGCATTAACCAGAATAGCAATTAAGTTCCCTAACTAACGGACTGACAGCAGCCAATTACAATACCTGTCGCATTAACCAGAATAGCAATTAAGTTCCCTAACTAACGGACTGACAGCAGCCAATTACAATACCTGTCGCATTAACCAGAATAGCAATTAAGTTCCCTAACTAACGGACTGACAGCAGCCAATTACAATACCTGTCGCATTAACCAGAATAGCAATTAAGTTCCCTAACTAACGGACTGACAGCAGCCAATTACAATACCTGTCGCATTAACCAGAATAGCAATTATGTTCCCTAACTAACGGACTGACAGCAGCCAATTACAATACCTGTCACATTAACCAGAATAGCAATTATGTTCCCTAACTAACGGACTGACAGCAGCCAATTACAATACCTGTCGCATTAACCAGAATAGCAATTATGTTCCCTAACTAACGGACTGACAGCAGCCAATTACAATACCTGTCACATTAACCAGAATAGCAATTAAGTTCCCTAACTAACGGACTGACAGCAGCCAATTACACTACCTGTCACATTAACCAGAATAGCAATTAAGTTCCCTAACTAACGGACTGACAGCAGCCAATTACACTACCTGTCACATTAACCAGAATAGTAATTATGTTCCCCAATCAACGGTCTGAGAGCAGCCAATTACACTACCTGTCACATTAACCAGAATAGCAATTAAGTTCCCTAACTAACGGACTGACAGCAGCCAATTACACTACCTGTCACATTAACCAGAATAGCAATTAAGTTCCCTAACTAACGGACTGACAGCAGCCAATTACACTACCTGTCACATTAACCAGAATAGCAATTAAGTTCCCTAACTAACGGACTGACAGCAGCCAATTACACTACCTGTCACATTAACCAGAATAGCAATTAAGTTCCCTAACTAACGGACTGACAGCAGCCAATTACACTACCTGTCACATTAACCAGAATAGCAATTAAGTTCCCTAACTAACGGACTGACAGCAGCCAATTACACTACCTGTCACATTAACCAGAATAGCAATTAAGTTCCCTAACTAACGGACTGACAGCAGCCAATTACAATACCTGTCGCATTAACCAGAATAGCAATTAAGTTCCCTAACTAACGGACTGACAGCAGCCAATTACACTACCTGTCGCATTAACCAGAATAGCAATTAAGTTCCCTAACTAACGGACTGACAGCAGCCAATTACACTACCTGTCACATTAACCAGAATAGCAATTAAGTTCCCTAACTAACGGACTGACAGCAGCCAATTACACTACCTGTCACATTAACCAGAATAGCAATTAAGTTCCCTAACTAACGGACTGACAGCAGCCAATTACACTACCTGTCACATTAACCAGAATAGTAATTATGTTCCCCAATCAACGGTCTGAGAGCAGCCAATTACACTACCTGTCACATTAACCAGAATAGCAATTAAGTTCCCTAACTAACGGACTGACAGCAGCCAATTACACTACCTGTCACATTAACCAGAATAGTAATTATGTTCCCCAATCAACGGTCTGAGAGCAGCCAATTACACTACCTGTCACATTAACCAGAATAGCAATTAAGTTCCCTGACTAACGGACTGACAGCAGCCAATTACACTACCTGTCACATTAACCAGAATAGTAATTATGTTCCCCAATCAACGGTCTGAGAGCAGCCAATTACACTACCTGTCACATTAACCAGAATAGCAATTAAGTTCCCCAATCAACGGTCTGAGAGCAGCCAATTACACTACCTGTCACATTAACCAGAATAGCAATTAAGTTCCCTAACTAACGGACTGACAGCAGCCAATTACACTACCTGTCACATTAACCAGAATAGTAATTATGTTCCCCAATCAACGGTCTGAGAGCAGCCAATTACACTACCTGTCACATTAACCAGAATAGCAATTAAGTTCCCTAACTAACGGACTGACAGCAGCCAATTACAATACCTGTCGCATTAACCAGAATAGCAATTAAGTTCCCTAACTAACGGACTGACAGCAGCCAATTACACTACCTGTCACATTAACCAGAATAGCAATTAAGTTCCCTAACTAACGGACTGACAGCAGCCAATTACACTACCTGTCGCATTAACCAGAATAGCAATTAAGTTCCCTAACTAACGGACTGACAGCAGCCAATTACACTACCTGTCACATTAACCAGAATAGCAATTAAGTTCCCTAACTAACGGACTGACAGCAGCCAATTACACTACCTGTCACATTAACCAGAATAGCAATTAAGTTCCCTAACTAACGGACTGACAGCAGCCAATTACACTACCTGTCACATTAACCAGAATAGCAATTAAGTTCCCTAACTAACGGACTGACAGCAGCCAATTACACTACCTGTCACATTAACCAGAATAGTAATTATGTTCCCCAATCAACGGTCTGAGAGCAGCCAATTACACTACCTGTCACATTAACCAGAATAGCAATTAAGTTCCCTAACTAACGGACTGACAGCAGCCAATTACACTACCTGTCACATTAACCAGAATAGTAATTATGTTCCCCAATCAACGGTCTGAGAGCAGCCAATTACACTACCTGTGACATTAACCAGAATAGCAATTAAGTTCCCTAACTAACGGACTGACAGCAGCCAATTACACTACCTGTCACATTAACCAGAATAGCAATTAAGTTCCCTAACTAACGGACTGACAGCAGCCAATTACAATACCTGTCGCATTAACCAGAATAGCAATTAAGTTCCCTAACTAACGGACTGACAGCAGCCAATTACACTACCTGTCACATTAACCAGAATAGCAATTAAGTTCCCTAACTAACGGACTGACAGCAGCCAATTACACTACCTGTCACATTAACCAGAATAGCAATTAAGTTCCCTAACTAACGGACTGACAGCAGCCAATTACACTACCTGTCACATTAACCAGAATAGCAATTAAGTTCCCTAACTAACGGACTGACAGCAGCCAATTACACTACCTGTCGCATTAATCACAATAGTAATTATGTTCCCTAATCAACGGTCTGAGAGCTGCCAATTACACTACCTGTCACATTAACCAGAATAGCAATTAAGTTCCCTAACTAACGGACTGACAGCAGCCAATTACACTACCTGTCACATTAACCAGAATAGTAATTATGTTCCCCAATCAACGGTCTGAGAGCAGCCAATTACACTACCTGTCACATTAACCAGAATAGCAATTAAGTTCCCTAACTAACGGACTGACAGCAGCCAATTACACTACCTGTCACATTAACCAGAATAGCAATTAAGTTCCCTAACTAACGGACTGACAGCAGCCAATTACACTACCTGTCACATTAACCAGAATAGCAATTAAGTTCCCTAACTAACGGACTGACAGCAGCCAATTACACTACCTGTCACATTAACCAGAATAGCAATTAAGTTCCCTAACTAACGGACTGACAGCAGCCAATTACACTACCTGTCACATTAACCAGAATAGCAATTAAGTTCCCTAACTAACGGACTAACAGCAGCCAATTACACTACCTGTCACATTAACCAGAATAGCAATTAAGTTCCCTAACTAACGGACTGACAGCAGCCAATTACACTACCTGTCACATTAACCAGAATAGCAATTAAGTTCCCTAACTAACGGACTGACAGCAGCCAATTACACTACCTGTCACATTAACCAGAATAGCAATTAAGTTCCCTAACTAACGGACTGACAGCAGCCAATTACACTACCTGTCACATTAACCAGAATAGCAATTAAGTTCCCTAACTAGCGGACTGACAGCAGCCAATTACACTACCTGTCACATTAACCAGAATAGCAATTAAGTTCCCTAACTAACGGACTGACAGCAGCCAATTACAATACCTGTCGCATTAACCAGAATAGCAATTAAGTTCCCTAACTAACGGACTGACAGCAGCCAATTACACTACCTGTCGCATTAACCAGAATAGCAATTAAGTTCCCTAACTAACGGACTGACAGCAGCCAATTACACTACCTGTCACATTAACCAGAATAGCAATTAAGTTCCCTAACTAACGGACTGACAGCAGCCAATTACACTACCTGTCACATTAACCAGAATAGCAATTAAGTTCCCTAACTAACGGACTGACAGCAGCCAATTACACTACCTGTCACATTAACCAGAATAGCAATTAAGTTCCCTAACTAACGGACTGACAGCAGCCAATTACACTACCTGTCACATTAACCAGAATAGCAATTAAGTTCCCTAACTAACGGACTGACAGCAGCCAATTACACTACCTGTCACATTAACCAGAATAGCAATTAAGTTCCCTAACTAACGGACTGACAGCAGCCAATTACACTACCTGTCACATTAACCAGAATAGCAATTAAGTTCCCTAACTAACGGACTGACAGCAGCCAATTACACTACCTGTCACATTAACCAGAATAGCAATTAAGTTCCCTAACTAACGGACTGACAGCAGCCAATTACACTACCTGTCACATTAACCAGAATAGCAATTAAGTTCCCTAACTAACGGACTGACAGCAGCCAATTACACTACCTGTCACATTAACCAGAATAGCAATTAAGTTCCCTAACTAACGGACTGACAGCAGCCAATTACACTACCTGTCACATTAACCAGAATAGCAATTAAGTTCCCTAACTAACGGACTGACAGCAGCCAATTACACTACCTGTCACATTAACCAGAATAGCAATTAAGTTCCCTAACTAACGGACTGACAGCAGCCAATTACACTACCTGTCACATTAACCAGAATAGCAATTAAGTTCCCTAACTAACGGACTGACAGCAGCCAATTACACTACCTGTCACATTAACCAGAATAGCAATTAAGTTCCCTAACTAACGGACTGACAGCAGCCAATTACACTACCTGTCACATTAACCAGAATAGCAATTAAGTTCCCTAACTAACGGACTGACAGCAGCCAATTACACTACCTGTCACATTAACCAGAATAGCAATTAAGTTCCCTAACTAACGGACTGACAGCAGCCAATTACACTACCTGTCACATTAACCAGAATAGCAATTAAGTTCCCTAACTAACGGACTGACAGCAGCCAATTACACTACCTGTCACATTAACCAGAATAGCAATTAAGTTCCCTAACTAACGGACTGACAGCAGCCAATTACACTACCTGTCACATTAACCAGAATAGCAATTAAGTTCCCTAACTAACGGACTGACAGCAGCCAATTACACTACCTGTCACATTAACCAGAATAGCAATTAAGTTCCCTAACTAACGGACTGACAGCAGCCAATTACAATACCTGTCGCATTAACCAGAATAGCAATTAAGTTCCCTAACTAACGGACTGACAGCAGCCAATTACACTACCTGTCGCATTAACCAGAATAGCAATTAAGTTCCCTAACTAACGGACTGACAGCAGCCAATTACACTACCTGTCACATTAACCAGAATAGCAATTAAGTTCCCTAACTAACGGACTGACAGCAGCCAATTACACTACCTGTCACATTAACCAGAATAGCAATTAAGTTCCCTAACTAACGGACTGACAGCAGCCAATTACACTACCTGTCACATTAACCAGAATAGCAATTAAGTTCCCTAACTAACGGACTGACAGCAGCCAATTACACTACCTGTCACATTAACCAGAATAGTAATTATGTTCCCCAATCAACGGTCTGAGAGCAGCCAATTACACTACCTGTCACATTAACCAGAATAGCAATTAAGTTCCCTAACTAACGGACTGACAGCAGCCAATTACACTACCTGTCACATTAACCAGAATAGTAATTAAGTTCCCTAACTAACGGACTGACAGCAGCCAATTACACTACCTGTCACATTAACCAGAATAGCAATTAAGTTCCCTAACTAACGGACTGACAGCAGCCAATTACACTACCTGTCACATTAACCAGAATAGCAATTAAGTTCCCTAACTAACGGACTGACAGCAGCCAATTACACTACCTGTCACATTAACCAGAATAGCAATTAAGTTCCCTAACTAACGGACTGACAGCAGCCAATTACACTACCTGTCACATTAACCAGAATAGCAATTAAGTTCCCTAACTAACGGACTGACAGCAGCCAATTACACTACCTGTCACATTAACCAGAATAGCAATTAAGTTCCCTAACTAACGGACTGACAGCAGCCAATTACACTACCTGTCACATTAACCAGAATAGCAATTAAGTTCCCTAACTAACGGACTGACAGCAGCCAATTACACTACCTGTCGCATTAACCAGAATAGCAATTAAGTTCCCTAACTAACGGACTGACAGCAGCCAATTACACTACCTGTCACATTAACCAGAATAGCAATTAAGTTCCCTAACTAACGGACTGACAGCAGCCAATTACACTACCTGTCACATTAACCAGAATAGCAATTAAGTTCCCTAACTAACGGACTGACAGCAGCCAATTACAATACCTGTCGCATTAACCAGAATAGCAATTAAGTTCCCTAACTAACGGACTGACAGCAGCCAATTACACTACCTGTCGCATTAACCAGAATAGCAATTAAGTTCCCTAACTAACGGACTGACAGCAGCCAATTACACTACCTGTCACATTAACCAGAATAGCAATTAAGTTCCCTAACTAACGGACTGACAGCAGCCAATTACACTACCTGTCACATTAACCAGAATAGCAATTAAGTTCCCTAACTAACGGACTGACAGCAGCCAATTACACTACCTGTCACATTAACCAGAATAGCAATTAAGTTCCCTAACTAACGGACTGACAGCAGCCAATTACACTACCTGTCACATTAACCAGAATAGCAATTAAGTTCCCTAACTAACGGACTGACAGCAGCCAATTACACTACCTGTCACATTAACCAGAATAGCAATTAAGTTCCCTAACTAACGGACTGACAGCAGCCAATTACACTACCTGTCACATTAACCAGAATAGCAATTAAGTTCCCTAACTAACGGACTGACAGCAGCCAATTACACTACCTGTCACATTAACCAGAATAGCAATTAAGTTCCCTAACTAACGGACTGACAGCAGCCAATTACACTACCTGTCACATTAACCAGAATAGCAATTAAGTTCCCTAACTAACGGACTGACAGCAGCCAATTACACTACCTGTCACATTAACCAGAATAGCAATTAAGTTCCCTAACTAACGGACTGACAGCAGCCAATTACACTACCTGTCACATTAACCAGAATAGCAATTAAGTTCCCTAACTAACGGACTGACAGCAGCCAATTACACTACCTGTCACATTAACCAGAATAGCAATTAAGTTCCCTAACTAACGGACTGACAGCAGCCAATTACACTACCTGTCACATTAACCAGAATAGCAATTAAGTTCCCTAACTAACGGACTGACAGCAGCCAATTACACTACCTGTCACATTAACCAGAATAGCAATTAAGTTCCCTAACTAACGGACTGACAGCAGCCAATTACACTACCTGTCACATTAACCAGAATAGCAATTAAGTTCCCTAACTAACGGACTGACAGCAGCCAATTACAATACCTGTCGCATTAACCAGAATAGCAATTATGTTCCCTAACTAACGGACTGACAGCAGCCAATTACAATACCTGTCGCATTAACCAGAATAGCAATTATGTTCCCTTACTAACGGACTGACAGCAGCCAATTACAATACCTGTCGCATTAACCAGAATAGCAATTAAGTTCCCTAACTAACGGACTGACAGCAGCCAATTACAATACCTGTCGCATTAACCAGAATAGCAATTAAGTTCCCTAACTAACGGACTGACAGCAGCCAATTACAATACCTGTCGCATTAACCAGAATAGCAATTAAGTTCCCTAACTAACGGACTGACAGCAGCCAATTACAATACCTGTCGCATTAACCAGAATAGCAATTAAGTTCCCTAACTAACGGACTGACAGCAGCCAATTACAATACCTGTCGCATTAACCAGAATAGCAATTAAGTTCCCTAACTAACGGACTGACAGCAGCCAATTACAATACCTGTCGCATTAACCAGAATAGCAATTAAGTTCCCTAACTAACGGACTGACAGCAGCCAATTACAATACCTGTCGCATTAACCAGAATAGCAATTAAGTTCCCTAACTAACGGACTGACAGCAGCCAATTACAATACCTGTCGCATTAACCAGAATAGCAATTATGTTCCCTAACTAACGGACTGACAGCAGCCAATTACAATACCTGTCACATTAACCAGAATAGCAATTATGTTCCCTAACTAACGGACTGACAGCAGCCAATTACAATACCTGTCGCATTAACTAGAATAGCAATTATGTTCCCTAACTAACGGACTGACAGCAGCCAATTACAATACCTGTCGCATTAACCAGAATAGCAATTATGTTCCCTAACTAACGGACTGACAGCAGCCAATTACAATACCTGTCGCATTAACCAGAATAGCAATTAAGTTCCCTAACTAACGGACTGACAGCAGCCAATTACAATACCTGTCGCATTAACCAGAATAGCAATTAAGTTCCCTAACTAACGGACTGACAGCAGCCAATTACAATACCTGTCGCATTAACCAGAATAGCAATTAAGTTCCCTAACTAACGGACTGACAGCAGCCAATTACAATACCTGTCGCATTAACCAGAATAGCAATTAAGTTCCCTAACTAACGGACTGACAGCAGCCAATTACAATACCTGTCGCATTAACCAGAATAGCAATTAAGTTCCCTAACTAACGGACTGACAGCAGCCAATTACAATACCTGTCGCATTAACCAGAATAGCAATTAAGTTCCCTAACTAACGGACTGACAGCTGCCAATCCAAAAGTTCCCTAACGGGGGATCCAAAAACTGCCCGAAAAAGGCCCCCATATCATTCATCTAATGGAATTACATCTGTAATCTTGGTGCCGATGTCGGCCGGAGCTACGCCAACTAATTTCGCAACTTTTATTTACCTGTCCGCCTGTTGTTACCAACATAACGGGTGAAACAATGCCAAAAAAGTTTATTCTGGTGCCAAAACATGGATAACTTGATGAAGCCTCGTTTTGTGGCAGCGCGGTATATCAGTTAACTAATCGAAGTTTATATTGGTTCATTTTGGCTTGTCGGGAGGGAAGGGAAATGTTTCGGTTATAAATGTAAGCAGATGAAATTATGTTGCGTTTTTGGACGGAAGTTGAGGAAATTAAGGGCTTGGTTGCAGTATGGAACCCCTGCTTGTTTACTGTTGTCCTGTTACTGGGAAGAAGAGATCGTCATCACAAACATTTCTACCTAGCAAAATTATGAAAAAGACTAGAAATGAAACATAGTTACATATAAACGCCAGCGGTTCATTTATTTTCTTTCAGAAAAATTAAACAATGGATTTAAAATCGCATGTTGATAGCATTCAGTTAGGTTGCATGTACGAAAGAACTGTGCAAAGCTAAAAACTTAGGAAACTGATGAAGATGATAATATAAAACATATACCTACTGAAAATCATCCACACATAATCTATCCTAATTCCCCTTATCAACACAAATCTAAACCCGCGAAACACACCAAGTAAACAAGTACTACGCCATCCTTAAAATAATTAATCCAGTCACCCCGGCCAGATAGTGAGCAGGGTTGCCTGTTAATCTTCTTAACTCCTACCCGTATCCAGCGCCAATATATAATACATACATATAAAACTCGCTAATATATGTCTGCAGACTCCCGTACTGGGGGTGTTGAATGATTTTTTAAAATAGGTTGATAATGATTTGGGGTAGATTAAGACATGTTGCCATTGCGTTTAGTACCTACTTAATTGATTTTTCATCATATGTTTATTATTTAATTGATCTCTTTGCGCTCCATTTTACTGCCCAAACAATCTTAGTTTTGTTTTCTCTAAACCTCTTCCCCTTAAGGCGATACCAAAATAAATTGGGAGCTTTTGCAGAACCATTTATTTCACTTCTAGGTACAGCATGTATGGATAAAATTTTTGGATATAAGTTAACTACTGGATTATTTGATTAATATAATATTAGTATTTTTTGTATATATTTCTGTAATTCTAAAATCCTAAGTAATTTCATTGCAAAATTGCATTCAAAATGTGCGTACATATTAGGTTATTGAAAACTCTGGCTGAAAATATGTTCGATAGATAGCTTAATTTATTTTACAATGCATGTGCTCGAAAAGAGCATTTTCCAAGCAGCCAAATTGTGCGGAAAGTGCCACTTTTTCTCACTCGTGCTTTTTAGTTTTTATTTAATTTTAATTCCGTCGTCAGCCCGACGCAAAAATGTTTTATTATTTGAGAAAAGTTTTACAAATTAGTCAAGTACAGACTATCATTCATGTAAACGGTACAAAAAAACTAATACTTCATTAATCGCGTTATTAATTACTCTAAATTTAGTTTATGATCAATAAATTAATTTTAAATCATCATCTGCCTAGCCTTTTCCCAACTATGTTGGGGTCGGCTTCCAGTCTAACCGGATGCAGCTGAATACCAGTATTTTACATGGAGCGACTGCCTATCTGACCTCCACAACCCAGTTACTGGGTAACACGATACCCCTTGGTAAGACTGGTTGTCAGACTTTCGGGCTTCTGACGACCCGTAACGACTGTCAAAGATCCACGAATGACAGCCGGGACCAACGGCTTAACGTGCTTTCCGAGGCACGGAAGAGTCTCGGTATGTAAAGATGGTCACCCATCCACGAACCAACCCCAGCAAGCGTAGCTTAACCTGATGGATCGACTCGTGCGGCTGTTATTACTTAGCCACGAGCTCCTTCCAATAAATTAATTTTAAATATTCAATAAATATGTTTGGCTGAACGTATATTTTGCTCGTGCCTTTTTACGATACGAGGTGGCAGCTATTTGCACACGCGCAGTAATAGATATACTGAGCGCGCATGTGTTTAAAATAAGCCCGCTATTTTATTCATGTCTTGCTTAGTTCGGAGTCGATCTGTGTAAATATTAATATTTTTTATTTCCTCACACAGTGCATAGTAAAACGTTGTATGATACATAAAAACTCGCTTCGCTCTCTCGTGAATTAAAATGCCACCCGCTGGAAATCATCTACTTTCCGCACTAGTAGCATAAAGAACTATTTAAATAATCTTTATTTGGTGTGGCGCTTAAGTTTTTTTTTTATTTTGGTTCCAGGGCATGGTTGCGTTCTCTTTTTTGCATGTGGAAATAATTGACTTTGTCACTTTATTATTCCCACTCAGTTCGGTTTACCCAGTTTTTACTTAAAACAAATATAGGCTTCGCGTTTGATACTCTTTCTCATGCAAAACTATTACAAAAACTAATTAACTTGGGTATCACTAGCTTACGACTTATTCGAATCCTATTTATCAAACAGATACAAAATTGTTAAAATTGGTAACTACAAGAGTATTCCCCAAAAAATTACATGTGGAGTTCTACAAGGATCTATTCTGGGACCACCATTATTCCTAATTTATGTAAACAACATCAATCAGATAGGGTTAACAGGATATACACTTTACGCAGATGATACTAGTCTATTCTACTTTGGTCAATCCATACACGATATCATTAGTGAGGCGCAAAACGATTTAAACGTAATAAATGAGTGGTTTATACATAACTTACTTACCATTAATACTTCGAAAACATCTTACATATTTGCAGCCAAAAACAAAAAGATTCCACCCCACGCCCCTTGATTATTAATAACCTAACTATCAAGCAGTCCAGTACAGAAAAGTATCTTGGTCTACTATTAGATGATAAACTGTCCTGGAAACCCCATATCGAGCACGTAAGAGCAAAACTTGTGTCACTTTCTGGAGCTCTTCGCAAAATGGGAAACTACTTACCACCTAAGATAAAACGCACTATCTACAATTCATTAGTAAAACCTAATCTAGAATACCTGATTGAGATTTAAAGATCAGCGTCCAAGACTAACCTCAATTACATACAGAGGACCCAAAACAAAATTATAAAACTATTATATTGTTATCACTTTCTAACGCCTACTAAACAGCTATATGAAAACACTAAACTTTTCAATCTCCGTCAACTATACAATTACAATACTTGTATATTAGTAAAACAGTTTTTAGATAAAACTACACAAACCAACATTAAACTTACAAAAAAGACATACACACATAACCTAAGGAGTAGAAACGAAGTAGTTCTGCGTTTTCCCAGAACAGTAAAATATGGGAAAAAGAACTTTTTATATGAAGGGGTCCAAATATATAATAAATTGCCAAATGAAATCAAAGAGTGCAAAAGTATTAATATTTACAAAAAAAACTAAAGGATTATATTATGCAAAAAGTAATTTGTACATAAATACCCTGACAACATAAATATTATAAGATACTTCTAAAAATAAAAATATATTATAAAAAAAACAGTCAAATAATACTAAATAAGAACTCATAAAACCAGAACACACACGTGGTAATCAAAATTATACATGATCAGCGGTCTCCGAGACTATACCTGTCACACACAAGCAATTACACATGCACACACTATGCTAGCACACACAAACACATTCACACAGTAGTTCGCTTCTTAATCGTTGTTTGTGATCCTCAGAAAGTGAATAATCAGTACTTAACCGGCTAGAACAATCTGGCTCTCATGTTTGCCTTCAAGCGGCGCTGGCACCCAAGTGTGCCACCCGTTCCCGCGCTTTTTAAATCTCCATTTTTAATTATAATTCAAGGCTAATATCCTGTGCAGGCAATTTTAGTCTGTGGTCCGGTAGATATTCACGTCAACTAAATGCTTGAACTTAAATGGTTTGGAACGTTGAAAAAAAAAGTTAAAAGTGACGTTTTGACAATTACATTTGGCGCGACTGATATCTCCGTGTGTTTTTTTATTGAAAATAAAGTGTTTTCGTGTCTAATCGACGATAAGTGGATAAATATTCATTTATAAGTACCTAGTTATTACATCGTTTTAGATAATATTTGCACGAAATTACATCATAGATACCATTTTGTTTGAGCAAATAATGTTACGTAAACAAACGACCCTTTTGGCCATACTCTGTTGTAATCATATTTTGTTTATAAATACATCTCTCGTAATACGAGTATAGTTTAGAATTTATAATATGGTATGTTTATTCAAGAACCCAAAACAGTTTACAATAAGTGCCAAGAGCCAATTGAAACATCAGTGGACCATTTTTTGTGAGCAAGGTCATAAACATGTCGCGCCGCGGGAATTCCGCCCGTGACTTGACAGATTGTGACGTCTCAAGTATTCACTTCAGCGGATTTCGTTACTAAGTCAGTGGTTGCTGACAAGGTGTTTGATTTTGATCTGAAACCATATTGTTGGTCTATTAGGAAGCTTTTCTCATTTAAATATTCAATTAACTGGTTGTATATAATTTTCTCAAAGATTTTAGATATCACAGGAAGCACAGAAATTGGCCTATAATTGCTCGGGTCCGTTTTCGTACCCGACTTAAAGATAGGAGAAACTTTTGCCAACTTCAGGCTATCAGGAAACGTACCATGGTCAAGACATTTATTAACACAACTAACTAAGGGTGAAATTATAACATTCTTAATACATTTTAATGCTTTTGTGCTAATTTCGTCTATACCTGTGCTAGTATCAGCATCCAAATTATCGATAAGTTTAGTAACTTCCTCGATTGTACAATGTCTAAATTGAGTAAGCGTTTCTGTGTGTTTATGTCCGTATTTGTATATTAACGTGTTACCCGAATTTAAATGGTATCCCGACGGTATCCCATTAGCCAGCTCTGTACCAATAGTGGCAAAATAAACATTAAGTATATCACAGATTTTTTCGCCCTCTGTTACACTTTGTGAGTTTAGCTTTGGATGTAAAATATTCGTTTTAGTCTTATTCATAGCTAGAGAATTAATAGTTTTCCACATCTTCTTCGGATTATTGTTACATTTTTGGAATTTGTTGTAGTAGTAACTGTTTTTATCATTATTTATCTTCTTACTTACTTTATTTCGTTCCGCTAAATAATTTCTTTTCAAGATAATATTTGCTTCTTCATTTTTTAACTGTTACCACAAGGCATTTCTGTTATCGATCATCTTAATAACTTCTTTGTTAATCCAGTCGTCCTTTGGTAAGTTCATTATTTTTGATTTTTTCTTCTTGCTTTGTAGTATGTGTGACTTAACGAAGGCTTCCAGACATTTGTAATCATCATCTATGCCTATTCTTGAAGCTTTGCTAATACTTTTGTATAAGTTTTCATAGTCTATGGCCTCATATTGGACCTTTTGTTTAATTTTTGGCTTGTATTTAAACATTTCCAGATAAATATGTTTATGGTCAGACATAGCGGACTCCAGAATAACAAAATGGAAGGACTGTTTTTGTAGGTCTGTTGCAACATGATCTAAGATGGTGCTTGTTGATTGAGTTAGCCTCGTGGAGTATTCCTTATCTATTTTATTTAAAATATCGTAGCCACTTTCTTCGAGTTCTGATAGGTATTGAGTGACACATGTGTTTGGATTCAGTAAGTCTAAGTTAAAATCACCAAACACTATCGATCTCTTTCTAGCTTCCAGTTGCAAGGTATATCTTTCGAAAAACTCTTTAATGTTCGAATGGCCTGGTTTGTAGATACCTCCAATATGTAGCGCATATTTGGGAAGATATATCCATAGATAGTGGTTGCTATCCCTGTAGGTGTCCTCTGTTACTTCAAAGGGAATGCCTTCATGAATGTAGATAGATACGCCCCCTCCCTTACTATCATGTCTATAATTGTAAATATGTTTGTAGTTAGGTAAATCGTATAATTTTGCATCTTGTTCTGAAGTTATCAAAGTCTCAGTTTGAATTACGACATGTACTGTAGAAGGAATTGCTTTTAGGATGCACTGAAGTTCTTCAAGTTTTCCTGGAGTACGGATACTTCTTACATTAGCATAGAAGGTTTTGAGGAATGATGACTTTGAGGGCAAATCTTTATACTTGTGAATTATTTGGAATGTAATATTTCCTGGGGTAACATTATTGGAACAACTGGTGTTAGCTCCGGTTAGTTTTTTGAATTGTATTTATTTATGGTTATAGTACGGGTACTCCCTTTCTTCTCCTAAAATTGTTTGTCCGAAAATCATTATCCATAACACGTTTGCTATAAACTTCAGTAACCATAATGTTCAAAATCCCGAAATTTTGTTTAACATAATTATCTTTAGTTCTAAAAGTATTCTGTCATAATATCGAGTACTATAATAATTGAATCCCCTAATTTTACATGACCTAAAGTCATATGTCCTAAGTATTGTGTTAAATAATGTGTATTATTCCGAATGTTCATTTATAATATTTTTTTTAGTCCTAAAACATTAGCTAAAAATTAGGTTCGCAGAAACGAATCGCTGTAAATCCGACTCCACGCAGTCTTGTCTGCTCTACTCCTAGAGTGTAATTTAAAATCGCGTAGGCGCGGAGGGGCGAGGCGGCCCGCGAGTTGAGGAGCAGGTGGTTGTAACGCTCACCACCGCAGCTTCGGCTTGCTGGCCGGCTAAGCCGGCCAGCCTCAGCCGCGGCGGTGAGCGTTAAACCCATCTGCGACGATAAACTCGCGTGGGACCGCCGGAGCCCCGCAGCGCCGGAGCCGTGACAGAAACCATGCCTGCTGCATGTTGCATGCTTGCTTGCATGCTTGCTTGCATGCTTGCTTGCATAGGACTTATAACTTTTATTGGAAACGATTTTATGTCTTTTGTATATTATTGATTGTAATATTTATGACAAACTGATTTAGGACATATTATATTTAGGGATTTCAATTTTATAGCATGTGATATTATGTGATATTAAGTTCGGGTAAGTTATCATTCGGACAAATGATGATTAGGACAAAAAAAGTTATGGCACTTTAAATTATGGATAAAAAAGTTAGGTGACACAATAGAGAACCTATAGTAGGTACTCCTTTATTATATTTAATTATTAGATTTGTTTCCCCTTTTTGCTCACGCTCTTTGAGCTCAGTTTGAAGATTTTGTATATAAGTCCTTTGAGCTGGTGTTTGTTCCGAATATATTTTTATAGTCTTAGGCAGTTTCGAGCGATTTTTCAGTAAATATTTTGATGTATCAGGAGAATCAAATACAGTTTTTATAGGACGGGGTTTATCTGCCTTATATTTGCCCAATCTTGTAGATATTAAGGGCTTAGCACAATCTTGATAGGCATGTGTTAGGATCTTTTTTTTTTTTTTTTTTTGTGGATGGGAAATCATCAAATGACTTCTCCCACTCTGGGCGGAGCGGGAGGGCGTGTCAGACTTTTACTGACTAAAACCCACCCGTTTTCCTTCTGTTGCCTGTGCCGGGGCCACGGTAACTCTTTCGAACATCCCGCAAATGTGTTAGGATCTTGTGAACTTCTTCAGGAGTCGCAGTTGTTGCTTGTGGAGAGACCGAAGACATCTTGCTCATTCAGACCCACTAATATTATGTTCTTGTCTCTTTGAAGTCTACCTTGCATTTCAATAAAAAAAAAAAAAAACTCGTGCTGTGCTCCAAAATTTAATTCGGGTTTTCGGTTTTCACTTTTAAGTTGATGTAGCTCATCCTCGATTGCCATAATTTTACTTTGAGTAATTTTATGTTCGTTTGTAATATTTTCCACGGATTTATGCAGTTTCTTATATTCTTCTGTTAGGTTATCGGTTGTTAATTTCAGATCTTGAATATCTTGCCGAATTTCTTTCCGCATTTGTGTTATTTGGAGAGGAGTCGTGGCTAAGGAGAGGAGTCGTGGCTAAGTAATAACAGACGCACGGGTCGATCCATCAGGTTAAGCTACGCTTGCCGGGGTTGGTCTGTGGATGGGTGACCATCTTTACATACCGAGACTCCTTCGTGCCTCGGAAAGCACGTTAAGCCGTTGGTCCCGGCTGTTATTCGTAGATCTTTGACAGTTGTTACGGGTCGTCAGAAGCCCGAAAAGTCTAACAACCAGTCTTACCAAGGGAGTATCGTATTACCCAGTTAATGGGTTGTGGAGGTCAGATAGGCAGTCGCTCCATGTAAAATACTGGTATTCAGCTGCATCCGGTTAGACTGGAAGCCGACCCCAACATAGTTGGGAAAAGGCTCGGCAGATTGATTTATTTGTGTTATATTTACAATTTGTTCGTTATGTCCATGTCTATGATTGTATAACAGTCTGTAACTTTCCCACTACAGGTTAAAATTAAAAATGAATCAACCATTTTTGCATTGTGGTTAAAACAATCTTCGCAACATCTTGAGCTACGCAATAAATATTCTGGAACTGAAAAAATGTGCAACCTCCTTTCCTGTAATCTCTTAAAACACCGAAGTGCAGAACATAATATTATTGAGGCGACTTTTTGTAGCTGAGACCGAGGGGATTATCCCCATAAATCAGTAAACTAATTTATAGCTCTACGATACCCATCAGCTGATGCAGATATTTTTAAACTCAGACAGTGCTCAAAATAAACCAATTTATACAGGTCGATATTTTTATGACCACAATTTAAAAACTTTAATAAAGCGAGTAACGTCAAATGATAACATACCAATATGGCGACCGCTGGAACTCGACGGTTATTCCCTTAATATTACGGTTAAATAAAATTTTCTTCGCGTCACCTTTGGGATTTATAGCCTTTTTTGCGAAATGATTTATTTTTTGACCTTACTTTCTGAGGTAAGTTGCTATCTCGTTCAATTAACCTGCGTATTGTTAGGTGACAGTGATAAACTGCGGCACTAACCGGTCTTTAGTATAATATATTATAAATACCAGATAGTAGTTATAATATATTATCCACTAATAAAGGCTAACTAGTAATGATGAATTTGAAGCCATCAGTGGTACTTTGAGTAGGTTAAAAGAGACCAAATGTGCTCGCCCATTTTAAGCTCTTGACAAGCGAACGTTATTTATTATTATTTATTTATTTAAAAACACATACAACTATCATCACAGGCTTACCTAATACAAAATAGTGTAGTTATTGTTAGAATAGAGTACAAATACTAGACTAACAATTTATATATTATTAGGAACAACCAAGAGTAATTTTACAAAATGCGGTCCGTGTGAGTTCACTCAGAGTACAATTGAAGCAGTCAGTCTGTTGTGACACCATATTGAGTTTACACATGAATGGGTCAAGTGCACACCGAGCAAGTGGTCGAGACTTCGAGAGCTTCAACGTCCCGATGCATGTGGAAATTATTTTTGAAGAATGCATGTGTAAAAAAAAATGCATGTTCATAGGAATACTCCATAATTTTCCAACTTTTTTTACGTTGTACTTACGTATTTAAAACAAAAAAAAAACAATTATATGTTGGTACACGCCGTAGTCTTTTAATTTTAAATGAACATTCAATAAACAAACATACGTTTGAAGTAACAAAAAGGTCCTACACCATCATTGTGCGGTAAACAATCGTCAAAGCACCATGAGGCTGCCGAAAACAACAATTACTTCAATCAACCAAAATCTAAACTAACGAAAAAACATATTTCAATGCTCAATAAAACTTAAATAACATTACAGTAACTTAAAATACGACATAATCAAACTCACAGATTTCTATATACTAGAAAAGCAACTTCGCCGTGGAAGCTGCAGCAAAAATATGAAACTGGACATTCATGAGAGAAACAAGAATTTTTTGCGGACTTGATGTTTATTTATACAGTTCAACTTGTCCGCGGTGATACGGAGTTTTATCCTTTTTGTTTGAAGTAAAAAGTGAGGAAGGTGGAAGGTCTAAAGTATTTTATTAAATTATTTTTCTTATACTGGTGATAGCAAATTTGCTATCGCGGATTTCTAATTAGAAATCCTCTTAATTTATAGAAATAAATTACCACAGACGCGTTTAATGTAAATGTGAAATAGAAGCATTTTCCTGCTTTTGCTGATAGCAACATTTTGGCGCTGTTAGGTGATAATGAACTAGTGCTAGACAGGCGTAGTGTTTATAGCAGTATCCTATCGGACATTATTTTATAGTCGTAAAGATACCAAAAAGGCAAGGCTACGTATTATATTTATATACCGACTTAATTTATGATCATACTGGGCTAGGCACGCAGTAACTACAGAACTCCTGCTTCGATTTTAGATCACAAGAATGTTTGCCTACTCTTTTTTTTCACCAAGTATTATACATCTTGTCATGCACGCAAATTGAAAGTAAATTATACATAAAGTGTCACAAATATAAGAAACTAAAGACTAAACGGTTAAACGATAGTATTTTATAGTCCATAAATTTGTTTCTGTTTGTGTAGGCCCACTGAGCTAAATATTGGATTCAACTTTCTGGATAAATGCCAAAAATATCTGCCACTAGGTATCTAAATATTGGAAGAATAATGTTAACATCGTTGCGTGAGGAAACCACAAAATAGAGATTACGGTAAATCCACAGGGTATTACGAATATCTCTCTCGATTATGATTCTGAAGCCTAGATATTGGATTTGCTATGATTACTATACCGTATGTATATTATATTATTAGATATTTACATTTATTTTGCTTCCAAAGGCCACAATGATATAATAAACTCAGTAAGAAATTGAGACGTTACTCTCTTACAACTTCGTCCATCAAGAAATCTGTGACAAAATTTCTACTTGCAAATAACTACCTGGATAGATACAGAACACTTGCATTTCTCTAATAATAACCCACTCTAAGCTCTACTACCGAGAACATAACACACATTCTGCATCGACACAACACACACCATCACTAACAAACACACACCCCACCACACATACCCACTCACACACACAAACAAACATGTATGTAAAATACATAAATTGTTTTTTTTTAATCCTGCAATTATGGTCTAAAGTTAACTTTAGTTAAAAAAAAACACTTGTCCTCCTGCAATTCTTTTGTAAACATAACATAACATCACGCCTTGGTTTCCCCGAAGGGTTAGGCAATTATTTTGTGAAATATGTATAGGCTTGTACCACTGCCCTTAATACAAGTTATTTTGTAACTTAGTAAGGGTGCTGATTGCAACACCTACCTGTTTTGTTAACTAGCATAAGTCAAGTGTACCTAAGGTGATACTATTTAATGTTAACATTGATATTTGATTAAATAAAATACTACATAAAGTACTGTCCCATTTATTTCATTCTTATGTACATAAAATTTACATTTGTAAATAATATAATATAAAAACATTCAAAAATATAAAAAAATTGTAACCCACCAGTATCGGGAACAGGGTCCAAGCTACCGGCGGGCGGTCAGAGCTCTAGATACAAGAACCTCCTGACAATGCGAGCCGTGTCCAGAAGTACCACTTTCTGAATCAAGCCCTTAATCCAGCTGCCCAACGAAAGCCTCCTTAGGTGTTGGTCGAGGCTCTTGGCTATTAAACCATTGGCTGATACGACTATCGGCACAATGATCACTGAGTCCACATCCCACACATCGACAAACTCGCGGGCCAAGCCAAGATATTACAAGATACCGTTATGTCATCAATCATTGCACGCCGCTCTACTCGTTCCACCACCAGTGTGTCAGGCTTATTGGCAACAATAGTCCTGTCAGTGATGATGGATCGATCCTGTACCTACAATGTGATATTTCAATTTTCGAGAATTGGGTTGGGCTCATACCTATAGTACAGCACTTCCGATTCCACAAGAATCCTGAAGAAGATAATCCTGGCTACAAGGTTGTGTTTATGCAAGTACTTTTTGTTACCTAGACGAGAACACCCGGAGTAAATGTGTCTGCTTGATTCCCCCGGACGGTGGCATTCCCGACAGATGTCAACGGTGCCGTCTTTCATAATAAATCTCCGGTAGTTGTTCGTCATCATAACTTCGTCCATAATTGCACAAAAAAACCTTCGGTTTCCCAAAAGAGGTCATCGAAACGCAGCCAGGCTACGAATGCTAGTAGATCTACATCGGGTCCGTGTAGGGCCCGGAAATAGCGTCCATGAAGCTCCTACCTCCATACCTCCTTGCGATCATCGGTAGTAACTACTAAAGGTTTGCGCCAGTTCTCTTTAGCTATGGAGAGCGGGGTGAGCCCCTTGTCCACTGCGACCACATCACGGCGCATACCCATTTCGTTTTTTCATAAATATTCCCTGAGATGGCCCAACTCGCAGTTGTGGAGGGTCTTCGCATTTAAAAAGCCTCGACCCTTGCACTTCCGCGGAATGTACAATCTTATCATCGATGAACATGGGTGATGCATCCGGTTTGCGATCAGCAGTGTACGGACCCTCCTATCCAGGGCGTCGAGTTCAGTCTGAGTCCATTTGAGTATGCCGAACGAGTACATCACAACCGGCATGACCCAACCGTTGAAGGCGCACATCTTGTTATTACTTATATGCTTATTCAATCGACTTTAAAAACTTTATCATCTTGTTATGGCTTTGTCATAAAAGAAGGAGTTCCTTTTTGTTGTGGAAGAAACAGTAGCTTAATTTTTTTATTATTTACTTAAGCATAAATCAAAATCGTTGAGGTTAGGCGCATAATTGTCAACTGGAAGGTCTACCTGCCTAGCAATTACCTACACGTGCGTGTGTTCAAAATCACACATATACTCCCAGACTCGAAACAATTATCTGTAGGCTAAACAAGATATTGGTTCAAAACATTACAAACGAATTTTGCAAAAGTCAATCGTTCACCCACTTATCCAATCGAAACATCTAAATGTTGCATTGACAGGTCAGACTAATATGTCTTGAGGTCACTAAAATAAATAAATACGTTAGTTTTTCTCAAATCATCACCACGGCAATCTCAAAATAACAACCGGCCAAGTGCGTGTCGGACTACGCGCAATGAAGGATTCCGTAGTTGAGGTAAGTTTAGCCCAAGAACAAACTTAACATTGTAGTTGAAAAACATGTTCTCTCATTCCAACTGCAAATGTAAGTTGGTCGACTATTACTCGTTAAATTGTAAAGCCTACTTCTTGTGATACATTTTCTTTTAACTTCGCCGTATAATGTATACTACTGCCGTGAATTTTTTCACATATTCAAAAGCTGGCGGGGGTGTGGCACTTTTAAAGCTTAATATTTCAGAAAGGCATCCCTGTATCGAAAAATTGTTTCTACAGTAGACGATAAAAAAAACCACCCCCACTTTACGTGTACAGGAGGTACCGTAAAAAATATTTTTTTCATGATTTGACAATATTTTACCACTTTGTCGGCGTGATTAATATGTACTCGTATATTCATGCCAAATTATTGCTTTCTAGTACTAAGAAAGAAAGAGTCTCTGAGCTAAGCTGCGGACGGACGGACATGTCAAGCCTATAAGGGTTCCTTGTTGACTACGAAACCCTAAAAATGTTAACCTCTTTGTTTTTCCATAAAATACCTGAAGATAAATCCTCTGTATAATTAAATATCATTCATCGTTTGGTTGGGCTTTTTTAAAAGTTATTGAAGAAAATGTTATTTAATTTCTATTATAATTTCATCTAGCTACAATAATAAGAGCTTCTCACATAATGCATAACTACTCCATCGATTTCTCTTTTATATTTTTAACATCAGGATTTTTATGTGTAAGTTCCTCAACTGTTGATACCACAGTACATAACTCATCTGATATTTGTATCAACCCATATATACGTGGAAAGTTTACGTTCCCGATTTGAAGAAGAAGATCTGAAAATCTACCGGCAGACACTGACAGACAACAGAAACAGACGGGCGGAGACCTATCAACAAGTTCCTCAACCAAATTTCCAAATTGACAGGCAGCTGAGATATTTACTCGAGGCAGACAGACAGACAGACGGATAGACGGGCGGTAGTAGAGGCTTAGTAATAACAAGATATGCGTGTACATTATTTTCACTTACTTTAATACAAATTTTTGTGAATGAAAAACTTAAATATAAAATTTATTTTATTTATTTATTTATTTAAACTTTTCACACTTAAAAAAGTACAAAGGCGGACTTAATGCCTTAGGCATTCTCTACCAGTCAACCAAGGGTGGTGAAGAGATTAGATGGCAGGTGCTCTGTTAGAAATGGAACAATTTGTACATAAATAAGTCATAAACATATAATACACATACATACATATTTACTATAATATATACCTATATTATATATATATATATTATATACAAATTCAAGAGAGAGAGGTTTTGAGATGACTCTACGCTATTTATTTTGAAAATAACTCCGCAATCTCCGCTTAAATGCATACCGACTGGTGGCCATCCTGATGTCAAGAGGTAGCGCATTCCAAAGAACTGAATATGAAAGGAAGAATGAACAAAGTCAGAAGTATGAGAAGGACAGAGCAGGAGAAGATTGTTAGAAGAACGAAGATTCTTAGCGTGTGAAGAACATAGATATTGGAAGTGAGACACTAGATAAGAAGGAGGAGTGGGAGAGTTAAGAAGGGAGAAAAGCGTGGTCAAAGCACGCAAATTTCTTCTCTGGCGAATGGGCATCCATTTGAGCTCAGACCTGTAGCTCGACACATGGTCATATTTTCTGAGGTTGAATATGAACCGGATACAATTGTTAAGCAGTCTGTCAAGCTTATCCAGCAACACCGCATTCAAGTCAAAGTAGCACACGTCACCATAGTCAATGATAGGGAAAATCAAAGTCTGCACAAGCATAGTTTTCGTATAAAAAGATCGTCGCTCCACTTATCCTGAGGGCGTCCGACCTTGCGCTTGACAATTTGCGGTCTCCGCTCAAGAGCGCGTCTAAGGCGATTAACACACGGCACCGCGTACCGCCGCGGAGGGCGGCGACGGTAAAGCGGATTTCGTAGCGGTGCCCCGCGCGGTAAGGCGGTTTACGTGCCTGTCCGCGCGGATGGATTTAACAAACTTTTCGACATCGAAATCCATTTTTAAATTGCAACACGTCCTGCACCCACGATGATCCGCGCGGCTATGCGGCGCCCCGTGTGTGAGGCGCCGCTCCACCGCGCGGACGGCAGCGTGGAGGAGCGGTGGCGGTGAGAGCACCGCTCGACCGCGCGGTCGGGCGGTGTACGTGTGTTAGGCATCTACGGATTTATTAGAGGCCAATGCGACATGAGATCCGCTTTACCGCCTACCGCGGTGGTGCGCGGTGCCGTGTGTTAATCGCCTAACTTAATAGGCATCAGTAATACGTCTTATACGGCTATTACCACTTCAGCTTATTTTTCTACAGCCAATATTTTTAACATACATAATAATACAACTTGTGCCGATAACAACGAAAAGACAGCGATAGCACACGATCTGAAACCCCATTAAAAGAAAACAAGCAACTCAATTCGAATGTAACACGCAAACAGAATAATCGAAAGCAAGTGAAGCAACAAATCCACATATGCTAATACCGCGTCTATTCCGATAATGTATATCTATCTAATGTATTCGTATAATGTATATCTATCTAATGTGTTCGTATAATCGGATCGGCGCCCATTCTCTTCTCGCTGAGTATCGATGAGATTAGCCGGGGACAGGAAGAAAACAAACGCGAAGGTACGAAAGTTTTTGTACATGTATGTATATACAGTAGTGAGACTTATTTGTATGGATGAACTGTTTGACAGACTTGAAATTATTGAAAGTCTGAGTCGCACCTACCTTTTTGTTTTGTTTGCAACTTAATATATAGGTCGTATCAAAGAGTAATTATAGTGTTGTCTCTCTAACAAATGTTACACTTTTCTTCGCTGCTCTAATATTGTAGGTACGTATAAAAATATCAGTAAAGACTACATATGTATATCTGTAGCCCTTGCAAACGTTTTTTGACAAAAGAGGAAAAGCGTTTTTGTAAAATCACCCTTTAAAGGGGGTAAAATAGGGGATGATTTTAAAATTCACACGTACGTAATATTGAAATTTTTGTGTACCTCTTTTTTCTGAGAATTAAGGAATTGGAAATATTGTCATAGTCCGTATCTTGAGGTAACATTTAGTCTTTTGTTTAATTAAAATCGGGCCAAACCAAACTATCACGGAATATATGGTGGTGCTGTTAGACGGCGATTTCAGATATCTCTGGAGACAATTTGCGACCTCCACGCGGGCGAAGCCACAGGCTAAAACTTGTCTACAATAAGTCCCACACAAAAAAACTTTTCCCAACTTCTCACAGTTGTTTCAATATTGTCCAAAGCTAATTCAAACAGAGATCCAGATAGTGGCCGCATTAACTCCATTCAAATATTCCGGAGCTATCTGATCTTTCAACTAATTAACTATTAATACATTTAAACTCCATCTGATTCTTGTGAAGGTGACACGGGGAGTAATAAAGCTACTGTTAATTACTTTCAGCTCAGATTATAAATATTTGGGTCTAGGTGAAGATAAAGTTGCATCAGTTTATCTTAATGATGCTTTGTAATTGAGTTTGTTGAATAATGGGGCCTCCCAGTAGAACTGGTAAACAAATAAATACCTGTTAATAATTGGTCGACTGGACGTTAGATTACTGAAGTCAATGCTTATTATTTTGCATGTTGTTAAGCAAAAAAAAAATAGTTAAATTTAACTTCCAACGCAGGTCTTTGTTTTGGAAGTGTCTGAAAATAATAGTTTATATTATTATTTATCCCTTAAAGAATATGTTTTCTGCCTTCATCGTTTTTTGGCCTATAGCAGATTAAAAATTCTCTAAGTAATGCCTTTATCCTTGTTGAAATCTTGAAGAATTTAATATAAAAAGCCCGTAAAATCTTTCCAAACAGTTTATGGGCTGCTATCTTATATATTATGAATATTATGTTCCGAAACAATTTATATCATTTTTGTTGGGGTTTTATATCAGTATAAAATAAACGTAGTAATGAAGAATACTATCTTTAATTTACAGAAAAGGGCTGTTCGAGCTAATTGCAACATAGGTCAAAGGGATACCCTTCGGGAAAAATTCAAAGAAATAAATATTCTGACTGTAGCCTCACAATTATATTTAAAAATCTAATGTTCACACAAACATATATCAAATCTTAAGAAAATTTCCGATATTCATAGTTTAAATACCAGGAATAAAAACAATCTTGCTGTACATCGCACTCGCCTCCACAGAGTAGGCAATAAGGCAACTCGTTCATGGATCAATGTTTTTTTTTCTTTCAAACCAAACTTCCCATTGACCTACGAAACTTACCCACTAAACGATTTAAAAGCTGTATTAAAACCAACCTTTGTATAAAATTTCTGATTATTTTACATAACAAAAGCTCGGTATTGAGCTACTTGCTCTGGTAAGCCTTGTTGTTTTGAAGATGGTCACCAGACCATCAGACTCAAACTGCCAAGTTTGAGTACTTCATGCAGCCTACCCAAATTGTTCATCCCCTCGTTGAATTCCTTAAATTCCGAGTAAAGCTACACGATTACTCACAAATGCTTCCACTGACTGGACAGGTCCACTCAAAGAGTGGTTCTTTCCTCAAAAGACTATTTCAGACACTATTCTACATGATCTGAAAAAAATTATGTCTGGACTTTAAAAGAGACTTTAACCCTGAGTTTGTTTCGCCATTTCTTCTCAGGGGTAGAGTCAGATAGGAAAATATGTCAAACCCATCTAGCTTATTGGAAGGAAGTTTTGGAACGAAGTTTGGTAGGAGTAAACTGGTAGAAATCGTCACGTATCATGGGTATCGTTTTCATGGTTGTCGAGGGTGCTAAAGCCGATAGTGACGTCAAAACGAAAATCCATGATGGCGGCTGCGAAATTCTTGAAGTTTTTCATCATGGATGTCGTTTTCATGGTTTTCGAGGGTTTAAAGGCGGCAGTGACGATAAAATGTAAATCCAAGTTTGCGGCTGCGACAATCAAATTGTTTATCATGGCTATTGTTTTCATGGTTTTCAAGAGCGCTAAAGCCGATAGCGAGGTCAAAATGTAAATCCAAGATGGCTGCTGCGAAAATTTTGTTTTGTTTTAAATCATAGGTAAGAAGGAACTTCGTTCCAGGCAGGGGTCCCCCGACTGCTCACTTTGTTTTTTTAATACACATTTTAAAAGTGAATTCCGCTATGTTATTTACAGACTAAACAATTTCATTTCATTTCACGGACTGCTATAAAAATATTTTTGAACATTCTGAAATGGAATGAAGACTGTTACTGTAATATTAAAGCATTTGTTACCTATTTAAATAGAAGTTGAAGACTGCGTCCTAACCAAAAGCGATTGTCGCGCGAGCACGCGATCGTCACGCCCTTTTATATGAATATCACATGTTGCGCGATCAATGAAGTTGTATAAAATTCATAGAAATAAACTCGTCGATCGATAAACCCCGGGACGATCGCTTTTGGTTCGGACACGGGGTAATGGTTAAGTATGTTTTGGTATGAACATTGAACTTTTAAATATACAGAAATATCAAAAAAGGTATATAGGTACCTACTTCGGTAAACATTTTAAAGTACCAATGTATTTTCTAAAGTTTGCAGATTGATGCTAGTTGAAAAACAATGGCAAGATAGAAAACTAGATTAAATAATACTAAGACAATTTCTGACTACCAATCCTCGATTTTCCGCAGTCCACTCTTGCATATTGTAGAAATTATCGGAATAAAGACGACGTAGCACGACAAATGACGCGACAATGGAGGCAGCAACAAAGCTTCCTTTGTTCCGCCCATTGTCGCGTCAATGGAACATGTTGTCAGCGTGTTTTCAACGTAACGCGACTAACTTTTTTAAAAGGTAGAAAATTGGAAGCGGTCATCTGACGGGCATTGTTGGAGCTATTTATTATCTAATAAGACTACCTGTTATGTTTTATTTTGAAAGGTAGTCCGTAGAACAAGAATTTATAGAATAGAATATATTTATTTGCTTTAAAACATCATCTTTTCCCAACTATGTTGGGGTCGGCTTCCAGTCTAACCGGATGCAGCTGAAAACCAGTGTTTTATATGGACGACTGGTTTATTTGCTTTATAACATGGTCTTATAAATACAATTATGTTCTTATATGTTTCACCACGGACTGGCATACAAATAATATTTAAACATGTTAAATGTAAAAATTTAAAACAACAAATTAATTTGTTACAAATATTATTATTCACTCTGTTTCTCTGTGGATAGTTAACTAACTATATAAAATTTTAAATTAGATTAACTGATAGCAGAAACTTCTGCTATCAGTTAATCTAATTTAAAATTTTTCGTTAGCTTTTGTGAATGATTGTCGGAAATAGCAACAGCGAATCAAATTACTTTTCGTGAGAATTTACAAGAGATTACATTTTATTGGACAGGTTTCATAAACCTTAAAGTTAACTGGGTTATACAATCCACTAAGAATTGTGTTTCCTCTCGATATCGTTACGCTTACCTTACTTTACCATTAAATACGTTGTTATAAAAATATTTTTTGTTTTTTTTTTTTATTTGTGGCTTTGACATATATCCGGACGCTGAGGTCCCGGGCTTTTGGAAGGCGTACGAGGGGCCGAAGCCAACTCGCAGAGGCCCGTTAGACGCTCTCAACGAAAATGATGCACCGACCGACGATTAGCCCTGTACGCAATATGCAAGTGCACCCAAGGACAACCCAAGGTTGGTGTAGGACTATTGCAGGATATGGGAACAAAGATATTGGATTATGGACGGGGGTGGCTGAAGTGGACTGGTTACCTAAAACTATGGAAGGACTATGGCCTCTGCCTGACCAATGTTTTATACAAACAATACACGGATAAAATGGCAGGGGGTGACTTGCACACTC
Source organism: Fissipunctia ypsillon (assembly GCA_947568875.1). Taxonomy (NCBI): domain Eukaryota; kingdom Metazoa; phylum Arthropoda; class Insecta; order Lepidoptera; family Noctuidae; genus Fissipunctia; species Fissipunctia ypsillon. The sequence continues at coordinate 25,331,042 of OX387649.1, forward strand.
AATAATGGGCTCCCGAAAATGGTCGCTAGCATGTGCTATATCTCTCCACTCCTCTTAAGCACCTCAGGAAATGTTGCCCACTTATCGCTACGACACTACATAGTGTCCATTATTATTATGTGACCCATTATTATTGTGCTTAAGAGGAGTGGAGAGGTATTCCACGGCTATCAGGACCATCCCGGAAGTACGGTCAAGATCCCTACCAGCATCTCACTGGAATACTACCTTCCTCCTACTACGTTTGCTTTTGCGAATCTCCACTCAAGCCGGTCAATAAAGGCAAGAATGAGGTGAGAGTTCAGTTCCTCGTCAGTAATCACTCTAGCCGGCAAATAACGGGCAAGCCAGAGATAAGGAACATGACTTCTCCCGGGAGATAGGGTACATACGTGGGGTCGCTACTGCCCAGCAGCTCGCCACATGCTGCCCTACGGGTTTATGTATCTCTCTTGGTCTGACTCCTCACCCTAGACTCGTTCCGGCAAAGTTTTTACCGGCACAGACACAGACCTAGAGTTCGGAGCGCGCAATCCGCACCACGACGTCAACGTAGAGATACGGCGGTGGGCATAATGTAATATAATTAATAATAATAATTATTATTATACGTTTTTAATAGAATACTGCAGGATACAGGATTTCTGTTAAATCATAGTTTGGCAAACACATGGCATTTGTTCCAGATTAGGGAAAATTACGTTTGCACAAAGAACCTAAGAGGAACTATTCATTACTGAATCAAGGCGACATTGTCGACAGTGCCAATGTCAAGACGGTACTTATAGTACCTAGGTACTTACACTTTTTGCTAAACCCAAGCGAAGCAATGCTATTAGTTAGTTCATTAATCTTTTCTTACATATTAATGAGGGTATTTTAATTTTAATTCCGCTAATGGAATTTGTGTTGAGAGTTTTCGAGTGAAGAAGTTTCTATGTAGCCTCGACTAAAGCTGACGATAGACAATCTAATTGCGAATTGTTAACCGTCTGTTTGCGAGGCGCAAACAGCCTGTTAATATAATAATTTAAGATAGTATACAATTTATAGTTTCTGGGAAGTCTCGACACAAACATTTGGCCTTGAACCTTGGATACTCTAAAACGTTAACAGTATTTACTTGACGATAATATCTGAAGATAATGTCTGGACTTCAAAAGAGATTTTTACCCCTGAGTTGGTTTAGCCATTTCTTCTCAGGGTTAGTCAGATAGGAAATGTCGACTCCATCTAGCAAATTTTTTTTATATGTCGTGTAAAAGTGATTCCGTTATTCTATTTACTGAAGAAACAATTTCATTTCATTTCGTTTCAGTCCGCTACACGTCGAGTAGAGGCTGTGATCTGCGGTGGCAATGAGAAAATAATTAAAGTGTACTTCGTTCTTTAACGGCAACCTCGCTTCTCCTATTTTAAGGGATTATTTAAATAAATAACTATTTCTGAACCTGGCTGGGCACTGAACGTGTTGGTAATTTTTATTTTAAATTGAAAAATTAAAAATTTATTTTATATATTTTGAAGAAGTGACTCTAATTTTTGGGGAATATTTTTTTTTTAATATGAGGCAATTTTTCGGGTGTAGTATTTTTTTGGACTTGTTATCACAAAATACCTACAAGTTATCTTACTTTTAGTTGACCTTTCGAGACTATTCCAAAGCTACATAAATATTACAATCTCGTTCAGTGAACATTGCTGAATATTCTAGAATCTCAATCTAACTAACTGGTATTCTTATATTTAGCAACTGAAAGTAATCAAACATCGCTAACGATTGTATTCAGAGATCCAGCTGATTTACTAAAGTGTATTTTGAATTTTAAGTAATGCATTACCTGGAGCAGAATCAGAATTATAGTTTCTCGAAGTGTTATCCAAACTTTTAAATATTTAAATAAATGAGTTTGTCCTTTTTTGTGAAATATAGCTTACTGTCTTGCTATTCTTACAAATAAAAGTCAGAAAATTCTTCACACGTAGTTTTATATCATTTTAATGTCACAATGTATGTTCTTAAAATTTGAAACCGCATCGAAGCAAATGTGTTGTTATTCGGACAACTATTTTACCTGAGAGGCATAGTACAGCGGCTGCATTAAAAGAATCGAGCCTAATACTGTTTTCAGCATATTTTCCGGTATTTCCTTGCGGCAAACTAGGAGATCGAAGAATTTTTTGCAGTGGTCTTTACTTTAGCTACGAGTATACACGTCAATTTATTATTTTGGTTTGAAAGCAACATACTCAAAATAATCGACAAAAAACTCCACTGTCATAACTCACCTTTGGTGATAACTTCACCGACCACGGCAGTACATTAGGTATATCTCGGTGATGCTTTGTCTACGACGTATCGCTGTGTTCTTTGTACTCGGAACCTCAACATTATAACATTACTTATCTGATCTGTTAATCTTATGTACGAGCTTCTTTGACCTTTATTAGGTCATGATTTTTTATTATTATGCTAAGCAGGACTGATTTTTTTAACGTTAATCCTATTTCTCTGATATGATTTTGAGACACTTTTTCATCAATCATCATGGTTTTGGCCTTATTCTATATTTAAAAATAATATAATTAAGATGAATTTTATTTATGCTCTATACAACGGAAATCCATTAATACAACCGATACCCTTCATCAATCCGAAAAATTCTACACTAAAAGCGGAAAGCCAGACTCTTTTAAACTCCACGGCACCTCAGAATGATTCCGCAATTTTCCCTCAATGTTGCCTGACGAACTTTTCTAGCGTATGAACTCATTTTACCGCTGGCAACTCCACCGGCTTCGTAAGAGCTATCTTGTTCTTTCCACAAAGAAATGAATATAGTTGTTTCATTTTCGTAGTTTTATTTAATGACTGACTTGAGTTTTAAAATAGTTACTGAGTCTGAGATTTTAATGAGATGGATGTAAAAAAGTGTATAGTCTTTTATCGGAGATCTTTTAAAGCTTTCTTGTTGAAGAGAGAAGCGTTTAATAGTGGCCGTGATAGTTATAATTATCGTACATGATGAGAAAATTACGTACCTTATTGTTATTAAAATACTTAATTATTTTAGTGTAACTGTGAATTTATTTAACGTGAAACATGATAATAGCATTTGATACAGTGGTGGGAAAAGATCAGCCTCTACCGGTTGACAATTATTTTCTAAAAAGATTGCGTAGTGCTTTCTAAACAAAAAAATCTGTTTATACTCTCCAAAACTGTGTACATCTAAAAACACAACCTATATAAATTGTTCGTAATATAGTAGTAGTAGTAGTAGTTCGTAGTATATGCAGTTTAGTCTCATTTATTAGAATAATAAATTACAAATTATTGATTTTATCCATTTTTTTATTTATTTATTATTATCACATGTTTCTTTGCCATTACAGATAACTAATAATTCTAATGCGGCAAAGTAACTTAAAATATACTTAACTAATTATACCTTACATGCCACACAGTACGTAGCCCTTGTGAACTCACTCAGTGTACAGTTGAATATGTCTATGACATCCGCCACCGTGTTAAGAGTGCGCAGCGCACGAGTCAGCGGTGCGCGCCCCAGCAGGTTAGTCACAGGTATTTTGTCACTATTAATTTGATGTATGTGGTACCTACTACATTTGCCATTGATTGTTGTATCACTTTGTGCGCCAAAAACCCATTTTGTTATAGAAAAATGGAGACAGTTCGATACATCTAAAAAAAATATTCAATGCAAGTTTTGATCGTACAGTGGACAAAGATGTGCAGTCGACGCTTTGTCCTTTGTTCCATACCTGTGGAAATTCCCACGGGATAGGGTGAAGAAGATTTATATTTTCGTTTTAAAGCTGTCTTTAAATCTGGCATGCAAGTAGGTTTTTTCCGTTCCGTTATACATCCGTTACTATTGTTATATTTTAGGATTTTTTATCCTCCAGCAATCATAATTTATCAATCCGCGCGCCGCCGCTCCTCGGATACTATATAAGCAGTGCGAGAAGACATTGACAGTCCCAGTAGTACGTTCCCGTGGGATATTTTCCGACATCCACGCGGGTGAAGCCGCGGGCAAAAGCAAGTATATCATATTTTCAAAAATGAATTGATTTTAATCTTTTTAAATAGTTCCCTAACAGATTCGCGGTGACGTGGATTATAAATGGCTCTAACAGCTCTCTTTTACAAAATAACGACGGATTCAATGTCAACAGCCCGACCCCACAGTAAAATATCAAATGATATAAAGCTGTGAAAAGTACACCAAACGCGCGGTTTCTACATCTATTAGCTGTCTTAGCTTTCTAACAGCATAAGCGGCCGAGCTTACCCGCCCCGCAAGAGACGACGGTTTTCCTAGGAATCACGCTATACATTACAGTTTTTCTCCATTCAATATGACGTCACATTCGCTATTTCTAACATTAGGTTGTTTAAATATAATGTATTTTTTTTCATTTAGTACCAAATTACATATTTACCGTCAACCAACCAAAATGTTGTAGTATGCGTTTAAACGGGATATTACTAGTATATACCGTAAAACACCGCTCGTAACACTAAATAATAAAAAGACAATTTTAATTAAACAAATAAATAAACTCCAAACCGACACGATTCTGCCCGCTTTTGCTTCCAGTCTCATTACACATTCCGCCGATAAAATCCTCCAGAACTCGCCAGAATTAGTAACAAACTATGTACAAAGTACGAAATTACTTCTCATCAGTATCAAAATATGGTTGCAAATATACAATTGTTTTGCAACACTTCCATTGTTAATTCCGCCAGGAGTTCGGAATTTCCGAGTTTAAATATACGATAGGAAAATAGCAAAGGTTTGTGTGGAAGTTGCACTCAAACCACCAGTTCATACAGTCATATACATCTTTAAATGAGTACTAAAACAACACGAAATAACAATCCAATCCACAGAATATCAACAACTACTTAAACAATCTATCTATAAAGGTCGTCCTACTCTAGTAAAAACCGCTTTTGCACAATATACCGTCTCCGTAGAGCAAAAAGTCATTAAGTCGTAAAACCCTGTTTTAAGTTAATGAGAGTTAAAGTTTTTGAAAATATAAATCGTCATAATTTTGGCTTGCCATTACAAACCTTTACGTTTTTAGCTTTATTTTAAAGGAAATTAAATAAAGTTTATATTATAAGATCTATAACTTGAGAAAAACTTGTAACTCTTCTTTTTAGACTTCGTGACTTTTCGCTCTACGGGGACGATATGCAAGAATTTATGCTCAGTTCCGTTTATAATAAAATTGCTAAAATCAATGACATCAAAAATTGTAGCTCAGTCCTTCTCAGAAATCGAAGCCTTCGTTAGAGTAATGTCAGAATATATTCATCCCATAAACTTAATTTCCTCACTCATACCCTCACTCTCACACTGCCTCCCATACCCTTATATACGTTCTTACTATATCATTTTCTTGGACGCATCCTTGCTAAATTGCAAATCATAACATAACATCACGCCTGTATTCCCCGAAGCGTTGGGCAGAGGTGTACCTGTAGTACACGCACATTTCGCCAGTTATGTTTAAGTCCCATTGATCAGGGGGCGAGCCTGTTGCCGTCAACCGGGCACAAATCCAGTTTTCGAGGTGCCACTAAGAAATTCCTGATGGAAAACACTTTGCCGAACCTGGGAATCAAACTCAGGACCTCATGCTCTGCAGTAGCGCTTGCGACCACTAGACCAACGAGGCAGTCAAATAATAAATACCTACATTTATGACGCACCCTATTTCAAACATTGTTGTTTTTACGATTTTATTTTATTTTCAAGTCTTTTATTTTTGACTTGGTTTCACGTTAAACTTTCAAAACAATATGTAATAAATAAATTTACAAAACAGTATCGACCCTGAAATTTCAAATACTTACTTACCCAATTTCAATTACATTACCTTGAAACTAAAGTAAAAAATTAATAGTTGATTAATTTTATTTAATTAATTCAAGGTAATGTAAGAACACTATTTGGTTAATAAAGGATTTATTAGTTTCGACAGCCATTTGGAGTTTGGCTGCGGTTGCGTGCTCCCGACAAATTTTTGGGATTTAAAGTTCGTATGGGAGCGCGGTATTTTCGAAAAAGATTACACGTTACGTACAGTAAAATTGGCGCGTGCGTGTCTTGTTGTTTTTTTTTATTTATTTTTTATAGGCGTTGTTTCAAGGAAACTAAGAAAATATTTGACGTCGTACACACATTTTCTTTTTAGGGTAGGAAATCATTAAATGACTTCTCCCGCTCTGGGCGGAGCGGGAGGGCGTGTCAGACTTTTACTGACTAAAATCCACCCGTGTTCCTTCAGTTGCCTCTGCCGGGGCCACGGTAACTCTTTCGGACATCCCGTGGCTCTGGCAGACATCATATGACCTATAAATTTAATCTCATTTCCACGTACCTAACTGAAACAAAGAAAAAAAATAAGAGTTTAAGCACTTATAAATTTCAGATGAATCATTTCATATCTTAATTGGAAATTATTCATCTGATTAAAAGTGCTTTTTGTGCCAAAACAAACAAATGAGATAAATAAAACTATTTTTCTTTCTTTCTTTTAGAAAAAGCGCAAAAAAATTAAGATAATGCATGCATGCATTAAAATTTTCAAAAACCTCGCAGTCATAGAACTTAACAGAAAATTTGTAGACAAAATTGAACCTAATCTTATTTTTAGCTAGAACGCTACTCGCTAGTACACCGTGCACATAATTATATGTAAAGTATATGTAAATCTGTGAACTCGTAGACTGAAATGTAGGCAGGCATCAAATTGAATGTGAAAACCGCCGCAGTACCTGCAGCCAATTTGAATTTTAAAATAACCACTACTTTAGGTATTGTAATGTTTTAAAAATATATACTGATAATCTTCCAGAAATTGGAGATTCGGACTATTTAAATGTCAAGTTAATAAAATAAAATAAAATCAATTTCATAACAGATAGAAGGAGATAGCCAAGATGTACCCAATTTTTATAAAACTTTGAAACTATCTAATTTGCTTAGACTTTAGGTATGTTTGACTGAGTACAGTATTGTAGATAGATTCATTTCATACTCATCATCATTCTCTTGCCCTTATCCCAATTAATTTCATACTAAGATGCAATGTAGTAATTTGAGTAATCGTTGTTGTTTTTGTCTATATAAATAAATAAAGGAGATGGAAAATGGTGGGCCCAAATGTAATAAGTTGTGATATGATCTAAAAAATTAGTCATATTTTTTTATCTTAGAATATCAAAAATCAGCTCAATTCTCAATCTGGAAGCGGAAAATTAAGAGAAATATAGTTCTATGTAATCGATTACAAAATTACAAAAAGAAAACCTTCGCACTAGGTAATTAAATGCACTAAATATAGTTATATACAATATAGTGCATTTACTAACGTGCCATATTAATAAATTAAATAACAATTAATTACTGAAAAACCTATATAATGAATATCGATTTCATATCGATTAAAATCAGTCTTATATTTTTAGTCTATGTCTCTGGCATGACAGCTGTGAGTCAGCTCAACATTGACAGTAGACAGTTGCCAACTTGTGTGCCAACTGCTCTTGCTTGTTCACTCTGTGGTTCACTCGTTTCGTGTTTTCCGATGCGTTTTGATTGCTTTTCAGATTATTTTATTTCTCACGGATTCTGACCCTGCCTACCTTGTACGACCCTTGCTTTCACACTGTACACCGAAGATCGCTCACACGTTTGACTTGGAATTGTTATTTTGGATTTTACCGCCGCCTTGTGGATTGGATATTGTTGAAACTATGGAACGCTGTGTGAATTGAGAGATAGTAACTAGTCACTGCAATACACTAGGCCGACGACCCTTAGACGAAATATTATAAACATTAGTGTTTAAAGAACATCTTTTGGACTTCAGGAATAAGTTTTTAGTTAAAGATTGTGGCATAACCTTACTTATACTAAACCTCTAATAACTCGGCTCTCAGATTGTCAAAACTAACAGAATTTTCAGCAAGGGACTGATAAGTTTAAATCTATTAATTCACATCAATTTCATCTCGTTACATTCAGGCCCAAGATTGTACGTAATCGTTTCCGTCACCATTGAAGTGTCTGTTTGTAATGTCAAAATAACAGTTTTTACTAAATGCATACGAAAGTAGGTACTTATAACAAAAGAACAATTTTTAAAATTGTTGTGTCTGTCTATCTGTTTGTTCCGAATCATTTCCAAAACGGCTGGACTGATTTTGATATGACTTTAACTGGCAGATAGCTGATGCTATAAGGAGTAAGTAAAGCTGCTTTTATTCAAAAAAAGATTTAAGGTTCCACGAAAAAAAATTAAAACCCTTAAAGTTATGAGCAAAAATAAAAGCTGAAGAGCATTTCAAATTTTTTTTTGCATTTGGTAGCCAAATTCTCGAAGATGGCTATTTAAAATAACGCAAATACCCTTAGGAGCCAAGCAAAAAGATAAAAAGTCAGAAAGAACAGTAAGCGAAAACGAAGTAATAGCACGGGGGGAGGGATGCGACGCGGCAGGTCGCGGGACGAGTTTTATAAAATGTGGCTGTTATTTTAGTATTATATATTGTGTATCTTACGACTTCACGCGAACGAAGTCGCAGGGCACAGCTACTTTGGGAAGCCATTATCTCCTTCTGCGAAGCATTAATGTTCGCGAAGGAGGAGGCGGGCCGCGTGAGGGAGAAGCAAGCTTTGCGCCCTCACGACCCTAGTCGCCGCAGGAGACGCCCTGGGCGTCGGGAATTGGCAGCCGATTCCCGGCCACCGTAGGCGCGGGCTTGCGGACGGCGAGCAATGGGTAGCTCGCCGTCCGGTAAGGACCAAGCCCGAGTTGACGGCGCGTTGTGTTCCACGCGCGCCTCAAAGAGATGCCAGCAGCATTGAAGGGGTCCGCTAGGACCGATGCCAGCCGGGGTTGCGGGATGTTCGAAAGAGTTACCGTGGCCCCAGCACAGGCAACAGAAGGAATACGGGTGGGTTTTAGTCAGTAAAAGTCTGACACGCCCTCCCGCTCCGCCCAGACCGGGAGAAGTCATTTGATGATTTCCCATCCAAAAAAAAAAAGGGCACAGCTATTTATTAATACAATTAATCACAATAACGCATTTGGCCATGCATTCCATTTGCAATGCTCCCCAATAATTGGATTTAGGATAGAGGTCAGATCATCATCTGCCTAGCCTTTTCCCAACTATATTGGGGTCGGCTTCCAGTCAAACCGGATGCAGCTGACTACCAGTATTTTACATGGAGCGACTGCCTATCTGACCTCCACAACCCAGTTACTGGGTAATACAACACCCCTTGGTAAGGCTGGTTGTCAGACTTTCGGGCTTCTGACGACCCATAACGACTGTCAAAGATACACGAATGACAGCCGGGACCAAAGGCTTAACGTGTTTTCCGAGGCACGAAAGGGTCTTGATGTGTAAAGATGGTCACCCATCCACGGACCAACCGCGGCAAGCGTAGCTTTACCTGATCGATCGACCCGTGCGGCTGTTATTTTTTAGCCACAAGCCCCTCAAGGACAGAGTTCAGATGCCACTGTCTAATTAGACCGAATCTGTCCAGTTCGGCGGAAAGGAAGCTCCAACACAGATGAAAAAGATTCAAACGTTCGTTCAGAAAATAAAGTTGCAATCGCAAAATGACCAGGCACAGTCAAAGTTACATTTCAACTGCGGGAACTGCCCTTACTGCTGTAAAATAAAGGCGTTTTCATAGTCAAACTGTTACCATAAATGTGCGGTTGGCTGTACATTTCTTTTTTACTTTTTTTATTTGACTACACAACAATGATTCCGTTTATTTAAATTCCTTTAAACATTAACAATTACTTTACATTTAAATCAAACTTAACCAAAGCCAAATGAACAGAACACTCTAACATTAAATTAACATCGAAACATCGCGTCGATCAGAAGCAATTTGTTTAATTCTACAGTACTTACATACGATTTAACAGATCACGCTAATTTGTCAAATGTCCACTTCAAATGGAGCCGGTTGAATACTAATTACCAAATGGCTGTGTATGTGCTCATGTTGACAAATGTCTACTTCAAATGGAGCCGGTTGAATACTAATTACCAAATGGCTGTGTATATGCTCATGTTGACAAATGTCTACTTCAAATGGAGCCGGTTGAATACTAATTACCAAATGGCTGTGTATGTGCTCATGTTGACAAATGTCTACTTCAAATGGAGCCGGTTGAATACTAATTACCAAATGGCTGTGCATGTGCTGATGTTGACAAATGTCTACTTCAAATGGAGCCGGTTGAATACTAATTACCAAATGGCTGTGCATATGCTGATGTTGACAAATGTCTACTTCAAATGGAGCCGGTTAAATACTAATTACCAAATGGCTGTGCATGTGCTGATGTTGACAAATGTCTACTTCAAATGGAGCCGATTGAATACTAATTACCAAATGGCTGTGCATGTGCTGATGTTGACAAATGTCTACTTCAAATGGAGCCGGTTGAATACTAATTACCAAATGGCTGTGCACGTGCTTATGGCGATACTAAAATTATTATATACACATTGACTTAATACTTTATTGAATTTAAAACTTTAAGGGCAAATTCGAGCTAACTTTATACCTACCCTGCAAATATTTTGAGAGTTTTTCTATACAAAACTTTCACAAGTCCGTTTGGTTTTATTCCGCTGATATAATATTTCAGCTATGTTTTATGTTATTTATTTTTTTTATTTGTTATCTAATTTTAGTAGAATTAACCTTAAAAGAAATAATTGTAAGCGCCAGAAAGTTATTAAATCCCAACAAGTAGTCGGCCGAAGTAAAGGGTGTCTCAGTAAGAGTGCACTTTTTAAAATTGGAATATTTTTTTTTTCATGCAAGTGGCAACTCTGAAATTTGACAGCTGTCACCTCTGTTTATTCCGATTATTAAAAATGGAGCGCTTCTTGAAAGAGCAACGCGTTATAATTGTGAAAACTCATTACAACGGTGAACGGCATTCGTTACAGGAATATGATAACGGACTTCTTGTGGCCTCAACTGGACGGCATGAATCTGGACAACATGTGGTTTCAGCAGGACGGCGCAACCTGCCACACCGCGCATGAAACAATCGACTTATTGCAGCAACGATTTCCAGAACACATTATCTCACGAAATTCTGATGTCAACTGGCCACCAAGATCGTGCCATTTAATGCCGTGCGATTTTTTTCTTTGGGGTTTTGTGAAATATCGGGTTTATGCGAATAAACCCGAAACAATTCCTGAGCTCAAATTGGAAATCCAACGCGTCATCGGTGAGATACAGCCACATCTTTGTGCAAAAGTCATGGAAAATTTCATGAAAAGAGTAATGGCCTGTCATCGGAGCCGTGGGGGTCATTTGCCGGATATTTTATTCCATACTTAATCGGAACATGTCTTCTTTACAATACAATAAAAATATCACAACTCTGTCATAAAATACTTGTTTTTATTTTAAAATGAAAAAGTGTACTCTTACTGAGACACCCTTTAGAAGGAGTATGTAAGGATCGCAGCAAATGGGATTATATAGTTTCTGCCTACCCCCATGGGAAAAGGCGTGAGTTTATGTACAAGTAGTCAGCCGAAGTAGAAGGAGTATGTAAGGATCGCAGCAAGTGGCATTATGTAGTTCCTGCTACCCCCATGGGAAAAGGCGTGAGTCAGCCAATTTTAAGTTTTCTCTACTATCTATTATAGTCCAACTCGTTTAGCACAGTTTATCAAATGACTATCATCGTCGAGACCCTCAAGACTAGACATTTCCGTGAACTGTAAAAAAATCAAAGTATTTTTCGATGCAACATTAAATTTTCTAACTCTTCACACTATATATTAAATTCATAAGCATGTATTATTATAAGTTTACCTCTCACCTAAGCCTGTATATTATACATCAGATAAATCTGGTTCCACGCGAAAGCAGATTTCAATAACCATGAACTCCGTCTTTTAAGAATACAATCTTTGTTCAATCACATTTTAACAACAACAAATTGCTATAATCAAAGCCACATCAATTTATTCTAAGTCAAGTCTTAGTTTCTGAATATCTGATACCATGCAACACCAACAGACACGATAGTAGATTACCGCAGCGTTAATAATCTACGCAAATAATGACATCATCAATATAGACTACAGCGACCGCAGCGCACAGATTGTTTGCGTTATTGATGAACAATAAATTAAAGTACCTTCAATAATGATTGACAGTAGCGCCATGGTTCGCAATCATGTCGTGCCTAAAGACACAGGAGATAGGCGAAAAAGTCTAGTGAAAAATAATAAACACATTGATACTAGTTAAATGTAACTTATACTAAACTACGGTATTTTCAAGGTCTATAAATAGTAGAAATACATCATAGTCATGACTAAAGAATATCATTTAAGTGGTTAGTTACTATAGCTATGTAACTAACTTAGCCTTTCTCATATCCAATGGACCATACAAGTGTTTGTAAAAAAGTAATTTATTTTCATAAATTTGACAAATTTTAGCAACGATGCTACGAGTATGTCTTATGAAATAGGATGCTCAGCACTCTAACTTTTGTCAAGAAGGCTATTTATTCATTTCTGGACGGACAGTAAAACATTAAAAACTCAAGTTTTTCCTGACTTGTACCGCGTCACAAGCAAGCCCGGTAATCACATGGATCATTTCATAGCTAACTCATCAGCCACGAATGACGAACTGAGGATCTCGCCGCGTCATCTACCAGATACACTCCTACATGCTTTCGTATTTTTATGAAAAATCCTGTTTTTCGCTTTTCTTGTATAGATGTTTCAGAGTTGGCCAATTTGTTGAATAATCTCCAGAAGTTTCTGGGCCTTGTTTGTTTTCGGAATCGAGGATGTGTATGGATGTTTATTATTATTGATAGTTTTCTTAATATTTTTGCCCGATGATATATGAATCCTGATGGTGTGTTAGTTGCTCAACTTTTTCTTCCCAGCTAAAGCACTAGGAAGTGGTGAAGGGCAGGCGTTTTGAGGGTCTGTCTTATGTAATTTTGACGTTCGAAAAGTGTTGATCCTCAGCCTAGTTTGAATAAATGACTTTTGATTTTGAATAGCATATTGATGAAGTATTCTATTTTCTTGAAACTGACATTATTGATAGTTTTAGTTAAGGGTAAAATAATTTTCTCATAAAACATTAAAATCCAATTACAAAGATCACAGATTTAGACCAAGGCAATTTATAATCACAAACATTAATTTATATAACGCTTTGTTGTCTTTAATCGAACCTCTAACAATTCCCATTTTGCGCTCCTCAAAATATTATTAAACAGACACCAAAGAGTATTAAACTGGAATCCTAGATAATAATTGTAATTAAAAACTTTTTGAGAAAAAATTGATGTTTTGTGAAGACATGATTACTTAGGAGACTCTCTTTTATCATCCTTGGAGTATATGTTATTTTTTTACTTTGAAAAACTACAATATAGAGATAAAATGGCTCCTTTGTGACTCCTTTGAAGTTTCATAAGCCCTAATTGAAAGTTCCTTTAACTATAAATTGTAGGGCAAACTTTATACCTAGTAATTTTTGGTTATATTCACTATCGAATTTCCTTTTATCGTCTCAGATAGAAGTACTTTTGCATATTACTCACATTGTTTCATATAAAGTTAGTGGGACTTGGGAATTTTAACAATCACCTCGATTTTCGGATTCTCTTTCGAGAATTGCAAACATTCAGGAGAAGTCGTTGAAACAATAAGTTTTCAGAAACTAATAGGTTCCCCTTAGAATAAAAACTTACATACCGAAGTCTTTTTACCCGACTGCGGCGAAGCCAAAAAAGGAGGTTTATGTTTGACCTGTATGTATGTATGTCCGTCCCTATGTTATCTCGTAACTACTAAATGGCTGAACCGATTTTGATGAATGAATGTCGTTAAATTTGTCTTTATTGCGCGAGTTTCTATGGATATATTAAAATCAAAAATCAAAATGACGAACTTTTGGCGCCAAAATGTGTGTTTGAAGAAATAAAATCTCCCGAAGCTATCGAGTGTGATATCAAAATAAAGGGCTTTAAAAGATAATTACAAAAATATATGCAACTTATATGTTTAAATGTAATTTGGAATGAGAAATGATAAAAAAAAACAATCCCGAACTTTTGGAGTGAGTGAGTAAGAGGCCGTTATCACCCGGTTGTAAGCGGGTATTGTATTTACGACCGTTACCTAAAGCGTTACTTAGCGTTACTTAAATAGGTCATCTCGTTTCCATCTTACTTAAAGTTCATTTTTTACGCAGTCGGGTTTTTAGATTTTTAAATTTACTTTTTTCTAACACATTTTATATTTGCATGTTTAAAATATTTTCTGTCTCAACGTTCATTGAAATGTCTTCAAAAACATTAAATATCCAGCCAAGGTATCTTTAGATCTTCAAACGAAAGTAATTGTTGCGTAAATGATAACAAGCCTGCAAATTATATACAATGTTAGTGTGAATTGTTTCTATTTTACTCTTTTATTTTCTTTCTAACATTTTGTAAGCGTTTCAGCCAGCAATTTGTTTAACTTTATATAATTGTGCGGTAAGCAAGTTTTACCTCGGGCTAGGAAAAGTTTAGCGCGTTTCTTAAAAAAAGAAGTATTTTATTTACGATTAGATATAACGCTGGAACCTCAGACATCTTTGGGAAAGCACCGTTTACTTTATAGTTGCTGCAAATACCAGTATTTTTACTGTACCACGACATACATTCAAACCCACGTTAAGTTAGGATATTTGGTCCAATTTCCTTTTCTCTCTAGAAGTGTATCTCTATTTTAACCAATATTTGCCTATTTTAATGTCTAAATTTCATCTTCATCATTGTCACACTACTAATCGCAATATGTTAATATGTATAGGTATGTGCCTTAGTTATTATAAATACTTTTTTCTAAATCATTATGTTTATTTTTTATCCTTATAAACTAACTTACGTTGTAAAGAAAACATAGCCTTAACAGAAATAAGCTTACCATTAACAAGCCTCTGTTCTCCATTAAGAGTCCAGTAGACTTGAGGGACTGGGTACGCTTCAGCTGTGCACTGAAGAGTGACGGAGCCACCAGATGGCGCCCGTATGGCAACCCGGCCAGCCCACACTGACGGGGAAACTGTATGATCGAAAGAGTATATTAGTGGATTCAATTAAGGTGTACGTTCCTCATTCTGCTGTCCATACACGAATTAATTTGGGATTGGCGCAGCACGTCTTTTTCTTCCATTCTTCTCTATCAGCCGACATCCTAATACTCATCCCAATTCTAGCCATAATCATGTTTCACACAATCCATCCATCCATCTTTGATCGTTGCCTTATTATCAAGCCGTCCACATTCATATTCTAAACTTCTAAGTGGCTATTCCGGTGTATTTGGTCTAAAAAATACGTAGGAACATTTAGGGCTTCTAAGCATTTATCCCTAAAGTTCGGGTCTTAGGTAAATATAATTCAGTAGTGAAAGAAAATATTGAACCTAAGTGGAAATAGACTTTAGAAATGAAAATGAATAATAATATTTAAGCAGAAAAATCTATGTGTTCTATTTATTTATGTCTGACTTTAATAAAAAGTCTAAAACTATAATTCTCAATGCATTTAAGTAATTAAAATAACATCTCTAACCCCTAAGGGTGTCTCACTAACTAAAATAGCATTAAGACCCTAAAATAATTCTGAATTCAATTTATTTTACGAAACCTACTTCAAAAGAGTCCTATAGACCCATCTCTAAAAGTTTTTCGTTATTAATGAACCTCGAACCGCGAATGCACGAATATTTGAGAAAATAATCGAGAAAGTTTGTAACACACGACCAACTTAAATAGAAAACGGGCATTGTGGCCAAAGTATATTATTGAGGTTTCACGTAACAAATGATTTTTCTTTAATCTTAGAAATTTGTCTGAACCAGTCCTTGGAATGAATCCAGATTTTCGGAATAATTTTGGTGCTTAGTAATCTCAAGTTACGTTTTTGGCTTTCTCAAGGCTTTTATGACCGACAGTTTTTATTTAAGCTTCCATTAAAAAAACTGGCTCTGGCTACCGATCCAATGGTCATGATTTCATAATAATATTCTCTTTCAGAATAATTATACTACTCTTAAAATTCCACCGTAGTTGAAAGACTGAAAGATATTCAGGTTGTTTATTTTTATCTAAAATAAAGATATACCTACATAGATAACATTATATTCCTAAACTGCGGAGTAATACTTACATGGCAATACCTTACGATTGGACAATTCTACAACTTTTATTGCGTTATTCACGTCATCAAGCAGACACATTTTTCAAAAATAATTATGAAGCAATGGATTAGCAGTTTCCCTCAAAATCCTTTGGATTATAATTTAAAGAATGTTACTCAATTAAAGTGCAAGTTATAAAAAACTATTTTACATACTAGGACAAAAACCTTAACCTCAATTGCCTCAATTAATAAACAAACCGTCATAGCTCAAACCGATCCGTCACATGACGACGAAGAGCGTCATCTTACAGCCTCCAAACTGACAGTACCAGGCCACTCTTAATTGTGCCGGTTATATTGACGTAATTAATTCAAATGTCGACTCACATATCACATTAATCTGGATTCTCTTGCTGACTGACGGAGGGACGCCATTGGTGGCTATACACAGATAGGCACCTGACAGCACTCGCTCGACGCCGGTCAGGTTCAGCCAGGGGCCGCTCCATTTTGAGACTGTGGAGGAAACTTTGTTTTAATTGCAGTTGATTGAAAAAAAAAAGAATAGATTGATTTGTCATTATTCTGAAATATTCACACGATGGAAGTCATGCAAGATTGGGCCCTGGATATCATTTTCTTATGATGTAAAAATATGATACGAATTATAATTGATTACGATAAAAATATGACACAAAAAAAATCTTTTTTGTAAATGTAGAAAATAATAAGCCTTAGATTACAATTTTGTATAAAGTTATCCAAGTTCAAAGTGGGACCTCTTCGGATATAGAGTCAAGAAAAATGGCTAGATCAAAATTATTGACTAGTTTTCAACTTCCATAAAACCCGGTTTCTTTCAAAATCTTTTTGTTAAAGAGGCACTTACGGCCTAAAGTTCTTTTTAAATACCTTTATCTACAAGTACTAACCAAATGAAAAGATATGCTCAACAATCAGTTTTATTTACGAAGATTACTAGAATATTACTTTGTATGGTGTAAAGACTTTGCTTCCATCAATTTACTTAGAGAAAAAAAAAAAATTAAATAGTCAAAAAACCTGACTGTGTAAAAAGTGAATGTTAAAAAAGATGGAAACAAGATGATCTATTTTGACTCTTAACAATCTCAAGCAGTCGGAGGCAATAGGTCTTTCAATCAATCTGCCTAGCCTTTTCCCAACTATGTTGGGGTCCGCTTCCAGTCAAACCGGAAGCAGCTGAATGCCAGTATTTTACATGGAGCGACTGCCTATCTGACCTCCACAACCCAGTAACTGGGTAATATGATACCCCTTGGTAAGATTGGTTGCCAGACTTTCGGGCTTCTGACGACCCGTAACGACTGTCAAAGATCTAGTAATGACAACCGGGACCAACGGCTTAACGTGCTTTCCGAGGCACGGAGGAGTCTCAGTATGTAAAGATGGTCACCCATCCACGGACAACCCAGACAAGCGTAGCTTAACCTAATGGATCGACCTGTGCGGCTGTTATTACTTAGCCATGAGCTCCTCCCCAATAGGTCTTTATTGTTGTTAAATTTAAGAAGATGCCTCTGTCTGCATGAGATTGTTTGGAGACAGAAATAGGTCATCTTGTTCCTATCTTTTTACTTTTTTCACTTTTTACGCAGTCGGATTTTTTGATTTTTAACTTTATTTATTTTACACTTTTTAGTTAGAATTATTTTTCTCCATATATTTTTTTTATTTTTCTGTTGTTTTAACATGCACGTACTTCAAATCAAACTTGAACTCTAATGCGTACAATACCCACTTATAATTGGGTGATATCGGCCTCTTAATCACTCACTCCAAAAGTTCGGGATTGTTTTTTTTAACATTTTTCATTCCAAATTCAACTCGTGGCTAAGTAATATCAGCCACATGGATCGATTGATCAGGTTAAGCTACGCTTGCCGCGGTTGGTCCGTAGATGGGTGACCATCTTTACATACCAGGGCTCCTCCGTGCCTCGGAAAGCACTTTAATTCGTAGATCTTGACAGTTGTTACGGGTCGTCAGAAGCTCGAAAGTCTGACAACCAGCCTTACCAAAGGGTATTGTGCTACCCTGTAACTGGATTATGGAGGTCAGGTAGGCAGACGCTCCATGTAAATTACTGGTATTCAGCAGCATCTGGTTAGACTGGAAGCCGACCCCAACATACTCGTTGTTGGAAAAAGGCTAGGCAGATGATGATTTGTAAATAATGGTGAAATCTTCCATCTCTCGAAACGTTTGCTTTTTGTATGTTTTTAACGTGTTCCAACGAGGGCCACGCCACTAAGCCGCTGTAAGCTCGTTGATACTAGATCTCCTTCCATCCCCACGATTTGATCGCTGATCTACTGATAACTATTATCTGAATTATTTGGGAAAGTAATTTTCTCGCCATGATATCCGTTTTACTAAGAGCTACGTTTGATCCATTTCCTGCTCGCTTGCTGTCTTTATTAATTTTGTCCTCGTGTCAAATATGAACAAGGGTTGTTTCACAAAATCTATTGGAATTTGGAACGTCCGCGCGGTTTGCTGTATATTTTGTGCTCTAAGGTACTGTTTGTACACAGATTGTTAACGGACAAATTCTAAAATCCAAATACTTAATACTTTACTGAGAGTAACTGAGGACAGGAGCAAATTTAACTTGAGACAAATGAGATAAAACTTATTAAGAACTAAGTAAAGTTGACGTTAGCGTTGAGCCTGGCGATACTCTGCACAATTTTATAACAACTTCGTTTGAGCACAATACAAATAAGAGAGCTTACATTCAATTTATAGCCAGGGCGCTAAAGTTTCCCTTTGTGTTACACAGTTAGCTCTTGCGGTGACTGGCTGTGTGCATACTGTGACAGTTTCCCTTTGTGTTACACAGTTAGCTCTTGCGGTGACTGGCTGTGTGCATACTGTGACAGTTTCCCTTTGTGTTACACAGTTAGCTCTTGCGGTGACTGGCTGTGTGCATACTGTGACAGTTTCCCTTTGTGTTACACAGTTAGCTCTGGCGGTGACTAGCTGTGTGCATACTGTTACAGTTTTGCACACTGTCGCTTTATAATATTTGCGGTCCTCTGTGCGGTAGTGTGAATAACAGATAAAGGTTATTTCTGACTTCAAGTTTATATAAAACAATTGTTTGTACTTGTTGTTTGAATAGAATTAACGGAATCTGCGAAATTGGCTTTTACTGCTCTGTTTATGCATACGATGTTGTTTGTACTGGTACTGTGTTTTCTAAAATCTGCAAAATTGTCGGGCTATTTTCTTCGAAATTGCCGTTCCCCAATTATTTTTACGGTCAACAGTTGTTCCTGACGACGCGACGGGGGCGTAAGGATGTGGTAATTGAAAAACGAAACTCCGGCGGAGGCAGAACTGGAAAACTAAAGTTAGTTTTGTTCGCTGATATTTTGCGTTAAAATTAAGGTTGACATTTTAAATTTTGAGTAGAATCTAGCTTTTTAAACATGAATTTAAGTTGTCTGTTGAAAGAAAAAATATGACGAGTCACTTCAGAATGGCCAAAAACTTCATTCGTATTTGTTGACAGGCCTACACTATCCTCCCATACATATTAGGGCCCGTAAACAGAACCACAACCACACCACATCGCAGCGACAAAGTGTGGGCAAGCAGTGGTTACGTGGGAATAGTGTCATTGCAACTTCTTGCAGTTTCATTGTGGTTGCGATGTGGCTAGCGTTTGTAGGCAGACAAATCGTTATGTTTGCGATGTGGCCGGCCGCTAGTGCGCGGTCTCACTTGTGGTAGCACTGCCGCGTTGTTGGGGCTGCGACGTAGCCTTGATGTGGTCGGGATCACCAACACGGTTGATTTTGACGGCCAAATGTGGTTCGTGTGAATAGACTATTAATTTTCATACAAATTAGCGGCCGTCCACGTGGTATCATTGTGGTGTGGTTGTGGTTGTGATGTGGTTCTAGTACGTGTGATTGGGTCATTAATAGTGTAATTTGAAAATAATGTAAATGCAATTTTTTTTTTTTAAAGAGAGAGTGGTGTGAGTGCGTGGAGTTTCTATCCGGCTCTTCTCCATAGGAAACGACCAATTGAAACCATGCATCTAGCTTGTGACGTTTCATAAGTGCTCATGTAGGTTTTTGGGAAAAAATGTATTGTGAATCTGAATTATGGGAAGCATAATGGCCTTAAAGACTTACCTAATGTCTGGTTGTCAATCTTGAAATGCCTGGAGTCTTCTCTCCTCCAGGCTATGATGGGTGGAGGTGTTCCTGAGGCAGCACACCTTAGTGCCGCATTATCACCTTCTTTGACAAGCACCTCGCTACTGCTGGCGTCATCATCGATGTCTGGTGGAACTGTTGGATTTGACAATATAACATAAACATACATTAGTTAAAGATTTATAGAGGCATGAGGAACAGGGTGTAAAGTTTAGTCATCCTCTATGAAAAGGGAGGATCCTCCGACCAGACGGGTGTTGTGTCTGGTGGGCTACTGCCCGACGGTTGATGTCGGGATGTTGTATATATGCTAGTCGCACGGTAAACTGATTGCGCGATGCAGGATTTTGCGTGACGTCAGTGTGACGCGTTCCATTGTGGAGATGTAGATATGCCGCCACAGATTTATTTGTATATTTACATTACATCATTCAAAAAAAGCGTCACGGGGATCTTGTAACCTTCAATAATGGCGGAACTATTTTTGTATTTGAAGGGGCAGGAGGGCCTTCATCAGAACTCATCTTGTGTGATGTATGCGGGTAGGTAGGTAGGCAGGTGGGCGTGAGCAGAAAAATCACAAGTCCTTGTTACAATTACAGTTGTTTAATCAGCACAGGGTTTAATAATCGAAATACACAGTCAAATGATAGATGTACAGTCTAAGCAACACGACACCAACTTAATTATAACACCAGATTAAACTTTCACTCGGATGCAAAGCGATTCGTCACAAGCGTGGTGTGCGGGCGCCGTCTCGAACAACAGTGGCAAGATGGCCGCCCTCACAACCATCGACAATGACGCTTCGCTAGGCTGACTTTGACAGCTAAAAGTCAACCTGAGGTCTGACGTCGACGGATGCGCCGTCACGGCCGGACTGACACTCGACCGTCCTCGGGCGATTTTCTGAAACAATGAGATGCAATCGTACATAGTCTGTTCGGCATCCTGACGGACGACTTATTACAATTATCACAATGCGCTATGATACTTAAGACTTAAGGCGAGTGTCTCGCTACAATTAAGCCGGATGACACCGCCTCGTCACTAAACAGCATGTAGGTTAACTGTTCACAATTGGTACTATTAGACAAGTCAATCCTTTGGTGGATGTGACTCGGACGACAATATTCGTCTTACCATAATCTGCAAAACATCCAGAACAAGTCAGTCAACTTAAAGGACTCTGACTCGGACGACATATTTCGTCTCATAGAACAAAAGCACAGAGACAAGTCAATCTGATACTGACTCGGACGACATATTTCGTCTGACTATTTGGCAGGAAAGAGATTCTTACAGGTCGCTCCACTTACCTACGACTATGAATCATCTCGTTCTGTATGAATTTCAGTTTCGTGCAACACTTCCCAGGTCTCAGGATCTGAGCAGGTACTGAGAGTGTCTGAGCCTGCTGTGAGCGTCCTCGAATCGGCGGAAACAGTGTTTGAGCATACGGTCAAGGTGTCAGAGTTATCATTGTCATGATTTGAATTAGTTATACTTTCTTCATCTTCCGACGCCGTCTCGGCCTCTTCACAATTTAAAAGACTAGTAGCTATTTCGATCAAACCGATATGTCCCTGGGGTACTGCGCGCAAATTCTCGTGCGAGTATTTATAAATTCTCTGAGGACCACCTAGAGTTTTAATTTCGTAGCGATCGTTTTCAAGTACTTCTACTATAACATATGGACCTCGAAACTTCCTATCCAATTTTGTTTTATTCCGTTCACAATTTTTAATAAATACGAAGTCTCCTTTAGAGAAAGGTCTTATTGTGGCTCGACCACGATTAAACCGAAGGGTATCAGATTCAGCAGCTTTGCAAATGTTAGCTGATGCATCAGTTCTTATCGAATCTAAATCTAAGCGAACCTCATGATCTATATTATCGGCGTTCAACTTAGACATTCCTAGAGAATTAGAACGAATTCCAAACATTAGTTCTGACGGTGAGTATTTGGTAACGGAAGATTTAGAACTATTGAGAGCAAGTTGGATGTTACTTAATTCGTCACGCCACGCTTTGTTAGGGTCGTTTTCAATGATAGTAAGGAGGCTCTTTAGCGTACGCATCACTCGTTCAACTTGGCCGTTTGCCCTACTCGTAACAGTCGCGATGAAATGGAGGTCTATTTTATGCTCTTGACAAAAGCTCTTAAAATCTGAGCTAATGTAGCAACGGCCCTGATCTGCGATGATTCTTTTCGGGGCTCCAAAAAGACACACCGCTTTTTGTACGGCATATATTGCACTCTTGGAATCGATTGACAAAGTATGTTCGAGTAAAACGTATTTGGTAAAGGCATCGATTATTACCGAGCAATACTCCTTTCGGTCACTCTTCCCGCTCAGCTTCCCCGAAAAATCTATGTGAATCGTGTGCCACGGCACGGATACTTTTGGAATCGAATGAAGCTGAATAGGCTGAGCACCCGATGGACCTTTCGATGCCTTACAAATGATACACGAATCTATAAATTTTCGTACACATTTGGACATATCGGGAAACCAATACTTTTCATAAAGCTTGTCTAGAGTTTTGTCCCTGCCTAAATGTTGCAGTTCGTTGTGAACATGATTTATTAGTGTCCAAATAAGAGACCGTGGAACTACGGGTAGCCATGAAGCCGCTTTGTTGCGAGTAATCTTCCTGTAGAGTATGCCATCTCTAACGTCATATGTTTGACCTACTGTCTCGGGAAAGCTATTATTATTATGTTTTGCGATAAGATCCTGAATTTCTGCGTCACGTTTCTGTTCCACTGACAGCCAGCCCTGATGTAGTTCAACATAATTGACAGTTTCAGGCTTAGGCTTAGTGATAGGAACAGCAGAATCTGACAGTGGATTTCGGGAAAGGTAGTCAGCATGCTCCATTTTACTTCCTTCGCGGTATATAATATCGAAATCGTAAGCTTGTAAATAAGCCCACCATCGGTAAACGCGGGGTGTTAGGTCTTTCTTCGATTTCGACGCCTTGAGCGAATTGCAGTCGGTAACTACAACAAATCGCCTGCCATATAAATAATGGCGAAAATGCTCTACAGCTCTGACGACCGCTAAAGTTTCTAACTCGTATGAATGATAACGAGATTCCGCGTCTGCTGTACGGCGGCTATAATACTCTATAACGTGCGGAAGATTATTTTTCTTTTACAGTAGGATTGCTCCATATCCTTCTGAGCTAGCCTCGGTATGTAGCTCCACCGGAAGTTCTGGGTCGAATATAGTTAGCACCGGTTCGGACGTGAGAATGCCTATAATTTTGCGCCGTATCTTTTCATGTTCGGTAGTCCAAGTAATTCGACCTTTAAGTTTTGTAAGAGGGTATAGGGGACCAACTATTCGTGTGAACTAAGGAATAAATTTCCGAAAGTAGGAGACTAGACCGAGAAATTGGCGAACATTAGTAGCCGATTTAGGTTCTGGGGCATCTGCCAATGCCTGAATCTTCCGTGAATTGGGCCTAATCTCACCGGATTGTACAGAATATCCTAGGTAGTCAATTCGTTGTTTCATAAATTTGCATTTCTTTGTATTGAATGTAAACCCGGCTTCTGTTAGCGCACCTAAAACAAAGTCAAGGTGCTTCAATCCTTCGGAGATATTAGCAGAATGACATAACACGTCATCCATATACATAGATAAGTGGTTTATCTTGTAAATGACTAATAGCCTTTGTGATGCATCTCTGAAAGACTGAAGGAGCATTTCGCAAACCAAACGGCATGGCGAGATACTCGTATTGCCCTTCGTTTGTTACGAAAGCTGTCTTCTCCACTGACTCAGGCTGGATAGGGATCTGGTGGAAGCCAGAAGCCATATCCAATGAAGAGAAGAAATTAGCACCCGTAAGCTGGTCGATTTGATCCTCGATTCGAGGTAAGGGATAATGTTCAGGTATGGTATTCGAATTTAACTCCCTAAAAGCTACACAAAGTCTATCGGAATTATCCTTCTTTTTCACAAGAACGATAGGACTAGCAAATGGGGACGTACTCTCTCGAATCACCCCTGCGTCTAATAGTTTTTGAACCTGTTCCCTAATTATCTGTTTCTCTATAGGTGCTCTTTTATGGGGACATCGCTGCACAACTTTATCTACTAATTTAATTTCACATACTCCCGTCTTCACACGCTTGGTAGGTATACCCTCGATAAAGTTATTCGCATATTTGCTCAATATGGAAATCAACATGGCTTTATCCCGTTCCTGCAAATCCGTGTCAATTTTTGAAAAATCTGGGAGATCTGATGTCGCGACACAAAGATTAGATTGTTGTTTAGAGTATATAACAAGATTATCATTATCAATTTCTACGCTTAACCCCTGATCAAAGATATCTCTACCAATAATTATAGGCTCAGATATATTATTGTCGGAAACCACGTGAAAGAGTAAACTAACTAAGTGATCACCAATTTTAACATCGGCCTGAATTTGAGTCGTACACTGTATATCATCGCCTCCAATGCCGCTCAGATAGACGATACTTTTACACACAGTACCCAAGAGTTTACTACGATAACTTTCTTTCACAAGAGAACAGGACGATCCGCTGTCAAATAGAAAAGGTACAGACTCACCGGAAGATGTTGTCAAGAAGCCCCTTGAAGAACGGTGTTCACAATGGTGGACTTCCTTGGCCGCAACTTTACCACCATTCCTTTTATCGGGACAGTTAGTTGTCACGTGACCTTTTTGGCCACAAGTGTAGCACGTTACATCGGTCGTCTTCTCCAACGGACGGGAAGCACTCGGAGTGTCTCGAAGCTCGGCTGATCCCAACGCGTCACGACGTTTTCGGCATTCCGCAAAACGATGTCCCGATATTTCGCAAAAGTTGCACCTGCCAGTGAACCTTTCGGTAGCACGAAAACGCTTCGCCTCAGGTTCGTTAGCTTCGACACCGTCTGAACGCCGCTTAAGAGATACGCCTCCCAAGATTCGGAACAATTGAGTGCGAGTTGTGATATTGTGCGCAATCAATTCGCGTCTTATCAGGCTGTCCTTCTGACAAAGCACAGAAATAACGAATACAGTCACTACTTCTTCAGGCATCACAGTCTTAGGTATTCGTTCAATTAAGTTCCATAAACGAAGAGCAGCTTCTGAAGCTGTCTCCTTAGCTCCTATTTGGAATCGCAATATTTCGTCAAAATAGTCCTGAAGGAGCTTTGGTTTTGAAAATTTAGCTAACAGTGTCTGTTTGACAACGCTCCAGGACATTTCATGTAAGTTTAGCTTTGTGATACAGGCAGCCGCTCGTCCTTTTAAAGAGGTAGTAAGAGCCATGAGCAAGTCTATTCCTTCTAAGCGCTTATTATGAACGATCGCTTCGGTAATATTGCACCACCCATCTATGTCACAGTCTGGTTCGTCTGGATTAAACGGTAACAAATGTGTTGCATGGTTAGTACTCACAGTTGGCGTTGGCTGGGCTGCGAGAACACGAGATAAAAGCATTTCCATGTTATTCAGCAATTTTTTTGCATCCGATTTTGGTGTTTCTTGCTCAATTCTAGCCCCATCCAATCCCACTTCTGATGAAGGGGCAGGAGGGCCTTCATCAGAACTCATCTTGTGTGATGTATGCGGGTAGGTAGGTAGGCAGGTGGGCGTGAGCAGAAAAATCACAAGTCCTTGTTACAATTACAGTTGTTTAATCAGCACAGGGTTTAATAATCGAAATACACAGTCAAATGATCGATGTACAGTCTAAGCAACACGACACCAACTTAATTATAACACCAGATTAAACTTTCACTCGGATGCAAAGCGATTCGTCACAAGCGTGGTGTGCGGGCGCCGTCTCGAACAACAGTGGCAAGATGGCCGCCCTCACAACCATCGACAATGACGCTTCGCTAGGCTGACTTTGACAGCTAAAAGTCAACCTGAGGTCTGACGTTGACGGATGCGCCGTCATATTTAAAATATATTTGTTTTTATATTGGATATTCTTACATATCCTAAATAATTTTCTGAATAAGCAATTGTACCTTCCTGTTTTCCTGAATTTTTGCTACAAAAAAAAATCAACATTTTGATTGAGATTCCACGCATGATAACAGATAATACATGTTCTGTTTTTTTACTTGTCCCAAATCAACATTGTATTGAGGATAGTATAATCCTTATATCTTTGAAAATTCCTTACTCGTTTTTATTAAGGAAAAAATACAAAATTTCAATGACGTTTCGGAAAGATTGTTCCAAATTAACATGCATTCGGCTATTACCTTAATCCGATATTGCTGTTTCGGCCCTAAACTAACGTATTTCCTTTGCGCTTCCCATTTAAGGAAGAAAATTCACATTTTAGACAGAATGTACCAAATTATTCTTATAATACATTGACTTCAATTTTAAGTGTGGCCATGGACGACGTAGCTTGGGCACAAGCTATTCTTCTCATTCGTATGGGAGGCCTCGACGTCCGCAAAATTTCTAGTATCAGTTCCATCTTACAACATTCATTACACAATGCGCCATGCTAATTAATTTATGTAACCAGTATGTCAAAAGATAGTCAAACAATAGTTTTTTGATAGCTGCGCGCACAGATAACACAAATCCTGCGGCGCGAGGCGTGTGAGTCTATGCCGATGGAGCGTAATATTGCCATTTTAAATATTGTACTTATATAATATAAACATTTTAGATTTACGTATTGTGTATCTATTTTGTTTCTTTTTTAAAATACATTGCATGCTGCACCGGCTGACGCCATCACGTCAACGCCGGCTGTCGCTGAAAACCAGCGCTGCGGCTCTGTCGCGCATAGGGTTGCAGCATTATGCTGAGCGATGGCCGTTTTGCGTGGATGTGACGCATATTTTCCTCCAACTTGTTTATTTTTGTATTTGTGTTCTTTTTATTGCGTCATGTTTACCGCAAACAAACGTATTTACTTTCTTTCTTTCTTTTCTTTCTAGTTAACCGTCTTTCATATCCTCGGTCCACGGCACTGAGAAATTAATCAGGAAAATCTTAGCCTCCACACTGATTAATTTTGATGTGCCGTGCTTCACCGAGGCTATGGATGCCTGGAGACTCGCTTGCCCGAATTCAGATCCACCCGACAATCCATCTTCCCAGAGACGGTGGGATGAGCCGCTTTGTAGAGTAGTACAGAACTATTTACTTAACACGTTGGCTATTACTGCGGAGCGTGCGCGCCTGCTGGCTGTGGGTAAGTGGGAGTCAGGTCCTTGTCTTCATGCATTACCATCGTCGAACATAGGCACATTGTTTGACGACACTACTTTCCGCTTCACTGCTTCCCTGCGACTGAGCCCCTTGTTGTTCTCCTCATCGCTGTCACTGTGGCGAAGTTGTCAACAGCCTAGGACACCACGGCCTGTCTTGCAGCCGTAGTGCGGGCCTCAGACCGGGGCCGGGAGTATTAATGACATCATCCGACGAGCCCTTGTCACCGTCGGCGTTCCATCTGTGTTAGAACCCACTGGCTTGGCACGCGACGAACGCAAGAGACCGGACGGCATGTCTTTATTTCCATGGAAGGTGGGTAGGCCTTTAGTGTGTGACGCAACGTGTGTCTATACTCTTGTGCTATCCCATCTTCCTGGCTCAGTGTGCTGTGCTGGTGCTGCTGCTTCGGCTGCAGAAAACCTCAAGCGGCGAATGTATAATAACCTTACCGATAATTTTATATTTTCGAGCCGTTTGGAGTTGAAACCCTCGGACCATGAGGTTCAAGTGATCATGCATTGTTCAACGAAATCTCCAAACTGGCTTTTACCTTGACCAGAGGCTTGGTTATGGCCACAGGTTATGGCCATACAACGTGACAATGCCGCCAGTCTCTTGGGGACATTACCAGTCGACAGCGACGCGGAGGAATTTTTCGACGCGATATTTTAGTTTGTGAATAGTTTTAGTTAGGTGAGATTATTATATTTTTATTTTAATAGTTTAGTTGGTTATAAATAAATACAGTACTTACGTCCTTACTGATATCCCAGTTATGATAATTATATCATTATTCAGAACCGCTCAGCTCTTCCAAATAATGTAGCAGTCAGCGATTAGGTATTTATTACTTAATTGATCTCTTGGCGAGTGATAAACGTGGAGATACCTAATAAATATTTGAATAGTCTGTAAATACTGCTTTCGGGGCTTCTAAGTGATGGGTCTGTTCCTTAGTTAATCCATCTTGAGTGTTTGTGCGATGGCCAATGTGGGCAATAATTAATTGGGGACTTCATGCCAAACGATGCTGTTTAGGAAAATGTTTAATAAAAAGTTAAACTTCTAAAATATTGAACAACAGTACCTACAGTTTGTTCAGTCATGAACATAAATACCTTACATTTATGCAAAATTAAAAAGCGTTTTTCCCGAGAAATTAAAATTGCAACTTTGATAAAAAGACCTATTTCATAATAGTAAGGGTTTGATAATACTATGTTCGTAACACCGTTGCAACTTATATGAATCCTCGGACAAACCCGTATTTGAATCTTGTGTGCGTGTAAGGTATTTGTGTATTGGGTACATGATGTTAATAATAGGACAAAAAATACCCCGCTTCGAGTGAAATGATTACAAAGTAAAGGTAAAATTGTATCACACTTTTCACAATAAAGTCTTACCTACAACCTGTAGCAGATGAGTCTGGCTCATCATCGGCTCGGTGTTGACCTGACACATGTAGCGGCCGCCGTCAGAAGGGCCTATCTCCTTGAGCGTCAGGCTCCAGGCTCCGTCGCCGTGGCTGACACTGACGCGGTGATTCTTCGTGATCACGTGGCCG
The DNA here is from genome assembly GCA_947568875.1 of Fissipunctia ypsillon. NCBI lineage: Eukaryota > Metazoa > Arthropoda > Insecta > Lepidoptera > Noctuidae > Fissipunctia > Fissipunctia ypsillon. The sequence goes on from OX387649.1 coordinate 25,360,331, forward strand.
GCAATCGTCAGGATCGTCTGTGTGTCCACTCGAAGCCACGCCACCTAGACATGGAGAGTTATGATAAGAATGGGAGGCTTTGTTATATGTATAGTCACCCTCGTAGTTACTTTACCACCCCCTTTTTTTTAATGGGATATCATCAAATGATTTCTCTCGCTCTGGGCGGAGCGGGAGGGCGGCGTGTCAGATTTTTACTGACTAAACCCACCCGTGTTCCTTCGGTTGCCTGTGCCGGGGCCACGGTAACTCTTTCGAACATCCCGCGACCCTAGCTGGCATTGGCCTTAGCGGACCCCATCAATAGTGCTGACATCTCTTTGAGGCGCGCGTGGCACACAACGCGCCGTCGACCGGGGCCTGGTCCTTACGGGACGGCGAGCTACCCATTGCTCGCCATCCGCAAGCCCGCGCTTACGGTGGCCGGGAATCGGCTATCAATTATCGAAGCCCAAGGCGTCTCCTGCGGCAACTAAGGGCGCGAGGGCGTAAAGCTTGCCTCTGCCTCACGCGTTCCGCTTCCTCCTTTGCGAGCATTACTGCTTCGCAGAAGGAGGTGATGGCTTCCAATGTACTCTCGCTCCGTAACATGGCCTGGACCAGGGCCGGACGCGAGAGATCGCCGCCGCCGTGCTTACGGTGACATTCAACCTTGCATGTAATAAAGTGGCAAGGTCTGTTTGTTTACGTGACAGTAATATACTCACGAGGTTGAAGCAGTGTTAAAATAATTACAAGCCCTAAGACATTTTCACAGCTTATACACAATATTGTTAAGGGTACAATGGCCGCAACATTGATATTGAAAGAAAATCTCTGAACATTGAGAATCAATAATGGCCTTTATATTTCCATGAAAGACATTTAAAAATCAAAAACGAACTACCCCGAAACGTTTTACGCTAAAAATTAAAAAAAATAATCAAGTTAAAGCTGTCAAAATTCGCAATGGCGGACAATTTCTCTTTATCTTTGAAAAAAATCCGAAAATGAAAGACTAAAAATCTCTATAGAAACTTGAAATTGAACGAGATACCACAACAATCTAGCGACTAATTAAATACTAATAAAATGTGTTGATTCAAAGAAAGTTGAGCAACATCTCAGAACAGGGAAAGTTAAATTATGAAATACGAAAGTATCTGAATGTTGAAACTAAAGAATTGTGTAATTAAGAAACAAAGTTTACAATAGAACGAACGTTTTGTTAACTTTAGTTTATTACCTGTAGAGAAGTGTTGTAAGTGTTCAATAGATTTGGAACTCATTGCGGTTAATATTAAAACTTTCGGAATTTAAATTTAAATAAGCAATTAGCGTAGGTATGGTTGTGAGGAAACTTCACGATTTATTTATATCTAAAAATTAGTGCTCGAAGGAGGCTTTAATTTAAATAAAATAATACATATTGAAACAGAACGTAGAACGGTTGCTTAGAATAAATGATCAGTTTCCATTACGACCGCTTGAAAGACTTTTTTCGTCTTCTCCCGATAGGGGTAAGCAGAAACTACAGAACGCCACCTGCTATGATCCTTACATACTTTTAGCGTAGTGCTAAATGGAATGTTGAATTAAGCAGAATAAAAGATGAGAAAATAAATATGGTAAAAGAAAATGATTTTTTATATTTTTATGAGTCAATTTGACATGCGTCAAAAGGTAAAGTTTTCTTTATAAACATGACAATCATATTTATGGTACATAAAAGAGTATTTACAAAGAGTATTTACATTGTAGAAATTACGTGGTTCGCCACATCACCCCCCTGGGAGTGTAAAAATCTTAGGGCATGGTGAACTTCACTCGCCGACCCGACCGAGTAATATAAGGACGGCTGCCGGTGGGAGTCGCAATGGCCATCGGGTCCTCTTCAGCCAAAATGTATGCCGGTTTGACCCGATCTATGGAAACTGTCAGGGGTCCTTTGGGCAACTCTAAGGTCACAGTTTTATCTGTGAATTTTGCAACCTTAATTGGACCAGTGTAAGGCGCTACTAGGGCTCCACGCAAGGCATCTTTTCTGAGGAATACATATTCAGATTTTCTGAGATCTTTGTGGACAAAAATTGCTTTGCTTGAATGACGTGAAGCTGGTACTGGTCCAAATGTCTCATGCAATCTCTAAGTTGGGAAACGAAATCCACAGGTCGTACTGGAGTATCAGAAGAAATGGGCTGAAAGAACTCGCCCGGTATCCTTAGGGGCTCACCAAATACCATTTCTGCAGCAGAACATCCCAGGTCAGCTTTATGAGCTGTTCTGATTCCTAAAAGAACCGTCGGGAGAATTTTTGTCCAACTAGTGACAACTTTTCTTGCTTAAATTAAGCTGTGCAACCTGAAGTGATAGCTCGGTTTTAATGCGTTCAGTTATCAAATCCTCCATCTTCTTGAGCATACTATCAAATGTGATTGCTGATGAACTTGCTATCTGCGTTGCTCGACGTGACGTCACTTCACACACCTTGTCGGCTAATTCTGGCACGTCATCAAGAGAGGAGGTAGTCTGCGATGCAATGAACGTTTGCATGTCGGTGGGAAGACGGTTTGACCACAAACTGCGTAAAACATCACCGCTGATACCATCGCCGGCCAAAGATCGAAGATGGCGCAAGAACTGGCTCGGTTTTCTATCGCCTAATTCCTCTTGAGTGAGCAGTTGACGCAATTGTTGTTCGCGCGAAGAACATAACCGCTTGATAAGTTCTTGTTTTAATTTATTGTACTTATCTGTCTGTGGTGGGTTAACGATGATATCGCGAACTTCCCTCGCGATGCTATGGTCCAACTGCTGTAGAACCGTGTAGAATTTAGTCTGGTCCGTCTTTGTTCCTGCTAGCTCGAACTGCGCCTCGACTTGGGCGAACCAAATATCGGGGTCGTCGGGCCAAAGGGAGGGAGGCGCACCGACACCCGGTGCACGCCCGAGGACGACGACGAAGGCTTAGTGCAGTCCTCAAATTTTTCTTCTATTACGTTGTCGGCAGGCAATATTTGCGTAGTCGCGCAATAGTTGATGGGTCACCAGTATTTTTTCTATCACGTCGGGGTCACCAGTATTTAGCGTAGTGCTAAATGGAATGTTGAATTAAGCAGAATAAAAGATGAGAAAATAAATATGGTAAAAGAAAATGAATTTTTATATTTTTATGAGTCAATTTGACATGCGTCAAAAGGTAAAGTTTTCTTTATAAACATGACATATTTATGGTATATAAAAGAGTATTTACAAAGAGTATTTACATTGTAGAAATTACGTGGTTCGCCACATACTCCTTTTCCAATCAAAGGCTTTTATTTGCATCCATTTTGCTCACAATTTTATTTTTAACAAAATCTTTGTTTTCAACCAGATTCGCAACTCACCAAAAACGTTGTCGAATAAAATGTAAGTCTCTGGAAGGGATAACTTGCCCTACATTTTCATGCTGGAAAAAACATGAGGAGTAATTAAGATAGCGAAGAGCCTTGTCCCACTGATTCAGCAATGTAGCTTGTTCACACGAACAGATCCTATTAAAGGAAGCGGGATCCACGCCATGGAGAACAAGCAGCGGCAGGTGTCGTGGGACATCCGCTTCAAACGAAGTTCCTTTCGCTGTACATTATGTATTAATACAGAGCCATCTAGTATGGTCTCAAGTTTCAAGTGTCTTGAAACTGACGGCATAAAGCTTTTTCGTAACGTCACGATTTCTGCCAGTTTACTCCTACACAAGCCGCTTTAAATAACTTCGTTCTATTATTTAAAAGAATTGGTTGGGACATTACTGCCTTAAATCACTCTAGTTTTCTGAGGGCAAGACAAAGCAAAAAGAAAATTTTGTTTTTCAGTACAAAACAAAATATTACTAAAATTTCACAAGACCTCAAGGATCCTCAAGGACCTCAAAGATCAATCAAGGTCTTGGAAACTATTTTAACAAATTGAGTCAGCTTTAAAGACTATTCAACAATGTTAAAAAATAGAAAACTCCTGGCTGATTTATGCCAAAATATCTTTCAAATATCTATTTAATAACTTAACACCCACTTCACTCTCACACGAACTCATATTTCAAGATAGAAATATTCAAGAAAACCTAGAAGAGCTATTTTGTCAGAGCCACATGGGCCCAACAATTGCGTCCTACGTGCAATAGCGGGTCCTACTGGGTGGAATGCGGAACACTTTTCTAAGCCTCGTTGGGCACCGGGGGCTATCTGCGAGACCAGACCAGAGTGATAAGGGGTTAATCGAGCGAGAAACTAACGGGAGAATGTGTGCAGCTATATTTAACGACCTCCGGTAAATTGTAGTTTAGTTTCCGGGTATTTAAAGATGATTTATTTGATAAATTGTTGTTCTGCCTGCGGCTTCCGCCCACTTCATTATCATTTGTCTGGTATGAAAAGTGTCCTACGCCTTCTTCTAGATTTACCTTTTTGCAATGTAAATAAAGTAAAAGGAGTATGTGAGGATCGCAGCAGGTGACGTTCTGTAGTTTGTAAACACCCCCTTGGGAAGAAGGCGTGAGTTTATGTATGAGCATGTATGTTTACGTTTTTGTTAACAAAAGTGAAAATCATCAATTATTCGTTGTCTTTAAAACAATAATCAATAACTAGGTATGAAGAATTGTAAAAATGTTGTTGACTTTTATAAGGAATAATTTATGAATAAATAAGTGAAGCTTCTATGCATATTTGCTTAACTAACCTTGAATGTCTGTAAATTATCAACCCTACAGGTAAGCGCTGCATCTCTGCCGACTGCCACGGTGACGTTCGAGCCTGGTCCCACGAACCGTGGCAAATCTGAAACAAAAGAACACCGTCATTGTAGAAAAACTGATGAGCATAGATGACGTACATTTTATAAGGGTTTGGTTAAAATGGGACAAGAACAAAAAATAATAATAATAACTAAAAATAAATAGGCATTCGAATAATAATTCTAAATCAAAAATATTTTATTAAATTAAGGCAAAGTTACATTGGTTTCGAAGACTGTTCACTATATTTATTTCATTTCTGACCGTTTTTGTGCATTTACTCGTAAATTTGGTATCATGTTCGTAGACATATTTGATTAAGCTGATGCTTAATCAAATATGTCTACGAACATACAACAAAGGTGATCCTTTGTACGTATTTTTCTGTTCCTTTCTTCTTGTTTGTTTATATGTGTGTACATAAACTGTTAAATAAATAAATAAATAAATTAACGACACAAAAGGATTTAATTTAAACACCATAAATAATTATGAGTGACATCTTTTTTCCGTCAAATGTTTGATCAAAGATTGCCAGTGACAGCTTTTACGAACAAATACCAACGTTCAATCAAACATCAATATCATCTGTATATCCCGAAATAAATCAAACCGACAAAATCTTTTGTTCTAGTATTTTCTCGGAACGCTTCTGTCGTATGTTTATTCATGAGCGACGAAACGCGTAGTCTTCATTTATGATACATTCGTGGCAAGTTATTTGTTAAACGTGGGCGGGCTCTTTGTTTTATGACATTTAAAGTCCGCTTGCACCACAAATCACTAAAAACATTTAGCGCTACACGCAATTTAAAACGTCGGTCGTTCTATTTCTGTTAATCGGTTGGATTGGTCAGAAACAGTTTGATATTTTAATTAAATAATGTTTAGCGCTAAATGTAAACTCAGGGAAGCTCATTGTTATGTAAATTGACTATCATTATCCATATATTCTAATCACAACTGACATTAATTGACAGTTGTATGAAATAACTATAACATCGACGAAGGGTGGCAATTCGCTATTTAATTTATTTAATTTATTTAATTTCCTGACTGTATTTTAGTGATTTATGATGTAAGCGAGCCTTACTTTCAAAATTCCGAAATTAAATCTGATGAAAACTTCACAATATCTTTCATGACAAGCACTTAATTGGAGTTAGCCTGACTAGTTCCAGACTCAAACCGAAGCCCATAACCACGAGCTGGTCACTCGGCGCAACGGCAAACTGAACGTCTGGTTACATTGTAATCAAAAGTTAACAGTACATATTGTACTGTTAACCCCGAATAACCCCGGTAAAATGCACACAAGTAAATGCATTTAATTCAAAATATTAGAACACTCATTTTTATGAGTTCATGATACTAAAGATAAATTAATCGTTAGTCAATCTGCTTAGCCTTTTCCCAACTATGTTGAGGTCGGCTTCCAGTCTAACTGGATGCAGCTGAATACCAGTATTTTACATGGAGCGACTGCCGATCTGACCTCCACAACAATAACATAAGGTCCACGAACGACAGCCGGGACCAATGGCTTAAAGTGCTTTTCGAGGCACGGAAGAGTCTTGGTATGTAAAGATGGTCATCCATCCACGGAGCAACCCCGGCAAGCGTAGCTTAACCTGATGGATCGACCCGTGTGGCTGTCATTACTTATCCACGAGCACCTCTAGATTAAACGTTGTTCCATGAAGCAAAATACACGATTTTTATTAAAGTACCATTATTCAAAATAAGAAAAAGATAAACGATTTTTTTTCGACATGGCCAACACTCCAATATTATTACAACCCTTTAACATCTACACGCAATTTTTAACCTTAAATTTTATACCAGAAATAGGTATACCATACCACATTAATTTATAATAACTTCGACTGAACACTCAAAAAGTCAAAACAAAACGTCAAATAGTCCCGTGAGACGGAACTTGTAGAATTGTAGATACAGCTGAGACGGAAACGTCGCTGTCGGGACATTCAGGACGTTTGGGGCAAAACGAAAGCAAAAGGTACGAAATAATGGACAATTCGGTATTGGACGAGACGTCCGTCCGCGAGGGACACATTTTCTGGTCAAATGTTTGTTATGTTGCCGTTGTTATTTTGAATGCTGAATGTCTTTGTTGGTGGATGTTAGAAAGCACTTTATGGACCGGTGATTTATTATAGTAGGTAAGTAGCAATTTTGTTTTTGGTAGTTAATCCCGATTTAAATGTATTTTGAAAACCCCAAAACAAGCAAAACCATAGGTACCGAGAAGAAAATAGCCAAAGGGGATTTGTGGAATAGTGGGATAAGAGTGCGAAAGATCACGTGGCGAGTCTAAATTTGTTTCCAAGCAATAATAAGGCGTCCTGTCAAACGTTAGCGTCACGGTCACTTACATTCGATTACGTTTCGTTATCCATGATCTTTTAAGTGTTCAAATATAACTGAGTTATTTTTAATTTTATTAATTATATTATTTGCTTTATATTGAGTTCATTGCGGTCGGAGCTATTAAAATAATAAATTAAAGTTAAAAACTTATAATATTTATACTAAAAACCATTAAAATCCGCTGTCACTTTGTTTGAACGTAGAACGAAACAATCAAAGAGTGAAATTCGTTAGTACATTATCTGTGATAAAATTTTGATTTTATTTCGTAAATAAGTTGAATTTTTAGCATTTTTTTTCCTCGAAAACTGTTCATTTGCTAACTGTGACATTTTGCAAAAGCGTGAAGACGCAAAACAAAAATGTTAAGCTTCTCCCGACGGCGATGGTCCATTAAGTACAGTGGAGCCAGCTTTTATTTGGTTATTTGAATGATTGCCGATCATTGACTTTTAAGTCATTTTGATAACACATACACACACGTATACATTACACACACAGCGTAACCTAACTGTTTGTACCTTCTTCACTAACCACCGTTTGCTATTGGATATTTCCCTCTTGATAATAATATTCCTATAGCCGGTTTAATGACTACTTTGCGTAGTTTAAAACTTTTACAAGAAACCACTCACCAACAACACAGAATATAAAAACCATTTTCAAACAAAATTACAGTCTTATTTAAGCAAGCAATTTAATAATTACTGACTCAGTACTTCATTACTCACATTAAATCTGAGAACATTAGTTACCCGCTAATCCCGGCTTAGTAAGCCGGCTGTACCTACAATTTTACTAAAATAGAAACGGTCCACTGAGTACGTGTAATTTTTCAATAGCTGCGAGGATTTAATACACATCAAAAGTGCCGGGATCAAGTACGTTTTAGAGTATCGCCGCAATTTAGTATTATTATATTAACTATTATGGATCGTTATTGATTCTTTTTAATGAATGTCACTAATTGAATAGATGTTTTTCTTTTAATTTTGATTAAAAATAGAAAATCAACTGTCAGTCAGGATTCCTATAAAAGTGTGTAATAGCGTTTTTAAAAAACCGTTACAATTTCTGCATCGGAACTAAAAAAAGTAGCGTCGATATGGAGCGACGACATCATTTGACACGAGAAGAGATGATGAGAGCCGTCGGAATGTTGCAAGCTGGTTCCAGGCAACGTACTGTGGCTGTCGCTCTTGGCACTACACAGAGCGTCATAAGCCGCCTCTGGACACGCTATCGTATCACGGGCAGCGTGGCCGAGCGACATGGAGGACGATCTCGCATCACCACTCGCAGACAGGACCGGTACATCCAAAATACTGCTCGACGGAATCGTACCATGACCGCCTCGATGTTGACCACGAGGCTCCACAGCTCTTCAGGCTTGCTGATAAGCGACCAAACCATCCGAAATCGTTTACGTGAAGTGGGTCTGCGTTCCCGAAGGCCGCTGAGAGTTTCACCCCGCAATCGTAGGGCCCGTTTACAATGGGCTCGCGAACACTGAAATTGGGAGGAAGAAGACTGGCGTTGTGTTTGCTTTTCCGATGAATCTCGTTTCGGTATGAGGCCGGATACAAGACGTACTCGAGTTTGGCGGACCTCTGGACGTCAAGAACGTTTTAAATTTTGTCAGAAAGTTTATTCATATGGAGGGGGAACAATAATGGTTTGGGCCGGTATTTGGATCGGTGGGAGAACCGATCTCATTTGGATCAGGGGCAACCTCAATGCTCAGATTTATGCGAAGAGGATTGTTTCATACGTGATAATTCCTTTGCGAAGCCGGTTGGATGATTCGTTTCGACTAATGCACTACAATGCACGTCCACACACGGCCAGAGTCGTAACACGCACTCTTGCCGATGCTTGCATCAACGTTCTGCCGTGGTCTGCTCAACCGCCAGACCTCAAACCATTTAAGCACGCATGGGATATGCTCAAAGAAGAGCTCTGCTGAGTATGCATGCCGTGCATACCCCACAACAACTTTTTGACTTGTTAGAAAGAACGTGGGCGGCTATTCCTCAAAGTGATTTTGATGAACTGATTTTAAGCATGCCAAATCGCTGTTATTGAGTGATTCGTGTCAATGGTGGAAACACAGATTATTATTTTTTTTATCTTTACAATAAAAATCCTTATTTTTGCCTTTTTGCCATTTAATTGACGACATTAACTTAGGTTAGGTAATTTCCCACAATTTGCAAAAAATGCAATTTTCCTTAATTTTTACAAAATATGGGGATAAGTTGTTAACTTTAACTTAGGAATTAAAGAAAGAAGCCAGTCTGGAAGACTAGATTTGGTAAGTATAAATTGGATAATTTTTTATAGTTAAAAATGTACTTGATCCCTAGACACTTTTGATGTGTGTGGGTAGTCTGTGAGCTAAAGAGTGGAACCCCCTTTTTTTTTTTCTTTTTTTTTGTGGACGGGAAATCATCAAATGACTTCTCCCGCTCTGGGCGGAGCGGGAGGGCGTGTCAGACTTTTACTGACTAAAACCCACCCGTGTTCCTTCTGTTGCCTGTGCCGGGGCCACGGTAACTCTTTCGAACATCCCGCAAGAGTGGAACTCCCTTGTGTTGGGTGTTTCGGGTGGTTATAATTAATATGATTTCTGTTTAATTTAGTAATGGAAGTCTAATTATGTATAACTTATTTAAATATTTACAAAATTGATAAGGCTCTCACTACTTCAGCACGTTTTCTTAACAAGGTTTTCTCCAATATGTTAGATGTATTTATATGTTCCAAATGTTCCTTTCACAAGCACCACCAAGATCTGTCTGTGTAATTCAAGAATAATAGACATAACCTTTACAGACATTTAAGAGGGTTGTCACATTGCGTCACCTCTCTCGCTCACACGGGACCAAATTTTTAAGAATGTTAAATGAAAAGATGCTTTTTTGAAAAAGTTAATCAATGGGCGATCTACTAAATAATATTAATTTAATAGGTAGTTATTAAAAACACATTTCTATTGTGTTATCTAATAAACTTAGCTCAGTATGTCTTAAGATCTGTTTTTGAGACAATTTAAATAAATGCCACAACAAAAATGTGTTTTCAATAATTACCTATTAAAGTAATATTATTTAGTAGGTCGCCCATTGATTACATTTTTCAAAAAAACATCTTTTCATTTAACATTCATAAAAATTTGGTCCTGTGTGAGCGAGAGAGGTGACAAAATGCGACAACCCTCTTAATGAGATCTTCCCCTACATTTAAAACAACACACGGCTCTGAGACAAAAGGTCGTAACTTCATTCAATCGCACCTAGGCCCAGTCCGGCTAAGTAAAGTCGAAAACTTTTCCTTTCCTCCGTGAATTAGTTCTGATTAAATTCGTTGGACCCTACCCACGTTTATGTGACGGAATTAGGGATAGTTATACAGGTATAGACGTGCCCGATATTAGGGAGCAAGGTAGTACGTTAGGTTAGTTTTGAGGGGTCAGGCCGGTAATTTTGGATTACCTGCCGTATTTATGTTACTTTAGCGGATAACCAGACGTGAGTTTAGAGGTTCACGAGAAGGGCAGTAACTAGATCAGGGAAAATGATCTTCTTACACAGTTGGAAGAGAAATAATTTAAATAGTGGCATCCTTATCAGCTGTCTTTCATACCGTGACCACTCGTGACGCGTAGTGATTATGGTAATATCTCTTAACATCACTCTTCTAGGCAAAAGTCCGCAATAAACAGTAGCTGATACGCCAACCTTTTACCAAAGTACAGACGCAAGGAAAATGTTTTGTCAAAAATCATAATACGAGTAGAACAGATAAACCGTTATAAAGACAATATGTTTCTGTCCCCCGAGGGTACGATGACAAGTGGCCCGCGTCCTTGAACGCGATGTTACTTCCCGTTCAAAGTTCTGTCGCATTTTATCGGTTCGTTATCAAACAACAGATGTATACTTTATATCGGTAGCCATTTTGTTTTTACTTTTATCGGTTATGGATATGGGAGTGCTTAAAGTTGGTGTATTTTTAACCGACTTCAAAAAAGGAGAAAAATTGAGAAAGAAAGATTAAGAAATCACTCTAATACTCTAATTCAGCTGACACCAACGTGCCTACTGAATACAACATCGATACATTTCACGTGTAATGTACCCGCCCACACACACCACATCACACGACACGAACATTAGCAATATTCTACACTCATACGTCAGCACACCCAGGCACGTACACACTTACGCACTTTCACGCACACATTGAAAGGTAAGTTCAAAAAATTAGATTTCAAAACCTAACAACGCAACGCAACGTTAAGAACGCGGGTCGACGCGGCGGTGCACTCGGCCTATTGCTCGGGGCCATCATCTAATGGTCCACACTACACGCTGGCCCCGCGCAAATAGGCCGAGTGTTACGTGGTCATATGGTCGCTGGTGGTCAGCAAAAAGATAACCGTTCAATAATTTATGTAAGTTTTATTTTACTAGATCTAATAGAATATTATTAAAATAATATGATGAGAAATATCACTGAATGAGAAAATATTGTACTTTAGTGTTTCATATTATTTTCTTTATCCTGAAATATCGAAAAATATAGTTATATTAGATAGAGTTTCCGATTTTTGGGTAATGGCTTTGACATCCATTTCGGGGTTAGTATCTATTTTGAGGTTAAATATATTCGAAATTAAATTAGTTGTTTTAGAGCAAGGGTAATTATACTATATTACGCACACATGGACACGTTCCAACGCACACATACGATCAAGGACGAATATAAATGATCGTCCACAATATGAGACGCGCTGATAAATTGGCTTTTAACTCTGAGTAAGCTTGTTTGGATGAAAGTGCGTAATCGCTTCGCTCAGTGTCAAAAGGGATGCGGGAATGTTGTCGAGTTGCGTTTTTCTCAGAGTTTCTTACGCAGACAGCAGATAAATGCTCAGATTTTTATTTTTTACATCGTTACTCGCGATTTTTTTGCAAGAAATTTTTCAACTGTTTTGTTGGAAGAGGTAGAATAAACTAGTTACATAAACAGTGTGTAGCCATTGGTAGAGATTTGTTGTAAATTAGCAGTTTTATTTTTAAAACACTATCATATTCATAAGTTTCGCGAACACGTTTACGGAATGTTTTACAAATATGAATACAACAGAACTTCCGTCCTTCAAAATCACAAGGATGCAAAAACAACGATTCAACCCTTCCTACATCACGTCCAACAAGTATTCCATCATAAACAGACGCTGTGAACACCTGTAAACAATTGAATTACGAAACTTTACCACAGCCCCCACAAACAAAATCAAGATGGTGCAAACTTGTTCAAAGCTTCACCAGTTTGAATGGGCGAGTCTATTTCAATATTTCAAATTATGTCCGAGTTTATCGTTGTAATATAAGTTTACTTAGAAACAAGATTGATTCTAATGTTGACAAGTTATTTCGTACTATTTGTTGCCAAATATTCGTATTGATGTCGTCTTGGTTCAAATGGAGGGTATTATTTTATCTGGTTGACAATATTATTTGCGAAGCTGTTCGCAAATAATATTGTGAACATTGAAACATCTTATTATAAAGCCTTTTCTGCTATAAGAGTTTTCTTTAATTTCCAAGTTTCAGTAGAGATTTTGAACAAATATCATTAATCACAAGCTTCAACATTTTTCTTTTCAAAAAACCATAACATCACGCCTTGTTTCCCCAAAAGGATGGGCAGAAGGTATACCTATAGTACACCCACATTTCGCCAGTTAGTTTTAAAAAAACCAATGAAATTATAAATAAATTAAACAATCCGCTTTCATTTATTTACCGCAAAATACAGCAATACATTTACAACAGAAAACAAAGAACTAAAAAACTATCATTTAATTCCCACAACAGCATTAATTTCCAACGTCCCTTACAATTAGGAAATTTCTAACAAGGCCTGATTATTAGAATTGATTCGAAGGTGACCCTCAAGGTCCCCTACTCCGTACTCCGCAGTTTTAGCAGCCGTATCCCTAAAGGCTATCCGTTTAAATTAAGGGCACGACTCGTAAATGGAAATTAGTTATTTACAATTTGAATAACTTTAGTGAATCGAGTCAAGATTAGTTTCTGGGACTACCTGGGTTATGGAAATCGCGCTGTGAAATGACAGAATAAGGTGAAACTGTTTCAGATGTATTTGGATCAGTTTTTAGTGATGTTATCCGGATGACAGATGAGGGGTTAGGTTAGGTTAGAACGTTGTACAAAATAATATCATGTTTCATTCATCGGATGGTAACAGATGGATGAAACTGCAAATTATTCAATGGTACAAAATATAAGTTACGGAAGAAAATAAATGAAACGTGATATTATGTTGAATGCAATGTTCGCCGAATCGTGGAGCTCCTTAAGTTCTGAGTTGAGCTGTACGATTTCTGACAAATGCGTGCACTGACTTGACAGTTCCACTGTAAAGTTACGATTTAGCCGGAGGGCTAAATTGTAAGTCACTTTACAAAATTAAATAACAAAAAAATATAAAAGGGTTGAGAAGGTCAGCGGAGCCTTGCGTTGAGCACCAGGAAGGTTAGAAACGGGTCCATGCGGAGTCAGGAACACAGCAGTAATTAGAACTGCGGCAGCCGCGCAGCAGCCGGACGAATAACGGCACTCCCTCCAGGGATGAACAAAAAACCACTTCTTATTTTTTATTACTTGTTTTAAATTTTTACTTCATTTTGTTGTTCATTAGCTGTAAGCGCTCCCTGCTGCTATTATTTTATGTCCTTAGATTGTCTCTCAATAATGTATTCGAGATAAGGAGACCAGGAGACGCGTAGCACAGGTTTTACTTAGTATGGGCTCCTGTCGCCCATGTTCAAACTTTTTGAATCTTATACTATATACATATTAATATTTGTGGCAGAAAAGAAAGAAATTATTATTAACTAATTAATGATAGGGGAGCGGCGTCTCACGTTACCCAGTGCCTGAACGTTGGCGATGAGGGTTCATATGGAATTCCCAGTGCTTCGGCGTGGTCACGCTGTGTAACGGGGCCCTGTGAGCAAAAATACTTTTGAAGATCGAAAGTAGACACATTTATTTGGCCTGATACCCCGTATTTATAACAAACGTATTTATAACAACCTTATTTCAAAATAATTCAAATTAGTCAATTGGTAGTCGGCCAGAAACAATAAGACGGCTGCACTGAAGACCTGACCTTATAATACTAGCCTTACAAAAGGTTCGTTGACAGCTTAGAACATAGAAAAAGAAACATGACAGATAACAATTTATGACGAAAATGTCAATGAATGAAAATATTTTATGTGTTTTACAAAAAAGGAAAAACATAATACATAAGTAAAATAGCTACAGAAAGTATGTTTTTTTATGTAAATATTAGTTAAATGAGTGTCCTGTGAGTTCATGTCTGTAAATATAGATACAGGTAACGGGAATTATTGAACACAACCAGCCCTTTTGCTACAAAATATATAAATAAACTAAAGGATGTGGATTCTGTGAAGCGGAATACCACTCCACTCAATCTGTGTGGTTATTTTCTCAAAAGATGATTTCAGACACCAATCTACATGGTTTTCACATGATCTGACCAATCGAAGATTATGTCAGGACTTTAAATTGAGACTGTGACCTCTGAGTTTGTTTAGGCCTTTCTTCTCAGAGTAGTCAGATAGGAAACGCCAGCCTCATCTAGTTTTTAAAATATGTTTGACGTGAAACAGTGTTTGTACAAACCTACTTCCAAAATTAAAATCATTTATCATTTTATCAATAGAATTTGCTATTTTTCGACAAAATAACTAGTTTTTATTTTCATAAATCTCTGAACAGGAACACAGGAACACAATTTTATTTGGTAAAAGTGTCTCTTTATTAACAACGTCTACAAGTAAAAGGTCAACAGACATTTGATATAAACTCATTTGTAAATAAATAATTTTGACATCTCAAAATCTTTTGAAGATGAATAACTAATGCAGTTACTACATTTATTATGTACTCAATTTAAGTAAGTAATACTGTTGGTAAGAAAAGTACGATCTAAGCGTACCTATTGCAGCGTAACTCTGCATTTTAAAACTTTTTGTTTTTCGTATGACAACTTTTTTCTTTTCATCTTGATTTTGGTCGATATTTTTTTACTTTTTTTTCCTAATTTTTCAAATTTGAATTATTTTTCTGTCATATGAGTCCTTGACTTTTTCTGTGAGAAGCGTCAGTTGCGAAAAGTTAATGTGTTGAATGCCATCCTTCCATGGTTTAGGATGAGAAGTTTTGATTTTACTAACCTGTTACGTATCTTTTATTTATTTTTCTCTATCGAAAGTTCCGTTTGAGATCGTGGGTTAACTCGGACCATTTGGTTCAACCCACTGCGAAGGCCACACCACCACACACACCTTACTATCAGCAGCGCCAGCGGCAGCGTCGCCTCTTGCAGAAGTAATTTCGACGGCGGACTTCTACTTGCGAGGTTTTTCAAGGATTTATTATTTTCTGTACTTTAGCTAAGTGATTTAGTTAGATATAGGTACCTTCACTGCAAACTTATGATTCAAAGACAATTTTATCTTAAATTTACGACCGTGCTAAACTCGAGCTAGCTTGGTGATTTAATTTCTATTTCCTATACCGTAAATCACGTGAGCGAACCCTAAATAAGCGATTGCAATCGATTAGATAGAACGTTAATGATATTCGTGTACTTTACCCAGAAAGACCTAAGTTTTCTCGTTTTTTTTCCTAATATTACAAAAAACCAACTTGCAACTTTTTTATACTCAAATTATTCCTTTTTTTACTTTTTATATTAAATTAATGTGTATTTTTCTATTTTGATTTAAATCAAAAATTTTTCGTGAATTAGTGGTGAAAAGTTTTTTTATTTTCGTTACATTATATTCATACCCACAGGCATACCTACATACTCGTACATTCCCACATTTTGGATTCAAGCATATTTTTATGTTATGTTAGGACCAATTTTCATAGGTAATAGTAAAATTCGATAACAGATACAGCTTATTATTGATTATCGTTTTCATTCCTATCTAAAAAGTAAAACCAACCTTTTCCAACCCATTTCTTCTCCTTCGATTAATTACAACAGCACTAAACTACAATTTCATTAGGTAATAAAAGCGATTCAAAGTACAGAATCCAGTACAGTTGAGTTTAATCCAGTTTAATTTTAGGATACTTGGCAACAAGGAATATTCATCAATTTGACTCGAATCTAGTTCCTTTGGCAAATAAATAAGAGTCAGTGAGCCAAGTAATCGTTTATAGTGCCAGCAGACTGTTGTACTGAAGTCTGTATGGAAGTACATCTAGTTATTATAAGTAATGGAGCAGGAATCATTGTTTACCTGGGTTAGTTTCGCCATTTCTTCTCAGGGTTAGTCAGATAGGAAATGTCAACTTCATCTTGCTTATTTTTTTATTTTATTATGACGTTAAAAGTGATTCCGATATCCTATTTACGGAATAAACAATTTCATTTTACGGTGTCAATGTGAAAAGAAAAAATGATTTAGCGCACTCTTTCATAACTTGGTCATAATCGTTTTTCAGAACTCGCCCGGCGTGAAAGGAAGTTCGTATATGTGCTTCGGTTTGTTTATAACAGTGGTGGACGAATACATTTCTCGTAAAAGTGGACCAATAGAAAAATTCATGGAATTTGAAAATCAGTAGCGTATCGGTTTACATGTAAAAACATTTTTGTTGGGGTTGAAACATCTGCTTAAAATAGTTCTCATTGTCTACGAATCATGGCAGAGTGACGCTGAATGTTTACGGGACAACGTTAGTGCCGAACGCAATGCTAATCATCATCATGATTCTCCTGCCCTTATCCCAATTTATTTTGGAGTCGGGGTAGCATTTTTTTTCTTCCAAACTTCTCTATTAGTCGTCATCTTGCCAATATTAAAAAAAAAATACCTATCACCAGCCACCAGCCAGCTACCTGCTGCTAGAAAGCTTAGGCCTATTGTTTACATTTTCATTTCAAAAATAAGACTTGGGAGTTTTAACTCAGGTGTCATGATAAAGTGCTCGCTTGATCTATCTCGATCTAAGCGATATCTAGTCTCGACTAGAGACTAGACTAAACTTAACACAAATTCCATGGTCGATCGATGAACTAAATCCGGCTGCCATACACTACACTGGATTGATCTCAACATTATCAACAGTCGATGTCATCGATCGACCTCAATCTAAGTGCACCTTAGTAAAAAATCAAATTCCTGGCTTTTGCAGTGGAAAAGGAACTCAAAACACTAAAACCTGATTTACACAGTACGATTTAATTGCCTGTGGCCTACCGTAAGTTGAAGCAACTATAAAAGTGCAACTTTTAAACAATATTTAGACGATGCAAGTAATTGTTGCTATAATTTTATTGTATGCTACAGGCAAGAAATATGCATCCTGTGAATAGGGCTTAATACATTAATTTCAGCAGCAATCAAAAGCAGACCTTTTAACGCAAAAATATTCGGCAAACATACAAATTCACGTGAGAACCACATTCCAGCGGGTTACGTTAAAAGAGATTCGATTGGTCCTCCTAAATTATTCGTAAACAAAAATATGGTTGTAACAAAGGTATAATTTATGCCATCCGTCAAATACCTGCGTACGTACATAATAGTGAGTTTACGGTGCGGATTCTGCGTTGAATGGTAGACTTGTTTGGGACTCTATACGAGGAAACTTTTGGGTCTTTTTGATGAGGTAGAAATCTACAATTCGAGTATTCTAATATAGAATATAGAAGAACATATTTGAAAACAGGGTGGCCAATGACTCGAAGGGTTACAACTTCAGATTACGATTATTTTATTACAAACGAAAATTACCAGATAATTTTCATAAAGCAACTAAATCGTTCAGGCTTGGCAATTTTGAGCACCTTTTGCTACTTAAAAATGCGATTGATAGACAACCCCACATGAAGAAAAATTGGGACAAGACGTGCAATCCTCTGCGATCAAAATGGTATTCTCACTCGTAATGATTTTTTACAAAAAAAAAAAAAAATGGGTTCTTTTCAATCCGTTCAAGAACTTTAGCATAAAATGACTAAAAGTCAGGCGGTGGTCATGGTCTTATAGACTATCTAATGGATAGTTTGTAATGGACAGTGTCCATAACGAATGTCATCATGCAATGAGCAGACCTATGTCTGGTTATGAATTTATTTAGTTTATTGACGCGACATACGAAGCTTTGACATAATGTACGTTCAAATTCCACATTGTAGTTAATATTTAGAATATCTGGAGATGGTTAGTTTATTTTGTCAGTATTTATGAAATTATCATAAGATAGCTACTGCGGAGATGTAAACTACTCGGACATCCCAGTATTCATTTATTTAAAGAAATGGCGAAAAGATCTTACTACAAGTGTATTCCAGATTCAACGCTTGATGTTTAGAAGACAATCCAAGTTGTTTCATAAAACTGGTTTTAGAAATATGAAAAGTTTATATCGAAATAAAACTTTTATTTTAATGTAATGTTGGAACCCACTCTAACTTTTCCCTGGGAACCGATACCAAAATTGTATACACGAGCGTAATACGAAAAAGGTACAATAATACTCTCATATAACCAGAAAGAGTGACGTAAAATTTATTTCCATTTTTTTACGTCCATATTTATATACCTAGTACCATAAAGTAGCCGTTAGACAACAGAATAACTGTCTGTACGATAGTAAAAGTCGAAAGAAATATGAAAACGTCTGCCAATAACAACGCCAGTGAATAAGAGATGTTTATAACTCAACTTGTAAATTATACTTTTACTGCTAAGTACTACTGGGATGCGGAAAAACCTTTATGTGTATTTGGGATATTTATTTTATTTTATGCAGCAAAATAAAATAAATTTTTCAGGGCCCGGGTGTAATGATCATCCTGTTATCTGTGTTCGAGAATACATTTTGCACGTTATCGCGCAGTCCCTGACTTTGTATATTTCAGTGAATATTTTTTACAAAACCAAAACCGCATATTTAGTACGGATTTTAAAATCTGCCTTCATTGCAAAGGCTTTCAAAACCGCTGATAACATAATTGATCCTTCGACCGCTAAAGCTCTTTAAAACTTTTTTTCGTGAAAACTTTTCTTTTCGTTTTCTACTTCTAAGTTCGCTCTTCACTGAACAGAACCAATTAAATCCCAAGAATATTATGTCAAAAAGTATTGTCGCTGCTGAATGCTCATTTGAAATACACACGAAGAACACTGACATTTCCTACCAAAACAGTGAAGAAGTATTCAAACATGACCCATCTTCTAACTATCCTAGATACGTACCCATACAAGCATAATACAGAATCATTTATAATAATACTTTTCTAACGTCTACACGCGAGGAAGAGTGCAAACTTGGCAGCCACCGAAACACATCAACGTGTTATAGATGGCCGTACGTTGCAGCGAAATGAAAACTGATTTTCTCGCCTTTTTTTCTGCAATGAATAATCTTCTATATATCTTGGCTGAAAGGGGTAAATGACCTGTGGTGACATTTTGTGCGGTAGGATTTCAGTTTTTGTGTCGCGCGGTTCCGGATACAAACAGATTGTGGTTCCATTTCATTAGCGTCGTCGTATGAAGGCAGTATGAAACTACCGCGTATTTTTATACTTCAGTACTAGCATGCTTTAATTCTTTGTTGATTAAGAAGAATATTTTGTAAGGGAAACAAAAAAGTATGACGGAGACGTCTAATAGATTGTGTCATCTGACTCAATACACCCTTTTACGCTACACCCTTTTACGTAGAAAAAATGAGTACAATGTATCGAGTGACCCCAGACCCATTGAAAATAGCACATAAAGCTTCTAAAGCCTGTAGAACTTCAGTAAAAATCCGTTGAAATAAGCAAGGTTTTTACATTTATCCGGATGGTAGCGCTCCCATTCACAACTGTGAAGTAACCAGCTATTCTCTCCCAAGACCCACTAATAGTGATTTACGCGAGCGTTTAAATAATTTACCTTTTGTTCAGAACATCTGCAGCGTGGTCGCTGCTGTTAGGGCTGCCACACACAAGGTTTTGAGCGAATGTGAGGAGGATTTCATTTTATACAATTCACGGCAATAATTTGATGAATCGTCTGTGAGTAAACCTGGAAGAGATGCTAGTTTTACAGTATTTGCTGTCATACTGCATTAATGCAGTATGCAATCCGGCAGTCAGAGGCAGATAAGTACATAATCTGCAATGTTTAGTGCAACATGTAAGTGTCCGTATTAAAATATTATAAGTACCCGCGTTTGAATATGAGACATGGCTCCTCAATCCGGCCACACAAGTAAGTTAAGGGTGTCTCAGTAAGACTGCACTTTTTAAAATTGGAATATTTTTTTTTCATGCAAGTGGCAACTCTGAAATTTGACAGCTGTCACCTCTGTTTATTTCTATTATTAAAAATGGAGCGCTTTTCGAAAGAACAACGCGTTATAATTGTGAAAACTCATTACAACGGTGAACGGCATTCGTTACAGGAATATGATAACGGACTTCTTGTGACCTCAACTGGACGGCATGAATCTGGACAACATGTGGTTTCAGCCGGACGGCGCAACCTGCCACACCGCGCATGAAACAATCGACTTATTGCAGCAACGATTTCCAGAACACATTATCTCACGAAATTCTGATGTCAACTGGCCACCAAGATCGTGCGATTTAACGCCGTGCGATTTTTTTCTTTGGGGTTTTGTGAAATATCGGGTTTATGCGAATAAACCCGAAACAATTCCTGAGCTCAAATCGGAAATCCAACGCGTCATCGGTGAGATACAGCCACATCTCTGTGCAAAAGTCATGGAAAATTTCATGAAAAGAGTAATGGCCTGTCATCGGAGCCGTGGGGGTCATTTGCCGGATATTTTATTCCAAACTTAATCGGAACATGTTTTATTTACAATACAATAAAAATATTACAACTCTGTCATAAAATACTTGTTTTTATTTTAAAATGAAAAAGTGCACTCTTACTGAGACACCCTTTACATATAACAGTTTTTGTCCAGCCACAGGTTATGCTGGTTACAGATCTGAAAACACGTTAATAATAATATTACAATACGAAATTCAGCCAATGCGGCCACAATCCTCCAGCTTGGCCAGCCCTGGCTGCAGGTGGAGGCAATTTGAACAATTCAATTAGAGTCACCGCAAGAGTATCATACAATATGTGACTTTAATTCCGACCACAATGACTCATTAGTCTCCGGTGAATTGACAATGAATGGAGCCAACTTGTCACTGAAATCATTTTGCAGTCTTTAAATTAATTCATGTGAGAATGTTTGAAAAATTACCAGTTCCCGCGAGGATTTTGTGTTCTGTTGGACGGTGGAAAGGTTTTATTGGTTTTAAATTGGCATTGTCTGTGATGTTTTGTCACTACCTCGTACTTGAACACAACGATAAGACTGGTTTGTTTATTTGTTTTGTATTATTTAATTATTTTAATAAAATGGGAGACTTAATACAACCTACCTCCTACTGAAGGTAGTTAGAATATTATTCGAAGGAATCACAAACCAAACCAGATGTCAGCAAAAATACCTCTTTTTACTATTTTTAGCTACCTAGCTGTCTTAGCGTAAGGATTGGCACATGAAAAGAGAGGCCTATGCTCAGCAGTGGGTGACAACGGGCTGTGGATGATGACGATGATGATTACTAACAATCACATAGGCGCCTAGATAGTACGGACCTTAAAACTACACGTCTTGTTGACGAACGGTTCTCACAGCCCTACAGACGTGCAGATGATTTGAACAGTTAATGCAAGCGTTTTAATTCAGAATAGCGTGTGGTATTTAATATGTTTTAGCTTTTTATAATGCGCGTGTACACTAGATAGGTCAACATACATAATATCATGCCTGTATTTACATTTGGTACACCCACACACACAGACAGGTAAAGTAGATAAATTATTGGTAAAGTAATAAATAATTCTAAATTATTGGATCTCTTAATCTGTATTTTAGAAATAATAAATATTATATCCATTTTAACTTGCTACTTGTTGTACAAGGAAAAAAATTAAAAAATAATTTTGTTATGCATAAACAATTTGATAGATGAAAATTAAATTGTTAACTGTTTCATGAAAGTAACTCGATGAAACCCAGTATGCATGTTAGTTGTTATTAATATGTTTCCAAGAAATTTCTGATTCCCTTTTATACGACACACGGTACAAAGACAAACGGGTACCAACGAATTTTAAAAACTACATCATGTTTTAATAAAGTATTTTACATTTAAAAAAATCGTGATTAAAAAACGTTCAAAACTGGTCGTAATCTCATCTCACAATCAATATCAAAAAGTGGTCAAAAATATAACTAACTACGATCTTCCTTTTCCCGACATGTTGGGGTCGGCTTCCAGTCTAACCGGATGCAGCTGAAATGAATACTGGTAAGTATTAAAAATATAACTAACTAAACTTTTATATTAGAGGTTTTTTGACAGATTAAGACTGAGAATAGAATGCGAATATTCTCAAAAATATGGGAATTGCCCTTTGAATTAGTGGCAAATACACTTCAAAAGTGAACGGCGTAGCGCGTAGCTGCATTGTGTAGCACGTAGCACTTTCCGTAGTACGTGACGTAGCGCGTAGCACAGGCTCGTAGCAAATAAGCGCTACTCGTAGACAAGAACTGCGTTATTAAACTTATAAAAGAGAAGCATCTAGGAGTGAAGCGTAAGTTGAAGGTAATTGTAACACAACATTTTAATTACAGTTTATTTTAAATCTATTCTACTCTCCTACAGGTACCATCGCGGACATTTGCGGTGAACAACTTTTTGACCTTATTTCTAAACCATACGGCACTAAACATAATCGGAACTTTGAGAGGAATTTTACCGAAACAATAAATTCCAAGATTTTTTGATAAATTAATTGACCTCCAAATTCACAGGATTCGAAAGGTTCAGACTTTTTTGTGGGGTTATCTAAAGGGACCTATCGTGGTCAATTTTTGTGGGGTTATCTAAAGGGACCTATCGTGGTCAATTTTTGTGGGGTTATCTAAAGGGACCTATCGTGGTCAATTTTTGTGGGGTTATCTAAAGGGACCTATCGTGGTCAATTTTTGTGGGGTTATCTAAAGGGACCTATCGTGGTAAATTTTTGTGGGGTTATCTAAAGGGACCTATCGTGGTCAATTTTAGATACTAAAAGCAGAATATTTGTGAATATGTTGTAAGTACTAATGCGAAAATTTGGTGAAAAACACGATGAACAGCGATCGCATTTTAAACCAGCAAAAAGGTGGAGATTTGGCGGATTGTTACATGGTTCATACAAAATTACCAAACCTGTATTATCTAATTATGGGAATATATCTGGTGACATTCGTTTGAAATAAAAATAATCTAGACGTTGTATACTTACCTTCGGATTGGCCGCCGTGTACAATTATTTGTACGCCATTGTCTAAGGCAGACATGCTGATCTGTTTTTCATTTTACATTTAACGTCTCTTGCACATTGGCATCTACCAACCCACACTGGGCCCGCGTGCTGGATCATGGCCCAGTCTCTCTCACTGAGAGGAAGCCTGTGTCCCAGCAGTGGGAACATTATAGGCTGTTTATGCACATTGACAAATAAAATTGTTTTGTTCTTTATCTTATCCAGTGAGATTGGAGTAACATAATGTATCTTATGTTATGGACGGTGTCTATTAATAGTCACATTTCAAAAAGCCCGTATTATTTATAAAACAGCACGAAAACGATTTCAATTTTGACGTTAATTGCAAGCTGCCAGTTTGTTAATAAATTCAACAAACAATATTTAAATGTTGCTAAAATAAGCTCTAAAATGAATATATTTCCGTTATGATACCAGTTTAGCGGCGATGGCGGCTTGCCGCACTGTATTCATTGCGCTTGGTTTTATTAAAGTGCTTCAATATTTAATAAACCACCATGAACGGTTAATGTGGTTACTGCATACCGCGCTACTCTTCGTGGCAATATATAACATTTCCGCGGAAATGCGAAATAGTAGTTTATGAAACTTTTGCATAATGAGGGGTATTAAAACACGAGTGTGTGTTTAAAAACCGAGCCATAGGCAAGGCCAGTTATGTGCAGTTTCATACACTATTTTAACTACTCTCACACATTGGGATTGAACCTATTAAATTAAAGATCATAGCCTTTTTTTGCATTTGCCACGCCATCAAGTCGAGATAGCATTTATCTTAAGAACGTATAATTTTCTCGACTTTTCTGGTAATTATGAGTAATTTCCGTCGCTGCATCTAAAACGTCGGGCGGAGTAAAATTTTCTTCACATTCACTGATATCAGACATTTTTAAGCAAGAATAAAAAATTACCATGAAATTCAGTTCAAGAAAACGTATTCAACTTCAGTATTCGAAACTGTACTAGTGCTGATAGACGCTGTGTGATGGAGACGTTTGAAAATTAATAGGTGTTACTAGGCAGACATTTGAAATGTTCCCAGAATGCGCAATACTATGCCCGCTATAACAGCAAATAATAAAAATGAGCGCGCGTCGACACAAGAAACGTGTTAAAGAAATATGTCGTGTTACATACTGTACGAGAAACTGCATGCATTATTCAAGTTATTTGATTCATTTCTTAAAATTATAATTAAGTATGTTAAATTTTCACGCTGAAATTAAAGTCATAATAAGAGATCGATATAATTATCTTTAAAAACTTTTTTACCTTATTTACGCAAATAAATGATTTTGATTTTAGTTTTTTTTTGTTTTGGTGGTACGGAACCCTTCATGTACGAGCCTGCCTCGCACTTGGTCGCTTTTATTGCATGTTCATTTTATTATAATTATAGAGTTTACTTGGCTACTGTTAAACATGGCTAACATCCTGAATAAGCATTAAATGTAATAAACAGTAGATAATTTCATTAATGTACTTACTGGATATGTTCATAACATTATAACCAGTTAGGTTCAAAACCAATACACATATTACAGTCTATCTACTCATACACGAAATCTCTTAAGGGCTCATTGTATTCATCATTATGATGAACTTTTATTATGGGACCAAACCTGAAATCGCGAAAAAAAAATCTGCTGCTCCTTACATTTATGTTCGCATAACTCGTCAAAATGTAGGAAACAGCTGATTGTTTTTTCGCGATTTCAGGCTTGGTCCCAGTTGTCCCATAGTATACTAAAAGTTAAGAAAAACACGACTTAGAGTGGATAATTGAAGCCGTATTTTTCTGTAATTTAGATATATTATTACTTTAATATATTAAAACAAACGAATAAATTATATAAAAGTTATAACTAACATAACATAACATCACGCCTTGTTTTCCCGAAGAGATAGGTAGAGGTGTACCTATAGTACACCCACATTTCGCCAGTTATGTTTGTTTAAAAGTTATAATTGTGCTAAAAATATTAAAATTTTTATTGATGCAAGCTTTAGTTGATCTTTATTTTACTGTTTGCAGAATAATATTAAGGACAGTCTGGTAAAATATAAGTTGCATCATTTTAAACCATGTACTGGCCAATGTTTCACCTGAAATTACCATTAATAACCACTGCGGTTTATCGTGTCACGAAAACATGTGCCTATAGGTAGGTCAGTTCATAATTGATTATAGTTTAATTATAATAAAACGTAAAAAGGAAACTAAATGAATATTCGATGTTAACACAGCGTAAAGTCCATAAAATAGAATTATTTGATTGCTCGGCTCTTAGAAAATGAAATAGCCATTTAGCCTCACTCGGTTTCGGTTATCAAAGTAAGCAATCTCCAAATTGCCTGTCACAGACATCTAACGGTACCATATAATGGCGTCCATCGGAAAAGATTCGATACCCTCACAATAGTTACCTTTGGACAAATAATGTCAGACTTACGTGTTATGATTTTCTTCTGTGTATAGTTAGATATAATGAAAATATTGTTTTTGATAAATTAGTTGCAGTATTAATTTGGTCAAATCAGCAATTCAATAATCATAGCAACTTAAATTTTAATCGTTTAAAAAACAAGTGAAGAATTGATAACTATACCTCGTTTCCAAAAATGGTAATGAGCATTATGAGTGATGGGGTTTGATATAAAATGGAGTGATTTCAGAATTACGGTAACGAGTGTAGAAATACGTTGAAATCTTATTTATTTTTTCCCGATCTCTCTTAAGAGTTTTTGTGTGCTCATATGAATCGCTCATTGAGATCCATACAACGACATATTAAAAATATCATATATAAGATATCGAAATAACTGTAATTATCTTATTAAAAAATTAAAACGAAAATATGAAAGAGAATTAATTACAAAATCAGTTGCTAACAATAAATTACTTTGGCAGAACACTAAAACTATATCTTACATAAATAAACCTAACCATTGTAATACAGACTTATTTAATATAAAATCGACTCCGTTAGAATCAGTTAACTATATTAACGAATATTTCGCGAACATTGGTTCGCGAAATATTCGTTCGCCTTGGTCAAAAAGTTCAGCCAACTTTAAACTATGACCAAAATTACTTACACTGTTCGCACCAAACTCAACCCAACTCCTTCGTAATGTTAGACACTGACGATGATGAAGTGAATCATATCCTAATGAGTCTTAAATCTGACAGTGCGTCTGGTTGGGATAATGTTTCTACTGCATTTCTAAAATATATAAGAAAGAAGGTAATTTCCATAATTACACATCTTGCTAATCTTTGTTTTGGTGAAGGCATCTTCCCGACTTCCTTAAAGCTAGCTATTATTACGCCAGTGTACAAGGGTGGGGACAGAGACGATGTCTTCACTTTCAGACCCATATCTGTATTACCCTCAATATCAAACATAATAGAAAAACTTATCATTATAAGGCTTTTGAGATACCTAAAATATTTCAACGTACTATCTGAGTCACAATTCGGCTTTCTTCGAGGGATTTCCACTGAAGATGCAGTTACTGCACTAAATACTCATATAACGCAACAGCTTGACAATTTTTTTCACATATCCAAAACTATACGTTTACCTGGCAGAGGAACACTTGACTCTAACAAAAATGAGCACTTTAAAAGCTTAATATTTCAGAAACGAATCCCTTAAATCGAAAAATTGTTTTCACAAATCCGCAATATTTTTGAAACACCTATGAAACAACACCCTAAACTATGGGATAGACGAGAAGACAAAAACATCCCCACTTTAAGTGTACAGGAGGTACCCTACATTTTTTTTCCATGTTTATATGTTGCCATTTTATCGGCATGATAAAAATGTTTATCCAGGCCAAAGTATAGTTTTCTAGTACTAAGAGTCTCTGAGCTGCGGACGAATAGACATGGTGAAATTAGAAGGGTTCCTTGTTGACTACGGAACCCTAAAAATGGTCAGATATGGCATTATGCAAAATATTGTTCTAAGCGTCCAACACAGGCCCAAATTCATTCAGTGGTAGAGAATAAACCTGATGATGCTACTGGTCATCTTTAAATAAATAATTTGTGATTAGATACAAATGGCGGCAATAGATTACATGGGACTTAAACATAACTGGCGAAATGTGGGTGTACTATATATGTAGGTACACCTCTGCCTAACCCTTCGGGGAAACAGGGCGTGATGTTAGGTTGTGTAGATATAAATCATGAGTAAGTACCACAAACATTTCGATACCGTATAAAGAACCTGCAGATCAAAGTAGATAAATGAACGAACCAGGAAATGTATGTGTAATGTGCAGGAAGGTTGATAGTTTAATGTTTCCTTTGAGAATACTTCGCTTTCGATATATCTTGTATCTTTCAAAGAAATAAATAAGTGCTTGTCAAAGAGTGCATTCAAAGTGTCTCAGTGTGAGACGATACTTAAGTGGAACCGAGTAACTGCCTTGCTGACTGGCCAATCTTTTGACCATAACCTTTCTGATACTTCTCTTGCCAACACAAAATGTGCGAAGAAAGTGGTCAGTAAGCTGATATGAGAATAATTATTGGCTTCATCTCTACAAATAAATAAAATTGAAGTGTCTATTTGTAATGTCAAAATAACAACTTTTTACTCAATGCATATGAGAGTATATACTTGCCTTAGTACCGTAGGTACTATTGAAGACAAAAGTGCATGGAGAGCCTAAGGTCGACTTTTGACTGAGGTTTTGCATTACGTTTCATGACTTTCATGAGACGACTAGATGGCGCTGTTCAAACATGAAAATAACACCGCAAAGCTTAAAAACCTTATTATGCAGAGGCACATAATAAGGTTTTTAATACCTAAAATAATTACTAAGAAATAATAATATATTTATATTCAAATAAACATAAATTATTTTATTTTCTTATTTCCGAGTACTTAATACAGCGCCATCTAAACCAAACCAAATAAACCAATTGGTATATTAGTTAATTCGACTACAGATGGCGTAGATCATAAATAATAAAAATCCCTACATTCACAAACTAGCTCTCATTTTCGCATTCTACAATAAGTAGATCGTAGCTCAGGTGGATAAGCATGACAGAATAACAAAGCTCGTTTCACAGGGCACTGGTTCGAAACCCAGTTCACAGTCGGTTTTTTTAAATTTTATTATTATATAATGTAATTTATATTCTATTTTTTATATTTTTAAACGTTTTTTATTTTATTTTTTGTTATAAATAATATAAGATGTATAAATGAATAAAGGCATAATATACAAGTATACATATACTACTCTACTATATATAACATTGTATAAATAAATATATATAAATTACTTTCGTAATTGGTGGTAAGTATTAGTATTATTAGTAAGAAACATTTATGTAAGAAGATTTAGATATATTTTTCTTACAGATTAAGATTTACTAAGTTTAGTTCTCGTAAAGGATAAGAAATTAAACTATTTTAGTGATATTATACATTAAGACATTTAATTCTCAAAGAAGAATACAATTTATTTCTTTCTTTCTTATACAGTGTATAACCTAACCTAACAGTTTTACACCCAATTGACAATTATTTAATTCACTTGTTATGAGAAATACAAGTAAAATTTATAACTGAATAACTCTATTACAAAATGGAAGACATTAACAAAGTAAAACTGTATAATAGATGTTATAAGTATTCTAAATCAAAACTGTGTTGTGCTATTCTTATAGTATTTAGTTTTATTTACATAATGTTATAATACCTTACACTATATATGCAACCTTAGTTCTGTAAATATTTTACCTACTCACAAATTATAAAAAAATTACGTTTTGCATAATTATGGTTAGTGGTATTGACTATAATGATTGATTTGTGCATTATGTTATGACTAAGGTTCACAGCTTAAGTATTCGTTCCAGAACGAGGAAGAAATTGAAGCTAAACCTCAAATCAATAACAATTGTAAGACCGGGTTATAGCTGTCATTTTGGGACCAATTTGTTTATAATAATAAATAAATAATTAATTATATTAGAAAGGAATCTATATTTATATTGTTTTTATTTTAATTTCTTATATTATATAAGAAATCAAAATCATTAGTGTAAAAACATTTTGTTGTTATAAAGTAGTGAATAAATTTATCCCACTTACACTAAGTTTGATCACTGTAATTTATCAAATAAATTATAGCTACCCCGGTCTTTGTTATTACTCAATCCAATAGTCAACACTTTATATTATTTTTTTAATATTTCGTGTGTCCGCCATTTTGATCGATTACAGCTTGCAACCGCGAACCCATGGAGTTTATTAATTTTTCACATAAATTTAGACCCCGTATAGAATCCCATACCTGCATGCAGTGAGTACTCAGTACTTCCTTAGTCCTTTCGTTCCTATTGTCCCACCTTTGAACCATAACGCCCCATAAATTTTCAATGGGGTTTAAATCTGGCGATCTCGCAGGCCAAGGAATAATCTGTATATCCGATTGCTGGCTAAACCACTCTTGCACAATTATGGAACGGTGTATAGGACAATTGTCCTGCACGAACGTTATCACTGGCATGTCTTCTACAGGAAAAACATTCCGTACGGTGGGCAACATGACGTCATTCAGCACATCTATGTAGTTTACACTGTTTGCACGACTGGGTATTACAGTAAGTTCTCCTGGTCCTGCAGCACTCATCCATCCCCAAATGTTCACTGTTATACGACCGGATTCAGAGTTAGGCACAACGTGATCACTATCATAACGCGTATTATTCCTACGCCACAACCTAACTCGCCCATGCTGGCTAGACTTGAAAGTCTTTTCATCACTGAAGATGACTCCGTTGCTCCAGTCGAAATTTCTGTATTTCAAAGCGAACTCCAATCGTGCTCTTTTATTAGCTTCGGTTAGCAATGGCTTAATAGCATGTCGACGATAATGCAGACCTTCACTATGAAGAGCACGATACACCGTCCGCAAAGATGTATCAAACAACTCTGCGTAATATCTTGTTGGTGTAAAGCCATTTTCCTCATAACCTTGCACCATAAGTTGACGCTGGTCTGAGTCAATATGGCGTCTTCTGCCAGATCTACTACGGTGTTCCAACGAACCCTCTTCTTGAAACCGCTTTATCCATAAAGTGACAGTCTTTACCTATAAGGGAAATATATTATTTATTATTTTCGTGTATCGATAACCATGGATAATAAATAATAAATAACGAACAGTGATTTTAAAACATTACTTACGTTTAAGCCAGTTTCTCTCGAAATTTCAGAATAATTTAAGCCTTGATTATGCAATGCTATTATTTGGGCCCTCGTAGCCATATCAATATTTGAACGCGAACTCATGATAAAAATAAATATTAAAAACTTGTAAACGCAATCGTAACTGAACTCACTCATAGATAGTAAAGAACATTATGATTGAACAAAAAGATTTAATTTTTACACAGTCAATATTAAACTACCCTCAATTCTTTTGAGATTTATGATACGGGTTAAAGTCACTTAACAACTTCAATATAATAAAGAGAAGGATAATTTCAACTCAATGCGTAATGACGCAATGGTCCAGTGGCTGATGGTATCGGTAAATTTTATGCCACCGAGTTCGAATCCTAGTTATTACGTGCTTTGCTTTATAAGGTTTGTAATGTCGTAGGAGAATTTGTGTTAAAATTGAGTAATATTGTAACTAGCAAAAAACAAGATAATGTTCTTGTATATTTTCCAATCCAACTACTATACTAGCGCCATCTATGTCATCCAAGACATATTATTAAGGCGATGAAACCCTGTACAAACGATTTTGGTTTGGAACTCTCCATGCACTTCTGTCTTCATGTGTACTTATAACAAAAAAAAACATTTTTAAAATGTTTGTCTGTCTGTTTGTTCCGGCTAATATCCGAAACAGCTGAATCGATTTTGACGGGACTTTCACTGGCAAGTAGCTGATGTTACGGTGAGTAACTTGGGCTACTTTTATTTTAGAAAACTAATTAGGGTTCCGCGTAAAAATATAAAACCCATGAAATTCTGAACAAAAAGTCAGATTTGAAACATTCTTTTCGCATTTGGTAGCCCAATTTTCGAGGATAGTTATAGGCTATTAAACATCACGCTACGACCCTTAGGAGCCGAGCAAAAAGAAAAAAGTCAGAAAGAACACTAAGCGAAAACGAAGTTACAACGCGGGCGGGCGATGCAACGCGACCGGTCGGGGGACGAGGGAGTTTTATTAAAATGTGGCTGTTATTTTAGTAAATTGTGTATCTTACGACTTCCACGCGAACGAAGTCGCGGGGCACAGCTAGTCGCACATAATTCATAACATAAACATCACGCCTTGTTTCGCCGAAAGGTTAGGCACATGTGTATCTATAGCACACCCACATTTCGCCAGTTATGTTTGAGTCCCATGCAATAGGGGACGAGCCAATTGCCATCTACCGGGCACAAATCCATATCGAAATTCCATATAGAAATTCCAGAAAAACCCAATAACACTTTGCCCGACCTCAGAATCGAATCCAGGACCTCATGTTCAGCAGTAGCGCTTGCGACCACTAGACCAACGAGGCAACGAGGTAGTACATAATTATGAAGTCTTAACGGAATCTGTTACTATTTTTGCTGACCTACTTTCTAAAGCAGTCATATTTAGTTGATATTATAAAATATACATAGATGAAAGCTATATTTTAGCATCATTGAGAAAACTCGTGAAATAAAAACAAAAAAAAAACTACGGAAGTACCTATATATTATATTTTAGTCAGTGTTTTATTCCGTCTTGTTTAAACTTAAACATCACAAGCATCAGTCTGTTATAAGTTGACCGGAAGTAAAAAAAAATATAAAAGATGCCGCCTAACTTTCCACACGTCATATCCATAAAAATAGCCCATAAAGATAGCCCTTATCTCATGCTGTAGTTTCCTGTAATCTTCCACAAATCCCTTTCGATAATATCGAGGGGTGCGCTAAAACGTTCTAGGGATGGGATAAAAAAATTTCTATCATCAGATAAAGTGAACTGTATGTAATGACATCGGCTCTTACGGGTTTGTATGTGGTTCCTATCGATGGGGTTGTGGAGAAGAAAAGGGTATTTTCCCATTGGTGTCTTTTAAATTATTTTTGGGGAAAGATTTAAAGCTCTAATTTAAAATAGTTATTCAGTTTACTGTTTCTGTTACTGTACTATCGAAGTGGATGGTTTGGGCGGGTATACGTTACGCCGTATTAAGTGGGTTTCAATGGCAACCCTCTGCCTAACCCTTCGGAGAAAACAGGCATGATAGTATGTTCCTTACTATAGCGAGATAAAAGAGCCAAATAGTCAGAGCCAGAGCAAAGCGAAGGTGGAAGGACAAACTTGACTGAAATGAAATGAAATGAAGTTAATTTATTTGCCAGAATATAGGTATTTACATAATAAAATGGTAAAATAATTTTAGTCTCACTATATTCGACTGATAAGTCGTGCAAATATTTCTAGTACATGCATAATTTTAGTATCTTGAAATTACATCAATGTCATTAGTCATTCGTCACACACATCATAATCATAATAAAATTTAGAGTCTTACTTCATTACTATTAATTATAGGCACATTACATTATAAAATATATTAAAATTATTAGATTATATCTCACAGTCAAGACAGTTCATCAATTTATTGCTTAAATTTATAAATAATGTCAATAATTATAATTTAAATAAGTGTTCGTAAGATAGTTATGCATCGTGTCTGTTTAAAATTTAAATAATCATCTATTGAATAAAAACATCTGTCACAAAGCCAATTGTTTAAAGTTCTATTAAACTCTAAGTTATTCATTTTTCTTATTTGTTCTGGTAGTTTATTATAAATTTTTACCGCCATAGTGTAGCAGTTTCTGCTACAGAATTTTAATCTGCTTCGAGGTACTACGAGAGGTTTTTGTACTATTTTCCTTTTAAATTGGGCCTTATCATCCTGCTCAAAAAGTGATAGGTGGTTTCTAACAAATTTACACATTTCAAAAACGTATAGGCATGGAAGTGTTAGTAAACGTTCATCAGCGAATACTGGTCGACACGAATCAGTCCACTTGAGACTATAAATTGACCTTATGCATTTTTTCTGGGCTATAAAAGCTCTTTGGGCATCTGTAGAGTTTCCCCATATGATTATCCCATACCTCAATACCGAACATACATGACTGTGGTATACAATTAATGCTGTTTCTTTATTAGTTATTTTTTTTTATTTTACGAAGTGCGTATACAAATTTGTGAATTTTTTTACAAACAAGATATACATGAGATTTCCAGTTGCAATAGCTATCAATATTTATTCCTAGATATTTTATTTCATGTACTTCTTCAACGATGTTATTATTATATTGTATTGGCAAGTCTATTTTGTCTTTTTTATTTCTTTTGTTATTATAAGTCAGGTATCTCATGAATTTAGTTTTATCAGTATTTATTTCTAAATTATTAAGAATTAACCAGTCATGTATACACTTTAGAGCTTCATTGGTGACGTTTATCGCCTGATCAATAGTAGCTTCTTTAGTTAAAACAGTGGTATCATCTGCGAATAATACAATGTACTGATCCGTTGATTCTGGCAATTCGTTTATATATGCTAAAAACAATATCGGAGCTAGCACAGTCCCTTGTGGTACGCCATAATGATTCGTTAAGTATGGGGACCTGTAGGTTATCTGAGTGTTTGTATCTGAATGCATTTTTACAATCTCTGTGCACTGTTTTCGACCCCTTAAATAACTTTCAAACCAATTGTAGGCAGGGCCTCTTATGCCGTACTGTTCTAACTTATTTAATAATTTATCATGGCATACCATATCGAATGCTTTGGTCATGTCTAGAAATACAGCTATAGGAATTTCTTTTTTGTCTACTGAACTGAGAATTTCAGTTATTAATTTAAAACATGCCAGTGTAGTGGATTTATTTTTAATAAAACCGTTTTGCTGTTTACTTATTAACTACTTCATTTTTTTCAAAGAATTTCATAAGCTTAGCACACATTACTTTCTCAAATATCTTGGAGAGAATCGGTACTAAAGTAATTGGGCTGTAATTCCCCGCTTCTGTTTTCGAACTCTTTTTATGGAGTGGTTTTACGACGGAGAATTTTAGAGCATCAGGAAAGACTCCGTTTTCCAAGGACAGATTTATTAAATAGGTCAGGGGCTTTAGTATAGCAGATATATTATATTTCAATATTCGAGTTGGAATATCATCATGACATACAAACACATAACATAACATCACGACTGTTTTACCCGAAGGGCAAAGCAGAGGTGTTCCATAGTACACCCACATTTCGCTTTCGACAGATAGGTACAATATCTAGACGACTATTGGAGTACTCAGCAGAGTGATTGGCTTCATCACAGTTTGCGGTTTGATTCCCGCAGGGACCAAATATGTGTGGCATACACATAGCTATTTCGGGTCAGGATGTTGGTTTGTGCAAATCTAATTTGTGTCTGTTATCACACTTACTCGCAAGTCGCAATACAGAAAAAAGTTGTGAGAAGAAAGGTTTACTAAAAATTATGAATGCCAAACTGACAGAAAAATATCTGAAACTAGCTACACAAAATGTAAATCGTATTGACGAATACTTAAGTATTCCACAAGGAAATAAATTATTATAGGTACTACTTGTTAGTGTGTCGCAATTTAATATAATGAATATACATTATATACTCCTATTTCTCGACGACATGTGAAATCAAGTCAGAGGCCCATGGGCGGCTTAAAAATCCTGACACCATGTTAGTCAATAACCACACGAAAAAGAAAGAAAGATTATGAACATCAGCCCGCAAACGACCACATCTGAACATAAACCATCCACTAAAGCGCTACAATAAATAGTACCACTACTCACCATACACTTTGCATAAACCTAACGCCGGAGCCCAACATTTATAACAACTATCTCACAATTTCTCATGTCTTCTTTCATGAACAGCGCAAAACTAAACGACGGAAAAATCCCACCCTTGTTTTGCAATTTCTGTCTTCAAAACCTACACTTCATTTACATCTTCAGACTCACGACAATTTATGACTATAGGTACATACATTTACATATAATTTAAATATATGAATGCTGAATCAATTATGCCTAGAGTACTGTTTAGTACAAATCTATACGATCGTCAATGTTAACAGCTGTCTCGCTGCTCAAACCTTCAATTTATTTCAACAAAAAAACTTAACGAATGTGTTATTCTCAATTGTTCCCGTTCTCATAATCTGTCGTTTTCTGGTTTTTAAGCTTCATTAAAACGAAGGTGTTTAGATGTGATCGAACTGCTTGTTTAGCTACTACTTTGTGGCCCTTTGACTGGGTGTATTTTTTAAATGAAAACCAAGTTATCATTACAAATGGTCGTTAGCGAATGTGTTTATTTTTTAATGTATACAGCGATCGAGGAAAAAGGGACGGGAACAAACGGGCCAATCACAACAAGCTATCACGTCATTTAGCTGTGCTGTGATTGGCTTACGATGACGTGACCGAATTCCGTTTGGATATACTCCCAAACATGCCCGCGGCCTTGAAAGCTTCAGCTTACAATTGATTTTCCATTTATTCATCTTCGACCAGAGGACAGATCTTCGTGTATGGCCGTCTCACGATGCCTGATGATGTTTGAATGTCTGCTACTCGTGAGATACCGTCGTTGCCAGGTATCGTCTTCATGATTCGACCCAATTGCCATTTCAATGGTGGAAGGCTGATTTCTTTAATAATGACAAGCGTGTCAGGTTTCAAGTCTGCCATATTTTGTCTCCATTTGGTTCTAGTTTGTAGCTCCGAGATGTATTCCATGGCCCAGCGCGACCAGAACTGCTGCCGGATCTGTTCCACTCTCTGGTAGCGAGTCAGTCGATGAACAGGTAAGTCTCGCAGGTCATCTTCACAGACTGGTGCGGTGAGTGGTCGTCCGATCAAAAAGTGTCCAGGGCTAAGGGGAAGATAGTCTCGAGGATCCGAAGACAAGGGAGTCATTGGTCGAGAATTCAACATCGCTTCAATTTGACATAATACTGTAGTGAGCTCCTCGAAGGCTAAGTGAGCGTTGCCCACTACTCGGCGGAGATGGTACTTGCATGATTTGACCCCAGCTTCCCACAAGCCACCGAAATGCGGGGAATATGGGGGAATAAAAGAAAATTTAATGTGTTGACCCCTCGCATAGTCAATAATATTTTTTCTACATTTTAATAAAAACTGAGCAAAATCATTACTTAACCGTACAAAATTGCGTCCATTGTCCGAAAATATTTCCGACGGCTTTCCGCGCCGTGAAATGAAACGCTTAAGCGCCAGTAAGTATGCATCAGAAGAGAGGTCACTAACTAATTCCAAGTGTACTGCGCGCGTCGTGAAACAGATAAACAGACAAATGTATGATTTGATTAGTTTCGCGCCTCTGCCTTTTCGATTTTGTATGAACACCGGCCCTGCGTAGTCCACACCTGTGCGAATGAAAGGAAAACCAGCGGTTACCCGTTCTTTAGGCAAGTTGCCCATGAGTGGGGTTAACGTTTTACCTCGAATGCGCTTACAGACCACACATCGTTGCGTCACCTTCTTAGCTAAGTTTCTACCTGACAGTGGCCACCAATTTTCGCGCAAACGGTATAGTAACGCTTGAAGTCCGCAGTGCATAGATTGGTTGTGTTCGTGCCTAAACAATAAGAGTGTAAAGTGGTGTTCAGAAGACAAAAGAATCGGATGTTTTTTACTATAATTAAAGTCAGGCGAATTCTTTATCCTACCTCCCACTCTAATTATACCTTCAGTATCCAGAAACAAATTTAAACTCGCAAGGCTAACGCTTGACTTGACATCTTTACCATTCTTTAGTAAATTATACTCAACTGGAAATGATTCCATTTGCGATAATCGTGCAAGTGTATTAATGGCATGTCTTAACTCAATAACAGTGATCGTACCTGTCAGCTGATTTGTTTTGTTGCGCGCGCAGCTGTTGTGAATAAAGCGTAGTACATACGCAGCAACATGACTCATGCGATTAAAACGTGAAAACCTATTGAATGGAAAAAATGTTTCGAGTGTAGTATTTTTTGTTGATAATGAGTTTATAACATTTGCTTTGAGTTCAGGTAACTCTTTAGGCAAGATTTCATTAACATTCGGAATTAATTGCAAATTTAAACTGCTATCAAAGTCAAAGCCGTGCATAAAGTTAGGGCCTTCCCACCATAATGACGATGAAGATAAGTCCTCAAGACTTACACCACGCGTAACCAGGTCAGCAGGGTTATCTCTTCCACTCACATGTCGCCAAGAAAACCTACTCGTAAGTTCGTGGATTTCAGCGACTCGGTTTTGCACAAACGTTTTAAGTAAATTAGGTGCCATGCGTAACCAACCCAACACGATAGTCGAGTCGGTCCAAAATGTGACGTCATCAAAGTTACGAGTAAGGGAACCGTTAATCCTGTCAAACAGCCTAGCACCCAGCAACGCACCGCACAGTTCCAAACGCGGTATACTAACGGGTTTCAATGGAGCCACTTTACCCTTAGAAATAAGCAATTTTACAGTCACCCCACCAATACCTACACAACGTACATAAGCGCACGCGCCATATGCAGTTTGTGAAGCATCTGTAAAAATGTGTAACTCAGTTCGAGTAGAATCACACTGAAAGACGTGTCGTGGAACTTTGATAGTGCGAAGATAAGAAAGACTGTCAACAAACCGGTTCCATGTTCGCACGACATCAGTGGGAAGCGGATCATCCCAATCTAATTTTAATAGCCAAAGTTTTTGCAATAATACCTTGCCAATGATAACAGAAGGGCTTAACAATCCTAATGGGTCATATATCTGAGAAACACTTGACAGAATTATGCGTTTAGTAACAGGATTGTTGCCGTTTTGAAATTGTGTATGGAAATTAAACTCGTCCGCGATGCTACACCAACCTATACCTAATGTTCTGCATTGACCATTATCACCTAAATTTAAGTCACGAAACATACTGTGAGCCGACTGTGACGTCGTTGGAGCTGATGCACCGTCGTCGAGTTCAAAGTTAAACGTCCATTTACGGAGTGGAAAGCAGCCGGACTTAAGAATGTCTGATGTACGTTTGCATATGTCGAGTAGTTTGACCTTGTCGTCATACGAGGTCAAAAGGTCATCTACGTAAAAATCGTCAGTTATGACCCTTTTAACTTCGGGGTCCGTACACTCGGCTCCTAATTGCTTAAGACACCTAACGCTAAGAAACGGCGCCGACGCTGTGCCGTATGTTACGGTGCTCAGCTGATAGAACTCGAGCTGTCTTGCCGGATCATCACGCCACATAATAAGTTGCAAGTTACGTTGAGAAGGATCAACAAGGACTT
The DNA here is from genome assembly GCA_947568875.1 of Fissipunctia ypsillon. Taxonomy (NCBI): domain Eukaryota; kingdom Metazoa; phylum Arthropoda; class Insecta; order Lepidoptera; family Noctuidae; genus Fissipunctia; species Fissipunctia ypsillon. The sequence continues at coordinate 25,399,402 of OX387649.1, forward strand.
GACGGTACATCTTCTCGCAATCTGCAATTGCTGTGAATTTAAATTGTCTGAACCGTAGCAAAATACCCAGCAAGTCTCCCTGAATAGGAGGTCCTACAAGCTGGATATCGTTGAGAGATTTGCCGTTACTAGTCGCAGCACTGGCGTCAAAGACTACACGAAGCTTCGTAGTCGTGCTGTGGTCTCGAAAAACGCCGTGATGCGGCATAAAATAATAAGGACTCGTATAAGAATCAACCTGAGTCATATGACCCAAATTGATATATTCGTGTATAAAATCAGTGTATAATTTCTTATAGCTAATAGGTGCGCGTAATAACCTATTTTCCAAGGACAAGAAACGCCGCTTTGCCTGAAGAAATGATTCACCCAAAGCATCGGGCGACTCTTTAAGAGGAATGTGAACACAAAATCGTCCATCTTTATTGCGCGTAGTGGTTGTGATGAAAGACTGTTCACAGGCCTGCTCTTCGTCTGTGTGTGTATTCCGAAGCTTGGGTAACTCCTCCAACTCCCAGAACTGACGTAGCTGATTGTCCATGGATTGAGTGAAGTTACATTGCACATGTCCATTATTATGATTTGTATTATTAATAGGACCCGATATTATCCAACCTAACTTCGTGTTCTGTAAGAACGGACCGTTCGGTAAACGCATCTTGCCATCGATAAGCAAGTCCCAAAATCGATCCGCACCTATTAAAACATCTATCTTTTGCGGCCCTAAAAATCGCGAATTTGCCAGCTGCAGGTGTTCAGGAATCCTAAACTGTGTGATTTGTGCCTGCATAGCAGGCAATGTGGCCGTTATTTCAGATAGAACGAAACATTTAATGTGAATTGAGTAGGAATTAATACGTGATTTAATTGCTAGATCACACGTTTGTGTACAATGTGATACCAAATTACCTACTCCTCGTATTTCATGAGTGGACTGTACTAGCGGAATATCTAACAATTCGCAAAACGAACGTGCAACAAAGCAGCTCTGGCTACCGCTGTCGAGTAATACACATGCGACATGATAATTATTATGTTTATCAGGAATCTCAACTAACGCAGTAGATAAGAGAACCGGTTGCACATCCAAGCATTGCGTATGTGTGTGTGTATCAGTGTGAACATTGCTAACTTGAATGAACTGCTTTCCGTTATTGGGATCATGTACTGTCTCAGAGACGCGCGGTGGGGGCGCGTATGGTGCGCTAGCCACTGCCGCCGCAGTCGTCGTACCAGTCACGGTACAGCTAGAATCATTAGGATGAATAAGTGAATTATGTTTCATGTTACATTGTTTACAAGGTCCCCACAAGCAACCGTCTAAAGTGTGTCCAGAGCGCAAGCAATTCTCACACAAGTTATTATCTTTGACAACCTTTAATTTGCTTTGTAAGTTCATATTAATGAATTGTGTGCAAGTGTAAATTGGGTGTTTACCTTTGCACACTACGCACAATCTACGCGCTTTACGGCCCGGCGCTGATGGTGGATTACTTGAGAAAACATTGCAGTGTGTTACATTACCTCGGACATTTTTTGTTTCTGTCTTATGGTGATCTTTTGTGTGCGATACTGATAGTGCTAATGTTTCCAATAAGTCAGCCTTACATTTGAGGAAATTAATCAAACTGTCAACCTTTAATTTAGTTCTAGGGGGGGTGTTTGCCAATAATAAACCTCTATGTTGTTCCCACTCTCGTTCTGTGGTTCTATCTAGCTTAGAAACAACTATATATATTATAAGCGTATCCCAGGTATCTGTTGGCTCATCAAGGGTTTTTAAAGCGCGTAAATTGTTTATAATTGTATCTATAAGTTTCCTAATTAGTGAAGGTGACTCTTTCAATGGTTGTATTGAGAACAATGCTTTTAGGTGACTATTCACTAATAATCTATCATTATCGTACCTATTTAGGAGTAATTCCCATGCCACAGAGTAGTTAGCTGCAGATATCTCTAGCGCGTTCACAACTGACTCGGCACTTCCTTTGAGCGAAGATTTTAGATAATGGAATTTTTGAATGTTACTAATCTCGGTCGAATTGTGCACCAAAGATATAAAAGTGTCCCTATACTCGAGCCAGTGTTCATACACGCCGTCGAACGTAGGCAACATGATGGTTGGTAATTTAACGGACACTGGTCTGTTCATATGCTGACATGGTTTGGAACAATCAGTGACCTCTTCACTGACGCTAAGAATGGATTCAGCTCGGGCAATAGTGTTATAGTAGCCGTCTTCGAAATGTTGGCGCTGATCTAACTGATCATCTATATCACTATCGGAAACTAGTTCTTCAAGTTTTGATTGTATTTCATTAAATTCACTAAATAAAATCTCAGCACCCTTTACACGTAATTTTAAATCTATTTTTAACTCACTAGATATGGTTGTTACACTGATAGTATTTAAATAATTAGCAAGTTTAGTTAACCTGCCCTTAACGATACCACGTTTCCTAACCAAATCGCGCATGATTTGCTCAGTTTTTTCATCACTAATAGTTCTATAAGGGGACCTATCTCGTGTTTTGCTAGGACCCTTCCCATCATCAGCCGTTAACGGCATCCCGGTGGCCTGTGAAAAGTGGAGTACTCACGTGCAAAGTGACTGCGTGTGAAAACGGCTGGTGCTCGTAGTGACACGGTCAGCCGGTGTGTCGCTCTGCGCAATGGGCAACCCTCACCAACACCCTCACTGGAATCAGATCACAAAACGGTATTACACTTATGAACTCAGCAGGTCTTGAAAACTGGAACTTGATAAACGCACCGTATGTCCGCTTGTTCTTTCAAATCTTCGATTGTCCTTTCACATCAGTAAGATTGAAGGTCCTTGCGTGAATATGCTGCTGAATTTGCGTTTTTAAGTGTAATTTCGCTCGTATTTATGTGCCTGTGTGGTCGTAGCAGCGTGGCAGTCCAAAGGTCGCTTGACTCGACGATTTGGTTTTTTAGCTTCAAATCCTCGAAATATGGCTCTGAAGGTCCAAAATGTTTAGATGTGATCGAACTGCTTGTTTAGCTACTACTTTGTGGCCCTTTGACTGGGTGTATTTTTTAAATGAAAAGCAAGTTATCATTACAAATGGTCGTTAGCGAATGTGTTTATTTTTTTTTAATGTATACAGCGATCGAGGAAAAAGGGACGGGAACAAACGGGCCAATCACAACAAGCTATCACGTCATTTAGCTGTGCTGTGATTGGCTTACGATGACGCGACCGAATTCCGTTTGGATATACTCCCAAACAGAAGGTTTGCTGTTAAATCCCTTTCTATAATACATCTTCTTTTGTTTGATAATCTCGGAGACCGGATATCGACGATAATTAACATAAGGCTCTCTTTATTAGTTCTCGTAACAACCTCACTTGCAGGGTTAATGAACCGACGAGGGAAATATTTTAAGCCGAATGAAGCCTCATCAAAAACTTTTTGATGACAAAGTCTAAGGTTTCTAAGTTAGACATTTTGTTCTAGTTGGGTTTAATCAGGATTTACTTTGGATCCGATCGGGATTATCACTTGATCGGGGCTGGAAAACTTACGTGCTTTAATTAATAGTATCGGGGTTGTATTGTTTAGCCATACTTTATCTTTTTGTTTTGTTCATGACTAGTGTATGAAAAGAATGCGTATAAAATCGTCTGCATTATCCTGAAAATTCATAATAATATGATTTCGTGTCTAACCGTTACGTTGTTTTATACACAAATAAATCTCACTTGTACAAAAGCTCGAAACTATTTCTTTGCGCCCTCATTCCAAAGAAGGGCCATTTTATTAGTTTTTTTTTCCGATTTCAATACAAATTAACTATGCAGGTACCCACCTAGATTTTATTTAAAAATCTCTGGCGATTTGTCATCAAAACAAAAACGTTTTTTAATCTAGAATATCCTAAACAAAAAGAAACCTTTCCCGCTTTCTTTCGCCTGCCATATACGTAGAATGACAATAATGAGAAAGTAATCCGGTATCGAGTCGATCGCACGGTCAAATGATAAAATTCAGCGCTGAAAACTCTGAATACGGTGATACGCTGAAACAGGGGGCCAACCACCACCTCTTAAAGTAGTATTATTTTAATGATACTTCAGCGTGAGAAAGAGATGGAGCTATACAGGACGTCTAGCTCCATCTCGTTCCCACATTGAAGTAAGATTACAATAATACTGCTTCAAGAGGTGGCGGTCTCGCTCCAGTTGTCTTTGAGTATGTTTGTTTCTTAATTAAGTTTTTGGTGAATAATGTATCATTTTGCCGAAAAGCGAAAAGGATGATTTTGTAATGGAAATAATGTTAAGTACCGGTTTTCTGATTAGGAATGAGTTTTAATATTTAGATTGGTGCAGGTATAATATTCCCATGTTATCTTATGCGCTCACTTATAAAGAAACAGGTTTATACTGATCGGTATCGTCCCGCACAGGCTCGCCTGCAACGGAAACCTGTTTCTTTATGTATGCACCCTATGAACCTAAAGGTGACCCAAACGACTTAAGTCAAATGGAGCGATTGGACATCCAGAGTTTTATATCACGCTAAAGGATGTTAACATTCACTATCAAATTTTGGATGTACCATGGGAGAAACGAACATCAATACATGTAAGGACTATTCTTGATTGCAGCGCTCGACCGCTATAGTAACGCTTGTTAACAGATGTGGTCTTCGTGTGCACGGGATTTTCTTTTCAAATTGGTCAGATATAAGTTTCCTCGATAGTATATCACGCCACTTGGCGCGATGAACTAACCGTGAATCCCACCTTAACTGTGTTACTGCTGGGGCAATTTTTCGGCAGGAATAAATCCAATTTTTCTCACAATACTTTCGTGTTTTACAATTTTCAGTCAAGAGAAAAAAATTGGGGTAATATCGTGTACTATTAGTTATAACTAGCTGTGCCCCGCGACTTTGTTCGCGTGGAAGTCATAAGAAACACAATGTACTAAAATAACAACCACAGTTTAATAAAACTCCCTCGTCCCCCGACCCGCCGCGTTGCATCGGCTGCCCGCGCTATTACTTTGCTTTCGCTTAGTGTTATTTCAGACTTTTCTCTTTTTGCTCGGCTCCTAAGTGTCGTTGCGTGATGTTAAATAGCCTATAACTATACTCGAGAATTGGGCTACCAAACGCAAAAAGTATTTTTCAAATCCGACATTTTGTTCACAATTTAATAGGTTTTAATTTTCTTGCGCCGAAACCTAATTAAATATTTTTTTCTAAAATAAAAGTAGCCTCAGTTACTCCCCGTAATATCAGCTACCTGCCAGTAAAAGTCCCGTCCAAATTGGTTCAGCCGTTTAAGAGTTTAGTTGGAGCAAACAGACAGACAGACAGTCAGGAAAATTAAAAAAAAAATGCTTTTTTTGTTATTTGTAAAGATTATAATAACTTATGCATTTAGTAAAAATTTGTTATTTTGACATTACAAACAGACAGTCCAATTTTATTTATTTCCATAGATTATTATTCTACATATTACTACCCATAATCTATATATATAAAAGAAGAAACTGACTGACTGACTGACATATCAACGCACAGACGAAACTACTGGGACTAGGAACGTGAAATTTTGCACACGGCTTCCTTTTATAATGTAGGGGAGCACTAAGAAGGGGTTTTTGGAAATTCGACCTTTAAGGGGGTAAAAAGGGGGTATTTCGTTTGTATGAAAAACCTTATTCCTTGAGTTAATAAACTTGAAACTTGGCCCAAATACTTATCTTAATAAATTATGAACTATGTAATTTTTGGTTTTTCTAAACTACCCCCACGAGGGGGATTGGGGGGTGTCAAAAAATGTATGGAAGAATTTTAACACGCAGTCCGATTAACTCGAAACTCAGTATTTATACTTAAGTCCAAAAATAAAGAATAACCTGTATCAAGGTTTTTCGAAAATATACCCCGGCCGGGGTGAAAAGGGGCTGTCAATATTACAGGGGAGAATTTTACTGCGTAGCTTGATTAACTCCAAAATTGGTATGAATAATCTTTGAGTCAAGGTTTGGAAATATCCTAAACGATTTTTTAAAATTCCACCCCTGTGTGGGTGAAAAGAGGGGATACAGATTATATGAAAAATCTTATTCCTTTGGTTAATACACTTGAAACATGGCAATATTTGCCTCAGGAAATAATAAAAATTGCCACTCTAAGTTTTTAAAACAAGTAAGGAACACTAGGACTGTAAGAACAGTGAGGAAAAATTTTAACGCGCAGTCCGATTAACTCGAAACTCAGTATTTATACTTAAGTACAAAAATAAAGAATAACCTGTATCAAGGTTTTTCGAAAATCTACCCCGGACGGGGTGAAAAGGGGCTGTCAATATTACAGGGGAGAATTTTACTGCGTAGCTTGATTAAATCGAAAATTGGTTTGAATAATCTTTGAGTCAAGGTTTGGAAATATCCTATACGATTTTTTAAAATTCCACCCATGTGGGGGTGAAAACCGGGGATATAGTTTAGATGAAAAATCTTATTCATTTGGTTAATCAACTTGAAACATGGCAATATTTGCCTCAGGAGATAATATAAATTGTCACTCTTAGTTTTTTAAAACACGTAAGGAACACTAGGACCGTAAGAACAGTAAGGAACAGTAAGGAAAAATTTTAACGCGCTGTCATATTAACTCGAAACTCGGTACTAATAATTTTTCGGAAGTCAGTGTCTTTGGATCCGTATTTTAGGTTTTTGCCACTGACTTCCGAAATTAAAGCTATTTTTCACTTTGTAGTGTTTGTTTTGGAAGTCGGTTGTTTTTATTGTTCACTTTTTAGTGGGTCTGTTTGTAATTTATCTGAGTTACAATAGCCTGATGACAACTGCTCATCACCTTTTACAAAACATTGCTTTTCCCGAAGCAGGGACGTTAATTTTTGAGGAGTTCTCTTGGTACTTCACCAACAGCTCCACTTCACCATATGCATTGTGACGAGCTTCCATTGCTTAGCAATATTTTAAAGTAATGGAATCGCAACGCGTGAAATACTAATAATACTTATTATTGAGTTGTTCCAGTGGCCATCTTACCATCTGTGGTCTTCGACATCAGTTCCACTTCACCAAATGTTGCTTTCCGAGAGGAAATGCACAAGTTACTATAAAAAAATACCAAAATCGCTGTAGGTGCGCCTATATTGAAGAGTTCCCTCAATTTCTCTAGGATCCCATCATCAGATCCTGACTTGATGACAATGGGACCACCTGGAAAGTATACTCTTTCAAACAAAAAAAGAATTTTCAAAATCGGTCCAGCCGTCTTCGAGTAATCGGGGAACCATAAAAAAAAAAGATTCTGAAAAACTGAGAACCTCCTCCTGTTTTGAAGTCGGTTAAAAATAATTTATAGCCAGAGTGCATCTGATGACATTTCCAATAAGCCCCAACACGGCTAGGATACATTGTTTTATTACTGTCCTAAGTTCAATGGTACCATTTTCATCAGAAGCATTTATTTAAATTTGCTTCGTCATAGTCGTTTAACTATCTTAATCGAGATATCTTATCGCCACCCGTGAAATACTTATCATTGATGAGTTCCCGTGGCCATCTGTGGTCTTCTTCGTCAGTTCCACTTCACCAAATCATACTTTCTGAATGTAAATGCTTGATTTGTTGACGAAAATACCAAAATCACTATGTGTTTGCCAATAATATTTGAGGATTTCCCTCAATTCCTCATGGATTCTATCATTAGAACTGGATTTGGATAAAAATGGGACCAATCTGGAAGTCCAATCCTTTCAAATAAAATAAAAAAATTTAATCGGTTTATAAATGACGGAGTAACAGTAACAAATATTAAAAAAAAACATACAACCGAATTGATAACCTCCTCCTTTTTTTGAAGTCGGTTAAAAATAGTAACGAAGTCAGAACTGTGCATTGCATATATTTAAAAAGAAGTGATTGAACGAGTCTGTTGCGCACACTATAGTTTTTAGAATTTTTGTCCGTTTGTTGTTTGTCGGGATGTACATATGTTCCGGATTGGCGCAAAAAACGGTTGACTGAATTTAGAGGAAATTTGGCATACAGATGTTTTAGAACCTGGATTAACACGTAGGGTAGGTACTAATTTGATATATTCCAACATACACGCGGGCGAAGCCGCGGGCAAAAGCTAGTTATACATAATAATAGCCTACAAAGTTCTTCTCAAAAGTAAGTGCTTACGTATACTGTGAGATTATCGTCTGTACAAACACGGCATAGAAAATTAAATGAATTATGTCCGACGACTCCGTCATGGCATTTAGTTTTAAATATCAAATTCCCGTTGTACAGACACAAGAAAAGGTCGCAAATATCTACAAATAACACTATCAACTATTTTGATTTCATTTAATTCCAGTTAAATGTCATCGCACGAACTCGCCATGCATTGTTCGGGAATCGAACGTGTGCAATATCCTGTGAACAGTTTGCGAGCGTTCCTACACAATCATGAGCTACTGGGAAGACGTGCATTGTTCGGGAATCGAACGTGTGTAATATCCTGTGAACAGTTTGCGAGCGTTCCTACACAATCATGAGCTACTGGGAAGACGTGCATTGTTCGGGAATCGAACGTGTGTAATATCCTGTGAACAGTTTGCGAGCGTTCCTACACAATCATGAGCTACTGGGAAGACGTGCATTGTTCGGGAATCGAACGTGTGTAATATCCTGTGAACAGTTTGCGAGCGTTCCTACACAATCATGAGCTACTGGGAAGACGTGCATTGTTCGGGAATCAAACGTGTGTAATATCCTGTGAACAGTTTGCGAGCGTTCCTACACAATCATGAGCTACTGGGAAGACGTGCATTGTTCGGGAATCAAACGTGTGTAATATCCTGTGAACAATTTGCGAGCGTTCCTACACAATCATGAGCTACTGGGAAGACGTGCATTGTTCGGGAATCAAACGTGTGTAATATCCTGTGAACAGTTTGCGAGCGTTCCTACACAATCATGAGCTACTGGGAAGACGTGCATTGAGGACGAACGTACGTCATTGTTATGAAGGCTTCGATGTAATAATGGTAGACGGAGAATTATTGAGGTTAATGTTCAAAAAGAATTTGAGAAAGCTCAAACTAATGTAATGCTTTGGTAGAGTACCGTAGACTCACTCATTTTAAACACTAATTAGATCTTTCTATAATTAGATTGACGTAAATATCAAGGCCCTTGCTTAAAAATTGTCTAGTACCACCCAATTAAAACTCCCAAAAAGAACTAAAAACAAAATGCACATCGAGACTCTCACCTAAATTTTTAACAAGCCTAAAACAAACAAACATACTCTTAAAAAAGCAACGAAAGAGCGTCACTGGCAGGATGAATAAAAGATGATCCACTGTCAATTCATTATTGTTCAGTTGGTGACTCCGGACAATAAGCATTCAGCCATTATGTAGACAGACAAACAAACGACGCTCATCAACATAATCTGGAAATCAAACGACTCCAAGCCATTTTAATCCGTCTCCTTTTAATCAAGGGACGCTTTAGCCGCCGTATTCAGAATTGTTCGGAAACTTTCGGATTTATAACTAAGCTCTTTGAAACTAGAAGATTTAGACGAGAATAATGATATGGAGTCTTAAGTAGTAAGGCTCATCGCTCAGATGTGACGAAACTTTGAAGTAGAATGGATGTGTGTTAAGTGGGTGTCTTATGTGACTTTGCTGTATGTTTAATATACCTTGAGGCTCTGGATGTGGTATTAATTATTTCTATACTTTCTGTCATTTACTCCGAAATATGCTGTGAAGTCACTTTGAAAAGATTTCATAAATGTAAAGCGTGCTTGAGGCGGTCAAGGCATGTCGACTGTTGCTAATTACATATCATAGAATATGAACAATTCTATATTTATGGATCCACATAAAAGCTCGAATTTGAAGAAAGACGACTTTAAAAGAGGAAGACTTTAAAAGTATCTAATTTTTTATAGTTATTGTTAACGTAGAAAAGGCTACCATATTATGGTAGGTATTATTTTAATTGACCATAATATTATAGACCATACCATAATATTATAGACCATACCATAATATAATATGTAGGCGTCCAAACAAAGAAGGTCCAGTTCTCGGCATTTAGTTTCCGAGATATACGCAGTTTTGTAAAGTTGGATGAAGAAATTGCATTTCTCGATTTTAATTGATTATTAATTAATGCTCAATTATCTACAAATTCATATAGTACATGACTTTATATGATGTTTATAAGAACTAGAAAATGTACTTAGAAACATCAGGAAATGTACTAAGTTGTACCAAAAAACAAACTTTGGAAATGCTTTTCTCAAATCAAGTTTTTTCAGTTTCAATTTCAAATGTCTGATAAAAAAAATGTGCCAGTTTTTGAATATATTTTAATTCTTTTTATAAATTGACTATTTTAGATACTGAATCTGATCTTAACTCAATACCCCACTACTGGACCCTTTTTGCTTGGACGCCCACATATATTATTATATACCATACCATAATATATCTATTAGTATTGTTAGGTAGAGAATAATACCTCTTAATAACTCTTCAAAACAGCCAATGTTATGAACATACTTCAAAGTAATTGTTTCGTAACAACACTTCCCGGTGACTTTAATGTAAAACGTTACGAAATTTACTGATCGTTCCGATATATTTAACTCACCGATCTACTCCTCAACTTGTACAAAATTATTCCCCGTACTTAATTTAGTTTAATAAGCTTGAAATATTTTTAATTAATTTGCCAAAGGTCTTATAGCTTAGTACTTTGCGAGATGGCAACTGTGAAAATTAATTCAGAATATTCGTAAGATTTCAAAATTTCCGCAATTCGGTGTACATCGACGAAGTTGTACAAACTCGATACGAAGATAACCGAAGTCAGCCGAAGTGTACCGAATCGGAATATCGGAAAACGATGAACGTCGCGGCCCGACGCCTGAGACAAGCGATTAAGTTTTAAAAGATGGCCACGAAATGCGGCCCCGCATCTTGTTCGAGACTATTTGCCTTTTTATTTCAAGACAATTAAATTAAGTGTAGGAGCGCCAGCTCACTAGATGAACTCAGTGCCAAAATAAATTGCCGATTTTTATAGCCGCTCCGATATTTCAGCTTTTCTCAAAAATGTTTGCTTTATTTTAAGACAAAACCTGTTTGGGGAAAAACCCTTATATTTAATGTTATTCGTTCTTGGTACATTGATCGCAAAGCGTCTCACGAGAAAGAAGGGAGTAATGTCTGAAATACATTTTTGTATTTTTAATTTTTTGATATCATTGTTTTGAGTTGAACAAAATCTAATATAATGTAATGTTATGTAATGGACATGGTTAACTGGTTTGGGTTTACGGGGAATCTGTTTACCGCAAATGATTTGTAGTAAATCGGTATGGTCACCGATTTCTACTCAATCGAGAAGCGAACCCGTACTAATGTTTGTATTAGCTTCAAAGCGTAAAGCGTAGCATAGTGAAAGGATGAAAGAATGATACAAGTTCAGATGAAGAAATGAACAATTAGAAAGTTACTAGCTTTTGATGTCGGATAATATCCCACGGGAACGTACTACCGGTATTAAAAGTATTCTATGTTCCGTAATACTCTATTGGTTTACGCAACGCACGCCAGAAATTTCCCAGTCGGCATGATTTTTTCACATCTTCAACAATCATCATATCATCATATTTCAGCCAATTTATACAAAACATTAATGATTTATTTTATACTTGAACCTTCCTCATGAATCACTCCGTCTATTGGTTAAAACCGGATGAAAATCCATTCGGTAGTTATTGAGTTTATCGCGTTCAGTCAGACAGACGCGGCGGGAGGACTTTGTTTAGTTAAAATTATGTCAGTCACACTCTAATAACAAATAAGAAATAACTTTTGACCGAGTGCACCGGTTTTAGTAAAAGCTTATTTATAAAAAAAAAACAATTGTGTGACAATGGTGTCTTTGGTTTAGAATTTTCGTTTTTTGCAACCGACTTCCGAAATTAAAGTTATTTTTTACTTTGTAGTGTTTTTTTTTGGAAGTCAGTTGTTTTTTTTTATTAGTAAGTTTATATTTTTCAGTTTTTAGTTGTGGTACCTACCCCGCCCAAACTCATATACCACTACTTGCTAAGTAAATAACAGTGACAGGAAGTTATTATAACATCATTAACATACACTAAATTGAAAAAAATACGTATTATTGAAGCTAACTTAAAAATTACTACCCTTTCAAATAAAAACTTTGCAAAAGACAAATATGTGTAGTGCTAAGTCGTGTCAGAAGTTCGGAAGGCGTACCTAGTTTTGTCAGGTTCGGACGCCGTCGCCAACAAATTATTGTATTAACCTCACGACAACAGATCGTTGACGAAGTCTGTCTTCTGACAATCAAGGCCACACATAACATAAGACTCAAGTAGCGCAATTTGAAGCATATTACCATTAAAATCATAAATAGCTAGAGTGCATATCATGACAATTCCAATAAGCCCAAACACGGCTAGGATACATTGTTTTTTTACGGATTTTCGGTGCCTACCTTCCGGTTTCATCATCAGATCAGTTCGATGGTACCTACCATTAATTTAAATTTACTTCATCATAGTCGCTTAACTATCTTAATTGAGATATCTTATCGCCACCCGTGAAATACTTATCATTGAGGAGTTCCCGTGGCCATCTGTGGTCTTCTTCATCAGTTCCACTTTACCAAATGATACTTTCTGAATGCAATTACTTGACTTGTTGATGAAAATACCAAAATCGCTATGTATATGTCTATAATATTTGAGGAGTTCCCTCAATTCCTCATGGATCTTATCATCAAAACTGGATTTTGATAAAAATGGGACCAATCTGGAAGTAGGTCCTTTCAAATAAAAAATAATTTTCCAAATCGGTTTATAAATGAAAATTAAAAAAAAACAACCGAATTGAGAACTCCTTTTTTGAAGTCGTTTAAAACTCAAGACCAAAATGTTACCTTAAGAAGTTAAGATACGAACTATGACTACATTTACAATCCCTTAAATCTCTTAAAAAGAAGTACTCAAAATTTTAAATATAATTTGTGATTTTTAAAATCAATCCCTATTTTACCCTCTTAGGGGATGATTTTTCAAAAACACTGAAATACATATTTCTTTATTTCCTAGCAAAAACATAAATTTGAATATTCATATCTCTAACTTAAGAAACTCTCGGTTTACCATACAAACTTTTATCCCCTATATCACCCCCTGTAGGATTATTTTTGTAACAAAAAGTAGCCTATGTCCTCCAGGATGCCGTCTATCTTCTTGCCAAATTTTACCGAAATCCGTTCAGTGGTTTAGGCGTGAAAAGGTAACATACAGACACACAGACAGACCGAGTTACTTTTGAATTTATTTATTTATTTATTTATTGCATTCATGTCGTTTATAAGGTCTTGTTACAAATATGAGTTTCGTACATGAACCCTGCTAGGGCACCGCAACATTGTTTCTTAATTATAAATTAAATTATTATTGCATGCATTAATACATAGTTTAAAAAAAAAATTAAAAATTACATTATTATTGTCATCATTTCATTATTAATTAATTTAATATTGGATGTCTTTATTACATTTCTACATTATTACTTTGCGTCAATCTTCAAATAATCTACAAAATAATGATATTACAGAATGAACTCATTTAGGCTATAATAACACTTCTGTATTAGGTGCATTTTAAGTGCGTTTACAAATTTATTGTCAAAAATCTATGTCTTTAATCTCATTGTTATAATATAAGTATGGAAGTATGGATAACAATAAAAAGGATACAATATTCACGCCCACCCTGTTCGGATGATCTGCATGTTTGGCCCAAGATGCACGAGCGGAACGATTCTGCTCTAGAATGTCAGGTGGTGCTGCTATAGATTATTGTCCCGCCACAGATTGAAGAAAAATACATGTAGGTGTTATTCTTATGTTATTACTTTTTGTTCTAAACTATAATTAGGCCTCTATAATTTACGATTCGTACAATACACCAGCTTCAGAAAAAATGTTCTGGATAGAAATAAATTTAGTGCACATAAATTTTAAAACGAAAATAAAGTGACTACTTTTATGTATAGCAATTTTCAGGAGGTATTATGAGAAGAATTACTAGATTGTCTTGATAAAAAACTTATTTATCGAGCCCAACAATTATTGTTTTAGTGTTATGTTTAAAAAGTATTCTCCCTATCTTAGTAAGTCAAGAATACACGCGCTGCTGGTCTATCCAACGTTCCTCTGGCGTTCATAAAAAAGCACCTTATTATCAAATGGCCGGGGCCACCCTTTCTCTGTCACCAAACCACCAGCCATTCGACGTTCGCACATACTACGGGCTAAAGGGCGCTACATACGATAGTTTGGACGTGGCGCTGTCGCCCCTAACAAAGTGCTTGTACTCCGGAATGTCCTAGTTTTACGAGGCGGTTTGCGCTGTTATTGCATCTTGATGGCCTACTGAATTGGAGTATAAATAAGATCGGTAACCGCTAGACTTATTTATGGCCCATCAATGATTTTATTCGATACAAATTATCATAAAAGGTTTGAAGTCAAATTATGCGTTGATAGCAAGTTCGATACAAATATTTTTCTAGCAGACAAAACTTCAAATTTATCGTAAATATATCGTTCAAATCGATCGTAATAGTTTTTATTTTAAAATCAAATACGGGTTTGCATATAATTGTTTATTGTATTGTTTATTTTATTCATTTATTTTATGTCCGTAAGTGTGTCCGTGGCATCACAGTGGGCCCTGTCAGAATATCAGCGCTGCGGTATTTGTTTTTTTTTTTTTTCAAATATCGCAGCATCATGCTGGGATAGGAGCCTTTTTGGCCTCGCACAGGTCTTCTTTGTTTTTTTTTTCTTTTGTTATAATTGGGTTCATGATATTGTTAGTTTTAATGTTCTTTTTATTATTGTATTTTCTGTGCGTGACCCAAATAAAATATTTTCTTTCTTTCTGTCAAATTTCTCCTAAGTGAATCATCTAAATCTTAATACTGCATCGCTTAATAAGGGTGACATGACAAGAGTAGACCATAAAATAGATACAGACCACATTGATCCAATTACTCAGACAGACAAAAATTTTAAACATTGTTTTTTTGTTATAAGTACTGTATATTCTTTCATATGTATTTATTTTAAAGCTGTTATTTTGTCACTACAAACAGACACTTCAATTTTATTTATTTGTATAGATATATTACAATACTGCAACTTAGTAATAAAACGTTTTGAAACATAAACACCAAAATTGCAGTTTTTCTGTCCGATTACTACGAAAAGACTTACTTACGTTTCTAGCGGGAAATCACAACATCATGGCACACATATGCCACTGCTGCGCGTGAGCTCCTGTCTCAAAGAAGTGAACGATGGTAGTGTCGTCCTTCTGGGTTTATTCTATACGAACCACTTAATGATATCATTACTGCCATCAAAATTTAAAATTCGCGCGGACAGACCTTTTCAATTGTCTTTAGAATAATGTATTGCACTAAATACTCGTACAAGAATTAAACTATCATCAGATAGAAATACTAATACTGAATTCAAATATAATTATTATTTTTTAATAAACTAGAGTAGTTTCGTTTAAGCGGTGGTAATTGCCAGAAAAACAGATTGTGGACGCGCCACCAAACTTAGAACAATGCTAAATAATATTTTTTTTTCTAATTACTAAACTGTTTTCCACTAAAATATTTACGGCCTAATCAAGATAAATGTATGTCTACTTTCTTTTAAAAAAATAAATTTTATTGTATGTTTGGCCTAAAAATTACGCTTGAGGAAATCACTCACGGGCAATCGCTCTCACACGGACTGAGCCGCCGCGAAGCACAAGAACCTAGCGATGAGACTTGTAACTATTGCAGCACAACATTATTCGTTACAAGTGCAGGAATAGGCAAATTTCCATATAATTATCTTTAAAGTTTTAACCCATTCAGTGAGTTCGAGTGTTTACTAATAATAATCCGTAATCAATGCAACACTCGTAGTTAGTGGGCTTTTTTGGATATATCCTTAGACTAGCAATTCGCCCATTTTAAAAGTTGACAAAATATCTAGATTTCATTAATATTATATGTAGGTAAGTTTAATCTCCGTTAATTTATTTTATAATGCGCCAAACTTCCGGAATACATTGTCAAAATGATGGTGAGAACCGCATAAAAATCCGTTACAGAGTTTAGAAGAACAACGCGGTCACAAAGATAGACACGAAAAGTGACTTTAACTTTTATAATATGTACAGATTATGATCGGAGTTCATAATCGGCGTTTCATTTAATAATATCTCGCATCTTACTGTGTGCGTCTGTAACCAAAACACTTCTAACACTACACAACACAGGTTCTTCGCTAACCTGCCCATAGGCTATTCAACAATTCATTGTTACACAGGCTTCAAAACACGAGGCGTGTGAGAGGTGATTCCCATACATTTTGGGTAACGTAACCGAAGACCTCCTCAAATAGATTGCTGCCATCAAATTCAAACTCTACTCAAAGCATTTATTTCAAATAAGCCATTTACAGGTACTTTCGAATTGCCACAGGGTCGGTCAGTCAGAAAGATGAAGCCATTACAGAGCGTAGTAGGTTCCCATGGAGAAGAACAGGCATGAAGTTCTATATTGTAGTAAGTACAGGACACCGGCGTTGTTGTCCTTCGCATTTGTTGGGCAGTATCGCCGGAGCTATCTATTTACAATTTTAAAGTGTTATGAAGACCGGGTTTGTATATCTGTATCGATATCGGTATAATATTATACAATAATGGTTTTAGAATATAGAAATTTTAGGACAAAAGCTATCAGTAAAAGAAGTCGGATTAAATGATTAAAAAATACCAGCCTATTATTGTCCTATTGCAAGTCTAAGGCCTCTTCTCATACAGAGAAGGCACGAACATTGATCACCTCGCTTGCATTTAATTATGAAGATGTCAAATAACAGATATAAATCAAATGCAACGCAGAGTAAATACAGTTTATTTAAAGAAAACATTCACCTCCAACCTTGTATGTGAATAAGTAAAGTTGCAGTGGGCGGTAAACACTCCCAAGTGTGGCACCAGTCCATCTGAGAACGAAACCGACCTTCCTACACTGACAGAATCGTTCCTAACAGTCTCAAGTTTCTGAATCCGGGGGATGATAAAGAAAATGATGAATGATTTGATGGTATTTTATAAGTAGCTAAAAGCTTGTATTTTTTTTTTTGCTAGCCTGTAATGTGTCCCACTAAATACGGTTAAAATATTTAAATAATAACTAAATTAAACACAGTTTATTTATTTTTCAAAGATTTACATAACCACAACAAAGTTTTAATAATAGTAAAAAATGTTCAGACTTGCACATAAGTGAAAATACTGCATAATATCAAACAAGAAGTATTGCAAACGGTAAGTATAACACAGTTTCCTGGTCTAACTATTATTGTTGACCAAGAATACAACAAGCAACCATTTCCAGGCTGCTTTTGAGAATTTTGTACGAAAAACAATGGAATTAAAACCAGGACGGTACTTAGCAGACAACAAAATCTTGGAAGTTCGTAAGAAACAAATCCCGGAAGACTAATAGCAGTAACAAAGCTAGAATTCGTGAAGTGGCAGACAAATGGTAACTATTATGCAGCAGTATATATTAAAGTACAAGGTAGAATGGTCGCAATCCGTGTGGGACACAACCGTCCGGCGCGTCGTGCGCGTGATGAAAGAGATTGGCGACAAACATGGAAACTGATAAATAAAATTAATTATGCTACATTGTGGTCTCCTCCTCGTATGATGAGAGATGATAGTGTAGTCCCGTCCGTTTAGTCGATTATGCGCCACATATTCAAAGCGAAGAGCGAACATCACTAGAACGCGTGCCCCTCGCTAGTCTGTAACTCTATGGTTCATTCGTTCTTTATGTCAACTACGCGTCACATAGAAAAAATTTCTTTCCCTTTTATTTTTTTGTTTTAAGTGTGATTTACTTCAAAGATGGGGAAAAGAAAGCATGCAGATAAATCTCGCGAACGTTTATTGATGAAAATCAAGAAATTGGAAGATAAAATTATAAAAATAAGCTCGGACTCTGATTCGAGTGACGAAGGTATTCATGTTTTGTAAAACTCGTATCTTTTATTTTACATAAAGAAGTGGATATTTTGCAGTAATAAGATCAAAAGTCATCTTTTATATGTTACATTTAACTGTACATAACATCTATATAAATATATCTGAATTACCTATACACGTTATGTTCCTAAGTAAAATTTACGAGTGCAACAAAATGGCGGACCTATAGGGCACCCTACGGGGGCGCATTTGGTCTACGATCGCCTTATTATGAACATATAAACAACCTCTGGGATGCCTCGCGGGGGCATACACGGTTGTGTTTAGTTATAACCTTCAAGGGAAGTCCTGCGGGGACTTACGTGGTTATAATAATGTTCAATGCTTGCCTACTAAAGTACGTAACCTTCAAGGGAGGTTCCGAGGATTCCTACATGGTTATTAATGTACTAGACTAGTGTTCTACATGTACAAGTGCCTAATCATACTGATAGGACAGTGCTACAGAGTGGATAGTGTGTACCTACATTCCTTCACTTTCAGCATGCCATATGTTTTCACCTGTGTTTCAGACATTGTGGCAAGCCCAATTATCCAATCACCTGAAAATAAGGAGAATGATCCTCCGGCTCCAGAGGACATAGAACCTGAAATATTCAATGAAATCATTGACTGCGAAGAAGAGCCTATTCTTGAGGAAGACGAACAGTTAGAGGACAATGTGTTAGAGATACTCGGCATGGCTCCTCAAACAGAAGCAAAAGGAGAGAACCTACATAAACAAATTGTAGAACGATGGACAGTTATAATTAAAAAAGGCCTAGATAAGGAGGAGAAGGAAAAGTTACAAACTGACAATCCACCATTCACAAACTTTGAGGTAATGAAACCACCAAAATTGAATCCAGAGGTTAATGCAGCAGTAAATGATGTTGCAAGGAAGAGAGACCAGATCATTTATAAAAGACAGCAACGGATTGCAACAGCCCTGTCGTGTCTGGGCTCTGCGCTTCAATTGAATATGAAAGATCAAAAACTCGAGTCTATTAAGAAGTTAAATGATGCATCACGGCTGTTATGTGACTCGCTTTTCATGGATACCAGGGGACGGAGATCTCTCTTGCTATCAGTCAAAATAAAAATATGAAAGAATTCCTTATTCAATCAGAACCAGGAAGTTTTCTTTTTGGTGATAACCTTACAGACCAAATTAAAACTGCCAAGTCAGTGCAAAGGTCAGGAGAAGAGTTGAAAACACCTCAAGTCAAGAAATTCACTCCTCGACCAACCACATCAGGTCCAAGGTTCAGCGGTGCACAAAATAGATCTTTAAACTGGCGGGGCCCTCCTCAAGGCGAGGCGAAGAAGAGGGGGGGGGGCATCACCGAGGACAGCAGGCACCACGACAGGCAGACAGGAGGGCACCAGAGAAGAAGGATCAGTACAGGAAGTGAACCACCAGGTGGGCAGGCTTCAGCTACATTTTAGTAAGTGGAAGCAGGTAACCAGTGATCCGACTATTCTAGATTGGGTCTTAGGTTACAAGATTCCCTTTGAAACAAAACCATACCAAAGCAACATTCCATTAAATGGCAAATTTTCTGCACAAGAGGTTATTCAAATATCATCAAAAATCAATAAGCTTATTAATCTAAAAGCTATAGAAGTTTGTCAGTTTCATAAGGATCAGTTTTGTTCGCCAATATTTATCATTAAACAATCAAATAGATCCTTCAGATTTATTTTGAATTTAAAAGAACTAAATACTTTCCTACCTACAGAACACTTTAAGTTAGAAAACTATAGAAAAGTGTGTAAAATCTTGCAGAAAAATGATTTTTTAATTTCCATTGATTTAAAAGATGCTTATTACATGGTCAGCATACATAAAGAAAGCAAAAAGTATCTAAGATTCTTTTTTCAAGGAAAACATTATCAATTTAATGTCTTACCATTTGGTTTATGCACAGCTCCATTTACGTTTACCAAGATTATGAAACCAATTGTTGCATATTTAAGAGAAAAAGGATTTATTTCAGTGGTTTATTTAGATGACTATCTCTGTATAGGTAAAGATTACCAACAATGCTTAGAAAATATGACTGCAACAATAGATATATTAGAAAAATTGGGATTTACTATTAATAAAGAAAAATGTAACCTTACACCTAATCAGTACTGCAAGTTCTTAGGTTTTATTTTCGATACAGTAAATATGACATTAGACATTACAATAGAAAAAAGAAACAAATGTTTAAAAATAATAAAGGAACTATTAAATAAAAAACAAATTAAAATAAGAATTTTGGCTCAAGGTATTGGAACATTAGTATCAGTTTGCCCAGCTATTAAATATGGTATGCTTTACACAAAAGAACTAGAACGTCTTAAATATCTTACATTAAAAAATAATAATGATAACTATGAAGTTTCAACTACATTAAATTCAAACTGTAAATACGATCTCGAATGGTGGTCTCATAACATTGTATCATCTACTAATCCTATAAGAAAAAATTCTTACAAATTAGAAATATTTACCGATGCCCCCAACACAGGTTGGGGTGCATCTTGTGGTTCTGAGACTGCCAGTGGTCATTGGAGTCAAGGAGAAACTCAATTTCACATTAATTCCCTAGAATTAATTGCTGCATTCTTTGGATTAAACTGTTTTGCAAAAGATTTAAGAAATAGTGAAATATTATTGAGAATTGATAATATTACTGCAATATCATATATCAATAGACAAGGGGGTGTTAGGTATACTCACTTACATCATATTGCTAAGGAAATTTGGCAGTGGTGTGAATCTAGAAACTTGTGGATTTATGCTACATACATAAATACCAAAGATAATATAATAGCAGATTTTGAATCTAGAAAAGAATTAGGTAATACAGAATGGGAGCTAAATGACACACATTTTCAAAAAATTGTTTCTATATTTGGTGAGCCGTCAATTGACTTATTTGCTTCACGAACTAACTCCAAGTGCCAAGACTATGTGTCATGGCACCCAGATCCTGGGGCAATAGCAGTGGATGCCTTCACTATTTGTTGGTCAAATTACTATTTATTCTATGCCTTTCCCCCATTTTCTATGGTACTCAAGATTCAACAGGCATTGTAGTAGTACCATACTGGACTACTCAGCCATGGTTTCCAATTTACAATAATCTTCTAGTACAAGAACCTATCATTTTTCAGCCTTCTGAATATACTCTCCTTGAACAATTGCAGAACGAGTCATCCCCTACACCAGAAAATGAAACTGATGGCAGGACTATTATCAGGGAAACATTCTTAAGATTGGGGATCAACAATGAAGCAGTTGAAATTATGATAAATTCAATATCTAAGAGTACACTAGATCAATACTCTCCCGCTATAACGACATGGGCAAGATACTGCAAATTACATAACATTAATATTATTAATCCTACCATAGCAGACGTCATCAAACATTTAACTCAGAGGTTCCATGAAGGTATGTCTTATGGAAGTTTAAATTCAATTAGATCCGCACTGGCCTTGATAATAGGTCCACATTTAGGTACAGATGATAAAATAAAGAGACTTTTCAGGGGTTTTTTCAGGCTCAGACCTCCTAAACCGAAGTACAATATTACATGGGATGTGTCTACTGTTTTAAATTATATTGAAAACAATTTTAGTCAGAAAAATGATTTAGAAGCCATTACCAAAAAGACTGCGACCTTATTAATGTTAGCTACGGGCCACAGGGCCCAGACTATAGCATTGATTAGTATTAACAATATTGTGATTAATGAAGACTGTGTTATAATTAATGAAGACTGTGTTATAATTAATGAAGACTGTGTTATAATTAATGAAGACTGTGTTATAATTAATGAAGACCGTGTTATAATTAATGAAGACTGTGTTATAATTAATGAAGACTGTGTTATAATTAATGAAGACTGTGTTATAATTAATGAAAACTGTGTTATAATTAATGAAGACTGTGTTATAATTAATGAAGACCGTGTTATAATTAATGAAGACTGTGTTATAATTAATGAAGACCGTGTTATAATTAAGATTGATAAGTTGATTAAGACATCAGGGCCAAATAGGATGCAACCCTTTTTGACTCTCCCCTTTTTTAATAAGGATAATATTTGCCCAGCCAAAGCTGTTATTAGTTATTTAGAGTTAACTAAATCAATAAGAATTTCCAATCTATTGTTTATTTTCAACAAAGAAACCCTATAAATCTGTGACACCTAGTACAATTAGCCGCTTGGTTAAGAAAGTTATGGAGGAGAGTGGTATAGACATAAGTATATTCTCAGCACATAGCACTCGCCACGCTTCGACGTCGGCTGCCTATAGTAAGGGAGTAAACATAGATGATATTAGAAGAGCGGCTGGTTGGACGGGTGAGTCAACAACCTTTGCTAGATTCTATAATAGACCTATTATAAATAATAGAAGCTTTTCAGAAGCAATATTTAATAATAACTAAACTACATGACTAGGTAAAAAGACTGATTAATTTTACCTAAAGTTAATTAATGAAAGTAATAATTTAATGAATAAGAGGATTTAATTTTTGTTATAATAATATGTCAAAAATTTCTTATGTTCAAAAATTAAATGTTTATTGTTTTTACAACTTGACTTTAAACATCTACACTATCATCTCTCATCATACGAGGAGGAGACCACAATGTAGCATAATTAGGAAGTCAAACGAGCTTACCTGTAAGTAAGGTTCGACTTCAATTATGTGAAATTGTGGTCTCCTCCGAAGATGATGAGTCCCTCCCTACCCCAAGGACATACCAAGTTAACACTTAGTATAAACCCCATGTTGTAAAACCAATAAATGGAGATACTGTGAATTTAATAAACCATAGAGTTACAGACTAGCGAGGGGCACGCGTTCTAGTGATGTTCGCTCTTCGCTTTGAATATGTGGCGCATAATCGACTAAACGGACGGGACTACACTATCATCTCTCATCATCTTCGGAGGAGACCACAATTTCACATAATTGAAGTCGAACCTTACTTACAGGTAAGCTCGTTTGACTTCCTAATATTGACGCAATACAGACGAGATATCATATAAATAATGGCATTACTTAGATGACGATAGGATGAGCAGAAAATGGCCTAGAAAAGGATGTCTCATAAATTAATGGCTTGCACATAATGGTGAGTCTTCACTTATGTAGGTATATTATTATTAGCCCGTTAACTGTCACTGCTCTACATGAGACTATTTAAATAGGCACCAGGACCAACATTGATTTTAAAATGATGATATGTGAATTTAAGATTGTAGCGATTACTGATACCCAGATTCTCATGATCCTTTTTCATTAGTTATCTTCATGATGTTTCTTTAGTAGCCTATTAGAAAAGAGGACACATTTTTACACGCAACAATGAGTACCAGTATCACATTACCCAGTAACTGGGTAGTGGAGGTCAGAATGATTTTCTTTCTTTTAGATAGGCAAACGCTTCTTATAAAAACTGGTATTCATCTGCATTGGTAAACTTGAAGCCGGTCCCGATATAGTTGCGAAAAGACTAGGCAGAGTATGATGATGCTGTGTGAACGTGAACTAACTCGCTGTACGCTTCTACCTCGCATGCGCACCACAATGATAAGTTAGACTTGAAGCCGGTCCCGACATAGTTGCGAAAAGACTAGGCAGAGTATGATGATGCTATGTGAACGTGAACCAACTTGCTGTACGCTTCTACCTCGCATGCGCACCACAATGATAAGTTAGACTTGAAGCCGGTCCCGACATAGTTGCGAAAAGACTAGGCAGAGTATGATGATGCTATGTGAACGTGAACCAACTTGCTGTACGCTTCTAACTCGCATGCGCACCACAATGATAAGTTAGACTTGAAGCCGGTCCCGAAATAGTTGCGAAAAGACTATGCAGAGTATGATGATGCTGTGTGAACGTGAACCAACTCGCTGTCCGCTTCTACCTCGCATGCGCACCACAATGATAAGTTAGACTTGAAGCCGACCCCGACAAAGTTGCGAAAAGACTAGGCAGAGTATGATGATGCTGTGTGAACGTGAACCAACTCGCTGTCCGCTTCTACCTCACATGCGTACCACAATGACAAGTTAGACTTGAAGCCGACCCCGACAAAGTTGCGAAAAGACTAGGCAGAGTATGATGATGCTGTGTGAACGTGAACCAACTCGCTGTACGCTTCTACCACGCATGCGCACCACAATGATAAGTTAGACGGATTGTTGCGCGCCTCGTGTGCGGCCTGTCATTAATTGTTGGCGTAATTTCGCCTTCAATTAGCGGTAGGCGCGACATGCCAATAACTCAGGATATCGGAGTTCGGCTTAAATTAGACAGATGTAGCAAAGTTAATGATGAAAGGAAATGTATGGGGTTCCGTATTTCCGATACATTAATGCGACATTTTCTCGATGTTTCCGTATTTTCCCCCTTATTGTGAGCAATAAAGGATCTTTGACATTTTCCTTGCTATTTTTATTTCGATAACACACATATTTCGTTTCCTCGTGTAATTGTTAAGATCCGTCAGGTAAAAGTAATCTGTAAAAGGCTAAGGGGTAAATGTCGGAATTAGGGGTAAACGGAAGTGTTTTTTTTTTAAGGAAGATGATAGTAATAGTTCCTTTCTTACAGAGATTTTAAAAACTGATCAAGCCGACTTTGATAGGATAGGTAAGCTACTGTTTCTACAGGATGGGTCGACACTGTTAGTACACAATAAATGTTTTCCGTATCACTCCGAAATTTGATCGAATGTGGGCTGTGATAGCGTTGCACGGAACGATATGTCAACACAGACCGCGAGAGCTGACTCAACACACCCTGTGGCCTTTACCCGCTGCAAACATATCATTCATTCAACAAATAGTTATAAAATAGTACAATTTAGTCAATCATCTTCATAAGCCTCTCCTTTGAGGCGGATCCATCTCATTATACTCCGTCACTGAGGCGGAGTATAATGACTTTGTGGCAGAGTAACAAGCGTAGAATAATTAGCTCGCACGGATGTCAAAATATCGCGGCGGAATTTTATCGCGCACTGGATTTTCAACTCTCGGTGTTGAATCGAGCATTGAGAATCCACTCCAACAAAGTGCATTCCAGTCCGTCGAAAAAACACACTGTTAGATTTTAAACTCTCGGCGCTAAGCATAGCGTTAACAATCCAGTGCGTGAAAAAAAATCACCGCGATATTTTTACGTCAAATTAATCATAAAGACTGGCACTCGATTTAGAACTTCAAAATGAATCGAGATGAAACCTCAATCAACTCAAAGTCCACAAAACCCGCACTCGCTGCCAGCCTGTAATATTCCCACTGCTGCTGCGAATTTTTGGTTCTAGCACATGCCGGTTTCCTTTAGATGTTTTCCTTCACCGTTTTGAGAGCAGTGATGATGAAATTATTTACACGAAGTAAAGCGCCTGCCTGGGTCCGAACCCACGACGTACAACTCGTAAGTCGGAGGCGTTACCACTGGGCCGCCACTGCTGCACTCGCGGTTCGACTAAATTCCAAATAAAAACCTTTTAGCAGATTTTCATATTAACGTGGTCCACGAGGTGCGCCTCTACCGAAAAAATAATTTACTATATTATAAAGGAAAACTTTTACAAACCAATGTCAAGTACCGAAGTGTATAAAAAGTCCGCCCCGCAGAGAGCCACTCACCGGTAAATCTTATTAATAGCAATAATCGTGGCATTGTGCCTCGCGGAGCCACAATAGGGCCCCGTAATAATGGACTGCCGCACAATAGGTCTGCCCAGTCCTTTTTACCGGGATTGTGGACCTAGCCTGGGTACAGACAGAATGTAAAGCAATCGCATCAAAAAATCATGAGCCAATACGTTGCATGCCTAGTTCGTGCTTTATTTTATTAGTCTACTAGCTTCTGCCCGCGACTTCGTCCGCGTGATATTTCTTGTCCCCCCGACGCACCCCTTCGCGTCGCATCGCCTGCCCGCGCTATTATTTCATTTTCGCTTAGCGTTCTTCCTGGCTTTTTTTCTTTTCACTCGGCTCCTAAGGGTTATAGTGTGATGTTAAATAGCCTATAACCTTTTTCAAGAATTAGGCTACAAATGCAAAAATAATATATCAAATAAGACTGACCAGTTCCAGAGATGCGTTCAAACAAACAAACTCTTCAGCATTATTATAGGTCGAATAGATGAGAATAAGTTACAAGTTTTTATTCGCTATGTTTTAGAAGACAGACGTGTGTATATTACCAAATAATCTCAACTTAGATCTCTAGTCTTGTTAGTAGTATTTTTTTTAATAGGTTTTTCTTTATAAAATCCAGACTTTTTATTTTATGAAATACGGTCACGTCGCCTTAATGGTTTCTGAAAAGAAATATATACTTATTTATAAAAATGTTGAGAGATAAGCAAGAAAAATATATTTGATCAAATTAGAAAGTGTTACAACTGGTGCGGATCAATTATAAGTTTGATTCATTCGATAAATACTCAATTTATAATAATAATAAAATATTTATTTCAGATACAATCCATAAAGCGTAATAGTAATAAAATAGTCAGCGTACAAATAGAAACACTAACAAAATAAAATAATTCAATTAATAACACATACAATAGAAATGAAGATACATAACAAATAATTTGATTACATTAAAATGTGCAATGTCAATATTAGATAGTATTATGTCAATCCAATAAATTAGAAACTGTAAATAAATCCATGACACTTAAATAAACTAATATGTCAGTACTGTCCAGTAGCTAGACACATCCATTTGTGTTGGATCGGACAGTCAGTGCGGGAAGCAATCATCTTGAGAATGCCATTGCTACTGTCTCTCACTCTTCTTAATAAAGATGTCACCTTTTTTCGGATTATAGCTGGGCTTCTGCAAACATTTACGACGCACTACAATAGGAGGCAGCCGTATCAGCATCCTAAAGATGTTGTTATATTGAACGCGCAGGACACAGCCCGACGGGTCTGATTTACCCATAGACTGCTCGCGTAAAACTATTGATAGTATGCCTTAAACAAAGTGATTTTTACTGGAATGGAGCAGCGAGCGAATCTACGGGCAATCATGTTCCCTCGAACCGCCAATGCCCTGCGCTCCCGCTCCAGATCCGCGACATCGGACAAATCGTCCGACACAATGTGCCCTAAATACCTAAAACTGGTCACTCTCTGCAGTTCCTCACCATACAATTTAATTGGAGGAACTGGCACGGAAACACTAAATTTCCCCTTGAAAAGCAGAACTTTGCTTTTTGCTACATTATAGATACGTCTGACCGTGTTCCACCGCATGTGTCTCACATCTAGCTAACAACTTACGAAGAGCACCCACCGATGGTCCCAGCAGCACCATATCGTCCGCGTAGCTAATATTATTGACGCATACACTATCGATATTACAACCGGTATGAGTGCTGCTGAGCTCACCGATAAGGTCATTTATGTACAGGTTAAATAACAAAGGAGCGGTCAGTCCATCCTGTCTAACGCTGCACTCCATGCCATATGGCTCAGATAAGGCTCCTGCCCATCTCACCTGGTTCCGCTGGCGGAACCAATCTTGCAATAGTGATATGATTTCTACCCGTACCCCCACCTTGTCCAGTTTGTCCCAAAGCTTATCATATAGGAATGTGTCAAATGCTTTTGACAAGTCCAAGAAACACGCATATACCGATGTTTTCCTGTCCGTATAGAACCTCTTTCTTTGGATCTTCTTCTTTCTTTTTCTCTGTCTTTGGATCTATATTTTAGGTTTTTTCCACCGACTTCCGAAATTAAAGTATTTTTCACTTTGTAGTTTTTTTTTTGGAAGTCGGTTTTTTTTGCAAAAAAGTTTTTTATTTTTCACTTTTTAGTGGGTCGGTTTGTAAGTTATTTAAGTCACTATAGTCTAATGACTGCTCATCACCTTTTACAAAACATCGTTTTTCCCAATGCATAGACGTTAATTGTTGAGGAGTTCTCCTGGCACTTCACCATTAGCTCCACTTTACCATATGCATTGTGATGAGCTTATAGTGCTTAGCAATCATTTTAAAGTAATCGAATCGCAACCCGTGAAATACTTATTATTCAGTTGTTCCGGTGGCTAGCTCACCATCTGTGGTCTTCGTCAGCAGTTCCACTTCACCAAATGGTACTTTCTGAATGCAAATGCTTGACTTGTTGATGAAAATACCAAAATCGCTATGTGTTTGCCTATAATATTTGAGGAGTTCCCTCAATTCCTCATGGATTCTA
The DNA here is from genome assembly GCA_947568875.1 of Fissipunctia ypsillon. Classification (NCBI taxonomy): domain Eukaryota; kingdom Metazoa; phylum Arthropoda; class Insecta; order Lepidoptera; family Noctuidae; genus Fissipunctia; species Fissipunctia ypsillon. The sequence continues at coordinate 25,427,838 of OX387649.1, forward strand.
TCATCAGACCTGGATTTTGATAAAATGGGACCTAATCTGGAAGTATGTCCTTTCAAATAAATAAAGAACTTTCCAAATTGGTTTATAAATGACGGAGTAAGGTAACAAACTTTAAAAAAAAAATACATACTATCGAATTGATAAACTCCTCCTTTTTTTTGAAGGAAAGGAAAAGGAAAGGTGATGAGCAGTCTGTTGACATAAGGTTATTGTAACTTATATAAATGACAAACCAACCCACTGAAAAGTGAAAAATAAAAAGCTTTTATAAAAAAAAACAACCGCCTTCCAAAAAAAAAACACTAAAAAATGAAAAAAAAAAAACTTTAATTTCGGAAGTCAGTGGCAAACAACTAAAATATAGATCCAAAAACACCGATTTCCGAAATTGATTGTACTCAGACTTTTATAGCTTTTTAGTAACCGATACATATTCTTTAATTTAGTATCTACTCGTATAACATCTACTCCGTCTGTCTTAGTTATGATTGGTATGTTTTCTGCACTACTATTTATTTTACATTAAGACACCCCAATTTCAGGAATAACAAAACATTTAAAGTACCATAAATATTACCATGTTGCCTGGTTACGTCACTGAATAAAGAACCTTATTTTAATCCGTTTATGCATTTTCTTATTCTTAGTTAGTTTTTTTTTCAGTTTATTTATTTGTATTATTAATTCAATTACAAAGTTGATGTCTTAATTAACGTGTTGTTTCCGTGCTTCTTTTCGAATTGCCTGATGAGTCTCTCGAAAGCAATAATTTCAAATCTGACTGAAGTTGTATATTCACGACTCTCGTCTTTCATACATCCCTACAGATCCGACTAATTGGATTGCGCCATTCATTGGGCATAATTAAACTTCGAAATGTTTTTACTTCTTTTATGAGGTTTCGTTCCATTGACCGAATAGCTTTGTGAGTCAAGGCTTGAATGTATCTCGGATGGAAGAAAGGCAGCAGGCCTGCAAATACATGTTGAAAAGTGTCGTCCACGACGCCACTCAAAAGTAATGTGTAAGGCGGTCCATAAACCTACAATAACATTGTGCAATAATATTGAATCACCCCTTGCACTCAAACGATCAATTATACTATAGTAGTAGTATATTGACACAATAACATTGACGGCCCAAAAGCGCCAATATTTTCGCAAGAGTAAGACTTGCTTGACTGGTGAGCAATGTGAGCCTGTCAGACCAAGATTTGGTTGCACCTGTGTTGCTCTACTTGTAAAACAGAAAACGTCGCTGATCGAAAGAGTGGTATCAGAAAAGGCTGAAATACACTCACGAACATCTTTCAAAAGACTTATATTTCACAGTGCTATTTCCCCACAATGCCTTTATTTAATAATTATGAAAACCTGCGATGCCATTTTTACGCGTGTGTAGATATAAAATGTCAATGCTAAAAAATAAAAAAATAAAAAATATTGCGCAATACTGATCCTACACGGTCCAATGAAAACATATGGTTCAATAATAAAATTTAAACTCGCTCGTTTGTGCAATCATTGCGCAATCTCAATATTAACCCCTAGTTAACTGTCAAAAACATTGTAACAACTAAACATCGGAACAACTAAACTCAAATCACCAATGAGTGACCAAAATGTCAGCAATCACAAACTAGATAATAACGCGTTGGTAAGTCGCGTCGAGTACGGACCGCCATTGAAATACTTGTGCTGTGACATTTTGGATCAAAGACAACATTCGCAGTCTCAACATTATCCTAAATCAACTCAAGCCAAGTCTACACTGTCGGACAGAGATTACTTTTTACTTTACCAAGTAGGTACACAGCGCGTCACTTTGATTTATGAGCTCAGATAATGTCGGCTCATGCTTGTAAATTAAGGTTTTTTGGAGACATAAAAGGTACCTAAGTATATCTTCGTTTTACGTGATAGTTGACTTCTATTTTTAACCTACTTCAAAAAAGGAGGAATCTTTTTTTTATGTGTGTTCCCCGATTACTCGAAGACGGCTGGACTGATTTAGAAAATTCTTTTTTTTTATTTAAAATGTATACTTTTCAGGTGGTCCCATTGTTATTAGGTCAAGATCTGATGATGGGATTCTGGAGAAATCGAGGGAACTCTTCAATTATTATAGGCACACCTAAAGTGATTTCTGTATTTTTATAGTAACTTGTTCATTTGCTCTCGGAAATTACCCTTTGGTCAAGTGGAACTGATGTAGAAGACCACAGATGGCCACCGGAACAACTCAATAATAATTATTTCACGGGTTGCGATTCGATTACTTTAATATAGTTGCTAGGCACTTTATGCTCGTCACAATGCATATGGTAAGCTGATGGTGAAGTACCAGGAGAACTCCTCAACAATTAACGTCCCTGCGTCGGGAAAAGCAATGTTTTGTAAAAGGTGATGAGCAGTTGACATAAGGTTATTGTAACTTATATAAATTACAAACCAACCCACTAAAAAGTGAAAAACAAAAAACAAAAAACTTTTATAAAAAAAAAACACTACAAAATGAAAAAAAAACTTTTATTTCAGAAGTCGGTGGCAAACAACTAAAATACAGATCCAAAAACACCGACTTCCGAAATTAAAGTAATTTTTAACTTTGTAGTGATTTTTTTTTGTAAAATTTTTTTACCACATATATGAAGTTCCAACCATGTTGACTACCTGTAAAGAAAGATTGTAAAATGCTTACGAATAGATTTGACCGTCATTTCAAGTAGATATTCAAGTTACATTATCGACATAACGAGCTCTCTTCTAAGGTTCACCACACACACATCCAAAGGATGATTAAAATTAAGTGCAGCTTAACCCAGTAGATCGTTTAATCAGATTGATCCGTGTGATCGTTTTTAAACCACGATCACTCTTCTCACAAAATGAAACCAATACTGCTCAAAAACCGTCACTTGCTCAACTGGCTGTCAATATAAAACCACGAAACACACAATAACAGGCATGATAAATAATAGGCCTATCCATTATTTGTAGAATTATGCTCAGTACAACAACATGGCATTTCAAGTTTCAACACGATTCCATGTGCTACTTGTGTGTCATTTATTTATCACGCGACAATGGATGTAACTGCTCTTGCGAGTCGCCACATAATAAATTCATAGCACACAAAATACTTCACATGATACTCATAGCAGTGTTATATCGACAAAATAAATGTGATTTTCCGTTTTGCGCACTGTGATTGCCTCGGACTTTATGATTTACCGGAAACCGGTTGATACCAGTATTTTTAAATTTCTTGTATTGTAGTTGTACCGCATGTACTGTTTACTATATTATCATAATTTTTCCGTAACATTATTCTTATTTATATATATATTTTCTCTCATATACTACTTTTATTTTATTCTATCATTTTAAACTAACATTGACATTCGTACACTCACCATTTAGGTTCATTTGAAAACCAGCGTCGGGCACCATTGTTGTCCGACATTATGCTGAAATGGGCCTATTTGGCTCAGCCGTGAGTCGCACAGTATTTACCTACATGCTTTTTTTTTTGGCTTTGATGTAGGTAATTGTACTTTTTAAATATTGTTAGTTTTAAGTTCTTTTTCTTTGTTTCCTTTCATGATACTGTGTGCACTTGTGGCATGGGCCAATAAACGTTTTTTCTTTCTTCTTTCTTTCTTTCTTTTATATGTAGATTACAGAATAAATCGGATTCTGTACTGGCTCAATATTAGCCCGTTATGGAGATCCTCTTTAACTTAACGTATGTTATTGGCAGATGTTTTAATTGAATAAACGAGTAAGATTTCTTGAATCAAACATTTAGTAAACTTCTTCAACATAGTGCAAAAATAACAAGAGAAAAACAAATGAGATTGGCCACACGGCGGTAAAAAAATCATAACCACAGATTAAAGCAAATATAACTGTCAATAAACCGCGGCATTTGTAAACTTACTATCATATTATCCAAAACTCCTACTGGTTATATAGTGTAGTTGTTTAAATGTCGATGTGTTTACTTCTTAAATGAAATAAAGGGTTCTGAAATAGTTCCTCGCGGAAGCGATCGGCGGCGGCGATCTCTCACGTTCGGCCTTGGTCCAGGCCATGGTATGGAGCGAGAGTACATGGGATGCCGTCACCTCCTTCTGCGAAGCAGTAATGCTCGCCAAGGAGGAGGCGGAACGCGTGAGGGAGAGGTAATCTTTGCGCCCTCACGCCCCTAGTCGCTGCTGGAGACGCCCTGGGCATCGGGAATTGATAGCCGATTCCCGGCCACCGTAGGCGCGGGCGTGCGGACGGTGAGCAATGGGTAGCTCGCCGTCCGGTAAAGACCAGGCCCGAGTCGACAGAGCGTTGTGTCCCACGCGCGCGTCAAAGAGGTGTCAGCACTAATTGACGGGGTCCACTAGGGCCGATGCCAGCTAGGGTCGCGGGATGTTCCAAAGAGTTACCGGGGCCCCGGAGCCATTGAAGGAACACGGGTGGATTTAAGTCAGTAAAAGTCTGGCACGCGCTCCCGCCCCGCCCAGAGCCGGAGAAGTCATTTGATGATTTCCTACCAAAAAAAAGGGCTATGTAATAGTTGGCTCCACTGTACTTCATGGGCCGCGCGTGCAAAGCTTCAAATTTTTATTGCTTACACTTATATCTTCATGAAGAACGCTTTGAACGCTGTCACAACTTTATAGCAAACGCATAGTTATCGAGAAAAAAAATTCTAAAGTTTTAAAAAAATTACTTAATCTATACAAATAAATAAAATTAGCAGCGCAGCAGAAAGCAGCGCACACCTTTGTGATACACACTCCATCTTGTATTGCACGGCTGTTGCGGCATGTAGTATAAAAAAAAAAATTCCAAACACTGACCGAGCTGTATGGCCGAAACCCGCCGCACCAGCCTGGCAGTGTAGGATTGAAGGTCATGTTAATTATGCCAGGGTACTTATCGGGAAGCTCATCTGCTTCAGGAAGGGCAATACACGTCCAAGGGTGATGCGTTTTGTGAGATGGACGTTCTCAGGAAGTACCATTAGTCCTCGAGAATATGTATCCCGTATCACAGAGCGCATCTACTTTCTTAAGCAGAAACCGTATTCATCGGTCTATACCGATGAATACGGATCAGAACCCTTCGCCTATGCGAAGGGTTCTGATTATACCAATTCAGATACACTCAGAACTGCATGTTCCAGAGCGATTAAAGGTGGGTATACAGAGCATGGGAGCGGCCCATTCCTACTCAAGGTGTGACGATGTGATGTGCGTCTACCGGATAATGAGGCCATGAGTGCTTTTTGGCGAAGCATTTGGTCGGTGCCCGTCAGTCACACTGAACACCGTGTTGTTGAGCAGGCTTGTGATTCAATACCAGACATGGAGGCTGTTATCATTAGTCCTCTGGATGTAGCCCGTGCAGTCCGCCCGTTACCTAACTGGAAATCTCCAGGACCGAACGGACGGCACTATTTCTAGATTAAATGGCTACAAAGGTCACACGCCTGCTTAACCTCGCAATTCCAGTCATCTGTAGAGACTGGGTCGCTGCCACTGTTCTTTACGACAGGAGTTACCCACCAGCTCCATAAATCGGGTAGTACTGCGGAACCTAAAAACTATAGACCAATTACATGTTTACCGACGGTCTATAAAGTTCTTACATCCATTCTTAGAGCAAAAATTGCACAGCATATTGATAGTAGCTCAATTATGTCTGTGTCTCAGAATGGGTGTAAGAATGGGTTTCGCGGTACTAAGGAGCTGCGCCTTAGAGATATGAACATAAGCTAACAGGTTCGAAGATCCCGGAAAGATCTGTCGACATGTTGGATAGATCATACGAAAGCCTATGACTTGGTGTCACATACATGGCTCATTAGGGTACTGGAGTCGTACAAAATGAACGCAACTCTATGCGCCTTCTTGATGTCGTGTATGAGGCAGTGGCGGACGGTACTTCTCTATCCAGGATGTCGACAGATCTGGAGGATGATGTCGACGGATCCGGGGGATCAATGAACCGATCAGGGTTTAGCGGGGAATATATCAAGACGATAGTTTGAGTCCGCTCAAACTACTATGGGCTCCCTACTACGGGACAAAAACAGAAATCGCGAAAAAAAATCAGCTGTTCCCTACATGTTGGCAGATCTCGTCAAAATATAGGCAATACCTGATTTTTTTTCACGATTTCAGGTGGTCCCATAGTAAAAGTTGTTCATAATGATAAGTACATTGATCCCTTAAGAGGTTGTGCGTTAATTCCGGGACATGTTGTATATAAAAATGTTCTGTCGCTCACAGAATCCACTTTCTTATATGCAAAGTATACTAAAAAAAATAAACGCCCAGACTTAGTTTCACGAAACTGTTCATAATCAGACATTAGTAGGTACATCAGCCTTTAAAATAAACATCCATGTTAATGGTATTTACGTCCCGCCAGAAAAAAATAACAAACCTGGCGTTAGGAAATATCATTCACTCTTATATCGGTCAATTGTCAAAGCCACCAAAATAAAAAGTCGCAATGTTCACTGACAATGCATCATTTGAGCTAGCCGTATAGACTCGCGTTTTTCATTTTGATGATTTTGACAACTAAATAAATGTCGGTTAGTAAGTTAACGGACCTCTAGGGCATGATTAAGACAGAATTACCGCTTGGTGAAACACTCGCTACTCTTAATGTCCCGTTAACATTTTAATAGAAGAACCAACTAACATGTAGGTACGGTGAAACTTAACGAAGTCGAGAGTCACATAAACTCCCCGTCATTGTGATCGTTTTTTTGTACTGGACCATAACTGGGAACCTTTTGGTTACGGAAATTCCATCTTTTATTAACTTTTTTTTACGAAATCTTGTTTAAAATGTTATGTCAACTTGAAATACCTCTACAAACCCTGCACCGTTGCATGCACTCATACGCACAATATTTGGCGTGCGTGACACCCCGCCCTGCCGTAAACAGTTATGTTTTTCACCAAAAACAAAAGTCATATCCCAGCAATAATTGTTGCTCAATGATACTTAGTTTGATGTACCGAATGCTTAGATAATAGCTATTTGATGGGTCTTCTTACACCCGTAGATTCATAACGACAACATAAAAAATATTCTCCATCGTTTTTCAGAGATCTTCTGAATTAAAAATAGAAATTAATATATTAAAGGTGGGTTTGAGCAAAATCCAGCACGCAGGCCAGACATTGATGGCACACGCGTGCGACAAGGTTGCTTGCTCGGTGGACACGTATTATAAGTTGCATTTGCCACTGTTTTGTGGACTTTTAGGTAGTCCTTTAAAACGTGGATTCAAGCCTTTATTGCTGTAATTATAAAATTACATCAATAGATAAAATGTGGTTGGGAGACATAAAATGTGTTTGGGAGACATAAAAGACAGAGATCACCCTTCTACTAACACCACTACAATTTATTTTTTTTAGTTAGAATTATCAAACTTCATATATTTATTAGGCATGGATATAACAAACGTAAAAAAAATATCCCTACATAATAAACATTATCTCAGCTGCATAGGTAAAGTCAGGGTATTGTTTATTAAACTGACTACCAACTGAAATTGTTCGTATTTTCGAATCCCAACTGTCATTCTTTGACAGTTGTATGAAATGGCTTTACCACGGCAAATTGGCGTAGTGTCAATTTGATAAACAATTAATTTCCCTGACAGTACTACACGTAGCCAAAATCAACATCAATTCAATTTAACTCCAAGAACTTGATACAAAATGTAATGAGAATGTAAAGCTTCGAAATACAGCTCCTGGTAAACTAATCATGAGTTAGAATTAGTAATATGTTTAAGATTACTTAGCACTGTTCATTAACCTAATTATTACTACACTGCTAATTGGAGTAGGTAGGTTGCTGGTAGAATTTAGTTGTACATATCTTATAGCAATAACTTAACATCACGCTCGTATAGCCAGAAGTGGTAAGCTGTGTACATACTTAATATTATATAACAAACAAGACATAGGTATTTGTATATTCTGTATATTTTACTAAAATAAGTACCTATTAGGTATTAATGTAAAATTGATTTGCATGCCCTAAACAGACTGTACATTAAGTCACCAACTTTTTCAACTGGTAACACCTATATTTTCTGCAAAATGATTCTTAGGTGTTCTTATTCTAACGTGCGAGCCAATTGAAAAAATCCACTGAGAATTAATTCTTAATGGAAAAATTCATGAAGTCATTAAATTATAGAATACGCAAAATTCGTTTATTAGGAACCGAAAATTAAACGCCAAATTGAGTGACTAGTCCACGAGTTACGGTTCTGAGTAAAAACAGACAGACATTGACTATGAGTGAGTGAGTATTTTACAGTGTTTTTACATTAGTTTTAATCTGAAAGAAAGAAAGAAAGAAAAAACGTTTATTGGCACATGCCACAAGTGCACACAGTATCATGAAAGGAAACAAAGAAAAAGAACTTAAAACTAACAATATTTAAAAAGTACAATTACCTACATCAAAGCCAAAAAAAAGCATGTAGGTAAATACTGTGCGACTCACGGCTGAGCCAAATAGGCCCATTTCAGCATAATGTCGGACAACAATGGTGCCCGACGCTGGTTTTCAAATGAACCTAAATGGTAAGTGTACGAATGTCAATGTTAGTTTAAAATGATAGAATAAAATAAAAGTAGTATATGAGAGAAAATATATATATATAAATAAGAATAATGTTACGGAAAAATTATGATAATATAGTAAACAGTACATGCGGTACAACTACAATACAAGAAATAAAAAAAATTAAAAATACTGGTATCAACCGGTTTCCGGTAAACACCAACATCTACCAATCACCATGCCACCATACCATACCATACCATGATGGTATCTGCTACCAAACATTCACACAAACTAGTCTACTAGATCAGACTTCCTGGCACCAGAGGGTGATACACTGTTTTGATCTAGTGATACTACCCAAAAAATGTGCCACAGTACGAAACAATTTAGATGTAGCATCAAAATTCGTAAAACCGATCACCATCCGAACTGAGTGCGCCTTCAAAATCACCAATCTTTATTACTGTTTTAAGCGAAAATGATCTTTACGCAAACGAAATAACTTGTAAAGTCATATGTATCGCCAAATACATTAGTAAAATTGAAATGAATGAATGCAAATTTTCGAATTTAATCTACATCTAAGTTGTGTCGTACTGCACGAGTTGTGTCGTACTGCACGAGTGGACACCTTGTCGCGACTATTGAGTTACAGTTGGCGTTTGGTTAACATCTTGTGCTGATAGTATTGCGTGTTAGTAAGTAGTAGAAGAAGCCTTGCCGTGAACGTTCTACGTCTAGGTCAAAGCACCTATCGCGGGCGCTATGTAGCTGCAGCACTGCTGCTCTGCTTCGATATTAAGAGTATGGATGCTACCTCACATAATTATGTTATTTCAGGTTTGTTTCTAGGGTTGACGCACTTGAGATTCCTGCACTTTTTATAATCAAGCAAGACGTATTACCACTAGGTATGGTGTAACCAACTTCTAGCGATAACCAACATTGTTTTACTTTGGTTTGAAGAGTACCTACGGATTCAGAACGCACATATAACATGCCAGCATTGTCTATAAGGTGGACAACGCACCTGAGATGCCTGCGCCATTTACCATCAGATAAGCCACCCGATTGTTTACCAATTTCATAAAAAAAATTGTATAGGAAAACATTACTTAATCATGTGGAGTTTTACAAGATTTATACAGCATTATTTTTAATTAAGTTTATATGCGCTACAACCCTTTTTAAAAAGGGTAAAACACTCTGTTTTGGAAAAACCCATCAGTCCACTGTTGATTCAGTTGATTGATCGAGTTTGCTTGATAGAACGTGTATAATGTCTGTATATATTTAGAATAATGTTTCAAATAAAAAAATAATTTTTGATGTAATTTCAACATGTTTATAATGATTAATAACATAAAGTAAAATATAAACATCACAAGATGACTTCTAATATTCTAAATTAAGAATACAAATAAAATGGCAGATACCTAGACCATTTTTTATAGAGATTACTATTTTAAAATTAAAACTATAACTCTTTTGTGGCCGTTTCTTTCTGTAATTTTAATATAGAGGTTTTCTAAACGGTTCATGGACATTACTCATCTAAATAAATGTTATGCCTTATAGCTTCAATGTTTCATAATATAATTTTTGTGAAAGAAAAATTCAAAGAACTTTTATGAAACCTTCGAATATTCAGTGAGTACACTCACAATTATTTGGTGCATTACACAAATATCATTCTATTGATCCATCACAATTAGACAGATCTCTGACGATTCCTTTTTCATGCCAATTCACTTGCCACATTTCTAATCACACATCCCTCGTTAACGCCAAGCAAATAACAGGAGGACCTGATGACGTCACGGGTACCTACTACTTACGCCTAATCCAATACAACGGGCGGATCCAATATGGTTACGCTCCCAGTAACCACATCATTGTTCATCCGGACGGTACCTAAACCTAAACAAAGAAGTACATATTTGCTTCAATACTCGACCGAACCGAGCCGCCTTCAATGGAACCCAATTATACCCAGCATCCACACTGATGGGGACTTTCAAAACGGGAGATTCGAAAATGTATTTTTCTCTGAATAAATAGAGTATTCGCTGTATTGAACAAGCTTGATTTTGTTAGTGTTTAGTGTGCGGAATAGGCAGAGCTTATTAATGTTGCATATTACAATAAATAGTTGAGATTAAATTAGTTTACGGAATTCTAAACAGGACTTCAAAGACTTTGTCAGGCTGCTTCTGGAGTAACTCTACGGCTCCAGAACAAAGTTTGCACCTCATCAGAGTTCATTCAATAATAGTACAAGTGGTAGAACCTAACGTGCAATAGACATCTGCCAAGCCGATTACAATAAATGGATTCAAATATGTTGTGACCTCGGAATGATTCCTTCTAACAGAAAGTCTTTAAAAATATAAGAACATTATATATTACGTCAAACATCCCAAGAAACCAGAACACCGAGATAAAGTACCAAAGGAATGTTTCACGTAACCAGAACTTGTACTTGCAAGAACAACTCGGTTCCTCGCCACACTTAGTCGTACGGTACTGTGCGGTGCTGTGCGATGCCGTGCGGTTCCATGCGGTTCCCGGGAGAAACATATTAACAATTTATTTAGTGTACCGCAGAACTTCGCCACAGTATTGAACTGATATTAACTTGAATGTCTGTTGAGACGCTAAGCTTAGCACGGAAATGGTTATTTATTAGAGTGTTATAAACTTTGTGGTTGAGAGCTAATAGGTGCTGATAGAAACAGAATGTGGTTTGGTGCGGTCGGGAATATAAGGTTCACATCTGTATCTTAGGTCATGATTCTTATAAGCTTCTGATCTATTGTAATCACTGCTTCAAAGTAACAAAATGAGAAAAAGAGAGAATAGAAATAATAAAAACAAAATGTTACATGGAAATGTAAAAGCGGTCGCTCAATTAGCGTCAAATGGGTGAAGCCATTTGTTACCTTTTATAATCAACCATAAGGGATCTCAATTTCAAATGTTTCACAATATTAAATAGATCGATAAAAAATCATCATAACAACATAATCTAAGTAAAAAGAGCTTTTTAAACAAGAAACATTTTATACGATTTACATGCCGTTTGTTCCTCAAAGTGTGCTCGAACAAGAACAGCGGGGCGCTTGCGTAACACACTTACAGTAGGAATCGGTTTTATTTTGACAGTTCAACCACATTTATTGCCTTATTTACGTTGTCAAGCAGACAAATTTTTTGAGCATAATAATATGAAGCAATGGATTAGCAACTTGCTTCAAAATAATTCAAATTGTGATTGATAGTATGTTACGAAATTAGGGTGCAGTTTGAAAACGAAACGCGAATAAAATGACTTGGCGATTATCAGAATGTACAGCTAATCTCCATTCGATTGCCCCTTTATTGGTTTTCAATATGAACGAATTAATTTTAATGCGAATCAGTCGTGATTGATAAACTGTATATATTGAATTACCAATTCAAACGTTTTGTATTGTGATGCGTGGCTTCAGTAATAATATCGAAACACAGTTGTGTCTATTTTATAACGGAGCAGGATTAATTTAGTTTATTTATATACCCTTTTTTATTATCTTTATTAATATTAATGCTGTATTAATGTTTTATAAAAATTGTTAAAGTTTGCCATGGTCTTTTCCCATGGTGAATTTTATTCAGAATAAAAACCAACTGAAGTCTTTTTCGTGTCATTTCTCACTCATTTTCGTTTCATAGTACAAAGGAGAAGGCTCAAAAATGCCCCACGTTGCCAGTATAGAGAAGTATCTTAAAAAATCGCTAAAAATTAGTAAAAAAATTACATACTTTCGGTTTTAATCCTTACTGGCTAACATACGAAAAAAATGCTCTGAATATTAATTCAGGGGTAGTATATAATTTAGTAAAATCTACACATCTTAAATTGAAAATATGTTCTTGAAATTATGTACTACCCCTGAACGAATATTCAGAGCATTTTTTTGTATAATATGTATTTTTTAAATTCATTTTTAGCGATTTTTTGAGATACTTCTCTTTGCTGTCAGACATGGAGTCATTTTATATGGGAGATGAGACTTCTTCTTTAATCTGTTTTGATCCATTCACGTTATACTTACTCAAACTCAATGCATTTATGTCAATTAAACCAATGACAGGCACTTTGTTGTCAAGGGGTCCTTCGGTCAGAAAGATGAAGCTAGTTGCCACTGTTCCTAGATTTATTAGTCATTCAGTCGGTGGGTATTGGTGCGGTCAATTAATTGGAGTTACCTAAGTAAGTACCTGTAGATATCTTTAAAGCACTGTTAACGAATAAATTGGCGATTACAGTAAATTTTTCATCAGCACACAATGGCAATGCCTAATGCCTATGTTTTTGATAATATCCTTATCTGTAACTATTTCCGTGACCACTATTATTGCTGACCTAGGTACTAATTGGCACGCTAAAACCCACAAACCAATAACCTAACCTATTCTAACGCACTAAGATACGAAGAGCCCTATCTCCAGCCAACCTCGTGACTAACAATACTTAGTTCAAGTTTAATAGTGACGTTACCGATTTCAGTCTATTAATGACCATTCTAAGGCCGACCCAGCTTATCACTATGTAACTCCCAAGTTCGGCAACTTTATCATAATAACTTCGATGAAATTTAGCGTATTTTGTCGAAAATACCTTATTGGTATCAAAAAGGGTTTTATCGCTGTGAGCTGAATTTCAATTTGCGCTAAACTTTTATATTAGTAGCGGTAATAAAGATAAAAATATGAAGAAGAGCCATGAAAAATTATCGGAACTCAAAGTTGATAAGAGTGGATTATTTAATAGTTACTTCATCATTGATTTTCTTCAAAAGAAATTGTAAATTAAAACTATTCTAAATTCTTTGCTGTAGTAATTTTTTTCTTTTTTTTTTTTTGATAACTGCGTAGAAATGCAGTTATCTAACATGAGCACTGTGACCAGGTTATGTAAATTCTTTGTTCAATAAACACCCTCAGTGACTACGCATCTCAAGGTCAGGGTCTTGTGAGATTTAAGTGACAACTAAGGGCTAAACAGTTTCATACCCGACTGTGGCAGAGCCCAAATAGATGTTTACGTTTTTTTAATGTTATTGGGTGCCAACCAAGCTGACGACCACCGGATGGTAGTAACTTGTCACCACCGCCTATAACACCAAAAGCCTCGCAGTTGCATTGCAATCCCAGAGGTAAACCTGCAATATCTCATAACGCCTATAAAAGGTAACACCAACATCCTTTAAACCACTCCCTAAGTACTAGTATTTTTTACCAGCTGCTTTTTTATTTTATATATGTAGGTACCTTAAGTCCCTACTTTTAGGTATAACTCTATCCTTGAATCTTAAAAAACCTTCCATTAGCCGAATGTTTCGACTTGCGTAAATCGAAAAGTATCTACCTAGGTAGGTTGGTACAGTCATATTCGCAGGCTATTCTTGTATCGTACAACGAAGCGTAAAAACAAGTTCCTTTCATGTCAATTACCTATCAGGTTAACATTAACGTAATGTGTGGGTAATACTACAATAGGACTGGCCCTGGGCTAACTATAGATCCGATATCAAAGAATTTGTTCTATGATGAAATAGGTATACCTACAATTCTATGGTACAACTTACATCGTAATCGATCCGATACCGATACCAATTTTTAGATCCCAAAAAATCAGAGCAGAACTTTGGTGGTATTGACCCTCAGATTATAAATCTGTTTTATGATCTGAGTATTGACCAATAAGGAATATGTATACATTCAGTCAAAAAAGTATCGGGAATGGATTATTTGCTTATGGTTCCAAATTAAATTTTTCGTTTTTTTTTTTGTTCTTGTTAGATTGGCACAACCGTTTTCCATTTTGGCGCGGAGTTTGAGTAACATCTCTATTATTTAGATTAAATACAGTGCTGTTTTTAGTTATAATCTATCTAGTGTGTACTGCGAATTTCATAATGGACAAAAACATCGAACGAAGATTTTGTCTTAAATTTTGCATCGCCAATAGAATTTCGTGTTCGGAGTCACTGAAAATGTTACAGAAGGTTTACGGTGAATCGACTTTATCAAAAACACGTGCTTATGAGTGGTACAAAGCGTTCAAAAGCAGTCGAGATGTGATGGAAGATTTGCCTCACTCTGGTCATCAATGACTGAAAATCCGCATTCAAGTTTGAGAGTGATAGCCGCCGAACTTTCTGTGTCTCACGAGTCGATCCGTACCATTTTAAATAATCCCTTGGGTACGAAACATGTTGCCGCTCGGCTAGTCCCAAAAGACCTGAATTTTCTCCAAAAACTCAATCCCATAAGAGTCGCTGAGGACATGCTAGAACGAGTCAATTCCGAGCCAACATTCATAAAACGCATTGTTATTGGTGACGAGACGTGGGTTCACGAGTTTGGCATGCAAACTAGTCAACAAGCTTCGGAGTGACGCGTTCCAACTGAACCGAAACCGAAAAAACCCACGCCAAAGTCGATCAAAAGTCAAAGTCATGTTGACTGTTTTCTTTGACTATCGCGGTGTTGTGCGCTCAGAATTCTTGCCGGAAGGTAAAACGGTAAATAAAGAATATTATTTGAGCGTTATGCGGCGTTTAAGAGAGCAAATTAGACGAAAAAGGCCAGATTTGTGGAAAGAAAATTCTTGGATTTTGCATCACGATAATACGTCAAGATCATCATTGTGAACGAACTTTTGTCCAAAAACTAAACAAATACCATCGAGCAACCATATTATTCACCAGATATGGCTCCAGCCGACTGCTTTCTTTTTACTCAACTCAAATTACCACTTCGTGGCTTCCGTTTAGAAGACGTAAAGGAGATTCGCGGCGAGAACTGAACTCAATTCCGGAAAAAGCGTTTAAAAAATGTTTTGATGATTGGATTATTCGTTGGCGTAACTGTTTCTGAAGGAAGGAATTATTCGTTTCTGAAGGAGCATACTTTGAAGGTGATAAAATAAATTTGGATGAATAACTAACGTTTCGTGTATTATTGATCCTTTCCCGGTACTTTCTTGACAGAGTAGTATATATGGAGACGGTAATTATTATCACATTTCATTTATTGCTGAGCTCAGTTACGAAACAAAATTAACTACTTTTTTATTGCTTCTTTTATAAAAAGAAAATAAAATTCACCTTACAACACCAAAATCAAATTTAATCGTGGTTCCCTCATGTTGCATGTGTCCCGCTACTTCATTAAGTAACAGTTAGCTATGTATTTTCTACAACAGACGAAGCAACTGCTGACAAATTAAGTTAGTTAACTTTGAATTAAGTTTTGCGATTAATTTGCTCGACGGGTGAAAAATATACTGATGCTGAAATAAGGTCCATTTATTAAATACACGGGTGCTACCTGAAATAAATAAAGCTGGTAGTTTGTGATACTTTTATAATTAAATATTAATTTACTATTTTGTATGTATATTTGTTATATTTTCTATAACTTACCGACAGAATCCGTACATTGAAACAACACTGAAACTCCGAGTACAAACAACTGTGACCACTTCATCACAAAGTTTTTTATTAAACTCATCTTCACCAAATACATGAACGAAAAAAAAAACTAAAAATCAAAAAACGTTCCAAATTCTAGAACGTCGCATTTTTTCAAAAGTTTTCGTAAATCGAACGCGGGAGCGACGACGGTTACAATTCGCTCGGGTTTGATTCGGTGCGGCGATCGTGTAGTAACTGTTCTGACGGAACTGTTGAACGGAGGCTGAGGGTTTCAAATGACGCATGCGCGAATCTTTCTACGTTTTTCATAAAGCGGTGTTTCTAGTTTGATTTATGCTGTGTTTGGTTTTTATATCTGGAATTTCTCAGTAGCAGCCCGGAGTCTGGATTTGTGCCCGGTTGACGGCAATAGGCTCGCCCTCTATTACTATTCTATAACTGGCGAAATGTGGGTGTACTATTGGTGCACTTCTGCCTAACCCTTCGTGGAAACAAGGCTTGATGTTATGTTGTTTTTATGCTATATTTCTTTTTGACGTTACGCTTGATGCGCTTTTGACTTGGTGCATTCCTTCAAAGGCCCGTGGTTCTGTGGAATGGAATTAAAGCTTTTCGTTGTTCACTAGGGATGTGTCCTGTCCCCTTGATTGTTGCCTTGTTTTATAAATGTTTCGGTTGAAAGGATTGTTTCTTGGATGTTAAAATTTATATAAATAGTGGGATAGACACTTTTGAAATAATTTGAAGTTTGTTTTTCCTACGTACATAATTAAAAATATTGGAGAAGCTAAGTCCAATAGGGTAATTAACTGATACAATTTCGGGAGCATAGAACTAATTAACATTAAAAACTACTTAGTAACTTTACAATAAAAAAGATACTGTAAAAAAGATTAGTACATTCAATGAAATTTTCAAAAATCAGATTCTAATAATATTATTTTATTATTTAATAATATACACATTCTGTACACTCTTCGCGTTAATTATTCCTGCGTTAGAGTACTCGGGCAATTTATGTGATCATGTGACGTCACCGTGACAAGTTTCTTCTAACTGAAGAGCGTTTGTGGCGGGAAAGATGAATGGAGAGATTAGATGGCGCCAATTCTGAGAGGCGCTGACTAAGCTTTGTGATGGGTTTTAATAAAAAGCGAGATAGGGAAGAGATGAGAGATATTTACAAACTATAAATTATATAGGTACTTACTAAAAGCACAGACTGACATTCTTAGTTTCCGCTTAGCGACATTATTGTCGTTAATATTGTTTAGCGAAGTACAATTTTCCTTTGTGAGCGCAAATATTATTTTTCACAATCTCGTGCGAAAAACACCATTATAAAACTGTTGCCTAGATAGCTAGTAGTGAAGTAGTTTTCAATTTTTATTTAGGTAACTCAAGGTAATATAACTAGATTTCAATGAATCAAACATTTATTTAGCCTTTTGAAGTTTATGGATGGACCCAAATGTCAACTTTTTTTTCGGTGCTCTCACGAGTCCTCACAAGCTACCTACAATTGGTCCCCTCGCGATTCCTCACAAGCTACCTATAATTGGTCCCCTCGCGAGCCCTCACAAGCTACCTACAATTGATCCCCTCGCGAGCCATCACAAGCTACCTACAATTGGTCCCCTTGCAAGTCCTCACAAGCTACCTATAATTGATCCCCTCGTGAGCCCTCACAAGCTACCTTCAATTGATCCCCTCACGAGCCATCACAAGCTACCTACAATTAGTCCCCTTGCGAGCCCTCACAAGCCACCTACAATCGCTCCTCTTGTGAGCCCTCACAAGCTACCTACAATTGGTCCCCTCGCGAGCCCGCACAAGCTACCTACAATTGATTCCCTCGCGAGCCTTCACAAGCTACCTACAATTGGTCCCCTTGCGAGCGCTCACAAGCTACCTACAATTGGTCCCCTCGCGAGCCCTCACAAGCCCTCGATTACCATAAATCACAATAACAGTATATTGAATCCGTCTGAACTTGGATCGCGGTGTTTGAACATTAGCTGTTCACGGCAAGCAAACATCATCAATCATTGGCGTATTACTCTAAGTAATATATCTGCTTATTAATAGTAAATAAAAGTAAAGTAAAATAAAAACGTTCCAGTACCTCCAAATCCTGTTCAGGGTAAGTTCTTACGCAATCACTCACTAAAGAGAATTAGTAACACTTTTGTCTGTATTTAGAAGGTTTCAACTTTATATATCACAACTAATTCCAACAAATTATTGTTTGAATATAATTTAATTGAAATTTAAAAGTCATCGACGAAAGTCGAGGTTATAATTTGCATCCCACAGGTTCGTTTTCTGTTCCATTTGTTCACACTTTCCTCAGATACTTTTAGTACAGAAATTACTAAAATTGCGACCTGTGCATTAAGTGCTTAGCATAATCAGCCTATAAGTGTGTGTTACTGGACGAAAATGAATCAATGGCGTATCATTCTGAATACAAATAAGTTGCAAGTTAATAATAATAATATCAGTCTGTCCGGTTCGATTTTTCGGATTTTTGTTTTGGTAATTCGCACGTAGGTAGAGGCCGCCACAAACCCGTCTAAACTAGATCAGCCGCGTTAGTTGAACGTTAGTTGAACGTCAGTTGAACGTTAGTTGAACGTTAGTTGAACGTCAGTTGAACGTTAGTTGAACGTTAGTTGAACGTTAGTTGAACGTTAGTTGAACGTTAGTTGAACGTCAGTTGAACGTTAGTTGAACGTTAGTTGAACGTTAGTTGAACGTTAGTTGAACGTTAGTTGAACGTCAGTTGAACGTTAGTTGAACGTCAGTTGAACGTTAGTTGAACGTCAGTTGAACGTTAGTTGAACGTTAGTTGAACGTTAGTTGAACGTTAGTTGAACGTTAGTTGAACGTCAGTTGAACGTTAGTTGAACGTTAGTTGAACGTTAGTTGAACGTCAGTTGAACGTTAGTTGAACGTTAGTTGAACGTTAGTTGAACGTTAGTTGAACGTTAGTTGAACGTTAGTTGAACGTTAGTTGAACGTCAGTTGAACGTTAGTTGAACGTTAGTTGAACGTTAGTTGAACGTTAGTTGAACGTTAGTTGAACGTCAGTTGAACGTTAGTTGAACGTTAGTTGAACGTTAGTTGAACGTTAGTTGAACGTTAGTTGAACGTTAGTTGAACGTCAGTTGAACGTTAGTTGAACGTTAGTTGAACGTTAGTTGAACGTTAGTTGAACGTTAGTTGAACGTCAGTTGAACGTTAGTTGAACGTTAGTTGAACGTTAGTTGAACGTCAGTTGAACGTTAGTTGAACGTTAGTTGAACGTTAGTTGAACGTCAGTTGAACGTTAGTTGAACGTTAGTTGAACGTTAGTTGAACGTTAGTTGAACGTTAGTTGAACGTTAGTTGAACGTCAGTTGAACGTTAGTTGAACGTTAGTTGAACGTTAGTTGAACGTTAGTTGAACGTTAGTTGAACGTTAGTTGAACGTTAGTTGAACGTTAGTTGAACGTTAGTTGAACGTTAGTTGAACGTTAGTTGAACGTCAGTTGAACGTTAGTTGAACGTTAGTTGAACGTTAGTTGAACGTCAGTTGAACGTTAGTTGAACGTTAGTTGAACGTTAGTTGAACGTTAGTTGAACGTTAGTTGAACGTCAGTTGAACGTTAGTTGAACGTTAGTTGAACGTTAGTTGAACGTTAGTTGAACGTTAGTTGAACGTTAGTTGAACGTTAGTTGAACGTCAGTTGAACGTTAGTTGAACGTTAGTTGAACGTTAGTTGAACGTTAGTTGAACGTTAGTTGAACGTCAGTTGAACGTTAGTTGAACGTTAGTTGAACGTTAGTTGAACGTTAGTTGAACGTTAGTTGAACGTTAGTTGAACGTCAGTTGAACGTTAGTTGAACGATAGTTGAACGTTAGTTGAACGTTAGTTGAACGTTAGTTGAACGTCAGTTGAACGTTAGTTGAACGTCAGTTGAACGTTAGTTGAACGTTAGTTGAACGTTAGTTGAACGTCAGTTGAACGTTAGTTGAACGTTAGTTGAACGTTAGTTGAACGTCAGTTGAACGTTAGTTGAACGTTAGTTGAACGTTAGTTGAACGTTAGTTGAACGTTAGTTGAACGTTAGTTGAACGTTAGTTGAACGTCAGTTGAACGTTAGTTGAACGTTAGTTGAACGTTAGTTGAACGTTAGTTGAACGTTAGTTGAACGTTAGTTGAACGTTAGTTGAACGTTAGTTGAACGTTAGTTGAACGTTAGTTGAACGTTAGTTGAACGTTAGTTGAACGTTAGTTGAACGTTAGTTGAACGTTAGTTGAACGTTAGTTGAACGTTAGTTGAACGTTAGTTGAACGTCAGTTGAACGTTAGTTGAACGTTAGTTGAACGTTAGTTGAACGTCAGTTGAACGTTAGTTGAACGTTAGTTGAACGTTAGTTGAACGTCAGTTGAACGTTAGTTGAACGTTAGTTGAACGTTAGTTGAACGTTAGTTGAACGTTAGTTGAACGTTAGTTGAACGTCAGCTGAACGTTAGTTGAACGTCAGCTGAACGTTAGCTGAACGTTAGTTGAACGTCAGCTGAACGTCAGCTGAACGTTAGCTGAACGTTAGCTAGTTCGGGGTCAGACCAACACTATCCATCAATGACATACCTACTACTTAATACGTTCGCCGTATTTTATTTAAGTACTCATACAAAAAGTTGAACTACTGGTGTTTCTAAGGCAATCTACATGAAGGAAAATAATTAATTACAAGCTCTATTAGTGTTATGAACATTATGAGTACTAAGGGGCGACGAAGACTAAAATCTCAAAATATCGTATTTAAAAACTTAACTGTGTTACAAAGTAATTTTTTTTTTTGAGATAGGTTTGCTCTTGACTCTAGTCTAAGTCAGACATGACAGAGACAAAGTCGACGATGGAGCGAGCTTACCCAGAAGAAGCCTGTTCACTCTCACTTTGAAGAGATCGGGGTTGTATGCATTCGGAAACACAATTTACAAACGCTTTCCATACCATCGTCAAACAACATCATATCAATCGAAATCTCTCTGAATTTCTCTACTTAACGTTGTATTATTTCATAAAGTTCGGGTTTCTATGAACATTCTGATGTAAAAACTATCGGATGGTGTTTGCTGAAACATTAGCCGGTTCACGGCGTGTGCTCTCTAAACATCATCAATCAACTGCGCATCACGGAGGTTGACTCCAAATAAAACGTATGGCGCAGTATTGTGTTGAAACTGGGCTTGTTCTAAAATGCCTAAAAAAGATGTTTTGGAATAATTTTTCACTTTTATTGTGTTTTTTTTTTTAAATAATTTTGTTTAAATAAAGTATGAACATTAATATTATCAATCTGTTCTGAACCGACACAGGACGAAGGTTCAATCGTTACGTTAAACAATTTAATTGAATCAGAAGTCCGCGGGGTTCCGGATCTTGTGGCGTTGCAGGGCGCCATTATCGCGCCCGCGGCCATTAGGTTGATACTCCATTGTTACACGGGTTTTGGTTCATAAATGGCTTTTCAATGTAGATATGATTAAACGTTGAAGATTGCGATAAAAACCGTAACTAAGAAATGAAACGTTACGGGTATCCACATATTGAAAAGTTGAAGGGAGATTGCAATGTATTATCAAAATATTTAAAAAAAAATCTTAATCATTAAGCTACACGTAAAACACACACTGAAAAACTGAATACAACTTTTTGCTTACTTTTATTCATCAAAAGAGCCAACAAAGCCGATCAAAATTGTTTGTTTAGTAAGTTCGCCACTAAAATAACTTTCCACCTACATTGTTTTCAAAAAACAGCCACTGTTTACAGTCCTAACCCTCTCATATTAACATAGATCAGGCATCCAAAATCATAATTCGTCTCAACAGCGGAGCCGCTTGCTCATACATTAGTATGCGGGTCGGCGCTCCCAGCTATTGTGCTTTGTTTATAGACAAATTTCCACCTGAGAATATACTTGAACAAGATGAAACGGACTGATTTCTGTTTGCTTTACTTCCAGTTCTTTGTGTTATATCTATTGTTCGAGACCCAATCAATCGTACCTTTTATTTATTCGGCAGGATTCACTGAGATTATGGTGTGGGCGTGTGGGAAAATGTCGGGACTGTGGAGAATTTCGGATTTAGTTCGCGACTGCGACGTAAATTGCAGTTGGATTCATTTGGTGTGTGCGGAATGAATTTGTACTAACACAAATGGCAAGTTTGGTTTGTGCAAATATACGAACTGCATATAAGCCATTAATGGGTTTGCTGGTAACACTTTTAATGAAAAAACTTTTTAACAAAAAATTAAACCGACGAGAACGGAAACTGAAAAGCAAAAATTGAGTCAGCGTTAAACAAACACAAAAGCGCCAAGTAAAATATTTGATAATCTGCGTTGATTGTTTGTTTGGCGCCGTCTAATAATTAGTAATTTACATTCATTTAGGAGCTTTGTAAGTCAGAAAGGTTTATTTTTGCTTTTCAGTTTCAGATTTAGATTTTATTACTCGTGAAACTAGCGTTAATCGCTATAATATAATTAGTATTTTTCCAAAATAAGGAATTCCCTCGACAGCATTCCGTCTCCATCGTCAGACCATCGATGACAGCCTTACCCCAGCTAGGTCCAAAGTTCTCATCAAGGTGAATGAAATAAGCCCAAACACGATATAGCTGCTGTAAACTGCTGAGGGGCTGTCGCGACTATCTTCCGTCTCCATGATCAGTTCAACTCCAGGTCTTTATTATGTTTTTGTATCATTATAACTACATACGTGTGCGAAATTTCAACAGAATCGGTTCACAGATGAAAATTCAGTTGGTAAAAATCAATCAACCCTAATTTTTCTACCCATAAGAGAGGATTTGAGTTTTAAATTTTACACGGGACCGACTTCGAGGTATACCCTTCCGAATGGAAGAACATATTATGAAAGTACTTTTATTTATACAGGCATAAATTAACTAACAAACTATTTAAAAAAATATAATAACCTAACCTAACTAAAACTATTAACAAACTAAAATATGGCGTCGAAAAATTCCTCCGCATCGCTGTCGACTGGTAATGTACCCAAGAGACTGGCGGCATTGCCAAGTTGTATGGCAATGCTTAGCCTCTGACCAAGGTAAAAGCCAGCCCTTGGGTCACGGGAAGTGACAACCAGTCGTTTGGAGATTTCGTTGAATAAAGCATGAGCACTCAGACCCTACGGCCCGAGGGTTTCAACCCCAAACGGCTCGAAAATATAATTACCGGTAAGATTATTATACTTTGCCGCTTGAGGTTTTCTGCAGCCGAAGCAGCAGCGCCAGCACAGCATGCCGAGCCAGGAAGATGGGATGGCGCAACAGTATGGACACACGTTGCGTCCCACACTAAAATCTTACCCACTTTCCATGGAAATAAAAACATGCCCTCCGATTTCTTGCCATCGTCGCGTGCCAAAGGTTCTAATACAGCTGGAACGCCAACGGTAACAAGGGCTTGTCGGATGATGTCATTAATATTCGTACGCTGCGCTCAGCGGCCCGCACATCGGCTGCAAGACAGGCCGTGGTGTCCGAGGCTGTTGACAACTTCACCACAGTGACAGCGATGAGGCGATCAACAAGGAGCTCCTAGTCACAGGAAAACAGCGAGGCGGAAATTGTTGTCGTCAAACAATGTACCTACGTTCGACGACGGTAGTGCATGAAGTGTCAGACCCGACTCCCACTTACCCACAGCCAGCAGGCGCGCACGCTCCGCAGTAGTAGCAGACGTGTCAAGTAAATTGTTCTGTACTACTCTGCAGAGCGGCTCATCCCACCGTCTCTGGGAAGATGGATTGTCGGGTGGATCTGAATTCGGGCAAGCGAGTCTCCAGGCATCCATAGCCTCGGTGAAGCACGGCACATCAAAATTAATCAGTGTGGATGCTAAGATTTTCCTAATTAATTTCTCAGTGCCGTGGACCGAGGATTTGAAAGACGGTAAACTAATACTAGAAATTTTGCGGACGCCAAGGTGTCCCATACGAACGGGAAGAGTAGCTTGTGCCCAAGCTTGATCGTCCATGACCACATTTAAAATTGAAGTTAATGTATGCCCGATAAATTGGTCCATTTTGTCTAAACGGTGAGTGTGCTTCCAGAAATGGGAAGCGCGAAGGATATACGTTAATTTAGGGCCGAAACAGCAATAATGGATTCAGGTTAGGGCCGAGCGCATGTTAATTTGGAACAGTCTTTTCGAAACGTCATTGAAATTTTGTATTTTTTCCTCAATAAAAACACCAAGGAGGCGAAGAGAGCTTTTTCAATAATTTTGATTTCTGGAGCTATGGCGTTAAATTTGGAAAGTGTCAGATGTCTGTCAGTACTGTCCGCTAAGTAAAATTCACATTTCGGAAGGTTGAGATCAAGGCCAATGGAATGAAGTTCATTTAAAAAAAATTTAAGGTCATTTAAAACAGTTTCTAAATCGCCTCTCAAGGTTCTATCATCAAGATACTAAACGTTAAATTTGCAATTTAGCTGTCGAACAATAAGGTGAATGGCTGAACAAAAAATCACTGGCCCGAGGGGGTCACCTTCTTGATAGCCAACAGCAGATTCCAGAAGGTTTTCCCGATACAGTAATTTAGAAGGGTGTCTGTAACATTTCCAAAAGAAATTATAGATTTTTTTTTTAATTCTGCCAGCAAGGTATCCCTATTTACAGAATTGAAGGCATTATTTATGTCAACCTTCAGGATGACCTCTCCTTTCCCAGAATTTAGGTAGGTCGACAACGCGTGTACGGCAACCTCACAGCCCCCTTTGGAGCCGTAACCTAGCTGCAAGGGCTGAAATTTATCCGAAACCACCTCACCATAAAATTTACAGCAAATCTTGGCTGCTATACGTCGGTAAGTTGCTCCCACGGCAATGGAATGAATGCCGCCATCCCTCTTACGCAGGGCGCATATATTGACCCCATACAGAACGTCAATGACGGCCTCGTTTACCTTGCCAGAGAGCAAATGGTTAATTAGAGTCGATCAAACTAGTTCGTATATAAACACGTGACTTTTTCTCACAAATGTGGGCAAAAACAGACAACTTTTGCTTTGTCCACGATACATTTGGTCATAAACTTATCATCTGACCTTTATGAAAGACAGCACTAGTTAGGTCAGTGTTTGCTTTTCGACGACATTTGAATAAAACATTACAGACCGCAATGTTGTATAAGAAAAAAAAAAAACATTCGATATTCAAAATTGTTATCCCAATTTTACCTTTTTCTTCACAAATTAGAAACCCCGCTGTTCGCGGCTAGGGTTGGCGTTAATCATAACTTTTTGTCGACTTTTATCGTAAGTTTGCGGCAACTGAATAGGAAATTAGAGTGGTTCACTGGCCACTTAGAGTTCGCTAATACATGTAGAACTGTAAGGGATACTTAGGTTGAAGCAGTAAAGTAACAGAGTTAGATATCGATGAAATTATTTTTAAGTAAATTATTGTTAAAAACACATAGGTACAGAGAAAATCCGTCAATCTAATAGATTGAAGGTTTTTTTTACATTTATAAGTCTAATTATCTAACTAGCTTGCACTGCCTCGCTGCATAGCTAAGGAGACCCTCTCACTTTTCCACACAATTAATTTTTCGCTGGGCTGCAACTAAATTCAATAGGAAAGAATGTTTCGTCTAACAGAAACTAAACTGCTGGTGCTACAAATCATCGCATTAAACCCAGCTTACAATGTAAGCACTACTAAACAAAGCTAAGCTAAACTGCACAACTCGTTCCTTAAAAAGCAGATACCTCTCTAATCTGAAGCACTAGTCGAAATAAAAACACAGAGTGTATCAGCTTGTCCCGAACAAGTTTAAGACACTAACCACGAAACCAGCGGCGAGGAGCGGTGGGCGAGCGGGGCGACGCGGCGACGGTACAAAATAGTGCCGCCGCGTGCCGCCACCGCCTGCTCGGCCACCGCTCCACGCCGCTGGTTTCGTGCCCGCAGCCACTTCACTGGAGCTAATGAAACTGAGTTACTAATGTACTCAGTAGCCGAGTTATGATCAAATATACTCCTTACCTTGCAGTGTGTGTCTTGAGAAGTGCATGTGTGTGTCGGTCGTAATGGTATTACTTACGGAGATGTGGGAACATTTCGAGTAGTTTTATATATAGTTGCTAAATGCTATTTCCTCTAACATCGAAACTAGTTGCGTTATGTGCTGTACACACTCGTAAACAAAGCGATATTTTACGAAAAGGTTTTCTCTCCAAAAAAATATACACACAAAAAATAAAAATAAACATGGATTATTATATTTTTTTATTAAACCAAAAAATGAAAAACCATTAGGCAACAATGCACAATGCAGCTTGGACATGACCAATTAATTTTTTATCCCCTGTCGGCCGTTCATACAAACTAAATATTTCATGCGAGTGAGGTAAGCTTGTCGCTTTTCAATTTACCTCTTTTTATACCGCTAACAAACGGACAGTTTTATCTAGCAATTTGACAATTTACATACTCGTGTTGCATATAATAATAATCTGGTTTGTGTGCGCCAAATGGGATTTTTGGAGTTCGCCATCTTAAGTGAAATCCTGTAGTGTAATTAAAAGCGTTGGTTCAGTTGGATGGAAAGGAATGAAGGAACTTCAGTCAGTTTTCATTCTCAATATTATTCAACAGTTTCTGCAAATAATTTAACAGGTCCAGAAGTGAAGAATATTAGTTTAATGAAGTACAGTCGGCAACATAAGTACATGACTTGATAATTTTGTGCTACAGAATTAATTAAGAGTAAATAAAAATCTACGTTCAAATATATTTATTACGGATCAAACATTCTAGGCCTTTCTAAAGTGCCTCTCAATAGTAGTAGATTAGCCTTACACAGAAGTGAAATTGCTATCGTGATAACTAAGTTCGTCCTTCCAAAATATACTGTACTGTACTGTATACTGAAATTCCTATGTGGGTAGGCGTGACATATACACGCAGCTTAATAGTCTCTTTATTTAATATTTATTTTAAAATAGATAATTTTTCTTTTTCACTATATTTATGTGCTAATTAACTTTTAAACCCACCTTCGCTCAGAACTTTCCTTTCACTTTCACTCTTCAACAACCACAACACTTAAAATATTCCAACTAAACATGGACAGCAAGCTTGTGCATAGTATGGAGGAACTGGAAAAGCTGTTTAGCTCCCGCATGCGTGAGTACGAAGAAAAGCTGCAGAAAGCTACAGCTGGAACTGACCCTGCACACTCGGATCTTGCTGCACTGTCTCTGGACTTTTCAGAGTTTAAATCCTTTGTGTGCAAAACTTTCTCTCATTTCAAGACTCAGATTGAACTCCTGTCGTTGAGCCTGGACACACATGAGACTGCGATGCGAAGAAAAATCTTGCTGTTTCACGGTATTCCTGAGAAACCTAATGAAAAGCTGTGCGACTCAATTCTCCTGATTTTATCCAAACAGCTGATGATTGACGACATTAAATTGGATCATTTAGATGTTTGCCACAGATTAGGAGCCTCCCAGGGTAAAACCAGACCTGTGCTGGTGCGATTTAGTGCGATGGGGTATCGTCGGTTGGTCTGGGACAGTAAAACTACACTCAAGGGTAGCGGCATTACCATTTCAGAGTTTCTGACCAAGACACGGCACCAAGTTTTTATTGCGGCACGCAAACATTTTAGCATCGGCAGCTGCTGGTCTGCAGAGGGAATGGTTATTGTCTTGACGCCTGACAAGTCACGCCGGAAGATAGCGACCATGGATGAGCTAGAATCATTAATCGCGCTATTCCCCGCTCCCGCCAATGCTGCAGCACCTGTTGTTCCCGGGCCTGCCACCGCTACCTCGTCGGCCGTTCCAACTACTTCGCCGGTATCTGCTACCCCCAACAAACGTAAGATTGTGAGGAAGGCTCGTCGCTAAGTTTACTCTTTTAGTTACCCTTTGCATGTTTTACATAGCGCTTTGTGATTAATTTGTGTAGTGTCGGTACGCTTTAAAATTTGATTTCTCTTTTTTTTATTTTTAATCTACCTATAGCTTTTACTTTTCGCTAATATTTTTCTCACAACTTGCCGGTAGGTAGATGTTATTAGTAATATTATTTTTATATAGTGACATGACGTCTGTCAGTGTCATTTTTAGTTTTATTTTGACATTACGTTTCGTTACAGTCTGCGTTTGTCATAGTCTGTATCTCAATGTTGTGGTTGATATTCTTGGTAGTTATTTTTATTTTTATGTGTTCTGTTATTGATTTACTTCCTTAAAATTTTTTATATACCTACATCTTAGATAAAATAGTCTAAGACCTACATAGTTCTTAAGATCATTTGTTAAAATCTCTACCAATAATAGCGAATAGGTGCTTTTATTAGTTTAGCGTAAATATATTATTTTTATTGTTTTGATTTTATGCACTTAGTACTAGTTCTGATATATATTTTTTATTAGTTTTGGTAGTTTATATAAAAATATTATTATTATTTTTTAATTCATATTTTATATAATATATTATTACTTTTGTAAACTATGATCGTTGCGGACCTTGCTGATGATTTTTTCTCTTGTTCTTCCTCTTCTAGCAGTTTCCTTAGTGCAGCGAGTGGTTCTTCCTCTCCTCTCACTCTTGGCGATCAAATTTCTTCTTTGCTTTCCCACCTCCCCAACAATCTCAACATAGCCCACATCAATGCCCAGAGTGTCCCATGCCATTACTCTGATCTTCTGGCTTCCATTAACAGTGCACATCTGGACGCTTTGCTGATCTCCGAGTCCTTTCTCAAACCTTCTCTTTTATCTGTACACTTTGCCATTCCTGGCTTTGTTCTTATTCGTAATGATAGAACTGGGAAGGGTGGTGGTGGTGTTGCTATTTACTTACGTACTGATATTCCTTACAAGATTATCAGCACATCACCTTCTTCCTACTCGGGATCAGCGGAGCATCTATTTCTAGAAATTTCCTTGCATCGAGTTAAGATGCTTCTTGGAGTGATGTACAGTCCTAATCTTACTATCGATTACTTTGACTCTTTGGATTCGCTTTTAAATGATTTCTGTCCCTCTTATGACCACGTTGTCTTGATGGGTGATTTTAATACTTGCCTCCTTAAAAATGACTGTCGTACCCACAAACTTCAATCTCTTTTATCCTCTTTTAACCTTAGTATTCTGCCTCTTTCTGCTACTCATCATTCCCCTAACTGCACCCCTTCTCTTTTGGACCTGATGATTGTCTCTGATTCTAATAATGTTTCTGTCCACGGACAGCTCACAGCTTGTTTTTCCTACCACGACTTCATCTTTATGTCCTATAGGATTCGCCCTCCAAAGCGTAAGCCTCAATATATTTTCCTTAGGAACTATAAAGGCATAGACCTGGAGGCATTGCTGCGTGATGCTGGTAGCATCGACTGGAAGGACGTCTTGGAAAGCTCGTGTATCAACAGTATGGTTCACATTTTCAATAGCAAAATACTCAGCTTATACGATCGTCATGCCCCTATCCGTCGAGTCAAAGTTAAGTATGTTCCGGCTCCCTGGCTTACTCCTGCCATAAAAGATGCGATGGCAGCTAGGGATAGAGCCAAAAGGAGGTTAAAACGCTGTCCTTCCGAGCGCAGCTTGATTGCGTTTAAGGTGTTGCGTAATCGCTGCTGTCGTATGTGTAGAGATGCAAAGAGACGCTACTTCCATAATTCTCTCGACAACCGTAACTCTTCAGAAGTCTGGAAGTTTCTAAAAACTGTCGGCATTGGTAAGTCTCCAGTTGCTTCCAGTAATGACACTGACGTGTCTGCTCTTATTAATCATTTCTCACATCCCCCTGTTACGTTGGATCCGCTCGTCAAATCAGCTACGTTAGATAAACTTTCCTGTTTGCCTGTGCCGCAGTGTCCTCCTTTCGAGCTAAGCCCTGTAGGTGAAAGTGAGGTCAAAAAATCTATCTGTGCTATCTCCTCCTCTGCAGTTGGTAATGACAATATTTGCTCAAGAATGATTTCTCCTATCCTTCCCGCATTACTTCCCATTTTGACCCACATTTTTAATTTTTCCTTATTCTCTTGTACTGTTCCTGAGGCCTGGAAACGAGCCCATATCATTCCCTTACCAAAAATTCCTCACCCGGTCTCACCGACCGATTTCCGACCCATTTCTATCCTTCCATATCTCTCTAAAGTTCTTGAGCACATTGTTCATCAGCAGCTTTCTTCTTTTCTATCTGTAAATAGCCTTCTCAGTCCATTTCAATCCGGTTTTCGACCTGGTCATAGCACAGTAACGGCTCTTTTGAAGATTACTGACGAAATTCGCTGGGCTATGGACCACAAATCTCTCACCTTGCTTGTACTTCTGGACTTTAGCAGTGCCTTTAACTCTGTTGATTTCGACATCCTTCTAGGGATCCTTAAAACTTTCAATTTCTCTTCTTCTACGGTTGATTGGTTCGATTCCTATCTTAATGGCCGCGTGCAGCGGGTTCGTCTCGATGAGTTTTCTTCTGACTGGTGTTCTCTTACCGCGGGTGTGCCTCAGGGTGGCGTTCTCTCTCCTCTTCTCTTTTCTATTTTCGTTAACTCTGTCACCAGAGTCATCGCTTCCCACTTCCATCTCTATGCTGACGATCTGCAGCTTTACAATCACTTCTTGAGGCAAGATGCGGCAGCCGCCGTGTCTGCCATGAACAGTGACCTGGATTTGATTGGCGAGTGGTCGCGGTCCTTTGGACTGCAAATCAACCCTAAGAAATCCCAGGCTATAATCATCGGCGGAAGGTATATGCGGAATAGGCTCGATGTCGCGTCGCTGTCTCCACTCTGTCTGAATGGAGTTCAGATAGAATACGCAAATACGGTTAAAAACCTGGGGGTGACCATGGACCCTTACCTATCGTGGACTGCCCAAGTTGCTCAAGTCAGTCGCAAAGTGCACTACACGTTCCATACGTTAAAATGCCTCCAGAGCTTCTTGCCCTTGAATACCAGAATCTCCCTTGCCCAAACTCTCATCCAGCCCATTATTGACTACGCTGATGCCTGTTACTTGGATGCCACAGAGGAGCTCTTAAATAAACTTGAGCGTTTGCAAAATATATGTATTCGTTTTATTTTTAATCTTAAAAAGTATGATCACGTTTCTAACTTTCGCAAGATACTCAAGTGGCTCCCTATTCGACTTCGCAGGAACTCTCGGATATTGTGTCTGCTATTTAACGTCCTTCACAATCCTAAAATGCCATCCTACCTGCGGGAACGCTTTTCCTACGCTCGTCCTTCTGATGCTCCTTGCAGGTCACATCTTAGAAATCTCCTTAAATCCCCTCCCCACTCAACCGACTTCTACTCCTACTCCTTCACTGTGCATGCGGTTCGGTTATGGAATTCACTTCCGCCTGATATTAGGGACTGCCAAACTGTTGCAGTGTTTAAAAGAAGAGTGAAAGAACACTATCTCTCCACTTCGTCATAGCTATTAGTATTTATTATGTTATGTTTCATTATTATCGTATATATTTTTTTTTGTGATATTTATTTTGGTAGTATAATGTATGTATTTGTATGTACTCATATTTTATGTTTATATATATATTTGTTTATATTCATATTAGTGTATCGTTTGTGATTTTATGTATTTTGTTTTCTCTTTTACTCTTACACACGTTGTCTACATCTCTTTATCTACTTTCCTATCGCAGGTATGCTGGAAGAGATTTCTTTAGAAATAAGCATCACCTTTGTACGTATTTTTCTGTTCCTTTCTTCTTGTTTGTTTATATGTGTGTACATAAACTGTTAAATAAATAAAAATAAAAATAAATACTACTTAATTGCTTGATTTTGATTTGACGTAAAAAACCCTTTGATTGTAAGGGCACTTACTGCATACAGTAAGCTACGAACTTATTATACGTATAGATCACAATCTATATATATAATAAATTCACAGCGAAGTCAAAACTGTGCACATAATATTTTATAAAAAAAAAGTTATTGCTACAAGGTCTGCGAACGATTCTAATGCCGAAAATATAGTTTTTAAATGTTTTCTCTGTTTATCTGTTTGTCTGAGTGTATGTTCCAGCATCACGCAAATACTACCAGATAAATTATGTTTAAATTTTGCACAGATATTGCCTACAAGTCTAGTTAGTCTATAGGCTATAAATTATCACGCTATATTGCATAATGTTTGTATTCCTTTATTGATTACCGCTAAGAGGCTCATTGGCGACGTAAGACTGGTGGATGCCAAGCTTCACAGCTTGGCTCATCGCCGCAAGGTTGCATGCTTGTCGGTCTTTTACAGATTGTACTTCGGTGAGTGTGCTCGAGAACTCAACGACCTCATTCCGCCTGCCCCCTTCTACCATCGGACATCTAGTCGCACTGCAGGTTACCATCCCTACCTAGTTGCTATTCCACCAATTCGCACTAAGCGTTTCCAAATGTCTTTTGTGATGCGCACAGCAAAGGAGTGGAACTCTCTACCTACGTCTGTGTTTCCAAATGTATACAACCCCGATCTCTTCAAAGTGAGAGTGAACAGGCTTCTTCTGGGTAAGCTCGCTCCATCGTCGACTTTGTCTCTGTCATCTCTGACCTAGACTAGAGTCAAGAGCAAACCTATCTTAAATAAAAAAAAAATATTATCCTAGATAATAATATAAAATAATTGTTTTGCCAAAAGAATTAAATATATACATACATAAACTTACGCCTTCTTCCTATGGGGGTAGGCAGAAACTACAGAACGCCACCTGCTACAGAAACTGCTAAAGAATTAAATTTTGTCAAAACATTTAAGTTTTTAAATTCGAATAATGTTTATCTACACTTTAACAGCCCTATTTAGCATCCCGCTCGGCACCATATTGCGAATCTAACAAAAACGTGTCCTAAACCGATTTGGAAGAAACTCCCCAATTAATTTATACTCTCACTTTGAGAGTTAACTGGCTTCTTCTAGGTAAGCTCGCTCCATCGTCGACTTTGTCTCTGTCATCTCTGACCTAGACTAGAGTCAAGAGCAAACCTATCTTAAATAAAAAATAAATAAAAAAAAAATTGTAAAAGGACGAGCCAAACGGTTAGAACATTGCAGATAGTTACAGATTACACCTTTTAAATAATTATCATCACGCTATTGTAGCGTTGTATTGCTTCTACAATAGCAATTAGTCGAGTGAGATAACTATTTCACAAATTAACCGTAATGTGTTACAACTCTAAAAGCGGGGTACAACACTAGTTGTTTAAGGATGACTCGTTCATTTAGATCGCTGACCGTCTCGCTGACAGGAGTATATCCCTGACACTCAGGATTCTTTGTGCCCCAATCTAGGGTGAGTTCCTCATTAATTAGGATTTATAATGGACCCTATGCGCTGGATAATCTACATTGTTATCATCACCAATGTAGCATCTGATTTTACAATGGTCAATGTCGGACCACGCGGTTGTGGATTATCCAGTGCGCAGGAGACTGAAATATGTATGTATTGCTGTTGCATTGGGCTGTGCAATCGGATAATGCAAGCCATCTCCTGAGATGTCTGTTGATTTACCTTGTGTTATGCTCGCGTATCACATACTTAACCTTATATTGCATCTGTTATTCTAACACGCCATCTTTGCAAACTTTCTGCCTAACTGACTGCCTGTAAGCCGCTGCGATGTGTTAAGCTTCCTGCCTACCCTGCTTCCCACACCGTTCCTTGGTTGCTGAATGGGGAATGGAGCTGAGCACATCGCATGCGGCTAGCTGCTTACGCACCGCGACTAACATGAGCACCCTAACGCGCTTTCCAGGGTTCCACGTCCAGGCTGAGGGCTGACTTCATAGTTAGACAAACTACAACACTGTCACTCAATCGTGACATAAACAAGGTGGATTTATGAGATGGGGCAGTAAGGGCAGGCACCTCAACCATTAAAAACCAAAATCTTTTAGTCCAGCAGGTGTTAACACGGATCATTCCTTTGAGAATTTTCAGAGTGAAAAATATTTCAACTTTACGCAAAAAGCAAAAAAATACGCGCCTTGAAACCATTCACTTTGTTATAACCAGTTTTTGGAATACAAAGTGCTCTACACTGCCTAAGAAACAGCTTGTAGAAAAACGGAAATCAGCACTGTAATATAAAATGATTTCCGAACGAAAATACACCGCCTACTAAAAATGAATACATTTATGGATTAGTAATCTTAGTTTGGTTTTCTGGCAGACATACAGCTATCCTTCAAACAATCCTTAAAAAAAATCTTATGCTTATTGACACAGTAACGAGTATCGCTTTTTACACTTTTAAAATATTCAAATTATTCATCATGGCTGTCGTTTTCATACTTTTCAAGGGTGTTAAAGCCGATAGTGAGGTCAAAATGAAAATCCAAGATGGCGGCTGCGAAAATTTTAAAACTTTTTGTCTTGGGTATCGTTCTCTTAGTTTTCGAGGGTGCTAAAGCCGATAGTGACGTCAAAATGTAAATCAAATATGGCGGCAGCTAAAACTTTATTTTTGTTTTAAATAATATGTGAGAAGAAATCTCGTTCCTGACGTCCCCCGACCGTACACGTTTTTTATCGTCCAGCAATAATATATCAATCCACGCGCCGCTCCTCGGAAACTATCTAAGCAGTGCGAGAAGACATTGTTAACCTGGATTAACACACAAGGTACTTTTAATCCCGGTAGTACGTTCCCGTGGAATATTTTCCAACATCCACGCGGGCGAAGCCGCGGGCAAAAGCTAGTTATTAAATAACTCTAGCCCACGGCTACATTTTGAAATTGTTTCGTATTTCAATGAAAAGCTCGCTCTAAATTATTGTACAAAAAGTAATTAAACTAGTAAAGGATGTCGCTTAAATACAGAAGTGGGTTCAAAAGAGAGGTTTTGAATAATTATGTCAGAGTAGACCTCAGTAATTTAGCTTCATCACTCAGGGTAGTCAATATTATTCTTAACGATATAGGTAATATATTTTTGCATTAATATACTCCCTTCGAAGGCAAATCTTGGCAAAGGGTCAATGACTCAGTCTATAATAGTTTACATAGCCCTCTTTCAATTTGGATATCAATATTGCTTTAATCTTCACTGGTGTTTTAAATGTTTCTCTTGGTGTTTTTCCATTTTTATAGAATCTGGACAAGGTCATCAGAAGTTAACACGGGCTGGTGTCCGCAACTCCACGACAATGCGCGTATTTTGCGTGAAGGTCATCAGGTAATAAATATCTCTAATTGAAAACGTTACATGTGGAGAAATATTTACAGGTAGTATTATTGTACGTTGCACGTGAAGACTGTTTTAATGCAACTCACATCAAAATAGCCTGGACGAGCGGCAATACTTAATAATTGTTTACTTGCGGCACGCACAGGACAATCAACCTAGCTGGCTGTATGATATTGTATATCCACGGCATGAGCTATTTTATATTTTCTACAGATACAACGAAAAAAGAAGCTAGTTTATAAGAATATCTGTACAGAACTCGTAAAGAAAAATAACCCGCCATATCTCAAGTATAAGTCAAAATAAACAACGCAATATAAACACAACTTCGTACACCGCATCGATATTATCCGACAGACTTTCGTGCAGTTTGTCTCTGTAAAATATAGCCATTCCCACTAATATATTGCTTGGTACTGTCATACGAGCCTCGCGGAATATGAAGAACAAATGTACTGGATAGCTCGGCTAACGACACAATGCGTGTTTCACGCATTTGTTTAAATAAAACACAGTGTACATGTATGGGCTGCCGGCATTGATTGAATGGTGCAAGAATTAAATGGTGTGAATTCAGCTGGTTGACGGACGTCGGACAGTCAGCCACAAAGCTTGTTGTAGCGTTAAGGAGTTTCTGGTTTTTGTTTTTTTGTACATGTGATATACTGTACTGATTTGTCTGCTGGACAAGTCCCTGCATGTTTTGTAGGTTCATTAAAGTCTATGCCTTGTAGCTACTAATAATACCCTTTTTCTAATATACTTCTTACTTTATACCGATATCATAGTGACAGTGTCCTACTTCACGTTTATTTAGTTTTTGTTAAGATTATATAGAGATTTTTTGAAATATTAGCTTCTGCCTGCGATCTCGTGCGCGTGGAAGGCGTAAGACACCGCCATATACAAAAGTAACAGCCACATTTTATACTCGACTACGGCAAAGCCAATGAAGGCTATGTGTTTATAATAATAATAATAAAACCTTTATTATCAGACCACAGAGATACATAATTATAATGTTAGTAAAGAAAACCTAAACCTACCTATTTATGTACATATGTATGTTCATCTGTTCCCTCATAACTCCTAAACTACTAGTCGAATTATAACAAACGAGGTATCATTGGAAGCGTCAAGTTGTTGCGCGGGTTATAGATGAAACGACGTCACAAAAATCTAACATGGCGGCATATGAAAAGTGTCACCGAAAATAAATTAAGGTTATTTTCGAGATAACTACCGTCAAAAGACCTACTGTTTAAAATACCTAAAGATTGTTTCACAGATTTTTGTAGTAACTAATGAACGAAATCCATAAAGGCGAATTCACCTACGCTTTATTCAACAACAATTAATTAACCTAAGGTTTATTGAAGTAATGGACGATTCACAGTACACTATACACTAAACACTTAATATGCAAGAGCGAGCGAAGCGTGCTCGGGACTTGGGGCACCCAAACTGGGACAGGTTAGGTTCGAAGGGTATGGCGGGGCCTAGTGAGCGAGCGAAGCGAGCGAGCAAAGACCCCGCCATTCCCTTCGTGATTATTTTTCTTTAAAATTGAAAACCCACAAAGACTGCGCATATTTTTTTTCTCAGCTCCTATGATTTTGTGCACTTTGGAGTTTTCATAAATTCACAATAAAGGGTTTTTCTACCCAAAAAAGAAAAAGCTACTATAAAAAAGCGACTTTTTTTTCGGCTACTATGATTTTGCGTACTTTGGGGTTTTTAAAAATACAGAAAAAAGGGTCTACTTTACCCAAAAAAAAGTAGATACGATATAAAAGTGACGGGTGATAAAGTACAGTGCTTCCTCTAAACTCAGTTTATCACAAAATGTGTAGACGTAACTGTTTAGACATGGACATTGTAACTACCCACGCCTTTAGAAATCAATCCAGCGCGCAGTGTTAATAAACTGTAGGCAAGTCGTGCATTAGGTATTTCATACATAGTTGAAAAATCATTAGATTAATCGTTTGTTAGTGCGATTAACTTTAGTTTAATAAAAAATTAAGTAAGTAAAAGAGTACTTGAGTCGACCAATATGCGTTATGAACATATGTGAATCAACCGTAGTTATCTCGAAATAGTTGGAATACGTTTAGATATTCTAATATGTAACCGACTGACAGCCTGTTATTATGTAGTACCTACGCGTAATGCTAGGTACTGTGGAGGCTGTACATACGTCGTTACATAATATGCTTTAGCATGAAACCTCCGCGAATCGATTATAAGCAAATGGCAAGAATTCTAGACAAGCGTTGATTTGGATTTAAATTAAGGGGAAAGCGCTAAGGTAGCCCGCGAAATTTAAATTTTCTTACGATGTTTGCGATTTGCACCTGTGTTTGGGTTTCTGCTGATTAAAGTATAATTCGCGACCGTAACAAATATGTATTTACAGAATAATAATCGTTAGAATCAGTAATACAACTCCTTAAGCTATTATGATCCTCAATTGACAAAATGTCATGAAATAGTCATTCTTAAGATTAGGTACTTGATCTTAGAAAGTTGTATTGATGACTTTAATGATTATAATTCTGTAAATACATATTTGTTATGGTCGCGAACCATATTTTAATCAACATACAACCTAATACTGATCTACCAATTGCAAAAAAACCTAATAAAATTAGAATTTCGCGGTATACCCTGGCGCTTTCACCTTAAAAAAAGGTCTGACACGCGACTGTTAGAATAAAAATAATATGAATGTATAATTTAATTCTAAGACCTAATTAAGCATTCGAGTTTTACCGCAAAGAAGTGTTTTATATATTCTGGTACCGTCAGCTCAGCGCTCCGCAGAGCGTTGACAGTACACACGCAGGGACTTTGCTCGCCGTCGACTCGCTGGCGATTTATAAATCTCACGCCCACACATAGATTTTGACATCGCTAGCTGTAAATCGGTTGTTAAAACCTGTGTGTGGACGTGAGATTTTGTAATCGCCAGCGAGTCGCCGTCGACTAAAGTTGCTGCGTGTGTACCTAGCATAAGGTTTAAGTATTTTTTTCTATGCTATTATTAGTTTAAAACAATGGTGTCATCCTAAGATTTTCTCCGGATAACAATCGAACGTTTTGAAACTTTTTATCTAATCAAACTTTCGTCCAACTGTGGGCAACCAACAGTAGTAATAATAAGGTATCTAGTTAGATTAAACAAGGTCAAATTAAATTAGCTAGCGAAACTCCACAGACGTGATGGGTATCGATATTTAAACATATTGTAACGAAATGATTTAATGATTTTTTTGTAGTTAAATGAGTTTCGAAAATCTTTTTTCGTTTTAATTATGTTTAGATACCCATCACAGCTGTGGAGTTCATTTTCTAATTTTATTTTACCCTGTATACCATTCTTAGCCTCAACTGACATTGTTAGCATTCTTACAATACTTGAAGCCGTCATAATATCGTATACAAAGTTTAGCGCTAAGTTAGCTGTACGTTTTATGGCGAGGTAGCGCAATACTTCTGTTCTACTCAAGTATGGTCTACTGTGATAACATTGGTCAGCCGTTTTTGGCTGTAGGGTGACTGTGAGTCACATTTTATCTCCTACTTCATAAAATAAGATATTTAATTCACTTCTTCTTTTAAAATATTTGACCGAATCAGGCTCTTACGGAAAGACAAAATTGAAAATCTTAAAATTCGGGAAAACTAAACGTTATTTTTGTATGAATTATTGAAATTTGGACAGAACAACGTCTGTCGCCTCAGCTAGTATTCAATAATCTCCGCTAACTCAGCAGTGTATTAAGATTTTATTAAATAACGTTGTCCTATTGTCCTATAATATAAAATATCACAAAGAACCTAACTCAAACAGCCCCGATCATGACTGTTTTCAGTTTATTTAGGAATCGATAACAACCAATTTACTATTGCTGGTATCGTAATCTTGCATTTTACGAGCACGCACTTGTTATTGCAATTTAAACCTTATCATCATCATTCTCTTGCCCTTATCCCTATTTATTTAAGCCCTATGTTAGTGAAATAAGTCACTGGGCGTCTGCTCATGATTTGCAACGACATTGTGTCACACCACATCACTACGGCATAACTGTGACCAGCCGACTCCTTGCTGCCAACCTCAACTGCCCAAAACTTTGCTCATTTCACAAAATATCCTCAACGACAACTACCAACAATGGTCACACAAACTGCATCGTGTCGCTCTGTTGCCCACGCTGCCCTCGCTGCCCGCGACATGCCCAACTTGTGCCGTTTGTTGCCTTAATGCCATGCCCGCTGAACGCTTGCGGCTAATGGTTAGAGCCCAGACTTGTGTTTCTGTTCTTAGGGATTAATATTGTGGATGTAAATTGGAGGGGATTTAGATTTTTATCATGCAGTTTTGGTTTGGTTTAAGGTAACTTAATAATAGCGTAATGGTTGATAAGAACATTCCAAGCACTTCGTCTGATATAGGATTCTATAGCAACATGGTGAGAATTATTTCTTGGTCCTTATAATACTGAATCCTAATTTGAATGAGGATTAAGGCAAATCATGAGGTATGAATAGAATTTGCACGCAAAAGCAAATGGAAATCATTTCGGTTAACCAGAAATTTTATAGCAAAAGATCCAGCTGTCCTAAAAAAATACCTACCTGAACAGATAGACAGAATAATATGCAGGACCTATCTATTTGGATGCTAGTAAAGGCTCCTTTAATTAAAAAAAGCTATTTATGGCTAAATATAGTGTTTAACTAAACCAAAAACGAACGAAGTAAAAACCGAAATGTTATACATATATGAATTTACCTATTTACTTTGTGAAATCACAGAAAAGTCTGTATGCACACTGTACATAATATTAAAGGTCACTGTACAATTACTACTAAGTAACACGTCCGCATAACAAATAGGGACCAAATAACATTTTTCCGTCGCCCCTCTGAGCCGTCCCCGATCGGGCAGCGCAAGTGACAGGCATTCAGCCACAGAGAGCATGCGCACGTGCCGAGCAACATGGCTGTGGAGGCTGTTACGGCGCCGAAACGTACAACTAATAACAAACTCAGTAATAACAGTTCAAGTTCAGTTGATTGTGTGTTCGAATATTATTGGAATTTGAATGTACAGTTGAAGAATTAAAAGAGTAAACACCTTTTAGACTTTTTCGAATATTTCTTCTGAATTTGAAAATATGGTACGATTTAACTTGACATTGGGAAAGGATGGCATATGCCTACTGTGTGAAGAAAGATTGTATTTAATAAATGCATAACTATTTAATTCTTCACCTGTACATGCTCTAAAGAGATCAATTGGTTAATGTATAGGCACATATCGTTATACAAGGCTGATGAAATTTATAAGAATCGTTTTGAGAGGCTTTCGAGTCGATCGCTTAAGTATTCCAGACGCTGTCTTGATCTTGACCCAGATTTTATCGAACCCAATATACAAATTTCAATAACCACTCAGCAAGCATAGAAGTCTTTTATATAATAACATGCATAATACGATCACCACTTACCTACACGGTAACTATGGATACTTCACGATCGTATCGAATCGGATTAATATTTTGTTATTATTCTCTCAGTTACTTAGTTTTATTCGTGGTCTGCCAGTTTGAGTAATATGCGGCCTACCCAAATGTCCTTTCTTTGGTATTGTTCATCGAATTGTTGAGCTTCTTAAGTTCTGAGTTGAGCTGTACGATTACTGACAAATGCATGCACTGACTGGACAGAACCACTCAATCTGTGTGGTTATTTCATTAAAATACCATATCAGACGCCAATCTACATGGTCTTCCCAATGATCTGACCAAGATTACGTCTGGACTTTAAAAGAGACTGTGACCTCTGAGTTTGGTTCAGCCTTTATTCTCAGAAGAGAGCCTTATATTAATTTTAGTCGACAGCTGATCTCCGAGATTTTCAAACAAAAGTAGATGTAATAGGACAAAGGGATTTATTAGCAAACCTTCGTTTTAATGAAGCTTAGAAACCAGAAAACGACAGATTATGAGAACGGGAACGTTTGAGTAAAAGAAGAAACTCGTTTTTTTTTTTATGTGTTGAAGGAAATTGAGGATTTGAGCAGTGAGAGGGCTCTTAACATTGTTATCGTGGACGATCGTATAGAGATGTGTTATACAGTACTCCCGGCGTAATTGATTCAGCATTCATGTATTTAAATTATATGTAAAATTGACGTGAGTTTGAAGATGTAACAACTATGTACAAGGGTACGTTTTCATGACAGAATTTGCGAAACCAGGGACCGAAACCGGTATATTACAAGCTTTATTTTATTTACAGGTATTCT
Organism: Fissipunctia ypsillon; assembly: GCA_947568875.1. Lineage (NCBI taxonomy): Eukaryota > Metazoa > Arthropoda > Insecta > Lepidoptera > Noctuidae > Fissipunctia > Fissipunctia ypsillon. The sequence goes on from OX387649.1 coordinate 25,469,535, forward strand.
AAAGGTTACCTTAATTCTTAAATGAATACAACCGGCAATAATAACCGACATCAAAAGTACTTCTATCTTACACGTGTCCGGCGGCGTTAGTGAAAGGGCGCGCATTGCTGTGTGTGTGTCAAAGAGTCGAGTGGACCAGCGCGCCGGCGATCGCCGACCAATCACGGCCCTGGCTGGCTGGCGATTTTCCGTTTCATTCTGGAAGAGCGGAGTCTCCTAACACAAGCAATTATTTCTTTAAAGGAGATCTCTAAATTATGTACTAAAATGCACTTTCTAATTGAAATAAACTTTTTTTTTCTCGTAATCAATTCATTTTTATAATGATTTTAGGTAACCGGTATTAAAACTGTAACCTAAATAGAGGTAATATGTTTTTTCGTCTTGTTTACCCAGATATCGGGAACCTTAGTCGTAGAGGTAACCGAAATTCTTCGATAGCTGTACCGTAACTTATAAAGGTTTTCAGTCCCTGTGCGAAACAAGGGTGGGATTTTTCCGTCGCTTAGTTTTGCGTTGTTCATGAAAGAAGACATGAGAAATTGTGAGATAGTTGTTATAAATGTTGGGCTCCGGCGTTAGGTTTATGCAAAGTGTATGGTGAGTAGTAGTACTATTTATTGTAGCGCTTTAGTGGATGGTTTATGTTCAGATGTGGTCGTTTGCGGGCTGATGTTCATGATATTAAATTGCGATATACTAACAAGTAGTATAATAATTTATTTGTTTGTGAAATACTTAATTCTTCTTCACAACTGTACGTAATGTCCTTCCAGATATTTCTTCCTACAATTTTTTTCTGTATCGTCAGGTATGTGTCAGAACAGATACTCGTACATAAAATTCCATTTGCTCAAACCAACATCAAGACCCGAAACAGCTGTATGTAGGCCATACATGTAATTGGTCCATGTGGGAATCAAACTGCGAACTGTGACAAAGTCAATCACTCAGCCGAGCTAGTGCACTAATAGTCAAAATCAAAAGTCATTTATTCAAACTAAGCTGAGAATAAGCACTTTTCTAACGTCAAAAATTACATAAGACAGTCCCCCAAAACGCTCGCTTTTCGCCACTTCCTAGTGCTTTAGCTGAGAAGAAAAAGTGGCGCAACAAACTCTCCAGCAGCACAGCTGTCTGTTAGAAAAACTTGATTCTATACAATAGTAATCAAAATTATTTACATTACGCAACACAAAAACGTTAAATAAAATGATTTGCCATGTGTCAGCTAGCACACGCCAATATACCAATAAAAAATAAATAATAAAAACATCGAAACTAAACTCAAGCAGAAATAAAAATTAAAAACAAAAGACGTAAAAGAACTTTATACCTAAATAAAAGTCTCCAGACATAAAGGGCGCGCCCGCTTACATAATACCTTATAGCTGTACCTAACTCGTAGTTACAAATGATAAACTAGGTCCATCGAAGTTAATAACTGTCAGTGTCATGTCCGTCGAGCTCGGCGGCGCGGCCTGTAGAGCTTTGTGAGTGCACTGGGCTCGGATCAATCTAGCTAAACGATCAGGTTTGCTGAGAGAGTTCTTTTGTTTTTGTTTTAGTAAATATTTGATTACTAGTTATTTATTTATTTATATAAGTATAAAAATATGTATTAGGTATGTTGAAACTGTTTGTACCTTCCTTCACTTGTCGTCCCAGATTCATTAGAAAACCAGCGTCAGATAGCATCTTTCTGGCATTAATATTGATTTTATGTTTTAAGATATTACATTTTTCCGTAATATTTATATATTTATTTATTTATTTATTTAATCTTTTCACACTTAAAAAAGTACAAAGGCGGACTTAATGCCTTAGGCATTCTCTACCAGTCAACCAAGGGTGGTGATTTATATAATATTACGTTTTTGGGTAGTACATAATGCGTTCAATTCTTTAGTATATACTATGTCCGGGTACGCCTAATAGCTCTTGGTGCATGCCCTTGCGTTGGTGGCTCTTCCACAAACACAAGCCTATCATTTCTAAAATAATAAGATTATTGAATTTCTTTATGGGAGGAGAAGCTCATGGCTAAGTAATATCAGCCGCATGGGTCGATCCATCAGGTTAAGCTACGCTTGCCGGGGTTGGTCCGTGGATGGGTGACCATCTTTACATACCGAGACTCCTCCGTGCCTCGGAAAGCACGTTAAGCCGTTGGTCCCGGCTGTCATTCGTAAATCTTTGTCAGTCGTTACGGGTCGTCAGAAGCCCGAAAGTCTGACAACCAGTCTTACCAAGGGATATCGTATCACCCAGTTACTGGATTGTGGAGGTCAGATAGGCAGTCGCTCCATGTAAAATACTGGTATCCAGCTGCATCCGGTTAGATTGGAAGCTGACCCCAACATAGTTGGGAAAAGGCTAGGCAAATTGATTGAATTTCTTTATAGAGCACGATAGAGAATAATTTCGTGCATTTTTTTGGTGTTTACATGTCCGGGTGCGCCGCATAGTTTGGAGAACCCGTGGTGGCGCGGCTCAGGAGTATGCTCCCCCGCCGCGCCACCAAACCTTCATTATATTTCATTATTTGTTGAGGTACAATGTTTTTCATTACACGTACATTAATGGTACAATTTATCTAGAAACATGTTTTATTAATTTTCCACTGTGGCGCGGCCGGGGAGTATCACACTCGATGTTAGGCAAAGTTTCGTTACCTACTAATAGGAGTAGTGAGTGTATGATATGAGACACGCTTCCCGTCTGCTAGAGATATGTATACAGTTGAACCTCGGTTAGCGCACCTCGGATCCTAATGAACGTAACACTTGGAATATATCGAAGGACTTTGTGTGCGTTATTTCAGCATTAGGCAGCCGAATGCGATGCAATATGCTTTTGCCTTCATTTTAGTTAATATCTTAACTTTAAGCGACGAACGGACGACGCGACGCGACGCGTGATTGAGTATCGAACTAACGTGAGAGCCGGCCCGCGGCGGCGCGCGGCAGCCCCACTGCATTGGCCCAGCAAGACGTGCCCGCCGTGTACTTGTAGCTTCATACCTAAAATGCAGAGTGCGCCTGGCTGCTTATGGCTATTATATAATATTAAGTACTCTTAATACATATTATTAATATACTATTAAGAGCTAATTTCACCAAACTGTTCATAATCGGACATTAATAAATCAGCCGTTAAAATAAACATCGATGTGAATGGTATTTACGTTCCATCAGAAAAAAATAACACGACGTTAAGAAACCTGGCGTTAAGACGAATTACTCACTCTTATAACGGTCAGTTGACAAAGCAACCAAAATAAAAAGTCGCAATGTCACATGTCAGTGTAGTACACTCGCGTTTTTCATTTCGATAGCATAACATAACCTTGATGTATTATTGAGATTCAGCCAAAATTATGACGATTTATATTTTCAAAAAAACTTTAACTCTCATTAACTCAAAACAGGGTTTTATGACTTAATGACTTTTCGCTTTACGGGGCCGGTATTGGTGATGCAAGAAAGTATTGCAACTGTTTATTCATTATGGAGATTTAGATTCAGGAATATTTACATTCCATGTACTGCACAACAAATGCATAATATGCCTGTTGAATCTGCACTGTGCCTATTGACTCTGTGGAATAGAACATTATTTTGCAGTGCATTCCAGCACACCAAAGATAATAATAATAATATTAGTAAGAATACGCTTATTTTCTAACACAAATCTTCTATTTCTTTGGTGCAGTATTTGGTACCTAGAACATCAATTTCTAATACTAGAGCTGCTCTTCCTGGATACTGTTACAACTGTTTGGTGGGTCAGATGTTGGTATGTTGGAAGGGTGTTGTGCACATGTAATGTTGAGTGTGCGATATATAAGCATTTTTATCTTGGATACGATACGAGAGCGACCTGCATCTTTTTAGATGAAATAATATCTACCTACTTCTAAGTCGTCTGACGTTGAAATTGAAATACAGTAATAAAAATGCTTTTTACATAATATGTGATTTTTGATTTTATGAACCGTTCAAAACACCCTATACTCCTACTACTTATTAACTGAAGAGTGCACTATTTTATTAAATTATTAATACCGATGAGCCCAACCTTCTCACTAAGCGATGGCTCTTTTAGTGATTTTTAGCATTCCCGTTAGCCGGAGTATTAATATTACTACCACTGTAATCTGGAGATCATAAGGAACAAATCAAGATGCGTTTCATTAATAGATGCCACAATTTTTGGTGGGCCTATTCGCCGAACAAACAAACTATCTCCTTTATCATTGTAATTTAATAGTACCCACTCATTTAATAGTTTTTAATCATAATTCACCACTTGTATGTTAACATTGGCAGATCACGGCACACCAGCTGATTATTGTATGTTAACTTGTATGTTAACATTGGCAGATCACGGCACACCAGCTGATTATTGTATGTTAACTTGTATGTTAACATTGGCAGATCACGGCACACCAGCTGATTATTGTATGTTAACTTGTATGTTAACATTGGCAGATCATGGCACACCAGCTGATTATTGTATGTTAACTTGTATGTTAACATTGGCAGATCATGGCACACCAGCTGATTATTGTATGTTAACTTGTATGTTAACATTGGCAGATCACGGCACACCAGCTGATTATTGTATGTTAACTTGTATGTTAACATTGGCAGATCACGGCACACCAGCTGATTATTGTATGTTAACTTGTATGTTAACATTGGCAGATCACGGCACACCAGCTGATTATTGTATGTTAACTTGTATGTTAACATTGGCAGATCATGGCACACCAGCTGATTATTGTATGTTAACTTGTATGTTAACATTGGCAGATCACGGCACACCAGCTGATTATTGTATGTTAACTTGTATGTTAACATTGGCAGATCACGGCACACCAGCTGATTATTGTATGTTAACTTGTATGTTAACATTGGCAGATCATGGCACACCAGCTGATTATTGTATGTTAACTTGTATGTTAACATTGGCAGATCACGGCACACCAGCTGATTATTGTATGTTAACTTGTATGTTAACATTGGCAGATCACGGCACACCAGCTGATTATTGTATGTTAACTTGTATGTTAACATTGGCAGATCATGGCACACCAGCTGATTATTGTATGTTAACTTGTATGTTAACATTGGCAGATCATGGCACACCAGCTGATTATTGTATGTTAACTTGTATGTTAACATTGGCAGATCACGGCACACCAGCTGATTATTGTATGTTAACTTGTATGTTAACATTGGCAGATCACGGCACACCAGCTGATTATTGTATGTTAACTTGTATGTTAACATTGGCAGATCACGGCACACCAGCTGATTATTGTATGTTAACTTGTATGTTAACATTGGCAGATCACGGCACACCAGCTGATTATTGTATGTTAACTTGTATGTTAACATTGGCAGATCATGGCACACCAGCTGATTATTGTATGTTAACTTGTATGTTAACATTGGCAGATCACGGCACACCAGCTGATTATTGTATGTTAACTTGTATGTTAACATTGGCAGATCACGGCACACCAGCTGATTATTGTATGTTAACTTGTATGTTAACATTGGCAGATCACGGCACACCAGCTGATTATTGTATGTTAACTTGTATGTTAACATTGGCAGATCATGGCACACCAGCTGATTATTGTATGTTAACTTGTATGTTAACATTGGCAGATCACGGCACACCAGCTGATTATTGTATGTTAACTTGTATGTTAACATTGGCAGATCACGGCACACCAGCTGATTATTGTATGTTAACTTGTATGTTAACATTGGCAGATCATGGCACACCAGCTGATTATTGTATGTTAACTTGTATGTTAACATTGGCAGATCACGGCACACCAGCTGATTATTGTATGTTAACTTGTATGTTAACATTGGCAGATCACGGCACACCAGCTGATTATTGTATGTTAACTTGTATGTTAACATTGGCAGATCACGGCACACCAGCTGATTATTAAGATTTATACATATACAGGGTTAGTTTTCAATAACCGGTCAAATTTTCACAGGGTGTTCTACCCATGAATATTAACAACTTTCACTGTGGGGCCAACTCTAAAATCACGAAAAAAAAATCTGCTGTTTCATACAAAAGTTCAATACCTACTCGGCCAAAATGTATGAAACAGCCGATTTTTTTCTCGCGATTTCAGAGTTGGTCCTATAATATAAGTTGTTCATATTCATGGGTAGATCACTGTGTGAAAATTTGGCTAGTGATTAAAAAATTGCCCTGTATATGTTTTTACCTATATTTTACAAATAAATTATTTTATTCTTAAGGTAATATACGTCATTCAAGTTTCGTATTTATAACTTTATAAAGTGAAAAAGTCCGTTTGAAGTTTTGAATTGATGACATGGATAAGCATGCTTATTAAAAAATCGAAGAAAACGATTGTTTATAAATTAAAATCTTGAAAAGATTCAATAAGTTCCTTTGGGTTAACAAAATGAAGCACGCTGAAACTCAACACTTCTAAAAGTAAACTTCAAAACTCATTCGTAAAACAAACAAAACAATTACGATCCTCCAAATTGATTAACAAGTAATTAAAAGTCAATGGCTCCGAAGACTCCGAAAGATGTCCTAATTTGTATAATAACTCCACGTTTACGTACATTCAAAACAAGATGATATCTTTTTGATGAACCGTTGCACAAACGCTTTTGATTGCAATCACTATATAACATATAAATTATTTCCGAGAACTGGTGAAATCTATTAACTTTCTTTTGTTTTTCAGAAACTAATGGTTGTAAACGATTTTCGTGAAAAACCTTTACTTGTGCCAATTTATTTTGTGACTGCTGTTTAACCGATTGAAAAGATCATTAGGGACCCTTTCGGGCACAGCAAAGTAATAGGAGAGAGGAAGCTACCTATCCGTATGTATGAAAACCTATAACATAAAGCTAGTGCCAGACGGTCGTCAACAAGCCTTTCTGCAGAGGTGACCTTGTTGGAGGGTCGATTTAATCGACCGAAGGCGTTGCTAATCGACTCGATTAGCAACGCCTTCGGGCGTGTCGGCTGCAAGGTTGGCAACAAGCTCCCGACTTCAGTGCCACTTGAGTTCTCGGACCAAAACCTCACAAATGGTTTCTCTTTCTAAATTTTCAAAAATTGGCGTTTCTTTAGCACTTCTGTGTGCTATACTAAACGAGAAAAATAAAAGAAAGTGGATGAAGCGCTGGCTAAAAGAACGAATATAAGAAGAATATTGAATAACTGGACTTCGACGACGCACATACGTAACTTTCTAAGTATGGAAAAGGACACATTTTTTTTTTTTTTTGTTGCTATTATGGTAGTGAGCGTTGGTTGGAAACAAGCAGCTACACGATTGACGATGGCGATTGCCGACCGCGGTTGGCAATGCACGCCCGTCGATGAAGATCGTGTAAAATCAAGTTGGGCAACAACTGTCTACACGACAGAAATGAGCAAGGTCATCTCTGCAGAAAGGCTTGTTAACAACCGTCTGGCACTAGCTTTAAGATGACAGGGGTTCTTATCTCAACTAGGAAAGAACCAATTCTAACCCTAACGGCACGACCTTCGCGACCGGTTGGGGGCGAGGAATGGGCTAACTGGTAATCCGGGTTACGGGGGATTATTTTTAATAATATTACAAATTGGTGGGTTATTTCTAGGTCACTTCCAGAAAATAAATATGACTTACTCGTCTATACATATATCTCAGTACACTGCCACTGCGGAAGCGATCGGCGTCGGCGATCTCTCGCATCCGGCCGTGGTCCAGGCCCTGGTACGGAGCGAGAGTACATGGAAAGCCATCACCTCCTTCTGCGAAAGCAGTAATGCTCGCGCAGGAGGAGGCGGAACGCGTGAGGGAGAGGCAAGCTTTGCGCCCTCACGCCCCTAGTCGCCGCAGGAGACACCCTGGGCGTTGAGAATTGGCAGCAGATTCCCGGTCACCGTAGGCGCGGGCTTGCGGATAGCGAGCAATGGGTAGCTCGCCGTCCGGTAAGGACCAGGCCCGGGTCGACGGCGCTTTGTGTCCCACGCGCGCCTCAAAGAAATGTCAGCACTATTGACGGGGTCCGCTAGGGCCGATGCCTGCCAGGGTCGCGGAATGTTCGAAAAAGTTACTGTGGCCTAGGTACAGGCAACAGAAGGAACACGGGTGGGTTTTAGTCAGTAAAAGTCTGACATGCCCTCCCGCTCCGCCCAGAGCGGGAGAAGTCATTTGATGATTTCCCATCCAAAACAAAAAGTACACTAAAACAAGTGTCTACCATTTCATCCTCCAGAATTAGCATAACACAAATCACATTTAAAACACCATCTCTTCACTCAAAACATAGGGCTTGTTTGCCCCTAAATTGTTGTTTGATATTTTGAGGAAAATTGCTCTTTAAATATATGCCCTTAATAAATTATAACAATGGGGGTAGGACTACTTTTCCCCTTAAGCGCCTGCTAAATGGTCGCCAACCGTGGCCCGACAGAGGTGACCTTGGTGGTTTATAACCGTGTAGATGAGGTTTACGACCAAACATTGAAACAGCTCTGCCAGTCGCCAGCCAGGTCACCTCTGTCGGGGACGCGGTTGGCGACCGTGTAGAAAGCGCTTTAGCCTGCAAAGTGTACATTCAAGTGAAATAAATGCGAATAAATAAAATTTGGTGCATACTACTTGCCGCCGAGGATGAGTAATAAATACTCGTAATACATAATTTCACGCCTCAGTTCCCGAATTACCGTTGGTTGGCTCAAAAACCTGACTTTATAAGAGTGATGAATATTTTGTGTTTCCTGTTTACTTCCTGCTTAAACTTTTTTTTAACCCAAATCCTAGGGGTTAACCGCATCATTTTGCGTTTGTAAGCAAAATGATCTGCATAACCCATTACGCGTAGGATATTTGGGTATTTGCCCTTTAAAAATGCCTTTTTAAGTAGTTATGAAAAAAACGTACTTGCTCTTTACCTCTAAACGTAGCAGGTAGGTAAGTATAGAAATCTGTTTCTTACGCTAACAAATCTCTGCCATGATACGAATTGTACTCTGAATAATGTCAATATTCATCACAAGTAAGATCACACTTTTAATTAACACTAGTAATAATAATACGTAACTTTTTAAATTTAGACGCTGGTGGCTCTGTGTCATGACAATAATATGCCTTCAACTGTCATGTTATGAGACACATTTAAGTTTCTATTGTTACCGACTACTAGCCCGTCGATTAGCAGCTGAGGGTAGTCCGAAACAGAAATAAATAAAACGAGTAATATGAGTGAAAATGACCCGAACTCAAGTGAAAACAGTGATTGGACAATTTTAATATAAAGTTTTCAGAGTTTTATAAAGTCAGTCCTAAAAATACTGAATGGCAAAGTAATTGTGAGCAACTTGGAAGTAGCGCTCGCCAGCCGTTGCCGCGGCGCCGCTCGCTTCGCTCGCTCGGCTCGCGCGTGGTTGGTCACAGTTCTTACCTAACCGAAACCAATTGGTCAGGGTACCTTAGCTTAGATATTGCGACCGATTCAGCATTAGATTCCACACCAAACGCTTATTGTGACTGTAGATAAACTATTCTGCAATACGTCTAAACGCGGATAGCAGTATTGTGAAACGTAGCGCAAAGACAATCCAGCTGAACGTCGTCGTTCAGTTGTTTTACATAACGGCGCTGTTTTGTAAAACAACTAGTGTTTTTGTAAAACAGCGGATTCTACAATCCATCTGCGACATATACACTCTTTAGTAGCGAGAGACAGGTTAATGATTTTAAGACTTCCTCGACTTAATAAAAACGAACTCACTCCGCTCACAAGTTCTTATTAACTTGGCAATTTACTTAATTAGGGTTATTATTAAAAGCAACTTAGTCGAGTATTTGTATAACGGTCGTTACGTTCTCCTCGTCGAGATTTTTATAATAATTTAAAATTCATTGGCGTCCATTAGAGTTTTAATGGTAATGTAATATTTTTTTATAAGCGACGTTGTGAAAATGAAATGTTATTGCTCTAGCGTTGCTTCAAATGGATTTTTTTCAAACTTTTAACATGAAATGCTGAGAATAGAGCGAATTTTTATGTTAATGTAATACGAGATTGTCTTGTTTAATGTACTAATGTTACCTATGGGTATCATTTTATGTCAAATCTTACTTATTTGTAAATTGATTTACACATTGCTTAAAGAGCTTGCTTAAATTGCTTAACTGTGGTGCCCCGGTCAGCCCCGGGTCAGGCTAATTCATAACATATCGAGAGTCTGTGCCTTGTAATTCGATCCTAAAGATATTACATAACATCACGCCTGTATTCCCAACAGGGTTAGGCAGAGGTGCCACTATAGTACACCTACATTTCGCCAGTTATGTTAAAGACCCATGTAAAAAAAAAGAAAAAGATATTGAAAAAGTAAGAAAAAGGTATTAGTACAGTCCAAATTGGCTTGTTGATCTAGGTGACGTCAAATGTGCTGTGCGATGAAGACAAGCCTCCATATAACTCGCTTTTAAATTCTTCGATATCGTTAAAACCAAATAAATATTTTAAAAAACTATCCATAATTCCTGTCATATTTACGGACTCGTGGTTCGATATTGTAGGCACATAAGTGTTCATACCGCATACCTCCGAGCGCACATCAATCAAGGTAATAAGTAGCAGATAGATTGGATTGCAGCGCTGCAGCGGCTGCATCCCCATGTCGCATCAAAGCGTGGCCTACGTTATTAAACGGTAGGGATGGGAAACGGAGTGAAAAATGTACGGTACTTTTAATTTTTGTTGCATTCAGTTGTAGGTAGATATACTAATTAGAATGCACTTTGGAACATGTAACTAACCTAAACTGGGCCCGCTTGGTGGGTTACGGTCTACTCTCTCACGTAAAGAGGAGACAGAGTCCCAGCTGTGGAAACATTATAAGCTGATAAGTTTAGCTGGTAGGTTTTTGACCAGTTTTGATTTAGTTTTTAGGTACCTACTTTGAAGAACAAGAATAAATATGTTTCTTTACATTTTTAATGTTGACTACACTATAACAAAAATTATAATATTTCATAAAAGCAAAATCACGTCAGCCAAAGACCAGACTTAATTTTCATTTTCAAATATCTTTCTCAGACTTAGGACGAATTCGACCAAACTTTTATACCTAGTTTTATCCAGCGAATAAATTTTTAATTTTTGACAGATTTTCTATACAAAAACTGTCGGACGTCAATTTTAATCCGCGGATATCTGACTTTGGTTAAATCAGCCCTAAGAAAGATTTTTCTGTAAATAAATTAATCCTCAAAAAATATTCTGATACAGCTCATCACTTTGTTAAGAGCATAATGCGATTTTCGCATCGATGCCGGCCGCAATATGAGGCGGCGCGGATCCGTTCGGTGTAATTATCAATGGCAGCACTATGGTTTTAAGTGATAGGCTTTAATTCGATTCTGAAATCATTTGCTATTCCAATGGCTGAGAGTGATTAGAAATGATTTTCGTGTGTTTCTGATTCACAGAGCTTGTAGCTAGAAAATTGCAGTTTCAGGATTCTTTAATCACTCGACTGCCGGAAACGCGGATCTGTGCGAGGCACAATGGCTTTTTAATAATTGTTTCTGTAATTAGTTAATTACGGCTGCATATGAAAGGTTAAACGTTAGTAGATGGATTATAAACACGTCACAAGTATTCGTACTAGCAGCCCTAAATAGTGATTTTAATAATATTGCTTACAATGTGAAGTTTTAATTCATGCCTCCTCGACTGCCTCCTACGACGTACCTCTTGAGCTATCACCATTCACTGTTATATTATCTGTATTTATGCCGCTTGAAAAGTATCCATGCAGAATGTAGCTACGTTTAAAACTCACGAACGTGCTAACAACGAGTTTCAAGCAATAAATAAAAAAGTTTCACGCGAATTTCAATAACTGACATTATATTTAAATACCGCACATTCTTCGAAGGGATTTAAAGGAGAATGGGCACTGAACTATGGGGTTTTAATCAATAGCCATAAGATATATACCAATGCTAAGAGCTTTTCAAGTAAACCCTGTGCTACTAACACGACTTTTGCCAATTGTTATTCAGTTCAGAGTAAATGACCTAATTATGTGACAACTTGGGCACCGAAGTTAAGGAATTTTTGTCTCCATAAAATATACGTCAATGGAAAGTACTTTTCAAGGAAAACCTTTGCCATTAACTCGACTTTTGCCAATTATTAGGCAGCTGGGAGTTAATGACCTAAATAGGTGACAACTTGGGCACCGTAGTTAAGGAATTTTAGGTGCCCAATAGCCATAAGATATACACTAATAGAAAGAGCTTTTCAAGGAAAACCTTTCCTACTAACACGACTTTTGCTAATTGTTAGTCAATTAGGAGTTAATGACTTAAAAAAGTGAATACTTGGGCATCGAAGTTTAGGAATGTTTTTGGCGCCCAATTGCCTTAAGTGATATGTCAATAGATAGTGCTTTTTAAAAGAAACATTTTTTACTAAAATGAATTAGGATGGGACGGCAATCCGACAAGACTTGGGGATCAGGAAAGATAAATATTAAGTAAATGAGTAGCTTTCATTGTGTTCTAAGAACAATCTTGTACTGATATGGCGACATGTCAAAACATCGAGGTTTCTGTGTTATAGTTAACTTAAATGTTATTGTAATCTACACATGAACCTTCGGGAATAAGCTATCTATATTATGGTTAAGAACTAGACACTAAGAGTGGTTTAGAAAAACTAGGCGAACACACACAGAGAGAAATGAAAAACGACTTTGTTTTACATTTGTAGACAGAAGAGAACAATTTGTCTAAAGAAGCATTTCTACCTCTGCAGCCGGAGTGTTGATATTGACACATTCAGGAAAACTTAACGCCGAACAAACTAATCAATCAGAAAAATCGTAGTAGTAACAAACGTTCTTCTAGACGAGATCTTTTGAATAAAATATATCTTAACGGTATTGGGAGTTTTGGCATGTTTAACATTACGCACGATCGACTCTTAGGAACATTGTTCCTAAAACGGCATACGAGTATAGGAGGTCATATTTTAAAGTGGACGGTGATAGGCTTAAAAGATGACATTTGCAAGGCACAGAAATAATGAATGTGTAAATACCAGAATTTCAACATAGCTTAATTACTCATATTTAGGGCTCTGTAGCTCCTCACTGACTAACAATCTAGAGAAGTCGCCATATCACGAAATATTCCCCTTGATCTGTCCATTAACATGTAGTTATCTTAACGCTATAGAGGGATGCGCCAGACTTAACGTTCCGCCCGGTCGACCGACTCTTAAAAACATTGTTTCTAAAACCACCCTGCCTGAAACATACTTGTACAAAATATGAGGTGAAAAATATACTTACTAACTGGTTGCAGGAGTTATCATATGATGAAACTGAAAATTTACCTGCAAATGATTTGAGTTCGAGCCACGAGTTTACTAAAATATAATTATTTTCGAGATTTTGTAATTTCAATTTAATATACTAACTGAATAAAGTGATATTCTGACCGATTTGAGAATCTGCCACAAGTTTCTCGCCTACTTACAATTATTTGCCAGTTCAGAAGCTAACTACCCGCTTTATAAAAATATATTCCTGCCTTTAATAATTGTGAACTTATGTAAGAGTATACATCTATACTCCTCCTTTTGCACTTTTACGAAATTTGTGATTGTGATAAATTGATTAACTTAGACCAAGCATAATTTAACAATATTCCAAAAAGCTCAGATTATTGTTTTGCATGAGAAAAAATTTTCTGTTAGTGAAATCGCAAGGCGCCTCATGATATCGGCGAGTAAAATTATTGGTAGGCTGTCATTGGTAGCAGTACGTACGTACAGTAGCAATATAATTTTGTAGTGTGCGTGACTGGTGATTTAACTCTTTTGGCGTGTGTACCTTAACCATTGTAGCTACAAGAAAACGGTATTAGGAGACTGTCCTTATTCTGTTGAGAATTTTTTTTTATCCCCATTACCATCCGATTGCCATTACCTCCATTCTGTGCAAGGTTATGGAAAGGGTGCTGAATAGTAAGTTGCTGACCTACCTTGAAAACAATGATCTCCTCAGTGACCGCCAATATGGCTTTCGCCGGGGACGGTCAACTGGCGATCTTCTTGTGTATGTCACGCACTGCTGGGGCGAGGCCATCGAGAAACATGGCGAAGCACTTGCTGTATCGCTTGATATCTCGAAGGCCTTTGACAGGGTCTGGCACGCTGGTCTACTCAGCAAGCTTCCTGCTTATGGCATCCCTGCTGATTTTTGTAGCTGGATATCAGACTTCCTTAGTGAGCGATCGATCAGAGTAGTCGTTGACGGCTGCTCTTCCGACCTTATGGCTATTGATGCCGGAGTTCCTCAGGGGTCTGTTCTCTCTGCAACTCTTTTCCTGTTACACATCAATGACCTACTTCAGTCTGGTATTGTTGGGTACGCAGATGACAGTACAGTTTCAGAGAGATACTTGTCCAGCGCAAAAACCAGCGGGGCCGAAGTTCGTTCCTTGAGAAAGGCCATGGTAGAGCGGACAGATTTGACGTTAAGCCTTATCTCCCAGTGGGGTGATGATAATCTGGTCTCTTTTAACGCCACCAAAATACAGACGTGTCTTTTTACCGCTAAAAGGAGTCGTTTCGATCAGACTCCTACTTTTCGGGGTACATCTGTTCCTGTAACTGATCGGCTCGAGCTCCTAGACATGGAGTTGACATCATGTCTCAACTTCGGTGCCACCATCGAGTACAAAGCCTAAACTATAGCCAAGTAGCTGGGCATCCTAAATAGGGTGAAGCGATACTTTACGCCTGGACAGCTTTTAATTCTCTACAAAGCGCAAGTCCGATCCTGCATGGAGTATTGCAGCCACCTTTGGGATGGCTCGGCCAAATACCAACTTGCCGCGCTTGCCTCGGTGGAACGCAGAGCTAAGAGGCTCATTGGCGACATAAGACTGGTGGATGCCAAGCTTCACAGCTTGGCTCATCGCCGCAAGGTTGCCTGCTTGTCGGTCTTCTACAGATTATACTTCGGTGCTCAAGAACTCCACGACTTCATTCCGCCGGCCCCCTTTTATCAGCGGACATCTAGACGCACTGCAGGTTACCATCCTTACCTAGTTGCTATCCCACCAATTCGCACTAAGTGTTTCCAAATGTCTTTTGTGATGCGCACAGTAAAGGAGTGGAACTCTCTGCCTGCGTCTGTGTTTCCGAATGCATACAACCCCGATCTCTTCAAAGTGAGAGTGAACAGGCTTCTTCTGGGTAAGTTCGCTCCATCATCGACTTTGTCTGTGTCATCTCTGACCTAGACTAGAGTCAAGAGCAAACCTATCTCAAATAAAAAAAAAATATTATCCTAGATAATAAAATAAAATATTTGTTTTGCCAAAAGAATTAAATATATACATACATAAACTTACGCCTTCTTCCCATGGGGGTAGGCAGAAACTTCAGAACGCCACCTGCCACAGAATCTGCTAAAGAATTAAATTTTGTCAAAATATTTAAGTTTTTAAATTCGAATAATGTTTATCTACACTTTAACAGCCCTATTTAGCATCCCGCTCGGCACCATATTGCGAATCTAACAAGAACGTGTCCTAAACCGATTTGAAAGAAACTTCCCAATTTATTTCTAAACAAATGAAGTTGTTAATAATTACAAGTGAAGCTAATAAAAGCGTGTTAAACACGGAACGTCCCATAAAGTGCGTCTAATAATATCCATAATTAATTCAATTGAAAGTGGCGGCACGGAGAGGCAGAAAGGGAGGAAGTGATACAAATTTAAATCAACGTCCAATCATTACTACATTACGGGCTGATGTCACCGCAGTCAGATATCTTTTATCCCCGGAATAAAATTGACGTCTAACAGTTTTTGTATAGAAAATCTGTCAAAAATTAAAAATGTATTCGCTGAGACATAAACTAGGCATACTTCGCACTAAGTGATGTGAAATTTGAAATTTGAGCTTCTAAATTTTTATGCAATTTCACGGTAAATGCACGAGGGTAGATGGTACCTGTTGGTTTCGAAATTGAGATGTAATAGTGGATTTCAAATTCAAATCATATAATGTTAATAAATTCATTGTAGTAACAACTAAATATTTTTAAGAAAAAAAAAACAGATAACATATTAAAAACTTATTGAAACTTGAGAAAGGCTGAAAGGCATATGCATAGCTCAATGCCCAGACATAGCTCAATGCCCAGACATAGCTCAATGCCCAGACATAGCTCAATGCCCAGACATAGCTCAATGCCCAGACATAGCTCAATGCCCAGACATAGCCAAAGTTAGCTAACTAACAAAAAGCGCTCGAAATGGAACGAATCTTGGCGGATTATCTTAGCTTAAAGTGGCTCGGGCAGGTCAATAATTTAATAACTAAATAATAAAATAAGGAAATTTTATGAACATATCTTCACAGATCTTCGCCAACAAATCTATAATCAACTCGTAATTTAATACAAAAATCAGAGAACGATAAAAATAAAAGTAACGCCAACTAAAATATTCCACTTTTATGTGCTTCTTAACGCGAAGAGGAAAATCCATCGTCAAATCATTTTCATAACTTTTAATCAATTCGAAAGCGGTGTCCACATTTTTTCCACTTGTAAGAAATTACTTTTGCACAAAGCCATTGGCGAGACGTTATTTAGAAAAGTAAATAAGAAATACTGAAGTCCAAAGCATCTTAGTCGCTTTTCCTTCACTGGAGTGAAAATTGGAACGTAGAAGCCTTGCAATGGGTTTTCCTTTCTACAGACACTCTGGGAGGTTTTGCCTCCCAGTGATTCTTATTCCTTGCAAGAGATTAAGTCTATTAAGCAGAGTTCATTCAGAATCACTCGGTTTATTTCCGACGTCAATTATTTTTTTTTCATATTTCCAGTGTAACTTAGAAAAGGTAGAGAAGTTTGTTTAAAGTTTAACTTCGTGGTTTTGTGTTTGTTCAAATAAATCTCGCCGTTCGTTCGTCAGTTAAAGTGGGCGTTTAGAAATATTTTGCTAGGCCCCAAAAATGCCTTTAAATTTATGGGCTAGCTGGCTAGCTTTTCAAAATCAGGCAGGCAAATTTAGTTATTGTCATAAAAGTTCCTAACAGCATATAAGTACAGTGAGCCTCAAAAATTTATAGACATAGACAAGAATTCATTTGTTGGTCTACAATCTGTAGTGAGGTCCATAATATTGTATACATTTGGCTATAATTAAGAACCCTAAAGTTACCTGAGTATGTAACGTTTTGTGGTTACACATTGATACAATAATAAGGAACAAAGTTTATAGAAAATTAAATGAATTCATGGCGCTCTCTACATCTTTTTGAGTCTAACTGTAAATATACGTACAACCTGCCACTTAAAAATATGTATGCTACACTTTGAGATGTTACGACTCTCTCTTATTTTGTCTATCATTATAATAACACAGTACATTATTTAGCTCAATTCACAACATCACTTAATAAGAAACGTTTCCCTCCCTGTATAACCAACACAGCATACATGTCGACGCGTCACCGGATCGTCCACACGACACTTGTTGAGGCGCTCTTGTATCAACAAAACGCACACCGGCTTGCATTGTAAAGGTATACAAGCCGAGATAAATATTTATTTAGGTAATTTTTTTTTGTAGGTGAAAATGTGTTTTTAAAACATATTTTGTAGAGTGGAGGTGGAGGAATGGAGTAGGTACTTATGTTTTAACATACAAACCATGTACTGTTTTTTAGAGACAAATGAATTTAGGTATTTTTCTTTGTTTCTTAAAAGAAAGAGAAATATAAATACCACTACAGGATGACCACCAGTCGGTATGCATTTAAGCGGAGATTGCGGAGTTATTTTCAAAATAAATAGCGTAGAGTCAACTCAAAACCTCTCTCTCTTGAATTTGTATATCTATATATATAAAAGAAAGTCGTGTTAGTTACACTATCTATAACTCAAGAACGGCTTTACCGATATGGCTGAAAATTTGTGAGGAGGTAGCTTAGAGCCAGGAGACGGACATAAGATACTATTTATTCCGTTCGACAGTATTCCCGTGTGACTTGACATAAAACATCAGTCACTATAAAACGTGGTATAACAAAAAAGAATCAGACTTGGAATAACAAAACACAAATGACAGCTATGTAATGGACGTATGGACGACAATTTGATTTTTGTAAGAAATCAATAAATAACAATCATAATGTAATGATGGAGCCATTGCCTATCTCAAAAAGTTAAATAATTTTGTCTATGAATGAATGGTTGAAAATTTGAGTTTTGAAATAAATATTTAGGGTAATTGAAGTGAAGTGAAGTTTAATTTCTAATGCCGCGACCAAAACGATCGAATCTTTCCCGACAAAGCCGTAATGCAAGAAAGATACGAAACACTGCAAATGAAAGGACTGAAGAAGAACAAGAAATTGCACGTGAACAGCGCCGCGTAAGTATGGCTCGACTTCGTGCTTCTCAATCACAAGAGCAAAGTGAGGCAGCCCGTGAAACGGCTCGGTTGACAATGCAAAATCGTCGAGCGAACAACAGAGGTCAACAAATAGATAATTTGCGACGCAGAACAAGAGATTTATCAAGTGCTATGTCAGTAGTTTTAGCCACTGTTCGTGCGAGATCCAACATAGCGGTTGCAGTTGCTTCTTCTGGAATAGCAGCCACATTGTTAGAAGGTTGCCGTACAGCTCATTCAGCATTAAAATTACCGTTAAATCTTCAAACTATTGAAGAACCAACGTGTAATATTACAAAAAATTCAGCAATGGCCAAAGTTTTATCGGCATCGAAAATCATCATCTGGGACGAATGCACAATGGCACATAAACGTGCATTAGAAGCACTTAACCGAACATTGAAAGATTTACGGAATGACTCGAGTTGTTTTGGAGGAGCAATGATTTTACTGTCTGGCGATTTCCGCCAAACACTGCCAGTAATTCCAAGATCTACGGCTGCCGACGAAATAAATGCTTGCCTCAAATCGTCGAATCTATGGCGCTATGTGAAGAAACTGCAGCTGACAACAAACATGAGAGTTGCATTGCTTAATGATACATCTGCTGAAGATTTCTCTGAGCAATTGCTGACTATCGGTAATGGTCAAGTACCTGTCGATGGATCGAGCGGATTGATATCATTTCCAAATCATTTCTGTAATTTTGTCTCATCAAAAGACGAACCTATCAACAATGTATTTCCAGACATTATTTCTAACTACAAAAATAATGAATGGTTGAGTGAGCGAGCAATTTTAGCGGCTAAGAATAAAGATGTAGATGACCTGAACTATATAATTCAAAATAAGATCATTGGAACAATGCATTCATTCAAATCTATTGACTGCGTCACAAATGAAGATGAAGCCACCAACTATCCAATTGAATTTTTAAACTCCTTGGATGTGCCTGGCTTACCAGCACACAATTTAAACTCCTTGGATGTGCCTGGCTTACCACCACACAATTTAAACTCCTTGGATGTGCCTGGCTTACCACCACACAATTTAAACTCCTTGGATGTGCCTGGCTTACCACCACACAATTTACGCCTAAAGGTTGGCTCCGTAGTAATCATGCTTCGAAACATAAACCAACCAAAACTGTGCAACGGTACGCGTTTGGTGGTTAGAAAATTGATGAACAATGTAATTTACGCGACGATACTGAAAGGAAAATTCAAAGGTGAAGAAGTTCTCATTCCGAGGATCCCGATGATCCCAACCGATATGCCGTTTGAATTTAAAAGACTTCAATTTCCGATCCGTCTTGCATTTGCCATGACCATCAACAAATCACAAGGCCAATCCTTAAAAGTTTGTGGTTTGAATCTAGAACATCCATATTTTTCCCATGGTCAATTATATGTGGCATGTTCACGGGTCGGAAGACCATCTGCGTTGTTTGTTTTTGCGCCTGATAAGAAAACAAAAAATGTCGTGTATCACAAGGTACTTAAGTGAAGAGCAACCTATGTACTGAAATGCAGAAACAATAATAAATGATTAATGTACTTCTTTTTTTTTCTAATAAAAAAATTAACTTAATAAATTCGAAAATCTGCTTATTTATTGCCTTTAAGGCGGAACAGAGTTCGCCGGGTCAGCTAGTAATATATATATAATATAGGTTATTAATATAGTAAATATGTATGTATGTATGTGTATTATAAGTTTATAACTTATTTATGTACAAATTGTTCCATTTCTAACAGAGCACCTGCCATCTAATCTCTTCACCACCCTTGGTTGACTGGTAGAGAATGCCTAAGGCATTAAGTCCGCCTTTGTACTTTTTTAAGTGTGAAAAGTTTAAATAAATAAATATAATACGTCAAGAATGGTTAATTAAAAACAATCGTATATAATGGATTGGCGATTATAATCTTTACACGGACTTTAGGTAGAAATATATTTTTATAACATATGGCGTTGTAAGATGATTAGACACTCAACAAATATCTACTATCATTTTCCTACAAGCCACAATGAATTATGCTGGAGGCAGTCAGGAAAAAAATAAAACAAAATCGCCTATAGATATTCTTCATCAAAAAACAAAAAAAAAAAAGATCTACAATACAAATAAGAACTGCTGGGTTTAAATAATGCCCCTCCATTAATTTACTCCGTCCCTTTTTATTTGCAAAGTAATTAATTGCTAGTTATTCAGGGGCGGACATTATAGGGGATGTTAAAAACCCCTTTCATTTTTCTAAAGCTTCGGTAGCCAAGAACTTTACTAGACAATTAATTAAGACGACCGACAAGATGGATACCATCTAAGTCATTGAACTGTGAACATGGATGCACAATATGGATAGAAAGAGACAGAAGATCAATTCTGTTTTTATGTGAAGGCTTAAAAATCAGTCGTAAGCCTATGGGGTGACCTCAACCCTTCGATTTTTTAAATTTGGCATTTGAAATTTCTCGTAACTCTTAAGGCGGCTACACACGGCAACGATTTATCTGTGCAGTCCATCTGCGCAATTTTATTAAGCATGTGTATGATGTATCTTTGCAGACTATTTCGTTGCAGACTTGCTGTGGGCGGACTCGTCTTGCGCAGGTGACCCGTAACATGTCGGAAGAAGATCGAAGTGGACACCGTGAACAATTGGAGGAGTTTATCTATATGACGCCTACATCAGACAGGCTGAAAAATATAAATCTATTGATCCAAATGCCAACAGGGAGATAGTGGTTAAGAAGATTAATAACCTTGTTTCAGGAATTATTTGACCAAAGGCTAGATGATACTATTGTAGAGAACTTTATGCATTTGTATGATGCTGACAATCTCTCGTGAGGACTTATTGCATCTCTCATTATAGTGCTCCTTTTTTTTACTAGCGGAGTGACTTAAGCCAGAAGGTACGTCTCTTCGTTCACCCTTAAATAGCTATGCCAATTTTGTGGCCGTATTTTAGCTCATTTAATAAATTGATGTGAAAGTATGAACTCCGTTTTAGAAGCCAGTTCCTACCCACACCCTTGCCTTTCTATTCTTTAAGCACATTATGAGCCCAAAAATCCGAGTGCTTCTTCATCATCTTCCGTTATTCCCGAAAACTTGTTTCATGCGCGAGCTTCTGCGGAGAACTGACGGTTGACGCAGATATCGGTGGCGTGTGAGGAACATAGGACCATCCGATGTAACTGTGCAAACTCAAATCGCTACGATATATATCTTTGCCGTGTGTGGCGGGCTACAGGCAGTGTCTGAGGCTAATCTTTCGTCATCATCGTAACCATTCTCCTGCCCTCATCCCAATTCAGGCTAATCTATCGTATGGGGTTAAAAACAGATTTATTCAATTACAAACAAAGTTCAACAGTATTGAGGTTGACCTCTCCTTTTAAGTGTGAAAACACTATTATTATTACTATTTATTTATGTAGATATTTATGTAACTGTTTACTAACTGGCGAATGTGAGTGTACAATAGGTACACCTCTGCCCCTTCGGGGAAACAAGGCGTGATGTTATGTTACGTTCATGTAAATAATGAGGATGGATGGTTTTCACAGTGGTAAAAATAGTAAAGTAAAACATCCTTGTTATTCCTAAACATGGGTCTTTTTTTAAAATTAATAACTTAGTCATCAAAACAGCTAATGTTTAACTTAAAAACGATGATGTTTTTGGCACTATACAAGATACATTATGGTTAGGTTTGCGAGTGGACCTTCTTAGTTATAATTTCAAGATGCACTTTATCGGGGTGTTTCACTCCCAATTGTATAAAACAGACATCTCACGTCAGAAGACTAAATGAAATTACAAACGTTAACAATTGTTTGTGTGCAGAGCTTGGCATAACAAAACGTTAACAAAACGAAAACCTTTTACGGTTTTTGTTTGAAAGATGGTTCGGAGCTTGCAAAAATAGGAACCTAGTAGATAGTGGGATGTTATTCCTGACGACAGAGGAAAAATCTTTTCATTTGGCATTTATTGCGCGGTTACCTACAAAATAATTTGTTGTACTTTTTTTTCTCTTTTCAGCATTTTGCATCCATTTTCTTGTACAAAAACATTAAATTCGGTTATATTGATTAAATAACCTTCAACAAAATAACCTCAATACGAATGCTCTACACCATGTTATACGTTTCAATAAATTGTCGGGTGTACCGCGACACAGAACGAGGACCGAACACAAGCAGCTGCCGCGACCGCAGCACTCGGAGACACAAGTGTCGTGTGTGCCGACCCTGGAATATGTCTCACTATTAACAATAATATTACACTCGGAGACACAAGTGTCGTGTGTGCCGACCCTGGAATATGTCTCACTATTAACAATAATATTACACTCGGAGACACAAGTGTCGTGTGTGCCGACCCTGGAATATGTCTCACTATTAACAATAATATTACACTCGGAGACACAAGTGTCGTGTGTGCCGACCCTGGAATATGTCTCACTATTAACAATAATATTACACTCGGAGACACAAGTGTCGTGTGTGCCGACCCTGGAATATGTCTCACTATTAACAATAATATTACACTCGGAGACACAAGTGTTGTGTGTGCCGACCCTGGAATATGTCTCACTATTAACAATAATATTACACTCGGAGACACAAGTGTCGTGTGTGCCGACCCTGGAATATGTCTCACTATTAACAATAATATTACACTCGGAGACACAAGTGTCGTGTGTGCCGACCCTGGAATATGTCTCACTATTAACAATAATATTACACTCGGAGACACAAGTGTCGTGTGTGCCGACCCTGGAATATGTCTCACTATTAACAATAATATTACACTCGGAGACACAAGTGTTGTGTGTGCCGACCCTGGAATATGTCTCACTATTAACAATAATATTACACTCGGAGACACAAGTGTCGTGTGTGCCGACCCTGGAATATGTCTCACTATTAACAATAATATTACACTCGGAGACACAAGTGTCGTGTGTGCCGACCCTGGAATATGTCTCACTATTAACAATAATATTACACTCGGAGACACAAGTGTCGTGTGTGCCGACCCTGGAATATGTCTCACTATTAACAATAATATTACACTCGGAGACACAAGTGTTGTGTGTGCTGACCCTGGAATATGTCTCACTATTAACAATAATATTACACTCGGAGACACAAGTGTCGTGTGTGCCGACCCTGGAATATGTCTCACTATTAACAATAATATTACACTCGGAGACACAAGTGTTGTGTGTGCCGACCCTGGAATATGTCTCACTATTAACAATAATATTACACTCGGAGACACAAGTGTTGTGTGTGCCGACCCTGGAATATGTCTCACTATTAACAATAATATTACACTCGGAGACACAAGTGTCGTGTGTGCCGACCCTGGAATATGTCTCACTATTAACAATATTACACACGCAGATGTATACATAATGCATAATAAGCTTCATAGTACCTACAGGTTTATTTTGTATTATTCCAAACACAATACAAGGTCTGCATGCCCTGCACACAGCACAACCAATGTAGAAACAGAAGACATGAAAGAGAAAATGACATATTAGAAAGACTTCTACGGGGCGATGGCACATTTATGAAGACAAAAACCGGCCAAGTGTGTGTCGGACCACGCACAATGAAGGGTTACGTAGTTGGGGCAAAGAAAGAAGAGACATAATTCCAAGAACCAACTTAACATTGTAGTTGAAAAACATGTTCTCCCATACAATCCAACTGCAAATGTAAGTTGGTACGCACAATATTGAGAGAGATACTTCTTACTAGGTATAGGTTTTCCTATAATTTATAAATATAGCGCTATTTTCAGTATTTTTTTTTACTTTTATGCTCAGTAATTTCTGAGATAATTGGGGTATGGTCAATTTTCGTCTATTTTATTAAATAACTTTAAAACTATTTATTTAAAAATTATATATCTATTCGAGACCCCCACAGTAGGCTCTATCATTTAGTTTGCAAAACTTTCTTTTTTAATTTTCATTGGCCCCCATAAGTGACTCCCTCATAAGTGACTCCCTCATAAGTGACTCCCTCATAAGTGACTCCCTCATAAGTGACTCCCTCATAAGTGACTCCCTCATAAGTGACTCCCTCATAAGTGACTCCCTCATAAGTGACTCCCTCATAAGTGACTCCCTCATAAGTGACTCCCTCATAAGTGACTCCCTCATAAGTGACTCCCTCATAAGTGACTCCCTCATAAGTGACTCCCTCATAAGTGACTCCCTCATAAGTGACTCCCTCATAAGTGACTCCCTCATAAGTGACTCCCTCATAAGTGACTCCCTCATAAGTGACTCCCTCATAAGTGACTCCCTCATAAGTGACTCCCTCATAAGTGACTCCCTCATAAGTGACTCAAAATTCATTTAATTACGTAACACGTCCGTGTTTGGGTCACGGATATTGATATGTGTATTTCAACTTAATCGGTTCATTAGATTCGGAGCAAATTGGCTGTGACAGACGGATAGACAGACAGACAGACACACGAGTGATCCTATTTATCTATCTATTTATTCCTTTTGAGGTACGAAATAATTACTATACCAACATCAATTACTATAGAAATTAAAGCCATTCAAGTCGGACGAGAGATAAATCTAATGCGCTTATAATTTCTTCCACCAGGGCTTGCTGGGGTATAGTGATGCAATCACCACAGTGAACTTGATGGTCTTGCTACGCAAGCTGGAGGTAGGCCATTGTATTTGGGGAAGTTGCTGACGTATGGTAACAGCGAACACTTTTCTAATAACACCAACTAACGATCACCACTCTGCCTCCCACTGGTGGTGATGGTAGTAATTTGATAATTACATTGGTGGTTTATGTTCCGGTGTAATCACTGTTGTTATTTCGAGCTCTAAAAGTATTAACATAAAAATAAGTTCCATTAGAAAATCACTGGATAAGTTACACCAATTTAATAATTCTATATAAAATATAGGAACTATAAACCAGCTGCTGTATTATATAAAACGTTAAAATTACTTGCATTAATAAGAAATTAAGTGCATTATTCTCTTGCCAAACGGTGACTTACATTTGCATAGTAAAATAACGATGGAACAATCTTTCATCTTAGAGAAACCCCCCTCGCGTATTCCTGCTTTAGATTTCAAAGACTTCCGTCTTTCCTTTCTGAAAGCCGCCGCGTACGTACGTTCACACATAAATATCCGATACAACAAACAGTGAATAATTTTAAATAGCCCGTGAAGGCCTGGGTGTGCCTCCATGCTGCCAATCTGCCAGCCTGCCAGCCTGCCAGGCCGGCCGTATTCCTTTCATTCTGGCACAAAATCTGGCGGTATAAACACTGTATGGAGTTTGGCAGTGCAGCGAATGTACGAGAAAAAGACGAGCGTGTTGTGGTGAGGGGCGTGTACCGAAACGATATTGTTGGCGCGAGTTGTGAGATACAGCGATTGTAGACGCTTGTGATATATCGCTGTCGTGTTTGTTTATATTGTTGGCGCGAGTTGTGAGATACAGCGATTGTAGACGCTTGTGGTATATCGCTGTCGTGTTTGTTTATATTGTTGGCGCGAGTTGTGAGATACAGCGATTGTAGACGCTTGTGGTATATCGCTGTCGTGTTTGTTTATATCGTTTAATTGTGTGAAAATTGTACAATACAAGTGCATCGCCTGCGCTCGCGTCCCTTCGTTTGTCACTGACCACAGATAATAGTCTGTAACATGGACAAGCGACGTTGAAGCGTCGGGTGTGGGTCGATCGTAATGTAATAGTTTTTTATTTTTTTATTTAGTTCGTCATCAATTACGGTTTTGCACAGAATTTTGTTTTTTAGAATATATTTTATTGCTTATTTTATTTATTTATTTTATGTCCGTAAGTGTGTCCGTGGCATCACAGTGGGCCCTGTCAGAATATCAGCGCTGCGGTATTTGTTTTTGTATTTCAAATATCGCAGCATCATGCTGAGATAGGAGCCTTTTTGGCCTCGCACAGGTCTTCTTTGTTTTGTTTTTTTTTTTCTTTCCTTTTATTTTTTTTTTTGTGTTTATGATATTGTTAGTTTTAATGTTCTTTTTATTGTTGTATTTCCTGTGCGTGTCCCAAATAAAATATTTTTCTTTCTTTCAAAAAGATGGTTATTATGATTTTGTTAACATTCAGACTTAGTCTAGTAAAAAATAATTATTATTTTGATAATGAAACTACGTCTGTACATGTCGAACGTTTTAGTTGTAGGATCAACTAAAAGTAAAGTTATGTATGGTTTCTCTAAGTCAGTCAACAATTTTGTAAACTAATCGATTTTATGTTATAAGGTAAACTTTTCAAAGCGTCAAATTAAATAATAACCAAACTATAACCGAATAATTTCACTGTAAAGAAAGTAAACATCGGAATCGGATTCCGCCAATGATTTCATCTTCACCCGCTCCCGCTTACCCTTCTCCCATACACTACACACTAGACCCAATTCCAAATGTAACTGCAGTGCTTGGCAGAGCCGAGTATTCACAAAAAGTATAGTCGCGTATAAAATACAATTTATTTATTGGTTCCATTGACGTCTATACGGGCGAACGCCAAATCAGGCCGTAAACACGCCAAGAGCAGCGCGCAATGTACAATAAATGAATCGGGGGCAAAGTTTTACCGCGTCCTACAATGTGGGCCACCGTCTATGCTAAAGTTTCGTGAAGAAAGGTGGAATTTGAACGGAATAGGACTGGATAGAGTTTGAAAAGATCATAGTCAAATTTTCATAAGTTTAATACACTTTTGTTGTGAAAGAATACTTTAGATTTTTCTTAGTTTTTGGATTTAAAGTAGTCCCAGGTGTGCGAGTTTTGGCTAAACAAAATATATCATGGTAATTTTAAACGTATTCGCAAATTCACCCGAAAATATTTTATTTTAAAACAGGCGTTTTTAGTTCCTTTAATTTGTTAAGAGGAATGATATGAAAGAGAAGGGAGTGAATGATAGCGTGACTTTTGACAGGGGAAAATGGAAAGAGAAAACGTGTTGCGCCGACCCCAAGTAACATGGGACAAGGGCAGGAAGATGATGATGATGATGAATTTGTTAAGAATAAAATTCTTTAAGTATTCTGTGAACACGAACGCTATTCAGAAATATACCTTTCGCTATTTAACGAACGAAAGCATTACAGTCACATGGAACTAAAATTTAATGCACAATTTTGTCGAAATTTTGAAATTCTGCAGTGAAATGAACCCTCGTCTTTACACATAGTACCGAATTAGACAACTTTGTACCACAGAGCTGTTGTTGACAAAATGTTGTCTCTCTGTTATATTTGTTGTGTTAATTCAAGAGGTAATTTTACACTGTGGTCGAGTGCTGGTAAGTCTGCAGAGGTACATAATTCTTCGATAAAGCAAACAAATGAGGTGAAAGGAATGTATTATGTGCGAAAGAGACAAATAGTGGGGCAAAGTAAGCTGAATAGATGAGTATTGATTATATTGATATTGTTTAACGGGCTTGTGGCTAAGAAATAAAAGCAGCACGGGTCAATCGATCAGGTGAAGCTACGCTTGCCGCGGTTGGTCCGTGGATGGATGACCATCTTTACATATCAAGACCCCTCCGTGCCTCGGAAAGCACGTTAAGCCGTTGGTCCCGGCTGTCATTCGTGTATCTTTGACAGTCGTTACGGGACGTCGGAAGTTTACCTAGGGGTATCGTATTACCCAGTAACTGGGTTGTGGAGGTCAGATAGGCAGTCGCGCCATGAGAAATACTGGTATTCAGCTGCATCTGGTCAGACTGGAAGCCGACCCCGACATAGTTGGAAACAGGCAGGCTGATGATGTTGATTTTGTTTGTGTTAAATACCTGAGATAAATTCTCTCTTATCAATGTTGCTTTCTAAGCGTTTTCGTGTAAGTACTTTGATTTAAATAATGGAAATAATTCTTAATTACTACATAGGTACAATATAATACTAATATATATATATATTATGTAGAAGTATACAATAAAAAATAAAAAGGGGGAAGAGCTCATTGGGCATCAAAAAATTCGTCCGCATCGCTGTCAATGGGAAAAGTGTCCACAAGGCTGGCAGCATTGCCACGCTGAATGGCAATGCTGATTCTTTGGGCTAAAACGGCTCAAACATATAGCTCCCAATGAGGTTGTTATATTTGCGCCGTTTGAGGTTTTCTGCACCTGCAGCAGCAGCCCCAGCACATCCCGCAGTACTAGGAAGGTGGGACGGCGTGAGGGTGTCTACACAGGTTGCATCCCACACCAAAGGCCTACCCAACTTCCAAGGCATTATGGTAATTCCGTCTGGCCTCTTCCCATCGTCACGTGCCAAGCCGTTGGGTTCTAAAACAGCTGGCACCCCGGCGGTGACAAGAGCCCAACGGATGATGTCGTTAATGCTGACGTGCCGTGCCATACGACTAGCGCTCTTGCTGCAGGATAGGCCATGGCGTCCGAGGCAGTCGACTCCTTCACCGCATTGACAGCGATGTGGAGCTCCGCAAGGAGCGCCCTGACGCAAACATGTAGCGAGCCGGAATGTGGTGTCACCCAGCATAGTGCCTATGTTGGGTGATGGTAGCGCCTGAAGCCTCGACTCCCATTCACCCACAGCCAGCAGGCGGGCACGCCCAGCAGTATTGGTGGACGTATTCCGTAGTGAGTTTATTCCGTACCAACCTGCAGAGCGGCTCATCCCACTGTCTCTGGGAGGACGGGTTCTCGGGCAGAACCGTATCCGGGCAAGCAATTTTCCAGGCGTTAACCGCATCGATCAAACCCGGCACTTCAGAGTCGACCTGAGAAGGGGCTAAGATTTTTGCGGTTAACTTTTCGGTGCTGTGGACCGAGGCCAGGAACGCCGGTAAACTTACACTAAAAATTTTGCGGAAATATATGGAAATATAATTATTCTACTTAAATTTTTCATTTTAGAAACTTTCCCCTTCAGCTTAACTTTGATTATCTCTGTTTACAGTTCAGGCCAGCGCAA
Organism: Fissipunctia ypsillon; assembly: GCA_947568875.1. Taxonomy (NCBI): domain Eukaryota; kingdom Metazoa; phylum Arthropoda; class Insecta; order Lepidoptera; family Noctuidae; genus Fissipunctia; species Fissipunctia ypsillon. The sequence goes on from OX387649.1 coordinate 25,499,077, forward strand.
ATATAAATATTGTTGGTGACGGAAGGCAAGGTGACATAAGAAGTCACGCCATCAGCTGTCAACCGATGGAGGTCTAGAATAAAAGGCGCGCGGTGCGGCAACGCCCTCTTCTTTGCTTGGACGGCGCTCGGAACGAACGAGCTACCTGACCAATATCGTGTGCTTGGTTATTTTAAGGTTATGTTTTTGTTCATGTACTGATTATTTCTGTTGTCTTATGTAAATTCTATTTGATTAATTTTTACAGTGTTTCTTCTGATAATTTTATAATTTTTGTAGAGTGTAATTTAAAAGAATTAAAAGATTGTTTATTTTTTTTTACTTATTTCACTTCTGATTCCTAACAATATACATTGCACTGATCGATTAATCCGCAAAGCTTTTATGTAGTCATGAGACACTCTAAGCTGATCGTTAAAATTGTATTAGCTCTGTATACAAACCTGAAAGACATTTGTGGTACAAGCCTAGTCTAAACCACAAGCGCTCTAACAGCCTCACAATAAAATGGAATCTAATTCGAGACTCAGAGCAAACGCACCGTTTGTCTCAAGGACAAATAATTATTTAGATTATTTGTTTTCAAAGAATATTACAAAAATATTTGGCATATTAAGTATCGTAATATTTTAAAATGACGCGTCTCTATTGTATGGTTTTTTTTTGTCTGATTTGGACTAACATAAACGGTTGGTTTGTTTTTCGAGTTTATTCAAAGACGTTTATTCAATTAATGTCTAAGAATTCGTTTACATCTTTTTTTTTTAAACATTTGGTATTTTCTAACACTAAGCAAACAGTGGTTTCATTTAATAAATTACTTTCTCTATTAGATTCTGTAAAGTACATGTCTGTAAAAATTATATCGAAAAAGACTAGCTCAAAAATATTCGAATATTTCAAGAGCATACGCTATTTTGAATCGATACAAATAAACCGTATCTCCATTATAGTAAACGTGCCAACAGCCCAGATCACCGCTACGGGACACGAACGGGTGCGGGGGCGGGGGGAGACTCGAGCAGCCATAAAACATTGCGATAACACTAAAAATATTGTTATGTTGACTGGACAGTTTAGGGAGGTGAAGTGGGGAGGTGGACACTTGTAGGTACCTACAATTATGATGCAAATTACTTTAGCATGTACTGAGTGTGCCGCGTACTAACTCTTATTTACATAGTACATTACAAAATGCACCAAATAATAACCTGCACAGTGCCTGAATGCAAATGTAACATGCACATTAAAATAAAGAACTACGCGAGTGCTACGCCGTAGCAGTAACCGCTACGCGAGCTACATTTTCTTTTAAACAAGTAAATAAAATTGAAATGTCAGTTTGTAATGTCAAAATAACAGCTTTTTACTAAATGCAAGGAAGTATATCCGGTACCTATAACTCTTGTTCAATACAGTTTATTTTAATTTTTTTCTGTCTGTTCCGGCTAGTAATGATTTTGATGGGACTTTCACTGGAAGATAGCTAATGTTATAAGGAGTAACTCAACTGCACCTGCGACTGGTCGCCCAGCGTGTTTGTTGCTACGTTGTCTTACATTACTGTACGCCGTGAGCGATAGCTGCGCCTGCGACTGGTCGCCCAGCGTGTTTGTTCCTACGTTGTCTTACATTACTGTACGCCGTGAGCGATAGCTGCGCCTGCGACTGGTCGCCCAGCGTGTTTGTTGCTACGTTGTCTTACATTACTGTACGCCGTGAGCGATAGCTGCGCCTGTGACTGGTCGCCCAGCGTGTTTGTTCCTACGTTGTCTTACATTACTGTACGCCGTGAGCGATAGCTGCGCCTGCGACTGGTCGCCCAGCGTGTTTGTTGCTACGTTGTCTTACATTACTGTACGCCGTGAGCGATAGCTGCGCCTGTGACTGGTCGCCCAGCGTGTTTGTTGCTACGTTGTCTTACATTACTGTACGCCGTGAGCGATAGCTGCGCCTGTGACTGGTCGCCCAGCGTGTTTGTTGCTACGTAGTCTTACATAATTGTACGCCGTAAGCGATAGCTGCGCCTGTGACTGGTCGCCCAGCGTGTTTGTTGCTACGTTGTCTTACATTACTGTACGCCGTGAGCGATAGCTGCGCCTGTGACTGGCCGCCCAGCGTGTTTGTTGCTACGTTGTCTTACATTACTGTACGCCGTGAGCGATAGCTGCGCCTGTGACTGGTCGCCCAGCGTGTTTGTTGCTACGTTGTCTTACATTACTGTACGCCGTGAGCGATAGCTGCACCTGTGACTGGTCGCCCAGCGTGTTTGTGGCTACGTTGTCTTACATTACTGTACGCCGTGAGCGATAGCTGCACCTGTGACTGGTCGCCCAGCGTGTTTGTGGCTACGTTGTCTTACATTACTGTACGCCATGAGCGATAGCTGCGCCTGTGACTGGTCGCCCAGCGTGTTTGTTGCTACGTTGTCTTACATTACTGTACGCCGTGAGCGATAGCTGCGCCTGTGACTGGTCGCCCAGCGTGTTTGTTGCTACGTTGTCTTACATTACTGTACGCCGTGAGCGATAGCTGCGCCTGTGACTGGTCGCCCAGCATGTTTGTTCCTACGTTGTCTTACATTACTGTACGCCGTCTAGTCTGTAGGTACTTCCTAGCTTAAGCCTAGAACAACGCATTAAGAACAATAAAACCACATTAGTTTAGTAAAAGCCATTAAAAACATTAGCGTGAAGACACACCGTCCCCCACAGTGTGTACGCGACGCGACGTTACATTAAGCGTATTCACAAGGCGGCCGTTCTAACCGTTTTACTAACGAGAAACGAGACTCCGTGTGCTGCGATGTACTTTCAATAAACCGTCGGGTTAGGACGTGTTGATAAGCGGAAGCGGACTTCACTTTGAAAAGTAGTAGGCAGCCCGCAAGTCAGTGGTTCAGCTGATGTGTGACCTACTGTACGTGCCTATAAAATGTTTCTGAGACTGACACTGAAAATACCAACCCGTGTATTTAACATTGAATATATCTAGTCGTTTATTTAACTATACAAATAAAATAATGCTGAAGAGTGTGTTTGTTTCAACGCGCTTATCTCTGGGACAACAAATCGGATTTGAAAAAAATATTTTTTTCATTTGACGCATCTTGAGGAATGTTTAAAAAATTATTTAACATTATGCTACGACCCTAAAGAGCCAAGTAAAAAGAAAAAGTCTGAAAAACGCTAAGCGAAAACGAAGTAATAGCACGGGCGGGGGATGCGATGCGACGTCGTGGGTCCGGGGAACAAGAAATTTCACGCGGAGGAATTTGCGGGCAAAAGATTGTGTCTAAAAAACCCTACGTCCAGTTGTAGAATTACATTGATGTTTTTCAGAGACGATTTTTTCAAATTTAATAAAAAATGTGGTTTTGTATAGTTTATTCCACAGAACTGTAACTTGGTCTTAATCTATCCGCACCCAGAATCTCTTTGAGACGTTTCTTCGGATTACTTTTATAATCGAATCTCACAATTTACTAGTAGGTACCTAAAATTTAATAACATTTTTGATTATCGAAGCTTGACGGACTTTAAAGGATTTAGTTGTTTATCTTGTATTTCTGAAAACTTAGAGGCTTTCGATATCAAAAAAGTTATCGTTTACATGTAATCTTTAATAGGAGTTTAAAGGTTATTCAAGTCTTTTCGACTGTTAAATTATTTTATCTACACTCATAGCGTAAAATTCGAATTATAAACTTCACAACGAGTTTATATTGACAAACTTTAGAAACACTACCAAAATTTTAAAATATAATCTTAATTAAACACTTTTTCTCTAACAAAATAATGTCATAACAGTAGTTTATGAAACTGTTGCGTAATGAGGGGTAATTTATTATTTCACAGGAGTGTTTTAACACCTATTTATGTGCAATTTCATACATTATTTAATCTACTCTCATACATTGGGATTGAACCTATTAATAGCCTTTTTTTGCATTTTCCATACCATAAAGTCGTGATAGCATTTATCATTATGTATTCTCGACTTTGCTGGTAAGAGCCACCGATCCGTCGCCGCATCCAAAATATCGGGTGGAGTCAAATTTTCTTCACATTTACTGATATCAGACATTTTTAACCAAGAATAAAAAAATCCCACGAAATTTAGTACAACAAAACGCATGAATTGCGCCAAAACCCAGCACATCACCGCGCATGCACTAAAGCGGGCGCTGCCACAGACAAGTACAAAGTACATATTGGAATCAATACTTTTTTCTAACGCTATAAAAATGTAATTAAAAAAAAATTAAATCGACTTCAAAAAAGATTATAAACTCAAAATTATGAAATAATTTTAATTTCGGAAGTTAGTCGTGGAAAATCATCAAATGACTTCTCCCGCTCCGCTTAGAGGGCGTGTCAGACTTTTAGTGACTAAAACCCACCCGTGTTCCTTCAGTTGCCTGTGCCAGGGGCCGCGGTAACTCTTTCGAACATCACGCGACCCTGGCTGATTACTAAATGACCGAGTAACCGATTCATGAAATATGTTTTCACAATATTCTTGCTCCGGTAGTTATTCACAGTTAGCTTTGGGACCCTTTCAGTCTCCCAGAACTTACTGACCAGAGACTCAAGTCAGTATGCTCTACAACTGCATGCATAGCAACAGGCTTATGAGTAAACGTTGGAAGTTAGTCACCTGAAATGACGTATCCAAACCGGGTATTGAACAGTATCGGATCCTCTGGACTTCCCTCAATTTTGCCCTCCTTTAGCACTTGAAAGAAAACGTCAGCAGCCAATAGCAGTGGTATTTCATCTGGAATATAGAATACAGTATCAGCAAGTGTCACATGTTTAGGTATATTGAACCTTGATAAGTTTATTGACCTTTGAGGCAACTTCCATGTGACCTTATCTACTACAGAACAAGTGACAGAAAGATTACAGTTTTCCATCATAGAATGTAACGTTAAATTGACTGCTTTATCAATGGGGAAGGTCGGGCAAAGCTAATTGCAGATGGCGTAATTATGATTATGATTATGACTAGGTCCGTACGGCCTACAATAAATTGGACATTTCGTTTATTCATTCAATTTCGTCTCATTCATGAGTTTGGTTTTATTTCACTATTTCGTTATTTTCGGTGATCTCAATATTTTTATTCAAGTAGGTATTTGACATAGAAAGTCTCAGAATTCAAAAAAATAAATTTTTCTCATAGTCACTTTCTTTAAAATGTTTCTGACCCTTCGTTTAATTTTTTCAATGTCTCTACGAATAGCTTTAAGCCACCATCTTCTAATTTTAGGGTCTCTCGGGAAATGGTGGACTTCACTTCGGAGTATTTAAGAACACAAGAACGCGTCCAATAATTTTTAATAAAGTACCCAATATAATTAAAAATGACACAATAAAAAATTTTAAAAAGAGACTGACATTACTATTGATTGAAAATGCATGCATTCAGTAAATGACATGGACTTATGTATTGAATAATTTAACTAGAATTTATTTTATTTATGTATTGTGGATAGTTGCCGACTAATGTTTTAATGTTGTAATTTTATTTTATTTCCATTATTTAATTTAATTTTCAATTTAGTGAACAACTTAATTAATGTTTGCATGCCTTATATAAGGTAGATTGTACAAGGCTCACCCATCTTGTTGTAACATCTTATTTTATGTACCTGCAATCTATTCAAATAAAATTTACTTTACTTTGCGTCATTTTCGCTAAAATAAAATAAAACCACCTCACGCCTTGTATTATTAGCTTGTGTTGGGAACTAGCTACGACAGCGCTATTTTGACAGTTGCCTTCCCCATTGTATGTATCGGCGGACCCCCCAAGGCCACAACATTATGTTGCTGCGTGTATGTTGGGATGCCCAGCTTATTAACTAAACTATGTATTTATAAATATTTGTAAAAAAAAATGTTTGACTGCCATAGTCTAACAATTCACGCACTATAAATTTATTTATTAATATATATTTTTTTTTAATTTATTTTTTATATATATATTTTTTTTAATTTATATATTTTTTTTTTTATTTAGTATTCTGTGAGTCTAGCACCAAAACGTTGACAGTAGGTAAGAGCACATTAGTGCTTGATTGTTTTGATGAATGTAAGCTCACCTGAGCGTCACTCGGCACAGACCTGCTCATCACTGTGTATTAAAGTGTTAAGAAATTTTGAGGCACATGCACATTTGAAATGAAAACGGCACTTGGTAACATGGGAAAAACAAACAAAAATTATTTATTCGCTTTTACGTATTCTAAACCTCATTAATTGACATTAAAATGAATGTCAGACATTTGATTAATTTGTGAGATTGACACATTGAGACCACACAATTTACACTTTGACACTTCTGAAATCTTATTTAAGTTAAGCCTTGCTCTTACCATTTACAAATAATGACTGGGCTTACTTCTAGGGAGCCCTCTTATCTAAAAATATCAATAATTCGTCTACGGTAGGCACACTTCCCATATCCCTGTCCACGTGAAAGAGCCTGACGGTTAATGGATCAAGCTTGCGGGCTCTTTCTAAATTAGACAAGTTACCTATAGATACGAGGTGAGACGAGATGATACGATGTGTGACGTCTACATAGTCAAGGTTGTAAAAGGTACAAGCTTGGAAGTATTTTTCGTGAAACGACATGGCCGCCTTTCGCAGTTCACGTTCAATGCGGAGCTTTTTAACAAGATTTTCTGCCATTACTTTAGTAGCAGACGTGGAAAAGCGAACAGAAAAGTGTAAGTCGCTCTCTGTTGACATTCATAATAGTAGATAGTAATGATTGTACTAAGCTGTGCTTGTTATGGCGACATTGCGTGGTTCCAATCGCAACACGATTTTGTATGAACATAATTATGAATATTAGGCTCTGGAAAATTGAGTAATTACGCGCATCAATACCATCACTTTATTATATTTGTTTCGTTCTGGCTTCAAATATGTTAGACTTCAGCAAAAGAATACTATAATATCATAAAATATTTATTTAGCTTCGTGCATACATGAGAAGTCACGTTTAGAATAAAAAACAAAAGAAGATATAAAATATTTAAAATTAAGAATGATAAAAATGAAATTTAAAAAGAGGTTTTATACTTTCTTGTTGCGTAATCAGCTTATAATGTTCCCACTGCTGGGACACAGGCCTCCTCTATGTTAGAGGGAGTGGGCCATAATCCAACACACGGGCCCAGTGCGGGTTGATAGATGTCACATGTCTTCGAATTTTAGGCTCTAGGACATGCCCGGTTTTGTGAGCAGTGGTGATGAAGTAAATTAGACAAAGTAATGTGCCTGCCTAGGTTCGAACCCACGATCTACGACGCGTAAGTCAAGGCCGCACCCACGGGGCCACCACTGCACCTTCTTGTTGACTAACATATTACTTGTATTCAATCTTCTCGAAAGCGAAATATTAAAACAATAATGTTCAAATTGCATTGCAATTGTTGCTGGTCAATATTGAAACGGTTGGGGACCAACCTCGAGAACTGTTGCTCTTCAGTCCAAAGTCTGGACCATTTGACTGTTACCGGTATAACAGGTAAGGGGGCTGCTTCACAGGTAATATTAGTAGCACTATAGAATTTGAACAAAATTATCTACCTGATATGTAAACTGGAACCTATTTGGAGATAGTGCAATCAGCCACAATAATCTGTACAAATAAATTAAATTGAAGTGTCAGTTTGTAGTGTCGAAATAACAGCTTTGTAGTAAGTTCATATGAAAGTTTATATGATATATAAATTACAAAAACACCATTTTTAAAATTTTTGCCTTTCTGTCTCTCTGTTTTTTCCAGCTAATCTCCGAAATGGCTGCACCGATTTTGACGGAATTTTCAATGGCATTTGGTTGATGTTATAAGAAAAAACTACGGCTACTTTTATTTTAGAAAAATAATTAGGGTTCCGCGCAAAAAAAATAAAACCCACAAAATTGAAAACAGAAATCCGATTCAAATAGGGGAGTATTAACATCCACGCGGGCGAAGCCGCGGGCAACAGCTAGTAAATAATAAAAAAAGATTGACACACATATTGTCTTGTTGCATCGTCCTATAACAAAAAAGATTGACACACATATTGTCTTGTTGCATCGTCCTATAACAAAAAAGATTGACACACATATTGTCTTGTTGCATCGTCCTATAACAAAAAAGATTGACACACATATTGTCTTGTTGCATCGTCCTATAACAAAAAAGATTGACACACATATTGTCTTGTTGCATCGTCCTATAACAAAAAAGATTGACACACATATTGTCTTGTTGCATCGTCCTATAACAAAAAAGATTGACACACATATTGTCTTGTTGCATCGTCCTATAACAAAAACTCGCTACCCGTTACCGCCTGTCAATAAACTCGCGGCCTCGCTCAGCACTCATTACGAACTCGGGAGACAAAAGCCTCGCTCAAGTTCCATTATGATATAAAAAGGAAGGGTCGCTTCCATACAACTCACACAAACAAAATGTAATACATAAATTGTGTTACACCGTTACCACAGATGAGAAAACTGCAGAAGGTTCATGTGAAATACAAACTGACGTATGACGCCATTGTAATGGTACAAACCAAAATGCCGCCGATACCTATGTGTATTGTTTATCTATGTTGATTTTGAGAGTCTTGACATCTGCGGGGCAATTGCGTAACACATTGTCAATCGGAATCGGTTTCATTTTGACAGTTCAACAACATTCATTGCGTTATTTACGTGTTGAGCAGACAAATTTTTCAAGCGTATGAAGCAATGGATTAACAATTTACTTCAAAATGATTAATAATGCACTACGCAATTAGGGTGCGGTTCTAGATATTGCAGGTATACAAATGTGGTGTTTATTATCTACATATATAAAAGAAGAAACTGACTGACTGACTGGCAGACATATCAACGCACAGCCGAAACTACTGGGACTAGGAACGTGAAATTTTGTACACGGCTTCCTTTTATAACGTAGGGGAGCACTAAAAAGGGGTTTTTGGAAATTCGACCTTTAAGGGGGTAAAAAAGGGTATTTTGTTTGTATGAAAAATCTTATTCCTTGAATTAATAAACTTGAAACTTGGCACGAATAAAAGACTTACTAAGTAAATTATGAACTTTGTAATTTTTTGTTTTTCTAAACTACCACCAAGAGGCGGATTGGGGGGTGTTAAAGTTTGTATGGAAGAATTTTAACGCGCAGTCCGATTAACTCAAAACTCGGTATTTATACTCTCGACAAAAATAAAGAATAATATTTATCAGAGTTTTTCAAAAATGTATCCCTAACGGGGTGAAAAGGGGTCGTCAATTTTACAGGGAAGGATTTTACTGCGTGCCTTGATTAACTCGAAAATTGGTATAAATAATCTTTGAGTCAAGTTTTGGAAATATCCTAAACGATTTTTTTAATTCCACCCTTGTGGGGGTGAAAAGCGGGGATACAGTTTATATGAAAAATCTTATTCATTTGGTTAATAAACTTGAAACTTGCTACGAACATTTTCCTAAGTAAGCAATAAAGTTTCTCACTACTAGATTTTAAAAACTATCCCTAAAGGGAACTTTAGGGGTGTTAAAGTTTTAAATTTTAACGCGTAGTCCGATTAACTCAAAACTTAGTATTAATACATTTGGCAGAAAAGAAATAATAAGTTTTGGGTTTTTTAAATCGACCCCTGACGGGGTGATAAGGAGATTTTTAAGGGGAGAATTTTACTGCATGGCATGATTAACTCCAAAATTGATATAAAAATCAATTCAATTTATGGAAAAATCCGATACTATTTTTAAATTTCCACCCTTGGGATGAAAGAGGGAAAAAGAAGGCATACAGTTTATATGAAAAATCTTATTTACCTGGTCAATGCGCTTGAAATTTGGCAATATTTGCCTCAGAAAATAATAAAGTCGCTTTTAGTTTTTTTAAAACAGAGGGTTTATGGTGTTTCAAAGTTAGTAAGGAAAAATTTTAACGCGCTGTTAGATTAACTCGAAACTCGGTACTTATACTTACTCGAAACTCCTAACGGGGTGGAAAAGCATAATAACGTGTAAGGGATTGTTTTTACTGCTTACTTCAATTTACTCGAAAAGGGGTATAAATAATGTTCAAGTCATATAATGGAATGGTACAAAACGATTTAAAAAAAAATAAGCCCTTGGTGTCGTAATGAAAAAAGAGGACACAGATTATTTGAAAAATCTTTATCCTTTGATCTATAAACTTAAAAATTGGCCCGAATACTTATTTATCCAAATAAATCATAAGGATCTTAAACATTACTTTTCGAAAAAAGCCTTTCAAAGGGGATAGAGGGGGCAATAATTTTTTAGAGGAAAGTACAAAATCCACGCGGTCGAAGTCGCGGGAAAGTGCTAGTTCTACATAAAGTGGGCCGTCCACATTAGCCTGCCTGGAAATAAAATAATTATGTCATTACCCAACAGGTGCATCGAATTATCGATTTTCCCTCCCGTTTACAAAATGCGCGCACTGACGTAGAGTTGCGGACACCAGCCCGTATTACCTATTACCTACATTACCCAATTCACACAAGAAACTCTTTAAAACCTTCGTAATGTAAACAGAAATTATAAGTTCGCAAATAATTCTAGTGCAAATAAATTGAACGCTTGAACTGCTTGCATCTGGCATATTCGTGGTAAAGTGGGCAACAATAAAAATGCAGCCTTTCTCATGGCGAGTCTTGTGCCTTCTGTTTCCTTCATTCTGTGTCCCCGCCCAACCACTTGAAGTACAACTTGGAGTTTGTTCAGTTCTCCGCTTTCTTCAACTTTATTATCGCTTACAATGTTTGTGCCGCGAGTATTGTCTAAAGCTGTTATGGGACAGTTTTCATGTCGTATTGTGTGCAAACAAAGTGGCCAATTTGAGGTGTATTGGTTGCTGTGTTTTTGTTCTGCAAATTGAGTTTGAAGTTCTGAAAAAAAGTTGTATTTGTTTCGCCAATCGTGTATTATTTCTGGGATCTGCTGGTATTATGTATATCTAGATTCATCAAAATATTGTACCAGCCCAACTAAAACGCACAAACAAAATAGGACAAACTCAACGGCATAATAATTTATTTTCTAACATTTGGCAATACAAACTTCAGTATCTACTTATCTCTTCTGATCTCTGCAGACTAATGCCAAAGCTGGGCAATTTATAGTAATTACATACATAGTGATCTTTGTTGTATGTACTGTCAGGGAGATTGATTGTTAAGCAAATTGACACACTACGTCTATTTGCCGTGTTAAAGCCATTTCATACAACTATCAAATAATTGCAGTTGTGAATTAAATATACGGACAATTTATGTTGGGAGTTAATTTGCCTGACTTTAAACTGTACAATAATAACATTAACAATCAAAGTAATCAATACAACAACACCGAGGCACCAAACCAAATTAACACTACCGTCGTCACAAATGAGAAGCAAACATTTGACGCCGGTGCCGAGGACCGCGCTTCGCTCCAGCTCGTAAGTCCTCGGGCGGTCCTGTAATCCTCCGCAAGAGGATTGCCCGCGCTTTGACCAGCCATCTTTATGACGCGGCGCAATTTATGAACGACTTCCTCAGACGACTTCTTGCGGCTTCCGCGACTATTGGAAGTTCCTGGAGAAGTAAAATACTTAAAAAAAAAAAAGTTGCTGGCCACCGGACTAAAATATAATACGATGAACCCTACATATATTATCTGTGAGATTAATTCCGCTGCTGTATATAAATGTGTATATATATTTGTGTGTATATATATGTGTGCTTGAAGTATTAAGTAAATAAAGTAACTAATAATTCGATACCAAATGTACCATTTTTCTTAGGTTTAATAAACAGCATCAGTGGCAAATCTAGATTTGATTTCATTGACAATTTATGATAAATGATTTTATTTCTGTAAGTAGATTTATACAAACACTTTTACGCGTCAAACATTTTTTTTTAAACTAGATGTCGCCGGCGCGGTGCTTCCTATCTGACTACTCTGAGAAGAAAGACCGAAACAAACTCAGAGGTCACAGTCTCTTTTAAAGTCCAGACATAATCTTGGTCAGATCATGTGAAGATCATGTAGGTTGGTGTCTGAAATGGTCTTTTGAGGAAAGAACCACACAGATTGAGTGGACCTGTCCAGTCAGTGCAAGCATTTGTCAGTAATCGTACAGCTCAACATAAAAGTTAAGGAGCTCAGCGATTCGATTCGATTCGATTTACATTCAGTATTTCTTTATTGCTATTTTTATTTGATCCTTTGACTCACAGGCAGCAAGGAGGTATTTTTAATGAATTGGGTATCAAATAGTAATCAAGTAGAAATTTCAAGTGACTGTAACTTATATAATTTATACTGGAACATAGCAACGCTTATAAACAATTGCAGGGCTGTACACAATTCAATGTAAACACCCGCTTATCTCTTGCGCCTCAGATCCCTTACATCCTTAGTCTTATAGTGGAAGACATTCGTGAGTAATTTAAGGATTATCAGGGCTTCCGATATGTGCCCACAAGTGTTCACAAGCCGACGACTAGCAACTAGAGATACTAATGATAAGCTTTAAATAGTGTTCTTATTTATGTTAAGCGTTGTAATTGTGGAAATCTTTCAGCGACTAAGATTTTGTAATTATAGAACTTATTGAACAAATTGAACAGCGTTGAAATAGTCGTTAGATTGCCTAAAGAAAACATTTTTTTTTTTTTTGTTATATTACCACCTGTTTGACTCAGATCACCAGAACCAGTCTAAAAACAGCATTTTGATTAGAGCCCCAAGATCATTATTTATAAATAAAAAATCTCACTTTCCATTTTCTTCTCCAAGGTAAAATTAATTGTTTCATCTTCTCAAGTTGAGGTAATCAGATATTCTATGTGGTCTTTGATAACATCACTAGAAAATAAACAATATTGATACCCATAATAATATTAATGTTAATTGCAAAGTTTGTTCATAGTAATGTTTTTCTATCAGATGAATTTATTAAAAACGTTGTCCGTACCATCCATACTAATATAATAAATGCAAAAGTACCTCTGTCTGTCTGCTGCCCTTTCGATGAAATTGACACATGTGGCACGTCGGTAGACCTTGATCTTGGTAAGGAAATAGCATACTTCTTATCCCGTGAATAATACATTCTCGTGGAATAAATTATGACCTACAAGCGAGCGAAACCGCGAAGCAAAGCTAGTCAGCTATGAAACTTTACGTCTAAATGACTGGTCCCCTTCTCATTCCCCTTGTCACCTACACGACTCTGAAGGTAAAAACAATTGAAACCCCTTCAAGACAACGTAATCAACTATCCTCTAAACTGCCACTATCCACATTGAAACTAGTCGACTTCACGACATTATTCTTCTTTATTACAGCACCCTCCATCACGGGATATAATTATGCTCCTACAAATAGGATGGTCCTTTAAGATCACTGAGGATACCAGTTTTTGGTCCTTCTCTTCGCAAATATTGGGACTTCCATAATTGTGGCGTAATAAACAGAGTTTTTGTTTCATGTTGATCGCATTCGCGAAGTTGTTCGAAAACTGAAAGTTGTTGTTTAGTTATTAAGTGGAGAGGAAGTAAACAGTTAAGATTTCTGACTACGTTTGTCAATAAACGAATTTGATTTTGGAATGTTATTTTTTCTGCTCGCTTCAACAGATTTGTTCACATGGTAAAATGCTTTCTGTATGCAAAATATAGAATACTTTATCTGGGTGACATCTGGAAGATGATTGTAGCACATATTTACTTACCCGTATCATAACTAAATTCCGTACTTCCGTTCACAAGAAAAGTAGCCGATTTCATACTAGATTTTCCTGTGAGACCGACTCCCGCGTGGAAGCTTTCAGTACTTTTATAAGTTTAAACTTGTTTCTATCTTAGATTACGTTTGAAAACAAATCTTCTCCGAGATTTTAGTTGCGAAGCGGACACTTGATTCGAGATTGAATTCTTCACTACCCAACAATTCTTGCTAGGACCAGGAATCAAAGAAGGAAGGGAGACATGGCAAAATACTGTAATTGAGCTGAGATACAATATCAGAAAAGAACTTCTCAAAACTATTTAAAGGTACTACAATAGATTACGGTAAAGATTGTTAACTCTGCCCACAAGGCTTAAGTGTAACTTTCAAAAAGCAGGTATTGTACGAGTACATACTTCCCTTGAGCACTACATTCACCAAGAAGTCTGCTCAGATATTCGGCTCGTGCCCTTGCTTGTTAGAACTGGAAGACTCGTCAATCAGTTAATAAAATGAACACTGCCAAAACCTTCGCTACGTTAAATAAGGTAACTACGAGACAATGAAACTGGACTGTGGTTAATGTAATGCGATAGCCGAGGGTCTGATGATATAATTTAATGCTATGCAGTCTAAATAAAATAATTATATGATTATTATTTCATACTACAGAAAAATATTACTTTTTTCTACCATCTAAGAATTTTTCTCTATGCACAATTTTGCACAGAAAGAAGATATTCATTAAATCGACGTCCGATACAGATTTTTCCAACTTCCAGCACTTGGCAGACTTTTATAAGTTTTGACGGCATTTCCAAAGTTTGCAGCGCCTTCAACTTGTCAAGGAGAACTGAAACTGATATATTTATTTTTTCACAGATGTATTTTTAGCAAGAAGTTATAGTTTTATAAAATAAAATCTAAAACCAATTTTGCTGTTAACACCAAGGTTCAATCAAGTGCATGAGCAATTGAGATTGCTTGACGTTAAACAGATATGTACAATTATGTGCAATCTAAAGAGACTCTCTAATCACGCTTAATAATTACACTGCTCTAAAAATTTTGACTTTCAAAAAGTATTCTTCAGGTAAAGTAGCTTATTTGATTAATTTTGACATGCTGAATACAAAAAAAATAATAGTTATATTTTGAAATTAGTTTCCATTTTTTAGAAAAAAGTTTAAATTTTTTTTGCAACTAATTTACTTAAATCATACTTTTCCTATAATTATTCATTTGCAGAATTGCGACGTGGTTTTGTCACTGCCCTCTTATATTGTGCTTCCGTAACGTCTCGACAACAGTCCAGTAATAATCAGCCAACATTGAAACGTTCCACTTGCCCTGATATCGTTATTCCACGTTAGCAATGTGCCCCATTTTCATCGCTAAAAGCTCCACAATTGTGTTGCAAAGAAGTCTAAATGAGAATGTAAAAGATATGATGATGGCAGAGGACGACTAGCCAATAGCCGATGGTATAATTATTTGGATACACTATGGAATACTTGTTTTTACCCGACTGCCCCAGATGAAGGGTAATGTTTTTCGAGAGTATTTATGTATGTATGTATATCTGTTTCTTCGGTACGCTCTGTAGCCTAAACAGCTTGATGTATTTAGATGAGGTGTCGTTAGATTCGTCTTAATTGTGGGAATGACATAGGCTATATAGAACACCTTTGTTTACTAAATATCGCCTCACCACAAATATAACACAAACTGTCAGGATTATTTACACATTTTCGAGACATTTTACTATAAAATGTAAAAAAAATATTAGGTCTAATATTTTTTTTTACTTTTAACACATCACTTAATTAACGCTTTTATTAACGCTTTCATGCACGTTAACATCTATACACGTCATAACAATAAAACTTCTATTGTATCTCGTTCACCGTCCGCAACAGCATCAATACAACACAGAGTACTACAACACAATATTTTCAACATTTTAATGCCAATTAACTATGTAAATATCACCGTTATCGAGTTCAATGAGGTTAGAATCGTTTGATTCGGAAAATATTAGGTATCGCGAAAACTTAAACTAATATATGAATTTTACTTAACAACTCGTATTAAGCATGAGTAGACAAGCAGAAATTAGTCAAAATTATTTAACTCAAACTCAAACTCAAAGCATTTATTTCAATTAAACCAATTACAGGCACTTTTGAATTGTCAAAGAGTCGGTCAGTTAGTCAGAAAATTGAAGCTAGTCGCCCATTCCAAAACGTAGATCTCTATGGAGAAGAATGGGCAAGAAACTCCATGGACACTCTTTTAAATCAAAATTGTTACAAAATCCTGGGTAGGTACATTGTTATTGTTCTTGTTGCTTCTATATGTGAGAACAATGTAATAAATAGATAATTAAAACAATTTAAAATATAAGATTAAAAATAAGCCCTGGCAGCTAAGAGATGACCAGTCTCCACTGACGGCGCCCGTTCACGAACATGACGCGTGGATCAGCACCATCCAGCTCAACCATTTTGTAGGGAACCGAATGATCCAACACACGCGCCACCATCAGCGAGACATTTGAGTGAGCATGACATACTCTCAACTGCCATACTTTTTCAAGTCAACATACCTACATCATAACATAAAACCGCTCCATGGTACTCACATTTACAAAATTGAAAAGATGCTTCTAATTTATACAAAACTATAGTTTGCAATGATTGTAATTAAAAGATTACACAAAAACCACACAAACACAAAACACACACACACTAAATCTATAGTCTATATATAGTCAATAAGTCTATAGTAATAACATAATGTCAGAAAAAAAGGGGACGCATTTCTTCCAAACAAAAAAAAAAAAAAATAACAAAGCCCAAGTGGCTGTGGAGCAGGACCAGCATTTAGCCAAGCATTTTTATCTACGATATAATCATTCAACCTATAATATGCTTGTCTACATAGTGTGCGTTTAATGCATGTTTTAAATTGCTTCTCATTTAGTTGAAGAATATCGAGAGGCAATTTATTATAACATTTTATACAGTACCCCATAAAAGAAGTGTGTACCTTAGATAATCTGAAACGTGGTTGATCTAATTTGTTCCTATCCATTTAGAATAGTGTTCCTCTGTAGACCACCACTGTAGGTATGCTTCTTTAAGGAGAGGGTTGGGTTTAAAGAACTTCTTTCTCATTAGAACTTATAAATAACAGTTCGTTTATAATGAGATACTGAAATGATTATAACTAGTACTATTAACGTGTCTGGGATGTCGGAGACATTATATTATTAGCGTAATATTCTGTTTTATGTTATTTCAAATGTTGTTGTATTGCCTTAATCTGCGTTTGAATGCGTTTAATTTGTCACATTTTATTTTATATGCGCCGGTAAACTATTGAACAGCCATGCTCCTTCAACAAATATAGTTCTTTTGTCATAATTAGTGCGAGCGTGCGCTGGTTTTAACTGGATTTTGTTTTTATTCCTTACGTTGTGTGTTATATTTTTCATATGTAGATTTATGTTTGATTTAACAGATTTGACGTAAGTGTAATATTTGTAAAGATGAGTTATATTGAGTAGTTTGGTTTTTTGTATAGTATTCTTGTCGGAGTTCAATAATGATAGTGAAATAATGTTTTTATAATTTGGTTGTGTGTTCTTTGTAGTGGGTCTAGGTAAGTTTTCGCGGCTGGCCCCCCATAGCTCAACTAAATATTCAAGATGAGATTTAACCAGAGAGTTATATATTATTTTTCTTACTTTTTTTGGAATGCAGATTGAAACTTTACGAAATGCTGCTAGTAATGACATTAACTTTGTTTTGATATGGATGATGTGAAGTTTCCAAGTAAGTTTGTCGTCTACATGTAATCCTAGATATTTTTCATAGTTTGATCGTTTGAGAACTTCTTTATCTATTGTGAGTGGTGTGAACTCCGGTAACGGTTTGTTTTTACACTATACGACTTAACGCCAACAGACTGAACACCGACAAGACTTTACTTCGATGGGACACTTCGCCGACAGGGCATCCTTACCCTTCTTCTTATTCTTATCCTTCTAATTAATCCGAACCTGACTCGCAAATCCGAAACCTAGACGGTCGACGCGACGTCAGGAGCACCTTGAGGTTCGGTTTGGTTAGGTTCCTTTTAACTCTACAGACAGAAATAGGAGCCCCGCGTAGCGGGGCTCTATCTACCCGCTCTCAGTCTGCTGGCGAAGAGTCCTGTCAGCGAAGATTTCCGTCGAAGTAAAGTCTTGTCGGTTTTCAGTCTGTCGGCGTAGTGTCTGTCGGCGTATAGTCGTACACTCTGTTTTTGGCACAAAAATTTTAAAAGAGGTCTTTGCGGCATTAATAGTAAGTAAATTACATTTTAGCTATTCTTGCAGCAGGTCAAGGTCGTTTTGTGCATCCGTTATAATGTTATGATTAGATTTTATTGAAATAAAATAGACATGTATCTACTGCGTATAGAGTTAAGTGCCCTTTAACCCTATTTTATATATATTATTAACATAGATTAGAAAGAGTAGTGAGCTAATAACCGAGCCTTGGGGACAGCCATACGTAATGTTTTGAACTGAGCTAGTGAAATTGTCTAATTTAACTACTTGTCGCCTATTCTGTAAATATGATGTGAGCATATCAAGGGCGCTGCCTGGGATACCTATATTATTTAGTTTCTGGATGAGCTTTTGATGACTTACTGTATCAAATGCTTTTTTTTAATCAATAAAGATCCCTAAAACAACTTTTTTTCATCAATATTTGTTTTTATTTTTGTTATTAAGACTACTGCAGCTGTTAGAGTACTTAGCTCGAAAGCCATACTGTTGGTCTATCAAGAAATTCTTGTCTTTAAGGTATTTACTTAGACGATTCAGAACTCATTCGAATATCATAGATATCACCGGTAATACCGACGCGGGCTTATAGTTACTTGGGTCAGAGCTACTTCCGGATTTATAAATAGGACTGACCCTAGCAGTGGCGCAGCTACAATTATCATTAGAGGGAAGCCGAAGAAAAATTTTTTCATTTCTCATAAACTCAGACAAAAAAAATTTAGGCATTTTTGTAATGTTTTTAATCTTATGATGGCTGCATAAACTGGTATTAAATATATATAATGTGACACAGTTTCACACACAGGTGTACATTATTTGGCAATAGTAGACATTAAGAAGAGTGGTGGTCCCGAAGAGAAGCCGATAGGAATCGGGTTGTATGAAGGCTTCGCCACTGGACCCTAGCAATCTTAAGCGTATCGGGAAAAATACGTCGTGATAAGCACACGCTTATACAGTCAGTTAATCTACTAATAAGTTTTAAACATTTGATTGCTTTAGTGCTGATGCCGTCCAGGCCTGTGCTTGTGTTGCTGTCAAGGTCGTCAATAATTCTAGGTATTTCATCTGTGCTACAAGGGGAAAGCTCGTTTAGTGTTATGTTATGTATGTTATTATAATCGTATATAAAAATACTACCGGTGTTTACATGGTGTGTGATGGGCATTTTGTTAGCTACATCTGCGCATATTGATGAAAAAAAGGAAAAATAGGCCGATCGCATAACTGAGACGTTGCCTGAGGTAGCAGCGCGGTGAGGGAGGGGTGTGGTGACGTGATGCGAGAGCTCAGTGATTCGTCAAGTTGTGACAACTGTCACCTCTCCCTCACCGCACGGCTACCTCAGGCAACGTCTCAGTTATGCGGTCGGCCTATATATAATTCACATTTAGCATTACTTTCTGTAATCAAGCTTGAGTTCGACATTAGTTTAGAAGGGGCGGCTGTTGTCCTTAATGTTATTTAACGCTAAATTATTGATAAGGTCCCACATTTTCTTCGGTTGATTAATTTTAAATAAGTTAAGGTAGTTGTTTTTCTTTTGTGTCTTGATTGGGGTTTGGTTTGGGTTGTCTCTGTGACTCTGTGTGTGTGTGTGTGTGTATGTGTGTGTGGGTTGTGACGTTCTTCGTTGATTTTTTTCTTAAGGGGGAAGCGCCAAGGTAGCCCGCGAAATTCAAATTTTCTTACGATTTTTGCAATTTGCTGGTCAGTATTAAGTTATAGGTTGATTAAAATATGATTCGCGGCCGTAACAAATATGTATTTACAGAATTATAATCATTAAAGTCATCAACACAACTCTCTAAGACCAAGTAAACCCCAAGAATTACTATTTCATGAAATCTTGACATTTGGGGATTATACTAACTTAACAAGTTTTATTACTGATTGTAATGATTATAATTCTGTAAATACATATTTGTTACGACCGCGAATCATATTTTCATCAACGTACAACTTAACACTGACCAGCAAATTGCAAAAAACGTAAGAAAATTTGAATTTCGCGGGCTACCTGAGCGCTTCCCCCTTAAGGTCATCGTTTTTTGGATGTGATTTTGTTTGTTGGCCTAATATGTTTCGTGAGTTTATTGAATGGATAATATCTCGATTTATGCAGTATTTTTGTGGTAGGTTTAATATTTTTGTTTTGTTTATTTTGCTCTTATTGATTTGTTCCGAAATAAATATCGTTAGATAATTATAGTCCTTATTATCATTACTGTAGGTAGCTGTTAGAGCGCAGTTATATGACTTTGTGTAATCCAGTGCAAATAAACAAGAAAAACATAACAAATGTTTTTTCTTGTTTATTTACGGCTTTAAGCTGCCTATTTCTGGTTGCGGGACGTTCGAAAGAGTTACCGTAGCCCCGGCACAGGCAACAGAAGGAACACGGGTGGGTTTTAGTCAGTAAAATTCTGACACGCCCTCCCGCTACGCCCAGAGCGGGAGAAGTCATTTGATGATTTCCCATCCACAAAAAAAAAGCTGCCTATTTCTAGAAATAGACTCAATCGTGTATCGAAAAGACGCCAAACTAATTATCTCTAGGTTGCCCATCCAGCTTTGCCCTTGATTTTGGATTGTAGCGGCTTAAATGTACCCAGGTATAAATGTACCCAAGTAGAAATGTACCCAGGTATAAATGTACCCAAGTAGAAATGAATCCAGGTACAAAACACTACGTGAGAACTTACGTATCTATACTTTTGCAAATTCACACAATCAATCAATCTCCTAGCCTTTTCCCAACTATATTGGGGTCGACTTCCAGTCTAACCGGATGCAGCAGAATACCAGTAATTTACATGGAGCGACTGCCCATCTAACCTCCACAACCCAGTTACTGGGTAATACGATACACCTTGACAAGACTGATCGTCAGACTTTCGGGCTTCTGACGACCCGTAACGACTGTAAAAGAACCACGAATGATAGCCGGAACCAACGGCTTAACGTGCTTTCCGAGGCACGAAGGAGTCTCGGTATGCAAAGATGGTCACCAATCTACGGACCAACCCCAGCAAGCGTAGCTTAACCTGATGGATCGACCCATGCGGCTGTTGTTACTTTTGCAATATCCACACATTATACTAAAAAGTAACAAACTGATAATGTTATTTTATCCCACTTCAAAAACCAAAGAGTCGTATCTACCTACAAAAAATATTAAAAGTGTTCCAATAAAAAATTATTGCACTCCGTAAACAGACAGGATACGGTAAATATGTAACCTTCAAACACAATTTTATAGATTCCGAGAGAACTTTTATGTAGAAGGTAATGCTGAATTAGAAAAGAGATATTTCTGTTTATTCGTCAGGTAAGTTCGAGTATCAGGAACTCGGCGAGAATATCTTATTACAAGCTATAAAACATAAATATTTTATGGTGTCGCGAAGTGGTTTCGGTATAAAAAGGGTAATAAACCCGGTGACTCGTTTCCCGATATCATTGACGTCTATGTGAAAAGAGTCTACTATGTTGAAACTGCATAGGAATGTTACTTGATTCTGTTACTCTCTTGATAAAGAAATGGTATTTTATTCGCATCACTTTGCTACATCAGACCTATCAATACAAGCCTAGCAATATTAGGTATAACATCCTAGGTATGTTTTAAGTATATTCGAACTATATGACTTCGATTACTTCACAATCTAATATAATATATAATAATCTACGAGTATATCGCCCATCCAATAGAACAATGACGTAATTATGTTTTAGCTATTTTTGAGGAGAACGTTGTAAAAGTTTGAAATTATGATATATTTCTAATGATTATGATAAAATCTTTTAATATTTATATATATTACTTAAATATCAATAATAAATTGTAATAACTTCATGAGAAAACTCAAGAAAACTGTTAAACAATTCGAAATAAAACAAACCTGACGTACACTTATGCCATTTTATAAATGAAATATAACAATGTTTACTAAATGCATATGAAAGTATATAGGTATAAGGCACATAACAATAACACAATTATTTTTTAAATGATTGTCTGTCTGTTTGTTTGTTCCAGCTGATCTCCGAAACGGCTGAACCGATTTTGATGGCACTTTAACTGGCAGATAGCTAATGTTATAAGGTGTAACATAGGCTACTTTGAATTTAGAAAAATAATTAGGGATCCGCGCAAAAAAATAAAACCCATGCAATTGTAAACACATATTCAGATTTGAAAAAATATGTGTTATAGGCTATTGAACATCACGCTACGACCCTTAGGCGCCGAGCAAAGAGAATGAAGCCAGTATAAACGCTCAGCAAAAACGAAGTAATAGCGTGGATGGGCGATGCAAAGCGGCGGGTCGGGGGACGAGGGAGTTTTATTAAAATGTGGCTGTTATTTTAGTATACTGTGTATCTTACGACTTCCACGCTTATGAAATCGCGGGGCACAGCTAGTCATAGACAATAATATATGTATCTGTACTCACACCTGAAGAAATACAATACAAAACTAAGTGGCTCACTATTAAAAAAATATATGTATGTGGCGTATCAAGCCACTAAAAAATCACCACAATGCCGGCACAAGTGCATGTCCCCTGAACGTAACCCGTGGTTCACGCCGACCACTCTTCACGCTGCTTTATCGCCAGGGGTGGGCAGACACGGCGCTATTACCATAAATACTAACACACTATCTCGATTTTATGTAGCATTAGTCATGATAAATGATGGTGGATGAGACTAATGTATTTTGGTGCTTTGTGGAGCTTATTTAGTGACCTACTAATTATTTTACTTTAGGGTAAGTCACATTAGCTATCAATTCATTTACTTATCTGTACTTAAGTCAATCACTTTATTTTGTTTTGAAATCAAATAAAAATGGAATTAAGGAGCGCTCTGGAGGATGCCCACCCCCTTTTTTTTTTTTTTTTTTTTTTTTGTGGATGGGAAATCATCAAATGACTTCTCCCGCTCTGGGCGGAGCGGGAGGGCGTGTCAGACTTTTACTGACTAAAACCCACCCGTGTTCCTTCTGTTGCCTGTGCCGGGGCCACGGTAACTCTTTCGAACATCCCGCAACCCTAGCTGGCATCGGCCCTAGCGGACCCCGTCAATAGTGCTGACATCTCTTTGAGGCGCGCGTGGAACACAACGCGCCGTCGACTCGGGCTTTGTCCTTACCGGACGGCGAGCTACCCATTGCTCGCCGTCCGCAAGCCCGCGCCTACGGTGGCCGGGAATCGGCTGTCAATTCCCGACGCCCAGGGCGTCTCCTGCGGCGACTAGGGGCGTGAGGGCGCAAAGCTTGCCTCTCCCTCACGCGTTCCGCCTCCTCCTTCGCGAGCATTACTGCTTCGCAGAAGGAGGTAATGGCTTCCCATGTACTCTCGCCCCGTACCATGGCCTGGGCCAGGGCCGGACGCGAGAGATCGCCGCCGCCGATCGCTTCCGCGAGGACACGGCGGTGCTCCGCCCAAGCCGGGCAGACCTCCACCGTATGCTCCACCGTGTCCTCCGGGCGATCCACACAGTGGTGACACCCGGGCGTTTCCTCCCGCCTTATCCGGAACAGGTACCTCCCGAAGCACCCGTGTCCGGTGAGGACCTGCGTCAGGCGGAAGGTGAGGACGCCGTGGCGCCTCTCCAGCCACTCCTCAAAGAGGGGACTTATCGCCGCAATTGTGGCGTGCCCAGCGCTGGGTTGCGACAATCGCACTCTCCATGCCGCCATGAGATCCTGCCGGAGCTCTGTCCGCCGTGCCGCGATTTCTCGCGGCAACGGAGTTACGCCCCGGCGTCCTGCCTCCTCGCGCCACTCCCACATGTGCGCGAGGACTTTTGCCTCCAGATCCCATGGCGGTAATCCGGCAAGGAGGTTCGCCGCCTCCCCGGAGACCGTGCGGTATCCCCGGGCTAACCGGATGAGGATGCCCACCCCTGAGTACCGATTCACATCACCTGACCTTAGACCACGACTACCACGTTTGCCCATAAATAAAAAAAACAAAGCACAGGTGTGTGCCCTGGATGCTCTGTTAGCAATGTTTATTGAAAGCAGCGCACACCTTTGTGATACACACTCCATCTTGTATTGCACGGCTGTTGCGGCATGTTATACGACATGCCGCAACAGCCGCTCGTGTCAAATTTCCAAACACTGACCGAGCTGTATGGCCGAAACCCGCCGCACCAGCCTGGCAGTGCAGGATTGAGCATCGTATTAATGAAGCCAGGGTACTCATTGGAAAGCTCATCTGCTTCAGGGAGTGCAATACACGCCAAAGGATGATGCGCTTTATGAGGCGGATGTTCTCAGGAACTAGTAATAATCCTCAAAAATATGTATCCCGTATCACAGGACGCATCTACTTCCTCAAGCAGAAAGTTTATGCGTGGGCAAACCGTACTCATCGGTATAAGAGAAAAGTTCTGAGTATACCAATTCAGACACACTCAAAACCGCATGTTCCAGAGTGATAAAAGGTGGGTCTAAAGAGCATGGGAGCGGCCCATTCCTACTCAAGGTGTGACTGACGTGCGTTCACCGGGTAATGAGGCCATGAGTGCTTTTTGGTGAAGCATTTGGTCGGTGCCTGTCAGTCACACTGAAGGTGATTGGATGCATGTTGTTGAGCAGGTGTGTAATTCAATACCAGACATGGAGGCTGTTATCATTAGTCCTCTGGATGTAGCCCGTGCAGTCCGTCCGTTACCTAACTGGAAATCTCCAGGACCGGACGGACTGCACTATTTCTAGATTAAATGTCTACAAAAGTCACACACCTGCTTAGCCTCCCAATTCCAGTCATCTTTAGAGACTGGGTCGCTACCACTATTCTTTACGACAGGAGTTACCCACCTGTTCAATAAATCGGGTAGTACTAATCGGGCGGAACCTAAAAACTATAGACCAATTACATGTTTACCGACGGTCTATAAAGTTCTTACATCCATTCTTAGAGCAAAAATTGCACAGCATATTGATATTAACTCAGTTATGTCTATTTATCAGAATGGGTGTAAGAATGGGTTTCGCGGTACTAAGGAGCTGCTCCTTATAGACATGACCATAAGCCAACAGGTTCGTAGATACCGGAAGGATCTGTCGACATGTTGGATAGATTATAAGAAGCCCTTTGATTCGGTGCCACATACATGGCTCATTTGGGTGCTGGAGTTGTACAAACTAGACGCAACTCTACGCACCTTCGTGATGTCATGTATGGACAGTAGAGGACGGTCCTTCTCTATCCAGGATGTTGAAAGATCCGGGGGATCAATAAACCGATCAGGATTGAGCGTGGAATATTTCAGAGTGATAGTTTGAGTCCGCTTTGGTTTTATTTTATTTTATTTTATTTTATTAATTTTAGGAAAACTTACAGCTAATACATATCAATATCAAATACAATGTGTAAAAGATGGCCAATTACAAGCTTCCACTAATGATAAAATTGAGTAATATTAACAAATACGCGAAAACAGCGATGTAAGAATTACGCAAATGGAGTATCCCACGCTCAAAAAATAAAATTGAGAGAAAAAAAAAAAATAAACGGTTATGCATCGAAAAACCAATTATTCAAACCCTTCTTAACTTCCTTACTGCTACTAGTAAATAAATCTAGCTCGACATCCCGACACACCATATTGAAAGTACGACAAGCTCTTATCACGTACGAGTTCTGTCTGTAGGTAGTTCTGCCCTGAGGCTCATGAAGAAGACGTGGTCTCCGAAGAAATACACTTGGTACACGAAGTCCAATCCTGCCCACCAAATCAGGGACGTCAGTAATTCCGTTCATAACACTAAATAAGGTTTTGCCTAGCCTTGAATCCTCTAAGCACACTGCTGGAGGATTCAGGTCTAGGCTATCAGTTGAGAAGAGGTGGTCAGGTGATATCTCACCTCCTTTACATGGATGCATTGAAACTTTTTGCCCCCAACAATTTGCGACTAATGGAGCTACTGAAGGTAACAGAAACTTTCAGTTGCGCCATCTGAATGGAATTTGGTGTAGACAAATGTGCAGTCATGCATGTAAGGCGAGGGGAGATTATGGAATCCGTGGGTACCCAACTCTCGGATTCCAATCACCTTAGATCCCTCTCCTCGACCGAAACCTACAAGTATTTGGGCATGTCGGAAGCGTTGGTCATCAATATTACAGACATGAAGCAATCGTTGAAGGAGCGTTTCTTGGCCGCCTGAACAAAGTATTTTACTAGTCGTCTATCAGGTGGAAACGAGGTGCGCGCCTTCAACGATGGAGTCATGCCGGTTTTGATGTACTCTTTCGGCATACTCAAATGAACTCAGACCGAACTTCAAATAATGTCTTTCTATAATAAAATTCAAATGATGTCTTTTTTCAGTAAAATGTTCCATCTACAATATCCAAAGTACTTTCCCTCCATGTGGCATATCCGTGGGACACCCTGTATAATGTAAAATATTGCTTCATTAAAGTTTAATTTAAACTATACTTGTTCAATAAGTGTTTAAATCACATTATCATTTTCACTATAGCGTACGGCAACAGTGTCTCTGACTCGCCTGCCTCAGTTTCAAGCAACAATCCTAACTACATTGGAACTAGTTACAGCTTATTTCATTACCTCGGTATCATCAATTTGTCAGCAAGACGAAGAAATTTGAGCGCGATGTGACGCCGTAACTCAGCGAGAGATTATTAAATCATCGCACGAGTTTCGGCAGCTATTTATTGAGTGCTTGGTTTATGATGGAGTTAGGGAAATGTACTGGTAGAAGAGATTTTAGGGCTGATCCCCAAACAAATACACTTAAAACCCGTCAGAATATTCAACATAATTATTTCAAACTGTTTCAGTACTAACACTTACACACTCGACACACTCAGTCTAAATTTACAACACAAAGAAAACGTACCATCCAAAACGGAACAAGAAATTAAAACAACAAACTGTCATGGCGCCGCACAACATTCTAAGCTGAAATCTCACAAATATAAAGGGAAAATTGTTTTTCAGCGGAACAGCGCTCTTGAAAACTGCAATTGTATGTACGTTCCACGACTCTAACTGCACGATTTAGTTAAAATGTTTCAGCTAACGTAACATTACGAATATAAAATTGTGTTGTACGCGTACGAATTTCATTTACAAGTAAAGAAATTGAAAGAGCTGCTTGAATTCGTGACAATCAAGTCCTTATTAAATGTTATTTAATAAAAGGTGGAGGTCTCGTGAATCTCTTGAATTTCAGTATGAAAACGAGTTGGGTTATTTTCATTAAATTCTTAGAACGCGACAGAAGGAAGGTGGGCTGAATTGCCTGCTATTGAAAATTTAAGACGACCTTAAATAAGTTCTGAGTATTTTCACTTAGGTAGTTATGATCACCCTTCGCTTGCAAGGATACTGCAAGGATCAATAACGTTAATGACGATCACCACCTTTGGTAATAATACGAGTGACTATTTTACCGTTTAGAGTAGTAGTAGTAAAATATAGTAACGTTTCAATTTATTTTCTAATAAAAAGGAAATCTGAAGTTAGTTTTTAATAAATTGAAGCAAAATACTCAGGAAATGCTTTTAAAAATGTACTTACTAAATAAATGCTAGCCAGCAACATCAATCTGAAAAGAAAAATTGTAAGAAACAAAGTGCAAAAATAGCTCTCGACGTAGTATTTGTCGATGGAATCGAACAGTCCGCTCGTTGCAGTACCGTCGCAGTCTGATCAGCGACTCGATAACGAACTAACGTGTGCGGCACCGGGATGACGCACTGATAATAGTTTCGAGAAATTCAAGGAGTAGTCGTAGAATTTGATGACAGTTTCAGTCTTTACGTATTATTTTATAAATACACAAATATTTATAAAAAGAACAAAAGTCACGTCACAAGAGACTATTGTCTAAGAACAAGTAGTCTGTAAATAGTAGCCTAATATGCTAATTTTGAAGGGGTCATGATGATGCAAATCACATTATAACATTGCGCCAGTCTAAAATGATGCAACGGACGATTTGGGAACAAAGGCAAAAGTCAAAGCCAAATCATTTATTAGAATTAGTCACATAAAGCACTTTTGAACGTCAACATTAACAAGAAAATATATAGAATTGATTATAGTTGCCCTTTTCAAAAGGTAGTTTTGAATGGAGAAGAATGGACAAGAAACTCCATCGGTACTCTTTTAAAAATGTTTTACAATATTTTGTATACATTAAAAATATCAATAAATGTGAAGACGTTGCACCTAGAATAAAACTTTTTTACAAAAAAAAAAAACACAACAAAGTGAAAAATAACTTTAATTTCGGAAGTCGATGTCTTTGGATCTGTCTTTCAGATTTTTGCCATCGACTTCCGAAATGTAACTGATGTTCCACTTCACCAAATGGTGCTTTCCGAGAGCAAATGCACGAGTTACTACTATAAAAAATACCCAAATGGATATATTTGAAGAGTTCCCTCGATTTCTCCAGAATCCCATCATCAGATACTGACCTGATCACAATGGTACCACCTGGAAAGTATACCCTTTCAAATAAAAAAATAATTTTCCAAATCGGTCTAGCCATCTTCGAGTAATCGGGGAACACACATAAAAAAATTATCTGACGAATTGAGAACATCATCCTTTTTTTGAAGTCGGTTAAAAATTACTATACCACAATAGGTAAAAAGAATGAAAAATAAAGCAATGTCAGCTAAATTAACTATGTGATGATAGATACCGCTCACATATTTACAAACATTGTAAAAGTAGACGATTTTCCAAAAAAATAACAAGTTAGTGTGTGAGTTAAAGTAATCACAAAATGTAAAATTAATGTCATAAAAATAATAAATTATACAATTATATTAGCAACCAGTTTGATTTTGTCTAGACTCTAGATTGTCCTACGGAGCAGGCGCAGCATGTTTCCAAGCAATCTTGTCTTGGATTCCTCTAATTTGTAATATGCTTGTTTACAAAGTGTCTTTTAATATGAGTTTTTTTTTTTCTTTCATTTAATTGCAATAATAACACAAGGTATTTTATTTTTACATTTAAAACTGAACCCTATAAAAATGTATGTACTGATAATCTGGAAAATCGTTGATCTATTTTATCTTTATTTTTAGTATTAAAATTATGTCTCTCACTTATTTTATTAAAATGATGTCGATTTTTCATACATACATAATATTTTCTTGAATAAATTGGCAAGGTACCGTTGTATCAATCGTTTTAAATAGTTTACTAAGAGTTTCGCGGTGACATATGTTAAATGATAAATGGCTCCGACAGCTCTCCTTTGCAAAATAAAGATGGATGCAATGTCAGCAGTCCGACTCCACAGTAAAATGCCATACGAAATAAAGCTGTGGAAGTAGCTAAAATACACAACATCGATACATCTATACAAAAACATCTTTTATTATTTTATCTATGATGAACACACTATACAATTACTAACATAATAATAATAATATGTACAAGTATATAAAAAAGGGAGGGGGTAAATAATCAGAGGGCATCAAAAAATTCATGCGCATCGCTGTCAACAGGAAAAGTGCCCAGAAGGCTGGCAGCATTGCCACGTTGTATAGCAATGCTGATTCTTTGGCCAAAAAATAGGCCAGCCCTCTGGTCACGTGTGGAGTCGACCAACCGTCTGGCGATGTCTCGAAAAACTAAGTGGGCACTCGGACCCCATGGCCCAAGTGTTTCAACCCCAAACGGCTCGAACATATAAGTCCCAATAAGACTGGAGTATTTGCGCCGTTTGAGGTTTTCCGCACCCGCAGCAGCCGCTCCAGCACAGCCTGCCGTGCTAGGAAGATGGGATGGCGCAAGGGTGTCGACACACGTTGCATCCCACACCAAAGGCCTACCTACCTTCCTAGGCATTACGGTCATTCCGTCTGGTCTCTTTCCATCGTCGCGTGCTAAGCCATTGGGTTCTAAAACAGCTGGCACCCCGGCGGTGACAAGAGCACGACGGATGATGTCATTGATGCTGGCGTGCCGTGCTATCCGGCCTGCGCTCTTACTGCAGGATAGGCCATGTTGTCCGAGGCAGTCGACACTGACACCGCATTGGCAGCGATGCGGAGCCACGCAGGGAGCGCCCAGACGCAGACAAGTAGCGAGCCGGAAGGTGGTGTCACCCAGCATGGTGCCTATGTTGGGTGACGGTAGCGCCTGAAGCCAGAGCCCCGACTCCCACTCCCCCACAGCCAGCAGGCGGGCACGCTCAGCAGTATTGGTGGTCGTATTAATTAGATTATTCCGTACCAACCTGCAGAGCGGTTCATCCCACTGCCTCTGGGAAGATGGGTTCAAGGGCCGATCTGTATCCGGGCAAGCCACTTTCCAGGCGTTCACTGCGTCAGTCAAACACGGCACTTCTGAGTCAACCAAGGAGGGGGCTAAAATTTTCTCGGTCAACTTTTCCGTGCTGTGGACAGAGGACAGGAACGCCGGTAAGCTAATACTGGTAATTTTGCGGACGCCGAGGCCACCAAAACGGATGGGTAGTGTGGCTTGCAGCCACGCTCGGTCGTTCAGGGCCACATTTAAAATGGATGTTAGTGTGCTGCGAATAATTTGGTCAATTTTGTCCAAGAGGTTTGGCTGCTTCCATAAAGGGGAAGAACGTAGAAAGTAAATAAAATTTGGGCCAAAACAACAGTATCTAATCAGGATGAATGCCGAATGTAAATTAATTTTGAAGAGTCTGTCCGAAATGTCGTTGAAGTTTTTGATTTTTTCGTTGATAAATGGAGAAAAGCTGTCTTCTAAAATTGGGGAACCTAGGAGGTGCCGTGAACTTTTTTCTAAAATTTTGATTTGTGGGGCTATTGCATTAAATTTTTCTAGAGTCAGTTGTCTGTCGGTAATGTCAGAAAGGTAAATTTCACACTTTGATGGGTTAAGGTCCAAGCCAATAGATTTAAATTCCTCTTTGAGAAGCTGTAGGTCTTTCAAAACGGTGTCTACATCACCTCCTAGCGTTCCATCATCTAAATACCACACGTTAAATTTTGAATTTAGTTTCTGGATAACTGGATGAATAGCCAAGCTGAAAATAACTGGCCCGAGAGGGTCACCTTGTTGGCATCCTACTGCAGATTCCAAAACATTGTCCTTGTATAATAATTTAGAAGGGTACCTGTAACATTGCCACATAAAACCATAAAATTCGGGTATTTCCTTTTTGACTTTAGCCAACAAAGTGTCCCTGTTGACAGAGTTAAAGGCGTTCTTAACGTCAACCTTGAGGACGACCTCACCTTTGTTGGAGTTTAAAAAGGTGGAAAGGGCATGCACGGCAGCCTCACAGCCCCCTTTTGAGCCAAAACCAAGCTGTAGGGGCTGAAACTTAGCTGTAAGCGATTCGCTATACAGCTTACAGCATATTTTGGCTGCCGTACGCCTGTACGTGCACCCAACGGCGATGGGACGAATGCCGCCGTCCTTCTTGCGCAGGGCACATAGGTTGGCCCCGTACAAGACATCGATGACGGCCTCGTTGACACCGCCGGTGAGCATGAGGTTAATCAGGGCCGCAAGCTCCTTCAATAGCGACTCACCAGCTTCCCCGGCGCCTGAACTTAATAGGTCCTTTAAATGTTGTGGAGTCAGGCCGTCGAGACCGCCGGCGGAACCACTTCGGAAGGAAAAAAAAAAAAAAACTATACAAATATTATTCTATTAAATACAAATATAATCCTATTCTATACAAATAAATAAAATTGAAGTGTCTGTTTGTAATGTCAAAATAACAGTTTTTTCCTAAATGCATAATGAAAGCATATACGGTACCTATAACAAAGTAACAATTTTTAAAATTTTTGTTTTTCTGTCTGTATGTCTATCGATTTGTTCCGGCTAATCTCTGAAACGGCTAGAACAATTTTGACGGGACTTTCACTGGCAGATAGCTGATGTTATAAGGAGTAATTTTGGTTACTTTTATATCAGAAAAATAATTAGGGTTCCGCGCAAAAAAATTAAAACCCATGAAATTGCTAACAGTCGGATTTGAAAAAATCTTTTTGCATTTGGTAGCCCAATTCTTGAGAATGGTTATAGGCTACTCAATATCACGCTAAAACCCTTGGGAGCCGAGCAAACAGAAAAAAGGCAGAAATAATGCTTAGTGAAAACAAAGTAATACCGCGGGCGGACGATGCAACGCAGCGGGTTGGGGGACAAGGGAGTTTTATGAAAATGTGGCTATTATTTTAGTATATTTGTGTATCTTACGACTTCCATGCGAACGAAGTCGCAGGGCACAGCTAGTAAGAACATAAGGTTTATCACAAACGGTTTGGTGTACCATTATCTTTGTCTAACATACAAAATCTGCTTTTCCAAATTATTATCACCCATACGCTAATTATTTTATTGCCACTACACAATTTCTCTGCAGAGCAACCGATACAATATTTTAATAAATTATTTTTAAGGCTCCTGCAAACAGGCGCGATTTGCGTCGCGTGTCGCACCTGTTTGCAGGAGCCTTTATTGTGAAGAAACACCGCCCCACAATGCGATTCCATCTGAGAATGGATTACTTGAAAGTAGTAGTTAATTAATGTTCATTCACTTTTTTATACATACCTATAACTATTATAATAAAAACCGGTTATGTGCGTGTCGAACCACGCACAATGAAGGGTTCTGTAGTTGGGACGAATTTATCCCAAGAAACAAGTTGAAAAGCATGTTCTCTCATACATTTCATCTGCAAATGTAAGTTGGTCGACTATTACTCGTTAACTTGTAAAGCCTACTTAGTTGTGATAGTTTTCCTTTTAATTTCGTTGTATATACTACTACCGTGAATTATTTCACATATCCAAAACGGTTAGTTTAGGCACTTGTCTGTAACGTTTAGACACTTCGACTCTTACAATAATTAACACTTTAAGACTTAATATTTCAGAAACGAATCACTTAATCGAAAAATTGTTTTCTCAGATCCGCAATATTTTTAAAACACCTGTCCAACAACACCCCACAACATGGGGTAGACGAGTAAAAAAAAAACATCCCCACATTACGTGTACAGGAGGTACCCTGAAAAAATTTTTTTGTTCATTACTTTATTTTGCCAATTATTGGCGTGAATAATATGTATATCCATGCCAAATTATAGCTTTCTAGTACTAAGAGTCTCTGAGCTAAGCTGTGGACGGACGGACATGGCGAAACTATAAGGGTTCCTTGTTGACTACGGAACCCTAAAGTTTAAAGAAGAGGATAGTTTTAATTTTGGTCTTTAGTTACGGAGTCAGATGTCACTGATGAAGGATGACCTTCCTTTATTCATGAAGCGCAAACTCATCGACATGTGCATTCTGCCCATCCTTGGTGCTCAAACTTGGTCCCTGACCGAGTCTCAAAAATCCAAACTCAAGGTTCGCCAAAGGGCGATGGAGCGTAGCGTATTGGGTATTAATAAGCTCAGCGACCGAATATGTAATACCACGATAAGCTCCAAAACTGGAATCACCGATGTGGGCAACAAGTCTGCTAGGCTGAAGTGGACGTGAGTGGGCCCTGTCTGTAGGATGCATCGGGACAGATGGGCCAGAGTCGTCACGCGTTGAGACCCAGAAGACGGGCGTCGTCACCAAGACAGGCCGAGGAAATGCTGGCGTGATGACTCACAGGCGTTTATGGGAGATTGGCGCAGAAGGCAACACACAGGAAAGACTGGAAAGCTGTGGGGGAGACCTTTGCCCAGCAGTGGGACGACACAGGTTGAAAAAAGCAAAATGCGATAATCAAAACAATCATGGAAATAGATTCACCGTTATAATCAAGAATTAGTAAACAGTGAAACTCTATAATAATTAAACCTTTAGAAAATACGAACGTGACATTAAAGTTTTCACTATCACCGTTTCCACAGTTTAGATGACGAGTTAGAGTAGCTCCATCGCACGATACAACACAAACTATTCGCCTCGAAACACCAATTAAGACCAACAACAGAACGATTACATTATTTCGTAGCGTTAGCTACTTCGCCCGGTGCGGGCCGGGCTATGGGCATCCCAATCGTAGAGGCTACATTTTTTTATCACTTCATCTCGATTAAATATTCAGTGGAATACGTAAAAACCGCGCGCCAGTAACTACTGCTAAAGGGGTGATGGTACACTGAAAGATGAGCAGCAGAAAATACATTAATAAAATTTTCTTTGTGAAACAGTTCCTACTTATTCATTCATAAAAACTCCATGATTTAAATAACATAAATTCTACTTTTTTAAATATACAAAACAAAAGGAAACTTAGGCGTCGAAGTACTCGTCCGCATCGCTGTCATCCGGAAACGTGCCCAGAAGACTGGCAGCATTGCCACGTAGAATGGCAATGATAATTATTTGGCCAAAGAACGAGCCAGCCCTCTGGTCACGTGAAGTGTCGACCAGTCGGCGAGAAATTTCCTTAAAAAGGAGACGCGCTCTCGGGCCCCATGACCCGAGCGTTTCGACCCCAAACGGCTCAAAACTGTAGTTACCTAACTGTAGTTAGATAAGGTTACACTATTTGCGCCGCTTTAGGGTCTCAGCAGCCGCAGCAGCGGCGCCAGCACAGCACGCCGTGCTTGGAACATGAGATGGCGCAAGGGTGTCGACACAGGTTGCGTCCTACACCAGAGGTCTACCCACCTTACAAGGCAACAACGTCATGCCGTCTGGTCTCTCTTCCCATCGTCACGTACCAAGCCGTTTGGTAAGTTTACTTTTGTTTTGTATAGTTAGTTAGTTAGTAATTGTACACAAGAATATTCTTTTTAAAATCATGTTGTAGGTATCCGAGGTCCACATTTTTACACCAAGTAGTTATATTTTCTATAAAAGACTAAAAACTACCAGGGTATAAATGTTGCATCAGTAAAGGCATGCCATGTCAATAAAACTGTCACTTTTACTGATAGCTCAAAAAATATGCACAAATAGCCAATGAATGAGCCAGAATGTTGCCACTGCTGGGACTCAGGCCTCTTTTCTGTGAAATGAATAATACAACATGCCAAAAGTAACTATACATTTCGCGGAATACCCAGTGTTCACATGCGTGTGTGAAGGTATCGGGGTAGGCAGTAAAGCAGGTTTACGAGTGGAGTGAATTCGCAACGTATCGCCCTGCGAACAATTTCGATACGCCTACATTCATAAATGAACTTGCTTTGTTAATAGGAGTTGTACATTACCTGACTGGGATAGTGATAGTGGAATGGAAAGGTATTATTGTGACGATGTCAGATGGGGCTGGATGACATATTCCAAAAGAAACCATAATAATGATGTAGTATCTCAAGTAGGGTGTTTTGCAGAAAACACGCCACTTGAGATACTACGTGCGTGTATGACCAGGTGCTAGACCACCACCTCTTAAAGCAGTATTATTGTAATCTTACTTCAGTGTGGGAAAGAGATGGAGCTAGACGTCCTGTATAGCTCCATCTCTTTCTCACACTGAAGAAACGTTAAAATAATACTGCTTTAAGAGGTGGTAGTTGGCCCCCAGATGTATGAACGTAAACAAAGCAAAAGGAGAATGTAAGGATCGTAGCAGGTGGCGTTTTGTAGTTTCTGCTTACCCCCGGGGAAGAAGGCGTGAGTTTAAATATGTATCTATCTTTTAATATCGTTGATAACGGAGCAACATTACAAGAAATATTATTTCTAGTTTGGCCCAGCGCGAGTACTTATTTGTCAAGACCTAGAATTTCGCTGTTGTTGTTGATCTTTCAAACCAAAAATCATTCTAAAGGTTTGCCTTAATTTATTTTGACTAGTAAAATCTTCGAAAATGAAATCATGCAAGCACTGGCGACAGCTGCGATCGATCACGAAGCAGACAAAGATAAACTAGTTGCAATAAACGGCGCAACTGCTAGATATCTTAATTCAGTTTCAAATTAAACCGGATCAGTCGTTCCAGTAGTAATAGAGCGCTTTACAGGGGCTCATCTGGGGAAATACCTTAGACTGCCGTACCTACTGGTGCCGCCCAGCAATATTAAATAATTAGTTAGAAATGACAGGTGCAAGATACATTTTCATGCTTATGGTCATAACAACGGCAACTATTTTTCTATTATTATATATACACAGGTATGTATATGTGGCGGTTACTACTACACTTCAGGTGGACCGTTTGCGTTGGCGTGTTTGCAAAACCTGTCACACCAAAAGAAACTTTAGCAATTCTGCAAAACGATGCGCGGAATTTCGGGTTCTAATCCGCAATACATGTCGAGATCTGTTCAGTTTAAGGTTTTAAGCCACTTACTGGTGGCTTCAAGAGCACATTACACCAGCAAACGGTAACTGCGGTGTAAACACACTGTGACGCCACGAGACGTCACTCCTGCCACTATACTCTATTGACGCGCTGGCGTGTGGCCAAATACTTCTGAATCCTCTAGCAACTGCTCAGCTAAACTGTGAACCTTACTGCATGGGAGTAAGGGAAGTATGACGTACACTGATAACTTTGTTCTTGCGGTCAGCATGACCAATTTATTTTTGCAGTTCACTGCATCCGATTTTGAACTGTGTGCACAAGCAATAAGGTTCAGTATTATATAAGTCACAAGCAGATAGCGTTGGTTATAGCTGGATGATAGTAACGGTAACGGGAAAAGGCTTAAGGGTCGTCTGGGGTGAGATGTTCAGTTTTTTACACGTTACATGCAAAAATGAAGCGATACTTCAAAAGAGGCATCTGGTTTTATTGTAGTTCTATTCCGAAGCAATAAGGTTGAAAATGAGATGTTGAATAGTCATAGTCATGAATTTGGTTATAGTGGACGTTCCAAATGGCTGTTAATAATTTGTGCTCAAATAGCAATCCGTCTGGAATGAAGCCCGGTGACCTCGAATGACCCCTGTTGACCAATAAGGCAGTTATTATTCGACTTAAGATAGAGGATAATAGAAAGACATAAACGTATCGCTAGAATAACAAATACCGGACGATGTTTACTCAACCTTTTTACAAATAGAACAGATTCCAAGAATAATCACGCTAATACCGGTTTTGTAAATACATTCGGATATTTAGTGATACAATTAAAATTATATTTATGTCATTGTAATTTGTTGATAAGCAGGCAATTGGCATCAATATTCAATACCGGACTAAGCCTCTCTAGTATTGCTTTTCTTGATTAATTTGTTTTTTTATTTATAGTCAATAGTGCTTTAAGCCTCGCTCTCATTGTTTTGTTATTTTACTTACCTTTAGTGTCAGTATAGTATAATGCATGTAGTATAGTATATTATGTATATTCAATAGTGTGACGCTACTCTAGTAGAATTTCAATGAAAACTTCATGGACATTGTTCTACCAGAATTGCGTTGCCGCATCGCGTCACGCCTGTATGCGGGAGCTTTACGCTTACGCTTTACTTCAGCTACCCAAACCTTACTCCCTTCAAGTTTTAAACACTTACAATAACAAGTTCCTGAACAGAATCTACGTCGACATACATATATAGAATACTCTTTATTATGTACACCATAAATATACAACAAAGCACACACAAACAAAGCACTACGAAGTAAATATATTTCAGATTTAATCTGTATTAAGTGATCCACTGCGAGTTGATAACAATTTAAACATCAAGATGCTCCTGGTGAATGAATATTGCTATCTGCGTCACTTTCTAACCCGAAGAGTCAGACAGAGAGGACTAGCGAATCAGGTGATTGGATAAAACTGAATTGTATCGCACGCACAATTGAATGGAAATTAGATTTAGTGAATCACATTGTTCGTCTGCTCGTGTAGGGAGGGTAGTATCGATAAATGATAATTTCAGAGCAATAAATTGCTTGTATTTATTTGTGTATATATTTTTGTATGGGCGGATAATCGTATTGTACATAATGGCTGTCATTAGGTGGGTAATATTGAATCGTACATTATATCAACTTTATGTACGTGTAACTGTTTTATGTCCCAATAAAATAAAATAAAAATAAAAATACCACATTATTTCTGACACTTTCTTATTATTTTGTGTCAAATCTTCGGCCATTGTGGCTCACTGGAAAAGCACGATTCTAGGAAAACCGGCGGAGTGATTGCGGAACACA
Source organism: Fissipunctia ypsillon (assembly GCA_947568875.1). NCBI lineage: Eukaryota > Metazoa > Arthropoda > Insecta > Lepidoptera > Noctuidae > Fissipunctia > Fissipunctia ypsillon. The sequence continues at coordinate 25,537,288 of OX387649.1, forward strand.
TATAAAATGGCAATCGATCGCAATGCTATTCATTTGTACTGTTCAGCCACGTTCATTGCGTTATTGACGTTGTTGAGCAGACGAAATTTTCAAACCTCAATCAAAGCAATAGATTAGGAATTTCCTTCAATACCCTCGGATTTTGAATAAAAGTGTGTTACGTGTTATGTGCAGATCGTATACTGGACATGTAGGGGTCTGGCGATGCAAGAAGACAAATAAAAATTGATTTACTTTTCGTATTGTAGAGGTTCTTTTAATACACGGTTTTTTTTCTGAGTAAAATTGAAGAAGATGTAGTGACAAATATTGAAAAGATTATGCTTATGCTGGTGTTTGTTCATAACGTAAACACACGCCATAAAAACAGATTACATCTTCCACCCTCTCGGATCAAAATGCTTTACCATAGCCCATATTACATGGCAATCAAAAATTTCAACAAATTACCGGAACAAATAAAAGAAGAAACCAAATTTAATCAATTTACTAAAAAATTAAAAGAATATCTAACACAAAAATGCTTCTACTCGGTCGCAGAATACCTAGAACTAAATAATTAGTAGTTATAACTAAATAATTAGTAGAACTTTGTACCGCCAATTATAGTTGTCGTTACTACTTTCATTGAATTTTTTAAATATTTTCTCACCTTTTAAACCTTCCTTGTACTTCTCCAAATATTTCAAAACCAAAATTAGGCAAATCGGTTCAGCCCTTCTCGACATTTGTGAGACTAACAAACGTCAATTCATTTTTATATATATAGATAGGTAGATAGAATATGTTAAAATTATTATTATGTTGCCGTGCCCTACCTGGGTTTCATGTTGGAACTTACTTATATTGTAACAACGAAATGTACACATGAATGCAATAAAGAGTTTGAGTTTGAGTTTAGATGTTTTGGTCATGTTGAGAGGATAAATGAAAATCGACTAACAAAAGGTTATTCCAACCCATTATTTTCAGAATAGAACCATCTCATAGACAATGGTCTAAGAAGGTAGATATCTATTGAGAAAACTTATTGAACTGATTTTCGATCACGAGACTGACCTCCAGAATAATATTATTAAACTGAAGGATGATTTGATTTCCGCGTCGCCGACTGACGGTCCTGCGATTTAATTATGAAACATCACTAGTCATCAGCTGCTCAAATACGATAGATTTTAACAAATCGTTTAATTATAAATTTATTTAAATGAAAAATACATTAGTTTTAAATTCTCAGCTGGCATTTATTCTTCATGTTTCAGACCTGTGGTTAGGGATGCTACATACTTGCACAGGTCAGTAGATTCGATTCGGCAGTATTTGTTGGACAACAAAGCCGACACGAAGCAATTACTACACATATTCGGTTTTCATTCGGCTCGTGCCGATCGGCAAACTTCGTTTAGCATTTACCTTCGCAGAATCATGTTTGCTTCAGCTCGACAAAATCGAGCTAAGCCGAGTGGCTTTTTCCCGAACATTATTCGTCTTCTTCACTTCGCTCTTGATGGAGCGGTCGTGGTCACGACGAACTGTGTCCATTTGCAGTCGTTGCCCGCTTCACGATCTCCATCTGGTTCTGTTACATGACAGTCATTCATTAACAGGGCCTCCAACCGCGGATTTTATTTAATCGGTCGGTGGACCAAGTCACCGATCAGGTGTCATCGGTGTCCTCCCATGTGGCCTATTACCTTCTATTCTGCCCTGCACCACTAGACGCTCTATGGAGTCATTATTCCGCCTGGAAACATGACCAAAGAACTTCAGTATTCGAGACTGTACTAGTGCTGATAGACGCTGTTTGATGCCGAGCTCTTGGAGTATGGAGACGCTTGTGCGGAATTCTAGAACATTAAATATATTTTTTTCTCTTCCAGTTCTCGTAATGTCCACGTCTCCGCTGCATACAAAAATATGGGGAATAAGGAGGAGAATGATAATAACATTTAGTCAGCCCCAGTCAACCTAACCTGCCCGCCCTGGGAGTTTGTACATAAGCAACAGCTTTCAGCTGTCGTGGTGCTCCCTTCTGGACAACAAACGAGTCAATAGCAATCGAGCTGTGGTGATCTAATCAGCATTAACCTGAAAGCGTCACTATTAGTGAATCTAAACTTCATACAGACTTACGCCCCCGCACCTCAAGTGATGAGGTTATAGAGAGATTCTACTCTGAACCGGAAATCGCTATAGTGTTGCGAAAATGCCAAACAGAGAACTTCTTAACGTTTTGGGCGACTTTAAGGCCAAGCTTGGAGTAAATGCCCAGCAGTTTAGCAAAAAAGAAACTGGACTTGGAACTCAGAACGACAGAGGTGACCGGCTTAAACAATTTGCGTCCAAAAATGACCTTTATATTTTGCAAATAGCCTCTATCAACACCACCCTCACCCTTGAAGGTTATACACGTAGACATCGCCTGATGGAAAGTAAATAATAATAAATTAAAAAATAAATAAATAAAAACTTTATTGATGCTAAAACCTTTGTTACATTATGTAATAAATATAGGTTACAAAAAACAGTTGGTAGTATAAAGGTGTCTAGGATGATGAGACCCTGCCTCCTAAACTAGGGGAAACCTGTGCCTTAGGAGACAGTGTTCTACTGTTACTTCGTGCACAAGTAGTCCTTTTCATCATACCTTGTTCGTAGTAAACCTAATTAAATACCTGAACGGTTGTAATAAAAGCATACTAAAAGTTAATAAAGGAACAACGACAAAGTTAATGAGGAATATGAGTTTGTTATACTGACTGAAAGTGTGAGCGTGAGTGGGTGCGCGTGTTGGGGTGAGTGTGTGTGTGTGTGTGTGTGTAAGTGTTGTGTGTGTGTGTATGTGTGTGTGTGTGTGTGTGTGAAATAACTACTAATATATACAATTATGTTTGGATAGAATCATTTGGACTTGTAGGACTTTTGGTTTGCATTAGTCAAGTAGGATATGCGTAGTGAAGTGGAATTGTACATTTAACTGAGACTAACGAAGAAAGATGAGTAGCTATTCGGTTTTTAGATAGTCCAGGTCAAACAGCCATTTTTTCAGTTTAGTTTTGGCTTCATATCTATTTAACTTATTCAATTTAACGTGTCTGTTGATCTTTCTATAGATGTTAGAACCAACAACATACAGTTGTCGACTGGCGAAGGACGTTTTGTGGGGTACAGATGGGCATGATGTCATCAATGTTCGCTTATTAGGATCCGGAGGGGGGATTTGGCTGTGTTTCCAGAGCGTGGCTCGAAGCACAAAGAGGTGTCGAACAGTCAGTACTTTACAGTCCGCGTATAGTTGGGTTGTGGGGTACCTAAACGGTTTGCCTAGCATCACCTTAAGCACAGCCCTCTGTGCTCGCTCTAAGCTTAGCAGTTTAGTTTTGCCAGTGCCACCCCACACTGAGATGCAGTAACCAATAACGGACTCACAAAGCGCAAGGTACACCATCCTTAGTATTTTTGGGTCCGCACACTGTCTTAACGATTTAACTATGTAGATTAGCTTCCTAACTTTCGAAACTAAATAATCAACATGTTTGTGCCACTTCAGTCCTTCATCGATCGTTACACCCAGGTATTTGGTGTGACAGACACGAGATACTGCTGTGCAAGAGCATAAAGAAGAGTTATCACATGAATGTGCAGTTAAACTGAATTCTGGTGGGGCTTTGGTTCTATGACTAAGACAGAATGGGATAAAATTGGTTTTGGATAGGTTTAGGGTTAACAGATTCTGCTGCAGCCAGTTCATAACCACCTTTAACGACTGTTGCGAGTGGTATTTTACATCATCCCATGTATCCCCACAAACTACTATTGCCGTATCGTCAGCATATGTGAAGATGTTGGAATTGAGCAGTGGCAGTGTACAAAGGTCATTTATATAAACAAGGAACAAAGTAGGACCAAGTACACTGCCCTGCGGGACTCCATATGAGATAATTTCATCATCACTGACGCACGAGTCAATTTTGACACTGAGTGTTCTATTTTGGAGATAACTTTTAAACAAATCGAGCGTTTTTCCACGAATACCTATGCTTTCCATTTTTGACAGAAGAGTAGGAACAGAGACTGTGTCGAAGGCTTTTGTTAAGTCCAGGAATATGGTAAGGCATCTTTTATGGTCGTCTAACTTCTTCGCGACAAGTTCTGTAAGATCAATAATTGCATCTTCTGTAGAGACTCCTTTTTTAAAGCCATACTGGTTGGGCGCTATAATTTTATTTTTCTCTAAGAAATTCAGTAGACGACCATTAATCAGTCTTTCCATAACCTTAGAAATAGCTGAAAGAACAGAGATCGGTCTATAATTGTTCGCACAGTCCCTGTTCCCGCTCTTATAGATCGGATGGACCAGGGCCTTTTTGAAAGATTCAGGGAAAATTCCTTTTGCTATGGATATGTTGATTACATGTGTTATCAATGGTACAAAAGTTTTTCGACTCAATTTTAAAAGAGTAGACGATATACGGTCCCAACCTGTGGCACTATCACTTCTTAAGTTCATTATGGTGGACTCAACTTCAGCGTAATCAACATCAAGGAGGACAAAAGAGGTTTGAGGGGACGTTTTGGGTGAAAGAACTGGTTGTGTGGTGGAGATAATTTTAGAGGCTAGGTCTGAGCCTATGGTGGCAAAAAACTTACATACTTCACTGGCCGCAGTGTATGGGTCTGGATGGATTTTTAGGAGTTCTAGAGGTGGTGCTGATATTTTTTTAGTATTTGTGATCTCTTTGATTTTATTCCACAACGTTTTAGGATTATGTCTTGCTTTCTCCAGTTCAACCCTTTCATGCGCAGTTTTAAGTTTCCTAAGAAGGCGGTTGCAAAAATTCCGATAGCGTCTATATGTGATCTGCAAAATATCATTACTTGGGGAGTTACGAGCCTTTTTATGTAGCTTATCACGATTGCGAATGCAACGCAATAGACCTGGAGTTATCCAAGGTTTAAGATTTCTTTCCTTTTTTGGAACTTTTACTATTTTAGTGTTCTTGTTTAGGATAGATTGTATTGTGCTGACTAAATTAGTGGCGGCAATGTTAGGATCTTCTGTGCCGGTGACTTGAGAAAAATCATGACTTTCAATATCTTTTAAGACATTGCAGTATTCAATTTTTGGGATTGTATAACTAGGAACAGTCAAATTTGGTGATGCTATATCTACGATTTCAACCAGGAGTGGTAAGTGATCAGTAATATAAGATTGTAGGACCAATACGTTTGTAGGTTTATTTGTTTTTAATAGTACGTGGTCTATACAATTATTGATTCTGGTCGGGTAGTAATGTCCAGGCAAAAGACCATGCGTGGCATTGAGCGTTAAGTAATTGGCACAGTGGTCATCTTGATTGGCCGGTTTAATATCAATGTTGGTATCACCGATGAGATATATACTTTTGAAATGATTGAAGGAGGAATAGACACTGTCTAAACTGTCTAGAAAGCAATCAATCAGCTTTAGTTTTGTATGATGGTGAACGATACATGGCAATTATTACTAAATTATTACTTAATTGGCATGTAAGACAGTTTCCATTTGTAAAAACTGGTTCATTTACAGTGCACACAATGTGATTTTTTATGTACAAGGCCACTCCCTCATTTTGGTTCTTAGTTTGTGTAGTGTAGTAAGAGTTGTATCCGTCCAAAACCGGGAGGTTAGCAATTTTACTTAACCAGCACTCGGTTAAAATTAGGATGTCACAAGGCACTTTAATCATGGAAAGTAGGGTTAACAGTTCATTAAAGTTCTTATTGATACTGCGTATGTTAATATGAAGAATAGTAATACATTTGTCTGATATCTCTAAAAATTTTGTGCATTCTTCCGGAACACAATTAAAGGCCTTTGCAACTGTGATTTCGTCCAAGTCTAATAAGACATTGTTAATTAAATTAGCCATTTCCAAAATAGATAATGCATGATATATTGAACCAGCTTAACACGTCGAAGAATAGCTTGGCCACAAAAATGTAAGCATTCGGAGAAAGCCATAAAGCAAAAATTTGAGTTAGATGAAAAAGCGTGAGTGTTAGTGTACTTATGTGTTTATGGAAATTTGTCGTAAGTATTTGTGTAACTTTGTAAATAATGTGTGTGCGTGAATCGGTTGAATTTAAAGAGATAATATTTGGGCAAAGATTTAAAAGAAACTTAATTAAGAAATAATCGTTAAGTGATGTGCTGTAACGAAATTGATCTACTATATCTAAATTGAGTAGTCATGTCTTCGTTTGCAACTCTTGTAGGGTTGCTTCCGACTTAACGAGGATATGCTGCTGTCCTGGTAGTTTACGCAGGAAAATGTTGCCGTTAGTGATCCAACAAAACTTAAACTCTTGCTTCTTTGCATATTCTCTCGCCAGATAGAATAGTTTCTTCGTGGAGTTTGGCAGATGAAGTACCGCCACCAGATAGACTACATCATGGTACGATCGCAGTGGAGGTCATCTGTTACAAATATACTACCTGGAGCTGACTGCGGATCAGATCACCAACTTCTGGGCTCAAAATTTGAGCTCAAATTGACCGCAGCCACGCACGGCACGAGAATTTAACAAACCGATCTACATAATAATTTTATACTTTGTTTATTTCTCAAAAGCATTTGACTCTGTGAAATGGCCAACCTTGTGGAAGATGCTATTAGAAATGACCAAACCTAAACACCTTGTGCACCTTCATTGAAAAATCTACGAAGGAGGAACAGCAGTACGAACAGACGGCCACATTTCGGATAGCTTCCATCCCAGTGCAGGTGTCCACCAGGGATGTATTGTATCGCCACTACTAATAAAAAAAAAATAATCTAAATTTTAATTGTTATATGAGTGTATAACTGAAATAAAAATGATTTGATTTGATTTGAATACGGACCTCACTATGCGCATCGCCCTCGACGACTGGATTGATGGTGTTGCGATTGGTGGCTATAAAATTGCAAACCTACGCTACATGGAGGAACTACTAGTCTTAGTTTAGATTAAGGATTAATCGTAGTACGACCAAGATGATGAAGCAACAACAACCCGCCAGACCTGACACGTGTTGCGAACTGCGACTGCGACGTAGTTCAGTCCTACGTATATCTTGGTGCTATGATCGCGAACAATGGCAGCTGCGTGGGTGAGGGGGAACGGCGTATGGCTATGGCTAGAGGGGCAATGGACAACTAAACAAATGTGGAGGAATCGCAACATTGCTAACTAAGATCAGACTCGTCCGTAGTTGTATTCCTGAACATACATCTTTCTAACTTGCGGCATATGCCGAATTATGCCGACCCGAACAAGTGTGTAGCACGCCGAAACTAGCCTCAGTTTACATATTTACGTAAATACTAATAATATCACGCTTTTTTAGTCTATTTAACTCTTCCCGTAAAGAGGTGTGAACCTCTTAAGCCGTTTGCTACCGTTGATGAGAATAAATTAAAATCCTACTGCTAACTTTTAATCAAGCGAGTCTTCTCATTAAAAACTCATGTAAAGTGGGCGAAAATTAATAAGTTCCTTAATTCACTTTATCGTTTTATGAAGTCTGACGTTTCTGATTTGTTTATGCGGTGATAAGAGAGAGACGTTGTTTAGAGAAATACTTCTTGATGCAACTGCACTTTCTTTAAGATATACTTAATGCAGAAGGTAGGTACGGTCAGCAATAATAGTTGATTAATACTGCTATTTTTCAACATCATATGAATTGACACAAAATGTTTCAATATTCTGTTTTTATAGCATTTAATATAATATCTAAGAGTTATTACTGTTTAAATTTTACTTCTGTTTTGAGTGTTTTAAATATCTTGCTCTATAATTAAAGTTTATAAAACTGAAGTGTTAATTGACTTTTGTTGTTGACTGTACCCGTAGACCTTCCGAGCCTCGTTTTATACTTTGGTCAGAGGCTCATCTTACTTTGTGTTATTAGACCATTTCTTTATTTACTTTATTTACCACTAAAATTTGTATGTCATTGTTATGGTAACACTTACATTACAGGAATGTGGGTAATGTACTTTTGTGTGTTTGGTCCGACTGTAGGGTCAGTCGAATAAACGAGCTCGAAAGTACCGGTTGTGTCATTCGGCTACCTTCCCCCCCCCCCCCCCCGCAACTATAACAGTCATCAAGGCAGAACATAGCGCAACATATTATAATTATTATATAAGACCTTGACCTGTAACCTATGTTTTACAAATAAATAATTCTGATTCTGATTCTGATACATTAATTAACATCAAATTCATAGATCCAAAACAAAGTTGGCACAGACAAAAGAGATTATTTTTTCTGAAAATTGGACGCTTGGAGCGTTTTTAACACTATTTGACCTTTAAAAGTTAATTTTCAGAATTGTTTGAAGAAATTACATTTCTGTCTATTTAACAAAGTAATTGACACGGCCTATGCCGATATTCCTAGAAAAATATAATAATTTTGAATGAGTTCCAGAGAAGTTACTATAACTAATATTTTATTAAGTTCTGCTTTTATGCTGATGTAAATTACTTTTCATAAAGTGGGAGGCCGTATTAAATCCTACTTTAATTAAATAAGTAAGATATAATTATTCATTGTCAACAAAAAAAAAAAACACACTTCATAAAATCATTTAAGTTCGCTCTAGTGTAATGAAAAAACAGCATACTTAAAAATCTTACAAGAAAATTCTTTAAAATACTTACTCCAATAATTGGCTAACTCGCCAAAGAAACCGTTCACACTTTTTCAACTTCCTCAATTTCCCTACAAAAAGTGTTCGAGTTCGCTTACTAAACACAAATTACTCGAGTATCGATTAACAAGCAATCAGCGAGGCGAGACGCATTAAAAAACTTATTGACTTCACTGAGCGACGTTTAGACGTCGGACCGTCGCGTCGGGAGATTGGCTCGGGGACATGGTGGAGGACTTCGAAAAGTAGTTTTAAAGATTTCGAGCGGTTTTTTTATTATTACAACTTAGTCTTTGTGGCCTGAAGGTTGTGAGTTTGTCTCTTGGCCTACACCAATATCAATGGCTTTTTCAATGCCAGAGTACCTACCTACTTTACAAGTCCATTTTGAACATCACTAAAACATTGAAAGATAAACTGTTGAGGAATGAGTAAGCGTGGAATGAGTAAACGTGTCGATGACTTCTTCCACCTTCTCCGTATGAGCCCCGTATGCCCTGCATTGGGACACCCAAAAGGTTATGTAATAATCTTCTTTACTGTAGCTTATATTCTGATCTCGATTATTCAAAATTGGCTATCCGTTTCCTACTTTAAATAAGTACTACACGCAAAACTGGCGCCCATTCTCTTTGACCATAAAGTGGCAATGACGTGGCATTCTGCCAAACAATACCGATGAGAGCATCCGCCGAGTGCATGAGCTACTTCTTAGCAGAACCTCATCATGCGCTGCATTTTAAACATGACATTTTTTTGTTTAAATCACTGTTTTATTTAAGTGTGTCATACTGCAAACAGTTTGCGAGGGCTGAGCATTAAAGTGGCACGCTTGGCTGCTTGCCAAACTGCACGCAAGGGAATCACTTGAGCTGAGCACTTAAGGCGTTTTCTTCGGACGCTCAATGCTGCATTCTACCTCAAGTGAGTTGCAAACCGTTGGAACTGTAACTGTATTGCAGAGTATACGACGGACAAGATATTTCTCTAAAATGAAAAGTTCTGTTGGGTTTACTTGAGAGAACCGTGGCGTGACCGTGACGTAGTTATCTCTCGAGCAAGACCTTGTAGTTTAAGATTATGTGACTGTCTGTCTCATACTCCTATTTAATTACAAAATATTATACTCATGTTGAAACCGGCACATGGTTCGGGCCACTTACAAATACATACATTCTCTATTTAATGAGAAACAAACTAGGGAGAAGTACCGGCGTACAGATCGAATGCGATTATTCAAGAAATTTTAAATAGACTAATAAAATATCAGATTTCTAATCACAACTTATAATGCTAGTGCCTCATCTAGCTACCATTAAGTGAGGCCCAGGCGATACCCAAACGGACCCTTAAAACAATTGAGAAATTGTACAAAAATGGCCACAAATCTGCGAGAGTGCGGGAACATGCGCTGAGCGTGGTGTTTTATAGGGATTCGGGAGACTGATATATTAATTCAAAAGCAGTTGGTTTGAGACCACGATAGGAAGCGGTCGATGTAGTCTAGACTAGCAGAGTTAGAATTTAGTCGATAGCAATGAGACTATGTCTCTGAGCTACAGAGAGATCGTGCGCGAGTGTGTCATTTATTACGTTAAATACATAATAAATGTGGTTTCAGACTAGGTTATATTAGTCTAGAATTAATATAAGTAGCGTGTAAGGCGCGTGAATCTCAGTGAGTGTGTTTGTGTACGACTGAGTGAGTGTTTACTACTTTATCCCTCCTTATCCCTTTCTATGACATGATCGAGGCATCCTACACCTCCGCTTGGTTCTCAAGACTCGGGGAAAGCTTTCCATGGGGTATGACAGTTACCAACAGACAGATAACCATAAACGAGACATGACACTGACGCCAGTCACACCGCTTATGGAAGGCTAATCCGAATTAGTACTCGCAATTCGTTAAATCATTAGAGCCAATTTGTTATATAATGCAACTTTGTTACTGTTTACGAACACAAATCAACCAAACGTAGGTTACCTACTCCCGGACCGACTAATTGCAGTTTACTTTGCATTGCACTTGATGAACCAGGGTAGGGGGTAGGCTTCACAAAGGACCCCAAACTGGATTGATACCTATTCTAAGGAAAGCTAGGAATCGTGTGTGTCCTCTAAATGGGGTAGAGGAAGTGTGCAGGGATGATTTAAAATAACCACTTCAGCGTATAGCAAGCAAACGGGGTTGTGGGATGTTCAAAAGAGTTACCGTGGCCCCGGCACAGGCAACAGAAGGAACACGGGTGGGTTTTAGTCAGTAAAAGTCTGACACGCCCTCCCGCTCCGCCCAGAGCGGGAGAAGTCATTTGATGATTTCCCATCCACAAAAAAAAAGCATATAGCGAGGCAGTCGTAAAGAGTTCTGCAGACGATTGATTCTTTGGCATTGTACACATTTTCGTTTTTAACACCGACTTCCGAAATTAAAATTATTTTTCAGTTTGTAGTATTTTTATTTTGGTAGTCTGTTGTTTATTTTATTTTTTTGTAATGAAGTGTTTATTTTTCACCTTTTAGTAGTAGTACCTACAACTCTACACAAATACGAATACCACTACCTGCTATGTAAATACCAGCGACAAAATCAAAATCAAAAGTCATTTACTCAAACAAGGCTGAGAATCAGCACTTTTCGAACGTCAAAATTACATAAGTTACTCCCCCAAAACGCCCGCCCTTCACCACTTCCTAGTGCGTTAGCTGGAAAGAAGAAGTGGCGCAACAAACTCCCCAGCAACACAGCTGTCAGTTTAGTTAGAAAAACTTGATTCTATAGAATAGTATGCAAAATTATTTACATTACGCAACACATAAACGTTAAATAAAATTATTTGCCGCGTGTCAGCTAGCACACGCCAGTATACCACCAAAAAAATACATCGAAACTATACTCAAGCAGAAATAAAACCGGCCAAGTGTATGTCGGACCACGCATAATGAAGGGTTCCGTAATTGGGATGAATTTATCCCAAGAACAAACTTAACATTGTAGTTGAACAACATGTTTTCTCATACATTCCAACTGCAAATGTAAGTTGGTCGACTATTACTCGTTAACTTGTAAAACCTACTTAGTTGCGATAGTTTAAGAATTTTTACACACATCCAAAACTTACCGTTGAGCTAGCAAGGGGGGGACACTTGGGGGGGGGGGGACACTTGAGTAACAAAAATTAGCACTTTAAAGCTTAATATTTAAAAAACGGATCCCTTAATCTAAAAATTGTTTCGATAAACCCGCAATATTTTTGAAAGAACTTTCCAGCAACACCCCACACTACGGGGTAGACGAGAAAAGAATTACATCCCTACTTTACGTGTACAGGAGGTACCCTAAAAATATTTTTTTACATGATTATATTTTACCATTTTGTCGGCGTGATTAAGTATATCCATGCCAACTTATAGCTTTCTAGTACTAATAGTTTCTGAGCTAAGTTGTGGACGGACGGACGGACATGGCGAAACTATAAGGGTTCCTTGTTGACTACGGAACCCTAAAAATTAATAACTAAAAACGTAAAAGATCTTTACATTGCGATCGATACTTAAATAAAAGCCTCCAGGCTTAAAGGGCGTGCCCGCGTACATATAGGACAGGAAGTTATTATAACATCTTCCACGTAAACTATATAAGTGGAAAAAATACGTATTATTGAAACTAATTCAAAAACTACCCAAGCAAAGTTAAAAAATTATATAATCTTACAACTAGGTACCTACTTCAATATTAAATTTCATCTTCACGGTTTTATAAAATTGTTGAATGAACTACAAGTTCTTAGAGCGACGCTGTACAACAAAGTAAATAGTTTCGTAAAAATATCGTTTAAATCCTAATCGGAAATTATCGTCGGTAAGTCTTTTAAACTCTTAATGAGATTCTAGCGTTTTTGTGACCATTAAAATTGCGTCGAAGCACGAGCGAAGTACATTATCATAATTTTAATTATGAATCTTGCGTCATTGTCGTCGTTTTTCCACTGACCGTCATCGGCGCGACAACCGCCATACGACCATTCTCAAAAAATTGAGGCAAAATATCTGAATACAAATCGTGGCCGGCCAGTGGCAAGTTTTTGTTAAAGGTGAGTACCCAGGCTGTACCTCAACTATCAGCATGCAGTTTGGTAAGTACAGTAATTTAGCTCATGTATATCGAATCTATAGGGATTGTTTCGTCGGGCCACCGATCTTATTGGTAATAATACAATATTCAAGTACTACTTTGTACCCACAATAAACAAAGCCTTTTGCAAGCCACATGCTCCAATTATAACTGAAATTGCAACACAAATGTGATTGTATGTGAGCAGTCGTAACTCGAAGGTTTCGGAGACCGACGACATCGTCGGACGAAGTTTTTAATAGTGTCGAGTCACCGCCCGCAGTTAATTACTGGCGCTGGTCTCTGACACCCTTCACGCGAGTCTCGACCTTATTAATTACTCTATTCATAGGCAATTTGGTGATTTTCCTGTTTTCTGTTTATTGGTGAAGTGGAAATTTGTGTTGAATTTTCAATTATTATTTTTTTCTTTTATATACGTGAAATCATACAACATTTAATTTGATTTATTAATTCTCTTACATAAAGTAAGTTCTATTGTAATAACCGTGTTGACCAAAACACGGATCGTAATTTCATAACGACGAATTTCAAAATCAATTATTAAACCGCAATGTATTTTATTTTTTCCCTAACGTTGTGAACGTTCGGAAAAAATAAGATACCAACCACCAATAGAAACCAAAAAGGGAACTGACTTCAACTTAACTAATTGCCTACAGTAACATGTTTTTTTTTTAAGAAACGCAGTACACCTGGATATTTCTTTAAGCTTTTAACACATTCCATCATCTAAGTCATCTTAAATCAACAATTATAAGTAACATTCTCGCTCAGTTCAAAGTTCAAATAATTTGATGCAGATTGCTGCACATTTCCGATAAATTGCCCTCAGCGATGTTGCTCCCAATATTGAAGCAATTTCTAGCAATAGCTTGCTATGTTTCTTGTCATGGGATAGCTTGAAAAGGATTCAATGGCTACAACTTGACAACTTGTTTGATGTGGATAAGATTTTCCGTGACTTTCGTTGGTTTTTAAGGAATATTTTGATAAAAGCATACATGTACTACTGTACATTTTTTGCCTTTGCAAAGACTGCCGCCATGTTAACTGGTCGTTCGTACTACGAGGTGCGGAATATTCTAGACTCCGAAAGGATGGCTCAGAATTTTTTATTCCGCGAGATTTTCGAAATAAAATCTTGATTTTGGCTCGTTTAAGAGAAAGGTCCCAAATTGAATTGTCTGCCGTGTCCCAAGGCGTGGGTAACTCGGTTACTGTGATCATCTGCGTGCGAGATATGTTTCATCGCATAGTGAAATGAGATTTGAAAAATTATGCATAACTAGGTATTTACACTAAGTTCTTATTTAGTGATTGGGCGACTCCAGGTATTCGTAAAAGCAGGGAAAACTATGAACTTTACGGTCTAAAGCAACATACTAATATAAACAAATACAAGTATGTTGCTAAATATTCTAAAACTTTTAGAAGTGTGCGCAAAATAGCTAAAGCTCTTTGTACATATTAGCAATTAAATAAAATCAGCTGATGATAAAATAAAAGCTATCTAGCAAATAGTAAATAATGAAACAGGTAGGAAAAACAGCGCAATACTGACTTTAATTTAGAGAATGTACATGGCCCCATCAACTCGGATGTAGAAATAGCTCAGGAATTTGAAAACTTTTTTGATGCCCCATAAAACTACTGAGGCTTTAAATTCTTCACCCCCGCTTTCTGCTGCCTCCTAGAAATAATATAAAGGCATGCCCTTTTGTGTTTAGGTTTCAGCATACAAGCCTGTGTTTAAAGAAGAAATTTATTCTCATAAAATACTCGAGTCACTTACAAGAGAAATATAATACAATAGTGCTTATTAGTAGGATTTTCGTCGTTCGTTTTTTTTCTTTGTATAAGCAGCTTGTTCTATAATGTATCCAGTAGTACTTGGCTGCTATTGGAGTATTATTGATATTATTTCCTTTATTAAAATAAATACATATAAATTATATTTTTAAATATTAGAATATAAAGATTATAAAAAAACATTTAAAAATATAAAAAATAGTAGCCCACCGGTATCGGGAACAGGGTCCAAGCTACCAGCGGTCAGGGCTCTAGAGAGAGGAACCTCCTAACAATGCGAGCCGTGTCCAGAAGTACCGCTTTCTGAATCAAGCCCTTAATCCAGCTGCCCAACGAGAGCCTCCTTAGGTGTTGGTCGAGGCTCTTGGCAATTAAGCCATTGGCTGATACAACTATCGGCACAATGATCGCTGAGTCCACATCCCACATGTCGACAACCTCGCGGGCCAAGTCAAGATACTTGATTTGTTTATCTTTCTCGGCTTTCACGAGGTTCCCGTCATGCGGGACAGTTACGTCAATAATCATTGCGCGCCGCTCTATTCGATCCACCACCACTATATCAGGCTTATTGGCAACAATAGTCCTGTCAGTGATGATGGATCGATCCCAGTACAATGTGATGTGTCCATTTTCGAGAACTGGGTCGGGCACATACCTGTAGTACGGCACTTCCGATTCCACGAGACTGTATTTCAGAGCAAGTTGCTGATGGATAATCCTGGCTACAAGGTTGTGTCTATGTTATTGATATTATTATTACATGTCTAGCAAGTTGTACTTTGAATACATTATAGGAGCTTACATTTTTAATGGTCGACGGTAGCTTATTGTAAATATCTGCGCCTGCATAGAAACATTGTTTTGCCAAGCTTCGTTCTTGTCTTGGGTAGAACTAAACAATTCGCTTGGCGTGAACTTCGCTGTGTTTGTTGTTTCAACCGTACCAAGATGTATACCGTTACCGTTACCGTGTAGATGTTTACCGTTAGTATGGAGAGATTTATTTAATATTTTTCGGACAAGTATGCAAGTCCAAAACCTCCAGGCTGGTATAAAAGCTTCAAAATATCTTAAAATTCAATCAACAGAAGATCTTTGGGGAATGTCTGTAAAATTCTATAGATCTATCATCGACACCATTGCGCCCTATTTAGCTTTCATATTTAACATCAGTGTAGACCAAGGAGTCTTTCTAGATCTCAGTAAAGTAGTTCCATTGTTTAAATCCGGTGATAGTAAAGAACTCAACAGTTATAGGCCTGTGTCAATTCAGCCAGTTCTCAGTAAGGTAAAGTTGATGCTCAATCAAATGTTACGTCACTTTAGTAAAAATTCCATCTCCCATGCACAACAGTAGGTATGGTTTTACCTCTGACGCCGGTGTCACCCTAATAAAGAACATTTTAACGTCTGGGAGGAAGCACAAGATGCCATTGACGTGTTTTTTCGACCTCTCTAAGGCGTTCGATTGCGTAAACCATGAGACAATTTTGCTGAAACTAGAGTACTATGGGATTAGGAATACAGCTCTTAATTAACTAGAGTCATATTTGAAAGATAGAAAGGTTAAATTTTAAGTAAACGGCGTAAACTCATTAGGGTCTGAAATAGCAATGGGCGTTCCTCAATTTTCAATATTGGGTCCATTCCTCTTTTCCAAAATCTTTACGACGTGAATAACTATATTGTTCCTATAATAACTATACTAGATTTACGATAAATAATTTGGCACTATATGAAAAAAAACCAAATGCATTAGATTTAAATTACTTAATAAAAAATAAAATGTTACACGTAGCGAATGTGACATCATAATTGAATAGAGAAAAACTGGAATTTATTAATCAAACAGTTTTTCTGGGAATCACGCTAGACGAGAAATCACAATCAAAATCATTTATTTGTAATAAGTATTGGTACAGAGCGTTGGTTTTAAATTCAGTAATTAAGTTCCTAATACATAGTCAGATATGTGACATGCAAAACAGTACAATGTATTTAATGCTAATATAAAATATTATAGGTACTCTAACCTATAATATTTGTGTCCAACCGCATGCTTTAAATGCTAGTTTATATTACTATTAATTAATTTTACAATACATTCAATATAAATCACATTGGGTAAGATTTAAATTACATTGGGTACCTCATAGCATCTCTCTCTCTCTCAGCTAAGCTCGGCCGCTTATGCTGTTAGAAAGATAAGACAGTTAATAGATGTAGAAACCGTGCGTTTGGTCTACTTTAGCTACTTCCACAGCATTATGTCATATAGCATTTTACTCTGGGTTCGGGCTGCTGACAATGGATTCATTTTTATTTTGCAAAAGAGAGCTGTCAGAGCCATTTCTAGTCTAGGTCACCCTGAATCTCTCAGGGAACTATTTAAAAAGATTAATATTATGACGGTACTTTGCCAATTCATTTATGAAATTATTATGTATGTATGTAAGAAAAAAATTACATCTTTTTAGTAAAATAAGTGATAGACAATTTTATTTAAATACTAGAAATAAAAAAATGGATCAACCATTTTTCAGATTATCTAAAATACAAACATCTTTTACGGGGTTCTATGTTAAATGTTACAAAAAAATACCTTGTGATATATGTATTACAATTCAATTTAAGAAAATTTAAAACTCATATTAAAAGTACACATTGTAAACGAGTATTACCAATTATAGGATTATATCCAAGACCAGAATGCTTGGAAACATGCTGGTCCTGCTCCATAGGACAATCTAGAGTCTAGACAAAATCAAACTGGTTGCTAATTTACTTGTATAATTTATAACTGACCGGAAAGGAGGAAGTTCTCAGTTCGTCAGAATCTTTTTTTTATTTTTTTTTTTATATGTTCCCCGATTACTCATGGCTGGGCCGATTTGGAAAATTCTTTTTTTTTTTTGAAAGGGTATACTTCCTAGGTAGTTCTGTTGTCATCAGGTCAGGATTTGATGATCTATCATCAAATTCATGCATTTGCTCTCGGAAAGCACCGTTTGGTGAAGTGCAACTGATGATAAAGACCACAGATGGTCATCGGAACTGCTCAATAATTAGTATTTGACGGGTTGCGATTCGATACCTTTAATACGGTTGCTAAGCAATTGATGCTCGTCACAATTCACATGGTGACGTGGAGCTGATGGGGAAGTACCAGGAGAATTCGTCAACAATTAACGTTCCTGCATCGGGAAAAGCAATATTTTGGATTAGCAATTCACATTAGGCTAATTTAACTCTGATAATTTACAAACCGACCCACTAAAAAGTGAAAAATAAAAAAACTTTTTACAAAAAAAAAAAACAACTGACTTCAAAAAAAACTATAAAGGAAAAATAACTTTAATTTCGGAAGTCTGTGGCAAAATACAGATCAAAAGACAACAAAATAAACAAAGACAGTTGTTCAAAATTAAGAAAATGATTTCTGCAGCAAACCCCTCAGGTATACTCGTACAATGATATTGGAAGTTTTAGATTGGCAACGCATCAGTTAAGCCTTTGGTGTTCAGCAATTTTACAGGTGTGGCAACATCATCCGGTTAGCCTGGGGATACCGCACGGTCTCCGGGGAGGCGGCGAACCTCCTTGCCGGAGTACCACCATGGGATCTGGAGGCAAAAGTCCTCGCGCACATGTGGGAGTGGCGCGAGGAGGCAGGACGCCGGGGCGTAACTCCGTTGCCGCGAGAAATCGCGGCACGGCGGACAGAGCTCCGGCAGGATCTCATGGCGGCATGGAGAGTGCGATTGTCGCAACCCAGCGCTGGGCACGCCACAATTGCGGCGATAAGTCCCCTCTTTGAGGAGTGGCTGGAGAGGCGCCACGGCGTCCTCACCTTCCGCCTGACGCAGGTCCTCACCGGACACGGGCGCTTCGGGAGGTACCTGTTCCAGATAAGACGGGAGGAAACGCCCGGGTGTCACCACTGTGTGGATCGCCCGGAGGACACGGTGGATCATACGGTGGAGGTCTGCCCGGCTTGAGCGGAGCACCGCCGTGTCCTCGCGGTAGCGATCGGCGGCGGCGATCTCTCGCGTCCGGCCCTGGTCCAGGCCATGGTACGGAGCGAGAGTACATGGGCAGCCATCACCTCCTTCTGCGAAGCAGTAATGCTCGTGAAGGAGGAGGCGGGACGCGTGAGGGAGAGGCAAGCTTTGCGCCCTCACGGCCCTAGTCGCCGCAGGAGACGCCCTGGGTGTCGGGAATTGGCAGCCGATTCCCGGCCACCGTAGGCGCGGGCTTGCGGTCGGCGAGCAATGGGTAGCTCGCCGTCGACACGCCCTCCCGCTCCGCCCAGAGCGGGAGAAGTCATTTGATGATTTCCCATCCACAAAAAAAAAAAAAAAAGTTGTGGCAACATTCTGTAGTGATCTCATGGTGCGCGGTACTTAGCAATCTTGGTATTGCTGTAAATTGCCAAGCTGTAAATTGTAAGTGTTGACAACATGTCATAGCTAAATCCATTCTCAAAAAATCTGAAATAAATCCCTTGCAAGCGCATATTTAGATGCAGAGAAGAGTGATTTATCATCACTGTTTCTCGCTCTCAATCTTCACCAAACACGAGCCTTCCAAAAAATGTTGGCCTCTCCAAATAGAAACGGTGTAATGGGCGATCGGTTTAACGACTACCATCAGCCTAATTGACGTTCCCGCCAAATGAACTGTCTTCAGTCCTGACTGACGGCTGTGATTAAAATGAGTAACGCGAACACCCAGGACGGTCGGGTTGTTATAATCGAGCCGTCTTCATAGATAATATTAAACTATTTATTGGATAGTTAGTTTTGGGATGTAGTTGGAATAAAGCGCTTCAAATGCTGCGACAGCATAATACAACGTATGAAATAATAGGCGAACAATAATAGGCGCTCTTGGTAGCATTTCACAAGGGTAATTAATGAGGTGTGGACGACGACGGAGAATGTAGATTTTTCGTAAGCCCATAATTACTTGCGCCTTTTTTTTTATTAATTAGTGTATTAATCAGTTTTTTAGTAAGATTGTTTACCTATTTATTATATTCGTCAGGTAAGTATGTTCAAACGAGAGAGACTTGATGGTACACGAACGTGACAAATGATATATGTTAGAGAATTTCATACGCCGCGTGCTTTTTTCGTGTTCGTTATAATGGCAATTAATATTCCAGCTAAAATAATACTTATCTAATCAACCAATAAATTTATAATTAACAAATGTCTAATTTGTAATTTTGTACTTTCGGTAAATTCTAAATTTTAATTGTTATATGGGTGTATACCTGAAATAAAAATGATTTGATTTGATTTTTTTGATTTTGATTTGATAAATATTGGCACAAAAAGTACTAAAACAAAATCCTGTATTCATTATTCACTTGATACAAGACTTGATAAAAAAGAACTTTTATTTTAATACCCTTGTGCGCTGACCAACGCTGCTAATTTTAGTTTCAAAGGGATTTAATTTTCGCCGGAGCTGTCTGCATATTTGCCGATATGCAAATGATCAATCGAACAAAGCAAATGCAGACCAAATCGGTTACATTAATATTTGGCAAACTTTGGAAACATACGGAGCTGTTTTTAGGGTTCCGTACGTCCGAATGAAAATACTGAACCCTTATAGAGTCACGCGTATTTCTGTCTGTCCGTCTGTCACAGATAATTTGCTCCGAATCTAATAAACCGATTATGTTGAAATTTGGTAAACAATTGAATTTCTGTGACCCAAACGCGGACGTGTAACGTAAATAAATGAATTTTGAACATGCGGGCGCTTTTGGGAAGCATATAAGGAAAAAATGCAAACTGTGCCGTGTGACAGATCAAATTTTAATAAAAGGGTTTACTGTGAGGGTACCAAATAATTATTTGAATAACTTTAAAAGTTTTTATTTTTCCTCTGCCTAACCCTTCGGGGATTACAAGCCTGATGTTATGATGATGATGACTATTTATTTAAGAAAATAGATGAAAATTTACCTTTCTCCCCCTTATCTCAGAAACTACTGAGCCTAAAAATTTATAAAATACATGAAATAGTTCTATAATTATAGATTACGGAAAAACCTACAGTAAGTCTATGGTCTTAAAATAACATGGTAAATCTCTGAATATTGCGCGTACAAACTTACATTTGCAGTTGGAATATATAGGAAAACATATTTTTGAGCGACAATGTTAAGCTTGTTCTTGGGATAAATTCATCCCAACTACGGAACTCTTCATTGTGCGTGGGTCGACATGCACTTGGCTGGTTTTTTTATTTAATTATATTTATATATACTTTATTGTACAGTTACATAACAAAAAATAAAACACTACAAACCATACAATAGGTGGCCTTATCGCTTTCTGCGATCTCTTCCAGGCAATTTTGGAATGGTCAGTGATTTGCCTGGACACAAAATGGGCCTGTCGTTGGTGCAAATAATAAGTATAGGTACAATATACTAAGATAGATACACAAATAGATACGTATTCCAAATAATAGATACATAAATACATACCCGAAAATAAATGAATAATATAGATAATTACAGTTACGAGAACATGATCACAACAACAAGTCAACAAGTTTATACCTATACAGGGTGTCTGGTTTCGGAATAGTAAAACTTAAAGGGGAGGTAAAGACCATCAAACTGAACAACTTTTTCCCGGGGACCAACATCGTAATCGTGAAAAAAAATCAGTCATCCCATACAAAACTTCAATACCTACTCGAACAAATGTATGAGACGACTGATATTTTTTTTGCGATTACGATGTTGGTCCCCGGGAGAAAGTTGTTCAGTTTGATGGTCTGTACCTCACCCTTAATTTTCGTCACACTGTGTACAGACACATTGTATACACAAGCTTAGTGACGACTGCGCGTGTTTTATTTGAACTGGCAATGCATTCCACAGCTTCAAGTTATCTGATGACTTTCAACATTTTGTATGGGAGTTGCAAAAAACTAGAAACGGTTCGTGAAATAGAGAGGGGTGGAAGGGAAAAGAGCACATTATACAAAAGGGAATGAATATGAGCATTCCGGCGGAGGCGAATTGGTAGCCACTTGAGCTTCACACGGCGTTTGCAAACATGGTCATATTTACGCAAATCGAATACCTACGAACCTTATACAAACATTTTGAAGCCGCTCAAGTTTATCTAGTAAGTCTTGAGCCAGGTCAAGATAGCCGGCATCAGAATACATTAGCAATGTATTCTTTTATACTTTAGGATATTTAGATAAATGTTAAAATATATACAAAGTGTTTTGTAAAGGCATGCCACACAATAATATTTTAAAATAGAAACTTGTATGAAAAGTCAATTTAAAAGAAACTCGCAACTAAGAGAAAATTAACACACACTTACATAATATATCAAGTGGTTGCAATGCTCTCTCACGACTACTTTTGATAGTGTCTAGTGGCTTACGAAAATATCTAACTCATTATAATCATTAACTTATGTTGAGCACTTTCATAATAAAAATATTATTCTGAAATACTGACTACGAAAGTCGACTACACCAGTAAAATCGAATTATAAATGACAATGTTGTCAATTTAATACAAAAATTATGGACCTAATTTTGATTTCATTCTAGTTTCTCCATAGAACAAAAGCGATTTTGCCCGTGAAATACTCCCGTGTGTTTTTCGATTACCTTAGTCATAGCAATTTAGGTTTAGATTTCAATACTTCCCACACCATTCAATTAGTTCGTTAATTTTAATATAGGTCTTGATTTGTATGCAGTAGTCAGCTGAAATTATATAATTTGAAATTAATAATTATACATACATACATAAACTCACGCCTTCTTCCCATGGAGTTAGGCAGAAACTACCGAACGCCACCTGATACGATCCTTACATACTCCTTTTGCCTCATTTAGATTCATACATCTGGTCATACACGCACGCCGGTTGCGAGTACTACGCACCTGACCTTTCTGAAGAACATCACCAATAAGATCATTATAATATGTCTTCCTAGGGCGTCCCCTCCCGGCGGCGAATTAATAATTATAAACAAACAAAAAATAAATAAACAAATCAAGTATCTTTACTTGGCTCGCGAGGTTGTCGACATGTGGGGTGTGGACTCAGCGATCATTGTGCCGATAGTCGTACCAGTATTTGCCAATGACTTAATTGCCAAGAGCCTCGACCAACACGTAAGGAGGCTCTCGATGGGCAGCTTCAGCTGCCAAACGAATCAAGCCCTTAATCCATTAAGGGCTTGATTCAGAAAGCGGTACTTCTGGACACAGCTTGCATTGTTAGGAGGTTCCTCTTTCTGGAGTCCTGACCCCCGTTAGCTTTGATCCTGTTCCCGATACCGATGGGCTACTATTTTTTTTAAATATATTTAAATGTTTTTATATTTTTTATATTCTAATATCTAAAAATATAATTTATATGTATTTAGACATAATGATATAAAGGAATAATCATAATACTAGCCTATAACTCTCCCACTGCAGGACAAAGGCCTCTTCTCATACAGAGAAGGCACGAGCATTGATCACCACGCTTGCTCAAGACTGACATACGTGAAGGAAAAACATCGTGAGGAAACCTGGACTTATAGTTATATGAAATTAAATTACTTTTTTAGTTTTGCCTTCCTAATTTGATTATAAAATTTGAGATAAGATAATCTATAAACATACACCATACCTACCTACAATGTACAAAATATAGTAGATGGTGTCACGCTCAGAGACATAAATGATTCTAATAGAATATTCACTTATTAAGTTGCACCAAATGAATGTAAAGTAAAGCGTGCAGCCCGCGAGCATCCCGCTAGTCCGGCAGCCCGACAGCCCTAATACGTAGTAGTACTAAAAAATAAAATGTTTCGTTTAAATTCCACATTTAGGGGGTTATGCCACGAGAAGCGCAGCCGGCACGACGATAATGTCTAATTTATGTACATAATTTGTTGAACAAATGGCCGCCTGTTTTGCTTCTTATAATTAATAAATTTGAGAGTATGCCGCCGCACCAAAATATCAGCTGCAATGCCTGATTACATATGATTTAATGTTTGATGGTTGGTACGCAGTTTTTCGAGAGACGATTTTGTTTTTGTGATCTTTTGAAATGACTTGGGGAAAGCGCTAGCTGAGCACTAGAAAGCGCTAGCTCAGCACTAGAAAGCGCTAGCTGAGCACTAGAAAGCGCTAGCTCAGCACTAGAAAGCGCTAGCTCAGCACTAGAAAGCGCTAGCTCAGCACTAGAAAGCGCTAGCTCAGCACTAGAAAGCGCTAGCTCAGCACTAGAAAGCGCTAGCTCAGCACTAGAAAGCGCTAGCTCAGCACTAGAAAGCGCTAGCTCAGCACTAGAAAGCGCTAGCTCAGCACTAGAAAGCGCTAGCTCAGCACTAGAAAGCGCTAGCTCAGCACTAGAAAGCGCTAGCTCAGCACTAGAAAGCGCTAGCTGAGCACTAGAAAGCGCTAGCTCAGCACTAGAAAGCGCTAGCTCAGCACTAGAAAGCGCTAGCTCAGCACTAGAAAGCGCTAGCTCAGCACTAGAAAGCGCTAGCTCAGCACTAGAAAGCGCTAGCTCAGCACTAGAAAGCGCTAGCTCAGCACTAGACGGACTTAAAGTCCTATTCAACTGTAAGCTAAACAACAATACAGTTCGTGACTAAAAATACAAAATCAAAAATCTAAGTAGAATATTATTTTTTTCGTATAACCTCCATGTAAGATTTAATACAAATGGTTTCAGATAGCCAAAACTTATCTTTGGATCAAAATTAAGGAGGAGGCCTGATAGTCCATCCAGTAAATAACGATTCTTTACATTTTGCATGATGTGACAGCAATGACTGTTTCGGAGCTAATGAACAGATTTCCAACCACTAAGTTAGTAGTAGTTATAGTCTTATGAAGAAGATATTGCGGTAGTGAAATAACTATTGTCTTTATTTCGTCATTATTATATAGGTGAATAGTTATCGCACAACAAACAAAATGAAAAATAAATATCATATAATTCAAGCAGCAAGAAACCGTTCATAACATATTCCTTGCCTCCCAAGATACAACGTAAGGAAACATATTCCTTGTAGGAACGAATATAATACCAGCATTTACTGTGTGCTGCAAAATAAGTTACAAAATAAGTTTTGTAGCTTTATTATTTACAAACATAATGGGAATCCTGGTTAATTTCAGATGAGTGAGGTCTGTCTGTCAGTTTGGCTGCCTTTTACTTATCCACGCTTTTTAATCTATTGAACATAATTATTTTCATGAGTTTTAGCAGAGTTAGCTCGGTACTTCGTTTATATTACAAAACCTACTGTTGCTTGTGCACAAGGTAGTGCTACCTACAAGGTTATTGAATACATCATGTAATTATTTTGTGCTCGTTAAAACTTATCACTATGAATATTTCTGTTTATTTTTATCCAAACATAACTGTGGCTTTTGTTTTTAACAATATTATTTTGTCAGGAATTCCAAAGTATTAACTTACTTTGGAATTCTCGAGTTTATAATCCTTTCTCCGACAAACTTTGGTTTGTCGGAATTGGGGTTTTTGTACATCTAAAATACAATTACTGTCTGCACCATTTCTTCTATTTAATGCTCATTTTCTTACAAAGCAATAAACACGTTTTACCCATTGCAACACTCAACATAAATCACTCATCTGAAGGACATTCAATTACTTCACTCGATCCTTCTGTTCCTCGTTCAATAATAATTCGATCCTTATCGATCCGTCAGTTCAAAACTCACCTTCGCCCCAAAAACCCGCGCGCTAACCGCATGATAGACGCTCCCGCTAAAAACTCTAAAAAGTGGAAAATTAGTGAATACCGGTGTTGTGCTGTGCCTAAAACAAATTGACTTAGTGTGGAAAGTCACAAACCTGAACCAGCATGCTGCATTATTGAAGGGACGCAAGATTCAACCCTGTGAGTACGTTTCCCATCCAATTACATTTATGTCAATATTAATAATAAATTATTAATATTATTGTTGTATTACATTTATGTAATTGAGTTTTATATGTACAAAAACCCCAATTATACTTTATTACTAGGGGATTGTAGACGTAAAGGGAATATCAAATTACTTTTGGATTCACTGACTCGGAATATCAAAGGTATCTTATACAAAACTATTCGTAGGTAACTACGTTCTTTGTCACAAAGTAGTTTTCAAACTGTTTTCTGAATATAATGTAAATGTTAGGAGCGTTATGGCCACGAGTTATGCGGTGACCGCTCTTATATGTAAAGTAAGAACAAACTCATTATATATTATTCACATTAAAAAACTCTTTCCGTTATTATGAAACATTACCTAATTAATTAGGTACGTTTCATGTTTGTTTTCACAAACAACTAACCAGAATTTGACATTCAAAAGTGCTTTTTATGTGCCTATTTGAAATAAATTTGACTTTGACTTTCAGATATTTACTAATCAGGCAATAAAAAAGTGAGGTAAGTGATCAAGCCACGACTTGAAATCACGTAAGTTAAGCCCACCTAAATGAGTGCGTTGTACATGAAATGATAACAGCTAGGTACTGTAGTGTGCAGTCTCGTCTTCGAAGTGTGTTGGGGGAACTTTCTCGAAGATATTTATAAATTTAAAGACCGTTACACTCAATGAACTAGTTTATTAGCTTTTTCAGCTATTATTCAAAATATTTAAAATTCAACAGGTAAAGACTGGGGCTAAAACTATAGTTACTCGATTCAGAACAAAATCATTATATGTCACTATTTTTCACCTATTCTAAATTCCAATTGAAACCAGCGTTTGTCTAACCAGCCAATGTCATAATCCAAAGAGGATTCTTGCGGAAGGCAGGCTCAACTAAGGCCTCTACAGTACCTACTTGCAATTATTATAAGTTTGGCATTAGCCAACCTTTCACTTTTCAAAATATCCTACGATTAAGAAGGACATTGAAAACTGAACGGTTTGTTTATCTGCGTAACTCATAAGTAGGTACCTAATATGTACAAATCGACACCAGCAATTTATACTACGCTAACTCGAAGTTTAGGTAAAAACGTTTTTTCATGCCAAGTTGCTTAAAATGTGTTTTTATATATGTCATAAAAAAATCGTAAAAAGTACGCTTTTTTGAGTTAGCGTATTATAAATTGCTGGTGTCGAAATACTATATTCCCGAAACACACCAATATGTGTATATACACACACCAATATGTGTGTATCGATGTATATCGACATGAAAGCGACTATGTTTATGTGGAAGCTTGCAGGTAATCATACAATTGCTAGCAATGAGTCAACACAAGCAAGTAAGCAGGAATAATATGTAGTGTGTAGTGCCGACATGCAAACAATACTAACTCAAACAATTACATAATGTTAAGTGTATTAAGAACAAATTCCTGTGATATTACAATTACGGTAATCAAGGTGTTACCTTCTAATAATAATTATTGTATAAGCTTATTCTATAATAATCGATGTCGTGGCTGAGTAATTAAAATAAAACATTTATTTCAGGTTACCCAAATTAAACACAATTTGGTCATTTAGCTCAACAATCTGTTGTATTGATGTTTTCCTTCTAATGATCATAACATCCCGCCTGTTTTCACCAAATGGTTAGTGCGTTTGTCCACCGCAGCCGTCACTATGACGTCACCGAGATCGAGATGACAGCACCGAAGTAGCGATATACACATTTACTATGGCCGCCTGCCCACTGCAACTCCGGCATTCGAGCACTGTCATCCCGGTCGCCGAAGTTTTTAGTAGTTCGCGACCGCTATGTGCCAGCAATACAAAATACCTTTGATCTTGTTCACACACTGCCGTCGCACCGGTGCCGTTCAGCCGGTTTTTGTTTTGTCTATCATAACATACTGAATCGCCAAGTTCAGCCGCGGTGGACAAACGATATCCGTCACCGGAACGCCACGTTCGGTTTGAATAATTTCGTTTCGCGGTGAAGTTCTGGTGACGGCTACTGCGTATGTTACAATGAATGGGAAGACGACAGGTAAGTACAGTAAACGCTCAAAACTCCAATAGCATGCTAAGGATTACATTAAATTAAAATTAAATATAATTTATTTCAGGCAATTATTAAACCCATACCATTTCTATGAACTCGAGCACGATACAGCCAGTGCGTGTGGGTGTGCATGTGTGAGTGATGTCTCGACATTCTACAGATAACACACACTAATGAACTGTCGTCGTACTATGCGAAAAAACATTATATTTCTGTTGCATTTAGAATACGCGTCATAGTGACGACCTGTTCTTACCATTGCATTGCTGAAATTCGCGTTAATCTAACATGTGCTGCTAGCTGTTTGGGCTAAGCAATGGGTTCACGGTCAAGGTCTGAGTTCAAATCTTAATAACAATGTGGGGGGCTGTATTTTTGTTTCTTTGAAGCCATAATAATATTTGTAAAGCAAACACTTCTTCGGTTATGTTTATTTATAATGTATTCATAATAATTTTAAAAGAAGGCCTAGGAAAACTAATAAACATTTTATAAAGAAGTTTTCCATTTTAAAGTATAAGTTTTTGAAATTAAATAAACCTCCTTTTAAATTATTTAGAGATATTTTTGTTAACAATAATGGACGAAAACTTTTTCTTTTGAGAATCATCTAAATATTTCACTTCTGATTGTTTTATACGGCCATGTCATTTTTTTTCTAAGTCATTTAACTTTTATTGTCATGTCAATGTCACTTAGATGTAAACATCATTTGAATTAGCTCATTATTTTAGTTTGGTGAATAAGTTGTATTAAATTAATGCATTGTTTTTTTTTTGTGTTTCGTTTCATATTGCACGAGACACATCGGATGCGGCAGGGAGAGCCAGTGAGGTGCCACGCCTCACAGCCCTCATCGAGTCCGAAGGAGAACTTCGTCTTCTATAATTAATTTTTTTGGCCCAGATTAGCATGAGCACTCTCCAGAATTTAATAAGACGAATTAGAAGAGGGGAAAAGTTACGAAAAAATGTGGTTCCATCCAAGAACGGGGGGTTAAGCAGTCTAAATTGAAACCAACTTTGCTGACGGGACACAGTCCTTGCAAGGTGTGTCAGGTTGACATAACCGGTCCAGTTTATGATTGTGGCCCCACAGTTTAGTCAGAATTATCTGACAGTCAATGGAGCTTAGTAAGATCGGGATATTTTTGAGATTTTCCCTCTGGAGTGTGGCCATGAGTTACGTTTTTTTTTCATATGAACTTTTACTTCTTGACCTTTTCCCTCCCTCTGGCTCATTAGCGTCCGATGAGGCAAAAGATTAGGATATAAGTTTATCTTTTCTTAACCCCTTCTGGGCTGATGTGAATTGTCACATCATGTTATTTGCTTATAAGGGGCACGTTGGACCTTTTTCGTGCATGGTTTTTGGCTAACGAGGCTAAAATAGAGAGAATGTTAGTTTGTGTGGATAAATGGTAGCACATATTAATGTTTAATTTGATTGACACTTGCCGTAGTGCCAGATCTTAGCGATTCGTTCTTCCTGAGTTTAGCTTTCTCATGTAAGGAATAGACCCCATGTTGTAAATTTCAATTCCATAAACTTTCAAAGGAATATCTATACTCTATACTAATATTATAAAGCTGAAGAGTTTGTTTGGTTGGTTGGTTGGTTGAACGCGCTAATCTCAGGAACTGCTGGTTTGAATTAAAAAAATATTTTAGTGTTGGATAGCCCATTTACCGAGAAAGGCTATACAACATCATGCTACGACCAATAGGAGCGGAGCATCAATGAAAAATGTTGCAAAAACGGGGAAAATTTATTCCTTTTGAGAGCTTCCGTTGCGTGCGCTGCGTAAACGGTTAAAGTTACGCAAAAATCACGTATGTCGGAATTATTCCTCTTAAAAAGTTCTAAAAACCAACAACCGATATTGAAAAGTTAACAATAAGATTAAAAAGTTGATGACCAGAAGCCCAATTTTCGTAATTAAAAACGTTCAAAATCTAGTCGCAATCTCATCTCAGCGACAATCGATGTCAAAAAATTGACAAAAATGTAGAGAAATTATAGGTATTTTTGACATATTGAGACTGAGTTCAGATTGTGAACATTCTTAAAATTACGGGAATTGCCCCTCAGTTACACGAACTAGAAAAAATAACTTTAATGGGCTACAACCAGAGAGGAACGCTGCACTATGTAGGCATAGCCGGAAATAGGTCTTGTTACTAGTTTATTGTTTCTTTATAAGTACCAATGAATCACTGTTGATACAGGCAATAACAAAAGTCTTATGAATTATTTACTTCATGTTTTTGCCAGCACGGCAATTATAGCAAGGGAACAAACAACGAAATAAGTTAATATTACAGTTTTATCATTACTACTAGTACTGTACTTTGCTCATACTTACCATAAATCAAGTAATGATAAACGTGCTCATATGCTTAACCACACATTTTTTGAATTTTAAATCTCTTAGTTTTAAGCAACTTTATAAATAAACCCTTATATTTCGAGTATTTTGAAATATTCAGTCGTAAAGTTTCACTTGAGTTTCTTTACAAAACAACCCATACCATATCCTAACAGTAATACCTGCTTATCTTGACAATAGTTATAACGTCACCGCTGTCATGTCCAATACAGGTAATATAGGTTTCAAAGTTCACATTAGTATCTGACAGGAGCCACATCCCGCGGTTTCCAAACATTACGCACGATTACATTTCATTACCAACGCGTGGGTTTCCGAAATCCTTCCAATTAGTTTCCCGCGCTTTTTGGATTTTGTACTAAATGTGGAATTGTTCCATTGGAGAAATTGATAGCTTGATGTTTTGTAATTACTTATTCGTAGGTATGTACCAATGAGAGTAATTACAACTTTTTTTTTTGTAAAATAAATGATAGCGAGGAAAATTTTTGAACGAATTTCCTATTCTCTATGAAGAGAAGGCCCTTGTATTACAATGAAAAACTAATAAGCTACTACTATTGTCTGTTACTTTAACTACAGAACCGCTAACAACAAAACATTGCCGAAACTTAAAACAAAAAAAACTTTTCATCCGGGTACATAAAGAAGTTCCATAAGGGCCCAGGACAAGAGTGATACCACAGCCAACAGCTAGTTTTCATTCAAACCTGTAAATAAAAAAGCCCCTTCAACAAACAGAAGCCCAGCATCCAACACACGAGCATCTGCACGCCACCTAAGCTGAGATCAAGAGGTCTGGCAGAGAGCCAGGCTCCGCTACAATTGACCTAATTACGTGCCAGTTAGCCGATCAAGATGGTTGCGTAACCTTAAGTGGGCTGTGTAGGTTGTTTGTTTAGGTTTGTAAGATTTAAAATACATTTATGATTGGAAAATACTCTATATACAAAAAAAATGGGTACTGCTGTCTTTACTTAGAGAGATTATAGGGATTTATTTGGAAGAAGACATAAAAACTTTTGATAGTTACCTATCAAAAGATCAATTTCTAAGAATAGCAAATGAGCATTTCTTCTTCTTCTTCTTATCGTGTCGATGGCAATCTAAATAGACTTAATGAGCACTTAATTTAGTAAAAGTAAACTATTTTTTCAAGGGATATAGTGTTGAAGCTTAGAACAGCCCCTCTTCAGCAATGGATTGAGTCAATTTATTGACGAAATGTTGTACTAACATTCGAGTAAAAATGTAGACCAAACAGGTGCAGTGCATTTAGCAGCTACTGCTTCAAATATATTCACCACAACATGAGAAATTCTCAATCAACTCGTCCCAATATAAATAAAAAACACAAATCTCTACCCATGAATGTGAAAAAACAATGCATTTCACGTAACTAACTAACAAACAAACTACAACCTACATCGTAACAAAACATAATTCCGTAGAATCTTCTCATGTTTCCCAACACGCCGCTGGCTGATAAATACGCCATTTTTAGTTCCATAGAGCGCTATTTCGCTTTTAATTATCTCATTAGCAGTATTTACGGCAACGGTTAGTGCACGTTCATTATGAATTAGTGGCACGTGTAACTTTTAATTTAAGTTATCGTATCGTGTGGAGGTTTATAAAGCAATGTAAAATCACATATACAAAGTAGATAATAAAAAAAATAAGAATATAGAAGGGTCAGATTGATGCAGTAGCGGGGTCTTGCGGTGCGCACCCGATGACTGGAAGTCCAGGGAACGGCAGGTGAGGGCAGAGAGACGCCGCAGCTCCTCACGCCAGGTCGGAGACGGGCGTCAGTGACATCTCGGAGGTCCCTGCCCAGAGGAAGGCAATCTTTACAAAAGAAGGTAAGAATAGCGGAGGTGCTTTACTACACCTCACGCGCAATAAGAAGACCGCGATGACGGGCTACGTCACGCTCCCAGGCTTGTCACGAGTCCCTCCCTCCTAGAGTGGACCTAGTGTAGGGCGGTGATTTCCTACGCCACGCCGCTATTAGAGGGACGTGACTGCCAAGCCGCTGGACGCCATTGGACGTCAAAAGACCTCTTGTAAAGGGTCAAAAATAAAATTGTCACTTCACGTTTATAATATATATTAATTTAGTTCGTTGAAGTTAAACCACAGAACACATATACTCTAAGTTAAACAAATACGTGTTAAAAAGGGCCTAGAATTTAAGAAAAACTCGACAAGCTACTCTTAAGACTCGACTTCCAAAACTGAACTGCTTTTCAAGACGTTTCTCGTTCCACCTCAGTACTTGTCAAACATTTTTGAACCTCAATCAACATATTTCTTAATTGGTTGACGGCCAGAAACATGTAAGGCGGCTACAGTGAGGATTTGGCCTTAACGCACCAGCTTACAGTGGAAACATAGCCATAATATAACA
This sequence comes from Fissipunctia ypsillon, assembly GCA_947568875.1. NCBI lineage: Eukaryota > Metazoa > Arthropoda > Insecta > Lepidoptera > Noctuidae > Fissipunctia > Fissipunctia ypsillon. Next base: position 25,569,753 of record OX387649.1, read on the forward strand.
GTTTACAATAAATATTCAAGCTATACACTAAAGTTAGAATGTAGACCAACCTCACTGTTCTAAGTTTATGGTATAGGAAAAGAAATCTGACAGATGACAATTTATGATAAAAAAAAAAACAAAAATCATGAAAATATTTAAGATTTTATTTTTTAAATGACAAACTTATCGTAAATTACAGTTTAGTATCGAAAACTTGTACAAGGTAATAAAAAATGTGTTATAAAGTGGAAACAGTGTTGTACAATGTGAGTCAAGTGGGTGTTGTATGATTTCACCTATGAAAACAGTTCGGCTGCATGAATTATTGTTAAGACAACAGCTTTTATATTACTAAATAAATAAACAAGTTTAAAGATTTCTGTTTAGCGAAATACCACAGCTTTTAAAAAGCAGCGGCCCTCATATTTCTCGTCAATGGATATTGTCTTGCGGTTAACGCACTAAAAAGCTGTAATCAGGTACAACTGAAACATTAATTTATTATGTTACAAATATGATATGGAGGAGCTCGTGGCTAAGTAATAACAGCCGCACGGGTCGATCCATCAGGTTAAGCTACGCTTGCCGGGGTTGTCCGTGGATGGATGACCATCTTTACATACCGAGACTCCTCCGTGCCTCGGAAAGCACGTTAAGCCGTTGGTCCCGGCTGTCATTCGTAGATCTTTGACAGTCGTTACGGGTCATCAGAAGACCGAAAGTCTGACAACCAGTCTTACCAAGGGGTATCGTATTACCCAGTTACTGGGTTGTGGAGGTCAGATAGGCAGTCGCTCCATGTAAAATACTGGTATTCAGCTGCATCCGGTTAGACTGGAAGCTGACCCCAACATAGTTGGGAAAAGGCTAGGCAAATTGATTGTTACAAATATGATATGATTCAAACGGATTGGTGATAACCAGTATATATGCGTAGTTATTAGCTCACAGTATGATGCTGCCCATTGCTCTACCCATGATCTGGGTAGGTCATGATGAGAAAACGAAGGAAATATATTGAATATTGAATATTGTATTTTTTTGTCAAATACCGATTTTGGGTACAAATATACGGCAACTCTACCGATCTCGCTCTATAGGTGCTGATAGACTTGAGCATTCACTTGTAACAGAACATCGAGCACTCGCCGTTTTTATATAAAAAAAATATATTAAATACCTCTAAAAAATAGTAACGGCCCTGACAAGTTTTTTTTTTTTTTTAGTTTTAGTTTATTTTCATAAAGGGATTGTAAAGTTTACAGATGTTGCATTTACATATTTGTAGGTTCACTAACAGTTTACAATAAATACGGGTGAAGTACTGTTCTCCTAGCTAGGTTAAAATTTAGCCTGTGTTTAGGAGAGACAGTGCCGGTCCCCTGATTGGCGGATTTTATAAAATAGTGAGCGCTTAATATAACATTTAAAATTTTAAAATTTTAAACAGCATCTGTGACTGTAGTTACTATACAATAGTTATTTTACAATTATTTATACAAGACATATCTAGAGTGTGTGGGTGTGTGTGTGTGTGTGTATGTGTGTGTGATGGTGTGCGTGCGTGTGTATATGTGTTTATGAGATTACTTTGCAAGGAATAATTCAGTGTCATCATAATTGAGGTCCAAAAGGAGCGTCCGTACAGTTTTTTTACAATGGTGCAATGAGAGTTTAAAGATAGGGCGTTTTGCGTTAATTTTATTATAGAGAGATGGAGCAAGATATGAAGAGAATCGTTTTACGAAAGAGGTACGTGGAGGTGGAATTGAGCAGATTATGTATTTTCGACGTTTAGAGATATGTCTGTAAGGTGTTCTGGAATGTTGTAATAAGACTATATGTAAAATGTACTGTTGTCGTACATTTAAAACGTTCCAGGATTTATAAAGCTCGGTTGTTGGAAATAAGATAGGGCGAAAGGTGGCAACTTTAAGTATGGCCCTGTGAGCGATCTCTATTGGCTTCATCACTGTCTTAGCAGCTCCTCCCCAACAGGAAATACAATAGGTGATTAGGGATTGGCAGAGAGCGAAGTATACATTCCGGATAACTGATGCGTGTGCTACATGTCGCAGTGTTTTAAAAATGTAAATAAGTTTCCGTACGCGGCCTGATAAGGTATTAATGTGTGATTTGAAATTTAAGTGTTGGTCAATGATAATGCCAAGATATTTTATTTGATCTACTGGAGTGAGTGATGAACACTGGCAGGCCTGCTGCGACATTAAGCAACACGAGTGAGCTTTTAGGGAGATACAGGGATTTGGTTGAGAATTTGTGTTTATTTAGAAGGTAATAAAATTAGTTTTAGTGGTATTTAGGGTCAAGGAATGTGTGTAAAGCCATCCTAGTGTGGAGTTAAATCCTTTTTGCGCAATTGACTGTAGTTCCACCCATGAGTTTGCGGTAAAAGTTATTGCAGTGTCATCAGCATAAGAAACTATTTGGGCATTTGGTAAATCTAAGTTGCAGAGGTCGTTGATGAATACAAGGAAGAGAGTGGGCCCTAAAATACTTCCTTGCGGCACGCCGTATTCGATAGTAACTGTATCACTATTATAATTGTCCATCGTCACAAATTGTGAACGGTGTATTAGGTAGCTTTTAAATAAATTAAGTGGTTGGCCCCTTACACCTATACGTTCTAGCTTGAGTAAAAGGATCGGAATGGGCACAGTGTCAAAGGCTTTTGTAAGATCTAAGAAAATGGTCAATACTTTTTTACTATTGTCTAAATTCTTCACTATGAGATCAATTAACTTATGAATTGCGTCATTTGTGGATTTGTTTTTGCGAAAACCGAATTGTAGTGGTGATAGAATATTAAAATGCTCAAGATAGTAAATGAGCCTTTTATTCATTAAACGCCTTTTATTTTATATATATAAAGGAAGACTGTATTAAATCAGCCACAATGTAGGTAGCACATTGTGTATCGACTGGCAAACAAACTCGCTATAAATAAAGACCATGTGAGCAACAATCATTGTTCGAACAACAGAGTGGTTACCTAAACCACACCATAAACCATCTGTGGTTACCAGAGTGGTTAGCAGCTAAATCCTCGTGTGTAAAGGATTCTTTGGGCAGCACAGTGATCGCATTCCCTGTGACCTGGGAGCCTGTCTGGCCGGATTACTGAGCGATTTGCTTGTGGGCACTGCCCTACACGCGCGCGGTTTGCCAAACAACCGCACTCTTGTACATTACATAGGGAGGTATGGCATGAGCGGAAGGCGACTGATAAGTATGTAGTTTAATATTGTATTCAGAAATACTAATGCTTAAAATCTCAATGATAACCGTTTGACTAACAATGTTCAGCATTGACCAGAAAACCTAAGGATTGCAGTAAAGTTCCTTGGATAATAAATTGTTACAGGTGATTTTGTTTGATTCTAATATAATCCTTCAACAGTAAGTTCACTCCTGAAACTCGATTTGTAATAAGGTACGCGCTTTAAAAATAACAAATCAATTTTTTGGAGTCTTCGGAATGCTTTGTCATCCCGGAGTCACCTACTCCAGGTCTGAATAATTGAACTAACAAGTAAAATTTTTACATTATGATACCTCAGAATTTCATCAATGAGTGATGGATAGCATCGCAAGCAGAAATAGAGAAGACTTAAAGGAGGATTACTCTCAATATCTCTAATCCCTTCTACCTTGTACCCACCAGTACACTACAGAGTTCATACATCGGCTGCAAGCAACTTGTATTAGTTTCAATGCAATCTGAGTGTTCGATGCAATGCCGTTAAGTGCTGTTTGTAGCAGAACTCTCAAAGAGCTGGACTCCAGTTAACCAAGTATTTTGTAACTTGGAGGGATACGAGTTTAATTGTAATAGTTGAACTGAAAGCAGCGGCCCTGGAGTTCCTGGCAGTTGCTCTCTGTTTTAAGACAAGAGAACTTAAACTTGGTATTTAACAAGTCCCTGATTGTTGGCTATATGTACAATATGGCATTCAGAAAAATGCAGTCATTGGTAGTCACATCAACATGCTGCCACTTTTGTTCTTAATTTACTTCTGCACGAGCACCATGACCATTAGTATCTCTAATCTACGAAGACAAAGTTTCATTCCTTTTCGTACTTTTTGATATCGCGCCGTAGAAATCTTCAATCAGTCATTTTGTCTCTCGTTTCTCCTGTTCAAATTCAAATTCAAAATATTTTATTTCACATAAGCCTACATGGGCACTTATGAAACGTCAGAAGCTAGGTGCACGGTTCCAATTGGTCGTTTGCTATGGAGAAGAGCTGGCAAGAAACTTCATGGTTACTCTTTTAAAAATAATTGGCTCTTACAATGTTTTCAAATTACAGTGTTATTAAGCATGGGAGAACAGTGTAGGCCTGTCAACAAGTACCAGGTACACAAAATAGAAAATGGGCTACAAATCTACAGTCTATAAAGCCTACAACGTTCTCACATTCACAAAATATAAAAGAATCTATTTAAAAGACAAGACTATATAATGTACAATAATGAATATAATATTATGTCCTGGAAGCAAGTTAAAAAAACAATACAATAAATTAAATTAAAGTAATTTGGGAGCAGTTAATAGACATTTACATAAATAGTTATGCTGTTAATGAGGTAGCAGGGAAGCCACATGTGCAGAAGGGATTAGCGCCAAACTTCTCTGTCTTCAACGTTGTCTTTAATCCTATAATATGCTTTTTTAATAAGGACACGTTTGATGTGGGTTTTGAACTTTTCATCGCTAAGTTCTGTAACCGACTTTGGCAACTTGTTATAAAAGCGGATACTGTTTATAAGAAATGACTTGCTTGTTTTAGTTAATATTGGGTATCACAATTTCTTCTTATTTTGAAAAGTCCTAAGTTTTCTGTTTGTACAGTGATCATGTTACGCGTGTGAGGTAACATCTAATGCCAATTTATCAGTGCAAGCCACAATATGTACGTACTTAGGTACCGACATGGTGTATAGGCAGGCGTCGACTTGTGCACTGTAACACGAGGTTGCTTCAGTGTGAAGCCAGCTATAAACGCAAGAGATGTGATGATATATAGACATTAGACGCTATGATTTCGAAGGTCAAATGATTTCCTTTGTAACCATGTAATCGTAATTGTTCATGTTGATACATAAACATTACAACTAGTGGAACAAATATCCTACGCAAGCTCATAATGAAATAATTATGGATAGGTACAGTACTCGTATATAGGCTTCGGTAAATAGACCCTTCTCTTCATATGAATTAATATTATGTCAACGTTAATGTAGTGTGAATAAAAAAATAATTCCTGGCCGCAGCTCCCCGGGGTCGGCGGGTATACTGAATAACTCATTTTGCAGCACACAGTAAATGCTGATATTATATTCGTTCCTACAAGGAATATGTTTCCTTACGTTGTCTTTTGGGAGGTAAGGAATATGTTATGAACGGTTTCGTGTTGCTTCAATTATATGTTATTTATTTGTTCATTTTATTTCTTGTGCGATAACTATTCATATTTATTAGATAAAGACAATAGTTATTTCACTACCGCAATATCTTCTTCATAAGACTATAACTACTACGAAAACCACTATAAACGAAGTCCGAGCTAACTCTGCTAAAACTCATGAAAATAATTATGTTCAATAGATTAAAAAGCGTGGATAAGTAAAAGGCAGCCAAACTGACAGACAGACCTCACTCATCTGAAATTAACCAGGATTCCCATTATGTTTGTAAATGTATGTTTGTAAGCTACAAAAGAAATCATACGAAAATATCATCCCCATACGAACACAAAAATAAAACCTAGTTCAAACACAACACAGCTTTTAATAACTTGAAAGCTGAGCTCATCAGTGACATCAGTGTAGCCCGGGATTAAATTGAATGGTGGCGCGTTTCTTTGACGAGCAGTATTTGTGTGCTCAGTATAAAGCTTTACGTACATAGTTATCTGATGTCATGGCGTTGATAGGCTCGGCCGCACACAAAACGACGGGATATTGTAAGGATCATTATTGTCGTGGTTGGGATCACGGTGATATTATTTGTAGGTTGAAGAACAGTTTTGATGTGAAAATAGATATTTTGACTCTAGTCATACCTGCCTAGCTATAGAGTGGAAATATTTGTGACTCAAAACGGGTAAAAGAATACACAAACGTGTGAATCATCCCCATTTTAGAAGACTAGCTGTGCCCCGCGAATTCGTTTACGTGGAAGTCGTATACATCATATACTAAAAAACAACAGCCACATTTTAATAAAACTCCCTCGTCCCCCGCTGCGATGCATCGCCCTCCCGCGCTAATAATTCGTTTTCGCTTAGTATTCTTTTTGACTTTTTTTTTTGCTCGGCTCCTAAGGGTCGTAGTGTAATGGTAAATAGTCTATAACTATCCTCGATATTGGGCTACCAAATGCAAAAATAATTTTTCAAAACCGACTTTTTGTTCACAATTTCATGGGTTTTAATTTTTTTTGCAACCTTAATTATTCTCGACTCGACAGGTTAGGTCAGAAGAAATAACCACGAAGGGGATAGCGGGGTCTCCCCTTCGTGGTTATTTTTTTTAAACCATCCAGAAATAGGAGCCCCGCAAAGCAGGGCTCCGTCGATCACGCCTTGCTTCAAGACGTGTCATTGACATTGAAAATGCTCTTGACCTCAAAACTTGTCACAAGGTAATATTTTAAGATTTGAGCATATTTTGGTTTGTTGTCCTTGACTTTTGGGGTGTTGACCTTGACTTTTGGGTTGTTGACCTTGTCCTTTAAAATGTTATTGTACCATATTATTGTTTGGAAACCAATTTAGACCCGCTACGTGAAGTTTTTTTTTCTCGGCAAGAGCCGAGGATTATGGAGGATTATGGATTTGCTGATCTTGGGAATTTCAAAGGTACACTGAAAAGAAATATAAACCAGAAATAATATTAGTAAGTAAGGATCAGAAAATTTACTGGGACCGAACGATAATAACAGATAAAACTATTCATTACAATAGACCCGACATTACCGTTCATGACAAAACCAATAAAACAGTTTATCTAATAGATATAGCAATACCTAACTCACACAATATTCAAACCACCATTTCCGAAAAGCTCAGTAAGTATCAAGATCTCGCCATAGAAATTAAAACCCAATGGAAAGCGCAAACCGTTCATATTGTCCCCATTGTTCTTTCATCTACAGGCGTAATACCAAAATCTCTTACACAAAGCCTTAACACCCTACAGATGCCTACTTACACACTTTACATGCTCCAAAAAGCCACCATCCTTAACACCTGTCGCATCACCCGAAAGTTCCTGACTTCTTCAACACTGTCATCCACCTTTTCTATCTAAATTTCGCCTTACATACTTGGTTCCGACCCGTGTGTAAGGTTTCTTAACCTCTCTTAAATGAGAAGAAACATAAAGAACTGAAAATAATAATAATTTTTATTTGGAACATAACCATAAATTACAGTGTCTTAACAGCTAGAACAAGGACAGTTAATTTAACATAAATACATAGCCAGCTGTCTCCCAAACTAGGCAAAAGCCTGTATCTTGGGAGGCAGTAAATTAGAAAATAGGTATCCATTCGTTGGTTCATAGCCCGTGTAAGACGGCGTGAACTTAAAAGAAATGAGTTAAAAATTTAATAATGAAAAACAAGATAAAAACATTCAAAACAAACTAAAATTAAAAAATAGGTTTAATATTAAATTTTAAATAGGTAGAATTGCCATTCATCAACTTGCATAGTAGGTACGTATGCGCTTGTCAGCGTGTGAAAGTGTGTGTGTTTGTGTGTGTAAGTATGTGATGATGTATTTGTATGTGTCTATGTATGTGACGGTGTGATTGTGTGTGTCAGCGTGTGTACAGATGTAGGATTTTATTTTAGGAGTGACTCTGTATCAGTATAGTCCAAAGTAAATAACCAAGCCTTCAACTTATTTTTACATTCCTGTCTATTTAATGTATGGATTTTAAGAGTTTTGTTTATTTTATTGTAAATTCTGGTGCTGACAAAAAGATATTGTTTACGAGCAAAAGCGGTGCTGTGAGGTTCTGAGCGAAATACTATGTCAGCCCGTCGTTTCGTGGTGGTAACAAGAGGACTACGATGTTTCCTTAGTATAGTATGAAGCACAAATAGTTTCCGAACAGTTAACACTTCACTATCTAAATATAGTTGAGTTGTTGGGTACCTATACGGTTTATAATACATAACTTTCAGAACCGCTCTTTGTGTTCTTTCAAGCTTTAGAATTGAAGTTTTATCAGCACCCCCCCAACAGACTATACAGTAAGAAAGTAAAGACTGGCACAGAGCGTAGTATACTAGCTTAAGAGTGGCGACGTCAGCAGATTGCCTCAAATTTCTAAATATATAGATAAGCACCCTTAATCTTTTGACTAAGTAATCAATTTGCATATGCCAGTTTAGAAAGTTATCTATGTAGACGCCCAAGTAACGGATGCAGGTGGATACACAAAGAGGTGGACAGGAACAATTGGAAAAAGGGTTTAAGCAAGAATGAACTTTGACATTAATAGGGTCTTTAGGTTGGGAAGATTGGGAAACTGAGAAGGGTATAATTTTGGATTTCTCTGCATTTAATGTTAATAGATTTTTTGAGAGCCAATCATTAACTTTATTGAGATCTGTCTCTGCTAATTTTGCAACTTCATTCCAGGTATCTCCATGAATCAGTAAAACTGTGTTATCAGCATATGCAAAGACAGAACAATTTTTAAGGGAAAGGAGACAAAGGTCATTTATATAAATGAGAAATAATGTTGGGCCGAGAATGCTCCCTTGGGGTACTCCGTATTCTATTTTAGCCTCTTTACTGATGATATTGTCTATCTTTACATGCTGAGAGCGATCTTGAAGATAGCTCTCAAATAGCTTAAAAGCATGCCCTCGAATCCCGATATTATTCATCTTCGCCAAAAGTGTAGGAACAGAAACTGTGTCAAATGCCTTGCTCATATCCAGGAATATACCAAGGCATTTCTTTTTACTATTTAGGTGCTTAGTCACAGCATCGGAGAGAGCAGACACAGCATCCTCAGTGGAAACTCCGGGGCGAAAACCAAATTGATTGTGCGCCAAGATATTATTTGCATTCAAGAATTTGACCAGGCGACTATTCAAAAGTTTCTCTAATATCTTAGAGATTGCCGGAAGTACAGAAATAGGCCGGTAATTATTAACGCAGCCTCTGTCTCCACTCTTATATATAGGGTGGACTACTGCTTTTTTAAGAGCATCGGGAAAGACTCCGGTATTAAAAGAAATATTACAGATATGAACCATAAGCGGGGCCAAGACATGGCGGGACACCTTGAGTACTCTACTCGATACCGAGTCTATTCCAACTGAACAATCATTTCGCAGATTAAGAATAATTGATTCAATTTCCTGGATATCCGTATCAAATAGGGCAATGGAATTGATATAGTTCTTTGGAGTTAAAAATTGCATGCAATCCACCGATGAAGATGTTCTTATTTTTGTTGCAATTTTTTTTCCCACATTTACGAAGAAATTATTTATAGAGTCAATGGATTGCGATGAAATTAGATCACGTGCGGATAGGGTTGGGCGTTTAGTGTAAGTTACAGTTTTGATGACTTCCCAAGTAGCTTTAATATTATTTTTGGCTTTGGCAAATTGTTCTTTTTCATAATTTCGTTTAAGTTTACGCAGGAGAACATTGCAAAAGTTCCGGTATCTGAGATAGGTAAGTTTCAAAATGTGATTATTAGGTTGAGACTTAAGCTTTTAATGCATGCAGTCTCTATTTCTTATGCATTTGATTAGACCGCGAGAGATCCAGGGCTTTATATTCCGGTGTTTTTTAGATACTTTAGTTTTACGGGTGTGCTTACATATAATTTCTGAGAGTGTTGAGACAAGAATGTTTGTTGCTTCATTAGCATTTGTGGAAAATAAAACCTGAGAGAAATCCGCCTGTTCAATGTCATGTAAAATCAAAGTATAGTCGACCACCGTTCTTGTTATACACGGCTTCAAGTTGGGCCTATCCGTAACGACACTTAACAAGACTGGTTCGTGATCAGTTATGTGCGATTCTATGACAAGAGTAGTGGCAACCTTATTTGTCTTTAATAAGACATGATCTAGGCAGTTATTGATACGGGTCGGATACAGATGAGCCGGAAGTAAGCCTTGTGATGCGGTAAAATTTAAATACTCCTGAGAATGTCGGTCTTTATTGTTATTTTTTATATCAATATTTATGTCACCGATTAGAAAAATTTGACCGCATTTTTTCAAGAATGAAAGGACATCACCTAAGCTATTCAGAAAACTGTTGATAAAATGGTAGGATGGAGATCTATACAGGGCAACGATAGCTGTGTCGTCATTTATTATGCAAACCAGGCAGTTGGATTCACTAAATTCAGGTTCTATAATTTTACAATTTAAGTTAAGTTTTGTGTAAATAACGATGCCATCATTTGAATGGAATGGAGCCGCTTTACGCAGCGCTTAGAGAGAGTATTATTCAATTGCAGTTTCCAGACACGGCGTCCCTGAACGCGAACGACTGATATTAATCAGGGGAACGGTAGATGGTACTGCGGCCGTCTGATTAACGTACCACGTCAAGTTATGAGCGGTTACGTGTTTCTTTTATGTTGAGTCATGCCGTATCATTTTTTTTAGTCAGTCCAAAGCCAAGTCGGTCCAAGTAACGCGTTGGTCATGAAAAATCTTTAATTCCATTATTGGTCTGTTTAATGCTGGATTTAAGATGTTCTATACTTATCAATAACATTATGGTCTAGGGTTCAAAATAAAATAAAATAAACTTTTAAAAACAACATGAATTTGAACATTTACAACTCTTAACAGACAAATTAAAGAATAATAACCTCAGTTCTGAACAAATTTCTTGGAACGAAAGCTGATTTTTGTAAGGTTTAAATAAATTTATTCTCAAAAAAAAACTCGATTTCTCCAGGGTTCCATCAGATCCTGAGTTGATGACAATGGGACCACCCCTGGAAAGTATACCCTTTCAAACAAAAAATAATTTTTCAAATCGGTCCAGCCGTCTTGGAGTAATCGGGGTACACAAAAAAAAAGATTCCGACGAACTCAGAATCTCCTCCTTTTGTGAAGTCGGTTAAACATTATTTATAGCCAGAGTGCATCTCATGACAATTCAAATAAGCCTAAATACGGCTAGGATACATTGTTTTATTATGGAGTTCCGGTGCCTACCTTCCGGCTTCATCATCAGATCAGTTCGATGGTACCATTTTCATCAGAACCATTCATTTTTTGCTTCTTCAAGTCGCTTAACTATCTTAATCGATATATCTTATCGCCATCCGTGAAATACTTATCATTGAGGAGTTCCCGTGGCCTTCTGTGGTCTTTTTCGTCAGTTCCACTTTGCCAAATGATATTTTCTGAATGCAAATGCTTAATTTGTTGATGAAAATACCAAAATCACTATGTATTTACCTATAATATTTGAGTTCCCTCAATTCCTCAAGAATCTTACCATCACGGAACTGGATTTTAATAAACAAGGGACAAATCTGGAAGTATGTCCTTTCAAATAAAAAAAGAATTTCCCAAATCGGTTTATAAATGGCGGAGTACCTACTGAGGTAACAAACATTAAAAAAAAACAACCAAATTGATAACCTCCTCCTTTTTTTGAAGTCGGTTAAAAAGACACAGAGTCACTTACATGAGAACAATCTTTATAAGGTCAATTATAAATATGAATTTCGTCACAATCGTCACTGCATCAAATAATAGCATATTATGTATGTATGTATGTATCTACGTATTTATTATGCTGAATTGTACTTATATACTTTTTACTTGCACCAAGAACAACCTCATTTAATGTCCAGAAAATCACTGTCCATTCCAAGGTTGCCTGAAAGAGATGCGATAAGAACTCAATTGTATATTTTGTAGTTTAAAATGTATCTTCATGTAATACTTACTTCCGCTCGCGACTTCGTCCGCGTGAAATTTCATGTTCCTCCGGCCCACCCAGTCACATCGCATCGCCTGCCCCCGCTGTTACTTCGTTTTCGCTTAGCGCTCGTTCTTACTTTTTTCTTTTTGCTCGGTTTTTAAGGGCCCTAGCGTAATGTTAAATACCCTATAGCCTTCCTCAAGAATTGAGCTATAAAATGCAAAAGGAATTTTTTAAATTCGACTGGAAGTGACAGATTAGCGCAATCAAACAGTCAATCTATACTAATATTATAAAGCTGAAGAGTTTGTTTGTTTGGTTGAACGCGCTTATCTCAGCAACTGCTGGTTCTAATTGAAAAATGTATTTAGTGTTGGATAGTCCATTTATCTAGGAAGGCTATAGGCTATATAACATCACGCTATGATCAATAGGAGCGGAGCAGCAATTTATTGACTGTTTGAACGCGCTAATCTCCGTCACTACCATTCGGATTTGAAAAATTCTTTTTGCATTTTATAGCCCAATTCTTGAGGAAGCCCAATTCTTGATGAAGTTATGTAATATTATGCTAGGACCCTTAGAAGACGACTAAAAAGAAAAAAAATAAGAACGAGCGCTAAGCGAAAACGAAGTATTAGCGCGGGCAGGCGATGCGATGCGACGCCGACGGGGTGGGTCGGGGGACGATAAATTTCACGCGGACGAAGTCGCGGGCGGAAGTTAGTAAAAAATAAAATGTGTCGGTAACTAATAGACTAAGCGCATTTTTCTTACTTTAAGCATTTTTATACCCGTCGTAATTTCTAAACGAAAAGTCCGATTCGAATAATTTAAAAAGGAATTTACATGCACTTAATCAGCCTTGATTTTGAAACTATTCAAAACACCTTCGCAAAGAGTGCATTATTTTATAACAAGTTTGATTATCATTAAAAAAGTTATAGTGAGCCAACCTTAAAGATAGACATATGCTATCGCGGACATTTTTAGAACATTTTAGGAGGAACAATTCCGTTACATGATTTTTGCGTAACATTAACCGTTTACGCAGCGCACGCAACGGAAGCTCTCAAAAGGAATAAAGGAGACGGAAACGATTATATACAATCTTGGGCCTGAATGTAACGAGATGAAATTGATGTGAATTAATAGATTTAAACTTATCAGTCCCTCGCAGAAAATTCTGTTAGTTTTGACAATCTGAGAGCCGAGTTATTAGGTTTAGTAAAAGTAAGGCTATGGCATAATCTTTAACTAAAAACTTTTTCCTGAAGTGCAAAAGATGTTCTTTAAACACTAATATTTATTATATTTCGTCTAAGGGTCGTCGGCCTAGTGTATTGCAGTGACTAGTTACTATCTCTCAATTCACACAGCGATCCATAGTTTCAACAATATCCAATCCACAAGGCGCCGGTAAAATCCAAAATAACAATTCCAAGTCAGACGTGTGAGCGATCTTCGGTGTACAGTGTGAAAGCAAGGGTCGTACAAGGTAGGCAGGGTCAGAATCCGTGAAAAACAACGCAGTGATCGTTAAAAATGAAATAATCTGAAAAGCAATCAAAACTCATCGGAAAATACGAAACGAGTGAACAAGCAAGAGCAGTTGGTAACTGTCTACTGTCAATGTTGAGCTGACTCACAGCTGTCATGCCAGAGACATAGACTAAAAATATAAGACTGATTTTAATCGATATGAAATTGATATTCATTATGTTGGTTTATCAGTAATTAATTGATATTTAATTTATTAATATGGCACGTAAGTAAATTCATTATATTGTATATAAGTATATTTAGTTCCTTTAATTACTCGTGTTAATTACCTAGTGCGAAGGTTTTCTTTTTGTAATTTTGTAATCGATTACTTAAAACTATATTTCTCTTAATTCTCCGCTTCCAGATTGAGAATTGAGCTGATTTTTGATATTCTAAGATAAAAAAATATGACTAATTTTTTAGATCATATCTCAACTTATTACATTTGGGCCCACCATTTTCCATCTCTTTTTCCCAGTTTTTGCAACATTTTTCATTGATGCTCCGCTCCTGTTTGTTGTAATGTAATATTATAAGGCGTATAGCCTTCCTCGATAAATTGGCTATCCAACACTATAATAATTTTTCAATTCGAATCAGTAGTTCCTGAGATTAGCGCGTTCAACCAAACACACAAACTCTTCAGCTTTATAATATTAGTATAGATATAATCTGGTCTACAATAAGTCTATATAAGGTGCATCTATTCATACACGAAATCTCTTAATGGGGTCATTGTACTCATCAATATGAACAACTTTTACTATGGGACCAAACCTGAAATCGCGAAAAAAATCATCTGTTCCGTACATTTATGTTCGCATAACTCGTCAAAATGTAGGGACCAGCAGATTTTTATTTCGTGATTTCAGGGTTGGTCCTTTAGTAAAAGTTGTTCATATTGATGAGTACAATGACCCCTTAAGAGATTTCGTGTATGAATAGATACACACAGATACACCTTATATATAAATAAAAAAAATATAGTTTTTAGGAAAGGTGTTATTAGCAATTAAATAATGCTTATTAAGTCCTGAATGCAATGAAATTGTGTATTTTTATAAATTAGGGTATTTTGTAGTATATTTGAGCTCCTACAACAGTTATAACTTTTTGGCAAACTTAAGAAAACTAGCTCGGCGAGTGCTGCGTCGGGTAAATGATGTACTTTTGTAAACGATACATTTAGTCTTTATACTTTTGTTTAGAGCCTTACGGATAAATATACAATTATTATACATACATATGTTGTAAATAATTATATGTCTAATGTTTTTTTAGCTTTCATCAACAACATTTAACCGCTAACCGCTTATAACTTGTAACCTAACTATTCTCCCTGCCATGTAGCGATGTTCACGTGAACACAACGTGACGTGTCAGTACCGAGCCGGTTCCAACCGCTTCACTGCGGTCCAGCCCCTCTAAATTGATTGTAAAATTCCTTGTACGTCGTGGACGATAACAGTGCATGGAGACTAGGCAGCCATTCTACTGCCAGTAGGAGTTACTGGAGAAGTGAGCAGCAGTGGTTATTTGAATGTATTCAAACCGTTTCAGTTAGACAATAGCTTTCTATACGGAAGCAGAAAATAGCCAGCCAAAAAGTACAGATAATAAATTAACTGAACATCGCACAGACGGGTGTTTGATCTCAAAACATGGCCAAAAATATTTTTTTAAATATAAAATGTGTTTTCTGGCTGTACTCGGTTTATAAGGGTTCCGTGACCCAAAGGGCCAAACGGAGCCCTATTAATGTCAGTCTGCTGTCTGTCCGTATTCTCTAGCTCTTAGACGGATTGAGTTACAGAGCTGAAATTTACATAATTATGTTATGTAGAATGTTGACCCAAAACTAAATATTGAATTAAAAATTGAATAAAACTATTTTTCAGGGGGGTCCCATACATGAAAAAGGAGCACAATGTTTTTTTTATTACCCCGGCATGTGGGGTATCATTGTCTAGAGCTCATTAAGTGGAGTACAAATTGAAATTAAAATTACACATAAATATATATTTTAGGGGCACAACAGAGGAAAAACTAAGACATGTTTATTTCGGAAATAATTACACAAGTAAAAAATTTGACATTTAAAACTGAGCTTGAGTTTCTTATTAATCTATTGTTCTTCAAGTTCCTCCTCGTCTTCATTCATATCTTCGGATGGAGTGAATTTACCTTCCTTAAACATTTATATGGCATCTTTGGAGAACGACATCTTTTTCTTAGTTGATTTGGGCTTCATGCTTGTCAAAAACGGATCTGAAGTCAATAACAGTCTGTTCAGCACGTCTCGATTACAGTCTGTTCTCGAAAATTTACGAGAATAATCTTGCCTGTATTGCCTAAAGTGTTTATTTCTGGCCTCTGCTGCTTCTTCAGATAATTGCCCAATTGGCAGTAAGGCATATGAAACGACACTTGGTGCGTGGATCGATATTTTGTGCAGTGTTGGTGACATTGGCTGCCATTTATATTTGTTGATATAATGTTTTGCAGTATCTTTTGTATATTTAGAGAGTTTCTCTACATCAATTTCGAACCCCGAAGATAGAACTTCAAGAATTACTTTTAATCTGGTAATTAAAACTTCGTCAACTCCTGTTAGCACAGCAGACTTCTCGGGATCTTCAAAAAATCTGCGAGATGTGTTTCCGTCATTTGTGTTGCCGAAACCTGCTTTAGGCATGTCGACGAGTAATCCAAGCTACTCTCTGAAAGCATCCTGGATGTCACGTTTTGCCACTGATATCTTTATTTTATCAGTTTCCAACGTCACACGGCTTTTTAGAACGTTTGCCTTTATTTTATAAGATAAATGCAGAATGAACTCGAATAACCTTATCCTTGCATGAAGGGTGGATAGTCCGTAATCAAATGTTTCCGGGTTTTCTGGCTTGTCCTGAGTAATATCGTTAAATTGCTTTGATGTTTTGCCACAAATATAGCACCGCATAGTTGATGAAGTGCCAGTGGCCGCGTTACACACTTTTCCGTCAATCATGGTTAGCAGAAGAACATGTTTTATTTCTACATGGTCTTCCTCAAATTTCGTTTTCTGAAGTGCTCTTATTTGATCCTTTACATATTTAATTTCTTCATTCGTAACCTCGTTGTTTTCTTTAATAAATCGGATTCTTATAGGTCTGCAATATCTTGGTGAAGATGGTAAAGGATTCTGCCACACAATTTTCTGACCGCTTGACAGCTTCAGAGGAACAAGTGAACTTTGAAATATCTGGGCATCACTTTCTCCTTCATTTTCAAATTTCTGTTTAAATTGTGCTTGCTGAGAGCCGTCACATCCCCACTTAGAAATAAGTTTAAGTTTTTCTCTCTCTTCATTTGTACAAGTTAGTATAACTTCTTTTAAATATTTACACAATCTTTCAGCCGTGTGATTTAGTAAGTCTTGAAGTTTGACTTCAGCAGATGATTCTGTAACAATTATTCCTTGCCTTGGGTAACATTCTTGTTTAGCCTTTTGCAAGAGCGAATAACAGGGGTAAACAGTCTTATTTGCCTGTTGAATGACTGCGTATTGTGACCTAGTAAGATCAGCTTCTACGAATATTGTCAAAGCTTCTGACGGGGAATGCTTTCTAGTCTTAGTTTGTTTACTAGAACTGGCAATAGCTTTTCGGAACTTCGTCGCTCTGCTCGGCGATTTAGTAATGTCCTGAATGACCTTTGCCATGTCAGTATTGCCAGCAGCACGTTGGCTCATGAACGGGCACTCGATTCTGCGAATTCCTTGCCTGGCCTACCTCGGGAGCAGGTAGAAGTAGTAGTCGCAGGTAACAACACCTCAGTATTTAACCATTCTTCATTTTTTTCCAGGAATCGTGCTTCTGTGTGGTTACTCAAAAGCCACTTTCGCTTGTACACAATCTTGAAACTGTTTAATATTTTTCGTGTTTCACTTAGTTGCTCACTGGAACACTTTGTTATTTGAACAATTTTGTTTTCCAAATACTTAAATTTATGGTCAAGTAGCCGTTGAGGAGATTCTTTGATGAATCCGTGCAGCTGTCTGCGAGTCATAGCAATGACTGATGCATCAGCATCTGAAAGAAAATATACATGGCAAAATTAGGCAAAAAATCCAACACATAAAAAGACCTATTAAAAAAAAATTGTGACTACTCGGGTAAAGTATTTCTTTTGAATATATTATAAGACACTCTATGGCATAAAATAGGGTATTTAATATTGTGTACAAATGAGTACAACACATTTAAAATTACTGATATAGGCAAAAACATGAAAAAAAATCAAACACTATTGCTATAACATGAATAAATATAGTTATTATATTTCGACGTTTCATTTTTCAGATATATAACAACAATGTAGTTATTTTTATCCTACTGGCAACTTCGCACGTTACTTTTTTTTTTTTACTACCTCCGGGTAGGCACTATGTCGGCTCGTCATTATTTTTTCGTGCGTGGCAACAAGCACATCAATCTCCGGAATAAAATAAGTTTTTAAAGAAAAATAAAATGCCCAAACGAAGTGCTGATGAAAGAATTCAATATTATAGTGCAAAAATAAAAAAATTGAAAAAGCAAGGCAATGAAAAAAGGCGTAGTCGCTTAATAGTGTACTCTTCATCATCTGATTCCGAGGAAATACAAGGTGAGTTTATTTTTTCCATTACCAAGTGAAGTGAAAAAATTGTTGTTTAATAAGTGGAATTTATGCGTTCAGCGTCTATAAGCTTCCCTGGAGGATCAACTGTGGGTTATCACGATGGGTTAGCATGACGCTAGAAAATATCAGCCTGGAGGTTCAACTGCGGGTTAACACAAAGGCTTTGATCTTGTAAAAACAACAAAAATAGGGTACCATTTGGACCCTGGTGGCATGGATCCTTATAAGAATCGACAATTAGACGTCGAAATATAAAAAAAAATACAATCTAAGAATCTTCTTACCATTTTTTTCGTTAACTACCCTCTACTAAAAAAAAAAAATTTCAGATAACGGAACGCAAAACGTAGATGAATACATTGATGTCGATGAAACAGCACCAGATATAACATTAACCTGCAAGTCACCCGATCACCAGCCACCAGCCTCGGAACAAGTAAACACTGAGCCTGAACTTGACCCAGAGCTACTAGAAGCTTTGGGTGATGCTGTTGTCGATATTCCAGTTTACGGCCCGGAAATACACGACAAACTGGCTCAACGTTGGTTACCAATTCTTAAAAAAGGTATACAAAGCGAAGCCAAAGAAACGCTTCTGAAAGGATATACGATTCCTAACAATTGCAAGCTACTCAAAGCACCTACTTTGAACGTAGAAATATCGGCTGCTGTCACTGATTTAGTAAGAAACATAGACAAAAAGCTTCAAACCAAACAGGACCAACTCGGCCTGGGCATTTCGGCTATCAATAAGGCAATGACCCTGCTGCTGACCGGTGAAGACAAGGTACAAGCTGTAAAAATTTTGTCAGACAGCTGCAGAATACTTGCTGATCTCCACTTTACCGAGACGCAAGTAAGAACAAAACTAATGACGCCAGGTTTAGACAAGTCGTTCTTAACCTTAATACAGGATCAAGACAGAGATGAAACCCTCTTCGGAAGTAAATTACCAGATAAAATCAAGGCCTCAAAAGCGATCGAGAAACAAGGACTGCAAATAAAAAAAGTACCTATTCGGAAGCCGGCAACACCAAACATTCCGACGTCGAGTGCTCGTTTTCAGAACCAGGGAAACTGGTCAGGGCCTCCTCGCTTCCCGTCATCGAGAAGGGAGGGGGCGGACATCCTCGTACCGGGCACCAGCACACCAACCTTACCGCCGAGCGCCGCCTGCGCCGCCGACGTCGATGTCATCGCGAGCGAGTGCAGCCGCGAGCTCGAAGGCTCTAAGAGCTCTAAGAGCTCGAGGCAATAACTCAGGTACATGCTGGTAGACTACAATTTTACTATGATTGTTGGCGTGGCATTACAAAGAACACGGTTATTCTGAGTTGGATTTATCACGGTTACCACATACCTTTTTCGCGTACAGTTGTACAGAGTACTGTTCCCCGAAATTCTTTTTCTGTCAAAGAGAGACGGGACGTGAAATTAACTATTCGTAACTTATTAGATTTAGGTGCGATTACGGAACGAAAACCTAGATTTGATCAATTTGTATCTAACATTTTTTTGACACAAAAATTGAATGGTAGCTATAGATTTATACTAAATCTTAAACAATTAAATAAGTTCGTTTCAAATGAGCATTTTAAGATGGAAGACCATAGAACTGCACCAAAAATGATATCAAGAAATGGCTTCATGGCAACCATAGATCTTAAAGAATCATACTTACTTGTCCCTGTAGCAAGATCTCATCGTAAGTATTTAAGATTTCAATTTGAAGACGAAAAATTATGCAATTACACTTATGAATTTAACGCTATACCTTACGGACTATCCTCCGCACCTCGGACTTTCACAAAAGTCATGAAAGAAGTTGTAGGTTATTTAAGGCATCGTGGATTTAAATCTGTTGTATATCTTGACGATTTATTATGTCTAGGAGATACCTACGACGAGTGTCATAAAAATGTTAGCGAAACTCTTAAATTACTGGCTTGCTTAGGTTTTGTAGTTAACTTTGATAAAAGTAGTCTACACCCACAACAATGTTGCAAATTTCTAGGATATATGTACAACTCTATAGACATGTCAATAGCATTGCCGTTAGAAAAGCGACACAAAATATTACAATTTGCGCAAAAATATTTAAAGTTACCGATTTGTACTATTAGAGAATTTTCTCGCTTGTTAGGGGTTCTGACCGCAGCATGCCCAGCCGTAAGATATGGCTGGCTCTATACAAAAGAACTAGAGAGACAGAAGTATTTAGCTCTTAAAAAATATCAAACATACGAAGCTAAATTTAGACCTTCTGCTATAATCTTATCTGACTTAAGAGTGGTGGATTAAAAATATAAATTTCACATCAAATCCCCTCGAATCTCAAAATTTTGTTTTAGAAATCTTTACTGATGCTTCTAAAACAGGTTGGGGTGCATTTTGTAACAACGAACGTGTCAACGGTGGTTGGAAAGACAACGAGCGCAACTTTCATATTAACTATTTAGAGTTGCTTGCTGTCTTTCTTGGTCTGAAATGCTTCGCTCGAGACCCAAAGTACAATGATTGTAATATTTTGCTACGTGTTGACAACACCACTGCTATTAGTTACATAAATAAAATGGGAGGGATTCAATTCCCTCATTTAACCAACTTAACCAAAACTATCTGGCAGTGGTGCGAGAAACGGAATATCTGGCTGTTTGCGTCGTATATAAATACAAAAGGTAATATAGAAGCAGATCAAGAGTCGAGAAAAATCAATCCCGATATCGAATGGAACCTCTCTGACTCGGAATATCAGAAAGTATTAGCATTTTTTGGCAAACCAGTTATAGATCTCTTTGCCTCTCGCACTAATGCAAAATGCAAAACGTATATCTCATGGAAACCAGACCCTGATGCCATGACAGTAGATGCATTTACAATAAATTGGAAACACACAGGGTACTTCTACGCATTCCCTCCCTTCTCTTTGATTCTGAAATGCATACAGAAAATTATTAAAGACAAAGCAATAGGTATAATTATTTTCCCTTATTGGCCGTCACAGCCTTGGTTTCCATTACTCAAGAAAATACGTCAGTCTGATATGTTATACTTAACGCTTGATTCAAATATTTCCTTGTCCTCTTTCAGGACTCCCCAACTCCCTCTGAGACAGTTTACCCTGGTTGCAGCGGTGCTCTCAGGTCTGCCTTCGAATCCAGAGGAACACCAAGCCTTGCACTCGACTTAATGATGGCTTCGTTTTCCCAGAATACACTGTCCCAGTACAACGGTACCTATAAACTATGGTGGCAATTCTGTGAAGCAAACAGTCTTAACCCTTACTCTGGGTCACCATCAGATATTATGTTATTTTTAACTAAACTGTTTAACAAAGGTGCTACTTACGGAACTCTGAATTCTCATCGCTCAGCTCTTTCTTTGCTTTTAGGTAGTATTGTAACTTCTAACGACCAAGTTAAAAGGCTTCTAAAAGGCGTTTATAAATTAAGACCTGCCACTCCAAAATACACTTGTACCTGGGATCCACAAGTAGTTCTAAATTTTGTCGCAAAATGGATACCCAACAGAGGGCTGTCAATTGAAAAAATCACCAAGAAGCTAGTGGTTCTCCTAGCATTATGTACAGGGAATAGAGTACAGACGTTCTCTCTAATAAAATTAGAAAATATTGTGATTGGTTCATCTGGTATTCAGATTGGTATTTCTGATGTCATCAAAACATCTGCGGCTGGAGGCGAACAACCTGTACTGATATTACCGTACTTTAATGAGAATAGAGCAATCTGTCCCGCTACTATAATAGAAGATTATATGTCCGCCACAAAATATATAAGACCCGAAGCGACAAACAGCCTTATATTAACTTATAAGCGCCCGCACAAACCAGCAACTGCTCAAACCATCAGCAGATGGATCAAACAGGTGCTGTGTGCGAGCGGCGTGGACGTGTCTGCGTTCAGCGCGCACAGCACGCGGCACGTAGCCACGTCCGCGGCGTCCGCCTCTGGGCTCTCGTTAAATGCCATTAGAAAAGCAGCTGGCTGGACCAGTACTTCTCAAACCTTCACAAAGTTCTACCACCGCCAAGTAGTGGACGAAGGTAACTTTGCTCGGTCAGTATTACAGACAAACAATAATAATTTGTGATTTCATAAAAAAAAAAAAAAAAAAAAATTAAGTACCTTAGAACAAAATTGTGTTATAATTATTTACGTATAAATATTATGTTGTAGTATTATTGAATATTATACATTAGTATTACTTTAACATGCCTGTATGAATAATAATTAATATTTAGAATATTAATTACCAACAGAAAATAAAAGTCGATCATTTTCCTTTCGTAAATCTGTTTATTTTATTTCACAAAAATTTTCATCTCTGAACATCTACATTGTTGTTATATATCTGAAGAATGAAACGTCGAAATATAATATATGATCAAACGAACTTGCACAAGTGAAGTTCGATCGATATTATATGAGTACGTTTCATTCGAAGATATATACTCCCACCCTCCCAATACCCAAAAATTAAAATTTTGAAAAATATCTCTAAAAATAATGACGAGCCGATATAGTGCCTACCCGGAGGTACTAAAAAAAAAAAAAAAGTAACGTGCAAAGTTGCCAGTAGGATAAAAATTACTACATTGTTGTTATATATCTTCGAATGAAACGTACTCATATAATATCGATCGAACTTCACTTGTGCAAGTTCGTTTGATCATATATTGGATGATATTACATATACATTTTTATTTTATGTGAACAACATACCTTGTTCTTCAATATCCATCATAAGGTTTATCACAATAACACTTCAAACTTAAACAAAAATACAGCGAATAGTTGCTTTTAAAACAGCCGAAAACAATGACGTGCGAGTTAAGCGAATGCTATGTTCCGACTGTCGGTGTTGCTGACATAAATCGAGGGTTGTATTGCAACCATTATGACGTCATATCTATCTACCTGCTCCGAGAGCCCAGCTATTTACAATGAATAGCAGTTTTGATTTATGGCCATGTTTTGAGGCTAAATGAGGAGGAGCTGAGGAAATGAGGAGCTCGTGGCTAAGTAATAACAGCCGCATGGGTCGATCTATCAGGTTAAGCTGCGCTTGCCGGGGTTGGTCCGTGGATGGGTAACCATCTTTACGTTAAGCCGTTGGTCCCGGCTGTCATTCGTAGATCTTTGACAGTCGTTACGGGTCGTCAGAAGCCCGAAAGTCTGACAACAAGTCTTACCAAGGGGTATTGTATTACCCAGTAACTGGGTTGTGGAGGTCAGATAGGCAGTCGCTCCATGTAAAATACTGGTATTCAGCTGCATCCGGTTAGACTGGAAGCCGACCCCAATATAGTTGGGAAAAGGCTAGGCAGATGATGATGTTTTGAGGCTAAATACCTGTCTGTGCATCGTTGGACGACCAATCAATTTGTTCACATAAGTTTAGAAGTATTTTAAAAGTAAAACTTCCTCACAATCATGAATCCGAAACGCTGGAAGAGAAGCTATTAATAGTATGATAATGTGCGCCAATCTGCGCTCATTTTAACCGACTTCAAAAAAGCAGGAGGATTTTGTTTTAAATGTTTGTTCCCTCAGAACTCCTTCATTTACAAACCGATTTGAAAAATTATTTTTTGTTTGAAAGGATATACTTCCCGATTAGTCCCATATACATTTAGTCAAGTTCTGATGAGTGATTAATGAGTTAGCTTCATTAATACGTATTTTTTCCACTTAGTTTATATTGATGATGATATAATAATTTCTTGTCACTGTTATTTTCATAGCAAGTAGTGGTGTACGTTTTTGATAGGTACCACAACTAAACAGTGAAAAATAAAAACTTTTTGCAAAAAAAAAAACAACCGACTTCCAGAAAAAACACTACAAAGTGAAAAAATAACTTGCATTTCGGAAGTCGGGGGCATAAAGCGAAAATACAAAATGAAAATAAAAAGTTATTTTTCAGTTTGTAGTGTTTTTTCTGGAAGTCGGTTGTTTTTTTTTTTTGCAAAATAGTTTTTATAACAACACTATACAACCACTCATACACGTAAGACTAACAAACGATCCTGCAGGGTCATTACGGGGTACGTACGTAATGAACACAATAAGTACGAATTCGAACAAACTTTTATAGCTAGTATACATCTAACCCAGCGAATAATTTTTTTTATTTTTGACAGATTTTCCATACAAAAACTGTCAGACGTCAATTTTATTCCGCGGATAAAAGATATCTGGCTTTGGTTAAATCAGCCCTAAGGTACACTGACGCGTTCATGGGTTATAACGTCGAACAATATAAAATACGAAATATAAAATAAGTTATCAGCGGTACCCCATAACGTCAATTTATTTTGACAGTACTTACACTGACCCAGAGTTAAGCGACTTAACTCTCCCACATGGATGGGTTAAATATTTAAAAGTTTAACTCTAGGTTTACCTGTAACTCTTGGTGGCATAAGGTGAATTATGTGATTAACTCCGAGTTATATTGGATCTGCTAAAAACCGTCTTTTAGTAGAATGTAGGATCCGAACGTCCCACAAACTGCAGCCTACTTCGAACCTACTTTTCTGTCTTGACTTTATATATTTTAACCACTCAAGCGTCCGGGCAACACAGCAAATTATCCTGTCAAATGACCGTCCCCGTACGCCCGCGCAGTTTACAAAAAAATTGCGCACCATTTCCAATTGGAATGTTATTATCTAGTAAACTACTAACAAGATTACAATAGTAAAAATGCGTGTGTATAGCTAAAACTATACAGAATCAACTTATCTGAAACGTGAACTACAGCAACTAGTCTTAAGTACTTAAAAAAAGTTAAACTTGAGAATATGGGTTGAATTTGAGTAAAATATTTGCTATACCTGAGTATTTTCGAAACATGTTGTAGTGTTACGAAAATGTTTTTAGTTTGTGTCAACAAAACTTATTTTATAATTATATAAAACTATTTATGCAATTTTTAGATGCCCATAATTATGTAAGGAGTTGGTATGTTCTGAGTAGCACAATAAATAAAAACAAACAACTCGTTCCCCATCAATTTATGTTAAATGTCCCAGGCTACCTAGGATGTCCGTAATTAATAACGTATAATACTAACTATTTTCGTTGCTGTTTTATTTTTTTAGTGTGTTTAAATACTAATAATGACCTATTTTCCATATTAAGAAGAAGAAGAAGATATTGATAGATTATTTTGCAGAAATATTAAGAAAAATAACATAAACAAAATAAAAATATTGCGCAATCTGGCTCCATGGCCAAGTTTTTTCATATCGATTTTATCGGCTTAAAACAGTGTTAAAACCTATGATAGATATAGATATTCGTAAAGCTTGAATCCTGGGGATTTTTTTTAATATATTAAAAAATATATATACTACTACATTGTGTTATTAAATAAATTGTACTTACATTATAAACACGACACACGTAACCACTTGACAGAAAGAAACAAGCTGGCAGACCTATGAAATTACTAAACAAGCTGGCAGATCTGTGACATTACTAAACAAGCTGGCAGACCTGTGACATTACTAAACAAGCTGGCAGACCTGTGACATTACTAAACAAGCTGGCAGACCTGTGACATTACTAAACAAGCTGGCAGACCTGTGACATTACTAAACAAGCTGGCAGACCTGTGACATTACTAAACTCTCAGTTTAATTAGCTAGCTAACAAACACAATAAGCCGACGTTCATACGGACGTAAAAATATCGCGCACTGGATTTTCAACTCTCGGTGTTGAGCCAAGCATTGAGAATCCAAAACAGTGCATTCCAACGCGTCGAAAAAACACATTGTTGGATTCTCAACTCTCGGCGCTAAGCAGAGCGTTGAAAATCCAATGCGCGAAAAAAAATCACCGCGATATTTTTACATCCATGCTAACGTCGGCAAACATGTACATAAAAGAGCTAGTTAGTGCTTGGACGTACTGTCGAGCAAAGAGTTAGGTATACTGACAAAATTATTCATCTTTCCACTGCTCATATTCATTTTTAATACATAACATCACATCACGCTTGTTTTCCCCGAAGGGTTAGACAGAGGTATATCTATTACACCCACATTTCGCCAGTTATGTTTAAGTTCCATGTAATACGCGGCGAGCATATTGCTATCGGGAATCCCTGATGAATAAGCCCGATACCATCATTCGTCACAATTTTAATTGTGTATGTGTAATAACTTTTTAAGCCTGAGATACCCTTAAAATAGTTAGGTAAAACACTTGACAAATCAACACATGCACAACTATATTTAAAAGTAGTTTCAAGTTATCTACCTGTATACTTTTTTCTGTATGTACACTTAAACAAAGTGTCAGGGAGTAAAGCTGTGTCAATGGCCGGACCTCCCGAAGGTAGCGATGTTTCTACCAGATTGCGTTTGTGAGATGATGTAAGAAGGAATGTGGATATATCTTATGATTTTAATCAAAATCTGGCCAGAAATAATTGTCCTGTTGCTGGACACAGTTTTTTTTACATTATGATTTATGATATCCAATAATGACGTGCTTGCAACCACAATCACGTGTTACAGTTTTTTAATACTCAGGTTTCCTCAATTAAGTTCGACACATTACTGGATAAGTTTAGAATGTCAAAAATAGCCTACTGCCTTGCGATTCTGTAAAATTCGATCATGAACTCGCATCTCACTTCGCTGTTCACTCTCACTTCGCTTGTGGTTCAAAATGACATTGATTTGGTATTCTGTAAGCATCACCTAGTCACTTGCGAAGTGAAGTGAGTTCTGTTGCGAGCAATATTGTACTAGTGATTACCACACTCAACAAAATGTTAGTCGAGATTTATCGATCCCAGTTTTTTGACACAATTGTTGAGTTTTTGGCACAGAATTTTAGCTAATATAATGTTTAAATAAAATGTTCTTATTTTCTTATTTTTTGAGGCAGCTAATAAGTATAAAAACAGAAAATTCTCAATTTGTGCCATGAATGTATGCTTCCCTTACGCAAAAAAAAAAAAAAGTCAAACAATACTTGTATAGTACGTTGCGGTTTGTTTGATTTTTCAGTGCCGAGTATAATTGTAAAATAACCATGAAGTAAGTATATATTTGTGGTTGTGAAGTTTAAATGATATTAATTAAAATATTATTTATATTAATTTCTAATTCAACAATAATATTCTAGTCCAAATGATACACGTTGCTGTCACCCATCGTCGGCTCAAGTTGAAACTCTGGTAGGGTACATGGAAAGAAACCCTGGCATGGCGAAGGGTTTCTTGAGAACCCAAAAGGCCAGAGAGCGAAGTCGAAGCCAGTGGGAGGAACTAACCGTGCGCCTAAATAGTTTAGGTGGCACAATCAAAAATTATAAGCAGTGGACCAAGGTTAGCATCGCTTTTCTTTACTACATGTTAGTTAGAACTACATAACATTCCTCAAAGTAAACCACTTAAATTGTGCGTTTATAATTTCTTTGATTATATGTCTGATTGTAGTATTGGTAAGGTACAAGTTTTTAAAATTGGATGAGCCCCCTTTTAAATTATTAGTAATAATGAATGGAAACTTTTTAAGAATCATCTAACCTTTTCGATTATTGTCTTGCAATGCCATGTAAATTTTTTCTTTCTTTCATTTAACTTTTATTGTGGTGTCAATGTAATTCATCATTTATTTTAGTTTGGCGGATGTTATATTATACTAACTCATTGTTTTCGTGTGTCGTTTCATATGGTACGCGACACATCGGATGCAGCAGGGAGAGCCAGAGAGGCCGCGCCTCTCAGCCCTACTCCGAGCCTGAGGGAGAACTTCATCTGAGCTTCGTCTTCTATGTTTAACATTCGCGCGGCCCAGAGTAGGATGGTCATCCTCCATGTCCAGCTAGTCTATAGTTTAACTGGGCTATGTGTATACATATGATAATAAATGTAAATATAATATTAAATAGATACTTTTATGTGAGTAATTGTGAACCAGTGTTGTAAATAATTATGTAAGTTTTGGTTAAGTAAGTGTAGTACATTATTATTAGTTAAATAAATAGGTAAGGAGTAGCAGACAAATAAAACACTTTTATACGGATACTAGAGCAGTTTTATTGAAAGTCCATTGGTGATTTGTTACATACGTTTGCCCCGCAAGGCCCCCAGAATTTGCGTTTTAGGTGTGCACCAATGCAATGTACCTACTCGCCTCTAGGAATATATATACCTGTTTCATTTTCAATGTGCCTCTGTATTTTTGAAGAAATGTGCAAAAAAGGGGGCCGTGCCAGCCAAACGTTTTCAGCACGGCCCTCTTTTTTGCACATTTCTTCAAAAATACAGAGGCACATTGAAAAAGAAACAGGTACATATATTCTTAGAGGCGAGTAGGTACATTGCATTGGTGCACACCTAAAACGCAAATTCTGGGGGCCTTGCGGGGCAAACATATATGATTTGTTTGGATTTGGTTTAATTTGACACTGCAGACTTACTATCGCACCTATGTTCATGTTAGCTACAAGGTACTCATTTATCATCCAGACATAGTCAATTATTATAATTCAATATACTACCCATTCCCACTAGCGGCACCTGTTCACGAGCACGACGCATGAACCAACCATCGCTCCGCTGGGGAACGTAACGACCCGCCTCACACACCACAGAATACATAATAGTACTAAGCGGCGACACCACCGATAAATTAATTATAACGTGAACGCCATAGCCTATTTACTAAGTTTCGCCTACGTAATTGCCCTAAAGCTAAATCGGCGTTAGATGGCAAATCCCTAGTTTGCCTCCTTTGAGCTTCAGCAATTGTTTGGAGCTCTTCTAGTCTCTTGTTCTGAAACAGTGCATTCCTGCGCGATTGCACATGTTGTGCAAAACACAGCATGCAATAACTATTTTTGCAACTACATCTGGATGATAATTGAGCACTCTGTGTACTAACAAGCACCTAAATCGTCCTTTTAGGAGACCAATTGTTCTCTCTACTGAATTGCGAGCAGTTAAGTGACGGTCATTGTAGAAAGCTTCTGGGGAATTATTTTCAGCACCACTAATTGGCGTCATAAGGTAGGCGCGCTGAGCATATCCTGAATCACCTGAAAAAATGAATAAGTATCAAATAATTATGTAGTTTTTATACCAAATTAGGCTTATAATATAAGCCTAATTAAGAAGAATAGAATATTATTCTGAAGTAGGGGTAGGGAGGGATTAACTAACCGAGCAAAACAACTTCTTCACCAGCATTTGTTAATGCCTCTAAGTGGGCTTTAATATCACCATAATTAAAAATGAAGCTATCATGAGTAGCTCCACCATATGTTGGATCAACATTTAAAATATTTAGATCTGCATCTGTTATCTGAAAAAAAAATATAAAAAAGAAATATTAACTAGACTAATTGAATAAATAGTAGTAATAGATCACAATATTGAAATCCATTTTACCAGTTGCACATTTCTAGCATGGTAACCTTTGCGGCAGTAGAAACGTTCTTCGTTCTCTACTGGTTTTATCAATGCCACCAGAGTGCCATCGACACATCCAAGAGCTGCTGGAAAGCCAAACTTTTTGTAGAACCTGTAATATAAAGTAACCACTAACATGATTAACTATCACAAACATGTAAAAATCTCAGAAGGGTGGTCACTTTAAGTACCTACCAACGTTTAATACCTACTAACCTTTCTTTTAACATTTGTCTTTCTTGTATGTTTTGAGGGAACCTTATATATTCTTTTACTATATCCGGATTATTTAGAGCTTCTACTACTTCATTTATGCAACGAGATGCTGATGATTGCGATAAATATGTCCTTATATTTTCTTTTATTATTTTCTGATAACTGCCATTAGCCAAGAATGACAAGGTGCATAATATCTGTGAACCAATAAAAAAAAATCAAGTAATCTAGATCTACTCAAAACAAAATAGGAACCAATTTGGTTATTACATGCCTAATAATAATACCAAGTACCTATATTATAAGCATAAATATAGGGTCCTTAGACTAACATGAAAACATAGCTAGCAGGGAAACAATCTAAAGGGAATACTCCTTATTATGAAGTGTATTCATGAGTTTTAAGCTATAAATTATGTTGGTGTGCTTGGTTACAAATCTATCAGATAAAAACTGTGTAAAAACTTACAAAAGTAACTTTATACTTGGTAAAATGAAGCACTTACTTTTACACGAGTTGAAAGTCCTTTGCCTCGACGTTTTGTGGGCTTTATCAGAGGCAGTAACTCATACTCAAGTAAGTTGGTCAATTAATTCCTTTGACAACCTATATACGCTCACATAGTCGTCATCTCGGGTTAACAAAGATAAACTTCGAATTTGGTTAGATTGTCGACGCTTTTCTAGATTATCCAAAGCATGAGCCTCTTCCAATAAAGATTTAAGCAAAAACATTCTTGCCATCGTTATCGCTTAGGTATACACTTTACACAAACGCCTAAAAAGAAGTTTTTAACCACAAATTGTATAGTTATTGTACTAATTTTTAACACTGTGACCTAAAAATATTATTTTAACACTATCTAAAAACGATTTCTTCTATTTTCACTCGTAAAATAGATGCTGTTTATTTGACACTTTGAATCGGGTTCAAGGGCGAAGTGAGCGTCGAAGTGAGTGTCGAATTAGCTTACAGAATGCCATTTCAAACGTCATCTCATACTTTATCTGTCAAAATCTCACGATCAATTTAGTTCAACTCACTTACGCGCTCGCAAGGCTGGCGCTAGTGTTGATTCGAATTCTCAAGCGAGTTTATAGAATACCAATCATGAAACTCACAGCGGATTCAGATGCGAAGTTTAGAGTGAGGTCTTACAGAATCGCATTGCTGCACAGCGTGGCAGGTTTCCGTTAAGTTTATCATATAAAACTTTTATGTGGATTACATAACTGATAAAATCAGATGTTATAGAAAAGTAACACTTCACAAATACGTTTTTGCATCGTTTATTTTTTGCCAACACGGTATTCTTTTTAGACATTTTATGTCTAAAAAGAATACCGTGTTGGCATACAAAAATATTTTTATATAAAAGTCCACTGAAAGCCGTAGTGCGATACCCTATTATTGTCGAACCGCAGCCCGGAGGCACTTCGGAAAATTCATGCGTCAGCTTTTTGCGCCAATTTTACCAGAGTTCGTATTTAACAAGCAAAACAATGGATGTGAAATAGCAGCTACATGAAATTAATATACCTTATAGAATTCGGATGTAACTGTTACCTTTGTGCACGCGAAATGTGTGCAATTTGTTATTTACAATAATATAATATTTATTGCTATATTTGTATATGAGTTGAACAATAAAGTATTACGTTTTTTGATTGAACATAAAACCCAATAAAATGGTAGGTATTTTAATAATGCATGACGTTACACTGACAATATTAATTAGGCCACTCACATATTATTAAGTACAACAATTCATACTCATTTAAATAATAATGCAACATCTAACGTTAGTATATTACTTAATATTGATGTTTTTTAGAAAGGTCAGGTGCAATACTCGCAACTGGTGCACGGCGGCGTCCGTGTATGACCAGCACCCTAATTGCGTAACACACTATCAATCGGAATCTGAATCATTTTCAAGCAAATTGCTAATCCATTGCTTCATACGTTTGTAAAATGTGTCTGCTCAACACGTAAATAACGCAATGAATGTTAAACCGATTCCGATTGGTAATGCGTTACGCAATTGCCCCGCAGATCTATGAATGTAAACGAAGCCAAAGGAGTATGAAAAGATCGTCGCAGATCGCGTTTTTTAGTTTCTGCCTACCCTCATGGGAAGAAGGCGTTTATGTATGTGTCTAACGTTAGGTGTGTTGGTTATGTTAAAATAATGAAATAATGCAGAAAGAAGTCAAGGAAACAAGCCATCTTTACAACTGCATAGTACTGTATACCACATCTACAACTTCGCAGTGCTAACCCTTGCCGCGTCCAGTGCACTTTGCGTCCGCCGCGGCTGGGAATCGAAGCGGCGACTACTAAATTAAATAACTCAAAACATTTCTCCGTTGCAAGCACTTAAATAATTCACTTTGTGGCCGCTAGATAGCGCTGGCTCGCTTTAAACGTATTTACGAGATTGCACAAGCCTCACACAGATATATTTGTTTGTTTAACTAATCGTTGTGAAATGTACGAGATTCTTTCATGTTGTTTTCTTTTAGACTTGTTTCTTTATTTTGTAGGTTAATGGCTGCTTGCTAGAGTGTGGACTGCAGCAGGAAACGTTGTGTAGTCAATAAGATATTTCCATGTTTAGCTTATAATTATCAGTACCCTTAAATAATAATTCATTTATTCGTGGGGCTTTAGATATTCCAGCTCTGTCTCGAAGGTAAACAACCAACGCTTAAGCAAACTTCTTGGTAGTGTAACCTCGCTTTCTAAATCAATCTAGGTACAGAGTAAGCGTATCACGTCTTTAAAACCAAGTTGTCGCGTACGGGTGACTCACCTTCGTTCCTTACACACTACCCACGTATTGACAATCTATTCGCAGTATCGCTGTATTTTCCAGTGTCAGTGCTCTTGCTAATCACGGCTTGTCTGCTAATAGTTTAATCCAATTAGACAAGAGATACACTATATAATTGAACTGATTGTAAATGTACATAATTATGTAAGATTTGTCGCTAATTTACATCAAGAGACATTCTCCGTCTATTTAATAATAGTCTATGTCGTGGTAAATGAGACATTGAAATGCGACGGCACAGATGGCGACGGTGACCACAATTGATCGAGGAGGGAAGGAACTTGAATTGAAATGACTAATCTTTATGAAGCGATGTTTTGAGCTGACAACGACTACGCCCTCTAACGAGTGGAAGACTGTTTACAACAACAACAACACTTTACAATATAACAACTTATTTGAAGTTCTAACATCAATTATGTCTGTATGTCAGACATCAAGACGCACGATGCAGGAAATCATTTTTAGGACATTGGGCTTGCTGACTAAAATTTCCAGAAAGTCTTTGACAGTTTAAAAAAAGAAATTAAAGGTGTAATTAACAGTAAGTACCTACACCATTCAGCCTATAATACTGTCCTACGGTCATAATACCAATAATGATACGAGTAATCACGCTTACTTTCTAGTACCAAAGCAATTAATAATTCAATACCTGTTACGTCTCTGTATGAGAAGGGGCATATGCCTTGAACCGTGCGTTGATATTTAAAAATTCACTTGATTATCTTCTGTTTCTCAAATCTTTTCAATTCCTTCTCCCTCGACAAAATACTGTTCTCAAACCTTTAAATACATGTTTATCCTGAAGAATTGTTGTTTACTTGGAATAGATTCGCTTTACATTCTTAATCAAATGAATAGCATTGCCAACTGCTGGCGGTGCAATCGTTAATGTGCGGTACTCGCAGTTCTCTTTGTACTTCAAGTGTTTCTAATCTCACTTGTTTGTTGTGCGAGCTTTAAGAATTGTGTTTGTTTTGTTAGTTAGAGAGCGGTGTATGGGGTATGTGGTTGTGGATAGATACAGGTTGGTCCAAATAGTGACGTCCAAAAGAAAAATCTGTATTCCTCATATCCAGGGGTAGTCGAAAGTAGCCCCTGTATGTTCCACCATTTTTTGTAGTTTTCGAGTTATTTAAAATTTGAGTCTATCCCACTAAAAACTTAAATCCCTGCCGTCGATACTTTTTTGAGTGACTTGCAGGAATGTTAGGAAGTTTTTTTTTTTTAAGTATGAAAGTAAAATTCAAGACAATTATGTCACAAAAAAAATCTGAAAAATATCGACTACAAAAAAAGATATGAATATTTGATGCTCCATCGGCAGAAAACTCAAAATAAAATACAAAAAAAAATAATAAATCGAAAACTACAAAAAAATCTCGGAGCATACGTGGAGTATTTTCGAATACCCCTGGGTATGAGGAATTCAGATTTTTCTTTTGGATGTGCACTATATGGCCTACCCTGTATGAAAATTGCCCATCAATTCTTTTTCTGAACAAATTGTTTTGATAAACTGTGCTGAATTTGCCCTTTTGAAAAAAACCATTTACTTATAGTAGATATATGACAAGAAGGATAAGTATTTTAAAACAGTTCGTAATTAGGTCTACAAGTAAGCCTTTAGCTCTTATTTTTCAAAATTAAATATTTTTAATTTATTACTCAGTCACCTTAAATACTAAACGTTTAATACGTTTGAGTAGGTTATAAATCCTACCTTAAATACCGAAATTAAACCCCATTGTAGGTTCATCCTCCCGAGACCCCGCATCACGGAACATCCAACTTTGCAGTATGTCAGAAACAAACAATAATTTGTTTCTAACAAATAATAATTCTATTCAACAGTTGACCCACAAAATAAGTTTGTTTGATTAAAATAATATTGGGTTGGGTCCAGGGGTCAGTTCACCTTTTTTGCTAATCAAAAAGTTGTCTAATTGTCAGAACAACGTTCACAACTGGATACTCAGACCTAAGATAAGTACATATATGTATGTGTGTGTATGTATGTAGGTATCTATTAACAGTTTTGTTGTCGTCAGGTTTGTTCTTACGATCAGGTCAGGTTAGGACTTTTGGTACAATTTATTGGTTGACTAAAGTGTAATGAGATTTTTAGATTTTAGTATATTCTACCTCGTAATTGCTTTATCACTTTTGACAACAATAAAAATTGAAACTTCACTAAGGTTGATATTATCTACCTGCCACATAGACAACAAGTAGACCTTGTCGCTCTGTGACGTGGAAGTGACGTTCAACCTCCGAGTTCTTTATTTATTTACGGAAATTCTCGGATGCTATTGTCCTTCTAACGTTTGTCTTATAAATAGTTACAATCCAGCCCCCTATTGTAAGGGATCTATTACCGGCGAACTTTAAGATACCCTTTTCTTTTTCTTTCGGGTATTAACTCGAAAGGTAAGAAAAAGGTAGCCCTCTTACTTTATTCCGCATCCATGGCTGTAAGTCGGAACACGGAATAAAACTTTTGAAAAGCAATAACCCCTTGGTCGCGCAGCGCCGATACATTAGATTGAAGAAGGAAACGAGCATTTACGTGTACCAATCGTAACCTTTCAATATACCTCACTAACTGGTCCTTTGAAAAGGTTCAAGGTAATGTTAGATGTAAACGCTCCTAAAGAATAAAAGGGTCCCTACTGTGAAAACTACGCTTCGATATTGGCAAAGAAACATTTTTTTTTTAAATATAAATCAAGACTGATGAGACGTAAATTGACATTTTAATTAAAAAAAAATAGTAAACAGAGTTTGGTTTTGTCAAAATTATACTATATCCAACGGTCAATTACGTGCTATCAAATAATACATTTTCTTCATCGACTACACACCCAAAGAAAAACATCTATAAGAGCTGATGCAACCTGCACTTCTATACCGCCCAAAGTAAGCATAGAATCTCAAACAAAATTTCCTCCGCAGCCTTACATTCCTAACGTTGTATTGTACCCCAGCCTCCCTAGAATCCTGCAGATTAGTATGAAGGCTCCGTATCAGTCATTACTAAGGGAACATGTTCAGTTTGAGCATGTCGCTTGCCTGTCACGTCCGCTGCCTATTTTTGAGGGAAAACAAACCCAATTTGCTTGAGAACTAAATTAGTAAGTATAGGATGTTGTGTGTTTGAAGTTCAGACTTAGATTAAAGTTTGGATCTAGGTTATGGTTTTATTAAAATTCTAGGCGGTATTAGGTACCTATGGATATGAGATGGCTATAGCAATTTGCCTTATTATTTTCTTTTGAGCCGAGCAGAATGTGTAGAGGTAGAGAAAGAGATCATAGGTACCTACTACAGTTTTATGATATTCCTGATAAAGCTTTCTAATTCATAAGATATTCATTGAACTTGATTCATGTACCCATTAAATGGTTTAATCAAACTGTTGACGCCTGCAACCTCTGGTGAGGCTCACGCACTTCATGCAACAAAAAACGAAGTCTTATCATAGTTTATCAGGATAAAAAGCATTGTTTTTTATCAACGTTCTCTTTGGTTTATTGAGCAACAAGCTCCAGTGTCTCAAGAGCAACAAGCTCCAGTGTCTCAAGAGTTTATTGAGCAACAAGCTCCAGTGTCACAAGAGCAACAAGCTCCAGTGTCTAAAGAATTTATTGAGCAACAATGTCCAGTGTCTCAAGAGCAACAAGCTCCAGTGTCTCAAGAGTTTATTGAGCAACAAGCTCCAGTGTCACAAGAGTAACAAGCTCCAGTGTCTAAAGAATTTATTGAGCAACAATGTCCAGTGTCTCAAGAGCAACAAGCTCCAGTGTCTCAAGAGTTTATTGAGCAACAAGCTCCAGTGTTTCAAGAGTTTATTGAGCAACAAGCTCCAGTGTCTCAAGAGCAATAAGCTGCAGTTTCTCAAGAGTTTATTGAGCAACAAGCTCCAGTGTCTCAAGAGCAACAAGCTTCAGTGTCTCAAGAGCAGACACAAACCAAGACTAACACCGTTTTCATTAGAATGTTTACAAGAAGTAGGTACGAACTTTTATGCTTAAATAGAAAAAATTTTCTTACTAAGATAATAATTTCCATATTTTGCTTAAGATTCTCAGCAGTGTAGGAATTTGATCGTATAAAAGAAGATTGTTTTGTACCTACAGGTATTTAAATTGATTTATTATTGCTAACCTGAACTGTTTCAATGTTTGGCAAGGTCCTAATGAACCGACAATACATTATTTAATACGTGACGATCCAATAAGCCGGTAAAATGATTAACTCAACTACAAGAAATTCTAAGCATGACGTCACAAGTACACACTCTAGATACTCACGTACTACATAATCCTGTATCCGTATTCTGTAAGTCACGCCGAACTCATTGTACGCGAACTATGTTAATACCGCGTTAGCGAGCGACGCCGCGGGGCGTAAGCTGCGTTTCGAAAGATAATAATAATAACATTGGAAACAGTTGGCAAGCGAGCGACAAAACGCCACTAGCTGGCTTTTGTTAGGCTGTCCAAGGTATGAGCGGGAGCGGTTTTGTAGTTTTTGTAATTTTTTATACAACTTATAGTAGGCCTGGTTAATGTCAGTATTTTGTGTGATTAAATATTGTCACTCTAATCTTGAACTCTTCTAAACGCTTCGTTTAGAATCACCTTGTCTGTTAAGTACTGAACGAATTGTGTAATGGCATAAACCTAGGTAAATGCCATTACTACTGAAAGTGGAGCTAGACCACCACCTGTTAAAGCAGTATTATTGTAATCTTACTTGAGTGCGGGAAAGAGATGGAGCTAGACGTCCTGTATAGCTTCATCTCTTTCTTACACTGAAGTAACATTAAAATAATTCTGCTTTAAGAGGTGGTCGTTGGCCCCCTGTTCAATATTTTATCTGACTATTGTTGATTTGCCGACGCAATCTGAGTTGAAATGAGATGACAGCCAGTTGACCTACGAATAGCTTGTTACCTACGAAAAGAATTCCTGGGTAGGTACGTCCCCTTTACGTCGCGTATAACTTGCACCACACTCCACAGCCAGCAGAATGAACGGGCACCTAATAAAATATTATAACATGCGCAAACCCACACAAACACACATCCTACAGATAATTGTTGTATATATGTATAGGAAAACTTTGTTCTTGATTTTTTGTTCGAATACATTGACATTGGGCGGCGCAAGCGCGTTACCATGACAACGGGTTTGTATTGCCAAACGACTGAATTCTGTACGACGTTATATAAGCAGCGACGTTATGTAAGCAGCGACGTTATGTAAGCCATTTAATTGTTACGTGTGAAATTATTGTTTTATTTATTTATTTAATACTTCATGCACAGAAGAGTACAGAGGCGGACTTAATGCCATAGGAATTTTCTACCAGTCAACCTTTGGGTGATGCAGAGACAAACAGTGGTAGGTGCAGTTATGAGAAATTGTGGAATACATATTTATTTAAATATAAAGATACACGTATACCTATTACAAACTATAAATAAATATGATAATATATTTAAAAAAAAAATAAAAAAAAAAAATTAAAAAAATTATAATAATGATATAAAAATTTTAAAGTAGACTTTATAAAGTAATGAGTTCCAGTGCTGTCCCCGATAGTAAAAAGGACGTATCTAACATTTTTTTCAAAATTGAGTTACATACATATATTGCCGGAATGAGGAAAAAAAACAAATCTGCGGATATTTTTTATTTTTTATAATCTCATTTAGTTTCGGATTTACCACAGTGAAGAAGGGCTCATCTCCATTATCACTTATACTTTAACTAAAATGAAAGGACTCATTTTGATGGAAGTTAAACGAAAAGACGTATTTGCGTAGATGAGTATATTCTTTCAATGAATAACTACTCTGATCGAGAAGTAAAAAGGCGCATCTATTCACAAAGTTCCGCGTGTGACAATGAAAAGATGTAACTGGTTATTATTTGAAAATTAGGGCTAATACTAGGAGAAAAGGACCTATTTACCACTTGCGTCTTTTCAATTTAGTACACAACTCCTTTCTATAGACGTATGTGGTAGATGCGTTTTATTTTTAATTGCATTACACTATTAATTGAATAGCCGCAACAGCTAAGTTACTGAGGATGAAAGTCGTAAATAATAAAATGCGCCTTTTATGGTTAAACTTAATTTTATGAAAATAGCTGTTGTAATTGGTGAATTTGTAGTGCTGTATTTGTGCTAAATTGAAAGGGCGCACATGGTGTTTTACGACTTTCCTACTTTTGTCTCGATATTTTTTTGTTTATTTTTTAGTGTTTTTCTTTTTTTGTTGTTGTCATTATTTTAAATAGTCGTCACTAAAATTTGTATGTCATCAAGACAGAACATAACGCAACATATTATAATTATTATATAAGACCTTGACCTGTAACCTACGTTTTACAAATAAATAATTCTGATTCTGAT
Organism: Fissipunctia ypsillon; assembly: GCA_947568875.1. NCBI lineage: Eukaryota > Metazoa > Arthropoda > Insecta > Lepidoptera > Noctuidae > Fissipunctia > Fissipunctia ypsillon. The sequence goes on from OX387649.1 coordinate 25,608,845, forward strand.
TCTGATACTTAGTTCTAGGTAATTTTCCGGATCCGGTAACACTTCTTGTTGAAAAAAAAATATATATATAGTATCAATACTAAAATGTTAGAATACTAAATTAGGAGGAGATATGGGCCAAAAAATAGTACATTCACAGAATTTTGATAAATGCAATAACTAAATCGCAGCATGGGTTTTCCCGTTTTTCAACTTAAAATATTTTTTCTTTGTATTAATTTTTTGTTAGAGTTTTAGTTTCTTTCTTATTATCGAGGGCAGAGTGGCATTTCCAGGGTATTAAGTTATAAGTATCTACTGTCTGTCAACGTGTGCTCTGGCAGAAATTAGTAAGCAGCAGTGGTCAAGGTTTAGAAGTAAGTCAGAACTGTGCGCCTTTATAACACGTTTCTATTAGCTTCACTTGTAATTGTAACTAACTAACAATGTAAGAAAATCTTGGAAGTCAATTTTAACCTACTTATTTATCATATCGAAATTAAACTTTGTATGTATATGTAGTTCGGAAGACAATACTATAATTTGGTATCTTGGAGCTGATCTGATGATGGAGCCAGGAGGTGGATAGTGGAACTCTTCAGTGGTTACTAGTAAACCCCTCGTGTTTGGGCTCATAAGACTCGTTTTGACGAGTCCAATAGATTGGGTTTAGTAACGAGGGTCTGATGATGGAGCCAGGAGGCGGGTAGCGGAACTCTTTAGTGGCTACAAATAAACCGGTCAAGTCAAAATTTCGTTGACTTTAGACTTATTAACTAAATAAAGAATATATACTCTAAAAAGTAAAAAATACAAATATGTAGTTAAAAGGAAAACGAAAAACCACGCTTTTATCACGCACTAAAAATGATAAAATAATAAAACAAATTATTAGTTAAGATATATACTATACTTCTTTTGTATCCAATGATTAAATTAATTAAAATTGCGCACAACTAAAAAACGCTCCAAGCTTTTTGAATTAATTATTGAATATAAAAGAAGTGACAAGCTGCATAGCTACCTACTTATATCTTAACTAATACAAGTCAATTTAATTATTTTCTCAAATCTTAAATACACCATACAATTACTAACATAATAATAATAATAATATATCCCCATCGCCGTATCTCTACGTTGACGTCGTGGTGGGGCTTGCGCGCTTCAAACTCTAGGTCTGTGCCGGTAGAGGTTACTTTTCCGGAACAGGTCTAGGGTGAGGAGCCAGACCAAGAGAGATACAGAAACCCGCAGGGCAGCATGTGGCGAGCTGCTGGGCAGTAGCGACCCCACGTACCCTATCTCCCGGGAGAAGTCATCTTCCTCATCTCTGGCTTGCCTTTATTGGCCGGCTGGAGTGAACACTGACGAGAACTGACCTCCCACCTCATTCTTGCCTTTATTGGCTGGCTTGAGTAGAGATTCGCAAGAGCAAACGTGCTCGGAGGAAGGAAGTAGTCCAGTAAGATGCTGGTAGGGATCTTGACCGTACTTCCGGGATTGTCCTGATAGCCGTGGAATACCTCTCCACTCCTCTTAAGCACCTCAAGACATGTTGCCCCCTTGTCGCTACGACACTATGTGCTAGCGACCGTTTCCGGGGGCCCATTGTTGAGTGTGCAAGTCACCCCCTGCCATTTTATCCGTGTATTGTATTTATCACACATTGGTCAGGCAGGGGCCATAGTCCTTCCATAGTTTTAGATAACCAGTCCACTTTAGCCATCCAAACCCATAGCCCAATTTTTTTTTGTCTCCATATTTTGCAATAGTCCTACACCATCCGGGGGTTGTCCTTGGGTGCACTTGCATAGTACGCACAGGGATAATCGTCGGTTAGTGCCTCATTTCCATTGAAAGCGTCTAACGGGCCTCTGCGAGTTGGCTTCGGCCCCTCATATGCCTTCTAAAGGTCCGGGACCCTGGGGTCCCGAGAAATATCAAATAATAATATGTATAAGTATATAAAAAAGGGAGGGGGTAAATAATCAGAGGGCATCAAAAAATTCATCCGCATCGCTGTCAACAGGAAAAGTGCCCAGAAGGCTGGCAGCATTGCCACGTTGTATAGCAATGCTGATTCTTTGGCCAAAAAATAGGCCAGCCCTCTGGTCACGTGTGGAGTCGACCAACCGTCTGGCGATGTCTCGAAAAACTAAGTGGGCACTCGGACCCCATGGCCCAAGTGTTTCAACCCCAAACGGCTCGAACATATAGAATTATTTTGTCATTTTTAGTGCGTGATAAAAGCGTATGTTTCTTAGTTTTTTTTTTTAACTACATATTTGTTGTACAACTAAATGCAGAGGAGGAAGTACTTGCATAAATCCTTTGGGAAAAGTTTACTTTTTCCTTTCAGATTTGTTTATTTTCTAAAGCCAAATTAAAATTGGCATTGACAAGTGCGTCGCATTTCCTCAATATTTTGTAAAACTAAGGAACCAAAATAGCACCATATTGACATTGTACACACACCTAGTCATTTTCAAAACCTGTTTTCATTATTAATTTTTAGACGACATTGATATACCTACAGCGCGAATATAAAAAATCATGTAATGAAGAGGATTCCGAGTTACGATACTGTCCGCAGAACTTTAAAAAACAAAAAATATTGAGATAAGAAAAGCTCCCTATTTTTTCATCTTGATTAAAAACGACTAGGCAAAACTAAGTGAGGACTAAAAAACGTAGTTTAATGAATTCATTACATGAAAGATTCTAATTAACTTGCTGCGCGAGGCGCCGCTCACGAGCGCGCTCCGCACTCTCAACCTCATTGCTGAGGACTTGGACATATTCTGTTGCACTTTGGGTGAATTTACAAGAACAGCTACCTGTACAATTTGTTATGATCAAAACAGGGTACTTAAGTTTTAAATGTGCTACAATATCGCATTGGGTCTAGCCTGTAAAGATATTTGTATGTATGGATAAATAAATAAATAAATAAATTAAGAACATTTTAGTGTAGAATTAATATACAGGATAAGTTTAAAAGGAGTGCGGATATTTCAGGAGCTAATCAGGTGCATAAAACTGGACAACTCAATCGACTTTTCATACAATCTTGAGTCACGTGACCAGTCACTTTGTATGAAAAGTCGATTTTCAATTTTAAGATTTCGACCTATGTTCCTTGGGGAAAGTTGTCCAGTTTTATGTACCTGTTTACCTCCTGAAATATCCGCACTCCTTTTAAACTTATCCTGTATATAGTAAGAAAGAATGCAATGTAGAGGCTGACGCACATTTGGGCGGGCGCCGCACCGCAATGCAAAAATCCTCCTACATGACTTTCGTTTTGTATGAACCATCGCACACTACAGGCGCGCCACACCGCACTTTCTTGTGTGCTGCGGCCCGGTATGTGCGCTAAATTTATTAATTAATGACAAAACATAACTAGCTAGCTAACGAAAAAGAAGCAAAGTTTCCAATACAAATAAAATAATAAGGGAATACGACTTCCCTATCCAAATTAAACAGAGCATTCATTTCTGAGAAAAAGAACCATATATCTAAGAATGACGTAACATAATATCTTCAAAAGTAAACCCCGAGAGCTCCGCCAGGTGAGAAGATGTTCCTACATTAGGTAAGATGATTCATAATCAATATATCACCCTTCGTGAATGATCTGTCGCTTAGCTCGACACTGTTCGAGGAACGCGGACTTTATTTTTATGAAGCGTAGGATTTTTGAGGCGGTGATTGAATCTGTATTCAACATTGATCGGGGTTTGAATTTGAGCTGGCTTTTGATACCTACATAATCTTATTTTAATGAACACACGCGGTCAGGCGGTGGTCGGTTCTAATAAAATATATCAAATTCATGTCATGTCTTGGTATGCGTTGCAGAATTTGGCAATGATTGTGGGTCCAGCCCAATCAACTCTAGATTTACATATAGTGCCGCGAAAGGAAGCCTGAAACAAAATGTAACAATAACTATTATTTGATAAGTAGGTGTTTTGTTTCGCGATTTTCAAGAATCTATCCAATTATTTTAATTATTCTTTTTGCTGCCCATTTATTTCCATATTTACACAATGCAACCTACACCCATACCTTGTAATTAACTAGCCATTTCATTGGTCGGAATCAATTTTTAGTGTGAGGCTGCATCAGTGCAGGCCGATAATCCGATTTCAATCACCAGTGAATATCATTAAAGTGCTGAATAATGTATTTGTGTGTACCGTGTGCGTGGACTAAAATACCACCACGGATTAAAGAACATTGAGTAGATCCACTCCAAAAAATGCGCGAAAAAAAGCCAACTGGAAAGAAAATGATTACGTGAAATCACGATAAAAGGGAAACAACATTCAGATGCTCGATACTTTTACAGAGGTTTACAGGAGATACATATTATACTTTGCTGGCGATAGGACGACTGACTCCTAGCAGGATTGCCAACCAAATAGATGTTGAGCCGAATAATAAAGACTTAATGCCAGTATTCTAGTTTGCTGTTACAGCGTAAGTAAAAAGCCAATTTAAAAGTACCAAGTTTTAAATTACCCGTGTTCAACTGGGTACTTTTAAATCGGCTATAGCAGTATCATTGGTTTTGCCTCTATTTACTTTCTGTTCTCGAATCCTTTTTCTTAAGTGCGCTATGTAATGTGCCTGTGGTCGCGCATCGCATTGACCTTCTGCATCTACATCTCTAACACCATTCATTCCCCACTGCTTGCGATCCAATATTATAGCAGTAATTATTTACAGCTAACTAGTTAATTAATTGTAATACGCTCTGATTAAGTTATTCCGTTGATGAGCCCGATTTGTTTGTAAGTAATTTGTATAATTTGTTTGGCTTGAGGCAGCTGACTACTGCTATATCGGTGTACAAATATACTACGTGCGCGTGCGCTGCTGTCTAATGTTGTAGTCATGACGCTAAGAATGTGACTGGATCCCTGAAGAATCATTAATTTGGGAAAAATCGGTAAACAGACAAACTAACTCATTTAGATCCAAGATAATTTCATTTCGGAACTTCACAGTAGCAAAGCAGCATTACATTTAATTGACATGAGAAGAAAGTGGGGTACTTTTGATAAACTGATAAATTTGACGCTTTTAAAATTAACTTTACCTCTATAAAGTGCTTTACAAAAGAAATTATTCATTTTGCGAAATTATTAATAAGTTCTCGAGATTTACTGAAGATCTAAGTTTAACCTTCGTTGTGTTTGAAAGCAAAGCCACGCTGCACTCCGATAGTGTCAAGAGCGTAAACAAACACTTACGTAAGTATATGGAAATAATGGCACCTAGGCCTCATTGTTGAAATAATTACCTACGCTCCATTGGAGCGCTGCGTTCGGGTTGTCACTTAATGTTTGTATTATTTGAAAGTTTTTTATTATTTATTAAAACATCTACCTGGGTTCTATAATGATCAAACAATAGAATGAAAATAACCAGTTTACAAATAAAATAGATAATTAAAAATCCATCAACATTAAAAAAAAAAGGGAAAAAGCCGGACCCGGGGCGGCGAGGTTTTGTTTGTGCGCAGGTCTTTTGTCAAAACAGCTCGTTATAAGAGTCGTACTAAACGGATTCGTTTTGATAGTGCGGCTATATGAAACCATATTAATATTTGCATTTTCGTCGCTAAAAACTGTTAGCCGTTATAAACGGAGTCTTTATATTCTAATTCTACTGTAAATTAATTCACGAATTTCTTATGATCGACCACACGGACCATAATTATATATCGATTGTAACAATAAAACATTCTTACCTTTCAAGATCAGCAGTGAGTTTGAAAAACGAAAGCTCCAGTTTTGAAGAAGCCGAGTTCAAGCAGCCGTATACTACGCAATACGTTCGTGGCATTTTAAAAGATCGCGGACGGTCCGTGGCGCGCGAGGTACACGCTCCGTGGCGCGCGAGGTACACGTATAACGCGACCGCTCGTCTCGACACGGCACCCGCTACCACTGATTAATATATTATAACTAGCTGTGCCCCGCGACTTCGTTCGCGTGAAAGTCGTAAGATACACAATATCAGTTATCTAAAATAACAGCCACATTTTAATAAAACTCGCTCGTCCCCCGACCCGCCGCGTTGCATCGCCCGCCCGCGCTATCACTTGGTTTTCACTAAATGTTCTTTTCAAATTCTTTCTTTTTGCTCGGCTCCTAAGGGTCGTAGCTTGATGTTAAATAGCCTATAACTATACTCGAGAATTGGGCTCCCAAATGCAAAAAGAATTTTTCAAATCCTACTTTTCGTTCACAATTGCATGAGTTTTAATTTTTTTGCACGGAACCCTAATTATTTTCTAAAAATAAAAGTAGCTTAATTTACTCCCCATAACATCAGCTATCTGCCTATGAAAGTCCCGTCAAAATCGATCCAGCCGTTTCGACAATTATCCGGAACAAACAGACAGACAGACAGACCGACAGACAGACACAAATTTTAATAATTGCTTTTTTGTTATAAGTATCGTATATACTTTCTTATAATAATAATAAATTCATTTATTTCAGGTAAGAAACACCCATTGCCAAAACATTATCAATCAAATAAAAATAAAAATTAGACCAAATTAAATTAAATCAAATGAAATCAAATTAAATACAATCAAATCAAAATAAATAAAATCAAATTAAATTAAGTCAAAATTAAAAATAATCAAATACACTCATTATTAAAACCTTCTCTCCGGCACTGGTACAGCAACATGTCTGCTGGAACAGTGCCGGATGAAGGGGCAGTCCAGTCTTCCCGCAATCAACGCCAGTACCATGTTGGGGCTAACCCTTACCCTGCGCACCAAGGACGCGGCGCGCTTGCGCATGGTCGCGTGAAAGCAATCGGTGCGCGCCTCTGCGAACATACCTGAGGCGCTGCAGTATCTGGGCAGCCCCATCACCGCCCTGAACGCGTTATTGTACTGGACGCGGATGGCGCTGTAACTTCTATTAGAGTAATGAGCCCACAGACTGCAAGAATACAGCGATGTACAGTACGCTCTAAAGAGCGTAGCCTTAACCTCCTTAGAGCACCGCGCAAATCTGCGGGCGATCATGTTCGCTCTAACAGACAACGCCCTCCGCTCCCGTTCTATGTCTGCGTGATCCTCGAGGCCTACAGTCAAAACATGGCCCAAGTATGTGAACTGGTCGACCCTTTCCAAAGGAATTCCATTCAGTCTGACCGGAGGTATCCTTCCCGGACATTTTGCACTGACGGTCTCGAAGATCATACACTGGCTCTTCTTCACATTATACAATAAACCGTGACCACAAACATATTCCTCGCATATCCGTAACAGCTTCCTCAAGCCGCAGACCGAAGCGCTCATCAGCACCATGTCATCAGCATAACTTAGATTATTGACACATGTACCGTCAATGTGACAGCCAACATGCTGACTGCTGAGCGCCACGATCAATCCGTTAATATACAGATTAAACAGGGTAGGAGATGTTAAGCCACCCTGCCTGACTCCGCATTCGAGCTGATGTATCCGACATTGCCCCCGCCCACCTAACACTATTAGACTGGTGCGTATACCAGTACTGGAACATGCTGATGAGTTCCGGTGGCAAATCTATGCTCCTCAACTTGTCCCACAGCAGGTCATATACTACAAGGTCGAAAGCCCGGGACAAATCAAGGAAGCACGCATACACGGGTGTTTTACGGTCTGTGTAGTATTTGACGGTGTGCTTAAGACACAGTATAGCACTTTCAGTTGACAGCCCGGGACGAAACCCGAACTGGTTATCGTGCAGTGTTGCCGATCTACTTAACTGTGCGTTAAGCAAACCGTCAAACACTTTAGCAGTTACAGTGGCAAGAGAAATAGGCCTGTAGTTACTCTTATCAGTAAGGTCACCAGTTTTATTCTTCACTACAGGCACTACCACTGTTTTTATGAGGTCGGCTGGCAGGTAGGAATGGCTCACGCACAGCGAGTAAAACATAGCCAAAACCCTAGCAATGTGCGGTCCGGCGTGCTGTAGGTGCTCAATGCTGAGCCCATCATGACCCGGGGACTTACCTCTCGAGATAAGCCTTATGGCTTTAGTTACGTCCTTCGCCCGGAAGGTAGTCCCCACCTCCCGGCTGTCCAAGTCAGCATTGAGCACCTCGGTCGCCGCACCCAATGGAGACTTCACGGAGAAATGGTTTTTAAAAAGATTCGCAATCTCCTTCGGATCATTCACACCACCGATGCTCACAGGAAGGCCAGGACGTAAGTTTTCTTTCTTGGTGCCCTTCCAAAAACCGCGGAAATCTCCCTTGCAATGTTTCATAGCTAGAGCGTCCATTCTTATTTGGTCCTGATGATTTTGGCACCATTTTAATCGAGACTTGAACACTCTTCTGCTATCGCACATTTCTTTGTGTAAAAATCCTGTCTTAGGCCTACCACACGACACCCAATCGTGGAACTTAGATTTGGCCACCCTGTGAGCCTCGCCGACATGTTTGTTCCACCCGGCCATGCACGGGCCACCCCCGCCCTTCCCTATGCTTCCCCGACTGACAACAGCCGCGTCACGGAGGGCAGTCACAATGTCGGAGTAAAGCGTATCCAGAACAAGCCTGTGGCCACGGTCGCTACAGAAACAATCAGCACAGCTTACACACTCAGAAGGGAAGTCAATTATTTTAAGTCGCTTGTGACACTCTTTGGCATACGTAGAAACTTGTTCCTCACTTTTCATACCCCACACTACATCTTTATTTACATTAATAACTTGAGACGTGACCTTGGGGGCTAGTAATTTTAAATTACACGTAACCACAAGTGGGAAATGATCAGACCACAGAGTGTCACACACAACATCTACACTAATAACAGCCTGCTCAGCCGAGTGAGTCGCTAGACAGTGGTCCAGCCAGCTGCTAGTCCCGTGCGCACCACTTACAAAAGTAAAAGTATCCGAGTCTAACCCTAGCATATCTGTGTCTATACATGACCATTGTTGGTCGCTACAAATATGCATAAGTTCACTGAAAAACAACTCACCCGGATGCGCATTAAAGTCGCCTAAAATAAAAACTGATTCGATTCCATATTCGTCAATAATGGCACTTATTTCACTCAAACAATCAGTAAAATCTTGTAAATTATCAACAGAGTTAGTTGGTAAGTAAACACTCATAACGATCATTTGTCTATCACTCGTTGTAATTTTGATGGCACAAATACGAACATCGTTGCACTGTAACACTGACACCTGTTTAAACGCACTGTATCTCCATAACAACGCGACGCCGTCGTAGGGACGCCCGCGCAGTATCCCCGTGGATGTATCAACAGCAGACGTCGCAGTGTATCCGAAACCGCTGTCGATCATGCTGATAAAGGGTATGTCGTGCGGCATTAACCAAGTTTCCTGGAGACAAACCACATCGCACGTGCGGCACAGGTCTCTGACGTCACAGATGGAGCGTTTTACATTCTTGCAGTTGAAAGTAGCAAGTCGATAAGGGCCACTATCCATTATTTGGTTTGTTTGGACCGTCGGCCACAGTAAGATGCACACCGTTTGTTGTCCTGTGTTTGAAGTTCACAAACCTCCGGAATAAGACACCTGCAGGCCATAAAGTTTCGTCCATGTACCTTGGTAGATTGGCCTCTGATATAAAAAACTTGTATGCTTTGTGTCCCCTTTCAAATTTCATATTTATTTTCTCTAAAGACACATTTTCCCCTGTCTTATTGTAAATATGTTTTATTATGTCACTTTCTATAGTGGACATATGCACATTTGTAATAAACATTGGAATTTTTCTATCTGCTCCACGAAATGTGCACTCCAAATCTCTGGCTACACCTGACTTGCTTACGAAACGATATTTCGCTGACCCTTTACGACGCACTACTCTCTGCCATCGTTCGTTATTATTATTGTTTGCTTTGGTCGTAGTTTCGCATACATACACCGGCCGCTGTAATCCATGCTGTCCCGTTGCAAAGCTATGCTTGTCCTTAACAGCAACAGTCGGCTGATCCGCTATCTCCAAAGGCATACTGAGTGCGTCCGACATCACCGCAGCGTCAGGCACAGAACTAGTCCGCGCGCTCGCCTCTTGAATCGCGGACAGGCGTTCCCCCTCCGCGCCGCAGTCAGCGCCCGCGCTCAACTTATGACGCACCAGCGACGACTGGCGATCGCCTCCCGCGCTCGCCAACCCGCATTCTACCGACCGTTGCCGCTCGTTTGATTCACGATCGATTTGTTTCTCCTCCACTACCCTCATTTCTCTATATTCCGACAAAGGTGACCGAATATTCGAATTTTCAATATTTTTGTTGTTCACATCTAACTCATCACTCAGATTATGACAATCATGTGAAAGTCCTATAGGACCACTGTCCAGCCAGGCACCTCGTCTCGTGTTAACTTTGAACGCAGACGCCGGCGGCAAGAAGTCGTTTTTCACGCGAAGAACGTCCGTTTTTAATTTGTTAACACTTTCCAGTGTAGCATAGGTTGACTTTATACCTTCAATTTCGGCCTTCAGTACTTGCATGTCCTTTAATAATTTAGAGCAATCCAAGTGATCTATCAGGATTGGCGGTAGTTTATCCAGTTGTCTTGCCACAAAAATTGGAATAATGTCAGGCTCTGTTGATTTAAATAGATTTATGATATCTGTTACATCGCGCTCCTCCTTCCCTTTGTTTTTTCGCAATATTTTTCGTATGTCCGTTGAGATGGACTCAAACAAGAGTGTCTTTGAGTTTTTAATTTCATCGCTTGTGAATGTAGCCTTGCAGATACGCACTAGTGATTCTTCGTCCATGATTGACACTTTATTTTGAATGTATGACAACATCTCATCAATGATGATATTACACACATTGCACTTTGCAACGTTCGTCATTTTGTTACGACACACGCTCCGTATATAAAACACCCGACGCTGCTGGGTGCGTGCGCGCGACGATTATGCATTTAGTAAAAAGTTGTTATTTTGACATTACAAACAGACACTTCAATTTTATTTATTTGTATAGATAGGCCCGCGACTGTGACGACCGCTTCGAGGTCTCGACGATGCGCGTGACAGAAAAAGCATGTGAACTATATAGTGTAGGTAATGATATCCACATAATTAGCTAGCATTGAGTGTCAGAATGGTTACTAGTTATTTCATCATCATCATCATCAGCCTACAGCAGTCCACTTGTAGACATAGGCCTCCCCCGATTGCACGCCATTCGGTTCGATTCTCGGCAACTCTCATCCAGCTGCTACCAGCCACGCTGCGAAGATCATCGCTCCACCTAGCCTGAGGGCGTCTTACATTACGTTTGCCGATTCGCGGTCTCCACTCAAGAACCTAACCTTACTAACTAACTAACTACCCCAACGATCATCGGTTCTAAGGCTAATATGGCCGGCCCATTGCCACTTCAGCTTGCTTAATTTGTGAGCTATGGTGACAACTTTGGTTTTCTGCCGGATCACCTCGTTCCGGATTCTATCCCTCAGAGAGATTCCAAGCACAGCTCATTCCATAGCTCGCTGAGTGACCTTGAATCTATGGGCCAGCCGTACCGTGAGTATCCACGTTTTGGCTGCGTAAGTAATAACAGGCAGGACGCACTGATTGAAGACTTCTTTAGGCTCTGCGGAATACGCGACTATAAGACTCGACGAAGCTTCCTAAACGCTGCCCAGCCCAGCTGAATTCTTCTGTAAGCCTCTCTCTCCAAGCTGTTATTACCAAACTGCAGAGTTTACCCGAGATAAACGTATTTTCGTACAACCTTGAAAGCACCGCCATTGACAGCAATCGGTCCCAGAATGACGTGTTCGTTGAACATTACCTTGATTTTGTCCAAGTCCATCCGGAGACCAGTGCGTACAGAAGCATCAACTAGGCCGTCCAGCATCTTCTGCAAGTCATGCAGCGATTTAGCCAGTAACACGATGTCATCTGCTAATCTCAAGTGTGAGATGTACTCGCCGTTGATGTTAATGCCGCGTCCTTCCCAGTCCAGCGTCTTAAACATATCCTCCAATGCGTTAGAGCACAATTTTGGGGAAATTACGTCCCCTTGTCTCACCCCTCGACGCAGGGTGATATGTTCAGTTCGCCGGTCCTGACTTAGAACATTCGGTCATTTTCGTGTTTTCATAAAGACATCTCAGCAATTGGATGTATCGCCAGTCGACTTGGCATCGCTGCAGAGACTCCAAAACAGACCCGGTCTCGATTGAGTCAAAAGTCTTCTCGTAGTACACAAACGTAAGACATAGGGGCCGATTATACTCTTCAGACTTCTGTATACTTTGCCGCACTGTGTGGATGTGGTCTATGGTGCTGTATCCTCCTCAAAACCTGGCCTGCTCCGGTGGCTGAAACTCGTCGAGCCTTCGCGCTAGACGATTCGTGACGATTCTTGAAAACAACTTAATTACGTGGCTTAAAAGCCAAATTGGTCTGTAATTCTTTAAAAGGGTTTTTATCACCCTTTTTAAAGAAAAGACTAGTTATTTACTTTGTTTGAAAGTACCTATGAATGCGGTGTGTAGAGAAATGATTTTATGAAGGAAAGCACAGAAAGGCAAGACTAGGCATTTATTTCAATTGGGCTTGTCAGTTATAATTATACGTTAATACGAAAACTAGTTGTCCGTTCCAAAACTAGGTCATCATGGAGAAGAAGGACAAACAAACTCCACGGCAGCTTGTTTTAAAATATTATCAACACATTTTTACATTAGCTTAAATTATTGCTCAAATTTATAGCAACTTGTCAACGTACAGAAACAGAACATGAATATTCCCTAATGAGGTAAAACATAAGACACATCCGGCTAGCCCGGGGATACCGCACGGTCTCCGGTGAGGTGGCGAACGTCCTTGCCGGATTACCACCATGGGATCTGGAGGCAAAAGTCCTCGCGCACATGTGGGAGTGGCGCGAGGAGGCAAAAAGCCGCGCGCGTGACTCCGCTGCCGCGAGAAATCGCGGCACGGCGGACAGAGCTCCGGTGGGATCTCATGGCGGCATGGAGAGTGCGATTGTCGCAACCCAACGCTGGACATGCCACAATAGCGGCGATAAGTCCCCTCTTTGAGGAGTGGCTGGAGAGGCGCCACGGCGTCCTCACCTTCCGCCTGACGCAGGTCCTCACCGGACACGGGTGCTTCAGAAGGTACCTTTTCCGGATAAGGCGGGAGGAAACACCCGGGTGTCACTACTGTGTGGAGCGCCCGGAGGACACGGTGGAGCATATGGTGGAGGTCTGCCCAGCTTGGGCGGGACAAAACCGTGTCGTCGCGGAAGCGATCGGCGGCTTCGATCTCTCGCTTCCAGCCCTGGTCCAGGTAATGGTACGGAACGAGAGTACATGGGAAACCATCACCTCCTTCTGCGAAGCAGTAATGCTTGCGAAAAAGGAAGCGGGACGCGTGAGGGAGAGGCAAGCTTTGCACCCTCACGCCCCTAGTCGCCGCAGGAGACGCCCTGGGCGTCGGGAATTGGCAGCCGATTCCCGGCCACCGTAGGCGCGGGCTTGCGGACGGCCAGTAATGGGTAGCTCGCAGTCTGGTAAGGACCAGGCCCGAGTCGACGGCGCGTTGTGTTCCACACGCGCCTCAAAGAGATGTCAGCACCATTGAAAGGGTCCACTAGGGCCGATGCCAGCTAGAGTTGCGGGATGTTCGAAAGAGTTACCGTGCCCTGGCACAGGCAACTGAAGGAACACGGGTGGGTTTTAATCAGCAAAAGTCTGACACGCCCTCCCGCTCCGCCCAGAGCGGGAGAAGTCATTTGATGTTTTCCCATCCCAAAAAAAAAGGTAACACATAAGACATAATAAAATACCTTACTCCAGAAAACATAGTTATCAGCAACAATCAAGAAATACGTGAACATTATAAGTAGCCCATCTTTCACCATAGTTGTTTTATATCAATTCCCAGCATTGGCGGCCTTGGCGGGTACCTATTTTATAGTCCCCCATATTACTCAAATACATCCAAAATTGCCGCCATTTTCAAACCAATCATAGATTTTGACTAAATAACTTTTAATCTTAACCTTTCACACATTGCATGACCAACCCATACAATCTACGTGAGCATTGTATCGCTGACAATAAAATATAAAAGACTCAACTCCTCCGTCATCCTCTCGTCTCTGCATCTCTCTATCACAGATCAAAGAAAAAAAAGGAAATACGTCATCTTATCATATTAAATAAATTAAATATCATGTTAAATTTGATTAAAATTCTTATGATGTATGCTGTAACATAACTGAAATAGGAAGTTTCTTTTTTCTTTTTCTGAGTTCTTGATTCAAAATATTTTTGTTCATCTCACTTCTATCTTGTAAAGGTTGTTTTCAATCATCAATAAAATGCACAGACTTTAGTTTTCTATTATTTGATTATTATGATGATTATTTGTTACTTTAAAGAGCATTTAATGCCTAAGTTTATGTGCACTTTAAGCATATTGAAGCACCATGGCACATTATCTTGATTCTATGTCTCTATTCGTGATCTGAGGTTCTGTCGTTTTGTTTTCATTTGTTTAATGTCCGCCTTTTTATATGGGCCGGTGACGTCATTGTGTTTAATTGTATCCATTGCCACCTATGTAATGGGGCCTTAGGGGTATCGTGTAGGCTTTTGGCAGATTGTGACCCTATTGTGATGTGAGATTGTGTTATATTACCCATGTTTTTGTCAATTCCCCCTTCAGAGTAATCTCGTCTATTAAATGTAATGTTCCCATAAAAATATTTTACTCCAATTTGGGGGAAAAGACAAACAGAATAATAAAATATTAGCCGTATATGAGGCATTTAACTCGTAAAACGGGGTGATACCTACGTGAATTTGGCGTTATCTAGACACTTCGGCTTAGTAACTAATTACATATGTATGTATATACTTACTATAAATATTATATATTATACTGTCATTCTTGGCTCCTCACTGCCTCGTTGGTCTAGTGGTCGCTAGCGCTACTGCTGAGCATGAGGTCCTGGGTTCGATTCCCAGGTCGGGCAAAGTGTTATTGGGTTTTCTATCTGGAATCTCTCAGTAGTCGCCCGGAGTCTGGATTTGTGCCCGGTAGATGGCAATAGGCTCGCCCCCTATTACATGGGACTTAAACATAACTGGCGAAATGTGGGTATACTATAGGTACACCTCTGCCTAACCCTTCGGGGCAACAAGGCGTGATGTTATGTTATTTTTGGCTCCTCGGCAGTCGTTACTGACTGGTGGTCAGACTTTCGGGCTACTGACGACCCTCAGACGCCCGAAAGTCTGACAAACAGCCTTACCAAAGGGGTATTACTCAGTAACTAGGTTGTCGACGTCAGATAGGCAGTCGCTCCTTGTAAAATCCTTGTATTCAGCTGCTCCCGCTTAGACTGGAAACCGACCCAAACATAATTGGGAAAAGGCAGGCAGATGATGATATATTATATATATATATATATGAATTTGGAAATTATGTTATGTATATATGTATAATACTGTAGGGTTCCTACAATATTCTTTGATCAAATGCTAAGTTGATCGAAACCGACACAACGATATATCAAGATACATTGCTTTATTCACTTTACTTTTTAGGGTTCCGTACCCAAAGAGTGTCAAACGGAACCCTATTACGAAGCCTCCGCTATCCATTCGTCGGCAGTGTCTCATACACTTGAAGTTTTCACTTGAAGTTATGCAGCAAATAATAGAAAATCAAACAAAATTAAAAATTAAACGGGTTCCCCCTACAAGAGACGTGTTTTTTTTTAAACTGAAGTATATTTTTTTAATATGCAGTGTTCAATATTATACGGTACGGAGTCCTTTAACTTGATCTACTCATTACAATGTTTTTTTTTTATGTTTTACATTGCAATGGTACCGATACTCTTGTACACCGAACTAAACTAACTAAACTATCACTAGAATTCCTTACTTGTGGCGAAGAGAATCTTAAAGCTATTCTGCAAAAGAAAAATCTCTTTAATAATAATGTTGACAGATTTAAAATCGAATTTGACAACCGCGACACCACGTGGTGTTTGCCCGACCCCGTGAAATTTTTTTAGAGCGAGAGGCGCGCAGGGGGGCAAGCTCGACGTGTTTTATATGGAATTTTTCACGTTTTGTATGGAAAATATGAAAAATTATTACCTACATGTTGAGTTTTAGGGGTTTATGAGTATTATAAAGAAGGTCGAAATTTTCATTATTTTTGCGATAGGACACAGTCACTATTTTCGAGATATAGGCAAAAGAAAAGAAAAAAAAAGATACAGTTCTGTTTTTGCACCTGAAGTCGAGGAGTTAGTGTGAATTTTAGTTCATGACATCTAATTTTATTCTAGACCTTTTAAATTGCGATTACAATAATAGTCAGATTTAGTTAGACAGTCAAAATTTTATGTGAAAAACGTCAAATTCAGAATAAAAAAATTGCCATTTTCAATACATTAACAACTCAGCGCCATCTTAGTGCTGTCAAACTAAAATATAGTTAAGTTGTGTCACTTTAGTCAATTTCCGAATGAGAAATCGTCGTTTGACAGGAATAAACTAAATTTTGGAGATTTTTAGTCTAGTTTAGAGGCATTTGTGACGAGAGTAGAGGCATTTGTGACGAGAGTAGAGGCATTTGTGACAAGAGAATCGGCGCCAATATGTGCTTAGCTAGCGACATCGACAATTGATCATTTTATTCTTGCCCGAGCAACCGGCAGCAAGTTCGTCAAGCTCCGTTAGATGTCACTACTTGCGGTAGCGTCGGGGGTCGGTTTGCCTCGCGCCGCTTGTGGTGGCCGGTTGTCTTACTTACCCAGGTTTTTTTTATTGTCATTAGTAATTAGTTGCTTATTTATTTTACTTCGATGGTCCTAGTTTATCATTTGTGATTTCCAGTTACAGCTGTATACAAGATTAATTTTAGTTTATGCGAAACCCGAAACATGTGTATGGTACTTTTATGTAAAGAATCTATGTACAAAATTTCAAAACTGTATCATGAAAAGTGACAAAGATAAAAGCTTGTTATGCTATCTGGTTGTCCGTACAAAAACATGCTCACAAACATGTGTCGTCTTGCGCTCATTGATAATAATTTGGCAGTAGGTACCTAACCGTAGGGCAATTGTATTGTAATTAACTGGTGATAACATTTTCCATCACACGCAGGCTTTGGACTGTCGTGATGGTCAAGTGTAGGTAGATATAATTATGTACTTTAATCGTTAATGCAGCCGAAAGTGATAAAATTATGCCAAGCTCAAAGTGAATGAAAAGTGTTAAACATCGCATTACTTAACCACAGCAGGCTGTAGGTACAAATAATAACTTTCTACAATTAACCATCTTGGCGTGTTTAAAAACGTTAGTCATCACTATATTACAATAATTGACTCGATCACTACTTACAATGTCGTACAGTTCAGGAGGCTTTAGGTGAGTTCATTTACCTGAAAAATAAATAGCACTTGAAAAGGATTTAATTTTGATTGATTTAGAAGCGATATTGAGGTTGACAATATTGCAGGCTCGCCTAGGTAGCTTATTCACTAACGTTAAGGGAACAGGTTGATACGATTACTGACAGATGCTTGCACTGACTGGACAGGTCCACTCAATCTGTGTGGTTTTTTCCTCAAAAGACCATTTCAGACACCAACCTACATGGTCTTCACAAGATTATGTCTGGACTTTAAAAGAGACTGTGACCTCTGAGTTTGTTTCGGCCTTTCTTCTTAGAGTAGTCAGATAGGAAACGCCGGCCTCATCTAGTTTAAAAATAAATGTTTGACGTGTAAAAGTGTTTGTATAAACGTACTTATAGAAATAAAATCATTTATCATTTACTCAATTAGTGAGGCAGTAAACTTTCGGCTTTAGGTGATTTTAATAACTTTTGGTAGATTTTTTGCAAAATCAAGCATAAGCCAAACATATCTTCCATGCGTGCCCACCTGCCTTGCATGCTATCCTGAGGAGTGAACTACTGTCTAAGTTCCAAACCAGCCTATTGTTATACTGAGCCTAGTACTTTCAAAAGTATACCTACATACATGCATGGTTAACAACAGGACATGCTTATTTTCTGTAAAACAAATAAAGCTCGAATTTTTCTATGCAAAATCTGCACTTCCTGATTTCGATATTGACCCCAGAGTTTCTGATTCCACAACCTAACTGGCTCAATATTCGCAATTGGAGAGGTCTCTTTGTACTTCTCATTACTACTCAACGTGGGATTCGATTACGGTATCTTATAACGTCCAAGAAGATCCGATATTTGAGCATTATTATTCAACGATTAACTCGGTTTGCTTCGATTGGTGACGGAACCCGATACTCTCTAGAACGGTCAACCCAACTAAATACTTGGATTTGATTGGCTCGGTGGTCTTTTAAATAATTATTATGATTCTTACTTGCACAAAAGAGATGCAATTTGAATTTTGTAAATGATGCTCAGTCGCAGAAAAAAAAACGTGTTGCGTTAAAATTGCTTGACAACGAGTCGGTAGTCAAAACTTTTTTTGCAAAAGAACAACCAACCTTCCAAAAAAAAAACATACTGAAAAATAACTTTAATTTCGGAAGTCGGTGTCTTTGGATCTGAATTTTCGTTTTTTGCCACCGACTTCCAAAATTAAAGTTATTTTTCACTTTGTAGTATTTTTTTTTGGAAGTCGGCTGTTTTTTTGCAATCACTTTTTAGCTGTGGTACCTACCCCACACAAAGTCGTATACCACTACTTGCAATGTAAATAACAGTGCCAGGAAACTATCATAACATTACTTACACTAAACGGAATAAAATACGTATTGAATCAACCACATGACGACAGATCGTTGACGAAATCTGTCTTCTGACAATCAATGCCATACATTACCTACGACTCAAGTAGCGCAATTTGAAGTATGTTATCATTAAAATCATTTTTATCCAGAGTGCATCTCATTGTTTCATTATGAAGTTCCGGTGCCTACCTTCCGGCTTCATCATCAGATCTGTTCGATGGTATATACCATTTTCATCAGAACCATTTATTTAAATTTGCTTCGTCATAGTCGCTTAACAATCTTATTCGAGATATCTTATCGCCACCCATGAAATACATTGAAAAGTTCCCATGGCCATCTGTGGTCTTCTTCATCAGTTCCACTTTACCAAATGATACTTTCTGAATTCAAATGCTTAACTTGTTGATGAAAAGACCAAAATCGCTGTAGGTATGCCTATAATATTTGAGGAGTTTCCTCAATTCCTCGTGGATTCTATCATCTCAGCTGGATTTTGATAAAATTGAGATCAATATGGAAGAATCCTTTGAAATAAAAAAATAATTTTCCGAATCGGTTTATAAATGACGGAGTACTGAGGTAGACACCATTAAAAAAAATTCAACCGAATTGATAACCTCCTCCTTTTTTTGAAGTTTGTTTAAAATTATAGGTTGTCGTAGTCACAAGAGTAGCTCACGCCGCATGGACAGCGAGTCCCTCCGCGAGGTTGGTAGAGGTTTTAAGGTTTTACGATCACAGGATTCTGTTTTATCCAGATTATTTGCCTACCTTAACCACACCAATACCCTACCCTGCCTACGCAATACTCAACAGTACTAGTAGATCTATTTCAGTACATCTAATGGTTAGTTAATTTTCCTTTGATATTCGAATCACACGTGACAGGGAGCAAGATATCCAGTTAGGACCAATACTTAGAATTGGAATACAGTGCATACAATAAACAGTAGAACAACTACGAAAAAATACCGAATCGTGCCGCTACATTACCAGCATCAAGTTTCGCTCAAGTGGCAGTTATGTGTTATATGTTATGTGTGTTGTGTGTTATTACCTCGAGAGGTAGTTAGTATCACCTTTTGGTTTGAGCCTCACATTTCAAGATCTTTACAAAAGTTATCCTTAGAATCCATCCAGTGAAGAAAAAGAGCAATTAGGTGTAACAAATGTATTAAAATTGACAACTATCACTATTTATATTTGTATTCAATGATATATGAAGTTTATGTACGTTTGTACCTGTATTTCATCAAAAGTCGGCTATTAATAACTAAGATGATAAATCAAAGCTAGAAAGGAAGTTAATACAGAGATGACTACTGAGATCAATGGAAGATGATTGGAATAAGTGCAAAAAGATGATGATGGTTGACAACCTTAACCCTCCGAAGCGTAGGTTAATTCTAAATAGCCCAGTTGAGATACTGTTCATACTTCTACAGTGACAGAGCATTCGGGTGTGAAATGTGGGGTGGAAAAACAATAGCTTAGCAAATAGGGCTATTGGAGTGCCCGCAACGATTGTGGTCTGGTATCCGAGCCTCGTGTCTCCTACCTATTCCTCAGAATACCGTCGAACCCTACCCAGGTTCGATGACATTCTGAGGTGTAGGTATTACAAATAGATAGTTAATCTTATCTTTAACCCTAGAAGCCTAATCTACGTCTGCGAGGCGTACACGAAACCGAATATCGTTTGTCTCCTTCTAACGGTTGAAGCTAGCGCGTCGTGCTCTTTCGCCAACTCAGTGGCCGCCTGGAGCTAGCGTACGGTGCCCGTATCGTTAAGGTAAGTCCCACCATTTTTGATTTATCGAAGTATAGCACGCCTGCGAGACGTATGTTTAGGCTTTGCGTAACTTTTAAGTAGGTTTATGTGATTTTACTTTTGTTCGTTTTTCGTATATTGTATGTCTATTTTCGGCGTTGTTTCAGATAATATAAAATATGTCACGGTCTCGAAGATGAGCTAGAAATGTTTGGGAACTGTTTATAAAACAATGCCGAATTAATTATATTCCTGGATTTGAGATGACAATAGATGAACAGTTACTCGGTTTTAGAGGTAGATGCCCGTTTCGGATTTATATACCGAACAAGCTGGATAAATACGGGATCAAGTTTCCGATGATATGTGATGCAACTTCCAAATACATGGTTAATGCTGATCCATATAAAGGCAGGAGTACAAATACTAACGGTGTACCGCTTGGTGAATTTTATGTGAAGAAATTGTCACAGACTATTCATGGATCGAACAGAAACATAACCTGTGACAATTGGTTTACCTCCATACCGTTAGCCAAAAGTTTACTTCAACAACCTTATAATTTGACTCTAGTAGGCACTGTACGATCAAATAAACGAGAGATTCCTGAACGATTGAAGAACTCGAGATCTCGTCCTGTTGGCAGCTCTATGTTTTGTTTTGATGGCCCCCTGACACTTGTATCGTATAAGCCAAAACCTGCAAAAATGGTATATCTTTTATCCTCTTCCGATGAAAACGCAGTAATAAATGATTCAAGTGGTAAACCTGATATGATTCTATTCTACAATCAAACGAAAGGTGGAGTAGACTCAAATGTGCTCCGCAATGTCGTGCAGTCGCAAGACTAATAGATGGCCGATGGCTGTATTTTATGCTATCCTAAACATGGCTTTTGTTAATTCTGCTATAATATATGGGCATAACATGATAAGGGATAATAGAAAACCATTGAATAGAAGAAAATTCATGAAGCAACTCAGTACAGATTTGGTCACGCCTTGGATGGAGAAGAGACTAGAAGCTCCGACGTTGAAAAGATCTTTGCGAGAAAGTATAAACCAAATTCTCGCAAAACCTACAGATTTTAATAATGAAAATCAAGAAGAAGAACCTGAGCCAAAAAACCGTAAATACTGCTCTTTTTGTTCCTATAAAAAAAGGAGAATGTCCAAATTGGTTTGTTATAAATGTAAAAATCTGTGTGTGGCGAGCACAAGGTTGATATTTGTGTAGACTGCTCTTAAAGTTTACCTAGTCTTTTGAAGTCTGATTAGTTTTAATATTTGCTCTAAGAATATTTAATTAGCGTTAAAAAAAGAAAATTTTCTATGAAAAAATAATATGTTTCTGTTGATTTTGAAGAAGTTGTTTTGTTTTGTTCCAATTTATTCACCTAGTTTTATTTTTGTAATAAATAACTGTGATTATAGTAATTATTCATAACAATGTTGTTTTATTTTTAGCTTATATACCAAATTTAAATTTCTACTACAAAAAAAAACTAAATAAGGCTATTTTTACATAAAAAATTTAAATTATATGTGTACGCCTCTGAGACGTATGTTAAGGCTTTGTGTACTTCTGAAATAGATTAGGCTTCTAGGGTTAAAGAAACCTACATAACTCAGTCAGTGTATAAAAGAAGCAATGTTGAAATAAAAGTATCAAATTGACTATTAACAATGTGTAACACTGTGTGGGTGTGTGTGTGTGTGTCTCTAGATTGTACTCCATTAGATCACGAGAAATTATATGAATTGTTTATTTCACGTGACCTCTACTTCTAACCTTTTCTTCATCTTCTTCCTTCTTCTCTGTCATCTCTGACCTAGACTAGAGTCACGAGCAAACCTATCTCAAATAAAAAAAAAATGTAGTTTATTAGTTCTTCGGTGTAAGAGCCACACCCTTGTTAAGCAAGACTGTAAATATTGGCTTTAAAAAGCTACTTCTTAAAATTTTTATTTATTTATTTACTTCAGATATAGTGATCCATATTTTTGTTAGTAGGTATACTTACGAATTATGTTAGTAGCAAGATTCAATACACACCACAATCATGCTATTATAACTAAGATTAAAAACATTTCATTGTGTACTCACATAAATAAAATTACAATTATCTTTAAATTCATTAAACTGTTTAAAATCATCAATATTATTTAAAGTCAAGAAATCAACTAAAATCTTTAAATTAACTATTATCATACAACAACAAAACAAATACATAAATAAAGTCAAAATCATTTCATCAGTTGCTGTTCTTCTTAACATGCAACTGTACACAATGCCACAATATTGGGCAGTCAATTCTACCAGCCACAACGCTAAGAATACTGTTGCCACTGCCGCGGGCACGACTTAGCAACGATGCAGCTCTCTTTCTTAGGATAGCATGGAAGCCATCAATACGAGCGTCGGCAAACATGCCCGACGCGCTGCAGTGCCTCGGCAGCCGCATCAACATCCTAAAAGCATTATTGTACTGTATGCGCAGGGCGTTGATTGCCTTCTGCGTATACTTGACCCATAGACTGCACGTATAAAAAGATTGGCAAAACGCCCGAAACAATGTAACTTTAACGGCTTTACTGCAGCGTGCAAATCTACGAGCCAACATATTGCATCGGACAGCCAACGCCCGGCGCTCCCTCTCAATATCGTCGTAGTCTGAGAGGTCATCCGAGACCCAGTGGCCCAGGTACTTGAATCGCGAAACTCTGGGTAAAGGAACACCGTCTATGAGGACGGGTGGTACGTGTCTGATCTTATGACCTGGTGATTGGAACACCAAAAGCTCGCTTTTCTTCACATTATACCTGAGCCCATGGGCCTCGGCATATTCCACACATATAGCGAGGAGTTTTCGACCGGCGCTTATAGAGGGGCCCAGCAACACCATATCGTCTGCGTAACTAATGTTGTTGACGTATTTTCCGTCTATAGAGCAGCCAACACTGGTGCTACTGAGCCCCTCGATGAGTCCGTTTACGTACAGATTGAAGAGACGAGGCGAGGTTAAACCTCCTTGCCTTACTCCACACCTCAGTCTGTACGCATCAGAGATCGCGCCCGCCCACTTTATAACATTAACTTGGTTGTTGTACCAATAATCAAAAATGTTAACGACTTCTTGTGGGAGGCTGGTTTCTGTCCTCATCTTGTGCCATAGCACATCATAGGACACCAAATCGAAAGCTTTCGAAAGGTCCAAAAAACAAGCGTATACCGGAGTCTTTCTATCGGTGTAATACCGGACAGTGTGCTTTAGGCATAGAACTGCCGTTTCTGTCGACAGCCCGCGCCTAAAACCGAACTGAGCGTCGTTCAGCTTTATGTGGCTGATCAGAATGCGATCAAGCAGACTTTCGCCACGGTAGTAGCTAACGAAATGGGCCTATAATTGCTGCTATCTGATGCATCACCAGTTTTATTTTTGATTATTGGCACAACCACGGTCTTCATACACTCATCAGGTAGGTATGAGTGTCTCAAACAAAATGTATAAAACATCGCTAGAACCCTTGGCAGATGAACCCCTGCATGCTGCAAATGCTCGATACTAATTCCATCGTGGCCTGGGGACTTACCCCTCGTCATATGTACTATAGCGGTAGATATATGTTTCGGAGTAAAAGATGGCATTAATGGCTCAAGGGTAGTTGGCCTGATTTCACCAGCACCGAGCATTCCCGGCACACAGGAAGGAGGGTTTATCTGAAAAAGACTTTTAAACATATTCGCAATGTCACGAGGCTCTGTTACTCCGTTAACATTTAGAGGCACAGTGGGTTTACAATTGAATTTTCTAGTGCCTTTCCAGAAACTTTTGAAATTCTTATCTGCGTGGTGTGATGCAAGAATATCCATCTTAATTTGCTCGGTGTTACTTTGACACCATCTTAACTTGGCTTTGAAACGACGCTGAGACTCTACCATGTTCTTATAAATAGTACCATTTACAGGCTTACCGTGTAGTAACCAGGTTTGAAAATTTAGCCTGGCAACCTCGTGAGCACCACGAACATGCTTATTCCAGCCTAATACAACCCTTTTCCGTTTTACCATATTGTTATCTCTGCAATTTGAACTAATCACAGCCGCTTTACACATAGTCGCAACAATATCCGTATACATTCGGTCTAAAACTATTCTGTGATATTTATTGTGACATAAAGCGTCACAACAACCTGATAATTCAGATGGAAAATCTACCGCTCTAAAGTAATCATTGCATATCTTCTTATAGATTTGTTTTTGTTGCTCATCCCTATCGGCCCACAGTATACCATTAGGGGTATTTACAGGTAATAGAACCTGTGGTTTCATAACAGAAAGATTACAAGACACTTCTAGGGGATAGTGGTCCGACCAGGTACAGTCATAGAACACCTTCACACTCAGTACAGACTGCCACGCAGACTCCGTTACCACACAATGGTCAAGCCAGCTTGTGGTGCCATGGGCATCGCTAACGAATGTAAAGGTGTCTTAAAAGAACTAATGAAACACTTTCACATCCACACACCTTCATCCCCTGCAATTTAAAAACAAAACCATGGTTCAGTGCAAAGAAGTCCGATAAAACCGGAGTTAGATTAAAGTGGACAATTACATTACAACCGTCTGACCTGCCAGCTTCAAACCCAAGCTAAAATAATAAATATCTTTATTTCCCAAACATACAGATAATTGTGCTTTAAGTTTGCAATTTTTGAACTTATGGTAGAGAACATTTACATTAAACATTTGGATGCTGCAGAAATCTGTACAGAATAGATAAAACTCAGTCTATAAGCAGCCAGCCCAGCAATGCGATTCTGTAAGACCTCACTCTAAACTTCGCATCTGAATCCGCTGTGAGTTTCATGATTGGTATTCTATAAACTCGCTTGAGAATTCGAATCAACACTAGCGCCAGCCTTGCGAGCGCGTAAGTGAGTTGAACTAAATTGATCGTGAGATTTTGACAGATAAAGTATGAGATGACGTTTGAAATGGCATTCTGTAAGCTAATTCGACACTCACTTCGACGCTCACTTCGCCCTTGAACCCGATTCAAAGTGTCAAATAAACAGCATCTATTTTACGAGTGAAAATATAAGAAATCGTTTTTAGATAGTGTTAAAATAATATTTTTAGGTCACAGTGTTAAAAATTAGTACAATAACTATACAATTTGTGGTTAAAAACTTCTTTTTAGGCGTTTGTGTAAAGTGTATAAGCGATAACGATGGCAAGAATGTTTTTGCTTAAATCTTTATTGGAAGAGGCTCATGTTTTGGATAATCTAGAAAAGCGTCGACAATCTAACCAAATTCGAAGTTTATCTTTGTTAACCCGAGATGACGACTATGTGAGCGTATATAGGTTGTCAAAGGAATTAATTGACCAACTTACTTGAGTATGAGTTACTGCCTCTGATAAAGCCCACAAAACGTCGAGGCAAAGGACTTTCAACTCGTGTAAAAGTAAGTGCTTCATTCTACCAAGTATAAAGTTACTTTTGTAAGTTTTTACACAGTTTTTATCTGATAGATTTGTAACCAAGCACACCAACATAATTTATAGCTTAAAACTCATGAATACACTTCATAATAAGGAGTATTCCCTTTAGATTGTTTCCCTGCTAGCTATGTTTTCATGTTAGTCTAAGGACCCTATATTTATGCTTATAATATAGGTACTTGGTATTATTATTAGGCATGTAATAACCAAATTGGTTCCTATTTTGTTTTGAGTAGATCTAGATTACTTGATTTTTTTTTATTGGTTCACAGATATTATGCACCTTGTCATTCTTGGCTAATGGCAGTTATCAGAAAATAATAAAAGAAAATATAAGGACATATTTATCGCAATCATCAGCATCTTGTTGCATAAATGAAGTAGTAGAAGCTCTAAATAATCCGGATATAGTAAAAGAATATATAAGGTTCCCTCAAAACATACAAGAAAGACAAATGTTAAAAGAAAGGTTAGTAGGTATTAAAGGTTGGTAGGTACTTAAAGTGACCACCCTTCTGAGATTTTTACATGTTTGTGATAGTTAATCATGTTAGTGGTTACTTTATATTACAGGTTCTACAAAAAGTTTGGCTTTCCAGCAGCTCTTGGATGTGTCGATGGCACTCTGGTGGCATTGATAAAACCAGTAGAGAACGAAGAACGTTTCTACTGCCGCAAAGGTTACCATGCTAGAAATGTGCAACTGGTAAAATGGATTTCAATGTTGTGATCTATTACTACTATTTATTCAATTAGTCTAGTTAATATTTCTTTTTTATATTTTTTTTTCAGATAACAGATGCAGATCTAAATATTTTAAATGTTGATCCAACATATGGTGGAGCTACTCATGATAGCTTCATTTTTAATTATGGTGATATTAAAGCCCACTTAGAGGCATTAACAAATGCTGGTGAAGAAGTTGTTTTGCTCGGTTAGTTAATCCCTCCCTACCCCTACTTCAGAATAATATTCTAATAATATTCTATTCTTCTTAATTAGGCTTATATTATAAGCCTAATTTGGTATAAAAACTACATAATTATTTGATACTTATTAATTTTTTCAGGTGATTCAGGATATGCTCAGCGCGCCTACCTTATGACGCCAATTAGTGGTGCTGAAAATAATTCCCCAGAAGCTTTCTACAATGACCGTCACTTAACTGCTCGCAATTCAGTAGAGAGAACAATTGGTCTCCTAAAAGGACGATTTAGGTGCTTGTTAGTACACAGAGTGCTCAATTATCATCCAGATGTAGTTGCAAAAATAGTTATTGCATGCTGTGTTTTGCACAACATGTGCAATCGCGCAGGAATGCACTGTTTCAGAACAAGAGAGACTAGAAGAGCTCCAAACAATTGCTGAAGCTCAAAGGAGGCAAACTAGGGATTTGCCATCTAACGCCGATTTAGCTTTAGGGCAATTACGTAGGCGAAACTTAGTAAATAGGCTATGGCGTTCACATTATAATTAATTTATTGGTGGTGTCGCCGCTTAGTACTATTATGTATTCTGTGGTGTGTGAGGCGGGTCGTTACGTTCCCCAGCGGAGCGATGGTTGGTTCATGCGTCGTGCTCGTGAACAGGTGCCGCTAGTGGGAATGGGTAGTATATTGAATTATAATAATTGACTATGTCTGGATGATAAATGAGTACCTTGTAGCTAACATGAACATAGGTGCGATAGTAAGTCTGCAGTGTCAAACTAAACCAAATCCAAACAAATCATGTGTTTGCCCCGCAAGGCCCCCAGAATTTGCGTTTTAGGTGTGCACCAATGCAATGTACCTACTCGCCTCTAGGAATATATGTACCTGTTTCTTTTTCAATGTGCCTCTGTATTTTTGAAGAAATGTGCAAAAAAGAGGGCCGTGCCAGCCAAACGTTTTCAGCACGGCCCCCGTGTACCTTGAAACATATATAGCGTATTAAAAAGTTTCTTAAACTCAAGAAATGTACTCTAATAACACGTCATATGTGCCGCAACAGATGTTGTGATTTCTTTATAGTTTAATAGATATGTAGTTTTTGGCTAAGGTTGTTTTGTCTTTTTTAGATATTTTCTTATAATTTATTTTCCAGCACGGCCCGCTATCCACATCTATATATTATTTGTTATTAAGAAATCACAACATCTGTTGCGGCACATATGACGTGTTATTAGAGTACATTCCTTGTGTTTAAGAAACTTTTTAATACGCTATATATGTTTCAAGGTACACGGGGGCCGTGCTGAAAATGTTTGGCTGGCACGGCCCCCTTTTTTGCACATTTCTTCAAAAATACAGAGGCACATTGAAAATGAAACAGGTATATATATTCCTAGAGGCGAGTAGGTACATTGCATTGGTGCACACCTAAAACGCAAATTCTGGGGGCCTTGCGGGGCAAACGTATGTAACAAATCACCAATGGACTTTCAATAAAACCGCTCTAGTATCCGTATAAAAGTGTTTTATTTGTCTGCTACTCCTTACCTATTTATTTAACTAATAATAATGTACTACACTTACTTAACCAAAACTTACATAATTATTTACAACACTGGTTCACAATTACTCACATAAAAGTATCTATTTAATATTATATTTACATTGTTATTTATTTACATTTATTCATCATATGTATACACATAGCCCAGTTAAACTATAGACTAGCTGGACATGGAGGATGACCATCCTACTCTGGGCCATGCGAATGTTAAACATAGAAGACGAAGCTCAGATGAAGTTCTCCCTCAGGCTCGGAGTAGGGCTGAGAGGCGCGGCCTCTCTGGCTCTCCCTGCTGCATCCGATGTGTCGCGTACCATATGAAACGACACACGAAAACAATGAGTTAGTATAATATAACATCCGCCAAACTAAAATAAATGATGAATTACATTGACACCACAATAAAAGTTAAATGAAAGAAAGAAAAAATTTACATGGCATTGCAAGACAATAATCGAAAAGGTTAGATGATTCTTAAAAAGTTTCCATTCATTATTACTAATAATTTAAAAGGGGGCTCATCCAATTTTAAAAACTTGTACCTTACCAATCAGACATATAATCAAAGAAATTATAAACGCACAATTTAAGTGGTTTACTTTGAGGAATGTTATGTGGTTCTAACTAACATGTAGTAAAGAAAAGCGATGCTAACCTTGGTCCACTGCTTATAATTTTTGATTGTGCCACCTAAACTATTTAGGCGCACGGTTAGTTCCTCCCACTGGCTTCGACTTCGCTCTCTGGCCTTTTGGGTTCTCAAGAAACCCTTCGCCATGCCAGGGTTTCTTTCCATGTACCCTACCAGAGTTTCAACTTGAGCCGACGATGGGTGACAGCAACGTGTATCATTTGGACTAGAATATTATTGTTGAATTAGAAATTAATATAAATAATATTTTAATTAATATCATTTAAACTTCACAACCACAAATATATACTTACTTCATGGTTATTTTACAATTATACTCGGCACTGAAAAATCAAACAAACCGCAACGTACTATACAAGTATTGTTTGACTTTTTTTTTTTTTTGCGTAAGGGAAGCATACATTCATGGCACAAATTGAGAATTTTCTGTTTTTATACTTATTAGCTGCCTCAAAAAATAAGAAAATAAGAACATTTTATTTAAACATTATATTAGCTAAAATTCTGTGCCAAAAACTCAACAATTGTGTCAAAAAACTGGAATCGATAAATCTCGACTAACATTTTGTTGACTGTGGTAATCACTAGTACAATATTGCTCGCAACAGAACTCACTTCACTTCGCAAGTGACTAGGTGATGCTTACAGAATACCAAATCAATGTCATTTTGAACCACAAGCGAAGTGAGAGTGAACAGCGAAGTGAGATGCGAGTTCATGATCGAATTTTACAGAATCGCAAGGCAGCAGTCAGCGGAAGCAGCCGCCAATCTCAGTGTCAGTAGCTAAGAAACGCGTGTGGCGAAGTGGCGAACTAAAAACGCTGAAAAACGCTCCGGAGCCAAGGGAATTACTCCGTTCTGTATTTTGCTGCTTCGCGCTGAATACGGAACGTTTTCCCGCCAAGTCACGCTCGGTAAAGGAAATTGTTTTACGCGTAACATTACTGCGATTAAGTGCGAATGCTCATCGTTTTATTGTCACTGGTGAAGTGTACGTTTTGTTATCGAAATTATTATATTTTAAGCTTATTTAAACTCGATAGATACAAAATGTATTATCTTACCCCGACAATGTTTCATGATTTGAAACATCATACTATGTTTTCATACTTTCTATCGTCACACTAAATTATCCTAAAATTAATACGGAACTGTACAGTCACGGTGCGAATCACTTCAGCAAGTTATACATACAGGTACTTTGGTGGTGCTCAGGTAATTTAGACGAGATTTCTCTCCACACGAAATTGAAATACCGTGTAAAACAACTCTAGCCTTACGAAATACTCTCGGTACAATTTTCCCTCTCAGTACATTAAGTCTCAAAACCTTTTTGTGCGTGTTTTCTTTCTGGCGATCGTAAGCCGGCGTAATGTTCGTAAATAAGAAAACAGTAGAATAATAACGCTTAACTTTGGATCTCGCTCAGCGCCGCGAGCGCACGAGCCACTTCCACACGGAATCCTGTTTGCAATCTCATTTT
This sequence comes from Fissipunctia ypsillon, assembly GCA_947568875.1. NCBI lineage: Eukaryota > Metazoa > Arthropoda > Insecta > Lepidoptera > Noctuidae > Fissipunctia > Fissipunctia ypsillon. The sequence continues at coordinate 25,639,551 of OX387649.1, forward strand.
AATTTAATAAAATTGCAATTTAGCGACAAATAAAATGTTGTACAATCGTCTTTAACGTAGGCTACTTTTGCCACTTCTGTTTTTACTTGGAACGTTTGTCGCGCGGGTCGATGTGACTAAATAATAGTAAGTTTGAATGTTTTATATATCTTTGCATGTAACGTAACATAACGTTACACCAGTAGTGCCCGAAGGGTTAGGCAGAGGTGTACATATAGTAGGTACACTCACATTTCGCTATATGTGATAGGGGGCGAGTCTATTGCCATCAATTAACACGAATTGCTGCTACTGAGAAATTCCTGATGGTCAAATATATAACTTTTTGTCCGACCTGGGGATCGAACCCAAGACCTCACGTTCAGCAGCAACGCTTGCGACGACTAGACCAACAAGGCAGTCATGTAACGTAGTAGTTGAAAATGAGATTTGAAATGATATCTAAAACTCTATTTACATATTATAATTAATTAAGTAAGTGGAAGAATGATCTCTTTGTGGGTTTTGGTAGAAACAAAAGATAATAAATTGTAAAGTGGATTATAAATGAAAGCAACATCCTAATAACTCATAATTTTAGTGATTCCCCAAATCCAGCTACCTACTTCCCAATTATAATCCATAAGTAGGATTACTTAAATAATATTGTGATATTCCTTCATTTCAAACAATTCCTCTTTATTAATTCGTGATACAATTCCCACGCAGTACGTAGTATAATAGCGTGTAAGCCTACTTCGGTGTATCCTATTGCTGCAGGTTCGGCGATGCATAGCTTCGGAGTTAAGCTGCATTAATAACGGGTGACACTCTCGTCCCTCTAGCAATGTTAAGCTTAGTGTACATCGTGCAATAATACAGAATTTATATTAATACTAGCTGACCCGGCGAACTCTGTTCCGCCTTAAAGGCAATAAATAAGCAGATTTTCGAATTTATTAAGTTAATTTTTTTATTAGAAAAAAAAAGAAGTACATTAATCATTTATTATTGTTTCTGCATTTCAGTACATAGGTTGCTCTTCACTTAAGTACCTTGTGATACACGACATTTTTTGTTTTCTTATCAGGCGCAAAAACAAACAACGCAGATGGTCTTCCGACCCGTGAACATGCCACATATAATTGACCATGGGAAAAACATGGATGTTCTAGATTCAAACCACAAACTTTTAAGGATTGGCCTTGTGATTTGTTGATGGTCATGGCAAATGCAAGACGGATCGGAAATTGAAGTCTTTTAAATTCAAACGGCATATCGGTTGGGATCATCGGGATCCTCGGAATGAGAACTTCCTCACCTTTGAATTTTCCTTTCAGTATCGTCGCGTAAATTACATTGTTCATCAATTTTCTAACCACCAAACGCGTACCGTTGCACAGTTTTGGTTGGTTTATGTTTCGAAGCATGATTACTACGGAGCCAACCTTTAGGCGTAAATTGTGTGGTGGTAAGCCAGGCACATCCAAGGAGTTTAAAAATTGTGTGGTGGTAAGCCAGGCACATCCAAGGAGTTTAAAAATTGTGTGGTGGTAAGCCAGGCACATCCAAGGAGTTTAAATTGTGTGGTGGTAAGCCAGGCACATCCAAGGAGTTTAAATTGTGTGGTGGTAAGCCAGGCACATCCAAGGAGTTTAAACATTCAATTGGATAGTTGGTGGCTTCATCTTCATTTGTGACGCAGTCAATAGATTTGAATGAATGCATTGTTCCAATGATCTTATTTTGAATTATATAGTTCAGGTCGTCTACATCTTTATTCTTAGCCGCTAAAATTGCTCGCTCACTCAACCATTCATTATTTTTGTAGTTAGAAATAATGTCTGGAAATACATTGTTGATAGGTTCGTCTTTTGATGAGACAAAATTACAGAAATAATTTGGAAATGATATCAATCCGCTCGATTCATCGACAGGTACTTGACCATTACCGATAGTCAGCAATTGCTCAGAGAAATCTTCAGCAGATGTATCATTAAGCAATGAAACTCTCATGTTTGTTGTCAGCTGCAGTTTCTTCACATAGCGCCATAGATTCGACGATTTGAGGCAAGCATTTATTTCGTCGGCAGCCGTAGATCTTGGAATTACTGGCAGTGTTTGGCGGAAATCGCCAGACAGTAAAATCATTGCTCCTCCAAAACATCTCGAGTCATTCCGTAAATCTTTCAATGTTCGGTTAAGTGCTTCTAATGCACGTTTATGTGCCATTGTGCATTCGTCCCAGATGATGATTTTCGATGCCGATAAAACTTTGGCCATTGCTGAATTTTTTGTAATATTACACGTTGGTTCTTCAATTGCTCTTGTGATTAAGAAGCACGAAGTCGAGCCATACTTACGCGGCGCTGTTCACGTGCAATTTCTTGTTCTTCTTCAGTCCTTTAATTTGCAGTGTTTCGTATCCTTCTTGCATTACGGCTTTGTCGGGAAAGATTCGATCGTTTTGGTCGCGGCATTAGAAATTAAACTTCACTTCACTTCAGTTCACCGAAATATTTATTTCAAAACTCAAATTTTCAACCATTAATTCATAGACAAAATTATTTAGCTTTTTGAGATAGGCAATGGCTCCATCATTACATTATGATTGTTATTTATTGATTTCTTACAAAAATCAAATTGTCATCCATACGTCCATTACATAGCTGTCATTTGTGTTTTGTTATTCCAAGTCTGATTCTTTTTTGTTATACCACGTTTTATAGTGACTGATGTTTTATGTCAAGTCACATGGGAATACTGTCGAACGGAATAAATAGTATCCTATGTCCGTCTCCTGGCTCTAAGCTACCTCCTCACAAATTTTCAGCCATATCGGTAAAGCCGTTCTTGAGTTATAAATATTGTAACTAACACGACTTTCTTTTATATATATAGATATCTGTATGTTGTTGTTGTGTAGGAATATCGGTGATTTGTATTAAATATTTGGTTGCGGAGAAGTTCGTTGGGACATCAAAGGGTTGACTGTGTTGATATACATAATTAGGCACAATTACGCAAACAATGTACAATTATAATGTTAAGGCTCCTTCAAACAGGTGCAACACGCGACGCGACACAAAGGCATTGCTCGTCACGCGACGCGCGGTGCCTTTGTGTCGCGCTTGTTGGCAGAATGTACCTATGTGGGTGACTAAGAACCGGGTAGGTACTGTGGAACAACTAAACCTCGTTTCCAACGAAGCACTGAGAGAAAGAGCACGACAACAACTAAATATTCGTTTTGTAATGATACGCCTCCGGTATACTCGGAAATACTTACACAGTCCAATTCTAAGCATAACGAAACAAGTATCTACTCGTAGCACGTTTTTGATAAAAATATTTATTTTACCTTCAACAGTAATTATTACATAATAGCCAAAAAGATTCTACAAAGAACGAAACGTTTAATGAATGGTATTTAAGAGCCGCGTGCTGCGCGATGTCTGGCGATACGCGGCGTACTGCCCGTAAAGCTAAAATACTTACATGAAAGTGACGGATAGTTGCGTTCCTGTGTTTAAGTCCCTAAAACTGTTAACGTTCCCGAGTATGTATATTTTAGAAATCGCACTCTTCGTTAAATGTAACATGAACCTTTTCACTTCAGTGATGTCAGAATCTAGGAAAATACCTATAAGAAACCAGTATAAACACTTACTAAATGTTGAGAGATGTAATACTGCTTTGTTCAAAAAAAGTGTTATTAGCATGGGCCCAATAATTTTTAATAAAGTACCCAATATAATTAAAAAGGACACAATAAAAAAAATTAAAAAGAGACTGACATTACTATTGATTGAAAAATGCTATTATTCAGTAAATGACTTTTTAAATGACATGGACTTATGTATTGAATAATTTAACTAGAATTTATTTTATTTATGTATTGTGGATAATTGCCGACTAATGTTGTAATTTTATTTTATTTCCATTATTTAATTTTATTTTCAATTTAGTGAACAATTTAATTAATATTTGCATGCCATAAATAAGGTAGATTGTACAAGGCTCACCCATCTTGTTGTAACATCTTATTTTATGTACCTGCAATCTATTCAAATTAAATTTACTTTACTTTAAAGCTGAGGCTTCATTACACGGTTAGTACGCGTCCTGTGGGTGTCGTGGCTTAACTATTAAAACCAGCCATTTTTAAGATATCTTTGCGTAAATATTGTCTGGATAAACAGTTATGTAATATGTACTACGTAATATTTTAAATAGTTGTGGGCATGTTTTTTGTTGTTAACGTAGTATACGTGAAATATGTTGGGTTCTAGGCGTACTTTTAATAAAAATATTCCATAGTCACCTCTTCGACCAGATAAATCGAATCATTTTACCTATCTATCCAATAGACTCAAAAAATAGATGGTGCCAGCAAAAACTATAAACCAAAACAGCAGATACAAATTAGGCTCAAACCTTCGACAAAGCGGGTCCGCTTTGCTCTAATTGACGCATGCGGGCCCGAGAGTGCTTTATTATAGTCTGTCGCGGTCCCACGTCGCAGCTGAGTGGACAGAATACAATGTGAGCAGTAATGCACTTTTGCGGAGTGAAGTACGCGGCGTACTATTAGTTTTGTATCTTTGATGTGGTCTGTGCTTTACCGGCCCATTATTTTCCTGCCCTAAACGCGATCTAGATCAGATTTTCACTTCCAGAACAAATTCATCTGACCTCTGCAAATCGCAGATGCACGTGCGAATTGTACTGTGTCCCCCATTAATATAATTTATTATAATTTCTTTATTTACCTACACTTTAAAGTCACAAACATTTTGGTAGCCCTGGCAAGAGCCTACAGGAACTCCTAGTACAAGAGTACTAGGAGTTCCTGTAGCACAAGAGCCAGACAGCCGTTACTGCTCAGTCCAGTGCATTGTGCTAGTTGTAAAGAACACAAAAATAATATGCGGTAGAATGGTTGCTAGGCAAATCTAACACCCGGTTTCAGAATTGAGAATTAGGTGTTGAAAACCTGACAAACTCTACCTTGGCATTACTTATGGTGATTTCTTCTAGTCCAATTAATTTCGCTATTTAATTGAAAAAAATGTATATAATATTGACAAATACTTAACTTCAAATTCTCTGTTCAGAAACCGGCTGTTAAACGTGAAATATACGTTTAAATGCTTTATACAACACTAATTTAATATCTGTCACCACTAGAGGATCGTTGATCTTATTTCTAATTTTTGTTAGTCAAAAAAATCGTCCCACTGCATGGTCCCTCACCATTCTAGCGATTAATCTGTGGCGTGAAATCTAAGCGGTCACCCACAGCACCCGCGGGCCAGAGGTAAAGTTAGTGGAACTTTTCTAATATCTAATGTTATTGCGCCGTCCCGCACCGTCCCGCACCGTCCCGCACCGGCCTGCACCGGCCCCGCGCCCTCCCGCCGGGATGAGATGGACTTTCACGTTTTCACACTTTCACGCCTGTTAACTGGTCGTTTTGTGTTGAAATATAAAATCGGTAAACATGGTGTTTGGTAGTCGATAGTCTCTACTAAAAATACTGTTGTGATGAATAAAGACCGCGGTAACAGTAAAGCAATTTTTTTTTAATTTAATCTCTGACTAATGGCTGTCGCACACAGAAACAAGTCAACTGAAAATAAAGTACTAAAATCTGAGTTATTATCTCTCTAGTGAAAAGTAGAAATTACTGGAATGTCAAAAGTACTTTGAAAATTGTATCGGAAAGTATTGATAATAAGATTTTTTTCGCACCATTAGAAGAACTTGAACGTTATCACCGATAGCAGTAATATAACACAATCATAACAACATGCCGCATGTATATGAGTGAGCGAAGGAAACGAGCAATTCTAAGGGCTAATGTAGGTTTGCAAATGTCAAGTCGGTTATAAGCTGTACGAAGTGATTGAGGTGTGGATATTAAACACGCGGATTAAGTTACATACTTGTGATTAATCACCATGCACCCATGTTCAAATACGATATTCCTTAAATATTATGTCGAAACTAAGGATAATGCAGCGTTTATCACTTCTATTTAACATATATTTTGACTCAATAAAATTTAGCCTAAACATTTATATTATTAAGGACTAGGATACAAGTAATGTCAGTGAGTAGACGGTTAAAACTATGAGCTGCTGAATACCAAACTGAGTAAAAACCTGTATCTTGGAAATCAGCTTGCTCTTCCATGGTAAATTCGCTGTAAAAACGTACAAATCACATTATGTGTACATGACACTTGCAAAATGAAATGACTGAGGCATGTAAAAGGAGGTAGGTCTAATAAACTGAACTGAAAACTTTTAGCGACATCTCTAATACTGTTGTAAAGAAACTAAAAATATTTGCTTTATTTTATCTAAAGTGTGACAAAATAATTTTGATATTTTATGGACTGGTCCAAATAAAAATGTTTAGGCACTTAAAATGGTCTCATATTACTGATATTATACTTTTTATGGTTTGTACCTCAAAAAACGGAACCCTTATAAGATCACTTCATTGTCCGTCTGTCTGTCTGTCCAGACCCTTTTTCTCAGGAACACGTGGAGCTATCTAGTTGAAATTATAAATACGTACCTCTACGGTCTCTTGGAGCTCTAAACAAATCAAGCTACTTAGTCGAAACGCAACTGTGAAATACTGTAATTGCGACATATTTTGATACTCGCAAATAAATCAAAACCTATAGGATACTTCCCCTTGAACTAGAATCGTGACATTTGGCGAGAAGAAAGTACTCACAGCACAACTAAAGGAAAAGTCTGAAAATAATTATTCGTAGTTTTATCACATATTTTTTTTTTACTTTTACAAACTTACTTTTGCGGATGGAGAATTGACCGTGATGTATAACGATGTATGAGAGAACATTTTTTCAACAGACTACAAAGTTAATTTTTTTCATGGATTAAAGTCATCCCAACTGCGGAAGGAACCCTTGATTTTGCGTGGTCTGAAACGCACTTGGTCGATTTTTTTTTCTTGTGATCTGTCTTGTCCACAAGAAGTTAAACAAATAGCCTATTCACTCATAACTTGACGCTAACTTAGAGGCCATAAATCAGTAAATCTGTCTCTAATTAGATTAGGTTGCAGTGGACCGAGAAAGAATTTCGTTAGCACCTAAATAAATACGCGTCAGGATTAGTTAAGGGCGCTTACGGACCCCGGATCACGACTCATTGGTCTAATGAGCGTGAGGATCTAGTCTGTGTGTTGAGGGAGCGGGGTTTTAATATAAACTGTGATTATCGTGTGTCTGTCTTAATTACTTATGTGGACATAATTACAGATATTTCGAGTTCATGTTAGGGTCAATGAGAACAATGTATTTATAACGTTGCCTAATATTGTAAACTAGTAATGTAAACTTTTAGTTGGTAACATTTAGTTTTTTTGCATGTTTGCAATACTGCTAATTTCTTTGTCTTATTGCATTCCCAAGCGTGTACGAAGTTGTATCTAATACATTTTTTGGATAAATATTATCAGCATCTTTTATTTAATCGCTATACTTAAAGTTAAGTAAAGATTAACGTCTGCTTAACAATAGATTTTTGATTATTTAACGTCTCTTAAATTTATACAACCTTTATAAAACAACCTTACATCCACCAACCTTAGACATCATATAAAGTACAGACGTGGAGAAAATAATGTGTTTTGTACGGAGCCGATAGTAGTTTTCTAAACACAAAATAAATATGCATTATCTTTTTCTTGATAAATTTGATATTTATCTCACTTTTATCATTTTGAGGTATACAGTTTTTGAAAAAAAATTGTGGTGAATGATTTTTTATGTCATGGAGTGAAGCCATTTGACTGCTGATGAAATGCAGAGAGCTGTAGGAATGCTACAAGCGGGAAGAAATCAGTTCCAGGTATCGCGGCATTTTGGTGTCAATAGGAGCGTGATTTGTCGTCTTTGGCAGCGTTACGTTAATACAGGGGATCCTGATGAGTAGCACCCAGGACGTGGAAGGAGTACAACTGCTCGACAGTACCGATACATACAACTGACTGCAAGACGTCAGCCGATGTTAACCGCCCGGGAGAGAGGTTTAAAGCTACAGTTTTCAAGCGGTGTTGTTGTTAGCCACCAAATCGCAATGCATAATGCACCGAAATCGACTTTCTTATACGAAATGGTCCAAACGGATATGTATGTACCTTTATACGGGAAGGTCGAGTTTTTTTTTTGCGAATTCTAAGTTGGTGCCATAGTAAAAGTTGTTCATATTGATGGGTCGAACATCCCTTAAAGAGAATTGCCCATTTGAGGCCCTCGGTGGACATTAGACTAGAGAAAAAAAACTTTATGCAATAATTTTGCCGTAAAAAAATATGCATTTACTTCCAAATGAGCGCCACTACAATCTACAATAATTAGTTTAAAAAAGTAACTCAATTGAAAAAACAAGAAGATTTTTGATTTTGACGCTGGCAACATATTGCCAGCGTCAAACTGATATTTTAAGTATTATCACTAATCAATCGATTTGAATCGACTTATAAACAAATACAATAACCCAATGGCATACCTACGGGACTTTACTGGTATTGTAATTAAAAACCAATTTAAAAAAAACACATGAAAATGAAAACAAATGTGTGCTCATAAAAAAGAATTAAAAAAAAATAAATCAATTATCGGTAATTTAAAAAAATAAACGATATATCGAATTAATTTTATTATTTTTTCGTGATAGTGACAACACTGAATTGAATCTGACACTTCGCTTGTTGCTTAATGACAATGCGAACGCGTGTCGATACATTGACAAAAAACCGAGATTTTAACATGGTTTTATGTGAATGTTTCGCCAGTGCAAACGCACAATTACGCTCAATGTGAATGTGTTTTGACTTTTCTTCGATTTTTTTTACTGCGACCTGGCTTTGTTATGTGGACTTGATTCGGATTTTTACCAACAAACTTGGCTTTATTTTATGGGTTTTGTTCTCACCTTCAAAGACAACTTTGGCTCTGGAATCAAGGATCACAGCTGCATTCGATTTTGGATATTAAAAACAGCAAATGTGTTTTTTTATACCCTAATAACTACAATTGGTTAAAAATATATTAGGAAAACCCCTCCTATCATAATCAATAATCAAGCATTGAAAAAAGAAATCATTTTTAAATATTTCTAAAATAGTGGCGTCTATTTGAATATATTTTTTAGATATCCAATACTATTACCATTTTAAAACACTCCATTTTTATATTGATATTTGATGTCCATCTTGGGCCTAGGATACTATGGAGACTAGGCATTCCCCTTTTGTTGTATGTTTTCAAAGTCAGTCTGTATATTATGTTTCTTTCTTCAGCAATTGAGGAGGACAAGTATTGAATAGTTCTAAACAAGTATTAATGTGAATGACACCCTTACGGCGACTTAGACCCTTTAACTAAGAAAACACAAAACTAGCACAAGCGTACCGTAGGGTCTCTAGCAGAATTCATTACGATCGTACTTGGTGTAAGCTGAGGTGGTATTTCGTCACTTCGCAGTTTCTTACATTTCCCCATTTAGAGGATGCGATGCGGCTGTTGGCGGATTTGTGTCAAAATAGCGTGTCTCGATAAATAATGTCCATTTAGTAAATATGCTTACAAACAGCCGGTTGTGGATTTTTTCGGGACACGGTCCCTAGCGTTCTAGAGAGACTACCAATCCTACTAAAAGTGGTCTTAAGCCCACTACCAACTTAATAAATCCTACTCGGTCCTTTACGACAGCCCACTGAGACAGGGTCTCACATCCGTAGCCTATCGTGGTCTTAAACCAACTGCAATAACACTTCTCATATCCTAAAATCCCCACTCTCACTCAGCCCATCTTCCCACACTGCCGCCGGACAGATTTATGGCCGTTTTTGTAATATCGACCCAAACACTTTTTTCTCATTTCATAATTACATATATGAGTCCGTTTGGATTGCTTGAATCCAGTTTATCGTTGCCAGACACATCTGGATCATTGTTATTTGAAATGAGAAATAGGTTATTCACGAGTTTCTTTAGAAATGCGAATTCTAAAGAATTTGTTGAATTATTGCATTTCACCCGGTCATCGCTCCTCTTTAGCTCGGTTCCCATTAAATAGAGAATTTAAGTGTTTTCAAGTGAACCAAATCATGTAGAGGTTTTAAAATAAATTTAATATTTTTTGTTATTAAATTGGGGTAAGTGACGTAGTCACAAACCTACATACATCAATATTAAACTTACAAATAATAATAAAGATATCGTGCGAAGCAGGCGCAGCTCGCTCGTACTAAATAAAGCACCTCCTCAACATCACTTTAGCCGAACACCACGAATTCTCGCAAATCTAGCGTGGAGTACATAAGTCAGCTCAGACCGCGCACGGCTGCGGCAAACGACGCGTTCAAGAGCCGTCGCCGCCGCCGCGCCGCACCGCATCGCCTCCGGCCGCCGCGCGATTATGTAAATATACCGCTTTTGTTTTTACACTTAATGGTCTCTGGAAAATTGGAGAAAATGATTCTGTTTTTAAGAGTCTAGATTTGTTTTGTAACTTCACGAATACAGCATAAAATATTTATTGCATTACAACGGATTTTGTTGTTTTCAGCTTATAAATTGAGTCATTAGGGCTTTGGCCGGTTGGTTTCAGAAACAAATTCTATCCTGAGATTGCAGCACTTGATCACTGAATTACTTTAAGCTAGAAGTACACACAACAAAAGTGCCTGGATCAAGTACATTTTTAACTATAAAAAAATATCCAATTAATATTTACCAAATCTAGTCTTCCAGACTAACTTCTTACTTTAATTCCTAGGTTTAAGTTACTAACTTATTAACTTATATTTTGTAAAAATTAAGAAAACTTGTAAATTTTGCAAATTGTGTGAAATTAACCTAAGTTAATGTCGTCAATTAAATGGTTTAATGGTTTAATGGTGACAAAATAGGCAAAAATGAGGGTTTTTAATTTTTTATTGTAAAGATAAAAAAAAAATAATAATCTGTGTTTCCACCATTGACACGAATCACACAATTACAGCGACTCAACATGCTTAAAATCAGTTCATCAAAATCACTTTGAGGAATGGCCGCCCACGTTCTTTCTAACAAGTCTAAAAGTTGTTGTGGGGAATGCACGGCATCCATACTCGGCAGAGCTCTTCTTTGGAGCATATCCGATGCGTGTTCAATTGGGCGACAAAGAATTGCGAATTGCGAATTGTGAATTGCGAATTGGCGAATTGGTCTGGCGATTAAGATTGCCTCTGATCAAATGAGATCGGTTCTTCCACCCATCCAAATACCGGCACAAACCATTATTTGTCCCACTTCATATGAATGAACTACCTGACAAAATTTTAACCGTTCTTGACGTCCAGAGGTCCTCCAAACTCGAGTACATCTTGTATCCAGTCTCATACCGAAACGAGATTCATCAGATAAGCAAACACAACGCCGGTCTTCTTCCACCCAATTTCTGTGTTCGCGAGCCCATTGTAAACGAGCCCTACGATTGCGGGATAGATGGAACTCTCAGCGGCCTTCGGGAACGCAGACCTACTTATCAGCAAGCCTGAAGAGCTGTGGAGCCTCGTAGCTCGTTGTTTAAGTATAAAAACTGAGTTTCGACTTAATCGAACAGCGCGTTAAACATCTTCCATACAAACTTTGACACCCCCCAATCCCCCGTTAGGTTAGAAAAACAAAATAATTTACTTAATTCGTGCCATGTTTCAAGATAATCAACTCAAGGAATATGATTTTTCTTCAAACCAAATCCCCCGTTTTCCCGTTAAAGGTCGAATTTCCAAAAATCTTTTTTTAGTGGATCCTTGCAACATAAAAGGCATCAACTGCCAAAACTTTAAGTTTGTAGCCGCGTTTAGGCTCTGCGTTGGTGAATCAGTCGGGACAAGTAATTTTATATATATACACAAGATGTAACGCAAATAACGCACAACCTCTTAAGGGGTCATTGTATTCATCATTATGAACAACTTTTACTATGGGACCAAACCTGAAATCGTGAAAAAAAATCAGCTGTTCCCTATATTTTGACGAGTTATGCGAACATAAATGTAGGGAGCAGTTGATTTTTTTTCGCGATTTCAGATTTGGTCCCCATAGTAAAAGTTGTTGTTTTTTTATTTATATTTTATTCTTGCGTCGTAGTTTACGTCACTTTAAAGTAGAAAACTGTGTGCAATATTATATTTTACCTGTTTAAGATATGCCTACAATTTTAGCACTATGTTATAGGATTTTTCGTCAAACTGCACAATTGAGGTTATTATTTAAAATTGGCAACACCTTTGTTTAAATTTTTGATCTCGAATTAGATTTCTGGGTATAGATGAAAATCAATCATCTCCGACCATCACCTACAAGTATTAGAACATAAACTATTATTATAGTTCTTCAAAATTAGGTTCTTTCCAATAGTTTGTGAACCTATAAACGTCAGATAATCAATTAAACGACCTCAACTTAGCCGTGCGGTTCCAATCGCCACAAATCTCTTCGCCACGGAGTCGCAGTGCAAACAGCAGCGTTGCATGTCCAGTTACTGGTAGCTGGAACTTGTTCCCTGAGCGAACAGCCGTGGGATGGGTTCACTGAGCGAACAGCCGTGGGATGGGTTCACTGAGCGAACAGCCGTGGGATGGGTTCACTGCCTTCATATATTACATTTACTATTTGACTATGTGTGGTGATCCACTTAATTTTCATTTGGTTTCTGAAAGAGCCTTCGTTTATAGCAATTTGATTTAGACGCAAGCTGGCACTTTTGACAATTTCCAACGTATTTTATTCACAAAAACGTTACCTCAACCGACCGACCGACACATTCTCAATAGCATTACACCCACGAAGTTGCCACCTATTTCCAATCGCACCGGTTTCACCGAGCTCGACACTGAACCAGCTGACGTTGCACTCTGGTCACCTCGCCGGAGGAGCCGTGTTCTGCGGCCACGAGCCAGTGTTCGCTCGAGTCTGCGGTTCGTTCCCGCTATTACGACGTACTTTTACCTTTGCGGTTTTCTTCTTTAAATGCTTTTCTTTTTTGTGGTTTTTGATGGAATAATGAAAGTGTGGTATTCTTTGAAATTATTAGAATTTAAGTACCTAAATATCAATTGAGTATGTATATATTATACTTATTTATTAAAGTCATGGTGGTGGCTGCTTTCAGGGGAAAAAAATAAACAAAACAATGTCATTAACTTAAAATAAACTAAGCCGTATACTGGACCATGTTCTCATTTCACGTGAAACTACTTTGTTTGCGTAGAGCTTGTACAAAGTGCTGCAGACGTTTACTTTTACTCCGCTACTTGTTTCGGCAAAGCTTCCGAACTAAGCATAATGCATAGTTCGCATCAAAGCTAAATAGTCAGTTCACTTTTATTAGAGGGTTTATTATTTTATATGCAATAACAATTAAATGTAAGAACACGCGTAACTTTACAAAAGTTGTGTATTTGAAAACAATTTCTTTGCTTGCTACGCCGTAGCCCGTAGCACCGCTACGTCAGCTACGTCGACTAATTGATATTGTAGAAGCAATACAACGCTACACCTTCCAAAATGTAGTTCCATATGGAGAAGATACCATCTTCGGAGATTATTAAAAAGTTGTGCCATTTAATTATGGTCCTCCACGAATAACTTTAATTCATTAACTATTATGTAATATTATAAACTAATACTATTTTAAATAAGCCAATTAATGTAAAAGGGTATGATGGAGCAGACATATCTTTGATAAAAGCCCCTAAACAAAGTTAGATTAAAAAAATATATATGGAGAAGAATGGGCAAGAAACTCCATCGATACTCTTTTAAATATTTTACAATATTTTATATAATATTAATTTATATCATTACATGTACACCTACAATAAAATTACTATATATGTACAATAGGTAGAAACAATATTAATACTTTTACACGCGAAAGTAACTCGGTCTGTCAGTCTATCTGCCTGTTACCATTTTACCTCAATGGCTGAACAGATTTCGATGAAATTCTGAACACAAGTAGAACATTACCTGTTGTAATGCAGTAATGTTGACGTTTAAGAAGTCCCGATTCTCACTTAATTTGATTAAATGACTTGATTTTGATTTGATACTTTTTATCCCGGTAGTACCTACGATCTAGTGGGACAATTTCCAACCTCCACGCGGGCGAAGCTGCGGGAAAATGCTATTGTTTTTACAATATAATTAACGTATATTATTTCTTTTTCGTAATTTTTCACAATTTGTGAGAATAAAAAAAATCCGTCATAAATGATGGAAAGATGACGATTCATCCAGGTGTAAATATATTGTTACCAACACATTTTATTAATTTAAAAAAAAATGTTGTAACCAATACATATTATATTGTTTAAACAAATAAAAAGCAACCTAATTATGTACAAAGGAATGCTTTGAATCGCTTTACACCCATCACGCTTGAACAATTCATAAAATATGTTACAACATTCACGTCCTAACGCAGAATCTAACAAAAATGTATTAAAAGGTATCTGTGAAGGTCAATAAGCACACAGGGCCTGGTAGAATCTTCTTAGAAAGATCAGTTTCTTCGAAACACACACCATGCAGGTGGGCAGTAATAGCAGCGTCTGATTGGTGAAGCTTTATGTTTTCTTCATTGTGTATCCAAACATGAGTGATATGGTCTGTCCTAAAGCACCTGATGAAAATGTGAACCTGAAATGGATCAGAAGACGTACCCATGTATGTATGATGGATGCCAGTCTGTAGTGCCGCTTGCAAACTGAGTGATATGGTCTGTCCTAAAGCACCTGATGAAAATGTGAACCTGAAATGGATCAGAAGACGTACCTATATATGTATGATGGATGCCAGTCTGTAGTGCCGCTTGCAAACTGAGTGATATGGTCTGTCCTAAAGCATCTGATGAAAATGTGAACCTGAAATGGATCAGAAGACGTACCCATGTATGTATGATGGATGCCAGTCTGTAGTGCCGCTTGCAAACTGAGTGATATGGTCTGTCCTAAAGCATCTGATGAAAATGTGAACCTGAAATGGATCAGAAGACGTACCCATGTATGTATGATGGATGCCAGTCTGTAGTGCCGCTTGCAAACTGAGTGATATGGTCTGTCCTAAAGCATCTGATGAAAATGTGAACCTGAAATGGATCAGAAGACGTACCCATGTATGTATGATGGATGCCAGTCTGTAGTGCCGCTTGCAAACTGAGTGATATGGTCTGTCCTAAAGCATCTGATGAAAATGTGAACCTGAAATGGATCAGAAGACGTACCTATATATGTATGATGGATGCCAGTCTGTAGTGCCGCTTGCAAACTGAGTGCTTTGTATTGATTGATTGATTTTTCAAGGTCTTTATTAACACATACGTTGGTACAAAGCTGTTTACAAAATGATCTTATTCGAAAGCTGCCGGGGCCTTAGACTTTGGAAGCTGCCGGGGCTTTACACTTTAGAAGCTGCCGGGGCCTTTGAGTTCGGTAATATGTTTGCGTCTCTAACACCAGCTTGTCTTTTTGCTTAGAATTATTTCATAAAAGTAGGTTTATACTAAGTCGCTTATTTAATGCGTTGCAATACCAACATGAAATCATGATGAGCTTGGGTCAAGATACCCCAGGCAAATATTCATAGCTACCATGCACAAAGTTACAAACTACGCTCCTTAACGCCACTTCAACAGATTGACAATGATCCACTTCTTTGCAGCCTAAGCCTTAGAACAAAAACTGTACAAAGTGCTTCAGACAAGTCTAGACTGAATTTACGTGAGTTACGAATTTTGTGTCGGCCACAACTTAACGCCACGGAGTATGAAACAAATGGAATACTTACACGTACCTACATTTTTATTATTTATTTATTTAGGATCTCCAACAAAGGATATACACAAACACGTGGAATAAATGATAGAAGACAAAAGTATCGCGTACGTGTACTCCTTCAATTATAGGAGACCACAGCATGCCTAATAGAATATAACTAGCTAACAAATGAAAATCAAAATTCTACACAAAACAAGTTTGGTAATAAAATTGGAAAAATAAAATTAAAGAAAATAAAATAGAATTAACAATGTCATGGCACAATTAGAAAATTAAAAATAAAAACATAATGAAATTGGACACATAAAATTAAAATTATAAAATAATTAACAAACAGATATTTTTTTGAGGCATTTTTTATAATTTGTAAGAGAATCACATATGTCAAAATTGGTGCTCTTAGATAAAGTGTTATATTGCCTACAAAGTCTTGGCACAGCGGCGTAATGACCCAAGTTGGTTTTTGAGCCAGGAACGTAGAACATCTCATATGTGTTATGCCTGGGAGTCCGAGTTGGAATCTTAATCTCTAATGAGCTCAGAAGTTCACTGCAATCTATCGCTCCACTAAATATTTTGTGAAGGATAGTGAAGTCCAGTTTCCTCCTACGACTGGCCAGTGTATCCAAATGATAATGTTTCAACCTATCGGAATAACTAGTCAGTTGTTTAACCAAGTGATCTCCGTAGCACAGATGGTAAAGGAACCGCTTTTGGACACTCTCTAATCGCTTGGTGTAAACATCGTAATGCGGGTTCCATACCACTGAACTATACTCTAAGATTGGACGGACTAGAGTGTTGAAGAGCTTTATTTTAGTAGATGGTCTCTTAAATTCTTTACTGTTTTGCAAAACGAATCCCAGTACCTTACAGGACTTAGACACAATATTTAGAATGTGCTCATCGAACTTCAGTGCTTGGTCGAGTTGAACTCCGAGGTCGCGAACACTACCCAGTTTCAGTATTTCAACCCCATCTATGTAGTATTTATTATCTACCACCTTTTTATTACGAGTGAACTGGATGTAGTGACACTTACTGATATTTAAGTGCATTTTGTTTTGTGTACACCAGTTTGCAAGTCTATTGATGTCGTCTTGAAGCATTATGGAGTCTACGTTACTCTGAATTGGCTTCATTATCTTTGAATCATCAGCAAACAAGTAAAAACGGGAGTGTTTGAAGCATTTAGTGATATCATTAATGAACACGTTAAAAAGAATAGGTCCCAAATGTGATCCTTGCGGAATTCCGGAAGTTGCTTTATAGCTGTCAGAAAAGTGGCCATTAACTACCACTTTTGACTCTCTATCTTCAAGGTAAGATTTAAACCACCCTATTATTGTTCCGCCCACAGGGGCTTGTGGCTAAGAAATAACAGCCGCACGGGTCGATCGGTCAGGTTAAGCCACGCTTGCCGCGGTTGGTCCGTGGATGGGTGACCATCTTTACATATCAAGACCCCTTCGTGCCTCGGAAAGCACGTTAAGCCGTTGGTCCCGGCTGTCATTCGTGTATCTTTGACAGTCGTTACGGGTCGTCAGAAGCCCGAAAGTCTGACAACCAGTCTTACCAAGGGGTATCGTATTACCCAGTAACTGGGTTGTGGAGGTCAGATAGGCAGTCGCTCCATGTAAAATACTGGTATTCAGCTGCATCCGGTTAGACTGGAAGCCGACCCCAACATAGTTGGGAAAAGGCTAGGCAGATGATGATGATTATTGTTCCGCCCACACCTAATTGAGCTAACTTAATTATAAGAAGACAGTGATCTACCTTATCAAATGCTTTACTAAAGTCTGTATAAATAGCGTCCACTGGTATACGATTATCAAGACACTTTGACAATGCCGATGTAAAACACAATAGATTAGTATTGGTAGATCTAGACTTGACGAAGCCATGCTGATACTCAGTGATGTGTTGTTTAAGGTACCACATCAGATGTCTGCTAACAAGTTTTTCGAACACTTTTCCAAATGTAACTAGTATTGAGATTGGTCTATAATTAGTCACTAAATGCTTTTTTCCGGATTTAAATATAGGTAACACGAGGGCTTCTTTCCAGGAGTTTGGAAAAATACTATCTCGTAAAGATTTATTAAAAATTGTTTGTAGGGGTGATACTAAGGCCTTAGCACAGCGTTTTATAAACATAGGAGGAATGCCGTCACTACCCGCGCCTTTAGTTCCATCCAATCTGATTAATTCACGGTATATTTCGTTTTCATCAAGCTGTAAGTTACACAGTGCTGTGGAAGAGTGTGAGAGAGTGTGGGAAAGACAGTGTTCGCGCGACTCGAACTATTATCTGTGGGGGCCGTAAAGGTACTTGCGAAGTTTTCTCCAAACATATTACAGATATCCTGTCCACCTGACGCGATTTTATTGTTGTGAGACATTTGTGCGGGGTATGTACTGCTACCTTTTCTTTTGGTTTTAATGATCAAACCAACTTAATTATCAAACCAACTGCGCTGTTTTGCTACGTCGTACCTTTCTTTTGCTACGCTGTAGCAAATTACTGCGCAAACTACGCCCTCGTAATAGATAATAGCGGAGAGCTAGCAGAAGTTGGTTAATTTGAGGAAAAAGAGCCAAAAATCAAAGCATGCTCTGCTAGATATTTTGTACCCGGTATCCGAGCGACGTAACAGCTAACATGATTTTAATAACTCAAATTTCTGATGACCAGTAGGTTCATTGTTGTAGATAGCTTTCATCTAGGTCACAATACCGATGAGAACTACATTAGCAATTTAATGAGTACTCCATTTGTTAATTACTCTGATATTAGCCAGTAATTAGGTAGGCATTGTGGGTGATTCGAGGCGTCTCGACTGAAATTGATGTTCGCACTCATTACTCAAAGTCACCGCAATAGAGTAATGTTATTATCTAAGCTTTAGCGACGCTTGTTAACGTAAATGTTACCTTTGTATGTGTTTACAGATTACGCTTATTAGTAAATAGCGTAATTACAGACTATCATTTCCCGGAGATTGCTTCGCAAAAAAACAATTTTCATCTTGTATCAGAGCAAATCAAATAAAAATAACATAGACCGTGTTAAAAACATTAGCCAGCAGCCAGTTGGTAACAGGAAAGAAAGAAAATTTGAGCCTGACTCAGGATTGACTGTGTTAAGACACATTTAAATACGGCCACTGATGGAATCTTTTTTAATTAATGCTATATAAAAAGGACATTATAAGGACAGTACAGCAGTGGTTATTTACAACCTTAACTCTAAGCTGAGCATGTCTATAGTTCCCATAATTAATCAATAACCAATAATTGATAAAGCAGTTCTAGCTATTGATAGCTAGAACTGCTTTATCAATTATTGGTCAAGCTGACGCTTGACAACCATTTCTTGGAAAAGCGAAGCGAACGTTGTCACTGCCTCATTAAACCGATTCCATAATAACAATAATGTTGGCTTTCAGTAACATTGCCTTGTCTTGTGACACGGCTGACACACTCGAGTACACTCGAGTATACACGAGTACACTCGAGTGACAAGCAACGTTATACGCTTGTTGTGCGTTTGAGGGTAATGTTACAAACACAATAACATGTAGCAACTTGGTGTGGTTATAATCAGCCTTTTCAATGTTCCCACTGCTGGGAAACAAGCCTTCTCTTTGAGAGAGGGAGTGGGCCGTAATCCACCACGCGGGCCCAATATGGGTTGGTAAATGGCACATGTGTTCGAATTTTTGGTTCTAGCCCATGGCCGGTTTCCTCATGGTGTTGTCCTTCACCGTTTTGAGAGAAGTGGTGATGAAACAATTTACACAAAGTAAAGTGCCTGTCTGGGTTTGAAACTTTTTTTTTTTTAATTTGACCTAGGACTTAAAACTCGTAATTTGCGGCTGTTTTCATTGAGCCACCACTGCTGTGATGTGTTTTACACCTAGACAAAATGCCCGCTTTGAAAAGACAGTGGTTGTGATTATTTACAACCCACAAAGAGATCAATGATCACTTTCACGTAAAGTTCAGTTATACGGAAACCTAAACAGATCACAATAGTTGAATAGCGAATATCTAAACACTTAGCAGAAATATTAACTTTAAAACACAACACTGTCTAGTTGATCTACCTAGATCAACCTAGATCTAAAAATATTCTGAACCAGTAAATCCCTAAATCAGATACTACCAAAACAAACGGCCACAGGTTCACAACAAAGATTTAAAAGCAAAATACTTTTTGTCATAAACGCGGCTTCACGCGAGCTCTGGCCGCCTTCCAACGTATCTGCGACCAACTTCTTTACTATTGGTCGTAAGTCGCGGTGATGTATGGCACTGTGGGACCTTCCCATGGGCTTAGAAGCTTACTATATTTGTTTATTGAAAATTTCTTTGGAAATTGTTTAGAGTTAGAGAAGGCTTAAAAAGTTAACAGTATGTTCTTTCTTTCAGGGACGTTTAAAAAGTATGAGAAAATGTACAGTCATTATTTTGAACTTTTGTTTTACTGCATTAGCTCAATAATACACTGCCACAGACTATTTAAAAAAGTAATTTGACAATCACAGCTAATACTCGTAGCCCGTGCTCGTAGCTATGAATGTCAAATGAATTTTTAAATAGTAACCTAACAACGGAGTGCCAGTTAATTAATTAAAAGGTATAAACGTTTGTGCATTTGACTTTAATAACAAAATTTCATTTTCGCGCCATGACACCAAATTTAAACCGATTTAA
The DNA here is from genome assembly GCA_947568875.1 of Fissipunctia ypsillon. Lineage (NCBI taxonomy): Eukaryota > Metazoa > Arthropoda > Insecta > Lepidoptera > Noctuidae > Fissipunctia > Fissipunctia ypsillon. The sequence continues at coordinate 25,660,131 of OX387649.1, forward strand.
CCATATCATTTTGCTCAATAAGCTCACACTCGGCTGGAGTCACTCGCAGCAGATGATCTGTTAATGTTACTACAATTTCCGCTTTGTACACAAGATGCTATAATTTAATTAAAACTTCTCCTCACACCATAAACACCCTTTCTCTCCTAGCAATTCGTGTGATAATTCCGTGACGACAACTACAGTTATATCGTTATAGATCTGCGGTCGCCGGCGAGGCAGTGTTAGTGAAATTTCATTACATTTCAGTAATCGGAACACTAGACAATTCCGTCATGGTCTAATGGGCGTGTTTATTAGGAATGTTCAAATGCAACATCAATAATTTTTTATTGGAAATACCGTGGAATTACGTCTTAATTGGCGAAAGGTACTGATTACTGATGAAAGTAGAAAGAAGAAGGGTCCATTTTTGACTTATGATATGATACACGTTAATTGTGAAAAGCTTTTACGCGTCAATTGTTTTGTGTAATCTAGGTACCGTGTGTGTACAATAGTTATAACAAAGGTTTTTACAACAGTCTTATTCATACGTACATATTATTATAACAAATTAAAGTCGCTTTTTGTGTCTGTCTGTGTAACCACGTTGTTCTTCTAAACTACGCAACGGATTTTGATGCGGTTTTCACCATCATTTCATGAAGTGTTCGACATCGACCGCTGGTCACATCATGATGTGGTCTGGTCAGATCATTGAATACTTAACGTTTGACGATATGATTAGTTAAATGCACGACTACTTCATGATGTAGTCAAACATTAATTGTTATCGTAAAATAGTTAGATTATCCACCGGTAGATGCATTGATGTCGCTTTGATTTCGTTTTGCATCTATTCCTTGTTTGGGATCCTAAAAATACTAAATAGCTAAGTAACTCCGACTGACTTGAATGTCACGCTCGCCGGGTGCTGCCGCGGCACGGCTCGCTTCGGTCGCTCGGATCGTGCCGAGCAACACAGTTCTAACCTAACCTAACCCATTTGGTAGGGGTGCCACTCGCTGCATGAAATGCAACTTGCTACGATGCACCACGACAGATACCCCACATTAATAATATGGCCAAACGTCGACTGGCATATCATTAAACGTGTTTTTTTTTTGTGGATGGGAAATCATCAAATGACTTCTCCCGCTCTGGGCGGAGCAGGAGGGCATGTCAGACTTTTACTGACTAAAACCCACCCGTGTTCCTTCTGTTGCCTGTGCCGGGGCCACGGTAACTCTTACGAACATCCCGCAACCCCGGCTGATCATTAAACGTTGACGTTTAAACGATTTGGTCAATTTTAGTTGGCCTATGTCACGAAACACTACCGATTCATGAAATGATCAATTCTAAGATCTGGCCACGATATACAAGGTATAATACATTAATATTAAACTTACATAATAATAAAGAACACGATTTTAAGAAATCTCGACGTTTTGTCAAGTCGTGAACTCCGTGTGAGGCAGGGGCGGGGCGCTAGTTAGTAATACTTCCGACAAAGAGCTGTCATTGTAAACAACTAAGTCTCGTTAGCATGTATTATGAAAAAACTAGATTCTCAAACTTTCTATGACTAGATAATTCACTCATTCGATCCACTTTGAAATACGATTGTACGGAACACAGGACTTTTTTTACAAAATTATCGTCAACTTGTAAACTACATACAAATTTTCTTATACTGTAAATAAATAACTAAGCTTATAAAGTAATGACCTACTCAATAAATAAAACCCCACTATCAGCACACTATCACTACATGTCAATAAATAGTGGCACTGAAACCATCTTCTGTTGCGAAACAACTTCGTCCTACAACACCCTTGACTTGATTAAGTACTCGTGACGCGAAATAACGGTAAATACGAATATTTACTCTTATTTACCTCCAGTGAGATGAATATGCCATGAGTACCCGTGTCACTAAACACGTAGCTCAGAAGGTGCGGTACGGATACTCGTTACGGGAGGCTGAGAGGTTGAGCAACTTCCTCATGTGCTAATATTTATTTTAAGACCGTTAAATCCGAAAATACCTGAAGGCTATTAACTTAATAAGCTTGACTTATTAAAATTGTTGATGGGTATCGGTCAAATAAGCAGTTTTAGGTTCTGTCGTACCATCGCTCTGACATTACAAATAAGCAGTTTTAGGTTCTGCCGTACCATCGCTCTGACATTACAAATAAGCAGTTTTAGGTTCTGCCGTACCATCGCTCTGACATTACAAATAAGCAGTTTTAGGTTCTGCCGTACCATCGCTCTGACATTACAAATAAGCAGTTTTAGGTTCTGTCGTACCATTGCTCTGACATTACAAATAAGCAGTTTTAGGTTCTGCCGTACCATCGCTCTGACATTACAAATAAACAGTTTTAGGTTCTGCCGTACCATCGCTCTGACATTACAAATAAGCAGTTTTAGGTTCTGCCGTACCATCGCTCTGACATTACAAATAAGCAGTTTTAGGTTCTGTCGTACCATCGCTCTGACATTACAAATAAGCAGTTTTAGGTTCTGCCGTACCATCGCTCTGACATTACAAATAAGCAGTTTTAGGTTCTGCCGTACCATCGCTCTGACATTACAAATAAACAGTTTTAGGTTCTGCCGTACCATCGCTCTGACATTACAAATAAGCAGTTTTAGGTTCTGCCGTACCATCGCTCTGACATTACAAATAAGCAGTTTTAGGTTCTGCCGTACAATCGCTCTGACATTACAAATAAACAGTTTTAGGTTCTGCCGTACCATCGCTCTGACATTACAAATAAACAGTTTTAGGTTCTGCCGTACCATCGCTCTGACATTACAAATAAGCAGTTTTAGGTTCTGCCGTACCATCGCTCTGACATTACAATTATGTATAGGTAGTTTTAATTTGGAAAAAGTCCATTTGCGTAACACACTTTCAATCACAATTCGAAGGATTTCGAAGGAACTTCACAATCCATTGCTTCTTATGTTTGAAAAATTCATCTGCTCGAAAACGTAAATAACGTAATGAATATTAAAGAATAATAAGTACATATATTTAAGTAAACGTTACCATGTCTCGAATTAAAATGTAAGATAACGCAACTCAGGCCCCCAAAATACAGGCGTTGCAGTTTGGGGACCACTGTTCAAGTAACTGCCTCGTTTGTCTAGTGGTCGCAAGCACTACTGCTGAGCATGAGGCCTTAGGTTCGATTCCCAGGTCGGGCAAAGTGTTATTGGGTTTTTCTATCTGGAATTTCTCAGTAGCAGCCCGGAATCTGGATTTGTGCCCGGTTGATGGCAATAGGCACGCCCTCTATTACATGGGACTTAAACTTATCTGGCGAAATGTGGGTGTACTATATTTTGTAACAATGGACCAATAAATTATTATTACGTGCGCTGTATAACAATCAACCTGCTGAGTCTACCTACTGCAGACCTGTAACGGGCAGGTCATATTTATGACCTGGCAAAAGAAATATACGTGTTGTGATTTCGCGAACACTAATGAAAGAAGAGAAATTAATGTCTGAGGAAAAGGTAACGAAAGGTGCGGAGTTGCAAATAATATTTATGTTTCATATCAGGGATAAATGGGAATCAGATTTTTAACCGACTTCAAAAAAAGGAGGAGGTTCTCAGTTCGTCGGAATCTTTTTTATTTATGTGTGTTCCTCGATTACTCGAAGACGGCTGGACCAATTTGGAAAATTTATTTTTTAATTGAAAGTGTATACTTTCCAGATGGCGCCATTGTCATCAGGTTAGGATCTGATGATGGGATCCTGGAGAAATCTAGGGAACTCTTCAAATATTACAGGCACACTTATAGCGATTTGGGTATTTTTATAGTAATTTGTGCATTTGCTCTCGGAAAGCACCATTTGGTTGAAGTGGAACTAATGATGAAGACCACAAATGGCCACCGGAACAATTCAATAATAAGTTTTTCACGGGTTGCGACTCGATTACTTTAAAATGATTGCTAAGTAATATAAGCTCGTCACAATGCATATGGTGAAGTGGAGCTGTTGGTGAAGTACCAGGAGAACTCCTCAACAATTAACGTACCATATCACGTATCAGGAAAAACAATATTTTGTAAAAGATGATGGATAAGCATTTGACATTAGGCTATTGTAACTTAGATAAATTACAAAACGACCCACTAAAAGGAGAAAAATAAAAAACTTTTGCAAAAAAAAACCGACACATAACACAACATAACATCACGCCTTGTTTCCCCGAAAGATTAGGCAGAGGACCTAGGTGTACCTATAGTACACTCACATTTCGCCAGACCGACAAAACCCGAAGACCAAAAATAACCGACTTCCAAAAAAACACAACAAAGTGAAAAAATAACTTTAATTTCAAAAACCAAAAAATACAGATCCAAAGACACCAACTTCCGAAATTAAAGTTATTTTTCACTTTGTAGTATTTCTTTTTTTGAAGTTGTTTTTTTGTTGCAATTTTTTTTTTTTTGTATATCTATCATCATCTGCCTAGCCTTTTCCCAACTATATTAGGGTCAGCTTCTAGTCAAACCGGATGCAGCTGAATACCAGTATTTTACATAGAGCGACTGCCTATCTGACCTCCACAACCCAGTTACTAGGTAATACGATACCCCTTGATAAGACTGGTTGTCAGACTTTCGGGCTTCTGACGACCCGTAACGACTGTCATAGATCCACGAATGACAGCCGGGACTAACGGCTTAACGTAATTTCCAAGGCACGGAGGGGTCTTGATATGTAAAGATGGTCACCCATCCACGGACCAACCGCGGCAAGCGTAGCTTAACCCGATCGATCGACCCGTGCGGCTGTTATTAAATAGCTACAAGCCCACTTTTTTTATATCTATATTATCACGCAACAGACACACGTATTTGTTTGAGAAAATATATAGATCTATTTACTGTGAGTCTTGCTGTAGAGTTGGTTGCATCGCTTCTTCTCAACAGCTTTAACACTAGAAAGTGATGGATGGGTGATTTTACAGGATGTTTTATAACCTTTAGAGATATGGCTAATGAGCTAAATCAAGCTCCAGGTAAAACATTGGAGATAACGCGTTGGTTGCGGGAATCATTTGGGAGTAATTTTATAAATTTTCGAGAGTACTGAAAAAGAATCAGTTCGGCTATTTTCCATAGTATGGTTTTAGTAGCCAATAAATAGAAAAGTTTTATGAGCAAGATTGAACAGTATTAAAATATCTTTGTTTTTTGCTTAGCACCAGCTAAGATCCATCGCTATCTAAATTACTTCGTCTGCAAAATTAACTAAACAGAATTGTTTAAATCGTTTATTTTGTTTATTTGGTGCACACAAAGACGTAGCACAACATACAAAAGCACAAATAATAACAAATTACATGAATATTAAGAAAATATCTACAAGGTGCCAATATACAAAAAAAACCGACCAAGTGCGTGTCGGGCCACGCACAATGAAGAGTTCCGTAGTCGGGATGAATTTATCCTAAGAACAAACTTAACATTGTAGTTGAAAAACATGTTCTCATGTTCTCTCTGCAAATGTAAGTGATAGTTTTCCTTTTAACTTTGTTGTACATACTACTACCGTGATTTTTATTACATATCCAAAACTAGCCGTTTAGCTAGCTGGCGGGGGGGGGGGGGGGGAGGGCACTTGACTCTAACAGAAATTAGCACTTTAAACCTTATTTATTTATTTATTACATTTATTTATATATACTTTATTGTACACCAGATTATACATTACATAAATTTACATTGTAAACTACAAAATATACAATTGGCGGCCTTATCGCATAGTGCGATCTCTTCCAGGCAACCTTGGTATGGACAGTGATTTTCTGGACTTTAATTTTATTTATTTAACCGTTTATGTACACACATATAAACAGACAAGAAGCTAAAGAAATCTCTTCCAGCATACCTGCGATAGGAAAGTAGATAAAGAGATGTAGACAACGTGTGTAAGAGTAAAAGAGAAAACAAAATACATACAATCACAAACGATACACTGATATGAATATATACAAATATATTTATATAAACATAAAATATGAGTACATACAAATACATACAGGTATACTACTAAAATAAATATCACTAAAATATATACGATAATAATGAAGCATAACATAATAAATACTAACAGCTATGACGAAGTGGAAAGATAGTGTTCCTTCACTCTTCTTTTAAGCACTGCAACAGTTTGGCAGTCCTTAATATCAGGCGGAAGTGAATTCCAAAACCGAACCGCATGCACAGTGAAGGAGTAGGAGTAGAAGTCGGTTGAGTGGGGAGGGGATTTAAGGAGATTTCTAAGATGCGACCTGCAAGGTGCATCAGAAGGACGAGCGTAGGAAAAGCGTTCCCGCAGGTAGGATGGCATTTTAGGATTGTGAAGGACACAATATCCAAGAGTTCCTGCGAAGTCCAATAGGGAGCCACTTGAGTATCTTGCGAAAGTTAGAAACGTGATCATACTGTTTAAGATTGAAAACAAAACGAATACATATATTTTGCAAACGCTCAAGTTTATTTAAGAGCTCCTCGGTGGCATCCAAGTAACAGGCATCAGCGTAGTCAATAATGGGCTGTATGAGAGTTTGGGCAAGGGAGATTCTGGTATTCAAGGGCAAGAAGCTCTGGAGGCATTTCAACATATGGAACGTGTAGTGTACTTTGCGACTGACTTGAGCAACTTGGGCAGTCCACGATAGGTAAGGGTCTATGGTCACACCCAGGTTTTTAACCGTATTTGTGTATTCTATCTGAACTCCATTCAGTCAGAGTGGAGACAGCGACGTGACATCGAGCCTATTCCGCATATACCTTTCGCCAATGATTATAGCCGGGGATTTCTTAGGGTAGATTTGCAGTCCAAAGGACCGCGACCACTCGCCAATCACGAGTAAAGCAAACAAAAACCTAGTGTGATAAATTTTATTTTTTGGAAAACTCTAAGGGACTGCTTTACTCAAACTGTAGCACCTACGAGCGTCTTTGGTAAGGAAACAAGCGCAATGTTTCACTCCTCAGATGTGTTCGCTCACAAGTTCCTGGCGAAGCTACTCGTAGCTGCAAGTAGTTAACACTTAAGCCTCTTTTGTGAACTTAGCCCGTTAGTAACACGCGTTACACTTTCCGCGACGTTTTGCAAATATAGTACTTAGATACTGCTATGTGACACTATGTTATAGAAGGTCCATATTTATTGTATCTAGAAAATAATATAAACTAGCTATTGCCCACGCTTCTCCCGCGTGGATGTTGGAACATATCCCACAGGAACGTACTACCGGGATTAAAAGGAAGCGAAGCGATGATCACTTACCTAATAGCCGAGGAAAAGGTCATTGACTCCTGTGCTAGCGTTGCGCATCCGTCAACCATAGTTATTTTGATACTCATTTTGAATCTGCTATATCTTTTAAAGTATCCATTTAAATGGTATGATGTTAAGGCATTTTTAATCTAAATTAAATGTCCAATTAAATAACATATTTTATTGGATAAGGATTAATATAATAGATAAAAGATAGATAGAATACTCTACCGCCTCTTGCGTCTCTCTCTATAATACCGGTCAAAATAGCTTCGGAAATAATAATGAAATTTTTATCAAATTCTGAAAGATAAAAATGATGACTGTGGGTCATCCTTAGAAGATAGACATATTCTATCGCGGACTTTTTTGATGAAATTTTTTGTTTTCCTGTAGAACATTAATTTTAGGTATCTCTTACAGTTTACGCGGCGCGCGCCTGTAAAGCTCCCAGTCGGCTTGATATTTTCCGACATCTTCAACAGTAATAGTCATATTTCAGCCTATTTACACAAAACCCAAATACCTTCGTCATAAATCATTTCGTCCATTTGTGAAAACCGTTTGAAAATCCATTCGGCAGTTTTTTAGTGTATCGTGTTCAGACAGACAGACGCGGCGGGGGTACTTTGTTTTATAATCTGTAAGGATAAGAAAGTTAGTTTTTCAAGTTCGGAAATGCGTCGATAATCTTGGTGGTGACAGCCACGAAATAAATATAACAGAACTTAATTCTTTTTCTGTTTGCCAAACTAAAACATCAATCAAAATCAATTAATCAGCCACTTTAAAAGCCATGATTGGCAGAATGAATTACACTAAAATGTCCAATAGCCGTAATTTCATTGTTATTTCATAGTTGTAGTTTCATTGTTGTGATAATAAATTACTCGTCATGTTTTGAATGGAATAAGACATTATTTATGTAAATGTGCAGGAAGTTGGGGACTCTCTTGTGGACACGCGTGACACTGTGTCACTGTATATGAATATCATAAGAGTTTAATTTTTATTACAAAAATATCTCGGGAGGTGTCGTAGGACACCCGCTTGGGACGAAGTTCCTTTTGCTGTATACAGCGTAATAATATATTATGTATTAATACAGAGCCATCTAGTATAGTTTGGTAGACATCTAGTATAGACACTTGAAACTGACCTCATTACACTTTTTCGTTACGTCACAATTTCTGCCAGTTTTCTCCTACACAAGCCGCGTTAAATAACTTCGTTCCAAAAATATTTTTGCTGTACATCTAAATATAAAATATATATAAAACGTTAGTGAGTATGTTTGTCACTTTAGCACAACATGAGCCCACAGCGTGACGTGTGGCGTGAACTAGAAACATTGCATTACATGCACGCGTGGCCATAACCACAGCGCAACGCATTAGTTACTAAAATAAGCGTAACTACATGTTATTAATAAGTAACGCTACCACAGATTATTAAATGATATTCGCCATCACTTGCGAATAAATGCAAGCTGTAGGTACTACCTACCTACTAAAATTCAAAAGTTGTGAAAACCTTTTTTTCTCAGTGATGAGAAAAAAGTTTTTGACTTGTAGTCGAATAGATTACGGTTGTTACCTGTTGAAAATACTCGCAAAAGTTTATCGTTACAAACCAAAACTCTATTTTTTTACAATTTGATTCGATCCTCCGACCAACGCCTCCCGATTTCCGTTTACCAACCATACCTGCAGACTCACCCCTTCTACGCCGTCCCGTAAAACCTGGCGTTTTGGTATTTGTGAATATATTCGGCTTTCTATCTCTGTTCTAGATCCGATGACGTTGATTCCAAGCCCAGCGGGACTAATCGTTCACCAGCTAGTGTGGGATAAACCGATTAGTGTAAAAGTAAACCGGTCGCTTGCCGAGCCGCCGACGTTGAAGACAAACACAGAGGTTAATTACTGCGGGCCGCGTTGTGCCGATAATATCCGGTTAGACGGCTTGTTAGGTGCACTGCGTTGGTGCGACTGATCGCTTTTCTATTATTTTCTATATATTCCTCGAAAGTCACATACATACAATGACAAATATTTAAATCATTTGCATTCGCCCTCACCATACTTACGCCGAGCGATAAAAGTTAATACTGAGAAGAGTGAGCTCACATCATTATGGCGTTACCATGGCAGCATGGGATATTATGTGTATCAGCGGTGTCAAAACGAAACAGAAACGTGACTATCTTTTAAGGTGATAGGGCGAATCTAACGATTTAAATCTTTGTACGAGTACATTGATAAATAAAGACACGCCTTATTTTCGTGGTGGTAGGTGAAAACTACAGAAATACACATCATGCTACTTATGAAGCCAGATCATAGCTACACTGGTACAGAGTCACGAGCAACTATGTGCCAGTGTACCGACCCAGTGTGTATCGATCTGGCCGCACCTTGCTGCACCTTACTACAAGTAGTAAGATGCAGCTAACGGCCGAACCCAATAACCTATTTCCAGTAAAAGACAGATCGCTATTGGTGGCAGACAGTATCATTCTATGTATCCTTATGTCAGGCTGGTAAGATTCCATAATCTCTTATATTGGGACGTTAAAACCATAGATATATAGGTTTTTCTATCTTCAGTATGCCAAAACTAGTAATAGATAGGTTATTGGGTTCGGCCGTAAGAGACTTTTTGGTCAAAAGCACAGTATTTGCCAATACACTACAAAAACGTGATTTCCCAAAGGGTTGGAAAGTAAATTAAAATGGAATCAACCTCGAAACGTCCGCGAGAGCATTCTCATTGTTAATCCTTCAAAATTTGTTATTGGAATAATGAAGATACTGTACTTACATACCTACCAGTGGTGCATGCACTTTTGTTTTATATATTTTCGCGTATCTTATTTCAAAGATAACATTTGGCTGTGGACTGAACTGCCTGGCTATGCAGCATTATTTTGTTCGCACTCACCATCTTTCGTTCATTATTTTATTGTCCTTGTACTATAGAAGTTTTCAAAGAGATTTAACAAATAACGCAAAAAAAGCGTTGTAAAAATGTTTTGCATCTTTTAGTATCCTAATCTAAAAAAGCGTGTTATAACTATATTTTTAATCTAAACTTAGTGTAAGCCAGAGGGTGCCAGTCACATTATACGCTTGAATAATAATTATTAGTAAACTAGTAATAGTCACTGTCACTATCCCTCAAATAAAATACGCCCTTCCAACCAGACTTGCCTTTGACAAAAACAAATAGTTAATTTACACCCTATGAGACATGTAGGTACTAGCAAGTGTGGGGTGCAACTGTTTAAGGTTCGATTTCCAATTTAAATAGGAAAAAATTTGGAGGAAAATACCATAATGCATTCTAATATTATAAATGCGAAACTAACCCCACCTAACTCTGTTGTTACCTTTTCACGCCTAAACGGCTGAACGGATTTGGATGGACACACGAATAGACATGTTCCGGTTTAGGAAATAAGATATTTTTTTATCCCGGTAGTAAGTTCCTGTGGGATAATTACAGAACTACACGCGCGCGAAGCCGCGGACAACAGCTAGTACAGTTATATTTTCCTACAAAAAAAAATGATGTTAATAGTTGGTAGGTTCGGTGTCAAAGGTAGCAATCAAAAACGTTTAGACGTAATGTCTTAAGCGTATAGCCGGCCTTAGCGTGCAACCTACGTCTTAAGGCGAGGCTATTGAAAATTACGTAAATACTGAATGAAAGAACGGTAATTAACTTCTCGTCTGCTACGTGATGGCTGGTTTTGTGCAGAGAAACTACTTAATTGCTAATTTAGTTCTTGGTATTGTTTTGGTTCTGTAAACTGAATATATGTGGTTACTGTTAACCTTAGGAACATTTTTTTTTTAACTAACACTCGATTTCACAAAAGCCATTCAAGTGATCAAGACTCGGGTATTAAAATTTATTCTAATACATTCAATTTATACAGCCAATCAATTAGCTTGATGCGAAATCGATTCAAACTAAGTAATGTTACATATCATCACGCCTGTTCTCCTCGAAGAGTTAGGCAGAGGTGTAGGTACTGTAGTACTCTGCCGGGATGCCACGGCAGGTCGCTACGTGTAAAGTGTATAAGGACGTTCTGATTACTGAATGATACACCGGAGTCCCATCATATTAATTTAATGGCTTATGGCAAGCTCGATACAAGTTCAACGTAAAGCTAGGAGTCAACCAATATAAACAATTTTTACTATATGTCATCTTTCGAACTTATTCTACTACAAAATCTCATGACGTGTCTTAATGGTCAGCTGTAATTCCGATGAAGGTTTCATGCTGAAGGCAGGCTCGATTAAAGCCTCTACATCACCTTAAGTTCACCTATTGCCATGAACCGGGCACAAATCCAGACTCCGGGCTGGTAATGAGAAGTTTCTAACGGAAAAACCCAATAAAATTCAAATCTCATACTAAATAAATAGGCTTTCAGAAACCTGAATTATCAGAAAAATCTTACAATATAGTTTAACCACTTAGCGAGTAGAACCCACACAAAGTTTGCCGGGCAGTATTGTCCTCGCCTGTATTTATATTGCCATCGTAAGGTAATCACGCTGTACACAAACTGACACAACCTCTATTCTGGGGCAACGAGGAGGCTGATAGACTGTCGAAACTGGCAGTGGAGACGGGCAATGTTACCTCACTGGGAATATTTCCCAGTAACCGGACATAACTGTAGTATTGTCGGTGTTTCGAAAATTGGAAAGAATATTTTAATGAAATATCCAAAGAAAAAGGTATTTGGTATAAAGTCATTCAAAATGAGCCACCTCGTGAGCCCTGGTTTAATGATAAATGTTTAACTAGGAGTAAGTTAAGTTAGCGATATTTAAGCTAGCGATACCCTAAGTATGGCTTCGTTCTGACCACTTTCCATCGGCAGTTTGCTTTTTTTATTTTTTTACTTGAGATAGGTTTGCTCTTGACTGTAGTCTAGGTCAGAAATGACAGAGACAAAGTCGACGATGGAGCGAGCTTAACCAGAAGAAGCCTGTTCACTCTCACTTTGAAGAGATCGGGGTTGTATGCGTTCGGAAACACAGACGCAGGCAGAGTGTTCCACTCCTTTGCTGTGCGCATCACAAAAGACATTTGGAAACGCTTAGTGCGAGTTGGTGGAATAGCAACTAGGCTTTCTTAATGCGAAAGGCTACATCGCCTAATTGTGAGGTATGTAATAAAATTGAAGATGTGCAACATTTGCTGATGGAATGTGCTAAGAACAGGGATGAAAGGGAATCTTTGGCTAGGGAGTTTAAACTAAACATGTGGGATGTTGTAATACAGAATATTTTGGCATACCCTAAATCAGAAAGGACTAAACGCATAATTTGTGGTCTGACGCAGAAGTCCAGGCAATGATTATATTTTTTATTTTCATAGTATTTATCTAGAATGGTGGTGGAATAAAAAAAACCTCTATTATGTCCCAATTCAAGTTAGTAGTTGTTAAATAGTGGACTACCCTCCTTCCTACACATGTAGCTTATACAACGAGTTAATCGTCCTACTTAATTGATTGACGAGCTGCGAACAGTCTGGGAACACGTTAATGTACTTTTATGGGAGTCCACAGCTTTAATTTTGTTATATCGCTTGTACTTTACTGTAGGGAGAAGTTGCCCCATGTAATTAGGCTAGTAATTAAGTCATAAATCATTTATTTCTTAACAACATACATTGTGTAGAAAGTATGAAAAATAGTAATAGAAAGGTTAAAATAAATATAACAAAAATATTTAACAATATTATTCTCAATTTTTTAACAATAATAAAATTAATGGTGATTTAATAAAAGAAATGCAATGCCAAAAGATAAAAATATTAAAATTAATAGTCACTTGATTACTTATAAAATACAATGTCAAAGATAATTCAATAAAAATACAAATAGCAAATATCGCATAAATACATCATTTGTCAACTAATGAACTCCGCAATACCGTAATAGCCTTTCCTCAATAAATATGTCCTTCATTTGTTTTTAAATAAGTTTGCACTGGTTATGCTTTTAAATTGTAATGACAACTTGTTATATAAGAAGACGGATTGATATCTGGGACTATGATAACCACTTTCTATTTGGGTTGAATTGTGTTGTGTTGGTAAGTCTTTCCTACGAGTACTATCTCTAGCCTTTCTTTGTATTAATTTCAAGAACCTTTAGACTGGATTACACTTGATATTGTTTTGGTGTTCAATAAAAAGTGGAAGTAAAAGTTATGGGCTTGATTGGCTTACCCATTCACAAGGAACAGATTCTTACAGGTTATATTGGATGTGACATTATCTCGGTTAACAATCTTACGATATAAAAAATCTAAATGACATCCCTACTTCTTTGTAAGAACTATTTTATAATTGGTTATCGTGAGATGATCTACGTGCCAGTTCAAGGTGAAGGCAGCAGCGTATTATTGTCATCCTTATCATCATAAATTATTATGTGGTTGTATAAATAGGTCTCATATTATCTTCGGCACGGTGCGGCTCCATGCAACTGACCCTGTTCTACTGTTTGTTGTAAGCATTTATCATCGCTTATATTTGCTATTCCACATCAATTTCCATATTGATCAGTATCTTCCTCGGAAGTAAGTCAGCTGCGGAAAATAGGTTACCGCGGTGACCTGGTGCTGTTGATCGGTCACTGGACAACTATTTATATTTATTTAACCATTTATGTAGGTACACACAAATAAACATACAAGAAGAAAGGAACAGAAAAATACCTACAAAGGAATGCTTTATTATATAGGATGTCTCAATAAGAGTGCACTTATTAAAATTGGAATATATTTTTTTTCATGCAAGTGGCAACTCTGAAATTTGACAGCTGTCACCTCTGTTTATTCCGATTATTAAAAATGGAGCGCTTTTCGAAAGAACAACGCGTTATAATTCTGAAAACTCATTACAACGGTGAACGGCATTCGTTACAGGAATATCATAACGGACTTCTTGTGGCCTCAACTGGACGGCATGAATCTGGACAACATGTGGTTTCAGCAGGACGGCGCAACCTGCAACACCGCGCATGAAACAATCAACTTATTGCAGCAACGATTTCCAGAACACATTAACTCACGAAATTCTGATGTCAACTGGCCACCAAGATCGTGCGATTTAACGCCGTGCGATTTTTTTCTTTGGGGTTTTGTGAAATCTCGGGTTTATGCGAATAAACCCAAAACAATTCCTGAGCTCAAATCGGAAATCCAACGCGTCATCGGTGAGATACAGCCACATCTCTGTGCAAAAGTCATGGAAAATTTCATGAAAAGAGTAATGGCTTGTCATCGGAGCCGTGGGGGTCATTTGCCGGATATTTTATTCCATACTTAATCGGAACATGTCTTCTTTACAATATAATAAAAATATCACAACTCTGTCATAAAATACTTGTTTTTATTTTAAAATGAAAAAGTGCACTCTTACTGAGACACCCTTTACTTACTGTTACTTTGTTATCATAATAGGATGATAACAAAAATTTAAAAAGATCCACACTTGTTGAGTTGTAGGATAGCCTGCTGCAGTGATAGATTGGTGGCTGCAGGATTTCGTTATGAGTACGAAAAAGTTTATTAATCTTTAAAATACTGTACACAGAATTTATTTGTTGAGTCTCTACCTCCGAATACCCAAACGATACTATATTCTAAGAAGTTTGTAAAACTCCTGTTCCTTTTGTTGTTCGTTTGTTTCAACAAATAAATAATCTTGAATCTTAAGTCTCTTTCTGACTCTAAAATACGTCAAGCACAGGAAATCATCATTAACTTGTGGTGGAATAACGTTTATTTCCTGCATGCGAAACTCTTTTGTTCCCCTACATCTGTGACGCGCTCAGCGCTTCCAGCAATTTGGCACAATTCCGTGCAATGGCGCGGCAGATCGCTCACGAGCGCAACTTGCATCACACGCAACAATGTATGCCCACTTTTATGCACGTCTGTACCGGCGCATAGAGGTTGTAAATATCTCCAAGTGTACATGATTGGACGGATAAAAGTTATTTGTTATTTCAAACGTACGACTGTTAACACTTCGCAGGACGCAAGCGAGACACGACAGAAGTTTTATTTCTATCACTGCTATAGCCGTACAGTGTTCTTCAAAGCGTTAAGTAAACTGACTGTCTCCTTGGTCTAGAGGTGGCAAGTGCGACTGCTGAACATGGCGTTCTTCCTTCGATACCCAGGTTTGGCAAATTAGGACGTATCAGCCATAATAGGTGTGATATTATTTATATTATAATAAAAATAGCCCAAGAAACTGACTCGTAACATAAACTACAAGCTCAACCAGAAGCCCAATTCCCGTCACTAAAAACGTTCAAAATCTATTTGCAATCTCATCTCAGCGACAATCAAATGTCAAAAACTATTGTATGTATGGAAATTATAGGTATTTTTGATACATTGAGACTGAGATCAGACTGAGAACATTCTTAAAATTACGAGAATTGCCCCTCAGATGTAACAACTCACCTTCATTGTTTCGGAACACACAGTAAATAAATAATAACACCATTTTTAATGAGATACCGTGTGACGAGTACTTTCTAAAGAGTATAATATTCCGCTTCTAAAGGCGATCTGTAAATACCAGCCGCTCGCTCACATTAATATAAAGCTGCAATAATTCCACATTTTATACCGCAGTTACTCTAAACTGGATACTTCGCATATCTGAGTCGAATAAAATCTTATGTACATAATACGCGAGTTGATCGCACGTTAGCAATTCATGGGCACCCGCTTCGCTGTACATCACCTGTCGCTCGTAAACACGTTTTATTGAGTTGTGTAGTGAGCGAGCGATGAATATTAAAGTAGAGAGAGAACGAACGATGCGTATTTAATTTTAATATGACGCTATGTTAGCGAGCTTGCAATATTGTTCGGTGGCTATTAGATACGAAGCGATAAGCAGTATAGTGTGTTCAATGAGAAGGTAGATTCATATCGTTACTTTCCACTTCGTTCAGTTCATTAATTTGGTCATACAGTTCATGGAAACTTTTGTACTGTCTGTAGTAAGTCTTGTACTAACTTAGGACAGTAAGTAATTACGTTCGTGTTTATGTAGTAGGTAAGTTTAAGTGTGATATTCATCCGTCCATGCTGACATTATAAAATGCAACTGTACTTAATACCCAAACTTAATAACACTGTAATTCAAAAACATTGTAAAAGCTAATTATTTTTAAAAGAGTAACCTAGCTTCTGACGTTTCATAAGTGCCCATGTAGGCTTAGGCGAAATAAAATATTTTGAGTTTTGAACTTTTTTGAATCGCGCCGATGGGACAGATTCATTCAAAAAGGGTTCGGTTTGTAACAGTAATAATAACTACATCACAACAGCCATAATGTCTCACGCGAGCAACACTCTGCTGCACATCACTAACTGTAATAACTACATCACAACAGCCATAATGTCTCACGCGAGCAACACTCTGCTGCACATCACTAACTGTAATAACTACATCACAACAGCCATAATGTCTCACGCGAGCAACACTCTGCTGCACATCACTAACTGTAATAACTACATCACAACAGCCATAATGTCTCACGCGAGCAACACTCTGCTGCACATCACTAACTGTAATAACTACATCACAACAGCCATAATGTCTCACGCGAGCAACACTCTGCTGCACATCACTAACTGTAATAACTACATCACAACAGCCATAATGTCTCACGCGAGCAACACTCTGCTGCACATCACTAACTGTAATGACTACATCACAACAGCCATAATGTCTCACGCGAGCAACACTCTGCTGCACATCACTAACTGTAATAACTACATCACAACAGCCATAATGTCTCACGCGAGCAACACTCTGCTGCACATCACTAACTGTAATAACTACATCACAACAGCCATAATGTCTCACGCGAGCAACACTCTGCTGCACATCACTAACTGTAATAACTACATCACAACAGCCATAATGTCTCACGCGAGCAACACTCTGCTGCACATCACTAACTGTAATAACTACATCACAACAGCCATAATGTCTCACGCGAGCAACACTCTGCTGCACATCACTAACTGTAATAACTACATCACAACAGCCATAATGTCTCACGCGAGCAACACTCTGCTGCACATCACTAACTGTAATAACTACATCACAACAGCCATAATGTCTCACGCGAGCAACACTCTGCTGCACATCACTAACTGTAATAACTACATCACAACAGCCATAATGTCTCACGCGAGCAACACTCTGCTGCACATCACTAACTGTAATAACTACATCACAACAGCCATAATGTCTCACGCGAGCAACACTCTGCTGCACATCACTAACTGTAATGACTACATCACAACAGCCATAATGTCTCACGCGAGCAACACTCTGCTGCACATCACTAACTGTAATAACTACATCACAACAGCCATAATGTCTCACGCGAGCAACACTCTGCTGCACATCACTAACTGTAATAACTACATCACAACAGCCATAATGTCTCACGCGAGCAACACTCTGCTGCACATCACTAACTGTAATAACTACATCACAACAGCCATAATGTCTCACGCGAGCAACACTCTGCTGCACATCACTAACTGTAATAACTACATCACAACAGCCATAATGTCTCACGCGAGCAACACTCTGCTGCACATCACTAACTGTAATAACTACATCACAACAGCCATAATGTCTCACGCGAGCAACACTCTGCTGCACATCACTAACTGTAATAACTACATCACAACAGCCATAATGTCTCACGCGAGCAACACTCTGCTGCACATCACTAACTGTAATAACTACATCACAACAGCCATAATGTCTCACGCGAGCAACACTCTGCTGCACATCACTAACTGTAATAACTACATCACAACAGCCATAATGTCTCACGCGAGCAACACTCTGCTGCACATCACTAACTGTAATAACTACATCACAACAGCCATAATGTCTCACGCGAGCAACACTCTGCTGCACATCACTAACTGTAATGACTACATCACAACAGCCATAATGTCTCACGCGAGCAACACTCTGCTGCACATCACTAACTGTAATAACTACATCACAACAGCCATAATGTCTCACGCGAGCAACACTCTGCTGCACATCACTAACTGTAATAACTACATCACAACAGCCATAATGTCTCACGCGAGCAACACTCTGCTGCACATCACTAACTGTAATAACTACATCACAACAGCCATAATGTCTCACGCGAGCAACACTCTGCTGCACATCACTAACTGTAATAACTACATCACAACAGCCATAATGTCTCACGCGAGCAACACTCTGCTGCACATCACTAACTGTAATAACTACATCACAACAGCCATAATGTCTCACGCGAGCAACACTCTGCTGCACATCACTAACTGTAATAACTACATCACAACAGCCATAATGTCTCACGCGAGCAACACTCTGCTGCACATCACTAACTGTAATAACTACATCACAACAGCCATAATGTCTCACGCGAGCAACACTCTGCTGCACATCACTAACTGTAATAACTACATCACAACAGCCATAATGTCTCACGCGAGCAACACTCTGCTGCACATCACTAACTGTAATAACTACATCACAACAGCCATAATGTCTCACGCGAGCAACACTCTGCTGCACATCACTAACTGTAATAACTACATCACAACAGCCATAATGTCTCACGCGAGCAACACTCTGCTGCACATCACTAACTGTAATAACTACATCACAACAGCCATAATGTCTCACGCGAGCAACACTCTGCTGCACATCACTAACTGTAATAACTACATCACAACAGCCATAATGTCTCACGCGAGCAACACTCTGCTGCACATCACTAACTGTAATAACTACATCACAACAGCCATAATGTCTCACGCGAGCAACACTCTGCTGCACATCACTAACTGTAATAACTACATCACAACAGCCATAATGTCTCACGCGAGCAACACTCTGCTGCACATCACTAACTGTAATAACTACATCACAACAGCCATAATGTCTCACGCGAGCAACACTCTGCTGCACATCACTAACTGTAATAACTACATCACAACAGCCATAATGTCTCACGCGAGCAACACTCTGCTGCACATCACTAACTGTAATAACTACATCACAACAGCCATAATGTCTCACGCGAGCAACACTCTGCTGCACATCACTAACTGTAATAACTACATCACAACAGCCATAATGTCTCACGCGAGCAACACTCTGCTGCACATCACTAACTGTAATGACTACATCACAACAGCCATAATGTCTCACGCGAGCAACACTCTGCTGCACATCACTAACTGTAATAACTACATCACAACAGCCATAATGTCTCACGCGAGCAACACTCTGCTGCACATCACTAACTGTAATAACTACATCACAACAGCCATAATGTCTCACGCGAGCAACACTCTGCTGCACATCACTAACTGTAATAACTACATCACAACAGCCATAATGTCTCACGCGAGCAACACTCTGCTGCACATCACTAACTGTAATAACTACATCACAACAGCCATAATGTCTCACGCGAGCAACACTCTGCTGCACATCACTAACTGTAATAACTACATCACAACAGCCATAATGTCTCACGCGAGCAACACTCTGCTGCACATCACTAACTGTAATAACTACATCACAACAGCCATAATGTCTCACGCGAGCAACACTCTGCTGCACATCACTAACTGTAATAACTACATCACAACAGCCATAATGTCTTACGCGAGCAACACTCTGCTGCACATCACTAACTGTAATAACTACATCACAATAGCCATAATGTCTCACGCGAGCAACACTCTGCTGCACATCACTAACTGTAATAACTACATCACAATAGCCATAATGTCTCACGCGAGCAACACTCTGCTGCACATCACTAACTGTAATTTAACAACATTGCTGTGGCCGTAGTTTCCTCCGGTATGTCCGCCACGCTGCTGAGCGGGGGTCGTACTGCGCATTCTGTTTTAAAATTACCATTAAATCTCGCCCAGGAAGATTCGCCTATCTGTAATTTTAGTAAAAATAGCACACGGGGTACTATGCTACGTCAGTGCAAACTCTTAGTGTGGGAAGAAAGTACTATGGCGCACAAAACAGCGGTAGAAGCACTAAATCGAACGCTCCAGGATTTGCGCAACAGTACCGATGTTATGGGAGGGATGGTGGTTTTATTGGCTGGTGATTTCCGCCAAACGTTACCAGTCATTCAGAAGGGGACACCTGCAGACGAAATTAAAGCATGTCCCAAGTCGTCCACTCTATGGGCCACCGGAAAAAGTTCAGTTTGACTACAAATATGAGAGTGCATCTATATGATGACACAAATGCTGGTAACTATGCCTAAACACTATTGAAAATAGGAGATGGTCGGTTAGAAACCGATGCCAAGGGCTGTGTGACACGGACGGGAGATTTTTGTCAATTAGTACAAAGTGATTCGGAATTAGTTGCAAGTGTTTACCCAGATTTACAAAACAATATACACGAAAATCAATATTTATATGAAAGAGCAATTTAAGCACCTAAAAATGATGTTGTCAACAAAATAAATTCAGACATATTGAGTAAAGTACCAGGAGATACAACAGAGTATTTATCAATAGACACAGTTATGGATACAGAACAGAGCACATCATATCCCATAGAGTTTCTAAATTCGCTTGCTTCAATTAAAACTAGGCGTCCCAGTCATGCTTATGCGAAATTTGGATGCCCCGAGATTATGTAATGGGACGAGACTTCGTGTCACACAACTTGGCCGCAATATCATTAGCGCCACTATCTTAACCGGCGTAGGAAACGGTGAAAATGTAATGATCCCACGAATCCTAATAATTCCCACAGATCTCCCGTTCCAGTTTAAAAGGCTACAATTTCCTCTCAAACTTAGTTTCGCTATGACCATTAACAAAGCGCAAGGACAAACGTTAAAGGTGGCTGGGGTGAACTTATTGTATGTAGCATGTTCGCGTGTATCCAATGCCCAGAATCTTTACATTCTATCCCCAAATGGAAAGACATATAATATCGTTTACAGTAGCGTATTAAAATAATATTCTGTTCCGAGTTCTCTTCTGTGTTCTAAATCAGGAAAGGGGAACCGTGTTACCCCGAATTTAACGCGAGCGAAGCCGCGGGCAAAAGCTAGTATTATCTATAATTTTTTGTATATTTATTGTTTCTATGTTTTATATTGTAGCTGTTTGTTGTTCCTTTTGAATAAAATAAAATAAAATGGTTTAATTCTTAAAGGTTATCCGGGAAATTTTATCTATGAACTTAAAATAATGTAAATTAATTATCTTAAACTGCAATACCACACTAAGTTTTTTTTAATTTCCTGTCTGTCTTGACTGTCACCTACTGGTCGCGCGAAATTCGTCTGACTTGACTTGATGCAGTCTGACGCTGCATTACCGAGCACCTATCGGATGGCACTGAAGAACTTGTCTTGCTTCAACGGTTAACTTTATTTCTGCAGACATGACAATTACACAACTATGTCTTTTTTACAGCTTCTTGTTGGTGCACAATTTTCAACAGTTTTCTATTCTTTTTCCGGTTGTCTTAGCGAACCCATGTTTATGTTTATCTACATCGAAATCTTGTACGATCTGAGTAATGTACACGTAGTGTACTTAGACTTGTAATTTTTTTAGGATTTTTAGTCGATATAGCATCTATTTCGTGACCAGAAATATTTTGCATTCACACAAAACACATTGTTTGTTTGTACACAATTTTCGTGTGTTATAATATAGCATATTGACCACAAAACACTGCATAGGGAATAAATTAATTATTCCTTCTGGTAATATTTAACGTTGATTTAAATCCAATTTGAATTTCCATTAGCGAAGTTTCGATGGGCGCTGTTTGTTTTACATTGAGTGTATTTGTGTTAGTGTAAACAATTAAATGGGACACACACTAAACACTAAAAAAAGGTTATGTTTTAGGGGTTCAAAGTTATGAGGATGTATTGTTTACTCGTATCTATATTTATTTTGCTTGCTGTGGATGGACTATGTAAAATATGACTTTACTGGAAGGGTTTTTAATACCGAAATAACGACTATAAAGACATTTTGCGTCGATTCCACATAATTTGAGATATGAGTAGGAAAATGATGATATATTTTGCTTGCTCTGTTTCATATAGTTTATATATATGTATGTCGGAAATATGTTAGTCACTCGTTTGACTAAACGGGACGCCGAAGATCGGCTTGTCCGAAGCGGAGACGAGAAGAGATGTTTTTCAGCTGTGTATCCACAGGTGGTTTCTTTGGTTTTGTATTTTCGTTTTTTACAACCGACTTCCGAAATTAAAGTAATTTTACACTTTGTAGTGTTTTTCTGGAAGTCAGTTTTAATTTTTGTAAAAAAGTTTGTATTTTTTACTTTTTAGTTATGGCACCTACCCCACACAAATTCGAATACTACTACCTGATATGTAGATAACAGTGACGGGAAGTTAGGGTAACTTAGGACATCATCCACATAAACTAAGTGGGAAAAAAAAAACGTGTTACTACTGAAGCTAACTCAAAAAGGCACCCAAGCAAAGTTATACAATTTTACATGGGACGAAGTTCGAGGTATACCCTCCCGAATAAAAAAAATCGTTCAAATCGGACTACTCGGTCAAAGTTATGCGCGGTCATACATAAATATACTTATATATATGTATAATATACGCCTCGACTTGAGAACCTCCTCCTTTGTTTTTCACACTCAATTAAGTGTTCATTACCTACAACTTATACAAATATAGCTAAATACACTGTGGTCTAAATTATTTTCTTTCGTCACACTGAGCCGGGTTTCGGTCAAAAATTTTTGCGTATAAATCCCCTAAGATTCCTTACAAAGAGTTTCATTTGCGAGGCCACTAAATCATCGGATCATCCGGCTGTACATAATGAAGGTGAGATCCGATCTGTTTAATGAGGCTTAGTAAGGAGTAAATCGTATTATTGTTTATTTATGGATTCTATTAAAGTAAGTACTTAAACATTTACTCTCTTATTCATAAACGCTGCTTAAAGTTAAGTAATATTTAATTACTAGTTTTCCATAGACTATTTTACGTTTAAACATCATTTAACTTTAATCAACGTTTTTGAATAAGCGGGTTAGTTGTTGCCTTAACGCAAAGAGCGAAGCGAAGTGTGCATCAGTAGTCAATCAGCCTACAATTATTTTTATCGAACTACATTTGGACTACTCTTGATAAGGCACAACACACTAACCAATTGAGTACACTACCATTTTGTTCCTTCTTAGCACGTTTCGGTACGCTACGCAACATGCTACGGTGTAGCTCCGTGCTACGATGGCGTAGGAGTCTCGTAGCAAATATTTAAGGAATTTTCTGCATGGATAAGTTGTGTCAAAAATTGATAATGTTACGATTTCCGTACACTATTTCGTATGTCTAACATACACTCTGCATAATCTTATCTCAGGAAACATCCTCACATCCCTGAAAACCTCACCCCACTTTATTTCACCAACTTTCCCCATTTCCCCCGTTCCCTTTCCCCCAATACCCAAAACCTGTATCGTCACCGCTCACTTCATTGCCGTAAATTTCTCGCCTCCAGATTTATTAAGGCAATTAAACTTAGTTCAAGTTGACAGTTTTTTTCCTTTGTTTCGGACACTTTAATGAGCGCCGCGAGACGTAGGGAATTACATTCTGACGGCGCACTGTACCAGAACACGTATATTCTAATATCTCGAATTCTACGCTCACAAATTAGAAGGCACTCATGGAATGTAAATTGGCTTTAGTCCATCTTGGCACATCATTTATAAAATAAATAAACCTGTCAAGTGAAGGTTCCTAAATTCCATTCTTAGTTTACATAGTTAGGTTTTTCTGTAAAAAAAAAATTGTTAATGTTTGAGTAGGTATGGAATGTTGTCAAGCCTAGAATATCAATATGGCGTACTGTAAGACAAGTATGTAATGTATATAAGAATATACATATAACATAATATCATAACATCATCTTACTTTTTAACCGACTTCAAAAAAAGGAGGAGGTTCTCAATTCGGTTGTATGTTTTTTTTTAATTTTTGTTACCTCAGTACTCCGTCATTTATAAACCGATTTGGAAAATTCTTTTTTTTTATTTAAAAGGACATACGTCTAGATTGGTCTCAACTTTTTCAAAGTCCAGTTCTGATGACAGGATCCATGAGGAATTGAGGGAACTCCTCAATGATAAGTATTTCACGGGTGGCGATAAGATATCTCGATTAAGATAGTAAGCGACAATGACGAAGCAAATTTAAATAAACAGTGCTGATGAAAATGGTAGCATCGAACTAATCTGATGATGAAGCCGGAAGGTAGACACCAGAACTCCGTAATAAAACATTGTATCCTAGCCGTGTTTGGGCTTATTGGAATTGTCATGAGATGCACTCTGGCAATAATTTTTTTTAATCGACTTCGAAAAGAGAGGAGGCTCTCGCTCAGTTCGTCGGAATCTTTTTTTTTAAGTGTGTTCCCCGATTACTCGAAGACGGCTGGACCGATTTGAAAAATTATTTTTTGTTTGAAAGGGTATACTCTCCAGATGGTCCCATAGTCATCAGGTCAGGATCTGATGATGGGATCCTGGAGAAATCGAGAGAACTCTGCAAATATACACCTATAGCGATTTGAGTATTTTTTATAGTAACTTGTGCATTTTCCCTCGGAAAGCATTATTTGCTGAAGTGGAACTGATAACTAAGACCACATATGGTAAGATGGCCACCGGAACAACTCAATAATAAGTATTTCACGGGTTGCGATTCCATTACTTTAAAATGATTGCTAAGCAATAGAAGCTCGTCACAATTTATATGGTGAAGTGGAGCTGATGGTGAAGTACCAGGAGAACTCCTTAACAATTAACGTCCATGCATCGGGAGAAGCAATGTTTTGTAAAAGGTGATGAGCAGTTATCATTAGGCTATTGTAACTTAGATAAATTAAAAACCGACCCACTAAAAAGTGAACAATAAAAAACTTTTCTACAAAAAAAAACAACCGACCTCCAAAAAAAAAACCCTACAGAGTGAAAAATAACTTTATTTCCGGAAGTCGGTAGCAAAAACCTAAAATACAGATCCAAAGACACAACCCATAATGAGTTTCCCCAGAAAATAATGCCGTATCTAAGAATCGAAGCAACAAGTCCGTGATAAGCAGTAAGCAGTGTATCCGTATTTACGATTGGGGTGAGTGTATACAATGTGTAGGAGGAACTACTAATTTCCTTTCAAATTTGTTCAACGTGATCTTCAATATATAGTCCGAGTCACTTTATCTTTAGGTTTCTGTCTAATCGATAGATAATAATTTGAGGGTATCCATTAAGTTTACTTACTTAGGTACGTTTTCTTTACGAAATGAATCCATACCCTCAAGTTATAACTACAACGTTTGATGTATACGTTCGCTTAAAACGGCGAAGAATAAACCACTACGATTTATTCATTATTTTCTAAAATGATTTTTAATTTTATGAGAAGCTTTGTAGTAAAATGAGATCAGTTTTGTTAAATAATAGCAATAATAAATATTATTAAATGATTATTATAGTATTTTAAATACTGGTATTCAGCTGCATCCGGTTAGACTGGAAGCCGACCCCAACATAGTTGGGAAAAGGCTAGGCAGATGATGATTATTATAGTATTTTACTTTTCTTTCTTGATTTTTAAATTCTTTATAAATACTACTTAAACAAAATATAAAAATACTTTATATGAAAAAAAATATATAATGCATGACAAAAAGCACATTTCACAATCGTATGCACGGCTAGCGCTCTTGAAACCGCCGTTCTATTTAGACGCTGAATAACTTCGTAAATGTTAACCCTATTATTGCTTTCGATAATCGCAATAATAAAAGTATTAACGTTTTGTTGTTAAAAAAAAACAATTTTAAAAACAGACTTTAAAAAATAAACACTAACTTAAACTTATTTATTCACCAAAACAATACATTAATTATTATAATAAAATGTTTTTGCAAAATACACCAACCAACTTGGACCTATGATGGATTTGAACGCACGTGTCTTTTGGGTAACCACTTAATGGAGCTGTGTGTACGTAATATTCGGCCTACAACAATGTAGATTTTATCTTCTATCGAAATATACAAGTTTCCATTACGATATAAACCTACTTTAGACGACATTACCGATACATGGAACATTTAATAAACCCTTTTTCCTATATACAGAGGAACTAACGTATTTTATATAACCCCGAGGATACACTGCGGTCATTACTTTCCGCTTTGTTAACTCCAGGCTATTTTGTTTGATTATAGCTAAGAATAAGTGCGAATTGTTCTGTTGTGTTACGTCATCAGGTGGCGTAAGCTGATGTTGCTTCAACTCTTGTTTATAGATGGTGTTATACATTTATTTTCAGCACTTTAAAGTTTATTTTTTGTGTTTTTATTTTAAATGAATTACATTTAAAATGAGTATATAACTATTACTTGAAAAAACAGCAGTACGAGTTGCAAGTTCAATGGAAAAGAAAACACCTCCTTTATTCAAATAGGTGACTATGCATGTTGACTGTGACAGTGTTTTTACATGATAAGTGTAAGTAAATAAAATAAATGTTCTAGGTCGCTGTGGGTGCCACGTAAAACAGATGATTCTTCAAAATTGTATCAAAAATCGATACTGCTCAACTTCCCTCAATAAAATTTTACGAAACAAATCGTTCTGAGCGTTTACTCATAGACTTTTCGCACCTTTAAAGACAAACCGTTACTAAACGAAATTTTTCAAGAATTGAGTTACTAATGTTATCTTTCTAAATTACGTAAACTATACGATGAATAAAATAAAATTACGTAAAATATCCATCATTATGATCTCAAAAGATGGCTCAAAGCACCATGATCTTAAATTCTATTGCGAAAAAGCCGTGCATATTTTTTATTTAAGCTCCTATGCAAAATTTTATATTTTCGTTTAGTAACGGTTTGTCTTTAAAGGTGCGTTTTGTAAAGTCCTCGGGAGCGGCGTCGTTATAAACTTTTCGATAGTCGACTATCCTATCACTATAGAAGTATGGAAAACGTCTTCATTTTTCTAAAACTTCTCTTTTAAAGTTCGTAGTGACGTGAATTTTTAATGGCGTCCTTTCTTCGTATCCTGTTTGATGTGCTTTTTTTTAAACAGTTTTTGTATGAGATTATATTATTCTTCAAAATGTGATGCTTTTATTTGCAGAGGTACCAAAGGAGAAGGAAAAGACTCCATAGTTTCGGCCCAGGTGGTAACTCAATCAAACTAGCCTTTTTTGTAAGAGGATGTAATAACAAGGCCTCACTGAAATTTTGATGAAATTTGGCTATCCAGGAATCAAGTTATACAAAGTATAGTAAAAGTGAGGTAACGTTATAACATTTTAGTTTTTTGATGTTATTTGCGGCATATTTTTGAATGACTTCGGTTGTGTACTGATTTAATGCACAGAGTGCAAGTAGAGAGCCTCCATGTGTGACGTGTCGAAGATCTGATATGTTTGGCCCGCCCTGGACAGTCGCTACAGTCGAAGACAAGTCCCTACATCCAATATCCTGCACTTAGCAGCAGTAGGTACCTTCTACCTTTTAAAAAAGGCAGAAGTGGAAGTAAAATTAATATGCAAAGCCGAAGTCGTGGGGTTCTACAATAAAACATGGAAAATAAGTGCGCACTCAGAACGAAAGAAAACGAACGAGCACCGGTTTTTTCTGCCTGTCATCTGTCAGTCGGTGACCAGTGTTGCCAACTGAAGAAAAATTTAAGGAACTCGATTCGCTATGAATTGATTCCACAAAACGATTGATAAAAACTTATTACTCGATTTTCATACATATTCTGGGATTTTACCGATTTATTCATTATGGATTTCTAAGAATTCGGGCATGTATTTAATCGATTATTTAGTTTTATAATTTAACTTTTCTCGCTTCCTAAATAGAAACATTACCATGTTTACTATATAAATATGTTTACTACAAATACAGTACCTTGTATTTTGTGACTTCCTTTCGAAAAATATAACGGTTTTATATTATACATACATTTCAACTAGTTAACTGCTGGGCCCAGGATTTCCCATCTCCTTTACTTGCAAATTAAAACTTTATTTTTTACGCTATCAAAAGCAATGATATTATAAAGGAAAGATAAGCTACGTTCATAATGAGTGGCGTTCAGATATCGTTGCGTTGTTATTACAAATGTACTTACATATAGGTGTATAGTAGTTTTCCACTTCGACTGCGATAGATAATACGGAACGTATGATACAGAAAGAGATAGCTAACTTTAGTGTGTTACGCTTGACACGCTTCGTTTTGCTCGCTTATATTACCCGACTGAATCAAATTACAACAATTGTCTGAATTTGTCTGCAACAATTTGCGCGCGCTAGTGCGATATCTATCTCTTTATTTATATAATATCATTGATCAAAAGTCCCAAGAGACCTTCCCAAAAGTCCCGTACTAACCAATCAGAAGCCCGATTCCCGTATCTTCATCTCAGCGACAATCAAATGTCAAAAACTTATCAAAAATGTAGGGAAATTATAGGTATTTTTGACATATTGAGACTGAGATCAGACTGTGAACGTTCTTAAAATTACGGGAATTACCCCTCAGGTGTTAGAATTAGAATTTAGAATTTTTGTTTATACAGTACACCAGTAGTAAACATTAAAACGTAGTTACAACTAAAGTACTTACATAGTTTCTAAGTTTTTAATGTACACACACTAAGTTTATAAGGTACACTTGAACAAAAACACAGTAACATCAAAATTTAGATAATAATATTAAGTATGATGGCGCTTCGACGTTTTGAGAGTGTCAAGAAACGTCAAGAATGACAGCGGACATTCGGACAAGCGTGGATTGACGTTTCTTCACTCTGACGCAACTCCGGGCTCTTTTGCAGGCGACCGTCGGACGAGAAGGGATCCGTTGGCATCGCGCTCAAGCAAGACGTGTTCGGTGGAGCGTCGCTGTGTTTCAATTAATTAGAAAGTGCTGATTGCAATTCTGTTAATATTTTGTTAAAATAATAATCGTGCATTGTTAATCTTCTTCAACACGTGGTCTTAATTCTCCTCGCCCGCCTACCCACGATAGCTCGGCAGCCACAATGAACCCAGAATTAACTGATGATGGCCAGGTGCCGTTATCAGAAGTGGGATTTGAAGGGCTTGCTTCAGGGGAGAATAGTCGCACGAGATCTTCAGCGCCGGCATCAGAACCAAGCCTGTCTCAACAAATGGAGCTGTTTTTATCCCGATTGATGGCTATATCACAGCCGCAACCTTCGAGTAGCACCCAGTTGAATGAGTTTGATCAGAGTTTGAAGCGGACATCGAAGGTTGGTGCAACGTGACAGAAATCGTAGTCAACAACCGTAAGTTAGCAGGTGCAGAATTGCTTTTGTTACTTACACGTGCACTCAAAGGCCGAGCTGCTACCTGTTTAACAAGACTACAGGTATCGCAGCTGACATGGCCTCAAATAAAAGAAGTATTGCTTGCGAAGTTTGTTAAACTTATGCTGCCACAATACTACTTCGATGAAATTCTACGTTTTCAAGTTGGTGTTAGAGAAACCGCGAGCGAGGCGGCCATGCGCCTTTGGAACATCATCGAACGCATCCCGCGGATGGAGATGTTCGAAGATGTTACAACGGGATTCGTATCTTCAGTTTTATGCCAAAAGGGAGCCGTGATTCGCCGTGAGCTCCACTCTCATAACCTGACCACTAGATCTCAACTTCTGCGCGTTCTTAACGGCATTTCACTGAAACGGAGGCATGAGGGTAACGATAACCATAATTCGGACGTGAAAAAGACCCGATTCAACAAATCACGCTTCATGGGAACATGTCACCGCTGCGGTACTTCGGGTCACAAAGCAATAGACTGCCGCAAGCGAAAAGAAGAGCCTGCTACTTCAGCGAAGACGCACGACCAAACATCCAGAGCCGCTGATAAACCAAGACCAATCACCTGCTTCGTGTGTGGATGACCAGGACACTTGGCGTCGGCGTGTCCAGATCGAGCGGGAGGCGATGGGGCAGAGGGGGTCAAAGAGGTCCATGTGTGTGAACGCAAGGCATCGAGGAGCACCTTGACTACATCATCCGGTGAGCCAGTTTCCTTTCTTTTTGATAGTGGATCGGCTTTTTCATTAGTAGCTAACAGCTACGCCGAGAAGTTCCCAGGTACTGCGCAGAATGATTTAGTTTATCTGACGGGCATTGGTAGGGGGAATGTAGAATGTTTTTCCCAGGTAATTAGCCCCATCAATGTTCAAGGTCTCTCCCTCTCAGTGTTGCTTCACATAGTACCTGATGGCACCATTGCTGAATCAGTTATAATAGGTAGGGATATATTAGAGTGTAACGTAAACGTGCATATGGATAACGATCAAGTTACTTTTTCTCAGCGTAAAAAAGTTAATTTTTCTGACAAATCTGGTAACATTGATTTCATGAATATTGATACGGAATTACGAGGTGATGACAAATTAGCATTGACTAGAATTTTAGAAAAATATAGTAAGTTCTTCACAGAAGGTATACCAACGCGACGGATCACGACAGGCGTTCTCCGTATAGACCTTATTGATCCAAATAAGACCGTGCAAAGGCATCCCTATAGGTTAGCACCCGTGGAAAAAGAAATAGTCAATGAGAAAATAGAGTCCCTATCAAAAGCGGGCGTCAATCGGGAAAGCAGTTCTCCTTTTACTAGCCCCATTTTATTAGTAAAAAAGAAAGACAACACTGATAGGATGTGCGTAGACTATAGGGAACTCAACACGCGTTCCGAACATTACCCGTTGCCCCGTATTGACGAACAAATCGACCGTCTCCATGGCGCGCACTATTTTTCGTCATTAGATATGACGTCTGGTTATCACCAGGTAGTTGTTGACCCCGATAGCATAGCAAAAACGGCATTTGTTACGCCGGATGGTCAATTTGAATATTTGACGATGCCATTTGCCACAGCTCTAGGTCCCCTAAAAGACAAGGTAGCGTTGGCCTACGTGGATGACGTCCTGTGCTATTCAAATGAAGTCACTGCAGGACTAGAACGTCTAGACCTAACTTTGAACGCTCTCACTGACGCGAGTTTTTCGTTTAACTTTAAAAAGTGCAAATTTATGAAAAAGGAAATAGATTTCCTCGGTTACGTCATAAAAGCAGGAGTAGTTACACCGAACCCTAGAAAGATACAGGCTTTAGTTGACGCTCCGATTCCAAAAATAGCTACACATGTCAGGCAATTTTTAGGCTTAGTTTCTTACTTCAGACGGTTCATACAAAATTTCACCCGTATAGTAGGACCTCTTTACCCGTTGACAAAATTGAAAGGGCCCATCAAGTGGACAGACGCTCATAACGATATCCATAAAAAGATTGTTGATAAGTATAACAAAATGGCATCGCAACTATGTAAATAAACCTGCTTACTAATAACATAAACGAATGATAAATGTCCATTGACGGTATACATAAATAAAGTTCTTTACCTTCCGTGCTAGTCAAAACTGTGTTACGGCAATCTCGTTCGATGATTAATTTTCAATCGTATCGTAATGAACATAAAACACCGTTTTACTAATAGTTTTTTCTTACTATGAGAAATAGACGTCGATGACGAATTACATGTTTAACGTAAACAAGTAGTGTATGTCGATGTGTGTGTGTTTGTCTAAGATTGCATACTGATTAGGTACATACAATCTCTCTGCTTCTGTTATAAATCTTTTAGACGATGTATTCTATCGTGTAGTCTTTTAAAAACACCTTTACAACAATAAAAAACGGCAAAAAATTACAAAATTAAGTAAAATAATAAACATCGTATCCCCATATCTAGCTGTTATTTTTAATAAATGTGTTGATTTAGGAACTTTTCCTGACTTCATGAAGAGTAGTAAAGTCATACCATTATTTAAATCAGGTAATAAAAATGACGTTGGCAATCTCAAGCCTATTTCTATCTTACCTGCATTTAGCAAAATATTGGAAATGTTAATACTCAAGCAGTTGCTAAGACATTTTAATTTAAACAGCCTCCTTCATGATAAACAATATGGCTTTACAAAAGTTCGTTCGACTACAGATGCGGGTGTTGCTCTGCTGAAACACATATTTAACGCATGGGTTAATTCGCAAAAATAATAATAATTCTCCAAATTAAAACTCGCTTGTCCACGATATGCCAACAACGCATCCTGTCATATTTCGGCCACACGGTGCGTAGAGGCGACGAAAGTCTAGAAAAATTGATAGTGGTTGGAAACACCAAAGGCAAGAGATCGTGCGGTCGCTCACCAGCAAGATGGACCGATCAAGTCAAAGACTCGTCGTCGTCCAAATTCTACACGGTCGTAAGAGACGCGATGGACAGATACCGATGCAGGCAGATCATCCGCTCCCGATGCAACCCTCAGGCTGACCACGATCCTCAGACATGAGGGACCGACCCCAGAGAGAGAATTCGCAAAAGGCTATTGGAGTTTTCTGTGATCTCTCCAAAGTTTAAGTTTGGAATTGCGTAACTATTACAGATAGTAGGAATCGATTTTATTTTAACATTTCAACAACATTCAGTGCGCTATTTACGTTGTTGAGCAGACACATTTTTCGAACTTACGAAGCATTAGCAATTCGCTTCAAAATGATTCAGATTCTGATTGATAGTGTGTTACGCAATTAGGGTGCGGGTCAGTGTGGTGGTTGGTATGTTCGAGAGATTAGTGCGTTCAAACAATCAATAAAAAATTCAATATGTAGGTAACTAATAGACTAAGGGTGGGTCGTTCGCTCACATCGCGGCATTTCTCTTACTTTTAACATTTTATACCCGTCCGATTCGAATAATTTAAAGAGCAATTTACATGCACATAATCAACCTTGATTATGAAACTATTTATTTGGATGAGGATTAATACAAATGTCTTAATTTTTCGATTCTACCCGTGTACGTGTACCATTGACTAATTAGAACAAGAAACGGTTATTGTCACTTAAACTATCAAGTGAGACCGCCGTGCCCGCGAGACTATCCTCGCGGACTTTTAATTGTGGGTAATGATGAGAGGTATAAACATGTAGTACATTATTTTATGTGTCATCAACAGTTTTCGCGCCAACTAATGACTTTCTCATTTTTTATACCTTCAGTTACATTATTGCAATTTTCATAGAGATCTCTAATTTACTTGACAATAAAATACAGCCCATGTTACTCGCTGTCAACAATGTAGCTTTCCAAAGGTGAAAGAATTTTTAAAATCGGTTATGTATTTTTGAGTTTATTCATTACAAACAAATGAACAAAGAAAAACTCTTTGGAGCATGCCGCATGTTGCATGTTCCATGTCACATGTCGCGAAACCGTAAGTTTTTCCCCTACCAAAAAGTGCTCAACGTGTCTAAAGATGTTTTCACCTCAAAAGAAATTTGAGATCCTCAAGCCCTTTCATTTAATGTCACACTGTACAGTTTGCAAAACTCTTTTGTTTAATTTGCCTCCCAAAAGTGACCCCCATATTCAAAATACATTTATTTACTCACACACATACACACAAACATTACACACATCCGTGTTTGGGTCACAGAACTTCATATGTGTACCGAACAACTTAATCGTTCCATTATCTTCGGAGCAAATTGGCTGTGACAAACGGATAGAAAGAGACACACTGATGACCCTATAAGCATTCCGTTTTTTCATTCGGATGTACGGAACCCTAACAATTACGTTCTATCCAAACATTGAATCAAATTAAGGACCTGACCTGATTTATCAACAAGCCATCAAATTGTTATTGCCTCTAAAACAGCTATAAATAAAGTGAGTGTCCCCACCCTGATTCCCATCTACAAACAGTTACAAACGAAACGAAGCGAACAGTTACTAATGCATTTTATTTAATTCATCATTATCAACGGATCATTAGCAACGGATATACATCACGTTCAAACCGCCTACAACGTTTTACGAACAATTAAATTAACTAAGAATAACCGCTATTTTTCTCTCCCCTAACAAATGATTCGGGAAATAAAATGTATGAGTCAATAAATACGGAATGCTCTTTGGTTTCCGTATTCGCGTGTCGCCCACTATGCATTATATTTTTACGACGTCTCTTCAGAAACATTTGAACTCCAATAATCAGCTAATGTATCCATTATAACTCTTATTAGATAGTCATAAGAGCGTTTTTCCCGAGCCTCAGCGTCGAAAACGGCTTGTGGTTAGAGTATCCAAGAATTCAGGGCAGAGCCGAAATGTGCTAAGTTTTCCGTTAAAGGCATGTAAATGTCTCATATTTTGCATTTTGATTTTGGTTAAAAGTAGAACGAAATTGCCTTTCCCGGTTTAAGTCGTACAAGTTCAGCGAACGGAACATTTTCTTGAATGTTTCGTATGAATTTTATTAACATTAAAAACCAATAGTGCTCTTCACTATTGGTTTTTAATGCTAATAAAATTAAATGGGTCCGTGTATCGGTATAATTCTCGACTATGTCATTGGGCACGAGCTCCTTTTATTATATTGATAAAATCTTGTGTCCTAAAGAATGAAGCAATCATTGTAATACAAGACTAGTACAACAATATTAACAGAACGAGAAAGTTAATATGTAGTTAATTAATTAATTAATTAATCTATTAAAAACCGCCACAAATTACCTATTAAAAACATGCATCAGAAATAAACTGTACAGCGCAGTGCACAACTCCCACTTGATACAAGCTTCCTGTTCACACAATATTTATTCCACTCATTTCCCGTTAATCATATAAAAGTTGGCGAGCCTACTAGTAAGGTAGAAGAGCCAGTTGCCGACCTACTTCCATTCGGTCTTTGTTTTAAAATTCCCTCGCCGCGCCTGCCCAATGTGGCGTGGATTGAAAACGAGGTCGCGAGCCTTGTTAACGTTTTTTTTTGACAATTTTATATGGCTTCCTTTGCATTCGGATTTCTGTGTATCCGCTATCGGTGGCTTGTTTGCTTCTGTGACTTCTTTGAACTGTTTGTGGGTGATTTTTTTTTTGAAGTCTTATTAAGGACTAGCTTCTGTCGGTGACTTCGTTCGCGTGGAAGTCGTAAGACACCACAATATACTAACATAACAGCCACATTTTTATAAAAAAAAAACCCGTATACTACTTTTGTAGATTTAGTCTCAGCAGCCAAAATAAACAGAAATCTTTAAAAAAATATTGAAAAACAATCACAAAAATGAACATCTGTTGGAGATCGAACTCACGAACCGTGGCTTACCGTGAGGTCGTTGAACCGTTAGGCTATTTACTTCGTTGATAATTTGACTAAAGTAGCCGTTCTTAAACATGTCAAGATTGACTGCTTAACTCCTTGTAGATATAGCGTGACAATATTCATTTCAGAGAATAAATCCGTATCTATTTGCAATATAATTATAATTTTTCTCGTGTAATTAAATCGTGCGTTAAACTATTGAGGAATAAGGACATAAAGCATTATTGCTAACCCCCATACCAAATAGCGTGATAATATTTAAGCCTGTAGCCTGTAAGCAATATTTGTGCAAAATTTTAACAGAATCTTTTTGGTAGTTTTTGCGCCAATCCGGAACATACATCCGACAAACAGACAAACGGACAACAATTCTAAAAACTATATTTTCGGCGTCTGAATCGTTCCCACACCTCGCAGCAATTACTTTTTCTCAAAAATATTCAATGCGCAGTTTTGACTTCGATACTGTTTTATTATTAGTATGTATAAATATAGATGGTATTCATAAATTGTATTTAAACAACCGCTTAAGTTAACTTTACATCCAATCAGACGCCACAGCATTTAACAGGAGTATAGTTTGTAAATTCATTAAATAAATGTGGAAACTTTGTGAAGAGATACGTGAAGAAAACCTTTACCCACCAAAAACATTAAATATAAAATATTACAAGTCTCTCCATGCAATATTTCCACCGTAAAAAGTTTGAGATCTCATAGAAGCCAAGTCCTATTGAATTTATTTTGTAGTTAGTTATCTACCAACATTTAGTGACTGTGTCAATAGTTTTATTTATATTATAATTAATTATACACACACGGCAATGAGCACAAATTAAAAGCTGCTTGCTGTGTGGGATTATGTGCGACTGTTATGTGCGACTGTTAGTGACGAATTAATATCTGTGAGTACTATGATATGATTAAATTATTGATACAGTCACTAAATGTTGATAGATAACTAACTACAAAATAAATTCAATAGGACTTGGCTTCTATGAGATCTCAAACTTTTTACGGTGGAAATATTGCATGGTGAGACTTGGCATTTTTTACATTTAATGTTTTTGGTGGGATCTCATTTATTTTTTGTAGGTGCGTCTCTTCCTATATAACTAACTAACAGTATTAAGTAACAAACTAAATAACGGTATAAGTAACAAACTAACTATGTATATAAATTAGTATTTTTGTAGGTGCGTCTCTTCCTATATAACTAACTAACAGTATTAAGTAACAAACTAAATAACGGTATAAGTAACAAACTAACTATGTATATAAATTAGTATTTTTGTAGGTGCGTCTCTTCCTATATAACTAACTAACAGTATTAAGTAACAAACTAAATAACGGTATAAGTAACAAACTAACTATGTATATAAATTAGTATTTTTGTAGGTGCGTCTCTTCCTATATAACTAACTAACAGTATTAAGTAACAAACTAAATAACGGTATAAGTAACAAACTAACTATGTATATAAATTAGTATTTTTGTAGGTGCGTCTCTTCCTATATAACTAACTAACAGTATTAAGTAACAAACTAAATAACGGTATAAGTAACAAACTAACTATGTATATAAATTAGTATTTTTGTAGGTGCGTCTCTTCCTATATAACTAACTAACAGTATTAAGTAACAAACTAACTATGTATATAAATTAGTATTTTTGTAGGTGCGTCTCTTCCTATATAACTAACTAACAGTATTAAGTAACAAACTAAATAACGGTATAAGTAACAAACTAACTATGTATATAAATTAGTATTTTTGTAGGTGCGTCTCTTCCTATATAACTAACTAACAGTATTAAGTAACAAACTAAATAACGGTATAAGTAACAAACTAACTATGTATATAAATTAGTATTTTTGTAGGTGCGTCTCTTCCTATATAACTAACTAACAGTATTAAGTAACAAACTAAATAACGGTATAAGTAACAAACTAACTATGTATATAAATTAGTATTTTTGTAGGTGCGTCTCTTCCTATATAACTAACTAACAGTATTAAGTAACAAACTAAATAACGGTATAAGTAACAAACTAACTATGTAAATAAATTAGTATTTTTGTAGGTGCGTCTCTTCCTATATAACTAACTAACAGTATTAAGTAACAAACTAAATAACGGTATAAGTAACAAACTAACTATGTATATAAATTAGTATTTTTGTAGGTGCGTCTCTTCCTATATAACTAACTAACAGTATTAAGTAACAAACTAAATAACGGTATAAGTAACAAACTAACTATGTATATAAATTAGTATTTTTGTAGGTGCGTCTCTTCCTATATAACTAACTAACAGTATTAAGTAACAAACTAAATAACGGTATAAGTAACAAACTAACTATGTATATAAATTAGTATTTTTGTAGGTGCGTCTCTTCCTATATAACTAACTAACAGTATTAAGTAACAAACTAAATAACGGTATAAGTAACAAACTAACTATGTATATAAATTAGTATTTTTGTAGGTGCGTCTCTTCCTATATAACTAACTAACAGTATTAAGTAACAAACTAAATAACGGTATAAGTAACAAACTAACTATGTATATAAATTAGTATTTTTGTAGGTGCGTCTCTTCCTATATAACTAACTAACAGTATTAAGTAACAAACTAAATAACGGTATAAGTAACAAACTAACTATGTATATAAATTAGTATTTTTGTAGGTGCGTCTCTTCCTATATAACTAACTAACAGTATTAAGTAACAAACTAAATAACGGTATAAGTAACAAACTAACTATGTATATAAATTAGTATTTTTGTAGGTGCGTCTCTTCCTATATAACTAACTAACAGTATTAAGTAACAAACTAAATAACGGTATAAGTAACAAACTAACTATGTATATAAATTAGTATTTTTGTAGGTGCGTCTCTTCCTATATAACTAACTAACAGTATTAAGTAACAAACTAAATAACGGTATAAGTAACAAACTAACTATGTATATAAATTAGTATTTTTGTAGGTGCGTCTCTTCCTATATAACTAACTAACAGTATTAAGTAACAAACTAAATAACGGTATAAGTAACAAACTAACTATGTATATAAATTAGTATTTTTGTAGGTGCGTCTCTTCCTATATAACTAACTAACAGTATTAAGTAACAAACTAAATAACGGTATAAGTAACAAACTAACTATGTATATAAATTAGTATTTTTGTAGGTGCGTCTCTTCCTATATAACTAACTAACAGTATTAAGTAACAAACTAAATAACGGTATAAGTAACAAACTAACTATGTATATAAATTAGTATTTTTGTAGGTGCGTCTCTTCCTATATAACTAACTAACAGTATTAAGTAACAAACTAAATAACGGTATAAGTAACAAACTAACTATGTATATAAATTAGTATTTTTGTAGGTGCGTCTCTTCCTATATAACTAACTAACAGTATTAAGTAACAAACTAAATAACGGTATAAGTAACAAACTAACTATGTATATAAATTAGTATTTTTGTAGGTGCGTCTCTTCCTATATAACTAACTAACAGTATTAAGTAACAAACTAAATAACGGTATAAGTAACAAACTAACTATGTATATAAATTAGTATTTTTGTAGGTGCGTCTCTTCCTATATAACTAACTAACAGTATTAAGTAACAAACTAAATAACGGTATAAGTAACAAACTAACTATGTATATAAATTAGTATTTTTGTAGGTGCGTCTCTTCCTATATAACTAACTAACAGTATTAAGTAACAAACTAAATAACGGTATAAGTAACAAACTAACTATGTATATAAATTAGTATTTTTGTAGGTGCGTCTCTTCCTATATAACTAACTAACAGTATTAAGTAACAAACTAAATAACGGTATAAGTAACAAACTAACTATGTATATAAATTAGTATTTTTGTAGGTGCGTCTCTTCCTATATAACTAACTAACAGTATTAAGTAACAAACTAAATAACGGTATAAGTAACAAACTAACTATGTATAAAAATTAGTATTTTTGTAGGTGCGTCTCTTCCTATATAACTAACTAACAGTATTAAGTAACAAACTAAATAACGGTATAAGTAACAAACTAACTATGTATATAAATTAGTATTTTTGTAGGTGCGTCTCTTCCTATATAACTAACTAACAGTATTAAGTAACAAACTAAATAACGGTATAAGTAACAAACTAACTATGTATATAAATTAGTATTTTTGTAGGTGCGTCTCTTCCTATATAACTAACTAACAGTATTAAGTAACAAACTAAATAACGGTATAAGTAACAAACTAACTATGTATATAAATTAGTATTTTTGTAGGTGCGTCTCTTCCTATATAACTAACTAACAGTATTAAGTAACAAACTAAATAACGGTATAAGTAACAAACTAACTATGTATATAAATTAGTATTTTTGTAGGTGCGTCTCTTCCTATATAACTAACTAACAGTATTAAGTAACAAACTAAATAACGGTATAAGTAACAAACTAACTATGTATATAAATTAGTATTTTTGTAGGTGCGTCTCTTCCTATATAACTAACTAACAGTATTAAGTAACAAACTAAATAACGGTATAAGTAACAAACTAACTATGTATATAAATTAGTATTTTTGTAGGTGCGTCTCTTCCTATATAACTAACTAACAGTATTAAGTAACAAACTAAATAACGGTATAAGTAACAAACTAACTATGTATATAAATTAGTATTTTTGTAGGTGCGTCTCTTCCTATATAACTAACTAACAGTATTAAGTAACAAACTAAATAACGGTATAAGTAACAAACTAACTATGTATATAAATTAGTATTTTTGTAGGTGCGTCTCTTCCTATATAACTAACTAACAGTATTAAGTAACAAACTAAATAACGGTATAAGTAACAAACTAACTATGTATATAAATTAGTATTTTTGTAGGTGCGTCTCTTCCTATATAACTAACTAACAGTATTAAGTAACAAACTAAATAACGGTATAAGTAACAAACTAACTATGTATATAAATTAGTATTTTTGTAGGTGCGTCTCTTCCTATATAACTAACTAACAGTATTAAGTAACAAACTAAATAACGGTATAAGTAACAAACTAACTATGTATATAAATTAGTATTTTTGTAGGTGCGTCTCTTCCTATATAACTAACTAACAGTATTAAGTAACAAACTAAATAACGGTATAAGTAACAAACTAACTATGTATATAAATTAGTATTTTTGTAGGTGCGTCTCTTCCTATATAACTAACTAACAGTATTAAGTAACAAACTAAATAACGGTATAAGTAACAAACTAACTATGTATATAAATTAGTATTTTTGTAGGTGCGTCTCTTCCTATATAACTAACTAACAGTATTAAGTAACAAACTAAATAACGGTATAAGTAACAAACTAACTATGTATATAAATTAGTATTTTTGTAGGTGCGTCTCTTCCTATATAACTAACTAACAGTATTAAGTAACAAACTAAATAACGGTATAAGTAACAAACTAACTATGTATATAAATTAGTATTTTTGTAGGTGCGTCTCTTCCTATATAACTAACTAACAGTATTAAGTAACAAACTAAATAACGGTATAAGTAACAAACTAACTATGTATATAAATTAGTATTTTTAATAACTAACTATTTAAGTAACTAATAACTAGCTGACCCGGCAAAATTTGTTTCGCCAAATATAAATTTTCGTTATAAAATGTTTAGTTTCTAAGAGGTTTTTTCATAGATAGATGGCGCTGTCATACGAAAATATCCAAGATTTTCTAAAGTACTAATTTATACTAGGCCCTGCAGGTAACGAAACCATAGCGCGATTTAGAAACCAGGTACAACACCATCTATCGAGCGAGCACAGACTGTTGCATTCCATTGATTGAGATTTGAATCAAGTTTTTTAGCTTTGTTCATTTAATATTTATAAGAATTAATTATTAACTCTATGTATTTAATTTATTTTTAACTTTAATAAATAATAGTTTATTAATAATTAATCTATACCAATTTAATATTTTTTGTATGTAAACAAAGAACAAAGTTAACAATGCAGTCAAAATTTATATACCATCTTCCTGCAAAACGGCAAATATAAAATTGTTTTCTATAATTAACTATTTATTAGGTGTTTTTAATTTTTCCTTTGTTACAAGCTAATCTATCTTGATGCCACATTTCAAGGTTCTAGGTCTGCTAGAATTATTTTAGATTTTTGATGATCGGTCAGTCAGTGAGTCAGTGAGTGACAACATGATGTTATTTTGATCGACGATAACTCGTAAACTGTAAGTTCAAATGTAATTTGGAAGTTTAGCGAGTTATAATGATTACTTTTGGTTACCGAAAGCTCAAACTGCTATCTTTATCCACAGAGAAGATAAAGGGAGGGGGGGGGGGTAAAAGGCCCGCGAAAGACTTCGAGAAAAGGATGGTACGGCCGTGCCTGCTTTGCTCGAGACTTGGCAGGGGCACTACCGTGCCCCCAGATTTATTGTTGCATTATCGGCCTAAAACAACAAAATGTATGTTCCCATAATCATGCGCACTCCCCATCCCATAACCCCGGCTATTCCCACTAATCTTTTCCCATTCTTTTTCCAAGAAAACTACCGTAAAAGTGGCGCTACACTTCGATAGATCCCCGTAGTCATTTGTCCTCTGCATACGTTACCATAAGCTGTAGTTCCTCTCAACGATACAACGATAAAGTTTGGTCGGTATACCGAGATCCTTGTTACTCTGTGACAGCTTGGGAGCACACATCCCTTTGGAAACATATTTATTTGATAAATTACTCGTATGCCGGGGGCTGAGCGGACAGTGACATGCGTGAAACTAGGTACTGTATTTAGAAGGACCAAAAATAAATTGGCTTATGAATTTCGTAGCGAAGTTGTACTTATTCAATGAGCTTGTAATTTATAGTTGGGTCTGTTGGGGTCCTGGTCTTTTCGAAGTTTATTTGGGAGAAGTTACCTTGTCTTTATACACGTACGTTAGAAAATAGATGGATAAGTACCGAATTTAAAAGTGTGTTGAATCAACGTTGCTCCTTCAGCGATCAGAGCTGAAATGAACATTTACGATCGCGTCCCTGAACTCCCGCTCTTCAAATAATTCAACGCACCAAAACTTATCTTAATATTTTCCTCCTAAGTAGGTACATTAGCCACGCAAATCTATCCGACAAAGCCTCCAAAAAGTTGCAGAATTTATTCCACAGTGTTGCCAACAAACACAACGTCCCAAGTTAATTGGTACGCGACGGCTGGGGAGGCTCGCCGACCAACTTCGTAGTACCTGCCACCACAGTGTTGCCAGCATTAATTCTAATTACGCACGCGGTGCCATCCACTTCTAAACTTGAAAAATAACTCCCGGGAACTATAAATATTAATTAAAGTCTATCGGCAACTGTGGCCACTAAGCGCGAGGTTGCCATTTTAATTAATTCAAATTCATTTTCAAATTCACTTCGGTGATTGAACGGAGTTC
This sequence comes from Fissipunctia ypsillon, assembly GCA_947568875.1. Taxonomy (NCBI): domain Eukaryota; kingdom Metazoa; phylum Arthropoda; class Insecta; order Lepidoptera; family Noctuidae; genus Fissipunctia; species Fissipunctia ypsillon. Next base: position 25,703,346 of record OX387649.1, read on the forward strand.
GTTCTATTTGTTCTTTTGTGTTTTATGTCGGGTTTAATATTATTCCAGCAATAAACGTACGTTTACACAGCCAAAACTAACTAGAAAAGTTTTATTAATGAAGCAAAGTTTAGTGTGAAAACATGTTTCTGGAAATAGTCTATTCTTCAGTGCTCCAAACATATACTGCTACTTTGAAATGTATGATTTAAAGAATCTCCGTTTTAAAATAACGTATCAGAAGATTAATTTTGCTATTATTTTAAAATTGAAACCAACGTAATCCATAAAATATACGCTTCAGTCTAACACGTTGTCCACGCCGGCTCTCCGACTTGCAATAGTATCGATATGATTTAGTAATCTGCATTGCATGGAGTTTACACAATAAATCCCCTATCATGACATAGTATGGTAACCCTACACACCAGCAGCACCAGTTGTCGGGCGTCTCGCGTCACAACTTAGCTCACGTGAGGTAGTAGCACCAGTTGTCGGGCGTCGCGCGTCACAACTTAGCTCACGTGAGGTAGCAGCACCAGTTGTCGGGCGTCTCGCGTCACAACTTAGCTCACGTGAGGTAGCAGCACCAGTTGTCGGGCGTCGCGCGTCACAACTTAGCTCACGTGAGGTAGCAGCACCAGTTGTCGGGCGTCTCGCGTCACAACTTAGCTCACGTGAGGTATTAGCGCAACTTTTATTAATTCTTATTGTCGCCGCCGGTACCGCGTCGCTATTGTGTCCGTTGTTCTCTGTAATAACTTAGCGGAGGGAGGGCGGATAAACGGGCCCTCCACCCCGCGCTTCACAACTCTATGCTCGTGTTTTCATCTTTTGTAACGTAAACAATAGAATCAAATTGAAATAAAAGTTTAGTAAATATCGAACTACCGATGCGGGTAAATAATTTTATGTTCGAGCCTCTTTATATGCAAGAGGTTGGTCGAGTTCGCTTATAAAATGTTGTAAGCAACCATTCACATTCTAGGTATGTTACATTATCTTTTTGGCCTCCTCGGTTATTTAAGCTAACTTGATCATGTTCTAAAGAGTGATTATTGCCACATGTTCTAAAGAGTGATTATTGCTACATGTTCTAGAGAGCGATTATTGCCACATGTTCTAAAGAGTGATTATTGCCACATGTTCTAAAGAGTGATTATTGCTACATGTTCTAGAGAGCGATTATTGCCACATGTTCTAAAGAGCGATTATTGCCACATGTTCTAAAGAGAGAGTATTGCTACATGTTCTAAAGAGCGATTATTGCTACATGTTCTAGAGAGCGATTATTGCCACATGTTCTAGAGAGCGATTATTGCTACATGTTCTAAAGAGCGATTATTGCCACATGTTCTAGAGAGCGATTATTGCTACATGTTCTAGAGAGCGATTATTGCCACATGTTCTAGAGAGCGATTATTGCCACATGTTCTAAAGAGCGATTATTGCCACATGTTCTAAAGAGCGATTATTGCCACATGTTCTAAAGAGCGATTATTGCCACATGTTCTAAAGAGCGATTATTGCTACATGTTCTAAAGAGCGATTATTGCTACATGTTCTAGAGAGCGATTATTGCCACATGTTCTAGAGAGCGATTATTGCTACATGTTCTAGAGAGCGATTATTGCCACATGTTCTAGAGAGCAATTATTGCCACATGTTCTAAAGAGCGATTATTGCCACATGTTCTAAAGAGCGATTATTGCCACATGTTCTAAAGAGCGATTATTGCCACATGTTCTAAAGAGCAATTATTGCTACATGTTCTAAAGAGCGATTATTGCTACATGTTCTAGAGAGCGATTATTGCCACATGTTCTAGAGAGCGATTATTGCCACATGTTCTAGAGAGCGATTATTGCCACATGTTCTAGAGAGCGATTATTGCTACATGTTCTAGAGAGCGATTATTGCCACATGTTCTAGAGAGCGATTATTGCTACATGTTCTAGAGAGCGATTATTGCCACATGTTCTAAAGAGTGATTATTGCTACATGTTCTAGAGAGCGATTATTGCTACATGTTCTAGAGAATCGCTCTCTAGAACATGTTCTATTGATACGTCGTGATCTCAACAGTGATTCTTCTGAATTCATTTTGTTACTACCACAGTCTAGAATTCTAGATTATCAAGCGACATGACTCTTCTAGACGCTAAAAATTCTAAAGGAAGATTGAATATACAATCTAATTGTAAGAAGCTCGAATGACTACCGCGGAGAGCTTGCAGGCACAAGCAGGGATTGAATAAAGGCTAAGACGGTCAATAATAGAAGATCGGGGCTTAAACTTCGAAATACCTCTTTCTATTTTCATAAGGCGGGTGATCTTTTCAGAACCAGGCTACCAAGAGCTACCAAGAACCCTCCGAGACAAAGTAAATAACGTCTGTTTACTGACCTGCACCCCAACTGCGTAACACACTTTCAGAACCTCACTATTTGTGCGATCTCTGGCCACGTTGGTCCTGCAAACATAATCGGATCATCACACCACCTTCGCCGCGGTCTACCTAGACGGCCAGCGATGTATTCCTAATATAGTCCAAATTCTCTTTTATAAACTTCCAAACCATGACAAAACATTTCTTCATAATATGTTTGACAAATTCATCTGCTCGACTACCTACGTAAATAACGCAAAACATTTTTTACTTCGCTGTTACTCGACTAAAATGGAATAGCAGTGACACTCCTTCCCAGATATAAGACAAAGGCAAGCTTCTAACAAAAATCACTCGATATATAAAGCCAATACCAGTCGATCAACGGTAACTAGCATGGTTCTCCACCGGTTACAGCGCACTGTAGAACATGCCCTTATCAGCCACATGTGAACAAAAACCGCGGGCCAAGTGTTTGCATAATGGAATACTCCGAAGCACTCAACAAATCATTTCCCGTCGGAGCCTAGTGCTGGGCCGTGCGGCTTTACGTGTATTTTATGTTACCCTTTTATTTTATACGACTAAATTGATCGTTTGTTAGTACTGGAACAATCTTGTTGATTTTAGACTTGATGATGCAAATAAATGAGTATGTGATGTGTTAAAATATTATTTTACTATCCATAGTAAAGTAATATTTAAGACTCCAGGATGCCAGTACATAATTAAATGGAATAAGTACCACTTACCTCGTGTATTTTTATTTTAAGTTTATTTCTTTCTATGTAAAGGGTGCCTCAGTAAGAGTGCACTTTTTAAAATTGGATTTTTTTTTTCATGCAAGGGGCAACTCTGAAATTTGACAGCTGTCACCTCTGTTTATTCCGATTATTAAAAATGGAGCGCTTTTCGAAAGAACAACTCGTTATAATTGTGAAAACTCATTACAACGGTGAACGGCATTCGTTACAGGAATATGATAACGGACTTATTGTGGCCTCAACTGGACGGCATGAATCTGGACAACATGTGGTTTTGTGGTATGAAACAATCGACTTATTGCAGCAACGATTTCCAGAACACATTATCTCACGAAATTCTGATGTCAACTGGCCACCAAGATCGTGCGATTTAACGCCGTGCGATTTTTTTCTTTGGGATTTTGTGAAATCTCGGGTTTATGCGAATAAACCCGAAACAATTCCTGAGCTCAAATCGGAAATCCAACGCGTCATCGGAGAGATACAGCCACATCTCTGTGCAAAAGTCATGGAAAATTTCATGAAAAGAGTAATGGCCTGTCATCGGAGCCGTGGGGGTCATTTGCCGGATATTTTATTCCATACTTAATCGGAACATGTCTTCTTTACAATATAATAAAAATATCACAACTCTGTCATAAAATACTTGTATTTATTTTAAAATGAAAAAGTGCACTCTTACTGAGACACCCTTTATTTATTTACATTGACCCCCTCAGTAATCATTGCAACTTCGTAGTTTTCACCCCTGCCACTATCTAGTCAATTGCGCCTTATTCAAAATCGTAATTTATAATTGTTGCCATGTAAAATATTCGTACCGTAAAAACGTTGACCAATAGCCCAGCTATATGCGTCATACACGCGTCGTACATCTGCATGTGGTCCCGCTCGGCGCCCGGCGCCCGGCGCGCGGCGCGCGGCGCGCGGCAGTTCGCCAGAGTTAACACAAGTTGAGTTGAGATTTGTTCGCTGCGGTTGATTTGCTTGTTTATGCAATAAACATGCTTTTACGTGCAGTTTTCCAGTGGGATTACGAGTTCTGTTAGTTCGTGGGTATGGCTTTTATTGGTTGGTTGCTGGAGATTGCGTTTAATAGACGGTAGGATGGTTTTACGATTTAATGTGGTGCAATATCTTGGATGCGCACGATTTGATGATTCTCCTGTCTACTACTCACATTGCACTCTCGCTTTATTTGGTTCGCTTTGTTGCACAGATTTCTCATACAGTACTAATACTTACCTAACTTCCGAATGGCAAGAAAAGGGATGAATTTTCAGTTTATCTTTGACTGAGAACATCATCTAACCAGTGTGAAAAGAACGTCTCCAAATATTGCTGTAACGCAATCTTCGACATCTGTCTCCCATCTCGAAATAAACCAACGCTATCATACTACATCGAATCAATCGAAGTCGGCTTAATAGATTTACCTCCGATTCGATTTTTATTTGAGTAATAAATCGAGTGGGCCTACCTCTGGCGCGCGGAAAGGGCGATGCTTATGTGTGAAGGGCGCAGGTTATAAATGGTGGGGTTCGGCTGTTTTAAGCGGAAATCGAGCGAGTTTTTAGCCGACAGAGGGAAAGCGGTCAATGTGATTTATGAAGTGGCTCGGAGGGATATCTTGTGAGAATCGACGTGTTGACATCAGCTGTTGATATAAATGACGGTGGGGATAATCGGGCCGTTGCACATTTTTATGCATTTTTGGGTGAAATTTACTGCAGAGTGTCGATCGTCATTTAGTTTTATGAACGAATAATATTCAGAATAATTGAGCGCAGACAGTAAACGTGCTTGGTAATAGAATTCTTAAAACGAAATAAAGATGAAGTGGAGCTTACTCACTCTACGAGAAGGTATGTGTACTGACACCAGCCAAAGTTAAACATCGTAGAATGTAATTATGTTTTTAGCTACAAAAACAGGTCGAACCTTCCGCAAACTAATAATTGCTATAACTCAGCAACATTCTTACCAACAACTTCCCAAAATAAACAACTTCTTGACGAACTCAAACGTGGGATTAGCGTTAAATACTTAATGAAACAATTTCGTCGGCTGCACCCGATTGATCCCGAGTCCGACCCGAGTACTCCCGAAGTACGCTCGAACTTTTTAATTTGGATAACCCATCGAGAGGGAGTACGAGAGGTGAAAACTTCAGAATTAGTTACTTCCGTAGAATTTTTTGCGCGTTTTTTTAATTAAAGTCACACTGTGCAGTTTTTGGGTGGATTTCATTTTATTTCTATATTGTATGTACGAGTATGTGTACGGTTGGTAACTTTTGTACTATTTTATTTTATGTCACAACTTTATGTTGCGAATGTTTGTGAAGCTGAATTTATTATTCTCTTGAAATTTAATTTTGTGATTTATGGTAACGTGTTGTGATATGATTTATTTGGTTATTTTTAAATTTAATACAAGAAGCATACGTTACATTTAAAAATAACCAAATAAATTAAAATGTGTTCATTTTCCTCAAGTTTTCTTAGCTCTAAATGAAAAGCATTTATTATTTGTATATTAAGTTACTCAGCACTTACGTGCCTGCACACACGGTATCGTTTTGCTCTGTAATAGAACGCTCGCCGGTCTGTTCCACTATTTTCATTTAGTTCGTCCCCAGCACGCAGGTGCATGTTTACATAATTATATTGTACGGAACATAGTAGCTATCGTATTTATGTTGAAAAAACCAGCCAAGTGCGTGTCGGACCACGCACAATGAAGGGTTCCGTAGTTAGGATGAATTTGTCACAAAAACAAACTTAAAATTGTAGTTGAAAAACATGTTGTCCCATACATCGATATATTTATTTATTTATTTATTTAACAGTTTATGTACACACATATAAACAAACAAGAAGAAAGGAACAGAAAAATACGTACAAAGGTGATGCTTATTTCTAAAGAAATCTCTTCCAGCATACCTGCGATAGGAAAGTAGATAAAGAGATGTAGACAACGTGTGTAAGAGTAAAAGAGAAAACAAAATACATAAAATCACAAACGATACACTGATATGAATATAAACAAATATATATATAAACATAAAATATGAGTACATACAAATACATACATTATACTACCAAAATAAATATCACAAAAAAAAAAATATACGATAATAATGAAACATAACATAATAAATACTAATAGCTATGACGAAGTGGAGAGATATGTCACGGTCAATTATCCAACTGCAAATGAAGTTTGTGATCGCTAAAAAAATATGTGATAAAACTACAAAGGAACGATTTTCGGACTTTTACCTGTACTTGTGCTGTGAAACCTTGCTTTTTGCCAAATTTCATGATTCTAGGTCAACGGGAAGTACCCTATAGCAGGGTTTCTTTAACTTTTTGCAGTCACGAACCACTTTCACAATATAAATAATTCCACGGACCTCTGTCAAAGAATATTTTAAGTAAAGAAAACGAGCCATATTTATATTGAAAAATCACTTTTATTAGTTGGTAGTTTCATTACTTACTACAGTGAGAGACGTGGCGCCACAGGAGTAAATGAACAGATCAGAGTATCAGAGACAAACATGAAACAACTGTGCTGCTAAGAAACCCTGCCCTAGAAGTTTAGTCATTGTTCAATTAACTCATGTTTTGTGACTGACGATACGTTATCGTCGCGGTGAGTTCTTGGCTTAACCTAGACGAGATTATTACACTATTTCCTAGTAAATAGGTTAAGAGTTAGCTGACCTACTGCGGACCCCTGGTGCACATGCCACGGACCCCCAGGGGGTCCGTGGACCCCACTTTAAGAAACCCTGCCCTATAGGTTGTGATTTATTTGCGAGTATCAAGAAATGTCGCATAGATGGCCGTATATTTCCATAGCGTAGACATATATAGAAGCTTGATTTTTTAGAGCTCCAAAGGACCGTAGACGTACGTAATTGATAGTAATTTCAACTTGATACCTGCTCGCGTTCCTGTGAAAAAGGGTCTTAACAGACTGATGGACAGACGGACAGACAGACACCGAAGTGATCCTACAAGGGTTCCGTTTTTTCCTTTTGAGATAAGGAATCCTAAAAATGATTCTCGTGTAATAACGCCAACTAACATCAGTCAGACTTCAAAACTGAAACCAAAGATTCTTCTTACTTTTTTCAAAGTTTCCTTCGCGTTCACATCGATGTATAGTTATTATCTTGAGTTCACGGGACATTTGTTCTGTGCTTGAAGTGCTTTATGCAGCAGACAGCAAAGGGATTGGAAATAGTTCGCAGTAAGTAAGTCCGCTGGAACACTGACAGGCTGATAGAATGTTTAAGCGCTTTAATTGTGGTTGGATTTAGTTATTGTTTGAATTAGTCTTGTTTTGTTTAGTGCTGAAGGAACGCAGCTGTGAATCTTTTGGATTTGGTAATTAATTTAAAATTACCTGAAGCTATACACTAACAACGAATCCCTTTATTTTCTCTTTTCAAACAGCGCAGTTTATGAAGTGCACTGTTTTTCTGCATGCAGGTTTAGTATGGAAACATGAAATAATCTTCTAAATAAAATCTTAAATTTATTCACTGACAGACAAACCACTGGCTCTAGAAGCATGACATTTTGCACAAGAGTTCCTTTTATAACGAAGGTGTGCACTAAATAAGGATTTAGGAAAATTTACCCCCCAAGGAGGTTAAATGGACATGAAAGTTTGTATGGAAGTTCTTAATTTGTGCTGATGGGAAATCCCATCGGGCACTCGGCTTCTTAAGCTAAGTTTTTTCTGTATGCATGTGACAGACAGAAAAATTTACATATAAAGTTAGCTATATTTATGTGTAGTAGGTAGGTAACTTACAAAAGTGACAACATAGTCAAAAGTGCTAAAATACAAACAACTATCGAACATGTTGACATGCATCACCAAAGGTTCTTCATCAAAAAGTTTGTACGTAACACAAAGGTACACTAACATCGATGGTGGGTATGCATCGACTGCCCCGCGGCTGTCATCACGTTAGAAGACGTTGTGTAGAAGCTGTTGGGAATTCGTCATGGTTAATGTTCTCGAGCACACTGATGCAAGCGATATCTTTCATATATTTCTTGAAAACTTTTCACTATTCTATAAAGTCACGTTTTTGCTTATGGCAAATTAAAGACGTCAAACAAACCCTTTTTACGATTTGTTTACCTGTAGTTAATTATCTAAACCAATATAGACCTTATTGCAGAACAGCTGTGTAACTGCGTACATTAGTCTAAAGACCTTTTCAGACGAGTCCAACAACATACCAACTACACAAAAAGAAAAACCGTCCTTTCATCACATTAGTCCGTATAAAAATAAAGCCTTCCAGCTATAAATATAACGCTCGACCTTCGACTTAGTTCGTGCATCCCGTTTCCCCGAACAACTCCACTTATCAAACATGGTGGCAATTAACAACAAAAACAAAAATAAATTGTTCCCGTCACCAACAAAGATTTTGTTATGGGAAACGGAAGAGGTGGCACACTGTGCGACACACATTCATTGCGTCGACCTCAACTCGGGCCGGCAGTCCGCGACCACTGTGCACCGCCATGTCGCGTCGTTCAAACTCACCTTGTTTTTATAGATATGAAAGATTGTGTACTTTTTGTAGTTACGTTATCGATGCATAAATTATTTATTTATAAATAGCGCCCCCTATTACATGGGACTTATACATAACTGGCGAAATGTGGGTGTTACTATAATAGATTACACCTCTGCCTAACCCTTCGGGGAAACAAGGCGTGATGTTTTGTTATGTTATAAATAGCGCGATCTCAAAAGTAGTTCACTGGTTCAATGTAAATAATTTACTTCTTAATGAAAAAAAAACCAAATGCCTGAAGTTTACACTGCCTCACGTTAGGCAGGTGAAAACTAAGGTGTTGATAAAGGGCGAAGAATTGAATCCTGAAGATAGCACAGTATTCTTGGGCTTAACTTTGGATGCTGAGCTTCAGTGGGGCCCACATATAGATAAATTGTCAAAAAAGCTAAGCTCTGCAGCATACGCTGTTAGAAAAATTCGTAATTTAACTGACATAGAGACAGCCCGTTTAATGTACTTTAGCTATTTTCATAGTGTAATGTCATACGGTATTCTGTTGTGGGGAAATGCCGCCGACATTCAGACTATCTTTGTTTTGCAGAAAAGAGCTGTTCGATCAATTTATAATTTAAGTCCAAGACACTCTCGCAGAGAGAAATTTAAGGAGATTAATATAATGACTGTGCCTTCTCAGTATATTTTTGAAAATCTTTTATATGCCCATCAAAATATGAAATTGTTTAAAAAATACAGTGATATCCATAATATGAACACTAGGAACAAACACAAATTTGTTGTAACAAGGCTCAAGAAAATAGGTGGCTCGTTCAGATGTCCATGTATACGTTTTTATAATATACTTCCCAGGCACGTTCAAGATCTGAGCCTTAATAAATTCAAATCATTTATTAAACGTAAGTTGTGCCAGAAAGCCTTTTATACCGTTAAAGATTACATTGATGACAAAAAGGCGTGGGATTGAGCTGCCTCAACTATTTTTTTTTTTTATATACATACTGATTTTTTTTTGTTCTTTTCTTTTTGCTATTTTTTTTTTCTTATATACACATTGTCATTGATGAATTTTATATATACAATGACATGAATATTTACTTTGTAAAATGTAATATTATTTTAATTACTGTGAATGTGAAGACTATGTGGGTCCTTGTTTTTTTTTTCTCTCAGCTTTAATCATAGTTTGCCAGTTTGAGTAAATTATGCGGCCTACCCAAATCTTTGGTAATCTTTGGTATTGTTCGTCGAATCGTTGAGCTCCTTAACTTTTAAGTTGAGCTGTACGATTACTGACAGATGCTTGCACTGACTGGACAAGTCCACTCAATCTGTGTGGTTCTTTCCTCAAAAGACCATTTCAGACACCAACCTATGTAGGTTGTACCAACCTATGTAAGACCATGTGGTCTTCACATGATCTGACCAAGATTATGTCTTGACTTTAAAAGAGACTGTGACCTCTGAGTTTGTTTCGGCCTTTGTTCTCAGAGTAGTCAGATAGGAAACGCCCGACTCATCTGTGTTTGTATAAACCTACTTACAGAAATAAAATCATTTATCTTTTATAAACAAAAATAAAAGCCGGAAACATAATCAACGTTAGATTATCTACAATAGTTAGAATCTTACAATATTTAAATCAGTCTTCAATCAATTAACTACGTAAACATGTCCTTGTACAATGACAATATCAATACTGAGGAGATGGGCACGATGATCATTTTTTCTGTTGGTGAGGACTCTCCACGAGCATTTCATATGAAATTAATTATGTTCATATAAACTTGCCGAGATATCGAATTATAATGTACCATTATGTACCACTCTATCAATTTAGGTTAGCCTGTAAAGATAGGATGTGATGTTAAATAAATAAATAAATAAATAAATATATATTTTTTTATTTTTTTTATTTGAGATAGGTTTGCTCTTGACTCTAGGTCAGAGATGACAAAGACAAAGTTGACGATGGAGCGAGCTTACCCAGAAGAAGCCTGTTCACTCTCACTTTGAAGAGATCGGGGTTGTATGCGTTCGGAAACACAGAGGCAGGCAGAGAGTTCCACTCCTTTGCTGTGCGCATCACAAAAGACATTTGGAAACGCTTAATGCGAATTGGTGGGATAGCAACTAGGTAAGGATGGTAACCTGCAGTGCGTCTAGATGTCCGCTGATAGAAGGGGGCCGGCGGAATGAGGTCGTGGAGTTTTTGAGCACACTCCCCGAAGTATAATCTGTAGAAGACCGTCAAGTAGGCAACCTAGCGGCGATGAGCCAAGCTGTGAAGCTTGGCATCCACCAGTCTTATGTCGCCAATGAGCCTCTTAGCTCTGCGTTCCACCGAGTCAAGCGCGGCAAATTGGTATTTGGCCGAGCCATCCCAAAGGTGGCTGCAATACTCCATGCAGGATCGGACTTGCGCTTTGTAGAGAATTAAAAGCTGTCCAGGCGTAAAGTATCGCTTCACCCTATTTAGGATGCCCAGTTTTTTGGCCGCAGTTTGGGCTTTGTACTCGATGGTGGCACCGAAGTTGAGACATGATGTCAACTCCATGCCTAGGAGCTCGAGCCGATCAGTTACAGGAACAGATGTACCCCGAAAAGTAGGAGTTTGATTAAAACGACTCCTTTTAACGGTAAAAAGACACACCTGTGTTTTGATGGCATTAAAAGAGACCAGATTATCATCACCCCACTGGGAGACAAGGCTTAAGGTCAAATCTGTCTGCTCTACCATGGCCTCTCTCAAGAAACGAACTTTGGCCCCGCTGGTTTTTGCGCTGGACAAGTATCTCTCTGAAACAGTACTGTTATCTGCGTACCCAACAATACCAGATTGAAGTAGGTCATTGATGTGTAGCAGGAAAAGAGTTGCATAGAGAACAGACCCCTGAGGAACTCCGGCATCAATAGCCATAAGGTCGGAAGAGCAGCCGTCAACGACTACTCTGATCGACCGTTCGCTAAGAAAGTCTGATATCCAGCTACAAAAATCAGCAGGGATGCCATAAGCAGGAAACTTGCTGAGTAGACCAGCGTGCCAGACCCTGTCAAAGGCCTTCGAGATATCAAGCGATACAGCAAGTGCTTCGCCGTGTTTCTCGATGGCCTCGCCCCAGCAGTGCGTGACATACACAAGAAGATCGCCAGTTGACCGTCCCCGGCGAAAGCTATACTGACGGTCACTGAGGAGATCATTGTTTTCAACGTGGTCAGCAACTTACTGTTCAGTACCCTTTCCATAACCTTGCACAGAATGGAGGTAATGGCGATCGGACGGTAATGGGCAGGGTCTGCACGATCGCCCTTTTTGGGCACTGGTTGCACATTTGCGAGCTTCCAGGATTTTGGTACCGTCCTTTTTTTAAGAGAAAAGCGGAACAAACGTGTCAACACAGGAGACAGTTCAGGCGCACACTGCCTCAACACTCTCGCTGGAATGCCGTCAGGCCCATTGGCCTTGTTCAGGTCTAGACTGCACAATACTCTTCGGACCTTTTTAATGTGAACTGCGATTTCCAGCATCGAGGAGTCACAATGAGGCACAGTAGGTGGTTGCTTGGAGCCAGCGTCCAGACGTGAATTGCTTGCAAAGTGAGATGCAAATAGATTTGCTTTCTCGCCTGCAGAGTGAGCCAGCGACCCATCAGGTTTCATCATTGGAGGTAAAGTCGGTCGACAGAAATTCGCTTCAGCCGCTTTGGACAGGGACCAGAACTGTTTACTACCCGGAGGGTGCGAAGCCAGCTTGGACCCAATACATTCAACATGGTCAAAACGTGCCCCACGTAAAACCCGCTTGCAAAACTTGGCGGCAGAATTAAAAGCTCTTTTCCTCGCGCGAACCCTACGCGCTCTAACTTTGCGGTCGTGGGCCTTGACCCAGGCTTGGTAGGCAGACTCTTTACGGGCCTCAGCGTGGGCGCATTTTGCATTATTATTATTATTTATTTATTTATTGGACTTTAAATAAATAATAAATAATAATACAACACACATACAACAACATTACATTACACCAAGGCCGAGATTTGTGACCGAGCGGGATGTCGGAGAATGGATTAAAATACTCCATCCCCTGCGGAATCACGTCCGCAACCACGTCAGCACAGCACGAGGTGTCACCCGAGGAGAAGCACACTTGCCGCCAAGGATAAGACGCAAAAAAGTGTCGCATCTCATCCCAGTCTGCTGACTTGTATCACCATACTCGCCTCGTGCCTCTAGGACTCTCATCTGGAGGAGAGCAGGTCGATATGGATTTCACCAGACAGTGGTCAGACGTTCCCAGCGGGGCTGAGACCGATACTGAATGACTGTCCGGATCAGATGCCAGCAGAAGGTCCAAGCAATTGGGTGTATGGCCGTCAACATCCGGTACCCGCGTTGCCACATTCACCATCTGGGTCAGATCTAGCATTAAAGTAAACTTGCGTGCCTCTAACCCGGCAAGGTCAGTTTTCTGGTACGGGAATAACCACTCTGTTTGGGAGTATATCCAAACGGAATTCGGTCGCGTCATCGTAAGCCAATCACAGCACAGCTAAATGACGTGATAGCTTGTTGTGATTGGCCCGTTTGTTCCCGTCCCTTTTTCCTCGATCGCTGTATACATTAAAAAAAAATAAACACATTCGCTAACGACCATTTGTAATGATAACTTGCTTTTCATTTAAAAAATACACCCAGTCAAAGGGCCACAAAGTAGTAGCTAAACAAGCAGTTCGATCACATCTAAACATTTTGGACCTTCAGAGCCATATTTCGAGGATTTGAAGCTAAAAAACCAAATCGTCGAGTCAAGCGACCTTTGGACTGCCACGCTGCTACGACCACACAGGCACATAAATACGAGCGAAATTACACTTAAAAACGCAAATTCAGCAGCATATTCACGCAAGGACCTTCAATCTTACTGATGTGAAAGGACAATCGAAGATTTGAAAGAACAAGCGGACATACGGTGCGTTTATCAAGTTCCAGTTTTCAAGACCTGCTGAGTTCATAAGTGTAATACCGTTTTGTGATCTGATTCCAGTGAGGGTGTTGGTGAGGGTTGCCCATTGCGCAGAGCGACACACCGGCTGACCGTGTCACTACGAGCACCAGCCGTTTTCACACGCAGTCACTTTGCACGTGAGTACTCCACTTTTCACAGGCCACCGGGATGCCGTTAACGGCTGATGATGGGAAGGGTCCTAGCAAAACACGAGATAGGTCCCCTTATAGAACTATTAGTGATGAAAATACTGAGCAAATCATGCGCGATTTGGTTAGGAAACGTGGTATCGTTAAGGGCAGGTTAACTAAACTTGCTAATTATTTAAATACTATCAGTGTAACAACCATATCTAGTGAGTTAAAAATAGATTTAAAATTACGTGTAAAGGGTGCTGAGATTTTATTTAGTGAATTTAATGAAATACAATCAAAACTTGAAGAACTAGTTTCCGATAGTGATATAGATGATCAGTTAGATCAGCGCCAACATTTCGAAGACGGCTACTATAACACTATTGCCCGAGCTGAATCCATTCTTAGCGTCAGTGAAGAGGTCACTGATTGTTCCAAACCATGTCAGCATATGAACAGACCAGTGTCCGTTAAATTACCAACCATCATGTTGCCTACGTTCGACGGCGTGTATGAACACTGGCTCGAGTATAGGGACACTTTTATATCTTTGGTGCACAATTCGACCGAGATTAGTAACATTCAAAAATTCCATTATCTAAAATCTTCGCTCAAAGGAAGTGCCGAGTCAGTTGTGAATGCGCTAGAGATATCTGCAGCTAACTACTCTGTGGCATGGGAATTACTCCTAAATAGGTACGATAATGATAGATTATTAGTGAATAGTCACCTAAAAGCATTGTTCTCAATACAACCATTGAAAGAGTCACCTTCACTAATTAGGAAACTTATAGATACAATTATAAACAATTTACGCGCTTTAAAAACCCTTGATGAGCCAACAGATACCTGGGATACGCTTATAATATATATAGTTGTTTCTAAGCTAGATAGAACCACAGAACGAGAGTGGGAACAACATAGAGGTTTATTGTTGGCAAACACCCCCCCTAGAACTAAATTAAAGGTTGACAGTTTGATTAATTTCCTCAAATGTAAGGCTGACTTATTGGAAACATTAGCACTATCAGTATCGCACACAAAAGATCACCATAAGACAGAAACAAAAAATGTCCGAGGTAATGTAACACACTGCAATGTTTTCTCAAGTAATCCACCATCAGCGCCGGGCCGTAAAGCGCGTAGATTGTGCGTAGTGTGCAAAGGTAAACACCCAATTTACACTTGCACACAATTCATTAATATGAACTTACAAAGCAAATTAAAGGTTGTCAAAGATAATAACTTGTGTGAGAATTGCTTGCGCTCTGGACACACTTTAGACGGTTGCTTGTGGGGACCTTGTAAACAATGTAACATGAAACATAATTCACTTATTCATCCTAATGATTCTAGCTGTACCGTGACTGGTACGACGACTGCGGCGGCAGTGGCTAGCGCACCATACGCGCCCCCACCGCGCGTCTCTGAGACAGTACATGATCCCAATAACGGAAAGCAGTTCATTCAAGTTAGCAATGTTCACACTGATACACACACACATACGCAATGCTTGGATGTGCAACCGGTTCTCTTATCTACTGCGTTAGTTGAGATTCCTGATAAACATAATAATTATCATGTCGCATGTGTATTACTCGACAGCGGTAGCCAGAGCTGCTTTGTTGCACGTTCGTTTTGCGAATTGTTAGATATTCCGCTAGTACAGTCCACTCATGAAATACGAGGAGTAGGTAATTTGGTATCACATTGTACACAAACGTGTGATCTAGCAATTAAATCACGTATTAATTCCTACTCAATTCACATTAAATGTTTCGTTCTATCTGAAATAACGGCCACATTGCCTGCTATGCAGGCACAAATCACACAGTTTAGGATTCCTGAACACCTGCAGCTGGCAAATTCGCGATTTTTAGGGCCGCAAAAGATAGATGTTTTAATAGGTGCGGATCGATTTTGGGACTTGCTTATCGATGGCAAGATGCGTTTACCGAACGGTCCGTTCTTACAGAACACGAAGTTAGGTTGGATAATATCGGGTCCTATTAATAATACAAATCATAATAATGGACATGTGCAATGTAACTTCACTCAATCCATGGACAATCAGCTACGTCAGTTCTGGGAGTTGGAGGAGTTACCCAAGCTTCGGAATACACACACAGACGAAGAGCAGGCCTGTGAACAGTCTTTCATCACAACCACTACGCGCAATAAAGATGGACGATTTTGTGTTCACATTCCTCTTAAAGAGTCGCCCGATGCTTTGGGTGAATCATTTCTTCAGGCAAAGCGGCGTTTCTTGTCCTTGGAAAATAGGTTATTACGCGCACCTATTAGCTATAAGAAATTATACACTGATTTTATACACGAATATATCAATTTGGGTCATATGACTCAGGTTGATTCTTATACGAGTCCTTATTATTTTATGCCGCATCACGGCGTTTTTCGAGACCACAGCACGACTACGAAGCTTCGTGTAGTCTTTGACGCCAGTGCTGCGACTAGTAACGGCAAATCTCTCAACGATATCCAGCTTGTAGGACCTCCTATTCAGGGAGACTTGCTGGGTATTTTGCTACGGTTCAGACAATTTAAATTCACAGCAATTGCAGATTGCGAGAAGATGTACCGTCAAGTCCTTGTTGATCCTTCTCAACGTAACTTGCAACTTATTATGTGGCGTGATGATCCGGCAAGACAGCTCGAGTTCTATCAGCTGAGCACCGTAACATACGGCACAGCGTCGGCGCCGTTTCTTAGCGTTAGGTGTCTTAAGCAATTAGGAGCCGAGTGTACGGACCCCGAAGTTAAAAGGGTCATAACTGACGATTTTTACGTAGATGACCTTTTGACCTCGTATGACGACAAGGTCAAACTACTCGACATATGCAAACGTACATCAGACATTCTTAAGTCCGGCTGCTTTCCACTCCGTAAATGGACGTTTAACTTTGAACTCGACGACGGTGCATCAGCTCCAACGACGTCACAGTCGGCTCACAGTATGTTTCGTGACTTAAATTTAGGTGATAATAGTCAATGCAGAACATTAGGTATAGGTTGGTGTAGCATCGCGGACGAGTTTAATTTCCATACACAATTTCAAAACGGCAACAATCCTGTTACTAAACGCATAATTCTGTCAAGTGTTTCTCAGATATATGATCCATTAGGATTGTTAAGCCCTTCTGTTATCATTGGCAAGGTATTATTGCAAAAACTTTGGCTATTAAAATTAGATTGGGATGATCCGCTTCCCACTGATGTCGTGCGAACATGGAACCGGTTTGTTGACAGTCTTTCTTATCTTCGCACTATCAAAGTTCCACGACACGTCTTTCAGTGTGATTCTACTCGAACTGAGTTACACATTTTTACAGATGCTTCACAAACTGCATATGGCGCGTGCGCTTATGTACGTTGTGTAGGTATTGGTGGGGTGACTGTAAAATTGCTTATTTCTAAGGGTAAAGTGGCTCCATTGAAACCCGTTAGTATACCGCATTTGGAACTGTGCGGTGCGTTGCTGGGTGCTAGGCTGTTTGACAGGATTAACGGTTCCCTTACTCGTAACTTTGATGACGTCACATTTTGGACCGACTCGACTATCGTGTTAGGTTGGTTACGCATGGCACCTAATTTACTTAAAACGTTTGTGCAAAACCGAGTCGCTGAAATCCACGAACTTACGAGTAGGTTTTCTTGGCGACATGTGAGTGGAAGAGATAACCCTGCTGACCTGGTTACGCGTGGTGTAAGTCTTGAGGACTTATCTTCATCGTCATTATGGTGGGAAGGCCCTAACTTTATGCACGGCTTTGACTTTGATAGCAGTTTAAATTTGCAATTAATTCCGAATGTTAATGAAATCTTGCCTAAAGAGTTACCTGAACTCAAAGCAAATGTTATAAACTCATTATCAACAAAAAATACTACACTCGAAACATTTTTTCCATTCAATAGGTTTTCACGTTTTAATCGCATGAGTCATGTTGCTGCGTATGTACTACGCTTTATTCACAACAGCTGCGCGCGCAACAAAACAAATCAGCTGACAGGTACGATCACTGTTATTGAGTTAAGACATGCCATTAATACACTTGCACGATTATCGCAAATGGAATCATTTCCAGTTGAGTATAATTTACTAAAGAATGGTAAAGATGTCAAGTCAAGCGTTAGCCTTGCGAGTTTAAATTTGTTTCTGGATACTGAAGGTATAATTAGAGTGGGAGGTAGGATAAAGAATTCGCCTGACTTTAATTATAGTAAAAAACATCCGATTCTTTTGTCTTCTGAACACCACTTTACACTCTTATTGTTTAGGCACGAACACAGCCAATCTATGCACTGCGGACTTCAAGCGTTACTATACCGTTTGCGCGAAAATTGGTGGCCACTGTCAGGTAGAAACTTAGCTAAGAAGGTGACGCAACGATGTGTGGTCTGTAAGCGCATTCGAGGTAAAACGTTAACCCCACTCATGGGCAACTTGCCTAAAGAACGGGTAACCGCTGGTTTTCCTTTCATTCGCACAGGTGTGGACTACGCAGGGCCGGTGTTCATACAAAATCGAAAAGGCAGAGGCGCGAAACTAATCAAATCATACATTTGTCTGTTTATCTGTTTCACGACGCGCGCAGTACACTTGGAATTAGTTAGTGACCTCTCTTCTGATGCATACTTACTGGCGCTTAAGCGTTTCATTTCACGGCGCGGAAAGCCGTCGGAAATATTTTCGGACAATGGACGCAATTTTGTAGGGTTAAGTAATGATTTTGCTCAGTTTTTATTAAAATGTAGAAAAAATATTATTGACTATGCGAGGGGTCAACACATTCAATTTTCTTTTATTCCCCCATATTCCCCGCATTTCGGTGGCTTGTGGGAAGCTGGGGTCAAATCATGCAAGTACCATCTCCGCCGAGTAGTGGGCAACGCTCACTTAGCCTTCGAGGAGCTCACTACAGTATTATGTCAAATTGAAGCGATGTTGAATTCTCGACCAATGACTCCCTTGTCTTCGGATCCTCGAGACTATCTTCCCCTTAGCCCTGGACACTTTTTGATCGGACGACCACTCACCGCACCAGTCTGTGAAGATGACCTGCGAGACTTACCTGTTCATCGACTGACTCGCTACCAGAGAGTGGAACAGATCCGGCAGCAGTTCTGGTCGCGCTGGGCCATGGAATACATCTCGGAGCTACAAACTAGAACCAAATGGAGACAAAATATGGCAGACTTGAAACCTGACACGCTTGTCATTATTAAAGAAATCAGCCTTCCACCATTGAAATGGCAATTGGGTCGAATCATGAAGACGATACCTGGCAACGACGGTATCTCACGAGTAGCAGACATTCAAACATCATCAGGCATCGTGAGACGGCCATACACGAAGATCTGTCCTCTGGTCGAAGATGAATAAATGGAAAATCAATTGTAAGCTGAAGCTTTCAAGGCCGCGGGCATGTTTGGGAGTATATCCAAACGGAATTCGGTCGCGTCATCGTAAGCCAATCACAGCACAGCTAAATGACGTGATAGCTTGTTGTGATTGGCCCGTTTGTTCCCGTCCCTTTTTCCTCGATCGCTGTATACATTAAAAAAAAATAAACACATTCGCTAACGACCATTTGTAATGATAACTTGCTTTTCATTTAAAAAATACACCCAGTCAAAGGGCCACAAAGTAGTAGCTAAACAAGCAGTTCGATCACATCTAAACAACTCTTTACCGAGATCCCACCGTGCCTCGGAAAGTACGTTAAGCCGTTGGTCCTGGCTGTCATTCGTGGATCTTTGACAGTCGTTACGGGTCGTCAGAAGCCTGAAAGTCTGACAACCAGTCTTACCAAGGGATTCAGCTGCATTTGGTTTGACTGGAAACTGGAACAACATAGTTGGGAAAAGGCTAGACAGATGATGTTGGAAAAAGCGGTTTGTAACTTGATTACCGAGATAACTTCGAAAATAGTCATACCACTGTACTGGAAGATTCGCTTTTAATGCGCTACTTACCTCATTTTAATGTCTGTCAACTTCTAGCCACTGTCAAGTAATCTTAAGTCATTGGTTCGCTAAAATTATTCAGTCTGTATATACACGTGTAAATTAGAAAGTTATATAATTTGAATTCCCAATGAATTCGCGGGTAAAGTTATCAATTTAGAACAGTTGTTCTATTAGTTGTTATCATTAGAGATAGAACTAAATAGTTGAACTGAAGTTTATCTCGTCTGCATAATTCGTGTTCATTCATATTACTAACTTGAACTTGTAGACGTCTACATCTTGTCTATGGTTTATCAATACCTAGCCCTGTCGTATCTTCGGCAATAAAATTAGTGTCTTCATAGCTAAGCACACAAGAGCAAGACCCTGTCATTATTGAAAGAACTTTCTCTATACGTTATTATTATCTACAAGTAAAATTGACTATTTTGCAATGTAGATCTTTACTAAGTTTAAATGTTAAGTTCCGTTTATTGAATTCTATAGAGTTGTCATAATCACCGCCTTTATTTAAATTATCCTAGTCAATACACCAGCTGTATCCGTTGGTTGCAAGAAGTCTGAAATAATGATGACGATACGTCCTTTTTTAACCGACTTCAAAAAAAGGGAGAAGGTTCTCAATTCGGTTGTGTTTTTTTTTTTTTTTGTTACCTCAGTACTCCGTCATTTATAGACCAATTTGGATTTTTTTTTTCTATTTGAAAGGGCATACTTCCAGATTGGTCCCATTTTTTATCTAAATCCAGTTCTGATGATAGGATCCATGAGGAATTGAGGAAACTCCTCAAATATTATAGGCATGTACATAGCGATTTTGGTATTTTCTTCAACAAGTCAAGCATTTGCATACAAAAGTATCATTTGGTGAAGTGGAACTGACGAAGAAGACCACAGAAGGCCACGGGAATTCACAGGTGTGGGTATTTCACAGGTGGCGTGATATCTCGATTAAGATAGTTAAGCGAATATGACGAAGCAAATTTAAATAATGGTTCTGATAAAAATGGTACCATCGATCTGCGGGGCAATTGCGTCACACACTATCAATCGGAATCGGTTTCATTTTGACAGTTCAATAACATTCATTGCGTTATTTACGTGTTGAGCAGACAAATTTTTCGAACTTATGAAGCAATGAATTAGCAATTTGCTTCAAAATGATTCAGATTCCTGCTGATCTGATGACGAAAGCCGGTAGGTAGGTAGGCACCGGAATTTCGTAATAATATAATGTATCCTAGCCGAGTTTGGGCTTATTGGAATTGTCATGAAATGCACTCTGACTATAAATGATTTAGATGGTAATAATTATGCTTCAAATTGCACTACTTGAGTCGTAGGTTATGTGTGGCCTTGATTGTCAGAAGACCGATTTCGTCAACGATCTGTCGTCGTGTGGTTGTATTAATAATATGGTAGCGACGACGTTTAAACCTGATAAAACGACGCCTTCCAAACTTCTGACGCGACTTAGCGCGACATATAATTATTTGCCTTTACGCGAGCTTTTTATTTGAAAGCGAACCACCGATTTCCAAAAAAAAAAAAACAATACAAATAAAAAATAACTTTAATTTCGGAAGTCGGTGGTAAAAAACGAAAATACTAAACCAAAGACACTAACACTAATAACATAACATAACATCACGCCTTGTTTCCCCGAAGGGTTAGGCAGAGGTGTACTTATAGTATAGTAACTCCCACATTTCGCCAGTTATGTTTGAGTCCCATGTAATAGGGGGCGAGCCTATTGCCATCTACCGGGCACAAATCCAGACTCCGGGCTGCTACTGAGAAATTTCAGATAGAAAAACCCAATAACACTTTGCCCGACCTGGGAATCGAACCCAGGACCTCATGCTCAGCAGTAGCGCTTGCGACTACTAGATCAACGAGGCAGTTAACTAACACTAATAAGAAGTAATAACGCTAACGATGCTTAAAAAACTGTTTGGTAATCTAAGTTAGTAGTTAGAAACTGTTTGGTAATCTAAGTTAGTAGTTAGAAACTGTTTGGTAATCTAAGTTAGTAGTTAGAAACTTTTTGGTAATCTAAGTTAGTAGTTAGAAACTGTTTGGTAATCTAAGTTAGTAGTTAGAAACTGTTTGGTAATCTAAGTTAGTAGTTAGAAACTGTTTGGTAATCTAAGTTAGTAGTTAGAAACTTTTTGGTAATCTAAGTTAGTAGTTAGAAACTGTTTGGTAATCTAAGTTAGTAGTTAGAAACTGTTTGGTAATCTAAGTTAGTAGTTAGAAACTGTTTGGTAATCTAAGTTAGTAGTTAGAAACTGTTTGGTAATCTAAGTTAGTAGTTAGAAACTGTTTGGTAATCTAAGTTAGTAGTTAGAAACTGTTTGGTAATCTAAGTTAGTAGTTAGAAACTGTTTGGTAATCTAAGTTAGTAGTTAGAAACTGTTTGGTAATCTAAGTTAGTAGTTAGAAACTTTTTGGTAATCTAAGTTAGTAGTTAGAAACTGTTTGGTAATCTAAGTTAGTAGTTAGAAACTGTTTGGTAATCTAAGTTAGTAGTTAGAAACAAACCCTACTTTTCTATGACACATACACACATTGTGAAAGCGGTTTAAATTGTGGCAATAATCTTAAAAAAATAATCAATCAATATAATTCCCTTCTTGTAACCATAATAAGTCAACACTCTCGTCTCACGAATGTAATGTATCTTGAGCAATCGACGTATAGCGCGCGTTTGAAAGGTGTCGCCTTTGTACCGACGACGGCGGCGCCGGCGCAGGGCGCACACGTCACCGTTTAGTTGGCTCACGTGACGCGCGTACCGCGCAAGGAATCGACTAGCATTAAGTAGTATAGTGCGCGTTTGAAAGGTGTCGCCCTTGTACCGACGACGGCGGCGCCGGCGCAGGGCGCACACGTCACCGTTTAGTTGGCTCACGTGACGCGCGTACCGCGCAAGGAATCGACTAGCATTAAGTAGTATAGTGCGCGTTTGAAAGGTGTCGCCTTTGTACCGACGACGGCGGCGCCGGCGCAGGGCGCACACGTCACCGTTTAGTTGGCTCACGTGACGCGCGTACGACGCAAGGAATCGACTATACTCGGAATTTTAATTCGATTCCAGATTTGACAATTTCAGTGTTGCAACGTTATGACAAGTGCTAAATAGTGACGTTGCGAAATTATTCGATATGGAAATGGAATATTTCCAGATCGATTCTTCTCGTTTATAATTTTACTCTCGTAAACTAAGTATATCAGGAAATTAAATATTTCTGAACCGATAATTTAGTTTTGACGATTAATTAACGATCTGAGACTTTTCTTTTATAATTGTGTGAAATAAATAAAAAAATGTGATCATGAAGGAACATGACAAATAAAACAGATAGATGTATTATGGTAATAATTTATTTTATAAATTGTCGCCGTCATCGCTATCGCTATCGCTGTCACTTTCTGTAACATTTATTATAAATGTGTCTGTGATATTATCAATTAACATATCTAGCCTACTCATGGGATACGCATTTAGACCATTCGGTAGCCGTAATTTTTTGAATGCCTTCCTGAAATAAATTTCTCACGTCTGTAAATTTGAAGGTTTTATTATTTTGAGCTACATGCCCCTTTACCTGCGCCCATATCAATTCGATAGAGTTTAGCTCGAAATGGTAAGGGGGCAGTCTTAAAACCGTGATCCCATGTTGTGCTGCCATTTCGTCTACAGCGTACTTATTAAAAGACTCGTTATGTGGAATCAGTTCTAAAAGCGTAGCTTTAACCATATCTGGTTCGTAATGAATATTTTTATTTAAAAGCCAATCTTGAATGACAGCTTTTTTCCAGCTCATTTTTGGTGCCGTTTCCAATTTTCGGGAGTGGTAAGGTGCATTATCCATCACCACAATTGAGTTTGGTCTTAATTTTGGTAAGACTCCAGCGAACCACTCCTCAAAACAAACTGCATTCATCTCATCATGGTAATCTTCACAATTTTTCTTTGCTTTAAAAATCATGAGCCCCTCTTCCAGGAAGCCTTCTTCACTACCTATATGGCTAATTATGCGACGTTTGCCTTTTCCAGATGGATTTTTTAATCCAGTGGTCAGTCCCTCCAAAAACGCTTGTCGAGATGATGTGACTTTCTTGTCCACCCAAGTTTTTTTTACAGTATGACCTTAAAATAAATATAGTATATGAACATTCAATATTACTATTAAATTTAATGTAAAATGTATATAAATTCATTTTGTGTATAAATGTTAGCCTACCTGCGTTAACCCAAGTTTCATCTTGATAATATATATGTCTCCCTTCTCGTCGAAACTGACATATAGATCGCAAGTAACGCTGGCGCCATGTTATTATATCATTTCGATCAATAAGTGTGCTCTTGCGTGACCGTGCAACAAATTTAAAATTAAGATGCTTCAAAATTTTTCTGAGGGTGTCTTTGGAAATCTTGGGCATTTCTGAATCATCGTTCATCACTTGTAAAATCTAAAATAGTAAATTTTATAATAGCTTGGAATCATTACTTATATATAAAAGATGTAGGTATAAAATAATACTGTCTGACTGATTGACTAACCTTTGCAATGGTTGGAGGTTCATTTCGGTAAAAGAACTGATGAACAATTCTTCGTATTGCAGAGAATGTAAATTCATCAATTTTATCTTTGAAACTTCGCTTTGGTCCAGTTTTTTTAGGAGGAGTTGGCGGCGCACCTTTATTTACTTCCTTCAAAACGTTACAAACAGAGCGTGAGGTTATTCCCAATATGCCAGCAACTTTGCTCATACATTCATTTTCTTCCACAACTTCAAAGGCCTCCAATTGCGCAGAAATTTCATTTTTCACGTATTTGTAGGCGTTGCGGATCATTACTTTTTCAGTAACAGTGAAAGCTTTTCGTGGACGTTTTTTTCTTGGGGACAAGAAAACATCCACGTGTACTTGGCTGAGGATCCATTTTGATGGAAAACCAAAACAAATAGATTCACTCAAAGTTCACAAAAAACTATAAACGTAACAACAAACACAACGTAACAACACTTTAACAAAAACCCACCAAAATAACAAAATATCGCTTCGCAATGAAATAAGATATTCGTGCAGTCAGACTGGGAGAATGAAGCCGAATGACACGATAAACAAAATGGCGATAGCTGCACGAGCGCGCACGGGTTGCCAATACTGAAAACTATCTAGGCTCTTTTATTATAAGTTTTGTTTTTAATATAAAAACAAAAATATTAACTTTTTATAAAATAGAGCAGCGATTACTAATTAATAAATAACTATGATGAATAATTATGTATTTATTTAAATAAAAATCAATAATTTAGTCTTTAATTGGCACACTGATGGCACATACATTGATTGTTTATCGATTTTTGTGTTCATCACTACACTATTATATGTGGTATCATTATTTCACAAAATGACAGTAGCTAATGTCAAATCTGGAATCTAATTAAAATTCCGAGTATAGCATTAAGTAGTATAGCGCGCGTTTGAAAGGTGTCGCCTTTGTACCGACGACGGCGGCGCCGGCGCAGGGCGCACACGTGACCGTTTAGTTGGCTCACGTGACGCGCGTACCACGCAAGGAATGAAGGCCACAGTGGTGCGGAGATGAGTGGGTTAAGTAGGAATGATGTTGGGGAAAGATGTTTGGGAGTCAACCTTGTTGGAGGCCGGACATTTGAGTTACAAGTTATTTATTATCTAATTAACGTATTCGTGGTTCTTTTATAAGTGCCAAACAGCTTTGCAAAATTTGCAAAATAAATTCCCCATAAATGTGAGAAAATTGTCAAATAGAATATTGTTACGCTAATGATGTAAGAGAGAAAATATGTCTGGGTTCAAAAATGACCCATAAAAGTAACAATTAAACCAAAATGGGGAAAATATGCGACACATCCGGGCAAAACGTACGAAAAGTATTGGTTTTCAGCGTTGACTTGATGATGTCGACTTACGTCGACCGATAAACGAAATTATAAATAAATAAATAACGAAGAATAAATGCTGTGGAAATGCGTTCCTTGCGAAGCATGTGTGGTGTGGCTAGGAGTGATAGGCCGAGGTATGATGTGATAAGGCAACGGTGCGGTTTAAAAGAAGATGTAGTGGCAATAATTGAAAAGAGTATGCTTAGATGGTTTGGTCATGTTGAGAGGATGAATGAAGCTCGACTAACAAAAGGTACACGGCAGATGTGAGTGGAAACGCCGGGAAGGGACGCCCTAGGAAGACATACAGTAACCTTATTGGTGATGTTCTTCAGAAAGGTCAGGTGCGTAGTACTCGCATCCGGCGTGTATGACCAGATGTATGAACGTAAACGTGGCAAAAGAAGTATGTAAGGATCGTAGTGGGTGGCGTTCTGTAGTTTCTGCCCACCCCTATGACTTTGAAAAGACTTTGTTATAATTTTTTTAAATAATACCTATGTTGATTAACTTGTTCGTGTTACGAAAATAATGGATGAATTGTTCAGAGTATTGTTGTGATCAGTGTTTGTGAGTTCAGTGTTAGAAGGTATAAACAGCATGTGCAGATGACAAACTCGGAGATGTAGATCTTCAAACTGGTCATGATAATAAATAGTAAATAAAAAATACCGCACATTATGATAAGGGCTACCTATTGCGAAACACTGTAGATTCATACGTCAATCATTATGGCACACAAAGGCTACCTGCGACCTTCACTAGCTGGTAGTGGGTTCAACTCGTGAACTTCCAAGTCTTCTGCTATAAAGAACTATTTCTGAACGAAAGGTGATCATACATTTTTCATTCGTAGGTATTATATAATACGAATTCAGAGGTTACAACGCCATAATATCACATACCCCAATAAACACACTGCAAAATAACAAATAATCATTGAACACTTTACGAGCTTCCGAAACTAAAGCGTAGCGTTTTCGTTTAGTAATTCAATAAATATAAATGTAAGTTGTTTTCATACTGACAGGAACAAACGAGTTACTTCGGAAAGTGTAAAACAAATAAAATGTTAAACGAAGGTGGGTGAGCGCGTCAATCAGCGTGCGCGTGATTTCCCCGGAGGAAACACTTTGCTACTTAGAAATGCTTTGTATTAAATAGCTCACGTGCAGCTTGATCGAGATAACTGATTCTTGGATGGCGACAAATGGTTCGATGTGAACAGGACCATGGTTAAGGATCATTTTTGGATTCACAAGATCACTTATGATAAAATTGATAAATGATTTTATTTCTGTAAGTACAATAGGTTTGTACAAACACTTTTACACGTCAATAAAAGCCAGGTTCATGGCCTCGGGCGATGCGATTGTTTATTTATTTATTTTATTTATATTAATTAAAACGGTACAACATGACAACGGTAACATAACTGGCGAAATGTGCTGTACAATAGATACGTCTCTGCCTAATCTTTCAGGAAATACAGGCGTGATGGTATGAGTGTGCGAGTGTATAACAGTAGAACACCAATTACATGAATTAATACAGAAACATAAAGAGGAACCTACATAAGCGACACGCGCGCGCGTCACTCCTCAAGTCGCGTTTTGGTGACTCGTGGCATGCTCTTAACAACTTTTTCATTTAATTCTGTTTTCTCCGCAGTCGCTGTCCCAAGACGCGTGTCGCTTGATCGTGTCGCTCGCGGTCGCGGGGTTAGACATAACTCTGGCTTTTATATTGGTTTTTATGTCAAACTTCACAACACAATAGGTATACGTTATTCTGTGCATTCATGCGAATGGAACAGGTTAGCAGTAAACCTCCGTCCGTCTCTTGCGCACTAAGGTGAGTTGCTCCACTGCGTATAGCTGCACTGTGGCGCTGCGCGCGCTCACGAACTGTTTGCTAAGGTGAGTTGCCTCACTGCGTGTAGCTGCACTGTGGCGCTGAGCGCGCTCACGAACTGTTTGCTAAGGTGAGTTGCCTCACTGCGTGTAGCTGCACTGTGGCGCTGCGCGCGCTCACGAACTGTTTGCTAAGGTGAGTTGCCTCACTGCGTGTAGCTGCACTGTGGCGCTGCGCGCGCTCACGAACTGTTTGCTAAGGTGAGTTGCCTCACTGCGTGTAGCTGCACTGTGGCGCTGTGCGCGCTCACGAACTGTTTGCTAAGGTGAGTTGCCTCACTGCGTGTAGCTGCACTGTGGCGCTGCGCGCGCTCACGAACTGTTTGCTAAGGTGAGTTGCCTCACTGCGTGTAGCTGCACTGTGGCGCTGCGCGCGCTCACGAACTGTTTGCTAAGGTGAGTTGCCTCACTGCGTGTAGCTGCACTGTGGCGCTGCGCGCGCTCACGAACTGTTTGCTAAGGTGAGTTGCCTCACTGCGTGTAGCTGCACTGTGGCGCTGCGCGCGCTCACGAACTGTTTGCTAAGGTGAGTTGCCTCACTGCGTGTAGCTGCACTGTGGCGCTGCGCGCGCTCACGAACTGTTTGCATTACTTACTTAGGCTTATTTGCTGATCGTGTTTTGTACATTTATTGCCAAGATGAGGATACAATTTGAATTATGTGTACGTGGCTGAAGAATAGATAATTATGTAGACGAGAGAACGATGGTGTGTCAAATAATATTTGAATATATTATATTCTTGTCCCTTACAATAATTCCTTTTCTTTAGAAAGATACTTACTTCTGCAAGCTATCTACGAGTGTATTGTAACATATTCTTTAAATGCAAAACAAGAAGTGCATAGTTTAGTACGTAACTTATTAGTTACATTTGGATAAAATTATTATTCTACCCAAATGTACAGAAAGAAAGAACGAAAGAAAGAAAATGTATTTGACCCAGGCTTAGCCACACACTATCCATGCATACTGATCAAACATATTTTGATCGTCCAAATTAAAGAATAATTTGAATGATCAAACTATGTCATCATTACAAAAGTTATGAAAATTATGTGATTTACGATTGCAATTAATAAAAAAATAGTTTTATGGCATTTAGCAAGTAAGGCTTTGAAAATGAAAACTACTTTTATACTCGCTTTTGCCCGTGGCTTCGCCCGCATGGTTGTCGGAAAATGTTTCACGGGAACGTACTACTGGGATTAAAAGGAAGCGAAGCGATGATCGCATACCTAATAGCCAATGAAAAGATCATTGACTCCTGTCCTAGCGCAGCGCCGCCGTCAACCATAATTATTTTGCCACGCGTAATTTTAAATCTGTGATGTCTTTTAAAGTATTCTTTTAAATTATATGATATCAATCTAAATTGAATGCCCAATTTAAATAACATATTTTACTGTATTAATCCAATTATTGAAATTTTTATCATATTCTGAGAGATAAAAATGGTTACTGTGGGTCATCCTTAGAAGACTGACATAATCTACAAAGCATATTATGCTTTGTGGATTTTTTTGGTTGATCATTTTAATATGTACAATCTTTTAGAACATTAATTACGGTTTACGTGGCGCGCGCCAGTAAAGCTTCCAGTCGACACGATTTTTTCCGGCATCTTCTACAATAATCGTCATATTTCAACCAATTTACACAAAAAATAATGAATTATAACACTTAAACCTTTCTCATGAATCACTCCGTCCATTGGTGAAAAGCGTTTGAAAATCCTTTCCGTAGTTTTTGAGTTTATCGCGTTCAGACAGTCAGATAGACGCGGCAGAGGGACTTTGTTTTATAGTATGTAAGGATTTATTGATTAATCTATAGACTTAATATATAATTTATTGAACAAAGGAAAAATTAAATTTTCATATAAACTATTCCCTTCTTTTCACCCCGAAAAGGGTTGATTTAAAAAAAAAAACAAGTTTTTCATCATATAATGTTTAGATTACTTTTGACTTTATCCAGACACGCAGTTAAATCCTCCCCAATAACTTAATTACCCCTTTTGCTGGTCGATTTTCTAAAAACCCAAAAACTTGTCTATATTTTTTGTCAAAATTATTAATACCGTTATTCGAGGTAAGTAAACAGCGAGTTTTGAAAAACTAAATAATGACAAACTTTATTATTCATTCAAGAATGTATTCGTGCTAAGTTTAAAGTTTATTAAGAAATAAGATTTTTGAAAAGTTTCGCATCAAACGCATCTATACCTCTAAAACAAGTAGTTTCGGCTGCAACGAGTCGCACGTGAAATCCGCGTGTGTCCAATCATGGCGGATATCCGTCCGGCGTCGCGCGATACGCGACTGTTCGGACGTGATCGCATATCGCGGGATCGTGATCCGCATGTCGCCACGTAGTAACTGTGTGCAGAAGGACGAGGGACGGAACACGAGGGAAGCAAAACACTTCTAGATCTCTTGCAGAGACGTAAAACTAAAACAAAACTTCAACATGATTTAGTTCGTTTAATTAATTATTTTTATTGAATTGATTAAAGTAAAATATTGACATTGTGTAAACTTTTTATATCTAATTAATTTACTAACTACCTATTTATTTATAAATATAATTAAAAAAAAAACTTCATCATTCACTACCCTAAAGAGATTCGTCCTCGGATTGTATATAGATGTTACAAAATACTAACCCCAGGATCTTATTTCCAAGACATTGACAAGGTGACCGCGATGCAGTCATTGGCTTCTGTATTTGGTTTGCATTATAATAAAATGTAAATCAATCAATATCTTGAGAGCTTCGTCGATTACCTAGTCATTATTTATTATGGTAGTGAAATGGGCCGATTTTAAGTAGTTCATGTCTTGTGTACTTGCAATTTCTGTGTCATCTACATTGTGACACGATGTGATACACCGTTGTTGTGTCCATCGCTTTATTAGACGCGAAGTTGACACTAACGGGCAACCATTTAATATTTGATAGTGTGTTCTAAGTACCATCTGAGGATATTTTAAAAACTGATTCAGGGATTGCGTCAAAAAAGACAGCAGCGTCCACTTTTCTGATATTTGTTCAGTCAGAGTAGACCAGTTGTTGCTTGTGGTAGACAAGCAACCGACCCCTGTGACTGATCATTAAACAAGGAAGGTGATCCTTGAGCCGAGTTCAGCATTAAGTCTTCGCTGCTTGTAGATAGTGTCTAGACTGTGCATAGATAAATGGTCAACAAATACAAACCAAGCAAAAAGGGTCCAGTAGTGGGCTATTGAGTTAAGACTAGCGGGGCAATTGCGTAACACATTATCAATCGGAATCGGTTTCATTTTGGCAGTTCAACAACACTCATTGCGTTATTTACGTGTTGAGCAGACAAATTTTTCGAACTTACGAAGCAATGGATTAGCAATTTGCTTCAAAATGATTTAGATTCCGACTGATAGTGTGTTACACAATTAGGGTGCAGATTCAGTATCTAGAATAGTCAATTGATAATAAGGATTAAAAAAATATTCAAAAACTGGCACATTTTTTTTTTTACAAACACATTTGAAGTTGAAACTCTGAAAAAACTTGATTTGATAAAAAGTGTTTTCGTTTGATTTTTGGTACTTAGTACAATTTCTGATGTTTCTAAGTACATTTGTTAGTACTTAGAAACATCATATAAAGTCATTTACTATATAAACTTGTAGATAATTGAGCTTTAATTAATAATCAATTAAATCGAGAAATGCAATTTTTTACCCAACTTTACAAAACCGCGTATATAATATCTCGGAAGCTACATGCCGAGAACTGAACCCTTTTTGCTTGGACGCCCGCAAATAATGAGCTCTAAACGTTATTGCTATCACTATTCAGGCGCACTTCACTTGCTAACATAAGTACATCACTGAGCTAAGTACGCGGGTATGTAAGCCAGGGCTTAATAGGTAATACGGGCTGGTGTCCGCAACTCCACGTCAATGCGCGTATTTTGCGTACTGGGTGGGAAAATCGATTATTCGATCCACTCCAGCTACACCTGGTTAAGGCGCTGGTGACACTCGTATATTAGCCCAGAATCAACTGTGTGACTGTTTAGCGCTTGCAGGACAGCCATGCTGTTTGATAGTATGCGAATCGAGTGGTTCTTAACTTCCCTGGCCATGATGGCTGCAGCAGCTAAAGAAACACCCATGCATTCGGCCTGGAACACTGTGTTATAGACACCCGATGGTGTGGCTATGTGTATGTTGAAGTCCTCCGAGAAAATTCCAGCACCTGTACCACTACCTGTTTTGGATTCGTCCGTGAAGATGCGCAGCTCTGCTGAGCGCAAACCTTCGCATTGGCGATCCTCGTGGAGTTGGATCTTGTATTTAGCGAATATAAATTGTTTGGGTACTCGGTCATTTATGACTTTCGTAATGCGGAACTCCTTGTAGAGTCCCTCAAGCAGCGCGGTATGTGTTGTGTCCTTCTTACCCCAGAGATTTAGTGTATTAAGACGTACCGCCACAATCGTCGCTTCTTGCTGTATGAATAGATGGAGCGGTAGTAGTCCTAGCATGGCTTCGATTGCTGCAGTCGGAGTAGTCCTAATGCAGTCCGTGGTTGCCATGCAGGCTAGTCTTTACATGCGTTGTAGTTTGTTGGAGGCTGTACTAGCTTGGTTCGGGGCCACTAGACCACAGCCCTGTAGGTGATCATGGGGTTGAAAACAGCGGTGTATAGCCATAGTATAATTTTGGGGGATAGGTTCCATTTCTTACCTATCATTCTCCTGCACTGCCAGAAGATGATGCAGGCCCTGTTTGTTGTCTAAATGACTGCTCCAGTTCAACTTACTGTCTAGAATGACCCCGTGGTACTTTACTTCGCTAGCCAACTGGAGTTCTGTATTGAACAATTTTGGTAGGCAGAAAGGGCCTAATGCTCGTTTTTGGGTGAACATGACTAGTTCAGTTTTAGTGGGGTTCACTGATAGGTCAAATTCCCTGCACCATCATTCTACGATACGTAGCGCTTACTTAGATTCCAAAGAAGGGGGGACAGCACCCCTCCCTGGGGGCAGCCTCTGGTTATCATGGCCAAATGCTGCTCCCCCTCAAGACGAACCACTCGTTTGCTTAACATATTTGTAATTCAGTCCGTTAGTACCTGTTCTACTCCATGTCTAGAGAGGGTGCTGCTGATGCTGGAGAAGTTGGTTTTGTCGAGGGCTCCTTCGATGAATAGCTTCCTCTATCTGGCTGACCACTAGATGAACAGCGGATTCAGTCGACTTACCCGAGCTGTATGCGTGTTGGTCACCGTGTAGTGATATGGTTTTCAGAGCGCCGTCCCTCAGCTCCCTATCACACAGTCTTTCCATCTTCTTTAGAAGAAAGGAGGTCAGGCTGATTAGTCAGTGGGATTTGACGTTAGTGTAGTCACCCTTACCTGGCTCAGAGATGAATATTACTTTCACTTCCCTCCATCCTTTAGGAACGTATCTAAAGGACAGGCACGCTCTCAATAATGGCACCAGTCTTGTTGCGACAGAGGTTTCACCCCACTGTAGTAAGGCGGGGAATACTCTTTCGAGACCAGCTGCCTTAAAAGGATGAAAGCTCCAGATGGCCCATTGAAGTTTCACCAACGAGATCACCCTGCGTGCGTAAAGCCAATCGTTATCTGATGGTGTTTGAATCACATCTTTCCAGTCGAATTACCTGCGGCGCAAAGACATATCTAGGGAAGTGAGTTTCAATAAAGATGCGTCTCGATTCTTCTGGCGAGGAGGTGAGCGTGTTGTCAGGTTTGCGGAGGGAAGTAGGCCCAGGCGTGTTCTGTTGCGCCAGTACTTTCCTTATTCTGTTAGCTAGCTGGCAAGATTCAATGCTACCACAGAATTTAGAATAAGAATAAGAATATTTATTTGCATAAAAACATGGTATAGAAGATGGTACAAAAATTAAATACAGAGCATACATGTTTTTGCTTAACATTATAAGCGTGCAATGTTTTTGTGCATAAGTAAGTACATTACATTTACTATTTAAAATCTTAGTCATTTAAATTTTTTGTCAAAAAATTCTTTTACACTATAAAAACTATTAGTGGACAGCCAATCATACAATTTACTTTTAAATAATCTTGTATTTACATTTTTTAGGTCGCTCGGTATCTTATTTGCCGTGGTACTCCTGAATCTGATGCATTTTAACTGTTTTGTAAATTAACATATCCTTTAAAAGAGAGCCGGGTGATCTGTAACTCAGGACCCTCCTACCTCAGACACCTTTCTCTATTTAAGATTGTGCATTTTATTAACTAGTACCTGTAATATGATGTTGAGATAAATAAAGATTTATGATTATGATTATTATTATTTTTGTCGCTGGATTTGGCCGCGTAGTAGTTATTGCAGTCCTCATCCGCACGTGTGTTCATGGCTCTATTCAGAACTTGCATTATTACCTTACTGCGCTTGCGTTCCATATCGGCACCCCACCAGGCAAAGCGGCCAGCTCAACTTCCCTGCCGGAAAGCGGTCACAGGCTGAGGCCGGCACTTGTTTGCACGGTATGCTACGCGGGATGGTATCTGGGCAGGCAGTATGGTAGCTGTCTATCTTTAACTTTTTAAGATGGTTTATTTGAACCACAATCTGTGTTGTCCGCAAATGTCACCGGAACGCTTAGTGTCGCAAATTAGGATTCAAGATTGCGTGTGTAGATGGCACGGTCCGTGTTACGTGGATTACGCCGTGGTCGTGTTGGAGGAACACAGATCTGGATGTCGAAGCGGATC
Organism: Fissipunctia ypsillon; assembly: GCA_947568875.1. Taxonomy (NCBI): domain Eukaryota; kingdom Metazoa; phylum Arthropoda; class Insecta; order Lepidoptera; family Noctuidae; genus Fissipunctia; species Fissipunctia ypsillon. The sequence continues at coordinate 25,737,789 of OX387649.1, forward strand.
CACCTGTGATCAGAGCAGGAGGCCTCCTTGGAGACCTGTCACCCAGTGATGATTTCCGCCGCGCCCTCTGTTGCCAGAGTGAGATCTACGATTGTACAGCTTCGTCTGGTTACATATGTTGGTTCGGAGCCAGTGTTTAGTAGGGATAGGTTAGTTGAGAATAAGTAGTCAACCACAGCCTTACCCTCTCGTTTTGCGTGTCCATACCCCACGGTTGGTGGTGAGCGTTGGCGTTGGCCCCGACGACGACCTCAAACTCGTATCTCTCGCAGTGGCTCACGAGTCGGGCGAGATCATACGGAGACGAGGCCTCCGCTTCGGGCATGTCGGCCGAGGCGAAAACGATCACCATCTCCATGGCGTCGTCACGCTATATCAGCAGCTTCGCTGCAGAGTTATCTCTGCAACAGAATTCAGTTAAAAGCTGTGTTTTAAGGTTACCTGTGATATAGATGCACGTTCTGGGATGATCGTGATCTATGGTGACCAGGAGTTTACCCCTTGTATTCGACTCTCCCTAATTCACGGCTCTCCGATCAGGGCAATGACCGTATGTTGAACCTCCAGCCACTTGCGAAGCTGAGCCGTCGCGGTCTGAATGTGGTGGAGGTTCGCCTGGAGGACCCTACAGGTCGACGAAAGGGACGCCATCGCTGGTCGACTCCTCGTCCTCCTCTAGTCTAAGCCCGGCAAACAGATTGCCCTCGTCGAAGCCGTCCCCTCTCGGGCCCGAAACCGGGGACAGGGGCATGTCATCCAGCTCCACGCTCGATGCAGGGACAGCGCCTACGGTGGCGGCAGCTGGGGCGGCTGACTCTGTTGCAGCAGGTTCAGCCACTGGTGCTTCCAGGTTGTTTGTAGGGGAAGTGGACTCCCCCGCTGTTGTCTGTGGCAGCTGCTGCAGCGCCTCGCAGATGGTTCCAGTGGCGGGTCCCATCCCTGAGGAACCTGGCGTTCCGACCCTGGAACTTCACGTACACCACCCCTAGCCCAATTGAGAGGCGGCATCTAGTCTCCATCAGGGTTGGGATTTGGTCCACTGGGACTCCGAGCACCACAAACCATGCCGCGGCTTGTTTGACCATACGCAGTGCAGCAGTACCCAACTCTTGATGTCTACCCAAGGGTTTTGGTAGCTAAGACGCGACCAATGTTGGTCGGCTCTCCGAAGACCCCCTTCTCATCCGGGATCACGATGCCACACCATGCACGCTTCAGGATCTCCGACTGGCTCAAGACGACCAACGAGGTGCAAGTTGGAAGTGATATGTCGGAGACTGTTTTCCTTAGCCAGGATAAGGTGTAGTCGTTGCCGCACCACAGTTTAGGAACACCCCCGGCGAACAGTGGCTTGGTGTTGAAGGTCGACCCTGAAGTGCTTTGCTTAGGGGAGCAAGCCTCGACGATGATCTGCTTCTAGATAGCAGCGAGTACCTGGTCCAATACGTCCTTGCTGAGGATCCCCGCGCGGTCGCAGGTGATCGCGACATCTAGGGTTACGCTGGCAGCTTGGGCGTATCTTCGTTGACGTTGTCCATTTGGATTGATCAAGATGCGGCCGCTTGTGCTCCCCATGTGGTGTCAATGACTCGTTGAGAGCTCTCTTAGCCGTGGCCTAATCCTTCCAATCGGGTCGCAGTGTCTTACTTGTTCCTTCAGCTGGTCTCTCTGGAACACTGGTTGGCGGTTGACTGGGCTCTGGTCGGCTAGTGCCGGCTTCAGCCTGCGACCGCTTTCCGGCGGAGAAGTTGAGCTGGCCGCTTTTTGGTTTGACTGAACTAGCGGCGGCGGACTGTTTTCTATGGGAGCCTTTATCTGCCCACCTACGTGCTTAGCGCCGCTCCTTCCTCGTCAATCTGTCCCTCATCTCGCCTTGTTCTGAGGCAACTGGTAGACCTGAAAGATCAGTGCTAGAGCAACGGGCTTGTTGAGTACGTTTACCCTTGTCCTTGCGTATCTGGACTTGCCAGGCGCGTGAGAACGCGTCCTCGGTGCAGCCGGTCGTCTCCGTTTGACCGGAGACGGCCGTCTGATGGGAAGAGGCTAGAGGAGCCTTAGGAGGAGGAGGAGGGTGTTTGGTTGGACGATACCGGGCATCCAACCAAACACCATCCAAACCAGGACTTATTGATTTATTAACGCCCACTAAGTACTGACTGATGGCTTGACATCGTCTGTGGTGCTGTAAATGATTCGTTTGTATTGATTACTGGACGAATACTACAGATCGTTCACAGTTATTTTACCTCTGACAGCAGCAACCCAGTAGCAACTTTATTGCAACGAAAATAAATGTCACTGTCATTTTGGCAGACTTATCAATGGTAGCAACCCAAAAGCAACCTTATTGCATCAACAATAAAGATCACTGCGATTTTGACAATGATACAAAATCAGAGGTAAAATAAGTGTGATCGGTCTGTAATGGAAGTTAGTAGAATAGAATAGAAAAGAAATATGTAAACCATACGAACTACAGATATGTGTAGAAGTTTTACAAAGGGTGACACAATGGGCGGTTTTATTTTGTATTACCTACCCAAGGACTAAAAATATTTATTTTGTTTGAGATTAAGATACAGGGTATTACGTTAAATAATGCTGAAAAATATGAACATAATTTAACTAGTTTGAATATGGCGCATTTTTCGAGTGTCTTCCTCCATCTAGAATTCTATATAGAATGGCAACCTGAACATGATATCCGGACTATCCAGAATATTTGACATCCATCACGGATGTCAAAAAAGAGTAATCGAGAGCTTGAGTGCAATTTTAGAGAGACCTGTGTCGAAAACTTGATTGCAACAGAGGCTGAGAATGGTTAATATTTAACATTTGCCAAACTGAACTCCTGTTTATATTTCACACTGAAGAGGCCAACACAGGTAAGAATAAGTATACACGTAAGGTATAAGTTCACATGATCTGACCAAGATTATGTCTTTTTTTTTTGTGGATGGGAAATCATCAAATGACTTCTCCCGCTCTGGGCGGAGCGGGAGGGCGTGTCAGACTTTTACTGACTAAAACCCACCCGTGTTCCTTCTGTTGCCTGTGCCGGGGCCACGGTAACTCTTTCGAACATCCCGCAACCCTAGCTGGAAGATTATGTCTGGACTTTAAAAGAGACTGTGACCTCTGAGTTTGTTTCGGCCTTTCTTCTCAGAGTAGTCAAATAGGAAACGCCGGCCTCATCTAGTTAAAAAAAAAATGTTTGACGTGTAAAAGTGTTTGTATAAACCTACTTACAGAAATAAAATCATTTATCATTTACACACTCCAACTTCTCGGTTTTGAACTAAAAAACAAGAATAGGTAAATTCAATTTCACTGAACAACTAATTATCCGTCTCTGCAAAAAACTTGAAACTTCGAATATTTTTTTCTCTAGATTCAATTCAGCGAGACTTGTTTGAAACTTCTCCCGATCGAAGTGGCTCAAAGGAGTCCGGGCATCAAAGCGCGCCCGTTAATGACGCCCGGCTCGATTGGATTACGCGGATTACACGGTGTACAAACACCTTTGTATTTGCTCTTTCACTTGTTCGGGAAAATTTGTTGTGGAAATTCACAGATTTTTCCGGATTGGCAAAGAATCATAGATATTAAATTATTTTTCATGACTACTTGACGCTACTTGACGCAACTGGTATTTATTAAAAAAAAATGTTTTGTGTTTGTGGTTAATCGTGATATTCAGTTTAAAATAATTAAAAGTCGGTTTTCGTCGCCTTAACTAGCAGTCAATGGACAAGTTGGCCGCGGACCCATCGCTATCGCCGCCGGTCATCGCCGGCTATCGTCGACCAGCCACGTTCTATGAATTTTTGTAGCTCCTTGACTAACACAAATAAAAAGATTGTAGCTAAAAGATCGGCTTAGTGTTGTTTTGTTGGCTAAAATAATAGTTTAAATAAAAATCATTTAGGCTTTTCAAAAGAGCTGATAGGACAGTTTCTTGCAGGTAGGTATTACCTTTCGATAGTATCAAAAAATATTTCAGTACTGTGCAGGTGCTGGCAAAATCCTAGGGATTTTAGACTTTCCAATTTGTTTCAGGACTGAAAAGAAAAAAGTGCTTGGCTTCGCATCAGTGATCTCCTTCGTACTACATGCACTTATAACAACATGATACATATTGGCGCCGACTGCGCGACAAATACCGAACCAAACAAGTGTGAAGCACGGCTTATATTATTTTTGTCCTCCGCCATTCTCTGGTCTAATAAAGAGCTGCATTATTCAATGATTGCGTGTTAAATTCCTGTGGAGTCGCAATGCAGATCCTAACAACCACCCGGTTTGTACGCGACTGTCATAAGTGTTGAAGAGTAATGATATCGACGAGAAGTCCATTCGTTGAGGTTTACAAGTATTTCAGGTAATGATGTTATGTCCCTGTTGGGTCTTGCAGTTACAATCAAGACTGCATAGCTAAAAAAAACCTGTAAAGGATGAGACCAGCTCATTGACCGCTATATGAATCGACAAAAGTTAAAAAAAAATAGCATTATTAAAGTCCAATAACTGAAAGTAATTTTGTAATAAATTGTTGTTTTTCAAATAAGTCGAAATACAATACTAAAACCTTCAGAACACATTTTGATTTCGTTTGTAAGCTCCGAGACGAATTTCAAGGAATATCTAGTTACCTTTGAGACAAATATACCTTCGGCGTGAAAGTTAAACTCACAAAATGCGAACACATTTATAAAATACCTCGGAGCAGCAGACGACACACAATGGCATTAAAATGATCAAAGAAGACAGAATCACATGACAAGAATTTCAAGGTTTTTCGGACCCCCCCCCTTCGTCCTTGTCACTTGGGGTAATAATTTGTGTGACCCCCAGGTGTGACGTCTCTTATAAATATTACAATTTCAAATATAACCTTAATATAATATTGATAGAGTTGGTAATATTTTAAAGTTTTTTGTTAGAGATGAAGATTAGTTGTCACACGTTGTTGACCCTCTCCCTCCCTTATTACGTGTGACGTTCTTTTATGGATGGCTCGGAAAGTTCCAACTTTCCGAGCACATTCACCCGCTTGTAGACCAAACAACAGAATATATTGTACGTAACACAATGTTGCCAACACTCCAACTTTATCTTACTGGTGAACTTACATCTTGACTACTTTTCTTTTGTAGAGCAATACCAATTTTACAAGACACCCCTCCCCTTTTATATCCTCCAAAATGTAACAATGAAGACGAAACGTGTTTTACGAGTATAGGTCTCATTAAAGTGGAATTATGACTGTTATTTGAATGACACAATGTAGTTTGGTGTTAGCGTGGTGATAATTTTCTTAATAACCCCACAATGTATTATAGTAGGTACTTACAAAGAAAAATGAACAAGTTAGGGAGTAACTTAACTCCCCTCTTTGAGGAGTGGCTGGAGAGGCGCCACGGCGTCCTCGCCTCCCGCCTGACGCAGGTCCTCACCGGACACGGGTGCTTCGGGAGTTACCTGTTCCGGATAAGGCGGGAGGAAACGCCCGGGTGTCACCACTGTGTGGATCGCCCGGAGGACACGGTGGAGCATACAATGGAGGCCTGCGTGGCTTGGGCGGGGTACCGCCGTGTCGTCGTGGAAGCGATCGGCGGCGGCGATCTCTCGCGTCCGGCCCTGGTCCAGGCCATGGTACGGAGCGAGAGTAAATGGGAAGCGATCACCTCCTTCTGTGAGGCAGTAATCGCGAAGGAGGAGGCGAAACTCGTGAGGGAGAGGCAAGCTTTGCGCCCTCACGCCCCTAGTCGCCGCAGGAGATGCCCTGGGCGTCGGGAATCGGTAGCTGATTCCCGGCCACCGTAGGCGCGGGCTTGCGGACGGCGAGCTACCCATTGCTCGGTAGCACCAGGCCCGAGTCGACGGCGCGTTGTGTTCCACGCGCAAAAGTCTGACACGCCGGAGAAGTCAAATGACTTCTCCCGCTCAATGATTTCCCATCCAAAAAAAAAGGGAGTAACTTAACGATTTGTTAGGATGGCGATCCGTGGGTCCTTTTTAAAAAAAACACTTGTTGCTGCTAAAAGAATATTTAATTAACAGAAGTTACACTAGGACACACTGGTTACACACAACTGAACTCCCGACACGGAATGTACAATATGTACTGCGAAATGGCTATGACTGTACTGTCTAAGCACATGGAAATGCCCTTTTATAATATTGGTAACAATATGGAAGCGGCGGGGTTTTTGTCATAGTCAGCATTTGATGCGTTACAAAGTCCGTTTATAACACCTCCCCCCTTTAGACTGAGCTTTATTTAATTTATTTTAATTAAAAATAAGCGAAGGAATATTAAAATGAATATTAAATTAGTAAATAAAACTCAGTTACGTTACAGAGTGTGTCTTAACTAATTACAAAGTATGCTTAAATTTTAAAACTTAAGATGCTATAATTATTAATTATTGAACCCAAAAATAGAAATTGAAACTTATTTTTAAAATTAAAGTAATATTAAAAGTTACTGATATTTCTATTTGATTTCCTTAAACCGAACAAGACTTGATTTTTACCAATTTCTATATTTGGAAGACTTTTTACAGATTTGTTATCATTTTCTAAATCATCAGAAATTTCAGTAAGTTCTATGGAGGCGTGAACATTATTGTTTTTCCTCGTTTCCTTAGTATTATAGCATTGGTTATAAATCTGAATACAACAAGAGGAATTTCTCAAACTGAAACATTTGGTAAACAGTTTATAAATAATAAAAAGAATGATTGCTGATATTATAACATAAGTCAGCCCTGAATAATAATTACCGTATTTAACAATATGGGACTGATTTTCGCTATTGCGAATTTCGGTTTCTAAATTTTCCAATTTATGTGAAGCCAATTTCAATGACTCTAAATCAATATTTGATAAGCTAATTGGATTGATAGAATGAGTACTTTCATTAAGAATATTATACTTGCAACAATCATCCAAGGTCAGATCAAAGTTCAGAATTATCTGACTTGGTACAGTAGATTTATACACATTTGAGGGATATAATTGCAATGTTTGAAAATATGCTACACAATTATTTTCTAAAGATAAAATTCCTGTTCCATGTAAAACATAATCAGTAATGTTATTGTTACATTTCATAGTTAGTTTATTAGGTTTAATATATCTATTGTTATTCAACTTTTGCCAAACATTTATATCACCATAAATAACTTTGGAGTCACAATTTTCAGGAAGTGATAAGGTGACTTCGGTTAATAACTTAGACTCACATGAGGGATTGTTAATCGTTGACAATATTGATGGTGAAGGACATAAAATATAATCACTATTGACATGCTTACATTCACGTATGCTATCTAATAAGATGTAAGATAATCTGTCATCCGTTACTGCTACATATAATAATACGTAAGATAATCTGTCATCCGTTACTGCTACATATAATAATACGTAAGATAATCTGTCATCCGTTACTGCTACATATAATAAGACGTAAGATAATCTGTCATCCGTTACTGCTACATATAATAAGACGTAAGATAATCTGTCATCCGTTACTGCTACATATAATAATACGTAAGATAATCTGTCATCCGTTACTGCTACATATAACTTTGAAGGACGAATTAAAACATAAGTTAAATATTGATTTGTATCGCGTGGAGTAGGTAGCGGCAAATTCTAGTACAGGTTGAACTTAATAGGATACATTAATGGTACTTGTATGATAAACATTAGTTTGTCATTATGATAATATACAGTTAGTTTAGATAAGTCGATTATAGTGTGAATGTTTTGCAATGTTAGCGAAACCGGGAACTCGGTGGTTCTCTTTAGTTGACTGTTATTCGATAACTCATTGTATAATTTCTTGGGAGTTATGACGTATGGGTGTAAAATATTAGCTTTAGCGAATAAAATTGAGTAAAGTATTGTGTCTAAAATATTGGAAATTGACAGTAATGAGCCTTCAATAATATTAAACATAGAATTGATTTTTTCTACATTCAACATGTTGTTATTTGTCCTAGAAATACTTACAAGTATATAATTAAGTTTTTCAATCTGCCTATTGAGTAAAATTTCATTATTATTTAATTTTTGGATAGAAACATTAAAACTATTTATCGTAGAACGTACAACATGTATGTTATCTTTCATTAAAGAATAAATATGATGCTCATTTTGTTGACAAATGTTAACAGCTTCGTCGTATTTTCTCGCGTCGTCAGCATCTAATGTACCGAAAAAGAATTTTAAAATTTCGCCTCCAAATTCAAGAGCGCGTTTTTGACGATTATCGGAATTAAGATGCGACAAAGATTCCAACTTAAGATTATTAGAATTAATAAGTATTTCTAAGGGGTTAATAGTATGAAATAAATACTCGAACATTATCATTTTTTTTGACGAAATGCCATATTCAAAAATTGGTTTCACGGACCCAAGAGATTCGCAATATGAGTCATTATCGCTTAAACCTCTAAGTTTTATAATTTCGGGGCCCAACACTGGTTTATTAAGTAAACTTGAAAGTTTAACAATAGAAACTGAAGAACCAGTGTCAATTAGAAAGCACAAAGGCTTGTTATTGTAATTTGTTTTCAGATAGACGTGAGGTAAGGAAACTTTATAATTTATATTAAGCATTTGCTCACGTGTTAAAGAAAATGTGGGAACACATTGTTTGGAAATTTGCGTGTCATTTTTATGATTTGCAGGTTCCGGCAGACACGAAACCGAAACCTTATTTAATTTAAATTATCGGAATTATTAATATCTACTTGATGCACATTAGAAAGAAAAGAAAGAAAGAAAGAAAAATAGGTTTATTTGTCACAGAAACACGTGCATACAAAACGATAAGAATAAACAGAAAAAATAAAACAAAATAGAACCACATTAAAGTCACGAGCTCAAAACAGAAATAGTCGGAAGCTGCACGTCATGATTGTGACAAGAAGGCTTCCACTCAGCGAATCATCATTCATTAGAGCGATTATCGCTGTTGTTCGGTGCACTTGCACTTGGTGGTGTAGAATTACTAGCTTGTGAGTTCTTTGCCTTAAGTTTCCGACACTCGCTTATCAAATGACCGCGTTTTTTGCAGTATTTGCATGATTTCTCGGGGTCAAACTTGGAAGTATTTTGAGAATTATTTGATGAATTTACATGATGCAAATTTGGAGAAGACCGCTTATTTTTATAACATTCGGATGCGATATGACCACTTTTGTTGCAATGTGTGCATTGTTTATTAGAACGCGTGGTTAATTTAGATAAATTAAATATTTTCTCCTCTTCAATGGCATGCGTTATTGCTTCGGATAATGATTTAGGATTCCTATACCGCACTATATGCGAAAAATTGGAGTTCAACCCTAACAAGAAAGTATTGAGGGCGAGATCTTCCATAACGGCTAATCGACCTATAACTTCTTTATCATTATCGCAGCTATAATGGATGTCGGATTGCAATCTTGTTAAACATGATTCGATACGCACAGCATACTGCATCGCGTCTTCAGAAGGCAATTGCTTGCATTGTTGTAAATTAACTAATAAATGTGTGGAGTGTTTTTTCTCCCCAAAAGTAGTTTTAAGGAACTGTTTGATATCAGTCCAATCGTCAAATTTCTTTAAGCAAGCTGCTAACTGAGCTTTGCCTTCTAACTGCGAGATGATGTATTTACATAAAAAGTTCTGTTGTTCTGTAGTTGCTAAGGATATCGCACTCTCGCAGTTTGTTAAAAATGCGGGTAAATACTCGCGATCCCCGTTATAGGGTTTAATGAATTTAGTGAGAACATTGAGGGTGATTTTGTCCGACATTTTAGTTTTATGTTTTACTGGAATGTTCTCTGATTCTGAACTGGATGAAGATGCGATTTTCTCTGATTTTTCTTTCTTTGGAGGCATTAAAATAACAATATGATTATTATTTAGAGCACTTACAGAGCCTCCAGGCGCTCGAGCTCGCGCTCCACACGCGCGCGGAGTGCCAGCGGCACGGGGCGCGCCCGCACGTACACGGGCTCATTATTTATTAGTTGCAATTGGAGTAATTTTTTACATTTTCCTAATTTATCAGTAAAAACCTCGGGAAATTCTGTTGCTAACTGACTAACACATGAATCAGCAATAATATCATGGAAATTTATTTGTTTGACATTGAGGGACTTTAACCAATCCCTACCCAATAATGGGCGTCCACCATTTTTAATAACCTATCAATACAAATTGTTTGCTGTTACATTACCAAGCTTAACATTGACCAATATATAACCTAATGCCTCAATCCGCGTTCCTGAATAACACCGTAACATTATATTATCTGATTGAATTGTTTTATTTGGAAACATCTGCTTATAAAAATCTTCACTAATCGCCGAAATGCGACTTCCAGTGTCGACTTCACATTTAATTTCGTAACCGTCAATGTTCACGTTAATAAAGTAAGGTTTGTTACCTTTAGCCGCCAGTAATTCGATGCTAAACAAATGCTCGTTCCCCGAGTTATCTTCACTTACGTAGTGTTGCCTACCAGACCGACCACTATCACGCACCTCTTTGCACATCACTTTCAAATGTCCACGTTGGTTACACTCATCGCAGTTGTAATTGATGTAACGACATCTTTCCGGTCGATGCGGCTTTGCGGATCCTCGTCGCCAAATGGGACGTCAATTAAACACGGAGATGGATAGCCGACTGGTTTATTCATATAAGCGCATACCCACATTACAGAATAATAAAGCAGACACAAATACCTTACAATAGTCTTGTAGGTAGTATTTTTTTTTTCATAATTTTAATTTAAATGGCTTCACATACGGACATATCCCGGTTAACTACATCATAATGTAGGTTAATATTTTATGTGGAGTTGGTAAAGCGAGGGAAATAAACCTTGTTTTGCAAATTTTCTACCAACTTAATTTGTCCTTATATTCAAATAACAACTGTCACTAGTTGACAGTTATATGAAATGGGTATACCTCAGTACATTGACACAGGGTGTCAATTATATTATTCACAATTAAAATTATGTATGTACTTATAAAAACCCTAACTATAATACATAGATACATTTCAGTCTTAGAAAATCTTGGGCCTGAGAAATTGTCCAAATCTTTAAAAGTGCATTACTCACCGACAAAGTCTCAAAAGAGTTAACCTGTCACCTCCCGTCTCTCAACCCCACACACCTCACGTACTCGCGGGGTCCCGCGTCATCTAAGTTGTCGGACACAATCTAAGTTGAGGCGCTCCTAATTCCCTGCCTACCTGCCGCATTGCGCTCGGCTCGAGCTCGTGATTAATGGCCGACTTGATGCAACGTGCTCGAGATTGATTCGTAACGTTATCCAGCGCCTTCGTGTTGTGAGATTGCCTGATAGATCGGGTTAGTATATCGTGGATGGTCGTGTGGTGTGTGGTTTTAAATCACGCTAGACGAGAAATTACAATGGGGACCTCATATAACATCTCTTGCGGGGCGGCTCAGCTCGGCCGCTTGTGCTGTTAGAAAGATAAGATAGTCACCAGAAGGCAATTCGCGTTGTATAGCTTCTAACATAGCAATTAGTCGAGTGAGCTAACTATTTCACATATTAACCATAAAGTGTTACAACTCTAAATGCAGGGTACAACACTAGTTGTCTAAGGATCACGGGTTCATTTCAATCGCTGACCGCCTCGCTGGCCAGGAGTAAATCCCTGACCCCCAGGATTCTTTGTGCCCCAATCTAGGGGACCCACGTCCAGGCTGAGGGCAGGACCTCGTTAACCATACAAGCTACCTACAAGCTACCCCAGACTGCGCGCTGCACGTGCTGACGCTGCAAGCCGTCGTGCGCTACTAACGACCTAGACGACCTGCAGCCTGCTACCAACGCAGCGCCGCCGAGCTGTCCGACGAGGGCCTCTTACTGAGCCTGACCTGACAGGCGCTTACGTCTGCCACCTCCAGCCAAGGACGGTACCACTCCACCTATCCTACCTAGTGAGAAAGTGCTCAGTGCAGTGACAGTCTTACCCACGAACTAGCCGTGTTAGTTTTTTAACTATTAATTGTATGTATGAACCTACCGTTTTGGTTTTAATCATCTCTAAACACTACCTAACTTGCTAACGGCCTCCGCAGCCTGCCTGCGAAGCCCTACCCGTTACAGTTCGCATTCTACTCTCAGTCACAATCTGTCAAAAATTGTATAGCGTTTACCTACATTTTTGACATTTGATTGTCGCTGAGATGAGATTGTGAATTAGCCTTCGTATGTAGAAACCGCGCGTTTGGTATACTTTAGCTACTACCACAGCATTATGTCGTAAGAAAATGAAAATAGCTTTTGAAATGCCGGACCTAGAGTTTGTTAGTACCTAGTACCTAGGCCTTTACCATTACCTTTGTACCTAGGCTATTATTATTATTATTTTTATTTCATTTTCGATACATATTATTTAAATTTTTAAATATTTTTTATAAAAACAAAAAAAAAAACATTTAAAAATATAAAAATAGTGGCCCATCGGCATCAGGAACAGGGTCCAAGGTGCCGGGTGGTCAGGGCTCTAGAGAGAGGAACTTCCTCACTATGCGTGCCGTGTCCAGGAGTACTGCTTTCTGGATCAAGCCCTTGACCCAGCCGCGCAATGAGAGCCTCCTGAGGTGTTGGTCGAGGCTCTTCGCTATTAGGCCATTAACCGTAACGATTATCGGTACAATGATTGCAGAGTCCACGTCCCACATATCGACAACCTCGAGTGCTAAGTCAAGATACTTGATTTTTTTATCTTTCTCAGCTTTCACGAGATTCTCGTCATGAGGGACAGCGATATCAACAATCATTGCACGGCGCTCTCGTCGATCTTTCAACACAATATCAGACTTATTAGCTACAATAGTCCTGTCAGTGATGATAGATCGATCCCAGTACAATGTGGCATGACCATTCTCGAGAACTGGGTCGGGCACATACCTGTAGTATGGTACTTCGAGCTCCACAAGGTTGTACTGCAAGGCAAGTTGCTGGTGGATAATCCTAGCCACTAGATTGTGTCTGCGCAAGTACTCGCCGTTAGCAAGACGAGAACAACCGGAAATAATATGTCGGATTGATTCACCGGGGCGATGGCATGCCCGACAGATGTCAACCGTACCGTCCTTGACAATATATTTCCGGTAATTATTCGTCATGATAACTTCATCCATAATCGCACAGACAAAACCTTCCGTTTCACCGAAGAGGTCACCGAAACGTAGCCAGGATACAGACGCCAAAAGGTCTACATCAGGCCCATGGAGGGCCCGGAAAAAGCGTCCGTGAAGCTCTTTGCCTTGCCATACTTCCTTACGATCTTTAGTATCAAGTACTGCAGGTTTGCGCCAGTTCTCTTTCGCCAAGGAGAGTGGGGTGAGGCTCTTGTCCACCGCGTCCATATCTCGATGCATCCCCACGTCGGCTTCTAGGAAATATTTCCTGAGATTGCATATCTCGCGGTTGTGGAGGGTCTTAGCGTTTAAAAAGCCTCGACCTCCACACTTTCGCGGGATATACAGTCTCATCACCGATGACCGTGGGTGATGCATTCGATATGCAGTCAGCAGCGTACGGACCCTCCTATCCAGGGCGTCGAGTTCGGTCTGAGTCCATTTGAGTATGCCGAAAGAGTACATCAAAACTGGCATGACCCAACCGTTGAAGGCACGCACCTTGTTTCCGCTTGATAGAAGACTATTAAATACTTTGTACAGGCGGCCAAAGAAGCGCTCCTTCAACGATTGCTTCATGTCAGTAACATTGATGCCCAACGCTTCCGACATACCCAAATACTTGTAGGTTTCGGTTGATGAGAGGGATCTAAGGTGTATGGGATCCGAGAGTTGGGTACCCACGGATTCCATAATCCCCCCTCGCTTTACATGCATGACTGCACATCTGTCCACACCAAATTCCATCCTGATGGCGCTACTGAAGGTTTCTGTTATCTTCAGTAGCTCCATCAGTCGCAAATTGTTGGGGGCAAAGAGTTTCAAGTCATCCATATAAAGGAGGTGAGATATCACCTGACCACCTCTTCTCAACCTATAGCCTACACCTGAATCCTCCAGCAATGTGCTTAGAGGATTTAAAGCTAAGCAAAACCAAAGCGGACTCAAACTATCGCCCTGAAATATTCCCCGCTCAATCCTGATCGGTTCATTGGTCCCCCGGATCTGTCGACATCCTGGATGGAGAAGGACCGTCCTCCACTGCCCCATACATGACCTCAAGAAGGTGATTAGAGTTGCGTCTATTTTGTACAACTCCAGCACCTTAATGAGCCATGTATGTGGCACCGAGTCATAGGCCTTCTTATAATCTATCCAACATGTCGACAGCTCCTTCCGAAATCTACCAACCTGTTGGCTTATGGTCATGTCTATAAGGAGCAGCTCCTTAGTACCGCGAGACCCGTTCCTACACCCATTCTGAGACACAGACATAATTGAGCCACTATCGATGTGGTGTGCAATTTTTGCTCTAAGAATGGATGTAAGAACTTTATAGACTGTCGGTAAACATGTAATTGGTCTATAGTTTTTAGGTTTATTTATTTAAGGTTCACCAACAGTTGTTACAGACATTATCCGGTAGATACATACAAGCAAATGTGTCTTAAATCTAACTGCACAACCAATTACAGGCAAACACCACCATGATGCTCTTAGTAATTATAAATTTACTTTTTAAAAAACTTAATGTACTTAAATTCTAGATAATTATAATAAATACTAATACTAATTACGTCTGACAAACGTCGATACTGAGTCTGCGTGTACGTCAACCAGGTCGCTGCGTTCGTTTATGAGTTCGCATATGCGGGGTATAGGTGAATTAGAACCAAAGACTGTACGGCGAAGAGGTGGAGCTAAGGGTGTTATAGGTTTGCGAGGGGGTCTACGGGGTACTCTGAAATTGAACCTAGATACCAATTGTGGGCAGTCCATTGTGTTATTGAGCAGTTTATATGCGAATCTCAAATCCAAGAGCTCCCTTCGAGCTTCCAGGGAACTCATTTTGTAGCAGCCTAGTTTATCAAGGTAGGAGAGATATTTAGGTTCCGCAATACTACCCGATTTATGGAGCAGGTGGGTAACTCCTGTCGTAAAGAACAGTGGCAGCGACCCAGTCTCTACAGATGACTGGAATTGCGAGGCTAAGCAGGCGTGTGACCTTTGTAGCCATTTAATCCAGAAATTGTGCAGTCCGTCCGGTCCTAGAGATTTCCAGTTAGGTAACGGGCGGACTGCACGGGCTACGTCCAGAGGGCTAATTGTAACAGGCTCCATGTCTGGTATTGAATCACACGCCTGCTCAACAACACGCATCCAATCACCTTCAGTGTGACTGACGGGCACCGACCAAATGCTTCGCCAAAAAGCACTCATGGCCTCATTATCCGGTAGACGCACATCAGTCACACCTTGAGTAGGAATGGGCCGCTCCCATGCTCTGTATACCCACCTTTCATCACTCTGGAACATGCGGTTCTGAGTGTACCGATCCACTCTTCGCCTTTACCGGTGAATACGGGTTGCCCATTCATAAACTTTCTGCTTCAGGAAGTCGATGCGCTCTGTGACATGGGACACATATTCACGGGGACTAATACTAGTTCCCGAGAACGCCCGTCTCACAAAGCGCATCACCCTTGGGCGTGTATTGCCCTCCCTGAAGCAGGTGAGCTTCCCGATGAGTACCCTGGCCTCATTAATACGACGTTCAATTCTGCACTGCCAGGCTGGTGCGGCGGGATTCGGCCGTATAGCTCGGTCAGTGTTTGGAAATTTGACACGAGCTATATGGCATGCCGCAACAGCCGTGCAATACAATATGGAGTGTGTATCGCAAAGATCTGCGCTGCTTTCAATAAAATTTGGTAACAGCGCATCCAGGGCACGCACCAGTGCTCTGTTTTTTTTATTCATGAGCAAACGTGGTAGCCGTGGTCTAAGGTCAGGTGACGTGAATCGGTACTCACGGATCGCATCCTCCAGAGCACTCCTTAATTCCACATTACACAGGTTATCTGCAGATATAGCTCTGGTATCCTCCTCCTCATCATGCTGGTTTGTCCGCAGTGGAACTTCCACAGGCGCTTGCATAACATTCTGGGATGGGGGAGGGTTACTAGCAGAGCTACTCTGCATTTCCGAGCGCAGCCGATCAAGTGTAGCGTTATCCAATCTATGGTTGTGTTGAATGACGCGCACCTGATCCGACAATCGTTGGGCCGAGACGTTGACGGCAGGTTCAAGCACCTGAAAAAGAGAGTGCATCCGTCCTCGGTACGCTGTAAGGTTAATTCCTCCCTCTGTAGCCCTATAATATGCGCGCATCACATTTTCATTAATGGACTGGGTCCATCGCATGCGCGACACATTAATGGACTGGGTCCATCGCATGCGCGACACATTAATGGACTGGGTCCATCGCATGCGCGACACATTAATGGACTGGGTCCATCGCATGCGCGACACATTAATGGACTGGGTCCATCGCATGCGCGACACATTAATGGACTGGGTCCATCGCATGCGCGACACATTAATGGACTGGGTCCATCGCATGCGCGACACATTTCCACCGACGGGACCCTGTTCGGGGCCTGTTGGCCTCGAGGTCCCAAGCCCGCTGGTGGCCGTCCTCTTCCTCGCCGTTGTGGTGGTGTTGGTGACGACATTATTATTATTATCGTTTATTTCAGGTATTAACCCATAACAAAATTACTTATTAGATACCTTACAATGAATTAAATTAAAATTAAAAATTAAAATTATTAACATTATCATTAAAATTATCAAAAATTAAAATTAAATTATATTACATTATTAAAAATTAAAAATTAAATATCATTTTCTATTATCATTTTCTGAAGAGCTACACTTCGTCGGCGATACAAAATGGTCTCCGTAACACGTGCGTCCTCAAGGAAATTTATATAAATGTCTAAATCTGCCATTAAAATATTTCTTCACAAAATCTTCAATATGAATTGTAAGATGTTGCTCTTGACTAAGTTCTTATGATTCTGCTATTTGACATTAAAGCAATTCATAGTTTGTACACCATTATTTTTACGAATATCCGCACAAAACTGTCAAACAGATGGATTGCGTGATATGAATTGTACGCAGTTAATATTATGAATTGTCAATTCGTGATCATTTTACGATTAATTTATTCATAATATTATCCTATTATAATTCTGCCAAAGTGGCCGTTTTAGGCCGCCTGACATTTAATCCATCTTTATTTTGCAAATGTGAGCTGTCAGAGCCATTTATAATCTACACCGCCGCGAATCTCTCAGGGAACTATTTAAAAGGATTGATAAAAAATATTATATATGTAAGAAAAAATCTACATCTTTTTAATTAAAAAAAAATGACAGACGTAGTATTAATATTAGAAATAAGGATAAAATAAATCAACCATTGTTCAGAATATCAAAAGTACAGACATATTTTATGGGGTACTATGTTACAACAAAATACCTTGTGATATATGGATTCAATGAAAGAAAATTTAAGACTTATTAAAAGTACACTTTGTTAACAAGCATATTAAAAATTAGACGATTATATCCAAGTTAATAATGCTTGGAAACATGCTGATCGCATAGGACAATCTAGAGTCCAGACAAAATCAAACTGGTTGCATATTTAATTGTATAATTTATTATTTTTATGACATGGATTTTACTTTCTGTGATTACTTTAGCTCACACACTGACTTATGACTTGTTAAAATTTTAGGAAAATCGTACACTTTTACAATGTTTGTGAATCTGTGAGCACCGCGTATCTAGCACATATTTAATTTATCTGTCATTACTTCATTTTTAATTGTGTGTATGTGTGGTATAGTAATTTTATTCTATGTGCATCGTCTTCACATATAATTATATAATAAATGTACTTATACAAAATATTATAAAACATTTTAAAAGAGTAACGTTCGAGTTTCTTGCCCATTCTTCTCCATACGAAACTACCTCTTGGAAGGGATGACTAGAATCAATTTTGTTTTAACGTTCAAAAGTGCCTTTTATGTGTCTATTTGTAATAATTTGACTTTGACTTTAAAAAGTGCTGTATTGGAATAAGGTTATTTTAAGCAGTAGTAGAGCTTCTTATGAAACGGTTTGTCCTGTAAATACCTACTAAAAAATATATATCTGTAAAATCCCATTCATTCATTCAATCACTGACAGACAACGCATAGCCTAAATCGTTGGGTTTAGTCTAGAAACATGAGATTTTGCACAAGAGTCATGTAAGCACTAAGCAATGATTTTTGAAAATTCATTATCTGAAGGGGTTAAAAAGGATGACAGTTTGCATGGAAGTTCGTCATGTTTGTCCGCGGGGAATCCCATCGGCCACACGGCTTGTACTTCATAAGTTTCATCCACTTCTGTAAAAATTACCGGAGAACAATAAACCTGTACGAGTTTCCAAGATGTAGCGAGTGTCTACAAGTGGTGGCGTTAAGACTTTCCATCAGGCACAGCGCCATTTTTCGGTGGTTTGTCAACTTGATATGTAGTTGATAGAATACAAGGTGTAATTGAAATATCTGAAAACCTTGTACTTATCATTAGAAACAACTTTTACTATGGAACCAAACATAAAATCGCAAAAAAACTTCTGCTTCATACATTTAAGTTCGCATAACTCGACAAAACTATGTTCATTTATTTCAATTAGGTGCACTTTGTATAACAAAACATTAAATTATCATAACTTTTCCAAGCAACTGAAACAACTGGCTTACTTTAACGTATTAAAACTGACCTGTATAACCGCACACACAACTCTGTTACTCTAAAATATTTACCGTAACACACCAAATACGCAAGTCTAAAATCATAAATGGTTTCCCATTGCGTTTCGTTCGTATTTCCGCGGCGCTCGTTCACTCACTCACTCGTTCAGTCGCTCCGTAAGGCCGGGCGCACAACTATGTGCGCTGAATGCTCGTCTGTTATTATAAGTACATACGTGCTCGCTGCCCGCTGGAATGCGTCCATGAGTGTTCGCTCGATCCAAATGTGTACCGTCAGCAAGTTAATGTTCATTTGAGCCTGAAAGCCTGAAGCATGTTGGGCCTTTTGCATTTGAACATGATCGACTCTATTTTCTAAATAAAAACACGAAATAATAGGTAAGTATACCAAAGTGGTATCGAATGTATATTTTTTTGCAAAAACTCTCTATCTATATGAACGATGCATAATATTGCACAAGTCTTTGTGATCAAGATGTTTTTAAAAAACATCCTCCACAGCCAGGGTCGCGGGATGTTCAGCCAGGGTCGCGGGATGTTCAGCCAGTGTCGCGGGATGTTCAGCCAGGATCGTGGGATGTTCGAAAGAGTTACCGTGGCCCGACACAGGCAATTGAAGGAACACTGGTGGGTTTTAATCAGTAAAAGTCTGACACGCCCTCCCGCTCCGCCCAGAGCGGGAGAAGTCATTTGATGATTTCCCATCCATCCAAAAAAAAAAGGAGGTGCTCGTTAACCCACCCAACTATGAACTGAATTTCCATAATTTTACCTCCATCACCATTACACGTTAACTAAGCTTCAATATTAAATTGCTATCGGTACGTTAAGTCTGACGTGCAAAATCCGACTGGATAAGTAATTATTAATCTAGGAACAAAAAAAATAACTGTTTTAACTTATATCGTGACATGATTACGGGTGTCATTCTCTTACTTGCAGTCGTTAAAATTCATTGTTTTCTATAAATCTGACTTCAAATTGTTATTATCAGTCAGTCAAAGTTTTCATTTTCAGATAATTATATGGGAAGTAAATAATTAGCATTATGTGTAATTCTTAACTCTCTCTTGTTCGTAAACCTTTACGTTTTGCATGTATATCACACTACCCGCCAGGCAGCTTTCCGACGGTAAGTGATAAGCAAATCAAAAACCTATTTTTTTCACAATTTGTAGGTTTTATCGAGGAAACTTACATCTGACTAATTTGAAAACAAAATCCCGTGCACACGATGACCACATCTGTTAGGACGCGTTACTATAGCGGCCGAGCGCTGCAAGCAACAATAGTCCTTACGGTGTATAGAGGTTAGTTTCTCCCATGGGTACCTACTTACACGCCGCGCCGCCCTCGTTTTCATTTGAAACTCGCGTACGTGGCAAACCATCATTCGCTTGAAGATAATCCTGTGGCTGCAAAAACAGCGTGGCTGCAGACATGATACGTCAGTTCACGGTAACTATTCATCCGCACTCTGGCACAATGGAGGACTTTACTCAGTGACGGCCGCAGCGTCATAATATTAGGTATTAGGTTCTGGGTTTAGGGAAATGAATTGAATTGTTTTTCATAAAAATTAATATGTAGATAATGGGAATCTTGATTGTAGTTGTTCTTGACACCAAAATGTCACAGCGTCAAGAACAACTATAACAAATTAGTGTGTTCCATGACTGCAGGACAATGCCCCCTTTTCCCTCCTTCCACCAATGAAAATGACCACATCGTAAAGCTTTTGTTGACCTATTTTCAATCAAAACTATAAAACCATCGATGATAAAGATTATAAAAACTAATATAATTTTTATAATACATAGTTGTTAAGCGAATAGTTGCCCGAACATTTCTGTAACTACATTGTTGGCATCACACAATACATTGTGTGTTGTCGTGTCCTCGCGAAACAAAAGATGTCAAACATGAAATAAAGGTCTACTACAGTTTCGAGCTAGGAGGCGTGCACACTGCCCGAGTGGCAGATGGTCCGCCAATGTTAATTAATTTTATATTGCACGGAGCTCGGGAAGTTTTTAAATTTTTTTTACAAAAAGAAAAAAAACAACCGTCTTCCAAAAAACACTACAAAGTGGAAAATAACTTTAATTCCGGAAGTCGGTGTCTTTGGTTTTGTATTTTCGGTTTTTGCCACCAACATCCGAAATAAAAGTTATTTTTGACCGACGAAAAAAAGGAAGAGATTCTCAAGTCGACGCTTATATTTTTTTTACGTATAGTGTTTTTTTTTCGTTTCGTACGGTTTTCGTACGAAGCTAACTCAAAAACTACCCAACAAAAGTTAATAAATTTTGACATGGGACCAACTTCGAGGTATATCCTCTCGATTAAAATAAGAATCGTTACAATCGGACGACTCTTTAAAAAGTTATGCATCGTACATCAAAATATATAAACAATGTGTTTTTTTTATATTATGTCATAACTGTAGGGTATGAATGAGAGCGTACCAAAGAATCAACTGACATATGAATATTTTTTTCAATTATCTTTTTTTTTTGTTTTAATTTTTCATACAAAATAATTTAATGTAAAACTCCATTACGTGAAATAGACAACGTCGCTTTTTCTTATTTTTAATTATGAAAGATTGGTATTAATGAAAATTAATTACTCGTATTTATCAATGAAACTTAGAATAAACCCAATTTAATTATGATTGATGATATCTTCGAAACTATGCATTTTTGAACCACATATTCTAGGCCTTTTTTTATTATTTTTACTTTTAACCCTAGAATTATTAGCCGTGCCCCGACGCGACGACGCTTGTATCAAAATATTACCTACAACTTATAATAAACTTAAAGAGCCAATACATATTATTATTTCTTTACTCTTTAGAAGTTTGTGTTTGTGTCGGGGGTTTGTCAACACAGTTACTGTAACAGTTTTTATTTAACTTTTACATTATATTTTTTTTTTGTCGGAACTTTACATACTGCGATGTAAAATGATGTTTAATTTACTCGGAGCATAATGTGTGCTGACAATTCCAAGTCATATTACTGTTTTGTCAAAAAATAATAACTAGTCCTTAAAATATCAAAATTTGGCCACGACGAATACCTACAGGCTTATTGCGGGAGCAACGAAACCAATCTAGTAACTGAACTCTAGCTCAGTGACACTCTTGGGCTGCGAGGGTAGTTGTGATTTTGGCATTAAAATCAAGATATTGCATTGCGATCATGACGTAACGTGCAACTTAGTCTGCACACTCCTTAACGTTAGAAGCATGGAGTCGGACGTCGCGTCGCAAGACGTTTCAGATCGCCCGTTTTTGTCGCTTCCACCGCGTTACCTCCACCGTGTCATACAATACACACACTGTTGGTAACTGTGCCGGACCGGGCACCTAATGGATGCCTCACTGCTTTCTGGAAATTAACGGTAAGTATTTCTTTTGATTGCTGGTTTTACTGGTGGCTATCAAAAGACTGAAAGCCAGTCTGAAGGTGTGACATATTGTTTAAAGCCATAGGATATCAATGTCCCACAGTTATTGGGTTACGCTGGTTAGATCGTAAAGCGTTCATACTTGTATGACCCCTCCATGCAATTTTCTTCTTTCGAATTCACACTTTCACTCTATAAAGAGAGAAAAAGTGTGGATTTTTACTCTCTCTCACGATAGAGGTTGCGAATTTTTTTTATCGATAGAGAGAGAGAGAAAGTGTGAATTTGGTCAAAATGAAACTACAAGATGGCGGCTGCAAATTTTTTTTAATATTTCGTCATGAGTATCGTTTTCATAGTTTTCGAGGGTACTACAGCCGATAGTGAGGTAAAAATGTAAATTCAAGATGGCAGCTGCGAACATTTTTAAATTTTTGGTCATGGGTGTCGTTTTCATGGTTTTTGAGGCTGCTTAAGCCGATATTAAAGTCAAAATGAAAATTCAAGCGGGCGGCTGCGAAAATGTTAAAATTTTTCGTCATGGGTGTCGTTTTCATAGTTTTCGAGGTTGCCAATAGTGAGGTCTAAATCAAGATGGCAACCAGTCAAAGTTCGCGAGCACATTCGAGAGAAGCTGGCAGTATCATCACAACGGTAATGCTTTCTCATGGTGTCTTTTTGTTTTAGTATACTCGTGTATTTATGTGTGCTTATTTGTATATACTTAGGTATGTACACAATATATTTATAGGTTTTAATAGGTTATAGCGCAGAAAAAATGTATTCGCGCAATTTATGGTATGAAATGGTTTGATTCCTGTAAACCGATTTTCAAAGCGAAAAAGCTATTAACTGTACCTAGTCTTTATATCTACGAAGTCGCCAAATGTGTTCAGGCCCGTGCATTCCTTTTCGAAGCTAATGATAATAAAAATAAGCGGTTGTTAACGCGATTACCCCTCAAAATGCCGGTCCCTAAATTAGAACGGTGTAGACGTAACTGTGCGTATATGGCACCACTTATCTACAACTCCCTACCCAAACATATTTTTGAATTACCATACAACAAGTTCTGTCGTGTTTTACGGGACTGGTTGATAGAGGAAAGCTTTTATTCAGTAAAAGATTTTTTGAAGAAAAGTTCATGTTGCTACAATTTTTTTAAGAACGCATAATTTTATTTCATGTTTAATTTTAATCTATTTTGTCATTGTAATATAATTAATAATGTAAACTTCAATTATATTATGTTTAATCAATGTTCATTAATTCGTGTCTTTATAAATTATATTTTTTAATATTTGCATACCTGTAACTTAGGTGAAATATGTCTCGGTCTATAACTGTTACTATAACAACTCATGTACCATATTTATAGCAAACAAATGATTTGATTGATTGATTGATTGATTGATTGATTGATTGATACGTATATCCTTATATTTAAATAAATATTTATTCCACACACACAATTTCGTCATTGCATCTACCACTGTTTGTCTCTGCATCACACAAAGGTCGACTGGTTTAAAATACCAAGGTATCCATGGTATCAAGTCCGCCTCTATACATTATTTTGTGTGCTGAAAGTATTAAATAAATTTCAAAAATCCCCAGATGGCGGCAGCGAAAAAAGGAACTTTGTTCCTGACGGGGTCCCCGACCGTACACGTTTTATTTTTAATGTACAACGGATGTTCGAGCATCTGTTGGTCCTCCATAGTGGGCGTGTATGTGCAGGTGCTTGAAAAATAATACTCGCAAAATAACGCACTTAATTTACTTACAAATAACACATACAAACTTAACCATAAAAATAATTATTACAACGATTATCACTGATTAAGTCAAATCACAATAATTTTTAAGCTTGCATTTAGAGCCAATGGTTTGTGCGTGTGCACCGCATGACAATCGCATCAAAAGTGATCGCTACCGCCTCTATGACACTCACAACCACGTTCGGTGTTACCCGCTTTAAATCAAACATAATAAATAAAATACTCCACCGCCATATCTCTATGTTGACGTCGTGGTGGGGCTTGCGCGCTCCAAACTCTAGGCCTGTGCCAGTAAAGTTTGCTTTGCCGGAACGGGTCTGGGATGAGGAGCCGGACGAAGAGAGATACATAACACACAAGACAGCATGTGGCGAGCTGCTGGGCAGTAGCGATTCCACGGACCCTATCTCCCGGGAGAAGTCTTGTTCCTCAACACTGGCTTGCTTTTATTGAATGGCTGCAGTGAACACGGACGAGCTATCGGGTCTGATGTTCCGACAATTTATACAATCTTTATGTAAGGCTTTATGGAGCCTATTCTAATACAAGTAAAGGTTTGTAAGTAGGTGTACATCGTGCAGGGCACGTGAGTATCTAACCACACAAGAAATAGGGAACTTTAAAACAAGATTGAATTCCTAAACAACGCTACCTGCGGCTACTCTGACACGTGTTATCTTAGTAAAGGATCGGAAACTGCACAATATGTGGAGGAAAAACTACTTCCCGTGAAAGTTTTTTAATTTGCTGAAGGTATGGATTACTAGAGCTTTCAATTTTTGCCATCCGCGCCGGATGGAGAGTGAAGTATGAGACTACGTGACACGTGAGGAGCCGGCTTATTGTTTCGATAGATAAGTCATCAGTGGGATCGGTATCTTAGCTGGACAAGGTTTAGCTAAAGTACTAATTAGATCACAGGCCTGATTGCCGCGAGTCCGCAAATTAAAAATCCCTCTTGTAATAATATCTCAAGTACTCAAACACTTAAAACCAAATTAGCTATCTGAAGGCTTTACGAAATATAAACTCAATTTATTATAACAGTCATTAAGAAAATCAAGAGCTCTTGTTAATATTAAGTTATTAACATAGGGGTTAAGACCCGAAGTAGTGTTCATCAGACGTTGATTTAGTTCATTGTCTAGTAATAATCTTTTCATAATTTTACATTATATAGTCTTGTCTTGTCATTATATAGTCTTTAAATAGATTCTTTTATATTTTTGTGAATGTCAGAACGTTGTAGGCTTAATAGATTTATAGACCATTTTCTATTTTGTTAAGTACCTGGTACTTGTTGACAGGCCTACACTGTCCTCCCATACTTAATAACACTGTAATTTGAAAACATTGTAAAAGCCAATTATTTTTAAAAGAGTAACCGTGAAGTTTCTTGCCGGTTCTTCTCCACAGGAAACGATTAATTAGAACCGTGCACCTAGCTTCTGACGTTTCATAAGTGCCCATGTAGGTGTATGTGAAATAAAATATTTTGATTTTGAATACATCCATTAGATGGCTTGTTGCATGTCTTAATAATTGTCACTTTTGTCACCTATGTAGACCAATTTTACTACTAAGTGTTAATCCACGTGTATTAATTGTCTAGATCTAGGCGAAGGAACAATTGACCTGGAGTCGCGCCAAGGACGGTGAGGCGATCTGTTCGTCTTCCCTGGGGAACACAAATACAATCAAGTGTCGAGGGATCAAGTACGTTTTAGAGTATCGGCGCAATTGAGGATTATTAGTTTAACTTTTTTGGATTTTATTGATTCTTTTTAGTGAATTTCACTATTTGAATAAAGATTTTTTTTTTTTGACAAAAAGTAGGAAATCAACTGTCAATCAAGATTCTTATAAAAGTGTGTAATATAGCATTTTTACAAACCGATTACAATTTCTGCATCGGAACTGAATAAAATTGCATCGATATGAAGCGACGACATCATTTGACAACTCATAAGCTAATACTAATCACGTAGCTAGTGATGTTCTCCATTTTCACATTTGCTGTTCGAACTTGTGTATTTTTCGATTTTGGTGAAGTAATAATAACAGACTTTTACCGTCCCACCGCTGGGCAAACGCCTCTTCCCTCTTCTCAAACGAGAAGGCACGAGCATTGATCACCACGCCTGCGCAAGACGGGTTGGCGATTTCAGACTTATAGTAAGTATGAGTCCAGGTTTTCTCAAGATTCACCGATGTCAGAAATGTCCCAGATAAATATAAGAAGTAAATCTGTTTTGAAAAAGTCACATTGGTAGTGGCTGGGATTTGAACCCACAACATGTTGCATGAGAGGCGAGGCCTAGATCACTTGGCCATCACGAGAATGTTTGTCGTAGCTACATATTATAATTATGTGTACGTTTGCGTTTGCGTTTGTGTGCGTTTGTTTTTGTTTGTGTGCGTTTTAGTGCACTTATGTTTTTCAGTATTAGCTCTACAAGTAAAACAATTTCATACGGGTTTATTTCCTGAGTCGCGTAGCTATGTTTTTTGATGCAGTTTTCCTTGATTCTAAAATTGACATGGTTCCTAAGAACAAATTCCTCTAATACTTTCAGATTAGTTCTGAAACAGTTTCGGATTTTTTCATAGAATAGAATAGAATACTCTTTATTATGTACACCATAAATATCTCTACAAGTAAATAAGATTGAAGTCTGTTGTAATGTCAAATTAACAGCTTTTTACTGAATACATGTCGTAATGGAAGAGGGCTTGTGCTGTTTTCTACGAGTTTTCATTGTCAGGGATCAGATTGTCAGGGAAGACACTTGTGTAGACGAAAGTAACACGCGCCAGTAAGATGGAAAATTGTAATTTACAATCTTAAAGTCTTACATGAGTTAACACACTAAGTTTTAGTTACGTCTAAATGTGAGAAGAGGCTTCACGAGTTCACGGGGCTCGGGCAATCGGGAAACACATCCGTATGAGCTAATAGTTCGTCTCGCGACCTCACTATACATATGCTTCACTCGCCAAAACTAGAATGTCCAAATTCCAAACCCTTCACCACTGACCCTAGGGCCCTACTTCCCGCCCTTCGCCCCGTGACCACGCTGGGTGACAAAAAATGATGCCCGTCTCAGCACGTTTGCTTAACTATTTCTTAAAAAACTAAAGTTTACAAAACAACATGAGAGGTATTAGAGATGTTAGATTTATGGCTAGTTTATGAAGTGCTGTGGGAAAGGAACTAAATACCGTTTCACCATTTTAACTAATTGACAATATTTAACCAAGATAACATTATGAGATTGTAGCGTTGTATTGTTACTCAATAGCAATTAGTCGAGCGAGCTAATTATTTTACAAACTAACTAATTGGTACAACACTAAAATCACGGTACAACTCTAAATCCCTGGCCCTCAGGATTCTTTGTGCTCCAATCTAGGGAAATAATAAGCTCGCTCCATCGTCGACTTTGCCTCTGTCATCCCTGACCTAGACTAGAATCAAGAGCAAACCTATCTTAAATAAAAAAAATAGGATTTATAATGGACCCTATGCTCTGGTAATCTACGTTATTATCATCACCAATGTAGCATCTGATTTCGCAATGGTCAGTATTGGACCTCGCGGTTATAGATTATCCAGTGCGCAGGAGACTTAATACATATTCATAATTATGTATAGAGTACTTATGTACATATGTATAGAGCCAGTAAAAAACGTCAACATCTGTTGGGAGGCTGCATGTTGCCTGATGAATTTTTGAATTTTAATTATTTAGTTCAATTTTATTTGAATTTTTTTCAATTAATTATTTCAATTTTATTTTTATTTATTTTCAATTATTTATTTCAATTTTTTTTATTTATAATTTACTTTAATAATTTTTTTTCTTGTACAGATTGTACTTCGGTGAGTGTGCTCAAGAACTCCACGACCTCATTCCACCGGCCCCCTTCTATCAGCGGACATCTAGACGCACTGCAGGTTACCATCCCTAGCTAGTTGCTATTCCACCAACTCGCACTAAGCATTTCCAAATGTCTTTTGTGATGCGCACAGCAAAGGAGTGGTGTGTCTGTCACCTCTGACCTAGACTAGAGTCAAGAGCAAACCTATCTCAAATAAAAAAAATTAAAAACATGTAATTGGTACTACCAAAATATGTGCAAAATAGTCTGAATAAAAATGTTTTTATTTTAATTTTAATTCGATTTATATATAATACTAGCTGTGCCCCGCGACTTCATTCGCGTGGAAGTCGTAAGATACACAATATACTAAAATAACAGCCACATTTTGATAAAATTCCCTCTTCCCCCGACCCGTCGCGTTGCATTGCCCGCCTGCGCTATTACTTCGTTTTCGCTTAGTGTTCTTTCAGACTTTTTCTTTCTGCTCGGCTCCTAAGGGTCGTAGCGTGATGTTAATTAGCCTATAACTATCATCGAGATTTGGGCTACCAAGTGCAAAAAGAATTTTGCAAATCGGACTTTTTGTTCACAATTTCATGGGTTTTATTTTCCGCGGAAACCTAAATATTTTTCTAAAATAAAGTACCCTAAGTTACTCCCCGTAACATCAGCTATCTGTCAGTGATAGTCCCGGATCCCGTCAAAATCGGTTTAGCCGTTTATTTTATTATGGTGTCCAATTATTACGAAGACGGAGATTAATTCAGTTATTATTATTTATCTTTCTTTGTCGTTTTGTGCCTTACCTTTACTTCCCAGGCACGGAAGGATCTCGATATGTGATGATCACCCATCCACGAACCGACCGCGGCAAGCATAGCTTAACCTTCAATTGACCCGTGCGGCTGTTATTATTTAGCCACGAGCGCATACAACATGAACAATAAAGGAACATTAATATAATTATATTATGATTCGTGCATTGCGTCTCAAAATTCACAGAACTCACCTTAACTCCCTTCGAAAAATTGCAATTATAAGAGAACTTTTAATGTTTTGTAGTGTTTAATATATTTTTTGTAATGTATTTTTCTGGTATATATATGTACAATAAAGTATATTTATTTAGATAAATTATATGTAGGTACTTTAATTGCCTCTCCATTGCCAGCTCACAACTAACTCTCCCGACTACATCCACTCTAACCCGTTAATGTACATCACCCTCACTGTTACCCCGCTGACGTGATGGCCTCAGGTGCGGGCGCATCCGACGGGAAGCGAACCTCTCCAAATGGAATACTTACGTTGATGCTCACCGAACGCCACGCTAAGCATTGCCGTTTGTTTTGGTAACTATTGCTCTGATACTAGCATGGAACTATTGCTCTGATACTAGCATGGAACTATTGCTCTGATACTAGCATGGAACTATTGCTCTGATACTAGCATGGAACTATTGCTCTGATACTAGCATGGAACTATTGTTTGTACGAGATTGTTCACCAGGCTGAGGACTCAACCTAACAGAAAGTCAAGACAAGTCGCTAAATAATAATAAGACAAGGACACGCTTATTATACAATGTGTAACAGGACGATTGACATTCCTTTAAACCACGTAAAGAGGATCATGTACTTTACCCGTATACAAAAAATCAATCAAATCCAATGAATACTTTAGCCACAGGAAATTCCTTCTGCGAAGCAGTAATGCTCGTGAAGGAGGAGGCGGGACGCGTGAGGGAGAGGCAAGCTTTGCACCCTCACGCCCCTAGTCGCCGCAGGAGACGCCCTGGGCGTCGGGAATTGGCAGCCGATTCCCGGCCACCGTAGGCGCGGGTTTGCGGACGGCGAGCAATGGGTAGCTCGCCGTCCGGTAAGGACCAAGCCCGAGTCGACGGCGCGTCGTGTTCCACGCGCGCCTCAAAGAGATGTCAGCACTATTGACGGGGTCCGCTAGGGCCGATGCCAGCTAGGGTTGCGGGATGTTCGAAAGAGTTACCGTGGCCGTGGCCCCGGCACAGGCAACAGAAGGAACACGGGTGGGTTTTAGTCAGTAAAAGTCTGACATGCCCTCCCGCTCCGCCCAGAGCGGGAGAAGTCATTTGATGATTTCCCATCCACAAAAAAAAAAAAAAAAGCCACAGGAAATTATTTTTTATTTTCTTATTTTTCAACATGATGTAGATCTGAGTCCGTAATAATAGGTAAACATTGCCGCCGCCGCGCCCCGCACCCCGCACTGCACCGTTGGTCAGTGACTTCGTAGATAAAGCGTGTTTACTTTTTATGCAGTTGATTGTGCTATTTATTTTGTTTGAAAACTGCACTTTTTTAATTTTCCATTATCTTCTAATCTTCGTGTTTTCAAATGTTTTGCTGGACTAGTACTGTGCTCGTTTTCATTTAATGTCTTATGTCCAGATACACGTTGTAGAACCAGTGCCTAGTGAGAGTAAACGAGTAAATTTACTCGTTTACTCTCACTAGATAGAGATAGAGAGAACATATTTATATGTTTTCTCTATCTCCTTCGCAAACCGTTTGTTTGTATTTTTCTCTTACTAATTCAGCATTCAAGGCCGTTATTAATTGTACGGTATAGGTACTCTTGGTTAAGCATTTCATCAACTAAATAATGAATTTGCATTGCTTTTATTTATGCTGATGCAAAAATAACAAAACTTAAAAGCAGCGCCATAAAAAAAACTCCATAATGTGAAAACTATCATTTACCAAGATTAATTGTATACACTGATACAACGATCATCTCACTTCATCATACTTAGGTACTTTATTTTTCAAAGTTATTTACTGTACAATACCTACATAGAATTTGAGACTCCTTATAAGAATTAGAGTGCTAGTGACATCTATTAGCGGAGCTCAACACAACATTTAAGGGTAGTATGTATATTATCTTGCCCAGAGACTGTTGTCTCAAATGAAAATGCTGTGTCAAATGAAACAGGCTTCCTGTGGCCAAATCAAATGTCCCCATTTGACGTAGTTACCACAGGAGTTCCCATAGCTCAAAGTGCCGCCGGTAGATTGCGCTTTTCGCCGATTGGTGTCTCATGAAACATTGACTCTTATTTCATCCGCTAGATGGCATCAAAAGCATATATCAGGTGCTGTAGTTTGGTAGTTGTTATAGTTTAGTTTGTAAATAAGTCGCCATCATCGTCACCCGCAGCCCGTTGTCACCCGCTGCTGAGCGCAGGCCTCTCTTCTTGTGCCAATCCCCGCGCTCCTGTGCTAACCTACATAGTTTTGACAATTACGAGTGGTTAGAGACACTTACGTTATAAGATTACAAATACTTTGTCAGTAGCGTCTCCTAGATGCATGTCCATTTTGTCATCAAATTGTAAATCTAATATATTATTTTTTTACAATTTACTAGATGGGAAAGCTGAGCAGCATACTATGTTGTGGTACAGAACTACAGTCTTACAACATCATGCTATAGCAAGCAGTAAGTACTTCTTCATGCAGGTGGCGTTAGCAGTCCGTAGCTATACTTGTTCCCATTGTTGTCTGTAGATATAGTTATATTTCAATTATGATTCTGGTTTCAAAAAAATAAAACAACGCCATGTAATATTCTTGATATTTATTTTACTTATACGTAAATAAATTATTAGTTTCACTGGTGTAGTTAACTACATTTGTTAAGGTGGATAAAATTCGCTTATTAGGTACAAAACTGACGCTTAGCTCACAGGGCGACATCTGGTGTCGGAACTGTGAAGAAAGACATAATGATATAGAAAATAGATAAAAGTAAACACAATGTTTATTGCTTGCAAATTAACTTTGCATGCAGTGATTCAGCATCCAAACACGTATTAGGTATTAAGTTTTATTTCCATGGAACATGTAATTTGTTCCTATGGTAAAGCTTTGCGGTATTAATCAGATAATTACCTACATAAATAATTATTTCCTCTAGCATGGATTTAATATACCTATTATGAGTAATGTTGGAATGGTTGGTATATATTTAATGAGACCATTCGAAATATTACCTAACAGTAAATAATGCATGCTCAACAGCTTGATTTGAAGTTGCTACGATTTACCTTTACCCAAGGTAAAGTACATTTACCCAAGCTTCTAAAATTACCCATAACAAATATGATCAAAATAGAAAAGACGATAAATATAATTTGAATACAGTGAATAATAATGAGTATTGCCAGTGTTACCATATCAAAAAACTCGAGTTCTAACGTCCTATAATAATAAACTATTAATGAGCTGGCAAGTTACAGTAAAACATCAACAGACTAAGCTACAGATACCTACCGTTACGTTCATACAAACGTCTCGTACTAAGGCAGTGTATAACAATCAACATTTTGTATGACGGGCAGACACACAGGCAGACATGCGCACAATCAACATGTCAATCTGACTTTAGTTAATCTCAAAGTCGATTAGATTTCAAATGTCGTTCTTGTTTTAGTATGTCTGTTTGTCTGTATCTCATAAACGCGAAGCCATAGTGTATGTAGGTACTCGCTAAAAGGCAACTGGTTTACAATATACACCGTGGGGGCGACACTGTCGCCCCGATGTTAATTTTTAAATGATTGCAATAGACTGACTGTTGTTGACACGAGGAGATCATAATCTCCAACAAGCTCTGGATGAATAATAGCCGGGCTGTTAAAGATAGGTACGGATCCGGTGTAAAATAGTAAAGAGTCAAAACTTTTAGCCTGATAATATAGATGCTATATATGAGCAATGTACAAGCAATGTACAAGGCTCAAAGAGAACATGAAACAGTAGACCTTGGAGTCCGAAAGTATAAATATAAATAATCATCACACAGCCAGGACCTTCAAATGTAACCTAAAAACGCATTAGGTTAGTAAACAAATCCGAGTTAAACACGAACATTAGGTATGTGTCCTTGTGCGCTTAAACACGATGTAAATAATATTTTGACCAGTGACAGAACCAACGCATCAACAACAGCCGACTTTATTGTAACACGTTACACAAGCTAACATAACTAATTATTATAATGTGTGGTATCATTCGTGAAACAAACCGTGCGCACACAATCACCGTACATCTCATAAGACTAGACCATACTTAAAAACTCTCAGATAAAACAATTTAAGCGCAAACCATCTGAAACTCAACGCCACCAACGAGCCACGCTCGAGCAGCATGTTGCTGCTACGGCGCGCGCGCAGCCGGAGTGGGACCCGGCGCCGCCATCTCGTTTTGTCAATACAATTTCTGTGACAATTTCACAAATGTTTACCAACAGCGCCCCCTGTCAATGTCATTCAGGCGCCAAAAGATCCTCGGAGAACTATTTATATGATATTATTATAAGGTAAAAGATTCGACCAAGAAATGCCACATCTAGACAAACACAGATCTTGCTGACTTCAAAGTGACCATGAAGATTTGTTGATTTCTGTAGAGATTTTTAAACAACATTGTAAAGATGAAGTAAACAAAGCTCGCTTAAGCTTGAAAAAGCTTAGGAGAAGCCACGCTTTGGTTCGAACAATTCTAGGTGAACCCGGGCATCCAATAAACTCGGTTTAAAACCGTATAACCTCGACTTGTACGTAAAACATTGATGTCGTCGCTAAAGTCAAATCATGCGCATTTCCTTTCTCTAGAACTATAGTATAAACTATGATTATGACACGAATCTTCTAATAATTACAATCCATATACACATTTTTATTTTTACAAATATATTTTTACATTTGCGTACACACGCTAAGTATGATATATATCACATTATTCTTACAAAAGAGAACTTACCAACAGATACTAGACAACATACAATAATTTAATGACTCCTTAAACATGACTATTTTAGATATTCTTCTTTACTCAATGATATAGAAATCTTTTTATTTTTGATTATTTATGTTTTATTTAACAGTGAATAGTTATTTTTAATGCGAAGATAATATCATTGTAATGATTAATATAAGTGAGAAATTGCGATTCCGGTATTACATCTATGTGCGTTTAACCAATTATTTTGTATTTCCACATTTTTCATTTGCTATTAAAAATAAAATTATAACATGAAACAGTGGCACATTTTCGAATGTTTCAGTATTTTTTTAGCAATTAATCAATCCAGCTTAACCAACTTCAAACGCATAGTGACTACGTGAATTTTATGGCAAACTTGAAACCAATTATTTTAAAATAATTACACAGTAAAAATTAACTGCAGTCAAACGCGTGTGATAGAATTCTGGTAGAAATTAGGCACAAAGTTCGCAACAAACACATTTCACAGTTTACTAAACTATAAAATCTTCCAATCGACTTCACTCTTCTGAATCTTCTTGCCTTGTTAAAGCCAGTGAAACTTTGTTTCTACTGTGGAAACAGAAGTGACATCGAAATGAAGATTTACAGCATCACGGAATAGATCTATCAGAACAACAGTTTGCATAGTCTCGGCTAAAACAGTGTCCACATTTTGTGACATTGCAATGGATCAGACACTTTGACGTGACCAATACCGTGGCCTCGTGAGACAATAGGACACAGATATTGTCACGACCCCGTATCTATAAAGCGTGTCTATCATTGCTGTGTACGGAGTATCGTTTGTTAACATATCACAAACGTGGGCGCAGCTTAAAGAGCGGTGAATCAAGCTGCTCTAAACATCAAGTTGCGCTAGAAAGTGGTGCTGATGCTGCGGGTGGTTGGGGTTGTGGTGCGGCGTGTGTCGCTGCGCGTGGTTGTCGTGCGCGTGGTGCGGGTGTGTGTGTGAGGAGTGCGTGAGCGTGTCCAGGCGGGTGTGGGGGCGCGTGAGCGCGTCCAGGTCGGCGTGGTCGCGGCGCGCGGCGGGGGCGCGGCCGGCGCGCGCCAGGCGCAGCGGGACCGGCAGCAGCTCTGGCATCACGCTGTGGTGCGTCACTAGAGCACATAGCGATGTAAACTCCTTTGTGAAGCCCTGGGACAAGAAATGTTATGTGTTGTTAGTCATAGGACGTCGTGGATGGATAACTTCAAAATTGGTCAAGATTTGCGAGCAGTACCTAACTAAGAATGTAATTTACATTGCTTTGGAATAAGAATTAAAGTTTATCTAAACCATACATAGAATACACAGAATATTTCTTAACTAGTGGTATTATAAATAACGAAAGATAATATGTGTATGGCTCAGAGTTAGTTAGAGTTTTGGTGAGTTGACGGTAAACCACGGTTGATCACAAGAAATAGTTTATTTCTTAAAGTTACCAAATAGTTATAAGTTGGATGCCAATCCGTGCCAATCGCAATGATTGCAATATGTCAACTAACTGTTATGTTCAGTGAATATTATTATATATAAATTGAGGTCGCATTGTCAGCAACCAAATCATTGTACTTGCACCGTACATGCTCCCAAGGGAAGAAAGGGAGATGGGCGGTGACGAAAGGCGAGATGGGCAACCAGTACATAGCAAAAAAATAAGCATAAAAACGTAAAAGAAACAAAGTTTATAAAAATTAGTAAGTAAAGTAAAAATAGTAAATAAAACAGTGTAAATATTAATTTGACGATATTTCGTCAAAACTAAATCCCTTTCCAGGTTCCTGTCTCGTCGAGCTACGGATCTCTCGCATCTCGATATCTGTCTTCTTTGTCTGCTCCTTTCTGTTGTTCCAGTTTAGTGCTTGCCATAGAATTCTGATTCCTAATTATTCTTCGTTTCTTGATAATGAAGTAGATTCCAACTGCAGCAAGTCCTCCCAACAACAAAGAAGTCGCGGAGTAAAAATACACGTCGTGCGGTGAAATACTCGAACTTGAAGCCGCAGGTACCACTTCATGTTGTTTTTGGTAAGAGATTTGACGATCAAGTTTTGACAAATCTCCTGCATTGGTCAATTCAGTGATGTTCAGCTGTACATTCCTCCAGCCGATATCAAACATGTTATTTATCGTCGTGTTTATGATAGGTACTTCGATATCCAATCCCGTGTTTACTCTACTTCCTAAGTGATTGTAAGTAAATATCGTGGCATCTTTTTTCTGTAGTAAGCACTTAGGTTTCAAGGCAATGACTCCTGTTCCGTCAATGACCGCCGGTGTCACCTGATCGCTGCATATTACACGCATCAGCTGTTTGTCGCACAGCGTAAATAACCAAACGTTGGGTTTATGTAATTTTATCCAGCTCTCCTTACAAGTTATGTCATTAATGACGCACGATAGTGAAGTTTGTTGGCTAAACACCTTGGTCTCACACGGCGCATCTTTATCATGTAAACTGTATACGGGTTGTCGCGAGATGCACGAGAATTCATTTTCTCCGTATGAGGTGCAATGGTGCATATCTTGCTCTTCCAAAGTTATATATGAATTTTTTATCAAGTTGATAGCGATGAAGTCCGAAAAAGGTTTAACAAGTTTTAAGTGTCCTTGTCTCATGAATGGAACCGGAATTACACGATATATTTTGTAGTCTTCGTCGCTCAATAACGGAATGTGTAATTCAAATAGTAAATAGTTACGTGTAATTCTAGCTTTCACGTGAATCAGTTCATAGATGACTTGAAAATCCCTTTGCATATCCTTAATCGGCAAAGAAAGTCCTTGTGGCAGCTTTCCTGATATGATATTCAGTTGCTCAATCAGTTGAGATGCCGAAAAAAGGTGTGTGTCCAAATGGCCTCTGTAGATGTTGGCTAGGGCATTCATCAGCATTTCTTGAATTCTATGTAAATCACTCAGAATTAAAGTTGAAGTTACAGCGGCAGAATGGATGTCATTTATAGTATATAATATTTGCGCTCTGTTTTCTATTTTTGTGATTGCACTGCTAGTCTGATTCATGTAGATCTGTACTGTTTTGAATTGTTTATCGATAAATTCCGAGCTTCGTTTAATCATACTATTTTCTGCTTCTACAATCAGGGTTTGATTCTTCATTAATTGCAGTAAATAGTTATCACTTGCTTGTAAGTATTGGATATCCTGTTCATATTTTTGGGCAAAATCCACATCGAGAACGCCGAATAGTGTTCCTGCTAATTTTCCGACCCCATCGAAGTAACCTCGTTTGTTTCTTGAATGTTGAGCTAGCAACATAGAATTGTATTCAGTGAGATGGTTCAATTCATAACGTAGGTCATCGACAACGGCTTCGCAGGGTGGGTACTCGTGCACTATTCGTTGACAAAGTGTGTCCACTTGATCGAGGTAGAATTTTATCTTACTCGTGGCTTGCCAGTATGAAGTCAAGTTGTAATAAATCAACAGCGTCCATTCATCGTGTATAAGTTGCAGTTTCCCGGCTTCATCAAAGTATATTGGTTGATTGTTAAGTATTGATGTCACCTTGTAGTTGCTTGAAGTAACAGGCGTCGCTTGTGTGACTCCCATCATCATCATCATGCACATTAGAACCAGAGAGAGTAAAGTAGTTTTATTTATTGTGCGACCTCTTTGCCTTTTTTGTTTTCCAGGTTCGGACTGCTGTTGTTGTTTGTTTATTACGTCTTCGGTTCCTTCCGTAGTTTGTAAGTTCTGGCGTAGCGGTAACGGCGACAGTTTCATGATTGGTCGTTTTAGTTGTCCCTTTTTAGTTTTAAGAGTGACGACTCGGACATTTCCGTCCGTCCCCGGATGAAGTTCCACCACCCTTCCGAGAGCCCACCTTCCCGGAGGTAAATTTTCTTTTGTCACTAACACCAAGTCACCAACTGCTAGATTCTCCTTTGGTTGTTGCCATTTACTGCGTACTTGTAATTGCTGCAGGTATTCGCTTGACCAGCGCTTCCAGATGTGTAAGTTAGTTTGTTCAACCAGCCTCCATCTATTTCTCAAGTCGTACTGGTTGAAGTCTTCTTCCTCCTTCGATATACACAGTAAGGGACCGCCAACAAGAAAGTGGCCCGGTGTCAAGTAGTCTAGCTCTTCAACGTCTTCAGATAGTGGGCAAAGTGGACGTGAATTCAAGCATGCTTCGATCTGAGTTAATAATGTGGTGAACTGTTCGTAAGTTAACTTTTGTTCCCCCAGAACTCGCTTCAAATGATACTTCATGGACTTAACGGCGGCTTCCCAAAGTCCACCAGCTGATGGCCAGAGAGGGGCGTTGAAATGCCAGGTTATCATTAAGCTATTCATCTCGTCGTAAAACTCAGACGATTGAAAAGTTTTATTTCGTTCAAAGTCCTCTTGCAGTAGTCTTGCAGCACCGACAAAATTAGTTCCGTTGTCTGAAAACATATGCTTCGGAGTACCTCTGCGCGCACACATTCGTTTAAAAGCGGCAAGAAAAGTTTGAGTTGTCAGGTCAGACACCAACTCAAGATGCACGGCTTTTGTAACCATACAAATGAAGATGGCTACATAAGCCTTGCACGTTTTCACGCCTCTCCCCTTGTTGATTTTTATATCAACATGTCCGGTAAAGTCCACACCGGTATTTGTAAATGGCCTCGATGGTGTAACTCGTTCTTTTGGCAAGTCAGCCATTATCTGCATGTTTCGTTGAGACTTAAAACGGTGACATCGTATGCACTGCCTAAGTTCCTTTTTCACTGTTCTGCTCCCACCAATGATCCAGTACTTGAGACGTAAATATGCTAGCGTGAGTCGCGCCCCACCATGGAGAACTTCAGGATGGGCTTCTTGGATGATCAACTCTGTTAATCTTCCAGTAGCAGGGAGAATAATTGGATGTTTCGATTCAGGAGGCAGCACTGAGTTGATAAGTCGTCCCTTGACTCGCAGTATCCCATTCTTATCGAGAAATGGGGTCAATTTCAGAATATTGCTTTTAGTTGGTATTGGGTTGTTCTTCTTCAAACATTCGATTTCGTCGCCGAAGTACATTCTCTGCACATTTTTGATCACCATTTCCATTGCTTCAGTAATTTCTTCAGAAGATAACGACACAATCTCGTTATCAACGCCAGTTATGTTATTCTTTCGGACGGAAGTATTTCTAAATCGAAGAATCCACGCAAGTACTCGGATTACAAGTTTGAAACTGCTATATTTAGTCAACAGCTTGGTGATTACTTCACTGTTTTTATAAGTTGCAACGCAGCATTTATTGTTTGCTGTTAGTGTGTCACATAGTTCACTGTCTTGTAAATAGAGCATATTATTGTCATTTTGTTGGCTGTTTTTAAAGTTATGAGTTTTCAACCAAATTGGGCCCTCCCACCAAAGTTTAAAAGTTAGAAGTTGAGAGGGAGAGAGACCTCGTGTAGCACAGTCAGCCGAGTTTTCTTCCGACTTGACGTAGTTCCATTGTTTTGATGGTATTATGCTGTTTATTTGTGAGACTCTGTTGGCGACATATTTTTCCCATCTGCTTATGTCTCCTTGTAGCCATGCCAATACGACTTTAGAGTCACTCCAACATTGTATTTGGAGATGTTTAGTAGAAAGTGTACTCTTAATTTTCTCTATAAGTCTGGCAAGTAACAATGCTCCACAGAGTTCCATTCTAGGCAGAGAAATCTTCTTACTAAGCGGCGCGACTTTTGTTTTAGCAGTTATTATTGTAGTTGTGAAATTTCCGTTCTTGCTTTTCACTCGACTATAAATGACGCACGCATATGCCTTTTCGCTTGCGTCGCAAAACCCGTGAATCTCCATATTATCGTCTGTACACCGCAGCCATCGTGGAATTGAGATTTTGTTGATTGAAGGGAAATCCTTTCTCAACTTTTCCCATTCAGCAGTTACGTCGACGGGCAGACAATCATCCCAGTCGATTTTGCTGATCCAGACCTTTTGAAAAAGTAGTTTCGCTTTTATTGTTGCAGGCGATAGAAAACCAAGAGGATCGTATAATTTACTTATTTCACCCAGCAATACTCGCTTTGTCAGAGTTTTCTTTTCCGGCAGTCTCCATTGATAAGTAAATGTATCCTGTTTCTGGTTCCAGCTCATCCCCAACATTTTTGTGTTTGATGTTTCAGGGCTGAATTCTATGTTAGCCTTAGTGCTCTTTTGGTCATCTCGCAAGTCTTCTAATATAGTCGCTTCGTTACTTGTCCACTTTCTTAAGTTAAAACCTCCTTTACTCAATAGTTGAATGAGTTCTGCGACTATTCTCTTCGAATCTTCGATGCTGTTTTGCCCATGGACTAAATCGTCCATGTAAAAATAGTTTAGTAGAGCGCTGACGCTCTCAGGATAGTTATCCTTTTCATCTTGTGCAAGTTGATGTAAGGTGCGCATTGCAAGATAGGGCGCGCTTTTCATGCCGTAGGTCACAGTGCATAGCTGCCATTCCAGCAAAGGTTCGTTGGAAGATGATCTCCAAACAATAGTTTGTAAGTGCTGTTGTTGCTCGTTCAGCCATATGTGCCGATACATCTTCTCAATATCTGCCGTAAAGACGTATCTGTACACTCGCCAGTTAATAAGTAGCGTAAACATGTCCTTTTGCAAGTTTGGGCCAGAGTACATAAGGTCATTGAGGCTGTTGTTATTATTTGCCTTATAAGATGCATTAAACACAACTCTCAGTTTCGTCGTAGTCGACTCAGCTCTTAATACTCCGTGATGTGGTAGATATACTTGGTTTTTTCTCCGGGTATTAGCAGTTACAGGCTTCATGTGGCCCAGGGAAATGTACTCCTCCATAAAGCGTTTGTATTCCCTATTTAGGTCATTGTTCTTCAACATTTTCCTCTCAAGTTGTAGGAACTGAGCTTGTGCTTGAGACTTCGTGGCTCCTAAGTTTGAGTTGTAGTTTGACTTCATGGGCATCTGCACCACATATTTCCCGTCATCTAACCTCGTAGTAGTCGAGTTGTAGTACTCCTCGCAATGCTGGTCTTCATTAGTTGAAGTCGTAGTGTCTGAGATTTCTTCAGTTTCCCAGAATCGTGTCATATTTTCTAGGTCATTAAGTATTACATAGCAGTTAAATGTCTTGACATTCCCGCAGAGTATCCAGCCAACTCTTGTTTGTTGGGCTACGGGGAAATTGTCGCTTTTTATGACCCCATTCAGTATTAGTTCTGAATAGATTTCGGCGCCCAGAAGTAAGTCAATCGGGCCCGACTTATTAAAATGTGGGTCTGCAAGTTTCAAGTTATCTATGTAATCCCAGTTTTGTATGGAGAAGGATGCTGTAGGCAAGTTATTTA
Source organism: Fissipunctia ypsillon (assembly GCA_947568875.1). Lineage (NCBI taxonomy): Eukaryota > Metazoa > Arthropoda > Insecta > Lepidoptera > Noctuidae > Fissipunctia > Fissipunctia ypsillon. The sequence continues at coordinate 25,778,817 of OX387649.1, forward strand.
CGAGTTTCTTCATCACCAAGGTTTCTAATTTAAATTCATAATCTGAATGTATAGATTTGCATTCCAAGTTAATTGAGCCCTTACAATTGCCGGACAGTGAACCGACACCTGACACAATAGCGCTGACTTTGCGTCGCGGTAATCTGAGTCGTTGCGCGGCGTGTTCTGTCACGAGACTCACTTGCGACCCTTGGTCGAGCAAACCTCTTAAGCTGACATAATCTCCATCAATGGTCTTTACTTTTAAAAGTACAGTCGTCAACAGAATTTCCTTTGCCTCGTTAGTTAAGTTATTCACGGCATGTGATGTCGATAGCGTGCTGGTACTCATAGCTGCGGGACGATTGTCCTGCTCATTACCATCCTCATGCAAAAGCGTATGGTGTGACTTGTTGCATAGTTTACAAGTTTTACTCGAAGTGCATTTTTGCTCTCCATGACTGTACAAACAATTCGGACAAATACGCAAATTGCGAACTGTGTCATTTCGTTCCTTTGCATTCATAGCCAAGAATTTGCAACATTTCATTAAAACGTGTTCAGTTTTGCAAATCGGGCAATTCTTTGTTGTCGTGAAGAAGGCTTTGGGCGATTTATACGGTCTGTTAGAGTTTGATGACCTCTGGCTATTATGTTTATAATTATTGTTTCGAGCGAATGACGCGTTGTTATGCTGTCTATCTGATGTCTGATTTTTATTCGACGAGGGTGGCCTTTGATGAGTATTTCCTTGTAAGGCTTCCAACGCCATGAATTTGTTCTCCAAAAATTTGATGAATTCATCCAAGTCGGGAAATTCTCTCGGTTCTTTGAGATCCTTGATGTACTCATTGTAAGTCACCTTGTCCAGTTTCTGAACCAACAGATAAACGATGATCGGATCCCAGTTGGTTATTTCTAGTCCAATGTTACTGAGTCCGTTCAGACACTCGAGTGTGACGTCATGCAATTTCCTTATGCTTGCAGCGCTAGCTTCTGATATGAGAGGTTGATTTAGAAGCGTGTTCATGTAAGACGTGAACAACAGGCGTTTGTTATCATATCGATGCGTGATTATCTCCCAGCAGGAAGTATAGTTTTCCGCGCTTATACCGAGATGCTGTACAATCTTTTCGGCTTCACCCTTGAGTTTAGTTTTGAGGTGTTGCATTTTTTGCGCTTTTGACAGTAGTGGGTTATTATGTACACTTTCCAAGTACAGATCTTTAAAAGTTAACCATTGATGGTAGTTTCCATTGAAGTCCGGTATCACAATTTTTGGTGTTGTCTTCTCATAGTGAGCGTTGTTCCAAATATGATGCTGTAGTTTCTTTCGGTAGTTATCATAAATGTTTTCAATAGCATCATATTTTTGTTTGTAAGTTGAATCTTCATCTTGTGAAATATAGTCAAGATCCCAGTTAGTTTTCTCAATGAGTTCCCATTTGGCTTTCAAGATATCAAGACTATCTTCTAGCTCCCATTTTTCAGATGACGAGTCGAAGTTTATCTTCCCCACAGTACGTTCAAAAGCTCGAAAGTTGCAGTATTGCTGTCGTAAAAGCTCCTGCTGCTTTTCGTTGGTCTTGTCCGTTTCGCGAGGAGGTACATGAAAGTTGATATCATCGAAGCTAAAGGTTGCTTTTGGTTTACCTTGTTTAGGTGTAGAAGGTGATAATTCGACTTTATTCTTCGAAGCAGAAGGTAACTCAGCTTTACGTTTCAGAATATCTTGCAGAACGTCCTCGTACATCTTCTTAGTGTTGGTGAAAACGTCGTCGACGAAGTATTGGATGTCAGTTATTCCAGATTTCTCCAGTTGTTGATGATTGAACACAAACTTCTCCCAGTTCGTGTTCAGCCGAGAAAGTCGCTCCTCCAGGTATTCCAAAGTTTTTCTGCTAGGACCGTCTTTCTTGTAGTTGATGCTGATTTGTTTCAAGTTGTTGAATATTGTTTCTTGGCGACTGATGATCTCGCTGATGTTTTGAGCCATGGTTGATTATTGTAGAAATTAAGTTGCACAGTTTAAGTTAAGTTGTTCGATAGTACCGCAGGGTTGTTTCACCGCAGGCACTAGTTCAGTAAACTTGCGAAGTTTTCGCAGTTATTTTGGTGGATACTAAGCGTATTCTTTCTCTACTAGAGATATGTGCGCCTTCTCAATCTTACTGGGGCGACCCGCTTCTGGGAGACCAGCAGGACCGATTCGCTATCACTAATAGAGACACTTCACACACTTAATATCCGGCGCGAAGGACCAATTTTATGTATGGCTCAGAGTTAGTTAGAGTTTTGGTGAGTTGACGGTAAACCACGGTTGATCACAAGAAATAGTTTATTTCTTAAAGTTACCAAATAGTTATAAGTTGGATGCCAATCCGTGCCAATCGCAATGATTGCAATATGTCAACTAACTGTTATGTTCAGTGAATATTATTATATATAAATTGAGGTCGCATTGTCAGCAACCAAATCATTGTACTTGCACCGTACAATATGGCTAGGAAGGAAGTGAATTCTGAGATGACGGCTAATTAAGATATAGGATAGGAGGATGATGATTGGTGCATTCCATTCCAGCTAGTTTCAGAAAATGATCTATGACTTTTGGAGAATCTCAAAGGATAAGGAAAAAAAACTATAATTTTAGCCTTTGAGCAGCTACGATTAGCTTACCTTAATCTTATACCCCTTAGGCGTGCGCAGTATGAGGTAGTGCGCGATGCCGGCGGGCGTGAAGTCGCGCGGCACGCGCACGGACAGCGCGAAGCAGCCCGCCTGCGTCGTGCTACCGCGGACTAGGAACGCGCCCACTGGCTGCGAGTTCAGCACTTCTAGTGCTATCTGTAACATACACATCGAAAACATCAAAACAATATAAGAACATCAAAATGTTCAGGAGTTATTCAAGAGATGGCGGCGTTCAAACAAGTTTGAATTCGAACGATCTAATTCCCCATTATAGTTTAACTATTTGGTTATGATTTAATGTGACAAGTATTAAGACTTTAAGCTAAGTTTCCAGTGTGCTTAACAGCTTTACAGAAATAGCTCTTGCTGAGAAGAAAATATTAGCCAGTTAGCAAGACTGATAGCATATTTAGTCAAAATTCACTTGACATAAGAAAATGTATTGAATGCTGCGAGTGAATGTGAGTTTGAACAAGCTGACTATCTTGAAGAATACATACTAAACAGACTTACCGTAAAACTTTAAAATGTCTGCAAGGTAGCTAAAGCCTTATACATTAGCAACAAGATAATAAAATAAAGACCGTTTGTAAAATTATCATTGTCGAAACTAACAAGAATAAAAGAAATAATAATGATTTCACACTACTCTTCACGTGGTCTCGTAAGCACTAACAAAGAAGTTGCTCAAGGATAGGTATGTAAATTTCTTTACCAGTATCCACTTAACTACTGAAACCTTACAACCACACTCGCTCGTATTCTAATGATTTATTAAGAGCGAACGTTTCACCCTGCCCGATTGAATTTAAGTTCAAGCATATTAACCCCATAACAGTAATAAAAGCTTAAAAAATTAAGTTACAATTTAATTAATTAAATTACAAATCAAGATCAAATTAACCGTAGATCTTTTTTAAACCGACGAAAAAAGGAAGTTCTCAAGTCGACGAGTATTTTTTTATTATTTATATTGTACGTATATATTGTACGCATAACTTTATACAGCGTATTCCGATTTTGCCGATTTTTTTTATTTCAAATGGTATACTTCCTAGGTGGTCCCTTAAAATTTTATTAACTTTGCTTGGGTAGTTTTTGAGTTAGCTTCAATAATACGTATTGAGGAAAAGGGAATGATGGTATGATAACTTTCTGTCACTGTAATTAGTGGTATTCAATTTATGTGGGGCACGCGGTATGACAACTAAAAAGTAAAAAATTAAACTTTTTTACAAAAAAAAAAAAAACAACCGACTTCAAAAACAAACACTACAAAGTGAACTAGCACTGAGTTATCAGCAAACATTGTTATTTCGCTGGATTGGAAGGTCACAGAGTAATAATGTATACCAGCAAAAGTGTTGGGGCTATTGTACTTCCCTGTGGAACACCGTAGGCGCACAGTGCTTCGTCACTCATCTGACTATCAATGCGGACTCTTTGGTATCAGTCAGACAGGTAGCTTTTTAATCACTCCTGGGGTACACCTGCCATGCTGACACTCTCCAATCGGCTCAATAGGAGCCACGAATGACACTGTGTCGAAGGCTTTTTGTAGATCGAGGAATATATCTACACATTGGTCTCCTCTATCCAAGCAGTTCGATATTGCAGTGGTAAGCCTTAGAACATCGCCATTTGCAGAACGTCTCGTTCTGAAGCCGTATTGTTTATCCGATAACTAATTGTTTTTCTCAAGCTATCTGATGAGACGCTTGTTCGCCAGCTTTTCCAAGATTTTAGAGAGAGCGCTCAAGAGAGATATGATCTGTAGTTGGTCACTTTTGATTTGTCATTGGCCTTGAAGAGCCTATTTCAAAAAAGCCATTGTAGCTTTTCTGAAATACGTCGGAAAGACACCCTGCATGAATCTAATGTTGCAGAGGGTGCAACGAGCGAAGCAAGTTTGTGCTTATACTTTTTTATTATAGAAACGTGAATGTTGTCCCACCCAGGGGCCCTTCCATTCTTAAAGCTAGTGACCACCTGAATAACCTCTACCCATCTGTTGATCCAAGTGTCATCGAGTTTAGACACCCATTTAACCACAGTTCATATTTCGCCAGCGTATCAGATAAATTTAGCCTTGCGAGAGTTTTCTTAGCCAGCTCTTTCCCAATTGACGTATAGTATCTAATTACTTCTATACATCGTCGGCAAACCTAAGGTGATGCCAACCCTTTTACAGTCTAGAACCTTGAAGACATCTTCCAGTGCAGCAGTGAGACACACGACAGTTTCGGATAGATAACGTCTCCCTGTCTTCCACCTCTCTGCAGAAGGATAGGTTTCGAGCGCTGGTCCTGGAGTCGGATAGACATAGTAGCGTTTTCGTGCAGACACTTCAGCACCTCGATGTACCGATAATCAATCTAGCACCGTTGGAGAGACTGCAGTACAGCCCAAGTCTCGATCTAATCAAAGGCTTGGGGTGAAGGGTGTGAGTACTATGTGTGTACCTACTATAAAGCCACCATTTACTTGGTACGTCATTCATTGACGTGAATGTACCCTGGCGGCTGAGAGTATCTTATGCTCACTCACATATCTCGCCGATAGTGGCGTGTGTGTTGGATCATTAAATTCTCTTCAAAATGGTTGACATGAATGGTGCTGATTCATACGTCATGATCGTGAACTGGCGTCGTCAGTGGAGACTGGTCATCTCTGCCGTAGCTGCCACAGTTTATTTTCATTTATTTTAATTTTGAATTGTTTTTTATTTTTTAATACGGACGCTTTCAACGTGCTCTTTCTAACTGGTTTTCACATCTATAATTACAACACGAATGATGTGTCTAATATTTTGATTTAATATGAGTGTCCGTGTAGTTTCTTGCCATAGGAACCTACTACGTTTTGGAATGGGCAACTAGCTTCATCTCTCTGACTGACCGACCCCGTGGCAATTATGTGCCTGTAGGTAATTGGTTTAATTGAAATAAATTATTTGAGTTGAGTTGAATTGTTAGCTGATCGATCCTGAATTTCTAGAATTACCACAGATGTTGAAGATCCTCACCTCTCTCGGTATTCCGTGCTGGAACCAGGGCGCCTGGCGCAGCTCGGGCTCGGCGCGCGGTACGTTATTGTTGGCGGGCACGCCACCGCACGACGACGCGCCCGACGACGAGGACGTCGTGCGACTGCAGGCTGCTGACTCACTGAAAGGAAGTAGCGACATGTTTGAGTATTATAAAGTGTAACATTTACGGATTGAACAGACTGTGGCGGCGTATCTACATCGCCACATTGGAACGCATCACACTGACGTAACGCAAAATCCTGCATCGCGCAATCAGAGATTACCGCGCGACTAGCATATATACAACATCCCGACATCAACCGTTGGGCTGTAGCCCACCAGACACAACACCCGTCTGGTCGGAGGATCCTCCCTTTTCTATAGAGGATGAGTTAACTTTACACCCTGTTCCTCACGCCTCTATAAGACAGTAGATGGTATTTACAAGAAATAACATAAATCATTGCACCCAGAGAGGTCTCTACAAAGGATCTTGAAATCGTAAGTCATTCAGTAACTAGCCCAGTACCTACACTGTAACTTCGTTACATGAAGAACCCTTTATACTTTTAAATCAAAATTGGAATAGATTGACTGATTCGTTGAAGAACTAAGAAAAATTTGAGCTTCACGGCATTCCAGCACAGTGAGCACCGTAAGCCCCAAACCCTCGTAAAGCTTTCTTTCAAATACGCGTTTATAACGTTCATTCAACCAAAGTTCTGACGTCATTTGCTCTGTTCTCTAAGCTTAAAGTATTAAAATAAAATATTGTTGGGAACCATTCACAAGAATGAAAAGTCGTGACCCAGTTTCCATTAAGCCGCTATCATCGCGGTAATTTAATAGAACTTTTTTTCAAACAAAAAGTAAATAGAATGGACCAAGTTCCGTCTCTCGTTATGGAATATTTTAAATCTACGGGATACATTTTATAAAACCTTTTGTGCAACTTTAAAAGTTTTGGACCGAGGCGAGGTGTCAATTGGGAATTATGTTGCTGTATTTTGTACCCGACTACGGCAAAGCCAAAAGGAAGGGTTATGATTTTAGCCAATTGTGTGTTTGTTTTTACATGTGAGAAAAACAAGTACCTGCAACGAAATATAATCGCAAGGCTATGCAGACGAACCAGCTCTTAGCCGCCCTGAATGCGTATGTATATTTGTAAATTTGTATATATTGCATTTGTAAATAAGTAATTATAGAATAATATGTGCAGCACGATCACATTTGGGTACCTTGGGTACCTGTGTACCGTGTGGTGCCAGGAACACATACAAAATTATAATGGCATGCGACGACGGCTTTACCTTGACCATTTTTGACGTATGATCTTGATTTCTGTCAGAAATATTTTCTTGTTTCATACTTTTTAGATCAGTTTTATTTTTCCGTAGTCGGGTTACAGTTTTTTAAACTCATTTTTTTATTCAGATATCGTTCTATGATAAATCGATTCCTAAGAGTTTAAAACTCTCTGCAATGAAGAAGTTAAGGCTTATTGAAATTAGAATAACGTTTTTTAAAAAATAGGAATCCAGTTCGCAAACATTTTCGATTCTTTTTTTATGGATTTCATTAGTTCATGGGTATTTTATTATTATTATATTATTATTTTAGGCAGATTCAAATGATTTTGGACGTCTTCATATTTTTTTACGATTCGTTATCGTTTGAATTACGGTCAAAGGAGTGTTTGGGCTACTAAGCATGGGCTGTAACACGTGAAGCTTTTGAATGTCAAAAGTTTTACGAATATCATTTTCGTTACACGTTGATGGGATCAATCCTCATTATTGTCATGCTTTAAACTAACATCCTGTTGTGGGATTAAGTACCCTACCCACCTATTCTTCATATTGTTACACCTCCTGAAGTCCACATCGAGATCCGAGTGCATGAGGTGCTCGGTCCGTCGGGGCGCGGCAGGCACAGCGGGGGGCTCGCGGTTGCTCTCCCGCGTGCGCGCCTCTGCTTCCGACGCCTCGTTGATGTAGCCCCCGTTCATGCACAGAGGCAAGTTTGTGGGGCTGCAAGTAGGAATACGTTTGTTGTAGGTATTATCAAAATGAGAATAGAAAAATTTGGAAAATCCAAAAGTGCATGCCTCACAGGCAGAAACATGGTGACGATAAATGTCACGGAAAAAAATCTAAGAAAATTTAATGATTTTCGTTAATATCTTTGAACGTTTGAGTTTGTTATGAAAATTAATGCTCTTCCAAAGGATGAAAGAAAACTTATAGAAGAAGATTTAAATAATCCCATTGTGTGAGACGTCGTCGTGACCCGTGACGCCAAGCGGACACACTTCTCAACGGAAAGCACTACACGAAATGTTTTAATTAATTTTTTTTTTGTTATACACAGCGTGCCGCTTTAATGGTGACGTTAATTTAACAAGCCTTACTACTCAGTAAAGGAATTTTTAAAGTACAAGTCCTAAACATCACGCCTTGTTTCCCCGAAGGGTTAGGCAGAGGTGTACCTATAGTACACCCACATTTCGCCAGTTATGGTTAAGTCCCATGTAATAGGGTGCGAGCCTTTTGCCATCAACCGGGCACAAATCCAGACTCCGGGCTGCTTCTGAGAAATTCCAGATAGAAAAACCAGAGATGACAAATCGATTGCAAAATAAAATTATTCCCTCTCATTAACACCAAACATTATAAAATATATATATAATTTATTTTTTATTTTATTTTATTTGAATTAGGTTATAAATATGTAATATAGAAAATACAATATAAATATGAAAATATGAATAGATAAATAATAACATAATTTAATAATAATGAAAATAGTTCGAAGAAGAATGATGAATGATGTTCGATGAAGATGAAAATAGTAGATATACAGGGTGTCCGGTAATTAATGGATAACCTTGCGATAGCATATAATAGACCCTATGGCCGTTCTAAAAAAAATACAAAAAAAATGTATATCCCAAGTAAGTAAGTACCTAAGATATCATTTTTTTAGAAAAAAATTCTGTGTAATTTCTAGTCACATTATTTATTGCCTCTCTGTCGGCGGCATAGTCAACGTACAATATTATAACAATAGATAACCGATGGAATTCATTAATTTGTGGTTGTGGTGATGAAAAATGTAAAAAAAAGTTAGTATTCTTTTTCAAAAAAATCTTAGTTATTACTTGGGATATATTTTTTTTTGTATTTTTTTTAGAACAGCCATAAGGTCTGTTATATGCGATTTCAAGGTTATCCATTCTTTACCGGACACCCTGTATATATGTATATATACGTATTGTATATATAACTGGTACACCACTGACTACCTACAGTATTGTCTCTCCTCCCTTTAATCCATCCAAAGGTTGTCTGTAAAAGATCGCTTTTAGCGATAAGACCGCCCATTGTGTCACCCTATTTGTAAAATTTCTACATTTATATCTGTAATTTTTGTGGTGTACAATAAATAATATTCTATTCTATTATATTCTATTCTATAGTTCTAATTATTTCATTCTAATGAAATATATAAAATTAAAATAACTACTAAACTATACCTATTGCAGCATAACTCTGCATGTCAAAACTTTTTGGTTCTTTATAATCAACCTTTTTTCCGTTTGTATTTGAGCCTGGTCGATTTTTATCTTTTTATTTCGTGATTCGAATTTCAAACTAGCATTCGATGGGAACGCTTGATTGACAATTTGCTGTCGTTTGTGATTTTATTGAAGAAAAACGAATTTTTACGTCCCAAAAATTACAATTAGTGGAAAATATTTATCGTAAAAGTGTTCGCACACTATATCCCTGCCGAATACCATAGGGCAAAGCAATTTTAAGTATGGTATATTAAGTACGAGTCTAACCATTCATCTTTATTTTTTCTGGTACGTATCTTTTAACAGTCTTCCTCAATCGGAAGTTCAGTCTGATCACGCTGGTCTAACCCTAATTCATTTTGTCTTAGGATTGAACAGTTTTGAACAGGCCGCCTTTCGGCCTCCAGGTTTTGGCCTAAAATAACGCTGGACGTCCTTGGCCAACGTCGAGAGTTGGACCGCATTTTGACCGCTGAAGGTCTCGCAACCAACGCCAGTTCCTGAACAAAGAACTACGACTCCCTACAGTCTACGTCACCTCGCCGGACGCAATTACTTATGCCACGGTTTTTTTATGATATTTTACGTTCTAATTTAATAGTGTAGATAGTAACCCTCTGCAGATTTTTTTAATTCATTAACTACTTAATTTTTATTTTCAAATATGTAAAATGCGAGATACCTTGGTTCTCAAATTTTTTTTTCATAACGATATGTTTTGGTAGCGTTACTTATTAGAGATTGCAATCGACTAGTTAGTACGTTTTATTTCTCGTTCGTTATTCGCGTACCTATCGGACCAAAGTTCTCTATTTTATTCCCTTCACACAAGTCAACCTGCATTTTTTATACCATAATGTTCATTTTTTTTACCTTTTAATGTTTATTTTCTATTTTTATTTTAAAAACAAAATTAAACGTGTCGTAGCAGAAAAGTGAATCCTCCGTCTTTTATTTTTTTTTTCGCTACACTATACACAAACCTAATAATATATACATAATTATATACCCAATTAAACACATCTAATAATATTGAATTGCTTGAGTTGCTGCTTAGCCCTCTTCCTCTCTCCTAATGTCGCTGTGCCCGACAGGGTCCATATTGATCTTTTACTTTTTTATGCCATGTATGTAATACATATATGGAATGCAATAAAGAATTGAGTATGACTTGAGTATGAGCAATTTTATAATTTCAAGTCTTTAGTTTTTAAAACCTCCCTGTTAATATTATGAATTCCATGTATTATTGAGAGTATAGAAACGATTTTTATGTTGAAAAATGTCGACAAAGCGACATATCAAGAGTAGAGCACTCTCACACGATGAAGCGTCGTGAGGTGTGCAAAAATCCTTGGAAACGGGAAGCTGATCCAACCCCAAGTGGATAATGGATCAGGATAAAAGAATAAAGTACACAGAAAAAAAGTGCCAAAATCTGCTGAACACCAAAACACAGCGTCATCTTATCATGATTTTGGAAAGCAAGCAGCCTAACGATTTTAGTTGCGTTACGCTACTCGTATTATTGCTAACGCAACCAAAATCGTAGCCTTTATTCAGCCTAATGGTCAGTTGAATTCTGAATAGTCAGTAGTAACTATTCTAAGTCGTGATGTGCTATTCTTGTGTATATTGACAAATGTAGGACTACTGCTAGCAAAAGTCCCTTGCAACGTTGGTTACAATCACGAGCCACAAAATAAAGTTATAATTCAGTTGCAACTTACGTGGTGGGTGTATCTGCGACCAGAGGCGTGGAGTCATCGTCTGAGGGCTGCAGCAGCGCCCCACTGAGCCCCATGGCCAGCCTCTTCATGAGAGGAGGCCGCTCACCAAGGCGCCGGTAACAGTTGATCTCCGTGGGGGAGTTTGACTCCTCGGAACTGCTCGGGCTCGGCTCGTTGACTAGCTTTGATACGCCCATTATGTTGCATTTCACTGGAGACCTGGAAAGTTATTGAAAAAGCTCGTTTAGCTGGTTATCTATAAAGAAAGTTGGCAGAATCAGGCCTTATCCTCTTGCTGGATCTGTCATCAAACAGGCTTCTCTTGATAGGTTTTAAATAATGGTTGGTAATGGTCTCATCAGACTTTACCTAGGACTTTCGGGTCGTCAGAAGCCCGAAAGTCTGACAACCAGTCTTACCAAGAAGTATCGTATTGCCCAGGTACTGGGTTGTGGAGGTCAGATAGGCAGTCGATCCATGTAAAATACTGGTTTCAGCTGCATCCGGTTAGACTGGAAGCCGACCCCAACATAGTTGGGAAAAGGCTAGGCAGATGATGAATGGTCTCATCACACTTTGCTCTTAGAAAGTTATAAAGAAATTAAAAATATTGTTTTGTTTGCCACTCAATGTCCTCAAACATAGAATAAAATACATTTTATCTCAAATAAAAATATCAAGGAACCTTTCTTTAACTATAGAGGTCGTTGAATTGAAACAACTTAACTGGAAGTTTTTCCAACGCGCTGCATACGGATTCATACAATATTAAACTACATTGCACTGCATGAACGACGCAGTAACCCGTGTTGCATAGAAAGCTACAAAATATGTTACGGCAACCAATTTAGGTCATACTGTCGAAAATTGCAGGTGCCGCGAATAGTTTGGGATTGAACCGGTGTGCAGAGCCAATTTTTGTAAACGCTGCTGCCGTGCACTATGGTGACACTTTGAAACCAAATAGAATATTAAAAAAAACTAAGTACCTTTATAGGAAAATAAGTTGTCTAGAGAAACAAACTGTCCAGTATTTCTCTATCTCAGGTGCCATTTATGGCGGAAAAGCCCTCAAATATAGATATATAGGAGGATTTTAATTTCTATACCAGGATCTAGGATCTCCGTTCCAGACTCATGACAAGATCTTCGTAAAGTAGACGTCCATAACTGTAATTAATGTCTGAATACTTTTAAAGACCTGGCCTGGGAGAGAGGAGACGTAAAAATCTCGACATTGAGGTGCGAACCTCGCGCAGTCACCTCGCCGTCTGTGTACCTTACTCGAACTCCCGTAATGCTGACAAGAACTATCTCCGGCATAATAAATTAACGTCTATTTTGCGAGACGCTTGTGCTGTTTAACGACATAAACTTCAGTTACCTGTCGCCGCAGTAGTGGTGCGTGAGGCCGGGCAGCGTGTCTGGCGCGCGCACGCCCATGCCGCAGTCGCTCCCGCTTAGCTCCTTGCTCTGAAACAACACGGAAACTTCATTCTATGCCATATCTTTCTGCGGCGTGTGTAAGAGGATTAACGTTTAATTTGCGTCCGGAGGACTGCCATTAATTGTAGTGGATTTGAGGTCTCAGGTCTGATAGCAAAGTTATAAGTGTAATTAGTTCGTTGATTTTTCTATATCTTTATGTAGGTTTGATAACAATAGTACTGATACTGATGATAAAAACACTTTTTCGCTATTTAAAAATTAAGTAATGAGTAGTATTTAAAATCGAAATTGTCTTTCATTTGATATCACAGGAAATAGATATAGAGCAATTCGGTCTGTGCCCTAAATCCGGTAACATTGTTTGCCAAACTTGCTGCTACTATAATTTACAACTTATCAATCGTTACTAAATGTTTACTACGGAATGCTACCTTTAAAGCAAAACTAAATGGTACACTATGATTACTGATACCAGGCAATACGTTTCAAAGTGCTGACAGCCTCGAAAGGCCGTTCGATGAAGGACGTTCACCGATAATAACTCAATACAATGGGTTTTCAATATTTCGACTTGATTACAGCTCGATATAACCGCATTCCATGTCAAGAATGCATAAACGCGGCCAAAAGAAGCACAGAAGGTCCATTTCAATTCACAACGACAAGAAGATAATAAGATCGTTAGAGAAATATTGCTGAAAATATTGTTAAGGGACGCTCCAAAGTAATTTTGTTTTAACCCCGTGAACTTGTAGGAAAGTGGGGTTGTTGATTAGCACCATAAAGAGTATGCCAAGATCAGATAAGAGTTAACCATCATTATGGGCTTGTTGTTTAGCAGCAAGCGATAGGTATTATCTAAGTAACGTTCTTCGTGTTGTTGCTGTGTAACTAGGGCTAGGTTTGTGTGGCTTCAGTTTTCATAGCCACGTTGTTATGACCCGTAGATGTGTTATTGTTGTGACCAGTAGATGTGTTATTGTTGTGACCAGTAGATGTGTTATTGTTGTGACCAGTAGATGTGTTATTGTTGTGACCAGTAGATGTGTTATTGTTGTGACCCGTAGATGTGTTATTGTTGTGACCAGTAGATGTGTTATTGTTGTGACCAGTAGATGTGTTATTGTTGTGACCAGTAGATGTGTTATTGTTGTGACCCGTAGATGTGTTATTGTTGTGACCAGTAGATGTGTTATTGTTGTGACCAGTAGATGTGTTATTGTTGTGACCAGTAGATGTGTTATTGTTGTGACCCGTAGATGTGTTATTGTTGTGACCCGTAGATGTGTTATTGTTGTGACCCGTAGATGTGTTATTGTTGTGACCAGTAGATGTGTTATTGTTGTGACCAGTAGATGTGTTATTGTTGTGACCAGTAGATGTGTTATTGTTGTGACCAGTAGATGTGTTATTGTTGTGACCCGTAGATGTGTTATTGTTGTGACCAGTAGATGTGTTATTGTTGTGACCCGTAGATGTGTTATTGTTGTGACCAGTAGATGTGTTATTGTTGTGACCAGTAGATGTGTTATTGTTGTGACCAGTAGATGTGTTATTGTTGTGACCAGTAGATGTGTTATTGTTGTGACCAGTAGATGTGTTATTGTTGTGACCAGTAGATGTGTTATTGTTGTGACCAGTAGATGTGTTATTGTTGTGACCAGTAGATGTGTTATTGTTGTGACCAGTAGATGTGTTATTGTTGTGACCAGTAGATGTGTTATTGTTGTGACCAGTAGATGTGTTATTGTTGTGACCAGTAGATGTGTTATTGTTGTGACCCGTAGATGTGTTATTGTTGTGACCAGTAGATGTGTTATTGTTGTGACCAGTAGATGTGTTATTGTTGTGACCAGTAGATGTGTTATTGTTGTGACCAGTAGATGTGTTATTGTTGTGACCAGTAGATGTGTTATTGTTGTGACCAGTAGATGTGTTATTGTTGTGACCAGTAGATGTGTTATGTGTTATTGTTGTGACCAGTAGATGTGTTATGTGTTATTTTTGTGACCAGTAGATGTGTTATTGTTGTGACCAGTAGATGTGTTATTGTTGTGACCAGTAGATGTGTTATTGTTGTGACCAGTAGATGTGTTATGTGTTATTGTTGTGACCAGTAGATGTGTTATGTGTTATTGTTGTGACCCGTAGATGTGTTATGTGTTATTGTTGTGACCCGTAGATGTGTTATTGTTGTGACCAGTAGATGTGTTATTGTTGTGACCAGTAGATGTGTTATGTGTTATTGTTGTGACCAGTAGATGTGTTATGTGTTATTGTTGTGACCAGTAGATGTGTTATGTGTTATTGTTGTGACCAGTAGATGTGTTATTGTTGTGACCAGTAGATGTGTTATTGTTGTGACCAGTAGATGTGTTATTGTTGTGACCAGTAGATGTGTTATTGTTGTGACCAGTAGATGTGTTATTGTTGTGACCAGTAGATGTGTTATTGTTGTGACCAGTAGATGTGTTATTGTTGTGACCAGTAGATGTGTTATTGTTGTGACCAGTAGATGTGTTATTGTTGTGACCAGTAGATGTGTTATTGTTGTGACCAGTAGATGTGTTATTGTTGTGACCAGTAGATGTGTTATTGTTGTGACCAGTAGATGTGTTATTGTTGTGACCAGTAGATGTGTTATTGTTGTGACCAGTAGATGTGTTATTGTTGTGACCAGTAGATGTGTTATTGTTGTGACCCGTAGATGTGTTATTGTTGTGACCAGTAGATGTGTTATTGTTGTGACCAGTAGATGTGTTATGTGTTATTGTTGTGACCAGTAGATGTGTTATTGTTGTGACCAGTAGATGTGTTATGTGTTATTGTTGTGACCAGTAGATGTGTTATGTGTTATTGTTGTGACCAGTAGATGTGTTATTGTTGTGACCAGTAGATGTGTTATTGTTGTGACCAGTAGATGTGTTATTGTTGTGACCAGTAGATGTGTTATTGTTGTGACCAGTAGATGTGTTATTGTTGTGACCAGTAGATGTGTTATTGTTGTGACCAGTAGATGTGTTATTGTTGTGACCAGTAGATGTGTTATGTGTTATTGTTGTGACCAGTAGATGTGTTATTGTTGTGACCAGTAGATGTGTTATGTGTTATTGTTGTGACCAGTAGATGTGTTATGTGTTATTGTTGTGACCCGTAGATGTGTTATGTGTTATTGTTGTGACCAGTAGATGTGTTATGTGTTATTGTTGTGACCAGTAGATGTGTTATGTGTTATTGTTGTGACCAGTAGATGTGTTATGTGTTATTGTTGTGACCAGTAGATGTGTTATGTGTTATTGTTGTGACCAGTAGATGTGTTATGTGTTATTGTTGTGACCAGTAGATGTGTTATGTGTTATTGTTGTGACCAGTAGATGTGTTATGTGTTATTGTTGTGACCAGTAGATGTGTTATTGTTGTGACCAGTAGATGTGTTATTGTTGTGACCAGTAGATGTGTTATTGTTGTGACCAGTAGATGTGTTATTGTTGTGACCAGTAGATGTGTTATTGTTGTGACCAGTAGATGTGTTATTGTTGTGACCAGTAGATATGTTATTGTTGTGACCCGTAGATGTGTTATTGTTGTGACCAGTAGATGTGTTATTGTTGTGACCAGTAGATGTGTTATTGTTGTGACCAGTAGATGTGTTATTGTTGTGACCAGTAGATGTGTTATTGTTGTGACCAGTAGATGTGTTATTGTTGTGACCCGTAGATGTGTTATTGTTGTGACCAGTAGATGTGTTATTGTTGTGACCAGTAGATGTGTTATTGTTGTGACCCGTAGATGTGTTATTGTTGTGACCAGTAGATGTGTTATTGTTGTGACCAGTAGATGTGTTATTGTTGTGACCAGTAGATGTGTTATGTGTTATTGTTGTGACCAGTAGATGTGTTATTGTTGTGACCAGTAGATGTGTTATTGTTGTGACCAGTAGATGTGTTATTGTTGTGACCAGTAGATGTGTTATTGTTGTGACCAGTAGATGTGTTATTGTTGTGACCCGTAGATGTGTTATTGTTGTGACCAGTAGATGTGTTATTGTTGTGACCAGTAGATGTGTTATTGTTGTGACCAGTAGATGTGTTATTGTTGTGACCAGTAGATGTGTTATGTGTTATTGTTGTGACCAGTAGATGTGTTATTGTTGTGACCAGTAGATGTGTTATTGTTGTGACCAGTAGATGTGTTATTGTTGTGACCAGTAGATGTGTTATTGTTGTGACCAGTAGATGTGTTATTGTTGTGACCAGTAGATGTGTTATTGTTGTGACCCGTAGATGTGTTATTGTTGTGACCAGTAGATGTGTTATTGTTGTGACCCGTAGATGTGTTATTGTTGTGACCAGTAGATGTGTTATTGTTGTGACCCGTAGATGTGTTATTGTTGTGACCAGTAGATGTGTTATTGTTGTGACCAGTAGATGTGTTATTGTTGTGACCAGTAGATGTGTTATTGTTGTGACCCGTAGATGTGTTATTGTTGTGACCAGTAGATGTGTTATTGTTGTGACCCGTAGATGTGTTATGTGTTATTGTTGTGACCCGTAGATGTGTTATTGTTGTGACCAGTAGATGTGTTATTGTTGTGACCAGTAGATGTGTTATTGTTGTGACCAGTAGATGTGTTATTGTTGTGACCCGTAGATGTGTTATTGTTGTGACCAGTAGATGTGTTATTGTTGTGACCAGTAGATGTGTTATTGTTGTGACCAGTAGATGTGTTATTGTTGTGACCCGTAGATGTGTTATTGTTGTGACCAGTAGATGTGTTATTGTTGTGACCAGTAGATGTGTTATGTGTTATTGTTGTGACCAGTAGATGTGTTATTGTTGTGACCAGTAGATGTGTTATTGTTGTGACCAGTAGATGTGTTATTGTTGTGACCAGTAGATGTGTTATGTGTTATTGTTGTGACCAGTAGATGTGTTATTGTTGTGACCAGTAGATGTGTTATTGTTGTGACCAGTAGATGTGTTATTGTTGTGACCAGTAGATGTGTTATTGTTGTGACCAGTAGATGTGTTATTGTTGTGACCCGTAGATGTGTTATTGTTGTGACCCGTAGATGTGTTATTGTTGTGACCAGTAGATGTGTTATTGTTGTGACCAGTAGATGTGTTATTGTTGTGACCAGTAGATGTGTTATGTGTTATTGTTGTGACCAGTAGATGTGTTATTGTTGTGACCAGTAGATGTGTTATTGTTGTGACCAGTAGATGTGTTATTGTTGTGACCAGTAGATGTGTTATTGTTGTGACCAGTAGATGTGTTATTGTTGTGACCAGTAGATGTGTTATTGTTGTGACCCGTAGATGTGTTATTGTTGTGACCAGTAGATGTGTTATTGTTGTGACCCGTAGATGTGTTATTGTTGTGACCAGTAGATGTGTTATTGTTGTGACCCGTAGATGTGTTATTGTTGTGACCAGTAGATGTGTTATTGTTGTGACCAGTAGATGTGTTATTGTTGTGACCAGTAGATGTGTTATTGTTGTGACCCGTAGATGTGTTATTGTTGTGACCAGTAGATGTGTTATTGTTGTGACCCGTAGATGTGTTATGTGTTATTGTTGTGACCCGTAGATGTGTTATTGTTGTGACCAGTAGATGTGTTATTGTTGTGACCAGTAGATGTGTTATTGTTGTGACCAGTAGATGTGTTATTGTTGTGACCCGTAGATGTGTTATTGTTGTGACCAGTAGATGTGTTATTGTTGTGACCAGTAGATGTGTTATTGTTGTGACCAGTAGATGTGTTATTGTTGTGACCAGTAGATGTGTTATGTGTTATTGTTGTGACCAGTAGATGTGTTATTGTTGTGACCAGTAGATGTGTTATTGTTGTGACCAGTAGATTTGTTATTGTTGTGACCAGTAGATGTGTTATTGTTGTGACCAGTAGATGTGTTATTGTTGTGACCAGTAGATGTGTTATTGTTGTGACCAGTAGATGTGTTATTGTTGTGACCCGTAGATGTGTTATTGTTGTGACCAGTAGATGTGTTATTGTTGTGACCAGTAGATGTGTTATGTGTTATTGTTGTGACCAGTAGATGTGTTATTGTTGTGACCAGTAGATGTGTTATTGTTGTGACCAGTAGATGTGTTATTGTTGTGACCAGTAGATGTGTTATTGTTGTGACCAGTAGATGTGTTATTGTTGTGACCAGTAGATGTGTTATTGTTGTGACCCGTAGATGTGTTATTGTTGTGACCAGTAGATGTGTTATTGTTGTGACCCGTAGATGTGTTATTGTTGTGACCAGTAGATGTGTTATTGTTGTGACCCGTAGATGTGTTATTGTTGTGACCAGTAGATGTGTTATTGTTGTGACCAGTAGATGTGTTATTGTTGTGACCAGTAGATGTGTTATTGTTGTGACCCGTAGATGTGTTATTGTTGTGACCAGTAGATGTGTTATTGTTGTGACCCGTAGATGTGTTATTGTTGTGACCAGTAGATGTGTTATTGTTGTGACCAGTAGATGTGTTATTGTTGTGACCAGTAGATGTGTTATTGTTGTGACCCGTAGATGTGTTATTGTTGTGACCAGTAGATGTGTTATTGTTGTGACCAGTAGATGTGTTATGTGTTATTGTTGTGACCAGTAGATGTGTTATTGTTGTGACCAGTAGATGTGTTATTGTTGTGACCAGTAGATTTGTTATTGTTGTGACCAGTAGATGTGTTATTGTTGTGACCAGTAGATGTGTTATTGTTGTGACCAGTAGATGTGTTATTGTTGTGACCAGTAGATGTGTTATTGTTGTGACCAGTAGATGTGTTATTGTTGTGACCAGTAGATGTGTTATTGTTGTGACCAGTAGATGTGTTATTGTTGTGACCCGTAGATGTGTTATTGTTGTGACCAGTAGATGTGTTATTGTTGTGACCAGTAGATGTGTTATGTGTTATTGTTGTGACCAGTAGATGTGTTATTGTTGTGACCAGTAGATGTGTTATTGTTGTGACCAGTAGATTTGTTATTGTTGTGACCAGTAGATGTGTTATTGTTGTGACCAGTAGATGTGTTATTGTTGTGACCAGTAGATGTGTTATTGTTGTGACCAGTAGATGTGTTATTGTTGTGACCAGTAGATGTGTTATTGTTGTGACCAGTAGATGTGTTATTGTTGTGACCCGTAGATGTGTTATTGTTGTGACCAGTAGATGTGTTATTGTTGTGACCCGTAGATGTGTTATTGTGTGAAGTTATTAAAACCAGATTCTTTAAACACACGTCCTGTTCTTCTTAAGTCGCGTTGTTAGTTGTCCTTCGGATTCTTCTTGTGACTTGGTCATATCGCTACAATATAACCGGTACTTTTACCGCGACATTACAGCATGTTACCGCGTATTACCGCTCTTATTCATACCGCATCTGAATGGTAACGCGCAGTTAGCAGACTATTACAGATGCAGTAAATGCAGACGTGTAATTTATATGCCGTTAAGTACAGCTCTGTGTTAGAATGAATTGAAAATAAATCTTTTTGTTAAAACTTGTTCCTGAGAGATAATTCTCGTATTATCGATTCAGAGCATTTCGATAAAGAATCGAATTTATTATAATACCATGACAGGTAATATACAATAGCCATATTTAATACTTGCACTAGTTTTTAGCATCGTCTCGTTATGAAATCTCTTTTCAACGTCAATCAAAGCATCAATTTATAATTTATTAATAATCGATAAAACAATTTGATTTCTAACCCGCCATGATCTCCGAAGTAAACCACTAGTAGTCATAGCTTAGTGAGACATCAATTACACCGACGATTTAAACGACTGTTAAACTTTTAAAAGTTGTTATTTTCTAATGTTTTATTATCATCCATTAAAACTAAAAAAGCGACAGTTAAACGTGGTGAACCATTATTGTATCATAATTCTCCATTATTGGAAAATATCTCTGAATACCTTCCCAAGCTTTCATTGAGTAACATTCTCTGATACCTACACCGTTACATTGACGTCATAATTACCTACCTACCCATATAAATCAAAATTAAAACAATGGAAAGGCTTTTAAACGATAATTTTATCTTAATTATTTTAAAAGGTTGGTTTTAACCTTGCTTGAACTTAAATGATCATCTAAACTTAGAAAGTAAAACGTACAATGTTCCTAAGTACAGAACTTAGGTACTTTGTATGTATTACCTTAGAAGAGACCTTGTCGCGCGGCTAAAACACTATATTATTGACAAAGCTACCCTAACCTAACCTGCGACATTCGCTCAAAAAGAAAAATATCCTTAGTTTCACGACACACCAAAAATCGCAAGTCGTGTACGATCAACCATTGTTATACAGCAAATTGTGTATCAAATAACTTTGTTGACAATGCGTGCACCGTTTAAGGACAATAACGAAGATCTGGGGCAGAACCAGAAGTTTACTAAAAGACATACCTACTCTCATATATTTATACGAGGAATGTTAATAGCAGCGTGTTTGTTCGCGTGACGCCTCGCATCCTGCCGACGCCACAAATAAGCCATGTTGTGATTCCGATATCCGTCCCCCCTTGCTGATGTTCATGTGTAGACGTCAAATTGTTCCCGTTGAAGGTTTAAATTAAATTATGGTGAATAGGATTTATTCGTTTGCTTGTATGTGAATGACGTCTGACGTCGTTGACGTGTCGTTGACGGTTGAAGTTGAAACAACTGTTTTTATAATGAAAGTCTATATTAATATTTCATATTGTTTAGAATCAGTCCTTCAGTATAATCTGTAATAACTTTCCATTGGTAAGGGTGCGTCCACACTTGCGAGTACCTAGGAACTGAACGTAAACCATTCAGTATTAAGTTATATGAACCCGCTATCATGCCACAGTACACGTCAGTCACAAATCACAGTTTTTAGGGTTCCGTACCTCAAAAGGAAAAACGGAACCACTATAGAATCATATTGTAGTCCGTCTGTCTGCCTGCATGTCTGTCAAGACCCTTTTTCTCAGGAACGCGTGGAGGCATCAAGTTGAAATTAATATCAATTACGTAGGTCTCCGGTCCCTTAGAGCTCTAAAAAAATCAAGCTTCTAAGTCAACGCAATAAAAAATACGGCCATTTATGCGACATATTTTGATGCAAATAAATCAAAACTTAGAGGGAACTTGCCGTTGACCTAGAATCATGAATTCTGGCAACAAGCAAGGTCTTACAGCTCAAGTAAAGTAAAAAGTCCGAAAACAATAATTTCAATCACATAAAAAAACATATTTTTGCGATTACAAACTTACGTTTGCAGTTGGAGAATGAAACATGTTTTTCAACTACAATGTTAAGTTTGTTTTTAGGATAAATCCATCCCAACTGCGGAACCCTTCATTGTGCGTGGTCCGACATGCACTTGGCCGGTTTTTTTTATTAACGCGTAGCTATTTTTCGCGCTGTAGTAAATGTGAATCAGCCCTCAAGTGCCGCCATTGTGCTAGTAGAACAAAGACGTTTGAATCACAATTAATGTAACAAGCCACAGCCTCTAGCAACTGGCTCAACAAGTCGACAATCATTGTAGAAGTTGTACTTATGTACCTATGTATACATAGTGCTTCTATTGTGCTTCTGCTGTTTCAGGTTTCATTGAATCTAAATGTAGAAAATAAATAGTTTCTGAGAACAAGACTCTATAAGGAATAATAATAATGATAATGAAGGACGGGAATAATGCATTTTGCTGTGATTCTATGCGAAAATTACACACCATATACCTACTCACATTAAACGTGTAAAAAAATAAACTAAGGAAATCCTTGTTTTAAATATCAGTTAGAACATAATAGTGTAATTGGGGTTTTGTGGAGCGAAATTGGAATTTAATAAAACCACTCGAGAGTCATAAAACGCGGGAAGAGGACGCGAGTTTTCTAAGTTTAATGACGAAGAAAAGAAACAGGACCAGTAAGTGTAAGTAGAAGAATCTGTTATCATTTAAGTACAGTCGCGCTCGAAGTTCAAACTTCGAGAGATAATGTACTTAGTCTTGGGCTAGTCCTGATAACTTTTATCTCGATTTATAATAGATATAGTGGCATGCATTTTCTATAATTTCTTCAAGCCACTAGAGACCGAGTATAATTTTACGAAGTGATTTATGTATATTTAATTTTAAAAGAAACGCGTTACGAAAATCTTCTGTTTTGGATTTGTTACAAACACATTACCAGCTACAATTTTAATCACTAAACCAGTCCAACACAGCCCAGAGATCACACTGACCCAATTTAGACAGCAAACAAAACAACCAGTACAATGTCGTCTAACAAAATGTCAGGCACTCGACCACCCAACTAGAACAGTTCGCCGACCCGCGGGAACAACACTACAGATTCAAATGCGCTCCTAGTGAAGATACATGCAGTCTGTTTGTATGCGGCAGCCACACATGCAGATTTAAGGTAAAGATAGTTTACGAACTCAATTCAAAGTTTTTAGATAAAGTGATTAAAGCCCTATCTTACCACTGGCAGGACAGGTCCACTCAGTGTAGTTCTTTCCTCAAAAGACCATTTCAGATACTGATCTACATGTTCCTCACATGACCTGACCAAGATTTTGTCTGGACTTTAAAAGAGACTTTGAAATGGCGAAACAAACTCAGGGGTAGTTTGTTTCGCCATTTCTTCTCAAGGGTAGTCCGATAAGAAATGTCGACTCCATCTAGCTTATTTTTTATAATTATGACGTACACAAGTGATTCTGATGTCCTATTTACGAAAAAAAAACCATTTCATTTCCTGAATTTGGAATGATAACTGTCTAATTTGAAGCGATATTAGAAAACTCTGTATCTAAGTGATTTTCTCTCTTTTGACTGATAAAACATCTTCAAGCTCTTCAAATATTTGTTTCTATAAAAACACCAGCCTCTTAGCTTAGCCCGCTTTTATCATAAACACAAATAATTTTTGTTCTAAAACTTTTGGAAATTCAAAAACAATATTTTCGTTCTTTCCAGACTTACAAACTTGAAATGCTAATCGTTTATTTTGCGTAGGAGGATGAGAATTTAGTGAATACACAAATGAATACGAACAATCTTAGTAACTGTTCAGTCTAAGTCTACTACTATCACCGTTTATAATGTTAATATCTAATGATATTGAATGTGGTTTTAAACTACATAAATAAGCAATCAGATCAAAACCAGATTTACGAAGTTAACAAAAACTTTCCCAATCACCGAAGCTTCTGTCTTGCCTACATTCTGTTTGCTGCCCTAACACACGTTCATATAAAATATTCAGACGACACAGCCGTCGGTTCCCGCGTGCAGTTCCGTGAATGCTCACACGTAAAAGTTTAGTGGGAGATGTGCTGCACGTCGTGTGGACTCGGTTTATGGCGAATGAAATAGGAATGTAAAGGGAATTGAAGGGGTTTAGACCGAGTGATGTAGGAAAGAAAGTGAACGAAGCAATAGTAGAGAGAGCAGCTTGGATTGGTAAACACTTTTATGATATTCGAGGCTGAAGTATTCGTGTAGTTAGTCTGTACAAATCTTGAAACGTCATGCATGAAGAAAAAGACGACTTTAGACGGCCAGGTATCGTTTAAGGTAAATTGAGGGATAATCATTGTCTTCAATCACTCCATAATATTTCTATTGCCAGGAAGAAAGACGCGTTGAACTTTATGACAAATTCCTGTGATTACAGCAAGCATTTGATAATTTATTATTACGATTGCATTGCAGCTTTAATTTCTATAATAATTCAAACATCAATTTAAGCAAACACCTATATAATATTCTCTACCAAATTAGAGCCCCCATAACACAACAAACTATAATTAAAGCAAAGCCCTACTATTTACCGAGACAGCAACACACTACGAATGATGATCACATCCCAACAACGATGAGCATGCATCGCCCTCTCCCTTTGCTAACACTAATGTGTGGTGAAACCTCAATAATATTAAAGCACCCCTTATAATTTCATTACTGGTTTGTAGGGGAACATTAATTATTATTGCTTTACCAGCTGTTAAATATTTTCCTTTCGAGTTGATCGAGGGAGAGCTAACATTTTGATCATTATTAACGGTGGGTTCATTAATCATCAAGTAGCCTGTTAACGGACGAGAGTTTCATTTCGAATACTGTTTCCAAGGTAATTTTAAAATATTTATTAGCTAATAACAAAGAGCTTAAAATATCTTTGAAACAAGAAAACTTTGTACAATTTGTCAAGGTCGGCTTTACTTTGGAACAAATTAAAGAGCTACATCGTCAGTACTTTAACTACATAAAACCCATTCAAGACCGTTCTAAATGAATTTGAAGAAACTTCAGCTGGCAATAAGGTATGTGATAGACGATGGTGGTGCGATCCGTGCAGTCACGCAATCATTGCGTAATCCACAGACAATGACTTGTTATGATTGTCTACACCAAGCTTGTTGTGCCATATTTTGATTTAAAAAAGTGTCGATGGAGTTTATTTCCCATTCTTCTCCAAAGGAACCTACTCCGCTTCGGAATGGATATTGAACAACTATCCTCATCTTCCACTGACTGACTCCTTAACAATTGAAAAGTGGTGTTTGGTTTAATTGACATAAATCCTCTGGGTTTGAGTTGGTCATACTATGTCGATAGTGATATAAAAGCTACACACTGATAACAAAGGTTAGTATTTCTCTCTGTTGGTGGCACTAAATATAAATAAAATATGAACAAACAAGACTATAAAAAAAACCTAGATTTATATTATTACTATGTTGAGCATAATGTGCTGCCTCTCATGCAGTTACTCCTGTAAGAAATCACTCATCAGTCTATCACTCAGATCTATTACTGTCATGATTGCTGAGGAGAACATCATTTTTATTCTGTGGACACAGCTTTCCTCATGTTCAGATTGCTGATTCAATTAAAACCAGCAAATACTCTTAATTAAGTCGAAAGGGTTATAAACCAAAAGCAGGCCTTAACGTGGACAAACCTTAGCAAGCGTTTGCCGAGTTTCAGCATGTTTACGATCGGCGCACAATTAACGACCGTTCGGGGCAATTATTTCTTTATCTTTATAATGCCAGTTTTTATCGTCCGTACGCGACTGAATTTATTTCATTTGCCCCAATATTTTCAGTGTTTTATTACTTGGTAATTAATTTCTAGATTTTACCTAACCTACCTTTTATACCACAAACGCTAGTTTTCAAACTATTTTAGTTTCTGCATTAAATCATAAAGACCTGAACATAATAGTTTCGGACCAGTATGAGTTATGCGAGCCAGTTATCGTGATGTCTAGCTGGGAGGAGCGGTTGGAATTCAAATTTTACTCATATTTAATGTTAGAGGTAATGTATTCCTACGTTATTGCTAAAGTTAGATTATATTTGGATGTGTCGGAACCGTATGAGGTCTAGTTGTAGCGGCAGGAGAACCTAGGAAGCATCGACATGATCTAACTATCTACTTAAAATACATACAAAAGACAAGTATAAATCCCTATTCTGAAAGCTTCCTCAATGTTCGAAGGTATCAAATGGCACATCTTGTCTCCACAGTCGTTCATTTGTTTTACTTTATTCAGACAATCTTGTCTCCACAGTCGTTCATTTGTTTTACTTTATTCAGACAATCTTGTCTCCACAGTCGTTCATTTGTTTTACTTTATTCAGACAATCTTGTCTCCACAGTCGTTCATTTGTTTTACTTTATTCAGACAATCTTGTCTCCACAGTCGTTCATTTGTTTTACTTTATTCAGACAATCTTGTCTCCACAGTCGTTCATTTGTTTTACTTTATTCAGACAATCTTGTCTCCACAGTCGTTCATTTGTTTTACTTTATTCAGACAATCTTGTCTCCACAGTTGCTCATTTGTTTTACTTTAGGCAGACAATCTTGTCTCCATAGTCGTTCATTTGTTTTACTTTGGTCAGACAATCTTGTCTCCACAGTCGTTCATTTGTTTTACTTTATTCAGACAATCTTGTCTCCACAGTTGCTCATTTGTTTTACTTTAGGCAGACAATCTTGTCTCCATAGTCGTTCATTTGTTTTACTTTGGTCAGACAATCTTGTCTCCACAGTCGTTCATTTGTTTTACTTTATTCAGACAATCTTGTCTCCACAGTTGCTCATTTGTTTTACTTTAGGCAGACAATCTTGTCTCCATAGTCGTTCATTTGTTTTACTTTGGTCAGACAATCTTGTCTCCACAGTCGTTCATTTGTTTTACTTTATTCAGACAATCTTGTCTCCACAGTCGTTCATTTGTTTTACTTTATTCAGACAATCTTGTCTCCACAGTCGTTCATTTGTTTTACTTTATTCAGACAATCTTGTCTCCACAGTCGTTCATTTGTTTTACTTTATTCAGACAATCTTGTCTCCACAGTCGTTCATTTGTTTTACTTTATTCAGACAATCTTGTCTCCACAGTCGTTCATTTGTTTTACTTTATTCAGACAATCTTGTCTCCACAGTTGCTCATTTGTTTTACTTTAGGCAGACAATCTTGTCTCCATAGTCGTTCATTTGTTTTACTTTGGTCAGACAATCTTGTCTCCACAGTCGTTCATTTGTTTTACTTTATTCAGACAATCTTGTCTCCACAGTTGCTCATTTGTTTTACTTTAGGCAGACAATCTTGTCTCCATAGTCGTTCATTTGTTTTACTTTGGTCAGACAATCTTGTCTCCACAGTCGTTCATTTGTTTTACTTTATTCAGACAATCTTGTCTCCACAGTTGCTCATTTGTTTTACTTTAGGCAGACAATCTTGTCTCCATAGTCGTTCATTTGTTTTACTTTGGTCAGACAATCTTGTCTCCACAGTCGTTCATTTGTTTTACTTTGGTCAGACAATCTTGTCTCCACAGTCGCTCATTTGTTTTACTTTGGTCAGACAGTCTTGTCTCCACAGTTGCTCATTTATTTTACTTTGGTCAGACAATCTTGTATCCACAGTCGCTCATTTGTTTTACTTTGGTCAGACAATCTTGTCTCCACAGTCGCTCATTTGTTTTACTTTGGTCAAACAATCTTGTATCCACAGTCGCTCATTTGTTTTACTTTGGTCAGACAGTCTTGTCTCCACAGTTGCTCATTTGTTTTACTTTGGTCAAACAATCTTGTATCCACAGTCGCTCATTTGTTTTACTTTGGTCAGACAATCTTGTATCCACAGTCGCTCATTTGTTTTACTTTGGTCAGACAATCTTGTATCCACAGTCGCTCATTTGTTTTACTTTGGTCAGACAATCTTGTATCCACAGTCGCTCATTTGTTTTACTTTGGTCAGACAATCTTGTATCCACAGTCGCTCATTTGTTTTACTTTGGTCAGACAATCTTGTATCCACAGTCGCTCATTTGTTTTACTTTGGTCAGACAGTCTTGTCTCCACAGTTGCTCATTTGTTTTACTTTGGTCAAACAATCTTGTATCCACAGTCGCTCATTTGTTTTACTTTGGTCAGACAGTCTTGTCTTCACAGTCGCTCGTTTGTTTTACTGTGGTCAGACAGGCTTGTCTCCACAGTTTCTCATTTGTTTTACTTTGGTCAGACAATCTTGTGTCCACAGTCACTCATTTGTTTTACTTTGGTAAGACAATCTTGGAATTATAAGGTTTCACAGGTGTTTTACTGATCAAATACATACTTAATTTGCTAAATCGCTAAATAACAAAACTACCTACAATTTTCAATTTTCTACATGTAACCTTCAGCAGAACATTTGTGTGCATAACATTTAATACAATTAGTATGTCAGCTACAGATGTATATCTCGCTTGGTATATTTATGACTCGCGTGAGAGTCCGCAGTTTTGCCCGCGGCCGCGACTGCGATACGCCGACTATGTTTTGCCGAATGTACGCACACTACGCACAGAATGCGGACCATTTTTTCACTAATTATTGGTCACAGACACGCTATTGTACGTTTTTATTAAATTAGGGCAGAGCCTTATCTTTGAATGGACGTTTTGTTAACGTTCAGTCTTTAAAACTGCGTTCCATGATAAATTATATGCTGGAGAATGGTATAGGCAGCAGAGAGGTTGACAAATGAAAGCGGCCGTCATTTCACGGTTATTTACTCTTCAAAATAAAAGCTGTAGGCAAGTGCTCAGGGCCTATATATTATTTTATTACTTAATTAAAATAATAAGCTTCAATAAAATTCATTGCCGAAAGGGCAACTAATTTCATTTATCAACAATTTTACATTAAAGATATTCGTCCGTTTCGGCACCCGTTTCTCCGAAGACAAGCAAATTATTTTTACGGTCACTTGACTAAGTAATCCGATTAAGACGCTTCACTGGTATACCTAATACCGACTTTCTGTATTTCGAATTATAGTTTTCAAAATAGAATCAAAATTTTAAATCACAGAATCTTCCAATTTCATAGAACCACATTGATTGCTGTCAACTCCTGTGGGACTGGCACGCCGCCGCCGTGGCGTGGCCTATATGAGTGTCACGCGCTACTCGTAAGGTCCGTGAGGCAAACTCAAAGTCAAAGCACTTATTTTAAATAGGCACATAAAAGGCACTTTTGAACGTCAAAAATTAACAACAAAATAGAATTGATTTTAGTTGTCCCTTCCAAAAGGTAGTTTCGTATGGAGAAGAATTAGGAAAAATCTCCACTGTTACTCTTTTAAATTTTTTAACAATTTTTTGCTTACATTAACTATATGTGAAGACGATGTACCTAGAATAAAGTTACTAGGTATACCACAACAGGTAAAAATAATTAAAAATGAAGCAATGGCGGATAAATTGATTATGTCATAGATAGACATTCATGCTAGATGATTTTCCTAAAATTTAACAAATAATAATTTAAGTCAGTGTGTGAGTTAAAGTTATCACAGAATGTAAATTAATGGAATAAAGATAATAGATTCTGTAATTAAATATGCAACCAGTTTGATTTTGTCTCAACTCTAGATTGTCCCACGGAGCAGGACCAGCATGTTTCCAAGCACTCGTATCTTGGATATAATCCTATAATTTGTATTAAGCTTGTTAACAAAGTGTACTTTTAATATGAGTTTTAAATTTTCTTTTATTTAATAACAATAAATCACGAGGTATTATTGTAACAGTACCCCAAAAGATGTATGTACTTTAGAATAATCTAAAAAATGGTTGATATATTTTATATTTATTTCTAGTATTAAAATTATGTATATTGTATTATAATCTATTTTTTTTAATATGTAGATTTTCTCTTACATGCATAATATTATTTTCATAAATTAATTGGCAAGGAACTGCCATAATATTAATATTTTTAAATAGTTCCCTAAGAGATTCGCGGTAACGTAGATTATATGGCTCTGAGCTCTGACAGTGACAGCTCTCTTTTGCTAATGGATTCAATGTCAGCAGTCCGACCCCACAGTAAAATGCCATACGACATAATGCTGTGGAAGTAGGTAGCTAAAGTAGACCAAACGCGCGGTCTCTACATCTGTTAACTGTCTTATCTTTCTAACAGCATAAGCGGCTGAGCTTAGAGTGAGCACACCGGACAGTGCCACGTTTTCTATCAACGTGTGAACGGACGATGAGTTCCATGTCACTAACGTCCCACAGGGGTGGCGACGTGAACACGTCAGGTGCGGTGCCAGTTGCAGCGATTAAGACACCTAGAAGTTTTTATTATTTGAAATAATTTACTTAACAAAAATCCTAGTGCATTTCATTCATTAATTTACATACGCATTCATAAATTCACGCCTTTCTCCTATGGGGGTAGGCAGAAACTACAGAACGCCACCTGCTACGATCCTTCATTAATTAATTTCTTGAATATTGTTGTAATTAAAACATCAAAATACTGCGACTAGTTTCGTGTTTCTCGTTTAAGACAAATTTTATATTATTAATTTATTTTCTATCAATCAGTACGTCTGTTATCACATTATGATTTAAGCAGTCAGATATAATTCTATGATAATAATATTAATTATTATTCCGGGGGCCCATTGTTGAGTGTGCAAGTCACCCCCTGCCATTTTATCCGTGTATTGTATTTATCAAACACTGGTCAAACAGGGGCCATAGTCCTTCCATAGTTTTAGATAACCAGTCCAATTTAGCCATCCAAACCCATAGCCCAATTTTTTTTTTTGTCTCCATATCCTGCAATAGTCCTACAGCAACCGGGGGTTGTCCTTGGGTGCACTTGCATAGTACGCACAGGGATAATCGTCGGTTAAAGATAAAGATATATTTATTGCATAACTGTGTACATTAAGGTTGGTGCCTTATTTTCATTGAAAGCGTCTAACGGGCCACTGTGAGTTGGCTTCGGCCCCTCATATGCCTTCCAAAGGTCCGGGACCCTAAAGTCCCGAGAAATATCAAACAATTAATAATTATAGCACGTTCTAGAGCGATGAGAGGCGGGTATACAGAGCTTGGGAGCGACCTGAAAAAAATGTGGTGGACGTGCGCCGCCCAGATGATGCCACCACGAGTACATTCTGGCGCAGCATCTGGTCGGTGCCCGTCTGTCACGCTGAGGCTGGCTAGTGGAACTATACCAGAAATGGAAAAGGTCTTAATAACGCCATTAGACGTAGCCAAAGCAGTCCGCCCGTTACCAAATTGGAAATCACCGGGACCGGACGGACTGCACAACTTTTGGCTAAAATGGCTAAGTAGTTCACACACTCGCCTGGCATCTCAGTTCCAGTCATCCTGAGAGTCTGGGTCGCTACCGCAGTTTCTAACAACAGGCGTTACCCACCTGCTCCATAAGTCAGGAAGTCCCGCGGAACCCAAGAATTTTAGACCGATAACGTGTTTGACGACGATCTATAAACTTCTAACATCCATTTTGAGAGTGAAAATAAATACGCACATTGAGAGTAACTCGATTATGTCTTCCTCTCAAAATGGATGTAGGAACGGGTCCCGCGGTACTAAGGAGCTACTCCTCATCGACATGGCCATAAGCCAACAGGTTCGTCGATCCCGCAAAGATCTGTCGACATGCTGAATAGATTATAAGAAGGCCTACGACTCGGTGCCACATACATGGCTCATGAGGGTGCTGGAGTTGTACAAGATAGATGCAATTCTACGCACCTTCTTTGAGTCGTGTATGGGGCAATGGAGGACGGTCCTTCGCTATCCAGGGTGTCAACAGATCCAGGGGAATGATGAACCTGTATGGATTAAACGGGGAATATTTCAGGGCGACAGTTTGAGTTCACTTTGATTCTGCTTAGCCCTGAATCCTCTAAGCACAATGCTGGAGGGTTCAGGTCTAGGCTATCGGTTGAAGAGAGGTGGTCAGGTCATATCTCACCTCCTCTACATGGATGACTTGAAACTCTTTGCTCCCAACAAATTGCGACTGATGGAGCTACTGAAGGTAACTGAAACTTTCAGTAACACTATCAGGATGGAATTTGGTGTGGACAAATGTGCAGTCATGCATGTAAAGCGAGGCGAGATTATGGAATCCGAGGGGATTCAACTTTCAGATTCCATACAGCTTAGATCCCTCTCCTCAGCCGAAAGCTATAAGTATTTGGGTATGTCGGAAGCGTTAGGCATCAATGTTGCTGACATGAAGCAATCGTTGAAGGAGCGCTTCTTTGGTCGCCTGAAGAAGGTATTAACTAGTCTTCTTTCAGGCGAAAACAAGGTGCGCGCTTTCAACGGTTGGGTCATGCCGGTTTTGATGTACTCTTTCAGCATACTCAAATGGACTCAGACCGAACTCGATGCCGTAGATACAAGGTTCCGTACACTGCTGACCGCAAACCGGATGCATCACCCACACTCATCGGTGATAAGACTGTACATCCCGCGGAAGTGCGGGGGTCGAGGCTTTTTAAATGCGAAGACTCTCCACAACCGGGAGGTGTGTAGTCTCAGGGAATATTTTTTTAAAGCCAACGTGGGTATGCACCGTGATGTGATAGCAGTGGACAAGGGGCTCACCCCGCACTCCATGGCTAAAGAGAACTGGCGCAAACCTGTAGTACTTACTACAGATGACCGCAAGGCGGTATGGCAAAGCAAGGAGCTTCACGGGCGCTTCTATCGGGCTCTTCATGAGCCCGGTGTAGATTTTCTAGCGTCCGTATCCTGGCTACGTTTTGGTGACCTCTTCGGGGAAACCGAAGGTTTCGTCTGTGCAATTATGGTCGAAGTTATCTTGACGAATAACTATCGGAGACATTATGAAGGACGGGACGGTTGACGTGTGTCGGGCATGCCACCGTCCGGGTGAGTCCATCAGACATATTATCTCTGGTTTTTCTCGTCTGGATAACGGAGAGGACTTGCACAGACATAACCAAGTGGCCAGGATTATTCACCAGCAACTTGCCTTGAAATACAAACTTGTAGACTCTGAGTTACCGTATTACAAGTATGTGCCCGACCCAGTTCTCGAAAATGACCATGTCACGTTGTACTGGGATCGGTCTATCATTACTGACAGAACTATTATCGCCAATAAGCCTGATATAGTGGTGATAGACCGATTAGCGCGCCGCGCAATGAATAATCGATGTTACCATTCCACACGACGAGAACCTCGTGAAAGCTGAGAAAGAGAAACAAATTAAATATCTCGACTTAGCGCACGAGGTTGTTGACATGTGGAATGTGAGCTCGGCTGCCACTGTGCCGATTGTCGTAACGGCCAAAGGCCTGATGGCTGACAGCCTCAACCAACATCTCTCGAGCCTCTCGTTAGGCGGTTGGATCAAGGGCCTGATTCAGAAGGCAGTTCTTCTTGATACGGCTCGTATTGTGAGGAGGTTCCGAGGTTGCTGTCTCTGCAGCCCTAACCACCGGTAGCTGGGACCCTGCTCCCGACACCGGTGGAACTCTATTTTTTTATGACTTTTTATATTTTTTATTTTAAGAAATATTTAAAAATGTAGTTACATAAGAAACAAAAATTAATAAACGAATTAATAATAAAAAGTTGGTATTTGTTATTGCTATAATGAGCTCCGGATGGGATTTAATAATGGGCTACTGATAAAGGAAGGTTGAAGACAGAAGTTTGGCGCTAATTCCTGCTGCACATGTGGCTTCCCTGGTACCTCATTAACAGCATAACTATTTATGTAAATGTCTATTAACTGCTCCCAAATTACTTTAATTTATTTTATTGTTTTTTACATGCTTCCATGATATAATCTTTTCATTATTTTACATTACATTTTGTCTTTTAAATAGATTTTTTTATATTTTGTGAATGTGAGAACGTTGTAGGCTTAATAGACTGTAGATTTGTAGATCATTTTCTATTTTGTTAAGTACCTGGTACTTGTTGACAGGCCTACACTGGCCTCCCATACTTAATAACACTGTAATTTGAAAACATTGTAAAAGCCTATTATTTTTAAAAGAGTAACCTTGGAGTTTCTTGCTGGTTCTACTACATAGGAAACGACCAATTGGAACCGTGCATCTCGCTTCTGACGTTTCATAAGAGCTCATGTAGGCATAAGTGAAATAAAATATTTTGAATCTGAATTTGAATTTGGATAATCCAGTTTTATTGTTGATTTTCAAAAAACAGTAAACACACTTCTTAATCCCACATCACATCACACACATTACATCTTCTTAATCATTAAACTGTACGAGTACATTACCCATAAATCAAATCCAAAACGTAATGAAGACATTAACATACTTAATTAATTTCTCCACATAATCTAACATTATTAATTGTAAATAGTTTACTATACACGTCATGTCCGATTGAATAGCTTCATATTTCATGTAGAATAACTTAGTGGCGTGTAGCACATCGGTTTGAGGCGTCACTCATTAATATTAACATAAGCTGATTGAATATGGAAATCTATTTAGGAATGTATAAAGTACCCAGAATACGTTGACCCTTCGAGGTGGAGCTGCTTGCAAGAAGAGTAACTGTCAATGTTATATCAAATATTAATCTCTTAACGTCACTTAGAAATTCAAACTTTGTCGAGATGCGAATTTAAAGTAAAACAAGTGAGTTCGCTTTCGGCCACTTGTGTGAGGTTCGAAGCGAACTTCATAGAATAACACTAAAGCCGCACTATTCTATCAAAATCTAAGAATCCGTGAGAGCTTAGATAAAGTGAGCCTTTATCAATCCGTAGTGTCAGGTGGAATGACAGCTCACTTCAAACTTACATTGAATAAGTTTACACGGTGAGACTTTAACAGAATAGCACTACTGGTGGAATGTCGCTCACTTCAAGCTACGTTACCTGAGTTTTCATGGTGAGACTTTAACAAAATAGCACTACTGGTAGAATGTCGCTCACTTCTAGCTACGTCACCTGAGTTTTCATGGTGAGACTTTAACAAAATAGCACTACTGGTGGAATGTCGCTCACTTCAAGCTACGTCACCTGAGTTTTCATGGTGAGACTTTAACAAAATAGCACTATTGGTGGAATGCCGCTCACTTCAAGCTACGTCATCTGAGTTTTCATGGTGAGACTTTAACAAAATAGCACTATTGGTGGAATGTCGCTCACTTCAAGCTACGTCACCTGAGTTTTCATGGTGAGACTTTAACAAAATAGCACTATTGGTGGAATGTCGCTCACTTCAAGCTACGTCACCTGAGTTTTCATGGTGAGACTTTAACAGAATAGCACTACTGGTGGAATGTCGCTCACTTCAAGCTACGTTACCTGAGTTTTCATGGTGAGACTTTAACAAAATAGCACTACTGGTAGAATGTCGCTCACTTCTAGCTACGTCACCTGAGTTTTCATGGTGAGACTTTAACAAAATAGCACTATTGGTGGAATGTCGCTCACTTCAAGCTACGTCATCTGAGTTTTCATGGTGAGACTTTAACAAAATAGCACTACTGGTGGAATGTCGCTCACTTCAAGCTACGTCATCTGAGTTTTCATGGTGAGACTTTAACAAAATACCACTACTGGTGGAATGTCGCTCACTTCAAGCTACGTCACCTGAGTTTTCATGGTGAGACTTTAACAAAATAGCACTACTGGTGGAATGTCGCTCACTTCAAGCTACGTCACCTGAGTTTTCATTGTGAGATTTTAACAGAATAAATCGGGTGTGATTGTGAATTTATTGAGTTCCATAGTTAGCCGCGTATCTAAATATATTCGGTACTCATAACTGGCACTAGTCATTAGGCTTAAGATGTAAGTAAGCTAATTGTGTTCTCTAATGTACTGTTGTACGGATTAGGTTTTGTTCTCAATCCTTAGATGCTGCCTTATTTGAGAGCTTATAATTTCTACCTAATACAAAACGTACCTAATTGCTAGACATAGAGGGATTTTCCCTTGAGACCACCGAAAGGCTTGTTTAAGTCAACAATAATGTTACCCCCAATCTGTACAAACTATTGTACCATGAGAGACAGGCGATTGACTATGCACGCTAGTAGCAATTCTTTTATGATCGTATTGTAATGATAATCGGGATTTGCAAGTTCAGTAAAAGACGTTTACTGGATGATATTAAGAAACCTTGATTTTTCATTCTGCTAGTCCTGTTGATAACTCCTTGGGTAACTTCCAACGTATTTACCAAAGTTTTAGTGAATTTACAATATATGTATGACTGTAATCAGAACTCGGATAAGCAGGATATTGGGTCGCTGTGACTGGTGCCTCCCACACGCAGCCGGCTCACAATATCGGTCATTTATCGGCGGGTGCCAAATCGGCCGCGCATTTTGTTTACCCGTTAGTGCCCGTGAACACAAATGTCTACATAATACGTAGGTATGGTCAGAAGAACCACTCCTAGCTGAAGACACCCTTTAGTTCTGCATTTGGTGTGTGAGCTTGCGATAGAGTCAGAAGGTTCACGATACTATATTCTTCTGAGCTGTTCATGTTATGCTACGATACGGACCCATTTCAATATTTATTACCTTTCTCCCGAACCTGCAAAATTTGTGGCTTCTCATTTAAAAAGTTTTGCATGAGTAACACTTATGAGGGATACCTTTGTATGTAGACTTTACTACTTTTTGAGACAAGAAAAAAGTAGTAATATGACTATTATGACTATAAAATAAATATCGCGTAAATATTTCTACTATCTACTAGCAATCTTCTTTTTGCCCTTCCAAAGTAACCTCCAAAAAATTGTAAACAACCTGAAAAAAACGCACGAAATAATAAACATTTCTAAATACAAATAGGACTGCGTGTTCCATTATAATTTAAACATTCGGAATAATGGGAATGCCGTCTGAAAGTCACTTTCGTTAAGAGTGGGATGGGTGTATAGGATTAGTGCAAGTGGGAGGGGGATAGAAGTCAGGGTCGTACGGATTGGCGTGCGAGAAGGCAGTATCGGCGAAAGCCCAGCTACTCGGATTTAATCATCGGGACAACGGGACAGAATTCCACATTTAGAAAGTGTTTCACATTGTTTGAACTTAGAACTACCGACTACTGGTGAACTGATTCTATTGCAGGTATAGAGGTTAATGGGAGTCACTTTCTGAATATGGAATTCATTTTTGTCGTAATGTGGGAATGGAATGAATGAGGAACGTGTCGTCAGGAAAGTTTTGAGTTTGAACGTGGATGACTATACGAGTAGGGGAAGATCTCGGGATACTTTTCCGCAGCACGACGCGACGTTAGCGGAAGGATAAATTTAATATTGTGGCCATTTCATTTAAACTCACTTTGTGATATCTACATTACAGCGGCATTACACTGTGTACACAGTTCAACAGACAGCGTCGACAGCGAACATTTATTCTCACAGCAACAATGTAGGAAACTTAATTCTCATCAACTAATTCTTTGCACTTCGGACTGAAAACGAAAGCTTTATACTATGGCATGTCAGCTTAAAACTGTCTCCAAAGAAAATGAATATACTTGTCTTAGACAGTGTAGTTTTAAGAGCGAAGCACGAAATGAAGTAAAGCAACATTTTATTTCTATTTAGACTGCAACATGCACTGTAAACATGTAAACCCAATTTGAACGGAATTGTTACAGCCCTTATTTAAATATAACTTTAAATAAAAGTTTTATAAAATTATAATACAAGGCAAGTAAAACTACTTTTCACTTTTATTTTTTTACTTTTTCAGTTATAGATAATGAAAATTCACTGCTACTTTAGCCACAGATAATTTTACTAATATATTTTTAGTACAAAAATAAAACAATAAAACATTGACATAGCAAAACAAAGTCCTTCCGAACTATGAACCGAGACAGTGCGTTACAATCGAAAGGTTTCAAAACGAAAAGTAAAAGAAAGTGTCGCAAAGTTTTACTGTAGACGCAGTCCTTTATCTAAACAATATACCTGGAGACAGTTGCGCAGGGCCAGGGTTGCCAACTATGTTTATCGAAGGGCAGGAATTGGGATTAGAGATTTTCAACTTTGGTAGGGCCCACAATAAGACATTGTGTAAATTGATATGAGAATTTTAATATTTTACACCATATTAAAATTTATTTTTATTGTATTTTTATTCAAAAGGAACAACATACAGCTACAATATTAAAAAAAAACATAGCAACAATAAATATACAAAAATTATAGACAATATTACAGCCCACAACGCTGATCACAGATTAACTATGGGATACAAAACAGTGAAAATAATCGCTAGGGTTACAAATATTATTGTATATATATACATTTTTTTTACTTAACTTACGTATTTAAAATGTTTAGTATGTCTATATAATTTTTTCAAAATGGCACAAAACAAAAAAAAAAAGAAAAGTGTTCAAGAAAGCTTCATAAGTATAAGACTTTTGAAGTTATAGGGAGCACATGCAAAATGTCTATGTTCAAAAGTCCCATTGTAGGAATCGACCATTCTGCGAACAGGTGAACGCAAGCCAGAGTTGGGCTTGCAAATACCCACGGAAAATAATCTGTGAGAAATAAAATAATTGTGGACACACCATCTTCGGATAAGCTCTGATTTTCATAATTTCAATTTCTATTCCATTTATGGATTTATCTGAACTAAGCTGACCTTTAGGTAAGCAATCGCAACATTCAAAACAAGAAAGCATGTCATCGTACTGTCTTACTTTATAAGCATGAATAATGCATATTGAATAAACAATATGATTTGTTGCACACGCACATTGTGTATACCGACATAAGTCTTTCGAGCTTTTGCAAGTCATGGTGATACTCGACATGTTGTCATTGTGAGATAATGTGTCACGTTTGTCAAACGTTGACAGGTCATCTGCGATTTGCAGTTATTATTGTCGTCTAGTGACAGACAAAAGAGTGCCGACACCATGATTGATGAAAAGTGATTATCTCACTAAGAAAATTCGGAAGGTACCCAATATTTGCCAACCCTATCAGTGGAAGGAAGGCTGCCCATAAATCGCATGTTATCTGCGCGCGCGTCAGAGCCGCGTGCCCGAGCGCACTAAACACCTTAATTGCCAAGTAATTAATTAAATATTTTCACGTCATTCCGATTCTGAAAAAAAAACAAAGTAAAGTACCCTTTTAATTGGGATTTGGGCACTTGGATTTTTGTATGGTTCAAGTTTTTAAAATATACGCGGGATTTGCAGTTCATAAGAGAGTGTTGGTGTAAGTGCATTCAATTGCTTTTTGGAAAATTCGATAAAAAATCTGCTTTTGATAAAAATTCTCTAGATCTAAATACATAAGTTTATGATTATGTGATCGACTCGCTATTAGACCAATAATGACAACATCTAAACATTGCAATTAATTCAATTAGAATCATCAAGTAACAATGATTAGCAACCCACAAATACCAAAACACAGCAACATCTGTTCCACAACCAATCAAAACTACCTCCAAACAAACAGAAAATCAAAGACTAAATCCAGTATGAAATCAAACAATTTAATTACACAATAGAAGCCGGACGGCTGGCGGCCGGCAGCCCGACAGCCGACGTCCGGGCCGTGGTTGTACATCTAGCGGCTTCGGACGGCCCCAGCCGACTCGGTCGGACGCAAAGTGGACTAGATTATAGACCGCTCAGTCCGACCAGAGCCTCGCACGTGTACGGAATTAGGATGAAGGAGGAAATATGAGCATGTTTCGTGTTATTTTTGTGTGTTTGAATAAAATATCTGTTTCATGTCAGATTGTATATCTAGGACAGTTATTACACGAGCCTCCATATGAAAGAAAACGTGATGTTCAGTATAATACAAACACAAAGCTTGGCAAACAACTCATTTTGTTTTGGGGATTGAGAACTTCACTTTGCATTAAACTTATACTCGTATAACTTTTAACCCTTACCAACTAACACTACGACAAACACATTTGTGATTCACGCGATTTGTGGCATATGGACAACACAAACAAACATATGGACAAGAACATAAAACTATGCGGAACAAATAAACGTTATGTTAGCGTCAAGCTTGCGCAAGCTCGGTGATTTATTGAAGCGGTTTTGTCTTGTTTTCTCTGAATCTTTTCTTTAAGTTAACTTTATAAACCCCATTATCTCAGGTATAATAATATAAAAACATTAGTCAAGTCTCATTAAGAACGTTTACCTGTCGAAGAGCTTCGACAAAACTTGCGAGTAGCGGAACACTCGAGTCGTAATCATTAGCAGCGTCTATAAGTTGCCGAGTTTTATCTCCAGCATCTCCTTGAGGAGTTTGGAGCTGTTTGAAGATGCTCAGACTTCCCTAACTATTGTTATTATAAAGTAAGTGCTTAATCTGAATGTTTTGATATCCCAAAAAGTAATTTTAGAATCTTACTATTGAACCTAATTATAAATGTAAATACATTATTTTCTATAAAGAATTAATTGTAAGTTAAGTTCCAATTAAATACCTACTTACGAGATACGAAAACATTTTAGTTTATGGTACTGTTACCATAACATTTAGCCACATTCGTTTGGAAACGTTCTAGTCTCTGTAGACTAGAACATTATCAAACGAATGTAATAAAATTGTAGTCTCTTCTAGCAGCTCAATCTTGGATGAGGGTCCTTTCTGTTGAGTGACTCTCCTACTTTTGCTCGCTTTGGTAAAGGTAATTCGGTTCAAAAGTGTAATGAAATGAAATGAAATGTTTATTTCTGTAAGTAGATCTGTTTTTAAGTCTATCTATCCAAAACATAGTTACATCATTTAATTTTGTAGGTACTTCAACAAAGGCTAATAAATCACTTGCCTTGTTATGTTTTAATGGTACAACAAAGATAATACTTAGTTCATTAAGTCAACCTTACTTCCGCATACACTAAACAAACCTACTAAGCTATAAAAACCTAACCCCATCATCCTAAAAGCAAACATGGCGCCTCCTCAGAAGTAGTTAGTTCGTAACCTACCATTACCGCGCGCTGCAGTTAGACCGGGAGCCTGGATCGTTTAACGCCACTAATCATACACTCGCTATATTGGTAGCTTTACTTTGAATACTCTGCTTTGTTTATAACAGGTTGAAATTTGATTGATTGTTTAGAGATGATGGATTTATTTTTAACAAGTGTCTTGATGTATTCGAAATTATAGGTTCAGGTGTGAACGTTTAGATGAGTGTGCTGTGCAGGGCTTTTTTGTTTGTGGTTTATTTATGAGTGTCTTGGTAAAGATGAGATATTATTAACATCATTTCATAAGAAATAGTACCTATTATATCCGATTGCAGTCATTTTTAATATCATTCGTTACAGAACTTAATATGAGTGGTGTGGGCAAATAAAATCGCAGCGTTATATTAATACAGTCATGGGATACATTATTCACATGATATCCAAATAAACGTTCGAATATAAAGAACGTCACATAAATAGATGTCAAAATAACGC
The DNA here is from genome assembly GCA_947568875.1 of Fissipunctia ypsillon. Lineage (NCBI taxonomy): Eukaryota > Metazoa > Arthropoda > Insecta > Lepidoptera > Noctuidae > Fissipunctia > Fissipunctia ypsillon. The sequence goes on from OX387649.1 coordinate 25,820,087, forward strand.
TTTTATAATACCAGTTTCTTTCCAAACCGGTTAGTAAAACATATCTTAAACACAATGCTTTAGCGTAGCACTGTCACATCGAATACGGTCGCACCCATTCTTACCACTTATATAAAGCGATTCACTTTGCAATATACTTTTTCTTCAACATTTAAAAGCATAATGACTGTCACCGCACAAGTTGCACTACCTATTATTATCTTAACTGCTGTAAATTACTCGAGGCTGGAACCGAACCCCTATACTGTCAGACAACTATCCGATACAGGAGGGGACAAAATTAATCATAATTACAGACATGGCATTTCATGACATATAAAACTGGTATATCCAGCGACATCTAAATAATTATTATTTTACTTTTAAATAGCTCTTAATGATGATTATTCTTCTTTGACAAGATTATGGTTTTTGTATTCTTCTATCTACATCTTTAAAAATCGATGTGTGTATGTCTGTCTGTCTTCCTTGATGTGTTTCTCTCTCAGTTAGTTTAAATGATAGTCTGGCATTTTGAGTACTTTGTGCGGCCTAGCCAAGTGTCCTTTCTTTAGTATTGTTCGACGAGTCGTTGAGCTCCTTAAATCCTAAGTTGAGCTACACGATTACTGACAAATACTTGCACTGACTGGACAGGTTCACTAAAATTTGTGTGGTTCATTCCTCAAAAGACATGGTCTTCACATGATTTGACCAAGATTATGTCTGGACTTTAAAAGAGACCGACCCCTGAGTTAGTTTCGCCATTTCTTGTCAGGGGCAGGCAGATAGGAAATGTCGACTTCATCTAGCTTATTGTTTTAATATGACGTGTAAAAGTTATTCCGATATCCTATTTACAGAATAAACAATTTCATTTCATTTCATTATACTCCCTACGGACTCCCTAAGCGGCGATGGCTGCTGGAGCGATTTTTGTGAAATTTTCAGGCAATCTTCAGATTATACCCAGCGGATAATCTTGTGAAGTTTGGTAGCGATCGGGCTACCCGTGCGAAGCCGCGGGTTGCTAGTGTAAATATAACCGGTTGCTGCTAAAACAAATCCCGCGCTCGCGTGCGCCGCGCCACTGCTGCCATGCCAGTGTAACAGTCGCGCCACGTTAGCGCTAAGTGTTAACAGCACTAAATCTTTGCTAATGTACATCAGAGTAACAGAAGCATGTTTTTACTAAGAACTAATTGTGTTTGATTTATTACGAGCAGAACTTTTTTGCCGTCTCGATTCAAAAAGATCCATTGCAATTTGTCAATTTTTACGTGACTGATACACATTGATGCGCAAACTGATCATCTACCAAGTGCAATTGAAGCGATTGACAATATTACTACTATAGAAATTGATGGCAATTGATTAATTGCAATTGATCGTTTCGGGGAGCCTTTAAACTTAGGTTAGACTGACGCAGGAGCGTTGATAAAAATTATTTATTTCTGTAAATTAGTTTTAAAAGCACTCTTACACGTCAAAAAGAAAACTAGATGAGGTCGGTCGGTGTTTCCTAACCTCCTCTGTTGAAATAGCACAATCTAAGAGAGGTCAAAAGTCGGTAATGTTTGAAATCGGGCTGTGGATGATGACTGTAATTGATAACTTAGCAACTGAAGGATGTCTGCTGTCAACATGCCGCCGACTCGCTGAAACTTTTTCCATGACTGCATTCGCAATTCACAATCCAACAGTTGACATTGAAATTGTTTATTGAAATAATCGACATTTACATAAACATTGACAATATTAGGGCTATACCTAGTAACAGCTAGCACTCACCTTGCACAGTTTCCGCAACTTCGTAAATGCATCAAGTTTCAAAAACAAAAGAGTTGTCTTCGAACAAGTTCGAAAATGAAAACAAAAGAAGCACAAATACAGTATATTATCTACCCCGTAGCACAACTCCCGGCGTACGCAATAGTAGCTAGACGCAGTAAATCAACGCTAATGTTCACCTGCACGTTCTAATAATAACGTGTGAGTGCAACAGATATTAAAGTTGAGGGTCGAGGCGCCAGCCGCGTGCGGTGCCGCAGCTTATATTAAATACCGGATTATTAACTACCGAAGAGGATGTGGGAACCTCTAGTTACGTTTAATAAAAGCATGAATCAAAGAAGTTTATGCGCACTTCATTTTTCTGGGAATCGTCACAGGCAAACGTTTTTATTGTGTCTATTAAACTCCACTCTTATTCTGCAATCATCGTGGGTACAATGATCGTTACCAACCGAATAGACTCCGATTTTTCAACAGTGTTAATCAATTTTAACATCTTCTAGCATAATAAGCAGACACTTACGTAATAACGCAATTATAACATTACTGAGTAGACCGCAGGAACAGTAGTTGCTCCCTTACTTCCTATGATATTGTGTCACTGCTATACAACGTAAGTCCAAAGAAATAGATTCAGATGCCATCGTATTGTAAAAGAACTAAAGCCGATATCAGACGCTTCACTCGAGTGAAGGTTCATTTTTGTTTCATGCCACGTTCCGAATAGTTTTCATATAGAGATGAACGTTCATCAGCTCCTTTCACTTAACTTTTCGATCATTGAGGTGAATAAAAGACGCCAAGTGTCAAAATCCAACATTGTTGGATCAGTTCACTAATGAATAATTAATGTTTCACTATTGATTCATTTTGTGTTCCGAATGAAAGGCAAAAAGTAGTAAAAGTGAAGCGGCCGCTATCGGCTCATCAAACAATGTCCATGCTCACCCAGAGCGGCGCGGAGGGCTGCAGCTGCGACGCGAACGCCATTCGGAAAGCATCTCCCACCAGCGAGTTCAGTTCCTCCGCCTGAAACAATACACACAACTTATTTTATTAATTGCACTTTGCACTTGAATAATGTGGAAGTGCTAGAGGAACTAGAAGCTTGGAGAAACGTGGCACAACTCACATGAACACATTGAGTCAGAAGATTGTATCCTGTAAATAAATCTAGCCATAAATGGTTTTTACGAAGATATTTCGCTCTAACATCTTAAAATTAAAATTAGTTTTACAGAATGTAGACCTGTTACTTATTACAAAGTACACCGACCATTACTATAAACAAGGCATAACATTTTTACGAAGGCTGAGCGGCAAGTTTTAAGTGAGTCTGCGATACTGCGAGCGCTGCTGCCCAGCGCTACTTGTACCACCAAGCCACTTAGAAGGCAACGCAGAAGTTTTATGACGCAGACGAATACCAGAGTGAATCTAAAAGTTCTTAGAAGTGCTTATATAATATATAAAACCTTTTTGGGGGAAGTTCGATACTCGAATTAAAGAGTGTCAATCACACAATATTATGCAAACTGTCAGTTGTTTTCGTCAGTTCGTTTGCACATAATATTTTTTTTTGTGCAACGAGTTGCTAAAAACGTAAAATTATGGATAAAAGTGAGTTACGTGCGGTGATAAAGTATCGCAGCCTGAAAAAATGTCTACGAAAGAATTTTTTCGGATATTCAGCAGACATGAGGGAATGATGCTATACCCTATTCTACGGTTGCGTACTGGGTGGCTGAATGTAAAAGAGATAGATCAAGCTGTAAAGATGACCCGCGTTCTGGGCGGCCTTCAACCTCCGTTACGGAAGAAAATGTCAAAAAGGTTGAGAATCTGGTTTTGAAAGACAGAAGAATAACTATAAAACATTTAGCTGAGTTCCTAAAGATATCATTTGGTAGCATTCAATCCATTTTAATTGATTCACTGGGGTTCAGAAAAGTGTCGGCAAGATGGGTGCCACGAATGTTAACCGAAGAAAACAAAATGCGACGTTTGGAAATTTCTAAGCGTAATCTCGAAATGTTCCAACAAGATTTGGATAATTTTTGCCATTGCCTTGTCACCATGGATGAAACGTGGATCCACCATTTTGATCCTGAAACTAAGAGACAAAGCATGTCTTGGAAACGAACATCCTCTCCATCCATTAAGAAAGTTTGAGTTGCTCCTATCGCTGGACAATTTATAGTCTAAGTGTTCTAGGATAGTGAAGGAATCCTGTTTATTGATTACATGTCAAAAGGCCAGATGATTACTGGACCCTATTATGCACATTTAGTTCCGAAAGTGCGTGAAGCGATTAAAGAAAAACGTCGTGGAACACCGTCGTTGGGCGTGTTGTTTTTTCGAGATAACGCTCCTGCTCATCGATCGGAAGTTGCGCTCAACGCAATCCGCTGTGCTGGCTTCAATCTCCTTGACCACCCACCATATTCTCCGGACTTAACCCCAAGTGATTTTCACTTATTCCCAAAATTAAAAGAGGCAATTCGTGGAACTAAATTTCACAATGATGACGCGGCTATGACTGCCGTAGAGGAGTTTTTCGAGAGACAAGAAAAAAATTTTTTTTCGCAAGGAATAAGAAAGTTGAAACGCGTTATTTTATATGCATTGCATTGAAGGGAGATTATGTAGAAAAATAAAATATTTTTGTTGAATTTTTTGCATTTTTTAATATTGATTCCAAGAACTGTTTGACTGACCCTCGTAGTTTGTAGTTTGTTACATTTACGAGGAGCAGTGTTGCAGTCTTGTTTTATTTTACTGGTTTTAGCAGTGAAACGTTTTTCTGTGACTGAAGAAAATGGATAAATATCTTATTCGCAAGTTGACAATGAAACGTCAACATTCATTATTTTTGTTTTAGACGCAGCAAGGTTGTCTTGTGTACTTTAACATTACAGTGTATTGTAACAAATACAATATAAATAGTTTGATGACTCACTAATCCTCAGTGACATGGACACTGACAGTTAGGCTGGTCCACCAATTCAAGGTCACTCAGAGCGCTATGGAGCAGGCTATGCTTGGAGTTTCTTTGATGGACAGAATCAGGAATGAAGTTATCCGGAAAAGAACCGGAGTTACCGACATAGCCGGCAGAGTAAGCAAACTGAAGTGGCAGTGGGCTGGCCATGTTTGTCGAAGGACCGATGGCTGGTGGAGCAGACGAGTCCTGGAGTGGAGACCACGTATCGGCAAGCGTAGTGTGGGACACTCCCCAGCTACTCGTAGATGGACCGACGACCTTAAGAATGTGGCTGGGTCAGACTGGATGCGGAAGGCGGAGGACAGGGTGCTGCGGCGCAGCCTGGGAGAGGCCTATGTCCAGCAGTGGACTGCGATAGGCTGAGTTGAATCATCAGTGAACGAAATGTTCAATAAATAACGAGGCAGATAATTTCATGATTTTTACAAAATTTACCCAATGTTTAAAAAAGTTAATATTCCCAAAGTCCCTAAAACCCAGAGTAATGAAAGTGCAACAAACTTAACCTGCTGTCCTACCTTCATCTCGGTAAGCACTTTGTACAATGGTCCACTAGAGAACTATACGGAAGCAGAGCGATATTAAACCCAAACGTCACGGCTACTGTGCTGGTACGAAGCCGGACAGAAACCGTGCAGAAGCCGGGGGAAACCGGGAAAGCCGCCAGTCAATGTGGTCGACTTAATCGGAAAAGTCTGGCCGATTGTGGTTACATTACCCGCACAATAGAATGGACGGAGCGTTACACAGACGATATTGAACGAAGGAGGTGCGGATGGCAATAACTGTGAAGCTCTCGACAGAGTGCAGTATTACATGGAGTATTTACGCGTTAAGCGTAGGGGCGACTTTCACTTGCCTTTTTATTGATAGATGGATGACAATGTGGACCAAGTTGGCTGACAGCTTTGTTTAGTATTGTATTGTTTAAATCTGCAAATAGTCACTCATAACGTGCAGAACTTCATAATGTACACTTACTTTCTTCACGATAACGCTTCTGTCAAAGACACCGTTGCTAAAGTAAACAATAATAAAACGCGTACTGTTGAACTATCAAATACTCGAGACCAAATATGATTGCTCAAAAACAAATAAACTAATATGGAAGTTAGTTGCCTTGTTTGGTCTGTAAACATTCTTTTAACTGTCCATTTGATTTCAGACTTAACTAATATTGGTACAGAGTTCATTTTCGGCTAGTGCGTGTGAGTAATATAAATAGGAAAGTTCGGTGGGTGTGAGCGATATGTGAGAATGATAGCCGTCAGGCACCCACGACAAAGATTGACGGGAAAGTTCAAATCACACTGTAAAGCTAGCTTGCGATATTTCTCTTTACTAAACATCAAAATAAATGTAAGGTTATACCTAGGTATAAAACCTGACACAAAGTACTCTTAAAAGCATCATTATTAAAATAAAGCACACTTTGTTGTGTATTCTGAAAACTTAAACAAGTTGACTAAACAACAATTAGGTTAAAGTAAAGAAGACAATTTAAATGAAAAATCTCGTAATATGTCACTTTTCCTACTGTATTAAGAGATTTATCTCTCCAGGTTTTACTAGAGCCAGAGTTTTAGGTGCTGATGACAATTAACACAAGGCTTTAGTCGACAAGCATTCAAAAGTATAAAAGGCATATAAGAGCTCACATCATAACCATAATGCCTACCTATACCTAGCACAAAAGTAGGTAAATGAAATAAAATGATAAGTTATTAGGAGATAGATATAATCGCTATCGCCTCGCTTCTCACGCGAGTGCCGAGCCCGCCGCACCGCCACACGAGTAGCGAGCCCGCCGCACCGCCACGCGAGTGGCGACCCCGCCGCGCCGCCACGCGAGTGCCGAGCCCGCCGCGCCGCCACCTCGAAGCTTCAGAAGTGACTTCATAGCAGAATATGAGAACAATCGACGTTTATGATTACGATGGTCTAACGGTACGAGACGATGGACAAATTACACCAATATAATAGCTGGGATAGGTTTCTGTGCTTCAAGCTTCGCTCGTAAAGTTTCAACGGGGAAACAACTGTTCGTTTTACAGCAAGAGGATACCTAAGTTATTATCAAATTACTTTCAAAACTGATAATTATCTGAAACGATCTCTCTCACTCTCTCTCTCTCTCTCTCTCTCTTATTATCTTAAAACAAATGACATATATGTATAATAGATAGGCTATACTATGTTATTGTAATTTTTTGTTTTTGATTACTCATTCAATAGTAACAACAGTTGCTTTCACAAGCCACTAGTGAAATAAACTGAGTTGAAAGCTAAGATCAAATACCAGGACAAATTCTTGAAGTTCATCAACCTCAATAACAAAATAGGCATTTGATACTAAAAGCAATATTGTGCAATCCCCACACTCCCTTCTACACTACCATCGCGTACAGCTCAGCAAAATAATGGCATATTATGTGATCGCACGTAAGCGCGTGTCCACGCGTTAGGCTTGTTTGCTCAGATAGCGATACATAGCGATACCGAGCGATAGCCACTAAACTGGCGGCTAACGACGCATCGCTGACATGACGTGCTTATGGGGTAAACGATGCTATCGCTTTATTTGTGTGCATGTTGGTGATAAATGGATATTTTGGTGGTTAAACTGGTTGAATGCGATTCTGGACAGGCAGTATAAAGTGTTTTAAATGTTTTAACATCAGGCATTGTATTAACCACAGTTAAATGTAACAACTAAACCAAATAAATAATAACTTGTTACATCCCAATGACTTCTTAACTAGCTGATGAGACACTAGAACGGAACGGTCTTCAATAGAATCAGTTGACTCCGACTCGTCAGTCGGTACAGTTAGTACAGTACGGCTCGTGTTTAAAGCGGTTGTTGTGGAGTTAAATCCTACAGACTTACATAAACCTCGGACGTGCCTCGACGAGAGTCATACGAAAGAGACGATGGGTTCAGAAGGTGTACCTACTCATTACATTTCTCACTCAAATTTTAACCTGCATTCCAGTCCGGCAATGTTTAAAAAAGTTGTAAGTTTGCTTAAAATTTAGTTATCTGCCTGTCTCAAGTCTAATTAAAGCCCTTCATCATCATCATCACATCACACGTAAACAATCTTCTGCTGAACAAGCCCTATTCAACACAAAGAAGTCACTCACCTGTGTGCTAGATTATTCAAGGTTATTTGAGCACTCATGGCTAGTTAACATGGTTGGTACAATGAGGCCACAGTGCTTGTGTTTTACTGATCTCGAAGCGACTCGTTATATATTTATACACTGTGAGAATTGTTTACTTCGATGTGTTTGTTGTTGACCTTCTGTGTTCTTTTACTCGATGGCAGGTGGCGGTCGCGACGCACGCAGCGTGTCGACTCAATCTGTGAGCATCAGGATTAACACGTTTCTGTGTTTGCGCGATCTCGTACACAGCGGCTATTGACTTCTAATTAGCTTATTTTAGCTAATTAGAACTGTTCGCGGTATTGACTCGTTGAGACAAGCTTATAGCGCCCAACGCTGTACGTTGAGTAGCGGAGATGTTCGCAAGGCGTGATATCATGTGACTATTATTTTTGGAAACCCAATATTGTGTTATCGGATATGATTACCTCTTGTTGTTAGTTCGTTTAGGCCCACTACTGAAAATAACCTCTCAAATACTTGCAGATAGAATAAACAGGACACGAGCAAAACTACATCTATGATTATAGAGTGACCTTTTATTTAATTTAATAGGTACCCAAAGCCTATAAATAGAAATACTATACTATAATCAAAACAATCTTTTATCATTGATATTTCCGACACCTACCGATTAGAGACAGCGAAGCCTATTCCTAATCCCACACGAACTACTAAACCTGCATGTACAATCATTATCATTGTTCTCGTAACGATGTTAATGTAAGTGTTGAATTAATGAACTCAGCAGACTGCATTCGATTTACAACCAATTAGTTACGAACACGACAAACATAAATCTTTAGTAAATACTCGACAAAACTGTCAAGAATAATTACATTATTTTACATGTTGTTATAAAATGTTGGAAGCACAATTAGATTATGATAAATGTTCGGCAGAATATCATAAAAATAGATTAATCGATTAGCGAATGATCAATTATCGGTAGCCGATAATCGACTCGTATATCACTCGAAAGTTTCAAAGGTGGCGGCTTTAATATTAATTGTAGGCATCAGCCTTTCTGTGTAACTGTGCCACCGGCACCGGCACCGGGGAGGGAGTTAGGAACAGTTCCACAGCGACGCTTGTTCGTCGCCCGGCGCGCGGCCGAGTCGCCGGCACCGGGGAGGGAGTTAGGAACAGTTCCACAGCGACGCTTGTTCGTCGCCCGGCGCGCGGCCGAGTCGCCGGCACCGGGGAGGGAGTTAGGAACAGTTCCACAGCGACGCTTGTTCGTCGCCCGGCGCGCGGCCGAGTCGCCGGCACCGGGGAGGGAGTTAGGAACAGTTCCACAGCGACGCTTGTTCGTCGCCCGGCGCGCGGCCGAGTCGCCGGCACCGGGGAGGGAGTTAGGAACAGTTCCACAGCGACGCTTGTTCGTCGCCCGGCGCGCGGCCGAGTCGCCGGCACCGGGGAGGGAGTTAGGAACAGTTCCACAGCGACGCTTGTTCGTCGCCCGGCGCGCGGCCGAGTCGCCGGCACCGGGGAGGGAGTTAGGAACAGTTCCACAGCGACGCTTGTTCGTCGCCCGGCGCGCGGCCGAGTCGCCGGCACCGGGGAGGGAGTTAGGAACAGTTCCACAGCGACGCTTGTTCGTCGCCCGGCGCGCGGCCGAGTCGCCGGCACCGGGGAGGGAGTTAGGAACAGTTCCACAGCGACGCTTGTTCGTCGCCCGGCGCGCGGCCGAGTCGCCGGCACCGGGGAGGGAGTTAGGAACAGTTCCACAGCGACGCTTGTTCGTCGCCCGGCGCGCGGCCGAGTCGCCGGCACCGGGGAGGGAGTTAGGAACAGTTCCACAGCGACGCTTGTTCGTCGCCCGGCGCGCGGCCGAGTCGCCGGCACCGGGGAGGGAGTTAGGAACAGTTCCACAGCGACGCTTGTTCGTCGCCCGGCGCGCGGCCGAGTCGCCGGCACCGGGGAGGGAGTTAGGAACAGTTCCACAGCGACGCTTGTTCGTCGCCCGGCGCGCGGCCGAGTCGCCGGCACCGGGGAGGGAGTTAGGAACAGTTCCACAGCGACGCTTGTTCGTCGCCCGGCGCGCGGCCGAGTCGCCGGCACCGGGGAGGGAGTTAGGAACAGTTCCACAGCGACGCTTGTTCGTCGCCCGGCGCGCGGCCGAGTCGCCGGCACCGGGGAGGGAGTTAGGAACAGTTCCACAGCGACGCTTGTTCGTCGCCCGGCGCGCGGCCGAGTCGCCGGCACCGGGGAGGGAGTTAGGAACAGTTCCACAGCGACGCTTGTTCGTCGCCCGGCGCGCGGCCGAGTCGCCGGCACCGGGGAGGGAGTTAGGAACAGTTCCACAGCGACGCTTGTTCGTCGCCCGGCGCGCGGCCGAGTCGCCGGCACCGGGGAGGGAGTTAGGAACAGTTCCACAGCGACGCTTGTTCGTCGCCCGGCGCGCGGCCGAGTCGCCGGCACCGGGGAGGGATTTAGGAACAGTTCCACAGCGACGCTTGTTCGTCGCCCGGCGCGCGGCCGAGTCGCCGGCACCGGGGAGGGAGTTAGGAACAGTTCCACAGCGACGCTTGTTCGTCGCCCGGCGCGCGGCCGAGTCGCCGGCAGCGGGGAGGGAGTTAGGAACAGTTCCACAGCGACGCTTGTCCGTCGCCCGGCGCCGGCGCCGGCAGCGGGGAGGGAGTTAGGAACAGTTCCACAGCGACGCTTGTCCGTCGCCCGGCGCCGGCGCCGGCAGCGGGGAGGGAGTTAGGAACAGTTCCACAGCGACGCTTGTCCGTCGCCCGGCGCCGGCGCCGGCAGCGGGGAGGGAGTTAGGAACAGTTCCACAGCGACGCTTGTCCGTCGCCCGGCGCCGGCGCCGGCAGCGGGGAGGGAGTTAGGAACAGTTCCACAGCGACGCTTGTCCGTCGCCCGGCGCCGGCGCCGGCAGCGGGGAGGGAGTTAGGAACAGTTCCACAGCGACGCTTGTCCGTCGCCCGGCGCCGGCGCCGGCACCGGGGAGGGAGTTAGGAACAGTTCCACAGCGACGCTTGTCCGTCGCCCGGCGCCGGCGCCGGCTGCGCGCGCCTCACGATCGGTTGCTCGACCGACAACTGCGTTATAATTGCAGCCGCACCGACTGGCCTAAGGGCAGACCTGTGCTTTACCAACCACCTGCAGCTTCACCGACCTCTATTTCAACGAAGTAAAGTGAATTTTCGCTTGTTTTAAAGGTAAAATGCGCAAGGCTGATTGGCACAATATCTAAAGTAGGCATGTAATTATATAAATAAACAGTCTCGGCCGTGGGGCTCAGTGACAGGATAATTTTCTAGTTCGCAGGAAACTGACTCAAATGGCTGTTATAGAGAATAGGCGAATGCGTTCGCAAACAATTAGCTTCCCTTTCCTGTAATTTTGCATTTGTATTCTTGCATAAAGCGAATAAGGCTGTATTAGGTTCAGCTTGCATCGTCCCGAAGCATACATTCAGTATTCCATTCGTAACAACGGGTCGGTAATTGAATGTTATATTCCCTTTCCAAAACAAATATTTTTTTATTTTTGCCTTCAAACCTATAGACAAAACCTAATTCAGGCTCGCGCAAACAGGCGCGATACGACGGCGCGTGACGCTTCTCAGGTAGAACAATTTTAATGAAGTTTTCATAGAAATTGTTCCACCAGAGTCGCGTCGCGCCTGCAGTTTAATATTATTTTACTCTCAAAGTATTTCTGACCAAAAATTAATGTGAACGTCAAATAGATTTCCCCTGCTTAAAGCCAAATTTTTCATACATTCTATTGCCTTTTCGATATTTAATTTTACTTTTGTTCAAAACATCTCACATAAATAAATATTAGCCGCATGTAAACAGAAGGTACTAAATAGTCACAGAACAGGTATTGTTAATGAACACCCGTTCAGAGCAAAACCTCAAGTTGATGAGCCGACATCTCGCAGACAATGCACCACAAAAGTGGTAAAACACCCCTATTAACATTTCCAACGTTAAGATTCTGTCATTGTATTAGAGTGAAGACACCATACAGAAACTTACCAAAAAGTCCTGGCGCACAAGTAACAAGTTCATCGAGCACCCAACATGCGAGCAGATTCGCTTAAAGTTTTATATCATTTCATTAATTTCAGCAATAACAGCTCAAAATGTTGTCTGCCAATTTAGTAATGAATCGATCAAAGAAATTAGCCAAAGTTTCAACGTCTACTTGGCTAGCCTTAGAAGTTTTATTAAAAGATTCAAACCATACACGCAGTGCAATGTGTATTCTTACGCCTTAGAAAAATCATAGACCTTCTGTGGGTACTCGACTGTTGCGTACGAGGCGCAAGTGTATGAATGTGTAGACATCATACATTTTCCATGTGGCCCTCTAATGCAATAACAATGCGACTCTGTAAACGGACACGACGCAACGATGCGGTGCGGCTTGGTGCGGGCTGGTGCGGACCGGTGCGGTGCGGATGAGGCGTACTGTTTTAATTATCCGCAAAACCGCAGCGAGTTGCGAGCGGATGTGGAGCCTCCCTTATGAGCCGGGAACGTGTCAGTGGAACAGTGATCTAACTTAGTCATGTTACATTAGTGGTTCTTCGTTTTAACCATCATCATTGTTTTTTTTTTCGGAAGATTTATACTAAAGAGATACCTTCTGAACATTAAGTTCGTAGTCATGTTTGTTCATACATATTAAACTTGTAAGAAAAAGAAGGTGAATTTATTTAAGCTTTTCATAAAATTGTCTCTAAAGAGTAAATACACGTGAACATAAAACTGTACGAACTTGCTATATCTTTTAAAAGCTTTGATTTACTCTTTATTCTGTCTAAAGAGGACGTACTGTAAAGAGTATTGCTTACAATAAATCGTCGTCCATAACGTTTTATTGCTACTTCACTATTTTACTATTATACCTTCGCAATTATATGCAACAGAAAACTATAAAACACGAGACTCATAGAATAACCCTCCATAAAGATAAATATACCTTTCCTATAGTTAATTAAATACAGAAACTATTAATAAACAGAATAGGAGATAATGTTTAAATATCAATTTTAAAAATAATAGCATTCTGTCCTAACTTTTGTTCTTACAAGACGACAACAAATATCCGACTACTGGTTACCTCTACCGCTTCATTGATCTATTAAATCAGTCGCAAGGCAATAGAAATGTGAGATGAATAGCCCACACCTAGCCTATGCACAATTAATAAGGTATAGAAAAAAATACAAACAAAGCAATAAACAAATTTTCTTTTTTTTTTTCTAAACCCATTCTTGCATAATATCTCCAACCAAACACAGCGCCTTATCAAAGACCGCTGGACTTGTCCCACTGTTCTCTCCTCCTGTGTGATTCCAATCCGGTCGCTATCTTCATGAGTGCTATCTCCCCATCTTAATTACTTAATTAGGCATGCGGCCGGCGCGCGCGCATCCATCATAATGCGGTCCCGCATAAGTATTCCCCGCACTGGCTGGGTGCGGCCTGCAGTGCGTACATGCTGTAGCAGCTGATGGACGTACATACTGTAGCAGCTGATGGACGTACATAGTGTAGCAGCTGATGGACGTACATAGTGTAGCAGCTGATGGACGTACATAGTGTAGCAGCTGATGGACGTACATAGTGTAGCAGCTGATGGACGTACATAGTGTAGCAGCTGATGGACGTACATAGTGTAGCAGCTGATGGACGTACATAGTGTAGCAGCTGATGGACGTACATACTGTAGCAGCTGATGGACGTACATAGTGTAGCAGCTGATGGACGTACATAGTGTAGCAGCTGATGGACGTACATAGTGTAGCAGCTGATGGACGTACATAGTGTAGCAGCTGATGGACGTACATAGTGTAGCAGCTGATGGACGTACATACTGTAGCAGCTGATGGACGTACATACTGTAGCAGCTGATGGACGTACAGGGAACGTAGGTACGAGTATGTGCTCAAGCTGTTCTCGGACTAAAAAGGTAATTAAAATTCTAGGATTTGCTTAAGAATCTAGAAGGGTTTGCAGTAAAACTAAATGTGTTCATAGACACAAACATTATTTTCTTTATATATAATACATTTTATATTAAGTGCTTACTTACCTACTACTTGCAGTAAGTAACTAGTTTAATTTACGTCACAGTGGTCCCCAAACAGCCAAAGGGCCTGCATTTGATGTGGCTAAATATGACTGTATAAGGTTTTCATCTGTGGAGCGAATCTCATCTGTCTGTCTGCACACTAATTAAATTTTACTTTATAATCGATATTTGATTATAAGGTGACCATTGATCAACCTTCCGGACTTACGATTTCGCCACACTGGCACTAACTGCTTAAATTCAAAGGCACAGTTTTCATACAAGCAACGATCATTTATCACAAACATGACATTAGCCAACTGACTTAAGCTTGTAAACGATCCTATAATGTCTAAAGAGCATCCGATCCGTGCTAGAAGCTCATAAAATCACACTCACGGTCAGCGCCTAATTGATAACGACCACAAACTCGATATGGTACATAGTGAAATAGTTTCCCAACGGTTTGAAACTGTAGTTAAACTCCTAAACTATAAGACGTGTGAAGCGTTCGAGGTGCGGAGGTTGCTTATGCTTTGTCAAGAAAGTTAGAAGATACTGATGTAGGGCAACTGCTGAAGGGTTTATCATTATATCTCTTGTCAAACGTCACGACTTTGCCGGGATACACGGGACCATTAAGTTTATGACCCTGCTCCAGTTTCTTTGCAGAGTTTCGAGTTTTTATTAGCCGGGAAATACAAATAGTATTTTTCTCTTTATCAGCTGTTATTATTCTTACCCAAACTAGATTGTAGACACTCTATCAACAGCAGCTGCAACTTCTAAACTGTTAGGTGTGTCTGCTCGTACATACATCTAACTAAACTGTTAGCTCTGTCTGCTCGTACATATGTACATCTAACTAAACTGTTAGCTCTGTCTGCTCGTACATATGTACATCTAACTAAACTGTTAGCTCTGTCTGCTCGTACATATGTACATCTAACTAAACTGTTAGCTCTGTCTGCTCGTACATATGTACATCTAACTAAACTGTTAGCTCTGTCTGCTCGTACATATGTACATCTAACTAAACTGTTAGCTCTGTCTGCTCGTACATATGTACATCTAACTAAACTGTTAGCTCTGTCTGCTCGTACATATGTACATCTAACTAAACTGTTAGCTCTGTCTGCTCGTACATATGTACATCTAACTAAACTGTTAGCTCTGTCTGCTCGTACATATGTACATCTAACTAAACTGTTAGCTCTGTCTGCTCGTACATATGTACATCTAACTAAACTGTTAGCTCTGTCTGCTCGTACATATGTACATCTAACTAAACTGTTAGCTCTGTCTGCTCGTACATATGTACATCTAACTAAACTGTTAGCTCTGTCTGCTCGTACATATGTACATCTAACTAAACTGTTAGCTCTGTCTGCTCGTACATATGTACATCTAACTAAACTGTTAGCTCTGTCTGCTCGTACATATGTACATCTAACTAAACTGTTAGCTCTGTCTGCTCGTACATATGTACATCTAACTAAACTGTTAGCTCTGTCTGCTCGTACATATGTACATCTAACTAAACTGTTAGCTCTGTCTGCTCGTACATATGTACATCTAACTAAACTGTTAGCTCTGTCTGCTCGTACATATGTACATCTAACTAAACTGTTAGCTCTGTCTGCTCGTACATATGTACATCTAACTAAACTGTTAGCTCTGTCTGCTCGTACATATGTACATCTAACTAAACTGTTAGCTCTGTCTGCTCGTACATATGTACATCTAACTAAACTGTTAGCTCTGTCTGCTCGTACATATGTACATCTAACTAAACTGTTAGCTCTGTCTGCTCGTACATATGTACATCTAACTAAACTGTTAGCTCTGTCTGCTCGTACATATGTACATCTAACTAAACTGTTAGCTCTGTCTGCTCGTACATATGTACATCTAACTAAACTGTTAGCTCTGTCTGCTCGTACATACATCTAACTAAACTGTTAGCTCTGTCTGCTCGTACATATGTACATCTAACTAAACTGTTAGCTCTGTCTGCTCGTACATACATCTAACTAAACTGTTAGCTCTGTCTGCTCGTACATACATCTAACTAAACTGTTAGCTCTGTCTGCTCGTACATACATCTAACTAAACTGTTAGCTCTGTCTGCTCGTACATACATCTAACTAAACTGTTAGCTCTGTCTGCTCGTACATACATCTAACTAAACTGTTAGCTCTGTCTGCTCGTACATACATCTAACTAAACTGTTAGCTCTGTCTGCTCGTACATATGTACATCTAACTAAACTGTTAGCTCTGTCTGCTCGTACATACATCTAACTAAACTGTTAGCTCTGTCTGCTCGTACATACATCTAACTAAACTGTTAGCTCTGTCTGCTCGTACATACATCTAACTAAACTGTTAGCTCTGTCTGCTCGTACATACATCTAACTAAACTGTTAGCTCTGTCTGCTCGTACATATGTACATCTAACTAAACTGTTAGCTCTGTCTGCTCGTACATACATCTAACTAAACTGTTAGCTCTGTCTGCTCGTACATACATCTAACTAAACTGTTAGCTCTGTCTGCTCGTACATATGTACATCTAACTAAACTGTTAGCTCTGTCTGCTCGTACATACATCTAACTAAACTGTTAGCTCTGTCTGCTCGTACATACATCTAACTAAACTGTTAGCTCTGTCTGCTCGTACATATGTACATCTAACTAAACTGTTAGCTCTGTCTGCTCGTACATACATCTAACTAAACTGTTAGCTCTGTCTGCTCGTACATACATCTAACTAAACTGTTAGCTCTGTCTGCTCGTACATACATCTAACTAAACTGTTAGCTCTGTCTGCTCGTACATATGTACATCTAACTAAACTGTTAGCTCTGTCTGCTCGTACATACATCTAACTAAACTGTTAGCTCTGTCTGCTCGTACATATGTACATCTAACTAAACTGTTAGCTCTGTCTGCTCGTACATATGTACATCTAACTAAACTGTTAGCTCTGTCTGCTCGTACATACATCTAACTAAACTGTTAGCTCTGTCTGCTCGTACATACATCTAACTAAACTGTTAGCTCTGTCTGCTCGTACATACATCTAACTAAACTGTTAGCTCTGTCTGCTCGTACATATGTACATCTAACTAAACTGTTAGCTCTGTCTGCTCGTACATACATCTAACTAAACTGTTAGCTCTGTCTGCTCGTACATACATCTAACTAAACTGTTAGCTCTGTCTGCTCGTACATACATCTAACTAAACTGTTAGCTCTGTCTGCTCGTACATACATCTAACTAAACTGTTAGCTCTGTCTACTCGTACATATGTACATCTAACTAAACTGTTAGCTCTGTCTGCTCGTACATACATCTAACTAAACTGTTAGCTCTGTCTGCTCGTACATACATCTAACTAAACTGTTAGCTCTGTCTGCTCGTACATATGTACATCTAACTAAACTGTTAGCTCTGTCTGCTCGTACATACATCTAACTAAACTGTTAGCTCTGTCTGCTCGTACATACATCTAACTAAACTGTTAGCTCTGTCTGCTCGTACATACATCTAACTAAACTGTTAGCTCTGTCTGCTCGTACATACATCTAACTAAACTGTTAGCTCTGTCTGCTCGTACATACATCTAACTAAACTGTTAGCTCTGTCTGCTCGTACATATGTACATCTAACTAAACTGTTAGCTCTGTCTGCTCGTACATACATCTAACTAAACTGTTAGCTCTGTCTGCTCGTACATACATCTAACTAAACTGTTAGCTCTGTCTGCTCGTACATACATCTAACTAAACTGTTAGCTCTGTCTGCTCGTACATACATCTAACTAAACTGTTAGCTCTGTCTGCTCGTACATACATCTAACTAAACTGTTAGCTCTGTCTGCTCGTACATACATCTAACTAAACTGTTAGCTCTGTCTGCTCGTACATACATCTAACTAAACTGTTAGCTCTGTCTGCTCGTACATATGTACATCTAACTAAACTGTTAGCTCTGTCTGCTCGTACATATGTACATCTAACTAAACTGTTAGCTCTGTCTGCTCGTACATACATCTAACTAAACTGTTAGCTCTGTCTGCTCGTACATACATCTAACTAAACTGTTAGCTCTGTCTGCTCGTACATACATCTAACTAAACTGTTAGCTCTGTCTGCTCGTACATATGTACATCTAACTAAACTGTTAGCTCTGTCTGCTCGTACATACATCTAACTAAACTGTTAGCTCTGTCTGCTCGTACATACATCTAACTAAACTGTTAGCTCTGTCTGCTCGTACATACATCTAACTAAACTGTTAGCTCTGTCTGCTCGTACATATGTACATCTAACTAAACTGTTAGCTCTGTCTGCTCGTACATACATCTAACTAAACTGTTAGCTCTGTCTGCTCGTACATATGTACATCTAACTAAACTGTTAGCTCTGTCTGCTCGTACATATGTACATCTAACTAAACTGTTAGCTCTGTCTGCTCGTACATACATCTAACTAAACTGTTAGCTCTGTCTGCTCGTACATATGTACATCTAACTAAACTGTTAGCTCTGTCTGCTCGTACATACATCTAACTAAACTGTTAGCTCTGTCTGCTCGTACATACATCTAACTAAACTGTTAGCTCTGTCTGCTCGTACATACATCTAACTAAACTGTTAGCTCTGTCTGCTCGTACATACATCTAACTAAACTGTTAGCTCTGTCTGCTCGTACATACATCTAACTAAACTGTTAGCTCTGTCTGCTCGTACATACATCTAACTAAACTGTTAGCTCTGTCTGCTCGTACATATGTACATCTAACTAAACTGTTAGCTCTGTCTGCTCGTACATACATCTAACTAAACTGTTAGCTCTGTCTGCTCGTACATACATCTAACTAAACTGTTAGCTCTGTCTGCTCGTACATATGTACATCTAACTAAACTGTTAGCTCTGTCTGCTCGTACATACATCTAACTAAACTGTTAGCTCTGTCTGCTCGTACATACATCTAACTAAACTGTTAGCTCTGTCTGCTCGTACATACATCTAACTAAACTGTTAGCTCTGTCTGCTCGTACATATGTACATCTAACTAAACTGTTAGCTCTGTCTGCTCGTACATATGTACATCTAACTAAACTGTTAGCTCTGTCTGCTCGTACATACATCTAACTAAACTGTTAGCTCTGTCTGCTCGTACATATGTACATCTAACTAAACTGTTAGCTCTGTCTGCTCGTACATACATCTAACTAAACTGTTAGCTCTGTCTGCTCGTACATACATCTAACTAAACTGTTAGCTCTGTCTGCTCGTACATACATCTAACTAAACTGTTAGCTCTGTCTGCTCGTACATATGTACATCTAACTAAACTGTTAGCTCTGTCTGCTCGTACATACATCTAACTAAACTGTTAGCTCTGTCTGCTCGTACATACATCTAACTAAACTGTTAGCTCTGTCTGCTCGTACATACATCTAACTAAACTGTTAGCTCTGTCTGCTCGTACATATGTACATCTAACTAAACTGTTAGCTCTGTCTGCTCGTACATACATCTAACTAAACTGTTAGCTCTGTCTGCTCGTACATACATCTAACTAAACTGTTAGCTCTGTCTGCTCGTACATACATCTAACTAAACTGTTAGCTCTGTCTACTCGTACATATGTACATCTAACTAAACTGTTAGCTCTGTCTGCTCGTACATACATCTAACTAAACTGTTAGCTCTGTCTGCTCGTACATACATCTAACTAAACTGTTAGCTCTGTCTGCTCGTACATACATCTAACTAAACTGTTAGCTCTGTCTGCTCGTACATACATCTAACTAAACTGTTAGCTCTGTCTGCTCGTACATACATCTAACTAAACTGTTAGCTCTGTCTGCTCGTACATACATCTAACTAAACTGTTAGCTCTGTCTGCTCGTACATACATCTAACTAAACTGTTAGCTCTGTCTGCTCGTACATACATCTAACTAAACTGTTAGCTCTGTCTGCTCGTACATACATCTAACTAAACTGTTAGCTCTGTCTGCTCGTACATACATCTAACTAAACTGTTAGCTCTGTCTGCTCGTACATACATCTAACTAAACTGTTAGCTCTGTCTGCTCGTACATATGTACATCTAACTAAACTGTTAGCTCTGTCTGCTCGTACATACATCTAACTAAACTGTTAGCTCTGTCTGCTCGTACATACATCTAACTAAACTGTTAGCTCTGTCTGCTCGTACATACATCTAACTAAACTGTTAGCTCTGTCTGCTCGTACATACATCTAACTAAACTGTTAGCTCTGTCTGCTCGTACATACATCTAACTAAACTGTTAGCTCTGTCTGCTCGTACATACATCTAACTAAACTGTTAGCTCTGTCTGCTCGTACATACATCTAACTAAACTGTTAGCTCTGTCTGCTCGTACATATGTACATCTAAGTAAACTGTTAGCTCTGTCTGCTCGTACATACATCTAACTAAACTGTTAGCTCTGTCTGCTCGTACATACATCTAACTAAACTGTTAGCTCTGTCTGCTCGTACATATGTACATCTAACTAAACTGTTAGCTCTGTCTGCTCGTACATACATCTAACTAAACTGTTAGCTCTGTCTGCTCGTACATACATCTAACTAAACTGTTAGCTCTGTCTGCTCGTACATACATCTAACTAAACTGTTAGCTCTGTCTGCTCGTACATACATCTAACTAAACTGTTAGCTCTGTCTGCTCGTACATACATCTAACTAAACTGTTAGCTCTGTCTGCTCGTACATACATCTAACTAAACTGTTAGCTCTGTCTGCTCGTACATACATCTAACTAAACTGTTAGCTCTGTCTGCTCGTACATATGTACATCTAACTAAACTGTTAGCTCTGTCTGCTCGTACATACATCTAACTAAACTGTTAGCTCTGTCTGCTCGTACATACATCTAACTAAACTGTTAGCTCTGTCTGCTCGTACATACATCTAACTAAACTGTTAGCTCTGTCTGCTCGTACATACATCTAACTAAACTGTTAGCTCTGTCTGCTCGTACATACATCTAACTAAACTGTTAGCTCTGTCTGCTCGTACATACATCTAACTAAACTGTTAGCTCTGTCTGCTCGTACATACATCTAACTAAACTGTTAGCTCTGTCTGCTCGTACATACATCTAACTAAACTGTTAGCTCTGTCTGCTCGTACATACATCTAACTAAACTGTTAGCTCTGTCTGCTCGTACATATGTACATCTAAGTAAACTGTTAGCTCTGTCTGCTCGTACATACATCTAACTAAACTGTTAGCTCTGTCTGCTCGTACATATGTACATCTAAGTAAACTGTTAGCTCTGTCTGCTCGTACATACATCTAACTAAACTGTTAGCTCTGTCTGCTCGTACATACATCTAACTAAACTGTTAGCTCTGTCTGCTCGTACATACATCTAACTAAACTGTTAGCTCTGTCTGCTCGTACATACATCTAACTAAACTGTTAGCTCTGTCTGCTCGTACATACATCTAACTAAACTGTTAGCTCTGTCTGCTCGTACATATGTACATCTAAGTAAACTGTTAGCTCTGTCTGCTCGTACATACATCTAACTAAACTGTTAGCTCTGTCTGCTCGTACATACATCTAACTAAACTGTTAGCTCTGTCTGCTCGTACATATGTACATCTAACTAAACTGTTAGCTCTGTCTGCTCGTACATACATCTAACTAAACTGTTAGCTCTGTCTGCTCGTACATATGTACATCTAAGTAAACTGTTAGCTCTGTCTGCTCGTACATACATCTAACTAAACTGTTAGCTCTGTCTGCTCGTACATACATCTAACTAAACTGTTAGCTCTGTCTGCTCGTACATATGTACATCTAACTAAACTGTTAGCTCTGTCTGCTCGTACATATGTACATCTAACTAAACTGTTAGCTCTGTCTGCTCGTACATACATCTAACTAAACTGTTAGCTCTGTCTGCTCGTACATACATCTAACTAAACTGTTAGCTCTGTCTGCTCGTACATATGTACATCTAACTAAACTGTTAGCTCTGTCTGCTCGTACATACATCTAACTAAACTGTTAGCTCTGTCTGCTCGTACATATGTACATCTAACTAAACTGTTAGCTCTGTCTGCTCGTACATACATCTAACTAAACTGTTAGCTCTGTCTGCTCGTACATACATCTAACTAAACTGTTAGCTCTGTCTGCTCGTACATATGTACATCTAACTAAACTGTTAGCTCTGTCTGCTCGTACATACATCTAACTAAACTGTTAGCTCTGTCTGCTCGTACATACATCTAACTAAACTGTTAGCTCTGTCTGCTCGTACATATGTACATCTAACTAAACTGTTAGCTCTGTCTGCTCGTACATACATCTAACTAAACTGTTAGCTCTGTCTGCTCGTACATATGTACATCTAACTAAACTGTTAGCTCTGTCTGCTCGTACATATGTACATCTAACTAAACTGTTAGCTCTGTCTGCTCGTACATACATCTAACTAAACTGTTAGCTCTGTCTGCTCGTACATACATCTAACTAAACTGTTAGCTCTGTCTGCTCGTACATATGTACATCTAACTAAACTGTTAGCTCTGTCTGCTCGTACATATGTACATCTAACTAAACTGTTAGCTCTGTCTGCTCGTACATATGTACATCTAACTAAACTGTTAGCTCTGTCTGCTCGTACATATGTACATCTAACTAAACTGTTAGCTCTGTCTGCTCGTACATACATCTAACTAAACTGTTAGCTCTGTCTGCTCGTACATACATCTAACTAAACTGTTAGCTCTGTCTGCTCGTACATACATCTAACTAAACTGTTAGCTCTGTCTGCTCGTACATACATCTAACTAAACTGTTAGCTCTGTCTGCTCGTACATATGTACATCTAACTAAACTGTTAGCTCTGTCTGCTCGTACATACATCTAACTAAACTGTTAGCTCTGTCTGCTCGTACATACATCTAACTAAACTGTTAGCTCTGTCTGCTCGTACATATGTACATCTAAGTAAACTGTTAGCTCTGTCTGCTCGTACATACATCTAACTAAACTGTTAGCTCTGTCTGCTCGTACATACATCTAACTAAACTGTTAGCTCTGTCTGCTCGTACATATGTACATCTAAGTAAACTGTTAGCTCTGTCTGCTCGTACATATGTACATCTAACTAAACTGTTAGCTCTGTCTGCTCGTACATACATCTAACTAAACTGTTAGCTCTGTCTGCTCGTACATACATCTAACTAAACTGTTAGCTCTGTCTGCTCGTACATACATCTAACTAAACTGTTAGCTCTGTCTGCTCGTACATACATCTAACTAAACTGTTAGCTCTGTCTGCTCGTACATACATCTAACTAAACTGTTAGCTCTGTCTGCTCGTACATACATCTAACTAAACTGTTAGCTCTGTCTGCTCGTACATACATCTAACTAAACTGTTAGCTCTGTCTGCTCGTACATATGTACATCTAAGTAAACTGTTAGCTCTGTCTGCTCGTACATACATCTAACTAAACTGTTAGCTCTGTCTGCTCGTACATACATCTAACAGTTTTGAAAATGATCAAGAAAACGTGATTAGTATGACATAGCATCGTCTTGATTACGAGTTCTTTGTTAGTTTTCCAATTTAGATAGTTAACGATTTGGGTTAGTTCATAACACTTTTTGCCTTAAAAATAAACTTTGTTTTATGAATTTAGAACTTATTTTACGTAACGACCGTCAATCAAGGTCATATTATACTTAAAAAAAGATTGTCAGCGGCTATAATCGTCTTGGTAAGTGTACTTAACGTCAGCCAGCGCTGCAGCGGAGGTACCAGGCGTTCATTAGCATATAGGAGATATGAACTAATTAGTTATGCGACGTAACGGGGGCCGCTATACGCTCGTGTATGTGTTAAGTAATGTGATAGAACGATTTATTGTAATCTCTTTAGTATTATGGTAATTTAGTACATTTTATAACGTTTCATATAAAAGTGTTACTTGTGTAATTCCCAAAGATTTAAATTGTAGCAGAGGCGATCATTTATCAAGTCAATAACAAAATAAATTAAAATCGCCAATATTTCTGTTAAGTGGAGGAGTAATATTTATGAAAGAAAAAAAATTAAATAAACACTACAAAAAATGAATAAATATATTAATCTTTCTCTGGGTGTCTCTGCTAAGGCGTATAGGTACCTCAGTTAAACGTTATAAAGGTTTATTGGGTGGTTTAAATGAGGAACCTACAAAGTACCAATGAATTAGTGACACTCATGACCAAATACTATAAAATACTACTAACATAGAGTTGACCGATCGTAAAAGTTCGAGTAGTCATCAAAAGCATTGGATCACTAATATAGTAGTTTATGAAACTGTCACACAGGGGTTATTGAAACAGTTATGTTTTAGTACCTAGTTATGGGTAGTTACAAACACTATTTTAACTAACTCATGCAATTTCATCAAAAACACTATCAATAATATCGTATACTTTTTTATTTTTTATATTATAATTTTTTAATAAATTTTAGTTTACATTAATTATTTACCCTAATTACTTCAAAATCAACAGAAGATGGTGTTATTTGCAAATGACACACCAAATCGACGACGCTCACAAAATCTTGACGACGTGAATAACTCTATTCTTCAGGTTCAAGATTGGTTTACGGTCAATAATTTGGTACTAAATAAAAAAAAAACAAATCCATTAGATTTAAATTACCTAATGTTAGAAGTAGCGAATGTGACGTCATATTCAATGGAGAAAAATTTTAATTTATTATTCAAACGGTTTTTCTAGGAATCACGCTAGACGAGAAATGAGACTGGGGACCTCATAATCATAAGCGACCAAGCTAAGCCGCCCACAACTTGTACTATAACATCTCTTGCGGGGTGGCTGAGCTCAGTCGCTTATGCTGTTAGAAAGATAAGACAGTTAACAGATGTAGAAACCGCGCGATTTGTCTATTTCGAGTGTACGACTAAACGCCGACAGCCTGAAAACCGACTAGACTTTACTTCGACGGGACTCTTCGCCGGCAGGGCATAATATAATATACATAGGTACATAATCTAGGTACATTAATACCTTATGTCCGATAGCAGGTCGATGGAGCCCCGCTGAGCGGGGCTCCTATTTCTGTGTGCAGGGTTTAAAGGAACCTAATCAAATCCAAAACCAAATCGAACCTCAGGGTGCCTGTCGGCGAAGTGTCCTGTCGGCGCAGAGTCCCGTCGAAGTAAAGTCTTGTCGGAGTTCAGTCTGTCGGCGTTTAGTCGTACACTATTTCAGTTACTTCCACAGCATTATATTGTATAGCATTTTACTGTGGAGTCGGTTTGCTGACATGGAATCCATCTTTATTTTGCTTAAGTTGTCATAGCCATTTATAATCTATGTCGCCGCGAATCTCCCAGGGAACTATTTACAAAGATTAATGTTATTAATGTTATGAGGGTATCTTGCCAATTTATTTATGGAAATATTAAGTAAGAAAAAATCTACATATCTACACAAATGGATAAAATTGAAGTGTCTTTTTTATGTCAAAATAACAACTTTTTACAAAATGCATATGAAAGTATAAACGGTACTTATAACACAAAAGCAATTTTTAACATTTTTGTCTGTCTGTCTGTTTGTTCCGGCTAATCTCCGAAACAGCTGGACCAATTTTGACGGGACTTTCACTGGCAAATAGCTGATGTTACGGGGAGTAACTTAGGCTACTTTTATTTGAGAAAAATAATTACAGTTCCGCGGAAAAAAATTAAAACCCATAAAATTGTGGAGAAAAAGTCGGATTTGATTTTTTTTTTTGCATTTGGTAGGCCGATTCTCGAAGATAGCTATAGGCTATTTAATATCACGTTACGACTCTTAGGAGCCGAGCAAAAAGAAAAAAAGTCAGAAAGAATACTAAGCGAAAACGAAGTAATAACGCGGGCGGGCGCGGGCGGTGCAACGCGGCGGGTCGGGGGACGAGGGCGTTTTATTAAAATGTGGCTGGTATTTTAGTATATTGTGAATCTTACGACTTCTACGCGAATGAAGTCGCGAGACACAGCTAGTTTTTAATAAAATAAGTGATATACATAATTTTAATAGGTACTAGAAATAAAGATAAAATAGATCAACTATTTTTCGGATTATCTAACGTAACATCTATTAAGGGGTACTGTGTTAAATGTTACAATAAAATACCTTAAGATATATGTATTACAATTAAATGAAAGACAATTTAAAACTTATATTTAAAGTGAACTTTTTAAACAAGCTTACACATTAGAGGATTATATTCAAGACAAGAATGCTTGGAAGCATGCTAAACCTGATCCATAGGACAATCTAGAGTCTAGACAAAATCAAACTGGTTGCTAATATAATTGTTTAATTGTATAATTTTGATGACATGGATTTTACATTCTGTGATTACTTTAACTCGCACACTGACTTATTACTTGTCAAAATTTTAGTAAAATCGTATACTTTTACAATGTTCGTAAATATTTGAGCATCAGGGGCGTAGCCTTCATACTACCCGATTCCTATCCGCTTCCCTACGGAACAACCACTCTTCTTAATGTCTACTATTGCCAAATTATATGGTATACCTACATGTATAGCTGTGTATGATATCACTTTACATAATTATATTTAATACCAGTTTATTACATCATAAGATTAAAAACCTACAGATTTTTGTCTGAGTTTATAAGAACTGGACAATTTGTTCTTCGGCTTGCCTCTAATGATAATTGTAGCTGCGCCACTGTATGACCAGCATGTATCTATCATATTGTCATTGCTCCATTTTTAATTATTTTTACCTATTGTGGTATCTAGGTGCATCGTCTTCACATAAATTATAATTAGTAGAGTCGTGACAAGAAACAGACGTGTCGTGCGGGAGCACGTGCTCAGGTAGCGCCGGGCGCCCGCTACAAGCGAGGGCTCAGGGCTGGGACGCGCCAATTAAAATAATAAGTATATCGACTTTGAATCAATCTGTTTTGAGATTGTATAGTTAACTTTGGAAATTATTGTGTCGATGTATGTAAGTAGAGACAGGGAAACGAATTGATGAGATAATTGGTGATTCTTTTATGTATTCATAAATTATAATAAAACAGTAACGAAGTCAAAACTGCGCATTGAATATTTTTGAAAAAAAGTAATTGCTGCGAGGTGTGGGAACGATTCAGACGCCGAAAATATAGTTTTTAGAATTGTTGTCCGTTTGTCGGATGTATCTTCCGGCGGGGCAATTGCGTAACATATTATCAATCGGAATGGGTTTCATTTTGTCAGTTCAACAACATTCATTGCATTATTTACGTGTCGTGCAGACGAATTTTTCGAACTTATCAAGCAATGGATTAGCAATTTGCTTCAAAATGATTCAGATTCCAATTGATAGTGTGTGTCGCAATTAGGGTGCGGATTGGCGTTAAAACGGCTAAACGGATTTGGTTGACATTTGGCACACATATAGTTTATAACATGGATTAACACTTATTTAATCCCGGTAGTACGTTCCCTTGGAATATTTTCCGATATCATGCCGGCGAAGCCGCGGGGAAAAGCTACTTTTGTTGTAAACAAAAATACTGGGATAGTCAATTGTCTTGGGTAGGTCGCTATTGCATAACGTGACCTCAGCAGTATCGTGCCTGGAACTCGTCTGCTCAATGTCGGTACGATTTAGAGCTAAATTGAAGCAGTCTGTTGTTCTAGATTTTTTCTTTTTCCATTTCGATTGACCACATTTTTGTTTTGGGTAATGTGATTTGTGCGTATCGTGACTGCGAGTCATCAATTCTTAGCGAATGGATGGTTCTGAACTCAGATTGTCTAGCCTTTTTCATTTTGCTGGATACTATTGTATACCTATAGGTAAAGGTTATTGTTTATTAGGTAGGCGTCTATGTATAATATTATTTGTGATTGAATGATTAGACGTTGTTAGTCGTATGACATGTTCTTAATTTACTATGGGCAGAATATACAGGGTGTCCGGTAATTAATGGATAACCTTGCGGTAGCATATACATAATAGACCCTATGGCCGTTCTAAAAAAAATACAAAAAAAATGTATATCCCAAGTAGTAAGTACCTACCTAAGATATATCTTTTTTAGAAAAAAATTCTGTGTAATTTCTAGTCACATTATTTATTGCCTCTCTGTCAGCGGCATAGTCAACGTACAATATTATAACAACAGATAACCGATGGAATTCATTCATTTGTGGTTGTGGTGATGAAAAATGTAAAAAAAGTTAGTATTCTTTTTCAAAAAAATCTTAGTTATTACTTGGGATATATTTTTTTTTTGTATTTTTTTAGAACAGCCATAAGGTCTGTTATATGCGATTTCAAGGTTATCCATTCTTTACCGGACACCCTGTATATATACGAGTACCTATACATATATATTTACAAAAAATAAATAATAATATAAAATAAACACTGATGGCCTACAGAATGTTTCAGAGCGCAGCATGTTTGTATGTATTGTTGTTTCTATGTCACAGCGCCCGGCGCCCGAACGCAGATATGCAATCCGCGAAGTCTTTGTTTCGTAGGGACACAAAACAATGGATGGCAAAAACTCTCCACTGGAACATTTTATAAGAACTTGTAAAATGAATTTTCCGTTTTCATATTTTGGTTAGAATTCCCAAAGAATCTCATGTACCTACTAACAATATTCGAGACGACTTGCGTAACGGATAACCCGATTGCTTCGAATCC
Organism: Fissipunctia ypsillon; assembly: GCA_947568875.1. Lineage (NCBI taxonomy): Eukaryota > Metazoa > Arthropoda > Insecta > Lepidoptera > Noctuidae > Fissipunctia > Fissipunctia ypsillon. Next base: position 25,848,866 of record OX387649.1, read on the forward strand.
CGTACGAAACAAATATTTGTATGAGCTACTCTTACTTGTTCCGGGTCAGCGTGTGTAAGCATTGTAGATTTATGTCTATAAACGAACCCACAGTACAGGAACCTGTAGGGCAAAGATAAAAATGCAGCAATACATGATAATCCTCTGATTTTTTGGACGATTTTAGACTGATATCGAATAATTCGCATCCACTGCTACAGTTTGGGACGTCCCTGTCGAATCTGGCCGCTAACAGAAAGGGTCATGGTTGCCATAGGAATCCCATAAAGCCAGCAGATCCCCTCCTAATGTTACGAGATGTAGCCCTCGCACAAATTGACCGAACGCGCGTACTCTCAGACATCAAGTGCGCGCAACATTCATCAAGTTGAGAGCATCTGGCCTCACTTTTATTGTGATTCTTTGTTGGTTCTTCCTTTGTGGAAGCTGTGGAACTAACTAAGGGTAAGATCACGTTTACTCTTTGATTACGTACAAGTGCTTCTCCCGATCGCGACGAGGAAGGTGTATTAGTAACGCGAATACTGTGTTTTAGTTTAATTAAAATTATTAATTTAGGTATGTTTTCACTGCCAACAAACTATGTAACTTAATTTGATTCCTCCGCTGAAAAAAAGTCAAGTTGTAACTTAATTTTTTGAACTCTAAGATCTTTTGTAATTGAACGAAGTTCATTCAGCTTTGACCTTTTGTTTTGGATGGGAAATCATCAAATGACTTCTCCCGCTCTGGGCGGAGCGGGAGGGCGTGTCAGACTTTTACTGACTAAAACCCACCCGTGTTCCTTCTGTTGCCTGTGCCGGGGCCACGATAACTCTTTCGAACATCCCGCAAATTCAGCTTTGACCTGGACTGGTAATTGTAATTTAAACTTGTTCAGCGAGAATGTCTGAAGTTAAAAGATATTCTATTTTTTTATTCCACCTGAGAGTTATCTTGTTCGTCATGAAAACTCGCGACATGAAAAAAGTATGTAGGTATGTAGTTTATGTACAAAGTTAAGTTCAGACAATTATCTCTTTTTATTGCTCAACTAAGCCCACTCCGGATTCGCACGGGTGTAATTTAGAAAAAAATGAGGTGATAAATGTAAAGTGTGTATGTAAAGGCCTTTGATTATAGAATTTTTATATAAACAATGTTTGCAGCTGACTTTTCGTTACACAATACGAACAAATTTTGTTTGGAAGTGAAAAAGCTTCGTATAATAGCTGTCCGTGGGAAAAGTTGTTTCGGTTGCTTTAAACTTTGATATCTTCTAAAGTTTTCATTAGAATTATATACTGTAAAATACATTTGATGAGGATTATTCTGTAGAAATAAATAAAATTGAAGTGTATGTTTTTAATGTCAAAATAACAACTTTTTACTAAATGCATGAGAAAGTATAAACGGTACTTATAACAAAAAAGTAATTTTTAACATTTTTTCTGTCTGTCTCTCTGTCTGATTGTTCCGGCTAATCTCAGAAACGGCTGGACCGATTTTGACGGGACTTTCACTGGCAGATAGCTAATATTATGGGAAGCAACTTAAGTTACTTAGGCTATCAAAAAAATAATAAGAGTCCCGCACAAAAAATTAAAATCCATGAAATTGTGAAAAGTCGGATTTGAAAAATTCTTTTTGCATTTGGTAGCCCAATTCTCGAGGATAGTTATACACTATTAAACATCACGCTACGACCCTTAAGAGCCGAGCAAAAAGAAAAAAATCAGAAGTATAAGCAAAAACGAAGTAACAGCACGGGCGGGCGATGTAACGCGACGGGTCGGGGGACGACGGAGTTTTATTAAAATGTGGCTGTTATTTTAGTACCCATATTGTACTTCACTACACTACTACTTCCACGCGAACGAAGTTGCGGGGCACAGCTAGTTATACATATAAACCTTTCGTGAAAACTTATTTAACTGATTGTGAAAACCGCATCAAAATCCGTTGCGTGGTTTAGGAGGAGTTAGCGAATATACAGACAGACAGACGCGGAAAGCGACTTTATTTTATACTATGTAGAGATCATGTCTCAACGGTACAATATTTTTTGTAAAACTTGAAAATGCATGCGAATTAAAACTTCCTGATGAACAGGAATGTTTTTCATCGAAATGGCGTGAATTCTGAACAGTGATCATAAGATTGTCTACTTAGTCTTGTTTTCTTAGTAAAAAACCGGAGCCATGCCACTAGATTCCGCACAATGGTCGTGTCGAGTCGCGTCGAGTCGCGTCGTGTACCGAATAGTGCCGATTCGCACCGAGTCTGGTTTCCCCTAGCTTTTGTAAACAAATACCGATACACGCAAGAATCTAAGGTTTTAATGCGTGGTGCTAGTGTTAGCGACTACAATACAAAATAAAAAACAAAACATAATTATTTGATTCTGAATCTCAATCTCAAAATTTGATTTTGCCTAATATATTTACTTTAAGTGTTGGTAATGAAAATAAAGAGAGAATGTTGTGATTTTTTTTATTTTTACTCAATCAGATAGCAGTGCCCTGAGTACTGATACTTAGGTAGGGCAAATATCAAAGAATTTTGTAACTTAATTTAAATACGAGCCTTTGTCAGTATTGCAACTATTGTACGGAAAAACATGGCAGTTTCTTGACGCCAGAAAAACGGTTCAAAAGAAAAAGCATACAAACAAATGAATAGAGAAGATTTCTATATTCAACTTGTCATGCTGATAGTAGTACGAGTGATCACTTCGCTTCCCTCACCGCTACTCGAGGCCCCCCTCACCGCTACTCGAGGCCCCCCGCACATCACTCGCTATCAATTCGCACGCATTCGGCGGCGCTCTATTGAATTACTGTAGTGTTTTGCGGCTCGAATAAAATGTAAATGAAACGATCGCAATCCTGTTACCGACGGATCGATGCGAACGACGACTTGCCGGTTGCGGGTGCGAGGGCAGGCACAGACGAACATACACATAGATATGAGATGGTTAATGTGTATGTGTGTGTGCGGTTGCTTAGCATTTTGTGGACAGTTTAGAGTTTCTTTTGAAGACGGAGAAGTCCAATTTTTTTTGGAAAATAATTTAAGCAATGTCTGAAATGAGAATTATTTTGTAAGACCTCGCACTACAAAATTGAATGGGTACCTATTGTGTAAAAAAATCATATCATAGATTAACGTTGAAATTGATAGGATTTCTATGTTATTAGCCACATCGCGTTTTGACCAAAAGATAACTTCCCCGTTTACCTTATTAGTCTTTATAACTTGCGTTAGCGAATGCAAAGTAGTAATAAGTAGGTACTGCCCGCGGTTTTGTTTACCAGCGCAACGGTATCTTTGTTTAAATATCTTTACATCAATCTTACCAAAAAAGTATTTTGCAACCGGCGCCAACGCACCAACACCATAGAATGGTTTACGGCGACCAAACTCGTTTGTATCGAAGACATTAATATTCTAACGAGTTGATGAGCATCAATCAACCTTCTTTAATAACATCAGTTAAAAGTGTTGTATTTACACTCAAACCATAAAGTTTTTATACTGAAATCGAAAATAGTATCTTAATGACGGACTTTATCCACATTAAATTAAAAATATTTTTTTGTGTTATCTGTGGTGGAGGCTTCTGTGGACCATACCCCCACAGAACACTATTGCTTCTGTGGAGCGTACCCCCCACAGAACACTATTGCTTCTGTGGAGCGTACCCCCCACAGAACACTATTGCTTCTGTGGAGCGTACCCCCCACAGAACACTATTGCTCCTCGCGGGTACCCCTGCGCAGGAATGTTCGATTTGGGCGTAATATTTACGACGTCAAAGTTAAATCATTTATTTCAAATAGGCACATAAATGATAAAGGCACTTTTGAACGTCAAAATTTACAGAAATAAATAGAATTGTTTCTAGGTGCCCTTTCCAAAAGGTAGTTTCGTATGGAGAAGAATGGGCATGAAACTCCACCGTTACTCTTTTAAAATGTTTTACAATATTTTGTATACATTAATTATAATTTATGTGAAGACGATGCACCTAGATACCACAATAGGTAAAAATAATTAAAAATGGAGCAATGACAATATGATAGATACATGCTGGTCATACAGTGGCGCAGCTACAATTATCATTAGAGGCAAGCCGAAGAACAAATTGTCCAGTTCTTATAAACTCAGACAAAAATCTGTAGGTTTTTAATCTTATGATGTAATAAACTGGTATTAAATATAATTATGTAAAGTGATATCATACACAGCTATACATGTAGGTATACCATATAATTTGGCAATAGTAGACATTAAGAAGAGTGGTTGTTCCGTAGGGAAGCGGATAGGAATCGGGTAGTATGAAGGCTACGCCCCTGATGCTCAAATATTTACGAACATTGTAAAAGTATACGATTTTACTAAAATTTTGACAAGTAATAAGTCAGTGTGCGAGTTAAAGTAATCACAGAATGTAAAATCCATGTCATCAAAATTATACAATTAAACAATTATATTAGCAACCAGTTTGATTTTGTCTAGACTCTAGATTGTCCTATGGATCAGGTTTAGCATGCTTCCAAGCATTCTTGTCTTGAATATAATCCTCTAATGTGTAAGCTTGTTTAAAAAGTTCACTTTAAATATAAGTTTTAAATTGTCTTTCATTTAATTGTAATACATATATCTTAAGGTATTTTATTGTAACATTTAACACAGTACCCCTTAATAGATGTTACGTTAGATAATCCGAAAAATAGTTGATCTATTTTATCTTTATTTCTAGTACCTATTAAAATTATGTATATCACTTATTTTATTAAAAACTAGCTGTGTCTCGCGACTTCATTCGCGTAGAAGTCGTAAGATTCACAATATACTAAAATACCAGCCACATTTTAATAAAACGCCCTCGTCCCCCGACCCGCCGCGTTGCACCGCCCGCGCCCGCCCGCGTTATTACTTCGTTTTCGCTTAGTATTCTTTCTGACTTTTTTTCTTTTTGCTCGGCTCCTAAGAGTCGTAACGTGATATTAAATAGCCTATAGCTATCTTCGAGAATCGGCCTACCAAATGCAAAAAAAAAAATCAAATCCGACTTTTTCTCCACAATTTTATGGGTTTTAATTTTTTTCCGCGGAACTGTAATTATTTTTCTCAAATAAAAGTAGCCTAAGTTACTCCCCGTAACATCAGCTATTTGCCAGTGAAAGTCCCGTCAAAATTGGTCCAGCTGTTTCGGAGATTAGCCGGAACAAACAGACAGACAGACAAAAATGTTAAAAATTGCTTTTGTGTTATAAGTACCGTTTATACTTTCATATGCATTTTGTAAAAAGTTGTTATTTTGACATAAAAAAGACACTTCAATTTTATCCATTTGTGTAGATATGTAGATTTTTTCTTACTTAATATTTCCATAAATAAATTGGCAAGATACCCTCATAACATTAATAACATTAATCTTTGTAAATAGTTCCCTGGGAGATTCGCGGCGACATAGATTATAAATGGCTATGACAACTTAAGCAAAATAAAGATGGATTCCATGTCAGCAAACCGACTCCACAGTAAAATGCTATACAATATAATGCTGTGGAAGTAACTGAAATAGTGTACGACTAAACGCCGACAGACTGAACTCCGACAAGACTTTACTTCGACGGGACTCTGCGCCGACAGGACACTTCGCCGACAGGCACCCTGAGGTTCGATTTGGTTTTGGATTTGATTAGGTTCCTTTAAACCCTGCACACAGAAATAGGAGCCCCGCTCAGCGGGGCTCCATCGACCTGCTATCGGACATAAGGTATTAATGTACCTAGATTATGTACCTATGTATATTATATTATGCCCTGCCGGCGAAGAGTCCCGTCGAAGTAAAGTCTAGTCGGTTTTCAGGCTGTCGGCGTTTAGTCGTACACTCGAAATAGACAAATCGCGCGGTTTCTACATCTGTTAACTGTCTTATCTTTCTAACAGCATAAGCGACTGAGCTCAGCCACCCCGCAAGAGATGTTATAGTACAAGTTGTGGGCGGCTTAGCTTGGTCGCTTATGATTATGAGGTCCCCAGTCTCATTTCTCGTCTAGCGTGATTCCTAGAAAAACCGTTTGAATAATAAATTAAAATTTTTCTCCATTGAATATGACGTCACATTCGCTACTTCTAACATTAGGTAATTTAAATCTAATGGATTTGTTTTTTTTTTATTTAGTACCAAATTATTGACCGTAAACCAATCTTGAACCTGAAGAATAGAGTTATTCACGTCGTCAAGATTTTGTGAGCGTCGTCGATTTGGTGTGTCATTTGCAAATAACACCATCTTCTGTTGATTTTGAAGTAATTAGGGTAAATAATTAATGTAAACTAAAATTTATTAAAAAATTATAATATAAAAAATAAAAAAGTATACGATATTATTGATAGTGTTTTTGATGAAATTGCATGAGTTAGTTAAAATAGTGTTTGTAACTACCCATAACTAGGTACTAAAACATAACTGTTTCAATAACCCCTGTGTGACAGTTTCATAAACTACTATATTAGTGATCCAATGCTTTTGATGACTACTCGAACTTTTACGATCGGTCAACTCTATGTTAGTAGTATTTTATAGTATTTGGTCATGAGTGTCACTAATTCATTGGTACTTTGTAGGTTCCTCATTTAAACCACCCAATAAACCTTTATAACGTTTAACTGAGGTACCTATACGCCTTAGCAGAGACACCCAGAGAAAGATTAATATATTTATTCATTTTTTGTAGTGTTTATTTAATTTTTTTTCTTTCATAAATATTACTCCTCCACTTAACAGAAATATTGGCGATTTTAATTTATTTTGTTATTGACTTGATAAATGATCGCCTCTGCTACAATTTAAATCTTTGGGAATTACACAAGTAACACTTTTATATGAAACGTTATAAAATGTACTAAATTACCATAATACTAAAGAGATTACAATAAATCGTTCTATCACATTACTTAACACATACACGAGCGTATAGCGGCCCCCGTTACGTCGCATAACTAATTAGTTCATATCTCCTATATGCTAATGAACGCCTGGTACCTCCGCTGCAGCGCTGGCTGACGTTAAGTACACTTACCAAGACGATTATAGCCGCTGACAATCTTTTTTTAAGTATAATATGACCTTGATTGACGGTCGTTACGTAAAATAAGTTCTAAATTCATAAAACAAAGTTTATTTTTAAGGCAAAAAGTGTTATGAACTAACCCAAATCGTTAACTATCTAAATTGGAAAACTAACAAAGAACTCGTAATCAAGACGATGCTATGTCATACTAATCACGTTTTCTTGATCATTTTCAAAACTGTTAGATGTATGTACGAGCAGACAGAGCTAACAGTTTAGTTAGATGTATGTACGAGCAGACAGAGCTAACAGTTTACTTAGATGTACATATGTACGAGCAGACAGAGCTAACAGTTTAGTTAGATGTATGTACGAGCAGACAGAGCTAACAGTTTAGTTAGATGTATGTACGAGCAGACAGAGCTAACAGTTTAGTTAGATGTATGTACGAGCAGACAGAGCTAACAGTTTAGTTAGATGTATGTACGAGCAGACAGAGCTAACAGTTTAGTTAGATGTATGTACGAGCAGACAGAGCTAACAGTTTAGTTAGATGTATGTACGAGCAGACAGAGCTAACAGTTTAGTTAGATGTACATATGTACGAGCAGACAGAGCTAACAGTTTAGTTAGATGTATGTACGAGCAGACAGAGCTAACAGTTTAGTTAGATGTATGTACGAGCAGACAGAGCTAACAGTTTAGTTAGATGTATGTACGAGCAGACAGAGCTAACAGTTTAGTTAGATGTACATATGTACGAGCAGACAGAGCTAACAGTTTAGTTAGATGTATGTACGAGCAGACAGAGCTAACAGTTTAGTTAGATGTATGTACGAGCAGACAGAGCTAACAGTTTAGTTAGATGTATGTACGAGCAGACAGAGCTAACAGTTTAGTTAGATGTATGTACGAGCAGACAGAGCTAACAGTTTAGTTAGATGTACATATGTACGAGCAGACAGAGCTAACAGTTTAGTTAGATGTATGTACGAGCAGACAGAGCTAACAGTTTAGTTAGATGTACATATGTACGAGCAGACAGAGCTAACAGTTTAGTTAGATGTATGTACGAGCAGACAGAGCTAACAGTTTAGTTAGATGTACATATGTACGAGCAGACAGAGCTAACAGTTTAGTTAGATGTACATATGTACGAGCAGACAGAGCTAACAGTTTAGTTAGATGTATGTACGAGCAGACAGAGCTAACAGTTTAGTTAGATGTACATATGTACGAGCAGACAGAGCTAACAGTTTAGTTAGATGTACATATGTACGAGCAGACAGAGCTAACAGTTTAGTTAGATGTATGTACGAGCAGACAGAGCTAACAGTTTAGTTAGATGTATGTACGAGCAGACAGAGCTAACAGTTTAGTTAGATGTATGTACGAGCAGACAGAGCTAACAGTTTAGTTAGATGTATGTACGAGCAGACAGAGCTAACAGTTTAGTTAGATGTACATATGTACGAGCAGACAGAGCTAATAGTTTAGTTAGATGTACATATGTACGAGCAGACAGAGCTAACAGTTTAGTTAGATGTACATATGTACGAGCAGACAGAGCTAACAGTTTAGTTAGATGTACATATGTACGAGCAGACAGAGCTAACAGTTTAGTTAGATGTACATATGTACGAGCAGACAGAGCTAACAGTTTAGTTAGATGTACATATGTACGAGCAGACAGAGCTAACAGTTTAGTTAGATGTACATATGTACGAGCAGACAGAGCTAACAGTTTAGTTAGATGTACATATGTACGAGCAGACAGAGCTAACAGTTTAGTTAGATGTACATATGTACGAGCAGACAGAGCTAACAGTTTAGTTAGATGTACATATGTACGAGCAGACAGAGCTAACAGTTTAGTTAGATGTATGTACGAGCAGACAGAGCTAACAGTTTAGTTAGATGTACATATGTACGAGCAGACAGAGCTAACAGTTTAGTTAGATGTATGTACGAGCAGACAGAGCTAACAGTTTAGTTAGATGTATGTACGAGCAGACAGAGCTAACAGTTTAGTTAGATGTATGTACGAGCAGACAGAGCTAACAGTTTAGTTAGATGTATGTACGAGCAGACAGAGCTAACAGTTTAGTTAGATGTATGTACGAGCAGACAGAGCTAACAGTTTAGTTAGATGTATGTACGAGCAGACAGAGCTAACAGTTTAGTTAGATGTATGTACGAGCAGACAGAGCTAACAGTTTAGTTAGATGTACATATGTACGAGCAGACAGAGCTAACAGTTTACTTAGATGTACATATGTACGAGCAGACAGAGCTAACAGTTTAGTTAGATGTATGTACGAGCAGACAGAGCTAACAGTTTAGTTAGATGTATGTACGAGCAGACAGAGCTAACAGTTTAGTTAGATGTACATATGTACGAGCAGACAGAGCTAACAGTTTAGTTAGATGTATGTACGAGCAGACAGAGCTAACAGTTTAGTTAGATGTATGTACGAGCAGACAGAGCTAACAGTTTAGTTAGATGTATGTACGAGCAGACAGAGCTAACAGTTTAGTTAGATGTATGTACGAGCAGACAGAGCTAACAGTTTAGTTAGATGTATGTACGAGCAGACAGAGCTAACAGTTTAGTTAGATGTATGTACGAGCAGACAGAGCTAACAGTTTAGTTAGATGTATGTACGAGCAGACAGAGCTAACAGTTTAGTTAGATGTACATATGTACGAGCAGACAGAGCTAACAGTTTACTTAGATGTACATATGTACGAGCAGACAGAGCTAACAGTTTAGTTAGATGTATGTACGAGCAGACAGAGCTAACAGTTTAGTTAGATGTATGTACGAGCAGACAGAGCTAACAGTTTAGTTAGATGTATGTACGAGCAGACAGAGCTAACAGTTTAGTTAGATGTATGTACGAGCAGACAGAGCTAACAGTTTAGTTAGATGTATGTACGAGCAGACAGAGCTAACAGTTTAGTTAGATGTATGTACGAGCAGACAGAGCTAACAGTTTAGTTAGATGTATGTACGAGCAGACAGAGCTAACAGTTTAGTTAGATGTATGTACGAGCAGACAGAGCTAACAGTTTAGTTAGATGTATGTACGAGCAGACAGAGCTAACAGTTTAGTTAGATGTATGTACGAGCAGACAGAGCTAACAGTTTAGTTAGATGTATGTACGAGCAGACAGAGCTAACAGTTTAGTTAGATGTATGTACGAGCAGACAGAGCTAACAGTTTAGTTAGATGTATGTACGAGCAGACAGAGCTAACAGTTTAGTTAGATGTACATATGTACGAGCAGACAGAGCTAACAGTTTAGTTAGATGTATGTACGAGCAGACAGAGCTAACAGTTTAGTTAGATGTATGTACGAGCAGACAGAGCTAACAGTTTAGTTAGATGTATGTACGAGCAGACAGAGCTAACAGTTTAGTTAGATGTACATATGTACGAGCAGACAGAGCTAACAGTTTAGTTAGATGTATGTACGAGCAGACAGAGCTAACAGTTTAGTTAGATGTACATATGTACGAGCAGACAGAGCTAACAGTTTAGTTAGATGTATGTACGAGCAGACAGAGCTAACAGTTTAGTTAGATGTACATATGTACGAGCAGACAGAGCTAACAGTTTAGTTAGATGTATGTACGAGCAGACAGAGCTAACAGTTTAGTTAGATGTACATATGTACGAGCAGACAGAGCTAACAGTTTAGTTAGATGTATGTACGAGCAGACAGAGCTAACAGTTTAGTTAGATGTATGTACGAGCAGACAGAGCTAACAGTTTAGTTAGATGTATGTACGAGCAGACAGAGCTAACAGTTTAGTTAGATGTATGTACGAGCAGACAGAGCTAACAGTTTAGTTAGATGTATGTACGAGCAGACAGAGCTAACAGTTTAGTTAGATGTACATATGTACGAGCAGACAGAGCTAACAGTTTAGTTAGATGTATGTACGAGCAGACAGAGCTAACAGTTTAGTTAGATGTACATATGTACGAGCAGACAGAGCTAACAGTTTAGTTAGATGTATGTACGAGCAGACAGAGCTAACAGTTTAGTTAGATGTACATATGTACGAGCAGACAGAGCTAACAGTTTAGTTAGATGTATGTACGAGCAGACAGAGCTAACAGTTTAGTTAGATGTATGTACGAGCAGACAGAGCTAACAGTTTAGTTAGATGTATGTACGAGCAGACAGAGCTAACAGTTTAGTTAGATGTATGTACGAGCAGACAGAGCTAACAGTTTAGTTAGATGTATGTACGAGCAGACAGAGCTAACAGTTTAGTTAGATGTATGTACGAGCAGACAGAGCTAACAGTTTAGTTAGATGTATGTACGAGCAGACAGAGCTAACAGTTTAGTTAGATGTATGTACGAGCAGACAGAGCTAACAGTTTAGTTAGATGTATGTACGAGCAGACAGAGCTAACAGTTTAGTTAGATGTACATATGTACGAGCAGACAGAGCTAACAGTTTAGTTAGATGTATGTACGAGCAGACAGAGCTAACAGTTTAGTTAGATGTATGTACGAGCAGACAGAGCTAACAGTTTAGTTAGATGTATGTACGAGCAGACAGAGCTAACAGTTTAGTTAGATGTATGTACGAGCAGACAGAGCTAACAGTTTAGTTAGATGTACATATGTACGAGCAGACAGAGCTAACAGTTTAGTTAGATGTATGTACGAGCAGACAGAGCTAACAGTTTAGTTAGATGTATGTACGAGCAGACAGAGCTAACAGTTTAGTTAGATGTATGTACGAGCAGACAGAGCTAACAGTTTAGTTAGATGTACATATGTACGAGCAGACAGAGCTAACAGTTTAGTTAGATGTATGTACGAGCAGACAGAGCTAACAGTTTAGTTAGATGTATGTACGAGCAGACAGAGCTAACAGTTTAGTTAGATGTATGTACGAGCAGACAGAGCTAACAGTTTAGTTAGATGTATGTACGAGCAGACAGAGCTAACAGTTTAGTTAGATGTATGTACGAGCAGACAGAGCTAACAGTTTAGTTAGATGTATGTACGAGCAGACAGAGCTAACAGTTTAGTTAGATGTATGTACGAGCAGACAGAGCTAACAGTTTAGTTAGATGTACATATGTACGAGCAGACAGAGCTAACAGTTTAGTTAGATGTACATATGTACGAGCAGACAGAGCTAACAGTTTAGTTAGATGTACATATGTACGAGCAGACAGAGCTAACAGTTTAGTTAGATGTACATATGTACGAGCAGACAGAGCTAACAGTTTAGTTAGATGTACATATGTACGAGCAGACAGAGCTAACAGTTTAGTTAGATGTACATATGTACGAGCAGACAGAGCTAACAGTTTAGTTAGATGTACATATGTACGAGCAGACAGAGCTAACAGTTTAGTTAGATGTACATATGTACGAGCAGACAGAGCTAACAGTTTAGTTAGATGTACATATGTACGAGCAGACAGAGCTAACAGTTTAGTTAGATGTACATATGTACGAGCAGACAGAGCTAACAGTTTAGTTAGATGTACATATGTACGAGCAGACAGAGCTAACAGTTTAGTTAGATGTATGTACGAGCAGACAGAGCTAACAGTTTAGTTAGATGTATGTACGAGCAGACAGAGCTAACAGTTTAGTTAGATGTATGTACGAGCAGACAGAGCTAACAGTTTAGTTAGATGTATGTACGAGCAGACAGAGCTAACAGTTTAGTTAGATGTACATATGTACGAGCAGACAGAGCTAACAGTTTAGTTAGATGTATGTACGAGCAGACAGAGCTAACAGTTTAGTTAGATGTAATGTACGAGCAGACAGAGCTAACAGTTTAGTTAGATGTATGTACGAGCAGACAGAGCTAACAGTTTAGTTAGATGTATGTACGAGCAGACAGAGCTAACAGTTTAGTTAGATGTATGTACGAGCAGACAGAGCTAACAGTTTAGTTAGATGTATGTACGAGCAGACAGAGCTAACAGTTTAGTTAGATGTATGTACGAGCAGACAGAGCTAACAGTTTAGTTAGATGTATGTACGAGCAGACAGAGCTAACAGTTTAGTTAGATGTATGTACGAGCAGACAGAGCTAACAGTTTAGTTAGATGTATGTACGAGCAGACAGAGCTAACAGTTTAGTTAGATGTATGTACGAGCAGACAGAGCTAACAGTTTAGTTAGATGTATGTACGAGCAGACAGAGCTAACAGTTTAGTTAGATGTATGTACGAGCAGACAGAGCTAACAGTTTAGTTAGATGTAATGTACGAGCAGACAGAGCTAACAGTTTAGTTAGATGTATGTACGAGCAGACAGAGCTAACAGTTTAGTTAGATGTATGTACGAGCAGACAGAGCTAACAGTTTAGTTAGATGTATGTACGAGCAGACAGAGCTAACAGTTTAGTTAGATGTACATATGTACGAGCAGACAGAGCTAACAGTTTAGTTAGATGTATGTACGAGCAGACAGAGCTAACAGTTTAGTTAGATGTATGTACGAGCAGACAGAGCTAACAGTTTAGTTAGATGTATGTACGAGCAGACAGAGCTAACAGTTTAGTTAGATGTACATATGTACGAGCAGACAGAGCTAACAGTTTAGTTAGATGTATGTACGAGCAGACAGAGCTAACAGTTTAGTTAGATGTATGTACGAGCAGACAGAGCTAACAGTTTAGTTAGATGTACATATGTACGAGCAGACAGAGCTAACAGTTTAGTTAGATGTATTGTACGAGCAGACAGAGCTAACAGTTTAGTTAGATGTATGTACGAGCAGACAGAGCTAACAGTTTAGTTAGATGTATGTACGAGCAGACAGAGCTAACAGTTTAGTTAGATGTACATATGTACGAGCAGACAGAGCTAACAGTTTAGTTAGATGTATGTACGAGCAGACAGAGCTAACAGTTTAGTTAGATGTATGTACGAGCAGACAGAGCTAACAGTTTAGTTAGATGTATGTACGAGCAGACAGAGCTAACAGTTTAGTTAGATGTATGTACGAGCAGACAGAGCTAACAGTTTAGTTAGATGTATGTACGAGCAGACAGAGCTAACAGTTTAGTTAGATGTACATATGTACGAGCAGACAGAGCTAACAGTTTAGTTAGATGTATGTACGAGCAGACAGAGCTAACAGTTTAGTTAGATGTACATATGTACGAGCAGACAGAGCTAACAGTTTAGTTAGATGTATGTACGAGCAGACAGAGCTAACAGTTTAGTTAGATGTATGTACGAGCAGACAGAGCTAACAGTTTAGTTAGATGTACATATGTACGAGCAGACAGAGCTAACAGTTTAGTTAGATGTACATATGTACGAGCAGACAGAGCTAACAGTTTAGTTAGATGTATGTACGAGCAGACAGAGCTAACAGTTTAGTTAGATGTATGTACGAGCAGACAGAGCTAACAGTTTAGTTAGATGTATGTACGAGCAGACAGAGCTAACAGTTTAGTTAGATGTATGTACGAGCAGACAGAGCTAACAGTTTAGTTAGATGTAATATGTACGAGCAGACAGAGCTAACAGTTTAGTTAGATGTAATATGTACGAGCAGACAGAGCTAACAGTTTAGTTAGATGTACATATGTACGAGCAGACAGAGCTAACAGTTTAGTTAGATGTACATTGTACGAGCAGACAGAGCTAACAGTTTAGTTAGATGTATGTACGAGCAGACAGAGCTAACAGTTTAGTTAGATGTAATATGTACGAGCAGACAGAGCTAACAGTTTAGTTAGATGTATGTACGAGCAGACAGAGCTAACAGTTTAGTTAGATGTACATATGTACGAGCAGACAGAGCTAACAGTTTAGTTAGATGTACATATGTACGAGCAGACAGAGCTAACAGTTTAGTTAGATGTACATATGTACGAGCAGACAGAGCTAACAGTTTAGTTAGATGTATGTACGAGCAGACAGAGCTAACAGTTTAGTTAGATGTACATATGTACGAGCAGACAGAGCTAACAGTTTAGTTAGATGTATGTACGAGCAGACAGAGCTAACAGTTTAGTTAGATGTATGTACGAGCAGACAGAGCTAACAGTTTAGTTAGATGTATGTACGAGCAGACAGAGCTAACAGTTTAGTTAGATGTATGTACGAGCAGACAGAGCTAACAGTTTAGTTAGATGTACATATGTACGAGCAGACAGAGCTAACAGTTTAGTTAGATGTATGTACGAGCAGACAGAGCTAACAGTTTAGTTAGATGTATGTACGAGCAGACAGAGCTAACAGTTTAGTTAGATGTATGTACGAGCAGACAGAGCTAACAGTTTAGTTAGATGTATGTACGAGCAGACAGAGCTAACAGTTTAGTTAGATGTATGTACGAGCAGACAGAGCTAACAGTTTAGTTAGATGTACATATGTACGAGCAGACAGAGCTAACAGTTTAGTTAGATGTACATATGTACGAGCAGACAGAGCTAACAGTTTAGTTAGATGTATGTACGAGCAGACAGAGCTAACAGTTTAGTTAGATGTATGTACGAGCAGACAGAGCTAACAGTTTAGTTAGATGTACATATGTACGAGCAGACAGAGCTAACAGTTTAGTTAGATGTATGTACGAGCAGACAGAGCTAACAGTTTAGTTAGATGTAATGTACGAGCAGACAGAGCTAACAGTTTAGTTAGATGTATGTACGAGCAGACAGAGCTAACAGTTTAGTTAGATGTATGTACGAGCAGACAGAGCTAACAGTTTAGTTAGATGTACATATGTACGAGCAGACAGAGCTAACAGTTTAGTTAGATGTACATATGTACGAGCAGACAGAGCTAACAGTTTAGTTAGATGTAATGTACGAGCAGACAGAGCTAACAGTTTAGTTAGATGTATGTACGAGCAGACAGAGCTAACAGTTTAGTTAGATGTATGTACGAGCAGACAGAGCTAACAGTTTAGTTAGATGTACATATGTACGAGCAGACAGAGCTAACAGTTTAGTTAGATGTATGTACGAGCAGACAGAGCTAACAGTTTAGTTAGATGTACATTGTACGAGCAGACAGAGCTAACAGTTTAGTTAGATGTACATATGTACGAGCAGACAGAGCTAACAGTTTAGTTAGATGTATGTACGAGCAGACAGAGCTAACAGTTTAGTTAGATGTATGTACGAGCAGACAGAGCTAACAGTTTAGTTAGATGTATGTACGAGCAGACAGAGCTAACAGTTTAGTTAGATGTATGTACGAGCAGACAGAGCTAACAGTTTAGTTAGATGTATGTACGAGCAGACAGAGCTAACAGTTTAGTTAGATGTACATATGTACGAGCAGACAGAGCTAACAGTTTAGTTAGATGTACATATGTACGAGCAGACAGAGCTAACAGTTTAGTTAGATGTATGTACGAGCAGACAGAGCTAACAGTTTAGTTAGATGTACATGTACGAGCAGACAGAGCTAACAGTTTAGTTAGATGTATGTACGAGCAGACAGAGCTAACAGTTTAGTTAGATGTATGTACGAGCAGACAGAGCTAACAGTTTAGTTAGATGTTATGTACGAGCAGACAGAGCTAACAGTTTAGTTAGATGTACATATGTACGAGCAGACAGAGCTAACAGTTTAGTTAGATGTACATATGTACGAGCAGACAGAGCTAACAGTTTAGTTAGATGTACATTGTACGAGCAGACAGAGCTAACAGTTTAGTTAGATGTACATATGTACGAGCAGACAGAGCTAACAGTTTAGTTAGATGTATGTACGAGCAGACAGAGCTAACAGTTTAGTTAGATGTATGTACGAGCAGACAGAGCTAACAGTTTAGTTAGATGTCATATGTACGAGCAGACAGAGCTAACAGTTTAGTTAGATGTACATATGTACGAGCAGACAGAGCTAACAGTTTAGTTAGATGTACATATGTACGAGCAGACAGAGCTAACAGTTTAGTTAGATGTATGTACGAG